>OX424501.1:10467278-16340879 GCA_949152395.1 Agrochola litura | reverse complement strand
AAATCCCAATTATTGAGCGGCGGGTCTTTTGCCAGTAACCCGTCAGATTTATTAATGAAATGAAATTGTTTATTCTGTAAATAGGATATCGGAATCACTTTTACACGTCGTGTTAAAAAATAAAAATAAGCTAGACGAGCTCGGCGTTTCCTATCTGACTACTCTAATAAAAAAGGCCGAAACAAACTCAGAGATCGCAGTCTCTTTTAAAGTCCAGACGTAATGTTGGTCAGGCCATATGAGGACCATGTAAATAAGTGTCCGAAATGGTCATTTGAGGAAAAAACCACACAGATTTGAGTGGACCTGTCCAGTCAGTGCAAGCATTTGTCGTAATCGTGGAGCTCCAACTCAGAACCTAAGGAGCTCAACTCGACGAACAAAACTAAAAAAAGGACATTTGGGTAGGCCGCATAAACTACTCAAACTGCCAGACCATCATTAAAACCAGCTGAGAAAAAATAAAAAAAAATATTTAGTTATTCGTCACATTCACAATAATTAAAATAATGTATAATACTTTACAAAGTAATCATGTCATTTTGAATATAATTTTCAACAATGTCAATAATATAATATGTCCCACTGCAGGGCAAAGGCGCCTCTACTCTCTTTCCACTTCTCTCAGATTAAAACTGCTAAAGACCAGTTCTTGTTGAAGGAGTTCAGACCATCCCGTCATCTCCATCTATGCCTGCCGCGATGTCACTTGTAATTAAGGCAAGATGAACCGACTTTTAATGATTTTATACTGAAGATCACGTCTAAACGAGTAGTGTTAGTTTGGAAAAAAAATATGTTAAATTAGAGCATTTTTTTAGTAACGTTATCTATTAATGTTTTAGATTATGTTTATATTACTCGTACATAGTGTAATTAATTTGTAAATTTATGTCTAACGCGGATAAAAAACTAAGAATCACGCAAAAACTATGAAGCGTGTTTTTCTGAAACTTTCACCATTTTAAAGATAATTTAATTATTTATCTTTAACTATACGAGTTTTATTAAAATACCTTTTGTTTTATGTATAATAAATTAATAATGCATCTAATTTGGGACAGCGCTCCTTGATGGGCGAGTCCTATTACTGGCTGGACGTACGACGCGTTGAGCTCAGCACAGAACACGCAAGCTTACCACTCAAGGTCATTGGCATTTAGTCGCGTCTTAAGAGGGCCCCATTGGGTCGTAAGTTTGGCCCATTGGTCGTCTGACATGCGGCAGATATGACCACTGTGTCCAGCCCAATTCGATTTTAGCATGGCAGCTTTCCAAGTGACATGAGTTATCTTTGTGATGGAAAGGTTGGTTGCATTCTTAACCCGATCTATTAGTTTGATACCCAGAATATTAATACTAGAATATATTAGGGTAATTTGACATTATGTTGAAATTATGTGTCCACCAACTTGTTGATAAAATAAAAAACAATTATTGAAGGCTAAGGAAACGTTAATTTTGTTCAATTGTGTTACCATTGTGTTACTATTTTTGTGTCATAATCATAATCATAATCATTTATTCGCTTTGAGAGTAGGTACATAAATGAAGGTGTTCACAAAATGTTGAGATCCCTGTACAATCTACCAATTAGGCATGCAAACATTAAAAGTAAATTTTATTACAATAAAAAAACAAATGAAAATTAGAGTCTAATTAAAATTACCAAAAAAATAAATTAACACGTGACACTTAGGGCTTGTCTCAGTAAATTCACTTAAATGTGTATAGTAATTCCATTTCCGTTTTAGGAAAGATACCGCTAACGCCCACTGAACGACAAAGACGTTACCGCGAGAGCCTTTAAAATCAAAATATCCTCAAAAATTTAAGGAAGCACACGAAAAAAAATTGATCAGATTCGTCGACTTCGTTGTGACTCTGCCCTTATTCCTCAATTGTGTTACTTTTGTGTTACGATAACACAAAAAAATGTACATCAATTTTAAAACGAACCATTACTGTTAACTTAAAAAAATCTCCATCTAAACAACACATGACTGATAGATCAATAGTTCATACCGTTGCTATTGAAGCTACATTTACCATCGTCTTCAATAAATTGTCCACTAAGAGATGTAGTGTTCAACATCACGCCATGATGGGGCAAACCAAAGACAATGCAGTAGTAACCCACAAAGAACAGATGGACGGTGTCTAATCAGATTAAAAGAGATTTGTAACTGATTACCGTGTTGCGTGACTGGGGTAGGGTTGACACTAGCCTCCCAACTGAACCAGAATGAGGTGATCTGGTTGAAAATCAAATTAGTGAACATAGCGTAGAATGAGCTTGCTGAAGAAGTAATGGGTGGGCCATATAAACAAAGAACCGATTACCAGTGGGGTTGACGTGTTCTTGAGTACAGACCGCGAATCGGCAAACAAGGAGTAGGAAAGCTCTTCAGGTTAGGTGGAGAGACAGTCTTATATGAGTAGCCGGCTACTTGTCATGGGCTAAAACAGAATAAAATGGAAAATAATGTGAATAAGAATATTATTTATTTGCAAGAATATGAGTAAATACCAATATAAGTACATAGTTTTCCGTCATATTCTACTAGGTATCTGGTGTGAAAATTTTAATTAAAATAATGTTAAAGCACTTAAAAACAAAAAAAAAAATTGAAAGGCACAAAAGTACAATAGTGTTTTTGAAGTGAAAACTTCTTTAGGCGCGTTGGGCATTTTTGAGATGAGACTAAACCTTTGATTTCGCGACACTGTGACGACACCAGCGTTGATGTCTTTTTAATGGTCAACAGGACCATTAAAAAGACATCAACGCGTTGATTATCGCGGTGCGTGAAGTAACAGACATCAACGCGTTGATTACCGCGGTGCCGATTTTTTTTTCAAGTTTTCACTTCTGTGGGCGCTCCCGCAGTGCCACTGTTTTTTTTTATATAAAAACTAGCTGCCCGCCCCGGTTTCACATGGGTAGCACTTAGTACTTTTCTTAACTACCTACCCTACCTACCCCACCTACCCTACCTACCCTACCTACCCTACCTACCCTACCTACCCTACCTACCCTACCTACCCTACCTACAAAACATCAATACCTAATGAATCTAAAAATAAAAGTTAAATGTTAAAAATAAAAATGTGAATAAAAAATTAATTTGGAGTCATTAAATTAAAGTGTTCAAGGATCACGATACATTGCGTGCAATTTGAGATGTGTCTGTCTAGCAAACCAGTGTACTTTTTCATCAGATGATGACGAATACAATAATGTATTACAAAGTTGTAGAATACATTAAATTTGTTCTATAGCATTTTTTTTTCTAAACTTGCCACCCCTATCCGCGACCTACTTACTCGTTCGCACCCCTCACTGATTAACGCGCGGTCACAGAGCAAAGTGTCTTATACTATGACGAGTAATAATGGATACATTAGTGTAGAACTACTACTTAGCTTACTAAAAGACGTGCTTAATAGGTCATCTGTAAGTTATGGATCAACAATGAGGCTTGAATGCACAATGATTAACAAACATAGAGGTTAACATGATTGAAGCTCGATTAATATACACTTAAATTCATTTAAGCCTAGTACTTTACTTGTCGTGAACAGAATACCGTCATTTCACATGCGAAGCCGGGCGGGTCGCTAGTTTGAAATAAAATTAGAGATGGGATGTAACAGGTTAAACACGATATCTGTTATCACTGTTACTGTTACACAAAAATAACAGGTCCAAATATCTGTTATTAAATAACAGTCTGTTATTTTTGTACGGACGATAAATACGTATTTAAATCTCAATTGAATAGCTTCTTTATTTCTTATTGGATTGTTTCTTTTAATAATGGTCACTGGTCTGTAATAGGTAACACGACCTAATTTAGGAGTCACTTTCTCGTAAATGTTTTTTCTTGTAAGACCACCAACTGTATTTTTAGGGATGATAAATACTAAGTGCTTCTCTTTTTAGCGTATTTTAACCGCTTTAGTAAAAGTAAGAAAATAGAGTAGAGTCTGTTATTTATGTAACAGATATGTTAAATTGTTAGGAACAATTGTTATTTGTTATTTTTAAATATCTGTTATTTGTATCTGTTACGATAAATACGCTTCACTCCTAAATAAAATGGGTTACGGAACGTTAGAAATACCGGATTGGCAGATGAATCGTGTTATACCTACTCTTGTAGATACAGTAACATCCTAAACATTTAAAATCTAGTTCTACAAACTCCTATTTATGCAGAACCGTATGTTTCCCCAACAAAATACTGTCTAATTATATCGTTCTACAGTGGCTGTGGTACAGTGGACATACCCCCCGACCCAATTCTGGCCTACAAAATTGGTTCACAACCTTCAAATTACTTTAAAACAATTCACACCTGAACCTAATTCCCAATTCAACCTTGCACAATGAACAAGAAGTTCGAAATTCAAACTGGAGCCATTCATTCAGTAAGAGTGTACGTAAGACCGGTCGTTCTTCGTTCAACGGTCACCGGTCATTATTGACTTTAAGTGCGAACAAGGGATGCCGCTATACGTCTTGTGTAGCTCCATCTCGTTTTTGCACCGAAACAATTTATATCTTTGACACTTCTCTGTAAGTTCCCCGAAGTGTTGGAGCTAAGCGTAGTCATTACTCGCTCCGTTCTGTGGTTAGGAAGGAAATGTGCGGTTTCGGTTGTAATGTAGTCGTTTGATCTTGTGTAGGTGTTTGTTAATTATGTAATGGGGATAAAAACTGCCATTTGCTCACTTCAGATGTCGCTATCATTGTCCGTCTTTAAATTTGACAGCTAGCTGTCAATATCCATACATTTTTTGTAAACAATCAAGTTATTTTACGCCTAATTAAATAATATGCCCCCTTGCGCAGCTGTTGACTGTAAAAATCCGGGGACCCATGTATTCCCCAAAGATCTTAAAAGAAGAAAAGTGTGAGAGAGAGCTTTCCGAAGAAAAAATTGGAAACCAAATAATTCGTCGAGGTTATGTACTTTACATTACATTTTAAACCTGAAGACTTCTATCAGACGAATGCGTATACAGGTGATGCTCTTTTTCATAATACAGTGAACTTAAGTGTGTTTTCATTATAGACATTTGTGGATATTTATTTGTATACATTATACTAAGGTTGTGTTGTTAAGATTATCTTTTAATCGACCAAAATACTCGTATGTCTAAGTAGCAAGCATCTATGCAGCATTCGCTTTATTGCATTGTATTTAATATCTTCATACCAAACTACCTACTGCCTAATATTAACACATATCCTGCACTGAATCCTACCGAAAGGACTGGCCCGCAGCGACTGTGGACAAACCTGTGTGGAAAAGGAAATGGGAGGCCTTTGCGTAGCTGTGGGACTTTATGGGCTAAATAGATAAATATATCTTCCACTCATCATATTTGTATTTAATGTTTCGCACATAGATAAGTAGATCATAAATCCTTTTTGTCTGTTCTAGGAGATGAAAATATATACAAAAGGCTCAGGAAGACTGCTGTACCCTCTATTTTTTCTTTTACTAAAGTCAAACCAGTCCACCCCTTAGCTGAAGACAGAGCAAAACAGAGAAATGAGAAAAAACAATGTTTTGATACATATAGTGATCAAATTGCTGGACCTAGCCATGTTCAAACCCGTGATAGTTATGAAGAGCCATATAAAGACGAGGAATTTACAATGTTTAACGAAATAGAAATTTTTCCTAGCACACCATTGGAGCCAGATGATGGGCCAGAGCGGGACCAACATACTGTATCATCAAGACATACTAAGTGAATTGTGTGTACATTTATGGATCTATAAAGAACTGTAGAAACAATGACAGTATCATTGCTTTCTACACAGGTTTTGAAACCTATCAAAAGTTCTATTTTGTGTGTTCGACTTAAGTGGGCCCTTCCCGATCCGTCTATCGTCAACGCAAGCATGGTCAAAAAACATGTTGTTTCATCTAGCGCAAGTGAGAACTGCTAACAAGCAAGTGAGAACGCGATAACATTGTACGAAAAATAGTGTGCGAAAATTTCATTAAACTTGTTTCAGGAAATACGTGTTTTTGAGTAAGTTTTACAAGTTTGTGAAATAAATGTTTGTCATTTAGAATCTCCATTACATGTGCAAGGTTTCTATGCCGATGTTTTCTTTACTTTTACAATTTATGAGTATATTATGAACGGCCAAAGTTCAGGTAAAAATTGTGCAAAAATGCAGATTTTCGGAGGCTTGTACTGAATTTATTTCTCGACATTTTAATTTTTTGGTTCCATAGAAACCTAGAAATAGTGCACACGATACTTATTAGTTTAAAAAAATTAAAGAAATATGTGTTACGACGCCATAATCACGTACGAGCGTTTGTATGAAAAGTATGACGGGTTGGCCGCTCTTAAGTGTAATGGCTCACAAAATAAAGTATTATGGAAGTCTTGTGTAGAATATTACTATTGAAAATGTTATTTATTTCAATGTAATTTAATTTTTAATTTATTATTTAATGTAAACCAAATATTTGATCCTAGTTTATTGCATTATTGCTTTGTTTTTACATAATTCTAAATCAGCCATTATTAGAAATTAATTGCAGTCATAAAAATGTTAAATTCAAATATAGTGCATGTGGTGTTAGCTTTATGTAATTGTTGCACTTATAAATGTATATCGTGTAGTTTTAAAAGAAATGTACTTAATGTGTAAACAATTGTAGGCTAACCTATTAATTAATAAATAAATAAATAAGTCAACGCGTTCACATTGAACGTTTGTTATGTCTGACAAAACATCACAATTTTGTGCCCCTCGCATCAAAGATATTTTTTGTTTGTCTTATGTGCTGTAACTTTAGGGAATGTATTATGTAATATGCATTGTGTATAAGGAGATAAATAAAACATTGTATATAATATTAATTTGGTTTTATTACAGTATCATAGTACTTATCGTAAATTGCTGGTTGGAGATACTCAGTATAAAATGATGTTGTTTTTGGTTGTTTGAACATCATTAATTTTTCTGTGCATACTTTATGCATAGGTAATTGTAATCTTTGTACATACTATATCCTCTATACCATGGAGGACTGTGAAGATATGTTTATAGTGTGCTTCCAAGCCACTTCCAGTTGCACATTCACAATGACTTTCACATATCATACCAGTCTTATTCATTAATCTTTTCATTTGTGCCTGCATTGTGCATAAAAATAAGCATGGTTACGATCATTAGCTTGATCAAGCTCCTATTTTCATAGAGGATTTTCACTTTAGGAGATATTTGAAACCTGAAATAATATTAACATTAAATTAAGCACCTATATTACACGTTTTTTTTATAGTTGAACTCACAAAGGAAGTAGTGAATGCATCATAAGTTGATCACTGTATGAAAACTTACCTTTCAGCAAACGTTTGAATGTGGGTTTTAGATAGCGCTGGAAGATCAGTGCTAGAATTGACATTCCTGAACTTTTCCAGGGCAGGAATGTTAGGGTTATCATCCTCAAGCTCTTCTTCAACTCCGATCAAGTTATTCCTGTCGTATGCCTCCAGTCTTCAACAAAAAAAGGAGTTTTAAATAATCTAAACAAAACAATCTATCAAATATAAAATGGTCATTATTTATTTACCTTTCCACTAAAGCTGCTTTTTTACCCGTGGTAGACGCATCTCTTTTCCATAACTCCGCTTTTAGTTGTACTACACTCCAAATCGCATACATTTTTGTCTAGTTTTCGTTTAAACGATATCGACACAACAGTGAAAACATAAACAACAATGGCGGACTAAAGACGCACAACCGTGCTGCCATCTGCTATGAGCTTTCAGTTTTTAACCCCATTAGTTACTTGTATCCACGTACTGCTGTTTGTAATCAACCCACGTAATTTGTTAAAACATGCCAAGTAGTACCAGGGTAACATAGACGGAAGGATTGGTGAGTGTATAGGACATGTTGCTCGCTGATACATGGAGCCGAAACGTCTTTCGGCTGTAATGATGGGTTCCCTACTTGTTTTCGAAAGTTGTTGATTCGATTTTTATTATATCGAACACGGTGTGTCGATAATTCAGTTGTACGATGTTTTATTCCATCGATGCTTTATTGGTGCGATGTAACGTTTGTGCGAAAATTCCTGTTACGAAAAACCCTACAACGATTGCTCATTAGTTCGGTAATTTATTAGTTCGAAAGTATGTCGGTTCGAAACGCCTACTGTTGTCCGTGACATTTAATTAATAATCTTATGTTGCATTATAGAAGTTAAGGAAATACATTAAATACCATACATATCTTCACGTCAACTTTCCAAAATTGAGGAAGACAGGTAACTAATTCACCACGTTTAGCTGTGGCATGGGCCAAAGATAACGTAGACAATAGCAGTGACCGGTTGCTAGCCATTCGCCTGATACCCTCAAAAGCCAAATACCTCAATCTTCTATTTCGATATGCAGCACGGAAAATAAAGCAACTGGGCATTCTAAGTTTTTTTTAATCCTCGCCCAGTACGGAAGCAAAAACGTCAAATTATTGCTTCCGTACTGCTTCTGTTTGCTAATACCTAAAATAAATTAACAACACCTAAAATACTCATTTAAATGTTTTATTTTCATAAAAAGTCGTACAACAAAATAACAAAAAAGATATAAACTTGGACATAATCAGCATAGAACAAGAAATAAACAAAACATTAGGTAATCGTAAATAAAAAGAAAATGATAATATTACTATAAATTTTATAGTTTCTATGTATTATTAACGACACTTTTAAGAAAAAAACAGTGAAAATGAAAAAAAAAGTTACATTATAATATTGTAATTACAATTCTATGTGATTCGAAATGGCTCTTAAAAAAGGAAGAAGTTCCATATTATTACGGTTTGCACAAATCTTCGCAATAGAATCGGATACTCTTTTCCTTTTTTTCTTGGGCGGAGTCTTAGCAACGCTAGCTTGTGCTTTTTCAACAGCATGATTTGTGCTTATTTGCTCTTTTATAAGGCTCCGTATAGTCGCATATAAGCCATGGCGGTTATTGTTTTGTAAGTAGTTCCACCGTCTATGCCAAGCCTCCACATTATTTTGGGTTCTTGGCAGGCCGAGTTCATTTATTCTATGTATGGACCATAACTGTGGTGGAAACAATGGAGGGGTTTGTGAGATACATAGTTTTGTACCTTTTGTTCGCGATTTTTTCCCACCATGTACGTAATACGTCTCAAACCAATATATGATAGTTTCTGCTTCTTCTGGCAAAACCTTTTCTTTAAGAAGTTTAAAGGCGTCCGGTATCTCTTCAGGAGTAAGATATGCCAAAGCTACTATGTGGCGAAGTTCAAGAGAGAATTTGCTATCATTGCCGTACTTTGAAGCTAAACCTGATTTCTGTATTTGCCGCCACAAATTTTGCGCTAAATGAAAAAGGCAACCTGTATGAGTGGCTTCAGGGAAATATATCTTGACGACGTTGATAACAGCTGTTTCAAAATCAGTAAGTATATGCTGGGGGTTCAATTCACATTGCAATTCTTCAGCATATGCCAAAAGTTCTTTGAACATCATCATATAAGTTTCTTCAGTCTTATCTCCCAAAAAGCAATACACCAAAGGCACTATTTTTCTGCTATCAACATCATTTCCCACCATCCCGTGTATACTATAGATTTGGGTAAAAAGTCCAGGACATGTACAAAATGTTCCGTCCATTATCCATAAAAATGAATCACGTAAAAGTCTGATATTTCGCTGAGTACAAAATATAAGCAAGCATTTATTATCATTGTATTTTGTTTGCCGTGCCAAAAACGATTCTCCTTCAACCATGTATTCTGCAGGTATATCAATTTCCTCCAAAGTAGAAGGTTCTTTCGGAAATGTTTTTTTTCTTGCTCTATAGACAATTTGACGTAAAGCATTTTTATTGGGAAGACAACACGCACTTGTGCTTGGTACAGCTTCTAAATTATTTCGGATGATCACTGTAGGACCGTCATTGCTAGTAGTGGCATCCCTCTTCAATTTATTTTTAAGAATTATTGAGTCCTGCAAGCTGGCATTTGGGGCGTGTGAATGTTCACTCATACCTTTGATTAGGGTGTGGTTATTATTTTCTTTGAGCTCCGTTATCATATGGCTTTTGCACAGTTTTTTGTTTTTGAACACACAACACCAATAATGTTTTTTATCCACATGTTTATTTAACATAAATTCATATCCATCAATAAGTATTATATTGTTTCCGCATTTAGATTTTTCCGTTTTGATAACACTATCAGCCATAGTTGCAATAGGAACTGCATATAACAATTATTTACAAATTAATGATTGACTAGAGCAAAATATGACACGTTTAGATCACATGCCAGTATTATTTACTCCTACCCACATAGCTTTGCTTTTACAAACATAAAACTATTATGGCAACTCTCAAAACGTAATCACAAAGTACTCAATAAACTTTTAAATAAGTAGATGTCATTCATAATAAATATAAATATTTTTACTAAACATGAAACAAAAATATTGAATACTTATCGTATTTTTTATAGCCGACACGCCTGCCGCAAAAAGTTAAGGAAATGTTCAAAATGATGCAAAATATTTTTTTTCAGTAAAATAATAGGTGTAGGTATTATCTGATTACAATTTATTTTCTGATTTCGTTTTTTAGAACAAAATTTATAGTAGGTAACATATAGATAAAACATTTTTTGTATATATTTTAATTTAAGTTATTTAGGTATAGGTAGATTAGGATTATTTTAATATATTTACTTGATGTAAATAATAAACTAGGAATTATACTTTTTTTTCAATAAAAGGAATGTACCTATTTCCTTAACTTCTATAATGCAACATAAGATTATTAATTAAATGTCACGGACAACAGTAGGCGTTTCGAACCGACATACTTTCGAACTAATAAATTACCGAACTAATGAGCAATCGTTGTAGGGTTTTTCGTAACAGGAATTTTCGCACAAACGTTACATCGCACCAATAAAGCATCGATGGAATAAAACATCGTACAACTGAATTATCGACACACCGTGTTCGATATAATAAAAATCGAATCATCAACTTTCGAAAACAAGTAGGGAACCCGTAATGATGATGAGGAAAGTTTTTTTTTTTTTAAATTTCATATATTATTTAATATACACAGACATATTTACAACAAACTATTATATAAATTATGTACAAGTATGTAAAGGAAAAAGTTAAAAATAAAGAGAAGAAAGTTTGTTAGGATTCTCACTATTTTCTTAAAACACACACATACACAACACACACAAAACAACACACTTTTTCTTACTTTTCTTTGGCCATGACATGTTGGAGTCGACTTCCATTCTAACTATGGATGCAGCTGAATTCGAGTCTTTTGTATGGAGCGAGTACCTATTATGACCTCCACAACCCAGTTACTGGGGAACACGGTACCACGATACATGGACTCCTTGTCAGATTTTTAGGCTTTTGACGACCCGTAACGACTGTCAAAGATCTATGAATGACAGCCGAGACCAACGGCTTTACGTGCTTTTCGAGACACGATGGGCTCTCGGTATGAATAGTGAACCATCCATTGACCGACCTTCACAAGCGATACTTAACCTTCTTTAAAATATTAACTACCTACATCTATACTAATATTATAAAGAGGAAAGATTTGTATTTTTGTATGTAACGAATAAACTTAAAAACTACTGGACCGATTTGAAAGATTCTTTCAGCAATGGATAGCTACATTATCAGCGAGTAACATAGGCTATATTTTATCCCCGTACTCCCACGGGAACGGGAACTACGAGGGTGAAACTGCGTGATGTCCGGTAGCGTCTTATAATCGTATTTTAATCACAGAAAATATCGAGATTTTCTTTAAAAAAAACAATAGCACTCCGAGAGTGCCGACAGAAGTAAAAACTTGAAAAAAAAATCGGCACCGCGGTAATAAACGCATTGATGTCTTTTTAATGGTCAAAAGCTGGTGTCGTCACAGTGTCGCGAAATCAATGGTTTAGTCCCATCTCAAAAATACCCAACGCGCCTAAAGAAGTTTTCACTTCAAAAATATCCGCTTGCGAACTGACCCCTAAAACCTTTCCTCTACATCCCACGCACTTGATATCCGGTAAATCTTTGCTAAATCCGAATTGTTTACAAGAAATTCAGATTTATTAGAACATTCACCTGAGGTGCTCATTATAATAATTACTTACGGGAGTAATTATTTTGAAGTGGGCGTTGACTTTGATTTTGAACTTCGTTTGAAAGTCGCGATGGGTCGGAGATTGTTTCGACGAATTTATAAATGTATTCTGGTATTATTTCACGTCGAATTATTTTGTAAAAAAATACCTTTTGATCAAAAACGTCAATTACAAAAGGGAAATATTTAATTACGCGTCAAAAAAAAAAATAACTTTCAAATGATTGACACTTTTTAAATTAATGTATCTCTATAAACGTTTTGCGCTTCTTATGATGCACATATTTTTAAATAATTGAGCCTCTTTTTATCTTTCTGGCCATTTCTAACAGTTGGTTGCAGTTACTAAGCTAGGGTCTCGACTAAACGGGTTAGGCTAGGTTAGAATTGTGACCAACCGCTACTTCGATATTTAGTATTCGCAGTCACAGTTACTTGGCTATTTAGTATGTTTAGGATGCCAAAATAGGAATTATTTAAGGTTCACAAAAAAAGGAGTAATCATTATATTAGAGTGTTCAATAATATTTTTAGGTGTACAAAATGGGAATTATTAGAGGTTCGATTAAATACATGCCATTACAAAAATATCACCTGACGGTGTCTTACTTAAGAATAAAAGAACATGAAATCAAAAAAAAAACAGTAGCACTTCGGGAATGCCGACAGAAGTGAAAACTTGAAAATTGTATTGAAATCGGTAAAAAAAAAGGGAAATGTCAATCTTGTCGTTGTCATGTCTCAATGTTTGGAATGTCATTAATTACAAAGAAAATGTATCGCGCGTTGATGTCTTTTTCATGGTCATGAGCTGGTGTCGGTAACAGTGTCGCGAGTTCAATTATTTTGTCCCATCTCGAAAATGCACAACTCGCCTAAAGAAGTTTTCACTACAAAAAAACTGAGCATTTTTTCTTCTTTTATTCACTGCTTAGAAGCTAAAGGCACAAAGAAGAGAATAAGAAAAGGTTAGGCTCCTTTCACTCAGCGATGATCAGTACGATTGAGCATAGTAACATAATCAGGACGGCAACCAGTCGGTTATCTTTTAAAGTGAAGGTACGTGAACATATTCATAGGAAGTTGGCAGAATCATCCCAGCGCTGATTTGCTGGATTCGTTTTCTCCTCTACCTATCGTTGTTTCTCCTGACTACGTTTTTTTTTTGTTTATATATATGTATGTATCTATGTATTAGTATTTATTCTTTTTCGAGTTATCTATCAATTATGTTGCACCTGCTATGTTTCGTCTCTGCATCACCCTAAGGTTGACTGGTAGAAAATGCCTCAGGCATTAAGTCCGCCTTTGTACAGTATTTTTTTAGTTGTGCATAAAGTTTTAATAGATAAATCAGCCTATAATGTTCCCACTGCTGGGACACAGGCCTCCTCTCTGTGAGAGGGAGTGGGCTATACGACAAGTTACTGTATACTCTGACTAACACGGTAATAACCGTCTAACTTACAAATTTAAAAACACGATTGTAAAGCTTTCCACTTGTAAGTTACAAACACTAATGGAATAAAAAATGTGGTAAAATAAAGTGGTGCCTGAAGACTCAATAGTGTATGGTAGAAATGGTAGAAATGGGTCACGAGTAAAGAGGCACTAGTATTTACAATTTGTATCTGTATCTGCCGGTTTCAAGTGTTATTGCTTGTATGAAACGGAACAAATTGAATAGACTTTCCGATGTAGGATTTGACATGTAAAAGTCGCTTTAGATGTTGGATTGAATGTATTTCTATGTATTTGAGGAAAGGACATGTTCAAAAATGATTTTTTATTATTCAATAATTCTAGCCAGTATAAGTTAAATATATTTGGATAGTCATCCCAAAAACTAGTGGTTTTAACTATATCATACATTTTTGAAGACCTCCAATTTTGAGAAAAATCGTATTTTATTTTAGTGAGAATTTACTCCTAAAACGAACAAACCTTTCTAATTATCTAGAATAATATAGTGAACACACCCCAAAAAATAGTAAACTTGTCAAAATTGACACATGTTACTGTCATCACTGTCAATTGATTGACAGTAATGACAGTACCATGATTGTGTCAATTTATATCATATTTTTCATAGTTGCCATCAACAAATAAAATATATGTAGGTACTTTAAATAGTTTATATTTTTTCTCTTAAATGGAGGGGTCTAAAAATATTATTTCAGTGGTTCCTAGTTCGACATTTTTGTCGTTTTTATTTAGATGTAGTTTGATGCTGGTTAGATTTTTCTCGGAATAAAAAATCAACGTCCTTACAAAAAGTGGACATCTCCTTTAAAACTAGGTTTATGTTTCGGTTCTAGATGTTGTGTGTGGGTTTAAAAGAGAACTTGTTTATGGATCCGGTTATTAAGGATCCCTTGAGTAATCCAGTTGATCATGGTTTTTAATCGACTTCAAAAAGGTTCAAGGAGGTTATCAATTTGACTGTGTTGGATCATTCGGTTCCCTACAAAATGGTTGAGCTGGATGGTGCTGATCCACACGTCATGTTCGTGAACGGGCGCCGTCAGTTGAGACTGGTCATCTCTTATCTGCCAGGGCTTATTTTTAATCTTATATTTTCAATTGCTTTGATTATTTTTTGTACATTGTTCTCACATATAGAAGCAACAAGAATAATGTACCCAGAATTTTGTAATATCTATATTTAAAAGAGTGTCCTTGGAGTTTCTTGCCCGTTCTTCTCCATAGAGATCTACGTTTTGGAATGGGCAACTAGCTTCAACTTTCTGACTAACTGACCGATTCTTTGACAATTTGAAAGTGCCTGTAAATGGTTTAATTGAAATAAATGCTTTGAGTTTGACTTTATGTTTTTTTTAATGTTTGTTACCGATTACTCCGCCAATTATAAAATGTGGATGATTCGTTTTTGTTTAGTAGGTCATACTTCAGAGATGGACCCGTAAATTTTGTATTAACTTTGCTAAGGTAGTTTTTGACTTCGCTTCAATAATACGTATTTTTCCGGCTTAGTCTATATAGATGATGTTATAATATAATAATTTGCTGTCCCTGTTATTTACGTGGTAGGTACCACAACTAAAAAGTGAAAACGAAAACTTTTTAACAAAACCAACCGACTTCCAAAAAAAGAAACACCCAGTATTCCCACGATATTGAGACTTAAATAGCAATCCTTTAATAAATAGTTTTGTTTATCCAAAGCCAAGAAATCCAATATCAAAATTCCCAACAAAATAAAACGCTTAAACTGACCAAATAAATAAAAACGTTAGCTCTTCAGATTTTCTATAGAAGCCTCAAGAAAACTAATCTTGAAGGTACTCAATTAACTCACCCAATCGATTTCAGATTTCATTAACTTTTGCTAGAAAATCGGTTTTTCTTTAGAAGGGGTTTTCTCCCTTTCATTGGCTAGACTTAATCTGATCTAAGTGGGTTTATTGAAAATAAACTGCTCAGAAGAAACGTAGTCGGATAATTTTGTTAGTTATTTACGGTCTAATGAAAAGTCAGGGATATTATTGTTTACCACATTAACTACAGGTAGAAAAAGTTTGTAGGTGGTGGTGCTTACTGTTTTTGGGTGGCGTCTCTGGGTGTATAATTTTTTTTAAATAAATTCAGATTTTTATTTGATGGACTTAAATTTTTTTACAAAAAAAAACACAACAAAGTGAAAAATAACTTTAATTTCGGAAGTCGATCTTTAGTTCAGAATTTTAGTTTTTTGCCACCGCCTTTTTTATTGGAAGTCGGTTGTTTTTTTTTTTGAGGAGGACCTTCTTATTGTCTTATTGTCTCTATAATATTAATTATTTACTGTGTTATTTTTGGGGCTTGTGGCTAAATAATAACAGCCGCACGGGTCGATCTATCAGATTAAGCTACGCTTGCCACGGTTGGTCCGTGGATGGGTAACTATCTTTACATATCAAGACATTTGTAGATCTTTGACAGTTGTTACAGACAGGTCGTCAGAAGCCCGAAAGTCTGACAACCAGTCTTACCAAGTGGTATCGTAAAATACTGGTACCTATTCGCTCCATGTAAAATACTGGTATTCAGCTGCATCCGGTTAAACTGGAAGCCGACCCTAACATAGTTGGGAAAAGGCTAGACAGATTGATTGTATTTTTTTTATAAAAAGGTCGATCGCAGCTATAATTTTGGTAAAGCAAATTGTATTGGGTAATTTCCACCTGTTTATATAATGTAAGTGGTAAATAGTAAATAAATTAATAATAAATAAATCACTTGGTTTTGTTTTATCATAGTTTTTCTATAATGTTTTAAATGCATTAATTGTGTAGTTAAATATCTAAAACACCACAGGAATACACGTTAAAAACCTTCTTTTTTAATGGCATTCTAAACCGTGTCAGTTAAAAATAAAACTGATTCAGTGTTTCCGCCTGAATGCCTTATTAATTATTTAGGTATGCCTGACTTCAGGCCTTTTTTTAAACACAGTCCTTGTTTTATAAGCCTGTATTTAAATAACCCGACGGGTTGCGTTTTAATGTCGTTCAGTGTAGAAGTAGATATTAGGAACATAATTTGAAAATGCATAAATAGACAGTTTTGCTTTGAGTGGACACTGTTCTTATTTTTTTATTTATTAGACATACCTATCAAACTGAAAGCATTTATTTCAACTAAACCAATTACAGGTACTTTTGAATTGTCAAGGGGTCGGTCAATCAGAAAGATGAAGCTAGTTGCCCATTCCAAAGCGTAGTTAGGTTTTTATGGAGAAGAAACTCCTTGAACACTCTTTTATTTAAATCAGTTTTAATCCTATGCGGTTCTCGGAAAAGCATAACAATTTGTACCCGACTACGGCGAAGCAAAAATGAAGGTTATGATTTTGACCGGTATGTATGGATGTATGTATGTATGTTCATCTGTTATCTCAAAACTTCTAAACTACTGATCATAATTTGACAAATGAGGTATCGTTGGAAGCGTCTTGATCGTCCGCTGGTTATAGGCTATATGACTTCACATTATATCAATATGGCGCCCTCCAGAGGACATGAAGTCTGAACTTTCTGTAGTGTCTTGCTTATAACTTTTTAGTTGACTTTTTTGTCGTAGTTGGGCTTTAATTTTTATAACTTTTAGTTTTGTCTTTATATCATGATCTTAGACGTAGGGATTAACAACAGCAAAGTGACAAAATCTGCATATTAAGTAATATTATAAATGTGTAGACCTCTATCTCCAGGGGGTCTTCACAAAGTTAATCTAAAACGCTATGGATTTTAACAAATTTTATAAATGTGAAAGTGACTTTGTTTGTTTGCTACGCTTTCACGCTAAAACGGCTGAACAGATTTGGATAAAATTTGCCACATGGATAGACCATGGCCAGAATTAGGACATAGAATACTTTTTATCCCGATATTCTTTCGGGATCAAGACTTATGCGGGTGAAACCGCGGGCCAAACTAGTATAAAATAAACGAGAGTAAGGTAGGAGGATTTTTTCGTTGTTACGGTGCGGCTTACTCAAACGTACAACAGAGCTTTAGTATAGAGAAAAGCAGAAACACTACACTAATGATTTTAATTAAAAGAGTTCATGTAAAAAATTTAATAATTAAACTTATACGCTAGTTCTGTCTCGAGTTGTGAACAAAAAAGAATATTGAAATATTAATTTGGTATTAATATGATTAAAAATCTACTGATCCTGAACAAAACTACTTTTAGTTTTTTATTCAACTAAAAATAACGTTGTTTGAAGGAGCAAGTGTGTTTAGTCATACTTTGTACATAAATGGTTGCACATGGGTAGACCATGACCTGGGTTAGGACATAGGATACTTTTTATCCCGATATTCTTTCGGGATCGAGACTTATGCGGGTGCGGGTGCGGGTGCGCAACTAATAATACAATAAAAACCGATTATCAATACGTTTGCCAAGTCAGGCGATAATTTCAATTACCTTTATTTGAAGGCCAATTTCTCCACCAGTGATCATTATAATATGGGTAATATTTTACTTAAAAAAAAAAAAAAACGTTGCAGTCAAAGGAAACCTAACCTACAAAACTAATCTATGGCACCTAAAAGATAAGCAGTAACAAACGACTTGCCTAAAAGGTGGCACCTAAACCAGGTCAGTTCACTTACTTACTAAATGTCACGAATGCTAATGCTAACAACTATGAAGGTGATTAATGATGTATAAATCATGGTACAGTACGACACAACTTAGATGTAGCATGAATTTGATAATTTGCATTCATTAATTTCAATTTTGCAACGTATTTGGTTATAAGATTTCACAAGTTATTGCGTTTGCGTAAAGATCATTTTCACCTAAAGTAGTAATAAATTGATCATTTTGAAGGCGCACTCAGTTCGGATGGTGATCGGTTTTACGAATTTTGCCGATGCTACATCTAAGTTGTGTCGTACTATATGGCACTTATTCAGAGACGGCCCACATTTATGAAATACTAGCTGCACCCCGCAGTTTCACCCACATAAGTCTTGATTTCGGTAAAATATCGGGATAAAAAGTATCCTATGTTCTAACCCAAGTTATGCTGTCCTAAATTTCATACAAATCCGTTCAGCCGTTTTAGCGTGACAGCGTAAAAACAAACATACAAAAAATCTAATCTTTTCTCTTCATAATATTATAAGTATGGACTAGTTTCTGTCCGTGATTTGGTTCGCGTTTAAGTCGTAAGACACATATCGCACCCCTAGATGAAGACTCCGGTAACTCAAAAAACCTCATTTTTCAGAAATGACGAAAAACTGTTTTTAGTATATTTAGGAAAGATATCAAAAATCTATTGAGACATTCATAGAGTTGAATTGAGTGTAACGTTGAATTAGCTTGTTTGTATTTTGTCTGTTAAAACCCTGGAAAATATTGAGATTTTTTAGTTACTCTAATTTTGCAGCTGTAAGCAAATTAAGTAAAGCTGCGTTTTATTAATTAAGTAAAGCTATCTTTTAACAGCAGTTGAAGGTATTGTAACGCGAGTTATATCTATGTGTAGGTATTCGAGTTAGGAATTCGAAACCGCCTCTAACTTGAAATGCGTACTTTTTGAGTTACCGGAGTCTTCATCTAGGGGTGCGATATATACCAATAAAATACAGCGTCAGAGCTGCGCGGGATGGTGCATTGACATAGGCATGCACACGCACAGTTCGGCTCTTCTCGGTAATGCTCGGTTTTAGACGGGCGGCCGCCCTCGGCCCGACCGAACGCGTCGTATCGCGTCACCCGCCCACTCTTTCTTCTTTTTTTCTTTTTGCTCGGATGTTAAGCCTATAACCTTTCTCAAGAATTGGGCTATCAAATGCAAAAAGAATTTTACAAAATTGTCTGGTAGTTCCAGAGATTAGCGCGTTCAAACAAACGAACTCTTCAGCTTTATTATAAAAAAGTTTAAAGAAGTAAAGATAAACTGGCCAAGTACGAGTAGCATAGTGTAAGAAGGGTTTCGTACCATAAGACAGAGATTGACGAAATGTAGGTGAAGTATCGGTACACCTCTGCCTAACCCTTTGGGGAATACAGGTGAGATGTTTTGTTAAATGTATGAACGTAGGTCGAGGAGCTCGAGGAGCTTGTGGGTAAGTAATAACAGCCACTCGGATCAATCCATCAGGTTAAGCTACGCTTGCCGGGGTTGTTCCGTAGATGGGTGACCATCTTTACATACCGAGACTCCTCCGGGACTCGGAGCCTGGCTGTCATTCGTGAATCTTTGACAGTCTTTACAGGTCGTCAGATGCCTGAAAGACCCTTTTCGTACGGAACCCTAATAGGTGTCCCCTACAAGTTTCACGGAGTCATCCACCCTATATACAGACTTTTACCTTGACTGACGCCTTTCATGGTACATCGACCCGTGACTTGCAAAATAAACGTCTTATAAGGAAATATTTCCGTATTTTTGTTGTGTGAAGTCAAGGTTGTGTTTTCTGAAGGTGTCGATTGAAATGAATTTACGTTGCTGTGCAGACAAATTTTTCGAACATACGAAGCAATTGATTAGAAATATCGTTCAAAATCATTGAGATTGAGATCGAAAATGTGAAATTAGGGTACTGGGTAAGGATTTTTTGAATCCCAGAAGTACCTACGTTCCTGTGGCAAAAGCTATATACAACATGTGAAAGCACGTGACCATATTCGTGAAAAGTTGGCAGAATCTTTGCAGCGCTGATTTGCTGGATTTGTTTTCTCCTCTACCTATCATTATTTCTCCTGACAAAGCTTATTCGGTTTATATGTATGTATTTATGTATCTATGTTAGTATGTATTCATTTTCAAGTTATCTGTCATTTATGTTGTTGCACCTGCCGTGTTTTGTCTCTGCATCACCCTATGGTTGACTGGTAGAAAATGCCTTAGGCATTAAATCCGCCTTTGTACAGTATTTTTTTTACTTGTGCATAAAGTTTTAATAAATAAAAAATAAATAAAACATGTAAAAAACTTTTTCCAAAAAAAACACTACAAAGTGAAAAATAACTTTAATTTCGGTAGTCGGTGTCTTTGGTTTTGAATTTTCGTTTTTTGCCACTGACTTCCGAATTTAAAGTAATTTTTCACTTTGTAGTGTTTTTTTGGAATACGGTTGATTTGTTTGTAAAAGTTTTTTATTTTTCAGTTTTTAGTTGTGGTAGCTACCCCACACTAATTTGAATACCACTACCTACTATGTAAATAACAGCGACATATAGAAATCATCCATATACTAAGTGGGGAAAAAATACGTATTATTGAACCCAACTCAAAAACTATCGAACCAAAGTTAATAAAATTTATATGGAACCACACGGGATGCACCAGCTTTCAAATTAAAAATAATCATCAAAATCGGTTCACCCAGTAGAAAGTTCTGAGGTAACAAACATAAAAAAATAAAAAAATACTCCTCCTTTTTTGAAGGCAGTTAAAAACCCTGTCCGATCCGTGAGGGTGTTGCTAGGTATCGTACCGAGAGACTATTTATGTGGTAAATATCAGGAAAATCGAAAAAATAAAAATCGTCTCAAATTTTTTTTAAAGGGGAATTTTACCGGGTTATTACATAGGGGGCATAACTTATGACCCCAGTTGAAAATTTTCTAATTTTTAATGGATTTGGGGTAATTTTGGTACTAAAAATAAGATTTTTAAATAGCAATACATTTTTTTACTTTCATGGATGCCAAAATTAAAAAAAAAAATTAAGATTTTTTATCGCTTTTAGATAATATTATTGCAGTACCTATGAGCCCCTTTCGGATCGGATAGGCTTTTTTTACATATTGTATAGTATAGCTAGCTGGCGACGCGAAAACTCGTCGGTTATTTAAAAAAAAATCTGTTGTTTCATACATTTTGACCGCGTAGGTATTGCACATTTCTATGAAATAACAGAATTTTTTATAATAACCGGCCAAAAGTTTCGACGCAGTGGGGTTCAGAATTATGTTCTAAATCCATGGTAACAGTTTTCGCGTCGATGTCCCTGCCACCCTGTATACCTAGTATAGTCAAAGGAAAGCTTAAAATTAATTTCACACCGACAAATTCTCTTGCAAAGCAGGCAAGCGGTCCCACATACGAACATAAAGGTATATTTGAGTACAATACCTACACCTGACTACCCGCCGGGTCTCGCCGAAATTAGTTGAAACGCGAATTAACTACCCTGAACACGCAGTAAGCGTCCCTAATTGAATTAGATTCAATGTCTAACACAATTCCACAGCTGTGTCTGATATTATAAAAGGAAGGTTATTCTAACTGTTTGGGGATTCGGTGTAAATGCTTTGTGTTGAATGTATGAGAATTGTGTATCGGTAATTGGTAATCTTGAGAGATTTGGGTACCTAGTTATATGTTTGTTAGTTGTGTATAGTTAAGTTCTATCAAATTAATTGATACATAAACAAAAGATTGTTTTACCCAGACAAATCATAAGTAAGTCAAAGCGTTATTCTTTAAGTACGCTGTACTGGTACAGCGTCTTAATGTTTGCTTGCTGCACCGGTCGACGTCATTTCGTCAGCGCCAGCTGTCGCTGAAAACCAGTGCTGGGGCTCTGTCTTGATATAGAGTCGCAGCATTATTCTGAGCAATAGCCGATTTGCGTGGATGTGACGCATGCTTCCTCCAACCTTTTCTCATTTTTGTGTTTTAAGCTCTTTTTTGCGTCATATTTACCGCAAATAAATGTTTTTTTCTTTTTTTTATTGGCTTTTTAACTGACTTCTTAAAGGAGGAGGTTCTCATTCGACTGTATGTTTTTTTTTTTTTTATACGCGATCACTCCGCTAATTATGAATTGATTTTGATGATTCTTTTTTTGTTTGGTAGATCATACTTCAGAGGTGATCCCATATAAATTTTATTAACTTTGCTTTGGTAGTTTTTGAGTTAGCTTCAATAATACGTATTTTTTCCCACTTATGTGGATGATATGATAACTTACTATCACTGTTATTTACATAGTAGGTAGTGGTATTCAAATTTGTGTGGGGTAGGTACCACAACTAAAAAGTGAAAAATTAAAACTTTAAAAAAAAAAAAAAAAAACGACTTCAAAAAAAAAAACACTACAAAGTGAAAAATAACTTTAATTTCGGAAATCGGTGACAAAGAACGAAAATTCAAAACCGAAGACACCGACTTCCGAAATTAAAGTTATTTTTCACTTTGTAGTGTTTTTTTTTTGAAGTCGGTTGTTTTTTGTTTGTAAAAAGTTTTAATTTTTTCTGTTCGTATAAACGATTGTTTACGCCCGGTAAATATAAGTTGAAATAGGCTTGTTCTTGTGAGTCCTATAGAGTTATTAACATGATGAGACAATTCTGCTCGACATGGATACCGCCAAAATGGCCCTGTGGCTAAATGTTACAAAAAGAAGAATTCTTTTGAACCTAGGGACCAGCGGTCACTAAGAAAAAAAATCCTTGGGGGAAGACATAAGCGTCCTCACGAACGATTAAGTATTATTTTAATAATATACAACTTAATTAAAGTGTTATTGGGTTTTTCTATCTGGAATTTCTCAGTAGCAGCCCGGAGTCTGGATTTGTGCCCGGTTGATGATAATAGGCTCGCCCCCTATTACATGGGACTTAAACATAACTGGCGAAATGTGGGTGTACCTACTACAGGTACACCTCTGCCCAACCCTTCGGGGAAACAAGGCGTGATGTTATGATGTTTATATTAATTAAAGTATTGGGGACACTAAGGCGTTGTCCTAATTGACTACGATCGTACGAGCAAACGGTTGCTTCTGATCAGACCATGCCCCATTTGCTGGAGTGTCCTAGGTGATTCACCTGCACCTCGGATGACCTAAAGAATGCCACTGATGCTGCAATCAACGTGGCAACCTACTGGGCTCATATAACATAATATAAAATAATATAATTGTAAAGAATAGTACCATCGACACGAAAAGAAAAAGACGAGCAAACGATGCGATTTCCTCGCACAACGAGATTAAACACACACATTTCTTTAGAGTGTCCTAATTGAAGCTTGCAATTCAACGCGCGAGCACAGCAAATGCATAATAACGATCGTACGATGGGTTTGATAGTCCGATCTTGCAATCAAAGATACAAATCTCTTTTGAGTGTCCTAATTGTACAATGAGTGGCATCGCATGATGCCCATCGCGCGCTGGCCATCGCGCGATCTGTTAGGACAACTGTTGGACCATCGCACGATCATTTTCATCGTGCGACAAAATCAAAAACAACAATTGACAAAATTATTTAGATTTTTATGTATTTATTTTGTGCTTTTATGATTTAATTAATTTAAAGATTTTAATGAATTTTTAATTTTATTTGTAATATATTGATAATTTTAAACATTTTAGTAATTTAGAGTCTGATATTTTGATCTTAGTAATGATAGTGTGATTGTGGTGTTTATTTGAATACTAACATAATTCTTAAGTATTTCTACTAACAAAAATATGGATCATTGTGTCTGAGTTAAATAAATAAATAAAATTAAATAAAATTAAAATCGCAACGTTTTTTCGTACGATCGTTAGCCATTTAGGACGACGCCTTACGTAAAAGCCATAAAACTTCTGCCAGGCGTAAAAACAATAAAACTTCAATTATATCTCGTTCAGTGTCCGTCAGCCAATTAATTACTATATAATATCTACACATAGCATTCTCAACGGATATCGTTCATAAATATGAAAACATACAAAATAACACTAACAACATGAAACATCGAGTTTGGTTAACTTCAGAATTATTCATGTATCTCAAAATATTGTTTTAGAACACCCATTTGAACTTGGAGCACTGTTTTATGTCTAAAAGTAAACGATTTAAGGATATTGTTGAGACCTATGTATAACTAGCTGATATTAGTGCATCCCGCGGTTTCGCCTGTATGGAGATTTTCTGTACGAAATTTAAATATTTTAATATAAGTTGGGGATTACATCGCTGATATAAATGCTTGGCTAAACGCTGGTTCTGCTCCATAAGGGCGCATAAACTAATTGATTAGCATTTGAAAATACTGTTGGAGCTGCTGAAGATTTAAAAAACTATATCTTTGCATTGTATAAATTCAATCCCTTAGCATTGTATAATTATATAACACATGTGTTAGTACTATGTACCTACTATAAAGCTACCATTTACTAGGTACGTCTTTTATTGACTTGAATGTGCCCTGGCGGCTGAGAGTATGTCATGCTCACTCTAATGTCTCAGTGACGATGGCGTGTGTGTTGGATCATTTAGCTCCTTTCAAAATGGTTGAGCTGAATGGTGCTAATCCATGCGTCATGTTCGTGGACGGGCGCAGTCAGTAGGGACTGGTCATCGCTTAGCTGCCACGGCTTATTTTAATTTAATTTTTTAATTGTTTTATTTTTATTACGTACGATTTTAACGTTCTGCATCGTTCTCACATATATAACTTCAACATGAATTATGTACCCAATATATTGTGATTTAAAAGAGTGTCCGTGGAGTTTCTTGCCCATTCTTCTCCATAGGTACCTACTACGCTTTGGAATGGGCAACTAGCTTCATCTTTCTGACTGACCGACCCCTTGACAATTCAAAAATCCCTGTAGGCTATGGTATCTACCATAGCCTACAGGGATTTTTGTTTTTTGTCTATACAGGAAGTAATCAACAATTAAGTCAGTCAAACTAGGCTGAGAATCAGCATTTTTTGAACGTCAAAATTACATAAGACAGTCCCCCAAAACGCCCACCCTTCACCACTTCCTAGTGCTTAAATAGGGAAGAAGAAGTGGCGCAACAAACTCCCCAGCAGCACAGCTGTCTCTCAGTGAACAAACCAGAATCCTTGCAATAGAAATACTATTAAAGCGACGATAGCCGACTTTTAATGATTTTATACTGAAGATCACGCCTGAACGAGTAGTGTTAATAATTTGGAAAATATATATATACCTACTATGTTAAATTAGAGCATTTTCTTAATAACTTAATATAATTCATATTTTAGATTATTTTATATTACATAGTTAAATTAATTTGTAAAGTTATATCAAACGCAGACAAAAAACTGAGAATGACGCAAAATCTATCATGCGGATTTTGAAATCTTCACCTTTTTAAAGATAATTTAATTATTGATCTTTTTGTATACGTGTTTTATAAAATACCGTTTGTTTTATGTATAATAAATTAACAATGCGTCTAATTTGGGACTGCGCTCCTTGATGGGCGAGTCATATTACTGGCTGGACGTACGACGCGTTGCGTGAGCTCAGTACAGAACATGCAAGCTAACCACTCAAGGTCACTGTCATATATCTGGGTCTTAAGCTCAAAAGCGAAAAGAAACATACAAAGTTATGTTTATCGTTACGTATAACACCATCTAGGCCATACAGCGGCTTTGTATGATTTTACACATAATATCTGAACTCGACAAAACTTCGGAAGAATGTTCCGTATAAAATAAACAACGAGCCGTGGCTGCATACTTTTACGACGAGACTATAGGCTAACGTTGAATATTATAAAGTTATTCCATTAAGGAAATTCAACAGGCGATTTGGTTAGAAGTTGAAAATAAGTAGGAACATTCTGTCTTTTGTCTATTTTGTGGAGTAAATAAAGTTTTGCTGAAATAAGAGATTTTTAATTTCGACTGCAGGTATATTTAATATAGTTTACTTAGCATAATTACGTAATATTAGGCTTGCATGAATTCAAGATAGTATTTTATTAGTATGAGTTCAACTGTCACGAGGACTCATTGAGATCGATAACAATTAAAATTCTAACACACATTAACATAACATCACGCCTGTAATCCCCGAAGGGTTAGGCAGAGGTGTACCCATAGTACACCCACATTTCGCCAGTTATGTTTAAGTCCCATGTAATAGGGGGCGAGCCTATTGCCATCAACCGGGCACAAATCCAGACTCCGGGCTACTACTGAGAAATTCCTGATGGAAAAACCCAATATAACTTTGCCCGACCCGGGAATCGAACCCAGGACCTCATACTCACTAGACCAACGAGGGAGTCAAAAAAAAATCAGTCAGTAAAAAATTCTATTGTCTTATTAATGACAGTTGAACTCATATCTGTTATTATTAAGAACTTCTTTTTATATAATTATATTAACATAATTTAAAGTCTATATCCATCTGGAATAATGTGCCTTTGAAATGGTGAAAGAATTTTTCGTAGAGGAGCTGTGGGTTCGGAGATTAACCTCCACATATAGACAAACTTACAAAATTCGTTTTTTCTCTCTCTCTCGTTTCACCCGCATTAGTCTCTATCCCATTGAAATATCGGTATAAAAAGTATCATGTGTCCTAACCTAGGTTATGGTCTATCCATGTGTCAAATTTCATCTAAATCCGTTCAGCCGTTTTAGCGTGAAAGCGTAACAAACAAACTCACTTTCGTATTTTTTAAATTAGTTAGGATATTATTATTAAAGTATAGATTACTTATTATACGTATAAAAAACAGTTTCTTAGTCCGGGAAATTGGCTTGTGCTGACAATAACGACCGAAAACATGTGGTTTTTAATTTTAACATTGGGCTCCTATTGGACGTCCTTTTCAATGCTCATTAACCTACAAAAGTGTCAACAAAATGATTCATATTCCATATCGACAAATGGTCTGGAAACAAAAATAAGTTAAGTAGGCGCACTTCAAATTCGCTCTACCTATAAAAAATCTCGTAAAAAATCAAAAAAGTCTCGTAGTTATTAACAGTTGAAATCTTATAACATTTTCTCTGACACACCAAGTGAAACAAAAAACTGGCCAAGTGCATGTCGGACCACGCACAATGTAGGGTTCCGTAGTTGTGATGAATTTATCCCAAGAACAAACTTAACTTTGGAGTTAAAAAAAAAACTTTTCATACAGAATGTATGGATGAACATGTTTTTACAACCGCAAATTTAAGTTGGTCGATTATTACTCGTTAACTTGTAAAGCCTACTCAGCTGTGATAGTTTTCCTTTTAAATTAGTTATAAAAGCTACTGCCGTGAATTTTTTAATATATCTAAAACCAACCATTTAGCTGGCAGGGGCACGTCCACACTTGACTCTAACAAAAATTTGCACTTTAATGCTTAATATTTCGCAAACGGTTCTCTGAATTGAAAAATGGTTTTAACACACCCACAATGATTTGAAAAGACCTTTCCAACGATACCCCACACCAAGGGATAGAAAAAAAAAAAACATCCCCACTTTACGTGTAGGGGAGGTACCCTAAAAAAATATGTTTCATTATTTTATTTTACCACTTTGTCGGCATGTATACCCATACCAAATTACAACTTTCTAGTACTAACAGTCTTGGAGCTAGAGCGCGGACAGACAGACGGACATAACGAAACTATAAGGGTTCCTTGTTTACTTCGGAACCCTAAAAACGATTTCACGTCAAATAATCGGGCAAAAATTGTAAAAAACATGCCAACTGCATTCTACCTCAAAAAGGCTTACTTACCCATAGATATACGAGGCATAGTCCCCATAATGATATTGTCTGTAACAGCGACTAAATACGTCCAATAGCCTGAAGTATCGTACGCCCAAAAGCTAATATTGATTCTAGCCGTCCTTTGACGGGCCGAGTGGATCATTACACAATCCACATTCCCAATATACATAGGTAAAGGTTCAACCCATGGAATGTAATCTAAAGGTGTGTCTAAACATTGAGCGGCAAGAGCGCGGTAGCTGCACACGATTGCCGCTTTATGTTTGGACACACCTTTAGGTAGTTAATGAGACATCTATTGCATATTTTCCAACTTTAATCTACCAATAAAAATAAAAATTAAATGCTGTTCGGTGGTAAGCGCAACGGCGCCGGCAAGATCGATTTGGCTATTTTTTACCCGACTACGGCAAAGCCAAAAGGAAGGGTTATGATTTTAGCAGTCTATGTATGTATGTTTATATGCATGTATGTTTGCTTTTACGTGTGTTCCACCCTAGCATCTAAACTACTGAACCGATTTTGATAAATGAGGTATTAATAGATTTATAATAATGGTCCGGGTGACATAGGCTATATAAATTTTCCCTAAATTGAATATGGTGGACTTTACATGTAAATTTCTTACCTCGAAAAAAATTAAAAAGAGATGATCATGACATGTTTAGTATCAAAAGAAAGGTCTTAATGAGCACATTACAAATCTGTATAATAATGTCATATTTTTGTTTCTCGGATGTAAACAGTAATAACTACCTTGCCTCAAGCAGATGGTGGAACCATTTCGGGTTTTCATTTACCCTCAATCTTTTTGACCAATGAGGCAATGATCTTTTCGTCGTTCGTTTTTTATTACATCCTCTTTCATATTAAAAGCTTTTTAAAGACATGATTGGTTTATTGTTTGCATCAAGCGGGTGTATTGCCTCGAGTCACGTTGTTTATCTGTACGCGGTTCACTGGGTTTTAAACTTAATTAATATGCTTCTATCAATTACTGAAATGTATGTTGCCAAGGGAATGATACACAATTGTGTAACTGCGTGCAAAAGCAAAAGTATTATTGGGTTTTTCTATTAGGAATTTCTTACAAGCATGCTCAGGATGACGATTGACAAATCGCGAACCCGAACACGGCATGTTGCCACACCGAGCGCTAAAGCGCGAGCGCTTTTTGTTTCTGCAACCAGCGCTCGGTGTGGCAACACGCCGTGTTCGGGTTCGCGACTAGTCAATCGTCATCCTGAGGATGACTCGTTGAGAGGTGAAACACGTGTCGATTTCTTACAGAGTTTTTTATGGCTCTTTAGGTTAGTTAATATACGCATTTAATTATGATGGTCCGTTCTAAAGTTTATCATAACCTGGCTGCTGCACCCAGGGTTGGCTCCAGAAGAGGGAACTTCTCAATAGTGAACTGTACATACAAGAAATTTAATATACTAATTTAAATATGATGGTCCGTTCTAAACTCTTTAATTTTTATACCATAAATTTTTTTAAAATAAAAATATTTTCTTAAAAGCTTGAGGCTTATCTTAAAGAGTAAAAAGGACGTTCATGCCTCAAGCTCTTAAGAAAATATTACAAGTTATATGTTTACATAAGTTTTGTTTGGACTTTTTAGTTAATTAAAAGCTTGTTTTTAAAAAGGTACGGCACTTAAATTTTATTTAAGTAAGAATTACAAATGCAGCTATAATAACGATCAGCAGGTAGCTTTCATTATTATCACGCTTATCAGACGTATTAGCAGACATGGTAGGCGTGGTTGCTGCTACTCTAATCAAAATCCTTACGTCCACTCATGGATAAGGAAGGTTGACTGTTCTTTACCGTTAAAAAAAAAAAAGAAGTAACCCGAAAATTATGGTTTGGGTCACTAGTAAAGAAATAAAGAAAGAAAATTATGGTTTGGGTCACTAGTAAAGAAAGAAAGAAAGAAAATTATGGTTTGGGTCACTAGTAAAGAAAGAAAGAAAGAAAATTATGGTTTAGGTCACTAGTAAAGAAAGAAAATTATGGTTTGTGTCACTAGTAAAGAAAGAAAGAAAGAAAATTATGGTTTAGGTCACTAGTAAAGAAAGAAAATTATGGTTTGTGTCACTAGTAAAGAAAGAAAGAAAGAAAATTGTGGTTTGGGTCACTAGTGAAGAAAGAAAGAAAGAAAAATATGTTTATTTGTCACTGAAACACGTGCATACATAAAAGACAAGAGTAATCAGAGAACAACACAAAGTACATAACAAATCACGAGCATAAACGAGTTTAGCAGTACTTGCTGTAGATATCAATTCACTCTCAAAATGTTCTCAGCCATGACATTACTGCCGAGGTCCGCTAGGGCCGATGCCTGCCGGGGTTGCGGGAAACTCCGAAAGGGATACCGTGGCCCCTGGAAACATACAGGCAACTGAAGGAACACGGGGTGGGTTTTAGTCAAGCAAGAGTCTGACACAGCCCTCCCGCTCCGCTCAGAGCGGGAGAAGTTATTTGATAATTTTCCACACAAGAAAAAAGCCATGACATTATATTCCTGCGCAAACTTTCCCTCAAATAAAAAGCAATTAACTTAGATGTTCCCTTGTCCACAGAGCATCAGACCGGTCTCCGTTCGATGGCTCCTGTTGCTCGGGATACCGGCCCGTGGACTCCGCGAGCCTCGACACTCCCGATGAGGATGAAATGGATCCGGTGAGTTTTCTATTTCTAAGCCAAGAATACAGTGTAATTTTCCTTACGTGTCTTATTTGGAAAGCAAAGACGATATGAAAATTTGTTTTCGTCCTACACCATACCATACTACAAGGTCAAAATAAATTACCTAGAGAAACTCCTCCGCAGTCTTGAAATTTAATGTTTATTTTTCGTCAGTTAAGGAAATATTTTTTTATTGTATTTAGATATCGATACCCAACCCGTTTGTGAAGTTCACAAAAATAAAACAGATTTTTTTCCTACGGTTGTTGACCCCAAAAAAATCATCACTTGTTTTTTGGTCAATAATAAAAAAAAAACTTTTTTACAAAAAATACAACCGACTTCCAAGCTACAAAGTGAAAAATAACTTTAATTCGGAAGTCGGGGTCTTTGGATCAGTATTTTAGTTTTTTGTCACCGACTTCCGAAATTACGTTTTAGTGACACTTTTTAGTGATTTGGTTTGTAATTTATCTAAGTTACAATAGCCTTATGTCAACTGCTCATCAAAAATACCCAAATCACTATAGATGTGCCTATAATATTTGAAGAGTTCCTTCGATTTCTCCAAGATTCCATCATCAGATCGTGACCAAATGACAATGGGACCAACTTGAAAGTATACCCTTTCAAACAAAAAAAGAATTTTTCAAATCGGTCCAGCGGTCTTTGAGTAATCGGGGAACATATATAAAAATAAAAATAAAATAAATATATCCCGACGAATTGAGAACCTCCTCCTTTTTTTTGAAGTCGGTTAATAAGACGTTTATTTTCTTCACACAAATTATGTAGGTACTTAATGCTAGTATTTGATAATAGTGCACGAACAAAGAGCTAACTGTGAGAGACTGATGCCTGAAGTAGGTCACCAGGGCCCCCCCACAGCTAGATGCCCGTGATTTGGACCATAATAACGATGTATACTTACTAACGTTGAATTAAGAACATGAAATATCATTAAAATTAAAAAAAAAAACGATATTTATCACGTCTGCGTAGTTTCGCTAACTAATTTAATTTGACCCTGTATAATACTTTTTACAAAATCTTAGACCAGTAAATATATCATCACTCAGCATCATTGCTACGCCAATAACTACTTACCTGTATAATACTGACAGGTAAGTAGTTATTGGCGTAGCAATGATGTGCGTAGCACAGACTCGTAGCGTTCGCCTACGTAGCGCGGTGCTACGAAGCGTAGCGTTTGCGTAGCAAAGAAATAGGTTTTGTAACAGTAGCTGTTTTCTAGGTTTGGATACCATTAACGTTGTTTACGTTTGTTAGGTAGTAAATATTTGTATTAAAGTGGGTTTTAATGAGTAATCTGTAGTGTTAAATTACTAAGGAGTAGACACTGTATTACAATAATAGGTACTCATTAATTTTATATAAATTAATATTTTCTCTTATAAAAATATTGTACAATTAGATTTAGTTTTCACAGTAATGTTGCAAAAGAACTCTGTAAAAGTGGAGACTGTAAAAATAGAATTCATTTTTCTAAACAGTCGCAAAAGTTACAAAAAAAAACCAGCCATGTGCGTGTCAGACCATGCTAATGAAGGGTTCCGTAGTTGGGATGAATTTATCCCAAAATGAAAAACATGGTCTCCCATACCTTCCAACTGCAAATGTATGTTTGCACGCACAATATTGAGAGATTTACCATCTTATTTTGAACCATAGTCCAGAGAACCATAGTCTTATTATAGGGTTCCCTGTAATCTATGAGCAAAAAACCATTCTCTGTATTTTTTCAAAATTTTAGGCTCAGTAGTTTCGGAGATAAGGTGGGAGGGAATGGACAAATTTTCATCTATTTTCCTAAATAACTTTATTTTAAAATTTAAAAAAAAATGTTTACCTATTTGTGATCCTCACAACAAGCCCTTTTATTTCATATGTCACACGGTACAGTTTGCAAAACTTTTTTTTTAATTTTCCTGTTTGCTCCCGAAAAGTGACCCCCATATTCAAAATTAATTTATTTACGTTACACGTCCGTGTTAGAGCTTGTGGCTAAGTAATAACAGCCTCACGGATCAATCCATCAGGTTAAGCTACGCTTGCCGGGGTTGGTCCGTGGATGGGTGACCATCTTTACATACCGAGACTCCTCCGTGCCTCGGAAAGCTCGTTAAGCCGGTGGACCCGGCTGTCATTCGTGAATCTTTGATAGTCGTTACGGGTCGTCAGAAGCCCGAAAGTTTGACAACCAGTCTTACCTAGGGGTATCGTATTACCCAGTTACTGGGTTATAGAGGTCGGATAGGCAGTCGCTCCATGTAAAATACTGGTATTCAGCTGCATCCAGTTAGACTGGAAGCCGACCCCAACATAGTTGGGAAAAGGCTAGGTAAATTGATTGTCCATGTGTACCAAATTTCAACTAAATTGGCCCAGTAGATTTGGAGCAAATTGGCTGTGACAGACGGACAGACAGACAGACACCCAGCCAGCCAGCCAGACAGTCACACGAGTGATCCTATAAGGGTCCGTTTTTTTCTTTTTGAGGTACGGAACCCTAAAAAGAACTATATTCTACATAAAATATGTCTGATTGAATGGTATACAATGTATGCATCCGCATATTTGGGGATTAATATTATGTTTGAAATTTCTGTGATAAAAATAATATAGCTTATCAAAGCTAGTTAAAAATATTTTCCTTATAAGAAGAAAACAAATATTCCTACAATTTCATGCATTATGTGAAACCTAATAACAACATCAAACAATATAACGCCATAATTCCTTATACGAACACGACGTAAATCCAATATACATGCCGCGACCCGTTTTCAAGCGAATTTCAATCTTAATCCACAGCTTTATGAGCCAAAATTATTTGACGCATATTTCCATGTCAGCGAAGAAGCTAATTTAAATTTATATTGAAGCAAAAGGCCTGTTTATTCCTCTGTTTAGAAATCTGGAGAGAATTATTATGGAAAAAAGGAAAATTGTTTTTACCTCAGTTTTGTGATTTAATAAAAATGTCGCTTTAGTTTTAATAATTTTTTAATAAATTCTACTAGTCGTTACTTAAAGCGTCGGTCATTGTTAGCTCGTGGAGCAATGAAAGAGTGGCCTGTATATTAGGCAATGGTTTAATGTCGTCCGATCTTTATAAATTATAACTTTCCCGGACAAGTGATTAAATAAGAGAGGAATATCGTCCGTCACGGTGGAGTCCGTGGAAGCGAGTGGTCGTCGGACTGAGTCGTGTCGTTGTCGCGTCGCGCCACAGCATGTCAATGACGCGTTGATCACGCAGCCTGCTCATGCAGGCCGCGCGCAAGGTGTTGGTTTCGATTCCCAACAATCACATATAGCGAATACCCGTAACTAGTGACTAATCGCAACGAGAACTAGCTGTGTGTGACAGCCTATTCGCTGCGAATATATTAATTTGCCACAAGTTGAATTCACTGCCTCGTTGGTCTAGTGGTCGCAAGCGCTACTGCTGAGTATAAGATCCTGGGTTCGATTCCCGGGTCGGGCAGTGTTATTGGGTTTTTCCATCTGGAATTTCTCTTCTCAGTAGCAGCCCGGAGTCTAGATTTGTGCCCGGTTGATGGCAATAGGCTCGCCCTCTATTACATGGGACTTAAACATAACTGGCGAAATGTGGGTGTACTATAGGTACACCTCTGTCTAACCCTTCGGGGATTACAGGCGTGATGTTATGTTATGTTGAATTCACCACGTTTTGAATTGAGCACGTTCAATTTTACTCTCTCCGAATGCGCACTTGTCGCGTGAATTCGCTGTGTGCGACAACGTACTCGCTGCTAGTAGCCATACTGCTCAGCGCGTTACATCATAACACCCTGTCAAATTTTTGAAGTGAAATCTTCTTTAGGCGCGTTGAGCATTTTTGGGATGGGACTAAACCATTGATTTTGCGACACTGTTACCGAGTTTACCGACTCCGTGAAGTAAAAGATATCAACGCGTTGATTACCGCGGTGCCGATTTTATTTCAAGTTTTCACTTCTGTCGGCACTCCCGGAGTCTCACTGTATTTTTTATCATAACATCTGCCGCATGCACGATGAACTCTGGGAAAAAGTTTCCACACAATATGGGTGCCTGAAGATGAACGGCGCTGCTGAGGCCGGTCCAGAAAGAGGTGGCAAGTTGACCTGGACGCGTACCGTGAAGGCTGGTTTGACAAGGGAGGCCTTTGCCCAATAGTGTGCCAGTACAAGCTAAAAAAAGAAAAATGCACTTATGGGGACTACCGACATCCTCCATGACTGTCACAGACAGTAAATGAAAACTTAAAACTGGTATATATGATATAAACAATATTACATCATCATCATCGAGAAACAATACTATTAAAAAACTTAAAACTGTTATTAGCGCCATCTATATTCTCTAGTAAAGCACTATCGAGTCCATACCCTACCGAAATAGCTCAACGCGCCTAAAGAAGTTTTCACTTCAAAAAACTACAACGCTACAGGTAATTTTGGCGTGTGATTAAAATTCAAACTAACGTCGCCATCTTGTTTTGTTTTAATACAATTTGTGTATCACAATTTAACAAAATAATTTTTACCAACAACGCTCCCCTGTCGATGTCATTCAGACGCCAAACATCTATAATTTATCTTTTGCTGGCAATTTAAATCGTAAACAAACTTCAAAAAACCAAATTAAGAAAATAAAGAAAAACGTTTATTTGGACACAGCTCTCAAAACACAAAACACAAAACACAAATAACAAAATAAAAAGCCAACCAACCAGTGATTAGTTCTTAGTGCACCACAACGCCCTCAAAGTTGTAAGATGAACACCGATGAAGACATTAAACGACTTCCCTTCGGACCACTCAGCACTCTAAGACAGTGAAAATAAAATGTATTATTTAATGCCATCAGAAAATTCTCTGCTTAACGATGAACGTGATCTGTGCCTAGCATAATTTCTTCACATGTCTTCAGTGGATAAACTGAGTGTTATGTTGTTTGTCAGTCACTCGGGATTTGGTTGCAAAAATGAGATGGTGCTGTTCTTTTTGTCTAAGAATAGCACCATCTCTTTGCAACCAAATCCCTGAGTGACTGACAAACAACATAATGCACAGTTTATAGGTATGAGAAGACGATGTAGACCTGTCAAAAAGTACTTTTTTTTTTGGGTGGTATATTATCAAATACCTTTTCCCGCTGTGGGCGGAGCGGGAGGGCGTGTCAGGCTCTTACTGACTAAAACCCACCCGTGTTCCTTCAGTTGCCTGTATGTTGCCAGGGGCCACGGGTACCCTTTCGGACAAACCCGCAACCCCGGCAGGCATCACCCCTTCGGTTGTGCTGACATCTCTTTGAGGCGCGCGTGAAACACAACACGCCGTCGACCCGGGCCTGGTCCTTATCGGACGGTGAGCTACCCATTGCTCACCGTCCGCAAGCCCGTGCCTACGGTGGCCGGGAATCGGCCTGGTCAACAAGTATCTGCGGGATAATTGCGTATCCCACATAAACTGACAATTGATCGCAATTCCTTTCATTTTGACATTTCAGCCACGCCTTTATTTTTTCAGACCTATAAAGTGGATTAGGAGTTAGGGTGCAGGTACTAAACAAAAAAACAGTGGCACTCTGGGGGGGCCGACAGAAGTGAAAACTTGAACAAGATCGCCTTGGTGGAAAAAAATACTTGTATAGAATATTGGTCCATAACCTTATCTAAATAAAGAGCACAATCGCGTTTACAAAAAAAAAAACTTCCAAAACCTTTAAAGTTAAAATACTTGCATAGAACATTAATCCGTAATGTAATATAAATAAAGAGCACAATCGCGTTCACAAAAATAGGGTGTCGATAACGGTATCGCAAGTTCAATGGTTTTTTCCCCCATCTCAAAAATGCCTAACGCGCCTAAAGAAGTTTTCACTTCAAAAATTGTTTTTGTCCTGTCTACCTCTATCTCTTCTTCGCTGCTAAAATAATGGCTATAATACAGCCAGTTGAACACGTATAGACGGAACAGTTTCATTATTAAATTGATCCATTAACTTAATTGAAATTGTTTTGATTGTTTAAGAATATCGAAAAGAGAGATTCCATCAAACGCATTGTTTGATAAATTAACTAATAACGAATATGGCTTTTATCAAAATGTTTGATGGGAGTGTTATTGGGTTTTTTTTATCTGAAATTTCTCAGTAATAGTCCGGTGTCTGGATTTGTGCCCGTAATTAGCCTATAATGTTCCCACTGCTGGGACACAGGCTTCCTCTCTGTGAGAGGGAGTGGGCCGTAATCCACCACAGGGGTCCAGTGCGGGTTGTGTCACATGTCTTCAAATTTTTGGTTCTAGGACATGCCGGTTTCCTCACGATGTTTTCCTTCACCGTTTTGTGAGCAGTGGTAATTAAATAATTTACACAAAGTAAAGCGTCTATCTAGATTTCAAACTACGACTCGTAAGTCGCGGCTGTTAACACTGGGCCACCACTGCTCTCATTCGGATTTGTGCCCGGTTGATGGCAATAGGCTCGCCCCCTTTTACATGGGACTTAAACATAACTGGCGAAATGTTGGTGTACTGTAGGTACACCTCTGTCTAACCCTTCGGGGATTACAGGCGTGATGTCTGTGTTGATGGGAAAAATATTTGAGTAGCATTTATTGCTTTATGTTGTTACGGAGTTTAAAATTGCATGTGTAGTTTCACTGAATTTAATATACTGTCGACCTAGATGTAACTGTTTTCATCAAACGAGTAGAGATGATGCCTGGGTCAAAAAAAAGTATTTCTATTTACTCTGTCAGTCAGATAATAAAAAAATATTATAAAAGTATTTTTTGCTTTATCAAAATACTCAGATAAAACGCATTAAAGTTGGGGAATGGGGGTCGCTACGTCACAAGTAAGTATAAAATCTACATACTCGTGACGTCATGACACATTTTAACTCAATGTATCGCCGTAATCTTTGATAACGTAAAAAAAATACGTGTCCAATATTTTTTAATAATCTACGTGACGGATACAATTTTTTTTTGTCATGTGTCTGACTTTTTAAATGGTCGTGAATTGAAATTTGAAACAACGATGATACCAAAATGATGGCCAGTATGTCAACTTCAAAACTTTTTCTATGACTCATTGTTTTCATGTTTTAGGTCTTTATACTTTACATGGAAATGCACGGTTGCTCGATTTGGGAGTCCGGGAGTGGATGTCTATTATTGTAACGTAATCCAGCCCAAATTCGCTTCCCAAAATGTCCAAAATTATTCACTCCGCTAATGCATCTATTTTAACATATTTTTTGTTACAGATACCGAAATATAGGGTGGTGTTACTTGGTGATGCCGGCGTGGGGAAGACAGCTCTAGTTTCACAATTTATGACGTCAGAATACATGAATACATACGACGCCAGTTTAGGTGAGCCACTCATTCTGAACATTAACGAACATTCTCCAACGCTCCCGAAATTTACCTCCTATTTTTATTTTGTAAGATACAGCTCCTCTGGTTTATGTAGCCCTGGTACATAACATTTTTGAGACGTTTTCCCCAAACTTTTGAGATCATCAATTACCTTTTTAATTTTTGTTTTCTTGTCCCGAAAATTTACTTGAGAGTTTTAAAATTACTTAAATTTTCAGAATTTTTCAAGTTTTTTTTTTTTGTTTGTCTTATTTTTTTATCCTTGTACCTACCACTGTACCAGTCCAATGAAATAAAAAAATAAATATGTCATTATCAGTTTTAAATCCTAAATTACTTATAATAAATTATTAAGCCAGCATGAAAACTAGGAATCGCTTTGAAAATAAGAGTAGCATGTGCGAATTTCCGAACTCCGAAGCATGAGCCAGCATTTTTAGCATGAAAATTTAAAATTCCTAATTTCCTCTTCGATACAATAAAATATTTTTACTATAAATTCTCCATAGAATGAAATAGTTAACTAACTGATATTTTGTTTTAGATAAGAGGGACAGTAGCAAAAATAAAAATGGTTTGTAATACATTTTAAAATATTTATCTACTTCTTTCCTTTTTAAAGCATTAGTATTAGTGTATTAGTTTCTATGTATGCAGGTGTTACTTTTCTGTTTCTTTTGTGTTAATTTCAAGATCAAATATGGAAACTCTTAATTTTAGGTACTTTTAACCATTTTACTGAATTAATGCGTCATTTTAGTATCATTTACAGATGATGAAATTAAATATTATTTTAATTAAAATAATTAAATTTATATTTCTCGTCATTGAGTGTAAATAAGTGTGAGTTTCATAAAATAAACAGCACCCTAATCCGTAACACATTTATAATTACAATCCGAGAGTTTTGAAGGATTATTGCTAATCCATTGCTTCATAGATTTGAAAAATTCGTCTGCTCAACAACGTAAATAACGCAATGGACGTAGTTGAACTGTCAAAATGAAACCCATTGCTAACTAATGTAATTTTATGCGTGTTACGCAATTACCCCGCTGGTTATTATGATGCTTTTAGGTTACGAATACCTAAAGTCTAATAAATTCCTTTTTTCCAACTGCTTTTTTTTCCATTTAAACGAATATAAATTTTATAGCAGTGTAAATTAATTTGATTTCAGAGTGACTCGTACCGCTGAAAAAGTCATAATTTTTTTTTAAATTGTAGCCGAAACTGAACTTTACGCGTCGATGTTAAAGTTGTTTTTCCAAAAACAAATATTTGTTTACATGTTTAGAAACTAAATCGCGAACGCAGTTTACGTAGTAGTCGTATTTCTAATGCTGCCTAATGAGCCAAAAAAGTAGTACTACAATATTCTTCGCTAGAATGTGTTTTTTTAAATCCATTAAACCCTAAAAGCAGAAATAAATCCCTAGAAACATTACTTGGTCATCTTCTGTGCAAAATGTCTCAATCTCATTCTCAATAATAATAATATTCTACTAACACTAGGTTTAAGATATTACTAACATAATGGATCTTTTGTTGTCCGAATAAATAAATGTAATAATAATAATTACTACTGAACGATACCGATTTCAATAAGTTTTACTTATTATAATCCTTTAAAACCCTATTTTAACATTTGGACATGTATTTTAGAACATCATCAAGATTCTTGAATTAAACTAAAATATGAAATTAATTATTTATCATATTTCTAGAACAAAGACTAAAAAACTAGATTAATATTAATGAAATATGAAGCAAACGCGTCTAAATCAGCGTTGCTAGTGTATCGTTAAGCAAAATAATAAGGGTTGTCGGTGACAGCTGTCAGATGCATAGAGCGCGCCATGTTGTGACGTGCGACGCGTCATATTTGCGACTATTATTGTTACATAATAATATCCACTAATTTATAAAATAATGACCACCCATTTCATTAGCATCCTAGAAAAACTTCTTACTATATAGTAAATCCACGAAATATAAAGCAAACACGTCAAAATCAGCGCTGTCCTTAAAAGTGTGTAGTCAATAAAGCGTTAGTATGGGTGTTGGTGACAGCTGTCAGACGCAAGCCGTGTGCGATAGATGTGACGTGCAACGCGTCATATCCGTGACTATTGTAGTGTAAAATGGAATGAATTAAAACAGTTTAATAACAAATCATTCGAGTCTTTTTTCTCAATATCTGGAAGTCTCTGAATAGTAAATACACCACATTTACTATTCTATATTGAGTTGGCAGTGTTTCAGGTTAAATGACATTTTGTAGACCGTTACAACAAATGTTGTGTTGATTTTATAACAAAACATTTAAAGTAAAACTTTCATTAATAGAAGGAAAATGGACAATACTCCTCACAGTTTCAAGAAAGTAGCTGATGTCCATAATCTCACCACAAATTCCCTTTTCAAACCAGAATTTTAGCCCGAATATACTCAAAACCACAAGCAGTTTCATAACTTCATCATCATAATTAACCACTTGAACACTCAACTAATAAAGCCTAATCTAATCCATCAAATCGATAGTCCCGCTGGCCATTTTAGTTTTCCTTTCACTAAATGAAAATAGACATAAATAATCAACACTTTCAGACCTTATCTCAGCCTTTTCAATACACAAAAGCCGTGAGAGGTTCTAAATAGGCCAAATAACTGATTTTATCTCCCTTTTATCAACTATAAGTGTTTAGTAAGTGGTTTTGGCGAAGTACCACCATTAAGGCGGTTTCTATTGAAAAATTTATGATGTTGGCCGTAGGTACCTATTTTTGGTTCGTAAGTTTTTTGGGTTAAGTGCGGTTGGAAAACAGTTTCTATAGGATGGTCGTTCACATTTTAGTGAGTAAATAAAAGTTTTTGGTAGGTTTTCTTGGGATGTTTTCGATAAAATGTTGAGTAGACGGCCTTGGATGTCATATAAAGGGTATTTCATAAATTGAGAGTGGCATAAAAAAGGTTTCCCATATCCTGAATATAGCAGATGTTCTAGATGGCTTTTACCACCCAAAACATATGATAATTATTCAGATTTATTACAGTTGTAATAGCAATCATGTACTTGCGTTTTATTAAAATAGGTTTTTACTTTTATCAATTTATTTGTCTTATGTATAGATTCTTTTCTATTTTGTGAATGTGAGAACGCTGTAGGCTTAGTAGATTGTAGACCTGTTGACCATTTTCTATTTTGTTAAGTACCCGGAAAGTATTGTAAAAGCCAATTATTTTTAAAAGAGTAACCGCGGAGTTTCTTGCCGGCTCTTCCCCATAGGAAACGACCAATTGGAACCGTGCACCTAGCTTCTAACGTTTCATAAGAGCCCTTGTAGGTTTATGTGAAATAAAACATTTTGAATTTGAATTTTGTATTTTAGAATTTAAAAACGTACATTAAGGTCATTCTTTCATACAAACGTAGTATGATGATTACTCGTCTGTTTGATAGTGTATGTTCAAAACTAAAAATTATATCAATTTGTCTAGTCATTATCTAGACCAGTATGGAAGCAGAACTAGAAAAAAAATTGGTTTAGAATTTATGAGCGTTGAAACTTCCATATTTCAACACTAATTTTAACTCATCTTTAGGCGTAAATAAATAACTTATGTAGTATGAAAATGGCAAAAAAAAAGCTCTACAGAGATAGATAATTTATATAAAGTTAAAATAATTTTACTTTGAGTAGAAACATCCAGTAGTTTTTCCATAATATCTATACGCCCAAAGGTCTGTTCATGAAATTTTACGCGCTCGTTTTCGTTATGAATTGTCGTCTATTTCACTAAATAAATATGTAATTAGAAGCTAGATTAATAAATACTAAATAAATAAAACTAAATAAATAAGTATGTAACTGTACTAAATAGCATGTATTTTAGCCACGCCACGAACGAGTTCGAGCTGACGATTAGCGGAACCTTAAAAGATATGATTTGAAAAACAGACACATTATAGTTGAGTCTGATATTAAATCATACCTTTTATATTCATACCGTTCCGACCATGTTGTGACAGACACAAAACTGGATATGACACGTCTGCGTCACTGCCTGAGTACCGGAAAGGACGTGTTATCGACAGGCACGGCTTTTATTGACGATCACTAATATTATGATAACGAGGGTGATAGTAAATTAATGGTGTTGGTTTTTATTATACTTTTAATATAGGACGAGCCGACGAGCTATCGATCAAAATTGACACGAGTCGTAACAAAAAAACATGTGGCACTCGGGGACTGCCGCGGTAAAGCTATTGCACATCATTTGTAACCTCCATACTTCCTATTTGTCAACGCTACACTTGGGATGATGACGTGATGACATAAAACAAAAGTTACGTTCCCATGACAACATCACGTTGTCATGGGAACCGTCATTACATGGTAGGCGGAGTGGGGGGTGTTAGGTTTTATTTTCGTTACGTTACGGAATTTCTAGATTCGGTCGCCGCGCTCAAAGCCTGCGATAAAAGCTGTACAATAGCTTAAAAGAATGGAATTAAAATTAAGTTTCATCAGTAAAGGTCCAATTCCGTAGCCGACTGTTGCCAAGTGGTTTCTAGTATTTCTATGAATTACCGTGTCTCTTCATTTTTAATTATTTTTACCTATTGTGATATAGTAATTTTATTCTAGGTGCATCGTCTTCACATTAATTATTTACCTATTATAAAACATTTTAAAAGAGTATAACGGTGAAGTTTCTTGCCCATTCTTCTCCATGGGCAGACCACCGTATGCTCCACCGTGTCCTCCGGGCGATCCACACAATGGTGACAACCGGGCGTTTCCTCCCGCTTTATCCTGAACAGGAACCTCCCGAAAAGTTCATACTGACCTGCAAAATGAAAAAAAAAATCGTAAGAAATTTTGAGTTTCGCGGGCTATCTTAATGCATCTCCCCTAAGTAGGTATAGGACTTTGGTAGGTCGCGCTGAAATACAATCCCAAACAATACCCATCACAACCTCATCAGCCCTAAACACATAGGTACTCGACTTTCCGTGTTCCGTAATGACACACCGTTCCGACATACCTTCGGTCATCTCCGGTTACCATCGGCGCTCTTCGGCTAATTGAGTGATTACCACGTAATTGTTAGTTCGAGACCTGCAATTTGCGTAGGTACAGGGTAAGGCTGCGCGCACTTTGGTCTCGTTTTCGTACGAATTTTATTCGTGCGAACACATACGAACACGCACGAACGATTTCAACATTCCAAGTATAAAGGGAGTGTGCAGACTGAGTGCGAGTTAGTCGTACGTATGTATACTTACGTTTAGTTCCGACGCCTGAAAACAATCCAAAATTGTTGGCTTTTTCACGCGTTCAATGTGGTATTACCAGAACTCTACCTATTTGACGGAGAAAATGTATTCAGTGTACGCACTCAATTCGTACGACCACGGTCGTACGATTACGTACGATACAAATTCGTGTCCAAAGTGCGCGCGGCCTAAGGCTCTTTGTACACGGCACTGTTTCTTTACGGTACTGCGTATAAACCGCGCCTTAGAAAAAACGTGTCTGTCAACAAGCTTCCATAGTGATCTATAAAACACTGACAACTGTGCTTACATACGGCGAATATACCGTAGTTTTTCACGGCAATAAAATCGTGTGTTTACAAAGAGCCTAACCGCAGCATATTCACTTGCATTTATTGCGTTAATTAATTACAAAGTGTGATTGTGGTCACGGGATAGTTTGAGGCTTATTTTAACGTTGAAGCTGTGGCCAAACTAAGACGAAACCAGCGCGGGATGCGGAGAGAAATTAGCTCGTGTCAATTGTGTCAGCTGACTGGTATGAAGGTGTTTAAGCTGACGTCAACAGTCATTAAAACAATCGACGCGCGTAGTCGCATCCCGCATCCCGCGCTAGATTCGTCTCAGTGTGTGCGAGCTTTTAAATGCAAGAAGTACCTAGGTACAGTGAAATAAATAGTTATTGATTCAGGAATGTAGGTTTATTTAATCACCAACGTCTCAGAAAAAGTTTACGAGACTCTAGACTATTTTTCATATTTTATATTTCCTGATAAAAGTATCTACCTACTTACTTATCTAATATTTAAAATTAATTTTTCAGTCATCACATTTTAAAGATTACCTACCTGCAGCATAGATAATTCAACTTTGTTTGGACTAAAGCCAATATATTGATTTACTTCTCGAGTAGTCAGATTAATATCGATTATATCTTTAAAACAAAATTATCGCCCAAATTTAGTTTCTCACTTCAATAATAAAAAGAAAACCTTACAAGAAAAAACAAAGGAATAATAAACTCTCCCGTAAATTAAGTTTACTGCGACCCTCATCAGCCGTTTTGTGGAAAACTTTTAAATCTATTACTTATTTCTTTATCCATTTGCAAAAGAATCGTTTCTGACCTTTTTATACAAATATATCTACGAAAATGTCAATATGTTTTTAGTAAATTACATTGTAATTTTTTCTAAGGGTGCGTACAGACTTACCTACTTGTTTGTTATCGATCAGTTCAAAAACATAAACTCGCACCTTCCCGAAGGGGAAGGCAGAAACTAAAGAACAACGGCGTTCTGCTTGGGTCCTTACAGCAGAAATGTAGAATTACATTTTCATTTTAATAAATAAATATAATTTCTACTACTCTACTGCTCTTTCCATTATCTTTTTTGTTGAACTGGGCCTATTTGACGCAGCCGCGAGGCAAACTTTTCTGCTAGTTTTTCACTTCACTTTTTATTTGTTTCCTTTTTTTTTGTTTACTTGTAGTAAATAATTGTTCTGTTGTGTGTCTTTTAGCCTGTGCTAAATAAATGTATTTTCTTTCTTTCTCTTTACACAAATAACTCATGCCTCTGTTTATAAGTTGTATATACGGAACTGAAATGGTCTTTGCTAATTAGCAGCATTTCCTAGACATTGAAATGAGCAAGACGTTGCATTTCAATGGAATGAATACGGACTTACCAGGTATTCCGTTAATTAGGTTGAAAGCACTTATACCTAGTCTGCTTGAGTACGAAATAGTGTCGGAGTTACTTGCTCGGTGTGAACACGGTAGTTGCCTAGGTAAAAAAAAAAAAAAATCTATTTAGTCCGTCTTTCAGATGATAAAAAAATATTAGACACGTATTTTTTGCTTTATCATATTAATCAAAAATAACTTAGAAAACTCGCATTAAAGTTGGGGAGTGGGCGCTATGTCACAACATCGTATTAAATCTAGCAAGGCACATTTTAACTCAATGTATCGCCGTAATCTTATGATTACGTCAAAAAAGAAAAAATACGTGTTCAATACTTTTTTAATAATCTACAAAAAAAAAATTACGCGGACCTATTAGGCTTTTGTTCCCGTCTGAAAAGCATCATAATAACTATAGTTTTCCTTATTAACCCCTTGACTGTGAGCCTAGGTTTACATTATATAACACACATCTTGTCAACCTAATTGCCATTTGCTTTGATTTGTGGGTAGGCCTTCGGAAAAACGAAGAATTCGTCAATATACAGTCATTAACATGGCACATATTATACCTTTCTGGCTTCGTTATGAGTTAAGCTAACTAAATAAATATTTTTTATAGACGTTTGTACTCACCTGATTTTGCAGTGATGTGATATCTTTTCATTTTGTTAATTTTCACTCACATAACCTTGAAACTTTATCACAATATATCGAATTCACACACTCATTCACCACATAAACACTTGATTACGACAATACAATGTGTAGGCCACGCCATAAACACGATAACAGAAACCCATAGCACTTGAAACCTTATCTAAACCATAAAACTTTTTGTTTACACAACGATAAAAATTTGACGTGTCACGGTACGCGGGAACTACGCCGAATTTTACTTTTGGAAATACGAATACGATAAAAATACGCAATAGTATCAGTAGCTATAGGCCAAATTACGTTCGTAGACAAATAAACTAGGTACTTATGTGTATTTCAAACAGTTTACAAGAATATTTATCATAAAAACTTTACTAAACACGGCGGCGGCGGCGACAGCTTCAAAATTTGTGCACTACAAAACTTTCGTTATCTTTTCATGGAAATATTTATCACTTTTCGATAAACTAACACTCAATATGAAATCTATACTTATTTCTCAGTAATTCTGTGTAACATTCTAATAAGATCACTCGCCGTTTTCTTCATAAAAACATTGCGAACTAATGTAAACAACACACACACTTCACCGAGTTTTGACAGTATGGCGGCGTCGCGTCACTGAAACCACAGATACATTTTGTTTGTTTTTTTTTTTTCGTTCATTTTGGTGGTGTTCCCAGTAAATTGTTACTAAAACCGGTCAAGTATTAATCGATTAGTCGAATGATACAACCAGATCGTGTTGCAAGTGCAAATAAATGTCAAATATTATCGTCCAATGGCAAGCAGTATCCTTATGCACCGCATAGGTGCATTTGACATTTGGAGCACTTTTTTCTTATGCACCTATGGGGTATCACGCGACATTTCAAGAGTTAAAACCGAAACCAGCGGGGTAAAATAATTACGTAACACACTCACAATCCCAACGATATAATTCATTTTGATAATTCAATTATATTCATTGCGTTATTTACGTTGTCGACCAAACGAAGTTTTCAAACATATAAAGCAATGGATGACGAATTTTCTTACAAATTCTTTAGATTGCCATAGAAAGAGTGTTTCGAAATTGGGGTGCAGTAATAAACGCAATACTATTTAACTCAATATTTTTGAATATGTATTGTATGATCAGCCTATAATGTTCCCACTGCTGGGACACAGGCCTCCTCTCTGTGAGAGGCAGTGGGCCCGTAATCCACCACGCGGGCCCAGTGCGGGTTGGTAGATGTCTCATGTCGTCGAATTTAATATATATAATATTTTTTTCTAATATCATAACTGCAAGTGTGTACTCACCTCATAAAAAAAATTGAGCTTGGAATCAACACTTCACTAAACAAAAACTTATAATTAAATAGAATAGGTATTATTAATCATGATTTACCTTGACATAGGTTTTATTAAAAAGGAGTGTATATTAATTATTTATATTATACATATAATTATTATTTATGTAGCGGGCTGGTTATGTATTAGCTTTACATAGTATATGATGTGGATGAGAGCAGATTTGATTTTATATTACCTGTGGCGGCATCTATAACGTCACATGTGAACTAGACATCACACTGACATCACGCCAATTCCTACATCGCGCAAGCAAAGTTTACCGCGCGTCTAGCATATATACACCAGACACAACACCATTTTCCACCCTTTTCCTCAAATCTCTATATCCTATTATTTAATACCCGAAGTAATCCATCAACATGAATGTTTAATACAATTATTTCTTGCTGAAATTGTATCCTGATAATAACCAATTAAACAGAGATAGAACAGAGAATTAGCGATACTAATTAACGAAATTCTAAACGTTTCGTTTCTAATTACTAGACGTCTGTTACTTCGTATATTTACGATAGCCATATAATGATGTATGTAATTAGTATTGATGGTGTAATTGTTTCATCGCAGTCGCGTCGCGCTGTCGCATCGCGTCTATTCGCAGGAGCCTTTATGTAAAAAAGAACTGTTCAATTAGGATAAAACAACAAACAACAAAAAAATACGGATAGTTTTTGAAGCAAAAACTTCTTTTGGCGCGTTGGGCGTTTTTGAGATGGGAAAAAACAATTGAACTCGCGACACCGTTACCGATACCGACACCTTATTAAAAGTATTTCCTGCACAATAAAATTGTTCAAGTTTTCACTTCTGTCGGCACTCCCGGAGTGCCACTGTTTTTTTTTGTGCTCAGCTCATCTCTTTTTGCAGTAGTAGAGGTACTTTTTAAAGTAGCCCTGCGATGCCTCTGGTATCTAGACACACTGCAGTGTGTCTAGCCAAATTCGGTCGGAGCACACCCATGTACACGTACCATTTCGAGCTACTTTCGACCACCTTTTAAATCAAAAACTATTAAAACTACAGAAGTGATTACCTAAATACAAGACATAAATTGATAAGTGTTAGTTTTAAGCCTCGTTAATTGTTCTACCGCGTAGTTTTCTTAGAAATTGTTTTGTTAGAGACGCGTCGCGCTAATCTGCACGAAGATTTACAGTTCCTATACCAAAAACTGTAAATCTTTGACAGTCGATACAATTAGTTAGAACCCTGAAAGTCTGGAAAACAGTCTTACCAGTCTTCTTGGTATCATGTTACCCAGTAATTGAGTTGTGGAGGTCATATCTGACCTCCACAACTCAATTACTGGGTAACAGGCAGTCACTCCATGGAAAATAATGGTTTTCAGCTACATCCGGTTAGACTGGAAGCCGATCCCAACATTGGGAAAAGGCTCGGCAGATGATGATATCAAGAACTGTTAAACTTTGGTGAAAGTAAGAATGCAACTTGAAAAGTTTTCAAAGTCAATTATTTATTGATTTCAAAGTCAATAACTGTTGAAAAATTGTCAATTTGCTAAGTCCCCTTCAGGAGCAGGGAACTTTACTTGCTCCATAGAACTTGGCATACACGTTCTTTTTTTTTGGTTGGAAATTATCAAATAACTTCTCCCGCTCTGGATGGAGAGGGGGGAGACTCTTAAAACCCATCCGTGTTCCTTCAGTTGCCTATATTGCCAGGGGCCACGGTAAACCGTTCGGACAAAAACGCAACCGCAACCCACCTGGATCTCAATTCTTTTATCGGCGAACTTGGCCCCCTTTTTATATTTAAGTTTTTGGTGGGGATTAGTATTACAGATGTTATATAAATATATACACAGGGTAATTGGTTATATGTCAGCAATCCGTTACGGGGATGTAGGAGAGGTCATTTGACTACCCTTTTGCCAATTTCAATTTTTTTTGAGTAATTTGACATTTTGTATTTTAAAAATATTAAATGTAAATGACTCGAAAATATTTGACATTTGTATAGGAGTCATAAGGGGTCATTTGGTTGCAAATGACCTCTCCTACATCTCCTTAATAGATTGCTGACATACAACCAATAACCCTGTATATAGTTGGCTATTACCACTGTGTATTCACACGCAGAGACAAATTATTTTTTATTCAGAAAAAAGTCAATAGATACCTGAGACAGACACATAAAACCCAAAAACCCATTTAAATTGTATAATTAACCTTAACAAATATTTACAAATAAGTTCGATTTTCTATCTCAGACAGCCACATTAATTTGCTTGTATTTACAAAATGTAATTAGATTTGGAGAACCGAATTTCTAATTGAATGGCTAATGAAATCGAATTCTAATAAATTCTGTCTTTACCAAGCAAGGCTTTTTATTTTTAAGTCTAAATACGCACGGGCGATTTTTTAACGTGTAATTTTTTATCGCGTACTGAATTTTAAACTCTTGGTGTTGAACCGAGCACTGTGAATTCAACAGAGTGCATCCCAGCGCGTGAAATAAATACACTGTTGGATTTTCAACTAAGCAGTGCGTTGAAAATCTAGTGGGAGATAAAAAAACGCCGTGTTAAAAAAAAAATACAGTGGCACTCCGGGAGTGCCGACAGAAGTAAAAACTTGAACAACATCGCCTTGGTGGAAGAAAAATACTTGTATAGAACATTGGTCCGTAACCTTATCTAAATAAAGAGCACAATCGCGTTTACAAAAAATTAACTTATAAAACCTTTATAAAGTAAAAGTTCTTGCATAGAACATTGATCCGTAACACAATATGAATAAAGAACACAATCAAAATGAGGTGTCGGTAACGGTGTCACGAGTTCAATTGATTTTTCCCATCTCAAAAATGCCCAACGCGTCTAAAGAAGTTTTCACTTAAAAAGTCGCCCGTGGAGACGAAGGCCTTACACCGTACACAGCCACATAGGCTAGGATGTTTTTTGGGAATAATGTGTGTCATTATTAGATAATGTGTTCATCTTCTAAATAAAATGGAAGGTTATTTGATAGGACTGTATACCTATTCGATCTTTGAAATGTAGTATATGGAATGATCGAACTGAACATAGTCTGTATTGTAAAATCAATTTCCTTAAATCTACACTAATATAATTCTCATTATAAATCTGTCGTGTCTGGGAGAAACCTGTTAAGTCCAAATAAGTTTGATAATATCATGACTAGTTTAGCTATCGAATTTGTACCAAACCATTAATAAAAAATCATGAATAGTCACGTTTTTACCGCTACGGTTCTCCCACTCCTATGATAGTTACACTTATCAGCAATAGGCCAAAATAAAATTGATTTTTTTTAATAACAATATAGTACCAAACTAAAAAATGACGAAAATGGAGTTATCAGGTTTCTCCCAGACACCACAGAAATTTTTATTACAGCCAAATTTATTTACATCATCGGAAAATAACATTACATAACTTAACACAAGCTCATTTACCTATCGCGATTTATTGCAATCGACGTTTTCTCAGTTCATCGGTCACATGTACATCAGTTGTCTAGGTAGGGCTGCTCCATCGTCAAAGCCGAATAACTTGGCTATTGGTTTAAATTTATGCCTTGCGCCGCGAATGCACATGCTAGTGGCACGGATTATTAAGATGATGATTGTTGATCTTAGCCAACCCATCACTACGGTCATGGGCCTGTTTCTGTGGTCAGCGATTGCAGCTCCAAGATGTTTTTCGAAGGTAGACATTTGTGGGGCGAAGATTCCTTCAACATACTAATATAATAAAGCTGAAGAGTATTTTTGTTTTTTGCTTGTTCACGCTGAACTCTGAAACTAACAGTCGTATTAACCGCAGTCGTTAAATCACACTACGATCCCTATAAGAGCAGTAACAAAATAAAGTCAGATAGACACGAAAACGAACTAATGGGGCACAGCTATAGGCAGCTGTCCCTCCGCGCCGACGATTTTTCATTTTCCACGCAAACTCCGCCCCAATGCACCACTACACCGCACCACTCCACTATGTACTAAACGCTAACACATCAGTAATAAAGTTGAATATCGCGTGCGCTCTTTGGTCGTGTTCAAGCACGGAACTAAATGTCGTAAGTTTCAAATTTAATTTCGTTTATAACTAAAGTAATAATTGATCTAGAGAAGTAATATCTTTCAATTGGATAATAAACTATATTTCCTTACTGTCAATTATTATATTAGACATAAAAGCCGAGTAATCTTGTTTTTGTTTCAAATAATCTTTAAAAAAGACATTCATTTCGTATAAAAAATGGATCTAGCGAAAATGTTCCAATTACGTAACTGTCTTATATTTGGAAAGAAAAAGATCCAATAAATCATACACTAAAGTTCCATTTTGATTGTATGCGTGACTTTTTCAGAATGTTAATGCAAATTAGCATACAATTTAAGGAGCCTCCTCTTAACGAGTAGCGAGTAAAGCTAGCTGGCGAGCAGCGAACAGCGAGTGTGTAGTTCTCGCACCACTCGCTAGGGGCGAAATTACCGCTGTTTGGTTAGCGCTGAGCGAGTATTATCTTTGATAGCTCTTGTCGCTCAACGACAAACTAGTGGAGCGAGTCCTCGCCGGGTGGCGGTGTGAACAGTCAGCGATCAACTATTAATATAAATGTCACCGTATAATTATGAACTTCGTTAGTTTATAATCTATCGGTATTATTTCCGTTAAATTATAAACTGTCGAAAAATTGTGAACTAGTATTTTTCGCTAGTTTATAATCTTTCCATGGGAAAGTGACAAATTGTGAACTGGTATCAAACTTGCTTGCGACGTAACGCACCTTGCGCTAATATTAAATAGCCTGCCTGGCTGCGAGCAACTTGGAAGTAGCGCTCGCTCGGTTGTCACAGTTCTAACCTAACCTAACCCATTTCACCCAGTTCACAATTTTTCGACAGTTTATAATCTAACGGAAATAATTCCGACAGATTAAGATTATAAACTAACGGTTCTCACAATCTTACGGTGACATATACATCTCTTTTGTTTACACGGAATGTATATCTATTGTACGTTTCTTGAGCGAGAAAATAGCCGATAGTTAGTCGCTTCCTCGCCGGCGGTGGGACAACTGCCCTTAGGTAGGTATATTTTTAACCGACTTCCAAAAAGGAGGAGGTTCTATGTTCGACGCGTATGTTTTTTTTTTTTTTTTTTTTTTTTTTTTTTTTTTTTTTTTTTTTTATATGTATGTCCACCGATTTCTCCCTCATTTGTGGACCGATTTTGAAAATTCTTTTTTTGTTTGAAAGGGTAGGCTCCCAAATTGGTCCCATATAAATTTTATTAACTTTGCTTGGGTAGTTTTTGAGTTAGCTACAAAATACGTATTTTTTTTTCCACTTAGTATGTAGATGATATGATAAGTTCTTGACACTGGTAGCAGGTAGTGGTATTCGAATGTGTGTGGGGTAGGTACCACAACTAAAAAGTGAAAAATAAAAACTTTTTACAAAAAAAAAAACAACCGACTTCCAAAAAAAAACACTACAAAGTGAAAAATAACTTTAATTTCGGAAGTCGGTGGCAAAAAACGAAAACACAAAACCCAAGACACCGACTTCCGAAATTAAAGTTATTTTTCACTTTGTAGTGTTTTTTTTTGGAAGTCGGTTGTTTTTTTTTTTGTAAAAAGTTTTATATTAAAACAAGAAACTTCACGCGTCGTATCTGTGCAGAATTAATTTGGATTAACATAGAATAAAATAATAAATTAAGTTCCCTAGTTTGTAAGTAAGGCAGGTCACGGTGGTCAAGAACCTTTTGTATCGACTATAATACATAGCTTAGGTCAGTATATTAAACAGTCTGACCCTGATATTTAATGAACAAGTTACAATAATATTTCCTTAATACTGATAAGCCTTGTTCGTTCTACGGTACACTTATCTAAAACATTTGTGTTCCATTTCTGGAACTGTCGGCCATTTTGTTTATATATTTTAGGCCAAAACTATGTGCCATTATAATATTAACAGTTTTACTATACATATTATTATTATGTACATGACTTTCTCCCGACTCTTGGTAGTAATATAAACCCTGTAGTTTTATTCGGTAGGAGTCTAATATAACATTTCGTTATCCCCAGACGGGAGGTGTCCATAAGGATTTCCCCCCAAAACAATGTTCACTTGCGATTTACAATGAAATTTTCACAAACTAAATTATAACGTGAACTTTTTTTTTCTTCGTATGAGACTAGAAAAGGAACATGGTAAACATATTATGTAGATATATAGTGTGTAACTGACTGTAACTAACGAACATTATACAAGGTCCCCCATTTTAAAATAGATGGATAAACTTTCAGAAACCATTCAGACCACCAAAATAAGGACAATGGTAAAAAAATAAAATAAGAAAAACGCATTAGGAACTTACAAGTAAAACAATCAGCTAACGAATAATATATAATAATAATAATAGCCCCACCGCCGTATCTCTACGTTGACTTCGTGGTGGGGCTTGCGCGCTCCGAATTCTGGGTCTGTGCCGGTAGTTTACTTTGCCGGAACAGGTCTAGGATGAGGAGCCAGACCAAGAGAGATACAAAACCCGCAGGGCAGCATGTGGCGAGCTGATGGGCAGTAGCGACCCCAAGGACCCTACCTCCCCGGAGAAATCTTGTTCCTCACCTCTGGCTTGCCTTTATTGGCCGGCTGGAATGAGCACTGACAAGGAACAGAGCTCTCACCTCATTCTCGCCTTTATTGGCCGGCTTGAGTGGAGATTCGCAAGAGCAAACGTGCTCGGAGGAAGGAAGTATTCCAGTAAGATGCTGGTAGGGATCTTGACCGTACTTCCGGGATTGTCCTGATAGCCGTGGAATACCTCTCCACTCCTCATTAGCACCTCAGGACATGTTGCCCCCTTGTCGCTACGACACTTTGTGCTAGCGACCGTTTTCGGGGGCCCATTATTGAGTGTGCAAGTCACCCCCTGCCATTTTATCCGTGTACATATAAAACATTGATTAGGCAGGGGCCATAGTCCTTCCATAGTCCCAGGTCACCTGTCAACTTAAGCCACCCAAACCCATAGTCCAATAGATTTGATTCCAGATTCTGCAATAGTCCTACACCAACCGGGGGTTGTCCTTGGGTGCACTTGCATAGTGCATACTGGGATAATCGTCGGTTGGTGCCTCATTACATATAAAATTGCTTCGGCCCCTCGTACGCCTTCCAAAAGACCGGGACCCTAAGGTCCCGAGATATTTAAATATATCAAATAATAATAATTAGCCCGTATTGTCCCACTGCAGGGCAATATAACGAAAATACACAAAAAATGTTGGTTACTAATGTTGGGTAATTATTTTAGGTCATAATAAAATCACTTTAATCAGTGTTTTTTTTTGCTTGGAACTTCTTTCGAGTGTTCTTTGGTTGAACGCTGTGTTAAAATTTGTTCATCTGTTTTAAATGGGACCTTATACAAGTAGCGTTCTGAATCAATTTTCGGTCGTTTTTAAATAGGTAATTCTTCATCCCAAAAATAATTAAAACTACCTACTTAAATTACAGTCAAACTTCCGCAGTACAGACAAAAAAAAATGGATGAAGTATCAACTACTACGTTAGACCATTATATGTCTGCGACAGTGTGCGTGCGTGTAGATTTGTGACTACAATTTTCTCCCACAGTCAGTATAACTAATTTAATAAATACTATGTTTAATACTTAATTGTAAAAAATTCAGTGTATTATGATTATAACATAATAATAATATGCTAATGGGGGTGTTTGGAGGAGCTTGTGACTAAGTAATAAGAGCCGCACGGGTTGATTCATCAGGTTAAGCTACGCTTGCCGGGGTTGGGTTTGTGGGTGGGTGACCGTCTTTACAAACCGAGACTCTTCCGTGCCTCGGAAAGTACGTTAAGCCGTTGGTCTCGGCTGTCATTCGTGGATCTTTGACAGTCGTTACGGGTTGTCAGAAACCCGAAAGTATGACAACCAGTTTTACCAAGGGGTATCGTATTACCTAGTTACTGGGTTGTGGAGGTCAGATGGCAGTCGCTCCATATAAAATACTGGTAGGTATTCAACTACATCCGGTTAGACTGGAATCCGACCCCAATATAGTTGGGAAAAGGCTAGGCAGATTGATTTTTGGGGGTGTTTCGTGGTGTGCGTTTATTCCGGAACATGTTGTATTGGTACAATTATTTTTTTACTAATTACTCACCCTTGTTCGGTTAAAAAATCTGCTCTCATCTTCAATCAATAGCAATTTTATAATAAGCACCAGCGTGGCTGCTAGCTCTTCTGTAAATAACATAACTTCTTTTTGCTGCTTGCATCTGGTGAAGCTAAACGTGGTAAGTGTGTGTCACCCCTTTTTATAGTGTGTAACCTTGCCTTTACACCCCGCTGTCAGCGTTTGTGTGTTGTGTATACCTAGTTTTAGTTTGAAAAAAAAAACGTTTTTTTAGAGCAAAGTCATGACGTAATTCATATTTGGTGGTGTTTTTATGCCTTATTTTCAATAACTTTCCGTTTTGTTGTTTGGAGAGCAATGACCTCAAGGCTGGGGAGTCATTAATTATCATAATGTCATTTATCATAACTCATCATTTATTACATCAGACTTAATATTCTGATAGTGGCCCGCTGACTACCATGACCCTTTTAATAGATTGTTACAATGAACTTCGTCATAACACTACTACCCTATCGTTTTTGTGGTCCTAGTACATTTTACTAAACAACTTTAGGTCCTCATAAAGTCATAAGTAAGAACAAATTCAAATTCAAAATGTTTCACAAGGGCACTTATGAAACGTCAGAAGCTAGGTGCACGGTTCTAATTGGTCGCTAATATTATGTTAAGTGTTTAGATAAAAAAGTGGTCAAACTGGAACTCAAAGCATTTATTTCAATTAAACCATTTACGCGCTTTTGAATTGTCAAGAAATCGGTCAGTCAGAAACATAAAGCTAGTTGTTGTATGTATACATAAGAAAGAAAGAAAGAAAGAAAGAAAGAAAATTCGTTTATTTGCGGTAAAAATGACGCAAAGAAAGATAAAAAAAAACACGTAAATAACAAATCAGGGGAAAATATGCGTCACATCCACACAAAACGGCCATCGCTCAGCATAAAGCTGCGACCCCATGCGAGACAGAGCCCCAGCGCTGGTTATATATATACTTATGTAGATTTGTATTTCAGAAATCGACAATTTATCATATCATAACCTTACACGTTTAGTACATACTTAAGCCATATGTAGTTAATTAATATTTTATATGAGCAACAGTGTTGTTGCTTATTATTTTATAACGATACGTGGTAGATCCCTTATTATTTTATCTTTTACTGCATTTTGCTGTTAAATATTGATATTTTATTTATTTATTTTATTCTATTACATTCGGGAAACTTACAGCTAACTTACAGTGTTTTAAAATAATATAAAATTGAAGGCCATTTACAAGTTTCCTCTGATAAAGACATAACATAAAAACGAGAAAAAAAAACTGGCCAAGTGCGAATCGGACTCGCGCACCGAGGGTTCCGAACAAACCGCTTTCATGAGGAAAGGGGGAAGTTTAAAATTATTAAAAATATTTTTATTACATGATGTAACTAAAAATTTATGCTTTTCGCAATTTTTCCTTTATTTGTGCTATAAGACGTTGCTTCGTACCAAATTTCAAGATTCTGAGTTCACGGGGAGTAGGTTTTGATTTCCTTGCGAGTGTCGAAAATTTGCTGCATACACGGCTGTATCTTTTGATTGCGTTGGCTTAGAAGTTTGATTTTTTCACGGCTCCAAGAGACAGTAAACTTGAGTATTTGATATGAATTTCAGATTGATATCTACGCGTTCTTGAGAAAAAGGGTCTTGACAGACAGACAGACGGACAACAAAGTGATCCTATAAGGGTTCCGTTTTTTTCCTTTTGAGGTACGGAACCCTAAAAGGTCGGTACAAAATACCTATTAAACATAAATTAGGAAAAAAATAGTACACGATAAATTACAAAGTAAAAATCATATACCTAACAATTACTTTTCCGTAAAGAAGCTTTTTACCAACAAATGCTTAAGCCGAGAAACACTGGTGTTGAACCATTGTGTTGAACATATCCAAATCATGTTCACCAGACAGTTTATTAAAACTTCTGCTCGCACGGATTAGAAATGAATTCTGCCTGTACGCGGATATCCACCATGTCACGCCAAAAGCGTAGGTAATAATGCAAATACGAGTGTATTTCATTATGTAACGATTTTCTCTCAAACATGCTTGGAAATTTGAGCATTATTTTGACAACCTTCTTTGAGATAAATCGAAAATACTGTACTAGTCAAATACATGCGAGCAGGCGGCCAGTAATGTTAGTATGAAAATCCATGTCTATCTGTATTTAACTTGCAAGTTTGTCCATCAATGCCCCTTATGCAGATCGCGGCAGTAATATACTATTATCTACTCTCATAACGTAATATTCAAATTATGAACTTCAAAACGAGTTTATATTGACATACTTTATAAACAAAATACCGAAATTTAAAAATAGAATCATATTATAACACTTTTTAGGGTTCCGTACCTCAAAAACGGAACCCTTATAGGATCACTATGAAAACTCATATCTGTCGTGTACTTTAAAAATGGAACGAACTTTTTGGTTCGACACCAGCAACCAAGGAGGTAACTCATCAAAGATGTTATTTAAATTTCGATTTCGCTTGCATAAAGAGCTGTTTAAAGTAAAAAGAAAAAAATAAAGATTATCGTTGATTGATTCTGGAATTCATAATTAATTTACTTAGTTTGAATTTCCGCGCATTATTTGAGAAAAGTACTATTCAAGCCTTGGCCACAACCAGGCATTGATGGACTCACGTATGTGTGCCTCGGCCCACATTTGCAAGTTTGTCCATCAATGCCCCTTATGCAGATCGCTGCAGTAATATACTATTATCCACTCTCATAACGTAATATTCGAATTATGAACTTCAAAACGAGTTTATATTGACATACTTTAAAAACAAAATACCGAAATTTAAAAATAGAAACATATTATAACACTTTTTCTATAACAAAATAATACTATAAAACAGTTTTTTTTTTCTATTACAATACAGCGCTAATCCTAGAAGTTAATATCACCAAAGAGTTTCCATCAACTTTTGGCGGGGTACAGCAGCACCCGCTGCAGCGCATGTGCGGTGATGTGCTGGTGCAGGCGACACTCATTTGTTTTGTAGTACTTACTGAATTTCGTGGGATTTTTAAATGTATTCTTGATCTTTAACTTTGATTTTTTATTTAGTATTTGTTTCAAACCCAATGTTTGAGAGTAGATAAAGTAGTGTATGAAACTGCACATAACTAGGTATTAAAACATTCGTGTGATACTATTAAAAACCTCGCCTACGGCTCGGTTTTTAAACACACACTCATGTTTTAATACCCCTCATTATGCAACAGTTTCATAAACTACTATTATGAGTCCTATTTATTGGTCAATACCTAATAGTACTTGTTGTCTATTATTTTACTAACAACGACCGTGGAAAATACATATTAAATGTGTACCTTAACATTGAAATATTAATCAATAAATGTCACAGTTTATTGCAAACGCCATATGTTTTGAATATTTTAAAATAGACTTTTGTTATGTTCTGGAGCTTCTGAAATCACAAACTATACAGGGAGTTTTATAATTCGTCTGGCCAAGTTCGCTAGTATCATGATGTCCCATATTTTTTAACCAAATTCCAAAAAAGGAGGGGGTTAGTTATGTTCGTAGCGTATGTTTGTTTTTTTTTTTTATTTACGTCCACCGATTTCTCCGTCAATTATGGACCAATTAAAAAAAATAATTTTGTTTGAAAGGGTATGTCGTCAAGGTGGTCCCAAATAAATTGTATTAACTTAGTTTTTGAGTTGGGTTCAATAATACGTATTTTTTCCCCCTATGGATATATGATGAGTTCCTGTCACTGTTATTTATATAGTAGGTACTGGTATTTGAATTTGTTTGGGGTAGGTAATACAACTAAAAACTGAAAAATTAAACTACTTACAAAAAAAAAAAAAAAAATCAACTGACTTCCAAAAAAAACACTAGAAAGCGAAAAATAACTTTAATTTCGGAAGTCGGTGGCAAAAGACGAAAATTCAAAACCAAAGACACTCACTTCCGAAATTAAAGTTATTTTTCGCTTTGTAGTGTTTTTTTTGGAAGTCAGTTGTTTTTTTTTTTTTGTTAAAAGTTTTTTGTATTATAACCTTTTTTTAACCTAACTTTGGTTATTTAAAGCTTATCAGGTACCCTATACATATCTATGTAACTTGCCACTTTCACAAGACAAAAATAAAATTATGATAATACTAGCCTATTACTGTTCCACTAAACAGTAATAGCCTAGTAGTGTGACCGTCAGACTGCCAAGTCATAGGTCTCGAGTTCGAATCCAAGGCACGCACCTCTGACTTCTCGGATTCATGTGTGTATTGTGTAATTATTACTTGCTTCAAAAACGGTGAAGAAAAACATCGTGAGGAAACCTGAGAAATATTTGAGAACACCTGAGAGATATTTCTTGACGCTATGTGAAGTCAAGTCAGAGGCATGGGGGCGGCTTTAAAACTCTGACACCAGGTTAGTCACTAACCACACGAAAAGAAGAAGACTGTTCCACTACAGGGCAAAGCCTTATACAGAGAAGGCTCGGGTATTGATCGACGTTCAAAAGTGCCTTTTATGTGCCTAATTGAAATAATGTATTTGACTTTGACTTTGATCACCACGCTTGCTCAAGATAAAAATAGGTAATCTAATCATTTTTAAGTGGAAAATAGGTAATTAAGTGGAAAATAGGCATTTTTGAGATTTGAAAAAAAAATTTAACTCGCGACACCGTTACCGACACCTATTTTTGTAAATGCGATTGTGCTCTTTATTTATATTACATTACGGATCAATGTTCTACGCAAGTATTTTAACTTTAAAAGTTTTGGAAGTATTTTTTTTTAGTTTTCACTTCTGTCGGCACTCCCGTAGTGCCACTGTTTTTTTAATAAAATCCTTTGCAGGATTATTTAATTGCTGACTACATTTTCAAAAAAAAAAAAATTAGAAACAACCTGTATTCCTTAAATAGTTAACTAGGAAAATAAAATACGGTGCCAGATTCTGTGTCTACGCCGCGCGCCGTTTCTTGTTTGTCAAATTAAAATACAGTGTCCTTCCTACACAGTTTGTGTATGCCAAAATTATAAATGCCGGCTGTACTAATCTTGTTGACATATATAACATATTTTCCCATAAAACTGTAAGTTATAAAAGGATCTTTTCGCGCGTGGCCAAAATCGGAACTAATGCCGCCGCCACCGCCTGTTTACAAATGCTTCTTCATTCCAACACCGGGTTTTGATAAAAAAGTGTTCGGGCAAATAAAAACTTACCAGCTACGTACGCTTCTTTGACCCAACACACGAGCTGTGTTAAGGCAAAGAAGGGCGTTGTGTTTGTATTCGTAAACGTGTTTACAAATGCTTCTACATGCCAACGCTTGCAATATTTGTCAGCCCGAAAACGTCTTTAGCTCAACCCCGTGCAAGTGTTGGGATGAAGAAGATTTTGCAAACACTTGTTTTTATTTCAAAAACAATTTACCAACAGCATAATGCATAATCAGCCTATAGTGTTCCCACTGCTGGAACATAGGCCTCCTCTCTATCAGAGGGAGTGGGCCATAATGTACCACGCAGGCCCGGTGCGGTGTTACATGTCTTCTAATTTTTGGTTCTAGAACACGACATTACAACTCGTAAGTCACAGTCATTTCCACTGGGCCACCACTGTTCTCGAAGTACTTAACTTGACATAAATTCAACGACATGGTGAATGGTTGTAAATTGCGGGGTTTTATACGACTTCAGAACTAAGAGTACCAGCTAGCAATAACTTCTGAATGTACCTTTGACGTTCATACGTCATAGAGTCTAGGAGTTAGAACCTTTGTAGGATAAGTTTTTGCTTGCGGCTTGACTCAACTCATTATTTTTGTGGCATTTCTAAGAAGACACTTTCACCTCGTTAGTTAATTTAGTGAAATTGTAATTGTTTTCTCACACAAAATAATGTATAAATGATTTTACGAATTATAACATTTGAACGGTCCGTCAATGGTTATGCTTATACGGTTGCAGAGGTGGGTCCGTGGATGGGTAACCAACAATTACAAATCAAGACCCCTCTGTACCTCGGAAGAACGGTAAACCGCTGGTCTCGGCTGTCATTTGACAGTCGTTCGACCGACCGAGAGTCTAACAACCAGTCTTACCAAGGGGCGTAGAATTACCCAGTAACTGGGTTGAGGAGATCCGACAGGCAGTCACTTCATGTAAAATACTGGTAATCAGCTGCATCCGGTAAAACTGGAAGCCGACCCCAACATAGTGAGGCAGATGATGATGACTGTAGGTGCCCATAGATCGATAGAATATTAAGGCTTCCGCAAACAGGCCAGACGCGACTCTGATAAAACAATTTCTAAGAAAAATTTATGGTAGAACAATTACCGGCGTCGCGTCGCGCCTGTTTGCCTCATTTCTTTATCTATACTCCATTTGAAATAAGATTAGACATTTAAACAAACTTTTTTTACAGTCCGTTCAACCGATTTTGACTGCTAAACCGTAAGCATAAGGATGGCATTAAAAGCAAAAAAGTGGTTACAATACCAACTGTTTACTGCAGCTGCTATTTGTCATGCCACCAACGCAATAGAAGTCAAAGTCGGTTGAACGGACTGTAAAAATGGTTTATTTATGTGTCTAATCTTATTTCAAATGGAGTATGGTGGTTTGAAAATGGAAGAAAGAACATTAGTTTGCTAGGTTTTGATTCATAAACTTGGCCGTAGAAGCCGATTTTTCAAATTATTAAATTAGTTAATTCTTCGTTTCGTATGATTAGTGACTAACCAGGTGTCAGAGTTTAAAAGCTACCCGTGGGCTTCTGACATGGCTTCAGATGCCGTCGAGAAATATCTCTAAGGCATGCCGGTATCCTCACGATGTTTTCAGTTCAATGATATTTACGCAAAGAGAAACAAGATTGCTTTCCTTGTGAAAACGCTTTGTGAAGCCGCAATAATTTTTACCGAGAATGAACATTCTCCATATTCAATGTTTAACAGATATAATATTACTAATTAGATTAATATTATTATGAAAGCTATTCATTAACTGTTTAGCATATCAGGAATATTATTTCATGGTACATTATTGGAAATTTTATTTCTATACCTGCTATAATTAAAAGTTTTGATTGGTGATTTTGCTTTGCCTATAATACAACTAACTGACATCAAGCACGCAGCATGCAACCGCAACTGCAACAACTACGCAACTTTAACTGTCACGCAGTTTGGCAGGTTTATAAAATGTTTGGCCCAAAATAAAGGTTTTTTTTTTAAGTGAAAACTTTACGCACGTTGGGAATTTTTGAGATGGGAAAAAATAATTTAACTCGCGACACCGTTGCGTATTTCCAATCTATACAAGGCCAGAACGCAGCCATAGGAAACTGTTCGCGTATACATTGTAATGCTGTTTATAAATCTGTGATTACAATGTATACACGAATTTTGCGTATTGCTGGTGTATAGTTTGTAACGTGGACAAGCGCGTCCTGGTTCCAAACTATACTACATCACTTACGCCTGATAAGAGTTTTAAAGATATAGTCTATAAAAAAAAGAACAGAACAAAGGTGTGAACTGGGTGAAATGACTTAGGTTAGGTTAGGTTAGAACTGTGACCAACCGCGCGCGAGCCGAGCGAGCGAAGCGAGCGGTGCCGCGGCAGCGGCCGGCGAGCGCTACTTCCAAGTTGCTCGCAGCCAGGTAGGCTATTTAATATTAGCGCAAGGTGCATTACCTCGCAAACAAGTTGGTTACCTGTTCACAATTTCTCGCAATCTAAACTCGATTAGTCCGTATGCGTACTGGCACTGTATACTATGGAATGAGGTAGTTCATTTGGTCACTACGAAGTATACGCGAGTATTTGCGTAGTACTCTTGTATAGATTGGAAGACCTTAGTAAAAAAGGGATTTCCAATCTATACGCGAGCAGTTTCCTATGGCTGCGTTCTGGCCTTGTATAGAATGGAAAGACGCGACACCGTTAACGACACCTCATTTTTGTGAACACGATTGTGCTCTTTAGATAAGGTTACGGACCAATGTTCTATACAAGTATTTTTCTTCCACCAAGGCGATCTTGTTCAAGTTTTCACTTCTGTCGGCACTCCTTGAGTGCCACTGTTTTTTATTTTATTACTATTAAAATTGGAACGTAGTTCCATAACGCACGGTATTTGGTTTATTTGAAATAAATGCTTAGAGTTTGATACTCTGGACATTTGGCGAATGAGAGCTAGACCGAAAAAATTTAACATTTTGACCTTCACGACACTTTTGTTGCGTAACAAGAGTGTGCATAAGCGAAATTAACTTCGTTCCAACGGAGTGTCCCGACATCTCTCGACTGTTTCTTTACTAGCTATATGACTGCTTTTAACATTCTGGTCTAATTAAATATTCAGTTGTATACTATTTCGGCAGCACTTTTGGGGTGATACTGTGGCGCTACCATAGAGCACGGAATCGCCACGTTTGTAGACGTCAGTACAGGGAGGAGGCGTGACGCGATTGGTGTTACTGAATTTTGCAGTCTTTTGATTGGTAGTATTGTTCTATCAGTCGCCCTTTTGAACCCTATTAGTATTGAAACTAAGACTGCAAAATTTAGTGCTACCGATTGCGTCACGCGTCCTGTCTGTACTGACGTCATTAGATGCGGTGATTCCGTGCTCTATGGTAGCGCCACAGTATCACCCCAAAAGTAAGAACGCGTCAAGTTAAAATGAACGCACTGACGTCGAAACTGCACAACTTCTGTGACGAACCGCCTTCAAAGCCGTCAATTAAAATACGTCATTTGCGTCGTAGTGTGTATAAACAGTAACACGCATGGTTTGAGTGGAAGGCGTTGACAATGCTGCCCCTAGCACTGGCCGCCGAAGAAGCTCCGTGCTCTGTATCTGTGCCTTTTTGGCCTCGCACCGGTCGATATTATTCAAGTGAAAACTTCTTTAGGTGCGTTGGACATTTTTGAGATCGGAAAAACAATTGAACTCGCGACACTGTTACCGAAACCATCTTTTGACCATTAAAAAGACCGATCAAAGACCGATCAACCCGCGATACATTTTCTGCATAATAAATTTGTTCAAGTTTTCACTTCTGTCGGCACTCCCGGAGTGCCACTGTTTTTTATTATTTTTTGTTTTGTTTATTCGATAAAACATATTCATTTTGTTAATTTTTAATGCTCATTTTTTACTGTTTGTATTTCCTATGCGTGTCCGAAATAAATAATTTTTCTTTCTTTCTGTGTGTTTTATTATAGCATGGCTGATCGCTTTATTTATATGCAATCTGTAGTGCTATGCTGTAAAAATTTCATCGTGAAAACTAAGCTGAAGTGAGTTTGAAGTGACCCGTCAATCCCTAGATTCCCTAGCGTCAGGTGCCAGCCAAAAAAAAATTGCAGCTCACTTCACCTAAATTTTCACGTTGAGATTTGTACAGAATATATCAACAGTTGCTTCAAACTTTAAAAAATCTTAGGTGATGAGCTTTAGAAAACTATTCTAGTACAGTATGTTAAATAGCAGAGAGCGTTCCCTTAAACTCGTTAATCTATATCATTCATAGATTAAAATTAAAATATCGGCATAGAAAAATATGTATAAAAATCCGGAAATAAATTCGAAACATCCTGTATAAAATCAAAATAGTGGCGAAATGTGGGTGTACCTGCTACAGGGACACCTCTGCCCAACCCTTCGGGGAAACAAGGCGTGATGTTATGTTATGTTATGTAGTAACGCGGAATACTACCTATACTCCATTTGAAATAAGATTAGACATTTAATTAAACCTTTTTTACAGTCCTTTCAATCGATTTTGACTTCTGTTGCGATGGTAGCATGACAAGTGGCAGCTGCAGTAAACAGTTGGTACTGTAACCACTTTTTGCTTTTAATGCCATCCTTATGCCTACGGTATAGAAGTCAGAATCGGTTGAACGGACTGTAAAAAAGATTTGTTTAAATATTTAATCTTATTTCAAATAGAGTATAGTGTATTGGCGTTGAACAAACCGGCTGTATTTTCACGTTGAAAGACAAAGTGCGCGTGAACAGAGTATTTCTTTTATGCATCTATTTAATATTTCTGGTTTTTTTTTTTTGCATTTATTGACGCTATACTATTTCAAATTAACGGAAACGCTTTTCGTTAATTAACATACTGTGATTTCTTCAAGTAGTATTTATAGTTTATTTGTTTTTTTCATGGCAAAAAGCTTATACCTGCTTGTACACAGTTTTCTAGCTTAGTACCAACATAGTGAGTGCTTACATTTTTAGGGCCTGTTTACATATCGGATAAGTACTTATAAACCGGTTCCGGTTAATTTACATTATATTTTTTGGTGCTTACTCCGAAACTGTGAAACAGGCTTTAAGTTTTATTTAAAATCGAAATAATCACTTCAAAAATTATCCCCAGTGTGTTTGAATATTTGTGGTAACACCCAATCTAGTACCTTTGTATCACTTTGTACTAGAGTTAAATTCCTTGATATTAAACTATAAAATTGTTTCAGATGACGAGTTCGGTGAGAAGTCAGTGTCCGTGTTACTGGATGGCGAGGAGTCTGAAATGATATTCATTGATCACCCTAGCGCTGAGATGTCTGTAAGTTTTAATTTATTTTACGAACAAAATCACAACGGTGATAAGGACAAGGGTGGAAGAAGAGACGTAAGTTTGGGTACGGAGAGACGTTACCGCGGGGACGACGAGCCGTAAGCGCGGAAACTGCAAGTTGACCAGCACCGTACCGCGGTTCGTGAACTTGTCCCGAGGCGAGGCGATTACGTTACGATTCCGATTAGCGTGCGTTGCAGTAGGGAGTTTCATACAAAGAATACTGAATGGCTCGAGTTGATACGGTGACGATCCCTTTCCGAGCTGATGTGTGCTATTTAAATTATTTGTCACAGAAACATTTCTGTACCTTCAGTGAAAAGTGATGTATCTGGAAAATCATGATTTTGAGAAAATTAATGTTTAAAAAATATGTGACTCTTTGTCTACTTCACTAAAATGAGTACTGATTACTGACATTGGTAAACAATATCTTAGAGCACGATTTAGTATAAGAAGAAACAGATTAATTTGTATAGTTTTTTTATAATTTAAAAATAAATCCAGTTGTATCACGTAACACAACAATATTAAAGTCGTTTTATGTGTAAATTGATGACTTGAACCGTTTTACACATTATTTATTGGTTGGTGTTGGATGATTACCTATGTGTAAATATATCAGTTTGTAGTAATTCACATAGATCGTGTAATAAGAGTCACATACATTTGTATTAATATACACTAAGGTACTTGAAATATTTGTTCAGTTCACATTGATATTATTTAAAATGTATTTTATTACACATTCATAAATGTAAAAAATGCACTTTACACCAAAATAAGCTTGCTCAATTATAATCTTAGAGGGGTACCAATTAGACCAAAAAATTGAATTTTTTTTCTGTTAAACTTAGTGTAAGAATATTAAAACTGATATAAATCAAGATATATCACTTTTCACTGAAGGTACAGATTTGTACTTTTTCAATTAAACCATTTACAGGCACTTTTGAATTGTCAAGGGGTCGGTCAGTCAGAAAGCAAAACGCAAAAAGCGTAGTAGCTACGTTCTTATGGAGAAGAACGGGCAAGAAACTCCACGGACACTCTTTTAAATCATAATATTTTCACACAACAGCGTGAGTTGAAAAGTCTCATAGTCCTTCCTATTGTAACACCGCTCGTTTCTCCACCCCAGGTCGAGAACTGCCTCTCAACCTACGAGCCTCACGCGTGCGTGGTGGTCTACTCCGTAGTCGCCAAGAGCTCGTTCACCCGCTCAGCAGAACTCCTGGCTTACCTCGCCAGGGAACAGTTCACAGTGGAGAGGACTGTGGTGCTGGTCGGGAACAAGGCTGACCTTGCCAGGGCTCGTCAGGTGTCTACTAATGGTAAGTAAACAAGGAGAAAGAAACCTGAAGGTTTACTTAATCTACGTTCGCCATTTAGTTTTCAAACATGTAAACACATACGAGTTTTTTGAAAAATAACTTTAAAACCTACACATAGAGTTCAGTTTGCGCAATACTCTACACTTTTTATTATCTTCTGCGTGGAACTAGTTGGCCGCGCCTTAAGTATGTGAGTCGTGGGACGGAGAGGCTTGCTGTTATTGTACGGCGCCGTACTGCTGCCCCATTTCAAAACCTAGTAAGGGACACCAATAGATAATGTACTCTGTGAGGGACACTTTTTACAAAAATCGTTTTATTGCATAATCTTGCTAATCTTATAAGTCCCCACCAAATACAAAAACACCAGCGTTGAAAGCTCACTTAAAAGCAGATATATTTAAATATTGAAACCTAGTAAGTGCCCCATTCACTGCCCTGTGACCTCTTTTAAACCTAGTAAGTTACTTTAGTCATTTCAAAACCTAGACTTTTCAAAGGCTGGCCCTATTTACGTTTTTGCGCTCTCCTGTAAAATTTCGTTTCATGTTCTTACTAGGTTTTGAAATGGGGCAGCCGCGTACTGAGTGATGACAGCAAGCGCCCCCGCCCCTCCGTCCCACCGCTCACATACCTAAGGAGCGGCCAACTAGTTCCGCGCGGACTACCTACCTATAGTTTTTCAATAGTGCTAGTCATTTTAAAATCAACTTAATTAACGCTAAGATAAAGTATAACATAAATTGGAAACAAGTATTTGATTGATTAAACCATCTTTTCGTTTCAAAGAAACATACTTGTTTCTAAAAATATAGGTTTCATGATCCACTTCTACGCTACTTCAATAATAATTTGGTTTGGTTCTGGAAGTAAAATCATTTGAATAATTCAGTGAAGAAGATGAATTACTAATTAATCAATGAATTGTATTTACACACGGCTACACATTTCCAGTTTATGCTGATCTTGCATTGTAAAGGATTTTCGTACAAAGCGAGGTCAGCTTATACTGGAAATGTATAGCTTGATGTGTAGCCGTGTGTACAAATTATTTGATGAATCGGTAATTCAATGTAGTACCTACATTCTATGGCTTTAAATTCATGGTATAATAACTGGCCAATAAAATAAAATAAACGAACAAGCCTTACAGTAGTCGACTAAGATGTGTAACATCTGACATCTCACCTTGGTAATAAGTAAAATTCAGATAATAATAAGCAACTTTAAAGGAGCCTCGTCAAGGTTGATTCTGACGGCCAACTCTAGCACCGCGCGCGCTCATTGGTCAAATCAAATAGCGCGCGCTTCCCCGGCTTCCTGTTACACACTTCCGTCCCTTTTCACGAAATCACTCCCACAGATTTAGCGAGAGGAATTATGTTACACTTCAGAAAGCAAGACAATCTGAAAGGATATTGATGTATTTGATGGCAGTTAGAGTAAGTCAACTAACTCTACATCTTCTTTTTAACCGACTTCAAAAAAGTAGTAGGTTCTCAGTTCGTCGGGACATTTTTTTTTAATGTTTGTTCCCCGATTAATTGGCCGCCCGGACCGATTTGAAAAATTCTTTTTTTGTTTTAAAAGGTATACTTTCAAGTTGGTACCATTGTCATTTGGTCACAATCTGATAATGGGATCTTGGAGAAATCGAGGGACCTCTTCAAATATTATAGGCACATCTATAGCGATTTGGCTATTTTTGATAAGCAGTTGACATTAGGCTATTGTAACTAAGATAAATTACAAACCAACCCATTAAAAAGCGAAAAAAAAAACTTTTTTACAAAAATACAACCGACTTCCAAACTACAAAGTGAAAAATAACTTTAATTTCGGAAGTCGGTGTCAAAAAACTAAAATACTGATCCAAAGACACCGACTTCCGACTTTTATTTTTTGTAAAAAAGTTTTATAACCGCACCTTTGCCTTATCACATCGTTCCTCAGTCTTACATTCAAGGTTACACCACACATAGTGATTATAATCAATGTTCTGTACAGAGGGTAAAAGCCTAGCCACATCAAGAGACTGCAAATTCATAGAGACATCATCAGGGATCCAACACAATGTGGACGAGCTGCTAGTGGGCATCCTCAAGCAGATCCGACTGAAGGAGAGCAGAGACAAGAAGCATGCCAAGAAAGTTGGGAAACAGGTACGTTATCAATTGATATCTTGAAAATGTTAAAAATATTTGAAGGATTTGATATCGGAGTTTCTTCTAGGCTTTTAGTAATAGATACTGTAAAATACAATAATAATGACTTGATATAATTAAAACGGTTAAAAGCCAATTACAATAATAAAGTTAAAGACACATAAAGATATCCTTTTGAGAAACAGTATGCGTTAGCTTTAAAAAAAGTTCTGTTTTATCCTCTCTTGTATCCCACTAAATTCCTGTTGGGTTGCTTAAGTTATAATTCTGTAGAAGTAAGACGGTCGCGCCACCATATGACTGTAATATTTAAAATTCTTAGGGGGATTATAGATGTTCCTGATCTGCATAATGAAATCTGCTATACCAAACAATTACTGTCGTGGCAGAAAACACCGCTTACTGGCTGTTCCAACTTGCCGTACTGTTGCATACTCCAAGTCACCTACTCCTCGGACATAAGCCGCTTTTAACGCTCTTCTGAACTCAAACACAGATCTTGTAATGTTTGCGAATGAATGGAAAATGATACTGTCAGAATATTGTAATTTTTGTGAGAAGAATGCATGACTGTGTTAAATAAATTATATGTTTAAATAGTGTAATTGGCTTCGGCCGTTCTATTTAAAATAAAATAAATAAATAAAAGAGGATATAGTAAAGTTGAGGATAAAACATAAAAAAATTATGACATTTTTCTTCAGACATGCCAATAAAATCTTCGTCCACCCATCCGCAATCAGATCGTTTTTTGGTGATATGCACAGTTTTCAAATAGTGTCATAGAATTAGGGAGACATTTTAAAAGACAACGACTTATGGCTCAATTTACGTTGCCGCGGAACGGAATAGAAGCGAATATTAAAAAAAACATTTAATTGTCAATAGTGTAACATGCATACTAGATAATAGCCTAATAAAAAAAGGATTGTGTGGTTTTATGAAACCACGGTAAAAGTGAAACTTTTAAGCGAACTATAGGCGCCGCCATATTGGCCTTGGCTGCTCTGACGAGCGCCTTTCACTTTATCCCTACTCCGCGGCCGACCGTCACGCGACATGCAACACACAGACGAAAAAGTTTGAGACGATGTAATAAAAGTTTCACTTTAAAAGTCACGCGTTTTCTGAAAAATTCTCGCGTATTCACGGTAATTTCCGCAGTTAAAGTTAATTTTTCTATGTACAATAATCGTTACAAAAACTCGCTTCCTTTCCGTTCCGTGGCTATGTAAATTGAGCCTAAGTTTTCTCATGGCTTAATAATATTTATTATGTAGATTGAGGCTATATTATTATGTATTTTCCATTACGTATTTTCATACTGTGGTAGTGCTGTCAAGAAAGTCTTGGAATAAAACTAGACAAGATATTAATTGTTTTAATAACATGATTGACACATATATTTATAGTATGTACCTACTACGCTACAAAACTTATTCTCCATCTAGTTTCTGATATTGATTTTATGTCACTCTATAAAATTTTGTGTGACTGAAATGGTATAAATATCAAATTGAAATACAAGAACTCAGAAATAGAATATGAAGAAACGAATAATTCAGATCTTGAATAGAAAATCGAGGCATAAGTAATACTTTAGCAATTACGAGTTCAAGTACTGAAATATGTATCAGTTTCGTCTTCAATAAAACAAGATAGTGTAAGGAAAAATTCATGAGAAATTGTCGAAAGCTTCAGGATGAAAAGACAAAATGTACCTTAAAAGAATAAGACAAAAATAAATTCGCATGTAACATGTCTGAATATTTGCGTAATTATTGCCAAGTAAAGATAAAAGAGATGAGATAAAAATGGGATCCAAGTTTGAGATCAAACGGAAGAATTCATGTTTCCCTTCAAATTGAAAGAAAATGTTTATGCTCGAAACCGTTTTTGTATTTTAAAGTATGTTTTAGATTAATTATTTTGTTTTAGGAAGCGAAGCAGCCTAAACTCGCGAGCTCTCGTACGCACATATCGCTTAGCATCGCTCGGGAGCTTCTACAGAAGATATGTATCAATGACATTTCTAAATCAAAGTCTTGCGAGAATTTACATGTCCTGTAAACTTCTGAGCTTCGTAACTTACAAATATCTATAGATGTTTTTCTTATTGTTAATGTATAGAGGATTCTTCCTTCTAATTTTAATGTCTTGATTGTTTTTTTATCGATGTTTGACTGGATATGATGTTAAGGTAAATTTTGTTGAGTATACGATAAGCGCTAAAAGTATCAACTAACTGCTTTGTTACTGGAATTTTCATATCATATTTATTAAAATTTCTCGAATCCACGTCTCTATTTATCGCAGAATTTACGAAATTCTTTAAAACTCTTTCATTTCTTTGACTTCGTCCCTTTTCAATTTTCTAAACATCATCCTAAATTCTTTATTCACCATAATTACATTTAACTTTTACAAATCCTTTATTGTACCGCAAAAATAGCTGGTTTTTCCCCAATCGTTTACGTCAAAAGTATATCACGGGGAATAATTTATGAAAAATATTCGTGAAAAAATGGCTTGAATCCGAGGGCTCTTGAAAAGAGCGTTGATTTTTGCGAAAAATATTCTTTTAGTAAGAAAAATGGCTGTTCAAGGTCGATTGAATATAGGATGGTAACAATGGCTTAATAATATCGAGATCGGACATCAATATTCCCATACACAAGACATTCGAGAAACTCATATAAATCAGCCTTCAGATTTATTGTATTCCATCCATTAATTCTTATAACAAGGTTTCGTCATTATTTCGTAACTTGATATATTTTTGCCCGCCTTTCTTTGTCCGAGATTATAATGCTGTTATTTTGTTTACTTTGTTCGTTTCATGCTCTTGTTCGTTCATATTTTTCAACGCACCTGCGTCACGTTCATCATTTTGTATTTGATACAAAATTATATAATAGTGATCTTCTTTTATATTATGTGTTATGTGTGTTATATTTTGATCATCTGTTTTTGTAATTGAATCATTAGTTCTATAGATGAACGCGCTAATAAATTCAAAGAATTTCTCGTAAGAAAATTCATTATTGAAGCACTTGAAATAACTCCTAGAATTAATGATCGAACTTAAGTGGTTGCTAACGTTTGCCGAGCAACATTCTGACTATTTGTAGCTCCTACTAATTGTCAAAGACAATTTCGCAAACAGCTATACTATGTGTATAAACTATATATAAAACAATTTGTTACAAAACCCTTCTTAAAGTTATTAGTGGTAAACTAAGGTTAAGTATGTAGTTATAACAATTTTGGATGTTTAAAGATATCATTGGAATTCATATCTTTAGCATATGTTGGTCCTCATTCCTCTACGTTTATTCCTTCATCTTTTTTGGCAATTATGAAGACTCCATCATTAACTTGAAATCTGACATGAATCCCATGAGGACATTTAACTTGACAGTTAAGTGTCCTTTAATATTTAAATTGCTTGGTAACGAAATAGCGGTGGTTGGCTTTCGTCAAGGGAAAACATAACTTTGGTCTCAATTTGAATAATAGATGACCTTAGTATCGTCTAAGAATATTAAGTAAATCCATATTTAGAATAATACATATTATTCCTTGAAATCTAAAACAGAATAATAACGAGACTATTTTCAAAGGAAAATGAAACAAATAAAAGAAGAAAGAAAGGTGAGACTAAAGCAAAAAGGGAGACATAAGTCCCTTTTTGCTTTAGTCTCACCTTTTAATCTCTTTTACTGCTAATCTCCAAACTAAGTATTGATTCGACATTCAATATTCTTTATTATTTCATAGAAGTAATAAATGTTGTTCATACGTGTATCAAAATATGGAGAATATCATTAACATAATGAGAATTTTCCATTAGAGTACTTGTTATATTTAGTGTATACCTACGACTCATGTTTCAAGTAATTACTTAGTTTGTTTGAGGTATCACATGAACAGAATCGCGTGGAGAGTGTCTGATGTGATGTTTTACTTTGGTACTTGTATTAGCTAAGTAGGTACAGCGGTGGGTGAAAGTGGAAATTCAATTGGAACATATATTTTATCTTTGAGCAAGAGGTTTTTAGCTAACTTACTCTTAATGGTTGTCTTTGTATACTTTTTAGTATCACGAGGACTAATTTTAGTAAAAGCCTTTGTAGGTCATTTGTAGCTTGATTGAAGAGAAAATCAATCAGTCTACAAACTATTTTAGTACTAGAGACGTGCACTGAGGGCTCAAACAGTTACATCTTATCAGTGATAAAGATGATAGAGAGGTCAAAAATGTATTGGATAGACATGAGCTACCGAAAATCCTAAGTCAATTTTGTTGAAAGTCTTAGAAATATGAAACGCTTTGAAAGTGATAGCCCTCCAGCTTCGCTCGCGCAGTCAAGGAGTATGAAAGGATATTTTATCAAACAACCTAGAATAAAATATCAAAAACAATTTCTCAATTTGAATTATTCGAGTTTTTTATGTTACTCTTCAAACGTTCAATCTCAATCTTGATTTATTGATTCTGAATTTCCCTTAACAATATTAAAAGTATATTTTTATACTATCTTATAAAAGTGAAGTCTTTGTCAAAGAAAATGTACCTACTACGTTAATATATTGAAGCTAGGCCTCGCCTTGCAAAACATCTACAGTGACAGCTCCATCGTTGACTTATTAATGGTCGTCATTTGCGCGTGCTATTAGTAACCAATACCTAGAAGCGATGGCTAACCATGATTAATTGAATGAACTAATTACTTGAAACATGAGTTTATAGTCCCTAGTCTTATTGAGGAGCGGCCAAGCTAACGTGAATTTAAACTAAGATCAGGTTTTTCTTACCTACCGGAAAATGAGGATCTTTGACAAAAGGAAGATAATTTATGTTTGTTTGTAAGAGGTTGTCTTCAAGTTAAAGTTTCCTTAAAAATTCAGATTCAATAAATTGTATATTTTTTTGAATAAAATAAACTATTTAATATTGTATTGGATTATTTTATTTTCTCGCAATCGTAATGAAAATTAGAGTGTAACACACGGCGCTAAAACCCATTATAACTCGGTTTCTATTTACTTCCTCGCTACCTCGATAGAATGGGTTATTTTAGCCCCTCGTGTAACAATCTACTATTTTTCGCTTAGCCCTTGATTGTCGCTAGCTTGGCCATTCCTCTAAAGTATCTAATATTATTTGAATTGATGCACTGCGTCTTGTATCGATGCAAATAATATCTGAGTGCCGAGCTTTAGTGGTAAGATACCCCGCAAGCAATCTCCTGTCGCGAGCGCCATATTTTAAATGTAAAGTTTTACTTAGCGTGCGGGGTACACAGTATAAAAAGGTTCAGTAAATCCAAGACATGTAGTGAAAAATATACAACATCAGAGATGGCTGTAGGTATATCCTGAAAATCACACTCGGGTTTTTTTATTCATCTATTTGATGTTCACAGTAAAAATAAATTGATTTATCTTTTTTAAACATTCCGTGATGCCAGAACTATGTTTGGTAAACAAAAAATATCAAAAGACGGACTGGATTTTCTGCTGCTTTTTATACTGTGGCAAAATCAGTATTAATAAATATTCATAAAATAATAATTCATGCGCTTGTCTATACATAGCGTAAGTTAATAAGTAAAGCTACGTGTTACTATTAGAATACTAATTATATTTTTCTATACGAAACTTTCTACGACTTTTGAAATGACGAGAGTTGTTTTATACCTTTTTTATTTGTGCCAATGAAAAACTTTACCACTATTCCCATAAAAACCCCATAAAAAATCGATTGAGTTTTATGTTTTTTGAATTAAGAATTTAACAACAGGGGTCTTTACCTTTTATAGCTTCACGTAGTTTGCTATGATCAATACATCAGCGGGCGTGGTGAATGCACCAATTACGTCCCGTTGAGTCTATCAACAAATTACGCAGCGGTCGCCTTGTTTGTCGGTACTTTAAGCTTCATTAAACCCTTTCATCAAAATGTAGATACAATTTTTCTTATTACGCAAAAGTTTTATATTTAATAAAAAAAGTCGTGTTTGAAAATTATCTGTAGGCATGAATATTGATTCTTATATATAGGGTGGCCCGTGAAACGACGTCCAAAGTCAAATTTAGAAGCCTCTCTCCAAGGGCTTCCCGAAACACCCCCATGTATGTTCAACGATTATTTATAGTTTACGAGCTTGACGGATTTTAATATTTAACTTTATATGATACCATGGAGCTGGTCTGATGTTACAGCCCGAAGGTGGCCATAGATGTTCCTCAACTAATCTGTATCTGGGGTATCGTAGACGTGTTGCCATCCTACCAGATTAAATTTAAAAAAAAACTGTGACACTCCGGGACAGAAGTGAAAACTTGAACAAGATCGCCTTGGTGGAAGAAAAATACTTGTATAGAACATTGGTCCGTAACCATATTCAAATAAAGAGCAGAATCGCGTTTACAAAACCTTTAAAGTAAAAATACTTGCAAAGAACATTGATCCGTAACGTAATGTAAATAAAGAGCACAAGCGCAGAAGTTTCACTTCAAAAATTCATGCTTTATTGTTCTAGAAAGCGAGCAAAAGTTTGAAGGATTTTCAAGGTTTCTGTATGTCATTCATTTGTTTTCAACCCCTTTTTGACCTTATACACCCCATTTAAAGTCACATGACGTCACAGATGAGAAACTAAAAGTAGCTTTTTCCGTTTTCGTACCAAAATACTGCAGTGACGTGTTTTTATTTCGTAAGGGTCCAAAATGGCTGACGTGTACCAGCTGATGTGACGGTTTATAAACGTTTAATAAGTTCCAATACGCTTAGTATATTTTTTTTTATTGGCACAAAATAAAAATGTCTTCTAATACTTTTTGTAAAACAAAAAATGTGTCTTCTTTGTACCTAGTTTATGATTTAAATTGTTATTTCTTTACCTATATAATTGTTAGTAAGTACATAGAACTTGTTTCATACTATCTTTTAGTTTCTAACATTTGTCTCCGAGAGAGTTTCTAAGTATATATAGATAGGAAACAAATGGTTTTGGAGTTTGTGCGAATTTTCTCTGAAAACAATGCATTTTTTTAACATCAGCATTCTACTTTCATGTTTGATTTGAACCTATGTCTGAAGCCAGTGATTAAAGAGCTAGCAACTAAAAAATTTGTTGGCGAGCAAGGAGCAGTGAGTGTGCGCCGGCGACGAGCGATTACTCGCTGGTATGCGAATGTACCAAGCGTGGGTCTATCGGCAAGTGTTCTGAGGTCCGAGTGTGAGTTTCTTTTAACCATTTCGACTTTACGCATCGACCGCGTTCGGCGCTCCGATTGGCCCTTCACCAGTGTCGAGATGGTTAAAAGAAACTCACACTAGGGCCTCTGACCGGCAAGCGAGCGTCGCTGACCGAGTTCTCTCTTTGATAACTCCTGTTGGTGCAACAAACGAGGGCTGGCCGGCGGTGTGAATAATCAGCGATCAACTATTAATTATGTATTTAATAAGTTTACACGTAAAAACTTTTGTACGTTTCTTGAGCAAAAAAATCGTTGATAACTAGTCGCTTCCTCGTCGACGGTGAGACCGGTGCATTATGTTTGCCGACCAATTTCTTTTGCCAACCGCGGGGATAGTGAACAATTCTACCATTTTGTTATGTTCCAGTTAATTCTTAACAAAAAAAATTAATAACAGAATACTTTGTCCTAAAAAGCAGTTTAAAAAAAACATTTTTCTGGCTTGGGCCTCGTGGCTAAATAATAACAGCCGCACGAGTCGATCTTCGAGGTTAAGCAATGCTTGCCGAGGTCAGTCCATGGATGGGTGGCCATCCATCCAGACACACCGAGACCCCCTTCGTGCCTCGGAAAAGACGATTTAAGCTGTTGGTCCCGGCTGTCATTTGTAGATCTTTGACAGTCGTTACGGGTAGTCAGAAACACGAGTCTGCCAAGTCTAGCCAAGAGGTATCGTGTTACCCAGTAATTGGGTTTTGGAGGTCAGATAGTCGCTCCATGTAAAATACTGGTTTTCAGCTGCATCCGGTTAGACTGGAAGCCGACCCCGACATCGTCAAGAAAAGGCTAGGCAGATTGATTGATTGTACAACTTACACTTAATTATTGAGTAAAATCAGTGTGGTTGTATGAATCCAATCAATGCAAATTTATCAAAGCAAATGATCCATTCATGCATTCTACAGCCGCATTAATAATCCACTAATTAAACACGAAATAATACCTAATTAGCAACAAGCACCACATACTTCACCTAATAAGTAGGTCACTAACTAATGTGGAGAACGTCGAGAATGCCCGAGAAAACAGAAGGTCTTAGCAAAAATGTTTTAATCATAGCTCAAATTTCGCAAGAGAGAAACAGTGAAATATTAAACACGAGAGAAAATTAAGTCTTCTTGAAACCCGCACCGAACGTAATTAGAGGTAAATAGTAGGTAGGAAACACAATTAGTGAATTCTTCGTTGGAACTGAGATTTTTTAAATTACTCAGTAAACAGCCTTGGGGGCTGGAGGATCGAGACTTGAAAATTGTGCGCGTAATTAGAGCATTTGGGTGTTTCGAAATTTGAGATCAGCAAAGGGATTATGTAACTCCTTTACTACTGGCTGTTTTTAGGGTTCCGTACCTCAAATGGAAAAAAATGGAACCTTTATAGGATCACTCGTGTGTCTGTCTGTATATTTGTCTGTCTGTCACAGCCAATTTGCCCCGAATCTAATGGACCGATTAAGTTAAAATTTGGTACAGTATTTCTGCGACTCAAACACGGACGTGTAACGTAAATAAATTAATTTTGATAAGAAAAAAAAATTTAAAAAAATTGAAAGAAAGAAAGAAAAGAAAGAAAAGAAAAAAACATTTATTTTGACACAGTTCGTGAAACACAACGTATACATAAAATGAAAAAAAAAAATGAAAATAATATTTTAACAATAGTGTGTGCCTCACGGCTGCGCCAAAAAAGGTTCATTTCAGCATTAATGCCAGACAGATGCTGTCTGACGCTGGTTTTCTAATGAACCCTTAAAAGGACAAGTGACGGGGAGTAGGTGTAAACTTTACCGTGTGACATATCAAATGAAAGTGCTTGTTGCGAGGATCTCAAACTTTTCTTTTTTAATTTTAAAATAAATACATTTAAAGATATTTAAGAAAATAGATGAAAATTGACCATTCCCATATCTCCGAAACTACTGAGCCTAAAATGTTGAAAAAAATACAGAAAAGTGTTCTTTACTCATAGATTACAGGAAAACCTATAAGAAATCATGGTCTTATAATAACATGGTAAATCTCTCAATATTGTACGTACAAACTTATAATGTATCGGAGAACATGTTTTTCAACTACAACGTTAAGTTTGTATTGTTTGTTTTACTGAACATTGGTTAAAAGATTACCAAATGCTAATTAATTATGAGAACTATAGTGTGGGCAGTTGTTTTAACCGTAAATCTATGCTGCGTGGGGGTTCTTTAATCTTGATAAAAAATTGTTTAAAATCTAAGCAACGTAATGACATAGTTGGTTTATCAGTTGAACATTGCATCGAACTGTCCTGTGTTGAGCTGGATAAGCATGTTGTAGTGTGCGTATACAGACCCCCTAATTATCAGAACTTTTCTTTATTTGAGTCAATAATGGAAGATGTCCTAGCGAAACTTGCATCCAGTAACAAAGCCGCAATTATTTGTGGTGATTTTAATATAAATATTCTGGAAAATAATTCAAATAGCAGTAGAATATTAAGCCTTTTTAAATCGTTCAATTTATCAAATGTTTTTACAGAACCAACTAGAGTAACTTCAACTTCTGCTACTTGTATCGATAATGTCTTCTGCGGTTGTGATTATTTAGATAAAGCCATCGTAAATTATTTACCGTCTGATCATAGTGGACAAACGGTAACTTTTAAATTTAGAACACCTAATCAAAAAGTGCAAATACAAATTAGACCAATAACAACTGGCAAATTAAATAGATTCAATAGTACCCTAAATAATAAGTTAAATGCTCTGGGCCCTAATATGGACGATGCAAATAAATTGTATGAGGATTTCTTTTCAGTAGTGCACACTGAATTCAATAAAACTTTTGAAAAGAGAACAAAAAATATTTGCCCTAATTTTATTTTTAGTGACTGGGCAACTAGAGGTATTAGGATAAGTAGGGAAAGACTGTTCGAGCTTTATGGCCTTAAGCCTTACATTAATACTGAAACTTTCGACAAGTATGTTGCTACATATTCCAAAATTTTTAGAAATACTTGCAAGATAGCTAAAGCTCTGTATATTAGCAACAAGATTAAATCAGCAGAAAATAAAATAAAAACAGTTTGGAAAGTTATAAATAATGAAACTAATAGGAAAAAAGTACGAAACACTGAGTACACATTGGAGACTTCACGTGGTGCCATAAGCTCTAACTTAGAAGTAGCGCAAGAGTTTGTACATTTCTTTACCAATATACCATCTAAAACGACGGAAGCTTTAAATTCTTCACCCGATGTCTCAATTGATTTATTAAGAGCGAACGTTCCAGGCTGCCCGGTTGAATTTCAATTTAAACATATAAACCCAATGATAGTTATAAAAGCTTTTCGGCAAATCAAAATCAAATTGACCGAAGATCTATGGGGATTATCTATCAAAGTTTGTACATACATAATCGACACTATAGCACCGTACTTAGCTTTAATATTTAATTTGTGTGTGGATCAAGGAGTCTTCCCGGATTTAATGAAATACAGTAAAGTAATACCACTTTTTAAATCTGGGGACAGTAAAGACACTAACAATTATAGACCAGTATCTGTGCTGCCGGTATTCAGCAAGGTTTTCGAAAAGGTAATGCTCAATCAAATGCTTAATCATTTTAACGCCAACCAAATCTTGCACGATCAGCAATATGGTTTCACCAAAGGACGTTGTACAACTGACGCCGGTGTCACCTTATTAAAACACATATTTACAGCGTGGGAGGAGGCCCAAGATGCCATAGGAATCTTTTGTGACCTCTCCAAGGCATTTGACTGCGTGAGCCATGAAACCTTGCTCTTGAAACTTGAGCATTACGGACTAGGAAAACTTGCGCTCAGTTTAGTAAAATCTTATTTAAATGATAGACAGCAGCAGGTTCAAGTAAATGGTGTCCATTCAATCGGTTTAAAAGTAAAAATGGGCGTTCCACAAGGCTCGATATTGGGTCCTTTCCTCTTTTTAGTATATATTAATGATCTACCCCATTTATTAAAAAACCAACCACAAATGGTGTTATTTGCTGACGACACTTCCTTAATTTTTAAGATAAATAGACGTGCATCAAATCTTGACGGAGTAAATAACGCCCTACTGCAGGTCCAAAATTGGTTCACTGCTAATAATTTAGTATTAAATGGGAAAAAAACTAAATGCATAAGATTTGCTTTACCAAATGTTAAAAGTAGTGATTGTGACATAGTATTGAATAAGGAGAAACTAGAATTTGTCGATAAAACTGTTTTCTTGGGGATCACGCTCGATTCAAGGCTGCAATGGGGTCCTCATTTAACATCTCTTGCAGGACGGCTAAGTTCAGCAGCATATGCTGTGAGAAAAATCCGTCAATTTACCGATGTAGATACCGCGAGGCTAGTCTATTTCAGTTACTTTCATAGTATCATGTCTTACGGTATTTTACTATGGGGACGGGCTGCAGATATCGAGTCTATTTTTATTCTGCAGAAGAGAGCCATCAGAGCAATATATGGCCTCCGCAGACGCGATTCTCTAAGGGAACTGTTTAAAGATATTAACATCATGACGGTACCTTGTCAATATATCTATGAAAACATCATGTACGTAAGGAAAAATCTAAGTCTTTTCAGTAAAAGAGGTGATAAACACAATTATGGGACTAGAAATAGGGACCAATTAGTTCAACCGGGTTTCAGACTGGCTAAAGTAGACTCATCCTTCATGGGGTGCTGTTTAAAATGTTATAATAAAATACCTTCCCACATACTCCAACTGAACGAAACGAAATTTAAATCATGTATAAAACGCACACTATGCTGCCAAGCATATTATAAGTTGGGGGATTACATCGCTGATAAAAATGCTTGGCTCAGCGCTGGTCCAGCTCCACAAGGGCGCATAAACTAATTGATTAGCATTCAAAAGTATTGTTGCAGCTGCTGAAGATTGTAAAACTATATTTCCTTTGTATAAATTCAATCTCTTTGTATTGTATAATTGCATATCACATGTGTGAGCACTGTGACCATGTTGTACATTCCATAAAGCTACCATTTACTGGGTACGTCTTTCATTGACTTGAATGTGCCCTGGCGGCTGAGAGTATGTCATGCTCACTCAAATGTCTCGCTGATGGTGGCGTGTGTGTTGGATCATTAAGTTCCCTTCAAAATGGTTGAGCTAAATGGTGCTGATCCATGCGTCATGTTCGTGAACGGGCGCCGTCAGTAGGGACTGGTCATCTCTTAGCTGCCACGGTTTATTTTAATTTATTTTAATTTTTGAATTGATATTATATTTTTATTACGGACGCTTTTAACGTGCACGTCTTTCTACATTGTTCTCACATGTATAAGTTCAACACGAATGATGTAACCAATATTTTGTAACAATATTTTGATTTAAAAGAGTGTCCGTGGAGTTTCTTGCCCGTTCTTCTCCATAGGTACCTACTACGCTTTGGAATGGGCAACTAGCTTCATTTTTCTGACTGACCGACCCCTTGACAATTCAAAAGTACCTGTAATTGGTTTATTTGAAATAAATGCTTTGAGTTTGAGTTTGAGTTTGAGTTTGGGAGAAGTTCATCCCAACTACGGAATCCTTCATTGTGCGTTGTCCACCACGGACTTGTCTGGTTTTTCAATCGTCAGATGATTTTAACATAACATAACATCACGCCTGTAATCTTCGATGGGTTAGGCAGAGGTGTACATATAGTACATCCATATGTCGCCAGTTATGTTTAAGTCCCATGTAATAGGGGACGAACCTATTGCCACTAACCGGGCACAAATTCATACTCCGGCTGCTACTGAGAAATTTCTAACGGAAAACCCGAAAACACTACCTGACCTGGCCAGGACCTCATGCATAGCAGAATTGAGAACCTCCTCCTTTTTTAAGAAGCCGGTTAAAAATACATCTGAATGAAATCACAACGAAAGCAAAAAATAATTGAATGAATGAGCTAAAGAAACGATACAAAAGAATGAACTAAAATTAAATAGACCATTGTTTGTGGAGCAGTGAATGAGTAAATACGGTTACTTATGTTTTTCTTCTTGTTTAAGATTTTCATTTTCTCGCGCGAATGAATTGTAAAGCAGAGGTAGCTTAATAATGTATGATTCTATTTGTCCGAGATTTTTAATTAACTTTTCTGCTTTATTTTATTTGTACGTTCGCGTTTCTGTGGTTATTTTTTGTTGCCTTGTTCGTTTTCGTTCTGTCTCAAATCTGCCCGGCCTTTTCTTAACTATGTTGGGGTCGGCTTCCAGTCTAACCGGATGCAGATTAATATCAGTATTTTACATGGAGCATCCGCCCATCTGACCTTCACAACCCAGTTACTGGGTAACACGACACTCTGTAGCAGCAGTTACACCGCCACATACAAACTACGCATCAACAAGGCATGACGTCACACAAATCCTGCATCACGCAATTAGAGTTTACCGTGCGAACGACATATATAAAACTATCCGATCCATCGGGCAGTTGCCCGCCAGACACGACACCTGTCTGGTCGGAGGATCCTCCCTTTTTTATGGTGGATGCGTGAACTTTACACCCTGTTCCTCATACCTCTAAAAGTAAGACTGTTAGTCAGACTTTAGGGCTTCTGACTACCCGTAACGACTGTCAAAGATCTTTGAATGATAGCCTGACCAACGGCTTAACATGCTTTCCGATGCTAATATAGTAATATAATATAGGTATCCGATTCTTCAAAAAAAAAAATTATTTCATATTAAACTCTATTATCCTCTTAAATGCGTGGAAGTGTAAAAGCAAACGTTTTTTTAGGATTCAAAGCAACGCTAAATGATTTAAAAATACATTGGATTATGGATACCAGGAAAAACATCTATTAATATTTCTTTGCTCTTAATTTTAATTAATTTCATTATCAAACATTACACCATTTTTCTTTAATTTTATCCTATTTAATCTTTTACTTCTGAACAAAGGCTTCTAGAAGTTGCTTCTCTAGTTTTTCAGATTAGGATTATTTCCAGGACATTTATCGCCTGCCTGTTTTTTTTTAACTGCCTCGTTGGTCTAGTGGTCGCAATTGCTACTGCTGAGCATGAGGTCCTGGGTTCGATTCCTGGGTCGGGCAAAGTGTTATTGGGTTTTCTATCTGGAATTTCTCAGTAGCAGCCCGGAGTCTGGATTTGTGCCTGGTTGATGGCAATAGGCTCGCCCCCTATTACATGGGACATAAACATAACTGGCGAAATGTGGGTGTACCCACTACAGGTACACCTCTGCCCAACCCTTCGGGGAAATAAGGCGTGATGTTATGTTTGTGTTATCGCCACGTTTGCTCATTGCGTTTATTAAGCCTTTTTTACTGTGTGGGAAATTATCAAGTAACTTCTCCCGCTCTGGGCGGAGCGGGAGAAGGTATTTGTGTCGGACTCTTACTGACTAAAACCCACCCGAGTTTCTTCAGTTGCCTGTATTGCCAGGAGCCACGGTATCCCTTTCGGACTTTCCCGCGACCTCGGCAGGCATCGGCCCTAGCGGACCCCGTCAGTTATGCTGACATCGCTTTGAGGTGCGCGTGGAGCACAACGCGCCGTCGACCCGGGCCTGGTCCTTATCGGAAGGCCAGCTCACCGTCCGCAAACCCGCGCCTACGGTGGCCGGGAATCGGATTCCATATGCTTAGGGCGTCTCCTGCGGCGCATTTATTAAGCTTGGAACACACATGCTATGTAGTAGCACAAAAGCATACTTATTTCGAGCAGATACTACCAATAGCACACAATTAGCATGTGTTTACGGAAAGGCTATGATAATTTTTCACACACGGAGAGTATGCTGTTAATGAGCATACTACTAACGAGTAAATAGCTATACTTTTTACATATTGTGTATTCAGCCTTTAGTCCTCGTTTGTTTCAAAATCAAGTCATTTTTTCAAATTAGGCTGAGAATCTGCACTTTTTGAACGTCAATTATATGGACAGTCCCCCGAAACGCCCACCCTTCATTCTTCTACGAGTTCTTACTAATTAATACCAACGTTTTTATTTAATTTTAAGTTCTATGACAACCTTAAAATGAAACGCAATTCTACTATAATATTAGAAATGTTAAAGTTTGGAAGTTCGTTACTCAATCACACAAAAATAGCTGAACGCATTTGGATGAAATTTGGCACTCAGTTTATAACCTGGATGAACACATAGGATACTTCTTAAGTCCACACAGACGAAGTCACGGACAAAAGCTAGTGTAAAATAATAAGTAGGTACCTATGCAAATATCATAAAGGTTGCACACAGTGTAAAAAAAACGGCAGTAATTCAATAAAACTTTCGCTAAAATTCGCACAAACCCCAACTATCCCTCGAAGGGAGATCGAGCTTTAAAAGTACCTATAGTAGTTGGTTGGTGTGCTCTGTGCACGTATGTTTCTTGTTGTGATATATGTGTGATTGTGCATTTTTTCATTAAGACGTCTAAGAACCTCTCTTTTCGTGAACATGTAAATTGCCGTGGCTGGGATAATTTGGATTCTGAATTCGGTCAACTCCAACCGATTGAGTGGTGGTTCCTACTGTCATTTACCCATAATGAAATCCTACGAGAAACCAAAATTTTTATTCACAAAAGACGGCCAAATGTTTCCAGAAATTAATCAAAATTCAATAACGATACATAGCTTCCGTTAACATTCGTAAAGAGGGGTTCAAAATCCATCAGAATGCACAAATTCACTTAAACGTATTAAATAAATTTATACCAAGTGACTTTTCTGTATTTCCTGGCGTCGGTGGCTGATGATCTTAGTGATATAAACAGCTAAATATAGAAGTAGGTATACAAGGATACAGTCAACTTGTAATTTCCTTTATACCTGCCACCTGTCTCCAACTTTTTAGTCACAGTATAGAGAAAACAGTAGGACAACTTTTGAAATAACTTTTTAATAAAATTGAGCTATGGTTTTCTTAGTAAACTTTGTAGTAATAGGGTTGAAGCTCTTAATAGTTGTAATAAACTTTTAATTTGGAACAGTAAGTTTATGTGTGTGTATATTTCAGTAACATAAAGTTGACTGTCAACAGTGTATGAAAAATGATACTACCGATTGTTTACAATATTTTGAAAACTGATCAAAGTTGTCTAACTGTTTTTTTCTGTATTTCATCTAATAATATTTTTAGCACTACTATCGTCAGCTACCCACGTATTTTGTATAAATATTCTCAAAGTCTGAACATTGCTTCTGTAAACTAAATAAATACAAGTTGTTGTGTTTAACAAATAAATCTTAAAAATCCGTGTAGTTCATGTAGATTACTTTGTATACGTTTGTTCGATGTTTTTGGTGATTTTTAAACTATTTATGTGATTATAATAGTTGCAAAATAAAATATTATAAATTGAATTATTTGTATTATTTATTCATTGTTTTTATTACCTTACACCATCTTCCTGGAGCAAAGACCGCATATCGGCAAGCGTAGTTTGGGACGCCTCGCCGCTAGATTGATCGACGACCTTCAAAAGGTGTCTGGGACATATTGGGTGCAGAAGGCGGAGGACAGGGGTGTTGTGGCGCAGCCTGAGAGAGGCCTATTGTTGACACCATCTTCAAGAAAGGGGTCCTCGAAACGATCAATCGCAATTGATCAACTGCCATCAATTTGTATTGTAATAATATTGTCAATCCCTTCATTTGCATTTGGTAGACGATCAATTTGCGCAACAATGTGTATCAATCACGTAAAAATTGGTCATTTCGGGGACCCTTAACTCGATATACCAACCTTTTTTTTTGTGTTGGAAATAATCAAATAATTTCTCCCGCTCTGGGCGGAGCGGGAGGGCATGTCAGACTTACTACGACTAAAACCCACCCGTGTTCCTTCAGTTGCCTGTATGTTGCCAGGGGCCACGGTAACCCTTTCGGACAAACCCGCAACCCCGGCAGGCATCGGCCCTGGCGGACTCCTTCAGTTGTGCTTACATCTCTTTGAGGCGCGCGTGGAACACAACGTGCAGTTGACCCGGGCCTAGTCCTTATCGAACGGCGAGCTACCCATTGCTCACCGTCCGCAAGCCCGCTCGATATACCGACCTACGTATTCAAGACTCGCTAATGTCGTCACAATATGGGTGAACAGAAAAAAAAGGTCGACCCGTTATTTATTAGCCACGAGCCCTTCTTTTTCAATAAAGTCATTTCAGGTAAAAAAATTGCCAAGTCATAAGTATCGAGTTCGAACTCAAGGCACGCACCTCAGTCTTTTCGGATTCATGTGCGTATTGTATAATTATCACTTGCTTTAAAACGGTGAAGGAAAACATCGTGAGAAAACGGCATGCCTGAGAGATATTTCTCGACGGGATGTGAAGCCAAGTCAGAGGCCAATGGGTGGCATAAAAACTCTGACACCTGCACTAACCACACGAAAAAATAAGAGTGGTAAAAAAAAAACAGTGTCACTCCGGGAGTGAAAACTTGAACAAGATCGCCTTGGTGGAAGAAAAATACTTGTATAGAACATCGGTCCGTAAAAAGAGCACAATCGCGTTTACAAAAAAAAAAAAACTTTCAAAACCTTTAATGTAAAAATACTTGCATAGAACATTGATCCGTAACGTAATATAAATGAAGAGCACAATCGCGTTAGCAACAATGAGGTGTCGGTAATGATGTTGCGAGTTCAATTGTTTTTTCCCATCTCAAAAATGCCCAACGCGCCTAAAGAAGTTTTTACTTCAAAAATATGTTGTACCTACTTAGTTGTCAGCTAGTTTATGACGTAGTCTATGTTTATTTATGACTATTCCTGTGGTGACAATCATACCAATAACTTAATAGGTTGTTTACTTCTAAATGTCACAACCATCCCCCGCAGATGTCCCATAAAATTTTATATGTTTTTGATGATATTATAGCGCAGTGAGACTGCTCGTAATTGAGACCATTCAAAGAAAATTATGGCTTCGTTATGGGTTTATTTCTGCTGTGACGTCAGAAGACATTTTTATGACTGTATTCCGCAAAAGTACCAACTGAGGTGTACTACCTATACGTAAGCTAAGAATGTGGGGGCCGCCACATAGCGTCCGCAATTTACGGTCGAATGACGTCACTGAACGTTTTTTTATGGATGTAAGTTGGTGTGTTTATTTTATTGATTTATTATTAGGCTCTACAACAATGAGTACACTATTACTTTACAATTTGTACATTGCAAACTTAAGTCTAAGCGCCTCATTACTTAAAGAAAAGCACAGCATGCACTACATTATGCGCAGATAAAACAAGTCACGTTCGGTTCGAATAATCTTGTTTCTCGGTGATGTACCGGTGACGACGGCGGTGGAAAAATGGCCTCAGACTGCTTAGAAATATATACGAATGAACCCATAAACATGTTAAAGAATGTAAAACCTTCAACCTTTTCAAAGCAACGTATCTTAAAAGTACAGCTAGATAAAGCATTTTCAGTGCGATATTCAAAAGCCTTACACTTGGGCACTACTTTTCCGACTGATTGCTCTAAACGTGCGCTCCTTTCTCTAAATTAAACGCAAAGAGCTGTCCTTACAGGTGAAGTGTGCTTTAGAAAATAAAGTAAAGATGTGTAGTAAATTATTTTTTTAAATTTAAAGGGAGTAAGAATATTTTGGAATCACCTTAGGTAGACACATAGATAAATAATTTATTTAGACCACACAAACGCTTCTAGTCTGTCTGTGAGCGCGTTGTTTTTCTAAACTACGCAACGGATTTTTATGCGGTTTTCACTCTCGTTTATAAAATTTTCCGGAAGGTTTATTTGTTTAATACATTAGTATTAAACTAACATTTATTATAAAGAAATCTCAATGTTTTGTCAAGTTTTAAAAACCTTGCGAAGAAAGGGCAGGCCGCTAGTAATTCCATAAAATCTACCTCAAAGCACCAATACTTGATACCCGAAACACATCCACGAAAATAAAATAACTATAGAAAGGAAAAGCTTCGCAATAGCATCAAAATTCCGATCACAACCCCTAGCTATCTATTCGATACGTAATAACTATCTTGTTCGAACAGATCTTAATCTCGCTGTATATGGATTAGATATCCAAAGGGTGCTTTTGTAATAAAAATACGATACGATAATGGTAACGAAAGGTACAGACAAACTATGTTCTTAATGTCCCTCGGCAAACCTCGTGTGAAATCCGACGACTGACGAACAGTCGTCGGATTTCTATCAGTTGCCCTTTGCACTTGGTGCAGACCGGACGCTCTCAATCGACTCGGAAGTATATAGAGTTGTTTACTCTTTTAACTTAATATAATTTATTTTAAAAATGGTATTAAAGCTGCTAAAGTCGCCGGCACGACAGATAGGAAAATCGTTTTACAACTCTATACCGGGTGGCAGGGACATTGAAGTGAAAATTGAAACCATGGATTCAGTACATGATTCTGAACTCCCCTGAGTTGAAACTTATCGTCGATTATTTTTTTTAAAAATCCTGTTTCATAGAAAAGTGCAATACCTACGCGGTCAAACACCTATTTTTTTTTTTCATTAAATTAAATTTATTTATTTAATCCATGTTTTTGTTGGTATACTTAAGAACCGACAAAAAATTTCAACGCAGGGGGTTCAGAATCATGTACTGAATCCATGGTTTCAGTTTTCGCATCGATGGGGATGCCACCCTGTCTAGTTCTCACGAACATCAAAACAAAACAACAATAAAGTACTTAGTTTTGAATTAAAATTATTATACAAGATAAATCTAATAACATCTGCCAAACTGCAAAGCAATTTGTCGGCAGTAGATTCTCGTGGACTTAGCATGAATCTTTGCTTGACTAGACATAAAAACTATAAAAACTAAATCTAAGTTAAAACTAAAAGATTATGGCTCCGTAGGCAAACACTCCGTATGTTAATACAGAGTAGTTACCCACACAGCCACAGATTCTACAAGTTCTACAGCTACCATACTCAGCGGCATCAGTCAGCGAACGTCATGAGACTATCAGTAGGTACCTATTCAGCATAAGGAAAGCAAACTTAGTACCCACGACCTTAGCCCACCGAAGCCGCTGATCGAACACAGCAACTATGAACACATCGACAAGTAATGCTTCCTTAGGACACTTTTTAGGTAATTTTTACTTTTGACGTCTAATGTATTTGATAATGGATTTCCGCAAGGTCACTTCTGAATCAATTAACTATGTTTAATAAGGTAAGTAGAAGGTATATTTAGACCAAACGAGAAAAATAATGTTACAATTTCTTTCCATTAAATACCTGTATTTATTTTTTATATTGTTTTTCCTCTGTATCCAGTTAACAACTAACCTAAAAATAGAAAAAGCGAACGATAATGTCTTTGTTCTTTTGTTTTAATATCCTGCCACGTTAACTAATTAGGTAATATGTTTGGCTCTGCCTATTTTCTAGAAACACTAATTATATAAGTCTAATGAGGATTGTCAAGTTGGTTGGTAAACAAATCTAGAGTTCTTAGGTTTCTTGCCTTGCCTAGACAACTCCCCATGTAGAACTAATATATCTGCCTGCCTAGCCTTTTCCCAACTATGTTGGGGTCGGCTTCCAGTCTAACCGGATGCAGCTGAATACCAGTATTTTACATGGACCGACTGCCTATCTGACCTCCACAACCCAGTAACTGGGTAATACGATACTCCTTGATAAAACTGGTTGTCAGACACGTGCTTCTGACGACCCGTAACGACTGTCAAAGATCCACTAATGACAGCGGCTTAACGTACTTTCCGGGGCACGGAGGAGTCTCGGTATTTAAAGATGACCAACCCCGGCAAGCATAGCTTAACCTGATGAATCGACCCGTGCAGCTGTTATTACTTAGCCACGAGCTCCTCCCGCTGTAGAACTAATTCTTACTTCTTTATTTGTAATTAATAATTGTCTCAGGTTCAGGGCCTCTGCTCATAAATAGAGCATCGAGCGCTGATCATTAATCATGACTTCAGTTGTAGAGCTCAAAAACGACCATCCGTAATTGGAGTATTATGTAGTACAAATGAAACTGCAGTATGACAATACAGATTTGCAAAAGGCATAAAATACAATGGCAATGCACTCGTACATCGATAAAAATACAGATCTCCCAATGGCGTCTCCGTTTTTTAGGGTTCCGTTTTTTTTTTATCTAGGGCATCTCGCCGTTGACCACTATGGTCATGGATGCTTAACCGGGCTTTCCTGTGGCTGCCTTAAGCTTCTACACGCAAAACCTCCAGTCAGGGGCAAAAACTATTCTAAATTAAAACTAGGCGAGCGCTCGCTAAGGGCACCCCCTGTGGGGTATGAACCTTGGCTTAGGGCGTCGCTGGGGGGAGGACAGCAAGAAGGGTCAGGCTGGATCAAAGTTAGATTTTCGTCTTGATTATTATACGGGGTATTTAACGCTACGTTCTCAGCTGCAACAACTACTGGCACCTCGTTTTCGAGCAAGGTCGGGAGGGAAAGGGTTCCGTAGTCAACGAGGAACTCTTATAGTTTCGCCATCTCTGTCAGCCTGTCTGTCCGCGGCTTAGCTCAGAGACTCTTAGTACTAGAAAGCTGTAATTTGGCATGGGTATACTTAATCACGTCGACCAAGTTGTAAAATAAAATTGATTGCTGGTCTGACACGCAGTTGACCGGTTTATTTTAATACAAATAAAATAACACAAGGTGCATTATCAAGAATCGCACCTGACGTCACGACGACGGTTTGGCCCGTCAGCTTCAAAACAAAAGAGGTTTTCAATGAAAGTCTCGTCTTCAATGGCTCCTTTGTCTTCTTTAATCCAGCTCTTTAATTATGAGCCACAATACAACAAAACTGTCTCGTTAAAAACATCTATGGCGGCTCTCATCTGTTTTGTCTTTACGGAAGATAGGAGGTTGCGCTTAGCGTGAATTCTGTGGTTTAAATGTTTATATGACGAATGTAGAAAGAATATTTTCAAAAAATATTTGGGTAAGGTTCACTTATTGCTTTACCAAACAAATTAACAAAAACAATTTGGTATGCAGGTGAGAGCAAAAAGCAGTGGTGGCCCAGTGGTAACGGCCGCGACTTACGAGTTGTAGGTCGTAGGTTCGAACCCAGACAGCCGCTTTACTTTGTATAAATTATTTCATCACCACTGCTCTCAAAACGGTGAAGGAAAACATCGTGAGGAAACCGGCATGTCCTAGAACCGAAAATTCGAAGACGTGTGACATCTACCAACGCGCACTGGGCCCGCGTGGTGGATTACGGCCCACTCCCTCTCACAGAGAGGAGGCCTGTGTCCCAGTAGTGGGAACATTTATAGGCTGATGATGATGATGATGATGCAGGTGAGAAATAAACATTTTTGTACTATGAAGGTATTGTGTACTAGTGCCATGCCGAAGATTTCACTGATCTGCTGCAGCATGCGCGAAATACCGATGTAATTTCATAGCTGCTCATCTCTTTTTACCCTTTTTTAAAAAAGGAGGAGGTTCTCAGACAGTCATTTTTTTTTTTGTTTTCCTCAATAACTTGAAGACGGCTGGACCAATTTGATAATATTCTTTTTTGTTTGAAAGGGTTTTGATTTACTAGGATGATCTCATAAATTTTCTTAACTTTGCTTGGGTAGTTTTTGAGTTAACTTTAATAATAATTACATATTTTCCCCACTTTGTCTAAGTGGATGATGTTATAATAATTTCCAGTCACTGTTATTTACATAACAGGTAGGTAGTGACATTCGGTTAAAAAAAAAACAGTGGTAAATCTTGAACATTAAAAAAAAATACTTCCAAAACCTTTGAAGTAAAAATACTTGCAAGAACATTGATCCGTAACGTAATATAAATAAAGAGCACGATCGCGTTTACCAAAATGAGGTGTCGGTAGCGGTGTCGCGAGTTCAATTGTTTTTTCCCATCTCAAAAATGCCCAATAAGCCTAAAGAAGTTTTCACTTCAAAAACAATCGGCTTTCCAAAAAAACACTACAAAGGGAAAAATAACTTTAATTTTGGAAGTCGGTGGAACAAACTAAAATACAAAATCAAAAACATCGATTTCCGAAAAAAAGATTTTTTTCACTTTGTAGTGTTTTTAAGTCGGTTGTTTTTTTTAATTATGTATTGAAAACATACATAAAGAAAATCATACATAATAAAACTTCGCTGGTCAAATGATGAAAGAATTGGTCGAAGAAGTTTCATGAACTTTTCTGCGAAACCCTTTTATTTACCCTAAAAAGTATACAAAGAATACAAACACAAGCAAGAAACTCATTAAACCATCTACAAAAGTAAATATCACTTAATAATAGATAGCTCCCCTCTGTGTACCAGCTAAGCAAAGTCATTGACCTCAGAACCGTGACCCCGGAATCTCTCTATTTATACTCCGTAGCTGTACATAAGCCTGCTCCAGCAAAATATCAAGGTCGCCTGCCTGCCAACAAACCAGTATAAACTGACCTCTGAATTGGCAGCTGTAACTTGAAGACAGTCCTTTAAATAATGGTCGATAAAGCCTCCAAGTGCGTACAGCCAATTTAAGTTGACCCGCGAAATTCTACAGCGTGAATGCCAAGAAGGGTCATGAAATAAAGTCACAAAAGCCTCCAGTAATTTTCGCGAGTCACTTCCATAGTTTCGTTGACATTATCATCAATCACTTTTGGTGAAAAAACTTTAGTTAGTAGCCTGTGTTTTCATAAGAAACGATCTATCAATATAAGTAGTGGCGGATTTAATTAAGTTGTCAATGTATTTTTGACATGCTTTTAAAAGCTTTTAAGCGTAAAAATAATGGATGCCATTGATAATATTAATATGAGTATTTGTCTTACGTAAATAATACAATATGTTTAAAAATAAAAGTTATACAAACAAAAAAACCCGATAAATCAAAAATCCGGAGTCACACGTGCTAGAGCATAAATCGAACAGATTACGTGTGTGTTTAATTTGTTTGTCTGTGATGACTTGTTTACATACCTTTTTAGTTCACTTTTTAAATTATTGTTTTCGGTTTATACTATATGTATATTTGGAATGTGCTAATTATTATTATTATTTTCGTTTATTTATCTAGTTTCTTACTAATTTACATTTTTAAATATTTCTTAAAACAATCAGAATAAAAAAAAAAAAAAAAACATTTAAAAATATAAAAAAATAGAGTTCCGCCGGTGTCGGGAGCAGGGTCCAAGCTACCGGTGGTTAGGGTTGCAGAGACAGGAACCTCCTCACAATGCGAGCCGTATCGAGGAGTACTGCCTTCTGAATCAGGCGTTTGATCCAGCCGTCTAACGAGAGCCTCGAGAGATGTTGGTCGAGGCTTTCGGCCATCAGGCCATTTGCCGTTATGACAATCGGCACAATGATAGCCGAGCTCACATTCCACATGTCAACAACCTCGTGTGCTAAGTCGAGATATTTTATTTGTTTCTCTTTCTCAGCTTTCACGAGGTTCTCGTCATGTGGAATGGTAACATCGACTATCATTGCGCGGCGCGCTAATCGGTCTATCACTACTATATCAGGCTTATTTGCTATAATAGTCCTGTCAGTAATGATAGACCGATCCCAGTATAACGTGACATGGTCCTTTTCGAGAACTGGGTCGGGCACATACTTGTAATACGGAACCTCAGAGTCCACAAGTTTATATTTCAAAGCAAGTTGCTGGTGAATAATCCTAGCCACTTGGTTATGTCTGTGCAGGTACTCGCCGTTAGCTAGACGCGAACAACCGGAGATAATATGTCTGATGGTCTCACCCGGACGATGGCATGCCCGACACACGTCAACCGTACCGTCCTTCATAATATGTCTCCGGTAGTTATTCGTCAAGATAACTTCATCCATAATTGCACAGACGAAACCTTCGGTTTCCCCGAAAAGGTCACCGAAACGTAGCCAGGATACGGACGCTAAGAAATCTACACCGGGCTCATGAAGAGCCCGATAGAAGCGTCCGTGAAGCGCCTTGCTTTGCCATACTTCCTTGCGGTCATCTGTAGTAAGTATTACAGGTTTGCGCCAGTTCTCTTTAGCCATGGAGAGCGGGGTGAGCCCGTTATCCACTGCGACCACATCACGGTGCATACCCACATCGGTTTTAAGAAAATATTCCCTGAGGCTGCACACCTCGCGGTTGTGGAGGGTCTTCGCATTTAAAAAGCCTCGACCCCCACACTTCCGCGGGATGTACAGTCTCATCACCGATGAACGTGGGTGATGCATCCGGTTTGCGGTCAGGAGTGTACGGACCCTCCTGTCCAGGGCGTCCAGTTCAGTCTGAGTCCATTTGAGTATGCCGAAAGAGTACATCAAAACCGGCATGACCCAACTGTTGAAGGCGCGCACCTTGTTTCCGCCTGAAAGAAGACTAATTAATACCTTCTTCAGGCGACCAAAGAAGCGCTCCTTCAACGATTGCTTCATGTCAGCAACGTTGATGCCTAACGCTTCCGACATACCCAAATACTTATAGCTTTCAGTTGAGGAGAGGGATCTGAGGTGTATGGAGTCCGAGAGTTGGGTTCTCTCGGATTCCATAATCTCCCCTCGCTTTACATGCATGACTGCACATTTGTCCACACCAAATTCCATCCTGATGGCGCCACTGAATGTTTCAGTTATCTTCAGTAGCTCCATCAGTTGCAATCTGTTGGGGGCAAAGAGTTTCAAGTCATCCATGTAGAGGAGGTGAGATATGACCTGACCACCTCTCCTCAACCTATAGCCTAGGCCTGAATCCTCCAGCAGTGTGCTCAGAGGATTCAGGGCTAAGCAAAACCAAAGTGGACTTAAACTGTCGCCCTGAAATATTCCCCGTTTAATCCATACAGGCTCGTCATTCCCCTGGATCTGTCGGCATCCTGGGTAGCGAAGAACCGTCCTCCATTGCCCCATACACGACATCAGGAAGGCGCGCAGAGTTGCATCTATCTTGTACAACTCCAGCACCCTCATGAGCCATGTATGTGGCACCGAGTTATTATTATTATTATTATTTCATTTTATTTCAGGTATTAACCCATAGCAATATTAAAAATTAAATTACAATAAATTATATTACAATAAATTACATTAAATTAAAATTAAAATTAAGTTCTACATTTCAGCATAATTAATAAATTAATTATTAAGCCCTTTCATTTGATACCCAACACGGCAACTTTTTTTGTAAGTTCATTGTTTTATGTCCTCTAGAGGGCGCCGTTTTTAATTAAAACGTCACATAACCAGCGGACGATTAAGACGCTTCGAAAGATACCTCATTTGTCAAATTATGATTAGGAGTTTAAAAGTTATGAGGTAACAGATGAACATACATACCCTCCTTTTTGCTTCACCGTAGTTGATTAAAAAAGCAACATTTTTTCACTTTTTGTTCATTTTTGTTTTTCATTAGGCATCTTTCACTCGAAGTGAAACGTGTGAACACAAAAAAAAAACAAATGCGAAAAATGAATTCATAAGTCAATCCAATGAAGTTCGTTTTCGGCCATTAAAATTAAATGATGAACGACCGAAAACCATTAAAATTATTGGTCCTACGGAAGAAGATTGATTGCAAATCAGAATATTCATTCATTAATCAGATAGCTTTCGGAACTGTGTAACTCATCATCAATGTGGAAACAACAATAAATAGAAACACTAACAATACTAATACTTATGAGTATTTTGATATTATCAAATAAATTCTAACGTCGAAAACATTTTTTTTAACCTACAAACTAAACAATGTGTAAAAACACCTGTTCGATCCGAAAGGGCCGCATAGGTACTGCAATAACATTACCAAAAAGCATTTTTTCAAATTATTATTGAAAATAAAAAGTTATTGCTATTTAAAATTCACATTTTTAGTACTAAAATTACCCCTTATCCATTAAAAATGTGAAAATTTTCAACAGGGGTCATAAGTTAAGACTTGTAGACACCCGCTAAACGACGGCCGCCCGCGCCGGTAAAATTCCCCATACAAAAAAATATGGCAATTTTTTTTTCCTTTTTTCCTGGGTTTTGCCACTTATATAGACGCCCTCACGGATCGGAGAGGGTTTTTTTTTACCCCTTATCCGTCAAAAATGTGTAAATTTTCAACAGGGGTCATAAACTCATAAGTTAAGACTTGTAGACACCCGCTAAACGACGGCCGCCCGCGCCGGTAAAATTCCCCATACAAAAAAAATGTGGCATTTTTTTTTCCTTTTTTCCTGAATTTTGCCACATAAATAGACTCTCAATACGATACCTAACAACGCCCTCACCTCACGGATCGGAGAGGGTTTTTTTACATGTTGTATAGTGGTGTTGGGTCGACCATGGTTTTGCCGACCAGCCGACTAATTATAGGGACTAAAAACTATTGGATATATTTTTTAGTCAATATTTTTTGTATGCGGACTAGGAATGTCATTAGATATACAAAGTTTAATTGTATTATATAATATAGCCTGTGAGAATCTGGCCGTAGCAGCATAAAACATCACAAAAAATTTAACGAAAGAGAATAAATCCACTTAAAGCATAGGTACTCGTATGTACCATGAAGTAGATATCCTTGATTCCACCCGTCTTATTTCCCCGGAGCTTCATACCTCTGAGGAGTTTCCCGAGCTGTTGGCAGCCAAACAAATATTTTCTTCAAGTATTAACTTTTAACTTAACGTTCATTTCTTTTCGCTGGAACGAGGGATTCTTCAAGGTCGATCTAAGTGATTTATCTAGTTTTCCCTTGAGAAATTATGGGTGCCATTGTTATCGATAGTTTTAATCTTTAAATATTCATTGATGCCTGGTTTTAAGGTCAGAAATAGGTTGTTTAGCAATTGAATCATAGTTTTCAGGGTTACGTGCCCGAAGGGTGCCAAACGAAACCCTATTACTAAGCCTCCGGGCTTTATCTCTTGAACCGTAATAGGCAGACAGTTAAAATTTTCACAGTATTGGCGTTATAACAACAAACAATAAAAATAAGGGTTCCCAGGCAAGAAACTCCGACTTGGCCGGTTCTTTTTATTTTGTTAACTAGCTAACCCAGCAAACTTCGTTCCGCCTAACAGTCAATGAATGTGCATGTTTAGGATTTTAAAATTTCTACCCTACCTACCCTAACTGCCCTATCTGCCCTACCTGCCCTACCTGCCCTACCTGCCCTACCTGCCCTACCTGCCCTACCTGCCCTACCTACCCTACCTACCCTACCTAGGGTAGGTAGGGTAGGTAGGGCACCAACCTACCTACCGAGATATCAAAAAAGCCGATCCACACAAAATGTATGAGAACGTGAATTTTCTTCATGTTTTTTTTTTTGGTGAGTTTTTCCATATTTTCTCACCGTTCAAACCTTCCCTGGACTACGACAAATATTTCAAAACCAAAATCAGCTCAATCGGCCCAGCCGTTCTCGAGTTTTAGTGAGACAGCAATTGATTTTAATATAATATTATCATAGATAACAAGTACAAAACTACACAGAACAAATCTGTGAATTTTTCACAGAATATATATTCTCTAAAAATCTCGCTGTGAAATCTTTAGTAAAGTGTGTTTGTCAATAGTGATAATCCCAATCTTGTGGAATGGCAGCTCACTTCACGTAAGTTTTTACAGTGTGATTCTTACAGAATACACCAGCTGTTCACGTTTTTAAATACGCCTATGTTCGTAATTGCTCAATGGTCGGGCCGAATATGTTTAGCCTGAATTCGGGCAACATAAACGTTGTTGGCTAGGATTCAGAGTCATTGGAGAACATAAAGAAGTGTTTAGAAACATTTAATACAAAGAACACACACTGCTTGGTAACAATATCTTCCTGATTTTGACATGTTTCCATTAGATCCTCATTGTTCTGTAGAAATTGATGAAACCTCATTTTTCTTCTCCAGATTTTCTATTCCAACGGTTTAATTTTCTTAGTTCATTGCTTGCGGAAACTAGGTCAAATATTATCAGGTAAATAGGGCAGCATAGTTTAGATGCAAGTCGGCCAAAGTAGATTAAAAACCATACAAATTCGAAATTATTTTGTAATAACAGCGTCCTTTATGAAAGGACTCGTTTGCGGTTCAAGGAAAATCTACTGTAACAGACTTTTTAGGTCGCCAAGAAGTCGTTCTGTCTCAAATCTGCCTTGCCTTTTCCCAAAATATGTAGGTGTCGGCTAGAAGGTGACATCCACAACCCAGTTACTAGGTAACACGATACTCCCTTATTAATTGGTAAGACTGGTTGTCATACTTTTGGGCTTCTGACGACCCGTAACGACTGTCAAAGATCTACGAATGACAGCCGGGACCAATGGCTTAACGTGCTTTCCGAGGCACGGAGGGGTCTCGATATGAAATGGATGGTCACTAAAAGTATTTTTTTTTTGTTATGTGCATTTAGTTTTTGCAGAATAAACTATTTTTCTTTCTTTTATTTTCTTTTTACACAGAGATAATTTTATTTAGCTTTGCATAAATAGAAGACAAGTCACTGGACTATGTGGCACGGAAATGATCTCATCTACGTCCCGTTTGCTGTTTGTATTGCGCCATTTATTAACATACAATATGCATGCAGAGGACGAACATTGGATAAGCATCTGTGCCGCGTCCTTGTACGTTGTCCCGACACCTCTCTATACACACGAATACGTGTAAACACACGAATATCTTTACAAAAATTTGTACCTGGAATATAATAATTCTGCTTTATATTGCTCTATTGCAGGACAAAAGCCTCTTCTCAATACTTCTCATAAAGAGAAGGCACGAGCATTGATCACGATGCTTGCCCAAGATGGGCTGGAGATTGGACAGAGGGAGAGTTTTGAATTCTTCACAATGTTTGTCCTTTACCGATGTCAGTAATGTCCAAGATAAACTCAAATAGTATACTGTATATGAATTGAAAAAGTCACATTGGTACTTGACCGGATTTCAACCCACAATTCGGCTCGCCTAGTATTTATATATATTATGTGAACACAAAAGAAGTACGAGCCTACTGAAATGCTATCAGATTCTTCAAAGCTATTGTAGCTACAGAATTAGAATTTCGACGAGCGATAAAGTCGCAACTTTCCGTCGCAATGGTCATTCATTTTATTTTCTATCTGGTTTAGTTTTTTGTACAAAACATAAATCACAGCGGGGCACAAATCTCGTTATTTTTAGGCATTTTGTTGTTGACGCTGAAAATATTTAATTTCGTGGGCTTTCTTTGATGTTTTTGGTACTAGGACGTATTAACATTTGGGACGGATGGCGTTACTTATATTGTTTTTTTTCAAGGTCGTTGTTGCTTTATTACACCCACGGCAAAATAAAATCGCCGCTTCCTGAGCCCATCTGTGGAAGTCCTACTACCATTCCAATTTGAAGAGTTTGGGTGTGATGACTAGGTACATGAGACATTACAGCTTTGTCACACCTGCGATATTTTTAGTTTGCGGATGACAGGCGGCTGTGACCACATGGAGTACATGGCCACTAATAGAACCGCCTGCTTGCTAGCCACCCAATCAATCAATCAAACTGCTTAGCCTTTTAAACCCAACTATATTGGGGTCGGCTTCCAGGCTAACCGGATGCAAGTGAATACCAGTATTGTACATGGAGCAACTGCCTATCTGACCTCCACAACCCAGTAACTGGGTAATACGGTACTCGACTGGTTGTTAGCCTTTCGGGCTTCTGACGACTCGTAACGACTGTCAAAGATCCACGAATGATAGCCGGGACCAACAGCTTAACGTGCTTTCCGAGGCATGGAAAGTCTCGGTATATGAAGATGGTCACCCATTCAGGGACCAACCCTGGGAAGCGTAGCTTGCTAGCCACCCAATAAAATCAAAATGTAACAAAAATACGTATTCTTACAATTTGAGAGCGAACGCAATATCTTTTTCGACGTTCATGTCATGTTCGATTACCATGGGGTGCTTTTGACATCATCCTCTCATGTTCTATTGCCCATCCCCTCGATATTATCCTTGAGGCGTTAAATGTGACACGACGGATGAAAAGGGGTGACAGTTTCATTGCCGATAGCTATACGATCATAGATTTAAGTCTTCAATATAGCCAATATATATGTCACCGTAAGATTGTGAGCACCGTTAGTTTATAATCTATCGGTATTATTTCCGTTAGATCATAATCTGTTGAAAAATTGTGAACAGGGTTAGGTTAGGTTAGAACTGTGACCAATCGCGCGAGCCGAGCGAGCGAAGCGAGCGGTGCCGCTGCAGCGGCCGGCGAGCGCTACTTCCAAGTTGCTCGCAGCCACGCAGGCTATTTAATATTAGTGCAAGGTGCATTACGTCGCAAACAAGTTGGTTACCAGTTCACAATTTTTCAGTTTTTCATGGAAACATTATAAACTATCGTAAGTTATGCGTTGAATTGTAAATGATTTGTAACAGTTCACAATTTTTCGACAGTTTATAATCTAACGGAAATAATACTGATGGATTATAAACTAACGAAGTTTATAATTATGCGGTGACATTATACAGCGTGTTTCTATTGATATCCCATAACTTTAGGGTATTAATAACACCATATCAAAAAATCAACTGGCATATTGGGCTACCAGATTTTTTTTTAGGGTTCCGTAGGAAACAAGGAACCCTTATAGTTTCGTCATGTCCGTCTATCTGTCTGTCCGTCTGCCTGTCTGTCTGTCTGTCCGCGGTCTAGCTCCGAGACCCTTAGTACTAGAAAGCTGTAATTTGGCATAGGTATACATATTAATTACGCCGACAAAGTGGTAAAACAAAATTATGAAAAAGGTACCTCTCCTACACGTAAAGTGGTGATGCTTTTTTTTTTTTAACCCGTGGTTTGGGGTATCATTGGAAAGGTCCTTAAAAACATTGTAAGTTTGTCAAACATATTTTCCCATACATTCCGTATGGGAGAACATATTTTTCAACTACAAAGTTAAGTTTGTTTTTGGGATAAATTCATCCCAACTACGGAACCCTTCATTGTGCGTGGTCCGACACGCACTTCGCCGGTTTTTTTATTCTTTAAGGGACAGCAAAAACGGGATTAAATTTTTTTTCGGGACAAATAAAAAGCAAGTCTTTCTTATTATTTATTTATTGCTACTTATAGTTTATAGAAGATCGTGTAAGTTTCAATATATCTTCCTTTGATTTAACATAGGTATTTGTAAAATTAAATGCAGTTATTGTTATTTTCATAGTTGAAAATGGTCATTAATTCACTATTTATCAAATCGGGGGTACATTTTTTGCGCAATCAGTCCATTTCAAAACCATTTGCGAAAAAGTCCTTCCCACAAAACAGTTGGAACTACTGAATATAAACGATCTAATTAGAAAAATGTTAGGGATTTCATTCTTGGAAAACCCTTCCATGATTTTCTAGCCCTTCTCAATGTCAATCAACCATAGTGCGATAGATTTCCTAATAATAAATCAAATAAGGTTTGTTTACGGGACAGAGTCTATCCCTGCGGGACTTTCATAATACGGGACGTCCCGGGAAATACGGGACGTCTGGCAACGCTACTGGCATATGAATTATTTTTTAAATATTTTTTTCGTTTCCTTTTTTCGTACAAAATAATTCAACAAATTCACTATTATTTATGTAAAACACCCTAAAAATTACAATTTCGCATTTTTTTAAGCTTTAAAAACGAATGATTGGTTTGAATGAAAATTATTTACTCGTACTTATCAATGAAACTTTTGGTAATTATGTTTGATGTTATCTTCGAAACTATGTATTTTTGGAAGACTAAACTTGTTTTAGGACTTTTTGTATTATATTTACTTATAATAAATAGCATGTAGGAGACGGGTATGTGACACTCGTTACTATCAGCGATATTTTAACTACTGTGGGCGTAGTGTGGGTAGTGTCGGTTAATGCGCAATAGACAAATCGTTTGTAGTTCAGATCACATTATAATTTACTATCAAATTAATCACACTAGCTAAATTATACACACACAGGGTGCGACGGCGTTTATTAAAACCACCAATTAACACAATGATCACAAATTAAAACTAACACAATAACAGCACCACGAATCGAGAACAGTTCCGTGACGTCTTCTCGCCGATGCGACCAGAGGCTGAATGCCATCACGACTCTGTAGAAGCGCGCCTTTTTTAGATCACTCTTGATGTCGCCAGTTGCGCGTTTGCGATTCATTTCGTGTGACTGGAATGACCGGATCCGACAAGCATAATAACCTTTGAGTTGGACCTTTGGGATATCAAAAGGAACACGTTCTATATGAATAAGAGTAGGGAAGACGGAATTAAAGATGGATAGACTATTTGAAAGATGAAATGGCTGGAAAGTGGGTGACTATCGACCTGACGACTAATATAGTACGACGATTACATTAAATATGTATGTATGTGTATTATAAATTTATAACCTGTTTATGTAGTTGTGTAACTATTTTTAACCGAATTAAAAAAAAAGGAAAAGGTTCTCAATTCGTCGGGATATTTTTTATTTTTTTTTATTTTAGGTACTCGAAGACGGCTGGACCGATTTGAAAAATATTTTTTTTTTTTGTTTGAAATGACAATGGGACCAACTTGAAAGTATAGCCTTACTTTCAAGTTGGTCCCATTGTCATTTGGTCACGATCTGATGATGGGATCTTGGAGAAATCGAGGGAACTCTTCAAATATTAAAAGCACATCTATAGCGATTTGGGTATTTTTGATGAGCAGTTGACATAATTGAACTTAGATAAATTACAAACCAACCCACTAAAAAGTGAAAAAAAAACTTTTTACAAAAAATACAACCGACTTCCAAACTACAAAGTGAAAAATAACTTTAATTTCGGAAGTCGGTGTCAAAAAACTAAAATACTGATCCAAAGACACCGACTTCCGAAGTTAAATTTATTTTTCACTTTGTAGTTTGGAAGTCGGTTGTACAATTTTTTGTAAAAAAGTTTTTATTTGTTATGTTATCTTTTATTGAAGTGAAAACTTCTTTAGGCGCGTCGGGCATTTTTGAGATGGAAATAAAACAATTGAACTCGATTGTGCTCTTTATTTATAATTACATTACAGATCAATAAAAAAAAAACGTTCGTTTATAAAAAAAACCGGCCAAGTGCGTGTTGGACTACACACAATGAAGGGTTCCGTAGTTGGGATGAATTTATCCCAAAAACAAACTTTGTAGTTGAAAAATATTTTCTGCCATACGGAATGTATGAGAAAACATGTTTTTGCAACTGCAAAGTTAAGTTGGTCGATTATTACTCGTTAACTTGTACAGCCTACTTAGCTGTGATAGTTTTTCTTTTAATTTTGTTATGTAAACTACTGCTGTGATTTTTTTCACACATCCAAAACTAACCATTTAGCTGGCAGGGGGGGGGACACTTGACTCTAACAAAAATTAGCACTATAAAGCTTAATATTTCGCAAACGGATCCCTGAATCCAAAAATGGTTTTCACAAACTCAAATGTTTTTAAAGGACCTTTTCAATGGGTTAAAAAAACCATGGGTTAAAAAACCATGGGTAAAAAAAAAAACCACCACTTTACGTGTATGAGAGGTACCCTAAAAAAATATGTTTTTCATAATTTTGTTTTACCACTTTGTCGGCGTAATTAATATGTATACCTATGCCAAATTACAGTTTTCCTAGTACTAAGGGTCTCGGAGCTAAACCGCGGACAGACAGACAGACAGACAGACGGACATATCGAAACTATAAGGGTTTCTTATTTACTACGGAACCCTAAAAAGGGGCAGATTTTCTATACAAGTATTTTTCTTCCATCAAGGCGACCTTGTTCAAGTTTTCACTTCTGTCGGCACTCCTGGAGTGCCACTGTTTTTTTTATGCACGTTTTTCTGTGACAAATAAACTTATTTTTCTTTCTTTCTTTCTTAAGTGCGTCGAAGAACTTGATACTTCGGTAATTCAAGGTAGCTCTCACAAAAACATGGCGACTGAGGAAAAAGGTCATACTTATACTAACTACGTCACTGGAGACTAATAAATGACGATTAATGTTTGTTAATTATTTTTAATGGACATCAAGGTCTTGGTCATGACTGTTGACTCCATTTAGAGAAGTGCGAACGATGTTTACTTAATATGTTGAATAGTGTAAATTTCTCTTTTTGCAAGCAATTTTTGCTGTCGAAATACTCTCAACAAGTCATCTTTCTGAAGAACTGACTTACTTTTAGTAGGTTATAGAGGTGACAAAAAGCTCCAGTTGATATTAACAGTATCATAACTATATATAATAATATTATAAATGCAAAAGTGAGTTTGTTTGTTACGCTTTCAAGCTTCTTCTTTTCGTGTGGTTAGTGACTAACCTGGTGTCAGAGTTTTAAAGCCGCCCATGGGCCTCTGACTTGACTTCACATACCGTCGAGAAATATTGCTCAGGCATGCTGGTTTCCTTACGATGTTTTCCTTCACCGTTTTTGAAGCAAGTGACAATTAATTATACAATACGCACAGAATCCGAAAAGTCAGAGGTGCCTTGGGTTTGAATTCGAGACCTATGACTTGGCAGTGCGACGGTCACACCACTAGGCTATCACTGTTTTCACGCTAAAACGGCTGAACGGATTTTGATGAAATTTGGCACATGTGTAGACCGTGACCTGGAAAAGGACATAGGCTTCTTTTTATTCCAATATTCCCACGGGATCAAGACTTATGGGGGTGAAACCGCGGGGTGCAGGTAGTTGTAAATAATTTTATATCGGGCTGGTGTCCGCAACTCCTCGTCCGAGCGCGTTTTTTGCATACAGGGTTTGGTATAACCAAGATTAAAAGTTTTAAATTGGTGGTATATCGTAGCCTTAACGAATGTGGCCAAATGAAAGCAACTTTTGAGCAATTACCAATTAAAATGAACATTATCTATTGAACTTAGTAATGGAAGTCCTCCAAAAGAGATTCAATGTAACAAGGTTAGTAAGGAGAATATTAATCTCTAAAACTAAAGAAAGTTCAATCAATCTGCCCAGCCTTTTCCCAACTATGTTGGGGTCGACTTCCAGTCTAACCGAATGCAGCTGAATACCGTATTTTACATGGAGCGACTGCCTATCTGACCTCCACAACCGATACTGGGTAATACGATACTCCTCGGTAAGACTGGTTGTAAGACTTTCGGACTTCTGACGACCCGTAACGACTGTCAGAGATCCACGAATGACAGCCGGAACCAACGGTTTAGCGTACTTTCCGAGGAACGGAGGAGTCTCGGTATGTTAAGATGGTCACCCATCCACAGACTAACCTCGGTAAACGTAGCTTAACCTCATGGATCGAACCATGCGGCTGTTGTTGCTTAGCCACGAGCTGCTCAACTAGAGAAAGTTCTTGTACTATAAATAACGTCGATTTTTTTTAAGAAAAACAAAACACGTTCGAGAAATCAAAGCCGGCCAGTACTAAACGGCTTGCTATAGTTTTTCTTACAGACTTAAGTAATACTTTGGTCAAACAACACCAAACATGTGGGAGTATTTTGTTACCTACAGCAGTAATTCTTCATATAGGCTTTGTCATAGATGAATACAGATAGGACATTCTGCATTTAGGTATGAAGCTACAAATGGGTACGCGGCGGGCTCGATTTGTTGAATTCGGTGGGCGTAACGTAATCAGAAGATATAATAGTTACGAGATAGAAAGAGAGGCAACTTCTAGGTGAATATAACTGTCAGTAAATAGCTCTGTGCGACCTGAATTGCACTTAATTGTGTCGTAGCAAGAGTCGCTTTTTATTTAAGTGATTTTGCGGAGTGTCCCATCTGTACTAATCTGTGGCTTTGTACAAAAGTCAATTTCTCCTGACAAGAATTACAAGTTATACTAAATCCCGATCAAATACAAGCGTCAGTAACAATTCCTTCTCTTGTTTACACTGCCCTTTGTGTCAACGTTTCGATTTTGTTCATAGTTTAACTTTCGCTTTCATATTTCTTTGATGACGTCAGTAAATACGCGAAGGTTGAGATTCTACTTTAGGTGTATGAGGAACAGGGTGTAAAGTTCACTCATCCACCATAGAAAAGGGAGGATCCTCCGACCAGACGGGTGTTGTGTCTGGCGGGCAACTGCCCATCGATTTGAAGTTGAAATCTTGTATGTATGTCGATCGCTCGGTAAACTCTAACTGCGCGATGCAGGATTTGTGTGACGTCATGTCTATGATGCGTAGTTCGTATGTGGCGGTGTAACCGCTACACTACCTTTAATATAAAATGAAATAATGTGTTAGGAATTTGTTATTAAATATTATAATCATGCAAGATTATACAATGTGTTACAAAAACCCTGTCCGATCCAAAAAAGGCTCATAGGTACTGCAATAATATTACCAAAAAGTAATAAAAAACTTATTATTATTAAAATTAAAAAAAATAATTGCAATTAAATTAAAATACAATAAAAGTGGATTTATTTAGTAACCTGTTCCGCTTAACTATTTCTAAAGAGCCATAAAAACCCTGAAAGAAATCGACACAAGTTTCACCTCTCAACGAGGCATCCTCAGGATGACGATTGACTTATCACTAATAATTACTATTTAAAATCCATGTATTTAATACCAAAATTATCACAATTCTTTGAAATTTAAAATTTTCAATAGGGGTCATAAGTCATGACTTGTAGACACCCGCTAAACGACGGCCGCCCGCGCCCGCGTCCCATTTATATGACGTGTAAAAGTGATTTCGATATCCTATTTACAGAATAAACAATTTCATTTCATTTCCATGTAATAAACAGATAAAATTCCCCATTGAAAAAAATGCGGCGGATTTTTTTTTTTTTTTCCTATTACCACATAAATATACTCTCAACATGATTACAACACCCTCACGGATCGGACAGGGTTTTATTACACGTTGTATTACTGACCTCCACAACCCAGTAACTGAGTAATACGATACCCCTTGGTAAGACTGGTTGTCAGACTTTCGGGCTTCTGACGACCCGTAACGACTATCAAAGATTCACGAATGACAGCCGAGATCAACGGCTTAGCGTGCTTTCCGAGGCACGGAGGAGTCTCGGTATGAAGAAATGGTCACCCATCCATGGACCAACCCCGGCAAGCGTAGCTTAACCTGACAGATCGACCCGAGTGGCTGTTAGTACTTAGCCACGAGCTCCATATTTTGTCAACTTGGCACTGTAAAATTAGCTAAAGAATTGGCGAAACAATTAACCAGTCAGCAAAGATAGTAACTGGCTAACTGCCGGCTGTAGGTACTTAATAATTTAATATCATCACTTGAGGTGGTCTCTTTCCATGAATATTCAATTACTGTGCCTTTTACTTGTAGGCATTTTTCTAGCACGTGTCTGAGTACAGACAGGACATCTGCAAATGTATTGGATACACGTTTTGCGATAAAGAATTGTAAAATAAGCGCTGTGAAGATTTTTTTTTTGTGGTTAAGTAATAACAGCCGCATGGGTCGATTAATCAGGTTAAGCTATGCTTGCCGCGGTTGGTCCGTAGATGGGTGACCATCTTTATATACCAAGACTCTTCCGTGCCTCGGAAAGCACGTTACATTGTTAGTCCCAGCTGTCATTCGTTGATCTTTGACAGCTATGTTACGGGTCGTCAGAAGCCCGAAAGTCTGACAACCAGTCTTACCAAGGGGTATCGTACACTCAGTAACTAAGTTGTGGACGTCAGATAGGCAGTCGCTCCATGTAAAGTACTGGTATTCAGCTGCATTCGGTGAGAATGGAAGCCCCGACAGATTATGACCTACGATTTTTGTCAGGAACTTCATTAAGCACCCATAATACAAAATGTCTTTAAAAATATCAAAATAACCATCAAAATTTTAATAAAAGCCATTTTCAATCCAGGTGAACCGTACCGTGATAAATTTCAATAAGAAAGTATAATTTTTTACGTTTTTAGGTCATCAAGGTAATAAAGTGGTAATGTATAGATTTATGGCCAGAGCCAATAGGTGGTCGACACCATCGAATGGGCTCTGAACCAAATTAGGGTCTAAAATTATGACACTTCTGTTACTCGTATATTGAAGTTTATGGAGGTAACTTGAGCCGTTCTTTTAGGACTTTTTTAGTATTATTGTATGCTGGATTAGTCCCAACGGAGTTTTAAGGTAGATGTAGTGAAGGCAGGTGGTGTGAACTACCTGACAGAATCGGGGCGTAGAAAATACTAAAGTATGCAGCTTAAAAAAATTGGTAATGCAGCTTACATTAAGCTTAAAAAGCCGCAGTTTTTAATGCAACAAACTTGGGTTACATATAGTGTGAATTGTTTTTTATTTGCTCTTAACTTTGGAAATTGGTGAAAGCCTATACGCCTGTGCTCTTGCCTTGCATAAACAGGAATCTAATACCTTTAAACGAGCAATTCTTGTATTATATAATCTGAATCTCGGAAACGGCTTTTCATGAAATTGAATATATAAAAAGTTTCGGGAATGATAAATTGATTTAGCTAGGTTTCATTTTTAGAAAACGTCGTTCAAAAAAAAAACCTGATCGGTCATACAGATACTGTTCTGAAAATAAAGAGTTAAGTTAGTGGTAACCACTCACAAACAAAACAACGTTATCAACAGGTATATTAGCTAAACGTAGTATTGTTGTCGTCCAATGTGAGAGCTATTGCAGTAATTTATATCCATCATTATACCAGTACGAGGTCGGGTCTACCAGTTCGACATCATAATTTAAGCTTGGCGGAAACAAAGTTTTACAGCACCCCAGATTGTCACTCCACCTAGCCTCTAGTTTCTACCTTACGTTTGCCCATTCGCTGTCTCCACCCAAGAACAGATGACCGTTGGGATACACGTACCCCAACGGTCATCTGTTGTACGGCTAATAAATCTAATACCATTATATAACATAATAATATCTTAAAACGTGCGAGTGGGACAGCGTTTAGTTCGGGACGACTCGCTCCCTCATTTCGGAAAGCACGTTAAGCCGTTGGTCCCGGCTGTCATTTATAAATCTTTGACACTCGTTACGGGTGGTAACAACCTCAAAAGTCTGACAACCAGTCTTACCAAGGGGTATCATATGACCCTGTAACTGGGTTGTGTAGATCAGATAGGCAGTCGCTTCATGTAAAATACTGGTAGCTGCATCCGGTTAGATTGGAAACTGACAACATGAAAGATGTAGTTGGGAAAACGCTAGGCAGATGATGAACATAATATCAACGACACTTTTCACGACCTGGTAATCGAACCCAGGACCTCATGCTCAGCAGTAGCGATTGCTAGCGCTGGCAATCGCTACTGCTGAGCATGAGGTCCACCAACGAGGCAGTCAACTTCTAATATACACGCTAAATAACGTTATATACACCGTGACATTTAAGACGTCTTACAAAAGCAGCCCACTTCATGTATCCAATGACTACTAAACATTCATTAAGAAAAAATTGATATACACCGTGACATTTTAGTCGTCTTACAAAGGGCCACTCAATGTAACCGACATAAAATACCTCTAGGACAGTTACAATTTATCAAATTTTTTAAGTGAAAACTTCTTTAGGCGCGTTGGGCATTTTTGAGATGGGAAAACAATTGAACTTGCGACACCGTTACCGACACCTCACTTTGTAAACGCAATTGTGCTCTTTATTTATATTACGTTACGGATCAATGTTCTATGCAAGTATTTTTACTTTAAAGGTTGTGGAAATATTTTGTTTTTATAAACACGATTGTGCTCTTAATTTAGATAAGGTTACGGACCAAGTATTTTTCTTCCACCAAGGTGATCTTGTTTAAGTTTTCACTTCTGTCGGCACCCCCGGGGCGACACTGTTTTTTTTTAGTGAACATTTTGTAGTCTTTGGATACATGAAGTATGCTGCTTTTGTAAAACGACTAAAACGTCACGGTGTATATAAATATCACCTAACCCAAGTATGGTTGTCCTCCGATGTGAGAGCTATTGCAGTCATTTATATCCGTCACTAAACTAGTTCGAGGCCGGGTCGACGATGTACTTTAGTTTTTAGCTCCCTTTCAACTAAACTCAACTAAATTGTTCTGAATTGAGACACGAGTGTGCACTATGCAACTTTTAATGTAGTTTTCTTCTGAGCTAGGATAAAATGTGGCTTTATAAGGGCTTCGCTGTTCACTTGTTTTGAAACTTTGTTACACTTGTTGTTGTCGTTGTCACTTGTTTATAGATACAAATACCATAATAAAATATTCATATTCAAGGTTAGTACACTATAATAAACGTTTAAGGGAATAAAGCAAATTATTTAAAAACCAAACAAAACTTACACCATACTTCGAAGTAGTCCACTCGCGCCCGTCCGAATAGCACCTGCGACTCAGCAGCCTACTGCTGGGATGTATTTGTTTTACAGGACGTTATTAAATGAAAGATATCGATAAAAATTACTAAAATATTTATTAATTACACATACGTACATACGAAATTTGTTTTATCGATATCTTTCATTTAATAACGTCTTGTAAAACCAATACATCGCAGCAGTAGGCTGCTGAGTCGCAGGTGCTATTCAGACGGGTGCTCTAAGTGGACTACTTCCATATTTCAACTTGAAATATGATGTAACTTTTGTTTGTCCCCGCCTGCGATACCTTACAAAAAACAAAGTAAACTAATAACTACTTGTTTTTCTCTTTTCAGCTATGTGTTTTTGAAGTCGGGTTTTTTGTTTTTGTTCTTAAAGAATTTGTTTTATTTCAAGCTTTGTGGTTTTATTAATTTATATTTGGAATTTACTCTTTACTAGCTTTATTTGATTCAATAATGTTGTAATTTATATTTTTTTAAACCTTTTGCTCCCTTATTTTGTATTTGCATATTTGCAGATATTATATAGCGTATGTCACTTCCACAATTAAGACGAATCTAACGATACCTCTTATGTTAAAATCCATCAAGCCGTTTAGGCTACAGAAAATGCCAAAGAAATTGACAATATACTTTCAAAATCTTTTCCTTCCTTCTGGGGCAGTCGGGTAAAAATCACCATAACCACCATTCTTAGCAGAAATATTGGAGTTTGCAGTTTGTAGTTATGAGCAGGTGAGTGCTGCTAATAACTTCTAAGATAGTGACATTTACAGCGTATGTATTTAATGTTATTCATACAGCATGTATCAGAAAGTTGTGGTCATATTTAAGTGTGGTACAGACCACCACTTTCTCCATTAGACCAACATCGTAATTGCGAAAAAAATACCAACTATCCCATACAAAACTTCAAAACCTCGACCCAAATAATTCGACGTCGGAACTATACGTACGACTAACTCGCACTCAGTCTGCGGGCTCCCGAAGGTCAGGAAAGGAAGGTCGGGATCATTCGAGCGTGTTCGTATGTGTTCGCACGAGTAAAATTCGTACGAAAACGTGTCCAAAGTGCACACAGCCTAATGCTATTCTGTAAATATCTCATCGTGCTTTAGGTGAAGTGAACTGTCAATACTGGCAATCCCTAGGATACAGAATAGACGGCTGGAATCATTTCACGGATGTAGATTTAAGTTCATCACAGTTAAGATAGTTAATTGATTCAGGCGTGACCTTGCGGAAATCCATTATAAAATACAATAGACGTGTATATATTTAGTAACCTGTTCCACTTAGCTATTTCTAAAAAGCCATAAAAAACCCTGAAAGAAATCGACACGTGTTTCACCTCTCAACGAGGCATCCTCAGGATGACGATTGACTTGTCGTGAACCCGAACACGGCGTGTTGATTTCTTTCAGGGTTTTTTATGGCTCTTTAGAAATAGCTAAGCGGAACAGGTTACTAAATATATCCACGTCTATTGTATTTTTTCATCACAAAGCTTACACAGAAAATCTAGTCGGTTAGAAATCAATAAGAATATCGGTTTTTAACAGCCTCTGTGGTCTAGTGGTTAGACCACCTGTCTCAGGCAGTGTCTGGCTCAGTGAAGGCAAAATGTTCTGCTCGGTTTGGTTGGTGGTAGGGCTTGTTCTAAGCCCGCCTGGCTAGCTACCATAATCTTATCTAAATCTGTCGCCATAGCAACAATGTTAACAGCATTGTTGTGTTTCAGCAGTTAGAGGTAAGATAGCCAGTTCCTCTAAAGTTGATGATTCCGGGTGAAGCTCGCTTCAACTTTTGGTCTGATCATCACTGACCATTAGGTGAGACGCAGGAGTAAGGAATAAAAAATTAAATAAAATATTTCGAAATTCAGCCGCCCTGGATAAAAGTAGTATCAGAAAAGTTTACGCAGATGATTAACCGGGTGACACAATATCCAATATTTCCGTTTTATTAGATACTTTATCTTTTATATTATTTCGATAAATGTCAATAGCCTTGTTCACTATCTGTGGGTGTGTAATATTATGTTGAAATTGTTTTTTTATGTGACCGCTTTGATTTCATATTATGGTCTAAAATTAATAATAATTTTGTCTGAATAATGGATTGATGAGAGTGGGTGGAGTTGAACTAAATGGCGTGCAATTTGAGAGGCATTTAATCAGCAGAAGATTACTTTAAGCTAATGATAATGATGTATTAATTCAAAGTACCTGGGCGACCAAGCTCTGCTCTAATAAAAATAGAGAATACTTATTTAATAGTATTGGAAAGTTCATACTAATTCCATGTATGGCACATACTAAAATTCCATGCTGCCATGTTGTTACTCTAAGGTTCTCTAAACTCTTGTTCTAAACTTTGGACGACCGAGCTCTGCGCGGGTGAAAATACGGAGAAAACGAATTTTCCCAGATATGAGACCTAGCTAGATTGATTTTTCGCCCCCGTAAAACACTATATTAACTTTCATCGAAATCGTTAGAGCCGTTCTCGAGAACGTAAATACAAATATATCTACAAATATTGCTAGTTTAATAGTATAGGATAAGATATAGTATTAATCATTAATATCGTTTCCTTTGATTTCCTACAAGTGATTGACTGATTACAAGCTTGTAATCAGAAGGTAATTTTTTTCGGGGTGAAGTCTGAAAAAAACGTTGTAGAAAGAGACAAATAAAATATCCTATTGTTGAAACTGTTTACGGAATGGGAATACGAAACTTGATCATAAGTACCCAGGTCAAAACAAAATAGCATCGTTTTCTTCAACAAAATCTATCTAACATTTTAGAGCGTTAACACACTGACGATTTGCCAGTGTGGTTCTAGTGAAGCGATCTGTGACCGCGACTACGCGATGTATACGCCGCGTTTTCACAATATCGTACACTCGCTTGTATCGCTCTCTCTTGTGTAAGTATACAATTCAATCGCTGTTGTTATGCAAACGCGGCGAACACATTGCGCACACGTGCCGTGGTCGCTATGCACACACAGCGAGCACGTTGAACAATCACCGCGCTGATAACTCGCTCGCAAATCGCCAGTGTGATATCCTTGGAGTAAATTCGTCGTGGTCATGACGTCACTACAAAGTTCATCGCAAAGCATAGCTGTGTCGCGATGCGGGCGCATTTCTATGATGTTCACAATATTACCACCTGGCTGCCGCGACTTCACTTGTTTCACGAATTCCAGCTTTTTAATGTCAATGAAATGTGATTTCATTGGAATTCAGTCATTGCCTGTTTTCGATTTTCTGTAGTGTGAAGGAGTTAGAATTGCTTCAAAAGTTCACTTTAAACTTATCTTTAAATATACTAATAATAAAGCTGAAGAGGTTGTTTTTTTGATTGTTTGTTTGAACGCGCTAATCTCTGAAACTACCAGTCGGATTTGAAAAAAAAACAGTGGCACTCCGGGAGTGCCGACAGAAGTGAAAACTTGAACAATTAAAAAAAAAATTCCAAAACCTTTAAAGTAAAAATACTTGCATAGAACATTGATCCGTAACGTAATATAAATAAAGATCACAATCGCGTTTACAAAAATGAGGTATCGGTAACGGTGTCGGGAGTTCAATTGTTTTTTCCCATCTCAAAAATGCCCAACGCGCCCAAAGCAGTGTTCACTTCAAAATTTTTTTTTTCTTTTTGCTCAACTCTTGAACGCTACGAACGAGCAAAAAGAAAAAAAAAAAAAAAAAACGCTTACACAAAACAAAAGTAATGGCGCGAGCAGGCGATGCGATGCGACGGACTGGGTCGGGGGAACAAGAAATTTCACGCGGATGAAGTCGCGGGCAGAAGCTTACATTATAGTACCTATCTTTCACTTTATATTATTCTCTTCTTCACTTTACATTAGCTACTTCTTGTACACAGTTCAGTTTTATGTTTACCCATGTTAGATTAGTCTTTTTATTTTCTTATTATTGTATAGTTGTACATCCAGGGTATGTTGCAGAGAAACTTCTCATAATCTCTACTTACTTTATTTGTAAATAGCTAAAGAAAGAAAAAGTATTTATTGAGACTTGCACAGGAAATCACCAATAAAAAAAAAAAATTAAAACACACTCATTAAAACATTAATTTAATAAATAAAATAAAATTATAAGCAGAAAGTCCTGTACGAGGCCAAAAGGCCCCTAGCCACAATAGCTAGCTGTAGCAACAATAAACAATATCTAATCTAAAATAAACGAATCAGGCAAGAGACAGATGTGTTGCTATCCCAGAGACAAAGGTGACATACTCAAATACACGTAAATTCTATGCCCCTTGATACGCGACAATGCAGGATTTTGTGAATGGGACATTCTGCGTCAGATCCCTTCATTGTCGAGTTCTTTTATTCAGTAAAGTCCACATCGAACCTCACTCAAAACACCACCAACAATTCGGAAGCGAAGTCATTTGTTTTTAAAGTTCGAGGATTCACGACTTCACGAGACACTGTTCGAATTTCAAAATAGTCTTCAGAAAAGACATTCTTTAATTCCTTTTTGGTACATTTAGGCCGCGCGCACTTTGGATGCGTTTTCGTACGAATTTCACTCGTGCGTACACGTACGACCATGGTCGTACAAATTGAGTGCGCACACTGGATACGTTTTTCTCCGTCAAATAGAACAAATCTCAACAAGTTCGGATTGTTTTCGAACGTCGGAACTATACGTACGACTTAGTCGCACCCAGTCTTCACGCTCCCTTTGTACTTGGAAAGTCAGGATCAACCGTGCGTGCTCGCACGTTTACGCACGAATGAAATTCGTACGAAACACATTCAAAGTGCGCGGGGCCGTACAAATTTATAACCAGCCAGAAAATGTGAGGACTCTAGTTTTGAAGCTCTCCGAAATGCAGCTCAGTTCAAGCATACTTAGCTTAGCTTAAACCGCAATACTAGTAAAGTTTATAGCAACATTATATCTAGCCAATTAGAGTCATATCGGATTGCATTGGATTCTGTGAACATACTAATTGGCTGAAACCTTCAAAGGTAAGTGGTATCAACGTCCTGCCTTCCAAGAGTTGTGGCTTTGTTTGATTAACACAATATATATTCCTGGAATATTGGCTTAGGTTTCCTTCATAGTATTCTATTACCTGAGAATTAACTGTAAGACATCATCTGCCTGGCCTTTTCCCGACAATGTTGGGATCGGCTTTCAGTCTAACCAGATGCAGCTGAATACCAGTATTTTACATGGAGCGACTGCCTATCTGACCTCCACAACCTAGTTACTAGGTAACACGATACCCCTTGGTAAGACTGGGTGTCAGGCTTTTGGGCTTCTAACTATCCGTAACGACTGTCAAAGATCTACAAATGACAGCCGGGCTTAACATGCTTTCCGAGGCACGGAGGGGTCTTGGTATATAAAGATTTGAAGATGGTCACCCATCCACGGAGCAACCGTAGCTAGCATAAGCATAGCATAATCAGCCTACAAAGTTCCCACTGCTGGGACACAGGCAGGTCTCCTCTCTATGAGAGGGAGTGGGCCGAAATCCACGCGAGCCCAGTACGGGATGGTAAATGTCATGTCTTCTAATTTTTGGTTCTAGAACATGCCGGTTTCCTCACGATGTTTTCCATCGCCATTTTGAGAGCAGTGGTGCTGAAATAAATTACACAAAGTAAAGCGATATTCTAGGCACAGATAATATTGTAATATGACAGATAAAAGCTCGCATAAGCAAAAAAAAACATGTTTACGGATTATGGAAATCTCACCAACAAGGGACAGAAAGTAGCAAATGGCGTGCAAAGATTTTGGGAATTAATTTTCTTTAAAAAAATCTCATTTAATCCCTGTGTGATGATAAATAAAACAAAAATCTTCTATTTACTAACTCCTGTCTTAACTAAAGAATCACGAAAAAAGGCGTTGAAACTGCCTCGTCTATGTAACCAAAATCACTTCGTAAGTTGTTCTTTGACAACTTAGACAGATCCCGCCAAACTTGACCTAGCAAAAGCTTTCCACCTACAATATTGATATCCTTAAGGTACAATTCCGTAGCCGATCGGAGGCGGCAACTGCTGGCGACGCGTGTCGCTGCGACACGACTGGTTTCTATGTATTCTTATGTATCTATAAAGGTGCCGTGTCGCTAACTTCGGAAGGTATTTCATAGAAACTTTTCGTGTCGCGGCGACACGTCACTTAGAGTTACCTCCTGCGGTCGGCTACGGAATTGTACCTTTATAATATTGAAGTGAATGTTTGTTACTCAATCACGTAAATAATAATTATAATATTATAATATAATATAACTTTTATTTCAGACAACTTAGTCCATATTAGTTCAGTTTACAATTCAAGAATGTAGCACTACCTCTTTAATCATTTGCAAATTCATTACATTACAATAAAGGCTAAGATTGTAATTACAATAAATGAGATCCATTTATGTCGTGGACGGTTATGACACTATGTACTGAATAAATAATTAAAATAGCAATGAGTTTATTTTTTATTTTTATAAAACGTTACCCCACACTAGGAATTTCTCCTGCATTGTGGGTGCTTTACAAACATTTAAACTCACATACACAAACAGCCAGACCCGGAACAACTACTTGTAGGTCATACAAATATTTGTTCCGTGCGGGAATCGAACCCGCGACACGCAGCACAGCAGTCAATCGCTTAACCACTGCGCCAACCGTGCCGTCGCCAATCGTGGCTTAGGGCACCATTGACTATAAAACTACAAATAGATTAACAACGACAGTATGACATTACATTGACATGTTCCCCGGCCGATTCACCGAGTTACTCCACTGACGTGCAGCTCAGTGAACCGCCCGAAGATCATGCTGTCAAATCGTGCTGCAAAAACGGCTAAAAGGATTTGGATGTTTGACACACATAGTTTTAACCTGGATTAACACAAAGGATACTTTTGAACTAAATGAATGGGGTAATTTCCTACATCCACGCGGGCGATACCGCAGGCAAAAGTTGTAAATATAATCTGGGAAATAACTTTAACACTACCTTTACCTATCAGTAACTTGTCACCTGTCATCCACACAAAGCAAAACTATTTGACCTCAAAGCCGTTTTAGTTACAAAGCCGCTGTTTTTTATCCCATTCAGTCGCGAACACCCGTCAGATTAGACGGATGGCGGCGACGTAAAGGAGAAACTGCATATTATGTATGTATGTAAACATTGTTTACTGTTAAGTTATAACATCACACCTGTATATTCCCCAAAGGGTTTGTCAGAGGTGTACCTTAGTACACCCACATTTTGCCAGTTATGTTTAAGTCCCATGACCCCTGCTGGGGTCGCGAGAAATTCCGAAAGGGATACCGTGGCCCCCGGCAACATGGTAACTGAAAGAACATGGGTGGGTTTTAGTCAGTAAGAGTCTGACACGCCCTCCCTCTCCACCCAGAGCGGGGGGAGCAGTTATTAGATAATTTCCCACCCAAAAAAAAAAGGTATAATGCCAATGCCGCCTCTACAGAGCGTTCACGATAACTTGTCCTTTTCCGTCGTGTTGGCACCATTGTTTGTCAAGCTTAGTTTCAATACTAATAGAGTTCAAAATGGCGATTGATAGAACAGTGCTACCAACCGCGTCACGGGACAAGTTATAATGAACGCCGCGCCGAGGCGTCTGTGTGCTCTGTGTAGTGTGTTCAAAAAACAAATCATACGAAATGGCAACATATTGTGCGATAGGTCCACAACTGATACAGCCTGTTACAACTTGTTTTCAACGAGTTATCGGTTTACTATCATTTCAGTTTATTTTGATTTAAATAATAAAAGCTAAGTGAAGTATTTGGCTAAGAAAGGCTGAACGGTTTGCAGAAATTAATTACGTACAATCTCAAACTCAAAGCATTTATTTCATTCAAACCATTTACAGGCACTTTTGAATTTTCAAGGAATCGGTCAGTCAGAAATATGAAGCTAGTTGCCCATTCCAAAGCGTAGTAGGTACCTATGGAGAAGAACGGGCAAGAAACTCCACGGACATTATTTTGAATAAAAAATTGTTACAAAATATTGGTTATATCATTCATGTTGAAGCGTCCGTAATAAAAAGATAAAACAAAAAAAACAAAAATTAAAATAGATTTAAAATAAGCCATGGCAACCAAGATATGACCAGTCCCAATTGACGGCATCCGTTCACGAACATGACGCATGGATTACGTAGTACGTCGATGGCATTTCCTAAAGCATTGTTAGTTCTAGACAAACCGAAGTGAATGACAATTCTTTTTTTAACCGAATTCCAAAAAGGAGGAGGTTTATATATTCGTCGAGTATGTGGATGATATGATAAGTTCCTGTCACTGTTATTAACATAGCAGATAGTGCTTTTCAAATTTGTGTGGGGTAGGTACCACAGCAAAAAATTGAAAAATAAAAACTTTTTACAAAAAAAAACAACCGACTTCCAAAAACACTACAAAGTGAAAAATTGTTTTTTGGAAGCCGGTTGTTTTTTTTTTGTAAAAAGTTTTCTTTCAGACACTTAGGGGTTTATTTATAAACGTTGCTTAAGACGCGACTAAATGCCAGTGACCTTAAGTAGTTAGCTTGCGTGTTCTGTACTGAGCTCACGCAACGCGTCGTACGTCCAGTCAGTAATAGGAAAGGAGCATTGTCCCAAATTAGACGCATTAAACTTAAGTTATAAAATTTCAAACTTTTCTTCGTATAACAAACGTCAAGTTGAAACTTTGAACTTTTGTACGAGAAGGTTCCTAGGTATGGTCTCGTACAAAAAAACGATCATAATACGCTTCTATTATGCTTCGTTACGGATATTTTTACACCCGATATATCTAGAAGTAAAGGTTGGAGGTCTATTGAAGTTTCGGACTTTCCCGCAACCCCGGCAGACATCGGCCCTAGCGGACCCCATCAGTTCATCTGACATCTTTTTGAGGCGCGCGCGGGACACAACGGGTTGCGCGTTGTGTCCCGCGTCCGGGCCTGGTCCTTATCGGACGGTGAGCTAGCCATTGCTCACCGTCCGTAAGCCCGCGCCTACGGTGGCCGGGAATCGGCCTGCGATTCCCGACGCCCAGGGCGTCTTCTGCAGCAATTAGGGGCGTGAGGGCGTGAAATTTGTTCCATTTCTCTCGCTCCCGACCGAAGGTTGCAATAGAAATGCTTAGTAGAATTGTAGGCCATAACATTACTTTCTTATTACCCCTACACGCCCTTTATTTGTTCAACATCGACCATTTTTATAAATTATCAACAAGTTAACATCAATTTAGATACTTTAACAGCCTCATAAATAAAATGGTCGCCGATAAAGAGCGAAAAAAACAATAAAAAGCGACACGAAATGTGCGGTATGTTTCTTTTTACGCTTCCCCTTACGTGACTGCGACAATTAGCAATAAATTACCCTGGGTAGGATACTTACCCTTAAATATAGGGTTTGTAACGAAAGTAAAGTGTTATTTAGTTGTCAAGAAATGTTATGAGATGTAGTATTAATTTGTTAGTGGCTGGAAGTGGAAAATTGAAGGGGTAAGACGCAACTGACAGTTTAGAGCCGCTTCGAGATGCTATCGCTTTGAAAACAGCAATAACAAAAGTGTATTAATTTTACAACTTGTAAAAAAAAATCTGTCCGATCCGTGAGGATGTTGTTAGGTATCGTACTGAGAGTCTATTTATGTGGTAATTTTCAGGAAACAAGACAAAATAACACTTTTTTATGGGGAATTTTACCGGGTTATTACATGGGGCGTGAGCTGGCCGACGTTTAGCGGGTCATAATTTGTGACCCCTGTTGAAAAATTGCTAATCTTTAATTGATTTGGGGTAATTTTGGTACTAAAAGTGTGATTTTTAAATAGCTATAACTTTTTTATTTTCAATAATAATAAAAAAAAATATTACTTTTAGGTAATGTTGCTGCAGTACCTATATGGCCCTTTCGGATCTGACAGGGTTTTTTTACATATTGTATACACTTTTTATAAGAAGTAACCGAACGTTTTAAAAGCGTTAGGTAACTCCTGACTAGAGAAAAAATTATGACTGGTATGCTCGTCATTCGCCTCGTCACTCGCCTCAATGACGAGTCGAGCGCAAGCGTTGTTGTGTAAGCCCTATTTTGCACGTTCTGACTGGATAGCTCTATTATAAATACACAGTTGTTTCTGAAATAACTTTTAGATTGGGTTTTTCGAAAGCGCTGCGGGGTGATAGCGTAACAAACTAACAATTTGCAATGCCTTTCATTGTGACAATTTGCCAACATTTATTGCGTTATTTACGCTATCGAACATTTTGTTTTTTAATCCTTCGTTTTGTAAAAATGTGTGTTAAGCAATTATTGGTGTTGTGATTGAATGTCAGAATAACAAAAGCCAATCAAAGACTGCCATTACACTTGTCAGTTACTTCCGTACAATGTACATTAGTAAGTTATGACTGCTAAAGATGTAAGAATAAATAAGCTACTTACAAGAGTAACAAGTAACAGAATGCCCAGAGAACATAACATAACATAACCACATCACACGACACCACACGACACCACACCACACCGCACTACACTACACTACACCACACTACACCACACCACACCACACCACACTACACCACACCGCACCACACTATACACCACATCATATGCACTGACTAGGAATAAGCTTCATAAATTTAAATTGCAACTTTGCTTATAGATTTTTATTTTATTTTTAATTTTCTTAAGATTAATAAATTTAAGCTAAATACAGAAAAATGTACTTACATTATATAGTTACCCATAAATGTGTTACAATGTTGTGAAAGAGCGGAGCCTTCTAATACAGGCATTGTTTGCCTAAAAGGAGGCTCCAAACACGTTAAAATAAACACACAAAACCCAAAAAACAAACAAATAAACACACACACAAAAAACTATTCGCACAATAAACTATTTTTGTATAACATCACGCCTTATTTCCCCGAAGGGTTGGACAGAGGTGTCCCTGTAGCAGGTACACCCACATTTGGCCAGTTAGGTTTAAGTCCTATGTAATAGGGGGCGAGCCTATTTCCATCAACTGGGCACAAATCCAGACTCCGGGCTGCTACTGAGAAATCCCAGAGAAGGAAAGAGGAAGACCATTTCAAAGATGGGAAGACGATTTGTGAGAACTACTGCTGAAGGGACATGGAAGAGAAAAAAAACGTGTGGGACTCGGGGACTGCCGCGGTAAAGCTATTGCATAGCATTTGTAACCTCCATACTTCCTATTTGTCAACGCTACACTTGGGATGATGACATGATGGCATAAAACAAAAATTACGTTCCCATGACAATATCACGTTGTCATGGGAACCGACATTATATGGTAGGCGGAGTGGGGGGTGTTAGGTTTTATTTTCGTTACGTTACGGAATTTCTTGATTCGGTCGCCGCGCTCAAAGCCCGCGATAAAAACAATGCAATAGCTTAAAACTCACGATCGTGAGCCATGGAAAAAAAAGCCTGGAGAGGTCTATGCTAAAGAGCAAAGCAGTCTGGAGAATTCTGAACCTTTAATTTTATATAAACTGCAAAACTAGTTTTAAGATTGCTAATAAAGGCTATTTGAAATTGAAACTTACAAGAGAGATTAGAAATTTATCGTAAGTTAATTACGTAAGCGAATTACGTGAAGCAAACTTACAAGTGTAATGGCGGCCAAATACCAGATTTTGTCAATAGATTAAATTACACAGGCTTTCTTAAATCGGGGCTGAAAGTTTATTTACAACTAGCGACCTGCTTCACACGATTACGAGTTTACAAAACAGAGATTTCTTTATTATTTTCAAGTTAAATATTGATGTAAAAATACATACACATTTACAGATAAACCTTCCGAAATAAATTCTCTAAATGATGGTGAAAACCACACACAAATATACATGAAAAGCGACTTTAATTTATTATTTTTATAAAGAAAAAGATTTGTATTTTTGTTTGTAATTAATAAACGCAAAAACTGCTGGACAGATTTTAAAAATTCTTTCACCAGTAAGTACCTAGAATGCTATATTATTCAAAATACAAAAAAAATACAAAATTCAAAGTATTTTATTTCACATAAACCTATATGAGCACTTATGAAACGTCAGAATCTACGGTGCACGGTTCCAATTAGTCGTTTCCTATGGAGAAGAGCCGGCAAGAAACTCCACGGTTACTCATTTAAAAATTATTGACTTTTACAATATTTTCAAATAGATTTAAGAGGTATGGGAGGACAGTGTAGGTCTTTCAACAAGTACCAGGTACTTAACAAAATAGAAAATGGTCAACAGATCTACAGTCCACTAAGCCTACAGCGTTCTCACATTCACAAAATAGAAAAGAATCAATCAATCTACCTAGCCTTTTCCCAACCATGTTGGGGTCGGCTTCCAGTCTTACCGGATGCAGCTGAATACCAGTATTTTACATGGAGCGACTGCCTATCTGACCTCCACAACCCAATAACTAGGTAATACGATACCCCTTGGTAAGACTGGTTGTCAGACTTTCGAGCTTGTGACGACCCGTAACGACTGTCAAAGATAACGGCTTATCGTGCTTTCCGAGGCACAGAGGAGTCTCGTAATAAATGTATTTTCTTTCTTTCTTTCGTATGTGACAAGCGTAGCTTAACTTGATGGATCGACCCTTGTGGCTGTTAGTACTTGGCTGTTAGTTAGTAATCGATACAAAAGATAAATTAATTAATAAAAATATAAACCTATTTTAATTAAACGTAATTACATGATTGCTATTACAACTTTAACAAATCTGAATAATAATTTATCACTGAGTAACATAATTATGCTATAATTTATAAAGAAATCACTCGGGCAATGCCGCTGGCGGAATCTAGTATCGAAGCGAAAGTTTACGATCCAACAACAATCCCACATTTATATTCGAAGGAAGCTTATGTTTCACACATACCCGACAAACGTAACTCGAAACAGTTCTAAAGGGTCACGCCGTACGAGTAATTATTATTTAATTGGGGTGCCAGGGTCGGGTAAACCAAAGGCAGCCAGGTTGGTGCAAACTTTGACGGGTATAACAGTGTATTCTCTGACAGACCCATTATAATGTATTCTGTATCACAAACAGAACCTAAATTACAACCTCTCATGGATATATTTATTTTGTTGAAAGTATTTTATAATAATACTAGCTGCCCGCCCCGGTTTCACACGGGTAGCACTTAGTACTTTTCTTAACTACCTACCCACCTACCCTACCTACCCTACCTACCCTACCTACCCTACCTACCCTACCTACCCTACCTACCCTACCTACCCTACCTACCCTACCTACCCTACCTACCCTACCTACCCTACCTACCCTACCTACCCTACCTACCCTACCTACCCTACCTACCCTACCTACCCTACCTACCCTACCTACCCTACCTACCCTACCTACCCTACCTACCCTACCTACCCTACGTACCCTACCTACCCTACCTACCCTACCTACCCTACCTACCCTACCTACCCTACCTACCCTACCTACCCTACCTACCCTACCTACCCTACCTACCCTACCTACCCTACCTACCCTACCTACCCTACCTACCCTACCTATCCTATCTCTCAAGTTGGATCGAACTGCACATGGTGTGCAAATTTTATTATAATCGGTTAAGTGGTTTAGGAGTCCATTGAGGACAAACATTGTGACACGAGATTTATATATATTAAGATAATATATTTATTCAGACATCATTGATCCATTACATTTGTATTGTTAGTATGAACTTAAAAACTATGTTAGTACCTAATAACTAAGAGAGACTTGGTCCTCTGGGTGAGGCTCCACACCAATGGGCTGTCCACCTTATTGCCTATTTCATTCAAGATGCTGTTACTGCTCCCACGCATTCTGCTTAGCAGTGAGGCTGTCTTTTTGCGCCAGGTGGCATCAAAGCCGTCTGTGTGCGACTCAGATAACATTGTTGACGCACTGAAGAAGCGCGGCAGACGTAACAGCGCCCTGAAGGTATTGTTAAACTGGATGCGCAGAGAATTAGTAAAAGTATTTTATAAGAAAAAAATTAATTAATAGTTCAACACAATAATGCTGTTAACATTGTTTTTATGGCGACAAACTTAGATAAGATGATGGTAGCTAGCCAGGCGGACTTAGAACAAGCCCTAACCGAGCCGAAAATTTTGCCCCCACTGGGAATCGAACCTGGGACCACTGGGTCTGAGACAGGGGTCTAATAACTATTAGACCACTGAGGCGGTTAAAACAGCGGTTCGTTATGGCAGTGTACCTGGCTATTTCTACATTCATAGTTAATTGATTCAGGCGTGACCTTGCGGAAATCCATTATAAAATACAAAAGACGTGGATATATTTAGTAACCTGTTCCGCTTAGCTATTCCTAATGAGCCATAAAAATCTCTGAAAGAAATCGACACGTGTTTCTCCTCTCAACGAGGCATCATCAGGATGCCGATTGACTTGTCACGAACCCGAAGACTCTCTCGGTTCTCTGCGTTCAGCGCTCGGTGTGGCAACGCGCCGAGTGAAACACGTGTTGATTTCTTTCAGGGTTTTTTTTATGACTCTTTAGGAATACCTAAGCGGAACAGTTTACTAAATATATCCACGTCTATCGTATTTTCTACATTTACATCATTTTCACGTAATTGCGAAAGGGTATAGTGAAGTAATTATTATTTAATTAGGGCAAGGGTTCAGTCCGTATAATAATACTTATTATACGTCAGTCATCAGTAACGCGATACGTACCGAAAACTTATTATTTTCATGTTGGAACCCTTTTGTTTTGGACACATGGAATTATAGTTCTAACTACACTGGCCTTCAAAACTTAGTACAGTACGACACAACTTAGATGTAGCATGAATTTGAACGTTTGCTTTCATTCATTTCAGTAATATGATTTATTTGGTTTTATGACTTACAAGTCGGCGTTTGCGTAAAGATCATTTTCACCTAAAGTAGTAATAAAGATTAATGATTTTGAAGGCGCATTCAGTTTGGATGGTGATCGGTTTTACGAATTTTGTCGATGCTACATCTAAGTTGTGCACACACGTTGTGTTGTACACTTTTAAAATTGCTATTTCTTCTAAACTATAAAAGTCACAGTTTTGAAATAAAAAACGTTTTAAAGCAACACCAACTTTCTTTGAAATCGGGTTACTATTTATACATTAGTTTAACTAAAAAAATATAAAAATCAAATAATAGCCATTTTTAACTTGCTGGCAAAAACCTCAACATTTATAAGTATGCTTTACGCTTTATTTACATTTTAATAACTGGTATTGTCTCCTCGGGCTCTGATTACAGCTTCGAGCCGGTTTGGCATACTGAAGACGAGGTTTCGGAGGCGATGTTGGGGAATATTCTCCCATTCTTCCATCAGGGCCTGTTTTAGGGCCCTGAGTATGATAGGAGGTGGTCTGTGGCTTCTGACCAGCCTCCCGAACTCATCCCAGGCATGCTCGATCATAGGGTGGAGGTCTGCCTGGCTTGGGCGGAGCATCGCCGTGTCCTCGTGGAGGCGATCGGCGGCGGTGATCTCTCGCGTCCGGCCCTGGTTCAGGCCATGGTACGGAGCGAGAGGAATTTTCTTCCGCAGAGGGATCTGCGAAGCGGTAATGCTCGCGAAGGAGGAGGCGGAACGCGTGAGGGAGCGGAAAATTTCGCGCTCTCACGCCCCTAACCGCCGCAGGAGGAGACGCCCGGGGCGGGAATTGCCAAGCCGATTTTCGGCCACCGTAGGCGCGGGCTTGCGGACGGTGAGCAATGGGTAGCTCGCCGTCCGATAAGGACCAAGCCCGGGTCGACGGCGCGTTGTGTTCCACGCGCGCCTCAAAGAGATGTCAGCAGAATTGACGGGGTCCGCTAGGGCCAATGCCTACCGGGGCTGCGAATATGGGCCGAAAGGGACATCGTGGCCCCCGGCAACAGGGCAGCCGAAGGAACACGGGTGGGTTTTAGTCAGTAAGAGTTTGACACGCCCTCCCGCTCCACCCAGAGCGGGAGAAGTTATTTGATAATTTCCCACAAAAAAAAAAAAAAAGCATCGGGTTCAGATCAGTATTTCTTAGTGGCCAAGCCATCAAGTTGATACCAACCTCCTGAATGTACTATTGTACGACCCGTGCGGGCGTTATCCTGCATTAGAATCGATCCATAATCCATTTTTACAAAATATGGCCCTGCATACTCATTAAGGATCTCTTGAGCATACCTTTCCCCAGTCAGGGTGCCATTTTCTATGGCCACTTGCTCTGTGCCACCTTCTGAAGAGATGCCAGCCCATACATGTACAGAGCCTCCACCGTATTGGATACTTTCTGTGAAGCAAGCTTAAATGTATCGCTCACTAGGTCACCATCCATCGGAAGTGAATAGTGAGAATAGAGGCTCATCAGTGAACTTTAAATAACTTGTGTACTTTAAATGTTATTGTAATATCGAAAGTTATCGGAAGTATCGATCCCGTTAGAATATCGGGATAAAAAGTATTATATGTCCTAATCCAGGTCATGGTCTACTCTTTTGCCAAATTGCATCCTAATCCGTTCAGCCGTTTTAGCATAAAAGCGTAACAAACAAATAAACTCACTTTTGCAATAATAATATTAGTAAGGATTATACTCCAGACTGTTTTTGGGTTTGTTTGCGTCTTTTCGAAGCTAAGTATGCTAATTTTAATAAAATGTAGACTCTATACTGACTATAGAGTGTTTCATTATGTTGAAAGTATTCCGTAAATCCCGTGAATTGATCAATCCATGAAAACTTTGAAAGCGTGAGCTCGCGATCGTAGCTCTGCTACGAAGCTAGCTACGCCGTAGCACACTGCTACGGGCGAAAATATGTAGCTACATGTTACGGGTGTGAGAACTATGTAGTTTGGAGGTATTTTGCTAGTGCCTACGTAAGTGATTTAAATTAATTATGCAAGGTTTTCATAAGTTGCATTGTCGATTATCCTGAAAGAAAAACCTGTCTCTCAAAGTTTATAAATTAGTCCAAAATACTCAAATTCAAATTTAAAATATTTTATTTCACATAAACCTACAAGGGCACTTATGAAACGTCAGAAGCTTCCAATTCGGCGCTTCCTATGGAGAAGAGCCGAGTACTTTAAGTAAAAATTATTCAACAGGCAGTTCAAAGCTAAATGATAAATTTTAAATTGTGTCTCGTAAACAATGTCACTGCCTTAAATAACATTATGACTCCTGTTCTCTGAACAAGACTCAATTATATTTTGTTGCCTCACTTTTATACGGGTTACGAGAACAAACTGGTTAAGATAGGAATAGTCAACAGTTTTAAGGCTATGCATATACGGGCTGGTTGGTAGCTTGTCACAAGTCACAAGTTCAATTTACGAAATAATTAGTTTCATGGTACTTAATTCTTGGTTTATTTTTTCTTAGTCTGAGTGATTTGCATTTATTATTATTTGTTTTTGTCAAACGCTCTTACGTTTCAGGAAAAAAACCTTTTAATTAGAACCCGTGAGATATAGCTTTGTTTTCATTCGATTGCTTTCCAGAAATCATATTGCTATGGCTCGTAGAAGTCGTTTTCACCGTAAAAAGAAATTACTTAAACAATCGGCGCCTTGGACCCTTGCCCCGCCGCTCAAATCTCGCTCTCACTCAGTCCGCGAGCAGATAGTGTGCGAGCGAGATAAACAGTGAATTTGAGCTGAGGTATTATGGGCTCTTAAGGACATCTAAGGAAACAATAAACCCAATAGGGATGATCAATAATATTAGAAATGTTCGAAAAATTAATAATATATTTTCAAAGAAGGCATAGAAAAATAACAAAAAACAGTAAACTCGATGAAAATACGAAGAAGCTACACTTTAAAAGTTTTTGGAAGGGATTATTCCCGTCTTTGTCGCGCGGTATGGACAATGATGTATGAAATTACAGTCGTGACGTCACTTCTGTGATAGTGCCGTCCTTGTCAAGCAGTTATTTTAAAACGTTTATAACTTAATTTTCTTTTTAATTTTCTTCATTTTTGGTAGAGTTTAAAATAAAAATATCGTCTACATCTTTAATTCTTAATACCGCGGGACCAATTCTTATTAAGTTGTTACCTCATGTTTGGCACTTCGCCTAAAAGCCTACCGACTCGTGTTAAAAAGCCCGCGGTCCAGCGAGCGCTGAGTGTCAGTGTAAGCGTTGGAGTAATTGGCGTGAAATTAGTGATGCGACACGTTTTGGGAATCAAATATTACTGTAGAGTAAATGTTTTTCATAAATAAAGTAGATTTAATATTATTTGGACATAGTCTAATTGATAGGGATGCAGTAAAATTAAGCTAACCATTGCTTCATAATATGACATATCTATATGTCGGAGACGGGTATGTGACTCGTTATTATCAGCGATATTTTAACTAACGTGGGCGTAGTGTGGGTAGTGTTGGTTGATGCGCAATAGAAAAACAGTTTGCAGTTCAGATCACATTTTAATTTACTATCAAATGAATCACACTAGCTAAATTATACACACACTGGGTGGGACAGCGTTTATTAAAATCACCAATTAACACAATGATCACAAATTACAACTAACACAATTACTGAGCACAACGAATCGAGAACAGTTCCGTGACGTCTTGATTCCAATGCGACTCGAGCCTGAATGCCCTCCTCGCCGTGGCCTTCAAACATCACGACTCTGTAGAAGCGCGCCTTTTTTGTTGTAGGTAGTTCACTCTTGATGTCGCCAGTGGCGCGCTTGCGATTCGTTTCGTGTCCGTACTAATGACCGGATCTGACACGGCCATCCTACTATGCACACGTCCTCGTGTGTTTACCTGCAACCAAAACTCAACAACAGTACCTGTTCGACTCGGCCAATTCTGACCATTTATGGGTTCCAACTTTTGAGATAAGGAAAATTTAATCCTCAACACTTTACAAAACAATACTCCGACTGCTCAATGAACTCAAACTTTCGACAAATTATGGCAAAAATCATCAACCAGAGCCAGGTACCATCGTTTTCCACATGAACAATCGTCTTTTCACTAAGAGCCTTAGAAACCCACACACGAGTAAACCACTCCAACGCCATGGCTCTCCAGCCGACTAGCAATCGCATTGCTCTCACACATCCAGCGCATGGATCAAAACTATGGTCTCTCCAGACCCCGACCTCCGCCAGTAACTACTGGCACGGTCCCACACAATACGGCCATTGGAGAACCCTACTCGCGTGGTTCCCATAACTTAGGTTTGCTCATCACCACTATGATCACCATCTACTACGACTGGTACATGACCTACTGGCATCTTTCTTCACCTAACGTAAACGTGAACTTCTGTAAAGTTTGTTTATTTAACTAACATCACATTTCTAACATCATTCTACTAACTTCAAAAAGTCAAATTGTAGGCAGGGATAACAATTAAATAAGCAACATGACAATCAATCAGAGTCCAGGTACTATTGAGGATTATGTAAACTGATAATTTAAGAATTGACTCAAAGTCATTAACCAATTAACAAAGCCCCGGGTATCTCATTCGCGGTCAACAATCACATGCGCACTTCCCAAAGGAATGCCGAGTCGTCCTTGACTCTACGATCTTGGCTACAAGGCTAGATCCGACCATACTACCCAGCGCTATCGCGTACCACGTACACGATACTCTGGTACGGTCTCCTATACGGTCTTGGCTACAAGGCTAGACCCGACCATACTACCCAGAGCTATAGCGCACCACGTGCACGATACTCTGGTACGGTCTCCTATACGGTCTTGGCTACAAGGCTAGACCCGACCATACTACCCAGAGCTACCGTGTACGACGCACACGATACTCTGGTATGGTCTCATACGGTCTTGGCTACAAGGCTAGACCCGACCATACTACCCAGAGCTATCGCGCACCACGTGCACGATACTCTGGTACGGTCTCCTATACGGTTTTGGCTACAAGGCTAGACCCGACCATACTACCCAGAGCTACCGTGTACGACGCACACGATACTCTGGTACGGTCTCATACGGTCTTGGCTACAAGGCTAGACCCGACCATACTACCCAGAGCTATCGCGCACCACGTGCACGATACTCTGGTACGGTCTCCTATACGGTCTTGGCTACAAGGCTAGACCCGACCATACTACCCAGAGCTACCGTGTACGACGCACACGATACTCTGGTACGGTCTCATACGGTCTTGGCTACAAGGCTAGACCCGACCATACTACCCAGAGCTACCGTGTACGACGTACACGATACTCTGGTACGGTCTCATACGGTCTTGGCTACAATGCTAGACCCGATCATACTACCCAGAGCTATCGCCCACCAAATTCCCACGGTCTAGCAAGTAGATGCCGATTTCTAACGGGCTATGGCTACGATACACTGGTACGGTCTTCGACCTAACGAATCGAGAACCCGTGCATCTGACACGAACAATTCAATTCGACTTTACTTTCACTATCCCGCCTTCTTAAAAATCCTCAATAGGCCCTCGGCCCTTGGCCCTTGGTCCTCGGCCCTTGTCCCTCGGCCCTTGTCCCTCGGCCCTTGGCCCTCGGCCCTTGGCCCTTGGCCCTTAGCCCTCGGTCCTTGGACCTTGGCCCTCTACTTCACTTCAAGCTTAATTTAATTACGCTCTTCGTTTTCTAATAACACTAAATCCCCAAACGAAATATTTGTTAAATCTGCTTTTTTTTTCTAATATTCTCTTACGCAATCTCGCGGACTTCATCAACGTCCTATCGTAATAATTTAATTACTTTGCAAGTTAGTGTCGGGAAGCACATCCCAAAATCAAAACAATTAAAACACAAAAACCTCAAGTTGGTGTTCGCTAATCGTTACGCTACATAAGATTGGTTCAGAGCTGAATACACGTGTTTGACCAATATCAGTCAAAGCAACAACGTTGTTAACTCGTTTGCCACTTAATTTGGCTACACAACTCTCGTTTACTAACGAGCATTCAACACCAGAACCGTTAATAAAACAATACAGCTCACCTTTTTATTTTAACGTGCCTGAGGGTAGTTGTGCGACGCAATCTTCCACTCGGTGTTCACTGCTTGCAACACGTACAGCATCCAGAGCCAGCATCCGACTGGCTGCCACTGTTCGTGCACCGGTTTCCGATGTGTCCTGGTTTCCCACAGGTGAATATAGGATCTTGACCATCACCAGGTGCGGCTGCACTGGTGTCCAGCTGCACTGGCGCCTAACTGCACCAGCGTCCAGCTGCAGCGGCACCCAGCCGCACCGGCGCACAGCCGCACCGGCACACAGCCGTACCGGCGCACTACCGCACCGGCGCTCAGCCGCACAGGCGCATAGCCGCACAGGCGCACAGCCGCACTGGCGCACAGCCGCACTGGCGCACAGCCGCACTGGCGCACAGCCGCACAGGCGCACAGCCGCACCGGCGCACAGGCACCCAGCCGCTCCGGCACACAGCCGCACCGGCGCACAGCTGCACTGGCGCCCAGCCGCCTCGCGCTAACTCGTGCATCCGCGTTCCCGGTTCCACCCCCGAATGGACACCATCTCGTGCCAGGGTCGCCAGTCGGCGCCCCGTGAAGACGCTTCACTGTCGCGAAACATTATCTGAAAATGAAGCACCCGAAGGCCTTCGTTGACGGCTGCGGGGCTGCTTGGCTCGATACTAAAGACGTCATAGATCTGCCTTTGCTGTCAATCGGCTTGTCTTGGCTGTCGCGCACCATGATCACGCATAAACGCTTGCATGTTTTTATTTTAATGTTCAAACACGGCACGCCAACGGTCATTTTCAACGTTTTTATATTGCGCATGAACGAACACGAATCCCACTTATGATGTCGGAGACGGGTATGTGACTCGTTATTATCAGCGATATTTTAACTAACGTGGGCGTAGTGTGGGTAGTGTTGGTTGATGCGCAATAGAAAAACAGTTTGCAGTTCAGATCACATTTTAATTTACTAACAAATGAATCACACTAGCTAAATTATACACACACTGGGTGGGACAGCGTTTATTAAAATCACCAATTAACACAATGATCACAAATTACAACTAACACAATTACTGAGCACAACGAATCGAGAACAGTTCCGTGACGTCTTGATTCCAATGCGACTCGAGCCTGAATGCCCTCTTCGCCGTGGCCTTCAAACATCACGACTCTGTAGAAGCGCGCCTTTTTTGTTGTAGGTAGTTCACTCTTGATGTCGCCAGTGGCGCGCTTGCGATTCGTTTCGTGTCCGTACTAATGACCGGATCCGACATATACATATAATAAAATCGTAGCGAAATCAGAACTGTACATTAAATATTTAAAAAAACCTACCTCGTTGGTCTAGTGGTCGCAAGTGCTACTGCTGAGCATGAGGTCCTGGGTTCGATTCCCGGGTCGGGCAAAGTGTTATTGGGTTTTTCTATCTGGAATTTCTCAGAAGCAGCTCGGAGTCTGAATTTGTGCCCGGTTGATGGCAATAGGCTCGCTCCCTATTACATGGGACTTAAACATAACTGGCGAAATGTGGGTGTACCTTGTTTAGCTAGGCTCTTATAAGCATACAACAAGGTATATTACGAAAGAAAATTCCTCTATCGTTACTACGCTTTTCCAGGAATTCTTAATTGGCAACCACTTGCCACACAAGAAATAAAATTCTTCTTTGGCAACCGGTTGCATAGAACGAAATTTATTTATTTGTTGACAACTAGTGACTACAGGTACACCTCTGCCCAACCCTTCGGGGAAACAAGGCGTGATGTTATGTTATGTTATTTAAAAAAAAAAGTTATTGCTTCATTTTCGGCATTAGAATTTTGTCTCTTTATCTGTATGTATGCTAATTTTGCATAGATATTCCCTATAAGTCTGGTCAAACTGTAGAGTATAACCTTTCACGCTATGCTAGTTTTATTATAAGCACAATCTAGGCAAACACTAAACTTACCCATCCATGGCATTACGGTAATGGGGAACTTGAGTAAATCTCCTCCTTTCAAAAATAAATTGCAAATATTTCATTAGAAAATATTACTGCTCAAAGTATATTTACCAGAAACCAATGACCACTTCTCAAGAACGAATTCCAACAGAACTCAGTGTTATGATCTAAAAGTGTATGCAACCAGACAGTCTTAACTAACTTGCATAATTACCCTATAATGTTCCGACTGCTGGGACACGGGCCTTCTCTCGGTAAGAGGGAGTGGACCGTAATCCACCACGCGAGCTCAGTACAGGTTGATAAATATCATGTCTTAAAATTTTTAGTTCTAGGACATGCCGGTTTCCTCACGATGTTTTCCTTCACCGTTTTGAGAGCAGTGGTGATGAAATAATGTACAAAAAGTAAAGTACCTGGCTGTGTTCGAACCCACGACATATTATAACTTGTTAGTCGCGACCGTTACCACTGGGCTACCACTGCTCTCAACTACCATCCAACTACACTTGCATGCAAAAAAATAGAGCCACCCCGTGCTCTTCGATTTGAAACTAGATAACAAGTTTTATTGACAATAACCTAATATGTATATTGTATACTGAAACCTACCTGAAAGTATGTAGATTGCATTAGTGAAAGAATATTCAAAACTGATTCATTCATTTTTGAGAAAATTGCGAACTTACAAACATAAGGGTCGACTAAAGAACCTCCCTTTTGTTGAAGTCGGTTAAAAACTTATGTTAAATAAATGATCAAGAAACTGAAATGAATCAACAAAATTAAGCTTTTTTCAGTTTATTGATCATTTATTCTGTCTGTTGTGTCTTGGGTTTTGTGTTTTCGTTTTTTGCCACCGACTTCCGAAATTAAAGTTATTTTTCACTTTTTAGTTGTGGTACCTACCCCACACAGCAGGAACTTATCATATCATCTACATACTAAGTGGGAAAAAAATACGTATTTTGTAGCTAACTCAAAAACTACCCAAGCAAGGTTAATAAAATTTATATGGGACCAATTTGGGAGCATACCCTTTCAAACAAAAAAAGAATTTTCAAAATCGGTCCACAAATGACGGAGAAATCGGTGGACATACATAAAAAAAAAAAAAAAAAACATACGCGTCGAACTTATAACCTCCTCCTTTTTGGAAATCGGTTAATGAATCAACAAAATTAAGCTTCTGTCAACTTCACTGACAATAAAAATCACGCAGTTTTTCCGAACAACAGTGAGTAATAGAAGACAAGATGAAGAATTGAGTCGATCTTTTCAAGAATATTGCTTTTATCAAAATAACAGCTCATGTGTAAATAATCATTCTGTTAACTACCTTCAAACAATTAAAAAAAAAAAAAAAAATCTTTAATATTTTTGAGATATCGGCTCTCAAATAGAGAGCACAAGGTGGACCAATTTTTTTGCACGCAAGTATAAATGCTCATAGATATCAGGATAACACTCAAAACCGCATTGACTTAGTAACTTAAGGTCGGGAACAGATAAAGCAGGATTGCGGCTTCAAACAATGTCATAGAACTATGTTCTTAAAGTCCTTCACATTCTCAGAGCAGTATCTCAGTGATAACAGCTTGAATTTGAATAAGGACTGAGAAAGCCCAAGCTTTGAGGTGAAATCCTCACTTACTTAATATTATTAATTAGAAAGTAACTCTGTCAGTTTGTCTGTTACCTTTTCACGACGAAATATTTGAATGAATTTCAATAGACGACAATAAGACGATAGAGATTGTGTTATTTTGGTTTGTTTTTTTGATAGTGATTATGTAATGAAATTTAATTTTAAATGACTCAGTCTTAATGTAATTTGTTTTGTGAATGTATGGAATTTTTAATTTAAATTTTAATGTACATATATTATTTTAATAGTCTAATGAATTGTAATGTACTTATTTTGTATTGGCGTAATGAATTGAATGAGTTGTATGTATTTGTGATTAGTGTATTGGGACTTGGTGCCTTATTAAGTAAATAAATAAAACATGGGTTAGGACATAGGATATTTTTTTATTCTAGTAGTATAACAGCAATGACAGCTTAGTAGTGTGACCGTCGGACTGCCAAGTCATAGGTCTCGAGTTCGAACCCAAGCCACGCACCTCTGGCTTTTCAAATTCATATCATTATCACTTGCTTCAAAAACGGTGAAGAAAAACATCGTGAGGAAACCGGCATGCCTGAGAGATATTTCTCGATGACATGTGAAGTCAAGTCAGAGGCCCATGGGCGGCTTTCAAACTCTGACACCAGGGTAGTCACTAACAACTCGAAAAGTAAAGAGATCCTGGTAGTACGTTCCCGTGAGATATTTTCCGACTTTTACGCGAGCGAAGCTGTAGGCAAAAGGCAGTCTCCTATAAGCGTAAGGCGCTTAGCAGACGATGGACAATTTGGAATCGTATAGAAATCCTGGCATTTAGTCCGCATATGCATTAGATTTCCATACGATGCCAAATTGAATTGTTCAGCGCTATAAAGGCCCAATACAGCGTCTTGCCGCACGCCTTATCAAGAAGGTTGCTATGAAAATGTTAGTAAGTACTGAGTAAATACTGAAACGCCAGAACGCCAATTCTCATAAATAAAAACGTTAGTAAATCTAGTCACCGTCTCATGTCAGCGCCATATTTTTTTTGATAGATTGATACTGAGATTAGACTGCGAACAATTTCTTAAAAATACTAGAAATGCCCGGAAGATTCCAACTATATTGTATTTTAGGAGCCCAGTCGAAAGCCCTTTGTACACACACGTTTTTTCTTGCCGTGAAAAACTAGGGTTTATTCGCCGCGAGCTACGACGGTCGCCAGTGTTGTATGGATCATTATAGAAGCTTGTTGACAGACACGTTTTTTCTACGGCGAGATTTATACGTCTAAATCCAAAACCCGGTTTTCAAGGATTCATTGCATTTTTTTGGCATAATTATTTCAATTATCTTTTTGAAACTCGACTCCCGGGGTGTCCCATCACTATGTGACCGCAAAAAGTCCATTAAACTTCATCATAACATAGCAGTTTCACTCAGAAATTAAAACTGTTTACGAAAACGTAAATTAAGTAATTGTTATAATTACCAAGTGTTTGAGAATTAAGTGCTGCTGGGGATTCTGTTTTAGGGTATTTTGTTACTGCTTTATTTTACTGTAAATCTTGTTCTTAATTTTTTTAAGACGCAGATATATTATGCCAGTGACCTTAAGTGGTTAGATTGCTTGTTCTGTACTGAGCTCACACAAGGCGTCGTACGTCCAGCCAGTAATAGGACTCGCCCATCCTGGAGTGCTGTCCCAAATTAGACGCATTATTAATTTTTTATACATAAAACAAACAGTATTTGAGTAAAACACGTATACTAAAAGATCAATAATTAAATTATCTTAAAAACGGTAAAAATTTCAGAAAAATACGTTTGATAGATTTTGCGTGTTTACTTACTTTAACTTTACAAATTAATTTCACTATGTAATATAAACATAATCTAAAATATTTATATATTAACTTATCAAGAAAATGCTCTAACTTAACATAATATATATTATTTCCAAATCACTAACACTACTCGTTTAGACGTCATCTTCAGTATAAAATCATTAAAAGTCAGTTATCGATGATGGGTGAGGGACGAGGTTGCTTGTATTATAATCGTTTATGTTGTTTCTTTTGTGTACCTAGTGTGCAAATATTTCGACAAAAATGTATTTTTGTTATGAAATAAATAAACCTTAAGAGATTAATTTACTAAAACATAAATTAAGTGTAGTGTTCTTGTAAAAGTAACTTTACCTAAGTTACTTTTACGTTCAGTAGATATTCTTTCAACTTATCTTTAAATGTATCTTTATTTAGATAAAGTCAGGGAACATAACATCACGCCTTGTTACCCCGAAGGATTGGGCAGAGGTGTATCTATAAATATCTATATTTCACCAGTTATGTTTAAGTCCCATGTAATCAGGGGGCGAGACTATTGCCATCAGCCGGGCACAAATTCAGACTTTGGGCTGCTACTGAGAAATTCTAGATAGAAAAACTCAATAACATTTTATCCGAGCTGAGAATAATTGTCCGTTTATTCAAATCACCACTGCCATTCTTTGAGAGTTGCATGAAATGGATATAACATTGCAAATTGACGTAGGGCGTCAATATGCTTCACAAATAATTTCCCTGACTGTATATACTGGGAAACTCGTTTACAAAAAAAAAAGTCGGCAGGTGTTGTGGGACACCCGGTTGGTTGTTATGTACTAGCTTCTGCCCGCGACTTCGTCCGCGAGCCTAACCTTCTTCATAAATTGGGCTATCCAATGCAAAAATAATTTTTCAAATCCAACTGGTAATTCCGGAGATTACCCCCTACATACAAACTTTCAAATAAATAAATAAACAAATTTTACCTCTTTATAATAATAATAGCCCCACCGCCGTATCTCTACGTTGACGTCGTGGTGGGGCTTGCGCGCTCCGAACTCTGGGTCTGTGCCGGTAAAGTTTACTTTGCCGAAACAGGTCTAGGGTGAGGAGCCAGACCAAGAGAGATACAAATACCCGCAGGGCAGCATGTGGCGAGCTGTTGGGCAGTAGTAGTATATGTAATCTGTGGCAGTAGCGACCCCACGGACCCTATCTTCCGGGAGAAGTCTTGTTCCTCACCTCTGGCTTGCCTTTATTGGCCGGCTCGAGTGAACACTGACGAGTAACAGAGCTCCCACCTCATTTTTGCCTTTATTGGCTGGCTTGAGTGGAGATTCGCAAGAGCAAACATGCTCGGAGGAAGGAAGTATTCCAGTAAGATGCTGGTAGGGATCTTGACCGTACTTCCGGGATTGTCCTGATAGCCGTGGAATACCTCTCCACTCCTTATAAGCATCTCAGGACATGTTGCCCCCTTGTCGCTTCGACACTTTGTGCTAGCGACCATTTTCGGGGGCCCATTATTGAGTGTGCAAGTCACCCCCTGCTATTTTATCCGTGTACATTATAAACCTTGATCAGGCAGGGGCCATAGTTCTTCCATAGTTCCAGGTAACCAGTCCACTTTAGCCACCCAAACCCATAGTCAAAATATCTTTGTTTCTATATCCTGCAATAGTCCTACACCAACTGGGGCAACCCCCAGTTGGTGTAGGACTTTGGGTGCCCTTGCGTAGTGCGAACAGGGATAGTCGTTGGTTGGTGCCTCAATACTTAAAAATGTCTAAGGGGCCTCTGCGAGTTGGCTTCGGCTTCCAAAGGTCCGGGACCCCAGGGTCCCGAGATATGTTAAAGACAAGAAAAATAATAATAGTACAGATTAATACAGAGCCATCTAGTATGGTCTCAAGTTTCAAGTGTCAAAAGTTTTTGTTTTTGTTTTTGTTTTCTAATACAGAGCCGTCTAGTATAGTAGTAAGTAAGGAAGGGAACTGTCTCCTGAGATGCAGGTTAATTACCTAGTTCGGGAGGCAGAGCTTCTATGTAACAGTGACACGTGTTTGAAAATAAATGAATTTTATTATTATTATTAACATAATTATATAATACAGAGCCGGCTAGTACAGCCGTCTAGTTTTGGCTTGGCTATAAAACAAAAATAAAAACTTTTGAAGTTTTTTCGTTACGTGAAGATTTCTACCAGTTTACTCCAACCACAAGACGCGTTAAATAACTTCTTTCCAAAAGTTTATAGCACAATACATCAACGTACAACCTTATTGACAAGAAAAAGTTAGTGGTATCGAAATCGATTATTTGGGAGCCAAACTGTTACTTTACCTATACTACAGCAAATGCATTGTCGGTCTACCCACGGAGTAGTAATAATAGGTCCACCGTGTAAAATATTTCTCCCGACAAATTTTGGTCACGATGGCCAATCAGATTAGCCAGGTACGCAGGAGATGTTATAGTGCAAAAGTGTGTGAGCAAACACAAGTGCACTCTCTGTTCCTTTACTTTCAAAGCCCACGGGCGGCACTCGGGGGAGGCTGGATTGCTCCAACACGAATGTATACGTACATCCGTGGTGGGGCGACCCAGACTGCCAGGCACTTCTTCTCTTGCAACCGAGCGGGTGGGCAGGTTGCGGATAGCCCAACTCCGGCTGCGGGATCGACCACTAACGGTTACATTGACCGCTGGTGGCCGATCCTGCACTCGGAACATCTTCTAAAAGAGAACCCGGACAAGAGAAGTTCCCGAAAGCCAAATCCCAGGCTTAGGGTAACCTATATACCCCTTCCTATGTTACCCATCACCAAATCAAGCCATCCCTCTCTATCCATACATTTCCTGTCGATCCTAAATCCCTAGGCCAACTCCCAGGAACCCATACCCTGCTTTCCTAGGCACGAGATTACGCCACCTACTTCTAAACTCCGGGCTGCTACCGAGAAATTCGAATGAAAAAATGAATTAATAAAATGCATCGATTCTAGCGTGGTTTAACCAGACCTGATAAATCGAATGAGCCCTAAGATTTGCACTAGCCCCTGGAGCCTCTCGCTTCATGGCGCTACATAGGCCATTGTATACCTAGGAGTAGACCGCATTGCTCGCAGAACGGATGGCCGATGGGGTCGAAAGGTTCTGGAGTGGCGACCACGTACCGGAAGACGTAGCGTTGGAAGGCCTCCCACAAGATCATCCTTGTGAAGGCCGCAGGAATCTGCTAGATGCAGGAAGCACGGAACCAGTTGAAGTGGCGGTATTTGGGGGAGGCTTATGTCCAGCAGTGAACGTCTTTCGGCTGAAATGATGATGATGATGAGTAGACCTGGTGACACGGTAACGGTAAGGAAGACGTGTCCTTAGGATATGAAAGGATTTGCGAGCCATACCAGATATGCATCCTTGAGTAAGCTATGGATTAGTCGGAGAGGCGGGTGTTATAGAAAAACCCAATAACTCTTTGCCCGAACTGGGAATCGTACCTAGAACACAACACTTAGCAGCACGAAACATACGGGTCAGTAAATAGAAAAGTATCTAATGAATAAAGAACATGCATTTTAATAGCAGATCTCCATAAAATCCCTGACATAATTTTCAAACGATACATGCAGCCTACTTCAAGAAGCGCCTCAAATAAAAAGGAATCATAAAAATTAACGTTTATTTCCACGACGACCTCCGTGTCTGTTTACGTCGGACATAGAGTAAAAATATAATGCAGCGCGACAACGGTCTTTAGATAAGCCATGACGTGTTTTAGGTGGGATTATTTTGGTTAAGCCATGGGAGAAGAGCTCGTGGATACTTAAATATTTTAACATAACATAACATCACGCCTTGTTTCCCCGAAAGGTTGGGCAGAGGTGTCCCTGTAGCAGGTACACCCACATTTCGCCAGTTATGTTTAAGTCCCATGTAATAGGGGGCGAGCCTATTGCCATCAACCGGGCACAAATCCAGACTCCGAGCTGCTACTGAGAAATTTCTGATAGAAAAACCCAATAACACTTTGCCCGACCCGGGAATCGAACCCAGGACCTCATGCTCAGCAGTAGCGCTTGCGACCACTAGACCAACGAGGCAGTCAAGTAGTCAGTCAGTTAAATATTTTATTTCACATAAACGTACAAGGGCACTCATGATACGTCAGAAGCTAGGTGGACGGTTCCAAAGGTTGTTTCCTATGGAGAAGAGCCGGCAAGAAACTCCACGGTTACTCTTTTAAAAATAATTGGCTTTTACAATATTTTCAAATAACAGTGTTAATAGGTATGGGAGGACAGTGTAGGTCTTTCGAAGGTTACCAAAGGGTTACCGTGTTACCCAGTAACTGGGTTGTGGATGTCAGATACAGTCGCTCTATGTAAAATACTGGTATTCAGCTGCACCCGGTTAGACTGGAAACCCAACATAGTTGTCTATTTTCTTTATAGTTTAAAAAATATGTATATAGCTTCGATAATGTCGATTTTAAGTCCCACAATCCCACTGCAGGGTTAAATCCGTTTTTCATACGTGGTGTGGTGAGAACCAGGGTTTTTAATGAAGTTTCTGGTGGAATACGACACTCCACGACACAGGCAACTAGCTTCTACTGTCCGACTGATTGATCGCATAGCATAACATAATCAGCCTATAATGTTCCACTGCTGGGACACAGGCCTCCTCTCTTCGAGAGGCAGTGGGCTGTAATCTACCACGCGGGCCCAGTGCGGGTTGGTAGATGTCACATGTCTAAGAATTTTTGGTTCTAGGACATGCCGGTTTCCTCGAGATGTTTTCTTTCACCGTTATGAGAGCAGTGGTGATGAAATAATTTATACAAAGTAAAGCGACTGCCTGGGTTCGAACCCAAGACCTACGACTCGTAATTCGGGGTCGTTACAACTGGGCTGGAATTTTTACTCCTTGTCCTTGTTCTATAATGGTATATTAAAAAAAAAAAAAACACTTCGGGAGTGCCGACAAAAGTGAAAACTTGAAAAAAAATTGGCACCGCGGTAATTAACGCGTTGATGTCTTTTACTCCACAGTGTCGGTAAATGCCGTTACAGTGTCGCGAAATCAATGGTTTGGTCCCATCTCAAAAATGCCCAACGCACCTATAGAAGTTTTTACTTCAAAAAATGCTTTGACTGTCATGTGGTGTTAGTGTGTCTGCAGCAAGAAGCTTAAAGATAAAAGTGGAGGCAACCCTCTAAATACCTAAGTGAAGACTATTGTCGTCGGACGCTCTCTTTCTAAATACACACATAAGAACGAGATAGTGATTTGTGTTTTCTTTATCTTATGTATGTATTCAGAAAGAGAGCGTCTGACCACAGTCGTCTTCACTTAGGTATCTAGAGTGTTGCCTCCACTTTTATCTATAAGCTTCTTGGTCTGCAAACTAATTTTATGGTGTTGTTATTGAGTATCAACAGTCGTTTGGTCACATGAAGACGATGACGATGAAAATTATCGTACTGGAAATCTCTAACAAAAAATTTTACTCTGTGCCCTTGAAGCATCATCAAGACTTAATAATGAAGGAAATGGTTAGAATTTTTCCATTTCTAGAAGCAGCCCGGTTAGTGTCAGGTTAACCCGCTTATGATTTGATATTTAACACTTTGAGGGACACTAAACGCCCATGAGAGCAGTGGTGGCCCAGTGGTAACGGCCGCGACTTACGAGTTGTACGTTGTAGGTTCGTACCCAGACAAGCGCTTTACTTTGTGTAAATTATTTCATCACCACTGCTCTCAAAACGGTGAAGGAAAACATCGTGAAGAAACGGGCATGTCCTAGAACCGAAATTTCGAAGACATGTGACATCTACCAACCCGCACTAGGCCCGCGTGGTGGATTACGGCCCACTACCTCTCACCAAGAGGAGACCTGTGTCCCAGCAGTGGGAACATTTATAGGCTAATGATGATGATGATGATGATGAAACGCCCATAGGCGTTATAACAATAAAATTCTATTGTGTCTCGTTTAGTGTCCTTGAATGCGTTAAGAATATCATTGACTGGGACAGACTGAATGTGGAAGGCGGAGGACAGGGTGTTGTGACGCAGCTTGGGAGAGGCCTATGTCCAGCAGTGGACTGCGGCAGGCTATTAAAAAATTATATCTTTTTCATAGCTTTGAATTTAAATTTTAAGGTTTCGTGTCTAGTGTAGATGAAATGAATGTATATCTAATGTGGATGGCTTTTGGTTATCATATTTCAAGATTTATGTCATTTAAAATTCGTATTAAGGCGTCACTTTTTTGGGTTGATTTGACAGTAGTTGTTAAACAATAAAACCGACCTGAAGCAATTACTTCATATAGGTATTCGATTAAGCCACTCGGCCGTGCCGAATAATGCCGTACCGAAGCACCGAAATAATGTACCCAAGGAAAATTCATAGGTTTTATACACAAACAGTATACAAATAGGGATTGTAATCCGGTGTCATTTTCAATCCGGCCGGATTCGGCCGAATCCGACCGAATTGATCAAATCAGCATAGTTTTCGCTTTTCGTTCCAAAATGGACTGTCAATGAGTTAATCGAATAAATATCTCCCCCCCCCCCCCCCCGCGGGGCGGCTCAACGTCGAACGACTTGCACGCATTTAAAGTCCTAACTCACATAACAACGCGATTATTTTGCCAAAAATTGCGATCACCGGATCAGGTAAACGTTTAATGACGCCGGATTCGCCGGATTACCGGATCCGGTTTTCTGGACTGCAATCCCTATATACAAGTTGCTACGTTTTGACTATTTATCATCATTATCATCACCATTGGTAGCCTTGGTTCTATCCACTTTTGAGTATAGCCATTTTCCCTTTTGTGCCATGCTTCCCTGGTCTGTGCGTGTGTGTGTGCTAGTATCACCTTTTTATAGTCCCAATAGTAAACTTTTGCTATTGCCAGAGCCAGGATAAACTGCAAAGTTTTTCTTAACCAAACATTTGCCTTTTACTAGGAGCTTTCCCATACCTACGAGCGTAGTGACTGTTTGCAAACACCAATCTCACATGTCCAAACATTACCTAAATTTTTTCCTGTACTGTATTCAACGCCGCTTAAAATGATATCTAGCGCAAAAGTAAATTGCCAAGAGTGAGGAAAGTTTTGAATATGAATGTGGATAAGAGTAGGGGAAGACCAGAAACGATGGATGGTCTGTGTGATAGATGATATGGCTAGGAAGGGAGTGACTACCGAGATGACGACTAATATAGAAGTACATAGGTATAGTGTCTCCTGCGCGTGCTTTTCGAAACATTACACAAAAACATCGAAACAGAGCGGCGTGGCCATACACATTTGTGTATTTAATTAAACAAGATGTTTTCGTTTTCCGAGCTGCATGGAAAATATTCCCTGCGCGGGTGAAGAGGGGAAGGGTTTGTTTCATTTTCAACCGCTGCGCGCACCGCGGACATCTGTCACTGTCACTCAACACAAGTTTTGAGGTTATATGGTCTTGTGAATAGTTGTGAACAAGTTGTGTTAAATTGACAATAGATTGTAATTGGAATAAAGATACTGTTATTCACTTTTCAAGCACGTCTTCCTTGTCGGAACTCATTACGAAATTTACACAAAATGTGTTATTAATCCAAAAATATTTTAATACGCAAGACAGCTTGTGTATGAAAATAAATGTTTTTGTGTAAGGTTTCTTGTGTAATGTTTTGAAAAAACACGCCCAGACGACTCGGCTTAAAAAATACACATGTTGCGCCGACTGAGGTATAAAATATAAATCATGGTACAGGCTAAATACCCTCAAATCACAAGACTCATTAATTTAACTTGTTTGCCGACCAATCACTTTTAAGCAACTTAAGAAATTCAACATTAAATTATAATTATAAACTTCAGCAGATTTTCCCAAAACAGGCAATTAAGAAATAAATTAGCTTTCATGCAAAACTAATTAAAGTATTTATCAATACATTGAAAGAACTTCGATTGCTTATTACTAAGAATTTTTCGTATTAAAGATTTTTGAACTTTCACGTTTAGTAAAGAAAAATATTATATTACACTACTTAATCATTAAGTTAACGTGGTGTCGAAAGTTCAATGTTATTCATAAATCATGGATGTCAGACGAAATAAAAATATTTACCAAACACCCATGCTATAAGTTCTCTGTAAAAGTTTCCGAAACAGTTAGTTTATTGCCAACATTAAAACAACCAGTGTCATAATACCATCCGAACGCGTGTAATAGTGTTATACTAAATTTCATTATGCAACTCGAATTTCAAAAAAGAATATTGTCATGCACGCGCGTTTCACTACCACAGCGCCGTAATTTAAAAAAAACTTATAGGTTATTTGAATTCACGTCGTATACCGCCATTTTCCGCCTTTCTAACCTAACCTAACCTAACCAATTATTACTAGAAAAGTCGAGAAAACTTATGGGTGGCTGACGAGCCAACATAAAATTGTAAGTTGCATATACACCAAAAACAAGTGTATTAATGCACATTAACCTACAACGTCACATGCGAACTGCGCGTCACACTGACGTCACGCAGATTCTACCTCGCGACTAGCATATATACAACAACCCGTCATCATCATCAAATTTTGCAAAAGGAGATCTTGAATAATACATATACCTAACCCAAACAAACATGGAATTATTAGCGGATTTTTACGATTTTTTTTTTTTTGGAATTAGTTGCTACAACGTAATATAAATGTGCGACGTTTGCTCAGGTCTTTGCTCAGATCGTCATCATATTCAGCCTATAATGTTTCTACTGCTGGGACAGAGACCTCGCCTCTCTTCGAGAGGGAGTGGGTTGTTATCTACCGCGCGGGCCGAGTGCGGGTTGATGGAAGTCACATATCTTCGATTTTTTGGTTCTAGGACATGCCGGTTTCCTCACGATGTTTTGATCAGTAGTGGTGAATTTTTTGTTCCAGATCATCATCCTCCTGCCCTTATCCCAGTTTCTATTGGGATCATCATCATCATCATTTCAGCCGAAAGACGTCCACTGCTGGACATAAGCCTTCCCCAAGTACCGCCACTTTGACCGGTTCCTTGCTTCCCGCATCCAGTGAATTCCTGCGGCCTCCACAAGGTCATCGGTCAATCTTGTGGGAGGTCTTCCAACGCTACGTCTTCCGGTACGCGGTCGCCACTCCAGAACCTTTCAGCCCCATCGGCCACCCGTTCTGCGAGCAATGTGCCCTGCCCATTTCCACTTAAGTTTGGCAATTCTTCGGGCTATGTCGGTTATATACCTTGGTTCTCCTATGGATCTCTTCATTTCTGATTCGATCATGTAGGGGAACTCCAAGCATAGCCCTCTCCATTGCCCTTTGGGTGACTTTTAGCCTTCTGATAAGGCCCATTGTGATATTGGGATCGGCGCAGCATATGGCTTCATTCATGCGTCTCTGTCAGCTGTCGTCTCCGAAATCATACCCTTTCTAGCCATATTATCTCTTTCTGGCCCATCTGGCCCAGATGGATAACTTCAAGATGATGTTCTGCATCTCCATGGAAATAATGGTGTACGTTTAAATTTCTTTGTATATATCTTCTACATCTCTACATCCTAACTAATAATACAGGGTGTAAGAGACAGCCAGCCAGGGGATGGGGGGAATTCAATATATCATCCTAAGATGACCGGTACATGAAATTATTTCAGGAACGTTATGAGAATCCAATAAACCTGATTTGTTTTATTACCTTCCACGCAATGACAGCTGATTTCACGCGTCATTCGTTACAGAATTTCCACATCCATTGCTATTTTTTTTTATTTCAGCTGTTTTATTTACATTAATACTGCGTACGGAAAATGTATTTTTATATTGAAATAAAGAAATAGTAACTAAAAAACTACAAAAAAAAAATCCTTAGAAAATTTTGGTTGGAATATGATTCAAAATAAGGAGCTGAATGCACCCTGTAAGTTTACGGAGGGCTGTCCCCTTACACCCTGTATTGTAAATGATGATCCGGCAGAATATCAGCGTCTGGTATATTTGCCTGACACATGTTGAGTTGGACTCCCATTTGGTGCAACCTTGAGACGCACACCGCACTTTGTATGTTTCATTATTTTAAAGTGTGTCATAGCCGATAGTGTCATCACAATGTCTTGTTTTCTTCTTTTATTTTTGTTGTTTAATGGCACCTTGTAGCTATATTCATGTATTTAGATATTATTTAATCGTGTTTTTGTATGTTGTGCTATGTCTTTTGCTTGCACCAAAATAAACGATATATCTAAATGAGAAAGTGAGTTCGTTTGTTTGTTTGTTACGCTTTCACGCTAAAACGGCTGAACGGATTTGGATAAAATTTGACACATGGCTGCCCATGACTGAGAATACTTTTTAGCCCGATATCCCCACAGGATCTATACTTATGCGGGTGAAACCGTGGGGCGCAGCTAGTATTATTTAAATTATAGTCGCTTTTCGTGTCTGTCTGTGTGATCGCGTTGTTCTTCTAAACTAAGCAACGGATTTTGATGCGGATTTCATCATAATTTAGAAAATTTATTACGTTAGATTTATACAATGTGTTCCTTTTGATATTCCATAACTCCAAGGTATTATCTTTCAAACATTTCCAGTTCTTTGTGAGTGCCAACCCTAGGCAATAATCTGTAGTATTCTGTGTTTTTCTAATTAAACTTTAGTCGAGTTCTGATTGAATTATTAATCTTATTAAACATCTAATTACGTTACTAAACATTCAGCCTTGATGTTAAATTAACATCTTTTAAATGTCTTAAGAAATTGCGTCATAAAAGTTTTGAAGGAACCCAAAATGCCAGGCGATTACTTGAATGAATTTCGAATATTTTAGCCGTAAATAATTTGCTTTTGATTTATCATCTTGTAAAATACATAATATAGCAAAATATAATGCCTGTGTAGCGGTTACATCGCCACATACGAACTACGTACGCATCATAGACATGATGTCACACGAATCCTGCATCGCGCAGTTAGAGTTTACCAAGCGATCGACATAAATACAAGATTCCGACTTCAAAACCAATGGGCAGTTGCCCGCCAGACACAACACCCGTCTGGTCGGAGGATCCTCCCTTTTCTATGGTGGATGAGTGAACTTTACACCCTGTTCCTCATACTACTAAACCTGTATTCCCAAAGGGTTTGACAGAGGTATACCTTAAGTAAAACACCTAAAAACAGACTCTGGACTGCTACTGTTAACTGTAAAATTCCAGATGGAAAAACCCAATAACACTTTGCTCGACTTGGGAATCGAACCCAAGACTTCATGCTCAGCAGTAGAGCTTATGAACAATTGTGTTGTGCAAAATTAACCTTAATAAACTGAAATCGCCAACACGTAAAGTGTGGAACTTCAGATTAGTCTAAGTAATCATGGTATCAATAAATCCGGACAAGTGCCCATTGTGGTGTTACCGTCGGACTGCCAAGTCATAAGTCTCGAATTCGAACCCCAGGCACGTACCTCTGACTTTTCGGATTCATGTGCGTATTGTATAATTATCACTTGCGTCAAAAACGGTGAAGAAAAACATCGTGAGGAAACCGGCGGCGTGCCTGAGAGATATTTCTCGACGGCATGTGAAGCCAAGTCAGAGGCCCATGGGCGGTTTTAAAACTCTGACACCAGGTTAATCACTAACCACACGAAAAAAAGGAGAAGTGCCCATTTATCTACCATGTTTTTTATCCCAAGAACAAACTTAACATTGTAGTTGAAAAACACGTTCTCCCATTACTTTCCAACTGTAAATGTAAGTTTGTACTCACAATAATGAGAGATTTACCATGCTATTTTAAAACCGTAGACTTCTTATAGGTTTTCCTGTAATCTTTAAGTATAAAGAACCATTCTCATTAATTTAAAAAAAAAATATGCTCAGTAGTTTTGGAGATAAGGAGTGGGTGGAATGGTAAATTTTCATCAATTTTCTCAAACATCTTTAAAAGTACTTACTAAAATATAAAAAAAAAAAATTTGATCCTGACAACGAGCCGTTTTACAAGGTACATAACAGTTTGTAAAACTGTTATTTTTTCCAATGTGCCCCCGAATAGGGACACAATCAAAATTCATTTATTTACGTTACACGTCCGTGTTTGAGTCACAGAAATTCATATGTGTGTACCTTTCAACTAAATTGGTCCGGAGCAAATTGACTGTGACAGAGAGACACATTTAGGGGCATGAGGAACAGGGTGTAAAGTTCACTCATTCACCATAGAAAAGGGAGGATCCTCTGACCAGACGGTTGTTGTGTCTGGTGGGCAACTGCCCATCGGTTTGAAGTTGAAATCTTGTATGTATATCGATCGCTCGGTAAACTCTAACTGCGCGATGCAGGATTTTTGTGACGTCATGTCTATGATGCGTAGTTCGTATGTGGCGGTGTAACCGCTACACACACACACACGACTGATCCTATAAGGGTTCCCTTTTTCGGATGTACGGAACCCTAAAAATCTAATATTTCATGAAAAAAAACTTCAGCCTTTTGTAAACAAAGATGGAAAGTTCAGATGAAATTGGAAAAGGGTTCCAATTTACAAAGGAACCCTAAACCTTTGTTAAAACTAATGAGGCGAGAGTCTTATTTCTTGTATTTTAATTTAAATGTCAATGCTTTTGAAATGAAAACTTTATTATTTTGGAGAGAGAAATATTACGAACGAATTAATTAAACATTTAATAAAAATTCAAAGGATTTTTACCAAAATAAAGTGATCTTTTGATGAAAACACCAGAAACAGGAATGTTTAGCTACCTTAACAATAATAATTAATTATTAATAGGGCTTGTTTCAGAAAGCGGTACTCCTGGACACGGCTCGCACTGTCAGGTGGTTCCTCTCTCTGGGGCCCTGACCGCCGGTAGCTCGGACCCTGCTCCCGATACCGGTGGGGTACATTTTTTTATATTTTTTTGTTTTTCTTTTGTTTTTATAAAAAATATTTAAAAATGTAAATTATATGTATGTAGGTAGACGAAATAAAGGAATAATAATATTAAATTATAATTTTGTCAATTTTTATTAATCTATACATAAACTCATGCCTTCTTCCCATGGGGGTAGGCAGAAATTACAAAACGCTCCTTACATCCTCCTTTTGCATTGTTTAAGTTCATACACACACGCCGGATACGAGTACTACGCACCTGACCTTTCTGAAGAACATCACCAATAAGGTCACAGGGATGATGATAATTTTTTTTTCGTCCGTCTCGTAGATTATTAAAAAATATTGGACACATATTTTTTCTTTTTTTACGTTGTAATAAGATTACGACGATACATTGAGTTAAAATGTGCCGTCACGTCACTTGTATGTAGATTTTATACTTACTTGTGACGTAGCGGCCACTCCCCAACTTTAATGCGTTTTATCTAAGTAATTTTTCATTAATATGATAAAGCAAAAAATACGTGTCTAATATTTTTTTTATTATCAGACTGACGGACTAAATAGATTTTTTTTTTTTGACCCAGGCATCATGCCTATTATATCCTTATAAGGCAGTGGTCGGCAAATTCATGAGCCAATAGAGCCAAATATGATACCAAGATTTCTTATGAGAGCCAATCCTTTTTGTGTGTCCAAACTGTCACACACAATACACACTCCCATCCTCATTCACTTCACAACGCTTCCCAAAGTTAACTTGCTAAGAAGTAGGATGCTTTCATCCAGGGACTTGAAACGTTACTCAAAATAACGTTACGCGAAGTTTTAGTAACGATAATTTGTACCGTTCCACCAGGATCGCAACAAAATTAATTCCTTGGCTTTAACGATACTAACAAACGGAACGAAATCTTAAACTGTTTAAAAACATTATTAAAAATATATCGTTATTAATATATCGGTATAACGAAATAATAACGTTTTTCATTCCAATACGCAACATAGCCAAAAAAAATTGTGAAGATGACACTATCACATGAATATAAAAGTAGGTAGGTAACCATAACTATTCATTCACAACACTGTCTGTAAAAAATGTGCACTTTCTTACGAACTTATGTTTGAATACGGCGGTGGCTTACCACCAGCCGGCCACCGGCCGCCGTAACGGGGGTGGCCGGTGGTGGTGGTGGTGCTGGGCGACGACGGAGCGGTGGTCAGCGGGAAAAGTTCTTAAGAATAACGTTAAACATATGCATCTGTAACGTTATTACAAGCGGATATAAGCATAATGTTACTGATACCTATAACGTTACTTAAAATTTTGTTCTACAAAAATGATATTCTGTAACGTTTTTTTTTTGTAACGTTATTAATATTTTTAGGTTTTAGTATCGTTACAAAATTTGAAGCGTTATTAGATAACATTTTGTGTAACGAAACGAAATTAATTTCGTTTTCAAGTCCCTGCTTTCATCATCATTATCATATCGGCTGATAATAATATGATGAAGGCATCTTACTTATTAACAAGTTAGCCTTGAAAAACTTTGAAAAGTAGGTATCTACAGTAAATGATTAATTTGCGATGTCCTGTAAATTTTTGGTGAAAATATTTTGGAAATAAATGTTTGAAATATAGTTTGAATTATGAATAAAACTTGATACCTTGGTTAATGACCGAAAACCCGACCCCTGTGCGTATCTACGCTCGCACTCATCAATATTTGTACAGAGCCGCACTCTATAGGCCAAAGAGCTGAAAGCGGCTCGCTAGCCGCGCTTTGCTGACCACTGTTCTAGGGCGTCTCCTTCCGGCGGTTCCACTCACAGCTGCCTTGTAAATACTTTTTGTTAGTCCCTTTTCACTCATCCTCGCAACATGACCAAACCATCTAAGCATACTCACTCTTTTCAATTTTTGTCAGTACATCTTCAATAAAATAAATTATTAAAAAAACAAAAAACCCGACTGCAAAAACTCAACAGAAAAGAAAAAAACAAGCATTATAATCTATAGGATTTTGGTATTGCAGGCGGGTACAAACCAATAACCTGAAATTTTGGTGAAACTTTTGTTTATCCCCGCCTGCAATACCAAAATCCTATAGATTATAATGCTTGTTTTTTTCTTTTCTGTTGAGTTTTTGCAGTCGGGTTTTTTGTTTTTTTAATAATTTCGATTTATCATCTTGTAAAATACATAATATAGCAAAATATAATGCCTGTGTAGCGGTTACATCGCCACATACGAACTACGTACGCATCATAGACATGATGTCACACGAATCCTGCATCGCGCAGTTAGAGTTTACCAAGCGATCGACATAAATACAAGATTCCGACTTCAAAACCAATGGGCAGTTGCCCGCCAGACACAACACCCGTCTGGTCGGAGGATCCTCCCTTTTCTATGGTGGATGAGTGAACTTTACACCCTGTTCCTCATACTACTAAACCTGTATTCCCAAAGGGTTTGACAGAGGTATACCTTAAGTAAAACACCTAAAAACAGACTCTGGACTGCTACTGTTAACTGTAAAATTCCAGATGGAAAAACCCAATAACACTTTGCTCGACTTGGGAATCGAACCCAAGACTTCATGCTCAGCAGTAGAGCTTATGAACAATTGTGTTGTGCAAAATTAACCTTAATAAACTGAAATCGCCAACACGTAAAGTGTGGAACTTCAGATTAGTCTAAGTAATCATGGTATCAATAAATCCGGACAAGTGCCCATTGTGGTGTTACCGTCGGACTGCCAAGTCATAAGTCTCGAATTCGAACCCCAGGCACGTACCTCTGACTTTTCGGATTCATGTGCGTATTGTATAATTATCACTTGCGTCAAAAACGGTGAAGAAAAACATCGTGAGGAAACCGGCGGCGTGCCTGAGAGATATTTCTCGACGGCATGTGAAGCCAAGTCAGAGGCCCATGGGCGGTTTTAAAACTCTGACACCAGGTTAATCACTAACCACACGAAAAAAAGGAGAAGTGCCCATTTATCTACCATGTTTTTTATCCCAAGAACAAACTTAACATTGTAGTTGAAAAACACGTTCTCCCATTACTTTCCAACTGTAAATGTAAGTTTGTACTCACAATAATGAGAGATTTACCATGCTATTTTAAAACCGTAGACTTCTTATAGGTTTTCCTGTAATCTTTAAGTATAAAGAACCATTCTCATTAATTTAAAAAAAAAATATGCTCAGTAGTTTTGGAGATAAGGAGTGGGTGGAATGGTAAATTTTCATCAATTTTCTCAAACATCTTTAAAAGTACTTACTAAAATATAAAAAAAAAAATTTGATCCTGACAACGAGCCGTTTTATTTGATATGTCACAAGGTACATAACAGTTTGTAAAACTGTTATTTTTTCCAATGTGCCCCCGAATAGGGACACAATCAAAATTCATTTATTTACGTTACACGTCCGTGTTTGAGTCACAGAAATTCATATGTGTGTACCTTTCAACTAAATTGATCCGGAGCAAATTGACTGTGACAGAGAGACATATTTAGGGGCATGAGGAACAGGGTGTAAAGTTCACTCATCCACCATAGAAAAGGGAGGATCCTCCGACCAGACGGGTGTTGTGTCTGGTGGGCAACTGCCCATCGGTTTGAAGTTGAAATCTTGTTTGTATGTCGATCGCTCGGTAAACTCTAACTGCGCGATGCAGGATTTTTGTGACGTCATGTCTATGATGCGTAGTTCATATGTGGCGGTGTAACCGCTACACACACACACGACTGATCCTATAAGGGTTCCCTTTTTCGGATGTACGGAACCCTAAAAATCTAATATTTCATGAAAAAAAACTTCAGCCTTTTGTAAACAAAGATGGAAAGTTCAGATGAAATTGGAAAAGGGTTCCAATTTACAAAGGAACCCTAAACCTTTGTTAAAACTAATGAGGCTAGAGTCTTATTTCTTGTATTTTAATTTAAATGTCAATGCTTTTGAAATGAAAACTTTATTATTTTGGAGAGCGAAATATTACGAACGAATTAATTAAACATTTAATAAAAATTCAAAGGATTTTTTACCAAAATAAAGTGATCTTTGATGAAAATACCAGAAACAGGAATGTTTAGCTACCTTAAAAATAATAATTAATTATTAATAGGGCTTGTTTCAGAAAGCGGTGCTCCTGGACACGGCTCGCACTGTCAGGAGGTTCCTCTCTCTGGAGCTCTGACCGCCGGTAGCTCGGACCCTGCTCCCGATACCGGCGGGGTACTATTTTTTTTATTTGTTTATGTTTTTCTTTTGTTTTTATAAAAAATATTTAAAAATGTAAATTATATGTATAGACGAAATAAAGGAATAATAATATTTAATTATAATTTTGTCAATTTTTATTAATCTATACATAAACTCATGCCTTCTTCCCATGGGGGTAGGCAGAAATTAGAAAACGCTACCTGATCCGCTCCTTACATCCTCCTTTTGCATTGTTTAAGTTTATACACACACGCCGGATACGAGTACTACGCACCTGACCTTTCTGAAGAACATCACCAATAAGGTCACAGGGATGATGATAAATTTTTTTTTTGTCCGTCTTGTAGTTTATAAAAAAATATTGGACACATATTTTTTCTTTTTTTACGTTGTAAAAAGATTACGACGATACATTGAGTTAAAATGTGCCGTGACGTCACTTGAATGTAGATTTTATACTTACTTATGACGTAGCGGCCACTTCCCAACTTTAATGCGTTTTATCTAAGTAATTTTTCATTAATATGATAAAGCAAAAATACGTGTCAAATATTTTTTATTATCAGACTGACGGACTAAATAGAATTTCTTTTTTTTGACCCAGGCATCATGCCTTTTATATCCTTATAAGGCAGTGGTCGGCAAATTCATGAGCCAATAGAGCCAAATATGATACCAAGATTTCATATGAGAGCCAATCCTTTTTGTGTGTCCAAACTGTCTCACACAATATACACTCCCATCCTCGTTCACTTCACAACGCTTCCCAAAGTTAACTTGCTAAGAAGTAGGATGCTTTCATCATCTGATAATAATATGATGAAGGCATCTTACTTATTAACAAGTTAGCCTTAAAAAACTTTGAAAAGTAGGTAGCTACAATAAATGATTAATTTTCGATGTCCTGTAAATTTTTGGTGAAAATACTTCGGAAATACATGTTTTAAATATAGTTTGAATTATGAATAAAACTTGATATCTTGGTTAATGACCGAAACCCCGACCCATGTGCGTATCTACGCTCGCACTCATCAATATTTGTACAGAGCCGCACTCTATAGGCCAAAGAGCCGAATGCGGCTCGCTAGCCGCGCTTTGCTGACCACAGTTTTAGGGCGTCCCCTTCCGGCGGTTCCACTAACAGCTGCCTTGTAAATACTTTTTGTTAGTCGCTTTTCACTCATCCTCGCAACATGACCAAACCATCTAAGCATACTCACTCTTTTCAATTTTTGTCAGTACATCTTCAAAAATACAATAGACGTTGATATATTTAGTAACCTGTACCCTAATTGCGTAATACAACACAATCACAATTTGTTTCGATTTGAAACTGATTGCTAATCCATTGCTTCATAAGTTGGAAAAAAAATCTGTTCAGCAACGTAAATAACGCAATGAACGTTGTTGAACTGTCAAAATGAAACAAATTAGGCAAAATTGTTTACGAAAATAAGTTACGCAATTAGGGTACAGTTCCGCTTAACTATTCCTAAAGAGCCGTTAGAAACCCTGTAAGAAATCGACACGTGTTTCAGCTCTCAACGAGACATCCTCAACCGAGGTTTGTGACTAGTCAATCGTCATCCTGAGGATGCCTCGTTGAGAGGTGAAACACGTCGATTTCTAACAGGGTTTTTTATAGTCAATATTTTTTTTAAACCGCATGGCTGCCTTACCATATCATTCCTCTTTTATTATATATCTATCTTGTTTTAAAATGTCAAAAACCTTTAGTAGGTAATGTCCATTTAACACTTTCGACTCCACCCACTTTTCATAGAACTCATACGCCTTGCGGATCCCTGTATCCAAAAATGGTATTTACAAACTCCCAATGTTTTTAAAGGACCTTTCCAATGACACCCCACACAATGGGTTAAAAAAAAAAAAACATCACCACATTACGTGTATGAGAGGTACCTTACCCTTAAAAAAAATGTTTTTCATAATTTTGATTTTAAAACCTACGCATATACTAATAAATCTTGTTAAAATATACATTAGACTTTATTTTCACGGTTTATAATGCTGTATTCGCTAAGAAAAACCTAAATTTAAAATGAACCCTCCGCGAGGGCCCCGGCAGCCCAGATGCGACTAGGCTAACCCTCCAGGAGGGTTCCCAGCACTGAACGTGTTAAATAACAAAGGAACCTATCGTCGATATTACTTAACCAAATAAGGTACGACTAGATATATTTTTAGTAGGTATTTAAAACCAATAAAATAAACATACATGGAGACGAAAAGTAATTAAAATTCATTGTGACTACGGCATACGTTATGGCACAGAATCAAGAGCTGCTTTCAAACGAGTATAAATTAAATTTTCGCCGCGCACGTTCGCAAAACCTTTTCAACGTTGAATTAAACGTTTAATGGGTATGTTTTTAAAGTAATTAAAACTGTGTTTTTACTTCCATTTTGGATTTTAAGCTTATGGAGGTAAAATGTGAATTTTTGTTAAGAGAGAACTAATCTTATAGCCAGACATTCTTATTAGGAGGCTCCCTAAATTGTATGTTAATATTCTGAAACAGTCACGCATACAATCAAAATGGAACTTTAGTATATGATTTATTGGATCTTTTTCTTTCCATGTAAGTACAAGACAGTAACGTAATTGTAAAAGTTTCGCTCGATTCATTTTAATTCGAAAATCATGTCTTTTTTTAAAGATTATTTAAATTAAATCAAGATTATTCGGCTTTTATGTCTAAAGTAAGTTTATTCACAGTAAGAAAATATAGTTTATTATTCAGCCACAAGATATTTTTTCTCTCAGTCAATTATTACTTTAGTTATAAACGAAATAAGAATTGAGACTACATTTAGTTCCGTGCTCGAATACGATCAAAGAGCGCACTCGATATTCAACGTTATTACTGATGTGTTAGCGTTTAGCATATAGTGGAGTGGCGGGATACATGGGGGCGGAGCTTGCGTGAAAATTGTCTTTAGAGTGCCTGGTCTTAAAGCTATAAGATAGGTGTTTGCTGAGTAGGTACTTAATGTGTTTTTATAAGGAAAACCATCGATCGAATTTCTCATTGCGACAACCATGTTTGTAATGAATAAACTCAAAACTATTGGACCGATTTCAAAAATTCTTTCACCAGTAGAATGCTATATTATCTTTGAGTAACAGGCTATAATTTATAAACATACTTTACAGGCAAGCCGCTGGCGGGAGCGACTATGTCATAAAATGCTTAACGCTTATGCAAATGTTGCATTCTGTCATGCGAATTACCTAATACTAGCTTCTGCCAGCGAATTCGGCGGAAGAATAAGAAATTTTGAAATAGGTCCCTCAGTTTTTGAGTTTATTCACTACAAACAAATATACAAATCTTTTCACACAAGCATTAAATTATGATGTTTGTAGGGTTCCGTACCCAAAGGGTGACAACGGGACCCATTACTAAGGCCCCGCTGTCCGTCCGTCTGTCACAAGGCTGTATCTTTTGAACCGTAATAGTTATATACTTTGTTTTTCATAGGTTTTTCGAGAAATATGTACTATGAAATAAAATATAAAATCAATACTGTGAAAGTTAAAATACTTATCCCCAACTACGGAAGCCTTCACTGTGCGTGGTCCAATACGTACTTAGCGAGTTTTATTTTTAATATTCTGATCTTAACTTGAGACTCTAAAAAGCAGTTAGATAATATGGTCTTGTTTTACTTTTTATGGTTAGTTACATACATACACTCATAAATTCATGCTTTCTTCCCATGGGGGTAGGCAGAAACTATAGAACGCCACCTGCTACGATCCTTACGTACTCCTTTTGCCTCGTTTACGTTCATGCATCTGGTCATACACGCACGCCGGTTGCGAGTTCTATGCACCTGGCCTTTCTGAAGAACATCACCAACGCCGCATTCCGAATTACACCATTATTGGTCACATCGCTCACCTCAATATTTTGTGTTCCAATTTAGATATCACGATTATGACAGCTGACAGCTGAGAGCTGTCAGCAATTCGGAACACTCGTGAACGCGCTCACTGTGCTTATTCAACGTCAAAACTTATAACATAACACCAAACCTTGCACAAGATGATTGGATAACAGTATTTTTTTGTGTATACACCATAAATTTCTTCTTCTTCTTTGGTTAGGTGGCGACTGTAGCCAGAAGCACAATTTCAAAAATGCCACGTTAGTTTAAAAAGATATGATGCGACCCAAAACAAAACAGCACAAGTCTCATTTTTCACAGCGCTTATGGTGATATTAATTTAGGGCATGGTGGGCGTTATTGCAAGATGGCACATGTCATGACGTCATCTATGACGATTCACGGGATATCGTAATCGCGCTCACGCTAATTCAGAACTCCGAACGCAGCCCAAATAGGTCAATATATATATACTCCTAGGGCGTCCCCGGTTAGTGAATCTGTTATTAAATATTTTGCATATTCATTTGTCAAAAGCTAAGTATTCAGGCAAAAAGAACACTGAGTTTTTAATTAATTATACCTTTTTTGTTTTCGAAACTCCATTCTTAACACAATAGGGCCATTTTTTTATCATATGATTGGTACTCCATTATGTACGAATTTTCCTTTTCCACGAAATAATTGGTTGAAAAATAAATGATGAAAATCGCTATGAAAATTGTCAATGGTAGCGCGGCCATTGAAATATTTTTGCGTTCAATGAGAAGCAAACAAATAAATTGGTTTGGCAGGAGAATCATGTGCCCTGGCGGCTGAGAGTACCTATATCATGCTTACTCAAATATCGCGCTGATGATGGCGCGTGTGTTGGATCATTTAGCTCCCTTCAAAATGGTTGAGCGAAATGGTACTGATCCATGCGTAATTTTCGTGAACCACCCAGGCACCCGTTTTCCGTTGACAGCTTTTTTACTGTAGCTGCCACAGCATTTTTACTGTCCTCTGAACGCTTTTAACGTGCACGTCTTTTGTACATCGTCCTCACATATAATTATAAATTCTACATTTTTGATGTAATCATTTAAAAGAGTGTCCATGGAGTTTCTTGCCCGTTCTTCTCCATAGGTACCTACTACGCTTTGGAATGGGCAACCAGCTTCATCTTTCTGACTGACCGACCCCTTGACAAATCAAAAGTGCCTGTAAATGACATGTGCCTGTACACGAATTAATTTTATTTAAGTATACATACACAATATATTGCAGTAGGTTTAAAGCTGATTAACATCCGTCACCTCACACTTCAGGTTCAGTTGAAAACCAGCGTCAGGCACTAGCTGTCCGGCATTTTTGCTGAACTGGGCCTATTTGGCGCAGCCGCGAGGCACACTTTCCTGTTAAATGATTATTTTACACTTTGTTTTTGTTTCCTTTTTTATTTTTTACTTGTGTTGTGTGCCTTTTTGTCTGTGCTAAATAAATGTATTTTCTTTCAAAATGGTTTAATTTAAATAAATGCTTTGAGTATAACATAATAAGCAATAAACAAGCCCAATGAATGAACCCCATTCGCCAATATAAGCCAACATGAACCAAAGCAATGATTACATAAATCGGCAATCCTACATGTCAGAACACGGCGTCCCTCACAACAGATTGTACACCAGGAGCTGGGATGAATTATTACACTGTCATCGTTTAAAATACCTTTTTCAGTATTATAAAATCAGTATCAAATAAAGGCAATTTTCACAGATTTTCTATAATAGAAGATCCGACCTAGAAACGACCTTCACCCATCTATTTAATAGATAAAAAGTATTTTAAATCTTATAAAATATATGGCTAAAAAATTCCTGACCTGATTGTGATTAAGAGCGTTTTGTTCTGAAAGTTGGCAAACGTCGCAAATAGATGTCCAATATTTCGCTGTTTTGATTAATTTGGCAATATTATATGGAAATAAGAAATGTGGCTAACTAGCGAACTAGAATATTATTAATGAATTTTTATTCATTTTTACTCGCTTCGCTCGCTCGGCTCGCGCTTGGTTGGTCACAGTTCCAACCTAACCTAACCCAACCCATTTGGTCGGAGTACCCTACCTTAGTTCCTGTGACCAACTGTGAGAGAAGGCCAGAAAGTAAAATCGAGGCTCAATTTAAAAAAGAAGTGTCCATCATATGTAGCGCAAAATGTTTTTAGATAGTCAGTCACTTAAATATTTCTCTAAGATGTGTGAGCTTATGAAAATAAATATGTTAATGTCAGGCTCCCGCACTTCGAAATCCGTTCAGGTATATAAATCAATATACGACAAGTGACTCGATCCATTTGCATAACCATAATTTCGTTATAATCCCATAAATCCCGTAAACCTTTACTGAATTCAGGATTAGAATGGTTTTGATTTACAAATATGGTTGTCAAAACACAATGTTGTTTCATGCAAGAAATTGGAATTCCATTTCAAATATGTATTCAAGTTCTAGTTTACCTTTAATGAGATGAATGAGGGTTATCTGAAATGACGTTCACTAGGTGGCAGCACTGAGACGTTAGGTCCTGTCAACTGTCAAAAGTGACAAATCTGGTATATTTTCTTTAGTCGTGACTTTAGTCGTCATCATATATCGTCGCTCGCATGACTAAAAGTCCTATCTAATTCTGTTCGGATTGATAAATAAAATTTTCACAAAGTGTTCTATCTGTTTTAATAATTAAAAATAAATACCAATATTGAAAATAAATAAGTAGCTATATCGTAAAAATAAAGTACTGTAAATACTCTTTACGAATAAATATAATTAAATATTCAGAACTACCGATAGATTATAATTTTATCTTAGTTAGAAATGTCGTAACTGCAAAACACTTTTCCTGAATAATTGACAATACGGAGATAGGACCGTTAGTCATGCGAGCGACGATATTTTATATTCATTCTTCTTCGTTTCGTGTGGTTAGTGATTAACCTGATGTCAGAATTTTAAAGCCGCTCTTGACCCTCTGACTTGGCTTCACATGCCGTCGAGAAGCATCTCTCAGGCATGCCGGTTTGCTCACGATGTTTTCCTTTATCGTTTTTAAAGCAAGTGATAATTATACAATACGCACATGAATCCGAAAAGTCAGAGTTGCGTGCCTTGGATTCGAACTCAAAACCTATGACTTGGCAGTCCGACGGTTACACCATTAGGCTATTACTGCTCTATTCACTGTCGAAATGGAAGACCTCTTTTCAAAGTGGCGCCAACTGGTGGCGAGAATCTTCATGAAAACCCTCATTGGCAAACAGGCCAGAACTGTTGGAAAGGGGTAATATGGGCTGGTATCCGCAACTCCACGTCAAAGCGCGTATTTTGCGTACGGGTGGGAAAATCGGTTGTTCAATCCACCCCAGCTCCTCAAAGAAGGCCAGCAACGCCTTGATTTCACTGACAATCTCACGTAGGGTACCTGGGTTACTGAAGTACTTGGCCCTGTATGTGGCGACCACCGGGCAGTTTAACAGCACTTCGGCTGCTGTCTTGTCGTCGTCCATGCAGGCTCTGCACAGCGGACTGTCTGTGGCTCCTATGACAAAGAGGTGTTTATTAAATTACCCATGGCCAGTTATAGCTGCTGTAACTGTACGCAGCTGCTGTTTCGTTAGTCCAGAGAACCTGTTTCGTGAAACGATTGAAAGGGGTTAACGTCAATATTTTTACATAACATAACATCACGCCTGAAATCTCTGGCTGTAGGGTTGGGCAGAAGTGTACCAATAGTAATAGTCTCGGTAATAGGGGGCGAGCCCACTGCCATCAATCGGGCACAAATCCAGATTCCGGGCTATTACTAGGAAATTCTTGATGGTAAAACATTATAAAATACCTATAGTTTGACCAATACCACTGTACCGCGCCTTAGGAAGGCGCGCGGCGAGACGGGGGAGTACTGCAGGCCGCTAATTCGTCAAAGCTCTCGGCGCACGGCGTCCCGCCCGCCGCTCATTGGTCAACACTGCCCCCCGCCTCGCCGCGTATTCCTAAGGCGCGGTACAGCGGTATTGGTCAAACTATATCATACCATTCGTTAGCATACTGGACTATACGGCCTCTGCTTCGAATGTTGCGGGCAGCGGGGCGGCGGCGGCAGCGGCGCGAGAGCGGCGCGTTCAAATGCATAGATTTATATGCAACTGGCGTCGAAAGCAGCAGCGCGGGAAACGAGCGGTTCTATATAAAACTATGCTTTGCCGCACCACCGCCGCCACCGCCCCGCTGCCTGCTCGAGGCAGAGGCCTAAGTATGTGATGTAAAGTCTGTGGGTTCATAGGCAACGAAGGAACCACAAGTATAAGTAAAACATGCATCTCTATCTTGTCAATGTTCTGTGGATTACACCAATAATATATAGTCAGAATAATGAAATCTGGCACGCTTTGTTATGAATATTGGTGTGGGCTGTCACTATTGTACGAGACAATGAATATCCGGGTTCCTATATTTTATCGACCGCCATATTGTTATTGTGACGTCTTCATGGCGTATCGTGAAAGACTCTTTCATCGATTAATAACATGCGTGATTAAAATAGGAGAGTGGAGAGGTACTCGTCGTTGTGGGCAAAAAGCTTATAGATAAAAGTGGTGGCAACAATCTTAATACCTAAGTGAAGACGACTGTGGTTGGACACTCTCTTTCTATAATAAATACATAAGATAAAGAAAACACATATCACTGTCTCGTTCATAAGTGTGTATTTAGAAAGAGAGCGTCCGACCACAGTCGTCTTTACTTAGGTAAATAGAGTGTTGCCTCCACTTTTATCTATAAGCTTCTTGGTTGTGGGTTATAGCTAGGGTTGCCAACCGTACTCAAATTTAGAGAATTGTACTCTATTTCGCGTAGGCGTACTTTATAGTCTACAAAAGCAATAGAGTACGCTAAAATACTCTATTTATATTCACTCTCAATTTGAATTAAATTAATCCAGCATTCATTGAGACTCTTTTCAGTTAGGGCCATCTTTTTCCTTGAACATTCAGGACAAGTGCCCCAGGGCCTCGCGATCCATGGGGCCCTTGTTCCTGCCAGGATCTTAGATAAAGGCGAGGCTGGTAGCAATCCACCAAGGCGATCTTGTTCAAGTTCTGTTGACACTCCCGGAGTACCACCACTTTTATTTTTGTTTTTAATTGTTTTCTTTTTAGCGACAGTTAATTATGAAACGAATATAGATTGGTTTCTAGATTATTTTGAACAATGAAAATAGTCAACGTAAAATTTGGAAATCAATCATTTGAAATAATTATCATGTGAAAACCATAGCAAACTTTTTTAAAAAGCAAAATTTTTTACTATCACCATTAAATTAACAAAAAAAAAACGATGGCACTCCGGGAGTGCTGACAGAAATTAAAACTTGAACAAGATCACCTTGGTGGAAGAAAAATACTTGCATAGAACATTGGTCCGTAGCCTTATCTAAATAAAGAGCACAATCGCGTTTACAAAAAAAATACTTCCGAAACCTTTAAAGTAAAAATACTTGCATAGAACATTGATCCGTAACGAAATATAAATAAAGAGCACAATCGCGATTACAAAACATTTAAAGTAAAAATACTTGCATAAAACATTGATCCGTAACGTAATATAAATAAAAAACACAATCGCGTTTACAAAAATGAGGTGACGTCACAGTGTCGCGAAATCAATGGTTTAATCCCATCTCAAAAATGCCTAACGCGCTTAAATAAGTTTTCACTTATATTTCAATAAAAAACTGCACCAAAAGAATCTTGTTTAACACAATTTTCAATTTCCCCCGCAATGCAAACGAAGCACACTCGCACCAAATTCCACGAAAACCCGACAAGTCCCGAATACCGTCGATAATTCCCGAAGCGGGACCGGGCTACAGTGCATGCCTCCTTGACACTACATAATGTCATGGCGGCGTCCTTGACATTAATCTGGATACAGCTGCGACTTGAAATATACGCAGTATGTACAGAAAGTTTTATGAATGGGTATTATTATACTGGTCTGTTCAATTCATAGTTTGATACAATACAAATATGAACGTGTATTGTGAGAGATTTTATAGATGTCGTAGGATGATTTGATAATTCTAATATTCGCGAAAACCCTCCTAATATATCCTTGGGATGTTGCGAAAACACGGATAATTAAACAATGGTAAAACATTTCTGCCAGCAACTTTATTCAAACCTAACAACCTATTTCATCATCATCATCATCATCATCAGCTTATAAATGTTCCCACTGCTGGGACACAGGCCTCCTCTCAGTGAGAGGGAGTGGGCCGTAATCCATCACGTGGGCCCAGTGCGGGTTGGTAGATGTCACATGTCTTCGAATTTTCGGTTCTAGGACATGCCGGTTTCCTCACGATGTTTTCCTTCACCGTTTTGAGAGCAGTGGTGATGAAATAATTTACACAAAGTAAAGCGCCTGTCTGGGTTCGAACCTACGACCTACAACTCGTAAGTCGCGGCCGTTACCACTGGGCTACCACTGCTCCGCGAACCTATTTCACCCAGTTCAAAATGACGAATCATGCAAACTGCTGCAGATTTTTTTTCACCATTGTCTAATTATTTAGTCGCAGTCAGATTGTATGATTTGTCATATTGAACTGGGTGAAATAGGTTAGGTTAGGTTAGAAATGTGACTAACCACGCGCGAGTCGAGTACCACGCGCGAGCCGAGTAACCACACGCGAGCCGAGAAACCGCGCGCGAGCCGAGAACCACGCGCGAGCCGAGAAACCGCGCGCGTGCCGATCAAATCAAGCGGTGCCGCGGCAGCGACCGGCGAGCGCTACTTCCAAGTTGCTCACAGAAATGTTTTCACCATTGTCTAACCATCTGTGTTTTCGCAATATCTCTAGGGTTTTCGCGAAAATTCGAATTATAAAATCATCCTACGACATAGACATAACACATAACACCACGTCTGTATTCCACAATGGGGTAGGCAGATGTTCTCATTTTGTACATGCTCATTTCAGTTGTCTTTCGACGAAATCTAATCTAAATATATAAAAGCGGAAGGTCACTCACTCACTCACTCACTCATTCACTCATTCATCACGAAATCTCGAAAACCGCTTGACGTATAAAGATGAAATTTGGTAGGGAGGTAGTACATAGTTAGTAGACGTCCACTAAGAACAGATTTTTTGGAAATTCGACCTTTAAGGGGGTGAAAAGGGAGAATTTGGTAAGCTAAAATCTAATTCCTTGAGTTAATAAACTTGAAACTTGGCACGAATATTTATCTATGTAAATTATAAACTTTGCTAATTTAGTTTTTCTAAACTACCCCCTAAAGGAGGATTGGGATCAAAGTTTGTATGGAATAATTTTAACATGCGTTCTGATTAACTCGAAACTTATACTTAAGATTGAAAATAAATAAAAACGTATATCAGAGATTTTTTTAAATCTACCCCTAACCGGGTGAAAAGGGGTATTCATTTTTACAGGGGAGGATTTAACTGTGTGGCTTGGTTAACTTGAAAATTGGTATAAATAAATAAATAATCAATAAGTCAAATAATGGAAACGTCACAACAGACTTTTAAAAATTATTATCGTGCTATTTGTTATGGGGATGAGCAAAATATTGCTAATTTATGTTTACCGCAAATTGTAAAAAGACTAGCCAAAAGGTTAGAATATTGCATTTAGTTATGGATTTTTTTTTGATTATGGCTTATGGAGCAGTCTGCATACTCAATAGTATGCAAAATTATTATGCAACACAAAACATTATTTTTTTCATAATAATATACAATTATAGAATCATTTTTGAACTTGAACAGACAGTTGTGCTGCTGGGGAGTTAGTTGCGCCACTTCTTCTTCCCAGCTAAAGGCACTAGGAAGTGATGAAGGGTGAGCGTTTTTGGGGGACTGTCAGTAATTTTGAAGTTCGAAAAGTGCTGATTCTCAGCCTAGTTTGAATAAATGACTTTTGAATTTTAAATTTCGTCGCCACGTAGCGGCCGCTATATAACGGCCGCTAGATAACGGCCGCCAAATAACGGCCCCCATATAACAGCCACCACATGGTGGCGCCACATAACAGCCGCAACAAAACGGCCACCACATAGCGGCCGCCACATAACGGCCGATACAACCGCTGCCAAATAACGGCCGCCACATGAAAATGATGGCCAAAAAACGCTCCTAACACTACTTAATTAGCTATATTTCATATTTCTATACATTAAAATACACACACAACAGGTAAATATTTGACAGCTATTTGTAAAAAGCCTAGCCAAAAGGTATATTGCAGATAGTTACGGATTATTTTTTTTTAAAGATTAAACGCTTAAGGCTTATGGGTCTAAGCAGTCAATCATAACATATATAGGTGGATTTTAAGATGGGGCGTTGTCGCTACAGTTTTAGACTGCCCTTAACTTTTTGAAATATTTTAATCTCCATTCACAGATTTTGAAAAGAATAGTCGGAACAACATAACCGCCGCCACATAACGGCCGCCACATGATGGTCGCCACGTAGCGGCCATATAACGGGCCCCATATAACAGCCGCCACATAACGTCCGCAACAAAACGGCCGCCGCATAGCGGCCGCCAAATTCTGACCACCACATTACGACCGCCACTTTACGGCCGCCAAATTGCGGTCGCCACATAACGGCCGCCACATAACAGCCGCTAGATAACGTCCGTCAAATAACAGCGGCCATATAACAGCCTCCACATAGCGGCCAACACAACCACTGCCAAATAACAGCCGCCACATGAAAATGATAGCCAAAAAACGCTCCTAACACTACTTAATTAGCTATATTTCATATTTCCATACAATAAAATACACACACACAACAGGTAAATATTTGACAGCTATTTGCGACGTTGCCAACGTTCGCATCAACTGACCAAGAAAACAAGATTTTATGTTTGCCTCATTTTTAATTTTCTCAAATTATGGTCTCCTTGGTACTGGTACGTGTGACGCTACTGGTTTCTGAAAATTGTGTTTTCGGTATCTAAAATCTATCGTTCAACTACATTCTGAAAATCAGACAGATTGCTATAAAACAGTTCGGTTATTACCGAACTAATGAAATTTTATTTTTTTTACATATTTAATAATGCGGTCAGGTCAGAAGTAACGCGGGTGTTAGGAGCGTGTTTTGGCTCCGCGAAGTCCAAACCCCGCTGCCCATCATTTTCATGTGGCGGCCGTTATTTGGCAGCGGTTATGTCGGCCGCTATGTGTAGGCCGTTATTTGGCGGCGGCTTTCGGCTATGTGGCGGCTGTTATATGGCGGCCGTTATTTGGCGGCCGTTATCTAGCGGCTGTTATGAGGGGGCCGTTATGTGGCGGCCGCCAAATTGCGGCCGCCACATAAAGTGGCGGCCGTTGTGTTGCTGCCGTTATTTGGCGGCCGCTATTTGGCGGCCGTTATGTGGCGGCGGTTATGTTCTTCTGACTATTCTTTTCAAAATCTGTGAATGCAGATCAAAATGTTTCGAAAAGTTAAGGACAGTCTAAAACTGTAGCGACAACGGTTAAGGTACCTGTGATCTCAAAATCCACCCTAAATATGTTATGATTGCTTAGATCCATAAAGCCATAATCTTTAAAAAAAAATCCGTAACTATCTGCAATATTCTAACCTTTTGGCTAGCCTTTTTACAATTTGCGGCAAACATTAAATTAGCAATATTTTGCTCATCCCCCATAACAAATAGCACGATAATAATTTTTGAAAAGTCTTTTGTGACGTTTCCGTTATTTGACTTATTGATTATTTATTTATTCCAATTTTCAAGTTAACCCAGCCACACAGTTAAATCCTCCCCTGTAAAAATAAATACCCCTTTTCACCTGGTTAGGGGTAGATTTAAAAAAATCCCTGATATTCGTTTTTATTTATTTTCAATCTTAAGTATAAGTTTCGAGTTAATCAAAAGGCGCGTTAAAATTATTCCATACAAACTTTGATCCCAATCCTCCTTTAGGGGGTAGTTTAGAAAGACTAAAAATGGCAAAGTTTATAATTTACATAGAGAAATATTCGTGCCAAGTTTCAAGTTTATTAACTCAAGGAATAAGATTTTTCATACAAACAAAATTCTCCCTTTTCTATAACTATGAACTATCTCCCTACCAAATTTCATCTTTATACGTCAAGCGGTTTTAAAGGATTTCGTGATGAATGAGTGAATGAGTGAGTGAGTGACCTTTCGCTTTTATATATATTTAGATATATATATCAGAAATCAAATGGCAACTATATACGCATTCATTGTAAATATTATAAACACAGCAATAATATTGAACATAACATAACATAACATAACATCACGCCTTGTTTCCCAGAAGGGTTGGGCAGAGGTGTCCCTGTAGCAGGTACACCCACATTTCGCCAGTTATGTTTAAGTCCCATGTAATAGGGGGCCAGCCTATTGCCATCAACCGGGCACAAATCCAGACTCCGGGCTGCTACTGAGAAATTTCAGATAGAAACACCCAATAACACTTTGCCCGACCCGGGAATCGAACCCAGAACCTCATGCTCAGCAGTGCTTGCGACCACTAGACCAACGAGGCAGTAATAATATTGAACTGTGCAATAATATTGAATTAGATATATATACATTAATAATACTTAGAGCTTAGTATTTTCAGCATAAAATACATGCACATTTACCTGTTTCTAGAAACATGTTTCCAACATTGTATGAAATTTCCACTGAAATTCAACATGAACTTTCACGTTTTGTTCATACAACTATTAATTTTAACAATTAATTTTACTTGATTATGTTAAATTTCTGAGAATGCCACATAGACCCTTTTGGTATTTTGAATTATGTATAATGTATTTTACAGCTTGCGTTTGAAAATTAAATGTACTTCTATTTGTGTTGCGTTTTAAATTGTACTTTAAATTCGTGTTCATAGGCTCGTTATTTGGGCGCTTGGTGACATTCAAGATCGTAGTGATGCATCTACAGGGTATTCAGATGGACGTAAAGAATATCATACTTTTTCTTCCCGTGGGTGTCGTAAAAGGACTATGGGACTGTCTGGCTATTTTCTTAATGTCCCTCGGGAATCCTAGCATTTCCGAATACCAACGAATGCTAATTTCCATGTCCATCTCTAACATGACATGTCACAGCATCACGCCTTGTTTTTCCGACAGTTAGGACATAGGTGTGCCCATAATACACCCACATTTCGCCAGTTATGTTTAAGTCCCATGTAATAGGGGGCGAGCCTATTGCCATGAACCGAGCACAAATCCAGACTCAGTATTATTCTCTAAGACTATTATTACGTATAAGATTGTTACAGCTATTAATAACATAAATTGTACCTAAAACCTAGGTGTTCAAATTAACACAATGTTTTAAATTCTAAAACATATTTTAATGAGCACAATACCTTCAACCTAACTTAAACAAACCTAAATTCTACAAATAAACACGACTTTTATTACTTAATCCATAAAGGCCTAAGAACAGAGTAATTAATAGCAGAAGGGCTATAATTAATCAGAATACTTCGGCTTCGGGTTAATTCGGGCAGTGTCGTGTTCGCCTGATAACTCTTGTCATTTAAGCAAAGGAGATTGACATGAGCAGTGAAAACGATTGAGCTTTGAATTTGGAACCCTGACAGAAGAGTCGTATTATTCCCATGCCGATTTCGACTACGGTGACCATTTCTGGTTTTGACGGCTGTGGATTACGAGCGTGTCCTCATAAGTAGTTAATGTAGCCTATCTTGGCTCGTTAGGTATGTGCACGGTGCGGACACGTTAGTATAGGTACCATTTTGGTAATGTATTGTATGTTGGAGGGTGTCAAACTCAAACTCAAAGTATTTATTTCAAATAAACCAACAACAGGCACTTTTGAATTGTCAAGGAGTCAGTCAGTCAGAAAGATGAAGCTAGTTGCTCATTCCAAAGCGTAGTAGGTACCTATGGAGGAGAACGGGCAAGAAACTCCACGGACACTCTTTTAAATCACAATTTATGGTTACAAAATATTGGTTGCATCATTTATGTTGAAGTTATACATGTGAGAACGATGCAGAACGTTAAAAGAGTCCGTAATAAAAAATAAAACAATTCAAAAATTAAATTAAAATAAGCCGTGGCAGCTAAGAGATGACCGGTCAAATTTATCTATTGGTCTTTTGCGCCGCAACCGCCTCTCGCAATTTTGAATGTGCTGAAAACATTATAAAGAAAAAAAAGAAAGTCACAAATTAAACGCACATTGCAAAAAAATTACATAAAATACTCATTTGCAAATTAGCCAAAAAGAGACACTGCAACCTGCCATTCTAGATCAACAATCCATTTGCTGCAATTTTTTTCAAATGTGTGGAACGCAATTTTTTTTTTCAAAAAAACTTAGAAAAAAAAAAATTTTAGCAAAACTTTAGCAAAAGTGGTTCATGATGATGAGTTCTGTGGCCCCTTATTGGGTTTTGAGTTATTTCAATTAAACCTTGTTTGTTGATCTGTTTACACAACACGATCTAGAACTGACTCTAATCTTATTTTTTTTAAACTTAATCATTTAAGATTCTGTTCAGTTCCATATTTGAAATAAGATTAGATATTTAACTAAACCTTTTTTACAGTCCGTTCAATCGATTTTGACTTCTATTGTGTTTGTGACATGACAAATGGCAGCTGCAGTAAACAGTTGGTATTGTAACCACTTTTTTGCTTTTAATGCCATCTTTATGCCTACGATATAGAAGCCAAAATCGGTTGAACGGACTGTAAAAAAGGTTTGTTTAAGTTAGATACTTAAACAAACCTTTTTTACATCTTACATCTTACATCTTATTTCAAATGGAGTATAGGTAAGTATAATTTGCATGTTAAGGTTAGAAAGGTTCGTAAAGGTCAAACTCCAGACAGTACCTATGTACCGTCAGTCCGTTAAGCATCATTAGTTCATTACATAAATATTAATGAAACGTCTACTTAAAATTCTGCGACACTATTTGCGTACCAAAGGACCAAAAATGCGTTAAAAGCCACTGAAAGAAAACTACCTCCGCTATCCCTCTCTTCATAATTAATTATTAACACAAAGAAAGGGCACAAAGCGAACATCGCTGCCATTTGTAGAGACAATTAATTTTAATGCTTACAAAGAGATTGTATTAGTAGTGTGGTGGTTGAAGGCACACAAGAGGGAAAGTGGTATCATGTTTTATTTGCGTATGAAATTAATTGTTCTGTAGACGTGACCTTGGAGACTTCAGTTATACTCTTGGTACCAAAATTTTCGGTTTTTGGTATTCGTATGATTGTGTATTTCTTTATTATTTAGTTTTATATCATTATTTTTTTACCAATTTTAATTTGACTTTTTGATTTTCATTCGATTTTTTTGGAATATTTACTTTCAATGTTTACATGCCTAAATAGTAGATTGTACAGGGATCTCAACATTTTGTGAACACCTTTATGTACCAACTTTCAAAGCAAATAAATTATTATGATTAGGTCGTTCATATTAAGTCGCTCTTATATGACTACCTATCTTTGATAATTTAGTCCTAATCAATAAAGCAATGGCACGTAAAATTTTATTGGAGAGGCAACTGGATGGCGATTGGAAATCTAGGTCTTGAAGTGATACTGAACCCCCCGTCCGAATGGACCCCAAATGGACGGGGGCGGACATATGGGGGGCAAATTATTTATTTTTTGACCAGGCAACCCGTTGGAAATGCGGTTGCTTTGAAGTTTATACCCTATATATAATTTTAAAAAATTGCCACCCCCAACATCGTTATAATTGAAATAGGTAATGTCTTTCGCTGTATACAGGATGACAGGGACATCGACGCGAAAATTGTAACCATGGATTCAGTACATGATTTTTTTAAAAATAAATGGCGAATAATTTCATCGCAGGGGCGTTCAGAATCACGTGCTAAATCCATGGTAACAGTTTTCGCGTGGATGTCCCTGCCACCCTGTATAATTCTTGAAACTCCTTACCGATGATTTGTCACCGAAAATGAAGGTGAATTTTATCAAAACCGTATGGCATTGATACACACAAATTCCTTGCACTTATTAGAGCTTAAATTTTGAATGCCATGTGCCATGTGTGTGTGTTTTGTGTGCCAAAAATGTTTTGCGCCACATCTCCCATATGGGGTCCATTCGGACGGTACGGGGGGTCCGGTATCACTTCAAGACCCAGATTACCACACGCCATCCGGTTGCCTCTCCGATTAAATTTTACGTGCCATTGCCTTGAGTAAAAGAGCCGGCAGGTTTATTATTTTCTTGGTGTGCAAGACTAGTGCAAGAGCCTGTATCTTTTCTGTAAAAAATTAAACCTAGCTTTAAGTTTGTTCATCTATCACCTGAACAAAAGATTTAACGACATCATTTCATTCAACAGTTTATGAGAGGAATGCGTGTACCTAGTAAGAGATATACTCGTTATATAATCATCATCATCATCAGCCTATAGCAGTCCACTGCTGGACATAGGCCTCTCCAATTGCACGCCATTCGGCTTGATTCTACCAGCTACCCTGCGAAGATCGTCACTCCACCTAGCCTGAGGGCGTTCTACCTTACGTTTGCAAATTCACGGTCTCCACTCAAGAACACGTGTACCCAATGGTCATCGGTTCTACGGCTGATATGGCCGGCCCACTGCCATTTCAGCTTGCTTATTCTGTGAGCTATTTCGATAACTTTGGTTCTTTGCCGGATCACCTCGTTCCGGATTCAATCCCTCAGAGAGACTCCAAGCATAGCCCGTTCCATGGCTCGCTGAGCAACCTTGAATTTATGGACCAGCCGTACCGTGAGTGTCTACGTTTCACCTCCGTAGGTCATAACAGGCAGGACACACTGATTGAAGACCTCGAATCGTCATATATCTAAAGGCAATACGTCGTCTTTATCAGAAAAGGTCTTATTGTCTCTTAAACGTAGGTATGCGGGCGAGGAGATCAGGAGATGTTAGTAAATGAAAGTCAATAATATTCTGAATAATCACAAATCTCTGATCACATTAAGGAATGAACAATAAGTAATGTAAACGATGTTCCGCAGAGTACGTAAGGCGCGTGCGCACATCAATCAACTCATTGCACTATTTGGCCATGATCACCTTTATTCCAGTCGCCATATATAACACCGTCATTAATCAATGCCGGCTTCGATCCATCTTTGCGATCTATATTTTTGGACAGACGGCCGCCTTCTCAGTACCCGGGGTTATGTCAAGTTGACAGCTGTCATAATCGTTCTAAAATCAACTCCGTAAGCTTAGCGTCGTAAAACCTTTAGACGCGCCGTCATATCTGTACTGAAAGTTCAACATTCCGAGATATCCCTTGAATTCTGTGTATTGACGTTAGAGATAATTTTGTAATAAAACTTCCCTAGATAATTTACATCAATATTTCCTACGTATTCTTCATATCACGTAGGGAAACTCCAAGCATAGCCCTCTCCATTGCCCTTTGGGTGACTTTTAGCCTTCTGATAAGGCCCATTGTGAGCGACCACGTTTCAGTACCATAGGACTTTCGTCTTAAGACACTGTGGTACGTGGGACGAGAAGATATTGCGTAGCTTCCCGAACGCTGCCCAGCCGAGTCGGATTCGACGACTGACCTCTTTCTCGAAGTTAGACCTACCTAGCTGGACAGTTTGTCCTAGGTAAACATACTCGTCCACAACTTAAAGCGTAGCGTCTCCGATCTTCATAAGAGCGGGTGTCACATGGGCATTTAACATGACCTTTGTCTTGTCCATGTTCATTTTAACACCCACTCTTTCAGAGGCTCTCCGCAGGAGAACCAAGGTAACCGACATAGCCCGAAGAATTGTCAAACTTAAGTGGCAATGGGCCGGGCACATTGCTCGCAGAACGGATGGCCGATGGGGTCGAAAGGTTCTGGAGTGGCGACCATGTACCGGAAGACGTAGCGTTGGAAGGCCTCCCACAAGATGGACCGATGACCTTGTGAAGGCCGCAGGAATCCGCTGGATGCGGAAAGCACAGAACCGGTCGAAGTGGCGGTGCTTGAGGGACGCCTATGTCCAGCAGTGGACGTCTTTCGGCTAAAATGATGATGATGATTCTTCATATAAGCCAAGTTTTGAGCGTTCTATCGGAGATACCGTTTCATTTAGAATTCGACATTCACTAATTAATTCGGTAATTAAGTCCCACTTTCTCTAGACCACGTATTCATAATTACAGCGCAACTGCTTTAATTATGAATACGAACTATATGAAGTTTAGCTATACTTCTAAATTATTTTGACTAAATATCGTCCCATTTCATATCAAATAATCGGAGTAAAACCATTTACAGGAACATGAAAGAAAGGTCAAGCTTTGACCTTCAGCGTTCCTTAACCACTGCACTCCGTCGGAGCTAATGGACTTTTCTCATTACACACAATATTATTTACTTAGCTATTACTTCTGATATTATATTTTCTATTTAATGCCATATTACGCCGCCATCTTGGATATCGTTAGAACATTTATAAGCACGGGCGCTTTTTCAACGCGACGTTTTTTTTCGTACTCCAGATTTTCAACTATCGACGTCGACCTGAGCGTTGAAAATCCAACAGAGCACATCCTAGTGCGTTGTAAAACCGCACAGTTGGATTTTGAACTCTTGGCGATAAGCTGAGCGTTGAAAATCAAGAGAACGGAAAAAAAATATTGTCATAAAAAGCGCCCATGCGTACGGCGGCTAAGTCGATAAAGTAGCTTTACTTGGTTTATGAAGATCAATGAAGAATTTATTGACACTAAATAAGAAGTATTGGAGTATATTTAATTAAATATTGTAATATTAGTACCTATGTATGCATTACACACTAGTGACAATTCATGATAATTTCAGCACGGAATCACCCACTTCTTGGTCCTGTAGGCCATTGTTACTTGTTAACTTTATTAACTTTTTCACAAATTAACCCTAGAGTAGTTGCGCGGAGTAATCCATGGTTGTTTAAAATGAAATTTCTCATAAACTATTCAAGAGTGTTAGCTGGGACTCCATGTATTTTAAGTGTAGTAACCCCCGCCCCCGCCTCGCTCAGTTGCGCTCGCGCATTGGCGACGTATGTTTGTGTCAGGAGTGGGTATTAACTTTAAACTTTAAACTCGGCCATTGTTGGTTCGTTAGTCCATTTGGTCCAAGGAACCACTAAGTAATAAAGGACGATTACAGGACAAGTTTTTGATATATCTGATTTCAACAAGACTGTTAACGATTTATGTTTGTTTTTTATTGTAACTTAATTTTAAAAGAGATGTTTGGTTATTTTAATAAATAAATAATAATACGATTGAATTTAATTTAAAAAACGACACAACAAATTGGCCTACTTATGTAATCCGCGCGACTACTCACGCGATTTCTTAGAACCACCGCAGGGTTAAGATATCCGTGTTTGATCTTCCAAAAACAAATAAATATTTAATGTTTGTATCGCTGAGAAGTTTCTTGCGACACCTTCTTCCGTTTTCGTATCTTTTGTAACTTTTAACATTCAAAACCTGGATCTCTCCCTAATTAGAATAAGATTAATTTTAGATTATGAATTAGGTCAGCATTTCCCAAACTATGGATCGCGACCCACTGGTGGGTCACGAGCGAATATATTGGGAGCGCATTGAAAAAAAAAAACAGCTTTTTCTTCTTTTCGTGTGGTTAATGACTAACCTGGTGTCAGAGTTTTAAAGCCGCACATGGGCCTCTGACTTGGCTTCATATGTCATGCTGTCGAGAAATATCTCTCAGGCATGGCCGGTTTCCTCATGATGTTTTCCATCACCGTTTTTAAAGCAAGTGATAATTATACAATACGCACTCATGTGCCATCCGAAAAGTCAGAAGTGCGTGCCTTGGGTTCGAACTCGAGACCAACTTGACTTGGCAATCTAACGTTCACGCCACTAGACTATCACTGCTATAATGCACTGCAATTTTCAGCTATGATTCTTCTTCGCCATGAACCATACCACATACTACACGAAAAAAAATGAAGAAAAAGCTATGATTAATGCCCAGAGCTGGTTGCTCAGGTAACTTTTAACACTCCCCTACGGCGCACTCGTCACACTACGATGCTACACGTGCCCCGGCACTCGATTAATTACGCCAAAAATTGTGTATTGACCCGTATTGCTCGAATTTATAACACAGATTTCTCTCAAGTCGATATATTTAGCTGTAATAAACCTGCATTCAAAAAACAAATAATAAAAACCATAGACGAAGGCAAATGACAAACTGTTAATAACTTAATTTTTTACTGTTTTTTCTCTTTTATTTTCTCTTTAAAATTTAAACTTAACTGTAAGTAATACCTAAAATTGCACTTTTTGAATTTAAATATTTCTAAGTAGTCCGTTCGCATGTTTTATATTTATCCTAGTTATACAGGGAAACCTATTATTAGCCATACAATACTGTAACACATATTCTGTTACATACTATTATGTATCGCTGTTGGTTGCCTAAATAAAGAAAATAAAATTAATAATAAAACTAAATACCGAAATAAATTGGACGTATCAAACTCATGGCGGTTAAACGTAACTAAAATTGAAGTCGATGCCAAAGCTATAATGACAACAAAATATGAAACAAACTCTTACCTTCAGGAACGTCAGCAGTCCATTCATGTTGGAGATTCTTCATCATGCTGGTGTGATTTGGAAGCTGGCGTTCCTCAAGGCGGCATTCTTTCTCCTCTTCTGTTCTCTATTTTTATTAATCTTATAACTTCCGAGCTTCAGTGTGCGTATCATCTGTATGCGGATGACCTGCAGTTGTACTGTCAAGGGAGGGTTGATGAAATACCTGACGCTATAGAAAAGTTAAATAGGGACTTGGCAGCCATAAAAACCTGGTCTGATAAGTTTGGTGTTGCAGTAAACCCTAAAAAGTGTCAGGCGATCATAATTGGGAGTCCTCGCAGTATTGGTAAGGTGGATGGTTCAACCTTGCCACCAGTTCTCTTTAATGGTACGATCGTTCCACTTAGCACTAACGTGAAGGATCTAGGCTTGCATATTGATGGTACCTTGAACTGGCGTACTCAAGTCGCCAGGGTCAGCCAGAAGGTTACTGGAACGCTGCGGGCTCTGTACCGACTGAAAAATTTATTACCGTCAAGTACCAAGACAATGCTTGTGCAGTCCTTAATTTTCCCTATCATCGATTATGGTGATGTGTGCTACTATGACCTGAATGCAGATCTCCTCGACAAACTTGACCGTCTTCTCAATAACTGCATTCGATTCGTTTTCAATCTGCGTAAATATGATCATGTCTCTGTGCATCGGTCGCTTCGAAAGTGGTTGCCCATACGCCAGCGCAGGGAGCAAAGGGCACTGACCACCTTGTTTTCATTTCTTGACTCTCCCTCTTTCCCTGGTTATTTAGCCCCCCACTTTCAGTACATTTGCGCAAACCACAATAAAACTCTACGTTCATCACACAATCGTCTTCTTCTATGTCCCACTCACCGCACTGATTTCATTCACTCTTCCTTCTTCGTTCAGTCTATCTCTCTGTGGAATGCGCTCCCCCAAGAAATCAGGATGGCAACAAACAGATTATCCTTTAAAGTTAAAGTTCGCGAGCATATTCGTAAGAAGCTGGCAGTATCATCACAGCGGTAATGTTTTCCCATTGTTTGTCTTATTTGTTTTATAAATATATTCGTGTATTTATGTGTATTTATTTGTTCTTATATTTATATATATAGTTATATTATATATTTTGTTTTGATAGGTATATATATATCCTTATATTTAAATAAATATTTATTCCACAATTTTCAATATTGCACCTACCACTGTTTGCCTCTGCATCACCCAAAGGTTGACTGGTAGAAAATGCCTATGGCATTAAGTCCGCCTCTGTACGTGTGTTAAAGTATTAAATAAAATAAACATAATCCTTCTCATTGAAATAACACTCCTTGTATTTAATTAAGTATTCAAATGTTCGATTGAAACTATTTATTTTTTCTAATTTGAACAGTCCTTCGTTCATATAGTTATGCCCCTATTTTTCTCCATAACAGCCAAGAGGAAAGTTCCAAATTTGGAAGTTTTTGTTAGGTGGGTCGCGATCCAGTCAACTTTGGGAACCACTGAAATAAATATTAATAGTTCCTTCAAGTACACCTTGCAACTTCAAGAGAAGCCCCAATAGCTGAAGACAAACCAAACAACAGGCAGCCAATAACCTTTACACAAACAATGAACTTAGTTTCAAACTCAGCTGATAATTATATACTCCTGTTTACTTGCTAGTTGTACCATAGACTGTGAATGTTTAGAAAGGGAGCACTGAATACATCCTAAAGAGAAATATGTAACAGTTACATAATTATTTTCTTTGTTACTGATCCTCTAAAGAATTATTGACCTTATAATGATACACGCTTTACAAAATAAAAATACATTGTGTTAAAAATATTACAGTGATGAATTAATGACAAACAAAATAATAACAAATAAAGAAACATTACATTAACATTTAAAATTCTATAAATTTTATTATATGGTGTTCGGGCGGTAAACTCTAATTGCGCGATGCAGGATTTGTGTGACGTCAGGATTTTGTGTGTCATCAGGCCTTTGATGCGTAGCTCGTATGTGGCGATGTAGATCTACACAGCCACAATCTTTTAAAAACTTTTTGGCTAGAAACTCAAAAAGTTTCAAAGTCAATATTATATCCCAACAATGATGACACTGACAGCTCTTGAACGCTGTTTAAGCCCCTAGTACACGTTGAGCGAGCCCGTTGACCGCACGCGCTCGGCCAATGGGCAAAATACACGCAAATCAAACGGCAAATCACGCAAAAAGGCCTAGTGTACGTTGGCCGAGCGACGGGCTCGCCCAACGTGTACTGGGGCTTTAAATGTGTTGATCGCGTTCAGTTCCATTTGTGAAATTCGCTCTACCTATAAGTCGTAGTTGAACGAATGTTGATCGTATAAATTGGTGATATAAAATTATCAGTAAGTACATATCAACTCAAAGGGAACGTCTAGTCGGCACCAGGGATAGAGTGGAACTCAGCGGGGCGCTCTTGAGGCGCTACCTTTGAGTTGTGTCCTACATCACATCTCTTCCTCGCCACAACCGCGCCCCTCGCCATATCTGTGTCCCGCGTCTTAGGGATAAGACCGGGGAGTGTACGTACGTGACTTTCACTTCTATACGGTTTCCATAATCTATAATTCTGCCCTGTTCTAGGAGCTCCGACAACTCACACACAACAGAACTATGTGCAACTATTAATTACGTTCGCAATTTACTGGAAACTGTCCCGAGTCTACACTGAACATGTAGATGCCTATGGTGCAAATAGTTGCTAGAGATGCAAATAACTTATAAACTCCTAGTAGTCATTTATTTAGAGTTTCATTGTTAGCAGCCATTTTTTTTTTTTGTTTAAGGTCATAACGCTCACATATCAAATCGGAAAGGGATCGCCTTTCGCCTCGCCGTCAAACAGACGTTAACCTAACGTTAGTACGTAACCAAAGCGGATCAGCAGCTCCGATACGTTGACGGCTACGGCTAGGTGACGCCGCGCTTACGGCTCCCCGTAAGCGCGCGCGGCAGTAGTGTACTGCAAGAAGGCCGCGGGACGCGCGTAGACGAAGAGACGTAAGCTCGGGTACGGAGAGACGTAAGCGCGGAGACGACAAGCCATAAGCGCGGAAACTGCAAGTTGATTAGCACCGCACCGCAGTTCGTGAGCTTGTCCCGAGGCGAGGCGATTACGTTACGATTCCGATTAGCGTGCGTTGCAGTAGGGAGTTTCATACAAAGAATACTGAATGGCTCGAGTTGATACGGTGACGATCCCTTTTCGAGTTAATATGTGTGCTTATGACCTTTATAATTTTAGTTAGGTTATTAGGTATACATTTTAATTTTATTAGTCTGTGACTTAGTTTAGTATAAGTATTATTCAGATATTATTTACAGAAGAAACCATTTCATTTCCAGTATAATTTATATCCTTTTTAATAAATAATTAATATTATCTTTACATAGAATTGTTAGCAGTGATTATGAAATGAAATTGACGAACCGTATGTAAACAAATAATAATCAATTTTATTAACTAATTTGCATAAATATATTACGGAGGAGGGTAGGTGCCTCTTTCGTTATTATCAGCCATATTTAAGTACTGTGGGCGTACTGTGGGTAGTGTTGGTTAGTGCGCAATAGAAAAACCGTTTACAGTTCAGATCACATTATAATTTACTACCAAATTAATCATACTAGCGAATTGCTAGTAAGACACACTATACATAAGTACGCGATACGACAGTTTCTAAACGTCTTTACTGCTTGACCGCCATCTATGAACTCTGCTCAGCTCCGGCCGATCCGAGGAGCGTTATGTCGTAGACTGTAAAGCGCCATTGGGCGGCGCCGGCGCTCTGATTAGTCAAATCATGACGTATTTACGACTTATATATTCTTTCTACTGAAAAAATATACTTCCTAAACCTTTAAAGTAAAAAATACTTGGATAGAACATTGATCCGTAACGTTATATAAATAAAGAACACAGTCGCGTTTACAAAAATGAGGTGTCAGTAACTGTGTCGCAAGTTCAATTGTTTTTCCCATCTCAAAAATGCCCAACGCCCCCAAAGAAGTTTTAACTTAAAAAAAACCGGTCAAGAGCGAGTCGGACTTGCGCACCGAGGGTTCCGTACCTACCCATTATATCGCCATAATAAAATTGGTATCATTCTTATTGGTAAAAAGATATGGGCAAATTTAGATTTTCGCGAAAACTTGTAAGTAGGTACCAAAATTTACCATTTTCAACTTTTTATTTTTCGGAATTTTCCCTTTATTTGTGCTGTAAGACTTTGTTTTTTGCCAAATTTTGTGATTCTAGGTCAACGGAACTACCATATAGGTTTTCGACCCAAAACCTACAGGGTACTTCCGGTTGACCTAGAATTGTCAATATTGGTTATTTTAGAATTGTCAATCATGAATCGTGTCGGTCGTGATTCAGTCGTTAGAGTCCTTCACTTGCTCGTGATTCATCTACGGCCCTTGCTTTAAATCTGTCCTTTATTCACTAATTGCATAATATACTATTCTTGTATATGTAGGCTCCCCTTTAATTATTAACTTTATTAAATTCTTATTATTTGTTGATAAAGCGGCAATAGAAACACACATAACATAATAATATAACATCACGTCTTGTTTCCCCGAAGGGTTGGGCAGAGTTGTACCTATAATATACCCATATTTCGACAAGTTATGTTTAAGTCCCAAGTAATGGGGGCGAGCCTACTGCCATCAACCGGGCACAAATCCAGTCTCCGGGCTGCTACTGAGAAATTCTAGATGGAAAAACCCATACCATTTTGAAAATTTCAACTGTCTACCTATTACGGTTCATGAGATACATATCGCTGACAGACGGACAAACGGACGGATAGCGGAGGCTAAGTAATAGGGTTCCGTTTGACACCCTCCGGGTACGGAACCCTAAAATATACTTACAATGGCTGAAATCCGGGTACACAAGAATTCATGAAGTACCTAACAGAAAATAGAAATAAATAAAAAATAAATTTATTTTCGTTTCATTTATTTCTCTGACACGTTTTTCAGATTATGAAATTCTAAGAAAATGTCGTCGCCAAAAACATTAGTAGATATTTGAAATGAGGACAAAACAAAAAATAATAAACTTTTTTGGTTGAATTTTATTAGGAGAAATTAGAATTTATTTTACTGTCTGTACATAAACCGTTTTTTTACCATAAAAAAAGCATGACGTCACATATAGTCTATTCCAAAAGTATCTGATAAAAATGTAAACAAATGGATCAGAAAATAAAAAGTAACACTTTCGTCGTTTCAGTCAAATCAATCTACCTTTTCCCAAATATCTTGGGGTCGGCTTCCAGTCTAACCGGATGCAGCTAAATATCAGTATTTTACATGGATCGACTGCCTATCTGACCTCCATAACCCAGTAACTGGGTAATACGATACCCCTTGGAAAGACTGGTTGTCAAATCTGAGAGTCGTTACCCGTAACAACTGTCAAAGAGCTACGAATGACAGCCGGGATCAACGGCTTAACGTGCTTTCCGAGGTACGGAGGAGTCTCGGTAAGTAAAGATGGTCACCCAGCCACGGACCAACCCCGGCAAGCGTAGCTTAACCTGATGGATCGACCCGTGCAGCTGTTATTACTTAGCCACGAGCTCCTCCGTTCGTCGTTTCAGTCAATAAATAAATAACCATATTAAACTGATGGTATAAATAAAACATAACGTTAATAAATAGAATAGGAACCGTCTCAGCATTATCATAATTTCAGCCGTCAGACGTCCACTGCTGGACATAAGCCTTCTCCAAGCACCGCCACTTCGACCGGTTCTGTGCTTCTCGCATCCGGCGGATTCCTGTGGCCTTCACCAGTACCCTAATTGCGTAATGCACGATCAATCACAATTTGTTTCGATTTGAAACAGATAGGTAATCCATTTCTTCATAAGTTGGAAAAAAATTTGCTCAGCAACGTAAATAACGCAATGAATGTTGTTGAACTGTCAAAATGAAACAAATTAGTCATAATCGTTTACGAAAATAAGTTACGCAATTAGGGTTACAGGTCATCGGTCCAACTTGTGGGGGACCTTCTAATGTTACATCTTACAGTACCATCTGGACCGTCAGCAGGGATCGTCTGTAGGCAGTAGTACCAATAAAATTGTTTAGTTACAAACACGGCGTTTCGTAAATTGCTTCCGCGGATTTTTAAGACTGAACAAATGATTTTTTGATCAGGTGTACTTTATACCTACGCGAGTTGGACGAAATCAATAATATCTGTACCAATTGAACAAAGCGACACGTTTTTTATTAGTATATTAGCGTTCTGGAGTGATAGCCTAGTGGTGTGACCGTCGGACTGCCAAATCATAGGTCTCGAGTTCGAACCCAAGGCACGCACCTCTGAATTTTCGGATTCATGTGCGTATTGTATGACGGAAAACATCGTGAGGAAACCGGCCTGAGAGATATATTTCTCGACGGGGCCCATGCGGCTTTAAAACTCTGACGCCAGGTTAGTCACTAACCACGCGAAAATAAGAAGAAACGTTCTGGAGTGCGTTTCTGGACTGTAGCTGTAGGAGCGCTCGAAGTTCTTCACGACGCTCATCCGACCAGGCCTCTGCCGGGTGAGATCCCCAGTTACATAGGGAAGGCTCAGCAAAGGCCGATCCAGCAACGAGGGCGTCGGTTTTAGCTGGCCCAACCTACAGTGGAGGCTATCCCCGCCTCTAACAACGTAACCAAATCTAGCCAGTAGCGTGTATCTCTTGGGCGCGTTTGTTCCATCGTAAACCTCATCCATCGCTATCCATCAGCCGAAATCAAGTTCAAGAGCACGTACATGAGACAATAAAAAAACACAGCCCTCTCTGGGCAGTCGGCTACGCTACTTATCTGACTGCCGAATCCTTCTACCACAGCATAATTTATGACAATAAAGCCCGGTAAGAAACATGCAAAAATAAAGAAAAAGACAGAATTATCTGATTAAGACGCCGATATATGCCAGCGACCTTGACTAGTTCGCTTGCGTATTCTGTGCTGAGCTCACGCAACGCGTCGTACGTCCAGCTAGTAATAGGACTCACCCATCAAGGAGCGCTGTCCCAAATTAGACACATTATTAATTTATTATACGTGAAACAAAAGGTATTCTAATAAAATACGTGTAATAAAAGATACATAATTAAATTATCCTTAAAATGGTAAAGGTTTAGAAATAGGTACTCGTCAGAAAAATATGCTTGATAGTTTTTGCGTGATTCACAGTTTTTTATCCTCTAATTTAATTGCACTATTTAATTTAAATATTATCTAAAATATTCACAGATTAAGTTTTAAGAAAATGCTCTAATTTAACATAAAAATATTTTTTCCAAATCATTAACATTACTCGTTTGGACGTGATCTTCAGTATAAAATCATTAAAAGTCGCTTAGAGCCTTAAAGGACACCTAACACTATATGCGGACGACACCTGTCTCTTTTACTTTGACAAATCAATTCACGACATTATGAAGGACGCTCAACATGACCTTGATCTATTAAACGAGTGGTTAAAGTGCAACCTTCTTACAATTAATACGTCGAAAACCTCATTCATGATTTTTACCACTAAAAATAAGCGTATACCGGACTTCTCGCCTCTCAAAATAAATAACGAAATAATAAAACGATCAACCAACGAAAAATATCTTGGATTAAGGGTAGATGAAAAACTATCTTGGAAATTACATATCGACCATCTCAAAAGTAAATTAACATCGTTATTGGGAGCGTTACGGAAAGTAGCAAACTGTATTCCAAGTAAAGTTCGCACTTTGATTTATAACTCGTTAGTCAAATCGCATTTAGAATATTTAATTGAGATATGGGGATCCGCAGCAGTAACAAATTTAAACCCACTTCAAAGAGTTCAAAATAAAATAATTAAAACGCTGTTCCATTATCATTATCTCACTCCAACAAAGACCTTATACGAAAAAACTAAACTATTAAATATTAGACAGCTATACATTTACTACACTTGCATTCTTATTAAAAACATAACTACCAACTCAATACAAACTAACACACAACTAAAGAAAAAAACAATGTCATATAACCTGAGAAATAGATATAAAAACCATCTTGAAGTCATCAGCGCACGCACTAATTACGGTAGAAAGACTATATTATTTGAAGGAGCACAGCTGTTCAATGGATTGCCGGACGATATAAAAGAGTGCGATAACGTGAATACTTTTAAAAATAAGCTTAAGAAACATGTATGTACATTATAACTTCTAATACTCTGGAGGAAATTGTATTGTATTATCATACGTATTACTTTGTATCTCATTATAAGCGGACTGTAAGTTCTTATGAGAATAAATTTCTTTAAACCGAAAAGTCGCTTAGAGCCTTAAAAAAACTACCCCGACAAGCGATCATCACGAATTTGCCGATTTTTTTATAAACCTTGACAAACCCCTGGACGTTTCTTCCATTTAACGTATCTTGACTTACATGCTATGTTTAGACGCACCTTTACAAGAACACGTCTGTCATATGTGTCGTAAATTATGAATGCTAAAAGCAGAACATTTTCGCCTTCAAACACAAAATATTACGTTTTTCTATTCTTTGGATAAAAGAAATGTTATGTTAGCGTGAAGGTCTTAATTGAAAAACGTTTGCTCTGAAATATTAATGAGAATAATGTGCTAATGGGTTGTTCTGAAGCCGATGATTATAAGGTAAAGTTTAACTTTATGTTGTGCTAGGGACACACGGATTAAAAAGCGTTCGTACTCATAACATTTTGGTGGTTAAAGTTATTTGGTGGAAAACTGCAGCTAATCTTAAGTGAGATTGAGCCAGAACTGTCCGCCCCATGTCAGAAGAACGGTGAGCTAAAGGAACCACTGATTCTTCTTCTTTTCTTGTGGTTAGAGACTAACATGGTGTCAGAGTTTTAAAGTCGCCCATGGGCCTCTGACTTGGCTGCCGTCGAGAAATATCTCTCTCACGATGTAACCACTGATTGGGTCGCATTAAATGGAACTTGGCTTCTACCGAATGGATTGGCCCGCCTGGTGGAGGCTTTTGCCTGATTGTGGCATGACGGGCTAGATAGATTTGTTGGTAAGCTGCGCACTTGCCACCGCCGCCTACGCCCAGATGCGTAGGTGCGATGGAGCAGGTGCGTTGACATTCCAGAAAAAAACCTAAAATGTGCCCACAAATAGTTAAAAACCGGAACACAGCAAAGCTATCTTGGAGAAGAAAGAAAAATACAACTAGGTAAGTTTTTCTTTGTTAGACAGATCATTAATAAGTCAGTCGGAAAGATTATATTTTTAATATCACAATTTTTGTGAGACGTTTTCACAGGTTTGCCCGACTATTTCCGACCTCGAACGGAAAATGTGGGTAGCCATGAGCTCACCACGAGGCAAATTCGCGAGGTGAACTGGCTCATTTTAAGCATGAAACCCCTGAACATAATTATACCATTATAGCCAAGTAATTAGGTATTCAAAAACCAGCTTGTTAAAAATGAAAGACGATTATAATTATAACAATATTTTTTGATTTCCCGATTGGATTTCCCATCGGCAAAAATAACGGACTTCCATACAAAGTTTCATCCCCTATTTAGGATATATATTTTTTTAAATACTTTGGGTTCTCTTCTATGCATACATAGAAATAAATAATGTCTGTTTGAAATGTCAAATAACAGCTGTTTACTAAAAACATTTTTTTTTTTTTTTTTTTGTATGTCTGTCTGTTTGTCAGATTTTGTCGGGACTTTCACTGGCATAGCTGATGTTATAAGGAATAACTTAGGCTACTTTTATTTTAGAAAAAGAATTAGGGTTCACGCGAGCGGGGCTTCGAGCAGCATCCGCACTCTCAACCTCATTGCTGATGACGTCGATATATTCTGTTGCGTTTTGGGTGAATTTGAAAGAATAGCTACTTATAGAGGAGCTCGTGGCTAAGTAATAACAGCCGCACTGGTTGATCCATCAGGTGAAGCTACGCTTGCCGGGGTTGGTCAGTGGATGGGCGACTATCTTAACATACCGAGACTCCTCCATGCCTCGGAAAGCATGTTAAGCCGTTGGTCCCGACTGCCATTCGTAGATCTTTGACAGTCGTTATGGGTCGTCAGAAGCCCGAAAGTCTGACAACCAGTCTTACTAAGGGGTATCGTATTACTCAGTTACTGGGTTGTGGAGGTCAGATAGGCAGTCGCTCCATGTAAAATTCAGCTGCGGCCGGTTAGACTGGAAGCCGACCCCAACATAGTTGGAAAAAGGCTAGGCAGATGATGAGCCACTTATAGAATTTGTTATGGTTCAAACAGTGGAACTATTTAATTTTTAAGTGTACTACAATATCGCATTGGATCTAGCCTGTAAGGATATTTGTATTTTTGGAGTGAATAAATAAATAAAAATCTACTTCGTTATAAGTATTGGGAACTCTTGTGCGTTGTCTGTCATTGAATGAATGAATGAATTTAAGATTTTTATTAAGTAGAAAAAGCTGCACTTATTCGGAGACCTAAAGATCGATGATAAAAACTTGTTAACCGTTTTGCCTGACCGTAAGTCTCAGCACTCACCCTCCTGGACTGAACGGTCTGCCACAAGATAAATTATACATTACCAACACTCCCACTTGCTTTGTTTTAATAATACAATCTATTAGCGCCGCGTCAAATACGGTGCTGTTTGAGATGACTCTTATATTATTTTTTACTTTAAGATGAGTGAGGCAGCGGAGCGGAGCGAGGGAGTAATGTGGAGCGGAGTTGCGGACTGTGTCTGTCCATTCATGCGGAGCGGAGTTGCGGCCGAGTTCACGTGACGAGTAATTCGAGCGGGCTGCAATACCCCGCGGCTGGTTTTTTCCCAATTCCCCGCTCCGCTTCCTCGTTTAAAAATTCATACAAAACAGGGAAGAGGATCTTCCCCGTTTTGTATGAATTTTTAAACTAGAAAGAAAGAAAGAAAATATGTTTATTTAACTACTCCTGCAAATCCCTGTCTACTGAAGCGGAGTGGTGATTTAATGTAATTCCATTGGTTTATCAATATAAATAGCGGAGTGGAGCGGAGCTGTGCCAATGCACAGCTCCGCTCCACTCTGCTCTTCTCCTCTCTGCTCCAATGGACAGTCAGCCTAAAGACCCTGCATGAGTTTAATTACAGTTACATTAATTGGATATGCACGCATGAAAATACACGATGGAAGGGGCATGGACGCGCAAACAGGTACCATGAATTCAACACTTGATTCTAGATCATCTGCTGTTTCATACAAAAGTACAATACAAATCCTACTGCAGGGCAAAGGCCTTCCTACTCTCTTTCTTTTAATGAAAAGCTGCCAAGGACCAGTTCTTTTTGACGGAGCCCAGCTCATCCCGCCATCTCCGTTTAGGTCAACCGCTATGTCGCTTGCCATGAAGAAGTCGATGACCTTGTGAAGGCCGCAGGAATCCGCAGGATGAGATAAGCACAGAATCGGTCGAAACGGCGGTGCTTGGGTCCGGCCTATGTCCAGCAGTGGACGCCTTTCGGCTGAAATGATGATATTAATGATTGGGTCATGAGTTTGGCCCATTGGTCGTCCGACATGCGGCAAATACTTAGCGTACTCCGAAGTTTCAATAGCGTAAGAGACTATAGCGTATACTTACTGGTTTTGTTACCACTGATGTGCGGCCTACTGAACCTTGTCCACCCTAGATACAATGTGGGAATATCTCATTACACCCATACTCTTCAAACAGGAACTCAAAGCAAATGCTGCAGAACGCAATGATTTCAATCATTACCGGGTCAAAAAATTGTTTCTAATTGTGTTTTAATTGTGTGAGCTAAATGTTATAAATACATCTAGATAGACAGTCAAAGCTGTGAACTTTTTGAAAAAAATGGCGTCCAACTGTTAGCCGTTAAATGCATGCACACTAGAAAAGCACAATGACAGCACAATGACGTGTAAGATGTAACTGTCACGCACACCACCATAACAAAGTTGGCCTGTTTTTAGGGTTCCGTACCTCAAAAGAAAAAACGGAACCCTTATAGGATCACTCGTGTGTCTTGTCTGTCTGTCTGTCAGTCCGTCTGTGATTAAGTTAAAATTTGGTGCATGTATGTATTTCTGTGACCCAAATACGAACGTGTAACGTAAGTAAATGAATTTTGAAAATAGGGGTCACTTATGGGGGCAAACAAAAAAACAAAAAAAAAAGTTTTGCTAACAGTAATGTGTGACATATCAAATAAAAGGGCTTATTGCGTGGATTTTAAATATATTTTTTTATATAATTTTAAAATAAATAATTTTAAAGATATTTAAGAAATTCGACGAAAATTAAAATTACTTATCTTCTTATCTCCGAAACTACTGGACCTAAAACATTGAAAAAAATACATAGTATGGCTCTTTACTCATAAATTACAGAAAAACCTATAAGAAGTCTATGGTCTTAAACTAACATGGTAAATCTCTCAATATTGTGCGTACAAACTTACATTTGTAGTTGGAATTTATGGGAGACCATGTATTTCAACTACAATGTTAAGTTTGTATTTGGGATAAATTCATCCCAACTACGGAACCCTTCATTGTGCGTAGTCCGACACGCACTTGGCCGGTTTTTTTAAGTTCTTTTGCAGCGCGACACTATCTAGACATATAAATGATCAAAGGTGTGAGCTCACTCTTCTCAGTATGGACATTTTTTCGCCTAAGTACGGTGAGGGCTAAATCTAGCGATTTAAATCTTTGCGACAGGAATAGGTTCCATCTTATGGTGATAGCACTCACCCGAGCGAGTTTCTTCACAAAGACCTCTATTACAACGTAATAAAATTGCAATTACACACTACAGTGACACTGAACACGACTCCGACTGACGTGACACGCTCCATTAGGTACCAATGCCGCGAACTCGTATAAATTTCATATTCTGGCAAAGAATGGATCCGCTCAAATCCTTTTTAGGGTTCCGTAGCCAAATGGCAAAAAACGGAACCATTATGGATTCGTCATGTCTGTCTGTCTGTCTGTCCGTCCGTATGTCACAGCCACTTTTTTCCGAAACTATAAGAACTATGCTGTTGAAACTTGGTAAGTAGATGTATTCTGTGATTTTCACACAAAAATTGAAAAAAACAATAAATTTTGGGGATTCCCCATACTTAGAACTGAATTTTTACATCAAACCCATACTTGTGGGGTACCTATGAATAGGCCTTCAAAAATAAAATTGAGGTTTCTAATTTCATTTTTTTCTAAACTGAATAGTTTGCGCGAGAGACACTTCCAAAGTGGTAAAATGTGTAAAACGTCATAAATCGTAAACCGAAATTTACCTTTCATTCAATGTTACTTGCTGCTACGGAACCCTTCATGGGCGAGTCTAACTCGCACTTGGCCGCTTTTTCCAGTTTAAGCCAGTAGTCCAAAAGGTCAGGCGTATATTCAGCCGCTAAATCGCATGTGACGGGCATTCAGGCTTTATGTCAACGAGATTTAGCGTACATGTGGGATTTACATGAGCTTTTTTTGACGTGATGTGTACTGGGAAGCTGTGATTGGTATGGATCTTTCGTATTTAACCTGATTGCAGTACTATGATGTTGTAAAGGTTTTATTAACCGACTTCCAAAAGGAGGAGGTTCTCAATTCGACTGTATGTTTTTTTTTTTTTTTTCGGTATGTTTTTTACGCGATTACTCCGCCAATTATAAATAGATTTTGATGATTCTTTTTTTTTTTGGTAGATCATACTTCAGAGGTGGTCCCATATAAATTTTATTAACTTTGCTTGGGTAGTTTTTGAGTCAGCTTCAATAATACGTATTTTTTCCCACTTAGTATGTAGATGATATGATAACTTCCTGTCACTGTTATTTACATAGCAGGTAGTGAGTGGTATTCGAATTTGTGTGGGGTAGGTACCACAACTAAAAAGTGAAAAATAAAAACTTTTTACAAAAAAAACAACCGATTTCCAAAAAACACTATCAAAGTGAAAAATAACTTTAATTTCGGAAGTCGGTGACAAAAAACAAAAATTCTAAACCACAGACACCGACTTCCCAAATTAAAGTTATTTTTCACTTTGTAGTGTTTTTTGGAAGTCGTTTGTTTTTTTTTTTGTAAAAAGTTTTTTCAAGAACAACTGTTTATAATTCAATCTCAATGTGTTAAAAGTAGGCATAAGATTTTTGACATTAACTGTCACTGTGATTCATCTCAGTGCCTGTTAACGTCATTTAAAAAAATTTAACGTATTACGGGAATTGGTCTTCAGATTTCATAATATTCTGTTTTTTTATGCATTTTAAGAATATTTTACTTCAGATTATTCTAACAAACATAAAGTATAGAAATAATTATGACGTACATCAAGAACAGCGTCGTTGTGGAAAGAGCAACAACATAATCAATTAAAGACATAATTAGTTTGCCCCGAAGCACACTCTCAGTTAACAAAGTATGTCAATTAAAATGCTAAACAGCGCCGGTTCCCGGTAAATTCAATTATTTCAATTATTTTGGCCCGTCATGGAATTCCGTTAGAGGTTTTGTGTCGATAGGCTGTATCGATGAAGGCATGAACTGGCAAATGGTGAAAACGCTCTTGTGAATAAGATAGAAATATATGCATTGCAGCAAAAAATAACACCTTAAAACTATAAATAATGAAAATAACGCTTTTAATGCCAAAAGGGCCTCAGCTCAGCATAATTTCAGATGACAACATAAGGTCACCACATGACGCTGATTTTCAGCTGCAGCCCACGAGTGCCATACGCTAGAACAATAAACACATAGGGAAGTACATGTGCCCGCTTTGAGGCGAAAGCGTCAGGGTAGCCCGCGAAATTCAAATATTCTTACGTTTTTTTTGCAATTTGCAGGTCAGTATCAGGTTGTATGTTGATCTAAATATGATTAACGGCACAATTCCTTCCTTTTCTTCCTTTCCTTAATCAAATAACAGAATAAATTAAAATGTATAATATAAAATAGCTCATAAAAAAACAAAAAAAAATTGTGACATACATGTGTGTTCTGTTGTGATTAATGGAAAAAGAGCGGTATGGTTTCGGTATACCGAAAATACTATACCGAAACGATACCGCTATTTAATTGTCAAATATAATGGAAAACATCTTTATTAAAAACGCAGTTAAAAAAAATACATGTTTACAATTCACACGTGGTAGAAGTGAAACCATCAATAATTTAAAAAAAAATTATACGCGCACAAACACGTATTAACACACGTACAACGCTGAGGCCCAAGCAAACTCCCACTATTCCTTGGTTAACACGAGTGGAGGGAAGCAGTACGAAGCAGAGCACAAAGAGAACCACGAACATAAGAAACACTGAATAATGCTTCCTATCTCATTTTCTCCCACGTTGTATCTTATGAATTTATGTGTCTGTCTCTTTTTACTGTCGCTTTTTCGTTTCATCGACTTTCAAATCACAACGATGCTAAAGAAGTTTTCACTTCAAAATAATCACTCTATGTAATCGTTATGATACTAAAATGTCATAAAACGTATTGCAAATATCAACGACGAGGTAGAATCAATTTCCCGAAACTGTTCTAACATTTCATATCACTGTAACAGAATCGAACTTTACCAATAACAGTAACGGTTTATCTGATAACCATATCAATAAAACGAGAATTGAATACCTATCTATAGGAACATGAGAATATCACAGACTTTACGAGTTCTTCGATAATATCATTGCTATTGACATAAAGTTTTATTACTGTAATATTAAAATACCTACATACACGCTATTGTTTCATATGGATAAGTACACAAATAATAAAAATAAAATTAAGGACCCGAACACACGTACTACAACCACACCACAACGACAGCACGTGGACGGGCAGGAAAATAATCTGCTTTTACAATGTTTGTAAGTATGTGAGCACCATGTATCTATCACATAATTAAATTATCTGTCGTTGCTTCATTTTTAATTCTTTTTAAATATTATGGTATAGTAATTTTATTCGAAGTGGATATAATTATTTAACTAATGTAGTTACCTATACAAACTATTGAAAAACATTTTAAAATAGTAACGGTGGAGTTTCTTGCCCATTCTTCTCCACACGAAAACTACTTTTTGAAAGGGGCGACTAGAATCAATTCTATTATTTTGTAAATTTTGTCGTTCAAAAGTGCCATAGGTCACTAGATACATAGTGCCACTTTTGAACGTCAAAATTGGTCATGGGCCTATTTGAGATAAATGATTTGACTTTGGGCGCTAATTTGTATGAAAATGAATAGTTTATTCACACGAACCACATTTGGCCGTCATAATCAACCGTGTCGGCGATACCGACCACATCAAAGCCACGTCACAGCCACAACGCAACCACAAGGGAGCAAAGCATTATCGGCCGGTCACATCGCAAATACGAGTCGATGTGTCTGTTTGCAAAAACTGGTGACTGTGTAACCACATCGCAACTAGTAACGACAACGCAACCACATCGAGATTTTGTAGTTACCACAACGCAAAAAGCTAAAGCGATACTATTCACACCTGACCAACGCTTGCTCCCATTTTGTCGCTGCGATGTGGTGTGGTTGTGATAGCGGTGGTACAGTGATCCGGCCCTAAGTAGTGATATTCTGTAGTTTACTTCGAACCTCATTCGCATACAAATTCAAAGCGAATTCATTTGTTTTTATTAAATGATACCTGAGTCTGACTGTCGTCCCAAAATAATTAGGCAAGAAAACAAATGAATGTATTTAGTTTCTAACAGGACAAGCAAGCTATACCTACTGTACTGAAGAAACCAGAGACAATTCCCAAATTTTTAAGAATTCTACACATAATCCGTATTCAAAATTCAAATACCTACATTTATTTCAACTTAAACATTGTTTCATACATAAATTGAGGCAGCCTCAGTAAGTTACACCTCTCCGACCCAGATGACCCCATAACACTCCTCCAGGAGAAGAATAGGGCCACCAGTACAGTGCACAAACACAGACGACATCCGTCATTCCGACCCCGCCGCCGAGGTCCTTCGCGATCGCGACCGCGTCCCCGAATAAATGAAACTCCCCTCCCCGACCCTTGCTCGAAAACGAGGTGCCAGCAGTTGCAGCAGCTGAGCACGTAGCTTTAAACACCCCGAATAATAATCAAGATGAAAATCTATGTTTGATCCAGCCTGTCCCTGCTGTCCTCCCCTCAGCGACGCCCTAAGCCGAGGTTCGTACCCCACAGGCGGTGCCCTTAGCGAGCGTTCGCCTAGTTGCTGCTGGCTGGAGGCTTTAAGTGTAGAAGCTTAAGGCAGCCACAGGAAAGTCCGGTTAAGCAGCAATGTCCTCATAGGTCAACTGCAGCAAGATGCCTTAGACAAAAAAAAGTAAGTTCCAATAGTACTTGTGTCGGAGCTGTCTCAAACTTCCCTTATGTGGTAGCTTTACAATGATGAGGTTAATAAGTAAATAGAGTATAGAGAAAAATAAAATAAAACATTCATTTAGCAGCTTTCGATGTATGTCGGGAAAATCCGAAAGGGATACCGTAGCCCCTGGCAATATGGCAACTGAAGGAACACGGGTGGGTTTCAGTCAGCAAGAGTCTGACGTCCCGCTCCACCCAAAGCGGGAGAAGTTATTTGATAATTTCCCACCCAAAATAAAGCTCTCGATGTATGTGTGTGTGTACATATGAGTGTGTGAGGGTGTGTATAGGGGTGTATGGGGGTGTGTATGTGTTTGCTCTACGTATATATATATGCATAAGCATAACCAGCATAATAATGTTCCCACTGCTGGGACACAGGCCTCCTCTCCTCGAAAGGGAGTGGACTGTAATCTTCCAAACGGCCCAGTGCGGGTAGATAGATGTCACCTGTCTTCGAATTTTTGGTTTTAGGACATGCCGGTTTCCTCACGATGTTTTGCTTCACCGTTTTGAGAGCAGTGGTGATGAAATTATTCTAAATTCTATAATATGTGCATAATTTTACTTAGTCCGGCGGTCACACCACTAGTTTATCACTGCTCTGAACGTTGAATAAGTAGGAGAATTGGCTTTCTGGGATCGACTAATCTATTCAAATCTAAGTAAGTTTTAAAAAAAATCTCTCTGTCTGTTTGTTCCGGCTAATCTCCGAAATGCCTGGAACGATTTTGACGAAACTTTCACTGGCAGATAGTTGATGTTATAACTTAGGCCATTTTTATTTTATAAAAAGAATAGGGTTCTCGCGAGTGAAGCCGTGGGTAGCAGCTCTAAATAACAACAAAAAATTAACCAAAGCAGTTGATTCCTTTGTTCTTGACTTAACTGTACCTTACAAGGTAAAATTTTAAGGTAATTGCCGGCAATTTCCTCAGTTATATCGTATTAAACAATTCTCTTTGACAGTACACCTCTTGAGAAGGCTTTGACTTCTGACGGAGGAATTAAGACCTTAAGACTTGGTTCATTTTCTTGGTGTGGAAGCCTTGAGCTTGAATTGAGTAAAACCTAAGCTTGCTTGGTTTTTGACAGCTTGGTTTGCCCAGTAATTAATACATAAGTACATTGCCGGGTCAAAAATTATAAAGGTCAAACCACAACGAGAATCAGGTCTGTGTGCTTGACATGGTGGGAAGACGGATTAAAGGAACTGTTAAGACTCAGATATTGCCAGTGACCTTGAGTGGTTAGCTTGCGTGTTCCGTACTGAGCTCACGCAACACGTCATTATGTCCAGCCAGTAATAGAACTCGCCCATCCAGGAACACTGTCCTAAATTAGACGCATTATAATTTGCTTATGCGCGACTGCTGAACGTGGCGTTTGTGGGTTCAATGCCTAGTAATTAATTATTGAATCCATTAGGAATTTCTAAAAAGCCCGGATTTGTATCCGGTTGATGACAATACAGGGTGGCAGGGACATTGACGGGAAAACGGTTTCATGGATTCAATACATGGTTCTGAAGTCTGAACCGCGCCGCGCATTGAAATTTTTCGTCAGTTATTTTAAAAAAAAATCTACTGTTTCAACACAGGGATTTCAGAATCATCTGACGGGGTCCGATAGGGCTGATGCCTGCCGGGGTTGCGGTTTTGTCCGAAAGGGTAACCGTGGCCTCTGGCAATACAGGCAGAGCCTGACACGCCCTCCCGCTCCAACCAGAGCGGGAGAAGTTATTTGATAATTTGCCAATCAAAAAAAAAAGTAGTTTCAGATTTATGTACTGAATCCATGGTAATAGTTTTCGCGTCCATGCTCCTGCCACCCTGTATAGGCTCACCCCCTATTACCACAGATAAGCTATTACATGGGACTTAAACATAACTGACGAAATGTGGGTGTACCTATTATATACCTCTGTCTATCCCTACGGAGAATACATGCTTGATGTTATGTATACAGGGTCAAAATAAATTAACTAGCAAAATTGCGCATACGTGATTTGTGTCGATTTCTAAACACGATAAAACAAAAAAGTGAAGTGTGGAAGTGTGGAAGTCGGTTGTTTTTTTTTTTTTTTTTGTAAAAAGTTTTTATTTTTCATTTTTTAATTGGGCTACCCCACACAAATTCTAAAACCACTACCTGCTATGTAAATAACAGTAACAGGAACTTATCATATCATCCACATACTAAGTGGGAAAAAGTACGTATTATTGAAGCTAACTCAAAAACTATCAAAGCAAAGTTAATAAAATTTATATGGGACCACCTCGAGAGCATACCCTTTCAAACAAAAAAATAATTTTCAAAATCAGTCCTCAATTGACGGAGAAATCGGTGGACATACATAAAAAAAAACAAACATACGCGACGAACATATAACTTCCACCTTTTTGGAAGTCGGTTAAAAAAGAAAAGGTTTTAATTTTTTTTTTTTTGGTGCAACTTCCGCTGACAGTTAACTTGAAGTATAAGTTGAGAAAATTTGTTTTCTCTTGTTTTATTGTGTTTAGAAAGAAAGAACCGAAAATTATTTTATTAAAAAAATTAGTAAGGAGATTTTAAAATAACAAACTAACAACAAAAATAACCTGTGCGAGGCCAAAAATGCTGCAATGTTTAAAAAAGAAAACACCGCAGCGCTGGTATTCTAATAAGGCCCGCTGTGATGCCACATATGGACAAACCTACGAATTTATATAAATTCCACTATTACATAACAAAAAATAAAAATAACAAAATAAAACAAATAATAAAAATCTAAACTATTGTAAAAATTAAAAGAATCGACGCACGCCCGACTAGTATCAATATCCATCACGTCTTTGAAGTTTACACTAAAAGAACTGATATTTTAGACTGATATTTCAAGTGACTACACTAACTGCGGTGGAAGACGCCACTAAAAAATCATCATATTTTTTTTGTTTTATCATGTATCGATACCGGACTCCGGAGTTTTGCCAGCAAATTTAATTTGACCCTGTATTTTTGTGTCTGTGTTATTTAAATAACTACCCTAAAACAATAGAAATCCGACTCCAACGCAAAATTTTTGAAAAGGTCAGTCCAACTTTTCATTTTTGCACAAAATCCATTTCATTCTCGTTACTAGGTAGATTATGATTTTAATTACGCTTTCTGTTCCCGACAGTCTATTAATTTTCGTGGAAAACCGCCTGTATCTACCTATTATTCGACTATTAGTGAACTAAGTTCGACTTTTAACGACAAAAATCATAGGATTGCTGGACTTAGCAGTCTCCAATTGATACATTTAGATCCTCCCGAGGAGAAAAAGTAGATCCTCCGATTTTTTTAATAGTAGATTGTTATACGAGGGGTTAAAATAACTCATTGTAACGACGTAGTTTTACTCCAGAGCTTTAGCGAGGGAGTAAATAGAAACCGAGTTATAATGGGTTTTAGCGCCATGTGTTACACTCTACTTTTCACTACGATTGCGAGAAAATAAAATAATCCAATACAATATTAAATAGTTTATTTTATTTAAATGTATAATTTGTACAATTCTGGATATTTAACGAGATATTTTTTTCCGGCAACTTAATTTCAGTCCTCTGTGAAGATGTTCTCACCAGATGATAACATTTTCACTGTTGTAAATTATATTACAGTCACCAATTCAATTCGTAATTAGAGAAAAATACTAAAGATTTCGCGCCAACGTCTTTTTTATTTCTTCTGTAGCCGCAACGCAATGCACGCATTCTACCGAAGAGATAGGAGCCGCATTTAGTTCCATTTTCAAAAATAGAATGTTCTTCTTTTTTTGTGAACCAGTAATAAGACGAGTCCATAAACATGATTAGTCTACATAAGAATAAAGACTTTTTCGTTTTTCAAGGCTCATTGGAACAGACAAAAATTAAAAAGAAATTACTATTTCCCCTAGAGCAAAAAATGCTATTTTTTCCCCACTCTGGTACTCTACAATGACGGCCTTTTTGAGCAAGAGGAGTAAACTATTTAAGCTGTTGGTCCCGGCTATCATTCGTAAATCTTCGACAGTCGTTACGACTAGTCAAAGGCCCGAAAGTCTGACAACCAGTCTTCCCAAGGGGTATCGTGTTACCCAGTAAGTGAGTAGTGGAAGTCAGATAGGCAGTTAGCTCCATGTAAAATCCTCGTAATCAGCTGCATTCGGTTAGACTGGAAGCCGACACCAACATAGTTAGGAAAAGGCTACGCAGATGATGATCATTTTAACGTGTGCAGTTCCCTGTGAGCGTATTCTTTGCGATCAACAAGTCACAGGGGCCGACACCGAAGGCTGAAGGCTGCGGGTATCGACCTCAGGACAAGCTGCTTCTCACACGGACAACAGTACGTCGCTTGCTCCCGAGTCACCATTCCTGACTCTTCGTATTTTTTGGCTGCTGAGAATAAAACTACAAACGTAATATACACCGTGAAATTTGAATCACAGTTTTGCTAGAACAAACGTTATTCAGATCATGGTCTACTACCATTCTACCGCATCCAATAAAAAAAAAAACATAATTGGTTTTTGAAAGAACACAAAAAAGATAAAGTTTAAAATTTCAAGATTATCTATTGCTTACTAAATTTCGTTTATGGAGGTACATTTCCCTGTAGACAATGCTGTGTCCCGTGCGTGGTGTCTGTGTTGTAGGATAACGATAATCTTGACATTTTAAACTTGTCTTTTTTGTGTTTTTTTCAAAAACCAATTATGTTGTTTTTTTTATTGGATGCTGTAGAATGGTAGTAGATCATGGTCTGAACAACGTTTGTTCTAGCAAAACTGTGATTCAAATTTCACGGTGTATAGAGAACTTTTATAAAAATGTGGCTGTTATTGTAGTATATATTGTGGTGTCTTATGACTTCCACGCGAACGAAGTCGCGGGCAGAAGCTAGTGATTTCAATAATTCTACAAAGAATATCGTGATCTTGTGTTGAATTTGTTAGCATTCCCTTTATGTTCCACTAAAAGACTATATTCCTTTATTTATGTCAGACATAATAATGTCATATTAAGTACGATATATTTGGGTCACGGTCACGTACTGAGAAGCTGTCGCCATGCTCAGCAATTTGTGGTCCTAGTTCTTAGGAAAGGACCAAAATAAGAAAAATAATGGACCACGCATTATTTTTATTGTTATAAAATATAGGTAATGTAGCATTGTTTTTTTACATTTATAGATAAATGTGTATTGTATAGTAGATCAAGTACTCTGCCATTTCAAGAACGAACGCACTTTTTAAATTAATTAAATCGTGTTTAAGTGATAGCCTAGTGATGTGACCGTCGGATTGCCAAGTCATGGGTCCCGAGTTCGAACTCAAGGAACCTCTGACTATTCGGATTCATGTGTGCATTGTATAGTTATCACTGGCTTCAAAAACGGTGAAGGAAAACATCGTAAGGAAACCGGCATGCCTGAGAGATATTTGTCGACGATATGTGAAGCCAAGTCAGAGGCCCATGGGCGGCTTTAAAACTCTGACACCAGGTTAGTCACTAACCACACGAAAAGAAGAAGAAGATTGTGTTTAATTGCTCCCATACTATCAAAATCCTCTTGCCCATATTGCCCATATTTGGAGTCACCACAGAATTGACGGCGCGCTATAGAGAGGGCTATGCTCGGAGTTTCTTTGAAGGATCAGAAATGAAGTTATCGGTAAAAGAATCGGAGTTACCGACATACATAGCCTGCAGAGTAAGCACTGAAGTGGCAGTGGGCTGGCTATGTTTGTCGAAGGACCGATGGCCGGTGGAACAGACGAGTCCTAGAGTGGAGACCGCGTAATCGCGTATCGGCAAGCGTAGAGTGGGACGCACCCCAGCTAGATGGACCGACGACCTTAAAAAGGTGGCTGGGACAGACTGGATGCGGAAGGCGGAGGACAGGGTGTTGTGGCACAGCCCAGGAGAGGCCTATGCCCAGCAGTGGACTGTGATGGGCTATGTTGATTGATTTGACAGAATTGACTTTCTTCCTAGCTACATCATCTTTTACACAACCCATCCATTTTTAAGCTATTGCATAGCTTTTGTCGCGGGCTTTGAGCGCGGCGATCGAATCAAGAAATTCCGTAACGAAAATAAAACCTAACACCCCCCACTCCAACTACCATGTAATGACGGTTCCCATGACAACATGATGTTGTCATGGGAACGTAATTTTTGTTTTAGGTCATCACGTCATCATCCCAAGTGTAGCGTTGACAAATAGGAAGTATGGAGGTTACAAATGCTATGCAATAGCTTTACCGCGGCAGTCCAAGAGTGCCACACGTTTTTTTTTTTTTTCTTTGGTCCTACTTCTTTTCTTATATCCATAAACGCCCTTTGTAAAGTGCTCTTCTGTTCACCTTTCAAAAGCAATATTTAACTTTTTAACGTACTTGTAATTACAGTACCATTCATTATTATTTTCTCTGCAAAACAATATTTATCAAAGGAGTAATTTTGACGTTTTGACAGTGTTTTTAATTTGTGAAAATGTCAAAGTCATTCCTTTGATAAAAATCTAAAGCCGCACTAACCAATGTTATCTGCAAAATTGAAAAGACCAGTTGAAAGTAATCTAAATAATAAAATAATTCAACAAGAAAAGTAACACGTTAATTGTTTTGTTGAAAACGTTAAACCGCCCCTGCTTCGTACGGTTGTTACGATTTAACATCGAGATGTATTTATTATATAAGTCTAATTAATAATGAATTAAATATAATCCCCGTTCCATCCATAGGATGTAGACCCTACAGAACCGATTCCTTCGTAAGGCCACGGGAGCCTCCAATTATGTCAGAAACGAGATCCTCCATCTCGACTGTAAGATCCCAACGATTCACCAGTCTTTAAAACGCATGTCCAAGCGTTACTTTGACTCCGCCCCCAGACATCGCAACCCTCTGGTTGTCAAGGCAGCCGCCTATATCCCATCCCGTATCAGTCAGATTCGCTGACCGAGGCATATTCTTTCCGACCCAGATGACCCCATTACACTCCTCCAGGAGCAGAATAGGGACAGTGCACAAGAACAGACGCCTCCCGTCATTCCGACCTCGCCGCCGAGGTCCTTTGCGATCGCGACCGCGTCCCCGAGTAAATGATACTCCCCCCCGACCCTTGCTCGAAAACGAGGTGCCAGCAGTTGTTGCAACTGAGCACGTAGCTTTAAATACCCCGCATAATAATCATCATGAAAATCTAAGTTTGATCCAGATTGTCCCTTCTTGCTGTCCTCCCCTCACCGATGCCCTAAGCCGAGGTTTGTACCCCACAGGGGGTGCCCTTAGCGAGCACTCGCTTGATTTTAATTTAGCATAGTTTAAAAGCTCCTGGCTGGAGGCTCTAAGTGTAGAAGCTTAAGGCCACTACAGGAAAAATCCGGTTAAGCAGCCATGACCTTAGTGGTCACAACTGCGAAAGACCATAAAAAAAAAAAAAAAAAAATTATGAATGTAAGTATTCATAATTATTTTTTTTCTCAATAATTCGTCTATAGTTTAAGTTACTAACAATAGTGTTTTAAGTGCAAACCTGTTACTAACAATTTATGCATCTTTTAGCTGTCTGAAATAAAATTATTTTCTTTATTTTTATTATTACACATCAACATTCCTTTAAAAAAATCTAAATGGTTGTGTCACCGCATCAAAATCCATTGCGTGGTTTAGAAGAACAACGCCGTCACACACACAGACGAAAAGCGACATTTTAATTAATAACATGTACCTACTAGCTGCAGCCCGCGGCTTCGCCGGCGTGTACCATAATTATTTTTCTTAAAAAATAAAAGCAAAGTTACTCCTTATAACATCAGCTGTCTGCCAGTGAAAGTCCTGTCAAAATCGGTCTACCCGTTTCGGAGATTAGTCGAAACAAATAAACAGTCAGCCAGTTTTTTTTTTTAATACTTTTAGAGCTGTAATTTTGAAATTACAACAGACACTTCAATTGTATTTATTTCTATAAATATGTATAGACTAGCTGACCCTGCAAACGTTGTTTTGCCTTATAAATGCTTGGGGTGCACCATCTTTATCATTTATTACCTACCCTACCTACCCTAAAACCTTGTCCTAAAAATAACGAACATTTTAAAGAAAGAATTGGCCAAATTGGTCTAGACGTTGTTGAGTTATGCGCTTACCAACACATTTTGCGATTCATTTTTATATTATAGATAGATAGAAGATTCCAAACTCAAGTTCACAAGAGCTAACTTCAATTGTTTCGATAATCTTACAGTGGACAGTCCTTCGGGACATTAAAAAGGGTATAAATAACGAGGGTAGGTCTGTTCTCAAGTGGGAAGTCGTAAATCTTATCGCTTTTCCGTGCCACTGTTTTTGTAGTACGCTGAAAGAGGTCCCTTCAATCTGTACTAGATTTTTTCAAGAGATAGATAAGACGCTTACCTACTTACATAACATAACATTTGTAGTTCATAAGTTTTCCTATGTTTTAAACTGATAAATTTAATTAAATATGTTTTATCACATGACACTTGACTGTCAATTATGTAGCGACACTTCTCCACAATTTTGTAAGAGATTATAGAGCCCATGGCTGAACGCGGGTTAGGATCAGATTCTTAGCAATACATTTGTGTGCTATATTATTACGACCTACTCGTTTGTAACTTGTATTTTAAGTGTCAAATAAATGTTTTTATTTTATTTTTTTTATTTTATAACATACATACATAAACTCACGCCTTCTTCCCATTGGGGTAGGCAGAAACTACAGAACGCCACCTGCTACGATCCTTACATACTCCTTTTGCCTCGTTTACGTTCATACATCTGGTCATACACGCACGCCGGTTGCGAGTACTACGCACCTGGCCTTTCTGAAGAACATCACCAATAAGGTCAGTATATGTCCTCCTAGGGCGTCCCCGACCGGCCTTTCCCTTCACATCAGCCTTGTAAATACATTTTGTTAGTCGCCTTTCATTCATCCTATCAAATGCCCAAACCATCTCAGCATACATAACATAACTGATGAATAAAACGGTAACATACAATAACAATTAAGGTTATTCTAACTACATATTTTCGAGATAACTGTGGTCAAAAGACCTACTATTTAAAATACCTAAAGATCGTTTCATAGATTTTTGTAATAACTAATGAACGAAATCCATACAGGAGAATTCAGCTACGGTTTATTCAACTACAATTAATTAACCTAAGGTTGATTAAACTAACGGACAATTCACCTACTGTTGATTTATCTGTGGTCAAAATTTGTAATTATTTTAGTCAGCGTAGTCGACTCCGATATCTTTGTTGTTTCAAAAAATATTACCACGAAGGGAATGACGGGATCTAATGGCCCCACCATCTCTTTCTAACCTAACCTGTCCGAGTCGGGGTGCCCCAAGTCCCGACAGAGTCCAAAACACCCGTCACAAAACACACGTCAAAGAGACACAGAGAGAGAAAGTAATATGGAGAGATCCATATGACTTACTCTGTCTCTTTCTTTACGATTATATACGAGTGTGTGTGAGTGTATTGCGAGAAACTTCGTTCCTGTAGTGCTATTCTGTAAAAATCTCACCGTGAACGCTTAGGAGAAGTGAGCTTGAAAGTGAGCTGTCAACAGTGTCAATCCCTAGTATTTGGTGGAATGACAGCTCACTTCACCTTAGCGTTCACGGTGAGATTTTAACAGAAAAGCACTGCTGATAAGGCCCCGACCGCACACGTTATTTTTTATCTACCAATACCCAAATATAGCCATAATAATTCTCAAATTATATCCATAACGTGACTTTTCATTTAATGACATGTATTTAGCCAAGTCACGTTAGGCCGGCTACAAACATGGCCACTAAACTGTTACCGAATTCCGCAATAAACTCCATTAAGTTGAACAGGACGCATTTTTTTTACGAAAAATTAAAGACATATAATATCACACCTGTCTTGAAGGGCAGTGCTGTAAAGTCCACCCATATTTTGACAGTACTGTTTAGGTCCCTTGTAATTAGGAGATGAGCCTAACGGGCTACTGAGAAATCCATTAAAACAACACTACAAAAAGGAAAACTATTACTAAAGCTTTGTTAACAAAAATTATGAATGCTAAATCCCTCTCGAATTCGTAGTTTACTAAAGTTCATAAAATCTCAGAAATGGAGGCAAAAATAGGTGCCTACAGTCGAACAAACTATTTGGTAAAAATATTCATCTTTCTACTACACTGTCGACATTCATTTTTGTATTTATTTAGTAACGACCCGCCCCTGCTTCGCACGGATTTTTACGACTTGACAAAAAATCGAGATTTCTTTATTATTATGTAAGTTTAATATTAATGTACGTGAATATGTATATCAACCATCCGAGCCAATTTTCAAAATGATGGTGAAAACCGCATCAAAATCCGTATATAATAGATTAAATAAACACTTTATTGTCCTCCATGTATACAAACATATTTAAAAATGAGCCAGTGAATAATGTGCGTAATTACTTTTTAAGCTATAACGGCAAGAAAATAATTACTACTCAGACTATTCAGAACACTCACAACATTTTTCGAAGAGGTTGCAAATTAGCTGCCTGTATACCAAATGAGAGCAGTGGTGGACCAGTGGTAACAGTCGTGACTTATGGTCGTTGGTTCGAACCCAGACAGGTGCTTTATTTTGTGTAAATTATTTAATCACGACTGCTCTCAAAACGGTGAAGGAAAACATCGTGAGGAAATCGGCATGTCCTAGAACCAAAAATTCGAAGACATATTACGTCTACCAACCCGCACTGGGCCCGCGTGGTACATTACAGCCCACTCCCTCTTGAAGAAAGGAGAGTTGTGTCCCAAAGCAGGAGGAACATTATAGGCTGCTTATCCTGTACCAAATAACTTGTTCGACTGTACATCAAACTCAAACCAATCCCCTCGCTTTGACTGTTTCAACACAAAAGAATTACTATTTCTGTCTAGACTCATAGTTGTCTCGCAAGCTAGACGTTATTCAGACGCGACGGTTTGATGTATATCAGGTTTCAGGGACGCTTTTTTTCATTGAAATGTCTCTTTGTCTGGTTTCGGGAGAAAGATATTGCTATATTTTTGTAATAACGTCGCATTAGATTAATTTATAGTTCGTCGTCTGTCCATACTTACTCTGTTTTTATTGTTTCTATTAAAATCCAACTATACTAATCCTACTATAATGTAATATAAAATAATAATATTATAAAGGTGAAAGTTTGTGTGTTTGGATGTTTGTTACTCAATCACGCAAACACGGTTTAACGGATTTAGATGAAAGACACACACGTAGCTTATAAACCTGGATTAATACATAAGATACTTTTATCCTGGTATTCCTGTGGGATAATTTTCGATATTGATGCGGGCGAAGCCGCTGGTGAAAGCTATATAATATTTATTATGTATATGTCGGAGACGGGTATGTGACTTTCGTTATTATCAGCGATATTTCAACTACTGTGGGCGTAGTGTGGGTAGTGTTGGTTGATGCGCAATAGAAAAACAGTTTGCAGTTCAGATCACATTTTAATTTACTATCAAATGAATCACACTAGCTAAATTATACACAAACTGGGTGCGACGGCGTTTATTAAAATCACCAATTAACACAATGATCACAAATTACAACTAACACAATTACTGAGCACAACGAATCGAGAACAGTTCCGTGACATCTTGATTCCAATGCGACCCGAGGCTGAATGCCCTCCTCGCCGTCGCCTTCAAACATCACGACTCTGTAGAAGCGCGCCTTTTTTTGGTGTAGGTAGCTCACTCTTGATGTCGCCAGTGGCGCGCTTGCGATTCGTTTCGTGTCCGTACTAATGACCGGATCCGACATATATATGTGTAACGTACCGCGGCTGCGACCCGGCTAAGTAACCCGTGCATAGATATTAAAGTAGTGTGTCATTGACTAGCTGTTTGACTGTTGTCCGTCCTACAACTGCATATCTAACAGTATTTATAATGCGAAAGTAACTCTGTCTGTCTGTCGGTTGTTACTTTTTCTCGCTTACACGCTGAACGGATTTGGATGAAAAACACACGGGTTAACCATGACTTAAACATGAGATTATGAGATTAGAACATAGGTTAATTTTTATCCCAGTAGTACGTTCCTGAGGGATAATTTTCGACCTCCACGCGAGTGGATCCGCGACTGTGTAGATCTCAGACAAGAATCATCCATTAAAGTGGATTTCAGCCGATCTAACCGTGGCCGTGCTAGGACGGATACGCTGTAGCCCGGCCACTGAAAATGGTGTATAAGTCATGAAATAATATGGTACTATTATTTCTCTTTCTAGTAACAAAAAGTACATATCCGTACGTCTACTATCATAACCATGTTTGGCATCGTGGCCGGGCCAGAACGGAACACACATCCGCAACTTAAAGCTCGTTTTTAGGGTTCCGTAGTAAACAAGGAACCCTTAAAGTTTCGTCATGTCCGTCTGTCTGTCTGGCCGTCTGACCGTGGTCTTGTAGTAAAATAGTGTGTGTGATAGGTAGGAAATAAGTTTGAAGTAATAAGTCACAAGTACACAAGAAGAAGAATGAAAGTTTATTAAGAACACAGACACAGGTTACAGTTCACACACAAGAGTTCCACTAAGACGAGAAGGAGTGGTAGAAATGAAGACAGAAGAGAACAGCACGGATAAACAGTTAACGTAAACACGAGAAGGTCTATTGAGTTATATCTTAGCGCGGCGAAACTAGGATAGCGAGATTCCACATAAAGCTATGCGCGCAGTATAAATTATAATTAATTTTATATAAGGAATACATAATTTATATTTAATTTGTTTTACTTTTATAATTAAATCAGACTTCAGTGTGTAGGGTCACTACAGTCTGGCTCTGAGACCCTTAGTACTAGAAAGCTGATGCTGAAAAACATGTTTTTTTAGGGTACCTCCCATACACGTAAAGTGATGATGATTTTTTTTTATCCCATTGTATGGGGTATCGTTGGAAAGGTCCTTCAAAAACATTGTGAGTTTGGCAAGATCGTTTTTGGATTCAGGGATCCGTTTGTGAAATATTAAGCTTTAAAGTGCAAATTTTTGTTAGAGTCAAAACCAACCATTTAGCTGGCGGGGGCCCCCCGCCAGCTAAATGGTTGGTTTTGGATGTGTGACAAAAATCACAGCAGTAGTTTATATAACGAAATTAAAAGGAAAACTATCACAGCTAAGTAGGCTCTACAAGGTAATGAGTAATAATCGACCAGCTTAACTTTGCAGTTGCAAAAACTTGTTTTTCCAAACATTTCGTATGGGAGAACATGTTTATCAACTACAAAGTTAAGTTTGTTTTTGGGATAAATTCATCCCAACTACGGAACCCTTCATTGTGCGTGGTCGGACACGCACATGGCCGGTTTTTAATAATATTTAATATTCTGACGGATGGACATCAATAAAATAAGAAAATTTCGAAACATTACTGACCTTCTTCTTTTTATGTGTTAGTTAGTGACTAACCTGGTGTCAGAGTTTTAAAGCCGCCCATGGGCCTCTGACTTGGCTTCACATGCCATCGAGAAATATCTCTCAGGCATGCCGGTTCCCTCACGATGTTTTCCTTCACCGTTTTTGAAGCAAGTGATAATTATACAATACGCACATGAATCCGAAAAGTCAGAGGTGCGTGCCTTGAGTTCGAACTCGAGACCTATGACTTGGCAGTCTGACGGTCACACCATTAGGGTATCACTGCGCTGCATTGCTGACCTATAAACCTATTACGATAACTACTGAGAAAAGCAAACAATAACTTAAAACTTTAATTTTACACCTCATTTTCATAGCAACATTTAAGTTACTCAGAACTGTTGCCCACTCTGCAAGCAGCCTAACAATGACACAACATTAATATGTTTGTCAGTTCACGCTAAGTTACAATAGAAGCGCATTACATAAACAGGGGACATCCATTTACGGACCAAGTTGACGTTAAGTTAATGACCGTTTACATTATGCCAGTAGTGTTCCAGTCGCAAATCGCAGCTGGAATACTGTGAACAGTGTTTTGATACCGTGCACTGAATCCAGTCAGATATCCAGTCCTTTTTTAACCGACTTCCAAAAAGGAGGAGGTTATATGTTCGACGCGTATGGACCGATTTTGAAAATTCTTTTTTTGTTTGAAAGGGTACCTCCCAAATTGGTCCCATATAAATTTTATTAACTTTGCTTGGGTAGTTTTTGAGTTAGCTACAAAATACGTATTTTTTTTCCCACTTAGTATGTAGATGATATGATAAGTTCCTGACACTGGTAGTAGGTAGTGGTATTCGAATGTGTGTGGGGTAGGTACCACAACTAAAAAGTGAAAAATAAAAACTTTTTACAAAAAAAAAAAACTACCGACTTCCAAAAAAACACTACAAAGTGAAAAATAACTTTAATTTCGGAAGTCGGTGGCAAAAAACACAAAACCCAAGACACCGACTTCCGAAATTAAAGTTATTTTTCACTTTGTAGTGTTTTTTTGGAAGTCGGTAGTTTTTTTTTTTTGTAAAAAGTTTTTTTTTCAATCCAGTGCTATTGGAATCGTCTAGTGATAGATAGTCTAGTGGCACCTGTCATTCCATTTTATTAATCCCTTCCATATTGTAATCATTAAAATGACTTTTAAGTGTTTATAAATCAACTGCTTATGAATAACTGAAATAGTGTAGGTGACGACATAACATCCTAAGTTCCTAATCCTAACTATAATAAATGTGAAAATGAGTTTATTTGTTACGCTTTAACGCTAAAACGGTCGAACGGATTTGGATGAAATTTGGTACATGGGTAGACCACTTTTTATCCCGATATTCCCATGCGATCGAGACTTGCGTGCGAATGCGTTTGAAACCGCGGGGCGCTGCTATAGACCGACCACTTATCTGAGACCGTGTACGGTGCGGGAGGGGTGGTCAGTTGTTACAAGTTGAGGAATCAATTCTTTTTCTTCCATACTTCTCTAATCGTCGTTATCTCGATAGTCCTCGGTAGTACCCACCTTCCAAACATATCACCTTCCACACAGTCCATCCCTCGTTTCTTTGGTCTTCCCCTACTCTTATAGCCATCCACATTTATACTCAAAACTTTCCTCACGGCATTACCAAGTAACATGTGACGAGGTGAGATGTGACAAGGTGAGTGTAGATGATGACATCCAATCCCGTCCAGTAGATAGAATTTACTGGATCTGGCAACTGCCGGTCATAAAGTTAAGTTAAAGTCACTGCCCTGTTTACTTGCCGCAGTTTGGTCACTAGTGGTACCATTAAATATTAGTTTGAAACGTTATTAATCTTTGGAAAGGACAGAAACTTGAAAGTCATTGGTTTTGGTATTAGTTTTAGAGTGTATTGTTATATATGGGGTTGGGAGATGGATGGAAGTCAAATTCGAAAGTCATGTTGGTTTTATGTTATTGGGTGCCTAAGGCCCGGACTCCACGAAAGCGGAGATGTGCGGAGATGTCTGAAGGGGAGACAAGAAGTTTTTCAGCTAGGGTGTATCCAACGAAGCTATGCGGAGATGTGTACTGGCAAATATGTGAACACCATGTATCCATTACATAATTATTTTTTCTATCATTGCTTCATTTTTATTTTTACCTATTGTGGTATATAAATCTTATTCCAGGTGCATCGTTTTCACATATAATTATATAATTAATGTATACAAAATATTGTAAAACATTTTAAAAGAGTAACGGTGGAGTTTCTTGCCCATTCTTCTCCATACGAAAACTACCCTTTGGAAGGGGCGACTAGAATCAATTCTATTTTTTGTTTTTGACGTTCAAAAGTGCCTTTTTGTGCCTAATTGAAATAAATTATTTGACTTTTTTTCTTTTTTTTTTTTGGCTACACTGGAGCGGACAAGTGTGCTGGCTAGAGTAGAACTGTTATGGCGCCGCTCACATCTTTTCTCGTCTCAGCTGCGCAGCGTCGCGCGCCAGCTTGCGAGGCACAACTCACAATTTCCGTTTTGTACCGCCGCCCAGCTCTCGGCAAGGCACAGCCCACATCTCCGCTTCGATCGCGCCATAAAAATATGATACATCTCCGCTCACTAGTCTCCACTAAAGCTGAGTGGAGACGAGGTGTGTTAATAACGAAATTCTATTGGTTGTTTAAAACACATCTCCTCTCCTCACGTCTCGTCTCCGCTTTGGTGGAGTCTGGGCCTAACAAGCAAGCGGGCAAGCTGGAGCCAATTTAATAAAACCAACAGGTGACAGGTTACAGGTGACAATCCCCTGATACGAAAATTTTCTAAGTTTTCTGCAAAGATTTAAATCGTAGATTTGCCCTCACCGTAGGTACTAAGTCGCACGAAAAAGTGTCCATACTGAGGAGAGTGAGCTCACACAATATGGGAGTTTGCCCACTTATCCGTATCCGGTTCGTATTTGATTCGTGTTCGTGTCGAATACGAACTAGATACGAAAAAGAGGGCAAATGCCCTAACAATGGCGTTTCCATGACAATCAAGTCAAGTCTCTGCGATACTCTGTGTGTCAGAGGTTTCAAAACGAAACAGAAACATGACCATCTTTTGACGCGACAGGGCTAATAGAAATCTTCAAACCTCTGACACACAATGACACAGTCACTACACTTGTTTGTCATGGAAACGCTATACCGCTCAAACCCCGTTGAACTCTCTTGAGAGACAAAACATCCCCAACTGTCAAACCCATTGTCTCTTATGAGAGACAATTCATACGTAATCCGCTCGTCGCGGTACTTAACCGGTAACAATTAGACATTTTAACCGGGGCTTGAGCGGTCTCTTCTCAGTATAAATACTTTTTCTTGTGACTGAGTACGGTGAGAGCAAATCTAGCGATTTAAATCTCTGGGGGGCGGGGTTTGCTTTACGGTGTCAATAACGCTCTCTATAAAACCACACCTAATTATTTTCATAATCAACGTTTCTGTGACGTCATACGCCCGTAAATTACGGACGTTACGTGAGCGGTCACCGCTCTTCTAGGAAACCGTAGCTTTACAGGCGACGACGCCACGTATTCTAAGGTGCGTTCACAAATTCACAATACGTGACGCCAGCGCCACAGGCTTTAGCATACTGGTGATTTGCGAGCGAGTTATCAGCGAGGCGATTGTTCAACGCGTTCGCTGCGTGTGCGTAACGAGAGCGATTAACGTGAGAGTACAAGAGAGAGCGACACAAGCGATTGTGGAAAAGCGGAGAACACGTCGCGGTCAGGTCGCTTCGCACCCGCCAAGAGCACGTTCATAGATCGCCTCGCTAGAAACGCGCTGGCAAATCGTTAGTATGATAACGCTCTAAAATGTTAGAAAGATTTTATTGAAGAAAACAATGCTATTTTATTTTTACCTGGCTACTTATGTTAAAGTTTCGTATTCCCATTCCGTAAACAGTTTCAATAATAGGTACTTTAATTTGACTCTTTCTAAATCGTTTTTTTTCAGGGTTGACCTAGAAAAAAATTACCTTCTGATTGCAATCTTACATAACATAACATCACGCCTTGTTTCCCCGAAGGGTTGGGCAGAGGTGACCCTGTAGCAGGTACTCGTACACCCACATTTCGCCAGTTATGTTTAAGTCCCATGTAATAGGGGGCGAGCCTATTGCCATCAACCGGGCACAAATCCAGACTCCGAGCTGCAATCTTGTGATCAGTCAATCACTTGTACGAAATCAAAGGAAACGATATTAATGATTAATACCTACTGTAGTTGAATAAATACATCATTAGCTTAACGGCAATATTCTGCTAAATATATATCCAATTGCATGCCATTTAATTCAATTCCACCCACTCTCATCGATCCATAACACGGACATAAAATATTTTCAAAATTCTACAATTTTTTTCTAAGTTCTACTAAAAATAAGAAAAGTTTTTAGAAGCCCTACAAAGATTCAGGTTTTTTCCAGTGAATATAATTCTAGGCGGATTAGAGCAGGCTTTCAGAGCAGCCTACTTTCATGTCTAGGATTAAACTTTGTCGGCGGCAGTCGGCTTAGCAAAGATAAACTTTATAAGAACCTGGTTTATTAAATTGTTAATGGAACTTGTGAAAGTTGCAGTAGAATGGATTCAAAGGTCTGCCTTTTTTAGACCGTCGTCGTCTGTTCATAAAGCGTAACTTTACATTCGTGTCATTTTTTATCATTGCGGCCGCATCTGCGTGTATCGTAACGAAGCAATGCGTGCCGAAGCTTCGTATGTTTTGCTTACTAAAAAGTTATCGCGCTAATGCGGTGGTCACATTAGCGGCTTCATAATTTTAACGAATTATGGTACAATATTGATGGCTCTCCATTATTTCGCAGCGTCTACGCAGTCCAGAAAAAACAGTCAAAATGAACAACGGTATTATTAGTCCGACCACGCACCACGCTAATTAGCGCGCTAAAACCCTTGGATGTACCCGGGCGATAAGTGCTACGCAGCCCGAACTATCACGACGATAGCTGATAATGGTTGATCACATCTGCGTGTATCGTATCACGGTGCGAAGCTTCGTCACGATAGACGCAGATGCGGCCGTATCTGCATCTAATATCTACTTACAAGAATAATTTCAAAAATCGGAACTAACGCCGCCATCTTGTATTTTCAATACAATTTTCCAAAGCATTATCACAAATGCTCACCATCAGCGCCCTCCTGTCAATGTCATTCAAGCGCCAAAAGAATCTTTTGGCGCTTGGCGCAATACTACAAGGATATACTCGTACCACTATAAAAAGAACAATAATTAGTTCCATTCTACACAATCAATCTGACAAGCCTTCTCCCAACGCAGCTGAATACCAGTATTTTACATGGAGCGACTGCCTATCTGACCTCCACAACCCAGTAACTGGGTAACACAATATCCCTTGGTAAGACTGGTTGTCAAACTTTCGGGCTTGTGACGGCCCGTAACAACTGTCAAAGATCCACGAATAACAGACAGGACCAACGGCATAACGTTCTTTCCGAGGCACGGAGGAGTCTAGAGTGTACCTGAATATGATGACCCATCCACAGACCAACCCTGGTAAGCGTAGCTTAACCGGATGAATCGTGCGGCTGTCATTGCCACGAGTTCCATTCTGCACATAGACTCAAATAAACAAACTCTTCAAGATACCACCCAATAATATTAGCTCAGTCATTAACTAAATGTACCAGGCAAACATGATTCCGAAGCGTCCAGGCCACAATCGAATTAGCAAACGGCAGTGCCACTTACCGTCCACTTTAAGTCGGACCGCCCTGCGCCATAAGGACCACTAAATTGCTTCTTAATGGGTACCCGCATAAATTATTATGGGTCTTCATTGGATGGTTGGGTCCTGCAAATGTCAAGGGTGCGTTTTGTTTGTTTACTTTTGGCAGCTGTTTTTAGGTACGTATATTGTTGAATGTGGGACCTTTTTTGGTGTGTTTTGAAAGGACGGATTGTGGGGATAAGGACATAATCTATACGATTGGCAGAAGGATTGGGGACGAAAGTTACTCAGACTTGTTGTATCAATCTTACGCAACACTTTAACCTTTGTTGATGAAAATTAAACTATTGGTACTTACTACTAGAGTTGATAACCCTGTGAGTAATTGCATTACACACTTACCTACAATAGCAATACCTTTAATTTTTTTCGCTGTTTTTTACGTAGTTCATAAAATTTATATGTTTATTTATGTTGCTGAGCAGACGAATTTTCCAAACTTATGAAGTAGTGGATTAGGAATTTGCTTCAAAATCCTTCGGATCGTGATTGAAAGTGTCTCACACAATTCGGATGTTGGATGCTCAATGCACGTTGGCAGTTATTATCTATAAGTTGGTACAAGTTCAGATATTTTGGAACGAAGTAACGAAGTTCCTTAGAAGTTGACTGGTAGAGATCGCCATGTTAGGAAAAAAGCTTTATGCCCCCTCCTTGCGACTTTCTCTCTCTGTTACTTTCTAATACAAAGAAGAAAATATGTTTATTTGAGGTAAAAATAACGCAAAGAAGGAACATAAAACAAAAAACAACAAGTTGGGGGAAAATATGCGTCACATCCAATGAAAACGGCCATCACATAATGCTGCGTCACATACCCCATGCGAGACAGAACCCCAGCACTGGTTTTCAGTTACAACCGGCGTTGACGTTATTACGTCGACTGGTGCCGCATGCAGTGAGGTATAAAAATAAAATAAATATACAACAATTCTGCATGTTTTTACATAAAATTTAACACTTAAAATAGCAACATTCCGTATAGGTACACATTATGAGTGTGTGTGTGCTAAAACCAATGCTCGCAAGGTTTTAGACCGCACAAGTTTTTGTTTGGCATGACATGTGAGATCTTTTTCCCAACTATAGTTTCAAATAAACCGGTTTCCTCACATCCCTTACAAAAGCAGATAAAGAACAAAGAGACAGAAATAACTGCAAACTGAAAGAAAACAAACTCATTGCCGAAGTTAGTCGAATTTATTGCAAGTTTAGGTGTCCATAAATTTTCATGGTCCTTTGTTATCCCCCACCCCTTTTTACTTTTCTGCGGTTCAATAACAACCGAGTTTCACTACTTTGTTATATACTTAGGGTTGGCAGTAGATAATTATACAGAGTGGCAGGTTCATCGACGCGAAAACTGTTACCATGGATTCAGGACATGATTCTGAAACACCCTGTGTTGAAATTTTTCATCAGTTATTTTTTTTTAAATCTGCTGTTCCATATTTTTTTAAGTGGCTTCTGACGACCCGTAACGACTGTCCATGATCCAAGAATTACTGCTGGGACCGATGGCTTAACGTGCTTTCCGAGGCACGGAGAGGTCTCGGTATGTTAAGATGGTCATCCACGGACTGTCCGCGGCAAGCTTAGCTTAAGCTTATCGATCAATCCGTGCGGTGTTATTACTTAGCTACGAGCTCCTCTATTCTCCTCACGATAGAATAGAATAGAGATGATTACTTAGTGTTACTTAGTGAATGGAATCCTTTTTTGTTTTCTTTGTATTTTTTTTCTTTTTATGATTGTTTATGTTTTGTTTTTTTTTGTCTAGTAAATGTATTATGTTAAATAATTTTGCATGCCGTAAGGCAAAATGACTCTCATTAAAATAACCATCATATATGTATACCTACATTATTGACAAAAAATGATTTCTGATTTCTGATTTCTACTAAAAATTTATTTTGTGTCCGTCAGGTAGATTATAAAAAAATATTGGACACGTATTTTTTCTTTTTTGGCATTACCAAAATATTACGGCGATACATTGAGTTAAAATGTGCCATGACGTCACGAGTATGTAGATATTATACTTACTTGTGACGTAGGGACCCCCACTCACCAATTTTAAAGCGTTTTATTCGCCACGAGCACAAACTTTTTCACAAGTTCCTTTACTAATTTCACCAAAATCAATATTTTCTAAAGTTTCCGCCGTCCAGTTTGTTCGTTAGTCTTCGTTCACGATGTAATAACGAACGGTCGAATGTTCTGGAATTTTATGACGTCATAAAATTCAAAGCCCACATTATGGGATCGTCGTACGCGTACCTACAATCTCACATTTCAGTACTAGGACGGTATGTAACAACGGAGGTTGGCGAATATTTCGAATAGCCATACAAAAGTAAAGTGGAGAAATTATTTTGTTTGAAATGCTACCGTTTTTGGATTCGTTCATGAATTTGATGAGGAATTTATAATTAAACATTGTTTCTCTGTTTGTATTTATAAGATAACTGTTCCATTTAAAATTAAGTACCTACGGTCCTTTTAAATAATCATTTGTCAGCTCGGGCTTACGAATCACCAATAAAAACTTATTTTGAACCGATTTCAAAAGAGAAAAATAATATCTACTTTTTTTTACCCTATTAGATTTCTAACCCCACGCCGTCTGTCTGTCCGTCCGACTGTCCGTCTGTCTGCAATAAGGTGTTTAATTTAAACAGTAATAGGTACCCAGTCACCGAATACGTGTTACTATGAGCTTTAAATCATCCAAGGAAGACCGATAAGACCGCTCATTGTATCGCCAAATGTAAATTTATATACATTTATATCTGTAATTCGTATGGTGTGCCTCATAAAGAGTATTTCTATTCTATTCTATCATGATATCCTTGTTGTGCCCAAACAACAACTCATGCCGCGTTCAAACAATCGCCCACAAATAAAGACTTATGATGTTTTTTTACTAAAATAGTGTTAAGCCACTTAACTAATCTCAAAAAAATATTATAATCAGTAAAACGCGTAAGTATTAAAAGACGAATAAAAATTAAAATTAAAATTTTAGATGCGATCTCTTATACAGACCCATCTAGCGGCAACTAAGGAACTAGTTATCGGTTTCATAGCTTTTGAATGATTAGTTGCGTGTTCAGAAACGCAGTGACAGTTAAACAACGTTTATCTTAAGCTTAACTTTATTGAATCAAAGCTATTGAGAGTTTATTTAGAAACCGGGCATTGTACAATTAGTGGGTTAACTAACTTTTTCACCAACGCATGCTCACTCATACCTTCTGGACTTCTGGACACACTACCAATCACACACACACACACCCTTGTTTGTACAGACACCCTTACGAGGACCTTGTAAGTTTTAGAACGAACCGAGGACCCTCCAAAAAACTGGTTTAAATACGTCGTTGGCCTTTTTGAATAAGATAGAAAGAGACAGGTGAGTAAATCTATAGTGATGAGCTTATTGGAATAATGCTATCTCAACATTTTTCTGTATGAATTACGGCTATCATACCGAGGACCTGAAATACACAGCTAAATGTGACCAGCGATGCACATACGAGGACTTTGTGTAGGCCAACCGAGGACCCCTTATGTAAGCCCTGCGACGCCCTTCCGAGGACGTATTTTTACACAATATTTCTTATATCTTGTACAAAGTGCGGACGCTGTGTTAGACTTTACATTACTAAACCGAGGACAGTTTTTCGCGTAGAACTTGTACAAAGCGAGGACATGAAAATCTACCTACCTAAACCATTTTACGTGTAAGGTAACTTATTGTAGAACGTTCCGATTTATTTCTTACACACATTTTCTAAAATAAAGTACCAAGCGAGGACGAGTCTTTACGTTTGTCGGCGCTTTCTAAAAGTAACGGCTTAGTTACCATTTTATGCTGATGTTGTACCTAGGGTCGTTTCTTAATGAAGAAACTCTTCAACAGGAGAAAGAAACTATCATCACTTTTAAATTTGGCCAACGCGTTAGGTTTGCGTAGTATAACTGAGATAATAACCAGTTTGTGCCGATGCTGCAGCCAGGGTCGTTTCATCATGAGGACACTCCTCAAAAGCTGATAGTATCGTCTTCAAATTGGGCATACGCATTAGGTTTATCTAGTAACACTCAAATAATTACCAGTTTTTGCTGATACTGCAGCCAGGGTCGTTTCCTTATGATGGAACTCCTCAAAAGCTGATAGTATCGTCTTCAAATTTGGCATACGCATTAGGTTTATCTAGTAACACTCAAATAATTAACAGTTTTTGCTGATGCTGCAGCTAGGGTCATTTCCTTATGACGGAACTCCTCAAAAGCTGATAGTATCGTCTTCAAATTTGGCATACTCATTAGGTTTATCTAGTAACACTCAAATAACTACCAGTTTTTGCTGATGCTTCAGCCAGGGTCGTTTCCTTATGATGGAACTCCTCAAAAGCTGATAGTATCGTCTTCAAATTTGGCATACTCATTAGGTTTATCTAGTAACACTCAAATAACTACCAGTTTTTGCTGATGCTTCAGCCAGGGTCGTTTCCTTATGACGGAACTCCTCGAAAGCTGATAGTATCGTCTTCAAATTTGGCATACGCATTAGGTTTCTCTAGTAACACTAAAAGAATTACCAGTTCTTACTGATGCTGCAGCCAGGGTCGTTTCCTTATGATGGAACTCCTCAAAAGCTGATAGTATCGTCTTCAAATTTGGCATACGAATTAGGTTTATCTAGTAACACTCAAATAATTACCAGTTTTAGCTGATGCTGTAGCCAGGGTCGTTTCCTTATGATGGACCTCCTCAAAAGCTGATAGCATCGTCTTCAAATTTGGCATACGCATTAGGTTTATCTAGTAACACTCAAATAATTACCAGTTTTTGCTGATGCTGCAGACAGGGTCGTTTCCTTATGACGGAACTCCTCGAAAGCTGATAGTATCGTCTTCAAATTTGGCATACGCATTAGGTTTATCTAGAAACACTCAAATAATTACCAGTTTTTGCTGATGCTGCAGCCAGGGTCGTTTCCTTATGACGGAACTCCTCAAAAGCTGATAGTATCGTCTTTAAATTTGGCATATGCGTTAGGTTTATCTAGTAACACTAAAATAATTACCAGTTTTTGCTGATGCTGCAGCCAGGGTCGTTTCTTCTTGATGAAAGTCCTTAAAAGTCGATAGCGTCGTCTTTAAATTTAACATACGCGTTAAGTTTACATAGTTTAACTAAGATAATAACCAGTTTGTACTGATGCTGCAGCCAGGGTTGTTTCCTTATGACGGAACTCCTCAAAAGTTAATAGCATCGTCTTGGAATTTAGCATACGCATTAGGTTGTAAAACTAAAATAATTAACAGTTTTTGCTGATGCTGCAGCCAGGGTCGTTTCTTCATGAGGAAACTCCTCAAGTCGATAGCATCGTCTTTCAGTTTGGCACATGCGTTAGGTTTATCTAGTAACACTAAAATAATGACCAGTTTTTGCTGATGCTACAACCAGTGTCGTTTCTTCATGAGGAAACTCCTCAACAGTCGATAGCATCGTCTTTAAATTTGGCATACGCGTTAGGTTTATATAGTTTAACTAAAATAATAACCAGCCAAGGTCGTTCTTTCATGAGGGAACTCCTTTTTTTTGGGTGGGTAATTATCAAATAACTTCTCCCGCTCTGGGCGGAGTGGGAGGGCGTGTCAGACTCTTACTGACTAAAACCCACCCGTGTTTCTTCAGTTGCCATATTGCCAGAGGCCACGGTATCCCTTTCGGACTTCTCCGCAACCCCGGCAGGCATTGACCCTATCGAACCCCTTCAATTGTGCTGACATCTCTTGGAGGCGTGCGTGGAACACAACGCGTCGTTGTCGACCCGGGCCTGGACCTTATCGGACGGTGAGCAATGGGTGACTACGGTGGCTGGAAATCAGCCTGCGATTCCTGACGCCCAGGTCGTCTCCTGCGGCGGTTAGACGCGTGAGGGCATGACATTTGCCTCTCCCGCTCGCGCTCCGCCTCCTCCTTCGCGAGCATTACTGCTTTGCAGAAGGAGGTGACGGCTTCCCATGCCCTCTCGCTCCGTACCATGGCCTGGACCAGGGCCAGACGCGAGAGATCACCGCCGCCGATCGCCTCCATGAGGACACGGCGATGCTCCGCCCAAGCCGGGCAGTGCTCCACCGTGTCCTTCGGGCGATCCACACTGGTGACACTTGGACGTTTCCTCCCGCCTTATCCGGAACAGGAACCTCCCGAAACACCCGTGAGCGGTGAGAACTTGCGTCAGGCGGAAGGTGAGGACGGCGTGGCGCCTCTCTAGCCGCTCCTTAAAGAGGGGACTTACTGCCGCAATTGTGGCGTGCCCATGAGGGAACTCCACAATTGTTGATAGTATCGACTTCAAAGGCAAACGCGTTTGGTTTATATAGTAAAACTAAAATAATTAACAGTTTGTCCTGATGCTGCAGCCAAGGTTGTTTCTTTATGAGGGAACTCCTCAACAGTTGATAGTATCGTCATCAAATTTGGCATACGCGTTAGACGTATCTAGTGAAATAAAAATAATTACCTTGTTTGAATCGTTTTATAAACTGTTAAGTTTTCTGCTCATATTTATCAAAGATGTCGCTGCAACTTGATTATTATTTCAATGAGTATAGCGTTGGTAAAAGTTAGTTAAATAATTCGTTTCAATTTAGAATAAACCTACTTCTATTTCAGTAAAGTTTATGTTGTCTTCTTTACTACGTTCACTTTCTTTATTTTTTTATACTCTTTGTTTGCTTCAAATCTTGGTGCCGACATTTCACGTAGGAAGGCATTTCTACTTTAAATTCTTCATGAAGAGCACATGCATTCAGCTCCCATGACAATACAATATTTTATGGTTCAAATCATAATGTTGTGTAATCTAAGTAGGCACATACTGCAGAAGAAGCCTCCTTATTCCTTGTGCACCTAGTCGCTACTAACGATTTGCTTAAGGATTCAGTGTACCTTCAATTTTCTCTTCCATAATTTTATTTAAATGATAGCACATAATTCGTCTTGTACACACGAGAAAAACTGTCTAAGCGAGGACTAGAATACACACTGTTCGGAAAATCTAGCAAACCGAGGTCTTAAATACACATTGTTTGGAAAAGCTACCTTACCGAGGTCTTTTGTGTTAAAGTTAACACAAAAGTCCTCGGATAATACAACCAACGTGAAATGAATGTAAAGAGGCTGTGTATGAGGGGACAGTGGCGCCACCTGGTGGATACACAATGCGTGTGTAAGATTATGAAAAATCTTGATCAAACCGAGGTTCAGACCACTTTTTCTTATTAAGTATACATAAAGGCTCAAAATCGCTTGCAGAATACGAATCTTTGGTCAAGTCAAACCGAGGACCCTCGAAAAGGTCCTCGCTTTGAAAAGGTCCTCGGTCATGCCTTGTGTATTCATACGCACGTCCTCGGATGGTACTTAAAACAAACACACTACAATACACATACACACACACACACTCCTTTTGTGTATATCCTTGTTTATATAATTTAATTGTATTTTTGTATAGAAATTATTCAAAATTTAATTGTAAGTAAAAAGAACTATCCTAGTTGGTCCAGAAGAAGGTGATGGCATTCGAGATATAGGGTAATCCTAGTACGAGTGCCAAAGCACTCCTTTGACACCAAAGTGCACATTACATTAGACCAAAATTGTTTTTAAGGAGATTTACTGTACCCATTCTTCTAGTAATAAAGTTTTTTTTATTAATATTTATATTTGTTTATCTGCAAGATAAGTTACCTTGGAAAATTAATTAAGAACGTCGCAGACGGTCTCAATCTTAATTCTACATTAAAATTGCATCAAAGCAAGTTTATTTGTACAAATAATTCATCAAATAAAAGTTCACTAAATGTAGCAAAAAAAAACGTTTGACTTGAAAGTAATCAATTTACTTGTGTTGTGTGTGTGTAACTCAGAATTTCGGCTTCAGACGAGCATTAAAAAGTAAGATTTTCTTTTCAAAGAGTCCTTTTAACATTGTTCCAATAAATTGATTAATTAATTAATACCCTTTTGTAACTATACTTGAAAAAGACAAAAGCAAAAAAATGAGAGTAGTTACTTAAAGAAAAGACAAAGACTACCAAAGCTTGCTGAACATTATCAACCCGTAATTTTTTTTTAAATAAACGACCATTTCGAAGCGTAGCCGATGTGCTACGTGCTACGGTTTGGCTACGGCGTAGCCGCGATGTAACACCACCGCGGTTTACAAAACAATTTGTCACGGCTGTCACCTTTGTAAAATTTTACTAAGTATCCCGACATTTTATGTTATTTTTTTAAATTCTACTTTCTGTCTATTTGAATTATTAAAAGTTAAAAGAAAAAGGTGAATAAAAAAACATAAAATTATATTTATCATCCAGCTAGTCATAATGATACTTATAAGAAAGATGTGTTCAATATGTGTATATTAATTTATAATACCCTACCAGACAAATTTAAATTGCTGCAGGGTAATGTTTTATAACAAAATTGTCAGAGTTGTTACAAAAAAGTGTTTCTACAGCATAAAATAATTTTTAGACCATAAAAATATTTGTTAGAGTATTAGCTAGTGAATTTATTGTAGATTAAAGGACATTATTTTGTATTTAATAATAATGCGTGATAATAATGTACTATTAATAGAATCTGCATAATAATTGTGTCATTTAAACATGAATGTGTACACTTGCTCGCAGGCAGAATACAATGACTTTAAGGCTGTCAGATCTTCCCTTGTAGAAAATACATATTTTCTTGCAAATAAACAATTTGAATTTACAACGAGATCTACTAAAAGTTTTGAACTGACTCCAAAACCCGAAAGTTGTCAGACTGGCTTCAGATGCTAAAACGGATACCACTGGGTACACAACAAACAGATTTTTTTTCTGTTCAACGATTTCCAATCAATTCAAAGTCAGCCTGAAAAGGAAGGTAAAAGCTTACTCCAATTAGTAACGAGAAACCTTTAAGAGAAATCCATGTTGAACAGATAAACCATTCACATTTTATTCAATAGGATTGCAGTATTTTGTATTTAACATTTTCATGGAACATGGAATTTTAGATATTTCAGAATTCTGGGAACCACTCATATTAAATATTCGTCTGCACTGGTTTATTCAATTTGATTGTAAACCTCTAAATTCAAATTCAAATGTTTATTGCTCAACACAGTACATCTATACTAATATTATAAAGAGGTAACATAAGTTTGTATGTAGGGGTTAATCTCCGGAAGTAATGAACCAATTTTAAAAATTGTTTCACTGGTAGAAAGCTACATTATTCGTGAGTGCTATAGGCTATAAATTATAAATATATCATGCATATTAGCCGAACTATCTCAATTTTTGTCTAGCCAGGCGGAAAAAAATGGCTCTTACAACAGAGTTATTTGCATGCGTTGCCTTAACAGTTGTATATAATTGAAAACAATGTACAGCAACCTGGTCCGCTTTGAATAGTTCTATCTTTTATATTTTAGCAGATATAGTAGCTTTTATGTGTTAAAATAAGTATTTTTCGACGTACTTACCTTTGGACGATTTTTTAAACAACAAAATATTAAACCTTATCGAAAAAAATTATTATGATCACAAGAACATCATAGAGATACGATTTGCCCAAAACAGTATGTCAATTGGTTAAATAGTTTCGAAGATAATATAAAATTATTAAATCGCAAAATGCCGCCGTCCATTCACGAACCGCATTAGAACATGCTTTGTACGGACGTTTTATCCATTTACCCATAGATGGCGTTGTGCAATTAGGTCATTTTTCTGAATCGCGGTGTTAAGATTTTCCGCGGATTAATCACCCTCTCCAGTTATTATTCGAAAGTTTTGTCGTGACGTAGGTGAGTTGTAGTTGGTCTTTAAAATAAAACGGACGGTTGATCGGTTTCTTAAAACACAATTACTACTTCGTTCTCATTCTCGTTCGAAGCTGTGGTATTTCTGTTTTTGGGATATCGGACAGTTCCAGCGTTTGTTTATCATATCATGCCTAAAAGGAAATCACAACTTTCCCGCCAGACATCCCAGACAAGAGCAGCTCGAGTACGCCGTACGGAAGAGTATGTTCTTGAAAATCATCAGCGCCTATCGAGGAATAGAGAAAATATTTCGCAAGCACGCGCTGGGGATCTAGCTCCGAGCGTTCACAGCGGCTTGCTAACCAAAACTGGAGAATATCGCAGGTCCGTGCTCGAGAATTCAGCGCTGAACGTTTTTTTTTTTTTTTTTTTTTCCTTTATAAAGTTTCACAATTTGTGATACTTTATTCACATTACAATCTAGCCTATTAGCTAATAAGTAATTTAAATATAACTTAAACTGCTATGTAACTATAAAATTAAGAAGTCGTCCAATAACGTCTTTCTTATTCACTATAAGTTAAGGGGAAGACACTTGATTCACGTGTTCTTTGTAAGTCAGCACTTGCACTACAGTTTAAGTTCACTTACTCTGCACTAAACTAACTCAAAAGGTTTAACCCTTTTTAGTCTTCGCACTAATTCAGTGTTGTCAAGGAGTTGGATCGCCTCAACATTCACGTGATGATGAAGTCTGTGTTCATGAGCTTCTGCATATTTTTGTATAACTATGTTTACGACATCCATCTTGAGGTCCCGGTGGAGGTCACTATTTCTAATGTACCAGGGCGCGTTGACTATATCCCTTAGTACTTTGTTTTGAAAACGTTGTATGATTTGACGATTGCTTTGGCTGGTGCAGCCCCACAGCTGAATACCGTAGGTCCATACAGGCTTTAAAACTTGTTTATATAACAACAATTTGTTAGGTATTGACAATGGCGACTGTCTACCAAGTAGCCAATACATTTTTTTGTACCGAATATCTAATTCCGATCTTTTCTTTTTGACATGCTCTTTCCAGCGCAGTTTTGCATCCAGGGTCATGCCGAGATACTTAGCAGTATTCGCGTATGGTATTTGTTGGTTATTGATGAATACCGGGAAGTATTTTGGCTTTTTATTCGTGAAGTCAATGTGGATAGACTTGCTTTCATTCAGTTTGATACGCCATGTTGTAGTCCACTCATAGATACGATTGATGGAATCTTGAACCTTTTCTACAGCTTCCTCGTGACTACTTCCAACAGCCATGATAGCTGTGTCGTCAGCAAAGGTTGCAATAAAATTATTTTCTAGCTCAGGAATATCGCAGGTGTATAGTAGGTACAGGACCGGACCAAGTACACTTCCTTGTGGTACTCCAGCTTTTATCTGCCTAAGGTCTGAATAGGCGTTTCTCTGTCTTATCATAAACAATCTGTTTGTTATATACGACTCTAGGATGTCTGAAAATTGTTGAGGCAGCATCGTTCTTAGTTTATATATGAGGCCTTCATGCCATACTTTATCAAAAGCCTGGGCTACATCAAGGAAAACCGTGGAGCACACCTTCTTCTCCTCTAGTGTTCTTTCAATAATATTGGTAATTCTGTGTACTTGGTCGAGCGTGGAGTGTCTTTCTCTAAATCCGAACTGATAATCGGGGATCAGATTTTCACTTTCGATTAGGGGCTTCAATCTCTTTAGAAATAATTTCTCAAATAGCTTTGACAACACAGGCAAAAGTGAGATCGGTCTGTAAGATGTTGTTTCATGAGGTGGCTTCCCAGGCTTGGCTATCATTATAACTTCAGCTACTTTCCATAAGTCAGGAACGTGCTTTAATCGAAATGCAGCATTAATGAGCGTGGTAATCTTGACTATGGCTTTGCGTGGGAGATTTTGTAAAACTTCCCCTGTAATTAAGTCGTAACCGGGGGATTTTCTCCGATTAAAATTACTCTTAATTTCTCTAGATACTTCTCTTGGGGTAACCAACTTAATGTCTGAACTAATTTGTACACTCTGTATTACCCTCGCATTGTGACCCAGGGCTTCGTTTGGTTGGAATATTTGTTCTAAATGGTCAGCGAAACTTAAGGCCTTTTGTTGGTCCGTCACTGCCCACTTTCCATTTGGTTCCTTAATAGGAGGAATTTGTATGATCGGGCGTTTCATGTACTTTGTAGCCTTCCACAGCGAGTAGCCTGTTTTGGTATCACTCGTCAATTGGCTAAGGTAGTTGTTTGTTAAGGTGTCGTTGTAGTGCTCAATTTCTTTCGTAAGACGCTTACTAAGCTTGTTTAGCAGTCTTTTATCTTGTGGACATCTGGTCTGATGCCACCTATTTCTTTGTTTCCGCTTTTCGGTTATGAGACACCTTATTTCTGCAGGGTAGGCGGTTGCTTTGACCCGGTGTGTTTTTTCCGGTGTGTTGTTCCAGGCAGTTTGCTGTATAATAGTTGTAAATTTATTTAGTTCCAAATCCAGCTGTTCCGCAGTTTTTAATGGAACTCTTAATTGTATTGTATTATCCAAGTCTATTCTGAAACTTTCCCAGTCTGTATATCTATTTACAAGTGTAGGACTGCTCTCTACGCGTAAGATCTGATGCCATACTGATAAAATTATAGGAGAATGGTCTGAATTCATGTCAAAACATTCATCGATGCTTAAATAATTACTAGATATATTTTTAGTAATAAAAAAGTCTATTAGGTCTGGTACTTTGCGTGGATCGCTTGGCCAATAAGTTGGTTTTCCAGTAGATATAGCTTCACACTTTAGCTCTTTCATGGCACTCATGAGTTCCTTTCCTTTAGTGGTGGTTAGTCTTGAACCCCAATGCATATTTTTAGCGTTGAAGTCGCCACCTAAGATGAATCTTTGTCCGAGTTTCTGTAAGAACCTTACATAATGATCTTTCTTTATGTTATATCTCGGAGGCGAGTAGATAGCCGCTACGGTGACTGAATACAGTTGAGATTGTATACAAATCGCCACAGCTTGAATTTCATGGCATTCATACTTAATTTCTTCATGATGACAGAGATTCTCTTTGACTACAACCGCGCTGCCACCTCGGGCAGAATTGTCAGGGTGCAGTGCATGGTACACTTTATATCCTCGGAACTTTATGTATGACTGCTTAGTAAAGTGAGTTTCAGATATAAGGCATACATCGATGTTTTCTGTGATCAGGACTACTTCTAATTCTTGTTGATGTTTAAGTAGTCCGTTTGAGTTCCATGCCATTATTTTTAACGGATTCATTTTTTTGGTCTGGAAATAGCATTCGTAGCGCTATTTTCTAGTCTATCCAAACGAGCGTTAAATGACGTCATCAATTTAATCATTTCGTCCAACTTTCCTTCCATACCTTTATCGGCATAAAAATTCTCACGAATATTCGCAAGCTTGACAGTTTTGGCTGCAACATGCGCGTATGTTTTATTATTAGGGTTTTGTGTCACGTAATGATTTTGCGTTTGTGAACTAGTTTGCAATATGTCGTTGGTTCTGCGCTGGCTTTTTATTGCCGATTTCTTTATAGTTTTGTTTTTTATACCTTGCATTTCCCGGGCAACTATACATCCTCTATAATTAGCTGGATGCGGTTCCCCACAGTGGACGCATTTTGGCTTCTCTTCTGCCGGTTTTTTGCAGTCAGCAGTCAGATGTTTGCCTGTACATTTAACACATCTAGGTTCTTTAGAACAGTATTTGTGTGTGTGTCCGTACGCCTGGCATCTCTTGCATTGAGGTACTAGCCTCGAAGTATGTAGAGGATGTACTTCTACTTTACATCCTAATATTGACTTAATGCTATAGATTTTATTTATGTCTTCCTCATTGCTGAAAGTCAGCATAAACATGTTCAGAGGCTCTTTATTATTCCATCTCAATTTGTTTGCTGCATCTTCAATCTTGAAACCTTTGCTTTGTAAGTCCGCAATTATTCTGTCAGGCTTGCATGTGAAATGAAGGTTTTTCACCATGACTCGTATTGGTCTTTCCTGCTTGTTTTCGTAGGAGTGCCAGAGAAAGTTATTTTCAGTTAATAACTTTGAGATTGACTTATATGTGTCTTCGTTCACTGCATTTATTTTAACGCACTTCCCATTTAACATTTTAGTAGTGAATTTATCACCAGACTCAGACTTCGGCAATAAGTCAAACAAGGCCTGATAGTTCTCGACGCCATCTACTACTACTGGCGGAGGTGGTGGAATCTTTTTGGTTTTCGGTTTCTCGATTTGAACAGTCTCTAGGTGTTCAATGTTGGCAGTGAGAGTGGGCGATGTGTTTAATTTTCGTTTTTTCCTGCTCTTTTGCCTGATCCACTGAGTTTCCCTGGCTAGCTCCTCCTCGTCCGTGCAGTATTCAGGACACTGTGTTGGACTTTTTACTGGCTCAACTGGCTTACTAGTTGCAGCTGTACTTTGTTGTGCTTTATGCTGTAAATACCTCACTTGTTGTTGGAGGCTTTCTATTTGTTTTTCCATATCAGAAATAACATTACGCAGCTGTTCATTATCAGCTCTTTCTGCGCTGTAATATTTGTACAGCAGTTGTTCATTTTCGGTTTTCACCTTAATTTTGGTGGTCTCAGCCATGTTATATTGGCGAGTTAATAAATATCACTTAATAATTATAATTGAAATGTAGGTCAATTCTTACGTAATTGTGTGTGTCATCGCGGCGAGCGCGGTCCGGCCGGCGCGGCTGGTTTGCTGCGTCTGCACTTTGCACTTAAGTAGAGCACACGATCGACGCGACTAATCTCAACGAATAACAAAGCGCTGAACGTGCGCAGCGTCTCAGTGATTTAAGGCAGCATGTGTCTGCAACAAGGGATAGGGAGTCTAGCGCTGAGCGCTCGCAGAGGCTCGCTAGCCAAAGCGCGAGAACATCGCAGGCCAATTTCATCACAAGTTAAAATGTTTACCGCCCAACGAAGTGGGCACGAGTCAGCTAGTAATCATATATTTCCAGATGTCAAGTGAATGCGCAGTCCACTGTGTTGCAACAATTTAGGTATGCAAAATTAATATTAAAATTATTCCATCATAAATTCTAATTAATACCATGATGAGCAGTGATAGCCTAGTGGTGTGACCGTCGGACTGCCAAGTCATAGGTCTCGAGTTCGAACCCAAGGCACCTCTGACTTTTCGGATTCATGTGCGTATTGTATAATTATTACTTGCTTCAAAACCGGTGAAGGAAAACATCGAGAGGAAACCGGCATACCTGAGAGATATTTCTCGACGACTTGTGAAGCCAAGTCAGAGGCCCATGGGCGGCTTTAAAACTCTGACACCAGTTTAGTCACTCCCAACCACACGAAAATAAGAAGAATACCATTTTTTTTTTCATAAATTACAATGAATACCTTAGACAATGTTACCTTAGACATTAACTCCAATTAAAACCATAAAAAATGTTATAAATTACAATTAGTGCTCTATACAATGTCATAAAATCATTACCTTATCTTATCTAATAAACACCGTGAAATTTGAATCACAGTTTTGCTAGAACAAACGTTATTCAGACCATGGTCTACTACCAATCTACAGCATCCAATAAAAAAAAACAAAATTGGTTTTTGAAAAACACAATAAAGACTAAGTTTAAAATGTCAAGATTATCTACTGCTTACTAAATTTCGTTTATGGAGGTACATTTCCCTGTAGACAATGCTGTGTCCCGTGCGTGGTGTCTGTGTTGTAGGGAGTAACGATAATCTTGACATTTTAAACTTTGTCTTTTTTGTATTTTTTCAAAACCCAAATATGTTTTTTTTTAATTGCATGCTGTAGAATGGTAGTAGACCATGGTCTGAACAACGTTTGTTCTAGCAAAACTGTGATTCAAATTTCACGGTGCATATTATCTGAAATATAAACATGACTATTGAAAGCCTTTAAGAGCGTGCATTCTGAAAGTGGGCAACGTCGCAAATAGATGTGAAATATTCCGCTGTTTTGATGAATACTGGCAATATTTCTGTATGGAAATATAAAATATGCCTAACTAGTGAACTAAAATACATAACATAACATAACATCACGCCTTGTTTCCCCGAAGGGTTGGGCAGAGGTGTCCCTGTAGCAGGTACACCCACATTTCGCCAGTTATGTTTAAGTCCCATGTAATAGGGGGCGAGCCTATTGCCATCAACCGGGCACAAATCCAGACTCCGAGCTGCTACTGAGAAATTTCAGATAGAAAAACCCAATAACACTTTGCCCGACCCGGGAATCGAACCCAGGACCTCATGCTCAGCAGTAGCGCTTGCGACCACTAGACCAACGAGACGACTAAAATATTGATTATGAAATGCAATAATTAATATCGTAACACTGAATATTTAGTTTTAGATGTAAAAAAATTATCTGGAAACTTTCCAAATGCCTTTTTTACACCTAAAACATGATTACAAATATATACGAGTACAATGCCGCCCATGGTCATGTTACCGCCCATATTGTTCTGAATATTCATGAAAAATTATCGAAAATTAACTTTCTACTATACTATCTTATTTTTAGTTTTCACTTTTAGGGTTCCGTAGTAAACAAGGAACCCTTATAGTTTCGTCATGTCCGTCTGTCTGTCTGTCTGTCTGTCTGTCTGTCCGCGGTCTAGCTCCAGACTGTTAGTACTGGAAAGTTGTAATTTGGCATGGGTATACATATTAATCATGCCGACAAAGTGGTAAAATAAAATTATGAAAAATATATTTTTTAGGGTACCCTACACGTAAAGTGGGGATGTTTTTTTTTTTTTCTATCCCTTGGTGTGGGGTATCGTTGGAAAAGTCTTTCAAAAACATTGTGAGTATGTTAAAACCATTTTTGAATTCAGAAATCCGTTTGCGAAATATTAAGCTTTAAAGTGCAAATTTTTGTTAGAGTCAAGTGTCCCCCCCCCCCCACCAGCTAAATGGTTGGTTTTAGATATGCGAAAAATTCGAACGAAACGAATTTAAAAGGAAAACTATCACAGCTGAGTAGGCTTTACAAGTTAACGAGTAATAATCGACCAACTTAGATTTGCGGTTGTAGAAACATGTTCTCCCATACATTCTGTATGAAAGATTTTTTTTTCAACTACAAAGTTAAGTTTGTTCTTGGGATAAATTCATCCCAACTACGGAACCCTACATTGTGCGTGGTCCGAAATGCACTTGGCCGGTTTTTATTATATTTATTTTTTACAAAATCCCTTTAAGATTTTATGGACTTACACTTGTATTTTTTTAATAAATACTGTTTTTTCTAGAAAAAAATGTGTTCACTTCCGTTTTTTTTTTTCATAGTCGACAAATTTTAATAAAAAATGTCCGATAAAATAACTCATAAGCTTTTATAAATGAGCCAATGACATCGGAGATATGGCAAACACTACCTACTCAAAAAATAAAAATTGAATAACATGAAAAATATTAAAAATAGTTTTAAAGTAAATTTTCCTGGTCACATGTCCATGGGTGACTTTAATAATAATAATAATAAGCCCCCTAAACAACCACACGTCCTGATTGACCATCTAATCACGTGGGGGGCGGACACACGAATGAGAAATTACTGGCGTGGCTAACGTGGCTCTGGAAACCCATTCAAAATGGAGACACGATCGAAAAGTAAACGTATCTAGGGCTGCTGCCCGGGGGTGATCGCCGGGGCACACTTGGAGCTGACGCTGAGTGTCACAGCATGCGAACCGTCAGCGGTGAGGAGTTGAACAGGCGGGCTCCCACCGACAAAGATGCTACAGCCGAAATTATTGACGATGGTGACATACTGACGAACATGACAAACACCCCTGTAGAACCGTATAGTCCAAGCACAGTATCTTACACACCTTCTAGACCATCGTCACCATCTATACCATCATCACCTCCCATTACTAGTTTAAATTCAATTCCACCAACTCCGACCTTGAATGTTGCGCGGGAAGTTAGTTCCTTCTTACCCGTGTCCACCAAGGCTGGAAAAGCAGGAGTTCGCATGAGATGGAGCAAAGAAGTTAACCTATTTATCATGCGAACTTACTTTTATATCACTAAATTAGAGACCGGCATGACCACCTACAGACAACAATTGCATGAACTTTTTACCCGACAATATCCTGAGATAACCGTTTCAGAACAAAGAATCTCAGATCAGCGAAGAGCTATAATTAGAAATAAAATTTTATCTCAACAAATAATAGAACAATTAAAAGAAGAAACACGAATACAATTACAAGAAGCAGAAAATAGCACAGGTGTTAACGCTATCTCACTATCACAAAACATAACCACAATTGCTGAACAACCGCACACCCAATTAGAACCTTATACTCATTCTCAACCATACAATCAATCGCAAGCTTACACGCAAACCACACACACATCCACACAAACCGAATCTATAACCCTAACTCTAGAAAATGATATTGAAACCTTAACCGTTGCAGATCAAAATCTGACAACAGATTTGTATATCCAAGAAATACATGACAAATTCAGAACAACCCTAGCACAATACTCTGGGATGGATCCAGCAGTGCGACCCAAACTACCTAAACTTCGGTATAGCCCTAACCTTTTCCGTTTAGTTAACTTGTTTCATGAAAACATTCTTATTCAATTTATTTCCGATGACACACAACTTATTGATATACACACACTTATGTATTGCACAGCGGTAGTTGATGAAACATGTGTTATACGCTTTACTTTAATTATCTATTAGTATAGATTATAGAGGTTAGTTCTCCCTCTATACAAAGACAATTTTCTACGACTTCCTCTTGTCAAAAAGTCATGTAAGTGAGAACACGCGTTTTATGTTTTCTTCCTTTTTATATGCTTAATGTATCTATGTTTGATGTCAAATATGTATTTATGACTCGCTATTCATGGACGACTTGATAATCAAGAAATACAAGAATAGTTACCAGAACTTTTGTGTTTAAATCTCACCGCATGCCATCTATCTTGCCCGTAGACAATTCTGCACGACCACGCCTTATGTTGTGGCTTCGCAGCGCAGACAACTCCTCTGCTCAGATAGTTCGTCATAACAGGTTTTGAGCCCAGAAAAGTTATACTTAAGGAGAAGTGATAACGCGTGCAGAACATAACCTCAAAAATTTTGACAATTTTGATTGCTACTTGGCTGTGGTGCGGTGGTGATTTTGCGTAGGTGGTGTGCTCCAAAAATGGCATCGCCTAATCAACAAGAAGCAAGCAATGGAAATGCTGCTTTGCAAGGTAACAATAGCTTGACATCGTCCATAGAAAAATTGGAAGGAGTATCAAACTATTTGAATTGGAAATTTGCTATTAAAATGCTGCTTACCATGGATGGCTTGTGGAATACAATCGAAGGCACCGAGAGTGATCTGGTGAGAGATCAGCGTGCTTTGGCGCGCATAGCTTTATGCATCAGGCCGACACTTTATCAATATATCAGGAATGCTACTACAGCAAAAGGTGCATGGAAAAATTTAGCTGATATATTTGAAAATAAGGGCTTGTTACGGCGTGTGCTACTTTTGAGACAACTGCATAGAATTGATTATACTCAGTTTTCAAATATGTCTGAATACATACAGGGTGTCATGACCCTCGTGCAACAGCTCTCGGATATTGGACGTAAGACTGATGATGCTGAAGTCGCAGAGATTTTGTTGAGCGGTCTACCTCAGGAATTTGAATACTTGGTTTCTAACCTTGAAACAGTATGTTTAACCAATGATCTCACCAGTGAGATTGTACGAACTCGACTTTTACAAGAAGAGCTGCGGAGAAGTGACGGTGCATCAAACAATAACAACAAAGCTTTAATTTCGAAGAACTCTTTCAAGAAGAAGACTATGGTCTGTCATTATTGCAATAAGCCTGGACATATCAAGGCCAAATGCTACAAGATGAAAAATGACAAGAAGAATGAGTCTACAAGCTTCGCTTCAGCTTTGTTTGTTCATCAAAGTAGTGCGTGGTTCATCGACTCCGGATGTACATCTCATATGACAAATTGTATAGAAAATATGGTGAATTATAAAGACTTTAATTATAATGCAAAACACACTACTGTTGCTGTAGCAAATAATGAACAATTGAGATATAGTGGTGTAGGAGATTTAATTGTAAACTTTGGAAATGAGGTAAGACAGCTTAAAAATGTTTTGTATGTGCCACAGATAGCCACTAATTTAATGTCAGTGAGTAAATTAGTGGAAAATGGTCTTACTGTTGAATTTAATGGTAGTGGGTGCAGCATTTATGATAGTAAAGTTTCTGGCAACCGTATAGCTCTTGTGGGGTGTGATAATGGAATTTATAAACTAAATTGTAACGTTGTAAAGCCTTTGCACAGTAAGGTGTACTCTTCCAAACTTTTGAGTAATGTGCAAAAGACAGAGAGTACCGCAGTAGCTGTTTCTACTGAGCTGTGGCACCGTAGGTTGGGACATTTAGGTCTGAGAAGTATGTGTACTCTGAAAGGTCATGTGTCTGGAGTAATGTTTCAGGATTACACCCAGGACAGTTTGAAGGACTGCATACCCTGCCTTGAGGGGAAGCTGTCAACACAGCCGTTCCCCAAAGGAGAGGGCAAGCGGGCCAAGCGACCGTTGGAGTTGGTACATTCAGACGTCTGCGGACCAATGCGTGACTACAGCTTGGGCGGTGCAAAATATTTGGTTACGTTTACAGATGATCACACAAGAAAAACCTTTGGATACCTAATGAAGTACAAATCCGAGGTAATATCCAAGTTTATTATTTTTAAGGCTATGGTTGAGAGGCAAACTGGATTGAAGATTAAATGCTTACGTTCGGATAATGGTGGCGAGTATGTCAATCATAGGTTTTCTGGATTCTTAAGTAAAGAAGGTATTGTGCATCAGACTACAGTTCCTTACTCGGCCCAGCAGAATGGTGTTTCAGAGCGTCTTAACCGGACACTCATTGAAAAAGCGCGTTGCATGCTGCAGGAATCAGGTCTTAGTAAGCCTTATTGGGGAGAGGCAGTAAATACTGCAATCTATTTGAAAAATCGGTCCCCTACTACAGCTTTGTCAGGACAGATTCCTGAGCACCTGTGGTCGGGATCTAGGGTTGATCTGAGCCACATAAGGGTTTTTGGTTGCATAGCTTATTCTTTGGAGCCTGAGCATAAGCGTGGTAAGCTTGATGCTAAGAGTAAAAAATATATTTTTGTGGGGTATAGTGAGACCTGTAAAGGGTATAGACTATCAGATCCAAGGAATCCTAGAAAGATAATATTGTCAAGGAATGTTGCATTTTTGGAGAATAGGTTTTATAATGGGAATGTAAATGAAAAGGATAATGATGACTTTAATTATAACGAAATTATTTTACAAAATAATTGTTTTGACAAGAGCAATGAATTGGTTATAAATAATGAAAATTTAATTAATAATAATACAAATGAAATCCATTCTAGTCAAGTAAATTTAAATGAATGTAGTAATCAGGATAAGACTAGTGATAAAACCAATTCATTGGAATTAAATGATGGTTCTCAAATGTCAGATACAACAGACGAGGAGCATAACTGCACAGGCAGTGAGGATGAGTCCCGCTGTGCAGACTCATCGTCGGCGAGCCACGAGTCTATGACTTCGTCATCGCCGGACGCGTCTGTTCGAGGGGAAGGAGAGACGATTATAGAGGTACCCCGGGCTGTGGTTAATACCCGCCCTGTACGAAGTACTCGTTCAATTAGGCCGTTGAGGTATCGTGATTATGACATTTCAATGTATGTTGGTAATATTGAGGAACCATCCAGTTATGAAGAGGCTATCTCTTGTTCGGAAGCCACCGAGTGGCGTGCGGCGATGCAGAGTGAGTATGACTCATTAATTGCGAATGAAGTATGGAAGATAGTAGGTCGCCCTATAGAGAAAAATGTTATTAAGTCCAAATGGGTATTTAAGCGTAAACATGATGCTTCTGGAAACTTTACGAAGTATAAAGCGCGGTTAGTTGCCAGGGGATTTACACAGAAACATGGGGTCGATTATAATGAGACTTTTTCCCCAGTGGTTAGGCATTCTACTATGCGTATTTTGTTTTCTTTGGCGAATGATTTAGATCTCAATATAGATCACATTGATGTAGCTTGCGCTTTCTTAAATGGTAACTTAAATGAAACAATATTTATGGAACAACCTATTGGTTTTGATAATGGAGATAACTCCAAGGTTTGTTTATTAAATAAAAGTATTTATGGCTTGAAACAAGCTAGTAAAATGTGGAATAGTAAAGTTCATGATTTGTTAAAAAATAATGGTTATGTACAAAGTCAATGTGAACCATGTGTTTATGTAAAGAGAGAGAAGGATGACTTAACCATTATTGCACTGTACGTTGATGATTTCTATATATTTTATACTAAGAAAAGTGTTATTCAAAAAGACATAATAAATCTGTTAGAAAAGGAATTTAATGTAAGGAACCTTGGTCCATTAAAAAGCTGTCTTGGCATTAATGTAACAAGAGATAGGACAAAATGTATTTTAAAATTGGACCAGACTGATTATATTAAGAAATTGTTATTGCGGTTTGGTATGGGTGATTGTAAAGCTGTTTCTACACCTATGCCATTGAATTGTAAATTACTGAAAGCTGAAAATGTAAGCGAGAGCAATGATAATTTCAGGCAATTGTTAGGCTCATTAATGTATTTAGCTGTATGCACTAGGCCTGATATTGCTTATGCATGTAGCCAGTTGAGTCAATTTAATAACTGTCACGATAATAGTCATTGGCAAGCTGCGAAACGTGTTTTACGTTATCTAGCAGGGACAATTTATTATAGCTTACTATTTGTAAGGAGTAATAAATTGAGTTTGGCTGCTTATACTGATGCAGACTGGGCTAATGACATAACTGATCGTAAGTCTTATACTGGGTATGTCGTGAAGCTAGGTAATAATACAATAAATTGGGAGTCACGCAAACAACGCTGTGTAGCTTTATCTACCACAGAGGCTGAATATATTTCAATTTCTGATGTTTGTAAGGACATATGTTTTATTAATAGTCTGTTATCGGAGGTATTCTGTTTAAATGTAGAGTCAATTGTTTATAATGACAATCAAAGTGCAATTAAGTTGTTGGAATGTAAGGAGTATTGTCATAAACGAACAAAGCACATAGATCTCAGATACCATTATGTAAAAGATCTAATAAATAATAATATTGTAAATGTAAATTATTTGCAGACTGAAAAGATGATAGCAGATGTGCTTACCAAACCGCTTAGCTCTAAGAAACATGTAGATTTTATTAAGGACATGAATTTATGTGTAGTGTAGCATGTTTGTATGTCTTTAAGCATGTAATTATTGTTTTAAGTAATAATGTAAAGCGTAAGGGGAAGTGATGAAACATGTGTTATACGCTTTACTTTAATTATCTATTAGTATAGATTATAGAGGTTAGTTCTCCCTCTATACAAAGACAATTTTCTACGACTTCCTCTTGTCAAAAAGTCATGTAAGTGAGAACACGCGTTTTATGTTTTCTTCCTTTTTATATGCTTAATGTATCTATGTTTGATGTCAAATATGTATTTATGACTCGCTATTCATGGACGACTTGATAATCAAGAAATACAAGAATAGTTACCAGAACTTTTGTGTTTAAATCTCACCGCATGCCATCTATCTTGCCCGTAGACAATTCTGCACGACCACGCCTTATGTTGTGGCTTCGCAGCGCAGACAACTCCTCTGCTCAGATAGTTCGTCATAACAGTAGTCGTATCTGAAGAACTTAACTTTAAAATCACGCAACACATAGGAAACACAAGACCAAAACAGAATATCAAACCAGCATGGCAACAGAGGTTAGAAAAAGATATAGAAAAATTAAGAGCAGATTGTAGTAGGCTTACACAATATATTAATAATATCAGGTCAAATAAAGTAGTAAGGAGAGTTGAGGCTATATTTAGGAGCAGTTTCACACACACAAGACACGAAAATAACAACAGAAAACCTGAATAATTCTTAGACACCTTAAAACAAAAACTAGCACTTAAAGTTCATAGGCTCAGGAGATACATAAAAGCACAACAGCGCAAAAACGATAATGCTATATTTGCCACAAATGAAAAAATGTTTTATAGAAACCTACACAAACCAGACACTGACACAAATCATGAGAATAACACAGACACACCTGACCAACCTACAAAAGAGCAACTAGAGACATATTGGTCTAGAATTTGGGACGAACAAGAACATCATAACGACAAAGCAACGTGGATAACAGAAGAAGAAACAAAATGGAAAGCAATAGATGAAATGGAATTTGTAGAGATTACAGAGGTCGATATCACACACTTAACAGGCAGATTACATAACTGGAAATCTCCTGGTATAGACAAAATACACAATTTTTGGTACAAAAAGTTAACTTCATTATACAAACCCATAGCAAAAAACTTAACAGAAATTATATTAGGACAACAAAATATACCCAATTTTATTGCAACTGGTATAACATACATGCTGCCTAAAACTAAAAATTCATCGCAACCTTCCCAATATAGACCAATCACATGCCTACCCACACCCACGATATATAAGATATTAACATCAGCAATAACAACTAAAATTAACTCACACATTGAACACCACAACATAATGGCGGAAGAGCAGAAGGGATGCAGGCGGGGCCATATGGGATGCAAAGAACAGTTAATTATTGATTCTACTATCCATAAACATGCCACCACAAAGAATAGAAATCTTCATTGTACCTATATTGATTAAAAAAAGCTTTCGATAGTGTTCCACATTCCTGGTTGATACAAATATTAGAAATTTATAGAATAAACTCAAAAATAATAGATTTCCTACGAAACATTATGCCACTTTGGAAAACCACACTTCAAATAAATTGTAATCAGAATAATGTTACCACGCGACAAATAGCTATCAAGGTGATTCACTAAGTCCCCTGTGGTTCTGTCTCGCACTAAACCCTCTGTCTCATCTACTGCAGCGCTGTCGGGCTGGATATTGTCTCAAACATACGACAGAACAAACAACAGTTTCTCATCTCATTTACATAGACGATATTAAACTATATGCACAAACCGAAAAATGTATGAAGAAACTAGTAGAAGCTACAGCAGAGTTTAGCCTAGACTTAAACATGCAATTTGGTCTGGATAAATGTAAAACACTTCATATCATACGTGGCAAGATACGACCCGGCAACTATGTAGTAAATAACACAGACACCATAACAGCAATGGAACCGACCGACCTATATAAATATTTAGGGTACACGCAACTGAAGGGACTAGATCATGTAAGGATTAAAGAAACACTTACTGCAGAGTTCAAAAGGAGACTTAGCGCCATATGTAAAACACAGCTTTCTAGTAAAAATCTCATCAAGGCCCTAAATACATTTGCCATCCCCATATTAACATACTCATTCGGTGTTATTAAATGGACAAAAACAGACACAGAACAATTAGAACGAATCACACGCACCACTCTTACAAAACATAACAACTTACACCCTAAATCTGCAATAGAAAGACTAACTATCAAAAGACAAAACGGAGGGAGAGGCCTAATAGACATCCAGCACCTTTGGCGGAAACAAGTCTGTCGACTAAAAACATTCTTTCACTCAAAATCCCGCACTAGTAACATTCATAAAGCCATAGCTCAAAATGATTTCAACTATACACCACTTAACTTAAATGAACAGCCAGATACTCCACAAATTACTAGTGATGACCCACAGAAACAAAAAATTGAGGATTGGAAGAAAAAAGTACTTCATGGCCGTCATCCTCATGACCTGGAACAATCCCATGTGAACACAGTAGCCTCAAGTAAGTTTCTTAAAATAGGTAATTTATTCCCAGAAACTGAAGGTTTTATAATTGCAATACAGGACCAGATTATTAACACTAAAAACTATAGAAAATTTATTATTAAAGATCCTTCTGTAACAAATGATAAATGTCGCAAGTGTCACATCCAACCAGAAACAATTCAGCATATAACAGGAGCTTGCACAACTCTCACGCAGACAGACTACACACACAGGCATAATCAGGTGGCAAATGTAATTCATCAAAAATTAGCAGTCAAATACATACTCATACAAGACACAAACACTCCTTACTACAATTACACACCACAAACTATCCTAGAAAATGACACACATAAACTTTACTTCGACCGCGCTATCCTCACTGACAGGACAATCCACTACAATAGACCGGACATAACCCTACAGGATAAAATAAATAAAGTTACTTACCTAATAGATATTGCCGTTCCCAACACACATAACATTCAGAAGACAATATCTGAAAAAATTAGTAAATACGCAGAACTTAAAGATGAAGTAACTAGAATATGGCGACAACAAAAAGTGTACGTGGTCCCTATAGTCCTCTCCACAACTGGCGTTATCCCGAATCACCTTCTCCATAGCCATAAATTACTAAACCTAAAAGAAACCCCCTATATCACCCTACAAAAAGCTGCAATTTTAAATACATGTCGAATTGTCAGAAAGTTCATGCAAATAGATGAAAACGAAATAGGTCCCCATCATAACATATCCCCAACATAACACACCACACGCTGCATTTACTTGGCTTCGGTCCGTAAATGTTGCAAATACCAGCCAAAGAGCGAACAACTACCGGAAATATATTGTGAAGGACGGCACGGTTGACATCTGTCGGGCATGCCACCGTCCCGGAGAATCAATCCGACACATTATTTCTGGCTGTTCTCGTCTGGCTAACGGAGAATACTTGCATAGGCACAACCTTGTAGCCAGGATTATCCACCAGCAACTTGCTCTGAAATACAGTCTTGTGGAATCGAAAGTACCGTACTATAGATATGTGCCCGACCCAGTCCTCGAAAATGGCAATATCATGTTGTATTGGGATCGATCTATCATCACTGACAGGACTATTGTTGCCAATAAGCCCGACATAGTGGTGATAGATCGATAAGAGCGTCGCACAATGATTATTGATATAGCGGTCCCGCATGACGAGAACCTCGTGAAAGCTGAAAAAGATAAACAGATTAAGTATCTTGACCTGGCTCACGAGGTTGTCGACTTGTGGGATGTGGATACAGCAATCATTGTGCCGATAGTCGTGACGGCCAATGGCATAATAGCCAAGAGCCTCGACCAACACCTGAGGAGGCTCTCGTTAGGCAGCTGGATCAAGGGCTTGATCCAGAAAGCGGTACTCCTGGACACGGCGCGTATTGTTAGGAGGTTCCTCTCTCAGGAGCCCTGACCACCGGTGGCTTGGACCCTGTTTCCGACACCGGTGGGCTACTATTTTTTTTATTTTTAAATGTTTTTTTAAATAATTTTATAAGAATATTTAAAAATGTAAATCATATGTTTATAAATTAAATAAAGGAAATAATAATAACTAACTGACTGCGTACCGTGGTCGGATGCTCTCTCTGTTTCAGGTGCTTGAACCAGCTCTCTATCCAACCCTTCGGGGAAACAAGGCGTGATGTTATGTTATGTTATTACATATCAAAAACTCATAAAGGAGCTCGCCACGTTTGTAAATTAGAAGAGAATTAGACTTGGTCAGTTGGCCCCATATGTTTACGGAAATTTACTAGGTATTCCTCTTTCGTTTTTGGTTGGAGGTTTTATCCTAAATAGAGCTAAGTATATTATTCTACACTACCTACGATTCTAACTGTGCTGTAACCATAGAAATATTATATTATACTTCTTTCTTAAATCTATGGCTGTAACACACTTTATGGGAAAAGGCCTCTTCTCACATAGAGAAGAAACAGTTCCTTTTGCTGAATTGGCAATTTCAGACTATCAAACGCATAGACATATCAAACGTACCTACCGTCAATCAAATATTAGCTTAGAAAAATCATTATGACAGCAAAAGTCACGTCCGTCCCAACGTGTAACGTTAAATGCGCAAAACCTCAGGCACCCCAACTGATTTTTAATTCAATTGACCTATTTCAGAGAGAAAAAAACATCACTAAAAAAATTGTAAAGGTTTAATGTGCTTTTTTTAGTTCGTAAGATTCGTATTTGCATTGAAATAAAAGCTATTATTATCCCGCGTATGAAATTTAAATTGGTCGACAACAATTTGTGTTTGTTTACCTATTTTGGCGGGTTTGCGCATGTGCGCTTGACCTACACGGCAACGTTTTTAGTGAAGATTTTTTTTTTTTATGTGGCCTATATTAAAAAGTGGTTCAATTGATTCTGCTCGTTATTCTGATCAAACTGTTTTCAGGTTTTGCGCATTTAACGTTACATATTGTATAAATATTCTTATACATTTAGTATAGGAATATATGTATTTATGTAGGTATCTATTATACCGATACCCTTACCCTTATCGAGAGGTTTTTTAACTCGCCACCAGGCCAGGATATTTTTAACCTAATGTAGATAGATGTCAACAACTTATCATCACGTTGTGAAATCCACACCATTTATATTCAGGGCTTACCAATCTGGTTGTCCATGGCAACCAAGCAACGGTTCAAGGGATTAGGTACGCCTACAATTGCTAAAGCACGGCTTAAATCTTTGACTAAAACATGTTTATTCATAATAATTTTCCGGAATTAAGGTAGGATAATAATTTGTAATCTACGTAAAGGGCAAATATGATTCGTTATCCTGACACATCACTTCGCGTTTTGTCAGAATATTCGCGTTACATCGTAAATACAAAATGAATTTTATTTCTGTTGGAATAAGGTGGATTTTGTATTACCTAAGTGACGTAAATTTGACATACGTGAAGTGAAGATTCCGAACAACGCTGCACATGGCAGTGCTGCACGCCACTGCTACCTGCCACGTGAAAGAAAGAAAGAAAAATAGGTTTAATAGTCACAGAAACACGTGCATACATAAAAGACAAGAGTAATCAGAGAACAACAAAAAGTACATAATAAATCACGAGCATAAAACAGAAGTTAGTCGGCAGCTGCACGACATGACTGTGACAAGAAGGCCTCAGCATGATGCTGTGCTATGGGGGACTCACAGCACAGCGCTGATTTTCAGCGGTCACACGTGGTTCCGAGCACCGCTGGCATGCCGCGGCGGTAGGCCGACACTGCCGCGCAGCAGTGTCGTCAATGCAATGTCACATAGCATTACTGCCGTGCTTGGAATGTAATCTCATTTAAACCTATAGAAAATGTATGGGGACCCTGCAGGGCTATTGCGTATCTCGGTTGACAGTTCATAATGATGATCACTTGGCAAAGTGTCTAACGATTAGCTGTCAAACAGTTAGTTTTGTATTGGCTATCTTCAGTGACTAACTAGGATGACGTCATGAGCACCCAGTATCGCTGATAAGCACCGTAACACATTTTAACAGATGCTTGTGTATCGATACTTTTAAGATTGCGATTGTCTAAGCTTAGTGGACATCAAATTGATAGTCATTTAGTTATTGGTGGCTTTCGTGAAAGACACTACTCAAAGGTAGTGTTTTTGAAATTTTTGTGATGAGCACCGAAGTCTGTATTAAGTGAAGCGTGTAAACATTACGTTTTTTGTTGTTTTATTGTGATTCTTGTTCGTGGTAGAGAAGTATGGCACGTCTATTATTGCTGGGATTTCCTGAAGAAGAGCGAAAATAAAGTAATTTGCGAATGAGAGTAGCCGCATACGCGACGCCTAACCCATTGCAGTTGCCAGAGAAAAAGTGCTAGAAAATTAGTACATAATATAGAAAATTAGTCTATTGTGTGTAATGTTGCTCACAATTATGTATACTTAACTCTTATTTTCTTGTTTTAATAAAAAAAAAATACATTTTTTTTATGTGAATAAAAATCCAAAATTTATGGAATCCTAGAGATTAACGCTTTGTAATATTTTACTGCTCATATTAATCTAAAATTCATATTTTCTTGTCATAATATTCGTTTTTTTTATAATATACATACAAATATATTTGTTTTATGAAAAATGTAAAAAAAAAACAACAATAAATAATTTAATGTATAAAATAATAAGGTACCTAATGTTTCAATTATTTTAATATTTACATAATTTTTTACGTAGCATTGCGATGCATGGTTACCAACAGCTTCTGTTTATATTATATCTGTATAGATAGCCATTGGCCTTGAACAAGTGTATATAAACCGTTCAATATAAAATGGTCCCTAAAATAAAGTATTGTAACGCTCAAAAGGCGTTACTCAACTTAGCCGCATAATAGTCGATAAAAAATAGAGGCGTCAAGTGCTGGGATGAAGAGCACCGTTCCCGGTCTGTTAGTCACCGTAACGTGATAGCCACTTACGGTGATACGCAATACCAATGTTATGAAATTCTCAGTTGTCATCAAAGTTCGGTGTACAACTGAAGCTTGTTAGTCACTGGCCTTGAAAAAGATAGCCAATAGCCCTGCAGTAGTGACCACAAGCAAGACACAGTCACATCTATAAGATGCAGACATTACAGAACCGTTGCCTTCGGAAGGCCTCGGGAGCCCCCTGGTTTGTTAGGAATGAGATCCTCCATCTCGACCTAAAAATCCCCACCATCCACCAATTTCTCAAACGCTCTTCCAAGCGTTACTTTGATACCAAACATCGCAACCCTCTGGTTGTTGAGGCCGCTAGTTACACTCCCTCTAGTATCAATCGAACTCGCCGCCCTAAGCGAATCCTTACCGACCCTGACGACCCCATTACCCTCCTCCAGGAGAGCAGTAGGGAAACCAGCACAGTGTACAAAATCAGACGTCTCCCGTCATTCCGACCTCGCCGCCGAGGTCCTTTGCGATCGCTACCGCGTCCCCAAGTAAATGATACTCCCCCCGACCCTTGCTCGATAACGAGATGCCAGCAGTTGTTGCAGCTGAGCACGTAGCTTTAATTTCCCCGCCTAATAATCATGATCAAAATTTTAATCCAGCCCGTCCCATCCTTGATGTCCTCCCTCCGGTTGACGCCCTAAGCCGAGGTTCGTACCCCACAGGGGGTGCCCTTAGCGAGCGTTCACCTAGTTTTAATTAGCATAGTTGAATAACCCCTGGCTGGAGGTTTTAAGTGTAGTAGCTTAAGGCACCCACAGGAAAACCCGGTTAAATAGTCATAATCTCAGAGGTCAACTACGAGATGCCCTAACAAAAAAAAAAAAAAGACCAGTAGTGACGTGGCAGCACTGCCGCGTGAAGAGTTGTTCGGGATCATACCTTAAGGTTCTTTTTTAAGCAGATTTTGCCAGGAATCATCAGCTTAATACTTTAGTTTGAAAATATACGTTATGATATGAGTTTCGCCATTCAGATACCTATTATTGATAGAAAAGTTGAGTGTGAGCAGTGCAAACAATTCGAAGAATGTCAATCATCTTCAAGGATTGCTGTTATTCGGACGCAATACGCATCCGATACTGTTCACAAAAATGCACGATCATTATATTCCTGCCCTTGTCCCATGTTACTTGGGGTTGGGAGTTCAGGACAACACGTTTTCTTCTTCCACTCTCTCCTGTCAACCGTCACGCTATCATTCACTCCCTTCTCTTTCATATCATTCCTCACTCAGTCCATCCATCTTCTTTTACGCGTCTGTGTATCTGTGGCGTCATGTTGTGCCAACATGCAATGTATGTATATGGCACAACGAATTTGTGTTTATTGATATCCACTTTAGATCGATGTCGCTACAAGTACCTACATCACTACGTGGCACAAACAGTACCCAATTTGTGAAACTATAGTCGTACCTACTTAGTTGAACGGTACTGTAAATCTACTGTTGGTTTTTATTTTACCACGATACACAAATTTTTGGCACTAAACCATTGATGTCGCGACACTGTAACGCAATTTGATTTACCGACACCGTGGAGTTAGACATCAACACGTTGATTACCGCGGTGCATGGAATAAAAAACATCAACGCGTTGATTACCGCGGTGCCGATTTTTTTTCAAGTTTTCACTTCTGTCGGCTGAGTGTCACTGTTTTTTTTTTATTTTGAGTATTTTGTTTATAGGCTTATGTTTGCCCGTAACTCACCTAAGGTTCAGTTCAGCGGTGACGGTGACGGTATATTAAGATGTAGACGCTTGTTTATGTCAAACGGTGAGCGAACTTAATCCCCTAGGTAGATGACGATGAGAAGATCTATTGAGGGAACTCAGTCCGCTTACCAACTGACGTCAGAAAAGACGGTGGCATAGTGGCTTCGCGCTGCCGTATACAACAAGACTCAAGGGAGACCCCATTACAGGCTCCTCAGGGATGTGGTCTTTCAGACACGACCCTTTTTTTCGTAGGTAAGCGGTACTATAGCGGCCGAGCGCTGCAAGCAAGAATAGTCCTGACAGTGTACACACTGTACACTTCTTCAATAGTATCTATTTTGAAAATTCAAAAAATCTTTTTTTCTCAAATGCCACGTTCCCTCAGCGCCAGCGAGCGTAATTGTACTCTGACGTTGACATTTCATTCATTGACATATTTGACATCTGTGATTCTGTGTCTGTCATTATGAAAACTGACGTGTTTTTGTGTACGCCTAAAAAACTTGTTTGTTGAAAACTAACAAATAAATAATTATATTTAGGCAGTAAAGCTTAAATAACTTTTATTTATTCAAGCTAAAAAAGTGTTTACAATGCTGAAAGCCGTCATTCTTATTGGAGGGCCGCAAAAAGGTAAGAATTTCTGCTTCCGTCGACGTCACCGGCTTTTCTCATCAATAAATTGTAATAAAATATAATAAACATAATAAATACGTGTTAAAGCTAATTGTATTATATCTAGGAACTAGTTATTTTAAGTTAATTATGTGACTGAAGTATCGATTTATCTTCAGAAGTGGATTTTTCTTAGTGTGAAGGTTATGTAAATAAAATAACAATTATCGGCTATTTACTCACTACTATTTGTACAGATATGACCTCATTTTAATAGCTTTGATAAGGATCTATGATTATTAAAATCAATTAACTTGAAGAGCTTATTCTTGTAGCGATCAAATGTCTTGGATTTTCTTCCGGTTTTAACACCCAATGTATTAGAAGTTCATCTAATTAACGTATTTTAATGACTATATTGCTTTAAAATAATCCTGCATATAGGTACCAGAAAATGTCTTGTAAATGTCCAACTGCTGGAATGCACTGATGTTTCTACTTCACTGAAACAAAAATATTACATCAGTAAAAGATAAAATCGAAAATAAAAGAAAGAAATCAAGAAGAATGTAAGAATATCTATCTATTACCAATTTGTCCAGAGGCTAAGCATTAATATCCAATGTGGCAATGTCACTAGTCTTTTGAACAAACTGCCAGTCCACAATAATTTGGAGGAATATTTTAGTCTATTACCAATAAAAACCTCTTCATTTTCAGGCACCCGCTTCCGTCCCCTTTCTTTAGACACACCTAAGCCCCTGTTCCCGATAGCAGGACTCCCTCTAATCCAGCACCATGTGGAAGCCTGTGCCAAGCTGGAGACCTGCAAGGAGATCCTTATAATTGGCGCGTACACCACCAACACTATGGCACAGTTCGTCATTGATATGCAGAAGGAATATCATGTTATTATCAGGTGAATTGTTTTCGGGGTTCTGTACACAAAGGGTGCCAAACAGAACCCTATTACTAAGCCTCCACTGTCTGTCAGCGGCCTCTATCAAACGAACTGTCATAGGTAGACAATTTCAATTTTCACAGATTGTGTATTTCTATTGCTGCTATAAAAACATTTTTTTATTTATAGCCTTATTTCAGAGTTACAAAAACGTTTTATTCTTAGTTCTGAGACTGTGTGCCCTTTGGCAAAGGCCTTCTACTATACATAAAAACAATTAATAAAATTAAAATTTGGGGGGGTCTCCATTCAATAAATGCTTATGGCGTTTGATAAATATTGTACTGTGATATAGAACTATAGAACCTCTGGCCGGGTTTTTTAGTAATGATGAAAAGAAATCTTTACAAAATAATAAAGAAGTATTATTTTAAAAATCAAATCATCGAGGCAGACCCAGGAGAAGATGGCGAAACGAGCTTGACGCCCATAGATAGGATTGGTCCACACTATCTCAAGACAGGGAGAAGTGAAAAGGAGAAAAAGAGGCCTTTGCCCTGCAGTGGTACAACACAGGCTAAAAATAAAATAGTAATAAATCAAATCAAAATCATTTATTTGCATGAAATGTGGTAGGTACAACTGGTACACACAGCTACACATCAAGCTATATATTTCCAGTATAAGCCGACCTCGCATTGTACAGAAATCCTATACGATGCAAGATCAGTATAAACTGGAATTGTATAGCTTGATGTGTAGCCGTGTGTACAAGAGTTGTTACAATGTAAAACTTTAAGGCAGGCAGACACTTTCCGCCATTTAGAGATTTCTAGTAGATAAAGTTGGTATTACGGTGCATTTGGTTTGTAAAAATAATAACTTGAAACAATGCAAACCTATACAGCCATAGAAAAACTCCATTGCACTTAACAGCAGTGTGTTTTTATTTGATATATTTTTATAGTAATAATAAATAATGTCAAGATTGTCAAGTATCCTGTTTGTAGTGAACAGACATGAATTTTTAAAATTATTTATATAAAAGTACTTTTATAAGCAATGCACATGAAAGTCTCATCATACTCTTGGACATGCTTTGTCTCACACTATTTTGTTTTGACGTCATACATTGCTGTTCCAACTCAGAACTTTACTATTAAAATTATCCAACGCCGTCTTACAAATTCCAGATATCTACAAGAGTTCACGGCCCTCGGCACTGGTGGAGGTCTCTACCACTTCAGGGATCAGGTCAGGGCCGGGAATCCTTCTGCATTCTTCTTACTGAACGGAGATGTGTGTGCTGACTTCCCTCTCAAGGAGCTATGGAACTTCCATGTGGAGAGGAAAAATGCTTTGGTAAATTCAAAGACTGTATTTTATTGGTACCTTAGAGGCATGAGGAACAGGGTGTAAAGTTCACTCATCCTCTATAGAAAAGGGAGGATCCTCCGACCAGACGGGTGTCGCGTCTGGCGGGCAACTGCCAAACGATTGAAGTCTGAGAAGTTATATATATGGTGTTCGCGCGGTAAACTCTAATTGCGCGATGCAGGATTTTTGTGACGTCAAGTCTTTGATGCATAGTTCACATGTGGCGATGTAGATGGCGCCACAGTACCTTTTAGCTTAAAGTATTTTCAGTATTATATAGCTCTCGCAATTATAATAATATAATGCTATAAATATAATTTCGAGAAAATAACTGGTGAAATGTGGGTGTACTATAGGTACACCTCTGCCTACCCCTTCGGGGAATACGGGCGTGATGTTATGTTATAATTTCGAGAGCTATACTGAAGTTTTCAAGTGATTATAATTGTATCATAATTGTCGCTTATTGAATTTTAATCAACATTTATGACTGATATGAAAGGTTTTGGAGTGGCGACCGCGTACCGCATGACCTTGTGAACGCCGCAGAAATCCGCTGAATGCGAGAAGCACAGAATCGATCGAAGTGGCGGTGCTTGAGGGAGGCCTATATCCAACAGTGGACGTCTTTTGGCTGAAATTATGATTTTACTTTTTTCTTGTAATCTTTTGGATCGCATCATTCATGTTTTGTATATGGATTAGTATGGATGTGAATCGAGAACCAGTCCGAATTGCGAAAGTCGATCAACAACCAAGCTATCATACACATTTACCATCATCATACATTCTAAAGGGTACCAATTATTATTATTATTTTCTTTATTTCATAATTTACATATAAATTATATTTTTAAATAGGATAATAATGAAGCTTCCGAAAAAAAATTACTTCCGTAAATCTGTGGTTGACTGTAATACTAAATTTCCAAAAAAAAAACTAAACTTCCGAAAAAAAATACAAAGTTTCCGAAAAGTCAATATGTTGAGCTACAAAAGTTAGTGACAGAAACGAATCGCTGCAAAACCGACTCCACGTAGTCTTTTCTGCCCTACCCCTAGAGTGTAATTTAAGCCCGCGTAGGCGCGGAGGCGCGAGGCAGCCCGCGAGCTGAGGAGCAGGTGATTTTATAATGCTCGCCGCCCGCGGCGAAACTGCGGTGGTAAGCGTTAAAACCATCTGCGACGATAAGCTCGCGTGGGACCGCTGGAGCCTCGCAGCGCCGGAGCCGTGACAGAAACCATGTCTGCTGCATATTGCATGCTCGCATGCATGGTGTATGCTTGTTTGAAAAATATTACGTCAGCAAATTCTGTACAGATTTTTCGGAATTTTCAGTATTTTATTCGGTCGTTTCTTTATTTGTATTCGTAATAAGCTGTCGAAAAATTTGTATTTATAGCAGTAAATTTCATATTTTGAGTATGCACATATTTTTTTTTCCGGGGCGTTTATTACTACTATCCTTTTAAATATTAGAATAAAATAATATAAAAAGTAGTAGCCCACCGGTATCGGGAACAGGGTCCAAGCTACCGGCAGTCAGAGCTCCAGAGAGAGGAACCTCTTAACAATGCGAGCCGTGGCCAGGAGTACCGCTTTCTGAATTAAGCCCTTAATCCAGCTGCCCAACGAGAGCCTCCTTAAGTGTTGGTCGAGGCTCTTGGCAATTAAGCCATTATCTGATACGACAATCGGCACAATGATTACTGACTCCACATCCCACATGTCGACAACCTCGCGAGCCAAGTCAAGATACTTGATTTGTTTTTATTAATTTTATTATTAATTCATTTCCATTTTTTCAGGTAACAATAATGGGCACAGAAGCGACACGGCAACAATCAGTGCACTACGGCTGCATGGTCCGCGAGCCGGCCACGAAGTCAGTCACCCATTACGTCGAGAAACCCAACAGCTATGTGTCCACGCTCATCAACTGTGGAGTCTACATGTGTTCGCTACAAGTGTTCCAAACTATGGCCGAGTCGTTTCAGAGGAAACAGGATGGGTTCTACAGGTAACAGTTATATTTTTGTTATTTTTCTGGAAAGCGTATAGACAAACTAGCTTTGTTAGCGTGGAGGTCGGGAATTATCCCAATAGAATGCCCGGCCACTAAGTCAGTAACCCATTACATCGAAAAACCCAAACGTTTATGTGTCCACCCACGCTCATGTCTTCCAGACTGTGGCCGAGTCGTTTTAGAGGAAACTGGATTTGTTCTACAGGTAACCTTAATTTTAATTGTAATTTGCTGGAAATATAATTAGGTACAGCTATTTCAAAACAAGTATGCGCTTCGGTAATCATGGTTTATCTTTGGAAATACGAACGCATGATGGTTATCTAATATAGAGTTGTTACAACCATGGAAGTACTTGACTATTTTGTGTAACAACTCTATGCAATTTTGAGTGACAAATGAAGATCTTCGATCGGAGTGGATAACCCGACAGAAAGAAAACTTCATACAATGATTGGTATTACAATACCAAACCAATTACATTAGAAGCATTGCCTCTGTGGGGGTTACTCAGTGTCGCGACGTTCGTGCTCATTCGGAAACCGAAACGCATAACTTTTCTGGATTACCTGTATCTTAAAAACGAAGTAAATTAAACTTTATCTCAATTACACAAGGGATGTTTTTGTATGAGCACAGTACTGAAAACTGTAATTCTGTTTATGTTGTAGTGGTAATGGCCAGACCAACCCTGGATACATGTCCTTTGAGCAAGACGTGCTGATGCAGCTTGCAGGAACCAACAAATTATATGCTATGCAGGTAATTTTTTTATTTTGACGTGATAACGTCTTATAAATCGATGAACGCCGGCTGCACGCACTAAAAAGTGTCACGTTCCGTCTGAGCCGAGCGTGCAAGCGAGAGCGCGGAACAAGCGATAGAGAGGCACGATCGGCCTAAGCGTTCGGCTTGTGACGTTATCACGTAAAATTATCATCCGTAAACCGACTTTACAGACAACCAATTTTTTTTTTTAAATAAATTAATTACGTGGATGTTTCTTAGTAGCAGCCACCTAAGAACCTATTTAAAATATTTATGACTGAGCCTAACCACAGATAACACCCTAGATAGACACAGATTCTAAAAGGATTATCAACACAAAAATCAGCTAACAGACTGTCAACCTCTTGTAGTGGTGTTAGACAGCCAATCAGCTGAGCAGTTTCGCTTACGACCTTTAGATTCCGAAGCAGTTGAAGCGAGCTGGTATTAATGTATCTATACCCTTCAGGTAACAAACTGGTGGTCTCAAGTAAAGACGGCTGGGTCTGCGATCTACGCCAACCGCCACTATTTGGAGCTGCATAGAGACCGCGTGTCTAAGGACAACCCCTGCACAATACTGCCCGATGTTTTTGTTCACCCTACTGCTAATGTTGACTCTACTGCTGTGGTAAGTAATATGGACCTTAAAGGTTGAATATGGACCTCCTGAAAAACTTTAAACTCGAGTTTGGTTTTTGCAACAATCATATAAGGGAAGGGCCTGTTTATTTTGATTATTATCATTCGTAGTTAGACCTCTGACTTTTCGGATTAATGTGCGTATTGTATAATTATCACTTGCTTCGAAAACGGTGAAGGAAAACATCATGAGGAAATCGGCATGCCTGAGAGATATTTCTCGACGGCATGTGAAGCCAAGTTAGAGGCTCATGGGTGGCTTTAAAACTCTGACACCAGGTTAGCTATTAACCACACGAAAAAAAGAAGATCGTTATTAGTGTTTCCAACGGTCACGCTGGGTTATAAACCAATATTACGCTCTATGCGACATCGATGCTTTAAATAATTAATGACTACAGTATTTCTATTTTCTTAATATCCCTCGGGAATCATCGCATTTCCGAATACACGCGAATGTTAATTTCCATGTCCATCAATAATTATTAGATTTATCTTATATAATAATTTGAATTCAGATCTAAGTACTTTATTGTTGTTTTGTTTTGATTTTCGTGTGAATTATTTCCGAAGCAGCTGTAAAACTATTTTCCTGTCTGTCATGCCTGCGACTTTAGCAGCTTTCCTACCATTTAAAATAAATTACATTAAGTTAAAAGAGTATTAACAACTCTATATACTTCCAAGTCGATTCTGAGCGTCCGGTCTGCACCAAGTGCAAAGGGCAACTGACAGAAATCCGACGACCGACTGACGAAACACGAGGTTTTCCGAGGGACATGAAGAACATATTTGTACTGTACATGATTTATTTTGCATACGAACTTTTGATGACGTGTGCGAACTTGTGCAGCCCTAGCGCATATTATAATAATTAATATTGCGATACAATTTTTTTTTAAATAATTCATTTATTTTTCACGCAGATCGGTCCGAACGTGTCGATCGGGGCAGGAGTGACGATCAAGGCTGGCGTCAGGATCAAAGAGTCCATTGTTCTCAACAACGCCACAGTACACGAACATGCGCTCGTCATGTATTCTGTTGGTAAGTTCACCAATATTTAATAGTTTGGCTAGTGTTTGCCACGCACCGAAGCATTTCAACATCAACTGGACTCAAAGTAAGGTATAGATATTAGGGCTTTAGAGGTATGAGGAACAGGGTGTAAAGTTCACTCATCCTCTATAGAAAAGGGAGGATCCTCCGACCAGACGGGTGTTGTGTCTGGCGGGCAACTGTCCAACAGTTGAAGTCTGAATCTGGTATATATGCCGATCGCGCGGTAAACTCTACTTGCGCGATGCAGGCTTTGTGTGACGTCATGTGTTTGATGCGTAGTTCGTATGTGACGGTGTAACCGCTACAGGGCTGCATGCGGGAAGAACAGAACCGGTCGAAGTGGCGGTGCTTGGGGGAGGCCTAAGTCCAGCAGTGGACGTCTTTTGACTGAAATTATGATGGTTAGGGCTTTATATCGTGTGGTTACATTGCTGATACACTAGTCGTGTCAACTTCTGAAAATTTGACAAAATAATGTTACTGGACGCGAAGCAATATAAGGCTCACATTTCGATGCTGCTCGAGGTGTTTGGGTGTGTGACGGCCGCAGAGGCTTTAAGAAGATTCTTCTCTCTGGAGATCTGACTCCAGGGAGTTCGGATTGCAGTTCCCCTTGAACTATTTAATTTAATTTTTAAATTGTTTTATTTTAAATTACGGACGCTTTTAACGTTATGCATCGTTCTCACATGTATAACTTCAACATGAATGTTGTAACCAATATTTTGTAACTATATTTTGATTTAAAATAGTGTCCATGGAGTTTCTTGCCCGTTCTTCTCCATAGGTACCTACTACGTTTTGGAATGGGCAACTAGCTTCATCTTTCTGACTGACCGACCCCTTGACAATTCAAAAGTGCCTGTAATTGGTTTATTTGAAATAAATGCTTTGAGTTTGAGTTTGACTACATACAAAAAAATGGCAATATTTTGCCTCGTTGGTCTAGTGGTCGCAAGCGCTACTAATGACTATGATGTCCTGGGTTCGATTCCCGGGTTGACCAAAGTGTTATTAGGTTTTTCCATCTGGAATTTCTCAGTAGCAGTCTGGAGTCTGGATTTGTGCCCGGTTGATGGCAATAGGCTCGCCCCCTATTACATGGGACTTAAACATAACTGGCGAAATGTAGGTGTACAAGAGGTACACCTCTGCCTAACCCTTCGGGGAAAACAGGCGTGATGTTGTTACGTGAAGTATTTTGTGTCGACCCTTGTATTTCTTTGTTTTTTATTTGGTGGGCTATACAATTAATTACTAACTGCCTATCTAAAAAATTAAGAATGTATGTGTCGCAGCCATCTAGTTAATTTAGCCAGCTAATAATTAGCCGTTCATTAAATCCAATTTGATGCCTAGGCCGATAGTTAATTTAACTAGAATCATTTAATATTTATCAACTTGGCGACTTGGCGTATTGAAAGTCAGCCCTTTGAAGATGACTGACCAAGACTCAGCCAAGTGATTCTTGGCAGTGAATGGTGAAAAAATTTCTGCGAGCAACTTGGAAATAGCGCTCGCCGGCCGCTGCCGTGGCACCGCTCGCTCCGCTCGCTCGGCTCGCGCGTGTTTGGTCACAGTTCTTACCTAACCTATTTCACCCAGTTTAACTAAATGACAACACGACATTCTGCCATCTCGTTAAACGTTGTGCTCAATGACTTAGCTAGTTGTCCTTCAGCTATTTAATTGGATGCCGGCGTTGAACAGCCTAAGCATCCAATTAGCTAGCTGACTAATTTAACCAGATGGCTGCGAAAAAAACAACTATTTTCATATTGTTTAGTGGGTCAAGAAGCGTCAGTTGGAGAATGGTCCAGGGTGGAGGGCACTCCTTCGGATCCCGACCCGAACAAGCCGTTTGCGAAGATGGACAACACGCCGCTGTTTAACACTGATGGGAGACTCAACCCGTCTATCACTATATTGGGTAAGTTATTTATTTCGAACAACCAACCAAGGTTAACCAAACTTTCCCAATAATATGAAAATCAAAAAAACTTTTTACAAAAAAAAAAACAACCGACTTCCAAAAAAAACACTACAAAGTGAAAAATAACTTTAATTTCGGAAGTCGGTGTCTTGGGTTTTGTGTTTTCGTTTTTTGCCACCGACTTCCGAAATTAAAGTTATTTTTCACTTTAAGTTTTTATTTTTCACTTTTTAGTTGTGGTACCTACCCCACACACATTCGAATACCACTACCTGCTACCAGTGTCAAGAACTTATCATATCATCTACATACTAAGTGGGAAATAAAATACGTATTTTGTAGCTAACTCAAAAACTACCCAAGCAAAGTTAATCAAATTTATATGGGACCAATTTGGGAGCCTACCCTTTCAAATAAAAAAAGAATTTTCAAAATCGGTCCACAAATGACGGAGAAATCGGTGGACATACATAAAAAAAAAAAAAAACATACGCGTCGAACATATAACCTCCTCCTTTTTGGAAGTCGGTTAAAAATTACTGATTCAAGTTCAGCTGAGAATCAGCGCTTTTTGCTCTTAAAAATTGTAAAAGACTGCTCCAAAACACGTACCCTCTCACCAAATTGTAGTCTTTATGTTTGGATGAAGATGTGACGTAACAAACTCCTATAAAATAATAAATTTAATCCCTTATAGTCCGGCCGGGCCGTCGAGAGAATGAGTCAGTTTCATACTACTAGAAATTGGTAATTGTACTAGGGGCTTGTGGCTAAGTAACAACAGCTGCACGGGTCGATCGATCAGGTTAAGCTACGCTTGCCGCGGTTGGTCCGTGGATGGGTGACCATCTTTACATACCAAGACCCCCTCCGTGCCTCGGAAAGCACGTTAAGCCGTTGGTCCCGGCTGTCATTTGTAGATCTTTGACAGTCGTTACGGGTCGTCAGAAGCCCAAAAAGTCTTAACAATCAGTCTTACCAAGGGTACAGTAAGCGCTCAAAAGTGCATGAGCACGCTAAGAGTCGTATTGCTGTGAACACGCGGTATAGCTCGTACATTTGTATGTGTAAGCAACACGATACACACACCACAGATAACGCAGTTTTGCGCTACACGAAACAACAATATATTTCCGTCGCTTTAAACATGCTAGCACACACGCACTATGCGCGTGAACTTGACCAGTTAATGGCATTGCTAAAATTCGATAGTAACTTAACAAGTGCAGATAGCAGAAAGCGTTAAGCGTTGGTATGGAATTCAAACTGCCTCAGGTTCTAATCTCGTAAAACACAGTGCGGTTTTTTGCAAATATTATTATTTTTGTTTTCGATAATAATATTTTTTAAATATTGCTGCTTTTTTATGTTGTTATTGCAATAAAGGTTTTAGAATAAAAAATGCGTGATATATGATAACAAAATTAAAAAAAATATGTTTATTCGTTAAATTTATTTTACATAAGTTAAAAAACTGTGAAATAGATGTCAAGAAACTTAGAAGCAGTTTGTATTATTTTGACATATTTAAATTATGAAATATTTTAAATTTTTTATGGATTTTTTCACCATAAATATTAAGCTTTGATCATGGTCGAAGTAATTAAGTAATAAATAAGAATATTAGACTACTTAAAATGTAAAAAACTACTTACAGAATAGGTAATTAAAAGAAAAGGTTAAATATGGGCAGTTTGTTTATATTTTATTTGTATTAATTATTTTACATTTTATTTGACTTACTAAATATTGGTTGTTATTGAGGTTAAAGCTTAAGTATTCATTTTCTTTACGAAAAGAAGATTGAAACTAAACCTCAAATTTTAATCCTAAAATAATACTATTACTAAAATAATATTAAACAATTTCGGTATATCTGCAAGAAATACGACAAACACCCTATTGAAACGTGCTTAAAAAATTCGCTACCATAAATTCATGCAATAACGAATCTGTTGTTTATTAAGTTGGTACGGTCAATATTTTAAGGTCAAAAACGGATTTCTAGCTGGTCTTCAGTGATGCAAGCCTTCAGAGTGCACGGCGAACGGTTCATAATGACGTGTTTTTAATAATTCAGCAAAATATCTCGTTGGTATGAAACCATTTGTTTCATTCACCATTTGACGTCGCTGCTACTCGATAATAAGCCCCTTCCTCATATCGCTTAACCCTCACAGTATTTCTCTAGAACAAAGAAAAACATTGTTTTTATTACACATAATACCTTATTATTTATTATTCACTAATCGAATTAAACCTCACAATGAATTTAAAACTTTAAAGGCATCTTCTGTCTCAACAATACCTCTGTTCTACCAACAATACCCTTGATTAAGATTTATGTTTAGTAAAATATGAAATATATAAATGATAACACTCACACTTAGTCCGGTTTCATTAGATACCTATTCACTTCACTTTTACGCAGCGCAATAATATTCTCTGATCTGATCTGATCTCTTCAATATATTTTATGCCTGCTTTTTGATAATAATAACCACAACACTGCGCTAAATACTCGTCACCAATATTATCCACGAACCAACAAAGTTCTATTAATTAAATACTCGTAACAAACTGCATCTACCCCACAGAAATCGAAATAATTTACTTAGTTTTTTGTGGTCTACCTGCTAAACTTTAATATTTATGTGAACAAGACGAATGAAACTAAAAACGAATGATGATTATTGAACTAGTCATTGGTTGCAGACAAAGTGAGTGTGTGTGTGTAATGTGCGTGTCTACAGTATTGTAACAACTTATAGAAGAAGGTCGTAAGTCAAACCGAAGCGTCAGTCTATTGCTTTGTGAGATTGCTCATGGACTTTTGGTCGGTACTGTACCTATACTCAATTTGAAATAAAATTAGACATTTAAACAAACCTTTTTTACAGTCCGTTCAATCGATTCTGACTTCTATTTCATAGGCATAAGGATGGTATTAAAAGCAAAAAGTGGTTATAATACCAACTGTTTACTGCAGCTGCCATTTGTCATGCCACCAACGCAATAGAAGTCAAAATCAGTTGAACGGACTGTAAAAAAAGTTTAGTTACTAGGTATCGTGTTACCTAGTAACTAGGTGGTGGAGGTCAGAAGGCAGTCGCTCCATGGAAAAGGCTAGGCAGATGATGAGATGACTACTAGAAATTGTTCAACTGACAGGTGTCAGGAACACATTCTCTTAACGGCCAGACTTCATCCAAAGAACGGTAGATTAACTTAACGACCACTACAAAGTACTAAGTACCAAAGTTACCAGTTTGTTTATAGATAACGAAAAAGGTTTTCATTGACTACACTTTTCGATTTCACAATAAGAAGATCCGTCAGAGTAGCCCGCGAAATTCAGATTTGCTTACGGTTTTTGCAAATTACAGCGCCGTTTTATGTTTGCAGCAAACGTAATTTCTAAAACTATAAATTATTATTATAATAAAATCATTATTTTATCTTAATCATCTTAATGTGCTTTTTCATGAAAATTCACGCCACCAGCTGGCGTCACTTTGACAAGAGGTCTTCCATTTCGATTATGAATATAAAATATATGATGATCATTAGTTTCATTCATTCGTTCGTCATTCAGTCACGACTAAAAAAAATAAAGGCATTTTGACAGGTGCCCGGACCTGACATCTCAGTGCTGCCACCTAGTGAACGCCATTTCAGAAAAACCTTCATTGCTGCGTAATGAATTTTGAATTTCGCGGGCTGCTTTGAAAGAATCATCATAACACGTTATTATTGGGATTTGGCAATATTTCAGTAAAAGATGTAAGAATTCTTGAAAATGAAAAATTAAACTTTTATTTCTTCTAAACAAATCTTTCTTCTTTCACGTTGACATTTAAAGAGAACACAACAACGCCACCCACGGCAAGAAAACAAAACTTAAAAATGCGTTTACAAATACTTTATTAAACGCTTGGTTCGTTCATAAAAGACACCTTTAAATTTATTTATTTAACAGTTATTCTCGTAAAAAGTCACACATCTCTAGTTATAAGAAATTATGAATTCGTCTCTTATACATAATTTTGTTAACAGGTGCAGGTGTAGTGGTTCCAGCCGAGACGATCCTCCTCAACTCAATAGTGTTGCCACACAAACATCTAACAAGGAGTTTCAAACACGAGATTATTTTATAGTCCTTTAAATGGCAACATTTAACGGTATGTAATAGAAAATTATAACACAGATACAAAGAGTTTTTATGTAATTATCTGTGGATGGACACAGACCACAAAATATTTGAGACCTAAGATTTTTTTTAAACATTTTAATTTCGTATATCAGCTATGATAATAGTTTTTTAAGAAAATAAATTGAACTGTAAAGATTTATATATATATATATATTTATGCGATGTTGTATTTGTACTATTTAAATTGCGATACCTTTTTTCCGATTAGGTATATGTAGATAAAATAATAATCTAAGAGCGTTCATTCTAAAAGTTGGCAACGTCGCAAATAACTGTCAAATATTTACCTATTTAGATTAATTTGGCAATGTTACTGTATGGAAACATGAAATATCGCTAACTAGTGAACTAAAATATTAATAATGAATTGCAATTATAACACTGAATTTGATATTGTAACCGTTTTAGGTGTAAAAAGGCATTTGGAAAGTTTCCAAATACTTTTTTTTTTACATCTGAAACGAAATATTCGCTGTTACGATATTAATTATTGCATTTCATGATCAATATTTTAGTTCACTAGTTAGCCATATTTCATATAGTAATAGTATCAAATTAATCAAAACAGCGAAATATTATATTACCAGAATGTACGCTCTTAAAATGCTTTGCTTTTTAGCTTGCATTGCTATAAAAAAGGCTTAACAGGTGGGTCAGTGACGACATATTTTATGGCATCTTCAAAAATATCCAAATCGTAGTAAAACTATTTCATGACCGACCATGTTTTAATGTTCAAATAAGTTTAATAGCAACATCGAGTGCCTGGTAAAGTCGCTAAACAGATTGACGCGAAGTTAAGCAGGTTGACGCTAAGTTAAGCAGATTGACGTTAAGTTAAGCAGATTGACGCTAAGTTAAGCAGATTGACGCTAAGTTAAGCAGATTGACGCTAAGTTAAGCAGATTGACGCGAAGTTAAGCAGATTGACGCTAAGTTAAGCAGGTTGACGCTAAGTTAAGCAGATTGACGCTAAGTTAAGCAGATTGACGCGAAGTTAAGCAGATTGACGCGAAATTAAGCAGATTGACGCGAAATTAAGCAGATTGACGCTAAGTTAAGCAGATGGACGCTAAGTTAAGCAGGTTGACGCTAAGTTAAGCAGATTGACGCTAAGCGCTAAGTTAAGCAGATTGACGCTAAGTAAAGCAGATTGACGTTAAGTTAAGCAGATTGACGCGAAGTTAAGCAGATTGACGCGAAGTTAAGCAGATTGACGCGAAGTTAAGCAGATTGACGCTAAGTTAAGCAGATTGACGCGATTGACGCGAAGTTAAGCAGATTGACGCTAAGTTAAGCAGATTGACGCGAAGTTCAGCAGATTGACGCTAAGTTAAGCAGATTGACGCTAAGTAAAGCAGATTGACGCTAAGTTAAGCAGATTGACGCGAAGTTAAGCAGATTGACGCTAAGTTAAGCAGATTGACGCGAAGTTCAGCAGATTGACGCTAAGTAAAGCAGATTGACGCTAAGTTAAGCAGATTGACGCGAAGTTCAGCAGATTGACGCTAAGTTAAGCAGATTGACGCTAAATTAAGCAGACTGACTACCGACATTGGCCGTATATTCAAATCACAACTTTTATCCTTTATCAGGTGTATGAAATGGGTATCACACGGCATACTGATGTAATCTGCGTACCCATTTTTTTTTGCCAAACATGAAACTACCACGAATTTTAGGAAAAACAACTAACGCCTACACATAAGGTTCAGTTTGCGCTACAATGTAAAATAAAAACAAAATACACTTCGGGTTTCGTCAGTCGTCGGATTTCTATCAGTTGCCCTTTGCACTTGGTGCAGACTGGACCCTTTCAATCGACTTGGAAGTATATAGAGTTGTAAATACTCTTTTAACTTAATGTAGTTTATTTTTAAAATGGGTAGAAAGCTGCTAAAGTCACAGGCACGACAGATAGGAAAATAGTTTTATAGCTCTATATAGTTCACACGGAAATCAAAACAAAACAACAATAAAGTACTTAGTTCTGAATTCAAATTACAATACACGAATCGAATAATTGATGGACATGGAAATTAGCATGCGCTTGTATTCGGAAATGCGATGATTCCCAAGGGATATTAAGAATATAGAAATACTGCACATCTCTGCCAAACCCTTCGCGGAAAACAGGCTTATTGTTACGTAATGTGTTAGATATGTGTAATAATGACATAACATAAACAGTCCTAATTCTTTTATCAAAAATCCTTTATTGTAATACATAAAAAATCACAATCATGTAAATCTTCATATAATAAAATTACATAACTTTTCGTTGACATTGACGTTTCTTGCGTTCACTTTCGAACATTTTAATTTTAGATTAGCAATGTTTGTACCAAGTGCACCAACTTTTGGAGACAAAACCTTCATTTCCGATATTTCCTTCTTCCGGCCCCCTTTCTTCATTGTTTGGTAAACATCAGTGCGGTATATGCTCTGTATACCGATACGATACCGCACTGCTATCATTTACAGACCTATGTTTTCGGCATAAGTCTGACAACCAGTCTTGCCAAGGGGTATCGTATTACCCAATTACTGGGTTTTGGAGGTCAGATAGGCAGTCGCTCCATGTAAAATACTGGTATTCAGCTGCATCCGGTTAACTGGAAGCCGACCCTAGCATAGTTAGGAAGAAGCTAGGCAGATTGATTGATTTTGTTGTTTACGTCATAAATTGTGTATTACCGCTTAAATCCTCGCAAGAAAATGTCTTCGAGTCATGAAGATGTGGTGGCGTGTTATATTCATCTCCGTTTTTTATTGTTGTCATTTTTTATATTATAGTAATTTGGTAATTGTTTTAACATTGTAGTTTTTAATTAATTGTCTGGGGAATATTATATTGATTTAGCCAACACTCTAGCTCTTTCTATATTTTTTATTTGAAATTGTGAAGTGAATAATGAAATAATTAAAATTTATACTAACATTTTTACGCCTAATGGCAAAGCATAGAGAACTTACAAAAATGTAACATCTCACACACCTATGTTTACAAATAAATAATCTGAAACCGTTTACGGAAAAACGAAGGCTATATTGGCCGTAAATTGAAAAAAATATTATATATTTTCAATTAAAACGCATGACGTGTCTGTAAACAACGAGCGGGCACTGAATGTTTATAGGTACCAACACGCGGTAAACCGAAACGATCCCGCTCCGCTCCCGCGCATACCGAGCCAATCAGGAAACGCTCATTGAAATATAAGCACTCGGTGAGCTTTCGGTACAGAGTATACCATTTTTTTTTTTTAGTTGGCTTATTTTCAAATAACTTCTCCCGCTCTGGGCGGAGCGGAACGGCGTGTCAGACTCTTACTGACTAAAACCCACCCGTGATTCAGTTGCCATGTTGTCGGGGGCCACGATCTCCCTTTCGGACTTAGCATGCTGATTCCGCAGGTCCTTAAGAGCGTTTATACAAGGTGCAGTTTTGAACCTGCAAAACATTTCAGGAGGGTGTTATGACACTCGTAAATAATCATATAACAATACGATGCCAAGTCAATAATCAATAATACTTTTTATTTTCGATTTTTAAATTTTATTGTTTTTCAGAATAACTCTCTTAATAACCCTCTTCAAATAAACAGAATCACCCATTGCGATGTATCGCGCGTCATGTCACTGTGTGTGTGAAAGCGCAGTTTAAGGACACGTACAGATTGGCCTCGTTTTAAAAACGGGAGTTCACACTTACCGATTTCCGTAAATAAGAATAAAATGTAAAAAAAATACCGGCCCATTTTATTGTTGATTCGGGTCGAGAATCACTAACATAATTACCTCCTAAAATGTTTTGCAGATCCAAAACTGCACCTTGTATAGAAAGTGGTCAACGTCGCAAATATTTCGCTATTTTGATTAATTTGGCAATATTACTGTATGGAAATAAGAAATAGAACTAAAATATTGATTATGATATGCAATAATGAATATCGTAACACTTAGTTTTAGAAGTAAAAAAAAAATTTGAAACTTTCCAAATGCCTTTTTTACACCTAAAACGCTTACAACATCAAATTTAGTGTTAAAATTGCAATTTATTATTAATATTCTAGTTCACTAGTTAGCCATATTTCTTATTTCCATACAGTAATATTGCCAAATTAATCAAAACAGGTAAATATTTGACAGCTATTTGCGACGTTGCCAACTTTTTGTATGAACGCGCCCCTGGCTCGCCCAACTTGTACGGGGGGAACTGCCGGGCTGCGGCAAAACAAAACACAATCACTGTATATTGGATAGGGTCGCGTAGACTTACCATTTTCAATATTTGAATAGTTCTGTCAAAAAGCCGGGCATTTGCAAAAAAAGACCGGTCGTTTTACTCTTTACCTAATCTGTCTATTTAATTTACCTTTTTTTTAAATCTAGGCAGATGATAGACTTTCAATCACAATACGAAGGATTTTAAAGGAAATCGATAATCCATTGCTTGCTGAAAAGTCGTCTGCTCAACAACTTATTAAACGCATTGAATATTGTTGAACTGTCAATTATATTACGCAATTAGGTAGCCTGCAAATGATAGCCACCGGGAAACAGAGACTCCAGCAAGGAATTCCAGTCCTTAGCGGTTAATATATAATGTAGGTATTAGCGTGCTTAGATGTGTAGATACAATTTAATCATGTAAAGTCGGGGAAATTTAATGTATATCCAATTGACTATAAACTTGTATTGTCCGTATATTCAAAACACAACTCACCACATACCTCTGCCTAGCCCTTTGTAAAATACAGCCGTGATTTTATGTATGTGCGTACAACTACCGTTATTTTACAGTTGATAAAAAAAAAAAATCGGTCTACAATTGACGGAGAAATCGGTGGACACACATAAAAAAATATACATACACTACGAACATATAACCTCCTCCTTTTTGGAAGTCGGTTAAAAATGGCTATAACACGGCAAATCGACGTAGGGTGTCAATTTGAAAACAGTTAATTTCCTTGACTAAAATAACTTTAAAATGTATACAAGTCTGTGTGAAAGTGGCCTCGCATAATTAAGTTAGCATAAGGCTGGACCACAAAACGTATATTCTAAACCAAAGCTTCCAATTAAATATACAATAGAAATAAGAAACTGTTGCATCATTAATTCACTCATTTTTGCGTGCGGCGCTTATCATTATTTGCGTATCTTGCCCTCTCGTGTCGTGTCGACACGAGATACAGGATACTTGTATATTAGCAGCGGGTTTTCCGATACCGATCTCGATATACAGGGTACTCGCACAAAAGAGCGGGTAGGTCTCTGCAGGTTGATCTACGGAAAAAACTGTTACAATGTCTTACCTGTTTCTTTAACGCGTGCGCAAATATACGGGGCTATTTTACCAGATCGGTACCGACTTGTCTTTCCCGGCAACCAGCGTCTTTATGGAAGCTCCCATAGGCACGAGATACCTTTACTCGTGTCCTGGGGTAAAAATGAGCCAGTCATCAAGATTTCATGCATAGTTTATGAATAGGCGCCGTCCGCATCAATGGACGTTACAGGATGACTTTTTAAACAAGGAGTTAAGTAAAAAGCTGCCTTAAGGTGCCTACAGGTTTGCTCGAATTTTAACGATCAACACGTGTGATCAAAGAAAATCGAGTAAATGTGTAAGCGACAGACGATTGGCGTCGTATTATTTGTCGATCGCCACTGGATCGTTTTTGTCGATCGATAAATCAACAAGTGATGCTAGATTTTAACCAGTACCCTAAATGCGAAATACAACACAACCACAATCTGAAACAGATTGCTAATCCATTGCTTCATAAGTTGGAAAAATGAAAAAATCTGCTCAACAACGTAAATAATGCAATGAATGTTGTTGAACTGTCTAAATGAAACAAATTAGGCAAAATTGTTTACAAAAATAAGTTACGCAATTAGGGTACTGGGCGCTAGGTATACCACAAAACTTTACAATTCTGCAAATGTATTAAATTGTAAAAAAAATCGTGTAACACTGAAATTAAAAATATGTATGAGTTACAATTTATGACTTATACACTACAATTTACATACATATTTGCAAGGTTATGTCCGTTACAATTAATTGAGTCGGATAAAGTTACACGCACTTGTAAGATTTACAAATTTGTAAATTGTAATTGTAAAGCTATTATGATTTAATCATAAATTATGTTTATTTCTGTTAGTAGGTTTATACAAACACTTTTACATGTTAATATTATTTTAAAATCTACATGAGGTCGATGTTTTCTAGCCGACTACTCTGCGAAGAAAAACCGTAACAAACTCAGAGGTCAAAGTCTTTTAAAGTCCAGACATTATCTTGGTCATGTGATATTTATCGATCGTTAACAGGTGACAGTAACGATCAATAAAATCGAGCAAATCCGTAAGAAGCTGACAGATCTTATTGATAAAAAAACAGCTTAGCGAGCGACAACAACGTTTGTCAAAAATCTAGCAAATGTGTAGGCACCTACAAAAATTCCTGTTTAAAAACTCATCCTGTTTAAAAACTCATCCTGTTTATAAATTTTATATTCGAGCTTTTTTATTTTACAAAGACAACACAATTAAGCACATAATATAAATAATAATATTATTTTTAATAAAATATTTGTATTTTCATAGATTACGTACCTACTGTTATGTAAATAAAATGTAATATAGTTTTAAGACACGGTGCTGCGAATAAATGGAATGAGCACATTTTTGACTTTTATTTTCACGTAAGTACTTGGGCTAGGGGGCTTATGGCTAAGTAATAACAGCCGCACGGGTCGATGCATCAGGTTAAACTGATGATTTCAACTGATTATGATTTCAATTTTTGTTTTGAATTCAATTATAAATTTTAAATTGGAATTTTGTTGCAATAATAATTATGTTCGGTGAGTATAAAAACTCATCTAATTTTAAGTAGGCACTAAACAACAAATAAATAATGCATGATGTGCTTACCTGTAAGAAATTGGTACACTAGTCTATAAGTTTATTACATGTATCTCATATCTTTGTATCGGTGTATTCAATTGTTGGTGAGCCAAATAAATAAACTTGCCGCGGTTGGTCCATGGATGCGTGACCATCCATATTTATATACATACCAAGAACCCTCCGTGCCTCGGAAAGCACATTATGCCGTTGGTCGCAGGTGTCATTTTTAGATATTTGACAGTCGTTACGGGTAATTAGAAGACCAAAAGTCTAGGGGTACCGTGTTAACTAGGTTGTGGAGGTCAGATAGGCAGTCGCTCCATGTAAAATACTGGTATTCAGCTGCATCCGGTTAATTAAACTGGAAGCAGACCCCAATATAGTAGGTTCAAAAGTGCCTTTTATGTACCTAATTGAAATAAATTATTTGACTTTGACTTTGGTACCATTGGGGTAACACATATCTAAGGATTTTGAAAACAAAATCCCGTGCAAACGACCCTTTTTTCCGTAGGTAAGCGATACTACAGCGGCCGAGCGCTGCAAGCAGAATTGTCCTTACAGTACAGATATGTATTATGCTTTTCTTCGATAGTAGGTACCTCTCATTTAATTTAAGTAGACCGTATGTTTTTTGGCAAGACTGGGCCCATTTTTTCCATCCATGCAAATTATGGAACGGTGTCTACATAGCAAACTACATAACATGAAATCGCGAAAAAAAAACAGCTGTTCCCTACATTTATGTTAACATAACTCGTCAAAATGAAGGGAATAGCTGCGATTTCAGGTTTGGTCCCATAGTAAAAGTTGTTCATAATGATGAGTAAAGTCACGTGTTTAAGTTTGCGCACTGGTTTAAAAAAAACCTGTTTACGGTGTTCGCGCGGTAAACTGTAATTGCGCGATGCAGGATTTGTGTGACGTCAGGTATTTGATGCTTAGTTCGCATGTAGCGATGTAGATGCCGCCACAGTACTATAGGTACACCTCTGCCAAACCTTTTGGGGATTAGAGCGAAAAAAATAGGTGGATACATAACATGGGTACCTACCTACCGGCTGTACATCGATGCCTATACACCGTGAAATTTGAATCACTGTTTTGCTAGAACAAACGTTGTTCAGACCATGATCTACTACCATACTACAGCATCCAATTAAAAAAAAAACGTAATTGGTTTTTGAAAAAACAAAAAAAACAAAGTTTAAAATGTCAAGATTATCGTTACTCCCTACAACACAGACACCACGCACGGGACACAGCATTGTTTACAGGGAAATATCCTCCATAAACGAAATTTAGTAAGCAGTAGATAATCTTGCCATTTTAAACTTTGTCTTTTCGTGTTTTTTCGAAAACCAATTTATGTTTTTTTTTAATTGGATGCTGTAGAATGGTAGTAGACCATGGTCTGAATAACGTTTGTTCTAGCAAAACTGTGATTCAAATTTCACGGTGTATAGAGTGGAATGTCTTAATACAGGTATTTACTGTCACTAGCTATGCTACAAAGCTTGTTAAGAGGGCTTAAGCTAAAAGTTGGCAACGTCGCAAATAGCTGTCAAAATTAAAACCTGTTTTGAATAATTTGGCCATATCACTGCCACATTTCTTATTTCCATACAGTAATATTGCCAAATTAATCAAAACAGCGAAATATTTGACATCTATTTACGACGTTGCCCACTTTCAGAATAAACGCTCTTAAAGAAAATAAACTATTAGTATTTGTACATACTTATCTATATCAGGGCAGAGTTGTCGAAAACTGCTAAATATCTACCTTCCAATCTTTTTCTTGTTGTTTAACAGGTACCAACCAACCAGTTCCTACTGCATAATCATTACCGGTAAGTGACGATCGTGCAGAAATGAGGTCACAAAACCTTATAATTGGGCAGTCTCGATGCGCCAAAAGGTTTAGTCACGGCGCACGTGAGATAATTTCGGAAAAGCCACGATTTTTTCATGACGTAGTATCTGCTAATTAAATTCAGAATCTCGAAAAAAAAACACGAAAGAAAGTAACATAATATCACACCTGTAATTCCAAGGTAGAGGTGTAACTATCTATATCACCTACACCCACATTTCGCTAGTTATGTTTAAGTCCCATGTAGTAGGGGGCGAGCCTATTGCCATCAACCGGGCACAAATCCAGACTCCGGGCTGCTACTGAGAAATTCCTATTGGAGAAATCCAATATACTTAGTTAAAGCAATGGCACGTTAAATTTTATCGGAGAGGCAACCGGATGGCGAGTGGTAATCTGGATCTTGAAGTGATACCGAACCCCCACGTAACGTCCGAATGGACCCCAAATGGACGGGGGCGGAGATATGGGGGATGGGGAACAATTTTTTTTTTTGACGTGGCATTAAAAATTTAAGCTCTATTACATGCAAGGAATTTGTGTGAGGCGCGCGTGGAACACAACGCGCCGTCGACCCGGGCCTGGTCCTTATCGGATGGCGAGCTACCCATTGCTCACCGTCCGCAAGCCCGCAAGGCCGGAAATCGGCTCGCAATTCCCGCCCCAGGCGTCTCCTCCTGCGGCGGTTACGGGCGTGAGGGCGCGAAATTTTTACATGTTACAGGGTTTTTTTACATGTTGTATACCTAAACTTACGTCGTCTTCCCATGTGGGTAGACCTGTTTTTTATATTTCTATGGGGTAGACATACCTAAACTACAAAACGCCACCTGCTACGATCCTCATACTCCTTTTGACTCTTCGATCAACAATACTTCCCATGTAGGTAGACATACCTAAACTACAAAACGCCACCTGCTACGATCCTCATACTCCTTTTGACTCTTCGATCAACAATACTTCCCATGTGGGTAGACATACCTAAACTACAAAACGCCACCTGCTACGATCCTCATACAATACTTCCCATGTGGGTAGACATACCTAAACTACAAAACGCCACCTGCTACGATCCTCATACAATACTTCCCATGTGGGTAGACATACCTAAACTACAAAACGCCACCTGCTACGATCCTCATACAATACTTCCCATGTGGGTAGACATACCTAAACTACAAAACGCCACCTGCTACGATCCTCATACAATACTTCCCATGTGGGTAGACATACCTAAACTACAAAACGCCACCTGCTACGATCCTCATACTCCTTTTGACTCTTCGATCAACAATTGGTATTGTTGATCAAAGTTTTGACTCGTAAGAAAGTATTTTAATTGAATTATAATTTATATCTATAGCCAATCGGTTTAGCAGAAAAACATTAATTTGCACACTTGCCAAATCATGCGATTGCCGTATCTCGGTGACGGAATGTTTACGGTTAAGTTTTAATTTTGCATTTCAAGTGCACACATTTTAATTTATTTTAGGTACAGACGCCAGCATATCAAGCTACCCGAAACTGTCAAATTTTCCCGATCAACTTTGAACCTTATAGTTCAGTGATAAAGTTGAAAATCTATTAAATAAATTTGACAGATTGTAGTAGCCTGATGTGCTGGCGTCTGTACTCTCACTATGTGTGGGCACCGTGCATACCTACTGCGGAAAAGAAAATCTTCACATGTAAGGTCCATATTTCCAACCAGCTGTTCGTGTTCGTCGTCGCCCGGTTGGATTTTCCAAAATTTTCTTTCATGCAAACCTTGTCTAGACAATTACGAATAGGTACAACAAAAACAAATCAGCCAAATCGGTCGAGCCATTCTCTAGTGATGATACATGCGTCTATAGATTTTTGTTGTTTATAGTATCCGGCATATTTTTCTTATGTAGGTACTCAAAATAAACTAAACGTTCACGCAAGCCTAGTACTTTTTTGTTAGGTTACTCTCAGAAATTGTGCCTAACGTGTCGTGAACAGAATATCGTCTTGTATGATGATAACTTTTTTTTGCAGCATCTGACTTTAATTAAACAAATCCTATATTCTGCTCCAAATGAATCGCTGTCTACCTGTGATAACTATACAAATCTGTTCAGTAGTTCCAGAGATGTGCGCGAACAAACAAACAGACAGACACGGGAGTCTACTGTTTTATTATATGCATTTAATATTATATAAGATTTATAAAGTACTTGTTTCGTTGATGTACCATGGGAGCAGTGGCCTCGAGGGAAGCCAGTCTGCTAAGTTGGTCTTAGCAGACTAGCTTCCCTCTGTTGATGGTCTCAAAAGTCAAGATACTCCCGAAAGGGTTCCTACTAGAATTCTCCCAACCAGATATCAACTACGGCATGAGGTTGTCAATTTTTCGCCACCATTATTGAATGATCTTAGTCTTCGCAATAAGTTTTTCTCCAGTCCAAGCATGACGCTGCGTAGATATAGTGACGTAGGCGCCTCATGGATATCGCGTAGACGCGGTGTAGAAATAGCATAGGTGCTTCGTAGACATCACGTACCTAGTCGCTTTAAGGCGACGATAGGTAACCGACTTTTAATGATTTTTAACTGAAGATGACATCTAAGCGAGTACCTAGTGTTAATGATTTGGAAAAAATATTATGTTAAATTAGAGCATTTTCTTAATATTTTAATAGAGACGTATTTTAAATTATGTTTATATTACATAATAAAATTAATTTGTAAACTTAGGTCTAACGCGAAAAATTTTTTCATCAAACCCATACGTGTGGGATATCTATGGATAGGTCCTTAAAAATGATATTGAAGTTTCTAGTACAATTTTTTTCTAAACTGAACAGCTTGCGCGAGAGACACTTCCAAAGTGGTAAAATGTGTGTGTGTCCCCCTATAACTTCTAAAATAAGAGAATGATAAAACTAAAAAAAATATATGATGTACATTACCATGTAAACTTCCACCGAAAATTGGTTTGGACGAGATCTAGCAAGTAGTTTTGTTTTAATACGTCATAAATCGTAAACCGCAATTTATCTTTCATTCAATGTTACTTGCTGCTACGAAACCCTTCATGGACGAGTCCGACTCGCACTTGGCCGCTTTTTTTCTGTAATCTATAAGTAAATAAATGTTGAAAAAAAGCAGACAATGGTTATTCCACTGTTTTTTTTTTTTCAAAATTTTTGGCTCATTCGTTACTGAGGTAATGGTCAATTTCATAAATTTTCTTAAATATCTTAAAAAGTATTTATTTTTAAATTATTAAAAAAAAATGGAGATCCTCGCAACAAGCCTTTTCATTTGATATGACACACGGTAAAGTTAACAAAACTTTTTTTTTTCTTATTTGCCCCCAAAAAGTGACCTCCATATTCAAAATTCAATTTACGTTACACATCCGTATTTGGGTCACAGAAATACATGTGTACCAAATTTCCATTCGGAACAAATTGGCTGTGACAGACGGACAGACAGACATACGAGTGATCCTATAAGGGTTCCGTACGTGTTTTCCTTTAGAGGTACGGAACTCTAAAATAACCTAAAAGAAAGAAAAATATTTTATTTAGGACACACACGGGAAATACAAACAGTAATAAATATTGTGATGTGCCGGATATCCGTATCCGCGGATATCCGAGGGAGAAAAAAGATCTGTATCCGTATCCGTTACTTTTTGGCGTATCTTGAACGGATCTTATAAATTAATGAAATGTATACAGATACAGGATACAGATCTTTTTTCTCCCTCGGATATCCGCGGATACGGATATCCGGCACATCACTATAAAAAATAAGAAAGGAGCAAAAAATAATAACGACTTGTGCGAGGCCAAAAAGGCTCCTATCTCAGTATAATGCTGCGATATTTAAAAAAGAAATACCACAGCGCTGGTATTCTGATAGGGCCCGCTGTGATGCCACAGACACAACAATGACAATTTTTTTTTTCTTTGCCATTATATCTGCCAGTGTATCTTTTTTAAGGCCTACTGCCAAACCTTCTTCACGTGCAGCTTGTGGGTGAAGTATACGCAGAGGGCCTACAACGTCCTACGCGTTCAATATAATAATGGGTTTAGGATGTTGATGGGGCTTCCACGCTTCTGCAGCGCTTCGCAGATGTTCGCGGAAGCCCGTGTTGACGATTTTCATGCCTTAATAAGAAAGCGGGCGGCGTCAATAATGGGTAGGTTGCGCGGAAGCTCCAACAGCATCCTAAAAACATTGGTCGACAAGTGGACAACCCTTTTATTAGGCACTGGATGCGGAGGCTCGTGCCAACATGTGTTGACCCACGTAGTTATTAGTTGTTGTTTGGTTAGTTTGTAAGTTTTACTAACATAGTTTCTAAGTCTTTGTTACTAATACTATATGGATTGTATGTACCTTTATGTGTGATCCGCAATAAATGAAAATATATATATTACTTTCCCACTGCTGGGCAAAGGCCTCCCTACTCTCTTTCCACCTCTCTCTGTCCAGAGCTTCCAAGAACCAATCTTTCTTAAACGAGTCCAGCTTATCCCGCCATCTCCGTCTGGAGTTGGGCTGGACACATCTGCCGCATGTCAAACGATCAATGGGCCCAGTGGGTCCCGCTTAATGGCAAACGACATCGCGGCAGGCCCAGACAAAATAAATAAAATAATAATATAAAACAAAATAAAAATCAAAACGATAGTATAAATTAAAAGATTCGACGCACGCCCGACGCGACGTTTCAAAATCACTTGTCCATGGTATGGACTATTTATTACTATAAAATATATCGGGCCCTAAATATCGTGTAGTTGGAATAGGGGTTTTATTCTAGGTATTGAAACTCCGTACTCAAGGCCAACTCAAGGTCAAGTATTACCACGATTACAACTGAGGTGCGGCCTATACCTACCAATTGATTGCTTATGATAATTTGATATGTTAATAAATTCTAACAAAACTACACTTTCAAAATTATAAAAAGACACGTGTTTAAACTTATTACTTAAGTATTATTTATTAGTCAGAATTACTAAATTCTGACACAAAAGATCGAAAAATCAAGGACGAAAAACGATTCCCATGCTAAACTATTAGCATCTTAATTTGTACGGAATTAAATTAATTATTTAAGCACATGATTAAAACTAGAATAATAATTGCTTGGGCAAGGCTGACGATTTAACATCACACGAGGTGAACGTGACGCATCTGCTAAGTTTTATCTAGTACAATAAACATTATAACATCACCCCATATAATCCCCGAAGGGTTTGGCAGAGGTGTACCACGCGCGCCTCAAAGAGATGTCAGCAGCATTGACGGGGTCCGCTAGGGCCAATGCCTGCTGGGGCTGCGAATATGGGCCGAAAGGGAAATCGTGGCCCCCGGCAACAGTGCAACCGAAGGAACACGGGTGAGTTTTAGTCAGTAGGTAAGAGTCTGACACGCCCTGCCGCTCCACCTAGAGCGGGAGAAGTTATTTGATAATATACCCCCAAAAAAAAAAAAAAAGAGGTGTACCTACCTATAGCAACGACACCCAAATTTCGCCATTTATGTTTACAAGTCCCATGAAATAGGGGGCGGGCCTATTGCCATCAACCGGACATAAATGCAAATTCTGGGCTGCTACCGAGAAATTCCTGATGGACTTTGCCCGACCCTGGAATCGAACCCGGGACCTCATGCTCAACAGCAGCGCTTGCGACCACTAGACCAACGAGGCAATTAGCTAGAACTAGAACAAAAAACTACCGACTAGTCACGTGTTTTTTTCGCTGTTTTTATCACGAAACGTCGCCCATTCGCTAAATATAAATCATTTAAAAAAAAAATTGTCACCCGCCAAATCCAAAATGATGCCATTCCATGTTTAAATCAACAAATGACCAAAATTATTTACGTTAAAATGACGAAACTTACGTTTCACAAATAATTGTATCAGAATCTAGTTTGAGACGTATAGTGTAAATAAACGATTGATTTGTTGTGAATGCGACCGCACGCAAGCGGCAGTTCGTTCGAAGCCACCATCGTGCTTGGCTGTATGCGTTTTTACCTGTGTGACAGACGGTGTGTTTAAAAAAATGAATTTCTTGATAACGAGAATAACATGGGCGAATGGAACGCGGATGAATCAATATCTTTTTGCAATTATTAGTGAGTACCTTTACAATATTTAATTTTGTGTAATTTTAGGCATTGTTAATTTATTATGTTTTTGTTTTGTGTTTTTTTACTGAATCTAAATCTAAAATATTGATAAATAATTTGCTAAGTACGGTGACATATTAAAATTTAAAAAATAAAACGAAATTATAAGCACAAAAATATTTCAAAGTTTTCATAACACAATGTATTTTTTTATCTGAATTATTAAAAAAAAAACACACCAATGTAATTTATTAAAAACTCTTTAAAAATACTTGAATGCTAATGATGTTGACTTTTATTGGATATTTTTAACGGTGTCATAATCACACTAAAATCATGCAAGATTTAAATTGAATTGACATTTTAGAGAATTTACATTAAGTATTTGTCTACTTTAGAAGAATACTAATCAGTTGTTTTCATAAAACGAAACAAAGTAAAGAATTAAGTACTTTCTGTTTTAACATAGAAACTAAACATTTATATTCCAAATAATGCGGGTAGCCGAATATTTTTGTCAATATTTTGTGGAACTGGGCAAAATTTATGTTTTAAAAAGTTTACTGTCCAGTACCAGCCTCGAAACATGGGGAGCTTCGCAAGCGTATCAAATATTTATTTATAGAATTATAATTATAAAAGTAAACCACGCGCCCCAAAGAGATGTCAGCAGAATTGACGGGGTCCGCTAAGGCCAATGCCTGCCGGGGCTGCGAATATGGGCCGAAAGGGAAATCTTGGCCCCCGGCAACAGGGTAACCGAAGGAACACGGGTGGGTTTTAGTCAGTAAGAGTCTGACACGCCTTCCCGCTCCACCCAGAGCGGGAGAAGTTATTTGATAATTTACCATACAAAAAAAATAAAAAGTGTGCCAAGTAAAGCACTTCCTTTTAATCCACCCATACGTGTACCTCATACATCTTCGAATTATAAGCAAAGCAGTTACTAATATGATTTGATCCATTCACAATTTGTGTGAATTCGGCCAGAAGGTGCTTAAGCCTCAAATTCTTCAAGTAGCGATAGAATATATTGTTTGATCTTGTTTTTTTTTTTCTCTATTGCTTTAGTCATAAAGTTGCTAGCCAAGTATTTGTATTGCTTCTATAATTAAGTTTTGTTTTTGCTCACATTATTAATTATTATTATATGTCTATACGTGAGGATTTGTAATTGGCTCTCTGGTGACTATGGTCTTCTTTTTTGTCTGTTTTTATTAGCTGTAAGTCCTCCATGTACTAAATAAATAAGTAAAAATCATCAAAACATTACACATCTCACTCTCTAAGTTGATATAATCCTATTGAAGGTCTATTTCATGAAATCGTGACATTTGAGGATTATTCTAACTTAAGGAGTTGTATTGTTGATTCTAATTCTGTAAAGCCATATTTGTTACGGTCGCGAATCATATTTTAACAACATACAACCCGACATTAACCTGCAAATTGCAAAAGACGTAAGAAAATTTGAATTTCGCGGGATACCTTTGCATATCCCCTTAATTTTATTGTAGCTATACATTGATACGGTATTATGGAACACAAGTTTTAAACAGTCGCTAACTGTACCTAAAAGATAGTAAGGTCTTCAACCATAGGTACAGCCTTTGTACCAGATTAATTATATTATTATCGCAAATAAATTTTACAATATTTATTTTTATATTATTTAAACACGAAACAAAGACGAGGACGAGGAGACTAGACGAGGGGCTTGTGGCTAAGTAATAACAGCCGCACGGGCCGATCGATCAGGTTAAGCTACGCTTGCCGCGGTTGGTCCGTGGAAGGGTGACCATCTTTACATAGGTACCAAGATCCCTCCGAGCCCCGGAAAGCACGTTCAGCCGTTGGTCTCGGCTGTTCATTTGTAGATCTTTGAAAGTCGTTACGGGTAGTTCGAAGCCCAAAAGTATGGCAACCAGTCTTGCCAAGGGGTATCGTGTTACCTAGTAACTAGGTTGTGGAGGTCAGATAGGCAGTCGCTCCATTTAAAATACTGGTATTCAGCTGCATTCGATTAGACTAGAAGCCGAAAAAGGCTAGGTAGATGATGATGAATGAAACACAAGACAAATATATGTAGGTAAGTACCGGTAATTGTTTACAAACATTTATTTTCACAAACAAATGTAACCTCACACCGGAATTGTTGAAAAATCGAATAAACAAACAATTTCCAATGACTTACTATTTAAAATTGAACGTTTTCATGTTTGTAAAACAAATACTTGTTTAAATAAACAATAAAATATTTATCGTAGAAAACGTCAACGATTCGAACGTCGGCTATTTCCTGAATGGGGCAATTCAAATCGTGTATTATTAATATTACGCTAATCTCAAAAATAAAATCAAAACATTTTATTTCGCATAAACCTACATGGGAACTGTTCTAATTTGTCGTTTCCTATGGTGAAGAGCCGGCAAGAAACTCCACAGTTACTCTTTTAAAAATAATTGGCTTTTACAATATATATGAATTACAGTGTTAATAGGTATGAGAGGACACTTTAGGCCTATCAACAAGTACCTAACAGACACTTAACAAAATAGAAAAGCGTCAACAAATCGAATCATCTCTGAGTCTACAAGGCCTACAACGTTCTCACATAGGTAGGTACACAACAACAGTCAATTAAAAAAAATTAAAAAGCGGTCTGCGTAAAAAGTGAACTATAAAAAGCTGGAAACAAGATGATATATTTCTGTCTCCAAATCCCAACAAGTTCATGCAGTCGAAGGCATCTTCTAAATTTTAACAATAAAGACATAAATTGCATCAACTTACACAAAGTGGGAAAAATACGTAATATTGAAGCTAACTCAAAAACTACCCATGCAACGTTAACAAAATTTATATGGGAGGCGCAAGTTTTCTTTACTTACCAAATAAAAATAAGAATTTTATAATCGGTCCACAATTGACGAAAATATCGATGAACATAATATCCTACTATAATTTATTTGTGAGGATGGATGGTTGGATGTTTATTACTCTTTCACGCAAAAACTCCGGAACGGATTTGGATGAAATTTGGCACACATATAGTTTACAATCTGGATTAACACATAGGATACTTTTTTTCCGAAATTCCAACGGAATCGAGACTTATGCGGGTGAAACCGTGGAGCGCTGCTAGTAAAAAATATATACGGACGAATTGAGAACCTTCTCTTTTTTTTAAGAAGTATGAGTAAAATAATCTTTTTCTTTAAAATATTTATGTGTGTTGCTATATTGTTTGCTACCATTTTGCCGATATTAAAATAGGTACACAGTATTTGTATAGGATTTCCGTACCATGCAAGGTCAGCTTATACTGGAAATGTATAGCTTGATGTGTAGCCGTGTGTACTCCATTCCACAATGTAACTTAGGTTGTAAGTTTTTCAAAGCCAAATTCGGCCGATCCATTCTGTATTAATCTCACCTTCCGTGTAAACTTACGCGAAGTGAGCTATCAGTAATGTCAATCCCTAGCATTAGGTGGAATGACAGCTCACTTCGCCATAATTTAGTTTTACAAAATAGACCTGCAGCGACACTTTGTTAAAAAGCGTATCTAGCAATATGCGTCAATTTCGTTGCTCTCCACTCTCCGTGCTTATATAGGTAGGACCTTGTTACCAAAACGTCACTAATTTTATAAACACGGTATTATTATTTTATTTAGGTAGGACCTTGTTACCAAAACGTCACTAATTTTATAAACACGGTATTATTATTTTATTTAGGCAGGACCTTGTTACCAAAACGTCACTAATTTTATAAACACGGTATTATAATTTTATTTAATAGGTACTCAATCAATCTGCCTAGCCTTTTCCCAACTATGTTGGGGCCGGCTTCCAGTCTAACTGGATGTAGCTGAATACTAGTAGTTTACATGGAGAGACTGCCTATCTGACCTCCACAATCCAGTAACTAGGTAATATGATACCTCTTGGTAAGACAGTACCCTAATTGCGTAACTTATTTTCGTTAACAATTATACCTAATTTGTTTCATTTTGACAGTTCAACAACATTCATTGCGTTATTTACGTTGTTGAGTAGATTTTTTTTTTCCAACTTATGAAGCAATGGATTAGCAATCTGTTTAAAATCAAAACAGACTGTGATTGTGTTGTATTACGCAATTAGGGTACTGGTTGTCAGACTTTCGGGCTTCTGACGATGTAACGACTGTCAAAGATCCACGAATGACAGCCGGGACCAACGGTTTAACGTACTTTCCGAGGCATGGAGGAGTCTCAGTATGTAGAAATGGCCATCCACGGACCAACCCCGGCAAGCGTGGCTTAACCTGATGAATCGACCCAAGCGGCTGTTGGTACTTAGCCACGTTCTCCTCCGATCTTATTTAATAGGTACGAACAACGGGTATTTTCTATTCAAATTAGGTGTCAATTAAAAATAACTAAAACAAACGATTGCATACAAACAAAATGTTTTTCTAACACCAATAGATAAATTCCTTGATCAATTTATCTATTTGTGTTAGAAAAACATTTTGCCAATACAAATTATTACATGCAAACATCGAATATTTTTTAACTACCAGCACGCTTAGTATGCCAACAATAGAAACGAGTTTTGTCGACGGAAGAATAGACAAAATGACAGATAAACAATCACAATTTGTCATTTTGTCTATTCTTCCGTCGACAAACCCGTAGAAAACCCGTTTCTATGGTTGTAATGCTACACGCAGTAATAGATAGGTAATAGGTACATATTGTTATTTAAATCCTTAATCTACTTTAAAATTTATCTTATAGACAAGTCATTGTGGGCATTTTTACCCGACTGCCCCAGAAGGAGGGTAATGTTTTTCGAGAGTATGTATGTATGTATGTTTGTATGTATGTATGTATGTATGTATGTATGTATGTATGTATGTATGTATGTATGTTTGTATGTATGTATGTATGTATGTCTATTTCTTTGGCACGCTCTGTAGCCTAAACGGCTTGATGGATTTTAACATATGAGGTGTCGTTAGGTTCGTCTTAATAGTGGGAGTGACATAGGCTATATAATATTTATATATTGCATCTGCAAATAGAAAAAAGGAGGGGTAGGTTTAAAAAAAATACATTATTGGTATCAAATAAAAGTTAGAAATGAGTCAATTCCAAATATATATACATAATCTAAATAAATAAAAGCGAAAGGTCACTCACTCACTTACTCATTCATCACGAAGTATCGAAAACCACTTGACGTAAAAGATGAAATTTGGTAGGGAGGTAGTTTATACTTAGTAGACGTTCGCTAAGAACGGATTTTTGGAAATTCGACCTTTAAGGGGGTGGAAACGGGGGATTTAGTTTGTATGAAAAATGTTTTTCCTTGAGTTAATAAACTTGAAACTTGTAAATTATCTTATCTTTGTAAATTATAAAGTTTGCCATTTTTAGTTTTTCTAAAGTACCCTCTAAAGGAGGATTGGGGGATGTCAAAGTTTGTATGGAAGAATTTTAACGAGCGGTCTGATTAACTCGAAACTCAGTATTTATAATTAAAACTGAAAATAAATAAAAACGTATATCAGGGTTTTTTGAAAATCAACCCCTTACGGGGTGAAACGTCATTTTTACAGTGGAGGATTTTACTGTGCGGTTTAATTAACTTGAAAATTGGTATAAATAATCTATAAGTCAAATAATGGAAACATCACAATAGATTTTTCAAAAATTATTATCACGCTATTTGCTATGGGGGATGAGCCATGTAGCATTATGTTCGTATTCTTCTATAGACCGCAAATTGTAAAAAGACTAGCCAAAAGGTTAGAATATTGCAGATAGTTACGGATTTAACCTTTTAAAAGATTATCATCACGCTATACCTTTTTCGGTAAGTAGTGGCTATTCGGACATCGTGAAATAGGCCCTTAGTCTATATTTCATTAAAATCAGCCCACTCTGTCAAAGTTCTCACAATTTAAAGACGTAAACTAGGTAACCTTTCTAACATGTGAGTTTTACTTCGGTTCAATGGCGGCACTAGAGTAGATATTACAATTTAATGGTGGTGATAATAGTAAAATGAATCATTAGTATTTTAAGAAAGGCATTTAGAATCATATAAACCTGCTTTATTTATGTTAAAATGCCGGACAAATATGAGTACGATATACGCCCTAAAGGTTCCGTCTCAAAGCTGTTCTTGATCGGCTGCCTGAATTTCCAAATCAGGATTGAAGTACAAACTTAACTTTTCAATAGAAAAAGAACTTTTAATAGAGTGGAGAGTACCGATTTGAATGAAATACCTACATACTAAATGTTACTTCAAGACACGGTCTATACATTTTTGATCCCGGATTGAAGAACAAACTTAACTTTGCAGTTCATAAATTACCAATTTTCGGATTTTCCTCTTTACTTGACCTTGCTTCTCGCCAAACTTCATGCTGCTGGGCCAACGGAAATTACCAAATAGACTGGTTTATTTGCGAGTGTCAAAATATGCGGCATAAATGGCCGTATTTTTTTATTGCGTTGACTTGGAAGTTTGATTTCGTTACAGATCCAAGAGACCGTATATCTAAGTTTTTGATATCTATTTCAACTTGATGCCTCTTCGTTCCTGAGAAAAAGGGTCTTGACAGACAACGAAGTAGAAAAAATAAAAATAAAATAAGTCATCATTTAAAGGTTTAAATTTTTCATTTTGAGATACGGAACCCTAAAATAGATTTATTATCTGCCTGTTACCTATTCATGCCGTAAGGGTTGAACGGATTTCTAGGCATAGGATAGGCCATGACCTAGATAGGTTAGGGCATAGGATACTCTGAATCCCGGTAGCACGTTCCTGTGGGATATTTTCCGACATCCACGCGGGCGAAGCTGCGGGCAAAAGCTAGTTATTTATATATTAATAAAACTAAAAAGTTTGAAATAAAACAAATTATTAAAAAAAACAAAAAACCCGACTGCAAAAACTCAACAGAAAAGAGAAAAACAAGCATTATAATCTATAGGATTTTGGTATTGCAGGCGGGGACAAACAAAAGTTTCACCAAAATTTCAGGTTATTGGTTTGTCCCCGCCTGCAATACCAAAATCCTATAGATTATAATGCTTGTTTTTCTCTTTTCTGTTGAGTTTTTGCAGTCGGGTTTTTTGTTTTTTTTAATAATTTGTTTTATTCAAGTCATTGTTAAGAAACTACATAATCTATAAAAAAAATTGTTTATTTGAACGACTTTTCATTTCTGATTTGATCACGTAGGGAAACTCCAAGCATAGCCCTCCCACAAGATGGACCGACGACCTTTTGAAGGGCGCAGGAATCCGCTGAGCACAGAATCGGTCGAAGTGGTGGTGCTTGAGGGAGGCCTATGTCCAGCAGTGGACGTCTTTCGGCTGAAATGATGAAAATGATGATGAACGACTTTTATTTGGGTTTTTAAAGTTCATTATCTCCTAAACGGAGTCTAATCCGGAGTTCGGGGACGTAATATTCGTATCTATGTATTGGTCATAATACAATAAGGTTTCAGCTCTAGAGTTTTGAAAAGTTCTGGGAAAAACGACCCCAAAGGTCCGTTTCCAATTCATACATTAAAAATGGAAATTATTATTCGTCTCATTTCCTATCGGGACTACCGAGATGAAACTGATTTGCCAAAAAACTTTTTACAAAAAAAAAACAACCGACTTCCAAAAAACACTAATTTGTGTGGGGTAGGTACCACAACTAAAAGAAGAAAAATAAAAACTTTTTACAAAAAAAAAACAACCGACTTCCAAAAAACACTAGGTACAAAGTGAAAAATAACTTTAATTAAGGAAGTCGGTGTCTTTGATTTTGAATTTTCGTTTTTTGTTTTTTGTCACCGACTTCACTATTTTTCACTTTTTAGTTGCGCTACCTACCCCACACAAATTCGAAAACCACTACCTGCTATGTAAATAACAGTGACAGGAACTTATCATATCATCCACATACTAAGTGGGAAAAAGTATGTATTATTGAACCTTACTCAAAAACTATCAAAGCAAAGTTAATAAAATTTATATGGGACCACCTCGTGAGAATAAACATTCAAAAAAAAAAAAAATTCAAAATCGGTCCACAATTGACGGAGAAATCGGTGGAAATACATAAAAAAAAAACAAACAAACAAACATACGCGACGAACATACAACCTCCTCCTTTTTGGAAGTCGGTTAAAAAAAAATCAAACATGCGACGAACATATCATCCTCCTTTTTGGAAGTCGGTTAAAAATCAAATGTCCACCAACGTCGATTTTAGTCCCATTGTGCGCCGTAGAGGTAAGACTCGCAATACAAGTGTAAAACTTCATGTGCTCTTGAGTTTTGACTGTACCTGCAAATTATAATTTTCCCATCCACTATATCAACTTGCCCCCCCCCCCGGGCCATCAGCTGGCGACGCCCTGGGTGTACTTATAGAAACACCCACCCTTCGCCGGTTATATTTAAGTCCCATGTTATAGGGGGCGAGCCTATTGCCATCAACCGGGCACAAATCCAGACTCCGGGACTGCTAGTCTGCTGCTGAGAAATTCCAGACAGAAAAATCTAATAAGATTTTCCATGACCTGGGAATCGAACCCAGAACCTCATGCTCAGCAGTGGCGCTTGGGACCACTAGACGAACGAGGCAGTAGTCATAAAATAATTGCTATAAATGACAATAATAATAATGATGACCTCACCGCCGTATCTCGCGCTCCGAACTCTGAGTCTGTGCCGGTAGAGTTTACTTTGCCGGAACGGGTCTGGGATGAGGAGCCAGACCAAAAGAGATACAAAAACCCGCAGGGCAGCATGTGGCGAGCTGTTGGGTAGTAGCGACCCCACGGACCATATCTCCCGGGAGAAGTCTTGTTCCTCACCTCTGGCTTGTCTTTATTGGCCGGCTGGAGTGAACACTGACGAGGAACGGAGCTCCCACCTCATTCTTGCCTTTATTGGCCGGCTTGAGTGGAGATTCGCAAGAGCAAACGTGCTCGGAGGAAGGAAGTATTCCAGTAAGGCGCTGGTAGGGATCTTGACCGTATTTCTGGGATTGTCCTGATAGCCGTGGAATACCTCTCCACTCCTCAAGCACCTCAGGAAGTGTTGCCCCCTTGTCGCTACGACACTTTGTGCTAGCGATCGTTTTCGGGGGCCCATTATTGAGTGTGCAAGTCACCCCCTGCCATTTTATCCGTGTACATATAAAACATTGATTAGGCAGGGGCCATAGTCCTTCCATAGTTGCAGGTCAACAGTCAACTTAAGCCACCCAACCCATAGTCCAATAGATTTGTTTCCATATTCTGCAATAGCCCTACACCAACCGGGGGTTGTCCTTGGGTGCATTTGCATAGTGCATACTGGGATAATCGTCGGTTGGTGCCTCATTACATATAAGGTTTCTCACTAACTCGAGTTTCTAGCTTATAGAGGTACAGGAGTGGCCTTTCTCACTTATAGAGGTTGAGGCTGGTTGGGAAAGGTAGAGAGGAAAAAAACAATGTTATTTCCACGAAATTTAAGAATGAGTCATAAATAGCAGATGTTAAATTACACTCGACTGTCGCTTATAGAGGTACAGGCAAGTTGCAGTCTCAATTATAGAGGCCCATGAGTGTAAAACGACTTCTCTTATAGAGGTTTCTGTTTCTCACTTATAGAGGTTTTAGACAGTTAAAATTACGGGACTTAGCAATTACTCTCATTTATAGAGTTTTCTCGCTTACCCAGTTCTCACTTACCCAGGTTTGACTGTATTTAAAAATACTAATGATAATATTAATGTTATTTCATATCATATTAGGCGATACCAGTTTTCATTTGGACAATTCAACAATATTTATTGCCATATGCATTGACATAATATAAAATATATTAACGTTTTTCAAACATGAAGAAATGGATTATGAATTTCCTTAATAATCCTTGGGATTGTGATAGAAAATGGGTGCTCTTTGTGCTGGGAGAAGGCGTCATAGGCTTGACATCCCTCGTTCTGCTACTTTTTCTGGCGACGCTAGCGCTTCATAGGCCCGCTTCGATGACGATTCCCGTCTTCCGGCACTCGCTGCCTGACAACTTACTTCCGACTATTTATTTGCAAGTGTAGGTCATTGAACTTACTATTAAATTACGGTAAAGAGCGTGATAATATACCTACAGTATAATATACCCACATTACACGTCAGACTTTAAAAATTGGTCAGTTTATCTGAACAAATATGAGCCATTCCATAGCCACCATCCGAATTACAAAAAAAATATTAACAAACGTAAGGCTGGTTTCACAGCTATCCGGGAGACCCGTGTGAGCCGCCCGTACAGGCTCCCGGAACGGAGACACACATGAAGCGCTAAAACATTGTTTCACAGCGACGCGGATTAGTCCATACGCGACCCGCTCCGGGTAGAGCACGTACAACGCTAGCAATCGTATCGTACTAACTCCCTCGTTTCAGAGCACTGCGGGCCTAGCGGACCCCATCAGTTCTACTGACACCTCTTTGAGGCGCGCGTGGAACACAACGTGCCGTAGACCCGGGCCTGGTCCTTTTCGGACGGCGAGCTACCCATTGCTCACCGTCCGCAAGCGCCTACGGTGGCCGGAAATCGACCTGCGATTCCCGACGCCCAAGGCGCCTCCTGCGGTGGTTAGGGGTGTGCGGGCGCGAAATTTGCCTCTCCCTCACGCGTTTCGCCTCCTCCTTCGCGAGCATTACCGGTTTGCAGAAGGAGGTGACGGCCTCCCATTTCCTCTCGTTCCATACCATGGCCTGAACCCGGACGCGAGAGATCACTGCTGCCGATCGCCTCCACAAGGACACGGCGATGCTCCGCCCAAGCTGGGCAGACCTCCATTCTATGCTCCACCGTGTCCTCTGGGTGATCCACACAATGGTGACACCCGGGCGTTTCCTCCCGCCTAATCCTGAACAGGAACGTCTTGAAACAGCCGTGTCCGGTGAGGACCTGCGTCAGGCGGAAGGTAAGGACGCCGTGGCACCTCTCTAGCTACTCCTCAAAGAGGGGTCTTATCGCTGCAAAACTGGCGTGCCCATGCAGCACTGGGTTGCGACAGTCGCACTCTCCATAACGCCATGAGATCCCGCCGGAGCTCTGTCCACTGTGCCGTGATTTCTCGCGGCAGCGGAGTTAAGCCCCGGCGTTTCGCCTCCTCGCGCCACTCCCGAATGTGCGCTAGGACTTTTGCCTCCAGATCCCTTGGCGGTTATTTTTCGTAATTGCATCTACCACTGTTTTGCCTCTGCATCACCCAAAGGTTGTCTGGTAGAAAATTCCTATGGCATTAAGTCCGCCTCTGTACATTTCTGTGCTTGAAGTATTTACATAAATAAACAAAAATGCAATTTTTGCTCGATTACACACGATACAAGTACTTACTTGTTCTGAACTTACGCGCCTACAGTTGTTATGAAAATAATAAAACATTCAAATAATATTCAAAGTACTCGTTTGAAATAAAACATAAATGATGTACTTAATAAAATAAACTCGCTCGTCGACATGATATAAAATATATTAACGTTTTTGTTTCAAAATGTCATTAAATTTAATTAGCAAGATTAGATACGAGCTTCCTTGTTCATTTAGAATCAAGAAGGTAAAAACTCTGACACCAGGTTAGTCACTATCCACACGAAAAAGAAGAAGCCTATAAAGATAAATATTTATTGCATAACTGTGTACACCAGTTCCACACAACATTACACCACAGCACGCGTAGCATGACCACCATGGAAACGGGTTTTGTCGACGGAAGAATAGACAAAATGACAGATTGTGATTGTTAATCTGTCATTTTGTCTATTCTTCCGTCGACAAAACCCGTTTCAATTGTGGTCATGCTACGTATACAGAACATAGAACTAAATCGCCATATCTATTCCGATTAAATATATATCCGGAGATCCTGTAACACGGTAACCACACCAAGAAAACAAAGAAACCACGAACCATCAACAAAAGAAAGAAAATACGTTTATTTGCGGTAATACATAACGCAAAAAACAAAAAACACAAAAAGGAACAAGTTGGGGGAAAAAAGGGGTATGCTTCACATCCACGCAAAACGGCCATCGCTCAGTATATTTTTGTATTGGGTTCACCAACAATTGATTGCACTGATACAAACACATAATACATTTTTTAAAGTAACATAACAGTGTATCAGTTAGGTAAACACCACATGCTTATAACAATGAATCAGACAAATAAGCTAACTTATTTAGTAATCAGCGCTAATATTGAAAATTTGGTAACATCGGTAAAAAGTGACATTTATATAAAATTAAATTCTATGAAATTCTGATAAAAATATTAAAAAAATTGCTAAAGGCAGCATAATGCTGTGATGAAGAGACGACAGTTGCAATAAGTATATAAATACTATAATTCACAAGCAGTAGTTACCATACCTACTCAGATTTTGTAATCTGTTCTGCCTAGCCTTTTCCCAACTATATTGGGGTCGGCTTCCAGTCTAACCGGATGCAGCTGAATACCAGTATTTTACATGGAGCGACTGCCTATCTGACCTCCACAACCCAGTAACTCGGTAATACGATACCCCTTGGTAAGACTGGTTGTCAGACTTTCAGGCTTCTGACGACCCGTAACGACTGTCAAAGATCCACGAATGACAGCCGGGACCAACGGTTTAGCGTGCTTTTAATTTTAAATGCGAAAGTAACTCTGTCTGTCTGTTATCTTTTCATGCCTAAACCTCAGATAGGTAGCCCGGAAACTGGAGGAGGTTATATGTTCCTTAATAGTATTTTTTTATGTACAACATCTTTTCTTAAAAAGTCTTAAAATGTAATCAAATTTGTGGGAGTGATTTCGAGAAAAGGGACGGAAGTGTGTTACAGGAAGCCGGGGAAGCGCGCGCTATTTGATTTGACCAATGAGCGCGCGCGGTGCTAGAGTTGGCCGTCAGAAACGACCTTGACGCCCCGCCCCTTTATTGTTGATTACTACCTTATGTTGCTTATTACCAAGGTGAGATGTTAGATGTTATACATCGTAAGCAACTCCTGTGAGGCTCGATCGTTATTTTCGTCAATTATTATGAACCGATTTTGAAAATTATTTTTAGAGGTAGAGGAAGCTTGCGCGGTAGTCCCATATAAATTTTATTAACTTTGCTTGGGTAGTTTCTTTTTTAGCACTAAAAACAAAATAGACGCCGACGAAGTCGCAAGCAGCGAGTAGGTACCTAAATAATTATACGTGTTTTAATTGCTTGCAAAACACAAACTAAGTTCAAGTTCAAGAGAGTTCATGGTTGGACGATTACAGTTCTATCTTCTAACCTCATACAAGGTTTATATCCAACACTTTGAGGAATCTTCATTAAAATACCATAGGATCCACTTTGTGGCAGTTAAAGTAAATGGATTGTGATGAATCCGGAAATCAGGCCTATGACCTTATGGAGCATTTAAATCATGATTTATAAACGAGATTGATTTCTATGCAAATGTTGTAGATAACGGAAGGCCTATGGGTTTTTATGAAGCTTTTTGCCTTGAAGATGCTCAGCAGCGTCGACGTTTTAGTGCAGCTTGACTCTGTGTTCGTTTACCTTCTGTTAGGAGTTTGGGAGTGCCTCATCGATAAAGTGGGATGCGCTAAGGAAGCCCGCGAAATTCAAATTTACTTATATTTTCTGCAATTTTTAGATAAGCTTCAAGTTGTATGTTGAACAAAATATGATTCGCGATCGTAACAAATGTGGCTTTTCAGACATAAAATCATTAGAATCAGCAATATAACTCCCTAAGTTAGAATAATTCTCAAATGTCATGATTTCATGAAATAGTCTTTCATAGGATTACATGAAATTGATTTTTCTGACTACGTCATTGCCAACATTTTCAATGAAAATGACAGTTCCTAAAGGTGAGATACGCCCGCAATGTGGGAAGGGAATTTGTTTGAAAATTGCTGAACATAATCGCTCCTTGATCATAGATCCAATCATAGAGACTGTATCAGGTACCTACCTAATGCAACCCAGGGGATTGCAAGAACAACTGAATTCAAAACTCAAACTCAAAGCATTTATTTCAATTAAACCATTTACAGGCACTTTTGAATTCTCAAAGAGTCGGTCAATTAGTCAGAAAGTTGAAGTTGCCCATTCGAAAACGTAGATCTGTATGGAGAAGAAAGGGCAAGAAACTACAAGGACACTCTTTAACCGACTTCCAAAAAGGAGGAGGTTATTATAATATGTTCGTCGCGTATGTTTTTTTTTTTTTTTTTTTTTTATGTGTGTCCACCGATTTCTCCGTCATTTGTTGACCGATTTTGAAAATTCTTTTTTTTGTTTTAAAGGGTATACTCCCAAATTGGTCCCATATAAATTTTATTAACTTTGCTTGGGTAGTTTTTGAGTTAGCTACAAGATACGTATTTTTTCCCACTTAGTATGTAGATGATATGATAAGTTCCTGTCACTGGTAGCAGCTAGTGGTATTCGAATGTGTGTGGGGTAGGTACCACAACTAAAAAGTGAAAAATAAAAACATTAAAAAAAAAAAAAACAACCGACTTCCAAAAAAAAACACTACAAAGTGAAAAATAACTTTAATTTCGGAATTCAGTGGCAAAAAACGACAACACAAAACCCAAGACACCGACTTCCGAAATTAAAGTTATTTTTCACTTTGTAGTGCTTTTTTTTTGGAAGTCGGTTGTTTTTTTTTTTTGTAAATTTTTTTTTTAAGTCAATATATTACAAAATCCTGAGTACATTATTTTTGTTGCTTCTACATTGAGAGCAATAAAAAAAACAATACGTACAAAACAATTCAAAATATAAGATATATATACAGGGTGTAAAGTCCACTCATCCTCTATAGAAATGGTAGGATCCTCCGACCAGACGGGTGTCATGTCTGGCGGGCAACTGCCCGACGATTGATGACGGGAAGTTAAAGATAATGTTGATCGCCCGGTAAACTCTGCTTGCGCGATGCAGGATTTGTGTGACGTCAGGTCTTTGATGCGTAGTTCAAATGTGGCGTTGTAGATCCCGCCACAAGATTAAAGATAAGCCCTGGTAGTTAAGAGATGACCAGTTCCAACTGACAGCGCCCGTTCACGAACATGACGCGTGGATCAGCATAATCCCGCTCAGCAACCATTTTGAAGGGAACCGAATGATCCAACCCACCCAAGGACGCACTCACGAAGATCATCAGTACCCTAATTGCGTAACTTATTTTCGAAAACAATTTTGCCTAATTTGTTTCATTTTGACAGTTCAACAACATTCATTGCGTTATTTACGTTGTTGAGCAGATTTTTTTTTCCAACTTATGAAGCAATGGATTAGCAATCTGTTTCAAATCGAAACAAATTGTGATTGTGTTGTATTACGCAATTAGGGTACAGGTTCTCAGTAACATTTTCCTTAGTCAAGTTCACCGCATGTTTGTTGTTAATTCACATTATGTACAACAATAGGTAATAACTTGAATAGACATCCAACTCCAATTTCATTCATATCACATGAACGCGTAATTTGTGGTTGCTTTTTGTAAGTGATGCATAAATGCATGAAGGTTATTGTCCTAGATACTTACGTCACTTTCTGCGCGTCATTCGCTATCTATCTAATAGTTTTCTAGACTGCTATCTAGTTCCTCTATGCCTAATTGGTTCATTAGAATTTGAAAGAAAATTATTTTAAGCTAGTTTAACTATGAGTAGAAGTAATCAGAAGGCTAAAAGTCACCCAAAGGGCAATGGAGAGGGCTTTGCTTAGAGTTTCCCTACGTGGTCGAATCAGAAATGAAGAAATCCGCAGGAAAACCAAACATCTTGCCAAACTTAAGTGGCAACGGGCAGGGCACATTGCTCGCAGAACGGATGGCCGATGGGGTCGAAAGGTTCTGGAGTGGCGACCGCGTACCGGAAGACGAATCGTTGGAAGGCCTCCCACAAGATGGACCGATGACCTTGCGAAGGTCGCAGGAATCCGCTGGATGCGGAAAGCACAGAATCGGTCGAAGTGGCGGTGCTTGGGGGAGGTCTATGTCCAGCAGTGGACGTCTTTCGGCTGATGATGATGATGATGAACTATGAGTAGACTCGTACAGTACCCTAATTGCGTAATGCACGATCAATCACAATTTGTTTCGATTTAAAACTGATTGCTAGTCCTTTGCTTCATACGTTGAAAAAAAAAATCTGCTCAACAACGTAAATAACGCAATGAAAGTTGCTGAACTGTCAAAATGAAACAAATTTGTCATTATCGTTTACGAAAATAAGTTACGCAATTAGGGTACCTACAGGTCTATAGTCCGTGCAATCCACGACGACGCGCCCCACTCCGCGATTACTGTACTGTAAGCCTGAACTCTAGTACGGCGCGGAGCGGAGTGGGGCGCGTCTTCGTGGATTGCGCGGACTATACGTATTTTTAGATTGTTTTGTTTGGCTAGATTCTATTGCTGTTTAATCTATATCAGTAACGTGATCTTCTTTTGCTTTCTTAGTTTAATCTTTGGTATATACAATGTGTAACTGAATTAATGTACATTTTGAAAGTAGTTTGTTCAGAATAGTTTACTGAATCGATTTCTGTATTTTTTTATTCCTAAAATAATCAAAATAACATAAATTACTGTCACACTTCCGCTGTACAGTCAAAACAAACCAAAATGGACGCGTAGATTTGTAATGTGACCAGGTACCTAAGTTATTTAAATAAACAATGTTTTATATTAGTAGTAAAAATTCAGTGTGTGTATTATGATTATAACATAATATTCTAATTGAGGAGTGATTTTTCAAAAGGGCTTATTTCCATTTTTGCTAGACAAAAATCTATGAATGCCATCGTCACTGTCATGTTAAAAACTAGCCTTTAGTCCAAAATCCAATACAAAAAGTACCTACATATTTCCTAAGGAAACTTACAGACAAAAATCTCATTTTTAGGGTTCCGTAGTAAACAAGGAAACCTTATAGTTTCGTCATGTCCGTCTGTCTGTCTGTCTGTCCGTCTGTCTGTCTGTATGTCTGTCCGCAGTCTAGCTCCGAGACCCTTAGTACTAGAAAGCTGTAATTTGGTATAGTTATACATATTAATTACGCCGACAAAGTGGTAAAACAAAATTATGAAAAACATTTTTTTTATAGGGTACCTCTCCTACACGTAAAGTGGTGAAGTTTTTTTTTTAACCCATGGTGTGGGGTATCATTGGAAAGGTCCTTTAAAAACATTGTGAGTTTGTGGAAACCATTTTTCGATTCAAGGATCCGTTTGCGAAATATTAAGCTTTAAAGTGCTAAAGAGTCAAGTGTCCCCCCCCCCTCTGCCAGCTAAATGGTTAGTTTTGGATGTGTGAAAAAAATCACACCAGTAGTTTATATAACAAAATTAAAAAGTAAACTATCACAGCTAAGTAGGCTCTACAAGTTAACGAGTAATAATCAACCAACTTAACTTTGCAGTTGCAAAAACATGTTTTCCCATACATTCCGTATGGGAGTACATCTCAAACTCAAACTCAAACTCAAAGCATTTATTTCAATTAAACCATTCACAGGCACTTTTGAATTGTCAAGGAATCGGTCAGTCAGAAATAGGTATGAAGCTAGTTGCCCATTCCAAAGCGTAGTAGGTACCTATGGAGAAGAACGGGCAAGAAACTCCACGGACACTCTTTTAAATAAAAAATTGTTACAAAATATTGGTTACATCATTCATGTTGAAATTATACATGTGAGAACAATGTAGAAAGATGTGCACGTTAGAAGCGTCCGTAATAAAAAGATAAAACAAAGAACAATTCAAAAAATTAAAATTAAAATAAGCCCTGGCAGCTAAGAGATGACCAGTCCCAACTGACGGCGCCCGTTCACGAACATGACGCATGGATTAGCACCATTCAGCTCAACAATTTTGAAGGGAGCTAAATGATCCAACACACGCGCCACCATCAGCGAAACATTTGAGTGAGCATGACATACTCACAGCCGCCAGGGCAGATTCAAGTCAATGCAAGACATATTACCCGGTAAATGGTAACTCTTTAGTACATAGTACTCACACCTGTGCTATGCAATTATATAATACAATGGAGATTGAGTTTATACACTGCAAAGATAGTCTTACAATCTTCAGCAGCTCCAACAGTATTTGCAAATGTTAATCAATTAGTTGTGGAACAGGACCAGCATTGAGCCAAGCATTTTTATCAGTGATGTAATCCCCCAACGTATAACATGCCTGCCTGCATAGTGTGCGTTTTATACAAGATTTGAATTTCGTCTCATTCAGTTGAAGTATGTGGGGAGGAATTTTATTGTAACATTTTAAACAGTATCCCATAAAAGATGAATCTACTTTAGCCAGTCTGAAACCTGGTTGAACTAATAGGTCCCTATTTCTTGTACTATAATTATGTCTATCACCTCTTTTGCTAAAAAGATGTAAATTCTTTCTTACGTACATGATGTTTTCATAGATATATTGACAAGGTACCGTCATGATGTTAATATCCTTAAACAGTTTCCTTAGAGAATCGCGCCTGCGGAGATAATATATGGCTCTGATCGCTCTTTTCTGCAGAATAAAAATAGACTCGATGTCTGCAGCCCGTCCCCACAGTAAAATACCGTAAGACATGATACTATGAAAGTAGCTAAAATAGACTAGCCTCGCGGTATCTACATCAGTAAATTGACGGATTTTTCTGACAGCATATGCTGCTGAACTTAGCAAGAGATGTTAAATGAGGACCCCATTGCAGCCTTGAGTCGAGCGTGATCCCTAGGAAAACAGTTTTGTCGACAAATTCTAGTTTCTCTTGATTCAATACTATCTCACAATTACTACTTTTGACATTTGGTAAAGAAAATTTTATGCACTTAGTTTTTTTTCCATTTAATACTAAATTATTAGCAGTGAACCAATTTTGGACCTGCAGTAGGGCGTTATTTACGTCGTTAAAATTTGTAGCACGTCTATCTACCTTAAAAATTAAAGAAGTATCGTCAGCAAATAACACCATTTGTGGTTGATTTTTTAATAAATGGAGTAGATCATTTATATACACTAAGAAGAGGAATGGACCCAATATCGAGCCTTGTGGCACACCTATTTTTACTTTTAAACCTAGTGAATTGATACCGTTTATTTGAACTTGCTGTTGTCTATCATTTAAATAAGATTTTACTAAATTGAGTGCAAGTTTTCCAAGTCCGTAATGCTCAAGTTTCAAGAGTAAGGTTTCGTGATCGACGCAATCAAATGCTTTGGAGAGGTCACAAAAGATCCCTATGGCGTCTTGAGCCTCTTCCCACGCGTTAAAAATGTGTCTTAATAGGGTTACACCGGCGTCGGTCGTACAACGTCCTTTGGTGAATCCATACTGTTGATCGTGAAGGATTTTATTTACATATTTTTCAACTACAAAGTTAAGTTTGTTTTTGGGATTTATTCATCCCAACTACGGAACCCTTCATTGTGCGTGGTCCGACACGCACTTGGCCGGTTTTTGTACAGAAGGACACATATCCAGTATAATAGTTTACATGGTTTAACTGGTTTTTCTCTATTATTGAAAAATTGTTTATCATCGAAATAAGCCCCTTTGAAATATCACTCCTCAATTGGGGTGTATGATGGTGTGCGTTACTTCCGAGACGTGTTGTATAGGTACATACTGATGTCTTCATCTATTCTGTCTTTATCTCACAGCAGGATTATGGTCTCCTTTCCACTTTCCACCATTTTTCTATCTTCCTTTGCCATCTTGGGTCAAATCCTGGTAAGAGTCCAGTTTTCTCCCGCTAAGGATCCAAGGACTCCTTGGAAATAACCTGTTACTCCACTGAGTGAGGGGTTGTTTAAGCCCAAAACTACTGGCATTATCCGTAGGTTCTAAACTTAGTCGACTAATTTAGACTGGTTACATAATGGTGGTGCCCTGTTCTTAAGACTTCCTCGTTTTTCCGTCACATCACACTCTCAGGTCCAGTTGAAAACCAGCGTCAGGCACTTATAGTTGTCTGGCATTTTTGCTAAACTGGGTCTATTTGGCGCAGCCGTGAGGCACACTCCCTTATTAATTTCTAACATCGCACTTTACAGTTTTTTATGTGCTGTATATTATTATATTGTGTGCTTTTTGGTCTTCTTTAACTGCTAAATTAATGTAATTTCTTTATTTCTTCTTTTCTTTCCATTTACACCGCTTCATAGAAGTCGTTGGTACGATTCAAAAATATATGCTCTAGTGGTTTAGGGTTTTGAAAAATATATAGACCCCTCCAGACCGAATTTAAGCCCTGGCGGCCAATCTCAAGCGGAAACTAACTAAAATTTTATTAATGCACAAGTGTACAGACGCCAGCACATCAAGCTACTACAATCTGTCAAATTTATTTAATAGATTTTCAACTTTATCGCTGAAGCGTAAGGTTCAAAGTTGATTGGGTAAATTTGACAGTTTCGGGTAGCTTGATGTGCTGGCGTCTGTACCTATGCATGCGGAGACATAGGTGCACTCACTCTTTCCTCACGCTCATAATCCGATAAGACGGCTATCCAACACGACTGGAGAGAGATCAGGTGTAGAACCTACGGTTAAGCGTGCTTTCCGAGGCACGGGGTATCACACCGCCAATTTTCAAACTCCGGGCTGGTACTGAGAAACCGTAATGGGAAAACCGAATTACACTTTGCAAATCGAAGCCAGGACGGAAATATAATATAGGTACCTATCTATGCTAGATGGCGTTTTAAAGTTACAAGTATCTAGGTACGTACTTCATTCCGACTTCGCCGCCGATGTCCTTTGCGATCGCGACCGCGTCCCCGAGTAAATCACACTCCCCCCGACCCTAGCTCGAAAACGAGGTGCCAGCAGTTGTTGCATCTGAGCACGTAGCTTTAAATACCCCGCCTAATAATCATGATGAAAATCTAACTTTGATCCAGTCTGTCCCTTCTTGCTGTCCTCCCCCCAGCGACGCCCTAAGCCAAGGTTCGTACCTCACACGGGGTGCCCTTAGTGAGCGTTCGCTTAATTTTAAATTAGAATAGTTTTTGCTCCTGGCTGGAGGCTGTGAGTGTAGTAGCTTAAGGCACCCACAGGAAAATCCGGTTAAGCAGCCAAGACCTTAGTGGTCAAAACTGCGAGAAGCAATAGTTAAAAAAAAAGGTACTTACGTAGTCATAAGAAGTCTCGCCAGAGATATCACGAGTTCGAGCAAAAAAAGCGAAATTCTTTAATAAGACCCCAATTTTAAGATCTAGGTCAACAATTAACAGGTTTCGTATATAATTATGGCGCCGTCTACAAACTTCGCATTTAATCTTCAATAATCGCGCAGCCGTACAATCTTCTATTGAGTGAAAGTTGCTGATAAGGAAAGATAGCTTTTTTTTATAACAAATTCTTCAAATTCTTGGTACGGTGTCATCAATATGTATTATAGAATATATAATATTTAAAACAAATGTCCGGGGTCAGTGAACTTGCTCTATCGCATTGCCAATATCTTGATATTGCGTATTTAGTTTTCTCTTTTCTCCTCCTGTAGTGAATGCAAAAATGTAGATATTTTAGAAAGAAATCTACTCAGACTGCCTCGTTGGTCTAGTGGTCGCAAGCGCTACTGCTGAGCATGAGGTCCTGGGTTCGATTCCCGGGTCGGGCAAAGTGTTATTGGGTTTTTCTATCTGAAATTTCTCAGTAGCAGCTCGGAGTCTGGATTTGTGCCCGGTTGATGGCAATAGGCTCGCCCCCTATTACATGGGACTTAAACATAACTGGCGAAATGTGGGTGTACCTGCTACAGGGACACTTCTGCCCAACCCTTCGGGGAAACAAGGCGTGATGTTATGTTTTATGTAAATCTACTCAGCTTCAAAATAGCCTCCACATGTGGAAAAGGAGCAGTGGCGCACGAGCACCGCGACGTACGAGTTGTTGTAGATCGTAAGTTCGTTACCAGACAGGCGCTTTTTGTGTCACAGTCACCTTGCTGGCCGGCCAATATTTTTACCATGACATGATCAATACTGAACCAATGATGACAAAAAAAAAATCCATCAGTAGATTTAAAAAAGACACATTTTCGTTTTTTCCGTAATCAAAAGATAACTGCGATACATTGAGTTAAAATGTGCCTTGCCTCACGAGTATGTAGATTGTATACTTACTTGTGACGAAACGACCCTCACTCCCCAACTTTAATGCGTTTTATCTGTCATTTTTTATTAATATAATAAAGCAAAAAAATATACTTCTAATGTTTTTTTATTATCTGACTGCCGGACTAAATAGAATTTCTTTTTTTTACCCAGGCATCATCCTTATTCTCATTTAATTCTTGCCGATATGATAGAAGGATCGAAATTTCATTATTAAGTATAAGTAATTTTAATATAAATGTATTATTAACATAACCTTCCGGATTAAATTCTCTAAATGACGGTGAAAACTGCATCGAAATCAGTTCCATAGTTTAGAAGAACAACGCGGTCACACATACACACACAAAAAGCGACTTTAATTTATATTATGTATATATAGATACAGTCTAACTATTTTCTTAATGTCCCTTGGGAATCATCGCATTTCCGAATACAAACCAATCAATGCTAATTTCCATGTCCATCAATTATTAGATTTATCGTGTATAATAATTTGAATTCAGAACTAAGTAAGTATTTTATTGTTGTTTTGTTTACATTTCCGTGTGAACTATATAGAACTGTAAAACTATTTTCGTGCCTGCGACTTTAGCAGCTTTCCTCCCATTTTTAGGGTTCCGTACCTCAAAAGGAAAAAAACGGAACCCTTATAGGATCACTCGTGTGTCTGTCTGTCTGTCTGTCTGTCTGTCCGTCTGTCACAGCCAATTTACTCCGAATCTAATGGACCGATTAAGTTGAAATTTGGTACACATAATTATGTATTTCTGTGACCCAAACACGAATGAGTAACGTAAATAATTTAATTTTGAATATAGGTGTCACTTTTGGGGCGCAAACAAGAAAATTAAAAAAAGAAGTTTTACTAACAGTACCGTGTGACATATCAAATGAAAGGGCTTGTTGCGAGAATCTTAAATATATTTTTTATATAATTTTAAAATAAATACTTTTAAAGATATTTAATAAATTCAATGAAAATTGACCATTCCCCCCCCTTATCTCCGAAACTAATGGACCAAAAATTTTGAAAAAAATACATAGTATGGTTCTTTACTCATAGATTACAGGAAAACCTATAAGAAGTATATGGTCTTAAAATAACATGGTAAATCTCTCAATATTGTGCGTAAAAACTTACATTTCGTCGCTCGGCATCCAAAAGGCCCATCTCTCTAGCTACTATAATATCAAAATATCAAAAGTGTTTGACCGTCTGCTTAATACACAAATAAATAAAACTGTAAATGTTCATGACAACCAATTCTGGTTTCGACGTGGTTTGTCAACAGAAAGTGCAGTGTTGTGCCTTAAGCATACTATCACATACTTACTATACACAGCGTGGGACGCCGATTTATGCTAGGTTCATCGATTTATTCAAGGTTTCTGATCTGGTTGCTTATGACGTATTGTGGAGAAAGATGGAGAAGGATAGGTTGCCAACGGAGCAAACATCTTTAAATAGTGGTATGGTAACCAGATCAATAGTGTACGATGGGCTGGAACTTTTTCCAAGCCATACAGGTTGGAATGCGGGGTGAGGCAGGATTGTTGAGCTCAGCAGCACCAGAGTGGGTTGCTATATAGATGGTATTTGTGTAAATAATATTAGCTATGCAGATGATATGGTGCTTCTGAGCGCGTCAATCTGTGGTCTCAGAAAGTAATTGGTCGCTAAATGTGAGCAATATGCCAAAACCATGGTTTGATGTATAATTCCAATAGGTCGGAGATCATGGTCTTTGAGGCTGGGGGCAGACCGGATTATGTACCACTTGTATTACTCAATGGGACTCCACTACAAAGAGTATTTACGTTTAAATATCTTGGTCATATATTGACCCCTGACCTCAATGACGGACTCGATATTGAGCGAGAGCGAAGGGCGTTGTCGGTAAGGGCAAACATGCTGGCTCGCAGGTTTGCACGCTGCTCACTTAAAAAGCCAAAATTACTCTGTTTCGAGCTTATTGTACAACGTTTTACACGTGCAGCCTGTGGGCTAGATATACCCAAAGGTCATGCAACGCCCTTCGTGTCCAATACAACAACGCTTTCAGGGTATTGGTGGGGCTGCCCCGTTTTTGTAGCGCATCGGGAATATTCGCGGACGCACATATTAATTGCTTTTACGTTACGATGTGAATGAGGTGTGCATCCCTGGTACGCAGAGTACAGGCCAGCTCCAACAATATCGCTAGCAGTTTGGATTGCATGTACATCAATCACTGCAGTGCCATCTCCCATGGGGTGAAATAAATTTAAACTAGATTACGTGGGGCACTCAGAAAGTTTTGTGATACTAGAAAAAAATATACTACAGGTTATAATTTTTTTATTATATCTTTTGAAAGAACTCTCCATTGGCGTCTATACACAGTTTTATACGTCTAAACAAATTTTCATAACACATTTTCCAGTCCGCATCAGACACCTCTCCAATCTCCTTCTCAAATGCACCCAATGCAAGGTGCATGCTTCAGGTGATGAAAACTGTTTTACTTTGAGTTATTTTTTTATTTTGGGGAACAAGAAAAAGTCGCACGGAGCCAAATCGGGACTGTAAGGAGGATGACCTATAAATTTGACCGGTGTGTTGTCCAGAAAGTATCTTGTTTTGAGCGCCGAGTGAGCCAGCGCGTTGTCGTGGTGAAGCAGTAGCACACGGAGGCCAGTGTTCGGTCGCTTGCTGCTTGCAGTAGTAAAAACTTCTGGCAAACATTTGGTAACATACCATTCAGCATTGATGCTTCTTTGATCTCGTCAGGGTACTGACACCAGATAACTTGGTAGAAAAAAAAAAAAACTTGCGGTCAACATTTTGCCTGCACTTCTGGCTCGCTTCACTTTGGTAGGCGTTGGTTCATTTTGGTTCAACAGCCACACGGTCGACTGACGCTTCATTTCTGGATCATATTGAAAAATCCAAGATTCATCACCGGTAATGATATTTTAAACGCGCCGAGACGAGCCTGCCACCAATTTTGCTATCATGTCTCGGCACCATTCTACCCGAACCTCCTTCTGACCCTGCGTTAGATTTTACGGTACCAGCGTGAAACTATCTTTCATAACCGAAGATGCCTGTGTTTCATGCACACTTCCTGATCCAATCGGCAGCATACATCTATGTATCTTGACATTTTAAACTTTGCTTTTTTTGTGTTTTTTCAAAAACTAATTATGTTTTTTTTTTTATTGGATGCTGTAGAATGGTAGTAGACCATGGTCTGAACAACGTTTGTTCTAGCAAAACTGTGATTGAAATTTCACGGTGTATGCTAAACCTCTTCATATGTAATTCGCCTATTCTCTTGAATTAAATTTTTCACAGCACTTTTTGTTATGTAACAACCGTCATAGGGCGGCCACTTCTTTCTTTGTCTGCCAAAATTACTAGACCACCCATAAATTCGTTGAACCAGCGAAAAACAGTCGCTTTAGATGGGCTTTTTTCTATGAACACCATTCGAAGTCTTTCAAACGATTCTTCTGGTTTTAGTCGACATTTGAAATCGTACAAAATCATCGCGCGAAAATGTTCTCGTTATAAATCCAGTTTTCAGTAAGACAGAGTATTTTGATTTTGCTCGTAAAAAAATGTGGAGGGAATTTCGAATTTGGAATGTTATGTTTTTTTGTAATAAGTAGTCATCGTTTTAATTGACATCAAAACCAGCCAATATTCTATAGACAAAAACTGTTAGTCGCAAAACTTTCTAAGTGACCTCGTAAAATAAGTTAACATAGTTCATAAGTTTACTAACACAATGAGTCCTTGTTACTTGAATAAAGAAAAATATCTGGATGATATTTTTTTTTTGAACGACGTTTTCTAAAAATGAAAAAAAAAATCAAAAACCAAATCAAATCAAACTTTATTTGTGAACATAGGGGTACAGTACAGAAAGGTCTTAAAAATATACATATTAGCGTGATCTCACCTAGCTAGATCGATTTATCGCTCCTGAAACCCCCCTGCATACTAAATTTAATAAAAATTCTTGGAGCCGTTTCCGAGATTCAGATTATATATACATAGGTATATACAAAAATTGCTGGTTTAAAGGTATTATTATTATATTAATACCGCGAATGTGATTTTTTTTTACGAAAATCTGATTTTTGTTTTATTTCATTCTACACGTTCAACTATGTGACACTGCAATTTATTTTTTATTTTTTATGTCACATTCGCGGTATTGGATGCCGAGCGACGATTTGCAGTTGGAATGTATGGGAGAACATGTTTTTCAACTACAATGTTAAGTTTGTTCTTGGGATAAATAAATTCATCTCAACTACGGAACCCTTCATTGTGCGTAGTCCGACACGCACTTGGCCGGTTTTTTAAATATACTATCCCATTTTTTTATATATACTTCTAAGTCAATTGAGAGCGTTCAGTCTGCACCACAGTCTGCACCAAGTACAAAGGGCAATTGATAAAAATCCGACGACTGACGAAACACGAAGTTAGCTGAGGGACAATGCTAAGAAAATAGTTATACTGTACATAGATATAGAGATTACACACAATTGCTTTACCTAGGTAGGCAGGTAGCTAGATAAAAGTTGAAATGATCATCAAATCAGATCAAAATTACCTAAAGTAAGTACTGCTGAACAAGGAACCCATAATCATATTTACTACGAAGTCAAAGGGGATTCGTTTTATCACCCTTGAAAGACTGCCGCTAATATAAGAATCGGGAAAAAAGCTGCCACCAAAGAGCATAATTTTGAAATACGGGGAAATGAATGTGACTAAAAGTTTAAAGTCCCGGTGGCTCGTACAAACCTGTTAAAGTTTGCACCAGTGGGGCGGGCAATAAAGATACTCAACAGCGTCTCTCTGCAAGTGGATATGTTTACATGCTCATTGGCGGAATTCCAGAGGGTGACACTTAACATATTGTCCTCTGTATGACTTGTGCCACACAGTGGACATTGTGACTACATTGCTGTATTGGGTTAAACCTGTTAAAACAAATGTAAGTATGAATAGTAAATAAATAAGTAGATAAATAAAAGAGGATAAAAATAAATGTTGATGGATGGAGAGGCAGAGGAAGGCCGAAGAAAAAGATGGATGGATTGTGTGAGGAATGAGATGAAAGAGAAGGGACTCGGTCAATTACCTATAGTAGTTATAGTGGGACTTAGTAACAACATCATTTTATCCATCCATAGTCCATATATTTAAAAGAAGATGTAGTGACAAAAATTTAAAAGGATATGCTGAGATGGTTTGGGCATGTTGAGAGGATGAATGAAAGGCGACTAACAAAATGTATTTACGAGGCTAATGTGAAGGGAAAGGCCGGGCGGGGACGCCCTAGGAGGACATACACTGACCTTATTGGTGATGTTCTTCAGAAAGGCCAGGTGCGTAGTACTCGCAACCGGCGTGCGTGTATGACCAGATGTATGAACGTAAAAAAAAGTCAAAAAGTCAAATAATTTATTTCAATTAGGCACAAAAAGGCACTTTTGAACGTCAAAAACAAAAAATAGAATTGATTCTAGTCGCCCCTTCCAAAGGGTAGTTTTCGTATGGAGAAGAATGGGCAAGAAACTCCACCGTTACTCTTTTAAAATGTTTTACAATATTTTGTATACATTAATTATATAATTATATGTGAAAACGATGCACCTGGAATAAGATTTATATACCACAATAGGTAAAAATAAAAATGAAGCAATGATAGAAAAAATAATTATGTAATGGATACATGGTGTTCACATATTTACAAGCATTGTAAAACCTATACGATATTCCTAAAAAAATTACAAGTGATACTAATTCGTCAGTGTGTGAGTTCAAGTAATCACATAATGTAAAAAAAAAAAAAAAATGTAGTAATATTTAATTACACAATTAAATTAGCAACCAGTTTGATTTTGTCTAGACTCAAAATTGTCCTATGGAGCTAGACCAGCACGTTTCCAAGCATTCTTATCTAGGATATAATCCTCTAATTTGTAATATGCTTGTTTAGAAAGAGTACTTTTAATATGCGTTTTAAATTTTCTTTCAGTTAATTGTAATATATTACAAGGTATTTTGTTATAACATTTAACACAGTACCCCATAAAAGATGTTTGTACTTTGGATAATCTGAAAAATGGTTGATCTATTTTATCTTTATTTCTAGTATTAAAAAAACGTAAACGAGGCAAAAGAAGTATGTAAGGATCGTAGCAGGTGGCGTTCTGTAGTTTCTGCCTACCCCCATGGGAAGAAGGCGTGAGTTTATGTATGTATGTAGTCCATATAGTGGCTTCATCTGGATTCCTTAAATACCTACACGGCATCATTTTTGCACACCACGGGGACAACGCAGAGCAGACAACATAGTTATGTTCGTTGACCGACTACGGCTTATTTAGCTTGGCAATAATGAAGGTGCTATAAATTTTCACATCTAAGTACTTAATAGTCCATTTATAAGGAAGTGTCAATGCATACTATAATACAAGTATTTGCTTGAATGTGACAGAGATCACCAAAGGAAGATAATTGTGTAATGTTGTTGAAATCAGTGCTCTGAGTGGAATACCTCATCTTTTAGCAATTTTTATTTGATTTTCACACGAGCAAAGAGTGTTTCTTACATGGAGCAAAGATTATGCGCTGGCGTTTAATGACGTCACAATACGAAACCTTAACTTAAGAACTTGTTCGTGCAAATTGAGACCTGTTTTGGAATGGAACCTTAAATGTTCGGGACTAACTCGTTTTAATGCGTCGTTTAGAATACCATCATTATCTTTCTGCCCTTGTCCCATGTTAAGTGATTACGTGGGGTTGGCGCACCACATTTTCTTCTTCCACTCTCCCCTGTCAACCGTCACGCAATCAATCACTCCCTTGAGTTGACTATATTGCACTCATCGCATAACCCAAGGATAGACGCCAAACTTTAACCTATACTCATAGTACTAATAACTCATCTGTTACGACGCCTTATTAAGGCGGATAACAATTAAAATTCTATTGTGTCTCGTTAATGACAGTTGAAGGGAGCGAAAGTACATCTGTCTGTCTGTGTGTTACCTTTTCACACTTGGATATGGCACACGGATAGACCATGACCTGGTTGAGGACATAGGATAATTTTTATCCAGGTAGTACGTTCTAGTGTGATGGTTAGTAATTTCACATCCACGCGGGCAAAACCGCGGGCTAGTTTGGATGTGATTTTTTAGAGAAACCAGAGTGTTGAGTTTCTTGAAGTTTTTCACACAGATAAAATGGGAAACAATGATGTACTTAAGTCAAACTCAAACTCAAAATATTTTATTTCACATAAACCTACAAGAGCACTTATGAAACGTCAGAAGCTAGGTGCACGGTTCCAATTGGTCGCTTCCTATGGAGAAGAGCCGGCAAGAAACTCCACGGTTACTCTTTTCAAAATAAATTGTTTCTACAATGTTTTCAAATTACAGTGTTAATAGGTATGGGAGGACAGTGTAGGCCTATCAACAAGTACCAGGTACTTAGTAAAATAAAAAATGGTACACAAGTTTACAGCCTACAACGTTCTCACATTCTCAAAATCTAAAAGAAAAGAATCCTTCGAAAATACTAAGAATACTTCCAAGCTTAGATAAGTTATGATTATTCGTTATTTGTTACTGGAAATCTATTCCACGAATAGTTACTGCTTCATCAACTAAAGTTGGGCATACCTACTGTGGACGTAATGATTTTTTAACTTGAATAATGATAATGATTTGACATAATATTATGGTAATGAATTTTACTAATCAAGAGATTCTTGTAAAAAAAATAATGAAGGATAACAAGACCAGCATAACAAGAATAATTTTAAATGTATTGATATGTAAGTTTGGCCAAAAAAAGAGACAGGTCAAAGATGGATGGATTGTGTTAAAAATGATGTGGCTAGAGAGGACGTGAACATTGAAATGACGGTTAATAAAGTTATAGGAGAAAAAAAGACATGCTCCGCCGAGCACAAATAAATAGGGAAGAGCAGAAAGGACAGGAAGATATATTTGATCATGCAATACTCTCAAAACGGTGAAAGAAAACATATTGTCAGGAAACCGGCATGTCCTCCAACAGACACAGGGTGGGCGTTTTCGGGGACTGTCTTTTGTAATTTTGGCGTTCGAAAAGTGCTGATTCTCAGCGTAGTTTGAATAAATGACTTTTGAATTTGAATCAAAAGTCTGAAGACATGTGACATCCACCAACCCGCACTGGGTCCGCGTGGTGAATAACAACCTGCTCCCTCTCACAGAGAGGAGGCCTGTGTCCCATTAGTGGGAACATTATTAGGTTCATTATGCTCTTGACCTTGCAGTCAATAATGCACCTTATTTAACTCATAAATACACCATTAAATCCCATTTATCTATTGTATTTATCGTAAAATCGCGTGTTATGTTCATTATGTTCTAAATCCACTCCGCGTTCGTGCTCTCTGACAGTTTCTACTCGTTCACAAGCAGTATTTACCTCATTATTATCTCCATTTACTCATTATTTACTATAGGATCCTACTGTGATGGTGGAAATTAATGGTATTACATTACACGAACGACCCTAATGTCAAAATTATGCTGTTGACTATTTCGCGTCTTATTAACTGAGGTGTAGTTACCATAGGCTATAATAGTACCTAGTTAATAGATAGGTACAGTACAACTATGTTCTTAATGTTCCTCGGCAAACCTCGTGTTTCGTCAGTCGTCGGATTTCTATCAGTTGCCCTTTGCACTTGGTACAGACCGGGCGATGTCAATCTACTTGAAAGTATATAGAGTTGTTAGTACTCTTTTAACTTAATGTAATTTATTTAAAAATGGTAGGAAAGCTGCTAAAGTCGCAGGCACGACTGATAGGAAAATAGTTTTACTCATCGATTTACATCGGTTTTACAGTTCTATAATAGTTCACACGAAAATCAAAACAAAACAATAATACTTAGTTCTGAATTCAAATTAGTATACAAGATAAATCTAATAATTGATGGACATGGGAATTCGTTTGTACTTATTCGGAAATGCGATGATTCCCGAACATTAAGAAAATAGAAATACTTTAATGAAGAGCAATTCATCAATAGATTAGAATGATTGATGTGACCCTGATTTACTAATCATTTAGATGATGATAAGAAGTTCACAGTCGGTACGTCAGTACGGCGGACACTCTTTGGGGCTACTCAAGTATCTAATGGCTCACGTACCTATATCTAAATACGTAAACCCCCAAAGGCCGACAAGACAGTTCAATTCTTTGACAGCAAAATCTGCAACATCGAATAATTTGTTGTGATTGACCACTCTTTGGAGCTTCTCACGTTCCTTCACGTACTCGTAAATCTAAATTCGTAAAACCTTAAAGACTGACTCGACAGTTCAAATCTTTGACAGTAAAATCTGCTTTATCGAATTATTTGTTGTGATTGATTGATTACCGTTAGAGATTTCTTATTCTGCGGGCGCATCTGCGTCTATCGTGACGAAGCTTCGCACAATGATACCGATACACGCAGATGTGACCAACCATTATCGGCTATCGTCGCGATAGTACGGGCTGCGTATATCGCCCGGGTACTTAGAAGGGTTTTAACGCTCTAACGCGACCACCGCATTAGCGCGATAACTTTTTAGCGAGAAAAACATACGAATCTTCGGCACGCATTGCTTCGTCACGATAAACGCAGATGCGGTCGCAGCATTACACTAATTTTATCATAAAATTTTACAGCAGGTCAATCACGTAAGGTTTGAAAAAATCACGATTAATCACGATGAGATAATGTGACAATCACGTGTACTTTTACATGAGACGATAAATTTGAATTATATGTAAGTTGTGTAAAAAATATTATTAGTTTCCTTTTTACCAATAATAATACAACAGATTCTAAAAATTTCAAATATTTTCATTAATAAAAAATACTCGTGGTACTAGAAAGAGACGAGGGGGATTGCCTAAAACCTAGTGACGTATTACCAAAGGGGAGGGGGTATAAAAGTGGTCTAAAAAAACCTTTCGTGGGAGGTAGGCAGGCCACAGAATGTAGTGTAAAATGTCTGAAAGAAGTGAAAATATCAGCGTCTAATAAAGTACGTTTTGGTTCTTCCTTTTAAAGAGTTGATGATTTAATCAAATCATTATAGGCCTAACCCTTTCCCAACTATGTGGGGTCAGCTTCCAGTCTGAACACCAGTATTTTACATGGAGCGACTGCCTATCTGACCTCCACAACCCAGTTACAGGGTAAGACCCCCTTGGTAAGACTGGCTGTCAGACTTTCGGGCTTTTGACTACCCATAACGATAATTTAATCAAATATCTTTTATTAATTTTAATGCAATGTCATGAGTATCAAACGATTTGCATAAACGTTTTCCTTGTGGTTTGTACCGAATACAAGTTTGAGTAGAAGGGACAGGTTTGGAGATGCGGCACATGATTCAAGTTTTCGATAAAGATTAAACCCATAAACAAATCATACAAAAAATATGTTTTATTCTATAAAATGTAGGTACCTATAGATAATGCAAAGTTTTAAAGGTTAATATTCTGCGATATCATTATGTGAGCTTTATTATTTCTTTATTGAGTTTCGATTTTTATCTTTACATTTAAATCTTATACCTATACACTAAATTAAATGACTATACAAATAAATACAAAGTAAAAAGGACACTTAGAGCGGTTTCCCACTACGTCCGAGCCGAATCCGAGAAATGTCGCGTCGGTCCGAAGTAGCTATAGTACTATTTGTATGAGGGGTTGCGCACTAGATCCGAACTCTGTCCGTCCAAATTTAGAACATTACCAATTCGGATTGAGCTCGGATCTTGAATTCGGATTTGGATCGGACGTAGTGCGTAACCGCTCTTAGGCGTCGAAGTACTCGTGCGCATCGCTGTCATTCGGAAACGTGCCCAGAAGACTGGCAGCATTAACACGTTGAATGGCAATGTTAATTCATGTAAACATTTTCGTTAATTATGGTGTAATGTAACGTACCATCATATTTGCACCTTCATTCAAATAAAACTTAGCCTCGATAATTATCTCAACATAATTTTTTATCAACCCTGTGTAACCAGTATGAATGAATTGTTTTCGTGTTCAAACATCGTTTCTTCCACAAGGCACCGTCGTAATTGTCTCCCCATTCATTAATATCAGGTTAGTCAGCATTAGCAGTCTGTATCGGATGTATCAGGTTGTGCACAGCATTCCTAGGTTCAGTTTATTTTTAGCTTTGAAAATAATCGACCGAAACGAGATGGGACTAAAATAGATTGAACTTAAGTAAGTAACAGGTAAATAGCGTACAGCCTAAGCAGCTGCGGCATTAGTCGGTGAGCGGCCGCATAGTTCGACAAACATTTCTGTTCTATTTTTTTTAATATGGCAAGCAAAGCCGATGTTGACCATTCTGCCAATGTCTAAAGTGAATTGGAAAAGCAAGTGTGTATCGAGATTTTTTTTATTTTAATAAATTGAATGATAAAAATTTCGATGATATAGTTGGACTTAAGTAGATCTTGTAGGGTTAGTACTAGACTGAAACAAACAAAAAGATAAAATTACATAAATATTATAATTGTGAGAACATTAAGGCGATTATCATACTGCACCGCATCATGCTGCATGTTGCGTGTCAACGGTCTGAATGAACGCGCGTGGATGCATTTTCTGTGTGTTGGACTGTGCGTGTTTTCTATATAAACGGAGATACTTACAAGCAACGTTACCCGTCATTCCGACCTCGCCGCCGAGGTCTTTTGCGATCTCGACAGCCGCGCCCCCGAGTAAATAGTACTCCCCCGACCCTTGCTCGAAAATGAAATGCCAGCAGTTGTTGCAGCTGTGCACGTAGCTTTAAATTCCCCGTTTAATAATAATAATGATCAAAACCTTTTGATCCAGCCCGTCCCATCTTTTGATGTCCTCCCTCCGGATAACGCCCTAAGCCAAGGCTCGAACCCCGCAGGGGGTGCCCTTAGCGAGCGTTCATCCTAAGCTTTTTAGCTTAGTTTATGTGTGCCCTGGCTGGAGGCTTTGAGTGTAGTAGCTTAAGGCAACCACAGGATTGACCGGTTAAACAGCCTTGGTTTCAGGAACCAGCTGTGAGATGCCGTACAGAAAAAAAAAAAAAAGACCCGGCTGTACAGGACGTATAACTCCATCTCTTTCTCCCACTGAAGTAATATTAAAATAATATTGCTTTTGAGCTGGTGGTGGGCCCCCTGGAGAGGAATATGTTAAAAGGGAGGGGAAATTAATAGGGAGAGGGATCTTGAATTTAAGGAGACGGCTATACAAATCTAGAGGTGGGATGTTGTTAGGACATTATTAAAAAAATATGTGATCTAGGGTGCGACAAACATATCGATAGATCTATCTAAGGGTGACACTTCACATCGCGTTTTTGTCAGAATATTTGCGTTACATCGTAAATACAAAATGAACTTTATCTGAGTAAAAATAAGGTAGATTTTTTATTACCTAAGTGACGCCAATATTCTGACAAATTCTGGCGAAGTGAATGCCAGAAAGAAACAAAGAAAAAAACCTTTTAACAAAAAATACAACCGACTTCCAAACTACAAAGTGGAAAATAACATTAATTTAGGAAGTCGGTGTCTTTGGATCAGTATTTCAGTTTTTTGCCACCGACTTCCTAAATTAAAGTCAGTTTTCACTTTGTAGTTTGGAAGTCGGTTGTATTTTTTGTAAAAAGTTTTTTTTTATCACTTCCACTGTCACAGAATGATCCTTTCAAATGATGGTTGTAAAAAATCATGTTGCAATCCTTAATTAATGTTTTTGTTTTTTTTTTTTAGTTAAGTCGACGTAACTCAGCATTATAAAACCTGTATTTTCGAAGTACAAGTAGGTAGTTATTTCTTTTTTTGTGTGTATTGGTAGTTATTAAAATGGTTCTTTATTTTGAAGGGGTTTTTCCCGCCACGTAAAACATCTTAAAATTAAAACTGATTATACTTGTTTTCTAGTTAAAAGTTTAATTGGATTAGCAAAAACTTTTAGGTACCTACTCAATGGAAATTACTTAAAAGTAGCACTTTGCTCGCGTACGTCGACTCCCTCGTTGGTCTAGTGGTCGTAAGAGCTACTGCTGAGCATGAGGTCTTGGGTTCGATTTCCTGGTCATACTGATATTCAGCTGCATCCGGTTAGACTGGAAGCCAACCCCAACATGGTTAGGAAAAGGCTAGGCAGATTGATTGACTTAGTTTTATTTTCGTTTTAATGGGATATTTAATAAGGATTTCAATTTTGATATTCAATGATCGATGTCTGTTTTTAATCGACTTCCAAAATGTTCAAGGTTCTCAATTCAAATGTCTGTTTTTTTTTTTTTTGTATGTTTGTTACTCGATTACTCCGCCAATTATGAATTGATTTTCATGATTCTTTTTTGTTTGGTAGGTCATACTTCAAAGGTGGTCCATATAATTTTTTATAACTTTGCTTGAGTAGTTTTACGTATTTTTTCCCACTTAGTATGTGGATGATATGTTAAGTTCCTGTTACTGTTATTTACATAGCAGGTAGTGGTATTCGAATTTGTGTGGGGTAAATACCACAGCTAAAAAATTAAAGATAAAAACTTAAAAGAAAATTCAAAACCAAAGACACCGACTTCCGAAATTAAAGTTATTTTTCGCTTTGTAATGTTTTTTTTTGGAAGTCGGTTGTTTTTTTGTAAAGTTTTTATGTCTGAAATACTCTATAAAGGAAAATAAATAGTTATAGTACAATGCATTTACAATAAAGAACTGTCTTGTAATTGAGTCCGTTATCTTCGTCAGGATCAGCATTCAGCATTGAACTTGAACCGCAGCCAACTTATAAGTACTTACTGATGTAGATATGTGTGTATTTCTAGGTTGCACTTCATTTCCTATATGATGTGTTTTATCTTATGCGGGTATGATTTATATACCCTACATTATGGAAAACTAGCTGTACCCCGCGGTTTCACCCGCATAAGTCTCGATCCCATGAGAATATCGGAATAAAAGGTATCCTATGTGGTAATCCAGGATATAAACTATCTATGTGCCAAATTTCATCCAAATCCGTTCAGTAGTTTTTGCGTGAAAGAGTAACAAACATCCATCCATCCATCCTCACAAATTTTCGCATTTATAATATTAAATAATGTCGGAGACGGGTATGTGATTTTCGTTATTTTCAGGCATATTTTAACTACTGTGGGCGTAGTGTGGGTAGTGTTGGTTGATGCGCAATAGAAAAATCGTTTGCAGTTCAGATCACATTATAATTTACCATCAAATTAATCACACTAGCTAAATTATACACAATGGGTGCGACGGCGTTTATTAAAATCACCAATTAACACAATGATCACAAATTACAACTAACACAATAACTGAGCACCACGAATCGAGAACAGTTCCGCGACGTCTTGACTCCGATGCGAGCCGAGGCTGAATCCCCTTCGCCGTGGCCTTAAAACATCACGACTCTGTAGAAGCGCGCGCTTTAGGTGTGGGTAGATCACGTCCTGTCGCCAGCGGCACGCTTGCAATTCGTTTCGTGTCCATACTAATGACCGGATCTGACATATATTATTATAAGTTATATTAGTAGGAAGGAAGGATAAAGTATGATTAACATTATTATTTCTTCAAAAATATCCTTTGATGCCTTCTTTTTTTTTTCTTCATAGGTTTGAAAAATTCGTCTGCTCAACAACGTAAATAACGCTATGAACGTAGGTGAACTATCAAAATGAAAGAAAATGCGATCAATTGTCATTTTATGTGTGTTACGAAATTATCCCGCTATCTGCTACTGACTTACCTATATTACTTACCAACATCCTTGAAAGTAACTTTATTTCAAAGACTATGTAGCTGCGGCCCGCATGATCCCTAATTCTTTATCTTTCTAAAATAAGAATAGCCTAAGTTACTCCTTATAATATCAGCTATCTGCCAGTGAAAGTCCCGTCATAATCGGTCCAGCCATTTCGGAGACTAGCCGGAACAAACAAACAGACAAAAATTTAAATAAAGTCTTTTTGTTTTATGTACCGTATATACTTTCATATGCATTTAGTAAAAAGCTGTTATTTTGACATTACAACCAGACCAGACACTTCAATTGTTTTTATTTGTAGGTATACTGGGTGTCAGGAAAAACTGAAACATCGACGCGAAAACTGAAACCATAGATTCAGTACATGAATCTGAACCCCGCTGCGTTAAAATTTTTGGTCGGTTATTTAAAAAAAATCTGCTGTTCCATACATTTTGAATGCGTAGGTATTGCACTTTTCTATGAAACAGCTGTTTTTTTTAAAATAACCGATGAAAAATTTCAACGCAGGAGGGTTCAGAATCATGTACCTACTGAATCCATGGTATCAGTTTTCGCGTCGATGTCCCTGACACCCTGTATAGTATAGATGAACTGGGCCTATTTGGCGCAGCCGCGAGGCACACTTGCCTGTTAAATTATTATTATTTTACACTTTGTTTTTGTTTCCTGTTTTATTTTTATTTTTTACTTGAGTTACAATTGTTGTGTTGTGTGCCTTTTTGTCTGTGCTAAATAAATGTATTTTCTTTCTTTCTTTTCTTTCTATAAATAAACTTTTCTAATTTAAGCAACTAATACCTACAATAAACAGACTGATACAACTTGTAGTATCAAGTAGTCAATAGCGGAACCGGGCATTAACCAAGTTGTTATCTTTTTTTTTGTGCATGTCTTGATGTCCTCTAGAGGGCGCCGTATTCAATTTAATGTGACGTCATGTAGCTAACCAGTGGACGACCACGACTCTTCCAACGATTCCTCATTTGTAAAATTATGATAAGTAGTTTAGAAATTATGAGGGAACAAATTAACATACATACCCTGGTCAAAATCATAACCCTCCTTTTTTCGCCTTAGTCGGGTAAAAAAAAATCACTTAAACCCCTTCGTCAATTTGCCGTGTTATAACCAATTCATGCAACTGTCAAAGAATACCAGTTGTGATTTGAATAGACGGACAATTTAAGTTGTCTCTGACCGTACGTAACTTCGTTTTTTTATGGATATTTGGCGAACAAAACGTAAATAATATTGTTATTTTATCTATCTCAGAATAAATTTGCTGTATCAGGTATTCTAGTATGACTCACAGTCTCCTGTTTGCCTTGACCTCTCATCTCCTGGACAACAAATATAAATCTTAAATAAACGACTGCGCCGGCGCCACAGTTCGAAAGTTCAAATTAAAACGTTAATAATCTTTACATATATAATTCTTCTGTAAATGTGTTTGTCACCTAACTGCTCTTAAACGGCTGAAATAATTTTGTGTGTATATTAGAGTGGGTCCCTGGATGGTTTGAAAAATACAATTGCATTGACAGGACGTCAGTCGGGTCCGCTAATTATAAAATTACTTAGATAGGTACTAACAGTGTTATTTAATAAATGTGTGTGTTAGTTTAGTGTATTTTTTTTGTATATTAGTTGTATTAAAGGTTATTTATAATTTATAAATAAATAACCTTTAGTTATAATATATAATATAGGTATGTAGGTACTACCAGATACGCGCGATAAAAAAGCGCAGAAGTTTTATTCTGATAAAAAGGCTATGCCTGATAAAAATTTAAATTTTATTTCGTACTATACAGGGTGGCAGGGAAAAATCTGCTGTTTCATAGAAAAGTGCAATACCTACGCGGTCAAAATGTATGGAACAACTGATTTTTTTAAAATAACCGACGAAAAATTTCAACGCAGGAGGGTTCAGTATCATGTACCTACTGAGTCCATGGTTTCAGTTTTCGCGTCGATATCCCTGCCACCCCGTATAGAATTTTTTGTTGCTGTGAGAAGACAAGTAGATAAAAGGCTTATTGGTGATTCGCTCCAATTTAATCGCCCGAAACGAGCAAATCGACACTTTTAATTTTTTTTTTTTTTGTCTTGAAGCGATTCTCACGAAGTTAATTTATTTGTAGGCGAATCAATTTCGCGAAGTTGTCGATTCGCCTACAAATAAATCAACTTCGTGCGAAACGCAACGAAAGAAAAATAATGATTTAACGACTTTTTTTTTTGTTGGTTTTTGTTACACTTATTTTACAGTTGTACTTATTTTATTTTATTGATGTCATGAATTTTATGAATTGTATGTATTTGTGATTAGTATATTGGTCTTATTAAACAAATAAATAAAACTGTCGATTCGCCCGTTCCGGGCGAATAAATTAGGGCGAATCACCAATAAGCCAGGAAGAAAATGATGTTAATTTCTATCAATTTTCTATTATTTTGGGTTGAAATGAGCTGGAAGAGGGGCTAAGGGCTAAGTAATTACAGCCGTACGGGTCGACCGAAGGTTAAGCTACGCTTGCCGAGGTCGGTCCGTAGATGGGTGACCATCCATTACATATCGAGACCCCTCTGTGCCTCACAAAGCACGCTAAGCAATTGGTCCCGGCTGTCAGAGTCGTCACTGGTATTCAGAAGCCCGAAAGTCTGACAACCAGTCTTACCAAAAGATATGCTTTTACCCATTAACTGGGTTGTGGAGGTTAGATCGATAGTCGCTCCATGTAAAAACTGGTTTAAAGGCTAGGCAGATGATGAAACGAGTTGGAAATTTTAAAAATTATTTTCTACTTGGTGTCAGAATGCAACCTTGCGCGAACTTCTGTACCTAATGAAACAGATTTTAACTGGTTCCATTCATAACGAAAATAAACAAGCTTGTTTTTTAATTTCGAATATTTACGGAGTGACCTTTAAATAATAATATAATATAATCTTTATTTCGGACTACACATACAAGTACACACAATCCATATAGTGTTAGTAACAATGACTTAAAAACTATGTTAGTAAACTTTTACAAACTAAAACAACTAAAACTGACGTGGCCCAATACACGTTGGCACGTGCCTCCGTACCCAGTGCCTTATAAAGGGACTGTCCATTTTGTCTAATAATGTTTTAAGGATGCTGTTGGAGCTTCCGCGCAACCTACCCATTATTGACGCTGTTCTCTTCCTCATAATACCATGAAAATCGTCAACACGGGCTTTCGCGAACATCTGCGAAGCGCTGCAGAAGCGCGAAAGCCCCATCAACATCCTAAATCCATTATTATATTGTACGCGAAGGACGTTGTAGGCTCTCTGAGTATATTTCACCCACAAGCTGCACGTGTAGAAGGTTTGGCAGTATGCCTTGAAAAGCGAGACTTTTACATCCTTACTACAACGCGCAAACCTGCGGGCTACCATATTGCATCGAACCGCCAACGCCCTCCGCTCCCTCTCAATATCAGCATCGTCAGATAAGTCCTCCGTGACTACATGCCCTAGGTATTTAAACTGTGTGACTCTCTGTAGTGGCTTTCCGCTTAAAGTCACTGGAGGAACATTATCCAACGAGCTAGACTTCGATTTAAAAATTAGAAGCTCACCTTTGCAGGGCTTTATTTTTTCTGTCAATTTTCTATACTTAGTGTTATAAAAAAAAACGTTTATCAATTTTCTAAACTTAGTTTTATTTTAACAATTTTTTTGTAAATTTTCTAAACTTACTTTTATTTCTATTTTTTTGTCAATTTTCTAAACTTACGTTTATTTCTATTTTTTGTCAATTTTCTATAAGTACCTACTTAGTTTTACTTTAACTATTTTGATATAACATCGAAGTTTATTTGTACTGCCTCGTTGGTCTAGTGGTCGCAAGCGCTACTGCTGAGCATGAGGATTCCCGGGTTGGGCAAAGTGTTAATGGGTTTTTCCATATGGAATTTCTCAGTAGCAGCCCGGAGTCTGGATTTGTGCCCAGGCGATGGCAATAATAGGCTCGCTCCCTATTACATGGGACTTAAACATAACTGGTGAAATGTGGGTGTACTATAGGTACACCTCTGCCTAACCCTTCGAGGATTACAGGCGTGATGTTATGTTATGTGACATCTACCAACCCGCACTGGGCCCGCGTGGTGGATTACAGCCCACTCCCTCTCACAGAGAGGAGGCCTGTGTCCCAGCAGTGGGAACATTATAGGCTGATTATGCTCTGATGTCCCCTACTAACTTAACCCTTTCTTGTCCACAGTCACAATACCGCTGCTAAGCTTCGGCATGGTGCAAGGCTGGCTGTCCCCCATGATATCAGTCCTGCAGTCAGACGACGGGCCCTCACCGGAGCCCTACACTAGTTCCGACATATCCTGGATGGCCTCCGTGACTTACATCACGGCTATCATCTTTGGAGCGCCCATGGGTTATCTGACTGATAGGTTCGGCAGGAAACTCATGACGTTGGTGACTATACTGTCGCTTATCGTAAGTAATTCTCTTTTGTTTATTTTTATAGCTTCGCACGGTTTTTACGTCTTGAAAAACTTCGAGTATTCTTTTACATAGGTGTTAGAAAGAAAGACAAAAATTGAAAACGGTATGCTGAGATGGTTTGGGCATGTTGAGAGAATGAATGAAAGGCGACTAACAAGCGGACTTATACTGACCTTATTGGTAATGTTCTTCAGAAAGGCCAGGTGCGTAGTACTCGCAACCTGCGTGCGTGTATGACCAGATGTATGAACGTAAACGAGGCAAAAGGAGTATGTAAGGATCGTAGCAGGTGGCGTTCTGTAATTTCTGCCTACCCCCATGGGAAGAAGGCGTGAGTTTATGTATGTATGTGTATGTAGAAAGAAAGAAAAAAAGAAAAAATGTTTGTTTGCGGTAAACATGACGCAATAAAGAGTTTAAAATATAAAAATGAGAAAAGGTTGAGGAAGCATGCGTCACATCAACGCAAATCGTCTATCGCTTAGCATTATGCTGCGACCCTATGCAAGACAGAGCCCCAGCGCTGGTTTTCAGCGACAGCCGGCGCCAACGTAATGACGTCGACCGATGCAGCAAACAAATATTAACACGCTGTACCAGTACAGCGTACTTAAAGAACTTTAGTCCGTAGTTCCGGAAGAAATTCTTTATTGTGATGGTGAAAACCACATCAAAATTCGTTGCGTCCTATGTTTCGCTTACTTAGTCTTATTTTATATTTTTTTATTGCTATGACCACACTGACATTTTTATTTAATTTTTTGTAATTCTAATGATCCGCATATTTCTAATTTTTTTTATTTATTTGGAATTGTCAACCTTTGCATGCCCATGTGACGGTAAAATATGGAGAACTTTATTAAAAAAACACCTATGTACTATACCCATTTTTGCAAAAAAATAAATTATTTGATTTGATTTTTTGATTTGTTTTATTAAACTAATATATAAAAACAATACTCGAAGTTTTACATTCGCAGTTGTAGCGGTTTATTGGTGACTCGCCCGAATTCGGGCGAATCGACCATTTTAATAAATATTAGTTTTTCTTGAGGCTATTCGCACGAATTCAATTTATTTGTGGACGAATAACAACTCCAGAAATACGTAGTAGCATTGTATCCGATTCTATTAAGTACTCTTGAAGCCGACCCCAACAAAATTGGAAAAAGGCTAGGCTAGGAATGCAGCTTCTTGATCATCACGAAGGAAACTGTTGAAATAGGAACTTTCGTATATATGTTGCACCGGTTGACGTCATCACGTCAGCGCCGGCTATCGCTGAAAACCAGCACTGGGGCTCTGTCTCGCATGGGGTCGCAGCTTTATGCTGAGCGATGGCCGTTTTGCGTGGATGTGACGCATATTTTCCCCTAATTTGTTATTTACGTGTTTTTTTTTTTTAGTTTTTCTTTGCGCCATGTTTACCGCAAATAAACGAATTTTCTTCCTTTCTTCTTCTTTCGTATTTTCTTGTAAAACTTTTCTTGTATTTTTTAGCCACTGAATAACGTTTCTTAATCTGAATCTGATTAAAAGGCATATTTAAGACATGGAGGAGAGAACGTTAGAAAGAGGCTCATGGCTAAGTAATAACAGCCGCACGGGTCGATCGATCAGGTTAAGCTACGCTTGCCGCGGTCAGTCCGTGGATGGGTGACCATCTTAACATACTGAGACCCCTCCGTGCCTCGGAAAGAAACCGTTGGTCACGGCTGTCATTCTTGGATCTTTGACAATCGTTAATGGTCGTTAGTTACCAATAAATCTGACAAGCAGTCTTACCAAGGAAAATTTAATGAAATGAAATGAAATTGTTAATTCTGTAAATAGGATATCGGAATCACTTTTACAAGTCATATAAAAAATAAAATAAGCTAGATGAGTTAGGCGTTTTCTATCTGACTACTCTGAGAAGAAAGGCCTAAACAAACTCAGAGGTCGCAGTCTCTTTTAATTAAAGTCCAGACATAATCTTGGTCAGGCCTTAGGAGGACCATGTAGATTAATGTCTGAAAAGGTCTTCTGAGGAAAGGACCACACAGATTTGAGTGGACCTGTCCAGTCAGTGCAAGCATTAGGGGTATCGTTTTACCCAGTTACTGGGGTGTGAAGGTCATATACCGGATACTGGTATTCAGCTACATCCGGTTGGAAGTCCCTCAGTCTGAGTACGCACACGAGTAAACCACATCCAATCAAATTGTTTAATTCAAAGAATCAAACATATGACAAACCGTTACTAGTACACCTTGACAAATTACTAATTACTAGATTATAAAACTTAGCTGCGTTATCAGTCACAGCAGTTCCATTAATTCAGAATGCACTGATAAGAGCCAGTAACTTGAATGAAATAAAATTATACGGTCCTCGATAAAAATCGAGTTTGCTTAACAAACATGTTAATTTCTGCACGGTAAAACTAATCTGGCAATTAAATACATCCGATGCATCAAATCGAGCCCAAGTTGAAGGCGATGAAATTCATTAGTATATAATTGAATTGGGAAGGTCGGGCAAAGCCAACTGTAGATGGTGTGATCATAGCTAAGTCCCTACTGCCTACAATAAATTTGACATTTCATTCATACCATTTCGTGTTCATTCATGATACTTCAGCTGAATGAAACGAAATTTAAATCTTATATAAAACGCACACTATGCAGCCAAGCATATTATAAGTTGGGGGATTACATCGCTGATATAAGTGCTTGGCCGAACGCTGGTCCTGCTCCACAAGGGCGCATAAACTAATTGATTAGCATTTGAAAATACTGTTGGAACTACTGAAGATTTTTAAAAACTATTTGCATTGCATAGATTCAATCGCTTAGCATTGTATAATTGCATAACACGTGTGAGTACTATGTACCTACTATAAAGCTACCATTTACTAGGTACGTCTTTCATTGACTTGAATGTGCCCTGGCGGCTGAGAGTATGTCATGCTCACTCTAATGTCTCTCTGACGGTGTCGTGTGTGTTGGATCATTTAGCTCCCTTCAAAATGGTTGAGCTGAATGGTGCTAATCCATGCGTCATGTTCGTGAACGGGCGCTGTCAGTAGGGACTGGTCATCTCTTAGCTGACATGGCTTATTTTAATTTAATTTTTGAATTGTATTATTTGTTTTATTTTCTATTACGGACGCTTTTAACGTTCTGCATCGTTCTCACATGTATAACTTCAACATGAATGATGTAACCAATATTTTGTAACCATATTCTGATTTAAAAGAGTGTCCGTGGAGTTTCTTGCCCGTTCTTCTCCATAGGTACCTACTACGCTTTGGAATGGGCAACTAGCTTCATCTTTCTGACTGACCGACCCCTTGACAATTCAAAAGTGCCTGTAATTGGTTTATTTGAAATAAATGCTTTGAGTTTGAGTTTGAGTTTGAGTTTGGTTTTATTTATGTGACTCAAGCTGGCTGGAAAAATCTTCAAAATAGCTCGCATTTAACTATGTCAATAGGGCACTTTATGTGACGGCTAAACACCCTTATTTCAGAATTTGTGACGCTACAGAATCTTAGATAGGTAGTCGATCGAAAACGTGTCCAGCCAGCTTGAAAAACCACTTTTCGCTAGTCTCTCAATCTCGGTAACGGAAGTGATTTTGACAACTTTTTGCATATCAACGGGCGTCACATAAATTTGTGACAGGCATCGAGCTAAAAGTTTTGTGATACGTAGGTACAGCGGTTTAGTAGAAAAATGCAAAAATCTGTGTCCAGCCAGCTTGAATTTACGTATAAAACTTCTGGCTGGCACTTCCGAATCTCAAAAACGGGAGCGTTTTCGAATATGGTTCCTTTACTAACATTTAGTGACGCAATGTGTGACAGTAATAACGTTTGATTTATGGCGTTACATGTAAGGGTTTACGAGAAATCAATAAAAACTTGATGTCCAGCCAGCCTGAGTTCAAGCTGGCTGGACACATGTATCTCCGCTGCCTGATGATCTAAATATGTTCAAAATTTTGTGACGGGGACGACAATGATAACCTGATTTTAGTGACGGAGAAACTTTGAATAGTTTTAAAGATATTGATCATTTAAATTTTCCCATACCTCAGATATTTTATGGCTCAGGCTAGGAACATGCATCGTGTAAATGTGACATTACCATCATCATCTGCATAGGTAGCTTTTTCGGGGTCGGCTTCCAGTCTAACCGGATGCAGCTGAACACCAGTATTTTACATAGAGCGACTGCCTAGTCGCTCTATGTAAAATACTGGTATTCTGCTGCATCCTTACTTATCTGGGTAACACGATACCCCTTGGTAAGACTGGTCGTCAAACTTTCGGGCTTCTGACGATCAGTAACAACTGTCAAAGATCTACAAATGACAGCCGGGACCAACGGCTTAACGTGCTTTCCGAGGAGGTATGTAAAGATGGTCACCCATCCACGGACTAACCCCGGCAAGCGTAGCTTAACCCGTTGGATCGACTCGTGGCCACGAGCTCCTCCTCAAAATAAATGCGACTTTGCCGTAAGACTAACCCCGCGTTCTATTGCAATGCGATCGTCGCTTGAATACACGATCGTTCGAACTTATTATGCGGTGAACCAGAACGCGTGGACGCGCCGACAGAGGGCACTTTCTGGTTTTCCGAACAAAAAGTGACAAATGTACGCGACCGATCACGTATTCGCGCGACAATCGCTTACGCAGCCTTACGCTTCGATCTGTCGAAATTACGCCAAAATGCACTGATTTTGACACACTTAGTTTATGCTACGTCTTTGTATATTACCCTAAATCCCACGAGATCTATCGATTGAACCACGAATGCGACAGTGTAGTAGCATCAGTGCCGTTTCGGACATTTTATGGTCTACACTACACCTTCAAATGTCCCAAACGGCACTAATGCAGTCACTTAATAGTCGAGTCAATTTGTGGGTTGATCTTGACAGTTTGTGGCATCGGGTTTAAGAGAACTAAGCTAGGGTTAAAAAAACTAAATCCGTACAAGGATGTAGTAAAAATTAAATCAAGACAAAAGTTTTACATTTTGCGCACAATGTTGATAGTTAATAGTGTGGTTTTTCCTCACACGTTCACATGAGGTTAATTATACATTTTGCTCGCAAATCTAGTTAGAGTATAAGAAAATAAAACAATTACGGTCAAATTAACTATAATTTGAACATCTCACGACCGTTGTCGACTCCGGTTCCTTCAAATGCAGAAAGTTTTATTTTTCTTTTCTTTGAAGCATCTATCAATAAAAATCGTATAAAAACATTTCGATCTCCAATTCGTTTCTGAGTCTGTGGTAATTTTAGTTATTTACTTTATGACCGGCTAGCTAAATTACCACAGACTCAGAAACGAATTGGAGATCGAAATGTTTTTATACGATTTTTATTGATAGATGCTTCAAAGAAAAGAAAAATAAAACTTTCTGCATTTTAGTTATTTACTTTATGACCGACTAGCTTCTAATAGAAGCTAGTCGGTCATAAAGTAAATAACTAAAATTACCACAGACTCAGAAACGAATTGGAGATCGAAATGTTTTTATACGATTTTTATTGATAGATGCTTCAAAGAAAAGAAAAATAAAACTTAAAGGACGCTAACCGAAATCGAAGTAAACGGATAGAAGCCTTCTATCCGTTTACTTCGATTTCGGTTAGCGTCCTTTCAGACTTTTTTTTTTGTTTTTGCTCGGCTCTTAAGGTGGATCCGCAATTGTAGTCCTCGAAATTCAATTTTTCTTAAGGGGGAAGCGTCAGGGTAACCCGCGAAATTCAAATTTTCATACGTTTTTTGCATTTTGCAGGTCAGTGTCAGGTTTTATGTTGATTAAAATATGATTCGCGGTCGTAACAAATATGGCTTTACTCAATTATAATCATTACAATCAGCAATACAACTCCATAAGTTAGCAAAATGCAAAACGTAAGAAAATTTGAATTTCAATCCAACTTAGAGAGATGTTTGAATGATTTTTATGATTATTGTTTCTGTAAATACGTTTATCTGTTAAAGTTGGAAATCATATTTTGATCAAGATAGAACCTGGCACTGACCTGCAAATTACAAATAACGTAAGAAAATTTAATTTCGCGGGCTACAACTGCGGATCCACCTTAAGAAGGGTCGTCGCGTGATGTTAAATTAGCCTGTAACCTTCCTCAAGAATTGAGCTATCAAATACAAAAAAAAGTCTTCAAATCCGATTTAGTTCCAGTAATTAGCACGTTTAAACAAAAAACAAACACACTCATTAGCTTTATTATTACTTTAGATATAGTACAGTTCCCTAATTGCGTAACTTATTTTCGTAAACAATTTTGCCTAATTTGTTTCATTTTGACAGTTCAACAACATTCATTGCGTTATTTACGTTGTTGAGCAGATTTTTTTTAACAACTTATGAAGCAATGGATTAGCAATCTGTTTCAAATCGAAACAGATTGTGTTGTATTACGCAATTAGGGTACAGATTAGTGATTTCACCTTTTATTGTTATCAGCAGAAAAAAATGCCACTGCATTCACAAGTGGCTCTGCCGTTCCCTTTCTATTTTCAAGAACGAATTCAAAATTAGGCTTATCAGTAGCTCATTTATGGTACATTTAATTACATAATTGTTTCTTCTTCTCTTGAGCTCGTATTCATCAGCTATTACCCCTATATGTTACTGTAGGTATACCCCTTTTATAAGTTAGCGCCGCTGCTGACCTGTTTTTATTTTGTCTTATCGACTGTTACATAATTAAAAAAGCGGCCAAGTGCGAGTCCGACTCGCCCATGAAGGGTTCCGTAGCAGCAAGTAACATTGAATGAAAGGTAAATTGCGTTTTACGATTTATGACGTATAAAAAAAAAAACTACTTGCTAGATCTCGTTCAAACCAATTTTCGGTGGAATTTTACATGGTAATGTATATCACATATTTTTTTTAGTTTTATCATTCTCTTATTTTAGAAGTTACAGGGGGGACACACATTTTACAACTTTGGAAGTGTCTCTCGCGCAAACTATTCAGTTTAGAAAAAAATGATATTTTGAGTTTCAGTTCTAAGTATGGGGAACCCCAAAATTATTTGTTTTTTTCTATTTTTGTGTAAAAATCTTAATGCGGTTTACAGAATACATCTACTTACTAAGTTTCAACAGCATAGCTCTTATAGTTTCGGAAAAAAGTGGCTGTGACATACGGACGGACAGACAGACAGACATGACGAATCTATAAGGGTTCCGTTTTTTGCCATTTGGCAACGGAACCCTAATAAAATTATGGGAAATATATAATTGATTCTCTAAAAACTTGTTGGCCTTCTAATGATAATTGCTTTTTTTTATTTGAACCATACATTCAACAAAAACATTTGTATTGGTCGCAGTAAGTAAACTAGGGCCCAAATGGGTTAGGTTAGAACTGCGACCAACCACGCTAGAGCAGAGTTGGTCGCAGTAACTAATCGAAGGCACCCGGACCAAATGGGTTAGTTTATGTTAGAACTGTGACCAAACGCGCGGTACACCCATGTTGGTCGTCATAGTTACTTGCGTATTTAGTATTATTTGGACACCAAAGTGGAAATTATTTGAGGATCACAAAAAGAGGTACCTATACACCGTGAAATTTGAATCACAGTTTTGCTAGAACAAACGTTATTCAGACCATGGTCTACTACCATTCTACAGCATCAAATTAAAAAAAAAAACATAAATTGGTTTTTGAAAAAACACAAAAAGACAAAGTTTAAAATGTCAAGATTATCTACTGCTTACTAAATTTCGTTTATGGAGGTACATTTCCCTGTAAACAATGCTGTGTCCATAGAAATCTTTTTTCTTATATCTTATGGCTGAGTCCCATGCGTGGTGTCTGTGTTGTAGGGAGTAACGATAATCTTGACATTTTAAACTTGGTTTTTTTGTGTTTTTTTCAAAAACCAATTATGTTTTTTTTTTTTTTTTATTGGATGCTGTGGTATGGTAATAGACCATGGTCTGAACAACGTTTGTTCTAGCAAAACTGTGATTCAAACACGGTGTATTTATTATATTATCCGTTCATATTTTTTGGGAAACAAAATGGAAATTATTTGGGGTTCGATTATATTAGCTGCCTTAATATACAGGGTGATTGGAAGATGGGTGCAAAGCTTTAAGGCGAAGATAGTACAGACAATTTAGAACCATTTAAGCCATGGTTGTCTTAGACGAAGTCTTACCAAATATTTTTAACCAAATTTTTTAGTTTTTTTTTCGGAAATTCTCAAAATTTAATGTAAACTGCATAATTATGGCCAAATTGAATGATAAATGAATTCATTTTTTATTTATTTAATTAAAGTAATGTGTAAGCAATCAAGCAAAACATGTTTTAGGCTTCTGTGTCATTAGACATTTTTTTACAGACATTTAAAGCTCAGAAAAAATAAAAAAATTGTACAATACGTCTTTTAAACCTTATTAAAAATTAAAAAATTTGGTAAGACTTCGTCTAAGACAACCATGGCTTAAATGGTTCTAAATTGTCTATACTATCTTCACCTTAAAGCTTTGCACCCATCTTCCAATCACCCTGTATTTCCCTTCTTCGCTCGCGCCATTGACCTCTGCCTCTCTGTCACCTTCACTATCCGTTTGTAATACTTACACAACCTCCCATTATTTACGGATATAGTCACACTAGTTATTTTTACGATTACTTTTTTCTCCGCCAACTAATTAGTTATGGTAATTAGTCATATAATCTTAGGCACGTGAGACGTTTTCAGGCTATTATGCACTTAAACGAGACATTTAAGCTATTATTTAAGATGTACGTGTGGACAGACTTGATGGTTCAGATTAGAGTGGCCTTAAGACGCAGATATATGCCAGTGACCTTGAGTGGTTAGCTTGCGTGTTCTGTACTGAGCTCACTCAACGCGTTGTACGTCTAGCCAGTAATAGGACTCGCCCAAAAAGGAGCGCTGTCCCAAATTAGACGCATTATTAATTTATTATACATAAAACAAAAAGTATTTTAATAAAACACGTACACTAAAAGATCAATAGTTAAATTATCTTTAAAATGGTGAAGGTTTCACCATTTTAAAAGACGCGCCTAAAGAAGTTTTCACTTCAAAAAAATATTAAAGAAGAACATAGAAAAGAAATAGAAACAACATTAAAAGGTACATGTTCATTTTTAATAGTTTGTTTTACTAAACATTTTGACCAATATTGTCAAATTAAACAACTGAAATCAGTCCAAATAAAAAACCAAGACAGAGCACTGCGAACAATAAAGTGAAGTATGCCAAAATTACACCTACACTCTGTGCATACACGCTCACACGCACACATTTACAATAGAACTACAATCAAACTACACCTCACTAAGTGCACACATGTTTAAGAAACCGGCTTCATGTCACTGTTGATAGCGCTATGTCTTTGTTTTTTATATTTTGGTCTGAGCAACTGAATAAGAATATAAGGTGAACCATCCACATTTTCTGTGACACTTAGGTCATTGGATCCACAAAAGCACATCGATGTAAGGATTAGGGTAGTAGACACAGTTTATACTAAATTAAAAGAATATCTAACACAAAAATGCTTTTACTCGGTTGCAGAATACTTATAATAAAATAATTAATAAATATGATACGAAAATAATTACTAGTCATAGAAATTTCTGTCAGTCATTGAATTGGAAAAAACACACACTTACACAACAAAAACAAAGTAATAAAATATTAATATCATAATAAAAATATAAATGTAGTCTGCTACATTTATATTTTTATAAGGCTCTGGCCTTAACGTTTGTGTTTGTGACTAACCCTTAAGCGCAGCGACGGGAGACAATACCCCTGCCAACACCCTTGCGCCCTGCCAACGGAGAACTTGAAAGCGTACGTCACGACTCGCGAAACGCTCGTGTTAATTTTAGTTAAAGATAGTTTTTACCCATTTGTGCTTTTACACTGTGTTTCTCTATGTTCTATTATACCCTTTTACTATTAACGTGCGTCGAACTCATTTAAAGACCCAACATATACCCCTGAGAAGAACTTCCTTACATAAATAAATAAAGTAGGTATAGATAACAATTAATGAAATATAAAAAAATGGAATATAATAATTAATACAAATGAATGAAATATAATAATTAATACAAATGAATGAAATATAATAATTAATACAAATGAATGAAATATAATAATTAATACGAATTAATGAAATATAATAATTAATACAAATTAATGAAATATAATAATTAATATACAAAAACAGAATAATTTAATAACCTCATGATATTAACTAAAATAATTACATAAACCAAATACTAGATTACTAGTATCATCGATAATAATGATATTTGTTTTAATAAACTTGCAATCCAGTACATGTAGGTCAAGCAAGCAAACAAGCATCCAGTCAGTAGACTGGATGCTTGTTTTGTCGAATTTATTACCTATTATGTTGCCGTGCCCTAACCGGGTTTCATGTTGGAACTTACTTACACATAATTGCAATAAAGAGTTTGAGTTACTCTGTTATTGTAGATATAACTTATTACAGGTACTTTTGTACATGTTTACATGTTTTTTCTTTCATAAGAGATAAAGGATAAACATAAAACCTGCGTTAACGCCACCTTTATTCATATACTTTGTGTTTCTCACGTAATTGGTATTGTTATTCAAATTATGAGCAATGAAACAGGTATTGTTGATAACACTAATGAACTAACTGAGTGGGTCGAACTTGAGGGAAAACAAAAGATTTTATTGTTTGATGGGAAAAATATGTACCTAAAATCTAATACTAGCTGACTCGACAGACGTTATCCTGTCCAATTTTCAATAATTCATACAAAATTCCCATAAAAAATGCATTTTCCATTTTCCCGAATTTAACATTTTTCTCTGCGTAAAAACCTGATTAAAATATTACGAACATTTTAAAACAAAAAAAAATCCAAATCGGTCCAGCCGTTCTGAAGTGATTGATGCCTTTACCAACGAACAATATTTAATTGTAAATGTGTAGATTTTGACATGCAATCAAAATGGTCATGGTCCACCTGGAAATTCCTCCGACTAAGAAGTCAGTTGGGCCGCTGTAGGCATAACATAGTCTGATGGGCCCACTCCAATGAGCCACAATGCGTCTGTGGAGGTACACCTCATCTCTTGTCATGAATGACCTTGCGAGGCCAATGCTTTCGACGTGGCTGAATACTAGTCAAAACTCATACATTTTTTAATCATCGATACGACCAAAAAGAAGATGAAAATTGTTCTTCTAACGGATTATTTACATTGCTTATCTTAATATTTAAAACTCCTGCAAATGACCAAATTGACCCCTGTCATTTCTACACTCATCATAATGTTCTGCTTTCCACATAACATTGATAAGGGGGTAAGAATGTATCACGTCAAGTTCAGATAAGAGAAGAAAAGAAAAGCTATTTATAAACTATATATAATTTAACATCATTAACGTAAAATTAGACCCTTTGTCAGTAGCCACACAGCCGCACTATCAGGAATGTAAGCCTCAAGGTGAAGTTGAACGAACGACCAGAAAAATCTTTGTAGGTAAATATGCTTCCAATAATGCGGGTGAACATGGTATAGGTAATCAGGTAAATGTAGGAATCTAAAATTAGCTTGTTTTCTCTTGAACTCGAAGCTTGAACTGCAATGATATGCATTGAATGAAGTTGAATACCTACCTCTAATTAAAATGTGCAAAAGAATAAAATAAAAAAGACGATCGTGAAAATTTTAGAAATATAGCCGGCCTATAAATAAGCCTAGATGATAATTAAAGTTTTGGATTACTTAGTGAAGGTATAATAGGAAATGTTTCTGTTTATGTTGTAGTTAAAAAACAAGCTGCGGGGTAATCGCGTCAAACACTCATAATCACAATGGTTTTCATTTTGACTTTTCAACAACATTCATTACATTGTTGAGCGGACGAATTTTTCAAACATATGAACCAATAGTTTACGAATTTCCATCGGATTGTTATATATAGTGTGTAACACAATTTGGATGACGAAATTATTGAACTTTCTGCAATGGAAATGCTTTTGGTTTACTTACTAAGTAAAAACTTTGTATTTAGAACTCCCCACGTCGCGGACGCCGCGAATCGCGTGGTATCACAAATTTTTAGTACCGTCTAAAACATAGCATAGATAGGATAGTATCACGTCATTATTATATCATATCATAGTATCCGTATTTACCTTAATAAGGTGCTAAACAAATATAACATTATGTAAAAAAAATTAAGCATTGGACATAACTGAAATGTGCTAATGTTATCTGATTTGGTATGCAGTATACATATTGTACCAGTTAATAATATGCAGTATTTTCATTTGGATATTGATAAGTAATGATGTAAGCTTTTAATCTGTTCTAGGTTTATCAAATGAATTCTTGTTTGCAAGTCCAAACTAGAATTTATTGGAAACCTAGAACACATTGCAGATATGCACTATATTGTAGTTAATATGCAGTATTTTCGTTTAGATATTGATAAGTAATGATGTAAGCTTTTAATCTGTTCTAGGTTTTCCCAATGTTGGAATGTTTGGACTTGTTTTGATGAACTTAGAAATAACACATCAAAGCGAATCATTTTTTTTTTTTTTTGATTCTGCGGTACCAGTCGCGAGTAAATCGAACAAGTCTCTTTTATAAATAATCTGATTAGTTGTTTATTCACCTTGACTTATGCAATTATGTAAATGACTCAAAATAATGTACTAAGCACCTACCTGACCGGAATCTGCAACAGTTTTCCTCAACAAACTGCTATTGATTATGTTAAATTCATTATTTTTTTTTTGTTTTGACTAACAAAATGAAAATCAAAGCGTTAAAAAACTTTCGATTGAGAAAATCGATTTTGAAAACAATATTTACCTTCAGAAACACCGAAGCACTAATGTCAGATAATAAGTCTGGGGTATCGAAACTAGCATATATTCTAAAAAAATATTTTTCTGGTTTTGTTTACTGCAGATGATCATATACTTTTAGGTAATGTAAAACTTGCATTTAGCTTTAGATTAATTCCTAGATTAACCACGGATGTAATTAAAAGCACTCTGTTTGTAGGCAATCATTTGAAAACTATATTCAGCTTACAGTGTCAAAGGTCTTTGTTAGTCTAAACGCGGAAAGACAAAATCAGATGTTTGTTTACTTTGATAAGATCTTGTTAACAAATAATGGATGTCGCCAATCGTATGACTTCAAGCGTGAACTCGGATGCAGAAAAAAGTAAGGAGTATTGAACTCGGTTGCAAAATAAACGACTTACTTATTTACTTACTTAGCTTCCTTCCTTCCTGCGATTTGTAGCATTGTTCGTTTTCTTGTGTTACCTTTGTCTTTTACTTCTTGTGTGGCTTTTCCGTTGTTACCTGCCTCCTTTTTTTTGTTGCGATTGTCATTTTTTGTATTTCTTTTTAGTTTATCTTTAACCAAATTCTTCTTCTATTCAAATTTTTTTACTGAATAGGAAATATTTCCGATATAAGTTTATCGTCATTTATGTGAATTTTATAATAAATAAATACCTGGATTACTCCTTATACATTTGACTTTTTCCAACTATGTTGCAGTCAGCTTCCAGTCTAATCAGATGCAGCTGAATACCAGTATTTTACATGAAGCGACTGCTTAACTGACCTCCACAACCCAGTTACTGGGTAATACGATACCCCTTAGTAAGACTGGCTGGCTTATTGTTATTAGTTCTACTTAACAAAATTGGAGTAGAATTTCAGCTATTATAGGCATTTATAGGTAGTTCTGCTTCAGATCATTCTTAACAATATAGGTGTAGCAGGTTTATTCTTTACGATAGTTCTTCTATTGTGACAAAAAACCTACGTCATTCTGCATTTTTAATTGTGGAATTTAAACGATTTTTGATACAATCGATTTTTGTCTTCCAAAACTAATAACAGATATGATCATATTATATGTATTTATCTTTCGAACAATGGCTTAACACGTATTATAGTGAACAATAGCCGAACACGCGTGAATCATAAGTGACATAACTTTATAGGCCAAAAATCCTAAATAACTAAAACAGGCGGTCATCTTTATCTCCTTTGCTGCTTTTACTAATCAGAATTCAATAAGAAGACCTCGAATGCAACTGATCAACCTTTATAAAGTATCCGTACATCTTCTTACTTGAATTCTTGACACCCATCAGGTTTGGTCACGGTTACTGTATTCACTACTGAAAAACCGACAGTAGATCACAGATTATATAACATTATCGCGCCTGTAATCCTCAATGGGGTAGGTAGAGGTGAATTCTACACCCACATTTCTCCAGTAAGGTTTTGGTCACAAAACAACCACCGTGCCTAGGAAAGTACGTTAAGCCGTTGGTCCCGGCTGACATTCGTAGATCTTTGACAGTCGTTACGGGTTGTCAGAAGCCCGAAAGTCTGACAACCAGTCTTACCAAGGGATATCGTATATTGACTACTCAGTTTTGTACTTAATTGATTTTGTAATTGTATGGAATTTTTAATTTGAATTTTATGTCCATATTTTAAAATTGAATGAATTGTACTTATGTATTTGTGATAAGTATATTGGGACTTGGTGCATGGTAAATAAATTACCCAGTAACTGGGTTGTGGAGGTCAGATAGGCAGTTGCTCCATGTAAAATACTGGTGTTCAGATGCATCCGTTTAGACTGGAAGTCGACCCCGATATAGTTGGGGATGGATAAAATGCTAAGCAGATGATGATGTGTAGTAGTAGTCACTAGACAGAGTAGATTATTGATAAAAAAATTCTCCTATTCTCAGATTTACTGGCAGATCAAGCTGCTATGCCTGGAGCCTTGGGCCCTGATCCTGGCGCGTGCTGTCGCTGGTATTCCTTGCTCCTCCTGCTACATAGTCCTGCCGATATACTTGAAAGAAATCAGCGATATCGACCTCAGAGGAGCACTGGGTTCTCTCCTTATTTTGAATAGGTAAGTTTGCTTTGTATTATCGGAAGTCGATTTGTTTTTGCAAACGCCTGCCAGTCTTTTTTTATGACCATGTTCTTAATTTTTTTTAAATCACTCTCAGAAAACGCACAGTGTAAACTGCTGAGTCTACAACTCTCCAAGCATGAAATTTTGCACAAGAGTACCATAAACAATTTGTCCCAGAATTAAAACACGCCACCAAATACCCCAATAAGAATATTATGTTATAATCACAATACATACACTGAATTTTTACTATTAAGTATAAAACATTGTCTATTTATTAAATTAGTTATACTGATTGTGGGAGAAAATTGTGGTCACATTACAAATTTACGCACGCACACAGTCGCACATGTATAAGGGTCTACACCAAGGATGGGGAAACTACGGCCCGCGGGCCATCTCCGGCCCGCAAAGCGTTGAAATCTGGCCCGCGTCCATCAAATAAAAATTTCAGCATCTCAAATGGAGCCGATTTATGATAAAATCATGCAGAAACAAAAACAGTTTCACATGTCCCCACAAAGACCTACCACCAGCTCAAAAGCAGTATTATTTTAATATTTTTTCAGTGGGAGAAAGAGATGGAACTATACGTCCTGTAGAGCTTCATCTCTTTCCCGCACTGAAGTAATATTAAAATAATATTGCTTTATGAGCTGGTGGTAGGCCCCCTTTTTTTTTTTCTTTTTTTTTTGGGAATGTTCCAATAACTTCTCTCGCTCTGGGTGGAGCGGGACGGCGTGTCAGACTCTTACTGACTAAAACCCACTCGTGTTCCTTCAGTTGCCTGTTCCTTCAGTTGCCATGTTATCGGGGGGCCACTTCGCAACCCCGAGCGGTAGGCCCCCTGCGCTCCTCAATCTTCTACTTCGCAGCTAACTTAAAAGTTTAATTTAATTGCAATTAGCAATTTCTTATTTCAATAGTTATTTTGTAATATTGCACAATAGTGTTTAAAAAAATACATATTAATATTTTTATTTCAGTAAATAATATAGCCAAAAATGCAACATCTGGCCCGCCATATATTTCGTTAGTAAATATTGGCACGCGAAGGAAAAAGTTTCCCCATCCCTGGTCTAGACTCTAGAGTAGTAGGTACTTCGTCCTTTTTGGTTTCTTTTCACTGTACAGCGGAAGTGTGACTGTAATACACCGTGAAATTTGAATCACAGTTTTGCTAGAACAAACGTTATTCAGACCATGGTTTACTACCAATCTACAGCAACCAATAAAAAAAAAACATAATTGCTTTTTGAAAAAACACAAAAAAGACTGAGTTTAAAATGTCAAGATTATCTACTGCTTACTAAATTTCGTTTATGGAGGTACATTTCCGTTTAGACAATGCTGTGTCCCGTGCGTGGTGTCTGTGTTGTAGGGAGTAACGATAATCTTGACATTTTAAACTTTGTCTTTTTTGTGTTTTTTCAAAAACCAAATATGTTTTTTATTTTTATTGGATGCTGTAGAATGGTAGTAGACCATGGTCTGAACAACGTTTGTTCTAGCAAAACTGTGATTCAAACACGGTGTATAAGGAGTTTTATTTATTTTTGGGTTAAAAAATTACCTACATAAAAAATGTCAGAAATCGATTCAGTAAACGATTCTGAATAAACTACTTTCATAATGTGCATTTATTCAGTTAACCATTGTACACACGGCTACACATCAAGCTATACATTTCCAGTTTATGCTGATATCGCATTGTATAGGATTTCCGTACAATGCGAGGTCAGCTTATACTGGAAATGTGTAGCTTGATGTGTAGCCGTGTGTACAACGAAACGAAGGCAAGCTCTAAGGAAGTATTTTTGAAAATGGATTGATCGTTTAAATGTTGTGTGTAAGTAATTAAAGCAGATTTAAGAAGCAACTGGAAAACGGAAACTATGCAAAGGTGGATCTACAGTGTTAGCCCGCGAAATTTTTAATTCTTACGTTTTTTGCAACTTGCAGGTCAGTGTCAGGTTTTATCTTGATCAAAATATGATTCGCGACCATAACAATGTATGTTTTTACAGAATTCTACTCATTAGGATTATTAATTCATCTCTCTAAGTCAGCAAATAAATCTCTTATGGAAAAGTTTATATGGAACAAATCTTAATGAAATTTCGCGGGCTATACTGTGGACCCTCGTTTTAATATAGAATGTCGCTTTTATCTACCTACTGATTGTATTGGTTACGGAAGTGGGAGATTTTTTAGACCACTTTTACACCCCCCCCCCTTTTCCCCTTGGTGATACATATCGTGAGGTTAGGGCTGCCCCTCCTCCCAGCATCATGTGTATTTTTTATTATTGAAAATATTTGAAATGCTTAGAATGTTTTATTATGTTATTCCCTACTAATATTTTACACGTCACAGATTTCACACAATTAGATTAAATTTTTTCATCACACGAAAAAATACACGTGATTGTCAGTCACATTATTCCAGCCGCCCCATAGTGATATAATCGTGATTTTTTTCTGACCCCCTCCCCCCGTTTAAGAACCACATGTGGCTAAAGGACGATCCTACGTGCTGTAAAATCTTGAGATAAAATTAGTTTATGAAATCTTTTACAATCAATCAATCACAACAAAGTATTCGAAGTAGCAGATTTTCTGTGAGAAGAACTGTCGTGTCTTTGGGGCTTCGCGTATTTAGTAGATAAATGAGCCATCCGTGAGCCATCCGTGAGCCATTTAGATACGTGAGAAGCCCCAAAGAGTGTTCGTCGTACGTATCCGATGTAAACCCCAAGACCTACAAGGATCTTCTTATCGTCACCAAATTAATTAATAAACCAGGGTCACGTCAATCATTCTTCATTAAATGACGATGAAAAGTCATCATCATCATCTTCATCAGCCTATAGCAGTCCACTGCTGGACATAGGCCTCTCTAATTGCACGCCATTCAGCTGCTACCAGCCACCCTGCGAAGATCGTCATTCCGCCTAGCCTGAGGGCGTCCTACCTTACGTTTGCAAATTCGCGGTCTCCACTCAAGAACACGTGTACCCCAACGGTCATCGGTTCTACCCATAGATAAAAGAAAGAAGGTTCTACCGCTGATATGGCCGGCCCACTGCCACTTCAGCTTGCTTATTCTGTGAGTTATGTCGATAACTTTGGTTCTCTGCCGGATCATCTCGTTCCGGATTCGATCCCTTAGAGAGACTCCAAGCATAGCCCGCTCCATGGCTCGCTGAGCAACCTTAAATGTATGGACCAGCCGTACCGTGAGTGTCCACGAGAAAAGTAAAAGTAAATTAATTTCATTGTTTTTATACATGAGGAGCTCGTGGCTAAGTAATAACAGCCGCACGGGTCGATCCATCAGGTTAAGCTACGCTTGCCGGGGTTGGTCCGTAGATGGGTGACCATAATATATTTAGATACCGAGACTCCTTCATGCCTCGGAAAGCACGTTAAGCCGTTGGTCTTGGCTTGCCTAAGGCCTTGGTTGACTACTTATTCTCAACTAACCTATCCCTACTAAACACTGGCTCCGAACCAACTTTCGTAACCAGGCGAAGCCGCACAATCATAGATCTTACTCTGGTAACAGAGGGCGTGGCGGAAATTACCACTGGGTGGCAGGTTTCTACGGAGGCCTCCTGCTCCGATCACAGGTGGATCCGCTTCGACATTCAGGTCTGTGTCCCACCGATACCACCACGGCGGTATCCGCGTAAAACGGATCGTGCCACCTACACACGCAGTCTTGAATCCAGGCTTGCGACGCTTAGCGATCCGATGACATTTGCGGACACGACACAGATTGAGGTACAAGTAAGCCACCTTACTGAGTCAATCATAGACAGCTACAAAACTGCCTGCCCAGAGACCACGCCGCGCAACATACCGGGGAAACAACCCTGGTGGGGCGCTGATCTGGAGCGCAAACGCAGTAAGGTAAGAACAGCTCTGAATAGAGCCATGAACACATGTGCGGATGTGGACTGGGATAACTACTACGCGGCCAAATCCAGCTACAAAAAATGCATCAGATTCAGGAGCACTTCGGGATGGCGCAAATTCTGTGGTAGCATTGAATCATGTCAGCAAGCAAACAGGGTAAGGAAAGTTCTGGCGCAACAGAATACATCTGGGCCCGCCACCCTCCGCAAACCTGATAACACACTCACGTCGACGCCTGAAGAAACAAGACGCTTCCTAATTGAAACTCACTTCCCGGGATGTGTCTTCGCGCAGGTAATCGACTGGCAAGATGTAACCCAAACACCATCAGATGATGATTGGAGTTACGCACGCAGGATGATCACGTTGGAGAAACTCCAATGGGCCATCCGGAGCTTCCATCCTTTTAAGGCAGCTGGTCCTGATGGAGTGTTCCCCGCTTTACTACAGTGGGGGGGTGCTTCTGTCGCAATAAGACTGGTGCCTTTAATGAGAGCGTGCCTAGCCTTTAGATACGTTCCTAAAGGATGGAGGGAAGTGAAAGTAATATTCATCCCCAAGCCAGGTAAGGGTGACTACACAAACGCCAAATCCCACCGACCAATCAGCCTGACCTCCTTTCTCCTAAAAACTATGGAAAGGCTATGTGATAGAGAGCTGAGGGATGGCGCTCTGAAAACCATACCGCTACACGGTAATCAGCACGCATACAGCTCAGGTAAGTCGACCGAATCTGCTCTCCATCTGGTGGTCAGCCAGATTGAGGATGCGATTCATCAAAAAGGCACCTGCCTGGGCACTTTCATAGACATCGAAGGAGCCTTCGACAAAACCAACTTCTCCAGCATCAGCAGCGCCCTCTCCAGACACGGAGTAGAACAGGTACTGACGGACTGGATTACAAACATGTTAAGCAAACGAGTGGTTCGCCTAGAGGATGAGCGGCAGTTAGCCATGATAGCCAGAGGCTGCCCCCAGGGAGGGGTGCTTTCCCCCCTTCTATGGAATCTGGTAATTAATGACCTCATCACCAAACTCAACGCCAACCGCTACTACACAATAGGGTATGCAGATGACCTTGCAATCCTTGTCTCGGGCAAGGTGACGGGAACGATCTGCAACCTCACCCAGCAAGCACTACGTATCGTAGAAAATTGGTGCAGGGAATTTGAACTATCAGTGAACCCCACTAAAACTGAACTAGTTATGTTTACCCAAAAACGAGCATTAGGCCCTTACCGCCTACCCAAACTGTTCGATACAGAACTTCAGTTGACTAACGAGGTCAAATACCTCGGGGTCATTCTAGACAGTAAGTTAAACTGGAGTAGTCATGTAGACAACAAGCTAAACAGGGCCTGCATAACCTTCTGGCAGTGCAGGAGAATGATAGGTAAGAAGTGGGGCCTATCCCCCAAAATTATTCTGTGGTTGTACACTGCAGTGATCCGTCCCATGATCGCTTATGGGGCTGTGGTCTGGTGGCCCCGAACTCAGCTGGTTACAGCTTCTAACAAACTACAACGCATGCAAAGACTAGCCTGCGTGGCGACCACGGGCTGCATGAGGACTACTCCGACTGCAGCCATCGAAGCCATGCTGGGACTACCCCCGCTCCACCTGTTCATACAGCAGGAAGCGACAATGGCAGCGGTACGTCTCAATGCAATTAATCTCTGGGGTAAGAGAGAGACACAACACACCGCGCTGCTTGAGGGACTCAACAATGAGTTCCCTATTACGAAAGCCATAAACGACCGGGTACCCAAACAATTTATCTTCGATAAAAAATACAGGATTCAACTCCACGAGGATCGCCGATGCGAGCGTTTGCGCCCCACAGAGCTACGTATCTTTACCGACGGATCCAAAACAGGTAGTGGCACAGGTGCTGGAATCTTCTCGGAGGACTTCAACATACACATAGCCACACCATTGGGAGTCCATAACACAGTGTTCCAGGCCGAATGCATGGGTATATCTCTTGCCGCTTCAGCCATCTTGGCCAGGGAAGTTAAGGACCACTCGATACGTATACTCTCAGACAGTATGGCTGTTCTGCAAGCACTAAGCAGTCAAACTGTTGACTCTGGGTTAATATACGAGTGCCACCAGCGCCTTAACCAGGTGGGTAGCCTCAATAATATAACCATTCAATGGATCAAGGGACACAGCGGTTCGCGGGGCAATGACGCAGCCGACGAACTTGCCAGAAGGGGGTCGAGCATGGCACCGGTGGGGCCTGAACCCATTGTGCCACTCCCCTTCGGGTACCTACGCACTCTGGTAAGGAAAAGAACCAGGGATCAACATCACAAACTTTGGTTGGACCACGGTGAATGCAGGCAGGCCAAGGAGGCACTCCCTATAATTAATAGCCGCCTCACGAAACAGGTTCTCCGACTAACGAAACAGCAGCTGCGTACAGTTACAGCAGCTATAACTGGCCATGGGTCATTTAATAAACACCTCTTTGTCATAGGAGTCACAGACAGTCCGCTGTGCAGAGCCTGCATGGAGGACGACGAGACAGCAGCTCATGTGCTACTAAACTGCCCGGTGGTCGCCACATACAGGGCCAAGTACTTCGGTAACCCAGGTACCCTACGTGAGATTGTCAGTGACACCAAGGCGTTGCTGGTCTTCTTTGAGGAGCTGGGGTGGATCGAATAATCGATTTTCCCACCCGTACGCAAAATACGCGCTTTGACGTGGAGTTGCGGATACCAGCCCGTATTACCTATTACCTATTACCTATTAAGCCGTTGGTCCCGGCTGTCATTAGTAGCTCTTTGACAGCCGTTACGGGTCGTCAGAAGCCCGAGATTCTGACAACCCATTCTTACCAAGGGGTATCGTATTACCTAGTTACTTGGCTGTGGAGGTCAGATAGGCAGTCCTCCATGTAAAATGCTGATATTCAGCTGCATCCGGTTAGACTGAAACCAACCCCAAGGAAAAGGCTAGGCAGATTGATTTTTGACTTTATACATGAGACGATTACTGACAAATGCTTGCACTGACTGGACAGGTCCACTCAAACCTGTGTGGTTCTTTCCTCAAAAGACCATTTCAAACACTAATCTACATGGTCCTCATATGGCCTGACCAAGATTATGTCTGGACTTTAAAAGAGACTGCGACCTCTGAGTTTGTTTCGGCCTTTCTTTTCAGAGTAGTCAGATAGGAAACGCCGAACTCATCTAGCTTATTTTTTTTTTATGTGACGTGTAAAAGGGATTCCGAAATCCTATTTACAGAATAAACAATTTCATTTCATTTTATCAGACAACATAATTACTGGCGTTATGTGGATGTTCTAAAAGCGTTTGTTTCCCCCTCTAAGGCTGCGTTTCCACCTGAGATGTGCGAGGATGCGTAACGAAGCTGTGAACGATGTGAGTGTTTCCACCAGAGATGTGCTAGGCCGCTGAGCGGTGCGAGGATGCGTAGCGACACTGAAACGATGCGCTGATGAGCGCTACGAGGTCGTGTAGCGGGCTCTTTTCAGATACGATTTCTCACTGGCGTCCATCCCTAATACACATCCCTCGCACACATCTCTCGAAGATATCCCTCGCACCTATCCCTCGCTTTTTTTCGTAGGTACATACATAAACCTCGCACCGCTAAGCCGTTTCCACCGGAGCTGCGCTGAACAAGGCTAGGTAAATGAAGCGATTCTATTGGTTCTTAACAAACACATCCCTCGCTACGCATCCTCGCACATCTCTGGTGGAAACGCAGCCTTAACATAATATCACGCAAATATTCCCTATATTTGCGTGATATTATGTTATGTTTATTATCTATGGGGATACTTCGTGATGATTTGATGGAGATACGTAAATAAGTACATAAATTATGCATGTAACAGTTCAATGAACAGACTTGACCAGATTGTTATGTTTCGTAATGACCTCAGCGTACCGCTTTTAGAATAATCATTAGATTGCAGGTACTTTGTTAGAGAATTAGGTATATTTATTGATTTTATTCATATTTAAACTTCGAACCTACGACCTAGAAGCTAGAACTCGTAAGTCGCGGCCATTACCACTGGGCCATCACCGCTCTAATTTAATTTAGGCTGCCTGTCCACTGGAGCGGACCGAAGCAGCGGAACGGAGAAGTGTGCCTATATTAACCAATAGGAACGAATGAAGCGGAGTTTAGATTCTATTTTTTAATATTGGCACATTTCTCCGCTCTGCTCCAGTAGGACCGAGGCAGCGGAGCGGAGAAATGTGCCAATATTAACCAATAGGAGCGGTGCTTTGAAGCGGAGTTTAGATTCTATTGGTTAATATTGGCATATTTCTCCGCTCTGCTGCCCCGTTCCGCTTCAGTGGACAAGCAGCCAGAGTTCATTAGCTATCAATTGTTTTTCTTTGCAAATACTATAGTTTTACTTTGTGTAAATTATTTCATCACCACTGCTCTCAAAACGGTGAAGGAAAACATCGTGAGGAAATCGGCATGTCCTAGAACGATGACCTAGAAGATAATTATGTGACATCCACCAACCCTCACTGAGCCCGCGTGGTGGATTACGGCCCACTCCCTCTCACCGACAGGAGGCCTGTTTCCCAGCAACGGGACCATTATAGACTTACTTAGACTTAAGAATATTATAAAGTGAGTTTGTTTGTTACGCTTTCACGCTAAAACGGCTGAACGGATTTGGATGAAATTTGGCACATGGGTAGACCATGTCCAGGATTAGGACATAGGTCACTTTTTATCCCAATAATTCCAAGGAATTGAGACTTATGCGGGTGAAACCGCGGGACGCAGCTAGTAGACTTATAATGTGAATCGAGACACAAAAAGTACCATTCTTCAAAAACAATGGTAGCCCCACACACACCCTTGTTTCAAAATGTTAGGATATAATTTAATAAACGTTATCGTCTCCATAACACAGCACTAGTAGCAATATTTTCTAGTGCAGCATTCAAACCCACATTACCTATGCAATTCCAAATGTAACCGCTCAACCACTGTCTTTTGTTTAATCTTCCAGAAACATCGGTTACCTGATGAGCTACGTCTGTGCAGACATCCTGAGCGTGAATACGATGCTGTGGCTCGGGCTCCTGGTACCCACTGTGACCTTGTTCATCTTTCTCGCGATGCCTGAGACTCCTGAGTACCTTGTGAAGCAGGGGAAAGTTGAGGTGAGTAATTACTATGCCATTTGTATAGATCGATTAAAGCATATTATATTTATACGCCTATTAATGTAACTTGGCCGTTCTTCGTCTAATTTAATACGGATTGCTCCGAGATCTCCGCTAAAAGGCACCTAATTTAAAAATATACCCAAGGCACAGAATAGATCCGTTGCTGGCGTGAATATGTTGACATGTCTATAATGGCAATTTGTCAGGACGGCCATTTTAAAGGTTTGACCTCTTCTGGTAAATTGGTAAATTAGTTTACAGTATGTGTTTTAGTTGTTTTAGGGGTTAAGTTGATATAACGAAATATCAATGTTCGTTCATAAAACCATGTGAATCGTTAATTTGACATGTTGTTATCAAGTAAAACACGTAAAAATGCGAGATGTCAACATAATACCATAGTCGATTGCTCCAAAAGTTATTTATATTTTGAGCTGTCAATTTTTTTCATATAAATTCCAAATGCGTAGAACGTATTAATCCAATAAAAAAAAACATACAAGTCGAGATGTCAATGTATTCACGCCAGCCACGGAGATAATCCCTGTCGGATCGATTTGTTCTCCATTGACAAATCCCACGGGAAAAAGATTCCAAAAAAAAATTGACGACAATTCGACAGTAAGTAAGTTGGTAGGTGGTTCGGTAGGTGGAACTCTCGAAGGCGTAACTTAATCTGATCAAGATTTTGAAGGACCTAAGAGTGAAGGCTCAAGATGAAAGTCTTTGATCAGTGCATATTGCCAGTGATGACTTATGAAGTTATGACACTGAAACGTGGTCGCTCACAATGGGCCTTTAGAAGGTTCAAAGTCACCCATGCGAGCATGTCACCCCGGGCGATGGAGAGGGCTATGCTAGGAGTTTCCCTACGTGATCGAATCAGAAATGAAGAGATCCGCAAGAGAACCAGAGTAACCGTCATAGCCCGAAGAATTGCCAAACTTAACCAATGTGCAGGGTACATAGCTCGCAGAACAGATGGCAGATGGGGCCGAAAGGTTCTGGAATGGCGTCCGCGTACCAGAAGACAGCGTCAGAAGGCCTCCCACAAGGTGGACCGATGATCTTGTGAAGGCCGCAGGAATTCGCTGGATGCGGGAAGCACATAACCGGTCGAAGTGTGAAATGATGATGAGTGAAGGCCTCGAGCTTCTTTCCTTCCTATTTTTATAAAATCATGACCTTGTACAAAAAAATCAAAAGCAGGACAAAGTCTACTTAATCCAAGAGACAGATTAACAGTTATATCAGTAAAATTAATTTGTTTAGAATTTAATACAGACAAAATATATAATAAATTAATGAATTAAAAGATACCGTTGGGTGATCGTTTTACACCGAAAATATGTAAGGAGACCGCAAGCACATGCAAAAAAGAAGAATGGCAGGAATTATAATAAAAAAATAAAATATTTCTACTACAAAAACACCATTTTATTAAGGTCAACACAGAATATCAATTTCCATTAGAATATAATATAACAATAACTAATACAAAAATACTTTGCATCGATCTCTTCCTAGATAAATCGGAAACTAGCGTCATCAATATTCCATATAAGTGTCATTTAAATTCATTTTATTTTAATTCATTTCCGTAAGAATTATAGTATTATTGTTTGTCCTTATGTTAATAATACAATGTTTACACTGGTATTGCAACAATAATAATATCGATAAATCTGTTGGATATAGTTTACAAAGTGATTTATATAATTAAACCAGCTGCGCCCCGCGGTTTTACCCGCATAAGTCTCGATTGCGTGGGAATATCGGGATAAAAAGTATCCTATGTCCTTCTCCAGATCATGGTTTACTCATGTGCCAAATTTCATTCAAATCCGTTCAGCCGTTCACGCGTGATGCCGTGAAGAAGAAGATATGAAGGACTGGCGTAAACTGTATAAGCAAAAAAAACTCTTCAGAACGTATATTGCTTCATATTTACCTCGGTAAATTTATCAATCTGCCTAGCCTTTTCCCAACTATGTTGGGTTCAGCTTCTAGTCTAACCGGATGCAGCTGAATACCAGTAATTTGGCATAAAGCGATTGCCTGTCTGACCTCCACAACCTAGATACTGGGTAACACGATATCCCTTGGTAAAACTGGTTGTCAGGCTTTCGGGCTTCTGAGGACCCGTAACGACTGTATCCTTATGAGTACTTAGGTACTACAAAACTGTATTACTGGATACTGACAATCCTTCAACGTCAACAACCAAAGCTTCTAATATCTTGAACATCATTTTTAAAAGCGATTCATAATTGATCTTATATATCAACCGTTTTAATTATTTTTTGTATTTTTATCTTGCCAAGATTCCAACAGAGAAAGAAGAATTACAGACGCAGAAACGTGGGATATGGCAGAAAAACATCACCAAACAATAAAATAACTAACTAACCCAGTAAATGGTTACATTGCAGGAAGCCAAGACAGTCCTGGCATGGCTGCGGGGTGTCAGCGTGATGGATCGTGGAGTTGAACAAGATATTGAGAGCATCGTGAGGGTTGACAAGCAAACGCAAGCTGACACGCAGTCTGTCTGGAAGATAATAAGTAAGTATTCTTGTGATATCAAATCCGTATGTTGAAGAAAAATTTCTATTTTCTATCGGTTTTGATAGGAGAAGTTGTGAATTTATTATATCTGGTAGGATCCAAAATTTTTCCTTTGATTTCATAAGTTTCTAATTTACAACATCATCATCAACATCATCAGCCTATAATGTTCCCACTGCTGGGACACAGGCCTCCTCTCTGTGAGAGGGAGTGGGCCGTAATCTATCAGTGCGGGTTGGTAGATGTCACATGTCTTCGAATTTTCAGATCTAGGACATGCCGGTTTCCTCACGATGTTTTCCTTCACCGTTTTGAGAGCAGTGGTGATGAAATAATGTACAAAAAGTAAAGTACCTGGCTGTGTTCGAACCTACGACTTACAACTCGAAGTCGCGGCCGTTACCACTGGGCCACCACTGCTCTTACAACGCTTACTTGATATTGTTTTGGCACAGAGCCAGAACGCGACGTGAAAACGTAATTTATAAACGCAACCGTATTACCTGCCACAAAACTGCTGATCCCAATACTTTGATACTACTGGCTAGAAGTCTCTTATAACATAATACGAAAAGCATAGAATTTTTTATAGAACTCAAACTCAAAGCATTTATTTCAATGAAACCATTTACAGGCACTTTTAAACTGTCAAAGAGTCAGTCAGTCAGAAATATGAAGCTAGTTGCACATTCCAAAGCGTAGTAGTTTCTTATGGAGATCAATGGGCAAGAAACTCCACGGACACTCTTTTAAATCAAAATACTGGTTACATCATTAATGTATAAATTATACATGTGAGAACGATATAGAAAGAGGTGTACGTTAAACATTTACAAAAAAAATACAACCGACTTTCAAAAAAACACTGCAAAGTGAAAAATAATTTCGGAAGTCAGCGGCAAAAAACGAAAATTCTAAACCAAAGACACCGACTTCCGAAAAATTTTTTTACTTTGTAGTGTTTTTTTGAAAGTCGGTTGTATTTTTTTTATTAGAAAGTTTTTATTTTTCACTTTTTAGTTGTGGTACCTACCCCACAGAAATTCGAATACCACTCACTACCTGCTATGTAAATAACAGTGACAGGAACTTATCATATCATCCACATGCTAAGCGGGAAAAAATACGTATTATTGAAGCTAACTCAAAAACTACCCAAGCAAACTAAATATAATTTATATGGGACCATCTCTGAAGTATGACCTACCAAACAAAAATAGAATCACCAAAATCAATTCATAATTGGTGGAGTAATCGCGTAACAAACATACAAAAAAAAAACTGTCGAATTGAGAAACCTCCTCCTTTTGGAAGTCGGTTAAATACCACCAGACACGACGATATTCCGTCTCGAAACGATGCAAAGTCGACAACATAATCCTTAACCATTATTATTTCTTCCTTCACAGTGCAAGACAAACCAACCTTTAAAGCGTTCATCATAACGCTCATAATCAAGATCACACAACAGTTCGACGGCTACCTCATCGTGCTCATCTACGCCGGCTTCGTCTTCGAGAAAGCTTCGGAGTCCATCAGTCTGAAGCTCAGTCCCAACAAGCAGGTCATGATGATCGGAGTAGTGCAGCTGTTGGGGTCTATTGTAGCTACTTGCTTTGTTGAGAAGACTGGCAGAAAGGTGAGAGTATTTTTGATATGTTAGAAGCTTTACGATCTTTTACAAGTTAGCTGGACTAGACTCGAAACTAGTAAAAAAGATATCAAGATTCCTTTGTAATTCACAACAATATGATTCCAATAGAATTATGAAGTCGGAAATATCTTTAGTGGGAAAGAGATATTCCCGATTTTTTTTGTGAATAACCAAAAGTTTGTGACAACAAAAAAACAGGGTTGGCCAACGTTGAATCTGAAATCCTATTAGGATACTGATAGCTATGTAAATGCAGATAGTTTAAGGATTATAGTCGGTAAAAGTCCGACACAATTGTCTTCCCCAGAGCAAATAGTACCGATGTCAGATTTCACCACGAAATTAAATTCTCTGCTAAAAGAATTGATACCTAATATTCAGTCTGTCCATTCCAGCTTCTCCTAGTAACAACATCGTTCGCCGTCGGCGTGGGCATGGTGATCTTATCCGCGTGGTTCTACATGACGTCATCAGGCATCTGGCTGCCCGGCTGGCTGCCCGTCCTCGCCATGTGTCTGTGTATCTTCGCTGATGCTGCAGGGTTCCAGCCTATTTCATATATTATTATCACGGATCTGTTTACGTTCCAGGTAATTTCGGTTTTCATTAGAAATAGCCCAAATTATGCTAAGCAATATCATGGTTACTTAGATTTCGATTGAATTAAATAGCTCATTGCGATCACGTGCGTGTCTTGGAAGAACTTGCGTGCTTTGAGATCATTCAACAGCAATAACTAGGTCCTACAGTAGATGCACTCTAGTTCTTGTTTTGTTCATATTGTTGAATTTGAGTGTACTTACCCTTTTTTACACTAAAACGTAGTTGTTTTCGTAATTAAAACGTTCTTCTGTTATTGATCTATCAAATTCTTATACAACGATTTAAGGAATTACCCTTATTTTCATTTCAGCTCCGTGGCACCGTATCAGCCTTCGCGAACGTTTGCGCGAAAATGAGCAACTTCGTCCAAACGAAATGGTTTACCATCCTCTGTGAGCTCATCGGTATCCACTGGACCTTCCTATTCTTCGCCATCGTCTGCTTCATCGCCTGCTTCTACACCGTCATCTACTTCCCTGAGACCAGGCAGAAGACCATTGATGAAATATACTCCAAGCTCTCAGGTAAAGTCAAAAAGGATGATAATAGAATTGAGTCTGTACCTTAAGATATTAGCCATTATTTATTATGTAGTTTTTATCTGTCATAGTCCAAATCGGACGAAGGCCTCTCAGATGTTGCCACACTACCTGGGTCTTCGAATTTTTTTATTGCATTTGTAGATGTCGATACTTTCTAATTTATTAACTGCTAATCTGAATTTATTAAAATGACATTATCGGTATTGTCATATTCTACATATTTTATATAAGGTCAATTAAATTGTCTTGGTTTTACTTACGGTTGTGGTAATATTATAGATTTACCGTTTACCAAAATTTTCGTATACCGTGAAAGTAGACGTCATTCCAATTTATAAGTCTACCTCAGTGATACACATAAATCTTAATCCCTATGAGGTGGTTAAAATCTTATCATATTCAGCCCAGTAAGTTTAAATGTGAGCCCAAATATACAGATTTTTTTATGTATGTGTCTTTGGGCACTTTTGTTGTGATTACGTGTGAAATTATTTATAATTGTGTATTTAATTTAATGTATATATTACAATTTTACGGTGTGAGAGTGTGACGCTTGAATACACTGAGTGCATTTAGTGTTTGTTAGTATCGAAAAATAGGTACAAGATCGTAGGTTTGTTCAAGCAGTGTGTTGTGTGAGAAAGTTTCACTTGTACCACATATCACTAATTAGTAAACCCATTTTGAAACCCGCTAAACAGTTATATTTAAATCATCATTTTGTCTCTATCATTTTCAAACACTTGACAGAAACAGAACGATGTCCTTTAGCGCTAAACGTAATTATCATGACAACCATAGAAACGGGTTTTCTATGGGTTTTGTCGACGAAAGAATAGACAAAATGTCAGATTGGGATTATTTATCTGTCAATTTGTCTATTCTACCGTCGACAAAACCCGTTTCTATTGTAGTCGTGCTAAACGTGCAGATGAGATAAAATGTTGAATTTTGTGTGTGTTCAGTCTCAGTGTATATATGTCCATCTTTGTAAGCTGCTTTTATTTTCATGACAATTGTTTGGAATGATTAGGTTAGGTAATAGAAGAAACTTCGTTATTTTGCGTTGAATGGATTTCTAAATCTAAGCACGAAAAATATGAAATATTTCAATGCATGTCGCATTTTCGGGCTTTCGTTGTGCGTTTAGATTAACTGCTTCGTGATCACGTTCATTACTGTTATCCCGACGTTTGTTGATCGAAATGTTTCGTGGGTTTTCTAGAGATAAATGTAGAATTTGATTGTGCCTTTGTAATATTGAAGGATGCTGCTTTTGATAAAGAAAAATATCTTTATTTTGTACCTAACATTTTCATGATGTAGGTAAGATATTTCAAAGATGTGATTGAGTTAAATACCTACATTTCATTTGTTAGTGAGTGTGTAGGTGCCTGCTTGTGTTTAAAAATATATATAGGTTCGTAGAACATCATTTTGAGTTCTACAATAATTTAATTATGTAAAAAGTTGTGTATTTTTATGACATCGTAAGATCCAAATAAGTTATTCACTGTTATAAATATCATATGAATTATAATGATAAAATGTCTTCCGTATTAATAAAATATTTGAAGGACATTTTAGTCAAATGTCAATTCAAAGAACAATACTGTAACATTTATTTATTTTTGATTTATAACATTTTATAAATTTTAATAATTATATAATATTTTAACAACAAACGATGATCCAATAACATTTATCAGGGTTTTGTTTAAATGGAGCAGTGTCAGATAAACCAATTTATGTATGGCATTTAGTTCTTTACTACATAGTAAACGTTAAACAATGACATCCTTGGCATCATTATCAATTCTATGAGGCATCTTTTCGATGAAAAATTAACATTGGATTAAAAATTTATATTGCAAGAAGAAGCAAGAATTACCCTAAATTTACATCTATTAGATACCGATAGTGGACCTGCGGGGTACACACGACTACACAGCAAGCTATACATTTCCAGTTTAAGCTGACCTCGCATTGTACGGGAATCCTATGCCAATGCGAGATCAGCTTATACTGGAAAATATATAGCTTGATATGTAGCCGTGTGTACTTGCGTTGCACACAAAAAAAATTGCAATCAATTGTAATGCATTTCATTTTGACATCCATTGCGTCATAGGTTTGAAAAATTTGATGCAATGAACGTGGCTGAGCTGTCAAAATTAAATGCATTGCAATCGATTGTCGTTTTATGTGTTACACACCTACGCCGCTGATTCTCAATAATCATTGTGGTGATGATGGATGACCCTATCCACTCTCTGCACCGTTGTCCTGTTTCACTTTCTATGAGATGTTTCCTTTAAAGGTATCCACACAACAAAAATGTACAATTAATTATTTCAGTAGGTAATGAATTAACTACGAACTGTACCAGCAGTACTACAACACTACAACTTTTTCTTGATGCAAGCACTTTTCATAATACAGGGTTGTTACTGAAGTAGTTGACTGTACTTTTTGCTCTTTTATGTACTTATATTTTATTTTATTTAAATTGTGTATAAATACTTTTAGTTATATTTAACGAGCCATGATATTGCATAATTATTAGATAGTAGCGAACTAACAATTATTGTTTGTAAAATAATTGTTAAAAATATTGTAAATATTCTATAAGTATTGATGTGCCTTATGTAAAAGGTAATCCTAAAAGGATATTAGTTCTTAAAAACGCCACCAGTGTTGTGATTGGCAGTAGTGAGACCGTTATAAAAATGGTGCTAATTATTTAAAACTTATAAATAAAAGGTAATGTATCTTATTTATTTAAAATTACAATAGATTATTGATTGCAAAATCGTTTTGTTATTTAGCCAGAACTTTTGATATTTCTATCAAATTATTGACATGCATTAATTTTACATTTATTGATTTAATTTGATTGATTGATTTTTAAAAACGTTAATTTAAATTGAAACAAAATGTTTTAAAATAACTGACACAATTTGACCTACTTATTAGGTCCATAATCTCCTGACAGAGTTGGTGCCTGTAATGTCACTACCGTCGCTGCCAAACAAAACAAAATGACAATTTAAATCACATCTTCGCTCACTAGATGGCGTTAGTCACTTTAGTAAATAATATTTAACTCTGACCGGCTCCTTACGGGGATGCCGTCGTGATGATGCGTTTTCAAAACGCATAAATTTAGAAGTAAAATGTAAATATGTGATAATGATAATAATAGTTTTAAAATAATACATTGTAAGATGAAGACTTGTTAATAATAAACACTTGAACAGTTATCAAATTATTTTAATTTTTATGATGAACCTTTTACCTCCTTTAAGACTGAGTGATTAAATTCCTTTTGTTCTTGACTACTTACTTTGATTTTCGTCGGAAGACCGTACGTCGCGCGAATGTACGCGATCGACGTTTTCATGTCACATTTGTTTGGTGAAACTGAATGCGTAATCGCGCCGACAGAGGGCGCTTTCTAAAAAGTGCCGTGACCGCGACGATCGCGTATTCGCGCGACTATCGCTTAGAACGCAGCCTTTTTTTTTTTTTTTGGTTGGGAAATTATCAAATAACTTCTCCCGCTCTGGGTGGAGCGGGAGGGCGTGTCAGACTCTTACTGACTAAAACCCACCCGTGTTCCTTCGGTTGCCATGTTGCCGGGGGGCCACGATATCCCTATCGGCCCATATTCGCAGCCCCGGCAGGCATTGGCCCTAGCGGACCCCGTCAATTCTGCTGACATCTCTTTGAGGTGCGCGTGGAACACAACGCGCCGTCGACCCGGGCTTGGTCCTTATCGGACGGCGAACTACCCATTGCTCCAAGCCCGCGCCTACGGTGGCCGGAAATCTGCCTGTGATTCCCGACGAACAGGGCGTCTCCTCCTGCGGCGGTTAGGGGTGCGAGTGCGCGAAATTTGCCTCTCCCTCACGCGCTCCACCTCCTCCTTCGCGAGCATTACTGCTTCGCAGAAAGAGGTGACGGCCTCCCATTTCCTCTCGCTCCGTAGAATGGCCCGAATCAGGGCCGGACGCGAGAGATCACCGCCGCCGATCGCCTCCACGAAGACACGGCGATGCCCTGGCCCTGCCCAAGCCGGGCAGACCTCCACCGTATGCTCCACCGTGTCCTCCGGGCGATCCACACAGGGACGACACCCGGGCTTAGAACGCAGCCTAAGGGATTGTCCTGCTCTAAGCTAATCGAATAAAACACGTACTTCAATCTACTTTGCCTTTTATTTATTTAAACTTCTCGCACACAATAAGGTACAAAGGCAGACTTAATAATACTGATAGCCGTGGAATACCTCTCCACTCCTCATAAGCACCTCAGGACATGTTGCCCCCTTCTCGCTACGACACTATGTGCTAGTGACCGTTTTCGGGGGCCCATTATTGAGTGTGCAAGTCACCCCCTGCCACTTTATCCGTGTGCATATAAAACATAGATCAGGCAGGGGCCATAGTCCTTCCATAGTTCCAGGTGACCAGTCCACTTTAGCAACCCAAACCCATAGTCCGATATCTTTGTTTCCATATCTTACAATAGTCCTACACCAACCGGGGGTTGTCCTTGGCTGCACTTGCATAGTGCGAACAGGGATAATCGTCGGTTGGTACCTCATTTCATTAAAAACGTCTAAGGGGCCTCTGCGAGTTGGCTTCGGCCCCTCGTAAGCCTTCCAAAGGTCCGGGACCCCTGGGTCCCGAGAAATGTGAAAGACTTATAAATAACAATCCATTTAATTCAGGAGACGCAGGCCCAAAAATAAATACCTTAACCTAAACATACATATTTTTTATTATTATAGTGAAAGGTGAACGGGTGTTTACAACAAATATTTAAAGAACTTATTAAACTTACCCAGGGCCATGGAAAGATAAGCAATAGTTCGTCTGGCTTCAATTTAAATTAACAGTATTAAATCGTAACATAACAATTAATTATTGAACACGAAGTGATGACTGTGTCGGCGTCGTGTTGCGCTGCGTGGTGACGTAACCTTCCAGGAAATCGTCGGTACGCCACACCTTTCGGCCAAAACTCTTCTTTCATGAGGGTATCTAGGTACTGAGTTGGAACCCGCACCACAAACGACTTGAAGTTTATGTTCAAACTCAAACTCAAAGCATTTATCTCAAATAAACCAATTACAGGTACTTTTGAATTGTCAAGGGGTCGGTCAGTCAGAAAAATGAAGCTAGTTGCCCATTCCAAAGCGTAGTAGGTACCTATGGAGAAGAACGGGCAAGAAACTCCACGGACACTCTTTTAAATCAAAATATTGTTATAAAATATTGGTTACATCATTCGTGATTCGTGTTGAACTTATACATGTGAGAACAATGTAGAAAGACGTGCACGTTAAAAGCGTCCGTAATAAAAATATAATATCAATTGAAAAATTAAAATAAACCGTGGCAGCTAAGAGATGACCATCCCTACTGACGGCGCCCGATCACGAACATGACGCGTGTTATGGCGCGACTCCAACTTCTCCACTCTCAAGGTCCACTTGGTCTTGGTTCTGATGTATTCCACGATGCCTTAGGCATTCTTTACCAGTCAACCAAGGGTATGCTGAGATGGTTTGGGCATGTTGAGAGGATGAATGAAAGGCGACTAACAAAATGTATTTACGAGGCTAATGTGAAGGGAAAGGCCGGGCGGGGACGCCCTAGGAGGACATACACTGACCTTATTGGTGAAGTTCTTCAGAAAGGCCAGGTGCGTAGTACTCGCAACCGGCGTGCGTGTATGACCAGATGTATGAACGTAAACGAGGCAAAAGAAGTATGTAAGGATCGTAGCAGGTGGCGTTCTGTAGTTTCTGCCTACCCCCATGGGAAGAAGGCGTGAGTTTATGTATGTATGTGTGTAACCAAGGGTGGTGCCGATATATAATGGCAGGTACTTACTCTGATTGACTACAATTAAGGAGATAATAATATTATAAAAATAACATAAAGAATTGTAAATAAAATAGGTACACAGGTACATTAATAGGTTATAAAACCAACTATGCCTAATTGGCTTTTTCCCAACTATGTTGGGGTCGGTTTCCAGTCTAACTGGATGCAGCTGAATAAGAATACCAGTATTTTGCATGAACATGAAGCGACTATTTATTTATCTGACCTCCACAACCCAGTTACTAGGTAATACGATACCCCTTGATAAGACTGGTTGTCAGACTTTTAGGGTTTTGTAACGACTGTCAAAGATCTACAAATGACAGCCGGGACCGAGAAACGAAGGGGTCTCGATATAATGAATGGTGAATGGAAGCATAGCTAGCTGTACCTCCAATCGACACGTGCAGCTTTTATGATTTGGCCACGAATAAAACAAGTACCTACTTATTTTTTAAATATGATATTTATTCTTAAATTAATAATTTTTTACCTAAAGATACCTGACACCCTCCGAGCTGGCTATCGAATCTTTTCCTATCCTTCTTAATATAAAATAGCGTTTATCTCATCTCATAATATATGCCATTAGCTTACAAATATTCCTGGAGGAGGATGAGAAAGCCATCCAGGTTAAAACCTCTACAGTATACTATGCAAAGGGCTTTTTAAACTTCAACAATCTCTCAGGAAAGGACCAATATTTTTTTAGGTGCATTGGACATTTTTGAGATGGGACTAAACTATTGATTTCGCGACACTGTTACCGAATTTACCGACACCGTGGAGTAAAAGACATCAAAGCGATGATTACCGCGGTGCCGATTTTTTTTTCAAGTTTTCGCTTCTGTTGGCACTCCCGGAGTGCCACTGTTTTTTTTTTCTAAATTATGGAGTAACCAAAACCACTATACTCTAATATAATTATACTCTACAGGGTAAATTTTTAACCAGTGGGAAAACTTAAACACGTGACTTTACTCATCATTATGAACAACTTTTACTAAGGGACCAAACTAGAAATCGCGAAAAAAAATCAGCTGTTCCCTACATTTTGACGAGTTATGCGAACATAAATGTAGGGAACAACTGAATATTTTTTCGCAATTTCAGGTTTGGTCCCATAGCAAAAATTGTTCTCAATGATGAGTAAAGTCACGTGTTTAAGTTTGCGCACTGGTTAAAAAAATATCCTGTATATACTCATAATATCCAATATCCATATAAGAAAGAAAGAAAATACGATTATTTGCGGTAAACAGGACGCAAAGAAAGAACACAAAACAAAAAGAACAAGTTGGTGGAAAATATGCGTCACATCCTCGCAAAACGGCCATCGCTCAGCATAATACTGCGACCCTGACCCTATGCGAGACAGAGCCCCAGCGCTGGTTTTCAGTGACAGCCGTCGTTGACGTGATGACGTCGACTGGTGCAGCATACAATTACATATAAATAAGATATTAAAATTAAATAAATATAAAATAATAGCAACTGCCTCGTTGGTCTAGTGGTCGTAAGCGCTACTGCTGAGCTCATGCTCAGCCCGCCCACACAGCCCGACCCGGGAATCGAACCCAGGACCTCATGGTCCTGGGTTCGATTCCCGGGTCGGGCTAAGTGTTATTGGGTTTTTCTATCTGGAATTTCTCAGTAGCAGCCCGGAGTCTGGATTTGTGCCCGGTTGATGGCAATAGGCTCGCCCCCTATTACATGGGACTTAAACATAACTGGCAAAATGTGGGTGACCTACTACAGGTACACCTCTGCCCGACCCTTCGGGGAAACAAGGCGTGATGTTATTTTATGTTATGTTATAAAATAATTCTACATCAAAACATGTATGTGCAGATTGTTGCTAATTACAATATCATAGGCGTATTTCTAGTTTCTATTACTTGCTAGGTAGCAGCATTCAATACTCACTTGTTTTATCATCATCATCATCATCATTTCAGCCAAAAGACGTCCACTGCTGGACATAGGCTTCCCCCAAGCACCGCCACTTCGACCGATTCTGTGCTTCCCGCATCCAGCGGATTCCTGCGGCCTTCACAAGGTCATCGGTCCATCTTGTGGGAGGCCTCACTTGTTTATAAAGTAATGTGTGCATAAAGAATGCATTATTAATCAACTTTAATCGATGACGTAAATCGGTACCTACCTACCTACTTACAATTAGTCGACTAATTTCTTAAGATACTTTTCAGAGCGTATAGAGCAACGTTGCAAATAGCTGTCAAATATTTAGCTGTTTTGATTAATTTGGCATTACCTATTACTGTATGGAAATATAAATTATAGCTAACTAATGAACTAAAATATTGATTATGAAATGCAACAATTACTAATATCGTAACACCGAATATTTAGTTTAAGATGTAAAAAAGGAAACTTTCCAAATGCCTTTTTTACACCTAAAACGGTTACAACATCAAATTCAGTGTTATAATTGCAATTCATTACTAATAGTCTAATTCATTAGTTAGCGTAATTTCTTATTTCCATACAGTAATATTGCCAAATTAATCAAAACAGGTACCTAAATATTTGACAGCTATTTGCAACATTGCCAACTTTTTGGATAAACGCTCTTAATTGTTTTAGATGTCCATACTTACTATGACTGATCTAACTTGTAGAATCATCATGTTCCTATACTCACTATCATCATAATAATAAAATAAAAATAAATAAATAAAATTTATTCAAGTATAAAGTAAAATTATGATTTAATTAATGTAAATCATAATTTTACTTTATACTTGAATAAATTTTATTTATTTATTTTTTATTTTATAATTTTGCCCTATACCTAGGTACGTAGAAAGGATGGCCGGTGGGGCCGAAAGGTTCCTGGAGTGGCGACCGCGTATCGGAAGACGTAGCGTTGGAAGGCCTCCCACAAGATGGACCGATGACCTTATGAAGGCCGCTGGAATCCGCTGGATACGGGAAGCACAGAACCAGTCGAAGTGACGGTGCTTGGGGGACGCCTATGTCCAGCAGTGGACGTCTTTCGGCTGAAATAATGATGATGATACCTAGGTATAGGCACCGACTAAAAATTTTTTGTACTTAGCTATTTATGTCAGCTCTAGCTTACGCCCGCGGCTTCGGCCGCATGGTATGTCGATTAAAAGTAGCCTATAGCCCTTTCTCAGGGTTCAAAGTATCCCCATACCAAATTTTATCAAAAGCGGTTCAGCCGTTTAGGCGTCAAAGCCTAACAAACAAACAAACTCACATTCGCATTCCATAAGGGTCAACTCACACCGAAAGAGCGGCAAAGGGCAGCGAAGCGCAGCGACCCGCTCGGTAGAGAAGGCGCCCGTTTATGGAATTCGCGCGAATTCCCGCGGCGCCGCGGGCATCCGCGTGACTCGTTCGAGTTTCTCATGCGATAATAAGTATTATAATAATGAAAATAAAGTTAAAATTCATATGACACTGAAACTGCGCTCCGCTTCGCTGCCCTTCGCCGCTCTTTCGGTGTGAGTTGACCCTTAGGCACCTACCAAAACAAAGTTGAATGTTGACAAAATCTTTTCAACAAAGTTGTATTATTGTTGATGCCTGCTGTCAAAATAATGTCAATGACGCTTATAAAGGAAGGTATTGCTTGCTACAATCCGGCCGTTGAGAGAATAAGTTTTTAATACCTGTCAGTTTAATTTGAATTGTAAAGCATAGCGCCTACCACAAGTCATAAAAAATGTTCAATAAACTGCCGACAGAAATAAAAAGTCTAGTAGAAATTTATACTTACAAGTGCATTTCAGAATAAGCACGGTTCCCTTTAAATAAGTGTCTATATTCTATTGATGAATTATAAATTAATATAAAAGTCGAAAGTGACATAATTTTATGGATTTGAAATGGAAATGTTTATTGAATTTTATGAATTGACTTATGACATTTTTTTTTTTTATTATTATTATTCTGATTTTTATGTAGTTTGGATAATTGTAATGATTTAAACATAGATTGCATGCATGATGTTTCTTATGTACTTACATATTTAGTTATAGAAATTCAGACACGATGTAAATTTGTTATTGAATAAATGAATTGAATTGAAAAATCTACATCTGCCTCGTTGGTCTAGTGGTCGCAAGCGCTACTTCTGAGCATGAGGTCCTGGGTTCGATTCCCGGGTCGGGCAAAGTGTTATTGGGTTTTTTCTATCTGAAATTTCTCAGTAACAGCTCGGAGTCTGGATTTGTGCCCGGTTGATGGCAATAGGCTCGCCCCCTATTAACTAGCGAAATGTGGGTGTACCTGCTACAGGGACACCTCTGCCCAACCCTTCGGGGAAACAAGGCGTTATGTTATGAATTGAATTGAAAAATGTGTTTTGCGAGTATGATCCTAATTACTACCAGAAATTGACCATCTGACAGGTGTCAGAAACGCAATCTCTTAACGGCCGGACTGTAATCTTACGTCACTGTTGATCTCACAAGCATGTGCTAAAGGTAATTTATGTGATCATCGCATCACTATGTAAGAGTTTCATAATCCCAGGTAACACTGAACTGTTTGTCTTATAGTTTACGAGTTTATGTATTCACTCATATTCATAAGTACAGACAGGACTTGATTTAGACAAGATAGGATTTTGAACCATAATTAATTATAATATATTGCCCTTTTCGAACGGCAGTTTTCACAATCCGTAAACGGTTTTTGACAGTTTTATTCGAAATAAAATAAAGTCAATTAATTTAAATGGAAACTTTTCTGAGAGGAGGCGCCCAAGAAGCAGCCCCGAATTTATGCTTAGGCACACAACCCAGCCAGCACAAACCTTCTGAGTAAGTTTTGTTTAACAGCAGTCAAAGAAACTAATCGCTGAATATGACTACCGTAATTAGCTGATTAAGCGCTTACTCAGAGGTTAATGAAGCAATTTGGGCACAAAATTATATTGCTAATAGCTGTGTAATAGCAACGTAACAGATGAATAAGTTTTGAATCATTGTACGACACGCTGAGTATCTTCTACATAAAAGCATTTTGTTATTTAATACAAGTATTACAGCTCTGTTAGCCAGATGATGAATGATAAATGAACTAATGGTTAAGTCCTTCAAAGCTCAGATATTCAGACGATACACAGCGTTTAGCTCATTTCAGTATTTTTATCAAGAAGTTAATCAAATTAAATTGAAATTGACAAATCCGAACAGCGTGACTGCGACATTGAAAATATAATAACCTATCGTAAATAAATTTTACCCTTATTTATGTTTAGAGGAAGAAATTGTTGGTGCGCATGCAACTTTACCGTGTATTTATATATACATTTCGTGTAAAATTTTCACGCGCTACCCGATAAGCTGGGTTTCGGAGAAATAAACAACATTTCGTCTATTGATATGTTTTACGTGTGAAATATTTTTTTATATTTTATGCAGTATAATGGTTCAAAAATAACCTTGTAATACTTTTATAAGAATATTATACCGATTTCGTTATTAAACTTGAGTATTTGAGTATAAAATTCCACATCATTATTATAGGTTATGTTATTCGATATGGCGACGCTCATTCTGAATAAAATCTGATTGCACGGCGGCTTATCGTCTTATGTCTGTATAACAGACCCTATGTGTCCACTTATTAAGTTGTGCTCTGGTTAAAATGGTCTGCACTCAACATTTTTCGATAACTGTTCTATAATCACACACATTCGTACTATAAATCAAACAGGATTCAGTCATAATTATAGTAATGAAAACCCACAGTAAAGGTATATTATTTGTTCTTTTTAGCTCATATCAAAGCAAGCACTTTCTTCGTATGCCTCCTGGGGGCCTACCACCAGCTCATAAAGCAATATTATTTTAATATTACTTCAGTGTGGGAAAGAGATGAAGCTCTACAGGACGTATAGCTCCATCTCTTTCTCCCACATGAATGTGGAGTATTTTTTATTTTTTTTTGTAAGGAGGCATTTTCACACAACCACTACAAAACAAAGCGCAGTTAGCCGCTTATGAGATGCTGTCTTACGTTCCAGAACAGTTCTTCTAGCTTAAAAAATGTCAACTTTTCGTGAATACCCAGCAAACTTCTGCATAAGAATCTGTTACTATTGCTTTAACCACAGTTAGCTGCAAATGACGGTAATTTCGTACTTAAAGCGGCATAAAGTAGTTATAACAGTCATCACTATATGTTTTATAACAGAAATAACGCCTATTTTATACAGCAGCTGAATAACTGTCCAGATGTGGTGTGTAATACAACTAAAAGAGAACAGAATATAACTTATCCAGCATCACGCTTGATAATGGAATTGTATACCCATATTATACAAAAGGTTACACAAACTCTTGAGTAACAGGTCTTTTTATGATGATTATTCAGTTTTAAGAAATAAAATCCGCAAATTACAAAACTAACTCAGCTAATAGCATTATTAAAGCAAAAACAAACTTTAATACAGAACTTCGTAATACACACAGCTTCTATACATATATAATTAAGCATAACTCTGCATAAGGTTAAATTGTTGGCCAGTTATCTGACTTGTGTGCTGCCTGGGAAGGCACTGGCCTGGGGTCCCAGCCAGCCTAGGGGCCGCCCACCCACCAAGCTACTCCGACCAGGTAGCATGACTGTAGTGACATACTTAGCATAGACTGCATTATTTCTGATGTTTATTCATTATTAAAGTCAGAAAAAAGAAACCTGTAGGTACTATTGCATTTTATTTACTGAATTTTCAAAATGGCTTCCCCATTCCGAATTAAAAGTCGAAGTGCTTAGGGGCCCCGGGCCTGCCAAGAAGGACATGATGTAGTGATGTTGGACTTCAGAAAAGTCAGGTGCATAGTACACACGGCTACATTTCAAGCTATACATTTCCAGTATAAGCTCTCATTGTACGGAAATCCTATACAATGCGAGATCATCTAATACTGGAAATGTATAGCTTGATACGTAGCCGTGTGTACTCGCAACTGACGTGTGTGTATGACTAGCTATACATTTCCAGTATAAGCTGACCTCTCGTTGTACGGAAATCCTATACTTACAATGCGAGATTAGCTTATTATACTGGAAATGTATAGCTTGATATGTAGCCGTGTGTACTCGTCGCAACCGACGTGTGTGTATGACTAGATGATTGTATGAAGGTAAATAAACGAAGCAAAAGGAGTATGTAACGATCGTAGCAGGTAGCGATTTGAAGTTTCTGCCTACCCCCATGGAAAGAAGCCGTGAGTTTATGTATGTGTATGTGTTTGCCGAGAGCTATCTTCTTTTATGATCGCTCAGTTAAGCTGAATATGCTGATAGAGAAACAACACTTTTCACATAATGCTGGATTAATTTTCTCCTATAACTATAATTATTTCTCATGACAAAGTGTTAGGGCAGTGATAGCCTAGTGGTGTGACCGACAGACTTCCAAGTCGTAGGTCTCGAGTTCGAACCCAAGGCACGCACCTCTGACTTTGCGAATTCATGTGCGTATTGTCTAATTATCACTTACTTCAAAAACGGTGAAGGAAAAGATTGTGAGGAAACCGGCATGTCTGAAAGATATTTCTCGACGGCATGTGGAGTCAAGTCGTAGGCCTAAGGGCGGCTTTAAAACTCTGACACTAGGTTAGCCACTAACCACACAAAAAGAAGAAGATGATAAATAAATAAATACAAATAAATAAATCTTTTATTTCAGACTAAGGTCCATAATTTGTTAGTATATTGGTGTTAGTAACAATGGTGCTTAAATAAATAGGTTAGTATTGTTATTTTTCTTATACAATATTATTTATCTATGCAGGCCTATGACTGTCCCCACCCAATGTCCCTGAAAGGGACAGTCCGGTCTGGCAGCGATCATTTTTAGAATGCTGTTGTCACTACCATGCAGGCGCTGTCACAGAGCATGTAATATAAGAGGCGGAACTTAGAACATTCAGTTTTTGAGAATTCCTAACCTTCTTTAGCCAACCACATAAAAAAAAAAACTACCAACATGAAAATTGTAGCACTGACAATGACAATCATGACCTTGAAGGGATAGGGATGCGCAACGTATAGAAACCATAAAATTTATCGATATCGATGAATTGCATTCTATGCAGATAATGGTGAGACTACAAAAGTAATTTATTTTGAAAAATTGGTAAAATAAAACACAATTTATATGATTTCAGTATTTATTAATGTATACAGGGCGTCCCAAAATTATGGGACATGAAGGGAAAGTACCTTAAATATCGTAGATTTAATTATTATCTTTACAGATTTAACACCAAGGGAAAATCAGTTGATGGAACAATTGCAAAAAACTAAATGCAGCCTAGCATCACTCGCAGTGCCAATCTCTTGGAAAAATTTGAGTCGGGTGAGCTAAGAGAAATGGTGACATAGGCGTAAAAAAAAAACTTTTTTGGTCTGATTCTGGTTGCTTGCTCATTTATACAGGGCGTCCCAAAGTTATGGGACATGAAGGGAAAGTACCTTAAATATCGTAGATAGGGTATTTTGCTGAAAGAAGACTTTATGTGATTTTTAAAAGTTAGTAATTCTGCATTCAAAGATTTTCTAAAAATTACTTGCCTCGTCTGGGAATCGAACCGACTTAAATGTAAAAAAAAAAACACCCCTACTTTTATGATGCCAATCGAAAGAATGGCCAAAAAATAATAACTTTTCTTTGGTAACATAGTATTTTAAAAGAAAGGAACAGCGTGAAATTAATCATTTTAATCAAATTAAAAACATACATATAACTGCCGTAGTCAATTAAGTCGGTATTTTCTTTTAAATTAATTAATTAAATGCTCAAAATGTGATCCCTCTTGTCTTACGCAAATCTTTGAATGCAGAATTACTAACTTTTAAAAATAACATAAAGTCTTCTTTCAGCAAAATACCCTATCTACGATATTTAAGGTACTTTCCCTTCATGTCCCATAACTTTGGGACGCCCTGTATAAATGAGCAAGCAACCAGAATCAGACCAAAATGTTTTTTTTTTACGCCTACGTCACCATTTCTCTTAGCTCACCCGACTCAAATTTTTCCAAGAGATTGGCACTGCGAGTGATGCTAGGCTGCATTTAGTTTTTTGCAATTGTTCCATCAACTGATTTTCCCTTGGTGTTAAATCTGTAAAGATAATAATTAAATTTAAGCAACATTTACGATGAGACTTGTAAACATTTCCTTGCATAAAATACGCAGGGATCTTTTCTATTTGAAATTAGCTAAACAAACACAAATTAATCAATTTTGAGAATTTCTTTCTCTGTCTGTCTATTTGTTTATATCATCAGCACATGAGAAAAGCTTAATGGATTATAATGAAACTACCTAAACAAGAGGTTGCATCTATATTTTTTTATAATTTGAGGGATGACATAAGAGCACTCTACTGTATATTATTATGTATAATAGAGATCAATTTATGGTGTTTAGTATAGTTACCTTTTGACTCTGAATACATAATTATGTTGTGGAAATTCTGCCAATTGTCCGTCAATGAAAGGAAAGGTCATCAAATTCAAAGTTGGGATTGCATGTCTTTTCAGCTGATTTCCCTTTTTGTTAAAATCCTTTTTTCCAAAGTGGTTAGCACATACATTTCGCTGCTCATGCAGTTTTTCTATTGGTAGATGCACCAGTTCTTAATTACCAACTGCTTTTAACCACTCTCGACAGCTGGAAGATCCAAAATATAAAAGGTTACTTATAACTGACTATGTTTGACTGTAAATTTATTTAGTGTGATTTAAAGTAAAGAAAACACCCAATTTATACTATCAGCGTAACTAAATGGTGATAATACTTGGATTTATTTCATAATCCCATTATTTACGTAATTACATAATGGTGTCAAGGTAGATAATATAATCCTTAGACTCTCTGACCCATATATTTAGCAGTCAACCTAGTGAGACTAAATTAAATTACAATTGAAATTAGACTGTAAATATTACTGTAGGCACAATGTTTTTAACCATTTCTTCAAGAGTTTCAACTAATCTTGATGATTGATGGCTCGAGAGTCGTATTACCTACAGAATTTGAATGATGCTGTTTCCTAATTGTAAATTAACATAGTGTTAGGTGAGCACAAGATCACATTAGCAATAAATATCGGTACTCACCAGTTTGGATCCAGTGGAAACTTGGAAAATTGCAACTTATTTACGGTATGCCAGGCCTCCTTGATACCACATACTTCACATCTTCTGTGATCCTTACCAATGATGGTTCACAAATTCACTGTCAATTATTCTGATATGATATATTCCAAAATCTTACAGAAAAAGGAAAACAAACAGAAAAATCAGAACACAAGCAATAATAATAGCGCCAAGGCAGACATGTTTGTGAACATTTCGTACTTAATTGAATGTTGGTCATCATGTCATTCTGCCGTGTTTTTCTGAATGTTGGCTAAAGAAGGTTAGGAATTCAGTACAAAAATAATTTGTTCGGAGTTTCACAGCACTGGGCGCTGTAGTAAGGAGGCCGCTTTCTTTCGCATGATGGCATGGAAACCATCTGTGCGAGCCTCCGCGAACATTCCTGAAGCGCTACAACGCCATGGCAGCCCCAACAGCACCCTAAAAGCATGATTAAATTGAACACGCAGGACGTTGTAGGCTCGGCGCGTGTATGACACCCACAGGCCACTCATGTAAAAGGATTGACAGAACGCCTTAAAAAGGGTTACTTTAACGTCTGTAGTACAACGAGCGAACCTGCAAGCAAGCATATTGCTCCTCACAGACAACGCCCTGCGCTCCCTCTCTATATCTACGTCATATCTTAGGTCGCTCGTGACAATGTGGCCAAGGTACCTAAAACTGCCAACAATTTTCAGTGCTACCGTGTCCGTTGAGACTTATGGGCGGAACACTGCGCGGCTGCTGCTTAGGTGCTTTAAATACAAGAAGTTCACTCTTCTTCGAGTTGTAAATTATTACGCATAGGCCTCGCAGGTCGATAACAACTTCTTCAACCCACCCATCGAGGGAATGAGAAGCACCATATCGTCTGCATAGCTTATATTGTTAACACACGTTCCGTCTATGTGGCAACCGACATGTGTACTGCTCAGTCGCTCGATGAGCCGGTTTATATAGACGTTAAATAGTAGAGGCGAGCTCCGCATTCCAGCCTGTACTCGTCCGACAGAGTACCCACCCACCTCACCCGGTTATTTTGATTAGAGTACCAATATTTGAGAAGGGAGGTATACTTTGCCGGCACACCCGCGTCCCTCAACTTGTCCCACAGTACGTCATAAGCAACCAGATCAAATGCTTTTGATAAGTCGAGGAAACACTCAAGTACCTCCTCCTCGCTGTGTGACAGTCATGACAGTTCGCTTCAGGCTCAGAATACCGCTCTCTGTTGAGACTCCTGTTTTGAACCCGAACTGGGCATCGTGCAACTTAACTTGGGCTGTGAGGATAAAGTGTATTATTCTGTTTACGTGTATGTATGCATCTATGTATTAGTATATATTCTGTTTCGAGTTATCTAGCCCTTATGTTGCACCTGCCATGTTTACTTAGTCTCTGCATCACCCTAAGGTTGACTGGTAGAAAATGCCTCGGGCATTAAGTCCGGCTTTGTACAGTATTATTTTATCTTAGTCCACTTTTAAAATTCTGGTGAAAAAACACTTCCTCTCTCCTTAAACATCAGTACATATAGTTCCTTGCTCTTGTTTCATGTTCATAATTTTATGTATATCTGTTATTTTTCTAATATATATATATTTATATAGGTCAATATATGGTTTATGTATCCGTTGTATATGTAAATGGTACACCACTGACTACCTGCAGTATTGTCTCTCCTTTTCCATTTAAATCCATCCAAAGGTTGTCTGTAAAAGATCGCTTTCGTGTCACCCAATGTAAAATTTCTAAATTAAAGTCTGTAATTTTTATCGTGTACAGTAAGCGCTCAAAAGTGCATGAGCACGCTAAGAGTCGTATTGCTGTGAACACGCGGTATAGCTCGTACATTTGTATGTGTAAGCAACACGATACACACACCACAGCACGAAACAACAATATATTTCCGTCGCTTTAAACATGCTAGCACACACGCACTATGCGCGTGAACTTGACCAGTTAATGGCATTGCTAAAATTCGATAGTACCTTAACAAGTGCAGATAGCAGAAAGCGTTAAGCGTTGGTATGGAATTCAAACTGCCTCAGGTTCTAATCTCGTAAAACACAGTGTGGTTTTTTGCAAATATTATTATTTTTGTTTTCGATAATAATATTTTTTAAATATTGCTGCTTTTTTATGTTGTTATTGCAATAAAGGTTTTAGAATAAAAAATGCGTGATATATGATAACAAAATTAAAAAAACATGTTTATTCGTTATATTTATTTTACATAAGTTAATAAAGTGCTACAATTATTTATCATTACTTCAGCTGAATAAGATGTGAAATAGATGTCAAGAAACTTAGAAGCAGTTTGTATTATTTTGACATATTTAAATGATGAAATATGATTTTTTCACCATAAATATTAAGCTTTGATCATGGTCGAAGTAATTAAGTAATAAATAAGAATATTAGACTACTTAAAATGTAAAAAACTACTTACAGAATAGGTAATTTTAAGGTTAAATATGGGCAGTTTGTTTATATTTTATTTGTATTAATTATTTTACATTTTATTTGACTTTAGTAAATATTGGTTGTTATTGAGGTTAAAGCTTAAGTATTCATTTTCTTTACGAAAAGAAGATTGAAACTAAACCTCAAATTTTAATCCTAAAATAATACTACCTATTACTAAAATAATATTAAACAATTTCGGTATATCTGCAAGAAATACGACAAACACCCTATTGAAACGTGCTTAAAAAATTCGTTACCATAAATTCATGCAATAACGAATCTGTTGTTTATTAAGTTGGTACGGTCAATATTTTAAGGTCAAAAACGGTTTTCTAGCTGGTCTTCAGTGATGCAAGCCTTCAGAGTGCACGGCGAACGGTTCATAATGACGTGTTTTTAATAATTCAGCAAAATATCTCGTTGGTATGAAACCATTTGTTTCATTCACCATTTGACGTCGCTGCTACTCGATAATAAGCCCCTTCCTCATATCTCTTAACCCTCACAGTGTTTCTCTAGAACAAAGAAAAACATTGTTTTTATTACACATAATACCTTATTATTTATTATTCACTAATCGAATTAAACCTCACAATGAATTTAAAATTTTAAAGGCATCTTCTGTCTCAACAATACCTCTGTTCTATCAACAATACCCTTGATTAAGATTTATGTTTACTAAAATATGAAATATATAAATGATAACACTCACACTTAGTCCGGTTTCATTAGATATTCACTTCACTTTTACGCAGCGCAATAATATTCTCTGATCTGATCTGATCTCTTCAATATATTTTATGCCTGCTTTTTGATAATAATAACCACAACACTGCGCTAAATACTCGTCACCAATATAATCCACGAACCAACAAAGTTCTATTAATTAAATACTCGTAACAAACTGCATCTACCCCACAGAAATCGAAATAATTTACTTAGTTTTTTGTGGTCTACCTGCTAAACTTTAATATTTATGTGAACAAGACGAATGAAACTAAAAACGAATGATGATTATTGAATTAGTCATTGGTTGCAGACAAAGTGAGTGTGTGTGTGTAATGTGCGTGTCTACAGTATTGTAACAACTTATAGAAGAAGGTCGTAAGTCAAACCGAAGCGTCAGTCTATTGCTTTGTGAGATTGCTCATGGACTTTTGGTCGGCACTGTACATAATAAAGAATATTCTATTTATCTATCTTGATCAAAAACTTAAAATAAATAAAATGTGCCACTCCGTTTACTCAAAATCAGCATTTGTGTAAATTTTGCATCCAGAGACTCAACTTGGCTGACACTAGCATTAGTTTGACAGACAGTTTCTAAGCCATCTCTAATTAGTGAATCCGGACAATATTTTCTTAGTCTAGATAAGATAATTTTAAGATAATAAATTAAAATAACATTCAACTGATGACATTATGTAGGTATTGAAGCGATTATGTGCTAGGAATTCCTAATGCATTTATTTCAATTAAACCTTGTACACACGGCTATATATCAAGCTATAAATTTCCAGTATAAGCTGGCCTCGCATTGTACGGAAATCCTACACAATGCGAGATCAGCTTATACTGGAAATGTATAGCTTGATATGTAGCCGTGAAAAAACACAAAGACACCGCTCGAGCGGTGTCTTTGTGTCGCGTCGCGTGTCGGTTAACTCAAGAAGTCGAGAGCATTCGAGAGTTTCCAAGTTTTATGCCCTGGCTGGAGGCCTTAATTTATTGAGGCAACCACAGGAAAGTCCGGTTAATTAAGCGGCCGACAACCTCCTAGGTTGACATGCAAAATGCCATTAAAAAAAACCAAAAAATTGAGAGTAGGTACTCAAGACTTTCTGGTTCTGGTACGCGTTCATAAAATTAATTCAAACTTCTTATTTATCAAGAGGAAATCATGCAGATAGGGAAGGAAGGAAGTAACCATGCTATATTTATTATAGTTGACTATTGAAGTTTTGATGAAACCAGCCACGGCCGGCAAATTGTTCCAAAAAACGCCGATAGATGGCGCTGTACGTTTGTAACTCATTCCTGAATCGCGGTGTTAAGATTCTCCGCGAGTGAATGACCACCCCGATTTTTCAAAAGTATGGTATCGCTTCTCGGCCTTTTGGCTAAGATCAAAGTGTAGTATCTGTTCTTTTCAGCTTAATATCTGAAAGTTCCCTCACTGAGGGACCAGTATATTAATCTGATTTTTGTAAGCTGACGGGATGTTCGGGGCTCGCTCCACTCCCGTCGCGGGTCGGCCCGGCATTGCAGTGCCGCCGGGATCGGCCCACATAATAACTTGACACTTGTAGATTGAACATGAACCTATGTTAAAACACCGGTTCTAACTCATAGTCGTTCTGAACATGGAGGTCGTCGAGGCTGGACACGCGCGCGCGTTTTTTATATTTTTTGGATACCCAAGACGTGGACTAGGACCATATAATTTATTAGAATGACGTGTAAAGTAATTTGATGACTTGATTATCGAGGAAAAGATGTACGGATGAATGAACTTGAAGCCTGTCGGTCGCTTTAAGCGATGATGCAATGACCAATATCACCTTCATATTATTTTATTTTTCAAACAATACATGACCTTCTTATGAGAACATTGTCCATGGGCCGGCTTTAAAACTCTGACAACAGGACTAACCAACCACACGAAATTAAGAGATGAGAACATTCCTTGTAGGAAAAGTTTTGGGTAGGTACTAGTGGGCACTATAATCCAAGACAAAATGTAAGATTCATTCATACATTATTATGTAAGGATGTAAAAACAAACTTCCAGCTGTAATAGGAAAGGATGGTATCTCTACGATACCATTCACAGATAGACTGACTGAGGATAGATCAAAAGTGTTTTTACTAAACCCACAAATAATTACAGTACTGAGATATGCCGTAAGAAACATTTAATTTAATAAGGAAGACCATAAATAGATACTAGAATACCTCACGGATAGAATAGAATTTTTCTTTATTCGAGTAACCAAGACTCAACAAGATTGTTAGTAAAACTTACGACTATGTTAGTAAGCACACACACTAAACAAAAACAAGGAAAACAATACAATCAATAACGGTTGGTCACCGCTGCGACATCCCATGAGAGGGCACAACAGTGACCCACGTATTCACAGTCCAGGCGACTCGCAACCATGCTTAAGACACTGTTGGAGCTGCCCCACACCCTGCGCACCAAGTCTAGGCCTAAGGGAGACATTTTGATGGAAAAGTCAGGCAACAAAGTTTACGACATTGCCCAGCAAATTCTTAAAAGACCATTTCTTAAAATATTCACTACTTACACATTAAATTGCTTCAAAATCTTTCAAGGATTTTGCTGGGCAATGTCGTAAACTTTGCTTCCTGACTTTTCCATTAAAATGTTTTATCTATAACAAAAATCTACCTTTGAACAAATAACCCTCAACAAAACATCCCTCTCTCACACTCTCATCATCACGGACACAAACACACACACACAACACATACGCTTTATTAAACTAGCCTTGCAAACCGACATATTATTTATTTTTGCTCAATAGCACTCCGACCCCCAAAATACAAGGCCTACTTAGTTTGGGGGTCAGCGGTCAAATCAAAACTTTGTGATATACAAACGTAATTATGTTAATTAAAGTACCTGGGCGACATTTAATAGTATAGGTAATTCGTACTAATACCATGTATAGTACATAGTAATTCCATGCTGTCATGATAGTACATAGTAATTCCATGCTGCCATGATAGTACACACTAATTCCATGCTGCCATTTTGTTCTAAACTTTGGGAGACTGAGCTCTGTTCGGGTGAAAATACGGAGAAAACGAAGTGTCCCAGATATGAGACCTAACTCTAGATTAATTTTTCACCCTCGGAAACCCCAATATTGCAACTTTCATCGAAATCATTAAAGCCGTTTTCGAGAACGTCATTACAAATATATGAACAGTATTTCTATTTTCTTAATGTCCCTCGGGAATCATCGCAATTCCGAATACAAACGAATGCTAATTTCCATATCCATGAATTATTAGATTTATCGTGTATAATAATTTGAATTCAGAACTAACTGCTTTAGTGTTGTTTTGTTTTGATTTCCGTGTGATCTATATAAAGCTGTAAAACTATTTTCCTATCTGTCGTGCCTGCGACTTTAGCAGCTTTTCTACCATTTTTAAAATAAATGACATTAAGTTATAAGAGTATTAACAATTCTATATACTTGCAAGTCGATTGAGAGCGTCTGGTCTGCACGAAGACTGACGAAACACGAAGATTTCCGAGGGACATTAAGAAAATAGAAATACTCTATATATATACAAATATTGCTCATTTAATAGCGGACAAGACACTATCAGTAATAATGACATTAATATTATTGTCATTCCTTCCAATATTGACGTAAAATTATTAAAATATTTAATATTTAGATCACATCATCATTCCAACCACCACACTGTTATTAGTACTGACATTACTTCAATGTAATGTAATTATTACTGACTAGCTTCCGCCAGCGACTTCGCCCGCGTGATATCTTTAGCCTATGTTACTCAGTGATAATACAGTGTGATTCTTCATAATGTGGATATATCAAAATGAGGGAATCTAAACGTAATTTAAACGACAGAAAAAACATCACCTTCATCACCTTTTCATAGCTTTTTGTTTTGTTTTTTTTATACTTCATGGGAGTTTACCATCAAAATGTCAACTAAAACAAACACTAAAACAGTCCCAAATATGACCTAACTCATGTCACACACCATTTATGATTATTTTGCTTTGAAAACGGAAACAATTACTACACCATTGTCCTCTCCCGTGCATTCGTCATTCATATTCTGTAGTGTGCAATCATCTGAGTCATTGAGACTTGCCCTAAATGATTCGGGAAGTATTCGGTTCGTGGAACTGATTATCATAATAAGGATAAGTGTGGTCGAAGACGTTATGGTTTTGGAATTATCAATGTGCGATGATTAATTTATACGTGCTTCTACGAAAATAGGAAGGTTGGTATATCTTATATATTTAAAAGTGAATATTTTCCAGAGAGTGCTCTTGTAGTTTCTTGCTGGTTCTTCTCCCTTAGATCCAATATTTGGAGGCGTGAAAGTTTAATTATTTGACCTTCCAGACACTGAGAAGCATGTTCGCAAAGATAAGGTATCAGAAAACACTTGCACTGCCTCGTTGGTCTAGTGGTCGCAAGCGCTACTGCTGAGCATGAGGTCCTGGGTTCGATTCCCGGGTCGGGCAAAGTGTTATTTGGTTTTTCTATCTGGAATTTCTCAGTAGCAGCCCGGATTCTGGATTTGTGCCCGGTTGATGGCAATAGGCTCGCCCCCTATTACATGGGACTTAAACATAACTGGCGAAATGTGGGTGTACCTACTACAGGTACACCTCTGCCCAACCCTTCGGGGAAACAAGGCGTGATGTTATGTTAAAACACTTGAAAAAAAAAAACAATCTTTGAAGGTATCTGGTAGGTAGGACTACCACAGACCTTCAATACTTTTTTGAAGTGGCAGTGGTCTGTAACAGCCTGTCCATGTCCGTCGAAGTACCGATGACTATTGGAGTAGACGAGACCAGTGAAGACCACGACTCAGCAAACGTAACGTGGGATGTACAGACACCAGCACATCAAGCTACCCGAAACTGTCAAATTTTCCCAATCAACTTTGAACCTTACAATTCAGCGATAAAGTTGAAAATCTATTAAATTTTGACAGATTGTAAGTGCTGGCGTCTGTACCTGTAGGACTAAAGTGGCAGGAGCAGCACGCGTACCATGACGACCATAAAAACGGATTTTCTACGGGTTTTGTTGACGGAAGAATGACAGATTGTGATTGTTTATCTGTCATTTTTCTATTCTTCCGTCGACAAAACCCGTTTCTATTGTGATCATGCTAAGCGTGCTAGAGGATCAATTTGTCTTGTCGATGTTGGAGTCCGGTGTGCACCAGTGCCAAAAGCTGAGGTGATAGATGGATTAATTTGAGTGATAAAGTAATCAAATCCGCCAAAATTAAAATGATATTTAGAAACACAGAGACATTTTAGGTATGAAACCATTTAACTGGTTTAAGTAACCTGGTTGTTTGTACACCATAAAACTCCTATAAAAACAAAATTAGTTCATGTAATATTCCACAAGCATTGAGACAACAATATAAATCGATGTGTTTTTCGTAAAATCGTAAGTTGTGCGTAAAAACATTGTTTATTCAAGTGTTCATGTTATACATTTTAAACACAAATGGAGTAGACATAGTTGGCCATAAAAATGTTATGATCCAAGTCACAATAAGCCACGCCCTTGCAAGTGACATAAGCGAGAATACCAACTAGTGATGTCGGATATCCGTATCCGCGGATATCTGAGGGAGAAAAAAGATCTGTATTCTGTATCTGTATATATTTCATTACGTACCAATTCATTAAATGTATAAATATAAATGACCCGTTTAAGATCCTCCAAAAAGTAACGGATACAGATCTTTTTTCTCCCTCGGATATCCGCGGGTATCCGCGGATACGGATATCCGGCACACCACTAATACGAAACTTGAAGATCACCCGTAAATCTATATACAGGGTTACTGACTTGTTGGTTATTCGTCAGCAATCCGTTAAAGGGATGTAGGAGAGGTCATTTGCAACCAAATTACCCCTGATGACCCCTATACCAATGATAACCATTTTCGAGTAATTTGACATTTTATATTTTAAAAATCGCGTCAAATTACTATTTTAAAATGTATGAAGTAAAAATATAAAATTTCAAATTAAACTCAAACTCCAAGCATTTATTTCAATTAAACCATTTACAGGCACTTTTGAATTGTCAAAGAGTCGGTAATTTAGTCAGAAAGTTGAAGCTAGTTGCTTGCTGCCAGTAGAAATACCGTAGATGAAACTAACATTGAAGTTGAAGTAACGCCAGCCAAGAAACAAACGTCCTTAAAGGAATTATGGAAAAAAAGAACTACTTATGAGAGTGATGATCCTCTCGAGCTATCTAAATAACATAAGCATTTCAAATTCAAATTCAAAATATTTTATTTTACATAATGCAACTGCACAATTACGCGAATATTGTTGACATTTGCATAGGAGTCAATCGGCTTCATTTGGTTGTAAATGACGCCTCCTACATCCCCTTTAATGTATTACCGACGTATAACCATTAACCCTGTATATCATCAGGGTTATTGGTTACATTTTACATCTTTACTTCATACATTTTAAAATATAAAATGTTAAATTACTTGAAAATGGTTACGTATAACCATTAACCCTGTGTACTAGGGTTTTTGGTACTTTTTACATTTTTAATTCATACATTTAAAAAAAAAAAACTTACTCGAAAATTGTTGGTCATCAGGGGTAATTTGGTTGCAAATGACCTCTCCTACATCCCCTTAACGGATTGCCGACGAATAACAAATAACCCTGTATATTAAAAATTAAAGTCGCTCTTCCTGTCTGTGCGTGTGACCGCGTTGTTCTTCTAAACTACGCAACGAATTTTGATGCAGTTTTCACCATCATTTAGAGAATTGATTCCGGAAATTTTAATATTTGGGTAATATCTTTTTGGCACAGCATTATATAGTTGTGCATTTATTATTTACTAGTTACCCGCCCCTGCTTCACGTTCACACGGTTTTTACGACTTGTCAAAATATCGAAATTTCTTGATTATACAGTGTGAGTCTTTATAATGTACACTTATCGAAATGATAATCTATGCTTAATTTTTATAGACGGAAAAAATATTTAAAAAAATCTAAATATTTTTTTTTTAATTTTTTATGGAGTTGTATTTATTATGTTGTTATACAACAACAACATAAGTAATTTAGAAGAACAACGCGGTTTCACAGACAGACACGAAAAGTGACTTTAATATTTTATTTTTTTTATTTTCTTTATTGAGGCAACCAACAGCGATACATAATAGTATGTTACAGAATATGTGTTACAGTATTGTATGGCTAATAATAGGTTTCCCTGTATAACTAGGATAAGTATAAAACATGCGAACGGACTACTTAGAAATATTTAAATTCAAAAAATATGTGTAGAAGTATGATAGATATTTGCAGCTTCTTAACATTCGCTTGACATGTGAAAGCAGAATGATCTCCTTCCCAGAATTTCAGCTAGATCTTACTAAATGTAAATAAACAGCAAGAGTTGTATGACTGAATTCAATTCATAAGAATATGTGGCTATCTTTACTTGCTCTGACTCAACTATTGCAACAATATTTGTTCTGTTAATTTAATACTCATTATAATTTAATAGGTACTTCTTTGTTGGGCATAATAATTGGTGTAGGTGCTGGTTAAAAATACAGGGTGTAAGAAACTTACAGTTTAACAACTATGTTTTGCATCATTGCACGTGCACATCAGGGTTGTTCCGAACATCAACATCAGAAGTTCCGCGGATGCTGATAACTTTAGCATCATTTTCAACATCGGCATCCGCATTGATCGATACCGTGTCACGACTCGAACTTCAGCATTAATTACGTGAAAACGTGTGCCCCGCGAAAATAACGTGTGCCCCGCCCCCTCTGCGGATGACCGCAGAGGGGGCGGGGCACACGTTATTTTCGCTTGCGAGTTTTGTTTGACCAATCCGCTCTGGATTCATTAATGTATTCCAAAATTATTGAAACAATCTTTTATTTCAATACCAAGGAAAACTGTGCAACTTTTAAATATAGGTAAATTCATAATGGTCACTACTTTTCCCCTGATTTTTAAGAAAATAATTAAAATCAGCATCAACATCAACATGAGCTGATGTCAATGATAAATAGTGTCCGACCGAAAGTTCGGTTTCGGTTTTGGTTGAGTTTCGGCAAAAGAACGAGTTTCGATTTAGTTTCAGTTTCGACGGTAAACCTGCCGAAACTACGACCGAAACCGAAACTGCATTCGGAAATTCTCGCGCTGTGATCAGCATGTTCGGCGCGTTAAATTCCATCCAAGCGAGTAAGCGACGAAGACATTTTGCCGCGTCCACGTGCCTAATCAAATCGTGACTGGCTTGTGTTTGCAGTTCGTTTTGTTTGTTGTAAGTTTTCGTATAATTTTAGTGATTTATTTTGAATTCAGTCAGTTTTATTACGTGATATTTATAGCATAAGAGTAAGTAGTAAACATAAAAAAATAATTCATTATAACAAACTAATACATAGATTATCGTTTTCTTTATTTTTCCCTCAAAACATGATCCTTGTAAGGAAGTGTCGGTTTCGGTTTCGGTTTCGGTTTCGGCCGAAACTGAAACTGTTGCCGAAATTCGGTTTCGGTTGTAAAAACGAGTTTCGATCGGACACTAACTGATAAAACATCAGTATATCAGCATCAGCATCCGCTGATGTGAAAAAATATGCATCAGCAACAACCCTGCTGCACACTATTAAAATCAAAGTGATTTTTAAGCTCATTGCAATAAGGTTGCTAGTAGGTTGCAGCTTGGGTTGCTGTCAGGGGTAAAATAATAGTGAAAGGACTGTAGTATCTGTTATATTATCGCCATCAGTCTGAGTCTATCTATCGTAGGCCACTACTGGACATAAGTACACCTCTCCAACTGTCATTTACCCTAATCCTTGACCACTCTCATCCAGCTGCTATGTCATCATCACCATTATCATTTCAGCCGAAAGACGTCCACTGCTGGACATAGGCCTCCCCAAGCACCGCCACTTCGACCGATTCTGTGCTTTCCGCATCCAGCGGATTCCTGCGGCCTTCACAAGGTCATCGGTCCATCTTGTGGGAGGCCTTCCAATGCTACGTCTTCCGATACGCGGTCGCCACTCCAGAACCTTTTGACCCCATCGGCCATCCGTTCTGCGAGCACTGCCACTTAAGTTTGGCAATTCTTCTATGTGCTGCTATGTGCTTATCAGCTATATCTGCCTTCTTTATTTAGATCAACAGCATTGCCCTACACTCCAGCTTTTAAGTAAAACCTCGATGAAATAAAAAATATGAAGCATCAACAAAAGCTGTTTAGAAACATCCCTAAAGTTACTAATTGACTTCTCAAGACAAGGCTTAGCTGAGGAAATAGTAATCGTGGATTAACCAATAAACTTAAATAATCTTCTTCTTTTCGCGTGGTTAGTGACTAACCTGGTACCTATCAGAGTTTTAAAGCCGCCCATGGGCCTCTGACTTGGCTTCACATACCCTCGAGAAATATCTCTCAGGCATGCCGGTTTCCTCACGATGTTTTCCTTCACCGTTTTTGAAGCAAGTGATAATTCAATACGCACATGAATCCAAAAAGTCAGAAGTCCGTGCCTTGGGTTCGAACTCGAGACCTATGACTTGGCAGTCTGACGGTCACACCACTAGGTTATCGCTGCTAACTTAAATAATGAATTGTTGTCAGTGACAAGATTCACCTCTTCCATTTTGGAAAACTTGAACCGTTAGTTCGTTGATGAATAACAAAATACATATTAACTGACTTCAATCCTAAAAAAAAATAGAAATTTTGCTGATTTGACAACAAATAAAGACCGGACCTAGTATCGAACCCTGGGGAACCCTCGTCTTCCCTCGTGTGAAATACGCGATTTATACAAATTAATATTGCATGATTATTAGTACTAACTAATGAGTTATTAACGAATTATAATTATCTAGAGATCGGGTGAATTCTAGTAGTGCACTAATTAACTAAATTAATTAATTTAATCAGCGCACAAGAACAAGAAACACGCGAGCTTCCTAATTTGGCAAAAATGAAACAACCTTTACTATTTATTTACTACTATTAAATAGCCTCACAGTTGCCCGTAGGCGTTTATTATATGTAATTAAACCTATTTAAGTATGTATGTGCGAGCTTTTGCCTTTTATACTCAAGTTTTTTTTTATTTGTTTACATTACTTTAGTTAAAACTTTAAAAGCGACCAAACGGAGCGTTCTGTTCAGTGCGTGGAGAATGTTTGTCACGGACGCACGTACTCCGCGGCCGTGTTTGAAATATCGAACTCAGTAACGGGAACCGGAACCTTTTTTAAAACTTTTAAATTTAGAATCTCAGTTTTAAATGACGTTTTATTGTGATACTATATAAGTGTTGTGTTGCTGATACTTAATTTTATAACCTAAGTTTTTATTATATTGTGACAAATTACTTAAAAATCGTACTTATTTTACAACAATTTGGTAGAAGTGTCTTGGTTTGGAATAAATTAATATTGAATCTCTATTTACAATTTAAAAAAAAACTTAAAATACAAAAAAAAACATTCAAAAGTGACAAAAAGTGATATTAGAAAAGAAAATATTCTGTGATCCAACTTAAAAGTGGTTTAAAAAAGATTAAAACTTAAAAAAATATTTAAAATAAAGTGTAAATGTGCTCATAACCTGCAGAACTTTCGTGAACCCTTAGTGAAATCGTAAGTGGACGCTTGTACTACATTTCAACGTTGTCATTATAAATCAGTTTTATACGTTTCTTGAATAGAGAGCGCCTTTAATGAACAATCTCCGTCAGACGATAGTACTACATTATCATCAATTTTGTATGTATTAAATTAGGATCGTTCATTCATGAACACCTTTCTTAAACATGTGGTTCGGAAAGTTTTAAATACGTAGGTACGGTTGGTGAGGAATGTTTTAAAAGTTTTAAATACGTCCCGTACGTTTTTAAAACTTTTAAAACATGGTTATAATATGGATTGTATAAAAGATGATATGGCTAGAAAAGGGGTGACTACTGAGATGATAGCTGATAGAGATAATATTGTATGAGAGAAGAGAGTTGCTGAACCGACCCCAAATGAATTAGGATAACGGTTATGTTTATTCATACTTTACTATATGCAGGGTGTCCGGTAAATAATGGATAACCTTGAAATATCATTTATTAGACCTTAAGACGGTTCTAAAAAAAAAAATATTCAAAGTCAAATCATTTATTTCAAATAGGCCCATGTATGGCACTTTTGAACGTCAAAATTTACAAAATAATAAAATTGATTCTAGTCGCCCCTTCCAAAAGGTAGTTTTCGCATGGAGAAGAATGGGCAAGAAAAAACTATTGTAAAACATTTTAAAAGAGTAACGGCTTACTCTTTTAAAATGTACGTACATTAGTTAAATAATTATAGGTATGTGAAGACGATGCACCTAGAATAAAATTACTATACCACAATAGGTAAAAAGAATATAAAATGAAGCAACGACAGATAATTTTAGGTACATGGTACATGGTATGTGAGCACATATTTACAAACATCCAAGTAGTACCTAAGATTTTTAACTAACTTTTTTTACCTTATTACAATAAGGTAAAAAACATAACATACATAACATCACGCCTTGTTTCCCCGAAGGGTTGGGCAGAGGTGTCCCTGTAGCAGGTACACCCACATTTCGCCAGTTATGTTTTAAGTCCCATGTAATAGGGGGCGAGCCTATTGCCATCAACCGGGCACAAATCCTGACTCCGAGCTGCTACTTAGAAATTCCAGATAGAAAAACCCAATATCACTTTGCCCGACCCGGGAATCGAACCCAGGACCTCATGCTCAGCAGTAGCGCTTGCGACCACTAGACCAACGAGGCAAGGTAAAAAAGTTAGTTAAAAATCTTAGGTGAAGAAGAATGTACACATTCTTCTTCACCACAACCACAAATGAACGAATTCCATCAATTATTTGTTGTTGTAATATTGTACGTTGACTCTACCGACAGAGAAGCAGTAAATATTGTGACTAGAAAATGCACAGTATTTTTTAAAAAATCTTACTTGGGATATATATTTTTTTGTATTTTTTTTAAAACGGCCATAAGGTCTAATAAATGTTATTTCAAGGTTATCCATTATTTACCGGACACCCTGTATAGGTTTATCCCGCGGCATCGCCCGCGTAGAGGTCGGAAATTATCCCACAGGAAGGAACTATCGGAATAAAAAGTATCATTATGTCCTAACTCAGGTCATGGTCTACATGTGAGCCCAATTTCATCAAAATCCGTTTAACCGATAATTTGTGAAAAGGTCACAGACAGACAGAGTTACTTTCACATCTTCAAAACATATTAATCGTATAGAATAGTATAGTATAATTATATTATCACTATACAGTGTGTCTTCATAATGTGCACATATCGAAATGAGGGAATCTATGCTTAATTTTAAAGACTGAAAAATATTTTAAAAATCTAAATATTTTTTTTTCTTTTTATGGAATTAAAAAAAAAATTGCAACAAAACTATGTAACTTTTAAACTGAATCAGCTATCGCGATGAAACAAACTCCATAATGATTGGAAGTAAGTAGGCGTCCACATAAAATTAAAATTGAGAAAAAAACTACCCTCAATTGAAATAAACATGTTTTTTTGGTAAAAATCTGTATTTTTTCATAAATTTTTACAATAATTGTAAAATTTATAAATAAGACGCCCAAGAGAATAAAAAAATTTTTTTTTGCTACATAAAATTAAAAAAAAAAACAAAAAAAAAAATTTGACCATTTTTTCCGTCGATAAAATTAAGCATAGATTCCCTCATTTCGATATGTGCACATTATAAAGACTCACACTGTATTATATACTATAGTATAGTATGGTATAGTATAGAATAGTATAGTATAATATAGTATAGTGTGGATGAAGAATTTGACTACAAAATCTGTGTCTAGTGGACCAATAGAATTGCATTTTTGTTTTAAAGTCCTGGGGGCCTACCACCAGCTCAAAAGAAGTATTATTTTAATATTACTTCAGTGGGAGAAAGAGATGGAGCTATACTGAATAATACTGCTTTATGAGCTGGTGGTAGGCCCCCTGTTCTTTACCTGTCCTGCCCTGTCATCTATATTATTTATATACAGGGTGGCAGGGACATCGACACGAAAACTGCTACCATGGATTCAGTACATGATTTTGAACCCCCGAAAAATCGACCAATAGAATTGCAGTTTTTTTTAAAGTAGGTAGGTACGTAGTACGTACACACGACTACACATCAAGCTATACAATTCCAGTTTATGCTGAGCTCGCATTGTACGGAAATCCTACACAATGCGAGATCAACATAAACTGGAAATGTATAGCTTGATGTGTAGCCGTGTGTACCATTGACTACAAAATATGTGTCTAGTCGACCGATTTAATTGTAGTTTTTTGTTCATTCCATAGATGTATTAGATAGATAAAATATTCTTTAATAAGTACACCACAAAAATAATGTATGTGTGTGTGTATGTATGTGTATTAATTAGCACTAGCGGTATATCTATAGTTCGTTCACTATATTGCTGTCATGAACGTCATGATTAATTGAATGAGGTACACACGGCTACACATCAAGGTATACATCTATACTTAACATATAAAGCTGAAGAGTTTGTTTGTTTGCTTGAACGCGCAAATCTCAGGAACTACTAGTCCGATTTGAAAAATTCTTTCAGTGTTAGATAGCCCATTTATCGAGGAAGGCTATAGGCTATGTATCATCAGCTAAGACCAATAAGAGCGGCGCACCAAAGTAGTTACTTTGGTGTGCCGCTCTTATTATATATATAATATATAAATATATATTATATTTATTCCACGCGGTCGAAGTCGCGGGCTGAAGCTAGTTTCCAGTATAAGCTGACCTCGCATTGTAAGGAAATCCTCTGTATTGCGAGATCAGCATAAACTGGAAATGTATAGCTTGATGTGTAGCCGTGTGTACTCAATAATTTTGTAGTCTAAGAACAGTGTCAAAATTTACACGCATAGGATAATTATGGAAAATTCTTCCTCAATTGTTTTTTTCGGTTTTTATATTACCCGCTGTAAAACATATCGTATAGGTAAAGGTATTTGTTATTATTTTTTTGTTACATTTTTTTAGTAGATATCAAATAACAGTAGTTTATTTTTCATGACATTTTATTATTTTATATCTTATATATAAGGTAAATGGGTATTTGAGAAAATCATAAAAAAAAACAATTTACATTGTCACAAGCAAAAAATTTATTTTTAAATAAGTACCTTTTTGATTTAGTTTTACTACATAAAAATAAACCTTAGCAGTTCTAAACTATAAAAAAATCGATTTAATATATTAATATGTAGTAAAAGCAATCTCACAATTTACCTTGGTAGGTAAGTACTCGTGAAGACTTTTTATTTCTTGTTTTTTACTAAATCCGTATTTCAATTTCAGTTTTTTTTTAAATACTTCAATTCCATATTTAAAAGCCATTTATGGCGATAAAATTATATCACCAAAACTGTAAACAACTTTAAAAACAGGAACTATAAAAATATCACCCTGTTTCAATGATTAATAATTTATAAACACGTCTATTTTATAATCAATAATTCAAAATAAATAACAATCATTAATAGCTATTTTAGGCCAGTATGGATAGAAAAACAATCAACACAAACTTCGCAGTTTAAATATTAAACCAATAACAAGCATTATCAATCTGCCTAGCCCTTTCCCAACTATGTTGTGGTCAGCTTCCAGTCTAACCGAATGCAGCTGAATATTTACATGGAGCGACTGCCTATCTGATCTCCAAAACCCAATTACTGGGTAACACGATAGCCTTTGGTAAGACTGGTTGTCAGACTTTTGGGCTTCAGACTACCCGTAATGACTGTCATATTATATACGTCAGTCATATCTAAAAATGACAGCCGGGACCAAACGGTATTGATATGGAATGGATGCTCACCCATCCACGAACAAACCGCGGCAAGCGTGACCGTGAACTTCGTCCGATCCGTGCGACTGCTGTCATTTAACAAATAACAAACACTCCCAGTTATATTTAAATGAAAATAAAACTAACGAACGAAGCCACTAAATGCCAGCGCCCTTGAGTGGTTAGCTAACGCGTCGTACGTCCAGCCAGTAATAGGACTCGCCCATCAAGGAGCGCTGTCCCAAATTAGACGCTTTATTTAATTTATTATACATAAAAAAGGTATTTTAATAAAACACGTATATTAAAAGATTCATAATTAAATTATCTTTAAAATGGTGAAGGTTTTAGAAAATACGGTTGATAGTTTTTGCGTGATTCTCAGTTATTTATCCGCGTTAGACATAATTTAATTACACAATGCAATATATAAACATAATCCAAAATATTCACAGATTAAGTTATTAAGAAAATTCTCTTATTTAACATATTTATTTTTTCAAATCATTAACACTACTCGTTTAGACGTGATTTTTAGTATAAAATCATTAAAAGTCGGTTATCGTCGCCTTAATTGGCAATTATTTACGTGCAACATTGATTGGCCTATGACAACAATTTATTTTCCATAGCTCCATTACTAGAAACTTTAATAATACTTTACACACAATACCAGCAATGTATGCAATATATTCGACTAAAACGATACGCCACTGCTTCGCATGAATATTACGACTTGACAAATTTCTTTCATAAATATGTTAGTTTAATTTTAATGTACACTTATACCATCCGAATAAATGAGGGAATGGTAGGATAAACAAAATTCAGCATATAACTTGATAAAACAATATATTATTTAAAATACATAAAAGTAAAGTAATAAAAATCACAACTGTCTTGGCTCACCTTAGTACTGCCAAAAAAAAAAATTACTTTCTCTCCAACTATTCCAAAATCAAATATAAAGTATCCCACTCGCTACTGTTTGGATACACACAACAGAAAATAAATAAAGCTTCCTACTCATTTCCTTAAAATTATCTAGGTAATGTTGAAATCCGCATCAAAATCCGTTGCGTGATTTAGAAGAACAACGAGGTCACACAGACAGAAATGATAGACAACTTCAATTTATAATATGTATAGATAACTCATGGATAGGGCCGCTGGCACACGGAAACTCTTAACCATTTGTACATAACTGAAGTATCAGCAAAAAATACTTGCGTAACTTGTTTATGGTCTCTTCGAACGAGCCATAAACGTGAGGAAAGAATGACGTAACGATCGATCATAGAGTGAGAAAATAATGAATGAAAAATAATTGGTTGTTAGGCAAACAGGGAAATAACGAAACAGCACGACGTGACAAATTTCCGTGAAATTTCATAGAAATTGTTCCGACAGAGTCGCGTCGCGGTCTCGTCGTGCCTGCGGGAACCTTTAAGTAAAAAAATCTAAATTCAAAAGTCATTTATTCAAACTAGGCTGAGAATCTGCACTTTTCGAACGTCAAAATTAGGTACATATGACAGTCTCCCAAAAACGCCCACCCTTCACCACTTCCTAGTGCTTTAGCTGGGAAGAAGTGGCGCAACAAACTCAAAGTAAATGGAATTTGATGGTCTACATTTTCCTGACCTTAACCCAACTGATTTGGGGTCAGTGAAGCAGGTCTTCTTCCTGCATTAACTGCCATCTCAAAAGCCACTCCCTTTCTTGCCAATTAATCTTTCACACAGCCCACTCGAGCACTGGACGTGTACCATGATAACCATAGAAACGGGTTTTCTACAGGTTTTGTCGACGGAAGAATAGACAAAATGACATAATTATTGTGATTGTTTATCTGTCATTTTGTCTATTCTTCCGTCGACAAAACCCGTTTCTATTGTGGTCATGCCAAGCGTGCTGGTGACCCAGTGGTAACGTCACCGATTTACGAGTTGTATGTCGTGGGTTCGAACCCAGACCGGGCGGCGCATTACTTTGTGTAATTTATTTCTCTCAAATCGGTGAAGGAAAACATCGTGAAGAAACGGAATAAAAAAAATTCGCAGATATGTGACATCTAACAATCCGCACTTGTCCCGCGTGGTGGATTACGGCCCACTCCCTCTCACAGAGAGGAGGCCTGTGTCCCAGCAGTGGGAATTTCATAGGCTGGTTATGCGCAGTCACCCATCGTTTTTTAGGACCTTAGAAATGAGAATGGGAAGGCCAAGGCTATGTAATTATGTATCTTCGTATGGGTAACGAGAATAGGATTTACTTACAACAAACATATAATTTAATTAAATCAATTAAAATAAAATACTAAAAGCTGTCTTATTACCTACCGGTACCTGTCTGTTTTCGTATTAAATACCTATTTATTTAAGTAGTAATTATGGAACTTTTAGAACAGCAAGTTTCTGTTAAATACTTACTCCTGTTTTCGAACGTAAAAATTACCATCATTAATGCAATTAGATCTTCAGTAATTAACAATATGTACTTAGTACGTTTTTGTACTTCCTAGATGGAATTTAATGATAGTTCTACGGAACGAACTCATCGAAAAATGTCAAGGTCTTCTAATAAACTACGCTCAGACAGATAAGCATTTAGATAAATTGCGGCACGAGCTTTGTGTACCTATTTACAATATTAATATAAATTAAATCAATGATTCTGTATCATTTAGTATATTCTAGTTTATCATATCACAAAAATGCGACTATGAGAAGGATACGTATTTATTTCTGAGGAAAAGATAAAAAATGTATTTTTTTTATAACGGCCATAAGGTCTATTTATAATATGCTATTTTAAGGTTATCCATTCTTTACCGGACACCCTGTATATAGAGATAGATGGACAGAAGTAGCATTGCCAAAATCCAGTCGGCAGTTTAGCTGTGAGGAGTACGGAGTACTGTGGCTCACTTCTTTTCTCTTCTTCCTGCTCTGATTCTGTTTTTCACTAACCATCTAGACAAATCTCTCGTTTGCCATAACTGAGAAAACAATTCAAATCAAATTCAAAATTCTGATGTTAAAATCTGTAACGGTAGGTATGAACGCATACCCGAACCTGAGAATAGGGTTTAGGGTTTTATTTAGTCCGCCTTTCAGACAATAATAAAATATTAGTCACGTACTTATTTTTTGCTTTGTCATATTAATAAAAAATAACTTTGAAAACACGCATTAAAGTTGGAAAGTGGAAGCTCGCTACGTCACAACGCACTATTAAATCTAGCAAGGCGTGACGTCATGCCACAATTTAACTCAATGTATCACCGTAATCTTTTGATTACGTCAAAAAAGAAAAAATACATGTTCAAAATTTTTAAATAATCTACAAGACTGACAAAAAAAAATTTTTTTTTGGACACAATCTTATTCTATCATACGTGAGTAGCATAAGCATAATCAGCCTATTAGTATAAACGTTCACACTGCTGGGACATAGGCATTCTCTCTGTGAGTGGGAGTGGGCCGTAAGCCCGTAATCCACCACGCGGGCCCAGCACCAGTAGCATGAACGTTAACATGGCCACAATAGAAACGGGTTTTGTCGACGGAAGAATAGACAAAATGACAGATTGTGATTTTGAATCTATCATTTTGTCTATTCTTCCGTCGATAAAATCCGTTTCTATTGTGGCCATGTTAACGTGCAGTACGGGTTGTTAGATGTCAGACGTCTTCGATTTATTGGTTCTAGGATATGTCGGTTTTCCCACAATGTTTTCCTTCGCCATCATACATGAGAGAATGCCTTCAAATCTGAAGGCGAGTTTATTAGTCCCTGCTTGCAAGGCAACAGTGTATATTCGTAAACTTCTAGGGATGTCCGAAAAACAATTCAATTAGCAAGATAACAGCAGCGTAATATTTGGGGACTATTTGATTATTTATATGTATAGTGACGTGCTGCAAAAAAACGAAAACAAACAAGTCAACTTTGACATGCTGATGTGAATGACAGCTAACGTCACACTCGCGCCAAGTCATTGTGCTGTTATTGTGTTTTTCTAGTGTGCATTGAACGGCCAGCAGTTGGACGCTATTTTTTTCGACGAGTTCACAGCTTTGACTGTCTATCTAGACATATTTATATCTTTATTTATAAGGTTAACCACCGAAGTACCTACTATTTATACTTCGTTTGTATTATCAATTAAATTGTCTAAATAAATAACAGTTATTTTAAGAACTGTGTTCTCCCAAAACGTATGAGGTTACGCAATGATAAATTATTTTTATCACGAGTAGGTATTGTTTGATTCAAGCATCTCGGTTTTTTTTTTATCAACCCAATTATAGCAAACGTCAGTTACCTCATACAACTAATATCTATCTTCTTAGTAATAAAACGAAAATAAAAAAAAATACCAAAAAAAACTGCCAAACCTGTCGAAACGTTCTCAAGTGATGATCGTTCATACATGAAGCCAGGGACTGAAAGCGGTTACGGTTAAAGCTTAAGATACCTCAAAATATACCGGTACCGGTTTAGAATAAAGGTTGAACTATACCAATACCTTTATAAATAAAGATTGGGCTAAACGGTTATTTAACCTTTACACGATTTCGGTACCGAAAAACATGCGAGACGGCACAACCCAGTAACTGGATAATACGATACCCCTTGGTAAGACTGGTTGTCAGACTTTCGGGCTTCTGACGACCCGTAACGACTGTCAAATGTCTACAAATGACAGCTGGGACCAACGGCTTAACGTGCTTTCCGAGGCACGAAGGAGTCTCGGCATGTAAAGACATAGATGGTCGCCCATCCACAGACCAACCCTGGCAAGCGTGGTGTAACCGGATGAATCAACCCGTGCGGCTGATATTACTTAGCCACGAGAACCTACGTATTCGATATTAATTTTAAATTAATACTTCCACGCGTTCCTGTGAAAAAGGGTCTTGACAGACTGACAGACAGACAGACGGACGGACAACGAAGTGATCCTATAAGGGTTCCGTTTTTTCCTTTTGAGGTACGAAACCCTATAAAAACGATCATCAGGAAACAGAACAGAACAGGACAGAATTCAGAGAAACCCGAACTCATGTTGATCGTAATTAAGTTGAAGTTTCTACCTATATCAAATTGTCAGAAGTCTGACGGTATCCGCAGTTCGTCTCCGGTTTCCACGTTGTCGGACTGGGTTACGATTTCAATGTAACAATGTAGGTATACATAATTGTATCGGAGCCGAACCGGCGACATCGTACAAACCCAGCTTATGAGACCTCCCTGACAGAATTTATGATCACAGGCAGACGTCCCACTGGAAGGGGAACATCACAAAAGACCCTATTATGATGTTTACAAAGCAAACTTCAAAGCATTCAAACTATAAGAAAAGAATCTGTAGAAAAAAATGCAGGTAACACCTGCTTCGAAAATAATTCTTCCTACAGTGTTTTTTTTAATAAACCTGTTAGTAGTCTATGGATTAATAAGCTTATAAAACTAGTAAAAACTCGTTTTTTTTTTTTAATATACATGCACACATAAACTCACGCCTTCTTTCCAAGAGCGGAAACTATAGAAAGCCACCCACTACGATTCCTGCATAATCCATTCCTTTTTGTTTCTTTTCTTAAAATATGTGGTTAACTTTTTATGCTTCGATCGTAGACGATTAAAATCTATCACACCCCTTGGGCAGCTTTTTCAATGGTGTGCATCTTAATTGAATGGCTAAAATGTTAACCATAAATGGTTTAAAAAAAAAACCTAAAGAATTTTTTAAACTTTTCTGAAATACTACCTTGGCCAGCTCATTTTCTTCTGTGGATGCTTGCTGCTACACAATATTTTATCAACTTGTTTAATTTAAACGACTAAATAGGTACCCCACACTTCTCAAAAAATTTCACATAAAAAGTTTCGTCTGTAAACTATATGAGACAAATGAACTAATTTGACATATTATCCTATCATAGGTAAGTAACGTTACATTCTCATGATGCTTTTTTTTTTTTTGGCTGGGAAATTATCAAATAACTTCTCCCGCTCTGGGTGGAGCGGGAGGGCGTGTCAGACTCTTACTGACTAAAACCCACCCGTATTCCTTCGGTTGCCCTGTTGCCGGGGGCAACGATAGATAGATAGAATATTCTTTATTAATTATTATGTATGCCCGGCCCATATTCGCAGCCCCGGCAGGCATTGGCCCTAGCGGACCCCGTCAATTCTGCTGACATCTCTTTGAGGCGCGCGTGGAACACAACGCGCCGTCGACCCGGGCTTGGTCCTTATCGGACGGCAAGCTACCCATTGCTCACCGTCCGCAAGCCCGCGCCTACGGTGGCCGGAAATCGGATTCTCATGATGCTTGCAATTACCAAATGCAACATGACGAATTATTTAGGTATATATATTATTGTAGTATGTAGGTCTATTATGGAGGAGCTCGTGGATCTTGGACAGTCGTTACGGGTCGTCCGAAGCCCGAAAGTCTGACAACGAGTCTTACCAAGGGGTATCGTATTACACAGTTACTGGGTTGCGAAGGTCAGATAGGCAGTCGCTCCATGTAAAATACGGGTATTCAGCTGCATCCGGTTAGACTGCTAGCCGATCCCAACATAGTTGGGAAAAGGTTTGGCAGACTGACTGAGCTTGGGTATCTAATTTGCTCAGCAAATGGTTTTAAAAAACCTATAGAATTTTTTAAACTTCTTTTTTCTTGAATACAAGCCTGGTCAGCTCTTTTTTCTCCTATGGATGCTGCCATACAATATTTTATAAATAATTTATTCAATTTAAACGACTGATTAGACACACTTCACAAAAATATTGGGTTCATCCTTAAGGTACCCGATCCTTGAGGGACCCGTCCTTTAGGGCCTCGATCCTTGAGAACCCCGATAAATTTGATAAAATGCCAATGTCGTTTAAAATATAACTGCCAACAAAAGTTTTAAACTAACAAAATTATTAATCAGTTGGAATTAAGTAATAACACAGTTGCTGATAAAGTAGCTCTTATTTCACCGCTTTTAGGTCCATAATGCAGCTTATAAAACAAGCGTACTTTTTACTTTATTTTACTGCACTAGTGCTTTTACATTTTCATTTTTTTTTAAACTCAGCAAAAATTTTTTATGTGTAAAAAATAGTAAACACAGAAAAAGTTTTCAACCTTACTATAACCGTCAGTAAAATTTATTCGGCAACAATTAAGGTGAATAATAATCACGCATTATCAATATATTTTATCAATAATAAAATACAACATAGTCTTGTCTTTCTTATGCAAGTCATTTAAACTTTAATTTAATTATATCATTTTAATTCTAGACTAGGTTGCCTTAACCAAACTGACACATTATTTAATTAATGTACTTTGAAGCACTTTTTGTATCGATGGTACACTAGCATGATAATAGCAAAAATAACAAAAAACATATAATCAAATTTATCGGGGTGCTCAAGGATCGGAGCCCTAAAGGACGGGTCCCTCAAGGATCGGGTGCCTTAAGGATGAACCCAAAATATTAACATACAAAATTGCCGTCTGTAAACATCATAATTACTGTTTACAAAAACTACATGTGACAAATTAACTAATTTGTACCTCATAATATTAGGTAAGTAACATTCTCATGATGCATGCAATTACCAAATTCAACATGACGAATTAAGTATGTCAAATCGATTTGAAATCTCAAATTATGACTGACATGCAAACTGTTTTTCTTTTTGACCTTTCGTTTTCAATTGTTTTTTTTTTTAACGACTCTTTGTACCCATAAATTAATTTTAGTTTATCTATCTCAGTGGCGCTCCGGGAGTGCCGACAGAAGTGAAAACTTCAACAAGATCGCCTTGGTGGAAGAAAAACACTTGTATAGAACATTGGTAAACCTTATCTAAATAAAAAGCACAAGTAAAAGCGTTTAAAAAAAAAAAATCCTTCCGAAACCTTTAAAGTAAAAGTACTTGCATAGAACATTGATCAACACAATCGCGTTTACAAAAATGAGATGTCGGTAACGGTGTCGCGAGTTCAATTGTTTTTCCCATCTTAAAAATGCCCAACGCGCCTAAAGAAGTTTCCGCTTCAACAAAATAGTCAGATTTATTACTTAGTTTTAAGTAAGTAAAGGAAAGAAATAACTTAGCATAAGCTACGATGTAGTTGCTTGGACAACTTTTCCAAGTTGTCCCAGACTTGAATGCAGTTTGTCGGCAATAGTCATTAGCCACATACAGTTACATGGACTGTACTTGTACAGTCTAGAAAATAATAAGTTACCAGCCAAGAAATGATTAACTTTACCATGTAGTACTTTTAACATACTTAGATTTTTGGCCTCGCTAGTCGGGTCCTGGGCATGAACAGAAGTCATCAGTAGCTACTTATAGCTCGGATGCGAGTTGTGGGCACACGAAGATAATAAGGCATTGATAAGACACAGTCAGAAAAACAAAGTCTAAGATTTTATTACTAAGCTCACGCACAGCATTTGACAGCATCCTAGCCTAGCCTTTTCCCAACTATGTTGGGGTCGGCTTCCAGTCTAATCAGATGCAGCTGAATACCAGTATTTTACATGGAGCGACTGCCTATCTGACCCCCACAACCTAGTTACTAGGTAACACGATTCCCCTTGGTAAGACTGGTTGTCAGACTTTTGGGCTTCTAACTACCCGTAACGACTGTCAAAGATCTACAAATGACAGCCGCGATCAACGGCTTAACGTGCTTTCCGAGGCACGGAGGGGTCTTGGTATGTAAAGATGGTCAGCCATCCACGGACCAACCGCGGCAAGTGTAGCTTTAACTGAACAATCGATCCGTGCGGCTGTTATAGCCACAAGCCCCTCATTAGCACAATATTTGACAGCATGGCTTTAAATGTTGCAGTAAGCTGCTTGCAGCCTTCTGTTACTCACTCCTAATGACAATCGCTTTCATTTTGACAACCATACTTTCAGTTATTTTTGTTCCAAGCTAATATTGATAAATGATTACTGACAAAGCTAAAGACGTCCACGACTTAAATTATGATGTAATTTTTCTGTTGAAATTATGATGTCTTCAAGCAAGTATATCTCCTTTTTTGTTTTTACCATTTTTTTCTACGATCTTCTATTGTCTTCCGTAACGCCCACGCCATCTGGAAGTGTCAGGGCTCCACATACCTACTTACCTAGTAGTTATTTTGGCCCACAGCAACTCATTGTAAATCGAGGTCAACCCAATCCCATTTAAACTATGAGACTTATGTAATTATGACGCTGTAACAAAAATACACTTCTTTTCACGCGAGACAGACGTGAAAATATACTTCCCTGTTCCCTAGTTCTTGTTTCTAAGAAGTAATTAGATACAATAGTATGCCAGCGTTCGTGGCAGCCGAGGTCATGAAACGCGGGGGCGAGATGACAGGAGACACAGCCCTTGTAACTAGGGATGCAAGAAGTGCCAAAAAATATCGTATCGATATTTAAAAAAATATCAATATCGATTGCGATATATCGAAAAAAAATAACGATATATCGATAATTTTTGGCACTTACTGCGTACCTATTCGTACCTTAAAATCACCTTGAAAATGGAAAATGTTAAATAAAAAATCTTTCTTTATGAACTTCAATTGTGTTTGTTTTTACTATGTTAGCATATTTATTTAGCTCACTCACTGTTGATATTTTTTTCTTCAAGCAGTCACGCGGTCACGCCACATTTAATAAAAAAGTCTACTTTGTCGCACAACTGCCAAATTATAAGTGCCGGATAGAGACAGGAACATATCTAAGCCAATTCAGCATTTTTTAAGTAACGTATATAAATATTCACGAACCTACTCGCACGTTTTATGACCGCGACTGGTACGAGTCCAAGGCTCGGTTCCATCATAGCGAAGAAGAGCAGAGAGGATAGGAGATTTTTTGCAAACGACCAATAAGATATCGTTATTTCCACATCTCTCTGCGTAGCTATCTAAAGCTACCTGTCCACTGGAGCGGAGAAGGAAAGAAAGGAGCGGAGCTGTGCCAATATAAACCAACTAGCTTCTGCCTGCGACTTCGTCCGCGAGCCTATAACTTTCGTCAAGAATTGGTCTATCCAATGCAAAAACAATTTTTGAAATCCGACTCGTAGTTCCAGAGATTACCCCTACATACAAACTTACAAACAAGCAAACAAATACCTCTTTATAATATTATTAATAGTATAGATAGGTATAATCTAAACTCCACTCCAGAGTTTAGATTCTATTGGTTAATATTGGCGCAGCTCCGCTCCTTTCCTCGCTTCTCCGCTCTAGTGGTCGTGTTAATTGATCGTAAACAAAATAAACATCTCTTCTCTCCGCTCTTCTCCGCTTTGTTGGAACCGGGCATTAGCGGTTAGTAAAGTTAGATAATTTCTTATACCATAGTCTCGCTAAGAAGATAGGTATTGTCTCACTCATGTACTTCTGAGTGACTGAGGTATCTGTGAGATATGAGGAAGCTGCATCTGTGTACCTACTGATTACACCTAACTAACTGTCTCTTTTAATCATCTACCTACCACCGTGATAAAGCGACGTAAACTGATAAGGCTCATAAATTAGAACGTTCAAGGTGAGGATTAAGGTTCATGCACACACGTCAGTCACGTCAATGTCAAGTCGCCCATCACTCACATCAAAAATATAGTTACGTAGTAGTTGTAGGACGTTGGCTTCACACATCAGCTACGTCACTATAAATAAATAAATGATTAAAATACATTTATACATTATACAACCAAAATCGGTTGAACGGACTGTTAAAAGGTTAATTTAAATATCTAATCTTATTTCAAATGGAGTCTAGTTACAACTAAATGTAGATAGATTTGCGAAATACTAGATTTATTAATATTCCATTTGTTGGGCGTGGATCTAATTGGTCTTTGAAGCTTTCAGACACACAACTACACAACTACCTACTTATCTTTTTTAAAGATCAATGGCTTAATTTATCATACTGAATCATAATTGCCGTATGGCTGCCGGTCCACTGGAGCGGAGAAGTGAGGAGAGGAACGTAACTGTGCCAATATTAACCAATAGAATCTAAACTCTGCTCCAAAGTTTACATTCTATTGGTTAATATTGGCTCAGCTCCGCTCCTCGCTTCTCTTCTCCGCGCCGGTGGTAGACAGGCAGCCTTAGGGCGAATACTTTTTCCCGCGTTTTAGATCTGTCAATGTCAATATTCCACAATAGTGCATACCGCAGCTCATAAATGCGGTTTAGTTAGGGATGGGTCGTTACATGATTTTCGCGAAATGTAACGTAACTAGTAACTTCGAGGACGTCACCGGTTTTGAAAACTAGTGATTTAAATAACTAGTTATTTTTCAAATTCTATTCGGTGATTCTATCGAAGTAATACAGTTATTTGCGAAACGAAAATGTAAATGATACCTATGTAATACGCTACTAATCACAAGCTTTAAGTTTTTGGAACGAATAAGTTTTTGTAGCTACATTTATATGCAGTTACATTATTAAGGTAAATAATATGCGCTCGCAACGTACTTTTGTTTCGTTTCACTCTTTTCATTCGATCACTGCATTGTGATGTAACTATACTACATAGGTTTAGGTAGTTAAATAAAGGTAAACAAAAAATACCACGTGACGAGACAGCTGTCAAGTAACCGACTAAACGCAATACCTGTCACTTCAGTTGTCATGCTACGTTACAGTTGTACTCTTCAATTTAGCAACGTTATAATTCGTTGACGTTTAGAGTTTGGGCTCTTTACAATAGACAAATTACAAAATATTTTATTATTAGTATAAATCTAACTAGAAAAATGTGCTCAAGCAGTTACATTTACGAATAGTAGTTTAATAATAAATGATTAAGTTAACATACATTAATATAAGCAAATATAAGGAAACTATTGTAAAAATTTAAAATAAATTTAATTTGGTTTAATCGTATTTCTGAACATGAAAGCGTCATCTATAAAAACCCTTTTAACGATTTGTTTACCTTTATTTAACTACCTACACCTATGGAGTATAGTTACAAAAATCACGTGTTATTGTGTGACTCGAAACTAGTTATTCGGCTACATGCCCCGTAGCCAGTTATTGTAACTAGTGACGTGAAATAACGCCCAAACCTAGTTCAGTAGTGCTATTCTGTAACCATCTCACCGTGTTATCTTAGGTGAAGTGAGCGTGGAGTGAGCTGTCAGTTGCTAAGGATTGACACTATTGGCAGCTCACTTCACGGTGAGATTTTTACAGAATAGCACTACAGGTGTGTGATCGCTTTCTGTTTCATTGGTCACATTGCCCCTAAATCTGTAAATAGTAGAGGAATTACTGCTATCTTCCCTATCTCGATATAGAAAAGTACAAATTCCCTTAACTGCAGTAAGTTAGTAATTAATGGCATGTAACACTAGTTGAACTATACAAATGAAATAAATAAAACATTCTGATGATCTTTGTCACGCACATTTTGTCGTTACACGTGTTTCTATTTTAGTTTATATATTATGTACTCACGTCTACACATCGAGCTATACGAAACCAGTTTATGTTGATCTTGCATTGTATAGGATTTCCGTACAATGCGAGGTCAGTTTATACTGGAAATTTATAGCTTGATGTGTAGCCGTGTGTACTAGGTGATCATATAAAGCTCGTGGCTAAGTAATAACAGCCGCACGGTTAACTCCATCAGGTTAAGCTACACTTGCCGGGGTTGGTCGGTGGATGGGTGACTATCTTAACATACCGAGACTCCTCCGTGCCACGGAAAGCACATTAAGCCGTTGGTCCCGGCTGGCATTCGTGGATCATTGACAATCGTTACGGGTCGTCAGAAGCCTGAAAGTCTGACAATCAGTCTTACCAAGGGGTATCGTATTACCCAGTTACTGGGTTGTGGAGGTCAGATAGGCAGTCGCTCCATGTAAAGTACAGTATTCAGCTGCATCCGGTTAGACTGGAAGCCGACCCCAACATAGTTGGGAAAAGGCTAGGTAGATTGATTGATGTACATATTAGGTGATCATAACTTCATAACATTAGTCATAGTATTGCGTTTATAAACCCACGTTTACACCAAGATATAAAACATAACTTTTGCCCGCGACTTCATCCACCTAAAATTTCTTGTTTTAACATTATTAATAATATATCGTATGACACTCGGCAATACTATATCTACCCATTAGTGAAAGAATTTTCGGAAAGAAAGAAAAATAAATATTTGGACACAGTTCGTGAAACACAAATAACAAAGTGAAAATAAAGGCTTGTGCAGACCAGCGCGACACGCGGCGCGACACAAAGGCACCGCTGTCTTTGTGTCGCGTCGCGTGTCGCGCTGGTCTTCACGAGCCTTAATGTTTTATCAACAATATTGTGTGCCTCACGGCTGCGCCAAAAAGGTTCATTTCAGCATTAATGCCAGACAGATGCTGTCTGGCGCTGGTTTTCTAATGAACCCTTAAGGACAAGTGACGGAGAGTACAAACAGTTTCAACATACCTAATACATAATTTGTATACTTCAAAACTAAATAAATAAATAAGTACGTAATCAAATATAATACAAAAACAAAAAACCGAAAACGACAAGAACTGACCCAGCAAAAACCTGTTCTTAGCGAGCTATGTAGAATCCGTGCACCGGTGCACTCACAAAGCGCTACAGGCAGGAAACGACTCAGTAGTTCTGAAGATTACCCTCTATAAACAAACTCACAGCTCGTTGTAGTTTTTCTTCTTCGTCGTATCGATGATTCCATTTTGTTTTAAATGAGCGTCGAAGTCTACCAGAATTCGGCCACTTCGACAGCATTATCGTTGGCCTCGCAGAAGTCTTCCATAGTGCAGGTGTTATTGCATAGAGAGCACGACAAAAGGTGGGGCATAGTTTGCGATGTGGCTCCACAGTTGCACTGCGATTCATCGGAGTACCACCACCTGACTAAGTTGTGCCTACAGCGGCCCACCTGGCTTCTTTGGGCCTGCGCCCACTGGCGGCACGGCACGACAAGGAATGTTTTTGCGACGAATAGGAATATAACTTAAGTATTTGTCTGACAATAGAATTGAAATTTCAATGATGATGCCTAAAGATGTCGCGGCATGTCTAAAGATACCGCGGCATCGTTGCCGTTGAAATTTAAATTTTATTGTCATATTATTATGTTATATTTTCTATTTGTGGCATAAAAATCCCTTGCCGTGTCGTGCCGCCAGTGGACGCAGGCCCATAGTCGGATAAGAAATTTCCAGCGGGTCTAAAACGGCTACTAAGCACGACTAAAAGCAATTCATTTTCCGAATTCTCAGCAATTCCGCTATGGTAACACATATTTTAGCTGAATCATATATTCAATTCATATCAAAATCATATTTGTTGTAAATAATTGCCGCATGAAAAAATTAAGACCGTAATTTTGCCAGATAATTTTTCTTTACAGTTTTTATTAATTAAATGAGATTTTTAATTTTTATTTCTACAGTTTAAAATGTTATTTCATTATACTGTCAAACAGATTAATTGCGTATTATGAATTGAACGCAGATAATATTATGAATTGTCAATTTGTGACAGTTTGTGTGAATCATAATATTATTATATTATGATTCTGCCAAAGCGGCCATTTTAGGCCCCCTGGTTGGTTGGTTAGTTGGTTAGCTGGTTAAGAGATTTCCAGGTGGGCCATGGAAATTGGTGGTGTTTGAGAAGTCCCAGTTTTAATCGTGCCGCATTAAAGCTGCCGTCATGTTGTGGGATGGTGGACTTGAGGAAGCTTGGCTCTTCAGTCTGCCCCTCTGCTTCATAACACTGTAAAGTGAATGCCATTTGTTATAATTATTTAAAACATATTCTACACGTTGTGTCTACTACATTCATAGTTTCATTTATTGAAGTGAAAACTTCTTAAGGCGAGTTGGGCATTTTGAGATGGGACCATTGATTTCGCGACACTGTGACGACACCAGCTTTTGACCATTAAAAAGACATCAACGCGTTCATTACCACGGTGCAGTTTTCAAATTCACACTTCTATCGGCACTCCCGGAGGGCCACTGTTTATTGTTTTTTTTTACACAATAAACAAGTTGTACAAGTTGGTTATAAACAAAATCTATAAAATGTCAAAAATGTGAACAATACACTTCTGAGTCTGAACCTTCATTATATGTTTTATACACGAAATGTTTTTTTTTTTGACAAATCTTTTATAAAACTTGTAAATAAACAGTCTGAAGAAACAAAATAATAAAACATAACAACACTTGATCGTTTTACGTTTTTATTTCAGGCATTTTATAGATACTGAATTTAATTTATTTTAATTTTAAATATTACACACCACATAATAACAATAGTTTATCATATATTTCTTTGTGACTACAATCAAATAATAATTCATTCCACCATGCGACAACAGTTACATTGCTTGTAGACACGAACAACATACAGACACACACACACATAAAAACAAAACAACAACGAGGAACAAAAAAAAAATACCGCCACTTAACACAGAAATAACATAGAAATAAATCATTCGATACTTACGATCATTTCATTTAATTGTAGTCAATCGATTATGTTACATGACCGTATCGAGCGGACTACTAAACATGGATGGTGGATGTAACCAGTATGTTTTCATGTTCTTTTGTTTTTATATTTAATACTTTCAATGCTGATAAATTGATAATATGCGTGAAGTTCAGCCTTCATCCAGAATCCTTATAAAAATGTTTCGCTAAAGGAATCACTTCGCAGCTATCGAAATAATTAGGTACTGTTTTATGTTACTTTTTTTTTGTGAAAACTTCTTTAAGCGCGTTGGGCATTTTTGGGAAAATCAACTGAACTCGCGACACTGTTACCGACACCAGCTTTTGACCATTAAAAAGACATCAACGCGCGATACATTTTCTTTGAGATTAATGACATTCCAAACACTAAAACATGATAACGACATGATTGGCATTTCCCTTTTTTTACCGACTTCAAAAAGAAAAGTATTTCCTGCACAATAAAATTGTTCAAGTTTTCACTTCTGTCGGCACTCCCGGAGTGCCACTGTTTTAATATGAAATTGGGGTAATTATAGTTCTTAAGTCATGCCTATTTTTTTAATATTCAAAAATAGGTAATAAGATTTTTTATAAATTTTTGGCAATGTTACCGCAGTACCTATGTGCCCCTTTCGGATGGGACAGAGTTTTCTTACACATTGTATAACTGCATTATTGAATCAAGGATTTGGAACAAAGAATCGTAGGCAACTATTAATACTTAACACTGGTAGTCACCAAGTAAGTAGACACAATCACCAAAATTTTAATGATTGTCATTTTTATTGCAAAAGTAAAACCTGAACAAATAAAAATGGCACTGACAGCGATGCGGACGAATTTTTTTTATACCCAATGAGCTCTTCCTTTATTTTAATTTTATTTCCTTCATATACTTGTACATAATCTATATATTTTAGTGTTAGATATAAGTATATTATATTTAAGATGAATAAATGAAATAAACAAAAAGTAGGTACACAAAAAAAACAATTTTAAATTGTGTATTTCGTTTATTTAACGGCTTACTAAAGATCTTGACTTCATCTCAAATTCTAGGCAATATCAAAACTAGGTACCTACATATTAGCGAAAAAACCGAGAAATTTTAATTACTTGTTGTAACTATTAGCGATTCGCAATGCTCATAAAGAAAAATATTTTATTTGGGACACGCACAGGAAATTCAAACAGTAATAACAACACAATAATCTTGGCTTCTAAGATACAGGTAATAATAATGTGGGATTGTAAGGCAAAATAAACGATTATGAGATACTTGAAAAACTTTATTTCCGAGACACACCAAAATTTTCAACGTTACACCGTAAGTCGTCGTATCGTGAATCCCGTTCATGCTATTCGTCCTCATTCACTCGCACACACATTCTTCCCTTCCTTTCATTCGCCGCGTTCCGTTTTAAACAATTTAGCTGCGTTCATATTTAATGTGATACAATATTTTTATCCCACAGTCGGCCATCCTGATCCATGTCTGTCCTCAGACATCCACACTAACATTCATCCTAGCTCTCAACTTAAATTTAACTTAACTACTAGTACAGCATTACAACATCAAATTTAACTTAACTACTAGTACAGCATTACAACATCAAAGTACTTAATAACATAACATCACTTCATTTCGAAGTTTCATTTTAAAGAGAAGATACAACATAATTATCAATATTCCTCTGAACAAGTTTACACACTGACATTTATCATTGCAGTAGGCATAGTACCTACAGATACAGATCTCTTAATTATAATAAACTAGACTAAGCTAACATCGTAACAATATATGGTATTAATGAAACATTGCACACAACCTTTCACACACAAACCTGAAACAAGACAAAGTTAAATTAACAAACAACTCTCACCTTTTAGGTATTAAGAGTTGTCACCCGGCCACACCTTCATATAGTCTGCAGAACTAGAGGTTACCCCAGGGCCTTCAGTATCAGGGTCAAGCTTTTCCACATCATATCTGTTCTTCCCCTTTACTTTTACAACTTGATAGGGCCCTAGATATCTGGCTTTCAGCTTCATTCCCGTGCCAAACTGCGTGCGTTTTATTGCCACTAAATCTCCTTCATTGTACTTTATACTTTCTTTTCTCTTTCTATTGAAATTTCTTATGTTTTCTTCTTGAACTTGTAGAATTTGTTCTTTAGCTTTCTCTCTAAGTTTTTCTCTCTCCTCTGAATAACTTTCTCTCTCTTCCTCTAAAAGCAAGTTATAAATCTCTATGTCTTCTTTCATTCTCATCTTAGTCCCAATCAATAGTTGATAGGGTGTAGTGTTTATGCTTCGCTGAAAAGTACTATTTAGAGAACGCTGTAGTCTACTGGTATGCCTGTACCACAGAGCAGGGTTTTCTATACACATCTTTGTAAGTACGGAGATTATAGTACGATGAACCCTTTCCACTTGCCCATTTCCTCTAGGCACTCCCGTCGTAATTTTGATATGTTGTATGTTTTCGTCTTTACAATACTCTTGAAACTCATTGCTCGTATAAGCCGTTCCTCGATCAGTTATAAATCTGGTTGGATTGCCAAAATGTTGTTGGTGAGTTTTCAACTTGTCAATTGTTTCTTTACTTGTGGTACCCTTAGTGGGAAATATCCAGGTAAACTTCGTGAATGCGTCTACAATCGTGAGAATATGGTTATACTGCTTCTTCGTCTCAGTCATTGGACCGATGTGATCCAAATGAAGTGTATGCAGCGGCGACTCTTCCTTTTCAATCGGAGTTAGGAATCCTTCTTGTTTTCCCTCTTTACGTGTAGCTAACAAACATGGAATGCAACTTGTAATAAACTCTTCAATTTTCTTATCAAGGTTCTTGATAAAATAATCTTTACTTATTAATTCAATCATCTTTCTTTTTGAAAAATGTCCATTTACATGAGCCCATTTTATGATATCGTTTTCCATAGACTTTGGGATCACTAAATGCTTTTCCATTCCTTTATACAGCAATCCATTATCAATATAATAATCACCATAAGTTTTCTCCTGTAAAATCTCTAATATAGCTTTAAGACCATCATCCAACTGTTGTGCTCGTCTGATCTCATCGTGCAGGGTTACTACTGCTACATATGGGTTTCGACTTAACGCATCAGCATGTTTCATCCTCGTTCCTGGCCGGTGTTCAACCACAAAGTCAAACTCTTGCAGAAGCAATGCCCATCTTGCAACCCTCGTACTCAAATCTTTTTTCTTAAGTGTCATCTGGAATGCTTGGCAATCAGTTACAATTTTAAATCTTATACCAAACAAGTAGTGTCTAAATTTTTTTACCCCTTCTATGATAGCCAGACTTTCCAGTTCGTAACTGGTATACTTTTTTTCCGCATCATTCGTTTTACGACTCATGAAATATACTGGATGTAGTCCACCGTCATCGTTAGATCGCTGCATAAGTATAGCAGCATAAGCCAGACGTGATGCGTCTGTATGCATTTCTGTCTCCAATCTTGGATTAAATATTCGTAAAACTGGTTTAGTAGTCAAACGTTCCTTCAAACAATCGAATGCACACCGTTGCTCATCATTGAATTCGAAACAGGTATCTTTCTTAAGTAAATCTGTAAGTGGCCGTGCTATAGATGCAAAATTCTGGATATACTTCCTAAAATATGATGCCAACCCGATAAAACTTTGTAATTGCTTAACTGTTTTTGGTTGTGGAAACTTTGCAACAGCATCAATCTTTTCACTGGCTGGCCTTATTTGTCCATTCTCGATCGTATGACCTAAATAAGTTATGCTTCGACGTATCAGCTGTGCTTTCTTCCAATTTATTTGCAAGCCATATTCAGATGCCACTCTTAAAACTTCTCTTAATCTATCAACGGCTTCCTGTTCATCTTTTGCTGGAATAAGAATATCATCGACAAATATTAGAACAATCCCTTTAGATATTAATTCTCTGAAGATTATAGTCACAAATCTCATGAAGTAGTTTGGGCAAATAGATAAACCAAATGGAGCCTTCAAAAACTCGAACTGACCATGATGTGTAACAAATGCAGTGTACTTTACCGACTCACTGCTGACATTCAGATGGAAAAACCCATTTTTTAAATCCAGTACACTAAATACTTTTGCCTCTGCCAACTTGTCAATGTAATCTTCAATAATCGGCAATGGAAACTCATCTTTTATAATTTTACTATTTAATTTTCTATAGTCAACACACACCCTTATAGCACCATCCTTTTTGCGAACCAGAACTAATGGACTAGCATATTCAGAATAACTTACGCGTACAATTCCTTGCTCAAGCCACTCCGCAACTTGTTCTTCAACTTCCGCCTGCTCCTTTAGCGATATGCGTCGTGGACGCTGCGCCACCGGGACATCGTCTTTCAAAATTATTTTCAGCTGGATAGGAGCTTCTTTAATTTGGCATGGTTGATAACTCTCAACCATCTGAACAACCTCTTCTTTAAGGCAAGTATTACTTACATGACCAAGGTCAACAATGCAACTGAAACAATTAATTTCATTCACCCATTCCACAGGTTTCATCCACACAGCACTACCATTCATAACCGTTATAACATCCTTAAGAAATTCGTGACCTATGATTACATCAAAAGGCATACAGTCTTTAGGTACCACGTAAAATAACACATCGTCGTATTTCGTACTGTCGATCACCACACTTGTTGTAATACAACCTAATGACTCCACTTTAGCGAAACCAAGCCCAGACAGTGTTATGTTATTGTTCATCACTTTACTAACATTAGCACAAAACTCAGAAGATACCAAGTTCACATCACTGCCTGAATCAACAAGTGCACTTGTCGTTTTACCACATAATTTTACGATCTTCAAAGGTTTTCCCCGTTGCGATTGTTTGTTTACATCGTAGATGTCACAATCGATTTGACTTTGACGTTTGCTATCTTTGTCGTCATCTGTCATCTTGTCACTGTCATTCTGTGAGTGTGACGTATCATTCGCGTTGTTGAACGATGATTGACCGAACATTGCTTGCTTGTTCAGTCGTTCGCTGCTCCCGCTCCCACTTGTCGATGCTTCGTTGCGATCTTTTTTATCGCCGGAAGTGCCGGAACTACGCCATCTAGTTGAACCCACACTTGAATCTTCCTTACGGCCGCCCGCCGCCATGTTTTTCCTATACGGGCACTTCGGTGAAATATGGCCGTATTCGTTACAGTTAAAGCACTTTGGACCTTGTGCCTTCCGCGGACAGCCTTCCGACACATGATCGCCTTCACCACAGTTATAGCACCTTTTCACAGTTTTTTCATGACGTATGATGCCGCGTTTTTCGTTTCTGTAGGTGCTTCTAGAATGTTCCAGTCTCATCTTTTCCTTAACAGTCTCGTAGATTTTAAACTTCTCTTTAAGATCAGGATACGTAGTTACACCGTATAGCATAATTTTATTGGTTTCGTGGTCGACTATGCCATCAACGATATATTTAATGGCCACGTAATCGGGTATTTTTCCTCTTTTCCCCAATTCCTTCATGACCATCATATAATCAATGCAACTTTCTTCACGTCTTTTCTTTCGTTGACTCATAAGCTCGTGTATTGCTTTGATGTCGACGGTGTCAGGGAACTCTTTACTAAGGGCCGCCTTAAGTTCTTCCCATGTTTTGTGAGGGCGTTCTGCTTGCATCCAAAGTTGTGCGGTGCCTGATAGGGATCTCCGTGCCATCAGCAGCTGTTGTAACGGGGTCCAACCACATATTTCTCCATTTTCTTCCACGTTTTGTATCCATCGCGTCACTGGATACGTTTTATCTTGACCGGTGAATTTAGGTATTAGATCCGAAGTTAGGTACAACATTGAGTTCAGGCCCGAACCTGATTCGTCTTTCGACATTTTCGTTAGCGTCAGCTCACCGTTTGCCGATACCGTCGGAATTATCTAATTATCTTCGGCCGCCGTTGATTTTCTGAATAGGTACCTTTCGCCGCCGTTCCCCACGCCACGTGCGAGCCGGTCTCCGTCGTCCGTCGTTAATCAACTTCTTAAAACTTGATCCCGTGTCGTTATTTTGCCAATCCCGGACGAGCCCCCAAATTTTGTGGGATTGTAAGGCAAAATAAACGATTATGAGATACTTGAAAAACTTTATTTCCGAGACACACCAAAATTTTCAACGTTACACCGTAAGTCGTCGTATCGTGAATCCCGTTCATGCTATTCGTCCTCATTCACTCGCACACACATTCTTCCCTTCCTTTCATTCGCCGCGTTCCGTTTTAAACAATTTAGCTGCGTTCATATTTAATGTGATACAATATTTTTATCCCACAATAATAATAAAGTTTATTAATCAAAAAGTAACAATACAATTTAGCGAAATTCGGTGAGCCACAAACTAAACATCGCTTGTGTCTTGTTGCTCAGGGGGCCTACCACCAGCTCATAAAGCAATAATATTTTAATATTACTTCAGTGGGAGAAAGAGATGGAGCTATACGTCCTGTAGAGCTTCATCTCTTTCCCACACTGCGGTTAAAAATATTATAACTGCATTACAGTGTGAGGGTAATAATAAAGACAAGATATAGAAAAAATAATTAAAATAAAACATTTGTCAAATTCTAGACTTAAAGAAAAGTAAAAATAGTTTACATTTTGTTGGGCTTGTGTAGTTTTATGAGGTTTGAGTGGGTGTGATGGTGTGTGTGACGGTGTATGTGCGTGGTGTATATTCTATATCAAGGCTTCGGTGTCATCGTATGATAATATTAGAAGAGCTGAAGTTAGGATATAAACTTAGTTTACAAGTCAGGGTTTTTCACTCTTGAGCACTAACTTTAGCCATTTTTGATCAAAATAATATAATTACATTTATGGAGAAATAAAGATTTATTATAATATATTTTATAATCGCTGTACCACCTCGAGCATTTTTTTTTCGGTAGGAGGAAAATAACAAAATATATTTCCATGAGCTCATGATAGAGTACAGTCTATGTATGCGTACCTTTATTTATTATATTAATACTACTTTAAATAATATTTTCCTTCCTCATTCTGATATCCACGTTAATAATATGCAAATCCTGAAAACTTATTTGTTAAGAGACTGCAAAATTGACGTCACAATTTGTTTGCATTCATATTTCTTGGTATATTTGATACCTATGATTCGATACGTTATTATTATTAATATTCCGTTTATTCATTTCAATTCTTATTCGATTACATTTTTAAATATTTCTTAAAATAAAAAGGATAAAAAAATATTTAAAAAATAGAGTTCCGCCGGTGTCGGGAGCAGGGTCCAAGCTACCGGTGGTTAGGGCTGCAGAGACAGGAACCTCCTCACATTGCGAGCCGTATCGAGGAGTACTGCCTTCTGAATCAGGTGCTTGATCCAACCGCCTAACGAGAGCCTCGAGAGATGTTGGTCGAGGCTTTCGGCCATCAGGCCATTAGCTGTTACACACACAATGATAGCCGAGCTCACATTCCACATTATTTATATTATATATATGTTTTATAATTTATATTAAGTATATTTTAAAGTACTTTAATTAAAATAAATGTATGATGAAAAAGTCCTGAAAATCGCTTAGTACAGTGGTTAATACAATTATGCCTTAATAATTGATGCCTTGTTGATCCATGGTTGCAAGCAGGTCCTGATTTCGATAGGCAAAGTGTTATTGGGATTTTCTATCAGGAATTTCTCAGTAGCAGCCCGGAGTCTGGATTTGTGCCCGGTTGACGGCAATAGGCTCGCCCCCTATTACATGGGACTTACTAGCGAAATGTGGGTGATATCATAGGTACACCTCTGCTCAATACTTCGGGAAATACAGGCGTGATGTTATGATAATTCAACTGTAAGAATTAACATTGTCGGATCTACATTTTCGCGATTTTTAAATTTATTATTATTTATTTTATTAACTTAATAAAAAATCCTAAAGTTACATTGCCCCACAAAACTGCTTACGCAGTTTAACTGTGAGATCATTGAGTCTCTCGTACAGTAAACATATATTTATCAGGTACATCTATAATCTATATAATATTCAATACCTACACTCACATAGAATCTAACATTAATTTTTTAAGATTACGAGCGAATTTTACTTTATTAGCTTCTTGCCTGATGTCAGCAGGCAAAGTGTTTAATAAGTAGGGAACGCGTTTTTTTAAAGTTCTGTCGCCATAGTAACTACTAACTCTGGGTACATCATATTTACCTGCTGTCATCGACCTGGTAGTATACCTGTTAGAAACCAGTGAGTCACTATCCCGCTTGCCATGGCTATTAACTAATAATAAATTGCATTACAGGTCTTAGAATAAATTATAAAAATGTTCCAGCAAAGATTTGAAGCAATCAAAAAAATCACAAAAATGTATATCCAACAACATTAATTGCTACGATCGAATTATGTAGTTACCTCGTTTATTTTTATAAATCTTACATTTTATTTAAAGAAGAGAAAGAAAGAAAGAAAACTTGTTTATTCTGCACAAACAAAACGCACATTAAAAAAAATATCCTTAAATACACACATACAACAAAAGTAGCCAAAAGCCTCGTATTCAGTCAATAAAAGTTTGACAATGTTGTTCTTTGCAAAATAAAACACTGCTCACAAATCATTCGAATTCCTATTATCATATACAAATGCACTCCACACAAAACCGTATCACATTGCGTGCAGACATGCATCCAATGTCAATGTCAAAGATGCAGCCTGACGTATGTGACGTATCATGTTTAAGAAGTCGCACGCTCCATATAAATAACACAAATATTTCCACTGTTAATACTATAACATTAATTGTTTAACACCTGTGAGACTACTGTTCAAATATTATAACTTTTATCTCAATAAAGTCATAGTGGATGGATATGACGCATAATTATTTTCACCAAAATTGTTCTTTTCTTGTTTTTGTTCTTTCTTAGTGTCACGTTTACCACAAATAAACGTATTGTCTTTCTTTCTTTCCTTGTATACAGGCTGGTTCCTTTTTTCAACGGAAGACTATTTTTCTCTCTTATACATTTTCGTCGGGTTAAGTTTTTATAACTGAAAAAAAAAATTGTTGCTTCTACAGTCTCAGTTCCACTGCAGGCCGTAATGGTAATTAATCAGGCGCAACTAGCCGATACCTTTTCCATACAAATTTCGGGGGGGTTTTACTCCACTGTCACACATTGTACATCCAAAGTAAAACATGAAATCGTTTTGTCTTTTTATTAATTTTGTATGTACAGAAGCAGAATAGTAAAAAAAAGTTATGAGCCAACAAAGATTCGTTTTTCCTGCAAATTTTAACGCAACTTTGGGAGTAAATAAGTAATAAAAGAAGTATAAAATCTCCAAAACAAAGCTCGTTCCGACAAAGCTTAATTGACGAAGATTATAATAAACTTTATTCGTTATTGATTAATGCAGTTAGCTTTTCATAAAACTCCACCTTCCAAAGGACTTTTCGTAATTTTTTACGCGCTCGTTTTACTAAAATCCTTTTGAACGGTGTATGTGTGCGTGCGAACTAGAGTTTGTGCATGTAGACCAGTGTCTAACTGCTCATCACTGACACTATCTCTGTCGGACACGATGCCAGGTGAGATAGCGTGCTTTTTGACCAAGCCCACCAATGAGTTCGAGCCCGCGACTAGTTCAACCTTAAGCGTGTTTACTGGGTTATTTACTAACTTGAGGTAGGTACATGAAAATGTATCAATATTATGAATTCATCGGCGTCGAGTTCTCGGTCTCACCCAGTGCAAGGCATCTTGAAGACAACAGACTATTTAGTTGTGTTTCTGTCCGAAATTTTAAATTTCAATTGTTCTTTCAATTTTTATTTCCGATTTTTTTTACCAAATAGGTACTGTTTATGTCTGTTCCATACACAAAGTATGAAACAGACTTAAACAGTAGGTACCCAGTATCGGAAAATTGCATGGCCCATTGACCCATCCATGGACCCAATCCTCCAATCAATTCCTCGTTTAAAAACCCTTTATAATCAATCTAAATTGCATACCCACGTCACAGACTTACACTACACACTACGTGATTTACGCATGTCATAGAACTACACAAGATAAACTACTGTTATCTAGCCAGCATGCTGTAAGCAAATGATGAGAAAACCTCCATGACTCATAGACTCACAAAGCGCTGTGGAATGCTGAAAACAACGATTGACATTGATTTGTACTACGCGCGTGTGATTGACTCTTGTTTAGAAACTCTTGCGCGTTTTTGACATTACGCATCGAAATGTATTGTAATTTATAAGTACATACCAATGACGTATTAAAGCTCTTAATTTTAAATGTAAACTCTTATTCTAAAGATTTTTTTTTCTCCTATTATGTTAGTGATTAATTGTGGATTACTTTAAGAAAAGTGGTAGGCTAAAGGTGGATAGATTGAGGAAAAGATGATACCGCTAGGATGGTTAATAGAACCTACGCTTACACAAGAAAAGACGTGCATCGCTGACCTAAAATAAGTGGAAGATAAGAACAAAAGGATGATGATGCTGTCTTTCTAGCCTTAATAACAAAAATCTTTATTGCAGACCACAAATAATCTGTTAAAAACACGATTAAAAAGATTACACATAATAATTAAAAATAGTTTTAATTAAAATAAAATCTAAATTAAAATAAAATCTAAATTAAAATAAAATCTAAATTAAAATAAAATCTAAATTAAAATAAAATCTAAATTAAAATAAAATCTCAATTAAAATTAAAACATTTACGCGGCTATTTGTAGCCACCGTTTGTAGGTCTCGGTAGCATACATCCTATCAGCAACGTCCTTAACTATACTGTTTATGCACGTACCAACCCTGCACATGAATGTTGCAATATCATGTTTTACACCATACTCTAGTCTGACAGCCATAATCTAAAGACTTTAACATAAACTTTTCTCGCAAAGTCGCAATATGTTCCTCTCCTCGTTCCTTCGTATCACATTCCAATGGAAACAACAAACATACCACATTTAAATCCCACCCACTCCAGCACATGACAACCATAGAAACGGGTTTTGTCCACGGAAGAATAGACAAAGTGACAAATTGTGATTGTTTATCTGTCATTTTGTCTATTCTTCCGTCGACAAAACCCATTTCTATTGTAGTCATGCTAAGCGTGCAGCACGTGTCCAATAACACGATAGACTACAAGATCTAGTATCAATTTACCCTATGATAATAATCTGACATGACCTGTGACATTGACTGCACGCTCAAACGGATACGCTGATAGCGTGATCATCATATTGACTTGAACGTTAATCGAGCTAAACATTATATTATATGATTCACGCGTCAATAGATATTAGATACTACATCCTATACTATTAAATGAGCAATATTTGTATATACAAATCTATTCAATTCTGTAATCACGTTCTCGAAAACGGCTCTAACGATTTCGATGAAAGTTACAATATAGGGGTTTACGGGGGTGAAAAATCGATCTAGCTAGGTCTCATATCTGGGAAAATTCGTTTTCCCTATTTTGACAGCCTCGGGAATGTGATACAACGTTGGTATACCTGGACGTGGACGATATGTTTATCTTTATTTTCGGTCGACCAGGTATTCGTTTTTATGTAAGATAAGTATGTCTTGAGATCTTTCCAAAAAATACAACCATAAGTAACTGACCCGGAATTCTGGATGACCACATCAAATTCCAACAAGATGTTCGAAAGCCATATGAGAATCTTCGGATGGTCTTTGCCGGGATATTTCTACGATTAATATAAAATACAATAGACGTTGGTACATTTAGTAACCAGTTCCGCTTAACTATTCCTAAAGAGCCATAAAAACCCTGTAAGAAATCGACACGTGTTTCACCTCTCAACGAGGCATCCTCAGGATGACGACTGTCTTGTCGTGAACCCGAACACGGCGTGTTGCCACACCGAGCGCTGGATGCAGAGTCATTAATTAATATAAAGTCTATTTTTAACTTCTGAGCAGCACTTCATACAAAATTATTTTGCTCATTCTATTTCATGATGCCTTAGTACCGAAATGTCAACCTTTCTAGAATTGAGGACCTCCTTTGTGACGTTCAGCCTTAAACCCTTCAAAATACAGTTTCTAACGGCTTGACATTATTGTCTCAATAATTGCTTATAATAACATGGTTTAACTTGAAGTGAACGGTGTTCTGACGTTATAAAACCTTGATCAAATTGGCTTACCAAGGATTTATGTACCCCGCATTATTGCCTACTTCCTTTGACAGCTACGGATAGTAATCACAACTTAGCTGGTCTTGTTGACAAGATAAAAATTGTTGCTTGCGTACATAGTATAATAGGTACCTACCTATCTATTAGCAGTTCTGAACAAGTGCATAGTTGCTTATAGAAGTTTAACTTTACATCTTGCCCGTGTGACTTTCTCAATTTCTAGTTCTCTTCCTTTTCCACGTTTCTGCATCGCTGCTATTTAATTCAAACATAAAAAAAAAAAAAATCTACATTTATCATAAATAATCACAATAGCTAACATAATATGAGATTTGACGCAGTTCAACTGTTTTGTAGTAAAAGGCTTGAAGTTTTTAATAAAAAGCTTGAGGCGTGAACGAGCCATAAGCGTTTAAGAAAATTTATTTATTTATTATTTTATTTAAATCACAATTATAACACCTTTACAGACTCATCCAAGGCGATATTCTAAGTCACATGTATACACAAATACTATATAATAGAATATTAAAGTTCTATATATGTTTACTTTACGTAAGTTTTATTTAGTAGTTTTTAGTTCAATAAAAGCATATAATGATTAAAAAAATACGGTATTTTATGTGTGGTATTTTTAACTTTTAATATATGTCTCGGATTTCTTAGTTTGGTTTTTTCCATCCCCCTGGGAAAGGTTGAGTTCATGTATGTGTGTATGTGTAATAGATATACCTAAATAATCAGCTATAAGTACGGAATAGGGATGATGCCTGGGAAAAAAAAAATATTTGTCTGTCAGTCAGATAATAAATAAATATTAGACACGTATTTTTTATTTATCATATTAATAAAAAATACTTGGATAAAACGTATTTTAAAGTTGGGAGTGGGGGTTGCTACGTCACAAGTAAGTAAAAAATCTACATACTCGTGACGTCATGGCACATTTTAACTCAATGTATCGCCGTAATCTTATGACTACGTAAAAAAAAACTTGTCCCAAATTTTTTAATAAACTACCTAACGGACAAAAAAAATTTTTTTACTCCTCTTGCTCAAAAAGGCCGTCATTGTAGAGTACCAGAGCGGGGAAAAAATTGCATTTCTTGCTCTAGGGGAAAAAGTATTTTTTTTTAATTTTTGTCTTTTCCAATGAGCCTTGAAAAACTAAAAAGTCTTTATTCTTTTGTAGAATAATCATGAGTATGGACTCGACTTATTACTTGTTCACAAAAAAAAGAAGAACATTTTATTTTTGAAAATGGAACTAAATGCGGCTGGCTATCTCTTCGGCTTCGGTAGAATGCGAGCATTGCGTTGCGGCTACAGAAGAAATAAAAAAGGCATTGGCGCGAAATCTTTAGAATTTTTCTCTAATTTAATGCTTAAAACAATTTTATTTATATCTTCGATTTCTGACATTCGACATATTAATTAATCGAGTCGATCAAAATTGAAAAAAAAAATCGTTTGGCATAATCGTTTTCGCACACATCACTACAATAAAAAAAAAAATGGTCGGCGATTTTTAACACAAATTGAGTAGTGGTAATGAATATTGCGTGTTATTGGACCTGTGTTCGTATATTACGTTAAGATCTAGGCATTTTCTAGTTGTGTATAATATTTTTAATAATATTTGTCACATTTTAAATCATGTGTATGTGTGATATTTGTGAAAGTTCAAATGTAAACTCGCACGATTGGCGCGAAACTTCGACTTTGGATATCAAAAACTTAATTACCACTACTTATTTAACTTGAACAATGGATGAACTCGTCAAATAATTAAATGATGTAGTATTCACTGCCCCTGTGGTGGAGTTTGGATGTTTGAAATCCCCAATTTTTATGTTTTTAGCCTCGACCTCGACTGTCATCAAAATGGCGATAATCGCATTTACAGATTTGAATTTTATAAAGGTAAATTAATATTGTATTGGATTATTTTATTTTCTCGCAATCGTAGTGAAAAGTAGAGTGTAACACACGGCGCTAAAACCCATTATAACTCGGTTTCTATTTACTCCCTCGCTAAAGCTCAGGAGTAAACTAAAACTACCTCGTTACAATGGGTTATTTTAGCCCCTCGTATAACAATCTACTATTTTGTCTTCCTCCCTATTCTGGATATTCACAGCTAGTAGAAAACGTATGCAATTTTTTTTTTAAATTCAGGCTATGGTCAACAAAAGCACCGCTGTTATGTACTTGGATATAGATAAAGTTTCTAAAACCAGCTGCATTTTGAAACATGTTTAACATTGACAAACTCTACACGAATTCACAAATTAGTGGGTAGATATCTACTCTAACACAAAGAGCACATTGTTCTGATGATCTCATTGCACGAGCCGCTGACCGCTTGCTCATTACATTTTGGCAAACCATAATGGTTAGAGGAAGTGGAAAATTATCAATTTGATCATCTAGTTACGTTTTGTTTTAATTGTTTGCAAAGCACATTCACACGTCAGCTATAATACAGTGTGAGTCTTTGTAATGTGCACATATCGCAATGATGGGAATCTATGCTTAATTTTATCGACCGAAAAAATTATTAAAACATCTTCTTTTTTTTGTTCCATTTGGCGTCATAATGAGAAATTTTACGATTATTGTAAAAATTTATGAAAAAAAAAATGTCAATTCCAATCATTGTGGAGTTTGTTTAATCGCGATAGATCATTAGTTTAAAACATACACCGTTTTAGTGAAAACTTCTTTAGGCGCGTTGGGCATTTTTGAGATGGGAAAAAACAATTGAACCCGTTACTGACACCTCATTTTTGTAAGTGCGATTGTGCTCTTTATTTATGTTTCGTTACGGATCAATGTTCTATACAAGTATTTTTCTTCCACCAAGACGATCTTGTTCAAGTTCTCACTTCTATCGGCTCTCCGGAGTGGCACCGTTCTTTTTTCACTTTTGATTAATTTTGTGTGAAATTCGAATGTAAGGGAAAATTAACAAAAAGTGAAGCATCTGATTTCAATAGTATTTTATTTTTGTTTTTACGTAGAAACTTATGTTTTTTAATTTTTATTTTTTCTTCCACAGAATCTCTTCCCCAGACCATGCGCCACTAAGCGGCGCGCACACACGCGATACCGGAAGTAGCGCAGCGGCGCGCGCGCGACATGCTCGGGGTACTTCCGGTGCGGTGGGTCGCGCGCCTCAAGCATGGCGGAGTCGCCAACCAATTAATTATGGCCACCATGGGTAAGTTTCATAGATTTATCCGTGGAGTTTCTTGCCCTTTCTTCTCCATAAGTACCTACTACGCTTTGGAATGGGCAACTAGCTTCATCTTTCTGACTGACCGACCCCTTGACAATTCAAAAGTACCTGTAATTGGTTTATTTGAAATAAATGCTTTGAGTTTGAGTTTATTGTACGGCTTTCAGTCACATAAGAAAAATAATATAAATTCAAATTCAAAAATATTTTATTTCACATAAACCTACAAGGGCACTTATGAAACGTCAGAAGCTAGGTGCACGGTTCCAATTGGTCGCTTTCTATGGAGAAGAGCTGGCAAGAAACTCCACGGTTACTCTTTAAAAATAAATGGTTTCTACAATGTTGTCAAATTACAGTGTTAATAGGTATGGGAGGACAGTGTAGGCCCATCAACAAGGACCAGGTACTTAGTAAAATAGAAAATGGTCCACAAGTCTACAGCCTACAACGTTCTCACATTCACAAAATCTAAAAGAAAAGAATCTATATACAAGATAAACAAAATAATAAAAACATCGGTATAACAATACCACAGTATATGTGTCTTTATTATGTTATATATATATGTGTCTCTATTATGTGAAATACAGGGGAACAGGGTTATTCGTCGGCAATTCGTTAAGGGGATGTAGGAGAGGTCATTTGCAACCAAATTACCCCTGATGACCCCTGGCCCTATGCCAATGTCAACCATTTTTTCGAGTAATTTGACTTTTTTTTAATGTATGAAGTAAAAATAATATAAATCCAGTTTTTTTTAACTTAATATAACTTATCATCACGCCTGTAATCCCCGAAGGGTTAGGCAGAGGTACCTACCAATAGTGTGTTTTTTTTTAAACTGGACTTTTACATACGAAATCGTTTAATACCAAGCAATATAGAGACCTATTCAAAGTAACGTAGTATACAAAGTTATGAATATGATCAGCTGTTTTGACATAGGCCGCGGCAATAACAACGAACATTCTCCTTACTCGACAAATTCCGTCAATATGTAGGTATATTACTCACGAACACACACCTATGTAAGCATGTTATGTAGGTAGATTAATATGTAGTTACAATCCTGTGCTATACAGTAATGACAGTAATAAATTTAGGAAGTCGGTGACAAAAAACAAAAATTCAAAACCAAAGAAAGAAAGACACCGACTTCTGAAATTTAAGTTATTTTTCACTTTGTAGTGTTTTTTGGAAGTCGGTTGTTTTTTTTTTTGTAAAAAGTTTTTATAAACGGTAAGAGGCGTTTAAACGTCAAAAATGTATGGTTAAACAGTTACCAATCATTATTTTAACTTTAAGCAACGTTTATAAATACACTCCAGCACGCATAGCACGACAACTATAGAAACAGGTTTTCTACGGGTTTTGTCGACTGAAGAATAGACAAAATGACAGATTGTGATTGTTTATCTGTCTATTCTTCCGTCGACAAAACCCGTTTCCATTGTAATCATGCTAAGCGTGCTATATGTTTATTAAAATGAGTTCAGAATGTTTAACTCTGCGACAAAGACCCTTCCATTGAAAGGCTTGTTGAGCAAGAACTGGGACAGATTTGATTGGATAGCCCTTAGCAACAGTAGATGACATAACTTCAATTACTTAGCCATTATTGCACAAGATTCAATGATTCATCTCTGTTGTAATACGTAACTGGCACTGGACAAATTCTTTAATTGAGTACAGACAGAACAAGTATCTAAGATTGTAATAAGTTGTGCATTGTGCAATCGCCCGAGTTTTATTCAAATTGGGTCTATAGTTCTTGAGATACAATCACATAAACAAACTTTCTCTTTTTACTACGGTTACACGTGGTGTGATGTAATGTTTAAAGCCTATTAAATTCTACGCACTTGTGCTTTATACCTTGAAAGATTAGGTTTACTGCGGTTCCAGTAAGTTTTGAAGTAACGGCAGTATAAAAACTTCAACATAAACTTAAGCTAGGGAGGAAAGAATGCACAAAAAACTCTGCAAATTTTCCTCAACTTTTTAAATTTTTTGCGACTTACGATATTCCACTATGTCGTTAGTAAATTACCTTATTCAATTTATTTATTAATTTTGTGAACATAGGGTAAAAATTATACAGATGTTTTACAAAGAAATATTGGTCGATACTAGGTACGTCCCGCCAGAAGGCATACAAAATTGTTGTGGTAATCATAATGTCGCAATAATAAAAAAAAATATATAAAGTCAAGAAAATTACATGTCACAATTTCATGCCAAACACTAATGGCTAATAATAATAATAAAATGTCAATAAATTAAGACGTCACATAAACAAATAAGTAGTATTTAGTCACAATTTCGTATACAATAATAAATTAAATAGGAACATTTTAAACAGACAGATGTAAAATTATAAAAATATAATATCCGAAAGTATAGACAGAGTAGGTATGGAACTCCCACATTTTGCCAATTATGTTTAGGACTCAAGTCCCAAGTAACAGAGGACGACAGGGCACAGTAGACACTGGTCCCGTCACGTAAAACAAACGCTGGTCGTTTACCTGCGCACGCACTGAGCAATTTATCGATTGCAGCCTATTCCAAAGTACAAAGTAGCTTATAAAATACCTATTATAATTCTACAATAAAACAATTACTCTTAAATTATAAAACAATAGCCTAGTACAGTAGTAGGACGAAACTATACCCGTGGACAGATCCCCTACACTGTCGCTCTGCGTCCTTTTCATGTGACGACAACTATATTAGTACACAGTATTTCAACAGAAACAACCTTTCCGACCCAGATGACCCCATAACACTCCTCCAGGAGAAGAATCATTCCGACCTCGCCGCCGAGGTCCTTTGCGATCGCGACCGTGCCCCCGAGTAAATGATGCTCGAATACGAGGTGCCAGCAGTTGTTGCAGCTGAGCACGTAGCTTTAAATACCCCGCATAACAATCATAATGAAAATCTAACTTTGATCCAGCCTGTCCCTTCTTGCTGTCCGGGACCCAGCGACGCCCTAAGCCGAGGTTTGTACCTCACAGTAGGTGCCCGCCTAATTTTAATTTTAATAGTTTTTGCCCCTGGCTGGAGGCTTTAAGTGTAGAAGCTTAAGGCACCCACAGGAAAGTTCGGTTAAGCAGCCAAGACAGTTTTTTAGAAGTTTTTTTTTTAACTAGGGCATCTCGCAGTTTTGACCACTGAGGGTCAAAACTGCGAGATGCCCTAGTTAAAAAAAAAACTAAAACAATGGTCGAATCGACTCACACCACACATTTGAACCCGTTTGAACAAAATCAAAGCCTGCTTCAAGTAATCAGTTAGTCGCGGCTGTCGCTTCCGATAAAGTGTTTTCGTTTTATATGTTTCGTGCATTTTTAACCGACTTCCATAAGGAGGAGGTTCTCAATTGGACTGTTTTTTTTTTGTTTGTTTTTTACGCGATTACTCCGCCAATTATGAATTGATTTTGATGATTCTTTTTTTGTTTGGTAGATCATACTTCAGAGGTGGTCCCATATAAATTTTATTAACTTTGCTTGGGTAGTTTTTGAGTTAGCTTCAATAATACGAATTTTTTCCCACTTAGTATGTGGATGATATGATAACTTCTTGTCACTGTTATTTACATAGCAGGTAGTGGTATTCGAATTTGTGTGGGGTAGGTACCACAACAAAAAATTTAAAAATAAAAACTTTTTACAAAAAAAAAACAACCGACTTGAAAAATAAAAACACTACAAAGTCAAAAATAACTTTAATTTCGGAAGTCGGTGACAAAGAACGAAAATTCAAAACCAAAGATACCGCTTCCGGAATTAAAGTTATTTTTCACTTTGTAGTGTTTTTTTTTTTAAGTCGGTTGTTTTTTTTTTTGTAAAAAGTTTTTGATTTAAACGTTTGGTTATAACCAAACATCCGTTGGAGCGTAGCTTTTAAAAGGCCTATCAGGGATGTCGAACCAATGGCACGCGTGCCGCTAGTGGCACGCGACAAAATAATTTAGACACGACATCAATGGAGGAATTTAGGTCAAAGTAAAAAACATCCATTTCGGCTACCGTTGCTGCGTAAATGCAAGGAAAAATTTGAAACTGATATAAATAATTTGGTACCTACCTAGCTTTTGTAGCAGCTGAAGTCGCACTAATTTCTCGAGAAGGAGCTCGTGGCTAAGTAATAGCAGCCGCACGGATCGATCCGACAGGTTAAGCTACGCTTGCCGGGGTTGGTCCGTGGATGGGTGACCATCTTTACATACCGAGACTCTTCCGTGTCTTGGAAAGCACGTTAAGCCGTTGGTCCCGGCTGTCATTCGTGGATCTTTGACAGTCGTTACGGGTCGTCAGAAGCCCGAAAGTCTAACAACCAGTCTTACCAAGGGGTATCGTATTACTCAGTTACTGGATTGTGGAGGTCAGATAGGCAGTCGCTCCATGTAAAATACTGGTATTCAGCTGCATCCAGTTAGACTGGAAGCTGACCCCAACATAGTTGGAGAAAGGCTAGGCAGATTGATTGAAGTCGCACTAATTTGTTCTTTCATTGAAATCTATACTAATATATAAAGCTGAAAAGTTTGTTTGTTTGTTTGCTTGAACGCGCTAATCTCAGGAACTGAAAAATTCTTTCGGAGGATTTGAAAAATTCTTTCGGAGCGCTAATGAAGAATGTTTCAAAATCAGGGGTTTTTTTTTCCTTTTGAGAGCTTCCGCTGCGTGCGCTGCGTAAACGGTTAAAGTTTCGCAAAAATCATGTATGACAGAATTGTTCCCCTTTAAAAGTTCTAAAATAAAGTCCGGAACAGCATACCTGCGTCTATCTTTTAAGGTTGGCTCACTATAACATTTTTTGAAGGGTGGGCGTTTTTGGGGGACTGTCTTATGTAATTTTGACGTTCGAAAAGTGCTGATTCTCAGCCTAGTTTGAATAAATGACTTGAATTTTGAATTTTTATGCTAACCAAATTTGCTCTAACATAATGCATTATTTGCAAAGGTGTTTTAATAAACATGATATTAATCCTTATCCAAATAAATGCGTTATTCATCACAAGTATTTAATTTAAAACAAAATTGCCTTTTGCATCGTTCGATTTCAATGAATGTCTTAGGAGATATCGCAGTTTTAAAATAACATCGCAGTAAAATGATGACCAAATACTGCGCGCGCATTTAAAAGAATTCAATTTTCGGTGAAGGTATCGTTTGCGGTAACAATTAATAAGGTTCAGGGGCGTCCAAGTACGTAGAAATAGATTTACGCCAAGAGTGTTTTTCATATGGGCAACTATATGTTGCCCTATCATGATCTGGTTCTGGTGAAAAAATATAGTGCACGCAGAAGTACTTTAAAATAACATTAGTTTTGAGTTTTTTTGAGAATAACCTACAATCTACAGGATATAAGATTATAAGAACCAGTACTTAACGTTTTAAAGTTCCACTCTTACTGATAAAAGCGTGATGTAGGTACCTAAAATAGCTCCTTAACGTAAGTATTATTTAAAAAAATATTTTCACCTTTTACGTAAACGAAGTCGCGGGTTAAAGTTAGCGTTAGCCCAAAGTAACTATTCCACGTGGACAAAGTCGCGGGCAGAAGCTAGTAAAATATAAAACGGTAAATTTAAGATGACTGAAGTCTATTTCTGTTTTTTTTTTCTGTAGTCAGTAACACGTCACGTCCACATTTGGTAAAAATTGCACGTGGATGTAAAGATCGCTGTCTCTGGCCTATAGTGTTGAGTTGACCGGTAGGTCATCTTTATACTGGGCGAGCCTACTGACTGCCTTTGCCTAGCCTTCCCAAATTGTCACTCCAACTAGCTTAGCATCATACACGCTTAGGTTTACTACAAGATACTGCCATGACAACTTGACAATATTTTCAGTTGAATGGACCCATGGACCCTGACCACAAGGCCAATAGAACTATCAGATAAATAAGCATTGCAAGGGTAATTCAATTATGACGCAACAGTAATTAAATGTGACGTAAGCATGAAACAATGACGTTGATGTCTGACATTTGACTTTTTACTTTAATTTGCGATAATTTATGAGTAATGGGAGATAAGATGATTATGTACACACATCGACTATGTTATTATACCTAATTAAAATGGTGAGAATTATTTTTAATTGACCGCATTATTTTAATTATCATAATAACTGAACCGTTTTGCGGAGTGGGTATTGCCCAGACTCATTAAATCAGAATGATTTTAATCTATAAAAAGAAGCAATATACGTAGTTTTTTGCGAAATATTTGGCACTGGTCAACAGATAAATTGGTTGCATCCTTGTCCATTTGTTAAAATTGAATAGTTATAATAAACATTTCATGTTAGGACAGGAGGACAGGATAAATCCCTGAAAATTAATTATCGATTCTGGCAGCTTGCCTTCCAAGCTATATTCCCCTTAAAACTACTGAAGCTTTAAATTCCTCACCCGCGCTTTCTGCTGCTTTACTTAGACAAAATGTGAAGGCATGCCCTTTAGAGTTTAGGTTTCAGCATACAAACCCCCAGGCTGTTATAAAAGCTTTTAAAGATCTTAAAATTAAATCAACAGAAGATCTCTGGGGAATGTCTGTAAAAGTCTGTAGATCTATTATCGAAACCATTGCGCCCTATCTAGCTTACATATTTAACACCAGTGTAGACCAAGGAGTCTTTCCGGATCTCATGAAACACAGTAAAGTAGTTCCATTGTTCAAATCCGGTGATAGTAAAGAACCCAACAATTATAGGCCTGTGTCAATTCTGCCAGTTCTCAGTAAGGTGTTTGAAAAGTTGATGCTCAATCAAATGTTACTTCACTTTAATAAAAATTCCATCTTTCATAAACAACAGTACGGTTTCACCAAAGGGCGTTGTACTACTGACGCCGGTGTCACCCTAATAAAGAACATTTTTAATGCCTGGGAAGAAGCACAAGATGCCATTGGAATCTTTTGCGACCTCTCGAAGGCGTTCGATTGTGTAGACCATGAGACACTTCTGCTGAAACTAGAGCACTATGGGATTAGGAATACAGCTCTTGATTTATTTAGATCATACCTGAAAGATAGAAATGTTAAAGTTCAGGTAAACGGCGTAAACTCATTAGGGTCTGAAATGGCAATGGGCGTTCCTCAAGGTTCGATATTGGGTCCATTCCTCTTTTTAGTTTACATTAATGATTTACCCCAATTACTTCAAAATCAACCGAAGATGGTGTTATTTGCAGATGACACATCATTAATCTTTAAAATAAACCGACGGTCACAAAATCTTGACGACGTGAATAGCTCTATTCTGCAAGTCCAAGATTGGTTTACGGTAAATAATCTGGTACTTAATAAAAAAAAAACCAAATGCATTAGATTTAAATTACCTAATGTTAAAAGTAGCGAATGTGACATCATATTGAATGGAGAAAAACTGGAATTTATTAATCAAACAGTTTTCCTAGGAATCACGCTAGACGAGAAATTACAATGGGGACCTCATATAACATCTCTTGCGGGGCGGTTAAGCTCGGCCGCTTATGCTGTTAGAAAGATAAGACAGTTAACAGATGTGGAAACCGCGCGTTTGGTCTATTTTAGCTACTTTCACAGCATTATGTCGTATGGCATTTTACTGTGGGGTCGGGCTGCTGACATTGAATCCATCTTTATTTTGCAAAAGAGAGCTGTCAGAGCCATTTATAATCTACGTCGCCGCGAATCTCTGAGGGAACTTTTTAAAAGGATTAATATTATGACGGTACCTTGCCAATTCATCTATGAAAATATTATGTTTGTAAGGAAAAATCCACATCTCTTTAATAAAATAAGTGATAGACATAATTTTAATACTAGAAATAAAGATAAACTAGATCAACCATTTTACAGATTATCTAAAGTACATACATCTTTTATGGGGTGCTGTGTTAAATGTTACAACAAAATACCTTGTGACATATTGCAATTAAATGAAAGAAAATTTAAAACTCATATCAAAAGTGCACTTTGTAAACAAGCATATTACAAATTAGAGGATTATATCCAGGATAAGAGTGCTTGGAAACATGCTGGTCCTGCTCCATAGGACAATTTAGAATCAAGACAAAATCAAACTGGTTGCTAATTTAATTGTAAAATTGATTATTTTGTGTTTTATGACATTGATTTAACATTCTGTGATTACTTTCTCACACACTGACTTATTAATTACAAAATTTTAGGAAAATCGTCTACTTTTACAATGTTTGTAAATATGTGAGCACCATGTATCTATCACATATTAAATTATCTGTCGCTGCTTCATTTTTAATTCTTTTTACCTATTGTGGTATAGTAATTTTATTCTAGGTGCATCGTCTTCACATATAATTATTTAACTAATGTACGTACCTATACAAACTATTGTAAAACATTTTAAAAGAGTAACGGTGGAGTTTCTTGCCCATTCTTCTCCATACGAAAACTACCTTTTGGAAGGGGCGACTAGAATCATTTTTAATATTTTGTAAATTTCGACGTTCAAAAGTGCCATACATGGGCCTATTTGAAATAAATGCTTTGACTTTGACTTTGACCAAGTACCTAAATCTCCATTCAGAGGTGCTTAAAAAACTAACGTTACTTTGTAGTTGACCAGTACCCTAATTGCGTAACACACTTTCAATCACAATCTGAATGATTTTGAAGGATATTGCTATCCATTGCTTCAGATATTCAAAAAATTTGGATGCTCAGCAACGTAAATAACGCAATGAATGTTGTTGAACTGTCAAAATGAAAGCCATTGTTACTGTTAGTGTGTTACGCAAATATCCCGCTGTTTGTACTAGAAAAAAAACCGCCCAAGTGTGTGTCGGACCACGCACAATGAAGGGTTTCGTAGTTGGGATGAATTTATCCTAAGAACAAACTTAACATTGTAGTTGAAAAACATGTTTTCCCTTACATTCCAAATGCAATGTTCGCACAATAGTTTTTCATGTTTTTTAAGACCATAGACTTCTTATAGGTTTTCCTGTAATCTATGAGTAAATAATCATTCTCCGTATTTTTTTTTCAAGATTTTAGGCTCAGTAGTTTCGGACATAAGGTCCGAGGGAATGGTAAATTTTATTATATAAAAAAAACCGGCCAAGTGCGTGTCGGACTACGCACAATGAAGGGTTCCGTAGTTGAGATGAATTTATTTATCCCAAGAACAAACTTAACATTGTAGTTGAATAACATGTTCTCACATACATTCCAACTGCAAATCGTCGCTCGGCATCCAATACCGCGAATGTGACATTTTTTTTTTTTTTAATTGCAACGTCACTTATTTGAACTTGTAGAATGAAATAAAACAAAAATCAGATTTTCGTAAAAAAATTCACATTCGCGGTATTAATATAATAATAATACCTTTAAACCAGCAATTCTTGTATATACCTATGTATATATAATCTGAATCTCGGAAACGGTTCCAAGAATTTTTATTAAATTTAGTATGCAGGGGGGTTTCAGGAGCGATAATTCGATCTAGCTAGATTTCATTTTTAGAAAACGTCGTTCAAAAAAAAAATATCATCCAGATATTTTTCTTTATTCAAGTAACAAGGACTCATTGCGTTAGTAAACTTATGAACTATGTTAACTTATTTTACGAGGTCACTTAGAAAGTTTGCGACTAACAGTTTTTATCTATAGAATACTGGCTGGTTTTGATGTCAATTAAAACGATGACTACTTATTACAAAAAAAATAACATTCCAAATTCGAAATTCCCTCCACATTTTTTTACGAGCAAAATCAAAATACTCTGTCTTACTGAAAACTGGATTTATAACGAGAACATTTTCGCACGATGATTTTGTACGATTTCAAATGTCAACTAAAACCAGAAGAATCGTTTGAAAGACTTCGAATGGTGTTCATAGAAAAAAGCCCTTCTAAAGCGACTGTTTTTCGCTGGTTCAACGAATTTATGGGTGGTCTAGTAATTTTGGCAGACAAAGAAAGAAGTGGCCGCCCTATGACGGTTGTTACATAACAAAAAGTGCTGGCTGTGAAAAATTTAATTCAAGAGAATAGGCGAATTACATATAAAGAGGTTCAGCATATACCGTGAAATTTGAATCACAGTTTTGCTAGAACAAACGTTGTTCAGACCATGGTCTACTACCATTCTACAGCATCCAATAAAAAAAAACATAATTAGTTTTTGAAAAAACACAAAAAAAGCAAAGTTTAAAATGTCAAGATATATAGATGTATACTGCCGATTGGATCGGGAAGTGTGCATGAAATTCTACACAGGCATCTTCGGTTATGAAAGATAGTTTCACGCTGGTACCGTAAATCTAAAAAGATATAATAAAAAAAATTATAACCTGTAGTAGGTATATTTTTTTTTAGTATCACAAAACTTTCTGAGGGCCCCACGTAATCTATAGTTTAAATTTATTTCACCCCATGGGAGATGGCAATGCAGTGATTGATGTACATGCAATCCAGACTGCTAGCGATATTCTTGGAGCTGGCCCGTACTCTACGTACCAGGGATGCACACCTCATTCACATCGTTACGTAAAAGCAATTAATATGTGCGTCCGCGAATATTCCCGATGCGCTACAAAAACGGGGCAGCCCCACCAATACCCTGAAAGCGTTGTTGTATTGGACACGAAGGGCGTTGCATGACCTTTGGGTATATCTAGCCCACAGGCTGCACGTGTAAAACGTTGTACAATAAGCTCGAAACAGAGTAATTTTGGCTTTTTAAGTGAGCAGCGTGCAAACCTGCGAGCCAGCATGTTTGCCCTTACCGACAATGCCCTTCGCTCCCGCTCAATATCGAGTCCGTCATTGAGGTCAGGGGTCAATATATGACCAAGATATTTAAACTTAAATACTCTTTGTAGTGGAGTCCCATTGAGTAATACAGGTGGTACGTAACCCGGTCTGCCCCCAGCCTCAAAGACCATGATCTCCGACCTATTGGAGTTATACATCAAACCATGTGTTTTGGCATGCTGCTCACATTTGGCGACCAATTACTTTCTAAGACCACAGATTGACACGCTCAGAAGCACCATATCATCTGCATAGCTAATATTATTTACACAAATGCCATCTATATAGCAACCCACTCTGGTGCTGCTGAGCTCGCCAATCCTGCCTCACCCCGCATTCCAACCTGTATGGCTTGGAAAAAGTTCCAGCCCATCGTACACTATTGATCTGGTTACCATACCACTATTTAAAGATGTTTGCTCCGTTGGCAACCTATCCTTCTCCATCTTTCTCCACAATACGTCATAAGCAACCAGATCAGAAACCTTAAATAAATCGATGAACCTAGCATAAATGTGATAGTATGCTTAAGGCACAACACTGCACTTTCTGTTGAAAAACCACGCCGAAACCCGAATTGGTTGTCATGAACATTTACAGTTTTATTTATTTGTGTATTAAGCAGACGGTCAAACACTTTTGATATTTTGATATTATAGTAGCTAGAGAGATGGGCCTTTTGGATGCCGAGCGACGAAATGTAAGTTTTTACGCACAATATTGAGAGATTTACCATGTTATTTTAAGACCATAGACTTCTTATAGGTTTTCCTGTAATCTATGAGTAAAGAACCATACTATGTATTTTTTTCAAAATTTTTGGTCCAGTAGTTTCGGAGATAAGGGGGGGGGAATGGTCAATTTTCATTGAATTTATTAAATATCTTTAAAAGTATATATTTTAAAATTATATAAAAAATATATTTAAGATCCTCGCAACAAGCCCTTTCATTTGATATGTCACACGGTACTGTTAGCAAAACTTTTTTTTTAAATTATCTTGTTTGCGCCCCAAAAGTGACACTTATATTCAAAATTAAATTATTTACGTTACACATTCGTGTTTGGGTCACAGAAATACATATGTGTACCAAATTTCAACTTAATCGGTCCATTAGATTCGGAGTAAATTGGCTGTGACAGACGGACAGACAGACAGACAGACAGACAGACAGACAGACAGACAGACAGACAGACAGACACACGAGTGATCCTATAAGGGTTCCGTTTTTTCCTTTTGAGGTACGGAACCCTAAAAAAAAGAATAATTGAGATCCACGCAACAAGCCTTTTCATTTGATAATGTCACACGGTACAATTAACAAAACTTTTTTTTTTTCTTATTCGTAGTGACCGCCATATTCAAAATTCATTTATTTACGTTACACATCCGTGTTCGGGTCACGGAAATGTATGTGTACCAAATTTCAACTTAATTGGTCCAGTAGATTCGGAGCAAATTGGCTGTGACAGACGGACAGTCAGCCAGCCAGATAAACAGACACACGAGTGATCCTATAGGAAAAGGTTCCGTTTTTCCTTTTGAGGTACGGAATCCTAATAAAAGACTAACGTTACTTTGTACTCGGTCAGTTTATGATAGAAAATAACATTAAAGAGCTCATCATTAATTCCCTTTTAAACTGCAATAACTTCTGACGCACATATGACCTTTTAAGACACCCACGAGAAGGCTGGGGCTGACCTGTTTTCTCAACATGCTAATACAACATTCAGATATTCAAATAGTAATTACCTCCCACAAAGCAACAGTACACAAAGTGTTGCAAAACCTGCGCATGACTCAGTGGCGTTCTCTCGAAAGCTCGGAACTGGTTCCGTTTGTATTACACACAAGCACGGTGACATCCACGAGGTTAAACAAGTTCAAACGAGCCTGTTAAATTACTATCTAACTGTTGCAAATATTGGCGGCCAATGGACATGGGATGGCCAATGGAGAAGTTATGGAAATTGGCTGGAAGTTCGTGCAAAACCGGTGTTGTAATATCTGTATATTCAAATCAAATCGCTCTCAGTCGAAGTAGCCAGAAATTGAAAATTAGGTAGTCGGTAGAATATTTGACACGGAAATTGTAATTTCTGATGGAGGTCGTTGGGAAAATACTCTAGTCTACTTTGTTTGATCCAAGTTAAGCAGGGTGTAAGACATTGTCAGCAGTCACCAGTTTCACATTATTCGGAGATTCCGTGTGGTATCCTATAAGTTCTAATCAGCTGACAGTTGACAGATCCCTTCTTCTGATCCCATCCATTGAGAAATCACCTAAAAAATGTCCCGCTTACGGTTCATGCACACACGTCAATCACGTGAAGTCGCCGATCAGACACGTCAAAAAATGTTGTAGGATGTTGGCTACACACAGCAGTCACGTCACTACCGGCATGTCTCAGTCGACGTCGTGTCACCGGTAAGTCTAAACTTGTATTGCTACGAACGAAACATGGATATAGAAGGCTTTGCTATGACTGACTAACTGACAATTTGTTCACACACGTCTCTGAAATCGACGTGACTGATCGGCGACTTGTCGTTGACGTGACTGATCGTCAACTTGACGTTGACGTGACAAATCGGCGACTTGACGTTGACGTGATTGACGTGTGTGTTTGAATTATAGCGACTGACAAAAACCAGTCGTCATTTATCAAACTTAACGTTGCCCTTGGCCCATTACTATTTTGATGTCTCGAAAATTTTTGCATTAACGACCAATAAAAATCTTTACGTCTGTTTTGCTGCCTTCAAAGTATTTCCTTATTGTTAAATCAAACTTTTTGACGCCATAACATCGGTTTAAAAGGTTAAGAATGTGTTAACAAGACATTTATCTTTTAAACCAATCTGTTCTCTTTAAGTTACGGCCCATGGGACATAATCTTACAATCTTTATACACGTTAACTATTTACCTGTAACTGATTCTACTGCCTTTCTAATTTGTCATGATAATTTTATTATCCTTAAGTCGCTTTCTTATCCTACAAAAAACAATTATGAAAATGTCTTCCTTTTCAGAATATTTTTTGCAAACCTTAAGGAAACAACAACAATTCAAACTCGAAGCATTTATTTCAATCAAACCATTTACAGGCACTTTCGAATTGTCAAAGATTCGGTCAGTTATTCAGAAAGTTGAAGCTAGTTGCCCATTCCAAAACGTAGATCTCTATGGAGAAGAACGGGCGAGAAACTCCAAGGACACTCTTTTAAATATAGAAATTACAAAATCCTAGGTACATTATTCTTGTTGCTTCTATATGTGAGAACAATGTACAAAAAACAATGAAATGGCATATCCCAACATTTCCGATAAAAGTAGTTTTTTCTAAACAAGAAATAAGAACCAACACACTGTCTATCCTAAACCAGCATCGCCATAAATCAAAACAACAAAACAATACAGCATTATAAACATCTTGTTGTTAATTAATGATTACTTACCAGTCATCTTATAAGACATATTAATTAATATAGCGCGGGATCTAATCAGTAGAGCACAGATAACCATGATCTTCTTGAACGCAAGTCTAAAGGTATGCGCACGTTATTATGTAGGCCTGCGAAACCAGATATCGATGATCGTAATTCTGTTAAATCCACTACAATATTAGCTACGATACTGTTCTACAGTTCAGTTTATGATTTGCATGAAACGTTAAAAATTAAACTCGAACTCAAAGCATTTATTTTAGTTAAAAACCATTTACAGGCATTTGAATTTTTAAGGAGTTTGTCAGATAGTCGGATCTCTATGGAGAAGAATGGGCAAGAAACTCCATGGACAATCAAAAGTTTGAATGTTCGAAAGTGTTCGAAAGTCTATTTCAATCAGTTATATTTTTTTGAAGAGTTCCTATGCCGTAATGTTGGCTCCACTGTTGTAGGACGAACACGAATACGCTATGGCGCTTTAGGTCCATTGTTATAGTTTAACAGTGGAACCAACATTACGGCAAAGGAACTATTTGAAGGTAAAACAAGAAATATCAAGAAGTATGATGATATTTTAGTTTTACCTTGCTCCTCATAATTTTGTTTGCCCTTGAGAAATTTATGAAAACAGCATCGTATTTTTGATTTAACTGAGGTAAACATGTGCTAAACACATAATTTTTTCATATGATCACTAACCTCATTCTCTTTATTATCCTTAGCCAAATTCATCACATGGCTGTATTTTGTATAATTGAGGTAACAATGAACGTACATAACATCTGATATTATCAACCTACCTACTAGGAAAATTCACCTTAAATTATTTATAAAGATGTTTTCCTTTTACGTGTTCTTGTTTGCCAAGCTGTGACATGTTGCTGCAGTTTTAGCAATGACAGTTATTTATGTAAATGTACCTTGAACCTAACCTCCTTTTTAGGTTATAAAATAACGTTTTTAAAACTTTCGATCAGTTCTTTGTACAACCAGTACAACATTTTGATCGGAACGAAAACGAAATGAGAATATTTTCAAAAACCGGTTTATTCCGCAGGACGCAGCCGCGCACGGGGCGTACGCAGACAAGCGTGAACTTGTTTAGTATCTTCATTTCGTTACATCATTGATTCCAATGCGCTTGCCGCTTACGTATCGATTAGGGTTGTGTTGCGAGTTTCCTGTCGATCAACCCAAAAATAGTTAAAAACGTTTTACTAACCGAGAACGATTTACATTTTGTTCTTCTTCAAAAAGTTTTAATAACGTTGCGTTCGAACGTAACCGAAACAAATCGTTTCTTAGGTTTTTAAGACGAAACTGTTTAGAAAAATATACCGTTATCCAGTCCTAATTTAAACATTGTTTTATTTACTAGTCATAAGTTACTTACAAGTTTATTTTTATGCATCCTTGCTGTCCAGCTAAGATTTAAACAAATTATACAGAACAAAGAGGAGCTCTTAGCTAAATAATAACAGCCGCACGGGTCGATATTCAAGATTAAGCAACGCTTGCCCCCTTGGACTCCTCCATGCCTCGAAAAGCACCTTAAGCAGTTGGTCTCAATCGCGATCATTCGTAAATCTTTGTCAGTCGTTACAGGTATTCAGAAGCCCCAAAGTCTGAGACCGGTCTTGCAAAGGGGTATCGTGTTACCCAGTAACTAGGTTGAGGCCGGTCAAATACACGGCCGCTTCTTGTAAAATACTGGTATTCAGGTGCATCCGGTTAGACTGGATGCCAACCCCAACATAGTTGGAAAAAGACTGTTCAGATGATGATATATGATATGGGAACAATCATCTCCTTTTTAATCCTTTCAAGAGAGTTTCTCCCATTAAAATAATGTGTCCACAGCCTAACAGTCAGAGTCAATAACACAGCACAAAGTTAGCGGTTGAAACTCACCACAAATCTGACCGACCTTGCTAGGACTCGATCGAACCAGTCGTCTTGATTGAAAACAACTCATATCATAAGTACTTGTCACTGTTTATTGATTGATACATCGATATTTTTTGTGAGAACTTTCGACCTTGTTGCTAGGTGCTGTTGATCCGCCAATAAATCGAAATGGGAGTCATCACATCAGCCTTATAGCAGTCCACTGCTGGACATAGGCCTCTCCAATTGCACGCAATTCAGCTCGATTTTCGGCAACTCTCATCCAGCTGCTGCCAGCCACACTTCCTTACGTTTGCTGATTCACGGTCTACACTCAAGAACACGGCTGCTCTAACGGTCATCGGTTTTACAAGTAATGTATTGCCACTTCAGCTTAGGTACTTATTCTATGAGCTATGTCGACAACTTTGGTTCTTTGTCTCCTTTCAGATTCGATCCCTCAGAGAGACTCTCAAGCATAGCCCGTTCTAAAGCTCACTAATGCCCGGTTTCTGAGTCACTTTTAACGGTAGTTTATCTATTCAATAGCGCTATTGGCTCGTGCAAGTGCGTTTCCGAACACCGCAACGTAAGATAAACTCCGTTTAAACTTAGGTTAACTTAACTGACCAATGTGTGCAGTTTATCGGTTCCATAACTATATTTTTGACGTTTCATTTCATAACTACATCAACTTTTAGGTTATTTAACGTATATTAATTAAATAAATTGCCAGTGAAAGCTAAATAGGATATTAAAAATTATTAAAAGGAGAAATGAGCGTTCTTCTTCTTTGGCCACTTCGATAAGAAGCATCTTCTCTCTTTCAGTAAAATTTTTACTGCGTTTTCCATATTCCATAATGTTATTTAAAGAATGAATAAAGCACAAATGATTGGAAAGACAAATAGACTATTAACTTAAAATCAAACGGCAAAGCAAAAATAACACCACGCGAAACAAAAAGAATAAAGTGAAACTTAGACAGACGGTGAGATTAGACAGATGTTTAATTTAAAAAAAAATTGACAATGATGTCGTTCATACAACCGACAAATAAAGACTTATCATGTTTTTTTACTAAAATAGTGTTAAGCCACTTAACTAATCTCAAAAAAATATTATAATAAATAAAACGCGTAAGTATTAAAGACGAGTAAAAATAAAAATAATAATTTTAGATGCGATCTCTTCTACAGACCCATCTAGCGGCAACTAGGGAACTAGTTATCGGTTTCATAGCTATTGAATGGTTGGTTGCGTGTTCAGAAACGAAGTGACAGTTAAACGACGTTTATCATAAGCTTAACTTTATGGAATCAATAGCTATTGAGAATTTATCTGACGACTTCAGAAACCGGGCATTATGCCCGGTTTCTGAAGTCGTCAGAGCGACCTTGCTATGTGACGTTACATTAAATGCTACATGGCGCCCTCTAGAGGAAACAAAGCCATGAAATAAAAAAAAATAAAAAAATTGTGCCATGTTGGGTATCAAATGAAAGGGCTTGACAAGCACATTACAAATATGTAAATATTTATCATGTTGTCTAAGTAAAAAAATATGTTTAAATTGTTAAAACAAGCAAAAGTGAGGCTGTGCTACGTACGGCGCGGCTGTAAAATTAATACCTGTTATACAATAAAACTCAAACAAAAAAAATTTAAGCTGCTCTGCAAATACTTTATCACGAAATTATAACCCCAAAATAATTTATTAATTATTGTTTTCCCCATAAGAGTCCGTTGCCAGAAAACAAAATTCTAAATAAATAAAATTAGCAAAGTCGACAATTAAATTGTTAGGTAAGACAGTCACCAACCTTATGTTTTTCAGTATGGTATAGAACAAAGTCTGTATTTTTACTTGTAGCGTCTTGTAGAGTTGTGAATAAAAACCAAAACTGATTGCAGACAATTATTGACTCCGTTCACGGATGAAATCAATTGTTTTATTTGAATATCGCAATTGCTCAACGCTACAGTGTCTGCACATAGTGCACACTATTTTTACTTACAACACAATGCGTCCCCGCAATTTCAAATTTACTAAAATAATACAACTGCGGGCGGTCCTTCAGGCGATGATTAGTACCTACTCTAGGGTTAAGTTAAAACCTGTAACAACGATTACCAAAACATACACATTTTACGCTAGCAATCCTTTTGCTGATTAGGTACAGTAAATAATTTAAGATTTTTTCCATGTTCTGCAGTTTATACTAAATATAAAATAATACGTATAAAATAATCCTGAGAACCTACCGAACCATGAACCTGAGAACTACATTGTATATCGTTTAAGATACTGACACATGCTTATAAAAACATGCTTGTAAGCATGCTTGACATAAAACTATATACATACACTAATTAAAACATGCTCTGCAGCTGTTCACATTTGCTAGCAACAAGCATGCTAGTTTTAAGCATACTCCTAAATAAACATGCTCAAAGCAAACAATTGGACACACATGCTATGTAAGCACTGGCTCTCGGCCAAAATGAAAGCTTTATAAGAAAATACAAATCAAAATAGTGGTTCCTTAAACTTACTAAAATATAATGGTGTCAGTTTTTTCTTCTCCCCAACGCGACATACTTAATTGTTATTTTTATAAGACGCGCCACACACACCTGTCGCGGACTGGAACAAATCGATACGGGCATGCTCTTTAGCAAACCTGTTCAGACGCGCTCGGAGCATGCCCCCTTCGAAAATCAAAAGACTGTTGATTTTGCGAGCATACTCGAAAAAAGTATGCTTATTACTAGCAATTTTTCGACACACATGCTAAAGTAACAATTGCTCAATAATTGCATGCTTTCGTGCTAGTAATGAGCATGTCTTGCCGCACCTTAATGATTTGACTGCTATTATGTACACTTAGAGTACCTACTCACAGACTTATCACATAGGTGATAATTACATGTAGTGTGGGTATATATTTACACACTTCTATGAGAATAAATACAACATAGTCAATTTATGATCGAATCTTAGATAAGTACTACATAAGGTCCCATTAAAATAGATGGACAAACTTTTAGAAATCATTCAGATCAACAAAATAAAAGAAAAAATAAGAAAAACGCATTAGATACTTACAAGAAAAAAAGTCAGCTTACGAAATTACACTAAAAATGTTGGTTACTAATGTTGGTTAATTATTTTAGGTCAAAATAAAATCACTTTAATCAGTGTTTTTTTTGCTTGGATATCTATGGTTAGACGTACTGAACGCTGTGTTAAAATTTGACAATCTAATTGAATGGGACCATAAATTAATTTTTTTATCGCGATCATCTGTTCTGGCCGTTAATGTCCACTGATACACATGAACCTTCTTGAATAGTATGCAACAGTTGTTAGAGACGTTTATTAGAGGAATACGTTCACCAAAGAAAAATAAGTAGGTATTTGTAAATACTACTGAAATGTAAACTAAAAAGCTGCCTAGCTGTCTAAGCTGTATGGGTAGTGCCATCCACGAAGACGCGCCCCACTCTTAGCCCACGTTCACACGGACGTAATAAAATCGCGGCGGGATTTTATCGCGCACTGGATTTTCAACTCTCGGCGTTAAGCGAGCGTTGAGAATTCAACAAAGTGCATCCGTCGAAAAAACACACAGTAGGATTTTCAACTCTCGGTGCCAAGCAGAGCGTTAAAAATTCAATGTGGAAAAAATCCCGCCGCGATTTTTTTACGTCCGTGCTAACGTGGGCTTACACACCCCACGCTTACAGTACAGCACGCTTAGCATGTCCACAAAAGAAACGGGTTTTTTCGACGGAAGAATAGACAAAATGACAGATAAACAATCACAATCTGTCACTTTGTCTATTCTTCCGTCGACAAAACCCGTAGAAAACCCGTTTCTATGGTTGTCATGCTGTGTGCTGTAGGTAATCGCGTTCAGGAAGAAAAGACTGGAATGGCACTATCTATAGGCAGCTTTTCAGTTGTTTCTGAGGAACATTTAATTTGCTTGATTTATTGTCTCAATTATTGTTAAGTAAAGTAAATAATGGAAAATAAGTTCGTAATCCGGATTTGTGCCCGCTTGATGGCAATAGGCTCGCCCCCTATTACATGGGACTTAAACATAACTAGCGAAATGTGGGTGTACTAGGTATACCTTTGCCTTACCCTTCGGAGAATACAGGCGTAATGTCATGGGTTGAATAATAGAAAACAAAATAATTATTCTATTGCTCACAACAGGTGAGCACTGATTAAATAAAGTAACCTTATACAACGTGACATTTTAGTCATATTACAAAAGCAGGCCACTTCATGTATCCTATGACTACAAAAACATTCCTTAAAAAAAAAATTGGTGGCACTCCGGGAGTGCCGACAGAAGTGAAAACTTGAACAAGATCGCCTTGGTGGAAGAAAAATACTTGTATAGAACATTGGTCCGTAACCTTATCTAAATAAAGAGCTCAATCGAGATTACAAAAAATAATACTTCCGAAACCTTTAAAGTAAAAATACTTGCATAGAACATTGATCCGTAACGTAATATAAATGAAGAGCATAATCGCGTTTACAAAACCTTTAAAGTAAAAATACTTGCATAGAACATTGATCCGTAAAATAATATAAATAAAGAGCACAATGGCGTTTGCAAAAATGAGGTGTCGTCGTGCTGTCGCGAAATCAATGGTTTAGTCCCATCTCAAAAATGCCCAACGTGCCTAAAGTTTTCACTTCAAAAATTGATCCCCTTGACTGTCACGAGCTCTCCTGGAGATCGATAACAATTAAAATTCTATTGTGTCTCATTGATGACAGTTGAGCTCATGTAACAATTTTTAAATTGCTGCGAGAGGTATTTTAAGTCGGGTACATTGAGTGGCTCTTTGTACGACGACTAAAATGTCACGGTGTATATCTTTTTTCTTAATGAATCTTTAGTAGTCATTGGATACATGAAGTGGGCTGCTTTTGTAAGACGTCTAAAATGTCACGGTGTATATGTAAATAATGAAAACTGTAATAGACAGCAAAAACAAAATTGGTTGCATTATCTGCGGTAAACCACATCATGTTGTTATTGTCTGTATTTGTAACAAATACTGACGAATTGACTTTAAAATTAATATCTACACCCATAAAATGGTCGTGTATGTAATAATATTAAAAATAAGTGACCCACTTTCAGTGTTTTACGTTGGTAAGTAAACTCCAAAGTTTGCATTTGATAACCTTATGACCCGGAAGTAAATATTATCAAAAATGTTGGAATAAAGTGATTTATAAAGTCACGAAATAAGCACTTTGTTTAAATTAAATTATAAATAGGTAGGCACATACAAATTTTATTTTAGTCAGTGTACACACGGCTACATCAAGCAACACATTTTCAGCATTATACCTCTCATTGTACGGAAATCCTATAGAATACGAGATCAGCTTATACTGGAAATGTATAGCTTGATGTGTACATTTTCATCAAATACTTTTGGCACGGACTACGAGTATATCTAACTGAATCCTGATTCTAGGCATTAATAATCCTCAACAACTTCAAGTGTAGTCTCCGATATGTAAGACTAACACACCACCTGAGCTGAAATCCATTAAAAATCTGTTAATCAATGCAGTAACCTTGACCGTCGCGTCGTCGGGCCAATCAGTGGAAACGGCTTACACGTTAATCAAATAAAAGAATGCAGTAAAGGCTTATCGTTCTGCGTTAATTGAAATAATTGACTGCAACAGTTAACTTGCTGCATGCCTGAAGACTGAAGAATAGCATGCATTTAGATTTTAGATGATATAGCTATGTATACCCGGGTCGCTTTAGCATAGCAATAACGGTCATTGCCCTTTCCATAATCCTTAGAAACCAAAATAATAAACTATGTATGGTTTTCGTTATTGGAACATGTTGAAGATAGATATTGATTCAGGACGTTAGAGGACTTTATTAGAGGACGTTAAAGGAGTCGCATGGATCAATCCATCAGGTTAAGCTACGCTTGCCGGGGTTGGTCCGTGGATGGGTGACCATCTTTACATACCGAGACTCCTCCGTGCCTCCGAATGCACGTTAAGCCTTTAAGCCGTGGTTAAGCCGTTGGCTGTCATTCGTGGATCTTTAACAGTCGTTACTGGTCGTCTGATAACCAGTCTTACCAAGGGATATCGTATTACCCAGTTACTAGGTTGTGGAGGTCAGATAGGCGGTCGCTCCATGTAAAATACTGGTATTCAAGTGCATTCGGTCAGACAACATAGTTGGAAAAAAGCTAGGCAGATTGATTTTGACGATAGAGGACTCTATTTCAGTTTTTGAAATAAAGAATGCTAGAAAATGTAGGTGGGTCAATGACCGCTATTGCCACGCTAAAGCGACTCCGGTATAGATCAGAAGTGAATTGTGAGATGCATGGAAGAAGAAACCGTAATGGTGTCAGTGGATACCAAAGTAAATTTGAATAAGAGCACGGGGATGATGATGGTGATAACTGCATATATCTCATCATCATTTTAACGGAAAGACGTCCACTGCTGGACATAGGCCTCCCCTAAGCCCCACCACTTCGACAGGTTCTGTGCCTCTCGCATCCAGCGGATTCCTGCGGCCTTCACAAGGTCTACCTTGTGTGAGCCCTTTCGAGGCTACGTTTTCCGGTACGCGGTCGCCACTCCAGAACCTTTCGGCCCCATCGGCCATCTGTTCTGCGAGCAATGTATCCTGCCTCAGTTTGGCAATTCTTCGGAATGTGTGACCTTGGTGGTACGAATCACTGCATATATCTATGAAAATGCAAGCAGCTGACATGATTACATAACCTTTTTTTCGAAATCTACAATAAGTGGGTATCGAAAGCGAGCACAGGCCTTAGTACCTTCCAAAAACATTAAGAATAAAAAACAGTGGCACTCCGGGAGTGCCGACAGAAGTGAAAACTTGAACAAAATCGCCTTGGTGGAAGAAAAATACTTGTATAGAACATTAGTCCGTAACCTTATCTAAATAAAGAGCACAATCGCGTTTACAAAAATAAGGTGTCGATAACGGTGTCGCGAGTTCAATTGTTTATTCTCATCTCTAAAATGCCCAACGCGCCTAAAGAAGTTTCAAAATGATTAAATCTATCATACGAGAGATTTCTATCGAAGACTATCAAACCGTTGTTGGTCCGACTTAAGTACCTTTCAAAGACAATAAATAATTAAATGCAAATCTACGAACTAACAATACAATACATACGTCAAGCAGCCCGAAACATTGTGCTCGTTAAATTTTATTAGCTTTTTATCAATGTCCACTGTTTCCTATTGTGCTTTCTGATATGGAATGTAATTTATTCCTTATTCGATCGTTAATGTGAGTTTGTTCAGCTGGTTAGGATTAGTTTTATAATATTGAAGAATAAGAAACTGTTACAAGGTCTCTTGAAAGCCTATTCAAACTGTTGTCTTGTAAAGGCTTGTGCAGACCAGCGCGATACGCGACGCGACACAAAGGCACCGCTCGTCGTGCGACGGGCGGTGCCTTTGTGTCGCGTCGCATGTCGCGCTGGTCTGCACAAGCCTTTAATCAATTTGATCGTTTAGCTGTGGTTATTTTACTTCGTCATTCTCACAAAAAAACAGTGGCACTCTGGGAGTGCTGACAGAAGTGAAAACTTGAAAAAAAATCGACACCGCGGTAATCAACGCGTTGATGTATTTTTAATGGTCAAAAGCTGGTGTCGTCACAGTGTCGCGAAATCAATGGTTTAGTCCCATCTCAAAAATGCCCAACGTGTCCAAAGAAGTTTCACTAGGATTTGATATACTGATCAGTTACTTGATCAGCCTGACCAAAAAGGCTACCTACTGCTAAAATGTATTTAGCCTGAAAGCGTTTGCGCACTGCATTCTATTCGAAATTCCAAATTTGAATCCGAAATCAGAGTTCCATTTGAATTGGAAATGTTCTAAATTCGAAAGAACAGATATAGTGCGCAAACCCTATGCAAATACCATAGCAAAATTTGACCACAAGTGGATGTATTGCTAGGCCTAGCGCCACTTGAGTCCCATGTCCATTCATCCATTCACAAAAGTATTCTTTTATTCTTCGACGGATTCAGTGTTCTTGTCGGCCCACAACTTGGCTTGTGTTTTTATACAATATGTAAAAAAAATCCTGTCCGATTCGAAAGGGGCACATAGGTACCTACTGCAATAACATTACTAAATAGTATATACATTTTTTTTATTATTATCGAAAATAAAAAAGTTATTGCTATTTAAAATTCACATTTTTAGTACCAAAATTAGCCCAAATAAAAAATTTGAAAATTTTCAACAGGGGTCATCATAATTTATGACTTGTAGACAGACACGGTCCGCTAAATAACAGCCGCCCGCGCCCCATGTAACAAACCAGTAAAATTCCCCATTGAAAAAATTGTGGCGAATTTTTTCATTTTTTGTTCCATGGAACACCCACATGAATAGACTCTCAGTACGATATCTAACAACAACCTCACGGATCAGGCAGGATTTTTTTTTCTTTCACCCTGATTTCATTCCATCACAACAATATTCATGCACGCAATTTAAATATCTGTTCAACCTACCAGATGCAGCACCACGATATTGCAAGCTACAGTCATTATTATTTAAACTAGCAGTAATATTCATAAGTTTAGCGAATGACATAGTTAGCTTAGGTATACTTACAGCTTAGCTGGTAAAGTAATGTCTGGAATTGTCAATGCACCTGCGGCTTAATTATTAACTATGACTAGCTTTTGCACGCAGTGCCTCTCGTGTTGTGGAGTGTCATATAGTTTCGATAAGAATTCGCTTCGACTAGAATCAATTACATTATTTTGTAAATTGTGACGTTCAAAAGTGCCATACAAGTAGGGTTACCATCCGTCCGGATTTGTCCGGACATGTCCGAATTTCTAGACTTTTGTACGGACTTTGCCCGGCTCTTTAATTTGTCCGAATTAAAGAGCCGGCTTAGATGGAATACAAGTAATAAAACTCATTAAAGTAATACCAAATAAGTCTTTAATATTTATTAACTTCTCATTCATCTTAAAACAAAACATAGGTACCTAAATCTTCTTTAACAATCAACTTAACGAGATCAAACAATAAGTGGATTTTGTGACTAAAATATCCAGACTTTTATTGAAATGTCAGGCTTCTTTCAAATTACTAAATGGTAACCCTGCATAGAAGGGCCTATTTGAAATAAACTATTTGACTTCGACTTTGATAGATTTGTTGCTGGGGAGTTTATTGTGCCCACTTCTTCTTCCTAGCTAAGAACACTAGGCAGTGGCACAAATTACATATACTACCTAGCAGTGGTGAAGGGCGGACATTTTGGAGGACAGTCTTTTATTATTTTGACGTTCAAAAAGTGCTGAATCTCAGGCTAAGAATAAATGATATTTTATTTTGACAATTTTCATAGAATTGTTTATGAGCAACTAAAAGGGAAAAGGATAATTGTCTTAATCAAATTGCTATGCTTGGCAGTCTGATTGGTGATAGCAGTTTGTTATTATTACCAGATACTACAAAGAAGGTAGCATATATTAGGTATGTTTTGCGATAGCCGTATAAAGGGCTCAATAATGTAGGCAGCAGCAATTAATACAATGTAATTACACAGCTCTAGTATTTATTTAATCGCTTACTGATTAACAGCAATATTATCATATTCATAACATGGTTTATGAACTATTAATGATTGCACGGATTTAATAGATGTAATCCAATGCTTGACCATTTTATTAACTCGTACCAGTGAAATGCATGCTTTTAAATCCATCACTATTCATAAGTAAATTGCATTTTATCATGTGTGAAGCTTACCAATGAGAGCAGTGGTAGCCCAGTGGTAACGGCCCTGACTTATGAGTTGTTTACTTTATGTAAATAATTTCATCACTACTGCTCTCAAAACGGTGAAGAAAAACATCGTGAGGAAACCGGCTATGTTCTAGAACCAAAAATTAGAAGACATGTGACATTTACAAACCCGCACTAGGCCCGCGTGGTGGATTACATCCCAGTCCCCTCTAAAAGAGAGGAGGCCTGTGTCCCACCAGTGGGAACATTATAGACTGATTATATTATGCTTATGCTTAGCTTTTACATCGTGGCTACAGAGGTTTTAGTTATAAAGATAGGCTATTTTACGCAGAATTAAACAGCACATGTGATAAAATATGTACTTTTAATTATGTTCTTTTGACCTCAAAACGGTGAAGGAAACACATAGTGGGGAAACCGACATGTTCTAGAACAAAAAATTCGAAGACCTATGATGACTACCCGCACTGGGCCCGCGTGCCCGCTCCCCTCATAGAGAGGAGGCCTGTGTCCCAGGCCCCAGCCATAGTATAAAAAGATGTAATAAGCTATCTTCATAGAAACGCACCGCGCGCGGCATGTATGTGTGCGCGGCTTGTATCTATGCGTCGCCGCACGCACACTTAACAAAATCTCGACCCGTTTCTCGTGAGAAACCAGCCGAGATTTTGTTAAGTGTGCGTGCGGCGACGCATAGATACTATGGCACCACACATAGAACCCGCGCGCGGTGCGTTTCTATGAAGATAGCTTACTACCTCTCTTTATATTTATACTATGCCCCAGCAGTAGGAACGTCATAGTAGATTATGCTGTTTGTCTCTAGTACTTAGAAGGAAGTTGACCACCATTTTGGTGATGATGCTCATGCGTTTGAATAATTTATTATGTTAAGAGGAGGGCAGCAGCGCTCTGTTGTCTGCTAATAAGTAATGACATTATACTGCTGTGATGCTGTCGACTCCGCTACCAAATTAAAGTCGTTCGACGTCATCACATCAACGCCGGCTGTCGCTGAAAACCAGCGCTGTGGCTCTGTCTCGCATAGGGTCGCAGAATTATGCTGAGCAATTGTTCGTTTTTGTGTTTTTTTTTTCTTTCTTTGCGTCATGTTTACCGCAAATAAACGTATTTTCTTTCTTTCCTTCCTTTTTCTTTCTAATTACTATTCTCATATAGTCTGTAACGATTAAGAATTACCTACTTCCTTCTCAGCAATGACAAACTTAATCCGTCCAATATGTATAATGAGAAATGCTAATTACAAAATGATTAAACGAACACTGATTAACAAATAATTATGAAAGTAATGATGATTAATAGTTTGTTGACACAGGTGCTAACACTGCCAAGCACGAGGCTACATGCGCTACTTTCTATCATAAACAATATTGTTTACATACACATTCTAGTAAGGAGATAGTTTACACGATAGAACGGTGTAGTGATGTTGTTTAGAAATGCAAAATGTTTCACTACATGAGGCAAGTAAATAGAGTAAAGAAACGATGATTTGGTTGGCACAAAACATTTTTTCTCAAAAACTCAAATTCGAGCATTATTTTGACAATCTTCTAAAAGATAAATCGAAAATGCTGTACTAGTCAAATACATGCGAGCAGGCGGCCGGCAATGTTAGTGAAAATCCATATCTCTGTAATTTAAAAATGGAACGATTTACCTCGACACATGGCAACCAAGGAGGTAAATTATCAAAGATTTTATTGAAATTTCGATTTTGAATGCAAATAGAGCTTTTAAAGTAAAAAAGAAACAAATGAATATTATTGGCGCGTAAAAAAATATCGTTGTTTGTCATTGATTTTGGAACTTATAATTAATTTACTTAGTTTGAATTTCCGCGCATTATTGAGAAAATTACTAAACAAGCGTTGGCTGCGACAAGGTATTGACGGACTCACGTATGTGTGCCTCGGTTTTGCCTCAACCCACACTTTCACGGTCGTCAATCAATGCCCCTTTTGCAGGCCGCAGAGCTTCCATTTAAGATTTTTTTTTTATTATGAACGGATAATTTTGTTTGATGAAGCATAACCAGTGCAAGCTCATCATGCCATTATAATCATGAAAGAAACGTATTACGTTTGTCCTGCGCCTGATCTCTCCCTGATCAAGATCTTGATCATACACCCGTAACCGACCGACCGGCCATATGTGATGGAATTCCTGTAAATTTACTTACTGGAAATACCTTACTTTACTAACTTTATACCTAATATCAAACAGGATTGTTATTCGCTTTGGAAGGAGTACTTCAATAAAAGATCCCAAGAAAAAGGAATCTGGTACAAAACGATCCAACCGCACCCCTTAAACTCACCGTCAAACTCAAACTCAAAGCATTTATTTCAATTAAACTATTTACAGGCACTTTTGAATTGTCAAAGAATCGGTCAGTTAGTCAGAAAGTTGAAGCTAGTTGCCCATTCCAAAACGTAGATCTCTATGGAGAAGAACGGGCAAGAAACTCCAAGGACACTCTTTTAAACATAGATATTACAAAATCCTGAGTACATTATTCTTGTTGCTTCTATATGTGAGAACAATGTACAAAAAATAAGCAAAGCAATTGAAAATATAAGATTAAAAATAAGCCCTGGCAGATAAGAGATGACCAGTCTCAACTGACGGCGCCCGTTCACGAACATGACGCGTGGATCAGCACCATCCAGCTCAACCATTATGTAGGGAACCGAATGATCCAACACATACATCGTTCAACGATCCGTGGGTAGATAATCAGCTGTTGAACAGATGTGATACTGTTATCGCACTAAGACTTCGTTCCGGACACATCCCGTGTAATAAGTTCTTATATCTAATGGCAAAATCAACATCGACTTATTGTGATTTTAGTACTAATTCCGTTGATAATGTTTATCATATATTAACCGAGTGTGTCCGCAACGAGGAATTTAGAAATAGCTTGGATGGTAGAATTAGAGAGATAGGTTACTGTAATAGTGCTTTAGCTGTGCCATTGTCTGATGCAGCTAAAGTACTTTACAAATTAGCTATGCTAAGGTTTTGTTAAATGGAAATTGGTATGATTTTGTTAAGCCAACCAGGGCGGCATAATCGCATGTGCGACAAAGCCCTTTCAATAAAAATAAAAAAAAACTATAAGAGTAAAGAAACAAAGAGTACACACGGCTATACATCAAGCTATACATTTCCAGTTTATGCCGCCGTTTATCTCGCATTGTAAGTATAGGATTTCCGTACAGTGCGAGGTCAGCTTATACTGGAAATGTATAGCTTGATGTGTAGGGGTGTATACACCTGTGTTTGCACACACACTTATGCACTATAATATCTCCTGCGTACCTGGATAATCTCTGTTGAGATTGGCCACCGTGATAGAAATCGGTCGGGAGGATTGTTTTAACACTGTCATAGTGATGCCTGTTAAAAACCACCAGTTTAAAAAAAGCAGTGGCACTCCGGGAGTGCTGACAGAAGTGAAAACTTGAACAAGATCGCCTTGGTGGATGAAAAATACTTGAATTGAACATTGGCGTTTACAGAAAAAATACTTCCAAAACCTTTAAAGTAAAAATACTTGCATAGAACATTGATCCGTAACTTAATATAAATAAGGAGCACAATCGCTTTTACAAAAATATGGTGTCGGTACCGGTGTCGCGAGTTCAATTGTTTTTTTCCATCTCAAAAATGCCCAACGCGCCTAGAGAAATTTTCACTTCAAAAATATTTTAGCATAGCCAACTAGGTGGACACAAGCCTTTAAAATAAATTGCTCTAGAATCTATAACTAGCGTGCGAATTAAGTCGTCAGCATGCAATTTTATAAGTTACTGCGGAATCATTAAATGACAATGTTCTATAAATCAATATAAATGAATCAGCATGATTTATATATTACCAGTTCTGTGTAATATAATCTAAATCATTTTATTTAGTTTACTCGGGGTAATGAAAAAATATAATTGACGTAGATATATTTAGTAATCTATTCCGCTAAAGAGTCATAAAAAACTCTGTAAGAAATCGACACGTGTTTCACCTCTCAACGAGGCATCCTCAGGATGACGATTGACTTGTCGCGAACCCGAACACATTGTACGCAATGTAATATACACACATAAAATGAAAATTGATCACAATGGGTTTCATTTTGACAGTTCAAACACGTTCATTGCGTTATTTACGTTGTTGAGCAGACGAATTTTTCAAACCTACGACGCAATGGATTAGCAATATCCTTCAAAACTCTTGGCTTGTGATTGAAAGTGTGCTACGCAATTAAGGGTACTGTAGTTCGTCAATCAATTGCTCAAACTCAAACTCAAACTCAAAGCATTTATTTCAAATAAACCAATTACAGGCACTTTTGAATTGTCAAGGGGTCGGTCAGTCAGAAAGATGAAGCTAGTTGCCCATTCCAAAGCGTAGTAGGTACCTATGGAGAAGAACGGGCAAGAAACTCCACGGACACTCTTTTAAATCAGAATATGGTTACAAAATATTGGTTACATCATTCATGTTGAAGTTATACATGTGAGAACGATGCAGAACGTTAAAAGCGTCCGTAATAGAAAATAAAACAAATAATACAATTCAAAAATTAAATTAAAATAAGCCATGTCAGCTAAGAGATGACCAGTCCCTACTGACAGCGCCCGTTCACGAACATGACGCATGGATTAGCACCATTCAGCTCAACCATTTTGAAGGGAGCTAAATGATCCAACACACACGCCACCGTCAGCGAGACATTAGAGTGAGCATGACATACTCTCAGCCGCCAGGGCACATTCAAGTCAATGAAAGACGTACCTAGTAAATGGTAGCTTTATAGTAGGTACATAGTACTCACACGTGTTATGCAATTATACAATGCTAAGCGATTGAATCTATACAATGCAAATAGTTTTTAAAAATCTTCAGCAGTTCCAACAGTATTTTCAAATGCTAATCAATTAGTTTATGCGCCCTTGTGGAGCAGGACCAGCGTTCGGCCAAGCACTTATATCAGCGATGTAATCCCCCAACTTAAAATATGCTTGGCTGCATAGTGTGCGTTTTATATAAGATTTAAATTTCGTTTCATTCAGCTGAAGTATGTGAGGAGGTATTTTATTGTAACATTTTAAACAGTACCCCATGAAAGACGAGTCCACTTTAGCCAGTCTGAAACCCGGTTGAACTAATTGATCCCTATTTCTAGTGATATAATTGTGTCTTGCACCTCTTCTACTAAAAAGATGTAGATTTTTCCTTACGTACATAATATTTTCATAGATATATTGACAAGGTACCGTCATGATGTTAATATCTTTAAACAGTTCCCTTAGAGAGTCGCGCCTGCGGAGGCCATATATGGCTCTGATGGCTCTTTTTTGCAGAATAAAAATAGACTCGATGTCTGCAGCCCGACCCCATAGTAAAATACCGTACGACATAATACTATGAAAGTAACTGAAATAGACTAGCCTCGCGGTATCTACATCAGTAAATTGACGGATTTTTCTCACAGCATATGCTGCTGAACTTAGACGTCCTGAAAGGGATGTTAAATGAGGACCCCATTGAAGCCTTGAGTCGAGCGTGATCCCCAGGAAAACCGTTTTATCGACAAATTCTAGTTTCTCTTGATTCAATACTATCTCACAATTACTACTTTTGACATTTGGTAAAGAAAATCTTATGCATTTAGTTTTTTTACCATTTAATACTAAATTATTAGCAGTGAACCAATTTTGGACCTGCAGTAGGGTGTTATTTACGTCGTCAAGATTTGATGCACGTCTATTAATTTTAAAAATTAAGGAAGTATCGTCAGCAAATAACACCATTTGTGGTTGGGTTTTTAACAAATGGGGTAGATCGTTAATATAAACTAAAAAGAGGAAAGGACCCAATATTGATCCTTGTGGTACACCCATTTTTACTTTTAAACCGAGTGAATTGACACCATTTATTTGAACTTGCTGCTGTCTATCATTTAAATAGGATTTTATTAAACTGAGCGCAAGTTTTCCAAGTCCGTAATGCTCAAGTTTCGAGATTAAGGTTTCATGGACGACGCAATCAAATGCCTTGGAGAGGTCACAAAAAATTCCTATGGCGTCTTGGGCCTCTTCCCACGCCGTAAATATGTGCTTTAATAAGGTGACACCGGCGTCAGTCGTACAACGTCCCCTGGTGAAACCATACTGTTGATCATGTAAGATTTTATTGGTGTTAAAATGAATGAGCATTTGATTAAGCATTACTTTTTCAAACACCTTGCTGAAAACTGGCAACACGGATACGGGTCTATAGTTATTGGTGTCTTTACTGTCCCCGGATTTAAAAAGTGGTATTACCTTACTATATTTCATTGGATCAGGGAAGACTCCTTGATCCACACACAAATTAAATATTAAGGCTAAGTACGGCGCTATAGTCTCAATAATTGAGGTACAAACTTTGATAGACATTCCCCATAGATCTTCGGTTAATTTGATCTTAATTTGCTTGAAAGCTTTTATTACTGATATGGGGTTTATATGTTTGAATTTAAATTCAATCGGGCAGGATGAAACGTTAGCTCTTAATAAATCAATAGAACGCGAGGGCGAGGAATTTAAGGTTTCAGTAGTTTTAAGTGGGATACTGGTAAAGAAATTTACAAATTCTTGAGCAACTTCTTTGTTATCGCTTATGAGACCATGTGAAGTTTCTAGTGTGAAATTATTATTTTGTCTTTTATTCCTGTTAGTCTCATCATTGATAATTTTCCAAACAGTCTTTATTTTATTATCGGCTGATTTGATCTTGTTGCTAATGTACAAGGCTTTAGCTACCTTACAGGTATTTTTAAAAGTTTTAGAATAAGTAGCAACGTATTTATTAAAAGTTTCAGAGTTAATATAAGGCTTAAGGCCATACAGCTCAAACAATGTTTCCCTACTTTTCCTAATACCCTTAGTTGCCCAATCACTGAACAAAAAATTTGGGCAAATAGTTTTAGTTTTCTTTTTTAAAGTATTATTGAACTCGGTGCGCACTACCGAAAAGAATTCCTCATATAATTCATTTACATTGTTTATAATATGACCCGGTATACTTAACTTACTAATTAAGTTATTATTAAATCTACTTAGATTACTGGTTGTTATTTGTCTAGATTGTATCTGAATTCTTTGTAATGGTGTGTTGGACTTGAAAGTAACCGTTTGACCACTATGATCAGAAGGGAGATAATTTACAATGGATTTATTTAAGTAGTTGCAGCAACAAAAAACATTATCAATACATGTAGCAGTATTTGTAGTTATGCGGGTTGGTTCTGAAAACACATTTGATAAATTGAATGATTTAAAGAGACTTAACAATCGACTACTATTTGTACTATTTTCTAAGATATTAATATTGAAGTCACCACAGATAATTAGTGATTTTTTACCCAATGCTAGTTTTGCTAGAACATCTTCCATTACTGACTCAAATATGGAGTAGTTTTGATAATTTGGGGGTCTGTAAACGCACACTATAACATGCTTATCTAGCTCAACACAGGACAATTCAACGTTATGTTCAACCGACAGATCAACTATATCTTTACGAGTCTTAAATTTAATAGAATTTTTAACTAAGATTAGTGAACCCCCACGCAGCATAGATTTTCGGTTAAAACAACTGCCCACACTATAATTTTTATAATTAATTAGCATCTCATATTCTTTCAGCCAATGTTCAGTTAAGCAAATAATTTCAAACTTTGTTTTTTCTAAAAATAATTCAATTTCTAATTGTTTGGAAGAAAAACCTTGAATATTTTGATGAAATAATTTCAAGGAATTCTGCTTAGACTCTTTTTTACAATTAACCATTTGAGAGCAAGAAGACACCTTATTGTTGGTAGGTATAACTATAGTGTTATTGGTATCTTCTATTGTCTTACTATCTAGTTTAAATTTAAATTAACATCCAGAGTGAGCCCCAAGACTCCCATGCCATCACCAGGCAATGAGATCCTACTACTTGTGGACCCCACACTATGACAATAATTCCCCATAGTGACACATGGATCCTCCTTCGTACAATTATTGTATACATTTATAGCATTAGTGCTACAGTTATTTAAGGCCACCTTTACATTAGAATTATTACTAATGATTGCGGTGTTAATTATAGTACAAGACTTCGACATACTACTTATGTCTGAGTTTATATAAGCTAATAGCCTCGCTATTTTATGTCTAAACCTAATGGGCAGATACACTGTATTCCTTGTCGATTTCAACTTATCAACAAAATTGTTGGTGTCAAAAAATATAAGTTTGTCACTGTAGTGACTTACTAAGAAGTGTATATGCTTATTAAGCATATGTATATAATTGTTTTTTCTATTTGATAACCTCTCAAAATATGGAAAAGCACACAAAATAATTTTATCACAATTTAATTTTAAGATCTCGGTAACACTGTCAGTGATATCTTCTTTTTTAACCTGGGAACTATTACCTACAAATACAGTTATGTTGGTATTAGAATCATATTGATTTCTTGTAATTGATGTCATTATTTCTTTGAAGGATATCCCAGGTAAACAATAGTTTTGAGTAGAAAGACTCAAGTTGTTACTAATTAATTTTCCCAAACCTCTTCCTATACTATCTGAAAACATAACTGACTGATGGCAAACTTGACTACTACAAGAGGAAATACTACTAGCTACTGACTGTACCACTTGTGATAATTCTTGCACAATATCAGGTATATCTTGGTTGAGGATACAGTCTTGAGACAAACTCTCAGTCTGGGACGGGTCCTCCGTTGCCTCAGGCTGGACAGCATCAGGGTTTGAAACCTTCTGACAAATACACTGAGACATAACTAACTCATTAGCAGCAAGAATATGTTCTTTAATTTGGTTCTGAGAGCCCACATATTTAATGAAAAGGGAACTAAGTCTGCTCTCAAGTACCTGTATGTCGGACTGTAAGCGCTGTGTATCAATTTCATAGATGTTTTTGCTGTCTTCTAATTTAATTTGATAATTGTTTAATTTATTGATCAGATCAACACGTTCCTTTCTCCGTGGAATATTTTTGGAAAAGTGTTTTTGTTGTCTCCTAATAAGATTAAATTTTTTAATTATTCTATTCAGTTTTGCACATTTTTTCATTTTCTTATGACTAACTTTATAACTATAATTCTGTTTCATCAAGGAATCTTCAGTGAGGTCAATAGTTATTGAGGAATGAGGGTTACAATTAGTATTTAACAATTCATTATATAAGTGACGAGTTTCTTTAACCTGAATACATTCTTTTTCTTTCTCTAACTGGACAATACGACTATTAGCATAAATTAATTCATCTTCTAGGTCCCTAACCTGCGGATTTAAATACGTATTTACATGTAAATAAGGTTGTTAACTCATTAGCAAACTGCATGGGGTGATCCAGGCGTCTATAGACATAGGTTTCAAATAGAGGATCTCGTGGCTAAATATTAACAGTCGCACGGTGCCATTCAGCAGGTTAAGCTTCGCTTGCCGGGGTTGGTCCGTGGATGGGTGACCATCTTTATATACCGAGACTTCTCCGTGCCTCGAAAAGCACGTTAAGCCATTGGTGCCGGCTGTCATTTGTGAATCTTTGACAGTCGTTACGGGTCGTCAGAAGCCCGAAAGTCTGACAACCAGGATTTCGTATTACTCAGTTACTGGGTTGTAGAGGTCAGATAGGCAGTCGCTCCATGTAAACTGGACTAGGTTAGACTGGACGCTGACCCCAACATTGTTGGGAAAAGGCTAGGCAAATCGATTTTTTTAAGTGAAAACTTCTTAAGGCGCGTTGGGCATTTTTGAGATGGGACTAAACCATTGATTTCGCGACACTGTGACGACACCTCATTATTGTAAACGCGATTGTGCTCTTCATTTATATAAAGTTACGGATCAATGTTCTATGCAAGTATTTTTACTTTAAAGGTTTTCTAAACGCGATTATGCTCTTTATTTATATTACGTTACGGATCAAATATTCTATGCAAGTATTTTTACTTTAAAGGTTTTTTAAACGCGATTGTGCTCTTTATTTATATTATGTTGCGGATCAAATGTTCTATGCAAGTATTTTTACTTTAAAGGTTTCGGAAGTTTTTTTTTTTGTAATCGATACTGTGCTCTTTATTTAGATAAGGTTACGGACCAATGTTCTATACAAGTATTTTTCTTCCACCAAGGCGATATTTTTATTCACACAAATGCATTATTGGGTAGCTAAATAACTTTACGTTACAAGCTACGACCTTTCCACATACCTATAGATTCTACTCTTTGCTCCATTTTACGTGTACACATCTCATTATAATACGCGCGATCTTTTACTGCGCACCCGACCGAGAGATGACCAGTTCTACCGTACTGTACCGTACTGCTTGTGGCGGTTACAGCCTGCAGATAATAATGATAGAAGCAAATCATTAAAACTAACCAATACGACTGATACGTGTATGTACTACTAAGACCAATTAGGACTAGCACTCACTGCGATAAAAATCGCGCGAAATTTTATCATAATTCTACAAGATTTTTTTCCTTGTATTATAACACACCATGTGTTACGCATCTACACACATTACTGGCGATTTAAAATTCGCGCTCGTTGCAATGCTATACACTGAATACATAAACCGCGCGAATGAAATCCGCAGTGCCGGCTAGGCCTTAATTCTGCAGTCCTTTCGCTGTTATTTTACCTGCATCTACTACCTTTTGCATCAGTGTCAAAATCACAGTAACCTTTATTCTAGTAGCAATAAGGTTATTGTTGCGTTGCCTCTTGGATTGCTATCAGTTGTAAAATAAACTATGAAGGAACTGTAGGGCGACCCTTCCACGTCCACACTTTCCTTTCAACTATTCTAAAACTCTCTCTCTCCTTTGTTACAGTCACAATCCCAGCCCTAAACTTCGGGATGCTGATGGGCTGGCAGTCTCCAATGACGCCAATCCTGCAGTCACCCGACGGACCGGCGCCGGAGCCAATCAGCGATGAGACCATATCGTGGATGGCAGCTATTACCTTCATGCCCCCCATATTCTGTGGGTTCATGGTTGGCGACCTCGCTGATCGGTGGGGCAGAAAACCTTCTACTCTTTTGACGGCGTTGATGCTTGTGGTAAGTTCATGTTTCTATCCAAAGCAGTAACTATGGAGTGTCTTGCCCGTTCTTCTCCATTAGTCAGGTACACTTGGTACGGGTAGCGAGCTTGTAGGTTATTAAATTAAATTAATTTATTGACTTAGACAACAATGATCATGTTAGTTGCATAAATACAAAAAAAAATTAAAAGCTATGTTAGTGTGTTACAATTATAACTAAGTACTAACTCACAGTAAAACAATATTTACATACATTCACCGGATGTATTGAATCACTCCTGCCTAACCAAAACCTGCATGAAGTGATTCATTATCGGCGAGTCAAATTTTTCCACTAACATCTTCAGAATGCAGTTAGGACTTGACCGCGTTCTCTCTAGTAGCGACGCCATTTTTCTACTCACCATTGCGTGAAAGTCGTGAACACGCGCCTGCGCGAACATGCCAGAGGCACTGCAAAAGTGCGGCAGTCCCAAAACCATTCTGAACCTGTTATTATATTGAACCCTCAGGGCGTCCATTGTTTTCCGCGTGTGGCTGGCCTACAGGCTGCTCGTGTAAAAGGTCTGGCAACGTTATCTTAACCTCCTTACTACAACAAGCAAACCTGCGAACCAGCATATTGCATCTTACAGCAAGAGCCCAGCGCTCGCGTTCGATATCTTCATGATTCTTAAGGTCCTCCGTTACGTAATGCCCTAGATATTTGGTTTGTTTCACCCTTTGCAGGGGCTATCCATTGAGGGTGATAATCGACTCGTATGGCTGCTTCCTTCCGGGGGCCTTAAAGATCATGAACATGCTCTTCTTACAATTATAAACTAGACCGTGGCTAGCAGCGTACCTTTCACAAAATTTTAAAAGCTCTTTTCAGGGGGAAGCGTCAGGGTAGCCCGCGAAATTCAAATTTTCTTAAGTTTTTTGCATTTATAATTGAGGAAAGCCATATTTGTTACGACCGCGAATCATATTTTAATCAACATAAAACCTGACAATGACCTTTTGCAGGTCAAAAAACGTAAGAAAATTTGAATTTCGCGAGCTACCCTGACGCTTCCCCCTTAAGGAGCCGGCCGTTGGACCCAGCAGCACCATGTTATGAAACCCGCTTTTCGATCACGTTGTACTAGATTCGAGGCCCTTCAGTTTCATGTGGACTGCCTAAGTCTTGCACATATTTTATGTCCAAGAGAGGTATATCGTGAGGAAACCTTTATTTAATGTTCTAGGTTTGAAACGTAGTCAGCTTAAAAATCGTTGCTCGTTCCCAAAAGTTTCGCCATGGCCACAAAACACATCGAACCCACAAACTAATTTAGCAAACCGCTACCAAAGCGGTTGTTACCACTCGTCGCAGAAAATACTAGTAGTTATTTAGCGGTAGATATTGTTTACAAGCAGCTGTATCAATTGTCGCTTATTGGAACTGATCTTGTTGTTTTGGCTTAGATCACTTCGATCAATTATGATAAACAATCAATTAATATTGATCTGGAGTAAGTATTATGCAATAATTGTAGGCTGCCAAGCTAAGCAAGAGAGGAGCTCGTTGTTAAGTAATAACAGCCGCTCGAGTCGATCAATCAGGTTAAGCTACGCTTGCCGCGGTTGATCCGTGGATGGGTGACCATCTTTACATACTGAGACTCCTCCGTGCCTCGGAAAGCACGTTAAGCTATTGGTCCTGGCTGTCATTCGTGGATCTTTGACAGTCGTTACGGATCGTCAGAAGCCCGAAAAGATTATGTCTGGACTTTAAAATAGACTGTGACCTCTGAGTTTGTTTCGGCCTTTCTTCTCAGAGTAGTCAGATAGGAAACGCCGATCTCATCTAGTTTTTATTAAAATATGATTGACGTGTAAAAGTGTTTGTGCAAACCTACTTACAGAAATAAAATCATTTATCATAGGGATGCTTAAACAGCACTAACAAATATCTCGGATTGGTATGAGACTAGATTATGCTTTTACAGTCACACCAGTCTTGTTGTTTGTCCTTTCACTAACAGGATGTCTGCCGTGTGGATTCGGTTCATAACCATTCCAAATCCCCACGCACAATGGCCCACCTGAAGGACTAAGTGCGGAAACCAAACCCCATATCATAGAACATAGTAGAACCATTCCAAATTATTAACTGAAATCGAGAGACCAGCAACAAAAAGTTTTTTTTTTTTAAGAGTTTTGTGTCTAGACTGTCCTTCTGCAATACTTTTGACAGAATCAAAATCAAATTATTTTGTTTCACATAATGGCAGTAAGGTTATAACCTCATCGGGCATGGGCACTTATGAAACGTCAGAAGCTAGGTGCACGGTTCCAATTGGTCGCTTCCTATGGAGAAGAGTCAGCAAGAAACTCCACGGTTACTCTTTTAGAAATAATTGGCTTTACAATATTTTCAAATAACAGTGTTAATAGGTGTAGGACAGCGTATGACTTTCAACAAGTACCAAGTACTTAACAAAATAGAAAATGGTCCACAAATCTACAGTCTGCTAGGCCTACAATGTTCTCATATTTACAAAATAGAGAAGAATCTATGTAAAAGATAAATAAAACAATAAAAATAAAAACCTATTTAAACTATTAGTGATGCTGACATTTTTAATGGTGATTTTGACATTATAGTTATGATTTTGACATTATAGTTATGATTTTGACATTATAGTTATGATTTTGACATTATTATTGATTGTTTTGACATTACTAGTAATTGTGACCAAAGTTTGCTAATTATTATTATGTACTAACACTAGTGTTTAAGATGTGTAGGTATGTAAATACTAACAAATTTGATTGTAAGATCTGAAATAAATTTTTAGATTAATTGATAAACCAAATGACATAATTGCCTGTAACAAATCTGAAGAAATATCATTGCCACAAAAGCCACTAAAAAAAGGAGTTGAAATTATATTGTAGGTATACAAATGTCAAATGTAAATTACTAACGAACCCTTATTCCACAGATAAGCTGGACCATAACCCTGTGCTCTCTCCGTCCATGGGCGCTGATCGCGTCGCGAGCCGTCGCGGGGCTCGCCTGCGCAGGCTGTTATGTCGTCATACCGTTATATTTGAAGGAGGTAAGTAGTACACATACCCTCAGACTTTGTTTGAGAAAACAACTTTAAGACGCATATTTATGTATTTGCACATATTAAGTACTCAAGCTTAACTAAAGATGAAGCTTGAGGTCTATGAAATTCGTTATGGACTGCCAAAGATTTAACAACTAACTGATTGAATTGTGCAGTGGTGGTCCATTGGTAACGGCCGCGGCTTACGAGTTGTAAGGTCGTAGGTTTGAACCCTAACAGGCGCTTTACTTTGTGTAAATTATTTAATCACCACTGCTCTTAAAACGGTGAAGGAAATCATCGTGAGGAAACCGGTATATCCGAGAACCAAAATCTTCGAAGACATGTTTGATCTACCAACCCGCACTGGGCCCGCGTGGTGGATTACGGCCCACTCCCTCTCACTGGGAGGAGGCCTGTATCCCAGCAGTGGGAACATTATAGGCCAATTACTGATTGTCAGAAAACAACACGCTAGCTAGAAAGTGCAGGATAACAATGTTTCGAAAAGGCCTAAACTTGCTAAGCATAATGGGTAGACGAAACGCAGGTTTTAGTAATTCGCCAGTCTAAATAACCCGATGTATTGGGCTAACAGAATCAATAAAAAATAAAAAACTGTCACTCCGGGAGTGCCGACAAAAGTGAAAACTTCAATTTTACTGTGCAGGAAATACTTTTAATGAGGTGTCGGTAACGATAACGGTGACAGTGTCGCGAGTTCCATTGTTTTTTCCCATCTCAAAAATGCCCAACGCGGCTAAAGAAGTTTACACTTTAAAAATTAAGAGAATAGTGTGACTATGTGACACTTTCTGACACAAAACCGTCTTGGGTTGTCCGACATCGTCGTCCAGTGACCACAAAGTAATAGATGACTATGTAATTTTTTTTGGGGAAAGAACAATGGCCCATTCATGTGATAGGATTCCGACAGTTGGTGTACATAATTCATCATGAAAAACAATGTTAAGTAGATATTTCTAGACGTAATTTTTTTTAGGAATATCCTATTATTGTTACCTGTTTAATCACCTTTACTACGCATTAGGAGTAAGATAAATTATTTTCCAATTGTTTTTGTGGTTTTAACTACGTCATAGCATTTTAGTCATAGGAAGATTAAAAACCTGGTAAACGGGAAACTTTGCTATGATTTCAGAAGAGAGAAAGAGGTGTCATAAGTTTGTGGTGGGTGTGCTTGTAACGAGTACCTATTATTTCCTTGTGTAACGTTCGAGCAAAGTTAGGAGTCGTCATTAACGGTGTTTTTACCTAGTTATTGACTGAAAATGATAGGTAAATTTCGGTTTATGTAAACTGTGGTTTTGTGGTTTATACCCGGTTTTTGAATTGAGAATTTGAAATTGAGATCTTGTCAAACTCTATTTTAGCATTACAGGTGAAAACAAAATGAAAACAATCTTATGTTTTTTGCTAAGAAATTTTGAGTTTCTAAGGGCTTTCACCTACCTCAGCTCAAATTCACTCCTTATCTGGCTCGCACGATACTGTTCGCGGACTAAGTGAGAGCGAGACTGAGCGACGGGGAGAAGGCTCCAAGGCGCCAATAGTTTAGGTAATTTCTTTTTACGGCGAAAATAATGGTAGCAAAAAAAATCCTTATAGTTAGTTTAGTTATTATGCAAAGTTTCATGATCTAATTTGAAGTATGTTTTAAATACCAGCGGTTTATTGTTCGATTTGGAGGTAACGTTGTTTTTTATCGAGATTTTTTTATGGAATCGTGTTTTCATTAATCCTTAACTTAACCATATACATATTTATATTTATTTATAACTCATCATCTGTTACGACGCCTTATTAAGGCGGATAACAATTAAAATTCTATTGTGTCTCGTTAATGATAGTTGAAGGGATAACGGAGCATCATGTTAAACAATATGAGGTATAATTATGCTAAAGCAGAATTAGACTTGTTCTCAACTTCAAATTCTCTAGACAAAACCGGGTGTCTGTAGATATAATAGTTTTATCATGATTCTATTTTGCATTTTTCTTTATTTATTTATTTATTTATTTTTTCTTTCTTTGTCCATTCAAACAAAAGACCTCAACGCCATCAGTCATTTACAACTTCAGCCAAACTAACCTCCCTTTTTCTCCACAGATAGCATCAGACAATATTCGAGGCGCGCTAGGCTCCCTCTTCATCCTGTCTCAGAACCTAGGCTACCTGGTAGTCTACGTGGCAGGCGATATGCTGTCCTTCGACGCAGTGCTATGGCTCTGCACTGCTGTGCCGGTCATCTTCCTCGTTGCTTTCATTGCTATGCCGGAGACACCGGTGTTTTTAGTTAAACAAGGGAAGATTAAGGTAAGAACTAATATATTATTTATCTACTTATACATTTATTATAAATTGAAGTCGCTTTTCGTGTCTGTCTCTGTGACCGCGTTGTTCTTCTAAATTACGTGACGGACTTTGATACGGTTTTCACTATAATTTTGAGTATTTATTCCGGAAGGCTTAACATATTAAACTTAAATGTAATAAAGAATCTCGATGTTTTGTCTAGTGTATGTATGTATGGGTCAAGTCGTAGAAACCGTACTAGAAGTAACCGAAGCGCTACACTATATATGTATTTAATAAATTACTAGCTTTTGCACGTGATTTCGCCAGCGTGGATGTCGGAAAATATCCCACGGGAACGTACTACCGATACCGGGATTACATACCTAATAGCCGAGGAAAAGGTCATTGACTCTTACCGCTGCGCCCGCGTCGCCGTCAACCCTCCATTATTTTGTTACGTGTAATTTTGAATCTGTGATAATGTTTTAAACCATTAATTTAAATGAAATGACGTCAAGGCATATTTTAATTTAAATTAAATGCTCAATTTAAGTAACATAGTTTATTGGATAAGGATTAATATAATACCGGTCAAAATAGCTTCGGAAAAAAGAATTAAATTTTTATCAAATTCTGAAAGATAAAAATGGTTATTGTGGGTCATCCTTAGAAGATAGACATATGCCATCGCGGACTTTTTTGTTGAACTTTTTAAGATATACAATCCTGTAGAATATAAAATTTTATTTATCTCTCAAGGTTTACGCGACGCACGCCTGTAAAGCTCCCAGTCGGCATGATTTTTTCCGATATATTCAACAATAATCGTCATATTTCAGCCAATTTACACAAAACCTTAGTGAAATGTACACCAAAACCTTCCTCATGAATCACTCCGTCCATTGGTGAAAACCGTTTGAAAATCTGTTCCGTTATTTTTGAGTTTATCGCGTTCAGACAGAGAGACAGACGCGGTGGGGGACTTTTTTTTTATATGTAAGGAATAAGGATAAAGAGAAAAGGTTTGTATTTTTGTTTGTAATTAATAAACTCAAAACTACTGGACCGATTTAAAAAAATCTTTCACCAGTAGAATGCTATATTATCACCAGTGATCGGAGTAGGTAGATTGATTTGGGTCAATGAACTGGCACGTATATATTAGTATGGATATGCCTCCGGGATTCCGGGATTTTGAAATTTTTAAGATTTTTTTAAGGAATTTAAAATGTTGTAATGTGTAGAATAAAGAATATATCAATATGAATAAGAAATTTTTAACCCTTTTGCTGTCTTTTTAATAGTATATTATAAGTGACTGGACTCCCAAGAAAAGGATAGGTATACTATAAAAACAATATAATAATAGAAGAAAGAAAGAAAGAAAATACATTTATTTAGCACAGACAAAAAGGCACACAACACAACAATTGTAACACAAGTAAAAAATTAAAATAAAACAGGAAACAAAAACAAAGTGTAAAATAATCATTTAACAGGCAAGTGTGCCTCGCGGCTGCACCAAATAGGCCCAGTTCAGCAAAAATTAATATAATAATTAATATATTTTAAATGTTTATCTATCGCATTCTATAAATTTCTAATGTAGTAGTTTAAAAATCCTTACTTTTACAATATTTGATTCAATCCCGTAAGTACCAAAATGAAATTCTGGAAAAAAGGCTTATCCATGTTATGATTTCTATGACTATTCATGATGCGAGTACGTAAAATCAATCTACCTACTCCGATCACTGATTATCACTGAGTAACATAGACTATAATTTATAAAGATATCACGCGGGCGAAGCCGCTGGCAGAAGCTAGTTGAGAATAAAGTTTACTTGTGACAGTATGAACTAGATTGTGTTCCGTCAAAGGGTCAGTCAGCTGAACCCTAGCCAGTTAAAAATGATGGTGCGGAATCGCTTCAATGAATTCCAATTGTAATAAATTGAATGCGTGTCCAATAAAACGAAGATTGTATTAGGATAACAATCAATAAATACAGATGCCTGTTTTGACGGAAATCTAAATTAAAAGAAGAACGTATAAGCTGACCTCGTATTGTACGGAAATCCTATACAATGCGAGATCAGCATAAACTGGAAATGTATAGCTTGACGTGTATAGCTTGATGTGTAGCCATGTGTACCTATCAAAGTCTATCGTAATTAGGTTCTATTGAGCCCAATAGGACCTAACTACAACACTTAGGTTCGTTTTTAGGGTTCGTACCCAATACATGCCACTAGGAGACCCTATTATTAAAGCTCCGCTGTCCGTCCGCCCTTTTGTCACAGGACTGTATCTTTTAAACCGTAAGCCGACGTTCGCACGGACGTAATAAAATCGCGGTGGGATTTTATCGTGCACTGGATTATCAACTCTCGGTGTTAAGCCGAGCGTCGAGAATCCAACGCGCTGGGACGCACTCTCATCCCAGCACGTTGTAAAAACACACTGTTGGATTTATAACTCTCGGCGCTGAGCAGAGCGTTGAAAATCAAGTGCATGAAAAAAATCGCCGCGATTTTATTACGTCTGTGCGAACGTCGGCTAATAGGCAGACACTTACTTGAAATTTCAACAAAAAATAATAAAAATTAAATATTTTTAAAAATAAAAGGGGTCCCCATACAAGTAACGTGTTTTTTTTGACTGAAGATTAAAAAACTTATATTGCGTTAAAATATATTGTTCGGTGTATTTTTCTTTTAATGATATTAGGATTAAAATGCCTTACTATAGAAGCGAACAATAGAACATTGTTATAATTCAGTAAGAGACTTAAATTGTACGTATGTATGTAGTACACTTTTCAATCATTTTAACAACTTAAATTGACCCGCGATCACATTACTACCTTATACTTACTTGAATTCTGTAATTTGGATAATTTCACAAACAGCTTTACTACGTAGCTATCGTCCGCCGAGTCACACAGATTAACCCAGACGATGTTTTGAAATGGTATTTTCCACGGAACTGCTTTCCCTGTTCAGTGGAAAGACCATGTTATTTAGTTTGCTTGTAGACATGTAAAAGTTGTTGCAAAAGAGGCAAAGAGGTGCTACAGTAAAGCCTTACAATTAACTTGCAACCATATCCACACTAATATTATAAAAGAAAAGATTTGTATTTTTTATTTGTAATGAATAAACTCAAAACGACTAGACCAATTCTAAAAATTCTTTCACCAGTGAATGCTATATTATCACTGAGTAACAAAGGCAATAATTTATAAAAATATCACGCGGGTGAAGATGATGGCGGAAGCTAGAGCTTTAATAAAAAGTATCTGTCGTAGGCTTTATGGACAGGACAGGGGAAACAAAATAATGTCTGAGTGGATTTTAGTGACTCATTTTTAACTACTACTTAATGGTAATGAAAAATGTGGTCGACAATGGAACACACCCAAAAACCCTTTTCAGTCTCGAGTTGAAGACCGCCATCTACTCCAACTGCAACAAATTCCAAACAATGAAACAACAAATCTTTGATGTTCCTTACAGGAAGCTCGTGCAGCCCTAGCCTGGCTTCGAAACACAACCACTGACGACAAAGACCTGGAGGAAGCCATACAGCAGCTAGAGAGGGAAGAGGAACACGCCAGGAGTATGAAGAAGGCCACCTGGAAGAGTATAGGTAAGCAGTTCCTTCATCATTAAAGTTCTTAATAGGTTCTTAGTTAGTAGTATAGGAGGACGGAATTTCAACCTATAACGCCCACGGAAGGAGGAAACTCAAATCAAAATATTGATTTGCTACAAAATAGTAGGTACACACGGCTACATATCAAGCTATACATCCAATATAAGCTGAACTCTGTAGGGAAATCCTATACAATGCGAGATCAGCTTATACTGGAAATGTATAACTTGAAATGTAGCCGTGTGTACAGCAACCAAACAACTGGGTATGGTATGCCGCAACTTGAGAGGTGCCTAAATCCAACAGTGGACTGAAATATAAAATAATAATAAACCTAATACCTGCCTATTATTGTCCCACTGCAGGGCAAATGCCTCTTCTCATACAGAGAAGGTATGGCCATTGATCACCACGCTTGCTCAAGGCAGATTGGTGATTTCAGAATAGGGATGATGACTAAAAACATTTTACATATACATGTTTCCTCATAATATTTTCCTTCACCGATTATATCTAGTAATGTCCAAGATAAACTTGAAGTGGGCTGAAAGCCTGAGACTCAGATAGGCTTAATTAATCAATTGACCACTTCTTCTTTTCGTGTGGTTGGTGACTAACCTGGAGTCAGAGTTTTAAAGCCGCCCATAGGCCTGTCGAGAAATATCTCTCAGACAAGCCGGTTTCCTCATGATTACCTTCACCGTTTTCTAACCGACTTCAAAAAAAGGAGGAGGTTCTCAGTTCATCGGAATATTTTTTTTATGTATATTCCCCGATAACTCGAAGACGGCTGGACCGATTTGAAAAATTATATTTTGGTTGAAAGGGTATACTTTCAAGTTGGTCCCATTGTCAACGGTTTGCCATTTGGTTACGATCTGATGATGGGATCTTGGAGAAATCGAGGGAACTCTTCAAATATTATAGGCACATATATAGCGATTTGTGTATTTTGATGAGCAGTTGACATTAGGCTGTTGTAACTTAGATAAATTACAAATCAACCCACAAAAAAGTGAAATAAAAACTTTTTTACAAAAAATACAACCGACTTCCAAACTACAAAGTGAAAAATAACTTTAATTTCAAAAGTCGGTGTCTTTGGATCAGTATTTTAGTTTTATGACACTGACTTTCTTTCAAGTGATAATCATACAATACGCACATGAATCCGAAAAGTCAGAGGTGCGTGCCTTGGGTTCGAACTCTAGACCTACTTGGTTGTCTGACAGTCACACCACTAGGCTATCACTGCTCTTTTCTCATATAACTCATCATCTGTTACGACGCGTCATTGAGGTGGATAACTATTAAAATTCTATTGTGTCTCGTTAATGACAGTTGAAAAGTTAATCGACCAGAGCTGAGTCCTCTCGCAATCAGAACGACAATGCTGCTCTTTCCTTGATATACAATCCTGACACGATTTCAAACCACGCAATTTAACAGTCTCATAAAAAATATATACTGGTATGCCACTTTACGTCACCCACAGGTTGAGATTAAGTAGTCACCTGTAACCACACGATATTAACGAGAATTTAATTGCATCCCAAGAAAAGCTAAACCACAAAAAGTTCCCCATACATGTGTCGACTACAATGTATCTTTCACACATTTGTAGCAGATACCTACATCCTATATTGTTAAGAGATAGTTTTCATACATAATGTTCAGATGGCACACATACATAACCCTTGTCGATGTCTGGTGGGAACTTACCGCGATTGTTTTTTTACAAACATTAGTTGTACGAGCTTTTGTTACGCAACGAACATTCATTCGTGAAATGAACAGATTAGTGACAACGGCAATCTAAACACGAAATTAGTAGCTGTGCTTGCAAACGAATGATCGTTGCGTAACAAAGGCTCGCGCAGCGAATGTTTGCAAAACAAATTCCCGAGGAAATGCTCGCGATTTCCAGTCTGTGAAACCCCGATTTTGCCAAATAGGCCTATGTCCAAAAAAAAATGTTTTTTTCCGTCTCTTGTAGATTATAAAAAAATATTGGACACGTATTTTTTCTTTTTGGACATAATCAATAGATTACGGCGATACATTGGGTTAAAATGTGACATGACGTCACGCTTTGCTAGATTTAATACTGCGTTGTGACGCAGCGAGCCTCCACTCCCCAACTTTAACGCGTGTTTTCTAAGTTATTTTTGATTAATATGATAAAGCAAAAAATACGTGTCTATTTTTTTTTTATTATCTGAAAGTCGGACTAAATTAAATTTCTGTCAAGTATCTATCTATCAAGTACTAGATTTAATGACGAGACTTGATAGTCCAACGGAACCAAGACGAAACTCCAACAGACGGTTCAGTTGACAGAAACAAATGAGTTAAATGTGTGGGCAGTCACTTGTGCGAATTTCGAAGAGAACTTTACACAATCCAAAAAATCCAACAAAAATCAGGATTTGAGTCCCTTAAAGATGAGTCATGCTGAACTTATAAACCAAAAACTCCCTACAATTAACGGAAGCCGGTTCCCAGGTGACGTGTCAAGATCTTGCACCTCAGTTCCACGAATTGCTCTCACTCATCGAGATATATGTACCGTCAAGTGTAATGAGCAGCGTCACGCGACGGAAACACAGGCTGCACTTAATATAATGTTGAAACCTCTCTTGTATCAACATGGCAGTTCGAAACCCCGTGTAGTTTAGAAATAGACAACTAATCGTTTAAGTGCAGAGCTTTACAAAGCTGCAAATTTTGACAGATATAAATGATAATCCTACCAATATTATAAATGTGAAAATTTGTATGTTTGTTACTCAATCACACAAAAACGGCTGAACGGATTTAGATGAAATTTGGCACACAGATAGTTTATAGCCTAGAGATACTTTTACCCTGGTAGTACGTTCCCGTGGGATAATTTTCGACGCCCACGCGGGCGAAGTCGCAGGCAAAAGCTAGTGTCAAATAATCTGTTGTAATTATTCCCGGTACCTATTTCATAGCTTAATCAAGTCTGAATTCTGATATAAAAGTCTTTGGTCCAAATATTTATAGTATATCTGCTCACAACTCTGACACAACTGCTGTCAAATCGGACACAACTTAGATGTAACATAAATTTGAAAATTTACATTCATGCATTTCAATTTCAATTGTACAATATATTGGGTTATATGACTTTACAAGTTATTGCGTTTGCGTAAAGATCATTTTCACCTAAAGTAGTAAAAAGATTGATGATTTTGAAGGCGCATTCAGTTCGGATGGTGATTGGTTTTACGAATTTTGCCGATGCTACATCTAAGTTGTGTCGTACTGTAGCTGTTGTATTAAATGAAATAGCCGTTTAGAAGTAGATTTGCCTAAAGCACCGTAATGTGCTTCAAAGAGTATTTATTCACCCTCAGAACATCAGATTCAAATCTGCGTCTCAAAGTCCATCGATTGGTTATCAAAGTAGATTATCGTTGCCTAGTCCCTTATTAATAGATATTACATTCATTTTTACGACTATTCAAATTTCCAATACCAAGTTGATCCAACGGAGTCCAGAAGACAAAATTCTTCGGTTTCTGTACCAAGAACATGTCTTAATTCTCAACACGTAACAGGATATTGATAAAACAACATCCTGTATACCCTCAAAACCTGATACCAATCAAGGCACAGCCGAATAATTCCAAAAGGGTACATTCACATTCGCTTGGATCAATTTATAACTGCTAGCCGCATAATATTTCGTTGCGAGTAAGGTTGCCAGGTATCCGGCTTTAGCCGGACATGTCCGGCTTTTTACAATCGCGTCCGACCAAATATATACAAGTATATATATACGGCCTGTCCGGCTTTTGTTAGGCTTTTAGTCAACCCCGCCCCGCCAAAAGATGCATAAGTAAAGGCTCGTGCAGACCAGCGCGACACGCGACGCGACACAAAGGCACCGCTCGTCGCGCGACCAGCGGTATCTTTGTGTCGCGCGACAAGTCGCGCTGGTCTGCACAAGCCTTAACGAAAGCGCGACTCGCGCGGACACACATGACTCGCGATAGTAATAAGAAAATGTGTTTAATAATAACATATAATTAACAGTAGAATAAGTCTCAAATTAAAAACAGTAATAAATAAAAAAATTAAAGAACGAAAAAAATATTTTTTTACGAAACCAGTGCTTCGGGCTTTCAGGGCAAAATGTCCGGCTAAATATGAATTTGTGTCCGGCTTTTCTATTTTTGGGCCTGGCAACCCTAATTGCGAGCCACCTAAATAAAGCAAGACTACTTACTAAACCGGTTAATAAATCTGTTAGTAACCAAATAAGGATAAAGCTAAGTTTTAAATGAAGAAGTGACCTTTGGACAGCCTTGTCGGTCTCGTGGTCGTAAGCGCGACTGCTGAGCGTGCGGTCCTGGATTCGATTTCCGGGTCGGGCAGTGTTATTGGGTTTTTCCATTAGGAATTTAAAGAAAAGAAAGAAAGAAAGGTTTTTTTATTTGGGACACGCACAGGAAAATCAACATTAAAACTAAGAAAATTATAAAAACAGTAGCAATGTCAGAAAAGAATAATAAAATTTAAAAAAAAAATCAGATAGAGCAGTGGTGGCCCAGTGGTAACGGCCGCGACTTACGAGTTGTAGGTCGTAGGTTCGAACCCAGACAGGCGCTTTACTTTGTGTAAATTATTTCATCACCACTGCTCTCAAAACGGTGAAGGAAAACATCGTGAGGAAACCGGCATGTCCTAGAACCAAAAATTCGAAGACATGTGACATCTACCAACCCGCACTGGGCCCGCGTGGTGGATTACGGCCCACTCCCTCTCACGGAGAGGAGGCTTGTGTCCCAGCAGTGGGAACATTTATAGGCTGATGATGATATAAAAAAAATCTGTAAACAATAAAAAGACCTGTGCGAGGTCAAAAGGCTCCTATCTCAGCATAACGGAAAAAAAACAAAAATGATGTAATGAATTTCTTAGAACACCCCGGAGTTTGGTGGTGTGATCCCGTACGTCGGAAAGCACGCTAAGCTTTTTTATCTGCGCCTGATCTCTCCCCGAGCTTGTCGGATTGCCGTTCCATCGCCATCGGACTATGAGAGTGAGGGGAGAGAGAGTGCACCTGTGTCTGCGCACACACTCGTGCACTATAATATCTCCCGCGCCGAAGGCTGGTCTCCGCTGAGATTGGTCGCTATGGCCGAAATTCGATCTGAAGGACTATTAAATGAAGGATTCATTGGCAAACGCAAAAGCGAAATTATGGCAAAAATATAGTTGAATAGCAAACATACATAGGTTCACTTGGAATGAATTACCAATCTTTCGAGGCAATCGAGTCGGGGCGATACATTGAGGCCAATTGAGGGTTCAAATCAAATTTATTGTTAATACAATATATAATTTACTTAAGAGGGCGTATAAAGCAAGCAAAAAACCCTTACCTACCCCTCTCATCAAACACGACGAAAACAAAACACAATCCCTTGCCGCCAGCAGAAACTTTTCGTCCGGCGTTTATCAAGGTATAATTCGAATTTTTAATCTTCTGTAGTAAGTATACGCAAAATTTTCAGATGAAACGGCTTTATTCAAAAGTATGATAGCTGTGTACAAGTATGTATGTGTGTGCAAAACCCAGCGTGGGAAATAACTGGCTAGTTTTATCTTTGTGACGGACAGACAGTGACAAGACAATCGTAGGGAAAGCAGTCCTCCATAGAGGGCATAATGAGGTTGTATTTACGAGAACATTGAACCCATAGTTGCAAACTCAAATTCTAAAACACAAACCCAAAGCATTAATTTCAATTAAACCATTTAATTTTGAATTGTCAAAGAGTCGGTCAGTTAGTCAGAAAGTTGGAGCTAGTTGCCCATTCCAAAACGTAGATCTCTATGGAGAAGAACGGGCAAGAAACTCCAAGGACACTCTTTTAAATATAGATATTACAAAATCTTGGGTTTATTACTCTTGTTGCTTCTATAAGTGAGAATAATGTACAAAAATTAAAAATAAGCCCTGGCAGATAAGAGATGACCAGTTTCAACTGACAGCGCTCGTTCACGAACATGACGCGTGGATCGGAGATCGGACTGGAGATCGTAAAATGAAGCGAAGAGCTACAATAAAAATGTCGTCTGACAATCTCCTACCTCTTTCTTTCGTTCTTTTTCATGCGGTTAGTGACTAACCTGGTGTCAGAGTTTTTATGCCACCCATGGGCCTCTGACTTGGCTTTACATACCGTCGAGAAATATCTCTCAGGCATACCGGTTTCCTCACGATTCCTTAACCGTTTTTGAAGCAAGTTATAAATTATACAATACGCACATAAATCCAAAAAGTCAGAGGTGTCCCTGGGATACATTCTGAGATACATTCTTGTGGCAGACGGACATACAGTGTAATGGTCCTGATTGGCACCCTGGCGGTACTTCTAATGTAAGATAATCGATCTTCGTTTACAACGACCTCATGACTCACACAGTACTACATCGCAATATTTCATTTGATTTCAAGACATAAATGCAAATAACTTTAAAACGGTTTCTGCAACTGGTTAATGGTTTAATGGTTAGCAATCTGGATTTTCCCTGGCGTTTACCTGTAACTAAATGGGTTATTAATATTATGTAGTTAATATGTAGATAATGTAAACGATGGGAGAACTGAGACTAAACAATTTCTTTGCATAAAAGGAAGGAAAGCAAAATATTTAAATGCGTGGATGATCTAATGGAAATCGTAATGGCTTTTCCATTTCATAATGTTTGATCATGATTCAGAAATAGGTTTATCTACACCCATGCTATAAAACCTCTATAAAAGTTTCAGATACAGTTAGCTTATGGCCAACATTAAAACAGCCAGTGGCATAGTAACCATTACCTCATCCCAATGAGTGTTACAATGTTGTACTAAATTTCATTGCGCAACTCGTTTCAACGTTCAAGCGGGGAACAGCAGCACCCGCTGCACGCATATGTGTGTAATGTGCTGCTGCAGGCGACGTACATACGTGCAGTTGTACTGAATTTCGTGGAATTTCTTTATTCTTGATCTTGAATTACTAACACCCAATGGTTTCAGAAACTTTTATAGAGGCTTCATATCATGGATGTAGATAAAGTATTGTATGCAACTGTTATAATTAGGTGTTAAAACACTCGTGTGATAAACCCACATTCGTGTTTTAACTCCTTATTATACAACATTATTGCATAAATAACTATTGTAGGTTCGTTCTTGATTATAATAGGAAATCTAGTAAAATATAAGCATGACTTATTGGTAGAACTCGGTTGACGTTATTCAGTTAGGTAGAAGGAGGAGGTGGAGGACGAGGACGAGTAGGAAAAGGAGAAGGAGGAGGACGAGTAGGAGGAGGAGGAGGAGAAGGACGAGTAGGAAACGGAGAAGAAGGAGGACGAGTAGGAGAAGGAGGAGGACGAGTAGGAGAAAGAGGAGGACGAGTAGGAAAAGGAAAAGGACGAGTAGGAAAAGGAAAAGGAGGAGGACGAGTATGAGAAGGAGGAGGAGGACGAGTAGGAAACGGAAAAAGAGGAGGACGAGTAGGAGAAGGAGGAGGAGGACGAGTAGGAAACGGAGAAATAGTAGGACGAGTAGGAGAAGGAGGAGGACGAGTAGGAAACGGAGAAGGAGGAGGTCGAGTAAGAGCAGGAGGAGGACGATTAGGAAAAGGAGAAGGAGGACGAGTAGGAAACGGAGAAGGAGGAGGACGAGTAGGAGAAGGAGGAGGACAAGTAGGAAAAGGAGGAAGACTAGTCGGAAAAGAAGGAGGAGAAGGATGAGTAGGAAAAGGAGGAGGAGGAGAACGCGGAGGTGGAGGAGAAGGAAGAGAGGTTCAGGTAGGTCCTGAACCTCCTCCTCCTTCTCCTCTCCTCCTCGGGTTCTTATTCAGCTTTAATGTATAGAGAGGTGACATTAATGATGTTATAGATCGCCTAATAACTATTCTACCAACTAAGGAGATATCATCAGGAAAGTTTTAAGTATGAATGTGGATGGCTATAAGAGTAGGGGAAGACCAAAGAAACGATGGATGGCTTGTGTGAAAGATGATATGCCTGGAAAGAGATGACGACTTATAGAGAAGTATGGAATAAAATGACATGTTGTATCCACCTAAATAAATTGGAATAAAGGCAAAAGTAATGACTTTTTTAAGCTCCAAGTTATATACCTACCTTTTATATAAAAATGTTAGTAAGTGGCCATAAAATATACGATATGACGTCATTTTATCGTGTTTTTATAAAATTCTTAATCCAATTCAAAATAATCGAAACCAGTTTTTAAACGGTAGAAGCTTTCGCGATGTTCCATTTTTAAAACCTGTCTGAATGTGCAAAAAACGAAACAACATTTTTATCCTCAACTAGCTGCTCGTTCTGTTGTAAGACAACACAATGTACTCAAATAACAGCCACATTTGTATTTATAAAACTTCCCTTTGAACTATTTTTGTAGTTTTGGTCTCAGCAGCCAACGGCCTCTGACCCACCGCACCGCCCGCTCTATTACTTTGTTTTAGCTTTACGTTTTTTCTGACTTTTTTTTATTTTTTCTCTGCTCCTAAGAATCGTAGCGTAATGTTAAATAGCGTATAACCTTCCTCAAGAATTGGACTACCAAATGTAAAAATAATTATTCAAATCCAACTGGGAGTTTTTGTGATTAGCGAGTATTAGAAACTCCTCTTCTTGCTCATGTTCTAAGTCCGACTCAGAGTGAGACATGATTAAAAATGACAAGTTAAAAATCACACAATGTTTGTTCCTCCGAAACGATGTATAATTTTCTTTTATCTGTAGAGGTCTTCTAATATTTTTTTTTACCTCCGCTAGTTTTTTTTGTATAGGTCCATAGTCAATTCATTGATATTAAAGATGTCTTTTTCACCCTTTGTTATAACAGTCTCCACGTCACTGAACTCTTTACACAAAACTTAAAAAAAAACCAGTGGGAGTGCCGACAGAAGCGAAAACTTGAAAAAAAATCGGCAGCGCGGTAATCAACGCGTTGATCTCTTTTACTCCACGCACCGCGGTAATCAACGCGTTGATGTCTTTTACTCCACGGTGTCGGTAAATTGCGTTACAGTGTCGCGAAATCAATGGTTTAGTCCCATCTCAAAAATGCCCAACGCGACTAAAGAAGTTTTCACTTTAAGAAAAATTTAATTAAGAGCTTCTCCTAATACAATTTTTTTTTTTTATGAAAAGTATGACGGCGGGGATTTTTCCATCGCTCTATATATAGCCTCTTTTAACAGTCTTAACCTTTTAAAATATATTTTTATCCTAGATCATAAATAAGAATTTATTAGCAATTAACGACACAATTCTAAAGCTTCACTGGAAATAGTCAAATTAATTCAGAGAAAAGACTTCATGTTTTTCCAACATATGTTAATAATTCCTAGAAACAAGCTTTATGCAACTCGTTATTTTTTAATTATACTTCACTTGTATCATATCGTGATTATTATATATGTCGGATATACACGAAGTAGTGGGTTAAAATCCGGGGAAGTACCTAATGTGACTTTTTCTATTCATAAAACATGTACTTTCTGAGTTTATCTTGGATATTACTGACATCGGTGAAGGAAAGACATCGTGTGGAAACCTGGAAATATTTTCACTAATGCATTTAAATGAGAAAAGATTTGTATTTGTTTGTAATGAATAAACTCAAAACTACTGGACTGATTGCTGGATTGATTGGCTGGTATGCTGAGATGGTTTGGGCATGTTGAGAGGATGAATGAAAGGCGACTAACAAAATGTATTTACAAGGCTGATGTGAAGGGAAAGGCCGGGCGAGGACGACCTAGGAGAACTCATTCTGATCTTATTGGTGATGTTCTTCAGAAAGGTCAGGTGCGTAGTACTCGCAACCGGCGTGCGTGTATGACCAGATGTAGGAACGTAGACGAGGCAAAAGGAGTATGTAAGGATCGTAGCAGGTGGAATTCTGTAGTTTCTGCCTACCCCCATGGGAAGAAGGCGTGAGTTTGTGTATGTATGTGTATGTGATTTAAAAAAATATTTCACCATTGTAATGTATTATTATCACTGAGTAACATAGGCTATAATTTATAAAGATATCACCCGGCGGAAGCTAATAGTTAATATATGTAAGTCTGAAATCGCAACCCATCTTGAGCAAGCGTGGTGATCAAAGTCAAAGTCAAATCATTTATTTTAAATGGACCCTAATAAGGCACTTTTGAACGTCAAAATTTACAAAAAATTGAATTGATTCTAGTCGCCCCTTCCAAAAGGTAGTTTTCGTATGGAGAAGAATGGGCAAGAAACTCCACCGTTACTTTTTTATCTGTTGTTGGGCAAAACGGGGTGGCAAACTGACACCATGGATTCAGTACATGATTGAATTTTGCGTTGAATCATGTACTGAATCCATGGTTTCAGTTTGCCACCCCGTATATGTGAAGGTGATGCACCTAGAATAAAATTACTATACCACAATAGGTAAAAATAATAAAAAATGAAGCAAGGACAGGTAATTTTATGTGATAGATTCATGGTGCTCACATATTTACAAACATTGTAAAATTATCAATGCCCGTGCCTTCTCTGTATGAGATAATGCCTTTGCCCTACAGTGGACAGTAATAGGTTGGTATTTTCATTCATCGTTTTTATTATAAGAAAGTCTATGTGTGCCTAGCCATGCCCAGGTAGGGTAAAACCTAAATAGAAGTTGAACAAAAAAATATGTAAATTGGACAAGTCGTTTTCGAGTTAAAGCACAGACAGAGAAACTATAACACGTGAGAAACTATTACAAGTGCGGCACGTGTTTAAGATATACGTTATAATATCCGGTTTAGATTCCAAGAATACATTAGCCAAAAAATACCCAAAAAACAAGTTCTAACAAAAACAATATTCTTTGCGTACGATAAAATTTATTAGAAGTTGCAGAGGTCATCTCTTGCATCTGTGTCAAAAAAACCGTTTAAAGACGAACTTTGGGACTTCCCAGACTTAGGCTATTCTGCAATAATTCTGTTATTCTTTGCTTTTGTGTGGGTTTCAATCAAATATACTTATTTGTTTAAAAATAGGGTTTGAAAAGATTTATGACACTACTTCACTTAAAAAAATCTGACTCTGTGTCTATCTGAGAGCGATAAACTCAAAAACTACCGAACGGATTTTCATACCGTTTTCACCAATGGACGGAGTGATTCATGAGGAAGGTTCAGGTGTATAATTCATTAAGGTTTTGTGTAAATTGGCTGAAATATGACGATGATTGTTGAAGATGTCGGAAAAAACATGCCAACTCGACTAGGAGCTTTAAAGAGTTTAATACTAAATCAGTGTGTTACGGAATTATTCCTTTGAAAACAAGATTTATTATACTGTAGCAACGCTATATGTCTATCTGCATTTTTTATTTATCTCTGGACCCAATTCTGTAGTCCACGCAGACGAAGTCGCGGGCAGAAGCTAATAATTATGAATACGAAACTAACCTATCAGTTACATTTTCACGCGTTAATGGCTGTACGAATTTCGATGATATTTAGCACACAGGTAAACCATGACCTTAGTTAAGAAATATGATACTTTTATCCCGGTAGTATGTTCCCGTGGGATGATTTCCAACCGTTAGCAAAGCCGCGGGTAGAACCTAGTCCTAATTAATTAATCCTTTTGCTTCATCCACGTTTTTTCATACTCTTACCTTATAAAAAACTAGTATTCAACTAGTGAAATATTTTTTTAAATCGGTCCAGTAGTTTTTGAGTTCATTCATTTCAAACAAACAAACATAAAACGCATCTAACCTTTCCAAAATTTATTTCCAGTACAAGACAAGACGACCTTTAAAGCATTCCGGATCTCCCTCAACGTGATGCTGTCCCAAGAGACCTGCGGGTACCTGGTGGTCCTCATGTATGCTGGCTCCATCTTTGAAAAGGCTTCGGAGTCCATCAGTCTGAAGCTGTCTCCGAACAAACAGACAATCGTGGTGGGAGCTATCCAGCTGTTAGGCAGTATAGTGGCCAGTTGTATTGTGGAACAGACTGGCAGAAAGGTGAGATATTTTAACAAATAATATTCACCAACTCAGACCATTTTCCCATGAGAGAAGGCGCTCGATTCGAACGCACTGTGTTCGCAAACATCATAATCGTGGCTTGGTGCTAAGCAATAGGCCTGTGTCCAAATTTCTTCTTGTAGATTATTAAAAAATATTAAACACGTATTTTTTTCTTTTTTGACGTAATCAAAAGATTACGGCGATACATTGAGTTAAAATGTGGCATGACGTCACGCCTTGCTAGATTTAATACTGCGTTGTGACGCAGCGAGCCCCCACTCCCCAACTTTAATGCATGTTTTCTAAGTTATTTTTGATTAATATGATAAAGCAAAAAATACGTGTCTAATATATTTTTATTATCTGGCAGACGGACTAAATAGAATTTCTTCTTTTTTACCTAGGCAACTACCCTATTGGGCTGTTTGCAGAGATTCTAAACGTCCCCTTGGGCCTATGGCCTGAGTATTTTTTGTCCTGCTTGCTATGGAAGGAGGTAGGAACCATAGATTTCTACTCCTCCAAATTTTATTTTCTGGTTACTTTGTTGTGGTTTCCGAGACAATTTGAATCATTCCCCTGGTACTCGTCGAGCTTCATTGCGTCGGCACATTCTCTGGATGTTTGCTGATATTTTTCTGCCAAGGAAATAGAAGATAACCCATACACGCGCCAATAGGTTATCCCATACTAAAGATTTATCATACATTATCGTGTCGAACTAACAACTGCTAAGTATGAGCATAGGCTTCCAAATTACGGCTATAATTACGACGCTTGACAGACGGATACGAAATCCGAGTAGGCATTTTTTATGAGCATGTTGTGGCTTCGCGAGTCACTACAATTGATTCGAAGAATGCATTTAGTACAAGTTGTTTGTACATTTACGGACAGAAAACTAAAGATACAAGGAAACAAGATCATTTATTGGTTCAAACGTGAGTAGATAATAACTTACTTACATGTTATAAAGCGTGGTATCCACTATGTTTGCACACCATTTGCTCTCTGCGCATATTTGTGTTTACATAGAAATGGCCGCCACAACCAAGCAAATGCACTGAGCACAGTTGGTTTGCGAGCAATAAGTAATACAATATGTAAGGAACCCTTGCCGATCCGAAAGGGGCACATAATATATGTACTGTCATTACCACTTTTTATTATTATTTTTTTTGAAAATAAAAAAGTTATTGCTATTAAAAAATCATATTTTTAGTACCAAAATTACTCCAAATCCATACAAAATTAGAAGACTTTCATCACTTGTAGACACCCGCTAAACGACGGCCGCCCGCACCCCATGTAATAATCCGGTAAAATTCCCCATTGAAAAAAAATGTAGCAAAACTCCCCATTGAAAAAAAATTGTGACGTTTTTTTTTCTATTTTCCTGAAAATTACCACAGTCTCTCAGTACGATACCTAACAACACCCTCACGAATCGGACAGGTTTTTTTTACATGTTGTATAGGTTCTATATAATACTTGTGGCGGCATCTACAATGTGACATGCGAACTACGCACCACACTGACGTCACACAAAATCCTGCATCGCACAAGCAAAGTTTTCCGCGCGACTATCGGCATACATACAACATAGCGCAGACGTAACACTCGTCTGGTCGGAGGATCCTGCCTTCTCCATGGACGATGAGAAACTTTTCACCATGTTCCTCATACTTAACTTAACATGCACGATGATTAATAACAATACAATAAAACCTCTTTCTTATTTTCTTCCAGTGGCTACTGGCGGGCACCTCCCTAGCAACCGGATTGTCAATGCTGGCATTAGGAGCCTGGTTCTACATCACCTCGATGAACATCTGGTTGCCCGGCTGGTTGCCGGTCCTCGCCATGTGTCTGTGCATCTTCGCGGATGCTGCAGGGTACCAGCCTGTGCCCTATGTTATTACTTCGGAGCTGTTTTCGTTTCAGGTGAGAATAAATACTTTTAAACATAACATAATATCACGACTTGTTGCCCCAAAGGGATAAGCAGAGTTATACGTATAGTACACCCACATTTTGCCAGTGTAATAGGGGGCGAGCCTATTGCCACCGACCAGGCACAAATCCAGCCTCCGTGCTGCTACTGAGAAATTCCAAATGAAAAAACCTAAGACAACTTTATCTATGCACTAGCTTCTGCCCGCGACTTCGTCCGCGAGCCTATAATCATCCTCAAGAATTGAGCTACCCAATGAAAAAAGATTTTTTTAAATCCAACTGGTAGTTCCAGAGATTACCCCCTACATACAAACTTACAAACAAATAAACAACCAAACAAAAAATATCAACCTCTTTATACTATTATTAATAATTCTTATATTTTTATCATTAATTATTTAGGTATTAACAAATTGTTCCAAAAGTTATCAGTGCAGTTTCTATCCAACCAACTAATAAATCTTTTCTTTTTCCAGCATCGTGGCATGGTGACCTCCTTCGTCAGCTCCGTAGACGCCCTCAGCGACTTCGTCCAAACGAAGGCCTACGACCCCCTCCTTAAACTGCTGGGAATCCACTGGGTCTTCATTATGTTCTCCATGGTCTGTTTCCTTGGTACCTTCTACACCGTCATGTGGGTCCCAGAGACAAAAGACAAGACCGTAGAAGAAATATATGCTCTTCTAGAAGACAGTAGGAAGAAAGAGAAGAGGAAAGCAGTAAGGGGAGATTTGGAAAATGGGAAAGAGATGAGTAGATTATAAGTGATGTTGTTGGAACTTGTCGGATTGAGGAGATTCTACGAGTAATATGACTTTAATGATAAAATTGACTTTAATGTTGTGTATGAACTATTGACTATTCTATTGGATGAAATTGGTACAGTCAGTAACGAGGGTCGGTATTTTAAAACATAACTGAGTACCTACAATAATATAGTATTTATATACAGGTTTATTGGTTATACGTCAGCAATCCGTTAAGGAGATGTAGGAGAGGTCATTTGCAACCAAATTATCTCTGATGACCCCCTATGCCAATGTCAACTATTTTCGAGTAATTTGACTTTTTTTTATATGTGAAGTATAAATATAAAAATGTACCCAATAACCCTGACATACAGGGTTAATGGTTATACGTAACCATTCTCAAGTAATTTAACATTTTATATTTTAAAATGTACGAAATAAAAATCTAAAATGTAACCAATAACCCTGATATACAGGGTTGATGGTTATACGTCGGCAATACGTAAGAAGGTGTCATTTACAACCAAATGACGCCGATTGGCTCATTTGCAAATGTCAACAATATTCACGTAATTTGACATTTTGTTTTTACTTAATACATTTTAAAATATAAAATTACTCGAAAATGGTTGACATTGGCATAGGGGTCATCAGTGGTAATTTGGTTGCAAATTACCTCTCCTACATCCCCTTAACGGATTGCCGACGTAAGTATAACCAATTACCCTGTACAGCCGTTGACTCTTTCGTTTTAAAATAATTTAAAAGAATTCGATTATTTTTCAAACGGAACAGTTATAAGTAACATTAAAATAACAGAATCTCTAAATGAAATCTCAAAAGCAGTGCGTCGAATAATTTTGTATCCATTAAAATAACAGTACCTACTTAAACTCCATTTGAAATAAGATTAGACATTTAAACAAACCTTTTTTACAGTCAGTTCAACCGATTTTGACTTCTACACCATTATCTACTGCTTCTAAAAGCAAAAAAGTGGTTACAATACCAACTGTTTACTGCAGCTGCCATTTGTGACGCCACCAACGCAATAGAAGTTAAAATCGGTTGAACGGACTGTTAAAAAAGTTTATATTAATCTCTAATCTTATTTCTGTCAGTGTTAGCCAACTTTAGTAGCGAACCATACCAACGTGTCTTTTTAAAGCTTTAATTTTTGTTCTAAAAAAAATTACACGTTGTCTGTGAAATGTTTTGTTTAACTGCCAGGGTCAGGTTCATACCTGAGTCATAGCAAAAAAAGGTCTAAAAAATTGAAACAACATGTGCCATGCTTGTGCTAATATGAAACCTTGGAATGTTATTTTTATCGTTTTTATCATTATGACTAAGACACTTTTGACAGGACATGCGAGTTTATCATAAAGCTGCGTTCTCACGAGGCGGCTTAAGTCAGTCTACTTGAATTTGTTTGGGAATTTAATGACAATCGTGCACCTTCAAATTGTACACCTTCCCCTTCGGAATACAGGTGTCTTCTTGACCGGCCCTAGCCACACATTACATTGAGTGTGGAGTATTTTTCTCTGAATCTTATATTATCTCCCTCACACATTTCATCCACCTTTTCCTTCAAATCATCCCTCATCCCTCACAATACAATCATTTCCTTCATATCATTCCTCGCATAATCCAACCACCTTTTCTGTGGTCTCCCATCTCTACCTTGAGCCATAAACGTTTAAATTATTGTGTCAACTAAAAGTTGAACTAACTCGCCTCGTGAGAAATCTACTTTAGGGATTGGAATTTGTATTTCTTCCGATCATAGAGCAGTGCTTTAATATTTTCTTATTTTAATTTTTTCTATAAACTTCTTTTGTATGGATTTGTTTTGTATAAAATCGACAATATTTTGTGTCTCCATTTTATGACATGTATACAATTAAATGAAATGTCTCAGCTAAGTATGATATCACCTCAATTCGACAAGTTATTACAAGCAAACAAAATGTACAGAAAATACATTAAAGCCAAGTGACAAGATAAAAACAGTGAATTTTCTGTACATCCTAATTCTGTAACAACCAATCTTTCTGCACACCGATTTTGTACCTTAAACTCATAAAAATAACGTACTTACTTTATCGAATGTGTGGGAAGGTCGTGATATGTGCCTCCCGACTACCGATTGTGATATTATGACGAATTAATAACGTTTAGTATTTTGGTATTATTAGATTAAGATGTCTAAATGACGTTAAAAAAATAATTTATATCAAATGAAGCTTGTGTTTTATTTCATATACTGACTTCTTTTATCTATGAGTTGAGAGATCTACTTAGGAACAACTAATATCTACTATGTGTAAATAAAACCTTCAATACTATGCTTCTTTCTCTTTTCGTGTGGTTAGTGAGTATAGATAGTGCAATCCACGAAGACGCGCCCCACTCCGCTCCGCGCCGTACTAGTACTAATCGCGGAGTGGGGCGCGTCGTCGTGGAAGCACTATCTAATTTCGTTATATAGACTACTGCTGTGAATTTTTTCACACATCCAAAACCAACCATTTATTTAGCTGGCAGGGGGGCACACTTGACTCAAACAAAAATTTGAAGCATAATATTTCGCAAACAGATCCCTGAATCCAAAAATGATTTTCACATACTCTATATATATATGTCTGTCTCTATATGTTTTTGAAGGACCTTTCCAATGATACCCCACACCATAAGACAGAAAACTTTTTTTTTCACTATTTTGTTTTACCGCTTTGTCGGTAGTTAATATGTACCTATACCCATTCCAAATCACAGCTTTCTAGTACTAAGAGTCTCGGAGCTAGACCACGGACAGACAGACAGACGAACATGACGAAACTATAGGGTCCCTTGTTTACTACGGAACCCTAAAAAGGGGGTCCGTGACTACATAATAATAGCTCAGGTCGATCTTCAAGGTCGCAACGCCAGCCGGGGTCGATCCGTGGATGGGTTATATACCGCGACCCCAGCGTGCTTTGGAGAGCACGTTAAGCAGTTGGTCCCGGCTGTCATTCGAAAATCATTGACAGTCGGTACGGGTAGTCAGAAGCCCGAAAGTCTGACAACCAATCTTATCAAGGGGTATCGTATTAACCAGTAAGAATAAGAATAAGAATAAATTTATTGGGCACAGTTTACATTCAGGTGGATTGAATTCCTAGACCTCACACTAGGATTCCCTGTGTTGTGAGATCTAGGCTCCTTCGTTCCGTTAACAATTTTAAGTAAAAAGACAAAACAAAACATTTCTAAAACTTAAAATAGTTATAAAAAAGAGTGTATACATGGTGCTGTGATTCGTGTTAGTTTTGTTGGTGTTGTAATAGTGTCTGTATGTTATAGGTACCTATGTTAGTGAGTGCACGTGTATTTGTGAATTGTCAATGTGTATACAGTGAGTTTTTACTTAAGCTAGGAAACTTTCTGTCATATCGTAGTCCAGTGTAAGAAGCCAGTTTGTTACCGTCACTCTGCATTTTTTTTGTGTTAGATTTAGTATTTTATGTAGACTATTGAGTTTCGCGTAGTAAATGGGTTGTAGAAGTCAGATAGGCAGTCACTCCATGTAAAATACTGGTATCCAGCTGCATCCGGTTAGACTGGAAGCCGACCCAAACATAATAGGGAAAAGCAACCAAAGTATACCCACTCGTAACTGTGTATCTACTGAACAATCAAACAATCTGCCTTGCCATTTCCCAACTATGATGTGGTTGGCTTCCAGTCTAACCAGATGCAGCTGAATACCAGTATTTTACATGAAGCGACTGGTACTCAACAATAACTGGATAATTCTATGTAGTTATAACAAATAAAACAATGTACTTTTAAGTAGTTATAAGCATCCGGCACTCTCAAATATTTCGTAATTTCAAATAAAACATAAAAGATCCAATCCAATAAAAACAGCTCCAAAATAATAAAATATATAACAAATACTTACCATGTACACACTCGTTCAGATATTCTTTTAGATATAAGATGTGGAATATTTTGTATTTTGTATTATTAAGTTTAAGTTATGCTAGAAGCTCTCTAGTTGCCAGTGATTTCTCAGCTGGTAAGTTCAATTACATCGTGAATTTCTGTATGTACTGACCGGTCAGCAAAGTCAACATCAGCATTCATGTCTTTATCCCAAGTACCTGGGCGACCGAGCTCTGCTCTGGTGAAAATAGAGAATGCTCATTTAATGTTATAGGATAGTACCTACTAATTCCATACTGCCATGATAGTAGGTACTTACTAATTCCATGCTGCCATGATCATTATTCTAATATCATTATTAATTATCTTGTTCTAAACTTTGGGCGATCGAGCTCTGCTCCGGTGAAAATACGGAGAAAACTAATTTTCCCTGATATGAGACCTAGCTAGATCGATTTTTCGCCCCCGTAAACCCATATATTGCAACTTTCATCGAAATCGCAAGAGCTGATTTCGAGAACGTGAGTACAAATATCCAAACAAATATACAGGGTGATTGGAAGATGGGTGCAAAGCTTTAAGGTGAAGATAGTATAGACAATTTAGAACCATTTAAGCCATGGTTGTCTTAGACGAAGTCTTACCAAATTTTTTAATTTTTAATAAGGTTTAAAAGACGTATTGTAATTTATTTTTTATTTTTTCTGAGCTTTAAATATCTGTAAAAAAAATGTCTAATGACACAGAAGCCTAAAACATGTTTTGCTTGATTGCTTACACATTACTTTAATTAAATAAATAAAAAATATGAATTCATTTATCATTCAATTTGGCCATAATTATGCAGTTTACATTAAATTTTGAGAATTTCCGAAAAAAAACTTAAAAATTTGGTTAAAAATATTTGGTAAGACTTCGTCTAAGACAACCATGGCTTAAATGGTTCTAAATTGTCTGTACTATCTTCGCCTTAAAGCTTTGCACCCATCTTCCAATCACCCTGTATATACTAATATTGCTTTTTTAATAGTATATCCCAATTTATTTATGGTCGAAGCAACAAGTCCTTTCTTCCATACTTCTCTATCAGTCATCATCGCGGTAGGCACCCCTTTCTAGCCATATATCACACTGTCCATTCATCGTTCCCCTACTCTCCCCTCTCCCTCTTATAGCCATCCACATTCATCAAAACTGTCCTCACGTCATTTTCCATATACCATGACACCGATTCCCACACAACTTTTCAATTAGCAGTGCCACTTTCAGACGAACACACAGCAAACAAAGGCATTATCAGTATCATCACTTCCAACAAAGCCAATATCATCGTATCAACCGCAATACGTTAGGTCCACTGCTGGACATAGGCCTCCCGCTAGCGTCGCCAACAGAAGTAAAGAGGCCGATGCTAACCTACTTTTTTTTTTGGGTGGGAAATTATCAAATAACTTCTCCCGCTCTGGGGCCGTACTGTGACGTGTTAAAGCCATTATTTTTCCTATGTCAAAATGGGATTGTGCTATTTATGCTGTATAACTCCATCTCTCTCTCACACTGGAACAATGATGGCTTTAACACGTCGTAGTACCTACCGCCTCCGGGCGGAGCGCGAGGGCGTGTCAGACCCCTACTATTTAAAACCCACCTGTGTTCCTTCAGTTGCTACTTTCGGACTTTCCCGCGACCCCAGCAGGCATCGGCCCTAGCGGACCCCGTCAGTTCTGCTGTCATCTCTTTGAGGCGCGCATGGAACACAACGCGCCGTCGACCCGGGCCTGGTCCTTATCGGACGGCGAGCTATTTCGCAGTTGCTACCCTACCCATCGTTTTGAAATAAAAAGTATTGGAACTTCTTAGCAAGCACCGGTGGAGAGAGATTGATATCATTTGCCGGGAACTTCGTCTCGATAGCAATCTAAATTGAGTCGGCCCAGAACTCGGGTACAAATTTGGCACCTTGAGTAGTGTCCATCAGTTCCACGTGCAGACAACAGGACACGCTGCAGCATGACCACAATAGAAACAGGTTTTGTCGACGGAAGAATAGACAAAATGACAGATATACAATCGTAGAAAACCCGTTTCTATGGTTGTCATACTACGCTGGACACGATATTAAGAATCCCATCGTTTGTGGAACAGCACCACATTTACATTCAGATTGTCATTTGTGAATCTCCACCTGAGCAAGTTTTCCTTGCTTCAGTCAGCCTAGGTCCGGTGTCTTTTTAAGGACTTCCAGGTTAGCCAAAGAAACTTATGTCCAGGTGGGAGATTATCAGCAGATGGAACGAATGTTTTGGGTACGGAAGCACTAACTTGGCACTGCTTTAGTCTTTCTTTAGACCTTGAGAAATTGCGGGGAACTGCTCAAATGCTAGACCTATAGTCTATAATATTGATCTATAACTTAATTACTCTTGTCCAAAGACTTCAACATGAAGAATTTTGTTGAGAAACAGCCTCGTTCATTCGAGGGAATGCGTCGCAGTGGACATCACCACAACAAACCAGGCCTTCGAATCAGGAACGAGCACCAGGTCTTCATCACGGACCCGAAGACTAACTTGAGGATCCGAGGGGGTAACGCCACGGATACGAAGAACTTTCCGTATGTGGCGGCCATCATTATTAATGGAAGGCTGTGGTGTGCTGGCGCTATTGTGGATGTTAATTGGGTGGTCACTGCTGCACATTGTTTGAATTAGTAAGTAGCATGACTCATTAATTAGGTGGTAGCTAGCTGCTGGATAGATTGGGAGTATTATTAAGACTTACAAGAAGAGATCAACCTGAACAGACGAACCTTAGCCAGGCCGATTGCTCTTTGAAACTTTAACACGAAATTAGCTCAACAGGGCACCAGTTCTGTACTACTCGTATTTGTGACCACAGTTTTTCAGATATATTAGTACAGAACTGGTGCCATGAGACAGTGGTGCCTGCAGACCGAATTTCGGCCACAGCCATCAGCGGAGACTAGCCTTCGACGCGGAAGATACGTCTGGAGAGAGATCAGGTGCAGAGCCAACGGCTTAACGTACTTTCCGATGCACGAGGATATAACACCGCCAACTTGCAAACTCCGGGCTGTTACTAAGAAATTCCTAATGGAAAAACCCAATAACACTTTGCCCGACCCGGGGATCGAACCCAAGACCCCACGCTCAGCAGTCGTGCTTGCGATCACGAGACCAACGGGGCAGTCAAAGAGACAGAAACAGGAAGCCCACGTTCGCACGGACGTAAAAATATCGCGGCGGGATTTTATCGCGCACTTGATTTTAAACTCCTGATTAAGTTAAGCCGAGCGTTGCACGTCCCTACGTGGGCTGAGACGGAGTAATCTCATCAGTTTTAACCTTAGATGATTCGATTCGGGATCGCTCTGGCTATCTTAGGCGTGTGCTTCAGGCCGTAACAGCCACACACAGAACGGAGTTTGGTCAGATTAGATAGAGCTGAATGTAGAACTGACCATTCACAGTCAAACTTTCAAACTCAAAGTATTTATTTCAATTAAACCATTTACAGGCACTTTTGAACTGTCAAAGAATCGGTCAGTTAGTCAGAAAGTTGAAGCTAGTTGCCCATTCCAAAATGTATATCTCTATGGAGAAGAACGGGCTAGAAACTCCAAGGACACTCTTTTAAATAATAGATATTACAAAATCCTGGGTAGGTACATTATTCTTGTTGCTTCTATATGTGAGAACAACTTACAAAAAATAATCAAAGCAATTGAAAATATAAGATTAAAAATAAGCCCTGGCAGATAAGAGATCTCAACTGACGGCGCCCGTTCACGAACATGACGCGTGGATCAGCACCATCCAGCTCACCCATTTTGTAGGGAACCCTTAGAGATTCGCGTCTGCGGAGGTTGTAGATGGCTCTGACGGCTCTTTGTAAGAATAAAGATAGAATCAATATCTGCAGCCCGTCCCCACAGCAAAATACCGTAAGACATGATGCTATGAAAGTAACTAAAATAGACCAGTCTCAAGGTATCCACGTCTGTTAGCTGGCGGATTTTCCAAAAAGCGTAAGCGGCTGAACTTAGTCGCCCTACAGTGCAAGTGATGTTAAGTGAGGACCCCACTGTAGTTTGGAATCAAACGTTATCCCCAGGAAAACCGTCTTTTCGACGAATTCTAGTGTCTCCTTATTCAATACAACGTGACATTTACTACTTCAGTAGCCTTGACGATGACAATATGTTGCTAACTGAAACGTCAAAGTCAAAGTCAAATAATTTATTTCAATTAGGCACATAAAAGGCACTTTTGAACGTCAAAATTTACAAAAAATAGAATTGATTGTAGTCGCCCCTTCCAAAATGTAGTTTTCGTATGGAGAAGAATGGGCAAGAAACTCCACCGTTACTCTTTTAAAATGTTTTACAATAGTTTGTATACCTACATTATTTATATGTGAAAACGATGCACCTGGAATAAGATTACTATTCCACAATAGGTAAAAATAATTAAAAATGAAGCAATAAATTATGTAATGGATACATGGCGTTCACATATTTACAAGCATTGTAAAAGTAAAACGACATTCCTAAAAAAATTACAAGTAATACTAATAAGTCAGTGTGTGAGTTCAAGTAATCACAGAATGTAAAATCAATAAAAAATCATCAAGAATGTAAATCAAGGAGTGTGCCGATGGGTTGCCAAAGTTTTGCTGATTACTTTAATTTTCTTATAAAAAAAATCAATGTTGAGCTGATAGCTTATAATTGTCTCCAACAGCGTCCTCAGTGTCTCCCCTCTAAAAACTCTGGGGCAGTTCGTGAAGGTTCGCGTGGGAAGTGCGCGGCCCCACGAAGGTGGTACTCTTGTCGACGTGGCAGGGGCTGTTCGACACCCCAAGTTTGAAGAGGAGCCCGTACCGCATGCTGATGTGGCGCTGCTGAAACTTGCTGAAAATCTCGGTCAGTAATTTTTTGTACTACCTTAAAAGTTAAAAGTATTAGCTGACTCATTAAAATACTTGTTTAGGTATAATTTCATTATTTCTACTCAAGACCGAACTTGAATAAGCATAACATCACGCCTTGTTTCCCCAATGGGTTGGGCAGAGGTGTCCCTGTAGCAGATACACCCACATTTCGCCAGTTATGTTTAAGTCCCATGTAATAGGGGGCGAGCCTATTGCCATCAACCGGGCACAAATCCAGACTCCGAGCTGCTAATGAGAAATTTCAGATAGAAAAACCCAATAACACTTTGCCCGACCCGAGAATCGAACCCAGGACCTCATGTTCAGTAGTAGCGCTTGCGACCACTAGACCAACGAGGCAGTCAGGCGAACTTGAATATTTCAATTAAACAATATTCAGGTATAGCTTGTCCAGTCTGATATGATGCGCGTGATGATGGTAGTGAGGCGCGTGATTTCAGACTGGGCAAGCTATACTTTTGAATAGTCAAAAATTTGGTCTTGTCAGAAAGTTAAGCTAGGTATACACCATTTTTTTTTTTTTTGCGTCGTAAATTATCAAATAACTTCTCCCGCTCTGGGCGGAGCAGGAGGGCGTGTCAGACTCTTACTGACTAAAACCCGCCGGTGTTCCTTGGGTGGCCTATTGCCGGGGGGCCACGATTTCCCTTTCGGCCTTATTCGCAAACCCGGTAGGCATCGGCCCTAGCGGACCCCGTCAATTGTGCTGACATCTCTTTGAAGCGCGCGTGGAACACAACGCGCCGTCGACCCGGGCCTGGTCCTTATCGTCATACCAAATACCTTCTTCACAGATGCAATGCCAGCCCTCCTAGACAAAGCTAAAATTCCCCATGTATCTGTAATTATACGTTCAGCTCTGCCCTTCTTACAGGACTGGCGGCAGATATTATTATTGACTTGGTGGCAGACTGTCCCGAACAATCAGGCCCAAAGAGGAGGTACGCAGTATTGCATGCGCGCCTTTATGGGAGTACACACGGCCACACATCAAGCTATACATTTCCATAGTTTATGCTGATCTGGCATTGTATAGGATTTCCGTACAATGCGAGGTCAGCTTATACTGGAAATGTATAGCTTGGTGTTTAGCCGTGTGTACGTGCGGTCCTGGGATCGGCTGCACTGGGTGATAGGCATGGCGGGCTGATTCCAGTCTGGGGTGCGGCGAATGTACAAGTATCTCCCAGGCCCCCGACACATGGTAGTAGTAGGAACAGTGGGGTTTTAGTCGGTAGGAGTCCGACATAAACCTCCGTTCTCCCAAGACGGAGGGTAACCATGAGGATTTCCCCACGGAAAAAAAGTGAATAAAAAATAATTGTAAAGGTACTGTTGCCCTAGATGTATTATTTAGAACTCTATGACTGTAACGAAGCAGAAGTTTGGCCGAATATAATGTTGTCTGACATAAATCAATAAATAGTAAAAAAAAAAAAATCTCAACGGTATATTTAATGGTATATTTTTAAATAGAGTTCCGTTCTTAGCAATGTATTTTCCAACACTAACTGTCACAATTATGTTTTACCTTATTTATACTTTAACAATTTAATTCAAAATGTAATCAAATAAATAATTGGAAATGACATACCAGACTGATAATATTGAATTACCAAGACTACTAACTAACTTATCAAAGATTTTATTAAAATTTCGATTTGGCTTGCAAATAGAGCTGTTTAAAATTTATAGTAAAAAACCGGCCAAGTGCGTGTAACCACGCACAATGTAGGGTTCCGTAGTTGGGACGAATTTATCTCAAGAACAAACTTAACATTGTAGTTGAAAAACATGTTCTCCCATACATTCCACCTGCAAATGTAATTTTGTACGCACAATATTGAGAGATTTGACATGTTATTTTTAAACCATAGACTTCTTATAGGTTTTCTTATAATCTATTAGTATCATTCATTCTATGTATATAGCCAAAAGTTTTGAAAAAATACAGAGAATGGTTCTTTCTAAGTATTTAAAAAAAAAAATTGGCTCAGTAGTTTCGGAGATACGGTGGGAGAATGGTCAATTTTAACTAAAACAAACAACTAAACTATAAAACTATTTATTTCAAATATAAAAAAAAATGTTTTCTTACCCTCACAATGTCTTTTTATTTGTGTCCTTTTCATTTTTACACGGTACAGTTTGCAAACATTTTATTATTTACCTTTTTCTGGAATCATTGATTCTGGAATTTATAATTTGTTTACGCATTATTTGAGAAAAGTACTACACTACTTACAGTTCATACCACTAAAGATGAGACTTGACACACCACGTGGTTTGACTTGCGCAGTAGACGATTTATGGGTCTCTTTAGCGGTATGAGGTCTGCGCCGGGGCGTCATCGGGGGGCGGAAAGAGCGGCGGGAGGCGCGGTCAAGTCTCATCTTTCGTGGCGCGTATTGTACCTGGTAGTTCTTTTCGTTTTGCCTGGTTAGGCATTGATGGACGACCGTGAAAATTTGGGCCGAGGCGAAGCTGAGGCACATAATACGTGAGTCCCCTTTTGCAGGCCGCGGCAGTAATGTACTATTTTAAACGTAAATGTAAAATAATCTTATAAATTATAGAGCATTACTTAATATGAATTCTAATGTGATACATTACTATCACTGCATGATACGTCATATCCGGCGGATGCCTACTTGGTGTTGCCAGCAGTCGTTAACAGTACTTCACAAGACTTCATCCGACAAACTCCTTCACAAAGACCTCTAAAACTACATTTTCGTCGAAGTAATATAACTTACAGTTACTGTTTGTTTCAGAATTCCATAAACACGTGAACCTGATCAAGATCTACGATGGTATGAGGGAGCCATTCGCGCAGAGCTTCATCGTGGTCACAGGGTGGGGGGCAACCAAGGTAATGATCGAGTACTTTCATCATCTGCCTCGCCTTTTGACAACTTTGTTGGAGTCGCCGGTCGGCCGCTACAACAGTATAGTCAACACCGCAACAAGAGGCGTCAGCCACCGGCGGCTATGGTCGGTGGCTCGTTTGCATCGAGCCTTGTTGTCTTGATTTGTCTCAGAAACCGATTAGTCATTAATTAGTATTTTTCTAGTTTATACCTAGATCAGGGATTCCTAACCGGTGGGGCGCGCCCCCCTCGGGGGCGTAGAGTGACCAATAGTGGGCGCGGCGGCTCTAATAATAAACTATAGCGGCGTGCTGCAATTTTCGAGCTCACTTTGCTGCCCATTCTACATTCTCTTGATTCTTAAACTTTTCTGCATTAGTCGACAAAATAACTATTTTTTCTGTATGAATCGTCTAAAAAAATAACGAATCTAAAACTGTACAATATATTTCAAGCTCGCTTTTCTCGCTCTTACAATATGCATTCTCATAATTTTTGAGTTTAACTTCTATTTCTGTTTGAATGATCAAGAGAAATCTAACCGATCCAAGGGGGTGCAAACATTTTCGACCTCACTCTCGCTCGCTTTACATTCTTATGCTTTTCTGCTAATGTCGACAAAGTAAATCAGGGCGTAGTGATTTTAAAAGAAAATTAAGGGGCGAGTATGTTAAAAGGTTGGGAACCCCTGACCTAGATCAATCGGAATGAAGATCCACGGTAGCAATTTCTATCTGAGTACATAATACTTAAATTTTCTAATATTTGTACAGGGCACAGATACGTCGTTCAGGGAGCACACTCCTGACCTGATGACGGCCCGGCTGAAGGTGCGCTCGCAACACTACTGCATGGATGCCTACCAGCTCGTCAACGGCTTCCAATTCACTCGCGACTTCTTCTGCGCCTCGCTGAGGAACGGCACCAGGGATGCCTGCTTGGTAAATTTCGTTATTTTCAGATAAGCACGGAAACTAAAACAGGGAGACGGTTCCGATGTCTTAAGCTAAGCGCATTACAGCCGCGGCGTGCCGCAGCGCGCTGCGTTGTAAAAATGCGTCAAAGTTCATTAGGAGCCGCGGCGGGCCGATCCGCAACGCAGTACAGAGTCGTGGGCACAAACTGACATTGCTCAGTAGTAGTAGTAGTGTTGTAGTGCGCCAAGCTGCACGCGATTGGTTCGTCAGTCGATGCTCGTCGTCTATTGGACCTCTCGCGTGTCATTCGGCTACTGTCATTGGCCGAAATTGTAACGCGCGAGCTGTGCTCACGACTCGTGCCCCGACCGAGCTACCTGTACTTAATTGTTAACAGATTCAAATCTCTAATTTGAATTGTTACCACTCCTGTGCAATGATGCTCGCGCACATTTGTGCGGGCCGCACCCGCAACGCAACGCATTTCATTAGGAAACCTAAACTTTTGTCAGAGGAGTCCTAGATTACCGGTGACTTCACTTTCAACACTTATGACTTTGAGCTGACCTATAGAAAAGTACGAAGTAACAGACTAAAAGCCTAGCTTATACTAGATTAATTACCACTGACTTGTCGCCTACTGCACAGCACATCTCGTTCACTCAACACATTGCTTGCAGTTCGACGCAGGCGCACCGGCCGTGCAGCAAAACGGACTCGTGGGCATCATGAGTTTCGGGCCAGAACGCTGCGGCCACGAGTACCAGCCCGCGGTCTTCGTCAAGGCTTTCTACTTCAGGTGAGTTACCGGTAGCATCATTACCATCATCTACAGGGTGTCAGAGACATCGACGCGAAAACTGTTACCATGGATTCAGTACATGATTCTGAACCCCCCTTTTTTTAGGTGGGAATTTATCAAATAACTTCTCCCGCTCTGGGCGGAGCTGGCATGTCAGGCTCTTACTGACTAAAACCCACCCGTGTTCCTTCAGTTGCCATGTTGCCGGGGGGCCACGATCTTCCTTCCTTTCGGACTTCTTCGCAACCCCGGCAGATTCTGAAACCCTACATTTGACCACGTATATTGCACTTTTCTATGAAACAGACGTTTTTTCGCAGTGGGGTTCAGATTCATGTAGGTATCTACTGAATCCATAGTAACAGTTTTCGCGTCGATGTTCCTGCCACCCTGTATTGTTGTTTTTATTTTCTTGGTTTGTATTTTAATATTTAGTCTGTATTCTTCCTGTGCGAGAGTCCCAATAAATATTTTTTCTTTCTTTCAGAGATTTCGTAAAATCAACGATTGCATCATACAAAACTACTGCTGAGTTGATCGCAGCGATCCAGGAGATAGACCATGACGGACACTCCGACCACCAGCCAAAAGACCACCTCCATATGGGCATCGATCCACCGGTATCGAAGAACGCACAGCAAGCAGTATTGGAGAGCGTGGTGCCTGATGTGAGGCACGACTGATTACAGACCATTTTATTATTAATTTAATAAAGAATATTCTCGTAATCTCTATCACGATTTAATTCTCCAAACAAACGATAGGAGCGATGGCTGACCAACAGCCAGATGACCATCGTACAAAGGACCAGGGGCTTTACATCCATATTCTAAGTCGTTTCGTCCTTTAGAGGTATGAGGAACAGGGTGTAAAGTTAACTCATCCTCTATAGAAAAGGGTGGATCCTCCGACCAGACGGGTGTTGTGTCTGACGGGCAACTGCCCGACGATTGATGTCAGATAGTCATAATTACGAGTATGTAAGTATATTGTTCGTGCGGTAAACTCTATGTAAACTCTTGTGCGATGCAGGATTTGTGTGACGTCAGGATTTTGCGTGACGTCAGGTCTTTGATACATACTTGGCAAGTGGTTTTGATTTTACGTTACTTGACGATATTTGTTCGATAATCTGTACCAGGGATGTTACGGAAGTCGTTTTACCGGAACCGGAATCGTAAGTTTTAAATTTGATTGATCGGAATCGGAACCGTAATCGGAACCGGAACAGGAGTCGAAGGTGGAAGTAGACGAAGGAAGGTTTAATGAAACAATTGAAACATAATTCAGTGTCTTTAATCAGTCTATTTGACTGCGATAACATCCACAAACAAAACAATAAACTGACACTTTGAGCGCAAGCGTGTTTAAAAAACTAAACTAAAATTACTCTGGTGACGAGTTAAAACTTGTTTGTACGCGCTCTAGTCACGTCCATCGCTGTGTTTCGAACTTCGGTACCTATAACTCCAATTCAAAATTATCGGAACCGAAATCAGAATCGAAGGTGTAAAATTAATCGGAAGTTCCGACCTTTCGGAACCGGAACCGAAGCTCCATAACATCCCTGATATGTACCTACTCTTTATTTTCATTTCCCTTTAAGGGGGAAGCGTCAGGATAGCCCGCGAAATTCAAATTTTCTTACGTTTTACATACATATTTTAATCAACATAAAACCTGACACTGACCTGCAAAATGCAAAAAACCTAAGATAATTTGAATTTCGCGGGCTACCCTGACGCTTCCCCCTTAAGTATCGTTTCACAGCAGAGATAATTTCGTACTGGGATCAGCAGTTCGGAACAAAATGTTAATTGTATCCACATTCCTTACGAATCCATAGATAAATACAGGTTGCTCACTCCGCAAAATCATTTAAGTAAAAAAACTTTTTACAAAAAAAAAACAACCGACTTCCAAAAAACACTACAAAGTGAAAAATAACTTTAATTTCGGTCGTCGGTGACGAAAATTCAAAACCAAAGACACCGACTTCCGAAATTAAAGTTATTTTTCACTTTGTAGTGTTTTTTGGAAGTAGGTTGTTTTTTTTTTTGTAAAAAAGTTTTTATTTTTCACTTTTTAGTTGTAGTACCTACCCCACACAAATTCGAATACCACTACCTGCTATATAGATAACAGTGACAGGAACTTAACAATCATCCACATATTAAGTGGGAAAAAATTTACGTATTATTGAAGGTAACTCAAAAAATATCGAAGCCAAGGTAATAAAATTTATATGGGACCACCTCGAGAGCATACCCTTTCAAACAAAAAATAATTTTCAAAATCGGTCCACAATTGACGGAGAAATCAGTGGACATACATAAAAAAAAAGAAAAGAAAAAAAAAAAAAACAAACATACGCGACGAACATATAACCTCCTCCTTTTTGGAAGTCGGTTAAAAAGTGACTCTTACTGCGACATAATAAAGTGCAAGTGCAACCTGCGGGGTAATTCCGTAACACACATAAAATGACAATTGATCGCATTTTCTTTCATTTTGACAGTTCAACTACGTTCATTGTGTTATTTACGTGTGGTTCGTGGTTCGTGGACAAAATCGTCTGCTCTAGCAGACGATTTTGTTAACCTATGAAGCAATAGATTACCTACTTATATTATTACTTAGTAGAAATATCCTTCCAAACTATTGGATTATGATTGAAACTGTGTTACGCAATTAAGATGCGGTTCTTTAGACATTTCAATATTTTACATAGCTCATGTTACTAATCTTAGCAAAACCTGCGTTGTAGAAACACTAAGTCGAGAACATCCATTTATAATTTATTTGCATGTCTAATGCGCTCACCACAGCATCATAAGATATAACTCTTCTTGTCAATATTTAATCTAATTATCACAAAGAGATAGTCACGCTTGGAGCGTCATAAACCTTAGTTAAGTATTACAGCTAAGATAATATTTTGGATAGTTATCAACAGTTGTTCTCGACTTTTTTCAAAAATGTTGTAGTTGTTCTGCAGTGCATCCGATCCGAATCCGTGAAATGTCAATCCGAAGTAGCCCTACTTATGAGGGGTTGTGCACTAGATCCGTACCCTAATTGTGTAATACAACACAATCACAATACATTGCTTCATAAGTTGGAAAAAAAAATCTGCTCAACAACGTAAATAACGCAATGAATGTTGTTGAACTGTCAAAATGAAACAAATTAGGCACTGGTGCCGATTCTCTTGTCACAAATGCCTATAAACTAAACCAAAAATCATCAAAATTTTGTTTATTCCTGTCAAACGACGATTTCCCATTCTGAAATAGACTAAAGTAACACAACTTAATTATATTTTAATTTGACAGCACTAAGATGGCACTGAGATATTAGTTTAGAGAAAATGGCAATTTTTCCATTCTGAATTTGACGTTTTTCACCTAAAATTTAGATTTTCTAGCTAAATCTGACTAATTTTAATCGCGACTAAAAACGTGTGGAATAAAATTGGTTGTCATGAACTATAAATTCACACCAACACCTCGACTTCAAATGCAAAAACAGTACTGAATCTTTTTTTTTCTTTTGCTTATATCTCGAAAACGGTGTGTCCAATCACAAAAATAATGAAAATTTCGACCCGCTTTATCAAACCGTTAAACCCCTAACACTCTACATGTAGGTAATAATTTTTCTTATTTTCCATACAAAAAGTGAAAAATTCCATATAAAACACGACGAGGCTGCCCCCCCTGCGCGCCTCCGGCTCTAAAAAGATTCACGTGGTCATCGGCACCATTATCGTTTACGAAAATAAGTTACGCAATTAGGGTACCGATCTTTGTACGTTTGAATTTAGAACATGTCCAATTTGGATTAAATTCGTATCTTGAATTTGGATTCGGTTCTGTTCGGAGGCAATGCGAAAACGCTCCCAGGACCAAAGATAACGGGCAACCTGGCAAGAATGAATATTTCCAGAACTTCGCAAACATTCCCTTTGTCACGGTACTTTTTAAATTCAATGAGCACGACAAAAGGGGGGATGAAGTTTTAAAAATAACCGGGGGCGGAGACATAGTTCCAGAAAAAATAGAGTGTGTTCTTATGACCATACGATTAGAGCCGAGTATACGCGATCCAGCGTCACCGACCGACTGAAGCCGAGTATACCCGATTCAGCGTCATCCCGAGCGCGACTGTTTACTTTCCTTCACTGCATAGAAAGAGCGCAAAGTGCGCGGGCAAGAAATTTTCACTTCAAAAAGAACAAAAACATAACAGTCCTATTGTACGTTGCATGCAGATATGCGCTCTCAATTAGGGCATGCATGCCCAGTTACGTCGCATTCAGGTTCCATCCGTAATTGGTCTAACTCAGCGGTTCTCAAACTTTTTTGGTCACGGAACCCTTTTGACAAGCAAAATACCTGACGGAACCCTACAATAAAACAATAGTTTTTAAAAGTGTATTCTTTATTATATAAGCATAATAAAAGTACAATGTAACAGTTACTAATTATTACTTACTTTACCACATGGCAAGTACAATAATAGAAGATATTAAAAATGAAAAAATCTTAACTAATGGGAGGTATGAAACTGTTTTTATTTTTCATCAATTGGTTGATATCAGGTTTGATAGAAGACATCTGAAGTCTCATATCAGGTTCGGCGTCCAATCTATTGCGATATTTTGTTTTCGTGGCTGCATAGGTTGAGAATCCTGTTTCGCACAAATATGTTGTTGGGAACGGGAGAAGAATATTCAGAGCCATTCTGCCAAGCATTGGATATTCATCACGGATTCTGCACCAAAAATCGTTGAGAGGCGTCGTTTTGAACAGTGACTCCATACTTGTGTCTGATGAAATTTCTAAAAGAGATTCATATATCTCGTTTGACATACTTTCGGGCTTTTGCAAGTTGGGTAAAAAAGGATTATGAATCCATGAATTCAGCTTCATTTTTGTATTCTGTTCTTCGGGAAAATACTTTTCAAAAGATGCGCGCATCGAAGTGAGATATTGGACCAATTCTTCAAACACATCACCTTGAAACATTTCTGAGTCGTTATCGCTAACAAACTCACTGAGTGATGTAAAGCTTTCTATTTCTCTCTTACCAACGCAAATAATCCAAAAATCTAATTTTCTTTTGAAGGCAGTTATTTTGTTATAGGCCTGGAACACTGTTGTCTGTTTACCTTGCAATGATAAATTCAATTCGTTCAGTTTTTGAAAGATATCCGCCATAAAAGACAATCGGAACAACCAAGTTTTATCATACAAACGGTCTTTCAAATTAAAAGAAACTGTATCTGCTGAAAGAAACAGTTGTAACTCGGCTCTAAGTTCAAATAGCCTTGTTAAAGTTTTACCCCGAGATAGCCATCGCACTTCTGTATGGAGCAGCAGTGTTTTATGTTTGCTGCCATAATCTTCACACAATAATGAGAACAATCGGGATTGTAGTGGTCGTGATTTGATAAAATTAATTATTTTTACCGCTTCATCCATAACTAATTTTAGATTTGACGGCATTTGCTTCATCGCAAGTGCTTGTCTATGCAGAATACAATGGCTGGAACTACAATTAGGCGCTTTACTTTTTATTCGTGATACTGCCCCTGCTGTTTTACCTGTCATCGCCTTGGCCCCCATCTGTACAAATGTCAATGCAATCGTTCCAACTAAGATTATTTTCTTTAAAAAATATGTTTATTTTATTAAAAATTTCTTCCCCGGTAGTGTTTGTGGGCAGCGGTGAACACATAAGCATGTCTTCTTCAAAAGAACGTTCATATGGATATCTCACGATAACCAGCAAGATAGCCAGACCAGTGACATCAGTTGACTCATCCATTTGCAAGGCGAATCGTGTTTTCTGTAGACGTGCAACTAGTTCTTGTTTGACGTAGCTTGCCAGATCATGGATTCGCCGTGAAACAGTATCGTTTGATAGCGGTACAGTAGAAAGATGCTTTGCAGATTTTTCATCGAGCATACATTTTGTTATGTCTAACACACATGGCTTTATTAAATTCTCAGCGATAGTGTGCGCTTCACCTGCTTGGGCAATGCGATAGCTAACTAAATATGATGCCTCCGTGGCCTTTTCATTGATAGTTTGTGTTACATGCATCATATTTTTTTGACTTTCCAATAACTGTTCTTTTTTACGAACAAAAAATTCTTTATTCTTGTCTTTAGACTCGGAGTGTACAGTTTCTAAATGTCTGCGCAATTTGGCAGGTGCCATGGAACTATTAGGAAGCAGTTTACTACATAACATGCAGAGAGGTGAGACGTTGGAATCAACAAATCCGAAAATGATATATGATTCATCATACTTCCTTTTTTTCGTCTTTGAAACCGTGGAGCTTGACGTCGTGGCATCATCATCTGGATCGGTAATTGCTGTATTCTCCGCGCGAACTGCTTTTGAACATTCAGCGTCATTATAAGATGTTGTTGCAACACGTTTAACACCTTTAAGCCAACGTTCCATTCTTCTTTATTCATAATGTTACACGTCACGATGGTGGGGTCAAAATAATGCACAATCGTTACTGCGTTTATGAGACAAAGTTTAGTCCAAAGAAGAAATGTACAAAACTGATATAATCAGAATACAGCAGGCAGTAGAACTTACAAGCAGGCAGCAGGCTAGCCAGCTTGTAAGTAGGTAGGTACGAACTTATAGCTCCGAACGCTAATTGTCAACTGACTGACGAGGCGCGACGCGCGATCGCCGCTTTTATACTTAGTCCTAGACTCGAACTCAAACATTCTCAAAAATACTCGAGTCGGCGCCTTTGATAAACAAAAAGCGGAAATAAAAATAGAAATACAAAAAAATGCGTTGTAAACAATCTCGACTTTATGTTCTTGATGATAGAGCCGAAAGTAGCTTGTTCACAACTGTAGCGTCTAATTCAGAGGCGGCTTTTATCAAAGGGACTGCGCGCTCACAAGTATACGCGCGGCGGGCGGAGTCAAAACGTTCGATCAGTGACCAGAGAGACGTGTTTTGATTTTTTTTCTAAATTCTTGCGGAACCCCTACAGGGGTATCGCGGAACCCTAGGGTTCCGCGGAACACACTTAGAGTACCGCTGGTCTAACTAAACCGATATTACATAAGGTGCAACTTCCAATTAGAAAAACACACGTACATTATTTTATAGGCATGCTTCCTACTGCTACTATAGGATAGCACGTGACTGACTGTAATAGTATGCTTTGTACAGGATTTTTTTTTCTAACCAGTGCGCTAACTTAAACACGTGACTTTAATGAACAACTTTAACTATGGGACCAAACCTGAAACCGCGAAAAAAAAATCTGCTGTTCTCTACATTTTGACGAGTTATACCTACGAACATAAATGTAGGGAACAGCTGATTTTTTTTTCGCGATTTCAGTTTTGGTCCCCTGTACTTACGTGTGGATTTCCACAATTCCACATAGTTCATAATCATCTGCGTAGACTTTTCCCAACTATGTTGGGGTCGGCTTCCAGTCTAACCGAATGCAGCTGAATACCAGCGACTGCCTATCTGACCTCCACAACCCAGTTACTAGGTAAAACAATACCCCTTGGTAAGCAGGATGTCACATTTTCGGGCTTCTGACTACCCGTAACGACTGTCCATGATCAAAATTCAAAATTCAAAAGTCATTTATTCAAATTAGGCTGAGAATCAGCACTTTTCGAATGTCAAAATTACATAAGACAGTCCCCCAAAACGCCCACCCTTCACCACTTCCTAGTGCCTTTCGCTGGGAAGAAGAAGTGGCGCAACAAACTCCCCAGCAGATCAAACTCAAACTCAAAGCATTTATTTGAATTAAACCATTTACAGACACTTTTAATTGTCAAGGAATCGGTCAGTCAGAAATATGAAGCTAGTTACCCATTCCAAAGCGTAGTACTTAGGTACCTATGGAGAAGAACGGGCAAGAAACTCCACGGACACTCTTTTAAATAAAAAATTGTTACAAAATATTGGTTACATTATTCATGTTGAAATTACACACGTGAGAACAATGTAAAAAGACGTGCACGTTAGAAGTGTTTGTAATAAAAATGATAAAACAAACGGACTGGTCATCTCTTAGTTGCCATGGCTGTCATCTCTTAGTTGCCATGGCTTATAATTTTTTTTTTTTAATTTTTGAGTTTGATCATGGCCGTCACAACTGACATTGCCCGTAACGACTGTTACGGGCAACGTCAGTTGTGACGGCGCCCGTTCACGAACGTGACGCATGGATTAGCACCATTCAGCTCAACCATTTTGAAGGGAGCTAAATGATCCAACACACGCGCCACTATCAGCGAAACATCTGAGTGAGCATGATCTACAACGGACAGCCACAGCTGGGACCAAAGATCGACTCGTGCGGCTGTTAGTACTTAGCCATGAGCCCCACTTAATTCCACATGGATGCCCCTCCGCAATTCGTCAAGATAAAATGGTTAGGTTTGTGCAGCGCCTGAGTGAAACCTTGCGGCATTGCGTACTACGTCAGGGGTTCGATTCATGCACGGTACTAATAAAGTACCTGTTAATGGGCTAAGTAAATATACCTAGTTATTCCAGGTCTGTTTGCTACCCATGTCAAATGTATGTTTTATGGTCAAATCCCAAATTGGCTTAGTAAATGCAACCACGATAAATACAGGAAATTTCTACGCTTTTTTTCTGATTTGGTTAAAAAATTTAATGTAGAGAATCATCTCTACCATAGTCAAACACATTTTAGAGTTATAAAAAAATACATAACGTACAAGTATTTGTCTCTGATTTTATGAAGCAGTGTCTAGAAGGCGCCCCTGTTCCTGGAACCGGCAAATTAATTCAAACAAAAAGACCATTACTAACAGGAAAACTGCCCATTGATTTCAATGAAGACACCACTACAAATGTAACACTACTACATAATCAGTATGGAATCATTGATGCTTTCTTTGAACACGGTGGGAAACCCAATGACAGAATGTACGACTACCATTTTTAGGCTACCCCCACGTTAATGAATAATAGCACGTAACGTTAAGACGTCAAGGTCTTCATTCACTTAACACATTACTAAAGAACGGTCAACGAAATCGGCCAGCCGTTACGCCGCCAAAACTACACAGCACTTGATAAAATACATTACATTTAATTTTAAACTCTATCGCTGAAGGATAAAGATCATTTGAGGACAACTGAAGAGTATGACATAACATTGTGTTTGCATAACTGTTAGCTAGTACACATGCTCAAATGATTATAGGTTATAAAAAGTAGTCGCTTGACAGACGTCAGTTGGAACGCAAGCGCATAAAATAATCGCGTAATTTTGACATTTTTAAATGAAAACTTAAACCGCGAACTACAAAAAGTGATAAGCGAATAGTGATTTCTGTCATGAATCTATTTATAGTGCCAGTGTCTTGTTGAAAAAATAACCTACAACCGACTTTGTTTTTTTTTCTTTATTTCGGATTCAGAGAACGGATTTATTCAGCCAGTATGGACCGGCGAAAAAACGAAAGTAGTTCTAAGAGGCAGATTTTGACCGCTTTAGTAGGTGAGTACTTCTCAAGGGTTTATTATTAAATTATTACGAATTTTGCCGTCTGAAGATTGTCTAACTTGTTGTTATAATTGTCACGTACCCTTTCGATGCTAATACTTGTGTACATTTGCTTACAAAATCAGAATTAAGGCGGTCAAGTGCAGGACGGAGCGTGCAATAGAGTCACTATAATTATTACTAGCTTTTGCCCACGTTGAGTTCAGAAATTATCCCACGGGAACGTACTACCGGGATAAAAAGTATCCTATGCCCTAATCCAGGTCATGGTCTACCCGTGTGTCAAATTTTGTCCGAATCCGCTCAGCCGTTTTAGGGTGAAAGCGTAACAAACAAACAAACTCACTTTCGCAGTTAGGATTACTAGTAGGTCAATTTTATGCAGCCGGACTGCATTTTAAATGCAGTTAGATGCACTATCCATAATATTGTATAGCAACAGCATAGTAACAGAACAATTTCATGAATTAAAAATCAAACAAGAGTTCAAAAGAATACTATATTGCAATTTGTTTATATGAAGTTTTAAAGTAAAATATGGTGCGTCAGTCGAAGACTAAAGGCTATTAAGAATGCGGCGACGCATAAATTGTCCATACAAACGTAATACATAAATCATTTGCAATTTGAGCATATTTCCACCATATTATGTTGATATTCGAATTGAGACAGTATTTATCTAGGCCCTTATGTTTTTTTATTTCCAAAAACTTACCTTTAAATAAAGTGTAAGCGAATTGCATTTCGTACATTTTTACAGCGTAAATGACATGTTTTCATATTGTTTTTTCTATATTAGAAACAACTATATTTGTAATATTGTTTCCGCAGAAGCATAGTTTATGTTATCAAGTTACAAATTATCGAAAAAAAAATGGAAATACATTAATTTTTCATTCATAATTTTTTGTATTACGGAACACATCCAAATTTATCATACATTTTCGAAAGCTAGTAGTGCTATCGCGTCAAGCAAAAATTTTCAATGTGTGCGTGGTAGTATTGCTCACTGTAGGTGTATACCGCTCCGACAGGCACTCACACTGGCGCAACGTGCTTGGAATTGAATTTTGCAAACATCTCGATTTGTAGTTGCGAGCCGTGTTCGCCGGCCTCTTAACACTTTCGACTCCATCCACTTTTCATAGAACTCGTACGCCATCCGCCATGATGTCCGCCATACATATTGGAAGTGAACCCTCCGGGAGGGTTACAGACATTACGTTTGCGCTAAAGTCAATCATCGCGGACGGTCAACGGCAATATGTATAAAACAGTGTTTTAAAACACTGTAAATCGAAGTAAAATTGTGTTTTCAGGGACTCTTGTCGCTATAAGTAGTTTCCAACCTTTCAAACTTTTTGTGAATAATTGTAACAAAAACAAAAAATATAAAAAAATACTTCGATTATAAAACCAACGCATGTAGTATAAATCTTGTTAAAAAATACATCAGATTTTATTTTCACGGGTTTTAATGCTGTATTCGCTAAGAAAAACCTACATTCAAAATGAGCCCTCCGTGAGGGCTCTCGGCATCCCGTATGCGACGACTAGGTGAATCACTAGTGACTACGTCACCACTAGTGACGTGTGGTCTGGTGACTAGGTGCGGGTAGGTGGTGAGGAAGGCTTTTTAGCATAAGTAATTTTATTCGCGTAATTTTTGATAAAAAACAGTACTTCTAAGTATGAGTGGTTATTATAATGATGGCTATAAGAGCAGGGGAAGACCAAAGAAACGATGGATGGATTGTTTGAAAGATAATATGGCTGGAAAGGGGTTGACTTTTTTTTTTTAACAAGGCATCTCGCAGTTGACCTTCATAGGTTCGTTGGTTTGTTGCTTAACCGGGCTTCTACACTCAAAGCCTCCCGCCAGGGGCAAAAACTATTCTAAATTAAAACTAGGCGAAGGCTCGCTAAGGGCACCCCCTGTGGGGTACGAACCTCGGCTTAGGGCGTCGCTAGGGTGAGGACAGCAAGAAGGGACAGGCTGGATCTAACTTACATTTTCATCTTGATTATTATACGGTATTTAAAGCTACGTGCTCAGCTGCAACAACTGCTGGCATCTCGTTTTCGAGCAAGGGTCGGGGGAGTATCATTTACTCGGGGACGCGGTCGCGAACGCGAAGGACCTCGGCGGCGCGGCGGGGTCGGAATGACGGGTGTCGTCTGTGTTTGTGCACTGTACTGGTGGCCCTATTCTTCTCCTGGAGGAGTGTTATGGGGTCATCTGGGTCGGAGAGTAAAGGCTCTTTCAAACAGCCGCGACACGCGACGCGACACAAAGACACCGCTCGTCGCGCGACGAGCGGTGCCTTTGTGTCGCGTCGCGTGTCGCGCCTGTTTGAAAGAGCCTTTACGCAGACCAAGAATAAATTGGGTTAAGGCCAGGATAATGATGATGATGAATTTTTATCAGGCTACTGCTGAACGTGAGGTCCTGGGTTCGATTCCCAAGTCGGGCAAAGTGTTATTGGGTTTTTCAATCAGGAATTTCTCAGTAACAGCCCGGAATCTGGATTTGTGCCCGGTTGATGGCAATAGGCTCGCCCCCTACTACATGGGACTTGAACATAACTGGCGAAATGTGGGTGTAATATAGGAACACCTCTGCCTAAGCCTTCGGGGATCACAGGCGTGATGTTATGTAACACACAAATAATAAAGCTTAAGAGTTTGTTTTTTTGTTTGTTTGTTTGTACGCGCTTATCTCTGGGACTATAGTCCGTGCAATCCACGACGACGCGCCCCACTCCGCGATTACTGTACTGTAAGCTGAACTCTTGTACGGCGCGGAGCGGAGTGGGGCGCGTCTTCGTGGATTGCGCGGACTATACTAGTCGGATAAAAAAACATATTTTTGCATTTGGTATAGCCCAATTAACACGACTTAAGGAGCCGAGCAAAAAGAAAAAAGTCAGAAAATGCTAAGCGAAAACGAAGTAATAAGCCGACGTTCGCACGGATCGCGGCTATTTTTTTTCGTGCACTGGATTCTCAACACTCGGCTTAACTCCGAGAGTTGAAGTCCGTGCGAACGTCGGCTAACAGCGCGAACAGGCGATGCGATGCGACGCGATGGGTCGTCCGTCACAGGCAGAAGCTAATTAGTAGGTAATATTATATCAGTAAGATGATTAATGATGAAGCTGACGATGATGTAGGTAGAGGTACTGAAAGAGTTAGAGCGGTTTCGCACTACGTCCGATCCGAATCCGAGAGAAATGTCGGTCCGAAGTAGGTAGCCATAGTATTATTTGTATGAGGGGTTGCGCACTAGATCCAATCTTTGTCCGTCCGAATTTAGAACATTCCCAATTCGGATTGAATTCGGATTTTGAATTCGGAATCGGATCGGACGTAGTACGAAACCGCTCTTCGCAATTCGACACGTCAAGTGTGCGCGTTTATAATTTGTAACGTGACAATATTGTACGTTCATAAAATGTAAGGAAATACACGTCATATCGTGGCGGACATTTAAAAGCGTCTTCATATATTTCCATACATTTAACTTCCCTGTATTATCGTCATGCCGTTTTTTTTTTCTTTTTATTTATTCATAAACAATTTACATTATGTTGAAACCAGGCATAAAAATACAATTTACATACAAATACAAAAAATCAAAATACAACTATGAATTATTATTTAACATTCAAATAAAGTGTCAAAAAGTTTTAAGTACAATGTACTTAATTCAAATTATTATACACGATAAATCTAATAATTGATGGACCTGGAAGTTAGCATTCGTTTGTATTCGGAAATCCGATGATACCCGAGGGACATTAAGAAAATAGAAATACTGTGGTACCTAAGTATCTCAACAAGAAACTATCTCACGTATCTGATAACAGCACTTCCCATTGTAGGTAATACTTTCTATTTTTCTGAGAACAATGTCTTTCAATAAGATATGAAACACTACCTAACATTCTTAGTCAAAACATGAGAATGTGAAAAATTATAAACACAAACTGCAAAGCATTTCTTTCAATTACAGACACTTTATATTTGTTTTTTTTTTTTCTTTGTCGCGATCAGGCAGAAAGATGAAGCTAGTTGCCTATTCCAAAGCGTAGTAGGTTCCTATGGAGAGGAAGGGGCAGGAAACTCCACGGACACTCTTCAAAATATTGTTACAAAATATAGGTTACATAATTCATGATGAAATTGTACATACATGCATAATGCTTAAACGATAAAGATTTTATAATTTTTATTTGTATGCAACTTTTGCCCGCGACTTCGCTCGCGTCTTGGTCTGAAATTATCTCGCAGGAACTTTCTATCGGGTTAAAAATTATCTTATGTTTTAATCGAGGTTATAAACCAGGTGCCAAATTTCATCCAAATCCGTTCAGCCGTTTTTGCGTGATTGAGTAACAAACATACAAACATGGACTAAATAAAAAAAAAACAGTATTTTAAGAGGTCGATATTTTTCATACTGACGGCGACGGTCACACACCACTTTTTTTGGCGTTTTGAAGACGTAGTAAATGGTATTATTATTCAGGCCTAGTTGACTCGGGCCGGCTGGACCTGACCCAACAATAGGGATGATGACTAACAAAATATTTTTTGTCCGTCTTGTAGATAATTAAAAAATATTGGACACGTATTTTTTCTTTTTTTACGTTGTCAAAAGATTACGGCGATACATTGAGTTAAAATGTGCCGTGACGTCACTTGTATGTAAATTTTATACTTACTTGTGACGTAGCGACCCTCACTCCCCAACTTTAATGCGTTTTATCTAAGTCATTTTTTATTATAATATGATAAAGCAAAAAATAAGTGTCTAATATTTTTTTATTGTCTGACTGATGGACTATATAGTTTTTTTTTTTTTGACCCGGTCATCATGCCTATGCACTCAGCGCAGAAGTGCCTTGTGAAAAACCCAATAACACTTCGTCCTTCTTGGAAATCTATTCCAGGACTATGTGCTCACCAGTGGCGCTGACGAGGAGGTACCTACATCAACGCGGCAGTCAACGTTGAAACAATGGCTCCGAATCAGAAGGTCTATAACGGAAAATGTAATTGTTTGCAGAACGTTGGCTATCGGGAAATACCTTTCCTTATGGCGCCTTTATGAATTTTCAACTTTCACTGCTGAGTTGAGCGTTGAAAATTTTAGGCATTCATTACACATCACTTACACGTTAAATATGTACATTTTTAGTGAAAACAAGTCGTAGAAAAACAAAACAAATCAGACGTTTACCTAGATAATTTATTTACACCACAAATTGATAAGTAATTATTTGTTTACTGTCTGTAAGGCCCATTTTAATCCACTAAGACTCATTGTAGTGCTCAATTTATAAGGATTGTCAGAACGATAAAAGTTTAAGTTTATAAATCAACGTAATCCGACGATTAAGTGGCAAACCTCAAGGTATGAGCGCGATTTATTAATACAGGTCTGAGTTATTTGCACGCAGATGCAAGCGAATCGGCATACATGCAACCAACATTACGATGTAACGTAATTTTTGGTTCATTAACACTACTAAGTAGGTCTAATTAAAACAACAAATAATAATAAGGATTCAAGTATAATTGATAAATTACGGAACGAACGATTACGAAGGATCAGCGGCACTATCTGTGGTCCGTTTTCCGGCAAGGAGAACGTTTTTTACTTTCAAAGCCGATCTGAGAACTAACGCCGCCATTTTCTTTTGTCAACACAATTTCTGTGGCTGTGCATTTTGCACCTTTGTACTGGAGAAACACGCAAGTTTTAATAATACATCTATGGAGAAACATTCACATAAAAAAGTGTTGAAATCTCAGTTTTGTATCGACTATAGCGTTCGCATTGTCACGCAACTTGTTAACGCGAAACATGTTTGACGTTTCATATCACTTGACATGTTTTACAGACAAATTGCTTAACAAAATGTTTATGTATGAATCTTGCATTTCCACTAAGTAAATGTTTCGATGTTTACCGTCTCATTTGGAAAACACGAAACCTTGCAGTCAACACAAGCTATTGATAAGTTTCGAGTCACAAACAAACAACAGAGTGAACGCAAACATGTCAAATCTCTATACAAAACACGTCTATTAAATATGTTTCTAGGCAGTGATACGAACGCAGCGCAAACAACAAATCTTGAGATCTGTCTTAAATCTGTCATGTTTCGTGCAATACGAAGACAAATTCAAGAAAACAAGTTATGAGACTTGTTTCATGTTTGAAACAAATCAACATGTGAGTTTGGAAACATCTGCATGTTTAATGTTTTCTGGTGCAAAAGCATATTGACAATTTCACAAATGTTTACCAACAACCCCTGTCAATGTCATTGAGCACACGTAGCAAGACAACCATAGAAACGGATTTTCTACGTCAACGAAAGAATAGACAAAACAAAATGACAGACAAACAATTACAAACTGTCATTTTGTCTATTCTGCCGCCGACAAAACCCGTTTCTGCAGTGCTATTCTGTAAAAATCTCACCGTGAACGCTTAGGTGAAGTGAACTTGAAAGTGAGCTGTCAACAAGCACTACTGTTGTGGTCGTGCTAAGCATGCTGGCGCCAGAGGGTGCACCACGAAAGAAGGCCTGCGGAAAATCGTGGAACTACATTTTTTTAATGCAATGAAATAGACACCAGCGCCGCGTCAAATGGACTTCAGTGGTGACATGGACTCTAGCACTCTACACACAATCATCACAGCAGACTGTCAAAACTTAAAACAGTCATTTTGTGTAAAATATTGAAATAGCCCGGAAACAATAAAGCCAATTAAGACCTCAACATGAGTCTAGCATTTAGCTAGACTAATAAAATGATAACTTTACATTATCATTATCACTATAAACAAAAATGTCAACAATTAAACAGCGACCTTCAAAATATAAACCATGAAATATAATAATTGTCAGAAAAAACCTGAAAACTTCTACACGTTCTTAACAACAACATTATTGTCATTAATCACAGCTATTTACGATGTAAAAGGGGGAGACTGACTTGCAACGTTTGTTTGTAATGCAAGCGAGGCGAGCTTTGTTACAAAACGGCGATACACAAAACGCAGCGAACGCTCGCTTCACATGGGTCTAGCGCGCTCCATTTCTTGTTACAAAACGGCGAAACACTAAACGTGACGAACGTTCGCTTCGAGCACTTGCCTCAAGCGTGCTCCATTGTAAACATGCGCTCGCAGTGCTCGTATCGAGCGGCTCAGCTCGCTGCACTGACTCTTATAACACATTTTAAAGGAATTCACGATAAAGCCGATAGTCGAGTGGAGGATCCGGCGCTCGCATCAAGCGGCTCGGCTCGCTACACTGACCACTGTAACGCATAACAAAAACTCGATACATTACAAAAAACCGTTGCAAGTCAGTCTCCGCCTTTATAAATTTCCAACATTAGGTACCTGTTCAAAAAAAAAATTCATGAAACTGGAAACGATAAGTCACAATGTTGAGTCATGGGTGCAAAGTTCGCGTAATATTTTCAGATATTTCGTACATTTATCTTGACTAAGATAATACTTGGACAATTCTGATGAAAACTGTTAACATGTTAGGAATTTTGTTTGTAACTACTGAAAATAACTCTATTAAAGTTTTGTATGATTTTTCATCTTGCTGAATGTTTAGGGACATGTTTAACTGTTTTTTTAACCGACTTCCAAAAGGAGGAGGTTCTCAATTCGTCTGTATGTTTTTTTTTTTTTTTTGTTACGCAATTACTCCGCCAATTATGAATAGATTTTGATGATTCTTTTTTTGTTTGGTAGATCATACTTCAGAGGTGGTCCCATATAAATTTTATTAACTTTGCTTGGGTAGTTTTTGAGTTAGCTTCAATTATACGTATTTTTTTTCCCACTTAGTATGTAGATGATATGATAACTTCTTGTCACTGTTATTTACATAGCAGGTAGTGGTATTCGAATTTCTGGGGGGTAGGTACCACAACTAAAAAGTGAAAAAAAAACAACCGACTTCAAAAAAAAACACTACAAAGTGAAAAATAACTTTAATTTCGGAAGTCGGTGACAAAGAACGAAAATTCAAAACCAAAGACACCGACTTCCGAAATTAAAGTTATTTTTCACTTTGTAGTGTTTTTTTTTTTGAAGTCGGTTGTTTTTTTTTTTTTTGTAAAAAGTTTTTACTAAATATTGATATCAGATTAAGCATCTACTAATATACAACTAACCATTATAATATATATATATTATGTACAAGTATGTAAAGGAAAAATTTAAACAAAAAGGGAAGAGCTCATTGGGCGCCAAAAAATTCGTCCGCATCGCTGTCAGCGGGAAAAGTGCCCAAAAGCATTACCACGTTCTATGGCAATGCTGATTCTTTGGCCTAAGAATTGGCCAGCCCTCTGGTCACGTGAAAAGTCGACCAACCGCTTGGCGATGTCCCGGAATACTCGGTGAGCACTCGGACCCCACGGCCCTAGTGTTTTATCTGTGGGCTGTGCCAGGGCGGCTGCTGCAGGTGAAGAAAACCCCAAACGGCTGAAAAATATAGCTTGGTAAGGTTGCTATATTTGCGCCGTTTGAGGTTTTCTTCATCTGCAGCAGCCGCCCTGGCACAGCTCGCAGTGCTAGGAAGATGGGATGGCGCAAGGGTCATACAGCATCTACTGTCAATTTACCGAGATATGAGTAAGGTTTGAGAGACATCTTTTAAAGTAACTTTCTTTATTACATGCGGGACTTATGTAAACAACAGAGGAGCTCGTGGCTAAGTAATAACAGCCGCACGGGTCGATTCATCCGGTTAAGCTACGCTTGCCAGGGTTGGTCTGTGGATCTTTACATACCGAGACTCCTCCGTGCCTCGGAAAGCACGTTAAGCCGTTGGTCCCGGCTGTCATTCGTGGATCTTTGACAGTCGTTACGGGTCGTCAGAAGCCCGAGAGTGACAACCAGTCTTACCAAGGGGAAATGAAATGAAATGAAATGAAATTGTTTATTCTGTAAATAGGATATCGAAATCACTTTTATACGTCATAAAAAAAATAAGCTAGATGAGTTCCACGTTTCCTATCTGACCATTCTGAGAAGAAAGGCCGAAACAAACTCAGAGGTCGCAGTCTCTTTTTAAAGTCCAGACATAATCTTGGTCAGGCCATATGAGGACCATGTAGATAAGTGTCTGAAAAGGTATTTTGAGGAAAGAACCGCACAGATTTTAGTGGACCTGTCCAGTCAGTGCAAGCATTTGTCAGTAATCGTGGAGCTCAACTCAGAACTTAAGGAGCTCAACTCGACGAACAATACCAAAGCAAGGACATTTGGGTAGGCCGCATAAACTACTCAAACTGCCAGACCATCACTAAAATCTATCGGGTATCGTATTACCCGGTAACCGGGTTGTGGAGGTCAGATAGGCAGTCGCTCCATGTAAAATACTAGTATTCAGCTGCATCCGGTTAGACTGGAAACCGACCCCAACATAGTTGGAAAAAGGCTAAGTAGATTGATTGACTTATATAAACATAACTGTCGAAATGTGGGTGTACAATACGAATACAATGTACTAAAGATGAACCTCTGCCTAACCCTTCGGGGGTTACAGACGTGATTTTATGTTTTATGTTATGTAACTATTTCTTTTTTCTATTACATTTATTTTGAATTTTTATTGCTACTAAATTTTGATAACATATTTTTTTCAATTCACCGTTATGGTCCTCAATCCATACGCACATAATCACATAAAATAATGTTGTTTATGCTTGAATTCTGAGAAACTCATCTGATGCAATTACATACCTATTCTGCCATCATACGGTGAAAGGCTGTAACTAACATTCTTATCAAAAATTTGTTAAACAAGTATAGGGCTGGATACAGCAATAAGCTTTCTATAATTCTGTCTATACGGTGATACTTTGCTTTTAATTCTAAGCCGCAGATACATACTGTTATTAAAGTTAAGATTCGATTGAGCTTGAAACTTCACTTCAGACAAAACTGTAATTTACTCAAAATCTTGAAGTAGTTACAGCCTTTCATCATATAATGGCAGTATTCTATGCTTACTTTGCCTAATTAGCCTTATCAATGCAGGTAAAATTACCTAAATAAGTACGCCTGCATTAGACAATGTTGAGACGAGAATCCTCCTAACTAAAGTTATTAACCGCCGCGAAAGTAAGTTTGTTTGTTTGTTACGCTTTCACGCCAAAACGGCTGAACAGATTTGGATGAAATTTGGCACATGGGTAGACCATAACCTAGATTAAGACATAGGATAATTTTTATCCCGATATTTCTACGGGGTCGAGACTTATGCGGGTGAAACCGCGCGGCGCTGCTAGTACTACAATAAATGAAAACACTGACACTATTGCGTAGGAGTTTAGGAGTATTTAAGAAATATAGAATAAAGCCTAACATTGAAATAAAAAAGTGATTTTTCTATCAAAATAAATAAAAGTGATGGGCTGACTGTATATGGATTGTTCCGATCAGCCGAAAAGTTACAGGTAGTGACTAAACTATTGAATTTAAATGATTGAATTTTTGCATGCAGACTGGGAACGTCATTAGTTATACAAATCAAATCAAATCAAATCAAATCAAATCATTTATTTGCATAACACAGGTTTAGAGGATGTTACAGAATGGTTCTTATGGCTAATTCTTAGTTTAATTTATTGTCGTATTGTCTTCTCCACCTTGTATGGTTACCTATACACCGTGACATTTGAGTCGTCTTACAAAAGCAACCCACTTCATGTATCCAATGACTACTAAAGATTCATAAAAAAAAACAGTGGCACTCCGGGAGTGCCGACAGAAAACTTGAACAAGATCGCCTTGGTGGAAGAAAAATACTTGTATAGAACATTGGTTCGTAACCTTATCTAAATAAAGAGCACAATCGCATTTACAAAACCTTTAAATTAAAAATACTTGCATAGAACATTGATCTGTAACGTAATAAAGAGCACAATCGCGTTTACAAAACATTTAAGTAAAGTAAAAATACTTACATAGAACATTGATCCGTAACGTAATATAAATAAAGAGCACAACCGCGTTTACAAAAATGAGGAGTCGTCACAGTGTCGCAAAATCAATGGTTTAGTCCCATCTCAAAAATGCCCAACGCGCCTATAGAAGTTTTGACTTAAAATTATATACAAAAAAAATGATATACACCGTGACATTTTTGTCGTCTTACAAAGGACCACTTAAAATGTACCTGATATAAAATACCTCTAGGAGCAATTAAAAAATTGTTACGATATAAATATATATAATTTTTAAATTAGTAGTAGTTATTAGTAGTTTTTTAGTTAGTAACAATTTTACTCAACATTAAGGGGTTTAAAGTTAACGTTGCTTAAAGTTAAGTGACGTTCAAATGTCAAAAATGTATGGTTAAACAGTCGCTAATCATTACCTACTTAACTTTAAACAACATTTATAAATAAACCCCCTAGTGTTAGCAGGTACAGACATAAATTAGCATACAGTTAAAATTAAACTTCTGCGTGAATCTGCATCCACCTCCGCAAGATCGGGGAATCCCACCGATCTGTGAACACACTGAGAATAACCTGTAAGTGCTGCCGCAAACACGTGACATCAGGGATGCAAATCTTCTTCTAATGGCGGAAACACCATCAATGTTATTATCCTTAAACATCCCTAACGCACGAAAACGCCATAGCAGCCGCAGCAGTACTCTCAGTGCATTATTACCAATACACCACCAACCCACCATTTAAGCACCAATTCCTAACGAAAATTTCCTTTGCTTCCTTTCAGCAACCATCCCAACCTTCACATATGGCATCCAGATCGGCTGGCTATCCCCCATGGGGCCTCTCCTCAAGTCTGCTGCCACGCCTGCGCAGGAGCCACTCACAGACAACGACATCTCGTGGATGGCGGCGGCACTACCACTGGCTGCTATATGTGGGATACCCTTCTTTAGTTACTCGTCAGATCGATTCGGCAGGAAAATCTGCGTGATTCTTGTGTCTTTGCTTTCTTGTGTAAGTATTTTGGATAAATGATTTTATTTGTCCTTTTCGTCAATGTTACGTAATCTCTTCGTTAAAAAAGAATAAAAACCCAAGGGGACCAAGGAATGACCAGCCTGTTCCTTGCTGTCCTCCCCCAGCGACGCCCTAAGCCGAGGTCCGTACCCCACAGGGGGTGTCCTTTGCGTGTAGTCGCTTAGTTTCTAAGTTTTATGCCCTGGCTTACAGGCCTTAATTTATTGAGGCAGCTACAGGAAAGGGTTAAGCAGCCGACAACCTCCTAGGTTGACATGCAAGAAGGCATTAAAAAAATATATGTATGGAGCTCTATCTCAGTAATAGCCTATGCTGCAACACGTAAAGAAGCTGCTGTGCTAGTACAATACAACTCCACCAATTTTAGTTCCTATAGGGTTCCTACCTACGAGACCAAATACTACTTGCTTATTTAATTTCAGCCAAGCGGCATCCTCAACCCAACTGTTCACCAACCCCTGTGCCCAAGCGTGGTTATTATGGCAATTCACTCTTCGACTGTTCATTGGTAAACCCAGGTTTAGCTACGGCCGTTTCTATGCTGAGTGATTTGTGGTGCAAGTGTGCCTTCACACTTTCGACTCCACCCACTTTTCATAGAACTCGTACGCCATGCTGCCATACATACTGGAAGTGAACCCTCCGGGAGGGTTACCGGCATTTCGTTTGGGCTAAAGTATACAATCGCGGACGGTCAACGGCATTAGATTTAAAACCGTGGGGGTCTTGTCGCTATACGTAGTTTCCAACCTTTTAATTTTTTTATGAATATTTGTAAACGGGAACAAAAATTTTTTTTTATATGCTTTGATTTTAAAATGAACTAATAAATCTTGTTAAAATATACATAAGAAGATTTTATTTTCACGGTTTATAATGCTGTATTTGCTAAGAAAACCTACGTTTAAAATGAGCCCTCCGGCATCCCGGATGCGACTAGGTGAACCCTCCAGGAGGGCTCCTGGCACTGAACTGGTTAAAATAAAATTAAGTACTACTTAGCGGTACTTAGCCACTTTAGCTGCAAGAATGTTTTTCTGCATAAGCGAACTGTTTTTCCACAATATTCAACAAACAAATACTTATGACGCAGCGCCCAATTCTTTGCAGATATTGCGTTTTAGTAAATAAGTAGGTACCTTCTCGTGAAGATTAAAGTTGGAAGATAATATTTGTTTTACATACTAATTATTATTGTGTCTAAGTTCAACAAACCGTTGATATGGATTAGATGGCTTGGAAGGTCACATTCTTGGAGGCTAATGCATGTTTCAAGTAATTAACATAATTAATTAAATTAGTTAAATGGTACCTGGAGTGTTTATGTTAAATTAGTCTGTTTGTGCTTCTCAGCCTTTAGCAGCTGCAAACGCGTTTAAAGTGAAATCACAAAAAATCATAATAATGTAATAGTGACTCCTTAGTTCGAAAATCTTTGAAATATCTTCTACCTAGGGACTATAAACGGTCATGAGACCAGACCTTCACAACACTCGATCGAAATTTGAGACTAGAGATGCCGATGCATTCCACCGGCTTTTATGACAAATCTTTTAAGGTTATGGAATGCCTTGCCCGTGTCGATAAGGCGTGCTCAATCTTTGTCCACTTTTAAAATTCTGGTGAATAAACACTTCCTCTCTCCTTTTATTCATCATTAATTCATTACATATAGTTCCTTGCTCTTGTTTCATGTTTATAATTTTATGTATGTCTGTTATTTATCTAATACTAGCTTTTGCCCGCGGCTTCGCCCGCGTGGATGTCGGAAAATATCCCACTGGAACGTGCTACCGGGATTCAGAGTATCCTATGTCCTAACCCAGGTCATGGCCTATCCTATGCCTTTCATCTAGAAATCCGTTCAGTCGTTACGTCATGAAAAGGTAACAGGCTGATATTAAATCTGTTTTAGGGTTCCGTACCTAAAAATTTAAACATTAAAACCCTTAAAGGATGACTTCATTGTCTGTCAAGACCCTTTTCTCAGGAACGCGTGGAGGCATCAATTTATATCAATAGATATTAAAAACTTAGATCTACGGTCTCTTGGAAGTGTAACGAAAATCAAACTTCCAAGTCAACGCAATAATGGGCACGCCACAACTGTGGCGATAAGTTCCCTCATTAAGGAGTGGTAGAGAGGCGCTATTTATGTAGGTAAATATATGCTGTATGTATCTATATATCTGTAAATGGTACTCCACTGACTACCTGCACTATTGTCTCTCCTTTTCCATTTAAATCCATCCAAAGGTTGTCTGTAAAAGATCGCTTTTAGCGATAAGACCGCCGATTGTGTCACCCAATGTAAAATTTCTAAATTTATGTCTGTAATTTTCATGGTGTACGTAATAAAGAATATTCTATCTATCTATCTTAAAACACAGGATCAATCACAATCTGTTTAATTTTGACAGCTTTACGTAATTGCATTATTTACGTTGTTGAGCAGACACATTTTTCGAACATATGAAGCTATGGATTAGCAATATCCTTCAAAACTATTCAGATTGTGATTGATCATATATGTTACGTAATTAAAGGTGCAGTTGTGTGTATAACACCAACTTAACGCTTTCAAAGACACTAAACGCCCTTAGACGTCATCAACCATAAAACTTCTATTGTGTCTCCTTCAGAGTCCTTGGAAATAAGTAAGACTTATTAAGACGGGCCTGCGATTCTCCATACAAATATATTCTCCTTTTTTCTTCCTGAATAATGCCTCTAGAACACTGCTTTTTCTTCCATATCTATTAAATTAGGACAGAAACTCTCGGGTCATCCAGATCTTTCACAGATATTCTAGACAGACTAGGAGACATAATCAACTTCTGGAGGGAGGTGGGCTGATTGGAATAACCAACGACGGCCACCATGGCCCACGCATAATGGTCCACCAAAAGGCTAAGTGCGGAAACCAAACCCCATAACATAGAGTACTCGCAACCGACGTGCGTGTATGAGCAGATATATCCTATACTATTAAATGAGCAATATTATTATTAAATATTTGTAATCACGTTCTGAAAAACGGCTCTAACGATTTCGATGAAAGTTGCAATATAGGGGTTTACGGGGGCGAAAAATCGATCTAGCTAGGTCTCATATCTGAGAAAATTCGTTTTCTCCGTATTTTCACTCGAGCAGAGCTCGGTCGCCCAAAGTTTAGAACAAGATGGCTACCTTAGAATAATGACATGGCAGCATGGAATTAGTAAGTACCTACTATCATGGCAGCATGGAATTAGTATGTACTTTTCTATACTATTAAATTAGCATTCTCTATTTTCACCAGAGCAGACCTCGGTCGCTCAGGTACTGAGAACAACGAAGCAAAATGAGTAGGAATGTAAGGATCGTAGCCGGTAGCCTTTTGTAATTTCTGCCTACCCCTATAGGAAAAAACGTGATTTTATGTTGTACCTTACTGCAAGCATGTCTAAACAATCTCCTTTCAAATTCCAGATATCTTGGACAATAAAGCTGACGGCAATCATGCCATCGAGTCTCATAGCTGCCAGGGCGATAGCAGGCCTTGCTGCCGGTGGCTGCTTTGTGGTAGTACCAGTTTACGTCAAGGAAATCTCCGAAGACACCCTCAGAGGAGCACTGGGGTCCTTGAACATGACGGTTTGTAAATTAGGTAAGGTTACTAACAATGTTAGAGGTGTAATAAACAAATCATCGTCTTTTTGCTCCTGACCCAATTTATCTAAGGCACTGTATGTCTGATTATAGAATAGAATAGAATAATTATTTATTTGCATAGAAAGTAGGTACAAAAAATGCAGATGTTTTATAATTAGAGATCCTTTTACTTTCTACCTTAAATTAGGCATGCAAACATTTAGTAGAAAATTCTAATAATAATATTATTTCATCACTCATCTCAAAAAACACTTCCTTTCTTGCCGGCACTGCAAATAAAATCAATCTGCCTAGCCTTTTCCCAACTATGTTGAGGTCGGCTGCCAGTCTAACCGGATGCAACTGAATACCAGTATTTTACATGGAGTGAATGCCTATCTGACCTCTACAACCCAGTAACTAGGTATATATACGATATAATAGAATAGAATAGAATATTCTTTATTATGTACACCAAAAAAAATTACAAACATTAATTTAGAAATTACCGCGATACCCCTTGGTAAGAATGGTTGTCAGACTTTCGGACTACGGACGACCCGTAATGACTGTCAAAGATCCACGAATGACAGCCGGGACCAACGGCTTAATGTGCTTTCCGATGAACGGAGTAGTCTTGGTATGTAGAAATGGTCACCCATTCACGGACCAACCCCGGCAAGCGTTGTTTAACCTGATGAATCGACCCGTGCGGCTGTTAGTACTTAGCCACGAGCTCCTCCACTGCTAGTAAAATATTATGCAAAAATATTTAGTTTTGATTCCGTAAAAGCTTGATCCAGGCTTGGATGCAGAATGCAGCACCGGCCTCCCGCTCGATAAATACGCACTTAAAGAAGGTGCAATAAAACCCTAACCCTAGAGAGTTGGGATAGACCCTTAAAGCAAAACATACAAACGATACGACGTTGCATCGTGACTCGCGACATGTTTAGATATATTTTTTTTTACTGATAACTATCTACTATTTTCGTTTACCGTGTTCACCTACATCAAGTTGTAAGACGTACGAAACGTGCCATGCAACGTCATACATGTGTACCTATTTGTTTTGGCCCTTACGCCTGATTCCTGTACCTACTTATCTTTGCACTTCTTCCATTCGTCATCTCAAAAACCACCCCCTTTCTAGATCTTTAGTAAAACTATCCAGCGCTAATTTCTTGGTCTCTCTCCAGTCTTACCCCGGGTCCACACTCTTGCGAATGCGCCGCGTGGAGGCCTTTGCACGAGCCGCGGCAAGCACAGGCTACACGAGTGCTACCCATCCACACTCTCTTTTTATTCAGTTGCCCGCCACGCCTCACGCCTCGCGTCCTTTGACTCTGGTCAAAAAACCGACACCGAGCGGAGCGCTCGCGAAGCGAGAGAAAACGACAGGAGGCGAGGGCGCCATCCACACTATCGTACTCGCTTCACCTCTTCTTGCCTCCTGGAGAGTGTGGACCCGGGCTTACAATCAGCCAATTTCTAGATTCAATTTTAAAAAAATACCTCAACATGTGACCTTGGGTCCACACTCTCGTCTACTCTCTCGTCGTCTCTTGCCTCGCCTCGCGCGACCTCCGCTCGGTGTCGGTTTTTTGACCGGAGTCAAAAAGGACGCAAAGCGCGAGGCGAGCGAACCAACCACACTCTCACGCTCTATACTATAATATTGGTAAACATACAAAACAGCGATTGTAGTCACTTCAATCACGTCCATCTTTAAGTAGACGTAGCGGGCAACTGAATAAAACAAGAGTGTGGATGGGTAGCACTCCTGTAGCCTCCGCTTATCGCGGCTCGCGCAAGGGCCACCACGAGGCGCACTCGCGAGAGTGTGGACCCGGGGTGATAGTTTCGATTATGAATTTTATAAAGAAATAACAGAAAATATATTAGCACCTAAAACAGGTTAATTACCATGTATTTCATTTGTTTCTGTTTAAATAAAAATGTGTTTATACAACACTAAATTAATAACCTTTTTATTATTCTTTTTAGGTGTCATCTTCGTGTACGCTGTCGGCATGGCGGTCTCGTATCGCGTGAACCAGGCGGTGTATCTGGCTGTTGCGTGCGTGCATGTGGTCGTGTTCTGTTTCATGCCGGAGTCGCCGAACTATTTGTTGAAGATCGGACAGGAGAAGGTTGGTATTTGGTATGTTTTCGTTGTACTAAAATCAAATTAGAATTCGCGCCCGGAACGATTAATCAATCTGTCTAGCCTTTTCCCAACTATGTTGGGGTCGGCTTCCAGTCTAACGGAATACAACTGAATACCAATAGTTTACACGGAGCGACTGCCTATCTGACCTACACAGCCCAGTACCTAAATGGGTAATAAGATACCCCGGTAAGACTGGTTGTCAAACTTTCGGGCTTCTGACGACCCGTAACGACTGTCAAAGATTCACGAATGACAGCCGGCACCAACGGCTTAGAACATGCTTTCCGAAGCACGGAAAGGAGTCTCGGTATGTAAAGATGGTCACCCATCCATGGACCAACCCTGGCAAGCGTAGCTTAACCTGATGGATTGATCCGTGCGGCTGCTATTACTTAGCCACGAGCTCCTCCTCGAAACGGTCTAGCATAAAAATCTCTAAAGACTCCTACAAACAGGCGCGATACGCGACGCGACACAAAGACACCGCTCGTCGCGCGACGAGCGGTGCCTTTGTGTCTTAATACTGAGGAGCAGTTGCAGATGTATGTTTTTGATGGGATTGAACTGTTTCGAAAACCAACTTATTCAAAAAACGGTAGTGTTCAATAATGGAACAAACAAGTCAAATTAAAATGCCGTATTTTCCGTGTTCTCTTTCCTGCATACTAGTTAATTTAGATAACTACCAATGTTTTACACTTCCTCCAAAAAAACATTGTCGGTACCTATTCGATATCATCCTTCCTCGTCTACGTTAAAACAATAAAGCCAGGACACTACCTATCGCGATTCATTCCACGTGTTATTATGATACTAGCAACGCCCCGTGGTTTCACCCACATTAGTCTCGATTCCGTGGAAATATCGAGATAAAAAGTATCCTATATGTTAATCCAGGTTATAAACTATCTGTGTGCCAAATTTTATCTAAATCCGTTCAGTAGTTTTTGCGTGAAAGAGTAACAAACATCCATCCATCCATCCTCACAAACGTTCGCGTTTATTATTAGAATTATTAATAGGAGTGAGATAGTAGAATTGTGTAGCAGGAGACACACCTTTTTTTTTTGTTCTTGGGGATATCCTCATTGATACCCTCCGTCTTAGGAGAACGGAGGGTTATGTCGGACTCCTACCGACTAAAACCCCACTGTTCCTACTACTACCATGTGCCAGGGGCCCGGGAGATACTTGTACATTCGCCGCATCCCCGACTGGTATCAGCCCGCCATGTCTAGGTGACCCCCCTAATGATAGGACATGGTAATCACCAGCTCTTATAGACATCTCAATACCAGAGGCTTCACAAAAGCGTTGCTACCCGAGACAAAGCTAAAATGTGAATGTGAACGCTCACCTCCTTCGTTAAGAGCTCTATTACAATATAATTATATATTTTATATTGTATCCTGTCATTATCTGCCCTAGCCTTTTCCCAACTATGTTGGGGTCGGCTTCCAGTCTAACCGGATGCAGCTGAATACCAGTATTTTACATGGAGCGACTGCCTATCTGACCTCCACAACCTAGTGACTGGTTGGACTTTTGGGCTTCTAACTACCCGTAACGACTGTCAAAGATCTACAAATGACAGCCGGGACCAACGGCTTAAGGGGACGATAACCGACTTTTAATGATTTTATACTGAAGATGACGTCTAAACGAGTAGTGTTAGTGATTTGGAAAAAATATATGTTAAATTAGAGCATTTTCCTAATATTTTGATATAGGCATATTTTTCATTATGTCTATATTACATGGTGAAATTAATTGGTAAAGTTGTGTCTAACGCGGATAAAAACTGAGAATAACGCAAAATCTATCGAGCGTATTTTTCTGAAAACTTCACTATTTTAAAGATAATTAAATTATTGATCTTTTAGTATACGTGTTTTTAATTAATAATGCGTCTAATTTGGGACAGCGCTCCTTGATGGGCGAGTCCTATTACTGGCTGGACGTACGACGCGTTGCTTAGCTCAGTACAGAACACGCAAGCTAACCATTCAAGGTCACTGTCATATATCTGCGTCTTAACGTGCCGTATACTGTATTATTTAATATTACATTATTATAATTATTATTTGACGGGGATTTTATAGCCGCACCCCGCGGTTTCACCCGCATAAGTCTCGATCCCGTTGGAACATTGGGATAAAAAGTATCCTATATCCCAACTCAGGTCATGGTCTACCCATGTGCCAAATTTTATCTAAATCCGTTCAGCTGTTTTAGCGTGAGAGCGTAACAAACAAACAAAAAAAATCAAATCTTTTCTAAATACTATTATAATAGTTTAGATTATTATTATTAGCTTCCGCCAGCGGCTTATCTTTATAAATTATAGCCTATGTTACTCAGTGATAATATAGCATTCTACTGGTGATTTTTTATTTTTATCGGTCCAGTTATTTTTGAGTTTATTCATTACAAACAAACATACAAAAAAAAAACTTTTCTCTTTATATTATTAGTATTAGTAAATTAGCATTAGTAAAGAAGACACTTGCATCGTGTAAATGGGGTTTTAGAATGTTGACTTCAATAAGTCTTCATTTGTTTCAGAAAGCAGTGAAAACAATATCCTGGTTGAGGAGCTTGAATCAGAACCACAAGGTGGTGGTTGAGGAGATGTTGAAGCTGAAGGAGGAACAGCGACAGTTCGAGGAGACCACCCGGCTGTCACTGCTCAGTGTGGGTAAAGTACGAACATCGCCTGTTGTTATGTGAACCGACCAATCGGGAATCAAGATAGGATTTTGAAATAAGCACAATGACGCTATCAATTTGTACCTAAACATGGTTGAAAATTATTCGAATCAGCAAATCACAGTTGGCTACTGGGCTACCAGGTCTCTCAGAAGATACACCACAATACCTAGTTCTCCGACTTCCATTATTTGGTTGAACGTACGGTCAGTGCTCTACATTACCTGACCCCTCTTGCAAAAAAGAAGAGGGGGTTAGGTTAAGCAGGGCAACGCTGTTCCTTAACATACGCTGAAATCTTGCTCGTAAATCTCGTATTTAGAACAGATGTTTTTTAAACGCAAAGGTACTAGTAATTTACAAATCATCATCATCATTGCCCTTATTCCAATTCATTGGGGTCGGTGCAACATATACATCTTACAAATTCAATACAACAAAATCAAAAGTCATTTATTCAAACTAGGCTGAGAATCAGCACTTTTAGAACGTCAAAATTGCATAAGACAGTCCCCCAAAACGCCCACCCTTCACCACTTTTTTGTGCTTTAGCTGGGAAGAAGTACACATAAACATAACATAACATCACGCCTTGTTTCCCAGAAGGGTTAGGCAGAGGTGTCCCTGTAGCAGGTACACCCACATTTCGCCAGTTATGTTTAAGTCCCATGTAATAGGGGGCGAGCCTATTGCCATCAACCGGGCACAAATCCAGACTACGGGCTGCTACTGAGAAATTTCAGATAGAAAAACCCAATAACACTTTGCCCGACCAGGGAATCGAACCCAGGACCTCATGCTCAGCAGTAGCGCTTGCGACCACTAGACCAACGAGGCAGTTCACCACTTTCTTGTGCTTTAGCTGGGAAGAAGTGGCGAAACAAATTCCCCAGTCTATCTACATGATATCTGTCAATAAAGACAAAATACACCACCAATATTTACATTTAGCTAAGGATTAATTCCAACCAAGCCCGCAAAGCTAATTATCTTAAAACAAAGAAGATAATGTAGGATTGGGCAAAACAAATGTTCTGCTTTCAAAAGAAAGCCTATAGTAAAAACAGTTTGTGGTGCACAATACAGTAAGTATATAAGTATGTTACTGTTAGAATACGGAATACGTTAATATACGCATTAACTAGGTAATCTGCAAATTACCGGGAACGATCCGTTAAAGTTTAAAATTTTACATAAAGTAGTAGTTATCTAGTTAATCTGTATATTAACGAATGCCACACGGTTAAATCGCGGAAGACAATGAGCGAAACACTTCTTTCTCATTTTTTGCTGACGTAATATTTTTCAAACATGCAAACAAGCATACATCATGCATGCAGCATTCAAGCAAGCACGCAATATGCAGCAGGCATGGTTTCTGTCACGGCTGCGGTGCTGCGAGGCTCCGGCGGTCCCAACGCGAGCTTATCGTCGCAGATGGTTTTAACGCTCACCACCTGCTCCTCAGCTCGCGGGCCGTCTCGCTCCTTCGCGCCTACGCGGGCTTAAATTACACTCTAGGGGTAGGGCAGACAAGACCGGGCAGACCTCCTCCGTATGCTCCACCGTGTCTTCCGGGCGATCCACCCAATGGTGACACCCGGGCGTTTCCTCCCGCCTTATCCTAAACAGGAACCTCCCGAAACAGCCGTGTCCAGTGGCAGCGATTCGTTTCTGTCACTAACTTTTGTAGGACAATATTTTTTTTTTTCGGAGTAAACCGTATGCTTGATCGAAAGTCTGCAGATTACCTAAGAATTCTACAGATTATCTAGTTAATCTAAGAACTAAAACCATTATTTCCACTTTATCGGACTCGACCAGATAATCTGCAGATTAACAAGTTAATCTGTACTCTAACAGATTTACGCACATAAGCGGTAACATATATATATACCTATATACTCACGGCTTTAACAAACTACGAGACCCTGTCCACTGGAGCAGAGCAAGGAAGCGGAGCGGAGAAATGTGTCAATATTAACCAAAAGGAGCGGTGCTCTGAAACGGAGTTTAGATTCTATTGTTTAATATTGGCACATTACTCCGATCCCCTGCCTCGCTCCGCTCCAGTGGACAGGCAGCCTAAGACGGCTGTTATCAAATACTAAACGGCACATAATTAGTTCCATATTATAAAACGATTAAACCATTAAACCATTGTTTATTATAATTATAATAAAACTGAATATTCCACATTTTTGCAATATAACTAAGTAGACAGGTATTTAGTAAGCAAATAAACTATAATTATGACAATCAACACCTACTCAAATTATTCACCTAACAGTGCGTTGTTAGCACGATGATATTTGCATATTCAAATAGCAGAGTGTTTGCCAAGTTATATTAAAATGTGGCTCTAAGATTCTAAGAATTAAATCTACGCATAAGTAGTTGTTATTTCATCGTCAGTAAATTCCCTACCTAATTCCAACTATAATAATGAGAAAAGCTGCTACGAGTATAATCAGATATCTGTTTAGCAAAGATCGTCATCTGTTTACTTACTACAATTGCTACCCATTCTGTTGATATAATTCTATATATATTTTAAACTGTACCTATACGCAGTTTTCAAAATCCATCTTTGAGCTGGGAGGCGCGTCGCTTTGTGAGAAAAATAGATACTATAACATTAATGAGATTTGTTGGTATATTTGTTGATCAGAGATGTGATCAGGCTTGATGAGAGAGACATTCGCTCATAGGGCTATTAGTGATATCTTTTCACTCATCTAGGACGATCTTCCCCTACAAGACATTAAGGCAAATCACACACTTTGAGGAGCAGTGGTGGCCCTGTGGCCCCGACTTACCGAGTTGTAGGTCGTAGGTTTGTACACACGACTACACGTCAAGCTATACATTTCCAGTTTATGCTGATCTCGAATCGTCTAGGATTTCCGTACAATGCGAGGTCAGCTTATACTGGAAAGTATAGCTTGATGTGTAGCCGTGTGTACCCTGACCGGCGTTTCACTTTGTGTAACGTTTCTCTCAAAACGGTGAAGGAAAACATCATGAGGAAACTGGTATGTCCTAGAATAAAAAAATCGAAGACATGGTGTCATCTTTTTATTTTTTTATTTTAGATAGGGCATCTCGTAGTTGACCTCTGACATCACGACTACTTAACCGGGCTTTCCTGTGGGTACCTTAAGCACAGATGTCTGTGGCCTTAAGATGTCTGTGGCCTTAAGCTACTACACTTAAGGGGATTACATCGCTCAAATCCCAAAAACACCGTACATTTAAAGAAGTTTGTAGATTAATCCTTTTGTGCGATTTCCATATAAAAAATATATGTTATACTTAAGGTCATCACAAATACATTGTATTTTAAAAAACTGTAATAAACGGTCCCAAATCTTGGAAAAAAATCGTAGTACATAGGTCCTTTTTCAACCTAAATTGTAAATTTTCTCTGTAACGGCAGATTAGTTTGGCATGATTTTTTACCAAAAAATATATAATGACGTATTTAACCATTTGTATTATTTTTTTTTCTCATTTCTCTTACAATTTTTGAATAATAAATAAAAACCTGAAATATCACCAGTACCCCGCGAGAAGCACCCCCGCAAGGCCTGTGACGCGTACTCGGGACCAGTGTTGCCAACCCGTACGATAATTATGGGGGCGTACGATAATTTGGCCTATGGTACGATGTACGATAATGAATGTCTAATGTACGATAATTTTGCGATTTGCTGAAAAAACAAGTTCCATTAACAAAATGTATTTATCAGACAAAATTAAATGCAGAAAAGAAACAAAAAAATGTCAATATCAATTATGTCAACATCAACAAGTATCTCTCTCTCTTTCGCTCTCTAGTTTTTATTTTTATTTTACAGTGAAAACACAAAAATATCAACTAAAAACGATGACAAAACATGTTTACGGTTTGTGCTCCTAGCGCCATTAGTGGTGAAACTTGGCATAATTATATACTTCCCCTTTGACTCTATACTCCATTTGAAATAAGAATAGACTTATAAACAAACCTTTTTAACAGTCCATTCAACCGATTTTGACTTCTATTGTATTGGTGGCATGACAAATGGCAGCTACAGTAAACAGTTGGTATTGTAACCATTTTTTTGCTTTTAATGCCATCCTTATGCCTACATTATAGAAGTCAAATCTGGTTGAAAGAACTGTAAAAAGGTTTGTTTAAATATCTAATTTTATTTAAAATGGAGTATTCATTGTTTTTTGCTGGCCGACTTACGTTTTTTTTTTTATTTGGATTTTTCTTTTGTACAGACGCCAGCACATCAAGCTACTACAATCTGTCAAATTTATTTAATAGATTTTCAACTTTATTACTGAAAGTTAAAGTTGAAATTTGATTGGGAAATTTTGACAGTTTCGGGTAGCTTGATGTGCTGGCGTCTGTACGATAATTTTGCCCAAAAAACGATAATTTCAACGTGGGATCTCGATAATTTGAACTTTTGGAGTTGGCAACACTGCTCGGGACGCTACACATCAGTGTCTCGATGACTCTTGTGACGGGTGGACTATACGCGTGTTATTTTTTTCAAATAAAACCCAAAAAGTTCACCTTTCGAATGATTTTTGAATGAAATCATATTGTAAATAGTACAAATATAAATATTTCGTAAAATAAGAATAGAAATTAAGGTTGTAAATATTATATAAAGTAGATTGTAATTTCGTTTTGTTTTTTGAACTTATCATAGAGTAAGCCTGACTATGCCTAAATATAAAAATAAATGTAAAGTGAAGCGTGGCCGAGCTCTCCAAAACTATTTGTAAGTACTTAGTAAATACATTATTTCCATGGTGTTTATTTTTTTTTATAGTTTTCTCTATAGCTATCTTGAGAATTTTGTTTAACGGAGGATGGTCACCTAGGTGACTGATGGATGATGGATTGGTGGTGGACTCCGAAGGTGGGTATAGGAGCTCAGTGACGGCACTACGTAGAACCATCGTGTTTGGACTCATTTGAAAGGGCTCATGGAGACCTTGGTGACTGATGTTGTCATCTACCTGATGGTGGACTCCGAAGGTGGGTATAGGATCTCAGTGACGGCACTAAGTAGAACCATCGTGTTTGGACTCATTTGAAAGAGCTCATGGAGACCTTGGTGACTGATGATGTCATCTACCTGATGGTGGACTCCGAAGGTGGGTATAGGATCTCAGTGACGGCACTAAGTAGAACCATCATGTTTGGACTCATTTGAAAGAGCTCATGGAGACCTTGGTGACTGATGATGTCATCTACCTGATGGTGGACTCCGAAGGTGGGTATAGCATCTCAGTGACGGCATACGTAGAACCATCGTGTTTGCACTCATTTGAAAGAGCTCATGGAGACCTTGGTGACTCATGATGTCATCTACCTGATGGTGGACTCCGAAGGTGGGTATAGGATCTCAGTGACGGCACTAAGTAGAACCATTGTGTTTGGACTCATTTGATAGAGCTCATGGAGACCTTGGTGACTGATGATGTCATCTACCTGATGGTGGACTCCGAAGGTGGGTATAGGATATCAGTGACGGCACTAAGTAGAACCATCGTGTTTGGACTCATTTGAAAGAGCTCATGGAGACCTTGGTGACTGATGATGTCATCTACCTGATGGTGGACTCCGAAGGTGGGTATAGCATCTCAGTGACGGCATACGTAGAAACATCGTGTTTGCACTCATTTGAAAGAGCTCATGGAGACCTTGGTGACTGATGATGTCATCTACCTGATGGTGGACTCCGAAGGTGGGTATAGGATATCAGTGACGGCACTAAGTAGAACCATCGTGTTTGGACTCATTTGAAAGAGCTCATGGAGACCTTGGTGACTCATGATGTCATCTACCTGATGGGGGACTCCGAAGGTGGGTATAGGATCTCAGTGACGGCACTATGTGACATGATCGTGTGTGAACTCATTTGAAAGGGCTCACGGAGACTAAGTGACTGAAAATGTCAGTCTTGATTTTAAGAAAAAATACTTAGTTAAAATACCTTTTAGTTTTTTTGTGATGTGTGGTTTATTATTACCAGACTATAATAGCAAAAACAGTAACTACCTTATCTCACTTAAGTTGTTATTTTTCAGGCAATTAAGAAAGCAGCAATCCACAGAATTACAAAATCAGGAACTACAGCCGTTAACAGAAAGCGATCTGTCTAATATGGTAGTTGATGAGGAGGCAGTGCAAATTATGCCGGTAACTTATTCTGTTTGCTTACAATGCAGAAACAGTTTGCTCCAGAACCACTTGAAAATCATTTTGTATATTATTAAAATGTTTGTTTTAGCTTGAACAAGATGAAGAGGATTTACCAGATTTGATTATTGAAGAAACGCAATCACAAGCAGAAACAAACAATATATGTGGAAGACGAGTTATTGATATAGCTTACTTTTTTTCCAAAATTCAAGAAATAGGTGGTCATGGTGCTTTTAACTGTGGTATACAATGTTTGAAACTTATAGGAGAGAAACGTGTTGGACTTGCATCTAAGTTTACAGTAGAATGTATGATGTGTAAAGAGAAGTTTTCTCTTTGTAATGTGACTGGTGACTTAGATATTAATACAGCAGCCGTCGCGGGTGCAGTTTCAGTGGGTATAGGGTATTCGCAGTTAGAGGAACTGTTATCAGCATTTGACTTGCCCGTGATGACTGAGCCTGTATACCAGAAACGGCACGACATTGTTTCCAACACCTGGGATAAAGCACTTAGCAAATCCATGAATGAAGCTGCTGAAGAAGAAAAAAGAATTGCTTTGGAAAAAGGTCGCGTCAGCAAAGATGGAATACCTATTATAGATGTGGTTGTAGACGGATGCTGGAGTAAAAGGTCTTACAAAAAAAACTACTCAGCACTGTCAGGAGCTGCTGCCATAATTGGAAGACACACAAAAAAAATTTTGTTTCTTGGTATTAAAAATAAATACTGTAGTATATGTGCACAGGACTTTAATAAAAATCAAAATCCAAGAACTCACCAGTGCTTTAAAAATTATACGGGATCATCAACTGCCATGGAGTCAACAATAATTGTGGAAGGCTTTAAAGCATCTGTCGAAATGTACGGCTTGATATATGGTCGCCTCATTTCTGATGGGGACTCTAGCACGTATGCGAAAATTTTGGAAGCAAGACCTTATCCTCAATTTACTGTCGAAAAGGTAGAATGCAGGAACCACCTTCTAAGAAACTTGTGCAACAAAATAGAAAACCTGAGCACTGATACGAAATATCCTATAAGTCTCAGAAAATTATTAACAAAAAAACGCATCATGAGCATAAGGTCAGCTATACGAAAATGTAGCAAAAAATACCACGACTCGTTAGAAAATTTAGATTTTAGTACTCAAAAACTTTTTGAGGATATCCAGACTGTACATTTACATGCCTTTGGTAACCATACCAAATGTAAAAGCCATTTCTGTAACAGTCCACAGAATGTTGAAATCTTGCCGCAAACATTTTTTACAAGTTCCTTATGGCAGAAAATATGTTTCTTTATTAATACAATTGCAGGACATTCCAGAAGTCTCGTTCATGATGTTGACAGTAACATCGTGGAAAGTTTTCATAGCGTGGTGGCTAAATTTGTGGGTGGTAAAAGAGTGAATTACTCGTGCCGGCGTGGATACCAAACTCGATGTTCAGCGTCTGCAGTTAACTTTAACACTAAAAGGAAACCTGTTTCCATATTATATAAAACAATTGTTGGGCAAAGTCCTAAGGGCAAAATGAGTAGCTTAGATAACAAGTATCGCAGAAAGAGAAATGCGTTAAAACGTATGCATTATAAAAAGCGACAGACACATGGCACTGATGGCAACGTAAATAAAGATTATGGAGAGCAAAGCCTCAAGCCCGATGTGAGCGATGCGATGCTAGAACAAATGAAGGAAAACTTTCTCTCCAACTTGGGTAAAAGTGAGGAAGAAAGACGAAAAATTGAAAGAGAAACAATTTTGCAGAGCGAGTCAAGCGAATGGCTCGAACTCCGGCGCTCCTTATTGACGGCCTCAAACTTTGGAAGAATTATTAAAATGAGGCCTGATACTAGTTGTACCAGCATAGTTAAGCAACTGCTCTATAAAATAAACATAGATGCTGCGCCTATACGGCATGGAAAAGAACACGAACAAAAAGCGCTAGATCAGCTGTCTAGGCAAGAAGACATTGAAATTATGCCATGCGGCCTTTTTATTGATCCCGAAATACCATTTTTAGGAGCTACACCAGATGGGCTCATTGGCGAAGAAGCGATAGTAGAGGTGAAATGTCCAATCTCGGCGCACAAGATAGGACTAGACGAAGCCATAGCTCAGAAAAAAATAAATTTTTGGGTTCAAGATAATTCGGGCGTTTTGCAGGTTAATAAAAATCACAATTGGTACTACCAAGTACAAGGGCAATTACATGTGACTCGAAAAGAAAAATGTTTATTTGGAGTATGGATCAATGAGACAAAGCCTCTGAAAATAGAAAACATTACTAGAGACGATGATTTTTTTGAAAATAAAATGAGAGCAAAATTATGTCAATTTTATTTAAATTGTATTTTGCCGGAACTTTTGGATCCTCGGCATAGTCGAAATATGGAAATTAGAAATCCGCCATATATTTTACAGGCAATAAAGAGCAAGGAAGACCGGAAAAAGGCGCATAACCTACAAAAACCAGAAGACGAAAATATGTGCGTACTTCAAGAAAGCTTACGTGTACCATCACCACCAACACAAATCCCAATACATGACCAACCGACCTGTTCACGGTATTTAGACTTCAATGACTTTTAACGGGAATTCATTTTAGATTTTGTAAATTGTAACATTTTGTACATAACGGACGGAGCAACATTAAAACAAAATCAAAACTTTATTTTTTATTTTGTTGGTATACAGTCATCATCAGACATCCAACTTTATTACTAGACGGTGGGGCATACATGGTCAAATTAAATTAGCTGGCGATACCCATTACGTATGTAAAGTTTCGCCAGCTAATTTAATTTAACCTTGTGTAAACAAAATACTTGGAATACACAGTACTCATGAATGTGACTAATTTTTACTATGGATGGGACGAACTCTGAAATAATAAAAAAACAGCTGTTCCATATATTTCGATCGAGTACTTTTGTATGGAACAGCTGTTTTTTTTTAAATATTTTGTTAACTCTTTATACGGATAATAGTATTGCCCATATAAAAATATACCAAAACATACCTTCAGAATGTAGCATGTAGTAGCACCCGTGCTCAATCAGCTAAATGTTGAAAGCTAGGTCATCCTAACTGTTTACGTTACTGAGAACCGATAAGCATTTACCGGGTCATCATCAGACCTTCAGATTGTATCATGTAGTAGCACCCGTGCTCTATCAGATAAATGTTGAAAGCTAGGTCATCCTAACTATTTCCGTTACTGAGAACCGATAAGCATTTACCTGGTCATCATCAGACCTTCAGATTGTATCATGTAGTAGCACCCATGCTCAATCAGATAAATGTTGAAAGCTAGGTCATCCTAACTATTTCCGTTACTGAGAACCGATAAGCATTTACCTGGTCATCATCAGACCTTCAGATTGTATCATGTAGTAGCACCCGTGCTCTATCAGATAAATGTTGAAAGCTAGGTCATCCTAACTATTTCCGTTACTGAGAACCGATAAGCATTTACCTGGTCATCATCAGACCTTCAGATTGTATCATGTAGTAGCACCCGTGCTCTATCAGATAAATGTTGAAAGCTAGGTCATCCTAACTATTTCCGTTACTGAGAACCGATAAGCATTTACCTGGTCATCATCAGACCTTCAGATTGTATCATGTAGTAGCACCCATGCTCAATCAGATAAATGTTGAAAGCTAGGTCATCCTAACTATTTCCGTTACTGAGAACCGATAAGCATTTACCTGGTCATCATCAGACCTTCAGATTGTATCATGTAGTAGCACCCGTGCTCTATCAGATAAATGTTAAAAGCTAGGTCATCCTAACTATTTCCGTTACTGAGAACCGATAAGCATTTACCTGGTCATCATCAGACCTTCAGATTGTATCATGTAGTAGCACCCATGCTCAATCAGATAAATGTTGAAAGCTAGGTCATCCTAACTATTTCCGTTACTGAGAACCGATAAGCATTTACCTGGTCATCATCAGACCTTCAGATTGTATCATGTAGTAGCACCCGTGTTCAATCAGATAAATGTTGAAAGCTAGGTCATCCTAACTATTTCCGTTACTGAGAACCGATAAGCATTTACCTGGTCATCATCAGACCTTCAGATTGTATCATGTAGTAGCACCCATGCTCAATCAGATAAATGTTGAAAGCTAGGTCATCCTAACTATTTCCGTTACTGAGAACCGATAAGCATTTACCTGGTCATCATCAGACCTTCAGATTGTATCATGTAGTAGCACCCGTGCTCTATCAGATAAATGTTGAAAGCTAGGTCATCCTAACTATTTCCGTTACTGAGAACCGATAAGCATTTACCTGGTCATCATCAGACCTTCAGATTGTATCATGTAGTAGCACCCATGCTCAATCAGATAAATGTTGAAAGCTAGGTCATCCTAACTATTTCCGTTACTGAGAACCGATAAGCATTTACCTGGTCATCATCAGACCTTCAGATTGTATCATGTAGTAGCACCCGTGTTCAATCAGATAAATGTTGAAAGCTAGGTCATCCTAACTATTTCCGTTACTGAGAACCGATAAGCATTTACCTGGTCATCATCAGACCTTCAGATTGTATCATGTAGTAGCACCCGTGCTCTATCAGATAAATTTTGAAAGCTAGGTCAGCAGGCAAAATGCATCATTTATATCAAATCAAATCATATCAAATAAATAAATTATAATGTTAGGTACAGACGCCAGCACATCAAGCTACCCGAAACTGTCAAAATTTCCCAATCAAATTTCAACTTTAACTTTCAGTAATAAAGTTGAAAATCTATTAAATAAATTTGACAGATTGTAGTAGCTTGATGTGCTGGCGTCTGTACTTTGTACAAGACTCCTAAAGGAACACAATATAATAGATCTCTCCGAAACCGAATAAAATAGGCAAAAACGTTGACAACTCTGCGACACATCTGTGATGATGCATAATCTTCAGTTCGTTTTATTGTAGTATGGTCGTTTGTCAGTAGATGGCGCCAAACTAGCAAGTACTACTACAGGGGTCAAATCTTCAAAGTCATCGGGCAATGTAATACCCTTAAAACCTCCAGCCAGGGATTATTCAACTATGCTAATTAAAACTAGGTGAACGCTCGCTAAGGGCACCACCTGTGGGGTACGAACCTCGGCTTAGGGCGTCAACCGGAGGGAGGACAGCTTGGTGACATCTACCAACCCGCACTGGGCCCGCGTGGTGGATTACGGCCCACTCCCTCTCACAGAGAGGAAGCCTGTGACCCAGCAGTGGGAACATTATAGCCTGATTATGAGCTGGGGGGCCTACCACCACCTCTTATAGCAGTATTAATTTAATCTTACTTCAGTGTGGAAAAAGCGAATGCTAAACTGGACGTATAGCTTCATCTCTTTCCCACACTATCAAGACGACAAAAACGCATATCTAAACAGTTAGGCCATAGGTACCAGCACCGCAATTCTGTAACACACTTTCTTTCACAATCCGAAGGATTTTCAAAGAAATTCCCAATCCATTGCTTTATTTGAAAAATTCGTCTGCTCGACAACGTAAATAACGCAATGAATGTTGTCGAAAAGGCATTGCAATTGGTAGTGTGTTATACAGTTTTAGTGCATAAAGATGAGACTTGACACACCACGTGGTTTGACTTGCGCAGTAGACGATTGGTCTCTTTAGCGGTAGAGTCTGACAAACGAAAGTGGAGACTGAAAAAGCGCGGCAAATTAAATAAAATTATATCAGCATAGCAACCCCAAAATTTGTATAACATACCTGGAATAAGCTAATTTGATACTTAAGAATTATTTGTTTAAAATTATGCTACCTATTATGTTCCAAAGCAGCGAGACGTTTCTTGAAATTTCGAAAAAAAATCTGTTTACTTCGTCTGAATAAAATACGACTTTATGTATTATGTAGCAATTCTAATAAAAAAAACAATAATATTCTATAATTATTTTGGTAATTTTAATTTGTAATTCGTTAATAATATTCACCATCATAATCAAAATCTGAATCTAAAACTTCCACGTGAAAAGATTCATTAGAATCACTGTTTTGTAAATTTTTTGTTAGTAAATGCTATATCAAGATCACAACAAGACACCAACAACACTCCGTCTTGTTTTGGCAAATTGAGGTTGACGTTAATTAGCATTGCCATATAAAAACTTTGCAAATAATTTGAGTGTCTACTTTCGTTTCCCCGACTCTATGAGAACTGCGCCGGGGCGTCATCAGGGCGGTGGAAAAAGCGTGGGAGGCGCGGTCATGTCTCACCTTCCGTGGCGCGTATTGTAACCCCGCTGAATTTCCCGTAAACTTTCTAACAACCAACTAATCCAAATGCAATCTCCACAGTTCGCGACCACACGACATTTTCGGCGCTTCGGATGACGTTGATCTTGATGGCGATGCAGACGCTGTCAGGGTGCTTCGCCCTCATGAACTATGCAGCCGACGTATTCCATCGCGCAGGCACTGAGTGGAGCCCTAACACGCTCGCGCTTGCCGTGGGGTCCTTGCAACTGGCTGGATCGTTCTTCACAACAGTTTCCATCGAGAAGTTTGGGCGAAAGGTGAGATTATTTTAGATAATGTTATATTATATAGAAGCCAGGAGAAGCTGGTGCCTGATTCCGGCCATGGTACGGAGCGCGAGGAAATGGGAAGCCGTAACCTCCTTCTGCGAAGCAGTAATGCTCGCGAAGGAGGATGCGGAACGCGTGAGGAAGAGGCAAAATTCGCGCCCTCACGCCCCTAACCACCGCAGGAGGAGACGCCCTGGGCGTCGAGAATCGCGAGCCGATTACCGGCCACCGTAGGCGCGGGGGCGGTCCGCTAGAGCCAATGCCTGCCGGGGTTGCGAATAAAACCGAATGGGAAATCGTGGCCCCCGGGAACATAGCAACTGAAGGAACACGGGTGGGTTTTAGTCAGTAAGAGTCTGAAAAGAACTCACGCTCCGCCCAAAAAAAAAAAAGGAGAGGCTGGTGGTAAGAGCGACGAGTTGTGTTTGATGGTTGGTTGTTGTGTGGTGTTTTACTTATTTGGAAAGGATCAGACTAGTTGACAGTAAGAAAAATACCTTATAATTGCAGAACAGTCCTGAGCCTAAAAATATTTCACTGAAGTATTCAAATAAAACACAAGGAACATACTAACTGGTTTCTCAAAAACTGTCAACTAGCTTATTGTCAAAAACTATATCTTTTTTGCACTGATACAATAAAGTATTCCGGAATTGCACTACACCAAGCATTGTTCCAAACCTATACTCCTGTAGCTATAGCCAACTTAACGACAACTGGAATAGGTACCTACTAAAATATGATACACACACAGTGATAGGGAAACATTTATCATCTTTCAAAAAGTCACACATAATGAAAGCAAACCTCTCGACTGAAGCAAATGACCGCAAGAATAGCACCACTAGTAAGTAGGTAACCACTGTAGTGACTATTGGCGTTACGTACAAGCATCTCTTCCTATACCAGCCCATCAAATAAGTAAAGCTGGTACTCCTGTGCGTTTTTTCGAAACATTACACAAAAAACCTTACACAAAAACATTTGTTTTCATACACAAGTTGTCTCCTGCGTATTATAATATTTTTAAATTAATAACACATTTTGTTCAGATGTCGTAATGAGTTCCGACGAGGAAGACGTTTTATCAATTTTAGCATCTATTCCAATCCATCGCAACTTGTTCACAACTATTCATAAGACAATTATAACCTCAAAACCGGTGTTGACTGACAGTGACAGATGTGCGTGGTACGCGCGGCGCGGTGGTTGAAAATGAAACAAACCCTTCCCCCCTTCATGAAATGTTTTCCATGCAGCTCGGAAAACCAAAACATCGTGTTTGCATACACAAATGTGTATGGCCACACCTCGATGTTTTTGTGTAATGTTTCGAAAAAACACGCGCAAATAAAAAAGCCTATAACAACCCGGCCTAAACGTCATAATCGGGAACAAAAAATAAATACAATCCCCGTAAATGCGATCCCGTCATGACGTCACTTTAGGTCATGTGGCACCGCTTGATAAGGACGAGAGCAAGCCTGTTACGATAGAGACAGATATAAAAAAAACCGACCAAGTGCATGTCGGACCACGCACAATGTAGGGTTCCGTAGTTGGGATGAATAATTTATCCCAAGAACAAACTTAACTTTTTAGTTGAAAAAAAAATCTTTCATACAGAATGTATGGGAGAACATGTTTTTACAACCGCAAATCTAAGTTGGTTGATTATTACTCGTTAACTTGTAAAGCCTACTCAGCTGTGATAGTTTTCCTTTTAAGTTCGTTATATAAGCTACTGCCGTAAATTTTTCACATATCTAAAACCAACCATTTAGCTGGCAGGGGGGGGACACTTGACTCTAACAAAAATTTGCACTTTATAGCTTAATATTTCGCAAACGGATCTCTGAATTCAAAAATGGTTTTAACACACTCACAATGTTTTTGAAATACCTTTCCAACAATGTCCCACACCAAGGGATGGAAAAAACAAAAAAAAAAACATCCCCACTTTACGTGTAGTACCTAAATAAAAATATTTTTCATAATTTTATTTAACCACTTTGTCGGCATGATTAATATATATTTGTATACCCATGCCAAATTACAACTTTAACTAACAGTCTTGGAGCTAGACCGCGAACAGACAGACAGACAGACAGACGGACATGACGAAACTATAAGGGTTCCTTGTTTACTACGGAACCCTAACAATTCGTCAGCGAGAACGAGATGGAGGAATATTGCACATTATATTTATTTTTCACCTGTTCAAGTGTATTTTATTCGATTCTTTATATTCCTTTAGTAAATGATAGTACCTAACATAGTTGAGTTTATTTCTGTAAAAAATTTAAAGTTATGTCATGTGTTTTTTTTTTTTTTTTTGTCTCTGCTACTTGACGATAGATGGTGTTAAATTCAGTTAAGGAAAACTTTTTTTTAAGTTAATAAATATGTTTACTTTATTCTCTGGTAAGTAAGTTCCGGCTCCGCTTTGGCTTCTCTGTCATAAAAATGTACACCTCGCCGCTGTCAGGTAGAATGACCGCTCACTCCAAGATCACGGCACCTTTTTTTTTCCCTGCGGATTTCTTCATGCATACTCTCCATCTTGGGAGAACGGAAGGTAATGTCAGACTCTTACCGACTAAAACCCCACTGTTCCTACTACTACCATGTGTCGGGGGCCCGGGAGAAGCTTACTTCACCTGAGTTTTCACAAAAAAGTGTATAGGAATGTATTTTTAATAAGGGTATTATAAATTAGATAGAATATAACGCAGAAAAGTTATCTACGCGTGAGCGAAGCTGCGCAAAAAAATTAAGCGATGACCCGATAAAAGGTCAATGTCTTATTAGAAAAAAACTTCGACTAGGTTAGGTTGTTTTTAATCACAAAATTATTTCATCATATCAACCTAAAGTTTATTGACAAACTCGTTCCACGGACAAAAGCCTTGTTCATCCGTGTTGCACCAATTTAATCGCATCACAACTCTCTGCGAAGGATTTTCTAAGGAGTATTTTGTCCCATTTCTTAACTGCGACCAACTTGGGTACACATATTCCACTTTCAAATATTCACTTTTACTACTTACCCACTTTTGGAACACAATCTTCCCGCCAATTGGGAATTTCTCATACTGATTTGGTAAGTCGATCAATTCAAATCCCATAGAAGTCGAAATAGTGTTCATGTTGTAATCATGACCAACTAACAACATTAACTTGGGCATTTCGTCATAATTCTTAAATGTTTTGGTTATATAATTCATTAATGGTGCCCCGATGTCTTCAGCTACTATTGCATATCTTATGTCATGGTCTTGTCGTCCTATTTCAGTCAATAGTTTCCATTTTTCCGGTGTTGTTATTTGTCCCCAAGCAATGTCTTCTATCGTCCTGCCATTGTAGTAACTCATAATAAATGAGTCCATAGATGATAGTCCCATGAACAAAGGTCCTTCGATCCACACTTCTTCGCCGACAGTAAACGAAATCGTGTTATAAGGTCCATTCAAGTCACATATTCCCTCCTGCTTGCAAATATCTGATCCTTCAATTTCCAATATTTTATTCAATTCTGAAAAAGCGGCCATTAGTTTAGAATTATTTTGTAATTTTCTATTCATTATTTCGATCATTATTTCTTTACATGCTTCACTGGTGTTGTGTATGGCAGGTTTAAAAAGAGGATCGGGCTCTGTAATGTTTTTGAAATGTACAGTCACGTTACAACTTTTGAACGCTGAGTCGATGAAAGCTCTCGCCGTCGCCTTGGTTCTGCCCTTCGTGTTCGCGTACACATACACTGTATCTTCATCGGGACATCCTTCGGGAAGAAACTCTTCCTCTTTGAACCATTTTGAGAAATATTCGCCCATGTATCCTTCTAGCTGCGCTCCTTTCGGAGTCAAGAGTCCCGGCGGGTCAGTTCGTGTGGGCCAGGGCTTCGGTGAATATCTATGTAATTGTTCTCCTAACGGAAACCGTATGTTATGTCGACTCAGTATGAACACTTGTTTCAGTTTCAGGTTGTTCGCGACAAAACCTTTACACAAAATGATAAATAATAGTAACAAAGAAACTGATTTCGACACCATTTTATTGATTTTTTATCACTATTACTAACTTAGCTTTTAATGCACGAATAAATGTTTATTAAGGTTTTTGAATATTTTACGAGTATTTTAATAGATCTGCTGGTAAAACAAGACTAATTTATATTTTAAGAAAATTCCTACGTCAAAAGGCCACTTTTTTTAAGAGTCCGTAATACCCACCTCAGCTTAAATTCACTCTTTATCTCGCTCGCACGGTACTGCTCGTGGACTGAGTAAGAGCGAGACTGAGCGGCGTAAAGGCTCCAAGGCGCCAATAGTTTAGGTAATTTCTATATACGGCACAAATAAAAAACATAGTTATCTGCTTTATAGTTAGTTCAGTTATTATTATGCAGTCTCATGATCTAATTTGAAGATTTTTTTTTTTTAAGGAAGAGTAAGTATAGAAAGGAAGTACATTTATTTAGCACAAACACAACATAATTATAACACAAGTAAAAAATAAAATAAAACAAAGTGTAAAATAATAATTTAGCAGGAAAGTGTGCCTCGCGGCTGCGCCAAATAGGCCCAGTTCAGCAAAAATGCCAGGCAACTATAAGTGCCTGACGCTGGTTTTCAACTAGACCTGGTATTCCTAGCGATTTATTATTCGGTTTGGAACTAACTTTGGATTTTTATTCTATAGAGGAAATTTTATAGAATCGTGTTTTCGTAAAACATAGTACATAAAATTAATCCTCAACTTTACCATTATTTATTTCAAAATTGATAATGCAGTATTTTCGGATTTTGTGGCTAAGTAATAACAGCCGCACGGGTCGATCCATCAGGTTAAGCTAAGCTTGCCGGGGTTGCTCCGCAGATGGGTGACCATCTTTACATACCGAGACTCCTCCGTGCCTCGGAAAGCACGCTAAGCCGTTGGTCTCGGCGTAGATCTTTGACAGTCGTTACGGTTAATCAACCAGTCTTACCAAGGGGTATCGTGTTACCTAGTAACTAGGTTGTGGAGGTCAGATAAGCAGTCGGTCCATGTAAAATACTGGGTATTCAGCTGCATCCGGTTAGACTGGAAGCTGACCCCAACACAGTTGGGAAAAGGCTAGGCAGATGATGATGATTTCAAAATTAATAATGCAGTATTCTCGATATAACGGCGGATCATGCTAAGCAATTAGAGGTATTAAAGACTCTTAAATAGCGTGACATTTTATTTTAAACATTATAATTACATTATCAAGGTAACAACTGACCTATCGGACCGGATCTTTAGAATAATGTTGAAAATTTAAATAAATTAGTACAATAACTGGTCACACAGAATTTGACAACATAATGCAAAATTGCAAACGTTAATAAATAAAACTATTCCAAAAAAACGCGTAATAATTAAAAGTAGTACACGGAAACCTTACTTAACTGTAAGTGTAAAATGATCTTTCGAGCACAAAATAATGCTTAGTGTTTTTTTATAGAAAAGACCAATTACCAACTTTTAACCATTAATTGGTCGTGTCTAAAAAGTTACGTAATAGTCGCATGGGGTATGTAACACCCCAAATTTGATCATAAACATCGAAACACATCAGTCTTTTATTAACTAGAATATTTTTACTTACACATTAACTTTTAAACAAACAATAATATATTAGTTTTCTTCATGTTTAGCAGCTAACAATCATGTGATCATTGCACACCTGTTTTTGACATTTGGAACAAGTAACATTTGTTTTTCTGTATTTGATTCTTGGACATACGTGACATCTTTTATATGAAGGTGCTCTGCCAGCTCCAGAAAATGATTCTTGGTTCTCAACTTGAATGTGCCGTTTAATACGCTTTTGCAAAGTAGTGTTGGTGTGCTAGATAGAATTTTTTGTTATGGTTTGACCAAATCGACAGCTAACTGCTTCAGAAATACCCTTCGCGATATTGTATATTCAACTTTAGGCTTGTATATGGCATAAGAGTTGCTACCACTGTTATTGAAACGAAAACCAAATACCATTTATCGTGCTGTCATAAAATGATCATAAATGTTATTATAACACTCCAAATCTAGTTTCCAACTACCACAGTGCATTAAAAAACAAACAAATATTCACTTACCCGAAATTTTAACCACGTAAATAGTCGCGTCGGGTATTTTACACCCCAAAAGCGCTCTCCTGACACAACTATAGACGACCGCGCGCTGCTTGCTAGCTAAATCAGCGATCACGAAGCTAACGGGAACATCAGCACAGTTAATTCAAAATTTTAAGAGTTCTAAACCTTCAAAGATGCTGAGGTGTTTCACACCCCACGCGACCATTTAAGGGTTAAAAACACACTATAAAACGTATGACAAAATCTTGAATAAGTGTGTAAAATTATCAATGAAATTTAATCATATTAAGCAAATGAGGTCACAAAATAAATCTAAAAGCATGTGGAACATACTTAAAAATAAACCTTAAACCGGATTCCAAGTTCAAATCAAATAAAAATATTTTATTTCACATAAACCTACAAGGGCACTTATGAAACGTCAGAAGCTAGGTGCACGGTTCCAATTGGTCGCTTCCTATGGAGAAGAGCCGGCAAGAAACTCCACGGTTACTCTTTTCAAAATAAATTGTTTCTACAATTTTTTCAAATTACAGTGTTAATAGGTATGGGAGGACAGTGTAGGCTTATCAACAAGTACCAGGTACTTAGTAAAATAAAAAATGGTACACAAGTTTACAGCCTACAACGTTCTCACATTCACAAAATCTAAAAGAAAATAATCTATATAAAAGATAAACAAAATAATAATTTAAACCAAATGACATGATTGCCACTACAGCTAAAAACTAATTTGATTAAAAAAAATATAGAAAATTGTAGGCATATAATGTCAAATACTGAAAGATTATGTCAATGAAGTATGTAAAAAAAGTAAAAACCACACTAAAAACACAGTATAATAAAGTAACAGTATTATATCTCGGCAGTGACCTTGAAATAATTACCTAAGCTACGGCTGCTCGGTAGAATAACCTTACGCGTCCGTGCGTAACTGCCACGCACTCGAGACTGTTATGTACTGATATACACTGAGCTTTCGAAGCGCGTAATTTCGGTGTTTTCTATGAAGACTTAATACTGTTACTTATTTATACTGTGCTAAAAATGTTACCTTGCGTTATGATGACAATTAAACGACATGTACAATATAACTATTTTCTTAATGTCCCTCGGCAAACTTCGTGTTTCGTCAGTCGTCGGATTTCTATCAGTTGCCCTTTGCACTTGGTGCAGACCAGATGGTCTCAATCGACTTGGAAGTATATAGAGTTGTTAATACTCTTTTAACTTAGTGTAATTTATAAAAAAAAATGGGAGGAAAGCTGCTAAAGTCACAGCCACGAAAATAGTTTTGTAGTTCACACGAAAATCAAAACAACAATAAAGTACTTAGTTCTGAATTCAAATTATTATGCATGACAAATCTAATAATTGATGGACATGGAAATTAGCATTCGTTTATATTCGGAAATGCGATGATTCCCGAGGGACATTTGCTAATATCTTTAACGACTTCTTTGCTTCGGCCGACGAACCGCTAGCCAACAACACATCGAATACATGCCCCAGTTCTTACACCATAAATAAATTCCGTATTCGTTAATTTTGCCACGGAGCGTGATACCTATATCTATACATACAGGTGGCCCAAATAGTGACGCCATAAAAAAAAGTTAGATTCCTCATGCCCAGGGGTATCCGAAAATACCCCATGTCTATTCCGCGATTCTAGATAGTTTTCGAGATATAATTTTTTTTTTTTGAGTTATTGCATATTTTATGGGAACCGCTTTAAAAAAATCTATCTTTATTTCACGCGGCTTTTTACATTCTTTTTTTGCAATTTTCATTGTTATGAAATATTATTTCAGGCATAAAATAATCATCTTCCTATCATTCAAAAATTTTGATCCAAAAGGAGGAATTTACGTTCGAATGATACAGAGTCGAAATCGAGTCAACTTTTGTCAAGCCTACATTCCGCCTAGGTTTTTTAAATGATTTAGAAACCAGACAGTTTTGTTTTGTTAAATTTTATTTGTAGTAGAAATTCCGACCCCCTAAAGTCTGACTATAAATTTATCAAGAGATCAAATCTATACATATAAAATGCTTTGTCCTGAATGACTGACTGACGGATCAACGCACAGCCTAAACCGCTGATCGTAGAAACCTGAAACTTGGAGGGTGTGTTCTTTGTATGACGTAGGCATCCGATAAGAAAGGATTTTCCGAAATTCTACCCCTAAGGGAGTGAAAAAGGGGGGCAAAGTTTGTATGGAAAAATCTTATTCCTTGAATTAATAAACTTGAAACTTGGCACTAAAAGTACTAGGCTTGCATGAATTCAATATAGTATTTCAATCATTAAGTCCTGCTACTACTAATAAGATTTGGATGACGCAGGAAGATAGTTTATAACCTGGATTAACACATAGGATACTATTTATCCCGGTAGTGCGTTTCCATGGGATAATTTCCGACTACCACGCGAGCGAACCTGCGGGAAAAGCTAGTAAATTAATAAAATTGTATGGGGCTAGTCATTAATGAAGAATGTTGGATAGCCATACTTCACTTATCTGTGAGCGGACTAGCGCGCATTCGCCCAGTGTATGCCTGCGCGCAAAATCTCTGCGCTTCGCCAAATCTTATCCTTGGGCAGCTTATGCCAAGGCGGTATAGTATGGATACTATGGATGGTGGACCATCATCAGTCAAAAGGTGTCCACCAGCTGGACATAGGCCTCATTACCCAAACATCGCCATAACGACCGGTCGCGAACGTCATGCATCAGCGGATTCACGCAACCTTCACCAGGCCGTCATGCGCTAAGATATTTAGTAGTATTAGTTCAAGTGGGCCTTGACATTCAAGACTTACCAGTTTTTGGGCACTCCACAATTGCGGCGATAAGTCCCCTCTTTGAGGAGTGGCTAGAGAGGCGCCACGGCGTTCTCACCTTCCGCCTGACGCATGTCCTCACCGGACACGGTTGTTTTGGGAGGTTCCTGTTCCAGATAAGGCAGGAGGAAACGCCCGGGTGTCACCACTGTGTGGATCGCCCGGACGACACGGTGGAGGTCTGCTCGGCTTGGGCGGAGCATCACCGTGTCCTCGTAGAGGCGATCGGCGGCGGTGATCTCTTGCAACCGGCTTTGGTCCAGGCCATGGTACGGAGCGAGAAGGCATGGGAGGCCGCCACCTCCTTTTGCGAAGCAGTAATACTCGCGAAAGAGGAGGCGGAACGCGTGAGGGAGAGGCAAATTTCACGCCCTCATGCCCCTAACCGCCGCAGGAGACGCCCTGGGCGTCGGGAGTCGCAGGCTGATTCCCGGCCACCGTAGGCGCGGGCTTGCGGACAGTGAGCAATGGGTAGCTCGCCGTCCGATGAGGATCAGGCCTGGGTCGACGGCGCGTTATGTTCCACGCGCGCCTCAATGAGATGTCAGCAGAACTGACGGGGTCCGCTAGGGCCGATGCCTGCCGGGGTTGCGGCGAAATCCGAAAGGGATACCGTGGCCCCTGGCAACATGGCAACTGAAGGAACACGGGTGGGTTTTAGTCAGTAAGAGTCTGACACGCCGTCCCGCTCTGCCCAGAACGGGAGAAGTTATTTGATAATTTACCACCCACAAAAAAAAAAACAGACTTACCAGTTGTATAATCGCTATCGGATTCTAATAAAAACAGTCTGAATAAAAACAATATAATTTAAATAGAAGATTTTATTATTGAAATGCCGCTGTGCATCGTAACAATCACGTAACACGTTTTACTGTCCCGTCTCGTTGAATATGCTAAATAAGTAAATAGTACTGTATCTATCTACTCACTAAATAAAAATCTTAAGTTCGTTCGTTCACTGGCAAACATAGCCCAGCCTAAACTAGAAGCGTCTAGAAGCATAAAATATAGGGAACTAAGGAAGGAATTTTGAAAATTTATCCTCTAAACTTCGAACTTTCATCCTATAATCAACCCCTAAATAGAGGATGAAAGTTCGTATGAAAATTCGTCAGATTTGAAATTAGAAACGTGAAACGTGGTATTTAGACTAGGTATTTATTATTTATAAGTAAAAGTTAGTTGTATCATTTTTTTTTTGGAATATCATCCCTGTAGGCTCATGAAGTTTTCACTTCTGTCGGCACTCCCGGAGTGCCACTGCCATTTTTTTTTACTTTAGAGAATTCTAATGGCTCATTATATCTTCCAGCAGTGTCATCACGTAAACATACATAAACTTACGCCTTTTCCCACGGGTATGGGCAGAAACTACAGAACACCATCATTTATTCTCCTTTTGCTACCACACACCTATAGCGCACCTATACAACCCACTACACACCCAAACATACCTATAGCTTATTGACAAACTCGTTCCAAGAACAAAAGCCTTGTTCATCCGTGTTGCACCATTTCAATCGCATCACAACTCTCTGCGGAGGATTTTCCAAAGTATATTTTGACCCATTCCTTAACTGCGACCAACTAGGATACACATATTCTACTTTCAAATATTCACTTTTACTATCTGCCCACCGTTGAAACACAAACTTCCCGCCAATTGGAAATTTCTCATATTGATTTGGTAAGTCGATCGATTCAAAACCCAAAGCATTCGCAACACTGTTCATATTATTATCGTGGCCAACTAACAACATTAACTTTGGTTTGTCGTCATAGTTCTTAAATGTTGTAGTTAAATACTCCAGTAATGGTGACCCGTTATCTTTAGCTACAGTTGTATATCTTATGTCTTGATATTGTCGTTCAAATTCAGTCAATAAATTCCATTTTTCCGGTGTTGTTATTTGTCCCCATGCAATGTCTTGTATCGGCAAACCATCGTAGTAACTCATTTCAAAGGCGTCCACAACAAAGTGTGCTATGGAAAACGGTCCATTGATCATTACATTTTTACCAACATTATACAATATTGTGTTACTAGCTTCAGTTAAGTCACATATTCCATCATGCTTGCAAATGTCTGATCCTTCAATTTCCAATATTTTATTCAATTCCGAATATGCTGCTTTCAGTTTAGAATTATTTTCTAATTTTCTGTTTATTTCTTTGAACACCATTTCTTTAAATGCTTCAGTGGTGTTGATTATGGCAACTTGAAAAATGGGATCCCGCTGTGCAGTGTTTTTGTGATGTACAGTCACATTGCAACTTTTGAACGCTCCATCAATGAAAGCTTTCGCCGTCGCCTTGGTTCTGCTCACCTTGTTGGCGTACACATACACTGTATCTTCATCAGGACATCCTTCAGGAAAAAACTGTTCCTTTTTAAACCATTCTAAGAAATATTCGCCCATGTATCCTTCTAGTTGCGCTCCTTTTGGAGTCAAGAGTCCCCGTGGGCCAGGTCGTGGGGGCCAGGGCTTCGGTGAATATTTATGTAGTTCTTCTCCTAACGGAAGCCGTATGTTATGTCGACTGAGTATGAATACTTGTTTCAGTTTCAGGTTGTTCGCGAAATAGCCTTTGCACAACACTATCAATACTAGTAAAAAAACTAATATCGACACCATTTTTTTTATTTTTATCATTTTTTGCACGAATTTAAAGTTCAACTTTTGCTTTTGTCTAATGTACGAGTATTTGAATAGATCGACACAGCGAGACTAGTTTATTCTTGGCATAACAAATATAAATATAGGTGGGTGTGGTACGGAAACTCGTTGTTGTCATTTGCTAGATTATTACTCAGTACCGGTTTTAGTAGGTACTACCGGTGGCTTTGGCGAGATTTCTGAGGCGCTGCGCTATACTCTCCAAAGTAGAGGGGCGAAAATTTTAACACTCCGCCTCGGTAAAGTTAGATTTTCTTTTGTCCCTGTGCACTGATACAGTTTAATAAAATAAATACTTTGTCGACTAACGTCGAAAAGGTAGAATGAAGGATGCAAGAACGAGCGAAATTAACTCTTTATTCATTTCATTTATTTATTCAATAACAATTTACATTGTGTCTGAATGTTTTACAAGGTAATTAAAAAATAATAATCTAAATAATAACAATAAAAACACAAATAATAACAATAATGTCAGAACCTGTTACAAATTGTCAGAAACATTAAAATTCACACTTGCCTATTAATCACCAATTAAATGTCACAATTCAATTCGTTGATGTCAGCATTTCTAAAATTTTATGTTCTTTTGTCATAATGGACTAACTAAACCACATCAGTGAGAAACTCGTCTTTATAATAGCATTTTTCTAGCAGAAAAGATTTAACTTGCTGCTTAAACTGGTTTATGTTATATAAAGATTTTAATTCCATAAGTACCTAGTTTATTATACAATTTGATCGGCTGAAAACTTGCCGCATGACTAATTCTTTCATATGTGGATGTATGTCATACTGCAAGTCCTTACGCCTTGTAGTTTCCCGCTTATTTATTTCCTCTGCTGTTTCGAACCTATTCAGTTTTTTCATAAGGTCAGTCGAACATTTTTGGATCCCTCTTCGGTTGTGTCAAATTTTCTTTTGAACATCAGACAGAAATAGGAAGTACTTTGTCGACTCATCGTTACTTGATTTAAAAAGACCTCTCAAGATGGTCTGGACATGGATGGAAAGGAGTTCCCCACGACAGTCGACCCGGGGTGAACCACCCTCTCCTCCACAGTACATGAAGGCACAATTTGTAAATATACTGCAGGCGCCAGAAATAAATGCCTAAACTTATATTACCCTAAGGCCGGTACTGATATTACCAACTGTTGAGATGACAACCATCCACTCAATATTTTTATCAATCGTACAATCCGGTCCGTTGATTAATAGTGTTTCTGAATACTAATTTGTACATAACTGGTTAAGGTGTAAAATGAATACCGAACAATATAATAAACCGACCACGTTTATTACCCTTATGGCGCCAGGTCACAAGAACAATCTGCGACCCCCATATTACCCTTTAACGTAAATGGATGAACGGTTAGACCTGCCGTCTGGTATGGATCAGATTGTTAGACCAATTTTATGCAGCTGAGAAGAGAATGCTAAAAGGAATGTGTGCTGTGTGCTGTTACGTAAAAGGATAGAATTTGAAATGAGCATGCATGTAAGAGGGAGTCTATAATTATGTAGCACTACGTGCGTAGTGATGGAAAAGTTGTGTGGAAATCAGTTGCACGGGCATGTGAAGCGAAGGACTGAGGAACATGTCGTTTAGAAAGTTTTGAGGATGAATTTAAATAGAGTAAAGAGAAAGGAAGACCAAAAAACCGGCCAAATTTTTGCGTCGGACCACGCACAGTGAAGGGTTCCGTAGTTGGGATGAAGTTATCCCAAGAACAAACTTAACTTTAGTTGAAAGAATGTTTTCCTGTTCATAGATATACGTCACGGTCAATTCTCCAATTGCAAATGTAAGTTTGTAATCCCAAATAAATATTTTTGATGTGATAAAACTACAAATTATCAATTTTCGGATTTATTCCTTTACTTGTGCTGTGAGACCTTGCTTCTTCCAAATTTCAAAAGGTCTTGACTTATTTTTGAGTTTCAAAATATATCGCTTAAATGGCCGTATTTTTTTATTACGTTGACTTAGAAGCTTGATTTTTTTAGAGCTCCAAGGGACTGTAGACTTACGTAATTCCAACTTGATACCTCCACACGTCCCTGAAAAAAAGAGGGTCTTGACAGACAGACAGACGGACAAGAAAGTGATCCTTTAGGGGTTCCGTTTTTCTTTTGAGGTACGGAAACCTAAAAAGAGAAGAAAAAAGTATGGAAGATGATATGGCTTGAAAGGGTATGACAACTGAGATGAAGGCTAGGTTATTGATAAATAGGAAGGTAGGAAGGAGAAGGTTCCAATATACTGGAATAGGGTAGGACACTGATGATGATGTTAAGTAACTGCCTCTTCTTTTTTTTCTCTTTCGTGTCGCAAGGCTTCCAACAAAATACAATATAATAGGTATGCTAATCTTGACGGTCATAGCACAGCCGTATCGGTATTACCACAGATTACATATAGTAATTACTAAACCAAACACAACCTGTGCATTTGCGATCAGTAATGACCAGTAATGATTTTGCTGGGAGGGAACTAATTACAGGTGGGGGACAAAACCAAAATTTTGACATTTATCACGCTTTAATTTATTGACAATCGGAGTATTATATCATCCAAAGCATTCCTAAAGTTTATCGACGAACTCTTTCCAGAGACAAAAGCCTTGTTCATCCGTGTTGCACCAGTTTAATCGCATCACAACTCTCTGCGGAGGATTTTCCAAAGTATATTTTGACCCATTCCTTAACTGCGACCAACTTGGATACACATATTCTACTTTCAAATATTCACTTTTACTATCTGCCCACCTTTGAAACACAAACTTACCGCCAATTGGGAATTTCTCAAATTGATTTGGTAAGTCAATCGATTGAAAACCCAAAGCAGTTGCAAGAGGGTTCATATTAACATCGTGGCCAACTAACAACATTAACTTTGGCATTTTGTCATAGTTCTTAAATGTTTTAGTTAAATACTTCACTAAAGGCGACGCGACGTCTTCAGCTACTGTTGTATATGTTATGTTTTGGCCTTCCTGTAATATATCAATCAATAATTTCCATTTTTCCGGTGTTGTGATTTGTCCCCATGCAATTTCTTGTATCGGCATGCCGTCGTAGTAACTCATTATAAATGCGTCAACAACTATGCTTGCTACGACCAACGGTCCATCGATCGACACTGCTCGACCAACCTTATACGAAATCGTGTTGTTAGCTTTAGTCAAGTCACACATTCCATCCTGCTTGCAAACATCTGATCCTTCAATTTCCAATATTTTGTTCAATACTGAATATCCGGCCATCAGTTTAGAATTATTATCTAATTTTCTTTTCATTTCTTCGATCACCATATCTTTATATGCTTCACTGGTGTTGTGTATGACAGAGTGAAAAAGGGGATCCGGTTTTCCATTTTTTTGGTAATGTACAGTCAAGTTGCAACTTTTGAACGCTGCATTAACGAAAGCTCTTGCAGTCGCCTTGGTTCTGCCCGCCCTATTGGCGTATATATACACTGTATCTTCATCGGGACATCCTTCGGTAAAAAACTCTTCCTTTTTAAACCATTCTGAGAAATATTCGCCCATGTATCCTTCTAGCTGCGCTCCTTTCCGAGTCAAAAGTGCCGCCGGGCCAGCTCGTGGGGGCCAGGGTTTCGGTGAATATCTATGTGGTTCATCTCCTAACGGATACCGTATGTTATGTCGACTGAATATAAAGACTTGTTTCAATTTCAGGTTGTTCGCGACAAAGCCTTTACACAACACGATCAATAAAAGTAAATAAACTAATATCGACGCCATTTTTTTACTTTATATTCAGGTATTCAAATAGATGTTATGTACACATGTCTAATGGTAAAACAAGACTAGTTTACTTCTTATAAGTAAGGAATCGTTTTGTTTAAATAGTGTGACATTTTAACTGATTTATTATGTATTGTTAACGTTAATTATGTTAAAGGACGTTATGTATAGGTATAGCTAAAACATTAGTGACCATGCGTAATAGGTCTCTTTTACTTTCGCGAGACACCATGAGTTAAACTAGAAAGTTCACGCCGTGGTCATTAGAATCAGACAGCATAGTTGGCAGCGGGGCTGCCTGCACAATCTAGGAGTAGGTACGTTAGACGTATGCATTATAAGCGTCAGTAGCCTAGGGCTACCTACTGTATAATCTATAACAAATCTCAGGATATTGGATTGGCTATTTTTCACACAAGATAATTTATCATAACATATAACTTTACTATAGTAAATTTGTTGATCAGAGATGTCATCAGGCTTGATGAGAAAGATAGGGCTATAAGTGATATATTTTCACTCATTTAGGATAATCTCCCCTTCAAGAAATTAAGGAGTCAAACACTTTCACAAGACCATGGAAACATACAACAAACTATTTTCTCTTTCCAGATTCCTCTAGCCTGCAGCTCCCTGGTCGTGTCAATATGTATGACGACCTTAGCAACATGCTTCCTCCTTGGTACCGGCGTGGCAAGCTGGCTCCCAGTAATGGCCGTATGTGTGTGCATACTGGCTTATGGCGCTGGTTTGGCCCCTGTACCAATGGTCATCATGGCTGAGGTGTTCACATTTCAGGTGAGATTTGAATTAACCTCTAATATATTTTGTTTTAGATGCTCTTTGCCTTTTTGTTTCGTGAAGACAATTGCAAATGAAAAACGTGATTTATTTAGGTCTGCGTGATTTGGTTTAGACTAGTTGCAAACAAGCAGCATGTGTCTGTCTAAATTCGAATACTACCTACAACCCGTTTCACGATAACTCCACTATTCCATTGCATTGCCTACTGTAGGATGCATATCCGGCGGAGCGCGCGGTAATGGTAAGGAAGACGTGCCCTTAGGATACCCTAAGGGCACGTCTTCCCTACCATGACCGCGCGCCCCGGTCTACTCCTTGATATGCAATGGCCTCTGTAGCCCCATGAAACATGAGGCTCCAGGGCCAAGTGCTAATCTTTGGGTTCATTCGATTTATCAAGTCTGGTTAGACCACGCTGGGGAATGCACCGAGCATTTCATTCATTCATTCATACCTACAACTTTTTTTTTAGGTAAGGCATCTCGTATTTGACCTCTGAGATCATGACTACTTAACCGGGCTTTCCTGTGGGTGCTTTAAGCTACTACACTTAAAACCTCCAGCCAGGGGTTATTCAACTATGCAAATTAAAACTAGGTGAACGCTCGCTAAGGGCACCCCTGTGGGGTACGAACCTCAGCTTAGGGCGTCAACCGGAGGGAGGACTTCAAGGATGGGACGGGCTGGCATAAGCCTTTGCCTTTGCACAAACACGATGTCGTATCGCTCTTTAACGATAATTTTGACAAAGATGTTTTGAAATCAGCTGATTAAAAACATCGAAAACATGACTCACTGAGTTAAGTACAAAAAATATAATTATAATATTATTCGTTAAAATTCAAGGAAATCAAGATCAAAAACTAGTTTCATAACCAAAACCATAATAAACCGTAATAGTAGGTAATAGGCTTATTTATTTATCGAAGGTTTTCCACTCTACAGTTACAATAAATTCTGTGGCTAATTGCTAACATAAAATTTCAGCATGATTAGTTAGGTACCTATTGTTCATATTTTCCGTGAATACTGATCTTAAATTATTGCAATTAGGTGCACCACCTTTTTTTTTTTGGGTGGGAAATTATCAAATAACTTCTCCCGCTCTGGGTGGAGCAGGAGGGCGTGTCAGACTCTTACTGACTGGTGCGCCACCTGCTAAAGCAACTCATAAAAAGGATGGTTCATACCTATATACCTCCATAAACATAATTCATAATTCTGCTGTTCTTATCCCAATTTAATTGCGGTCACCCCCTTTCTAGCCATATCATCTTTCACACAGTCCATCCATTGTTTCTTTGGTCTTCCCCTACTCTTACAGCCATCGACTTTCATACTCAAAATTTTCCTCACATTTTCTTCATTCCTCCGCATAAATTATGCCCATGCCACCAACTGATTTCCGCACAACTTTTCAATCACCGGTGCCATTTTCAGACTTCCTCTTATGTAGGTAAGTACTCATTTCTTATTCCATCCATTTGTATAACCCCACACATCCCTCTTAGCGTTCTCATTTCAGCTCATATGTATAGTAGTCTATGTTTCAGCTGCATGCCATGAATCAGAAAATACAGGTGTTACCAGTTGTAAAAGGCAATTGCCTTTTACAACTGGTAACACCTGTATTTTCTGCAAATAAATGATTCTTATTCTTTCATTCATCCCTTTTGTGGCCCAACATTCTGATCCATACAAGACAATATTGTCTTGTGGAGCAATGTGTGATAAATTATGTTTCTCCAGCCCAAACGGAGGATCTACCTAACAAATGGGTGATCTTACACAATGTATGATACCTTATATTATACCATCCGAATAATATGCAGTCGGGAAAATTTCCTCACATGATTCAGTATTATATGGCGTCAGTGGTAGTGGCGGCAGTTTTGTGTTTTGTACTACTGTTGGCCCTTGTTGTCCGCTTACAGACTCTGCTAAGGGTATTACTATGTATACGTATAGCTTCCGCTCAAATAACAATATCATTAAAAACTATCCCTCAATCCTCAGGTTCGTGCACGAATGGCGGGAGCTTCGATGGCGTTCTCATTCTTCTGCAGTTCAATGACCGTACTCTTCTACACGCCCATAGCCAACCAATTCGGAGCGTTCGTCGTGTTCTATAGCTTCGCAGCAGTCACATTCTTCGGAGTAGTCTACACTGTTCTATGGGTACCAGAGACTAAAGGCAAAAGCTTGGAAGAGATCCAGAAGTATTGGAAGAAGACTGAGCCTGTGTTTGTGTAAATAAGGCTTTATTTGACTGTATATTGTATTGGAGCCTAATAGAAAAGTGTATGGTCCACATTCCTTTAAAAAAGTTATTGCTTCCTCCTCGGATGTCGTTCTGAGGTTAAGGGCTACAGAAACCTCCAGTAAAGATGTTTCTTAAAGAAAAGAAAGATTTCTTTAGAAATCATGTACCTACTTAAGATTATTTTCGGTAAACATTAGCTTCCCAATAAAGTTTTAAAAATATGTATATTTTAGGTCAAGTTTTTTATTCCGTAATTTAGCAAAAAATACATAAAAATTGTAATGATGTTAAAATATTTATTTTCGTACTTAATTATCAACGATTTTTATCAGTATTTTGAAGTACAAAAAAAAACTTGATTTGCCTAATCAAAATCAAAGGCTATTGATTAATACTTTTATGAATTAATATAAAGTTGGTACCTGTTACTTTTTATAATAAGCAAAATGATGATTGAAATCTCATCTATTTAATTATCATCATGTTTTAATTAAATTAATGAAACTGTATTTATTGAGAATACTTAAGGGGGAAGCGTTAGGGTAGCCCGCGAAATTCAAATTTTCTTACGTTTTTTGCATTTTGCAGGTCAGTGTCAGGTTTTATGTTGATTAAAATATGATTCGCGGTCGTAACAAATATGGCTTTACTCAATTATAATTAGTAATACAACTCCATAAGTTAGCAAAGGTGATTTTTGACAATCTGACACTGACCTGCAAAATGCAAAAAACGTAAGAAAATTTGAATTTCGCGGGCTACCCTGACGCTTCCCCCTTAATGAGGTTCAATGTTTTATAAATAATATACATGATTGGCTTGTGATTGGCAGACAAATACAATAGGCTACTAGTAGTTTTTGAGAAACCAATTAGTAATTTATTTTCCACAAAATATGAATATTTCTGCGAAATAAACAACAACCAACCGATCAATCAATAATCAACAAATTTTTCTTGTTTTGTTAACGTAATTTTATTTTGATTGTTAAAACGTCTGTCATGGCAGCTCATAGACTACCTCTCATAAGATAGTAGATATATTCCTTGCAGACTACTTAAAGATACTAAAGGTGGCACGAGTGACTTCAGTAGTTTCATTATGGCAATTCTGCGATTTTTTTTAAGTGTTACTCGCACACGTACTTAATTTTTTACTTCTGTCGGAATATTATGTTAATGTTCAGGTCTTTAATAACGTTTTTAAATATTTAAAAATATACTGACGATTTCCATTTCCAAATGTTTATGTGTCTGGACTTAATACTACTAATTTAGTAGATAAATAATGAACACTGCCACTTGGAACTGTCGTCTGTAAATTGTGACGTGTCGCGCTCTGATTCGCGTTCAATGTCACGTGACCAATGGCTTTATTTTTACGGAATCATTTCTCAATTTTTTTATTAATATAAATGATTTACATAATTAAGTTTGTTTTTGAAAATTTTAGCTCACAACCAATTTACAATACTTAAAGAAGAAAAAGGAAAGAAAATACTTATTTACTTGACCCAGGAAGACAAGGAGGATAAGGTATTTTTCTAACTGTCAACAAGCCTATTGTGTAGCAAAGCAAAAAGGACACCTGAATATATTAAACTTACGACACTTACTTATTTAAATGTGGTATTTTCTTTTGAAAGTCCATGTTAAATATAATTTGGATGTCTTTAACGCAATGTTAAAATTACCATATTTAATTCGTTGATTCGCTGTTGAAACAAGGAATTAATTTAAATACAAACCGGTTTTTTTCAATAGTCAGATAACTTTTACGGTTACCTGAAGAATTAACATAGTGGTTTGACATCATTTTCCATACAAAAGCTGCCAGACTGCCATTTTGATTTCTTCGGTAGAAGTTATCCGAAGATTGTAAAATCGGGCCTAACACTGTCCACCGCCTCCGTCAACGGCACGTCAACGAGAAAGGAGATTATTTGAACCGAGCGTGACGTCCCGGCGGCGGTGGTGTGCAGTGGACACGCGGCTATAGTCAATGTATGTATCGCTACTTCGGTGCTGCCATCTCGTTCTTGTTGACGTACCAGTGACGATGCAAGTGGACAAACGGCCTATATAATTGTAATAATTGAATGAAGGCTTTCTAGTTATGTAAGTTACAATGGGATTACTATTAAATGAAAAACTAAAGTATGACAAATGTATGTCTATTTCTTGTTATTATTGAATGAACAAAACCTCTTAGCATAAAGGTTGTGATAAGGTATTTAACCAAATGGAATAAAATGGAAAACTACCAAGAAATGTGTTTATTATTTATTTTTAATACATAGCTACAGAGAATCACTGCGACAGTGGAGCGAGCGCTATGTCGCTAATATTTCCTTTTTTTGGTACACCTTAAATAAAATGTTTATCAATAAAAAAGTTTATTACTTAATGCCGGTCTTGTACGAATGTTCTGGACATCGAAGCGGGGCAGGGGAACCCTATAGTAGAGACTAATGAAACAAATGATAGCGAAGTCATTACTTAGAATAAATAATCTATATAACCTTATAATGTATTACCGTCAGATCATACAGTGTATTTAGAAATCTGTGACCTTATTGATCTCTTAGGGAATCAACATAGTGCTTGTGAAACTACAGGGTTCAATCCCCGTTAAAACCTACATTGATATTTAGAATAATATCACGTGAAATTAAATTATTTTAGTTGACGAGTACCTAAATTTAGAGGCCGGTATCTGAGATACGTCGCACGACCATTAATAATTAGAAATAGGCATAAAATTGTCCAAAACATTTGATTAAGTTTTTGTGTCCACAAGAAACAAGGTTTTGAATACAAATTCGCTTAAGATTACATAATTTTAGTATTTTTTTTGATTTACAAAACGTGTTTTTCTGTCGTATCTCAGAAACAGGTCAAAATATCGATAACACACATAATAATAAACTTACAATTAGCCGCTACGATGACCACAGACTAACCAAATATGTCCATCCAACATTATAAAAGAACTGCAGTCAACATTCGTGGTGTCCTCAATGGAGGTCCAAACTATACAATAATAATAAAAAATAAGGAGACGCTCATCGACCAGCCGAAAAGAAATTATAACTAAAATAAAACAACGATAAAACAAACATTAAGATAGGTAAACTTATCAATTAAACTCTATAATACAGACTCATTATCTCTATTCTTAGATCGTTTTTTTTTTCAATCCTGGAGATGTCCGGTCAATGTTTTTATTCAAGACCATTTTTTTTTCTTAACCCGTCTAGGCCTGGGTGCGGTATTTATGACGGTAGACTGTGAAAGGCCAGTTATTTCTAAAGCTAAATTTACATTGCCGCGGAAAGACATGAAAGCGATGTTTTTTCTACAAAGCATAATGAACTTTATGTCAATAGTGTAACGTACAAACTAGATACGAGCCAAAGTTTTCTGAAGAATTCTCGCAGTTAAAAGCTCGTATCTATTTTGTACGTTACACAATTGACATAAAGTTCATTTTGCTATGTACAATATCGTTAAAAAAATCGCTTCCATTTCGTTCCGTGGCTATGTAAATTGGGCCTTTGGGCTTTTACACTCACTAGTGACAACTAGGTTTTATCAACTAGGTTTTATATATACTGCATTGTGAAACCATAAGTGTATGTTTTATGATAAGCATTAAACATTTGATTTATAAATTACTTTGACAATGTAGTGTAAATAGGCCTATTATAAGCGATATTTGAACTTTTTAATTTTGAGTTTCAACAACAGTCCCATTCCAGAGGTTATCGCCAACATTCGAGGCCCTCTTTTTGAAAATATAACCCAAGTATCTATGTATACTAGCACGAAGAACGAAACGCAAAAACGCCAAGAAATGTGTAAAATAATGAATATTATTGAAATAAATTAACACAAAATAATTTATGATAAACTAAAATATTAGTTATGCATGAAGTAGTAAATATTATGCGAAGGCCGTAAGAAATTAATGTTAAGCACTTTATTATGAAAACTAGCAATTAATAACGATAATATACATAAACACTTAGGTATATTGCTAATAACCTCTCATTTTCGAATATTATCTTCAATTATTTAGGTAATATACAGTACGGCTTATAAATCATGGCCGGTCGGAACATAGGCACGAAGAACCTTCGCGCATGTTCTCTCACTCACACTCGCCTCGTGTGACCATTAGATTCCTAAATAAATTTACTGCGCAGCCTTCTGCGCGAAGTTCGGACCGGTCATTATTCATCAGCCGTACGATACCTTTATTTGTAAAATATAATTCGATTGTATTAATTGCACGATTTATGTTATACCAATGCTTTTTTTTAAGTTAGTCTTTATGCTAAGCCCGATTTACATTTGAACCTTTTTGATAGTGTGAGAGAAGACAATAATATTGTCTTCCGACTTTTCATCTGCACGGAATCAATATTGTCACAATGGGTTCTTGTTCACAGGGAACTAAAATGTATGGAAATATGGGTTGACTGGTAATTAGTGACCGATACTTAAACACGTGACTTTACTCATCATTATAAACAACTTTTGCTACGGGACCACACCTGAAATCGCGAAAAAAGTCAGCTCTGTTCCCTACATTTATTTTCGCATAACTCGTCAAAATTTAGCAAACATTTTTTTTTTTGTATTTTCAAGTTTGGTCCCATAGTAAAAGTTGTTCATAATGATGAGAAAAAACCTTACCGACCCTGACGACCCCATAACCCTCCTCCAGGAGAGCAGTAGGGATACCAGCACAGTGTACAAAAACAGACGCCTCCCGTCATTTCGACCTCGCCGCCGAGATCCTTTGCGATCGCGACCGCGTCCCCGAGTAAATCATACTCCCCCCCGACCCTTGCTCGATAACGAGGTGCCAGCAGTTGTTGCAGCTGACCACGTAGCTTTAAATTCCCCAACTAATAATCATGATCAAAACTTTGATCCAGCCCGTCATCCTTGATGTCCTCCCTCCGGTTGACGCCCTAAGCGGTTCGTACCTCACAGGGGGTGCCCTTAGCGAGCGTTCACCTAGTTTTAATTATCATAGTTAAATAACCCCTGGCTGGAGGTTTTAAGTGTAGTAGCTTAAGGCACCCACAGGAAAGCCCGGTTAAGTAGTCATGATCTCAGAGGTCAACTACCAGATGCCCAACCTAAAAAAAAATTTGTAAAGTCACGTGTTTAAGTATCAGTCACTAATTACCAGTCACCCTATATAAATATATATATGAAGACGTCTTTAAATTTCCGTCCACGATAACGTTCTAACGTGCACGTCAACGTATCTCCATACATTTCACTTCTCTGTGTTATCGTGGCCGAATATCATCACGTTAAGAATTACAAATGCGTCCAATGATTCCCGCCAGATTAAAAAGTCATTTGTGGGAAACACGACTTATCTTAGAAAGGTTTGTTCCCTCATTTTAAACGACTGATTGCTTTCCTTGTTACTCCTATTAGACTATTACAGTACAACAACTACTATTACAGCAACTGTGTCGACTGTTTTGATAGACCTTAATAAGGTGTTCAGTATGAATGATTTTGAGATGTCAACACAACTGAAGGGGTCCGCTAGGGCCGATGCCTGCCGGGGTTGCGGCTTTGTCCGAAAGGGTTACCGTGGCCCCAACATACAGGCAACTGAAGGAACACGGGTGGGTTTTAGTCAGTAAGAGTTTGACACGCCCTCCCGCTCGGCCCAAAGCGGGGGAAGTTATTTGATAATTTCGCAACAAAAAAAAGTCAGAATGTTTTTTTTTTTGTCATAAATTATGATAATCTGCTTCAAGGCTAGCAAGGGAGAGATTATCGAGATGAAAACTTATAAAAAAGTATTTAAGAAAAAGACGTTGTTCCGACCACAAATTCATTGAAATAAGGGAGAATGATGTTGATGAGTCTTCAGGGCCAAGTATGTATTATCGAAGACACGCATACATGTACACTGTAAGGACTATTCTTGCTTGCAGCGCTCAGCCGCTACAGTAACGTTTACCTATGAAAAAAAAGGGTCGTGTGCACAGGATTTTGTTTTAAAGCATAGATATGCGTTACCGCGATGTTATGTAAATCGAGCCTAACTCACGAAACTTGTTGATCAAATAATATAATTGAATCCATTATCTTAGAAACATAGTCGACTTGACAATAGATTTGTAATCAATTTGTAATTCACGTGACAATGATTTATCAGTGATTTTCTACCAATTTTAGTCCGTAATCGAACATGATTCATATAAATCTGATTATTTACATTTCCATATATTTTTATTAATTTTTCTTCCAAATGGTCGTGGCATGAGATATTAAAGAAGAGTTGTGAGGAAGAAAATAGGCAGTTTAAGTACTAAACATTAACTTATAATAAATTGGCAAATAGATAAACCAACATTTGATACCAACTTTGCTAGACAGTGGCAAATATGTTGGTAGAAAATGCGCTATTGAATTACACGAATATTTAACACATAACAATGTTCCCACTGCTGGGACACAGGCCTCCTCTCTGTGAGAGTGAGTGGGCTTTAATCCACCACGCGAGCCCAGTGCGGGTTGGTAGAAGTCACATGTCTTCGAATTTTTGGTTCTTCCGTGGTGATGAAATAAAATAGCCTGTCTAAATAAAGTGCCTGAGACTTAATTAAATAATCGTCTAGTTCAATAGCGAATTCTCTAATGATAAAACTTAATAATAGATAACAGTGGAACTGGCAATTATAATAATAATTATGATGGCGTTATAAAAAATCCAGTTTTACTAGAGGAACATACATAGTTACTTGAAAACTTAAAATAAGAAACCTTTCCCGATTAATTTTTACCATTTATCTCACGCCAAGACCAACACATGAAAGTTTAGGCAAAGTTCAAGTTACCGAAGTAACGTATACATTCAGTGAAGAATGAATGAAATGCTTCCATTCACTCGTTCGTTCAATAGTTAGGAGTACATACTAGTAGCCAGTCTTCATAGGGTTAAGCTTATAAATACATGACTGAGTTTTGTCCTAGTTTTTAGTCTGAACACACAGATATTTTTGGTTCCGAGTAATGTTACCATTCTTGATATTTTGTAAATCTCAAAATGGATTTACCACAAACGGAAATATATATTTCGAATTGGAAAAATATCTATGTGGTAAGGCTTGCTAAGATAGCAGTTGATTGACCAGCAAACAGAAATAAAGAGCTGCAAGATTCACTCCTGAGTTGCAATACAAAATCTAAACAAATGAGAGTTGCGATTTAAATCTTCACTGGAGTTTTGATCAACAATAGCACTAGATCAGAACATCGCTCAAGTGGCCACATCTGCGTATAACTTGATTATAAACCTTAACACTCAAACATAAAGTTTATTATCATTTACAATATATTTACAACTTCGATTGAAAGTAAACGTATTTTTAAAATAAGAAAAAAGTATTTATGGAAATTAAAACATATTTTTTAAGCAATAAGGTTGAAAAAACTATGTTTGAAATTAAGTCCAGTCCACAACATTATTTTTGGTCTTATATTTCCGGCCGTTTTTGAAGCGCACATCGGAAACCTAGTACTATTGTTGATCGAAGAGCAGACAAAAGATTTCTTTTTGATGTGAAACATCTAATGTGGTGAGTTATTTAAAAAAGATTTTTTTTTCTTAAAAAAATCGGAATATTTTTTTTAATTATGCCATATTTATTTACTTGAATAAAGCCTATTTTCTATACAAAATAGTTTCGATCTTTCACATCTGCCAGGCGTCCTACGACGGCTCAATTTTTCTTTTCTTTGTCTGTGGAAGCGAGATCATACCATTTGTAACCTACTTGTATGAGGTCAAAACAACTGCTACCTCTTTCAGTATTCTCGATATAATAAAACGTCCGATCAACTTCTTTCATGAGATTTGTATAGGTATTTTATGAGTTGTGTAAAATATTATAAAGTGCCAACATTGACGATAGATAACCGTGACGAAATTGAAAATTAGTATTACTATTGAAACTTTATACAAAATGTAATTCGTTAATAGTTATAATTACTGTGGGGTGCTAAAGGATTTATTTTCAATACACGTTTTTAGTTCGGCTTATAGAGCTCATAGTTCTATTTACCATTAAAATACATTGTCATCAATATCATATACATTTTTGTTGGAGATATTGTATGATAGGTACTTACCATTTTTGTTGGAGATATTGTATGATAGGTACTTACTTTAAAATACAGTTTTCGTAATATCAAACTAACCTAACTTCCTCTGTCATACAAACATCAAAATTTAAACAAAACATTTTTGAAGAAATCCCAAAATTCAAGACATCATTCCAACAAAAGAGCAATTGACAGCATATTTTCAATTGTCATACAAACTCGACAGCTTACTTTAAAGCTATACAAATATAACTCGACAGTTTATTACCCAAAATCCATACAAATTCGACAGCAAATTTTTCAAAAGACATTTTCCTTCGAATGTCAAAATCATCTGTCATTCAAATCTGACAGCTGTCATCACCTGTCATTCGAGTACATTGTCGATAATATGACGTCATAAACACAGTGGTCACGTTATCTATCGCTATGTTAGTACTTACTCGCTGGGCTCATGCGACGGTCCAGCGGAGGGTAGTTCTCAGTCACTGACCGCACGCTTCGCTTGAGGCTCTTCTAGTTCCGTTTCCGGGGGATTGTCTATGCCGGGCAGCTGTATCTGTGTGTCTGATGCTTCTGAAGGCTGGAGGAAAATGAGAGGCATGATTGAGTCGTGATATTCAGAGTTTTGATAGTAAAATGAATGATGAAAAATGGTGATTGGATATAAAAGGGGATCTAAAAAGAAACAATAAAACATTTTCGACTTTTTTACTATAAGCGGAATGATAGAAAAGTTAATTCAGAAAAGTGACCTTTTTTCATGAAAATGCAAATTCGTTCAATGCAGATGTTTTCCTAACGCCTACCCGAGGTATTTAAAGTGAACGCCCTGTCTACGCGAAGTTTACGTCACGTCCACACTCTAGTCACGCAAGAATTACGCTGCACAAAGACTATTTCAATGTTCCCAGTAGAATTGACATACAAAATAGGGCCTCATGCAAACAGAAGGCCAATCCCCGTAGTTAAAAAAGTTCAAAATTTAGTCGTCATCTCATCTCAACGGCAATTAATGTCAAAAATGTAGGTAAATTAGGGCTTTTTGTTACAGATTAAGGGTGAGATCTGAATGCAAAGTTTTCTTAAAATATGATAATTTCCCCTCTGGCTTTAAAAAGAATTTTTCTATTGGAATGATTGTGAGTGTGCATGAATGAATAATTCCAGTTCAAAATACTTACATCAGTTATCATTAATGAGATATTTAAAATACTATGTTCTAATGGGTTTACCTTGACGTCAATACTCCCGCGTCCCAGAGTATGCTTGGAAAACATCGTTCAAGTAAATACATATACTATTCAGTTCAAGCTTTATATATGACAGGTGATATAGGTTAGCGATATACATAGCGGAGTTAGAGTCTGGCAAACGAAAGTACACTCAAATTATTTGCAAACTTTTTATATGGCTATGTTATATATACTATGTCAACCTCAATTTGCCAAAACAAGATGGAGTGTTGTTGGTGATTTGTTGTGATCTTGATACAGCATTTACTAAATAAAAAATGACAAAACAGTGACTCTAATTAATCTTTTTAAGTGGAAGTTTGATTATTATGTTAGTGAATAACCAAAATTATTAAATAGAATATTGTTGTTTTTTTTATCCGAATTGCTGCATAATATTTGAAGACGTATTTTTATTCAGACGAAGTTAACTGAGTTTTCGAAATGTCAAGAAACGTGACTTTGATTTGGATCATATTAGTTACCATGGTTTTAAACAAATAATTCTAAAGTATCAAATTAGGTTATTCCAGTTATGTCATACTAATTTTGGGGTTACCATGCTGATATTTTTTAAATTTTCCGCGCTTTTTCAGTCTCTGCTTTCTTTTGCCAGACTCTAGTAATATTTTATAAATATAATAGCGGTTAAATTGTGTTAGTGAGATATTTATATAGCTCTGGCAATACGTGGTGTATATTTGAACCCAAGTGCTATAAAGGCTGACCAAATGTTTTTTGAGTTCCTTATGATCAGTGTCACATAGTGCAAAGTTGTGCAAAAATAAACATAGAAATCAAACGACTGTGCGCTCTTTTGCAGGGATGTTAAGGAGCTCCGTAACCGTAACCGAAACTATCGGATATCCGAAATCTATCCGTAACCGTATCCGATATAAAAGTTTCGGATAATTTCGGACAGGGGCCGAGTCTAAATGAGACACGTTATGACAGGTTTTTCTGCCCAGCCGAGCCGACACACTAGCCGCGTGCGGCATATGTATATTTTTTTTTTAAAAATTGTAAAATTAAAACACAAATAACAATATTTGTATTATACTTTTATAATTTCTTACAAATCTAATATTCATAACCGAAAGTAACGGATACTCCGAAATAATTTCGTATCTGTAACCGTATCCGAAACCGGTATAATATTATTTCTATATCCGAATCCGTATCCAGATCCGAAATTTCATATCCATAACATCCCCACTCTTTTGAACTGAAACTTTCTAGCGTTACTTTTATTTAGATTTTATTATAAAATCCACAAGGAACAGATAAACATTACTGGGATTACCAATAATATTATAGGTAATAAGTGGTAGATAGGTTATACGCGCTCCGCAAGTAACACGCCAAAATTTGTTAACAAGTTTTCTTCGTGCTGTCTCTTTTTCGCTCCCAATAATTACGACATGCCGTCCTCACTCACCACCGTTTTTGAAGATCGAATGTTGGATATTCGATCGAGCGTTGAAAATTGCGAAAGATACATTTTTCTTTTGTATAAAATTTTTGTATTTTTAATATTTAGAAATCAAAGGGAAATTTTGCTTATTTATATTAATTAAACATTCCTTGAACAGTAATGTACTTTACGTAATCTAATCAATATCTCGGTTAACACAAAATAAACAGAGTAGGTGTAAATTATTGGAAAAAAAAAAAATAGTCTACAATTCAATGTCACTATCATTGGCTGGAGAAAAAAACACGTAAAATACATGTAAAAAACTTAAATTTGCAAGGAATTCAACCGAATATCCGCAAGGAAACATTCTGTATTTTATTGAAAAATACAGGGGCGTTTAAAAGATACATGTATTTTACATGTTTTTTTTAACGCTAGTAGGTAACCTATCTACTCTCTTTTTACTTATAATATCATTGGGGATACCCTGTCATGTTTATCAGGTCCAAGTAAATTTTGTAGACTTGGTTAACAAAAAACCAGTAACATAATATTGTTGGGCAACTTTCTCTGGCTAAATACTAGAATGGGTTGAAATAAACACCATGAATTACACAACTAAAGCTATATAAACACAAAACCAAGCATATGCCAATATGAGCCTTATGAACAAGAAAGCCGTGCTCACCTCAACATCGTTAGCGTTCTCTCTCTCAGGCAGCGCGCGCGCACGCTTCTTGCTGCGCGGGTTGTTGCCCTCTGTCGTCGCCTGCCGCTTGGGTTGGAACTATTTGGGGAATAACATTTGTTTAGAAAGACATCTATACTATAATATAATAATTATAAAGAGCTAAAGTTTGTTTGTTGGTAAGTTTGTATGTAGGGAGTAATCTCCAGAACTACCAGTTGGATTTGAAAAGTTGAAACCATTCTCGTAGAAGGCTCGCGGACGAAGTCGCAGGCAGACGCTAGTTTTGAATATCTCTGTTTCTAGAGTTTGTTTTTGAATCCCGTAGACTAATTGTTAATCATTTGAAATATCAAATTAGTCTACGGGATTAAAAACTGAACTTTAGTGTGAGAGATGTTAGAATTGGAGGAAATTGGAGTGTCGCTAATACTCTGTTATGCTTTTACGCTACAAACGACCCTTAATTTTAATGTATTTGAAAACATGTCGGTAGTCGGATGAAATTTGGCACAAGGGTACACCACGACCTGGGTTAGGACATACGATACTTTTATCTCGATATTCCCACGGGATCGAGTTTTATGCGGTTGAAACCGCGGGGCGCTGCTAATATATACAATATATAAAGGTAACCCTGTCCGATCCGAAAGGGGCACATTGGTACTGCAATAATATTACCTAAAAGTAATAATCTTATTATTATTGAAAATTAAATAGTTATTGCTATTTATACCTTTATAATAGCAATTTATCAACAGGTGTCGTAAGTTATGACTTGTAGACACCCGCTAAACGACGGCCGCCCGCGCCCAATGCAATCACCCGGCCAAATTCCCCATTGAAAAAAAAAAATTACCAATTTTTATTTTATTGTTTTCCTGAAAATTACCACATAAATAGACTCTCAGTACGATACCTATAAACAACACCCTCACGGATCGTACAGGGTTTTTTTTTTAACTGTTGTGTATTGTGTTAGCTATTATCTAATTAAAAAGTCGCCGACACACACCCCGTCCGCACATTGCCTCAGACCGACCTGTAACTCGGGCGGCAGGAACACGCGCGTGTTGGCGAAGTACTCCCCTTGCGGCGCGAAGTACATGCGCGGGATGCGCGCGTCTGAGGGGAAGTCTCGCAGCTCGAAGCTTTGTGATCGCGACCAGATCACTGACATGGCTAAGTCGCAGACGGCCCATAATTTCTGCGAAGAAAAATTGAAGATTAATCTTTATATATAAAAATCAATTGCTGTTCGTTAGTCTCACTAAAACTCGAGAACGGCTGGGCCGATTTAGCTGATTTTGGTTTTGAAATGTTTGTCGTAGTCCAGGAAAGGTTTAAACGGTGAGAAAATATGGAAAAACACACGAAAAAAAAATATTTATGAAGAAAATTCGCGTTCTCATACATTTTGTGTGGATCGGCATTTATGATATCTCGGTAGGGTAGGTAGGGTAGGTAGGGTAGGTAGGGTAGGTAGGGTAGGTAGAGTAGGTAGGGTAGGTAGGGTAGGTAGGGTAGGTAGGGTAGGTAGGGTAGGTAGGGTAGGTAGGGTAGGTAGGGTAGGTAGGGTAGGTAGGGTAGGTAGGGTAGGTAGGGTAGGTAGGGTAGGTAGGGTAGGTAGGGTAGGTAGGGTAGGTAGGGTAGGTAGGGTAGGTAGGGTAGGTAGGGTAGGTAGGGTAGGTAGGGTAGGTAGGGTAGGTAGGGTAGGTAGGGTAGGTAGGGTAGGTAGGGTAGGTAGGGTAGGTAGGGTAGGTAGGGTAGGTAGGGTAGGTAGGGTAGGTAGGGTAGGTAGGGTAGGTAGGGTAGGTAGGGTAGGTAGGGTAGGTAGGGTAGGTAGGGTAGGTAGGGTAGGTAGGGTAGGTAGGGTAGGTAGGGTAGGTAGGGTAGGTAGGGTAGGTAGGGTAGGTAGGGTAGGTAGGGTAGGTAGGGTAGGTAGGGTAGGTAGGGTAGGTAGGGTAGGTAGGGTAGGTAGGGTAGGTAGGGTAGGTAGGGTAGGTAGGGTAGGTAGGGTAGGTAGGGTAGGTAGGGTAGGTAGGGTAGGTAGGGTAGGTAGGGTAGGTAGGGTAGAAATTTTAAAATCCTATACATGCACATTCATTTACTGTTAGGCAGAACGAAGTTGGCTGGGTCAGCTAGTCTATAAATATAAAAATCAATTGCTGTTCGTTAGTCTCACTAAAACTCGAGAACGGCTAAGCCGATTTAGCTGATTTTGGTTTTGAAATGTTTGTCGTAGTCCAGGGAAGGTTTAAACGGTGAGAAAATATGGAAAAACTCACGAAAAAAAAATATGAAAAAAATTCACGTTCTCATACATTTTGTGTGGATCGACTTTTTTGATATCTCGGTAGGTAGGTAGGGTAGGTTGGGTAGGTAGGGTAGGTAGGGTAGGTAGGGTAGGTAGGGTAGGTTGGGTAGGTAGTGTAGGTTGGGTAGGTAGGGTAGGTAGGGTAGAAATTTTAAAATCCTAAACATGCACATTCATTGACTGTTAGGCGGATCGAAGTTTGCTGGGTCATATCAAAGTATCGTCCGTAAACCGACTTTACAAACAACCAATTTGTTTTTTGTCGTCACTATTTGTACCGCCCTTTATAGGTGGCTCACCTGCCGTCCGCTTGGTGACGCAGCCAACCATACATTTAGTTGGCGACACGACCTGACTGCGCCGCCATGGCATCCCGGTAACGTATAGCTCTTACTTTGCTGACCTGGCAAAATAAAAAGTATGCTTACATAGTTGACGGCGTCGTCCGTCTCGTTGAGAGCATCCTTGTGCATCTTCATGCGCTCCACGAGGCTCTTATAGAAGCCGTAGCAGTAGAAGTCGTTGCGAGTGATCAACGGCTCCAGGATGAACCACAGGCAGTTCTTGACGACCTGTGAATAAAATAGTAAATTATTTACTAAAGATAAAGATGTGTCTTATGTCACGAGCGCTATATTAAATCCCGAGTGTAACGAAGGATACTAGTGTTATAATTGTCGTGTTGTGTGCCTTTTTGTCTGTGCTAAATAAATGTATTTTCTTTCTTTTCTTTTCTCTCTAGCGCAGCAAGGGAGCTCAGAGTTAAGACTAGAATCCTGAGGGCAGTGAGGGATTCAAGCTCGCCCAAGACGAAGACACTTTTATCTCCGAGGAGAATACTTTAACTGCCTCGTTGGTCTAGTGGTCGCAAGCGCTACTGCTGAGCATGAGGTCCTGGGTTCGATTCCCGGGTCGGGCAAAGTGTTATTGGGTTTTTCTATCTGAAATTTCTCAGTAGCAGCTCGGAGTCTGGATTTGTGCCCGGTTGATGGCAATAGGCTCGCCCCCTATTACATGGGACTTAAACATAACTGGCGAAATGTGGGTGTACCTGCTACAGGGACACCTCTGCCCAACCCTTCGGGGAAACAAGGCGTGATGTTATGATGTTATGAGAATACTCTACTTTTCACACCTTCTGCTAACATAAAGCTTTTTAAAAATTAGTTTTTTTTTTTGGATTGTTTTTATTCAAATGTTCAGTTGAGGTTCTAAATTCAAATTACATTACTGACCAGCGACTTTAAATAATGAAATTCAATCAATGTAACAGATATTAATTATAGAGATAGCTTTTCAAAGAAAAGTATGCGCTTCGGGGACGGGAATCATCGTCTATCTTCGGAAATACGAATGCACGATGATGAGATTGTTACAACCATGGAAGTACTCGCCTATTTTTGATTACTATGTTTACAAACTATGCAATTCCAAAAAACATTTGCCTCTGTGGGAGTACTCTGTGGCGCGACGTTTGTACTAATTTGGTAACACGATGATTAACGAAGCGCATACCTTTTCAAATTCAAATTCAAAATATTTTATTTCACATAAACCTACATGGGCACTTATGAAACGTCAGAAGCTAGGTGCACGGTTCCAATTGGTCGTTTCCTATGGAGAAGAGCCGGCAAGAAACTCCACGGTTACTCTTTTAAAAATAATTGGCTTTTACAATACTTTCAAATAACAGTGTTACTAGGTAGGGGAGGACAGTGTAGGTCTTTCAATAAGTACTAATTACTTAACAAAATAGAAAATGGTCTACAATTCACTAACTTTCTGGTTACCTGTAACAAAATATGTTATGTTACAGATCGATATTACAATGGTAAAAAGGCGACATACCTTGAGTTGCACGACGTTATCGTAGGCGGTGAAGGCAGGGTCGTGCGTGAGTATGGGCACCGCGAACACCAGCATGTAGTCCGGCAGGATGTGCGGCAGCTGCGACACGGCGCGCTCCACTGTGCACACAACAATATACGTTAATTCACTGTACTTACAGGACATTATCGTTTGACGTCTATAACAATAGCCGCCGGTGGCATTACAAGTATTCGCTTTGATGCCTAGAATAGACGTCAAATGAAACGCCAGCGATGTCAAGATTATGGTTCACTTATCAATATCCGGTTCGTTTTCGTTTCTAATCCGGTTTGGCCATCCTACGACACAGATGTAGCATCGGCGAAATTCGTAAAACCGATCACCATCCGAACTGAATGCACCTTCAAAATCACCAATCTTTATTACTGTTTTAGGTGAAAATGATATTTACGCAAACGCACTAACTTGTAAAGTCATATAACCAAATACATTCGTAAAATTGAAATGAATTAATGAAAATTATCAAATTTATGCTACATCTAAGTTGTGTCGTACTGTAATTGTATGGACGTTTGTACACTCATGCGTATACGGTTCGCGTTGATTCGTAAATTCTCACTTCCGAGTCGTTTTTTGACGGATCAAAACTGAGTATATCAAACAAAACGAATCAAATACGGTAAATAAGTGGGCAGACACTAGGACGTGAATTTCCCGTCCGTCTTTTTCACGTATCGAATAAGTGTGCAAACGGCCTTACACAAAAAAGGCACTTAGAAAATGACCTTTTTTTAGAATGACTGAAATACAAACTTATTTTTTCTGTCGATAAAATCAATTTTGTGTTCATCCCAACCGAAGAGTTCCGCCATTCACTATACATGGCACGAAAAAGGCCGGTTTTTTTTTTATTCATGTACCGTACAAACTTAAATCTACTTTTACCTTTTTTATCTTTTCTTTTATATAGAGTACAGGTTGTGACGTCACTCACATATTATAAGTTACCTTTAGTGCCGACGATGATGTTCCAGTCGCGCACGTACTCGTGAAGCCGCACCACGTCGAGCCCCGTGAGCCGTATTGTATCTAACTACGCACAGAGTGCAAGTTGTGACGTCACTCACATAGGTTACCTTTAGTGCCGACGGTAATGTTCCGCACGTACTCGCGGCGCCGCACCACGTCGGCCAGCATGTACTGGCGCACGAGGCTGCGTATCCGACGCTCGGGCTCGCGCCCGGCTAGTGCGTACATGCCCATGAAGTCTAGGGGCAGGCATTTGTTGGGGATGCCCTGTGGAAAAAACAGTTTTTGAACTAAACTTAACACAACAGAACAGGGCGTAAGACTTTATTCATGCATATTTTGTCGCACGATCCTTGCGGCTGCGCAGAATCTCGTAAGTAGCGTGCTACCGGTTGTGGCGTCTCATGATAACGTGGTCGAACAACCGCAGTAGCCACCGATCGATTTCTGGTAAATCATTGTACTTGCATCTTGGTGTTGGAAGGAATTCAGCTCGAACCATCGAGAATAAGGAGACTCAAAATATTTTGGTGTAACATTTTGGTTTAGGTACACAATTCACTTGTTCTATATTTTTACTAGATATTAATATAAATTACCTTTGACAATCCTTTGTGTAGTTTTGTAGCAAAAGCTTCTCTGACTTGAGGTACGTCGTCCTGAAATAACAAAACATTATGAAGTTTATAAAAAAATATTTGGTAATAAAAAGCCGCATTAGATCTATCGAACGCATAAGCGTGTATCCTCAAACACATGCTTATTTTAACGAAGTATCGCAAGTGGGTAAAAAGTGAAGAAAGATCAGGTGCGTTAGTAGTGATGTGCCGGATCGTTAAAAAATGTGATCCGCGGATACGGATACGGAACATAAGGGTTTAGATCCGCGAATACGGATTTGGATCTCAACTTTCTTCAGGTTCAGCAGGAATTATTTATGATCCTCATCGTACCTGACTTTTGGGGGACAAAGCTGCCAAGTTACTCTTTTTGAAATACAATTTACCATTACTCAATATTAATTATGACGTATATTTTTTTGAAGTTCTTGAAAACAACATAGTTTTAATTGATGTGTTAACTCACATAATTATTTAAATTAGCATAGCACAAATATTAGAGGTTTGATCTCAATACAAAGATAGTTTAATTACTACCTTATAACTTTTTACTGGTACTTACTCTACTTGAATTATAATAAATATGTTTTTTTTTACTGATTTGGATTGAAGTTAACAGTATTTCATTGCTACATATCTTAAAAATTTCGTAACTTAATAAAATGTATTAATATAAAATATCCGTTCAAAATCCACCAAAAAGTAACGGATACGGATACAGATCTTTTTTCTCCCTCGGATATCCGCGGATTCGGATACGGATATCTGGCACATCACTAGTTACTACGCACCTGTATTCATCTATGGTACAGTGGTACTTGACTGTACCACAGATGAATACATTTATGGGACACTCCGCACTTTAGGGATGAAGCTACAAGTAGGTACGCGGCGAGCTCGACTTGTCGAATTCAGTGGGCGTAACGTAGTCAGAAGAGGCAACTTCTAGGTGAATATAAGTGTAGGTAATTAGCGCTGCGCGACCTAAATTTAACTTTATTGTGTGGTAGCAAGAGTCGCTTTTTATTTAAATGATCTGTGGTAGTACTCGCAACCGGCGTGTGTCTGTAACCAGATGTATGTACGTAAATGAAACAAAAGGAGTATGTAAGTAGTGCTGGATACGTAGCATGACCACCATGGAAACGGGTTTTGTCGACGGAAGAATAGACAAAATGACAGATTGTGATTGTTTATCTGTCATTTTGTCTATTCTTCCGTACGCGTGCAGGTAGGGAGAAGCCTACCCGTATGGGAAGAAAGCGTGAGTTTTATACAATCGTGAGTGGGGATAATTTTAAGTCTCTTGGAGCACAACTGACGGCAATTTTATCTTTTACACAAACACCTATATCATTCTACAACAGAATGACGATTGTATTATTTTTATCAAGAGGTCGAAATCCTCACAATCATGAGATGCGACAGGTTGTAGAACTGCTCGGCGGTGAACTGGTCGCCGACGCCCTTCTGTTCGCAGATCTTCAGCATGGCCGCGCCCGCCGCCAGCCGCAGGTGAGCCATCTCCGCTTTAGATAGACGGTTTTGCTGGAATAGAGGAACTTACTGTTAGAAGATGTAAGGCCACGAAATAAAGGATGACATGGACTGGTTAGTTGAGAACTGCCATGAGTTACTTCTTTAGCATAGCATACTACAAAATACTGGTTAGTGCTGACCCTTCCGGAGCAGTCGTGAATTTATCCAACATTATAGAGTATATTTCTGTCCAATGGCATGCTCTAAATACTAGATAAATAATACTCAGATCTAAATATGACTTTATAATAAGGACTACATTAGCTTCATTTATATTAAGAGGAGGCTCCCTAAATTGTATGTTAATTTGCATTAATATTCTGAAAAAGTCACGCATACAATCAAAATGGAACTTTAGTGTATGATTTATTGGATCGTTTTCTTTCCATATATTACATAATTGGAACATTTTCACTTGATTCATTTTTTATTCTAAAATCATGTCTTTTTTAAAGATTATTTGAAACAAAAGCAACATTACTCTGCCTTTATGTCTAAAATAATTTGACAGTAAAAAAAAAATAATTGTTCATTATACTGGTATTCAGCTGCATCCGGTTAAACTGGAAGCCGACTCCAACAAAGTAAATACAAAATACCACTTTTATACCTGTAGCAAATCCCCCTTGTGCACTATAAACGCATTCAGCATCCTGAAGGTCTTCTGCGCAGACAGCTCATCCTTCTTGAGTCCTAGCAGCCAGCGCGCCATACACTTGAGTCCCTCTAGCTTGCAGCGCGTTTCCTCGGGCAGCTGGTCTTCAGGGCACCACGGCTCGTCGGGCACTGAGGAGCTGGCTCCTCCTTCGCGGACTAGTAGCTCTTTTACGATCTGTGGAGGATTAAAGGTAATGGAATAATGTTTTTGGTAAAAGTTTAAACGGTAGTTTAGCGTCGCGGGAGAATCTGATATTTTTAATTCACGGTCCAATCAAAATAAGGATCCCTAAGATACGGAGTGTGCTGTGCCTATACTATACTGTAAAAAGCATAATTATTGGAATACTGTAGTGTTGTATGGAGACCACATTACGCCACTCATAAACTTCTCTTAGAAAGAGTCCAGAAAAGATTTCTATGGCATCTTGCTTTTTCCAAAGGGAAAACCAAGCAGCTGGCCTCCTATGTGTCCCGTCTGCAAACTTTCAAAATGATCTCATTATCGACTAGAAGAGAAGTTATGGATGCCTTGTTTCTGTACAAACTCCTCAGAAAGCAAATAGACTGTCCACAGCTACTAAGTCTCATCAAGTTTCGTGCCCCAACCCGCTGTCCTCGAAAACCCATCACTCCGCTCCACCCGCCCTTGCGTAAAACTGTCCTAGGTGCTAACTCGCCTATACCGCGAATGTGCAAAATCCTAAATAGCTGTAGTGACCTGATCGACGTACACCATGATAGCAAAGGGAAATTTTGTAAATTAATTATTGAATACTACTCGACCAACTAAGGCATAATTTGAATTGGCAAATTAATTCATTTACATAATTATTTAATGTTATTTAATTCATAGTAATTTAATTTTTAATTAACTTTTAATTTATAATCTAATGTAAACCTAATATTTAATCATAGTTTATTTTTATTTATTTATCTCCACTCTGTTACCAATCTATAATATTTTTTAAATTAATTTAATTATAATTCAATTCGATTTTTGATTTGTGTGTTGTATTGCTAGAAGTATGCTTTGTTTTTACATTATTTTAAATCACCCAATATTATCAATTAATTGCAGTAATATAAATGTAAAAATATGATGTCCAAATATATAGCGCATGTGGTGTTAGCCTTTAAGTAATTGTTGCACTTATAAATGTATATTGTGTACTTTTAATACCTAGACATGAAATGTGTAAACAATTGTAGGCTAACCTATTAATAAATAAATAAATATACTGTGTTAACTTTATAGAGTTTGTTAGTAGCGATGAGATGAAATGGCGACAGGTCACTGGAACAACTTGCGACCCACGGATGTCCCTCAAGTTAAAGGGGAAAATCTACAAGTCCGTGATAAGGCCTGTCGTATTGTATGGATCGGAATGATGGGCCGTGAAAAAGACGGATGAAAAAAGATTGGATGTAGCGGAGATGAGAATGTTGAGATGGATGTGTGGAGTGACGAAAATGTATAAAGTAAGAGATGAGTATATATGGGGAAGTTTAAAAGTGGCGCCAGTGACAGAAAAGTTGAAAGGAAATCGTTTGGCCTGGTATGGGCATGTGATGAGGAGAGAGGAAACGCATGTGACTAAAAGAGTGATGAATATAAATGTTGATGGATGGAGCGGGAGAGGAAGACCAAAGAAAAGATGGAAGGATTGTGTGAGGAATGATATGAAAGAGAAGGGAGTGAATGATAGCGTGACGGTTGACAGGGGAGAGTGGAAAAAGAAAACGTGTTGCGCCGACCACTAGTAACATGGGACAAGGGCAGGAAGATGATGATGACAGTAGCGATGAGCAACGCCGAAATAAAAACTCATCGTAATACATGAAAAATAAGCAGTATTTCTTCAACGATAAGTAACAAGCCCCAAGACGGCCCATTCCATATCCTGCAGTCCCCTGAAATGTGTTAACTTTTACCTTGCTACGCAATAGAATGGCATTTTGAATGGCCAATGAACCAGTAACTTTCCAACGCATACATAATTATATCTTGTAGTTATAGCGTTAATTTTGGATATTTATCTTACCTTCCTAGAGACAATATTCTTGATGTGCACGGGGAAGTTGTCAGGAAGATTGTGTGCTATGTGTCCGAGCGTCACGATGGCCGTGCGGTAGTGTTCGGAGTGCGGCGAGAGAGTCGCCTTTAGAGTCTCCAGGATTTCTGTGAAGATCTGCGTCCTTTGTTCTGGTACGTTCATGAATAGGCATCTGGGGAACCATGAATATAAAATGTACTATTGTTACTGTATACTTCTGACAGCAAACCAGTTCTATTTAGGGATACAAAAACTTCAAACTATGTGACAACAAAGTACAAACTATGTTCTTAATATCCCTCGGCAAACCTCGTATTTCGTCAGTCGTCGGATTTCTATCAGTTGCCTTTTGCACTTGGTGCAGACCGGACGCTCTCAATCGACTTGGAAGTATATAGAGTTGTTAATACTGTTTTAACTTAATGTAATTTATTTAAAAAATGGGAGGAAAGCCGCTAAAGTCGCAGGCACAACAGATAGGAAAATAGTTTTACAGCTCTATATAGTTCACACGGAAATCAAAACAAAACAACAATAAAGTACTTAGTATATATCTTATGTGTTAGGATACTTTTTATCCCGATATTCCCACGGGATGGAGACTTATGCGGGTGAAACCGCGGGGCGTAGCCAGTTATATTATATTATAAAGTATAGATTTATTTGATATATTTAACCGTCTATGTACAGACGCCAGCACATCAAGCTACTACAATCTGTCAAATTTATTTAATAGATTTTCAACTTTATTGCTGAACAATAATGTTCAAAGTTGATTGGGAAAATTTGACAGTTTCGGGTAGCTTGATGTGCTGGCGTCTGTACACACATATAAACAGACGAGAGAAGGATAAAAAAATTCGTGCAAAGATGATGCTTAGTTATAAAGAAATATTTTCTAGCATACCTATTTATTATTTACTGAGATAAGGGAAAATACTGTTAAGGCTGATTTAATTTAGCAGACTTCTAGTTCAATTTATACCTAGCTCCCGAATTTTGTTACAATATTGGTTCATTTTCAAAAGGTGAGGAAAAGACGACTATCAAATAATAAGTTATAGATATCTTACCTGACAGCATTCTTGGCTTGTTTCGGTGTGCCGACTTCGGCGTACGCTTTACACAGCGTTATTAGCCGCGGGAACAGGGCCGGACATGCGTCACCTGGAAACAAAGCAATTTTATTATTACGCTTACATGAACATTCTTACACACTCTGCGTTCAGCGCTCGGTGTGGAAACACGCCGTGTTCAGGTTCGCGACAAGTCAATAACGAAGGATTCTAGTGTACCCTCGCTTCGCTCAGGAGTTAACTCCCCCGCTTCGCTCAGACTCCAACTAGACTAGAATCCTGAGTGCAGCGAGATATTCAAGCTTGCCCAAGACGAAGACACTTTTATCCCCGAGGAATACTCTGCTTTCATATCTTCTGTGAGGTGATAAAAAGCAATTCGGTTTTCGTTTTTTGTAGTGAAAACTTCTTTAGGCGCGTCGGGTTTTTGAGATGGGAAAAACAATTGAACTCGCGACACCGTTACCGACACCTCATTTTTGTAAACGCGATTGTGCTCTTTATTAATATTACGTTACAGATCAATGTTCTATGCAAGTATTTTTACTTTTGTGCTCTTTATTTAGATAAGGTTACGGACCAATGTTCTATACAAGTATTTTTCTTCCACCAAGGCGATCTTGTTCAAGTTTTCACTTCTGTCAGCACTCCCAGAGTGCAACTGTTTTTTTTTTTTTAAGTTCTCATACTAATTTAATAATTGAGGTTCCAAATTCAAATCACATTATTGACCAGCGGGTTATATTGAACTTCAGTACAATATTATTATCCGGCTAGACCCCGGGCTATTGTGACTTACTTTAGGTTAGGTTTGCATGACATATAATTTGACATTTTCGAGCAGGTGGTGTGAAAAAAATATTATATCACAAGTTTACACTCACTGAGGGGCTTATATTTGCCTAGGAAGGTGAGCGCGGCGAGTATGTGCGGCGCTACGGACTCGTCGTCCAGTTCTAGCAGTGATGTCAACCGGTTCAAGATGTCTTCGTGTATGAAATGAGAGGGAAACACGAAGGAGAGCATGACGAGGAGCTTGAGACCACGTTCGGCTGCTTTCTTCTCGTCGATTCCTGAGGAAAATAGAAGAACATTAGAAGAACATTTTTTTTTTTCTAACTTGAACAGCTGTGCTGCTGGGGAGTTTGTTGCGCCACTTCTTCCCAGCTAAAGGCACTAGGAAGTGGTGAAGGGTGGGCGTTTTGGGGGACTGTCTTATGTAATTTTGACGTTCGAAAAGTGCTGATTCTCAGCCTAGTTTGAATAAATGACTTTCGAATTTTGAATTACTTAGTAAGAAAATTATGTTGTTTTGAGAGTTGTAAGTTGTAATTAGAATTTATTTTGCGCACATTTCTAAACTTCAATTCAGAATCTGAGATAATCATCAAGTTTTGGAACCGCAAATTCAATATCATACATGACGATGTTCAAATTCCATTACATCCAAAAAAAAAATTTACTAATTAAATTAACTAACAAACGTGCAGGATATAGATATCAGATATATACCCGGTTCCCTTCACGGTGCCCTCCACGTAGCCGACGAGTATGACCAGCGAGTCGTGGTCGATCATCACTGAGCTCACTCGTTCTAACAACACCCTTCACTTGTTGTAGTATACTCTCATAATATTAGTTTACTATACTAGTACATACCGCACTCCTCCGCCATAGAGGCATCGGTTCCCTTCACGGGGCCCTCCCTGCACCCCCACATAGTCGAAGAGTATGAGCAGCGAGTTTTGGTCGATCATCACTGAGCTCACTCGTTCTAATAAAATCTTCACTGTGTTGTAGTATACTCTCATATGCTAGACTATCGTATACTATACTAGTACATACCGCACTCTTCCGCCATAGAAGCGTCGGTTCCCTTCACGGTGCCCTCCACGTAGCCAACGAGTATGAGCAGCGAGTTTTGGTCGATCATCACTGAGCTCACTCGTTCTAACAAAATCTTCACTGTGTTGTAGTATACTCTCATATTACTAGACTATAGTATACTATACTAGTACATACCGCACTCTTCCGCCATAGAAGCGTCGGTTCCCTTCACGGTGCCCTCCACGTAGCCAACGAGTATGAGCAGCGAGTTTTGGTCGATCATCACTAAGCTCACTCGTTCTAATAAAATCTTCACTGTGTTGTAGTATACTCTCATATACTAGACTATAGTATACTATACTAGTACATACCGCACTCTTCCGTCCGCCATAGAAGCGTCGGTTCCCTTCACGGTGCCCTCCACGTAGCCGACGAGTATGAGCAGCGAGTCGTGGTCGATCATCACTGAGCTCACTCGTTCTAATAAAATCTTCACTGTGTTGTAGTATACTCTCATATACTAGACTATAGTATACTATACTAGTACATACCGCACTCTTCCGCCATAGAAGCGTCGGTTCCCTTCACGGTGCCCTCCACGTAGCCGACGAGTATGAGCAGCGAGTCGTGGTCGATCATCACTGAGCTCACTCGTTCTAACAACATCTTCACTGTGTTATAGTAGAGGTTTGTCATCACTGGCTGGCCTAGTTTCTTTAAGACGCTTGACTGAAAGGTGGACAGACAAATTAGTTTTTATAATAATGACGACAGGAAGATCATTTAGGTTGTTTTTTAGATATTAGCCCCGGGTTTCGAGAAGGTTAATTTACGTTCGCTAAGAAAATTTCCAAACCATTGACTGCTGTATTGTCGATCAAACAATATGACTGGCCATGAGTTGAACAACATTAGATTTATTCGATTTACTAGTCTGTGATTTGAAAAAAAACTTCGATTCGAAAAACCGAAGATTTACATGGATTAAAATTTTAATCAGCGTTTTAAACAACCAATGCCACAAAATAATTAGCCGATGGTTGTACATATTTCTTTGCATAGGAGCTATATCAATACTAAGCAAATCATTAATGTCCGATTCTTATAATTTACGAACAGTTATTGGTTAAAATTAAGACTCTTGTATCTTTACCAATAATAAAGCAAAGGCCTCATAGTTTTGCATAGTACACCTTCCCATATGGAAGTAGGTATCACAGGTCTATATGCCCAGTTTGGCAATAAAAAATGCTTCCATGGGTAAGCAAAACGATTCGTTTTGTTCATAGGAACCGAGCATAAGATGGGTAAATAGATCGTTCATTTGGTGCACACAAAAGACATAGCACAACATACAAAAACACGATTAAATAATAACTAAATACATGAATATAGCTACAAGGTGCCAATATACAACAAAAATTAAAGAAGAAAACAAGACATTGTGATGGCACTATCGGCTATGACACACTTTAAAATAATGAAACATGCAAAGTGCGGTGTGCGTCTCAAGGTTGCACCAAATGGGAGTCCCAAGTCAGCATGTGTCAGGCGCAGGAGGAGACGCCGGGGCGGGAATCGCGAGCCGATTTCCGGCCACCGTAGGCGCGGGCTTGCGGACGGTGAGCAATGGGTAGCTCGCCGTCCGATAAGGACCAGGCCCGGGTCGACGGCGCGTTGTGTTCCACGCGCGCCTCAAAGAGATGTCAGCAGAATTGACGGGGTCCGCTAGGGCCAATGCCTGCCGGGGGTTCGAAGAAAACCGAAGGAACACGGGTGGGTTTTAATCAGTAAGAGTCTGACACGCCCTCCCGCTCCACAGAAGTTATAAAAAAAAAAAAGAGCATTTGTCAGGCAAATATACCTGACGCTGATATTCTGCTGGATCCCTGCAGTGACATACGGACGTCAAGCAGATGAGATAAATATGCGAATTATTGATTTTGTGAAAAGTGGAATGTGCGGAGTGAAATTACGTAAGTAAAATAAGATCACAACCCCACCTGTAGCTTAACAGGTTAGTGGGTCACCAGTCTCACTAGGTCGCCTTTCAGATAATACTGAAACCAGGTTAGCGCTACGCTTAATTACATTACTATACTCTATAACATTTATACTCACAGTAGTACGAACGCAGACCTCGCAGCTCACATTCGGATTCAAAATGGTCTCCATTCCTTGCAACAATTCAGGAGCCTGTTTCATATGATGAGAGAACTTATTCAAGAACTCCTGAGACTTGACCGACTCTGGCAAGAACTTCGAACTTATATGTAGCACTTTAGCTATCATTTCTTTTTGTACGGCCGGCGTCGGCGGTTTTCGGTGGAGCTCGATCCATTCGCCGACAGTACGACGAACGACCAACTGGTGTTTTTGTAACTCTATGAACGCTTTCGTCGCGTTATCGTCAACGTTTGACATTAGGTAAAAAAGCTTCTTCATACGAATCGGAGCTGGCAATGTGTATGGAACGAGAGAAGTATTTAGAAGGCGTTCCACCAATAAACGGTCTTCTAAAGCCGTCATGTAATAACCATGAAGGATTTTATCTTTGATCCATTGGACTGCTTTCTCTGTGGCGGGAGGTACGCTCTCTTCTGTTAGAAACTTTTTGTAGATCAGTGCTAGACCGGACATAGCCTCTTTTCGAATTTTGAATTTTTTGTCGAGCGTTCTTTCGCGGACGAAGTGTAGGAGATCTTCTGATTCGGCGACTGCTTGGAAGTCCCTTTGAGCTGTTGCTATGATGGCCATTACTACCTCGTAGCGTACTTGTTCATGTGCATCATGTTGCCTTAATTTTAATGTCTCTGTTATGTCTTTTCTCAAGTCTGGGTGATGTACTAGGAAGTGCATGCAGTATTGCACGCATTTGATTCTGATTGGTACTGATATATCGTTGAATCTGCCGAGGAAGGCTCGCCATAGTGCTGGGTACTGTTTCGCTAGTTCTGATCCCGGTTCAGAGAACATTCTCGCAAGTAATGCGACGCCACTGAGCCGCTCCGGGAACTGTGCGGATTTGAGTTTGCATTCTAACTGTGGTAGCACGGACAGAAGGATTGTGGGGCAGCATTGATATAACTCGTAGATAAGCTCGTACACTTTTGAGTATATGAGAAGATTCTTTTCTTCTTTGCCGAGAATTAGCACGTGGTTGAAGAACTGTGGAAGATACATGGAATTAACTATTACACTTTAAAAGTATCGACATAGAATACATTATTTAGAAACGGAAAGGATTTCATTAATACTTAGTTTATCTTACAGCGAACTTGGGTTTATTTTAGACTATAAAGTTAATTCCCACTACATTGAGCGGAAAATATAAAAATGTCTTAGGCATTAAGTCAGCCTTTGTACAGTATTTTTTACTTGTGCATAAAGTTTTAATAAATAAAATCTATCAATACACGTAATTCATCCCAACATGCAGTCCTAATATTAGCTTGTACACAAATTAATCTATTTTTATAAGAGTAAATTTAGGTATCTACCTACATGAGTTTCATCTTAGAAAAGGTCATATTAGGTACACACACCCACCATCTTAACTTTACGTAGGTGGTAGTCGTAAGGGATTGCTATGTAAGTACATATTTGATTAAGGGGAAAGCGTCAAGGCAGCCCGTTAAGTTCAAATTTTCTTATGTTTTTTGCAATTAGCAGTTGAGTATCAGGTTGTATGTTGATCTTAATATGATTCGCGGCCGTATCATAGCCGTAACATAGAGACATACATAAAAATCGTTGTGTAATTTTGGCTAAGTTCACATGTAACGCGCATTAACGCGCGTCAACGCATGATCAAATTTAAAGAGAGTTCAGATGATGAGCGCTAACGCGCGTTTCCAGAGAACGAAAATTAACAAAATTTAAAAAAATGTACTTGCAATCGCAATGAAAGCGCGCGCTCAACTGAACAGCAAACGGACGTTACATTAATATCAAAACGTGCGTCAACGCGCGATCGCTTGTGTCTAGAATTTTTCTCTGAGCGCTGCGTTAACGCTCGCTGACGCGCGTTAACGCGTGCGCATGTGATCGGTTGTTGGGTAAATTTTGCCTCTAAATATAGCCTTTAAGTTCGTGTACACGTCTGCTGCTCCAATATACAGATATGTACCTGCATTTAAACTGTTTAGAAAAGGGGGAACGTAATGATTGCAAGCGTCCGTACCTAAACATACACGTGATATGCAGTATCAAACGCGATGCAGTTATCTGGAGCAACAAACGTGCTTCTGCATTCAATCGTTTGAATAATTTGGTATGTCCACATTCTGAATTCCGATGACAAAATGTAATGCGTCATTTTGAAGTGCGTAGAAGTGTCCTTTGTTACCACACAGTACTGCAGATCCGTGTAAAAGTCCTTTAATTGGGCGTTGCATCTGGTCATAGCTTTACAAATTTATGACATGCTCAAGATAAACTAGTTGATATATTTAGTAACCAATTCCGCTTAACTATTCCTAAAGCAACACGCCGTGTTCGAGTTTGCGACAAGTCAATCGTCATCCTGAGGATGCCTCGTTGAGAGATGAAACATGTGTCGATTTCTTACAAGGTTTTTTATAGCTCTTTAGGAATAGTTAAGCGGAACTGGTTACTTAACATATCAACGTCTATTGTATTTTATAATGGATTTCCGCAAGGTCACGCCTGATGCAATTAGAACTATCTAACTATTTAAGAAATTGAAAATGTTGTGACGCAAGCGGTGACGACTTTGCGGCGATTCCCTCACTTTCGCGGGCCGAGCTATCTAGAAGCACGGGAGTGTGTCTAGCCAAGTTCGACAACGCACCCCAAATTGTTACCTTACACGAACCATTTCGAGCGAGTTATGACCAAAAATCAAGTTGAACGACTTCACCTTCATTACATAAACTGCTTACCGCTAGTCTAGTATACAAGGTTCAAGGGTATAACTAATAACTAGTCTTGATAATCAGCCCCTTGGCGAGTGAGTACGCGTATTTGTGGTCTCGTTTGTTGGGCGGGTAATTGCTTAACACACAATGGCAATTGCCTTTCATTTTGACACTTCAACAACATTTATTGCGCTATTTACGTTGCAGAGATGACAATTTTTTTACATGTTGTCATTGAAAGAGTGTACGCAGTCAGGGTAAAGTTCCTGAGGATCACGTTCAGGAGCTCATTGTACACCACCTCCGACTCCGTGATGAAACAAGACATCCAGCATGAACGACTTCACTTTTATTACATAAACCAGCCTTTCAAGGGATATCGTATTACCCCGTAACTGGGCTGTGGCGGTCAGATAGGCAGTCGGTCCATGTAAAGTACATACTGGTATTCAGCTGCATCCGGTTAGACTGAAAGCCGACCCCAACTTAGTTGGCAAAAGGCTAGGAGATGATGATGACTTACCGCCTGTATATAAGGTTCGAGGGTCTCACTAGTCTTGATAATCAGCTCCTTGGCGAGCGAGTACGCGTACTTGTGGTCGCGTTTGTTGGGCTCGACTAGATTCATCAGGATCACGTTCAGAAGCTCGTTGGAGACCACGTCCGACTCCGTGATGAGTGGGCACAGGACATCCAGCATGAAGGATTTCACCTTTGTTGAGTGTTCCGTACTGGGGAAAGAAGTGGTGGTTAGAAAGTTGGATTAGGTGGAACTTTTATGATATAACCAATATTTTGTGTCAACATAAAGAGTGTCCATGGAGATTCTTGCTCGTTCTTCTACATAAGAACCTACTATTTGGAACTCCGCCCCTAAGACGACCCACATGTGTGAGCGCAGACACAGGTGCACCGCGCATTCTCTCTGCCCTCACTATAAACCCACGTGCGCACGGACGAAAAATATCGCAGTTGGATATTTTCGCACACTAGATTTTCAACACTCTGCTAAGCACCGAGAGTTGAAAATCCAACAGTGTGTTTTTTCGACGCGCTGGGATGCACCCTGTTGAATTCTCAACGCTCGGCTTAACACCGAGAGTTGAAAATCCAGTGCGCGATAAAATCCCGCCGCGATATTTTTACGTCTGTGCGCGTGGGCTAAAAGGCCGATGGGACGGTAATCCATCACGACCGGAGGGACATCAGGCGCAGGACCAATGGTTTCACGTGCTTTTCGAGGCACGAGGGTATCACACCGCCAACTTCCAAACATCGGGCTGTTCTAAGAAATTCCCAGTGGAAAACTTCACTATGTTGTACAATATCTTACTTGATTAAAATCTCTCTTTATTTGATTGCATGCCGTAGGTAGGGTAAGCGGAGATCGAGGTCAAGAGCAGACCCATTCCGCAATAAAAAAGAAATACTCATATTAAAGTTAAGTGCGATATGCATATATGAGAAGCAATCATTTTTTGAAGTGAAAACTTCTTTAGGCGCGTTGGGCTATTTTGAGATGGGAAAAAAACATTTTACAAAAAAAAAACAACCGACTTCAAAAAAAAACACTACAAAGTGAAAAATAACTTTAATTTCGGAAGTCGGTGTCTTTGGTTTTGAATTTTCGTTTGTCACCGACTTCCGAAATTAAAGTTATTTTTCACTTTGTACTGTTTTTTTTTAAGTCGGTTGTTTTTTTTTTTGTAAAAAGTTTTTATTTTTCATTTTTTAGTTGTGGTACCTACCCCATACAAATTCGAATACCACTACCTGCTATGTAAATAACAGTGACAAGAAGTTATCATATCATCTACTCGTACATACTAAGTGGGAAAAAATACGTATAATTGAAGCTAACTCAAGAACTACCCAAGCAAAGTTAATAAAATTTATATGGGACCACCTCTGAAGTATGATCTACCAAACAAAAAAAGAATCATCAAAATCTATTCATAATTAGCGGAGTAACCGCGTAACAAACATACAAAAAAAAAAAAAAACAAAAAAAAAAAAACATACAGACGAATTGAGAACCTCCTCCTTTTGGAAGTCGGTTAAAAACAATTGAACTCGCGACACCTTTACCGACACCTCATTTTTGTAAACGCAACTGTGCTCTTTATTTATATTACATTATGGGTCAATGTTCTATGAAAGTTTTTTTTACTTTAAAGGTTGGTTTGGAAGTTTTTTTTTTTTTTGTAAATAAAAAAAACTAAATTCAAAATATTTTATTTCACACAAACCTACAAGAGCACTTATGAAACGTCAGAAGCTAGGTGCACGGTTCCAATTGCTCGCTTCCTATGGAGAAAAGCCGGCAAGAAACTCCACGGTTACTCTTTTCAAAATAAATGGTTTCTACAATGTTTTCAAATTACAGTGTTAATAAGTATGGGAGGACAGTGTAGGCCTATCAACAAGTACCAGGTACTTAAATGCGTTTGTGCTCTTTATTTAGATAAGGTTACGGACCAATGTTCTATACAAGTATTTTTCTTCCACCAAGACGATCTTGTTCAAGTTTTCACTTCTGTCGGCACTACTGTTTTTTTTTTTTTATTGGCATTTTGCAGGTCAACCTAGGAGGTTGTCGGCTGCTTAACCGGACTTTCCTGTGGCTGCCTCAATAAAGGCTGCGCGACACGCGACGCGACACGCAACGCGACACAAAGACACCGCTCGTCGCGCGACGAACGGTGCCTTTGTGTCGCGTCGCGTGTTGCGCTGGTCTGCACGAGCCTTAAATTAAGGCCTCCAGCCAGGGCATAAAATTTATAAACTAAGCGATTACACGCTAAGGGTACCCCCTGTGGGGTACGGACCTCGGCTTAGGGCGTCGCTGGGGGAGGACAATAAGGGACAGACAGGCTGGAACGGATTAATAAGAAGCAATCAAAGTTCAAGGCCGTACTTGTTTATGACAAATTCTGAGTAATGCACTACCTCAAACTCTGCGTTATGAGGCGTGCAAAAAGAAATGTATTGGGACTTTGAAAAAATCTGTCTTATCTGTACTTTATATACCTACATTATAGCAAACACATGATTTTTATTTCTATTGACCTTTTATTTTCATACTTATATAGTAAGTAGCCACTAAACCATTGCGTATAAAAGCAGTAAGTACCGACATTTCTGCATTTCTACTCCGTATTAAATTCTAAACTTCAAATCCGCCATTTTTTTAAGAAAACCTTATTAAGTTAAAAAGGAATGTTCCTAGAATTCGCAATAGTGAACAAGGTCTGGGATAAAAGACTTGTTTCGAGAACTGGGATCGATTTAACTTACTGTAGTATACAGGGTGGGTTTTAGAACAAAGGTTAATTTGGCTTCTTTGATTTTCTTTAAAGATAGTATTCCTTAGTTACTGTTTTAAATTTTCCTAGGAATGCCTAGGAAAATTTAACTAAACAGTAACTAAGTATTTTTGAAAAAATATTCACGACCACGTTCATATTACAATTTTAATCAATTTGTTATCTAAGCTTGATATAAACTTTACCTGCATAATGTCCAGTTAACCGCATGTCATTGGGGGAACAATTTGACATTTAAAGCGCCTTTATGTTGTTAGCAGTAAGGGTGATTTTTATCGTGCCTAGAGTTGCAATCCGTCCGGATAAAGCCGGACAGTGTTAGGCTTTTTGACCTCTTGTCCGGGCCAATTTGACTGCGTTTGGCCTGTCCAGCTTTTGTAAGGCTTTTTATTTTCTTATTTCTATCGTTCTTTCTTTTGACGCAAGCCGCACACACACTTCACCCTACCCGGGTTCGCCCGTTCAGACGAGTCGAGCGAAATGTTTTATAATAAAATTATTAAGGAGGTTGAGCTTCTAAAACAGGTTTCTAGCAATGAAAATGATAATACCGATTAAAACTTGTAAAAAATATGTGTGTTATATGAACTTTTAGTAAAAAATCCTATTTATTTTTTTGGCGTCGTCGGTGGGACACAAATGTCCGGCTTTTTAGCGGGGAAGTCCGGTTTTCTGATTTTTAGAGATGACAACGCTACGTGCCGGACTCCGTTCGGACGTGTGATGGACTATAGATTCATATTTAATTAACAACTTCTTGTTCTTTAATCAAAAAGAAGCAGCAATTTAAGAAAATAGTTTTTATTCCCTCATCAATAAAACCAGCAAAACTGATTTTTAGTTTGTAATTTATCGTTTGCTATTTTTTTTTCCTAATTTATGTTTAATGGGTATTTTGTACCGACCTTTTTTTTTCACTTTTTTATGTCACGTGTTTATCAGTGGAAACTTGTAAATGGCCTTCAATTTTATATAATTTAAGAACACTGTGTAAGTTAGCTGTAAGTTTCCCGAATATAATAAAATAAAATAAAATAAAATAACCATTATTAAACAAAAGCCTTTCAGTTATTAAATAAATTTAACTTTTAATCAATTTTATGAAATCGTGCAAAGGTTAAGAATTCTGTAAAAGTTGTTAGACAATGAAAAAAAGTATCGATTCCAAAGTTGTTCAAATACTACTCGGGTCTTTATAGAGCCCGATCACACGCACAACACCACATCGCAGCGACAAAATGTGGGCAAGCAGTGGTTACGTGTGAATAATGTCGCTGCAGCTTTTTGCAATTTTGTAGTTACCACGACGCAACTCGCGGTAACCACGAAATTTTGATGTGGCTGCTTTGTCGATAGTACTTTTATTTTTTTTGGTTGGGAAATTATCAAATAACTTCTCCCGCTCTGGGCGGACCGGGAGGGCGTGTCCAGACTCTTACTGACTAAAACCCACCCATGTTCCTTCATTTGCCATGTTGCCGGGGGCCACGATGTCCCTTTCGGACTTCATCGCAACCCCGGCAGGTTGTCGATAGTACTTGCGATGTGGTTGCATTGTGACTAGTGTTTCCAAGGAGACATATCGTTGTGGCTGCGACGTAGCCTTGATGTGATCGGTAACGCCCAAACGATTGAACTATTAATTTTCATACAAATTAGCGCCGATCCACGCGTTGTCGTTGTGGTATGGTTCTGGTACGTGTGGTCGGGTCCTTAGAACACGACCACGATTCTAAATATCGAAATGCAGCATACGATTAGTTTTAACTGCTAAGCAAGCAACGATAACGTATTTCATTTTAAATTGTATCACAGATTATCTACAAAGCATAGCAATATAAATATTGTCTACTCTAATTGATACTTGTATACAAGATAAGTTTTTATCCGGTGCGCAAACTTTAACACGTGACTAATTATTATTATGAACAACTTTTACTATGGAACAAACTTAAAATCGCGAAAAAAAAATCTGCTGTTCCCTACATGTATGTTCGCATAACTCATCAAAATGTAGGGAACAGTTGATTTTTTTTTTCGCGATTTCAGGTTTGGTCCCATAGTAAAAGTTGTTCATAATGATGAGTAAAGTCACGTGTTTAAGTATCCTGTATTATTGTGTAATTAGTGATGTGATAAGTTCTTCTTTTTCTTCATAAATCGTTAAGAAGAATTTTATGGAATGAACGAAATGCACCGACCGACGACCCCAGCGTGGTTTGACCAGCCTCGATTACTCAAGTGAACTCAATGATGCACTAGCCCCGGAGCCTCATGTTGCATGGGGCCACAAAAACCATTGCATATCAAGGCGTAGACCGGTGGGCGCGATAATGGTAAGGAAGACGTGCCCTTAGAAAATAGAGTCGTACCGGAATCTTTAAGAAGAATTTCACTCCGACATCGGTGAAGAAGTTATATTATGAGTCTGAAATCGCCAATCCTCCTTGAGCAAGCGTGGTGATCAATGCTCATGCCTTCTCTGTATGAGAAGAGGCCTTTGCCATGTAGTTGGACAATAATAGGCTGGTATTATTACTATTATATTAAATCTTTAGACAGTCAGAGAAACCCCAAAATCATTTAACCTCTTTTCAGTCTATTCAATAAATAAAAAAACATTATGAATACTTCGGCCGTTATAAGCATTTGAAGAGGAAAGAAAAATCTTGGATCTCAGTTCTGCCAATGTTAACATATCCACGACATTCACTTTAGAACATCCTATCGAATAAAACTACACAGCCTCGGATATAATCGAGTTCACATTACATTGGTCCTTCGAGTCGCGATGAACGTTTCGTTTTCCACCTTCATCTCAAAAGGAACACACATCGCAAATACGCAACTAACTGGAATACCAATATGAACAAGACTACTCCTATATTTAAATAAGGCTAATAATAAAGCTTCCGAAAAAAAAATACAAAGTTTTCGAAAAGTCATTATGTTGTGCTACAAAAGTTAGTGACAGAAACGAATCGCTGCAAAACAGACTGCCCTACCCCTAGTGTAATTTAAGCCCGCGGAGGGGCAAGGCGGTCCACGCTTGCATGACCGCCGGAGCCTCACAGCGTCGGAGCCGTGACAGAAACCATGCCTGCTGCATATTGCATACTCGCTTGCATGCTGCATGCATGGTGTATGCTTGTTTGAAAAATATTACGTCAGCAAATTGTATTGATTTTTCGGAATTTTCAGTATTTTATTCGGTCGTTTCTTTATTTCTATTCGTATATAAGTTGACGGAAAATTATTATTATTGCAGTAAATATCATATTTTGAGTATGCACATATTTTAATTTTTTTCCGGGGCGTTTATTACTACCCTTTAAATAATAAACAGTAATATTTACTGAAATGAATTCGAATTACTACTGCGTACTTAATTAAATAAAAGCGCGCTGTTGGATTTAAGGGTCGGGTAAATGCCGGTGACCTTGGCCATACAAATGCGCATCGCGCTCACGCTGCGCCGCCGCCGTTCGCTTTCTTAAGAAATATTTATTTTTAGTAACGAAAATATAAATATTAGAAAAAAATCACAGAGAGACAATAAAATAGTCTGTTCATACAAAAAAAAAACATGAAAATAACTTGAGTAGTTAGAAAGTAATATCGTTTTTTATGCTTTGGGTAGACATTACTTCAAGAATTTATTTCATAAAGTATTTTACTACAATACTTAAATATTCACTTATAGAATTGATGTGTATGCATTCTAGTTTAACATTAATTTTTTGCATAACTTACATTATTTGACGGCGTATTAAAAGTCACTAAAATCATATATCTGCGCCTTAACTCAGCGCCGAAAGTTGAAAAATCAATAACGCACTTTTATTCAATCATTTAGGTGTTGCCTAGTGTTAGTGAAAACGGCATTATATGACTTCCTTTTTAAGAATGTTCTAGAACAAAATAAAACTGAATACTTACTTGACAATCTTGAACATAAGCGAGAAGAGTGCGCAGAAGATCTCCTGGCAGTCTTCCAACTCGAAGCACATGTTGAAGGACTTCACATATGCCAGGTTCTCCAGCAGATAGAAGTACCGCTTGAATGCTGGATCCTTCGGGTCGCGGAGACCTTGCAGTTGGTTGATCAGGAACAGGAATATTGTCTTTACCTGTTGGAGAGGAAGGAGGATATTAGTCATAAATGATGACTATTTCTTAAATAAAACACTCCGGGAGTGCCGACAGAAGTGAAAACTTGAACAAGATCGCCTTGGTGGAAGAAAAATACTTGTTTAGAACATTGGTCCGTAACCTTATCTAAATAAAGAGTACAATTGCGTTTACAAAAAAAAATACTTCCAAAACCTTTAAAGTAAAAATACTTGCATAGAACATTGATCCGTAACGTAATATAAATGAAGAGCATAATCGCGTTTACAAAACCTTTAAAGTAAAAATACTTGCATAGAACATTGATCCGTAAAGTAATGTAAATAAAGAGCACAATCGCATTTACAAAAATGAGGTGTCGGTACAGCCTGCTACAGGTACACCTCTGCCCAAGCCTTCGGGGAAACAAGGCGTGATGTTATGTATGTATGAGGTGTCGGTTACGGTCTCGCGTTCAATTGTTTTTCCCATCTCTAAAATTCCCAACGCGCCTAAAGAAGTTTTCACTTAAAAACTTTTTACAAAAAAAAAACTACCGACTTCCAAAAAAAACACTACAAAGTGAAAAATAACTTTAATTTCGGAAGTCGGTGTCTTGGGTTTTGTGTTTTCGTTTTTTGCCACCGACTTCCGAAATTAAAGTTATTTTTCACTTTGTAGTGTTTTTTTTGGAAGTCGGTAGTTTTTTTTTTGTAAAAAGTTTTTATTTTTCACTTTTTAGTTGTAGTACCTACCCCACACTCATTCGAATACCACTACCTACTACCAGTGTGAGGAAGTTATCATATCATCTACATACTAAGTGGGAAAAAAAATACGTATTTTGTAGCTAACTGAAAAACTACCCAAGCAAAGTTAATAAAATTTATATGGGACCAATTTGGGAGCATACCCTTTCAAACAAAAAAGGAATTTTCAAAATCGGTCCACAAATGACGGAGAAATCGGTGGACATACATAAAAAAAAAACATACGCGTCGAACAATATAACCTCCTCCTTTTTGGAAGTCGGTTAAAAAATGAGCCGACGCGGGACGTCTGGCGGATTTGACCCTCGAAATTATTATGAGTACAGGTAATATGCATAAAAGCATAGTTTACCGACGCCAACATTGGCGTTGGCGTTGGTTTGGCATTGGCACTATTGGCGTGGCGACGCAGCGTCGCTACGCCAACAGTCGGTCTGACCCGCGGCTATAGATGTTTCACATCTAAAACACTTCGGTTCGGAGTTCGGTGTTTCTTACCCGACTTCTCTGAGAAGAAAGACCGAAACAAACTTAGAGGTCAGTCTCTTTGAAAGTCCAAACATAATCTTGGACAGGGCATATGAGGACCATGTAGATTAGTATCTGAAATGATCATTTGAGAAAAGAACCACACAGATTTGAGCGGATCTGTCCAGTTAGTGCAAGCATTTGTCAGTAAACGCATCGTCATGCCTTAAGTCCCGTTGTTCAAAAACATGTTCCTCATCATCATCTCAACCAGAAGATGTCCACACTCCACTGCTAGACATTGGTCTCTCAAATATCGCTACAACTGGTCCTATGCCTCCCACATTCAGAAATTTCCACGACCATCACTTGGGTCGTAGGTCCACCTTATGCCATCTACCTACGCTGATCCTTTCGATGTACATTCTTCCTACCTCGTATTTATAACTTTTATGTCCAGCAATAGATTGCAAGATGAATATGAAATGGAAAGTCAGTATCAACTTATATAGTGCCGACGGGCGGACGACTTGATTGTGAGTTGATAAATAACATTAAGAACATCCTGTGAACATTAATCCATGCATCCGCCTTGCAAACCAAGTAGAAGCGGCTTATGGAGGGATCCAACCAAGTACATAGCGATAATAGCGATGGATTTGAGATGACACCCACATTTCGCCAGCTATATTTGTCATAAACTGACATGTAATAGGGTAATGTAATAGGGGTATTGCTGGCAACTTAGCGCATATCCAGATTACATGCTGCTTAAGAGAATCTTCTAATGCCCAATAGGACTATGCTCAGCAGTTACAGTCGCAGCCACTAAAACAACGAGGCCGAAATTGGCGGAAATTCTGGGCTAAGGTGGGTGACACAAGTATTATGTAAATTTATCATACAACTAGCGACCCGCTCCTTGTCAGGTTTTTAAGGTCGTAAAAAGCGTGCGAAGCGGCACGGTTCTTACGACCTGACAAAACATCGAGATTTCTTAGTTTTAATATGAAACTTTAATACTAACGCATTATACATATAAACCTTCCGGAATAAATTCTCTAACTAAACGTTGGTGAAAACCTCATTAAAATCTGTTGCGTGGTTTAGAAGAACAACACGGACATACAGACAAACAAGAAAAGCGACTTTAATTTATAAAATGTATAGATATTAGATTACTAAAGCCGTATTCAAACCAGCAAGATTACTGCATTATAGCGCGACAGTGAATTCAGCACATATTCTATCCATATCATCTTCCAACTGACATAATCCGTATCGACAAATTAGACACTTGAGTGGTTGCACAAAATCGATTTAATCATAACTGCGCGCACAAAGGCAGCGGCATGCATTCCGCGAATGCTTTGAACGTTTTGAATCACTTACAACATTTGACGAATCTAAATAGAATGCTTTGGAAACAGCTTTAATTTATAAAACTTTTTACAAAAAAAAAAAACATTCGACTTCAAAAAAAAAACACTACAAAGTGAAAAATAACTTTAATTTCGGAAGTCGGTGTCTTGGTTTTGAATTTTCGTTCTTTGTCACCAACTTCCGAAATTAAAGTTATTCACTTTGTCGTCACTTTGTCGTGTTTTTTTTTTTGAAGTCGGTTGTTTTTTTTTTTTTTGTAAAAAGTTTTTATTTTTCACTTTTTAGTGTTGTGGTACCTACCCCAAATAAATTCGAATACCACTACCTGCTATGTAAATAACAGTGACAGGAAGTTATCATATCATCCACATACTAAGTGGGAAAAAATACGTATTATTGAAGCTAACTCAAAAACTACCCAAGCAAAGTTAATAACAGACGAATTGAGAACCTCCTCCTTTTGGAAGTCGGTTAAAAATAGCATGTCAACAGAGTTTGGGGTCCTGCAGGGTAATTGCGTAACAGACAATCCCAATGCTATTCATTTGTCCATTCCACAAAATAAATAATTGCAATGGATTACCAGTTTCCTAGAAAATCCTTAGGACTGTGATAGAAAGTGTGTTACGCAATACGGTAGTTGCCTAGGTAAAAAAAGAAATTATATTTAGTCCGTCTTTCAGATAATAAAAAAATATTAGACACGTATTTTTTGCTTTATCATTTTAATCAAAAATAACTTAGAAAACACGCATTAAAGTTGAGGAGTGGGGGCTTGTCACGTCACAATCTAGCAAGGCGTGACGTCATGCCACATTTTAACTCAATGTATCGCCGTAATCTTTTGATTACGTCAAAAAAGAAAAAATACGTGTTCAATATTTTTTAATAATCTACAAGACGGACAAAAAAAATTGGACACAGGCCTATTTGGGTGCTGGTCCCAATCTCAGGCAAGTTATTGGTGGTTTTTTCCAGTAGGAATTTCTCAGTAGCAGCCCGTAGACCTAATTTGTGCCCGGTTCATAAAAATAGGCTCGCTCCTATAGAACTGTGGCGGCATCTACATCGCCACGTACGAACTCCGCAACACTGACCTCACGCAAAATCCTACATCGCGCAAGCAGACTTTACCGCGCGACTAACACTGTATACAACGTCTCGACATCAATCGTCGGGCAGTAGCCTACCAGACACGACACCCGTCTGGTCGGAGGATCCTCCCTTTTCTATAGAGGATGAGTGAATTTTACACCCTGTTCCTCATACCTCTATAGAACTTACGGCTCATGTACGCTATCCGGTTGACGTCATCACGTCAACGCCGGCTGTCGCTGAAAACCAGCGCTGGGGCTCAGTCTCGCATAGGATCGCAGCATTATGCTGAGCAATGGCCGTTTTGCGTGGATGTGACGCTATTTTCCCCCAAATTTTTATTTTCGTGTTTTGTTCTTTCTTTGCGTCATGTTTACCGTAAATTTTCTTTCTTTATTTTTTTTTTAAACTCATAGTAAAAACATGCAAAGTAAACAAAAGTTCAAGCACTAACTTGCAATTTCCAATTAAACTTGGAAAGTGTTTCCTATAGTCGTGTTAAGTAAGAGGTTTCCCCAAGTTTACTGTCCATATTCATGAACATGAATAAATATCAAGGAATTCTAAGCAGATGATATGTCTTGTGTTCTTTTCTGATGGAAAATATGTTCGTATATTGCATTTTAATCATTCATAGTTTTTAAGTGCCTTGTTGCTACCTCATGTTCATTTAAAATGATGTACTATTGATTTTTAGCCCCGGTGGCATTAGTATTGCCATAATCGATAGCTGTTTACCGAAGCGGTATATTAAAGAATATTATTCTTGGTCGAAAAGCTTGTTAGCAATTGAGTAATTGCTGTTGGTTTTGTCTGTGTGCTGTAATAAAGGACGATGATATTATACAATAACGAGCTAACCCGGCGAACTTCGTTCAGTCAATGAATGTGCATGTTTAGGATTTTAAAATGACTACAAAATTCCTACCCTACCTATTTTTCGGTATATTCGGTAGATCTGAGTACTACCGAATATACATAAAAAAAATCATAAAACCGGCCAAGTGCATGTCGGACCACGCACAATGTAGGGTTCCGTAGTTGGGATGAATTTATCCCAAGAACAAACTTAACTTTGTAGTTGAAAAAAAAAATCTTTCATACAGAATGTATGGGAGAACATGTGTTGCAACCGCAAATCTAAGTTGGTCAATTATTACTCGCTAACTTGTAAAGCCTACTCAGCTGTGATAGTTTTAAATTCGTTATATAAGCTACTGCCGTGAATTTTTTCACATATCTAAAACCAACCATTTAGCTGGCAGGGGGGGGGGGGACACTTGACTCTAACAAAAATTTGCACTTTAAAGCTTAATATTTCGCAAACGGATCTATGAATTCAAAAATGGTATTAAAACACTCACAATGTTTTTAAAAGACCTTTCCAACGATACCCCACAACAAGGGATAGAAAAAAAAAAACATCCCCACTTTACGTGTAGGGGAGGTACACTAAAAAAAAATTTTTTTCATTATTTTATTTTACCACTTTGTCGGCATGATTAAAATGTATACCTATACCAAATTACAACTTTCTAGTAGTAACAGTCTTGGAGCTAGACCGCGGACAGACAGACAGACAGACAGACAGACGGACATAACGAAACTATAAGGGTTCCTTGTTTACTATATATATTAGATCTCAATTAGAATACGCGATTCCTATCTGGAATCCGTTCTACCTCAAATATAATATTAAATTGGAATTAGTACAGAAAAAGTTTTTGCGTACTGTAAACTATAAATGTTATCATTCAAGGATTCCTTACACACAATTATTACAGCAATTTAATATTTTAAGTTTAGAATCTCGGCGATTACTTTTGATGGCCATGATGCTACATGGTTTGTGTAACAATAAATTTGACTGTATTGAAATCACAAATAAGTTGCGCTATACAGTGCCTAGAACTGTTATCAGACGGGCAGCGCGCGTGCCCCGGCTGTTCCACGTAGATTCATGCAGGACTAACGCCGGGGCACGAGTGCCCCTTCGTCAACTTGTTGAAACCTATAACACGCACTTCATGGACATAGATGTCTTCTCTCTTTCAAGTAAAAAATTTAAAACACTAGCTATAAATACTCTTTCACCACAATCTTAACCTATCAATAATTTTTAAATTCAGTTAAACATAATAAGATACTATTGTATATACATTTCCTGAGTTATCCATCTATTAACTCGTGGACAATGGTGTGGGTTATATGTTTACCTATTTGTGTTACGACTCATAATTTGAACCTTAACATGTAACTGTTTTTTTGTCCCTAATAAATAAATAAAAAAATAAATAAATAAATAATATTATAGAACCCAAATGTCACAACTGTGTGAAAGTCTCCAATTGTAACCTTTCTGGTGAGCAATATGGAATTGTGGCGGCATCTACATTGCCACATACGAACTACGCATCACACTGACGTTACGCGAAATACTGCATCGCGCAAGCAAAGTTTACCGCGCGATCAGCATAATAAATATTTATAGCTTCCCGATATCAATCGTCAGACGCAACACCCGTCTGGTCGAAGGATCTTCCCTTTTCTTATAGCAAAATCTCTCTTCTCCATCCTCCAAAACTCACCTGTTCCTGATCTTTATAAGGCGCCTCCGGGGCATACACCCGGAGCACATCAGCGATGCAGCACGCGATGAGCAGCTGAACATCTCTGGAGGGGTGTGTGAGGAAGAACTCGTCGGCCAGGTGGATCGCCAGCGGTATGTACTGCTGGTACATGCCCTCATCTTGCCCGAGACCTTGTAACGTGTGCGCTAGGACCTGCGGAAGAGAAATGAGGATAAGATTAACACAATGATAGGGAAAATCGAGATGATGTAGGTAATTGGAGTTTCGAATTTATAGGAGATGTATGGTAACCTCAAGTTTGACCTAACATGTCCTCCATCTCCTAACACCTCTGAAAAATCCGGTGTTAGACCATTTTTGATCGTATTCTGTCTGAGGCATCACAGCCTATAATGTTTACACTGCTAGGACACAACCCTCCTTTCGGTGAGAGCAACTGAGCCGTAATCCACTCGGGCTCAGGTCAGTGCGGGTTGGTGAATGTCACATGTTTTCGAATTTTTGATTCTAGGACATGCCGGTTTCCTCACGATGTTTTCTTTCACAGTTTTGCCTGAGGAGTGTGTAAGTTTTGTGTGGTAAGATGGTTTCCACCTGTTTGATAGATTAGATAGGCGAGGCAATGGCCCTTTGCAAATAGTTCCCAAGGACAAGAGTGCAAAGGTGTGCTTGAGTAGCTAAATTATGACCCAATTAGACGCAATTTCTTAAGGTAGACGTTTTCGACTGAAAGAGCAACTAAGGTTGTATAAGCCCTAAACCAGTAACGTATTTCTTTACAAAGATAGCTTCAAATCCATACAAAAAGACTGCACATAGTCAGAATCAATTCCAAACACAAATAATAAAGAATATTCTATCTATCTAGAATGCCCCGATGACCTAAATACAAAAAAAGAGACATTACTTTTTTGTTGATTCTGCACAGACAAAAAACAAATTCCAAAAAAAAACGACCAAGTGCGTGTCGGACCACGCACAATGAAGGATTCCGTAGTTGGGATGAATTTATCCCAAGAACAAACTTAACATTGGAGTTGAAAAACATATTCTATACGGAATGTATGGGAGAACATGTTTTTGAAACTGCAAATGTAAGTTGGTCGATTATTACTCGTTAACTTGTAGAGCCTACTGAGCTGTGTTTTCCTATTAATTTCGTTATGATATAATTATGTAGGATATATACTACTGCCGTGATTTCTTTCACATATCCAAAACCAAATATTTAGCTGGCAGTCACTTTAAAGCTTAATATTTTGCGAACGGATTGATGAATCCAAAAATAGTTTTCATACACTCACAATATTTATAAACGACCTTTCCAACGACACCCCACACAATAGAACAGAAAAAAACATCCTCATTTTACGTGTAGGGGAAGTACCAATTTTTTTTTCACTGTTTTGTTGTACCACTTTTTCGGCGTGATTAATATGGATACTCATGCCAAATTACAGCTTTCTAGTGCTTACTAAGAGTCTCTAAACTAAGCCGGTGATAGACAGACAGACATGGCGAAACTATTAGGGTTCCTTGAACCCTAAAAACAAATACAAAGTAGCCAAAAGCCCTTGATGTCGGGCAGCCAGGGACCAAAGACAATTCATATTGCGTAATTAAACTCTGTGTTGCGACACTGGCAAATGACAACAAACAAACAATCAAAACAAAACAAAAAGCCGATTGCAGATTGGAAAAATAACTACCTACCTACTAAATAAAGTCTAGTAATCACCTTGATTGAAATAGGCTTAACGTCATTTATTGCAGCATTCTGTCCCATCGCGCCGACACAATCTAGGCCAGGTGTCATGTAGACAATAGAACAATTTGTTCGAAGATTACATCTAGATTCCAGTCAACTCTAATGTGACCTCCAATGTATGAATGTGGGTGAGCCACGGAAAACGAAAATTAAAAATAGGTTATTGGAATACTGCGCTCATAATAAATAATTGCTCTGATTCTTTTGGACAGTGTAAAAATATTACGTTCCGAATAATAAATAAATAAACCGGCCAAGAGCGTGTCGGAACACGCACAATGAAGAGCTCCGTAGTTGGGATGAATTCATCCCAAGGACAAACCTAACATTGCAGTTGAAAAACATGTTCTCCCATACATTCCAACTGCAAATGGAACTTTGCACAATATTGAGAAATTTACCATGATATTTTAAGACCATAGACTTCTTAAAGGTTTTCCTGTAATCTATGATAGAACTATATTCTGTACCTAATTACTTATTTCAAAATTTTAGGATTTGTAGTTTCGGAGATAGGGGGAGGGAACGGTAAATTTTCGTTTATTTTCTTAAATATCTTTAAAAGTATTTATTTTAAAATTATAAAAAAAAAAATAAGATCATCCTGATTGATTTTCGTTACACGTCCGTGTTTGGGTCACAGAAATTGATAGTATACCAAATCTCAACTAAATCGGTCCATTAGATTCGGAGAAAATTGATCAACACACGAGTGTTCCCGTTTTTTTCTATTGAGGTATGGAACCCTAAAAGGAAAAGAAATTAAGGTTGTCAAATTAGTTTAGGTAACCATAACTGATGTTTCGATGACACCTGAAAAAAATATGTCGCCTACAAATATGTCAACTACGATTGACATGCTCTTAGTTTTTTCCGTTTCTTTGTAATACTGCTGTAAGTAAAAGACGGCAAGATTTAGTCATCAGCACCAATCTAATTATCCAGTTGGATTGTTCATCTTACCCTATTGCTGGAAAAAGGCCTATCCTATAATAGAGGTATTACCAGTCACTACGCTGAGCGGATTTGTGACCGCAAAGTCAGCTCGCTCGCACCACTGACGTAGTCATTACCCGCGCCCTGTGTCGACTATATTGGGGTCAGCTCCCAGACTAACTAGCAGCGGTTTAATGAAAGTGGTGTGTACCGTAAATAATTACTTTTTGTATTGTTTTTCTAACCACTTTATATTTTGACACAGATTCATGTGCTCTTTATAACATGGAGGGGTCTGTTTCGTTGTGTTTTAATAGTCACCAAATTCCGGTCTGACTGCAGTAAGAGAAGCATAACGGTATGGTTCTTATACACGATGCATGTAACATACGCACCTACAGGCACCTACGCACAGTATCTGATCGTAGGCCCTTTGAGTTTTAGAAAGAAAAAAAGAAAAGAAAGAAAAAGTATTTATTGAGACTCGCACAGGGAATAAAAAATTAAACTAAACACCTTCACCTTAAAACATTAATAAAAAAAAAAAAAAAAAACAAGGTAAAAAACCAAAAGCAGAAAGTCCTGTACGAGGCCAAAAGGCTCCTATCTCAGCATATGCTGCGACATTTAAAAAATAAATGTCGCAGCGCTGGTATTCTGATAGGGCCCACAGTGATGTCACGGATAGATAGATACAGAAATAAACATTAAATAAAATAAAATAAAAATAGATAAGTGAAATACTTTTAAAAATAAAATATAAGTAGTCCGCGTGTCTGCACCCGACGTAACAACAGTTACTTGTCTATGCCTTTAGTATCTGTGGTAGAAAAGGTTCTACTAAGTAGCGCGTCCTAACAGTCATGCACCTGCAGCTCAAAGTGTGAATTTACGCCCCCTGGTACTGTAAAAAGATGCACGGGTGCAATGAAATCGCATCTTTATGCTCAAATTACTTGCGCCATGTACAAACGCCTTTAAACCTCGTACTGACGGGTCGATTATAAATCGCGCCGATTTATTTATTGCACACTGGATTTTCAACGCACTGCTTAGCGCCGAGAGTTGAAAAACCAGTGCGCCATAAAAAATCGTCACATTAAAACATTGCCCGTACGTACCTGGGCTTACGGATCGATCGCTCCACATCACAGATTAATACAGATGGTTCACTCCGCAAAATCATTTAAATAAAAAGCGGCTTTTGCTACGACACAATACAGTGCAATGCAGATCGCACACTTAGAGTAAGCCTGTTAATTCTATGGTCGCACAGCGCTAATTAGTAATTACCTACAATTATATTCACCTAGAAGTTGCCTCTCTGTCTATCGCGTAACTCTTAGATCTTCTGACTACGTTACACTCACTGAGGCCCAACAAGTCGAGCCCGCCGCGTAGCTTCATACCTAAAATCCCGAGCCCCCCTCATTACGTACGATATGATATCGAAAGACCGTATTTGATCGATTGATTATACAGTCAAACCTGTGTAAGCGAGAACTGGGTAAGCGAGAAAAAACTCTATAAATGAAAGTAATTCCCAGGTCCCGTCATTTTTACCCTCTTAAACCTCTATAAGTGAGAAACAGAAATCTCTATATTGAGCAAGTAGTTTTTCACTCGTGGACCTCTATAACTGAGGCTGCTACTTGCCTGTACCTCTAAGAGCGACAGTCGAGCGTAATTCAACATCTGCTATTTATGACTCATTCTTAAATTTTGTGGAACTAACATTGTTTTTGTTCATCTTAACCTTTCCCAACCCGCCTCAACCTCTATAAGAGATAAGGGCCACTCCTGTACCTCTATACGCTAGAAACACGAGTTAGGTTAGTGAGAAGCCTAAGCGAAAAATAAATCGCGGTCCCTTGAACTCTTGCTTGTCCAGGTTCGAATGTAATTAATTGCAAGTTACACAAACCGCTCTCCCAAGTACACATATGCATACAACATAGTGTACCAACATTTCAACATAAATAAAACATTAGTATTGCTGCACATAAAATACGAATATTTATATCTATCTCGAATTCTGGACAGAACTAATTTATCTGTCGCTATATTTAGATGTTCACTGAAATTACATGCAACATATCACACATAATTATTTAGTGGTTATTTATTACTGAGAAAGCAGGAAAACGTTACCACGAAATTATTATGTACTTTATGGCGTTCTGTAGTTTCTGTCTGCTCCCTTGGGAAGAAGGCGTGAGTTTATGTATGTATGTGCAGTATTTCTATTTTTTTATGTCTCTCGGGGATCATCGCATTTCCGAATACAAACGAACGCTAATTTCCATGTCCATCAATTATTAGATTTATCGTGTACCTATAATAATTTCAATTCAGAACTAGGTACTTTATTGTTGTTTTGTTTTGATTTCCGTGTGAACTATATAGAGCTGTAAAACTATTTTCCTATCTGTCGTGCCTGCGCCTTAAGCGGCTTTCCTCCCATTTTTTAATAAATTACATTAAGTTAAAAGAGTATTAACAACTCTATATACTTCCAAGTTTATTGAGAGCGTCCGGTCTGCACCAAGTGCAAATGGCAACTGAAAGAAATCCGACGACTCACGAAACACGAAGTTTACCAAGGGACATTAAAAAAATAGAAATACTGTATGTGTGTATGTAAAGCAGGAAAACCTCAAATCATTCCGAGTGATATCAAACATGACATGACACATAGGCTTACGACGAACTAGTGTATCCCCAAAGATGCTTGTTATCATATCTTATCATACTACACGGAACACCCATACCTTAACGATGACGTCATCAATTCTCGATAGAAGAGGCGAGCCTATTGCCCCAAGGCACGGCACAGGCACAAAGGATAACCTTGGATTTAGCTCGACGAAAAGCCGATAGATAGGCGGAGAAGCAAAACTGAATAGGCAAAACTGCGCCAGGTTGACCTGATCGGATGTCCCATGCGCATACACGAAACATTGAGACCAAACGAAGAGAGTATTTTAAACGATGGGCCTGTTTACTTTGGGCCTGATAGAGGATGAAACATTTTAAAAAGAGTGAACTATGGTGTCTTGCCCCTTCATCATACGAAACTACCTGGCACTCCAGGAAGGGACACCTATAACCAATTCTATTTTCTTATAAATTTTTTTACGTTGAAAAGTGCCTTTTAAATGGCCTACTTGAAATAAATGATTTTACTTTGCCTTAATATCCATATACTTACCTACAACAAGGATTAGTTACACATTTACTGTTCACAGACACAAACACAATAACTAAAAAAATGCCCTTGAACCATATCGTTGGCGTAGATGGAGAACAAAATAACAAAAAAAAATCTTGTTTGGAGAAAATTGCGATTTATTTATGCGACATGATTTGGGTGTTACGAAAATGGTGAAAAGTCAATTTGACCAAAATCGCAGTTATTTAGTTCTCCACCTACGCCGACAATATGTGGTTGATAGGACATGGAAAAGAGTTCAGTAATGAGGCAAAACTGTAGGTAAAATGATGATAAATGGCAGCCTTAAGGTACAATTCCGTGGCCGACCGCAGGCAGCAGCAGCAGGCGACTTCATAGAAATTCGATTCGATTTCTTAGCAGTCGGCAACGGAATTGTATCTTAAAGGTGCAATTCCGTCGGCGGCAACAGCAGGCGACGTGTCGCCGCAACACTACTGGTTTCTATGTATTTCTATGAAATGCATACTTTCCATAGCTAGCGACACGTTTAATTGAAATACAACAGAAACCAGAGTGTAGTACTGCAATTAGCTACGGAATTGTACCTTTAACGTCCAATACACCTCAGCAATATCAACTGCACAAATCAAGATAATGAGCAAACCAATGATGCGAAGTTGCGTAAATTAATAAGTGAAACTGGTTACATTGGTTCTCATATACGAAAGGCTAACAACCGATCATAATTGCTTCACAATTATGACCTTTAATTCAAGGTGAATAGGAACTTCATTTTCATACTTAAGCACTTCCAATCTTCCTTCATAATCTAACGGACCCTATGTAATTACTTTAAGAATACGGGGCAGTAGTAAAACTAGCAATGTATAAGTAAATCTTAGATTTATGAATAATTCAAGGCAAAAAGTTAAGATTAAAATGCAATAAGGGAGACAAAGTTTTAATTTATGAATGTAACTTGGTTCCAATATAACTCGCTTTTGCCCGAGGCTTTGCCAGTGTGTATGTCGGAAAATATACCACGGGAACATACTACCGGGATTTAAAGGAAGCGAAGCAATGATTGCATACCTAATAGCCTAGGAAAAGGTCATTGACTCTTGTAGCACTGCGCTCGCGTTGCCGTCAACCATAATTATTTTGTTACGCGTAATTTTGAGTATGTGATATCTTTTTAATATAATACCGGTCAAAATAGCTTCGGAAGTAACAATAAAAAATTCATCAAATTCTAAAACATGAAAATGGTTACTGTGGGTCAGCTGTAGAAACAGCGCGTTTGGTCTATTTTAGCTACTTCCACAGCTCAAACTCAAACTCAAAGCATTTATTTCCAATAAACCAATTACAGGTACTTTTGAATTGTCAAGGGGTCGGTCAGTCAGAAAAATGAAGCTAGTTGCCCATTCCAAAGCGTAGTAGGTACCTATGGAGAAGAACGGGCAAGAAACTCCACGGACACTCTTTTAAATCAAAATATTGTTACAAAATATTGGTTACATCATTCGTGTTGAACTTATACAAGTGAGAACAATGTAGAAAGACGTGCACGTTAAAAGCGTCCGTAATAAAATACAATATCAATTCAAAAATTTAAATAAATTAAAATAAACCGTGGCAGCTAAGAGATGACCAGTCCCTACTGACGGCGCCCGTTCACGAACATGACGCATGGATCAGCACCATTTAGCTCAACCATTTTGAAGGGAACTTAATGATCCAACACACACGCCACCATCAGCGAGACATTTGAGTGAGCATGACATACTCAAAGCCGCCAGGGCACATTCAAGTCAATGAAAGACGTACCCAGTAAATGGTAGCTTTATGGAATGTACAACATGGTCACAGTGCTCACACATGTGATAGCTGATTGTGTTGTGCATTTTACTGTGGGGTCGGGCTGCTGACATTTAATCCATCTTTATTTTGCAAAAGAGACCTGTCAGAGCCATTTATAATCTACGTCGCCGCGAATCTCTCAGGGAACTTTTTAAAAGGATTAATATTATGACGGTACCTTGCCAATTCATTTATGAAAATATTATGCATGTAAGGAAAAATCCACATCTCTTTAATAAAGTAAGTGATAGACATAATTTTAATACTAGAAATAAAGATAAACTAGATCAACCATTTTTCAGATTATCTAAAGTAACATCTTTTATGTACTGTGTTAATTGTTACAACAATAATAATATAGCTTGTGACATATTGCAACTAAATAAAAGAAAATTTAAAACTCATATTAAAAGTACACTTTGTAAACAAGCATATTACAAATTAGAGGATTATATCCAAGATAAGAGTGCTTGGAAACATGCTAGTCCTGCTCCATAGGACAATTTGGAATCAAGACAAAATCAAACTGTTAATTAATTCAGGCGTGACCTTGCGGAAATCCATTATAAAATACAATAGAAGTGGATATATTTAGTAACCCGTTCCGCTTAGCTATTTCTAAAGAGTCATAAAATACCCCTGAAATAAATCGACACGTGTTTCACCTCTCAACGAGGCATCCTCAGGATGACGATATACTTGTCGCGAACTCGAACACGGCGTGTTGCCACACAAGCGCCGAGCGCTCGGCGTCATCCTGAGGATGCCTCGTTGAGAGGTGAAACACGTGTCGATTTATTTCAGGGGTATTTTATGACTCTATAGAAATAGCTAAGCGGAACGGGTTACTAAATATATCCACTTCTATTGTATTTTTTTTAAATCAAACTTGTTGCTAATTTAATTGTAAAATTTATTATTTTATGTTTTACGATATTGATTTTACATTCTGTGATTACTTCCTCACACACTGATTTATTAATTACAAAATTTTAGGAAAATCGTCTACTTTTACAATGTTTTAAATATGTGAGCACCATGTATCTATCACATATTAAATTATCTGTCGTTGCTTCATTTTTAATTATTTTTACGGTATAGTAATTTTATTCTACGTGCATCGTCTTCACATATAATTATTTAACTAATGTACGTACCTATACAAACAATTGTAAAACATTTAAAAAAAGTAACGGTGGAGTTTCTTACCCATTCTTCTCCATACGAAAACTACCTTTTGGAAGGGGCGACTAGAATCAATTTTATTATTTTGTAAATTTTGACGTTCAAAAGTGCATGGTACATGGGCCTATTTGAAATAAATGATTTGACTTTTTTTCAGCCTTAGAAGATAGACACATGCCATATTGCCATAGCAGACTTTTTTTTAACTTTTTGATGTACAATCCTGTAGCATATTAATTTTATGTATCTCTTACGGTTTAAGCGGCGCACACCAGTAAAGCTAAGTCGGCATGATTTTTTTCCTTCAACAATAATCGTCATGTTTCAGCCAATTTATACAAAATCATAATGAATTATACAATAAACCTTCCTCAAACATTAATCACTCCGTCCATTGGTAAAACCAGTTTGAAAATCTGTTCGGAAGTTTTAAGTTTATCGCGAACAGACAAGACGCAGAACTTTGTTTTTAACCGACTTCCAAAAAGGAGGAGATTATACGTTCGTCGCACGTTTGTTTTTTTTTTTTTTTTTTATGTATGTCCACCGATTTCTCCGTCAATTGTGGACCGATTTTGAAAATTCTTTTTTTTGTTTGAAAGGGTATGTCTCGAGGTGGTCCCATATAAAATTTAACAACTTTGCTTCGATAGTTTTTGAGTTAGCCTCAATAATACGTACTTTTTCCCACTTAGTATGTGGATGATATGATAAGTTCCTGACACTGTTATTTACATAGCAGGTAGTGGTTTTCGAATTTGTGTGGGGTAGGTACCACAACTAAAAAGTGAAAAATAAAAACTTTTTACAAAAAAGAAACAACCGACTTCCAAAAAAAAGTTTTTACAAAAAAAAAACAACCGACTTCAAAAAAAAACACTACAAAGTGAAAAATAACTTTAATTTCGGAAGTCGGTGTCTTGGTTTTGAATTTTCGTTCTTTGTCACCGACTTCCGAAATTAAAGTTATTTTTCACTTTGTAGTGTTTTTTTTTGAAGTCGGTTGTTTTTTTTTTGTAAAAACTTTTTATTTTTCACTTTTTAGTGTTGTGGTACCTACTCCAAACAAATTCGAATACCACTACCTGCTATGTAAATAACAGTGACAGGAAGTTATCATATCATCCACATACTCAGTGGGAAAAAAATTCGTATTATTGAAGCTAACTCAAAAACTACCCAAGCAAAGTTAATAAAATTTATATGGGACCACCTCTGAAGTATGATCTACCAAACAAAAAAAGAATCATCAAAATCAATTCATAATTGGCGGAGCAATCGCGTAACAAACATACAAAAAAAAAAAAAAAACAACATACAGACGAATTGAGAACCTCCTCCTTTTGGAAGTCGGTTAAAAACAATACAAAGTGAAAAATAACTTTAATTTCGGAAGTCGGTGACAAAAAACGAAAATTCAAAACCAAAGACACCGACTTCCGAAATTAAAGTTATTTTTCACTTTGTAGTGTTTTTTGGAAGTAGGTCGTTTTTTTTTTTTTGTAAAAAGTTTGTTATAATATGTAAGGATATGCTTGGTAAAATGGCAGCTATGCCAGAGCGGAGTTTTCGACGAATTCTGAAAAGCCGGAATTTGTGGCTGCATTTGTGCGGTTCTGAAAAGTCAGTAATTTGACGTTTTATTTTGTATGCACATAGTATCTTTCTAGAAGCGAAGATCAAGTCAGTAGATAATCATATTTTGAAAAGAGATCAACGGCATATCCTCGAGTAACCATGACGATCCTAAGGCTTGAAATCTGACACAACATGGAACTAATCCCAAAAATGTGATACTTCACAGTTTATTCGAACGTTCCTTTTATATCATAACGAGACATTTCTTAATCCCAGCGGGATCATAAAAACCCGGGACAGACGACTTATGATGAGTTATAACGAAGTCCCGGGGCGTTCCCGAGTAATCTATAAAAAGTACGTAATAACGCAATCAAATTACAACAGCCCGTCAAGTAAAATTCTAGAGCTTTCAAGACGTTACAAGTTAGTGACGCTATGATATTCAAACCTTTATTTCTCTAGAAGTCCAATGAAAGTTCGAGTCGGACTCGCACACGAAGGGTTACGTATCACCGTACAATATTTTAACATGAAGTACATATTTTGAATGAGTTATAACGAAGTCCCGGGGCGTTCCCGAGTAATCTATAATAACACCCGTATTTATAAACAAGTAAAAGTAATTACTTGAGTAAAAGTAATTACTCAAGTAATGATTTTTATTCTATAGTTTAGTAATTGCTTGAAGTCAGAGCTGTCAAAAGTTAGAATTCTTAGCCAAGTAATAGTCACCATTTCCTTTACTTAAAGCATTGAGAATTCGACCATTTTGCGTTTGATTTTGCGGTTTTATCGAGAATCTCACTCTTTTGATTTCATTAAGTTTCCAGTAAACTAAAGCCCTTTTTTATTTTATTTTCTGAAATAAAAAAAAAATACATTTTTATTTTGTCGTGTCAAACGTTTTTTTCTTCCAACAATCACTTCTTTAATTTAGACATAATTTCATGAAAAAAGTATTTTATTAATTAAAATTAATATTTTAATCATAATAAAATTGTATTACTTAAAATTAGTATTTTAATGATAATTTTATTGTAAGTACCTACTAAAATTGATATTTTAGTGATAATTGTATTAAAATTAGTATTTTAATGATAATTTTATTGTAAGTACCTACTAAAATTGATATTTTAGTAATAATTGTATTAAAATTAATATTTTAATGATACACAATTAATATTTCAATGATAATTGTGTTTAAATTAAAAAGTAAAATAAAATTAAAGTAGTAGGTATTATTTAAGTTACAGTAAAATAATCTACATCTCACGTATGCCTTATAATGAAACAAAACGCAGTAACTGAGTGAGAGGGAAACAACTATCGAGTGTAGATTCTTACTCGAAGTATTTACTCAAGTAAGTAACGTTCATTACTCGACTATAGAATAAGATTTTCTAATGAAGCATTCTATCCTCAAGTAATGACTTCATTGAGTAATTACTTAGCAGCAAGTAATTACTTGTTTATAAATGTTATAGTGGTCCCGTTGGCACCTTTTGGGTACGGAACCCAACCCCCAAGTGAACGTTTCAAAACGGATGTAAGATAGGATATTATAGTACTGTACGTTTCAAGTCGTCGCAGTATGTTGTTATTTACACACTTGACTCGGGGAGAGGTTGGGAGCATTCCCAACCTTTTCGCGTCGAGTCTCAGATACAAAAAATTGTAAATAAGTCCTTTCTGTAGCGGTATTTTGGACCTTGATAAAACTCAAACACAACTGGCGAAATGTGGGTGTGCTATAACGGCCGAACCCAATAACCTATAGTCAGTAAAAGATAGATCGCTATTGATGGTAGACACTACAATTATATCTGTCATTGTGTCACATTCCATAGGATTTCTAGTCTCTGACAGATTATTGGGACGTTAAACCATAGATAGACAGGTTTTTCTATCTCCAGTATGCCAAAACTAGTGATAGATAGGTTATAAGCCTGTGTCCAATTTTTTTTTTTGTCCGTGTTGTAGGTTAGGTATTAAAAATATTGAACACTTGAACACGTATTTTTTTCTTTTTTGACATAATCAAAAGATTACGGCGATACATTGAGTTAAGATAAGATAAGATAAGATAATTTATTTGTCCAAAACATAAGTATACACACATGGCATGCAAGATGTTAAAATAAAATTAAAGAATAATCAAAAAAAAAAAAAAATGAAAATGAAAAAAAAAAAAATTAAAATGATAATGAAAATGTGGCATGCCGTCACGCCTTGCTAGATTTAATACTGAGTTGTGACGTAGCGAGCCCCCCACTCCCCAACTTTAATGCGTGTTTTCAAGTTATTTTTGATTAATATGATAAAGCAAAAAATACGTGTCTAATATTAAGTATTTTATTATCTGAAAGACGGACTAAATAGAATTTCTTTTTTTTTACCTAGGCAACTACCGTATTGGCAGTTATTGGGTTCGGCCGTAAGTAAACCTCTGCCCAACCCTTCGGGCAATGCATGCGTGATGTTTTGTAATTTTGTTTGGGATCTGTCAATTCCTCCTATATTTGTTTTAAACAAACAAAGACATTAAATAACAACGGTAGCTGAACACTTCCTTTCATAGTCGTAAAATGTGTAAACAATAATTACCACAGAATTATAACTTTCAGAAGGACAAGATCGATCATTTTGACGAAGTAGTACGGGATAAACAGACAGATATCGGACAGATGTCGAAGTTAGCACTTGCTGTAAAATGGAGCGCGAACATCGAGTAAAATAGGACAGTCGCGTTATCGTGTGCACTTTGTGAGGGTTTCTGAAACTTTATTTAGTTTCAGAAACCCTCACAAAATGCACATAAATATTGATGGGAATGGCTAGCGATAAATACGTAACCATAACATTCTTAGCCCCCCTTGCCTCACCGTAGCCTTGACCGCTACTGTAGCCAAGGTTTAGCGGACCGCCGGGCACTAGGGGCCATTTTATCTTGGTGTTGTCATTTTAGAGGGGATAAATACCACGCTTGGCAGGCGGGCTGGTGATCATATTATGGTGTTAAAATGCATAGAGAACGCTGCTGGCATTCTCTAGTAAATCCCTTAATTGAGATCGCCTTTTTGCACGCCCGAGAAGAAATAGCATGGTTAGGGATTGCAATTGCTGGATCCAGCATACAGCAATCCAGCTGGATCCAGCGCTTTTTTAAACATGCTGGGTCCAGCATACATCTTGATCCAGCGATGCGGATCCGCAAACGTATCAATTTCTATTGTTTAGTTTTGAGTTGCCGCCATTTTCGAATCGGCGCGGCAACGTTGCCGTTCTGTCACCATAGCACGTGCCGCATGAAAGGCAACGCCGCCCGCCCCCTTTCCCCCTTACCAACTGTACCGCTTATGTTTGTTTATTTTATAAATCAAAGACAGTTGATGAGTTGAATAACTGCTCTCGTCTCGATAGAAAGTGTCTTTGTGTCACTAAAGTGCATATGAAGTGCGTGTTGGTTGTTGTTTGAGAGACTGAATGGTAAGTAAAGTAAAATGTTTATTTTTAATTTTAGTATTAATGTTGATTTGATTCATGTCTCTTACTTTCTCGAAGAAGGAAAAGGAAGACACGTTTGGTGAGGTTCGTCAACACATCGCGAAATCTTTTTGTTCTACCTACCTTTAATTGCAGGAAGTAGGTACATATCCTACAGTGGACTATTTAGTTATTTAGAACTTTGTGTGTGTGTATTGAAAATTAAAATAGTGTTATTGTTACGGTCCTTTTTTAAAAGAATGTTAATTAAGTTAATTTTAAAAGAATTTGTGAGACTGATTGCTACTGATTAGCCGTCCTATCATTAAACATAAGCGTAATTAATAAGATAGTGCTTACTTAGAAACATTATCTTAAATGTTATATGAATATAAGGTTATATGTTTGTTATTTAATTTTATGTTGATTATTTTGATCTCAAATTATTAAAAAACCAAAGCAAATTAATATAAGATATCACCAAATGAGTGGAAGATTTCAAAGATTATCGTAAGAAGTACAAATTAATAAAAAAAGTCTTAAAAATGTCTTCTTTTTATTTTCGTTCCACGTTTTGCTGGATCCGCGCTGGATCCAGCTGGATTCAGGTCAATCCAGCAAAAATTCCGCTGGATTGAAAACGCCGCTGGATTGCAATCCCTAAGCATGGTGTCATTATTTACGTCCGGCACCACACGGTACTATAACTTTACGTGGATCCATTTGGTATTGCTAGAGAGGCAGTTTGTTGTTTGTGTTGATCTTCTGTACTCGCCTATTCTGTGGTCATGTCGTATGTGGAAATCGCACTTGCTGTATAACTGTTCGCACTGATTACAAGTTGAAACTATAGTTGTACACAATATGCAAGTAGATGTTTGTAATGTATGACATACTGGTTAACCGTACATTAGAGTGTTTTCACTTTTATAACATGGTTAGTCTTTAGGAGCTCGTGGCTAAGTTATAACAGCCGCACGGCTCGATCAATCAGGTTAAGCTACGCTTGCTGGGGTGGTTCGTGGATGGGTGACCATCTTTAGAGCGGTTACGCACTAAGTCCGATCCGAATCCGAATTCAAGATCCGAGTTCAATCCGAATTGGTATTGTTCTAAATTGGGACGGACAGAGTTCGGATCAAGTGCGCAACCCCTCATACAAATAGTACTATGGCTACTTTGGACCGACATTTCTCGGATTCGGATCGGACGTAGAACGTAACCACTCTTACATACCGAGAGTCCTCCGTGTCTCGGAAAGTACGTTATTAAGCCGTTGGTCCCGGCTGTCATTTGTAGTTCTCTGACAGTCGTTACGGGTCGTCAGAAGGCCGAAAGTCTGACAACCAGTCTTACCAAGGGGTATCTTATTACCTAGTTATTGGGTTGTGGAGGTCAGATAGGCAGTTGCTCCATGTAAAATACTGGTATTCAGCTGCATCCGGTTAGACTGGAAGCTGACCCCAACATAGTTGGGAAAAGGCTAAGCAGATTGATTGTGTAAGGACTTAAGGTTGAACTAGTCGCGGGCTCGAACTCATTGGTGGGCTTGGTCAAAAAGCACAGTGATGAGCAGTTAGACGCTGGTCTACAAGCACAAACACTAGTTTGCACGCACACAAACACCGTTCAGAACGATTTTAGTAAAACGAGCGCGTAAAAAATTACGAAAAGTCCTTTGGAAGGTGGAGTTTTATGAAAAAACTACTGCATGAATCAATTACGAATAAAGTTTATTATAATCTTCGACAATTGAGCTTTGTCGGAACGAGCTTTGTTTTGGAGATTTTATACTTCTTTACTCCCAAAGTTGCGTTAAAATTAGCAGGAAAAACGAATCTTTGTTGGCTCATAACTTGTTAATTGCTTTTTTTTTACTATTCTGCTTCTGTACAGACAAAAAAAAAAACAACCGACTTCAAAAAAAACACTACAAAGTGAAAAATAACTTTAATTTCGGAAGTCGGTGTCTTTGGTTTTGAATTTTCGTTCTTTGTCACCGACTTCCGAAATTAAAGTTATTTTTCACTTTGTAGTGTTTTTTTTTTTGAAGTCGGTTGTTTTTTTTTTGTAAAAAGTTTTTATTTTTAACTTTTTAGTTGTGGTACCTACCCCACACAAATTCGAATACCACTACCTGCTATGTAAATAACAGTGACAAGAAGTTATCATATCATCTACATACTAAGTGGGAAAAAATACGTATAATTGAAGCTAACTCAAAAACTACCCAAGCAAAGTTAATAAAATTTATATGGGACCACCTCTGAAGTATGATCTACCAAACAAAAAAAGAATCATCAAACCTCCTCCTTTTGGAAGTCGGTTAAAAATTAAGAATTAGACAAAACGATTTCATGTTTTACTTTGGATATAAAATGTGTAACAGTGGAGTAAAACCCCCCCAAAAGTATGGAAAAAACTTTTTACAAAAAAAAAAACAACCGACTTCCAAAAAACACTACAAAGTGAAAAATAACTTTAATTTCGGAAGTCGGTGTCTTTCTTTGGTTTTTAATTTTCGTTTTTTGTCACCGACTTCCGAAATTAAAGTTATTTTTCACTTTGTAGTGTTTTTTGGAAGTCGGTTGTTTTTTTTTTGTAAAAAGTTTTTAATATCTTATCATATCATCCACATACTAAGTGGGAAAAAGTACGTATTATTGAAGGTAACTCAAAAACTATCGAAGCAAAGTTAATAAAATTTATATGGGACGATTTCGAGAGAAAACAAAAAAAGAATTATCTAAATCGGTCCACAATTGACGGAGAAATCGGTGGACATACATAAAAAAAAAACAAACATACGCGACGAACATATAACCTCCTCCTTTTTGGAAGTCGGTTAAAAAGTATCGGCTAGTTGCGCCTTAAGGAGCTAAGGACCGATCAAAAATGTTATGTTTACGGGTTCGCGGAAGTTAGGACCAATTTTCTGAATGTTTTGCATCGGAAACACTGCTAGTTCTACCTCAGATTAGGAACGCAGTGTAGCGTAGAGGTAGAGCGCTTCAGTGGTTTCAGGATAGGATAACATTTTCCTGTGACAATTTTTTTTTTACTGGCAAATTTTTCCCCAGAAGTTTTTATGATCATGGCAGAGTAGATAACAGAAATATTCGTGAAAAAGTTGACGTTATGCGTATCTATCTACATTACCTGGTCGACCGAGCCGGGTGAAAATAGAGAAAACGAATTTTCCCAGACATGAAACCTAGTTAAATCGATTTTTCGCCCCCTAAATTGCAACTTTCATCGAAATCGTTAGAGCCGTTTTCGAGAACATGATTACAAACATCTATATTTGTATACATCATCTATATTTTGTATACAGGGTGGCAGGGACATCGACGCAAAAACTGTTACCATGGATTCGGTGCATGATTCTCAAACGCGCAGCGTCGAAAATTTTCTCCGGTTATTTTAAAAAAAAATCTGCTGTTTCATAGAAAAGTGCAATACCTACGAGGTCAAAACGTATGGAACAGCTGTTTATTTTTTTAACAACCGACGAAAAATTTCAACGCTGGGGATACAGAATCATGTACTGAATCCATGGTAACAGTTTTCGTCTATGTCCCTGTCACCCTGTATACAAATATTGCTCATTAATTAGTACAGAATAGTTAATCTTTTTTATATTTCTATGATCTATATCTATACATACATATAAATTGAAGTTTCTTTTCGTGTCTGTCTGACTGTCCGCGTTGTTCTCTTAAACTACGCAACGGATTTTGATACGGTTTTCACCATCATTTAGAGAATTTATTCCGGAAGGTTTTTTATGTGTTTAACTTAGCATACAAATCTCGATGTTTTGACATTACATGAGATCGCATCCAGACGAAGCAGAGTCGCTAGAATTTTTAGATAAAACTTCATTTTCTATTAAAAAGTGGCCAAGTGCGAGTCGGACTCGCACACGAAGGTTTCTGTACCAACACTACCAGTACACCGTACAATATTTAACACTACTTTTAATTTTTCAAGTGAAAACTGCTTTAGGCGCGTCGGGCATTATTAGATGGGACTAAAACATTGATTTCGCGACACTCTGTAACGCAATTTACCGACACCGTGGAGTAAAAGACATCAACGCGTTGATTACCGCGGTGCCGATTTTTTTTCAAGTTTTCACTTCTGTCGGCACTCCCGGAGGGCCACTGTTTTTTAACTTTATTTTATTTTTATAATTTTTTGTTTTAGCGACCATAGTAGGTACTAGGTACACACTACGAACATTTAGTGTATACTTGTTACGGTTCAAAAGATACAGTCCTGTGACAAACGAAGGGACGGACGGACAGCGGAGCCTTAGTAATTTTGTCTCGTTGGCGCTCTTTGGATACGGATTACGGAACCCTAAAAAGCAAGTAACCAGTACCATAATTGCGTAATTTATTTTCGTACACGATTTTGACTAATTTGTTTCATTTTGACAGTTCAACAACATTCATTGCGTTATTTACGAGATTTGTTTTTCCATCGAAGCAATGGATTAGCAATCTGTTTCAAATCGAAACAGATTGTGTTGTATTGTATTACGCAATTAGGGTACAGTTTTAACTAAGCTCAGCTGGTCGATATCAATAGAATGCTAGAGACTCGGCCCTTCTATTTACAGCCACTTTCCATGACCTTTCACAAGAAATTGCTTTTAGCTTTCTTATTATTTCTAAAACAAATTAAAATGACGACGAAATGGAAACGCAAAACACTTTACTAGATTTTATTATTCTAATTTGTTTAGAGATCTCATTCGTGTTTACAGAACTGTGGCAAATATATGCACGTTTTTCAGCAAGTTTTAGAAAATTAACATAATTGATAGCGCAAAACCTTCACGTGTAGTGTTTTAAAAGACAATGGCGAGCTAGTGGTTATTGTTTTTAAATTATGTATACGGAGGCAAATATTTAGTCCACCAAAAGGTAAAAACCTTGACAAGTAGTATTAGTTTGTAACTCTTTGTATTGCGTTCCTAATTCCCCACTCTATAGAACGGACGTATGTAGTTCAATAATACAGGGTGGCACATCGACGCGAAAACTGTTACCATGGATTCAGTACATGATTCTGAACCCGAATTGAAACTTTTCGTCGGTTATTTAAAAAAAAATCTGCTGTTTTATACAATTTGACCGCGTAGGTACTTTTCTATAAAACATCAGTTTTTTTTTTTTATAACCGACGAAAAATTTCGACGCAGGGTTTCAGAATCGTGTGTGTACTGAATCCATGGTAACAGTTTTCGCGTCGATGTCCCTGCCACCGTGTATAGAAATTAGAAATACAGGATGGCGATTTAGTCACCTGCATCCGTGAAGGGGGTGATCCTACCCGTCAGACTAGACAACTTTTCGACTCGGGGAAAAAAGAACAAATTCCTATACAACTTTAGACAGACAATTTCGATGCATGTATGTTTCTTTTTTTAAAGTAAATATTTATTTAGGCGCGTTGAGCAATTTTTGGTTGGGGGTAAACTTATGGACACGCGTCACCGACGCGCCGTAGTCCACCAGTTTTAAGTTATCACTTTTGTCGGCATGACTGCCTTTTTTTGAAGTTCTTTAGGAGCGTTGATCATTTTTGTGATGGGAAAAAACAATTGAACTCGCGACAATGTTACCGTTACCGACACCTCATTAAAAGTATTTCCTACACAATAAAATTGACCAAGTTTTCACTTCTGTCGGAACTACCGGAGTGCCACTGTTTTTTTTTTTACTAATCGGATATGAGTTTTAGTATGACAGGTAGAATCAGCCCTTGACGGATGCAGATGACTAAATCGCCACCCTGTATATTAATTTCCAAGTAGGTAACACAATAACATACACAGACACAGGTAAGTACCTGGATGAATCAAAAGAAAATAATTTATTTATATGAATAAACAGTATTATAATTATAAAAAATAAAAGATATTTAAAATAATCTAAATTTAAATACTTTTTACAGATAAAACACAAATAATAATAGTTAAGCGAAATGTTAGTAGGTATCTTATTCGCAATCTCCTGACTTTTGATTATATGTAAGTTAAAACTTGTTCCCACAACAAGAATGATCTAAAACAGGGCTTCCTCTCTCCTACCCTTTTTGCTGTGCCCTACAAGGTCCATAATGATCTAAATTATATAATTACCACCTAAGTACACATTATGGTAAAGCAGTAAAGATATTGAGTATTGAATAATATTATTATAGTTAACACTTATCAGTAAAAGTATTACCTACAGCTATTTTACATAATATATTAGAGCAATGGAGCCGTAATTTTTACCAGTCTGGCTAACAGATCCTCCACACGTTCTTGATTTTCTTGGAAAACACGTGCCTTTCATTTTCTCCTGGCACAAGGCTGTTGCCTCACACAATATAGTTATAACAAGCCGTTACATTGTATGCTAGTACGTCACGATCGAACGATCAATCATACCGACGCCATAGGTCTTTTTAAGTTGCGGTACTACACTCGATACTACGATTCATATAATTCTGGTCCTTATTTCCCAGAAATATGCTACTGTGTGACTCGTGGCTAAATGATAAGGATTAGGCCTCGGTCTCGAATTCAGCGGATGCGGGGCGGCGCACAGTGGGAAAAAAAATACTTTTTCGTTCAAAAATCTGCCTACACCACAATTTTTGACGTATCGCTGCCATTTTTTTTTTATACACTCCTGAGATAATACACTTTGGTCTGTCACTGCCGGTTTTCCAAAATCGAAAATTGCCGGTTTTCTAAAAAAAATTCTTTTAAAAATCGGGAAATTAATAAAATTTTATTTTTTTGGGCCGCCTTTTTGTATCCGCCATTTTGAATGTTTATAAACAGACATTAAATTCATGACCACCTGAAAAACCCCTGGAAATTGATTTTTGTTAAAATATTGTTTTTTGCTTCATTTCCCGATTTATTTAGGGTATGGTATTGACTTTTAAGGAAAAGTGGCAGTGACACACCAAAGTGTGTGATCTCAGGTGTATAAAAAAAAAATGGCAGCGATACGTCAAAAATTGTGGTGTAGGCAAATTTTTGAACAAAAAAAGTCATTTTTTTCCCACTGTGCGGCGGCGGCGCGAGAGAGGCGCTTTGTTTTTAGCTATGGCATCTTGCAGTTGACCTATGAGGTCATGGCTGCTTAACCGGACTTTCCTGTGGTTGCCTTAAGCTTCTACACTTAAACACAAACACAAAACACCACACACACACACATACACAAAGGCACCGCTCGTCGCGGGACGAGCGGTGCCTTTGTGTCTCGTCGCGTGTCGCGCCTGTTTGTAAGAGCCTTAAAGCCTCCAGCTAGGAGCAAAAACTATTCTAAATTAAAACTAGGTGAACGCTCGCTAAGGGCACCCCCTGTGGGGTACGAACCTCGCCTTAGGGCATCGCTGGGGGAAGGACAGCAAGAAGGAACAGGCTGGATCGAATATAGATTTTCATCTTGATTATTATGCGGGGTATTTAAAGCTACGTGCTCAGCTGCAACAACTGTTGGCACCTCGTTTTCGAGCAAGGGTCGGGGGAGTCTCATTTACTCGGGGACGCGGTCGCGATCGCAAAGGACCTCGACGACGAGGTCGAAAGAGCGGCGTGTTCAAATGCATAGTTTTATGTGGAACTGTTCTCGCTCCCCGCGGCGCTGCTTTCGAGGCCAGTTCCATATAAATCTATGCATTTGAACGCGCCGCTCTCGCGCCGCCACCGCCCCTCTGCCCGCTGACTTCGAGACCGAGACCTAACAGTGGCACGGGTCGATCGAAGGTTAAGCTACGCCGCGGTCGGTTCGTGGATGGGTGACCATCCATTATGTATGTAGGATTAATTTTAGATTTCTAAACTTGATAGGCTGTATAACTAAGCATTTCTAAACTATAATAAAATATGTTTCCGAACGAGTGAACGGAACGAGTGAAGGCTTGTTCAGACCAGCGCGACACAAAGGCACCGCTCGTCGCGCGACGAGCGGTGCCTTTGTGTCGCGTCGCGTGTCGCGCTGGTCTGAACAAGCCTTGAAAAGGGAAGAAAGGAATATGGCGAGACAGAGATTCTTGAGAGACTAAGGTGTTTTTAATTAAAATAAACGTTGTTTAAACGATTTGGCCTTTTCCTGGAGATCCCAACACTACATGTATATTGAGACCCCCTAATGCCTCGGAAAGCTCGTTAAGCCTCGTGCAGACTGGCGCGACGCGACACCGGTAATTGTTCTACCGTGAAGTTTTCTTAGAAATTGTTTTGTTAGAGTCGCGTCGCGCCCGTCTGCACGAGGCTTTCTGTTGGTCCCGGATGTCATTCGTAGATCTTTGACAGTAGTTACGGGTAGTCACAAGTCCAAAAGTCTGACAACCTGCAGTCAGGGGTATCGTGGGTTGTGGAGGTTTGATAGGCAGTCTCCCCATTTAAAAATACTCAGCTGAATCAGCTGCATCCGGTTAGATTGGAAGCCGACCCAAACATGGGAAAAGGCTAGGCAGATGATGTCGCCGAGATGAAAATGCTACTAGATTTTAACGTTTTTAAATACGGGAATTGGCTTTCTGATACTACAATTCAAGTCATGTTAGTCCTTCGATCCCAGAAATATGTTACTCACTTAAATCATGAGCTAAATTTTGCGACGAAAAATGTATCAGATTACGGTCGCGAAAATTACGCATTATCCGTCTTTTAAGACCAGGCACTCCAAAGACAATTTCCACGCAAACTCCGCCCCCATGCACCCCACCACTCCACTCTGTGCTAAACGCTAACACATCGGTAATAAAGTTGAATATCGCGTGCGCTCTTTGATCGTGTTCGAGCACGAACTAAATGACGCATGACGTAAGTCTCAATTCTTATTTCGTTTACAACTAAAGTAATAATTGATCTAGACAAAAAATATCTTATATCTGGATAATAAACTAAATTTTCTTACTGTCAATCATTATTTTAGATATAAAAGCCGAGTAATCCACCTAGTAATACACCTATTAAGGTAGGATATGGTTTAAAGATCTTCTGTTGTATGTCACCTCATGTACTTACCCATATTCAAGCAAATAAATTATTTGAATTTTTTTTTTTTTTTTTTGTTTCAAATAATCTTTAAAAAATACATGATTTTCGAATAAAAAATTTATCGAGCGAAGATGTTCCAATTACGTAACTGTCATATATAATATATTATATGGAAAGAAAAAGATCCAATAAATCATATAATAAAGTTCCATTTTGATTGTATGCGTGACTTTTTCAGAATATTAATGCAAATTAACATACAATTTAGGGAGCCTCCTCTTGCTATACAGTATTAAGCCTTATGCAGACTGACGCGACACAACGGCGCGACGGCGAGATGCGACTCAAACAAAACAATTTCTAAAAAAACTTCACGGTAGAACAATACCGGTGTCGCGTCGCACCAATCTGCACGAGGCTTTAATAGTAACAGGCCACCGAAGCGACATTACACAATAATAATAAAAAATAGGTCACCTCATTATTAATAATGTATTCTGCATGTCCATGTTATGCTACAGTTATTCTCTCAGCACTTTTTAAAAATAAACCATGTTTATTTTGGCACTTTACTGTGTTACTAAAATTACATTTCAGTTGTCGTTTACGCTATTTTAGTGCGTTTTCCGAAGTGATTGAAGTCATATTAGTGTGGAGTGTGATCTTTCACTACATTTATCACTAGCTTGTCACGATCCTACATGTTATTGGCGTTTGTGAAAGAAATGTGAATTTCAGAGTAATTAACATTTTAACCCTTTAAAACCTCTATAAGTGAGAAACAGAAACCTCTATAAGAGAAAGTCGCTTTGCACTCGTGGATGTCTATAACTGAGACTGCTGCTTGTCTGTACCTCTATAAACGACAGTCGAGCGTAATTTAACATCTGCTATTTATGACTTAGTCTTAAATTTCGTGGAACTAACATTGTTTTTGTTCCTCTCAACCTTTCCCAACTAGCCTCAACCTCTATAAGTGAGAAAGGCCACTACTGTACCTTTATAAGCTAGAAACTCGAGGAAGTGAGAAACCTCTATAAGCGAAAAAATATAGCAGTCCCTTGAACTCTCGCTTATCCAGGTTCGACTATATAAGTTTCTGAACAGCTTTTGACATTTAAAGCTTGCATTATTGCATGAACGAGAGATGGAGACATGAGGAGTGTTTGAAGTCGTGGAAGAAGTAAGGAAAGTAGTTCATATTTCCGTAACAATACCTGTCGAAAGGGACAGGATTCTGCGACATAGTATCCTAGAGCGGAATCCAGTGAATATTGTAACAATCTTAAGGAAAAATAAAATAATTATTATTTCCTTTATTTCCCGCTTTTCGAACTGTTTGATATCGGTTGTTTATGTCGCAGGGATATTGTCAAATCAGAGATATTATTATTTCACTAGTGAAATTATAATTGCACGAAACTTTGTCAAGCGCCTCCATTTCTCACAATTTAACGGACTTTTTTAGCGTTATTGACTCATAAATATTATGAGTCAAGTTTGTAGTGGGATCTTCGTGCGTTTTGATTGGTCACAACTCTTCTTCATTCACCTTTAAGATCTGCATAATAGTGTAGAAGTTTATTCATTTTATGATATAAGTAAGGCATGACATTGGAAACGAACCAATTATTGACCGTCTCACAATTTAACAGGCTTGCACATACAGTGAAATTGTCAAAATATTACATACATACATAACATCACGCCTTGTTTCCCCGAAGGGTTGGGCAGAGGTGTACCTGTAGCAGGTACACCCACATTTCGCCAGTTATGTTTATAAGTCCCATGTAATAGGGGGCGAGCCTATTGTCATCAACCGGGCACAAATCCAGACTCCGGGCTGCTACTGAGAAATTCCAGATAGAAAAACCCAATAACACTTTGCCCGACCCGGGAATCGAACCCAGGACCTCATGCTCAGCAGTAGCGCTTACGACCACTAGACCAACGCAAAATAGGCAAAATATTACTGCCTTGCAATATCACCGCATGGGTCCAGTGGAATTATAATGTCACTGAAATGAGCCCGTTAAATTGTGAGAAATGGAGGCGGTTGACAAAGTTTCGTGAAATTATAATATCACTGATTTGACAATATCCCTGCGACATATAACATAATAATCGGCGATGCCGATATATCGGCCGATATAATTATATCGGCATCGGAATCGGTATCGTTACATCCCTAAAAAATATTGTTATCGCCTATAATTAATTGATATACATATCGTATAAGTACAGTACCGACCAAAAGTCCATGAGCAATCTCACAAAGCAATAGACTGACGCTTCGGTTTGACTTACGACCTTCTTCTATAAGTTGTTACAATACTGTAGACACGCACATTACACACACACACTCACTTTGTCTGCAACCAATGACTAGTTCAATAATCATCATTCGTTTTTAGTTTCATTCGTCTTGTTCACATAAATATTAAAGTTTAGCAGGTAGACCACAAAAAACTAAGTAAATTATTTCGATTTCTGTGGGGTAGATGCAGTTTGTTACGAGTATTTAATTAATAGAACTTTTTTGGTTCGTGGATAATATTGGTGACGAGTATTTAGCGCAGTGTTGTGGTTATTATTATCAAAAGCAGGCATAAAATATATTGAAGAGATCAGATCAGATCAGAGAATATTATTGCGCTGCGTAAAAGTGAAGTGAATATCTAATGAAACCGGACTAAGTGTGAGTGTTATCATTAATATATTTCATATTTTACTAAACATAAATCTTAATCAAGGGTATTGTTGATAGAACAGAGGTATTGTTGAGACAGAAGATGCCTTTAAAGTTTTAAATTCATTGTGAGGTTTAATTCGATTAGTGAATAATAAATAATAAGGTATTATGTGTAATAAAAACAATGTTTTTCTTTGTTCTAGAGAAATACTGTGAGGGTTAAGAGATATGGAAGGGGCTTATTATCGAGTAGCAGCGACGTCAAATGGTGAATGAAACAAATGGTTTCATACCAACGAGATATTTTGCTGAATTATTAAAAACACGTCATTATGAACCGTTCGCCGTGCACTCTGAAGGCTTGCATCACTGAAGACCAGCTAGAAAACCGTTTTTGACCTTAAAATATTGACCGTACCAACTTAATAAACAACAGATTCGTTATTGCATGAATTTATGGTAACGAATTTTTTAAGCACGTTTCAATAGGGTGTTTGTCGTATTTCTTGCAGATATACCGAAATTGTTTAATATTATTTTGGTAATAGTATTATTTTAGGATAAAAATTTGAGGTTTAGTTTCAATCTTCTTTTCGTAAAGAAAATGAATACTTAAGCTTTAACCTCAATAACAACCAATATTTACTAAAGTCAAATAAAATGTAAAATAATTAATACAAATAAAATATAAACAAACTGCCCATATTTAACCTTAAAATTACCTATTCTGTAAGTAGTTTTTTACATTTTAAGTAGTCTAATATTCTTATTTATTACTTAATTACTTCGACCATGATCAAAGCTTAATATTTATGGTGAAAAAATCCATTAAAAATTTAAAATATTTCATAATTTAAATATGTCAAAATAATACAAACTGCTTCTAAGTTTCTTGACATCTATTTCACATCTTATTCAGCTGAAGTAATGATAAATAATTGTAGCAGTTTAGTAACTTATGTAAAATAAATATAACGAATAAACATATTTTTTTTAATTTTGTTATCATATATCACGCATTTTTTATTCTAAAACCTTTATTGCAATAACAACATAAAAAAGCAGCAATATTTAAAAAATATTATTATCGAAAACAAAAATAATAATATTTGCAAAAAACCGCACTGTGTTTCACGAGATTAGAACCTGAGGCAGATTGAATTCCATACCAACGCTTAACGCTTTCTGCTATCTGCACATGTTAAGTTACTATCGAATTTTAGCAATGCCATTAACTGGTCAAGTTCACGCGCATAGTGCGTGTGTGCTAGCATGTTTAAAGCGACGGAAATATATTGTTGTTTCGTGTAACTGCGTTATCTGTGGTGTGTGTATCGTGTTGCTTACACATACAAATGTACGAGCTATACCGCGTGTTCACAGCAATACGACTCTTAGCGTGCTCATGCACTTTTGAGCGCTTACTGTACCTACATTTTCAAATATAAAAAATAAAAACAAAAAAAAAAATGTGCTAAATAAATGTATTTTCTTTCTTTCTTTCTTTTCTTTACCTACATGAGAAGCATCGCAGAAACAGTTCTAATTAAGTTATTGAGAACCCTAATAACATTTAAGATCAATTAAACGCACAGATCTGATGTGATAGCGATAAAACACGTAGGTAAAGGTGACAACTCTGTAGTCCGCCGTCTGCTAACATTTGAAAGGAACCCGTTTCCGAAAGGGACTCACACCTTGCGGGATGAGCAGATGTTTGGTTTTTATTCAGATCCACGTGGTGAGACTTTCAATACAATCTGTCTACAAGTATGTATTTAGTAACTAAATGTATGAACCATTGCTTGCTAATTATGACTGCCTCATTGGAGTTTGACAACCAATAAAAAACCGACACGGGTTTCGTACCACCGTATAATATTTGGTAAATAAATGTTTAGTGGTATAAGGAACAGGGTGTAAAGTTCACTCATCCACCATAGAAAAGGCAGGATCCTCCGACCAGACGGGTGTTTTGTCTGGTGGGCAACTGCTCGACGGTTGGTTGAAGTCGGAATCTTGTATACATGTCGATCGCACGGTAAACTCTAATTGTGCGATGCAGGATTTGTGTGACGTCATGTCTTTGATGCGTAGTTCGTATATGGCGGTGTAACCGCTACAAATGAAAATACTAAATGAAGAATATTAACATACTTCATCTTAAATTTAAAAATTTGCTAAAATAAATTTGTATCTCATAATAATACTATGAATTCCAAAGTTATTTTTTGCAGTTGCAGAATGACACCCATATTTAAATAAAATACCTTATTAATCGGCGTTTTTGGTATTTGTTGATTAGACAGGGTGACAGGGACATCGACGCGGAAACTGAAACCACGGATTCAGTACATGATTCTGAACACCCCTGCGTTGAAAATGTTCGTCGGTTATTTTTAAAAAAATTTGCTGTTTCATAGAAAAGTGCAATACCTACACAGTCAAAATGTATGGAACAGCCGATTTAAAAAAAAAAACCGACATAAAATTTCAACGCAGGGGGGGTTCAGAATCATGTACTGAATCCATGGTTTCAGTTTTCGCGTCGATGCCCCTGTCACCCAGTATACAGTATGGTACATAATATACAGAAGTTTCAAATTTCTAACTTATTTAGTTGCGATACTTTGAGCTCGTACAAAAATGGTCTAAGTCTGACAACATTTACAGCTCTTATTTCGATATTTTTGAAGATAAAAAAAAAGAAAAAAAAAACATATTTATTTGTACCTACTCTACTCGATAAGTTCTAAGCAATGACACCCCACATGCCAGGGGGTTTTTATTGTATCTCCCTTGATTTTTTTACTTTATTAATTTTTTATTATTTATAGTTATAGCGGCAATAGAAATACACAATCTGTGAAAATTTCAACTGTCTACCCATTACGGTTCATGAGATAAAACCCGTAACAGACAGACAGACGGACGGACAGCGAAGGCTTAATAATAGGGTTCCGTTTAGCACCCTTCGGGTACGAAACCCTAAAAAGAGAGTTCTTTATTGGATTTCAAGCTAGACAATCTCTTCTCCAGAAACTTTTATGGAATGCCACGATGTCATCCTATCGTTAAAACATAAAGCGATCAGAGAGACAGTATCTGTCTCTTGATTTAATTAGTTCTAAGCCTCTGTCTAGCGCACGAGACGCCATGTACTATCGAAGAAACGCATATCGTCGCTTATCGAATAACACCGCTCAAGTCATTTTGACTGAGTTTACAGGGGGGTGAAAAAACTGCTTAAATTATTAATTTCTAGAGTTTATGAGTTACTTTTTGTAAAAGATGAACTGTTTATAGATAATAAGTAATGGTGAATGTTAATGTTTATGTTTTTTACCTTTTTATTTTGACTTATTAGCCGTTCATTGGTTGAATAGTCGTAATTTGACAATGTAGTTTCGCGCGGGAAAAGTAGCTTTATCCAATCACATTCAAAAGTAAAAACTGGCCAAGTACGTGTCGGACCACGCACAATGAAGGGTTCCGTAGTTGGGATGAATTTATCCCAAAAACAAACTTAACTTTGTAGTTGAAAAATATGTTCTCCCATACAGAATGTATGGGAAAACATGTTTTTGCAACTGCAAAGTTAAGTTGGTCGATTATTACTCGATAACTTGTAGAGCCTACTTAGCTGTGATAGTTTTACTTTTAATTTCGCTATATAAACTACTGCTGTGATTTTTTTCACACATCCAAAACCAACCATTTAGCTGGCAGGGGGGGGGGGGGGGGGACGGACACTTGACTCTAAAAAAAATTAGCACTTAAAAGCTTAATATTTCGCAAACGGATCCCTGAATCTAAAAATGGTTTTCACAAACTCACAATATTTTTGAAGGACCTTTCCAACGATACCCCACACAATGTTTTAAAAAAAAAAAACATCACAACTTTACGTGTAGGAGAGGTACTTACCCTAAAAAAAAGTTTTTAATAATTTTGTTTTATCACTTTGTCGGCGTAATTAATATGTATACCTATGCCAAATTACAGCTTTCTAGTACTAATGGTCTCGGAGCTAGACCGCGGACAGACAGACAGACAGACGGACATGACGAAACTATAAGGGTTCCTTATTTACTACGGAACCCTAAAAACCGCCAATTTTCGACTTGAGCGGTGTTGTTCGATAAGCGACGATATATATATGTACACTGTAAGGACTATTCTTGCTTGCAGCTCCAATTGCTTAGATATATATGCGTTACCCCGATGGTACCTACTGAAATTCTATTCCACTGAGCTTCAAGTACCCACTGCTGAGTGCTAACACAATCAAATTAAAGCTTTGCAGGACGTGGCAAAGAGAATATAACAAAGTGCATCAAACAGTTAATAATCTTCAACATATTTTATCATTTATGCGAGGAAAACAAAGAAAAGTACATTTTATTAAATAAAACTGTTCAATGTATTTTACGTTCCCGTTTTGCAAGAATCTTTTGTATTTTACGTTAAACGTAGAAACACTACTCTTCGCGTGATTCCAAGAATTGGGATCAATATTGCACTGGATGTACAGGTAAATAAACTATGACGTAGTTATACCAATCAACAAATATCAGCTTTCAACGTAAAATCAATAAACTTCGGAGTACCAGGAGTATTTGCTATAGTACCTGTGAGTAAGTAGGTCAATACAGTGCTCTTGACAATAGATATTATTTCGCTTGAAGATGATTCTATTATATACACAGAACTGACAGAAGTAAGCCTTTAAAGTATCCAATAATGTTAAGCCTTGTAATATATCATTCTGCCTAGCATTTTCCCAACTATTTTGGGGTCGACTTCCAGTCTAACCGGATGCAGCTGAATACTATTAATGGAGCGACTGCCTATCTGACCTCCACAACCCAGTTACTAGGTAACACGATGATACCCCTTGGTAAGACTGGTTGTCAAATTTGGACTTCTGACTACCCGTAACGACTGTCAAAGATCTACCAATGACCGCCGGGACCAACGGCTTAACCAAGGGATCTCGCTATATGTAATAAATGGTCACCGATCCACGAATCGACCGCGGCAAGCGTAGCTTAACCTTTGATCGACCCGTGCGGGTGATCATTTAGCCATGAGCCCCACCTTGCGCGCCTTGTAATATATATTCGACTTAATTAGTTAAGTAAGCTAAGTTCAGAACACAAAGAGGTTAATCACACGTGTCAATTCACTTCGATTCAGCTTTTCTCCGCCGATCTACACTGTTTCATTACTGACTAGACGCAGTTTGATGCTATGCTACCATATGCGACTAAGTAGTCCCTAATTCGGAAAGCAGACGCCGACGGGATGTTGTGAAAGTTGATATAGGAGTCGACAAACTAACTGCTGAGGATGCACAAAGTCGAACAAAAGCAAAAAGACTCGCTTCGTTCCAATTATTCCAGGCCGGCGAAGTAAGCGTGCTAAAGGCAAACAAATTATATAGAAATGTCCACGTTTCTGAACGACAAACAACAACAAACAGTGAATCGACTTAACATCTAGAGCGGTTTCGCCGAGAACCGAGTAGGTACGTCCGAACATGGTCCCTTAGGGCGTTTAGCTAAATACAAACAGGACCAAAACTGGACCAAACACCAGCAATGATTCGGGAGAAAAAGGTTAAGATAAAAGATAATCTTTACATATACATATTACAAGCAAAAACCGATTAGCCCCAAGGCACATGTGGCAACAACATGCAGTACCTTTATTGTTTATCTGCACCACCGTTGCAAACGTCATGCCATAAAAACAAGGTCCACATAAAAATATACTAAAACATAAACATTTCTCGTACCACATTCGGTCACACTTAGTACTCCAGATCTTAGAAGTTTTAGAGGCGCAAAGTTAAGAAGAAATTCCCGAACACTAGGACCAATATTGGACATACTTTTCTGTCTATAGTCGTAACTTGGAAAGAAGTCCGGGAAGACGGGAAGCTCAAAGTTTGGAAGTATCTTCACAAACTTACGGTTATCAGCAAGCCGACAGTTTCAAAGCCACGTGTCGATGTGAATATTATCACGAAAACCAAACGATGATCTATTAAAATGACTGTCTTATTTGGTCATCAAAGTGTAATCAAGAAGGTTCATTAAACGAAATGAGTTTGTATTGTGTTTAGAATCTTCCTGCTTCGGTGTAGAGAACATTTTCAAATCTCATGGTGAAACAAATTCTTGATAACAAATCTTCTGCTAAACTATAGGGACCGGAAGAGAGCTTACAAACGATTATTATGTAGCAACGTGCGCTCGGAGGAACGGTTACACCGACGAGTGGTATATATGGCGCAACGTTGAAAATGTCTAGGTATTGTATTAGTTAGATAGACCTAGATAATTACATATGCTTGGTCATTATCGACCGTTGGTTTAAACAAAGACTCATAATATATCTTTTCCAATAAAGAAACGTGGTTTTATAGTCTTCCATCCATTAGTAGTGTTTTGTTTATCTTTATGTTACTGATATAGCAACCTGGGCTTCATATTCTTCAGTCAAAGCTTGATGATTCGGATATTAGTAAGTACCTAGGTGAAGCATATAAAAGCAGGGAAGTTCTTCTTTACAAACAAACCATAACTATAAAACTATGGAACGAATTAATAGAGAAAATTGGAACGAAATTCTATAACACGGCTTACAAACTTTCAGAAATCGTCACGCTAAAGTGTTAATACTTGCGACTGGCTTCTTCTAATTCAAAGAGAGAGAGAGAGAGAGAGAACGCCGTCGGAAAAGAAAAGAGTAAAGTAATTACAGTGCCGTGGGATAAAATTGTAAGCATCGGCCAGAGTACACTGCATGCCGGAGAGAGAGAGAGAGAAAGTGTGAATTTGGTCAAAATGAAATCCAGATGGCGGCTCTGAAAATTATCAAATTTTTCATCATGGGTATCGTTTTCATGGGTGCAAAAGCCGATAGTGAGGTCAAGATGTAAATCCAAGATGGCGACCGCAAAAATTTTGTTTTTGTTTTTAAATCATCACGAAAAATAACTTTTGATTTCTCACTGAGTGTCGTCGTTGCGACGTTCGTTCATGTATAAATTGCGATGCGATACTGCGTAGTTGCATCACTGGACACCTGGTTCATTGCATCCAACGGCAAATTACTCAAGCCATCCGATATCAGTCACATTGAGCTTATTATTACAGCGTAAACATTCACATGTTGTGATAGTGAGCTTTCGTCATCATTTATCTGTATAAAAGTGATGTTCGTGTTCTGCTTCGTATGATGAGCACGGCTCAAACTCAGTGTCAACGATAGAAATCTCGTTGATCTGCCAAACATAACAGCAATTTTTCAAAATAATGCAGCAGTGGTTCTTGATAAGTATCGACTCCAACTCAAGAGAGTGCCAATTTGCGTATGAGGTAAGGCAATGTAAATGTTTTTCACCTCTGACCTCGTCTTCTTCCGACATTTTTGACACATGGCCCGGAATAAAGAGTCCTGTGATACGTGACTTGTTGATACAAAATAACAAGATCATAAACAGGGAAGGCTATTTTAATTTTAGTCTAGGGATTTTCCGCCTGATCCCTGGGTTGGAGGCCCTGTTAATGAATGCGCCAGACTGTCATGTAACAGAACCAGATGGAGGGAGATCGTGAGGCGGGCAACGACTACACCTGCGATTGGACACACTTCATTGTGACCACGACCGCTCTGTCAAGAGCGAAGCGAAGAAGACCAGTTTGTTAAACGGAACGGACTATGTAACTTTTAGCCCTTTTCTGGTCTACCCCAAAATTGTTAGAAGAAACTGTTTCTGTTGATTGGAGACACCTATCATCATGCTATGATTTCCTTAGCTTACCTCTGCGTGCCCAGGAACCGGAAAAAAATTACCTATAAATATGACCTACTTTTGCGGCCCGTGGCAATAAATTCTTTATATAATTTGGGGCCTGTTTCACTATGTCTAACACCATCCACCAGATAAAAACTGGAACTGGATTTGCGTGAATGCGAGTAACTGCTAGTGAAGTTACCTGCAACATAGCAGCTAAGTTAACAGGGGATAGAATAGACGGGCGCCATCAATAAACCGATCGTTAGTTTTGGAAACTTTTCTAACAAAGAGTGAACATTCAATGCAGTTCTTTACAAAATCCAGACTACAGAGGTTCAGGTATCCTAACTGAAAGCACTACAAGATAAAATATTCCTACATGATACCGATATTTAATATGAAACCCACTGAACCATCTGTAATCAATGATGAAAGCGCGTGACGTGTAAGTTATTACAAGGTTGTTCAAGCTTTTAATAAGTATTGATTACAGATGAGAACATAATTAATTGTAGGTATTGCTTTATAGTCGCGTGAAGTTTCAGGTTTCATTTCCAAGTTAGTAATCAACCGACTTAAAAAATGGAGGAGGTTATACAGGGTGTTTGGTGCATCGTGTGCCAAATTGAAATGGTCGACTGAAGGGGTCATCTGCTATCCTTTCAGACCCCTTAACACCTCTCATGGCCTGTGGATTTTTTTTTCGACTTTTTATTTTTTATTAAAAAAGACCCAAATTATACATTCAAATACAAATTTAATAAAAAGTGTAAGGAGTAGACTCTGAATTTTAATTTTATTTAGATTTGTATTATTTTAGAGTACTTCTAAACAAAACTAGTGACATTAGTCATCTAGTTTTCTCAAAGTAGGAAAGCTCTTGAAATTTTAGGTTTAATTTAAATGCATGTTGCATGAATTTCAAGTTTACAGTCTAGCCTTTAAAATTATAGCATTTTCACTAATTTTCAACAGTTATTTAGTAAAAAATATATAATAAGAAAGACGTTATTGGACGACTTCTTAATTTTATAGTTACTTAGCAGTTTAAGTTATATTTAAATTACTTATTAGCTAATAGGCTATACTGTAATGTGAATAAAGTATCACCATTTGTGAAATTTTATAAAGGAAAAAAAAATAAAAAAAGTTATTTAGTTTTAAAGATCGCTCGGTACAAGTAACAAATAGATCATTACATACTTTTGCTCGCGAGTGTAATATTGGTTACAGGAGGAAATTCTTAGAAGCAGACAGGTAATTGGAATGGATTCCGGTGAATGTAGGGATAAGCCCTTTGACTGACAGAAATACAGGGCGGCGCACAGTGGATCGAAAAAGGCTCTCGAAGACATAGGAGCTTAAATTTTAAAGTGTCGATTTTTTCTTTTTTTTTCAGATAACTTAAAACAGAAGGTCTGCTTAACATTTTAAACTTAATAAACAGATTTAAAAAAACTCTCAATGAAATGTGTTGTTGTGATGATTTCTAGAATTTCTCAGTAGCAGGTAGCAGCCTGGAGTCTAAATTTGTGCCCGGTTGATGGCAATAGGCTCGCCCCCTATTACGTGGGACTTAAACATAAATAGCGAAAAGGGTAGTTGCCTAGGTAAAAAAAAAGAAATTCTATTTAGTCCGTCTTTCAGGTACCAATAAAAAAAATATTAGACACGTATTTTTTTCTTTATCATATTAATCAAAAATAACTTAGAAAACACGCATTAAAGTTGTGGAGTGGGGGCTCGCTACGTCACAACTCATTATAAAATCTAGCAAGGCGTGACGTCATGCCACATTTTAACTCAATGTATCGCCGTAATCTTTTGACTACGTCAAAAAAGAAAAAATACGTGTTCAATATTTTTTTATAATCTACAAGACGGACTAACAATTTTTTGGACACAGGCCTATTTGTGGGTGTACTTTAAGTGCACCTCTGCCTAACACTTAAGAGGAATACAGGCGTGGTGTTATGTCCTAATGAAAGGCATGTTATTTCTAGTGTGTTACGAAATTAGGGTGCTATTTAGCAGCAATTTCAACATTCAGTACAAAATAATCAGGCATGTAACATTTACGATCCAATCTGCCTAGCCTTTTCCAAACTATATTGGGGTCGGTTTCCAGTCTAACCGGATGCAACTGAATACCAGTATTTTAAATGGAGCGACTGCCTGTCTGACCTCCACAACCCAGTAACTGGGTAATACGATACGCCTTGGTAAGACTGGTTCTCACTTTCGGGCTTCTGACGACCCGTAACGACTGTCAAAAATCCACGAATTACAGCCGGGATCAACGGCTTAACGTGCTTTCCGAGGCACGGAGGAGTCTCGGTATGTAAAGATGGTCACCCACCCACAGAACAACCCCGGCAAACGTAGCTTAAACTGATGAATCGACCCGTGCGGCTGTTATTACTTAGCCACGAGCTCCTTCCTCCTTCCGAGTAACGTTTACGATTAAACCCCACAAAATAGATGACACAAACAATAGGCTTCAAAGGACCAACTAGGCCGCAAAGCTCGTCAGTGCATTTGACAGGACGGGATATTACTAACGACGGCTAGGGTTGCCAGACATTTAAATAAAATAAATAAAGAAAAGTTGGTTTATTCATCACAGAAACACGTGCGTAAAAAATTAAGTAGATCTATAATCACGAGTACAGAGCAGAAATAGTCGTTAGCAGCCCGTCGTAATTGTGACAAGAAGGCTTTCACTCAGCATGATGCTGTGCTATGAGGGACCCACAGCACAGCGCTGATTTTCAGGGGTCACACAAAAATGAAATATGGAAACGAAGTCAGGTTTAAAGATTTGTACAGATTAAACAAATACCTAGGTAATAAAATAAATAAACCGTATTTAGAATATACTGCAACTATACAACCAATAAGATGAATAAATACTATAAAATAAAAAGCGGCGAAGTGCGAGTCGGACTCGCCCATGAAGAGTACCGTAGCAGCAAGTAACATTATGACGTATTAAAAAAAAACTACTTGCTAGATCTCGTTCAAACCAATTTTCGGTGGAAGTTTACATGGTAATGTATATCATATTTTTTTTTTAGTTTTATCATTTTCTTATTTTAGAAGTTACAGGGGAGGGACACACATTTTACCACTTTGGAAGTGTCTCTCGCGCAAACTATTCAGTTTAGAAATCTCAGTATCATTTTTAAAGACCTATCCATAGATACCCCACACGTAAGAGTTTGATGAAAAAAAAATTTTTGAGTTTCAGTTCTAAGTATGGGGAACCCCAAAATTATTTGTTTTTTTTCTATTTTTGTGTGAAAATCTTAATGCGGTTCACAGAATACATCTACTTACCAAGTTTCAACAGCATAGCTCTTATAGTTTCGGAAAAAAGTGGCTGTGACATACGGACGGACAGACAGACGGACAGACAGACAGACATGACGAATCAATAAGGTTTTTTGCCATTTGGCAACGGAACCCTAATAAAAAGTATTATCTGAATCTGCAGGCATCACCGTGCATAAATCACGCTTTTTAATCACGAGCCCGGGCTTCTGTATTCTGAGGGACGCGATTGAAAGACACCTCCTGTTATTTGTCCATTTTTGAGCGGCTAGAAAATGGTTGAAATGCCCAGATAGGATTTAATTTCCTGGCAACCGTGTTTAACCTCTCCTCACCTCGGCAATAATCCCAACTATCGGATTTACATTCTCAATAGTGGCTGATTTTACTGTGGTTTGACAGCTTTTGTACAAAAACATATGACATAATAGTTTTTGCCCACGGATTCGCCCGCTTGGAAGTCTGAAATTATCTCACGGAAAAGTACTAACGTAACGCGCGCGCACGCCAGTAAAGCTCCCAGGCATAATTTTTTCTGACATCATCAACAATCGTCATATTTCAGCCAATTTACACAAAACCTTAATTAATTATACACCTAAATCTTCCTCATGAATCCATGACTCCGTACATTGGTGAAAACCGTATGACAATCCGTTCGGAAGTTTTTGAGTTTATCGTGATCAGACAGACAAACGCGGCGGGGGGACTTGTTGATGATGGTTCTTCAGAAAGGTCAGGTGCGTATGCCAGATGTATGAACGTAAACCAGGCAAAAAGATATACTCCCTTTGCTTCGTTTACGTTGGATCAGTTGTAAGGATTCTAGCAGGTGGTGTTCTGTCGTTTCTGCCTACCCCATGGGAACAATTCTTCAGATAAAAACTATCAGACTATTGAAAAATCAGCTCTAAGTATAGTAATGTATGTTAAATTTTACATAAACACGATAAAAATATTTATAACATCGTTATAACTAAAAACTCTATTGTCCTCATTCTGCCTGAAAAGGCAATGACTGATAAGATTTATCATGCGAATGTCAAGTTTTATGTATGACAGCGTTTTAGTTTTGTTTCGGAGTTATATCAGGCGCATAAGTGCACTGGCAATACCCCAAGAGCTCCATGCTAAAGAACTAAAGGAAAAATATTTCTATAGTTTTGTTATAATAGGAAAACTTTCGTATTATTTATTTTCGACAGAGACTCAATTCCAAGTAATTAAAATACGTTTAATAATTAGGACGTGCCTTTATCTTGTTCTATCATAATGTAGGTTTAGGCACATTGTCATTCCAGAATGGAGTGCCAGCTATGTAGTATGGTGGCTGGCGATAATTTCGCAATAATGATAACTTCCCCTTTTAAGCACTGCATATGTTTTGTTCAGTAGAATCAAATGACCTACTTCATAGGTAAATGGGAAAGGCTTCTATACCAGGGAACTTTTATGAAAGTAGGACATTCCCCCCTTTACTAAGTTAGAATAATGGCTATAATAATATGCAAGACGTCGTCGTTGGTTCGAACCCAGACAGGCGCTTTACTCAGTGTAAATTATTTCAGTGAGGAAACCGGCATGTCCTTACACCAAAAATTCGAAGACAAGTGACATCTACCAACCCGCACTGGGCCCGCGTGGTGGATTACGGCCCACTCTCTCTCAGAGAGGAGGCCTGTGTCCCAGCAGTGGGAACATTATAGGCTGATTATGCTGTAATATCCAAGACATACCTTAAGTCTCCTCACAAGCTCATCTGGACCGAGGTCATCGGTGATTGGACGGCAGCCTTGCGGGTACACTATTTCCGCCATGCTGCCAATCTGGAATAAAGAAAGGAATGTGTGTAAGTTTAGCAGAGATATAAGAGAACCAAACCAACCCGCCGCACTGGGCCTGCGTGGTAGACTATGGGCAAGTTCCTCTCACAGAGTAGATGTGTCCCAGCACTGAAAACGTAGACTGATTTTGCTCATTGCTATAAGAGAATCTGTACCCTAATTGCGTAACTTATTTTCGTAAACAATTATTCCTAATTTGTTTCATTTTGACAGTTAAACACCTTATCATTGCATTATTTACGTTGTTGAGTAGATTTTTTTTCCAACTTGTGAAGCAATAGATTAGCAATCTGTTTCAAATCGAAACAGATTGTGTTGTATTACGTAATTAGGGTACTGGATCTACCAAATCCTACTGACTTCTTGACAATTCAAAAGTACCTGAAAATGGTCTTACTAATTGATTAAGTAAATTCGAGAAGAAGATAACTTCGATCCATCCAAGCTCATTTGCAAATACAGTTCACTACTATCAGCATCTTAGAATCAACAGTGTTTTAGAAAAAATTGTATAAGAAGCTCCAAAAAAAAATTTATTTCTTCTTCTTCAAGTCTTTTCAAGTTGAAATGGCAATATAACAAGTTTTTGAGTACACTCAAAGCCTTAATTAAAAAGTAATGTTTAAGTCACAAAATACCCCTTTTTCATACACCCATTTTAAATAAATGCAAGTAAAAATCTTTTGAATGCAAATTCGTGGAACAAAATTTTTTTTTTTTTTTTTTCTTTAAAAGCTGTGTGATGCAGCACAAATGCCACACAATTTCATTGCATTTCAAGTATTTTTTTGCTTTGTTGGTCTAGTACAGTTGTCGCAAGCTAGCGTAGACCTCAGGTCATTCCCGGGTCGATTCAAAGTGTTATTAGGTGTTTCTATCAGGAATTTCTTATGGCAATTGGCTCGCCCCTTGCGAAATGTGGGTGTAGGTACTTTATATACACACCTCTGTCTAAGACTTCAAGGAAAACTGGTGTGATGTTATGTTGTTGATGTAGTCTATGTGATGAAGAAGGCAAAGCATCACACCTTTATACTATTGTGATTTTGGATGATCCATACTGCTATCACATACAGTACAACTATTTTCTTAATGTCCCTCGGCAAACTTCGTGATTCGTCAGTCGTCGGATTTCTATCAGTTGCCCTTTGCACTTGGTGCAGACTGGATGCTCTCAATCGACTTGTAAGTTTATAGAGTTGTTAATACTCTTTTAATTGAATTCAAATTATTGGACACGGTAAATCTAATAATTGATAGACATAGAAATTAGCATACGTATTCGGAAAAGCGATGATTCCCGAGGGACATTAAGAAAATAGTCAGACTGTAAATACATCTTAACACATCCATACATTTTGTCATTTGAATCCACACAGGCCTAGCCTAGTCTGGGGAAAGAATGTTTAGGATTTAAGAAAGGGGGCAAATACTGAGACAAGGCTGATAAAGATGTATCCATGTTTAATCTTAAATCCCTAAGCTTTATCATATTATACTAGCGACCCAGCTCTGCTTTGCACAGTTTATACGACTTGACAAAACTTTTAGACTCGACAAAAGAGAAGCATGATAAGAATATTTTATTGTATCATCAAAATATTAATCGCTTCTCTGGCAAAATCCTAGACGTGGAATTGTTAATAGATAAATATCATATGGATATCTTATGCTTTTGTGAAACCTGGTTAAGACCAGATAGGATGCTGTTTAATGTAAATAATTTTTCAGTTGCCAGTGCGTACAACAGGTCCTCAATAGGGGGTGGTACCTTGATATTATGTAATAGTTGTTTCAGACATAAGGAAAGGAAGGATATCACTGCTTGCTCTGTTGATCGCTTATGTGAGGTAGCATGTGCAGAGGTTGAAGGCCATACTTTCTTATGTGTTTATAGACCACCAGCTTCTAACTTGTCATCATTTTTAATCATTATGGAAGAAATACTAAGTAAACTTTTTAAAGATAATAAATTAGTTTTTGTTTGTGGTGACCTAAATATTGATCTTTTAGTTAACTCACCTGATAAATATAAGCTTATATCATTGTTTAAATCATTCAATTTAAAATGTATATTTAATGAAGCAACTAGAATAACAGCAACCTCAGCTTCATGCATTGACAATATATTTACTAATTGTAAAATACAAGACTCATCCTTAATTAGTGGCGTTAGGTCTGACCATACTGGTCAACTTGTATCATTTGAATCAGATAAAAAGTTACGCTTAGATAAAACTATTCAGTTAAGACCTCTTACTAAAAATAAATTGAAAATGTTTAATAATAATGTTCTTAGCAATCTTTCATCAGCTAGTTTTGATTCACAAGACCCCAACATGAACTATGGTACACTACTTTCTACAGTGTGCCAAGAATTCCATAAAGCATGTCCTGTAAAAACAGTAACAATCAATACCAAACCAAAATTTAATGAATGGGCCACTCCTGGCATTAGAAAAAGCAGAGATATTTTATATAATTTATATAACGAAAAATCATTGACTTCTGATCAAGTAATTCATAATTATGTAAGAAACTATTCAAAGATATTTAAAAGAGTCTGCGCCCAAGCTAAATCTAAATTAATAAGTAACAAAATTAATAATTCTAACAATAAAATAAAAGCTGTGTGGCAGGTAATTAACAAAGAAACTGGAAACACAAAACAGCGAGATCAGAATGAATTGTCATTAAAAATTGATAATGTAACCATTTCAGATAAGTTAAAAGTTGCTGAGACACTAGAAAACTTCTTTACCAACATCCCAATAGAGGTTACGAAATCTCTCCCCTCATCATCTATACTAGCTGAATCTCTTTTAAAAGAACACTTCAGTAGAGACATTCCAAATTTTGAATTTAAGCCCATTTCAATTGTCACAATTAAAAAAGCATTTAAAAGTCTTAACATAAAAAACACTGAAGACTTATGGGGGATTTCCGTTAAGGTTCTTCAAGATATCATTGACACAATTGCCCCTGTCCTAACAGGCATATTTAATCAATGTTTAGATAGCGGTACGTTTCCTGATTTAATGAAACATAGTAAAGTAGTACCAATTTTCAAATCGGGTAGTAAGAGTGATCCCTCTAATTATAGACCAATATCTGTGCTACCAGCATTGAGTAAAATATATGAAAAAATCATGCTAGACCAGATGTTGGCACATTTTAATTCTAATGGGATTTTACATAGTCACCAGTTTGGTTTCACGAAAGGTAGGTCGACGACTGACGCAGGAGTTAAACTCATCAGTCACATTTTGGAATCCTGGGAGAAGTCCCAGGATGCAATTGGCATTTTCTGTGACCTCTCAAAGGCGTTTGACTGCGTTGACCACAATACACTGATCTGTAAATTACACCACTACGGAATTCGTGGACAAGCTGCTGATCTTGTTCTTTCCTATCTATCAAACAGGCAGCAAAAAGTAAATGTTAATGGGGCGATGTCTTCGGGGTCTCTAGTGAAAATGGGCGTGCCTCAAGGTTCAATTCTCGGCCCTTTCTTATTTCTAGTTTATATAAATGATCTTCCTTACATGATGACTAACTTATCAGATATAATTCTATTTGCTGACGACACTTCTCTTATTTTTAAAATAGACAGGAAAGATACAGATGTATTACATGTCAACGATAGTCTGGCTGTACTTTCAAAATGGTTCGCAGCTAATAATCTTTTACTTAATGCGAACAAAACGAAATGTATTAGGTTCTCATTACCAAATGTACCTCAAGTAGGTCTAAATCTAAAACTTGATGGCAAAAAACTAGATGCAATAACGGAAACTATATTCTTAGGAATTACTTTAGATTCAAAATTACAATGGAGCGCCCATATTAGAACTCTTTCAGGTAGATTAAGTTCAGCTGCATATGCAGTAAGAAAAATAAGGCAGTTGACTGATATAGCCACAGCTAGGTTAGTATACTTTGCTTATTTCCACAGTATTATGTCTTATGGCGTCCTGCTGTGGGGATCGGCAGCTGACGTAGATTCAATTTTCATTTTACAAAAGAGGGCAATCCGCGCGATCTATAAAATGGGCCCTCGCGAGTCCCTTAGAGACAAATTTAAAGAAATTGATATACTGACTTTGCCTTCACTTTATATCTTAGAAAGTATTATGTATGTTCGCAAAAACTTAGGACTTTTCAAAATAAGAAGCGATTTCCATAATATAAATACACGTAGTCGACATGAAATTGTGATACCCAAATTTAGATTAACTAAAACAAGCAAGTCATTTCCTATAAACAGTATCCGCTTTTATAACAAGTTGCCAAAGTCTGTGACAGAACTTAGCGATGGGAAGTTCAAAACCCACATCAAACGTGTCCTTATCAAGAATTCATATTATAAAATTAAAGACTACGTTGAAGACAAGGAAATTTGGCAATAATTCCTTCTGCACATGTGGCTTCCCTGGTACCTCATTAACGGTATAAATAAGTAAGAGTCTATTAACTGCTCCCAAATTACCATGTTTATTTAAATCTTTTTTTTTTTTTTTTTTTTACATTCGCCCTTGACATATTTACTATTCTATTATTTGACATTATATACTTTTTTTTTTTTTGTGGCTTTTGTGGACATGATAATTATTCAGATTGATTACAGTTGTAATAGCAATCATATAATTGCGTTATATTTTAAATAGGTTTTTTATTTTTTTAAATTAATTAATTTTTTTGTATAGATTCTTTTCTACATATTTTGTGAATGTGAGAACGCTGTAGGCTTAGTGGATTGTAGACCTGTTGACCATTTTCTATTTTGTTAAGTACTTGGTACTTATTGAAAGACCTACACCGTCTTATTACAAAAAACTGCTTAGGTACTGGTTTAAACCAAGACTTAAAGGTCTAGGATTGTTACGGTAATAAAGCTAGTACCAGACTCAAAAAGTGTTCTTATTACAAAACGAAGACTTTTCGAGGATCAGTTAGTACCAAAGAAGGTTCATGGTTTAAATAATATCCACAGATAAGAACCAAAAATGGCATTCTTTCATTCATTCACGCAGATTTTATTTGAAGCAACGTTCTGTTTCTCTAAATATTGATAATACTAGTATTTCTGCGAACAGTAGACCTCGCGAGCACAAACTTTTTTACAACAATTAATTTACCACTAAAGTTATTTACAACGGGATATTTACTATGTTTTTTGTTTAAAACAAGATGTTTTGTTTAATATACCTATCCAACTTAAATTATTATTATTAACATTGAAATAAGTTCTCCTTGGTAGGTACATATTTCATACAACGGAATACATGGCTGATTAATTGCCAATGTCAATGATTAGATGTCACGTCAAATTAAAGTCATAATTAATTTTATTGTTTGTTTACTTTGGCTATCTACACAAATTAAGTAATTTTACAAAAACAGAATGACTAAAATAACAATGCTTTTGTAAGTGAACTGATGACTATCACAATAACATCAAGGGTTATCAAGATATCAAGAAGAAGTGTGGTTTTCGTAAAAAGTGCGGTACTGGGTACTGCACCAACGCTGTACTTACATACAAACATCTATCGAAATTCATGAAGACTTTGGGCGAGAGGTGAAATGGTGATTCCTAAGATCGCAGATAGCGCGCGATACATGACGCCGACTATTCGTGTAAACTTGTGGATATTGTGATAATGTATTGTTTACATGTAGTATTTTTTTTAGTTATATATGATCTACATTAAAAAAATTAAAATAAAAACATTTGAAATCTTTCGTTTTTTTTAAATGCTTTTGAAACAGTACATCATGTTGGTGGTACAATAATAATAGGCGAGTAGGTATATCATTTGTTTCTAGTGATAAAACCTTTACATAAATACCTTACAAACTCATAAATAAATTCAGTATACACCCAAGTATAAACAACAAAAAGGTATTAGTTTAGTTTTGGTCATGCTTCGATTTTGGCCGGCTGCAGTTGTGTTTAGATGTTACAGCATCTAAACACAACTCCAGCCGGCCAAAATTCGTGTGCTGACATCCATATAATACAAGGAATTACAATATATACAAGACCGCCGTACTGCCGTTCTGACCCACGCCCGACAAACCCGCCTTGTGTGTGTTAAGCTTTACTGTGACATGGTTTGTTCGCGAGTTGAATCCAACTTATCTACGTAAAGAAGAGAACAAACAGACACCTGTGGCGTCCACCATCACCTTCTCCTAAGGACTTGAAAAAATGATGATTGCTCCTCACGACATTGTCATTGAAGTTGTCATGGATCCTGGATTTGTGCTCGGTTGATGGCAATAGGCTCGCCTCCTATTACATGAGACTTAAACATAACTGACGAAATGTGGGTGTACTCCTTATATGGTACACCTCTGCCTAACCCTTCGGGGAAAACAGGCGTGATGTTAAATGACTACGATAGCGATGCATTGGTAAATAAAATTTCATATACAGTTCATATAACATTTAATTAAAATTGATCGATTTTAGATACTTTACATTATTTATGTAGGAAATGTGTCTGTGTGTGAATATGTATCTATTCTATTGGCCCAATTACTGTAGGAAAATAAGCAATACCTACTGCGGAATTTCCTAATGCTTTCCTCCTGTTCATTTGGAGTAATAGGCATTTTTATAAATCTTCGGGACATCCGTGACGAGTTTTTACATGTTTTGCTGAAAACTAGTTGAGACACACCATGTTAATCAGCTGTATCGTCTTGAATCTACGAATAAAACAATAATATTAGTAAATTATTTGGATTTTGTCTAATGTTAGGTTAGCATTGACCAAGGTTAGGTACTTACATACTTAATGGCGAGCCCAGTTGCGTAATGCGCAAACCACTTGCACTTCAGGACTCAATGGGCATCCTCGAGGGTCGTGGGATAAATCCTCACGTAAAACAACCACTAGTTTTTCTCCATAACGTTTTGTGAACCTACACTTATTCTAAAATCTTCGTCACTCAATTCAAAAAGATTCACACGACGACGATGTCTGTAAGATCGCCGAGACGTCCCAGCATATCCAAATCTTTAAAATCCATCAAGATCAATATTAAATATCCATTTTTAACAATTTTTGTATAAATTGACACACAACAATAATCAACGCAAACGTCAAATAAATTAGTACCAAAGATAAACTAGGGGACTCGGCGGACCAACTTTAGTACCATAGATAGTTCAGGAACTATTGATAAACTTCATTTTGTAATAACGTTTTATTTAGTCATGGTACTAAAGCTAGTACTAATCCCAGTACCAAATTTAGACCGTGTTTTGGAATAAGACGGACACTGTCCTCCCATACCTAGAAACACTGTTATTTGAAAGTATTGTAAAAGCCAATTATTTTTAAAAGAGTAACCGTGGAGTTTCTTGCCGGCTCTTCTCCATAGGAAACGACCAATTGGAACCGTGCACCTAGCTTCTGACGTTTCATAAGTGCCCATGTAGGTTTATGTGAAATAAAATATTTTGATTTTGATTTTGATTTGATTTTGATTTTGATTTTGAAAACAACAAGATTTCTTTATTGCCTCGTACATAAGTTTAATAGTAATAAATGATCCGCAATCAATTCTCTGAATTATGGTGGAAACCACATCAAAATCTGTTGTGTAGTTTAGAAGAACAATGCGGTCACACAGAGAGACACAAATAAAAACATTATTTTATATTATGTATACATGAATCTAGTTTCCACATTTCAAAATAAACAAAACATTTAGTTTATGGAATACTTTGTCTAATTCAAAATATAACTAAGAAATTGTATAAAATAGAGGTCATTCAACCCAGTATACAGTTGGAAGTAAAATTTAACTTTTATATTACTGGTAACCATAAAATCGTATTTATAGCTTAAATTAATTTTTATGTGTATTAGACATGGTTTAGCAAGTCTCCAAAATTAGGAAGAACCATAATTTAAATATTTTGAGTGAAGCATTTAAAGAGCAAATTCCTTGTTCTGAACACATGACAGCAGTTTCTATTGTTACATAGCATAAGATTACATCTGTATTCTGATAAGGGTAATAGTGTTAGCATAATCAACTTATAATTTCCAACTGCTGGGACACACTCAGGCCTCTTCTGTTTGGAAGGGAAATGGGCTGTGATCCACCATGCAGGTTCTGTAGTTTTTGCACCATGGAAAAAATGCGAGTTTATCAATGTGTAAGAAGGAGTAGGTTTCAGCCTATGAATTCTAACTGCTAGAACACAGGCCTCCTCTCTTTAAAAGGGAAATGGGCTGTAATCCACCATGCAGACCCAATGCAGGTTATGTAGTTTCTGTATACCCCCATGAAGGCGAGTTTATCTGTGTAAGAAGGAATAGGTTAACACTTATTATTTTTTACCTACATAGCTATCCAATGATTCGCTTAAAGTTACACCCACATTTCATCAGTCATGTTTAAGTTCAACGGGATGCAAATCCTACTCATGCATGATTAGCATGACAACCATAGAAACAAGTTTTCTATGGGTTTTGTCGACAGAAGAATAGACAAAATGACAGATTGTGATTGTTTATCTGTTACTTTGTCTATTCTTCCATCGCCAAAACCCTTTTCTATTGTAGTCATGTTAAGTGTGCAGACTACTACTAAATAATGGTCCTGTAGATCAAGCCCTTATTTCAGTTCCTTGCCATAATGCCAATGCCCAAAAGCTTTGTTTTTAACCTGATGATTGGTAACGCAAAGATGGCAAAACATTGTGCTGCATAAACAATTGAGATGATTGCTTCCCGGTGATACAAAATTGAAACAGAAACAAAAAACAGTCACACTTAGGGCTCCATTATCAAAACAAATGCATTCAATAACATGTTAAAAGCATAAGTTTTAATCTAAATGTAGGTCAAGTCATTGAAACAGGGATAATACTAACCAGATGATCAAAATTACAGTGGAAGTATGTAGAAACATCTAGAAAGTCAGGGTTATTGCAACCCTATGAGAATCATGTAGTACACTTACACCAAAAAGCTGTTGAAGTTTTAGTCAGAAAATTATGTTCTTATACTGTTTACCCAGTAAGCTGCATACTGTGCTAAGCTGCATATTGATTAGAAAGCAGAAGTTGGTCATGACCAAAATGTGCATGCATCCACTAACATTATTAGCTCTAAACAAACAGCTTATGTCCACATTGTAGTATCTGTTCTTGACCTAACATGATTCTGGTGGCTTATCACGCAAATCTTTATTGATTGTGAGCGATCGAGAAAATAAAGGACATCGTCCTCAAAACAACACTAACTAAGATGTTTAGAAACATATAAAATGACGTGTCGATCAAAGTAAGTCATAACTTTTAGTTTTCTCATAGAAATATCATCGCAAACGTGATATTTACCCTACCCTGTTGCTGTGCTCGTGGTTTATACAACAATCAAATTATGTTAGACTATGGCAGACCCAGTTTTTACGACCAAGCAAACAACACAAACCTAAGAGGTTAATCCATCATATCTGCACCAAATTATACCAAAATATATCGAATTTGCATCGTGATTACACATAAACAGGCAACTAAAAAATATAATGGCTAGAATACGTACAAGAATTCATAGACGTGGGCCTGCGTTCACGTCCCGATGTTTACAAAATCCACCACAATATAACAACTCAAACAAACTGTTCACTGTTATAGCATTATAGTTTCATGAAAACGTCACTGGAAAACAAATCATAGGGGTTGAAAAATGTCCTATTGATCTAAATACATAGAAAATTCGTGCTAATAATTTTTTTATCAATCTATGTGGACGCCAAACTGCGGGAAAAACTACAGCGAAGTTGGCATCATATCGCTCGCAATTCAAGGCCGTCTAGAATCTATGATATTGGGAAGGAAGTTGTCTATGCACTCTGCGCTTTTTTCGTTTGTGGAAATTGTCTATGGTAAAAGCTACGTACTCACATTATGGCTGCCTACGTACATTCGGGTTCAAAACTGATAAAGTTTCTGGATTTTTGACACAATACCATATCAAAATAAAACATAATCAATTATACATTACGAGATCCACACCACCTAAGTCGAATTTGATTAACAACTTTGTTTCTGTAAATCCCCTCAGTTTGTAAAAGTTAAGGTAGCAGTCCAGCGCAGTAATGGCCCGGCACACGGTGATTTATAATTTTTTTACAAAAAATTTGTATGAAGCTAGTATATCTAATTATCTCTTAAACGGCAAAGAAAACCGTAATAGCCTTAGAGGTGGTTATAGTACTAATTATTTTTGATTTTTTGTCATACTCCACTTAACGGTTATCGCTGCTGATTTTGTTTTTTAATCATCAAAATATTTTTATTTATTTTTACATATGAAACGGTTCCTTTTAGTGTTTAATTAAGTTGAGGAACACAGACTTTTAACAACACAACACATAACATAAAATAGCATCACGTCTATATCCCCGAAGGAGTAGGCAGAAGTAAATAGTAAACCCACACTTAGACAACTATGTTTGAGCTAGTTATTTATCAACACAAAATGTGTTTAAAGCTTTGCATACAACCAAAATACCAAATAACAAAACGACTTCTAATGAGTCTGAAAACAAGTGATTAAGTAATTACAATGATTTAGTTTTCTAATAAGTCTGAATAGGTGATTAATTGATTTGCGATATAGCCCAAAAATGACAAACATGAACAACATTCACATTTTTCTGAAAACCATTCGAAGATCTGGGAAGTAAACAGAAAAAGAGAAGATCTGATGATCATACAGGCCAAGATTCCAATGAATTGAGATATACAGCCGCAGCACGTTTAAAAAAATAAGGGAAATATTGGTCTGATGGCCCAGGACAGACTTGAGATACGGCTCACTGGTCTGGTGGCCCAGGACAGACTTGAATACAGCCCAAAGAGATCTCGAAAAACTGCAGCGGTTTGCTTGTATTGCAATCACTAGCAGTATGAGAACCACACCCACTGCCGCCCTACAGGCAATGCTTGGACTGCCGCCTCTGCACCTCATTGTGCGGGAGGAGGCGGCCCTGGCCGCCTTTAGACTCCATTTATCAGGAACCCTAAGCAAAGACTCCAGAGTTAAGCACACGCGTATAAAGGAAGATGCGATCAAGCGACAGCCGATGATGACATCACCCTGCGACAAAGCCCCAAAATCACACCACTTTCAAAAGCACTACAACATAATACTTACAGAAGAACAGTGTGACTACTCAGGCCCGGAAGAGCTGAGAGTATAAACCGACGCTTCGAAGGCCGATTCCGGTACTGTAGTCGGAGTCTTCTCACACGACCTCAACATAAATATATCCCGCCCGCTGGGTATGTTCAACACCGTCTATCAGGCGGAGTGTGTGGGCATCATACAAGCGGTCCACGCCATAGAAGCCAGGAAAGTTACTGACACCCACGTTCGTATACTCTCCGACAGCGCTTCGGTTCTCCAATCCTTATGGAAAAAATATATTACCTCGAACTTAATACTAGAATGTCATAATGCACTAGAGCATTTAACTGTTTCTAGCCGCAACACTGTGACACTGCAATGGATAAAAGGACACAGCGGGTCGCTAGGTAACGATGCAGCTGATGAACTCGCTAGAAGAGGATCTAGCATGGCAGTCTGTGGACCCGAACCTATCGTACCAATCCCCTACAACCAAATACGCAGGTGGCTACAGGAGTACACCCACACACAAGCGGATTACTGGTGGACCTCAACGCAGGCAGTCCAAGGAAGCCATGCCATCTTTGGATAACAAGCTAACCAGGCGTATATTACGCCTGGACAGGAACGGCCTGCATCTGGTGACGGGGACCATCACGGAACACTGCTCGCTAAACAAACACTTCCACACAATAGGCATAACGGACAGTCCTCTGTGCAGGGCGTGCATGGAGGCTGAGGAAACCGTCGCGCATGTGCTCTTTGAATGCACAGGCGTCACCCAGATTAGAACAGAAACCCTCGGGTCACCCAGATCTTTTGCAGATGTTCTGAACAGACCAGGAGTTTTAATTAACTTCTGGAGGGAGGTGGGCTGGTTGGAATAACCACCAAACGGCCGCCATGGCCCACGTACAATGGTCCACCTTATGGACTAAGTGCGGAAACCAAAACCCCATAACATAGAACATAGAAGGGAAATATTTTTATTTATTTTTACATATGAAACGGTTCATATATAAAAATAAATAAAAATATTTTGATGATTCAAAAAAATCAGCAGTGATAACCGATAAGTGGATTATAACTAATTGAAACGACATCTGGCAAAAAATCCGGCGCTTGCAAATTGAAATCCCTAAGTCTATGAAAGCCGATTTTTAGCCCACCTTGTGGCACCGCCTCGAACAAAACCACCCACTTACTTGCCACCAACACATCGTCAGCAAGACGACCGCTCGCTACTGGCAAGCCACCGGTGAGCGGTGAGGTGACAGCTTGTTATTCACGCCGCTTACTAGTTGGTAGCTCATCGTCCACGCGCCAACGCCAACGGCTAGTTTTAACAAAAGTGAGTGATCTCGCTTGAGAAGCACGCGTTTCTACGTAGTTTACTTTACGCGAACTGGCAATCAGTTCGCGTAATAAATAAAAAAGGAGATATAACGAAAGACGAGCACATAGGACCGCGCGTGGGTGGCGAGGGCTCCCCGCGTGGCGGCGAATCGCCAATAAGCATACAGCTTGAAGGCATTTCTTCGCTGGGGAGCGGGCTGTTCACAGAATATAATATACAGGGCTGCTCGCTTGAAGCGCACGTTCGGCGCGACATAATGTGATGGTTCACGCTGTCTACTATTCTGTACCTGTTGTCATCGTAGAATTTACTTTAATGCGTTTGATTTAAAATCCTAACTTGAATGACAAATTATTTACTGTCTCGCATCGAAGCGGTACTGTTATATAATGAGTGATCAGTCATCACTGATGACCATTATTCTTGAACAAGATTCATTGGGTTTTCATAGCTTTTTTTTAGCAAGTGGCAGGAAAATAAAAAAGAGTGTAATACATATTTTAAATTTATTTTATTTTTACATCTTTTATCATACTGTACCCAAAATATTTCGGATGACTTATAAAACCGATGATAAATCATACAACAGTTATTACTTAGAAGCGCTGTTACAAACAAAATAGTCCTTTCTCATTACAAAAGGTGATTCATTTTATGCAGCAGTCAGTTTGTCATGTTGGCAGTTATCTTAAATATACGAGAATTCTAATTGATAAACACACATTGCAACAGATGGCAATGACAATATTTTTCAGAACCTTCTGTCAGGAATGGTAACGTGACACCACCGACGGCTGCCACAAGCTCTCTATAATAGTTAGGTACTAAATAAAAAAATAATGTAGGCCTACAGAATTAATTATAGTATGATCTGCCATAAATGTAGTCTCAGCAAGATTAAATAACTTCACAAGCATATATTTTAATATTGTTTATAGTTTTTTTTTTTTTACTAAATGCTTATCTAATAACAGTGAATGAGATCTATTTGCATACAGTATATTTTATTCTATTGAGTACTTACATTTGATCATAATTATAATAACAATAGCCATCACAAAATGATTAGTTAAAAACTAATTAATTATAAACCCTAGTTTATCGTGAAAGCAAAGCAAGATTTGAATACGTACATGTTAATTATAAAAATGTCTAAGCTATTCATTTAGACCAATAATTGCCCAGCAAACTTTCAAATATTTAAAGAAGTTTCACTTCATTTAGTCAAAAACAATAATGATTTATTTTAGAGTCTAAACTTCCCAAAAATATTCTTAATCTAATTCAAGTTTTCTGAAGGACCCTGCCGTCGAATGTATATCTTGAGTTAAATCGTTCTTCTCCAACGCATGCAAGTCCACCGACATTCCATCTAATGACAGCAAGTCATCTCTCTGCTTCAAGAGGTTGCGTTTTAGTTCTTCAATCATGTCTCTGAGAGGAACAGTTCCTCCGTATTCTTTCGGCAAAATTGCTGGATCAACGTGTTTCATCAAATCATCGCTTGTTCGGTGAAACTGTGAAGGGAGAAAAATAAAATTTAAGAAAGATGAAAAGTGAGAAATTTACCACTAAAGGTTAGACCACCTTTATTATAATAAACACCACCACCACCACCATCTTTTTATACCACCTTTTTTATTTATAATCTATTCTGTATTTAATGTTGCGATTAGTACCTAATATACTTCTTAATTTTGCACACCTCATTAGGTTATAATATAATGTACTTTTTAAACCTATAACATTTCAACATGTATTATGCAAATAAATTATTTGATTAGATTTGATTTTTTGATTTGATTTATATTACACATAAGTTACTGTGAAAATCAGTTCTGGTTCTGAAGAAAAATAATTTGCTTCGAGAAAATCTATATCTTTATACATCTATACAAATAAATAAAATTGAAGTGACTGCTTGTAATGACAAAATAACAGCTTTTTACTAAATGCGTATGATAGTATAATAAAATACTTTTAATGAAAAAACAGTTGTTTTTTATTGTATGTCTGATTGTTCAAACTAATCTCCGAAACGGCTCGACCCATTTTAACGGAACTTTCACTAAGATAGTTGATATTTTAAGGAGTAACTTAGGCTACTATTATTTTAGAAAAACACTTATGGTCCACGCGGGCGAAGCCGCGGGCAGCAGCTAGCATGAAATACAATACTTGTTGCTATCATTTTTCCAAAATGTATAAATAATTCAAATAAAATACAATGATTTAAAAAAAATAGTTTTATCATAGTCAGCTTAAAACATATTTGCATTATAATTTTAGTATGTTCAGAAAAAAATATAGAAACACATTATTTTAACAATAATTTATCAAGACAAAGATTTTCCAAGCATTAATATTTTTACATAATAGATACTCGTTTTGTTGTAGAAAGTACATAAAAAAGCTGCGCGTATGAATTGTGAAAATTCCGGTTTTTATGAGTTAATTTTTGGAGTTGAATGCTTTTTAGTAGACCTACGATTATTCAGCATTTCACAATGCATCCGATTATTTCGAGACCCGAAGTCAAACCTTTTCTCCCTGATTGTACTACAGAGAAAAGTTCATTTTATACACTATGGTATGTGAAATGTTCTGAAATGTTACAAATTAAACAACAAGAAAGTCTGCAGTTCATTGCGACGCAAACTTACTAGTTCCATATTGAGATGAGATTGGAAACATTTTTAACCGATTTCAAAAAAAGGAGGAGGTTATCAGTTCGCCGGATTTTTATTTATTTTTATGTGTGTTCTTCGATTACTCGAATATGGCTGGACCGATTTGAAAAATTATTTTTTTGTTTATACTTTCAAGTTGGTCCCATTGTCATTTGGTCACGATCTGATGATGGGATCTTGGAGAAATCGAGGGAACTCTTCAAATATTATAGGCACATCTATAGCGATTTGGGTATTTTTGATGAGCAGTTGATATTAGGCTATTGTACTAGCCTTGACTTCAAAAAAAGGAAGGTTATTTTTCATTTTGTAGTTTGGAAGTCGGTTGTATTTTTTGTTAAATAGTTTTTTTTTTTTAGTGAATGCTGGTGATTTTGCTTATGTCCGCGCCACCACCCAAGTCCGTTAGACGCGGCGCTAGTGTTTATGTCATTGCATCAAATTGCATTTAAAAAAATGTAGTTCCACAACTTTGCCGATTTTAGTGGTGGCGCGGACTCTACTACTTACATCGGTGGGAGTGGTTGTTACGTAGATTTTAATAAAAAAATTGTATTGAAATTACCATCACACGATCCTTCAGTTTATCGCTGAGCAAAGATACAGCGAACTCGAAGAACTTAACTCCGTAGTGTGGAATGTTCACGAAGTGAGTGCACTTGTGCCTCATTGGGGTAGAGTTCTGGAAAAGAAAAAAACGCTTTAGATTTATTGTTGAGATAATAGGTAACACGGTAATGCGGACTGGTATCCGCAACTCCACGTCAAAGCTCGTAGATATTTTGCGTACGAGTTAAAATCAGTTATTCGATCGACCCCAGCTCCTCAAAGAAGGCCAGCAACGCCTTGTGACATTCTGAGTTTAAAATTTCGCGGGCTACCTTGATGCATTCGCGTAACTAAGGTATCTGCTGGGGATAATCTTGAATCTAGTGGACGCGAGCCTGGGTCCATCATGAAACATTTCTTAGTAATAGACTCGCGGCCTACGAATAATAAAAGTCGGCTGATTAGCTAGAGATTTTATTATGTCATCCGAAATTCGTTATCAAAAGACGCCCGAAGAGAAACAATTTGTGACGCAACCTTTTAGTAAAAAACGTTGTGACGTTTCTACTACTACTTTCTTCGATTCCGTGCTTTTAAAATTTGATTACGATTTTGTATTTACTAAGTAGGGATTCAAGCTGTCTTTTTTTTATGCACGTGTGTCTGTCACAAAATAAAAAAAAATCTATCTTCTCACCTGTATACAATTAAGCATAAGCCTGACATCAGTGAGTGACCACAAGCTGACGTGCGGCATCTGCATGCCAGCCTCGTCGTTCACGTGGGTGTACCCCAGCAGCTGTGACCTTGGCTCGTCCAGCAGTAGTTCCACGATCATGGAGTGGACACGGGCCATCACGCAGTTGTCGAATTGGTGGGGGTCGAAGCGACCTGGTGGGGAAGAAGACTTTAGTGCTTGGCAAGTATAAAACATTTCCGTGAGAAAGATTCATATGACCGAGACCCTAATCCTTCTGCCTCCAAAAGTTTTGGTTGAGTGTCTTCAGCATTAGAAAGGTTTCTTTTTTGTTTGGTCTAGTTTAGGTACCTATAATTAGTGTAGCTTTGAAAAGAAATGTTTCTAAAACTCATCATCATAATTTTCCTGCCCTTGTCCCATGTTACTTGTGGTCGGCGCAACACGTTTTCTTCTTCCACTCTCCCCTGTCAACCGTCACACTATCATTCACTCCCTTCTCTTTCATATCATTCCTCACACAATCCTTCCATCTTTTCTTTGGGCTTCCTCTCCCGCTCCATCAACATTTATATTCTAAATGTTTCTAAAACTATGACTGTGTATATTGACCAAAGAAAGACTTGAACCTTCATAGGTCGCGGGACGCCGGACTTACCTACTATTGGCATCAGCCAGTTTTGTTTTAAGACGGGGCCAATCCCCGAGACAATACACCAATCCAATAATAGCATCGTGCAAAAGAGGCAGTCCACTGCATTGGATTGTCCTCCTCAAACCATTGATGAAGCAAATTAATGGAATGGCTTAGTGGATTGTCTTGGGGAATGGACTATTTAGACGGAGCCAATCCCCAAAACAATGCAATAATAGCTTCATGTAAATTGAGACAGTCCACTGCATTGGATAAGATTGTCCTCAAGCCATTTTGCCTTTTCATTTTACTGGCTTTTGATTGGCTTTAATTAATGGATTGTCTCGGGGATTGGCCCTGTCTAAATGGTCTATAAGAATGTTAAAAGGTTGACTTTAAGAATTTACAGAAAGAACTTCGTTATCTACATGTGGATGAGTCAGTAATTAAGTACTTAAGTACCAACATTTGAAACTAAGAACTCAGCAATGCGCAAATAACAAGAACACCATCCGACTTCTAGGAAATCGCATATCGCATACAAATAATAACCTATACGGGAAACAAAACTGATTACGACACGACCACACATACACAAGTTACAATAAAGCAGCTTCAACCGCTTCACTACCACTCACCCATACAAGACAGCACAACTCGCCTTCCCTCGGCGTCTCTCTTGGGTAAGGGTACCAGGTACCCTGCATCAATCACTGCAGCGAGCTTAGGGTCCAAGGGGTCTAGCTTCTGGAACCATTGAGGGTACATCTCCCGGATGGTGAGGTACCGCTCCAACATGGAACAGGCTTGCGGGATTGAGTACTTCTTCGTCCGGAGAAAGCGGAGGAGGAAGGGCGCGTCTGTAAAGACAATGTTGGTTATTGGTTGGTATGCAGGGCTTAGACTTTGGGAGGAGACTCCAGATCGTATGAAAACCACGACTCATTCTTGAGTTTATAGATGCTCCCCAAAAAAAGCTGGCTTTAACTTATTTTCCTATTCGGATTACGTAATTTCTTAATAACATTCATGATAATGGATCCAAGGCATGTCTTCCGAAATCGGGCCATCTGGCATAGTTGCCCTACGTCCTAGAACATGATGGTTACTAGATAATCATTGTGCATTCGAGAGATGCACTCAAGGGCTTCACCATGAAGTAACGGATACAATATTTACATACCACGTGATCTGAATCACAAATGGACTTACACTCATCTGGCCTAAGGACCAATTTACCTCAAATTTTATTGTTTTTGGTGAAATTGGGTTCAAGAACCTGGATGTTACGATTCAAAAGAAACATAAACGAGATTTTGAAGATCCTATATTTTATGGCGTGAATAATTTAGGATTACATTCTGCATTCTTACAAAGAAGTCCGCTTTGTCCGCATGTAATCAGTGTTTTATGCCTTTTTATTGTGTTGTTACACTGTCGATGGACAGAAAAGTTTGTACAATGAATGGCAAATGGTGCAACCTTAATTTGTAATACGGCGCCTCCACCATAGATCCGTGCAATTTTACGACGGGCAAATTGATATTGGGCCAAAGGACCAAACATACCAAGGGAGACCTTTAAAAAAACCAACCTTTGAAAAGTTCTTAAAACGGAATTCTTTCTTTCTTACCAGTTCTACATTTCTTGATTGCAGGGTGTTTCTCAATGAAGTGTCTCATTTGTGCCAGAGCCTGTTCTCTTAACGCTGGTTCTTCTCTCAGCTCTGTTCTGGCCCTTTCTCTGAGTTCAGGAGGCAGTTCTCCAGACTCCCGCTCCTTAGCTTCAAGGATGTACATTCGGTCATCATCGGTCAACCTCGGCGCTTCGATGATGTCATGCTTCGGTTCGTGCTCCCTTCGGCAATCTTCGGGCTGCAGCACTGATGTCGCCATGTTGGTTTATCTGGATCAAAGGAAGAATAAAATAAATTAGGAGACAGCTGGATCCGGTGGAAGAACAAATAAGTCACATGACGATAAGGCGACTTAATTTAATATTCGTATTTACTCAAAACGTAATCAAACAAATCAACGGATAGTTTAGTATAATATCCAATAATTAGGTTCAAAGTAAATATCGTACGACCTTCGAAGTTTCTCAGTGTGCTGTGATGTGTGTAGACACGCAAATATGCTAAGTACTTCCAAAAGTAGGTTGTAATTAACTCTTAATTATACCTTTACATTATTTATCATTTATATCTCATATTGTAATGCAAGCTTCTGATTTTACTCCACACGTAGAAATCTGCCAACTGCATTTACCTACTAACTCTACGGTCAAGCTAATTTTAGATCCTATGTTCATGGAATTGGACAAGGAGGCAAGAATTCGGAACTAACCGATGACACTTAACTAGTAAACGTTTTTTTCAGTTCATATTTTGTGGGAACAGTACCCTAATTGCGTAACTTATTTTCGTAAACGATTATGACTGTATTATTTAATTTTGACAGTTCAACAACATTCATTGCGTTATTTACGTCGTTGAGCAGATTTTTTTTCAACTTATGTAGCAATGGATTAGCAATCTGTTTTAAATCGAAACAAATTGTGATTGATCGTGTATATACGCAAATAGGGTACTGATCTGGCTTACGTTGTGAGTCAAGATAGCTTACGGGATACAACAGAAATTGTTATTGGTATATCGATGGATTTAAAGCCTCGCAAAACGGATAATTGTATGCCTATTTAAATCTATATACATTATACTTATATAAGCCTACATAAAATAAGAGGGAAGCTATTGTTTTCATTTCAGCGAAGACAAGCTTCAGCTCCAGACAGACACGCGACAGGTGCGGGAAAAAGAGTTCAATAAAAATAACACATGTCAGACTTGATATTTCCTTCCTTTCGTCGGAAGTCAACGTCTTATATTGCAGACTACCTTGTCCCTACACGCGATTGTATCATGCATATACAATTATACATGCATGATACAACAAATACATGATACCTAATGTCCCTCGGCAAACTTCGTGTTTCGTCAGTCGTCGGATTTCAGTTGCTCTTTGCACTTGGTGCAGACCGGACGCTCTCAATCGACTTGGAATAAATAGAGTTGTTAATACTCTTATAGCTTAATGTAATTGGAAGTAGATTAGCAGAAAGGACTCAACCCACAGTATGGTCAAAAATGGAAGAGGTCCTAAAGACCAACCTTTAGGACTACTTTCATTTTTGACCAGTGTGGGTTGAATCCTTTCTACTAATTTACGTCAAATTTATTTTAAAATTTAGAGGAAAGCTGCTAAAGTCGCAGGCACGACAGATAGAAAATAGTTTTACAACTCTATATAGTTCACACGGAAATCAAAACAAAACAACAATAAAGTACTTAGTTCTGAATTCAATTTATTATGCACGATAATAATTGATGGACATGGAAATTAGCATTCGTTTGTATTCGGAAATGCGATGATTCCCGAAGGACATTAAGAAAATAGAAATACTGTACGTGTGTTTATAAATAACATTATATTAGCCAAACAAAGCGATTTCCACATAGTTTGTTGTTTTAGGACGAACTCCTCATCACCGATTTTGGATCTACCCTTTGTGGTCTTTTGAGCCTTGTCAGTCTTGGACTGAATCAAAAATTAATTAACATAACTTATTCATTACATAGGTATATGTTTATTTTATAATTGTTATATCACAGCCGTGAAATCCGAAACCTTGTTAAATTCGATGCAAAGTGTTATTAGCGTTGATGCAGTGCGTGTAACGTGCATAATTATTTGTAAGTGATTGTCAATAATGTACTATTGGGTAGTCAAGGCTTTGTGCAGGCTGTACTGTACGCTGGACGCAAATTAACAACATATAGATATCTAGAATCCGAAATGAAGAACTGAAGTAGAAATCTTAGAAGATGCTGATTGCCATTCTTTTGCAAGACCACAGCTTTATAAGTTCATTAAAATCTATCGGAGGACAATTTTTCGAACAAAAAAATTTTGCCCTTCGAGCCGGATCATATTAGCCATTAATTATTCACTCGTATCTTCAAACTTGTATTTACCTCAATCAATATTCTAAATAAATAATTGCTTTAGTAAATTATTAAAAACGTATAAGTAGTAAAAAAAATTGCTTACAAAGCTTAAAAAAAACTTTAACACGCGACCAACGAAAACTAGTCACGCCATTGTCAAACATTGACATACAAAACAGGCTTTTATTTAAATTACATAACTACAATTCTTGTGGTGCACTTGACTTAGTTACAATTAAGTTTTTAGATGTTCTATAAGCCTAGTTTAACTGAATATGTTAAGCATAGAATAGTTAAAGTAAAGTTGAAGAGCGTACGTGAGTGGCTTTCATAATGCAAATGATGCTTGGTCCTTGTAAAGAGGACTACACACAGCACACTTGTGAAGTCGTGATGTGGTTTTTCCTTCAGACCTCCCATACCTAATAACACTGTTATTTGTAATTAAAAGAGTAACCGTGGAGTTTCTTGCCGACTCTTCTCCATAGGAAACGACCAATTGGAACCGTGCACCTAGCTTCTGACGTTTCATATGTGCCCTTGTAGGTTTAAGTGAAATAAAATATTATGATTTTGACTGAAAGTAGAGCTAACGCTTCAAGATCAAAAAGTGAGCGATTTTTTCAAAGCTTGCTAGTGGCTTCCTTTAGGCCAATAGTAGGTAGATAATAATAAGGCTTGAAAGGAAAGCAGTGCTTCATAATATCTTGACGCGTAAGTCGCACCAGATGTTCAGTTTGATCATTTATAAGTTTAAAAATTAAGTCATGTTCTTAAAAATGATGTAAGTAGGTAGTCCTTTTAAAAGGTGAAAGTAAAAGTTATTTCGCAGTCGTTTTTGGCGAACTACTCATACCCGGGTGAGTCTTATAGAGTCATATTTGACCGAGCTTTAATGTGTCCTGTCTCTCAGATAGCGATCTTATACAACATGTAAAAGAAACCTGTCCGATCCGTAAGGGAGTTGTTGAGTATCGTACTGAGAATCTATTAACGTGGTAAGCTTCAGGGAAAAAAAATGGTTTTCTGTAAAGTCGGTTTACAGATGATAATTTTACGTGATAACGTCACAAGCCGAACGCTTCGGCCGATCGTGCCTCTCTATCGCTTGTTACGCGCTCTCGCTTGCACGCTCGGCTCAAGCGGAACGTGACACTTTTTCGTGCGTGCAGGCGGCGTTCATCGATTTATAAGACGTTATCACGTCAAAAATTCGCCACACTTTTTTTCAATGTGGAATTTTCCCGAGAGGCCGTCGTTTAGCGGGTGTCTAAAAGTCATAACTTAGGACCCCTGTTGTTGAAACTTCCTCATTTTTAATGGATTTGAGGTTATTTTGGTACAAAAAATTTGAATTTTAAACAGCAATAACTTTTATTATTTTAAATAATCATAAAAAGATTTTTTACTACTTTTTGGTAAGTGCCCTTCTCGAATCAGACAGGGTTTTGTTTACATACTGTACCTTTTAGTTAAGCACCAAAGGGCAAAAGAAGAACAGTGTCCTTTGAGCTAGTTTATAATAAAATCAACATGGCGAAAACTTTACATACTTACCTACCAAACCAATGCCTGTCTGTGCTTAGATGGTTTTCATGTTAAGAGGATGAGTGAAAGGCGACAAACAAAAGGTATTTACAAGGCAGCTGTGAGTGGAACCGCCGGGAGAGGCCGCTAGAAAGACATACCTAATAGTGACCTTATTTGTGATATTCTTCAGAAAGGTCACGTGCGTAGGTGCGTACCTATTCGAAGAATACTACGATGTTGTGCATGATTTATATTTTATTTTATAATGTAGAACTAATTATTATTTTAAGTTTGTTTTTTTATTATTATTATATCTTAGTTAAGGGGAAGATGTTGTAATGTAATAAAAGACAAGTCTGAATGACAACTGCTATAATGTCATAATTAATAGACAATCCACAACATCTTCCCCTTAACTAAGATATAATAATAATAAAAAACAAACTTAAAATAATAATTAGTTCTACATTATAAAATAAAATATAATACGTTTACAAATTGCTAAATCTTACTACGGGTATGAGGTGGCGAGTAAGATGACGATACATTTATTTTGGTACTTGGCACATAATCATCATCCCTATCATCCCCCGAAAAATACTCCAACCGAAAAATATTCCAACTCGTCATCAATATCAGACAAAATATTGTCGGCAGGATCCTTTACCGGTCTAATCAAATGTCAACGATTATGGCGATAAATACCTTTTTTGTTTTTAACGATATAAGAACGTGGAGTTAATGCTTTTCCCAGTATTTTACCACGGCTTCTTTTATTTGCGTTTCCTAACATTATAACCTCGTCGCCCACATTCAACTCAGGTAGTGGTTTACAATGCTGATCATAGTAACTTTTAATTTTTATCTGTTTTTCCAATACTTTCTTATGTTGTAAGTTATCATAATTTGTTTGTTTTAATAAATCTGGATGGACTGGCAGTCTACAATTTAAACGCCGGCCCATCATTAACTGTGCAGGAGAATTCAAATTTTCCCGCGGTTTATTCCTGTAACTTAGCAAATTTAAATAAAAATCGGAATTACTGTCTACTGATTTTTTCAATATATTTTTAATAGTTTGAACTGCCCTTTCGCTCTTACCATTAGATTGAGCATAATACGGAGATGAAGTGACATGTTTAAAACCCCATTCTAAAGCAAATTTAATAAAATTACGACAAGAATATTGTGGACCATTATCACTGATGACCGTATCCGGTATACCATACCGTGCAAAATTTTCTTTCATTACAAATATTACTGAGTTTGACGAAGTGTCTCTCAAATATGCAACCTCAATAAAACCAGAATAATAATCAATTAATATTAAATAACTTTGCTTTCCATACTCAAATATATCTGTTCCAATTTTATTCCAGGGTAATTCTGGTATAGCTACCGGAATCATAGGTTCCCTACACGGTTTGTTTGCTGTTTCTTGACATATTTTACATCTTCTCACATAATCTTCAATATCTCTTGTTATACCCGGCCAAAATATTACTTCACGAGCACGTCTCTTACAACGATCAATCCCTAAATGCCCTTCGTGAATAAGCTTTAACATGTCCCTATGCATAGAAATTGGTATCAAAACCTGTTTGTCTTTAAATATTACACCATCTACACAATACAGTTCATCTCTTATAGACCAAAAGTATCTTAAATCATGGTGAATGTTAAACTTATCAGGCCACCCTTGATTAATATATTTTAGCAACAATTTTAAACACTCATCCTTACTAGTTTCCCGCTTGACGAGAGTAAACTTATTCTGCGACATTGGTATATTATTGACTACCATTTTAATTTGGCATAGTATAGCCCTGCTAATTTTATCGTCATACAAATCCGGAAGAGGTGCCCGCGACAGTGTATCAGGTATGTACATATACTTCCCAGGCTTATAAGTGACCACCAACTCATAAGCTTGAACCTTCAACATCATTCGCTGCAAGCGAGCTGGGACCGTGTCTAGAGATTTTCTAAAAATGCTTTCCAGTGGTTTATGGTCCGATTCGACGACCACACTACTTTTTCCATAAATATACTGATGAAACTTTTCACAAGCGAATACTATTGCCAACATTTCCTTTTCTATTTGTGCGTATCTTTGTTGTGTGTCAGTAAGCGTGCGTGACGCATACTCTACTGGACGCCCCTCCTGCATGAGCACGGCACCTAGTGCCACACTACTCGCGTCCACTGACAACACCACCGGACTACTGACATTGTATAAAGATAGAACTGGTGCATTACATATCAATTCTTTTAGTTTATTAAAAGCGTCTTTATGACCAACTTCCCAACACCAAGTCATATCTTTTTTTAATAATCTGGTCAGTGGAAAAATATGCTCAGAATAATTAGGTATAAATTTAGAAAGAAAATTTACAGCCCCTAAAAACCTTTCTAAGCTTTTCCGATCTGTCGGTTCTGGCATATTATATATCGCTCTTACTTTCTCAGAATCCATTTTCATTCCATCTTTATGGATCAGGTAGGCAAAAACTACTGAACGCCACCTGCTAGGATCCTTACATACTCCTTTTGCTTCATTTACCTTCATTTCATACACACACACCGGTTACGAGTAAGGCCGCGCGCATTTTAGATGCGTTTTCGTACGAACTTCACTCGTGCGTACACGAACGAACACGCACGAACGATCCCAACCTTCCAAGTACAAAGGAGCGCACACTGGGTGCGACTTAGTCGTACGTATAGTCCGACGTCCGAAAACAATCCGAACTTGTTGGGATTTGTTCTATTTGACAGAGACAAACGTATCCAGTGTGCGTACTCAACTCGTACGACCATGGTAGTATCTACGTGTACGCACGAGTGAAATTACGCAAACGCATTCAAAGTGCGCGCGGCCTTACTCGTAACCGGTGTGCGTGTATGAAATGAAGGTAAACGAAGCAAAAGGAGTATGTAAGGATCCTAGCAGGTGGCGTTCAGTAGTTTTTGCCTACCCGCATGGGAAGAAGGCGTGAGTTTATGTGAACGTACTATGCATGTATGCAAACTAGAGATTATTTTGCCTCGATCAGTATGAAGGGTTCCTAAGGCATTAACAACACTTTATTTTCAGCTTTTACATACCAAGCATGGTTTACAAGGTGAAGACAACTATGTTAGTAACTTTATAAATACGTGATTGTTTTATACAATAAGGGTGAGTGAGTACAGCTCCAAAACAATAGGTAGATATCATATTGGAACAACAGATGAACGCATCATCGAAGTAGGTAAAGTAAAGAACCAATAAAATTCATTTATGCAATCATCTTTGTAGATGTCACATTTTGCCAGCGGCATTTAAAAAGGAGTAATCTACCCATAACAATAACTTTCGTTTTTTTATATTTTTACCGCATAAACCAGGCGCGTTAGCATCAGCATCATTAATGCTTCTTATGATTATGACAGACGCCAAATTCAATAGCATAAAATAAATAACTATTCTAATTTTAAATTTTCTATTCCGTTCGCGGTCGTCGTCATCACTGACCTTCAAACTGGTTTGCTAAAACTAAACTTTCACTTGCTACTTTCCCCTTTAGTTTATTACAAGTTACAACGTCGTGATTTTATTAGTGTTTATTCATAAAATGAGAACGCGGTATTTTGCAAATGTCAAAACTTGGCGGATTTATGGTAGGTACTTGCACTTTAAAGTTTTTTCGCAATTTATTTCGTCGGTGAATTGTACCTACTTTAGTTTATGGTTTATGATGACCCGAATCACGTATTTTTTTAAAACAAAAACGAAAGTTAAATTATAAAAAAACGAATGCATTTTTAATTAATTTATTCAATTGAAGCACCTCTAAAGCTAAAACCTCTCAGTCGCCAATCGACACAACCTTTGGCGAGCGCCCTGATAAAAGAATGGCTGTGTTTCACGTATGTTACCATTATTTGCATCACAGCTAACAAATCATATAATGGATGATGGACCAAAATCGATAACAGACCTACTAAGGTACTTGACATTGCCTCTACTTTTGGCTAGTCGACCCCGGCCTACATTAGGAACATCCATCGCTCCGTTAATAAGCGTATGCAATAGTTAAGTCTATTAAACACAGCAATGGACTTTATAAAGATCGGTGGACCAAGCGCACCAGCTGCTTATTGCTTCATCTAGCTTTTAGCGATGTCGCATCAGTATTGTTGCAATACACTGATTTCAAAAGACTCTAACCAACTTAAAGATAGCCATTTAGAACTTGCAACATCCAATAAACAAACGAACGTTTTTTTAAACGAGTTCTTTTTTTCTCTAAATAAAAGGCGCAAACGCGAAGGCTCACGCGCATTGGGTAATTTTTTTTTGCAATGGTAACATTATGATCTGTAAAATTTACTAGCAGGGTAAAATACCCAATTGTCGTCCTCTAAGTTAGAGTACATTTCCATGTCTTTATCGAGATACAAAGCACTATTTGATATGCCAGTGCCTTTAGTATCGTTATTATCAATAAACCCATTTGGAGTCGACAAACGTATCGCGTACCTACTCATGTCTAACGTCATTGTTTTAAATTTCACAAGTTGTTCTAGACCGTAAACTGTTTTCTTTATGGTTTATTTTGCTTTGTTTTCATTTTATAGACTGCCCGAAGTAGACCTTATAAAAGACATGGCTATGTACTTAGCCGTGATCACAGGATAAGAGTTTCCTGCCGTTTCTTTTAAACCTATTGTATTTTAGATCTAAAATGTTTTTACATTTAAAAAATCTGTTTGTAAATTTATCTAAAACTTCTTGTATTATCTCAACAATTTTAATTTATGTTTATCCCTTGTTATATTTTATAATTTTAATCTTATTTTTCTAGTCACTCAGTGCCTGTTTGATTTTGTTTAGAGTTTAGAGTATTGGTTTACTTAACATTGTTCAAAACAGTAATTTATTGGGTTTCAAGATCCCATCGCACTACATACTGACAGGTTGCTTAATCTTACTTGCATCAGAATGATTTGATGGGACGCAACAGATAGTTACACACTGATACAATCAAAGACTCTCCATTGTTTTCAGAAACGGTCCACACAATTCTACTCAGATGCCTAATAAAATCATTAATTGCTTATCTAGTTCACATAGAAAATGACTTTAGACTAAATTACTTTTTAAAATAAAATAAATTGATATTTTAAGTAAGTATGATTCATAAATTAATACAAGTGAAGGCATATTGTCTGACTGCAAACAGATCCCAACACGTGTGAGATGAAATCACACAATTATCATTAAATCAATAAGACATACCTAAGTCTTAAAATCATAAAGTGCGTAAAGCCAATCTCGTTAGCATGCCTTACATCAGCAAAGGTATTAAATAATAAGTAAACTTCAAACCGCATTCTTCTTGCTAATTAAACATCTATTAGAATAGTTGAATGATTATATTTACGTGTTTATTCATTACTTATGCACGATAATTGTTCGCATGCTCGTTATACGTATTTGGGTCAACGCAACATGAATTAAATATTATCTAAGTTGTTACTGGAGATCACGCAATGAATTTTACGTACGACATAATATCACAGATTTATTCTACTAGATTATGACAAAAAGTAATAATTTTTTTTTTTTCAAATTCTAAAACAAAGTTGCCACCCTTTTATTATATGCAAAACTGCTTTTAAAAGGTGTCAATCTGTGAAACTTACGCCATGCTAGAGCAAAACGCATCACTCAAAGTCGCGATTATTAACAACAACAAACCAATAAGAGCGCGGTTACTATCAGGTTGCTAACCTATCGCCTGCGGGCATTTCTATCAACTATTTAAAAGTGCACACTTTTTCATAATAATTATAATTTGATGTTCTATTACTAAAACAGAGGAAAGTAGATAATTTTTTCTCGCATAAATTCGCAATAAAGATTTATTTCTTCTTATTTTAATTATGCTGTTCTCAATCAAGATTAATTGCAATTAAAATAATTAATTAGTGTTGAATTCAAAAGTCAAAACCGTGAAAAAATTGAAATGCAGCGCGAAAACACCGCTCACTAAACTACGAATAGGTAAACGCACCGATTACCGTCCATCCGATCACATTTTCAATAATTCAAGGGTGAACACCACTGTTGTCGGCACGTCACACGATAAACGTAGGCCAAGTCGTACTGGCTGTGCTCGGTCGATGCACCCGGTCCTCACCGTTAGCTCCCGAAATATTGCGACATACGGCAAGCCCTCCGTGATTCATGGAATAAAGTACCTTTATTATGGTATTTTTATATGTAGGGTATTGCCCTGTACCTATAGTAAACATGGCAAACAGAAATTAATTTAGATTTAATCTACTGAGGTCAAGCTGCTCATGTTATGTTTAGTTGGAGCTGGAGCATTACTACTGTTTTGATTGCATAAAAGTTTGTTCGTGTTTTTGACAAAACTGTAACAGAACACTAATAGTTGATGATGTAATTTAAACTTATACACAAACTTTTATCTTCATCATAGTCTCCATTTAAAAAGCCTGTTACTAAACTACTTTTAGAATCCACCGCAAAGCCACAGCCTTTTATAGAACTTTTTGACTCAATTAACAATAGAAATTAAAGATCACAAATGTAGAGTTACGAGCAGCGACTCAATAAAATCAATTTCATCACCTCCCTACAATGAGCCATGACACTTGAACTGTAATAAAAATAAATTATCTTTTCTACACAAATTAAAAGCTTACTGCTGTAGCTGTTCTTAATAGATGAAATCTCTTTCAAAATAACATAAAACTCTGCGTAGATAGGCTATTAATTTAATGGATAGAGCTCTCAATTGAATGAATACCCATGGAAAAGATAAAGTAGCTGTTGGATTTTTATAGAATGAGTGCAGTGCTATAAATTGTCTTGCACAAGAGGAAGTAAAGCGACGATTTATTGAGTAAAATTACTTATTTGTTTAAATAAAATGTTTATATTCGCGACGAGCACTGAAGAGTTTACCAGCGACTAGAAAATCTTTTAACAATAACCCATTTACCTCAATGGACAACCGTAAACTCATAACTTCCGCAACAACTTTATTATTATTAATCTAGCCTAAAAACAATAAACGCAGTCATAATTATTTTCACTGTTAGTCGCAGTTGTTGTTGGGTGTGTTGCAGTCATTGTTTGTTTTTTTCAGTCATACAGTATTTTTATTCAATAAATAATTCAAAGAAGAATATTAATGTTGGTGTTTAAGTTTTTAGCAATATTGCATAATAAATGTGTTTATAACAACACTATGTAAACATAGGTTTGTCGATGTTTCTGTAATGTGGAGTATGGTTTTTGTAACATTCACCCACTGTGTAATATGTCGGCGAAGACACATCAGCTTCATTATTTAGAATCGTACGCTAACCAGCAGCTTTAAAATTCCCACGCATCGATATTATTTTTATTTTACGATCGTCTATTCACTAAAGAAAGTATAGCTTTTTCTACTAGATTGGTGTTTAGGTCTCGTGCCTTTTGGTTGAATTACAGAAATAATGCTATTCAGCTACTATAAAAATTATAATAATTCATGTCTATTCATATACATACTTCTCGATATTACCATGAAAACGCGGAAACATTAATTTGCAGAGAAACAGAAACAAGTATATATGCTTAGAGCGTATAAGTTTTATGATATTTTTCTGAATTTTCTTGCCATTTCCCTATAGAACCGTCATAGATATGAAAATGAATGAGCCATGAATAGGTAAACAGACTAGTGTTGGTTATGGGAAAAACCTTTGGAAACTAAAAATAACTTGAACAGGTAAAAAAAAACACCAGGACCAATTTTACACCCAAATTTATTTAAATTTTTGAATTGTTATTATATGTATTTTTATTACGGACGTTTTTAACGTGCACGTCTTTCTACATTGTTCTCACATGTATAAGTTCAACACGAATGATGTAACCAATATTTTGTAACAATATTTTGATTTAAAAGAGTGTCCGTGGAGTTTCTTGTCCGTTCTTCTCCAGGTACCTACTATGCTTTGGAATGGGCAACTAGCTTCATTTTTCTGACTGACCGACCCCTTGACAATTCAAAAGTACCTGTAATTGGTTTATTTAAAATAAATGCTTTGAGTTTGAGTTTGAATAAAGCAGCAAGTAAAACAATCGTTATTGTCGAGTACAGATAATCGGGTCTTTCACCCTAATCTTAATAATGCGTTCGAATTGAGTATGCAATTGTGTGGCCTTTCATCGCGTATATCTTTGGAACATATAACCCTGGAACCCTTTAGCTCTAGGACTTAATATAATATTATAGATCCTTTTAGGCACTTTGGCGTTATAGCAACTGAGTGTGGCCAGTCATTACAAGTCCTATTATCCCACCAAGTGCTCTGCACCACGCCCATCCATTACTTCATATACTACAGGTTCCTGTATTCATCGATTCTGTAGCTTACTACCAACGAGATTGCTTCTAACTAAGCAAAATCTTTTATCACCTCTACTTTATGCACATGTGCTTCCACCCGTATCTATATCTAATAAACGAATATTTTTTAAAAAGAAGTAAGAAACATCTAATGCGGCGAGTTAGACCGGGATGGATGCGGCCAACAGCCAACATCCAAACAAAATTTAAATAAATAATTTTCTTTCTTAAAAAATCTGAATTATATTATGTTTTTTATTATGCCATATTTTTTATTATCTCATTTATTATTTATTTCCTTTTATAAACCATCCTTTCATTCATATTTTCTATAAAAAATAGTTTCGATGTTTCACATTTGCCAGGCGTGTCACGACGGATATTTTTTTTAGATTTTAGGGATTCAGTTCCGCAATAACTACTTAAAAATGTGTTTTTATTTATTATTGATTTTCCTATAATTGACGTCATTTGTATCGCGAAAAATCCACACAGTCCTTACAAATAAGGTCGCTTACGTTAACAGTAAAAGGATCTGACTTTTAAGGAGCACTCCCCAATTATCGGCCACCAAATAAAATTAAGTATCGTTTGTTCTAGAATAAAACACTGCGGATTTATTGACTCATACGATTTAATATGGAAACATGGAACTTTACAATGACATTTTTATTTATTGCAGTTTCCTGGTCGTGGAAAAAACTCGTTACAGAAAACTTTTTGTGAAAAGTAACCTATGTTTGGAAAGTGGAGCTCGCGGTCGATGCACTTGGCTGGGTCCCGTTAGTGCCGAATCGCGACGTCCCGTGGGACATTATACCTGTTTTGGGTTCCTCAGCATTATCACCCGTATGGAAACCCCCAGTACAGCAGATGGCGAAGCTGCGTGCTACCAATAAGGAAGCTTTTTTGCGCAAGTGCCAAGACATAATTTTGTCGCTCGTAACTTTTTTTTTTGTTTCGTTTCAGACGGATGAAAGTCTGAAAGGCGTTCGTTCCATCTTATTCACATAAATAATGATCTTAAATCATTTATTTTGTATAACAGTCGAGAAAACGAGTTTTATTAACGGTTTCGTAAGTTTCCTATCACCAACAAAAATCTATTCAGAATCGTACACTTGCAACGCTCACCAACTATTAAATAGGTTTAACATTTTTTAGCTACGTGATCCACATATTAACCGTAGTAAGCGTAGTCACAGCTACTAATCCATTTATTTACATGTCCGCCCTTTTGTCATGCCGTGCTAAACACATTAGCCGCCATTTAAGGAGCCAATTATATAAAACAATGTGTAGTTATCAGCATCTGTCAGGAAAACTCGTAAATAATAAGTTTTGTTTGCAACTTCTGTTATTTGGTGATGATGAGTTCCTGATTGCTTGACAGTTCTTTATGAGAAGATTTTATGGGTTTCAGAACAGCATTTATATTTTTTAATATTGATTTCTGTCTCACTGTTCTGTGATTATGATTAAACTTTGAATTTTATTTCTGAGTATAATTCTCAGATCCCGGGTTTATGACTAGATATTGGAACTCTGCCCGACAAATATGATGATAAACTTGCCTTCGAGGTATACCATCATTAACAGGACTATAAGGCCGACGTGTTTGAAAATCATTAGTCAATAGAATGCACCGTGTTATTGACTTATTATATTGTGAACACTTATTTAGACTGCACACTCATTATTACTACATGCCTCTAACGGCGCAACACAATGCACTCAAACTCATTTCTCCATTTGGAGCACTATTTATTGAGCGTCGAAAAAACCACGGTCACTGTTCATATTCTATTCAGTGTGTTCTATTCAAAATAATGTAACACAAAAATCACTCAAAATTCTTTGTAAGTAATTTGTCAATTCTCGTACAAAAAATGGACCAAGTGATTATGAGCCTCAATTTTGGCACTTACCTAAACCGCAAGTCGTTTAAAAGACATCACGATCGAATACGTACGTAATCAATAAAAACTCAGAGATTCGTCTCAAAGCAACATCTTAAACAAGCACGCAGTGAAAGTCTTAGCCAGTAGAGCAGAATGGGGACAAGTGACTCAGCCATTTTAACTGAGCTACTGCACACATATGAGCATGGAGGACGCATGCTGGAGCTACCCGCCAGTACGTTGCACCGAAAAAAAAACAACGTGTGAAACAGTTCCGAATCTCGGCAAAACAATGATTAAGCGTTATTCTATTGGTAATTGAGTATGAGAAACTCTGATTACTCTACTTCATTGGTCGTCGATGTAAAAACTAAAAAAATAGTAGAATTTTATTTGTTGAGTTTTCTGTCTGAAATAACTCTTTTTAAAATGTTTTGAGCTTTTTAGTATTTTTTCAGAAACAATTCAACATTTTAAATTTAACTGAACAACTGAGGAGCTCGTGGCTAAGTAATAACAGCCACACGGGTCGATCCAATAGGTTAAGCTACGCTTACCGGGGTTGGCCCGTGGATGGGTGACCATCTTTACATACCGAGACTTCTCCGAGCTTCGGAAAGCACGTTAAGCCGTTGGTCCCGGATGTCATTCGTGGATCTTTGACAGTCGTTACGGGTTGTCAGAAGCCCGAAAGTCTGATAACCAGTCATACCAAGGGGTATCGTATTACCGGTATTACCCAGTTACTGGGTTGTGGAGGTCAGATAAGCAGTTGCTCCATGTAAAATACTGATATTCACCTGCATCCGGTTAAACTGGTAGCCGACCCCAACATAGTTGGGAAAAGGCTAGGCAAGTCTAGCCTATAAAAGATCAGCAATTTTTTTTTTCTTACTTTTATCTGTATTGGGTTAATTTTATGAGAGATTTTTTATTGTGAGCGATTTTTTATTGTTTTCAACAAATGATAATATCTCTACGAAAAATAAATTCAGACCAAAATAATTTCGTATGTTCGTATCGTATGCGATAAAATCCCATACCATAAGACAATAACACCTTTTCTAAAACACGTATTATCTCTACACATATCGAGCCCCGGAAGGCTGTTAGTTCTTGAATTTATCCGCACTGCCTCTACTTTGTCAGTAATTTACGCCAAGTATCTAACAGCGCGTCTACAACGTTGTCTAGATACTAACACGTTGGGTTAAAGCAATAAATTGCTACACCTTGGTTCACACGTTAAATAGTGGCTTTCGCCTATAAAGTGCCTTCCATTGACGTCTTTAGAATGATTTGGGAAAGAAATAAATTCTGCTGTTTAACACGTTTTCTTTCCTGACACAGTTTTATCAGCAACTCTCAGAATCACTGCAATGGCATGGCACTTATCATCATCTCTGTCAGCTTGTCCAAAGTGTTTAGGGAGTAAGTTTATTATGTAACTCGTGTTAAGTGATCTTATTAATTTTTTTATGGGATAGGTACCTACTCGAACTTTATAAACTATAACTACTTACATATACCAATTTATTAACTACATATTTCTGCAATTTGTTATTATGTCACATAATGTAATCGAAGGTATTAAAACCAACAGGTAGTAAGTGAACACCAAATGTTTTGCGAAACACCCTTGCCAAGCTACTGCAGTTACGTAAATATTCGCCGACTAACCGACTTAGGTCGATGTTATCGTTTTTCTCGATAACTGCAGTGCTGTAGACTTTCTACGCCTTTTTTGTCTTAAAAAGTTTTGCTGACATAATGAACGTTACTTTATTGTTTAAATTACATAGTAAAAAGACGAAATTTTTTCTGATACATTTTGAAATGTTATGTAATTTATGAAATTGTCGCGACAGTCTTTTGTGGAAGCTTCGTAGGCGTGAATATTGTAGTATCTACCTAAAACATTTTCATTTTGGACAGTAGAACAAGAAAGTTTCGGAATTTAATAACCTAAAAAAATTGCATAATTTTTAAAATCACACGTACGGCTTTTATGAACTTTACCCTATTTGACAAAGTTATTGACGCATTCATATTTAATGTTACCAGTTATGAAAAGTCATAATGGTTTGGGAGCTAACTACTCATCGTAAGAAGTAGAACCCTATTATGACACTTGCAAGGGACAAAATACATTACATGCCTAATAATATGAATATTTCTCACGTAAGGAAATAATCCATTACAAATGACCAAATTCAAAATAAAACTCCAAACATGTCCTATTACGTCACTTCTTTGCAATAGGTAGATCTAACAAAACTTTTTAATCAGACTACACAAGTACAGTACACATTGAACGTTGGGCCAGTTGCCTCATGTTCACAAATATTTTTATTGAGGGGTTTTTGGCAAGTGAAATGAAGGACATTATTCGTTGGTGTAGGATTTAAAAAAGGCAATACTGAGGGCTGTCTCTCTCTCTAGCGTCAGGGTAGCCCGCGAAATTCAAATTTTCTTATATACAACATGTCCCAAAATTCAACGATAAGCCGGCACCAGAGGATGGACCTACTAATGACTACTCGAGAAAAAAAAAGAAAAAATTCCTCTACTTTTTTTCAACAACTTTTTTTACAACAAAAATCTATTTTGGGCACATAGTAGAAGTGATTACTGTTAACAACAACTTATGAAATTTGGTTCTTGATTAGAAAAAGTGTCATTATTTTTTTTTGTGGCTAGTTTTCCTAAGGTATTATACCATTTTAAAATCTAGGTTAGTTGCGCAAATTTTTTAAAAAACTTGCCATAGTAGTGTCCATATTTTTTTTTTACACTACGATGAATTAAAGTGTACTGAACGTTAAAATCTTTCAAAATTTTAGGGAAATAATTTTTTTTGGTTGTTTTTTTGTATAAAACTACGAAAATTCTGTAATTTTCAAAGATTATGGTGAATAGTAGTACTACTTAGGTTGCCGATACAAACAAAAAAACTGAAATATTTGAAAAATTGTGGTCATGGTAGTTAAAAGTGTCATAAATGGGTATACATTTTCGAAGAATTTCCATTTTTTTAAGTAATTTAAAAAAAAGTAGCGGTATTTTTTTTTCTTTTTTTTTCTCGAGTAGTCATTAGTAGGTCCATCCTCTGGTGCCGGCTTATCGTTGAATTTTGGGACATGTTGTATATATTTGTTATGACCGCGAATCATATTCTAATCAACATAAAACCTGACACTGACCTGCAAAATGCAAAAAACGTAAGAAAATTTGAATTTCGCAGGCTACCCTGACGCTTCCCCCTACTCTGTGGTATTGCACCGACTTGACTCACACTGGCGATGGCGATTCGCACATTGCACCGCATTACGCAGCGTGGTGCGGGGCGGCCATAGCAAAAAATCTGCGCGCGGGAGCGCGTCGCGCGCGCAGATTGTGTTTTCTCTGCCTCGCACTACGCTGCGTGATGCGGTGCAATGTGCGAATCGCCTGGAAAAACAACGATTTGATGTTGTAACCGTTTAAGGCGTAAAAAGAGCATTTGAAAAGTTTCCAAATACCTACTTTTTACATTTAAAACTAAATATTCAGTGTTACGATATTAATTATTGCATATATTAGTCAATATTTTAGTTCACTGAGCGTTATTTCATTTATACCTATTTCCATACAGTAATTAATTTGTGTTGCCGAATTAATCAAAACAGCAAAATATTTGACAGCTATTTGCGACGTTGCCCACTTTAAAGCCGGTTGCAGACCAAGAGCTAAGCTAGAGTCTTAGTTTGCGGTCTGAACACAAGTATGGAAAACTGCGTCAGCTATGCGAGCTAAGCTAAATTAACTTAGCTTAGCTCTTGGTCTGCAACCCGCATCAGAATGCACGCTCTTGTCTTATAGCGACCAATATGACCTTTATGAAATGCTAATAATTGTTAGAAGGGTTAAACTGGAGCCACATCTACAAAACGCTTGCCTCATATGACTTGGCTCAGAATATTTTGACACGCCTGTTCTCAAGCACCACGTAACAATAACCGGATACATTTAACAATTTACAAACACAGACAGACCTATTATTATAAACCCTAGAACAGAACCATTGTCCTTCACATGTCACTGGTCCAGTCTATCTTGACCGCTCATGGCAGCGCCACTTGCAAAGGCAAATGTCAAAAATATGTCAATTTCAGTACATTTTCGGTTTAGTTCTCATTTCCACCGCGTATCAAGATTTCCTGGTCATGGTTTAACACATTGTTGACACATACCATCAACACCATTACGCTAATAACATTGGGTAAGAGCAGGTTTCCATTAGAAGCCTTGAAGTTCACCGTTTTGGCTCATAAGCATAAAATTGAGCAATATTCAATGACAAATTGCATAGCATAATTAATTGACAGTTAAATTAAACTGCTTTACTAAATTCATTTTTAATGTGGTTGTGTGCAATCTCGTGCTGTGATTAAAGTTTTGATTCCGATTGAGCAAGTATGATTTACAAATAAAACTACTTATCTAAACAAAATATCTGCCGAAATATCTGCACAAAAGCATGACAAAAGAAAAACTCGAAAAATTCTACTATAACAACAACATTCTCTTTGATGTTTAACGTAAACTATTTTATCTAAAAAATGTAAACTGTTATGATTTTGTGATGTAAAACAGACTAACACCAAGTAGAACCAAGTCATCACTTATGAATTTCAAAAGATTTTGTAGAAAAACTATTCGTTTCACAGCTAGTGATGGATCGTGATCTGAGAGTTTATCTGGTCATCATGGTACAGGTTCTCTTAATTGATGCAGGTCAAAGGCGTCATCTCGTGCCGAAAAGGACCGAGCATTTATTCTCAAACTTCGGTTTCCTCGCGATTATTCCAAAAATCAACTGTCGCAGGGCTGCGAAGATAGTTAGATTCATAGGCATAGAATCTAACCAAGACTGATGCAGTGCAACAGTCTGCTTTCTACAAAAATCCAAACTATTTTAGTTGCGACATACAAACATAGCTAAATACAATAAAAATGTTATAAAAGTAGCTCCCACGAACGAAAGTAACCTAGTGAAAGAGGTTTCACTTTCAAGCCTCAGGTTTTAAACAATAAGATGAATCTGGATCTAGTTTACAACAATCAGAACGGCAGGTTTTTTTTTTCACTTTTTAAAGACATGCTTGGTGCACACTGACGGAATTTTCTGATAGAATACGGATTTGGACTTTTTTCTGGCGTTGCAGTTTTCAATTAAGTGTTCTTTTTTTAAACTTAGTAGACCGTGGATACCGTGCTGGCTGGTGGCGCGAATGATGCGTTAGTTTATGACACGTTTCAAAACTAATAAATCCTCTCAGTAGAATGCATCGCAGCCATTATGTCTATGATCGCAGCAGACACCAAACAGTTAAATGAAGGCCTTTTCACCAAAAAGGTCAAAACAGAATACCATCGAGCAGGAAGTCAACTTAAAAAGTTAAAAGCTTTGTCTGAACTTTCCTAAGGGTCAGTGCCTACTTTTGGACCGTATTTCTTAGGTACCGCAAGTGGTAAACCTTGATCGCTCACTTTTACATCAAGTTTACTTTACGCTTTACTTTTATTTCGAACTTCGAAGGTCTGCGCGCGCGCAATCTGTTGCAACACGATGAAATCTCATTATACTGTACATTACATGTAATAATGGACCCAATAGCCTTTGGGCCACTTGTTGAAAATTTTAATGAGGCAGACCTACCTATATTTAATACTTATGTGCTCCAACCGTGGTGTTAAAATTCGGGTCAAGTTCTACCATGATACCTACACCTGAATAGTGGGGTCCATGATCAGACTAATGGGCCTTGCATGGATTGCATGATTGACGCTTTATGATAATTTTTATGATGGACACAATATGCTAGAAGATGAGCTAGTACTTAATTCAAGTTTTAGTAAAAAATGAGGGTTCAAAGCACAACGAAATTACAACGTACGCTCATAAATACCCGATTATCGTATGAGCTCCTTTGAATTTCGAGTGGTTCAAAAAACGTGTCCCATAAAATGATTCCCTTCGGTTATGGACGCGTTGGTTTACTTAAGGGGTAGGTACACAGATCTCACATGTCCAAACAACCACTGGTCAGACTAGGGAGAGACCACATTAAAATCACCTATTGTGCCCTACCTGGATGTATAAAAAGCAGAGCTTCCAGCCTATGTGGCAAAAATGATACCATCGTGAATAGTTTTAAAAAATACAAAAATAAAAAATTTAATGCTACAATTAAATAAAAAAACAAAGGTGTATATTAAAACACGGAGTAACAAAAAAAATACATAGGTACCTGAAATACGGAGATCAAAGGAAATTCCAACAAAAGCCAAGCGTCGAATATCCCACAAGGATCTTTCACTAATAAATCAATTCGATTGAATTACTTCACTGAAGTTAACACTAAAGTTAAGAAAACAAAAAAAAATATATAATTCGAAATTTAAAAATCGTGCGATGGCCGTACCCACCGCACCGAATGTCGCTTTAACACTGAGATAGGTACAACAATGTACGCGATGTTTACTGTGCGTCACCAGTCGATCTAGTCGAAATAAACGCAAACGCTACCTATATATAAAACCTAGTAAAAAATTACAGCTCCTTCATGCACATAAAGCGTTTTTTGGAACCATGAACTGGGATCCGTGTCCCATTTTCAAAAGGATGGCGCGATTTCTCTGATTGGTCGAGCGTCGCGACCGGTTCTCATCGATTGGTCATCTCGACGCGGCCGTTTCCCTAACTTTCTTTGACCCCGATTTAATCGTGTCAGTACATTTTTTTCGTGATTGCATTTTGATAGAATTTTATTGCAATAATTCAATCATTAGTGTTCCGATTGCTGGGTACGTCGCAATAAAAGGCTGTTTGGATGTGCCATTTTATATTTATTTCTTTTTGTCCTCCTTTTTATGCAGTGGCGGAAAGTCTGACTTTTTTAACCGACTTCCAAAAAGGAGGAGGTTATATGTTCGACGCGTATGTTTGTTTTTTTTTTTTTTTTTTTATGTATGTCCACCGATTTCTCCGTCATTTGTGGACCGATTTTGATTTTTTTTTTTTTTATTGAAAGGGTATGCTCCCAAATTGGTCCCATATAAATTTTATTAACTTTGCTTGGGTAGTTTTTGAGTTAGCTACAAAATACGTATTTTTTTCCCACTTAGTAAGTAGATGATATGATAACTTCCTGTCATTGGTAGCAGGTAGTGGTATTGAAATGTGTGTGGGGTAGGTACCACAACTAAAAAGTGAAAAATAAAAACTTTTTACAAAAAAAAAACAACCGACTTCCAAAAAAAAAAACACTACAAAGTGAAAAATAACTTTAATTTCGGAAGTCGGTGTCTTGGGTTTTGTGTTTTCGTTTTTTGCCACCGACTTCCGAAATTAAAGTTATTTTTCACTTTGTAGTGTTTTTTTTTTGGAAGTCGGTAGTTTTTTTTTGTAAAAAGTTGTTGTTGATAAATAATTTATCGTAGTGGGTTCAAATAAAACAACATTTTTCTGTTACTTACATTTTTTTTTAAATTAAACCAATTTAAAAAAATTACATCACATAACATCACGCCTTGTTTCCCCGAAGGGTTGGGCAGAGGTGTCCCTGTAGCATGTACACCAACAAAAAACAAAAAGAAAATTAACTTACCTATAAATTTTGTTTGACCTACTTAATTAGGACGATTGCTTGAAATATCATTGACATTTATTCCATGGCTTAAATTTTTTTCATTCTACAAAATAATCTCAATGTACTTATTAGCCCACGTTCGCACGGACGTAATAAAATCACGGTGGGATTTTATCGCGCACTGGATTTTCAACTCTCGTTGTTAAGCCGAGCGTTGAGAATTCAACAGAGTGCAGAGCGCGTCGAATAAACACACTGTTGGATTTTCAACTCTCGACGCTAAGCAGAGAGTTGAAAAACCAATGTGCGAAAAAATCCCGCCGCGATATTTTTACGTCCGTGCGAACGTGGGCTTATTGTCAAAAATCAAATCAAATCAAATCATTTATTTCTTTGCAAAAATGGGTATAGTACATAGGTGTTTTATAATAAAGTTCTCCATATTTAAATTAGTAGGTAAGTAGTTGTGTATACACGGCTACAATCAAGCTATACATTTCCAGTTTATGCTGATCTCGTATTGTACAGGATTTCCGAACAACGCGAGATCAGCTTATACTGGAAATGTATAACTTGATATGTAGCCGTGTGTACCTAACCTACCTACATTATTTCCTACAAAGTTGTCTAGAACTTGCACCTTGCATACCTATTTATTACAATTTAATATAATCTTCTTCAAGGCCAGTATGATTGCGACAGCACCAGCAAAGGCCATTCAGTGGCAGCAGAACTGTTAATTTAATAGTCGATATTTATTATGCAGATGACTGGCAAGATTTTGTCAATTTCTTTCCCGTATTTTTTACCTTTTTTTGAACGCTCTCACGAATAGGTATCTATTAAACAAGACATTCTTTTTCAAATAAAATGCTGTCACACAAACAATCAATTAAGTTGTTAAGTACTTACCAACTTAACTCTAAACAGAAAATGTCTCGACAATCCATAAACAGACACGTCTGGCGAATAGTGACGAAGAGAACCGACCCCAAATGAAATAGGATACTTGAAGCTAGGTAGGGAAGAGGGTCATAAATAGAGGTGAAGAGAGTTAGTTGGTCTTCTTTTGCGTCGAAATACCACTAAGGGGGACAAGGGCGTCGCCAGCCGATGACCCAGGAGGGGGCAAGTTGATATATGGAGGATGGCAAAAATATGATTTATAGATACAGTCAATAGTCAAGAGCACATGAAGCTTTACACTTTGTACTTAGTTCGAGTCTTACCTCTAGGGCGCACAATGGGGCCAAAATCGACGCTGGTGCCGGTGGACATTTGATTTTTGGAAATAAATTTCATCTCGGTAGTCCCGATAGGAACTGAGAAAAATAATAATTTACATTTAGAAACGGGCTTTTCTGGTTGTTTTTCCCAAAACTGTTCAGGGGGCCTATCACCAGCTCATAAAGTAGTATTATTGTAATATTACTTCAGTGGGAGAAAGAGATGGAGCTATACGACCTGTAAAGCTTCATCTCTTTCCCACACTGTAGTAACATTACAATAATACTGCTTTATGAGCGGGTGGTTGGCCCCCAGAACTGAAAAGCTGAAACCTAATACGCATTATGACTGGGCCTGCCTACCACTAACACATAGATAGGTACGAACATTACGACCCCAGTTAGACCCCGTTTAGCAGATATGGTATCTTTACAATAAAATACCTTGTATTTGATTAAATTCTTGACTTGACTAGCTTCTGCCCGCGACTTCGTCCGCGTGGAATAGTTACTTTGGGCGTATCTATTTGGATAAGGATTAATATCATGTTTATAAAAACAACTTTGCAAATAATGGATTTTTTTAGAAAAAAATTGGTTAAGTACTCGTAGCATAAAAAAGGTTATAGTGAGCCAACCAAACCTAAACCAAAGATAGACATATGCTGTCGCGGACTTTTTTAGAACTTTTAAAGGGGAAAAATTCTGTCATACATGATTCTTGCGAAATTTTAACCGTTTACGCAGCGCACGCAGCGGAAGCTCTCAAAAGGAAAAAAATACGCCCGATTTTGAAACATTCTTCATTGGTGCTCCGCTCCTATTGGTCTTAGCGTGATGATATAGCCTATAAATGGGCTATCTAACACTGCAAGAATTTTTCAAATCGGACCAGTAGTTCCTGAGATTAGCGCGATCAAGCAAACAAACAAACTCTCCAACTTTAGATATAAATCAGAAAGTAAGACTTTTCTGATTGGTCATCAATCGAGCATTTGTCGTTCATGGATCGTGCCAATGTCGTAAAGTTGACCGATATTTTAGTTTATGGTATTTCTTACCTAGGACTGGTAAAGTGACCCCCCCCCCCCCCCCCCTACCACCTGTCGTACAGACGCCAGCACATCAACCTACTCCAATCTGTCAAATTTTCCCAATCAACATACAATAATCTTATGCTTTAGTAATAAAGTTGAAAATCTATTAAAGAAATTTGACAGATTTTAGTAACTTGATGTGCTGTCTGTAGCTGTACTGTAGGCAGTGCTTTCTGCTTTCAATAGGCTTATAATATAACTTCGATATTATGTACAGACGCCAGCACATCAAGCTACTACAATCTGTCAAATTTATTTAATAGATTTTCAACTTCATTGCTGAAGTGTAAAATTCAAAGTTGATTGGGAAAATTTGACAGTTTCGGGTAGCTTGATGTGCTGGCGTCTGTACCTACTAATGTGCTGGGTAGATATAGATAGCTAGATCTTCTACTAATTAACTTTCTTAAATACAAAATTAATATAAATTTTACTCTTATTGTCACAGTCTTCGTATTCTCGGATTAGCTAGCCTATAAGTTTGCTCAACCGTATAAACACAGCCATTTGAATTCACATACCTATTGGCTATTGCGTATTGAGCCTTGCGTTTCGTAAGACAGGTCTATGGGTCAAGTGAGTCTCCGTATGTGTATGCAGGAAGACACAGACATATTGGAAAAACTTGGTATCCAGGATACATGTGGTGTGAACAATCTCCACGGAATGCCTTGATTAAACTACTCCGGTCTTCTCTCTGTGCTGTTTGCAGCTCTGGCAACTGTTGAAACATACGGCACTAAAGCTACGGTTTCCTATAAAAGCGGTGGCAGCACTTGACGGCCGCAGTGACGGCTGTCATGAAAGAGAGGACAGCGGCAAAGCTTTAAATCGTTAGATTCGCCCTACTGCGTCAAAAGATCGTCGCGTTTCTGTCTCATTTTGACACCTCTGACACACAATGATGCAGTGACTGCACTTGTTTGTCATGGAAACGCTGTTTAATCATGTGTGAGCTCACTCTTCTCAGTATGGACACTTTTTCTTGTGACTAAGTACGGTGAGGGCAAATCCAGCGATTTAAATCTTTAGGGGGCGAGGTTTGCTTTACGGTGTCAATAATGCTCTCTAGGAAACCACACCAACTTACTTTCATAATTAACGTTTCAGTGACGATATTCGCCCGTAAATTGCGGACGCTACGTGAGCGGTCACCGCTCTTCTAGGAAATCGTAGCTTTTTAGTAAGTTGGCCTCAGTCTTTCCTGCTGTAGCTGAACCCGAAGAAGCCTGCAAGCACTACAAGTTTATTAATCATCAAGCTTTGAAAGAACCAGTTGAAGTCTTGAAGACAAGACACAAGCCTTGTAGAATTACCCAAATACCCATCTCATTATTTACCGTAGTGGGCACAGGTGGGCAGTACCTAAATGATTGCAATATCTCGTTCGGAGGTTTAAGATGCACTGGATGAATTTCCATTAACGTAATGATGGTGTAAAAGTTTTTTCTTTTGTTAACATCCAAGGCCTCATAATGTTTATCAAAAATCAACACAATAGGCCTGAGAATATTTTAACAACAGATATAGAACGTTGGTCCTCTTCTTAAAGGGCACTCGTTGGGTACGTGCATGGTTTGCGTAACTACTGTATGACGACGATTTTAATGTGAATCCGCAGCTGTAAGCGCGAAATTCAAGTTCTCTTAAGTTTTTGGCAATTAGCAGGTCAATGTCAGGTTGGATCTTCATCAAAATATGATTCGCAACTATAACAGATATGTATTTACAGAACTGTAATCATTGGAATCATTAATTCTCTCTAAGTTAGATTTGTTCCATAAGAACAAATCTCTTAATTATGTGTAAATTCTTATTGAACAAATCTAACTTAGAGAGAAGTTTTAACTAAGCCCTAATTATAACAGGCGCCAGAGGCGCGCGTTTTGTACGCTGCGTTTTGGGCGCACAATAAAATTGTGTGAATTTCTGTGTAACGAATTACATCAAGCGCATCCTTGCGTGGACGCAAGTTCCTTTTTTACTATTTTTTTTGTCGTTTTCTCTCAATCAGTAATAAACATAAAGGAAACACAATTATACTGAGCATGTTGAGGGTTCAAGTTATAACAATATGTGAGAATCTTGTTGCGTTTGATGAGCGTCCAACCCGCGCCCAAAACGCAGCGTATTGAGCGTGCGCCTCGGGCGCTTGCACAGAGTACTTTGTAATATACTTATACTGGCGCTTTTTTTTTTTTTGGGATCTTGCAGGTCAATCTAGGAGGTTGTCGGTTGCTTAACCGGACTTTTCCGTGGCTGCCTCAATAAATTAAAGCCTCCAGTCAGGGTATAAAACTTAGAAACTAAGCAACTACTAAGCCGAGGTCCGTACCCCACAGGGGGTTCTCCCTGTGGGGTACGGACCTCTGCTTAGGGCGTCGCTGGTGGAGGACAGCAAGGGACAGACTGGATCGGATTAACATATACTGGCGCTTGTTATAACTAGTCCTTATGTATCTAACAATGATGTTGCAACCACAAACATACATTTTGAAAAACCTTCAGCGTTAAATCGTTTGCAATTTTCAAGTGACAGATTATTCAGCGGATGCTGTTTATTACAGCAGATAGTTGTTGCATGTGATGAGGCGTGCATGCGGCCTTGTAACAGATGTGAACGAATCTTTGACATCCACGTTTCAAGGCTCTTTAGTTATTGTTCTACGGATTATAGGTAATACCTTACCTACCTTCCAAAAGGAAAGATTGACATTGTATTTTTTTTGGCTTTTAGAAAAAAAGTATTTCTTTACTTTCATTGTGAATGTAGGAAAACCATAAACAAAATAACCTGTTGTCGTTTCCTTGGTCTAGAGCTTGATAGAAAAGTTATCATATAGTTTATGAATTTGTGACATTCATTGACAATTCACAGCTGTCATTTAGCAAAACAACGAAAATGGCGAACGTTCCGTATATTGCGATAAAAACACACGCTCAGAAGGTTTGCTCCCTTTACAAAAGGGCTCTACGCAATTTGGAGGCATACTACGATAGACGGTAACGTTAATTATATATTTAAATTAATAACTTCCCTTTCTTTGCTTTTGTTTTCCCCATTACGTAATTCTTACAAACATAACCACAATTTATCCCTTTCTTTCAGATACCTTTTAATTTTTAAATCCTTTCCTTGAAAAAATCCTACACCAGAAGTATTTTCAAGTGTCCATACATAAAAGGTTATTAAATTATTGCTATAAAATAACTTTATAACTATTGCATTTCGTATTGTATTGGTTTGTTAAAGTTTGTTTAGCTCAAATATATTTAGATAATTTATGAGTTCTATCTAAAGAGTACTAATTAAGTAGAAGAAAATGTATGGTAGAGAAAACAAACTAGAAATCGATTACTTTTCATGTAAACATTTGAATTCATTGTCATCTGCGCCATTATTTATCCAATCTACTACTGTCATCCTTGAATATAAATTTTTTCTCTGATCCCATTTTCCATTCCTTTATTAGAAAAACAAGTGGTCTACAACCTTTTCTAGTTATGTAGATATCCAATTTGTTTATCAACAATAGTAGTGGCAGAGATTGGAAATTAGTATAATTGTACAGGATGGGCCAAAAATTTTTACACTTTGAAACATAATTAGAAGTAAAACTACAAATGTTATTTTGTTGATCATTTATTCAATGTAACAAACATCTAATGCATTTTTTTTACTGACATTGTAGACATGTGCCTCGTCTCATTGTTGACACTCCTGCAATCGAAAACACATACTTTGGAAAATTCGCTGACACATGCTGCGGGAAGTCGCGGCCGTCTCCTCGTGGATGTATTGTTTTAATTAGGGTATTATCGTCGGTTTATTGTGGTAGACTCGACATTTCAGGTATCCCCACAGGAAAAAATTGTAAGGTGTAAGGTCCGAGCTCCTTGGAGGCCATGGGATACCACCTCTGCGAGAAATCAACTTGTTTGGAAAAATTTATTTGACTACCGGTAAAGTCATGTTTGACATATGGCATGTTGCTCCATCTTGTTGTATCCAGGTCCTACTGTTGTATCCTTCAAATTCATGTAACTGGTGTCAAAAATTCTTGTAACATCTTCACATATTCCACTGAATTCACAGTTACGTTATTTCTGTTATTACGTACTATCTTAAAAGAGCAGTTTAGTCTGCGAAACTAATATAAGGTGTGGTCGTACCGAGTTACTACGGGTATTAAGATAGGTGGCATGGGGTGAGATTAAAACACCAAATTTTCAAGTGACTATTTGTGTATTCCTTGATCATCAAGTTGTTATGAATAGCAAATTAGAAACTATTCTAAATACATAGTAGGTATAAAACTCAAAAGAAAATTAGGCTCAAATAGGAAAAAGTGTGTCATGCATGATGACATTTTGACTAGAGGAAGTATAGAAAAAAATTGTCTTTGCATAGAGTGAGAACCATCCTCAATAATCTATGAACTAATAATTAAAGCGGATCATGCAAATTTCATCAATTTATTTCTATATTTTTCCTTACGAAATTTTTGGCCCTCCCTGTATTAAAACATCCATAACAGTCTTGCCACCACTAACTAAATATCAAGTTGTGTATTTAAATAATAACCAAGATAATATTTGCTGTCACTAAACAGCTGCATCTAGAATTTGATTTAGAATATGATTACTTTTAAACATGGCACAACTTGTGATGAAGTTCCTAACTCTGTACTCCTAATTGTTTCTAACTTACCTGTTACCACTTTACTGTGGTTATGATTATTTATCTTTTGTATTTTTTTAAATTATGTTTTTTATCATCCTAGGTCAGTCTCATACCAACTACCTGCCAACCAACCCACACTGGGCCCGCATGGTAGATTTCAGCCCACTCCCTCTCGAAGAGAGGAGGCGTATGTCCCAGCAGTGGGAACATTATAGGCTGCTTATGCTAGTCTCCTGTCTTGTTATTATGGTCCAAATCACAGGCATCTAGCCACAGGAAAGCCCTAGTACTTGTAATACAGGTTTTTATATAAGCCCACCGCAGGAATTTCTCACAATATTAGCTCCTTGTTTGTGCACTACTGTCAAAGATTACCATTAAGACGCAGATATATGACAGTGTCCTTGATTGGTTAGGTTGCGTGTTCTGTACTGAGCTCACGCAACGCGTCGTACGTCCAGCTAGTAATAGCACTCGCCCATCAAGGAGTGCTGTCCCAAATTAGACGCATTATTAATTTATTATACATAAAATAAAAGGTATAATTTTCTTTAAAATGGTGAAGGTTTCAGAAAAATACGCTTGATAGATTTTGCGTGATTCTCAGTTTTTTTTCTGCGTTAGACATAACTTTACAAATTAATTTCACAGTGTAATATAAACATAATCTAAAATATTATTATATTAAGTTATTAAGAAAATGCTCTTATTGAACATATTTCGTTTTCGAATCTTCAGTATAAAATCATTAAAAGTCGGTTATCGCCACCTTAAGAACACAACTTGTGTAGAGAAAATAAATGTTTTTATTATTATTTCTCTATATTATATATTAATTATGTATACAATGTACACATCTGTATATTCCAGCAATGTATACCGGTATCAGGCGGTACTCCTTCGGGAGAGGTTCAACAAGCATGCCAAGGAGGTGGATATGATTAAAGCCAAAGAGTTGCTCAAGGAAGGAGAGCAGGAATTGTTCTTAATTCAGCATCCTATACCAAGAAATTGTAAGTTGTATTTTATGTAATATTGGTTATTTTAATAAATTTTAGTGCACTGTAAAGCACTGTGCACACCACTATAGTCACCGCGTTAAGAACTGAGTCGTCGGGCCATAAATATTGTCAATGGTCTGTCTTGCTCGAACTTTGATTTTAAATTAAAAAAAAAAAAAAAAAAAAAAATTCGCGAGGGCTAACGCATCCGTATAAAATATTGGCGGGGGGCGGCAGACGGCAGTTTTTGCCCAGCTTCAAAAAAAATCTAGTTCCGGGGCTGCCTCCCCTAACGCCTGAACTAATCCTAATAAACCATCTTCTCTCCCCAGTCGCAACAAGCGTGGGAGGTGTTGCCCACGAGCGTGTTGTAACTCCTCCCGACTGGATCATAGACTACTGGCACCCTCTCGAGAAAGCCCACTACCCCGAGTACTTCAAGCGTCGTGAACAACGCAAGAAGGAATTCATTGCCATGTGGGAGAAAGAACATGGCCCCGCCGACAAACAGCAAGAGAAGCATTAAAGTGTTATTGTATAGTTGTGTAATATAGTGAATTGCGTTTATTTAGTTTGATGTTTTATTTAACGTTTTAAGAGGAGGCTCACGCATACAATCAAAATGAAACTTTAGTAGGTATAATATTGGATGTTTTTCTTTCCATATATAAAACAGTCACCTAGGTACGTAATTGGAATATTTTCGCTCGATTTATTTTTTATTCGAAAATCATGTCTTTTTTTGATACAAAAACAAGATTACTCGGCTTTTATGTATGAAATAATTATTGACTGTAAGAAAATATAGTTTATTATCCAGTTATAAGATATCTTTTCTCTAGATCAATTTAGTTTTTATAATATAACAATTACTTTAATTATAAACGAAATAAGAATTGAGACACGACATTTAGTTCCGTGCTCGAACAGGACCAAAGAGCGCTATGCGACGTAGGGACCGGGCGTTCCGTAAATTTAAAAGGGATCGTACTGATGAGAACTGGACATTATTCAAGGCTGCAAGGAATAGATGTAATCAGATGATACGTAATGCTAAACGCCGCCACATTCTCGATACTATTAGTTCTTCTTCTTCTGCCGATATTTGGAAATTTCTTGGAAGTCTTGGTATCGGCAAATCGCGACATTTAGACCTTCCTAATACAATTGACTTAGACGATCTCAACCGGCATTTCTCCACTGTTTCTACCATGGATCGTCTAACCAAGCAACAAACTCTGTCTCTAATTTCTGGTCTAACGCGTCCTCATATTAATGCTTTCAGTTTCGTTCCAGTTGAACCGGGAGAGATCAAAAAAATAATTCTATCCATCAAATCTAAAGCGGTAGGATGTGACAATATCACCCGTGGTATGATCATTACTATTCTAGATCATCTCCTACCTGCGATTACCCATATTATAAATTTTTCCCTATTCACCGGAGTATTCCCTTTCCTGTGGCGCAAAGCCTATGTTCGTCCACTACCTAAGGTCTCCAATCCCTCTCTTCCTACCGACTTCCGTCCAATTTCTATCCTTCCCTTCCTATCCAAAGTGCTTGAGGCCTGTGTCCACAAACAATTCTCTAACTTTGTTCATCGCAACTCACTCATTAGCCCTCTTCAATCTGGGTTCAGGCCTGGGCACAGCACTACTTCCGCACTCCTTAAAGTGACTGGCGATATAAGGGCAGGACTGGAAGACACCAAAGTTACTGCTCTAGTGCTGGTTGATTTCTCGAATGCCTTTAATACAGTCAGTCACGACATCCTGTTAGCCATTCTCTCATATCTTATGGTCTCTCCCGAAGCTCTGGAATGGTTCTCCTCTTACCTTCAGGAACGTCAGCAGTCTATTCATGTTGGGGATTCTTCTTCATGCTGGTGTGATTTGGAAACTGGCGTTCCTCAAGGCGGTATACTTTCTCCTCTATTGTTTTCTATTTTTATTAATCTTATAACTTCCGAACTTCAGTGTGCGTATCATCTGTATGCCGATGACTTGCAGTTGTACTGTCGGGGAACGGTTGATGAATTACCTGACTCTATCGACAAATTAAATAGGGACTTGATAGCCATAAAAACCTGGGCTGATAGATTTGGTGTAGCCGTAAACCCTACGAAGTGTCAGGCGATCATCATTGGCAGTCCTCGCGGTATTAGCAAGGTGGATGGTTCAACCTTGCCAGCAGTTCTCTTCAATGGTTCGATAGTTCCTTTTAGCACTGACGTGAAGGACTTGGGCTTGCACATCGATAGTACCCTGAACTGGCGTGCTCAAGTTACTAAGGTAAGCCAGAAGGTTACTGGAACGCTGCGTGCTCTGTACCGTTTGAAAAATGTATTACCATCGAGTACGAAGACAATGCTTGTGCAGACCTTAATTTTTCCTATCATCGATTATGGTGATGTGTGCTACTATGACCTGAATGCAGATCTGCTCGACAAACTTGACCGTCTTCTCAATAACTGCATTCGATTCGTTTTCAATCTACGTAAATATGATCATGTCTCTGCGCGTCGATCGTTTCTAAAGTGGTTACCCATACGCCAGCGCAGAGAGCAAAGGGCGCTGACCACCTTGTTTTCATTTCTAGATTCTCCCTCTGCACCTAGTTATCTAGCCCCGCACTTTCAGTACATTTGCGACAACCACAATAGAAATCTACGTTCATCTCACAATCGTCTTCTTCAATGTCCCACCCACCGCACAGACTTCATTCACTCTTCCTTCTTCGTTCAGTCTATCTCTCTGTGGAACGCGCTCCCCCAGGAAATTAGGATGGCGACCAACCGATTATCTTTTAAAGTCAAAGTTCGCGAGCACATTCGCAAGAAGCTGGCAGTATCATCACAGCGGTAATGATTTCCCATTGTTTGTCTTGTTTGCTTTAGTAGTATTTTATGTGTATTTATTTTTGTTTATATTTATATATAATTGGAAATATATATTTATGTATATCTTTATATTTAAATAAATATCTATTCCTCAATTCTCGCTATTGCACCTACCACTGTTTGTCTCTGCATCACCCAAAGGTTGACTGGTAGAAAATGCCTTTGGCATTAAGTCCGCCTCTGTACATTTGTGTGCTTGAAGTATTAAATAAATAAATAAATATTCAACTTTATTACTGATGTGTTAGCGTTTAGCACATAGTGGAGTGGTGGGGTGCACGGGGGCGGAGTTTGCGTGTAAATTGTCTTGGAGTGCCTGGTCTTAACCTTTTATGTGTCTTGCTGGTAAAACTTTCATTGCCACCTGTATTTTCATGAAGTCCTTAAGACCGTGTCCTATATAAAAGCGATCGTAATGCGAATTCATACCACAGAACATAATAATATTATTATATACTCTACGATTCATACACGATCGTTCGAACTTTTTGTTCGGTGAACCTGAATACGTGGTCGTACCGACAGAGGGCGCTTTCTAGAATTCCAAACAAAAAGTGACCTATGCACACGACCGATCGATTATTCATGCGACTATCGCTTTTATTTTAAATACCGGCCAAATTATTAAATATTGCTCTATTGTGCAGTAAAATATTGGTAATGAATTGCAATACTAACACTGAATTGGGTGTTGTAAAAGTTTTAGATGTAATTTGGAACGTTTCCAAGCGCTTTTTTACACCTTAAACTAAACATTCAATTAGTTGCATTGCAGTTCATATTTTAGTACACTATAGAGCGATATTTTATAATTTCATATAATAATATAAATTCAATCAGAACAGTGACATATCGTCGCTTATCGAACAACACCGCTTAAGTCAAAAATTGGCGGTTTTTACTTTTGAATGTGAAACGTGAAACTACATTGTCAAATTACGAGTATTCAACCAATAAGTCAAAATAATTAATAGTTTAAAAAACACTAGAAAAACACGCTTTTATAATTGCACTTACGTGGCCTTTCTCACAAGCACAGTGCTCACAAGTGCAAACACGACTATGATACGATATTCCATCATGGAATGCCAGTGCCTATCTACCGGCTTCATCATCAGACCTTGAAACCTAATCGTAGTCAAAGTTCATTACAGTCTTGTAAGAAAGTCAGTTTCTATGAAAACCAAAACAACTATGATACGATTTTCCATCATGAAGTTCCAGTTCATATCTTCCGGCTCCATCATCAGATCAGTTCGACAGTACCATATTATTGTATTGTCATCAGAACTACATACAGCTGCCAATTTTCATTACGCTACGATCCTTGGAAGATGGTTAAATTAATTACCTTAGATTCCATTACATAGTTAGTTAGGTACATACAGGTCGACCTAATAAAAGCGTGTTAAAAAGGTAAAAACATAAACATTCAACATACTTATTATCTATAAACAGTACATCTTTTACAAAAAGTAACTCATAAACTATTGAAATTAATCATTTAAGCAGTTTTTCACCTCCCTGTAAAGTCAGTCAAAATGACTTGAGCGGTGTTGTTCGATAAGCGACGATATTTGCTTTGATAGCGATTTGCGTCGTTGCCAACGAATAATGTGGTGACAAATACACCGCGCGGGTTTGCGGCACCAAACACCGAAAATAAGCACGCTATGTGAGTGGTTCTGTGTAAGAATCGAAGTGTGTAAGGGTGAATTGTTAAGGCGAAAGCGTCAGGGTAACCCGCGAAATTCAAATTTTCTTACGTTTTTTGCAATTTGCAGGTCAGTGGTGCCGATTCCCTTGTTCACAAACTAAACTAAATTTAAGTTCAGTGCATCTTTTTCTTTCTATTTCATTAAGAAAAGGACAGAAGATAAATTTTTGTTTAGTCCTGTCAAATTAATCAGCGCTGGACGTAATTTTAGTAGGCAAGTTTATAATCACGTCTAAACTTGTATGGAGTAGTGACAGGCGCTGATTAATTTGACAGGACTATACAAAAATTTATCTTCTGTCCTTTTCTTAATAAAATAGAAAGAAAAAGATGCACTGAACTTAAATTTAGTTTAGTTTGTGAACAAGGGAATCGGCACCAGTATCAGGTTGTATGTTGATCTAAATTTGATTCGCGGCCGTATCAAATATTTATTTATAGAATCATAGAATCATCAATACAACTCTCTACGTTCATATTATAATCCTATTGAATGACTATTTCATGAAATCTTGACATTTTAAGATTATTTTAACATAATTCTAGTATTTCTGATTCTAATGATTACAATTTTGTAAAGCCATATTTGTTACGGTCGCGAATCATATTTTAATCAAGATACAACCTAACACTGACCTGGGGGCCTACCACCAGCTCATAAAGTAGTATTATTTCAATATTACTTCAGTGTGGGAAAGAGATGAAGCTCTACAGGATGTATAGCTCCATCTCTTTCTCCCACTGAAGTAATATTAAAATAATACTGCTTTTGAACTGGTGGTAGGCCCCCTGCAAATTGCAAAAAACTAAAAAAAAAAGAATTTCGCGGGCTACCTTAGGGCATCCCACTGTGCACTGCGTGTTATATGGATTACAGATGGCAGAATATTGATATTAAAATAGGAGGATGCTTCTGCTTTTCTCTATGTCACAAAATGGCTGCTTTTCTCTATGTCACAAAATGCGGTGCCTAGAAATTCAACTAATTCCTGAAAAAGTAGTGTCTTTATAATGCAAAAAAAATATGGTTTTCTTGTTTTTCGAGTCAGTGATTTCCACATCATCTATTTTATAGCTATTGTACTTACTGGATAGTGATAAATAAAACTACACAATCTTCAACCGCATGTTTTATTGTTAAAACAATTTTGTTATAGAAATATAGTTTAGTGTCTCTTGATATCTTCACGTATATAACAAAGATTAGGTATTTATTATTTATGTAAATAAATAAAATATACTATGGTAATTATTGCGTTTATAAACTCTGATATATTCAGGCGCTATGGTTATACTGGAAGCCAACCCCAAAAACAAAGAAAAAGAATTATTTTGTATAGATGCGAAACGGCATATTGTACGGCCTGAAGATTTATGCGCGATTTTGAACTCTTTTGGTACTATAATAGGGTTCAAGTTCATTTATTAAAGATTCTACCTGTTAAAAATCGGACTTGTTCCAAAATCATTTGCCTCTAAACTGAAAATAATATTAGGACACTTTTAAACTTGAACGCGTTCGGAGCGGTCGTCTCGCTACTATACAAAATATCATTTCTTTTTCTATATCCTAACTTAGTTGAAGAAAGTGTTTATAAGTTAGTAAACAGTATTTGAAAACATTATCAAAATACTGTAATACAGGGTGGTAGGGACATCGACGCGAAAACTGATAAAATGGATTCAGTACAGAGGCTACTACAATCTGTCAAATTTATTTAATAGATTTTCAACTTTATCGCTGAAGTATAAGGTTCAAAGTTGATTGGGAAAATTTGACAGTTTCGGGTAGCTTGTACATGATACATGATTCTGAACACCGCTGCGATGAATCCATGGTAACAGTTTTCGCGTCGATGTCCCTGTCACCATGTATAAAAACAGGCGTAAGTTGCCGCTGTGATACATTATGGCTATGGTGGCTAACTACTAAGTATAAGTATTGTGTACAAGAAACATTTGACGCGTGGCCAGAATCGGAACGAAAGCCGCCATCTTAGTTTTTCAATACATTTCACAAAACAATTGCAAAAATGTTTACCAACAGCGCGCCCCTTTCTACGTCATTCGAGCGCCAAAAGATCCTTTGTACCAGTGTAACCCCGCGTGCTTTTTAAAAGCAATCGTTGCGTTCATAACGCGTGGTCGCGCCGAAAGAGAGCGCTTTCCGGTTTCCCGAACAACACGCAACGATCACCTAATCGCGCGACGATGGCTTTTAAACTAGGACGCGGGGTATGAGAGCCGAAGAGACAATGGTTTACTTGGACTAAGGAACTAAGGCATACCTAGTGTAAAAAAATATTTTAAGATGTTTTTAAAGCCCTCGTGATTTACGCCCGATTTTATATTAAAAATTAAAGTTATAGTCTTTTATTTACCTCAAAATAAATGCAAGGCTCTAGTGGAGTTAACTAATATAAAGAGAAAAATTAAAACTAAATTAAAAGTTCAAAATGGGAAACAGGACTTACAGCAAAATGTAACATCTTTTAATAAGTTTAACATTTTTCATAGACAATATTTAAATAATGCTGTTTATTTTTCACAATGTTTTTGTATTAAAATTTGTTTCATTTCGCACACAAAAACAATTATAATTTTTAGGTAGCTAGCTTCCCATTTTCAACCAATTCGTTGATAAATAATAAAATATCGTCGCTCGGCATCCAATACCGCGAATGTGACATTTTTTTAGATTGTTTTTTTAATGTTGGATCGCTTATTTAAACGTAGAATGAAATAAAACAAAAATCTGATCTTCGTAAAAAATGTCACATTCGTAGTATTGGATACCGAGCGACGATATGGTAGGTAATGCACTTGATTGGTGTAAATGTTACTTCATTGAAAAATAATTATTTGTTAGCATTGCAAGCTAAAATACACGATACTATTTAACTATTTTAGAGGTAATTTTCGTATAATTAATTGTAAATGCTATATTCACATTGTGCACCATACGTAGAATATTGGTAAGTAATCTGACAATGCAAGCTGATTTAGTATCTTACCTAATAAAAGTTATCTGGGCATATATGTTATAGTCCGTGCGCGAGTGCTAGACCCCGCCGCAGCGGTAAGACGGGGGAGGATGCCATTGACAAAATTAGCAAACTAAGTTAGCTTGGCCTTCGTCTATCTCCCCGTCTCATCGCTCACATACCTCAGGCGGTGACTAGCAGTCGCGCGCGGACTATAGCCACTAATTTCCCACAATGCTAAACATAGGCCATCTTCATTCTTAGCATGTCTAGAATGTGTTGCTCAAAGGCAGAGGAGGTCCGAGTTAACATCTCTATAAAGATCTTTTGGCGCGTGGTCAAAATCGGAACGAACGCCGCCATCTTGTTCTCCAATACATTTCTCAAAACATTACTGCACAAATGTTCACCAACAGCGCCACCCTGTGAACGTCATTCAAGCGCAAAAAGATCCTTGTAGCAGTGTAGTCGCAAGAAGGTTCACGACCTCTTTCGTGGGGATATCTTTATGGAAGGCTGGATGCCCTTCGTCTGGGTAGACGGTAGACCGATAGGTCTGTTCAGTCGGGGGTGCGGCGAATGTATAAGTATCTCCCGAACCCCCGACTCATAGGAACAGTGGGGTTTAGCCGGAAGGAGTCCAGACATAACCCTCCTTTCTCCCAAGACGAAGGGAATCAATGAGGATTCCCCAAAGAAAAAAAGGGTGGTCTCCTACCGAAAACTTGTACCATTTTATGTAACGAAGGTATATTTATTTATCACGCAACAATTATATTACTTTGTTCAAGTGTAAATAAAAGTCACATGTGTTGAAAACTTATGTAAATATAGCATTCAGCATGACTTTATTTGACCTATTACAATAATTCGTCTTTGTTAAAAATAGTTTAATTCATTTCACAGTCACGATAAAGGCATAAACGAAACCTGTTCATACTTCAATGTTGGGTCCATATTCATTCATTGGCCAATAATAATTAAAAGGACTACACGCCCGATTATTATATTCAAATTACTACTAAAGCGACAAACTGTGCAATAGTAGAAATACTGGTGTTGCCATGTGTCAATTCCGGATAGTTAATGGGTCCCTCAGAAATAAAGTAACATAAAAAAACATCTAAGCATAACTCAACCATAGACACGTGTCTGTCTGAGATATATCTATAGGTAATAAGACATTTCTCTAGTATCCCTGGTAAACAAATATCCAAGACTAAAAAAGAAAGATTAAAAGTTTTTTTTATATTTTGATGCGCTTTATTATTGGCCAATGGACTGGAGGGAACGTTCAACGTCAGTGTTTTCATTTCCATTCAAATGCAATTCAATGAGCACAAATCCTATTCAATCACTATTATAGAATTCTACTATAAAGTTAATACAAAACGCCACCACAAAAGAAAATCAATGTTTTCCCATCAGAAAAAAACCCATCGATACAATTAACTAACTTTATAGTAAACATTCATTCGCATCACTAATTTTCAAGTTGTGATCAGAGGTGTACTTAAAAAAAAACATATTTCAAACTTGAACAACACTCTACAAAATCAAAAACAATAAACAAAAAAAAGCAAAAGCTGTTTATACATTAACTACAAAACTGTCCATAGTAACACCACAATCACATCTTAAAAACTGGGACACCGTGTGTACAGCGCTAAGAGGTTACTTTGGCGCGTGGCCAAAATCGGAACTAACTTCACTGTCTTGTTTTATCAATACAACGCCCACCTGTCTATGTTATTCAGGCGCCAAAATATCCTTGTAGCACTCTATATCTAACATCAAAGTCTCTCACTAAAGAGGTTGTTTGGATCAGTTGCCTCCTAGAGCTTGTCCGCGGCCCCAGTTGTGTCCTCCGAACACTGTCCCGCCGGGTCTCGTGGGGACCCTCGCTTGGGGCGCTGTGCCGAAACCACCGACGTATCTCGTGTCAGGGAATAACTGTTTTCTGGAGACAGAATAATGAAATGCATGATTACATCAACTGAATGAAACTGAATGTATCTTGTTGAGATACATTCTGTGCATATTGAAATGTTGGTCGAAGCCGGATGTGTTTATCTTACTATACGGCAGCTAAAATGACTCATTATGACCATCATTTCAGCCGAAAGACGTCCACAGCTGGACATAGGCCTCCCCTAAGTACCATCACTTGGACTGGTTCTGTGCTTCCCGCATCCAGCGAATTCCTATGGCTTTCACAAGGTCATCAGTCCACCTTGTGGGAGGCTTTCCAACGCTATGTCTACCGATACGTGGTCACCTTTCCAGAACTTTTCGGCCCCATAGACCATCTGTTCTGCGAGTAATGTGCCCTGCCCAGTGCTACTTAAGCAATTCTTCGGACTATGTCAGTTACCTTGGTTTTCCTGCGGATCTCTTCATTTCTGATTCGGTCACGTAAGGAAACTCCAAGCATAGTCCTCTTCATTGCTCTTTGGGTGACTTTTAGCCTTCTAATATAGAAAAAGAAATGATACTGGCAACACGGTCTAAGACTTTCGTCTTGAGAAACTGCGGTATGTGGGACGAGAAGATATTGCGAAGCTTCCCGAACGCTGCCCGGCCGAGTCGGATTCGACGATTGACCTCTTTCTCGAAGTTGGACTTACCTAACTGGACAGTTTGTCCTAGGTAAACATACTCGTCCACAACTTCGAGTGCAGCGTCTCCAATCTTCATGAGAGTGGGAGTTACATTTGACATGACCTTTGTCTTGTCCATGTTCATTTTAAGACCCACTCTTTCGGAAGCTCTACTGAGGTCATCGAGCATTGTACTGAGGTACTCCATAGTCTCAGCCATGACTAATACATCGTCGGCATACCGAAGGTAAGTTATGTACTTGCCATTGATGTTAATGCATAGCCCTTTCCAGTCCAGAATCTTGAAGACATCCTCCAGTGCAGCGGTGAACAGTTTCGGAGAGATAACGTCTCCCTGTCTCAAATCTCGCTGCAGAAGGATAGGTTTCGAGGTCTGGTCTAGGAGACGGGACTGACATAGTGGCGTTTTCGTACAAACACTTCAGCACTTCAGTGTTTCATAGCGAAAGTTGTTTAGTATGACAGGTAGAATCACTCCCTTGATGGATGCATGTCACTAAATCGGCACCCTGTATAAGAAACAAATAAAAGTAGATACTTACATGAAATTAGGCGGCGTCAGTAGGGCAGGGCCGCCGAATTCTTGAGGGTATTTGAACAGCAGGAAGAACGCCAAGTGACCGATGAGGATGCCAATCAGCTCCATCACACCTCTGCAACAAAGGTAATTTTATTTATTTTTTACATGGGCTTCAGGGAAGAATATTTTTGTAAGTACAGCTCCATCACGCCACTGCAATAAAGAACCTATTAAAGAGTTCTGTACCTCAAAAGATTATAAAGGGTCCCATATTGGATCACTTCGTTGCCTGTCAAGACCGTTTTACTCAGAAAAGAGAGGAGGTATCAAGATGAAATTAATATCAGCAAATACGTAGGTCTACGGTCCCTTGTAGCATAAAAAAAATCTAGTTTCTAAGACAATGCATTAAAAAAATACGGTCATTTATGCGACTTATTTTGATACTCGCAAATAAATTTAAACTTATAGGGTACTTCCCGTTGACCTAAAATCATAGTAAAGGAAAAAGACTGAAAATCGATAATTTGTAGAACAGTTTTATCAATGACCGTGACGACATATTTATATCGATGTGTGGGAGAACATGTTTATCAATTACAATTTTAAGTTTGTTCTTGGGATAAATTCATCCCCCTTTATTGTGCGTGGTCCGACGGTTTTTTTGTCATAGGCTTTGGGGAAGAATACTGTTGTAAGTATGTAGTACTTATTACTTCACATAATAACAGTCGCACGGAACAATCCATAAGGTTAAGCTACGCTTGCCGAGGTTGGCCCGTGGATGGGTGACCATCTTTACATACCGAGACTCCTCCGTGCCTCGGAAAGCACGTTAAGCCGTTGGTCCCGGCTGTCATTCGTGGATCTTTGACTGTCGTTACGGGTCATCAGAACCCCGAAGGTCTGACAACCAGTCTTACCAAGGGGTATCGTATTACCCAGTTACTGGGTTGTGGAGGTCAGATAGGCAGATGCTCCATGTAAAATACTGGTATTCAGCTGCATCCAGTTAGACTGGAAACTTGGAAAGGCTAGGCAGATTGATAGTGATGGGATAATATTGCGATAAGTAATAAATCAGAAATAGGCATGATCAATTTTACGATCTAATAACCGAGCGTGAAGGTGTTGATAAAACATTGCAATTGTGTATTAATTGCAAATTATTTTATGTGAATTGTGAACATAATCCGTAAATACACCATGAAGCATATTGATTGACAGATTTATCGCTAGATAGTAAATCAATTCGTTTTTTTAGACAAAATTTTCTAAAAGTTTGATCTATCTAGTAGCGATATTGCAGGCACTCATGCTACTCCTTCGTGCGCAAATTCACGACACACGTCACAAGTGTCAGGACACATGTCACGAGTTCACACGATACACGTCACAAATAACAGGACTCATGTCACGAGTTCACACGACACATGTCAGTATCAGCACACATGTCACGAGCTCACACGACACACGTCACAAGTATCAGGGGATACACGTCACGAGTTCACACGACACACGTCACAACTATCAGGACACATGTCACGAGTTCACACGACACAATAAGGGCTCTTGTTAACGACCGTTTTTGTCAACGGGTAACGGGCCGACGCGAAACGGTTACCTTTGTACACGATCCGCTAAATATAACGTGAGCGCGTCGGTTGTGGTCGATATCAGTTCTGTACTTGAAGGGCGAAGAAGTGCACGTACGTTATGTCAAGTGCAAAGAAAAAGCTTATTCTAGCCTACTATTTATACAAAAAACAACAGCTACAAAAAAAAAAGGAAGACGCTATGGGTTCATCCTATTTTATTAGAAAGAGAGTCTTATGGGGTATTTCATACTCTCATGGAGGATTTAAGGAAAGACGGAAGAAAGTTCTTTAACTTCTTTCGAATGAAACTTCATATTCACAATGAGCAGCACAAGCCGGTAGGTTGTAAAAACGTGCACCCATCCGTCCTCGTCAACACACTTCTATGGAATGACGTGGTCCACTGCATCGGACCGACCGCCGTCGAGCCGAGGGGCGACGTTCGTGCATCCGTTGAGTTTCGTTGCAACGGGTATGCGCCCGTCGCGTTAACAAACGCCCACATTAGGGCTTGTACACAAAACTGCGATGCGACGTCGCATCGTAAAAATCTGCGAGCTTGCAGTACGCGTGGCCTAGATCGAGCTCGCAGATTTTTACGATGCGACGTCGCATCGCAGTTTTGTGTACAAGCCCTACTATTGAACACTGCGCGTCGGCCCGTCGCACGTTATAAAAATCGGGCCGTTATCCGTTGTCGTTAACGTTATCCGTTATCCGTTGTCGTTCATTGGAAACAACGTTGAGCAACAATTGTGCAACATTGTTTCCCGCAACATTTGAAATAATGAATATGCCGCTGTTGTCCAGTCAGTCACATTTTAAGTGTTTTGGTAGTTAAAAGAACCCACTCGGGGAATTGAGAAATGGACATAAAATATCCGGTATCTATCTAATAAAAAAACTTCCCATCATCGAGGTGAAGCTGCGCGCTGCAATTTTTTAAGTGAAAACTTCTTTAGACGTGTTGGGCATTTTTGAGATGGGACTAAACTATTGATTTCGCGACACCATGACGACACTTCATTTTTGTAAACGCGATTGTGCTCTTTATTTATATTACATTACGGATCAATGTTCTATGCAAGTATTTTTAATTTAAAAGTCTCGTAAACGCGATTGTGCACGGATCAATGTTCTATACAAGTATTTTTCTTCCACCAAGGTGATCTTGTTCAAGTTTTCACTTCTGTCGGCACTCCCGGAGTGCCACCACTTTTTTTTTTTTAAATAAACTCTTCACGGGTTTTCCAAAAATTTATCGTCATCTGTAATATTTAGATCACGAGCCGGTAATGAATATTAAATTAATATTGCAACGAGCTTTAGAGTCTTATAAACGAGGGAACGAAACCATAGCGTGATTCAATTCGTTCCCAACGCCATCTATCGAGCTCGACGTTCATTAAACGGTTACATTTTCACCTTTGACCGCGTCGCGCGGCGACCCACTTTCTGCACGAGGTTTTTGTGGCAGGGACCGAAAACCTTTATAAATTACGGTACAGGTATCGAAGAATTTTGGTTACTTCTACGACTAAGGTTACCGCTATCTGGGTAACCAAGAAAAAGAAACATTACCTCTATTTAGATTACCGTTTAAATACCGGTTACACACACACCTTTGACTAATGCCGACGGCACGTGTAAGATAGAGGTAATTTTTATTTTGGTAACCGGTATTAATACTCATTGTATTCACCTGTACCCTAATTGCATAATACAACACAATCTGTTTCGATTTGAAACAGATTGCTAATCCATTGCTTCATAAGTTGGAAAAAGAAATCTGCTCAACAACGTAAATAACGCAATGAATGTTGTTAAACTGTTTAAATGAAAACAAATTAATTAGGCATAATTGTTTACGAAAATAAGTTATGCAATTAGGGTACTGGGCTGTGACCACAAGGCCAATTGCCGTATTAAAAAACGTTTATGTCTAGTCGTAATCTTGAATGTCAAAAATTATGTTTTAAAAAAGACGGGAATTGCCCCTCAAGAGTTCACTAGCACAGGTGTCAGAGGATTCCATAGTTATTATGTAAGTACAACATATATTTTTATTATAACATTTAGAACCAAGCCTAGAAAGAGTAAAACCCTCACCAGCGTAGGTTAGTTTAGAAATAACTCACCCGCCGCTAATAACGAGGTTGAAAGCGAGCAGTACCCACGGCAGGTACATCGCCTTGAACCGCGTGCCGAACCAGAACGATACGATGACGTCTTTGTTGAGCTGACACCACACGTACAGCACTGAGAGGACCATCGGGTCCATGAGGATCTGGAAGAGACAAGAGAAAATAAGTATGTTATAATCTTTTCTAGTAATCTCACATTACACAGCCCAATGATATCATATGTAAAAAAAAGAGGTCGATAGGGTGGGTATACACGCTCCGCAAGTGGCACGTCAAGGCTTGTGCAGACCAGCGCGACACGCGACGCGACACAAAGGCACCGCTCGTTGCGCGACATGTGGTGCCTTTGTGTCGCGTCAGGTGTCGCGCCTGTTTGAAAGAGCCTTTAAGGCTGCCTGTCCACTGAAGCGGAGCGAGTCAGCGGATCGGAGAAATCTGCCAATATTAACCAATAGGAGCGGAGATTCTATTGGTTAATATTGGCACATTTCTCCGCTCCGCTGCCTCGCTCCGCTCCAGTGGGCAGACAGCCTTAAACTTGGCTAGTTAGCAAACTAAGTGTCGCACCTCACAGTAACATTATGCTTCTGTTTGTCCTATTTCCACGTGTCATCTAATATGCATAGTGTGACGTTACAATATTTTTTTCGGTTTTCGTTTAGTCGGTCGAGACTTCGACAAAACCGCAAAAAAAAAAACGACATGCCTTGCTTATACCCTTTTAGTTGGCGTTTTTGTCGTAGTTGGGTTTAGTTTTTAGGGTTCCGTACCCAAAGGGTAATTCGGGACCCTATTACTAAGACTCCGCTGTCCGTCCGTCCGTCTGTCTGTCTGTCCGTCTGTCACCAGGCTGTATCTCATGAACCGTGATAGTTAGATAGTTGAAATTTTCACAGATGATGTATTTTTGTTACCGCTATAACAAAAAATACTAAAAAAACAGAATAGAATATTTTTTTAAAGGGGCTCGCATATTTACGAGAAATCATCGAAAATTTTATAGATAATGGTACGGAACCCTTCGTGCGCGAGTCCGACTCGGACTTGGCCGGTTTTTAATTTTCATTTTTATATCATTTACTCGGCCTATTGCCACTTTCTTGCAAGTTAGACATCTTTTAGGTTTTACCAAAGCTCCCGCCACCCCTTCTGCACCTTTGTAGTAAGTAAAACGCGCCTAAGCATTATATTCATGAGGATGGTCAGAGGGGTCCATCAGCAGTCTGCAAACACCTCTTTATCCTTGAAAATTTAAGGCTTGTGCAGACCAGCGCGACTTGTAGCGCTGGTCTGCACGAGCCTTTAAGCAGAGGGTACATAAAGCACCTTAATTACTGGACTGGACTGATAGTAATGTAAGTCAGCGAAAATTATGTTGATATTTTTTGTCAAACTACTTATCAATTGATTTCTCTGACTGTACATGGTGCAATTAAGCAACAAATGCGCAGTTTGGACACCATCATAAAGGCTGCCGCAAGCAGGCGCAACGCGACTCCAATAAAACAATTTCTAAGAAAACTAGAACAATTACCGGTGTCGTGCCAGTCTGCACGAGCCTTACTAGGCTGTGTAATAGTTTACTTTGAACAGTTTTCTGCTGCAATTTTTTTATTACTGCTTTTGTTACGTAACAAACAATACTCTGTTTCAAAACCATTCAATGAAAATGTAAAAAATTCTGCAACTTACAACTTGAGTGATTTGATTTGATTATTTGAATATGTAACACCCAAAATTCTAATTTCTAAATCACCTTAAAACGGTTTTTATTTGACAATTGCGGTTATTTTTGTAACCTGCATTTCGGTCAACGAATTTTCAAACAATCATTATTGAAACAGTGGTAAGACAAAGTTAAAACCTTCTAAAATTCTAAATACAGCTGAATGTATCTAACCCTTTAGTGAATGATTATGTAAAAAATTTACCCGAACATTTTTGTTCACATTCTCATCAAAAAGTTTTTCAACTTATTAAAGGGGGTTTATTTATAAATGTTGCTTAAAGTTAAGTAATGATTAGTGACTGTTTAACCATACATTTTTGACGTTTGAACGTCACTTAAGTTTAAGCAACGTTTATAAATAAACCCTGATGTTGTATGAATTTTATCTTATTTCTATTTAATACTCACCGGCAAGCCAACAAGCAGGCCAATAACCACAGAGCATGCCCAGTTGAACAACAACATATAGAAGTAGTCCGCAGGTTTGCCGGCGAACATGCCCGTCTCAAGTCTTTGCGAGTAGTTGTACAGGAAGTAACAGTTGATGAGGAAGTGGAACCCTGTGCTCGGACTTATTGGGTAGAAGAATAATGCTGTCAGCGGTCGCCATATCTGTAAAAAGAGGGGAAAAAAGTATTAGAGTGAAATTAACCAACTTAAAAAAAGGAAGAAGTTATGCATTAGGCGAGTTTTTATTATTATCTCTGTTTCCGTATTGTACGACTTTGTCATCTTAATTCTATGGGTACTAATGCCTAAAATTTTAAATGATTATTACATTATATTAGTACTAGCTGTATTTTTGTGTTTGCCTTCCTTGACTTTTCCTGTAACTCTGCCAGTCAAATAAATGAAAAAAATAAAAAATGTCCAAAAAATCCTGGTTTTTATTTAGATTGCTTGGGTTAGGTCTGGAAGCTGGTAAATAAACTATTATAATGATTTATTTAATTTAAATTATAATACATTAGTAAAATATTATAGGCCTTTATGGCTGGCTTGTGTGTCTCAGCAGTAGGAACATTATAGCTAGAGGAATGAAAATGTGTCAAGCCATTTAAAAACAAAGGAAGCATTATTTCTTTATCAGTCTCCCACATTTTATGAGGCTTTGATAGCATTCAGTGGCATTTATTGTATAAGTAAATGATTATTTACTACTGTGGAATGTGTTAAGCAAGTTATTGTCATAACACAGCACATAGGTACTAAAGTTGTTGGTTTGACTAGCAGACTGCCTATATAGTTTTGTACTTTGTTTACTAAATTGGTAAGGTCAAGGAATGAACTCTATGAATTTATGATAACTTTGTTGGAACTTTTGTACATGATTAGGGCAAGGATGTACTTTTCGATAAGAGTGTATTTCATTAATTTACTTTAGATAATGTTTTAGTAGCAGTAGAGGGTTCTAAGTTGGTTTTGTTTGGTGAAATTTTGTTATTCATGGTGCAATGTACAAATTCTGAAATAATCTAGTGACTTTGTAGGGGCATAGAGAAGATACTGCTTATTCAAATAGAATTTTAATCATCATTTCTTACCTGGAACTGGTTAACTATGGGGTAGAAGTCGAGCACTAAGTAGTAATAGTTTAACAGTCCGAACCGGCCCAATATACTAAACACCATAGTCAGAGTCAGCCAATACCGGGTGAAAAACGGTACACTGTTGTACCATTCCCGAAATTCGGACATTTTTAGGTTTTTTGGCTCCTTTCTAGAATGTAAACACAAACAACTGGGTCACGAAGAAAACAGGTTACAAGGAGTTTGCACAATCCTTAAACCACTACACACAGCGATCGTTCGAACATAAATAGATACTAATGATGAAATTATTAACATTAAATTGTGGGTACACGTGTACTAAGAGAATTTGTCGAGAAAATCCAACCAACAAGAGGATGATTTTGTTGTTTTTGACAGTTTATTTTTAGTGTTGCCATTTTTGTCAACTTACTCTAACGTTGTTTTGAATTTTTCAAGCAAGTTTTAGTATTTATATCTTTTGTAGTATCCAATTACTTTTATTAGAATGAAAATATTCTATTTTATTTCAAATGGAGGGTTAAAATACGATCGTTTCAGAACGGATGGAAAAGAAAAACAATAAACTGTGTTCATTGATTAACTCGCTCACTCACACGACTGTGGAGACTAGGAGACTCTGGAGACGAATGGAGCTTGCTGATTGGCCGGTAGACTCCAAATACAAGCTGAAATTTTAATGGTTGTTTTTCCGCAGCAAAATGATTTTGTCTTGGTAGTACAATAGATTTAAAAAAATAATTTTAAAAAAGATTAAAAAATGGCGGATTTAGAATTGTGAAAAACAAAACTTGCAAGCAACCTAGAACCCATAGTATCTCTACAGCGCGATCGACTGACTGTACAGACGCTAGACGCCAGCACATCAAGCTACTACAATCTGTCAAATTTATTTAATAGATTTTCATCTTTATCGCTGACTCTTAAGGTTCAAAGTTGATTGTGAAAATTTTACAGTTTCGGGTAGCTTGATGTGCTGGCGTCTGTACCTACGAGACAGGCGTGAGCGACGCGCGGTCGTTGACCCTCCCGCTACAGCTGATAACTCCTGTACCTAAGTTATTAAAATTTTCCCTTCCTACTTATACGGATTTCGAACCGCCCTAAATACTTTTTTACTTACAACTTACTGAACACGAAACTTAAAAAACAAGTTTATTTTCTTACATAAAATTATTTTCTGAATTTAATAAAAAAATGGATCGAAATAACTGTTATTCCATTTTGGAGTACGTCGCTATGCACAGCCGCCAGCACATCAAGCTACTACAATCTGTCAAATTTATTTAATAGATTTTTAACTTTATGATTGAAGCATAAGGTTCAAAGTTGATTGGGAAAATTTGCCAGTTTCGGGTATCTTGATGTGCTGTCGTAAAAAAATGAAGTATTTTAATGAAGTATTTAAGTATTCAAAAAAACTGTAATCAACTTGGTCAGTCGTTGGAAGTCAAGCAGCACGGTCGTGTCGGGAGATAGCTCCGTCCCAAATTTTTTTTACGATTCCTTTTGTCCCTTGCACATGTGCGGGTCGCTTGTAATTCGCGAAATCGAATAGTAATTCTTTGTTTTGTTATTGCTGTGACTTTAACAGCCGCCAAATAATTACATTAAATTAGTGCTAAAGTGAAGTGCCTACCTACGTGCCTTCCTGACCTCAGGCGAGCATCATACAATATAATCTGGTGAGACCTTTCCAATCTTTCAGGGCGTTACTTCCGTCTGCAAAATCGTTATTTTATTGATGAGTGGAGGTCATTATAAATCCATACATCTTATATGCTGTATTTACAATTTGTTCGACTAACTTTAAACTATAATACGTGCGTGATTATGTGCGGTGCAGTGTTCCATTTGGAGAATTTTTTTTTTTTGCGAGTGCGCGTTCTTTTGTAGACAAGTGAATCAAGGGTCGCAGGTAGATGTTGACCAGCAAAGTATTCCTTTTAGAGTTTATTGCTCTTGATTCTGACATTGGATTTTGAACCCTATGACTTCGAAGCCAAGTGTAATTTTTGTGTTTATTTTGGTGATAAAGTTATATTTTTGTGAAGTTGTTTTTGTTAAGTTAAATATTTGTGAAGTTGAAGACGGCTGAAGACCGAGATAAGATTAAGAAGGCTCCTAGTGAGATTTACAAGAAACATGAACCTGATAGAAGCCACCAGACGAAGACAAGGGAAACAGCAACGTGTAACACAGCATAGCAATGACATAGAAATTTAGAAAAGGGTCGAGTAAGCAGTTAACTCCGCCAAAAGATGCGGACATGAATTAATCTGGCGACGACGTCATCGTTTACAGATGCCCATCCATAGATATCACCCATTGTGTGTCCACGGTTCCAAAATTGTCTAAGTTCAAGGGAATTTTTTGTGAGTCATTGCAGCCCCTTTTGCAGATGTGCGTCCGCGCCGACCCGTAAGCCGAGTAACAATTGGTATTTTAACTTTTGAGATACTCACTATTTGTGTATAATACGGAATGCCATGTATCTCAACAAATGTGCTGTATAATCTGACGGTGAAAGTGTACAGATTGTGCAAAATACGACATGCTTTGTTTTTTATAATTTACAATTTTATTTATGATTTACTCAAACTGTCTACAGGGCGATTGGTAATTACGTAGGTACATTCCCTGAAAATCGATTTTTTATGCCGTTAAAGTTTTTTGGATACTTTCCGCCTTATAAAAAACTGTTAATATAAGAAATCTACTCAACTCTGGACTCAAATGTTATACCTTTCTGATATCCTGTTCGAAATACGACCGAACGAGGATATTGATATTTATTTCCATTGAAAAAACGCACCACCTCTGCGGGTTTTTTACGGTCTTTTTCTTTTTCATTCTCAAAAAAAGAGTCATAACAAAAATCTGATTCTGCAATGTTATTTATTGATGAGTGTAGGTAAGCTTTACTATAGCGACCGAGCGCTGCAAGCAGGAATAGTCCTTACAGTGTTCAGGATATGCGCGCCCGCGATAGTACGATCAGAAAAACAAGCATTTGGGCGACGCGGGTCGGAATTTTTGTCGGGGTCTTAGTAATTACTTGTGCCGAATAGTGTGTATAACTCACAACCATATTATTTGCAATCGCGTCAACCTGAGGTGAACAGACCACGTCGAAGCTGAACATAAACAACGAGAAGCCGGCCGATCGCGCCCTGGACATTGCTGCGGACAACTCATCAGAACGAAAAAGAATAGAATCGAGATAGCAGTTACAGCCAAAAGATTCACCAGTGAAGCTGGACTTGAACCATCCTAGCGGAGAAAATTATCATGAGAGACTTGATTAACCACACTAGGAATACCCAAAACAAAAGAAAATTTATGAAAAAAACGGAAAAACCGGAACCAAACGCATCAAAAAACAGGATGTGCTATCTCGCAATGTTCACAGTCGCCGCAAACTACATCCGTACATAGGTACATGCAGTACAAGACCAAATCCAAGAAAGCCGGCCTACCTATTTAGACATGAAATGATATCCTAAAACAGGATATGACTTACTTCGACAAGGAAATCACTTTTGGATGGACATGGCTGAAGACCAAGACAAGATTAAGAAGACTGCTAGCGAGATTTACAAGAAACCTGAAACGGAACCAGCTTAGCGGTGCCATCGTAAAAAGATGCCCATCCATAGATAAATATCACCCGTCTCTCCACTATTCCATTGCTTACTCAAGGATGCATATCCGGTAGGCTCGCAAATCCCTCCTTATCCTAAGGGCACGTCTTCCCTACCATTACCGCGCCCCCCGGTCTACTCCTTGATATGCAATGGCCTCTGTAACCCCATGAAGCATGAGGCTCCAGCGGCTAGTGCAAATCTCGGGGTTCATTCGATTTATCGAGTCTGGTTAAACCACGCTGGGGTCGGTGCATTTCATTCATTCATTCATTCATTCAAAAAAACTGTAATCAACTTATTTACAATGTTTTTAATAACGATTTTCTATCAATCACTGACAAAAAGCAATTGTGGCCGGCGCGGCGGTGCATTTACTTACGCATTCGTTTTCGTGGAGTGCATGAACTCTACGAAAATGATATGCACAGCTGTTCACAGTCACACACACTTCACAGTTGTTGTATGTCGTCCAGGCCTGTAGGATATGGGGCACAGAGTACTTTTTAATGATATGGGGGTTCAGAACTCCGTGAAGACGGAGCGATTCCCAAGATTTGCGGCTCCGCGTAAAGTTATAACTATCCCTAGCGTACAGGTTGTACAATAGCAACGTACTCCAAATTAGAATAACTGTAACGTCGATCCATTTTTGCAAATTACGATATCATATTACGCGTCATACTCGTAAGACGATCGCGGGTCACGGTCAAAGCGGCGCGGGGCGGGGTTGCGTGAAGAGAGGCTCGCCGCTGCCGCCCGTCACCCGCGTTCGTGCAGACTAGTTTATGCCGTATCACTACGCGCGACAGTTTATTTTGGTCTGAACATTTATGAACCGCTCTTCGCTTAGTCGGAAGCGCGCCACCACACATGCGGTTCGAAAAATAACTACGTTATTTTTGGAAATTATGGTAGCAGAGCGTGGTTTATCCAAAAGAAATACGTTTAATCACAAATACACAAGAACAATACTTTACAATAAAATCTTATAAAACAACCAATCGTTTTTTCTTCTTGACACGAGATTGACCATCAATAGGTATGCAGTTGCTAGGTAACCAAATTGAAGGTCTAATTTTAACATCTCTTCTCAACAAAAACCTATCAGGTCAGAGATCTTTCTGATCCTCGGTCTTGCTAGTGGCTTGGTCAGAAAATCTGCCAGCTGATCCTCACTTGATACCTTATCGACTGTTAGCTTACCGCCAGTCACCAATTCTCTCACAAAGAAATGTCGAACCCGGATATGCTTCGTCCGTCGATGGAATTCAGGATTTTCAGCCAGCCTGATTGCAGCTTCGTTATCCACTCTTATGCATGGAATCTCCTTAAGAGCGACAAGATCGCTCATAAGCCGAGATAGCCAAACAGTCTCTCTGGCTGCTTCACTAGCGGCAACAACTTCCGCCTCGGTGGTCGAAATTGAAACGCTTGCCTGTCGTTGGCTTAGCCATGATACCGCTCCTCCTGCATACATGCACAGCACTCCAGTAGTGGATCTACCAGTGCTGATATCTCCTGCATGATCAGCATCACTATAACATTCCAAAATGCCTTGTTTGTAATTTTTCTTGTACAGACGCCAGCACATCAAGCTACCCGAAACTGTCAAATTTTCCCAATCAACTTTGAACCTTATACTTCATTCGTAAAGTTGAAAATCTATTAAATAAATTTGACAGATTGTAGTGGCTTGATGTGCTGGCGTCTGTACATGATACCTAGATCTGGCGTGTACTGCAAAAATCACATTATGCGCTTCAGTCGGACACAGTCTGCTTCTTCTGGCTTTTCCAGACTTCAAACTCAAAACTCAAACTCAAAGCATTTATTTCAAATAAACCAATTACAGGTACTTTTGAATTGTCAAGGGGTCGGTCAGTCAGAAAAATGAAGCTAGTTGCCCATTCCAAAGCGTAGTAGGTACCTATGGAGAAGAACGGGCAAGAAACTCCACGGACACTCTTTTAAATCAAAATATTGTTACAAAATATTGGTTACATCATTCGTGTTGAACTTATACATGTGAGAACAATGTAGAAAGACGTGCACGTTAAAAGCGTCCGTAATAAAAATATAATATCAATTCAAAAATTTTAATAAAATAAAATAAACCGTGGCAGCTAAGAGATGACCAGTCCCTACTGACGGCGCCCGTTCACGAACATGACGCATGGATCAGCACCATTTAGCTCAACCATTTTGAAGGGAACTTAATGATCCAACACACACGCCACCATCAGCGAGACATTTGAGTGAGCATGACATACTCTCAGCCGCCAGGGCACATTCAAGTCAATGAAAGACGTACCCAGTAAATGGTAGCTTTATGGAATGTACAAAATGGTCACAGTGCTCACACATGTGATATGCAATTATACAATACAAAGAGATTGAATTTATACAAAGGAAATATAGTTTTACAATCTTCAGCAGCTGCAACAATACTTTTGAATGCTAATCAATTAGTTTATGCGCCCTTGTGGAGCTGGACCAGCGCTGAGCCAAGCATTTTTATCAGCGATGTAATCCCCCAACTTATAATATGCTTGGCAGCATAGTGTGCGTTTTATACATGATTTAAATTTCGTTTCGTTCAGTTGGAGTATGTGGGAAGGTATTTTATTATAACATTTTAAACAGCACCCCATGAAGGATGAGTCTACTTTAGCCAGTCTGAAACCCGGTTGAACTAATTGGTCCCTATTTCTAGTCCCATAATTGTGTTTATCTAAAGTACATACATCTTTTATGGGGTACTGTGTTAAATGTTACAACAAAATACCTTGTGACATATTGCAATTAAATGAAAGAAAATTTAAAACTCATATCAAAAGTGCACTTTGTAAACAAGCATATTACAAATTAGAGGATTATATCCAGGATAAGAGTGCTTGGAAACATGCTGGTCCTGCTCCATAGGACAATTTAGAATCAAGACAAAATCAAACTGGTTGCTAATTTAATTGTAAAATTGATTATTTTGTGTTTTATGACATTGATTTAACATTCTGTGATTACTTTCTCACACACTGACTTATTAATTACAAAATTTTAGGAAAATCGTCTACTTTTACAATGTTTGTAAATATGTGAGCACCATGTATCTATCACATATTAAATTATCTGTCGTTGCTTCATTTTTAATTCTTTTTACCTATTGTGGTATAGTAATTTTATTCTAGGTGCATCGTCTTCACATATAATTATTTAACTAATGTACGTACCTATACAAACTATTGTAAAACATTTTAAAAGAGTAACGGTGGAGTTTCTTGCCCATTCTTCTCCATACGAAAACTACCTTTTGGAAGGGGCGACTAGAATCATTTTTAATATTTTGTAAATTTCGACGTTCAAAAGTGCCATACATGGGCCTATTTGAAATAAATGATTTGACTTTGACTTTGACTTTGACTTTGACACCTCTTTTACTGAAAAGACTTAGATTTTTCCTTACGTACATGATGTTTTCATAGATATATTGACAAGGTACCGTCATGATGTTAATATCTTTAAACAGTTCCCTTAGAGAATCGCGTCTGCGGAGGCCATATATTGCTCTGATGGCTCTCTTCTGTAGAATAAAAATAGACTCGATATCTGCAGCCCGTCCCCATAGTAAAATACCGTGAGACTACACTTACAGCATATGCAATGTCAGGTCTAGTGCATACCATCAAGTAAGCCAAGGCTTCAACAATTTGCCTGTAGTTATCTTTCATATAACTCATGTCCACTTTCTCGCTCCATGTGCCGTCTTTTGCAATCGGCGCCGGCGGCGTTGAGACTGGTTTGCAGGTGTCCATTCCGAATCTCCGCAAGATCTTATGTACAGACGCCAGCACATCAAGCTACTACAATCTGTCAAATTTATTTAATAGATTTTCAACTTCGTTGCTGAATCATTATCTCTTCTGCTTTCTATCTCTATTCCAAGAAAATAGGACGCAGATTTCGTGGTTATTTTAAAACGACATTTGAGCTCCTCCATCAACTCGTCTATCAGTGCATCATTGGATCCAACGACCAGACCGTCATCCACGTACAGAGCTACTATAAGCTTTCCACATCCTCTCTTTCGTATCAGAAGACAAGGATCTGCCTCACTTGCCTTGAAACTGATGTCTTTCAAATAATCTAGAATGCACCGGTTTCAGCACCGTGGTGCTTGCTTCAGCCCATAGAGACTCTTCTTTAGAAGATATACTTGACCGGAGCCGTCATTATAGCCTTCTAGTTGTTTCATGAAGATCTTTTCATGTAAAGAGCCATACAGGAAGGTAGTCAAAATATCGAACTGTCTCATCGACATGACTTCGCTCGCTACTGTACTAATCACTGAGCAAACAGTTGCCATTCTGGTCACAGGGCTAAAGGTCTGCATGTAGTCTATACCTTTCTTTTATCACCAATCTAGCCTTGTACTTGTCTATAGAGCCATCAGCATTCATCTTGACTTTGAAAACCCACTTACTAGGTAAAGCTTTTCTGCCCTTGGGTAGATTCACAAGCTTCCATGTGTCATTTTCGTTCAAAGAACTAATTTCGCTGTTCATGGCCTTTTCCCATAGCTCTTTATCTGGGCTTCTAATCGTATCTTTATACATTTCAGGTTCAATATATCCCATTATCGCGCTCATAACAAAGTCTTTGAATCTGTCTGGCGGACGTAGAACGGTCTCTCAAAGTATCATCTGTTCCGGGAACACATTTCACGTTCATCTGCGATAATTTCATCATTGACATCATCTTGATATTCATCAACGACATTGTCATCTTCGTTAAAGTTTCCATCTCCCTCCGATTCAATAGACTGTTCAGTTATAACATTTTCTGCGTCATGAAACTCTTCTCCGACATCTAGATTTTGTTCACTATATCCATGCCAGTTTCACCGACTCTTTAACTATTAGGCATAACAGGAGTTCTTTGTCCGTTATCTCTCAAAGCATCACTACCAAGTTCTACTTCAATTTCATTTTCCGGACAGTAGATTGCTTCAGGGTATTCATTCATTGAAGTCTCTAGCGCTTTTTCTTCGAAAATAACGTCCCTAGATCGGACTAATGAATTTCTTTCTCGATTCCAAAGTCTGTAACCATCATCATTGTCGTATCCAATTAAAATGCATCGTGTAGCTTTCTTTTGCAAATTCTTTCTCATCTGCTTTGGTACATGTTCAAAGCAAGATGAACCGACTATCCTCAGGTGCTTTATCTCAGGCTTCTTGCTAAGCCACAGTTCATAAGATGACTTGTAGTTCACTGAAGTACGTCCTGTCCTGTTTAGTATGTTAACAGCAGTGTTTACCATCTCAGCCCACAAATTCTGAGGAATCTCCTCATGCGCGTGCATCATTGCTCGAGCAGATTCGACTATAGTGCGATTGTCTCTTTCACTACACCCATTTTGTTCTGGAGTGTACCGCATGATAGTCTTTGCTTTCCAAGTAGATGTCCAAGTAGATCTCGTACTTTCCTGTTATCATATTTGCCTCCATTATCACTTAAGACCTCGATAATAGTATGTCCAGCATTTCTAGCTTCAGTCATCATTTATTTTAACTTTTCAAGAACTTCAGATTTATTTTTAAGGAAGTATACATATCTGTATCGTGTGAACTCATCCTTAAACAGTACGAAGTATCGATATCCAGAGACACTCAAAGGTTATGGGCCCAGGACACAGAAGTGTAAAATGGAGCTTACGCAGAAGTGTAAAATGGAGCTTTCAAAAATACAGATCACAAAACTTGATGGCCACAATTGGGTCGCCTGGAAATACTGAATAGTTGCCCTACTAAAAGGCATAAACGGAATTTGGGAGATTGTGGAAGGCAAGGCACAAAAACCGGTGAAACCTGCGGAAGGCAGTGGTGATGCCGAAATTGAAGTTTACAATAAAACTTTAGAAAGAAAGAAAGAAAGAAAAAAAAAGAAAAATATTTTATTTGGGACACGCACAGGAAATACAAAACAGTAATAAAAGATAAAAAAAAATTAACAAAAATAAAAAGGAGCATTTTAAAAACTTACAAACAAAATTAATAACGACCTGTGCGAGGCCAAAAAGGCTCCTATCTCAGCATGATGCTGCGATATTTAAAAATAAATAAATACCGCAGCGCTGGTATTCTGATAGGGCGAGATTTTATTACATTGGAGGGCACAGCCCTACTGCTAATAACAAACAATGTAACGGATGAAACACTAGGGAAAGTAATAAGGTTGTCCACTCCCAAGGAAGTATGGAAAGAACTCTATAGGCTGTATGAGGGTCCTGATGAGGGCAGGCTCTACGACTTATGTTTGGATTTCTTCAAACTTAAAAGGGATCCGTCAGACAAAATGTCGACTCATGTCTCGAAACTGAAGAATTTGTGGCACAGTCTGAAGGAAGAACTACTCAAAGAGGAGAACGTTGAAATGCCTGAAGTTCTCTTGATTTGCAAGATCCTGGATACGTTGCCGGAAACTTATTTTTCTTTTAAGTCTAGTTGGCTATTGATGTCTAAGAAGGAAAGAACAGTAGACAATATTACGGCTCAACTGTGTGCACATGAAAAAGTGCTGAATGCAACGATGGCTGACGCTGAATCGAGTGAAAGCATGCTGGGCCCATAACCTTTTGGAAATTATGGTAGCTGAGCGTGGTTTATCCAAAAAAAATACGTTCAACACAAGAACAATACCTACTTTACAATCGTTTTTTCTTCTTGGCACGAGATTGACAATCAATAGGTATGCAGTTGCTAGGTAACCAAATTAAAGGTCCAATTTTAACAGGTATGTCTAGTGGCTATTATTTTTTCTCACGCTTTTAGTTGCATATTTTTTTGAATTATTTGAAAACAAAAACATTATAATATTTTGAGTTTAGCTCTATAATTCTATAGTACCACTATGGGCAAATCATTCTGCCGCGGGAAAACAACCATTCAAATTTCAGCCTGTATAATAATGTACTCTGTGGTAGACTCTCATTTCCATGAACAAACTATCCATCTGTCCCGTCTGTCGGTAACACGGAGTGCAGAAAGAAGCGGAGATGCCGCAAGTCAAAATCACCTAAGAATGAAGCGTCGTCGCCTGAATGCGGGTGTTCGGGGGACGAGGTACGGCGATGGCCACACCCCAGGATGGAAACCCCGCCCATTTTTTGTAAATCCATCTAGCGGTGAAAGGAATTATTACAGAAATTTCGCGTCGGTTATTTTTTAAAATATCTGCAGTTCCATACATTTTGACCGCGTAGGTATTGCACTTTTCTATGAAACAGCAGATAAAAAAAAAAAAACCGACGAATTTCAACGCAGGGCGTTTTAGAATCATGGACCTACTGAATCTATGGTAACAGTATTCGCGTCGATGTCTCTGCCACCCTGTAGGTAGTAAAATAAAAAAATAAAGTCATCAATCTTTATTGGACATTGCTTATTATTGGCCACTAAACAACACCGTTTTATTTAAATGCTGCCTTTTAGACAAAACAATGTTTTCGAGCTTACTGTAATAATTAAGTCTCGTATTACAATATTTGTGGCTTATAGCTTGGTTGAAAATTAGACATTAATAATTAAGATAACAAATTAGATAAAATAGTGTCTTGCTAGCATGATGCACACATTTTTATTTAACAGTTAGGACCGGCAACTTACCGACAGATGGCGCATTTTTCTTATTTTAAATACTTCTTATTTCATGTATCAAAGAACGTATTTATCTATGAATTAACTTATAGCGAGCAAAATAAAACTTAAGCAAGTAATTTGAGTCGCAAATTAGTCACAATAATATGCATTGATAATGATAAAAAATACGAAATCGGTGAGAATTGGTTAGAATGCACCTCCTCGACAACAGATGTCTCTAGCTACAATCTGACGATCAAACGAGAAAATGTGTTTTAAAATGAAAATTTTCGTAACTGTGTCCATACTGGATTTGAGTGGATTGTTCAAACACTCGTGTAATTGTATGTCGTATAATCACGGTAAGGTTTACTACTACTATATCTAGAAACAAACTGAAATAATATAACGCGTGTCGGGTAGAGCTCCAGCGCGCGCGCGGGTCGTAACGTGTGCCTGCGTGTACCCGACCGACCAACAGCGTGGCTATGCGTGAACTACTCAGCGTCGGTGGCGCTAGGCGCGTGAGCGTCGCGGTTACGTTATCGCCCTCTCCCTTTCTTATGCCTCGAGTGCATAGTCGTTTAAGCGAGAGGGAAGACCAGCGTGGCGGCGTCCAGAAGTACGTGGGCCTGAATTATTTGCGACAGACTCCCCCTCTAGTCTAGGAGAGCGCCCTCGTTCCTGGACTGGAACATTGCCCGTGTGCTTCGGGCGTCCGCGACGTCGCTTGGGAATGACGGGATTAGGTGGTACGCCGTTTCCAGTACCGCTGCCTACAAAAGGCGTCAAATCCTGTGCATGGTATTTCCCCAAGGATTCCTTAGGGTTCCCTATTGGAGAGATAAGATAGGTGGTAGGGCTAACTTTCTCCGTTATAACGTAGGGTCCATCCCTTTTTGGTACAAATTTAGCAGTGAGACCCTTGCTACCTTGGCTCAGTACATGTGACCGGACCAGAACTTTATCTCCGACCTCGTATGTTGGACTAGGTCGACGGGATCGATCAGCAACTCTCTTAGATTGATCTTGTTGTAATTCGACTCGTTCACGAACTGCAGATAACGAGTTGATAAAAGATCTTAGATAGGGAGTAATTTGGGGAAGAAAATTCTCTTTATCGAGGATCGCCCTCAAATCATGGCGAGCTTCTGTGGGGGACCTCATTTCTCGGGCAAACATGAGATATGCGGGAGTGGCACCAGTAGTTCTACATACCGCGCTATTCATAGCGAAACGAATCACTGGTAGTTTTGCAGACCAAGAGCAATGGTCATTCTCCACGAGTTGTGCGAGCTGCGCCTTGAGGTCTCGATTCTTGCGCTCGGCGGGGTTTGCCTCCGGATGATAAAGTGGCACGAAGTTTTGTTTGACTCCGAAGATGAACATACATTGTTGCATGACAGCCCCGACAAATTGTACGCCGTTATCAGATGTGACCCTGCGCGGTAAGCCGTATCGGAGAAAGTATTCCGTGGTAAGAGTACGGGCGCAGGCTTCAGCAGTCGCCTCCTGAAGGGCGTAAAGCTCAACCCACCGTGTGGCGGTGTCTTCAACTAGAAGTATCCATCTCTCACCGTTCTCTCCTTCAGGTAAGGGTCCGAAGAGGTCTACAGCCAGAACCTCATTCCGTTGCTGCATCACGAGCGTCTGTAGTAGTCCCGAGGGTTTGTCATGGGTAGCCTTATATCGCTGACAATGGACACAGGCTTTCACATAATCTGTAATGATTCTTCGCATTCCGGGAAAATAATAGGACTGGGCGATCTTGTAGTAAGTGCGATCGATTCCAGAATGTCCCGCCAGAGGTGAATCGTGGCACTCTTTCAAGATTTCGGAACGGAGTGAAATTGGAATAACAAGTTGAGGAGTCTCGCTATCTGAGTCGGGATTATACCGGTATAGTACTCCTTGTGATAACAGGTACCCGCGCTCCGTCCATCTACGAGAGGCCACTTCGTCTTGACTTTCTATCTCTTTGATGATTTTGTCGACCTCCGGGTCGGCGAGCTGTTCCCGCCTTAATTCTGCAGGGCTCTTCGTGGGTAAATCAATTATCACCGAACATATACCGCAACTGTCGCGAGTATCTTGGGAGCATATCGGTCTACTCAGCGTGTCTGCCACTACATTTGCTTTTCCCGGGGTGTACTGATACTGAATGTCGAATGATTGTAGCTTGAGGGCCCACCTCACCAAACGACCTGTAGGAGACTTTAGCGTCATCAACCAACGAAGTGGTTGGTGGTCGCTACCAATAACCACCGGATGACCGTCTAGGTAACATCTAAATCGCTCCACTGCCCACACTACTGCCAAAGCCTCTCGTTCGGTCGTAGAATAGTTACGCTCAGCGGCGTTCAGGAGACGGCTGGCATATTCAATAGGTCTTTCTTCCTTGTCCTCCCCCTGGAGCAAAACGGCTCCGACGGCATAATTGCTCGCGTCGGTGCGGAGGACAAAAGGGCGATTAAAGTCAGCCTGGATTAAGATTGGCGCCGAGGTTAGAAGTTGTTTCAGCTCGTTAAAAGCAGTGGTCTGAGCTGAACCCCAGGTCCAGGTCTGATGCTTTCTTGTTAGCCTTGTAAGTGGCTCTGCCACAGAGGAGAAATTCGGGATAAATTTCCTGAACCAGGAACAGGTTTGTAAAAATGTCCGTAGATGTTTCAAGTTGCTTGGTTCTTTCATGTCTAGTACAGCTTGAACCTTTTCAGGGTCGGGTGAGACGCCCTGTTGGGTAATTACGTGCCCCAGATACTTGACACTCCCCCTAGCAAAAACGCACTTCTCCCGGTTGACTTGCAGCTTGAATTCGCGAAGCCGACTGAAAACAGCCTGGAGATCCTGGAGATGCTGCTGAAAACCTTCAGATATGATCAGCAGGTCATCTAAATAGGCGAGGATTGTCACATTGGCCAGGGATGAACAGGAGCGCAGACGGTCGATCAGCCGTTGAAAAGTCGCCGGAGCGTTTTTGAGACCAAAGGGTATGCGCTTAAAGCGAAAGGTTCCCAATGGGCTAATGAACGCAGTTTTATCTCTATCCTGCTCATTTACCCTGACCTGCCAGTAGCCGGATCTCAGGTCCAATGTACTCATATAACAATCCCTCTTTGTTGACTGTAACAATTCGTCGATCAAAGGCATCGGGTAATGGTCAGTTTTGGTCACGGCGTTTAGGCGTCTGTAATCTACGCAGAAGCGGGTGCTGCCATTCGCCTTAGGAACCAGAAGAGCTGGTGAACACCAGGCAGACTCGCATTCTTCAATGATGTTGTCCTTCAGCATCTTCTCAATCTCCAGACGCATAAGTTCCTTTTTGGCAGGGGTCAATCGGTACGGCGGTACATAGATAGCAGGATGCTCACCTGTATCAATACGGTGCTCAGCAAACGGGGTAGGCCCTCCCCCTAGCTGGAAAATATCCGTATTAGCAACCAAGGTCTGCGCCAGCAGGTTCCGGTCAGGTGGGTTCAGCAATGCACCTTCGTCGTTCCTGAGTACGTCAGCAGAGGCACAAGACAGCTCTGGTGATAAGGAAGGTTCGAAACACATCATGTACTGAATGCGGCTGTTATTAGAAAAATACCAGCATTCCCGAGAAAAATCCATGACTACTTCGGCTGCAAACAAGAAATCCATGCCGAGCAACGTTTCATTATTACGCGCCTCAGGGAGGATAAGAAAAGGAGTTTTAATGACCTTCTCCTCTAAGTGCACGTCAAGAGTAGTCATGAGAACGTCAACGTCGCGAGCGTGTCCATCGGCAAGCTTAATACGTCTTCGCGCCGGTTCAAGAGGGTGTCCCTTTCGACAGAGGAGTGTGTGCAGAGTATGGCCCGCAATACAATGTTTGGCACCGGTGTCAACTAACGCGGTCCCCGACGCGCCTAAAATTTTGATATCAAAAATCGGCCGCAAAACTTTTCGGTCGGAGCTCCTACCGGCGCGCGCGTTCTCTACACATGTGTCAGTACACACCATATCAATATTTAACACATTCTTAGAAACATCATTACCACAATATAAATTATATTGCAAAAAATTACAAAAATGGCTGTTACGCCCTTTTACATCAAGAGAATTGTTTTTAAAAACATCATCTTTCGAATACTCACTAAAATGGTTCGTATGCTCTAACGCATTGTCATTATAACAACATTTACGATTTTCCACAAAGGTACAAAAATCGTCCTTACGCTTCTTTACATTAAGGGCGTCATCGCAACAAAAATAATCTTTATCCGAAAAATTACACAAACGGTCGTTATTATTATCGACCTCGCAGCTCCACGTTGGGCGCCATATTTCGTAACTGTGTCCATACTGGATTTGAGTGGATTGTTAAATCAAACACTCGTGTAATTGTATGTCGTATAATCACGGTAAGGTTTACTACTACTATATCTAGAAACAAACTGAAATAATATAACGCGTGTCGGGTAGAGCTCCAGCGCGCGCGCGGGTCGTAACGTGTGCCTGCGTGTACCCGACCGACCAACAGCGTGGCTATGCGTGAACTACTCAGCGTCGGTGGCGCTAGGCGCGTGAGCGTCGCGGTTACGTTATCGCCCTCTCCCTTTCTTATGCCTCGAGTGCATAGTCGTTTAAGCGAGAGGGAAGACCAGCGTGGCGGCGTCCAGAAGTACAGTACCGACCAAAAGTCCATGAGCAATCTCACAAAGCAATAGACTGACGCTTCGGTTTGACTTACGACCTTCTTCTATTTAAGTTGTTACAATACTGTAGACACGCACATTACACACACACACTCACTTTCTCTGCAACCAATGACTAGTTCAATAATCATCATTCGTTTTTAGTTTCATTCGTCTTGTTCACATAAATATTAAAGTTTAGCAGGTAGACCACAAAAAACTAAGTAAATTATTTCGATTTCTGTGGGGTAGATGCAGTTTGTTACGAGTATTTAATTAATAGAACTTTTTTGGTTCGTGGATAATATTGGTGACGAGTATTTAGCGCAGTGTTGTGGTTATTATTATCAAAAAGCAGGCATAAAATATATTGAAGAGATCAGATCAGATCAGAGAATATTATTGCGCTGCGTAAAAGTGAAGTGAATATCTAATGAAACCGGACTAAGTGTGAGTGTTATCATTTATTTATTTCATATTTTACTAAACATAAATCTTAATCAAGGGTATTGTTGATAGAACAGAGGTATTGTTGAGACAGAAGATGCCTTTAAAGTTTTAAATTCATTGTGAGGTTTAATTCGATTAGTGAATAATAAATAATAAGGTATTATGTGTAATAAAAACAATGTTTTTCTTTGTTCTAGAGAAATACTGTGAGGGTTAAGAGATATGAGGAAGGGGCTTATTATCGAGTAGCAGCGACGCCGACGTCAAATGGTGAATGAAACAAATGGTTTCATACCAACGAGATATTTTGCTGAATTATTAAAAACACGTCATTATGAACCGTTCGCCGTGCACTCTGAAGGCTTGCATCACTGAAGACCAGCTAGAAAACCGTTTTTGACCTTAAAATATTGACCGTACCAACTTAATAAACAACAGATTCGTTATTGCATGAATTTATGGTAACGAATTTTTTAAGCACGTTTCAATAGGGTGTTTGTCGTATTTCTTGCAGATATACCGAAATTGTTTAATATTATTTTGGTAATAGTATTATTTTAGGATTAAAATTTGAGGTTTAGTTTCAATCTTCTTTTCGTAAAGAAAATGAATACTTAAGCTTTAACCTCAATAACAACCAATATTTACTAAAGTCAAATAAAATGTAAAATAATTAATACAAATAAAATATAAACAAACTGCCCATATTTAACCTTAAAATTACCTATTCTGTAAGTAGTTTTTTACATTTTAAGTAGTCTAATATTCTTATTTATTACTTAATTACTTCGACCATGATCAAAGCTTAATGTTTATGGTGAAAAAATCCATTAAAAATTTAAAATATTTCATAATTTAAATATGTCAAAATAATACAAACTGCTTCTAGTTTCTTGACATCTATTTCACATCTTATTCAGCTGAAGTAATGATAAATAATTGTAGCAGTGTGTTAACTTATGTAAAATAAATATAACGAATAAACATATTTTTTAAATTTTGTTATCATATATCACGCATTTTTTATTCTAAAACCTTTATTGCAATAACAACATAAAAAAGCAGCAATATTTAAAAAATATTATTATCGAAAACAAAAATAATAATATTTGCAAAAAACCGTACTGTGTTTTACGAGATTAGAACCTGAGGCAGTTTGAATTCCATACCAACGCTTAACGCTTTCTGCTATTTGCACTTGTTAAGTTACTATCGAATTTTAGCAATGCCATTAACTGGTCAAGTTCATGCGCATAGTGCGTGTGTGCTAGCATGTTTAAAGCGACGGAAATATATTGTTGTTTCGTGTAGAACAAAACTGCGTTATCTGTGGTGTGTGTATCGTGTTGCTTACACATACAAATGTACGAGCTATACCGTCGTTTTTTACAGCAATATGACTCTTAGCGTGCTCATGCACTTTTGAGCGCTTACTGTACGTGGGCCTGAATTATTTGCGACAAAATATAAATTTTAGGGACTTACACATGAAATGTGACGCCATCAATATGTTTCAGTTTTGATCCTGAATAATTTTTGCATCCAACAACAGCGCAATTCATTATTAAAACAATTTAACTATTAAAAAAACGATTAGAATACAACGCACCCGAACGCGATGAAGATTCACTCGCAACTAAGGTTTGCGGCCCCGCCTACTATGACGTCAGGACCTAATTGAAGGCGCAAGACCTACTTGCCTTGCGGCATCTCCGCTTCTCTTCGTGACGGTGCAAAGGAGGAAGCGCCGATCGCGAACGAACAAGAACCGCTGCGGCAAAGCTCCTACGGGCCCCGAAGTGAGCCTGCGTGCTGCTAAGCCGAACACACCGGTGTACATCTCCCGCCTGCACTACACCACTAAGGCGGAGGACATCGTGGAGTACGTGCGCCAAAAGACGAGGTACGCGCCGAGGGTGCAGTTATTAGAATCGCACCGGAACGTCAATTTCAAGGCGTTCGTCGTGCGTGTACCGAACTTTTATCTGCCACTCGTCATGCAAGAAGACTTTTGGCCACAGGACGTGGTGTTCCGTCGCTTCCGCGGACAAGTTCCACAAGACGGCACTAAGTCAAGCTAGTGCATAGTGAAGTGCTACTAACATAGTCTAAGCCTTATTTATTAACACAAGTTTTGTTTATATTAGAATATGTATGTTTAGGTTAAGGTATTTTTCTATGGGCCTGTGTAGCCTGCAATAAATGGTATTATTATTATTATATATATTTAAATATCTCGGGACCTTAGGGTCCCGGTCTTTTGGAAGGCGTACGAGGAGCCGAAGCCAACTCGCAGAGGCCCCTTAGACAATTTTATATGGAATGAGGCACCAACCGACGATTATCCCTGTTCGCATTATGCAAGTGCAGCCAAGGACAACCCCCGGTTGGTGTAGGACTATTGTAAAATTTGGAAACAAAGGTATTGGACTGTGGGTTTGGGTGGCTAAAGTGGACTGGTCACCTGGAACTATGGAAGGACTATGGCCCCTGCCTGATCAATGTTTTATTTGCACACGGATAAAATGGCAGGGGGTGACTTGCACACTCAATAATGGGCCCCCGAAAACGGTCGCTAGCACAAAGTGTCGTAGCAACAAGGGGGCAACATGTCCTGAGGTGCTTGAGGAGTGGAGAGGTATTCCACGGCTTTCAGAACAATCCCAGAGCCCGGAAGATGGTCAAGATCCCTACGAGCACTTACTGGAATACTTCCTTCCTCCGAGCACATTTGCTCTTGCGAATCTCCACTCAAGCCGGCCAATAAAGGCAAGAATGAGGTGGGAGCTCCGTTCCTCGTCAGTGTTCACTCCAGCCGGGCCAATAAAGGCAAGCCAGAGGTGAGGAACAAGACTTCTCCCGGGAGATAGGGTCCGTGGGGTCGCTACTGCCCAACAGCTCGCCACATGCTGCCCTGCGGGTTTTTGTATCTCTCTTGGTCTGGCTCCTCATCCCAGACCTGTTCCGGCAAAGTAAACTCTACCGGCACAGACCTAGAGTTCGGAGCGCGCAAGCCCCACCACGACGTCAACGTAGAGATACGGCGGTGGGGTTATTATTATTATTATTATACTCCGTGGTCGGTAATCATATTATCTGAACGCAGCCCTTGATTTGAATGATTCGATTTGACTTGACAGTTGACAAACAGATAGCTGACACTGACACTGACATTTCATGACATAACCTAACACGCCTGCAGCCTGCTTGAAAATCTTTGTTTTGATTTGAATTTCTGAAAAATGAGTGTTATTCTGAATAGATTAATTGCTGCTACTTATTTGCCTTTAAGACAGTATGCAGTACGATTTAGTTCCAGCGATAATAAACCCGCTGAAAAAGAAAAAAAAGTGGAACAACAAGAACAAAAAGAACCGGAGAAAATAGAAGTAATAAAAAAAAGTAAGGTTTGCTTTAGTATAAAAACACATTAAAATTTATATTATTTTTAATGATTACATGTACAAATAAAATATAACTTTTACCTATACTTCCGCATCTGGACACTGCCTATTTTCCTACTGCACTGCAAACAAGACTTATTTTGTAGTCTAAAGACCAACAGAAATAAAAAATAAACAATGTTTATGCGTGAACTGAATACACTTTCTAATAAAATTTAAACAATATCTACCTACACATTAGTAAATATATTTAAAAAATCACTTTCAGATATTGTTGTTGAAAAATTTGGATCGGTAATGACACTGAACATAGACCGCCAAACATCACGTAACAGCCTAGATATTCCCACTCTTAGAGAAATGGCCGCAGCGATCGATGCATTTGATAAAGATAAAGAAGCCAAAGTCCTGGTGTTCAACGGAGAAGGTGGAACATTCTGTTCAGGGTTTAACATGTATGATATAGGCAAGGAGGGATATCAGAACCTGAAGGATGCTGCGGTAAGAAAACACTTGATTTGTAAACATTATTTTACTATATAAAATTTTCATTTTTTCATTTTCAATAAGCCTTTACTCAGACATGGTTACAATTTGTAACCATGTATGTTCTAACTTACAAATATAGGTTACGCATAGGGTTGCCAACCGTATTATATAATATAGAGTCCTGCTATATTAGATGCCTAAATACTATATTTCTATAGAAAAAATATAATACTGCCATCCTTTAACTAGAAGGCCGTTAAGCCCAAAAAGTTATTTCCGAGAAAATAGCAAAAAACGAGGGAACACAATCATTAAACTAGTTTTTAAGAAACAACGATGTTTCTTAAAAACTAGTTTAATGATTGTTGGACACATCAATTGATATTCTTTTCTGTTTTTCCTAAATAATCCTTTCTGTCCAGAAACTCTTAAAGAAACGGAAAAGAAGTGTGGGTTAGACGATTTCTAGTAATGGAATCATCATAAATTATTGTGTACTTAATGGCCTACAAATTTTTCACGACGTGCAACTATTTATATTGTAAAAATGTTTCTTAGACAGAAAGATAGAGAATTTTGAACTCTATCACTGTCAATTAAAAAGTAAAAATTGGCCATTTGAGGGTTAACGGCTTTCTAGTTATAGGACGGCAGAATAGGCGAAACTACAATATTTTTATTTCAATACAAAATGTCGAGATGATCGCAATAAGGCCAGTATTAATCTCAATAAAGCTGAATTTTATTAATGGTATTAAGTAAAATAAAATAAAAAAAACCTGTTGTTAAAGATTTATTGTAGCAAAAAATATGAATTTAAAAAAATAAAAAGGTTTTTGAAACATACCTACTATATTTATTTTAATTTTTTCGTCATCTATATTTTTACTGGCAATGGCTTAAAAAAAGATGACAATCCTAGTTACACACATTTATTTTTCACTATCACTGTTCTACTTGTTTGGTTTAGTTTAGTCTCTAGTTTCGTTAGTTAATTAATTTTTTAACTCAACAACAGCCTCCACAGATTTCTGTCACCAGATGTTATTCTCCATGTGCCACCGGCTATGACCATCTCGGCAACCATCTACCTCATTTCCTTTTGGTCCTGTATACCAGTGCATTACCTAATGTTTTGTTCCATTTTAGCTTTCTCCTGATTGTATGTCTGGCCCATTTCCATTTAAGCTTATTGATGGTGACTGTGATGTCTTTTGTTTTTGAATAATTCTTTATTGTTGTTATCCTTTTGACTCATTTGAATTGGTTGATATGGCTCATGTGCAGGGTGCGGGAGGTTTCTGCAATGCATGCCTGCTGTTGATAGTTGACGGTTGCAGTATACTGAAAACCTGCACCGCACGTTTCGCAGTTGCATTGAAGATTCATTTTAATTTTTTACCGCTATATATCGCTACGCCCGCCACGGGAGTTCCCCGCAGACGGTCTACCGACCGCGTTATCGACTTATGACTTTCTTCATTAGTCATTACTCCGCCTGCGGGGAGTCCCAATTTACCTACAGCATTATATCGACCAAGTTATTGACTAAATAAAATGAGCCATTATTCTATGAGAGAGTTTTTCCCCATCATGTTTCACTCCAGTGTTCTGGCACTTGTTTCAAATGGACTTTAGTTAGGGACCAAGTTTGGCAACCATATGTAAGCCTACCAGTATTGATATTATTTGGACCAGGCAGCGGCGTAGCGTGGGTGTCGGCCGCCCGGGGCGGAAGACAATTTTGCCGCCCTCTTATTTAGGTATTTCAATTTAATGTATATGTTACCGGTAATGTGCGTAAATCTGTTAGAGTATAGATTAACTGGTCGAGTCCGATAAAGTGGAAAAGATTGTTTTAGTTCTTAGATTAACAGATAATCTGTAGACTTCTTAGATAATCTGCAGACTAACGACCAAGCATACGGTTAGCTCCAAAAATCAAAACTTAGTGACAGAAACGAATCGCGGCAAAACCGACTCCACGTAGTCTTGTCTGCCCTACCCATTTTTTTTTTTTGGGTGGGTAATTATCAAATAACTTATTCCACTCTGGGTGGAGCGGGAGGGCGTGTCAGACTCTTACTGACTAAAACCCACCCGTGTTCCTTCGGTTGCCCTGTTGCCGGGGGCCACAATGTCCCTTTCGGCCCTTATTTGCAGCCCCGGCAGGCATTGGCCCTAGCGGACCCCGTCAATTCTGCTGACATCTCTTTGAGGCGCGCGTGGAACACAACGCGCCGTCGACCCGGGCCTAGTCCTTATCGGACGGCGAGCTACCCATTGCTCACCGTCCGCAAGCCCACGCCAACGGTGGCCGGAAATCGGCTTGCAATTCCCGCCCTGGGCGTCTCCTCCTGCGGCGGTTAGGGGCGTGACGGCGCGAAATTTGCCTTTCACTCACGCGTTCCGCCTCCTCCTTCGCGAGCATTACCGCTTCGCAGAAGGAGGTGACGGCCTGCCATTTCCTCTCGCTCTGTACCATGGCCTGAACCAGGGCCGGACGCGAGAGATCACCGCTGCCAATCGCCTCCACGAGGACACGGCGATGTTCCACCCAAGCCGGGCAGACCTCCACCGTGTTCTCCGGGCGATCCACACAATGGTGACACCCGGGCGTTTCCTGTCGCCTTATCCTGAACAGGAACCTCCCGAACCAGCCGTGTCCGGTGAGGACCTGCGTCAGGCGGAAGGTGAGGACACCGTGACGCCTCTCAATCCACTCCTCAAAGAGGGGTCTTATCGCCGCAATTGTGGCGTGCCCAGTCTGCTCTACCCCTAGAGTGTAATTTAAGCCCACGTAGGCGCGGACGGGTGCGGCGGCTCGCGAGCTGAGGAGCAGGTGGTTTTATCACCACCGCAGCTTCAGCCTCAGCCGCGGGCGGCGAGCGACGATAAGCTCGCGTGGGACCGCCGCCGCCGGAGCCGTGACAGAAACGTGCGTGCTTGCTTGCATGCTGCATGCATGGTGTATGCTATATTACGTTAGCAAAAAACGAGAAAGAAGTGTTTCGCTCATTGTCTTCCGCGATTTAACGGTATAGCATTCGTTAATATGCAGATTAACTCGATAGAATGCATATATCTACTATTAAGTAAAATTTTAAACTTTAACGGATCGTTCCCGGTAATTTGCAGATTATCTAGTTAATGCGTTTATTATCGTATTCCGTATTCTAACGGTAACATATACATACTATACATTACATACATTAATTCTAGAGAACTTTTCAGCAAGAACAGTCATAATTATTTTGCATTAAAAAAACAATAAACAAATAAAAAACTTTCTTTGAATTGTCAAAACGTCACGTACTTCCTTGAAGGGACGTACCTATAGTTCTTGCAAATCACGAGCGCGGTCGGCCCTTGGTTGTGTTTAGACGTGTACACGCACGGTGTGACAGTGTGCGTGCCCGCATACGCCCCGCGCGCACACCTTAACACCATGCATGTACACGTCTAAACACAAACAAGGGCCGGCCGCCACTCGTGATTTGCAACAATTGTTTTGGGCGGGAAGGACATTTAATATGTGCAAGTGGGTAAAAGCTAACTTCTTGAAAAATTAATTGTCTGACTGACCGCCAGTGACCGCACAAAATATATTTTTTTGCCGCCCTTCTAATGGTGGCGCCCGGGGCGGTCCGCCCCTCCGCCCCCCCCTCGCTACGCCACTGGGACCAGGTACACATATTCATCAATATACTCAATGCAGATAGGCTCTTTTGACTTTGGTTGTCTGTGGGTTCATAATCAAACCAACTTTCCGACTTTCATTATCCACTACATTTAAAATTTTCTTGAGACCAACCTTTATTGGAGAAAATATTACAATGTCATCTGCGACTTCCAAATGAGTTAGGTTTTCCTCATTTATATTTAGATCACGTCATTCTCCGCTGTGAATAGTATAGATAGATGACAAAGGATCACTCTGGCGGACACCTCTTCTTATCTTTATTTCTTCTCCTTCTTCCTCGAATTTTATCTTTCCTTTACCACACCTGTAGATGTTCTTCAATAATCGAATGTACTGCTTTCCGACTCTTACGACCTATGAGATGTGTTACGGATGGCTTGAACCGATGCCCGGGAATAGTAGATTATAATATGCCACAGAAGAATCACATATAGTATGATCCGAGCACTGAGCGGTAAATTGTCATGAATCTCGTCTATGTCCGGATTTTCATTTGTTACAATAAAACTGTTTAGTGTGTATTTTATAACTTTGCGCACAGGATTATATAAAATAATTTTCAGCATATTTGCCATGACTAATACACAACAGTGTGCTTACACAACAGTGATTTGCGAGTAACTGAGGGAATAACTATTATTATTTAATAGGTGCTTACTTAACTATCATTATTATTTGTGTTGCTGAGTCTCGAAACTGTATTTCCTGTTGTTATCATTTGTTTTATCAGCTGCTGTGGCCAGTTTTGATGAATTGTGATAACGACTTCATTTAGTGTGCCTAACATAATAAGGCTAATGGCAAAGTAACTACATGTTTTTGTAAATGATATTGATAAGCCTGTAATAAAAAAGCATTTGTATCTGGGGGTACGGTAGTGTTAGGCGATTATCACACTGCACCGCATCACGCTGCATGTTGCGTGTCAACGAACTAAAATGAACGCGCGTGGATGCATTTTCTGTGTGTTGGACTGTTGGACTGTGCGTGTTTTCTATACAAATGGAGATACTTACAAGCAACGTTAAAACACGCATTCACGCGCTACGCTGCGTGATGCGGTGCAGTGTGCCAATCGCCTTATCCAAGACGAGCCAAAAACAAAACGCAGTGGCACTACCTACCTTTTCTCAAAGCGTTTCGTCCTATTTTCAAACCCTCATAGCTTCGGCCTTGATAATGCTAGAGAGCTCAAATTCTCAAGATAAGATGTAGTTAGTAGACTTATAAAACACACAAAAATATTCATTTGTCTAGCTTTTATACTTTGAATTTTATTAATACCTAAAATATTTCAATTTCGTCTCTGACTGCAATGACTGATTGACTCACTCACTCAACAAAACCTCTAGGGCACTTCCTGAAGTCTTAGAAAGCTGAAATTTGGTATCCAGGCTAGGATTTGATAGAAATCTGTAACTTTCACCCTCCAACCCCCGTAAGCGTTGATGTAGGTCTGTATATGAAATGAAATATCTAAGCTACTTTCCGCCATTTCCTGGTCGTCACACAGACACTCAAATTCAAATTCATTTATTTGCGAGAGTGTAGGTTTACAATCTTAAAATTACACTCGGCGTCACAAAAATCGCACCGCTTTAAGAATTCCCTTCAAAGTCATTTTAACCTTATTAATCAATGGTAGACATATGACTATAAGGTATCATTGGAATGGCAATTTATTCAAATTTCAGAATAAATCAATAGATTTGGTTTTTTGTTTACCAGGGAATAAAAAAAGCAAGTTAATGCAAATGATTAAAAAGTTAAATTTAATTTTATCAGCAAAAATTGCAACATAGTCCATAAAAACAACTTAAAACTTAGTGTTACCCCCCTAGCCCTGATGACTGCTTCCATGCGTTCTCGCATGGACCTAATTAATGTGACAACAGTCTCTTGAGGAATGTTGTCCCATTCTGCAACGACGGCATCTTGGAGGTCTTGGAGAGTGGTAGGGACAGGATCACGTGCCCGTACTCGCCGTTTCAGTTCATCCCAAAGGTGCTCAATAGGGTTCAGGTCTGGACTACGCGCCGGCCAGCGCATAACAGGGATCACAACTTCTTGCAAGTAGTCATTTACAATTAATGCGGCGTGACAGCGGACGTTATCGTGCATTAACGTGAACCCACTGCCAACAAAACCCGTATAAGGGACAACCTGCTCCTCTAAGATCTCTGTTATGTACCGATGAGCAGTCAGCGACCCTTGCCCGCGAGCACTTCCAGTCCAAGAAACACACACAAGGTGCGTTTTGCCGTCGATTGACATGCCGCCCCAGAACATGCACGAGCCACCCCCGTATTCCACTGTCTCTTGAATACAGGCTTGTGCGAATCGTTCCCCTTGCCTCCTGTACACTCTTCTACGCCTGTCGTTGCAGAAAAGACACACCCTCGTCTCATCCGAGAAGAGCACAGCTCTCCATTGGTCTATTGTCCAATCCACATGGTCACGGGCAAATTCCAACCGGTCTCTCCTATGCTGTGCAGTCAATTTTGACCCTGTAGCAGCCTTGTGAGCTGCAATTTTCTTCTCCCGCATTCTTCTTCTAATCGTGGAGACGCTTACAGAAGTTCTGCGAACTGATCGCAGTTGTTGTTGCAGTTATTGGAGAACCGATTACGTAAAGACGTCGAAACAATGAAGCGATCGTCTCTTTCGGATGTGCACCGTTGTCTTCCAGATCCACGTCTTCGTATATAGCCACCAGTCTCTTGGAAGCGTTGGAACACTCGTCGAACGGAAAAACGACTTAAGTTCAGTTGCTGAGCAACATCACATTGCCGCATCCCTGATTGCAGTAGTGAAATGACTTGAGCGGCTTCATCTGCTTGGTATCCATTTTCTGGGGTATTTTCTTGCTGTAGCTGTTCACGTGTGTTCACTTCAAAGGTTGGATAGCGAATGACAAACATTTTTTTTTTTTTTTTTTCTGTATGGCATCTCATAGCTGGCCTCTGAGGCCATGACTATTTAACCGAGCAAACCTGTGGGTGCCTTAAGCTGCTACACTCAAAGCCTCCAGCCAGGGACTTATAAACTAAACTTATAAACTAGGTGAACGCTCGCTAAGGGCACCCCCTGTGGGGTACGAGCCTCGGCTTAGGGCGTTTACCTAAGGGAGGACATCAAAGATGGAACGGGCTGGATCAAAGTTTTGATCATGATTATTAATCGGGGAATTTAAAGCTACGTGCTCAGCTGCAACAACTGCTGGCACCTCGTTTTCGAGCAAGGGTCGGGGGGGAGTATCATTTACTCGGGGACGCGGCGGTCGCGATCGCAAAAGACCTCGACGGCGAGGTCGGAATGACGGGAAGCGTCTGTGCTTGTGTCCTAGCGTACTCGTTTCCCTACTAGACTCTTGATGGATGGTAGTCGGGTCGTCTGGGTCGGTAAGAATATGCCTTGGTCGGCGAATATGACTGATTCTACTTGGGACATAATTGGCAGCATCGACAACCAGAGGGTTGCGATGTTTGACCGCGGACTCAAAGAAACGCTTCGAAGCGCGTTTGAGGAACTGATGGATGGTAGGGATTTTAAGATCGAAATGGAGGCTCTCGTTCCTCACGAACCAAGGGGAGCCGGTAGCTCTACGAAGGAATCGATTTTGGAGGGTTTGCATCCTATGGATGTGATGGGGTTTTGCATGAGCAAAGACGGAACCCGCATAGGTCATGATTGGGCGAATGCAAGCTGTATAGATCCGCAATTTGCACTTTAGTGACAATTTGCTACTTGCATTTAGGACGGAATGGAGCCTACCGAGAGCGAAAGCGGCTCGCGAACGGGCCTGCTTTATATGCTCTGCGAAAGAGAGATGATGGTCTAGAACTACACCTAGATATTTGGCTCGCTTCTCCCAAGGGATCGGCATGCCGAACATGGTGAGTGGTCGTGGGAGGGGATTTTTAAGAGTCGTACGCGGTTTCGTAAAGAGAACCGCTTGACTTTTATCGGGATTAACTTCAATCCGCCACTTTCGAAACCAATCGCCAAGTTTATTGACGATTCGTTGGAGAGAGCGGGCTATGTTATCAGGACACGTACCCCTAAGGTAGATGGCCGTATCGTCTGCGAACAGAGCCAACTGCGCCTTCACACTCTTAGGGATGTCGCTGGTAAACAGCGTGAATAATAGGGGAGCTAGCACGGAGCCCTGAGGGACTCCTGCACGAATAGGACGGGCCCACATTTAACCCGGGTCGCCCTTTTTATACCCTTGTAGGGAGGTGCAATTAGTGGCCGTTATAATGCGTAATTTGACAACATTTTTTTTAACGTTACGTGCTAATGAGATCTGTTGTGTTTAGGAATTCTAACTAATGTTAATTTAAAGGTCGTTAAACATACTTTCAATTGATACTAATATTAATTAGGTTTAATGTCTTCGTTGATGGCGGGACATGCTTGAAACTTATTTTCGGAGAGGTGCGAATTTTGTGACGCCGAGTGTATAATGGCCACTTTACACTCTACCCTTACTTATGGTGTGCAAATATTGAATTTTGTCCTAATCAATGCTAATTTAAAAAAAATACAGCAACAACAAATAAGATGCATGTATTAGGACTTTCATGGAAAAAAAAATAGTTAATGAAGTCAAAGTTATACCTATGCCAGTTCAAGAGATAAAGCTGCTATGGGGTTTTGGTAAGAGATTAAGTCACTGGTCTTTTATGTCGTGCAGTAGGTAGTTCAATGGAACGGAAAAGCCGTACATTTTGACCAAGATATAAGGTTTGCTGAGTTCGACCTTGTAGACGAAAAAGCCCATTGGAGTCTCTGTACGACAGGCGCAAAACAGGCTAGCCGTACATTTTGACTAAGATGTAAGGTTTTTAGAGTTAGGGACTTCGGATAACTTTTTAACAGTGAAAGCGTTATGTAAGTCATGGCAATCTATTTAAATATTTTTTTTTGGTGGGGTATTTCTCACTGCGTCACTTAGCTTATCATCAATCAGTAGAGAGACACCCTGCTTGTCTGGTTTAGCATAATGTCAAAAAACCACTCAGAATACTTTGTTTTGCCAAAGACATTAGACAACAGTAAGTTATAAAAATGTAATGCTATACAAAAGTGGTTACGTAAGTACGTACACACGGCTACATATCAAGCTATACATTTCCAGTATAAGCTGACCTCGCAATGTACGGAAATCCTATGCAATGCGAGATCAGAATAAACTGGTAATGTATAGCTTGATATGTAGCCGTGTGTACGCATCTGAAGCCAAACTAGGCATAGCCTATTTCCAACGTTCTGTGCCAGTGTGTGTATCCCTTCGAGTAACAGAATACAGTATGTTAACTAACGAAAGGCGTTCCCGTTAACCCGCAATAGTATAGCATCCATACATGCTAAAAAAAATATTACCATTCAAAAACAAAATGCTTTTTTTATTTTTTATAATAAAATTTTCACAAAAAATATTAAATTGATACTTAAAAGAAACACTCTGTACACGCGTACATGTTCAAAAGTGTAAGAACGGCAATGTCGCAAATTACTACTTATGAATGAAGGGCCACGTGCGCTGTGCGGCGATCTATTTGATGCACCTAGCCCCGCCCCCTGCCCCCCGAATGTCCATCTAATTTTATTCGGAACTAATCTCGCGCGCTGGCCGGATGTGCATTTATTTTCGCAATGCAACATAAGTGTTCTTTCGTCATTCGTGTGTGAAAAACGGTGCTCAAGAGTATGTTTTCATAGTGCTCATTATGCTGAGTGTAATTATGATGGTGCATGTGCTCTGAGGAGGTATGCTGAGAGGTACCCCAATGCAAATCAACCGCGGAATTCCCTGAGTGTCCTGGTGCGTCTCCGTAACAATGAACCAGTAGTGCCGCGTGGTTCTGGTGGCCCCCGACCCGTGATCTCTGTGCGGCAGGAAGAAAACGTGCTAAGGCATTTTGAGGAGGAGCTCGGTTCAAGCACTAGAAGGGCCGGCCGCCTGTTGAACACTAGTCACGTCAGAAAAACAAACAGCATCCGTACTCACTCCAAAAAGTGCAAGCGCTGCTTGGTCCAGCTGATTTCGCGCGCCGGTTAACATAGGTATTGCCAGCGGGCACTGCAGTGAAGCGCGGAGGACACCCACTTCATCGAAAACGTCATTTGGTCAGAAGAAAAGCTTATTTACGCGCATGTGGAATCGGCGTGTACTTATGCCATCATCACATACGCGAGGACCCGCTTTTATTGCGACGAGTACCTACACCAAAATAACCGTCCGCGATTGCAACAATGTGTAGAGAGAGGAGGTCAGCATATTGCAGTTCAAAATCTAGGTAAGTTTTTAAACATCATAATACCTAAAAGACACTAAGCGACTGTGTCACAAAATAAATAAGTTCAGAAGGCCCACTCTTTGTTTAAATTGCTTTTACACTCGCTCAGGGAGTACCCCGTTCAACGAGCGTGTTACTACTGTGTTGTTACTATTGCAATGAATAAACGCAAGTACTTCTTATTACGAATGCAACTGCATAAAGTTATTTTTTTAATTTTTATGACATTGCAGTAAACATTCACTTACTAACGTGCAATACCATCATTATGATTTAAAAGCTAGCCTAAACTGTGATTTAAATAATTAAATGAAACTTTCTCTAAACTTAACCGCCCACTATTTATTAGCATAGGTATGTTATTTTTTAGATAAAATTTATTTTATCTTATTAACACTGTAAGTCTGTACCACCGTGTCTTGTGTACTAGTTCCGTGAGTGGACCTTCTGTACTCGTATCTGTTTATTTTGTGGCCGCAAGCTCGCGACGACGCCGATGACGACGTAGCGGCCGTGCAGTGCAATTTTGATATTATTGAAACGTGGCTTAGATAGGTAGGTACATGAATTTATGTTTTTACTATGTTTGCGAATAGGTCCTTTCAAGCCCAAGGGGCGCGTTCAGTGACGCGTTCCTTTGTCAGCCGGCCATTTGAGACGGGTAGTTAAATGTTATTGCTAAATCTAAACATACTTAAATGTTTAATTCTACTGATAACAACCCGACGACGTGCATTTCACTGTCTTTTAAATTAACTTTGCCGCCTTTATCAAAGTCGCCGCTCGCCATTCAGAACCGCCGCACCGCCGCCGCCCGCCGCCGCGCCGCCGCCGTGCCGCCCCGCGCGCTCCCCCGGCCGGCTCGGTAGGTAAGGTAACACGCTCGGCATACGCGCCGCGCGCGACACAAAAATTGCGATGTTGCCGGTTTGTGCAACGCTACTACGCTAGGTACTATTCCGCGCTACTATTTTGATTTTAAACAGGACGTTTCGAATTTATTGTCAATTATTCAATTTTTTTAATTCGGATTTTTTTATACTTATTTTTCTATGCTGATATTTTTATTTAAATCTATTAATGATATAGATTAACGAGTTTAAGGGAACGCCCTCTGTTATTTAACATACTGTATATTTACAGCAGATTATGCACGCACTTTCAAAAATATACATTATGTTTTTTCGCAGATGCGTCTCGAGCGTCGTCCTCTCTGCGACAAGATCACGATAGCTGCGGTGTCAGGGTACGCTGTGGCGGAAGGTTTCGAGCTCGCCCTGTCTTGTGATCTGCGGGTTATTGAGGATACGGCGGTCATGGGCTGTCTCGGGAGAAGGTTTGGTAAGTCATCAGAATATCTTGTTCCTACTATCGAGAAAATAAGCCAGATGAATTAACACCGCTTGAAGTGTTCGGTTTCATAATCATCATAATTGGATGCAAAATGAAACCCCGCAAAATAAACAAATCGAATTGAACGAAAATTCATACATTTATTTTACCTAAGTGACGCAAACAACGGTGGTGTCGAACCCCACCCATATTATTGTCAATATTATATCTACATATATACAGGGTGATTAGAAGATGGGTGCAAAGCTTTAAGGCGAAGATAGTACAGACAATTTAGAACCATTTAAGCCATGGTTGTCTTAGACGAAGTCTTACCAAATATTTTTAACCAAATTCTTAAGTTTTTTTTCGGAAATTCTCAAAATTTAATGTAAACTGCATAATTATGGCCAAATTGAATGATAAATGAATTCATTTTTTATTTATTTAATTAAAGTAATGTGTAAGCAATCAAGCAAAACATGTTTTGGGCTTCTGTGTCATTAGACATTTTTTTTACAGACATTTAAAGCTCAGAAAAAATAAAAAAATTGTACAATACGTCTTTTAAACCTTATTAAAAATTAAAAAATTTGGTAAGACTTCGTCTAAGACAACCATGGCTTAAATGGTTCTAAATTGTCTATACTATCTTCACCTTAAAGCTTTGCACCCATCTTCCAATCACCCTGTATATCTACAGGCTTAATTATTTAGTCGAATTCCCATGATCGAACTGTCCACTCGACCACAGAATAGTACAGAAGACGCACTCCGCGTTTTAGGTATGAAACTACAAGTACGCGGCGGGCTCGTCTTGTCGGGCCAATTCAGAGAGCGTAACGTAGTCGGAAGATATAATAGTTTATGTGATAGAAAGAGAGGCAACTTCTAGATGAATATATATATAGTGCAATCCACGAAGACGCGCCCCACTCTGCTCCGCGCCGTACTAGAGTTCAGCTAATAGTACAGTAATCGCGGAATAAAAGTAGCCCAAGTTACCCCTTGTAATATTTATTTATTTATTAATAAAGGTACACCAACAGCTTCTGTATATAATATATGATAAGTACTATAGCTAACAATAGCCTCGGACTTATACAGTCGCCAATTATAGGAAACCAGCAATCACAGAAATAGGTCACATAACACAATAAAACAAAAGGCTCTAGAATTAAGAACTAGGAAATTAATATCAGCTATCTCCAGTGAAAGTCCCGACAAAATCGGACCAGCCGTTTCGGAGATTAGCCGGAACAAACAGACAGACAGACAGACAGATTTTTTTTAAAATCTGTTTTCGTTGTATGTACTGTATATACCTTCATATGCATTTAGTAAAAAGCTGTTATTTTGACATTACAAACAGACACTTCAATTTTATTTATTTGTATGTATAAAAATTGTAAATAGATAATGACTGCCTCCGTGGTCTAGTGGTCTCAAGCGCTACTGCTGAGCATGAGGTCCTGGGCTCGATTCCCAGGTCGGGCAAAGTGTTATCTATTGGGTTTTTCCATCAGGAATTTCTCAGTAACTGCCTAGAGTCCAGATTTGTGCCCGGTTGATGGCAATAGGTTGTATTTTTTTTTTGGTAGGGCATCTGGTATTTGACCTCTGAGATCATGACTACTTAACCGGGCTTTCCTGTGGGTGCCTTAAGCTACTACACTTAAAACCTCCAGCCAGGGGTTATTCAACTATGCTAATTCAAACTAGGTGAACGCTCGCTAAGGGCACCCCCTGTGGGGCACGAACCTCGGCTTAGGGCGTCAACCGGAGGGAGGACATCAAGGATGGGTCGGGCTGGATCAAAGTTTTGATCATGATTATTAGTCGGGGAATTTAAAACTATGTGCTCAGCTGCAAGGGTCGGGGGGAGTATCATTTACTCGGGGACGCGGTCGCGATCGCAAAGGACTTCGGCGGCGAGGTTGGAATGACGGGAGGCGTCTGTTTTTGTACACTGTGCTGGTTTCCCTACTGTTCTCCTGGAGGAGGGTAATGAGGTCGTCAGGGTCGGTAAGGATTCGCTTAGGGCGGCGAGTTCGATTGAGATGGCAATAGGCTCGCCCACATGAGACTTAAACATAACTGGCGAAATGTGGGTGTAGTAAGGTACACCTCTGCCCCTTCGGGGATTAACGGCATGATGTTATAATAGTTAATATAATTTGCAGGAGTCCCACAGTCTATCTACGGCGCTCGCAAGCTGACGTCACTGATTGGGTTGTCTCCTGCACTGGACCTGCTGCTCACCGGCCGGTTGATCTCGGGAGTAGACGCCAATCGATGGGGACTGGCCTGTAAACTTACTTCTACGGGCACTGGTAAGGAATTACTTTAAGGTTTTATATGCTACGCCCCTGTGGACGAAGCCGTGAATTGTTGTGTAGTCAATCATTAATCTAACCGTCGGCGTCGATGTTTTTATTTTATATTTTTATCGTATTTTTTTGTAATTTGCACGTCAGATGCATAATTTTATGAATCTTATTTTGATAAACATAACGGTCAAAATAATTGTAATCGTGAAATCATGACATTTGAGGCCAATTCTAACTGATTCATGTTTCTACTTCTGTAAATACATACTTATAACTGTGGAGGAGCTCGTGGCTAAGTAATAACAGCCACACGGGTCGATCCGACAGGTTAAGCTACGCTTGCCGGGGTTGGTCCGTGGATGGGTGACCATCTTTACATACTGAGACTCCTCCGTGCCTCGGAAAGCCGTTGGTCCCAGCTGTCATTCCTGGATCTTTGATTGTCGTAACGGATAGTAGCCCAAAAGTTTGACAACCAGTCTTGCCGAGGGGTATCGTATTACCCAGTTACTAGGTTGTGGAGGTCAGATAGGCAGTCGCTCCATGTAAAATACTGGTATTCAGCTGCATCCGGTTAGACTGGAAGCCGACCCCAACATAGTTGGGGAAAGGCTCGGCAGATTGACATACTTATAATTGTGCGTTTGCACTGGCGAAACATTCACAACAAAACATTTGTTGGAATCTCTATTTTCTGTCAATGTTCCATACAATGTTTGACAGGAACTAGAGATTTCAACATGTTTTGTTGTGGATGTTTCGCCAGTGCAACGCACAGTTACGGTCGCAAACGATATTTTGATCAACATACAACAAAATAAAACCTGATGTGACTGTACCTAAATTACCCTAGGCTGATAAAATTTTCGTTTTTACTAATTATGTTATTATTAGTGATTAGGTAGGTTTCCCCTTAAGGGGAAGAACTGTGCCCCTCCTTTCCGCACAGTTCTATAGGGCTCGTCCCAGATTAGTCACCCTCCCACCGATATAAGAAAGAAATGAATTCCCATAACCTAAACTGCCTTGTCCCGGCTTACATAAGCTAAAGGACAAGGATTGGAAACAAGGTGAAGTTAATATCGGTGGGAGGGTGACCAGTCCGGGACGAGCCCTACAGAACTGTGCGGAAAGGAGGGGCACAGTTCTTGCCCCTAAGGGGGAACCGACCTAATCATTAATAATAACGTAATTAGGAAAAAGGAAAATATTCTCAGCCCAGAACTGCAAATCACAAAAAAAAGTTAAAATATAATAATGTCGCGGGCAACCCTGGCGCTTTCGCCCTTAGTGCTGCCACCGCAGTGGTGTTTCTTCCACAACTGTCTGTAAAAAATATTTTAATTACTTTCAGCTTTAGGCGAATCAATAAAGCTAGCCAAATCCATAGCGAAGTTCCCTGAAAACGCCTTGATAATGGACAAAATGGCCGCCATCAACTCCCAGCTGAACCCCAACAGTGAGGACAGTATGAGAGACGAAACCATCTTGTCCAGTCTACTCGGAAACGCGATCGAAGATATGAAGGAAGGCGTCAAGAAGTTCGAAGCAGGTTTGTGTGATATTCATACTACTTTATTGGGTTAAAATTGAAAATGGCCAGGCCATAGACAAAATAGATTGAAAAAGGTTAGATTGTAGCTAGCATTTGAAAAATACGTTCACATTAAATAAGTATTAGTTTTTGTATGGAACAGTAGACATTCGCTATTTCAGAGTTCATCCCATAATAAAAGATCAAAATCGTAATCGCGAAAAAAATATCAACTATCCCATACGAAACTTCAATATCTACTCGACCCAAATGTATGAGAGAGCTGATTATTTTTTCGCGATTACGATGTTGGTTCCATAGAGAAAGTTTTTCAGTTTGATGGTCTGTACCAGGGATGTTACAGGGCTTCGGTTCCGGTTCCGAAATGTCGGAACTTCCGGTTAATTTTACACCTCCGATTCCGATAATTTTGAATCGGAGTTATACCGAAGTTCGAAATGCAGCGTTGCACGTGACTAGAGCGCGTACAAACAAGTTTTAACTCGTCGCCGGTGTAATTTTAGTTTATTGTATACACGCTCGCTCTCGAAGTCTCAGTTTATTGTTTTGTTTGTGGATGTTATCGAGACTGAATTATATTTCAATTGTTTCATAAGCCTTTCTATACCACATATGTCTTCTACTTCCACCTTCGACTCAGGTTTCGGTTCCGGTTCCGATTCCGATCAATCAAATTTAAAACCACTGATTCCGGTTCCAGTAAAACGACTTCCGTAACATCCCTGGTCTGTACTACACTCTTAAATATGACCACACCTTTCTGATACATGCTGTATACTATGCTGATCAAAAAGTAATGATAATCGGTTATTTTTCTTTTTGCTGGGCGTCTATGGGTCCTAGCGTGATGTTAAGTAAGTAGCCTTTAGCCTTCCTCAAGAATTGGGCTATCAAATACAAAAGATTTTTACAAATTCGACTGGTAGTTACAGAGATTAGCACGAACTCATGCCGACTGGGAACTTTATTGGCGTGCGCCGCGGAAATCGTAAAAGTTACATAAAATATATGTTCTACAGTATTGTTCATCTTAAAAAGTTCAGCAAAAAAGTCTGCGATGGCATATGTCTTTCTAAGGATGACCCACAATAACCAATTTTATCTTTAAAAATTTGATAAAAAAAATATTGTTATTTCCGAAGCTATTTTGACCGGTATTATATTAATCTTATCCAATAAACTATGTTACTTAAATTGAGCATTTAATTTAGATTAAAATATGCCGTGACATCATTTCATTTAAATGAATGGCTTAAAAGATATCACAGATTCAAAATTACGCGTAATACAATAATTATTTTTGACGGCGACGCAGCGGTAAGAGTCATTGACCTTTTCCTCGGCCATTAGCTATGTAATCCCGGTATCGGTAGTACGTACCCGTGGGATATTTTCCGACATCCACGCTGGCGAAACGATTTGAACCGATTATCATTACTTTTTGATCAGCCCTAGTATGTGGATGTCAATGACATAAGTCACGTGAAGATGAAGTCTCGTTTTGCAACGTGTTTACCTAAAATGTGCCTCTTATAACATAGTGACCATTTCTTCTCTACCCAGGTATAGGCAAACACGGCAAATTCTACAAACTCACAGAAGTACCGCTAAAAGATTGGGAGCTAGAAGACTCATTAAATGAAGCGACCATTCAAATAAAAGAGGGAGATAAAAAACAGACCTAGTGTTAGATGTTAGAGAGAAAAGAACTTGTAAGGGCCGACGCAGATCTGACAAACAAATAGCAACCTTGCTTCGATTGACACAAAGTTGAAAATAAATAAACCTCCATTAGTCCGTGAGAGCATTAACGCGGACAATTATTTATTTTCGACTTTATGTAAAGAGACGCAATGTTGATGTTTCTTTAGCAAGGAAAACCGCGCTGTACTGCGCTTCGTCAGGTCTGCGCCGAGCCTAAGGGTGCATTTCCACGGAAGCGTAGTTGAGGACGTGCAGGAATCGTCCAATCACACGCTATGAGGATTTCAACCATTGTGATTGGTCGATTCCTGCAGGTCTCGGCAGTGCAAAAGCACCCCAAGACTCGTGTGAATTGTTGTTCCGTTTGTAAGGCATTTAAGTTTTAAAATAAGTAATAAACTAGTCATTTTCGAGGTTCTTTTTTTTTGTTGTTTAGGCAATCGAAATAAATATAAGGTTGTGCTAATTTAATTTGTTTTTCTTTTTTTTACTCAATGGCACAATGGCCAAAGTACATACGATAGCATCGGGCATCGACAATTTATCTTTATCGATCGTATCGCGTTCGATCGCGATATTAAAATCGCGCCTTTTAGTTACAAAGATGAATCTGGGGTAAGCTAGATGCAGTAGTGACATCGAGATCAAAACATGGATCGCCGGTGTATAAAGCATCGTGTGTGCTTTGGCCCATAAGTAAAATGGAACGGTCCAACCGTTTTATAGATGACCATTGTCTTTTATTGCAAGGCTGTCATTCTTGAATCTCTGAATAGTTACGAGTCGTCAGAAGCCCGAAAAACTGACAATCAGCCTTACCAAGGGCTATCGTATTACCTAGTAACTGGGTTATGGAGGTCAGATAGGCAGTCACTCCATGTAAAATACTGGTATTCAGCTGCATCAAGTTAGATTGGAAGCCGACCCCAACATAGTTGGGAAGAGGCTAGGCAGATTGATCGTCTTCTATTGCAAGGGGTTGTACTGCGAGTGTATTAGCCCCATTGCGAAAAAGGGATGGTGGTAGTCCCTGTATAGCTCCATCTCTTTCTAACACTGAAGTAAGGTTCAACCATTTTATTGTTGGAAGAGGTTGTTGTACGCCCCTAAGGGCGACAATAAAACAATGGCATACAAATAGCAAAACTTTATTAAATTAAAACAGCAAATCGTCAGTATTGCCCTTCTCAGCGGCATATTTGTAATGCAGGTCGGAACAGTCTTCGTTGGAGATGTTGACCCAGCCCGTCTCGCTGATGTGGTACACGCGCACGATACCGCCGGAGTACGCGTCGCGGTGGGTCGCGTGGTAGATGGCGCGGCGGCCCAGCTCTGGAAATATATGATGAAGATTACTTATTACGCAGACGGCGTACATTTTGACCGCGAGAAACATCCGGCAAGCATCGTTTTGCGGCGCGGTCGTTTTTCCTCCATGTGTGTTATTGCATAGATTTCCATACGTTCTATCGTCGCGTACAAATTGTCCATCGTCTGCTCAGCGCCTGAGAATCAGGCATCGTCATCTTGCCAGCAATTTGGTGGCAAGGCTAGACCGCAAAAGACGTTATGCCAGAGATTTAAGACTAGATAAAGTAGAACAAAATTTAAAAATATTTATAAGCCTTCTTTAGTCTAAACGTTGGAACGGTTGTTTCGTTCGCCCTATTTGCCAGCAGCCTATGTTTGTATGAAATTTATGGCCTACGCAGACTGGCGGACGGGACGGCAGAGGGTTTTAAAATTATCAATTGAATTTAATACTTATTCAATCGAAATATGCTCTTCGATGCTCCAAGTTCGACCATCGAGCATTGAAATATATACCTTATTTCGATTGGATAAGGATTCAATTCAATTGATAAATTTAAAATACTCTGCCATCGCACCCGCCAGTTTGCGAGGCCACTTTCTTGCATAGGGTATTTAATAATAAAGGGATAACCGGATAAAAGGCGCGATTTTGACGATACTCGATGTTTATCAGTATCTCAAGTTGCCAGCAAGCCCTTGGAAAACATTCCTTTCAGCAGTTTCAGTTATATGGATGTTCTCTAGATACCTTGTGCATCCTTATCAGACAGGTCCCAGCTGTAGCCGCTATCGAGTACACCGAACGCGTACACGGAGCCCGAGCCCACGGAGAACACCTTGCCGGGTGTGCGTGTGCCTTCAGAGTCTACGTAGTACAGTTGAGCTCCCTGAAACAATTGTGAATTAGTATGTATGGTGTAGTGTAGCACTAAGAATGTTTGCACCATAATTGTTTGAGTGATTATGACAGAGCCGAGGCGGATGAGCAGCAGCATCTTACCACTATAGAACTTTTATTAGGGTGTGTTATAGGTTCTATAAGTAATGAAATGAAATGTTCGCAGATTGTGCGCATGTGTGGGTTACATACCACTACACCACAAATTAATACAGATGGGTCACTCCGCATATTAGTAATGAAGCTACAAGTAGGCACGCGGCGGGCTTGACTTTTCGAATTCAGTGGGCATAACGTAGTCAGAATATTAAGAATTACACGATAAAAAGAGAGACAACTTCTAGGTGAATATAACTAGGTAATTAGAGCTGTGCGACCTGAATTGCACTTTATTGTGTCGTAGCAAGAGACGGTTTTTATTTTATAATAACAAACTGCTATCAATATTAAAACAACAGTAGTGTATGAAACATATCAAACTATGTTTCTTTTAATGAAAGCTATTTAAGTTAATCATTAACTAGACCTGTTGTATGCAAGCCAAGTTCTTCGTGATGCCATTCTATCTGGCAAAAAGAATTGTCATGGGCATGCTGATATTATGTAGAAAATAAATTAACTCTGCATGCCAATAACTAGGTTGATGGTGTCGCCCTTTTTTGCCAGTAAAAACTACTTCACTTTGCCAGTTCAAGACAAGCCCTTCAAAAGTGCCTGTAATTGGTTTATTTTAAATAAATCATTTGAGTTTGATAAACTCACCCTCTTATCGACACCAGCCAACATCATTCCCATGCTAAGCCCCATGCCCTTGTAGTTGTACACCATGTTAGCCATCAGCTTGCTGGCGGCGGCCACTGAGATACGTTCCCTGTTGCGCAGCTCGTAAAGGCGGCACTGCTTGGCTAGCACGCGGTCCCAGTACACACAGTCTGCGGCACCTCCGGCGAGTGTGCCTGGAGAATGATGGTGGTGATAATATTGTGGTGAATTGTTAGAATAATTACAATACAGGTAAGGTGATAACTGGCAATATATTTAGCATATTTCCTAAATATTAAAAAAAATTAGAAGTAGAACCAGATTTTATGGGTGCTGTCGTCATGTCTTTGTCACTGAGAATTTTTTAAACTGTATCAGTTTTGGTTCTAACTGATACAGTTTAAAAAATTCTCAGTGAAGAAATGACATCACTGACAAACTCACTTAGTCAACTTACAATCTCAGGAATTTTTCAGGTTACAGTATATCATTTCTATGGAGCTTGCTAAATATAAGATTTAAAAAAAAAAAACAAAATTCAAAAGTCATTTATTCAAACTAGGCTGAGAATCAGCACTTTTCGAAAATTAAAATTACATAAGACAGTCCCCTAAAACGTCCACCCTTCACCACTTCCTAGTGCTTTAGCTGGGAAGAAGCTCTCTCATATCAGATTCATGCCAATAGCAATTAATTAAATAGGTAACTAACCTTAATTTCACCATGGGGTTACAAAAATAGGGGTTCATAAATGTTATAATGCAGTTTCACAAAACACTTAGGTGTGTTGAATCTAATAGCAACATTGCAACTTACCAAGTAAGTAGTCATTGATCTCCACAATCTTCTTCATGGACTGAGATCCAATGAACTGACCACCAGTGGCTCGGGAGTCCACAGCCAGGAGTACTCCACCCTGTATGTAGCATAGAAGATTATGAGTAAGAACTGTTTGATTACAACCAAGTTATTAAGTTAAATGACTTTTAAAATCATGACTAGACAAAGTATAGAGATCAGAAATTAAGAGAATGATTACAGGATAATTTGAAGGTGTTTTAATAAGTTTGTAAATAAGAAAAAATAATGTCTTAGAATGAGGTAATGCTACTAGTAACTTACTGTTTGTTACATTCAACCACTGAAACATTTTCTTATTATGGTGAAATGGATCTAATCAGCAAATGGTGTTAGTGTGGCTGAGTAGTGGGCCAAACATAAGTCTTTTCAAACAATATTTGACATTGACACATAAAAGATGGTGGAAAGGTGGTATATTCAGTTCTTAATTAAAAGGAAGCTGACTATGCATATTATTCATGGCTTCATTACACTGGTCATTGTTAGAAAGATGATTTTGGGGATTTAGTTTGACAGCCAGAAATAAACAATGACTTAGTACTTTGAACAATCATCATAGTCATTACAGTATCTGGAGATTTGTGGTATTTAACTTATAACAGTTTAGTTAATTAAACAAAATACGTAGCAAAAGGACCATCTTACCTGGTAACGGAACCCAAGAGTGGTGGTTCCATGGTCGAACTGGATTTTGATCGCTTTGCCAGTCTCATCCTGCTGGTTGAACTGCGCGAGGGTTTCTATAGGCTGTAAAGATAATAACGACACAATTATTCACAAGTTTTAAGGCGATTATTAAAGTATTTAAGACATCATAACCTTTACTTACGTTAGCAAAAGGCGGCGTCGCGAGTTGTGTGTTGTTTAGGAAGTTTTCACTGTACCCGACAATGTCGTTTGGGAATGAAGCAAGTGCGTCAACGGGTTTCAAGTTAATTTTCTCGTTTAAATTACAATAATCGAGTAATGCCATTTTTGTTTTGTGATTTCAAGTAAACTTTTCTACTAGTGAATGAATGACAAGCGATTTCTTCAAAAACGCCGATTTGTCAAGTTTGACATTTGCGTTGCGTTGTTGCAAGAAACAAAATTCAACTTACTAGAGTTACTAGATTATTTTTGCCTTCACAGTCGTTAAATACATACAGATTTTTTTTTAATTCTAAAACAGTGTTTTGGATCTAAAATTACGTTACATTTCTGCGAATTTATATTTTTGATTACCTTATTAGAAAGTACAAAGTGGATAAGACAGCGCCACCTAGTAGTAGGATGATACAGATGATAAAAACCATAAACTATGAAATTGTAGTTGCCGCTATTCAACAAGAGATGTCGCTACTCTCTTCAAAAATTAACCCACACATTGCCATCTATTACCGAGTAGGTAAACTTTAAATTAAAAATGAGAATCGGACCCAGCTAAAGAACATTATGAACAAATGTTATTATAGTTTCTATCAATTTTATTTCATCTGAAATTATTATTAATATTCTAGTGCACAACACTGGTCGCCGTCGTCGATCGTTAAACCCAAGAAACACAAATTAGGAATCGTATGTAGGTACCTATCTATCGCATAATTCGATAATGAATAGTTCAGCCGCTAAAAATTATCAGTTATAAATAAATTCAAAGAATCGTTCAGTCGAAATATTATAAAATTCACCGAATAAGAACTGTGCCTAATAAATAGCGGGGAAGTTAGCAAACCTATCATTACGCTATGAGTCAGGGTTTCGATACGATCTGCTTGTCGATATTATTCGAAGCTCCTCAGTTTAAAGTCTGTCATTATATCTAAGATATAGATAGCGTTTGTATAATTTATATATTAGTCATTAGTTGTTGGTCATTTTGGAAAGCTTGCTATCAAGATGTTATTGTTACGTCGTCGTAAGGAATGTGCATAGGATCGGAGGGTTTTATGAATGACTTCTGCTTGTTTCTTTCTTTCTGTTTTGCGGCAGGCAGATAGGACAGCTGTTTGTCTATTAACAGTGATACCCGTTTACACTGACAACACTGGTAATACCTAAATGAATGCCTGAATAAAAACACGCTGATGGATTTTTAATTTTTTGCGCTGAGAATACAGCGCGCTTTTACAACTTAGGCATTAATTTAGGTATCGCCTAGTGTTAGTGAAAACGGGCATAAACGTCCAAATTCTAAGACTAGAATCTTAAATGCAACAAGGGCTCGCATATGACTAACTACACCTTTACCCCCGAGGAGACTACTCTAAGCTACTTTTCACACCTTTTGCGAGGTAATAATAAAAACTAATTCGATTTTGGTATTTTTTTTTTTGTGTAAAGTTTTCATACGAATTTTCAGTTGAGGTTCCAAATTCAAATCACACACTATTTTGACCAGCGGGTTACTATGAAATTTAGTACAGTACGACACAACTTAGATGTAGCTTATAGGAGATGGAAAATGTTGGGCCCAAGTGTAATAAGTTGAGATATGATCTAAAAATTAGTCTTATTTTTTTATCCTTGAATATAAAAAAAAATCAGCTCAATTCTTTGCCTTTTTTTTTTTTTTGGGTGGGAAATTATCAAATAACTTCTCCCGCTCTGGGTGGAGCGGGAGGGCGTGTCAGACTCTTACTGACTAAAACCCACCCGTGTTCCTTCCTATGCCATGTTGCCGGGGGCCACGATTTCCCCATCGGTTTTCTTCGAACCCCCGGCAGGCATTGGCCCTAGCGGACCCCGTCAATTCTGCTGACATCTCTTTGAGGCGCGCGTGGAACACAACGCGCCGTCGACCCGGGCTTGGTCCTTATCGGACGGCGAGCTACCCATTGCTCACCGTCCGCAAGCCCGCGCCTACGGTGGCCGGAAATCTTCCTGCGATTCCCGACGCCCAGGGCGTCTCCTGCTGCGGCGGTTAGGGGCGCGAGGGCGCGAAATTTGCCTCTCCCTCACGCGCTCCGTCTCCTCCTTCGCAAGCATTACTGCTTCGCAGAAAGAGGTGACGGCCTCCCATTTCCTCTCGCTCCGTAGCATGGCCCGAATCAGGGCCGGACGCGAGAGATCACCGCCGCCAATCGCATCCACGAGGACACGGCGATGCCCTGCCCAAGCCGGGCAGACCTCCACCGTATGCTCCACCGTGTCCTCCGGGCGATCCACACAGTGACGACACCCGGGCGTTTCCTCCCGCTTTATCCTGAACAGGTACCTCCCGAAACAGCCGTGTCCGGTGAGCACCTGCGTCAGGCGGAAGGTGAGGACGCCGTGGCGCCTCTCTAGGCACTCATCAAAGAGGGGTCTTATCGCCGCAATTGTGGCGTGCCCAGCGCTGGGTTGCGACAATCGCACTCTCCATTCCGCCATGAGATCCCACCGGAGCTCTGTCCGCTGTGCCGCGACTTCTTGCGGCATCGGAGTTAAGCCCCGGCGCTTCGCCTCCTCGCGCCACTCTCAAATGTGCGCGAGGACCTTTGCCTCCAGATCCCATGGCGGTACTCCGGCAAGGAGGCTCGCCGCCTCGCAGGAGACCGTGCGGTATCCTCGGGCCAGCCGGATGGCCATGACCCTTTGGGACGCGTTCAGCCGGCGGCCTGGCTGCCGCCTCAATGAAGGCGCCCACACCGGCGCCCCGTAAAGGGCCATGGACCGCACGATCCCCACGTAGAGCCTCCGGCAGGAGGCGTTTGGACCTCCCAGATTGGGCAGGAGCCGCTTCAAGGCAGCCCCGGCCCGGTCCAGTCTGGGAGCCAAACGTCGGAAATGCTCCACGAAGTTCCACCGGCTATCGAGGACGAGTCCCAGATACTTCATCGTCGACTCGACGCCGATGTGAACCCCTCCCGCCAATACTTGGGAACCCGACGGTGGCGCACTACGAGGACCATAGAAACCCATGGCCTCGGACTTGTGCAGGGCCACCTCGAGTCCCAGCTGCCGGATTCTGTCGACGATTGTCGCAACCCCGCGTGTCGCTAAGTCGGCCGCCACCTGGTACGACCTCCCCTGCGCCAGGACCAGCGTGTCGTCAGCGTAACAAACGACGCTGACGCCAGTAGGGAGGTCGGCGCGCAGCACCCAGTCGTATCCGATGTCCCACAGATGCGGCCCCAGGACCGATTCCTGTGGGACACCGCACGACATCTCTCGCCGGTTCCACTCTCCTTGGTGACTCAATTCTTTGCCTGGAAGCGGAAAAATATGATAAAGATAGTTTTCGTGAGATTATCGATAACACAACTACAAAAACAAAACCTACCCACTAGGTAATATAATTAACTCAAAGTAATTAAATGCACTATTTATACTTTTATACAATATAGTGCATTTAATTTAAATAAAACATCATTAATTACTGAAAAACCAAAATAATGATTACCAATTTCATATCGATTAAAATCAGTTTTATTTTTTTGTCTATCACTGGCAGTACATATTCTGCACTGGCAGACTGACATTGACAATTTGACACATTAGTGGTGGGTCATTCTCGAATTTTTGGCGACCGAAACCGTTTTCCCGACGACGAAAACGGTTGCAGAAAACGGTTAAAGGACGAAACTTATCCAACATGGAATAGAATTGCCTTTTCGTCGAGCGCAGTTTCTTAAAACTATCAACGATTTGAAATGTATGAAATGGTTTTTTCGCATCACGAACGACAGTATTGACAAGTGGTAATAATACATTACTGACTGTATTTCATTTCAAAGAGTTCACTTTTTAAGAGTTCACTTTTTATTGGAAGGACTGTTTTACGAGTGTTATAGATAGTTGAATACCCAACTCAGGACGTAAAACGGTTTCATCATCACAAACTTGTCTTTGTAAATGGTTTGTTGTCGCAACGCCAATCCCTACTAGATCTGAATTCAAAACACATCGGAAAACACGAAATAAGTGACAGCTGTCTGTCACTTATTTCGTGTTTTCCGATGTGTTTTGGAGTGCTTTCCCAATTATTTTTCATTTTCAACGATCACTGCTTTGATTTTTACGGATTCTTACCCTGACTACCTTGTACGACCCTTGCTTTCACACTGGACATCGAAGATCGCTCACACGATTGACTTGGAATAGTTATAATGGATTGTTTTGGAATTGTTGGCTTGGATATTGTTGAAACTATGGATCGCTATGTGAATTGTGGGATAGCAACTAGTCACTGAAATACACTAATGTATGTATGAATCTATAAATTCACACCATTTACATCTCGTTACTATTCAGGCCCAAGAGTGCATGTAATCGTTTCAGTTTCCTTTGAAAATTTGCATTCATTCATTTCAATTTTACGAATGTATTTGGGGATATGACTTCACAAGTTATTGCGTTTGCGTAAAGATCATTTTTCCTAAAGCAGTAATAAATATTGGTGATTTTGAAGGCGCACTCAGTTCAATGGTTGGTTCACAAATTATCGGTTTTACGAATTTTGCCGATGCTACATCTCAGTTGTGTCGTACTGTACCTACAATAATTTGACATAATCGAGCATGTGGTGTGACATAATATAAATCTTATTAGACTCTTTGATTCTACTCAATCGAAACCGGCTCTATCATAATACTTAGTGCTACGGGATTAAGTACTTATATTGCAATATGTAAGTATTTAGTTAGTTGTGTGAATTCTGCGATCAATTACTGCTAGTTTCCCGTCTGAAATGGATAATTTCAGCCTACAAATGTTCACTTCTGAAAATCCAACGATCACCTTGTTAAACAGTCGTGATTATGGCATATAATTTAAACATTTCAAGGTTTCAACTTTGCCTTCATTCTAAGTTGAAAGGGCGGTAACAGCTAAAGAAATCATATCTTACAAACATACATTTATCTTAAATCCTAACGAAAATTATGAGTTTCTCAAAACTGTGGCGCCATCACCCACATCAAAGGTTTGCGTCAAATAAATTCAGAAATCGTGTAGTGTATCGCGGGAGAGTCACGACTGAGGAGTTGAGGAGGGACGAGAGACGCACCTAGCGCACAAATGATAGCCCCAAACTCGTAATTGCGAGTTTTAGGGAACGACTATCACACTGTTGTGAAAAGAGTGGGGAATGATCGTGGAAAGTCGAGTTTCGAATATTAGTATTAATACATACAGTGCTTCTTCTCTCACTGCTGAAGTTTGACCGTCAGGTTCGAATATTTCAGTATAGTTCGAATCAGAAATTTTATTTTTTATTTTATTTATTTGGCTCACCAACAAATTTTTAATTATTAAGTAAAATTGATTTGATTAACCCTTGGTATATATAACCCGGAACGTGGATCCACGCAAGACACAATGGTTTTTTAATTGTTTCTGTAATACGAGAGGTTAATTATTAAGTAAGATTGATTTGTATTAATTACAATCGAGGAAAATTTAAGTCTAACTGTAATGTAGACCTGCCTGATCTAGGATTATGAAAACCTGTGTTTCAGGCCATCAATTTACATCAATTATTTAAAAAGAAGACAACAATAAATTTATCAGAAGCTAAATTAAGACATAATATTTTTAACCGACTTCAAAAAAAGGAGGAGGTTCGCAATTAGACGGTATTTTTTTATGTTTGTTACCTCAGAACTTTGGACTGGGTGAAACGATTTTGATGATTCTTTTTTTATTTGAAATTTAGTGCTTCCCGTGTGGTCCCATTTCAATTTGGTCCAGTTCTGACAATGGCATCCATGAAAAAAACCATATAAGTATGTGCGCGACAAATGGACGAATAACTCCAAAAAAATGGACGAATCACATGGCAGTGGCAAAAAATGAAAATTCAAAACCAAAGTCGGTGTGACTTCCGAAATTAAAGTTATTTTTCACTTTGTATGTAGTTTCTATTTTGGAAGCCGATTGTTTTTTTTTGTAAAACGTTTTTGGAGTTTACTCCTTAAGAAACGATTTTCATATTTAGCCCGCGATATGAAAATTTTATGAGAAGTAAAATCGAGCGTTAACTAAAAGTGAGGCGTTACGTTCCTCAATGTTATTGAATCTCTAATGTACCTAAATGCATCTAACACCAAATTGTAGCATTTTTATAGTGATTGTTATAAATATAATAAACGAATATACACAAATACTCCAGACTTATTTCTTAACTGTACCTCGATCTTTAGGCGTGTGTGCGTGATTGGTGCACACAAACAGCATCGCAATGAATTTACCTAAACTCTGTCGAGTGGATTTTGTGCACGGACTCTTAATACCACCTCTGAAGTATCCCTAGACCTACCAGACAAAAAAAAGAATCATCACTAAAAACATACAGTCGAATTGAGAACCTCTTCCTTTTTGAAGTCAGTTAAAAAGAAAAAAGAACTTCCAAAGAATCATCTAGCGAGGACTCATTAAAAGAAATCCTTGTTTTGACATCGCAGTCGTACGTGTTTAGCCTCCAACTAGGTCCACATTTTTTCAAAGTAACTACTTACACACCCTCGAGCTTTTAAAACACATACACTTTAGAACAGCTACATTACGGAACGACATAATATTTAAAATAAATACAAGGCATGTTGCACTTCGGTGTAACAGGCACCCTATTTTAGGACTGATTAACGCATTCCCTTGGTGCATGGTTGCAATTCGTCAGGTTTCGTGTGCCTTAAGCCAGGGTGTGCGGGGTGAGGGGGGTAGTCTGCTTCCCATAGGAAACTGGCGCGACTCGGCCACTTGTCACGCGACACGCCACGGATTTCGGTAGTCTGCTGTGGTGACCATGGTCGATATTGTCCATGGATTTATTGAAACCTTTTTGGTTATGACTGGGTAAATAAAACTAGGCCGGGGTTTATATAGTAGGTACATACGTTTTGAAATTCCAGCAAATAAATTATTTAAATATTAATAAATTTATTTAAGAGTTCATATATGTACGCAAAGACATATAAACAGACAAGAAGAAAATAGCGTACAAAAGTGATGCTAATTTCTAAAGAAATCTCTTCTACCATGCCTGCGAGAAGAGAGGAGGTAGATAGAAATAGATGTAGACACCGTGTGTAAGAGTTGAAGAGAAAATACAAACAGAAATCTATACACTTATTTAAATAAAATACACATAATAATTTATTTATTGTTTTTTTTTTTCTAATATTTACGTAGGAACAGAAGGAGATTTTTTAGTGGTAAACAATAAGTACAGACGGATAAGCACATCAAGCTACCCGAAACTGTCAAATTTTCCCAATCAACTTTGAACCTTAATTGTAAGCGATAAAGTAGAAAATCTATTAAATAAATTTGACAGATTGTAGTAGCTTGATGTGCTGGCGTCTGTACATAGCGCCGAAAAAGCTACACTGAAGAATTATGAATGTCCAAGTGTTACAACAATCTTTCAACCATTTTCCAGGACAATCCCAGAACCGCATCTCCCCATGGTGTCCCCAATATTAGTGTTAGTGAGTCCACCCCGGGGCTGGCGGTAATGCCACGAATTTGATCGGCATCTTAATGACATCAGCATCGGTAACTTGACAATAAGATTGTAGCAGCCGACATGGAATGAGACCGTTTTCATTGGAATGCTGATGTCATAGAGATTGGCAGGGTGTTCGGTGTCTAGTGCCTAATATTCTAGTTTAGATAGGTCTGTGAGAAAATAAAAGGTCTGAAAATTTGACAAGGATTCTAGAAAATAGATTGGCCTAAGTAATGATATCTTTTTTCATAGGAATGATGATGTCATAGAGATTTGGGTTAGATTTTTAGGTGCTTTAATGGTTTAATGTTCCAGTTTTGATGTAGGTACAACATGTAAAAAAAAACCCTGTCCGATCCGTGAGGGTGTATCGTACTGAGAGTCTATTTATGTGGTAATTTTTTTTCAATGGGGAATTTTACCGGGTTATTATAACATGGGGCGCAGGCGGCTGTCATTTAGCAGGTGTCTACAAGTCATACCTTATTACCGCAGTTGAAAAATATCGAATTTTTCATGGATTTGGGGTAATTTTGGTACCAAAAATGTGAATTTTTAATAGAAATAACTTTTATTTACATATTTAAAAAAAAAAACTTTTTGGTAATTTTATTGCAGTAGGTACCCATGTGCCCCTTTCGGATCGGACAGGGTTTTTTTAAATAGTATAGGGCTATGAGAAAATACCGTAAAAAAAATTAACAAGGATTCTAGAAAATAGATTGGCCTAAGTTATGATATATCGTTTTTCATAGGAATAATAATGTCATAAAGATTGTTAGGTGATTTGGTGGTTCAATGTTCCAGTTTTGATATACAATGTCGCCCATCGGCATGTGCCCGCCCACATTTTTCTGAAAAATTATCGAAAAACAACTTCCCCCAATGATTTAATGAACATACACATGTGTTTTTTTTTTAGAAAAAAATGTTTTCACCTCCGTTTTTTTTTGTATAGTTGACAAATATTAATAAAAATGTTAGTAATCCGACAAAATAACTCATAAGCTTTTAGAAATAATAAACAGAATCCAAATCGACCCAATAACATCGGAGAGATGGCAAACGCTACTCAAAACAAAAAAAAATTAATAACGTGAAAAATATTATCGATAATTTTTCATAAATATTCAGAAAAATACGGGCGGACACATGCCGATGTATTCGCTAAGAAAAACCTTCATTTAAAATGAGCCCTCCGAGAGGGCTCCCGGCATCCCATATGCGACTAGGGGAACCCTCCAGGAGGGCTCCGGATACTGGACGTATTAATTAAAAAGCCATGATAAAAAAATCCTATGATTCCAAATTCAAATCCCTCGCTTCCGTTTCTGAGATGATTCCGTCTAGCATCTAAATGACATGTAAATAAGCTTGCAGATCGATTTATAGTAGGTAGAGGTCGTAGGCCTGACTGTTCAGCCTACTCTAAGACAGTGGCAATCAGATGTTTAGTGCACGCTGATTTCTAGGAGATTTGATTGCTAAATTACCATTGCGAGCGTGCAGTGGCGGCCAGGAGAAATAACATGTTTCGAGAAATTGTAGAATTTTGTTTGTTTCGTGCACTTGTGCGGAAATATTCTTGATGAAAGTAAATTCAAATGGAATTAAATGGAACATATCCGGATATGGTGATAATACGTAATTATCGCCATATCCGGATATGTTCCAATTTACTTATCTGGTTAATAATGTAATGCAAGGAACTGACTTTGTATTACATTGTAGATGCCTATCCGGAGCCTATAAAATAAACCACAGGCTTAGCAACTTTTTATTAAAAAGATAATAAAATTATAAGTTAGTTCAAATAAGTGTAGTTGGGTATTGACAATTTAACTAGGTAGCGATTTTGAGCAGACGAGACGTGCTTAACAGTGAACTGATTTAAAAATTTAGGCTAAGCGTATGCTGAGATGCAGGTGATGCAGCATAGCACAGTACAGATTTTGCAGGGTAGTGCAGGCGAGGCAGACATAGGGCGCGAGTGCATGCTGCGACGCAGCTACACAGACACATTCGCGTCAAAATTATGAATCATTCATTGGTAAAAAACAAGTGACGACTTGCACGCGTCGCACAGAAATCTGTGCCGGCGCTACAATGAGACAGGTCAGGTCAGACACATGTCTGCGTCACACGTGCCTGCGCCGCAGCGTACGCAGCTGTCAATAGGTTCATGCATTACAAAATCTGCTCTGCCTTGCGCTGCGTGGAACTGCATCACTTGCGTCTCAGTTTGAACTAATGGTTTGAACTAACTTCAGTTAAATGCATGTCGTGTGACAATAACAAAAAGCACGAATGCACGATGTCTTTTCCCAAGCAACGCGACGGTAGGCAGGTGACAAAACACAGAGCTCGCTTCAAGAAGGTTGTCATCGCCAGTTATCGTCGTTATCTACCTAACTTTCGTAGCATTTTTATCCAGTTTCCATATCAATTTCGTCATTTCTCTGACTGTGCGAACATTTCTGCCAATATGCGCAGGCGCACATTAGGCGCCATATAACGCGGCCCGCGCTGTGTGTTTTGTACCTGATTGTTAGCTCTGATCACCTTTTAGTGCTCTTATGACTTACTACTTCGCTAGAATCACTTAATTATTAATTACTTACTGGGATTCCTGTTTGTTAATGTTAGTGAATGATTTTTCTTGCTAACATTTTAAATGATAGGACTGTTTCGATGTCTGGATAGGCACTATCTACTATCAACCTGATACACTCAGCGTCACAAAAATCGCACCTCCCCGAAAATAGCATTCAAGCCTGTCCAGCTATCAACGCATACATTAAACCCAGTTCATATTGGTATCTGCTGAAAGTATATTTATTTACCTTTAAATTAACAACATTTCATAAATAACACATTTCTTCAGAGTATAGTGTATATCGAGAAACGGAACATGAACAGAATTTGTATAAAATTGTCTTCTAGTCCCCGCGGTAAGTCGGAACTTATCTGGAGCAGGTGAAACAGGCCGAAATTCATGCATTTATTTATTTTATTTTTCTCAGTTAGTTTTTATGATGGTTTGGCAGTTTGTGTACCTACTTTAAGCCCATCACAGATATATATTTCTATTACATCACCAAAATTTATGCAAAAAAACCAAAAGCACAGTATAGTCTGTGACGGGCTTTAGGCGGCCTATCCAAATGTCCTTTCTTTGGTATATTTTTCGTGGAGTCGTTGAGCTCCTTAAGTTCTGAGTTGAGCTACACGATTACCTACTGACAAATGCATGCACTAACTGGACAGGTCCACTCAAACCTGTGTACCGTAATCTACATGGTCTTCACAAGATCTGGCCAAGATTTTGTCTGGACTTTAAAAAACACTGTGATCTCTGCATTTGTTTCGGTATTTCTTCTTAGAGTAGTCGAATAGGAAACGCCGAACTCATCTAGTTTTTAAAATATGATTGACGTGTAAAAGTGTTGGTACAAACCTACGAGTACTTACAGAAATGAAATCATTTATTGTTATCATTTACAAAAGACAATCAAACTTTTTCTTAAGTATTAATAATTTTTCCCGCATATAGCTTACATAAGAAAGAAAAGTCTTGTGACAGAAAAATATACATTTATGTATTCAGTATCTTGGGTCAAAATGTCGGCCATTATTTTAATGTGAAGTACTCAAAGTACATAATAGCATATGTATAGCAACTTTATTACTTTAAAGACACACCTACGTAATGTACTCTCATTACATTTTTCCTCCACTGAATGAGTTATCGGGCAAAGGTAGTAATTACAGACAGTCTATAAATATGTATGCACATACATACGTCGATATAGAACTTAGATAAATCCCCGTTGATCTACCATCTTGCACCGAAAAGGTCGTCATTATATGAAATTCGAACATTGGAAGAGCTTAGCGATATAGTTTTAGAGGTAGAGAAAGTGAGAGGGAAGATAATGATGTTACCCAATGTGAAATACGGTGTAATGTTGCACGCTCCTTATTAATATTCGAAAATAAAGAATGTTGCCATTTGCCCTCCGGGATGGGGAGTATATTTTTATACTAGTGCTGACTATTATGGAGTATCGATATTATTTTGTTAAAGTAATTATTATGAGATAAGAATTGGAATCAGTGTGATGGCTAACCTGTACCCTAATTGCGTAACTTATTTTCGTAAACAATTATGCCTAACTTGTTTCATTTTGAGAGTTCAACAACATTCACTGCGTTATTTACGTTGTTGAGCAGATTTTTTTTTTCCAACTTATGAAGCAATCTGTTTCAAATCGAAACAGATTGTGACTGTGTTGTACTTGTATTACGCAATTAGGGTACTGTTTGTGTTTCAGGCCGTAAATTATTTATGATCAAAATTCTTAGTTTTTCCGTGCTTGCAACCATTTTCTATGATGGTGATTAGTCAGTTCAACAAGTTTTGAACAGTTTTCGTTGTTGAGTTTAATTGTGATGTGATATTCTGTGTTATGATACTCCTTTTCTCCTCCTGAGTCATGCAGCGTCAGCAAGTATATTTAAGGTAAGCCTCAATATTTTTCTCTCTTTACTTCATTGTTATTTACGTTTGTGGAAGAGTTGTACCTAAATATGTTTATTTTGTGTTGGTTTAAATTTTAACAAAAGATGAAATACATTGTACATAGTTTAGCTCTTTATTTTTTTTTTAATCTTATTTATTTAAGGGATTTTTGTACACATATGTGACGATGTCAATCCCATCGTTCTTTTACACATAACGACTAACTAAATTAACTTATAACACAAAAATTAACTTAATCTAATTACTTATCTAAAAAAGTATATAATATTTTTGCTGCTTCACACGTAGGTTTAGCTAGAATACCATGAAACATTCCAACATCCATTACTGACAATTTCATCGCGTTGAAAAGTGCGTTTCTTTTGCTTGTATATCTCTTTATTGATTTCTGAAATAAGTTGAGTACTACTGTAATATATTATCCGAAATAGCCACATTTACCGCCCCACAATAAGGAAAACATTAAATTCATCGGTATCAGAGATTATAGAAAATCGACAATAAATCGTTGTCACAACACTAGCGGGAGCAGGCTCGATGGTGAGCGATAGTAGTGGTCGAGCCCCGGGCTGCGTGCGCGCCACCCTTTCATTTTCTAATTATATAACTGGCAACACCGGCCCGTGCGCGACCGGCCATCGTAACTTCTTCAGTTTTGAATTTAGAATTATTATTGCGCATTATGCTCTCGCCCGCCGCGATGGACGGACGTGCGTGTCTTTAAGTCGTTATTGTTATTTGTGAGATATGTCCCATAATTTTATGCTCGCGTTTTATGTATATGATTGGGTTTATCGCATAAGTACTATGATTAGGGAAATGTTGCAGTTAGGTTTTATATCACATAGCTTGCTAATGATAAAGGATAAACGTGGTGTATTAGATATAATTTGCTTGTGAGTCATCCTGAGGTTCACTAGTAATATCTACTTTGTATAAAGTAGGTAATGATATGATATGCAAGAAATATACATAGACATTAGCTTGGAATCGAAGCCTTGGACATTAAACTGGTGTCTGAATTCAAATAGTAATTATGGTCATTGCACTTAAAACTCGTTTAGAAATCTAATATATTTATTTGGAACCAAAATATAATCAACTCTAGTCGGAGCTTAAATTAGACAATAATTTATTTATTTATTTATTTATAATAATTATAATGTATTGCTTCAGGGAAATTAATTTTTCTTTTTTGTTGTCATTTAAAACAAAAAGAAAACAAGTAAATATAAAATAAAAAACGACATATCATTCATCAAAATCTGTTCAGCCGTTTAGTAGTTACGAAGGAACATAAGGACGGACACACAAACACACATACTACATACAGGTCAAACACAACACATAACCCTCCTTTTAGCTTCGCCGCAGTCGGGTAAAAAGAAAACGATTTTTGAAGTTTGAACCTCAATTTTTGTCGATGATTTTTCAATTACAATTTAATAACGTTATTAATAAATTTATTGAATTAAATAACAGTGTTAACATTAGTAGTATCATCTGTAGGTACACTTGACTTATGCTTGTTAACAAAACAGGTAGGTGTTGCAACCAGCACCCTTACTAAGTTATAAAATAACTTGTATTAAGGGCAGTGGTACAAACAGCTCCATTAAGTAGTTACCCCCCAAAAGACGTATGCGTTCAAATCCGTGATAGGCCCAAGTTACTTTTAGTATTTTGCAAAAACATTTTATTTTTTACTGTCTCTTAAGATACAGGTATACCCTAGTTTAAGAGACAGGGTAACGTAATTTGTCAACAGATGTTCCATGTACTTCATCAACATGTTCTACCATAAAAAGTAGTTACATAACTTTGTACAACTTGCTTGTAACTAGTTTAGCTTTGTTTTTCTCACCATCTGTACCTTCTTGATCAATAAACAATTTATTTATTTATTTCAATAATGTATTATTTTAGGGAATAGGGTTAACATTTTCATAATGTTATTCAATGTCGAAGTAGACCGGAGGTTGCAAGACCGCTCGCCGTGCATACGATTAGAGGTTCAAATCTTTGGCACGAAATGTTCTTTTTGTCATGCATTATTTACTATTTATATTTTTTCGCTGGCTAGTTCGTCAAACGTTTCTGTTGGATATTAGGACAGAGAAAGAAAGGTTTATAAAGATTTTTATGGGATTTATTGTTGACACCTAAAAACAGTCTTGAACGGACGGAAGGGGACGTCTGTCAGAATTCATAGTTGACAGATATCACAAAAAGAGGTTGTGTTTAGAATAGTTCCAACAGTTTCGTTGTAGCGATGGTTCGAATCCAAGTCGAAACCACAGACGTATAAAGAGTAGATCGAAACAATGAATTCTTTTTTAAGTATTCTTTAGATTATTCGTAACGAATTCAATGTTGTCGCAGTGTAATATTTTAAAACTTGAGGGGTTAGAACATACTGACGCTCGCGCTGTGTGTACAACCCCATACATAATTTTCAGTTTCACAAAAGAAATTGCAGGCAGAACAAGTGTTTTTTTCTTATTTTTTTAACTAGTCAATATAAAAACATAATTGCAGAAATCATAAATTGCTACTACAATTCAAACTACAATTGTTAGTAAAAGTGGTGTTATGCGAAATTCATCACTATCATCTGCCTTTTGCTAACTATGTTGGGGTCGGCTTCCACTCTAACCGGATGCAGCTGAATACTAGTATTTCAAATGGAGCGACTGCCTATCTGACCTCCACAGCCCATTTACTGGGTAATACGATACGCCTTGGTAAGGCTGGTTGTCACTTTGTCAACTTTTGAGTTTCTGACGACCCACGACTACGACTGTCAAACGACTGTCAAAGATCCAAGAATGACAGCTGGGACCAACGGTTTAACGTGCTTTCCGGGGCACGGAAGGGTCTCGGTATATAAAGATGGTCACCCATCCACGGACCGACCGCGGCAAGCATAGCTTAACCTGATTGATCGACCAGTACGGCCGTTATTACTTAGCCACGGGCCACGGGTTATATGAAGTTGAATCCTTCTAAATACAGATGGATGTGTTACTAATTCCCTTTATTTAGTGTTTGCGTAAGAATCTAACCTAAAAAAGATTTGTTTACACTTTCAACACATACTTTTTTAATAGACTATAAATCTATAACTATAACTTTATAGTTGCTGATTAAATGATAACATAGCAAAGTCAAGTTTAGCACTAGCTAGCAAGCATCACAGATTGACGGATGCACATTATAACCCTCTCGTATCGTGTAATAGCAATCCATGTTATTCAAATTGTATGCCCGCCGGCGCTCGGGTGCCGCGTCAAGTGCGCGCGCATTTGACACTGACAGTTCGGACAACATGGCGGATTGGCGGGAAAATAGTTTTTCTGTTACTCCTTTGAGAGGAGAGGAAATGTGCTTAAATCCAATCAAATAAGACTTCTGTCCGAGAAGGAATTCTTAATAATTCTTCACAGTAATTTTCCTTACAATGGGACAGTTAGGTACTGGCAGAATTTATTAGAACATATAAATATCTATTATAAATTGGCTTGCCTACGATTTCCCTATAGAAAATTCTCGCATTTTACTTGACCTGATAAATAAATTAGGGTTGGAAAGGCCTCGAGATCGTAATCGCTAGATCAAGAATGCAAAAAAGGACCAATGATGGTTGGAAAGCAGCTGATAGTCTAAGTAACATTTATAATAAAAACCCACAGAGTAAACTTAGGATACCTACATATGTAATAAGCAGTTTCTCTGACAGAGCGCGCATAGACGCGTAGATATTACCATAACTAAATGATGTGACATTTAGATCTCTCTATAAAACTGACTTGTAACAGTAAGGTGCTCATTAGTACATCATAAATGCGATTACAAGCCCTACGCAACGTATTGACAACTCGATTTTTATTTGTAGTTTGACCAAGTAGTTTCAGGCATCTCTTTATTGCAACACTAGCTGTGCCCCGCGGTTTCACCCGCATAAGTCTGGATTCCGTGAGAATATTGGGATAAAAAGGGTCCTATGTCCTAACCCAGGTCATGGTCTACCCATTTGCCAAATTTCATTAAAATCTCTTCAGCCGTTTTAGCGTGAAAGCGTAACAAACAAACATGCAAAAAATGAAATCTTTTCTCTTTATAATATAACTTTAGATTGACCAACACAACTGTTTTAAAGGGATTCCATAACTGTTTTCGTCAAATATCGAAGGCAGACAAAGTGTGGTGCAATATAGATTGCACTACACTCAGTAATAAGGAAAGGAACTCGACGGTAAAAGGGAGGGCGGCTTCTGTTCCACGTGGGGCAACCGCTATGGAATCATTAGATGAATGCTAGGTTAACAATTCTTTAGTGGTCTAGGGCGAGTCACCAACAAGCTGGCCAGTTGGGTGACTGTAGCTCAATTTCATTGTAACAAACAAGACTTGTGTATTCCATATTCAAATCCTTGTTTCCAATAGACGTTATTTTCAGTCATTGTTTGACTGAAAATCAACCTTATTTTGGTGTAAAATTGATTTGATTTACTACTGTTTAAGTTGACTAGCAATATTGTAAAAGACTTGTTTTTAAAATTATAGTGCAACCTGAACTTTATGTGTGGGTTTTAAAGTAATTTTTCAAAAAAATATATATATTTGTTAACATGTTTGGAAACTAAATTACGAACGCACTATAGGTACTTACTGGTGGATAGGCTATTGTGCAGTAGGTAGTGTGGATGAGCCTACAGGCGGCCCTCGCGAAATCTATGATAAAAATATAAATAATAGAAATGCCTATACGCAAACGTATAATTAAATAAAATTTAATGACTCCACATAAGTAGGTAGGTACAAATGTATAATCATATTTGGCAAGTCATATCCATTATTTACTTTCAAATCGCTTGACCTTTTCGATGAAAACTCAATCTATAGAGTGATTAATCGCTTAGAACAACTGTAATTAAACATTTAACTAAACCATTATGGATTACGTTCTATCACACATGATAAGATGGCGCCCGAAGCAGTTCACTAAATGGTGGTTTAAAATCGGTCAAAAGCCCAATCATGGTTGTAACACGATAACGAGTTTATCTAAATGTTTTATTTGTAATTACTCTCATTATTTTGAGCAATTAATTGGTGTGGTTAGCAGATTTTTTGAAGCTTCACTTTCATTTTAATTTCTTTATTAATCAGCTGTCATTTGTCTTGACCAGGTTAGTTGTAGCTTCAAGGAAAGACAAATTATAATGTTTTACTCGAATTAGTCATAATCGCTGTTGCTGGAGTCGATAAATTTCTTTCTTTTTAAACTTTTCATGGCCATAGAAACTGACAAAAACTCTTATCTTTTCCAGAAGCAATCTAAACGAAATAATGTCATAGATATCAGTATGACGCACCGTTGTCGTAGCTCTCGTAAAAGTCCTTTTTTTTTTTTGCCTGTGAAATTATCAAATAACTTCTCCCACTCTGGGTGGAGCAGGAGGGCGTGTCAGACTCTTACTGACTAAAACCCACCCGTGTCCCTTCGGTTGCCCTGTTGCCGGGGGCCACGATTTCCCTTTCGGCCCATATTCGCAGCCCCGGCAGGCATTGGCCCTAGCGGAGTTCTGCTGACATCTCTTTGAGGCGCGCGTGGAACACATCGCGCCGTCGACCCGGGCTTGGTCCTTATCGGACGGCGAGCTACCCATTGCTCACCGTCCGCAAGCCCGCGCCTACGGTGGCCGGAAATCGGCTCTCGTTATAGTCCTAGCTGTTACTTGTGGATAATTTAAAAAGTACAAAAAAGCTTCTTTCTGATACCAGGGACCAATAATTTACTTACTGTACGACGCACTTAAAAAACCACAAACAAAAAGCATAGGTAGGCCATCAAAAACAGATCTGCCTAATTTGACAGCAAAAAGCGCGCGAAACCAGTCACAGATAATATCTGGCGCGAGATTTCTATCTAGTCTGTGGGAGTCACGTGACCGCCGGCGGGTGGCCACGTGACCATGTTTACACAGTAATGCGCCCTTTATTAACCCGCACTTGAGGGTAGGTACTTCATCAAGATAGGGTGGTAAGCTAATAAGTGCTAACCCTAATAAGGTCGGTTGTATATTAAATTTTCACAGTATGGGGGATGTATTGAAGTTAAGTAGGTATTGGGCTGATATCGATTACAGTCACGCACCATGTCGGCAAGCAACTTCTTCCAGGAACTTTCAACATTATGAATTAGAATTGGTTTTGGAGGAATGGGTCTAGTCAATTAGATTATTTTCTTATAATATGACATTGAGGCGGCAGTGGATTCACAAGCATCCACTGCCATCATAGACATAACGTATTCAATATTGAAGAACTGAATAAAACTTGTAGTCGATTGGCAATACGCGGAGATCCTGACGTTCCTTCGCATCTGCTGAGAATATTGAGGAATCAAGTCAAAGTTGGGGATTTTTACTTTAAAGGCTTAAAAGTGTACTTGTCACATCCAATGTACTTCTTCTATTCTTCAATTGGTCCCTTATTACTGAGGATCGTGGTCACTGGACCCCTTTAAGCGGACAATCTGCCTCCATCGACTCCGGTCCAAAGTTTGCCATCACCACCTGCTGAAATATGCTTGAAGACGTAGCTTCTTTTACTTGTTCGAACCATCGTGTTGGCGACCGGCCTCGTGCTCTCTTTCCTTCGGTATTGCCAACAATGACCAGCTTTTCAAGGTTGCTATCTCCCCTTCGCATTATGTGGCTGAAATATGTCAATATACGCTGTTAAACTGTAGACAATCGAGTTTCGATATCGTGTTGGGAAAGGACAGACATATGTGTGCGTTTGGCTGTCCATGCGAATTTTTAAATTCCCAAATAAACACAAAATTCAGTTCACAGTTAATATTCTCGAATAACAAATATAGATATTCATATAGAAGAGTGTTGTGCTCGTAATCCTGAACGTCAACAGCTCTCTATATTGAGTGACGCTTGACATTCGGCCGCTCAGAGGATTAGCGGAGTGCAGGCGAGGTGGATGCGGCTGTTTAATTGAGCACAGTTCGGTTCCAGTATGCTTGAATGGGTAAATAAGAAATGTCAAAAATAATTTGGTACTATTTGGTAAATAATTGAGTGTTTGAATTTTATTGTTGTTAATAAATTAAAATTTTTTACACAGTGTGATGTGTGTACAACTGCTTATTTAAAAATGTGTAAGATACGATGTGGTTTTCTTGGGTTTACTTTCTGATGTCAATGAGCGATTAAGAAGTGGAAGTCATATTCTTTGTCAATGAAAAGAGCTCTGAGATCTTATTACGATTTATAAATAGATACATGGCCTGAAATTGCACAAAATAGAGGGATTTGGAAGGAAAAACCTTTGCCCAGCAGTGGTGCACAATGTAGGCTAACAAAAAAAAAGTTCTTCTAACTAAGTAGACTACCAGTGTCACAGCACTTCATGGATAGATCATCAATTCATCAGGGCATTTTACAACATTAATTGTTAATAGCCTCTGAAGTAACAAGATGCTGATACTTACTTACCCTACACAGTGCGACAACTTTACCTAGGAGATGCTACATGCAGTCATATACGTGTACCATAAACCATATCCAACATTACCCACATGGCTGGCACCCAAAAATGAACAACACGGCTCACAAAACCCTTGTTGATTTTTGTTCTCAGCGAGGGCGATCAGGCGTTCGCGTATTCTGTTCGCTTCCCAAGACCAGCCTCTCAGGGGACTGCGGGACAAATTCTGCTGATATAAGCCTGTTAGCACCCTACGGGGGCTAAATTGTATGCAGTTATTGTGGACGAGAATAGGTGATTATTTTTGGTGGTTGCGAGTAATATTGTACCTCTGTGCGTTTGACGTGTGTCACTAAACTTCAATTCAGAATCACAAATAATTATCATACTAACAACAGTCTCAACGTCATACAAAACAAAGTTCAAAGTCAATTGCATCCATTATTTTATTTAGTACCTTTTTATTACAAATTGTCAAACTAAAACCAACTTAGACTTTATAACGTTAAAGTTGATTATTGAGTAAGTGGCAATAAATGTAAATTATCTAAGGTTCTGAATCCAAGTATAGTCACTAAATACAGGGTCAAAATAAATTAGCTAGCGAAACTACGCAGACCTGATTGGTATTGATATCTAAACATGATGGGCTTTTTTATTCCTTGTGCGAGTCTCAATAAATACTTTTTCTTTCTTTCTTTCTTTCTAAATAAAAATAAATAATTAACTTAATGTTTTTTGTGGGGTCATTGACCGCAGTTAGTGTAGTCACTAGATATATCAGTTTAAAAAAACAGTGGCACCCCGGGAGTGCCAAAAGAAGTGAAAACTTGAAAAAAAATCGGCACCGCGGTAATCAACGCGTTGATGTCTTTTATTCCACGGTGTCGGTAAATTCCGGTACAGTGTCGCGAAATCAATGGTTTAGTCCCATCTCAAAAATGCCCAACACGCCTAAAGAGGTTTTCTCTTCAAAAATCTGTTTTTTTTGTGTCAACTTCACAGACGTGGATATCGATATCTAATATAAAACAAAAAGACAAGTACAATTTTAACAGTTAAAATTTTTAAAACCCTCTCCAACTTTCATCATTTCTCTTTCCTTCTCCATCACTAGACCCCGTTCACCATCTGTCTATAACCTATTCATTGAGACCATTACAATGAGCCCAAACACGATAGGTACCTGTGCTGTAAGTTAGTAAGGGAGTTGGATATCTTGCAAATTCCAGGTGGTGCTGCAGCACCAGTTCAAGGTTACTATGTTCTTCTAATATCATTAAAGTAAGAGAATACCAAATTTCAAATCGATTAGACCTGTGGAAGATACTCACATCCATTCATCAACTAGAAAAGAGCTGATAATCTTCAAACAGCTTAACCGATTTTGATAAAACATATCTAAGAACCATCGCTAGAAATCCTGCTTTCAAAAAAAAATCGCATTCATATCGGTTTACTCGTTTAAGAGCTACGGTGCCACAGACACACACACATAGCGGTCAAACTCACCCCTCTTTTTGCGTCGGGGTTAAAAACAGATTTTCTGAAGCTGAGTTGTCGTTGACCTCCCAAAAGAAAACATCGAATCTTTTTTATTTTATAATTTTTATGATATATTTAGTAATTTCTTCCGCTTAGCTATTTCTAAAGAGCCATAAAAAACCCTGAAAGAGATCGACACGTGTTCGGTTTCGCGACAAGTCAATCGTCATCCTGAGGATGCCTCGTTGAGAGAAAAAACACGTGTCGATTTCTTTAAGGGCTTTTTATGGCACTTTAGAAATAACTAAGCGGAACAGGTTACTAAATATATCTACGTCTATTGTATTTTATAATGAATTTCCGCAAGGTCACGCCTGAATCAATTAACTGTTTTTAGATATCGTTACCTACACATCACGTCTGCACAGATTCGCTAAGTAATTTATATGTACCTATAAAATGGTGAAATTCTCTGCAGTATGTAAATGTGAACCATCTGATGATGATGACCACAGCCCAAATTATCCTCATCGTCTGAAGGAAATTGTTATTCTGCGAAACAAAAGATAGACAGACGTGTTAGAGAGAACATTTATTATTTTAACGAATCGTATTAGTCAATTTAGAAAAATGTCTCGTGTCATACATAAATAATCGTCACCATTGTCATCATCAGTATTGGTTACCATTATTTTTGATATGAAAACTTCTTTAGGCGCGTTGGGCATTTTTGAGATGGGAAAAAACAATTGAACTCGCGACGCTGTTACCGACACCTCATTTTAATAAACGCTAATGTGCTCTTTATTTATATTACGATACGGATCAATATTCTATGCAAGTATTTTTACTTTAAAGGTTTCGGAAGTACCTATTATTTTTTTTGTAAACGCGATTTTGCTCTTTATTTAGATTTAAGTTACGGACGAATGTTCTGTACAAGTATTTTTCTTCCACCAAGGCGATCTTGTTCAAGTTTTCACTTCTGTCAGCACTCCCGGACTGCCACCACTTTTTTTTTAAATTTTCGATTTCTAGAACAATGCTCAGTCGTTGAATCTCTATTTAAAACTGTCAAATTTCATACTTTTCTTTATTCAAATCTTCAAGATTCATGAGAGCAATGAGTAAAATTTGTAGTATTTCGTAGGATGTCGATAGACCTCAGTGCCTATAAAAGTATGCACATTACCATAACCCCAAACCCGATTCGCCACATTTCTAATCCCTAAAAAGAAGCCCATAAACCCATAACTTTATGCATAACTAATATTTATCGGTTTATCTTCCGCATGCGATCCCCCGTCATCAATGTGACGTCATTACAAGATCTGCATAAATGTCCCCGTGCGACTGTAGCGTCCTCTGGGGAGCGTGGTTAGATATAGAAACTGTATGGTTGTTTAGAAAAATGATGAGTGATTGAGGTGAGGGAATTTGGATTTTAATTTGAAGAAGTTGAGGTTGTGTTTTGTTTGTGTTTTTGGTTTATAGGACAGATGGAGAGCAGTAGGCCAACTTAGGCTGTCGACGTCCATTGCCAGATGTAAAGGGCCTTGCCGTTGCCTAGGTTGGCTAGCCAATCATCTAGTAAAACTTCTTGAGATTAAAGAACGTGGATAGTAGTAAACCATGAATTGATTTTTTTTGAACTTTTGGTAGTAAGTAACCCTTAGGAATATGGTGTCCGTCTGGGGATGGATGGTATAGATTGGGGAGAGATAAGTTACACTTACACATCGCTCTTAGTACATGACAAATGGTCTTTGGGATCTTCTTTTTACTCCACTGGAGCATAGTGTATTTAAGCTAGCAATGAAATCCTGTCGCAGAATACCTGTATTCCATTACAGGGATAAAAAGTTCAAAAACATGAATTTTACCACCTATTTTCAAAGCGGGCCTAGTATTGACCCTAGCGAATTCGATGGTTTCACAAACTTGTCCTTCTGCTTTTCAACTACACATTTTAATAATATGTCACCCCAGAGTTATAATAATAATATGCAAATAATACGCATAATTTAGGGTGTACCCGTGTTTTATCTATTTATCTATGGAATTGCTCAATTAGCGATACAAAAGCGATGCAAATCGCGACATTATCTACTCTATGGAATATGTTAAATGATTTATTGTCTTTGGATGGTGTATAATTTGGTGATTTATTTTTGTCTATGGGTCTGTGGTTAAGGAACATTTTTTTTCTTGTCATCGTGTAAGAGGCGGGTTATGGATTACTTTGGCTTTGATGGCAGCATCCACCTGCGCATTGTTTTTTGTAATACTTACCAATGTGCCCACGTTTGTTTCACTCGATCAGAAAATGAGAATACTTATTATAATTGGGTGTTGATACTAAATACAATGTCTTAAGGCAGAAGCGCTAACGTAGCCCGCGAAATTAAAATTTTCTTACGTTTTTGCAATTTGCAGGTCACGTTGTGTGTTGATTAAAATATTAGGTATTAAAAAAAAGAGAATCAGCAATACAACTTCTTATGTTAGAATAATCCTCAAATGTCATGATTTCATGAAATAGTCATTTAATAGGGCTACATGAGCTTAGAGAGTTGTATTGATGACTTTTATGAATTCTATAAATGCATATTTAATATGAGCGCGAATCATTATTAGATCAACAGACAACCTGATACTGACCTGCAAATTGCAAAAAACGTAAGAAAATTTTAATTTCGCGGGCTACCCGGATGCTACAGCACCAAATATCTTGTGGGTCTAGCTGGCTAGATAATTTTTCACGTACAGCAGAAGAACTAATACCTCATTTCCGTTAGAATTACCTGTCTTTTGAGCCAGTCCTAAAAAACCAAGGTGATTAGTGGGAAATTAACAAATAAAATTACAAATAAGTGCTTTTGATTTTTACCCCTATCACCGGCGCTAGCGTCGTGACACACATGTTTAAAAAACATGACCACACGCATTTAATCCTTCGGACATTAGCCCATAGTCCTTAAATATTATTTTTATTACGGTCACACATTTATAACCATTAGCGGCACAACAAAAACTGTAACAAACCACTAATTTCACCGAATCTATAAAAATATATAAATCAAAGAAAAAAGCAAACACCACAGACTATTAATATCTCTATCCTTATACTTAAAGTTCGGAAAAGACGATAATTACAGTCCACGAACGTCGGGCTTAACGTTCGAAAATTAAAAGTTGTAACGTTCAGCCAGCACGTATCATTATGTTTGCATTATTTTGTTCTTATTTGTCGACCTGAGGTTAAGTTGGGTCACGACACATCCCAATTAAGGGTGATTAGGCGTCGTAATTTATTGAGTGCGTTTCAGAACGGTTGTGGCACCGCGGCCTCTTTGACTCGTGAGTGTCATGGCGCCAAATTCTTTTTTTGAATTTTATTTTTTAATGTGTTGAGTTGCGAACATTGGCTTCGAAAGTTTGTCGAATAATGCCAGTCATCGATTTAATCGACGCCACGAGCGAGTAATAATATTTTTATTATTTAATGAGGCAGCTTTCTCTTATGGGCGTTGTAATAGCCATTAGGAGTGTGTTATTAAAGTCATAGATTTGACCTCTACTCTAGATTTTTTGTGCGTAGCTGCGTAGGTGAAGTTTTCACGCTCTTGTTTGGTATGCGTAGTTTTTAAGACAATTCACTCCCTGAATTCATATAAAACAAAATTATTCGCCTACATATTAGAGTTGAAAAGAACAAACGAAGCGAGCCTTAAAGTAGTCGCATACGATGTGTAACATCTGATATCTTGGCTGACGTATATATGAAATAAACAATCCATCTGACGGCCAACTCTAGCACCACGCGCGCTCATTGGTTAAATCAAATAGCGCGCGCTTCCCCAGCTTTCTGTTACACACTTCCGTCCCTTTTCACGAAATCACTCCCACGGATTGCAGGAAAGTGAGAGGAAAGATGTTACACATCAAAAATAATTTATTTCAATATTTCCGATTAAGTTTCCCATTCTACCAAACAATGCAACAATAACTGATTCCAAACACATTAAAAACAATTTTAATTTATAATAACAGACAAACCTTATAAATAACTACCTTGCAACAATACATGGCTTGCATAATAATCTATGCAAATTGTATAATCTGTGCGTGTCTATTGAAGGTTTTGTCAGGTGAATTACGCGGGAAGGTAATTTGTCACCGTTTGACCCCCCGCCCCGCCTACGTAATAAACTAATAATAGGTCGTAATCATTGACCCGGGTAGACATGAGCTTATGTTACGTCATGAGAATGACGACAATGCTTCCGTATTAGTTCGAACATCGAACATTATTTAACGTTAAAATGTTTTGAGGGCCACAGCCTTTCTGATACCGAGAGGAAAGTTTAAGACGGAATCTTCGTGGAAAAACTATCGTTAACTTATCAACTAAGTCCACTGTATGATTTATTATGTACAGACGCCAGCACATCAAGCTACCCGAAACTGTCAAATTTTCCCAATCAACTTTGAACCTTAGACTTCAGCGATAAAGTTGAAAATCTATTAAATAAATTTGACAGATTGTAGTAGCTTGATGTGCTGGCGTCTGTACCTATCTGTCAATATTTTAAAATTCAGCAAGACATGACATCTATTGGACATGGCAGCAGGAGATGACATCTATTAGGTGGGTCTTCCACCTAATAGATGTCATCTCCTGCACTGTTTTTTCGGAAGCAAAAAATTCCAAAACGAATTTTAAATATAGTATTTGAAGTAAAGCTTAATCGTAAAAACTCCACGCATTTAACGTAATGTAAGTCAATGATGTCCTCCTCATAATAGCTCATAATATTGCCTGATTATCAGCTAGTAATTTATTGCAAATCAAAGGAAGGCCAGCTATCTAATTATCTAATCATACATTAAATATGCAAAGGAATAAAAGACAATTACCCGTGCCTTTGACGTGCAAATCAAAATAATATGACGTTTCATGCAGTTATCTATGGTTGAAGGTGTAATTTTGGCGCGAAATTAGTAGTTCGGTGGTTGCAGTTATTTTGTCGACTGCGTAATTACTTACGTAGTATTTTGTTGCACGGGAAAACCGTTTCAATAGAAATGTTTTGTATCGAATTTCGTCATGGTAGACTTATCTGTCGGTGGTTGCTGTGTCTGAGTCAAAAAGTACTCTACCTACATGACAAAGTCTTCTGCAGTGACGAATTTATTAGCCTAGCATACTGATAGTCAACCACTAGTTATTGTATACTGAAAAGGTAAGATTCATAGTACTTAATCATTTGTCTATTGCTTTTGCAATTTTGTGATCACAACATAAGAAAAGGGACAAACAATCACCATGCAACTTTCTAGTTTCCGCTTTTCCACACGATTTAAAAAATGTTACTTATATGGACAAATACACATTTCACTTTTTCTTGTTAGATTTTTAAGTTGCGTGTACTTTTAAACATGGGGGCCACAATGAGTTTCAAAACTGTGTCTTTGATATGTTTTTTTAAAAAGGTACAATTTTCCTGCAGTCTAGTCCCGATCACAGATTGCTTAGAAATAAGACGTCCAATGTATGGCATAATGACATCGGAAATTAAACGATGTCTTCCCGTCCCACGGCTTGGCGGCATTTAGATAAGCGGCGCCCTAATAACACAGGTTCAAGATTTAACGCACTGTTAGTGACTGTATCCACGAGTTGCTTCGAAGAAACGATTCTGTTAGGGTTAGCGCGTACTGCGGTGCGTTTTGCTACCGAAAAATCTGAAGTAAGAAATACAGTGAAAGCGCGCAAATTGAGGCAAAAAAAAAACGCATCCAAAAACAAAGCAGGATTTAATTCGTTGGGGCGAAAAAAACGCACCGCAAGTCACCGCACCACAGTGCGCGCTAGGCCTTAGTACTTAGTAGTTCTTCTACAGACGATTGGAGGTAAATTCGTGTGGATTAAATTCAATATGGAGCGAGTCCTAAAGATTATAACGTCAATTAAAAAACCCAAATGAAAGAAGGTGAAGAAAAAGTGAAACAGATTGTATCATTAGTGTGTAAGTACTCTCTACTCTCGCTTATCGCTTATCTGTTTCTCTTTCTCCCTATTTCTTGTTATAACCATGTTTTCCATAAAAGTTGTTAAGGTGAAAATGTACTTGACACAAAACATAAAATTGCGCCTGTTTTCCCCGCAGGGCCGTAGTGAAGGGGGGCATTGTGGGCACCTAAAAAAAAAACAACTATTCTAAATATCAACTAATAATAAGCAAAGTACTGTGAAACTAAGTTATGACATCTAAACAATTCTGAATTAACCACGGCATCTTAGAATTACAATAAAATAATTCTTTATTTTGAATCTTATTTGAATTCAGTTGTTTTAAGAAAAGACTTTATATTGAGTAGGTATGTTTGGACATGATTGGAGAAATAATAATTTATGCCAGAATAAATTACTTTGTTATTTTTATCTTTATATTACCCCCGACAATTAAATATTAACTGACTACAAATATCAGTCAAGAAAGCCAAAAATCAATTGGCCAGAACAGATAAAATTTTTTCCTTCTGCCCTACCTGTATGTAACAACAGCTGCCCTACCTTAAATTCAAGTCTAGCTACGGCCCTGTTTCCCCGACGGCTACGGCCTACCTGAAAGTTAAGCTGAACTGAATTTAAAATCAACCCATTGCACCAACAATATGTTATAATACAATACGATGCTTCAAATCTCCAAAAAATCGAAGCAACTCGTGTACGCACCACTCACATCAACATCAACTATGCTAATTGTCGTACGTAAAGATAAGCATCGAGTAACGGTGTGTATCGATCGTGTGCTCGTAATTGTCGCTCGGTTATAGTTATTAGAGCGGCGCGTGCGCTGGCCGGCGAGGAGGTGCGGGCGGAGTGACGTAATGATGCTTAGAAGAGGTATGTGCTGTTTGGAGGAAAAATTATGCATTATAAAAATAATGATGCTTGTCTCTTCGCAAAACATTGGTCTGTCCAATAAATCAGGAATAATCATTCGTAGGGCATGTCAAGCATTTAATTAGCATTATCAGTCTATAATGTTTCCACTGCTGGGAAACAGGCCTCCTCTCTGCGAGAGGAGATGTCACAAGTCTTCGAATTTTTGGTTCTAGGACATGCCGGTTTCCTCACGAAGTTTTCCTTCACCATTTTGAGAGCAGTGGTGATGGAATTATTTACACAAAGTAGAATGCCTGTCTGGCAAGTGGCGCCTTACAACACATAAGTCGGGGCCGTTGCCACTGGGCCACCATTGCTCTTAGGCAAGTCAAGGGTAGTCAAAGCGCACATAAGACTACATCTCATGACTTCTCTTTTTATATAATTTTGTAAGTTGCCAAATAAGTAAATGGTAATGGTGACCATATAAATCACGTTGCTTAGTTTTGCTGAGTTCATTATAACAGCTCTAAGTATTAATCACATTTTAATGGAAAAATGTGTGCTTTTCCGTAACCAAAAACAAGCCAGAGAAAATATCAGTTAATTCTTTTACAACTGATTTCAACTTATGCCTGAGTCCGCCTCTAAGCGACCATTAATTTTCACACAAGAAAAACGACAGTAAAACTTTTGTAATTAATAACATCGATCTTTATCGATTAAATACAGCCCCATCACTATTTCCCTTCCACATAAACCTTGGCCTAACGTCTCACTAGCCCACGCGCTAAGTTTTAGTGGCGTGCCGTCGATACGTCGACTGTCGATATGTCGTAGATAACAGTTGATTTATAAGCAGTTATTACACGCCAGCTTTCTCTATGCTTTGTCTCTATTGGCTGTATAAATAGCTGTCTGTGGTGATGAGTTGCTTCTCTATGGCGTTACGATTAAGTTTTCATGTGGTGGCAGGAATTTAATAACTGTACAGTTGTACTCTAAATGCGTAACACAATTTCAATCAAAATCCGAAAGATTTTGAAGGAAATTGATAATCCATTGTTTCATATGTTTGAAAAATTAGTTTGCTCGATAACGTAAATAACGCAATTAATGTTGTTGAAGTATCAAAATGAAAAGGCATTGCCATTAAGTGTGTTACGCAATTACCCTACTGATTGGATTCTTCTATTCTTTCTGTGCTTTCACAGGACCATAATCCTGTTAAACAAATAAAAGAAAACAGTGGCACTCCGGGAGTGCCGACAGAAGTGAAAACTTGAACAATTTTATGGTGCAGGAAATACTTTTCTTTTTTGAAGTCGGTAAAAAAAGGGAAATGTCAATCATGTCGTTGTCATGTCTCAATGTTTGGAATGTCATTAATCCCAAAGAAAATGCATCGTGCGTTGATGTCTTTTGGTCTTGATGGTCAAAAGCTGGTGTCGGTAACGGTGTCGCGAGTTCAGTTGTTTTTCCCTATCTCAAAAATGCCCAACGCGCCTATAGAAGTTTTCACTTAAAAAATTGGAACACCTTTATTATTCTTAGCTCTGGCAGCCGTGATATTTACGTTGTGATTATTTTGATAGTGAAAAAGACATCAACGAACACCGTTTTTTTAAAAAATAAGTGGTACAGTTTTGTTTCAAGTCACTTTAATAAAATAAAAAAACAAGTTTATTTTATTTTATTGCACGTAACAGTTACAGTTTTTAATACAACTAACTTATTTACACAAGGTACTAAATTAAAAGACTAACTAACTATCTGTATAAATAAATACAAAAACAAAAGAACGCTTAGGCGTTGAAGTATTCGTCCGCATCGCTGTCATCTATGATTAATTATTTACCTTAAACCATATTATTTGCAAGTTATCATTTCCGAGTTGGCCAAATTCACATCAGTTTTAAATAAATGTTGATCAGTGTATCATTATAATAAAAACAAAAAAGTATCACAAAAAACCGTAAATTACACGTTTCCACCCTAGCTAAGCGCATTACAATCGATGGAACCACAGATATACATAATCACGTTAAGGCGACCGCTGCAGCGCTAGATTGGCACAATTATGAGTACCAACGCACTGGGGTGGTAGACGTAGGGTCATGTGGTGCTATTGTCACCAGTGAGGTTTAGGAAGGGTCGTTAGATATTCAATTCTTTTTTTTTTTTGGTTATTATTGTAACGACATGGAGGTATGCAATGGAAAACCGAGGCGTTAGAAAATTGTTATTTTGTAAAGGGACCTAGAACACGGCATCGGTTTAAATTAGCACAATTTTCGATCCTAACGTATTAGGGCGGTATTGTGGTTGACAGGTTCCATTGTCACCAAACGCGTACCATGGAAGTTGAACCCTTTGCGAAGTGAATACTCACTTAATGATTTGTTTTTGAATAAATGAGGTTGTACAAACTAGGCTCTTTTTGGTATTTTATTTTTAATCATATTTAAAGAAGATAAAAAGATAATAGAGAGAGAGAGAGATTTATTTAATGTTTTATTGTCACAGAAACACGTGCCTATACAAAATTTTAAAAAAACCATGTCCGATCCGTGAGGGTGTTGTTAGGTATCATACTGAAAGTCTATTTATGTGATAAATTTCAGGAAAAAAAGGAAAAAAAATTCGCCACATTTTTTTAATTGGGGAATTTTACCGGCTTATTACATGGGGTGCGGGCTGCCGTCGTCGTTTAGCGGGTATCTACAAGTCATACTTATGACCCCTGTTGAAAATTTTCTAATTTTTTATGGATTTGGGATAATTTTGGTACTCAAAATATTTTAATATTAATTTTAAATAGGAATAACTTTTTTATTTTTAGTAATAATAAAAATAAACTTTTAGGTAAATGTTATTGCAGTACCTACCTATGTGCCCCTTTCGGATCAGAAAGGTTTTTTTTACATATATAAGACTAGCTTCTGCTTGCGACTTCGTTCGCGTGGAAGTCGATAAGTTATAGCCAATGTTACTCGCTGACAATGTAGCTTTCTATAGGTGAAGGAATTTTTTAAATTGGTTAAGTCGTTTTTGAGTTTATCCATTACAAACAAACAAACACACAAAAAATTTGATCTTTCCTGTTTTTATAATATTAATTTAGACAAGTTAGCTCAAATATTTGTAGAACCACTGCACCGCCTAATGTTGTTTTTAGTTGGCACAGATCTATGCGGGAAGTTTATGATGCAGAAGACGTTGTGCTCTTGATTTGATGTTGGCATAAACGAATCTCCGTTACGAAATCTATCTTATGGAGTAGAGAATCAGGAAAGCAGAGTTTTATTGTTGATTTTGTAAAAACCTAATTGAATTATATTTAAGTATTTAATTTCATCTTTTTTTTTAAGATGGCTTCTTGGAAGGGACCGGTTGGCAAACGTAAACGAAGAAGACCACACACTTGCTGGGAGGACGAGATCGTGCGTATGCTGAATCACACTGGATGGACGTGGTGAAGGACAGAAAAAGCTGGCACTCTCTGTGGAAGAGGTCTTCACCGCAGGGGTTCTCAAATATAAACTACTAGCTTCTGCCCGCGACTTCGTCCGAGAGCCCTAATCTTCCTCAAGAATTGGGCTATCCAATGCACAAAAAAAAATTCAAATCCATCTGGTAGTTCCATCAGAGATTACTCCCTACATACAAACTTACACACAAACTTTATAATATCAGGTTAAATAAAAAAAAATAAAAAAAATGTAATCAATACTGTTAAAAACTTGAGAAACAAGGCTTTTTTATTTTATTTCAGTTCAGCTTCTTTCAGAATTACTTTTATTGAATCGTTATTCTGAAGCACAAGTAATGGATTACTTGTGCTAACGACGGCATGACGTTAAAGGGAGATGTAAAAACTCTACCCTCCACAAGCCGATGGATGTAAGCCTGAATGACACATACAATAGACTAATGGAGTAAAAATTTAGTACATTAATTGCCCTCAAAATCTGTTATTAGCTCAAGGACCCCTTATAGAGCTTATCGTCCGATTAGTTAGGGGTCACTGTGCCCCGCTGTACTGATTTTGTTTTTTAAGCACGATAGTGATATCATTTTATCGATATTTTGGAGTAGGTACCTAGAGAACGTTAATCCAACTGCGATTTTTAAATTATGCAATAAGAAATGTTCAGATGGTTTCTGTTTTTAGTTTTTTACGGTTTCGGATAATATAATAGAATTTTTAACTTAATTCATGTATCATTCAATCAACTCATATGTAATTTAACTAACGAACGATATCTTGCACGTACTATTGATTTCTCTGTTAGTGCTGTGCACTTCTGTAAGTGACGAATTCACAATTTCTAAAACAGTATGTGATTTTGTTTGTGTATGTCTTAGTGAATAAGTCGTTGAAGTGCCATAACAATAAATAAATAAATCATTAAAGTGTATCTGGCTTAATTGATTGCAAATAATACAAAAATAACGATATCGTGGAATATCGGAAAACCAATTTCACATAATTTGCTTATTTTGTCGATATGATGATGTCCCCTCACTAATGACCAAGAATTAAACAGTAATATTATTTGGTCATCATTTAATCTTTCTTTGATCTACAAAGGGGATGTATTCGCCCAAAGTGAATTAGAGAATCATCTCGTATTTTAATTAGCAAAATGTTCCGAAAAGGAACATTATTCTCTTATATTTTTTAATGAAATATTTGTTTCAAATGAATGGAAGAGATGGATTTGTTTATTAAGTGACGTCAAAACGTAAGTAGGTATAGTAGGTCTGTCGCGGCCAGCAATTAGGGTATTGATGGACGATCGTGAAAATGTGGGCCGAGGTGAAACCGAGGTTATTATACAGGCCAAGGCTTGTATAGTACTTTTCTCAGACAAGGCGCGGAAATTCAAACGAAGTAAATTAATTTTTTATTCCAGAATCAATGACGAACAAAGAAAATTTATCACGCGCCAGTATGTTCATTTGTTTCTTGTTTACTTTAAACAGCTCTATTTGCTAAGCCAGTTCGAAATTTAAATAAAATCTTTGATAACTTTACCTCCTTGGTTGCCACGGGTCGAAGTAAAAACTTAGTTCCATATTTAAATAACACGACAGTTAGGTGTTTTCATAGTAATTTATTTGGCCGCTAAACATAAAAGTTATGGATTTTCATCAACATTGTTGCCTGCCGTTTATTCGCTTGTTTTTGACCAGCACAGCAATTTCGATTTAACTCGAAGAAGGTTGTCAAAATAATGCTCAAGTTTCCTAGCACGTATGAGAAAAACTTAATAAGGATGACTTAGACAGTTTCAGGAATGAAAATTATTGACACGTTAAAATTAAAAGAACTTTTTGTATTTTGTGATGCCACTGTTGATACTTAATTTTTTCAACCAATCACAGCAGTTTACGTGCGCTTGACAATTTGTGAGCTAATTTTTGTGTTGATTTTCTTTCCAGAATCCGGACTTTAGCCATGCTCATTAAAATATTAGATACATACTATCTTTTGCCCGAGACTTCGCCCGCGTGGATGTCGAAAAATATCCCATTAGAACGTACTACAGGGATCAAGAATACCCTATGTGTTAATCCAGGTTATGAACTATCTGTGTGCCAAATATACAAATGTCATCCAAATTCGTTCAGCCGTTTTTGCGTCAATCCCGAACATACATTCAGATAAACAGACAAACCAGTAAAATTATAAAAAAACTGTATTTTCTGCATCTGACTCGTTCCCACACCTCATAGTATTTTTTTTTAAACAATCTATTTAGGCCAAGTTTTCACGTCGCTGCTATTTTTTTTATTTTGTGCATAAATTTCTGCTATATTTAGGTAATATTATTACCTAGATATTATTTTATAGGAAGAACTTAGATACTAAGTACCATTAACCTTCAATAATAAGTCAACAAGAAAATAAGCCTTCAAAGCTATACCTTGATATAATCTAAGAAACACCAATTAGTGTGAACTCTATGTAACAGTAATAGTTGTTATTAGAGAAGGAACCCCCAAAGTTCACCTCACTGGCTAAACTAAACAGAAACTAAATTATAACAAAGATTCCTTATTGTTTACTTTCGTATTTCAAAAGATAGCAACAATTTGAGTTTAGACGTCAGAGCACAAACTCTTTGGTCCTGAAAACTTAACAATGTAACCTTTTTGGTAAAAAAATATGGTTTTGTGGTTGTTATCAAAAGGGTAAATCTCTTGGTATCTAATGTACTGAGGAATTTAACTTTGTTGTGTGGCGGCATCTACATCGCCATATGCATCACACTGACGTCACACAAAATCCTGCATCGCGCAAGCTGCGTTTACCGCGCAACGAGTAGGTATAATATATACAACGTCCCGACATCAATCGTCGGGCAGTTGCCTACCAGACACAACACACACCCGTCTGGTCGGAGGATCCTCCCTTTTCTATAGAGGATGAGTGAACTTTACTCCCTGTTCCTCATCCCTCTATAGTTGTAGGTAAATACACTTTTTCCCCTATAGATCAATAATGCACCTTTCGTAGGAAAAGACCAAGAAGGTATGAGAAGACAGTAACATTGACTCTGGAAACCCTTAAAGAAGATTCTATAATTTCTTAATTAAAAACCTTATGCATAACAAACAATTCTGTATCTGTACCAAAATTCACAAGAAACAAAAGCTCATACAAAGTAATTTTGCCAATAAAGTAAAAAAAACTTAAGGTCGTTTCGACTCTCAAAAAGCCCTTAAACAGGGAACGAGGCAAAGGAACACCCATAACAACGCTGATTACACGCAAAATGCCTGAAATATCCAAACGCGTCGGCCTGGCTGCGTGCGTGGCATACCTTGAACAACCAAAAGCTAAAGAAAAGAGTATTTGGAGCGAAAAAGTCGTGATAGTTATTCAAAAAAGGAACGCTGGGCAATTACTGGCACGCGAGCGGGCAGTCGCGCGCCCGATGCGGGTGCGTACATACTGGTTTATGTGAGCAATAAAATTTTCAATTTATTGTTTTTCCATGACAAAAGCATCCGAACGTACCTATGAGTTGAGTATTAATTATTTGCATAAGGAAATAGTTTTTTAAAGACATTGGTAGCAAGCAGCCGGAGGGGATGAATGGCATGCGATTTGAGAAACTTGTATGTCTACGTGACGGGAGATCTGGAGAGCTGTTGTTGAAAATGTAAAAATTAGTATCCACCATAATTTTTTACTTCTGCTTCTTCAGCTTTTTCAGCCTTTATGCAGCACATGAAGAGAGGAAACGTAGGCTACGATTCCTAAAGCATCATTTTGTGGCCCTCTTTGAGAACACATTACACGTCCTAAACATTTCTAGTTCCCACAATCTGGAATAATTCAGGTTTCTCTAATCATTATCTCTACGACCGTAAAATGTTAAAATTTATTTCTTCCAAAATATTAGAAGCATCTCCAAACATCCTAAGTCTTGGTCCAGAATATTTTGCCAAAAAGCTATTGCTCTGCAATCTGTGTGTCCGTCGGCTTAGGTCGTCGGTCGTCGTGACCGCCGCGAGCCGTTGACGGATCGCCTCCCCGCCCCCCGCCTTCCCTCTTCACCTCTACTACCTTGTATATCTGGGCGCCTGGTACAGGCCGCTTGCTGATTTGCTTCTGGCCTCGCCTATTGTGGGGCTAGCGAGTAATGGGCTATTTATTGCCCCACTCGCTCAAGACTGAAGTCTGTAGGATCATACGACCAGTCTATTATTTCTGATAAGTTTATGTTATCGTTATGTTTTCTGTACCGGATACGAGGAAATAAAATAAATCATTTAACGCATTAAGTAATGCCAACTAGCCTGATGGCAGCAGAAAAGACATAACTTACCAGTATTTAAAGCAATAATATTTTATTTATTAGGCAGACTGGGTTTTGACCAACATCGATGATACGGAAGACGATGCTGCTCGCTTACCTACGTAGTTAAAATAATTGCTAAACAAATGTTGGCTTGGCATTTAAAGTTCTGGTGGATACTAATACAAATTCAAAAGCCAGGGTAGCAATTAGAAAGTTTTGTAAAACAATAGCAATTAGAATTTAAAAGGATTGTTTCTATTCAGTATTTACTACAGATGGGTAACTTCGTTAATGAGGATTGTTTTACAAAATCGGAGACACCACTCATTGTTCTACTTGAAAGAGAATCTTTAGAAAGGTATTATAGTTAATTTTATCACAGAATTTGCATTGTATTTCTGTGGAATGTGACTGTACAGTGGTGATTAGGAACACAGGAAGTTATTCTGAAGCACCGTAGTAGTACCATTACTTAGTAGTATAAGTAAGTAGAAGCGTTGGTGCTCAATCGTTTACTATCCTCATTCCTGACAACAATAGTTCATAAACGGTACGTCAGCCTAACTCCCGCTCATTGTAGCCAAGTTATTACAGGGGGCAGATTGTCTTATTCCAATACGTATTCTAAACCAAATAGCTGCAGGCTACACGGTCCCCTCGACACTATAAAGAACCCAACGCTGGCTGACGTACCGATATCCGAATATGTTCCAATTAAAAATAAAACCTATTCTTTTTTCGAATTTGATGGCGGGAAACGGTTGCAGCGCAGCTGGAGATTGGTAAGAACAATTGATGATAATAGGTGCGCGTGACGTTTTAAGAGTTTTTGGGTTAATGAAGTTAGATTTTTATCGCAATATGCAGGTTTGAATGAATTCTAGTGAAATGATTATTTACTTTGAATTTCACAAGCATAATCTAATCAGCCTATAATAAATAATAAATTTCCATTGCTGGGACACAGGCGTCGCTTAGGTCGTGTCTGTGAGGCTGCTGTAAATCAGCAATCCATCACGCGGTCCGAGTTTTGCAAACAGACGGACATAAACTATAGAAATCCTGTATTCAATAAACCGATGTTACAGACAAGCCATTAATCCTTTAGCTACACAAAAAACAAAAAACAAAAATCTAAATTCGAAATTCAAATCTCCCCAGTTTCGCGAGTGCATTCGGTAAAGCCCGCGGTTATTTACTCAAACTGAACGCGACTGCATTTCTATGAAGCAGGGATTGTAGCGATCATTCATTACCTAATGGCACAATACGAGGGGAAGTCGCACGATTTAGTTTTGGCAGCATTGCCTTTGATGCTAGTATATTATGTACTGTCTGTTAATCCTTAAGTTATTTAGATCCGCCTTGCCTTTTATTGAAGGTGAAAGCTAGGTTGTTTTATAATTCGCTTATCGTATCATACCGTGAGTTATCAAAGGCCATCGTCTTAGATGACGCTAGCTCTAACATGATACGCTTGCAACTGGTAGGAAAACCAGGGTCAAATTAAGGCCACTTACGACCACGTACTTCATCTTTATCATCCTACTTGTAAGTACACAGCGGCTATATGACAAAGGGATACATATTTCGCCTTCAAGTCCCTAATTAATTAAACAATTCCACGCATATTCAAACGTCTTAATCCGGCAACTTAACAGTGGTAAGGCAGTGGTGCCAACATACAGACTACAAGCAACATGCTTGTTAAGCGCGCGGCGGGAAGCTGGCGTCCCGTCGCGAGCCGCCGCGCCGCCGCTACCGACCGCTCTTATTTTGAAATTCGAATTTTATTCCGACATATTGATGTGGTCGTAACGCTTCTGTTTTAAAAATAGGTCGATTATGTAACTTATTAATGTAATTTTGTTAATGCAAATGGAGGGTATTTGATGAGAAAACAAATTATTGAATCTTCAATACTTGCTAAGCTGCCATTGAACGCTAGAGACGTAGGGTCCCATTGAAAAGTTACGGAGGTTTTTATTTTTGGTCTTTAACTCGAATTTCGATATGTCTGTCGCCAGTACGACTATAATTTTGTACTTGCGGGTAAAAGAGCCTCATATGGAAAAAGTCCGCCTATCAACTAATACAGTCTGATATGGATATTATTATTATACGTTAACCATTTATTTTCCGATTGAATTGAAACAACTCGCCTTCTCTTCCCTCAAATCTCAACTCAAACTCTTGTCAAATTCGTAACACATGTTGAAAAGCTGCAGTGCAGTGATTAAGACCTCTTTTGTAGTGTTGTTCTAAAACAATGACCTATGGGGTCGCAGTGCCGCACCATCAACAATTTGCAATGTCTTGAATAAATAATTGGGAATGTGCTGATGAAAAATGGAGGCAGCAGGTTTTAAATACTTATAAAAGCACGAGTTGAGGAGTGAAATTTATTAAAAAAAGTGCATAACGCATGTTACGCTTCCGAAACACTTGTTTCACGCTTTGATCTACTAGATATTTTGGCCGTTTTTTTCAAGAGATGCCTTTATTTTCTCCTTTTTGGCTATTGCATATTCAAAGACAATCGTACTTATTAAGGAGTAAACTCCGTCAGTCGTGCATCGGATCTGACATACACACTTTTTTTGGTTGATTTATTTTGTAAGTTAATAAATTCAATTCCAATTTTTTTTATTGAAACCATCAAGGTATCGATAAAAAAATTGGGATTGAATTTGATATATTTGCAATGATTTGCTATCGATTTTCGTAGTGGTGACGTCTTCATAAAATAAAAGACGTGTTCTTTGGCTTTGTTAATCTATAAAATCCATAATAATGTAGGTTAACTTGAAACTTATCGTAGATTATATTCCCATTATAAATTCATTTATTTTCAGGTGATTTACGCCAAATCATGTATACTTACAATCACAGATACAATATACAATCTCAAACCAAATAACTAAATATTCAAATGAATATAAAAACAAAAGAACACTAGTCCATAATTAGATCCGTTCCCGTATAAACGTTTCTCTGCTGCCTTCTCATCTAATATACTCTCCATTATACAATGTGGCCCATCGGCATGCCCGTCCGCATTTTTCTGAATATTCATGAAAAATTATCGAAAAATTACTTTAAAAGGGGTGGTCTGTCTATCTTGACCATTTTTTTTTAAATTCCCCTATGATTTTATGAACGTACACTTGTGTTTTTTTAAATAAACACTGTTTTTTTTTATCACCTTCGTTTTTGCATAGTCGACAAATTTTAATAAAAATGTTAGTTAATCCGATAAAATAACTCATAAGCTTTTAGAAATAATAAACAGAATCCAAATCGAGCCAATAACATCGGCGATATGGCAAACGCTGCTCAAAACATAAAAAATTGAATAACATGAAAAATATTGAAGATGCGCCCCCTTTTAAAGTTATTTTTCGATAATTTTTCATGAATATTTATAAAAATACGAGCGGGCACTTGCCGATGGGCGACATTGTATATTATCTCCTCTCTAATATTTTCGTTCCTTAATCCTATTCTCTCTTCTATATCTGTCTTTGGTTATTGCTATAATAAATATCGTAGGTATCATTATTTTTATAATTGTAATAACTTCATAAAACTTGCCTTAGTCATGCATAACGCGTTTTATCGGTACGTGTATAATCACCGCGATCACCCTCCTATTGGGTTGTCACCCTCGAGGTGCACCTCAGTAACAGGGGGTGACGCTCTGTTTGAGCATCACTAGTGGTTACATTTGGAAATTAATTATCTGACTGGACTTAATTGTTTGGTAATAATTATTGTTTGATGATGACTGTGACCATATTCTTTCTTTTTTAAAAAGGCTGTCCGGTAGCTTGTCAAATGTTTAAAGTCGACTCATATAACGATGTATTTGTTTTTATTCTATGAAACTAGAATAATTATAATCAAGAGTTTGTTAACAATCTACCTTTCGATTCGTATTTATTACAATTTTAAAGTATCTACTCCTCCAATACTGAACTTTCTTCCAAGTATTCATATTTTGTAGTCCGATTTTTATTTGGTTTAAATCCCTTCATCTCATCCCCTTTGATTGTCCATATAGACCATTGTTTTTTTAACGAACCTTTGACGTTTACACCATTGCATAATATTAGCAGACGGGCAGTACTATCCACCTGCTTTTTGATGCCGTCACACTATCCTGCAACCGCAGCCCCAACATCAAAATCTTCTAAAACAAAGCCCTTATCATCTCCTGTGTATGTTTTACCAATCAATCAAGTTCCAGTCAAAATTCACCCTTCTTTCTCCAGACAATGATCGTTACAGATTTATGAATTAGCGTATGCTGTGCTAGTGTAGTGTGCGTCAAATATATGGATATGATCGCGCGGTCGCGTATCGCCGCCGGCTCGCCATCTGTCAGCGTTTGGAGAACTACTAGGAGCAGGGACGTGCTGGGAAGTCGATGTTTTATTTATGTCGTGAGGCTGTTTGGTAATTTTAGCTTAGTTTTGTTGGTGGTGGATTTTGTAGGCTTTTATTGAATGTCAAGAGTTCATAGGGTTAAAGAGTTTTGTAATCTGTGATGAATTTGTTTGGTCAGTGATGAAGTTGTAAGGCCATCATCATCATTTCAGCCGAAAGACGTCCACTGCTCGACATAGGCCTCCCAAGCACCGCCACTTCGACCGGTTCTGTGTTTATTCCTGCGGCCTTCACCAGGTTGTAAGGTATGCAAAGTTTTTTTGAGAGATAATAAATTTTGTGGACATCTCATAATAACTCCATCTGTTGATAAAGTTAGGTCATAAGTTCGTCTGTTTCCATCGTTTTGACGGTACTGTAGAAATCACGTGCATTATCGATGACTCAATAGTGATGTACCCACCGTTGAATAGGTAATTCATGTGTAGTTTTTTACTCAACACTTGAGGTTGGTACACAGTCGACAGATGGCGGTATTTACTGAAAATTAACTGTCAAATGGTGTGTGAAAACATTCACATGGGAACGGCAATTAATGGAAATGAATGAATCATTTGAATGGGAGCTTTCTTGGACGGTGCAGGAAAAATGTAGTTCATTATTCATTGTAGATTTAAGATATATTGTTTCATATATCATAAGTTTTTAGTTTATGTTGCTAGTCGTGGGTAACTACTACAGGCTCTGCAGCCTATAACAATGTTGTTGTTGCACCTTGTCTACCATCTTGTCATATTTATACTTAGCTCCCTCCTATTTATACACAAAATGAATCCATTTCCATCCTACCCCAGACATATTAATCAGCCACTTCTTCTCCACAAATTAATTCTTTATAAAGCCTACTTGCCCAACACCTGTATATTTCATGGCTCCAGCTAAATTAATACGAACATTATAACTATAATGGCAGGAATTCAATTATTCGCTGCACCGAACATGCACGCAGCGTGGGTCGGTAGCGTGTGCGCAGTACATGTGTCTGGACATGGACAAAATGTTAAAAACATATTGATATATTGTTTGATGGGGTACTAAGATATATGGCTAGCTGGGACAAAAAAAGATGTCACGGTTGGTATTGACAAATTGATTAAGGTAATTCAAGAAACACGTATTTTTTTACGCTTTATAGACAAACGACGTATTTCGATGGTTTTAAGATACGCAAGAGGTAAGTACGTCCTTCCAGTACAAAATGAGCACAGCATTTAGTTTCGGATGAGTCGCATGTAGAGGTTATGAGCCCATCGTCACAGGTAAAGCAAAATCTACTTAACACTTAGCTAAAACTCCAGCACGTTTAGCATGACCACAATGGAAACGGGTTTTGTCGACGGAAGAATAGACAAAATGACAGCTAAACAATCACAATCTGTCAATTTATCTATCCTTCTGTCGACAAAATCCGAAGAAAACCCGTTTCTATGGTTGTCATGCTATGCGTGCAGCACCCTTATTGCGTAAAACACTATCAATCATAATCTGAACCATTTTGAAGGATATTGCTAAACCATTGCTTTATATGTTCGAAAAATGTGTCTGCTCAACAACTTAAATAACGCAATGAATGTTGTTGAACTGTCAAAATGAAACAGATTGTGATTGATCGTGTGTTACGCAATTAAGGTGCAGATCTTTCATTAACCTATTAACATGTTTGAATATTGAGTCATAACATAACTCAAAACCTTTGTTTTAACATTCCTGAGGGCTACAATAATTTCCGAATAGCCATTTCCACAACATGAAAGGAAGCCTTCCCCCTTTTCACTTGAACACCTTGTCTAGTCATTTCAAAGACGGCATCACATTTTCTCAGATTACTCTCATCATACAGGGTGTTTGGAAGCTTGGTGCAAAGCCTTAATGGGTGATAGTTGACAGCATTTTTGAGTCATACATGTCTTAGAATTTATTTATTTATTTATTATGGCACTCCAACGACTAGATCACAAAAACATTTACAGGCTCGGCCCGACGATCACTCGCTTCCACGGATTCCACCGCGACGGACGATATTCCTTTCTTACATAATTTTAATTACTAACTGTTTGTCCGGGATTTTATAGTTTGTACATAATAACACGAATAAACCATTGCCTATTTAATACAGTCCACTCTTTTACTGCTCCACGCGTTAACAGAGAATTTCATATTAAAACTTATAAACTACAGCGAACTTGTCATTTAAAGGTGTGCACAGCACTGACATAGTTTGCCTATTATTTATTAAGTGATAATAAAAATAACAATAAAATCAATAAGTTACACGAATAAGGCTTTTTTTTATAACCCAATTCCTGACAGTTACCTAATTGTCAAAAGCCCTAGTCAAAGATAGTATGTTACTTTTTAATTTTTGTGGTTTTACTGATGTGTAGGTACGTAATCTAATAAACAAAGTTCCAAGCACCTATGTTATTGAAAGAAAAAATCTAGATACTTTATAGCTAGCAGATATTTTTTTTAAGTTGAAAGATGTTTGAAAAATAGAAAAAGGTCTATTTATAAAAAAAAATTCAACTACGACATATAAAAAAAAAATATACTTCCTTTAAACCCAGCTTCCAAACATTCTGTATTACGTGAAGTCAGATCTTGTCTTGGAAACTAGTAGCTGTCATTTTCCTGACACGACAAGTTCAAGCAAACCAGACGTTACTTTGAAGATATTTCAGTGTCTTAAGATTTCTGCGAATTTGGTTTCTAACCGTGGCATATGTATTTATTTATTTTTAAGACGACTAAACCAGATGGAGAAAAGGAACTATAGTAGCTTAGTTACGGGGGAGGACTAAAATATACCCTTTCCAGGTTATTTATTTAAAACTTCTTTAGTTTTAAATAGATAACCTGGAAAAGGCGTAGTTTATAATTCTTGAAGTAGTATATTCAGTATTCTTACATTAAAGACATTTATATCCGCAATGAAAGGGTTGTAACTAGGGCTTCCAATACCGGGATCCCAATATTGGTGATTTTATTTTATTATCAGTAGACACTACAGTGAAACAATATTTTTTTATTTATTACACATTATACAGGGTGTCAGGGACATCGACGCGAAAACTGAAACCATGGATTCAGTACATGATTCTGAACATGAGGTTAAATTTTTCGTCGGTTATTAAAAAAAAAATCTGCTGTTTCATAGAAAAGTGCAATACCTACGCGGTCAAAATGTATGGAATAGCAGATTTTTTTAAAAATCATGTACTGAATCCATGGTTTCAGTTTTCGCGTCGATGTCCCTGACACCCTGTATAACGTGTAATAAATAAAAAGATATTGTTTCACTGTAGTGTCTACTGATAATAAAATAAAATCACCAATATTGGGATCCCGGTATTGGACATTTCAATACCGGCATTGAAAAATGACAAAAATGTCCGGGATTTTTGTCATTTTTCAATGCCGGTATTGAAAAATGACAACAACCGGTATTTAAACGGTTTATTTTATCTAGGTACTTTTCTCTCTCTTTTGTCAGGTTATTGTGTTATTTTTTTTAGGAGATTCTGTTTGCAACTTAAAGTTATATAAAAAAGTGATTTTAACCTCTCAGGTATTTTTTGACAGATGAGTCATTCCTGTCAAGCCCCGCGACCACCCACGACGCAAAAGATTTATGACTCACCTTCAGATAAACAAAATACTCAAGTTTCCAAGAAGCCGTCGAACGATAAAGCCTATTATTTTCGGTTCTCGGATAGATAAGGAACCCAACATAAATATTTATAACTTTCGTGTGAAATGTTTACTAAGATTTATTACGCGTTTTTGTTCGCGAGTCTATTGTCCACTAATTTTACGATTTCTGATAAAACTAGCTAACCAATTCACACGAAATTTTGCAGGGTACATTATGGATAGTTATGTTATCTAACAAAAGCGTTTTTAGAGACAAACGTTGAAAATAAAAAATACTAAAAATCTATAATTTTTAAGATCTAGAATTTCTAGTGTTTACGTAACTTTCTTCGTTCCAAAAAAATATTTTTTTGCCGTATTTAGGCAAAAAAAGTGCCTAACATTATTAAAAATCTAATGTAATCATTAAAAAAGGCGACTTACCCATCAAATACCAACGATTACACACCAAAATACCACAAAATCACAGCACGGTCACTTTTTCATTCACATGTTTGTTTACACTTTTAGTTTGGGTCAAAATAGGTATAACATGATGTTATTTACTGCAAATATTATCTACAACGACGTAATATTTACTTAAAAATGAAAATAACACCACTTCCCGTCGATTTACACACAAAAACCACAATAAAAATGAAATATTACGGTAATAACCTTCAAGGCCGGAGCGATTCGTAGACTGACATTTTTTCGTCCCCGAACGTCACTTTCAATATTTTTTTAAAATGTTGCGTTCCAGGTATTTTAAAATGAAATGGTTTTGTTGACTAGCATATCTATCCGACCATAGAATAAAAAAGCCACAGAGGACATTAGACATTATTTATATTAGAAAAAGATAAAATCCCGGTGTCCAACAGGGGTGTCAAACATTGTTTGACACCGGGGCTTGACGGCATGTTCCAAGTGTCAAACATTGTTTGACACCGGGGCTTGAGCGGTATTAAAAAAACAGTGTTTTATTATTTTGTAGTGAAACTTATTAGTTGTTGAAAAAAAAACGATATTAATTAAAAAAATTTAGTCCAATCCCGGGATCCCGGTATTGGTTTTTTTTAACGGTGTTAATACCGGTATTGAAAAAATCCGGTATTCGAAACCCCTAGTTGTAACTCACAAAATCTCACTGCTCTAAATAAACTGTATTTAAAGTGATCAGAATTCAAGACTGATGTTATACCTCGTGATGAGACACAAAAACCAACAACTTTACGAGTGTTCCCGCCATGTAATTGAATAACAAGATGGCGGTGTAAGGCTCTGTGCAGAACAGACTAATAATAAGGTTAATTACAGTTTTTCCATAACAAACATTTATTCATGGTAGAGATACCATTTATGGATACTCTAAGCTACCTAATTGAACAAAATGTGGAAAAATATATTTAAAAAAAAATTGTTTATTTCTGAACCAAAACATGACAACAAGTTGGTGATTGGAGCCTCCTTTTGATCTTAATGTGAAAGTTTGTTACTCAATCACGCAAAAACTGCTGAACGGATTTGGATAAAATTTGGCACACAGATAGTTTATAACCTTTTTATTCCGGTAGATATAATTTCGGTAATTTCCGAAATCCACGCGGGCGAAGCCGCTGGAAAAAGCTACCTATCCCTGGCTGGAATGAGAAAGCCTTCTGTTGCTCGGTTATACAAAAGGAAGAAGAGATTTATCTAGTAGCTAGAAAAACTTTGAAAATTAAAAATGAAACTCTTGCATTAATGAGTAAACAATTTAATACTCAGTTTTAAGAACTGTCAATTGTGTATTTCAATGAACATTACACATGCATGACTTTAATTGTTGTTTACTTACTCTTCAAGTTATAAGTAGGTAATCACCTAATCACTCATCTTGTTACCTGATTTGGATACAACCAGTGACTCCTGGGACAAAATTACTGCGCCTAGTCAGACACGTGAGAGAGTAGACACTAACAATTATATTATTGTCGTTTGTTTTATTTACTGCATCCATCTCTATTTTGCCGAGTCCATTTAATGGACGTCTTTTCTTTTTCACCGTGGATGTTTCTATTTGTAGTGCTTCAAAATCATAGCTTTTTACCGCCATGGTCGTTAGATTCATTTAAGGCATCGGATCGACTATTCAAATATTTGTAGTCATTTTAGTCTAAATATATGAAGCATTTCGATTATTTTTGTACTAATAGCGTCCCGTGGTTTCACCCGCATAAGTCTCGATCCCGTGGTAATATCGAGATAAAAAGTATTCTATGTGTTAATCCAGGTTATAAACTATCTGTGTGCCAAATTTCATCCAAATCCGTTCAGAAGTTTTTGCGTGAAAAAGTAACAAACATCCATCTATTCTCACAAAATTTCGCATTTATAATATTATTAGTAGGATAGTAGGATAGTAGGATTTAGGATAGTTAGGATACCCGTCCACCACCAATTGTTTTGATCAGGATTCCGAATAGGAACAGGCGTGATTAATTACTTTGGTTTTGGATGTCATGACAAGAGAGCATCCTCTTTTTTTCCAACTTTCTTCTGATCAAAATCTATCGTTGTGTTTAGACCTTAAGGCTTGGAAGTGTTGTCGTGTCGCGGTCGTATATATCAGTGGCGGGGCCCAGCATGCGGCCCGCCAGTGGTATAATGTGGCTACTTTAACATATCAGCGAGGAAATATACCTAGATTTGTCAGGCGATCGCCCTAAAATGGCTGGTAATGTTTCCATTTTAGAAATAGGAGACTCCTCTTCGGCATTTGAAAGTGTATTCAATGTAAGCCGCTGTCAAACCTGTCAGTTTGTTATTGTGTTTGTTATTTTGGTCAATCAATCTCAACAGATAATGTGAGATTTGGGCGATCAGGCTTTCAGTTACATACGGGGTTCAACTGGCAAAACACCAGCAAATTATTTCTAAAATTTACCGTATTAATTATAATAATTGTCATTTCCAAATTCAAAACAAGCGTTTCCCACATTTACCTCTACGCACGTTTGGCAAAGCTTTTAACAAAAGCTGTCGTGAAGCGAACACGCCCGAGACTGGGGGTCATAAGCTCACAAAGTGACGTCACGAACAGGATCAGTAGGGTCTGCCGTCTGTAGCTTTTGATCCGTACAAAGGGCAAATGGGGTATCCTATGTCTGTAAATGTAACGAGTTGGTAATTAAATTAAGTGATCTTTTTATATTTAGAAATTGCTTTTGTTAATATGCTACTTCATTATGATATTGCTGTGGAAGTCAACGAGGAATAAAGATCAAAGGACCAAATATATTGGGTAGGGACAACTTTTGACAGATATCGGTTTGAATACAAGTAAACTGATTGAACATTTACGTGGAATTTGTGAATATAGGAAAAAAAAAATGTGGAACCACCACAGGCAATTCAGATTTAAAGGTTTTAAAGAATCAATATAATAAACAGTAAAATTACCACATTTTTAATCGCTGTACAGAATCTATCGCTTCAGCAAACAAGTCTACATATCTGTAATGTTGGCAGCACAGCGTGGTTTCGCGCGCAGCGTGGCGCGAAAATTATAACCTCGCGCGATCTGGCTCGCACAAATCAATTTGTGCCGTTATGGCGATGTTAACGCAGCCGCGACACGGATGCGCGGCTCCTTGCACTCATGTTTTTGCCTGTTTGTATTTTGAAATGGTAATGACATTAGATGACTTTATTTAATTATGATGATAATTACTTTATTCATATATTTTTGTTAGGATGTTTTCAACACTATTCGTGATTGGACTATTATTAGATCCAATGTATTTAACTGAAATATGTTAATTTTAATGATAGAATTGAGTAAATACTTGTAGGCACCTACCTACGGACACGGTTTCCTGAAACAAATGTCCCATTAGTCAGGTACACCCTCGTGAGCCTCGTCAAATAGCATCAAACAAGAGGATTCTTCCTTCCATATTTTCATAATCCGTGATGTTTGAAAATAGGTATCAATTTGAACATTTGCGTGACCAGCTATTAATCAATTCCAAAATCATTAAAGTTGTTTACATCCTCAAAAACATAACATCTGGTTAAGATTCCACTCATCATCCTAACAGTACCATACTGTTTGCTTTCTCGAAGTACCAGAGCGCCATACAAGACAGGAGGCAGTCCGAACAATGCTGTGTACGCAACGCGCAAAGGCACGACTAATGACTGCTGAATAATTTAACGGAGAGACGGCGTGACTTGCGCTGCCGTCTGTAGTCCTAGTCCATGGAGAAAAGTTAATATTTCGTAATTTTTTCAATTTTATGGATGTAACAGGCCGGGTAACAGCAGGTTTTTATAATTTCAAGTAATAGTGAAAGAAAAAAAAGAAAGAAAATTAAAAGCTGTGTTGTTCCGAAAAGCAAAAGCTGTTGCGTTAACGAAGGTTTTCCCAAACTAAAGAAAATTCGAAATCATAGCCCAAAAAGAGAGTTGTTCTAGTGTTTTATGGCGGCTTTTCATATCTTGTAAAGTTCACTATAGCCATTATGAGAAAATATTCTCTCTTACCTAGAAGTTTTTCAGTGTCCTCATTTTCATGCATTAGATCTATACCTACATCGCTGAAGCTGCATATTCCACATTTTATTTTTCCGTTTTCATTTTATTTTGAACTGTCTTCTTCCAAACCTCGCGATGTCAACAGAACTTTTTGCAGACCCACGAAAAAAAGGTAAAATACTCAAATGTAAAAAGCCAGTGTTATGATGGAGCGGTATGCACATTCGTCACGCTTTGCTTCACAAAAGTTAACAATGAACCTCTTAACCTACCACAATGAACAACATTGCAAAAAGAACCTTATTTTTCGCAAAAAAAAGCAAAAATAAACATGTTCCATTCTTGATTTTGACAAAATACGCACCCACGTACAGACAATCAATAGTTTTTTTTATTGGCGATGATATTATGCTCATTCAGCCTCAATCGAATCGAATCGATAGATCGAGCATGAAATTAATTATTTGTGCGAAAGGTTTATGAAGCTACCTGAGTGTTTTTTAAATGTTTTTATCGTTGTGAAGTGTAATCGTACATTTGTTAAGGCTTTCAAGGAGTTAAAGAACCTGTGGAAGAAAAAGTTAGATGCTGCTTTTATTTTGGTTTTATGTTTCGTCCATGCCTGCTCATAAAAATGTCACCTGCAGATTTTTTTTTTTAATGAATGTTATTATGGTATTAGTCCGATTCGTCTGAGATGTTTAAATCAAAAGCTAGATGATCGTGAATCTAATGAGGGTTAGGTATTTTTAAAACAATATTCTGTTTCGCTAATTATTGTTGATGGTCACACGAAGGCTACTTTAGGAGGCCAGCAGAGCCTAACGAATTAAAAATTGGATTAAACGTTTTTTCCATAAATCACCTGACATTTTTCTCAAGATATCCGACCCATTTCTTCAAAAGGAACACAAAAACGAGCATGTAATCGCAATCCTCGTGGTAAAGTCTGCAGGTTGTCAGTCTAATGTGTTTTGTAGAATAATGATGCGAGGCGAATTATTAGAGGTGTGGCGAATCGAGTGGCTAGTGCCAATTTTGAAATAGGAATCAATTGTTTTTTTTTCTTGGCTTAGGTATGTGTAAGTTTTTATGCAGTTTAACCATAATGGTGCACTTACAGTGTATTTCAAATTTATCTGTTGCAGAATTTAGTGTAAGTATCGTAAACTTTTGGTCACACAGTGAAAACCTGTTTTTTTCCATTTCACATACCAGCTAGAATATTCTGTAAAATCTCAACGTGAACTCTTAGGTGAACTGAGCTGTCAATTCATAGCGATCCCTTGCATCAGGTAGAATGACAGCTCACTTCAAGCTCACTTTATATAAGAGGGTTTATCCTAAAAGTTGGCAACGTCGTAAATAGCTGTCAAATATTTACCTGTTTTGATTAATTTAGCAATATTACTGTATGAAATTAAGAAATGTGGCTAACTAGGGAACTAATATATTGATTATGAAATGCAATAATTAATATTGTAATACCGAATATTTAGTTTTAGATGTAAAAAAGTATTTGGAAACTTTTGAATTGCCTTTTTTACACCTAAAATTGTTACAACATCAAATTCAGTGTTATAATTGCAAACAGACAGCACGGTTGGCGCAGTGGTTAAGCGATTGACTGCTGCGCTGCGTGTCGCGGGTTCGATTCCCGCACGGAACAAATATTTGTATGACCTACAAGTAGTTGTTCCGGGTCTGGCTGTTTGTGTATGTGAGTTTAAATGTTTGTAAACGCACCCACGATACAGGAGGTAATTCCTAGTGTGGGGCAAAGTTTTTCTTAAAAACAAACAAACAAACAAACAAATGTATTATTAATATTCTAGGGAACTAGTTGGCCACATTTCTTATTTCCATACAGTAACATTGCCAAATTAATCAAAACAGCTAAATACTTGACATCTATTTGCGATGTTGCCCACTTTCAGAATAAACAATCTTAATATGATTTTACGGAAAGATTTTTAAAAGAATAGTTCGGCAAAAGTCTATGAAGCAATTTGTGATTCACAAATTGTCTATGCAGTGGTTTTAAAGTTACAAACTCCTTGTAGATTCAAATTCACCCTATTTCTGATTTCCCCTCTTAAAAATTGCTTCGTAAAAAGACAAAACACGTCGTATATACCTCCCTATATCTACATTATACATCGGTTTACCTTAGTTCAGAGTATACAGAAGGGAGGCCGAATCAAAACGGACTTGTTATTCCAAATTATATTTTTTTCTCAAGGGGAGGATGTTTGTACGAATCCTTAATAGAAACGAAACATTTTGGTCTGAAAGAAATCTGTATAACTTTAGGGGATGTAAAGGAAATTGCACCTTATGGCGACGAAAATAAGAGTGACGTGACTTGTCATTATAATGTTATTTGAAATCTTCAGGTCTGGCAGCGACAGGTTTATTAATTTTCCTTTTTCTTTCTTTTTATTTTTCTTCGGTTTTCGTTTGCGAAGTTTCGTTATTTTTTAACGTATACCTAACTGTCTTTTCTGATTTACATACTGATTAGATGTCAGCGTTTCCGAGTATCTACTGTGTTAGGACATTTATATATAATATAATAATGAGATACCTTTGGAGTTTATTTCGCGAATACTTATCTACTTACTATATTCCTTTTTGTTTCTATTTCGGCTACTTACAGTTATTGTTATATGAATCAATTGATATACCCAAGTCAAACCTGGGTAAGTGAGAACTGGGTAAGCGAGAAAACTCTATAAATGAAAGTAATTGCCAGCAGGACTAACATGACACACGAGACAATTATCCACCCTCGCGAGACAAATGTTTGTCAATTTCTGTAGTTTTATCGTTTTCTGACAGCTACGCCATACAAAATACTCGACTCGTTCTGTCAAACTTGATGTTTTGTGGACAAACCCTAACATGACACGTTATTTACCTCGATTTTTGACAGTTCAACACGAGATAATCAGTAATTTTGTCGTATTTAGTCGTCCTCGATTTTGACGACGATAAGAGTAGACAAAAAGACAAAATTATGATGCATAAAAAACTCGAAAAAAAGATAGCAGATTCATAGTCGTACTTATTGTAGGCAATATATATATATATTTTTAATGTGGGTGTACGCCGGTGTACTGTAGTGGAGGGAAGCACTATCACGTAGATGACTATTACTTTCAGTAATAACCAGTCGCTTTGCCAATTATGGTGATTAAATAAATAAATTAACGAAATCTAGGGATGGCTGTATAGTAATATCAAACCTTCGTAACATAATTACTAAAATCACCAGAAAAAAAATATACAATAGACGTGGATATATTTAGTAACTTGTTCCGCTTAGTTATTTCTAAAGAGCCATAAAAAACTTCTCCACTCCAAGACTCGTCTGCTCCACCGGCCATCGGTCCTTCGACAAACATGGCCAGCCAACTGCCACTTCAGCTTGCGTACTCTAAAATCTATGTCGGTAACTCCGGTGTTTTTCCGGATAACTTCATTTCTGATTTTATCCTTCAAATAAACTCCGAGCATACCCCGCTCTATAGCGCGCTGAGTGACCTTGAATTGGTGTAACAGCCCGACTGTTCACGTTTCGGCACCGTATGTCACAATGGGTGGGACGCAGTGGCATAAGACCTTAGTCTTCAAACATTGTGAGACTGGCGACGAGAAGACTTGACGAAGTTTTCCAAATGCTGCCCAACCGAACTGGATCAGGATCTGGATCTTGGTCGGCTTTTTTCTCAAAGTTTTGCCTACCGAGAACAAGTAGGTTATACTAGGTTTGCCTATCGTTACCTGGCACATTACTGGTGGAAGTGGCAGTGCTTCGGGGAGGCTTATGTCGAGCAGTGGACATCTTTCCAAATGATGATGATCATCCGGCTAGGGCTACTGCTATAAAGATCAATACCGACAGCCAAAGGCTAAGAAGGCAGGTTATAACTTAGACATCCATACATACATACAAAAAATGCTACTACAAAGTAAAAAATAATTTTAGTTTCGGAAGTCGCTGATGTTGGTTTTGTTTGTTTCATCAATCACGTAAATCACTTAAATTGGCCAAGGTATCACTTAGAAATCGTCTAGGTACATGTAAAAAAAATGTCGACAGGTTAACCTCCTCCTTTTATGAAGTAGGTTAAAAAGAACTCAAAAATCTTGCCTACGCCATGTTCCTTCTGACACTGTACCTATGTAGGGAACACATCCATTTTTGTTACACTGTGTTACAGCTTGCGAGGAATGAGAACCGTCGCCGTCGCTCTTTTTTTTTTTCATTTTTCTTCATCATTCTCTAGCGTGGAACTTATTTCTCTTGCATCTTTATGTAGTCTTAGTACTTACAAGAAAGCTGTAGAATGAAATGATGAATGTAGAAAATTATGTTACAGTAAAGCTGGTTTTTGAATGAGGAATAATGCATTACTGTCGCGTCCAGCAATTAGGGCATTGATGGACGACGAGTCCATCAATGGCTGGTTGCGGCCAAGGCTTGTATAGTACTTTTCTTAAACAATGCGCGGAAATTCAAACTTAGTTAATTAATTATAAATTCCAGAATAAATGCGGAAAACCAAAAATTTTCACGCGCCAATATGTTCATTTGTTTCTTCTTTACTATAAATAGCTCTATTTGCTAAGCCAGTTCGAAATTTAAATAAAGTCTTAATTATGTTAGGTACCTCCATGGTTATGTTGTCCTTAATTATGTTGCCATGTGTTGAAGTAAAAAGTTAGTTCCATTTTTAAATAACGTGACAGATAAGAGGTTTCATAGTAATTTATTTGGCTGTTAAACACGATTGTTATGGATTTTCTTTAACATTGCCGGGCGTTCGCTTGTTTTTGACCAGTAGGTACAGCAATTTCGATTTAACTCGAAGAAGGTTGTCAAAATAATGTTAGGTTTTCCAAGCATGTTTGAGAAATAATTATTATCTTACATAATAGAAAGTCCAGAATGAATACCTACATAAATAATAGTGAGAATTAACAAATAGTATCTACCTACCTACTTAGTACGGCAAGACCAGCTTTGGAATAGAAAGATATTCTAAATTCACTAGTGTAAAACAAAAAAGAAAACAATAAACTTAACACAAAATATTTGGTAGCAATGTAGAAAATTAAGATCGTTGCAGTCATCATCTGCATAGCCTTTTCCCAGCTAGGATGTTAGGGTCAGCTTCCAGTCCAACCAGATGCAGCTGAATACAAGTATTTTACATGGAACAACTGCCTATCAACAACGACCTCCACAACCCAGTTACTGGGTAATATACGATACCCCTTGGTAAGATTTTCAGACTTTCAGGCTTCTGAAAACCCGTAACGACTGTCGACTGTTAACGTGGTTTCCGAAGCACGGAGGGGTCTCGTTATATAATGGATGGTCACCCATCCACGGACCGACCTCGGCAAACGTAGCTTATTATTTAGCAATGTAGAAAATTAATCATTGTGTTACTGAGAAAAGCATCCATACCCAAACGCAAAGCAAAAATAGAACTCAAAAAATAAATGACAGTTGCTAGGTAATAAAAAGTTTGTCATCGCAATGCAGCACCGATTAGCTCGTGGCTAAGTACTAACAGCCGCACGGGTCGATTCATCAGAATAAGCTACGCTTGCCGGGGTTGGTCCGTGGATGGGTGACCATTACTACATACCGAGACTCCTCCGTGCCTCGGTAAGCACTCCTGGCTGTCATTCGTGGATCTTTGACAGTCGTTACGGGTCGTCAGAAACCCGAAAGTCTGACAACCAGTCTTACCAAGGGGTATCGTATTAACTAGTTATTGGGTTGCGGATGTCAGATAGGCAGTTGGTCCATGTAAAATACTGGTATTCAGCTGCATTCAATTAGACTGGAAGCCGACCTCAACATGGTTGGGAAAAGGCTAGGCGGATTGATTGATCACAATGCAGCAATGAAAATAATGGCTTATATAGCCACAACACCCTGTCCTCCGCCTTCCGCACCCAGTCAGTCCCAGCCACCTTCTTAAGGTCGTCGGTCCATATAGCTGGGGGGCGTCCCATGCTACGCTTGCCGATACGCGGTCTCCAGGACTTGTCTGCTCCACCGCCCATCGATCTTTCGACAAACATGACCAGCCCACTGCTACTTCAATGTCCTTTTAGAGTCATGAGGAACAGGGTGTAAAGTTCACTCATCCTCTACAGAAAAGGGAGGATCCTCCGACCAGACAGGTGTTGTGTCTGGCGGGCAATTGCCCAACGATTGATGTCGGGGAAGTTAAATATATGGTGTTCGCGCGGTATACTCTAATTGCGCGATGCAGAATTTGTGTGACGTCAGGATTTTGTGTGACGTCAGGTCTTTAATACGTAGTTCGCATGTAGCGATCACATCCTTACTCTGCAAGCTATGTCGGTAACTCCGGTTTTTTTCCGGATAATTTCATTTCTCACGTTATCTTCCAAAGAAATACCGACCATAGCCTACTCCAGTAGCGCAAAAAAGGCAAATGTTTGCTATTAAATACCTAAGCTTTATACAGGGTATAAGTAGGGTTGGCAACCCTACTATATTATATATTATCCTGCTAAATTAGAGGCCTAAATACTATATTTTCGAAAAAAAAATATAGTGGGCGAAACTAGTATATTTTTATATTTCAATACAAAATGGCGAGATGATCGCAATAGGGCCAGTATTGATATCATAAAAGCTAAATTAACGTAATTTTGTAACCTTAAGTTAGAGTGTAAAAATTTATAAATAAGAGACAATTAAAAAAAACAAACTGTTACTATACATTTAAATAATAAAAATGATTTTGACCTTCTATATTTTTTCGCCATCTACTATATTTTTACAGGCAATTGCTTCGAAAAAACTATATTTAATATAAAAAGTTGGCAACCCTAGGTATAAGGGTCATCGACGCGCAACATGTAACCATGCATATACAGTACAAATAATTCAGGACAGTTTGCATGTCGATGTCCCTGCCATCCTGTATTAGGGATCCACCTATCATTTTAACAACCGCTTCTGCTACCAACATCAGAAAGTAAAACAACTCGATACTGCCGAAATTCGAGAGAGACTAATCGATTTATACTTAAATGAAATTGGTACCCGTCTTGAATCTACTTAGACACAACAAAAAGTCAGTGACTCTTTCTAAGTAGGTATTCATTACTAGCTTCCGACAGCGGCTTCGCCCTTAAATGTTATATATAGCCTATGTTACTCAGTGATAATATAGCAATCTACTAGTGAAATATTTTTTTAAATCGGCCCATTAGTTTTTGAGTTAATTCATTACTTGAACACAGATAGGAAACCATTTTCCGAAATATATTCCTGATAATTCGATTCACTCAAATCGATTTACGACTACAAGCCATGAAAATCGAAATTAAATCTCGACACTCACTACTGTCAAGAACGTAAGCATAGACAATAAAGCTTTCATAGAATTACAAAAACATTCATCCATAAATCTGCAGGATTTTTAAACGCAACCGAAACATCGCGTTCCCTGCAAAGAGATGTAACTGGGAACGTGTAGGTGTAGTTCGCAAATTTCAACAAAGCTCCCTCTGACAGCAATTCCGTTTTAGAGCCTTAATCCCGACTCTAGTACGAATAAAAGGCATATTTCGTTCGCCGACGCTCGCAAAATTGTCATCGCAAATAGCTTTTGCCTTGGGCGTTACAGTTACCCAACTCCAGAACTTTGTAACTCACCAAAACATGCAAAGAGTTTTGAACTTTCAACTTCTCACATAAAGTCGGAAATATTTTCTCTCAAACTCTCTTGAGTATTGTAACAATGAAAATGCCAGCATTGCACACGTAAATACAATTCGTGGGATCGTTTCGATCGTCTAGATTTAGCGGCTTAAGAAATAAGGTTCACAATCGTTCGAATGGGAAATCTGAACTTGAAAATCGTCGCCTGCCTGACGCTCGATATCAAATAAACATTATTGTGGGGGCAAAACGCCTGAAGCGACACATTCTGTTTGAACGATTGTGAGCTTTAATACTGTTTGTTTAAAGTTGGTAATTGAGAAATAATTTCATATTGCTAGGATTTTCGCCGGGGGAAGTAACAAGGATGGCCGGATACAGGTATCGATAGGAGTGAAAGGGACAGGAATATAGCTCGGAGCACTGTGATTGGTCAGGAAGGCCGCAGGCTGTGAACAGTAGCCCGCCCTATGTCTACTGTAAACGATGACGCAGCTGCCACAAAAAGGTGTAACTAGAGCTGAAGTGGTAACTATTACTTTTTGTTTATTCTTTTTCAAAACGATAGACTTGAACGTACATTACTGTGGATATTATTATTTTAGAGATATAGGTACTTAAGCATATCCCGTCTTGCCAGGTATTATTTTTGCAATTTATATTTTGTGTTTTTGATTGTTCAACGAGGTCTTATACTTACTTTATTAAAAAAATATAATGAACACGTAACACCTGTTGCCTGTGCCTGGGAGCTATTCCGTATAAATAAACAGTTACATACGCGTACATGGAATGTGTATTCATATTGGCTTTTGTGAACAATGCAAGATTGTGTTGGAAATACGTGCAATTATGTATTTTGGGTATTAAATGCATAAGTTAAATTCAATAATCATCTTCAACAATAGCTCTTTTTCCATTGTATTTATTATGCGTACAAATCTTACAAAAACATCTAAGATGTGCAGTAACCCATTTGTTCGCGAAAACCGTCGCCGCCGGCGTCACCGAGGGCGCTCATAGCTCGGGGCGGGGCGCGCACACATTTACAATCACACCCTCCAAACATCGTACATACAAGGAAAATCCTATATATGTGTGCAATTTCCACACACACACTTCCATTCGTAAAAAAATCTTCACAAAACCCGCCATGTGTAAGTAAGTACACGGCGAAAGTATCAATGTGTGTGTAAATTCGTACAGTTCCAATAGAAACTTTTTGGACCCAATACACGAATTCTTTTATATTATTCCACGCACACTTTGAAGTAAGAGTTTTTTCCAAGACCCCTATTTCCCGGTATATAAAGATACTTGTATATTTTTCTCGTACAAGCAATTTGGTTATGTAACAAGGTTATGTAGAGTTAAATAATTAAGACATTGTGATGTTCCTTTTGATATTCTATTTAAAACTTCATTTTCTGTCTGAATTTATTTATTTTGTAAGAAAAGTTGATTGTGAGCAGAATTCGTTAGAATAAATACGTGAAGGCGAATATGTAAGTATAAATACATATTATTAGATATTTTTGTATCCAGTTTTAGATGAAACAACGCGAAAATATTTAATTCTTTAGTAATTCGATATTTCTTTCAAATTTTTGAGCCATTCTCACATCTCTCTCAAAAAGCTCTTTCCGACTATTTGCAAATTACCCGATCGAGGCTTTAATCGCGTTGTAGTATTATTTTTATTAAATTCTTAAGCTAAAACTTTCTATGTTACCTCTTATTGAAAAAGCCTGAATAAAGAGCTACATAAGTATATTAAGAATAACAATTGATCGAATCTAATTGATTCAATCAATCTGCCTAGCCTTACCCAACTATGTTGGGGTCGGCCTCCGGTTTAACCAGATGCAGCTGAATACCAGTATTTTACATGGAGTGACTGCCTATCTGCCCTCCAACACACATTAACAGGGTAATACTATACCCCTTAGTAAGACTGTTTGCCAGACTTTCGGGCTTCTGACGACCCGTAACGACTGTCAAAGATCCACGAATGACAGCCAGGCGTGCTTACCGAGGCACGGAGGAGTCTCGGTATGTAGTAATGGTCCTGATGGATCGACTCGTGCGGCTGTTATTACTTAGCCACGAGCTCCTCGGTGCTGCTTTGCGATAACAAACTTTTTATTACTACTACCAACTGTCATTTATTTTATGAGTTCTATTTTTGCTTTGCTCCGTGCCTCGGAAAGCACGTTAAGCCGTTACTTAACGTGCTTTCCGAGGCACGGAGGAATCTCGGTATGTAAAGATGGTTAGGTACTCATCCACGGATCAACCTCGGCAAGCGTAGCTTAACCTGATGGAACGACTCGTGCGGCTTTTATTAGCTAACCACGAGCTCCTCATAGGATCTAATTGACCATTGAAGCAAAATAAAACACCAGTTTAAATTCTATTCTTTGTAAGAGTCGGAACAATTTACATTTTTCCTTGGTTGTCTTTAACAAAGGCTACACAGTTCTGTCAACAAACATTTTATCTGGTTAGCTTGATCGATTTTGGGGTTTTATTTTCGATTTACTTTTAGGTTTTTTCTTTGATGATTTATCTGCAATTTAAGTTAATTAGAATTGTTTAAGACATTGTATTGACAAACTTACACCACGCTATAATTTTACTATGAACGTGTGGACTACAATTCGTATTTAAAAGCTACTCGCGCCGCGAAATTGAATATCGAATTAAATTGAATTACCGAAGTATAATCGAATTATGTCAGAATTTCAAATAACAACATTATTATCGATACAATTCGGTGTATGTAGTTATATTGCATTTGTTTCAGAGGCGCCGCTCCGTTAGTTTCAGCCGGGCCGCCCTGAAACACGGCCATTGCGCGACGGGCGACGCCATCTTTTATTTTATAAATAACATTCTTTATTTAAAACTGTTTTGTTTCTTTTTTGCAGTTGCGTCGTTTTTCATTATGAGACATTGACTGTGTGATAAATGAAATTAGTGAATGATTTTAGTTTGTAAAAATATTAGAGGTACCTACTGATTGTTTTATGATTGAATTATTTATGGTGAGAAGAACCATATTAAATTAACGTTAAGCTTAGCTGTGTTGTGAATTTGAGTGAATGCGTTAGTGAACATAGCCTACGTATCTACTTTAGTGACAAATACGTGCACTGACTGGACAGGTCCACTCAATAACTCCCTTCAAAATGTTTGAGCTAAATGGTGCTGATCCATGCGTCATGTATACCTATACGGGCGCCGTCAGTTGGGACTGGTCATCTCTTAGCTGCCATGACTTATTACATTTTTTGAATCGTTCTTTTTTCAAAAAAAGGAGGAGGTTCTCAATTCGACAATGTTTTTTTTTATGTTTGTTACCTCAGAACTTTCGACTGGGTGAACCGATTTTGATGATTCTTTTTTTATTTCAAAGCTAGTGCTTCCCGTGTGGTCCCATATAAATTTTATTAACTTTGCTCGGATGGTTTTTGAGTTGGGTTCAATAATACGTATTTTTTCCCACTTAGTACCTATATAGATTAAGATTAAGTTCGTGTCACTGTTATTTACATAGCAGGTAGTGGTATTCGAATTTGTGTGGGGTAGGTACCACTACTAAAAAGTGAAAAATAAAAACTTTTTACACTACAAAGCGAAAGCCGAAGTCGGAAAGCGGAAGTCGGTTGATTTGTTTTTGTAAAAAGTTTTTTTCTTTTTATTACGGACGCTTCTAACGTGCACGTGTTTCTACATTGTTCTCACATGTATAATTGCAACATGAATGATGTAACCAATATTTTGTAACAATATTTTGATTTTTAAAAGAGTGTCCGTGGAGTTTCTTCCCCGTTCTTCTCCATAGGTAACCTACTACGCTTTAGAATGGGCAACTAGCTTCATATTTCTGACTGACGCACCACTTGACAATTCAAAAATGCCTGTAAATGGTTTAATTGAAATAAATGTTTTGTGTTTTGAGTCAATCTGTGTGCTTCTTTTCTCAAAAGACCATTTCAGATACCAATCTCATATAGATTGGTATCGTCTTCACATGATCTGACCAAGATTATGTCTGGACTTTAAAAGAGACTGTGACCTCTGAGTTTGTTTCGGCCTTTCTTCTCAGAGTAGTCGAATAGGAAACGCCGACCTTATCTAGTTTTTAAAATATTATTGACGTGTAAGGCGATTATCACACTGCACCGCATCACGCTGCATGTTGCGTGTCAACGAACTAAAATGAACGCGCGTGGATGCGTTTTCAGTGTGTTGGACTGTGCGTGTTTTCTATACAAATGGAGATACTTACAAGCAACGCATTCACGCGCTACGCTGCGTGATGCGGTGCAGTGTGCCAATCGCCTAAAAGTGTTTGTACAAACCTATCTACACAAAATAAAATCATGTTATTGTTTGCATGACCAGCTGTTTTACATGTAATACCGGGCACGTTGCAAATTGTAAGTGCATAAATGCAATGTAAACCAAGACATGGTGCTGTAACCTACAGCCAAAGCCCGGACTCCACCAAAGCGGAGATATGCGAAGATGTCCGAAGCGGAGACGAGAAGAGATGTTTTTCAGTTAAGGTTGAACTAGTCGCGGGCTCGAACTCATTGGTGGGCTTGGTCAAAAAGTACGCTATCTCACCTGGCATCGTGTCCGACAGAGATAGTATCAGTGATGAGCAGTTAGAAGACAAAACGATTTCATGTTTTACTTTGGATGTACAATGTGTAACAGTGGAGTAAAACCCTCCCGAAATTTGTATGGAAAAAGTATCGGCTAGTTGCGCCTTAAGGTGTATCACTGAAGTTGTGCGGAAATGCGTACTGGCTACACTGGAGCGGAGATGTGTGCTGGCTAGAGTGGAACTGGTACAGTTACAGCGTCGCTCACTGCACACCGCTCACATCTGCTCTCGTCTCCGCTACGCGCCGTCGCCAGCTTGCGAGGTACAGCTCACATCTCCGCTTTGTACGGCCGCCCAGTTCTCGGCGAGGCACAGCTCACATCTCCGCTTCGATCGCACCATACAAATATGAAACATCTCCGCTCAGTGGTCTCCACTAAAGCTGAGTGGAGACGAGGTGTGTTAATAACGAAATTCTATTGGTTGTTTAAAACACATCTCCTCTCCTCTCGTCTCGTCTCCGGTTTGATGGATTCCGGGTCGCCAACACTGAGTCAGGAAGTGTGCGAGTTTCATGATTGTTCCTTCTCCGTATATGAAGAGTTTGCCCTGCATTAAGTACTACAGGAGCTCGTGGGTAAATAATAACGATCGAAGTTAAGCTATGCTACCGCGGTCGGTTCGTGAATGGGTGACCATTCATAAGATATCGGAATATGTACCTTTGAAAGCAAGTTAAGCCGTTGGTGCCGGCCGTCATTCTTAGATCTTTAACAGGCGTTTAATAAGTCTGACAACCAGTCTTACCAAGGGGTATCGTATTACCCAGTAACTGGGTTGTGGAAGTCAGATAGGCAGTCGCTCCATGTAAAATACTGGTATTCAGCTGTTTCCGGTTAGAGGAACTCGTGGCCAAGTGATAATAGCCGCACGGGTCGATCCATTGGGTTAAGCTATGTTTGCCGGGGTTGGTCCATGGATGGGTGACTATCTTTATATACCGAGACTCCTCCGTGCCTCGGAAAGCACATAAAGCCGTTGGTCTTGGCTTTCATTCGTGGATCTTTGACAGTCGTTACGGGTCGTCAGAAGGCCCGAAAGTCTGACAACCAGTCTTATCAAAGGGTATCGTCTTACCCAGTTACTGGGTTGTAGAGGTCAGATAGACAGTGGCTGCATCAGGTTAGACTGGTAGCCGACCCCAACTTAGTTGGAAAAAAGCTGGGCAGATGAGGTAGTTACATATCGAATTACCAGGATCTAACGGGTGGTGATTAGGTATATACTTACCGTTTATATAATTATAGATACCAAAACCACCAGAAAACCTTACATAACAAACGGGACAACACGCAAATTAACGAAAAATAAAAAATAATAAGTAAAGCCAAAAGGTAATCATCGCGGGGCATAATCTTGTTACACAAATGTTTGGCAAAATAAAAGAAGCGTAATTATTTAAGAAATTCAACGCTCAAAGGGTCGCCGCCTCCCCCCTCTCCTGCTGAAAGGGGGTGGCGGCCATTGTAATTATTTTTCTTAAAAACTTTCCCGGTATGAATTTGTTCTTTGAAGAAAAAATATTAAGTAAGCTGACTGTGGATGTGGTTTTTTTTTGTTTTGATGTTCAGTTTTTTTTAAGTGGAAGCTTCTTTAGGCGCGTTGGGCATTTTTGAGATGGGACTAAACCATTGATTTCGCGACATTGTGACGACACCAGCTTTTGACCATTAAAATACATCAACGCGTTGATTACTGCGGTGTGTGCAGTAAAAGACATCAACGCGTTGATTACCGCAGAGCCAATTTTTTTTCAAGTTTTCACTTCTGTCGGCACTCCCGGAGTGCCACTGTTTTTTTTTTTTGCTTCTTGTAAGTACAGTCGGGGAACTTGTTTGTTGAGGAGCTTGATACACTTTGTCAATTTGCTGTGTCATAGCTATTTCATTTTGCTTTTCGATCATATTCCCTTACATAAATAATCAGCCTATAATGTTCCCACTGCTGGGACACAGGCCTCCTCTCTGTGAGAGGGAGTGGACCATAATCCACCACGCGAGCCCAGTGCGGGTTGGTAGATGTCACATGTATTGGTTTTTTTTTGGTTCTAGGACATGCCGGTTTCCTTCACCGTTTTGAGAGCAGTGGTGATGAAATAATTTACATAAAGTAAAGTGCCTGCTTGGTTTCGGAACCATGACTTGCAACTCGTAAGTCGCGGCCGTTACCACTGGGCCACCATATATTCCCTAATAACTATATTAATGAAGAAATTGATCTTATTAGTAAAAATGTATGGTTGATGTTTTAAGCACTATTTCGTTATTCTACGAACAGGACCAGCATTTAGGTTCTATAATGCGTTTATGAAGGAAATAATTCTGTGGATTACCTATAGTTTAGGTCTTATTTAGATACCTTCCAGGTAGATGTTATCTATACACATACATACAGGTTGGTAGGGACATCGATGTGAAAACTGTTACCATGGATTCAGTACACGATTCTGAAACCCCTGCGTTGAAATTTTTCGTCGGTTACTAAAAAAAAACTGCTGTTTCATAGGCCTCATTTACGGAGACGCGGGGCGTCGCGCGTTGCGTTGAGCGGCGCGGCCCGCACTGAATTCAAATATATGGCGTTGTATGAGTGCGTTTACGGAGAAGCGATTTTAGACGCGTTTGTTTGAATTAGGGCGTTTTTTGCGGCCGAGCCCGCGAATGGCACCGACGCGTCCCACGCGGCGTTTATCGCGGCGGCGCACGCAGCGGCAATTCTCGATGAAGCTATGTCCGAGGCGGAATCTTCTGTCAGTCTTATTTAGAAATCGCGCAACACACGTGCGCTCCCATCTCTCGCCAACATAAAACTAGTCGATTTGATCGAGGCGAGCGTGCGCCGCAGGATTCGCCGCGGGCGCCGCGGCGGGCACCGCCACGCTTCCCGTCTCGCTTCTCTATGAACATGGTCGTATATTGCTATTGCTATAAGTGTACGAACTGAGTGCACGCTCGACTCGAGCGTCCGGCGGGGCGGGGCGTGCGACGTTCGTGTTAAACACATGCGCACAGTCGCGAGTGTCCCGAGTGGCGGCCGAGCGGCGCGGCGAGCGAGCGTGCTTGTTTGCGGTGAGCGGGACGTCGAGCGTGGCGTCGCGTGCAAGTTCAAACCAGTATGTGTTTGCAACGTTTTACAACGTAGAAAACTCCCCACACAGCCTTCTTTGTTTAATTATCTCACTTGGACCTTGTCTTCCTCTAAATACATATCAATAATACCGTACGACCCCGACGCCATGATGAGAAATGTGACCGGCTCACACGAACGCTAAGCGTGCACTAAGGCCACTCGGCGAACGCTCTTTCGCTGCTTGCACGCAACGCTGAACGCTCCGCTAGACGCTTTTTCACTCAGGCCGTACACTTAGTTTGTGTTTACGCGTGCGATGATGCGTGCCGCTTCACGCGCCGCCCCACCGTAAACAGAAAAAACGGCCGACGCGCCGCGAGACGCCACGCCACACGCGACGCGAGACCCCCGCGTCTCCGTAAATGAGGCCATAGAAAAGTGCAATATCTACGCGGTCAAAAAGTATGGAACTGCTGTTTTTTTTTTTAAATAACTGACGAAAAATTTCAACGCTAGGGGATCAGAATCATGTACTGAATCCATGGTAAAAATTTTCGCGTCGATGTCCCTGCCACCCTGTATAATACATACTACAAATAAATAAAATTAAAGAGTCTGTTTGTAATGTCAAAATAACAGCTTTTTACTAAATCCGTATGAAAGTCTAAACGGTACTTAAAACAATTTTTTAAAATTTTGTCTGTCTGTCTATTTTTTTCGGCTAATCTCAGAAACGGTTGCACCGATTTTGACGGGACTTTCACTGGCAGATAGCTGATGTTGTAAGGAGTAACTTAGGCTTACTTTTATTTTAGAAAAATAATTAGGGTCCACGCGGGCGAACCCGCGGGCAGCAGGTCGTTGGTAGTTATTAATTTTGAAGTAAACAAGAATCTACAGATATTTTATAGCTAGTCTCTTCTTAAGAACATCTGAAAATAACACACTTCAGGAAAAGACAGCTTTGCATTGTAATTTAGAACCTCTTGCTTTCCAGTCGGTTAAGACGCCGAAAAAAATAAAAAGATATATGAGATTTTATTGAAGTGAAAACTTCTTTAGGCGCGTTGGGCATTTTTGAGATGGGAAACGACAATTGAACTCGCGACACCGTTACCGACACCTCATTTTTGTAAACGCGATTGTACTCTTTATTTATATTACGTTACGGACCAATGTTCTATACAAGTATTTTTCTTCCACCAAGGCGATCTTGTTCAAGTTTTCACTTCTGTCGGCACTCCCGGAGTGCCACTGTTTTTTTTATGGATGTATTTTTTAGAAAATGTCCGATCCTTAATTATCATAAATTTAATCAGAATATCATCCTCAAGTTACAAACAAAACATGGTCCTTATTGTAAAAGTTTTTTAGATACATCACAGAAGGTCCTTAACATTTTAATGTAAATAGATACACCCCGGGGGTAGGCAGCTTTGGAGGCTACCGACATGTTTGTCCGTTCGTTAAAAGTATTGCTCCCTACTTGTTAATTCAAGAAAATGTAACTTGCTTTTCTTTGTGAAGTTATTTACTTACTATGTAATTAAATTAAATTGTTTTAATATTGTGTGGACTGGAAAGGTACCTACTACTTTGCTACTTTAAGGTTTTCATAGTTAGGTATACAAAATTTTCGTCGGTTATTAAAAAAAAAATCTGCTGTTCCATACATTTTGACCGCATAGGTATTGCACTTTTCTATGAAACAGCAGATGTTTTTTTTAAAATAACCGACGAAAATTTTCAATGCAGGAGGCTTTCAGAATCGTGTACTGAATCCATGGTAACGGTGTTCGCGTCGATGTCCCTGCAAACCTGTATAAGTGGCTTGTAATAACAGCCGCACGGGTCGATCGATCAGGTTAAGCAACGTTTGCCGCGGTTGGTCCGTGGATGGGTGACCATCTTTACATACCAAGATCCGTCCGTGCCTCGGAAAGCACCTAAAGCCTTGGTTCCGACTGTCATTAGTTGACCTTTGACAGTCGTTACGGGTTAGTCAGAAGCCCGAAAGTCTGACAACCAGTTTTAGCAAGGGGTAATTGTGTTACCCAGTAAATGGTTCGTGTGGAGGTCAGACAGGCCGTTGTAAAAAACTGGTATTCAGCTGCATCCGGTTAGACTGAAAGCTGACCCCGACATTGTTGGGAAAAGGCTAGGTAGATGATGAGAGTTCTTCAAATAAACGTCGATTTCACCTAACACTGAGCATGAAACATTCCATAAGCTTAGCCTCCAAAAGTTCTTTCACATCATGCCAATTACGTTGCGAAAACTTTACTACAATTCAGCAATTTAGTCGGTCATAAATGTTAGGTACCTATATAACACAATGAAATTTGAATCACAGTTTTGCTAGAACAAACGTTATTCAGACCATGGTCTACTACCATTCTACAGCATCCAATAAAAAAAAAAAAACATAAATTGGTTTTTGAAAAAACACAAAAAGACAAAGTTTAAAATGACAAGATTATCCACTGCTTACTAAATTTCGTTTATGGAGGTACATTTCCCTGTAAACAATTCTGTGTCCCGTGCGTGGTGTCTGTGTTGTAGGGAGTAACGATAATCTTGACATTTCAAACTTTGTTTTTTTTGTGTTTTTTCAAAAACCAATTATGTTTTTTTTTAATTGGATGCTGTAGTATGGTAGTAGACCATGGTCTGAACAACGTTTGTTCAAGCAAAACTGTGATTCAAATTTCACGGTGTATAGTACATATTATAACTTCAGTATTTATATACCTACGAAAGTTTATTCAAATAAACTACATCCGAAAGGACTTACGTCAGCATATTGAAAGTTTCAGTAGTGTTATAACTACTTTTCATATACTTAGGTAGTTATTACGTCATAGCATAGATTAATACAGATGGGATACTCCGCAAAATCATTTTAAAAAAGTGGTGGCACTCCGGGAGTGCCGTTAGAAGTGAAAACTTGAACAAGATCGCCTTGGTGGAAGAAAAATACTTGTATGGAACATTGGTCCGTAACGTTATATAAATAAAGAACACAATCGCGTTTACAAAACTTTTAAAGTAAAAATACTTGCATAGAACATTGATTCGTTGTGTAATATAAATAAAGAGCACAACCGCATTTACAAAAATGAGGTGTCGTCATGGTGTCGCGAAATCGATGGTTTAGTCCCATCTTAAAAATGCCCAAAGCGTCTAAAGAAGTTTTCACTTCAATAAAAAGTGACTCTTGCTACGACACAATAAAGTGCAATTCAGGTCGTACAGCGCTAATTACTTACAGTTATATTCACTTAGAAGTTGCCTCTCTTTCTATCGCATAACTGTTAGATCTTTTGACTACGCCACATTCACTGAATTGGCCCGACTAGTCGAGCCCGCCGCGTACTTGTAGCTTCGTACCTAAACTGCGGAGTGTCCCATCTGCATTTATCTGTGGTCATAGTTTTGTAAATACGCGAGGGACGGTGTACTGTAATAATATGTTAAACTTTATACCCAAATTGGCTAAATCTCTACTCAAATAAGAGCAACGGACTTATCAAATATACGGTCTATTCCAAAAGTATGTGATGAAAATGTAAACAAATGGGTCGGGAAACGTAGCTCTGGATTCCAATTTGTAGTCTCACTTACCAATTAAGAAATATGATTTGATTTTTGGACCCGAAATTCTAATTTTAAATCGACTTGAAGATGTTTTTCATTTGACAATAATTGAGGTTAATTTTATAACCTCAATTTTGGACGATTTTTTTTCAATTACAATTTAATAATGATATTCCTTTGATTACCTATTTATATGTCTAGATAGAGTATCGCGCTGCAAAATAACTAAAACAAACAGGCCAACTTTTTTATGCTGGTGGGCATTAACAGCTACGTCTCGTCGTCATGTGCGTGCATTTAGCGACTAACAGTTGCACACAATTTTTTTCTACGAGTTCACAGCTTTGACTGTCTTTCTAGAAATATTTATATCTTTGTTTTAGTCAAGCAAAATTGTTGGGAAAAGTGATGAGACAGAAAGTTGAAGCTTTATAAATATAGATAAATGTGTTACTAATTCCCTTTGGTGAGTGATTGCGTACGAATTTAACCTAAACAGGGTTTGTTTACCGTTTCAGTAGATAGTTTTGGAACAGATCATTGGTATGTAGTTTTTACTGTAGGTTTATTACCTTTTTAAAGGTACCTCTTCCCAACTCTTTGACCGAATCATTTAGTCTAACTTAGGGCGAATTTCACCAATGAAACTGAACGCGTTCAGCACATCTAAACCCCGTTCAAGAGCTGTTAGTGTCAAAATTGTTATGGAATATTGACACTGGCAGGCTCTTGTAAGAAGTTTAGAAGTGCTGATCGCGTTCAGTTTCATGGGTAAAATCCACACTTAGGGCGAATTTCACCAATGAAACTGAACGCGTTCAGCACATCTAAACCGCGTTCAAGAGCTGTCAGTGTCAAAATTGTTAGATGTGCTGATCGCGTTCAGTTTCATTGATGAAATCAGCACTTAATGTGGAACCTAACTAGGGTTAGGGATAGTCTAATTGACTTGTCCTACCTACTCTTGTTTTGTGATGCTGTGCCTATGATCAAGTAATAATTGGTTGTGCTATGTGAAGCAAAGAAACGCCAAAACAGCAGCACAGTAATTGATGTCACGTCATTTGTGTCATAGTGCGAGTAAACGGTGACATGCTTAAAGGAAAAAAACTGACAATGCCATCTGTACAGTACGTTCATTATAACTTGTCCCGTGACGCGATTGGTAGCACTGTTCTGTCAGTCGCCATTTTGAACTCTATTAGTATGGAAACTAAGCTTGACAAGCAATGATGCCAACATGACGGCAAGGGACAAGTTATAGTGAACGTTTTGTGGTGCCGATTTATATATACAAACCTTTTTTATTTTTTGCCAGTGCCAACAGCAAGAAGTTAACAACCTAAGAACTCTTTAGTGGACATTCAAACAGTGACAATAAAAAAGTGATGACTGTATGGTGATGTGTGGAGAACTCGGTGATAAGGGTGAAAAGGTGATAGTTCTGCCCATGTGTGGATCGTGTGATGACATATCTGGCACTGGAGCCTAACGAATGGCAGGTGAGTGGACAGTTTTACTTGATATAATTAAATGTTTGAAAAAATAAGTAATTTATCCGTAATAAAATAAGTTACATAGTTCCTAGATACCGCGGGGTGCGCGCACGGCCACTGTTTGCTGTTACCTCTTGTCGCAGTAACGCAGGTATGCGGGCACCCCTGCGTCGACTAACTGATAACTACAACAAGCAATTCCATCATATTGATATGTTTGCTCTTTCTGCTGGTAAATTCAAAAATATTGTACTCGAAACACTTAGTCATTTACTCATTAACTTAGTAATTTCTATTAAGATTTGCATGCCTTGATGAGTTTTTCTTTGTTTGCTAAATTTACTTTTGTTTTACTATTTAGCACATTTTTTTTTTAAATTAAATAATTGTAGTTTTATTTTTATTTGTATGCCGTGGAAAATGTTGTTGGTTACACATTTGGCCGTATTTTCTATTTATTCGTATAAAATGTAATGTGTCACTTTTTGTTTTCCCTAATAAATAATAAAAACTTTTTACAAAAAAAAAAACAACCAACTTCAAAAAAAAAACACTACAAAGTGAAAAATAACTTTAATTTCGGAAGTCGGTGTCTTTGGTTTTGAATTTTCGTTCTTTGTCACCGACTTCCGAAATTAAAGTTATTTTTCACTTTGTAGTGTTTTTTTTTTTTGAAGTTGGTTGTTTTTTTTTGTAAAAAGTTTTTATTTTTCACTTTTTAGTTGTGGTACCTACCCCACACAAATTCGAATACCACTACCTGCTATGTAAATAACAGTGACAAGAAGTTATCATATCATCTGCATACTAAGTGGGAAAAAATACGTATAATTGAAGCTAACTCAAAAACTACCCAAGCAAAGTTAATAAAATTTATATGGGACCATCTCTGAAGTATGATCTACCAAACAAAAAAAGAATCATCAAAATCTATTCATAATTGGCGGAGTAATCGCGTAACAAACATACAAAAAAAAAAAAACATACAGACGAATTGAGAACCTCCTCCTTTTGGAAGTCGGTTAAAAAAAAGAAAAAAAGCTTTGATTGTAACTGTGTTTGTTTAGAGAAACTGTCTCGCAGGATAAAAATATTTACGTATGTTGTTTCCTTTAGCATAAGTACTCTACATAACCGATCTCAATTAAGGTTTCCTTGGATTTTTCTTTATTAAGAACTAGCGACTCGCCCCTCTGTTTTGCACGGGTACAATTTATAAACAAAAACCTTCTGGAAAAAACCGCATCAAAATACATTGTGTGGTTTAGAAGATCTCACAGGTCACACAGACAGACACGAAAAGCGAAATTTTTAAATACTATTCAATGAGCAATATTTGTTTATATTTATATATATTTGTAATTACGTTCTGGAAAATGGCATTAACGATTTCGATGAAAATTGCAATATAGGGGTTTACGGAGGCGAAAATCGGTCTAGCTAGGTCTCGTCTGGGAAAATTCGTTTTCTCCGTATTTTCACCCGAGCAGAGTTCGGTAACCCAAAGTTTAGAACAAGATGGCTACCTTAGAATAATGACATGACAGCATGGAATTAACAAGTACCTACTATCATGGCAGCATGGAATTAGTATGTACTTTCCTATACTATTAAATGAGCAATCTCTATTTTCATTAGAGCAGAGCTCGGTCGCCTAGGTACTACGTATTGAAGTGTCCTCGGGTCGAACCACGTTTCCACGAAACCTTAGTTTAATTAAAGTGTCTCCTAGCATTTGTCTGTGAGAAAAATCTGAAATCAGCATCACGAACGGTCGTTGCAAAAGTAAATTCGATATTCATATTTTATTTAGCACTAGCGGACGTCACACGGTTTCACTCGCGTAGTTCCCGTTCCCATGGGAGTACGGGGATAAAATATAACCTATGTTACTCGCTGATAATGTAGCTATCCATTGATGAAATAATTTTTCAAATCGGTCCAGTAGTTTTTGAGTTTATTCGTTACACACAAAAATACAAATCTGTTCTCTTTTTAATATTAGTATAGATAATAATCAGCCTGTAATGTTCCCACTGCTGGGACACAGGCCTCCTCTCGGTGAGAGAGAGTGGGCCGTAATCCACCACGCGGACCCAGTGCGGGTTGGTAGATGTCACATGTCTTAAAATTTTTGGTTCTAGGACATGCCGGTTTCCACACGATGTTTTCCTTCACCGTTTTGAGAGCAGTGGTGATGTATTAATTTACACAAAGTCGTGTAAGTCGCGGCCGTTACCACTGGGTCACTTACTCTATTTATCTTTATTACCAGTACCCTAATTGCGTAATACACGATCAATCACAATTTGTTTCGATTTGAAACAGATTGCTAATCCATTGCTTCATAAGTTAGAAAAAAAATCTGCTCAACAATGTAAATAACGCAATGAATGTTGTTGAACTGTCAAGTCATAATCGTTTACGAAAATAAGTTACGCAATTAGGGCACTGGACGATCGAACTCGGCTCGGGTGAAAACAGAGAAAAAGATTTGTTCCGGAAATGAGACCTAGCTAGATCGATTTTTCGCCCCCGTAAACCCCTATATTGAAACTTTCATCGAAATCGTTAGAGCCGTTTTCGAAAACGTGTGTACAAATATACACTAGCTACACTAGCTTCTGCCCGCGACTTCGTCCGCGTGGAATAGTTACTTTGGTGCTGCGCTCCTATTGTTCTTAGCCTGATCTCGATAAATGGGCTATCTAAAACTGAAAGAACTTTTCAAATCGGACCCGTAGTTCCTGAGATTAGCGCGTTCAAGCAAACAAACAAACAAACTATTCAGCTTTATACATTAGTATATAGAAGATCTATACTTCTATATACTAATGTATAAAGGTGAAGATATACAAATATTGCTCATTTAATAGTATAGGACTTGCATTCCATGATTTTTTTTCAAACAGAACTATATTAAAGTCTATCTGCAAACGGGCCCTCTCAACACATCGGTCAAACTGCCATGAAATCACATTTACCGAGTGAAAACCTTATTTCTTCAGCGGAAGTGACGGAACAAACTAAATAGTGCTGCCACCTGGCGGGCAGCGCCGCCGGAAGTGGGCTTTATTGGCGGAAATGGACCGGCCGACCGGATATAGCAATTTACACGGGCGCCTCGCTGTTGACTTGAGCAGGAAATACACTTTATTTTGAGTTCGTTACTGTTATTTACACTAGGCTTATTTATATTTATACTGCGCTGCTGAAGTGAAAATTGTTGGTGAAAAGCTGTTTGTAGAGTTATTTTTGCTGTAGGTAGGTACTTATTTACAGTTTTTGTGACTGAAAAGAAAATAATGATGAATATATCTACGAATATTTACAAATTTTTAGGGTTCCGTACCCGAAGGGTGCTAAACGGAACCCTATTACTAAGCCTCCGCTGTACGTCCACCTGTCTGTCAGCGGGCTGTATCTCATGAGATGCAGTAGTGATACTTATTGCGGTTCATGAACCGTAACAGGAAGATAGTTGAAATTTTTACAGATTGTGTATTTCTATTGCCGCTTTAACTTTAATAAAAATTAAATAGAGGAAATAATTAAAGGTTTAATTATATACTCTTTTAAATTTTTCTTACAAGAAAGGTGTTTGTTTCGGCGTTTTTTGCTCGACCATCTTAATACGGTACGGAACCCTTCGTGTGCGAGTCCGACTCGCACTTGGCCGGTTTTATATCTTTACTTAAGACGCAGATATATGCCAGTGACCTTGAGTGGTTAGTTTGCGTGTTCTGTACTGAGCTCACGCAACGCGTCGTACGTCCAGCCAGTAATAGGACTCGCCCATCAAGGAGCACTGTCCTAAATCAGATGCATTATTAATTTATTATACATAAAATCAAAGGTATTTTAATAAAACACGTACACTAAAATATCAATAATTAAAATATCTTTAAAATGGTGAAGGTTTTAGAAAAATACGCTTGATAGATTTTGCGTGATTCTCAGTTTTTTATCCGCGTTAGACATAAATTTACAAATTAATTTCACTATGTAATATTAATATCATTTAAAATATTCCTACATTAAGTTATTAAAAAAATGCTCTAATTTATCATTATATTTTTTCCAAATCATTAACACTACTCGTTTAGATGTGCTCTTCAGTATAAAATCATTAAAAGTCGGTTATCGTCTCTTTAAGACTTACGGTAAAAGTAACACGTGATCTTCTTTAGGAAAATGAGTTTTCATCTGACACATAATAATTCCATTACACCAACAAATAATGCAAGAATCTATTCAACCGCAAATTGGAAAGCTACCCCAGAGCGGGACGAGCTCTCCGCAGACAAATCGATAATTTCGTGACGCGAACCGGGGCAGGAATTGAATCGTTGCGGATTGTGAAATAATATGTCGCTCGGTGATAGTACCTACTGCTTACGAGTATTTTTGAAGAGAAACTTCATGGGCGGCGATTTGAGAGTGAAATTTCAAGGACACGTCACGTTAAGGCACATTTCGTTACATGAGAGAGAAGAAAGATATAACTCTCTCTGTCCTCACACTAAATCTCTCTTGTTTTTTTTATTTTTTAAGAAGTTCTATCATATTTTTTTTAAGTAAGTGCTTGTATTTTAATACTAAAACTTACCAGAAAAAACAAAGAACAAAAAGAAAAAAATAAAACACATTTGCACAAAATTCTGGAATTAAATACCTACTATAAAGAGCACTTGCGGACAGCAAGAAAAGGAAAAAGTAAAAGTTAAATTTTCTTTTTCCTTCACTTGCTTCGATTACGTATTTTATTTATTAAGTATAAAATATTATTATATAAAAGCCTCTCTTGTTTATCCAGTGGGTATCGATAATAAGTTTATCGGTATTATGTGAAGAGAGTTACCAATAGGTTAGCCCAGCGTGGTGATTATGACAAGTCGTTATATTGCGGCATAAATCTACAAGTTCAATAGAAGAGAATATTTTGACAGGTGTCACCATTTACAACCTTTTTTAAATATTTAATTTAAGAATTAAATGTTAACGTCCCTCCATTACTTTTCATTACCAGCCTCCTTGGTAATGAATTTAAAACTATCCTCGTGAACTTTTTTCTTAAAACACATTAAGACCCCGTTGATCATGCTAACGATTATCACCTTTTGAGGTCTAGCACATAAAGTGTTATATCAATTACTCAAATGTCATTTGTATACAAGTGGCAAGTTAGTGCATATAGACATAGTAGTCGATCATTTGCATGATTCAAGTGGTGTTGATATAATTTTCATTATTCATCATCGATCAAACTGTAGGCAATGAAAATGGATAGCATAATTGTTTAAGGCAACACTAAGCGACTTTTAATGATTTTATACTGAAGATCACGTCTAAACGAGTAGTGTTAATGATTTGGAAAAATGTATGTTAAATAATAGCATTTTATTAATAATTTAGTCTGTGAATATTTAAGATTATGTTAATATTACATAGTGTAATTCATTCGTAAAGTTATATCTAACGCGGATAAAAAACTGAGAATCACGCAAAAACTATCAAGCGTATTTTTCTGAAACCTTCACCATTTTAAACATAATTTAATTATTTATCTTTTAATATACGTGTTTTATTAAAATACCTTTTGATTTGTGTATAATAAATTCATAATGCGTCTTATTTGGGACAGCACTCCTTGATGGGCGAGTCCTATTGCTGGCTGGACGTACGACGCGTTGCGTGAGCTCAGTACAGAACACGTAAGCTAACCACTCAAGGTCACTGGCATATATCTGCGTCTTAAAGGCTTGTGCCAGATCTGAGCGGGAAACTGCAGCCGAATTAGGATACCATTTTCGGAAAATTTTTACTTTCTACGACGGAGAAACAAATACTTGTAAGGCTAGGGACTTATCTATCGCTAGGGTGAAACAATGCGGTGTAATTTCAGTCATAATTATGAGATCCGTCTTGTTGATTATTAAATAATATTGAACACGTATTTTTTTCTTTTTTGACCTAATCAAAAGATTACGGCGATACATTGAGTTAAAATGTGGCATGCATGACGTCACGCCTTGCTAGATTTAATAATGCGCTGTGACGTAGCGAGCTCCCACTTCCCAACTTTAATTCGTGTTTTCTAAGTTATTTTTGATTAATATGATAATGATAAAGCAAAAAATACGTGTCTAATATTTTTTTATTATCTGAAAGACGGACTAAATAGAATTTCTTTTTTTTACCTAGGCAACTACTTTATTATCGTATTGTAGATGTCCAAAAGCGATGGACCACTAACTTATTACCATCTGGTGGACCGCCAAAAAACAAAAAAACTCATCACCAAAATCAATTTAGACATCAAAGTGACCCTAAACTGACTCCACAAATTCACAAACACTATCTTTCCCCTACAATCGCAGATGTTATCGGATCGTATTAAAATCAAATTGCACGTTAAACTGTCCAATTTGTAGCTGATGATGAGATAGCGCCCCCTAGCGTCGCTTGCGCAACTGGCCGTGACTAAACGGTGCGCGTCAAGTGCCCATGATTGATGAGAAGGTACGTGTAGTGGGTGGTGTGAATAGCAGGTCTAGCATTTAGAGCAATAACATGCTTAAATGTCATAGGTGAAAGGAAAACCCGCGGGGTAATTGCCTACCTAACACATGTACTATGACAATAACTTTCATTTTGACAGTTCAACAACATTCATTGCGTTATTTAAGTTAACGAGCAGACGAATAAAAAAAAATTTAGAGGCATGAGGAACAGGGTGTAAAGTTCACTCATCCTCTATAGAGAAGGGAGGATCCTCCGACCAGACGGGTGTCGTGTCTAGCGGGCAACTGCCCAACGATTGATGACGGATAGTCATAATTATAATTATGATGTTGTTCGCGCGGTAAACTCTAATTGCGCGATGCAGGATTTGTGTGACGTCAGGATTTTGTGTGACGTCAGGTTTTTGATGCGTAGTTCATATGTGGCGATGTAGATGCTGCCACAGTATTAGCAATTTCCTTCAAATTGTGATTGAAAATATGTTACGCTATACTTTTGAATTTTCTGATTAGTAATCTGTCGGCAACCTCAGAAAATACCCGATTTCCTGGAGCTGTGACCGAGTTGTTGAGCTTACTTGCAGAAGAGTCCGATGGTCTCCGGAGAAACAGATTTGTGTCGTTGCTAAATGCTAAGACTCAGTAAATCTGGAAGAAGGTTGAGTAACCTGCAACTAGCTCCTTGAAGAACTTAGAAATAGGAAAGCCCAGCAATTTGCCATTGTAAAATCACAAATAGTTTTCATTAGCTTCCTCTGCGCAACTAACCGTGACTAAACGATTACGTCACGATTCAGGTGTTCTGCTCATTTATGACAAATAGATTGGAAGTGTTTAATAATAATAAGTGCTCGGCGACTCGATACCGTCGCCGCACCTAGCTGTGTATATGCAAGGTCGCAAAACAAAGCGATGACGGCGCGGCGGCGGCGGCGGCGCGGTGGCGGCGCAGCGACGGCATCGTGTCACCGAGCACTAAGGATTTCTTTCGGATTAAGAGATTTTTCTGTTTTAAAACAATGGAATTGTCTAAAATTGTGTGTGACTCATGCAATTAAAGTAAGTTCACTACAGCTCAAAGTAATCCGAATAGAGACCTCTTACTAAACAGATTACATCTAAAAACTATTCTTCTTAACCCTTCATGTGCCTAAACATCTGGCACTACCTAATCAGCTGCAACTTTTATCTGTTATAAGTTACTAGCTTCTACCCGCGACTTCGTCCGCGAGCCTATACCCTTCCTCGAGAATTGGCCTATTTAATGCAAAAAGAATTATTCAAATCCGACTGGCAGTTCCGGAGATTACCCCCCTACATACAAACTTACAAACAAACATACAAACAAACAAATTTGACTTCTTTATAATATTATTAGTAATTATTTTATATTAGTATTAGTATAGATAACTATATTCGATTGGCTATACAAACCTCGAGAAGCTCAGGTTTAGGGCTGCATAATTATTTTATGCCTGCTCACCCGAGTGTATGCGAACTGTTCAATATTGGAGCTTAAAGTTAAAGTTTTCCAAACTCTTCTCCATCTAGGATTGTTGTATGTCCTAATCAGCCAAACTTATTTCGAAACTTCAAAAAACCTAAGCAAGTCTTATCTAACAAACTTCACAGCTTACTTGCACAAAGACGTAGCTAAAATCAATTTGACAACAACTTAGTTACTTCGACATCGAGTTTTCATTTCTGCGTGCAAGAGGCATGCAAAATCGCCTTAGGGTGTTACCACTTTTCACTGACCCCTCGCTCATTTGAAAATGAACCTTATTAAGATTTGGTACGGTTGTTTTTGTTTGTTTGAAGGGCTGTGTGTGTAATGGGTGGTTGGTGGAAGATCATCAAGGTGTGTTTGTGGCCGTTTGGGCAATGCCACGGTCGGGATGTGCTGCTGAGGGTTCGTAATAGGCGAGGCAATGATGTTTCATGCTTACGACGCCGTCGCGCGTTGCCATGGTTACAAATAGCGATTGGTTTTTGAATATGAGTAATAGAGGGTTGCATATTTGCAGGAGAGACCTTTGGTTTTAAGTAACCGTGGATAGATGCTCGTTATTTGTTTGAAAGATATGATAGCGCAGGAAATACAATATTGTGGTTTCTAGTTAAGGTTAGGTAGCTTATTCATCAAAGTGTCTACTTAAGTATGTACCTATATACTAAATATTTAAGTCTTTAAAAACCAGTATTGCCTCTGAAGACTAACTCCTAATGTGTTAACGAACGAAGTAAAACTCTTCTCGTTTAAAAGTTTAAATCCCTCTTTATAGGTTAAATTGTTTTTAAAGTTAACGAACAGAAGCAGAGAGGAAAAAAGACGACAACAAAAATTACGATCGAAAGAAAAAGACAAAAGACGGACGAAAAGACAGGAACCGGGTTTCATTCCATGACATTACACACGGGCAGAGGAACTGCTGCCGAAATTCGAAGGGCGAGACGAGATGTAGTCTGCAGCTGGGTGGGCAAGACATTGAAGAGAATGCTGAGATTTCTCAGTGGACAGGACATTAAGACTCCCGCAGACAGGCGCGACGCGACTCTAGTAGAACAATAATTATTATGAAAACTTCAAGGAAATTATTCAACCAGAATCGCGTCGCACCTGTCTGTGGGAGCCTTTACACGTTTTATTGTAGGCATAGAAATAATTACAGAAATATTTGCCTGACGTAACTACCGAACGAAAGCCAGACGCAGAAACTCTGGGCTCAATAAATAAATAAAATTAAATTAAAAATGGTTCAAGTTTTTAATTTTTTCAAACGTAGCAGTTAACACCTGGATTATTTCCGATTCAAAAATTCATCGTTGATACGCACGAATTCAGTAATGGCCGGAGGCTATGTTGTTATTTTTGTTTTTATCATATTTTCTTTTTTTTAATAATAATATTTATACAGAAAACTGTTCATATGATTCCAAAATGTTTGTAAACTTAGGTGCAGAAATATGTAGGTAGTTAATATATTAGTTAAATGTAAATGCTAAGTTATTGTTTTTTTTTTTTGTTATTAAATTTTGTTTTATTATCTTTTATTTCATTATTGGGAAATGCACGTCCGTACACTTAGATGCAGAAATATGTAGGAGTTTTGTATTAGTAAATAATGTATTAATGTTGTGTTATTCCATCAAGAATTTATTTTGTTATATAAAGCTTTTAAAATCTCAATTTGGGTAAAATATAAATAAATACAAGCAACATAAAACATCATCACACCATAAATCCAGACAATATTTTGAACATTCAATGACTATGTATGTAAGAACCTATATAACCCATTATATTTCTGCAGAATCAAAAAATCCTTTCACAGAATTATCATAAGCCCGTAGCATACTGTGTCCGGTGCGATACGGTGGACCGACGCGGGCGCAGAATCCGAGCCGCAGGCGACGCGCGCAGCTGCCGCGGCACAGTAATGAACGCACCCTGTACGCTGACGGCTTAGATCTTGTACAGGGGGTGAGCTCATTAGTTCAGTTTAAGTTTTAGTCCAAATGAATTATTACTATGAAATAGTTTGTGTAGTGGCTTTATTAACGCCGTTGTGTCAATACAAAATGACATAAATTATGAAATGGTGGCATTTTACGATAGGTAGGTAAATATGACTCAAAGTTTGGTAGATTGGTAATTTATAAAAATATACAACTTTAAACTTTGAACAAAATTACGTATGTCAGATGTTGTGGTTACGAAATGTCATAAACGTTACAAAAGTATTTATTTAATTAAAATCAGTTTTTTAGTCCTGGTCAAGAAAATGCTAGACCCCAAGGGCTTGAACGTAGTGCCACTTGTAATGATTAATTTTATGGCATATAAAACTCGACATTTAATAGAAGGAAGAGGAATTAATGCAGCCGTTTGTAAAAGATGTCATATATCAGAGAGACGTAGATTAACGAGTTATTTTAATGAAATAATTGTAGACCAGACTTGTAGATAGTATGCTTGGTACCTATCTAACTTTAAATTACTTTGATTTAGACATTCAGTTATTTCCTGTTTTCAATCATTAGCTATTTTAGCGCCAAAACTAATATTAAAATCATTATCATGGACTTGCTTTCGACATTAATACTTTTTTGTTAAAAAGTAACCTAAATTACCTGCACCACGATAATTTCCAATTTAAAAAGCGTTTCACACAACAAACACCAAAAACTCTAATAAAAACAAAGTTGGAACCATCAAACACCATGTGTTTTGTGATCTCGGAGCGCATTACATATTCGTGCGGCATAATAAATGTATCCGCTTAATTATTATTTTGAAAATATCCGCGCCCCGGGCTCGCCGCGCGCCCGCCACACAATCATATTTCTTATAAAAATAAAAGTAAAATGAGTGTGCACTTGTTCGTGGCCCCACTTGTAAACGGGACAAACTTCGGTGAGTTATATGTTGATAATTTTAAATTGGAGTATATGGTTTTCTTTCGTGATCATTATAAATGGCGACTGGTTCTTAGTAAAGAATATCTCTCATAGTCTGTCTGTAAAAAGTAACTATGTAAATACGATATGTATAAGATGAAAAATGTGACAATAGTTGACGTTGTGTCGAAAACATAAGCCTAATAAATAAGTAAAGCGCACGTAAGCTGATGTGATTGGTTGAATGATTTATTAACAATTATTATTAATGGGGATATTAATTGTACTTTCATTTTAATATTTCTACACCGGCAACGGTTGTATATGTGAAGCTTTTTATTAATATTCAAACCTTAATGTGCTGAGAAATAAATTAGGTATATCTTATTTAATTATTTATATTTTTACAACCAATCGCAGCAGTTTACGCGCTCTTGATGATTTGTTAACGCTCCCGCAGACAAACGCGACGCAACAGCGTGACGCGAATCTGATAGAAAAATTTCCATGAAGTTTCCATAGAAATTGTTCAACTAGAGTCGCGTCGCACTGCCACTTGGCGCCTGTTTGCGGTAGCCGTCACATTAATTTTGTGATAGTTTTCGTTCGGAAAACCGGCCCTAACTGCCAAAAATGCACAGAGCTTTAGTAACGTCACTCTTTTTTATTATTATTCTAGGGTTAAAGATTATTACAATACACAAAAAACACCCAAACTTCGAGAATCGTTTCATCTTCCCATTATTCATCTACCAATTTATTATGGTAGATTTTCGCTACAGAATGAACTTTCCTTCAGTATTTAGATGCTACGAGCTACGAAATTGCGACAAAAGTACCAGGAGATCAGTTAGTAAAGGAGGTTAGAACGTATCCAGAGTGGAGTGTATTGTAATGGCTGCCGAAAGGGAAAGGGTTGAGCAACCCTTTGTTGCATAGACTTAGGAAGGGAAATAGAGCTGTTCTAAATAGTATTATTTGATATTTCAATTTTTGTTTTGTAAGTTTAGGCCAACTTTTGATGGTAGCTTAACTATATAACTATAGGTAACTTCTGAAGAAATTCGATTTAAACAAGTTTTAACCAGTTGAAATTAATCTTTAATTTACTGATACCAAGGACATGAAATTTTTTGGAAAAATTTTGCTTGCAACTTTAACTTCTAGCTAGGTCAGTCAAGTAAACATATTCAGCGATTTTATTTTAATTTGATTAAAATAAAATCGCTGAATATGTTTACTTACATGCAGCAGGAACAGTAACAGAGCCTTTTCTACAATTTCTGAAGACTACACAACTGTATAAGGTCCCTCAGTACCGAGGGCATTGTTACCGATCAATAGCGACTCCTGCTTTAATAACAATCACTCATTCACTCATTCATTCGCTCTGTTCACTGCAGATCAGTTACATTCGAAATTCGAATTAAAATAGCTGCACAATGCTGTGTCTTTATTTTAATTTTAATTATTTGTTGCCGCTGTCGCATTTTGAGGGTTACCTACCTTTTGTTTGTTATTTTAATTGTCTATTTGTAATTGCATTAATGCGTTATTTGTCAATTAATATTGTGTGATAAATGTGATAATAGTAGTCATCAAATAAATACTGGCAATGAAATGAAACGAAATTGTTTATTCTGTAAATAGGATTTCGGAATCACTTTTACACGTCATATTTTTTTTTAAATATCTGTAGGCAAAGAGTCAATATTTATCTGACTACCCTTGTGAAGAAATGGCGAAACAAATGCAGCTTTTAAAGTTCAGACATAATATTGGTCAGATTATTTGAGGACTATGTAGATTTGTGTCTGAAATGGTTTTTTTCGAGGAAAGAACTATAACACAGATTGAGTGAACCTATCCAGTTAGTACACGCATTATTTTGTTTGTCAGTAATCGTGTGGCTCTGACTCAGAACTTAAGGAGCTCAACGACTCGACGAACAATACCAATGAAAGGACATTTTTAAATTTTTTACGATATAAAGACATGCTATGAAAAGGTTTTGAATATGGAATACTTATGTACCTAATCTTTTCATTAATATTGTTTCATTTAATTTAATCATTTATTGGAAACAAAAAACATAAACGAACAACGATAAATTGACTTGAATTGCCAATACGATTATACGCAAGTGGTATGTTTGCCGGAACTTTTAATTAAAAATAATAATTAGTTCATGGAATCCTTTCATTCAAAACTTTCTAATTTTAATCATGTATATTTTTAGGCACACTTTCAAAATCTTAGTCCTAAGTACCTAATATTTACCCGTCTTGTTTACGACGCAAAACTGAAAACTTTGTAATTTCCCTTTGCTGCTAAAAGCACGCCCTTTCAGAATTTCAAAACTTTCTATTGTTGAAATATGATTTCGAAATTACTTACTCCTATTAAGAACTTAAGTTTTAGCACCTAAATATTCTAGAAACTTAGATTTCTTACATATTTTTTGAAACTTTTCCTCTAATAGGTAGGTACTATATGATATAATTAATTTAATTCAGGCAAGACCGTACAAGACCATTCATAAATAATAATAAAAATTGGTAATCTGACCTATAAAGTACTCTCAAGATTAAAACCCAAGGATTATATTATTAACTAGCGATTTTTCCCTGCTTCGCACGGATTCAACGGCTTGACAACAACATTAATATTTATGAAACACAAACCTCCCGGAATAAATTTTCTAAACGATGGTTAAAAACGCATCAAAATCTATGGTTACACAGACAGACATAAAGGCGAATTTAATTTATGATTGTATAATACATTCGTCAAGTAATAGATTCACGAATATTCACGATGCGAAACTAAATATACACACACAGCTTATACTGGAAATGTATAGCTTGATGTGTAGCCGTGTGTACATACAAAAATAATTCATATGCACCTTGCCTCAACAATATCCAATTTGTGTAAAACCATATTAGTTTAATAACGACCTCTTAAATAGGAAAATTACACAACACAGGAACACTGCAATAATGCCTTATTCAGTTGCTATTATTTATTCGATAAACTAACACAACCTCTTTGGTACATAATAAAACATTATACCACCAAATCAGAAAATTATCAACCTTATGTACCTTTAAATAAAGGTGTATAGGTGCGCATGGTTAACTTTGTCAGTCTTAATAATAGGTTATCGCCGATATAAAATAATAATATTGTTTGTTATATGACATATCGTAATATTATAGTCACGAAGTTTCGTTCGACTATTATTTATTATTTAAATTATCGCTATTATGAAATTATTGAGGTTTACTTATCCTTAATTAGAGTGGCGGTAAAATATTGTGATTACGTCATTATATACGAGTAGTAGAACTAATCTATGTGACAAGAAGATAACATAATCTAACCATGCTTTTGCGGAAGCAAATTAAACTGAAGTATCATTGGTCCCAGCTCACATTTGTACATAGATCTTTGACAGTCGGGTTACGGGTATTCAGAAGCCCGAAAGTCTGACAATCAGCGATGATAATGATTCATACCCGGTTCCTATAAACAAAAACGAATCGTCAAATTGCCAAATTGGGCATATTTAAATAGATTCGTAAGGTAATTTTACCTGTGATAGCTACTTCCATCTGGGAGGGTTTACTATGCAAAGCTATGAGTTCTTTGCTTCATTATTGGTAAAAATACAAGTTTTAATTTTATCCACTAACGGTCCGTAAATTAGGAGGAGCTCGTGGCTAAGTAATAACAGCCGTACGGGTCGATCCAACAGGTTAAGCTACGCTTGCCGGGCTTGGCCCATGGATGGGTGACCATCTTTACATACCGAGGTATCCTCCGTGCCTCGGAAAGCACGTTAAGCCGTTGGTCCCGGCTGTCATTTGCAGATCTTTGACAGTTGTTACGGGTCGTCAGAAGCCCGAAAGTCTGACAACCAGTCTTATCAACGGGTATCGTGTTACGCAGTACCTAACTGGGTTGTGAAGGTCAGATAGGCAGTCGTTCTATGTAAAATACTGGTATTCAGCTGCATCCGGTTAGACTGGAAGCCGACCCCAACTAGTTGGGAAAAGGCTAGGCAGATGATAGTCCTTATATTATAGGAATCCATTCCAGAAAAAAGCCATTTGATGACTTTTACGAAATTTATTCAGCTGACGAATTCTTACGAACATAGGCTAATAATATCACGCTATCAGTTAGCTATGCAACTTACATAGTACGGTGGTTATATCGCCATAATAAACACGGGTTGTGTGCCTTGCCGCGAGGAAGCCGGCCACGCCTCGCAAGACGCACACCTTTCTATGTAGGTATGTACTGTCTTATGTAACAGACAGTGCGCACACGAAGCTTGCAGGGTTTGCAGGGCAGTTGATGTGCAGGGAAAGTCACGGTGACAGTTCATATATTTAGTACCTGGTCGACCGAGCTCTGCTCGGGTGAAAATAGATAAACATATCATCCAGGTATCCCAACGTTGTATCACATTCCCGAGGCTGTGAAAATAGAGAAAACGAATTTTTCCAGATATGAGACCTAGCTAGATAGATTTTTCGCCTCCGTAAACCCTTATATTGCAACTTTCATCGAAATCGTTAGAGCCTTTTTCGAGAACGTGATTAGAAATATATATTTATACAAATATTGCTCATTTAATAGTTTAGGATATACCATTAAAATTTATTGGCACTTCATTTATTGACTAATATTTACATAACATCACGTCTAGTTCGTTTCCCGTTCGTCCCACTGCCGTCGTCCCTGGTAGGACGGACGGATCAGGGATGATTTTTACGGGTGATTAAATCGGACAGATTATGAATCCTGTCGATAAGTGCAGATTCGTTTACAATTTGACGAGTTGACATTGATAGATTATAATTATAAATTACCGAAAATGAATGCGTTATATTGTAACAGTTCACAATTTTTCGATAGTTTATAATCTCGCTAGTTGATGAACAATCTTACGGTGACATACCAAACTCATGCTACTTTTTTACAAAGTTTGCTAAGAATTTCAGAATTGCAGTTTGACAATCATCACATTCAGCAGTGTATGCATTTATATTTTATTGATTTATTTATAGCATGTATTTATGTAAAACTAGAAGAAATTAGTTAAACTATCTTAAGAATTTAAGAAATTAGAATAGGTACCTCTATAATGGTGCCGATTCCCTTGTTCACAAACTAAACTAAATTAAGTTCAGTGCATCTTTTTCTAACTATTTCATTAAGAAAAGGACAGAAGATACATTTTAGTTTAGTCCTGTCAAATTAATCAGCGCTTGACGTAAATTGACGTAATTTTAGTAGGCAAGTTTTTAATCACGTCTAAACTTGTATGGAGTAGTGACAGGCGCTGATTAATTTGACAGGACTAAACTAAAATTTATCGTCTGTCCTTTTCTTAATGAAATAGAAAGAAAAAGATGCACTGAACTTAAATTTAGTTTAGTTTGTGAACAAGAGAATCGGCACCAATGTCTAGGATCTCTAACTTGTATCTACTGATACACACTCTGTATAATTTCAAACACGTACCTAAGTACCCATAGGTATAGGACTATCATAGTTCCAAACAGGTGCATCTTCCCCAAGACAGTTGTGCATCGCTTTCTGCAAACTGTCTAAAGTTGTGCCAGTAATTGTGCCAGTGAACGTACTTTGCGGAAATTAGCAGAAAGTTCTGTAAGGACATAGTGAGCTACTTGTGGTGTTGTCACTGTCACCTGTGACGGCTTGCAGCTATCTGTGAACTAGGTGGAGTGTATGTACTTGTGTGCTTTTTATGTTTTGGGGAAAATAGTATTTTTTTTAATAGATTGAATAGGCCTGTTGATGCAAAGCAATGATGCGGCCGACATTTGTTTTTTCTATTTCACAGTACTTGTATTTAATTTAATGTAACATTTCTACAAGTCATCATCATTTCAGCCGAAAGACGTCCATTGCTGGACATAGGCCTCCCCCAAGCACCGTCGCTTCGACCGGTTCGTACTTCCCGCATCCAGCGGATTCCTGCGGCCTTCACAAGATCATCGGTCCACCTTGTGGGAGGCCTTCCAACGCTACGTCTTCCGGTACGCGGTCTCCACTCCAGAACCTTTCGGCCCCATCGGCCATCTGTTCTGCGAGCAATGTGCGCTGCCCATTGCTACTTAAGTTTGGCAATTCTTCGGGATATGTCGGTTACCTTGGTTCTCCTGCGGATCGCTTCATTTCTGATTCGATCACGTTAGGAAACTCCATGCATAGCCCTCACCATTGCCCTATGTGTGGCGACTTGGAGACACTGCGGTATGTGGGACGAGAAGATATTGCGTAGCTTCCCGAATGCTGCCCAGCCAATTCGGATTCCTACTAGTGATAACTTTTCCAGACTTAAAATAGGTACAAAAACCAATTTCTACTCAATAACATTACACGGAGTAACAATATAAACAACCTGCACGGTACACTTTCAGAAATTACACACAGCAGGTATACAACATTATCGAGATGAGTGGGTGCTGCCAACTGCAGCAACCTAATTGTGCCCCATTGCACTGTCCCCCCGGCGGTCATGATCTAGCCACACGACTACCCCAAGGCCCTCACTAAATACAACCAACTTCGCGAACGCAACGAAAAATTCCAAATTCGAAATTTTAATTTGACGTTTCGTAAAATTCCCGCCGTAAACGGTAAGGATTGTTTCAATCGTGAGATTTTTTCGTCATATTCGTGAGTTTTTTTACCGAGTTTAGCCTTAGGGTTTGTAATTAGACGAGGTTGATGTATGCTGCATGTGTTCGAGATGTGACGTGTGAACTGGGATCACGAGTTCGTGATACGGCTCCTCATCAGTGCTCTGGATCGATGTCAATTGTAGGGATCGTATTGTTTCTGTGAGGGCCTAATGATCAGTCTGCATTCTTAGTTAAGTGATTGTTACGTGGAAACTCTTTGGTATTTTAGTTGCTTAACTAAAATGCAAATATTTTTGTAAGTAGAGGTTTGTTCTTTAAACGGTAAACCAGCCTCTGAATTGGAATCATGTATTTATCGTAAAAAATTGAAACAGAGATATTTTTTAAAGAATTCTCCCAATATTGAGAACTAGAAGACCTGTTAGAGTACAGCTTTAACAGGTCTTCCCTGTAATATCCCTGTAATATAGTTAGAAATAAAGTATCTTTCACTAAGTCCCATCGTGTAAATATTCTTTCCTACTCCACCTTATTTCTCCAATGATTAAAGTTCAAAACAATTTTGCTAAAAAAACTGCAGGATTAATAACGAAGCCAATTTTTTTAAGTCACCACCGTGTTAATCGCTGGCGTGTTTGTCCCTGCCGTGTTTGGACGATGACAACACTAGTGGGAGGGAGATCAAAGGAGCGAATCCAATATGTGCAGCGATGCAGACGTGGAAGTATGGCGTAACTCACAATGTGAGAGTGTTAACAATTTATTCTTAACATGATTGAATAAACTTGTAAATACCATCATGGAAAAAGTGAAGTACCTACCTACAGTCATGGAGATTAATTGTTAAGCATATTGACACAATACGTCAATTTGCCTTGTATTATAATGGCAAGCTCCTTATGAAGGGGTTTATCCAAAGAAGTACTATAATCGCACCTAATTCTGCTGCTGTAACATTACATTTTCTAATTTGAGTTCTGAAGAGCGTGGATGTTGATGAAATTACAGGTACATGGCACATTCGAGTGTTGATTCTAAAATTGGCAATGCAAAGGCAATGATGTTGCTTGCGTCTCACATTAAAAGTCGTCAATACTGACGTAGTAAATAATATTATTTTAAGTATACTGCCATGTGCTCCTCTTTAAGCCTAGCAAGTGCGCTGGTACTTTTATACAAGAATTCATAAAGTCGCTAAATAGATACACAAAAAGTCACCACCGTGTTAGTTACCAGCGTGATTATCTGTGGCGTGTTTGGACGGTGACAGTTCTAGCGGAGATCAAAGGCGTGCGCTCAATATGTGCAGCGACACAAACGAACGAGGGGAAGAGTTGGGAGTTTGGGACGGGTCTACTTATCGATAAAAGTTAAGGTAGTTTGAAGATAAAAATCGTAGTTAAGCAGACAAATATTTTAATTTCTGTAAAACGTATTCTCTGACTGCATAAATGTTGTAGCTTTTGGTCACTGATTAAATTTTGAATTAGTTCTAAACGATCAATTTATTCATAAATAAAATGACTAATGTCGATGCTTTAAATTAACAGTACGAGTAATTCAATTAATTAAAAGCATCACTCAGGCGATAGATAATTACCGTTCTCAATAAATTAAGTTATAGTCGTACCAACTTGTACAAAATCACGAGCACTAATATTCCGCAATCGACATTAGTCACATCACTATTTAAAAAGCTGAATGCATTCTGATAGAAATTTGTTTTTAATCGACCTCAAATTGGGCGCGAAATGAGTTGGACCCTCGGGTGGGGTGCGTCAAAGATAGCTTCATTACAAACGCAGAATTAATATTCTAAACATTTATCATGTTCAAATAAATGCTACGCGCTTTTAACTACCAGACTTTTTTAGACGAAGATTTTTTGTAGTTTTGTAAAAAAATTGACCTTTGCTCTTTTGCGGCACTTGCTTGTCAAAACTCAAGGTAAAACGATTCATCAGATTCGGTATTTCATACTAAAATCCCTTCTAAACTATTTTTAGATCTGCTAATTATTTTCCAAAGTATTTTCAGAGAAGTTTGTAGACTTTTTTAGTCGAGCTTGGAATTTTGTAAAAAAAATCCTTTTCAACACAAACTACGCACTACTACCACTACACTAAGCTGTAATACTTTTAAGACTCGGCTTTATACTTATTCTGAAACTGTTTCATATGTGGTAGGTACCTTTCGAAAGCAACTTTGCTATGGTTCCGTACTGGTGCTCCTGCGAATCAGTGTGGCCCTTTTGGATCTTAGATGAACAGGCGGCCCGTAAACAAATAAAATATTAAGATAGCATTTGCACGTGTTGCTGGTAATAAAAAGCGTGACCACAGCGTAGACCACAGATTCTAATTTACAATTCCAAATTCAAAACGATTGTTTCCCTCCAAAATCTGACAGCTCAATTACATTCAGCCTCGGACGACATTTGTTCAAATTGCCTATGTTTTATGGATATTACCACATTAGATCGACCATGCAACTAATGCAATATGACTCTTATTGTTAGGAAGATAAAGCTTGAAATTCAATGACAATCTATTTTGGAACTGTAAGTTTAAATTTGTAAACATAGGTTCTTTTTACGTTCCATTTCGCGGTTAACACAGCGTGTAAATGAGTTCTTTATCATGTCGTGTTTTAAGCGGCTGTTTATAAAGTTTTGTTTCGGGTGACACTGAAGGGTGAATAAATTAAAATAAAAGCGATAATATAGAGGGAAATGTACGACAAATTGGCATATAGCTGTAACTAAGTTACTTTTAGAATTTGTAGAGATATGATAGGCGAATGTTTGAATAGAAAATTGTCAAAAATCTGGTTTATAAAAAAATATTGAATAAGTGACCTCTGCTTGTTTCCCATCTAGTATTTTTTTTTTGTTGTCATTGTGCCGCTGCTTGGCAAAGGCTTCCCCTAAATTCTTCCAGGTATTCTTTTCCTGAGCAAACTCCAACCAGCTAATAGGGCCACATAAAAATGGCCTTAATATTTGGTGCATTTTTAATTAGTAGGTTCTATTTATCTCGAGCTAGCAGGCAGTTTCTACCTCAATATGCCTGAACACTAAAATTTCTAAATTTTCTGTTTTTCTTCTTTCGTGTGGTTAATGACTAACTTGGTGTCAGAGTTTTAAAGCCGCCCATGGGCCTCTGACTTGACTTCACATGCCGTCGAGAAATATCTCTCAGGCATGCCGGTTTCCTCACGATGTTTTCCTTCACCGTTTTTGAAGCAAGTGATAATTATACAATACGCACATGAATCCGAAAAGTCAGAGGTGCGTGCCTTCGGTTCAACTTTCTACACATGATTCTAGAACATATTCCTTCCACTACGTATAATTTGCCTACTTATATACTGTAAAATACATAAAGACATTTCGCCCTCGATACATACGTTCATCGTGCACCTGCCATTCAAATCACGGCTACAGCACTTAACAGCAATAATACTATTTAACACATAAAAGATTTTGAACTCTATTGTGTTGTGATAAGGGTTGTGAAAGATTAAGCACTAGTAAAGTATTTGTCTTAGTGAATCGAGTTATGGGCAAAGATTAAGATTTAGACTTAAGAAAAAGTAGATTAATTTATTTCGAAAGGATTTATAAAAAATGACACTCCCACTCAAGGTATCTAATTAGTACCCTATATTTTTGAAGTGAAAACTGAAGTGAAAAATGCCCAACGCGCCTAAAGAAGGCGCGTTGGGCATTTTTAAGATGGGAAAAAACAATTGAACTCGTGACACCGTTACCGACACCTAATTTTAGTAAACGCGATTGTGCTCTTAATTACATAAGGTTACGGACCAATGTTCTATACAAGTATTTTTCTTCCACCAAGGCGATGTTGTTCAAGTTTTCACTTCTGTCGGTACTCTCGGAGTGCCACTGTTTTTTTTTTTCACTTAAAAGAGATGTGAGGTACACAATTACTAAGACCTCAAACCCTCGCGAGTATACTCTTGTACCATTAGTAACCTACTGGTGGTCTGTCTGTGTGCTGTGAGCCATGTGTCGTCTCATACCGGTAATTCCGAAGAACATGTTGAACAGTTCCTCAGCAATGAGATCTGAACTAACATCTCCAACATACATAGTCTGCTCGGTAAGACAGACAGGCTTGAAGAGACAACGATATACTTACGTAAAAAAACATACAAAAGTATTAAACCACAACACCTTAGATCTCTCCTTAAATCTCATCCTCATAAAACAAGCTACCTTTTTCCTAGTCTGTCCATGCTGTAAGATTGTGGAACTCACTTCCGTCTATACTCCATTTGAAATAAGATTAGACATTTAAACAAACCTTTTTTACAGTCCGTTCAACCGATTCTGACTTCTATACCGTAGGCATAAGGATGGCATTAAAAGCAAAAAAGTAGTTACAATACCAACTGTTTACTGCAGCTGCCATTTGCCATGCTTCCAACGCAATAGAAGTCAAAATCGGTTAAACGGACTGTAAAAAAGGTTTAGTTAAATGTCTAATCTTATTTCAAATGGAGTATAAAAACTGTTTCTCAATTCAAATATCGAGTAAAAGAGCATTAATTACCTCTCCTCTCAACTGTGAGTATATAAATTTATATATTTAAGCTTTATGTATTTATTTAAGTATATGTTAATTTATAACGTGTATACGTGTAGGTATATTTTAATAATTTAGTTTAAGACTTCGCATATCCATATTTTCTCTTGTTGTTTTCACAGACTATTGTCTACATTTCTTTCTCATTTCTCCTTTCGCAGGTCTGCTGGAAGAAATTTCTTAAGAAATAAGCAGTACCTTTGTACTCTAAATTACAATTATGTCGTTTCACTATGTATTTTACTGTGTGTACATAAATAATAAAAAACACAAAACTCCAAAACACATTGTAAAAACAGTTCTCGCAAAATTGCTCAAAGTCGTCACATCAACAGTCAATTGCGCTCTGCATTATAGAGGGCAGAAAAGTTTGGTTTAAAGATTACATTTGTAGGCAATGTAAAGTCGATGTAAACTATAGTTTATACCAATATCCCATCTGCGTCCTACTCTATGCCCGCCCGTGGCATACAGTTACCGAAGTGGCAGAACGCAAGCGCTGCGCCCGCAGGCATCACGGAGCGCCCGCGCCGCTCGTACGCACCATACGTTATACTTGCCGGCCTGAAACATTAGGGATATGCTCAGTTTTTTGTTCAAGGTGAACGTTATTGTGTCTTGAACACCTTGAGATCATATCTCTTTAGAGATAATAAAAAATATAGAGTAATAATAATATCTCTTTAGAGATAATAAAGAATTAGAAAAAGATGCGTTCGCGCAATGGCAGTGGCCAGAATCATGCGAGCCATATTTTAAAAAGTTTAAAATTTTGACCTTTCCATCAGCTTATATTTATGAAGTTGTAGTATTTGTTAAAATAAATAAAAATCTATTCGGTGAACTAAAATTAAAAAGATATGAACTGAAAATATCTAGTATACCACAAAGAACTGCTCTTAAGGGCAAAAGTTTTTTTGGAATGGCATCTAAAATTTACACGAAGAGAGAAGATACCTGTGGACATTTTAAGCACAAAAGAACTGCCACTATTCAAACATAAATTGCGTAATTTTTTAATCAAGATTTTCTATATAATTAGAGCCTACTACAATCTGTCACCATGATAAAATTGTTATTTTCTAAGATTTACTTTTTAAGTGATGCCTAAGATTTTTATTTTTTTTTACTGCATGTTGACATAATTATTGTATGCCTATTAGGCAGGACATAATGGAACTGTAATTTACCTAACATCTGTATGTATAACCTATGCCCACAATAAAAATATTTGATTTGATTTGATTTAGAATTAAATTTAAAATTAATTTCATCACAAAAACGTGTCCAGCGTACTTATAGCGCTACAAGTTTCTTTTGGTGCGTGGCCAAAATCGGAATTAACGCCGCCATCTTGTTTTGTCAATACATTTCACAAAACAATATTGCACAAATGTTTACCAATAGCGCCACCCTATCAAAGTCATCCGAGCGCCAAAAGATGTTTGTAGTAGGTAGTGAAGTCGTTTATCGAACATACTAGTGGGACTCAGAGTTGACTATTGTACCTACATGTCGAGTGCGAAGTTTTCACAATTTAGTTAACCTCTCTGCTCGACAAGATTTTGACATGTGACACATCAGTTGACTCGACGGGGTGTAGCGAATTCAGTCATGAAATTCAGGAATTTACATCAACTTTCAGCATTCGAATTTATTAAGAAAAATATGTTACTGCGCCTATTTTATACAATAACTTTGTCGAAAATATCTTTAATTATATGTTGAGATCAGTCAAACCGCGTCAGTACACTGCGAAAGTTGTATAGAATTGGTATTACTACACCTATCCAAAACGTAGGTAATTTAAATTTGCTGAAAATATGTACATAAACAACGCACTTTCTTGCTGAAAATATGCAAAAAGGAAAAATAAAGATATTATCATTCTCTCTGCATTCTTACTTTTACCATGTTTCAAACATAAACTACATAAAAAACACGATCAAATCTTGATAAAAACGACCAAAAAATTGTGTTGCAACGTGACACTTCTTAGTGCTGACCGTCTACCCAATTTTCTTATATCGATTCAAAAGTAGTATTCAGCCTAATCGATACTCGCAATAAAATCAGTGTGAAAAAAGTATTAGAAACTGAATAAAAACTCTTTGATATGTTTTCCATGAATTATTTTATTTTTGATATTAATAATTTTATTAGTAAGTATACAAATACAGTGTGGATCGGACAGTAACTTTTGAGGGTTCCGTACGTACCTACGAATGAAAAAACGGAACCCATAAAGGATTACTCGTGTTTCGGTCTGTCACAGCCAATTTGCTCCGAATCTACTGGATCGATTAAGTTGAAATTTGGTACCTACACATATGAATTTCTGTGACCCAAATACAGAAGTGTAACGTAAATAAGTGAATTTTGAATATGGGGTCACTTTTGGGGGCCAAACTAGACAATAAAAAATAAAGTTTTGCAAACTATACCGTGTGGCATCAAATGAAAGGGCTTGTTGTGGAGGTCCCAAATATTTGTGTTAATTATATTATTTATATAATTTTTGGAACTAAGTTCTTTAACGCGACTTGCGGTAGGAGTAAACTGGCATAAATCGTCACGCGAAAAAGTGTTCATACTTGTGACTGAGACTCTTCTAATTTGATAGAGAGAGAGAGAGTGTGAATTTGGTCAAAATGTAAATCCAAGATGGCGCCTGCGAAAATTTTCAAATTTTTCATCATGTGAGTAGGTTTCATGGTTGTCGAAGGCGTTGAAGCCGATAGTGACTTTAAAATGTAAATCCAAGAGGGCGGCTGCGAAAATTTTCAAATTTTTCATCAATGGTATAGTTTTCGTAGTTTTTGAGGGTGCTAAAGTCGATAATGAGGTCAAAAGGTAAATCCAAGATGGCGGCTGCGAAATATTTTGTTTGAAATTATACGTGAAAAAGAACTTGGTTCCCCCTGCCTTACACGTTCTATTTTTTTAATTTATTATAGAAAATAGACCATTATCTACGGAGCCATTGAATATATTTATTTTTAATACTGGAAATTGTTGGTTGATTATAGATTCCTGGAAAACATATAAAAAGTCTATGGTCGTAAAATAATATGAGTTTGTTCTTGTGATTAATTATTGGTATAAAACATGGATGCTATTACAATTTGATAATTTTTCATCATGACTACAATTTCCATGTTTTTCGGGGGATAGTGCTAATATCGAATAAGATGAACATTCTAGATTTTAAGATGGCGGCTATTCCAAATAATAATAATATTGTAGATAAATTCTCATAGACATCAGTTTAATGCCTATTGTAAACTCGATAGCCAAAATCCGTGAAAAAAACGGCCCTCTTAATTTCGTCATGTCCGTCTGTCCGTTCGTCCGGATGTCATACAGCCATTTTACACGGAGACTATTTCCTCCATCGATGAAAATTTGGAAAAGGTGTATTCTTTGCACCGCTACACAACAATGGTGTAGTGAAATTACGATAAACATAATATAGGGGGTGGCATACATATAACCGAGGGATGAAAAAATATCTATGCACATGAAGCGTGTATTGTTGGATCTCTTAATTAAAATGATAAATATGTTTCTAGTTACTTTACTTTTTAAGTCAATAGTTTTTGAGATATGGGTTTGTTTCGGTTACAACCGCAGAATTAACTTTGTTTATAATAATTTTTTCGAGAAATACAACCTTATTTTTTTTTTAAATTTTGTGCGTAAATAAGTATTCATCCCAACTACGAAATCCTTCACTGTGCGTAGTCCCACATACACTTGGCCAGCTTTTTTAATTACGTTGGGAAACTACCACAAAAAATAACATTTCTTTTACTCAAGTAAGAGTAACCTATTAAAAACAAAAACTACCAAACTCATACAACTAACAAAAAATATGGACGTCATTTAAAAGCGTTTGCGAAACACCTACCCACTTTATAAAAAATAATTTATCATCATTCCCAAACAAAATTTTGTTAAGCCTACTTAAAAAATGTATACTGGGCATTCTGTAGCAAACTATCAGAAAGTATCAAAAATAAAATCCACATTAAATAATTGTCCAAAAAATTTAAATAGTTTTGAACAGCGAGCACATTCCGAATTTAAATTCAAATATAGAAACAATTAAGCGCGAAATTTAATAAATTAGGTAAGTATATCCCCGTCCTGTCTGTTGACTCCTTCTATACATAATGTCCAAAAAATGATTAAAATTACATTAGATAAGTATAAATAATTATTATAAGCAATGCTTAATGTATTTAATGCTTAAAACAATTTTATTTCAATTATCAAGTATCGATTTCTTACATTCGACATATTAATTAATCGAATAGATCAAAATTGAAAAAAAAAATCGTTTGGCATAATCGTTTTCGCACATCATTACAATAAAAAAAACAATAATGGTCGGTTATTTTTAACACAAATTGAGTAGTGGTAATGAATATTACGTGTTATTGGACCTGTGTTCGTATATTACGTTAAGATTTGGGCATTTTCTAGTTGTTTATAATATTTTTAATAATATTTGTCACATTTTAAATCGTATCTACATGTGTATGTGTGATATTAGTGAAAAGTTAAAATGTAAACACGCACGATTGGCGCGAAACTTCGACTTAGGATATCAAAAACTTCATTACCACTACTTAATTAACTTGAACAATGGATGAATTTGTCAAATAATTAAATGATGTAGTATTCACTGCCCCTGTGGTGGAGCTTAGATGTTCGAAATCCCCAATTTTTATGATTTTTAGCCTCGACCTCGACTGTCATCAAAGTTGCGATTATCGCATTTATAGACTTGAATATTTTTAAAGGTAAATTAATAATCTTGCACGCTAAATATGAAAGATTTAATGGTGTAAACATTTGAGTTTTTTATTTAATTCTCTTAATTAACGCACATTCATAAGATTTAATGGGTAGTATAATAAATATTTACATAATCAATTAAGGGTAAGGGTATGTGGTAATTCTGGGGTCCAATTGGACTCACTACCGAGCCGGCGGAGGTTTGTGTGTTCGGGTCCAATCGGGGGCGCTTCCGAACTATACGGTTAAAACTCCAGAGCCTAAAGGGATACTATATGCATGGCGTGTCTGTGCACCCCGACAGCACGACGAATGTGGCTTCTACGCTGCCTCTACGCCGCTGCGTAGCAACTGCTACGCGGAGTCCACACTCTGCATACGTTCGACTAACGTTTATGCTACTACTGCGCAACTGCGTAGCAGTTGCTACGCGGAGTCTACGCTTTGCATATGTCCAACTAACGCCTATGCAGCTGTGTAGCAACTGCTACGCGGGGTCTACGCTTTGCATACGTCCAACTAACGCCTACGCTGCCTCTAAGCAACTGCGTAGCAACTGCTAGGTGGAGTTTACGCTTTGCATACGTCCAACTAACGCAGTACGTTGCCTCTACGTAGCTGCATGGCAACTGCTACGCGGAGTCTACGTTTTGCATACGTCCGACTAACGCTTATATTGCCCAACATGGGTTTATTTCTAAGGAAAACTGCTTAAACTCACTGTTATTATGTTCTGAGAAAAATTTATGCGATAGACAAATAAATAATTCTAAGAAAATAGAACATGGCGGCATTGTTGATTCCGTTTATGATCTCATGTTATATAATACTCTAGACCGATTAAACCGGTAGATAATTAGTATAAATAGTAATTCATTATTGGAAAATAACCCGAAAGACCGTACATAGGCGTATGACCTGTACGAATTAGGTGGCGATCTAATTACATTTTTTTTTAAATTTACATGGGACTTTAGTTTAGTTTTTCCAGTTTATGTTGATCTCGCATTGTATAGGATTTCCGTATAATGCGAGTTCAGTTTATACTGGAAATGTATAGCTTGATGTGTAGCCGTGTGTACCTGCTACAGGGACACCTCTGCCCAACCCTTCGGGGAAACAAGGCGTGATGTTATATTATGTTTAATTACATTTTAATAATTATTAATCAACAATTAATAATCTTTTGCAATTATCGTACAAAACCAGCTGTAAAAAAAACGTTCGGTACAAAGAAGTGTTGAACTGTGTTTGTTTTAAATTAACTAAGACCTATTTTTGTTCAACTTCAAACAAAAAAGTATGATAATTCCGTATTCCCCAAATTCGCGTGACTGAAGACGCAAACAAAAGTAAAACAAATTAAAAACGGCCAAGTGTGAGTCGGACTCGCACACGACGGGTTCCGTACCGTATTAAGATGGAGCAAAAAACGCCGAAAAAACACGTTTCTTGTTCCTTTAAGTATTAACTTTATATTATTTGTTGTTATAGCAGCAATCGAAATACACAATCTGTGAAAATATCAACTGTCTACCTACTACGGTTCAGGAGATACAGCCCGCTGACAGACAGACGGACGGATGGACAGCGGAGGATTAGTAATAAGGTTCCGCTTGGCACCCTTCGGGTACAGAACCCTAAAAATGACTGCAACACTAGTGACGTTATTTCTTTCACAACTCTTCCACATCTGATTTATAGCCCCAGCTACATAATAAACACATCACTAGTCCACAATAGGCCAATAATTACGTATTGTACTAGAACGAGCCATTCAATAGGACATTGTTCGTCAGCTTAGAACATGTTACCAGTGAACTGAACTGTATAGTACCAATTACTTCTGACTAATAGGTCGATATTGATAAAATGTGGTAATTTATGAAAACACGGTATCATGCAAAAGAATACAGTATGGCTGATGTAAAAAAGAAAAATGTAAAATAGTTTGCCATCTTCTTGGTATCTTTTTTTTCTATCCAATGAGAGTTTTCATGAAATTTCAGGCCACCAGGTGGCGCCACTTTGGCAAGACGTCTTCCATTTCGACAATAACTTTATTTAGATAAAAATGAATCCCTATTTCCCTTGGTCATGGCACCACGCGTGAACGGCTGGTTCGATTTCACTAATTCTTTTTTTTTTTGTATTTGGTGTTTGTTGTTGTCAGGAAAAGGTTCTTATGAAAGAACAAATTAAGAAAGTTGCGCGGAAAATTTAAGAAAACTTAACGACCATATTAACTTTTCTAGTGTAACCTTAGCGATTTTCACTTATCTGTCAGTCGTTTGACAGTTGGCGCGATTGACAGAATGTAATCTGCAAACTTAATTAAGACAGAACAACGTCTGTCGGGTCAGCTAGTATAAAATATATGATGACGTTCATCATTCTTTTAATTGATTCGTTCATCATTCAGTCACGACTAAAGAAAGTATAAACTTTGACAGTTTGGACAGGTGTCCGAATCTGACGTCTCAGTGCTGCCAAAAAAACCATCTTCGCGCTATTAAACATCTTTGTTAGCAAGTTCCATTTTCTGATGTTTAGGGACAAAGTACTGTCCAGTCCCACAAGGTTTTTCTTAAATGGCCTGGATTCCTATGAACCTCTTAGGCAAGCCCAGCTTTACAGTTTTATAAAATAAAAGCTGCAGCTGTTTCACATTTATCAGCGAAGCTGACAGACGATTGGATGGGAAAAAAAAATTGGCTCGATTGTGATTTTGTGTAACAAATCAGTTGGCGGATAGGCCTCGCTGGTTTACCCGAAATCCACTTGCATTTTGCAGCCAAAACTCGGGATAACTAGGTGCAATATTCAGTTTAGCATTATTCTGAACTGCCGATTATTTCTAAGCTGTACTTGCAACAAAGCATGACAAATTATGTCAACTTCAGTTGTTACATTTAGAATTAGTATAGTATCCTACAGCGCCGCCAGTAACTTGTACAAACCATTTAAGCCCTTTATATCTCCTTCTGTCGTTGTCATTACTCAGACATGCCGGTGGTCTATTTACGAGTACATAATGTACTGCGGGTAATTTCACAATAGTCCACCGATTATATATTTAAGTAAATAGCACAGATACAGTTTATATTCTGCTTGTACTGAGAAAGGTAATAGCTGGCTGTGGGGCGACAAATAGTTGAGTGTTTTGCGGATATTTTGGTCTAGTTTTAATGGTGAATGGAGTATTGTATAAGGACACCGGCAAAATAATCACACTTTTGGCTTAATGTTTTGCGTGGTGCGTTTTTAGACTGAAGTCCTGGTTTGTCCAGTTATAGCAATGGAAACCAAGAATCAGTGTCATATTCACATCAAAAGTCAAATTGGTCGCACTCAATATCTCATCTACCAGTAAGCCCTAGTATAATGTAGTTTAGGGTAATTGGTGCACAAGTCCCATGCCCAAGCCAGAATCTTATTTATATTTACCTACACAACATTGTCGAACACTGTAAGATTCGAGCATACTACGCCAAATACTCGACCAAACTGCACCAAATAAACATTTTTCTTTCTTTTTTTATATCATACCTTTTCACAAGTTTTGCCAAGGGGTATCGTGTTGCCCAGTAACTTGGTTGTGGAGGTCAGATAGGCAGTCGCTCCGTGAACCCAACCCAACCATGTTGAGGTCGGCTTAGACTGGAAGGCGGCCCCAACATATTTGAGAAAAGGCTAGGCAGATAGATTTTACCTTTTCACAAGTTACACACCTAGTAAAAATCCCGCTATACCTCGACTTGATGGCCCCTCTAACCGCGCAATAGTGTAGGTACGGCCAGTAGGTACGCTAGCCGCGGGCTGTCACGATGAATGACCCGCCACGCCGCCCATACACAATTTCACCGGACTGCGCTCATGAAAAGACCTTTTTTTTTCTTTTAAACTTTTTTAAAAGCTGATGAGCTCCTTTTTTTAGCCTCGGATATTGTTTGATGGGTCTGTTTTGTCTTTGTTCTGTATGTAGGTGAGATGTGCAGTGTGGTGATTATTAGTTGTTTTTTTTCCGGTAATGTATTTGCACGTTCTTTGGTTTGTTTATGGGTAGAGCCTACTTCTTTAGCATTTTGACATGACATAATTTAGTCATTTTAATTATTAACATTCTTATTGTCGGCTAAGCAGACCCTGGATTGAGAAAAGGTTAACCAAAACCATATTTCAGTAGTCGAAAGTTTCGAATACTTACGAATTGGTTCATTCTCCTCTATTTAAAGAATTTCCTGGATTGGTTTGACAGTCAAGTTTGCATATTGCTTGCATTATAATTTTGCATTTCAGAAAATTTTAATATTTGGATTTCTTCATTACTAAAGTTCAGTCTGTGTTAAAATACTTCATCCGGGGAAAGCGGCGGTGTGGCTTTACGTAAAAACCTTAAAAGAAAGTAAGTCACAAAAATCAATCACCACTGCGCCACGAAGTCTAAACAACAACAACACAAAAAAGAACTATTCTTTTAATAAACTAGCAAAAAATAACAAAAGGGGATCACCGTCACAGACCCCAAAATTATACCATGCCCGACTATAATCACCCTATCTGGGTTTTTTATCGGGGACCCACAAATCTAATATGAGTTATGACAGGATCGGAGAGTGGGCACTATAAAGCGCCTATTTGGTGCCCCTTGTGTCATATCCGACGATTTATTTGAGATGTAATAATAATGTTTTATGTAGATGAAAATGTAAGATTTGTTTTAGAAGTTAGTTTATGAGAAAACAATGGTTGATATGAATGATAGAGTCCGTAGGTCTGTACAATACTTTCAAATGGGAATTTTATTTAATAATCCGGGAAGGTGCGCAATGGTCGAATGGAAATACATCGTTCCATTCGACCATTGCGCACCTTCCAGGATTTAAAAAGTAATTGTTCCGCGTTTCATGATCGTTAATACACTCATGGATTTATATTTTCCAAACAAACGTATACACATACATCTCATTTTAATTAGGATTAATTTTGTTTTTTTTTGCTAGTGCACTAAATGGAACATCTCCTTAACTTCTCAATATGCTAATCAATCAATGCAATCTGCAACCTTTCAGTCCCAAAACTATTGTTTTGTGCGTCGATATACATAACCACATTTCGCCAGTTATGTTTTAAGTCCCATGTAATAGAGGGCGAGCCTATTGCCATCAACCGGCCATAAATCCAGACTGCTAATGAGAAATTCCAGATGGAAAACCCAATAACACTTTACCCGAAACGGGAATCGAACCCAGGACCTCATGCTCAGCAGTAGAGCTTGCGACCACTAGACCAACGAGGCAGCCAGACAGTAGGTCATGAGTGTAAAATAAAACTAATCTACTAACTAAAGAGCTCTTAACTTTTTCAGCTATTTTTATTATAGCATCGCTCACGTCCAATCAAATCAACCCTTTCTGTCGACAAATGACGTCATTCCTCATTCCAAATCTAAAATCTCACCACATTTCCTTCATCAATCCATTCGTCAATCAATTAGACCCCGTGCTTGCGCGGGCGGCGGCGGCGGTGTCGTGCGCGGGAGCGTGTGCGCAGCGGGCGCGCCGCGGGGAGCAAGCGCCGCGCGACATGCAGCCTTTGTCTTTGCGCACCTACGTGTTAGTACGGGGTTTTGAAAATAGAATGCTTTTGTTTTAAGGAGACTGGCTGTGAGGAAAATATGTTTTTTTAAATTGAGACGACATGGAGTCTTTTTATCTGTCAAACTAAGTGTTGGTACGAGATTTTGAAAATAGAATGCTTTTGTTTTTCATTGGTTGAGTAATGAGAAAAAGATGTTTTTTTTTATTGATTTAGTGACGCTTCCTGACATGGAGCCTTTTTATTTGCCAAATTACGTATTGGTACGAGATTTTAAAAATAGAATGCTTTTGTTTTAAAGAGGTTGGCTGATGAGGGAATTATATTTTATTTTAACTAACGACGCCACGTTCTGTTCTTAGGATTATGTTTTCAAAATAATTGTTGGTATTTTTGGGGTAATGGCAAAGGGACCCCTATCACTATGTCTAGGTTGTTTTTCATAAACAAACGCAATCTATATCTGTCTAATATCTTATAAATACAGAAAAGAATTTTGAGAAATGGTCAATGAATGTTTAGTTCGTTTGAGATGATGATTTAGGATGTCCGTACCTAGACATTCAACATAATGGAGGTCATCATCATCATCATAATTTCAGCCGAAAGACGTCCACTGCTGGACATAGGCCTCCCCCAAGCACCGCCACTTCGACCGGTTTTGCGCTTCCCACATCTAGCGGATTCCTGCAGCTTCACAAGGTCATCGGTCCACCTTGTGGGAGGCCTTCCAACGCTACGTCTTTCGATACGCGGACCCACACCAGAACCTTTCGGCCCCATCAGCCATCCGTTTTAGCCTTCTAATAAGGCACATGCCAATGGAGGCAGTGCAACCAAATTCTTGACTTATTGTCACATATACCTATTAATTTATTTTTACTAAAAAATGCATGTAATGTGGTCATTATTTTGACAACCTTGTTTGAGCAAAGTCGACCTTGCCGTTCTGTTTCAAGGAGCGGCCGGCAAAGTTTTGCTGGTCGCTCTAACAGGCCAGCAAAACATTGCCGGCCGCTATTTTGACGTTTCAACGTTTTAAAAATCAAATGCAAAAAGATTTTATTTAAAACACAGCTGTTTGTACAAAAAGTACAAAAAGATTTTATTCCATATTTGGGTGTATAGTTCCAACTACCATTGTTAAAAAAAAAAAAACAAAGAAGTAACAAAAGCGCGGTTCAGCGAAAATTTTATTTTTATTTAGTGACTTTTTGCGTAATAAATGAAGAAATAATACAGCAGTCAAACACCGCATTAAAATTATCGCAAACTATTAGTAATATCAAACCGGGAAAGTCGGTGTTGAATTTTAGGAACTGTACTTTTCATAATTGTCATTTTAATTAAATTTCTAGTTAATTAATATATATTTTATTGAAATTACTTGCTGGTTTTATTTAGATTAGGTACTTGCATTTTTGAGTAAAGCACTATACAAGCCTTGGCCCACTATGACTGCTTCGCTGGTCACGCTATGATTGCCTCGAGCTAGCCTAGCTACGCTCTAGGCCTTCCAGCTTGGCCATCATTGCAGCCCTTGCTGTCCTCGCTGTAAAGGCCTCGGCCTACGGCCTTGGCCTTTATCTCAGCTCGTCCATCAAGTGCTGCACGCTGACCGCGCTGTGTCGGCCTGGAGCTGCGCTACGCTGCGCTGTCGGCCATCATCAGCGCGACCAGCAAAGTAGTCATTATAGACCGCGGCAGTAATGTACTATTATGTAAGTACCTAATCAAGTAATCACGAAGCACATAACATAATGTGTCTAGTTTGAGTCATCATCTGCCTAGCCTTTTCCCAACTATGTTGGGGTCGGCTTCTAGTCTTACCGGATGCAGATGAATACCAGTATTTAACATGGAGTGACTGCCTATCCGACCTCCACAACCCAGTTACTGGGTAACACGATACTCCTTGGAAAGACTGGTTGTCAGTCTTTTTGACTCTTAATGCTTAATGTGCTTTCCGAGGCAAGGAGGGGTCTCGGTATGTATTGGATGTGTCCGGTTTGAGTATGGTGTTTTTTATTTCGACGATGACAGTCTATGTCCTGAAGCGATTTCAATTTACTATCAGCACTCGTATCTAGAATGTTTACTGGTAAATTATACATTAGTTACAATTAAACATATTAAAAACATCTGCGTGGAATAGTTTATAAGGCCCGTTTTATTGTTTCCACCAGGAAACATGGCAACTCGATTTTAATAGCGAAAGTTTTGTACCTACCTATTTTTTAATTATCGACATCCACACTTTTCTAAGAAATCACTCATTGCTAAAAAGAGAAAAAACTGTGGAACTCTGGGAGTGCCGACAGAAGTGAAAACTTGAACAAGATCGCCTTGGTGGAAGGCGTCAGTAACGGTGTCGCAAGTTCAATTGTTTTTTCCCATCTCAAAAATGCCCAACGCGCCTAAAGAAGTTTTCTCTTCAAAAATCCAATGGTTTCATAACTTTTTATTTCATTCTGGAAAGCGAAGTTATCATCATCTTCTGATGATGATCCTGTACTGCTGGCCATAAGCCTCCTCCGGGCAAGTACCAATGAGACTTTTTCAATTCATATGTAGGTACTTTCTGAGTTTATCTTTGACATTATTGATATCGTTGAAGGGTAAAATCGTGATAAAACCCACTGGTTTTCTCACGATTTGCCCTAATTGCGTAATACACGATCAATCACAATTTGTTTCGATTTGAAACAGAATGCTTCGAAAGTTGGAAAAAAAAATCTGCCTAACAACGTAATTATCGCAATTTTTATTGTTATTGAACTTTCAAGATGAAACAAATTAGTCATAATCGTTTACGAAAATAAGTTTCGCAGTTAGGGTACTGGACCAATCTTGAGCAAGCGTGGTGATCAATGCTCGTGCCTTCTCTTTATGGGAAGATGCCTTTGCCCTGCAGTGGGATAATAATAGGCTGGTATTATTATTATTAAAAACCTCTTCCTTTTTACTGTTTCGTGACACTTGTACCTGACGATAATTTGAAAAGAAACAGGAAATTTTTTCGTTAAAACATTCGGTTTTTTTTCAACTACGAGTAAATTCAATACCCACGATAATTACGCACAGCACTAACAAGCTAATGCAAAGAGCTGTCAGAATTAATAAAGTAGAGGTATCGAGTGTCGACGCGTGGCCGACAATGGGCCAGTGTTTTTTATTCGTGGCCGGTAATGGGCGCCGCGTGGCGTTACGAGGGCGTATTGTCGGCCACCCTGAGTGGTATAGCGTTATGATACGGTAACTAAGTACTTGATATGTTCCATCTTAAATTTTTCTGCACGTGTGTTTTTGTATAAAAAAGTATCTGAGTTCGTGAGGAGTTATTAGGGTGAGGTTTAGGTACTTAACCGGTCGTCTGATCAATGTATTGTGTTCATGTCTTTGTTTGCGAATTTTCCAAAGAATCCAAAAATCGTACTGACCTCCTAAGAAAAATAGTAATCGTATATTGTATTCACTATCAAATAGTATAATTATTTTCTAAAAACCATTTTGTTTACACAGTTTACAGCAAAATGCACAATCGATATTTTTCAAACTGAAATGAAAATAAACAAATACTTAATTGCGGATAAATAATATTTCTTCATGAAATTCATTTTTAAATGCAAGCACTTTAACTGGCCATGTTATGAAATAAAAACAATTTGCCTCTTGAGCATCCAGAAATCGTTCGCATTGTAAATTTTTCGCGGCAATATGCAAAATAAATGCATAGAGCACGCGCCACCTGCCAGTTCAATTTGAATTTTGAATTTCGAACGCTTTCAAAACTTATCTGCGTGATGCGATTTGCGGCACGCTAGCGATGCGAGGGCGCGAATCGGAGAGAATCGATGCTTAAAATCACATTCAATTCGCGATTTAAAATCAATTTGATCCTTTGATGTGTTGTTTAAGTTGTGTTATCTGATGTTCTTTTGAATCAAAGGACTAGAAAGTACATAATTTTATTGTGGTATAAAAGAATGTAAGGTTCCCTTTAGCCAGTGATTCGTTCCAACAAAAAACACATTCTTTGGCTAAAGTAGTGACTTCGTGAGATATTGTACTAAACACGTTTAATTGGAGCATTTCCATTTCATACTGTTGATTAATTCTCTTTCTCGCGATTTTGGAATTCCTCGAAGCTTTCGCCTTCTTTCACTTCATTCCTTATTCATGCAAAAGAGAAATATTTAATATAATAGGTATGTGTAATAAATGCCATTACCTACTTAGCTAGTGTTAAGTTAAAATTCTTCGAAAGAATATGTTTTCCGCTTCGTCATTTAGGTACATCCTCGAGCACGGGTAATAATTATAATTATTACCTATAATATTATTCTATCTCCACATTAAGGTTTCAACATGAATTCATTATCCGACCCATTCCAACAACCGAGATCCGTGGTTACTTGACGCGCATCGACGCACCTGTTCCGATTCGAATATCGAATTACCATAATCGATTTGGGGGTAAGCCACGCGATGTGCTCTATGATGATGCACAACCCTACTCTTCCTTGTACTCGAAGTTTACGCCCGTATTCTAAAGCTAGAACGAAGCTCTATGGGTTTCGATTAAAATAAGATTCGAGTTACGATCTTCATCACATAAAATCAATATTGGCTAGACATCTGCTGCTGGATATGCTTCTCCACAGTTAAACGCACGGAACTTAACAGTTTAGAATATAGCCCTAAATTACATTGATCATCGTCCTGAAATAATTTATTTTTCGAGTCAAACGTTACCAACAGCGATGAGAAAACAAAGACAGAGATTGGAAAATAGCAGGTGAATTTACCAAGAATACGTTACTTACGTTATCGGTTTTAAACCCGTCACAGACGTAGCTATAATGTATATTAATATAAATCATAGCTGGGCATATTATGATATATTTTCCATTGTAATCTTCGAGCGACCTCAGACGGAGCAATAATATATATTTCTATTCTAGCAACACCATATTAATATATTTATTATGGTATATTAAACCGCAGACAAAATATACATTATAGTATAGCTACCGTATGTGGTGGGTTGCTATAATATAATTTATAGCACAGTATATCAATATATGGGTATTATAGCTACGTCTGTGACGGGCTTTATTAAAAAAGTTGTGTAAGGTAGGTACATTTTATCCGCACAATCAGAATTATTTTACCAAAATTTTAACAATATCTTTTAAGGGAACACAGCCCAATTATTCTATTAAAAGAACTGGCTTCTGCCCGCGACTTCATTCGCGTGGAAGTCGTAAGACTGCTTAGCTCCATAAAGGTATAATAATAATTTAAAAGGTTAAATCTGTAACTATCTGCTATATTAAGCCCAGTCCAGCGATATTTTTTGTGATTTCTGATTTTTTCTAGTAGGTACTCAAAACTCAGTTGGTCCGATAAATTATTTTCATTCTTTATGAAACAGGATCGATTAGCATCAAAAAGTTTTTGTGAAAACTTACCACTTTCTTGCTGACTGTAATTTTTTTTCAAAATCCACAGATTTTACTAACTTTAATTAATATTAACTTTATTTAATTTTTTTAACTTTTCGTTTTTTATTATACATTCACAAATGTATATTTAAAAAAAAAACTAAAAGTTAGGGACAGTCTTCTAAATAGCATCGTTCCCAGACCTCATAGCAATTACTGTTCTCAAAAATATTCAATGTATACAGTTTTGACTTCGCTATAAAGATTTTATTATATATATGGATATTTAGTAGTAAATTCGCTATATTGTAGGCCTAATAAATCAAGGGATAATGTAGACCGCAGCTATATGAGTGATCGTGAAACAACAATAAATCACTTTTTGGGGATGAATGTGGTCAAATTGCTGCCATATTTCAAGATTACGAATTCTCTAAAATGAGATTTTGAATTTCGAACATTTTAAGAATTACGACTCTGTGGTTTTATAAGAACTGCCCACTGAATTTAGAATGCACAATTTTATGGCTACAAATTTATAGGCCATAATCTAAAATACCATGGGATGCCACCATTGCATTGCTACCTAATATAAAAAAAAATACCTTCGTGGGCACATTTTCTCGAGAGTATTTAGATAGATGACCTAGACGTAGAAAAGATGACCTTAAAATCTAAAGTAGATGACCTGTAATAGATGTAGATATTGCTTGATATGAAATAAAATCAAAAAGTTTAGGATATAGTAAATACAAAACCACTTAACTTTTAGTATTGCTCTTCTGTACCTAACCATTTAAACCCACTTTTCTCGCACATTAAACAACAATTACTCTGAAATTTTCGAAATTCTAAATTCTGGGGACTTGCGTGCGGCATCCAAGCATCCAAGATGGCGGAGCAATCAATCAGTCAAATTATATTGTCTTAGAGATCGAGCCAAATCGTCCCGATCCGGGCCCGAAACTTTACCACGACGGATTAAATTGTTCTAAATGGTACGTAATTGTAAATATATTATAGTATTTTATAGATTGAGCTTAAATTGCGTTGTTTTTTTTAGGGTCAGATGGTGGTCGTGACTTATGGAGAAGACGGAATGTCGTCCATTAATTGTTAGTCAAATATCTTGGCTTACCAATCACGTCATAGTCCGTATGTCACTATTGTCATTACAAACCGTCAAATTTCGGTCAGAATATGTCGCTTGGCTTTTATAGGAATCCGAATTCTGTCTTGTTTGTTCTACAACCACAAAATAACATTCAGTAGCTTCTTTTTCTTCTTCGTTTGTGAAAGGACGAACTCATTTTCTATTTTAAGTGGCTTATCTTTTAGGTACCTATTTATTTTATACCAAGGTGTTTTCCCTTTTGTATTTTACCAGTATTACCCAGTTACTGAGTGGCAGTCGCTCCATGTAAAATACTGGTACTTATTCAGTTGCTTCCGGTTGGACATAGACAAAAGCCGACCCCAACATAGTTGGGAAAAGGCAGATTGTTTGATTTTACATCAACACGAACTTTTGACTTGATATAAGAGTTTGTGTCATCTCGTCCTTAAAAATAGAATCTCAGCTCCCAAAATATGTCGCTATGGTCACTCCAAATGCGGCCAAATCAACTAAGTATTAGCTCAAAGGAAGACGATAATTTACTGCATTACAATCTTAACATACTTAATATCACGCCTATATTTCCCCGACGGGCTAAGCAGAGCTGTACCTATAGCACACCCACATTTCGCCAGTTATGTTAAAGTCCCATGTACCCGCGAGCATATTGCCATCAACCGGGCACAATCCAGACTCCGGGCTACTACTGAGAAATTTCAGATCGATAACCCAATAACACTTTGCACGACCCGGGAATCGATCCCAGGACCTCATGCTTGGCAGTAGCGCGTGCCACCACTGGACCAACGAAACAGTCTTCAGAATAATTTACTACATTATAATCTTATCACCAAATAAATCAACCAAAATCGGTAAAAAACTAATATCTAACTGCAGTCGTGCATCAAATTTTTTGTACAATCAAAATATGAAAGGTTAGAGTCAATCAGCTTATTATCAGATTAGTCAGATGATCCTTTAGTCGAATTATAATAATTTAGCTTCGTGTTAGTCGATTGTTTTGTTGCACTCGACTAAAATACTGCTCGGATCGTTTTAAAAAGTAAATTTTGATTGATAGATGTAATTTTTGTAATTTGTAAATACAATATGGTGATCATAATGGTTCGTGCTTCGTGTATATTTTGGTTATTAAGAGAGAGTTGGTTTTGTAATGGTACTTTTTAGGGTTCCGTACCTCAAAAGAAAAAACGGAACCCTTATAGGATCACTCTTGTGTCTGTCTGTCTGTCTGTCCGTCTGTCACAGCGAATTTGCCCCGAATTTAATGGACCGATTTAGTTGAAATTTGATGCAAATATGTTTTTCTGTGACCCAAACATGGACTTGTAACATAAATAAATGAACTTTGAATATGGGGGTCACATTTGGGGGCAAATTAGAAAATTTTAAAAATAGTTTTGCAAACTGTACCGTGTGACATATCAGGGAGGAGAGGAGCTCGTGGCTAAGTAATGACAGCCGCACGAGTCGATCGATCAGGTTAAGCATCGCTTGCCACGGTTGGTCAGTGGATTAGTGACCATCTTTACCCCTCCGTGCCTCGGAAAGCACGTTAAGCACGTCAGTCCTGGCTATCACTTATGAATCTTTGACAGTCGTTACGGGTCCTCAGGAGCCCGAAAGTCTGACAACCAATCTTACCAAGGGGTATCGTATTACCCAGTAACTGGGTTGAGGAGATCAGATAGGCAGTCGCTCCATGTAAAATACTGGTATTCAGGTGCATCCGGTTAGATTGGAAGCCGACCCCAACATAGTTGGAAAAAGGCTAGGCAGATGATGACTTAATATTTATTCTTGTACCAGAACTATTTTTTTTGTCTCGTACTGTAATCTTAGCCTGACAATCATAGAAACGGGTTTTGTTACAACTTCAAATTCAGTGTCATAAATTTCAATTTTTTATTAATATTTTAGGTAACTAGTTAGCGATAATTAATCTTTCCATACACTAATATTGCCAAATTAATCAAAACAGGTAAATATTTGACAGCCATTTGCGACGTTGACAACTTTTAGAATGAACGTCCCAATTGTTTTTTCGTCGCACGTAGATAATCATAACCTGTAGGTAACAAAATCCCCCAAATCATAAAACAAACGCGATAATACATCATAATAATGCCGAAATACAACTAACACCCAAAATCACAATATAACCTCATTATGTTCACAAAAAAGTCGGTATTTTAATGTTCCTCTAAGTATAGGGTACTCTCTCACTGATGTCGCGAGACCACGTGGTCCCGCACTAATCTACATAAACACGATGACCCGACATAGTTCAACGCAACCTTTAATTTGATACATAAAATTTTAATAACATAAAAATTATAATTTTCCAACATAATTATGGACCGTTTCAACAAAATGTTAGTGGATTTATATGTAAATAAAGTTTCAGTTCAGTGTTATGATGATTCTTATCTTATCAGGCAAATATCTGGCAGTTTGTATTGATGTTCGTATTAAAACCTTCTTAGAAATTGCCTGCTTTATCTGTGGTAAAAGAAAAAAACTTGACGTATCAGCTGTTTGGATTCCCGCCCAAGTTGTGAACGTCGCCGGAGGGAAAGGTTCCCGTTGCAATGATGAAATAGACAGACGATTCTTAGTTCTAGGTTTGCTGGCACGACATCCCATTAAGTACAATTTCAGCTAAACCAAACTAAACATTAAAACATCATTGCATTTCTGCTAATGGAAATTACAACGATTTACCTACATTACAGTTAGCAGATTTAGAACGCTGACGTTCTAAATCTAACTGCTAACTGTAATGTAGACTCGTCGAGCAAGCTCTAGCCATAGACATCATAGTGGATCCCGTGGAACCTTATATTAACCAAAGGTGTTTGTTTGTAGACACATTTACATACCTACTTATATTAAAACCTAATGGTAGTTATGTAGCACATTATGTGAAACGTAGATAACATGAAATGTAACTTACGTTGAGACGGACATGCCGTCAAAATATCCTATACTATGAAACGAGCAATATTTGTATATATATATATTTGTACTCACGTTCTCGAAATCGGCTCTAACGATTTCAATGAAAGTTGCAATATAGAGTTTTACGGGAGCGAAAAATCGATCTAGCTAGGTTTCATATTTGGGAAAGTTTGTTTTCTCCGTATTTTCACGAGCAGAGCTCGGTCGCCCAAAGTTTAGAACAAGTTATTGAATAATGACATTAGAATAATGAATGGTAGCATGGAATTAGTAAGTACCGACTATCACGGCAGCACTATACATGGATTAGTATGAACTTTCTTAAACTATTACAAAATGAGCATTCTCTATTTTCACCAGAGCAGAGCTCGGTCGCCCAGGTACTAGAATGTAATGCAACATGAAACATAACAAAACAAGTAGACGAATTTGTTTCAAAGTGTGTTCAACATTTCGAAACCAACGCAACATCTCTATAATTTGAAAGGAGAACGTGCAATACCGTTCACATGCACAAAAACTCAAGTTTCCACAAACAATATATTTATTGTTTTGCCCATAAAATACGGCCAATGACTATGTTTAGCTCAATTACAGGTGTGGGCCAACGGGGCGCAATTATAAAACGTTTTGTGACTTACCCGACCTCAATTATGAGAGGTTCCTATTGTTTTTGTGGATTTTTATTGATTTTCTGACCTTTGAGGTCCTTTTGAGTGGTTGCAGGATAGATTTAATAATTATTTTTGTATTTTAGAAGGTTGTAATTAACTATCTAAGGTAAGTTTACCAGAACTCTTAAAAACCGGCCAAGTGTGAGTCGGACTCGCACAGTTAAGTTGGGGGATTACATCGCTGATAAAAATGCTTGGCTCAGCGCTGGTCCAGCTCCACAAGGGCGCATAAACTAATTGATTAGCATTCAAAAGTATTGTTGCAGCTGCTGAAGATTGTAAAACTATATTTCCTTTGTATAAATTCAATCTCTTTGTATTGTATAATTGCATATCACATGTGTGAGCACTGTGACCATGTTGTACATTCCATAAAGCTACCATTTACTGGGTACGTCTTTCATTGACTTGAATGTGCCCTGGCGGCTGAGAGTATGTCATGCTCACTCAAATGTCTCGCTGATGGTGGCGTGTGTGTTGGATCATTAAGTTCCCTTCAAAATGGTTGAGCTAAATGGTGCTGATCCATGCGTCATGTTCGTGAACGGGCGCCGTCAGTAGGGACTGGTCATCTCTTAGCTGCCACGGTTTATTTTAATTTATTTAAATTTTTGAATTGATATTATATTTTTATTACGGACGCTTTTAACGTGCACGTCTTTCTACATTGTTCTCACATGTATAAGTTCAACACGAATGATGTAACCAATATTTTGTAACAATATTCTGATTTAAAAGAGTGTCCGTGGAGTTTCTTGCCCGTTCTTCTCCATAGGTACCTACTACGCTTTGGAATGGGCAACTAGCTTCATTTTTCTGACTGACCGACCCCTTGACAATTCAAAAGTACCTGTAATTGGTTTATTTGAAATAAATGCTTTGAGTTTGAGTTTGAGTTTGAACACTACATTTTTTTTAATATTTAAAAAACTCTTTTTTTGTATGGACCTATATTTTGTGAAAATTTCAACCGTCTGCCTATTACGGTTCATGAGATACAGCCCGCTGACAGACAGCCGGACGGACGGACAGCGGAGGCTTAGTAATAGGGTTCTGTTTGACACCCTTCGGGTACGGAACCCTAAAAATGATAATGCAGTTAAAACTTATATTAACAATTATTTCGATCACCAGGTTGTTGAGGTTGGTATCAGACGGCAAAGGGCAACGATTCAGTGAAAGTCTTCAAGTATCAATAATGATTAGGGATATCTTCCTCTGAACATCTGAAAATTAATTCACTCAATGCTAGGGAGCTTAATAGGCCACTAAGAACTCAAGCCATAGACTAGAAATTATCAAAATTATGGCGTAGCGGCGAGAAATGAGTCAGGCCAAAGATGAAAAATTAGGACAGCAAATCAGCAATAAGTTAATAATTTGATTTAATTCAGATACAATGACCCATATTTTTGTTAGTAGATATACTTAAGAGTTATGTTAGTATTCAAATACACACCACAATCATACTATTATTACTAAGATTAAAAAATCAGAATCTAAATTACTAAAATGTTTAAAATTATCAATAACATTACAAATAAAATAAAAATTCATTGAAATCTTTAAATTAATTAAAACGATCAGGTTATTTATTGCTATCGAGTTGAGGATTAATCTATGTTATCTGACATTTAGGTATCAATGGAACGTCCGATAGGACCAGGCCTGGGTCGAGAGATGTCAGCAGAACTGACGGGATCCGCTAGGGCCGATGCCTGCCGGGGTTGCGAAGAAGTCTGAAAGGGAGATTGTGGCCCCGGCAACATGGCAACTGAAGGAACACGGGTGGGTTTTAGTCAGTAAGAGTCTGACACGCCCTCCCGCCCCGCCCAGAGCGGGAAAAGTTATTTGATAATCTCCCAACCAAAAAAAAAAAGTATTAATGGAAAAATTCAAACAGGTAAATCACTCATTATTATTGATCGATATGGACATGCATAATTTTCTGAGAATGGCGATGACATGATGCGTCACCTTGACCCTGAACTGCCAGCGCCATTCACAACAGGAGACAAGCTAATGTCACAAACCACATTGACTGGTATTCCATAAACGGTGCTAATAAAACTTAATGTTCGTTTGATCGACAGATTGCAAGTTTAATCATAAATATCGTGATATAATTTATAAAAGTGGGTTTTCGCATTTGTTAAAATGGAGATAAATCTAAGATAATACCTACAATATATAAATAAAAACTTGATTCAGTTCAGAAAAACGAGGTACCAAATAAAACAGTGGCACTTCGGGAGTGCCGACAGAAGTGAAAACTTGAACAAGATCGCTTTGGTGGAAGAAAAATACTTGTATAGAACATTGATCCGTAGCCTTATTTAAATAAAGAGCACAATTGCGTTTACAAAACCTTTAAAGTAAAATGCTTGCATAGAACATTGATCCGTAACATAATAGAAATAAAGAGCACAATCGCGTTTACAAAAATGAGGTTTTGTTACAGTGTCGCGAAATCAATGGTTTAGTCCCATCTCAAAAATTACCAACGTGCGTAAGAAGTTTTCACTATAAAAAAATTATAGGTAATATTACATTGGAGCCTAGATTTTACAATTTTTACAAATTCCCTAGACCTCACACTAGGACTCCCTGTGTCGTGGGGTCCAGTCTCTTCCCATCCAGATATCAGTACCTATTTGATTTAAGATATGGAACAAACATTATGATAACTGCGAAGAACGATCTTTAAAACTTGACTCTGTTAATTATAAGATGCGACAAAGGATACAGGAGATAGTTGAACAAAGTAGATAGATATTGCAAGTTATTGGATGATTGCAAAATTGAAGAAAAGACACTACTCAAATATATCAACGCTCCGCTATTGAAGGGAGCAGAATAAACTCAAAACAAAAGCGTTACTGACCAGTACGAGTTGGAAAAATGAAGATCAAATGATCTCAGACCAAATAAAAAACCAAGACATACCTAGCGCTGCGAACAATACAGTGAAGCATGCCAAAACTACACCTCCGCTCTGTGCATACACGCTCACACGCACACATTTACAATCAAACTACACCTCACTAAGTGCACACATGTTTACGAAACCGGCCTCACGTCACTGTTGACAGCGCTGTCTTGGTTTTGTTATTTGGTCTGAGCAAATGATTAGAACTAAAAATACCAAATACCAAAATTCTATAGATTAATAATAATGCTTGTTTTTCTCTTTTCAGTTATGTGTTTTTGCAGTCGGGTTTTATGTTTTTTTTGGCGAAATGTGGGTGTACCTGCTACAGGGACACCTCTGCCCAATCCTTCGGGGAAACAAGGCGTGATTTTATGTTATGTTTTTTTTTTTAATAATTTGTTATATTGCAAGCTTTTAGCTTTAATAAATATATAGATATAATTATTTAGAATTGACTTATTACTAGCTTTTATTTAAAACCAATATTGTTGTAATTTATTTGAAAAAACCTTCCCCTCCCTTTTTTTTTGTATTTTAGATGCATTATATAAATATTATATAGCCTATGTCACTTCCACAATTAAGACAAATCTAACGACACCTTTATGTTAAAATCCATAAAGCCGTTTAGGGTACAGAGCGTACTAAAGAAATAGACATACACACTCTCGAAAAACACTATCCTATTTCTGGGGCAGTCGCGTAAAAAGGAAAAATTGTAACTGGGACGAGAAAGAAAGACACTTCTGAAGCAACAGACTGCGTTGGGTTCAGTTCAGAAATCTAGATAGTTTTTGTACCACAAATTACATTTGTTACTAAAAAAAGTACAAATATTTGGAGGGACGAGAAAGACAGACACTTCTGAAGCAGCAGACGTTAGGACCAGACATGAGGTATCTAAGTAGTAAGTAGGTATGTATCACAATTACATGACATTAGCATCAGTATCGAGGCCTAATAGTGAGTATCACATTATAGTCGAGTAATAGAGGTGCACCTCGCGTGCCTCGCCTCGTCCCCGATTCCCGAATACCCGAGTAATTGTAGTGGACACGAGTCTCGGAATATTTCGAATTTTTACCAAATTATACACTAGTTTGAAGGAATTCTCCAAAATCATTACTGAGAGGTGATCTAGTGTTGATTTTGTTTCTTTTTAGATAGTCGCTAGTATTAACTTCGTCTACATTCCGATCGAAATTGAATCGATTTCCGATGATTAATCAGAAAAGGATTTGAAGTTTTGAACTATAGTTTGTAAAAAATGTGATTTATTGTTAACGATTTAAGATTTATTTAGTTATTTTATGCATAGTTTATTAAATGTTTAAAAACAAGGTAATTAGATGACCTTCAATATAACTTGAGAAGCTGCATCAGATTTATTTCAACTAAATGTAACGTAGGATGAATCCAACGAAAAGATAAAAAATGTTTTTAACACACCATTAATCGAGAAATGCCTTACGAAACGCTAATGATAAAAAATGGCAAGCTATAAAAAAATTACAAATGACAATCTAATTCTTAATTTAATTTCCAACTTTCCGAATTCGAACAACAAAAAAATACCGTTACAGAATTATTCTAAATTCGAAAATTTCTAACGGGATGGCGCGTGACTAATAGGTCGGCTAAAACAAAACGACATAAGTAAGAAAATGTGAATTTATCAAATGCAACTGACAGTTTTGTAATTTTTAATTGATGACCCGTGGGTCGGGTTGCCGCGGTGAATTAGACATTAATGAGCTGATAATGTGTGAGGCAATTTTTTGTCAGAAGTTTTTAGATTTTTTTAGCTTTTGTGTGGTACAGTGTTTGTTTTTAGACTTCCGTAATGCCTAAAGGTGTGTTATGATGACTGCTATTGTGGAAACTTTTGTTTCTTTTTTCTTGGACTAATTTAGTTCTTGTTTTATGTGTGCTGCTTATAATAGATGCTGCTCAACAAATACTTCTTGCAGTGCAGACACTAAATGTAAATACATGGTTGGCGTTTGGAGTAACATATTAGGTACCTATCTATTGCAATTGCTCATAAGTACATAATTATCTACTATTTATCTCTACTTATATGTACGTGCCATAGTTTGAAATTACTTATTTAACATTTGTTCATATACAGTACAAATAAGTACTAATTACATTAGATAATCTACTTCAAGAATATAATTATTATAATAACATTTTACTGTGTGTATACCACAGATACTCTAAATCTGTGGTGTATACACACAGTAAGTACTTCTACTATAGTAAATTACGACGACTATATAATACAACACATTCATCCCTTTTTGAAAATAAATGTGTCTTAGTAGCTAAAATTATAATTTCTTTTCATGACGGCTCCATATTATTATTACAACATACCTAATTAAATAAATTAGTTATTCACATCAAATAAATGCGTCATTATCCTTTGTGACATAAAAACAGGCTTATTTTGCAAACTTTCAATATAATGAGAGTTTCCGAAAACATTTCCGCGCCAACCAAATGTCCAACACCTCGGGGTGGTTATTAAACACACACAGGTAGGCGTGCGTTTCCACAAGAAATTAATTATCACAAATTATCCGAATTATTCGCGATGGCAAACCCGAAAAATTGACAATGTCGCCACCGCAACGCAAGAGGTCGGACCACACAATGGTTTGACAGCTGTCATTTGTTTTTTTTTACTTTAATTAGAATTTCGCTCAAGGGAGTTAGCGGTTTTTTGTTTATTATTGTTTTTGGACTTGTTACTTCCTTATTTCAGAATGAGGTGCAATCTGCCTGAAGGTCCTGCGAAGCTGGTAATTTCATGATGATAGAAACAGCAATATGTACAGACAAGTTTAAATGACAGATGCTTTAGAAAACCATAACTAAGTAGGTATAGTTATAATTTAAAAAGTCTGACCAAAAAACGCTAAGATACAAAAACGAGTAGAAAAAATGTATAAAGAATTACAATTTATAGGTACCTAATTCAGAGCAAACTCCAATGGTTGAACAAAGTTTTGTTTGATAAAATACGGGAATAATATTAAGGCAGGTAAGAAACTATTTTCAAATTTCGAATTACATGGCTGTACATTTTAACTAAAGCTTCTGTATGTTAACCTGTATAGCTACCATTTCCACATTAAAACTTGATATCAAATACATTATCCTTATAACAACTAAGTCCCTTTCTAATTTTATTCTTCCTCACATTGTTAGGTAAAAATGTATTTGTAAGAAGAGGTTCTTCTCCCCTTTGGGGTTCGCCCCTCAACAGGAAAACCCGAAATCCGTTCCCCACACTTTTCCAAGATAAACATAGTAAGATGCGTCGAATGTATGAAGGGAGGTGCTCGGAATATATTAATAACAACCTTCTTCCTATATGTTTTCACTGTTTTGTTCTATGAGACCTTGTTGCTTGGCTGTAGTGTATACTTATATCAATATTTTGTGATGTGTTTCTCATTTTGAGATTCGTTTGTTTTGTTGGTTGAAAAAAAGCTGTGTTTTATACGAGTTTTGTTTTATTGATTCGTCTTGAAACAAACTTTCAATGGGTTCGCCATTGAAAGTAACTATTGAAATTGTTATAAATGCCAAGCTTGCGAACTTTACAAAGGAAAGGATTCTGTATAATGTTTTTGTAGTAAGTAAACTTTACACTAAAAAGGCCTTTTCAATGAAAGCATAAAATAAACAGGTGGTATTAACTATTAACAAAACCAACAAAAATGAAAAAAACTTAGCGCAACGAATCCAAACACGCTGACACCGAGCCTACACAAATAGCAGCAAAAACCGAACAAAACGATGCGCCCGCGCAAATCTGACACAACGGACGTATCCACTACAAACGAGCTATTCAAACATGGAACACAAACGTCACGTATAACTGCTCACTTAACCCTACAATAGCCATAAAGAATTACAATTAATCGCCGCGACGAGAAATGCCACCGCGCCGGTAAAAAAACGTCAAAATATTGTCTGTGGATGCGACACGGTACCCCCACCGGCGGCTACCGGGTAGCCAATAGGGAGGCGCGGTCGAGGCCCGCTACCGCTTTTTAGCCAATGGCGTTCCCTGGGGCGGAGCCTCGAGCTACGCACGGTGTTTCGCCCCCAGCTAAAACCTTTTCGCCTGCAGTCGTTTACAGATAAGCCCGCGGGATGGTCGATTATTATTACATTTCATACGCGTGATTCTGTGATCTACGCGCGTCGCCTCGGGCGCTTACCGAATCGATAGCGATGTACAAAGCGAAGTGCGATACTAGAATTAGTTTCGGAGATATTATGATAAAACTTGCGTTGTTGTGATATGGTAGAGACATATTGTGCGGTCTGTGATATGTTTGCCTTAGTATAGATATAGCGTGCGGTATGAACCTATATATGCAGTGCCATCGTGAGGTATGGATGTATCTATCTTATATGCTTGTGTATCTACAGCGAGATGAAGCTTGCATCTTGTTAAGGCTTGTGATGGATTGCGCCAATGTTTGTTGATTGGTCTAATACGTTGGTGCATTTAGATTCTAAGTTCAAATAGCTAAAAGTTAAACTACTGTTTAGTTTTATGTAAGTGGTTCTAATGGTTTAGTTTCCCATTCATGCTGATTGAATTTAAATAAATAGTTGTACCTACTTACTTATTTAAAAATCCAATATTTTTCTCATTTTATGATCCGTCGCTAAATTTCCAAATGTTTGAATGAATTGTTTGTGTTTTACGTTTATTAATTGTATTATATGTACCTATACCAATTCATTTATTTGCTTCCTGTAGTAAAATGAATAAATAGCAGTGCGGCGTAGCAGTAGAGGGTTAAAAGCATTAAACCAATTGGAATTAAAACAAACCTTGATTATTACACATTATAGTTACAAAATTCAATTATTGAATAGTAATCTATTTATAAATTGCTATTAACTCCTTAAAATTACATTTTAATTTGCATAAACCATTCAAATAAACATTCCAACCAAACATGCTAAGTTACAACGAAAACGAGCAACATTTTAAATGGAGTAAAATTATAATTTGTATTCAACGACAAACCACAATTAAAGTTATTTTAAAAATAAAACCGAACTTTGTGAGAGCGAGGCGGCCGTTGCTACATTTAAAGCATTCCATCAAAGGATATAATTAAATAGCCCGTATTCTTCTCTAAGTTATACTTTAAACTTATAATTGGCGGTCCTCGACAAAAATTACACGTGAGACATCCTTTTGTAGCTCGTCTATACAAACTGGTTTGCTTTTTTATAAATTTTACTAAAAAAACTTTAAAGGATCGTTTAGAAAATTTAACAAAAACCAAGTTTAAGAAAACGTTTAGTTAAAAAACAAATAAATAACTATGTTTAGGAGACAATAATAAATTAATAAATCTGTGTTGTTATCAATTATCTATTATAAAAAGCGTTTTTGGAGTTATCCCACTTTCGTATTATTTTTAATGTTTTAATTTTTTAAGCAGCCTTATTTTCTCCAAACAATACTGAGAACTTAACAAAATAAGTATAATTATTGTACGATTTAAATAATCCCTAGGATTAAACAGGTTTCGCTGAAGTTAAAGTGTAAATGAAATCTGCAGTGACAAATCACAGTAATTTTCTAAGTAATAACCAAGTTCCTCTGCATGGATTCTCACAAGCGGAAATTCTGCTCGTAGTCTCGTAGTATCTAGCTATATCATGCTGCGCAGCAAAGGATTAATATTTTAAAATAAATCATAATAATAGTTCCTAAAACCGCCCTACAACGTTCGAAATTGCCAAAATGGGCAAAAAAAAAAAATCTTGTTCTTGCTCTTGTCAAAGTGGGCGAACCGACCAAGCTGTGATATGAAACTGTCTCTCCCTTTCAAATCGAATCGAAAACTTTTCGTACGCAAACCGACCGACGGCGACGACCGGTCGCCGGTCCCAGTTATCCTCAATAAAACGGCTTAGGTATGTGGTCCAATAGCAACGACATTTTGATTAGAAGCACAAAAAAAAGATAGGATAAAGCGAGTTTTTTTAATTCATTATTAGTAAAACTAAATGGATATCTTATAGTTCATAATTAAAAGGCTCTTTAAAGTTTAATCGAACTTATAATTACTTCATCTACATAGACCAACAAATTTTTAAATTGAATACTAGACTCCCAGTAATATTTCTCACTATTTATATTGATAACTGTGTAACTGTATGTTTAATTTCTCCTTATTTTCTACCAAGATCGAGCTTAAGAGACGGATAAAACCATAATAACCTTCGTTAATATTTTTAAGTCCATCTGATAAAACCCGACTGTTGAATCCACTTCAAAGGAATTTATAGATTTTCAAAAGTGATCTTAGATTTTCTTCTTACATCGCACCGCATACAATCTGGGGTATACAATATAGGGTATATACTCTAGGTAGTTTTGCATGCATTTCTAATTAAGACTTAACACACAAAACACCACTTTGTTTTTATTTCCGCGACGGTAACTTGTTATGATTTTTTTTCTTTCATTATCGGCACCATCTAATTTTCGCGTTCTAGTCAACTTTTGTTTGCACTTTACCACAATTTTCTTTTCAATCTTTATTTTTTATGCTCATTTTCCACAGTGCTTTAAATCACAATTTCTTGTTACACAAACACAATTCACGCATTCAACATTCATGTGGCAACAGCCAACCAATCGAACACACCGTGAGTCTGGATGGTTATTGTCTGTCTGTGGCCGTCGGGTTTCCAGACGAGCCTAAGTGCGCACCTAAGATGACTAACACTGTCTGATAGTTTTAGGAAAATCTTTATTTTAAGCTTATTCGTTATTCTTGAATTCCCGACTACTTGACTAGCATTAAAACCGACAGTTGGCTTTTGTAGATGATTTTTCTCGTAAGTTGAAGTTCTTACCAGCATTTCCTTGATACGAATAATTTTTTATCGTTCCAAGAACCCTAAAGTATCAAGGTACTAAAAATCGAATAAATCCATTATCTTATTCAGATTGGAGTAATAACTAAATTAATTTCCACATAAACAAAAGGGAATTAAAATCAAAAAGGAAATAATCTCCAAACGAAATGAAAGGCATTATATTTTTTATAGCGGTGTTCGCGATCCCATTAAGTCGCTGTCATCGCTCGTTGATAAGATTTAAATTAGCCGCACAATAAAGCTCCTGTCAAATCCGCCATTAATTTCGAATTTTGAATTTGGAACAGAAGCGGTGTTTGATCACACCACACTGGCTGGTAAAGTGGCCTCTATGGTTAAAATAAAATGAGAAAGGAGATTTAAATGGTTTGGAATCAAGCTTTTGCTTAGTTAATTTAAGTACGTAGACTAACGAATGAATAACGTAATGGTATGTATTTTGATAATATAGTACACAGATTGTTGTACTTAACTGCACATTATAATTTTGATAATGAATACAGCAGTAGGAATCTATCGATCCTTCAATCAAGCTGGCTCATTGGGCCACCTAGCGAAAATCAATTGCCCATCACGATTACGACTAGTAGACTAGGAAGTAAGAACTATACCTACCATAGGACGTTGCAAACTAGTACCTATGTACTCGTATCAATTATTTTCAAAAGACTATTAAAACAGTGTTGCCAGCATGTGATAATCCTTACCCCGCGCCACTTCGTCCGTGCATCGCGTCGCGGCAGAAAAGGTCTCCGAATGTAATTTTAAACTAATTAATTTTGCTCCGCCTGTCTGCTTTTGAATAACACTATTTGGACTTCAATTGTCTGCATGTCAAATATAAAATAATGGCGATTTTGATGAAACGCCACACACGAATTCGTGTGACTTTTTATAAAATCTGAATGGCACAACCATAAAGTTTTTTAGATGTTGTTGCCGCTGAAATGGCTGCAATAAATCAGTTATTTTTGCTTTGTGAATAGTTCTTACTTATTATGTTGGTTATCAAGTATTTTATCGAATAGTTAAGCCACTAAATTAATAAACTTATAGAGGATTGGGGTTCTTGGATTATTTAAAGGTTTCAACAACTGCGTTAAATACTAAAGACGAAATAGGGTTAATCGAAACATTTTTTATTGACTTCACGTTTTTATTTCCACCTTTTACGTTATTATAGTACCCGGACAGGTGTAATAGTTCTTCTTTCATAATCAAATCTATTTTCATCTCCTTCACCAAAAAAAACAACCAATAAAAAAGCTCGGTAAAGATTAAACAATGTATCATGTTGTACACCTTACGTCACACTCGGTAATAGATATTGTCAAAAAGATTTAACGACATGTCACTTCGGTCCCGCCCACCGACCGGCCATAATCTACATCGGACACATTCGATACTCGCCTAATTGGCTATTTCGAAATTCGTTTTTCAATAATCATTGCCGATATTATATTTTAATAGGCAATAAGAGCAAGGATAAAAGCTTTGATTCTTTTTTTTTAAATAGTGTACAGCAAGGGACTAAATGAGCATGTCGTTGTTTTTTAAGATTTTGATTTACTACCAATGAATTGTGAACAGCAATTAATGAAGTATTGTGTAGTGTCGCTAGAGGAAGGATCCTTTTATTTTAATTTTTAATGGGCATCGATAAACATAACTCTCGATGTTTGAGCTCCTTTATAATTCAAATCATTATGAATGCCGCCATTTTGAGTGACCATTTAATCAGTTGTGAATTGCAGGACTTTCACATTTGCCTCCAAGTTGTCTATTTTCTCCTTTGCTATCCAAACAATAAACATTCAAACTGTCTATGGTATATCAACAAACCATTCTATATAAGTACTAGTAATTTTTCACCGTCTACTTTTGTAATAGCACATTTATAACAGCAAATACAAACCTTTTGTGTGGTTAATACAGAGGTCAGGCCGCGCACGGCAATCGCTTTTCTAAGCCATAACCGGAATTTATACCCGACATTACTCATGCGATGCCGTTCGGTTGTTTTCCTCTAATTAGAATCCATTCAAGCGTACCCCATTAAAACTCGTCTAAATTAAAATTCGAATAACTTACTAACTAGACGTATAAATCACAACCGTACATAAAGACAATAAAATATATTGTCCAGCCGACTGAGGATACGACCGATGCAAGAATAATTAATATAACAATACACTCACCGGGTAATTAAAATAAACTAATTTCTAAACGTGAATGGCTTGGGTTTTATGAATGAATATTCTGTCTTTTTTTTAAACTGGCAACATTTCTCATTCTTCGTCTCGCGTACTGACAGTTCGGTTGACGGCGTTCTTTTTTGAAGCGCGACCTCGCACAGCGGGGAGCAAGCGCATCCGTTGTGCGCTCGAATTATCTCATTTTCATTTAGGAATCGGCACTTTTTAATGGCGTTATTGAGCTAATAATTCATTTAAAATCGGAATCAATTATGTCGATGGTTTTGGTACAATTTCGTGGCATTATTACGTTCCTACTTTCCAGTAATCCCTTTGTTTCTTTCTCACGCTAAGCAAGGGTTGACTCCCACGAATTAGTCTGCTAAGGATTTTTATTTGCGGGAACATCGGATCGGGATGAGCAAATCGGTGTTCATAATTACAGCGTTGGGATATTTGGGCGATGGCGGCCGCGTGCACAGTAGCAATAACGTGCAATTTAAATGTTTCACATTTCAAACCAATTCTTTTTTTGAATGCGAATCCATTGCGTGTGAGCACGCAGAAGAAATATTTGGTTATTGCTGGCTGGATAACCTTTATTTTGGTGGTATGTGTATTTTGAAAGAAGCAATAAATTCATGTTTGTGTCAAGTACTTCAATTATCGCTTTTTTCGTTTATATACGATAATGGAAATCTCCTAATAAATTATTTGGGACTCTATAAGTGAAACCGCACCATTCCTGATGAATCTAGTATGTACAAGAAAATTTAATAAAGGATGTATAAAAGGACAAGCAACTGCGATATAGGTAAGTAGCTAAAAAGTCTTGCGCAAAAATGATTGTCTTTGATACATATAAAATTTTATAATAATAACAGTTTGCAAACTTTAGACATAAATAAATTAATAATGGGTTTTCTAAATATTCTGGGGGCGTCTAATGGCGTTGTCCAAAAACTTGTGTCATCATAAAATAGCCAACATTTTGCATACTAACGAGGTAATGGCGAATAGAGGTTGAAAATCTAGTCAATTATACCTACTATTATGATCTACAAGATTAAATCAATTTATATTTATGAATAATTTACATTATTATCAAAGCTACAGACGAAACAAGTGAACGAAGCGATGCGATGGAGATCAAATAAATAAAATAAACAAAAAGAAGAAGCCTAAACAACTCAACAGAAAATAATGCCGATTTTCTAATACACATTTTAAAATGTCTAGAAGGACCTCTGACTAGATTATGTTTCCTAATGCCAACGGGAAACGCCGTTGATTATCGCGATAATGGACTTTATTCGCGATAATTAACGGCGTTTCCCGTTCGTGTGGCCCCAGCATTACAGTAAAAGAGTCCAGCTATGAAATAACGCTTCAATATTAATCTATGTTAATATTATGAAGAGGTAGGTATAGTGGGTTTTTAAAGATGGGGTAATCTTCGGAACCACTGATCCGATATCCGATTCCTATAGCAATAACAGTATTGCCGAGTGTCATAGGATAATATCGCTGTCCCCAGCGAATAAAATGGTAATGTGCTATTACGATAGTTTTAACTTTATTGCATATTCAATATTTAGAGATCCGATTACACTCTGTCAATTTTTTTCATTTAATTCCTACGATTATTTCAGAAGTTACGAGATTTTAAGGCGTATTTTAGATAATGAATGTATAAAATCACTTTTCTTCTGGTATTTAAACAATTCCGCTATGTATATTAGTTAATAAGTTATTCACAAAAAACTGTTTTTTATTTTTCCTGTAAAATTTGGTTTTTACTATTACGATTTTATTTGCCGGGGACAGCAATATTTTATGTTAAAACAAAAATCTCACATGGACGAAATCGCGGGCAGAAGCTAGTCTACACTAATATTTTAAAGAGAAAAGATTTATGTTTGTAGTGAATAAACTTAAAGATTACTGGATCGATTAAAAAATCTTTTGCTATATTACTTATCAGTTATCCTTTTCAGTATCACTGAGTAACATAGGCTATAATTTATAAGGATATCACGTGGGCGAAACTGCTATGGCGGAAGCTAGTGATTCATAAATGCAGTAATTCTGCTATTATATAATAAAAAATTCTTTAGAACTAGTTTTGACCATAAAACTTGAAACAATGCATTTGTAACTGATTATTAAAAGTGAACATGATTGCAGCCCACTAAAGTCCGGACCACTGTGCTGGCCATCACGTAGCCACAAATAATACCTTTATTGTTCTGAAGAAAAAATGCTTTCTTCGAAGTAGCAGATGTGCCTCGCATTTGATTCGGGTTAAGTAAAATTTTTATTGCTTTCTTTTGTTCCTTTTTGGCACTGGCAACTATTCTTGGACCAATCTTAAAAAATAAAATCAGGTATGACAACATCTAATCTTACTCATATTAGCTAAGTGAAGTTAATTTCATAAACATAGGTAAGTAATTAGCAGTCTCACCAGAGAGCGGAATAAGTCTCTGGATACAACCAGGTGCCGATGTATCCATAATTTTCTTTTTGGAAGACCTCTTTATGAGCCTCAGAGTTTATTTTATTCATATCGACCTGTCAGTTCGACAAGTCCTCATTACGTCGCAGCTGTCAAATTTTTACACTTGACATTTGCCTGCATACCAGACACGATACATACTCAACAATATATTAGTTAAAATCGTCTGTCATCGAGGTAAGTATAGTAATTAAATAAATAATGAGTAAGCCTTGAAGCAATCAGTTTGAAGCTTAGGGCTACAAGCTATTACACGATGGGCTGTAAATATCATATTTTTATAGCTTCATAGATTATAGAAATTAAAATTAATATTTGTTTGATTATTGTGTAGGTGTGTTTGTTTCAGCAAACTATTGAATAGTAATTGAAAGGAAAGGTAAAAATATTAAGTCTCTACTTTTGAACCAGTTTAAAAATAGTTCTAAGACTTGCAGAACTTATTCATACAGAGCATCCAGATAATAATAATATTAATTTTTTGATGCCCTATGATTCTTTTCTCTTTTTTTATATTCATGTACCTACACATTATTATTTTAAGTCTGGTATCTTATTTATAATGTAAATATTATATTCCGAAATATACTAATTACCAAAAAATTAACAAGTGCATGTCGGACCACGCACAATGAAGGGTTCCGTAGTTAGGATGAATTTATCCCAAAAACAAACTTAACATTGTAGTTGAAAAACATGTTCTCCCATACGGAATGTATGGGAAAACATGTTTTTGCAACAGCAAATATAAGTTGGTCGATTATTACTCGTTAACTTGTAGAGCTTACTAAGCGGTGATAGTTTTCCTTTTAATTTTGTTATATAAACTACTGCTGTGATTTTTTTTACACATCCAAAACCAACCATTTAGCTGGCAGGGAGGGGGGACACTTGACTCTAACAAAAATTAGCACTTTAAAACTTAATATTTCTCAAACAGATCCCTGATTCTAAAAATGGTTTTTGGACACTAACAATGTTTTTAAAAGACCTTTCCAATGATACCTCACACCATGGGATATAAAAAACGTGTAGGGGAGATACCCTAAAAAAAACCACTTTGTCGGCGTAATTAATATGTATACCCATGCCAAATTACAGCTTTCTAATACTAAGAGTTTCGGAGCTAGACCGCGGACAGACAAACAGACAGACGGACATGACGAAACTATAAGGGTTCCTTGTTTACTACGGAACCCTAAAAGTATTCTAAACTTAGCAATGGTAAGCTTTTAGTCACCACAATCCCATTTTACACAAATTACTCAAGTTCAAACGATCGACATTAGCTTTTTAATATTCGAACAACGAAAGACATGACACCTTCAGATTTACAACCATCAATTATAATAATAGATTATATACCATCTCTGTTTAACGTATATAAAGTCTCTTTCGTTTTATTTAGTTTTGAAGATCATTACAACAAAACCTTCAGAGGTCATTAAACTGGCAACATTAATAATCAAATGTCACAATTCTCTGCAAATGCAACAATGACAGGTTGCTACGGTAACGCCCACTTATCTGTCAAAAATGTTTTATTTTTACAAATCCAACAATATAATATGTTAGTTGATCAACTTTTTAAAAGCGACTTCTAAGCTAAGTAATTAAATCTTCTTTTAGAAGAATTTTCTTTTCAATTTTACCTCGATCACGCCTTCTCTAAAAAAATCATTACCAGATCGTGAGCGGTGTTGCTAGTTAAATAATAATCATTCCCGGTGTTACGCGGGACGCTGCAACCAGTCAATGGTCACGACCTCAGGTCAAGCTATTAATTTTATTACTTTATTACAGCTACGGTCTAGTAGATACTTAAAACCTGTATAAAAAATATGGATCTGTTGGATAGTTTGTAAGGCTTCATTTGAGTTCTAAGCATAATCAACGTATGTCTCCACTGCTGGGACACAGGCCTCCGCTCCGTGAGAGGGAGTGGGCCGTAATCCACCACGCGGGCTCAGTTGGTACTTGCTAAATGTCATAATATATGTCTTAAAATTTTTGGTTCTAGTATATGCCGGTTTCCTCACGATGTTTTCTTCACCGTTTTGAGAGCAGTGGTGATCAAATAATTTACTCAAAATAAAGTGCCTGCCTGGGTTCGAACCTACGATCTACAACTCGTTAGTAACTCGCTGTTACCACCGAACCACCACTGCTCTTGCACTTGAGATCTATGATTTTTTGTAAAACGACATGAGCAGCCTAATAGTCTCACAGTCTGAGCATTGAGCAACGAGACAAAATTATATACTTTACGCCGAAACGAGAAATGAAGGGACTATGTTTACGCTCAGTCCGTCATGTCTCGTTTCCACACGAAATACAGCAATGACAAAATTTACTCGCACGTATTCAAATTCAAGTCATTTATTAAAACTAAGCTGAGAATCAGCACTTTTCGAACGTCAAAATTACATAAGACAGTCCCCTAAAAACGCCCACCCTTCACCACTTCCTAGTGCTTTAGCTGGGAAGAAGAAGTGGCGCAACAAACTCCCTAGCAGCACAGCTGTCTGTTCAGTTAGAAAAACTTGATTCTATACAACAGACTTACCTATGCAAAATAATAAATTAAATTATTTGCTATATGTCAGCTAGCTCACGCCAATATACTATCAATGTAATGTATGTGTGTAAATAATGCATGTTAGGGGCGCCTTCAAATTTGCCGCAAAGTACCGCGCGGCGGCAGCGCGGCACTTTGCGGCAAATTTGAAGGCGCCCTTAGCCTTGCTAGATAGACTGGATGTGAAAGGTGAAGGACCAACTCTGCCCCCGTGTTATGGCGCCACTTGATTGAAGGACCAGTAAAAGTGTAATAAAAATAAACATTCGCAGAATGCCATAGAATAATTGAATTTCAAATTACTGAAGTAGAAAACCCACTTATCAATTTAAAATCATTACCCAATTTAAAAGCCATAACTGAGTTGGTGCTTGCTCGTTAGTCGTAACCTAATGTTGTAGACATCCCTTTTTAGTTAGCGAAGTTAAAAGTTTAGTCCAAATAAGTTTTTCATGAGATGGGTAAGTACTAATTTATTAGTGAATTACTGCAGTCTTCACACTGTGCTTAGGTTTCCTTAGTAGGTATACCCACTGCAAAACCCGTCATTAATATTGATTTTTATTAGATTGAAGACTGCTTTTCCACGGGCGTAGGTAGGAAGGTACACTGCAAGAATACAGCGTTTTTGCGATACCGTGTCAATAAAAGGCGTATTTTAAACATAAACTTTGGATTAGTATTTCTAGTTAAAACTACTTATTTCCATTAAGACGGGGCCTGTCAGCTACCCGATGTGAATATCGAATCTTTTTCTTTTTTTAAATACGAAATAATTTTTGTCTTAAATCTCATTAAAATATGCCAGTAACTTATCAAATATTCGAGGAGGTTGGATGAGATAGCCATCCAGAATAAAACCTCTACAATACTCGCACCATTGACGTGATTGATTCCATCCTTACTATCTACCAAGACAAACCTATTTCTACCCTTCAAAGAAAAACATTAATCAACGAAACTACCTCAATCTAAACCGCCTAAAAACACCAATTAACCGCTCCAATATTCCACGATATAGGAAACGCCTACCCATAAAATCATTGCCAGTACAAAAAAGTCATTACCGTGTTACGCGGCTCAACCCGCTACGCGCGTGCCCGAGTCACGACCCGGACGATCCGATTTTATTACTTTACACGAACCGCGTGTAACGCGTAATTGAAGGTTAACGAACAAGTTTTGAATTACGAACGAAGTTTCGAACACTTGCAATGTTCGCGGTTTGAATTTTTAAATTCGGATTTGGAATTTTTGGTATATTTCTTTTCGCGATGGGTTTTGGCCTTGGTGGCATCATGGCCTATTCTTGAAAACTAAGTATTTCCTATTGGAAAACCTTATTTGCCCCAATTGCCATTTTTAGTACCCAAAATAAACAATAACAGTAATATAGTTAGACCTAAGCCTAAGTCATGTTTCGTTGAAATGTGTAAGTGTAACTATAGCTAATTTAAAATATAACAAATTTTAATACTTCTTGGATTTTGGACGAAAACACCTTGTGGGATTTTTCGAATTGTGATTTATTTCATGGATAAATGCTGGAAAAATCGCACTAGAGAATACTCAGTACCTGTCAGTTTAAACAAATCTATATAGATATCTAATGAGTTCTGAGGACAAAACAAAAGTACTTTTCCTCCCACAAAATAAATTAGAATATATATTTTTAACAAACTCCCTCATCATATCCTGACTCCTATTTTCCTGTAGCAGATAAACCATACCCACCTTTTGTTGTTAACAAAGGACACTGACACGGAACATAATTGTTTCGGAGCTCATAACTCAACGTCAGACAAAACTAAAACAAATGCAAGACCACAGCTTCCTTCATTAGCAACTTGTTACACCGAACCTCCTTACAAAATGACTGGCTGAACAGAAAAAAAGTAAGAAGTAGATAAGGTGCACTGTGAAAATCTGAAAAAAAGAAATAAGAACTCTTTTCAGTAGGGAATTATTGATAGAGTTGTGTTTTCATCATATTTTGAAATCTGTTTCAGAATTAAATAAAATACGTTTTTTCGAATTTAGTAGATTCGTCAAGTTCGTTTATGAGCTTATTAACTTATTGAATTACTTTGTAAGAAGGTATTAGGCCTATTTATTTACCAGCCGCTAGCAAACCAAGTCGTTAGCCTTAACAAAGGAAATGATTTTTACGACTTTGACATTAACGCACAAATTTTCTTTATTCCTCCATCCTTTTAACAGTAAAATATCAAGAAATCAGTTTCCTCCTAACCCAACAACCTGTCAGTCAGTTCTATTTTCAAATCAATCTCGTGTACTGGCAGGACAGTGTGAGTGCGGATCATCGATCATAGAGCCACGCCCCGAAGCCGCCGCGCGACAACCGGCCGGAATATAAACTTTTTGGATCAACCTCTTTCGATTTTCGAACGTGGAATTTGTTAATCTGTTTTGAGATTATCTGTGGTTATGACTGGCTGTGTATTTGGGATGCATTCAATTAATTATATAAAAGGAAGTCGCTTTATATTGTCCTCTACCAAAAAAAGTTAAAGAACGCTTAACATTCCCAGCATTGTTCCTTGAGCACAAAATTATTATTTACACCTACAAAAGATCGAAATTTCAAAAGATTTCCGGATGCGGAAAAGCTTACCTACCTACGCCATAGCCTTAGAGAATTTTCAACACCAACCGCAGATATTCTTCTGAATTCTTTTGAAAGTTGATGTTGTTGTCATTTGGACTCATATCTAACTAAGTACTGGTAGTATAGACAAAATAAAATAACTGCATAATAACACTTTATTAGTAGGTACGATAAGTGTATTAAACAATAATTAAATAGGTACCTACTTTCTTAATCTACTAAATTATACATAATTATTTTATAGATTTAAGTATAAATAAATGCTACCCATATAAAACATTATTTAATTCAAAATATTTAAATTTTTCGAACCAAAGCATTTCATCTACTGACACGACTTGAACAACAAAAACAAAACGCTAGCAATTTAAAAACAGCAGAATTTAAAAAGAGAACAGATGGAATGTTGAAATGAACCGCGCTACCATTTCCAAATACGCTTCAGAAAGTTATAAACAATTTTGAACACTATCTGAATTAAAATAGAATGCTTTTTTCTCAAAATCATTTCAGCAATAAAAGACTTTTTAATTTCAGTTATTTTGTAATTTGGACTTCCGTTTTACGTACATCGAAGGAATGTAATTTAATCTGTAAGAGAAAGCAATTAAGTCCAAATTCATTTGTAAAGGGTTAAATTGATAAAATTAATTTGTTTTTTTTCGTTACCGACTACCTGTATTGAAACTATCGAAAGTAAAAATGTTATATTTTAATAACTATCAGGAAATGCGTCATTAGGTATCGTTATATTATCTGTGGTATCGTCATTCATTTTGATGTATAGGTAGGTAAGCTGCTGCCCGCGATTTCAGTCGCATTATAGGAAAATGCGTAAAACGAAAAGAGGAAAATACAATCAGAACTGGTCTAAAATTAAAGTAATAATTAATAAACTTTTAGCTGTTATTTACATGTACACTGCTCTGCGTCCAGCGCTCGGCGTGGCAACACGCCGTATTCGGCTTCGTGACAAGTCATTCGTCATCCTGAGGATGGCTCGTTGAGAGGTGAAACACGTGTCGATTTCTTACAGGGTCTTTTATGACTCTTTAGGAATAGTTAAGCGGAACAGGTTACTAAATATATCCACGTCTACCTATTGTATTTTATAATGGATTTCCGAAAGGTCACGCCTGAATCAATTAACTATCAGGGTATCAAATTATTTTAATAATAAAGCTGAAAAGTTTGTTTGTACTATCAGTCGCATTTGATAGCCCAATTCTTGAGGAAGGTTGTAGGCTATTTAACATCACGCTACGACCCTAAGATGCCGTGCAAAAAGATAAAAGTCCACTTAAAGCACCCGTCCGAAAAGCACCTGCGCGAATAGCACCTAGCCTAGTCTACGAAGAGCACCCAGGTGCTCTTCGTGGATTAAAATTTTCTTTTACATTTTTGTCCACGAAGAGCACCTACGATTCAGCAGCCTACTGCTGGGATGTATTTGTTTTACAGGACGTTATTAAATGAAAGATATCGATAAAAATCACTAGAATGTTTATTAATTACACACATAAGTACATACGAAATTGGTCTAGGCGACATTAAAAAATTAAAAATAATGAAATCACTATAACAATAATAATTAATCATGCCAAATAATAACACTTCTTATTTTTAATATATCATAATCAGTCTCCACATATCGCTTTTGTTACAAAATCAGCCTTAATTAAATCTTACCTAATAATAATACTTTCTTATATTTTATATGTCACATCATAATCAGTCTAGGCTAGGTGCTATTCGCGCAGGTGCTATTCGGACGGGTGCTCTAAGTGGACTACTTCATGGAATCTCAAAATGCAACCTAATCTAATTTTTATTTTTGCAAAAAAAAACGAAACTGCCTACCGAAGTAGGTAATTCCTCATTGAATATGTATCTAAAGCCGGGTCTCCTGCGCGTGTTTTTTCAAAACATTGCACAAAAACCTTATACATAAACATTTGCTTTCATACAAAATATCGTGTTTGTATACACAAATGGCCTCTTTGTTGCGATGTTTTTGTGTAAACGCGCAGTAGACCCGGCTTTACGCAGACTAACTTTCAAGAAACATTCTAAAATGAACGTAAGTAAATTACAAAGAAGAGCAGAATTACTAAATAAATGATCCTCCATTAAGAATTGAAAGTTTCGAGAAACACAAATAAAAGTGAATTTAATGCTTTTACGTGCTATTGTTCTTTGTTTACAAGCTTTCGAAATTTAGGTTTATTGGTGATCCGCCCGAATTTACTCGTCGGGACGGGCGAATCGACACTTTTAAATAATATTATTTTTTCTTGAGGCTTTTCGCACGAACTTAATTAATTTGTAGGCGAATGGATTTCTGGAGTTGTCGATTTCCTACAAATAAATTAACTTCGTGCGAATCGCATTTTTTAATAATAATATTATTTTTACTGCTTTGTAGGCAGGGCTTGTGAAGATTATAGTAGAATAGTATTTTTGATCAGACATATTTAAAATATCAGTACAAATATCACCGAAGAGAGCAGTGGTGGCCCAGTGATAACGACCCCGACTTACGAGTAGTTGATCGTGGGTTCGAACCCAGGCAGGCTGCGTTACTTTGTGTAAATAAGTAATTTCATCACCAATGCTCTCAAAATGGTGAAGGAAAACATCGTGATGAAACCGGCATGTCCTAGAACCAAAAATTCGAAGAGTTGTGACATCTACCAACCCGCACTGGGCACGCGTGATGGATTACAGCCCACTCCCTCTCGAAGAGAGGAGGTTTCCCAGTAGTGGGAACATTATAGGCTGATTATGCTAAACTATCACCCTTATCATGTTCTGCCCAGCATTTTATCAACTAAGAAGATATACTAGCACCCCGCCCCTGAGGAACGACTTTCACGACTCGACAAAACATCGAGATTACTTTGTTGTTTGTAAGTTTTAAATTAATTTATGATAAGTACACATAAACCTGAATAAATTCTCTAAATTTTGGTGAAAACCGCATCTAAATCCGTTGAGTAGTTTAGAAGAACAACACGGTCGTACTTACAGACAGACACGAAAAGCCACTTTAATTTATAATATCTATAATGTTGGAGTCGGCTTACAGTCTAACCGCATGCAGCTGAATAGGTACCAGTACTTTACATGGAGCAACTGCCTATCTGACCTTAACAACACTAATCCTACTGTCAGCCTAATATTCTATAATGTTCCCCACTATTGATGGGTATCAAGCCTCTCTGTTAAGACTGGGTGTATTTGGGCCCGTTGCAGATTGGTGGACGTCATACTTACATATCCATTTGTCCATGTCCGTATTGTTTTAACTCTTGGACATGTTTTCATTTACTGTATTTATAACACTTGTGATAAATGATGTGCCCATAGCCTAGTACATACCTGTGCCTAGATTCTAATTTAAAAAAATCCGCGTATCACTGTGCTTGTAACCCTGCTGTCTGTCATATTCAAATTTAGATTGAATCGGAGCATCATTCCAAATTCTTTAAGTCCTATTTACCCACATTTGTCTAACCAAGGTAAAACAAATAGGTACCAGAACCAAACTCACAACACATGAAGTAACTTCAAAAGGACTCTATAGACAGAACTTTAAACTACTTTAAAAGGTTACAATAGCGTACATGTTGCTTCGTTACTAACAAACACAGCCTTTGTTAATATCTAATTGTTTCAGCCCAACAAGAAATTCGGGGCACAAATTCCGTTACGCAGGAGAAACTTTGAACGATAGTTAGCAACCTGCATAGACACAATTATTGTATTTAATAATGCATTACAAAGCACAAATAAATCTATTCAACAAAACGTTGAGCTACATTCCGCAAATACACTAATTAATCTTTCCGAAACACGCAAAAAATACCAACATAATGATAACTTAGTGCGCGCTACAATGAGGCATAAAATTCTTGATGTCTGGTACCCACAAAAAAGGTTACTTGAAAAAAGCGACCTCTGTTATCGAATAGTCGACCTAACCGCTTTAATATAGAGTAGGATTTAGTGTCTGGCAACTTTTCATTTTGTTTTTTTGGCGGTTTAAAAAATGCTGGAGCTGACCGCACCGCCGCGGGCATGGCACGGGCCGGCCGCACTCTGCCTAGAAATCTTCACTTCAAATCTGTGCTTAATGATTGCGTACAACTTAAAATTACCTGTCAATATTAACTGTGGGCTATTATTTTTATGATGTCGACTATTTAATTTTAGGTGTAAAGTTTAAAATGAATTTTTGTTTAGTTGATTAGGGGCCGGATGTGTTTTAATGTTTCTAGAGGATAATTTCAATGGCCGGACTTATGCTTGAAATTGCCTGACAAAAACACTGTAGTGAATTATCCTAAAACATAATTGTGCCATTTATTTCGTCATAACTTCATTAGTGGTCCCCAAAACGATCAGTTGCAATTGGTAAACAATCAGTTTGCGCATCAAAGTGTATCAATCACGTAAAAATTGACAATTGCAATTGATCGTTTCGTTTGTCCACTGTTCTATTCAAAATAAGTGAGACATGGTACAACTTAAAATAAAAATATCCTAAACATTCTTATCCCTCTACCAAAAACCTACTTACAAAAAATCCTTCGGAATTCAAACACCGGACCAGTTTTCATAGCGTCTTTTAACCCGCTAGAACACGTAACATCTTTTGTACCCCTACGCCTAAATCGCTATAAAATTATACCCACCAATCATATACCAATCTAAATTATGATTGCTCCAGTAACGTTGATCGACGCGCGATGATGATTGGCTACAATTATCCCGTCATAAGTCAGTTATCTATAAATCAATAGAGCCTTTTAAAAACGTTTACCTTATTCGGGATGGTTTGCTTGTCTACATATTGCAGACTGTCTTTTGTTTTTGTATTGATTTTATTGAAAGTCTTAGTTTATTTCGCATTTATATCATTATTTTATTATAAAAGGGAAAACCTGAAGGAACATCTGAAATTATTGTTTTAGCTCAAACTGGCGATGATTAAAAATTGTTACCTATCTGTTACTGTATCACTAAGTAAGTGTTTTGTTTTGTTCTAGGTAAGCTGTGAGAAGAAGTTTGCTTGTAAAAAAACTGACCAATTTTGTGATATTAGCGAAAAATGACTTTTCGGTGTGTTCCTACTTTTCAAACTGTTTCCAACGATAGCAACGCCACCTGGGTAAGTGTTTTGAAATTAAAACTTTTATTTATACTATGCGATACTAGATGGCGCTACACCGAAATTTTTTGAGATTATCGTACAGTAATATTTACATTTTGTTTTATCTATTATCCATCAATTGAATACGTAAACCGTCTAATAATGGTAATCATACTTTTAAAATTCTTAATCGATAGTTATCTTGTCTTTTATATAGAATGTTCCCAAGTAATGAAAATTAAAATTGCAGCGCCATCTATTATAAAACCAGAGAACGTACGCAGCCACCAAGCTGGTTACTTAGTTACGCTACTCGCCACTAGATGTCGGACCTTATTTCGTTATTTCAAACTCAAATTAATTAAAGTTGATTTTTCTATTTTCATCTCATTAGTAAGTAGTATTCTAATATTCTATTGAAATCATTTACTTAATTAAATAATATTTAATTACTTACGTTTGATATTTCACAGTGTTGTTTTTTTTTATCAACCTATTTTTTGCATAATCATCTCACAGTAATCATAAAAAGCAATTAACAAGTTTCAAATCAACGCTTCATTGTCCGTGCTCGAAGATGCTCGGACCATTGACACATGAAGTGTTGTCTCGTTGACATGTCGACGAACTAGTGCTGTGACCTCTGCGGTCGCCCACTCAATGCTTAACCCAGAATTTACAAGTTTATCTTGACAGTTCTCGATGGCGCTGCTTGCTATGTCAAAACGTCAATGACATGTCAAATTCAGTACAAAAAAAGTAGTTCCATGTTTCGCCGCATGTCAAGTTAAATTGGTTTTCTTTCGTGAAGAGACATGGCTTCTTGCGTACTTGAAACTGACCCTGTTTTTTCCCTGGGAATAAAAATAAAGTTAAGGATGGGCTACAATTGACGATACGTGGGCAGTAGAAGGTGTTATAACTGTCCCGTTATTTAGGTGTTTATGATTTATTTCGTTTAAATATTATGTTGTTACTTTTATAACGTGATGTCTCGTATGAATTAGCAATAAGTCATTTTACAGTGTGGGTTTTAATCGTGTGATAAATTTTGTGATAATTACCTATTATTGTTTTTTACATAGGAAGTTATATTTTAGACATATTTAGCGAAGCATGCATATTATTTTGAACCTACCGATAAACCGAGAAACTTTTGGAATCAGGGTCTTCCATCACGATTTTTTCAGTACCTATCCAGTCCGTCCTCTGCTTAGTCCTTCGGTGAATACAGGCGTAATGTTATGTTGTATTTTTTATTTTAAATCGTTGAGATTTTAAAAGGAAAAAGCTTTTTACAAAAAAAAACAACCGACTCCCAAAGAAAACACTACAAGTGAAAAAATAACTTTAATTTCGGAAATCGATGTCTTTGGTTTTGAATTTTCGGTTTTTGCCACCGACTTTCTTTCACTTTGTAGTTTTTTTTGGGAGTCGGTTGTTTTTTTTTTTTTTTGTAAAATGTTTTTATTTTTCACTTTTTTGTTGTGCTACCTACCCCACACAAATTCGAATACAGTGACAGGAACATATCATATCATTCACATACTAAGTGGGAAAAAATACGTATCATTGAAGCCAACTCAAAAGCTTCCCAAGCAAAGTTAATAAAATTTATATGGGAACACCTCTGAAGTATGACCTACCAAACAAAAAAGAATCATCAAAATCAATTCATAATTGACGGAGTAATCGCGTAACAAACATACAAAAAAAAAAAACAATATACAGTCGAATTGAGAACCTCTTCCTTTTGGAAGTCGGTTAAAAATTGTAGTTTACACTATCACAAACGAACTCCGTTTCATAGCTAAGTATTTTAAACACATTCCCACCAATCACCTTCAATTCCTTTCTATGCAGATCCAACAATGAATACACCATAGACAATATAAAATAAAAGTAATTATCGATGTATGTTCAGTCAAATTGCACTGTTCGTCGAACTATTAGTAAAAGATAATTAGTTCTCGTCTGAGATAATTACAACTTTAGTGTTCATCAAACGCTTGTCATCGCCATCATGCTATAGTTGTACTTACAGTTTTAAACGATGGCCAACGAACCATTGATTGGTTAGTCTATGGGTAGACCTAGCAGTACCTACCTGCTCATTGTAATGAGTACCTACCTACCTACCTAAGTCATTTCTTCTTATGCTGGGGCCGCACATGTGTCTATCGTGACAAAGCAATGCGTGCCGAAGCTTCGAATGTTTTGCTCGCTAAAAATTTATTGCGCTAATGCGGTGGTCACATTAGCGGCTTCATAATTTTAACGAATTATCGTGCAATAATTCATGATGACTCTACATTATTTCGACAGAGCGTCTACGCAGTCCGGAAACAACAGTCGAAATTACCAACGCTAGTCCAACCACGCGCCACGCTTATTATGTACCGCCACCCGGGCGATAAATGCTACGCAGCCCGAACTATCACGACGATAACCGATAATGGCTGGTCACATTTGCGTCTATCGTATCATTGTGCAAAGCTTCATCACGATAGACGCAGATGCGGCCCCAGAATTAGGATTATAAGAAAATAGCGTTGAGTCTGATTGCCTAGGAAACACCGAATGTGCGTCGTACATCCAAGAATCGCCACTAGTGGAGGCAATTTTAGAGCACTAACAAAACTAAGATAGGTAGTATCTGCAAATTTTCCACATTGAACACAAATATCATCAAAATTTCGCTAAGCTTTAACATTTTTCAGCGATCAGCTGTTCTATCCTTAACAAAACTGCATAATCCTGGGTGTTTTCTACTCGTATCAACCCGAAACCAGTTTCAGGGTGAAGAAAGATCTAATATCCACAACGAAGTTAAATACAGAGGGTTCGAAATTGGCCGAATGGCTTCGAGAAAAGGATGGTACAGCTATGCCTTTGTTTGTTTGTTTTGCTCGACTTGGCGGGTACCCCCAGTATAGATTTTGGCGCAGGTAGGTAGGTATATCAGCACCCCCACCCAGCCGCAAAGTTTAGATCCCGAAGTGTCCATTCCATTCACACATTCGTAAAGTGGCTCTAATCTTTCCCTTTTGATATAGGTAATTTTCACTTTATAAGTAGTTGTTTTCTTCTTCTATCGTACCGGTACAAACTTGAGAAGACCGACCCCCCGACCGAGACCCCTTCGTGCTTCGAAAAGCACGTTAAGCCGTTGGTCCCGGCTGTCATTCTTGGATCTTTGACAGTCGTTTCGGGTTGTCAGAAACCCAAAAGTCTGACAACCAGTCTCACCAAGGGGTATCGTATAACCCATTTCCGACTAAGACAATCCACGTCAGACAATCGGTAACCGATTATTTCGTTGGCGAAAATAAAACACAGAATTTCAAAAAATCGCTCGTATGAATGTATAGAATTTTAATCGGTCCGATAATCGGCTCTACAAAAAGTCTGACGTGTGCAAGCACCCTCAGTCGACACTCAGCGAGCTTGGACAGAGGGTCCAATGAAATATTATGTAAGAATGGTCAAAACAAATCGAACCTCCGAGGCGTGGTATGCAAAAAAAACAGTGGTACTCCGGTAGTGCCGACAGAAGTGAAAACTTGAAAAAAAATCGGCACCGCGGTAATCAGCGCGTTGATGTCTTTTACTCCACGCACCGCGACAAACAACGCGTTGATGTCTTTTACTCCACGGTGTCGGTAACAGGTCGCGGAATCAATGGTTTAGTCCCATCTCAAAAATGCCCAATGCTTCTATAGAAGTTTTCACTTCAAACATTTCGTAACTGGGTTGTGGAAGTCAGATAGGCCACCCATTACGTCTACTGAATTTCGCTAGCAAAATTCATTTGAACCTGTATAACCACAACTAGAGTTGCCATCCGTCCAGATAAAGCCGGACAGTATTAGGCTTTTTGACCTCTTGTCCGGGCCAATATGACTGATTGCGGCCCGTCCGGCTTTTGTTAGGCTTTTTTTTCTCTTTCATAGGCCAGCAATGGACGAAACAAAGAAACAAGGTAAAATCGGAAACTATTGCAAAAATGTTAATTGGATGGAATTTAATTTAAGACATGTAACTTGCAAAATGTTTTATGATAAAATTATTAAAGAGGTTGAGCTTTTAAAGCACGTTTTTAGAAAACCAAAGAAAATATGCAAATGAAAATGACATTACCGATTAAAACTTTCTTTAAAAAAATGTGTGTTTTATTTGTACTTTTTGTCCCAAAAATCCGACTTTTTAGCAAGTAAGCCAGTTTTCTGATTTTTAGAGATGGCAACGCTAACCACAACCCATAAAATTAATTGAAATTAATAAAATGCAATGAAGCTTCCTCCGAAGAGAAAGCTCAAGTTCTGATAAGAAGTAAATCAATCCGTTAGTAAAGCGAACCGATAGCAAATGTTGTAGTGATTATATCTCTGTTACAAACCACTAACGATGATAATAAAACAATGCTCGAATGCCACCCGTCGAGAAAATGCTTTGATAATACAATCTATAACATATTACTATGTACTATCGAAGAAACGCATATCTGTATACTGTAATGACAGCGATGATGGACTTTATTCCTATGGGTGTAGGTTAGTCCATCATCGCGATAATTAACGGCGTTTCCCGTTGGTGTGGCCCCAGCATAAGGACTATTCTTGCTTGCAGCGCTCGGTCGCTATAGTATCGCTTACCTACGAAAAAAAAACCGGGCAAGTGCGTGTCGGACCACGCACAATGAAGGGTTCCGTAGTTGGGAAGAATTTATCGCAAATACAAACTTGATATTGTAGTTGAAATACATGTTCTTCATATATTCCAATTGCAAATGTAAGTTTGTACAATATTGAGAGATTTACCATGTTATTTTAAGACCATAGACTTCTTATAGGTTTTCCTGTAATCTATGAGTAAAGAACCATTTCAAACCATCACGGTTTTAGGCTCAGTAGTTTCGGAGATAATGAATGTTCAATTTTCATCTATCTTCATAAATATCTTTATTTTAAAATCATAAAAATCCTCGAATTAAGCCCTTTCATTTGATATTTTACACGGTACAGTTTGCAAAACTTTTTTTTTAATTTTCTTGTTTTCCCCTAAAATGATCCCAATCCCCCAAATTCAAAATTCATTTATTTACTTTACACGTCCGTCTTTGAATCACAGAATACATATTATTTGTACCAAATTTCAACTAAATCGGTCCATTAGATTCGGAGCAAATTGGCTGCGACAGAAGGACAGACAGACACACGAGTGATCCTATAAGGTTTCCGTTTTTTGCTTTTGAGGTACGGAACCCTAAAAAAATTTCAGTGCACCCAAAAATTATACACAAAAGCACATTAAGTACTAGATAGTTGACCATTTGGACGAGGTGCTAAGTTTGAATTTATTTCATTTCGACGGCTGCTAACACACTTGCGAAAATATGTTCATGAAGTCGTAATTTTCAACAGAAACCCATTACAAAAGTATTTGCTATTTGTTTGTTAACTTTCTAACCAATAAAACCAAACAACTGACTGAAAACATTTATACAACTTACATCTGTAAAACTACTATAGACACCTTCATAAAAGCCTTTTAAGCTCCGCGCGACATGCCATCAAAAATGCGTATAAATTCTACGCGCAGACGCAAATCATTTCACGCACGCACACACACACAACAGATACACGGTGCACACACACAAACACGTGATCACCTCACAATCAAACCTGATATGAGAGGAACAATGATACACATTCGCCGCGAAGAGTGAGAAGGAGCTTTTGGTGCAGTATATGTAAAGAAATCAGATGAAAAACTGAGATGATTCGTCATGATTTGTAAATTGCAAGTCATTCACAAATTCGCAAGTGATGTCACGATATGTATGACAGTACGATGGTCTTATTTTTATTCTATTATTTTATACACAAAATAGGTCGGACACATTAACATTATTTGATTTCACTGCGCTGCCTGTGTGCCAGCTGACTGGGTGGTTATAAGCAGAACTTGAGTTTTGTTTGAAACGGTGAATAAGCTCTTCTGTCCCTCGTCTGTAATCAGAATGTATAGGATGCAATGCATATAGAAGCTAGGTGTTTTAAAAGTTCTTTCGTAAATTCAATCGAGTGTCAACTAGATTAAGCTCGCAGGTGGCAATATACATGTTACCATAAATAATAACATAATCTAAGCATGTTATATAGGACTTTATATCATCGTCGGATATGACAATTACCTCTGCCTAGGCGAAGATAATGGTTATGCAAAATTATTTAAATAAGTCAACTAAAAATGATACAACTAAACCATTGACGCAATTCAATTATGCACACCATTAATCTACGCCCGCTCGTCGCCAAACAATTCATCATCAGTTATTAAATGTTAATGTATTTCTTGATCTGCATACTTACGGTGGTCTGTGGCACTCCCCGTCTTTATCGCAGTACGTCAGGCGCGCGGGCACTCCATGTGATAGCCGCGGGCCGCGACCGACTGCTCACGTGGGCCCGAACACGCGCCAACATACGAAATTAAACTTTTGGAATTTCGAATTCGGAAACTTTTTAAATTTTTTGACAGTGATTGTGTTTTGTTTTTTTATTGGATTTCTGACGTTTGTTGTTATCTTTGAGTGTGCATACTTTTTGGTAATTAACTTTTTATGATTAAGTGACAGTGCGACGTTAAATTAGTGGATAGATTTTTTGTTATATTACCAATTGATAAAGTTGTTAACTGCAGGAGAATCGAGTATACCAATCCGCCCGGAGGTAATCACATATTGGTCAGGCAATTTCCTATACCATCAATAATAACGGGGCAAGTAAACAATAACATTATTTGATGTAAGACAGGGACCGACATATACAGAAGAGCGGGACAAAAGAAAATCATCGATCTAAGAAAATAGAATTCTCATACGAAATGTAATGGCGGTACAATAATCGTGTAAAAGTTCACGATAGTTGCCCAACGTGAGACGGTAACAATACAATAACGCCAGCGTATATAGATCTTGAACAAATCGATTTGTGTATACTTTGTGTACTGAAATTAGAGGTCCTTGTAAACTGGCCGGTTATAGCGGTCATCTCGGGCAATAGATAATGATCTGTCGATGATTTACGCCGCGTTAAACCGACAATGGCACGAGATAACCCCCAGCCGCTGTGCACAATGTGACCAATTAGAAACGCGGAACATTCGCCACGATGACTAAAATGAACGGCATCAACCTGCCAGACATGACCGACCGAGATCTCTCCGTCGACGACATATTCAACGAGAACTTCAACTTGAAAAGAAAGAAAATACAAATCGATTACGAAGACAACAAGAAACCTAAAACAATCGACGATTCGGATACCCTAAAATTCGGAAACAACAACAATGTAATTGTAATTGATAAAATAGAATCGCCTCAAAACTTGAAGAGGAAAACGAAAACTTTCGCAGACAACTACGATATCGATAAGATCGTGCAATCGAACATGATAATCGATAAGGAATCGAGTAAAGTAAGATTGGAGATGAGGCAGTGTGGTAATGATTTGGAATACAAAACAAACGGGCACGTTGGTAATGACTTGAACGAAGTAGGTGCTGTTCCTACAGATGGGAATGAGTATACCATGAAGGATAGTAATGATATAAGAATGGATGGTGCTGATGATAAGATTATGAACAACAATGAAGGTGATTACAGCATGAACGGGAATGATGAACATGGGAATGATGTAAGTAATGTATTATAACATTTTCAATAGATAGGTCGGTGATTTAGACGACTATGGCCCTTATGAAGCAAATGAAGAAGGACCTATTTTATTTATCTTCTGAAATATTATGCAACTAATAATTATTCAAAAATATGGACACCTGTTTCTCGATTAACATTTAGAAGCCAATTATGTCAAGCGTCTCTCAATTAAAGGTTATCGGATGTCCATTGTCAAAGTTAGCGAGCTTCAAAAAAACTGCTTATGTATTCATTAGTTGATGCTCGATGAATTCCTTCTTCAAATTATGTTAGTTGTCTATCCATCTGCTACAGTCACTTTTAAGTCTTCAGCCGTAAGTACCTACTACGCGGAACACGAAAAATAAGTAGGCGTGCTTACTGCAACCAGTCGCGGTTACCTATTCAGTGCTGTTGGTTACGTTATGTTAAAAATGTTGGAACAATCACGGGCGCAATGCCGCATGCCGGGTACACGGTGCCTCTAGTAGTGTCGTCCTTGGTAAATTTTATTATATTTATGTTAGGTTCTTTAGAGAACAATCTATCTTTTTAACTAGCTAGAATATTACACCCAAAAATCAGAATCTATGTCAGATGAATCTGTGAGTTCAGAAGCTTCATCGTAGAAGAGGCTCTTAATGGAGAGGTCACTGGCCATCAACCTGAACGATTCCTGACTATTATATTAACCTTTCAAGACCACAACCTCTTTAGTAAAAATGCATTATTCTAAGCTAGACTGCACAAGACAACCCAAATCTCAAACGAAGCAGAAATAATTCACAAACGCCGTCTCGTTTACATTTAAGCGTATAAAATTCATCATGATTCGATACTGAACGCGATAAGACGCCGAAATTCCGACAATACTCGGCTAATTCCGACAATAGTCCACTAATTTCGACAATAGTCACCTAAATGCCGTTAGTGGACCACAATGGAGTTAGTGAGTGGAAATAATCGCAATCTCTATGCGGTTGATGTGGTAAAAACTGTGGATGATATTCATATATCCTTCTTATCGCCATGAATTAACTAGGATCTTATATTCTTGTTTCAGCTCATTTTACTGCCTTATGTCTTTCAAAATCCAGAGGAACATATGTCTAGATAGTTGGAAGCAGTTGCTCTGCATCTTTCTGGGCGTTAAGAAGATAGGTGTTCTGTCCCCATGCCATATATTGTCAGATTAATTAAGAAGTATTTCGTCATTAACGTCGCTAAGTCATTTAATGTCGATGATGACTAAGATAAATTAGAACACGACACAAATCATTCGATATAGGAAAAGCTTATAAAAAGTAATCGCCATAGACAAAAACATGCAACTTTTAATCAATTTCACGCCATAGTGCTATCTATGTCAACCACAAGTCTTGACCATATGTATAGAGTAAGCATAGACACACTCATCTTTTTTTTGTATTTGTTGCTGGCCCGCGGCAAACAACACAAAACATATTATAACCGTACTCTGATGCACTTGCCGCCGATAACATGACACGTGCTGGCACGGCCGACCTTAGCACGTGTTGTGAGATTTATTCAATAAAATATAGATATGCAACAGATCTTGATTTGCTTTTGGTACTAGAAGCTTTTTCATTATGTTATTGGAATCTGCTACAAATTATCCGCTGTGGATGAAAGCAATCTAAAATTCACGTCATGTCCTCTTCATTACTAAAACTGGTGTGGTTAAGGATCCAAAGTAACGTTTGATTCATTTAAAAAAGTGGCACTAGCTGCAAATAAAAATCTTTTACCATTGTGCTTTTTAATTGGCTAGTCAAGGCCTATTGTGCACTTTCCGTGAGGCAAACCTTGATTTAATCCAAAGAGATTTAATTGTTCATTCAGATAAAGCCTAACTGAAGAAGGCACAATACACATCCAAGCTTATTTTCATAACCACACACAATCTATGTTAAATACACACTTCAACCAACGAAGCTTATATAGGAATCAAAAAGTCAAGAGCCAACTGACCAAGTCAGAGGTGCCATAACTAGGCCAAAGAGGTTATAGTCCTAAGGTTATAAGGCTAGATGGCGTATTAGCAAATTGAACATTATGGGCTCTTAGAGCTTCCAATTATTACGTGCTGCCTTTACGAGCAGTAAGTGACGTTCAAAGGGGTAATGTCAGCTTTATGTGCTATTATTTCGATACTGGAAATTTCAAATGTCGTAAGGGACATTGTATTCCCTGTCCCTTACGACATTTGAAATTTCCAGTATCGATTTGTTTCGTCATTAAGGTAAGAATTTGATATTAGGAGAAATAGATTGGAATTGTGGAATTTGAGGAGTGTTTGATAATATGGTTTGACTGGTATTACTTAACCTCTTAAACATAAATTCACATAATGTTTGTCCAGTTCTGTTTAAGTTCCATTTAAAAGAAGATTTGCCATCAAACGTGCCCAGGCTAGAGTAATTGCTAATGTAAAAATAAAATACAGAGCGCAATTTCGAATATACTGCAATTACTTTTTACCTTATCTGTAAATTGCTATTGAAAACATAGACAATCGATTTCATTTCCAGCAATTAGGATATAAAACTTACTGCTCCTTTATTGATACAGACGTAGCCGGCAATAAGACATTCTAATTGCCAATTGGCAGATTCAGATCTATCTATATGTATATAAAATTCTCGTGTCACAGTGTTAGTTGCCATACTCCTCCGAAACGGCTTGATCGATTTTTATGAAATTTTATATGTATATTCGGTAGGTCTGAGAATCGGTCGTAATCTATTTAGAGTGGTCCACCCCAAACATATGGCAAAACAACGTTTTCCGGGTCAGCTAGTATTACTATCCTGCTTCACTTTTATTAGTTTCTACCTCAAGCTACCAATTATAGAGAATTTCCATAGTAATATGTAATAATGTAAAGATGGAAACTGTTATTACATTTTTTTTTCTTTTCATTTTAAACCTACTCACTATTCCTAATTATTTTATACTAGCTTACGCCAGCGGCTCCGCCTGAGTGATATTTTTAACCGACTTCCAAAAAGGAGGAGGTTATATGTTCGTCGCGTATGTTTGTTTTTTTTTTTTTTCTTTTTTTTTATGTATGTCCACCGAGTTCTCCGTCAATTGTGGACCGATTTTGAAAATTCTTTTTTTGTTTGAAAGGGTATGCTCTCGAGGTGGTCCTTTATAAATTTTATCAACTTTGTTTTGATAGTTTTTGAGTTAGCTTCAATAATACGTACTTTTTCCCACTTAGTATGTGGATGATATGATTAGTTCCTGACACTGTTATTTACATAGCAGGTAGTGGTTTTCGGATTTGTGTGGAGTAGGTACCACAACTGAAAAGTGAAAAATAAAAACTTTTTACAAAAAAAAACAACCGACTTCCAAAAAACACTACAAAGTGAAAAATAACTTTAATTTCGGAAGTCGGTGACAAAAAACGAAAATTCAAAACCGAAGACACCGACTTCCGAAATTAAAGTTATTTTTCACTTTGTAGTGTTTTTTGGAAGTCGGTTGTTTTTTTTTGTAAAAAGTTTTTTTATAAATTATAGCCTATGTTACTCAGTGATAATATAGCATTCTGTTAGTAAAATATTTTTTTTAATCGGCCCAGTAGTTTTTGAGTTTATTCTTTACAAACAAAAATACAAATGTTGTCTCTGTACGCCTACTTGCCTAGCCTTTTTCCAACTAATTTGGGGTCGGCTTCAAGTCTAACCGGATGCAGCTAAATACCAGTATTTTACATGGAGCGACTGCCTATCTGACCTCCACAACCAGTAACTGGGTAATACGATACCCTTGGTAAGACTGGTTGTCAGACTTTCGGTCTTCTGACGACCCGTAATGACTGTCAAAGTGCCACGAATGACAACCGGGACCAATGTTATCTTTATAACATTATTATTATTACTAGCTGCGCCCCGCGGTTTCATCCGCATAAGTCTTGATCCCGTAAGAAAATCGAGATAAAAAGTATCCTATGTCCTTACTCAGGTTATAGTCTACCCATGTGCCAAATTTCATACAAATCTGTTCAGCAATTTTAGCGTGAAAGCGAAACAAACAAACAAAATCAAATCTTTTCTCTTAAAATATTAGTTTAGATTTAGATATAGTGTAGTAAAAACCATGCAGTTTATACTACACTTCACAAAGCTATAGTTTATCAAAAGCCTTTCTACTTATTTTTTTTTACATTCTTTACACTTACCTAATATAAACGTTCAAAATTAGCACCTCCACCACTATCCAATCCTAATCAGTCGCAAAAGTGCGAACTCTAGCACCTTCACAAACTACTACATTAAAATCCCATCCATTTCAACCACGCGTCTCATTTGATATATTGTTTATAGTAGCTTTCGGAGTTCTTTAACCTTTAGCACGCGTAAATGTGTCAGGCTGGCCGGTTGACGGTAGACTTTTTGCTTTAAGAAACCAGAATACAATGAGCCTTGTTCAAGTGCGAGCGATTGATATGTCGTGTTGAAATTGTTGAATTACTGTTGGGTTTCATGGTGTTGTAGGTTCTGGGAACTGGGATTTACATATAGATGTGCTGATCTCTAAAGGTAGGATGTGCTAGTCTGCGCTTCTTCAATATCACGTTATATTCTTGCAGAATCTTTATATTGACCAGTATTGCCAGTGTACACGGTTCAATTTCTTACTTCTATGGATTTGTTTCAATAGCTGGAGGTATTCAATTGTTTTTCCCTGAGCCATTTCTATATCAGCTTTTCGATCTTTTATAGTCGCGCTTTTTCGATGTCGATGATAGTTCATTCTTACTCTTCTGACTTCCTTGTTGCTTTGGTTGTTTGGATATTTAGTGCCCTTTCACGGCTGTATTTGGCAAACCTTGGGTAGCTTACATACTGGAGAACTTTTTATGCTAGCCGAGCTGCAGACACAGCCGTTTCTTGAAATATGGCTACTTACACTCAATTCTTACTTAAGGTAGATCCGCAGTTGGAGCCCGTGAAATTCAAATTTTCTTACGTTTCTTTGCAATTTGCAGGTCACTGTCAGGTTAAATTGAAGTTAGATTTGTTCCATAAGAACAAATTTCTAATAGAAAAGTTCTTATGGAACAAATCAAACTAATGATTCCAATGATTATAAATTCTGTAAATACATATCTGTTATAGTCGCGAATCATATTTTGATCAATATACAACCTGACACTGAGCTTCAAATTGCGGATTCACCTTAAGTTATTATTGTAGTACCACCAATAATTAACTCTGCATCTCTATTCCTCCCAACAGCCTTATTAGATACGTTGATGCCGAGTGCCAACAAAAACAGATGTTACACAGAATTATAATGAATTCATATCAGATCTTTAAATTAGGATAATGACATCGTTACGGTCTAGACTTTATGATAGACTGTGCGTCTGGATCTGGATTTTTTGTTGAGTCTAGTTGAACTGACGATGACATTTGTTTTTTTTTCTTTGATGAATGTATTTGATAGACCAATGCACTTAAGAATATAGTGGTTGCGATGTGTGTCTATTGCTTTAAGGACGTGGGTGCATGTTTGGGTGCGTTCATTGCCATCTATGTAATGACTATTGACTAGCAAGAAAAGAAAGACATCTAGGTACAACATTAAGTATATCCTTATGTTCGTGGTCTCTAAAAGCTACGCTGAGACCTTTTAGAAAATTGAGAGAAACTCTCATGTTGGTCCTATCAGGGAGACTGTATAAGTATGACGCAAATTTTGAAATGAACTATTATGAAATCCAGTCCAATATAAGGACTGAATTAACAGAATTTTTGTTTGTTGTTGGCTCAATTAGTGAACTTTCATAGACTTCAAGAATACATTAAAAGGCCAATTTGAATTTGGAGCATTATTCCCTTTACGTTCCATCCATTACAAATCATGCCTCGTTGACACTCACCAGAGTTGCCAAATAACAAATAGTAAGTTTTAGCACAGTGTTCGCTACGGTGGTCGTGAGTAGTATCACTTGTATGACGCCCACGCCCGCACCTCTGGCTTACTTACGTGGTTTCACAACAGGTAGACTACTATCGGTTTTCGATAGACATTTTGATCATGTTGGGACCATTTAGTAGTTGACTGCTGTGATTGGTTAAAAGAATGTCAACTGCCAATTACATCATTTGACTTGTGTTTAATTTTGAGGCGTCGATCATTTTCGTTCCAGGAACGTGGATCGGAGTCTGCACTTTTTGGGGAAAGTCTAGTTTCCAGTGACAAACCAACGGCCCGGTAAAATAAGAAACATGATGAGTCAGCACCATTCCGATTTTATGAAGTTTGCTATGTAGGTTTATCATTTTCAAGAAGTGTGTTTTCATATTGAAAAGATTTAGAAAAGCGTTAGTTTACACTTCTGGTATACACAATATTTTTTCCAATTAAGTATAATAACCTTCCATCTTTCGCGAGCCCGTGCGTCCTACTTCACAAGTTATGAAAAAAATAAATATCGTATAGTGCCTTGTAACAAATGTGGTAGAGACTGCAACGAATAAAGCAATCGAAGCAACGTGTGTCCAACATTGGTCCCAATATATTGGCAACACGTAGTTTTAGTAATTGCGATGATTAGGCAAGTCAGCGTTCCTAGAAACAGATATTTAGTTCTGGTCGAAAGTTCCATTAGGTTCAGCCAGTAATGTTCAGTGTTGCCAAAAAAGAAAACGTGAAAAAAACCGCAACTCTTGTTTATGCGATTTAAATTATGTTTACTGTAAACTTAATTGGGTAGTTGAAGTTTTTGTGTCTGTAAACATTACACCTTTTATTTCTTTAATGTAAGGAGTGCGAAAATAAGGCTAATTGGAGATCGAATCCTTTTCGTGAAGAAACGGATAGGAAATGACTTGGCAGGTTTTAGAATTTAGGTTTTTACGCGTTGCAACGTTATTAATAGTGTAATCAGAAAAGATAATATATTCACTATCATTTCTAAAACCAAACCACAACTTAGATTTTAAAAGTCCCTCCGGCGCTTCTTAAAGGCATGACCCACCGCGCGCCACCTGCGCCGACGAGGAAGCGACTGCTATCAACGATTTTCTAGCTCAAGAAACGTTTAAAAGATATATTATATAAGTAAAAGAGATACGTATATTAAGCCGACGGTCGTACGGACGTAAAAATATCGCTACGATTTTTTTTCGTGCACTTGATTTTCAACGCTCGGCTTAACACCAAAAGTAGAAAATCCAGTGCACGATAAAATCCCGCCGCGATTTTATTATGTCCGTTGATAGCTGAATAGTTGATTGCTGACTGTTTACACCGCTGGCTAGTACTCGTTTGTCGCACCGAAAAGAACTGTCACAGAGGGCACTCGCTCAGCGACACTCGCTTGGCGGCCAGAGAAGAGAGGAATGAGAGACTCTCCCTCACTACCAGTAGCGGATCCAGGGGTGGGAGGACTAAAGAACTCAAGCCCCCCCCCCACCCCCAAAAGCGTCTGAATTCTTCTGTGACAAATTTGAATTATTCTAATTAAACTTTTAGCAAGTATGACACTACCTAATGTACCTACAATTATCATTAGTAAAATTATCCTTAACTTAATAAGTAGGTATTATGTTTTTTTTTTTCTAAATGATGTTTTGTTTACGTGACGAATTTTGAATCCGCACGTAACTCATTCTGCCACTCACGCTGCCCGGTTTGGCCGCCATGTTTATTCACCGAGATATCTCTGGTAGTCTACAACCTAACGAAGTCATTGAGGAATTTGCGAAAAGTAATCTGAGGTAGCTTGTACAATGTTGTTTGCTTTTTTAGTGTTTACTTCGCTAAAACCTACCCTCAGCGGAGTCAAACCGCTCCCAAACGACAATCTTGGATTCACCACTGCTCGGTAGATACGCATACCAGCGAGTTATCGCTCGTCGCCGTCGCGCCCTCGCTGCTCATTTCTCGCCAACTCGTTTTTAGCGGCTAGCTCTGCTCGATTCTCGTTAGAAAAGAAAGAAAATAAATTTATTTGATCCAGGTTAAGGCACACAGTTTTCAAAAACAAAAAAAAACACAGAAAGCTTAAAACAGTATTGTGTGCCTCACGGCTGCGACAAATAGACCCAGCTCAGCATAAATGCCAGACAACTAGTGCCTGACGCTGGTTTTCAACCAAACCTTATGTTACGAGTACGTCTTACGGATGTAAATCAGTTTTATAGTGTGTGTAAATATTTAAATAAAAAATAAATAGATAATTATGTGTAGCAAATAATAATAAAATCGATATGATACAATTAAGTAAAAAAAATATTAAAGATTTATACAGTGGTGTTTAACAAAATAATTAAAATAGTATGGTCGTTAATGGGTGTGTGTACCTGCTACAGGAACACCTCTGCCCAACCCTTCGGGGAAACAAGGCGTGATGTTATGTTATGTTATGTATAGTCGTTAATTTCCAGCAGTGGGGCAAGTGAATTAGTCTGGAATCCGACACATTGTAGCAAAAGGAACACAATAGGGTAAGTCCTTTGTTTTCCTAAGACGGAGGGTTAGGGTTCCACCACGAGAGAAAATAATTAAAAAACTGAAACATCTAAAAGATTCTGCAACACGATAAGATATTAATGACATCATCAAAGTTTCACAAACAAATGACAGACGTCATTATTCTTAGGACAGTGAACTCCATCGTTTTCTAAGTGAGTGAATAATGAGTTACGTAGAGGTTGGTAGTGGTTACCACATGCCGTCCGAGCGGTCAACAATAACATACCTTTGGAACACACCTATTGTATTTTTCTATCGACTTGATAGATATGCAGTATACAGATAAATTGCAGAAGTATTGACGAAGATAAGCCAAAAACTAAAAACCAGACATTGGTGCCGATTCCCTTGTTCACAAACTAAACTAAATTTAAGTTTAGTGCATCTTTTTCTTTCTATTTCATTAAGAAAAGGACAGAAGATAAATTTTAGTTTAGTCCTGTCAAATTAATCAGCGCTTGACGTAAATTGATGTAATTTTAGTTGGCAAGTTTTTAATCACGTCTAAACTTGTATGGAGTAGTGACGGGCGCTGATTAATTTGACAGGACTAAACTAAAATTCATCTTCTGTCCTTTTCTTAATGAAATAGAAAGAAAAAGATGCACTGAACTTAAATTTAGTTTAGTTTGTGAACAAGGGAATCGGCACCAATATCATTATCATCAGCCTACAGCAGTCCACTGCTGGACTGAAATCGAGCTGAATGGCGTGCAATTGGAGAGGCCTATATCTCCAATTGCACGCTCGATTGCTGCAATTCAGCTCGATTCTCGGCAACTCTCATCCAGCTACCACCCTGTGGACGTCGTCGCTCCACCAGACATACAAAAAATCAGACATAGGTAACGCAGAATCTCAAGAAAAAGGACTTCTTTCAAATCATAAAATTCGTCTGAAATAATAATAAATACAGTGGCACTCCGGGAGTGCCGACAGAATTGAAAACTTGAAAAAAAATCGGTACTGCGGTAATTAACGCGTTGATGTCTTTTACTCCACGCACCGCGGTAATCAACGCGTTGATGTCTTTTACTCCACGGTGTCGGTAAATTGCGTTACAGTGTCACGAAATCAATGGTTTAGTCCCATCTCAAATATGCCCAACGCGCCTAAAGAAGTTTTCACTTAAAAAACATTAAATCTGCCCTAAAAGCTCTCTTTGAGCTTTCAGCAGATCTATTGTTCAGAAAAAGAAGAAACCTCTTGTCAAAACTTCAAAAATCGAACTACAAATTTAAGTTTTCCAAAGTAACGCCTAAACCAAAAAGGCTAAATAGGTGCAAAGACTTCTACTAAATAGAATGACAGCTGTCACTCATATGTCAATCTGTCATACGATTGGGATCTTCGCGCGCCATCGTTAGCAACGGCCGCGTTTTTATTTATTGTTTTTAGATAAATAGGTGATAACCGATAACAAATACATTAAGCTATTAGAACCTACTTGGAGGCCGTAATGGGTACTTTTTTTGTATGTGGACTGGCAGGTGATACGCTACAGGAAAAGGTGGTTCAACCGCTACTTATGATTCAGTAGTCTGAATGAAAAAATAAATCTAAACGCAAATATTTTGTACCACTAAATTATAACTATTGCAACTAGGCACTGCACTTTTTTAATAGGTACAGTTCGACCGTTGAGAGAATGCATGATTGACACCTGTCAGTTTCATACTAACAAATATGTGTTTTGCGAATTTGATCCTTATTACCACTAGAAATTGTGCACCTGACAGCTGTCAGGAAAGCATTCTGTAGACGGCCGGACTGTAGAAGTACTTTCATCTCGGTAAAAAGTAAAAAATATAATTGTCTTTCTATTCACAATCGAGCTTTCTACAGCTTTCTTTTAAGAAAATTCAACAGAGGCACTTTAACAAAATGACCTGACCATCATTGCCGCTGTACTATCATACGGACCTAAACTACTCTTCTCACCTTATACTGTGTCATACCAACACTCCCAACTTTTCCAATACAAGCCTGTACCACTTTATACATCATTTCTACGCCACATTCTTGACATTGTCATTGTTTTTACGACTTAATAAAACACCGTGTTTAAAAAAAAAATGTATGTTTAATATTAATATACAGGGCGGTAGGGACATCGACGCGAAAACTGTTACCATGGATTCAGTACATGATTCTGAACCCCCATGCGTTTAAATTTTTCGTCGGTTATGTAAAAATATCTGATCCATACAAACATTTTGACCACGTAGATATTGCACATTTCTATGAAACAGCTGGGGGTTCAACATAGGGGGTTCAGAATCATGTACTGAATCCATGGTAAAAGTTTTCGCGGTGATGTCCCTGCCACCCTGTATTGTACACATAAACTTTCCGGAATAAATTTTCAAAATGACTTTGAAAACCGCCTCAAAATCTGTTGCGTAGTTTAAAAGAACAAGGCGACCACACAGACAGACACAAAAGCGACTTCAATTTACAATATGTATAGAAAATAAATTAAAGCAACCAGCGATTGTTGTCCGAGAATCGCGCAACTGTTGCCCGATTTATAATTTATGTTCCACCCACGCGCTGTCTGCGATGCAATAGGTTTATTTCATTACGAACTCGATATTCTGTCATATCGATTAATCAAATCGATTGGAAAAAATCGCATGAAGTAGATTCATCTGCATTCAATAACCAACTATTCAGTAGGTAATGTCTGTTTGTTTTTCATGGTATAGAAGGTCTTTAGAATAACGCCAATGCTTGCGTAAAAACTATATGGTGAATAACCTCATTTAACGTTCTAATGGGTGAATCAGAAAACAACTTTTTCCATAAAACCAACATCAAAATCCATCTGCCTAGCCTTTTCCCAACTATATTGGGGTCAGCTTCCAGTCTAACCGGATGCAGCTGACTGCCTATCTGACCTCCACAACAACGACTGAATAACATGGCAAGACTGGTTGTCAAACTTTCGGGCTTCTGACAACCCGTAACGACTGTCAAAGATCTACGAATGACAGCCAGGACCAAATTTTGGACCGATTCCTATAACTTACGGACCGTTATTGGTTAAAATTAATATACTCTTGTATGTTTACCAATAATAAAGTAAAGACCTCATAGCTTTGCATAATAGATTTCCTCCCATATGGAAGTAGTTATCACAGGTAACATTAGCTTACGAATGTATTTACAGGAAAAAATTGTAAGCAGTGCGCAAACTTAAACACGTGACTTTACTCATCATTATGAACAACTTTTACTATGGGACCAAAAATGAAATCGCAAAAAAAAATCTGCTGTTTCCTACATTTTGACGAGTTATGCGAACATAAATGTAGGGAACAGCTGACCTTATTCGAAAGTTGTAGGCTGTAGACTTGTTGATCATTTTCTATTTTACTAAGTACCTGGTACTTGTTGATAGGCCTACACTGTCCTCCCATACCTATTAACACTGTAATTTGAAAACATTGTAGAAACCATTTATTTTGAAAAGAGTAACCGTGGAGTTTCTTGCCGGCTCTTCTTCATACGAGTAGGAAGCGACCAATAGGAACCGTGCACCTAACTTTTGACGTTTCATAAGTGCCCTTGTAGGTTTATGTGAAATAAAGTATTTTGAATTTTTGAATTCTCTGACAGATTATTGGGATGTTAAAACCATAGATAGATAGATTTTCTATCTCTAGTATCCCAAAACTGGTGATAGATAAGTTATTGGGTTCGGCCGTTACAAGACTTTATTTTCTACATACCTAATGATTAATGGCGAATGGTAACATTAGCAAAACAACTAGTCCATACACAATTAATTATTTTATTGCATCATTTTGCGACATACATTAAAATAGTCTATAATTGCCAAAAAGGCTAATTAATTCAATCTAGGTAAATAACTGTCCATCAAAACTGTCTCAATGAACGATTTCACATCAACTAGTTGATCAAGTTTGTCAATTTTCTAAAAAGACACTAATATTTATTAATTAGGTACACGCTAATGTATCCTGTTTGCTAAAGAAGTCGCGATGTTGCAGAATTTTGGCAATAACTAGATGAATTGACCGATTGGTGAAAAGATACTGTTATTTCGTAATTGTCTCGTTTCTTGATTATTAAGTATGTAATTAAACTTTAATTTTAGATGCTAATTATAACTGGGTCATAGTGTTTTGAGTATAAAACTGCTGAACAATTTCAGGTTGGTTTTTCGTAGGATTTCAGATGCTGTTGTATCTAGTTATGTGCTGCGTCATTAAATATTTACCCGACTACGGTGAAGCAAAAAGGAGGGTTATGATTTTGACCGGTATGTATGTATGTTCATCTGTTCCTTTATAACTTCTAAACTCCTCGTCATAATTTGACAAATGAAGTATCGTTGGAAGCGTCTTGATTGTCCGCTGGGCGGAATCACACATAATCTGTTCGATTCATGCCCTAACACGTGTGACTCCGGATTTTTAATTTGTCTGTCTGACGTCTGTGATGTCTTGTATGAACCTTTTTAGATGACATTTTTTTGTCGTAGTTGGGTTTTAGTTTTGATTATAACTTTTATTTTCTATCTGTATCTCAAAGCCCACGTTGCACGGACGTAATAAAATCGCGGCATTTTTTTTTCGTAGTGCACAGATTTTCAACGCTCTTCTTAGCGCCGAGAGTTGAAAATCCAACAGTGTCTTTTTTCAACACGCTGGGAGGAGAGTGCGTCCCAGCGCGTTGGATTCTCAACGCTCGGCTTAACACCGAGAGTTGAAAATCCAGTGCGCGATAAAATACCGCCGCGATTTTATTACGTCCATGCGAACGTCGGCTTACTGTAGATGTATAAAAGGTGCAAATTGGCTTGAATCCGCTTTAATATTTGGCGGTCTATTGTGTATCAATAGTATCAATCCCTAGCATCAGGTGGATTGATAGCTCACTTCAAGCTCACTTCACCAAGTTTTAACTTCATACTTCTTACTAGAGCCTGGCAAATGAAAGTAGACACTCCAATTATTTTCAAACAATTATCTCCAATTAATGGCAACCTCAATTTGCCAAAACAAGATGGGGTGTTGTTGGTGATTTGTTGTGATCTTGATACATTTACTAAATCAAAAATGACAAAACAGTGATTCTAATGAATCTTTTCACATGGAAGTTAGATTCAGATTTTGGCTATGGCAGTGAATACTAACCAAAATTATTATGGAACATTGCTCTTTTTTTATTCGAATTGCTGCATAATACCTAAAGACAAGACATATTTTTATTCGGACGAAATATATACAGATTTTTCGAAATGTCAAAAAACGTCTCTTTGATTTGGATCTTATTAAGTAGCATGATTTTAAACAAATAATTCTAAAGTATCAAATTAGGTTATTCCAGGTATGTCATACTTTTTAATTTAGCTGATATTTTTTTAATTTGCCGCGCTTTCTCAGTCTCCTCTTTCGTTTGCCAGACTCTACTAACTTACTAGGTACTTCATAGTTTTTGCTCCATGCTGTTTATTTAGGACATAATACTTTTAAAAAACATAATTTTTTGATTATGTATGTACCTAAGTATGTAAAAATAAGTTATCTAATAAGTAGTTACATTTTAAAGCCCACATAATAAACCTCACGTAACAATTAGTCATTAAGGAAAAAGTCGTGAATAAACTTTTTAACGCTTTCTACGTCCGCCATAAAGAAGGCGACAGGTGTTCAATGAGTCACAGCTAAATACTGCTAAATATTTTACAGTTATAATACAGGTACACCTATTATAAAACGTCTGTGGTCAGCTGCACAACTAAGCCAAAGTTTCCATAGACTTCAAATCTGATAACACATTCAGTCAAATTACTTAGTAAGGTTTATCTTCAGACCCTGTTTAAACCATGGAAACCATTTTTGAATTTCGAACTTTATATCGACTACTGAAACTGACAACTTAGAGTCGGCGTCACCACTGGAGTCCGGCGGAAAATTATGGAACTACATTTTTTTTTAACTGCAATTTGTTGCAATTCAAATTCAATATTCAAAAGTCATTTATTCAAACTAGGCTGAGAATCAGCACTTTTCAAACGTCAAAATTACTGACAGTCCCCCAAAACGCCCACCCTTTAGCTGGGAAGAAGAAGTGGCGCAACAAACTCCCCAGCAGCATAGCTGTTTGTTCAGTAAAAAAAAATACAATGACATAGACAGTAGACACTAGCGCCGCGTATAACGGACTTGATTGGTGGCGCGAGTCGCGGACTCTAGTACCGAACTAAGTTGTCAATTTTGTAAAAAGAATTGCATTTCGATTTCTGTTAATTCTCATTTAAAAAACTGACTCCATGGTAAATCCTAAAACCTTGTTTGTCAATAAGACCGTTTGGCAGTAAATAGGTGGTCGCCAACGTGACTATGTGTTAAAAGCTTCCAACTAATCCGTTCGCAAGTTCTAGTAATTTAAATGCCGGAAGTGCTTCGCACATCAATAAACATTTACTATCGTCCAATTTGGACCCATATATGTTATACAGAACCTATAAATAACCGTAGCCAATTCACAACGCCACTTCATACTCGGAACAGAAAGTCTGCCTCAACGTCAATTCACGTTATGGTAGCATCCATTCATCTGCTGAGAGCAGTGGTGGCCCAGTGATAACAGCCCCGATTTACGAGTTTTAGTTGGAACCCAGACAGGCGCTTTACTTTGTGTAAATAATTTCATCACCACTGCTCTCAAAACGGTGAAGGAAAACATCGTGAGGAAACCGGCAAGTCCTAGAATCAAAAATTCTAAGGCATGTGACATCTACCAACCCGCACTGGGCCCGCGTTGTGGATTACAGCCGTGCGTGGAACATTAGGCTAATTAGCATCTGCTGTCTTCTTCTGTCAGACCAGCATCCTCTACAATGACTTGCCTAGCCTTCTGACACCTAAAAATTATGTTTTAAAGGGTTTTGCCGCTTCCTTTCTTCCTTCGTTTTCCGCTTCATCGTCATCATCATCAATCAGCCCACATGCAGTCCACTGCTGGACATAGGCCTCTCCAGTCGCACGCCATTCTAGACTTCTAATCCTCAGAAACTGTTTTCAAGGATTTTGCCTGAAAAAAAACCAAATAGTCCTCACATTCACAATAATTGAAATGATACAGGCTATTTTCGCATAACTCGTCAAAATGTAGGGAACAGCTGATATTTATTTCGCGATTTCAGGTTTGGTCCCATAGTAAAAGTTGAACATAAAGATGAGTAAACTCACGTGTTAAAGTTTGCGCACTGGATAAAAACTTACCCTGTATAATACTTTACAAAGTAATCATGGCATTTTGTATATAATATTCAACAATGTCAATGTGTATTACTTCACCTAAGTTTTCACGGTAAGATTTTTACAGAATATACCGGTTGGTCACTGATCTGACTCTAGTAATTATCAATCTAGCTTCTTCCACAGCTGGTCAATTACATAACTCCCAAATTTATCGTCTCGTATATAAATCAAGAACTGTAAATCTAATCGCACCGCATTGTTTGTCGGTCCGTTTGTCACACCAGTTTTATCATTTAATTGGCACCAGCCATGCCGTGGCGTAATTGCTACGACTGTTTACCAAGAGTTTGGGCTTGAGAACATTTTGTAAAAGTTAACGGAAAAATATCTTGGATTATAGTAATGCAGGATAGGACTTTTGTGTGGCATATATATAACACGAATCACGATTTTGCCAATATTTTTGGTAGTGTTTCTGTATTTATGAAAAATTTACTTGGACTACAGATATGTTTCAGATTTATAAATTATTATTGAAGTGAAAACTTCTTTAGGCGCGTTGGGCATTTTTGAGATGGGACTGAACCATTGATTTCGCGACACTAACGCAATTTACCGACACCGTGGAATAAAAGACATCAACGCGTTGATTTTTGCCGCAGTGCTGATTTTTTTTTTTAAGATTTTACTTCTGTCGGCACTCCCGGAGTGCCACTGTTTTTTTAACAGTAAAGTTCCAAACCCAAAGTAGATATCTCAGTTTACGAGAATTTAAAAAAAATATTTTACAAATGTTGTACTTACTAAGCTCGAGTAGTTGATTTATAGTTTTAGAGCAACCAGATTTGGACTTAGGTTGAATAAATTTCGGTTCATTTTAATGGAAGTTTGTCACTAATTATTGTCCTAAGTCTCAACTCTCAGTGGTGGCTCGGTGGCACCTCGTACAAATTTCGACAGTCGTTACGTATTCCACATACACATATATACATACAAGCCATACTTGTTTATACTTATAGAAAGTTGCTCCCAAATCAGCCTGCTTGTCAACATTACTCAATACACAAACCGAGATAGATTACAATCAGGAAACTGGATGTCACATGCAATTTCATCTTTATTTCCATTGGTGTAAGGGTCACAAGAGATTTTATCGACTGTAGATTAATTTTGTCATATAACCTTTGATTGGGTCACTCGCAGTTTTTTAGGATTTGATTTGAATATAATATAGTGCACAATAAGATGGAAGCGGACGATTACATTTTAGATTTTATAATTATTTAGCCTAATATTTTTCGTCATCATTCACCAGTCCCCGTGGGTGGGCCTACCTAGGTAATAGTAAAATCATCATGTCATGAACTGGAATCTGAATTGTAAAATGATTTTTACCCAAAGATCATTGTACAATTCAGATTTTTCAGAATATTTAGTCACTCTGCCTAGCCTTTTCCCATGTATGTTGGGGTCGGCTTCTAGTCTAACCGGATGCGGCTTAATACCAGTAATTTACATGGAGCGACTGCTTATGTGACCGCCACAACCCAGTTACTGCGTAATACGATACCCCTTGGTAAGACTGGTTGTCAGACTTTCGGGCTTCTGACGACCCGTAACGACTGGCTCGGTATAGCAAGTCGGTTACTCATCTACGGACCAACCCCGGCAAGTCTGATGGCTTAGTCACGAGCTCCTCTTTTCAGAATATTTGGTATTAAATTATTTGGTTTTGGTTGACTGGTATGCCTATGGCAACAAGTCCGCCTCTGTACATTTCTGTGCTTGAAGTATTAAATAAATAATAAACCTAAAAACCTGACAAACTGAAAACCTCCTTTAACAAAGCTCGAGTTTTTTCACCAGAACAATACACATCACAGTATGTAAATCCCGCCCAAATAAAATCATATGGAAACTTAGTAATCTAAGTTAAACTGATATTGAAGATGCTCTCTACTTGTACTTACCCGAATAAGTAAAAGTCCTGCAAAACAAACTTTGTCAAGCTGAAAATGTGGCAGTCTTGTTCAACCGTAACTAACTCAGCAACTTGTTGTCAGTCCACAACAGGACGGAAGACATCATGAATGCATTTGGCACATCCAAAAGTGTTTTTTCCATCGCGTATCTTCACGATAGTGTTAATTTAACACTGTTCCTAATGCCTAAGCCACATTCCGTTGGGCAGGCTTGCCCACGCATAGCTATCAGAATCAGCTGACCACAATGGGCGGGCGCGCGGAATCAATCACGCACTTCCACGAACATAACGGTCGCCAGTGCTCGCCGCGCGCCTTTTTACTTTCTTTACTGCGTTCCTTTTTCGAAATTTCGTAATTAAGACCTTTTTTGTGAACCGAAAAATATTTTGTAAAGAACGCGCTTTATTTCCTCGCGGGTTGATTTACCGCGTTATTTTCATCGTGCCCTTTTACTGTACTTATAAGTATTTTAATTACATAATTTACGAAATAGGTTGCGGTTTTGGGTTATATCCTGTTTTGTTAAAATCTTTGACGTTACAGTTTCTTTTTTATCATTTTATCATTATTTGCTTAGCCTTTTGCTAAATATTTTGGGATATTCAGCTGCATTCGGTTAAACAGGAAGCCTTCTGTTTAACCTGATACAGCTGAATACCAGTATTTTACATAGAGCGACTGACCTCCACAACCTAGTTTCTTTTTTATTTATAAGAATTAAAATACTTAGGAAGTAAAAATACCTAACTGGCCTGATTCAGAAGTTCTGTGAGACTGTGACCCTCTCATCTCATCTTCAACATATTATGTAGATATTTCCATTTCAAGAGATAGTTTTCCTTACCTGTCATTTTAAATTACAAACATTTTCCAACCTTTGATTGTTTTTTGCCGAAAGCTTTGTTCCGAATTCTTTGAACTTTGCGCAACCTACTGCAACTATAAAAGGCAGAAAACTTATTCCATTATTCATGGTGGTTCTCTGAATCAGCGAAAAAATCTCAACAAGACATAAAAAATGCAATTAAAAAACGAAAGCAGCCATTACTTTTGTCATTACAATTTATTTTTACAATGCTCATAATTTATTTTATTTTTTTACTTACAACTTTTTGACACGCTTTATTCGAAAATCGAAAGAACAAATTCGAATTAGGAAGGTCATTAGACAAACAGAATCCATATTTCCGGCCGAGAGGCTGGCAACATTCGGCACCCCGCCATCTTGCCCGAGGCGATATAGCCAATCGGCGTACGTTCTTTATTAAAAAAACTACTTTCAGCACAATGCACTTTTATTATTTTTCTATTCGTTTGACATTTTCATTGTGTTTAGAAGTAATTGGGTATTCGTGCTTAAATTCGAGTACATGATTCACATTTTATTTAATAAAATTACTTTTATTACCCGGCTATGCTTCCTTGATAGCTTCAATTTAAAAACTGTGGAACTTTCTTGAAATGCAGAAATATTTATTAGAATTCCCAAGACATGTCATAAAACCGAGATGTAATAAAGAAACAACATTCATTGTTAGCATTTTCCAAGAATAAAGAGGTTTGGCACAGATTAATGTTTCTTAATGTTTAAGTTAGTATCGACTTGAAAACCTATTGTTATACTCACTTCAGCTTTTCCCAATCAACAACTAATATTTATTAGTTGTTCAATCCACAACTAATATTTATTAGTTGATATCCCGTCAACAGCCACTGTCCAGATTCATTATATTAAGGTTTTTGATCGACGACCATTACCTACGGACAAAAACACCGATTTGAAGAAAGGGCTTGACTTATTTAGAAAAATCTTACACATACATACATAAACTCACGCCATCTTCCCAAGGGGGTAAGCAGAAACTACAGAACGCCACCTGCTACGATCCTTACATACTACTTTTGCTTGGTTTACGTTCATACATCTAGCTGGTTGCGAGTACTACGCACCTGACCTTTCTGAAGAACATCAACAATAAGGTCACTATAATTATGTCCTTCCAGGGTCTCTCGGCGTTTCCACTCACTAATGTAAAAAAAAAATCAGTAAGTATTTCTAAATCTGGTCACACCCAACTAGAGCAAGTTCAAAGTCAGTACAATATCCCAGCTATTAAGTTACGCTTGTAGTAAATAACCTGAGGGCATGAGGAGCCTTAGGGCATGGGCGGTCCTCGGCGGATATTAACGAAAGTGACTTCCATTCCGCTCGACAGGGGAAATATCGGAGGTGTTGCCAATTGAAAAATGTGAAAATGATTCAATTTGAAAATGGTGGAATCGGTGATTGATTAGCAATTCTGGGGAGTGTGAATACAGAATGTTCTTTATTTTTCAGCTTTATGTATGTATACCTAGTAAGATTAAAGTCACATTATGAATTAGGTATAAATACCTAATATAAAATGATGATGGTCACAACTTACTTTTTTCCTTAGATTGCTGAAATGAGGACAATAAGCCTGTGTCCAAAATGTTATTTTTGTCCTTCTTGAAGATTATTAAAAATATTGAACACGTATTTTTTTTCTTTTTTGACGTAATCAAAAGATTACGGCGATACGTTGAGTTAAAATGTGGCATGACGTCACGCCTTGCTAGATTTTTGTACTGCGTTGTGACGAGTGTCATACTGAATTTCGACAGTTAATTATTTCGACACGGTCCCAATTTCGAATAACAATAGTTCGACTTACGTAGCGAGCTTTAATGCCTAAGTTATTTTTGATTAATATGATAAAGCAAAAAATACGTGTCGAATATTTTTTTTATTATCTGAAAGAGGACTAAATATATATATTTTTTTTACCTAGGCAACCCTATCCTAACTTTATTAATTAATATTATAAATGCGAAAGTGAGTTTGTTTGTTTGTTACGCTTTCACGCTAAAACGGCTGAATGGATTTGGATGAAATTTGGCACATGGGGAGATCATGACCTGGGTTAGGACATGGCATACTTTTTATCCCGATATTCCCACGGAATCGAGACTTATGCGGGTGAAACCGCGGCGTAGCTAGTTCAAAATATTTTTGAACAAGTTTTACCTTTGCCTTTTGCAGATGACTAGGTACCTACCTGCTTTTGTTCAAATTCGTAATGGCGTGAATTGGAATAACTGAATACATGTTAAAAAACTGCACTCCTTCAGATGATGATTACCTACGTTATTCTAATTTGGTATTCAAATTTCAATAAACCAAATTAATCCTTAAAATGCAAAAATTGGAATAAAACCTTTTCACATCCCTAAAAACCAAAAAAAAAGTTCCTCCTCATTCCTCTGACATGAACCCGAACAAATACAGCATTAGCATTAATAAACCCATTAAAGTGCGTTAAGTAACACAAGTACATAAGTAAGGCTCGCTGCACACTCCAGTGATCACCAATCGCGCGCTCGCATTGCTGGCAACAGTGCCTACTAATTAGCGGCCTCTGGTGGGGTGAGGTGTTACTATCGGTTTTTGCACAGTCGTCGAGTTTGTGCGAGATTTGATCGAGTTTCAGGTGGATGATTTGATTTTGAAGTGTTTTGTAAAGCCGGGTCTCCTGCGCGTGTTTGTACACAAAAACATCGCAACAAAGAGGCGTGGCCATTAACACATTTGTCTATGCAAACACGACGATTTGTATGAAAATAAATGTTTATTTGTAAGGTTTTTTATGTAATGTTTCGAAAAAACCCGCGCAGAAAGCCTCCTGCGACTCGACAAGGTATTTTCTTAGACTTAAACTCAAACATTTATCATTTTTAGCACCTTTGTTGATTATTGAATTAGTTTAAATAGTGCAGGTTTTCATTCGATTTTATATGTAGGTAGTTTATTTACACTTTTGTAAGTTTCAAACATTTTTTCACACAGGCAGGTATTATAATACAATGTAGAAGTCTCCCGGATGTGCATGGAACATCACACCTTTCAGTAGTTAACTACAAACAATTCAAACAAATCTATAGTATTCAATATTCCATAGCACTGAAATAACGAGAATAACGAGAGTTTTGCGTGAGAATTACTCGCGTCATGCGAGTAATTCTCACGCAAAACTCACTGAAAGATCAATAGTGCAAATAGTAACTGTTACACATTAAAAAAGGGTCACATAAATCGAATATCAATCGTAAGGTCGAGAGCACATGGTTACCCCGAGGGCGGAACGACCGCCCTCCGGCAGTCTGTGCCGAGCACGCGACGCGCGCGATCGTAAACCGAGCTTTACGATTTTACCGATACATCGATTACAAATCCGATTCCCAATCGATTATTGTGATATAAACTTTAAATACAATCAAAGTCAGCATCTCAAATCATATTGTTATTATTTTATTAACTCTCATGACTGTAATTACAACATCGGTTTTTTAATTTAAAAATCGTAACCGTAGTTAGTAAAACTAAAAATAATCGTAATATCGGTTTATAACTAACTTCCCGTTATGTAGTAAAAATGTTCATCAACTAGTAGTTTCTCTATTTAACAATAATTATTTTATACAGCGTGCTGAATTGGTTTAATCGATTTTATTTGCAAAAGATATTAAAATTTAGTGATGGGCCCGAGCGCGTATCGACGTAATTAGTCGATAAACTTAATTGGCTGAAATTAATTACTTGGATTAAAAGAAAAAAATATTGCTCGTTATTAAATATTTCATTAATAGTGCGTCGATGGAGTAGATTAACCGTAATTACTTTTGATCGTTTAGCAGTAGTTACTGTATAGGCAGCGCGGCATTGTTTATCTGCTGTTTTTACTTTCGCAACTGCCGGCCGCCCGATTGATTAATATGTTTCATTAAAATATCATTAGTCACACTTTTTATTAAGATACAATTTAATGATACTGACTTTTGTATCACTAATACCACCAGGTGTTCAAATAACTTTTATAGTTGGGGCCTAGTTTTTTACCGGTGCACTGTATTATTAGATGGCGATTCTAAGAGTATTTGTTCCCGCCCCATCTATGTAGGTTCCTAACAAAATAAATTGCAGCTTTAAAGCCGCTATTAAAACATTGTCTATGCTCTCTCATAGACTACTGACGTCCGTTTATGTATGCTTCTGTGTTGTACTATTATGCGTAGATTGCATCTCGTTTCCAATATAATAGGCTAGCACGTGATTCGACAAACTATCGACATAAATCCACCACTCGGTAATAAATTAAAGAAAACCATTCAGTAGTCGGCATTCGGTCATCGAGCCGGCGCGCAAGGCAGCAATTTAAAAAGCAATCACTAACCGATTGTAGCCGGAATCGCCCGCCTTTTAAGGGACCGGTAATTATCGATACTCGAACATTTACATATCGGTTTTTTGACATTCGCTTTCACCTCACTATTATGGCAATAAATCGATTTTAGCCGCGGAACGACTAAATTCATAATTATCGTGATAATCCGACGCTAATCTTCGTTTAAATTAAGTTGATGAATGATTTAAATTAATAAAATACAAATTTTCTTAATTGCGTTCCTTGTGAATAAAAACATTGCTCAATTATGCACAAGTTATAAATCATTCGCGCGCTGAATAACTCGTATACCAACATTACAAAATGGAATAATTACATAACTTACTCCTTATGTGGGTACCTACTAAATTGTTAATTTCATGTTTCACAGTAAATAACAAAAAAAAACTCATTAGTTCTTAAGCATAAAAAATCAAAGAAATCTCCAAAACTCCAAAACCAATCAAATATATTATAAGTTACTCAGTAACCCAAATGTTTTCCTAAATACCTCTATGTACCCAAAGAAAGACTGTCATGAAGAACATTATGTAAACAGGAATATAAAAGTGCTAAAAAGTTCGATTCGTACAGAATCAGTTTTCTTGGTGAAGTGTATCATAAGCTTTGGCGCTGGCGTACGTGGACTTATCCAGTGTGATCGAGGTGCAGGTAATGCAAAAAAAGTATTTTTACAAAAAAAAAAACAAACGACTTCCAAAAAAACACAAAGTGAAAAATAAATTTAATTTCGGAAGTCGGTGTCTTTGAATCGCTAATACAGTTTTTTGCTACCGATTTTCGAAATTAAAGTTATTTTACACTTTGTAAAAATTTTATGGACCCGCCGCGCAAGCTTCCTCTACCAAATAAATTTTCAAAATCGGTCCACAATTTTATTGACGAAAATATAGATGAAAACAAATTAAAAAAAAAAATTAATACAAAAAAAGTCATTTGAAAATGTAAAAAGATTCTCTCCGGCGGGGAATCGAACCCCGGTCTCCCGCGTGACAGGCGGGGATACTTACCACTATACTACCGAAGACTTGCAAGCAGTAGGCGAATTAGCTGTTGTATTACTTCAACGTAAAATCGTACAGTGTTTATCAACTGTTTTATCAGTATTTTTTGCGATAAAACTGCAATATTTTCGCGAGATTATTTCAATATTTTGTAACAAATTTTCTTATCATAATCATTTGTACCTAGTAGGAAGTGTAGATACATACATAGTTTTATTAAATATTGTACAGTCAGCTACAGAGAAATCTCACCCCCAAGCAATGTATTTTTACATAAAATTTAGGTAAATAAATTAAATTAAATTTTTTTTTAAATAAAATTAAAGAAGATGAAACCAAAAAAAAATAACATAAGTAGACTAAACAGTCAACGGTAAACTTGAAAATAACTTTTTAATGAACAGCAAATATATTCATTTCAAAGTCATTGATCAAAACCTGTCATCATATATTTAATAAAGATATTTCGTTTTTTTTTTTGTAATTTATCGGAAACTAGCTAATGCCCGCGGTTTCACTTGCATCCGAGGAACACTCATGTCGGTATGGTTACGTCCATAGTTTTCTTACAGACTTCATTTCTCGTACTCCTGACAACACGACCACGAAACTAAGTACAGACGCCAGCACATTAAGCTACTACAATCTGTCAAATTTATTTAATAGATTTTCAACTTTATTGCTTAATTATAAGGTTCAAAGTTGATTGGGAAATTTTGACAGTTTCGGGTAGCTTGATGTGCTGGCGTCTGTACTATCGCGGACACGCATATCTGAACACCGTAAGGATTATTCCTGCTTGCAGCGCTCGGCCGCTATAGTAACGCTTACCTACGAAAAAAAGGATCGTGTGCACGAGATTATGTTTTCAAAATGGTTAGGATATACGTGAGCGCGATGGTACCTAGCGGTCTATTTTGTAAAAATGTCAACGTCAAAACTAAACTGAAGTTAGCTGTCATTTCAACTGATGCTAGAGATTGACACTATTGACAGCTCACTTCAAGTACACTGCACCTAAAGTCCGCGCCAACACTGAAGTCCTTTTGAAGCAGCACTAGTGTCTATGTCATTGCATCAAAACGCATTTTTTTAAATGTAGTTCCACTATTTTCCGCCGGCCTTCCTTCCTGGCGCGCACTCTAAGTTTTCACAATGAGATTTTTTCGGAGTAGATCGGCTGATGTCATCAATAATATCCACTGTATTTTGCCGAAACATCAAAGCAAATACCCTCAAACTTTCACCATATTGTTTCTACCATAACAAGCCAATGATTAATAACTGAATAGTTCTAAACAATGTATAATTGCACGAGTCGACTCGGTATGTTAATGAGACATACATTCGAATCGATTTATTATTGCATTCGAATAGAGACGTACATCTAATACACATTCCGCCATTGATTGATGGCGAGTATCCGATAAGTAACAGTAAATCTATTCGATTAGATTGGGTATCGATATTCGAATCGAGATTAGGATGAATGGGAGGTTTCTTGCGCTTGTTTGTGTATTTATCCATATTTCGTGCTGAGTCGTGCTGTCATATTAATAAGCAAAGAAAAAGTTTTGACTGTTTTACGTGTTGTTTCCAAGTAAAATGAAGAAAACGTTTTCTCTCTGCAATCAAATCCGTCTACTTACTCGTACTACAGTCAAGAACCTTACTGCTAATAATGAATCCTCCCAAATTAGGACAATTCAGAACATAATATGCATGTAACTCAAAATTTAAAAATATACATTGTATGTTTTTTTTTAAATGGATTACTTATTTTACAATTCACTATTTTATGTTGCGTTTTTTTGGTGGAACGGAACGCAAACTCTAAACGCAAATTCGTTCGAAAATACCGGAAGTGACGTAAAAAACTATCTTGGTAAACAAAAATCTATTCTTTGCAAAGTGCATGAAATCACACTAGGTTATGTAAGTAAGTGCGATTCCTGCTTGAATAAAGCACAAAATAGTACATTACTGTCGCGGCCTGTAACTGGGGCATTGATGGACACATACATGAGTCCATTAATGCCTAGTTGTGGCCAAGGCCAATGCCTGGTTGTGGCCAAAGCTTGTATAATTAGTACTATTCTCAAATAATGCGCGGAAATTCAAACTAAGTTAATTAATTATAAATTCCAGAATCAATGACGAACAGCGATAATTAATTTATAACGGGCATTATGTTCATTTTTGTTCCTTCTCTATTTGCAAGGCAAATCGAAGTTTAAATAAAATCTTTGATATGTTACCTCCTTGGTTAATATGTGTTAAAGTACAAAGTTTGTTCCATTTTTAAATAGAGTTTTCTTGGTAATTTATTTGGCCGCTAAACACGACTGATATGGATTTTTATAAAAATATGTCCGGCTGGGCGCTCGCATGTATTCGGCCAGTACAGCAATTTTGATTTATCTCGAAGAAGGTTGTCAAAATAATGTTCGAATTTCCAAGCATGTTTGAGAAAAAATAATTATTTAATTTGTATGATTTGGGGCTAAAAATCTTAAAAAGCAGATGTAAACAAAGCATGTATATTCCCTATTGTATACCTACTTAGATGAAAGGTTCGTATTCCTTACAGTATTATGTACAGGGTGTCCAGTAAATAATGGATAACCTTAAAATATCATTTTTTAGAACTTATGGCCGTTCTAAAAAAATATACCAAATAATGCCTAAAATACGATTTTTTTTGACGTGATAACGTCTTATAAATCGATGAACGCTGGCTGCACGCACGAAAAAGTGTCACGTTCCGCCTGAGCCGAGCGTGCAAGCGAGAGCGCGGAACAAGCGATAGAGAGGCACGATCGGCCTAAGCTTTCGGCTTGTGACGTTATCACGTAAAATTATTGTCCGTAAACTGCCTTTACAGACAACCAATTTTTTTTTAAAAGCTATGCAATTTCTTTTCATATTATTTACTGCTTCTCTGTCAGTATAATCAACGTACAAATAATCGATGGAATTCATTTATTTGTGGTTGTGGTGAAGAAGAATGTAAAATAAGGTAAAAAAAGTCCGTTTAATATCTTTGGTATTACCTACTTTCTTGGGTCTAATAAATACTATTTCAAGGTTATCCATTAATTACCGGACACCCTGTATAAAACTAGCAGGTATTGTGTAAGCAATATTTTTGGTTTTAACTTTTAACGACAATCTGTTGTAAAGAAAAAAAAATTGGGCACAAAAGGTGGCCATGGTAAAAAAAATAAGATGCTGGCCAGTATGAAAAAGCAATAATTTTTTTATTTAACACCACCAAACAATAGAAATTCAAACAACATCAATTCGCATTTTATCTCGAAATATTAACAACATACATCATCAAAAACTTCTTATTTTGACAGTTGAAAGTACAGTTACCCGCGCATATATCTGTCAATTTATCACGCCGCCATTTTTATAGGTATGTCTATCACGGCTTCCTAAATAATGGGCAGTGTCTCCATCTACGAGTCACCCAACACGCGTTGACCTCACGACCTGGGTAAACAATACCGCCTTTCACCTCCACGCATAGACAATATTAGGAACGTATTTATTTTTGTTTTATCAAGATTGTCTTTGGATTTCCCAATCGGTTTTTTTCGATGAGTATCATTTGGGAACTTTTAGTGAGGCATTTAGGTTGTTACCTAATATGCAGTAAAACTTTAAATTAGTCTTAGATAATATAAGCACTAGCAGAACTAAATAGGCTCTGTGCTTTCCTTGTAATCCGATTGCATACAGTTTCCAAAGGACTGATAATAATTTAATGATGTAAGAGCAAAAAAGAACTCATAAAGGCAGATCCCAGTAGCTAGCATAATTTGAAACATCTAAGTAATCACAATCAGTGGAGACGAAACAGAACACTAGCTAATCGAAATCGTGCCGATGTCGACTCACCTACAAAACCTACCTAATTTAGTCGACAAGTATAATGCTCTAATCAAATTAAATTCACAAGGAGCATTGCGTGGTTACGCGCATAAATCAAGTTAACAAATTCAGAACACTTGCGACACGACTCACACGAGCGCCCGCGTATGTAGCGTCAGCAACTTAAGCTTAGATTTGCATGATGTCAGACTTATGACAACATAACATGTAAAATGACTACTATGAAACTATTCATGATGGTAAAGGAAAGAAGTCTGACACTGCCAAACGTCAGACAAAGACGTATGCTAGCCCCTGGCTATAAACATTACTTCGATCGTTTTGAAAGACCAAACAACACGTTTCAGAGACAAATGATTTGTGCTAACTTTTTTAGGCTAATTATTATTAAAAGAAGTTCGATAAAAGAAAAAAGTGTGATGCTGATGACAGATCATTTTTGTTATCACCTAATTAGTCAATTAAATTATTCCTTGGAGCTATGACTTGAATGATCACTGCTGCCCATTGATGCGTTTTTAAACCAACGCTTTGGCTCACCATAAACTATGATGAATGTAGACCAATTCATCTAATTTTTTTCACAAATAAAAAAATATTATCAACATAGTTTTTGCTCTGCTACTACTTGATACCAACAATTAAGTATCATAGCACCTATGTCATCACATCTCGACAAGTTTTCACCACATCCGGTAACAAGGTGCATAAATTAAAACAGATAATAAATAAAAACTAGATCGAAAGTAATCGATTAGGTGTCCAATGCCGTAACTCGATACAGATACCGTAAGTTTTGTAATTGATCTACATTATATTGAGTATAATTTCAACCGAATGGGCTACACACTATAGAGATTTGAAATTGGAATACTTTGACAAACTTTTTGATGCAGTTTTACGGCTACATCTCTAGTGAAGTATGCATGGGCTGTGTACTTTTATAACAGCAAAATAAAGATGGCGGCTGTTGACCGTTTTAGATGGTCGTTAGCGTAATTAAGTAGTGAATACGCAGCACCGAGATTGAATATCTTGAAAGTCATTAAGAATTTGGCCTACCTTTAATAATATTTACATTAAAAATTTATAATGGATTACATTACTATAGTTATAAAATATTAGAAAGCTCTAAACAGTTTTAATATCCTTTCGGCCAGATACATTTGAGAACATGAGCGAAGTATGAAATAGAATAGCAGCAACTCAATAAGCCTTTACAAACTAGGGTTTATAAAGGCCTAATCAAGTCTCTGACTGATTAGTTGATTAGTGATCGGTAACATGTAGGTAATCTGATGTCAAGTTAGTCTCATTTTTGTCTGTTGCTATTGGTTGCCTTGAACAAGGAAAGCCAATCACATCTCGTCTAAGTTGACATGAGATATATATGCATTCAGATTAAGTAAAATTTAAAAAGTAAAAATTAGTGGAATTCGCTTAGAAAACTGAGATTAGTCTTTCTGGTGAAATCCAATTTAAAAAAAAATAGTAAACGTGCCAAGATCACACACTGATCATTTGATTTCCGCATTGTAGACACATGAATCAAGACATCATTAGAATCACATTTAGCTCAATTCATTGCATTAGAACAAATTGATTACCACATCCAGTGGGTATACTTTAAAATGATTAAACGCCGCATATATCAAAGACAGAAGTGCTAATTCATATATTGCGTGTATCATGTAATCATATAAGGTCATCATTGTCTATGTCTATTCGCTTATTGTAATCTAACCGAACATTGACAGTACTGATGTTGGGGAACTCTACCATCGAGAACGGTGCGATGTAGAGGATAGCTAATGACATAGGACATGTACAGTCATCAAAGAAGTTTGGTAAACAGGCATATAAACATCTACACGTTACACAAGTATCATTAATTTGTTGTTACCTATGCACTCATAACATTTTAAACATAAGACACAGTTAGACAACTTTTATCTAAATTCTAAATCGAAGACTTGACTGATGGATATTATCAGACCTACTGTTTTTCCTGAATGGGTGCTGCTTTGCCATCAGACTACTGCATTAGTGCTTTATTCAGCATTGATGGCATAATTATTATTTGTGATTGTGACAAGAATTTTTTAGCAAAGGGATTATAATGTAAATAGTAAGAAAAAAAGTCACTAGGACACCGATGATCTTCTCATTTAATATGCGTAGCGTGAACCGAGTTTTTGTGTCTCGTATCCCAAAAAAGCTCTCGAAAGCCACCTTGTACTTTGACTGTTTTTAATTAAAGAGCAATCAGTTAACTTTTAACATCATAAAGTAGGTACTCGCCACCTCACAAAATATGATTGATTACACATTGATCAGTAGCAATTTCATCCGTCATTTGCGTTTCACTAAAGGTGTATTACGACAACTTTCTCAAATATATCATCATCTTTTCGCTTAGCGTTCGTCGGATGAGCATCCTTACCCTCCAATTTATTCTATACAATAGCATCATTTAGATGATGTAAATTACCAGTGTTATATCGAGTGATTTGATAATTAGTTGCTTTAATTACTGTATTCTGATTGAAGCGCGTCATCGTGAATGATGGCTTTCAACGCTATTACAATTGTCAGGTGTAAGGTGAAGTTATTTAGTTGTTACAATGTTGCACGTGTCGAAATAAAGATATAATTTATTTCTATTGCAACAATACGTTTTAAAATTACCTGTTTCATCTTATCGTTACTTGTCTTACGTATTTTGCTGTAGTAAGTTTCTTTTAGTGACAGTCTTCGAACGAGTCATATATTTTTTTTTTTTTGTGGATATACATTAGATATAGAAGCCAAATACAGTATGTGGTATAATGCATTTATGTCTTCCAGTGTGGAAGAATAGCATCAGATGTATATGGTTTATAGTATTATGATTACACACCTAATCCTTACATTAGGCACGATTATCTATTTGATTTGATTAGCGCTGGTGTATCCTTAAATAAGACCTTTCTACGTTATCATACGTTGATGATACTCAATTTCTCTTACAGTCTTCAATAACAACTGCCTTCTATCTTTTGTATTAATCATCGTTTTCCTCTAAATCGTTTTGGTTTTAGAGCTTCATTATGTATCTCGTTGTCTTTACTACTGAAATTACGAGAATCATCAGCAAACGACTGCTGATCAATCTTCACCAATCTTCCTAGATCTTTAAGACCATCAATTCCTTATCATCTTCTTTTCTAACCATTCATTTATTTTGTTGAATAGGAGCGGCTGGGCAGCGGCGGGCTGGGTCTCGGCGGCGGTGGGTTCCGCGGTGGCGCGCAGCCCTCGCTGGCAGACTTCCAGCCGCCGTACTTTCCGCCACCCTTCGCCCCCGCGCCGCACCCCGCCAGCCCCCATCATCAACAACAGGTGAGTGTACTAGATGAATAAGGATCGGTCATCAAACAAATAGGGTGCTAAGCCCTATTTTAACAGAACTTAGCGCAACAAAACTCGAAATCTGCGCCTCCAGGCTAATGGTGCTGAATAGAGTGAGTAGTGATTTAATGACACTCCCGAAGATAACGCAAATGGATTTTATTAATATTACACTAACGATGTATTGTTCAGGTTATTCTCATGACACGTCGTCGTTTCACAGCAAATATTTTTTTCAAGCTGAAACTCCCAGCTGCAGGACACTTAAACTGTCTATTTTGTATTCAAAAACTTTACTCAAACCTTTAGAAGTTGCACAAAGAGCAGTACTCAAAGTCAGCACTTTCCGCCCCTACCTATTCCCAACATACCTTTTGTACCAGTCTTGTGTAGTCCTCCTGTTCGTCCTGCACGCAGTCTTGAGATATCATGCTTGTACAAAGTATGACAAGTCCTCGTATTTGTCTAAACGTAGACGTAAGGTGATAAACAATGATCTACCGACCTATAAACACCCATACGCTCGCAAGTACTATTGTTACCTAGGCTATTTTCTGTATGAAAAAATAAATAAGCTTGTAGATATACACCCCTTAAATAGGAACAAATGTAAATCTACGGTAGTAGATTACATTTGCAAGCTAAACTACAATGAGACCGAAAACCTGTTGTCTACAGTAAAGTAGCTTTTAATAATACTCACCCTCCTACATACACACATCCACTCATTTACACTCTAGTACTCTACTCACCGGAGGCCATCACTACATTAATTATTATTTTAAGATTATTTCCCTTCTTTTTGTCACTTTCTTTTTATTTTTGTCTTACTTTTTAATCAAAATTATGTGTTTTATAAGAAGAGGTCAAACAAAGTTATCTGCTAAGTGTCGCCTAAAACAGGGGAGAGCGCTGATGTCTGAAATACAGATATTATATATCTATACTCCATTTGAAATAAGATTAGACATTTAAACAATCCTTTTTACAGTCCGTTCAACCGATTTTGACTTCTATACCGTAGGCACAAGGATGGCATTAAAAGTAAAAAAGTGTTTACAATACCAACTGTTTACTGCAGCTGCCATTTGTCTTGCCACCAATGCAATAGAAGTCAAATTCGGTTGAACGGACTGTAAAAAAGGTTTATTTAAATGTCTAATCTTATTTCAAATGGAGTATAGTTCAGACACAGATGTTCAAAATCTGTTCATAGAAACAAGTGTCATACAGTGTATCACCATAATAATTAATATGATGAAATATAAACTTGTGGACTCTGAGGTTCCGTATTACAAGTATGTGCCCGACCCAGTTCTCGAAAAGGACCATGTCACGTTGTACTGGGATCGGTCTATCATTACTGACGGGACTATTATAGCAAATAAGCCTGATATAGTAGTGATAGATCGATTAGCGCGCCGCGCAATGATAGTCGATGTTACCATTCCACATGACGAGAACCTCGTGAAAGCTGAGAAAGAGAAACAAATAAAATATCTCGACTTAGCACACGAGGTTGTTGACATGTGGAATGTGAGCTCGGCTATCATTGTGCCGATTGTCATAACGGCAAATGGCCTGATGGCCGAAAGCCTCGACCAACATCTCTCGAGGCTCTCGTTAGATGGCTGGATCAAACGCCTTATTCAGAAGGCAGTACTCCTCGATACGGCTCGCATTGTGAGGAGGTTCCTGTCTCTGCAACCCTAACCACCGGTAGCTTGGACCCTGCTCCCGACACCGGCGGAACTCTATTTTTTTATATTTTTAAATGTTTTTTTATCCTTTTTATTTTAAGAAATATTTAAAAATGTAATCAAATAAGAATTAGAATGAATAAAGGAAAATAATATGATGTATATTTTTGAAAAATAAATTATACCTATACCTAACCTCTGCTATATCCAAGGCAAGTCTAGTAAATATAGCCTACGAAATCTGCGATAAAACCTCCTTGTCTCCAAAGCTACCAATTCATTTCCATCTGCGGCAGAGTCATGGCATGGACTACGGCGGGGGAGGCGGCGGCGGGGCGGAATACGCTCAGCACTACGCGCCTCAGCAACTGCTGCCGCGCCACCACACGCACCACGAGCCGCATGCGCATCTGCGGCACCACAGGGACCACCACGACATACATGCGCACCACGTAAGTAGTACCAACAAAACTGCCAAGAGTGCTTTACTTTATGACATAAATTATTATGAAAGAAAAAAATACCGTTTTTGAATGTAAGAAGAGGGCACGAAACTCCACCCATCCCTGTGTTCGTAAGTCTTCAAAGAAATGGGTCCTTATTTTGAAATTTATTTAAAAATATGACGGATCAAACACTGTATCGGGATTGCCAGACCTTCACCCCTATTGCGTAACACACTTTCTTTCACAATCCGAAGAATTTTGAAGGAAATTTAATTCCTTATCCTTTGCTTCATGTGTTTGAAAAATTCGTCTGCTAGATAACGAAGGTAAATAACGTAATGAATGTTGTCGAATTGACAGAATAAAAAACTTTTTCACAAAAAAAAACAACCGACCTCCAAAAAAAACACCACAAAGTAAAAAATTACTTTATTTCGGAAGTCGGTGACAAAAAACGAAAATTCTAAACCGAAGACACCGGCTTTCCAATTTTTTTTGTAAACAAAATATATTTTCCAGTTTTTTGCTGCGGTACTTACCCCACACAAATTTTAATACCACTACCTGCTTAGTTGGAAGTTATTATAACATCCATGTAGACTTAGTAGAAAAATACGGATTATTGAAGCTAACTCAAAAAGTACTCAAGAAAAGTTAATAAAATTTATATGGGACCACCTCGAGACTCGAGAGCATACCCTTTCATACAAAAAAAAAACAGTGGCACTCCGGGAGTGCCGACAGAAGTGAAAACTTGAAAAAAAATCGTCACCGCGGAAATCAACGCGTTGATGTCTTTTTATGGTCAAAAGCTGGTGTCGTCACAGTTTCGCGAAATCAATGGTTTAGTCCCATCTCAAAAATGCCCAACGCGCCTAAAGAAGTTTTCACTTCAAAAATAATTTTGCAAATCAGTTTATATACGACGGGGTTATGCCCGAACATACATAAAAAAATAAAACAAAAACATCCGAATTGAGAACCTCCTCGTATTTTTAGAAGTCGGTTAAAAAGGCATTGCAATACAATCACCCCGCTAATTCGAACTCAACCGAAACCCTAAATAATTCAATTTTAAAATTAAATTTTCCGTCACTGAATATCCAAAAGACACGTTCTCTACACAAGCTAATCAGTAATCACACAGTCAATTTACTCATCCTCAGAAAATACCCTACTAAATAGATCGATATGCACCACAATGTAGTAAGAAACTATGCGCTTCCCCCTTTCCCCCCAGTCACCCCTCACGAAAGAATCTCCGCATAGTTCACCCTCCGCGGGTACCCTTAAGATTATGTTATTAATATTATAGTAATTTTCCGCTGATACGATCCTTCTGGTAACTGTAATAATATCGAATGTAAAGTAGACTATTGAGAACAGTAGTATAAAAGACGTATTTTTTTTATAATTAAGTGTTTAAAATATACATTTTCAAGGTTATTCTTCTTCCAATTAAGTTCTTATCAAAATTCGGTAGTATATTTATAAAAATTGTAATTTGATTCTGTCATTTATACATTCACCTGACTGTACTAGTCAGCCCTGGGAATAAACAAAAATTGATCTAACTATGTATTTAAGAGTAAGACACGCTAAATTTAAATAATACATCAGCTATGCTTGGACTTAAAAATGGTACATTTCGAAATATAATACTGTCAAAATATTTTTTTTGCTAAAATTCTTTTCATAACATAATCCCCTTAAATTAACATTGTAATAAATGTACAAAATATTATAACGGGGTCAAATATTAGTCACATAAATATTATTTAAATATAGACGTTTTAATCATCAGACATTATTCAAGTTATTTTATTGTCATAGATAGGCACTTTATCTTGATTTGTCCCCAAACAGTCTATTGATCAAAAATGTTTCTTTGAATTTTTTTACAGCCAATTAACGGACGTAACTTCCGTTACATGAAAAGAAACTTGTACAACAAGTTGTTGATAACAAGTTTTTTGATTTTTATTGTTTGATCATTTAATTCGTAACCTAACATAAAAAGTTTTAAAATAAAAACAATGCAACTAACTTTATTGCTGCCATTAAATTACATTTCTTCAATTTATATTCTACAAGATTCATTCTAAATACGAAATTGTAGTCTTGTATCGAGTAATTTTTTTTTTTTTTAAGGAACTTCACCAATATTTTTCAGCCAACAATAGACTTTCGCAAACGTTAGGGATGGGATCACTTTAGTAGATTAGCCGCTGTAATGGTCCGGTTTGCTAGAGCGGGCCATTCAATACAATAGTGGCCGATCGCTGGCAGGAAGACTCGATGACATTAAACGCGTTTGAAAGGCAATTTATGAAAAACGTTTTCACAATATTTTAGAAATTATTTCACAAAGCTTTATTGCATGGAAGCAAATGTCTTACTGTGATATTCTTTGGTACCTACGTATCTTAATTTACTCACGAGGGCACGATAATGTTGAATTCGATTAGGGTAAGAGGTTACATGTTTATCTGTTATCATTTTCCTCCAAAATTACTGGACCGTTTTTAGGTCGGCTTAATTAAAACTGATCCCGATCACAATGCCTAGCCTAATAATTATGAACCTGACTGAACTGAGTCCTCCGTGGTAAAATAACCTCATTACTTCGATCATTATCAGCTGCTGATCCGGCACTTTTCTGTACAGTTATCACACGGCGGCTTCAGTTATGGCGGTGGCGAGCGACGGGCAGACTACGGCGCCCGAGAGCAACATGAGTTGGCCCTACACCATGCGCTGCACTCCGCTGAAGAAACGCCGGTAAGAATATCCCTAGAAACATTAGTCATCATTTCAACCAACGAAAAGCGGTTCGTTCAGGTTTCCTAGCCTTTTTTTTTTTTAGGTGGAATGTTATCAAATGACTTCTCCCGCTCTGGGTGGAGCGTGTCAAACTCTTAATGACTAAAACCCACCCGTGTTCCTTCAGTTGCCATGTTGCCGGGGGCCACGATTTTCCTTTCGGTATTCTGCGGTAATATCTTCACAGTCCCTTCAAACTTCAGCTGTGTTTTCATGATGGCCAGTACGCAGTAGCACCGACGCACGGCGACGCGGCGACATTGCGAAAGAAGGTGTCTACGCTTAACTGAGTTGCTTGTTTCCTACAAGGATAAACTTCCTCTGTTTAAAGGCCTATGGCCTATGCTATGTACTAGAATGTGCCAAGAATTTGTACTAGTATTGTCTAAAAATGCCCTTAAAAACAATTTCCCATAAACATTTTCCACTGCAGGAACAAATCATGCCATATTATTATGGGACGAGCTATTTATGTGCCTGAGGAATATTAGAAATGCCAATTATTTATTTAAAATTTCACCCTCGCGTCGTCGATATTTTGATAGACATCCAATATCTAAGAAATATGTCCGCCGAGTCCTATAAGGAATTTAATAATAAGGTTACTAAATTAAAATGCTTCTTCTCTAGCGTGGAATGTCGGAAAGTTCATATTTTTCCTTTTTATAATATCAAGATTTTACGGAAATCTATTGAATATTTCTTTTAGATAGCAATTTGAAGTGAAATAGGAAAAATATAATCCATTGGCTGCATAATCAAAATTAAGTTGTCACCTACAAGTTTGTTAAGAAATTGAGAGGTTTTTTTCTTGTCTCTCTGCATTCTGTTAAATTCCTACTTCTTCATTGAACACACAACTTTGACAAAAGTAACGTTAAATTAAAACGCATAAAAATTATTACATTGTTCCCCTCACTAAATAATTGCGCGCTTAACAATATTTGAAAGTCTTTGTTTTTTTTTAGAACGCTGGTATGGATGACACCACGGGGTTCATGACTGACCTTCCACTTTTAAAAAGTAAGTAATTTTCTTTTAATAAAAAAAACGGTTTTTCAGTTATTAATGTCGTCGCGGTATTTTTAATAACTTTCGCAGCATGCGGTATCGTCAATAAGGTAACTAAAAGATTAGATCCGTATAGGTATACCCGGATCTAGAGTCCATTGGATATTTCTACAAAAAAAAAAAGAAAACAACATACTTCCATAAGTAGTTAGAATGAATTTAAGATTTAACAAAAACAGTTACTTAATTTTTTCTGCAAATAAATTAACTTGATTGCATGTAAATGTAAAACAAACATAATTTTGGTAATACAAACGAGTCAATAAGTTTCCTCGATAAGAACCATCTGCTCTGTAACTTCCTCAATTTATTGCCGACCAGAGATTAAACGCGTAAAATTATTCACTTAATTCTCCAGCCGAGCCTCCATATATAATTTAAATTGCGAACATCAGATAAAAGAATTACACATTATTAACATATCAAATATTTTATTGTTATAGGTACTGTTCTTAGATGACCCCTTAAAGATAAAACTGTAATTAGACTTCATACCGTACTTATCAAGTAGGTGTATCGATTTTTCTAAGTAGATTGTAAAAAAAATCCATCTCATTCATCGGACGAATGAATCAATATCAAATAAATAAAAGTATCGATCAATCAATCGATATTTGAATAGGTAGCATTCGATTTTGGAAATGACTTTTTGAATTTTGATTTAAAAGTCTTTGCAGAATGTCGTTAACGATGGTGTGTTTTTAATTTGAAAAATTACTATACAGTTATCCGGATTTGACTTTTCTTTTGATATTGAAAATAAATAAAATAAGCCTTTTCTATTTAAATGATGTTTTATTGTTTTACGTGTGATGGGTCCAAAAGTATTTTTTTTACATATAGGGAAAAATAAATTGTATGTGCAATTGTGTTTTCGCAACCGCTATCTTTCTGTGTGCGCATTTAAATAATGTTCTTCTTGCTGAACATTATTTCAATGCGCACACTTTTTAATTTAGCATAATTTTATTTTTCAATAATAAGCTTACAGAAAATACATACATTTAAGTAGCTACTAAGAAACGACAGTTTACGAGTCACAAGTCCCACACTTCGTCGGCTTTTTCAAAATCATAATTGGCCAGTAATAAGCGTGCGCACCTTTAACTTTTTGTACAAAAGCGCGGGGTGTTAAATAGCCAGTATGGTGCCAACATAATGACATACTAATGTTTATTGTATTAGGGTTGCCATATAGAAATATTACAATGAGAATAGAGATCACGCTGCGCTCATGTTTGGGGCGTGGCAATGATTGTTAGTGGCCCTATTGTTGATATTTGAAGCCGAGGATTTTGTAATCACTCCGATTTTTGTATGGCTATATGTTTAATATATTTGTAGCGATAGTATATTTTTTTCGACTCGGTATTTTTTTGCGCATATGGCGAAATTGAGATTAAGCAAAATTGAGAAATTCTGTTGACTTGTAATGTTCAAACAATATTTTCTGTACCAATCTCAAATAGTTCCCTTATTATTTTACTTTGTCAGACCTAATTGGGAACTATTTTGGTACAAAACCTATCTACCTACTACTCACGCGATAAAGAGATACCTATGTTAAAAAAATTCAATAAGTAATAATGATGGCCCATTATGATACTGTTTGCAATATCTATTCATCAAACAGTACAGTAAAAGTTGACCCGCTATCTTTGCAAATGAAAGACGTACAAATACCTAGCCAAATACAATTTCCTGTTGGAAATCTTAATACAGGATGTAATCGATATGATAGCAAACATAATCGATATGTTACAAAGTCATCAATATATATCTTTTAGCGGTATGATTTATTAAGTGCTACATGTTTGTCAAGACTGTCAAGGCTTTTTCAAAAGCTTTTTATAAGATTTAGAAGGATTGGTTCACAAGAAGAACACAAGTTCTATCTACATGAACATTGAGCTAATGAATAAATTATAATCAACATCAAATAGGCTGGTAGATAAGAAATATAAACTAATATTAGAAAAAGAAAAGATTTTATTTTTTGTATGTTTGTTTGTTTCTTACGCTTTCACGCTAAAACGGCTGAACGGATTTTGATGAAATTTGGCACATAAGTAGACCATGAGCTGGGTTAGGACATAGAATACTTTTTATCCCGATATTCCCACGGGATCGAGACTTATGCGAGTGAAACCGCGGGGCGTAGCTAGTATGAAATATAACGCGAAAATATCCATTACCTACAGTGTTCCAGTAATCTTGGAATATGCTTTAGTTTGATTATTAGTTTGATCTTATTTGGAATCCAGCACCCTAATTGCGTAACACATGCATGCATGCATTGCGTTTCATATGTTCGAAAAATTTGTCTGCTCAACAACGTAAATAACGCAATGAATGTTGTTGAATTGTAAAATGAAACAGATTGATCGTGTGTTGATTGACCGTATTGTGATATGATGCACACAGATTTTATAGTATCACAACTGAGATCTAGTTTTAAATCAAGATACATAAATATCTTTTAAAAATATGTGCATATACGCCTTGGAGCACAGCTATGTTTTCCTTTTATAGTTTAAATTCTAAACGTATCCTTCCTTACAGCAATGAAAGGCCGCGACGGTCTCGGCGGCACAGGCTCGTGTGCACCCAACGACGTGTTCTGTTCAGTCCCGGGCCGGCTGTCACTCCTATCTTCAACCAGCAAGTACAAGGTGACCGTGGCAGAGGTGCAGAGGAGACTGTCACCCCCTGAGTGCCTCAACGCGTCTCTACTTGGTGGAGTGTTGAGAAGGTAAGGAGATGGGAATTTTTCTGTAGATTTTAGGTCGAGTGTAGCCTATTGAATAGCCACAAATGAGGTTGTTCTTATTCTTAGCGTAGTGATCTAATTTAAGGGTTCTTTTTTCCCTCTTTGGGAGGAGCCCATAAGCCTGAGGAAAGGTATATTCGAAATAATTCCTGTTTAGTGTATAGGTAGTGACGAAAGGTCTGGATCCTTTTGATAGAGGACTAGGGTTCATCATCATCATCATCAGCCTATAAATGTTCCCGCTGCTAGGACATAGGCCTCCTCTTGTGGCAGGACACTACTAGGGTTAGCAGAGACTTTTTGAAACTAACAACCACCGTTAGATAGAAAGAATGCGAGTTTATTTGCTGTGAAAAAGCTCAGCGGCATTGACACTACTAAAGAACTTGTAGTAGTTGTAGCTTATTCATCATACGTTATCTATCAACACATATTAGCTATCATCATAGCGTCTTATCTTTTTTTGCAAAAATGTTTTACAATATCAAATGTCATGCACCCGCGATCAAATTGACATTTTACAACATACTACATGTTGCATATCGTTGCTACCCCAAAAAAAAAAGATTGTAGGTACCACCTCCAGCTGCGTATGTTTGATGATCCACTGCAAGTTAATTAAAACGATAATTACTGTGTGCATAATAAATATTAGGCAATTAGGTACAAGACAAATTCGTATCACCCGCCACCGAGCGTAATATTGTATTGGCATGCTCTTGTTGCGTGGCATGCTCTTGTTCCGCTAGTGCGGTTGGTTATTTTTTATTTTTTTGCTCTGGCAACACTGTACAGTTTGCGGTGAGGGATAAAGACATGTTTGACTTTTAATATCGGACCGTTTTGGTTAGCGGTTATTAAGATATTTAGGGTACCTTAATCTTGGGACTATCCCTTAAACGTTTGTCACATTCCTTAGCAGTTATTAGAAAAAGCTTGATTCGATTACATATTGAAAAGTTATGATTATAAATTGACAGGCGGCTGGCACAACATTTGTTAAGATATTACTAAATCTTAATTTCTTAAAAAATTAAATATTACTTTATAAATTGCATTCTTTTTTTTTTGTTAGCCTATATTATGTCCCACTGCTGGGCAAAGGCCTCCCTTTTTCCTTCCAAATCTCTCTGTTTTGTGCAATTTCAGGCCATGTTGGCCCCGCACACATAACTAGATCGTCACACCACCTTCGCCGCGGTCTACCTCGACGGCGTTGTCCTCCTTCAGGCGTCCAGTGAGTGACGATCTTTGCCCATCTCTCCGGGTGCATTCGTGCGACGCCTGCCTGACTGTTTTTTCTCCAACATCCGCTACCTACTTGAGTTATGGAGCGCAGGATGGTGTTTCTAACGTGGTCCGTTCGTTTGACACCATGCGCTTCATTGCCCGCTGGCAAATCTTGAGTTTGGACTTCTGTTGTTCAGTAAGTGACCAACTTTGTGGACCATAGGTTAGGACGGGCAGAATGCACATGACTATGAGTTTTCTTTTCAATGTTATAGGGAGATTTCCTTTCAAATTGCATTCTTAATTAACAAATATTTATAATTCTATAAAGATAAGGTTTTCGAAATAAAATACATAGTCATTTTTAAAAGTTTAATTTATTTTTCCTGCTCGGCAAAAGCTCACCTTAACAAAGTGTTTTAGTTCCACTGCTCGTTACCCTCGTAAAATTAGCATTTCTCAATAAAATTAAGAATCAGGACAATTTTAAACTGCCTACATAATCGGCCAAAAGTGTAAAAAACCATGTAATTGAATATTCAAGTAACTAGTTTATTTAAATTACGGAACCCGTAAGTACTGCTCAAATTACGCTCAACACTTTTTGTAGTGCGGTTGACTGTGGGCTGGCATCGAGACGCTGTTTCCTTTGTATGTTTATTGAATATAATTATCGGGTATTACTTCTAGTATCTCATTGTGATCATATCTTGGTATACACACACCGTTACGTTAAAAGTTGCTAGTTACGTTTTTGCTACCTGTTTTTGCTTTTCTAATAGAGGTTTTTTATGTATCTTACGCGTCAACCTGCTCACTGAGACGCAAATTTCTTTTGACACTTGACAAAATAATGAACTTTTTTACCCCTTGCTGCCTTACGCATAAGTTATATTTTAGTTGGATTCAAGCACTCGGTGTGAAGTGTCCGCCAAAAGCTCGTAAGTTTCAGCAAAAAACTGTCCGGTCATGATTTAATAAAAAATCCAATTATTCCACAAAAGGAAGCCGTAATGACTACCTATCCAACTTATGAGGTCATTTAAGCACATCCTAGTTTGTACGTGATCGCCGTAATGCTAGGATTTAAATTAGGGCTGTGTTGGAAAACTACAATTAAATGAAACCATTTAATTGTAGTTTTCCAACACAGCTCATCAAACGATGAGGGAGTAAAAAGTCTTTTACTTTGAACTTCACAAAACGTTCCATTTGACACAATAAATACCTGTCAAACAAACCACTTTACTTGTTTTACTATATTAATTTTAGAACGCGATAAACAGCGCATCATCGTCGCCCTAATTACCGTCATTAAGTGCCGATGGTTGCGTTGTCAAACGCATGCAGCCAGCATTGCGGCTTTAGAAAATAATTTATACGATGGCAACACCGAATAATGGCGGGAAGCCGGCAGCTGGCTGTATACATTCACTCAAATATTTCACATTCTCAACTCGGTGTCTCCTTACATGGTAATTACATTAATAATAAGTAAATTTAAGCGAAACTAAGAGCGGAGTCGACAGACAGCGAGTGGAGGACTAGTTTACATATTTAAAAGCGTGTAATTTTTACGCATATAAAGTAATTTAAATTGCATACAATGTTTCATTCAACTTGTAGCGATAAATACAGGTGTTCAAGTAGAAATATTTGTCACTTTCAGAACTTAATTCAGGTAACGTGTTTGTATTTGTACAGCTAACACAAAAAAAAAACACTCCGGGACTGCCGACAGAAGTGAAAACTTGAACAAGATCGCCTTGGTGGGAGAAAAATACTTGTATAGAACATTGGTCCGTAACCTTATCTAAATAAAGAGCACAATCGCGTTTACAAAAAAAAATACTTCCAAAACCTTTAAAGTAAAATACTTGCATAGAACATTCATCCGTAACGTTACACAAATGAAGAGCACAATCGCGTTTATAAAAATGAGGTGTCGGTAACGGTGTCATGAGTTCAATTGTTTTTTCCTATCTCAAAAATACCCAATGCGCTTAGAAGTTTTCACTTCAAAAATCGTAACTATAAATAGCGCCAGTAGTAGAATACTTACCTACTATTTAGCGCACATAACTACGCATTCGTTAACGAGGGGCTCTTGGCTAAATGATAACAGTCGCACGGGTCGATCGAAGGCGCTTGCCACGGTCGGTTCATCCATTACATATCGAGATCGAAACCCCTCCGTGCCTCGGAAAGTACGATAAGCACAGCTGTCGTTCGTAGATCTTTGACAGTCGTTACGGGTAGTCAGAAGCCCAAAACTCTGACAACCAGCCTCACCAAGGGGTATCATATTACCCAGTAACTGGGTTGTGGAGGTCAGATAGGCAGTCATCCAAGTAAAATCCTGGTATTCAGCTGCATTCGGTTAGACTGGAAGCTGACCCCAACATTTCATTCTCTAGTTGGGAAAAGGTAGATTGATTCATTGACTACGTATTCGTTAAGAAGATATTATATTCGATTTAGCGTTCATATAAAAGCTAAGCAGCTAAACTCTATCTATCTTAGGTGCAACATAAAAAAATTATGTGTGTCCATTTCAAAACAAAATCTAAATAAAATTAATCACTCGTAAAACCTTCATAACCGAGAGCCTCTTTCCACAAAAGAAATGCTGTCAAAATACACACCTATGCTGCAGACGCCATTATTTCGAAATTCAAAAAACTCATTGTGTCGTAAGTAGAAACGCCATTTTGATTTAATCAATCGCATATTATTAATGGCTCCGCCGCTTTACGATACGAGAGTTATTTTTATTATTTTTCATATCGATATGCTCGATTCGGTAATTGGAGATGAAATGATCTTGCATTCATCGTTACGCGGTCACATTCAGCCGATAAAGCTAAAATATCGATTACTCAAAAGTTAAATTCGTATGTCAATTTGATATGACGCCTAAAGAGCCGCAGCAAATAACACATGTGGGAAATCGGCCAACGGTATCTTTTCGTCATAATTATCGTACTTGAATCAAAGACGTGTACCTGATTGATAATCTCTTTAATCGGACACTTGAGTATCCGATACATACTCGATATTCGATGCCCATTAGTTCTCTTTCCAATCTGTCGATTCATTCGATTTAGTTTTCCATTGATTCTAAATTCAAATTCATTGTTTGACTCGTTAGCTCTGCGGATGATTCTCGCTTCCTTTGTAGTTGTCTAAACGAACGTGTGAAAATATTAAATCGACTAACGGTGCTGTCTAATTACAATTGTGATTATTTTCACCTCAACCTTTGTAAATGAGAAATAGTAAAATCATTGGTCAGTGATCACTGAATCTGTTGAAACCTATCTATACATATAAAATGCTTTGCGGCTTCTTAAAGGTCAATTAAATTGATATTTTCTTGAAATGTTCGGTTAGTTTGCTTCGATCAACATCAACCGAATCAGAAATGTACCTAATACCATCTGAAGCTCAATTTAATAAGTAATTTTTAATTTGTAGATTAATCTCTTCATTAAATTTACATTCTACAGTTGCGTTAATTTACATTTTATGATGAGACTATATTTAACCAGATTGAACAGAGAGAATTATAAAACAACTAGCGACCTGCCACTGCTTTGCACAGTAGACAAAACATCAATATATCTTTAATACATATTAGTAATAAGAATGTTTAATACTTACCTACACATAAACCTTCCGGAATAAATTCTTTAAATAATGGTGAAAATCATATCTATAGCGATCCAGACACTATCAGTAATAATGACATTAAATTGTTAAAATCATTATATATATTATAAATACATAATAATTACGTATATATAATTATATATTATATAAAATTATTGTCTACTGATGTGTACTGATGTGTGTGTTGTCTGTGTGTGTGTTACTGGTGTGTGTGATGTGATGTGTGATTTTAATATTTAGATCACATCAGTAGACAATAATATAGTTTACCTACGTCGATATTGAGAGGAATGACAGTAATATTAATGTCATTATTACTGATAGTGTCTGGGGGCCTAAAATGACTTGCGTATAGTTTAGAAAAACAACAGATCACACAGGCAGACACGAAAAGCGACTTTATTTTTAATATGTTATGTATGTATATACCCAGCCATAAACTACTAATACAAACGTATAAAGCCTTGTGTCACTTCGTTTTGGGCTATTTTATACATGGGGTGGAGCTGCCAAGACCCACATGATAGAAATAGAGCGTTCCCAGCGTGCAGTCTTGAAGGTGCTGCTTCCCTAAGCTACAGAACCCCAACCACTCTGGTGTATGAGCAGGCGCGGGTGCTTAGCGTCAGGAAAATGTTTACATGTAAGTGCCTGCGGAGATATCACTGGTTCACAGTCCACAACTTGCCAAAAACAAACAAAAGAACAGACAGATATCCCGTAGCAAGGGTAAAGAGCAAGTTTGCCAGAAAGCACTTTAACAGCATAGCGCCACGTCTCTACGGCAAATTTAGCCAGTTCAAAGTAGTTAGAGACGTGAGCAATTTCCTGATAAAAAAGGAAATCTTACTTTGGCTTGAAAGCTATAGCTACGATGATACTGAAAACCTTATCAGTAATCTCACCTAGTGGATACACACACAAATTCACACACCTTAACACACAAATTCATTCACACACCAACATCTACACACCCATCATATATATCACCATGCACTTGCTACGTTTTATTCTTAAACAGAAAATGTTTTAGAGTTATTATTATTTCTTATCTTGTTCATTATTTTTTGTCAATTTTTCATTTTATTCCAATTTTCTTTTATTAATTTAAAAAATCACTTAATTATATTTAGTCTAAGTCTTCTCATGTTGGTCCATGTAACTGGAGAAACCTCGACCCCTGTCATACAGGATGTCCTAGTTCAGGGGTCGAGACCTCATTGATGTAATGTGTACTGAAGTTTTGGAAATAAATTACTATTACTATATGTATAGTATTGATATACATAAATAGATAGACATACGCGTCATGTTCGTGAACGGGCGCCGTCAGTTGAGACTGGTCATCTCTTATCTGCCAGGGCTTATTTTTAATCAGATATTTTCAACTGCTTTGATTATTTTTTGTACATTGTTCTCACATATAGAAGCAACAAGAATAATGTACCTACCCAGAATTTTGTAATATCTATATTTAAAAGAGTGGCCTTGGAGTTTCTTGCCCGTTCTTCTCCATAGAGATCTACGTTTTGGAATGGGCAACTAGCTTCAACTTTCTGACTAACTGACTGATTCTTTGACAATTCAAAAGTGCCTGTAAATGGTTTAATTGAAATAAATGCTTTGAGTTTGAGTTTGAGTTTGATACAGATAGATATAGATATCCCATTAGTCATTATTTTTCGGTAGGGATCTGCTACTGGCATTAAGAGCGTTTATTACTGAAAGTGGGCAACGTCGCAAATAGCTGTCAAATATTTCGCTGTTTTGATTAATTTGGCAAAATTACTGCATGGAAATAAGAAATATGGCTAACTAGTGAACTAAAATGTTGATTTTGAAATGCAATAATTAATATCGTAACACCGAATTAGACACCGTTTTACTTAAATGTAAAAAAGTATTTGGATACTTTCCAAATGCCTTTTTTGCACCTAATACAACATTTAAACAAATATAATTGCAATTCATTATTAATATTCTAGTTCACTAGTTAGCCATATTTCTTATTTCCACACAGTAATATTGCCAAATTAATCAAAACTGCGAAATATTTGACAGCTATTTGCGACGTTGCCTACTTTCAATATAAACGCTCATAACAAGTTAGTTACAAGTCCAAACTATGAAAATTCACAAACTAATAACAATTTCTTAGGAATTCGTTCGCATACCAACCCGATATCGAGGGGGCCCGAAGACGTCGTTACGCAAAATTAGGCCTAAGTATCTCAATCCAACGAGACCGCGGATTTCGATAATTTGTACCTATAACCATTATTTGAAGATGAAACTGAACCCGTAATAAGAATACTTGTCTCTGGATACACACCTATATAAATCGTAAATTTGTAAAAATTGTTAAAATAAATTAGGCACAAGACAACGGTATCGCATTATTTTTGTCATTGCAAGATACATTGAAATTATTCTAAGTTAGGTACTTAGACTTATTTTGGTATTTTTTTCAAAACTTATTTATGAAAACTTTTTCCCGTCATTGTGATTTTTTTTTTGTGCTGAGCTGCGCCATACGTTCTGGTTACGGATACCTATATTTAACGGCTATGTGATGGGACTTTTTACACCGTGTATATGCCACGTAGGTACCAATTAAATTAAATATTTTGATCGCAACAATTTCAGCTCCGATTCAAATTGTCAACAGCCTGTCAAAAGGTGGAAACACCAACCAGCCGATATTATATTCGATTAATCATAACATAACGAGCGAACTCGTATTCTTAAACTTTATTCATAAACTTCATCAAAGTTTATCGAAAACAATTTCGATAACGAGGTTTTATTTCACAGCGGTTAATACTGGTAGCCATTTTTAAATGCCGAACGTAACAACCAAAGTATTTTTACCGCCAAAATGATACAATTCATTCGATTATCAGCCCTATTCCGTAGCAGTAAGAGATAAAAATACTGGTCCAACTAAATTATTTCATCAACTTTCTAAGCGTCAATCATGAATTACAATTTTGACGGTAATTGATAGGTTATCGGTAGCTCTATCTAGCGGTCAGTAGCAGTACTATTGATTGACATGTGACTACAACAAAAGAGGTAGCTACTTATTTTTTTACGCACTGACTTGCAATTTGATGTAGGGCCAACGTGTATATCAAATACCGGTCTAAATTTTATTATGCAATTAGTATTCTTTCTGTATTTTCTTTCTACACTCTTAGATTTTTACGTCTAATACTAGGCGACAATCTGAACAGAAAAACGCGGCGAAACTTTACGGGCGAGATTTTGCTGAGACAGTTCCTGTTGTTTTTGTGCGCTTATTATTTTTGATTACTAGTTTATTTATAAGTATAAAAATTATTTAATATGTATTTTGAAACTGTTTATACTTCCGTCACTTGTCACTAAAGGTTCATTAGAAAAACAGCATCAGACAGGCTGTCTGGCATTAATGCTGTAGGTAATGGACCTTTTTGGCACACAACGTTATTTTCCCTTTTTTATTTTGTTATTTGTAAGTAGGTATTTTGTGTTTTACGAAATAATAAACATGTCCAAATAAACGTTATTATTTCTTTCTTTATTTATATCTCGCGCGCGAAGTTACGTATGTATAATCACGCGCGAAGTCACGTAGGTGTAATGGCGTGCTTTTGTTTCGACAAGATTTTTCCCTCCCTAGTTGTAGTTGTACTTAGTTCACATCTGTAAATTCTACAAGTTATGTTTTAAACCAATTACAGCAAGAAATTTAAAACGATTGATTTTTTCAGAGCGAAGAGCAAAAATGGCGGGAGATTACTCCGTGAGAAATTGGAGAAGATTGGGCTCAACTTGCCGGCTGGGAGACGGAAAGCAGCCAATGTGACGCTCCTCACATCTTTAGTAGAAGGTAAAGAAACATCCTTACGCCGGGGCCACAACAACGGGAAACGACGTTGATTATTGCGATGATGGACTTTATTCCTACGGGTTAACTAACGACCATCACCGCTATAATTAACGGCGTTTCCCGTTGGTGTGACCCCAGCATTAGGTACAGTCAACCGCACATCAGTGTTAACACTTAACTTGAACTGGCCTAGTATGGTGCAGAGTTTCTATAATATTATAATTACTCTCCTTTTGGGTCTCGCCGCAGTCGGATAAAAAATAACTAATTATTTCTGTGTAGGCACTAAAATGTTTAAATTAAACATTTAAATTCAATTTCGTTCTGCATAATTTAAATAGGAACTGCAGTGATTTAACATTATTTATAGGGCACTAATAAAATACCTAAAGATTTATTTTAAGCACTTGGACAAATTGTTTTAATTACAGCAAACTGTGATTTGTAGGCTCCTAGCTGCCAATTTGCGTTCAGTTATTTATGTTCTGATCTATTAGATTTATAAATTAGCTCAGAACTGATTATTTAATTTATTATTGATTACGTACCGAACCAAAGTGAGATAAGTATAGTATAACCTAACGCGGAACACCAGGATCTCCAATTACAAATTGAATTTTTTATTTTCTCTTTAGCATTGTTCTACCACTCGTAAGTTTCGGTTACATAAAATCCAATTTATTAGGTAGCTTGCTTTCTTCTGGACACTCTAGGCAGGAATTTTGCAATCCTTTGGTTAATTAAGGTATCCGGATCAAATTGATTCGTTATTTTAGAGATGAAGATTTTTTGATCATTTACACTGGCGTCTTCATCTTGTTCTGTAAATTGTCTCGAACATTTCACAGATCTCTCTTCCTTATAGACTCACATACATAGGATAAACTGCCTGCATCTCCAACACAACTACAACGGGAACATTTTTCTTAACAGCGGAAGCAGTGCACTTAGCCCGCGACTTCGGCTACGTGTGTGAGACAGAATTCCCCGCGCGTGCGCTCGCCGAGTACCTCGCGCGACAGTACGCCGAGCACGACTCGCGGCGCAGGAGAGACTTGCTGCAAGCCACTAAACAGGTAAACTACGACAACAGTCCCTTATGTTAAACCTAGCTCCAATCCCACTTTATCTGGCAGGTGGTGGTCCAAAAGCCAACTCAGCCCGGTTTAGACGCAAAGTGTAGAGGAGATATATTTTATTCTATGGTATAACTAGATACCATCTAGTTATACCATAGTTACCATAGTTAAGCAATGATGCTTCTCAATTCTGAAAAAAACTTTCCAAAAGAAGGAAAGATAATAAAATAGAACCGAAAATTCATCATTCGTCATCATTATTAATCAATTCCCACAGGTAATAAAGGAGCTGATGGACCTACTGAACCAGGACCGCTCGCCGCTGTGCAACACGCGACCCCCGCATCTGTTGGAGCCGGCGATACAGCGCCACCTGACGCACTTCTCGCTCATCTCACACGGATTCGGAGGACCTGCCATTGTGGCAGCGTTAACTGCTATACAGGTGTGTATGCGACTTTATGTTGATTAGACCACGGAGTGGTTAGTAAATGGAGTATCTACTAAGTGTGAGCTGACAAAATGTTATGTACTTATCTGTCATGTTTGTCACGGTGTCATTTCGATGACTTTCAGCGACTCGCTCAATGAACTAAAAAAATATTATACAAAATAATCGTTTGCAAACATAAACCGATTGATTGATTCATAGTTTACGCCCACACAGTCAAACACGTCACTACAAAATAAATAAACATAATTTTCGAGCAATTTATGAATATCGGCCAATCGGTCTAATACCAAATATGTACAATATTATTTTAATTGTATCTTTTACAATCATTCTAATTGTGTATTATATTATATTTGTTCCAGAATTTCCTTAATGAGTCGCTCAAGCATTTAGACAAATTATATCCTCAAAGTGGTATGGTGTCATCATCAATGGACAAAACAAAAATGGACCCCGATATCAAGAAGTAACACATGCGTGACGACGATGACGTCGGTCTCTGCAGCACGAAAACACGCGCAATGAGAACAAACCTCTTGCGAACACTGTTCCATTCAGTTTGCCCTGTATATCTTAGCAGGAGACTGTGGAACTACATTTAAAAGCACTGAATTTGACATTTGCCTTCGCATTTGACAGTAGCGCTACCATGCATTGCCATAAACTGTGCGCACTATAAAAACAAGGCAAAGGTACCAATCATACAACCAAGGTTACTAATGATATTATCATCTAAATAAAACTGCCATAAAAAAAATGTGCGTATGAGAGAATGCAAGGAGATTGCGTATTTATTTTTATGATGATCTTCGTTAGAGGCGACCCGCATACAAATAAAGTGCAATTATAATACTCATGATTGTGAGAATCTGTACATATAGTTTAGAATAAACACTAGTGTTATTTTAAGCATTTATAGCGAATAATTTTCAGCTCAACCAGTTTTTTTTGTAATTTCCAAATGAATATTTTTTAATAAAAAGTAAAATATTTCACATCCACCGCAATAAAGACACATATCAATAATGTAAATAGTAATAATTTTAGAACGAAGTTTTATCGTTTCACACAAAAAGGTTTCATAATGATTTTAGGTTAAAAAAATAAAACCTCTTTAGTTTTTAATTAGTTATAGTTTTGCTAGTGACTCAATGTGAAAGTGTGCCAATTAGTTTTAATCGTGGAAACACCATAACGGGTTCCCGAAAATTAAGTATTTAATTAATATTTATTGTGGCTTGTACATAATACTTATAAAATTACTATTCACTTGCCTAATATTTAGTTTTTTTTCTAAAGTTATTCTAGTATTCGACATCTATCTCTTACTCCAGACTTTTATATTAAGTACTTACTTAAAGTTTAATTTTTAATTCGTGATATTGTAAGCGTAATCCTTGAAGTCCCAAAAGTTTTGTAAATTACCACAGAGAAGTAGCAAATGGAGTGTCAAGAGGCGAGCCAATCAACATCTGCGAAAGCAGTTCATGTAGAGTGCGTTCAATATAATTATATTGACCCGTGAGGCGATTGGTAGCACAGAATTTAGCAGTCATGTGATTGTTAGAACTATTCTGGCAGTCGCTATTTTGAACTCTATAAGTATTGAACTAAGACAGCAAAATTCAGTGCTACCAATCTTCTCACGGGTCAACATATATTGATCGCACTTTATTGGCACAGTTGCTGACAGTTAAAATCACTCCATTTATTTACTAATCCGTGTTGATAAAAACTTCTTAAGTGACGAAATTGTACGAAGCATATTCTTATGATCAAAATTGTCTTATAAAGTTGTAAAAATCTTTAGTGGTATAAAAAATTACAAAAATGTAGGTACCTAATGATAGACTACAATTTTTACGGAAACAAATATATCAGATTTAAGGCGTTTTAAAATTTGAATAAACCTTTCTTTGTAAATAATCTAATTGGGACGTCCTATTTTTACCTCGTTCCTCGTTTTATTTCAAAATCATACGATTTTATGTCTTACTTTATTCCGCAGCCCATTTATACTTCCATGTCCATAAAATATATGAAAATACGTGCATACTACGTTATCGTGGACGGAAATTTAAAAGCGTCTTTAAATATTTCCATACATTTGACTTCCCTGTGTTATCGTGATGCCAATAATCGAGGCAACGCCATAGATGAGCATGTTCCTGCGTTTTTCCTCTCAAGTGGGTGATAGACATGCGAACTTAATGTAGGTACGCGGTTTTAAGTTCGCGAACTTGGTTTGCCGTCAGTGACACACGTGAAGCTTGCTCACACTGTATCGCAATGTTGTCGAATTTTCTGAACCAAACTAAACAAACATTACACAAAATCGAAAGAAAATGGCGGCTCACAATTCGCGGCGATGACAAACGTACGAAACTACGAACCAAGGCGGGCTACGAGCAAAATTTCAAACCTGTTGGATCGCCGACGAACTTACTCAACGGTTTTAAAGTACGCGTACTTAGTATGACACACGAGCGAGAAAGGTCGCCGAGCCATAAGTATGCGTACTTGCTCGCACGTCTATCACCCCTTTATGAGTTGTCCTCTGCCAGTGGCAGATAAACATATCTGACAAAAAATGCAATGAAAATTCCCTTATTACCCCCACGTCCTAACCAAAAGTGATCGTTGCGCGAATACTCGATCGTCACGTTCATATGTCACTTTAGGTTCGGAAACCTGGAAGACGCGACCAAGCGTACCAGTTCACCAAAAAAAAAATGTGACATAATTATGATAGCGACGATCGCGTATTCGCGTGGCGAACGCTTTTGGTTAGGACGCGGCCTACGACTGTATTAACACACACATAACATCACGCCTTGTTTCCCCGAAGGGTTGGGCAGAGGTGTCCCTGTAGCAGGTACACCCACATTTCGCCAGTTATGTTTTAAGTCCCATGTAATAGGGGGCGAGCCTATTGCCATCAACCGGGCACAAATCCAGACTCCGAGCTGCTACTGAGAAATTTCTGATAGAAAAACCCAACAACAGTTTGCCCGACCCGGGAATCGAACCCAGGACCTCATGCTTAGCAGTAAAACGGACTACACGGACTATACTCTGTGGCAATGTCACGATACCGATAGGTTCTACGTTTATTCATGACGGGAGACTTGTGACATTGCCCGTGTAAATTATCGGATGAGGCGTCAGTTTTGATCCGTATAACATTTGTGTTTGCCATACCTATTTGTCACAGTCACGGTGTCCGGTCTATTGAATTTTGTAATGTCCTAAATGTAGATGCAGCTTTACCCCGCGTTCTATTTAAAAGCGATCGTCGCGCGATACACGATTGTTCGTACTTTTTGTTGAATATGAACGCGTGGTCGGGCCGACAGAGGGCGTTTTCCGGTTTTCCTAACAAAAAGTGACATATGCACGCGACCGATCGCATTTTCGCGCGACGCGCGCTTTTAAATTTTTAAATAGGACGCGGCCTTAGAGAAATAAATATTTTTGTGTTATCGTACCGATCGTACCTACCTACTGAAGAAATAAGTCACGATATTTTTTAATGCTCACTGAAAAAATAAATAGTTTTGGTAAAAATCAATAAACACAATTATGTAATTTGGAGCTTTTTTTTTTAATAATTGGAAAGCTTAGGTACTTACTTACCTATTTGGCACTTTCAAACCGTTTATCAATTTTAAAATTAAAGTAATCTAACGAGCACTGTTCTGTAAGTTTCAAGATTTTCTTAATTTGTTATCATTTTCGTAATAATTCATAATAAATTGTAATTCTTCCTATTACCACTGTGTACTTAACTTTTGTTTCGTGGAGTAAAGAATGATGTTAAAAAACATTTTATTTTATTTAATCCTAAACCCAACACCTTTAAGTAAGGACCCGTGTGAATTTAAAATTAAAAATTAAGCGAGAAAAATATGATTTAAAGCATTTTCTAATAAATTGAAATAATAAAACACGTAATTGCAGCGCCATCTGTTATGGAGTAGCAAAACTACCCGACAATGAATCATGATTGGTACAGTGGTACCTAAAAGTGACTATGATTTTATTCATAGAAGGTGCCAGTTTATTTAACAATTATTAATTACTATAAACTCTTACAAATTGTATACAGTTTAGTAAATAAAATATTTTACAAAATAATTATTTTAAACGTCCAGAAATTATGATTTCAAAATGGTGTAGAAATTATTTCCGAACTGAAATGTCAAAGTCAAAGTTTTTACCCGCGACTTCGCGTACTTGTGCCATAAAATTTAATTTATTTATGAACAAATTGTGGATAATCATGGATATCAGCTATGATAATGAAGTAGCAAAACGATGTTTCAAATGTGACCAAACAGTGATAAACAACTTAAACATAGTTTACAATGCATCGAACAATACAATAATACTTTGGAATCGGTTTCAAATTATTGTGTTTGAAAATCTAGAATTTGAAACTGCTGTGCTATCATTATCACCAACATTTCAAATATACAACGTGATATTATCAGGTAACTATTTGGTATGCCTAGATTGCAGTGGGAACATACACACTACTTCTGTAAAATTAAAAACCACAGGTCCAAAGAGTTTAAAATACAGTTTTCAGCCTAGAGAACTGGGCATTGTGGCCAGTTCACTCTATGAAGAAGACCACGCCCTATGTTTGAAATACGAAGCCAATTCCTACTTTTTATGTCTTCATAAAGTTAATACTGAGTTTTCATTAGCAAAAAATGTAATACTGATCTATGAAGAATATTTACCAATAATACAAACACAAGACAAATACATTTTGAAAGTCCATCCACTCTCAGAAATTCATTTGGAAAGCCTGAAAAAAGTTTTGAAAGTAGAGGATTTGAACATCAGAATCAAATACAGTTTAATAGTTGTAAGTTTTGATAAACTAAATATATATGGATGTTTATTTAGCTCTAAAATGATTGAAGAACAAGCATCACTTATCAAACTTTACTCATGCCCATCAGAGATAAACAACATACAAATGATTGAATCAGGAGAGCTCAACATTTTAATCGGTCTCACTATAGGGACAATAATTAGACTGTCCCTAAAAGATATAAATACTCCTCAGATTATTCATTTAAACATTGCTATTCACAATTTTTTTGCTTTTAAAGATGCTATGATATACACAGATGGTAAATCTATGTGGAAAGCAGAAAGCATAATCTCCAGAGACATAAAATTCAGTCAATTTTTTGTCAAACTTGTGAAGGACTTTATTAAGATTGGAGATCAAATAATTTGTACTACATTTATGGATCTAATATACAAATTCTCTGTTGATGATACCGGGTCATATTTGAAAGAAGAATCCACTGACGAGTACTGTCCAGCAGAAAAACTTTTAAATAACTCTGAATATCTGCAAAAGATTATGGAGGAAGTTAAAAAGAATGATACACTAATCAAAACATTAAGTAAAGAAAAGGATTATATCACTGCTCTATCACTTTCAAACAGGCAGGATATAATGGACAGTATTATTAGTCATAAAGTGATAGTTTATGAAAACTATGAAGATGCTATCACAGAGAATAGCAAAGCTATTCTAACAGACAATTTTAGTAAATATTTTGAAAAAGAATCTTTCTTTATTTTTATAAAAATCACCACTTCAATGGAGCATAAGCTTGGTGATATACTGTCTGATTCTTTAGGAGACTTGAGAGTCCACTTAACATTATCAACTGCAACCAAAGTCATAAGAACAACTAGTATAAAAGTTACAGAACTGAAGAAAATAAGTTTCTTGATCCCATTGAAAACTAAAGAATTGGACTTCACTGAAATGAATGTGAATATTAAAATCATGTCTATTATACCGGGAGCTTTAGATAGTAAACAGAAAATATGGACCATTCTATACAGAAAACATGTAACATTACATTCTGAACATTTTATAAAATTCAACTTGAATTTAAATAGGCAACAGTGCTTGAAAAATCTGGAAGAACCTTTAGAAAAACTGATATTGCAAACTGCAGTAAACCAATATGGGAATTTATTTGAATTTGATGATATTTTGAGACACAAGTCAGCATCTAGAGAATGGCAGATGTATGTGAAACTACCAGACAAATACCAAGAAGTATTCAGAAATAAGGATCTTACCAAACACCTGACTTCGAAAAAAGTAAACTATTTTCTTCAACAGTTCACATCAGAGGACTTTTTGAAGTCAAAGAGCAACTTAATATTTTCAATAGGCGATGAAAAAGTTAAAATTGAAATATACAATGATAGTTTTTCAAATCCTTTACTAAAGTTATCAAGTACAAATATTAAGATTGTACTAAATATCAGGAACTTTTTGTCTGATTTGATTTATTGTGTTTTTGCCAATTTTGCTCCAGGAAAGGAATTCATCAATCTCTCGTCCTATGCTACAGTTGAAGTAAGTTAATGGGTACCTACAGTGGGGAAAAAAAGTTCTTGCTAATTTCTGAATTTTGACTTTATCTTCAAAGTATTTTGTTCTTTATTTTGTTGAAAGTGATAATAATAATTAATTCATTCATAAATCCCTTTTCCAAATAAAATAGACAGACAATTGACCACCTATTTTTTTTTACTTGTCATTACATGTCAATTTGTCCCCAAACTGCAAAATAAATAAGTATTGTGAAACTATTATTATGTTTGTTACAGAATCTACAGAAAGCAGTAAGAAAATGTATAACTGGATCCTCAGAAGATATAGAACTAATTGTTGAACAATTTGAGAGAAATGTTATTGGAATTTTACCTATTTAGAAGTGTCTCAAGGATCTTTTCTCTATCCTGTTTGTAATTGTAAAACAATTATGACTTATATTTTTGTGCATGAGGATTTTGTAAAATATAATCAAAACTGTGATATAACAATAGGTTGTTTTAATTCACATCTTCAATGCTATTCACCTAACTCATCTTGTATCTTAGTCCTATCTCCTATACATACATATCCCTAGATTGTAGAAGATACTGTGCACCATAGTCGACGGTCTCCACGGGTGAGCCCGTGAGAGGTATTTCCCCTTCAGTGTTTAATTCGAGGCACCGGTTGCGGCTAATCACCGCGCTTTTGTAGAAAGGTACATCAACCAAAACTGTGATGGATGACCTTTTATTGACTTTGATCGAGACGTCTAATTATTGGAGGATTTTTATTGCACATTATTACGTCATTTGGCAACTGACTTTTACAAAATGTCATGAGATTCTCTAAAGCACTTGTCCCCCTTAGCTGAACTTACGATTAAACTTTTCTGAATTCATAGAGACACCTATGAATTCAGAAAAGTTTAATCGTAAGTTACGTCCTTAGGTGGAGTCCTATAATAGAAATCTTGGAATGTTTTTGAGTTTTTCGCAAATATCTCAAGAACACTGAACACCCAGTGTTTTTGAGCCAACATATTCCGCACAAACCCTTAACAGAGTGGGTGGGGCGTTATGAGAAAACGCCAAAAATATATTTGAACAGTTTCAGATATATTTTTATCTGAAGAAGATAACGTACGAAATTATCGTACACGAAACACGACGGATACACAGTGGTATCACAGGTGGATGTTTCTTGAACAGGGTTTTATAGAGGAATAGAAAACAAAAACGCTTATAATAATTATAATCTATGTTTATTATTAGACCATTCTCCTCAGGAGTTCGTTGATCTTGTCCTCGCGGTTTCCGAAGTCACCTCCGTCGACGTAGTGGATGGTCTTCTTGCGCCAACCTCCGGTGGGGTTGTTCAGCTTGAATGGCCAGACGAAGTTGCTGGCATACTGTAGAAAACAAAAGAATTAAAATAGAGATAGCGAAATTGCGCAAAAGTGACTAGTCAATTGATATGGCGCAAATATGGCGAGGGGGGTAATGGCTGATCTTTGCGTTATGCTCGTGAACGGGTGCTGCTTGTGGTGACTGGTCGTCTTGCTGATCATGGTTTTGTTATTGTTACTAGTAATTAACTGTTCATTTTTTTTATCTCGATGGTCCTAGTTTATCATTTATAACTGCCAATTACAGCTTTATGTAAGCGGGCACGCCCTTTATGTCTGGAGGCTTTTATTTAGATATTTAGTTCGGTTTACGTTTAGTTTTATTTTCTTTTTATTTTTTTTAAATAATGCTTGAGTATAGTCCTCGATGTTTTTGGTTGGTATATTGGCGTGTGCTAGCTGACATATGGCCTATAATTTATCATTTGAATTATGTTTTGTGTTGCATAATGTAGGTTATTTTGTATACTATTGTATAGAATCATTCTCTAACTAGAACAGACAGCTGTGCTGCTGGGGAGTTTGTTGCGCCACTTCTTCTTCCCAGCTAAAGGCACTAGGAAGTGGTGAAGGGTGGGCGTTTTTGGGGGACTGTCTTATGTAATTTTGACGTTCGAAAAGTGCTGATTCTCAGCCTAGTTTGAATAAATGACTTTTGAATTTTGATAGCTTGCACATATGGAAAGTATTTTAAACACTTAAAAAAATGCTCTTTTGCAGTCCTAAAGTAGACAGGCAGAATTCCGAACATTAAAACTGATATAGGACAGAAATTATGATTTCACAATCCGTAATCCAACTATCAAATTGGCAGATAAAAATCTTCAATTTTGTAAGTCACGACAAATCAGGAAAATAATCCCTAAATTACGCTTTGGTAAATATAGCATAAAGGGTTTACGAAAAAGTTCGTGTTGGTCGAGTCTCAGTCACTTCTACCGTATGAAGATCTACGCGATTCTCACCTTGAACTTCTCTCCGACGCTGAAGATCTCGTGGATGAGGTCCTCAACACAGATGATGTTCTGTTTGCCGAGCTTCTGCTCGACGATTGTGTTGGATGCGATAGGCACGCGCTGTCCGTTGACCTTGGCGAAACCGCGCTTGTATACCAGCTGAGGAAGAGTGAATTTGTTAGTTATTGAAGTAAAGAAAAACACGATATAATTATGTCCTTTTATGAGGAAAAGCAGTGAAAAGTACATACAAACTTTTCTAAAATATTTCTTCCTGTTGTAGTAATGTTTGGGGAAGCCTATGTCCAGCAGTGGACTTTCAGCTGAGATAATGATGATGATCACAAGTTCAAGTAATAACTGTATCCAATAACCATGGATAAAAAGAGACTTTCCACTAAACTTGTCTATACGTAGAATGGAGCCATACAAGGAATCTTATCCCACATCCACATGTGCATCTTAGAATATTGTCTCCTATCCGTTTAGTTAGATGCTCTTGCAGACTAGCAGCAGTCAATTTATTTTCGACTTTATTTCAACAAGCACAATACTGATGTTTGTTTAAAAATGAAAACCACACTTCACCAGCCTTACATAAAAAGGTGTAAAAGTTTAGTTGAAATCTCATATACTGACCTCCCTAACGCTCTTAAGGTTGGGGTATCCCCACGCGATGTAGGGCTCAGCGATACGCAGCATGTTGACGGTGGCCTTGTTCAAACGGATGAACACACCGTTGTTGATCTGGCGCAGTCTGAACAACTGCAGCACTTTGCGTACCTGTGGAACAAGAGTATCAATAAGTCAGTGTTTAAATTTTTGTGGAGATACATTGTGAGCTAAATATTAATTGAGCAAGGATACTCAATTAATATTTAGGTGGGTAAATCAAACATTGAAATACAGTAAACCCATTTGAGAGAATGTAGCTGTCATCAGAAAAACTAATGTAAATTTTATAAACAGTACAGGTCGGGGCACGTGTCGTGAGCACAGCTCGGATATGTTACAATTTCGGCCAATGGCAGTAACCGAATGAAACGCGACAGGTCCAATAGACGACCAGCATCGACTGACGAACCAATCGCGTGCAGCTCAGCGCCCCCGGGTTCTTCATTCCGCCAAACAGACCGAAAAATTAACTACTGCGCAGTGTCAGTTTGTGCTCACGACTCATGCTTAGTACTACTGTGCGTAAACATTGCTATTTTCTATGACATAAAATCACGCCTGTTCCCAAGGATTAGACAGAGGTTCCACATTTCGCCAGTTGTGTTGTAAGTCCCATGTAATAGAGGTCAAGCCTATATACTATTTTAGTATATGAAGTATATGAAGTTGCACGCTGCATAAACACAGGCACTGCTACTCATGAAGAAATCGTGCAGTCTCCATGTCGCAACATGATGGCCTTGAGGTCAAACAACATAGCCAACATTCTGCCAAATAATTAACTTTACGATTGATATTTACCTTGGGTGAAACCTGGTTGATACCACGGATACGGATGACGAACGCGAGTTTCGCTTCTCCGGGAACGTAGTAGTTGCCGCGGTTGCGAGCCTGCAATAAACACATGGTAAATAGAAGTACAGCATACAGTACATCCCATATCTTCAAGATGTGGCACTTTTATAATGTATCACATTTTCTGAGCCTGACCAAGTCTCTGATCAGTGAAGCTGCTAATTAATAAATCTCACAATCTGTTGTGATTGAATGAGCAAGAAACTAACGAGTTGTCATCAAACAAGTATAATATAAAGGATTAACTCAATCTAAGATAGCAGGGTGATGATGACACAATATTTAATGATACATACAAAGCAAAGCAACGTGTTCAATAGTTTCTACTTTCTGCTAAGCCCAATATTAGCAATTACATATCGTCGCCGTGCAGTGAAGACCTTGTAAAGTTTTTTTTTGTTGTATTTTCTTTTAATTTATTTGTTGGGTAGAAAACCTCGTAATGCATAATTTAGTTTAGAACGAACGTGCACAGCTCTAAGATGGTTTTAATGCCTTCTATTAATGATAATGAGAACCTCGGAGAACGTCAATGGCGGCCATTTTTCAGACAGTTTTTATTTTCTCTTGTAAAATAACGTTTATTGCAATCACGAGGTTTTCACTGCACGGCGACGATATAGGGTTACCATTTCGAAACTAAAGTCCTGACAAAAAGACAATTGCAAAAATGCAGACATTTTATTTTTTAAATCTTTCGTTTTTCAGTACTAATTTAGATTTTCCTATTCTAAAATCCTGGATGTCGAAAAGGCCAAACCCTTTGTCTGGACAAGTCCAGATGGGGAGCCAAAAGCCATGTCAGAAGAAATCTGAACAATCCTAACTAATATTATAAATGTGAAAGTGAGTTTGTTTGTTTATTTGTTACGCATGACCTGGGTTAGGACATAGGATACTTTTATCCCAATATTCCCACAGGATTGAGTTTCAACATAAGGGACATAATGTTAGTGACTCACCTGTCTGGCTAGCCTGATCTCATCTCGCTCCCTGATGCGGTATTCCTTAACGTACTGTTCGGCCCTCTTGAAGATTTCCTTACGCTTCTTGACGGCCACTGAACGCCTCTTGAGGGTGACCTGTTACAAAGTGTATTTATGTTTTAGTTTGTGTGTTTAGAAATAAATGGTGTTTTATTGTGGATGTGTTTCATCAGTTATGAAAGTTAACAGCATCTTAGTCAGATGAACTATGCCTTTAGTGTTGGGATCATCATGAACAGTATTGGGGAAACATATGATGTTACTAAAAACCTATATATAAACAGAATTTAATAATGAATTTTGTTTCTATATCAAACCTAGAATAATATTGTAAACATTGAGAAATTAAATCGATGATGGTATTTGTATGCTGATGGTATGTGTGCTGAAAAAATTATTGAATTTTCATTGTGTCACAATCACAACAACAGGAACTCAAATGAGGCTTTGGACAAATATGTTCTGAAAGTGTCATTAATCATAATTACTGCAACATTGCTTTGATCTGTCCAATAAGCTCATGCTCATCAGCTTGCCTGAAATAATATTAATGTTTATAGGTTATGTTTGTATACCTGTAGACGGCGGGTGCGGAGAGCATCCCTCCTCTTGCGGTGCTTGAGCACTGACTCTGGGACGGCGGGCAGCTTCTTGCTGTCCTCCTTGCCCTTCACTGGCTTCTTCTCGGCCGCAGCCTTCTTATCTGTAGTTGCAACCATCGTGCTGAAATTTTATAACGACTTATTAGAGAACAGACAGATTTATACAGGGTCACTGTAAATATATTCAAAAAATATTAATTGGTCTTATGCACTAGTGTTGATAAAACAGATGGATAAGAAGAATAATGCCTAGCCAATAAATAGTTATGGAGGAAAATAAATGGAGAAGAAATGAGAGGTGGCTTTTTCACTACATTTAAATCAATACAACTAAGCCAGACCCTTATGTATTTTACATTGCTTCATTCTTTATTTATCATTGTAGACCTAAAGATTGGATAAATATGTAGGGTTTTATGATGAAGAATATTTACATGCTAACATGCTACAAAGAAATAGCACCAAAAGTGATAATCACCAAAGTTCTTATTACATTATAAAGTAGGAACGCCTTAAAATGACGATCAAGAAGCCAATGATCACAATAGGAAATCAAATAGCGATAATTTTTGGATAGTTTCGATGCCACACTTGTTTGTCGAAGAGGTTAGGTCGTGTTGCACGAACTTACGATTATGGTGTCAATAAAATAGGAAACACGTGCTATTTGAACAAATTAATTATGCTACATTGTTATTAATGCATTTACATCCCACAAATGCTTGTATTCAGGCAAAAAACAAGGATCATTAGTGTGGCGGCATGTCACCATCCTACCCATCAAGTTTATCAACACTTTTCACAAAATACACATAACATTTTATTTTACTGACACTGTAATTGTATTCCTTATAAAATTCCGAACTATTTTAACACTTAAATACTAATAAATATATTATTTTTTAACAACCTGCGGGGCAAAACTCCACGCGGCACGTGTGTCAAATTATCAAAAGAAAGACAGAATACAGACTTCCGCCAGTCGCCATTTTATTTAGTTTTTTCGTATAGTAACACGGAGGTCTGTTCATTTCAATGTTAGAGCTTTCACAAAATATCTAAGCCTACAGCAAAATATGAATTTCATATTTTGTTATTTTTATTATTTCATAGTCCAACAAAATAATGGCATAGTGCTGGTAACGTTATCAATATTGGTAACTCTATTCTTCTACCATAATGTTCTCAACGCAATTTAATTTTGTAATTAGTATTTTTGCTAATGACCAAGAAGCGTTTAGTTGGCAAACGGTTTTCATGGATTTTTTTTCTTTGAGCCACATTTTTTTTGGTGACTTCCGGTAGCGCATATTTTGAAATTCTATTGAACTAACGTTTCCATAGTTACAAACAAAAAGAGAATACCCTTTAGTGGTTTGACACAATACATTCTTTGAAAAATAAATAGTTATTAGTCAATATGGTTGAAAAAGACCCTCAACTTAGGGCCCTAGAGATAGGAGAGCTAGATTTATTTGTCGACAGCATGGTACCATCCAGTATTGAATCCATTGGTCTTCAGGGGTAAGTCCATGAGACGTTCAAGAAATTAATGTTGAATACTTTATTACGCTGGGGCTACATTGTCGCGTTATCGCGAACTTCGTGCGCTCTCTGTTGCTCAGCGAGACGACGATAACGCGACATGTGGACCCAGCATTAAAAATTCATCTCACTCAGCAGATAAGGAATTACAATCATAATTTTTATAGATGGGTGGATTGGCATCTAAGATTACAAAAAATAAATCAACAAGCAGTCTTGGAAGCTTCTTCGATGCAAGAGGAACTCACGAAGGAAACTCTTATTTCTTCTGGAAAGGTAAACCTATCTTAAATTATAAGTTTTATGAAAAAGTTGGACAGGACGTCGCCCTCCCCGCTAACTGTCGTAACTAGCAATTCATATTTTTCCAGGGCAACAGTTTTTCGATCGGGCGCTACAATCATGTTATGCGTTAGCTGTGGCTTTATTAATGAATTAATAACTTTTTATAAATAGCTCTTGACTTAATCTCTAACTCACTAACTGTAGATGTGTGCATATACGACAGGTGGTGAGAATATTTTTTCCCTCAATCAAAACTCACGCAAAACAAAATACGTGTTTATCTTCTAACTAAACGGTAAACGTCACAGACACGACGATTAGAGAGAACTTTTTCGAAACAAAGTTCTGAACATGTAGGTAATGTCAGTGCAGATACGTCAGTTTGTGAGATACGACAGTAATAGATAGTGCAATCTACGAAGACGCGCCCCACTCCGCTCCGCTCCGTACTACAGTACAGTTTACAGTACAGTAATCGCGGAGTGGGGCGCGTCTTCGCGGCTTGCACAATCTGTAGCGGGGAGGGCGACGAGGAGTGGTCTAGCCGAGGTATTCATGTTTTTGATACTCTCGCACCTTGTAACTGCCAAACTTACGCGCGTAAAACGCTTTTTAGATGATGATAGGACCATAACTTATCCGCTATTGTTAATATTTTCAGCTTCCAGTGTTGGTTTACGAAGCCATATGCATCCAAGTATGGCGCATAAAGATATTTCCTCAAATAATTAAATTGGAGCCTGCGCCTGAGAACACTTTTGGCGTTTACATGGTGGTAAGACGTTTTTTCTGTGTTAAAAGACTTGTCACACTGGAGGCGTTCTGCGTCCTGTCGTCCGGTCAACTCGAACGCTGCCCGCACCCTATGTGAACTTAATCATTGTCAGGGCAACCGGCCAGCAAATCGGGTCGGTCAGCGATCCGGGCCGGTCAAACGGTCAGTGATCCGAGCACGGCACGGCACGGCAGTGGTGGACAGTTCTGTTGTAGTTTCAATTGAGGAAAATGATGACCGAGGAAGAAGTTGTTTTCCATTCAAAATTTTCATGAAAATGACCTGCCCGGACCGCCGCCGCCGCCCATCGCCCGCCGCCCTCTGCCTGCCGATTGCGGGCAGGCGGGCAGTCTGCCCGCAATCGGGCAACCCTTCCGCGTCCTTCCCACCCCGACCGCTTGCCCGGTGCGTTCCCTACGTTCTTTGCTTGTGCTCGCATAATCTGATCTTAACTACATAAAATATAATATCTGGATGACTGGTATTTTTTTAACAATGTTTTCAAAAAATGAAACCTAGCTAGATCGATTTATCGCCCCCGGAACCCCCTGCATACTAAATTTCATGAAAATCGTTGGAGCCGTTTCCGAGATTCAGATTATAAATATACAAGAATTGCTCGTTTAATAAAATGCAAAAGATGTTCACATAGGGTGCGGGCAACGGTCGAGTTGACCGAACTGCAGGACGCAGAACGCCTCCAGCGTGACAAGTCCTTTAGACTTTTCTATTGTAGCCATTCCCACTCCTTCTTAATCATATTTCATTATTTCTTTTCGTATATTACTGCTTCTTTGGTCCAGTCGCAAGTGCCACTGATGACCATAAAGTTCCGTGGCGGATTCGATTCCCAGGTCGGCCAAGTGTCATAGGGTTTTTTATCAGGATTTTTTCAGTAGCAGCCCGAAGGTTAGATTTGTATTGGCAATAGGCTCGCCCCATAATACATTGGAACTTGCTAAACATAGCAGGCGAAATGTGGCGGTACACATTTACAAACACACTTCTGCCTAATTTGGGGATAACAGTACCCTAATTGCGTAATTTATTTTCGTAAGCAATTATGCCTAATTTGTTTCACTTTGACAGTTCAACAACATTCATTGCGTTATTTATTTAACCATTTATGCACACACATATAAACGGACAAAAACGCGAAGATTACGAAGATTTACGTTGTGGAACAGATTTTTTTTTCCAACTTATGAAGCAATGGATTAGCAATCTGCTTCAAATCGAAACAGATTGTGATTGTGTTGTATTAAACAATTAGGGTACAGGGTTATGTTGTTTCCCGGGTTTTTCTGAACTACGTCTATTTCCAGTTATATCACGAGGCAGCGGCCGTGGGTTTGCTGGAGACTGTGTTGTTTCATGAGGACGGTGCACAGTGCATCAGCGATGTGGTGGTGGACTTGTTGAACTATGCCGTCGATCAACTTACTGCGCTCTTGGTTCTTATCAAGTTAGTTTAAAATCGTTAATATTTATTGACTGAAAACTGAATAAAGCCCCATTTACACGGTGCAAGTTGTGCCTGTGGCATACTACAAAATTGAAGCAACACCGTCTAAACAAGACGTAGGTACAATTGCCGCACGTTACCACGGGCAAGTTAGTTGTCATTCAAGCCTGGTATAGGTGTAAACAGCACGTCCAATAAAATCGCACGTTCCATAAGATCGCATTCAATACTTGAATGCGATAGGACGTGCAATTCTGTGTTTAGACGAGGCAAAACTTGTATGCAATAATTGCCTTGGTGTTAACAGAAGGGACAACGACAAAACTAGCATTCATCTATGTATTGTATGCAATTTTATGGAAATCGCATGCGTGTACACTTGCATGCAATTCTTGAATGGCAATGATTAAACATGCATTATGGCATGCGATTATTGCTCTTTCTTGAACGTTCCAGAAACTTGCACCGAGTAAATGGGGCTTTACATCTTCCCTTCACCAGATGTGCGGCGCCCGTTAATCTTTAAGGTTTTGTTCTTCGTAATAAGGTTCTTAGTTAATCTTGACTTCTCTCATGTGGGCTCTTGTTAATATAGCAAAACTAATTTCAAATTTTTGTCTCAGCACCGACTACCTAAAGCCAATGACCACTAAGGAGCTAGAAAGTGAGACAGCCATCGAAGAGTTAAACAGACAGAAGCGCGATCTTCAATTTGACATCAGCATGAGATCCATTTCCATCGTGCGGTGAGATATTACTTTACTACTTTTTATTTTAAAATTCTTACAGAATCAAAGTACAGACGCCAGCACATCAAGCTACTACAATCTGACAAATTTATTTAATAGATTTTCAACTTTATCGCTGAAGTGTAAGGTTCAAAGTTGATTGGGAAAATTTGACAGTTTCGGGTAGCTTGATGTGCTGGCGTCTGTACTTAATTATTATATTTTTAATCTTCTGGCTGGAGTAGCAGACAACTATCAAGTAGCCAAACTTAATTAAATGCACTATAGATAGAAGTAATTAATAGGTGTCAAGCAAACAGATCGCGTTAGAAACACCACCTTGAGCTCCATATATACGAGTACAAGTAGCGCATGTTGGAGGAGCTTGTGGCTAAGTAATAACAACCGCACGGCTCAATCCATCAGGTTAAGCTGCGCTTGCGGGACTGGTCCGTGGATGGGTGACCATCTTTACATACCGAGACTCCTCCGTGCCTCGGAAAGCACGTTAAGCCGTTGGTCCCGGCTGTCATTCGTGAATCTTTGACAGTCGTTACGGGTAGTCAGAAGCCCGAAAGTCTGACAACCAGTCTTACCAAGGGGTATCGTATTACCCAGTTACTGGGTTATGGAGGTCAGATAGGCAGTCGCTCCATGTAAACTACTAGTATTCAGCTGCATCCGGTTAGACTGGAAGCCAACCCCAAAATAGTTGGGAAAAGGCTAGGCAGATTGATTGCATGTTGGAGAAAAAACAGCCAGGCTAAAGTGGAAGTGGGCTGGCCACTTTTGACGCACCCGGAGAGATAGGCAAAGATCGTCACTCACTGGACGACTGAGGGAGGACATCGCCTTCGAGGTAGACCACGGCGAAGATGGTGTGATGATGTAATCATGTTTGCAAAGCCAACATAGCCAGAGATCACATAAACAATTTTGGTATGGAAGGAAAAAGGGATAGGCCTTTGGCCAGCAGTGGGAGACAACATAAATGATTGTAAACAGTGGCACTCCGGGAGTGCCGACAGAAGTGAAAACTTGAACAATTAAAAAAAATACCTACTTCCAAAACCTTTAAAGTAAAAATACTTGCATAGAACATTGATCCGTAACGTTATATAAATAAAGAGCACAATCGCGTTTACAAAAATGAGGTGTCGGTAACAGTGTCGCGAGTTCAATTGTTTTTCTCATCTCGAAAATGCCCAACGCGGCTAAAGAAGTTTTCATTTAAAAAAAATATAGGTATATTCGCAGCTCTTCTTACGTTTTTTTTTTCATTTCAGTTACATAGCAGAACACATGGAGGTAGGCGGCGCAGGGGCATCAATCTCTACAAACCTGTACAAGACGCACGATGTACCCTCTCTACTCACGCATCTGCTTGTACACGAACCGTGGAAGAAGAGAAACGAGAAAGATGAACTGCAGATGTTTAACTGTAAGGCCGCGTCAAAGATAATGATTTGTAAAATCATAAGTATTTTTTAAAGTTTTATTTTAAGGCGTTCACACCACAACTTAGTCAGACGCATAATTACGTAACATATTTTCGTAAAATTTCGTAAACGATTACGACTAATGTTTCATTTTGACAGTTCAACAACATTCATCAACATTCATTGCGTTTGTTCATTTTGACAGTTCAACAACATTCATTGCGTTATTTACGTTGTTGAGCAGATTTTTTTCTAACTTACGAAGCAATTGATTAGCAATCTGTTTCAAATCGAAACAAATTGTGACTGATCGTGTATTACGCAATTAGGGTACTGGGTCCTATACCACGTATCTTCAACTCTTTTTGAATTTCCCCAATGTCTTAGTATCAAAGAGTTCGATTAACATACAGTTGGTCGCTGGAGCAAGCCGACTGCTGAAGACTTGTCTCAAATGCATCGCACTGAGATACAACTGTGGCTATGTGTGCGACAACTGCTGTTGGAGCCGCGCCTCCCACACTACTACACGATTGATGAATGTCGCCGCAACGCCTTCTGTAGGGTAAGTCTGAAGTTCTGACCAGTTATGATGTTATTGCTATTCTATGACCTCAAGGACAGTCTTATTAGGGATGTCGGACTAGATGGCAGCAGTGATGAATGGATGGGAAGGATGGATGGCTGTAGGGGTTGCTTTCTTATTCTCAATACTTTATTTGCATACCAGAACGTGTACTTAGGTAGTAAGTTAAAATGTGATCATTATGGATACTAGCGTTATTTTTTGGGTGGGAAATTTTCAAATAACTTCTCCCGCTCTGGGCGGAGCGGGAGGGCGTGTCAGACTCTTACTGACTAAAACCCACCCATGTTCCTTCAGTTGCCTGTATGTTGCCAGGGGCCACGGTAACCCTTTCGGACTTTACCGCGACCATGGATACTAGCCTAAAGTTCAAATATTAAAACCAAATCCAAACCCTTATCTTCTAGTAGAAGAATCATTTGAACACTTAAGTAAATCCTAGATTAAAAACGAATTTAAACTCTAGATTTATTGTGTCCACAAGTAGGTACAGACGCAAGCACATCAGGCTACTACAATCTGTCAAATTTATTTAATAGATTTTCAACTTTATCGCTGAACAGTAAGGCTCAAAGTTGATTGGGAAAATTTGACAGTTTCGGGTAGCTTGATGTGCTAGCGTCTGTACCATTATTATTAATTAGAATTGTTGAATCTCATACATTTTTGCATCACTTAGTTACAAGCCAAGATGACAGAGCAGATGCTGGACCAGATTCCACCTCTGGGCGAACTGAAGATGTTCATTTGCCGGCTATCGGTAGGGGACTACTCGGGCCTTCATAGCCGCACCAACGGCGTCAAGAACCCCGGATGTACGCTCATTGAGATTGTGCCACAGGTGATTTCATAATTTTATTAGGGCGTACTCTTCACCTCTGTCTACCCCCTCGGGGAATATGGGCGTGATGTAATGTATTGTTTATTAGGGAGTAAATATAACGTGCTTTAGAAGACGACTATCACACGGGTATTATCAGCAGACACGACGCTCTACAAAGAGGCATTTTTGATGTGTGGCAAAGATGTCACACATCAAAAATGCCTAAATGGAAAGATCCTCTCGCTTTCTTGCAATCAAAATCGAAATAATCAAATCCGTGGGAATGGTTTCGTGAAAAGCGACGGAAGTGTGTAACAGGAAGCCGGGGAAACGCGCGCTGTTGCTTGACCAATGAGCGCGCCTGATGCTGGAGTTGGCCGTCAGATGGTACAGACGGCTACACATCAAGCTATACATTTCCATTATAAGCTGACCTCGCATTGTACGGAAATCCTATACAATGCGAGATCAGCATAAATTGGAAATGTATAGCTTGATGTGAAGCCGTGTGTACCATCCCATTTTCCGAGAGGTTGTAAACAGGATGATGATGGTGATGATGATGATGATGATGATGATGATGATAACGGTGACGGTGATGTATATTGTTTTTATGATAATATCCTTCAGCCAAGATGTCAGATGTAACACATAATATACCGAGTACCTACTGTAAGGCCCGCTCGTTTTTTCTCAAACTCGCTGTACCAGATTTAAGCCCCATTTACACGATTAAAGTGTCTTGCCTGTGGCATACAATAAAATTATAACAATAAATGACTTGCATCGTCTAAACACCGGTTAGATGGCACAACTTTAATTGTTGGTACAACTTATGGTGGCAATCAAAGAATATACTACTCTCTTATGGTTGCAACTAAATCGCACCATGTAAATCAGGCTTTAAGGCCATGTACTGTTCTATAAAGGCTCGTGCAGACCAACGCGATTTCGCGGGCGCGACAGGTAGCACGACCCTTGTCGCGCCCGCGATATCGCGCTGGTCTGTACCAGCCTTTATACTGGCTGGCAGGTGTATAAACCTCTTTTTTTTCCTAACCCCAGATCAAAGATGCCTACCTCAAGGAGGTACACAAGCGAACAAAATCTCTCGCCAAAGCCCAACTAGAGTTGTTCCACATGGATAGCTCCGACGAGTCGCGAGACATGGCCAAGCGTCTCTTGGAGTCGTACACGAGTGACACAGCACTTGCGCTGGACAGTGGCGGCGCTAAATGTGCTAAGTGTGGCGATAAGGCCACTAAGAAGTGCTCGAGGTGTAAGACTGAGTGGTATTGTGGCAGGTTTGTATTGCTTTACAAATTCTTCTCGCCTTATGAAAGTTTTTGTAATTTTTGAGCTCACCCTTAACGAAATGAGAAAATTTTCCACCAAAACAAATCCAGCTTGCCAATAAGCAGCATATTTAGCTTAGTGGAAAATTTTTGAGTTCTATATGGTAATTCCAAATACTCAAATCGGTCAATTTTTATTTACAGGGAATGTCAAGTTCAACGGTGGCCGATGCATAAAGAAATATGCGATCAGTTTGCAAAAATATGTGTGTAACAACTTCATTTCAATATATTTGTTTCAAGCATTTTCTTGAATATTCAAGTTCTAGATGTCTAGCATTCTTATATTATGTTCCTATTTATTTCTTTAGAGTTAAATAAACTTTAGTATTTTCACTGCTTTTTATTGATTGGATAGCGATGCTCTGCGACCAGATGCTGCTATATTATGATAAGCGATGAGCTGTGAAAAACCACCAATGCATACATTGGTGATTTTTCACAGTGTGTTTCAACTCTGTGGAGTTAGTTGGACGACCTTATCAAATTTAATACATTAGAAACAACATAATAATGCTATAATATTACTGTATAGCTTGGAAAAAGAGTTTGGAAAAAATTTGGGCGCCACTATCGCACTTAGGTCCCTTCATATGGGAAATAAATGGTTAAAATCAATGTGCAACAAAAAACGCTGCTGGTGGGTGACGAATCAAAACCTCTAGCACTTTTCCGCAAAGTAATGCCATCATCATAGGTCTGCTGGTCAAATAATATTTAGTTCGAATGTACAGACGCCAGCACATCAAGCTACCCGAAACTGTCAAATTTTCCCAATCAACTTTGAACCTAACAATCAGCAATAAAGTTGAAAATCTATTAAATAAATTTGACAGATTGTAGTAGCTTGAAGTGCTGGCGTCTGATGGTCTGTACTTACTATGCTCTCTGCTTCTGGCGACTTCCGAATCCGCCAATCACCATTTTTCTTTTTCGTATGGCAACACTTAGCTCGTTCATTTCCACAGACTACAAAATATACCTATTACCTTCATAGATATTTAAACGAAACCGCCCAGTGCGAGTCGCACACGAAGGGTTCCGTATCACCATTTTTATTACTTGTGCAAAAGGCCTTAGGTGAAGTGAGCTGCCATTCCACTTTACGCTAGGGATTGGCACTATTGTCACCTCACTTCGAGCTCACTTGACCTAAGTTTTTACGGTGAGATTTTTACAGAATAGATAGACTGCTCAATACCATTGACAACTTAATTTGGTCGGGTTATACGCGGAGATTTAGTATGGAAAAGTAACGAAAGCTAATTTCTCTTCAAATACAACACTTAGGAATCTGAATTTTTGGTCGCTATAACTTCTTTAAAAGCACTAATTTTTGTATAAATTTGAGAAGAAATCACAGAGTTTTTAATAGGGAAATCTTAAAATGAAAATTTAACACCGTGACTACCGCCACCCCACCCAATGGCATGATATATCTCGTAAACTACTGAAGAACTAATTCTGAATTTTGGGCACTAATTTTATCTTGCAAGGTACTAATTTTCTAGGTAGGTTTGAGGAAAGCGATAAGCTCCTCAAACTTGGAATCAACATTTAAAGTCGTGGTTCTGCTGAACGAGCGCACGAAAGTTATCATCGTTGATTTCTCGGTAAATATGTTTCAGTTCTGTTTTTTTACGCAATGAATCACAATTAAGGGTACTAACTATTTGTATACTTAGAATAGCTGCAGCATGCCCCCTTTTACGGCGCTCATGGTGGTCCTGCTGTAGGGAGCGTGATTACGGCCAGACCACCTTCAAAGTCGAGTTTCTCGAAAACTACTAAGGTACCAATTTTGTCGTTCGAGCACTAATTAGGTACCTACTAATTATTTACTAAATATAGAAGCGATTGGCGTTGGTGGTCCTGCGGTAGTCACGGACATGTTAGAAGCCAGAGTCTGACAACCAGTTTGTACAAAGGGGTATAGTATTACCCAGTTAGTGGGTTGTGGACCCGATATATATTACTTTCCTCTATGGTTGTGGTCAGATAGGCAGTCGCTCCATGTAAAATACGGTATTCAGCTGCATCCGGTTAGACTGGAGCCGACCTCAATATAGTTGGGAAAAGGCTAGGCAAAAACCCCAAGGAACGTTCGACGAAAAAATAAAAAAGTGGAAGTGGTTTTTTGTAATTTTTTTATTGTTTTAACTTAAACACTAGGTGAATGATTAGCTTGAAGACTTCAGGTAGTCTTTGAGCACGTCCAGCGCGGGCGTCTCCTCACCGAAGTCCTGTTGACAAGACACGAAAGCTTTGTGAATAACTTACGAAACGGTTACATAGATGGAATGGCATGTGTTGGAATTCTGTAAGTCTATCCACATAAATGTAAGGGAAAGGGCCTTTCAGATTCTGGGCAGCAGTAATATACAGGTCAAATTAAATTCGTGATGGGTAACGATATTTATCTATACATGATAAAGCAAAACATACATTAAATAGATGATTTTTGATATGTAACATCATTCCTCTCGGTTTCCTGCAATCTGTGGGAGGGATTTCGTGAAAAAGGACGGAAGTGTGTAACAGGAAGCTGGGGAAGCGCGCGCGGTGCTAGTTTGCCTCCAGAAAAGACTTTCGACGAGACCCCGCCCCCTTTAGGACATTCATTTCTATCGCGCCGCGTGCGACGGGAGACCCGCCTCACGCAGCGTTGCTATAGGAATGATAATAGAAAAACAGCACGCCGCGCGGGCGCCCGCTCCGTGCACCCGCTTAACGCAGCGGAAGACGGCCTAAATGTTGCTTATTACCAAGGTGAGATGTCAGATGTTACACATCGTATGAGACTACTGTAAGCCGACGTTCACACGGACGTAATAAAATCGCGGCGATTTTTTTTCCTGCACTTGATTTTCAACGCTCTGCTCAGCGACGAGAGTTGAAAATCTAACAGTTTGTTTTTTCAACGCGCTGGGACGAAAGTGCGTCCCAACGCGTTGGATTCTCAACGCTAGGCTTAACACCGAGAGTTGAAAATCCAGTGCGCCATAAAATCCCGCCGCGATTTTATTACGTCCGTGCGCACGACCCCTAAAGAGTGTCCGTCCATTAATCACATCATGTTTTTTTTTTGCATTTTTTAACCCCTGGTGATCAGTGGTGAGGTTTTAGACTAACCCCTCACCCCTATCTCTTAAAAATTACAGAATATTTTATCTTTAAATAGCTTTTCGGTTCAGAAAGGCGCGTTAAACGAAAACTAAAATATCTCACTATAGATAGTGCAATCCACGAAGACGCGCCCCACTCCGCGATACTGTACTGTAAGCTGAACTCTAGTACGGCGCGGAGCGGAGTGGGGCGCGTCTTCTTGGATTAAACTTATCTATACACCCCCTCCCCTTATGATATTTCGTGATTCCCCCCCCCCCTTTCGAGCCTCAAGTGATTTATGGACGACCCCATAATATGTACACCATACACGTGATCGTATGTATTACAGACATCGAGTCCAGCCAGCCCAGGCCCTGAGTGTGTGGATAGAGCTTTATCAAGGAAAGACTATTCCTTTGTGCAAAGCTGCTAAGTATGTACGAGTGATAGGAAAGTTGCCTGTGCAAGTGGCGCGGCACCATAGGGTCACTCGATTTGATGTAGCGCCGTTATTTCGTCACTAGCAACGATGTATGCTGATAGTGTTCGTGCTGAGCGCAATGTGGGAAAAAGATAAGTTCTATTATTTACAAACTGTTCAAACTCAAAAAACTTGTTTTACAAGGTAAGAACTTCTGAACTATGTTATACAGTATGTTTCAGTGTTGGTTTGACCATACCTTGATAACTACGCACGAGCAGCCGACAATCTTCCTGGCCTTGCCGTCCTTGTCAATTTTGCAGAGACCGGCCCATTCACCGAGCTTCTTGTTGTTGTCCACCTGTTAACAAAAACGTGATTTTATAGATGGCCTAAAGATTGTTGCAATGTTGCAAAATTTTGCAAGTAGCAAATGCAGTCATGCTCTGTTACAAGTGATCTTTCAACAGAAAGACTTTCTCTGCTAGACATAGGCCTCCCCCAAGCACCGTTACTGCGACCGATTAAGTGCTTCCACCATCCAGCAGATTGTTGCAACCTTCACAAGGTCATCGGTCCACCTTGTAGGAGGCCTTCCAACCCTGACGTCCAGTACATAATACATACTTTTGAATAAATCCAGCACCCTTCTTGTTAGTAGTTAGGGCATAGGATTGACATAATTGTTGTGAATATTGTTTCAAATTCTACTAAATACTTAACTGAATATGACTGAGTAGGTTTAAATAATAAAATTTTGATGTTTAAAATGTTCGGGTGCTAGGAAAGTTGACTCGTCAGGTTGAGAGTCACCATAGGGGCACCCGGTTTGTTCTGCGCTCCTTAGGCGGGACCAGCAATGAACCGGGCCCGCTCGTGCGGAGCGCAATAATTAGTTTGAAATTTATAAAGGTTAAAAGTTAAGGTAATAATCTAAGCAAGTTGCAGCAGTAAGTGCAACTTAAAGCAGGAAGTGTAGATTGTAACATTATAAGGAAGTTGAGGTACAAACACTGGAGAGAGCTTTCCAGCGCTCTGCAGTGTTGCACTGTAATGACAACAACTTGAAGTATTAGAAGTAAAGTTATATTAGTTGTACTAGTCAAGGGAGCTACAGTATGGTAATATGCTAATAATTAAGACCATTGCAAATGTAAATTTATTTTATTCATATTTACCTTGACAAGTGGGATCTGGTGCTCATTACAAAGAGCCTGGACAAGCTTCTTGTATGCAGCCTCATCACAGTTCTCAGCCAATACGCACAGGACTGCCTGCCTCCTGTTGTGGACAATAAGCACAATTTAACAAAAAGGAAATAACCTGTAGTATGATTGTATTACTTTTACTATCATTTTATGAACCAATAATTTGAATGTAGTATTCAACAATTTAATAAGTTGTGGTGAACATATTTTTTTAAATATTGATAAAAATGTGGCACATATGGGAGGCCACAATGTTGATAATTAAAACAATGTGGTACTATGAATGTGCGTCTCTATCTGCATCGAAGTGTATCCCACACAATTCGCAAAGTGCGAGATATTTCCACAAAACGTGGGACTAGAACAGCCCCACACTGAGTGAATATTGGTTGAAGTTCCAATGCAAGGTCAGAGGGTTGTTTAGGGCAGATTTTAAAGAACTTATCATGTTCTCCATGAAGGTCACTAGTGAATCATAAACTAGTTTACTAAATAGCATTCATAGTCTACAGTTTCCTTCCAAAATTACCACATGGTAAGTAATAGAAATTGAACATAATTATGGTCTCATCTCATAGCCAGAAGCATTTGTGTTACTTGCCATACGTAGTTCACCTCGGATCCAGTGATTGTAACTCCACAAACTTATTTAAATGCCTTGGTCAAAAAGACATGATGCTCGAAGTGTTTACCTACTCCTAGCCACACTAGTTGAAAACCATCTTCTTTATCACACTTAGGTTGTAAAACTGAAAGAGTTATTTAGAAAAGTTTGTAGAGTTTACTAACTTGTCAAGAGCCTTGGCAGCCTCATGGAGTCCATGGACGAGTCCGCCGTGGATGAGGGCAGTCTTCAGCACCTCTTGGAGGGCTGTGTTCACGTCCATCGCTCCGCCGCTCAGGACGGGGTTCACGGGTACTTCACTGTAACCAAACGTACGTTATAACTTTGCCATATAATTTCATTTTTGAGCACTGTTGGGGTTGTTCACGAGATTATGGAATGTTTTATTTGGATGAAGAATATCAGTGAGAATACGATGAAAGTCAAACTCAGGTAAGTTAGGATCATGTTTTGAAGGTTATGTTGACAACATGTTTACTTATCATCTTCCCAAAATAAATTGCATTTTGGGGAATACTTTAATGTGACAATACGTATCTTATCAATTACAAAGACACGCTCCTGACTAAAGTAAAGAGTAAAATAGGCAAACAATGACGAAAACAAAAAGTACTTACACTTCGACTTCAGCCATGGTTTTTTGTGATTAGACAACCTGAAATACAAAATAGAACAGATTGAGACACACTCCGACATGATTTTAAAATAAACTCAGCCATTGCAGGATTAAAGATTGCGAAAATATATCAAGATTCAGAGCAAGCGAACACAGAACGTTTGACAATTTACCTTGCGTACCGGAAAAAGACTATAGCTGTCAAAATCATTTTTAAATGTGATATTACCGTAACATTTTTTAAGCTTGCAATAATCTTTGGAAAATTCAAACTCAAAAGTGTTATCAATGAAAAACCAACTAACCAATATAAAACAAGACCATCCATCAGCTTCAATAAAACTGTTGAAACAGGTGCAAACACTTGAAATAAATTCATCACAAGTATCACAAAGACCTAAAGATTTTATAAACTGGTATAATTGGTACTGGCAACTTATAAAGTAGGACTACGAAGTTCGTTGACCGGTGGCAAGTTTAAAACAAAAGAGTGCCAAAGACACTGTCATTTGAATTTTATAGCTGAATTTTATTTTTTTGTTAAATTTGTTTAGAAATATGTTTGTGTTTGTGAAATCGTAGTGTTTTAGTGTCTTATTTACAAAACTGTGTATTGTAGTTTTAAATGAGTATATTACTTTAATGAAGATGTACTATCAATTAAGTTACGTGTATTTGTTATTGCAATGATGAATCGAAGTCCTGATATATTGTTTACTGCTGAATATATAAAAAACGTTTTATATTTTGCAACTGTAAGGCAAGGAAAAGTACTTAAAAATACGGCTGATACGCAATACTTTTGTATAGACAACGAACTTGTGTACGAAAATTATTATTCAGATTTCGGACCTTTAAATCTTGGTTGTGTGTATAAATACTGTAGAATACTAAATGAGAAACTGAAACAGTATCTAAACAAGCAAACTATTGTACATTACACTTCAATTGAACCCAAAAAGAAAGCGAATTCTGCATTTCTACTAGGATGTTACGGAGTACTGTATTTGAGTTTATCACCGAGAGATGCTTTGAAGCCCCTGATGGTTCACGGACAGAGCTACAGGTCTAATAAACTTTTAATAAAGTAATTTTTACTTTTGTCCCTTAGTGACATTACATTCATTATAATAGTATTTTTATCTCACGAAGCGACGCGCGCTTTACTTGTGTGTAAAGACGAGTAGCGTTAGCACATAACACACACACACACTGACACTTCCGATTTCGCCATTGTCTCGGACAGTATCTAGAGAGTTTCTATGCTTACACACACAGTCTCAGCGTTTTTGTACACTTGGTTACCACAATTAAAGCGCGCGTCACTTTGTGAGATAAAAATACTGATACCATTAACCATTTAATACCATTCACTATTTCGTAGACCTTTCCAAGACGCAACGCAAGGTGAATCGTCCTACACAATATCACTGATGGACTGCCTCCAAGCTATAAAGAAAGCTCGAGAATTAGGTTTCTTTAACTTCCAAGATTTTAATTATGAAGAATATGACAGACTCGACAAAATTCAGGGTGGTGATTTGAACTGGATTTTACCTGGTAGGATGTCCGTTTTTTTATTTGATACTGTGCGCTTTTATAATTTTTAACGTGATGATATTATCGTGGACGTCTACGAAGGACGAAGTAAAATGTATGAAAATACGTGCACCATTTAACGTTATCGTAGATTGAAATTTAAAGCGTATTTTTTTTTTCCATACACTTTACTTCTCTGTGTTAACGTAATGCCGATAATATCACATTCTTCACAATAGAAATTATAAAAGCGCACAATCACTGTAATATTGTCGTTGTACTTACTTAGTATGGCGCCAATTACAACTTTTCCTTGAATGTTTTCAGGTAAATTTCTCGCGTTCATTGGCCCAGTTGACTACAGCGTATCTTTATTCCATCCGCCTGAAATGTACATAAGTTACTTCGTGGAAAACAACGTTAAAATAGTCATCCGATTAAATAAAAGACTGTATGACGGAAACGTGTAAGATAATCTTTAGATTACAATAAACAAAATCGCATATTTGTTACATGTTCAAATTTTGTATTGTTTCTTCTTTTAGATTCAATAATGTTGGTATTATACACTACGATTTATTTTTTCCTGATGGCTCCTGCCCACCACGACACATCCTATTCAAATTCCTCCAAATTAGTGAAGAAGCTAGCTGCGCACTCGCGGTGCATTGCAAGGTTATGAATTTAGTCTGTTTGAGATAAACCTTTGTGTCTTTTCTCTTTATTCTGTTTCTGACGAAGAACTTGTTCAGGCAGGTCTAGGGCGCACTGGCTCGTTGATTGGTTGTTATTTAATCAAGCATTACCGGATGACTTCTCACGAAGCTATAGGCTGGATGAGGATCTGCAGACCCGGATCCGTTATAGGACACCAACAGGTAAGAACCGATCAAGAGTCATCAATCGGCACATCGTAGTTTCTACATTTGCCGTAAACAATTCCAGACATTATTTCTTGTTATAGGGTTGGCTGGAGCAGCTTGAACCATGGCTGATAAAGCAGGGGAATCTTTATAGGTAGGTAAACTGGTGAAGATTTAATTGATAGTTGGTAATAAATAAGATAACCCAAATCCGTACTCGGCTGTCTATCCGTGCCGTCCTAGGGTACCTAACTATAAAAGATTGTCATTCTTACTTGCAATTTGAACTTCTTCCAGACCTGCAATATGACGGAGTATTGTGGCTTAGTATAATTGAACTGATAGTAAGCTACTCAAAGTTGAAATTAATAAAGTTTTTGACAGGAAACGTACGTACCAGGACACTGAGAAGATGCCATTGCATGAGTTCGGCATTTATTCTATTGCTGAAAAGACTATAAAGCAGCGGCCTGTGGTCTTCCATAAATCGCCTTCACCTCCACCTCCACCTCTAATCCAAAAACAAGTTCGATCGGATGCAGCGACCCCAGTGAGGCCACAGAACTCAAGGATTAAAGAAGGTGATAATAATAAATTATTTACTTTGAGTTTAGCCTTTTATGGTCCACTGCTGGACATTTTTGCGTCTATCAAGTTTTAGGTAGGTACCTCAAAATTAAGTTTTTCCGCATCTAGATGGACTGTGAAAGGCTTAGTTGATCTCAGGTTAATTTGTCTATTTTAGATGTATGTACGTAAGTACATAGTCAAACCTTCAAACAGTGTTAATTTCTTGTAGGTAATCTTAATTTGATTGTACTATCTTTTCACGGCACTATTTGTTGTAATTCGTTTAAAGCAACACTGTTTGTACTTTTACTCAAAAATGCATGTAATGTGGTCATTATTTTCACAATCTTGTTTGAGCAAAGTCGACCTTGCCGTTCTGTTTCAAGGAGCGGCCGGCAAAGTTTTGCTGGTCGCTCTAACAGGCCGGCAAAACATTGCCGGCCGCTATTTTGACGTTTCAACGTTTTAAAAAATCAAATGCAAAAAGGTTTTATTTATAACACAGCTGTTTGTATTTATAGAGATAGGTACAAAAAGATTTTATTCCATATTTGGCTGTATAGTTCCAACTACCATTGTTAAAAAAAAAAAAACAAAGAAGTAACAAAAGCGCGGTTCAGCGAAAATTTTATTTTTATTTAGTGACTTTTTTGTGTAATAAATGAAGAAATAATACAGCAGTCAAACACCGCATTAAAATTATCGCAAACTATTAGTAATATCAAACCGGGAAAGTCGGTGTTGAATTTTAGTAACTGTACTTTTCATAATTGTCATTTTAATTAAATTTCTAGTTAATTAATATATATTTTATTGAAATTACTTGCTGGTTTTATTTAAATTAGGTACTTGCATTTTTGAGTAAAGCACTATACAAGCCTTGGCCCACTATGACTGCTTCGCTGGTCACGCTATGATTGCCTCGAGCTAGCCTAGCTACGCTCGAAGCCTTCCAGCTTGGCCATCATTGCAGCCCTTGCTGTCCTCGCTGTAAAGGCCTCGACCTACGGCCTCGGCCTTTATCTCAGCTCGTCCATCAAGTGCTGCAAGCTGACCGCGCTGTGTCGGCCTGGAGCTGCGCTACGCTGCGCTGTCGGCCATCATCAGCGCGACCAGCAAAGTAGTCATTATAGACCGCGGCAGTAATGTACTAATTATTAGCTTTTCTTCCAGCAAAGCTTTACGCAACGCACCGTCAGTTTCAAATCATGTTTAAATGATAAACAGTGTTATTGAACGAGTTTTTCGTTGGTGACAGTCCTATGGTTCATGCGGGTGACGAGTTTCCACTTCAAAAATGATGAATTGAAGCAGGATGGTTTGTTAATGTAAATGCCCTTGAGCTATTCTATGTATCTAGTAACCTGCGTAAAACAGTTTTATAGGGTTCCGTACGTCCGAATTAAAAAACTAAACCCTTATAGGATCACTCTCTGGCTGGCTGTCTCTCCGTTTGTCACAGCGAATTTGCTCCGAATCTACTGGACCAATTTAGTTGGTACACATATGAGTATCTGTGACCCAAACACCGACGTGATACGTAAATAAATAAATTTTGAATACCCCCATATTCACTGTCGGGGGCAAATTGGAAAATTAAACAAAAAAGTTTTGCAAACTGTACCGTGTGATTAAATGGAAGGGCTTGTTGTGATTGTGAGGATCTCACTTTTTTTTTAAAATAATTTTACAATAAAACAGGCAGGGGACATAGCTCTTCCATAGTTTAAGGTAACCAATCCACTATAGTCACCCAAACCCATAGCCCAATATGTTTTGTTTCCATGTTCTGCAATAGTCCTGCACCAACTGGAGGTTGTCTTTGGGTGCACTTGCATAGTGCATACAGGGATAATCGTCGGTTGGTGTCTCATTCCATTTAAAATTGTCTAAGGGCCTCTGCAAGTTGGCTTCGGCCCCTCGTACGTCTTCCAAAGGTCCGGGACCCTAGGGTCCCGAGATTATGTCAAAGACAATATAATAATAATAATATAATTTTTATTTCAGACAACTTTTAGTTTTACAGTCCATATTAGTACAATTATTTAGGAATAATAAAGCACTACTTAATACTATATAGTTCGCAATTACATTACACTACAAAGGTAGCGAAGGCTGACGTTATGGAGGAGGGAAGCCGGAGCAGCAAAAAAAAAAAAAAATACCATTATGAGCTTCATGCTGATTAGTCAAAATAATTCTATTCCTACCAATCCCGAACTCATAAAACAGCTACGAATATGTTTTAAAAACCCTATATTCTATATACAATTACAATCTAAGAAAAGTAAACACGGGAACAATACATTTTATTAAATTTACGACTGCCAGTCAGTCATTGATATTTATCGTAAAGGGAAAGGGAAAGGGGGTTTGAACGAACCATCACGGCGTTTGTAATTTATAGTCACATCTGGGCGAGCACGTATTTTCAAAACTTAACCTTGAAAAGCATGTTTCTTCACAAAGTAATCTGTCAAACGACATTCTAAAACTATGAATGCCGCCATCCTAATAAGATCGTACTAATTATTTTCAAATCTACTCTAAATAAGTAATTTCAGCTTATTAAACTATCTACTTACCCCAATACCTAATTACAACGTACTTTATTTTCACATCCACTAAACTCAAAACATTAATCACTGTCCTATAACTACAAACAAATATTAATACTACTAGTAATGATAAACTAATGAATTCAATAAATATTGTGCGAAAAAAATGCAAATTAATATGGTTCTAATGCGATTACGTCAAAAAGCAACCACACATTGTCATACGAATAATGAAATGTTTACGAACTCCGAACTCCTAGCCAGTATTACGAAATTCAACGAAAACTACCGAATCAAATGCGTGTGCCAGAAAGAGGTGGTGCAATAGCAATAATTCCTTCTCGCTCCCGCGCGCACGTTTCTGCTACTATGTGCCTATAATAACCCGCTACAGACCGGCTTACCCGGCTCATAGAAACCGCGGTATCACGTGACCGGAGTGACGTCATGATGACTTTATTTTTTTTAAGGAAATTGAATTTAGTTAGCATAAGCCGGACGCGCCTACGAGTTATTTTAGCGCAGTGTTTTGTTGTTGGGTTATTAAGACAATTTTTAATGTATGTAGGCGTTTTGTAATAGGTATTTTAATTTTATGGTGTATCAAATACTTATAGTTTGATTATTCCATGACGATAGAGTGGTTGTGTTCCGAATTTCCAAAGGGAAGCCGGTAGGAATCGGCTTATATGGACATTTCGCCCCTTACAGACTAATATAACAAATGAGATCAAATTTTGTCGCGGACGGATACTTTAACACTACTAACAATTTAATCGAGGCTTAAGGCACTAACAACACTAATTAACAACAAAACAACACATCATAGGTACAGGAAAGGCAGTATGGCACTAAATTGACATCATGTTCCCCGGCCGATTCACCGAGCTATTCCACTGACGTGCAGCTCAGGGAACCGCCCAAAGATCATGCTATCAAGTCGTGCTGCAAACATCAGCATTAAGGTGTTTGTGCTTTTCCACAGCCTGTGTACGACAGAAGCCACTTTCGTATTATCGCATAGAAATCGCACGTTTTGGCTTGAAAAAACATACCTGACGCGCTGCAGAATCTAGGAAGCCTCAACAACGCTCTAAACGCGTTGTTATACTGAATACGCAACGCATTATAGAGTTTCTGAGAAAAGACCCATAGGCTGCTGGTGTAGAAAGTTTGACAAAAGTCCTTGAATAAAGTCTCTTTACTTTAACATCCACTGAGCACTTAGCAAACTTGCTGCGAGCCAACATGTTACCTCTTACAGTTAACGCCCTGCGTTCTCTTTCAATGTCCATATATTATCATCTTTCAAATCTTCGGTGACTAGGTATATGACCCAAGTACTTAAAATGTTTGACTCTAGTTAAGGCTGAAGTTTTGTTTAAACAATCTTTTAATCGATTTATACTTGAAATTCGTTCAACGGAAGTAAATTACGAAATATTTGATGAAGAAATTTGTAGAGTCATCTTTGATAATGCAATGCCTTGTGCAGTCACGTGCTTGTCATTTATTTATACTCGTGTCCTCCTTCACCCGCGAAAATCCATGGCACTATCACCAACAAAAAAGTCGGCCTATAAATATGGATATCATGGCGCAAAGTTTTGAAGACGGTCATCAAATGTATATTTTTCGTTTTACGTCCAGACTACGAAACTGATTATGAGGAAGATGAAAAGTTCATAGCGTCATGTGATCTGACTGTAAAGCCTTCTAAAACGCTGGCTCAAAGGAGAGGCTGTATAATAAGAAGTAACTTGCTTAGCGAAGAACATGGCGATAGTCACCAATCAGTGCGAGTGGCAGGCTGGAAAAAATACTTGTGTGGCCAGTCATGTTTCAATAAACTCAGTGATCGTTTGTGGATGTTGGCGGTGCGTTGCGCAGGCTCTGCTCCCGATACTTGTAATGGTACAGGCTTGTGCAGTTTATTAGACAGGGTTTGTATTTTTTAATATTTGATGAATAATTAATTGAAAATCTTACCAAATTAATACTAATTATAACTTTATTTTGTTTCCACGGTAGCTTATAACAAGACGACGGAGAAGGAGTGCGACTGGCGCGTGAAATCGTATGGTTCGAACACTGGTTCGCTAAAGACAACGTACAGCTGCAGAGGGTATGTAAATATTTTTTCGGTTGATTTTTAAATCCTCTGAATTCAATTGCCAGTAATGCCTAGTAAAATTAAGTATTAAGTTTTCTGGAAAGTGATGAATTACATCATCTAAGATGTATCTACAAGCGTCTGGATTTTTACTAGCTGGTTAGTTGACGGCAGTATTATAGATTCACCCCCTTTGTAATGGAACTTAACCATAATCAGCAAAATGTGGTTGTACTATGGGTACCTACTTCTACCTACCCCTTCAGGGAATTCATTATAACCAGAGGAATTTATTTGCAGTTTGAGAGAGCTTTTTCAAAAGTAAAAATTCTCGAATTATTACAACATAATTCCACAGGTTTGTTAACATGTGCTGGTAATCTTACAACTACATAACTTATTTTTCTTCCGTCTTTTAGAGAGTGCTCTTTAAATGTAAACTATAAATATGAACTGATTTTTTTTTGTAACTACTGTAGAGATCAATATGACACACTCAGTACTGTGTCACGTCGTAGCGGTGCGGGTGATCCCAGAGCTGGTCGTCCAGTTTCTAAAACCTTAACACCACGTGTATTACAGACGCCACGGAGTAATAGTATTAGATCTGCCGGAAAGGTAAATATTTCAAAATTCATTATGTAGATTTGCTATCTTTCTACTTTTATTTGGATTTTGGTGGTTATCCTCGTGTATCAATTAAATCTGCCATTTTTTAGGAGGAAGATTCAAAAAAATTCCGCACTGACATTCCTATTACAACTTACCGTACAAGCCAAGGTCCAGTAATAAAAAGCGTTAATGATGCTCGGGTACGCAAAGCAATTAATATTATTATCGTTATTTATTTACTGTAGATAAAGGGATAGTACGACTATATTTACTTTCAGAATTACCTAATGCGAACCAGTATTTATAATTCCGAACGGGAGAAGCACTTGAAGTCGTCTGTTACAGTGACCCCTCAGCATGGGCTCCGGCAACAAAGCCCACCTTTATTTAGTTCAACTGTAGGCAACAGAGAACGTGTCACACCGTTCGAGCGTACAAATACTTACAGTACAGGTACCTAAGTTTAACATTTTATTTGATTTACAAACTTTCTCTATACTCACATATCAGTCTTGCATTCAGTTTCAACGTAGTGCAAACATGCGAAACTTGAACGTGGTAAATATAATTCGGGTTTATTATAAAATAGCTAGAATGAGCTGCTTATTTCCTTATAGCACCTAAAATACCGGCGCCACCCCAGACTCGACGAAGACTTGGGCGTAGTCCGAGTCCACCAGCTCGGATATGCACCGAAAAGTCTCGAGCCACAAACACACCATCACCTACTGAGAAGTTCTTAGTAAAAGATGCCTCAAAAACTGCGTTGAAAGATGTCTTGTCAAGACTAAGGCGTGAGTACTTTGGAATTATTTTCTTCACCTAGAGTTTAGATAGTAGCCGGAGTAGCAAATGGAATTCTATCATCCGGTTAAGTTGTGAACTATGGTAGCAATCATATCTATTTTATATTATTATTATTTTACCATCGGAATGTGCTGCATCTAGCATAATGGCATCCCTTTTACTAAACGTTCCGTTTCACGTTTACGATATTTTGACGCGGTTGATATTCCTGGCAATTACTGCTAGTGCCGACAACTTGGCAAGACTTTTTTGAATAGAGAACTGTCACATAACTTAATGTCAAATTGAAAAATAACCTCTTTTATTATGATGCAATTCATAAAAATAATTATTTAAACAATGTTTACCAAGTGAACTGTGCTTTTTTAAATATTGGATATTGTGCTATTGCCACCTGAGATGGGTGCTTTAGTGACCAAAGCTTTGAGACCGATCAAATCTTTCAACATCGAAAATCGCGCTCATCGCGTGATATCCAAAGCAAAGCCGACTCCGGCACCGAGGTATCCTCACAATATAGAAGATTTAAAGCGAACACTTGAAACGGAACCTGATATAGACGAGAAATTAGATAAAAAAGATGATGGGCTTGATAAAAGATTGAAAGATGTTTATGTAACCTCAATTGGGAGGCCTGAAGTTGACGTTACCCGGGAGAAGACATCTGTTAACAAGAGTAAGCGTCCTTTGCCTCAAGACCGAAAAATGCCGGAGGAGTATGACTTTGGATTCAAAGAGCCAGATAGAGTGACTTATGGCCGAACTACTCTTCGAGATTCAATAAACTTTATTTCTGCACATCAAACGAATCCTACTGAAGTAACAGCTTCGAAAATAGCGCTCGAGTACAAACTAAAAGAGGAGGATGTAGAAAGTGTACTCAAATATTTCAAGACTTATGAGGTATACATACCAGAGACTAAGAAATCGCCAGCTATATTTGCAGGACCAGCACAATTGAGGAAACAACTTAACAAACTTGAGACAAAAGAATTAGAAGCTAATAAAGAGCAGCAAGATGCTACAGCAGCCAACACAGACGCAAAAGTAAACGAAGTAGGCAACACAGACACAAAAGTAAAAGAAGTATCCAACCCAGACACAAAAGTAAGTGAAGTATCCAACACGGACATAAAAGTAAAGAAAGCAGCCTAGTTACCATTCTGTTATGTTTGATTTAGTTTAAATAGATAAAATTACCTCCAATGTTTCTGTTTTACATTAATTAGTTTCTGGGATAGGATATAATATTAAAATGAAGTTCTTTTTTATGTACATATGAACAGCTTTAATATATTGTATTTTGCGACCTGATATTGTAATAATTATTATAATCTTCAATGATTTTGTGGACAGTGGCAAAAAATGCTTGTAAGGTGTTATTTAATTTACAAAATAAAGAACTAAGTTATGCATGCTGTGGTCTTAAAAGATATCTATAACATTAATTATCAATCATCTTGATAGTTTTATTATTAAATGTTGCTGCGGATGGGCTATTTATTGTATCATCTACATATTCTATTAAACTCTTAACACACATAACATCACGCCTATTCCCCGAAGGGCTGGGCAGAGGTGTGCTACACTTCTCAGTATATATTCTTTAAATAGTATAGCACCTAGGCAGGCCAATGTGATTTAGTAGTTAGAAAGAAAAAAATTAAATTGTTTTGTTTTTAATTATGATACTTTTATTTGCAGACCAAATCTGTTCCTTAATAGGTATAACCAATAACCTGAAATATGGTGTAACTTTTTGTCCTTGTTTACTGTTTTTTTGTTTGTCCCCACCTACTTACCAAAATTCTATAGATGTTTGTCCCAACCAACGATACTTAACAAAATTCTATAGATGTTTGTCCCAACCAACGATACTTAACAAAATTCTATAGATGTTTGTCCCCCACTTATGATACTTACCAAAATTCTATAGATGTTTGTCCCCACCTACAATACTTACCAAAATTCTATAGATCATAATGCTTGTTTTTATTCTCTTTTTGGTTACTTGTGTTTTTGCAGTCGTATTTTCGTTTTTAAAATAACTTTTTTTTATTTTAATCTTTTAATTTTTTATAATTTCTTATTCCAAATTACATTGAAACATATTATAATCTAGAAGAATTTTTGTAATCACCTTTCAAAACCCTTCATTTTTAACCGACTTCAAAAAAGGAGGAGGTTTCTCAATTCAACCGTATATTTTTTATGTGTGTTCGCGGATAACATCGTCGTTTATGAACAGATTTTGATGATTCTTTTTTGTTGGAAAGGAGATATCCCAAGGGTGGTACCATGATAAGGACACCAGGATCTGATGATGGCATCCCAAAGAAATCGAGGGAACTCTTCTAATATTATAAGCATACCTATAGCAATTTGGGTATTTTTAGGGTACCGTAGCCAAATGGCAAAAACGGAACCCTTATGGATTCGTCATGTCTATCTGTCTGTCCGTCCGTATGTCACAGCCACTTTTTCCGAAACTATAAGAACTATGCTGTTGAAACTTGGTAAGTAGATGTATTCTGTGAACCGCATTAAGATTTTCACACAAAAATAGAAAAAAAACAATTAATTTTGGGGGTTCCTCATACTTACTGAAACTCAATTTTTTTTTCAAATGATAATGAGGTTTCTAATTTTTTTTTTCTAAACTTAATGGTTTGCGCGAGAGACACTTCCAAAGTGGTAAAATGTGTGTCCCCCACCCTGTAACTTCTAAAATAAGAGAATGTTAAAACTAAAAAAAATGTATGATGTACAGTAAGCGCTCAAAGGTGCATAAACACGCTAAGAGTCGTATTGCTGTGAACACGCGGTGTAGTCCGTACATTTGTATGTGTAATCAGACGTCTGTGGTGTGTGTGCCCTACACACACCACAGAAAACGCAGTTTTGCACTAACACTCTCGTATCGTCGCGGTTCGCGAGCGCCGCACTTTATTGTTAGACACGCATTATACGCGTGACCTTGGCCAGTTTATGGCATTGCTAAAATTCGAAAGTAAATTATATGTGCAGATAGCAGAAGGCGTTAAGCGTTGATCTTAGATTCAAGATGGCTCAGGTTCTAATCTCGTAAATCACAGCGCTGTTTTTGCAAATATTATTATTTTTGTTTGCAATAATAATATTTTTAAATATTCCTGCCTATTTATTAATGTTGTTATTGCAATAAAGGATTTAGAATAAAAAATGCGTGATATGTTATAATAAAAAATAAATAATATTTATTCGTTATATTTATTTTACTTAAATATAGTTAAAAAACTGCTACAATTATTTATCATTACTTCACCTGAATAATATGTGAAATAGATGTCTAGGAACTTAGAAGCAATTTGTATTATTTTGACATATTTAAATTTTGAAATGTTTTAAATGGATTTTTTTCACCATATATATAGAGCTTTGATAATGTTCGAAGTAATTAAGCAATAAATAAGAATATTAGACTACATAGAATGTAAAAAAATCTACTGACAATATTGTTGATTTTAAGGTAAAGTATTATTTTAAATTTAATTTGGCTTTAGTAAATATTGGTTGGTATTGAGGTTATAGCTTAAGTATTCATTTTCTTTACGAAAAGAAGATTGAAACTAAACCTCAAATTTTAATCCTAAAATAATAATATTACTAAAATAATATTAATTAAACAATTTCGGTCTATCTGCAAGAAATACGACAAACACCCTATTGAAACGTGCTTAAAAAATTCGTTACCATAAATTCATGCAATAACGAATCTGTTGTTTATTAAGTTGATACGGTCAATATTTTAAGGTCAAAAACGGTTTTCTAGCTGGTCTTCAGTGATGCAAGCCTTCAGAGTGCACGGCGAACGGTTCATAACGACGTGTTTTTAATAATTCAGCAAAATATCTCGTTGGTATGAAACCATTTGTTTCATATTCATTCACCATTTGACGTCGCTGCACCTCGATAATAAGCCCCTTCCTCATATCTCTTAACCCTCACAGTATTTCTCTAGAACAAAGAAAAACATTGTTTTTATTACACATAATACCTAATTATTTATTATTCACTAATCGAATTAAACCTCATAATGAATTTAAAACTTTAAAGGCATCTTCTGTCTCAACAATACCTCTGTTCTATCAACAATACCCTTGATTAAGATTTATGTTTAGTAAAATATGAAATATATAAATGATAACACTCACACTTAGTCCGGTTTCATTAGATATTCACTTCACTTTTACGCAGCGCAATAATATTCTCTGATCTGATCTGATCTCTTCAATATATTTTATGCCTGCTTTTTGAATATAATAACCACAACACTGCGCTAAATACTCGTCACCAATATTATCCACGAGCCAACAAAGTTCTATTAATTGAATACTCGTAACGAACTGTATCTGTCTACCCTACAGAAATCGAAATAATTTACTTAGTTTTCTGTGGTCTACCTGCTAAACTTTAATATTTATGTGAACAAGACGAATGAAACAAAAAACGAATGATTATCGAACTAGTCATTGGTTGCAGACAAAGTGAGTGTGTGTGTGTGTGTACTGTGCGTGTCTATAGTATTGTAACAATTTATAGAAGAAGGTCGTAAGTCAAACCGAAGCGTCAATCTATTGCTTTGTGAGATTGCTCATGGACTTTTGGTCGGTACTGTACATTATCATGTAAACTTCCACCGAAAATTGTTTTGAACGAGATCTAGTACTTAAGTAGTTTTTTTTAATACGTTATAAATCGTAAACCGCAATTTACCTTTCATTCAATGTTACTTGCTGCTACGGAACCCTTCATGGGCGAGTCCGACTCGCACTTGGCCGCTTTTTTATAGTAGCTCGTGCAGTTGCTCTTGAAAAGCATCATTTGGTGAAGTGGAACTGATGATGAAGACCACAGATGGCCACCGGAACTTCTCAATAGTAAATACTAAGTACCTATCCACGGGTTGCGATTCGATTACCTACCTACTTTAATATGGTTGCCAAGTAATATATGCTCGTCCCAATGCATATGGAGAAGTGGAGTTGATGGTAAAGTTCCAGGAGAACACAAAGATTAACGTCCCTGCATCGCGAAAAGCAATATTTTGTAAAAGGTGATGAGCAGTTGACATTAGGCTATTGTAACTTAGATAAATTACAAACTGACCCACTAAAAAGCGAGAAATAAAACTTAAAAAAAAATAACCGACTTCCAAAAAACACTACAAAGTGAATTTTTTTTTTGTAAAAAAGTTTTTTGATTCCTACATTTATTTTTTGTTGTAAACAAACATTTTGGCGCAAAAAATCCACAATTTTTTTATTATACCCAGTGACACTCGCGGAATAAAGACTGATCTAACGACATATTATCATTCATCAAAATCGGTTCAGCCGTTTAGAGGAGTTACGAGGGAACATCGAGACGGACCAGAGAACATTAAGGCCTGAAATTGCGTAAAGCGGGCGCCCGCGACGGGCACCCGTCGCGTGTCTACGCGCGTGCACAGAGCTTGTAATATACGCGCGTGGACACGCGTATGGGCTCCGTGGGAACGCGAGTTAACGCGACGGCCCCCGTCGCGGGTACCCGTCGCAGAGACCAGATTATTGTATTTACGCAGTGTTGCTAGTACAATTTCAACGGTGTGCATGCACAGTCGTGTCGATGGAGAACGTAATATATTAGTACTTAAGCGACCGAGCTCTGCTCTGGTGAAAATTGATAAGGCTCATTTAATAGATAGTATAGGATAGTTCATACCAATCCCATGCATAGTACGTAGGTACATACTAATTCCATGCTGCCATGATAGTAGATACTTACTAATTCCATGCTACCATATCATTATTCTAATGTAATCATTATTATCTTGTTCTTGGGCGACCGAGCTCTGCTCGGGTGAAAATATGGAGAAAACGAATTTTCCCGGATATGAGACATTGAGACCTAGCTAGATCGATTTTTCGCTCCCGTAAACCACTATATTGCAACTTTCATCGAAATCGTTAGAGCCGTTTTCGAAAACGTGATTAAATATATATATATAGGTACACAAATATTGCTCGTTAATAGTATATATTACATTGCAAAACCACTGGCCACACTGCTGGCGGGCAACACGCGTGCCCCCGCACGGAGGCGGAACACATGGTGCGAGTGAGGGGCCCGCTTCCCCGCGACGGACGCCCGCGCGCGTGTCCCCGTAACGGAGCACTTTTTATGGAACCGCGCGGACGTCCGCTTAACGCAGTTTCAGGCCTAATACTAGACGGACGGACATACATACATATCTACATACCTATATTATATAAATTCTATTCTATGCATAATTCGCGCTGCTACTTCGTTTTCGCTTATGGCTTAGCGTTCTAACATTTTTTTTTGATTGCTCGGCTCTTAAAGGGCTTGCTACACGGCTGCCAACCGCGTCCCAACAGAGGTGACCTTGGTGGTTTACAACCGTGCAGTTGGTGGTTTACGACCAAATTTCAAACTGCCTGTCGCCAACCAAGGTTACCCACCTCTGTCGGACGCGGTTGGCAGCCGTATAGCAAGCATTTAAGGGTCGTAGTGTCATGTTAAAAAACCTTATACCTCCGTTAGGAGTATATATGTTCTGTGCCTTATACCACCTACGGACTACGGTGCAAAAACGTCACTTATGCAATTTTTGTCAAAATTGATCTGAGTATGAGAAAAAGTAGCTAATGTACCCCTTTACCTGGTGAGTAATAATATGAAGTTCAAAGTTGTAGTTTAAATACTTATAGCAGTTAATTTCTTAAGTCATTAAGAACTATACGCGTTAAGAACCCCTCTGCGTTGAAATTTTTCGTCGGTTATAAAACTTATTAAAAAAAATCAGCTGTTCCATACATTTTGACCGCGTAGGTATTTTTTCCATACATTTTGACACTTTTCTAGGAATCAGCAGATTTTTTTAAAATAACCGACTAAAAATTTCAACGCTGGGGTGTTCAGAATTATGTACTGAATCCATGGTTTCAGTTTTCGCGTCGATGTCCCTGACACCCTGTACAATTATAATAGGATGTCGAATTTTCAAACGCTTCTCCTGAAAAATTACTTACATCATTTTTGCATAAGTGACGTTTTTTTGCACCGTAGGTGCGATATATGTATAATTATTTTAAAACATAGAATAGTGTTGATGTACTTTACACAAGTCCATTCCACTTTCTAAAGGCGGCTTCCAACGGTGGGTGATATTGCTGAAGGACGCGGACTAGCCCGCACGGCCGAATACCACGGACAGCCACACACTGCATACCAAGGTTCTTCCCACGGTCCGTGATATTGCGGACAGATGCAGACCAGCCCGTTGAGATTGGATCCATTTTGTCATTCCGAAATGCAAAGTGAAAGAGAAGCTGGCACCGCATCTTTGAAGTTACCGACTCGCCGCGGATCGGACACACCGCGACTGACGTGTCTGCGGTACCACTGACGATACTCTTCCGATGGTACGTCGTCGGTGCGGGCTGGTTAGCGTCTATCCACAATATGCGCAACGTGGGAAGCCGCCTTTACATAACCCTGTACCCAAATTGCGTAATACAACACAATCTGTTTTGATTTGAAACAGATTGCTAATCCGTTGCTTCATAAGTTGGAAAAACAATCTGCTCTACAACGTAAATAACGCAATTAATGTTGTTGAACTGTCAAATGAAACAAATTACTTAGGCATAATTGTTTACGAAAATAAGTTACGCAATCAATTACGGTACCGGACTAGGTACCAGTTTCTGGAACATAAAAATAAACTTGACAAATTGTCAAGTGCGCGTAAACTGCTGTGATTGGTTGAATGAATGATCAACATCGCATCACATGCGTTAAATTTTGATTCGTTGATAATTTTTCGTTCCAGCGGCTGGGCGATAGTCTTGTAGTCATCTAATATATTGACCTTGTTGGTACAGTGTCGATGTGTCGCGATCGCGACGGGTCTCTGGGCGCGGCATCGCTAGGCGCAACTATGGAGGCGCCCGCGCCACGCCGCGCGCCCTCTGTGCGCTCCGACGAGCGACCGTTGGCCACGCAGGGGGACCTGCTCAACAGCATTAAGGTACACCATCATCATCTTCATCTATAATAATAATACCAGGCTATTATTGCCCTGCAGTGCAAAGTGTGCCTTGGGTTCGAACTCGAGACCTATGACTCGGCAGTCCGACGGTCACTCCACTAGGCTGTCACTACTTATGTACCTTCGAGGTACCCTCTTATCATACAGAGAAGGCACGAGCTTTGATCACCACGCTTGCTCAAGACGGCTTGGCATTTCAGACTTATTTGTAAAAGTAGGAATAAGTAAGTACCTATAAAAGATCGGGATAGGCCAGTAACCGTAGACACAAAAATCTCGCTAAGTCGCAAAAAATTGCACTTGTACCTGTATTGATTTTTGGGATGTTGTTAGGATAGATAGATAGATGGATTTTGGATTGTTGATAGGTAGTGTAAAAACAAGTTTGCAGCTTCGAAAGACCTGTGCTGTGCCCATCGATCACTAATAAATTATTACTTTATTAGTGATCGATGGCTGTGCCTGTGAAAATAACTGCGTGGTGCTCTAAAAACTTTGAAATCGGACGTTTTTCAGTTTTTGACTTAAAACTTCTAAAAGGTGCATCCTACGTATAAAGTCGCCCTTTACGCTTTTCTTAAGTACCTACCTATACTAAATTTGCAGCAATTTGAGCGCAGCCTGTAGGTCTCTGACCTCTGTAGGTTTGAACTTTTTGTGAAAAATGGCCAATGTTTAAGTGCTGTATCTCGGGTTCTATTAGACGCACAGTTACACTCAAATTGCAGATACCTACTTGAAAAAAAAAAATCCGTAGGATGCACTTTTAAGAAGTTTTAAGCCAAAAACTAAAAAAAGTCCGAAAAATTTCGAGGTTTTTCGGGTTCCACGTTCGATCAATGATCGAAGGGCAATACGCAGTTACCACAGTCTTTCGAAGCTGCAAACTTGGTTTTACATTATTGGTAGGTAGGTATCTATCATAATAACATACCATAAAATCAGTAAGTAGGTACAGTGCAATTTTTTGCGAGTTTTGCGACCTACGATGTTTTAAATGACTGGCATAGGATTTGAACCCACAACCTCATGCATGAGAGGCGAGGCCTTTTAACCATTGTTCCATCACGTCATCTTCGTCAAATTGGATAAAAATAAAATTGGACGACAAAAATTGAGTAATGATTACCTAAGGGTTGTTTCAAAGTTTCCCGACTACTTTGGGTCTACAACTGAGCTTGTAATGAGGTCAAACAAGAATTTGTTTACTAAACAAAATCCTGCATTCTCTAATCTAAAGAGTTCAAGTAACCCCCTACCTTCGTAACGACCACGAGTCGTGGCCGCAATTTTGGCCCCTGAAGTTTGGTCGCACAAAGTAGTCGTGACCACGTAGCTCGCGAGGTTCATTGTTACCGCTTAGTAGTTGGTCTACAAATCCAGGACAGTCAGTACCCTAATTGCGTAATACAACACAATCACAATCTGTTTCGATTTGAAACAGATTGCTAATCCATTGCTTCATAAGTTGGAAAAAAAAATTGTTCAACAACGAAAATAACGCAATGAATGTTGTTGAACTGTTAAAATGAAACAAATTAGGCATAATTGTTTACGCAATTAGGGTACCGGTCGAAGTATAGGCATCAGTCAGTTGAAGCCTGTTACACGACTGCCCAAAAAGGAGTGTATGTTTTCAGGGTTCGTGTTTGTATGTATGTACGTATGTGAGTTTCTTTGTTCCACTAGGCAGGAAGGAACGCTGACACCTGAGATACAGGACATGTCCTAGTTTGGGTGTCCGGAGTTTCACAAATTCGTGCATGTGCTTAGTCTAATTACTATAAGGATACAAGTTATTTAAGAAATTCATTGTTAACCCTTTTCTCTCCTTATGTATGTAGGCTTATGAAATAAAAAAAAATATAATTTTTTTATTATTTACTATAACTTTTAAATGCCTGAACAGATTTGAATGTATGGGGTATCGTTAGAATCCTTACATCCATCATCCCGAGTGACATAGGCTATTAGCTCTATTACCTCTTAGGCCTCTGCGGTCTGCCTCGAATCTTGCGGGCAGCGGGGCGGCGGCGGTGGCGGCGCGTTCAAATGCATAGATTCATATGTAACTGGTCTCGATAGCAGCGGCGCGGGGAGCGAGCGGTTCCATATAAAACTATACGATGCCCCCGCCGCCCCGCTGCCCGCAAGAGTCGAGGCAGAGGCCTTAGATTAAAAAGTGATCCACATGGCGACACAACAACAGTCCCCCAACAGCAATGACAATTTTATTTATCTGTTTAGTCAGCAAATAAATGAATGACCTTTTGCTTTGTACAGACGCCAGCACATCAAGCTACCCGAAACTGTCAAATTTTCCCAATCAACTTTGAACCTTACTTATCAGAGATAAAGTTGAAAATCTATGAAATAAATTTGACAGATTGTAGTAGCCTGATGTGCTGGCGTCTGTACATGATTAATTAATAGATAGATAGATAGAATATTCTTTATTATGTAGGTACACCATAAAAATTAAAGACAATTTTTTTTTTTACTTTTTTAATACATTGCAGTTGTATTTTTTAATTATTACATGGTCCTAATCCGATATGATAAATTACAGTTACAAAGAAGATTACGTGATAGTATCAATGCAGAGAAAACAGGCGTGTTACACGATAACTTTAGGTAAGTGATGGCGTATCCGTTACTCCCAAGAAAATCTCTTCTACTGAATTGAGTTCAACGAATAATTTGAGCGTTATCTGCTGTAAATGTGCGCCAAATAAAAATTGCGCCAAAATTTAAATTGTGCGTAAAATTAAAAATATTCAATTTGTGAATATTTTATTTTATTTTTTTAATGTTAATATTTTTTTTAGCTTGTATTTCGTTAATCCTTATCCTTACATAAGTATTATAAAACAAAGTCCCCCAACGCGTCTGTCTGTCTGTCTAAACGCGATAAACTCAATAACTACCCGACGGATTTTCAAACGGTTTTCACCAATAGACGGAGTGATTCATATGGAAGGTTTGAGTGTATAATTAATTAAGGTTTTGTGTAAATTGGCTGAAATTTGACGATTATTGTTGAAGATGTCGGAAAATATCATGCCGACTGGGAACTATAGATAATGGCGTGCGCCGCGGAAAAGTGACATAAAATTTATGTTCTATAGAATTGTTCATCTTAAAAAGTTCAACAAAAAGTCCGCGATGGCATATGTCTATCTTCTAAGTATGACCCACAGTAACCATTATTATCTTTCAGAATTTGATAAAAATTTCACTGTTGTTTCCGAAGCTATTTTGACCGGTATTATATTAATCCTTATCCAATAAACTATGTTACTTAAATTTAGTATTTAATTTAGAGTAAAATATGCCTTGACATAATTTCATTTAAATGAATGGTTTAAAAGATTTCACAGATTCAAAATTATACGTAGCAAAATAATTATGGTTGACGGCAACGCGGGCGCAGAATGACTTTTCCTCGGCTATTAGGTATGTAATCCCGGTATCGGTAGTACTTTCCCGTGGGATATTTTCCGACATCCACGTGGGCGAAGCCACGGGCAAAAGCTAGTAGTATTATAATTACATAGGTACTGTATATTTCATTAGACGCTCAAATTTTCGGTTTATACCCAAACATCTTGGGTTGATTCTGTTTCTTGCATTTTGACGTCAAAATTGGTTTGGTTTGGTTTTGACTTGAAGTGACAATGTTCAAAAACGCGTGTACATAAGTTTCAGACCAAATAAAAAATCAAGACAGCGCTGCGAATAATACAGTGAAGCATGCCAAAACGGTGTACTTTCGCTTTGTGCATACAAGCTCCCACGCACACATTTCTAACCATTCACAATGAAACTACACCTCACTAAGTGCACACATGTTTACGAAACCGCCTTCACGTCACTGTTGACAGCGCTCTGTCTTGGTATTTTATTTGGTCTGAGGTACGTATTGAAACTTTTATGGATGTCAAGAATAACAAGAAGAACTGAACGCCGTTTTTTTTTTCTGTAGGGCATCTCATAGCTGACCTCTGAGGTCATGACTATTTAACCGGGCTTTCCTGTGGCTGCCTTAAGCTTCTACACTCGAAAGCCTCCAGCCAGGGGCATACAAACTAGACTTATATACTAGGCGAGCGTTTGCTAAGAGCACCCCCTGTGGAGTACGAACCTCGGCTTAGGGCGTCGCTGGGGGGAGGACATCAAAGATGGGACGGGCTGAATCAGTTTTTTTTTTTTTTTTTCTTAGCCATTATTGTCCCACTGCTGGGCAAAGGCCTCCCTACCCTCTTTCCACCTCTCTTTGTCCAGAGCTTCCAAGAACCAATCTTTCTTAAAGGAGTCCAGTTCATCCCGCCATCTCCGTCTGGGCCTGCCGCGATGTCGTTTGCCACTAAGCGGGACCCACTGGGTCGTAAGTTTGGCCCATTGATCGTTTGACATGCGGCAGATGTGTCCAGCCCAATTCCATTTAAGCGTGGCAGCTTTTCGAGTGACATCAGTTATTTTAGTGATGGAACGGATTGTTGTATTCTTAACCCGGTCCACAAGTTTAATACCAAGAATACTCCGTTCCATAGCTCTCTGGCAAACCCCGAGCGTGGACCTCTGCTGAATTGTCAAAGACCATGTTTGAGAACCATACGTGAGGATGGGAAGAATACACACGTCGATGAGTCTTTTCTTGAGGGATAGAGGAAGATCGCCCTTCATTAGATCTTTCATGGCCCAATAGCTCTTCCAGGCATTTTCGGTGCGTCTTGCAACTTCTTTGTTTTGTCCATCAGTTTAGATCATGATTATTAATCGGGGAATTTAAAGCTACGTGCTCAGCTGCAACAACTGCTAGTACCTTATTTTCGAGCAAGGGTCGGGGGTGAGTATCATTTACTCGGGGGTCATAGTCGCGGAGGACCTCGTCGGCGAGGTCGGAATATCGGGTGTTTGTGTTTGTGCACTGTACTGGTGGCCCTATTGCTCTCCTGGACTCCGACATCTGGGTCTGTTAGAATATGCCTCGGACGGCGTATCTGACTAATCCTACTTGGGATATAACTGGCGGCCTCGACAACCAGAGGGTTGCGATGTTTAGCCGCGGAATCAAAGAAACACTTTGCATTGCGTTTAAGAAACTGATGAATAGTAGGGATTTTGAGATCGAGATGGAGGCTCTCGTTCCTAACGAACCAGGGAGAACCGGTAGCCCTACGAAGGAATCGGTTTTGGAGGGTCGGCATCCTATGGATATGATGGGGCTTTGCATGAGCTAAGACGGCACCCGCAGAGATCATGATTGGGCGAATGCATGCTGTGTAGATGCGCAATTTGGACTTAAGTGACAATTTGCTACGTGCATTTAGGACGGAATGGAGTTTACCGAGAGCGAAAGCGGCTCGCGAGCGAGCCTGCTTTATGTGCTCTGCGAAAGTGAGATGATGGTCGAGAACAACACCTAGATATTTGGCTCGCTTCTCCCAAAGGATCTGCTTGCCGAACATGGTGATTGGTCGGGGCCCCCGACCAATCACCATTGTTTTTTACGCGGTTTCGAAAAGAGAATCGCTTGACTTTTGACGGGATTTACTTCTATCCGTCACTTTCTAAACCAGGCGCCAAGGTTATTGACTGCGGTTTGGAGAGTGTGGGCTATGCGCCTTTTACCTCTTCGGGATGTTGCTGGTAAATAACGTAAAAGTGAGGGGGGCAAGCACGGAGCCCTGAGGGACTCCTGCACGAATAGGACGGGTAGAGGATAGTGCGCCTTCGATGCGATATCGAAAGATGCGGTTCGACAAATAGTCTCGTAAGATGAGCACGAGACGCTGGCACACCGAGTTAGTAAAGCTTATATAATAAGCCGTTGTGCCAGAATTTGTCGAACGCTTTCTCTATATCAAAGAATACTGCACCCGTCATACAACCGCTTTGGAAACCAGCGGTCCAGCGCTTATGTGTTCTACGATACGGTGGGCCTGATGCACGCTAGAGTGCTGAGTTCAAAATCCGAACTGTTCGTTGGGAATGAGGCCCATGGTTTCGGCGTAGTCTCTGAGATGCTTATAAATAAGCTTCTCATAGATTTTTCCGAGAACCTTGAGCAGACTAATGGGAGAACCCACAAACGGGCGACGCACGTCTTAAGTACTTGAGTTCGATAGTTGCGTGCATGTGTGGGTTACATACCACTACATACGCACAAATTTAAGCTATCTACCCATGTAAGTACTTCATTTTTCTCTCCGCTCATTCGTTTAAAATCTTCCTTCTGGAACAACGTTACTCCAGCAGGATTCGTTTTTAGGTTTTTTTTTTTTTCAAAACAACAGCACGCACAATGTCTTATTTGGCGTACATTTAGGATTCGTTGAACTCAATTCATTCTAGAAGAGATTTTCTTGCTGGAGTAACAGACACAGTAATGGCAATAATGGTGTATCCACTTTCGGCAACTTCATGATTATTATTTTTTCAACGATATTTTTTTAACAGTTTGGTGCCCTGGAATACATATATCAAGAACGAGATCTCTGGAACTAATAATAATATGACGAAACTGAATCAAGACTTTGGGTGTGTAATAGTAGATAGTTATAGAAGGGGCTAAAATGACCAATTATAACGAGGTAGTTTTACTCCCGAATTGTAATGGGTCATTTTAGCCCCTTGTATAACAATCTACTTTTCACTAAGATTGCAAGAAAATAAAATAATCCAATACATTAATTCAATAGGTAGTTTATTTTATTAAAAATTAAATGCAATTTGTACAATTCTGGATATATAAAGAGATTTCCTGGCAACTTAATTTTGGTTTGCTGTGAAGATGAATGTTGAGTTGTCTATGGGGTAAACGTGGGAGATACACGTAGTTCCAGGTTTGCAACGAGGGACTCGTTGCTAAAGATTTCGCGCCAATGTCTTTTTTTTTCTTTTGTAGCCGCAACGCAAAAATAAAATGGTCTTATTTTTTTGTGAAACAGTAATAAGTCGAGTCCTTATTCGTGATTATTTTACATAAGAATAAACATTTTTTCGTTTTTGAAGGCTCGTTGGTAACAGACAAAGTTAAAAATAAATTACTTTTTCCCCTAGAGCAAGATTTGCTATTTTATCCTGGTACGCTACAGTAACGGAGCAAGAGGAGTGAACAAGTTTTTTTTAACCGACATCAAAAAAAGGAAGAGGTAATGCATTCGATGAGTTTATATTGTTATTACAGTCTGCATTACTGCTACCTGTTGCAGGTTAACGGGAACGCTTTTCATTAATAATATTATATTATCCTACTGTATATTTCACTAAACGCTCAAATTTTCGGTTTATACCCAAACATCTTGGGTTGATTCTGTTTCTTCCATTTTGACGTCAAAATTGGTTTGGTTTGGTTTTGACTTGAAGTGATAATATTAAAAAACGCGTGTATAAGTACTTAGTCTTGAAACTTTTTATAGATGTCAAGAATAACAAGAAGAATCGAATACTGTATTCAGTGAGCTTATAAGTTTGTTAATTTATGCGCTAGGATTTTTCTTTGTGTTTTCATAAAAGATTGTTTACTTTAAAACGGTAAATATTTTTGAAAACCTAATTAGGTAATGCACAAATACGCACAAACATTCACATAAAAACTTGTTGAAATCTATATTTTCTGTCAATATTCGATACAATGTTTGACAGGAAATAGAGATTTCAACATGTTTTTATGTGAATGTTTCCCCAGTGCAAACGCACAAATTTCATTTTCGGCGCACATTTACGCACAAATTTAAGCTCTCCGCCCATGTAAGTACTTATTTTTCTCTCCGCTCATTCGTTTAAAATCTTCCTTCTGGAACAACGTTACATCAGCAGGATTCGTTTTTCCGTTTTTAGGGTTCCGTAGTATACAAGGAACCCTTATAGTTTTGTCATGTCTGTCCGTCTGTCTGTCTGTCCGCGGTCATGCTCCGAGACCCTTAGTACTGGAAAGCTGTATTTTAGCATAGGTATACATATAAATTACGCCGTCAAAGTGGTAAAATAAAATTATGAAAAATATTTTTTTTAGGGTACCTACCTCCCATACACGTAAAGTGGTGATGTTTTTTTTTTATCCAATTATGTGGGGTATCATTGGAAAGGTCCTTCAAAAATATTGTAAGTTTGCGGGAGCCATTTTTGGATTCAGGGATCCGTTTGCGAAATATTAAGCTTTAAAGTGCCAATTTTTGTTAGAGTCAAGTGTCTCCCCTCACCTCGCGCACATTTGGGAGTGGCGCGAGGAGACGAAACGCCGGGGCTTAACTCCGATGCCGCAAGAAGTCGCGGCACAGCGGACAGAGCTCCGGCGGGATCTCATGGCGCAATGGAGAGTGCGATTGTCGCAACCCAGCGCTGGGCACGCCACAATTGCGGCGATAAGACCCCTCTTTGAGGAGTGGCTAGAGAGGCGCCACGGCGTCCTCACCTTCCGCCTGACGCAGGTCCTCACCGGACACGGCTGTTTCGGGAGGTACCTGTTCAGGATAAAGCGGGAGGAAACGCCCGGGTGTCGTCACTGTGTGGATCGCCCGGAGGACACGGTGGAGCATACGGTGGAGGTCTGCCCGGCTTGGGCAGGGCATCGCCGTGTCCTCGTGGATGCGATCAGCGGCGGTGATCTCTCGCGTCCGGCCCTGATTAGGGCCATGCTACGGAGCGAGAGGAAATGGGAGGCCGTCACCTCGTTCTGCGAAGCAGTAATGCTCGCGAAGGAGGAGACGGAGCGTGTGAGGGAGAGGCAAATTTCGCGCCCTCGCGCCCCTAACCGCCGCAGGAGGAGACGGCCTGGGTGTCGGGAATCACAGGAAGATTTCCGGCCACCGTAGGCGCGGGCTTGCGGACGGTGAGCAATGGGTAGCTCGCCGTCCGATAAGGACCAAGCCCGGGTCGACGGCGCGTTGTGTTCCACGCGCGCCTCAAAGAGATGTCAGCAGAATTGACGGGGTCCGCTAGGGCCAATGCCTGCCGGGGCTGCGAATATGGGCCGATAGGGATATCGTGGCCCCCCGGCAACATGGCAACGGAAGGAACACGGGTGGGTTTTAGTCAGTAAGAGTCTGACACGCCCTCCCGCTCTACCCAGAGCGGGAGAAGTTATTTGATAATTTCCCACCCAAAAAAAAAAAGTGTCCCCCTCTGCCAGTTAAATGGTTGGTTTTGGATGTGTGAAAAAAATCACAGTAGTAGTTTATATAACGAAATTAAAAGGAAAACTATCACAGCTAAGTAGGCTTTACAAGTTAACGAGTAATAATCGACCAACTTAACTTGCAGTTGCAAAAACATGTTTTCCCATACGTTTTGTATGGGAGAACATGTTTATCAACTACAAAGTTAAGTTTGTTTTCCCAACTACGGAACCCTTCATTGTGCGTTGTCCGACACGCACATGGCCGGTTTTTTTTTTCTAAAACAACAGCACGCACAATATTTTTTTTCGGCGCATATTTAGGATTCGTTGAACTCAATTCATTCTAGCAGAGATTTTCTTGCTGGAGTAACGGACACAGTAATGGCAATAATATTGTGTATCCACTTTCGGCAACTTCATAATTATAATTTTTTCAATTATGTTTTTTTAACAGTTTGGCGCCCAGGAAGCCTTATATCAAGAACGAGATCTCTAGGACTAATAATAATATGACGAAACTTAATCAAGACTTTGGGTGTGTAAAAGTTTTTTTTAACCGACATTAAAATAAGGAAGAGGTAATGCATTCGATGACTTTATATTATTACTAGCTGACCCGGCGAACTTCGTTGCGCCTAACAGTCAATGAATGTGCATGTTTAGGATTTTAAAATTAATACAAAATTCCTACCCTACCTACTCTACCGAATATAAAATTTCATAAAAATCGATCAAGCCGTTTCGGAGGAGTATGGCAACTAACACTGTGACACGAGAATTTTATATACATAGATTAGCCAGTTTGCATTACTGGTATCTATTGCGGGTTAACGGGAACGCCTTTCGTCAATTAACATACTGTATATTTTCACTAAACGCTCGAATTTTCGGTTTATACCCAAACATCTTGGGTTGATTCTATTTCTTACATTTTAACGTCAAAATTGGTTTGAGTTTGACTTGAAGTGATATTATTCAAAAACGCGTAGGTATACTTAATCTTGAAACTTTTTATGGATATCAAAAATAACAAGAAGAACCGAATACTGTTTTCAGTGAATTTATACGTTTGTTCATTTAAGCGCTAGGATTTTTGATTGTGTTTTCATGAATGCTTGACTACTTTAAACGGTAAATATTTTTAAAAACCTAGATAATGCACAAACTGATATACGTTTATTCTACGGGCGCACAATCATTGGCTTCCGAGAAACAAGATTTTGCAAAAAGTTACTCGCAGCAGGAAACGAAGCATCTCAAATTTCATTTTTTGCACACATTTACGTACAAATATAACTTATTCGTTACTTTATTTCTCTCTTCGGTCATTCGTTTAAAATCTTTTGGAAAAAAAAAACGGAAAAATGAATCCTGCTGGAGTAACGTTGTTCCAGCAGGATTCGTTTTTCCGTTTTTTTTCCAAAATGACGCGTTTTTCATTTCGTTTTTATTTGACGCGCTTTTAAGATTCGTTGAACTCAATTAGTTCTAGAAGAGATTTTCTTGCTGGAGCGGACACAGTAATGACAGTAATATTGTGTATCCACTTTCGGCAACTTCCTGATTATTATTTTTTCATTTACACAGATTTTGTTTTTAACAGTTCGGCGCCCAGGAAGCCTAATATTAATATCAAGAACGAGATCTCAAGGACTAATAATAATATGACGAAACTTAATCAAGACTTTGGGTGTGTAAAAGTTTTTTTTAACCGACATCAAAAAAAGGAAGAGGTAATGCACTCGATGAGTTTATATTGTTATTAGCCAGTCTGCATTACTGCTACATATCTTGGGTGCGCCAGCCAGCTACCTTCAAACCTATTCGCTATATAGGCAGTGAGGCAGCTGACTTGCAACCACTTTTAAACTGTGTGCGGAGTAGTCAATTCTTTGTAACCGACTTCCCAAAAAGGAGATTATCAATTCGGTTGTATATTTTTGTAACTCTCTTTAATATACCATTTAACCATTTAATAAAAGTGAATATTGGCAGTGTAGTGGAAAGATTAATATTTTGATAGTACAGTCAGCGTCAAATAGTTAGTGACACTCAGGGTATTCAAATAAATAGACGCAACCAAAAAGTCAATAATATCGGTACAAACTAAGTTGTCTTATTGTTGTCAACAATATAGTCGCTCAAAAGGTCGAGACGTTTAAAACGTCATATAGATCGGTTCAGTCAAACCGCCATAAATATGGTTACAGTCATCCCGCCAATGGTATCCAAGCATTATAAGTATTCAAAAATATGGAACACATTAGAAAAATAAACTTTACGGCTTTATATATTAAATATTATTTCTCACGTCAACATTTCACAAAATCAAATGGATAGAAACTTCTGCTGTCCTTTTCATTTTAAGCATGACGTCTATGACGCAATTTCTATGTAGCGGTGCACACATTCAGTTCGCTCGTACGGTTTTGTCTCCAGAAGTCCAGTTATCCATCGTGCGGTGCGGAAGAACTTGGTGCTGATTAATTGTCGAAAAGTATCCCGTATGTTTATGGAACATACGTCATGACGACTTAAACGATGGAATTGACTTTGTACAATCTCTGCAAATACCCAATAGCATAGCTTTCTTTTCTTTCATTCTTTTGACAAAAGAATTGCTAATAGAAATTCGTCATCTCCATTCTTTTTTAAAATATTTTTAATTTCATAAGCGTTCTTCGATACAATCGCCACAAGCTCTGGCACACGACTGGAGAGCGTAGAAACCGAATACAATCAATCGCCTGTATGCGGCACTCGTCCGATCGGGTTTCCGAATTGGAGAATCGGATCAGGTACCTGACATGTGCGGCCACCCTTACATGCTAGTTTATTTTCTAATTTGTTCCATATTTTTGAACACTTATAATGCTTGGATACCATTGGTGGGATGACTGTAACCATATTTATGGCGGTTTGACTGAACCGATCTATATGACATTTTAAACGTCTCGACCTTTTGAGCAAATACATTGTTGACAACAATAAGGAAACTTTGTTTGTACCGATATTATTGACTTTTTGGTTGCGTCTATTTATTTGAATACCCTGAGTGTCACTAACTATTTGACGCTGACTGTACCTACATTTAAGTAACGCCACTTGTAAAGGCTATACTGGTATAAGGTAAATACTGTAATGCCTTATTTTTAGGGTTCTGTACCAGAAGGGTGCCAAACGGAACCCTATTACTAAACCACCGCACCGCTGTCCGTCCGTCTGTCTGTCAGCAGGCTGTATATCATGATCCGTAATAGGTAGACAGTTGAAATTTTCACAAATTGTGTATTTCTATTGCCGCTATAACAACGTATAATAACAACACGGCACATTTTTATTATTTCATGACTATGTGTTCTAGAGGGCGCCATATTGCATTTAATGTGATGTCGCATAGCCTATAACCAGCGGACGATCAAGACGCTTCCAATGATATCTCATTTGTCAAATTATGATCGGTAGTTCAGAAGTTATGAGGTAACAGATGAACATACATACATACCGGTCAAAATCATAACCGTCCTTTTTGCTTCGCCGTAGTCGGGTAATAAAATTAAGAGGTTCCCATATAAGAAACGTGTTGTTTTTGGAGTTTCTTTTGCTAAAATAATGTACGGTGGTACGGAACCCTTCGTGTGCGAGTCCGATTCGCACTTGGCGGGTTTTTTATTTTCTATTAACCTATATTGGACATGAGAAATCTGGATATGAGTTGCCTTGGCTTACCTCTGTCCCACAAACAATGGGGCACTTCATATCGTGTCTAGCGTGTCCTGTTGCCTGCACGATGCAGGAGCTGATGGACGCTACTGAAGGTGCCAAACTCGTAGCCAAATTCTGGGCTGACTCTATTATGTATAGATAGAGGATTTTAATACTTTTCCAATCGAAATAAGGTAAATATTTCAATGCCCGATAATCAGTAGAAAACTGCGCAGGTATGCTCCAAGCTCGATTACCAAGTATTGAAATATATACCTTATTTTGATTGGATAAGCATTAAATTCAATTGATAAATTTAAAATCCTCTGCCGTCCCGTCCGCCAGTCTCCGCAGGCCAGTAATGTCCCACTGCTGGGAAATGTCTTCCCACATATTTTTTATAGACTTGTGATATTTAATTTTTGGTTGTTGCAGCGTTAACAGAGACAAACAACCCCCCATATCACATAGTTTCTATAGCCCCGTGCGCCCGATGTCGCCGAAGGGACGGCGGAACGCGCAAACGAAAAGTTTTTATTGAATCGAATTGTATAAATAACTGAATCAAATTGTGGTATTAAAAGAACTTTTTATATTCAAGGGTTTTATTTATTTACATTATATTTACAATTATGTACAATTGTTGGATTTCTACTTTTCAAGTACTCTGTGTGCATTAATAATTTTGTTATTCGTGTTCCACGAGGGCAGAATGTAAGATTTAATCATTCATTTTATGATATAAATAATGGGTTCAAACAACAGCGCTATTTCTAATACACAAGTTCCTTACAAAACGAGACTACAATAGAAACGGGTTTTATCGACGGAAGAATAGACAAAATGACAGATAAACAATCTGTCATTTTCAGTAGCGGCGTTAGGATAGGGCGCGGTTGGGCGACCGCCCAGGGCGCCGGATATGAAGGGGGTCACTCAGTACCGGTGTTTGGGTAGGGCGCGGTTGGGCACCCGCCCAAGGCGCCAGACATGAAGGGGCGCCCAACGCGAACGACCGGCCTTTTATTTCTCTATCTTTTCTGTTATTTAACTCTTTTTACCCGACTGCGGGACAGCAAAGACAGGGTTATGTTTTTCTTTAAGTTTTCTGTACAAGTCGACAAAGTTTAGATAGGTACTATTTCTATATGAATGGGCCAAAGAAAAGACGCAGCGGGGTGTTCTATTCTGCATAAAATAAATCCTAAGTTTTTCGTGGCGGGGTACTGAATTTTTTAAGCTCGCTTCGCTCGTTTTAGCACTCTGCATTTCCGATTCCTCAAACTAGAACAAAAGGTAAAATTTTCTCCCCTCTACTCTCCAAGAGTAGTGACGTCACAGAAATCTCGCCCGAGGCGTATTGCTAAAACTGGTAATTTTGTCTATTCTTCCGTCGACAAAACCAGTTTCTATTGTGGTCATGCTAAGCGTGCTAGAGGCACATAATAAGTTTCAATCCTTTATAAAAACGTGGTATAAAAATATATCACAACATTCCTACTCTCTAAAAAGCACTTGTTATAACAACCGACCAAGGTGATGATTACATAACGTTATTTGAGCGCCATTAAGCGTCGTTGTTGTGGTCGAGATAGTTGCACAACACGACGTCAAAATTGCTAGACATTGAATGAAATATTGAGGGTACTGTTGCGGGTAGCACACCTCCGCCACGAAACCGCAGTAGTTCAATTCAACAGACTCGTGTCATGTTCCACTACACGAATAGGATTCAAGTAACGGAACCGAGTCAGTTGAATTCATCGAAAAAAAAAACATCTATTCGTTAAAAACATCGTTAGGAAGCCAGCATATGACGCTAAGTCAGAGGCCCATGGGCGGCATAAAAACTAGACACCATGTTAGTCAATAACCACACGAAAAAGAAAGACGTTTAATTGAACTACTGTGGTTTCGCTGCTATGGTTTCGCAGTGCAGGTGTGCTAAAGCTCTGTAACCTCCCAAGTTCGTTTTTAGTCTGATTTTGTTTTTGGCTTGGTTCGTTTTGCTTTTTTTGGCACTTAAACTTAACTGGCGAAATGTGGGTGTACCTACTACAGGGACATCTCTGCCCAACCCTTCGGGGAAACAAGGCGTGATGTTATGTGTTAGAAGGTGCGATTTTATTGCCTGTGGCATACCATAACAGTAACAATAAAAGTTAGTGTACAGTGCGTTCATTATAACTTGATCCGTGACGCAATTGGTAAAGTCTGGCCATGCTGTCTGCAATGGAATAAATGAGCAACTCCAAAAAGTTTTTATATATGGTAAGCTTTTACATCATCAGTCAGTTATGTCAGTTTCGGGGTACTTGAAATGTCAGATTGCTTGAGATAAAAGTTGTTTTCAAAAAAATAAAGTAGATAAATGGTTAAACCTATTTTAAGTAGAATGCGGGGGTTTTATATAATTTATGATATGTAAATTCCAAGATATGAAGGAACAGCACGATGTCGTCCTTAACGAAAAACGACAATGTTTACAAGATATCGAAAAGTTGACGTGTCAGTAGATCTAATGATTTTGATATTTTGCCTAATAGATTATGTGTAATAGACTATGTCGTACCTATGCTCTACCTCCATACGATGACAAAACTGTATCAAATCTACACTGTATCGTGCTAAAGTGACTATTCTTTACCAAGAATAAATCTGAATATAGACAAAATAACCTATCAAAGACAAAGTATCAAATTCTTTTTTGATAGGACAGATGGTGCTGCCGTCTATAGATTTTCAAGTTCCACCGTTTTTTTACTTATGCTGACTTAGCGTAGCGAGACTAGCGCTGAATTTTGCAGTCATGTGATTGGAAATACTGTTCTGTCAGTCGCCATTTTGAACTCTATTAGTATTGAAACTAAGACTGCAAAATTCAGTGCGTTCAGTGTGTTCAATCGCATCACGGGTCAAGTTATAATGAACGCACTGTGTATGCGATGCAAGTCATTTGTTGCTTCAATTTAATTGTATGCCGCGGGTCCGAAACATGTATCGCGTAAATGGGAGCTTTATTAGTTTAATTCTTCAAATATTTGCGGAAGAAACGAGTTCTCAAATGACAGTTGTCTAATCAACCCTGGTCGGCTTCTAGTCAATGTCTTGCAGACTCTAGGACTAAGTTAAGTACTAAATAGTGTAGGAGCTAGGAGAGACCGGGGTCCGGGGGCGGGGGCGCCATGCAGTTCCCGTCCGGATAGCGCTTCTTGAAGGCCCCGATCAAGTCCGGGTCTACTAAGCGAACGCCGTCCACTTGGTTGCCTAGGGTTATCCTGAAATTGAAAGAAGAATTTTAAAAGTTTTTACACAAAAAAACATCAGACTTCCAAAAAGACAAAAATTATTTTAATTTTGGAAGACGGTGGCAAAATACGAAAATACAAAGCGAAAGACATCGACTTCCGAAATAAATTAGTTATTTTTCACTTTGTAGTGTCTTTTTTTTAGTTGTGGTATCTACCTCACACAAATTAGTACACCTATGTAGGCACTGTTATTTACATGCTATGTAAAAAACAGTGACAGGGAGTTATAACACCATCAACATACTCAAAGTGGAAGTTAAAGTTAATATGTATGAGTTAGCGTCAATGAAGGTAACTCAAAAACCACCGCACGGGCTTAAATCGCCGTATTAAATCGTCCCGAAAATCACAAAAAAAATCTAGGCACATAATTGAAAAAAAAAATGAGCCGTGCGTCGTGGGACGCATGGCAGATGTGAAAGATTGAAACTATTTTGTATGGAAAAAAAACTTTTTTACAAAAAAATACAACCGACTTCCAAACTACAAATTTAAAAATAACTTTAATTTCGGAAGTCGGTGTCTTTGGATTAGTATTTAGTGTTTTGACACCGACTTCCGAAATTAAAGTTATTTTTAAATTTGTAGTTTGGAAGTCGGTTGTATTTTTTTGTAAAAAAGTTTTTTTTTCCTTTTAATGGGTTGGTTTGTAATTTATCTAAGTTACAATAGCCTTATGTCAACTGCTCATCAAAAATACCCAAATCGCTATAGATGTGCCTTTAATATTTGAAGAGTTCCCTCGATTTCTCCAAGATACCATCATCAGATCGTGACCAAATGACAATGGGACCAACATGAAAGTATACCCTTTCAAACAAAAAAAAAGAATTTTTCAAATCGATCCAGCCGTCTTCGAGTAATCGGGGAAAATATATTTAAAAAAAAATCCCGACGTATTGAGAACCTCCTCCTTTTTTGAAGTCGGTTAAAAATACGCTATAGGCACAGTATAATAAAGTAACAGTACTATATCTCGGCAGTGACCTTAAAATAATAATTACCTACGGCCGCGCGTAGATAAACTTTCCGCATCCGTGCGTGTAACCGTGTGCCGCGCACTCGATACGTTTGCGTATTGATATACACTGAGATTTCGAAGTGACTCGTTTTGGCCGTTTCCTATGAAGACTAATACTGTTACTTATTTATACTGTGCTATAGGTATACGATCTCAGCGCAGTGAGGAAGAGGGGGGATCGCCGAGCCGATAGGGAATAGAGTCGTAGAGTTACGAGCCGGTCTGACCCGCCGCATTAGATGTTACACATAAAAAACCACCGAATGCATAACCTCTTCCTTTTTTTGAAGCCGGTTAAAAATAAACTTGATTCGAATTGAAATTGAGCATATTTTGTATTATTAAAATACGTTTTAGTTAACAATAGAGGAATAAGTCGAAGGTCAGGGAAGAAACTTCTGATAAAACAACAATAGCTTGCTTACCAATTCGGCTGCACGTTGTGCGGCCGTCCAAACAGTTCTATTTTTCTCGTACCAGGACTCAGTCTCTCTGAAAATGTCAATAAATTGTTATTTAAAAGTGTTATGGATTTCATACCAGTTCTGGTTTTGAAGAATAATTAGCCTCCTATGACAAGAGTCGAGTCTTAAGTTTTACTCTTCCAGCACGCTTAGCATGACCACAATAGAAACGGGTTTTGTCGACGGAAGAATAGACAAAATGACAGACAAACAATCACAATCTGTCATTTTGTCTACTCTTCCATCGACAAAACCCGTTTCTATGGTAATCACGCTACGCGTGCTGTTTGTGAAAGCCTGTCCTGATGATTGGTTGACTGAAATACAAAAACGAATTAAATTAGCTAGCAAAACTCCGCTGACGTGATAGGTATCTATATCTAACGACGATAAACCACAACAAAAAGATCTTCTAAACTCATAATTCAAGTACCTTTTTTTTTGTGTGTGGGAAATTATCAAATAACTTCTCCCGCTCTGGGCGAAGCAGACTCTTCCTGACTAAAACCCACCCGTGTTCCTTCAGTTGCCTGTATGTTGCCAGGGGCCACGGTATCCCTTTCGGACTTTACCGCGACCCCGGCAGGCATCGATCCTAGAGGACCCCATCAGATCTCTTTGGGCGCGTGTGGAACACAACGCGCCGTCGACCCGGGCCTAGTCCTTATCGAACGGCGAGCTACCCATTTTCATCGTCTGTAAGCCCGCGCCTACGGTGGCCGGGAATCGGCCTGCGGCGTGAGGGCGCGAAATTTGCCTATCCCTCACGCGTTCCACCTCCTCCTTCGCGAGCATTACTGCTTCGCAGAAGGAGGTGACAGCTTCCCATGCCCTCTCGCTCCGTAACATGGCCTAGAACCAGGGCCGGACGCGAGAGTACACCGCCGCCTAAGTCGGGCAGACCTCCACGGTATGCTCCCCGTGTCCTCCGGACGATTCACACAATGGTGACACAAGGGCGTTTCCTCCCGCCTTATCCGGAACAGGCACCTTCCTAAACAACCGTGTCCGGTGAGGACCTGCGTCAGGCGGAAGATCAGGACGCCGTGGCGCCTCTCTAGCCACTTCTCAAAGAGGGGATTTACCGCCGCAATTGTGGCATGCCAGCACTGGGTTGCGACAATCGCACTCTCCATGACGCCATGAGATCCCGCCGGAGCTCTGTTCGCTGTGCCGTGATTTCTCGCGGCAGCGGAGTTAGGCCATGGACCGTACGACCCCCGCGTAAAGTCTCCGGCAGGAGGCGTTTAGACCCCCTAGATTGGACAGGAGCCGCTTCAAGGAAGCCCCGGCCCGCTCCAGTCTGGGAGCCAAGCGTCGGAAATGCTCCACGAAGTTCCACCGGTTGTCGAGGACGAGTCCCAAATACTTCTGGGAACCTGACGGTGGCGCGTTCCGAGGACCATGAAAACACATGACCTCGGACTTGTGCAGGGCCACCTTGAGTTCGTCCCAACTACCGGATCTTGTCGACGTTTCTCGCAACCCCGCGTGTCGCTAGTTCAGCCGCCGCCTAGTGCGACCTCCCCTGCGCCAGGACCAACGTGTCGTCAGTGTAGCAAACGACACTGACGCCGCTAAGGAGGTCGGCGTGCAGCACCCAGTCGTATCCGATGTCCCACAGAAGCGGCCCTAGGACCGATCCCTGTGGGACACCACACGACATCTCTCGCCGGTTCCATTCTCCCTGGTGACCGGGGTAGATGACGGCCCTGTCCGTCGAATTTATTTATAACCTTGTTTCCAATTGATGTTATTTCCACTTAAACAAACTTCAACTTTATATGTAAGTGTAAATAAAGTTGATTTTAGGCTGGCCAGAACTGTTCAAAAAGTCATAAAAAATATGAAGTTGTAGCGAACCTTATGTGTAGACATTACAGTTGTTTTTCCTAAAACTCGTGTTTGTTTACATGTTTGGCATATAAATTGCGAACGCAGATTACACTACCAGCGGCTACACATCAAGATCATCATCATTTCCAGTATAAGCTGACCTCGCATTGTACGGAAATAATATACAATGCGAGATCAGCATAAACTGGAAATGTATAGCTTGATGTGTAGCCGTGTGTACCATCGTAGAAGCCCATATCTAACCATTTTGAAAACAAAATCCCGAAATTCCGTACACACAATGACCACATCTGTTACCGCCCCGGTTGTATAGCGGCCGAGTGCTGCAAGCAAGAATAGTCCTTGCGGTGGTTAGTTATGGCTTTCCGCGATGGTACCTACATACTTGTAATTAAGAATTTAATTTTTTGTCATTAGATATCGATTCGATACCCATCACTGCGGAGTTATGCTAGCTAATTTAATTTGACACTGTATTACAGTCAATCATATCACTTGTAATCATATTGAATACGTTCTAGCAGATATGGATGTAACAGTGCACAGACTTTCTTTATAAATCAGGGAAGGAAGTAATATTATGATCAAGCTTTCTCACCAATAATGCCGTAGATCTCATCAGGTTTGTGCGAGGTGGCGCGAACCTCGGCCACTATGACGTCACAGTCCAGACCGCGGTTCAGGTTATCTGGACTGCCTTTCATACCAACCTGTAGAAGTATTATAAATTCATGTAGGATGTTAATAAGGAACGCATTATATTTAACCGCTAAAGGACCGCGGACGCACCGGTGCGTCCAAGTACCCACGCGGCTTACAACTCTATTTGTATTCGCTGTAATGGCTATTATTGTCTGTGAATTTTTGTGTCTATGGTCGGATAAATATTCTCGTCAAATAAATCGACTAAAAGCAAAAATATTAATAGGCAACATTTTAAAAAAATGTTGAAAATCACGTTCCCGCGCGGTAAAATGTCAGTCAAATGTCACTCCCGTTCGCTGTAATAATTCGTTTTTTAATGGTTTTTGTGTGTAAATCGTCGGAAAGTGGTGATATTTTCATTTTGAAGTAAATATTACATCGTTTTAGATATAAATAACATCATGTTATACCTATTTTGACCCAACCAGAAAAGTGTAAACAAACAGATAAGAGAAAGTTCCCGTCAAAGTGAAAGTTGTGATATTTTGTGGTTTTTCTGTATGGATCTGATCCGTAAGTGTTTTATTTCTTTTCTATATTACATGTATCATCGTATTAGACAACATTTAGAACAAAATAATACAAAAAAAATTTTTTTTGGGACGGAGAAAGTTACGTAAGCATTAGAAAATCTAGATTATCTAAAATCTAGATTTTTTGAATTTTTTGTTTTGAATGTTTGTCTCTAAAAACGCTTTTGTTAGATAACTTATCTATCCATAATGTACCCTGCAAAATTTCGTGTGAATTGGTACGGTAGTTTTATCAGAAATCGTTATCACAAAGAACAAAAGAAATAATAACAAAAGCGGGTAATAAAGATAAGTGAACGTTGTTTGGTTAAAGAAATAAGTAAAGAGAACATGAATGCAGCGATGAGTGAATGAGAGAGTATGTGTGGGAGAGAGGGAAAGAAAGGAAGGAAGATGGCGAGCGAGCTATAAGATGTAAGACGTTTTAAAACATTTGTAAGAAGTTATTTATTAATTAAAGTAATTCAAGTTAAGAAGATTTTATTTCGATCCATCACCACCCCCTACATTCATAACATGCAACATAATCTTCTTATGATGTTCCCAGATTAGTACAGATGGTTCACTCCGCAAAATCATTTAAACAAAAAGCGACTGTTGCTACGACACAATAAAGTGCAATTCAGGTCGCACAGCGCTAATTACCTACAGTTAAATTCACCTAGAAGTTGCCTCTCTTTCTATCGCTAACTCTTATATCTTCTGACTACGTTATACTCAATGAATAGGCCTGTGTCCAAAAAAAATTTTTGTCAGTCTTGTAGATCATTAAAAAAATATTGGACACGTATTTTTAATTTTTTACGTAATCAAAAGATTACGGCGATACATTGAATTAAAATGTGCCATGACGTCACGAGTATGTAGATTTTATACTTACTTGTGACGTAGCGACTACTAGCGTCCTTCACTCCCCAACTTTAATGCGTTTTATCCAAGTAATTTTTTATTAATATGATAAAGCAAAAAATACGTGTCTAATATTTTTTTATTATCTGAAAGACGGACTAAACAGATTTTTTTTTTTACCCTGGCGTCATCCCTATTGGCCCGACAAGTCGAGCCCGCCGCGTACTTGTAGCTTCATACCTAAAATACGGTGTAAACCATCTGTACTAATCTGTGCCATTGCTGGGATAAGAGCTTCCTCTTTAAGAGAGAAAGTGAGATTATCTTCACTAAATGTTTTGCAATAAATCAAGCTTGGACGAGGACAGCAAAATATCGACCAGAAAATATACTTTTTCATTTCTCATACTCGGAAAGTAGTGTTTGTTTGATCCAAGTAGCGGATGGAAGACACTGATCCCCACCCTAAAGACTCATACTAATTGCTTCCCTCTCTAGGGCGGGAATGAATTTAAAAAATAGAACTATATTGCAGTAGCGAAGGCTCACGTTATGGAGGAGGGAAGCCGGAGCAGCAAAAAAAAAATATATATCTATTCCTACCAATCCCGAACTCATAAAACAGCTACGCGTAGTCTATCTACTTACCCCAATACCTAATTACAACGTACTTTATTTTCACATCCAATTAACTCAAAACACTATGTTAATCACTGTCCTATGACTACAAACAAATATTAATACTACTAGTAATGATAAACTAATGAATTCAATAAATACTGTGCGAAAAAAAGCAAATTAATATGGTTCTAATACGATTACGTCAAAAAGCAACCACATATTGTCATACGAATAATGAAATGTTTACGAACTCCGAACTCCTACCCAGTATTACGAAATTCAACGAAAACTACCGAATCAAATGCGTGTGCCAGAAAGAGGTGGTGCAATAGCAATAATTCCTTCTCGCTCCCGCGCGCACGTTTCTGCTACTCTGTGCCTACAATAACTCGCTACAGACCGGCTTACCCGGCTCATAGAAATCGCGGTATCACGTGACCGAAGTGACGTCATGATGACTTTATTTTTTGTAAGTAAATTGAATTTAGCATAAGCCGGACGCGCCTACGAGTTATTTTAGCGCAGTGTTTTGTTGTTGGGTTATTAAGACAATTTTTAATGTGTAGGCGTTTTGTAATAGGTATTTTAATTTTATGGTGTATCAAATACTTATAGTTTGATTATTCAATGACGATAGAGTGGTTGTGTTCCGAATTTCCAAAGGGAAGCCGGTAGGAATCGGCTTATATGGACGTTTCGCCCCTGCTATATTGGTTAGGTAGTCGGCTACGAAAAATTTTGCTAAGGGGGTCGCTGTCGAGTCTGTGGTCATGGATCTGTGATCGAAGATATAATGGAATTGTAAAATAGACATTTACCCCCTTCGGGGATATTACACTATCATATTATATAATACATAGTCCGTGCAATCCACGAAGACGCGCCCCACTCCGTTCCGCGCCGTACTAGAGTTCAGCTTACAGTACAGTAATCGCGGAGTGGGGCGCGTCTTCGTGGATTACACGGACTATACCTCTCTACGAAGCTCACAAATTACACATGTTATGTCTATTTTACAATTTAGTTATGTCTTTGATCATGGATCTGTAATCGTAGATATGATGGTGTACCCACTTATAGAAAAATACTGATTAATAAAATGCTGCAGTCTTGTCATTGTTTAAACAGCCAGTGTGAATTAAAAAAATACCTAAGCGGGACGACGCGCGGCGGTCACGCGGTGTTCCATATTTAAAATTAAAAAATACTAATAGGTACTAGGACACTCATGTTATTATTTTCAATTAATATTTTAGAAAGACTACAACTTTTTACTTTCCTTATATTCGAAATGAAAAGTAGAGTGTTTAACTCGGGTGAAAGTCATAATTGTATAACAATCTACTATTACAATGCATATGCTCGAAAAGAGCGTTTTCCAAGCAGCCGAACTGGGCGGAAAGTGTCACTTTTTTTTTATTAATGCTTTTTACTTTCTGGTTTTATTTTTTATTTTTAACTCCGTCGTCAGCCCGACGCAGTTTTTATTATTTGAGAAAAGTTTTACAAATTAGGTGATGATGACGATCGCGTCAGTGGCGATGACGATGACGATGGCAATGGCGATGGCGATGACAATGGTCAAAGTCGAAGTCAAAGTCAAAGTCATGACGATGGCGATGATGATGAAGAATATTGTTTATAATATTATTTATGTACCATCGAAGAAACCTATCAGTAAGCAATTTGAAAACAAAATCCCGTGCACACGACCCTTTTTTTTCGTAGGTAACCGTTACTATAGTGTCCGAGCGCTGCAAGCAGAAATAGTCCTTACGGTGTATAGGTATGGGTTTCTTCGATGGTACATCAGCCAAGATGTCAGATGTTACAGGCGACTACTGTAGGTTCGCTCGTTTTTTTATTTCCTCGCACAATGGATAGTAAAACGTTGTATGATACACGTGCGTAAGATGATTTCCCATTCGTGTCGACTTATACACTCGCTCGCTCGTGAATAAATGCCACTCGTCGGAAATCACCTACTTTTCGCACTTGTAGCATAAATAACTATTTTAACGGTCCTTTTTTTTGGTTGGGAAATTATCAAATAACTTCTCCTGCTCTGGGCGGAGCGGGAGGGCGTGTCAGACTCTTACTGACTAAACCCACCCGTGTTCAGTTGCTCTGTTGCCAGGGGCCACGATATCCCTTTCGGACTTCCCCGCAACTCCGACAGGCATCGGCCCTAGCGGACCCCGTCAGTTGTGCTGACATTCTCTTTGAGGCGCGCGTGGAACACAACGCGCCGTCGACCCGGGCCTGGTCCTTATCGGACGACGAGCTACCCATTGCTCACCGTCCGCAAGATGACGATCTGGGGCCTATTTAATAAAACCGACAGGCGACAATACAAAAATTTTACAAGTCTATTTTATACATTTACAGCTTTATTAAACAGCACCTGTGTCAAAATACGTCAATTTTGTTTTTTTTTGTCAATTATGTTGCATTTTCTCTTTGTCAGTTAAATCAGGCAGGGACATCGACGCGAAAACTGTTACCATGGATTCAGTACGTGATTCTGAACCTCCCTGCGTTGAAATTTTTCGTCGATTATTTAAAAAATCCTATGCTCCTATGCTCACTGCCAACCCCTGCTCGCTTGGGGGACGCCTATGTCCAGCAGTGGACGTCTTTCGGCTGAGATGATGATTATATATCTAGGACCCCTAGGCGGACAGTCAGTTCAGTTCTATACTAACCAGACAATGTTCCTTCCCGTGATTCAGCCAGTGTCCCGTCCGTCCGGTGCGTATAATACGTTGCAGCTGGTTAGTCTTCACCCAGATCAGTTCGTCCACTCGCTCGTAGCCCCACAGCTTGAGGCACTCGCGACCCAACTCCATTGCTCTGTGGATGAGGTCAAGGTTCATATTAGGAGAACATTCGCGTAGACATTCCCTATAGATATGGGAAAATTCATCCAAGAAACGCAAGCCATTGAAGCAATTCTTGCCTAACCGATTTGTAAGAGCATAGAATAGGCTCTCGGAAAATGTTATGACGGATCCCTCATTGAACTGCTTCAATAACCAACTGGACAGATTAAATAATATCAGTGTTGTTAGCGAATAATAAAATAAAAAATGCAGTAAAGTATGTTCGAAGGGTGAAAGGTTAACAGGCTTTATGGACCTAAAAGCATATATTACTTTTTTATTGTAATCTTGCAATCAGTCGGTAGACTATGAGCCGATGAGATGAAGTCATTGTGGCTTTCAGAGCAAAATCCCCTTTGGGAAAATCTCTATGGTGCGTTACGTGCAGCTATCTATTTCCAAAATATGTCACCTTTTCAGTCTATTTATTGCTTCGTAAGTCGTAGTCGTCGGGGTAATTGCGTAAGACAAAAATGACAATTGATTGCAGTGGGTTTCATTTCGACAGTTCCCCCGCGTTCATTGTGCTATTTACGTTGTTGAATAGACGAACCTATGAAGCAATTGATTAGCAATAACCTTCAAAACTCTCGGATTGTGATTGAAAGTGTCAATTGCACTGCTAGTTGGTTTGGTTCAGGTGGATTGCAAGTCGTACTTTGTATTTGGAGCATCTAGTACTAAATACAGGGTACATCCGATCAAGTGTCAGCGGCCATTTTTGCGAAAAATGTTTGCTTGTCACGCCCCTTCTGTGTGGTCCCGTAACTCGATATCCTGCGGGACCACTTGAGATTAAAATGACGATATCTCTAAAGTTTTGTATGGGAGCTGTATAAAAACTTATGTCGTTGGAATCAAAAAGTGAATTCTTCTTACCTGCCAGTAACCCACAGGAAGATGAGCCCGCTGTCTTGTAGCTGTGGCACTCCCAGACATCTCATCTCGTCGTCCGACATTGTACCGTACGGGAGTTCCATGTGAATGTCCCATGGAGGGTCCGCCATTATAACTGCGAACTTGCCTGGGGAGAGTAAAGTCTGATATACAGAGGAACCAATGTTTGACGACGGCCCTCTAATTCGCTCAACTTTTACGGACTCTCGCACTACGCGACGTAACTTGGTCGCAAGAGCTTGCAAGTTCATTCATAGTAAAGTCACAGATTAGTACTGATGGTTCTCTCCGTAAAATCATTTAAATAAAGACTTAGACTCTTGCTACGACACAATAAAGTGCAATTCAGGTCGCACAGCGCTAATTACCTACAGTTATACTATTATTCACCTAGAAGTTGCCTCTCTATCGCGGAACTCTTATATCTTCTGACTACGTTACGCTCACTGAATGGGCCGGACAAGACGAGCCCGTCGCGTACTTGTAGCTTCATATCAAAAATGTGGTGGTAAGTTTCACTGCAACTAGTCGGAGGCACGTCGTGCGACCAGTAGGTCGCTGCATGCAAGCCGCGATGCGAATTCGGTTACGATCAAGGAGCTTAAATATATCTGTTAAATTGTATAGACGACGATAGTTTTTTGCAAATATTGTAATTCATTTATTAAATACCAATATTTCTCTGTTTTTGTTTTATTTAAAAAAAGCCGTTAATGGTGTACTACATACTAATTAATGGTTACGATACTTGCTGCGGTCACTGGCTGTGATCGTGGCCGCGTAGAGTGCGAGGCCTTTACGTCCGCCATTGGACATAAGACACATGTTTGTGATTACTGACCTTTTTTTTTTTGTTTGGGAAATTATCAAAAATCTTCTCCCGCTCTGGGCGGAGCGGGACGGCGTGTCAGACTCTAACTGACTAAAACCCACCCGTGTTCCTTCGGTTGCCCTGTTGCCGGGGGCCACGATTTCCCTATCGGTTTTCTTCGCACCCCCGGCAGGACCCCGTCAATTCTGCTGACATCTCTTTGAGGCGCGCGTGGAACACAACGCGCCGTCGACCCGGGCTTGGTCCTTATCGGACGGCAAGCTACCCATTGCTCAGTCCGCAAGCCCGCGTTGTGATACTGACCTAAAAACGTCATGTCCAGATATCTGAGGTCGCACTGTATCCACTGCGGCGGCGTTAGAGTAAGGACTCCATCTGGTTTCGCAGCCACACTCGTGCCTGATGGGGTACAAAAGGTACATTAACACAGGTTTTCATAACCTAGCTAGGAGAGCAGTGCTCACCCAGACGTTGTAGATGTAGTACTTATTTTTTAACTTTATATTTTAACGTGTACTACATGCTTTGTTTTTGAGTAAATAAAAAAGTAAAAATAAATTATAACTTTTCAGAGACTATATAGTTTTTGAACTATCTTTAATTTAGTTTGAAGAAGACTTTCAAGCTTTAAACAAACATTACAATAAAATTTGAAAAAACCGGCCAAGAACGAGTCGGACTCGCACACAGGGAACACGCACACTAGGGTTCCGTATAGTATTAAGATAGAGCAAAAACGCTGAAAAACACGTTTTTTGTATGGGTACTCTTTAATTATCAACTTTTTATTACTTGTTGTTACAGCGGCAATTGAAATACACAATCTGTAAAAATGCCAACTGTCTACTTATTACGGGTCATGAGATACAGTCCGCTGACAGACAGGCGGACAGACTGACGGACAACGGAGGCTTAGTAATAAGGTTCCGTTTGGCACCCTTCAGGTACGGAACCCATAAAAATAAAAAATTAAGCTGAATATTTATAATCACCAACCCGACTTGAGCGAGCGTGGTTTTTAAAGCGTGTGTCTTCTCTGTATGAGAAGAGGCCTTTGCCTTGGCCTGTGGGACAATAATAGGCTGGTATTTTTTTGTTTTTAATAATAAAAGCTGTTGCAAATACCATAGGACGATAAATCGTCGGCGTAGGTGGAGAACTAAATAACTGCGATTTTGGTCAAATTGACTTTTCACCATTTTCGTAACACCCAAATCATGCCGCATAAATAAATCGCAATTTTCTCCAAACAAGATTTTTTTTGTTATTTAGTTCTCCACCTACGCCAACGAAATGGTCTTTCTGCAATAAATAAATCAGGTTAGGTTTATAGTTGAGTGATATAGTTTACCGTTATGTGCTCCCTTGATTGCAGTATCAGCAAGTTTGGGCGCGTTCGCATTCGGGTCTGAGTTATCCACTTCGTAATGCACGTATCTGAAAAAGTAGAATTCTTATAAATTGCCCACTGCGCTAAGTAATCACAGCTCTTTCTTCTCAATTTAAACTTTAATACTGTAAAATAAGGTTTATTTTTCAATGTCGTATGCTGTGTGCTCTTCTGAAGTAATACTGCCTTTTGACGTGCAGCTTTTTGCAGGCGTATGATCGTTCGGCTGATGTCTGTGCAGCTAAAGATTTAAATCGTTAGATTTGCCCTCACAATGCTAAGTCGTGAGAAAAAAGTGTCCATACTGAAAAGAGTGACAATCAAGTTAAGTCTCTCCGAAATTGTGTGAGTCAGATGTGTGCCAAACAGAAACGCGATTATATTTTGCCGCGGTAGGACGAATCCACGATTTAAATCTTTGAGTCCAGCACTTACTTGCAGCTGTCCATGTGGAAACAAGTGTTGAGGAAGGAGCAGTCGCCGAGCGACTCGTCGGTGTGGCTCTGTATGATCTTCTTGAAGTGCAGCTTCTTGCAGGCGTATGATTGGTCGGCGCCCTCCTCTGCCTTGCTTGTTGTGAAGGCACGCATGCATTCAGCACGAGTGCCGTGCGGACAGAACTCCATTACTTGAGCACCTGGGCGAAGGAGTAATAGATGAATACAGAGCCAGTGATACAGAAAGATTTATTTATTACTGGCGATCAGCTACATACGGTTTTTCCGACTTGACAAAACATGAAGATTGAAGATGAGGACTAAAAGAGTGATGAATATAAATGTTGATGGATGGAGCGGGAGAGGTAGACCAAAGACAAGATGGATGGATTGTGTGAGGAATGATATGAAAGAGAAGGGAGTGAATGATAGTGTGACAGTTGACAGGGGAGAGTGGATGAAGAAAACGTGTTGCGCCGACCACAAATAACATGGGACAAGGACAAAACATGAAGATTTCTTTATTATATCTAAGTTAAATATTGATGTATTATACACATAAACCTTCTGGAATAAATTATTTTAATGATGCGAAAACCGCATCAAAATCCATTGGTTTTGGTTGAAATGAAGAACGTGGTCACACAGATAGACAAGAAAAACGATTTATTTTAATATGTAAAAGATATAGATGACTTCACAGATAAGTGGACATACTACTGATACATTGGAAAAAGTTTTCTTTTCACTTTTTTAGTGGGTTGGTTTGTAATTTATAACATAACATAACATAATATCACGCCTTGTTTCTTGTTTCTAAGTTACAATAGCCTAATGTCAACTGCTCATCAAAAAACCCAAATCGCTAAAGATGTGCCTATAAATATTTGAAGAATTCCCTCGATTTCTCCAAGATCCCATCATCAGATCGTGACCAAATGACAATGGGACCAACTTGAAAGTATATCCATACAAACAAAAAAAAATATTTGACATCGGTCCAGCCGTCTTCGAGTAATCGGGGAAACTTCTCAGTTCGGCGGAATATATATATTATTTTTCCTCCTTTTTTTTAAGTCGGTCAAAAAAGTAAGGTCGGATCATCTTCATATTTCGTTATTATAAATGAAAGTCTGTATGTTTGTGAATTTGGCTGTTTATAAATCAATCAAGCCTCGTAATGGCTGGTTGAACGTTATTTTTGTCGTTTTCCGAACTACACACGGGCGAAGCCATTGGCAAAAGCTAGATCGTTATAATTCTGACTGGTCAACTCCAATCGGAAATATAACGATTTAGCTTTTGAAAACAGTGATGCAAACTGTGTGCAGTATTTAGGATGGCCCTAAAAATGTCTTTGAGGCCAATGGTATTAAAAATCCATACCTCCTGAACGGATTTGGATGAAATTTGGCACACGGGTAGATCATGACCAGTACCCTAATTGCGAACTACACGATCAATCACAATTTGTTTCGATTTGAAACAGATTGTTAATCCATTGCTTCATAAGTTGAAAAAAAAACGGCTCAACAACGTAAATAACGCAATGAATGTTGTTGAATTGTCAAAATTAAACAAATTTGTCGTAAAATAAGTTACGCAATTAGGGTACTGGATATTACTTTATAGATAGTACTTTTATACCGGTAGTAGGTTCCCGTAGGATAATTTCCGACCAAAATCTAATAGAATACCAACATCAAACTATGGTCACTTGAATTTTTAATATATCACTACATCAAGCCTGTATTCTCCAAAGGGTCAGGGCAGAGGAGACGAAAAACAAATTGAAAACAAAATAAAATTAAATAAACGAATTGTTTATTTTTTTAAGTGAAAACTTCTATAGGCGCGTTGGGCATTTTTGAGATGGGAAAAAATTATTGAACTCACGACACCGTTACCGACACCTCATTTTTGTAAACGCGATTGTGCTCCTTATTTATATAACATTACGGATCAATGTTCTATGTAAGTATTTTTACTTTGAAGGTTTCGGAAGTATTTTTGAAGTGAAAACTTCTTTAGGCGCGTTGGGCATTTTTGAGATGCGAAACAACAATTGAACTCGCGACACCTCATTAAAAGTATTTCCTGTACAATAAAATTGTTCAAGTTTTCACTTCTGTCGGCACTCCCGGAGCGCCACTGTTTTTTTTTTTTTGATTTCGTATTTTTCTTTGCAATAAATATAAACAAACCTCCTTGACTCTTGAACTTGTCAGCCAGTGACTTCTCCTTGGCAGTTGGCTTGCTGAGTAGATCCATGATCTCTTCACCAACTCTCTTTACTGCCTTCTCTCTACTTGAAGGCATTGCCAGTAATGACTGTAACAGAATAGATAGGAATATTTTCGGTAAGATAGCTAGTTTCGTACATAATCATCATGACATGGCCTCCCCCTCAAGTGTCGCCACATTGAACGGTCCTGTTTCTCGTATCCAGCGACTTGAACAAATTAGATCAACCAGATCTAATTTGTTCCTATCTCTTGTGTTAAAATCAGTCATGCATGATATTAATTTTCTTAATTTGGACAAGACCTGTTCAAATTTAAGTACACTTTTCATAAACAAGATTTTTGTTACCAGCAAAGTGAAGATATGAAAAAAACCGGCCAAGTGCGTGTCGGACCACGCACAATGAAGAGTTCCGTAGTTGGGATGAATTTATCCCAAAACAAACTTAACTTTAAGTTGGTCGATTATTACTCGTTAACTTGTTTCACGTATCCAAAACCAACCATTTAGCTGGCAGGGGGGGGGACGACACTTGACTCTAACAAAAATTAGCACTTTAAAGCTTAATATTTCGCAAACGGATCCTTGAATCCAAAAATGGTCATGACAAACTCCCAATGTTTTTGAAGGACCTTTCCAATGATACCCAATTTAAGAGGTAAAAAAAAAAAAACATCATCACTACGTGTAGGAGAGGTACCCTAAAAAAAATGTTTTTCCTAATTTTGTTTTACCACTTTGTCGGCGTAATTAATATGTATACCTATGCCAAATGACAGCTTTCTAGTACTAAGGGTCTCGGAGCTAGACCGCGGACAGACAGACGGACATGACGAAACTATAAGGGTTCCTTGTTTACTACGGAACCCTAAAAAGGTTTGCCTCTATACTAAACTCTTTTTTATTATATGATTGTAGTGGCATCTAACTACGCATCCCACTGACGTCACGGAAAATCCTGCATCGCGCAAGTAGCGTTAACCGCGCGACGAGTACATTTACAACGTCCCGACATCAATCGTCGGGCAGTTGCCTATCAGACACGACACCCGTCTGGTCGGAGGATCCTCCCTTTTCTATGGAGGATGAGTGAACTTTACACCCTGTTCCTCATACCTCTATATTATCATTAGTTTGGATCTTTGTCTTAAAATTATGCTATAATATACCCACCATAAGATCTGTGTCGTTTTTAGCAGTTTTCTTCTCATCTGTAGCAGTTTTAGATACTTTAGGATTTGCTGCCTCTTCCGTTTTGTTGTCACCTGCAATGTGAAAGTTTAAATGTTTAATACCTCTCAGTTAGTTTATATTATTTTTATTTTCATTTGAGTTATTAATATTATAAATGTTTATGATATCTGAACCCTTTTGTTAGGCTGCTAATAATATTTCTGTGCCAGTAGGCACAAAGGTAGGTAGGAAAAAAGATAAATGATAAAAACCAGTAAAAAGAAAGTATACATCTACATAGATTCCTTCTCGATAAATGAGGATAGTAAGGTATGTAAAGCATGAAAAGCCTATTAAAATCCTTGTTTCCCATTGATCTTCGTCCTTGATCCATAAGCAAATATCAACTTTATAATATTATTTAAAGTTGTAGAGCAAACTAAACTTTATTTGTAGGTATTAAAGTTATTTTTGTAAACATGTTTGGAAACAAAATTGTGAACGCAGTAAACAAACCTTTCCTCTTGCTACCAGAAGTCTGCTCCTCCATAAGCGCTGCCAACACGGCGACTAGTCTCACAGACTCTGCACTCACAACCTCTATGCTTGCATCAGTAGTGCTCTCGGTTCGTTCCTTTATGCTTAAAATAAATAGATACAATAAAATCACAGTGTACATTAAGTTCTTTGCTTAATCTGACTGTAAGAGAAAAGCAAAATCTTGAGAAGCACCTGTTTACTAAAGGAAAATGTTTATAAAAATAGGCCCAATGTGTTTAAAATGAGGAGTATTATATTCTATTTTAATTTACTATCAGATATTTTACCAGAATACCCACGAAATTTCGTGGATGTATTTTATTTTAATCGTTCATATCTTTATGGCACCTCTTTAGGTCACGAGCTATCCGAATATCAAAAAATATTTGGCCTACGTCTTAAATGGGAGACGTGAAAATTGATTTGCTGTTACAATGTATTATAAATTATTTATTCATTGTGATGAATCTAGACTAAACCACGAAGTGGACCATCTTAAATTTTTTTCAATAAATTTTTTGTATTTACATAATATAATGTCCACGCCTGTATTCCCCAAGGGTTAGGAACAGGTGTACCTTACGACACCCACATTTCACCAGTTACATTTAAGTCCCATGTAATAGAGGGTGACCCTATTGCCATTGCCATCAACCGGGTATTACCTATGGGTAATACATAAAATAAACTATACAAAACTTACGTAATAAGTTTCTGAGTTGCAAACTTCTGCAGTAGGCTGGCTACTATCCCCGCATCAACATCACCTAGGCCGGGCAGCAATGCACTAGCAGTTGAAGGCAACTGTAGTTGCATGTCTGATAGCACTTGTAGGAGACGGACCTCTAATGATGCGGATGGTACCAGCAGTTTAGGTTTCTCTGTAATGATACAGTGAGTTAAATGAATATTTTGTTGTTTATAAACTCATGTCAGCAGTTAAGTCGATTGATAATACATGGTCATTTTATTTTTGTTTTTAATTCATTTTTCTAGTTTTACTTTTGATGAGTAGGTAACTATTCTTTTCACACACATTTGTCTTCAAATATAATAAGTATGAAAGATGACAAGCTGCTAATTACAATGATACCTTCATGCTTCATTGTAGACGGGCTCGCCACCGATCGCTCCTTCCCGCCGCCGGGAGATCCCTCAGACTTCTCGCCAACCAAATTAGAACTCAAAATATTCTGCCGTTCTTTTTTACGTTTCTCTAGCTTCTCACGCAGACTGTTCCTTTTGCTTTTAACAGCTTGGATCTCTTCCCAAGCGTCCGACATGTTTTTTATTTTGCTACGAATACCATCAGAAACTGTTACCGGCCCCACGAGTTTGCCACTTTCAAGGGCAATTTAGACGAGTTGAGGTGAAGATATTTAAATTCTATGAGACGAAATAATCTACATTTATGTAATAATCATTCTCAATAGCCCAATAATACAATTACTGGGAGTCAACTTATGAAATTCCTAAAATAAATTTTAGACGCTGTGGAGGACGCTCGCTCGGACAAACTCACGCTTCTCAAAATAATTGTTTTTGACGTTTTACTTCACTTATGTTTGACACTTGACTTGACAGCATTGACATACAGTGCGTTCCGAGTAACGCTGTAATCGTAATTTTCATTCCCGACCCAAGGCACCCCTGCCCCTGCACGCGTAGCATGACCACGGAAGAATAGACAAAATGACAGATAAACAATCACAATCTGTCAAAATTGTCTATTCTTCCGTCGACATAACCCGTTTCTATGGTGATCATGCTACGCGTGCTGGAGGACACCCCTGGGGGTGCCACGAGAACTTGGATTCGGACCCGTGGTACCCCCAAGTTTTTTATATTTTGTGGATCATCCTTTTTATGAAGCGGTTTTATAACAGATAGTTCTAAGTCTTCAGCGGAATCCTAGGAGAGCGGTGACCGTAACGTAACGCCGTAACGTATGACCTTCACTTGTTTCTTTAAAAAACGTCTCAATGACGTCATTCAACGTTACGTTACGGCCTTATGTTACGGCAACCGCTCTTCTAGGAAACCGTAGCTTTAGCGATAACAGCTATACAAAGGTTTACTACATGACTAAGGTTTTTGATTAGGTACAGACGCCAGCACATCAGGCTACTACAATCTGTAAAATTTATTTAATAGATTTTCAACTTTATCGCTGAAGCGTAAAGTTCAAAGTTGATTGAGAAAATTTGACAGTTTCGGGTAACTTGATGTGCTGGCGTCTGTACGTGTTTGATGTCATCCGAAACTATTTATATTTTTTAGAGCAGTCAGTCTGGTCGGGCAGTGGTGCAGCAGTAGCTTTATTTTACAGCAAATATTCTTGCTTGAAAAACAACATCGTTTATTCAGGTCATAAATAATGTACCCTTTTCAACCACATTTGAACTCTTTTTGAACATTGTTTGAACCATTGAAAATTAGAACTGTCTGCAAATGTCTGGCATGTAATATCTCGTTAAACCTAATAATTTTTAATTTTTATGACAAAACGGATGTGACATTCCATTTCAGTGCATTCTAATCAAGCGTTCGATCTATGTTCTAATCTGAAGAAAAACATTGAAATAATACAAAGGCTATTCAAATAAAAATGCCGTTTGCACCCGAATTACGAACTCATGCTCAAAAAGTATGCACTCTTTATAAGAAAGCTATGAGAAATATCGAAGCTTATTATTGTGCCAGGTAAGCTTAAGTTGGGATGGTTATTAAATTATTTACATATTTCCAGATGGTCTTAAGCTATATAATATAACATCACGCCCGTGTTCCCCGAAGGGTTGGGCAGAGGTATACTTATAAGTTTAGTACATCCACATTTCGCCAGTAGGGACACGAAAAAAGTATCAATACTTTGTGGTATCGGGTACATTTCCATTCGATACCGACACTTTTGAATTCGATACTTTACATTCGATACTTTTAGTCAATGAGTACTTTTTGGCAGGTATCTTATCGAATAAGAAATTAAGTTTTAAATAGGTTATCTTAGAAATTATCCATTTTATTACTACTACTCCTACTAGTATTATAGTCAGTGAACCTGACAGCGATTCTTCTATCGAAACAACATACGATTTCTGGAGTCACCATAAGAAGTTGGCTCATACGAAAAAATAAAACAAAAAACCAAGTTCTTCATCTTCATCACAGTCTGAAAATAAGGATGAATTAAGCTATTACTTATCTGCACAGGTTTCACCACTTTCCTTACATCTCTTGAAACAATGGGAAGATTTGAAAGTTGTATTCCCAAAATTATACGAATTGGCACGAAAATATTTATCAATTCCTGCGACGTCAGTGCCTTCAGAACAATTGTTTTCTAAAGCAGGAAGTACAGACGCCAGCACATCAAGCTACTACAATCTGTCAAATTTATTTAATAGATTTTCAAGTTTATCGCTGAACTGTAAGGTTCAAAGTTGATTGGGAAAATTTGACAGTTTCGGGTAGCTTGATGTGCTGGCGTCTGTACAATCACAAAAATCCGAAACCGCTTATCTCCAAAATCGCTCAATAAACTTCTATTTTTAAGTGATTTTACGGAGGAGGAATGGGAACTTTAATTTATAATATGCCTAAAGTACTAAATAATTTAATTTTGTTTCTATTTTTTTTTAATTTTTGAAGTTACAATTGTCTTTTTCTATTATTGTATTAAACTGACGTTATTTACTGACTGATTGACCTATGCTCTATGTGCAATAGGCCCTAAGATTAGGCCTTAAGAAAAGTACTCGATACCTTGATACTTTTGTTTCAATACTTTTATGAGTACGATACTTTTTTTTCGATATTACTCATGAGATCGATACTTTCTATTCGGCACTATGTCCCTATTCGCCAGTGTATAAGTCCCATGTAATAGGAAGCTTGTCAACCGGGCACAAATCCAATCCAGACTTCGCCTATTATGTTTTATATAAAATTGTAAACTATTATCTAAATGAAAACCATCGTCGTTTTCCTTTTAGACAACTTGTGCGTTATCATCAAGTTATTTTGAGGAGCGAATTCGACAAACATAAATGTGTTACGGATCCAAAAGAGCAACGTAGTTTGCTTTGGTTGGGAGAACACGAAGTTTTTCAAAAGTCGAATCCTTTGCCTCCGTGTAAATGTAAGTATATACCTATAAATTGATGACGACTGACTTGCATTCACGTGATGATGAAATAAAATCAAACATTTTTTATTTTTGTTCTCAATCTGTTTTTTCTATGTAGTTGCTCATTCTATTGGTGAAGCGGGTGGCGTTGCGTTTGAACGTGTCGTCACGCCCCCTGACTGGGTACTTGATTATTGGCATCCTTTGGAAAAAGCCCATTTTCCGGAATACTTTAAAAGACGTGAATGTCGAAAATGTGAATATATTCAAAATTGGCATAAAGGTGAAATGTATTAGACGTAATAATAATAATAAAATGTTCTGGCTGGTTATCTATTGAATATTTTAATTTCACTTGAGCGCTGGTTGGTTTACAGGTATAGCGTCACCCATATTTACATTTTGTTTGTTACTATTATTACTGCTTGAATGAGCGCAGATCGATCAGCAAAATGCTCGTATCGAACATGCATGCATGTTCTTTTAGGGATGGCGATTTGAGATCGATTAATCGAAGAATCGATTTTTCAGGCCCAAAACATCGATTTTTTAAATCGATATACAAAATTGTCATTCGATTTTTTTAGATTGAAGCATTGGGAACTTTAATTTTTTCATGTAATATTTAATTACATTTTGAAAATAAATGTCTTCTTTTATCTTCTTCTTTCATCTTCTTCTTTCTCCTGGCTACTATCCTAATTTATTTGGGGTCAGCCCTCCTAGTACTTCTGCGCCACACCGTATGGTTGTGGGTTGTCTCTTTTGTTGTGTTGGTCGTCATCATATCGTCATAATATTTTCACTAAGTTTCTCGTGTATTTTTGCGACTTTAAAGGTACCACGGTAGCACGGTGCAGTGTCAAATGTCTTCTTTCATACCATACAAAAATCGATTTTTTAGAAACCGATCTTTTAGATCTCGATTTTTTTGTGAATCGATACATCAGCTTACAATTCGAATCGATTTAAAATCGATCTTTTTCGAAAAGAATCGCCATCCCTGTTCTTTGCTGTCCTGTCCAGTTTCAAGTGCACAGATAACTATATAGTAGTCAGAGATAAGTGAATAAGTAAAGATTTCGACCGTAGCAATTAACATTGTCGGATCTCCATTTTTGCGTTTTTTTTTTCATTGCATCGTATTTCGTATCTTTGCGGGAACTGCATTGTAACGCGTGTGGTCTGCGCGTCATCGGCGCTTTGTCGGCGCGTTTTCTGTTTGCCTTGAAAAAGCAGTGCTAGTTGCGGTCGAAAACGCGCGTCGACCGACGGCGCGTAAAATAACGCCGTGTGGACAAGCCTGGGTCGTCATGCGATAGTGAAACCGTTAGCGGTTGGTCCACATGGTTTTGTAATTGTATCATGAAGAAATCTGAAAGTTGTAGTCGTTCACCGTTCGTGCGAACAGGAAACTTTAGTGCGGCCTCGCACCACTCCTCGCACCGACTGTAGTATTTTACTCTGTCCCTCGCACTTACGACGACGAAACGAAAGAACGAAACGGAATGCCAAATTCAAATTGTCATTTTGACAATACTGAATGTTTTTAGGTTATATTTTTGAGATTAAAATCATAAATATTTTAATAGTTGTGATTATAAAATCAATTTATTTTTGAACAAAAGTCAGTCTAGCTTTTGGTGTAGTAAGGTACATAGAGCTACTATAGCTATGGCTGAAGAGTCTTTAAAAGAGGCAAAACAGCCGATTACGGAAGAGGAGAGAGTCGCACTGTGTCAGAAACTGGATAAGGAGTTGGACGACTTTATCGATAGCTTAGAAAAGAAGAGATACACTGAAGGATGGCCCGAGGACAGATGGGAGGTGAGGACTTATCATTAGCATCGTAAAATCTATTTCTTCGTTGAATGATGATTCCGCATAAATAAATAATGCGGAATCATCATTCGACGAAGAAGAAGAATTAGTATCGTAATATTATCAACATAACTGCTGAACACAGGCCTTCCAGTGTAGTACACTTGATATTGGCTAGGAAAAAATATTTGATTTTTGTTGTGTTAAAACATCTTAAAATATAAAACTGGAACTAATCATAAATATGAAACATCTGCTCGAAGTTAATTTAATTAGAAGAAATTATATTCCGTTTTTTTTTTTTTTTGACGTGAGTGTTCAACCAAGCACTTATTATGAAAAAACATTTCACCCATCCAGTGATCACCTACTAGAAGCAGTCTCCTAGTAAGTGTTCAATGGTTTTCATGAGTTCGTTTTCGTTTTTTTGAGTGCAATTTTCTTTTGCACAGTTGTTGATCCTTTCAACATTTGACAGGTTAAAGAACTATATAAAAAAAAACAATGTTGACATTAAAATGCTTTAACAAGATAAACCACAATGTTTGCAGGAGGAAATGGACAAGCATCCATTTTTTATGAAGTCAACACCGGACGACAATGCCCTGTCCCCGCTGGCTGAAGGTCTGGCCAAGCTCAAGTATGATCCTGAGGAGAACACCCCAGTTGAACTGGCTGTCAACTACAAGGAGGATGGAAACTTCAACTTCAAACATAAAAACTATAGAATGGCCATTTTAGGGTGAGTAATTTATCACTCGAGCTTAAAATAGTGTTGCTCCCGAGGTGGACACTCTGCTTTTTATCACCCTCTAGTATATAATAAGTGAGTGCAACTTATGAATAAGAATAGTATCTACGTTTATAAGTGAAATCCGAATTTGGGTAAACAATTACGAATGAAGGTGGAATGTATTTCGCGCGTTTTTATAAAACACTAGCTTTACTCGGCCTGGCTTCACATGGATAGCACTAAGAACTTATCTACAGTGAACCTACCTACCCTACACACCTACCTACTTACCTACTCTACCTACCTACCCTACCTACCTACATACATACTAACCTACCTACCCTACCTACCTACATACATACTAACCTACCTACCTACCTACCAGTGTTGGGCAAAAACTAATTGTGAAAACAACAATTAAATTGCCAGATTAAATTGCAATTAACAATTGAAAGTAATTAATTGTAATTGTAAGATAGAGAATGAACAATTAAATTTGTTGTGATTTTTTGATGCATGTTTACAATAGGGATGATGCCTGGGGCAAAAAAAAGAAATTCTATTTAGTCCGTCAGTCAGATAATAAAAAAATATTAGACACGTATTTTTTGCTTTATCATATAAATCAAAAATTACTTGGATAAAATGCATTAAAGTTGGGGAGTGGGGGTCGCTACGTCACAAGTAAGTATAAAATATACATGTGATGTCACGGCACATTTTAACTCAATGTACCGCCGTAATCTTTTGATAACGTAAAAGAAGAAAAAATATATGTTCAATATTTTCTAATAATCTACAAGATGGACAAAATGTATATATTTTTACCCATCATCCCTATTACAGTTAATCCTATCCTACTAATCCTACTAATATTACAAATGTGAAAGTTTGTATGTTTGTTACTCATATTACGCAAAAATGGCGAAATGGATTTGGATGAAATTTGGTAAATTTTTTGGAAAAATATGTATTAATTTTGCACGCTCTTGTGATTTTTCGGCTGTTCTTTTGGGTTTTTCCTAATTTTCTTTTTTTCTAAACCACCCAAGTAATGAGGCGAACAAAAAAAAGAAAAAATTCAAATCGGTCGAGACTAATGCACGGTAATTGATTTTATATTATAAATAGATTACAAACTTTTTTATGGCTCACGCGCTCTTTACTTGCCTTCTACAGCCTGTTACTTAAATATGTTATTGTATAGCTTGTCTAGTCTGAAATGACGCGCCCCATTACAGCATTTTACGTACAGTCACGAGCGCAAATATGTATCCACTTACCAAAATTCAAAAGCGATTTTTTCGTGGAATATTGACTGCAACTTTGAGACAAGACCCATTCCATATTAGTATGGGTTCCAAAATATAATATTCGTAATAATATAAAATAACAATCAACACAGTAGGAGAACACGGCGCCGCCGGCGCCGCCGCCGCACAGTGGGTCGAAACTATGATTTTAGTGACTTAGGGCTCAACTTTGCTTTTTCACTTTTTTTTTTATGCGGATGAGTAGAGCTCATTAACCTCAATAATAATTGTTCTGATGTATTTTTTCCTAAACTTTATACTTTGGGTAGAAAAATGTGTTTTGTTATTTTTTTGTATGGAGCGGCTCAAATAAACTTAAATTCCTGCTAAGTAGCGTGTGATCCCGCGTTGAAACTTTATTTTTCATATACCTTGTCTGGTCTATTATCATTTGATGCTATAAACAAATGCATAAAGTTGCAACTCTGCCAAATAAATGGATCGAAAAAAATGAAAAAATACATAGAATAAAAAGCTTCATTTTTTACTTTCGTAAGTTATTTTAAGTTAAATTTGATATGGAATAGTAAGTAAAAGCACGTAATAATACACATAATTACTTAGCAACTAACAACAATACATTTAAAAGGTCCCTAATTAGCTTAAATTTACTAATACTACATATATTAGTAAATTTAAGCTAATTAGGGACCTTTATTTAAAAATGTGGATATGAAATCAATTAATTTCTATTTGTGTGTTTAATTACTGTAATTAGCTTAACCTTTTACCTTATAAAAAAACAATGTTTTTCACTTTTAGTCATTACTGTAATATTAATTAGGATAATTAGTTAATGAGGGTAGTAGAAAAATTAGTAAACATTGTTTGTCACTGGATTCTGGAAGTATAAAATGACCATAATTTATTATATACTAACTAGTGTTCGTTTATTCGTACTACTACTAACATCTCGTGATTCTGATCGTCCCTTTTTCGTTATAATGGATAATTTAGTTAACAATTTAGATTTATTTATGATTTTAAGAGAGCAGGTCAAGTCACTGTCGGATAGTCAAAAATTCTTTCAATTCCTACAACATAAAATAAACGTGACCGAAGAGAACAGTGTTGAGCTCCAAAAATTCTGTACGCGCTTTTGTTCAAATATAAGTGCAAGATGGGAACGAAGTAGTCGCACGTTAGCACAGTTTGTAAGAAAAAATGGTGATTGGTTGGAACGTGCAATAAACTGGCCCGAAGGAATGATACCTGAAGCTGTGAACACTGAACAGGAAAGGCTCGAGATTTGTAATACTGAAGATGTCGAAAATCTACCACCATCTACTACAGAAGCTTCGACATCTACATTTACACCTCGAAAACCTTTCGAGGAATTGGGCTCCAGGCAAAAACGAAGACGCGTTGATCAAATTAACTAATCGCTTTCGTTATCCCCGGATGAACTTAAAGCTACTACAATTGCTAGTTTAAGAAACACCGGAAATGAGGATGTAGGAAAAATTATGAACCATTTACTAAATCACCCCGAAGATCTAGAAAAAGTTAAAGAGTGTTTAAGTACAAGTAAACCGAAAAGTAGTACATATTCACCCGATAAGGCACTGTCTTTATTAGTTTCACTTAAATTAAGTAAGTGGCAGTATATAAGCCTAAGAGAAGCAGCAAGTGAAAATAGGTCTGATTTATACCCTTCTTATTATAAAATAAAACAAGCGAAGGCAAAATGTTATCCAGGGAAAGAAGACATAATTATAACTGAAGAAGGAGCTGCTATTAAACTGCAAGCTTTACTCAACTTGACGGTATCTAGGCTTTTAGAAGTGATTACTTTAGATTTGGATTCGCCAACTGAGTTACTGCTAATAAGCAAATGGGGTTTTGATGGAGCCTCAGGTCAAAGTAATTATAAACAAAAGACTGAAGCAGAGTTTGATGACTCAACTATCTTCATGGCCAGTCTAGTTCCTATAAGGCTTCAACAATGTGATGGAACAATTGTTTGGGAAAACGATCGACCCTCATCAACTTTCTATTGCCGTCCGATAATGTTCAAATTTACCAAAGAAACGCAGTCAACAGTGGTAACTATAAAAGCTAGCATAACCGAAGAAATAGAAAGACTTCAGCCAATCAAGTTCAATCAAGTTGAAGTTAAGCATCAATTGCACTTGACGATGATAGACGGCAAAATATCGTCATATTTGTCAGACACATCTTCAGCTGTCTGTGATATCTGCAAAGCAAAACCGTCAGAGATGAACAATTTAGAGTCACTTGCTCAAAAAGAGAACAACGAAGAAGTGTTCCAGTATGGAATGTCATCTTTACATGCCTGGATAAGAAGCATGGAGTGCTTACTTCATATCGGTAAATATAATTTTATTAGTTCATAATTTTTTTCACGTTATATAGTTACTTGTGAGATTTTTATTTAAGTGATATTTCTTTTTGTTTGCAGCTTATCGTTTGGACTTCAAAAAATGGAGTTGCAGGGGCGATGACAAAGAAAAAATGTCACTCAGAAAGAGCGCTATACAGCAAGCGTTTAAGAAAGAATGCGGTTTACTTATTGACGTAGTCAAGCAAGGAGTAGGCACAACCAATGATGGCAATACTGCCAGAAGATTTTTTAGGGATGCAGAAACAACAGCTCGCATAACAGGAATAGATAAAGATTTAATAGAAAGGTTTCATGTGATTCTTCAGACGGTTGCATCTGGAGAGAGCGTGGATCTTTCTAAGTTTTCCGAATTTTGTAGAGATACTGCACAATTGTACGTTCACTTATATCCCTGGTATTATATGCCTTCCAGTATACATAAATTGTTAGTACATGGGAGTGATATAATTAAGCACTTTGGTGCCATACCTATAGGTAAACTGTCGGAAGAGGCAGCGGAAGCTCGTAATAAAGATTTCCGGAAATATAGAGAGAGTCATTCTAGAAAGGTAAGTAGAACGGCGACAAATGAGGATATTATACACAATCTTCTTTTGTCTTCTGATCCAAAGATCACAAGTCTAAGACCTCGAATGGTGAAACAAAATATAATGGTTCTCTCTCCAAAAGTCAAAGAGCTTCTGCTGATTTTTCCCACAGAATCCGATATAGATTTTATTGATGTAGATAATTTACAAGATAGTCATAGCGATAGTGAATAAGATTTTTTGGTAGTTTGTAAGTTTCTTGTTTTTTTTATTAGTTTATAAATGTCAAACTCATAATTGAAAGGAAATAGTAATGTTTGATGTTGTTTATAGTTAGTTTTTAATTTGCTTGTGTTAGTTGTAGTAATGTTAGTTTACCTTTACTAATTTGTATTATTATGTACCTATCTTTACTTACTATTCAGTATTAAATCTAACTTAAAATAACATTTCATAAACATGTTAAAGTCATTAAAACAAAGAAATTGAAATTCATAGATCCCTAATTAGCTTAAATTTACTACTACTACATATATTAGTAAATTTAAGCTAATTAGGGACCTTTTAAATGTATTATGATTAGTGTGATTAGCTTTAAATTTACTAATACTACATATATTAGTAAATTTAAGCTAATTAGGGACCTTTTAAATGTATTATGATTAGTGTGATTAGCTTTAAATTTACTAATACTACATATATTAGTAAATTTGAGCTAATTAGGGACCTTTTAAATGTATTATGATTAGTGTGATTAGCTTAAATTTACAAATTTACTAATACTACATATATTAGTAAATTTAAGCTAATTAGGGACCTTTTAAATGTATTGTTGTTAGTTGTTAAGTAACTATGTGTATTATTACGTGCTTTTACTTACTATTCCATATCAAATTTAACTTAAAAGAACTTACGAAAGTAAAAAATGTAGCTTTTTATTCGATATATTTTTCATTTTTTTCGATCCATTTATTTGGCAGAGTTGCAACTTTATGCACACGTTAATAGCATCAAATGATAATAGACTAGACAAGGTATATGAAAAATAAAGTTTCAACGCGGGATCACACGCTACTTAGCAGGAATTTAAGGTTATTTGATCCGCTCCATACAAAAAAATAACAAAACACATTTTTCTACCCAAAGTATAAAGTTTAGGAAAAAATACATCAGAACAATTATTGTTGAGGTTAATGAGCTCTATCCATCCACATGAAGAAAAAAGTAAAAAAGCAAAGTTGAGCCCTAAGTCACTAAAATCATAGTTTCGACCCACTGTGCGCCGCCGCTGCCGCGGTTTGTACGTAAAATGCTGTAGTGGGGCGCGTCATTTCAGACTGGACAAGGGACAAGCTATACAATAACTTATTTGTCTGTTAAAGATAAGAGGTATGTAATTTTAAGTGTTCTTTAAAGTTAATTGTATTTCCTCATTTTTGATTAAATATACAGGGTGTATGAGGTGTAGGTATCCAAGACATTCTGATAGATTTGGTATAATCTGTGGGAAACAAAAAATAACTTACTGAAAACAAATAACTAAAACCTCTTTTATTTATTGTATAAAAGTAAGTTCATGATACATCCTGTATAGCTCCTTCATTATACCTTTTTATATATAGTACATTATTATGGTCAAGTTTTATTAACAAAAAAATAAATTCTTAAAAAAACAGTGGCACTCCGGGAGTGCCGACAGAAGTGAAAACTTGAAAAAAAAAAATCGGCACCGTGGTAATCAACGCGTTGATGTCTTTTACTCCACGGTGTCGGTAACAGGTCGCGAGTTCAATGGTTTTTTCCATCTCAAAAATGCCCAACGCGCCTAAAGAAGTTTTCACTTCAATAATAAAATTAAAAAGATAATTACATTAAAGAACGAAGTGCAAATATAATAGTACCAACTTATATTTTTTGCAGTTACACCGAGGGCATCAAACAAAGATGTAATGATGCAGACATCAATGCAAGTCTATATAATAACCGAGCAGCATCACATTGGCATATAAAGAACTACAGATCAGCTTTATTTGACAGCGAGAAGGCGTTGACTTTCAACCCAAACCACACCAAGGCTCGGGTACGCGCGGCCAAGGCAGCCCTCGAAGTAACCAAATACGACTCATGCATTGAACACTGTGAAAAACTATTAGAAGGCGAAAAGAAAGACAAAGAAATAATAGAACTCCTCAACACAGCAAAAAAGAAGAAGTTACAACATGATCGCGACCAAAGAAAGAAAGAGAGAAAAAATGCAAAGGAGGGCGAACAAAAAGAGTTGGTGATCAAGGCAATCATTGAACGAGGAATCAAAATATCGAAATGCGATGATGAAGATGACATAGATCTGTCGAAATTAGAGCCTAGTTTACCAGGATCGCAGGACGCGATAGTACGTGTCGAAGATGGTATTTTAAGGTGGCCTATTTTACTCCTATATCCGGAATACCAAATGACGGATTTCATAAGAGATTGTCCTGAAAACGTGCCTCTGCAAAGTCAGTTAGAACAGCTCTTCCCAGCGCCGTGGGATCAAGAAAACAAGTACAATTGTTCGAAAATCAACGTTTATTTCGAAGGTTACGATAAAATGCCTCACGTGATTGATCCTTCAAAGAATCTGGGAGATTTATTAGTTACGAAGTATTTCGAGTTGAAAGCTGGGACGCCCGCGTTTTTTGTACTGCCCCGCGGTAGCGTTATCGAGCGCAGGTTTTTAGAAAGCTACATTTAAGTGTGTTAAAAGTTATTAATTTTTTAAATAAATTAAGTTTTACATTCTGTTAAAATATTTTTTTTCTTTAATCGCCATTTTCCTAAATCTGCCACAGCCATATTTATGAAATTAATTTAAGTAAGGCATCTGTAACCAGGTGGCTTTTATTCCAGGATCGTATGCAGAAAACATCTGTCCAATCCTAATTATTATGCCAATTGCCACTAGTACCTAGGCAGTGGCGGTACGTCCATTGACGCCCAAAGCTGAGCATAGATAGGGAAACCTAACCTATCGAGAAATATGACGTTAAACAATAAAACAATAGGACCTAATTGTAAGAAATATATTATTCGATATCCTGTTCGTCCATGTCATAACCCCGCTGGTGCGGGTAGAAGTCTCCTGGCGCTTCAAATTCGGTCTGCGTTTCGCCAAGCCCCCCTGAGTAGGGGTGGTGGGGCGTCGCGCCCATCCATTGCGGGTACCAGTAGAGACCCTGGACAGGAGGAAAGATGGAATTAAAATGTCCTGAAAAATTTCTTCAGTGATTTGGAGCCAGGCGTTGACAAATTGATGCTGAATCGCCAGTTACTATTCCGTTGCGAATTTATAAGTGTTTGAGAAAATCGTGGACTGACATACATTTGAACATTGTACATACATACTGTTCGAATAGGTACAGAACCAATTTTTTCAAATGCAGTGAAAAATAATGAAATCGTTTAAATAGCTTTGTCACACCGAAGTAACACTAAAACTTTACTGTTACACCATCTCTTGTAACAGTAACGTTTTAGTGTAACTTCCCTAGTCGGTAATCCCAAATTTCTAAAATTAATTTTCTATTCTTCTTGTAAAGTTTTATCGTATAGTAACAAAGACGTTACTGTTACAAGAGATGGTTCCCAGTCGGTCGGATATTGTCTGGTGGTCTCCAGTCGGTCGGATATTGTCTGGTGGTCTCCAGTCGGTCGGATATTGTCTGGTGGTCTCCAGTCGGTCGGATATTGTCTGGTGGTCTCCAGTCGGTCGGATATTGTCTGGTGGTCTCCAGTCGGTCGGATATTGTCTGGTGGTCTCCAGTCGGTCGGATATTGTCTGGTGGTCTCCAGTCGGTCGGATATTGTCTGGTGGTCTCCAGTCGGTCGGATATTGTCTGGTGGTCTCCAGTCGATCCGATATTGTCTGGTGGTCTCCTGTCGGTCGGATATTGTCTGTTCCTCCTTACCTTATTACCACCAGCGGAATTGCAAGTGAACCTGTCGTCGTGGAGGTCGATCATGTCTAGGTAACTCTTGCCCGCGATGGAGCCATAGTTCGGCGGGTACATGAACAAACACCCGTCCAGAATATCTGCATAGGATAGGCAAAATAAAAATATTTAGCTCTTTAAGGGTAAGGTGACTGGAAGCAGCTGGATAGGAGTAGCCGAGGATCGAGTTGGTGCGCTATCAGAGAGGCCTGTAGACTGACGATGATGATGACCACTCTTTCCAGGTAAATTAAAAAAAGAATCTACTTTAGGAAATTTTCGGAGGTGATGAATCGGAGAGTGAGGGCTTGCGCACACTGGCGAACGGTAGGGGAGAGCATTGAGGGGGATTTCTCGATCCGTCAGCGCACAGTGACAAGAAAAATCCACTGCTATACCGCGAGCGTCCGCCAGCTTACCGGAGCATCCGCTGATATGCGCCGTGGCATGCGCCAGTATGCTCCAAGGTCGATCACCGAGCATTGAAATATAAACCTTATTACGATTGGATAAGTATTAAATGCAATTGATAAATTTAAAATCCTCTGCCGTCCCGTCCGCCAATCTGCGCATGCGCTTAAACTTTTAGCAGAAAAAAGACTACTTAAGCCGGTATTTTCAATGCATACAATTTTCACCAAGAACGAAGTACCTACTATACTTCGTTCTTGGTGAAGATTGTATGCATTGATAATGCAAGCGAAGCTTGTCGTAGAGGCATCTGCGTAAAAATCATAGCAGCTCAAAAATTTCATTTCATATTTACAAACGCAATCTTTCTTTCCAACAAACGCAATCTTTCTTTCCAACAAACGCAGGCTTGAGCGTTTCCCTCATACAGTTGGTAGAATCTTACAAGGTAAAGTGATGTTATCTTCTTCTATGTCTGGCTTTGGTGTCGGTTCGATGTAAGGCGGCACGGCGTCGATACCAGACCCCGGGTCGCCAGGGATCAGGAACGGACCTGAGAAGCAGAAGATTTGGTTGAAATTCGATTTTTTTTATCTTTCATTGGTCGAAGTCTAGATTAGTATACCTACGTGCCAAACAGCTAGCAGGTGCTTATTACGGCGGTCCCTGGATAAATCATATGTTTTGCTCCAAGTAAAATAAAAATAACATAAAATCACGCCAATAATCCCCGAAGGGTTAGGCAGAGGTGAAAGAATAGTACACCCATATTTTGCCAGTTATGTTTATGTCCCATGTAATAGGGGGCGAGCCATTGCCGTCAATCGGGCACACATCCAGAGTCCGGGCTGCTACTGAAAAATCCTGATGAAAAAACCGACTTTGCCCGACCTGGAAATGGAAACCAGGACCTCATGCTCGGCAGTAGTGCTTGTGACCACTAGAACTACGAGGCAGTTAAAAGAATAAGAATCGTTGGCATATTCAACCTCTTTTCTATTAACAATAAGTACACGGAATCTAGATCAATCTTGCTGTGGAACATAAGGCCCAGATTCCACCAAAGCGGAGTCGAGACAAGAGAAGAGATGAAACAACCAATAGAATTTCGTTATTCACACATCTCGTCTCCACTCAGCTTCGCCTCGCCTACAGCTGGGCAGCGGTACAAAGCGGAGATGTGAGCTGTTCCTCGCAAGCGGGCGACGGCGCGCGGCGGAGACGAAAAGAGATGTGAGCGGCGTGCAGTGACCGGGCGCCGTAACAGTTCTGCTCTAGCCAGAACACATCTCCGCTCTAGCCAGCACACATCTCCGCTCCTATCTAGCCAGTACGCATCTCCGCACAGCTGCGGTGATACACCCTAGCTGAAAAACATCTCTTCACGTCTCCACTTCAGACATCTCCGCACATCTCCGCTTTGGTGGAGTCCGGGTATAAAAAAAACATGTTTAAGACAGGAAGGAAAATACCTGTTCCAAGAAATCGTAATAAGGCATAAGGACGATGATGATATAACTGGTAATACAAAGCTTACCTCCATAATGGTTAGTGTAGTTCCACTCGCAGACGTGATGGTCGCAGATCAACGGTGAGTGACGCTCTTTGGTGTAGTACGTATTACCGTTGGGTATAGTCTACAAAGAAAATATATTTATAAAATCGGGATCTGCGACCATGTTGAGATGTTTAAGAAAATTTATGTCATATTGATACGGTCCACTTTCTCTCTGATTCTAGTGGAATCTTCACGGGTGACGAATGTTTCTTCCTGGGGGCCTACTACCAGTTCAAAAGCAGTATTATTTTAATATTACTTCAGTGGGAGAAAGAGATGTAGCTACACGTCCTGTAGAGCTTCATCTCTTTCCCACACTGAAGTAATGTAGCTGGTGGTAGGCCCCCTGAGGTGATTTGATACAATCTCCCTGACCCACAAACATAATTTGTAAAATGAGATTTGACCGTTCTATTCCCGGGTCGGGCAGTCTTATTGGGTTTTGCATCTGGAATTTCTCAGTAGCAGCCCGGAGTCTGGATTTGTGCCTAATTAATGGCATTAGGCTCATTCCTGTTGCATGGGACTTAAACATAATTGGCGAAATGTGGGTGTAGGATGAAATACAGGCGTGATGTTATGAGATGAGATGCAACATTTTTTTTCCAAGCCATAAAAAAGTGTAAATAGAATCCACAGTCGATCGGTATCGTCGGTAATCGAAGTCATAGATAGACGCATGGGTGTACCGAGCTTTTGGCCCAGGGGGGGGGGGGGGGGGGGGGGCTACACACTACACGAAACTTGAGCTAGTGTGTACAGGAAAAACCCGCAGGAAATCCTAGTCAAATAAACTGTGTCCTTGCTTGCTGCGTTCGTGTATTTTGCATGATTCATGAACGGCCGGGAAGCGCGGTTTTTTTCAAAAATTTATTAATTATATAATGGGTGTCCGGGACATCGACGCGAAAACTGTTACCATGGATTCAGTACATAATTCGGAACCCCCTGCGTTGAAAATTTTCGTCGGTTATTTAAAAAAAATAACAGTGACACTCCGGGAGTAACGATAGAAGTGAAAACTTGACAAAAAATCGGCACCGCGGTAATCAACGCTGGTGTCGTCACAGTGTCGCGAAATCAATGGTTTAGTCCCATCTCAAATATGCCCAACGATGATTTCACTATAAAAAATCTGCTGTTCCATACATTTTGACCGCATAGGTATTGCACTTTTCTATGAAACAGCAGATTTTTTTTTAATAACCGACGAAAAATTTCGACGCAGGGGGTTTCAGAATCATGTACTGAATCCATGGTAACAGTTTTCGCGTCGATGTCACCCTGTATTGTAATTGTAAAGTAAATCTTAACGTGAGTCTAACATAACTTTTATCGATAACAGTAGGTACAATACTTAGGCATTCAAAATCTAGTGGGGGGGGCAGCTGCTCTCCCCTGCCCCCCATAGGTACGCCCATGGATAGAGGGGCAAAGTTTAAAACTTCAGTCATCTAGCAGGCAGTATTAGGCTAAGTTAAAAATTATGTGTTTATTTCCAGCATAGCTCACTGATGTAGCGAAGCGGTTAAGATGTGCTCTGAAGATGCGTTTTGCGCGTAGGATAAAAACTTAGTTTCGTTGAGCTATTTTCCACTAGAGCTAAGCTACGTAGGACATCTCAGGTGGAAAGGTATCCTTAGGTATCACAACCACGTAAAAAATTACAGTTCTCACCAGCAAATAGTCGTAGTGCCGGTACCGAACGCCCTGTATGTTGAAATCCAGTATGAAAGTTCCTGACGTGATGATGCAGGAGGCAGCAGACAGCGGCGGCAGTTTGTACATCTCTGTGCCACACTTGACAATAGCCTTCGGTAGAGTGGACACGTCGCGGACTTTTTGCACGAGCTTCTTGAAAGGGAACCTTTTAGAACAGTTACCTATCGATTACATTAAAACCTTTTTCAGATACAACTGGTTTTTAAGGAGTGTCTGCTTCTTAGAAGGTCTGCTTTGTTTAGATGTTTTCAAGCATTTTATGATAAATTACACTTTTACACAATGAGGTTATATAACCTCATTGCTTTTACACGACATATACACACAACATGAATCTAAAATTCTATCGTAAGGAAGACCTTCCTGATATAAAAGATATTATGAGCTCGCTGTTGCAAACTCATCGTGCGTTTGTATTTGATCGAATCCATAGCCCATAGGTTTTAGGTTCAGGACTTGGATAGAATATGAATAGTATCGAAAGAACCTTTGTCATTCCTACTATTATACGAGATGACTAAAAATATGAAATGTACTAACCTGAATACACAAATACCAACATGGCACTCCAAACCATGCAGGTAGTTGTCAGTTGGGAAGGAAATACTCGGGTCATCCAGTAAATAGTACTTGGATTCGTCATGGAAGTGCAGAAAGCCGAGAAAGACGAAGGATCTGTCTTTGCAGTAGGGAGCTACCCCTCTGCCCATGTCGTAAATATCGCTGTAGAGCTCTGTTATGAAGATGTATACGTTTCTGCCACAGTAGAATTCTGGGGGACAAAGGTTCAATGATGAATAGTCCATTTTTTGGTAGTCTAGAGGGGGTAAAAAGATTAATTGAAGAATAATATGATGCTGATAAGTTTAAAGTGGTCTTTACACTGATCTTTCATAGTTTTCTGGATGAGATGAGAGCTTTTCGTCAAATTTCAGCGCATATTTCGATTCGCTATATTCATTTCGGTCAGGAGCTCGAGGCTTATTAATAACAACCGCACGGGTCGATCCATCAGGTTAAGCTACGCTTGTCGGGGTTGGTCAGTCATTTCTACATACCGAGACTCCTCCGTGCCTCGGAAAGCACGTTAAGCCGTTGGTCTCGGCTGTTATTCGTGGATCTTTGACAGTCGTTACGGGTCGTCAGAAGCCCGAAAGTCTGACAACCACTCTTACCAAGGGGTATCGTATTACCTAGTTACCGGGTTGTGGAGGTCAGATAGGCGGTCGCTCCATGTAAAATACTGGTATTCAGCTGCATCCGGTTAGACTGGAAGTAGACCCAAACATAGTTGGGAAAAGGCTAGGCAGATTGATTGATATTCATTTCGGTCAAGTTAGATAAAATATTCTATCTAGAGTGGCTTTAGTTCTCTTGTCTAGGGAAATAGACGTATAGAGGCCATTTAATTACTAGGACCCTCAATCCGTCCATTAAGAAACATTAAGGATTATCTTACCTTGGCTCATGTAAAACTCCATAGGCACGGGGCCACCAGTGTAGGTAGCCTTTCGTTCAGCAGCCACCGCGTTGTGGTTCTCATACATCGTAAGCATGTTGTCTATGACGTCATCTAACGTTATCAGTAGGACCTGTTCGGAGTTAAATCATCAAACTCTAACTCAAACTACAGGTACTTTTGAATTGTCAAGGGGACGGTCAGTCAGAAAGATGAAGCTAGTTGCCTGTTCCAAAGCGTTGTAGGTACTTATGGAGAAGAACGGACAAGAAATTCCACGGACAAATTGTGACAAAATTCATGTTGAAATTTATACATGTGAGAATGTAGAAAGATGTGCACGTTAAAAGCGTCCGTAATAAAAATATAAAAACAATAAAAACAATTCAAAATTACAATTTAAAAACAATAAAAACAATTCAAAATGCTAAGAGATAACCAATCCCTACTGACGGCGCCCGTTCACGAACATGACGCATGAAAAGCAATGAGTAAAATCTAAGCAATAAGAATGGTCCATATCCTTATATAGTAGCCAGTAGGTTTTGGACTTCTGAGTTTAGCGATCGATTTCCAAGATTATTTGGAATTTAATGTTCTTGAATTTTATGTATGTTGAAGTAATTTAATAAACCTTTTTTTGACTTACTTTCAGTTCTTGTATGTGTTGTCTAACAAATCGACCTAAATGATCTGATGCTATGTGGACTCTCTCGTTGATAAGGTACTGGGAAACAAAATTCAAGGCTTTTATAGTAACATTTAAAATTATAGCAACAGTTAATTTGCAGAAAGAGATTACTTCTGCTAAAGAAGTAGCAAATGCGAACGAATGTTAAGGACCTCAGTGAGGGATCGAGTGAAGTACGTCCTACCCTTCCTTGGTAAAGCTTGTTCACTCTGAAATGATTTCTATGGGTAATGCAGTAGTGGAGTGCGTCATTTCAGAGTGGACAAGCTGTAAACTAGTCTAACTGGTTAATCTTTTCACCACTGCGTAAGCAAGATTCATGAAGCTCGTGGAAACACGAGAGAAGGTTTGCGAACACACCCTCGGCCCTACCGGTCTATTCTGTAAAAACCGTGAAAACGGTGAAGTGAACTTGAAGTAAGTTGTCATTCGACATTATTGACAGTTCACTTCACCGAAGTTTTCACGGTGATATTTTTACAGTATTCTTTTGTTTTAGTGTAAGGTGTAATATACGATTAATCACAATCTGTTTCATTTTGACAGTTCAACAACATTCATTACGTTATTTACGTTGTTGAGCAGGTAAACTTTTCGGACATACGAAGCAATGGATTAGCAATATCCTTCAAAATGGTTTGGATTATGATGTTCAAATGATTCAAAATTATCGTGTGTTACGCAATTAGGGTGCTGATGTTATTTTGTTTTAGTGTAGGTACCTGGTCCTCAGCAGTCTTGATCCTCATCATCTCGTTCTGGTAGAGCCACAGGTTATCTAGTTTGTCCGTGGGGTCATGGCCGTAGATTTCGAACGCGTCTATGATCATGGCGAGGGTAAGGTTCTCGTTCGACTCACGGCAGCATGGGTGGTTCCGTATGTTGTACGGTCGCTAGGTTATAGGATGTGTAAGTTCAAATTACAGCTCAACGGTTATTTGTCTTGGTTTGATATTCAGATTCGGGCAAAGACTGATTAATGTTGTCTGTTGTTTTTTTATACATTTGCTTTAAACGTAGGTACGACGACGATCCAGTCAGGTATTTCATAAAAGGCAAAACAAAGAATCCACGAGCTAAGCTACTGCATACTGTCTAACTTGATGCTGATACAAACATTGTTTTATTTAAATCCCATTTTCGTTTAAAATATTTTTTTTGTAACAAATTGGAATTAAATTTATAAATTGGCGCCCACCGTGGGGCATCTACCATGAGCTATATCTTTCGAGGAATTGTTCTAAAGCGTTTTTTTAAATGGTTTCTAGCAGTAAGAGTATTATTGTGATTAAATAACTACAATACTTACAGTTATCTGTATAAGGAGGAGACATAATAGAAACAGCACGCATGCGTGAATGCGCGCGTCCATTTTGTAAACATGGCGTCTGATCGGTTAGCGAGCGCGGTAACAATTAAACAAATTGCCAATTTAAATGGCTTACCTTATCAATATCTTGACTTTGATATTATTACTTTATTGAGACGAGAACATTTTATGAGTTTGCTTCAATGAAAAATAAATAATACTATTTAAAAACATTCTTTTGACGAAGCCAGCTGTGGTCATATAGAATAGAATATAATATTTGCATTCAGATATGTATGGTTTTTTCACTAACGCAGGTCTCAAAAATAGAATCAACGTGAGGCTCGACATGCAAGTGCATAAAGAAGTACTCCTCTTCCTTTCCAATTCTGAAGATTCAAATAATATTCTGAAACCAAGTACCTACCTACCGAAATATTATCATCTTAAATCATTAATATTGTTTTTGGAAACCTTTTAATAGCTTTTATACACTTTTTCTACGTTTTGAGATACATTATGAAATATTAAAGGAAAACGAATAGTCTTCAGATCTCTTCGGTCTTCTTCTCTCTCTCTTTTTGTATTTTACAAAACCACCTGCAAACAGTAGGCATGTTTTGATAACAGCCATAGTATTGGGAGATAAACTCGGTCGGGGGGTGCCACATGGAAGGATATTCAGCCCTTTACTAAGTAGTTAAGGCATGAATCTCAATCTCACGTATTTCACATTTACAATACGCTTCACAGAGGATTTAGAATCATCACAATAAAATTAATGAAACAAATATCGAATAACATTTTATATTATTTAAAATACACACCTAGAATTGTTCATTTCATCACAATACATATTATTAAGTATATTTTTACAACATTATTGCACTTGGATACATTTCTAGATATTCATATGGATATAAGCATGGATACTTTAATCAAAACTAAACGGTTAGGCGTAATTGAAGACAAGCATCTTTTTTATTCATATTTTATCGCTGAAATCTTGAAAGCCCAACTTCTTATGCTAGATATACAGATGGTGGATTTCTAAAACTTTGAGTTTACTTTATAAGGTGAATCAGTTTCATCAATATGCAGGGTAATTATTTCAAAACCTTTTGCATCGAATCATAAAAAATGAATCACATAGGTATTTGTGACAAGAGTAGTGCCAACTCGCGAGTTCTTTATAACTTGGAGATTCCGAAATTAGTAGGCTGCAGTTTTTATCTGCAATGGTTGCCGATAGCTTGCAGCCTGGTATAAAATATCCTGAGCCGTATTTTTATCTTTGTCTTATTCATCATGCCTTCTATCTCTTGATTTACAATTATTATTGTCAAATGTTTTAATTTTCTAGCTTTTATTTCGTCTACATTTTTTTTTCCGAAATCTGTATACCTAATAAGTAGTTTCAAAACGTTGGTATCACAATAATCACATATTCTCACAATATGTTCATGTAACGTAACTAACTAGTCTAATCAACATGTATAATTTAGTACAATACTCTATTAATATAATCAACAACAATTATATTTAGAAAATGGAAGACATCATTTGGATATACTCGTCAGGATAATAGTTTAGTATACTCCACCAGCATTCTTCTTATTAAATAAATTGTATAAGTCTGTAAATAGATTTTTCAGTATGACTCAACACAACAAAAATTATTAAAAAAAACACATTTTTGTGTAAACGTAAAAATGTTCAATATAACAGATATGTTCTTTATTTCAAAATCGGAGTAAATAAGGATTTACTAAAACCTCAATCATTTTACTACGATAAAATACCTAAGATTAATGTAAATATTATCCAAATATGTTTTTGATATTTATACGTACAAGCAAATAATGACACTTTTTCAATTTGCATCATTATCAATGGAAGACTTCGTTGTTACATATTCAAAAACAATATTTTCATTGGAAGACATTTGATTAACAGTATATCATATATTTGTAAAGTTAGCTAGACAATTATAACTATTTACATAAAAATCTGGAGTAAAACGAAGTAGCGAAGGCAAAAGGCGATCGTTCTCTTATACATTATTATTGTCTCTATACGAAGAAAGAAAGATTCGCTAACAAAACCTAGTTGTCCATGTACTAAACAGACCTAAGATACAAAACTTATCAATACATCGGTCTAGGTACATAAATCATCATGCATTCAACATTCAGCCGCTTAGTTATTGCGACAAAGTATAATTTACGACGTGTGCATAAATCTAAAAATAGTTCAACAATGATAATTTCCCATAATGTTAGACTATGGGAAATTAGAACGGCAAACCTATCTTGAACGCCTTGATCAGAGCTGAGCCAGAATCGTACATACCGATGACTCCAAAGAGAACACCAAGGCATATTATAAAGTAATCGTAAGCAATCCTAGTGGTTTCCAGCGTATTGCCTTTCAATTTTAGGTGGAAGTACGCTGGCCAGATGAAGCTCAACATAGTTCCCGTGAAACTGCCGATGAAACCCATCAAAATAGCGAAGTGAGGAATAAATATTGCCATCAAAATTGTGAACATTATCACACCCAGTCTCCATGCAAGTCCCCACACTTTCAGTTCTCCATCTAGCGCATAAATTACAGGGAAAAATGTTTTAGGTTTGCCTCTGAATAGAGCACGCTCGAGCAAATCGCACGCCGCATAGTAAGGCAGTGGGTAACTCAGTACCGCCTTGACGACAAGAAAAAAGTTTACAAGACCTTTGAATCCAGCTGAACGCAGGTTATTCGTGATAACTTGCTGAGTATCGTTTTGGAAGGTTAAAAAGCACAAGTATCCAAAAATTGATTTAAATGCGGCAGCTGCGATATGCGACCAATCTAACATCCATTCGAATTTGGATCGATCCTCCATATTACCTTCTAACGTTGGTAGAAAAATCTGCGAGGTATATGAGAATACAATGACACCCAAACTGATTGGGAAGTTCTCAAAATCCAAAGTCCATTTCACCTTGGACCAGCCCCAATCACCGATGTTAAGAAGACAATAGCCCAGGACAATAGCGTTAATGATCAAGTGGCTCATGGTGCACCAGAAGGACAGCATACTGACGCTTGTCAGTGACTTTAGGAAAGCCAGGGGCAAAAGAAAGATTCCTATTAACATCATCCAGGACCGCGTGTCAATGGCGCCGTCAGGGAAGGTTCCGATCATGAGATCCCCACACACGACGACATAGAGAATGCATGTCATGAGAAGTTCAATAATTTGAGCGAGATTGACAATTCTTGCGCCATATTTTCTGCCGAAGCATTCTTTTGCGATGCTGACATATGAGTCGCGGACTCTGACGCGTTGCCCTGATACGGGATCGTCTTCGTACAGGCATTCGACGAGGATCTTACCGGTGTAGCAGCAAATGTGGGCGATGCCGATCATCGCAGCGATCGCCCAGTAACCGCCTTGTAGGACGGCGAACGGCAGGGATACTACGAACATACCCTAGAAGGAGAACAATTACTATTAGCCGAAGTTACGTTTAAATTATGAATTTACGAACTTCTTATATTCTATATACCTGAATAGCATTGGTGACGTTCCAAGCCGCTTGGTACTCATTGATCTTCGCGCCAGGAGGGCCTCCACCTTCCTCGAAACCACCGCCTTCTTCAGATGAAGCGTAAAAATCTACGCTTTGCATGCTCTGAGTCCTGAAATCACCAGTATAATGTTAAGGGCGCACCGAGCCTATTGCGAAATAATTGCGTTCGATTGATCCCTTGCTGCATCGTTATTGCTAACCTTTAGTTATGTAATTAATATGTAATATATTTAAGGATTCCCTCTATTTATCATACATTTTTAGAAACACGATTACTTGTAGTTTCCTCTATAGGAAAAAAATTCCAAAGTAATCTCTAAAAAACAACATAACGGCAAATAATCGGTATAAGGGCATCAGCTTTTTTATAGTAATAAAACAACATGCTTTCGTGTTTTCAAAATTTTCAAAATGTTTGTTTTAATTAGCGCGCGAACCGCCTATTTTTTATCCCGCTCTATCCCATTAATTAGCGGCAAAAGCTCGGTGCGCGCATAAACGTTTCTCAGATATCTCGAGGTTTTTGTAGAATTAAGCTGTAAGCGATGTTTTTTTTACCTAGGAGCTACCCCATCTTGTTGAGGATACGTGTTCTGATAGCTAGTGAAGGAGTCCTCGGCCTGCAGGGCTCCGCTTAGGAACGGGTTAGTCGGATTCGTCGACTGGTAGCTAGGTGATGTCGTCTCGTTCATGGTTGAAAGTTCACAGCTTTCACCCATATTGTCTGAAAGGTGAATAATAGGTAGATATATGTAAGAGTATCTATAAGTATATGTTATGTTACTTCATGAAATCTGAAGAAAAACAAGTGAACTTAAAGTTTTGCACTTTTAATTTGGTGACAATGATTTCAATGTGTTTTTGGAAATTTGGAATTTCATTAGCAAAGGATAATAGAGTAATTATGATTATAACACTGACGAAATATTGAAGATCTTCAGTTTATTGATTAACCTACTGACCTTGTGTAGAGACTTACCTTCGTTCGCGAACCTGACATTTTGCGGAGGACGCGGGGGCGCGCCGGGTTTTTCCGGGATCTGCTGGCGGACTGTCTGCATGGTGACGTCCAGGACATTCCTCAGAGGAGGCAACTTGAACTTGGCGAGATGATGCATTTTGAAGCTGGTTTACAACCTCCTAGCAACTTTTTATTTGGGCTGTATATGTAGTCTACTTATTTTGTTTGAGCTTTTATTTTATTATTGTCGTATTTTCGAACTTGTAATTAAACTTAAAAAATTTACATCAACGGGAAGACATTGATTTTCAATAATAACAATAAATATATTTTTTTCACTTCTAAATTCACGAACAATTTATTTTTTAAATATTCTTATCACTAATTTGGAAGACTTCTTTACACTACTCTATGTTAATTTTTATTACATTATAGTTTTAATGTGCCTTTGGTATTTGGAGCAGCCATTTTTTCCTTGATTTACGTTACTTTACTCATTGTTTCTGGAGAAACTTTATATTATTGTATAGTTTTCACAAATGTTGTCCACTGGGCCGTTGTTTCGATGTTTCACGGTTGATTTTTGTTAGGTTTTATCATTTTTAAAACCGTATTCTTGGATACAATGGCTGCTCGGCACGGTGGCTCGTACTGTGGGGAGGATTCACCCCGCGGCGCAGGGGAAGTGCGCGGTGAGACGATCGATACATCGCCTACATGCCAGCATTTCTCACGGAAGGAATGTTAATTTCTGCTGAAACGTTTAGTTTAACAATGTTACACCTGTCTATAGAAATACTGTTATGATTTAGGTGGAAGCTTTACTCGTGTGGTAGATTTACGATGTGAAATCTGACCATTACGAAATAGTGTTTATTTGCATTATTCATTTTAGCTATATAAGCAAACTGGTATTTAAGCGGAACTTTTAGTTTGAGATGGATAGTTGACATATCTTTGCTTATATTAATGTATTTATTAGGTGTATACCTACCATAGCCGACATACCTAGCGGCTTACGTAATTTAGTACCTGCAAAGAGAACGAAACCTTTCCAGAAGCAACAATTGGGTTCAAATTACTAGGTGATAGAGCAACACCTGTTTTATAGGATGATGGGCACTTGATGGTCTAGGTTTAGGCACACAGTAAATAGGTATGTAGAAAAACCAGCCAAATGTAGGTATCCAATTAGTGATCGATTCAACTACTAATATAGCGGGCCCGTTACCACTTGGGCTTGCGTATTATACCGACTCTAATAGTGATGCTTAGCAAAAAAATGTTTCTCTGTTAGATTGAAAAAAATATTGGACACGTATTTTTTCTTTTTCTCAGTAATGAAAAGATTACGGCGATACATTAAGTTAAAATGTGCCATGACGTCACGAGTATGTTGATTTTATAGTTACTTGTGACGTAACAATCCCCACTCTCTAATTTTAATGCGTTTTATCTAAGTCATTTTTTATTTATATGATAAAGCAAAAAATACGTGTCTAATATTTTTTTATTATCTGACTGACGGACTAAATAGAATTTCTTTTTTTTTACCTAGGCTTCATCCCTATTGCGTAACACACTTTCAATCACAATCTGAATGATTTTGAAGGATATTGCTAATCCATTGCTTCATATGTTCGAAAAATGTGTCTGCTAAACAACTTAAATAACGCAATGAATATTGATGAACTGTCAAATTGAAAGCCATTGCTACTGTAAAACTGTGTTACGCAATTAGTTGCTGCATTCAGTACGTAGGTACCTTAATATTAAGTAATTACGTAAAAATCTAGGTAGGCCTATTAGCAAAAACAATTGTTGTTAGTCAAATTGTAACCAAATAGAGTAATAAAAATGATAACAATAGCGCAGTAGGTACAATCTAGCAGTTAACTGTTGATTGGCAATCAATTAATTGCCGTTTAATTGAGTTTTGTTTGCTATCTACTGTGGTTTTACAGTCGGCATTATGGCCCGCCCTGGGAAAGTGCTACTCCTGCTTGTTTTACTTCTAACATGTTTTTATACGTTCACTGTAAGTATCTTACCTGCCTACCATCATATATTTAGTTATATAAAGGAGAAACTGACTGACTGACTGACATATCAACGCAGAGCCGAAACTATTGGGACTAGGAACGTGAAATTTTGCACACAGCTTCCTTTTATAATGTAGGAGAGTACTAAGAAGGGGCGAAAAGGGGGGTTTCGTTTGTATGAAAAATCAAATTCTTGAACAGTAATAAATCTGAAATTTGGCACAAAAAGTACTAGGCTTGTATGAATTCAAGATAGTATTTCAATCATTAGACGTTGTGCACAATTTCTGAGCAGTAACCTAACAAAAAGTACTAGGTTTGCATGAATTATTATATTATGCTACTAATAGGATTTGGATGAGGCAGACAGAACTGATAGTTTATAACCTGGATACTTTTTATCAGTAGTACGTTTCTATGGGATAATTTCAGACTTCTACATAAATAAAAAGCTAGTTATACATAAACAACAACACGCCTGTATTCCCCGAAGGGTTAGGCAGAGGTGTACCTATATTTCGCTAGTTATGATTTAAGTGCCATGTAATAGGGGGCGAGCCTATTGCCACCAACCGGTCAAAAATCCAGACTCCAGAACCGGTCAGAAATTCCAGATGGGAAAACCCTGAGCCGGACCCGGGAATCGAACCTAGGCCCTCATGCTCAGCAGTAGCGCTTCGACAACTAGGCCAACGAGGCAGTCAGAGGCTGGCCTCTTATCCTATTGAAGCTCCGTCAAGGACAAAATGTTACCGCCGACCACTTAACTGAGTCCGTTCCTGAGGTAGCTGTGCGGTGCGGGAGGGGTGTGGTGTCGTGATGCGATAGCTCGGTGACTCGTCAACTTGTGACAACGGTCACCCCTCCCGCACCGCGCAAGGACTCAGTTAAGTGGTCGGCCTGTATCTACTACAGTACATTTTTTAATCCCCGAGACTAATTTGACAGGTGCAAATGTCAAACTCCAAATTGAAAAAACAATCGACAATCACTTGAAATGTCAAATTAGTCTCTGGGATTAAAAAACTAACTTTTATGGTGCGATATTGGAGTCCTTCCATGTACTAAACTCCCGATTTTTCTCCAAATAGGTACCATCGCGGAAGCCCATAGCTAACCAATTTGAAAACAAAATCCCGTACACCCGACGACCTCATTTGTTACCGCCCCGGTTCTATAGCGGCCGAGCGCTGCAAGCTAGAATAATCCTTACGGTGGTTAGCTATGGCTTTCCGCGATGGTATCTACCTTATGTAGAAGGTGATCTACTGTCAGTCACCTTCACATCTCTTCCAACACGTAACTTGGTCCTTGGTTTGAAAGGGACAGAGATACATGAATATGATGATCTGTCTAACTCCAGCACGCTTATCATGACCACAATAGAAACGGATTTTGTCGACGGAAGAATAGACAAAATGACGAATAAACAATCACAATCTGTCATTTTGTCTATTCTTCCGTCGATAAAACCGTTCTATGGTTGTCAAGCAACGCGTGCAGCAGTTACTATTCACGAAGTACTAAACTCTCTGAATAATTCCTTCATGTTCCAGCACTCGTACATATTAGCCAACCACCCATGCTGTCAGTCGCCGGGCGAGAACATAACCCTAGCGATGGTCATAGATGCGTACGAGATCTATGGTCATGACCCCACAGACAAACTGGATCATCTGGCGCACTACCAGATAGAGATGATGAAGATCAAAAGAGCTCCTGATCAGGTAAAGTGACTTTACGAGCTCGGTGACGGAGTTAGAGAGTGACCACACTAATCGACGCGGAATCGGCTTGTGCCAGTCAAAAAGTTTTTTTGAAGTGAAAACTTCTTTAGGCGCGTTACGCATTTTTGAGATGGGACTAAACCATTGATTTCGCGACACTGTGACGAGACCTGCGTTGATTACCGCGGTTCGTGGAGTAAAAGACATCAACGCGTTGATTACCGCAGTGCTGATTTTTTTTCAAGTTTTCACTTCTGTCGGCACTCCCGGAGTGCCACTGTTTTTTTTTCACTATCCTTCCCTGTTCCACTCCTGCGCAAAGGCCTCCCTCCACTACTTCCATCTTTCGCGAGCCTGCGTGTCCTTCTTCCGGTTTTGACGGAACCTATCCAGCTCGTCCCGCCATCTCCTACGTGGTCTGCCGCGAACCCACCTCACTGTCTCAGGGCACCAGTTCTATGCTATTTGGGCCCACAGTTTGTTCGGAATGCGGCAGGCATGTTCTGTCCAGACTTGTCGACTGCATGCCGTCAGCTATCTTTGTTTTGGAGTGCAGTATTGCGTTCTGTCAATTTAACTACTACTACTGCGCTCCATTGCTCGTTGGCAAATCCTGAGTTTGGGCTTCTGGATGTTAGTCGAAGACCAAGTTTGTGCACCATAGGTTAAGAAAGAACATTTTGTGTCCATGCAATTAAAGCTAATACTTAAGTATAGTGGCGTCTTCCGAACCGAAAAGAGGCGAATGAAGTATTTCCGATTTGATTGCATGGGCATTTAAACGCTCAGCACGCGTAGCATGACAAGCATAGAAACGGGTTCTCTACGGGTTTTATCGACGGAAGAATAGACAAAATGACAGATTGTGATTGTTTATTTATCATTTTGTCTATTCTTCTGTCGACAAAACCCGTTTCTATTGTGGTCATGCTAAGCGCGCTGACCGGCTCAAGCCGTTTCCGCGTCGATAAGTGTGGTTACTCCCTAAGTTGCAAGTTGTGAAACCCGTGAGTACAAGTTTGGCTCAAACAATAGGTATCTACTATTACGCCCGTTTTTACTAACTCTAAGCTATACCTAAAAGAATGCCTAAAAAATTCAGTTGGATGGAAATCCAACAGTGTAATAATATTTAGGCGTTTATGCTTCTGTAATAAGCATAGGTCACCGTTATGTTTTTGTAGCAAACGGAAGTGGTATTCAGAAAAGTTACAAGATTTTTAATATTGCAAAGATCGCATATTAAATAAAACCGGCCAAGTGCGTGTTGGACCACGCACAATGAAGGGTTCCGTAGTTGGGATGAATTTATCCCAAAAACAAACTTTGCAGTTGCAAAAATATGTTCTCCCATACGGAATGTATGGGAAAACATGTTTTTGCAACTGCAAGTTAAGTTGGTCGATTATTACTCGTTAACTTGTAAAGCCTACTTAGTTGTGATAGTTTTCCTTTTAATTCGTTATATAAACTACAGCTGTGATTTTTTTCACACATCCAAAACCAACCATTTAGCTGGGGGGGGGGGGGGGACACTTGACTCTAACAATAATTAGCATTTTAAAGCTTAATATTTCGCAAACGGATTCTTGAATCCAAAAATGGTTTCCACACATTCACAATGTTTTTGAAGGACCTTTCCAATGATACCCCACACCAAGGGTTAAAAAAAAACATCACCACTTTACGTGTAGGAGAGGTACCCTAAAAAAAAATGATTTTCATAATTTTGTTTTACCACTTTGTCGGCGTAATTAATATGTATACCTATGCCAGATTACAGCTTTCTAGTACTAGGTTAGTTAGGTTAGTCCAGACAGACAGACAGACAGACGGATATTACGAAACTATAAGGGTTCCTTGTTTACTAGGGAACCCTAAAAATGTACCTAATTATGTTGGCAGCTGGCCATGTCCGATAACCTAGTTATAGGTACTGGCAAGGAATGAGGTTGTAGTTCGAGATTCAAAATCTTTTAATAAAATGTAAAGCAGATTTGGATATGTAATATTCGTGATCTGTAATAGTTGAAATTTATTTGTTATTTATGTACCTACACACAGTAAAGTACACAGAACACAGATATACGACATAATTATAATTTTGAGTACAAAAGTACTCATGATCTATGTATTTAAAAGATCCCGTGAAACGCCCTAAATCATCGATTTACATCGACCCTAAATGCTGTGAGACGCCCTAAAGACAGTTATGGCAGGTACTGGCCACATAGCACAGTATTACCAATAAAGTAGCTTGTAATAATTGTAAAGTAGGTTCTTCATTTTATCAATAATGTTATTTCAGTACATAATAAACGAACACGTCCACATAGCTACGGATCACCTGGGAAGATTCATTCACATGCACATAAAGGAATTAAAGGTAAGTGTGTTCATATTGCTAATTTCTTGAAGGTACAATTCCGTAGCCGGCTGCAGGCTGCAGCAGCAGGTGACGTGTCGCCGCGACACTTTGGTTTCTATGTATTTCTATCTATGAAATCGAATCGAATTTCTATGAAGTCGCCTGCTGCTGCTGTCTGCAGTCGCCTACGGAATTGTACCTTTACGGGTTAGGTACAGACGCCAGCACATCAAGCTACTACAATCTGTCAAATTTATTTAATAGATTTTCAACTTTATCGCTGAAGTATGAGGTTCAAAGTTGATTGGGAAAATTTGACAGTTTCGGGTAGCTTGATGTGCTGGTGTCTGTACATCTGAATGATCACCAATTTAGACTAGCTTGACGAATGCTGGCTTCCCTCGACTTGACTGTCGATAAAGATCCGAGGGCTCGGTGACCAGAAAAGTCATGAACAGCATAGATAGGTATTTGCACGTACAGTAGAACCCGTTTAAGACGATTTCACTGGGACCCAACTAACACGCGTCTTAAGCGAGAAAGCGTCTTATACGGGATGAGGGGATAGTGAAAAATAAAACGTAATACACATACATAGTATGATCTAATGAAACCTCATGTTGAAGAACTATGTAAAAAACTTAGCAATTCCGCATATGCTCTTTTTCAACTCTCAAAGAAAGTTAACAGTCAGGCTCTTTTAACAACGTACCATGGACTGGTTGCCTCTGTTTTGCGGTATGGGATTATTTTCTGGGGGCAGTCTACTGATAGGGAGCTGGTATTTAGGTTGCAGAAGCTATGCATCAGGTCAATGTGCGGTCTTAAGACAACTGATAGTTGTATTCCCTATTTTAAATCGTTAAATTTTTTAACTTTGCCTTGTTTATATATAGTGGAAACGGCTTTGTTTGTGAAATGTAACCCACATCTATTTAAAAAATTATCAGAGGTCAGAAAAAATCCAATACGGACTCAATACATCAATCAATTATGTCAAGTTAAATGTAAATCCGCGTTATTGCAAAATAGTAGTTTAAGAAACTGTTGCATATTGAGGGGTATTAAAACATGAGTGTGTGTTCAAAAACCGAGCCGTAGGCGAGGTTTTTTATAGTATCACACGAATGTTTTACATAACATAACATCACGCCTTGTTTCCCCGAAGGGTTGGGCAGAGGTGTCCCTGTAGCAGGTACACCCACATTTCGCCAGTTATGTTTAAGTCCCATGTAATAGGGGGCGAGCCTATTGCCATCAACCGGGCACACTACTTTATCTACTCTCATACATTGGGATTGAACCTAATACTAAATAAAAGATCAAAGTTAAAGATCAAGAATAAATTTGAAAAATCTCACGAAATTCAGTACCTACAACAAAACAAATGAATGTCGTCTGCACCAGCACATCACCGCACAAATGCGCTATAGCGGGTGCTGCTGTCCCCCGTTTAAACGTTCCAATGCAAAAGTTGATGGAAACTCCTTGGTGATATTAGTATATTATGTAATCTGTGGTGATATTAACTTCTTGGAATAGCCCTGTATCGTAATAGAAAAAAAAATGTTATATAGCATTATTTTGTTAGAGAAAAAATGTTATAATATGATTCTATTTTTAAATTTCGGTATTGTGTTCATAAAGTATGTCAATATAAACTCGTTTTGAATTTTATAATTCGAATATTACGCTATGAGAGTAGATAAAAGTTTTTTTGGTATTGCCCCACTCATATTATAATAGAGTAGGTACCTAATATTATAAAAAATATGACAATTTAAAAGGGCCTAAACGAATTTTTTATTATGAAAACTTATTACACGATTGACGATTTTCTTAATGATGATTTACTAACTAATTGACATACTATTATTACCCTGATTGACATAATTATTGTGAACCTGGTTTGCTTACTTAGTCTTATTATATATTTTTTTATTGCTGTGACCACACTGACATTTTATTATTTTTTTTTGTAATTCCAATGATCTGCATATTTCTAAATTTTTTATTTGGAATTGTAAACCTTTGCATGCCCACGTGACGGTAAAATATGGAGAACTTTATTATAAAAATACCTATGTACTATACCCATTTTTTGCAAAGAAATAAATGATTTGATTTTGATTTGATTTGATTCGTATATTATTTGTTGAATTATACAATTAGTAGTTAGGAAGTTATAACATACATATAATGTCATGGAAGTACATAATGATGTGTTTTTAAATTACGTTATAAAATAGTGTATTTAGTGTATATACTAGCTAATTACGTTACTAAAAGTAATCACGTATTTTGGTTTGACAAAAAGATTTTGATGCATTAGGTAGCAATTACGACATTTTCAATGTAATTTAACTTTTGCAGTGCGCCTTCCTTTTGACTCAAAGAAGCTACATAGCGTCTTAAATCGTTTACTGCTGATAAAGCCTGAGTGTTTGAAAATATCGGAGTTGACCCATCTTCGTCTTCTGCATCATCACTTAGGGTCTCTTTTTGTGTGTCATTCACAACTTCAATAAGATCTTCAATTGATTGAATTTTGTACGGTGCTACATTGTCATCAATGGAAGAATATCCAGGAAAACCCTGCAGTATCACGGGTTCTTCTTCCTCTTGCAACACGGCGTCAACCCGGTTATTTCTGAAACCTGCTTTCTTGAAACAATTTTGTATGGTTTCAGGCTTAATTGATTCCCATGCCGCTGCAATGTTTAGAATCGCATCATGCACAGTCAAGGGTCGTTTGCTATCAGGGTCTTCCATTTCTTTAAGATATCGGTGTATTAGTCTTGTCCTGTAACCTTGTTTAAGGACCTTTATAATGCCCTGATCCATCGGTTGTAATTTGCTTGTCGCATTTGGAGGTAAGTAAACAAGCTTGATATTCTGTAGCTCAACACCTTTAGGGTGAGCGGGGCAGTTGTCAATGAATAGAAATTATGCGTCTACATTTAATCTGAAAGTGATCATCTAGAGCTTTTAACCACTGGATGAAACGAAGGCCGGTCATCCAAGCTCAAGATTGTCCATCATATGTTACAGGGAACGATCTTACGGCTTCGAAGCAACGTGGATTTTTCGCCTTACTAATCACTAGCAAACGCAATTTTTCTGACCCATCAGAATTGGCACAGGCCAGGACAGTTAGTCTCTCTTTACTTGCTTTGCCACCATGACAAGTTTCTCCCTTGAAAACATAGGATTTATCTGGCATCAATTTAAAAAATAAACCGAATTCGTCTGCGTTAAAAATGTCTCGCGGATCGTAATTTTGCAACAATTCGGGAAGTGTTGTCATCCATGTATCAACATCTTGTTGTGGCACTGTCTCCGATTCCCCACTGATTTGACGGTACACAATGCCGTAACGATTTTTGAAACGGTCTATCCAGCCATTTGAAGCGTTAAATAAAATCAGTGATGTGTAAGCTTTCAGCAATTTTACGCGCTTTCTCGCATATTATGGGGCCACTTATAGGCAGTTTTACAACTCGTGCTTGATGAAGCCATTCAACTAAAACTTTCTCTAATTTATCAAATTTTCCTACCTTTGTTTTTTTCTCTGCACACCTCCTAATCTGTATTTTTCTTTAATTTCTTCTTTATTCTTTAAAATGGTACGTAACGTAGAAACTGGCAACTGAAGATCAGCAGCTAACTGTGTTTGATTTTTGGTTTGTGATTTTTCATCAAAAACATTAAATATGTTAATTTTTTCTTGAAGTGACAATGCCTTTCGCTTAATTGTAGACATTTTGTATCAAACAAATGATCAGCGCTGACACAACGTGGGTAACAGTCCGCTGTCCGCGGTCGTGGTGGCGCGGGAGGGCACGACCGCGCACCGCTAAGACAGACGCTTAGGGACACGGTATCGAATAGAAAGTATCGATACTGTACTCATGAGTAGTATCGAAAAAAATGTATAGTACCTACTCATAAAAGCATCGAAACAAAAGTATCTTTCCTCAAGGTATCGAGTACTTTTCTTAGGGCCTACTCATGAGTAGTATCGAAAAAAATGTATCGTACTCATAAAAGTATCGAAACAAAAGTATCTTTCCTCAAGGTATCAAGTACTTTTCTTAGGGCCTAATGCGCATAGAGCATAGGTCAATATCAGTCGGTAAATAACGTCAGTTTAACTTCAGTAGGGCAAATGACAACGGTGAACGTGTGAGTGAATGAGTGATTGATTGGTGTAGTAAATGAATAAAATAAAGGTTAGGAATTTAACTGTGAACGGATAGAACGATTTCGAGCAAAGATCGATGTACCTAATGTTTTAGAAGGTTCAGAACGAGTGAACTAGATGGCGTTGCCATAACCATAAACATAAGCCGTAAGGTCGCAAGTTTTAAATAGGTAATTTCTAAGATTACCCATTTAAAACTTAATTTCTTATTCGATACGATACCTGCCAAAAAGTACTCATTGAGTAAAAGTATCGAATGCAAAGTATCGAGTACAAAAGTATCGGTATCGAATGGAAATGTACTCGATACTACAAAGTATCGATACTTTTTTCGTGTCCCTACAGAGACAGACGCTCGCCGCTGCCGCGAGAGACAACACGTGTGCGCATGTAGGCGTTTTAAATGGGATGACGAATCGTATTAAGCGTTAAGAAATGTATGAGAACATGTCTCAAGTTGTAGGGACTCACGTAAAATGTCGTACCTATTATGCGAGAAATCGTTTTAAGCGTGATCGTGTTAAGCGGGTTCTACTGTATATCCTACTTAGGCACCCTATGTGAACACGTAAATATTATCAAAATTCCGAAATGGCGGAGGCGGAGCGCGTGAGGAAGAAGCAAATTTCGCGCCCTCGCGCCCCTAACCGCCGCAGGAGGAGACGCCCTGGGAGACGCCCGGGCGTCGGGAATCACAGGCAGATTTCCGGCCACCGTAGGCGCGGGCTTGCGGATGGTGAGCAATGGGTAGCTCGCCGTCCGATAAGGACCAAGCCCGGGTCGACGGCGCGTTGTGTTCCACGCGCGCCCAAAGAGATGTCAGCAGAATTGACGGGGTCCGCTAGGGCCAATGCCTGCCGGGGCTGCGAATATGGGCCGATAGGGATATCGTGGCCCCCCGGCAACATGGCAACTGAAGGAACACGGGTGGGTTTTAGTCAGTAAGAGTCTGACACGCCCTCCCGCTCCACCCAGAGCGGGAGAAGTTATTTGATAATTTCCCACACAAAAAAAAAAAAAATTAAGGCCAAAACTCGAGGTCATTCTCGGGTACAAAACTTTTGTAACCAATGTGTATTTAGGAAGCGTTTGCTTGTTTTTGCGAACCCTATCTCAAATTAAATGGGCTGTAATCCAAATGGAACGGACAAGTTAAACAACTAGGTCGATTTCGGAATCGAATCAATTTCAAAACGGTGAAGAAAAACATCGCTAGAATACCCTAGAACCAAAAATTCGAAGACATGTCATCCACCAATCCGCACTGGGACCGCGTGGTGAATTGCGGTCCAGGGGGCCTAAAACGGCCACATTAAGCGATTCCTCTAAAAGCAATTCATTTTCTGAATTCCCAGCAATTCCTCTATGGTGACATATATTTTAGCTGAATCATATTATTCAATTCAAATTACCTATATCAGAAAAATCAGAATCATATTTGGTGTAAATATTGTCGCATGAAAAAAATGAAGACCATAATTTTACCGGATAATTTTTCTTTACAGTTTTTATTAATCAAATGAGATTTTTTTTTTGTTTCTACAGTTTAAATGTTATTTCATTAAAGTACAGACGCCAGCACATCAAGCTACCCGAAACTGTCAAATTTTTCCAATCAATTTTGAACCTTAACCTTCAGCAATAAAGTTGAAAATCTATTAAATAAATTTGACAGATTGTAGTAGCTTGAAGTGCTGGCGTCTGTACAAAACAACAACAACTGTGAATTGCGTAATATGAATTGAACGCAGATATTATTATGAATGTCAGTTTGTGTGATTCATAATATTATCATAATTATGATTCTGCCAAAGCGGCCGTTTTAAGCCCACAGTGCTTCATACAGAGGCGGCCTAAGTACCTATGTCCTAAAATGGGAACATTGTTGGGTGATTGCGGCGTCCCACAAGCACCTGCCTAGGTACCTGTAGGTACATAATTAGGCATAGGTACCTATGTCTCCAATATAATCCAGTCAGCAAGGAGGTAGTAAGTTTGGCGCTCCTAAGGCAGTGAGTGGGACTAACTACCCAAAGAGCATCGAACCAGTAAGATCGAACGAACATTTTAGTACCTACCTGGTCAAAACAAAATGTCACCAATTCACAAATACCTTTGGACGGGAATCGAATCACTAAGGCGCAATCTCAATCATATCTGATTCCTGACCTGCCTGTTAGGCGCCATCTTCACGGATGAGGGATTCGCGGCGATAGTCACGCCTTCAAATGATCGCCGCGATGATATCGCCGTGTGGAGATTGATTCAAAGAGTTTCTATTGAATTTGGTGGCACGACGAGGCTATCGCCGTGATTTTCTCAGGCCAGGAATCACATAGATGTGGTGGTGGGGTACTGCGCAGCGAGTAGGTAGCGCACTTCCGAGCCACCATTAAGTTTGAATCGAACTCTCCCAACCTTCAATTGTTTCCAGGTTCTATTGATAGCATTAGATGATACGATAGATAACATGCTAACGATGTATGACAATCATAACGCTATCAAGACGGAGAGGATAGCCACTTTTAATTATGCGGCAGGGGGCTCCGTGCCTTCGGAGTTCTATATGAGTCAAGGTAAGATTTTAATAAGGAATAAGTGGAAAAAAAAATAAGAGATGATTAAGATAATTAATTAGTTACTAGCTTTTGCCGGGGAACGTACTATCGGGATAAAAAGTAAATGTCCTAACCCAGGTAATGGTTTACCCATGTGCCAAATTACAACCAAATCCGTTCAGCCGTTTAAGAGGAGGCTCCCTAAATTGTATTTTAATTTGCATTAATATTCTGAAAAAGTCACGCATATAATCAAAATATGATTTATGGGATCTTTTTCTTTCCAAATATAAGACATTTACGTAATTGGAATATTTTCGCTTGATCCATTTTTTTTTTGGAAAATCTAGTCTTTTTAAAGATTATTTGAAACAAAAACAAGATTACTCGGTTTTTATGTCTAAAATAATGATTGACAGTAAAGAAATATAGTTTATTATCCTATTATAAAATATTTTTTCTCTAGATCAATTATTACTTTAGTTATAAGTAAACGAAATAAGAATTGAGACTCACGACATTTAGTTCCGTGCTTGATACGACCAGAGAGCGCACGCGATATTCAGCTTTATTACTGATGTGTTAGCGTTTAGCACATAGTGGAGTGGTAGGGTGCATTGGGGCGGAGTTTGCGTGGAAATTGTCTTTGGAGAGCTTGGTCTTAAGCGTGAAAACGTAACATACAAACTCACTTTTGCATTTATAATATGAACATAAATTAGTATCTCATTCTTCTCTTATTCTTTTTTAACTTAATAATATTAATGCACCATAGTAGTTTTAATACTTTATCGGTCGCTGAGTATTATTCGATCTCACTTTACTTATTCGATTTCAAGTGGGGAACCCGTTGCAGACCTATATCCGAAATTTGTAAAAGGGCCAACCAGACTCTACAGCTAGTTAATAAGGTCATTACCTAGTAGGTTGAATTATAATCACCACTATCAGCATACCTATTATAACTGCGTGCAAATTGAACACGACTTATTATAAGCCATTAATATGTGGGATAGTGAGCAAATGGAATTTTTCTGTAAATACTTATACCTTCCTACCACGAATTTCAAAAAAATCTGTTTCCGAAAACTATTCTTTAATTACACGACCAGTGTTTTTTTTAGTGGTCTACATTAGCACTAGAAGTCATGGCGAGAGAACTTTGCCCAGCAGTGGGATGATACAGGCTAACAGTAATTGTACAATAATTTTCTTCACTCACCCAAAGTCACCTAATTTATCGACAAAAGACTTCTTCCAGAGTTCTACTGCGGCAAGAACGTGTACATCTTCTTGTCGGAGCTGTACAGCGACATCTACGACATGGGTAGAGGATCCACACCCTACTGCAAGGGCCGAGCCTTCCACTTCCTTGGTTTCGTGCACTTTATGGACGATGTACGATACTTTTTGGAAGAAGACCCCAATGTAGTCTTCTCTATGGATAACTTTGTTCATGGACTGGAGTGTAATATAGGGATTTGTGTGTTCAGGTAATTAAATTAAGCATACTTACATAAGCTTATGCGTTATTTCATACAATCCATAATCACACGCCTTTTTCCTATTTATGAATAATAGCGGTTCTAAAATTGAGCCCTGTGGTACTCTGCAAACATTACCAAAGTGGCTTTTATTCTGATTCATTTTAACAAATCTTGTGTGCTAGACAGAAAATACAGAACGCCACGGAGGTCACGTGCATGTGTACATTCTTTCTTTGCTTTGGTTGTGAAGCAAAAGTTATTTTATATAAAAAGCATACATTTGAGAGCTTATTTCAATAGAGACATACGCCCAGCTCAGATCTGGTGAAAAGTACACGGTTTTCCTTATGAAATTGAGTTCAATTTGCCACGTAATTACAACCCTAAAGCAATTTCATCCACTATTTCCAGGTTCCCATTCAAGAAGAGCCTCCAGCATATCCGCGACGTGTCCACTCTACCGAAGGCTATCGTCAAGTGTGGCACAGAGATGTACAAGCTGCCGCCGTTGACTGCCGCCTCCTGCATCATCACGTCAGGGTCCTTCATACTGGACTTCAATATACAGGGCGTCAGGTTCAGGCATTACGATTATTTGCTGGTACGTGTTTTAGCATAGAACTATTAGCTAACATTTTTTTCAAGGAAAGGAGAGGGTTGTTATCAGGTTAACTAACCCGATTTAAAAAAAACGTGTGTGGTCGGGGGACCCCCCGTCAGGAACGAAGTTCTTGATCCTCACATACATATAATTTAAAACGAAAACAAAATTTTCGCAGCCGCCATCACCGATAACCATGTTGAAAAAATTTAAAATTTTCGTAGCCGCATCATGGATTGACCAAATAAATTCTATCGATAAAGAGAGAGTGTAAATTCGAAAGAAGAAAGTCACATGGAGGGGGCAAACAAGTATGAACGCTTTTTCGCGTAACGATTTCTACTAAGAACTTCGTCCCAAAAACCATAGCACACGTTTTTTTGTCTTGTAATTTTATTAATTCGCGTCGATTACAGGTATGAATGTCCGGGTTACACAAAGGGTTTTCAGAGACGAGATTCCAGCCCTATAAGTGGTAATAGGCTTGCGCCTATTACATGGGAGTCCCATGTTGGGACCTCTAATATCTAGATCCAGGACTACTATAAAAGTGCTTACCTCTGCCTAGCCCTTCAAGTAATACAGGGTGGCAGGGAAATCGACGCGAAAACTATTACCATGGATTTAGTACATAATTATGAACACCCCGCGTTGAAATTATTCGTCGGTTATTTTAAAAAAAATCTGCTGTTCCATACATTTTGATAGCGTAGGTATTGCACTTTTCTTTGAAATAGCAGATTTTTTTTAAACAGCCGACGAAAGATTTCAAGGCAGGGGTTTAGAATCATGTACTGAATCCATGGTAAAATTTGCCACCCTGTATAATATGCTTGATTTTATGAATAATATTTTATTATTACTCCAGTTGATGCCAAACGGCCAAGCCTACTACACTAAAGAGAAGTACTCCCCGATGTTCTGCGACCATCACGTTTGTGAGTGGAACTACACCAACTTTTATGGCGGTAAGTTACGTTATGTTCTCTGTATGTAAAATTAAATAAACAAAAGTTAAATTTCATTAATTTAAGTTTTGGTTTTGTATGGGTATGCTCTTAGCGTTTTTTTTTTTTTTAAGTTAAAACTTCTTTAGGCGCGTCGAGCAATTTTTGGTAGGCGATAAACTTAGCCCACGTCCGCACGGACGTAAAAATATCGCGGCGGGATTTTATCGCGCACTGGAATTTTAACTATCGGTGTTAAGCCGAGCGTTGAGAATTCAATAGAGTGCAACCCAGCGCGTCCAAAAAACACACTGTTAGATTTTCTACTCTCGGTGCTAAGCAGAGCGTTGAAAATCCAGTGGTCGTGCGAACGTGGGCTTATGGATTCGCATCACTGTCATGCTTGTGCCGTAGTGCTGTGCTATAGAATATAGATGGCGCTAATGCCAGTTTTAAGTTTTCACTTCTGTCAGCAGTCCCCATAACTGCCATTTTTAGGGTTCCGTAGTAAACAAGGAACCCTTATAGTTTCGTCATGTCCGTCTGTCTGTCTGTCTGTCCGCGGTCTAGCTCCAAGACTGTTAGTACTAGAAAGTTGTAATTTGGTATGGGTATACATATTAATTATGCCGACAAAGTGGTAAAATAAAATTATGAAAAATATTTTTTTTTAGGGTACCTCCCCTACACGTAAAGTGGGAATGTTTTTTTTTTTTTTTTAAAAACATTGTGAGTGTGTTAAACCATTTTTGAATTCAGAGATCCGTTTGCGAAATATTAAGCTTTAAAGTGCAAATTTTTGTTAGAATCAAAGTGTCCCCCCCCTTGCCAGCTAAATGGTTGGTTTTAGGTATGTGAATAAATTCACGGCAGTAGCTTATATAACGAATTTAAAAGGAAAACTATCACAGCTGAGTAGGCTTTACAAGTTAACGAGTAATAATCGACCAACTTAGATTTGCGGTTGTAAAAACATGTTCTCCCATACATTCTGTGTGAAAGATTTTTTTTTTCAACTACAAAGTTAAGTTTGTTCTTGGGATAAATTCATCCCAACTACGGAAGCCTACATTGTGCATAGTCCGACATGTACTTGGCCGGTTTTTTTTTAATTAAGATGCGATATGATAGCGGCCAGTACCTACCCTTTCGTGGGCACCTTTTGGATTGGAAACCCTTGAATAGTTAATTTTCTGCTCCAGGTCCATTCATAATCCCTGGTGACCCTGGCACGGGGTTGTCTCCGGTTCCTCCTTTCATCGAACAGACCACAGAAGCGTACATGTTGGGCAGTACAGACTCGCCCGGCGGAGAAGAGGCCAACATTACTTGTAAGTAATAAGTAGTCTCCCTAGATGATCATCATCATCCTCTGGCTCTTAGGATTCCTGTACATGACTCGTAGACGCCGGCATCGCAAGTTTGTATATACGAATGAATATCGAACATGTTCCGCACCGGAACCGCGTATACACTGGCATTGATGCCGAGTTAAATAGTAAAGCAACGACCACAGTTCCATGCGGTTTGGCGCCGCGCCATCCGGTGCGGCTCCGGCGCACAGTGGGAAAAAAATTACTTTTTGTTCAAAAATCTGCCTACACCACAATTTTTGACCTATCGCTGCCATTTTTTTTATACACTCCTAAGATAACACAATTTGGTGTGTCACTGCCACTTTTCCAAAATCGAAAATTCTTCCTGTACTCTTATAACCAACCACATTCATACTCAAAATTTTCCTCCATTTTACTTCCTCCTAGTGAAAGTGGGCAATGTTTTTAGATTCGCTGGACGGCTGCTGGTACATGTTCCCACCTAACTACGGCTCGATCGCCGGCATCAGTTATCTGGACCCGCTCACTGTCAACGAGTATCGATTCACTTGTCAAGGTTCCGGGAACAAGGTACGTATCAGAACCGTGATAGAACTCGCGATGGTCATGGTTGTAGTCGCAATCTTGGTTACAGAAGCTTCGTCGAAGATGAGGACGTTCATACTAAAGTATAAACATTTTGGCCGCAAGTTAGAAGTAGTCGGAAGGCTATATCGACGTGTTGGGTTTTTATGTAGGTATAGTTTAACCAGTACCCTAATTGCGTAACTTATTTTCGTAAACAATTTTGCCTAACTTGTTTCATTTTGACAGTTCAACAACATTCATTGCGTTATTTACGTTGTTGAGCAGATTTTTTTTCCAACTTATGAAGTAATGGATTGGATTGTGTTGTATTACGCAATTAGGGTACTGGTGTGTGCGGCTAATGGCCATGGTAGTGCCAGCGTATTACGCGAGGTCTCTATAGCATAAATGTACCTAGTTATAAGAACATTACAGCGTAACCTTGTCAAGTGGGCCCTGGTAATTACAATGAGGTCCCGACACGTTTGTATTGACATAGGTACCTCTGTTACTGGAATATTTAAACGTTTATAACAACTGAGAATGTATTTGTCAGATTTAATGTAATAATAATAATATGTATAAGACAACTAAAAATAATGTACCTATCATATAAATACTTACAAATTATATTTTTAAATGTTTTTAAAGTGAAAACTTCTTTAGGCGCGTTGGGCATTTTTGAGATGGGACTAAACCATTGATTTCGCGACACTGTAACGGAATTTACCAACACCGCGGATTTTTTTTCAAGTTTTCACTTCTGACGGCACATCCGGAGTGTCAGTTTTTTTTTTATAAAAAATAATATTTAAGAATTTAATTTATAATGTATTTAAATGATAATAATTTATCTTTATAAAATATGCATTTTTAATGAACATTTTTGAATGAAAACTAACTATGAAAAACGGTATATATTTCGAACTGCGATAGCGTGGGGCCTCTGTAAATAAAAGAACTGTAATTCTACACCTATTTGGGAAACTGGGTTAATGAAAAGGCTCTTTATGTGATAAATAATCCTAGGTCCCTTGAGATCCCACTTATCCAGGTTACACTGTATTCATATAATTCCTGTATCTCGTGTGTTTCTTCCAGGGTCTGTACTGGTACCCTCAATGGATGGGCGCGTCCCCGCACCACCCCTACCCCGCCGCAGGCGACTCTGGCAGCTCGATCAGCCGATCGGCCGAACCTATCTTCTATCCACACCAACAGGGGAGCCCTCCCGCCTCCATCATGCTGCCGGAAGTACACTGAATATATGCTTCGTTTGTATTGCGCGTGTTTTATTGTTACGTACCTACTTTTTCCCATGGGCATAGGCAGAAACTACAAAACGTCAACTGCATCGATACTTACATACCTACTTCTTTTACGATCATCACAACATCAATCATCATACACGCCACCCGCCGCGCCGGTTGCGAGTATTACGCACCTGACCTTTCTGAAGAACATCACCAATAAGAACACTTATATGTCCCGGGGCTGCCAAGAAGTCCGAAAGGGAGATCGTGGCCCCCAGCAACATGGCAACCGAAGAAACACGGGTGGGTTTTAGTCGGTAAGAATCTGACACGCCCTCGCGCTCCACCCAGAGCGGGAGAAGTTATTTGATAACTTCCCACTCAAAAAAAAAAAGAGTGCTTTATTGTTGTCTGAACTAATAATTTAAAAATGATTCGCAAAATGTGTTGGTAAGCGCATAACTCAACAACGCCTAGACCAATTTGGCCAATTCTTTTTTTTAAATGTTCGTTATTTTTAGGACAAGGTTTTAGGGTAGGTAGGGTAGGTAGGGTACGTAATAAATGATAAAGATGGTGCACCCCAAACATTTATAAGGCAAAACAACGTTTGCAGGGTCAGCTAGTATATTATAATAAAGAGAAAAGATTAAGTTTGTTGTATGTTTGTTTGTAGTGAATAAACTTAAAAAACTACTGAACCGATTTAAACATTCTTTCACCGGTAGAATGCTATACTTATTACTGAGTAACATAGGCTATTATTTATTAAGATATCACGCGGGCAAAGCCGCTGGCGGAAGCTAGTTTTAAATAATTATATTGGCGCCATTTGTAAAGGCCTAACCCCGGATTGAAAAAGGCTGATCAAACTTTATTATTTTGTTAGTGTTTAGATATCGAAGATACCCATTTACGTCTGCGAAGTTAACACAAAATTAATATTTCAAGTGACTACTTTACCTGCGCTTGCTTTTGCCTGACCAATATTATGTCTGGACTTTAAAAGACTGCTACCTCTGAGTTTGTTTCGGCCTTTCTTTTCAGAGTAGTCAGATAGGAAACGCCGAACTCATCTAGCTTATTTTTGAAGTGAAATTTCTTTAGGCGCGTTGGGTATTTTTGAGATAGGACTAAACCATTGATTTCGAGACACTGTGACGACACCAGCTTTGACCATTAAAAAGACATCAACGCGTTGATTACCGCGATGCCGATTTTTTTTAGGGTACTATTCAAGGGCCGTAGTATGACGTCTTATAGCCATGATTGTTCCAGTGTAAGAGAGAGATAGAACTATACAGGACGGATAGCACCATCTTATCTCTTTTTCGCAACGGAATAATGATTGCATTAATACTTCACAATATGGATAATTGAAAAAAAACACCTGAGCCGCAAAGCAAATCTACAAATCAAAACATAATCGCAAACCGATTTTTGAAGTGAAAACTTCTTTAGGCACGTTGGGCATTTTTGAGATGGGTAAAAACAATTGAACTCGCGACACCGTTACCGAAGTCCCATTTTTGTAAACGCGATTGTGCTCTTTATTTATATTACGTTACGGATCAATGTTCTATACAAGTATTTTTCTTCCACCAAGGCGATCATGTTCAAGTTTTCACTTCTGTCGGCACTTGCGGAGTGCCACTGTCTTTCTTTCTTTTTTGTTTTGGAGATAGGGATTCAGAAAGACTGATCAGTTTGTTCAGTAAAAGAGATGCCCCAAATCATACATTTACACATATATACATAATATCACGCCTTGTTTTCTCGAAGGGTAGGGCAGAGGCAGAGATAGCAGAGGTTTACCTATTAGTGTACCCATATTTCGCCAGTTATGTTTAAGACCCATGTAATAGGGGGCGAGCCTATTGCCATCAACCGGGCACAAATCCAGACCAGTACTCTGACTGCGTAATACAACACAATGTGTTTCGATTTGAAACAGATTGCTAATCCGTTGCTTCATAAGTTGGAAAAAAAAATCTGCTCAACAACGTAAATAACGCAATGAATGTTGTTGAACTGTCAAAATGAAACAAATTAGGCATAATTGTTTGCGAAAATAAGTTACGCAATTAGGGTACGGGACTGCTACTGAGAAATTCTAGATAGAAAACCCAATAACACTTTGCCCGACCTGGGAATCGAACCTATGAACTTAGCAGTAGCGCTTGCGACCACTAGACCAACGAGGCATTTACCCATGATACAGAGTTAAGAGTCCATAATACCACCGCCCAAATTTACTCTTTATCTCGCTCACACACTACTGCTAGTGGACCGAGTGAGAGCGAGACTGAGCAGCGGGGCGAAGGCTCCAAGGCGCCGATAGTTTAGGTAATTTCTTGTTACTGTGAAAATAATGGTAATAAAAAAATCAAAAAGACACAGTATCTGCTTTATAGTTGGACCAGTTATTATGCAAAGTTACATGATCTAATTTGTAGTATTTTTTAAATGCCAGCGGTTTATTGTTTTGTTAGGTTTGGAGGAAACTTTGGCTATTTTTTCTGTCAACAAAATTTTATGGAATTGTGTTTTCGTCAGACATAGTACTTTACAATCCTCAACTTAGGTAATATATTTACTTCAAAATTAATGTTGCAGTACTTTCGATATAACGGAGGAACATGCTAAACAATTTGAGGTATTATAGTCTCGTCCTGTAATCTAAACGTTTCTGAACAATGAAACGGGGCGTTTGACTTATACGTATATGTGAAGCTTGTCCACTCGGAAATGACAAGCCCCACTATCGCATTTACCCACACGGTTAATGCGGTAGTGGGGCACGTCATTTCAGAGAGGAAAAGTTTACCTAATCTTTCACCTATGTACAGCTTGGCAAAGAGTAAAATGAAAATGAGGGCGCCATAAATTGTTATAAGAAATAATGAGCAACAAAAAAACGTGTGCGGTCGGGGGACCCCCGTCAGGAACGTAGTTCTTTCTCACGTATGATTTAAAACAAGAACAAAATTTTTGCAGCCGACGTCTTGGATTTACATTTTGATCTCATATCGGTTTTAGCACCCTCGAAAACCATGAAAACGATACCCATGATGAAAAATTTAAATATTTTCAGAGCCGCCATCTTGGATTTTCATTTTGACCAAATTCACACTTTCTCTCTCTCTCTCTCGGCATGCAGTGTACTCGGGCCGATGTGTACAATTTTATCCCACGACACTGTAATCATTATTTTAGTCTTTTTTTTTTTTTTTGTGCCGGATTTCTCTCTTTCTTTCTCTTTGAATTAGAAGAAGACAGTTGCAAGTATGAATACTTTTTAGCGTGACGATTTCTGAAAGTTTACAAGCCGCGTTAAAGAACTTTGTTTCAAAAAGCTGCTTGTCAATCAAAACCTACTAGCACTTGTCGGCAAAGTAATGCCATCATCATAAGTCAGCATTAAGTAAAGTATTTGGTTCCAAATATCACCACATCAGACTCTTTTATGTCAACCTGTAATCTATGAATTTGTGCACGATTAAGGTGCATAACGAGTGTGTATATATACTTACTATGCTTGTGTTAGTGGTTGATACAATATAGCAAATAAAACCCTCGACTACGATTTTTAATAACTTTTATTCATATTCATAATAATCATAATTTACACAAACATAACGATACCTAGAGTCAACTCATTTAGTTGAGTTTTAACCTAAATATATTTAAAATAAATGTCGAGTTAAATGTAAGATAACTTTATTGCACTTAATTTTAATATTTATTAAACCAAACGTTTTAAAGTACACTTGGAGAAACACGTTAACTTTTGACTGCCAATGAATGCTTCAAGACCCCAATTTCATATTTTTTTCCTGTATAAATGTCCCTTACAAACCATGTTCGATGTGTTTTCGATGTCCATTGACCCATTCAGTAAAGAATACATCAATCACAGTAGCAAATAATCTTTCAATGGACATCTAACAAGACCTAAGATAGTCATTCTATACAGGAATAATGCAATCTTTATGGCGTAGAATAGAGTTCATAATTCAATACATAGGAATTGGTGTCCAGAGTCAGGATCGAAGGATTCGATTGAGTCTAATGTTGCCTAAAATCAAGATTTGCTATAGAATATTCTAGAATAATTTTATGTACCAATAGGCTTGGCTTTACAACAAGATGATGGCAGGGTAAATATGCTTATTAATACAATTAATGTTACGAATAAATCCATTTAATTTAAAATTGATTGGTATAGACGGTTTTAATACAATTTATTTTCATTTTCATGAAAAAATATTTATAAGCTCATAAGGCAGCATTTTTTTATCGACAATTTGAATAACATTCTTTACTTTCTGGCAACACTAGTTACACTTGCCAGGTCAGCACATTCATTAGTTAGATGTTACCAGCGCACAAAATTATTACTATTATCTACTTACAGCTATTTTAGAGAACTATTTAGTGGGATATCACACTTCAAATATTATTGTACCACTTGCAAGATTTGTAAGCAATTTGTAAATAATTCGTAGGACAGTAAACTCGCCGGCTAAAACTTATGGAAACAATTAAGTTGAATATTTAAAACTATATAGACACATAATTTGTTTCTATATAGTTTATTGAATGCAAGTAAAGTACACCTGTCACTTACCTTTATATCAATGACTTAATTTTTTTAATATTATAATTCTTTAACTACCTACGCTTCATTTATGCAGAATTTTACAAGCATTTTAATAGTGCAGACATTCACATTATCGATATCGATGTAAACCATATTTTAATGTTTTTAACAGTTCCCACAGACGAGTTTGGGCAGCATAATAGTGGAATGACTAAAAAATTAATTCGTTAGAAATAAACTCTTAAAAACCCATGTTAGTAACTTAAGGAGGTGGATACACGCATGCATAGACAAAGAAATAAGACCTTTTCGGTTATAATCTTTGACAATTTGAAGTAAAAGTAAATGCAATAGGAAAGGGGCCGGTATGGCTCGAGAAATGTGCACTTATGGCTAAACAATACGCAGTGTTTGTAGATATAAAATGTTGATAGACATTTTTATTAATCTTGAGGGAAAATACACTCCTGGACTCCTAAATCAAGCCACCGTGCATATTTACATATATAAAGGTCATTTTGGTGTCATCATTGTTCCAAATTTGAATTCACGAACATCTAAAAAGTTACCTGACTTTTTAACAAAAAAGTGCAGGGTGGGGTTCTAGAAGTGTTGGTTGGTATATAATTGAAGTAAATCGGTAGTCGAGCCCTTTCCAAGATGGACGATATCTGTAGTCATCAAAATTAATATTGCGGTGTTTTTTTTAGTTCTACCCCAAAGTCTTTAATTAAAATCTTCTATCGACATTTTTATCTACAACACTATGTATTATTACTAAAAATATATCTATTTTACATCATGGTCAGTCCTCAAACTACAGTTTTATAGCCGAATCCAATTAAATTCAATTAATTTTAAAAAAATCATTTGACAGTATGGTTGTATACCTTTATTGACACACACGATTTACACGGATCAGTTGGCGCGTGGTTAAAATTGGAACTAACGCTGCCATCTTGTTTTTTCAATACATATCGCAAAATGATTGCATAAACGTTTACCAACAGCGCCACCCCGTCTACGTCATTCAAGCACCAAAAGATCTTTGTAACACTCTAATATTGTCAACCAGCACATCGGTATAGTATTTTATCTCACGAAGCGACGCGCGCTTTCATTGTGGTAAACAAGTGTACAAACACGCTGTGAATGTGCGTGAAGACGAGGCGCATCAGCAAATAACACACACACGCAAATATACACACTTCCGACTTCGCCATTATCTCGGACGGTACCTAGAGCTCCTGCGCTTACACACACATTCACAGCGTGTTTGTACACTTGGTAACCACAAGTAAAGCGCGCGTCACTTTGTTAGATAAAATACTGTATGCGGGCGTAAATATGGTACAAAGATTTAAACTGTCACAGAGTTAAGTGTGACAGAGACAACGCTCTAGAAAGCCGTACTTCTTCTACAACGGGGACGGGCGATTTTTTTTATCGCGCACTGGATTTTCAACGCATTGCTAAGCGCCGAGAGTTGAAAATCCCACAGTGTATTTTTTTGACGCGCTGGGGTGCGCTCTGTTGGATTCTCAATGCTCGGCTCAACACAGAGAGTTGAAAATTGCGCGATAAAATCCCGCCGCGATATTTTTACGTCCGTGCGAACGTGGGCCAACTCTATGTGCCATACTGACGGCCGGGTACTGTAGCTTTTCTTCACTGAAAATGGCTCAAAAGCTGACAAGAATCTTGATGATACGGTTAGCTAGGCTAATTTTACATTAAAACGCGAGACGGCGTCATTCATGCATAGTTTAGGCCATTTGTACACACACGTTTTTCTTGCCGTGAAAAACTACAGTTTATTCGTCGTGAGTAGGCACGGTCATTAGTATTGTATGGGTCACTATGGAAACTTGTTATCAAACAAGTTTTTGCTACAGCGCGGTTCATACGCCCGTGAAGAAACCGTGCCGTGTACAAAGGGCTTCTTCTGGCTCAATATTACAATATACAGTTGATGCTACATCGTTATTAACATGGCTTCAATTTTAAATTGGTATTAGGGATAGACAAGCTGGTTATATTCGTTTGACATGAGAAAAGGTACGTAAAGATACGAAAGTGCCTTCAAAATACATATTATTATGTGATTAATAAAATGCTTTGTAAATAAATTATACAATTACAATAAAAAGGTACATTCTAAAAAGTACACGGCTCTTCTAAATAATATAAAAGTAAGTAATTTTTATTATATTTCGGGTGTGATCAAGCACAGAATGTTTTAGAACTGCGCATAACTTTAAACTTATTTACCTCGGACTATGAACAGTGGACATCAATAAAATGTATTATCTATTTCCTAGTCCTAGGTCCCTGTTTGATCTCCCCTAATTATATACTTACTTACGGATATAACAGTATATACGAATTCTGAACAATATTATTCACGCCATATAAACAATGAAGTCGATTTCAGCATGGCAAAGTTTTCCAAACAAGTGGCAATTAAAAACGGAGCTATATTTATTGAAATTAAGGTTCACAATCGCAAAACACGTAAGTTACGCGGATGTATAACGAATATTCCCAGGCTGTCAACGTCGCAAAAGCTTATAATGTGCGCTGTTGGCTTTGCGGAACATTGTGCGTATCACGGTACATGTGACAGTAGTGCTTTATTGAGCTTTGTGTGTATTACAATATGGGTCTTAATTGCCTGGCATTAGATAGTTTTCTTGACCTTTCAGTTAGGAACTGTGTGTAATTGGCATAAGACTCAGTTTTGAATCGGCGAGATGTCTTCTATTGCTTTTGGTGTGCTGATGTTGTTAATGTAGAATAAAGACAGTATAGAACATAATTAAAACATTAATTCAAACAAATCCAGTTATGGCTACTTTTGTGTGATTTAAAAAAGTTTAAACGTCACAATATTTCGCGCCGCACAATGTATCCGAACTATATTATCCTTACATTACACTATGGCCGGATTGTTTCATGCTTTCTGCTCAACAACGTCATCAATTTCAAATTCCTTCTCCCAGCTTTCATCAGAATTAGCGCTAGCATCATCTTTCACCTCTTTATCTCCAAAATAATCTTCAACTAAATTGTTTCCACAAACGTCAGATTTTGCCGCCTTTTTCGGTGACCGGGCATTTTTATTTTTAGTCTGTTTATTATTCATCTTGTCTCTGGTTTGTGCGGCTTTTGTTTTTTTTTTGTCTGTGCTCGTTGTTTTGTCTGTGTTGTTGTTGGTAATGTCGCGGGAACATGTTTGTTTGGTCATCTTCTTGCCGGCTATCTCTCTTTCGTACTCTTCTAGAAGGAGTGTTTGTTGTTCTTCTGTCAGTTCCACGTCGTTAGCGAAGTCTTCTGTACAGAGGTACGATTATTTGGAACGTGATTTGAATTGTGGTTCTTGAATACATGTGACCAATGTTGGGACTTTAAACTTTTTAAATAGATTTTCTTGGTTGGTGTTAAACCTTTGTGGTGGAGGCCAACATTGGTTATTGCATACAAGAATCAGAACATGGAACATCTTAGATTTATATGAAAATATGAATCATGAATAAAAGCAGTTTTTGATTATTAATATTATCTAAACATATTACCAGGATTTGGATTTAAGGACGACGTGATTTCATCAAGTGATTTTACTTATTCTAGTAATATTTGCATGTAAAAATACATATTAACATTACAGGTGAATATAAAAACAACATTTAGTACAGAGGTTTTATTCAGCAAAATACAATTTGATATATAATAATAAAGATCAATAGAAGAAATAGGGACGGTTAAAATCGATATTGGCTTACATACAATCGATTACAGTATCGATAATGGCGCTCAAAGAATCGATTATAGATAAATTTCAACGCTACATCTCTATTTTGACTTACCGTCTTCCCAGGCGACGACATTGTCCATATCAGGTGCTTCGAAGGGCTTCTCAAAAGGCTTTTCGAAGGGCTGTTCAAAAGGTGTCTCCTCTTCTTCCAAACCTGATAGGACCTTTTTTGGACTCCTGAAAATTTAAGATGGATATTATCAGACAGGTTAAGTTTTTGCTTGTTACCCTATATTTCGCACGTCTATAACATGATATTTATTCTGGGTTAATTGAATTACGGTTCAATTTTCGATGTGTAACACCTTTCCTCTCGCTTTCTGTGAGTGATTTTGTGAAAAGGGACGGAAGTGAGTAACAGGAAGCCGGGGAAGCGCGCGCTATTTGATTTGACCAACGAGCGCGCGCGGTGCTCGAGTTGGCCGTCAGATGGTACCAACCCATAATCCGAGAGGTTGGTACTGTCAGCCAAGATTTCAGATGTTGCACATCACCGACTTCGAGGACTTTTGGCGGAAAGGTCTTGTATATCGACGTTTCCGAGGACGGTTGCGCGACACCACGCAGCAATACACGACGCCGTCAACATTACGTGTTCAGTCATAGATATCTGAGGTTCATCATCATCATCAGCCTATAATGTTGCCACTGCTGGGACACAGGCCTCCTCTCTGTGAGAGGGAGAGGGCCATAATCCACCACGCGGGCGGGTGCGGGTTGGTAGATGTCACATGTCTTCGAATTTTCGGTTCTAGGACATGCCGGTTTCCTCACGATGTTTTCCTTCACCATTTTGAGAGCAGTGGTGATGAAATAATTTTCACAAAGTTAAGCGCCTGTCTGGGTACGAACCTGCGACGTACAACTATTATTATCGTTCGTATTATTAGTATCGTCGTTATTAATATGTATTAGTTTATTTTGTGTATTCTATTTATGGGCCTTAGTTGCCTGATAATAAAATGATTATTATATATATTATATGAGACTACTGTAAGGCTCGTTAGTTTTTTTTTTTAACTTTTCCCTCATCTGACAGTGGGTGGAAGGAATGGGAAATGAGAACCTTTTTTTGTAGTAAATAAGTTCTATAATATCGCTATCATAAAATGTGCATGAATTGCGTCGCGTCTTGTGTTCTGACTCTAAAATAAAAACCAACCAAGTACATATACGTTGTCTTCTTCTTTTCGTAAGGTTAGTGACTAACCTGGTGTCAGAGTTTTAAAGCCGCCCATGGACCTCTGACTTGGCTTCACATGCCGTCGAGAAATATCTCTCAGGCATGCCGGTTTCCTCACGATGTTTTCCTTTACCGTTTTTGAAGCAAGTGTTAACTATAGAATACGCACATGAATCCGAAAAGTCAGAGGTGTGTGCCTTGGGTTCGAACTCGAGACCTATGACTTGGCAGTCTGACGGTCACACCACTAGGCTATCACTGCTATATCTATATATCATATAGGTTATGAGAACGTGGTATTAAGAAAAAAGTCAACTTTGCCAACTGCAAAAATAACTTTGTCCTTTACAACATTATTATGAAATGCAAAGTTATGTTTGCAGTCAGCTATAACAACTTACTGTTCGATGGGCGTCTGCATGGGCAGGTGCGCGAGCACAGGGTCGGTAGAGGGTTCCTCTTGTGGCTGCTTGCGAGCTGCTGCTGCTAGTCTGTCTTGTAGCAGGGCCACGCGAAATAAGTAGCTGTGGAATAAAAGAACATGGATTGTAAAGACTACTTTCTTGAATGGAGCAGAAAGATGGCGGGATTTCATCGTCTTTTTTAGTGAACTGACTACTTCAGCTTCCATGACCAGAAGGGGGCTGCAATTGCCTGAGCATATTTAGCATTAACTTTTGCCCGCGGCTTCACCCACGTGGATGTCGGTAAATATCCCACGGGAACGTAATGCCAGGATTAACATCGTCAATACATCTGATAGACTGATGAGACCAGCCTCTGTGGTCTCGAGACAATGATATGCAACACTCATTGCTATCAGAAGACGTCGTGTGACACGGCTTCGGGCATTAGCTTGTGGTACTGAGCCTTTAACATAGTAAATACGTCTGTAAAACTAATAAGACCAGCCTCTGTGGTCTCGAGACAACAACATGCAACACTCACCGCTCCCAGAAGTCATCGTGTGACACGGTATCGGGCACTAGCTTATCGTACTGAACCTTTAGCATTGGGCTCACGTCAAGACATCTTCCTGTAGAGTTGGGACTGATGAGACCAGTCTCTGTGGTCTCGAGACAACCATAAGCAACACTCACCGCTCCCAGAAGTCATCGTGTGACACGGCATCGGGCACTAGCTTATCGTACTGAACCTTTAGCATTAGGCGCGACGTCCAGACGTCTTCCTGCAGAGTTGAGCGTGATGACACCAGCTTCTGTGGTCTCGAGACAACAGTATGCAACACTCACCGTTCGCAGAAGTCATCGTGTGACACGGCATCGGGCACTAGCTTGTCGTGCTGAGCCTTTAGCGTCGGGCTAGCGTCAAGACGTCTTCCTGCAGAGTTGAGCCTGATGACACCAGCTTCTGTGGTCTCGAGACAACAGTATGCAACACTCACCGTTCGCAGAAGTCATCGTGTGACACGGCATCGGGCACTAGCTTGTCGTACTGAGCCTTTAGCGTCGGGCTAGCGTCAAGACGTCTTCCTGCAGAGTTGAGACTGATGAGACCAGTCTCTGTGGTCTCGACACAACCATAAGCAACACTCACCGCTCCCAGAAGTCATCGTGTGACACGGCATCGGGCACTAGCTTGTCGTACTGAGCCTTCAGCGTCGGGTTAGCGTCAAGACGTCTTCCTGCAGAGTTGAGACTGATGAGACCAGTCTCTGTGGTCTCGATACAATCATAAGCAACACTCACCGCTCCCAGAAGTCATCGTGTGACACGGCATCGGGCACTAGCTTGTCGTACTGAGCCTTTAGCGTCGGGCTAGCGTCAAGACGTCTTCCTGCAGAGTTGAGACTGATGAGACCAGTCTCTGTGGTCTCGATACAATCATAAGCAACACTCACCGCTCCCAGAAGTCATCGTGTGACACGGCATCGGGCACTAGCTTGTCGTACTGAGCCTTCAGCGTCGGGTTAGCGTCAAGACGTCTTCCTGCAGAGTTGAGACTGATGAGACCAGACTCTGTGGTCTCGAGACTCGCCCGCCATGCTTCGAACTCTGGGCTGTATGCCGGGACTATGAATGTGGCGTCTACGCGCTGTAAGGCCTCTAGTTCTTTCTGTGGATAGAATAAACAATAAATCAGTACCGCGTCTGACACAACATTAACAAGCACTGAAAAAAAAAAACAGTGGCACTCCGGGAGTGCCGACAGAAGTGAAAACTTGAACAAGATCGCCTTGGTGGAAGAAAAATACTTGTATAGAACATTGATCCGTAACATAATATAAATAAAGAGCACAATCGCGTTTACAAAAATGAGGTGTCGGTAACGGTGTCGCGAGTTCAATTGTTTTTACCTATCTCAAAAATGCCCAACGTGCCTAAAGAAGTTTTCACTTCAAAAATCGGTTGCGATTATGTTTTGATTTGTAGATTTGCTTTGCGGCTCAGGTTTTTTTTCAATTATCCGTATTGTGAAGTATTAATGCAATCATTGTTCTGTTGCGAAAAAGAGATAAGATGGTGTATAGCTCTATCTCTCTCTTACACTGGAATAATCATGGCTATAAGACGTCATACTACGGTCCCTTGATGGTACCCTAGGTAAGGGTAGGCCCCTTCTGGGTTAATTTTAAATTCTGTGCCAAATTGCGTTGAAATCGGTTCAGTAGTTGACCCATCAAGAAGAAACAAACATACTTTTTCGGATATTAAATTAAATTTATAAAAATAATTATCTTACTTTGTAAGTTGACAGCATAGTGGTGTCTCCCGAGGACAGTATGACTTCTGTGTCGTCTTCGTCATCCGGCTCTGGGTTCAGAACTGTGCTCACTTGACCTGAAGGAATTATTACAAGAATATAATAATACAGGAAAGGTAGTCTTTAGTTTTAATGAAAAAGGGTTGAACATAGCATCTTACCAATGAAGCTGCTAAGGCTCTTTTTCATTACATTTGCTGGCGATTCTGGCACATCTAACTGTGGAAAACAAAGATTCATTTAAAACAATAAAAAGAAGACTCATTCAGAATTAAGGCCAGAATAATGATTCATTGCTGGAACCAAAAATTTAGAACTCATCTCAAATGGTTCGACCTTGGTTGGACGTGTATCGCGTTTTATGACAAAAAACTATTTTGTTTTACTTTGAACTGAGATATTAACCTCATAGCAGGGTTGGAAAATTCATGTTTTTTTTTTTATAAAAAAAACCTAATTAATCACGATTTTTATTATTTTTATTTTATCGTACAGTAACTATATTTCTGCGTAAAACGGAATGCGCCCTTGAGTGTCAGAGAAAAGGGGAATTCCTGCGTAGTGTTTCGTAAACTTCGCATGCAATTATAGGGTGCGAGCTTCAAGGGTCATGAGTTAGTGACGATATCTACATTCTACAAAGCCACATGTGGACTACGCATCACACTGACGTCACGTTAAATCCTCCATCGCGCAAGCAAAGTTATCTGCACGATTAGGATATACAGTGTGATTCTTCATAATGTGCACATATCGAAATGAGGGAATCTATGCTTAATTTTAACAACAGCAAAAATATTTTAAAAAATCTAAATATTTTTTTATCACATCTATTCAAAAAGAGCTAATTCGTTCTTCGTAAACAGGGACTAAAATAGCTTTTTAATCCCTAGGGATTAAAAGTGATTTGAATTTGGAATGTGGATATTGTTAGTAAAAGTTCCAATTACCAAAGAGATCAAACACGAACATTGTATGAACAAGTAACAGGCTGGCAAGAGAGAGAAAGTGTGAATTTGGTCAAAATTAAAATCCAAGATGGCGGCTTAGAAAATTTTCAAATTTTTTGTCTTTAGTGTCGTTTTCATAGTTTTCGAGGGTGCTAAAGCCGATAGTGAGGTCAAAATGTAAATCCAAGATGGCGTCTCTGAAGATTTTCAAATTTATCATCATGGGTATCGTTTTCACGGTTTTTAAGGGTGCTAAAGCCGATGGTGAGGTCAAAATGAAAATCCAAGATGGCGGATGCAAAAATTTTAAAATTTTTCCTCATGGGTATCGTTTTCATGGTTTTTAAGGGTGCTAAAGCCGATGGTGAGGTCAAAATGAAAATCCAAGATGGCGGCGGAAAAAAAATTCAAATTTTTCGTCATGGGTATCGTTTTCATGGTTTTTAAGGGTGCTAAAGCCGATAGTGAGGACAAAATGAAAATCCAAGATGGTGACGGCGAAAAATTTAAAATTTTTCGTTATGGGTATCGTTTTCATGGTTTTTAAGGGTGCTAAAGCCGATGCTGAGGTCAAAATGAAAATCCAAGATGGCAGCTAAGAAAATTTTCAAGTTTTTCGTAATGGGTGTCGTTTTCATAGTTTTCGAGGGTGCTAAGACCGATAGTGAGGTCAAAATGTAAATCCAAGATGGCAGCTGCGAATAATTTAAAAAATTTCATCATGGGTATCGTTTTCATAGTTTTCGAAGGTGGCAGTGATTTTTTTTTAATTTTACTGGTGAAGGAACTTTGTTCCTGACGGGGGTCGGATCATACATGTTTTTTTTTCTCATAGAGGGTGATAAAAAGTAGAGTGTTCACCTCGGGAGCAACACTATTTTAAGCTCGAGTGGCGTACTTTGAATCCCTCGCTGCGCTCAGGATTCTACTTTAGAATCCCTCGCTACGCTCGGGATTCTACTCTAGAATCCTTCGCTCCGCTCTGGATTCAAAGAAACACTCTCGCCTTAAAAATAGTTCTTTGCTCCCTTGGTAAACAATCTACTATTTTAATACTTTTTATGTTTTTTTTTTAACATAACTGTAACTTTTAAACTAAATCATCTATAGCGATGAAACAAACTCCATAATGATTGGAAGTAATTAGGCGTCCACATAAAATGAGAAAAAAAACTACCCTCAATTGAAAATAAACATGTTTTTTTAGCAAAAATCTGTATTTTTTTCATACATTTTTACAATAATTGTAAAATTTATAAACAAGATGCCAAAGAGAAGAAAAACATATTTTTTTTTTACAAAAAAATTAAAAAAAAACAAAAAAAAAATATTTTTTATTTTTTCCGTCGATAAAATTAAGCATAGGTTCCCTAATTTCGATATGTGCACATTATGAAGAATCACACTGTATAGACCAACTCCGAAAACAACCGTCGGGCAGTAGCCCACCAGACACGACACCCGTCTGGTCGGAGTTTCTTCGTTTTCTATGAGGGATGAGGAATATTACAGCCTGTTTCAAATACTAAAAGTTCAATTCCTACCTATTCACTATAGACGAGAAACCTCTTAGCAAAATTACCTTGAAAGTCTTCCCGATGACAGTGGAGGTGGTACTGAACACATGGCTGGCCTCGCTCTTCACCGCGGTGCCTATCTCGTCCAGGTCCTTCTTTACCATCGTATACACCTCTGCGGACTGTGAACATTTCAAATAAATCGTTTGAATATAGGGAAAACATGCTGTGATTATAAAGAGGGTGGTCTTAGAGCTTAAAAACGTCCTTTTTGCAAATAATTTAACGGAGCTGGTGCTCAAAGCAAGGTTACAATCACGCACTGTATGATAGCTTGTGACGGTTGCACGTTTTTATGATTATGAATTTCCGTTAATATTGACTGTTTAATGTAAGGAAACAGATGCCATACTACATTATTGTATTGGCCTTAATAGTGACGTGCGGCTGGAACTATAAATTATAGAACCGATTAGCTATATTTTATAATTTGTAAACTGTCATAGGCGCCACCATAATAATATATTGCTACTGGTTTAGGCACAAAAGTATCACTTGCTACGCGCAGATTTTTTTATTTTCATTTTATTTACAAGGATTAAAGATATCCGATGATGAAAAAACCTGCCCTAAGGTTGTTGGGTTAATAAGCTAATCCTAACTGTATTTAATAACCAATGGATGTCTTCTGCTGAACGAAAATGGGCTTTCTGGTCAAAGAAAGCCCATTTTCGTTCAGCAGAAGACATCCATTGGTTAATTCAATAATTATGATGATGCGAGTCTCTAGATTGTGCAGTAATAGTGAATGCTTCATATTTACTGCTTACAAAATATTGTTATAAAAAAATATTGTCATTCTAAATAATTTAATTTTGCCTTTTTAGGGTTCCGTAGTAAACAAGGAACCCTTATAGTTTCGCCAAGTCCGTCTGTCTGTCTGTCCGCGGTCTAGCTCCAAGACTCTTAGTACTAGAAAGCTGTAATTTGGCTCACGCCAACAAGTGGTAAAATAACGAGAAAAAAAAATTATGGTACCTCCCCTACGTAAAGTTTAATGAAAAAAAAAACATCGCCACTTTACGTAAGTGGCGATGTTTTTTTTTTCATTAAACTTTAAATTGTTAATTTTTGTTAGAGTCAAGTGCCCCCTGCCAGCTAAATGGTTGGTTTTGGATGTGTGAAAAAATCGCAGCAGTAGTTTAACGAATTTAAAACTATCACAGCTAAGTAGGCTCCACAAGTTAACGAGTAATAATCGACCAACTCATATTTGTAGTTGCAAAAACATGTTTTCCCATACATTTATTTTATTTATTTATTTATTTATTTAACAATTTATGTACACACATATAAACAGATAAGAAGAAAGGAACAGAAAAATATGTACAAAGGTGATGCTTATTTCTATAGAAATCTCTTCCAGCATACCTGCGATAGGAAAGTAGTTAAAGAGATGTAGACAACGTGTGTAAGAGTAGAAGAGAAAACAGAATACATAAAATAAAAACTTAACTATACAATAATTTAAATATAAACATACAACATGAGAATATACATACTTCTTAAATACATATCACTAAAATAGATAAAACTACTTTATAAAATAATAAATACATAACTATGCAACTATGACGAAATGGAAAGATAGTGTTCTTTCACTCTTCTTTTAAAAACCGCAACAGTTTGGCAGTCCCTAATGTCAGGCGGAAGTGAATTCCACAACCGAACCGCGTGCACACTGAAGGAGTAGGAGTAGAAGTCGGTTGAGTGGGGAGGGGATTTAAGGAGATTTCTAAGATGCGACCTGCAAGGTGCATCAGAGGGACGGGCGTAGGAAAAGCGTTCCCGCAGATAGGATGGCGTTTTAGGGTTGTGAAGGATGTTAAATAGCAGACACAATATCCGAGAGTTCCTGCGAAGACGAATAGGGAGCCACTTGAGTATCTTGAACAACACAACATTTTTTTTCAACTACAACTACATTTTTTGATGCCCTATGATCAATTCCCCGCCCCCTCCTTTTTTACATACTTGTACATATTATTATTTTAAGTCTGATCGTTTTTAAATAATGTAAATACGTGTGTGTAATTAATAAAGGCAAATAAACTTCAAGACTACAAAGTTAAGTTTGTTTTTGGGATAAATTCATCCCAACTACGGAACCCTTCATATTGCGTGGTCCGACACGCACTTGGCCGGTTTTGTTGATGGTGTCTGGAAATTTTAATTTTGCCTTTTAAGTGCGTTGCCAAAAAATGAAGTTCGCAATTATCATTTTTTTATCTATTCTACACCAGTTATTACTTAAAGTTAAGTAAAGTTTTATCTAAAAGATAGTTTATCACAAAATAAAGCAATATACACACAACACAGATAATTCATATTGTTTACAACTCTGGCCTACATAGATTATTATAATAATGTAAGTATAGCGAATCTTTGCTCCGACGGAAACAAATCAAGATATTATGCTAGCGCTGTATTGGGCTAAAAAAAACAGTGGCACTGCCGACGGAAGTGAAAACTTGAACAAGATCCCCTTGGTGGAAGAAAAATGCTTGTATAGAACATTGATCCGTAACGTAATATAAATAAAGAGCACAATCGCGTTTACAAAACCTTTAAAGTTAAAATACTTGCATAGAACATTGATCCGTAACGTAATATAAATAAAGAACACAGTCGCGTTTACAAAAGTGAGGTGTTGTCACAGTGTCGCGAAATCAATGGTCCATCTCAAAAATGACCAACGCGCCTAAAGAAGTTTTCACTTCAAAAGAAACACTAATTGGACCCATTCAATGATATACGACATCGCGGCAGACCAAGACAAGATGGAGGGTCGAACTTGACTCCTACCGAAAGGACTGGTCCACAATGGCAGTGTGGGAAAAGGAAAGGAAGGCCTTTGCCCAGCAGTGGGACGTTACGGGTTAAATAGATAGCATAAGCATAATTACTGGGCTGGACTGGGCCGTAATCCACCACGCGGGCCCAGTGCGGGTTGGTAGATGTCACATGTCTCCGAATTTTTGGTTCTAGGACATGCCGGTTTCCTCACGATGTTTTCCTTCACCGTTTTGAGAGCAGTGGTGATGAAATTAATTTACACAAAGTAAAGAGCCTGCCTGGGTTTGAACTCGCGATCTACAACTCGTAAGTAGGGGCCGATACCACTGCTCTGCGCTGATAGATAAACATGTCGGATCCGGTCATTAATACGGACACGAAACGAATCGCAAGCGCACCGCTGGCGACAGGACGTGATCTACCCACACCTAAAGCGCGCGCTTTTACAGAGTCGTGATGTTTTAAGGCCACGGCGAGGGGGATTTGGCCTCTGATCGTACCGGAGTTAAGACGTCGCGGAACTATTCTCGATTCGTGGTGCTCAGTTATTGTGTTAGTTGTAATTTGTGATCATTGTGTTAATTGGTGATTTTAATAAACGCCGTCACACCCAGTGTGTTTATAATTTAGCTAGTGTGATTAACTTGATAGTAAATTATAATGTGATCTGAACTGCAAACTGTTTTTCTATTGCGCATTAACCAACACTACCCACACTACGCCCACAGTAGTTAAAATATCGCTGATAATAACGAAAGTCACATACCCGTCTCCGACAAACATATATTTAATTAATTTTTGTTTTTTATGGTAGATCTTTATTGAACAAATTATAAAAGCAAAAAATAGTCTAATGTTTGTTGTAACCTTGACAAAAACGGGTATAAAATATATTGGTCTGTAGTTCAAAGGCTTTTATGACCGATGCTTTCGTAGTAGGTACTCATATCTGACAAACTAGATACTGTGTTTATGATACTTGGGAATTTGACAGTCCCGTAGGTAGCCCTAAACCCACATGAATCCATCAGATCATGGCATTAAGTTCGCCTCTGTACATTTATGTGCTTGAATCTAAATCTAAACAAATATTATAAACGAAGATTTGATTTTTGTATGTTTGTTTTTAATGAATAAACTCAAAAACGACTGGACCGATTTAAAAAATTCTTTCACCAGTATAATGCTATATTATTACTGAGTTACATAGGCTATAATTTATAAAGATATCACGTGGGCAAAGCCGCTGGCGGAAGCTAGTATTAAATAAATAAAACAGTGGCACTCCGGGAGTACCGACAGAAGTGAAATATCGAACAATAAAATAAAAAAACTTCCATGACCTTTAAAGAAAAATACTTGCATAGAACATTGATCCGTAACATAATATAAATAAAGAGCACAATCGCGTTTACAAAAATGAGGTGTCGGTAACGGTGTCGCGAGTTCAATTGTTTTTTGCCATTTCAAAAATGCCCAATGCGCCTAAAGAAGTTTTCACTTCAATAAATCCGTCAAGGTTTAAAATATGATAAGTACTTATGGATTTTAAATCAATTGTGTTTCTTTTGTGTCCTCTTATCTCTTAAAATCTTGCGAGGTTCCAAATAATGGTCCTAGAGCCTGCGACCGGCGTGCGTGTACACACGGCTACACATCAAGCTATATATTTCCAGTATAAGCTGACCTCGCATTGTACGAAAATCCTATACAATACGAGATCAGCATAAACTGGAAATGTACCTATAGCTTGATGACACGCCTTGTTTTCCCGAAGGGTTGGCAGAGGTGTCCCTGTAGCAGGTACACCCACATTTCGCCAGTTATGTTTTAAGTCCCATGTAATAGGGGGCGAGCCTATTGCCATCAACCGGGCACAAATCCAGACTCCGAGCCGCTACTGAGAAATTTCTGATAGAAAAAACCAATATCACTTTGCCCGACCCGGGAATCGAACCCAGGACCTCATGCTCGGCAGAAGCGGTTGCTACCACTAGACCAACGAGGCAGTCAACGTGTGTGTGAATGTAAACGAAAAAATCTTTTTACAAAAAAAAAAACAACCGACTTAAAAAAAAAAAAAAAGTTTTTAAAAAAAAGTTTGTAAAAAGTTTTTATTTTTCACTTTTTAGTTGTGGTACCTACCCCACACAAATTCGAATACTACTACCTGCTATGTAAATAACAGTGACAGGAAGTTATCATAAATATCATCTACATACTAAGTGGGAAAAAATACGTATTATTGAAGCTAACTCAAAAACTACCCAAGCAAAGTTAATAAAAATATGGGATCTATCAAACAAAAAAGAATCATCAAAATATATTCATAATTGGCGGAGTAATCGCGTAACAAATATACAAAAAAAAAAAAAAAAAACAGTCGAATTGAGAACCTCCTCCTTTTGGAAGTCGGTTAACAAAAGCACAGTTGCATACAGATGGTAAACTCCGCGTTTCAAGTATGAAGCTAGAAGTGCGCGGCGGGCTCGACTTGTTGGACCAATTCAGTGAGTGTTTACTTAGTGGTATGAGGAACAGGGTGTAAAGTTCACTGATCCATCATAGAAAAGGGAGGATCCTCCACCAGACGGGTGTTGTGTCTGGCGGGCAATTACTGCCGGACGGTTTTTTTTTTGTATGGCATCTTGCAGGTCAACCTAGGAGGTTGTCGGCTGCTTAACCGGGCTTTCCTGTGGCTGCCTTAAGCTTCTACACTCAAAGCCTCCACCCAGGGGCGCCCGACGGTTGATGTCAGTTTTATACAGGGTGATTGGAAGATGGGTGCAAAGCTTTAAGGCGAAGATAGTACAGACAATTTAGAACCATTTAAGCCATGGTTGTCTTAGACGAAGTCTTACCAAATATTTTTAAGTTTTTTTTCGGAAATTCTCAAAATTTAATGTAAACTGCATAATTATGGCCAAATTGAATGATAAATGAATTCATTTTTTATTGATTTAATTAAAGTAATGTGTAAGCAATCAAGCAAAACATGTTTTAGGCTTCTGTGTCATTAGACATTTTTTTTTACAGACATTTAAAGCTCAGAAAAAATAAAAAAATTGTACAATACGTCTTTTAAACCTTATTAAAAATTAAAAAAATTGGTAAGACTTCGTCTAAGACAACCATGGCTTAAATGGTTCTAAATTGTCTATACTATCTTCATCTTAAAGCTTTGCACCCATCTTCCAATCACCCTGTATATCGTTGGCGTAGGTGGAGAACTAAATAACAAAAAAAATCTTGTTTGGAGAAAATTGCGATTTATTTATGCGACATGATTTGGGTGTTACGAAAATGGTGAAAAGTCAATTTGACCAAAATCGCAGTTATTAAGTTCTCCACCTACGCCGACGACATGTCGTTTGCGCGGTAAACTCTAATTGCACGATGCAGGATTTGTGTGACGTCATGTCTTTTTGATGCGTAATTCGTATGTGGCGGTGTAACTGCTACAAGTGTAACGTTGTCAGAAGATCAAAGAGTTACGCGATAGAAAGAGAGGCAACTTCTAGTTGAATATAACTGTAGGTTATTAGCGCTGTGCGACCCGAATTGCACTTTATTGTGTCGTAACAAGAGTCGCTTTTTATTTAAATGATTTTGCGGAGTGAACTATCTGTATTAATCTGTGGTAAAAGGAGTAAGCCGACGTTCACACGGACGTAATAAAATCGTGGCGGGATTTTATCGCGCACTGGATTTTCAACTCTCGGTTTTAAGCCGAGCGTTGAGAATCCAACACGCTGGGACGCACTCTCGTCCCAGCGTGTTGAAAAAACACACTGTTGGATTTTCAACTCTCGGCGCTAAGCAGAGCGTAGAAAATCCAAAGCCCAAAAAAAAATCGCCGCGATTTTATTACGTCAGTGCGAACGTCGGCTAAGTGTGTAAGGTTTGTAGCCAGTAGCGTTCTGTAGTTTCTACCTACCCCAATGGGAAAAACGAGTGAGTTTATGTATGTAACACCGAAGTTTATCGAGCCTCACAGAAACATCGATTTTAAAATAGTATTTGGTAATTAATGCTTTCAAACGGGTTTTCAAGGCAGCGATGCATCGAACGAATAACATTACAGTTTACACATGTTTCAAACACGCTGACCTTCATCATTTATCGTTGACGATAGATATTTTTATAACGTTGTTTCGGAGTTTGGTAAAAATATCTTAAACTCTGCTTTTTAATTTGCTATTACAGCTGCGATCGAACTTTTTTTAAATAACACCATATATAATTAATTTTACAGAAATTACACGACAATGGTGAAGTTCTCCTGCTCCTGCGCAATGAGATAGCTGGTGTCAGAGTTTTTATGCCTCCCGCGCCCATGGACCTCTGACTTGGGTTCACATGACTTCAAGAAATATCTTTCAGGCATGCCGGCTTCCTCACGATGTTTTCCTTCACCGTTTTTTGAAGCAATTGGAAAATTATACAACACGCACATGAATTCGAAAAGTTAGAAGTGCGTGCCTTGGGTTTGAAATCGAGACCTATGACTTGGCAGTCTGACGGTCACACCACTAGGCTATCACTGCTATTTATTGTTAATAGCATGTATTATAATTTATAACTGTATTGTTAGGCTTTTGTAGTAAAATAATTTCAAAACAAAAAAGACCCAAAGAAGAGCATTGGTGCCAATTCCCTTGTTCACAAACTAAACTAAATTTAAGTTCAGTGCATCTTTTTCTTAGTATTTCATTAAGAAAAGGACAGAAGATAATTTTTTGTTTAGTCCTGTCAAATTAATCAGCGCCACTACATACAAGTTTAGACGTGATTAAAAACTTGCCTACTAAAATGACGTCAATTTACGTCAAGCGCTGATTAATTTGACAGGACTAAACTAAAATTTATCTTCTGTCCTTTTCTTAATCAAATGGAAAGAAAAAGATGCACTGAACTTAAATTTAGTTTAGTTTGTGAACAAGGGAATCGGCACCAGTGTCTATGACTCTATGGTATGGAAAGTAATGTTCGTTCATTAACAAAAATGAAATTAGAAATCTCCCTCATCAGAAAACCGAATGCAGTGAAATCTAGAACGCATTTGACGCTCCAAGGAGTACAAGTTTTTGTTTTTGATCATCAATGAATGCCGTCTTTGTTTACGCCATGCGGAAAAAAATTTTTTTTTTTCTTTATTGTTGCATACTAAATTAAACCTTATAAACTAATGTTAGAGTTTATTTACGTTTGTGTGTAATATAACTAGCAAAACAGTGATTATCAGACGCATGTTGGATCTAAAGTGAGTCAGTTTGAAACAGTTTCATCGATGTCGGTGACCCCGCTAGTCATTTCATGCAATATTTCAGTTACATATTGATATGAGCATAAAACTGAATTTTTTGTAGGTAGTTGCCGAATCACCGCGGTGCTCGTAAAATTCGACTGAAAGATAAGGTTACCGTCATAATAAGTAGGTATGTATATCTATAGGCTATATGTAACTTTGGCAGCTCGTCAAAATATATTTCAATTTGATCAACTTATTTCGCTTTTCTTTGGTAAATATGTATAATACAGGGTGGCAGGGATATCGACGAGAAAACTGTTATCATGGATTCAGTACATGATTCTGAACCCCCCTGCGTTGAATTTTTTCGTCGGTAATTACCTACGCGGTCAAAATGTATGGAACAGCAGATTTTTTTTTTTAAATAACCAACGAATTATTTCAACGTACGGGAGTTCAGAACGCAGGAGACGCCCCGGGCGTCGGGAATCGCAGGCCAATTCCCGGCCACCGTAGTAGGCGCGGGCTTCCGGACGGTGAGCCATGGGTAGCTTGCTGACCGATAAGGACCAGGCCCGGGTCGACGGCGCGTTGTGTTTCACGCGCGCCTCAAAGAGATGTCAGCACAACTGAAGGGGTCTGCTAGGGTCGATGCCTGCCAAGATTGCGGGTTGTCCGAAAGGGTTACCGTGGCCCCTGGCAACATACAGGCAACTGAAGGAACACGGGTGGGTTTAAGTCAGTAAGAGTCTGACACGCCCTCTCGCTCCGCCCAGAGCGGGAGAAGTTATTTGATAATATCCGAGCCAAAAAAGGGGGTTCAGAATCATGTACATACTGAATCCATGGCAACAGTTTTCAAGTCGATGTCCCTGCCACCCTGTACATTTTTAACTACAAGTAAGACATTAACGGCCAGTATTACCAACTCTGGATAAGTTAACTTACCTAGTTGATAGTTTAATTAAATACAATCTCAAAAGCATCTTTATAGTCGTATTTACAGCATAAAATTTGTGAAAATATCCTAAGGGATGTCGCTCACTAGCGATTGGTATTGTATAGTCTGCGGCTAGTTGGCCATTGCGAGTTGCGACCAAGTGCGCAATTCATATCGGTTTCTAGTTTACCTGCCGCGTAGCATGACAACCACAGTAACGGGTTTTGTCGACGGAAGAATAGACAAGTTTATCTGTCATTTTGTCTATTCTTCCGTCGACAAAACCCGTTTCTATTGTGGTCATGCTAAGCGTGCTGGTCGCTGCGACCACTGGTCGTGGTCGGGGCCGAAATAAACCGGGCTTATTTTTTAAACAGCTTTGTGTTTCATGATATCTAATCATCACAGCTATCTTTCTCCTCGAAAGGGCTTCTAATCCGCTGTAAGATATGGTAGATTTTCAGTCTTTTCATTCGCGCTGCTTTGAATTTCGAAGCATTCTTTAACACGTTCAGTGCCGGGAGCTCTCCTGGAGGGTTCATTCAAGTCGCATATGGGATGCCGGGAGCCCTCGCGGAGAGCTCATTTTATATGTAGGTTTTTCTTAGCGAATTCAGAATTATAAACTGAAAATAAAATCTGTTGTATGTTTTAAGATTTAAAATCTAATGCCGGTGACACTCCTCGAGGGTTAACTTTAGCGCAAACGTAATACCGGTGACCTCCTGGAGTCAACTTGCAATATGTATGGCGGCATGGCGTATGAGCTCTATGAAAAATGGGTGGAGTCGAAAGTCTAAAGTGAGTAAAATATGCACAAGTCTGACATTGCATCCGCATATTAACAGTTTCTTTATTCGTTAAACGGCTGAACGAGCTCTGATTAGATACGCGACAGTTAGTCATGGCGAGAAGTCGGACTAAAGAGGTTCGATGTATTTTTTTTTCATGCAGTTGTGTGAATTTACATAATGTCTAACAAAAAATGTTCCATGGTAACAATTTGGCTAATAGAGAAGTATGGAGTAAGACGTTGCGCCGACCGCAAAGAAATTGAAAAAAGGGCAATAAATTATGATGAAGGTAACAATCAGGCACCGCGGAAGTACTCCATGACGGGGGGCAAACTTCTATAGTCACCCCCTCACTTCAATCTCCGGCCTTGGCATCCTCCGGTCAATTTACTGCAGTTATAAGACGAAACAGATGACTAGGTCTATCAAATTGACAGTCAAATTATAAAAATATTTTATTTATTACATTGCGCCTCTCGGCAGTCTTTGAAGCGAATTCCCTTCTTTTTTTTTTGGTTGGGAAATTATCAAATAACTTCTCCCGCTCTGGGTGGAGCTAGGGCGTGTCAGACTCTTACTCACTAAAACCCACCCGTGTTCCTTCAGTTGCCATGTTGCCGGGGCCACGATTTCCCTTTCGGTATTCTTCGCAACCCCGGCAGGCATCGGTACTAGCGGACCTCGTCAATTCTGCTGACATATCTTTGAGGCGCGCGTGGAACACAACGTGCCGTCGACCCGGGCCTGGTCCTTATCGGGCGGCAAGCTACCCATTGCTCACCATCCGCAAGCCCGCGCCTGCAGTGGTCGGAAATCGGCTCGCGATTCCCGACGCCCAGGACGTCTCCTCCTGCGGCGGTTAGGACCGTGAGGGCGCGAATTTTGCCTCTCCCTCACGCGTTCCGCCTCTTCCTTCGTGAGCATTACTGCTTCGCAGAAGGAGGTGACGGCCTCCCATTTCCTCTCGCTCCGTACCATGGCCCAAATCAGTGCCGGACGCGAGAGATCACCGCCGCCGATCGCCTCCACGAGGACACGGCGATACTCCGCCCAAGCCGGGCAGACCTCCACCGTGTCCTCCGGGCGATCCACACAGTGGTGACACCCGGGCGTTTCCTCCCGCCTTATCCTGAACAGGAACCTCCCGAAACAGCCGTGTCCGGTGAGGACCTGCGTCAGGCGGAAGGTGAGGACGCCGTAGCGCCTCTCTAGCTACTCAAAGAGGGGTCTTATCGCCGCAATTGTGGCGTGCCCAGAAGCGAATTCCCTAAGAATGTAAGTTAAATCTAAACCAAATGTATATTTTTGTAATGTATTTGTGTGTATTCTAGCACAGGATCGATTGTCCTTTTTACGTTTCATTTAATCATTATCATTTCAGCATACATCCTCTGCTGATCAAGGACTTTCAATGACCGATACAAACGGTCAAAAGAGATATGTGTTATAAATACTACAATTACGAAAAACCACTTAGTGCTATGAGATTGTATCTGTCTTTGTCGTTTTAATGGCAATGAAGTGAGAGGGCAATAGACTGCTGATTCATACTAATATTATAAATGCGAAAGTAGCTCTGTTTGTCCGTCTGTTACCTTTTCACGCCAAAATCACTGAATCTCAATGAATCTGCCTAGCCTTTTTCTAACTATGTTGGGGTCGGCTTCTAGTCTAACCAGATGCAGCTGAATACCAGTATTTTACATGGAGCGACTGCCTATCTGACCTCCACAATCCAGTTACTGGGTAACATGATATCCAATAGTTAATTAATTCAGGCGTGACGTTGCGGACGTCGTGTACGGGTTCGCGACAAGTCAATCGTCATCCTGAGGATGCCTCGTTGAGAGGTGAAACACGTGTCGATTTCTTTCAGGATTTTTTAGGGCTCTTTAGGAATAGCTAAGTGGAACAGGTTACTAAATATATCCACGTTTATTGTTTTTTTTAACATGATATCCCTCTGAAAGACTGGACCACTGAATCACTGAACCTGTTATGAAATTTGACAGACAGGTAGCCTAGGACCTGGAGAAGGAAAAATAGACTACTTTTCATCTATACTAATATGATAAGGAGGTTAAATTTGTTTGTTCGTATGTAGGGGCTAATCTCTGGAACTCTCAGTCTGATTTGAAAAATTATTTTTGCATTGGATAGCCCAATTCTTGAGGAAGGTTATAGGCTCGCGGGCAGAAGCTAGTACTGGATATTTGTTTGAAAAAATGCTGAAATACAAAATACACGCAGACGAAGTCGCGGGCAAGCAACAGCTAGTTTTTTTGTCTTTTTAATTAGATACAAGCAAGCAATTACACTCGAAAAATGGGAACTGAACAATAACAGGCTCGCCCCCTATGACATGGGACTTAAACATAACTGGCGAAAAGTGGGTGTATTATTACACCTCTGCCTAATCCCTCGGAGATTACAGGCGTAATGTTATGTTAAAGGGGAACTGTCACCCCCTGCCCCTCTAATCTGATATTTGTACTCACGTTCTCGAAATCGGCTTTAACGATTTCGATGAAAGTTGCAATTTAAGGGTTTACGGGGGCGAAAAATCGATCTAGCTAGGTCTCATACCTGGGAAAATTAGTTTTCTCTATTTTCACAGCCTCGGGAATACGATACCACGCTGGTATACCTGGACGATATGTTTATCTATTTTCACCCGAGCAGAGCTCGGTCGACCAGGTACTGACCTCTAATGTGACAACGCCTCCTATTTTTTATTAGCGAGATAAAGATTATCTCTTGTTATCCAAAGTAATTACTATTGATAGCTAAAGATTAAAGAATGACAGTGATATCAGTGCAAACAAATATTAAATACAGTAGCCCATATGTCAGTGACATCAAAACCAGTACAAGCTGGCTTCTAATTCCATGGAAATTCCGTACAACGCCAGGCCAGTTTCGAGTGGTCAGAAAATGTGTCCACCGACGCATGTGCGGGTTACTGTACCAATAAAAAGAAGTTAAATTGCTAGGACTAATATTATAAATTCGAGTTTGTTTGTTTGTTACGCTTTCATGCTAAAACGGGATGGGTGACCATCTTTACATACCGAAACTCCTCCGTGCCTCGGAAAACACGTTAAGTCGTTGGTTCCGGCTGTCATTCATAGATCTTCGTCAGTCGTTACGGGTCGTCAGAAGGCCGAAACTCTGACAACCAGTCTTATCAAGGGGTATCGTTTTACCCAGTTACTGTATTGTGGAGGTCAGATAGGCAGTCGCTCCAAGTAAAATGCTGGTATTCAGCTGCATCCGATTAGCCTGGAAGCCAACCCCAATATAGTTGGGAAAAGGCTAGGCAGATTGATTGGATTTCGATGTTTGGCACATGGGTAGACGATGACCTGGATTGGGACATAGGATACTTTTTATTCCGGTATTCCCACGATACTTATGCGGTGAAACCGCGGGACGCAGCTAGGTTTTTAAAGAATTGTTTGCCAATTTGCCTGCATTTACATTTTTTTTTCGCAAACGTTATTCATCCTTTTAGAAGTGAAAACTTCTTTAGAAAGAAAGAAAGAAAGAAAAATATTTTATTTGGGACACGCACAGGAAATACAAAACAGTAATAAAAGATAAAAAAATAATTAACAAATCACCTTTGTACGTTTTTTTCTGTTCCTTTCTTCTTATCTGTTTATATGTGTGTACATAAACTGTTAAATAAATAAATAAAAAAGGAGCATTTTAAAAACTAACAAACAAAATTAATAACGACCTGTGCGAGGCCAAAAAGGCTCCTATCTCAGCATGATGCTGCGATATTTAAAAATAAATAAATACCGCAGCACTGGTATTCTGATAGGGCCCGCTGGTATTCTTTAGGCGCATTGGGCATTTTTGAGATGGGACTAAACCATTGATTCCGACGACACTGTTACGACACCAGCTTTTTACCATTAAAAAGACATCAACGCGTTGATTACCGCGGTGCGTGGAGTAAAAGACATCAACGCGTTGATTACCGCGGCGCCGATTTTTTTCACTTCTGTCGGCACTCCCGGAGTGCCACTGTTTTTTTTGTAATTTCCCATTCTGAATAAAAATTTAGGTTGTTCTATTGATAGACACACTTGTGCAAATAAAAGCATATGACATATTAATTCACGAAGTTGTAACTACGTTGAGTCAGTGGAGCAAATTTCAATTATTGCATTTAATTAGTTTTCAGGTTAATTGTGTAACCAAACCATTGTCATTTCGATGAAGAGATTGATTTATGATGGTGATATGTTAATTTGTGGCTGTCAACAGCTCTTAGGATGCTGCTTGTTGCTTAACAAGGTTTTTATTTGCATAATAATTATGCAAATATGTATTGTATGTTTTTGTGCTGTTTATCATCCTAGCTTATATAAGAGTTTAATTTAGAATATTTATGTAAAGAAAGAAAGAAAGAAAAACATTTATTTGGACACAGTTCGTGAAACACAAAACACAAATAACAAAAGTGAAAATAATGTTTTAACAACAATAGTGTTTGCCTCACGGCTGCGCCAAAAAGGTTCATGCCAGACAGATGCTGTCTGTCGCTGGTTTTCTAATGAACCCTTAAGGACAAGTGACGGGAAGTACAAATAGTTTCAACATACCTAATACATAATTTGTACACTTAAAAACTAAATAAATAAATAAGCTCGTAATCAAACATAATTCAAAAATAAAAATACATTAACAAATAAACATCATTATTTCGTAAACTTGTCTTTTGAGCGACTAACACCTAGATCTACCACAAAGTCGACGGACTGCCTCTTTGCGTTGCCGTCTAAATGTAACGCTAGCAGAACAGACGAAACCGGCTCAGTTACCTTTTTTTTTTGTGTAAATGAGTTTGACCATGGGACTTTAGACTTTTTGGTGCGAACATCATCCATCATAGAAGATCTTTTTGGCATGGGCCATGTTTAATAGTGTACAAGTCTACTTTTAGCGAAAAAGTGATCCCCATTTGGCCGATTTAATTATACACCAGTTATTTGCATAACATAACATCACATAACACCTGCAATCTCCGAAGGGTTAAGCAGAAGTGTACCTTAGTACACCCACAGTAAATAACAAAAACAAAAAAAAAATACAAAAAAAAAACTAATTACAAAAAAAACCTACACCAAACAGTTCATTTACATTCATATTATAAAGACGCAATTTATACCTTCATTCTGAGGTAAATAAACTTAACACAAGGCAATGTTAACTTCCTATAAAACACAAAGGAATGTAATAAAAAATTACCACCTATCTATGAGTCATGTTTACTTAATTATTGCACAGCTTTCATTAAAAATGATATCAAAGAAGGAAATGTTTTACTTTATAAAACAATGAAGAGTAAAATTAATTCATGCTTTGATCAGGAAATAGTCATTTGCATCAATTAGTTAAACTTGCGGTTGATGGCAATAGGCTCGCCCCCTATTACATGGGACTTAAACATAACTGGCGAAGTGTGGGTGTACACCTCTGCCCAACCCTTCGGGGAAACACGGCGTGATATGTTATGTTAGTTGAACTTTATCCATATTTACTGAGAGGAATTAAGCTGTATTCTAGGATCTCGTTAACCCTTCGTATGTTTCTGTAATTACGGCATACGCAAGGCTAATCAATTGACTTAAAAATTAATTTAACACAAAACATTTTATACACGTGGAAGCTTGTAAATATTGTAATTAGCAAATTTTCCTACCTATGGATGATTTTTAATTGTGTTATTAGTCTATAAGATTCCTGTACTTTTTTAAATTAAAACAATTAAACAGCCAGAGCCAATTACAGTCATATGCTCATCATTATACTGACAAGATCTTTTATTTGTCTGCGAACATATCACAGTTAGGCTTAGCACCCAAGAGAGTATTAAACGCAGAGAGTGCTGAGCGCAGAGAGTGTTGAGCGCAGAGAGTGTTGAGCGCAGAGAGTGTTGAGCGCAGAGAGTGTTGAGCGCAGAGAGTGTTGAGCGCAGAGAGTGTTGAGCGCAGAGTGTTGAGCGCAGAGAGTGTTGAGCGCAGAGTGTTGAGCACAGAGTGTGCGAGGGTAAGATACTGGTAACTTGTTTTAAGACTAAGTTATATTATTAGTAGCATAACATTTGTGTTAAGAAATTATTCCTTATTTCAAGTACTGTACGCCAGAAAGACTCTTTATCTTTTACAGTAGGTACTTGTGACAAGACATGACTAAAGCATTTCATGGAATCTGAGAGAAAAAAAAGTTTGGACAACATTTATGGCCAATGTTTTCTCCTGTCATATATGCAAAGTAACAGTATAATTCTAGCATATAAATGTCATATTCTATCATGCCACACCATTTATTTTTTGCATCATTACATTTATTTATTGTCTTTATATTTTTTTCTTTTTAGAATGTCACTAGAGTGCCTACAAATCATGTAAATTATTTTTTAAGAACAAAGCTTTGTAATTTACTCCTTTAAATGACAAATTCATAAACATTTTATATGACTTAAAATATAAAAATCGCAGTACAGATAGTGGAATCCACGAAGACGCGCCCCACTCCGCTCCGCGCAGTACTTAGAGTTCAGCTTACATTACAGTAATCGCGGAGTGGGGCGCGTCTTCGTGGATTGCACTATCTATAGACCGGGAAAAGTGAAAAAGCCTGTGTTTTCCCACTGCAGGGCAAAGGCCTCCCTTGGCCTTTGCCCTGCAGTGGGAAAACACAGGCTTATAATGTAATATATATAAAATATAAAGCTTCACGCCTGTAATCCCAAATTGTATATGATGTTTTTATTATGCTATTTTACTAGTGAATAAACTGTTGGAGTACTTTTCAAATAAATATACAGGGTGATTGGAAGATGGGTGCAAAGCTTTAAGGTGAAGATAGTATAGACAATTTAGAACCATTTAAGCCATGGTTGTCTTAGACGAAGTCTTACCAAATTTTTTAATTTTTAATAAGGTTTAAAAGACGTATTGTACAAATTTTTTATTTTTTCTGAGCTTTAAATGTCTGTAAAAAAAATGTCTAATGACACAGAAGCCTAAAACATGTTTTGCTTGATTGCTTACACATTACTTTAATTAAATAAATAAAAAATGAATTCATTTATCATTAAATTTGGCCATAATTATGCAGTTTACATTAAATTTTGAGAATTTCCGAAAAAAAAACTTAAAAATTTGGTTAAAAATATTTGGTAAGACTTCGTCTAAGACAACCATGGCTTAAATGGTTCTAAATTGACTGTACTATCTTCGCCTTAAAGCTTTGCACCCATCTTCCAATCACCCTGTATAACAGCCAGGGTTATTCTAGCATATTAAAAACATGGATAACTCACCTTGGACTTAGCTGAAGATATCCAAGTGTCCCACCAGTTGACAGCGTGCTTGTCATCATGCCTTGGAGTACTGGCTGCATCACTGGGACTTGAATCACTAGACCTATGCAAACAATCACAAGAATGTTAGACTTTTAAAAACAAATGAATGTTTATTTGTCTATGGTAGAGAAGAATAGATTATTATTTAATTATTATTTATTTTTTTTATATTTAATAGGAGAAAAAATATTTTACATATATTTATAAATTTATTTATAATATGAAAAATGTAAGACAACATTTTATTGTTATTGAACTACATGACATAGTAGTTAAAGTATTCCAATCAAGTTTGCTGCAAACATAGCATAGTGTTAATTATGATGTCTAAGCTAGGCTTCAATTGGATTGGATTGGAGAGACTAAAGCCCGTTTTCACCGATAACTAAATGACACTTAAATGAATCCCTAAATAAAAGTGCATTTTTGGATTTTCAACTCTCAGCACTGAGCCTAGTGTTGAAAATCCAGCAGTGCACTTTTATTTAGGGATTCATTTAAGTGTCACTTAGTGCTGGTGAAAACTAGGAGATGTAATAAATAGGAGACTTTGGACTGCAATAAATAGGAATAAGTTATAGAGTGACGACAGTAGTATTTTGCTATAGTGCCACTCTATAATCTAATCTTCATAAAAATAGGTTTCAAATTGGCTTGTCCGCAGGGTATCAACCTTACACTGATAATTAATTTATATTTCTGGATCTAAGCATATTTTGTTTTGAAATAAATATGTAGAAATATTGTTTATTACAAACTGCAAAAGTAATCTCTCTTATGTAACAAAACTATCCTAGTCAAAATGCCGTTGCTTATATGCTTATATCCATGGCTTAATAAGTTGCTGCTATCATGAATATCTTACAAGCTCATCCATTATTTATACATTTGACTTGAATATGGTATTACATGGTATAATATGATTGTAAATATGGCCGTGATGTTTTTATTCACATTTCAATAAACTGTGGTCTATTTTTGATATGCTTAGACAAAGAAAAATAAAAAAACTGGAATTAAAGAGTTTTAATTGCTGCCTTAAGATCTCTCCATCTTGAAAATGAAATGATCAAGGAATACAAAAAAAACTTACCTAATCAAATGAATCCTATAAAAAGTACAGTTCCTCAGAACAGGAATTATGTCAGATTTGTCAGCATCTAGTTAACACCGAACTGATTCGGTTGTTACTGTTATGTGCTTGACGTTACACGGCTAGCCTAATTCGCCTTTACATTGACAAAATGAGCGACTAGGAAGCAATGAATACTTCTCCTAATTGATCCCATGACCTTTCGAAAACATGATTCTCATCTCGAAAATGTTATTCCTAGTGCTAACAAAGTTACCGTGTAATCGTTTTTATCACCAAAACACGCATTTTTTCTTCAATTAGCTCTTTCTTCGATAACCATAGAATGTTGACATGGATTTTATGATAGTGTAAATACAGAAAATAACTTACTTTTCAGCCATAACGACGTTTCTTTATAGTATACACAAATAAGGAAAGCACATGGATTGCTGCACATAAATTGTTGTGTGATTTTGTTGTTGTTTTTACACGAAATTTAGAATTAATTTTGACATAGTTTTGTTTGCGTTGACATAAGGATGTCGTTCCGTTACAGAACGTGTCAATGATGCGTGTGATTTTGTATGGTTATTATTCAAGTTTTTTTTAAAATATGTAATTCTATTGATATTTATAACTTTACCTCATTTATCATTGTCTCAAATTAGAAGTAACACTACATCTTGGATGGTTTTAAATTAATTACTCCGTTCGATAAATGAAACGTTTTTGTTTTACTGTTGACTTTAGGAGCTGTGTTCACAGGTGGCGCTATTTTGCAGTTTTTCAGCAGTAAATAGGCATACCTTGCGTTTTTTTTTACTTTTCACATGTTGAATGGCTCATGGATGATAATGAATTAATGATAATGGATGGCATAGTAGTTTTTTTTTTAAACTTTACTAAAACCCTGTTTTGCTCGCAAGAGTAATAAATAAGCAATAAGTATAATTGGTCCTAATAGTTTAACCAATATAATAACAGTTTTCTAATATAATTAATATTGATAAGTAATCAATATAATAATAGATAACCAATATAATAATTACTGCCGCGGTCTATAATAACTACTTTGCTGGTCGCGCTGATGATGGCCGACAGCGCAGCGTAGCGCAGTTCCAGGCCGACACAGCGCGGTCAGCGTGCAGCACTTGATGGACGAGCTGAGATAAAGGCCGAGGCCGTAGGTCGAGGTCTTTACAGCGAGGACAGCAAGGGCTGCAATGATGGCCAAGCTGGAAGGCCTAGAGCGTAGCTAGGCTAGCTCGAGGCAATCATAGCGTGACCAGCGAAGCAGTCATAGTGGGCCAAGGCTTGTATAGTGCTTTACTCAAAATGCAAGTACCTACCTAATCTAAATAAAACCAGCAAGTAATTTCAATAAAATATATATTAATTAACTAGAAATTTAACTAAAATGACAGTTATGAAAAGTACAGTTACTGAAATTCAATACCGATTTTCCCGGTTTGATATTAGTAATAGTTTGCGATAATTTTAATGCGGTGTTTGACTGTTATTTCTTCATTTATTACGCAAAAAAGTCACTAAATAAAAAGAACCGCGCTTTTGTAACTTCTTTGTTTTTTTTTTTAGCTATGGTAGTTGGAACTATACAGCCAAATATGGAATAACATCTTTTTGTACCTATCTCTATAAATACAAACAGCTGTTTTAAATAAAATCTTTTTGCATTTGATGTTTTACTCAAAAATGCATGTAATGTGGTCATTATTTTGACAACCTTGTTTGAGCAAAGTCGACCTTGCCGTTCTGTTTCAAGGAGCGGCCGGCAAAGTTTTGCTGGTCGCTCTAACAGGCCGGCAAAACATTGCCGGCCGCTATTTTGAAGTTTCAACGTTTTAAAAAATCAAATGCAAAAAGGTTTTATTTAAAACACAGCTGTTTGTATTTATAGAGATAGGTACAAAAAGATTTTATTCCATATTTGGCTGTATAGTTCCAACTACCATTGATAAAAAAAAAAAAAACATAGAAGTAACAAAAGCGCGGTTCAGTGAAAATTTTATTTTTATTTAGTGACTTTTTTGCTAAAAATGAGCTCTCAAAGCAAAAATTCTTCCGATTCAATGTGTTTAACACCGCCAGACATTAAAGATGAAGCTAAATTAGTGGTTGAAAATGTAATACCGCGAAACTCAAAGGAAAAATATAAGCTTGCATATGAAAAATTTGTGCAGTGGAAAATCAGTAGGAAATCTAAATCTTTATCCGAAAATGTTTTTCTTGCGTATTTCAATGATCTTTACAACAAAATGAAGGTACTTGCATTTTTGAGTAAAGCACTATACAAGCCTTGGCCCACTATGACTGCTTCGCTGGTCACGCTATGATTGCCTCGAGCTAGCCTAGCTACGCTCTAGGCCTTCCAGCTTGGCCATCATTGCAGCCCTTGCTGTCCTCGCTGTAAAGGCCTCGACCTACGGCCTCGGCCTTTATCACAGCTCGTCCATCAAGTGCTGCACGCTGACCGCGCTGTATCGGCCTGGAGCTGCGCTACGCTGCGCTACGCTGCGCTACGCTGCCCTACGCTGCGCTGTCGGCCATCATCAGTGCGACCAGCAAAGAAGTCATTATAGACCGCGGCAGTAATGTACTATTAAAACGTTGAAACGTCAAAATAGCGGCCGGCAATGTTTTGCTGGCCTGTTAGAGCGACCAGCAAAACTTTGCCGGCCGCTCCTTGAAACAGAACGGCAAGGTCGACTTTGCTCAAACAAGGTTGTCAAAATAATGACCACATTAATGCATTTTTGAGTAAAAATCTTTATCTACTCTCATAGCGTAATATTCGAATTATAAAATTCAAAACGAGTTCATATTGACATACTTTATAAACACAATACCGAAATTTAAAAATATAATCATAATATAACATTTTTTCTCTAACAAAATAATACTATAAAACAATTTTTTTTCTATTACGATACAGGACTATTCCAAGAAGTTAAATTCACCGAGGAGTTTCCATCAACTTTTGCATTGGAACGTTTAAATGAGGGACAGCAGCACCCGCTGTAGCGCATGTGCGGGGATGTGCTGGTGCAGACGACATTCATTTGTTTTGTTGTACTGAATTTCGTGGGATTTTTCAAATTTATTCTTGATCTTTAACTTTGATCTTTTATTTAGTATTAGGTTCAATCCCAATGTATGAGAGTAGATAAAGTAGTGTATGAAACTGCACATAACTAGGTATTAAAACATTCGTGTTTTAATACCCCTCATTATGCAACAGTTTCATAAACTACTATTATTATTTTTTAGGGTGGTTTTCTAATCCTGCTTCTAGGATTGTAATTTTACAAACAACCACAAATAAATATATTATAGGCACAAGAGGAAACATATCCTGTCCCAAAAACTCAAACAAAAATGTTTTTCCCATGCACAAAACCTCATGCAAGCAACGCATAAAACTGAATAATAATTACGGCTAATTATATTAATTCGCCGATGCGAAATATTAATTTGCGTTGGGAGAGGCCGTATCTCCCATCTATGGCTCGTCGATTATTCAATAAGGCATTGAAGAAGGATTTTTATGAATAAATCCCTGCGCTTAGTGCAAGTGAGATGTTCTTACTATGATTAAGATAGCCATGTTTGTTTTAGTTCTCCATCCAGCAAGATGAAGCTGTCAGTATTTTACAAGTGTTTTAAATGATTTTGAGACGTGCCTATTTGTGCTTCGCTAGGTCAGCTGTGAATGAGTGATCGTTATTTACACATCGAGAATTGCTTTGAGCAATGGGTCAAAAAGTTATTAAAAATCTTGAAATCAGACAGCGTGTTTATCGATAGGTATTGGAGTTTGCGGATCGCGGCGTTTAGATTTTTGGTTGGTAGGGACCTACCTAGCTTTATACCTACTTCTACACCGGTAATTAGCCCTGTAGATTTATATACCAGAATTAAGACACAGATATATGCCAGTGACCTTGAGTAGTTAGCTTGCATGTTCTGACTGAGCTCACGCAACGCGTCGTACGTCCAGTCAGTAATAGGACTCGTCCATCAAGGAGCGCTGTCCCAAATTAGACGCATTAATATTATACATTTATTTATAATATTATACATAAAACAAAAGGTATTTTAATAAAACACGTACCTATACTAAAAGATCAATACCTAATTAAATTATCTTTAAAATGGTGAAGGTTTAAAAAAAATATGCATGATAGATTTTGCGTTATTCTCAGTTTTTTATCCGCATTAGACATAATTTTACTACTTATGTAATATAATAATTAAGTTATTAAGAAAATGCTCTAATTTAACATATATTTTTTCTAAATCATTAACACTACTCTTTTAAACGTGATCTTCAGCATAAAATTATTAAAAGTCGGTTATCGTCGCCTTAAGATGGACACGGGTTATAAACTTACTAAGTAGGAGATAGGTAAGGTAGGTACATAACCGCTGTTCCCGTGTCCGTCTTCTCATCCAAAAAGCTCTTCTCCAAACTCCAAACCACCCGTCCATCCTAATGATAAGCACATGATTAGTTTTTCCATTTTGTAAGTAGGTTTAGTCAAACCCGAAGGAAAAAATGAGCATCATCTGCGTAGCCTTTCCCAATTATGTTGGAGTCGGTTTCCAGTCTAACCGGATGCAGTTGAATACCAGTATTTTACATGGAGCGACTGCCTATCTGGCCTCTACAACCCAGTTACTGGGTCACGTTACCCCCCTAAAGAAGAATGATAGATATGGGTAAAATAATAGCACCTATTTCCAACTCCCCGAACAAAATCCAAAACCCAACCTTCCGTAAAATTGTCACCACACACATTAAAACACAGTCGACTATCTTTCTTACCGTGTCGTATTTTTAAACGTTCGATGTATTTTGTAAAAGCTGAATATTATAAATAATATTTGCTTTGGCTTCGCGGGTATCCGAGCACACCCATTGTTTGTCGATCAAGAGATTCGGTGCAGCTTTCTTCGTTATTAATAAGTGCTTGCGAACGATGTTGTAACGGCCTCCATGTACAGGGTGATCAGGGATTATTTTGGTCTCTATAAAAGGGTTTTTAAATAGCTCAGTGGAGTAATTTCGTACCACACATAAAATTACATTTCATTTTGACAGATCAGTCACGTCTATTGAGATATTTACGTTGTGGAGCAGACGAATTTTTCAAACCTACTTATATGAAGCAATGGATTAGTAGTTTCCTTCAAAACCCTTAGATTGTGATTCTTCTTTTCGTGTGGTTAGTGACTAACCTGGTGTTATAGTTTTAAAGCCGCCCATGGGCCTCTGACTTGACTTCATATGCCGTCAAGAAATATCTCTCAGGTTTTCCTTCACCGTTTTTGAAGCAAGTGATAATTATACAATACGCACATGAATTTTAGTCAGAGGTGCGTGCCTTGGGTTCGAACTCGAGCGAGACCTATGACTTGGCAGTCCGACGGTCACACCACTAGGCTATCACTGTTCTAATTGTGATTGAAAGTGTGTTACGCAATTAGGGTGCTGCTGATTATCATCATCTAGTTTCTCAACTATGTTGGGGTCGGCTTCTAGTCTTACCCGACGCAGCTGAATACCAGTATTTTACATGGAGAGACAGGCGACCCGAAATATGCGGGTAGTTAAGTTCGCTATATTTAAAAAATATATCTAAGCTATATCTAATTGCAATGAAATTAAACGATATTGAGGAATGGATTTCTTTTGTGGTGGGGGGACTGTTGTGGTGGTCTTTCAGGGGGCTAGGGACATCTTTTCACTAGTTAGTTTACCAAGCCAAGTTAGTTTGCCGTGGATCCTCACTTAAGTGCCCTTATTTACCTACTTAAGTATCTCGGTAATATAAAACTATTCGTTTTTTTTAATTGACAGGTATGTCTATCTAATAATGGCTATTGACAAGCGTGAACATACCGATACCTATTATTATAGTCAACAAATACTAATATTTCACCTCTCATTAGGTACACATCGCTTACTTCGACTCATTCATTATACTCCCACATCGATAAATCTAACTAATTTAATAACCAACATCCTGTCTACAAAAATCTGAATGGATAATCCTTCGTATAAACTGTAGCTAATAATAATACATGAAATGATCGACGTGGCTCAGCAAAGTTCATCGCTCAATCAGCGCGCGCCTGCGGCGGTGACGTCATCTCTCGTGAGTTGCCCCGCCCCGCCAAGAGATGGCGCTGTACGATCGAAGCGTAGATCCCAACCCTCACGCTTCGCCGTGTGTGGTTTGATGAGCGTTGTAGGGGGTTGATGAACTTTGAAGTTTTCGTGGCATGTTGATTAGATTTTGATTAAGATGATATAGAGCGATATGGTGGCCTAATCACTTACGTAGCTCTGAGCACAATATTGGTTTGTTGCTGCGTGGAATCAGCCTGACGTAATTCAGTGGCACTCTGCCAAAAAAGGAGGTAAGGCTCGAAGGACCACTGACTAATCTACATGTCTGTTCATTAGTATGGGATGGATAGTTCGTGGAACCACCAGTCCTTAGCTGAAGCCAGATTTTGGGGATATGATGCGGCTGATACTGGTAACAAAACCTCGAGGGGCGGGTTCTTTATTTTCCCTCTAAAGTTTAAGGTGTAAAACGTAAATACCAATAGAATATTGTAAAAATCCTTTGCAGTATTTTATTATGAACAAATAAACGGAAACGTACAAATGTTTAAAGTGTTGTACCGACATCGGTTCGTCATAAAACATTTCTGTTTATTCCCAGAACGCTTCAAACTTTCTTACGATGCAATTTGTTAGTTTTTACGCTTTTTTCATGAGCTTTACATGGTACCAAATGCTGAAGTTAGGTGTTCGGGCACAGCTTAAAACTGGACAATAATCATTTATTACATTCAGCCTAGCGTTGTTATTGACGTTTGTGGAATTTGTCCAGATAGTCATCATTCTCCGAAGAGCTCGTGGCTAAGTAATAACAGCCGCACGGTTCGATCCATCAGGTTAAGCTACGCTTGCCGGGGTTGGTATGTGGATGGGTGACCATCTTAACATACCGAGACTCCTCCGTGCCTCGGAAAGCACGTTAAGCCGTTGGTCCCGGCTGTCATTCGTGGATTTTTGACAGTCGTTATGGGTCGTCAGAAGCCCGAAAGTCTGACAACCAGTCTTACTAAGGGGTATCGTATTTTTCAGTTACTGGGTTGTTGAGGTCAGATAGGCAGTCGCTTCATGTAACATACTGGTATACGGCTGCATCCGGTTAGCCTGGAAGCCGACCCCAACATAGTTGGGAAAAGGCTAGGCAGATTGATTGAGTCATCATTCTCCAGCCCATATCCCAATTGATTTGTGGTCGGCGCAACACGTCCCCTTCCTCCACACTTCTTTATCAGTCGTCATCTCGGTAGTCCCCCCTTTCCAGCCCTATCATCTGTCACACAGTCCATCCATCGTGTCTTTGGTCTTCCCCTACTCTTATAGCCATCCACATTCATGCTCAAAACTTTCCTCACGACATTGGAATTTTTCCGGTAGAAAAGAAAAAGAAAAGAAAAGAAAAAGAAAAGAAAAGAAAAAAAAGAAAAGAAAAAGAAAAGAAAGAAAAATTGTTTATTCTGCACAAACTAAACGCAAATTACACAAAAATGAACATAAGTAATTTTTTATCACATCAAAAATAGCTAATTTAGTCCTCGTAAACAGGGACTAAAATAGCTTTTTAATCCCTAGGGATTAAAAGTGGTTTGAATTTGGAATGTGGATATTGTTAGTAAAAGTTCCAATTACCAAAGACATCAAATACGAACATTGTATGAACAACTAACAGGCTGGCAAGAGAGAGAAAGTGTGAATTTGGTCAAAATTAAAATCCAAGATGGTAACTTAGAAAATTTTAAAAATTTTCGTCATTGGTGTCGTTTTCATAGTTTTCGACGGTAGCCGATAGTGAAGTCAAAATGAAAGTCCAAGATGGCGGCTCTGAAAATTTTCAAATTTGTCATCATGGGTATCGTTTTCATGGTTTTTAGGGTGCTAAAGCCGAAGGTGAGGTCAAAATGAAAATCCATTATGGCGGATGCAAAAACTTTCAAATTTTTCGTCATGGGTATCGTTTTCATGGTTTTTAAGGGTGCTAAAGCCGATGGTGACGTCAAAATTAAAATCCAAGATGGCATCTGCGAAAATTTTCAAATTTTTCGTCATGGGTGTCGTTTTCATAGTTTTCGAACGTGCTTAAGTCTATGGTGAGGTCAAAATGTAAATCAACGCTGGTTGCAGTGTTATTCTTTTTTTTTACCTTACTTGTGAAGGAACTTCGTTCCTGACGGGGGTCGGATCATACACGTTTTTTTTTCTCATAGAGGGTAATACAAAGTAGAGTGTTCACCTCGGGAGCAACATTATTTTAAGCTCGAGTGACGTACTTTGAATCCCTCGCTGCGCTCTGGATTCAAAGAAACACTCGCCTTAAGAATAGTTCTTTGCTCCCTTGGCAAACAATCTACTATTTTTACACATTTACAAATTAGCCAAAAGCCTCGTAGCATGACTTTGTTCCTGTTTCAGTGGTATTGTCGGAGATACAAAAGGAGACTTCAATTTTGTCCCTGGAAGAAAGACACCAATCTGCAAGTTCTCTCCCTAAACTGTCTGTCACAGGGCCCACAGGGCTAACAAAACCAATAAGGAAACATAACAATATGTAAAATTAAGTAAGTAATCTAAATATGTACTAAACATATAGACATTTTTTTCGGATTCACAGTGAGCAGTATCCTTTTTCTGAACTATAGAATAGATATCCTCTAACCAAGGAGTGGTTCCTTGGTTAGAGGATATCTAGGCTACTGCTATTTATTTATTGATATGGTACCTCAACAACTTACTCACTAAAACATACACAAACAAAAACCACGTACAGTTTAAGGTATTGTGAATTCATCACTTACAGAAGTGCACAGCACTAGCAGAGAACTTAGACGTTTTAGATATCGTTAGTTGATTTAGTTACAAGTTACAAAACAAAAATAAAAATTAGCTATGTTCACAAATACGATCTAAGTTCATAGTGTAATTTTTATGCGGCCTGTGTCTTAAAAGTGGTGTCATGCTGCCATGAAAAGCGGTGTCATCATCGTCATGCTTCACCAAAAACCAATAGAAAAAAAAAACATCATCATCATCAGCCTATAATGTTCCCACTGCTGGGACACAGGCCTCCTCTCTGTGAGAGGGAGTGGGCCGTAATCCACCACGCGGGCCCAGTGCGGGTTGGTAGATGTCACATGTTTTTGAATTTTCGGTTCTAGGACATGCCGGTTTCCTCACGATGTTTTCCTTCACCGTTTTGAGAGCAGTGGTGATGAAATAATTTACACAAAGTAAAGCGCCTGTCTGGGTACGAACTTACGGCGTAAAACGCGTAAGTCGCGGCCGTTACCACTGGGCCACCACTGCTCTAACAAAAAAAATACAACATGGAATTTGCTAAATGTGCAATGTTCTGAATGAAATTCACAGTAAGGTCGATGGATTGTGTGCGTACGACGTAAGTGGAAAGTGTACCAATATTAGTAAACATTGACAGAATTGTTGAAACTACTACAAAAAATAATAGACTGAACAATTTTTTATTTCTAGTTTTACTAGACTAGGTATAAACATTGTACAGTTTTCAAGGCTCTGTGGCTATGGATTTTTTTCCGTATGTAAGGTTCCTTCCTATTCTACCTTATTATTATATCTTCTCATAGTGAAATCTTAGCTGGTCAGTTGGCATGGTTTGTTGGCTAAATACCACTGCTGCACGCGTCGTATGACAACCATAGAATCGGGTTTTCTACGGGTTTTGTCGACGGAAGAATAGACAAAATGACAGATTGTGATTGTTTATCTGTCATTTTGTCTATTCTTCCGTCGACAAAACCCGACAAAACTATTGTGGTCATGCTAATCGTGCTGACCTCAATATATCTCTGGTGGACAAAGCTAAATTTTCTCATTCTCTTTAGATTTTCGCTTCCACATGGGTTAGTTTTACATTTTCTTTTCTAATTATGAGTTATCCAAGGCTTCACAATAAAGTTTCCCCCAACTCCAATAGTGCTTTATAGGTGCCACCGCTATCCAAGAACTTCAGAATGAGTAAGTGGAGTCTGGCCACGCTAACTCCGCAGTAGAATAAATGGGCAACCCCATTTTTTTTTATTTATGGTATACTTTTACATCAGTCAGTTGAGCTGTCAGATTGCTTACGCTGTAAGTTGTTTTTACAAAATAAAGTAGAAAAATGGTTAAACCTATTAAAAGTAGAGTGCGGGAGTTATTATATAATATGATATGTAAATTCCCAGATGTGAAGGAACAGCACGATGTCGTCCTTAGCCAAAATAGACAATGTTTACAAGATATCGAAAAGTTGACGTGTAAGTAGATCATTCTAATGATTTTGATATATAGCCTTTTGATTTTTGCACAATAGATTATGTGTAATTGATTAAGTCGTAGCTCCATACGAGGACAAAACTGTTTCAAATTCACAATGTATCGTGCTAAAGTGACTATTCTTTGGAAAGAATCAGAATATAAACAAAATAACCTATCAAAAAAAAAAAGACAAACAAAGTATCAAATTCTTTTTTCATAGTGCAGACGGTGTTGCCGTCTATAGATTTTCAAATTCAACCATTTTTTTACTTATGCAGAGTTAGCGTGGCCAGACTCTATCAGTGAAAAGTCTTTCATCGAAAATGTTTTGCAAGAGAGTTTCAGTGGGTACAAAATACTACACGCTTAAAGAATATGAATGAGTTTTCCCGTTACCTTCCCTTTTTTAACCACAGCACGCGTTACGAGCAGTAGCCTAATTACGTAATACGCGATCAATCACAATCTGAATCGTTTTAAACAGATTGCTAATCCATTGCTTCATATGTTGAAAAAAAATCTGTTCAACAACGTAATTATGGCAATTAATGTTGTTGAACTGTCAAAATGAAGGAAAGGAAAAGGAAGAAAATACATTTATTAAAAGCAAAAAAATAAAAATTGTGGTGGCCCTCCGGGAGTGCCGACAGAAGTGAAAACTTGAACAAGATCGCCTTGGTGGAAGAAAAAGACTTGTATAGAACATTGATCCGTAAGCTTTTCTAAATAAAGAGTATAATCGCGTTTACAAAAAATAATACTTCCGAAACCTTTAAAGTAAAAATACTTGCATAGAACATTGATCCGTAACGTAATATAAATAAAGAGCACAATCGCGTTTATAAAAATGAGGTGACGTCATGATGTCGCGAAACCACTGGTTTTTCACTTAAAAAAATACAAATTTGTCAAAACAGAAAGAGAAAACGAGAGAGAGAGATAGAGAGGAGAGTTATTAGTTGAAACAGATTCTCAGATCTTAATCGTTTACGAAAATGTGTTACGTAATTAAATAGATAGCAGGTTGTTGTCCGTGATCACAAAAAACCAGTCTCCTCACATTGGTGATGCATCTGCTATCCTCAGTATAGGAAGACGAATATCCAATCATATATTGGCTTACACATGAGCACGTTTAAAGCCACTGCTGCCGCAGTTAACGAGGTTATTAAATACTTAGTTTAAAAAATAAAATCAATTTTGTCGATAAGAAGAAGATGGAAGATGTCGTAGGTAGTAGTGAACGTTAAGAATACTTAAGTAGGCAATAACTTAACACTTTCGATTCCACCCAGTTTTCATAGAACTCATACGCCATGCCGTCATCATACATATTGGAAGTGAACCCTCCGGGAGGGTTGCCGGCATTACGTTTGCGGTAAAGTTAACCATCGCAGATGGTCAACTGCATTAAGTTTAAAACCCTGTTATAAAACACTGTAATACGAAGTAAAATTGTGTTTTCAGGGGTCTTGTCGCTATACGTAGGTTTCAACCTTTTACATTTTTTGTGAATATTTTTAACCTTGAACAAAAAATTAATAAAAATGCTTGGATTTTATAACTAACGCATTGTATATAAATAAATCTTGTTAAAATATACTTTACATTTTATTTTCACGATTTATAATGCTGAATTCGCTAAGAAAAACCTATGTTTAAAATGAGCCCTTAGCGAGGGCTCCCGGCATCCCATATACTAGGTGAACCCTCCAGGAGGGCTCCCGGCACTCAACGTGTTAAATAGGTAATGAGAAGAAGCACTTAGCTCCGCTTACGTATTTAAACTTAACCATCATGATTAATGATTCATATTTCTAATTCATTTACGTAGTAAGGTCATATCTTGCGAAACCGCAAGATATTAAATAACTACGATTGTTTCGTTTGCTGGCCGATCGTTTTATTGATTGGTAAGAAAAATCGTGCTTGGGATGTTAGGGGTTATATGTGCGCTATTAATGGCGGGATAAGTCCGCAGTTGCAGTTTGAATAGATATATCGGTTGGTCGGAAGGAAAATCGAAGACATACCTACAAGGGCTGCACCATGCAGTGGCGAGGCTAGATATTTCATAGGGGGGAAGCCAGATAATTACGCCTAAATTAATTTATTTACGCAGAAATTTTTCTGTCTGTCTCAGTCATCTTATGACCCGATAGATAGCGAGTTACTGGTTCCGATTCCCTTGTTCACAAACTAAACTAAATTTAAGTTCAGTGCATCTTTTTCTTTCTATTTCATTAAGAAAAGGACAGAAGATAAATTTTAGTTTGGTCCTGTCAAATTAATTAGCGCCTGTCACTACTCCATACAAGTTTAGACGTGATTAAAAACTTGCCTACTAAAATTACGTCAATTTACATCAAGCGCTGACTAATTTGACAGGACTAAACTAAAATTTATCTTCTGACCTTTTTTTAATGAAATGGAAAGAAAAAGATGCACTGAACTTAAATTTAGTTTAGCTTGTGAACAAGGGAATCGGCACCAGTGTCGTCCATATCAAGCTGTGCCACATTACCTTAGTGACGTTATGACGGGATCGCTATTATATCATATTTTGTGTAGTTTGCGATAGTCACTTAGTGGCGGCTTATTAACGCGTTTTTGTTGTTTGAATATTATGGTCAATTACTTATTTTATTTGTCAATCGTAGATACACTGACAGTGCTATTTTTCAATGATGGTAGGTGAAGTTGCTCTTCCAATCGTCCGAAGAGAAGCCGGTAGGAATGGAGTTGTTAGCACGCTACGCCTTGGTACAGACGCCAGCACATCAAGCTACCCGAAACTGTAAAATTTTCGCAATCAACTTTGAATTTTACACTTCAGCGATAAAGTTGAAAATCTATTAAATAAATTTGACAGATTGTAGTAGCCTGATGTGCTGGCGTCTGTACCATGTCATGTCTTTCTCATTATAGACTGCGGATAGGTAAATATGTCATGTCATAACGTCATATGAGTCAAAATATTTTCCTTGCAAGGAAATAGGCTCTACCTATTTCCTTACAATATTGGTTTGTTGGTTTCCTCTTCATCCTAAAGAGCTGGTAGTTCGTTATCCTAAGTTAAGAGCGGCCCACCTTATCACGACTGATCAGAGATTAAATCGAAGGCATAACTTGCTCAATGTTTCGCATTCGGGAAAATCGCGGGAGAACAAAATCTAACCAGACTACCAGAGTGTGTATACCTTTGTTTATGATGTTCTTTTGTCTGTCTCCTCTTGCACGTATGCATCATCTTAATAAATTCACATTATTGCTATTCAATAAGCATGGTCACCGTACGCACCGTGGGCGCAGCGTGGGTGCCCTCGCGCATCACTATGTGATGCACATTAAATTTGATTGTTACTGCAACCTGCGCAGGCGCACAGATTTATATTATTACGCCAACCGCTCATTTGGTGATTATTAAAACGATATAAATTTATTACACGATTCAATATTAATATCGTGATGGTAAAAGGGTAAGTAGGATTCTTTGAAGGCGATTGAATTTAAGACATACTTACCCATGTTTCAAACTGGCAACAATAAGGCGAGCATAAACTGAGTCATCATTATCTAAAAATTACTTCATCATAATATTCTACGTAGACTTGACCAACTTTGACTCTAAGGACCAAATTATATTCACTCAACGAATGTTGGTGTTCGGAATCAGAATCATGTGAGTCCATGTATAAGTAAATATTGTATTATCAAGATACCTGATAAACTACTATATATGGTGCGTTTTCCTTGTTACAGATGCCTTTATGAAGCTACCATAATGTAACAATTTCAAAAGCAAACTCCGTTCCGTCGCTGTTTGTACCAGGAGCGCATATCGGCGGCGGCGGTGGCCGCAAAGAATGTCGTCGTCGGATTTATGTGTGCGCGCGCACGCGATGACAGCGCCGCACCGGCCACTACTCTACGCGTATGTCTGCCTGGTACCGCCGACTCGCGTTGAGGCAGTGATTTCTTTTTGTTTCAGAGCATTTTCCTTTATGGTGATAAACAATTATGCCATTTACTTTGTACTGTAAATCATCTTCATGAGCTGAATTACTGAATGATTTAACTTTTCTGATTTAATTTCTAAGGCATTCAATATCCATTCTAAAATGGTACTACAAATTATTATCGTTTTTAAAACGTTAGCGAAAGTTTTTCAATTTAAAAATATCTTTAAAAAAATCACGTGGTCTTACCGTTTTCAAAGAATCTTATTACTGACTAGTTGACTACTGTATTCTCGAAAACAGATGTAAGAGCAACCCTGTTGGCATTTAAAAACAATTGCAAATTATGCAGAACACGCTTAAGCACCATTCTTCTACCACTTCATTTCGGCGAACGCTTCCGACAACGTAGTCGGTCCACTTGTAACTCGCATAAACTTAGTTTAGGTCTGTTTTCTCAGTTTATGTAGGCGCGGTCGACTGTCTACTGCTGCCACAGTATTTATGCTAAAAGGCCCTGCGGCTCGGACCCTTAATAAACAAATGACGCGCTCACAGATTTAAGAGCCCACGTCGCAATTATTTCGCTATTTCGACGCGGCTCGACCAAGTAAAGGCGGCTTTTTCGCTTTATTTGAATTTTAAGTAACCCCGTGACGGTAATAGTGGTTGGGGAGTCGGTGGCTCGCTTTTGTAGCTTCGGCGAAGGGAAATGACTTGTTGCACGTCAGAGCGCGCTCCTGACGGTTTTCGTAATGTCATTTGGAGGCTTTGAGACGTAAAGTTACAGTGGCATAACGCTGAGGCGCAAAGCGTAGTGTTTGCTACCATAATGTATACTTTAGAACACAAAATGCGCTTTTAAAAATAAGAATAGACTTTAAACTAAAAAATAATTAAGTATCTTTAGACGAAGCCGAAGTAGCTTTTGGTGATTGTTGAGGTGATTTGTGGTAGTCGGTTTTAGTGATCGTTAAATTTTTAAGATCTGTTTGGAAACTCATAAGTTTTTATTCATTCTCCAAAATGTCACAACCTGACGAAGATTGATAAGCTCGCATTGGAAGAAATATTGTTAAGACATCATTGTAGATATCAGAACCAATTTTTAACTGAATAAGCTTAACCACAACAAAAAGATAGTGACTGTCCATTCGTGATACTCGACATTTTATCGGATTTCCAGTATGGCAGCTACTGGATGCGATCATTTAAAATGATAAATCACCCGCTCCGTCACCGGGCGACTCGTCAAAATGAACTTATTTGTCAAACTTAGATCACTGAGGTGCGATAACTAAAACAGGAAATTGAAATTTTGTATCACCGGACAAAAATCGGCCGCGTCGCCATCTTGGACGATAATCGCGCCACGATTTGAATATGGAACTCTTTATACATAAATAGCTTTTTACTTTTTATAAGTGTAAGCGGCCAGTTGATGCATAGGTCTTGACAGGAAATGAGGTTAGTTTTTTAAAGGTTCGTAGTATTTGCGTGGGAGAAGGGCGCGCTCGAATAGTTGATGATGGGAGGTGCACATATGGTTGATAGAAATTCCAATTGTAATTTTGTGCCTTTGTGTCGAGTTAAACATGCCTTTCTAGGTGCGTGTCAGATACTGACTGGCTTAACGGTAAAGTTAAGTATTTCCTGACTGAAGGGATCTTTTTTAATAAAGAATACAGCAAATAGTTGCGATGACTAGCTTAGAATTAGCAATCCCCGGACTAACGGGTCATTTGTAGGACCAATACCGAAGGACCGAATACACCTAACATCAGAATAAGGGGGACTCGTGGCTAGGTAATAATAACTGCTGCACGGATCGATCAATTAGGTTAAGCTATACTTGCCGCGGTGGGTCCGTGGATGGGTGACCATCTTTACATACCGACACCCCTCCCTGCATCGGAAAGTACGTTAAGCCGTTGGTCCCGGCTGTCATTCATGGATCTTTGACAGTCGTTACGGGTCGTCAGAAGCCCGAAAGTCCGACAACCAGTTTTACTAAGAGTAACTGGGTTGTGGAGGTCAGAAAGGCAGTTGATCCATGTAAAATACTGGTATTCAGCTGCATCCCGTTAGACTGGAAGCCGACCCCAACATAGTTGGAAACTAGGCAGATTGATTGATTTATTATGTCAGAAACACTGTAGAAAATCTGGCTACAGGTACCTACAGGATGTTAGGCAGACGTTTGAACACATGAAAGTGACAGGTTCGTGGGGTCGTCTGCTATGTGTTTAGGCCCAATAACAAGACCCAGCCAACAGGGATTTTTTAAATGACTTGTTTTCAATTTTATTTGTAATTCGTCGTTGCGTAAACTTCAAACGTCAATAATTTCATTTGAAAATAACAAAACTGGCAACGTTTTTTTTTATTTTCATCTGGAACTGTAAAATCTTATTAAATTCGTATTTGACGCAGAAGATTGATAAAAAATTAAATATGAGACAGTAAACTACAAAAAAAATAAAAATAAATACCGAAAATCCGACTTCAAAATGTGTTAAAAAAATGGTAGAGCAATTTTAATTGTAGGAAAACATTTTTGGTTCATGCCCGGTTTCTATCGGTGTGCAACGTTTTTTTTTATTTTCATCTGGAACTGTAAAATCTTATTAAATTCGTATTTGACGCAGAAGATTGATAAAAAATTAAATATGAGACCGTAAACTACAAAAAAAATAAAAATAAATACCGAAAATCCGACTTCAAAATGTGTTAAAAAAATGGTAGAGCAATTTTAATTGTAGGAAAACATTTTTGGTTCATGCCCGGTTTCTATCGGTGTGCAATATGCACAATTTCTTTTAAAACAACTGGAATAATTCGTAAATTTTAATTGCTTGGGCTTTTTTTCACGGAACTTTACATTTGCGAAAAGTTAAATTAATTATTTACTTACAAGTTTTTTTTTAAATGTTGCAGTCTACAAATATTTTAGATGAAAATATTGAAAAATGTTGCCAGTTTTGTTATTTTTATATACGTTTGCAGTTTGAGCAACGACAAATTTCGAACAAAATTACAAAAGTCTTAAAAAAAAATCCGTGTGGGTTAGGTCTTGTTATTGGGCCTAAACATGTAGTAGACGGCCCCAAAGATCTTCCATGTTCGTATGTTCAACTGTCTGCCAAACACTCTGTATAATAGGAAGGTACCCATCTGACGTGTAAATCCAATACACTGTAACTCGAGTTACAGTGTTTTGCTTTAATAGCGCTCATTCGATTATTTCGAGGCAGTTACATTATTAATATTTTTTTATTTTATAGTATGTAGGAGATATGAGCACATACAAAGCACTGTATTTTAATAATATGTATGGTTTTAAAAAGTTTTAAAAGCCCTTTTCACGAAATAGGTATTTCTGAGATGCAGTGTTTTGGATTCACACGTCAGCCAAGGTATCCACATATAAAAATACCTCTAGGAGGTAGACTAATCGCTGCTAAAGAAGGAAGTTAAAGGTATGCTATTCGCAAGTCCGTTTCTATACCTAAGGCGAGTCAGTTCCGCTAACATTTCGACTGCGACCGTCCGATACTGTACTTTATACCGACATTACAGTTTCTGCAACATTTGTATGCCTTATATGGAGCATTTTATCTAACCCCTAAGTTAATTTCTTGATTACATTCTAATTTCAACCCTATAATGAAGGGAGAAAGATTTGAAGTTGATTGTAGATTAGATGTATGTTCATTGATTTTGCATCTGAAAGTTTGGGGAGCTATTAGAATGGTACTATTTACTTTTAATGCATTTTAGATAGACTTTCCTTGGGTCAGAAGAAGAATTAAGTCTAATTATAAAATTGGGAAATAAAATATTAATAATGTAGTTACCTGCGGGGCAGTTGCGTTACAGTAGCAATGGCTTTCATTTTGACAGTTTTAACCAAATTCATTGCGTTATTTACGTTGTTGAGCAGACAAAAAGAAGCCTCAAAAACTACGAATATTTAACATCGTAGATCATAGAAAAACGAAACAGTAAAGTTTCAAGAAGTACGAAAGACCACTCTGAAATAAACCTTATTAAAATTATGTTACCTATATCTGACCTCCACAACCCAGTAACTGGGTAATATTATATGATACCCCTTGGTAATACCGGTTGGGTAGTGGGGGTCAGATAGGAATAGGAATTTGCTCCATGTAAAATACTGGTATTCAGCTGCATCCGGTTAGACTGGAAGCCGACCCCAATCCTATAGTTGGGAAAAGGCTAGGCTTTTTTAAATAACTAAATTTTTATATGTAGGTTGTTTATTATGCGAGTTTCTATAATGTTGGATACCGACTGCTGGACATAGTTGCCGGTGCCCGGTGCCGCAATCGACGCACGCGCACTTGATCAAACGTGGATTCATTTAATTGAAGTTTAATTCATGCTCCATTAAATAATTTGCAATAGGCAATAGGCTCGCCCCCTATGACATGGGACTTAAACTTAACTGGCGAAATGTGGGTGTACTGTAGGTACACCTCTGTCCAACTTTCGGGGAAACAAGGCGTGATGTTATTAAATAATTGGTTTGAATTTAGAGGAAAAAGAAACGCCATTAGTAGGTACCTACCCATTGTTTTTTTCACCCTGAAAATTCGTTAATTAGTTTCAAGAAAACTAAAGATACGGTAGTGGTTCTAGGTTGTCTAATTTGAGGTTGTCTAGTTGAGGGTTTTCTGAAATGACGTTCACCAGGTGGCAGCACTAAGACGTCAGGTCCGGGCACCTGTCAAAAGTGTCAAAGCGCCTTATTTTAATAAGTCGTGCGTGACTGAATGATGAACGAATGAATGGAACGAATGACGAAACGTCATAATTATATTTTATATTCATTGTCGAAATGGAGACATCTTTTCAAGGTAGTACCATTGGTGGCGTGGTTAGGCAGAGGTGTACCTACAGTACACCCACATTTCGCCGGTTATGTTTAAGTCCCATGTAATAGGGGGCGAGCCTATTGCCATCAATTGGGCACAAATCCAGACTCCAACCCAATAACACTTTGCCTAACCCGGAAATCGAGCCTAAGACCTCATGCTCAGCAGCGTTGGCGACCAGTAGAGCAACGAAGCAATAAACTAAATTAAATACTACAAAAAACAAACAAAATCGAATATTTGATCACACAGCATTGAATCTCAATACAATAGCACTGCACACAACAATCTTTTAATCTTAGTTTAAACCAGTGCAACCTTACCTTTAGCCAACCAAACCGAAGTTTAATTAGTTCTATCGCTAATTACTTAGCAGGGCACGACTAACCGAGGACTATTCCAAGCATTCCATGATTTATTGGCGAGGCACTATCCTTTGACCCGTAGCGCTCTATTTGGACAAAATATTTAACATTTCAGTGCTAATGGGTTTAAACGGGGATTAATACTTAGCAGTTGATTAAGTAGGTGTGTTGTTTACCTATTGATTGTGATTAATTTATGTAGTTTGTGAGTAATTGGATAATTGTTTGTTGACTGTTTATTGCTCATGTACTAAATAAGTAATTGACAGATTGCTGATGAGGCTGAGAGTGATGACCAGGAATGTGCGTTGACTGCATGCTGGTGGTCAGGATACCCGTTGAAGCCTCGGGTGCTGGCTGGCTGTGTGACTCGCCTCACGAAAGCTTGCGGGAGTGATGAAGATGCAGCCCCGGATCTAGGGGGGGGGCGGGCGCCAACTTCAGGGGGCGACAAATTCAAGCGTAACAGACAAGTGCATCACCCAGCATACAGCAACTTTGCATGCAACTTTCTGACTGACCGACTCTTTGACAATTCAAAAGTGCCAGTAAATAGGTTAATTGAAATAAATGCTTTGAGTTTGAGTTTTCAGAACATAGTTTTTGGTTGGTGGTAGAGCCTGTTCTAAGTCCACCTGGCTACCATCTTATCTAAGTCTATCGCCATAACAACAATGTTAACAGCATTGTTATGTTTCGGCAGTTAGAGGTAAGATAGCCAGTTCTTCTGTGGTTGAGGATTCCGGGTGAAGCTCGCTTCCACCTTCGGCCTGACAAACCTTTTCACTAACCTTGCGGAAACAGGAAGTACTTAGAAAGACTTTTTTATGGGTTGGCAAAAAATTATGCATCTTGGAACTTATTTTATTAAGGATCTTTTTGATCTAAAAACGAATAATTTAAAATTTGTTAATTTGCCTGTTTTGTTCCATATCTTTGCAGTTTAATGCTTCTCGTAATAATAATAAAATAATAAAAATAAAAGTTTATTTTGGAACAATAACACAAAAATAATAAACGATGTAAAACGATGATAGCTGCAAAAGTATAAACTGTAGCGCAGCTAACAACGCCCTTCTCCAGCTCCAATGCTTCTCGTGTGGTTAGTGACTAAGCTAGTGTTAGAATTTTAAAGCCGCCCATGGGCCTCTGATTTGTTTTCATATGCCATGCATGTAATACGCACACGAATCCGAAAAGTCAGAAGACCTTTTTTTTTTTTTTTGGGTTGGAAATTATCAAATAACTTCTCCCGCTCTGGGTGGAGCGGGAGGGCGTGTCAGACTCTTACTGACTAAAACCCACCCGTGTTCCTTCGGTTGCCCTGTTGCCGGGGGCCGCGATGTCCCTATCGGTTTTCTTCGAACCCCCGGCAGGCATTGGCCCTAGCGGACCCCGTCAATTCTGCTGACATCTCTTTGAGGCGCGCGTGGAACACAACGCGCCGTCGACCCGGGCTTGGTCCTTACCGGACGGCGAGCTACCCATTGCTCACCGTCCGCAAGCCCGAAGTCAGAGGACCTTAGGTTCGAACTCGAGACTTGGCAGTCTGACGGTCACACCACTAGGCTATCACTGACCACAATCTTTGCAGTGGACGATGAACATGAACTGATACATACCTATATGACATATTCAAGCAATCTAAAACTAAATCTCCAAAACATTTTAATCAACCTTTTCAAATTAAAAGACAAGACAAAAAGCCACCTATTAACATCTACTTAAACATATGTAACCCTTGTTATTTCGAATTAAAGTCGCCTGCACTAGATAACGAACAATCAGCGGCGGCAGCGAGCGGGTTAGCTTCCCGCTACAAATAAGTTTAGATCGGATCAGCACCTTTTTGTTCCCACTGTCCCTTCCTGTACGATCAGCGATCATTGATCACGGACTGCAGGGAGCAGGCGAACGGTGATCAGGTGATGTGCCTCATTAACTAAGATCCTAATTTTCTGCATCTGTTAAGACAAGACGGATACACAGTTGGTGGCTGTAGAAGGTCCTGTACTCACGTAGGTCCTTTTGCATCTGCGGTATAGATACACTTCACGCGGACGCGGCGTAGTCGCCGCGTATACACTGCACTAACGTCGCGTGGAAGTAATAGAAACTAAAGTTACGTTGACGCGGCTTCAGTGTCGCGTCAGCGCAGCGTTTAGATAGAAAGAAGTTAGCTTCCCGCTACAAATAAGTTTAGATCGGATCAGCATGTTTTTTTTTCCCGCTGTCCCTTCCTGTACGATCAGCGATCATTGATCACGGACTGCAGGGATCAGGCAAACAGTGATCAGTTGATATGCCTCATTAACTAAGAACCAAAATTTTCTGTATCTGTTAAGACAAGACAAATACACTGTAGAAGATTCTATGAACCTAATGTTGCCTTCGCATTTGCGGCGTTAGTCAAGTTCACGTAAACGCTGCGCTAACGTCGCGTAGACGGGATTGAAACTTAAGTTACGTCGACGTGGCTTTAGCATCGTGTTAGCGCGCGTAATAGGTAGAAATAAGTTAGCTTCTCGCTACAAATACGTTTAGATCGGATCAGCACTTTTTTTTTCGCGCTGTTGGTTCTTGTTCAGCGATCGAAAATAAGATGACACAGTACCTGTTTATTGCTATGCACTTCAGACTTAAAGACAAAAGAAATCAACAAACTCAAAAACCTCTACTTTTATGTAGATAAATGAAAAATATTCTCACCCCATACAACATTCTATGAAGCTTGAAGGTAGTGAAATATTCATACAAAACTGTAGTCCATACTATTCTGTCGTAATGCAATTAAACATTTTTTTAAATACCCCATTAGAGTCCTTAATTTGTAAACCGTTCGGGCTTTAAAAGTCCTTCTGATTCTCTTTACAAGCGAAAACGAACTCTATCACTTACTAGCAAAGTCTAAAATTGTCTAAATTTTGTTTTAGTACAATATGAGCTTTAAAGCTTCGTTTAGTTTTGTGCTAAAATAAAAGCAGCAATAAAATGTAGTCAGATTACTCAACTGGAACAGTTTGAAGTACATACCTAACTTTAATTTGTTGGGGAAGTCGAAATTAACAACAATACTTCTTGGTTTTTTATTCGAAATAATTAAAACGGTGTTTTTAAACTCATTGTTCATTTGTTTGCGGTCTTTGATGGAGAAAAATAGACCGTGAATGACTGGATTAATGAGGGTAAAATTCGCCCATGAAACTGACTGCGAACAGCACAACTAACCGCGTTTACAAGCTGTTTCAATATTATATAAGCAAATATTTAAAAAAAAACTGCCTAGCCTTTTCCCAACTATGTTGGGGTCGGCTTCCTGTCCAACCGGATGCAGCTGAATAGGTACCAGTATTTTACATGGAGCGACTGCCTATCTGACCTCCACAACCCAGTAACTGGGTAATACAACTCCGGCAAGCGTAGCTTAACCTGATGGATCGACCCGTGCGGCTGTTATTACTTAGCCACAAGCTCCTCCAATCTACGTAAATATCAGAAAGAAAAAATAATATTGCAGAAATATTTATTTTCTGTTTTGTACTAGCCAAAATTTTTAATTAAAAAAGAAAGTCATATGAGCTGTTAATTTGCGCTATTAATCGTTCGGTCTGAATACCCCTTCAGGCAAAATAGTTCACAAAAGTAATAGGCGTCCAATAAATTGTAGAATGAACAAGAACTTATTAAAAGTCTTTTTTAAACTAAGCACACACAGTTGAGAGTAACTTTGGTGTTCAACTTCATTTCCTTTAAAGTATCCTGTTAAGTAGCAATTTTAATTTATATTTTTATTCAGTTTGTTATAAACTAAAAGCAGTTTCACCTTCTGCTTATTATTACTAAGTACCTGGTCGACCGAGCTCTGCTCAGGTGAAAATAAATAAACATATCGTCCAGGGGGCCTACCACCAGCTCATAAACAGTATTATTTTAATATTACTTCAGTGGGAGAAAGAGATGGAGCTATACGACCTGTAGAGCTTCATCTCTTTCCCACACATACATACATACATAAACTCACGCCTTCTTCCCATGGGGGTAGGCAGAAACTACAGAACGCCACCTGCTACGATCCTTACATACTCCTTTTGCCACACTGAAGTAATATTAAAATAATACTGCTTTATGAGCTGGTGGTAGGCCCCCAGGTATACCAACGTTGTATTACATTCCTGAGGCTGTGAAAATAGAGAAGTCGAATTTTCCCAGATAGGTATGATGACCTAGCTAGATTGATTAAAGTTTACTAAAATTCAGGATCATCAGTTGCTCAGGTTGTGCTGCAATAGGTGAGTATGTACTGGGATTCCTCGTTGACGACAGCCGGTTCATAGTCTCCCCTGTGCCGATGAACTCATTTTCTAAACGCTAGCAAAATGTTGGGGTTCGAAATTGGAATGGAACTTATGCAACACTGGATTCAACGAGACTGAACTGGACGACAATAATTCTGTGTTGATAAACCGGACCGGAATTTATATAAAAAACACAAAGAGAAAATGTTCTAGGCTCTTACTGAGAATATACTTGTAGCCTCAGATCTATTAAGCTTCGAGGCACACCTTTAATCAAACAGTCCAAATAATCACGCCATTAGACCGAAAAATCCAAACACTTGACAATATTATAAAGCCGATAACATAATCGCGTCCGAAACATTTTTTTTTATCCTTGGTCCACGCGCAGTTTGTCGTCAGATTTAGCTTGTATTTATATCTGCGCGGGCGACAGGCGTGTGCTACCGGTCCGATACTAAATAACAGTGTCACACTAGCCTTTAAGGACACCGCCGGGATGGTGCTGTGAGAGAGTGCACATTTTGTTTATATATTTACTTTTTGAAGTGAAAACTTCTTTATAGGTGTAGGTACTTTTGCGCTGTCACGCTCGGGTCGGTAATCGGGTATATTCGGCTCCAGTCGGTCGGTGACGCTGAATCGGGTATACTCGTCGGTACACACACCTTCTTTTTTTAAATTGAACTTTGTTAAGTTATCGATCGACTCAGGGTTTTATGAAAAGTTCTTGGTTGCATCATGTATGCAATGACACGCTCTTGACAACCAAACTTTCTCTTGCTTGCGTTTATTGTATTATCTAGATATGAAAAACGATTTAACATTTTCATAGAGCTCACGCGCCATGCCGCCATACATATTGGAAGTAGACTCCAGGAGGGTCACCAGCATTACGTGTGCGCTAAAGTTAACCCTCGAGAGGTGTCGTCGCCTTTAGGTTTGAAATCTTGTTAAAAGATACAACACAGTTTATAATGCCGAGTACGCTACGAAAAACCTACATTTAAAATGAGCCCTCCGCGAGGGCTCCCGGCATATCCATATGCGACTTGAACGTGTTAAGGATGTTAAATCAAAGAAAGTGTTACCAACCTACACTTACACACTTGCTATAAGCTGGTGTGGACCGACTGAATACAGAAGGCGGAGTACAGAGTTTTAGTGTGTAATAAGCCTGTGTCCAAAATTTTTTTTTGTCCTTCTTGGAGATTATTAAAAAATATTGAACACGTATTTTTTCTTTTTTGACGTAATCAAAAGATTACGGCTATACATTGAGTTAAAATGTGGCATGACGTCACGCCTTGCTAGATTTAATAATGCGTTGTGACGTAGCGAGCCCCCACTCCCCAACTTTAATGCGTGTTTTCTAAGTTATTTTTGATTAATATGATGAAGCAAAAAATACGTGTCTAAAATTTTTTTATTATCTGAAAGGCGGACTAAATAGAATTTCTGTTTTTTCACCTAGGCAACTACCGTATTAGAGACAGAAAGCAGAGGTAATGGATCAAAGTCGAGGAAAAGAGAACAGCTTTATTAAATAGTTTACTACTTTACTCAAAGTTAAAATAAATCTTGAACTTGGAACTGATTTCAGTCCATCAACGGCATCAACTTCTCGCTTACCAAACAAGAGCTTTCAAGCAGAAACTCCAGTCAAAATCCCAAAACTATTTTCTGCCTGCCTCACCTTGCATACGACCATCTTGCGCATACGCCTTTTTGTTCAATTCCCGGCCGTATTTCGGCTGCGCGCGCTTCCATTTATCTCAGCTATCATCTGAGATACGGCGGCTATCCGCTGAATCTTTATGCGAGCACGATAGCCGATACTGACCGCCGCTGATTAGCTGATATGTACGTCGCACAATTCATAATGTTATGTTTTGGCGATTTTAAATAGTATCGATTCCAAATCGATATAGTATCGATTCCAAATCGATAAAGTATCGATTTTAGATTGTGTGAAGCTTTACATCTAGAGTCTGGCTACGCTAAGTCTGCAATGGAATAAATGGGCAACCCCAAAAAGTTTTATATATGGTATACTTTTTTATCAGTCAGTTATGTCAGTTTCGGGGTTTTATGTAGATCTAATGATTTTGATATTTTGCCTTTTGATTTTTGCATAATAGATTATGTGTAATAGACTATGTCGTACCTATGCTCTACTTACATACACACTGCATCGTGCTAAAGTGACTATTCTTTACAAGGAATAAATCAAAATATGTATAAACTAAATATCCTATCAAAAACATAAAGGACAAACAAAGTATCAAATTATTATTTCTTAGGACAGGATGGTGTTGCCGTCTATAGATTTTCAAATTCCACCGTTTTTTATACTTATGCAGATAGACTATATGCGTTTCTGACGAGTCCAGTTCATAAGGAATATGAGAATGTTCTAGTATAAAACTTTAAGCTTGAAAAATTAAACCAACTTGACTCGATGTTGAGATTATTGTATTTTAAATAAAGGTCTTGCATGAAAAGCACTGAATAAAACGCGACAAACTTAGGACCAAGCCTAACTTGATACAGTTTTATTTATTTAAATATGTAAATGTGGTTTAAAACAGTGCCCTTGGAGTTTCTTGCCCGTTCTTCGCCATAGAGATTTACGTTTTGGAATGGGCAACTAGCTTCAACTTCACTATGACTTCCTACTATGGTTTTTGGAGGTCTGTCAAAAACTGCGTTCGTCTCTCTATTTTTCTATACGACACTTTCCTCTCTATAACTGGAATGGCTGAATGTCTTCGGAAAATCGTTCAACATCATTACAATATTATTCACCCATTCATTCTTATGCTTCAATGGTGAGCGCCGTTCTGATCGCGAGTGATACTCTAACTAAAGTATCCCTGAATGCCTGATTTATTTAAACTGGTGGTTCATCGCCGGCTGAAGTTGGTACATTGTGTAGCTTCTCTAATTAATTGGGCTTTGATTGTGAGGGTAGTTCATGAAGTTATTCTCAATGCCCGCGTTCTTCCGTGTAGTATCTTCTTCACTTCTCTTATTTCAAGCGTCTATAATATATGATTATGAGGTATACCTAGTTTGGAATATACGATAATTCGCATAACGCCAGTTTACTTTTCTCTCATTATATCATTTATTCGTCTTCTGGGCTTACTCTTTAACACAAGTAAAGTTTAAAATGAGATACCTACTTGACCAGTTCATTAATCATTTATTTTGATGGATAATGTCCAGTTCTTTATCATTCAGTTGACTTTCATAAGGCTTCATCGTCATGGGCTATAATTGCGTGACTCTTATCCTTATCCAATTCATTGATTTGTTATATGAATGATTTTCATTTATTTTTATCCTTATAGTATAGGTTTCAGCCGCTTTTCGATGTTTTCGCCATTGTGTCCCATTATATCATTCAGTGTTCCGTTCCGACCATGAGCTAACATTGTACATACATATAAGACAACCTATGATAATTAATTATCGTTTGATAGATCCCATCTCATTAAGATCACCATAGATAACCGCCGGTCAGTTTTTAATATCGTCGCCAATGCCCCGTTCTATATCAGTCAATGTTCAGCCCACCGCGCACCGGTTTACATTGTGTGCTCTTTAATTAATTGTAGTTTGATTGAGCGTCAATCTCATTTAAATCGCTGATCGGATTGATGTCGGCTGGTGAATGAGGAGGTATCAAATGTGTTCGATCAGATAACATGGGTTTGTTGAACAATATACGGCGCACGGTGTGGGCCGGCCTTTTTGTTCGTTTAGTGTTTGTATGTATTGATTTTTTAAATCAGTTAGTGGATTTGTAGCGAGTTTTTGAAGTGAAAACTTCTTTCGGCGTGTTGGGCATTTTTGAGATGGGAAAAAACAATTGAACTCGCGACACCGTTACCGACACCTCATTTTTGTAAACGCGATTGTGCTCTTTATTTATATTACCTTTCGGATCAATGTTCTATGCAAGTATTTTTACTTTAAAGGTTTTGGAAGTATTTTTTTTGTAAACGCGATTGTGCTCTTTATTTAGATAAGGTTACGGATTAATGTTCTATAAAAGTATTTTTCTTCCACCAAGTTCAAGTTTTCACCTCTGTCGGTACTCCCGGAGTGTCACTGCCATTTTTTTTGTGGTCGGGAGTGTAATGTGTTTGGGAATTTGTAAAAGGTGATGGGAATGTCTCTTTTTATGATTTTCTGGTTCAAAATGTATAAATGTAACATTCATGCCGTCGTAGTGACGATGACAATTATCTCCAAAATATTTAACAAATCTGTACATGATACGAGTGCACACTTGTAACTGAAACGTATCAACCAATAAAATTAAACCAATGATACATAGCCTATATGAAAAACCTAGTGCCGATGCACAAACAAAGTGCAATAATATCCTATACTAAGTACCTATTCATAGTCTGTGTCGGCTCCCGGTAGCCTGTCGGCTGTCGTCGCGACAACGCTTTGTGGCGACACCCGCTGCGTACGAGTCGAACCATTGTGCATGCACCGTGCATATATTGTGATTAAAACTTAACGTATTCGCGAAAATAGATCCACACTATAATAAATTGTACAACCCATAGACAAATTACTGTCAAAATAATTCATATTCCCGCCAATTTGCAACTGTCAAAATGACGGCTGACATTATTGTTTTTTTTTTAGTTTAAAAGGTTTTATTACGTGGCATTGGTAAGAAAACGATATAGCCTGAGGTATACATAGAGGTTGGTCTCCCAGTAGCCTGTCGTCTGTCATCGCGTGCGCTTTGTGGCGACACCCGCTGCGTACGCGCCGACTTCAAGCCATTGTACGCACTATGTACTCAGCGTATTTATGTAAATACGGTAATTTGTATATAAATGTGGACTGAAGTAAATAGCCAAGTCTGCTTTCGATTCTCAGCCAAAAGCAATTTGAATTATTACGTAACTGATGCAAGTACTTTATATACTGATAAAGTCAGTCTCATAGAATAATTATTTGCCATTTGGTAAACTATTGCCAGCCAGCAGATAGAAAATGGACCAACAAAGGGTCCAATTAATAACAACGACAATTAGATAAAATTTTAAATTGGCGATGGCTACAGGTAAGACTATAAAAAGCTGATCAAGAGTTTCAGGGGGCCTACCACCAGCTCATAAAGCAGTAGGTATTATTTTAATATTACTTCAGTGGGAGAAAGAGATGGAGCTATACGACTTGTAGAGCTTCATCTCTTTCCCACACTGAAGTAATATTAAAATAATACTGCTGGGGGACTTTAAAGAAGTACCTATATTTCTTCCATCACAGATAGGTACTAAAACCTACTAGTACAGAAAACATATTTGCTTGTCAAATTTTCACTCTTTTGATTAATTTGGCAATATTACTGTATGGAAATATGAATGTGGCTAACTAGCGAACTAGAATATTAATAATAATGAATTGCAATTATAACACTGAATTTGATGTTGTAACCATTTTAGGCGTAAAAAAGGTATTTAGAAAATTCCATTTTTTTACATCTTATACAATAATTAAAATGCAATAATTAATATTTTAGCACACTAGTTAGCCACATTTCATATTTCCATACAGTAATATTGCCAAAGGTTCGCGCTCTTAAAACTTAAACTAAACTGCATACATGCTAATATGGGAAATGAAAGCACAGTTCCAAGTAACGAGACTCCAGCGTCATCTGAGAGAAAGCGTTATAGTGTAGTTCATAACGTAAGTGACGACCTATCAACCTGTCGTGAACTGTTATGAACTTACGGCACTTGTGCGTACGTATGTTTTTTACAAGGGAAACTGGGCGAAATGAGGGAAAATTTTCTTTTTATACCTAAAATAAAATTATATTTTTTATACCCGATTAGAGCAGGGAAGAAGGGCTGTCTGAAGTTATAACCGTGTATGTATAGGCCAACTTAAATTAGGGTCCTACCTACATAGTTCCGATTCCGAATGACGGCTGAACTCTTAACGTAGAGAATCTGAGCAGCAAAGTATAAGTCCTTTATAAATACTCAACTTTAAATATTTTGAGATTGATTTTTAATAAAAACCGAGGTTATTATCTAGATAAGATTATCAGGTACTTTACATTATAATACCTATGTAAAAATAGCCCAAAGTTAGGACAGTGAAACAAAGCAGTAACCCGTTCTGAAGAAACTGATACTCAGACTTTATATCAAAAAATATTAGTCAACGGATTCCAACTGACTGAAAATCAGAAACAAACTACACAACCTTTAGATAAAATCCAAATAGACCCTTAAAACCAAGCAATTTAACTGTTAGGCAATTCATAAGTGTGCCGGTACTCGATTGTCATGATGGCGGCTTTCCCGCCGGAAGTCAATTATGCAATAAATCTGCGACGAACGGCGCGCGCGCATAGATCTCTGCACATTTACATAGAGCTGGGTGCAAGACAAACATGGCTTCTTTGTAGTGACGAGATTATTGTGGTCAGATTGATATATTGGTGGAAATTTAACTTGGAGTTTGGACTTGAGAAGATGGTTGGATGTATAGGAACTTATGGATTTAGAGATCATCGTTTTTCTGAAGAAACAAAGACTATGAAAGTTAATGTTTAGGAGAGTGTCTGAAAGGACTTTTAGAAGACTGACTGACAATTTTTTTTGCTGATTTTAGTGTTGTACAGTCAGCTGCAGAGAAATCTAGCCTAGAAATGTATTTTACATTGCTTGAGATTTCTCTGCAGCTGACTGTACAATACAAAAATCAGCAGACTGTCAAACTCATTGTCATATAAATGACACAATCTGTGGGCTTTTTGTGTTGGGCAGGAGTTTTCAGAAACTGCGTGATAGTGTCATTTATAGAAACCCAAATAACAATTATTACTTCTACTTTTTTTAATTAAAATGCTTCAGTGTGGGAATGGTCATTTCTGTTGAAAAACTATCTGACTTCTCTAAGAATAATTCCACTACGAAAGTCATCAACCAAACTCAATAATCCTTCAAGTAGCCGACGATTAATTTAATCTAAACCCATCGCACTTTTAAGTCTAGTGCTTTAGATAATGAATACTTTTATGCAGCCGTGGGCTAGTGGGAGTAGTCCGTAAATCACATTGTACAGGGGGCAGTAGTGGTGTCTCGCGGCCTCATTTACCTGGCTGGTACCGCGGTATCGAAGAGCCGATATCGCAGATACCGACCATCGATAAATAAAATATTGACGTGTATACGCACAGGTGAGGTGGGATAGTGGTGCGTTAATAGACAAGATTTTGAAGTTTTTTTGTGTGTGGCGTGGTTGATTATTTTACGGGTGTTGTGTGTTTTAGCAGATATGTTAATTTTTTGACTTTTCACAATTTCCCTTATTTTTTATATAGAAAAGATGTGATAATAGTTGTTTATGCAACTGTTGTATAATAAGGGTTATTAAAACACGAATGTGGGTTTACCATAGTACCACATGAGTGTTTTAATTCCTAATTATGTACAGTTGCATACAAGACTTTATCTACACCCATGATATGAATCCTCTATAAAAGGTTCTGAATCCATAGGGTGTTGTACAGTTTGTTAGAACTCTATGTAAATTAATGGAAAGTTTAATTGCTGAGTATCTAATACAAACAAACTAATTGAAAAAGCAAAGAGGTTGTTGCATTATGAAATTTAGTACAACATTATAACACTCGTTTGGATGATACTATGATTACTATGACACTGTTTATTTTAATGTTGGCAATGAGCTAACTGTTTCAGAAACTTTTATAGAGGATTTGTAGCATGGGTGTAAATAAATGTTTTAGATTTAGATTTTTGAAAGAGTTTTATAGTTTTTTCGTGAAAACTGAATAATAATATTTGCATGAGAAAAAAAAACGATTCTCCTGCAGGTTTGTTGTTGTAATTGGCCGAAAATCTTCAAACCAAACTGAGAATCATGAAAAAAACAAAAAAAAAACATGCGACGTTTTTAAATTTACTGTAAATTAACAAACCACAATGTCCTTCCCCTGTACAGCGTAGCATCCAGTTTAAATTAGCGTTTGCCGTACGCACAAGAATCTACCAGTGACCATTAACATAGGAGGGATGCCCTCGGAACCGGCGCATTTTTAGCTAAAAGCCTACATCGCCCCGCGCCGGTAGTGGATTCCGAACGCACTCCCAACATTGATAGACCATAGATAATTGGAGAGGTATTCTTTAAGTAATGTGTTGTTTATGGTGTGTTAAATTGAGTTTTCTTTTTTAACCGACTTCCAAAAGAAGGAGGTTCTCAATTCGACTGTATGTATTTTTTTTTGTATGTTTGTTACGCGATTTCTCCGCCAATTGTGAATTAATTTGGATGATTCTTTTTTGTTTGGTAGGTCATATATTAGAGGTAGTCTTATATAAATTTTATTAACTTTGCTTGGGTAGTTTCTGAGTTAGCTTCAGTAATATGTTTTTTTTCCCACTTTTTATGTAGATGATAATATGATAAGTTCCTGTCACTGTTATTTACATAGCAGGTAGTGGTATTCGAATTTGTGTGGGGTAGGTACCACAACTAAAAAGTGAAAAATAAAAACTTAAAAAAAAAAAAAAAAACAACCGACTTCCAAAAAAAAACACTACAAAGTGAAAAACAACTTTTTATCACATCTATTTAAAAAGAGCTAATTCGTTCTTCGTAAACAGGGACTAAAATAGCTTTTTAATCCCTAGGGATTAAAAGTGATTTGAATTTGGAATGTGGATATTGTTAGTAAAAGTTCCAATTACCAAAGAGATCAAACACGAACATTGTATGAACAAGTAACAGGCTGGCAAGAGAGAAAGAGAAAGTGTGAATTTGGTCAAAATGTAAATCCAAGACGGCGGCTCTGAAAATTTTAAAATTTTTCGTCATGGATATCGCTTTCATGGTTTTTAAGGGTGCTAAAGCCGATGGTGAGGTCAAAATGAAATTCAAAGATGGTGGATGGAAAAAAACTTCAAATTTTTAGTCATGGGTATCGTTTTCATGGTTTTTAAGGGTGCTTAAGCCGATAGTGAGGTCAACATGAAAATCCAAGATGGCAGCTCCGAATAATTTAAAAAATTTCATCATGGGTATCGTTTTCATAGTTTTCGAAGGTGCTTAAGTCTATAGTGAGGTCACAATGTAAATCCACGATGGTGGCAGTGATTTTTTTTAATCTTACTTGTGAAGGAACTTCGTTCCTGACGGGGGCCGGATCACACACGTTTTTTTTCTCATAGAGGGTGATAAAAAGTAGAGTGTTCACCTCGGGAGCAACACTATTTTAAGCTCAAGTGGCGTACTTTGAATCCCTCGCTGCGCTCTGGATTCAAAGAAACACTCTCGCCTTAAAAATAGTTCTTTGCTCCCTTGGCAAACAATCTACTATTAATTTCGGAAGTTGGTGGCGAAAAACGAAAATTCAAAACCATATACACCAACTTCCGAAATTCCGGTTGTTTTTTTTTGTAAAAAGTTTTTTATTTTCATTTGTAATTTGTTGTTGTTGTACTAAAATAAAGTGGATCTTGATAAAGAAAATGAGGTATTTTAATTGGTGACAATGATATTAGACATCAACATGATCGTTATTATGTTATGGAAAAGTAAATACTTACGCCTGCTAGAAATAAATAAAAAAAACAAATTAAATTAGGACCCCTAAACTCACACCAAATTAAAAACCAAGACAGCGCTGCGAACAATACAGTGAAGCATGCCGCTCTGTGCATACACACGCATACATTTACAATCAAACTATACCTCACTAAGTGCACACATGTTTACGAAACCGGCCTCACGTCACTGTTGACAGCGCTATGTCTTGGTTTTTTATTTGGTCTGAGCCCTTAAATTACTACAGAGGCTACAGACTAATTCAAAAAAAGTATATTAAAAAAAGAATATTAAAAAAGGAAATTAATCAGCATTTTCAGTACACTCAAGAATGTCACTTATCCCACGGGGCCCGTGTAAAAGAGCGCGTTAAGGAATGTGGACATTACGCCTCCTTACGCTTTATTTTTATAAGGTATATCCTTGATGGCCAGCATGATAATGTGCCCATAAAATGTACATAATTGTCTCAATGTTTACTAAGTGGCGGCCATTGATGCAAGGTAATTAAATTGATTAAAATTGTCATTTGATCGGGTGCTCATCAATGGTTTGTCTTTGATTCATGACTGTCACTTTAATTATGTGTATCGTGAAGGTACCTATTTGCATTCTTATTTAAGTGTATGAAGAAGTTTGAGGGGCACCAACTAGTTAGAGACTTTGAATGGAGCAGTTGTGTTATGCCAGAATTTTGCTATACTCTGTTAGTTATTAAATGTCCTAGGATTGTGCGACAGTCCCTTAAAATGCTTACTAGGATAATTACCTCATTATGTATGAATGCTTAAAGTTAAGAGACATTTAAGCGCCAAAAATGTATGATTAAACAGCCGCTAATCATTACTTAACTTTAAAAATAAAACCCTTAATAATTAGCAGGCTCTTGTATGATGAAAGTTACTTAACCCTTGGTATGCCGGAACGTAGATCTACACGAGACACAATGGTTTTTTAATTGTTTCTGTAATTACGGCATTTGAGAGGTTAATGGTTTGCTTTGAAGCTAGTTACTCAAATTCAATATCATTCATCGTAATTTTTGGCACAATCTTGCTTTTTCATAAATTTTCGCCAAACCATTTAATTCCTCAATCAACCTGTAGATGACAGTAGCTTAATGTTATTGATTTGTTAAAACTTTCTTTATTCTCATGTCAATTGGTCGTAAATCTTGCATCCAATAAAAATAAGTTTAAAAAATATCAATAGCCAATAATATAATTTATCAACGTTATAAAAACAAAATTATGATCAGTCATTTCCGAATCATATCTCAATGCAAATCAAGGAAATGTCGTCTGGCTGTAAAATTACGATATCATGGCACGTGGCCCACAGACCTACAGAAAAAAAGTAAAATATTTATTTTTATTTCATAGAGAGTTTATTTTTATAATTGCAAAGCTATGCTTGCATTCAGAGATTCAAATATCGAATTGTGTGTCGTTCCAATAAGGTTTGGATTCGTTGGAAAGAAGGTTTTAAAATTGTATTTGAAAATAGAAATGATTCGTGATGAGTGTATGAATACCGTATGTAAAGCTAGGGGTGGTCCGACCAGTTTTTTTATGAATTTCTAATTTATTTATGAGTATGACGCGACATGTCGATTTATGAATATTAAATGTGTGTTCCTGTGACTGACAGGCGTCAGACGATAGTTTTTCTGAAGTATTGTAAAATGATGATTAATTTATGAGTTTTTTTTTCTGGTCGTAGAAGGCAGCATTTCTTCGATATTTTACTTACATAAAATCGAAAATGATGACAATAGGTGTGATAGTTCCACAGGCATTAAGGCATCCTTTATTATTAGGAAAATCTACTTTGATGTTTTTCGATACCGTGGAAATATCGAGTTAAAAAGTATTCTATGACATAGGTCATAGAATACTTTTTAACTCGATATTTCCAGGTCATTAGGCAGTGATAGCCTAGTGGTGTGACCGTCAGACTGCTCAATCATAGGTCTCAAGTTCGAACCCCAAGGCACGCACGTCTGACTTTTCGGATTCATGTGCGTATAGTATAAATTATCACTTGCTTCAAAAATGGTGAAGGAAAACATCATGAGGAAACTGGTTTAGTGGTATGAGGAACAGGGTGTAAAGTTCACTCATCCACCATAGAAAAGGGAGGATCCTCCAACCAGACGGGTGTTGTGTCTGGTGGGCAACTGCCCAATGGCTTGAAATTAAAATCTTGTATCTATGTCGATCGCTCGGTAATCTCTAATTGCGCGTTGCAGGATTTGTGTGACGTCATGTCTATGATGCGTAGTTTGTATGTGGCGGTGTCACCGCTGCACTGCATTGCCTGAGAGATATTTCTCGACGGCCAGGATGGTCACTAACCGCAAGAAAAGAAGAAGAACCCAGGTCATGGTCTACCCATGTGAACAATTTCATCCAAACTCACTTTCGCGTTAATAATATTAGTTAGGATTACAAGTCTTTTATTGTCCCACTGCAGGGCAAAGGTATCTCATACAGAAAAGGCACGAACATTGATCACCACGCTCGCTCAAGTCAGGTTGGCGATTTCAGACTTAACCATAACATTATTATTATAATCTTCCGAAGTTAATTTATTCCACTATCCACCAACCAGTATTTAAGATAATCATTAATAATAATAATCTATGAAAGAAAAATCTAAAAGAGTATGTAAATGTGTCGTCTGACGGACGGAATATATTGAGGGGCAGGATGTGGCGATGACGAAGCAAAACTGTGCTGTTCTGATAGCTAGCCTGTTGCTGGTTCAGAAAGAAATAATAATGAATAAATTATTAAATAGTTTGGTGTTTGTTAAAAACAGAATTTTTGAGCTAGCAAACCAGAATAAAATACTTTGGAGATTTTCAGGATAGAGAATTAACTAGGGAATGATTATTGAAGTGGAAACTTCTTTAGGCACGTTGGGCATTTTTGAGATGGGACTAAACCATTGATTTTGCGACACTGTAACGCAATTTACCGACACCGTGGAGTAAAAGACATCAACGCGTTGATTACCGCGGTGACTTCAAAATGGTTGAGCTATATGGTGCTGATCCATGCGTCATGTTCGTGAACGGGCGCCGTCAGTAGGGACTGGTCATCTCTTAGCTGCCACGGTTTATTTTATTTTAATTTTTGAATTGATATTATATTTTTATTACGGACGTTTCTCACATGTATAAGTTCAACACGAATGATGTAACCAATATTTTGTAACAATATTTTGATTTAAAAGAGTGTCCGTGGAGTTTCTTGCCTGTTCTTCTCCATAGGTACCTACTACGCTTTGGAATGGGCAACTAGCTTCATTTTTCTGACTGACCGACCCCTTGACAATTCAAAAGTACCTGTAATTGGTTTATTTGAAATAAATGCTTTGAGTTTGAGTTTGCCCATTTTTTTTTCAAGTTTTCACTTCTGTCGGCACTCCCGGAGTGCCACTGTTTTTTTTTGGCCTAGAATTATTTGAAATAGAGTTATAGGAGTATCTTTTTATTTTTCGTATGGTTAGTGACTAACCTTGTGTCAGAGTTTTTATGCCGCCCATGGGTCTCTGACTTGACTTCACATGCCGTCGAGGAATATCTCTCAGGCATGCCGGTTTCCTCACGATGTTTTCCTTCACCGTTTTTGAAGCAAGTGATAATTATACAATACGCACATGAGTCCGAAAAGTCAGAGGTGCGTGCCTTGGGTTCGAACTCGAGACCTATGACTTGGCAGTCCGACGGTCACACCACTAGGCTATATCACAGCTAGGGGTATATTGATTGGGGGTTTCGTATTTGGGAATGGCGGAAAAGACAAAAACATAAAAAAAACCGGTACCCGTCTTCGGTATAAATTACCGGAAATAATTAAAAATTAATCCATTCATAAATAAATTTAAAAAAAATCTAATATCTAAAAGCTGTTATCATATCAATGAATATTTAAATGACAAATTTTAATTGACTTGTTTTATACTTATTTTATTGTTAAATTTATTTAAATACTAAGATTTTTTTTTTTATATCAGTGTTAGATTTAATTTAGATTTTTGTAATTTTAATTTATCTTCATGTTGCGCCCTTACAGAGTCCATATTTTTGTACCTAGCTTGAAGCCTTATGTAACATGTTTTTATCCGACTTCCAAAAAGGAGGAGGTTATCTACAATATGGAATGCAAATAAATGATCATATCAGATTACAGATTCAGACTGGATCTGATTCCGTAATACATGAAAATCGGCTAAGATGATTCCTTGTTTTTATGCAACTATTAGGTCGTATATATTATTATCTGAATACCAGTATTTTACATGGAGCGACTGCCTATCTGACCTCCATAACCTAGTTACTAGGTAACACGATACCCGATGGTAAGACTGGTTGTCCGAATTTTGGGCTTCTAACTACTTGTAATGACTATCAAAGATCTACAAATGACAGACGAGCCCAACGGCTTAAGGTCATAAGCACACATACGAGTATCAACTCGGAAAGGGATCGTCACCGTATCGCTGCGGTTCGTGAGCTTGTCCCGAGGCGAGGCGATTACGTTACGATTCCGATTAGCGTGCGTTGCAGTAGGGAGTTTCATACAAAGAATACTGAATGGCTCGAGTTGATACGGTGACGATCCCTTTCCGAGTTGATACGTGTGCCATTTCCTTTAACCTGCTTCCCGAGGCACGGAACCACCTAATTGCACCTAATTTTCCATGTATCGATTACAAATAATAAAAACAATGAAAATCATTCAGTAGGTTACTCCGACTGCAGGCAGTATGATAAGGTTTTTTAATAAAAGAAGTGGTTAACAGTAATAACACTGGGAAAATTCAACATCTTGTTTGAGATGGCAACATCCGGCGTACTGAATCTGGAAGTTCAGCTGCATAAACAATCTATCTTTGATGATAAAGACTTTCAAGAAATATATTTTGTCTACATTTATTGTCTAGTCCTAAGATGTTAATTCTAAGCCAACCTTTGTGGAGAGAGTAATAAAATTTATTATTTATTTATTTTTTATTTTATGTTACTGAAAACCGATGGCTAGTGGGAATACCAAAACATACTAGCAACAGAGTTGACTTACCATTACAAAAAAAAAAAAGAAGATCAGCCTGGGCAAAAAACAAACTAAAAAGTAAAAAAACAATTTGAACAAATAAAATTGTCATTGCTGTTCAGTTGGCGGACCGTTCTTTGGAACACTTTTGAATCTAAGAGGTACTGCAATGATAATTTTATTTGTTCAACTTTTTTTACTTTTTAGTTCGTTTGGCGGGCAGTCTTGTTTTGTATTTATTTTATTTTCATACATTTTAGACACATGTTTTATTTTATAACATGTTTTTTTTTTCACATTTGAAAATTGGAATCATATTGAACAATTTCCAAAAAAAAACCCAGTGTCACTTGGGACAATTCTAACGTTACCCCAATTACCCCATACCTACATGCAAATCTGTTCAGGCATTCAAAAGTTATGGTGGATTAAAGAAACTCACAAATATGAACCTTGAAAACATTACACTCCTCTTTTGGACAGTCGTGTCATAGGTAATACCTAACTATATGAAATGACTGAATCTGAATAAGATGTAGTATGCCATAGAATCAGGATTATCCAAAGTACTTACTGGTTGCTTTACCGTATTTCAGAGATGATAGGCCTTGGACTTGGTAGTAGGTTTGACAGCAGTTTGGGTTCTGTTTCTGGGTTCTTCTGGTTAACGATTCTTGGTAGCCCGATGTTTATATTTTGGATAGACTCCACGAATGAAATATGCTCCAAAGTTCAATAGTAGTTATGTAGTGTTTCAGAACTCCACCAATCCGCGTGTATGAACACGTATTCTGAAAGTTTATACATTATCGTGTGGGCCTATTCTATACGTACACGATAATAACTATTTATAGCTAGGTACGTTAAGTAGCACAGCAAATATTCTTTAGGCACGAGTAAGATTGTGCCGTTTTCATTGACGATTCTGTCGAGAAATTTGTGTCATGCTCCGGTGTGTGCAATCGTTTCAGCGCTTTATCTTGTCTGCCATCCCGAACGCCTTTTTTTTGTTTTGGTGTTTGGGAAATTATCAAATAACTTCTCCCACTCTGGGTGGAGCGGGAGGGTGTGTCAGACTCTTACTGACTAAAACCCACCCGTGTTCCTTCAGTTGCCTATATTGCCAGGGGCCACGTTAACCCTTTCGGACAACCCCGCAACCCCGGCAGGCATCGGCTCTATCGGATCCCGTTAGTTCTGCTGACATCTCTTTGAGGCGCGCGTGGAACACAACGCGCCGTCAACTCAGGCCTGGTCCTTACCGGACGGCGAGCTACCCATTGCTCACCGTCCGCATCCCGCGCCTACGGTGGCTAAAATATGTATATGAAAATGACATCCAGTCTCCCTTAAACATCCTCATAACCCTTTCCATTGCCTATCACTTCTATTTAATAAGTTTACAAATAATATTATTTCGTCCATATCTTTCAAAGGTACTAACCTCCACTTTCAAACCTAACTCAGATTCGTCACAACCTACCTCAAAATTGAACAAAGAACGGTATAAAAGAATTTGATCTAAAAAAATATGTGAAGATTATGGAACATGTACAACTATGTAAGCTTACCATGATCTTAGACTTTCAAACCTAACTCAAATTTGTCACAACCTACCTCAAAATTTACGAACGGTGCAAAATTAACAGTGATTTGATCCAAAAAATTGGTGAAGTATAAGCAAACATGTACAACTATGTAAGCTTACCGTGATCTTATCGTGTTTATCGGCCGATCTTTTTTTATTTTCTCCCAGTGTTTGGAAACTGGGCGGCGTTACGTGTGGTACAATGGATCATTAAGAGCAGTGTTTTGCTTTAGCTTCGAAAGTAGGTAAAAAGGACATCTAGTGATAATATGCACGTGGCCTAACTAGGCTGCCTGATAATGAGTTGTTTTTAGTTTTAATTTGCGTCGTTGATGTTGGTTAAGACGTAGATATATGCCAGTGACCTTGAGTGGTTAGCTTGCGTGTTCTGTACTGAGCTCACGCAACGAGTCGTACGTCCAGCAAGTAATACTGCCCTGCTAAGCTGAAAGGCGCTATCTCTGAGATACGCCCTTTTAGTTTTTTTTTATACCATTCAATAGCTTTAACAATTTCGCATCTAATGATATAAGCGATATAGCGCTATCTAACTTAAAACATTTAAAAAAAACCACTAAGAAGTTTTTATATCTCCATTTTTCCTTATATTACAATTACAAAAAGTCAGTTTTCTCAAAACTTACTCCGGTAAGGTTGATGTATTGCCTTTGGGCTTAGCAGGGCAGTAGGACTCACCCATCAAAGAGCGCTGTCCCATATTAGATGCATTATTAATTTATTATAGGTACATAAAACAAAAAGTATTTTAATAAAACACATATACTAAAAGATCAATAGTAAAAATATTTTTAAAATGGTGAAGGTTTCAGAAAAATACGCTTGATAGATTTTGCGTGATTCTCAGTTTTTCATCCGCGTTAGACAGAACTTTACAAATTAATTTCACTATGTAATATAAACATAATCTAAAATATTCCTATATTAAATTATTAACAAAATGCTCTAATTTAACATATATTTTTTCAGTATAAAATCATTAAAAGTCGGTTATCGTCGCCTTAAGCTTTTTGGATTCCTTGCAAAGCGTTTCCGTCATATTTTAACGGCCGTCATGAACATCTGTCATTGTGACCAGTATTTGACCAGTATTTGACCAGTATTTGACCAGTGTTTGTCCAGTATTTGACCAGTATTTGACCAGTATTTGACCAGTATTTGACCAGTATTTGACCAGTATTTGACCAGTGTTTGTCCAGTATTTGACCAGTATTTGACCAGTATTTGACCAGTATTTGACATTAATGTGTCAAAAATGCTCTGTAATTGAACAACCGTTATTGTGTGATCGTTTACCGTTTTCTTAGGAAACAAAAGTTTTACTAACGGCTTGTTAGAGTGTTTGCGCACTGGATCCAATACGAATCCGATCACTTTCGGACTGAAGTAGCGTAAGTACCTAATATTTGTTTGAGGGGTTGCGCGCTACATCCAAATGTCATCAGTCAAAATTCAGTACAGCTGCAATTGTATCTCAGTTTCGGATAAGATGCTGTGCGCAAACGCTCTTAGGTTCAGTAGGTACATACTTCGTGCTTTTAGAATTTTCTGCAGATTTTTTTGAAGTGAAATTTGAGATGGGACTAAAATATTTGGAAAAGATTTCGCGACCTGTTACCGACACCGTGAAGTAAAAGACATCAACGCGTTGATTATCGCGGTGCCGATTTTTTTTTAAGTGTTCGCTTCTGTCTGCACTCCCGGAGTGACATTGTTTTTTTAAAGCGCTTATTTCAGCATCATGTTACTCAAAACAATTTGTAAGTAAGGAATTAAAGTCACATGTAGAGTTATGTATGAAAGCGTGTTGGCCATGGGGCTGTTTTCACGTGTTCAAATATTTCGTGATAGAATCGTCAATTGTGCGTGACAGAGTAAGCTCTACGAATAGTACCTAATGATAAAAAAACTCGGTTTCTTAGTAACATAAGCAAGATTTGAAGCCCATATTTATAACAGACACTAGAGTTAAAGACTTCAGCTGAGCTTAATGTGAAAACTTTTAACTTTCATGTCTGAACAGTCAAACTATTTAATTTATTTCAATTAAACTGTGGCGGCATTTAGATCGCCACATATGACTACGCATCAAAGACAAACAAATCCTGCATCGCGCAATTAGAGTTTACCGCGCGATTGTTGGGTAGTTGCCCACCAGAACGACTCCCGTCTGATTGGAGGATCCTCCCTTTTCTATAGAGGATGAGTGAACTTTACACCCTGTTCCTCATACCTCCAAAATGGTGAACCCGAGCATGAACGTCAACGTAGCCTTCGTGCAACTTCTTCAGCGTGACGTCATCATCATCATCATCACTCTCGCAAGCTTTCGTGAGGCGAGTCACCCAGCCAGCCAGCAATCACGGCTTCAACAGGTATCCTGATCACCGGCATGCAGCGAACGCGCATTCCTGGTCGTCACCCTCAGCCTCATCAGCATCTTTGGCACAGCACACTGCACTTTCAGCCGGTCTCACAAGCAGAGCCCATTCTACCCTCTTCTGGTCGACCCCAGCAGTCAGCCACAACCCGGCGCTGTACCACATCCGACTCACTGGATCATAACGCAGCGCCACCCCGACTCGCTGGGGAATCATCGTAAACAGTTCCGACTTACCGCGAACCACCCGGTTCCGACTCACTGGAACCTCAGCTGGCACTGTGAAGCATCGCAAGATACAAGACTCAGCCCACAATCGAATCAATTGCAAGCACTTTTGAATTATCAAGGAGTCGGTCAGTCAGAAAGATGAAGCTAGTTACCCATTCCAAAGCGTATAGTAGGTTCTTATGGAGAAAAACGGACACTCTACGAGCATTGATAATTCTAGAATACCAGCCTTACTTTAATGGTCTAAGATAACATAACATCACGCCAGTATTCCCCGACGGGTTAGGCAGAGGTATACCTATAGTACACCTATATTTCGCCAGTTATGTTAAAGTCCCATGTCATAGGGGCGAGCCTATTGCCATCAACCGGGCACAACTCCATACTTTGGGCTGCTACTGAGAAATTTCAGATTTACCTCCTCAGACCCGGAACCTCATGCTCAGCAGTAGCGCTTGAGTTTGCTTTTATGGTCAACCCTTAACTAAAAGACCCGTAATACAAATCTTTTACAAGCAATTAAACCTACCTCCACATAATAACTCGCTTTTCGACGAAAAAGTTTTATACTAGTCAAAAAGCACAATTCAAAATAACTCAACGGGGAACCGAACCTTATTCAGGCTGGCGGGCGGCGGCTGATGGCGGTATGCAAACCTGGCTAATAAATGTATCGGCGCTATCTTCAAAGGCGCATCGCTTTGGAGCGGTGCGCTTGCGCCGCTGCCGTCCTGCGTATGCGCAAAGTAGTGGGAGATATGCGATGCTGAAGACGTTATTTTGTTTTTGGTATCTTAATGTTTGGGAGGTGATGAAGGCTGTCTGCTGATGCTTGAAAATGTGAGTAATGAAGCCTGACTAATCCAAGTCCTGACTAGAGAGTCAGTACTTGGATTACCATTTAGAAATTTGAAAAATCCTGATATAAAGCCGGACATTTTACTTTTTAATCTTTTATTTCAGTGATTGAAGTGAAAACTTCTTTAGGCGCGTTGGACATTTTTGAGATAGGACTAAACCATTGATTTCGCGAGCAGTTACCGACACCGTGGAGTAAAAGACATCAACGCGTTGATTACCGCGAGAGCCTTACAGTAGTCGCATATGATATGTAACATTTAACATCTCACCTTGGTAATGAGCAACATTAAGGTAACAAGCAACATTAAAGGGGCCTCGTCAAGATCGTTTCTGACGGCCAACTCTAGCACCGCGCGCACTCATTGGTCAAATCAAATAGTGCGGGCTTCCCCGGGTTCCTGTTACACACTTCCGTCCCTTTTCACGCAATCACTCCCACAGATTGAGCTATCTAATCTGTGCAGATTGCAGTAAAGCACGTGAGGAAAGATGTTACACATCAATTAATTAATTAATTTATATGCCATAGTAATCAACTTAATTCTTTTTTTTCTCACGTGTCGCTTTCTTCTGCCCGATGTTGTCATGAGGAAAAGTCAGCAGGTGACGCGAAGCATGACATCCATAGAAACGGGTTTTGTCGACGGAAGAATAGAAACAATGACAGATTGTGATTGTGTATCTGTCATTTTGTCTATTCTTCCGTATACAAAATCCGTTTCTATTGTGGTCATGCTAAGCTTGACTGAGCTTAGTTTGGCGTAGTTCAGAATATATTTTTTTGGCTTTTTTAGGATTTTCTTTCATATTGCAGTTATGATTATACTGCTCGAAATAGCTTCTACAATTGTCCGTCATCGAGCTCTATCTACAAAGGCAATTCGACTTGATGACCGGACTTTTTTTAAGTTCGATCGGAATTTTTGTACATTTACAACGAATTACCGGCAGTAGTACACGAAGTTCTTTTGTATATTAGATGTATTATCTAATATATCTAAAAGATATACATTGATAACATTGATTTTTTACCATTGTATTAATGTATAATGTATAATTGTGTTATCAATGTAATTTGTTGCAATCTTTTTTTTTTTTGTTTGATAAGATGTGTCTAATCTTGGCACTGTATTTTTTTTAACGTAAGGAATATGATACCTTTGACTTTTAATGATTTGTTTTATATATTAAATAATTATGTATGCGCAAATATTTTTATAGGCGCCATAGCCACACCCAACCAATCATGGTGTTCAATGCTTAAAATAAGGTCTGATTGTCACTAATTGTATTTTTTATGTTTACAAAAAGTTTCAATATCTATCACTGAGCTCTATCATAGGCCCCTTACTTCGATACTGCCGCCAAACATCGCAACCCTCTGGTTGTCGAGGCCGCTAGTTACACTCCCTCTAGAATCAATCGAACTCGCCACCCTAAGCCTTACCTACCCCATTACCCTCCTCCAGGAGAGCAGTAGGGAAACCAGCACAGTGTACAAAAACAGACGCCTCCCGTCATTCCGACCTCGCCGCCGAGGTCCTTGCGATCGCGACCGCGTCCCCGAGTAAATGATACTCCCCCCCGACCCTAGCTCGATAACGAGGTGCCAGCAGTTGTTGCAGCTGAGCACGTAGCTTTAAATTCCCCGACCAATAATCATGATTAAAACTTTGATCCAGCCCGTCCCATCCTTGATATCCTCCATCCGGTTGACGTACCGGACAGGGGGTGCCCTTAGCGAGCGTTCACCTAGTTTTAATATTTTTAATTAGCATCGTTGAATAACCCCTGGCTGGAGGTTTTAAGTGTAGTAGCTTAAGGCACCCACAGGAAAGCCCGGTTAAGTAGTCATGATTTCAGAGGTCAACTACAAGATGCGGTACCTAAAAAAAAAAATATCATAGGCCACTACAATATTTCTTGCACTTTTAGGGGTATGAGGAACAGGGTGTAAAGTTCACTCATCCACCATAGAAAAGGGAGGATCCTCCGACCAGACGGATGTTGTGTCTGGCGGGCAACTGCCCATCGGTTGGAAGTTGAAATCTTGTATGTATGTCGATCGCTCGGTAAACTCTAACTGCGCGATGCAGGATTTGTATGACGTCATGTCTTTTGATGCGTAGTTTGTATGTGGCGGTGTAACCGCTACACACTTTATTCGTAACCTCGCATATCTTCCACTGGTTCACCAGCACGTAATCGTGGTCAGTGCGCAAATGCATATTTTATTGGTCCTCTATCGGCCATTACGTCGCAAACTGTTTTTATGTTCATTCAATTTGAGAAGCTGCCACGCGACATCCAATGGTATAGCTTTGTGAGCGTAATTGTTACTAATTAGCTTATTAATTACACGTATTGGTTTTAGAATTATGTCTTTATATTGTGGTAGCTTTGAGAGATACTTAAGTAAGTGTAGGTAATTACTTGAAATAAATTATGAGTCAGTTACTTTTAATTGGTAGGCTTCTCTGAGGATATATATTTACTTACTTTCTTACCTACTTTAATTTTAAGAGGGTTTATACTAAAAGTTGGCAACGTTGTAAATAGCTGTCAAATATTTACTTGTTTTGATTAATTTGGCAATATTACTGTATGGAATTAAGAAATGTGGCTAACAAGGGAAATAAAACATTGATTATGAAATAATTAATATCGTAACACCGAATATTTATTTTTATTTGTAAAAAAGTATTTAGAAACTTTCCAAATGCCTTTTTACACCTAAAACAGTTCTATTCTGTAAAAATCTCACTTCACTTCACCTAAGTTTTCACGGTGAGTTTTTCTACAGAATAGACCGGCTGCTTATCTTTCATTTGTTTTCTTAGATTTTTAAAAATTTAAATATTGATTGAAATAAATTATGATCGAACAAATAAAATACCATCAGATAGACTTGACGGGATCGAGATGTCCCCGAGGATTAAAATGTAAAAGAGCGAATAAAAACTTAATTATCACGTATTATTATAACAGCCTCGCGCGAAAACACGCACGTTGTGAAACTGTATGTAACTCCGGAAATCGACTTTTCGTACGTCGCGTCGTTCTTTCCTTTAGCTATGAACTAAATCTCAATTAAAGCATAATTATTTAATTAAATAATAGAAACTACATTTTAAATTCAAATCATTTGAATCGAGAATTCTTTCCTATCATATGCCAGCTCGAATTTTTCAGCTACATTTTGATGCCTTACCTACAACGGAAGGATTGAGACTTTATTTTTCTATTTCTATGAATTAAAATTTTGTATCAACATAATTATGTACTTACCTACTTATTAGTTTGGATCTAATACTTATAGAACTTTATTGCAGAATGATATTGTTGTTCTAAATAACTGTAAGTATTTTTTAGTAACCTGTGTACCTTGTGTGAATTGGTAAATTTCGTATAATATTCATTTGATTGGATTAAAGATTTAAGCCCTCAAGCTGATGGCAGCTATACGAACCATATCCCATAAATAAAATTTGTATAAAAATCAATAGCCTGCAATGAAAAATAACTCAATTATACCTCCCAAAAGTTCCCCGAAATCATACTGCACAAACTCAAATCTTCATGTCTGTACTTATATCTGTGTTTTCTCCAAAACGTCAATACATCAATAGCCGTGGTTCTCTCTGCAGGGGCGTGATACCGCGGCCCGCTTCGTAATTACAGGCGCGAGCGCCCGCGGGCCGCACGGGCACACCCCTGCCTTTGCAAATTATTTAGTAATTTTAATTTTATTTGGACTTATGCCGCTTTCGCTTTGTTTTTGTTGTGTTTAGCGTTTGGCAAGTGTAGTGATGGTAATGTATCATTAAATGTGTCATTAATTTGAATCGATGGCTATCGGAGGGATAAAATAAATATGCGATCCTTTTGAATGCGTGGAATGACTGACCGTGGTATTATGCAAGGGGATTTTGGTGGGAGATTGGTTCAGATATTTAATGAAATGAATTTGTCAAGTGGTGTCTGCGTGTCAGGGAATTTTATCAGTTGATATTTTGTTTATTTTTTAAGTATATTCCATAATGCCATATTATCATCATGTACTTCATTCTGAATTCTTTCTGTACACAGGGTGTGAGGAAAATAATAAATCAAAAATGCATATGAATAAAATTTTATTGTTCCTTATAAATTTTCTTACAACTAGGAAGAACTTAGTTTCGCAGTGCGAGTGTCTCATTACTAAACTAAAGAATTGCAGCGTAAACTAAAAACAATTTAACTAGGTATAGTTTTAGTACAAATAATTATAACCTATGAGATATTTCTTTATTAAAATATGCTAACAGTTTATACAGAAACGGTAGTTCTATAAATTTTATTAACTAAAACAATATAAAAATACGACTTAAAATATATATCTACAGGCTTATTGGAAGAACTATATTTCATTTAATTCGACGCTCTTTTTATTTTTAGTTTTTATTTATCTACGAAATATACAAAAATAGTTACAAATAAATAATCTTTTACATAGGAATCGCATTATTCGCTACCTCTATGGTATACGGTTTTGGACGTACAAAAAATATTTAGGACCTCTTCACATAGCACCAATTCACATTAACATTAGTTATTTAATATATCTTCAACTCTTAATAGTTATAACAGTCGCCGCCCGTAACAAATTGCTGCCGCTAACATTTCATACATTTTATACAAACTCTACAAGGCACAGACAATTTTGGAACTTAAAACGTGAGTACAAGCCGTTTTGCTTTTATAATTATAATAATTATTTTTTATTGTCCTACAAATCGTATAAATTCACTTAAAATACATTACTCTCCTTTTAAATTTATTCACAGTGTAATAAATAATTGAAAAGTTTTAAACAAATTACAAAAATCGCTAAGGTTGCGAGCTAGTTAAAAAAATATTTATATCTGAGTTACATCACTTTGTCAACGCGGTATAAAATTTTTGTGATTTCATTATGTAAGGTTATATAACATTTTGTGTCTAATTTTAGTAGAACAAATTCTTACAATATCACGATATCCGCTGTGCAAACTTTTTCATCGTACATTCCATAATACATTTGGAAGGAAATCAACTCTTTGGGCTACAAATTAGGAAGAGTCCATTTACTACCCCGTATCAGTCCTTTCTAGTCAATTGCTGTAACAAGTCTGTCGTACTCCGGCTAGAATGACGCTGAACTCATCCTCGGGTCTGGCGTCAGAGCCAGGAGCGCTGGGAGCGTAGTTAGTAGGAGGGGCTCCAGCGATCACAGAGGCGTAAGGAGATGCGTACATCCTCTCGGAGCAGTACTCAGGGCCGGGCGCCTGCTCCGGGCAGTACGGCGGGCGGAAGTTCTGCTGCTGCTCGTATCGATACTGCTGCTGCTGCTGATGCTGCTCCATCGGCCCCTCAGCTCCATAGTCCAAGTATTTATCAAACTCCCGAGCATCTACGTCGGACTCGGGAGAGCCCGTCCTTATCTCCGGACGAGGATTCATATAGTTTTGTTCTCCATCCTGCTGCTGGTTTGACGGCGGCTCCTCGGAGAAGTAGCTTCCACCCGTGTCGTACTCAGTTTTTGGCTGATCAGGATAATGATAGTCCTCAGTTTTATACATCTGTTCATATTGCTCGAAAGGATGATACTGGATAGTGTATTCCGTTGGCATTGGGCCACTGGGGGCGTTAGAAACCCTTGGTGTAGATGTGCCTAGAGCTTGCTGGTCCTGCGAGGTGGCGACCGGTGGGAAAAACGTCCCTGTCACCAACGGTGGCTGCTCAGTCAAAGTCCTCTGCGTGCACATGACGTACATTCCGTTAGCCATGCCCATGGCGGCTACAGGCGCTGGCGAGAAGGATCCTGGCGTTCTATAAGTTTTATAGGGTGAGTATGAGTCAGACATCGAGGAGGCGTTGATCGCACGCCTCCTCTCTTCATACTGAAAATTTTCCTTTTCGTTTTCGACTGGAGATGCGTCAGGCGTAGGCAGGGGAGCTTCGGCGGGGGCGCTCCTTCTACCTTGTGGTTCAGGAGACCTTGCGGGAGAGGATTCCGGGGTCTGGACGTGGCCGTTGAATTGTTGGTTGTTTTGGAAGTCCGAGGCGAGGGGCGAGGTTCGGTAGGGAGAGAAGCCGGCTCCGGGGTTGTGGCTGAAGCGAGGGTCGGGCGAGTCGGTGCCGGCGGCGTAAGGCGAGCCGAGCGCCGCGGAGGTGGCGGGCGGCGCGCTGGCCGGGGTCGAGGGCTGGTTGGGCCGCGTCTTGTTCTGCTTCCGTCGCCGAGGCCGGTACTTGTAGTTGGGATGCTCAGTCATATGGATGACCCGGAGACGCTCCGCTTCCTCCACGAACGGCCGCCTGTCTTGCGGTGTGAGCGAACGCCACTTTTTACCTGGAAAATAAAAAATGAAAATGAGCCGATTGTGTTTGCTGGTATACAATGTTGCTACACGTTTTTACAGAGCGGAGAAAATTGACGTGCCATGACTTGTCGTGGTGATATTACGATATTATTTACGATACTTTTTATCCGCCGTGTAACAGAGGTTTATGCGTTTAGTGTGAAAAGTTGTCACTGTTTTTCTGCAAAACTGCGTATCCAAGTTTGTTGCGAGTTTTGTAAATCTTTTATGACGTACTCAAATGTTTGCTCCAGGCACATAGGAGCAGTATTTTTGTTAAAATATGTATTTTTCCATAACATTATTAAACTTATTTGCTATTTATCACAGTAAGACAGCTGTAACATTATACTCGTTCTTTATTAGTATTACCTTACGTATTTGTAGATAACATCCAAGAATAATATTAGTGGCATGTAAAATAAACAAAATAGATTCAGCCAGTCACAAAGTCAAGCTAAATAATCACGATAGTGTTTTATCAAATAACTATAAAACACGTACTATGAGGGTATCATAAATAACTTCATATATCTTTGACCAAGAAATGTGAATCTGCTACAGAATTTTAAGCTTTATTTTTGTGAGATAAAGTAAGAATTACGTTGTAGGCTAAAGTGTGAGGTTCCGAGAGAAATTATCGAGGAGTCCGAACAATCTTTAAGGATATTTATCAAGGCGACACTACTTGCTACCGGCAAAACAAACAACTTCACTTTTAGTGATGCGGCGTGTCGATATAAAAAATGGTAATTTATCAACCGAGAATTTAAATAGGAGGTTGCTTTTTTACGTTTAATGGAATGGAACGAAGAATATAATTTATTTTTATGTGGTTAAGCTTTTTTGTGCGATTTTAATGATTAATTCAGGGCTATGACTTTAGTTTCTCTAAAACTACCGTAATATTTTTTTGCCAAGCATTTTAACATTCCTACTTTATTTTACTTTTTTTGACATATTCTTTTATATTTTTTATCTTCTTCAAAAATCTACACTAATCCACAAAATCTGTATCTACGCAACACAATTTAGAAACAATTTTATAAAACCGTCACTCAGGTATCAACTACTCGGTTGACTGATGTCAAATGTCATCAAGACAAATGACGGGAAAAGGCTTCCTGTAGTGCAGGTCTTACTCCATTAGTCGTCTAATACTTATCGATGTTTTTTCTATAGATAATTAATGACGAGTTGTATCGTGGAGATTAAGAGCACTTGTCAGCGGTCTGGGTGTGTCTTTTTTATTAATTCATTGGCAAACTTGTTTTGATGTGAAGTTCATTTTACATATTTAAATATTTGTATCATTAGGTACATTCGTTACGTGCGTGACACTGAAGTTTTTGGTTGCCCTTGTGAATAATATGAATTTAATTTGGCATATTAATTTGTGTATGTAATAAATAGCAGATAATGCTGTTCATCAGCTTTTATTTCATCGGCTTTATTAAATACACAAATGAATATGCCAAAAGATATCTATAATCGTGAACTGTAGGTAGCGTGACGAACGAAGTTAGATTTTTTTCAACAAATAATAATAAAAAGACGACTACGTAAATAAAATAAATTGCATCAATCGGAATTCTGGGTGCAAAGTTTAAATATATACCTATTATGTAGCAAATGGTTTGTCTTGTCGATCGCCTAACGACTAATGAATATGCGGCATGCGAAAACTGACAACTCAAAACACAATACATTGTTTCTTGAGCTCCCAGTATCACGCTACACATTAATTTCTCAACATCTTTTATTATTAACCACATAATTCACATCCTACACACATAAAACAAAATCTATATCATTATTTAAAACACATTTACTGTCGCTCGCGACATTTTTCCTATTAGTCATTTGTCGAGATTTGCGATAAGCATCGACTACTGGATTCCGTGGTGTCACCTCACTACGCATTGTCGAGAAATATTTCTTTGTAACAACATCTAATAAAGCTTTTAGTGGGCACTTTATTACTGAGGTAATGACCTGAATGGCTCGACACCTGGCTAAACACTTGGGAGTTTCAGATCTAGATTGTTAGCGAACTAGATTTGTGTATTATGTTGGATTTATTACGTAAATATTTTTGGGAGGAGCTCGTAGTTAAATAATAACAGTCACACGGGTCGAACCATCAGGTTAAACTACTCTTGCCGCGGTTGGTCCGTGGATTGGTGACCATCTTTACAAACCGAGACTCTTCCGTGCCTCGGAAAGCACGTTAAGCTGTTGGTCCCGGCTGTCATTTGCAGATCTTTGACAATCGTTACCGGTCCTCAGATGCCCAAAAATCTGACAACCAGTCTTACCAAGGGGTATTGTATTACTCAGTTACTGAGTTGTGGAGGTCAGTTAGGCAGTCTCTCCATGGAAAATACTGATACTCAGCTGCATCCGGTTAAACTGGAAGCCGACCCCAATATAGTTGAGAAAAAGTTAAGCAGATTTTACGTAAATATTTTGGAATGGAATTTTGAAATATTCAAGATAGGTACTTAATTAATATTTTATTAGGTATTTTGAAATTAAGATGAATTAATATGTACTTTTCAGTTTATATTTCACCAGACATTTGGTGGTAACAGATCGCTTTGCAAAATAAATAAAATTAGAATTTCAGTATAACGTCTATTCTGATCATGAATCGAGTTAATGCCAAATATCAAATACTACGTCAACCACTGATAATGCAATGCATTATCTATTTTCATAATCATTATCGTAACCTATCCGGTACCTAACTGGTAAGGTAACTGCGAAGTACTCAATGCTACCAACATATCATTATACAGGGTGGCAGGGACATCGACGCGAAAACTGAAACCATGGATTCAGTACATGATTCTGAACCCCAATGCGTTGAAATATTTCGTCGGTTATTAAAAAAAAAACTGCTTTTTCATAGAAAAGTGCAATACCTACGCGGTCAAAATGTATGGAACAGCTGATTTTTTTGAAAATAACCGACGAAAAATTTCAACGCAGAGGGGTTCAGAATCATGTACTGAATCCATGGTTTCAGTTTTCGCGTCGATGTCCCTGCCAACCTGTATAATTACAATACGTACACAAAAACCGATTAAAACTAATCACGTCTCCATACTATTAGTTAATATCATACACAGTAGACCACCAGTCTCGGTAACCGGAGTCGCGCGTTATCGTAGTGTAATTGAGTGGCGGCGATAAGCGATGCGCGTGCGACGGACGGAAGCCACGGCGTCAAGTGCTTGTAGTGATACGTGGAGAAAAATGGGTATACCTTTTTTCTGGTTTTTTATCTAGTTTAAGCTTTTGGCCTATTTTACTATCGAACTACACTATTTTATTACGGAACTGAAATGGCCCTTATCAAGTTTGGAAAAAGAAGGTTAGTAAGAGATCAGTAAGATAAGTGCAGCTAGAAAAGTTTCAGGGCTGCTTCAACACAGCCTTTTTTAAAGATACCTTTCAAAAGGTCGTTATCATCAAGTAAAAAGTTAGTATCACTAATAACCTTATTAATTACATAGGTAAATGTGTGCTATAAACATTTAATTGAGAACTGTAAAAACAAGAAAACGCTTATCATTTTAACGCACATATCAATCAACATCCCAAAATATTTTGGAATTTCTTTGATTTTCACACACTTTATTCTTGAAATATTCGTAGAAACCCACCCAAGAAAGCGAAATATCTCTCAATCGTAATAAATGGGTGCCCATTAACCAAAAATTTTGGGATAGAACCGTCCCAGTTATATTGAATGACATGAATCAATCAACGTTGACGATGACATTTTTTATAATTTTTGAGTTAGACCACTTTGTGCGTAAGATGATAATTTAGTTTAAGCTTTTTTCATATTGACGTTCTAATTTTGAAAAAGATTTTATCATTTATTTCTCTTTTTTTTCAAAATGGTTTTGTCATGGGGTAAGTAAGATTAAACTTTTTTTAGATTGATTACAGTTGTAATAGCAATGATATAATTGCGCTTTATTAAAATAGGTTTTTGCTTTTATAAATTTATTTTCTTTTGTATAGATTATTATATATTTTCTATTTTGTGAATGTGAGAACGCTGTAGGCTTAGTGGATTGTAGACCTGTTGACCATTTTCTATTTTGTAAAGTACTTGGTACTTATTGAAAGACCTACACTGTCCTCCTATACCTAGTAACACTGTTATTTGAAAGTATTGTAAAAGCCAATTATTTTTAAAAGAGTAACCGTGGAGTTTCTTGCCGGCTCTTCTCCATAGGAAACGACCAATTGGAATCGTGCACCTAGCTTCTGACGTTTCATAAGTGCTCATGTAGGTTTATGTGAAATAAAATATTTTGAATTTTGTTTTTTTTAATTTTTTATTTATTTCTTAGATTATTTAATTCTGTCAGAAATTTACAGTAACAACGCTATAGCTTTGCAGCAAATAAAGACTATTGAAATAAAATACTACAGTATTTGCTCAACCCCATTTTTACGTTTTCAGCTAACTGTTCAAAAACGTTAATTTTTAAATTTATAACTAATAATTCTGATAAAATATTCCAAACAAACCATTGGAATTCCTAACTAAACCCATACTCATCCCAGAAGATTGAATAAAATAGATCGTTCATTAATATCATCAGATCATTAGGCCCATACGATGGCGATCTAATTAATGACGTGCGCAGGAGTGGACCACCGCGTCATAACAAGCATGATCGATTGGCTCATTATGGCGTTATCATTTATTTATTTTTTATGTTTTTAGTAGGTACATTGCTTCTGGGTTCTGGTTGGTTACCGTTAAAAGAGGTTACTACTGTTTTAGAAATAAAAATATTATAGGTTTATGGATGTTTTTTTTTTTTGAGGCTTCAAAAGTTTATTCTTCTCTACAGTGTCAACAGTCCACTAAGACAGCACTATTGCGCAAAAGTGTTTACTGCATGGCTCCGGTCATAAATAATTAGTAATAAAAATCTTTGGCTGAAAAAAAGACTATAATTTTTTTGTTGAAGCTTAGTGGATTAATTTTTTGGATTCGTCAATAATATTGTAAATATTGCATGCCTACTAGTAAAAATTGGCTGAACCATCCATTCATGTAGGTACTGTACCCATATTTGCAAAATAAAATATCTTTATCCTTTTATCTAATATTAAGATAACCTTCTCTAGGTCCTTGACATATTTTTGGCGGTAAAACCAGACAATATGGGCTAACTTTGATTCCTTCCAAAAAGCCTTGTTCTTAGCAGCAACAGCAAAAGATAAAAAAGTGCAAGGATGGAAAGAAAAAGTGAAAACATGTTTTGAAACAAGTGAAAAGATGAACTCTTGCATCAGTTAATATTAGTAAAAGCTTTGTGTGTGTTGAAAAGAGTTCAACCGAAGAACGAAGAAACGATTGCACACATTGTGTGTTCAGAATCGACAAATACCTTTTATTTTTACCATGCCCAGTTATGATAAAGTTTTATATTCAAAACCAGGAACTGCCAAAACCTGCGACCTAAAACAAACGTCCCCAATCAACCGTTGAACCCGCCGCAGTGTCACTAACAACCGATAGATGGCAGCATCGATTTTTTGCGCCGACGGATGTCGAAGAGCATGCGATGCATTCTAAATTTATATTTCCCCTCCCTTTCTATCACATCCAACTTGAATACCGCCATCTCTTTCTAGCAAAATATTTTTTTTTGCATTTCGATTCCAAGTGCGTGGTCAATTTTGTCGTTTTTTTTTAAAGTCTTGTCTCATAGTCTCCGGACAGTGGCCAGTTCGTTTTATTGTCGTGCGTATGTAGACTTTTATTTCGGATCGCGACACAGGGTCATGTTGAAATTATTGGCTGAATTTAAATCATACGGCTATTCGGGGTAAAGTATGTTCTGTTTGTAAGTCTGATACGATTGCTGATTGTGGATATTATACTTTTATTGAGTGTAAACTTTGAGCTTGTAACGAGGTTTTTTAGAAGGTATGCTAGGTAAAATAGCCCTAATATGTCTATTTTCAAGTGGCAGTTTTGTTATGTGTTAATATATTGCTTTGGAATTCTGAGGACATGTGAATTGGGCCCAAAATCGTTCAACTACATCTTCAGTATAATTGCTTAGTTACTTTAAGACATCGGTGACTGTGACAGTAATGTAGAACTGTTCTGAAGTCACACACAGTTAGTGTGATGATCAACATTCTTATTTCTGTAAGTTCTTTACCTTAGAGATTTTGACAATCATTATTCCTAATTCAAAACGGTTCGGCACACCTCAAAGGCTTACTAACACCGAGCTATTCCATGTTCTGCCACAATCGGAAGCCTACAAGCTCTCGGGTCTCCAGTGTGTCTGCGAAAGGCATTTTTTCCCTCAGTTCTGAGAAACGCCGCAAAATAAAACAGCAAAGCTGCCGAAATGCATAAACCAGCGCTTTATTCGGCCGAGCTATGTTGGCGGAAACGAAAGTTTAAGAGTGGTGTGAGATGAAAGAGGTGGCGGGGTTTGAGGACTGTCTTTTATGTTCCACATAGTTCTAGACATTTGAAGTAGCTTCCAAACTCGCTCGCCCGCGACTTCGTCTACGTCTAGGATGAACAGTAGCCAGCCGGTCTATTTTATAAAAATGTCTCCGTGAACATTAAGGTCAAGTGACCGTGAAGTTACCTGTCATTCCACCTGACGCTAGGGATTAACACTATTGACAGCTCACTTCACGTTAGTTTTCACGGTGAGAATTCTTACAAACTAGGTCAACTGATCATGGTCTACCCATGTGCCAAATTTAATCCAAATCTGTTCAGCCGTTTTAGCGTTGAAGCGTAACAAACAAACTCACTTTCGCATCTATGATATTAGTTTAGAATTGATGCATCACGGTTGTTGTTGTGCATCATAATCGGATGGCAAAAATCAAGTCAAGTCGTATTCTTCAAGTTGAAAAATAAGTTTATGCTTTAGAATTTTTTACTCTCTATTAAAATTAATGTTTGTTAAAGTTATAATGTTCAAGGCAAGCACTGTTATGCTTGTAGGTAGATCAATAACTCTTAACTCTTTGATAATTTTTGTATTTTGTTTTTATTCATGAGAAAGAAAGAAAGAAAGAAAAAGTATTTATTGAGACTCGCACAAGGAATAAAAAATAAAACTAAACACCTTCACCTTAAACATTAATAAAAAATAAAAGAAAAAAAAAAAAAAAACAAGGTAAAAAACCAAAAACAGAAAGTCCTGTACGAGGCCAAAAGGCTCCTATCTCAGCATATGCTGCGACATTTAAAAAATAAATGTCGCAGCGCTGGTATTCTGATAGTAGCTGTGTCAAATAGAAATGACTTTCTTCCATTCTATAAACACTGGCCGAAAGTTCTGTCCAACTCGTTTCCCGCTCCCAGTCCATCGCTCGCACCGTTTCATACAAACCAACGCATATGTTCATGTTTCAGTGTGTAATAAACTTTAGTATCTCGCCGTAAACGCTGGCCGACGGCGACGCATTGTGCGTTGCGTTCCGAACGCATCGACAACGCCTCTCTGACCAGCTTTATAATCTATTTTATGTAGAAAGCTATGATGGTCACTAAAACATGCAAAACCAACAGTTTACGGAATTCTTGGAGAGGAATGTTGTGGAGCGCTGTTTCTATGGCAAGTTAGTGAGGAAGTCATGAACGCACAATTTTAAAAGCATGTCATACCTTAGATTCTGGCCAGTAATGTGCGTCTGCAGGTATGAATAATGGGGTTAAAAACTGAAAGCTCATAGCAGATGGCAGCACGGTTGTGCGTCTTTAGTCCGCCATTGTTGTTTATGTTTTCACTGTTGTGTCGATATCGTTTATACGAAAACTAGACAAAAATGTATGCGATTTGGAGTGTAGTACAACTAAAAGCGGAGTTATGGAAAAGAGTTGCGTCTACCACGGGTAAAAAAGCAGCTTTAGTGGAAAGGTAAATAAATAATGACCATTTTATATTTGATAGATTGTTTTGTTTACATTATTTAAAACTCCTTTTTTTGTTGAAGACTGGAGGCATACGACAGGAATATCTTGATCGGAGTTGAAGAAGAGCTTGAAGATGATAACCCTAACATTCCTGCCCTGGAAAAGTTCAGGGATGTCAATTCTAGCACTGATCTTCCAGCGCTATCTAAAACCCACATTCAAACGTTTGCTGAAGGGTAAGTTTTCATACAGTGATCAACATATGATGCATTCACTACATCCTTTGTGAGTTCAACTATAAAAAAACGTGTAATATACTTAATTTAATGTTAATATTATTTCAGGTTTCAAATATCTCCTAAAGTGAAAATCCTCTATGAAAATAGGAGCTTGATCAAGCTAATGATCGTAACCATACTTATTTTCATGCACAATGCAAGGCACAAATGAAAAGATTATTGAATAAGACTGGTATGATATGTGAAAGTCATTGTGAATGTGCAGCTGGAAGTGGCTTGGAAGCACACTGTAAACATATCTTCACAGTCCTCCATGGTATAGAGGATATAGTATGTACAAAGGTTACAATTACCTATGCATAAAGTATGCACAGAAAAATTAATGATGTTCAAACAACCAAAAACAACATCATTTTATACTGAGTATCTCCAACCAGCAATTTACGATAAATACTATGATACTGTAATAAAACCAAATTAATATTATATACAATGTTTTATTTATCTCCTTATACACAATGCATATTACATAATACATTCCCTAAAGTTACAGCACATAAGACAAACAAAAAATATCTTTGATGCGAGGGGCACAAAATTGTGATGTTTTGTCAAACATAACAAACGTTCAATGTGAACGACTTATTTATTTATTTATTAATTATTAGGTTAGCCTACAATTGTTTACACATTAAGTACATTTCTTTTAAAACTACACGATATACATTTATAAGTGCAACAATTACTTAGAGCTAACACCACATGCACTATATTTGAATTTAACATTTTTATGACTGCAATTAATTTCTAATAATGGCTGATTTAGAATTATGTAAAAACAAAGCAATAATACAATAAAATAGGATCAAATATTTGGTTTACATTAAATAATAAATTAAAAATTAAATTACATTGAAATAAATAACATTTTCAATAGTAATATTCTTCACATGACTTCCATAATACTTTATTTTGTGAGCCATTACACTTAAGTCGAACACACAAAATAGAACTTTTGATAGGTTTCAAAACCTGTGTAGAAAGCAATGATACTGTCATTGTTTCTACAGTTCTTTATAGATCCATAAATGTACACACAATTCACTTGAGTATGCCTTGATGATACAGTATGTTGGTCCCGCTCTGGCCCATCATCTGACTCCAATGGTGTGGTAGGAAAAATTTATATTTCGTTAAACATTGTAAATTCCTCGTCTTTATATGGCTCTTCATAACTATCACGGTTTTGAACATGGCTAGGTCCAGCAATTTGATCACTATAATGTATCAAAACATTGTTTTTTCTCATTTTTCTGTAACAGTCTATTTGCTCTGTCTTCAGCTAAGGGGTGGACTGGTTTGACTTTAGTAAAAGAAAAAATAGAGGGTACAGCAGTCTTCCTGAGCCTTTTGTATATATTTTCATCACCTAGAACAGACAAAAAGGATTTATGATCTACTTATCTATGTGCGAAACATTAAATACAAATATGATGAGTGGAAGATATATTTATCTATTTAGCCCATAAAGTCCCACAGCTAGGCAAAGGCCTCCCATTTCCTTTTCCACACAGGTTTGTCCACAGCCGCTGCGGGCCAGTCCTTTCGGTAGGATTCAGTGCAGGATATGATGTGTTAATATTAGGCAGTAGGTAGTTTGGTATGAAAATATTAAATACAATGCAATAAAGCGAATGCTGCATAGATGCTTACTACTTAGACATACGAGTATTTTGGTTGATTAAAAGATAATCTTAACAACACAACCTTAGTATAATGTATATAAATAAATATCCACAAATGCCTATAATGAAAACACACTTAAGTTCACTGTATTATGAAAAAGAGCATCACCTGTATACGCATTCGTCTGATAGAAGTCTTCAGGTATAGTACATAACCTTGACGAATTATTTGGTTTCCAATTTTTTCTTCGGAGAGCTCTCTCTCACACTTTTCTTCTTTTAAGATCTTTGGGGAATACATGGGTCCCCGGATTTTTGCAGTCAACAGCTGCGCAAGGGGGCATATTATTTAATTAGGCGTAAAATAAGTTGATTGTTTACAAAAAATGTATGGATATTGACAGCTAGCAGTCAAATTTAAAGACGGACAATGATAGCGACATCTGAAGTGAGCAAATGGCAGTTTTTATCCCCATTGTCTAGCCCTAATTTTTCCTCACTCACACACACTCACACCGCACCACACTTCTTTTGGTTTTGCATGTTTCGATTTTTATGGATGAAGTCTACTCCAATGTTGCCAAGGGTATCACCGCGGACACTGGCGGTGGATCACTTTTCAACCTTATCACTAAGGGCATAAGGGTGAAAAGTGATCAACCGCCAGTGACCGCGGTTGTACCTATACAATGTGTTTAGGCGGGCGGTAATTGCTGCGACACAGTTATTTACTTTTAGTAGCAACATCATCGTTTTAATTATAATTGTGCCAATTTGTTGTAGGTATGTGCCAAATAATAATAAAAAACATTTTTGTAACCAATGGCGACTCTTCTCTCAGCCAATCACAGACAAGTTGTTTTTTTTATGATACGAAATATAAAACCACCTCTATGATCCATGGAAGATTAAAAATAATATTGTAAGTCCTTTTATTACGTAGCAATATGCAAGCATAAAATTCACAGTACAGGCACATCTATGAAACCTATAAGGAATATATTTTTCAAGCTTCCTGTTTATATCAGAACCCTGACTGACATAATAAACGGCACACGACAACTGTATACCAAGACACATACAGCTTACCACCACATTACCACTTAAACCGTTTTAATACAAAATCACATATTTTTAAAGCATCAACTCCAATATTTATTTCTCCTAATTTGACTGCATTTCTTGGTTACGGGTTGTACTCATTAATCATATGGCTGTCTCGTTTTGTCTCGTGATGTTGTTGTAGTGTTGTCTCTTTCTAGCGCGTTAAGATGCGATGCGCGTACGCAAACGGCGAGCTCGCGCGTGCCGAGACATAGTTGTTTTTTTCGATTACAAGAAAAAGCATAAAATGAAGTGATTTTTAAAGGCTGGTCTATTGGGTTAGTTTCCGTTCAGTGGGGGCAATGGTGCGGATGATCGACTGTGAGGGTGATTGAGCTGTATCATAGTACTTAATTGTTTCTTTTTGTAAGTATGGCACTTCAGAACTTTAGTTACAGTACTTTAGAACCAGTCTTACCAACGGGTTTCGTATAACCCAGTTACTGGGTTGTGGAGGTCAGATAGGCAGTCGGTCCATGTAAAATATATTCAGACTGGAAGCTGACCCCAACATAGTTGGGAAAAAGGCTAGGCAGATGATGATGAGGACTTCAGAACTTTAGTTGAAATTTATGGTTGATTAATTATAGCGAGGATGAAGGCATCTAACAGTAATTTTTTGGATGAATGTGTCACAGTTAATCTAATAGTAGTTGAATTAGGCAGTTTCAATGGTAATCTTTAATCATAGTCAAAATGTTGAAGGCCTTGTTGCTAGAGTGCTGTGAAAAGGCAGCGGTTTTTAAAAAAATCGGCTGTTTCATAGAAAAGTGTAAAACCTACACGGTTAAAATTTATGGAATAGTAGTTTTTTTTTTAAATAACCGCGAAAAATTTCAAAGCAGGGGGGGGGTTCAGAATCATGTACTGAGTCTATGGTAACAGTTTTCGCGTCGATGTCCCTGCCACGCTGTATAGAAATCTGCACAAGTGACTCATCTAATAGAACATAACATACTGTGCAGAACAAAGGATCAGGCGCGCTATTGATCGCAAGAATCAAAGCAATGTCAGAACAGACAGACTCTACCGACTAAAAATGTCAAATATTTGAGTCAAGAGGGATATACTCGAGCTAGACATTTGATAACGCAATATTATAACCTAATGATAATTTTCCTTCAACAACATAGTGACTATTGGTTGTGTTGCAAGCCCGATCTCGGGGTTTTTGAAAAATTACTCAATATCGCATCGGTGACATATATTTAATGAGTAATCAACGGGCTTCAAAAAAGCCGAATCCGGTTAGACTGAAAGCAGACCCCACCATAGTTGGGCAAAGGCTAGGCAGATTGATATTGGGCTTGAAAAAAGCCAAACGGGATAAAAACTACAAAGCAATAAAACTAAAACAAAAAAACAGAGAATCATGAATTTAAGCGTCGTGTATTGAGTCCTATCCAGTCTTCAGTCAATATGAACTAATAAAAAAATCATCACGTTATACATTTTTCGTAGTACCACGATTGTCACGTTGAAGGTTACCTAAGGGCGGCTCCACACTGCACGTGCTCATTAGCCGCGCGGTTATTCGAGCCGCGTGTGACGCGCGGTCACGTCGCCAGCACGCGCCGCCGCGTGCGTCCATTGTTGTACGACACGATTTTATCTATGTTTGTTGAAGTTTGTAGTACATGGTTTTTTAGGGCAGTTTGAGTGGTTACGTCTTTATTATGTGGCCCTAAGTTGGCTAGGTGCCTGGGTTTTCATTTAACGTGTAGCTTAGATTTTCATCTATGTTATTATTCTCGTTTAACTTTTCGTTTTAAAATTATGATGGGACTGCAAACATTTCAAGTCTCGGTTAAATTCATGAATTTCTTGTCATAACTTTCCTTATTTGGTCCTATTAAAAATTGGATTAAAGACCACCTTTCACCAACTACATTTTTTTTTAAATGATTTTACATAACATCACGCCTCTAATCCCCGAAGGGTTAGGCAGTTGTATACCTATAGTACACCCACATTTCGCCAGTTATGTTTAAGTTTCATGTAATATTATAAATGAAAATGATCGTCCCTTGTAAAAGTATCTCTTACACCTGAATTACTCTATTCGCAGTATTTTATCCTAAAACAATGGAAACCGCCAACCCACAGCGGCATTGCACAGGTTTGCGCTAACTCGTATGGTTATTATTATTATCGTCGCGACGACGTGGTCGGGCGGCGCGGCTCGTTCGCCGAAACGCGCGTCTCCGCGGCAGGAAGTCGCGTCACGAGGAGTGGGCACATAAATACTATTTGGTTATTTTTTTATCGATTCCTCTATTTGGAATTTAGAATGGAATGTGAAGTGTGATAGATTGGTAAAAAATGTTAATGGAATATTATTGTTCCTTACGTTTATGAATATTTTAATTTAAGGTTAGTTGTTGCGTTGTTTTCTAATTGATGTTGAAGTATGTTTTAGGTGATGTTAATTATTGAGTAAATTTTTCATCGTTTTGTGTCTTTGATAAAAATGGAACTTAGACCGATCGAGCAGTTATTTTCCTTGGCAACTGCTACTGTAGAAGATATAACAGTGAAACTAAAACTACGTATACATAAACGCCCAAAAACAGACAAAAACATAGTGCAACATAAAAATGTAACTGTGAGCGCGTTGATGTCTTTTATTTAGCAATATGTTGCACTGATGTGTTCCGCCGAAGGGTTGGTCCTCATTCCCATAGATAAAAGACGATCATTGGGGGAAGTAAGAAACCTTTTGAAGACAACCAATCCTTAAAAAAGAGGACTATATGTCTCGTGTATGTAGGGTTGTCCAACTAACGGCCGGACTGTATAAATCAAAATCCCATGTAGAAAATTTTAATACTAATATTTCCATGTTACATCTCACAAACATATATTTTATACAGGGTGGCATGGACATCGACGCGAAAACTGTTACCATGGATTCAGTACATGATTCTGAACCCCTGCGTTGAAATTTTTCGTCGGTTATTTTTTTTTAAATCTGCTGTTTTCAGTGCAATACCTACGCAGTCAAAATGTATGGAACAGCAGATTTTTTTAAAATAATCGACGAAAAATTTCAACGCAGGGGTTCAGAATCACGTACTGAATACATGGTAACAGTTTTCGCGTCGATGTCCCTGCCACCCTGTATGTTGAATGTATTTAAGTGTTCACATCTGAAAGAATTTACCCTGAAGGTTTTCTCCCGTTAAATTGCGATTCCTCTTTATAATATACGTTGTAGGGACAGCCGATTGATTCCATGCGTGAATCAACACTTACAGACACTTATTCCTGCTAATACCTAGCTCTGTTTTACATTCAATCCTTCATATATTAAGCCCGAGCCGTCGCAGTCGCTTCGACCGGTGGCACCGTCTCGTCGGCTCCACAAAGCCGCGGTTCGTCGCCGACACACGTCTACAGCACGCGGCGAATTAGCATGCGGGGGGCACCACTAACGGTAGCCACCTTACGTTAAACTGTACAAAGTGAGCCGTTAATAGCTTACTTTATAGGCGAATTATTGAGGTATAGGTGTTGGGAAGGCCTTTGATAGAAATTGAGTGCGTTGTTCCACGATAAAGTAAAAATTTGAGAAGAGTGCCATCTAGTCTTGAATGTTTCATTGAATGATATCGTAGTTTTGGTTATGAAATAGTCTGATCTACGAGCGACGATATAGAATGACGTGACTAGAAGTCCTCGTGCGACTGCTAGTCACCATCTGAGGTATATGATCAGTAAGACGGGGGACGGGCCATTGACAAAATTGGCAGACTGAGATAATTTGGCCTTTTTCTACCTCCCCCGTCTCACCGCTCACATACCTCAGGGGCGGTGACTACCAGTCGCGCGCAGACTATATCATCTACTGATAAGGTGTTTTGAATATAAGAGGGCTTAGACAAAATGATTTTCTAACAGCGATATCGTTGATGGAAAAGTCAAAAATGGGACTGACATATGCTACCAGAAAGCTTTATGTCAATCATGTAGAAATACGAAACGCTTTGTAAGTTATTGTCACTTCTCTAGATTGCCTTCAGAGCTGTTGAAACTTTGTGATGTGTCTAGGCGAGAATCTGATGTTAGACAAGGTTAGTCATGATTCAGAATCACTCCTGAGTTTTATACAACGCTGGCAGTACTTAAATAGTATATGAAATTGAATAGTAATAGAAAGACAAGACGTAAATATCTAACAAAGCAACAGGGAAGGTGGAGGTGACTCATTGCGAGGAATAAACATAAATTAAGTTTCAATCTCTGCATCATCGATAGTAGAATACTGAATTTGGATGAGAGAGAGATAATAATGTATTGCACTTTATAATTGCGCTTTACTTTGTGTAAATTATTTCATCACCACTGCTCTCAAAACGGTGAAAGGAAACATCGTGAGGAAACTGGCATGTCCTAGAACCAAAATCTCGAAGATATGTGACATCTACCAACCCGCACTGGGCCCGCACTCCTCTCACCAAGAGGAGGCTTGTGTCCCAGCAGTGGGAACATTATAGGCTGACGTAGAAAATTTTAATGAAATGTTTCTCCAATCCTATCAGAAAAATTTCCTAGCAGTAGGTCGGTACATAATTAAATGATACGTAGAAAAGTCTTCAAGTCTAAACAAATGAAACCAAACCCAATCCCAATTAAACCAGACCAATATCTATGCATCTACACAAAATCCACTTGTCACCACATTTCCCTATAAAAGTGTATAATATTTTGACACAGCACGTCCAGCTCATAAATAATGCATGGAGACAGGTGGCGCGACAGTCACGACCTATTGCAACGATGCTGAATTTCCAACAGCCGGGAAATTGGTTACACGTAGTTGAAACATTCATGTTGCTAGAGAGATTTGTTTAGATTATGTTCACGTTGAAATGTGGTTGGATCTTGTGCTTGTGAAGTTTGAGGATTATATCTTTGATATAGTATGAGCATGGTGATTGTAATAAAAAGCAGTCGCTTTTCGCCTTTATTTTCTTCAGGAGTATTTTTAGTCCTATCTTATACCTTTATATGAGCAATCCTTGTATGTAGATTTGTACATATATAATCTGAATCTCGGAAACGGCTCCAACGGTTTTCATGAAATTTAGTTTGCAGGGGCTTTCGGGGGCGATAAATCGATCTAGCTAGATTTCATTATTAGAAACCTACCAAAAAAAAGCTCGGTCATCCGATATTATCATTTATATGGAACAGTTCTTAAATTCAATTTAGCTATAAAGCTTTTTCTTAAAACACAAAATTAAGGATGGGGAAAGGGCCAAGATAATCTGTTACCAAAATCAGTTGTTTAGCTGTCATTACCAACTTAATTCCGTCAATTAAAGCGACAGGCCGTTGAATCATCCCTTCACCTTGTTTCTCACAGCCCAGATGTTCCCATACACCATATTATAACGCAAAGTCAACGACCTCAAAAATTCCACAATTCCAAACAAAATTACAGGGGCCACAATCGTTCGTCGCCCAAATGACACGCCCGTGACGGCCAAATGACATAATTGTCAAAATAGTCACTGCACTGACAGCCGCACGTGACATCCACTACAGACAGAGACAAAAATACACCACCCCCACAACTTTGACAGAGACAGAGAATGGCGCGTCGGTGTCAATTATAGGCGGGGAAAGAGAATTAGAGAGGAGAACACGCCGGTTTCAAATTTGGAACCGTTTTGTTTTAAATCGATAAATCGTTCGATTTCGTGTTCGATTGCGTGTGGTCGACATTTCTAAGAATAATTGAATATCAATATTAAGTTATGATTCTATACTATTAAGATGATTACCGTGGAGTGAATGAATTCTGATTCATTCATCGCTCAAATGCGAAAATATTTCATGGCGATATTTCATAATAAAGACCATTCTATTAAGGGACATTATTATTAAATACGGACCATGATTTTATGTGCACATTTATTAGTGTGGTATAAGAAAAATCGGTCATATATTTGCGGGTCGCAGTCCTGCCCTTTCGACGCCTGTCGTGCATAAAGTCCGTGATCATTTCTCCTAATTATACGTGTGGCGAAGAGGGCAGGGACTTTTGGTTCGATGTGGGTGTTCGAAATATGAAATTACGAGTTGGCGCGAACGTGTGACAATGTTTTCTTTTTTAATAATAAATGGAGACATTGATTGCTGTTATTATGCCTAATGTGCCTACGTAGGAACTATAAACATTTTTAATCACCAAAGAGGTGAAGTTTTTTTGTAATAAAATTTACAACGATAAACGGGGAATATTTATGGGCTTTAAAATAAGTGTAACGTAAGGAGATGTCACGCATTCAACGCTGTGTCATGAAAGGACGATAATTATATTTATCGCTTTTTAATGAGCATGTTTACACACAGTGTTAAAAAGCGGAGTCATTTATTTTGTCATAATATGAATCATTTTGAAAGGTGACAATAATGTATTTTATTTTTCTTTTTTTATGTTGTTTGCGAATTCAGAATTGAATTAAATCGGAAAGTTGTTTTTGCATGACAAAAAGTATGACTATGTAAATTAAACTTTTCATTTGACTAACTACATGTAAGGTAAATTAGTACAAATGGAACACGGATGTATATTTCATCCACGCTTCAATTCTTGCTTAAATAGCGCTCCAAGGTGTGTGAAATGACGTCAAAATGAACCGTCTAATGAACTTTGGCATGGGGAATAAATTCTAAAATTTCAGTAGGAAAAGAGTTTAGCAGCTTAATGTTTACTTTAAGTTAATAGTTGAGTAAAAAAGCGAGAAGGAAGAGTATGTATGTGGAAAAGGACACTGAAGAAACGCGTATAGTTTATTTTCATACAATTTTTCGTTTTGCTATCACTAAGTAGATTAAGAAAAAAAGAAAAAAAAAGAGAAAAAAAAGAAAAAATGAGAAAAAAAAAGAAAAAATAGTCAAGCATATTGTGATTACTAGAAAATTTGAAGAAAACTTGGAAGGGCTATATACTGTTCACAGTCATTTCTACAGCTGTACCGCATGGAAGACCTCGAGTTTTGCCACAAGATTTCTCTCTGTCTGTCTTGGAATGCCAGATAAATTCTGCAAAACTCTCCACCCATAAAACCAGAGCATGTTGTTGACTTAACAAACATAATTAAACCGATTAAATCACCGCTGACCCGCAATTAATCGATTCAACGAACTATCGTTATTAGAATCAATTATTTCATAATCGATAAAAAAACTAGACACACGGAAGCTACACTACGGCCAATTATCGAGAGACAAAAAATCGATTGGATACGATTATGACGGATCGTTTAATCGATTCATGCTTTCGACGTAAGTAGGGGAGGTATGGGAAAATTGCTTACAGGTCAACTTTCTTAATCACAATGTGTAATGTAGGTGGTTTTTATATGTGTGCGTGACTTCTTGTGTGTTGCGTGGTTTTGTGTTGTGGACCTTGTTGGAAAGAGGTGAAGTGCTTTGATTACAAGAAAAATCATGTTTGCTTACTTTAGTTGAGGTCAACTCGGGAATAATTGCGTGCAGTTCAAACTTCAAACTACATCTATTTGAATACTAGCTGTGCCCCGCGGTCTCACCCGCATAAGTTTCGATCCCGTGGGAATATCAGGATTAGGACATAGTCATGGTCTACCCATTTGCCACATTTCATCCAAATCTGTTCAGCTGTTTCGGCGCTAAAGCGTAACGAAATACTAGGATAAAATGGATGGTCGATTCTAAGTAGTTTCTGAAGACTACGATAAGTTCTAATAATTCATACATTCAGATGATTTAAAGAACTTAACTAACAGCATCATCATCACGCCTGTATAGTACACCCACATTTTGACAAGTTACGTTTAAGCCCATGTAATAGGGGGCGAGCCTATTGCCATCAATAGAACTTGACTAACTTAATTAAATTCTATTTTAAATCAGTAACTTCAAGGTTAGCCATAAAAATCCTTAGCTCACCCCAAAACTCAAGGAAAAACCCCTAAACGGCTCAACCGTAAAATAACCTTCGATTGTCCCCAAAAATACGTCCAATCAATTTCCTGTGCCGACCATTAACTCGAAAAAAAAAAACTAAAAAAAATCGTATAAAAAGGCAAAGTTCGCCGTGTATAGACCATTTCTTCGGGGTCATAGCACCCAACAGGAAGTGGCGTTGCGGGTCGGCGCGCGCGCGGTCGCCTCTTACGAAAAATAATACTCTTCTAGGTATAACACATAGCCAGTCAGTCGTGTAACTGTACGGTTAAGAAGTTTTTATACACTGAATCTTATTGTTTTTTACCAAACTACGTGATATTATGCCATCTGCAAACGTTGAAGCAAAATTACATATCTTTTTACTCGACTGCGCGACTGCAAAGACAGGGTTATGTTTTTACTAAGCACTTAAGTGGTGTCTTTAAATGAATGGCAGGCTTAATAAAGACGAAAGAGATGTATTTTGATTGATAAAATTGTGTTATACTTCTATATCGGTGTTGTGTAAAAACAATAATAACTTCTCAGTTGACAGATGTTGTTTTTTTTATACGTTTTCTGTTCCTTGCACGTTGAATGAGATCATTTGTTGAAAAACGTTGTAATTCCGTGTTGGCGAGATGCGAATGTGACGTTGACACCAGCGTTTAACTACCTATAAGATTTAATTGCAATAATTGAGTAGGGTTTCATTTTCTGCCATGTGGAAAGCTACAATTAATTTTCTTAGGTAAACAAACTGCATATTTTATCGTTGCCTTAATACTCGTGTTCCTGGTCTCCTATATTCATCTTTGACAAATTTTCTGATGACTGCCATTGTCTTATTAAATAACACTTTTTCTCATTGACATCACATGTTTTCTACAGGATTGATTTCAAGCTATAATAATTTTGGCCGTATTTTTTCCGCTACTTCTTTTAGCCCTGCAGAATTTGGCTGCATTTCTTTCTGCAAATCTTTTCCGATTCCCAAAATTTTCTCTTTCTCTTTCTCCACAATACAAAAAAGTGAAACGCTCCCAGCCTTGAACCATCAGCAGAAGTCCACACGCGTGTGAACCCAGGGCACACGGAAGTTCACGCTTCGAGGGTCACAGGCCTACCTTATGTTTACTCCGACTGTGACTCGCCTTTAGCGCTAATTACAAACCCTTTGACAATTATTAGGAGATTTCCTTGTAGTGTATAATCTGAGTAATTGGGTTTAATTGGTTCTGGGGTTAAAGGATGTGGTGGTACTTTGTTGCGTTGTTGTGTCTTGTGAGAAGCTTTGAAAAGTGTCAGACCTCTCCATATAACTATGAAGTAGATAGTAGTTCACGCATAACTAAAAATGATACATATGAAATGTGATATGAATTTAGACATAACTGTTAGTAATTTATAGATTGTGCAGCCTTTTAATCTGGGCAGCTGCAATATGTTCCAAGACAAAAGTAATTGATTAGTAAAACATTATAGCGAAAATGGAGAGTGGACACACAGTGAACACTCGAAAGGATTTATTAAGTTGAATGCTTGTAAAAATCGACACAACACCAATTGCAAATTGAAGAATTATTTTACAAGATCCGTAATTAATCAATGAATCACTGCTGGACATAGGCATCCTTTCAAAACTGCGTCAAAATACCCAGATTTTTTTATTCCTTCGCCAAAAACAAGTGCTAACTTAAAACTAGGAAGAACCTCTCAGGTCAAAGTCCACTGACCTTGCAATCACTAATAACCATAATATATAAATATGTAACTCAATCAGAGAGTACAGTTAGTGTCCGTCATGGGAAGGCGCGTCTCATGCATATTGCACTACTTCGCCATAAAAATAATGTTTTACTGTAGTAATTATACGTTGGGTTACAATTAGCAATGCTGAGGGTAGCGGTGCGTTAAACATCTCTGCTCGCGTGATATTCTTTTTTTTTAAGATGCTGGCTGGGAATTCATCAGTTGTCTGCATTTTCCCAATGTTGGGGTCGATTTCCAGTCTGACCGGATGTAGCTGAATACCAGTATTTTATATGGAGCGACTGCCTATCTGACCTCCACAGCCCAGTTACTGGGTAACACGATATCCCTTGCTAAGACTGGTTGATAGACTTTCATAAAAAATCCATAGTGATATCATTAAAAATTAATAAATTAGCAGTAGAGTAGATAGTACGATCACCAGAAAAGTGTGATTTGACAATAAGCTGAAATAAAGTCAAAGGGTACAGAAGAAAGTCTTGTTGCAAAGACATAATAGTCTTGTGTCAAATAACCTCTACTTACCAACTATTTTCACTTAGAAAATTCATTGAAAGCTGTATCAATTAGAACTTCAAATGAATACAAAAAGTAATGATTCAATGAACAATTAATACCTTGTCTAATTAACATAAGCTACATATCAACTGTTTAACGCCAGCACACTAATTTTGTTTGCCTATCGCCCTTTATAACACCAACTACACTCAAAATTAAATGCTACTTCTTGTAAATAAAGTCCACAATCATTTGAAATTTGAGGAGATATATGGATTTTTATGGATGGTCATTTATGACTATGATATCAAAGGAATTGCAACTTAGAGAAGACAACACTAGGGTTGTTTTCAGATTGTTTTTATTATCTGATGGGTGGTTATGCTCAGTTAAATTAATAGATGCAATAAAAAAAAAAAAAAACTGGTGTAAAATACAGCGCGATCATATCACACGGTGTTTGTCCGTTGTTTTGTAAATAGCTGTGTTTAGACATGTTAGATTATCATAATATTTTGTTTGTGATTTGTAAACTTTCGGCCAAACATGTTTATAATATCTTACTGATAGGTGCAACAGTTAATGTATCGTCATTAGTTTTTTATTAAACATTAACGATAGGAATAGATTTTACATCTGATTTAAAATCTTCCACTGAAACAGCCAAAATCAATAAATCACCCTGTGTTGTCCCACTGCCACTTTAAGGCAAATCAATATGGGCTTAAGAAATTCTTCAGAAAGTTATAAATCTGTATGATTTTATTATTGTTACATTACCAGCTTCCAAAAATTTGTGTAACAGTTTTTGAAGAAATATTGATAAGATATTTACTTATCCCGGCTAATAGGCTGGTGATTGGTTTATGGCTACCGTGTTTTGTTTTTATGTAGGTCATCTCATAGCTGACCTCTGAAGTCATGACTATTTAGCCGGGGTTTCCTGTGGCTCCCTTAAGCTTCTACACTCAAAGCCTCCAGCCAGGGGCATACAAACTGGACTTATATACTAGGCGAGCGCTCGCTAAGGGCACCACCTGTGGGGTACGAACCTCGGCTTAGGGCGTCGCTGGAGGGCCTCCTTCTGCGAAGCAGTAATGCTCGCGAAGGAGGATGCGGAACGCGTGAGGTAGAGGCAAATTTTGCGCACTCGCGCCCCTAACCACCGCAGGAGGAGACGCCCTGGGCGTTGGGAATCGCAGGCCGATTTCCGGCCACCGTAGGCGCGGGCTTGCGGACGGTGAGCAATGGGTAGCTCACCGTCCGATAAGGACCAGGCCCGGGTCGACAGCGCGTTGTGTTTCACGTGCGCCTCAAAGAGATGTCAGCAGAATTGACGGGGTCCGCTAGGGCCGATGCCTGCCGGGGTTGCAAAGAAGTCCGAAAGGGAGATCGTGGCCCCCGGCAACATGGCAATCGAAGGAACACGGGTGGGTTTTAGTCAGTAAGAGTCTGACACGCCCTCCCGCTCCGCCCAGAGCTGGAGAAGTTATTTGATAAGTTCCCACCCAAAAAAAAAAAGAGCGTCGCTGGAGGAAGGACATCAAAGATGGGACGGGCTGGAGATCGGCAACATTTGGCATTTCTTATTTATAGAGCAAGATACGTAACAGAGAATTCAAGCTTATTTCTCTTAATTCTTTACTGGTGTCGGCAGGAACTATAGGAGTGGCAAAAATATTACTTAGTCATCATTTAGTAGAGGAGCTATGCGTTTATACTTTTCGTACTTAACTATTGTCACCGGTCGAAGTTTAGCTCAGTTTCAGTGCATGAACCATAGTAATATAACAGTCACTTACAAAATATTTCATTGTAACGCAAATCAGACGCTAATAAAAGAATAAGTTATCTTCATCTTCCGCCTTCCACAACCTCAAAGCATATGATTAACCAACTTCATCGTTGAACTGTAATATTACAATTAATTTAATTTAAATTGGCGACACCACAATTAAGATGGTCGTGAAAGTCAGAGACAATAGGAGAACGCTCCCACGGAACATCTTGCCGTGTCACCTACATACTCAGAATGTAGATCATGGCTATAGACTAGATTTTTGGTGCAAGCTTTGATCGTTGTTGCTGGATGCTTTTATGTTTGTCTGTGAGAGGCTACATAACTACAGTTAAACCAGAAAAGGTTCGGTAATCTTCGTGTTTCCGAATTAGCACGAACGTTGTGCCACGGAGTAACTCCCCACAGATGTAAAGCTTCTTAGTTTTATACTACCGCGCTTTTTAGTAGTGTACATATTCATCATATGAAGTTTTCTCTATGTCGCGTTACCTACTGCGGTCGCATCTCGTCATCTGTCACTGAAACCTTTTGAATAGATTTTTGGAATTGCATTAAGTTATTAATCTATAATTTGATTAACATGGTAATACAAAATAGGCAAGTACTTCCATGGTTGTAACAGTTCTTTACAAGATTTCATAATCGCGCGTTCGTATGTTCGTAGATAGACGATGATTGCCGAAGCGCGTACTGTTCCTGGGAGATCTGTGTGTATTGTAGTCTATTTCTTTACTGTTTTGAGCTGACTAGTTCTACATTCACACCTATCTGAAGTCATCAAAATCCGTCCGTACCATGCGTGGCTGTTTCTACTTCAAGATTTACGCGACTACGAGGCGGCCGGTATGACCACTCCCTGAAGCGAATCATTTAAATTGACGAAACTGTTTCGTGTATTTCCACGCATCCGGACAGATCAATGTATGAAACTTAGTACCTACTAAATATTTGTTCGACATACCCTGGGCAGTCAGGCATATTATTTATGCATCTACAGGATAACTCCGTTAATCAGCTTACAACCTCATAGGACAAGATGCGAGACGCTATACAGAAAAAAAAACAGTGACACTCCGGGAATGCCGACAGAAATGGAAACTTGAAAAAAAATCGGCACTGCGGTAATCAACGCGTTGATGCCTTTTACTCTACGGTGTCGGTGAATTCCGTTACAGTGTCGGGAAATCAATGGTTTAGTCCCATCTCAAAAATGGCTAACTCGCCTAAAGAAGTTTTCACTTCAATAAAATGTTCCTACCTATTCGAAGAAAATTTGGCCAAGACAGCAGACCTATTGTCTTGTTTAAATAATCTGTTGATGTAAGAATGTAGGTAATATTTTTATTCTCATCATTCCCACTGATAAGGAAAGCCATCATGGTTAAATAAGCAGTGCCTAGAATTCAAACTAATTCTCGGAGTCTAGCCCCCAACGCCATTTCATATTTGCATATTCTCACGCTCGACCCTTCCGAAGTAAGCAAAAAGAACGGTTAATGTCTACCAGTAACGGTTCTAACAATCTACATAAATATTACTATGCGATGAGATGTGAATGAAATCGGCGTAAAATCGAGACGTTTATCATAAATCTGCGTGTGCGCAATTTCGTGCGTATGACCCGTAACGTGTGAAGTAGAGTTACAGCAGGTTTGACATAAATGTTGTGGGTTCCTGTAATATACGGACTGTCGCTCGCTGGCCAGAAAACGACCGTTCATTACTGAGGTCTTTGCAGATAAGTTTAACGATTAGTTTATATAATTATGATTAAGAAAATAGCAATCTTGATTATTTTCAGCCACAGAACTGTCTGTGAGTAGGATGTTAAGATTCAGTGTTGTGGAAGTTACACACAAGATCAGGCCCAGTTGGTTATGACATATTGAATCATTGAGCTCTGTATAATTACGTACGTGATTATCTCTTTTAGAAATATAGGAAGTAGCCACCTCCGATAGCCCAAGAACGCAATTACCACATACACCAGTGAATGATCACGCAGCAAATTAGAAACACTAGCGGAACGCAATTTCTTTACCATCTACATTTACCTCTGAACCGTTCATTAGAACACAAAAGGAAGCCATAATAATAAGTCATAGTATCTCAATCACTGCTGAATCCACTCTGGCGCAGCGCGATGGCGCGTCCCGTCGCGGGTGGCTGCGTTCACAAGTGGAGCAAAGGTGAAAGAACAAACTGAACGGCGCGGACGGTGAAACTCGAGGTAACGTATGTAGGCGGGACTACCTATGATTTGTGTGGTTGATTTTCTTTAAATTAACGTTGTGAGAGGGAGCTGTGATGGTACAACGGTACAAGGATCTTTTTTGCGCGTGGCTAAGATCAGAACTAACGCCGCCATCTTGATTTATCAATACAATTTTTGTGACAATTGCAAAAATGTTTACCAACCCTGTCAAGCCCTGTCAAAGATACTATAGTAGCACTAAAATATGAAGAATCAAAAAGATAGTCTGAAACTGGGAACAACATGTAATTTGCCTTAGACGGGAGATTTTCTACACGATTAGTAGAAACAGACGATGTCAAAAATCAAGCAAAGACATGTTATTTCTATAGATATGTCTTTTTGTAGAGTAGGTAGGGATGAAATCTTATCTAATTTAATGTAAGTAATTTATTGTAATCAATTTAGCTTTTAATCATTTATTTTAAATTTTCATCTAAACTTTGGATTATTTACTTGGTTTTAATTAATTAATTGTGTTATTATCTGTGCATAATGTAGTGCATGCTGTGCTTTTATATAAGTAATGAGGCGCTTAGAGGTAAGTTTGTGATGTACAAATTGTGAAGTAATAGTGTACTCATTGTTGAAGAGCCTAATAATAAATTAATAAATAAATAGAATAGGTCATGCGACGCGTGCTAATCAGAGAAAGCATTTAAAATACTGTAATTGGTGGTGGTCAAGTCATCGTTTAATTTGGCGATAGATGAAAATACTTTCAGAAACCTGAGATCTTGTAAGAAAATATTCTTAGCTAACAAACCAACTGTAGCAAAGACTCAATAGCTCATGAGGTAAGGAACGAGCTACGCTTCACGTGGGCGTACAGACAACGTACCAATTATATTATCTTTTGTATAAGCATAATAAGTGTTCAATTTAACGATAGATTTTCAAGCTGCTGGAGGTTTAATTCCTTACAATCAAGGGTTGAGGATCATTCTTTACGTACCCACTAGATACGTAAAGATTACGTATTACGTATACAGATTTTGTTTAGTTTCAAGAAAGAAACGGGAAACAAGGTAGCCCAAAAGTGAGGAAATGACAATATAAATCTAAAAAAGGAAAGAGTAGAGAAAAGATATGATAAAAAACACAAAGATATGTACAGATATTATTTGCTGGTTAAGAGCGTTTATTCTGAAAGTGGGCAACGTCGCAAATAGATGTCAAATATTACGCTGTTTTGATTAATTTGGCAATATTACTGTATGGAAATAAGAAATGTGGCTAACTAGTTCCCTAGAATATTAATAAAGAATTGCAATTTGATGTTGTAACAATTTTAAAGGCATTTGGAAAGTTTCCAAATACTTTTTTTATATCTAAAACTAAATATTCGGTATTACGATATTAATTATTGCATTCATTATTAATATTCTAGGGAACTAATTAGCCACATTTCTTATTTCCATACAGTAATATTGCTAAATTAATCAAAACAGGTAAATATTTGACAGCTATTTACGACGTTGCCAACTTTTAGGATAACCTCTCTTAAGGTGCATTCTCATCGGAAATATTCGTTCGCGAACGTGGTAGTGAAAATTCCATAGCGTGAGCAAAACATTCGTTTGAAAACAAATGATAGTGATGCGAAAGACCAGTACTTTTTGAACCATGTCCACAAATAAACTTCAAATTTACGAACGAATGCTCAGAAACAAATGAATCGATGTGCCAAAAGCTCAGTGAAACTGGCTATGAATCGGCACTTAGTAACTAGAAACTCGTTGGTACTCGTAGATTTTCTTACGTGGGCGGAGTTACAGCATGGTGGGAGTGTGATTTGTGTATGATTTCCTTTTAGCTATACACCTTTATTGCAGCAAATTGTTGAGTTTAGATGTTTGAATTTAAATTGTTATTAGTGAAACAATAACTTAAAACAAAAAATCATGCAGCGATGACACCTGTCAGTGTTAACTTGAAGTTAGTTAGTACTGTTAATTATGGTTAGACAAGATGGCGATTTAGTGACCTGCATCCGTCAAGGGGGTGATTCTATCTGTCATTCTATACAACTTTCGCTATGAAACACATTATACAATTTGTAAAAAAAAAAAAACATACAAGAATCGAAATTGTCTATGTCTGTAATTGGATATGAGTTTCATGGTGTAAGTTGTTTAGTATGACGGGTATCACTCCCTTGATGGATGCAGGTGTCTAAATCGCCACCCTGTATATTGCCAACAGTTACATCCAAGATAAGAGTGCTTGGAAATATGCTGGGTCTACTCAAACAAAACAAACTGACAAAATCAAACTGGTTGCTAATTTTATTGTAAACATTTTTTTTTTTTTGTTATATGACATTGATTTTACATTCTGTGATTACTTCCTCACACACTGACTTATAAATTTAAAAAAATTTGTTACTACTTTTACAATGTTTGTTAATATGTGAGCACCATGTATCTATCACATAATTAAATTATCTGTCGTTGCTTCATTTTTAATTCTTTTTACCTATTGTGGTATAGTAATTTTATTCTAGGTGCCTCGTCTTCACATATAATTATTTAACTAACTAACCTATACAAAATATTTAAAAAGAGTAACGGTGGAGTTTCTTGCTCATTCTTCTCCATACGAAAACTACCTTTTGGAAGGGGCGACTAGAATCAATTTTAATATTTTGTAAATTTTGACGTTCAAAAGTGTCATACAAGGGCTATTTGAAATAAATGATTTGACTTTGACTTTGTTAACGTGTTTGCAAAAACACACACCGGCTATCATTATTTACAATAATTACTTGAAATACGTAATGTTAAAATTACTTTTTCAAAATAATCCTTTAGAGGTCACTTATTTATTTATAGATAAACGTATGATAACAACACCGCTTCGTTTGACGTACCTGCCACAAGATGACGTATGTGCATAATCTAATATTATAATAGAAGTAACGTGACTTAAAGCTATTATTATTTTAGTTATTTGCTGAAAATTGTACGTCAAATGGTCGAGTGATATTGGGTTTTCCATGAAAAATTTCTCAGTAGCAGTCCGGAGTCTAGATTTGTGCCCGGTTGATGGCAATAGGCTCGCCGTCCATTACATGGGACTTTTTTTTTGGGTGGGAGATTATCAAATAACTTCTCCCGCTCTAGGTGGAGCGGGAGGGCGTGTCAGATTCTTACTGACTAAAACCCACCCGTGTTCCTTCAGTTGCCATGTTGCCGGGGGGCCACGATTTCCCTTTCGGCCCGTATTCGCAGCCCCGGCAGATTACATGGGACTTAAACATGACTCTACACTATACACTACAAAATAGGTCACTTGGCAGTGTATCAGCTCGCTTTCAGACCTAGTTTTAGTATAGAATACTAATACGTTTTTCTTGGAGTTAATGATCGATTTCTAACTTGTATTGTTTACTAGTAAGTACTAATACATTGCTGGCCTATTTGGCACAGTGCCAGAGACTTCCCCGCTTCGGTGCGGGATTGATTCCCGCATCGGGACAATGGGTGCTTCCATTATTTTGCATGATACGATGTGTTTATTGTGATGTATGGACACATGCATTAATATATAACCCTCCTATTTGTTCTAAGGAATTGTAATGCGCGAGGAGTACCCAATTAATGGAGCTGTCAATATATATGTTGATACTTGCACTTTGATTAATCGAATCTTTCCCCGAATGAGTTGATTTTAGAAAGAAAGAAAGAAAGAAAAATAGGTTTATTTGTCACAGAAACACGTGCATACATAAAAACAAGAGTAATCAAAGAATAACACAAAGTACATAACAAATCACGAGCATAGAACAGAATTTACTTAGGCGGCAGCTGCACGACATGACTGCGACAAGAAGGCTTCCACTCAGCATGATGCGCATGATTTTAGCTTTAGGTATCACCACCAGCACCCTAGTCAAAGTCATTCTTATCGTTAGTGAATTCTAACTTTGAAAACAGCTTTCGTCAATCCCATATTATTCATGAAAGATCTTAGCCAAGCACAATATTAGGTAAAGTTTCCACTAAATAAATTCTAATTTGTATTTATTTTAAATATACTACTGTTTGTTTTTCCCAAATGAAACAATATAAAAATAAATGATGAAATTAACAACCGTTTGCTTTTCATTGACGTCTTTCCGCAAAAACGACTGCACGACGTGACTTTGTATTGAGGGGAGACATTTTCCCGAAAATTATCATTCCGCCGCTCATTGTACGAAACCAAATGAAAATCGAAATGAACACACCTTAGCATTAAGCATTTGTATTAGTAAAATGTAAAGCAACCGTCGGAATCAGTCCAGGAGGTCGGGTGGCGACTCGTTGCCCAACGCCCAGTAATCGTATTCATTGAAGCGACCCCCGACACTGTTGAATGCTGATTCATATTTATGAACATCTTCTTTTATTACCTATGTATACGTTTGTGTAAGACTGGGTAGATACCTAATGGGTTTATGAAAGTAGGCTCTATTGGTTGTTTAGGAGGAATGAGGAAAATGTCGTGAGGAAGTTTCCAAGTATGAATGTGGATGGCTATAAGAGTGGGAAGGCCAAAGAAACGATGAATAGACTAAAAACAGAAAAGAAAAAAAAAGAAAATAAAAAAAAAGGAATGATGATATGACGACTAATAAAAAAGTATGGAATAGAAATACCTGTTGCGTCGACCCCAAATACATTGAAATAAGTGCAGGACAATGATGAGGCTCTATTGTTAATTGGTAGATTTTTTTTTAACCTAATATGTAAAGTACGCGAAAGAAGGCCCGCGGAAAATTGTGGAACTATATTTTTTAAATGCAATGGCATAGACACTAGCGCCACGTCAAAGGGCCTTCTTTCGTGGTGGGGCCTGTAGCTATATTTGGCTACTAATAGAAACATACAGCTGGAGGCCTAAAACGGTCACATTAAGCAATTCCTCACATATTTTAGCTGAATCATATTCAATTCAATTCATATCAGAATTATTTTCGGTTTAAATATTGCCGCATGAAAAAAACGAGGACCGTAATTTTACCGGATAATTTTTCTTTACAGTTTTTATAATCAAATGAGATTTTTATTTCTACAGTGCAAATGTTATTTCATTAAAATACAAAAGTGTCAAATAGATGAATTGCGTAATATGAATTGAACGCAGATAATAATAATTATTTTTCTGCCAAAGCGGTCGTTTTAAGCCCCTATACTGTGTGTGTGGCTCTACGAAATCACATGACAATTTTCATAGGAGGGTTCAAAATACCACAAAAACAGAAGTTTTTAAACTGAAATCTGAATATAAACTCAGATTTGTTGGTCCATAGTTACATGTTTGAACTTAGTATAAAATCGTGTGTCCACTGCTATAACTGCAGTTTGTTATGCTAATACACATTACTCATTATATAAAACCGTGTGTTTTACGCACTAATACAAAATTAGAATTGTCCGCTCGCTCCCAATTGTTCGCTAAATTCGGCCAAGGGTTACTAGAATATGAACCACGTAAAAACAAACCAATTCTAGCATAATGACACTTGACAAAGCACTTCACACAACGTAAAACATACGGCTAGGTGCACAATAACGCCCTTCTGGCGCAATATGCACTTTTTGCACAATTCGTACGCTGCAATGATCGTGCGAAAATGCTTCTTGTTCGCCAGTTTCATTGTCATGTACCAACTATTTATGAATGTGTGTGAGCTCACCTAAATAGAGATTGGGTGGAGATAATACGTTGCGAAACAAAACGCTTAATTTGTGTGATAACTCGGTAAGGTCTGACCACTAGATCGGTCGATGACTCGGCTTCTTACAAACGTCATCGCTGAATTCTCACGGCTATTATTATATTTATTTTCAGGCTGTTCGCTTGTTCTACAGGTGGAAGCAAATTGAATAATTTCATATTTTGTTGTTTTTTAAATAGAATTTGTTGTAAGGATTGTTTCGTGTTTAATTTTAACGCACTCGTTGCGTTTTATGTCCGGTCATGATCAGCTGGTTAGCAATCATTCAGTGCAACATGTAGTGTAAGGGCATTCTTGTAAAATTTTATAATTTTATCAGCCATTAGTTCCTAATAATGTAATTGCTAGGGAGTTTGTTGCGCCATTTCTTCTTTCCAGCTAAAGGCACTAGGAAGTGGTGAAGGGTGGGCGTTTTGGGGGACTGTCTTATGTAATTTTGACGTTCGAAAAGTGCTAATTCTCTTTAATGACTTTTGATCTAATAAGGTCTTTAAAAATCATCATGCCAATCTTTTCCCAAAAATGCTTCAGTCGGCTTTCATTGGAGTCTAACAGAATATACGCCTGAAAAGCCCTTCAAAATTACTTAAATCACAGTTCGCGCATTTACAGGGTGGCAGGGACATCGACGCGAAAACTGTTACCATGGATTCAGACCATGGTTCTGAAACACCCTGCGTTAAAATTTTTCGTCGGTTATTTAAATGAAAATCAGCTGTTCCATACATTTTGACCGCGTTGGTATTGCACTTTTCTATGAAACAGCTGTTTTTTTTTCATGTTATAGCTATGACTGGCAGAAGAATTAGTGATATACACATAACATCATGCCTGTAATCCATGAAGGGTTAGGGCAGAGGTTACCTATATAAAGTACACCCACATTTTGCCAGTTACATTTAAGTCCCATGTACTACTAGCCTATTGCCATCAACGGGGCATAAATCTAGACACGGGGCTGCTACTGAGAAATTTCTAATGAAATAATATAATATTCTTTATTTTATACACCGTGAAATTTGAATCACAGTTTTGCTAGAACAAAAGTTGTTCAGACCATGGTCTACTACCATACTACAGCATCCAATTTAAAAAAAAAAAACATAATTGGTTTTGAAAAAAATAAAAAAAACAAAGTTTAAAACGTCAAGATTATCGTTACTCCCTACAACACAGACACCACGCATGGGACACAGCATTGTTTACAGGGAAATGTACCTCCATAAACGAAATTTAGTAAGCAGTAGATAATCTTGACATTTTAAACTTTGTCTTTTTGTGTTTTTTCAAAAACCAATTTATGTTTTTTTTATTGGATGCTGTAGAGTGGTAGTAGACCATGGTCTGAATAACGTTTGTTCTAGCAAAACTGTGATTCAAATTTCACGGTGTATAATAAATATTCTTTATTTCACCAAAAGCATCACAGTACAATAACCAAAAACTAAGAGCATGTAAGGCTTATAACTAGGTCACAATAATTTTAATTCCCTGACTCCTAAACTAGGTGTATGTGCCTGTGTCTTAGGAGTCAGAATTAGTGTGATATACAGGGTGTATCAGAAAAGTGTGGTCAAATTTAAAGGTGTGTGGTACAGAGACCAACAAATTGAACAACTTTCTTCAAGGGACCAACATTGTAATCGCGAAAAAACCTTTCTGATACATGCTGTATTAGAATATTTTCATATCTTAAACGAAAATAAATTTACATTAAACTTTTCGCAGGTACAGGTTGTTGCCCAATTTGATTTAAAGAAATCCAAAAATTAAAACGAAACTTAACTAATCGGATTACAGCGCTGACCTCAACTTTAGAAAGGTAAATTACTGCGGTAATTAAGAAAAAAACGGTCGGTACATATGGTCGTGCTCTAACGGCTATTGTCTCGGGAAAAAATATTCTTTATACGTACATAGAATCGTTTTTATCAGATTTTCGCACGGTCCGACACTTAACTGTTCATATATACAGTGTGCTCGGCTAACGCGGTAAATTTACGGGTAATATGGCGAAAATATCGCTGGAATTGCGCAGTTAGTTATTCTTAATTAACTGCTATTTTAAGTAAATAGCGTCAAGTGTAGAGGTAAGTTTTAACTGCGAGGTGGTAATGGTTTATTTTAACTTTTAAAATGACAGTGAGAGACGTTTTGTCCCAGATATATTTTAATTTCTATTTTTAGTATGAAGATTTAAGTAACCGTGTATGCAATTCATAAATCTACTTTTAATTTGATATGCAAGTTTATTATTTCTGCAGTATAAAGTTCGTTAATTAAGGTAAACACTGCTTAAAATAAAAACAAATTACACACAAGTCTTTTATGTAGAGAAAAACGTCCACCACATCCGTATCCAAACAACTTTATCACCCTGTATACATTTCAGTGTGGCAATTAATAGGTTTTGCGCCACAACAGTTGCGCCACTGTTGCGCAGCCATCCTTGACAGGCGGGCGGCTCCCGAAATATGCCCCAAATGGAATGACCTTGCACCTATTTATTTTTATATTGTCTGTATTACGTTTCATTGTGAAATGAAAGAGCTTTGAGTTTTATTATTATGACATAATGATAAACAGGCCTGTATAGATAGTGCAATTCACCAAGACGCGCCCCACTCCGTGATTGCTGTACTGTAAGCTGAACTCTAGTACTGCGCGGAGCGGAGTGGGGCGCGTCTTCGTGGATTGCACTATCTATAACTATTAAACAACCTCTTCTGTAAAAATCTCACCATGTGCTTAAGTTGAAGTGAGCTGTCAATAGTGTCCATTCCTAACATCTGGTGGATTGACAGCTCACTTCACCTAAGTTTTCACGGTGATTTGAAAAATCCCACCGTGGAAACTTACGTGAAGTGAGCTGTCAATCCCTAGCATCAGGTGGAATGACAGCTAGCTTACTTTACCTAAGTTTTCACGATGATTTGAAAAATTCCACTGTGAAAACTTACGTGAAGTGAGCTTGAAGTGAGCTGTCAATAGTGTTAATCCCTAGCATTAGGTCAGGTGGAATGACAGCTTGCTCACTTAAAGCTCACTTCACCTAAGTTTTCACGGTGATTTGTAAAATCCCACCGTGAAAACTTAGGTGAAGCGTGCTTGAAGTGAGCTGTTAATAGTGTCAATCGCTAGCATCAGGCGGAATGACAGCTCACTTCACCTAAGTTTTTGCGAATATCTATTTCAATCACCACACTTGCTTACAGGTGCTCTCTAACCGAGAGCATTCGCTTGTAATGTAACATTTCAGATTCGATTTTCAGCATTACGTTGTATCAAAAAAATCATTTTAGACATTGCGCACTGTAATGTTCGGTTCTCCTCCCTCACTAATGCAATGCTCGAATCTGAACTGTTATATAACAGGCGAATGCTCGCGGTGTGGGAGCACCTTACTGTTCGTTGGCGATTTCAGATTCAGGCCAATGAAATAATGGATTGTTTTGTTATGTAAAAAATAAGTAGGTACGTGACGTTCACTGCGACTCCCAAGTATACGTTTGATTGCTACGACTAACCAATCAAAAATATTTACAAAAATTGCGTAGGAGCTATTTTTATAAATAGCTAAATATTTTCATTTTCAGCTCTGCAGCGGAATGTAATCCAATGATGTCATAAGACGCCTTTGCTTATGTTTACCTAGGTATTAAAAAAGAACTAATTAACTCGGCGGTGATAGCAAAAACGCCTGCCAGTTTCAGAATTAAAACATAATTATTTAAAAACTGCAAGTTTTGGTTAAAAGTTGTCCACGAATCAACCAAAGGTATTTTGCACAAACATTTTTAAAACGTCCCGTTACGAAAGAGGTCCATGATTTTTTAATTTTTTTTTAATATCCTTCTTTGTTCATAGACCAAATTCGAAGTACCGGCCGTAAAGGCAGGCGCACACTGGCCGTGCATACCAAGTAAGGCTGAGCTCACACGTGACGCGACTTCCGTTCGGCTGGCTATCAGCTGATGCATTCCTTTGGCGTTCGCTTGATGAGTGGGACTTTTGAACTTTTGTATTTATTTTGAAAATCGAATTTGGAATTGATTGTTTAAATATTTTTTTTAAATCATTTGTTTTACGTTACTGACATTTTCAAAATAAGTGGCGTGTTAGGTACATGAAATAATGACAGGTTTTGTGAAAAATACTTAATTAGTTTTATTTTGCATTTGCCGAATTTAGAATTTTAAATTGGTAATTAAGTACTCTCAGTGCGTCATTTCTGATGCTTGTATAAAATTAGCATTTTCTTAGAAAAGTTTTAGTGTAGGTTTAAATTTTACGCATGTGCCAATTCACAAATGTTGACAACTGTAGGTCACTAGAGGTTAAACGCCAATGTCAGTGGCACTGAAAACGTTAGCAAATTCTAGAATTAATAATAGTAATTTTCATCAGTAACATGATAGAAAATAAAAAAATTCTTAACTGTGACGAGTCAATGACCCATGTAATGGCTGTCTAAGAGTTCACTACTTTCCATATACCCTCTGTGAATATAAAAAACAGCGTTTTATGGTGTAACATGACATCGTGCAATACCCTATTAATGGGCAAGCTTCCCCTGATACTGCAAACCTATTTATTTTGACATTTGTGTGTCGGTCAACTTGGTATCAAAGGTTTTCCAAGCCGTTGGCCCAGCTCCTGATCTCTCTCCGGTCGTGTCGAATTGTTGTCTCATACGAATATGAGAGAGAGGGAAGAGAGTGCATCTGTGTCCGCGATACACGTGTGCACTATAATATCTCCCGCGCCGAAGGTGGTCTCCGCTGAGATTGGTCGCCATGGCCGAAATTCAGTCTATTATTCTATCTATCACGGACGGATAGGAAGCAGTTTGTTTAACAGTTGTAGTTAAAACGCTGATAAAACTTTTGTAAAATGATTTGATTTAAGAAGCATATAAACCAGTTTCTAGTTATAAATGCTTTAAAACGAAGTTATAACCTAACATTTTCGCTTGATTATCATTAATTACATACCGTTAATAAACGATAACCGTTCTACACCAAAACATTGTAAAACCACCCTTAACTGTACACAAATAGAGTCCACGCCGAATGCAAAATGTAAATTGGTAGTTTTCTACACATTAAGTTCATTGTGTATAGTGAAAAGATTTTCCCACGAAAAAAGGAAAACGTGTGTTGAAACTAGTTGCGACACTGTGTTGCGTGTTCTATGGCGCAGTGAATGGCATGCTGTAAGGTCATAGTGCGTTGACATATGAATAAATGTGATAAATAATACGCTTAAATGAGGTTTTAGTCGATTTTCTGTTGGTTAGTCTATGGTTTGAGAATGTGGTGATAAAAAAAATAAAGTTTTGTTTAAAATTGGAACACATCGGGGTGTATAGTCGGAGGACTCTCTGCTTTTAAGGACGTATTTTCAACAACAACATAGAATACGACGTCATTATAAGGGCGTGAATCGTTCAAAACCGGAGCTGGAGGTAATGCAAAAAAAATAATTTTAATTAAGAAGCGTTTGTAGCCATCAACTGAAATACAGGTGATTTAGTCACCTGCATCCGCCAAGGGGGTGATTTTGTCCGTCATACTAGCTTTACATAGGTAATAGCTTTTGCTATGAAACTCATATCCGATTCGTGAAAAAATTATCACATTATTATTATACAACAGTAGACAATTTCGATGCATGTATGAAAAGTTAATTTTTCTTGTACGAATCGGAAACGAGTTTCATAGCGAAAGTCGTTTAGTATGACGGGTAACCTGTAGATCGCGGAGCCTTTAAACAAAATGTTTTCAAATTGGTATTACATTATTTCTGCTGATCAAAGCCTCTTCTACAATGTATTTTCTATTTATTACCTAAGTATTTACTTTAGACACAAAGTCGCAATTTATTTTTTATGACTAACAGATAAAAAAAACTCATAAATTAATCTTGCATGACATTGAGCGATATAATTACACCCGCGCCGAAGGGCACTGGGCTTGAAAAACCTGCCTCCTGAGGCATCTAAACCGTAGTAATTTTCCAGTTTTCCTTATACAATTAATTGTTGTTTTATTCAGTCATTTCTTGGTATGCTAATAAGATGTTCATTAAGTATGCTTGTTAATTCCAAGTTTATACTGTTTTTTTTAAGTGTTAAAAGGTTGGTGACTTGATTTTGATTTGACCGAATCCGGGTGTACTGATTAGTTGTTTGTTACGGTTTTTGCTACCTGACCAGCTTCCGAAATATTTTCGTAATGTGTAAAAGCAATTTACAAAAAAAAAACAACTGACTTAAAAATAACTCACTACAAAGTACTTAAAACATAATTTTAGTTTCGGCAGTCGCTGACTTTACTTTTGTTTGTTTGTTGTATTAAAACGTATTACAAACAAGTTTTCAGTCTGTAATAGATTTTCAGTTGAAAATAGCCTGGAACGCTTTTCATAGTTTAGTAATTGTATGTCTAGGAGTGGAGGAAGCTATACCTATGTTCAATCAAATTAGATTTGTTACAGCAGTAGTGGCAATCATGTCATTTGGTTTAAATAGGTCCTTATTTTTATTACTGTTTTTCTTTTATATAGATTCTTTTGTTTTAGATTTTGTGAATGTGAGAACGTTGTAGGCTGTAGACTTGTGAACCATTTTCTATTTTACTAAGTGCCTACTTGGTACTTGTTGATAGGCCTACACTGTCCTCCCATACCTATTAACACTGTAATTTGAAAACATTGTTGAAACCATTTATTTTGAAAAGAATAACCGTGGAGTTTCTTGCCGGTTCTTCTCCATAGGAAGCGACCAATTGGAACCGTGCACCTAGCTTCTGACGTTTCATAAGTGCCCTTGTAGGTTTATGTGTATTTTTTTTTATGTATGCTTACGTAAAGCTACAACTCCTGGCAATCCATTACTTCATAGGTTTGAAAAATTCGTCTGCTCAACAACGTAAATGATGCAATGAACGTGGGTGTACTGTCAAAATGAAAGGAATTGTGAACTGTCATATATTTGTGTGTTATGCAATTACTCCACAGGTAAACTGGAAGCTCCAGGGTCGCGGGAAAGTCCGAAAGGGATACCGTGGCCCCTGGCAACATACAGGCAACTGAAGGAACACGGGTGGGTTTTAATCAGTAAGAGTCTGACACGCCCTCCCGCTCCGCCCAGAGCGGGAGAAGTTATTTGATAATTTCCCACTCTAAAAAGAAAAGTAAACTGGAAACTGCTATGAATCTTTAGTTTGAAATTGAATAATTTTCGAAAAAGTTTAACTTAATAAAACGGACGATTAACCACGTAAGTAAATGTACCACCACAGATAATATCGCTAAAACACATGTATGTATTCCTACATAATGTATGTATTGTGAAGAAACTCTATAGTCTATGCGTATCATTGTGAAATATTCGTGGGCGGTACTTATGTACACGTACGCCACGGCTATCAATCATACCCTGAGTTTAATTGAAGATGATACGATTTTTCAAGGCGAACATATGGGAAATAATTACTAGTGTCCGCGCTTAACGAGCGGTAAGATTTAGAAACGGAACGCCTACCAACTACTAAGTTGGTCAGTCATTTTTTCATGAACGGCTGAAGTTCATTTCAGTTTTATATAAGCTTCTGAAACATAATGCATAGTTCTTTAAATTTGTATGTCTTATTAAGGTAATGAAAAGTGCATTTAAGTAAACTGCGCCATAAATAGAAAGACTCAATAATGTTGGCTAGGCAAAGTCTAAAAGATCTTTTTTTTTTTCTTTTGGTGTTTGCTTGACAGTCCTTACGGGTCGTCAGAAGCCCGAAAGTCTGACAGCCAGTTTTATCAATGAGTATCGTATTACGCTGTTAATGGGTTGTGGGGGACAGATAGACCGTCGCTCCATGTAAAATACATGGTAATCAGCTGCATCCGGTTAGACTGGAAGCCCACCACAACATAGGAAAAGGCTAGGCAGATTAATTGAGGCAAAGTCCAAAAGTCCCGAATGCTCGTGCATTTTACTGCTCAATTTGCTAACTCTAATGAGCTTAACTAGTAGACTTGATGACTTCAAAATGCTTTAGTCCCTCATCTAGAGTTTATATATAAACTTTTTATAAAAAAATAAACCGACTTCCAAAAAAAATACTACAAACTGAAAAATAACTTTAATTTCGGAAGTCGACGGGTAGGTAGGTTTCGGAAGTATTTTAGTTTTTTGCCACCGACTTCCGAAATTAAAGTTAAAGTTAAATCGGTCATTGACGAAAATATCGATGAACACACATTAAAAAAAACCACTCCTTTTTTGAAGTCGGTTATAAAGCGCCGGTACTACATTTGCTATGTAACCCCACTAGCCAAATGAAAGAGTATCGGCAAACCACAGATAATATAATGCCAAACTAAGCCCAGTTCGAGATGAAAATCAGCCAAAAGATTTCCTCTCGACCGGCCGCCTAGCCATGCGTACAAACGTTTGCTCACAGCACAGAGCCGGACGGATCTTGCCTCAGCCTCATTAAAGATTCTAGGTCGTTCTGCAATCGTTAATTAGCGAGATAAGTACTGTATTAATTGTGTACGCCATTGGAGCGACTATCGCGCCATCTTGTGAGCGGCGTTAGGTTAGCTACAGATCGGTGACTTTTTCGTTTTGGGTTGAAGGTTTTGCTGCTGGAGAACCTTAGGAGCTTTAAGAAAAAACTTATTTTGATTTTCTAGAAGTTCTTCTATTATTTTTGCAAACAAATACGTAAGACGGAGTTTAGGTTCCTTTGGTTATTGTGTGAAGGTGTTTTGAAATTGCCTATCCTTTTAGAAGTTTTAATAACTCTGATTTTTTTAAAGGAAATGTGTTCGATGATTTGAAAATACGAGACTTTAGATGGTTTGGTTAGGTGTTTTATTTTGTGTTTCACAAAGATTTTTATGTTTTTTTTTATTTACACAGTTTTTTTGTGAATTAGGCTGTATGCAGAGTCGCATACTGACAGAATACGTAGGAAACACCCGTACCCTAATTGCGTAATGCACGATCAATCACAATTTTATTTCGATTTGAAACAGATTGCTAATCCGTTGCTTCATAAGTTGGAAAAAAATCTGCTCAACAAAGTAAATAACGCAATGAATGTTGTTGAACTGTCAAAATGAAACAAATTTGTCATAATCGTTTACGAAAATAAGTTACACAATTAGGGTACTGGTTTCTAATCGCTTTAGTAATCGGAACACGACAACGAGATAATTTTAGTTGACTTTATAACATCGCCATCTTCAAGCAAAACGATGATTTTTCTTTCATCACAGTCAGCAAGTCGCTCCGTCTAAACATCGCCTTACCAGGATGATTTTAGTTGGTTTGCATAAATCTGTACATTTATTTACTTCGAGGTCACTCTGATTCTGTACAGTCTCAAGCTTTTGTAATGCCCCAACTTTTATATACTTGGGCCGCAATCAAGAATAAATTAGATGCCATTAGTCTCATTTTATATGTCAAAAAGAACTATTTTTTTTTTTACTCTTTTGAATAACTACTTACATTACTAATTTGTTTAGTTGAGTTTTATTTCCATTATTTATCCTTAAACAGGACATATGAATATAGAAGAACAGAATTTACACATTCAGGTTTTATAAAACTTAACATCGTTTAATAATTAAAATAATATTATTGTTCAAGATAATAAATAAATTGTTAGAGCTGTCTTACTGTGACGATGATTTAACGTAGTTCCGCTAAGAAGACGTCAACTTACCTGAAAAAAATAAATTTATGTTAAAAACATGCAAACAAATTAAAGTGTTATTAAAATAATCTTGATATAAAACCACTTAGATACACAAAATTAATGTTTTATACGTAAAAATTAAAAGTTTTTGCATATAAAAAATATTCTTAATAACAGATTAAGGCATATTCTATCTTAACCTAAGCGCTTTCCGAGATATTTCTGAAATGCTTACAAAAAACGTGTTTACACATTTTTTCCAAAAAAAGAATCCCGTCGAAAGTATAAAAAGCAATAATAAGAAAAGCTTTGGCATATTTATTGTTGAAGGCAATTTTTTTCTTAACTTTTGCGTTTTTGATATTAGGGGAAAACTGAAAATTATTATGTGTATTTTTATTTTATTGTAAGGAAGAATCACGTCCAAACTTAAGCCAGCTGTTTTGAAAGGTTGATCATAATAACCATATTAGTTGACGTGACATTAAATTATTTGAATTGTAAACACTCGCAGAAACCGGGTTTCTGAAAGTGTTTTCAATTTAATGGTAAGTCCGACAGCTACATTGAAATAAACACAAGTAATAGGTAACTACAAAATATTCTCTTGAAAATCATTTCCAATATTCCTTGCAGTCTATTAGTTTTGACGCACAAGCAAACATTATTACCGTTTGAAGGAACGCTTCAAACAAGTAATAAATTACTACAAGTACAACAATATTTGCTTTTAAAATGAGTTTACCTACATAGGTATGTAATATTTCTAATTTGAAAGCTCGTCTACCAAATACTTATGTTTTTAACTAAATAGGTAGGTACAGAACAAACAATTTAAGAACCTAAATCACAGAAAAGCGCGAATAACTTATGGTTTGCAAACATTTACATAATTAAAGTTTATAACCACGGCAATATAAATTAATACATGTTTTTGTTTTTTCAGCGATTCCCATGTCAGTAAAGAAAATGTATTACTGGCTAGTAGAAAAAAAAAGAGAGAAACAGCAAAAAGGTCAGTTATCGGGTGATTAATTTTCAAACCGTGTATCCTATTCGAATTGCGTTCAGAAACGCACCAACGCTTACCATTTCGGATGTGTAGTGTTGCGAAATTAGAACGGATATTGCTCGTTCCTCTCGGCGGCTGTTCTGATAGAAATTTGAATTTTGCCGGTTAACTGCCGCCGTCCGGCCTCGTTACACCTCTTTGTTATTTGGACATGTATCCGAACGGTTTGGCGGGAGGTGACGAAGCGTTAAGACGCCATTTTGTTTCGACAGATTAGACGCTAAATGTCTAATTAGCTGATTGCGTAAGAAATTGATACTTGGCAAAACATTTTCCTTTCAGTAATTGTTGCTTGAATTTCGTAGAATGTGCAGGATTCTGTTACACACGAGCTTTTGATAAAGTTCAAAACATTATTGTGGGGTAGGTACCCAGCTCACAATGAAATGGTTTCCAATATCAATTCATAACCGTTACAAATACATCTTTTAACTAAGCCAGGAAAAGCAGCGGTCTAGGAAAGTGTTTTCAGGGTATCGCTATACGTTTCTCGACAATTTTTAGAGTAGAAAAAAACCTAAGTAAGTATATATGTAAAACAGCCTAAAACCAATGTAACAACAGTGAACATTTAATGCGACAAGTGAGGCGTGCTTGACGGAAATTAAATGTGCATTAGCCGCGCCTCCGAGCGTAGCGTAGACTTGTATGAAGCTCAGTGGAGTCATTCTTGTCCACTCACTCACAAATCCTTATCTACTATTATCAGTGACCATTTTGGGAACAACATAGAGCACAAAGTTCGACTTGCGATCCTGGTCGTATGTATGGTCTGGTCAGGAGCTGTGATGGACAATTCCGAAACATGCACGATTTATAAAAAACTTGAAATAGAGTGCGTTGAAAGCTTTTGCATTCAGGTTTCGAGCTAGTGTCTTGTGTTGTAGGAGATGCAGCGTCCCGAGTACAACGAAGCACAAAGTGCGAAGCGCAAATCCATTGAATTCATCCTGTCTCCGATACAACGTGAACATAATGAGAAGTTCAGGTCACTTTGGGCATAACCGACCAAGAGACTCGATTTTGATTACCAAGAAGAAAATTAAGGAAAATTCCTGAAGATATCAGAGAAAGATGTTTTTTGCACAACGGTTCATTTCTTGGCCTAAGTTCTGAATCGTCTTACAAGTTGACTTCCACAACAAACTTGCATTGAAGAAGTACTATTAAATGAAAACACTTAAGATTCTGAGCAGCACTAAGTTAATAATATTCCCTTTATATGGTTGGTAGGTAGGTAGATTCCACCTAGCATCATCTGCCTAGCGTTTTTTCTACTATGTTGGGGTCGGCTTCCAATATAACCGGACGCAGCTGAATAACAGTATTTTAATATTCCTTCTAGCATGTCATTCGAAAATAAATCATATTAATCTGCATATGGAAAAACGGTACCCTCTTCGATACCAATACGTGGGTTATCACACGGCCGGGGCGCTCCCGTGTCTAACTGTAGACGAAGTCACGGGTCGCGGCGCAGGCAATTAGCGGAGCCGCCCACCCGTGACGCCACTTCGGACCAGCTCGGGCCACTTCGGGTTACCTCGGTTTTGGTGTTTGAGATTTTTACAAAGTGTTGTAAGTTTTCTTGCGTGTACTTTAGAGAATTTTAAGCAGTGTCAACTATGTTTTCGTTTGACCAAAATGATAGGGCAAGCCATTAGGTTTAGTTGAGCTCTTTCCAGCTTGAAGGATATTCGATATTTCAGCTTTGTTTCTGGAATGACAACATATCACGATGCCTGCGATATTGCAGATGTCCAGAGGCTGCGATGACCTCTTAACATCTGACCTCATTCTCGCTTTATTTTGTAACTTGTAACCAATTCAACTAACGGTATCTTACACGTCCTTTTGTCATTAAGTGCTATGCACTTCTGTAACTGACAAATTGACTATACCTAAAACTCTATGTGATTTAAATTTGTGTATGTTTTAATGAGTAAGTCGTTGAAGTGCCATGTCAATAAATAAATCAGATGGACTGACGACCGCGTCAGCATTTTTTGCCGTCATAAAAAGTTAATTCAGTTTAAAAAATACAAATGACAGACGAATTAACAGCATGTACTTGCTTGCATCTGGGTCCATTACCTACCGATGTTGGATGCCAGAATATTTTGGGCCATCATCCGATGTTGACGTATTACGTTCAGACGCACATTTGAAGGTCACCCTTCGACATGGGTCATCGCAACTGCGCCCAGCTGTGACACACGCATGTACAGGATGATTTCAAAAGTTAACAGAAAATAATTAACACATAATGCTTGTACAGAACACAAAGCATACCTAGCATAATCAGCTTATAATGTTCCCACTGCTGGGACACAAGCCTCCTCTCAGAGAGAAGGAGTGGGCCGTAATTCACCACCCGGATGCAGTGCGGGTCGGTAGATGTCACATGTATTCGAAATTTTGGTTCTAGGACATGCCGATTTCCTCACGATGTTTTCCTTCACAGTTTAGAGGAGTTAAAACGGTGTTTTATAAATAAATCTTCTTAATTTTCCTACGAATACTTAATTTCATCATCATCTATGATGTTTTCCTTCACGGTTTTGAGAGCAGTGGTGATAAAATATTTTACACAAAGTAAAGCACCTGTAGGTCTGGCTTCGAACTTACGACCAACGAACGACTCGTAAGTCGTGAACCCACTGGGCCACCACTGCTCGGCAAGCATAGAGTACTCAGTTTGATTGTGTATAATTAAGTTAGAATCTTTATCTTGAAGTTGTTTAAAAAAGTTCCACTACAGATAAACTAAATCTAGCTTGAACTTTTCATTTTTCGTTAGACAAGGTCGAAAAAATTCTGAAAACTTACAGGGAAAATTCTGTTCTGACAATTTAAGCACAAATAATTAAAACGATTAGAGTATAATTATGTATACTTGACAGCTAAGTACTAGCATGCAAACTCACTTACCTAGCATCTTTTGATATAAAAAACCTAATTAAACCTCTTATAATTACAGTGTAATGGAAACTTCCTGTATATCGCCATGGTCTGTACTCCACGATATGTGAAATCAACCGCGACTCCGAAGGACACGCTGCTATTATATCATTTATAGGAAAAATACGAGTCTTTCCCACTAAATAGCATGTTATAACCAATCTGTTTTGTATTTTAACATTTTGTACCCCTTTAGTCTTGTTTAATGAGACCAGTGGCAAGATTGAGCCTGTGGGACCCGGAGCGGTAAAATAAATGGAGTTATAAGAGCGAGCGAAGCGAGCTCCAAATTTTTTTGCACGCTGCTTCGAAATTGTAAGGTATTCTTTTGACTATTGATACAGATGTAGGAGACACTTTGTCAACTTACGCAGATAAGTCAGAGAAAAAAGAGAATGTATAAAGCTTAGTTTATTCTGTAAATAGGATATTGGAATCATATTGAAAAAAATAAGCTAGATGAGTTCAGCGTTTCCTATCTGACTATTCTGAGAAGAAAGGCCGAAAGAAACTCAGAGGTCGCAGTCTCTTTTAAAGTCCAGACATAATATTGGTCAGGCCACATAATGACCATGTAGATTAGTGTCTGAAATGGTCTTTTGAGGAAAGAACCACACAGATTTGAGTGGACTTGTCCAGTCAGTGCAAGCATTTGTCAGTAATCGTGGAGCTCAACTCAGAACTTAAGGAGCTCAACTCGACGAACAATACCAAAGAAAGGACATTTGGGTAGGCCGCATAATCTACTCAAACTGCCAGACCATCAAACTAGCAAATAAATAATAATAATATCCACATAGTCTTCACATTCACAATAATTAAAATAATATAATACTTTACAACACAGGTTAAAGTTTGTAAAAGTGTCGTGTCTATTTGAAAAAATCAGTAATTTATTTACTAACGATAGCCTATACATATGTCACATCAAAACCAGCTACCACAAACACTATTAAGAAAAATAATAATACCTACAACCATCTAATAATACGAAACCATATTTCAATACCAATCTATCTAGTATAAGATGGTGAATGAACCGATCATTTGACTTTTCGAAACTAGTTGGCGTGGTCGCCGACACCGCGCGTGACGTGACATCATTTATCAAAGATATCGACGTGTGATCGACTGGCTAGCGATCACAAACAATTTTATATTTACACTTGCACTGTGTTGAGGTTAAAAGTTATTAGTTTGTTTGGCTAGGTAAGAAATTGATTTTGATCTTGTATGAACTATTTTCTATCATTGTGTAGATCTGATAGTGCCAATCCACGAAGACGGGCCCCACTCCGCGATTACTGTACTTTTCTAGCCTGTCCCTTGCTGTTCTCCCCTAGCGATGCCCTAAGCCGAGGTCCGTACCCCACAGGGGGTACCCTTAGCGTGTAGTCGCTTAGTTTCTAAGTTTTATGCCCTGGCTGGAGGCCTTAATTTATTGGGGCAGCCACAGGAAAGTCCGGTTAAGCAGTCGACAAGCTCCTAGGTTGACCTGCAAGACGCCGTTTAAAAAAAAACGACGACGCACCCCGCGTATTCGTTGATGGCACTATCTAATACCTATACTCACTTCTGGAAATGTAAAAATAATAGTTAAAATGAAGTTCGTGATGTTTTTCCTTTCTAAAAATAAGAATTGGATTATTCTTACAACGTACGTTTAAAAGCTTTCATTGTAGTTCCATTAAATAATCTTTGAAGAAAGGTAAAGAACATTTCTATAAATATTTTCAAGATTATAAAAGAAAATTTTGTATCAATCGGTTCGTTAACTTTTTCAATTTCCTCTAATACGGCTAATGGTTTATTTTCTTTTATAGTATTTTTTCTTTCTTTTCCTATAGATAATAAAACTTGTTATGATGATATCTCCTATGCTTGATTTCTAACGGCACCAACGATAAGGAACTAAAGTTTAATCAACGGCAAAGTTAGGTTGGTACTAAAAAGTACCGGTTCATTTCATTCACATTGTCTCCGCATGTGCTCGTCGATAATTTGATTGATTGCACTGCATTCTGACCTTTAGGACTTATGCAATAGAGGTCGCGTCTGTCTGTATTGATGGCGCAACATCTGATTCTGGATGAATCAGATGTTGTTGAATGCTGTTTCAAGATTTTGAGGTTATCTATTTGTAGTATGACTAATCTTTGTGGTTTAAAATAAACATCCACATCTACGTTGTATGACCTACCTTCCTATACGCTAAACCTTAAAAAAGGAATCTACTATTTGAACTCCTAAACTAACCTTTCCTAGAGCCTAGGAAACCTAACGTTAAGATTTAAGTATTTCCTTAAACCGTTGCATAATTCTGTGGCATTAGCTTACGTAAAGGCAATAATTGTAACATTTGTAAGTGCAGCCCCAATTTCCTGCGACTATCGATTATCATGCGGAGAGAAACCACGAATCATCTCCGACTGTGGGCGGCTACGGAGCGTACCTTAGAGTACTGTCGCGGTTACAAGTACTGCGTAGTCTGAATATTATTTGTCGTTAATTTTACACATACATAAACTCACGCCTTCTCCCCATGGGGGTAGGCAGAAACTACAGAACGCCATCTGCTACGATCCTGACATACTCCTTTTGCCTCGTTTACGTTCATATATCTGGTCATACACGCATGCCGGTTGCGAGTACCCGGGTGTAGTTGCCGGGTCGTTAATTTTAATTAGGGTGAAAGAATGGGTTTAGTCCCGTCTCGGCACCTACTCATCTTGGCACCCGTGAATTTTTTTTCTAATCTGAAAAAATCACTCGCCGGGAATAGATATGGATCGAATGAGGAGGTAATCGCCGCCACGGAGGCCTATTTTGCAGAGTTTGACAAAAACTATTTTTCGGACGGGTTAAAAAAGTTGGAGCATCGCTGGGCTAAGTGTATCGAACTAAAAGGAGACTATGTTGAAAAATAAATTGCCACTTTTCCAAAATTTTCGCTTACTTTTTGTAGGCTAAGTATTTATTGAATGACCCTCGTATGCAAAATGTTGGTGTCACTCAAGACATCTACCCTACCCATCAGGAAATACAGGCGTAATGATATTATGTTATTATGTGTTGTTATAGAAAATATCTATTCACAACTTACTATGTAAAAGTTAAAGCAAGGTTATGGTCCCATATCCCCTGCGATATCGCAGGCTAACCGAACTTCCAGGAATTCTTGGTCGTTCAGTGTATTAAATTCCTGAAAATTTTTAAATGTATTTAATATTACCTATTGTATAGACACATATTCCATCCAAAAAACATTAATTTAATAACCGAGCCATCAACCTTCGTCGTCAACAGTACAGTCGTAACAAAAAACGTTTTAACATATTCAATTTACGAAGAGGCGCGGCGTCCGGCCCGACTGCCCCGAACTGTCACGTTGCTCGTTGCACGCGCAAGAGACACAAATCTGCCTCTTGCAATGTTTAGGTTTAGGATAGTACCGCTTGATTTTTGTGCTGACGATAGGCAATATATAAAGTAGAACGGAGTATAAAACTGTGGATTCAAGATATGAGGCAAGCAAGGCTTAGTTTCGTCGAAAACGTGAGTTCAAAGGACGCATCTTGTAATTTTTGTTTTTTACTGTTTGTATCTTTTGATGGACACAATATATTATTGAGTCATCAGCCTGTAAACCACTTATTTATCGCAACAACAACAATCAAAGGCCGGATACCGAATGATTGTCAAAATTATTACATTAGCAGACGAATTGGTGATCATAGAATGTTGTTGAAGAGAGGTAGAGATTCTTGCTTCACTAAAAGCAACACGGAAAAATCAACTTAATAAAAATTCCTAAGCCTTTAAACGTCAGTTTTCACAAACACTAGGAATTCCCAACCAATTATGATGGCAAAGTTATGTACCTATAACAAGTTAACTTAATAGTTCTCAAGCGAAAATCAAAATTGTGTATTTCTTGAAAATTTGATCTGCAGTCACATGTGCGCAAGAGCGTTTGGTCGTATTAAGTACATAGTAAATCACATAAAGGTTTTATGCGACTTCACTCAACTTTATTGCTCGGGTACCGACAGCAGATGAAGTTGTGTGAAGAATTGTACTTTTGTATTTTGTGCTGATATGCGGTTTAATTTTTTTGGAATGTGAATTTACGTTTGGCTGGAAAACATATAAGCTTGAGAAACGGTCTTTTATCATCATATATAGAATTATTGGAACATAAGAAATCTAGAAAAAAAATTTAGGATATATTTTCAGTAGGCAAGTTTTATTTTAGTCGACTCCACCTAGATTTATATTTTCTTTTTAATATGACGTGTAGGTAAAAGTGAGGCCCATATCTTATTTACAGAATAAACAATTTAATTTAATTTCATTGATTGCACAAAGACGGCAATCATACGATTGCACAAAGACGGCAATCATACATAGGTAATATGAGAAACCACAGCAACGCTAACGCTAATCTTATCCCCGATGGGTCTCTGATGATTCAAGAACATCCTGTCAAGGTTTTCTTTCGAAATAAATAATAAATATAAATAAAATAAGAAATAACATAAGATTATTCTGCTATCGCGCCCTGCGCTCGCGCTCGCTTGCGGTTACGTGCGAGGCTAACGATTTTTCCACCACCATAGCACCCGGCCAGCCTTATGACGTACATACGAACACAAACTAAAATACTTTCTCAAATATTCCAGTATTATTTAAGCGATAAAGACTTCTATTAACTTCAGAGGCAGAACAAAATATTTCACTTTTCTTTAAACCCTGGAAAAGTGGCTTTTCTTTACACAATAATTGTTAAAGCCTTTGATAATGGGTATATAGCGTTTATCCTACAATACAACTTGAATAACTAATATAATCATATAATAACACTGTTGACCGGTAGAAAATACCTATGACATTAAATCCGCCTCTGTACAGTTTGAAGTATTAAATAAATAACACTGTTTTGCCATCTTTTAACTTGAAGAGGTCATAGTCAGTCCTTACATAAACCTAGACATAGGTAGCCACATTCAATTAGGTACTCGCAGGCGACACGTCATCATCTACAGCATTCACCTATTCCTGGGCATAGGCCTCTCTTTTCTTGTGCCAATCACGCTCCTGTGCCTGCTTCATCCAGGTTTTGCCCGCGATGGCAACAATGCCCATCTTGCCGCCGGACGACCGACCTCAGCCTCTTCCAGTCCTTGGACGCCACTCTGTCACAGCAACGCTTACATAGTTGTAAAATGTAGTTTATGAATAAGAACGAGGTCAATAACCATCGAGTTTGACGAACAGATTTCATACCGTGATTGAATTATGCAATGGCACAGGAGGATATTGCTGCTGAACTTCAAGACGAGGTGACAGCGATAAGCTCTTTTTCTACACCAACGAGAATTATATGTAAGTAGGTACTTTGGCTCTATGGGTAAGATTAAGCTTTCTGCCTGACTATTAAGAGCGTTTATTCTGAAAGTGGGCAACGTCGCAAATATTACTGTATGGAAATAAGAAATGTGGCTATCTAGCGAACTAGAATATTAATAGTGAATTGCAATTATAACACTGAAGTTGATGTTGTAACCGTTTTAAGTGTAAAAAGTAATTTAGAAACTTTCCAAATACTTTTTTTACATCTAAAACTAAATATTCGGTGTTACGATATTAATTATTGCATTTCATAATCAATGAATTAATCGAAACAGGCAAATATTTGACAGCTATTTGCGACGTTGCCAACTTTTAGGAAAAACGCTCATAACTACAGTTCATTTTATAATCCCAGAGACTAATTTGACAGGTGCAAATGTCAAACTCCAAATTGAAAAAACAAACAACAATCACTTGAAATGTCAAATTAGTCTCTGGGATTTAAAAACGAACTGTAAGCCTAGAGCAACAACTTGGTTCTAGACCATCGGTCCTTCTACCGAAATAATTGAGTAGCAGATGTGGATTGGTATAATAATATGTGTAATGACTGTATTATTCTTGAATTCGTGTCTAAATGGTCAAACTAAATCATTATTATGTAACTAAGTCAAAGTTTGTCGTCGATTGTACCCCGCAAGTGAAATGCAAGTAAAACAGTACTGTAACTGGAGCTCGGTTCGATCTCAATGCATACCCAATGCTGTATTTTTTGTACATGTTTCATGTATATAGGTATATACTGGCTACTTAAAACGTTACACCTGATTTTAAACCCGTAGGTACTGTATTAAGTCCTCTTTTGAATATTTGTTGGAAGTATGCAAAGTGAACTGCATGTTTTAAAATTTTAAGACGTTACCCGAGGCGACGCCGACGCAACGTAATGCACGTTTTGAAGATTTTAAAAGTTTTGAAAATCAGGATTATAATTATGTTGCGTGTTATTTATGTGTGTGTTGTGATTGTATGTTATTTTTGTGATATAAGGCAGAGATAAGTAAAAACAAAAAAAACGATAAAAAGCAAGGATTAATACGATAATGTTCCCGTTATGTACGCATCCAGTATTAGGTAGCACATATTATCTTTTATTTATACATTTTGACAACATTCATTGCGTTATTTACGTTGTCGGGCAGACGAATTTTTCAAACTTATGAAGCAATGTATTAATTTCTTGCAAAATCCTTCAGATTCTGTAAGACAGTGTGTTTGTTACACGATTGAAGTGCTGATCAGGACATTTATGCCTTTATTTTTAAGTAAGGAATGAATCAAAACATAAGGTATAGTTGATACTGTGCTCCATATTAATAATAAACTGTCCCTCTATAGTCACTAAATGCGTCATAGTGGTTTTCCTCAATTTTATTTTATAAAAATATATTGATTTGTACTTTGTTTTACTTTGTTCTTTTATTCAATTGAATTATGCAATACAATAGCTGACAATTGCAGGATGATAATTATTTAAAAGTAAGTGCTGGAGTATAGTTAAATAACAGCAAGCCAGCGTCAATGCCCTAGAATGAAAATATGGATCAACGAAGCATGTTTTTCTTCAGCCATTTCTAAATTCAAACTCAAAAGCATTTATTTCAATTAAACCATTTACAGGCACTTTTGAATTGTCAAGGAGTCGGCCAGTCAGAAATATGAAGCTAGTGGCCCATTCCAAAGCGTAGTAGGTACCTATGGAGAAGAACGGCCAATAAACTCCACGGACACTATTAAAAAAAAATATTGTTACAAAATATTGGTTACATCATTCATGTTGAAATTATACATGTGAGAACAATGTAGAAAGACGTGCACGTTAAAAAAGTCCGTAATAAAAATAAAAAACAATTTTAATAAGCTATAGCAGCTAAGAGATGATCAGTCTCAACTGACGGCGCCTGTTCACGAACATGACGCATGGATCAGCACCATTCAGCTCAACCATTTTGAAGGGAGCTAAATGATCCAACATTCACAATTATTTGAATATGATAGCGGTTCCGTTATATTACCGCCAGGTACAGTACTTTGAAGCCGAAGACTCAGTTGCCATGACAACGCATAAACACAAAATTTAATAAAACACATTAGTTATTCCGATCTTCTAAGAAGACAGACGGACGTTCTTTCTTTTATATTTATTTCATTAACATTTTCACTAAATTACCATAACAAAAACGTTTGAGAAAAAAAGTTAATTCATATTATCGATACGTCAACGTAAAAGCGCTTTGTAATGCTAGCTTGACGTGTTGGGCCAATCCGGCAGACGTTGGGCCAATGTCAGAATCTAGTTTAAAGGTGTAAAGCCCACTGAGAGGGACCATCCGAGTTTGGTCCAATGTTGGAACCTTGTTCAGCGCTTATCGATCGAATACTAAGTACTTAGATGGATCTCGTACAGGATCGTGTTTGTCACACTGTAATACATTTTAGATGACACAAAAAATTACTAGTAGTGTAGTTCGGAGTTCCTTGTGCGGAGTAAACTAAATAAAAATTGAGTGAACAGGCGTTTCCTCATTTCTACTACATGGTAATTATCACTTATTTACTCGCCATAAAAATATATTTATGCTTCAGTTATCCTATACCATTAAACGAGCAATATTTGTGTATATATATATATTTGTAATCAATCACGTTCTCGAAAACGGCTCTAACGATTTCGATGAAAGTTGCAATCGAAAAATCGATCAAGCTAGGTCTCATATCTGGGAAAATTCGTTTTCTCCGTATTTTCGCCCGAGCAGAGCACGGTCGCCCAAAATTTTGAACAAGATGGCTACCTTAGAATAATGACATAGCAGCATGGTATTAGTAAGTACCTACTATCATGGCAGCATAGAATTAGTATGTACTATCCCATACTATTAAATGAGCATTCTCCAGTTTTTGGAGCAACATGGACAAAGACAGGTCTCTTTTGAATGGTTTTTATTCAGTGGATAGTGGATACTAAGATGTTGTACATTACATTTTTACGCAAAAATGTGGAATTAAGTTTTTGGAAGGGCGTTAGAGACCGCGGCTGGATGCACCGACCTCCAAAAAGCAGCTGGGAAAGCTTGGATGCGGAAACCAAGCGGTGTCAATAACTTGGAAGAGGTGCAGCAGTGGTTGACTGAAACTTTTGTTCTTCTTCTTGTCATGTGGTTAGTGACTAACCTGGTATCAAAGTTTTAAAGCCGCTCATGGGCCTCTGACTTGACTTCACATGCCGTCGAGAAATATCTCTCAGGTATGCCGGTTTCTTCCTCACGATGTTTTCCTTCACCGTTTTTGAAGCAAGTGATAATTATGCAATACCCACATGAATCCGAAAAGTCAGAGGTGCGTGCCTTAGGTTCGAACTCGAGACGTATGACTTGGCAGTCCGACGGTCACACCACTAGGCTATCACTGCGTTTGTTACTGAACTTGTTTTTCCAAAAATACAGCAATATGTTTGGCTACGTCAAATCGACGTATTTACTATTTCAATGGCCCATCGTCTTCTTAATCATGGCCCAGTGTGTAGACGTCCCGGGGGTCCGCAGAAAGCGAGAGTCATGCTCAGGTGTGTTCTCGAACTAATGGATTTATTGGCGGGATACTGTCCGATTTATATCGATTATTTAAGTTGATTTAGTTTTGATATCGATATGATGTTTGTTGATCCGGTTAAGATGGTAAGTTTTTGTTGAAGTTTTTGAGAAAGATTGAAAAAAAATGTGTATTAAAAACTGAACGAGTATTTTTGGTAAATTTTATTGAAGATTACGCCCAAGTTCAAAGAATTGCGTGGAGAAAACCCACGCAATTCTTTGAACTTGGGAAATTTTACATACTATTAATGTATTCTTTGAAATTTACATATTAGTAATGTTACCTAACTGAAATTGTGTAAAGTGAAATTCACAAGGAAGACCGCAAGGCAAACATTTTCCTTTCATTAGAAGAAATTGATCAATACTTGGAATCTTCAATACACAAATGAACTAAAAGGCTTTTCACATAATACAGGACGTATTCAACGTAGTGGTCGGGGCAAAACGGGTACTACCGAGTACTTAAGTTTCGTTAAAGTTTATTAATAAGTTAGAAAAGAGACAGTCTTGATACTCCCTGTATACTCAATTAAAAACTATAAACAACGTACATTCATAGGAAAACTGTTCTAAACATCGCTTGACGCACTTTCGAGCGCGCCGATTGGCTGTTTTCGCGTGACGTTCCGAGGAGGGGCACGCGCGCTGTGTCGTCATTGGCTGATAAGTGACGGCTGCTATTGACGCATGCGACAGTGACAATGAGAGCACAGGGTGTGTATTGACGTCAGAGATAAGGCGGAAATATTGCATTTGTTTCTATTTTAATGCAAAAGTGGGAATAAGGGGAAATACGGAATGTTTACGGAGATTGTGTTACTAAGGCCGTTTAATAGTTGTGGTGTAGACGGCCTGACCTATATTTATAAACCACAAGCAAATATTTGACACAATCATAAAGAGCTGTCAAACGGTAAACTTAAATGAATTAAAAGGATCTAGGTATAGTCCTCTCAGTTATGTTACCTATCAAAATGACAGTGATCTTTTTTTCGTTGTCATATTATTATGTTTGCTTTTGGGTTGCTGTCAGATGTAAAATAACTGTGAAAGGACTGTAATTCGCATTTTCACTAACACTAAGCAGCACCTAAATGTAATGTCTCAATATTATTGCACTGCTAGATTTTCAACTCTCGGCGCTAATCCGACAGTTGAAAATCCAACAGTGCGCTTTTATTTAGGTATTACATACTTATAAAGGTCACCCAGTGTCATAAATCGACTGTAAATTATTGCTTTAAAGGTCTTAGAATAAGTTATAAATTCAAAAATCGCAAAAATGTAGAACCGACTATGTTAATTAATTGCTACAGTCGAAATAAGAATTGATGCATCAGTTAATAAATAAGTTTTTATAGATATTAATTACGTCTAAGCCCTAAGCATAATAAATTAATCTAATTATTGTGATTACATCCGTCTTACACTCATTAAAAAGATTAATGACGACAATAGTCATTAATTACGATCAACAATGTTTTTACTCAATAATAAATCTACAGAACCCAACTTTAAATAATGATGACCATGGCCAAAAATCAATACAAGGAGTACCAACCTCTCAACACAAAAATGGCACTGGCAACACTGTAATCGATTACAATATAGTCGAGTAACAAATCACATTCCTCTATTACAAATGATCGAACGGCACAGTTAATAAGGTAGCGCGTTTATCTTATTAAACGTCTCAAGAGAGGCTAGGTAGTGATGGATACGCGGGAGGCGAGCGATACCGTCGACAAATAACGATTGGAGATGGATTTTGTCGATAGTTTTTTATCGATAGTTTTGTCTGCTCTAAAGTAATGCTAAGATTGTGAAGATAGCTTTTTGTAAAGGTTAAATAAGTTAACAAAATAATTACATACACAGCCATTGTTTCAGGAGCAAAGGGCAGGTTTTTTTTCGTAATGGTATTGGTCTTTAACTATTTTCTTTCTTCTTTCGGGTCAGCACTAGCGAGAACAGCAAGTAATCAATGATCAAGTAATTTATGGCGTCAGCAAGTTGGTAGCGGGAGCAATCATAATCAGTCTCAATCGCAATAAATTGAAGCTCTCTTATTGCTTCCCGTTTTATTTCGTAAAGAAGGTATTAATATTTTCATATCGATATCCGGTCCATCACTAGTGTCCGAGCAAGCACACATACCGACACAATTAGTCGATATCGGAACATCGGTGGCTGGGCGCGCTAACTCAACGTTTACTACATTTGTCATAGCCTACCCGCAACCGTAGAGCTGCCTGTATCAATAATTTTTTAGAATGGCAATACTGGTCTAAAGAGTTCAAACACTGATAGTTTGAATATAAAAAAGGTAGTTTTATAAATCACAATAATTTATTTATTGACGCACAATGTGATGAGGTAAAAAGCAAAATCTATAAAAATTGGTCAAGCAATTATTAATACCAGACCACATGTTTGTTTTTAATTTGCATAAAAAAGCAATTATTAAGGAAGGAAACAGTGAAAAGGTACAGGAAAATCATGTCCCTACAATAAAGACTGGCTACGAATTAACACTTGAAGTTGGACTTAGTAATACAACAATTTCATTATCACCGCCACACGGCTCAATACCCTAATTACGTACCTAACTTATTTTCGTAAACAATTATGCCTAATTTATTTCATTTTGACAGTTCAACAACATTCATTGCGTTATTTACGTTGTTAAGCAGTTTTTTTTTTCAATTTTTGAAGCAATTGATTAGCAATCTGTTTAAAATTTAAACAGATTGTGATTGTGTTGTATTACGCAATTAGGGTACAGATCTCCGTTGATCACCTACCATCGTGCACCGCATGCCCTGTCACCTGCACACTTGAGGACCGAATGGCTGTGTCAGCAAACGGTATGAATTGAACCGAATTTTGAGCCGAACTAATTTAAAAAATCATATTTTTTTTTCGTATTATTTTTACCATCGACACGCTAAAAAGAAGACCACGTTACAAGTAATGTCAAACAAAAAAATATGGCTCGCTTAACTCCCAATATTACCAATGTCATATTATTTATAATACCTAATGTTAAACCACTCTACTGTCTAGAAAGCCATTACTGAGAAGTGTTATCTGTACGAGCCGCTCCATCTCTCATTTTTGGACCGCACGGGACGAAGCCATGAGGCGATAAGAGCGGATTAACTACAACTATTTATCATTTCATTCTACTTTTTTGTTCACTACCGTTCTAGGATGGATGAGGTTCGACCTCCTCGGATTGCGAGTAGGCTGTATGTCTGAGTGCCACAGACAGGTTCATTTTTAATTTTGGAGTTTTTTTAGGCTGACCACAGCCTAAAAAAACTCGGTTCGGAGTTTGAAATTCGCGCGTTTTGATTTAAAAATTCGGGAGATAGAATGTATTTTAAAAAAAAGTTGCTACCTAGACTGAGTTGCATTGCATTGCTTAAGAACGTTAACGAAACTAATCTTAAAGCAAAAGCAAGGAGTAATTGATTAGGTAATTTGCATAACCTAATTCCTAGGAAAGGAAGTGAAGCAATCAATGCGTGGTATCTTCGAACTGAGTTGCAGCATTCACTTGTAACAGAGCATCTTGTTTGAATAGAATGTTATAAGGATTTTGAAAATAATATTGAACACCTGTTAGCATGCTCGCCTATCAGTCTGACAGCACAGACCTTGACATTGAAACCCACAACAATAAGACAACAGTTCAACAAATAATCTACAAATACAAACGTCAAACGGACGACAGTTGAACTGAAGACATCCATTACATCACAGACTAGAAACAATAAGATTTAACCAGACGACGTCACAGCTAACAATAATAAAACAATACGTACAACTAAGTTCATTGTTACCATCTTTCACCTATCAACAGAGATACAATCTCGTGAAAACAGCTGATCGGAACAATGACGAAAACCAAATGAACCTATTTAAATGAAAGCTACATAGATGTGAATGAACTGCCTTGAGGAACTCCTGATGTTGGCGCAAATATAAAAGAACAATGCCCTATTGTTGTCGGGCTACGTCATAGGTCGGAATATAGGTCAGTAGAGGTCCAAATGTGGCGATCAGCTGATCCCACGATCGGCCACTTTGATACTTTGAATGGAACAACACTCCCGTTCTATAAAAAAAAGAATCTTTTTGTGGCAACACCTAATTGTGAACTTTAGTTTTTTGTTGTATTTTTTTTCTTGGTAACATTAACTTACGGTGTTTCTACTATGATATGGGAACGGAGAACAATGCGTTTTATCAGACGCACAGGTTGTAAATTGTCGGGAGAAAATATGAGCAGAATAGGTTCCGACAGTTGGTCGTTTAAAGCCTCCTATGCGCTGGTGTGAACTCTCTCTTTCGTAACACTTCTTGGATAGAAAACTGAACTTCGAATGTTACAAGGTGGCATGTTAGCAATAACTCTTCGACTACCTTTACTTAAAAAAACAGGATTTATCATTCAAGATGTAACTTTTGAAGAGACTGTCGTCACTTTTAATTTCGAAAGGGTCATCATTCATCAAAGTGCAATCTAACTCATCAATGGATGATGAAATTGGGCTGATTGGCAAATCAAAAAGGTAGAATTTATAACGATATTTATTAAATCGTGTACGGCCTACATCGACCATTAGGCTATAAGATATATTCAGGCAGATATGTTGTGACACTTTAATGTGCGACATAGTACAATTTTTACAACAGGTTGAAAAGTTCACTCAACCCTAAGAAAATCCTTAGATCAGATGGGTGTCGTGTCTGGTGGGCAACTGCTCAACGATTGAAGTCGGGAAGTTATATACAGGGTGGCATGGACATCGACGCGAAAACTGTTACATGGATTAAAACCCCTGCGTTGAAATTTTTCGTCGGTTATTTTTTTTTTATCAGCTGTTCTATACATTTTGACCGCGTAGGTATTGCACTTTTCTAAGAAACAGCAGATTTTTTTAAAATAACCTATGAAAAATTTCAACGCAGGGGCTTCAGAACCATATACTGAATCCATGTTAACCGTTTTCGCTTCGATGTCCCTGCCACCCTGTATATTATGTTGATCGCGCGGTAAACTCTGTTTGCGCGATGCAGGATTTTGCGTGACGTCAGGTCTTTAATGCGTAGTTCGCATGTGACGATGTAGATGGCGCCACAATTCCGACCCGCACTGGGCCCGCGTGGTGGATTATGGCCCACTCCCTCTCACAGAGAGGAGGTCTGTGTCCCAGCAGTGGAAACATTATTGGTTGATTATGATACAACAATCTAAGCACCTAAGAATTTGGAAGCCACTTTTGGAAAATGTAACGTTCTGAGTAAATTATTTGTTTATAAAATAATCTTGGTAATACTTATGCCTACCTAATATTAAGCCATCATAGCTATTCAGGGAAAAATAATTACAAATAACAGCACACCACATCAACTCCTTCAAACGACCTTCGAACAAATTCCGTAGAACTAGAAAATCAAGATCGATCCTCACTCGTCGAAAAAACCGCGCACCCAATTATCATTTCTCCTATGAGAGCACAATGTGAACGGCCCGTAGGAATCCGTACCGCGACAAAAGACAATGGTACATTGTTTGTTTTCGCCGGTCGAAGCAATTATGTCGACCACGTGCGCAACTTTGTTTACCATTTGTTATCTGCCATCTAGCCCGTCCTTGAGATTTCATTGTTCTTACATCTGGTGACAAGTTTCCGACGCGATTTTCGTGTTGAACTTTCGATTAGTGTGTATTGATGTTTCGGTCCGCTGGTGAGTGACGATTTGTCAAATTCATTGAGTTGGTAAAAATGAGACCATAATTTAGAAAAGTTTAAGTTCAATTTAATTATCACCAATTGGAGATCTCATAAGATCATCATACAAGAGGTCATTACATTTTAGGTATAATTTAGAAGGATAGCTCAGTCTGAGCAAGTTCATATAGAACTAAACGGTATGCACAAGCAACAGTAGCAACGTCAATGAGACGTAAACGTTTGTTTATCAAACATGCGTCAACTCAAGCGGTTATGATCTGAACTTAGCCTATACAGTACTTATGCCTACATTAGACTAATACTGTTCATCGTCATTATCCTTCTCCACGTATTAATAGGATTGGAACAATACTTTCGTCTCGTCCATCCATACTCTTAGCATTATCTTTCATTTTATCAATGTCATCTTTGCCAAAAATCTGACAACCAGTCTTACCAAGGGGTACTAGACTGCCTGTCCACTGGAGCAGAGCGAGACAGTGGAGCGGAGAAATGTGCCAATATTAACCAATAGAATCTAAACTCCGCTTCAGAGCTCTGCTCCTATTGGTTGCCAATGCTGGTCCTGCTCCACAACTAATTGATTAATATTTGCAAATACTGTTGGAGCTGCTGAAGATTGTAAGACTATCTTTGCATTGTATAAACTCAATCTCCATTGTATTATATAATTGCATAGCACAGGTGTGAGTACTATGTACTAAAGAGTTACCATTTACCGGGTAATATGTCTTGCATTGACTTGAATCTGCCCTGGCGGCTGTGAGTATGTCATGCTCACTCAAATGTTTCGCTGATGGTGGCGCGTGTGTTGGATCATTTAGCTCCCTTCAAAATGGTTGAGCTGAATGGTGCTAATCCATGCGTCATGTTCGTGAACGGGCGCCGTCAGTTGGGACTGGTCATCTCTTAGCTGCCAGGGCTTATTTTTATTTAAATTTTTTGAATTGTTCTTTGTTTTATCTTTTTATTACGGACGCTTCTAACGTGCACGTCTTTCTACATTGTTCTCACATGTATAATTTCAACATGAATGATGTAACCAATATTTTGTAACAATTTTTTATTTAAAAGAGTGTCCGTGGAGTTTCTTGCCCGTTCTTCTCCATAGGTACCTACTACGCTTTGGAATGGGCAACTAGCTTCATACCTATTTCTGACTGACCGATTCCTTGACAATTCAAAAGTGCCTGTAAATGGTTTAATTGAAATAAATGCTTTGAGTTTGAGTTTAATATTGGGACATTTCTCCGCTCTGCTGCCTCGCTCCGCTCCAATGGACAGGCAACCTTATGCTACCAGTAACTGGGTTGTGGAGGATAGATAGGTACTCGCTCAATGTAAAATACTGGTATTCAGCTACATTCGTTAAGGCTGGAAGCAGACTTTACATAGTTGGTATAAGGCTCGGCAGCTGATGATAATAATCATCAATCTGCCTAGCAGCCTAGTCTTGTCTCGACTGAGGAAAAGAATAGAATGTATTACTTATTTAAATGATTTATTTAAACATACAGTTCATCCTTTTCTTTCCCTCGTAGCATCCACACTTTCAACTGTTTCTGCTAACTTATATCCTTCCGCATAACGTGTTCACACCACGTCGGTTGCTACCCAAACTCCGTCACACCCGACAAGTTTCCGTGTGCCTTATAAACAACATGTAAAACCCTGTCCTATCCGTGACGGTGTTGTTAAGTATCGTACTGAGAGACTATTTATGAGGAAATTTTCAGGAAAAAAGAAAAAAAATTGCCACATTTTTTTCAATTGGGAATTTTACTGGGTTATTACATGGCGCGAGCGACCGTTCTTTAGTGGGTGTCTGTCTACAAGTCATAACTTACTACCCTTGTTGAAAATTTTTGATAGTTTTGGGATAATTTTGGTAATGAAAATGTGACATTTTAAAAAGCAATAACTTTTTTATTTTCAATAATAATAAGATTGTTTTGGTAATGTTGCAGTACATATAGTGCATCTTTCGGATCGAACAGGGTTTTTTTACATATTGTTTAAGTATATAAATAGGTACTCATTTAAAAATAAATTAAGGGAAATCCCCATTCGTTGAACCGTGGTCACTGTGAAACGAATAATACATAAGTACATAGATATCTCTGTAAATGGGTTATTTATTCACCGATTTTTCCCAAAAATCCTTCTTCAAATAAAGAAGACGAAATAAGTAGTCTATAATAAGCTCTTCTAACTACCTACCCACCTTACGCATCGAGAACCAAAATTGTCAAGTCACCTTCGGACAGCCAATAAGAGGTCCTCAGGGGATTTTATCGAAGAAACACCAATAGGAGCAATTTACGAAGACTTCCGAATGCTTCTTCGCGGGACGTTAAAACGCTCGGTTTCTTCTAAATCTAACACTTTTTGAATCGACCTTGCTCGGTATAACTGCTTTTCAAAACTCTTAAGTAAAGACGAGTTCGTATTGTACAAGTCACTAACTCTTTTGCAATAAACCATTTTTATTCTGGAGAAATCAAGAAGTTATTATTTCACATTCAACCGCATCCACAAATTCGAAGAGGAAGACGCATAACGCATAAACATAATTTGGGTAAATGAGGTAAATGTGGTAAATTTGGGTAAATGGGTAAATGAGGTGTGTGCACCGTTACTCGGTCGGGGCAGTTAGAAGATAGTTGGTGTTGCGACCTGAAAGGGACAATTGGAAGGTAATGAGAGAATGAGTTGTGTTTGAGGTCTTGAGGTAAACTTTAGTGATGAGTGGGACAAGGAATGCTCTATAGCGGGACTTGGCAAAATATGGGACAAACACCGTTGGTGTCTTTAGAAAATAAACTGAACCTACCTAACTAGTAACTGTGTTTTTAGAAATTGTGTTGTAGAAATACAGTACTTTTCATGTTAATTAGTATTGGGCTGTTGTCCAATAACAAATGTTGGCTTTGTAATATTATGTAAAATCATAAATGGTGCATGTTCTGTTAGCTTGTAAGTAGTTGTTGCACTTATAAACGTAGGTATTATTAAAGAATCAGACCAAATAAAATATCAAGACATAGCGCTGTCAATAGTGACGTGAGGCCGGTTTCGTAAACATGTGTGCACTTAGTGAGTTGTAGTTTGATTGTTCATGGTTGTAAACATGTGCGTTTGAGCGTGTATGCACAGAGCGGAGGTGTAGTTTTGTGATGCTTCACTGTATTGTTCGCAGCGCTATGTCTTGGTTTTTTATTTGGTCTGAGTTAAGGAAATTAATTGAAATATTTTATGGAAACAATAAAATTGTTGGCTTACCTAAATAAATAAATAATTACATCCGAAGAAGCTACAACGTCTCTTAAAAACGCCAAAATTGGTTTGCAAAGCGTGGAAATCGAGAAATTTCTATGGGCATAATGGAAATTTCGTGTTTCAATGTCAATGGGGATAAAAATATGATAGTTACTAGCTTTTCTGCGGCATCATCTGATAAAAGTATGCTATGTGATAATCGGGGTTATAAACTATCTGTGTGCCAAATTAATCCAAATCTGTTCAGCCGTTTTTGCGTGATTGAGTAACAAACATCCAAACACACAAACTTTCCCATTTATAATTATTAAATAATATAGTAGGATTGATACTTAGTGTTATAATTAGGATTTTCTAAACCTAGAGTGGGTTATTTTCATTACTACGCGTCAAGTCTGTAATTAACTAAGTTGATTAATACCTAGTTACATGCTAGCTCGCTGTTTCCTTTGCATTATTAACTAACGGTTGACTTTGCATACACGTGCCGACGTTCACGGGATGAGTCGTCAGTCACTCGGCTTTATTATACCCCTAGTTATAAATAACGCCAGTGTTTTGCGCTCTTTAGGTGCCTAACACGTAAAATAAAATAGACGTTGATATATTTAGTAACCTGTTTCGCTTATTTATTCCTAAAGAGCCATAAAAAACCCAGTAAGAAATCGACACGGGTTTCACCTCTCAACGAGGCATCTTCAGGATGACGATTGACTTGTCGCAAACCCGAACATGACGTGTTGCCACACCGAGCGCTGGACGCAGAGTGAGCCAACACCAACCAACCAGGCCAACCAGGTTAATTAATAGTAAACATTAGAATCTAAACTCCGCTCCGGAGTTTAGATTCTATTGGTTGATATTGGCACAGCGGCGCTCCGCTCCTCTCGTATCCGCACCAGTGGACAGGCAGCCTAATAAGCCACACATAAAGTTCTGTTTGCGCCACAACTTAAATCATTTAGGCTGGGGTTACATTGTCGCGTTATCGCGAACTTTACTTCGTGCGCTCTCTGTTGCTCAGCGAGACATTGAGCGGTTCGCGACAAAGAGCGCGCGAAGTTTGGTTCGAGATTACGTGACAATGTAGCCCCAGCATCAGACGACTTTTTCAATAATATTAGTTATTTTAAAATCAACAGTCAACACTAACATAGGTAAAGTTGCTATTAATTTAGCAGGAAATAACAGCAATTTTATTGGCAACTAGGTTATGAGTATGGAATACATTGCGTGAAAAACCTTTTCGACCACAAAAGGATTTAATCGCGTAGTGGTTTCAGGTAACCTTTGTTAACTGCTTATGGAAAACGGTAAAATTATGTATAGCGGGAAAAAATCACATTTAGAAACCGCGGTTGTAAATGTATGTACGCACGACGACACATCAAGCAATACATTTCTAATATCTATGTTGACCTCGCGTTGTAGGTAGTACTGTAGAGGTTTTAACCACACACAGGCAGTAGAACTACAACCACAACTGTCTCATCTGATCTCCACGGATATTTTAGATGTTAATACAGAAAGTGGGGAACATTGCAAATAGCTGTCAAATACAGGGTGGCAGGGACATCAACGCGAAAACTGTTACCATAGATTCAGTACAAGATTCTAAAACCCACCGCGTTGAAATTTTTCGTCGGTTATTTAAAAAAAAATCTGCTGTTTCATAGAAAAGTGCAATACCTACGCGGTCAAAATGTATGGAACAGCAGTTCTTTTTTTAAACAACCGACGAAAAATTTAAACGCGGTGGGGCTTAGAATCATATATTGATTTCATGGTAACAGTTTTCGCGTCGATGTCCCTGCCAGCCTGTATTTCGCTGTTTTGATTAATTTGGCAATATTACTGTATGAAAATAAGAAATATGGCTAACTAGTGAACTAAAATATTGAATATGAAATGCAATAATTAATATCGTAACACCGAATATTTAGTTTTAGATGTAAAAAAAAACTATTTGGAAACTTTACACCTAAAACGGTTATAACATCAAATTCAGTATTATAATTGCAAGACATTATTAATTTTCTAGTTCACTAGTTAGCGATATTTCATATTTCCATACAGTAATATTGCCAAATTAATCAAAACGGGTAAATATTTGACAGCTATTTGCGACGTTGCCAACTTTTTGGACTAGCTTCCGTCAGCGGCTTCGCCTGTGTGATATCTTTATAAATTATAGCCTATGTTACTCAGTGATAGTATAGCATTCTACTGGTAAAATATTTTTTTAAATCGGTCCAGTTATTTTTGAGTTTATTAATTACAAACAAAAATATAAATCTTTTCTCTTTTATAATATTACTAGCGGACGTCACGCGGTTTCACCCGCGCAGTTCCGTTCCCGTGAGAGTACGGGGATAAAATATAGCCTATGTTACTCGCTGATAATGTAGCTATCCATTGCTGAAAGAATTTTTCAAATCGGTCCAGTAGTTTTTAAGTTTATTCGTTACATACAAAAAATTTAAAAATACAAAATTACAAATCTTTCCTCTTTATAATATTAGTATAGATAGTATATAGTATAGATTGTGAAGATAAACGCTATTTCATATTTAGAAGAATGAGGAAAGAATCAACTGTCAGTTCACATAGCTGGCAACCCCGATGTTGATATAAAATAAGTAGTTTTTCCTCTAGGAATAGTTATTTATTTATTTGCTAACATGTAAAACACTGGTTAGTAGCAACAGTGGTTAGCATTAAAATTTCATGACACATGCACCCTGTAAGCACTGCAAATGTTTATTATTAAATTACTATTGATTCAAATTATTACAGTTAATTACATTATACTAAACATTAATTATTTAATTGTAACATTCTGAGATTTCGAAGCGCGTCGTTTCGGCCGTTTTCTATGTATAATTCTGTTACTTATTTACACTGTGTCTATACACTGATCGGTTAGCTAATCATCTTCCTCTTAGCGTATTGATGGCAAATAAAAATCTTGTTGAGAAAGTGCAAATATTATGTGTGAATCAAAATTCAGCCACGTGAACTCCGTCCGCTGACGCAGTCACGAGATTGTCAGCTAACACTGGAAGTGTATAGCTTGATATTTAATCGTGTGTACTTACTCTTTTAAAAATAATGTTGAACTATGTACCTATATGAAAAGGAAAGAGAAACACTTATGTTAAAAAAAAATACCCGTTAGGTATGGTATGGCAAGTTATCGTCGCCACTTGTTAATAAAAATATTATTTATATTACTTTTATTAAAGTGGGGAATACCCGTGACGTCATCGTCATTGAGATGTAATGACTGACCGTTGTTCTTGATAGGATGAAAATATTACTCGTGTAAGCATAATATGCTTGTATGTATTTAAAGCCGGGACTCCTGCGCGTGTTTTTACACAAAATCATTGCAACAAAGAGGCGTGTTCATACACATTTGTCTATGCTTTGTATGAAAATAAATGTTTATGTGTAAGCTTTTTTGTGTAATGTTTCGAAAAAACATGTGCAGGAGACCCGACTTTACAGAATGGATTTTAGAGATAGGGCAGTAAGGGTAGGTAGTGGTGCCGATTCTCTTGTCACAAATGCCTCTAAACTAGACTAAAAATCACCAAAATTTAGTTTATTCCTGTCAAACGACGATTTCCCATTCTGAAATAGACTAAAGTGACACAACTAAACTATATTTTAGTTTGACAGCACTAAGATGGTACTGAGATATTAATTTAGTGACAATGGCAATTTTGCTATTCTGAAATTGACGTTTTTCACCTAAAATTTAGATTTTCTAACTAAATCTGACTATTTTTAATCGTGACTAAAAACGTGTGGAATAAAATTGGTTTTCTTGAAATTTAAATTCACACCAACACCTCGACACCAGATGCAAAAACAGTACTGAATTTTTTTTTTCTTTTGCTTATATCTCGAAAACGGTGTGTCCAACCGCAAAAATAATGAAAATTTCGACCCCTTTAATAAAACCCCCAACACTCTATACATATAGGTAATACACATATAGGTAAATACTACATGTAGGTAATAATTTTTCATATTTTCTATACGAAAACTGAAAAATTCCATGTAAAACACGTCGAGGCTGCCCCACCTGCGCGCCTCCGGCTCTAAAAAGATTCACGTGGTTAGGTATCACGTGTGGAGTCGCGATTGTCAAATTCGATTTAGATGTGTCAAAATTATTTTTAAATTTAGAGAATTTATTTTGCAGAATAGCTTTGAGATTCTCATAGTCAAAAGTAAGAAATTTTAATGATAGTTTAGTTAGTTTAGTTTGGTGTACAAGATAATCGGCACCAGTACCTCCTTAACCGTTGTCGCTACAAGAAAACGGTCTTACGAGACTGTCGTTAACTTTTTGAGACATTTTAATCTGCATTCCCAGATTTTGAAAACAAAAAAGGTCAGCAAGAAAATAGGCAATAAGAACTCTTTTGATGCCAATCTATCTTGTTTCTTATATTTTATAAGGATAAAAACTATTTGTTTATTTAGTTAGTCATTTAATTTTAGATAGTGTAAATATTTAATTGTATATACATGTTTTGTAAAGCTTATTTTTTCAAATTAAAGTGATAGCTGTAGCTATAAAGCCTAGACAATTAAGCCTAGGCAACCTATTCATACATTTGATGAGTTCGCCAGCAACATTATTTTCAGATATCCACGAAACGGGATGAGTCCTTGCTTCACATTTAAAAAACGAAATTGGCCATTCATATCTGGCTGGCTACAAAATTTGAAACAGAACACTCGCGTTCTAATCACGCATACTCATTCACGTACTGTTCGAAGTTTGAACATTCTGAAGTTCAAGTAAATCATCGGATTCCCTTTTACGATCAGTGACTGGACGTAAGTTAGCCATGAAGGTTATAGCTGTACGCACAAATTGGAGATTATGCTTTAAAAAAAACAAAATGATGTATAGAGGTGTAGTTCAGGGAAGGTGCGTTTTATGACATGAGAAAAAATGAGGGAACATTTTGTATGACTAACGTTGACGTCTGGATGGAACACGTTAAGCAAAATGGCTATGTATGGTGGGTGGGAGAGTTATGTCCAACAAGCAACAGACCCAGGAGTGGACTTGTTTGGTAGCTATTTTTTTACTTCTTTTTGGCTTGGTTTTTTATTGACTTTGAGTCAACAAATAGACTTAATTATAAAGAATTTAACATATAAAAATTACAAAACTTTAAATAATGTGGCTCGTTCAAACATAGTCGATATAAATAAATAAATATATCGTCCCTCCTGTGGACCTTTGGTCTTGTCCACAGAATGGACGGTATATTTATTTATTTTTAGTCTACAGAAAAGACGAAATTTTCTCTACAAACGCATAACAAATATCGCTAGCGAACCAATGTCGAAATCATTCGGGGAAGCGATCGAATTATCTGCGGGACGATTTTATGTGTCTCATCCGAGTTTACGATCACAACATTGTTGCGTGAGGACCTCAAGTGATTTATTACGAGCTGCGCAGACGCACGGGTTACGCGCAGCGAAAATTGCAACTCATTTCGATCCTCGCTTTAAGACATTGTAGCGAAAATGATTGATGGATCTTTTTAATGTTTGTCTAATGTGTGAAAGGGGCGGGCGTTTTTTAGGTGGTTATATTGTCAAAATTGGTAAAGTTATGGCTTCTGAACGTGTAAACAAGTTGCTTTGAGTCCTACTAAACTGTGAAAAGGATATGTTGGTTGAAGCAACAATGCCTGGGCTATTTGAAGTAACAATACAAATTATGGCCGTGTGTGTATTACGGCCCACTCCGTCTCACAGAGAGGAGGCCTGTGTCCCAGCAGTGGGAAAACTGATAATGGTATGTGTGTGTCGTACGTAACTTAACAGACAAAATAGTTACAGGCATAGATGATGATAAAATTAGTATTCGTAGGAAAATTAAGAAGATTTATTTATAAAACACAGTTTTAACCTTTCTAAATGGTGAAGGAAAACATCGTGAGGAAACCGACATGTCCTAGAACTAAAAATTCGAAGTCATGTGACATCTACCAACCCGCACTGGGCTCGCGTGTAAATTATAGCACACTCCCTCTCGAAGAGAGGAGGCCCGTGTCCCAGCAGTGGGAACATTATAGGCTGATTATGCATACAAAAATACTTCTAGATTATTTTCGAAAGGCAATTTCTCCAAAGAGTACGGAAATCAAGCTCACATAAAGCTAAAGCGTATAGAATAGTGTAAACCGGAGCTTGGGTTCAAAGTAATTTCTTCAGTTAAGGGGTCCGTACCTAATCCGTGCGCCAGTGAAAGGTGAGCGTTCACCGTATCGCTGACCACATACGGGGGAACACTCGCTCTAGCATGCTGTGAAGCATTTGTGGTTAATAAAATAAGTGGCTTTACCAAAATATCAGAATATTTACACTTCGTCGGTAGATTTTACAACAGGTTCTGGATTCCTTTATAGATGGATTCCTTTTTTGACCAAGATTATGTCTGGACTTTAAAAGAGACTGCGACCTGTGAGTTTTTTTCGGCCATTCTTCTCAGAGTAGTTACATAGGAAACGCTGAACTTATCTAGCTTATTTATAATATTTTTTTTATATGACGTGTAAAAGTGATTTCGATATCCTATTTACAGAATAAACAATTTCATTGCATTTATTTAGTGTTCATGTCTTGTGAACTAATTTTCACTTGCGTTGAAAATACGACTCTCAGAGTTTTTGAACGACTCTCAGGGCCCTATTTAATATAACTGACAATGCAAAATATTTGTCAAAAAATTACATAATTGTCACATTTTCACGACTGGTGCTCTTATCTTAAACCGATCCAGCCTATCCCTTGCTGTCCTCTAGCAGCGACGCCCTAAGCTGAGGTCAGTATCCCACAGGGGGTGTCCTTAGCATGTAGTCGCTTAGTTTCTAAGTTTTATGCCCTGGCTGGAGGCCTTAATTTATTGAGGCAGCCACAGGAAAGTTTGGTTAAGCACCCGACAACCTTCTAGGTTGACCTGAAAGATGCCGTACAAAAAAAAAAAACTGGTGCTGTAAAGTTTTTAAGTAAGATGTAATACTAACTCCATGGTAATATGGGCCTTGATGCCTGACAGTAAAATATTAATTTTTTATTTTTAATAAAGTGGAAAACTATGAAAAAAACCTCGGATTTGTCGTCAGTCACCTGTCGCCGGTTGGTTTTATTAAATAGGCCGCAGGGTTTTTATGTGCATATGATAATAATAACGCGTAGGAAATATGTTTGATTTGTACCTATTATCCTACAATGCGATGACGTTTATAATGGATTATTTTTTATTTAATCTACTAATAAATAATATTCTAAAATCTGTTTGTTTTTTTCCTCGACACAAATACACAATGAAAATAATGATGTTTACTTGTTTACAATGGTTTTTTTTCCTCCCTATTATCTTTCAGAATATTGAAAAATATGCGTTGTATTGTATCGTTAAAAAAAACAAATAATCATTATTTTTATAATGCTTATTAGAAAGAGTCTTTGTACGTAGCTGCCATTGTTTTTTTTTTTTTCCGAACGACTATCTACCACAATGATGTTCTAATTGACTGAAAAAGTCCATCTATTTTAGCAGAGTAAAACCCAATTCTCGTGCTATAATATAGTATTTTATGAGGAATAATAAATATTGAAAGCGTGCATCGTTTAAACAGCACACAAGTTGATCTTTTTATACTTATGATAAGAAGTACACAAAACTCATAATAATGCTTAAGTCAAACCCAACCTGCCTCCTTTTCCCAACTATTTTGGAGTCAGCTTCCAGTCTGCTGAATACCAGTATTTTAATTTGGTTTAAATAGGTCCTTATTTTTATTATTTTATTTATCTTTTGTTTAGATTCTTTTCTTTTAGATTTTGTGAATGTGAGAACGTTGTAGGTTGTAGACATGTGGACCATTTTTAACCGACTTCTCTATTTTACTAAGTACCTGGTACTTGTTGATAGGCCTACACTGTCCTCTCATACCTATTAACACTGTAATTTGAAAACATTGTAGAAACCATTTATTTTTAAAAGAGTAACCGTGGAGTTGCCGGCTCTTCTCCATAGGAAACGACCAATTGGAACCGTGCACCTAACTTTTAACGTTTCATAAGTGCCCTTGTAGGTTTATGTGAAATAAAATAATTTGAATTTACAAGGAGCGACTGCCTATCTGACCTTCACAACCATTTAACAGGGTAACACAATACCCCTTGGTAAGACTGGTTGTCAGACTTTCGGGATTAAGATAATCCTGCTTAAGTAAATGGGGTTAAAGTTTAAAACTAATTTTGTTAAGAGAAATCCGAACTACTAGCATCTGAATTAATCTTGACCTTGTCCAAACATTTTTAAATATTCAAGTATTGTTATAAAAAATATATTTAATATGTAATTTTGGTCAGTTATTAAGCCGGTCCGAACGCGTGCCCGTATGTGGTCGTCATAAACGGCGTGAAACATGACGCTTGCCGCCGTTTTTGAGCAAAATATTGCACGTTAATTTAACACAGTCCGGCCGGTCATTTGCGGCCAGCCGGCCTCATTCCGCTCTTTTTACTTATTGTATTGCATCTCGCGTCTGCGACGATTCGTCTCGATTTGACGATGAAATTCTCTTTATTTTTGAAGAATTCGCTCCGGAGTCAGTGGAAATGTTGTGTTCGCTTTAGGGTCTTCGGTCCCTCTTTATGTTTTTGGAGGTAGTAAAATATTGCCGAAGTAAGTTAAACGACTTTCAGCATTTAAAATTTCGTTAAAACATGCTCCAAATTAAGTGAAGCTCATGCCTATAGTGAATGTTTTGGTGGCCGTGCGTACGGAAAACGTTAACTTAGGTACTTATTTGCGTTGTACTTCAATCTTTAACCTTTTGACTTCTGCATATTAAACGGCCCAGCAGTTGCCACGTTGCTGTAAATTAAAATACTCGAAACTTTTGTAAATAAACATGACACACGGACATGCTTGCTTCGACTTGTAGTTTGCAAGTAATCAATCAATTTGCCTAGCCTTTTCCCAACTATGTTGGGGTCGGCTTCCAGTCTAACCGAATGCAGCTGAACATCAGTAATTTATATGGAGCGACTGCCTATCTGACCTTCACAACCCAGTAACTGGGTAATACGATACCCCTTGGTAAGACTGGTTGTCAGACTTTCGGGCTTCTGACGAAAAAGAGTCACAAATGACAGCCGGGACCAACGGCTTAACGTGCTTTCCGAGGCACGGAAGAGTCGCGGTATGTATAGATGGTCACCCATCCACGGACTAACCCCGGCAAGCGTAGAATAACCTGATGGATCAACCCGTGCGGCTGTTATTATTTAGCCACGAGCTCCTTCAAGTAGTTTTTAGTTTGCAAGAAGGCTTAAATTTATAAAGCCTAGTAAATACATTAGAAATGATTATGAAGCCAATCAGTCTTTTAAACTTTAGGTGGCTTCGAGTCGAGCAAGGGAAGTTTAATCAAGCAGACAACCATTTTTTTTTTGGGTGGGAAATTGTCAAGTTACTTCTCCCGCTCTAGGCGGAGTGGGAGGGCGTGTCAGACTCTTACTGACTATAACCCACCCGTATTCCTGCAGTTGCCTGTATGTTGCCAGGGGCCACGGTATCCCTTTCGGACTTTCCTGCGACCCCGTTAGTTCTGCTGATATCTCTTTGAGGCGAGCATGGAATACAACGCGCCGTCGACCCGGGCCTGGTCCTTATCGGACGGCAAGCTACCCATTGGTCACCGTCCAAGCAGACAGCCCTGGTTATCATATTCTTAAATAGGTACTTAATCCGTGATACTCCGGCCGAAATCTATAAACGTTACTGAGTACGCGCTTTGACAAAGACGTCTTATAGCACTTGTAGTCTGACAGTTGTGTGACAGTGACAGTGACAGGAATAACGCTGAACCAAAGAGGTCGCAGTCTCATAGGTTCTAACCTTGTGGTAAATTTTATGCAAAAAATCACACTCTAGCCATAAAAAAACCCGAATCATTTAATTAACACACTTGACCATCAGTTGAATCAGCCGTTAATTTATATATACCCTGTCACATCCTTAGCATAATAAAACATGGATTGAAAGTTGTATAACACCGCGCCAATCAGCGTGAGGCTACAGCCTTCTCACGGCCGTATTTAAATATCAACGGATTTGTTTATAACACTAAAGTATAACAAGAACGAACCCGAGCCATGTTTAGACTGATCTTCGATGAATGAATGTAATATGATCGATTATTGTATTCGATTTTCGTTCGAATCGATTGAATGGGTTCGTTTTGTTGAAGTGGTTTTTTATTTTTTTTCTATGGTAGGTTGTGTAGTAGAGAGGAGCTTGTGGCTAAGTAATAACAGCCGCACGGATCAATCCATCAGGTTAAGCTACGCTTGCCGCGGTTGATCCATGGATGGGTGACCATCTTTACATACTGAGACTCCTCCGTGCCTCGAAAGTTGGTCCCGGCTGTCATTCGTGAATCTTTGACAGTCGTTACGGGTCGTCAGAAGCCCGAAAGTCTGACAACCAGTCTTACCGAGGGTATCGTATTACCCAGTTACTGGGTTGTGGAGTTCAGATAGGCAGTCGCTCCATGTAAAATACTGGTATTCAGCTGCATACGGTTAGACTGGAAGCCGACCCCAACATAGTTGGGAAAAGGCTAGGCAGAGTTGTGTAGTAGTTGCAGTGTTGCACAGTGGTGGTAAATGGGCAAGAAGGATGAAGGAAGTAAGTTACCTACAGTGGAAAGGCAGTAGGTCTTCTCTTGGGTACTGTAATCATGAATTCAACACATGGTCTTAAACCCCCTAGCGTAGAATTTTCCTTGACGAAAAATTTTACGCACTATTCAAGGCACGTAAAATTTTATCGGAGAGGCTACCCGATGGCGAGTGGTAATCTGGGTCTTGAAGTGATACCGAACCCCCCGTACCAAATGGCCCGTCCATTTATCAATGCCCTCTGGTTTTGATAAAATTGACCCTCATTTTTCGGTGATAAATCATGGGTAGGTAAGGAGTTTCAAGAATTATGTATATTATTTCAATTATAACTATGTTGGGGGGTGGCAACAGGATGGCATTGATACACACAAATTCCTTGCACATAATAGAGCTTAAATTTTGAATGCCATAACAAAAAAAAATATGTTAGGCCCCCATTCCCCATATCTCCGCCCCCGTCCATTTGGGGTCCATTCGGACGGTACGGGGGGGTTCAGTACTTCAAGACCCAGATTACCATTCGCCATCCGGTTGCCTCTCCGATAAAATTTTACGTGCCATTGCTTTAACTAAAGGGTGGTCTAGAATCATGTACTGAATCCATGGTAACAGGTTGCACGTCGATGTCCCTGCCACCCTGTATACCAATTGATAGACCAAGAAATACTGAGTCGAATGTGTATTTAACCCATATCTAACAAAATGTCCCTCACGTTACTAATTATCCTTTTTCTTAAACTATTAAACGAGCAATATTTGTATATATATACATACTCACGTTCTCGAAATCGGCTCTAAAGATTTTCATGAAAGTTGTCGGGGTTTACGGGGGCGAAAAATCGATCAAGCTAGGTCTCATATCTGAGAAAATTCGTTTTGTCCGTATTTTCACCCGAGCAGAGCTCGGTCGCCCAAAGTTTAGAACAAGATGGCTGCCTTAGATTATTGACATGGCAGCATGGAATTAGTAAGTACCTACTATCATGGCAGCATGGAATAAGTAAGTACTATACATGGATTAGTATGAACTTTCCTATACTATTAAATGAGTATTCTCTATTTTCACCAGAGCAGAGCTTGGTCGCCCAGGTACTCATTATTTTCGCTATCGAAATGCCCGTGGTGATGAAAAAGAAACCTCAATAAAATATAAAGTAGTAAAAAAGCCATCTGTCATGAAGTATAAAATATAATCCGCTAAGTAGCCACGTTAATTATACAGTGCATTAAGATAAAGACATCGAGCTCCGTATGAGCAATCGATTGGACGTGGTCGCGCGGATTGCGTGCTATGTACCGTTTTATTACATACTAGCGGACGTCACGCGGTTTCACCCGCGTAGTTCCCGTTCCCGTGAGAGTACGGGAATAAAATATAGCCTATGTTACTCGCTGATAATGTAGCTATCCATTACTGAAAGAATTTTTCAAATCGGTCCAGTAGTTTTTAAGTTTATTCGTTACATACAAAAATACAAATCTTTCCTCTTTATGATAGAAGTATAGATAGATGTTTATACCGACTTTATGTGTGACAAGCCGTGATCCCATAGAGAAAACGGCTTTCCATAGGCAAAAATAACCATAAAAATGTTAATCTCCTTTTTTTTGGTATTTTTTTTTTTTGAGAAATCCTTCCTTTTTGTACAATTTTGTTCTATGAGGATATTGTGTAATATTCATACTTCTAGAACCAGTGGTTAAGGCTGTGCGTTGTCTGTCAGTGAGTGAGTGAATGAACGAATGAATTTATAAAATAAAATAAATAAAATAAAATTTATTCAAGTATAAAGTAAAATTATGATTTACATTAATTACAATCGAGGTAAATTTTATTCTAACTGTAATGTAGATTATAACCATAGAAATATAAAAAACAGGAGAAGTGGCATGGGGGCGTGTCTGTGTCCGCGCGTAATGATCGAAGTGCTCATTGCATACGAAAATGGCCGTCTCCGCGAACTAGTGTGCTTTCGGCCGTGATCGGGACAATTTATAAGACTGCCGTGTTGTTCAGTGGTTTCTTGTAAAAACCGAAGTCAAAACAAAAACTTTGTAAATCATGGAATCACTTACCATATGTAATTACAAGTATTTTACTATATTTGTCTTTAAAATAATGAAAAACAACAAATCGTAAAATATTTCTTGCTTTTACTATGTTATTTTTGTTTCCAAATATCACAGCGACTGTACTATTTTTGCACTACATACATTGCTCGTTAACCACTACCTAAATATGTCGCTCAGTGACTCAACAAGCAATGTAAAAATCACAAAACGATACTGTGGACTGCGGATGCATCGCGCAGTACGGCCGCTGTGTCTGACGACGAGCTAGTGATGTAGTTGTGCAGATCCACTAACGTAGGCTATCGACAACAATGTCGTTTGGCGAATGAATTTATTGCCATTATACTTTATTCTTCAATTTGTCAACGGTTTTACCCGGGTGGAAGATCGATGTGAAATAATGTGTTTTACTTATTTTGATTATTTTACAGCGTGGTAGAGAAATGCGTAACCAACGGTCGTAAAGTAAGTTAGTAAAATTTTAGGTGGAGTGTTTTGGGTTTGAATTATAGGGTTAGATCTCTTTGATAATATTAAGTTTCACCAATTTGAGCAGTCTCCGATGAATAATCACATAATATTTCTAATTAAAGCAGTCATGGAAAAATATATTAATTTAAGATTACACTATTTGACAAAAAATGCCACTCCAGTAATATTAAAGCGTCAAGTGCTGCACAAATACCTCCACTTTACAGGACAGTGAGTAAACATCATAGCAGGGTTCAACAATACCTACTGTTTCAATAAACTATGACAGGTTAAACCAACGTAACTGGATTTTTTAATTGTTTGAATTTTTTGCTTATTATTTATTTTTATTATAATATTTTCTGGACTTATCGTTTTTATTTATTTTATTTTCAGGACACTAAATTTTTTAAAGTATAACGACGGTGAAGTATCAATATCTAATAACTACAAAAACATGGTTTTACAGGAGGAGAAAAAAACGTTTAATTTCCATAGTTTTTGATCATTTGAAGTAAACATTAAACTCAAACTCAAAGCATTTATTTCAATTAAACCATTTTGCAACAGGCACTTTTGAATTGTCAAGGAATCGGTCAGTCAGAAATAGGTATGAAGCTAGTTGCCCATTTCAAAGCGTAGTAGGTACCTATGGAGAAGAACGGGCAAGAAACTCCACGGACACTCTTTTAAATAAAAAATTGTTACAAAATATTGGTTACATCATTCATGTTGAAATTATACATGTGAGAACAATGTAGAAAGACGTGCACGTTAGAAGCGTCCGTAATAAAAAGATAAAACAAAGAACAATTCAAAAAATTAAAATAAGCCCTAATAATTAATAAGTGAAAACCGCCAAAATGTTAGTTATTAGATATTGATACTTCACCGTCGATAATATTAAATGGAAGAATCGATACCTTTCCGATTTGGTCAATCACTAGCGTATATGTAAAATAAATTGTTTCTGTACAGCACAACGATAGAAATGATGTTTTCGTGTGAGTGAGTTGTACGGTGCATGGTAAATGCACGCTGTGTTTGATGGGATAAGGTTTATAATTGATTGTGTAGTACGTTCTGATTTATGAATTGCAAGAGTGAGCGCAGCCTCATATCTATTTCTGCATGTGTAGTTGTGGCGAGGTAGTGGGGACAAAGTGGAGACATTGGGTTTCGATACATTTTCAACTACCGGGCATATCTCCTTCTTTCTTATATCTATGATTATAACTTAGATAAGGATCTAAAATATAACCTTACTTGGCCCGATACCTTATCAATTGAACAAATCATCCCTTGTGTATCACAAAATTGCATGCAATTAAAATAACCTACATAACTTAAATAATGGTACATTCCGTAATCCATGGGTGGTCAGCCTCTATATTAGGTACCATCTAGTTGACTCACTATAATTTTCATCCAATGATCGATGTTTATTTAATTCGTTTCAATAAAAGTATGAGTATTTGAAGAACAAAATATTGTTAGCTGTGAACATAATAAAATAAAATAAAATGCGACAGAAGGTCATGTCAAATGCACAAGCAAATGCAGCGATTTTCTGACTGCAAATAAAAATAATTATGCCACAATCAGGATAAGTCGATATTTACTAGACAATTTTCAGACAAATGGAAACTTAACAGATTATAGAAGAGACTTAAATAATTTATTTTGTCATTTCTGTGGACCTAGTACCTACGTGTAAGCGATTTACCTGTTTAGGTATTATTTAAATAAGTACCAGCAATGTTTCAAATGCTTGTTAAATTTTAAAATAAAGTGTTCCCAATAAATTGTATAATATTTATTTAAATCGACAACTATATTAAATGTAATATTTTATTTCAATTTGTTTTCTCTTGTATTTATATCGATAACACTACATCATTAAGTACTTTATGAGACATGTTTTAACATTAAAAATAAAAAATAAATAATTCATTCGACATGGCTTGAAAAATGGCTGATAAGAATGGGTAGCTACCTCGACCAGAGGTGGTCAGCTCGGTACCTAAGTTTTTCTATCTTGGCAACCCCTGCCCGACAACCTACAACCAACATAGGAATTACAACCTTACAAAAAAATCAAGGAGTTTTGATGAAAAACTGCTTAAGTTCGTTTTTTAATCCCAGAGACTAATTTGACATTTCAAGTGATTATTGTTTGTTTTTTTTTTCAGTTTGTAGTTTGACATTTGCATCTGTCAAATTAGTCTCTGAAATTAAAAAACGAACTGTAGGTTGAAAGTTTTAGCAGATATCAAAATTGAATTATGGAGTGCGTTTCATCAAATAGTTTCTATGCCGTAATGTTGGCTCCATTGTTGTAGGACGAATACGAATACGCTACGGCACTAGGTAGGTACCTAATTGGTCAGAGCCAACATTACGGCATAGGAACTATTTGATATCGCCTATCATTGCCTTGAACCAACTAAATCCGTAACATAGTATTTTCGAAAACAACAAAACTTGATATTTTATATCATTAATGAAACAATATAACAATAAAAATAAATTGTACTTCTACTTAAACAATTCAATATGTAGGTACAGAAAGATTTTCTTTCCAATAGTGAACTGTTATACTTTTTTATCGTTTCAACAACGGCTCTGTTGCTAATCACGCGTATACGCAATTACTTAAATTATTTACTTTAATTACGAAAATTTAAATTATAGGCAAATTAGATTCGTAATCAGAAACTGTAACAACCAGATTAGTGATATAAATACGATTAAAGGGCGTTTAGGAAATTAGAAAAAATAAACTTATTTTGTTATCATGGTTTCTAGTCTACTGGAACTAAACTATACACTATATCTAAGTACTGTAAAGGTTACATGCAAAAGGCGACCTTATATACGGCCGCCGTACAGGCTGATAGAAAAATAACTCTGGTTGCATTCGATAATTGAAGCGAATTTGGAATTAGTTTTAAATAAAGAATATTAGGTTTTTGTTTCGGAAAACGGCAATTTGAAAAAAGACTCGTAGAAGTGTGCACGTTTCTCTGAGATAAGAGGACAAATATAAAATAAATATGATATAAATTTATCATAACGTTCTACCAGGATTAAAATATCTTATATTCTAACCCAGGTCATGGTCTACTCATGTGCCAAATTTCATCCAAATCCGTTCAGCCGTTTTAGCGAGAAAGCATAACAAACAAACAAACTCACTTTCGCATTTATATTATTATTTGTTGCTAGCTGATTAGCTCTCTTCTAACGCTACAGTAGCTACAACGTTGGACAAATAAAAATCGTTATTTCGCAAGGAAATATATAGAAATAAACTATTATGTTATTCTCAACAGAGAATTCAACACAATTTAAACTTACACAAATCTTAATGGTTAATCAAGATTGGCTGAATCTCTACATGAAGACAATTTAAAACAAATTTGTCTAGTTTTATATTAAACTAGCTTCCGCCAGCGGTTTTACCCGCGTGATGTCTTTATAAATTTTAGCCAATGTTACTCAGTGATAATATAGCATTCTACTGGTGAAATATTTTTTTAAATCGATAAAGTAGTTCTTGAGTTTATTAATTACTAGCAGCGCCCCACGTTTTTACCCGAATAAGTCTCGATTCCGTGGAAATATCTGGATAAAAGTATCTTATGTGTTAATCCAGGTTATAAAATTCTGTGTGTCAAATCAATCCATTCTCACAAACTTTCGCCTTTATAATATTAGTGTGATTAGTAGGACAAAAAAAAAATACAAATCTTTTCTCTTTATTATTTTATTAGTGCAGGTGAAGTATAAAAACAAATTTAATAATACTTCAGCCCATACTATAGAAAACTTTATCAACCCTAGTGAAAAACATAACCAGTACCTACCCTAATTGCATAATAAACGATCAATCACAATTTCTTTCGATTTGAAACAGATTGCTAATCCATTGCTTCATAAGTTGGAAAAAAAATTTGCTCAACAACGTAAATAACGCAATGAATGTTGTTGAACTATCAAAATTAAACAAATTTGTCATAATCGTTTACGAAAAAAAGTTACTCAATTAGGGTACTAGTATACGTATTATTCTGTTAAAACTCTGATATTAAAGCCCAATCAACCGTAAAAGAGGCCTACGTAGTCTCATGTTCATCAATGAACATCGACATCTCATAAACCAAGTTAATCGAACACAAACTGAGGAAACCCGCTCATTAACAGTCAAGTTGTTAATGAACATGTAACTTAACACTTCAGTGTTATGTAGCCAACTGACACGATCGGTTTCAGTTTTAGTTCAATGGCCAATTACGAGCATATTTATTTACTATACCAATGACGATATGACTTACATTCCTTTGTCGTTAACATTCCAATATATTTGCTTGTAGCTAGGTCAATGGATTGACAGCCTGTAAAACATATCGTACAAAAACTAAAAACATTTTCAATCAAAATATTGCGTAGATTTTTTTAGAGTTGTACCATTATAGATTTAAAACTCGATACTGTCCACAGTGTCCACCGAAACATTCATCGAATAATTCATAAATCGAATAAATAGAATCGTTTAAAACTTTAAACAACAACATTAACGCTATATCTATGTCAATAAAATACGTTAAAACTGCATTAATGAGGTGCATCAAAGCCACCGTATTGGTTCGACTAATCGAGGCGGCAGTCCATAGTACTGTGATTTGTATGCGCTTCACACCTCTGGTATGTGCACTATGGCTATCGGATTAAAACAGTTTAAGCGCCAAATTATAGAACAACAATTAGTGCTTAAACAGACGTGTTATTCGATTTAAATTGAGAGTAATGCGAGAGGATGATACAGTTTTTTTAATTAGTCGGTTCATCGGCGTTGACATGATATTAAATATATCAATGGAATACCGTATGAAAACGTTTGAATGAACTTATGTTTTGTATTACTGCAGGCAGTTGTTTTGTATTAAGTGCAGTCAAATTAAATATGCCACAGTTTAATGTACTCAAGTTATGGACATATTATAATACCTCCAAAAAACCAACAACCTTCAACTTTCCATCGACTAGGTACGTCGATCGTCTTGTCGCACGTCAAAATGACGTGTTGTACGTCAAATTGACGCGCGGACACTCGCGTCTCTTTGTGTGCCTACTATAGTGACAGGCCTTTTGTATCGAGTATGACTTGTGTGTTAATTGTGCCGATCGAATCGCTCAGACATTCTGATAATCGATAATAATCGACTAAAATTGTTTATCGATTCGGGGTGTGGCTCTATTGTGATGTAAGTTGCTTTAATAGGCAAGCTAGCCACCGCTGGTGTTCATAATTTATTGAATTGGTCTATTAGAGCGGCACTTCTGTCGTGTTTTCATTTGATATTTGGTTATAAATTACTCCATTCATCGAATAAATCGCTAGAATTTTTACTTTTCCTCTGCAGAGAAAACACAAGTGAAACTAATCTGATATTTATTCAATTCAGAACCAGTCTTTTTCCGGGTAGGTAAACACCCTTCTATTTATACAAATAAATAAAATTGTAAGGTTACTACATTCATATGAAAGTACAGACGGTACTTATAACAAAAAATATTTTATTAACTTTTGTCTGTCTGTTTGTTCCGGCTAATCTCCGAAACGGCTGGACCGATTTTGACGGGACTTTCACTGGCAGATATCTCATGTTATAAAGAGTAACTAAGGTTTTTATTTTAGAAAAAGAATTAGGGTCCAGCAGCCGTCCATATTTTATTTTTCATTTATATATTTATTCCTATATATATTATTAAATAAAAAAAGTCGTGACGATATCTAAAACCTTCGATATTACATTTGATACCAGTATCAAAACCTCGTTCTTCACAGGTTTGCTCGCAATTAATCTTTTGATATCGATCTGCTCAAACACACTCGATTTCAGAAATTCTGAATCAGTTTTATCTGTTGTGATAATACCTCGTGTAAAGTAATCGGTCGTTGGTCAATCAATCACAAGCGTTACAGTCCGGCCGACGAAAAAATGCTTTTCTGACAGCTGTCAGTTGAACCATTTCTAGTACTAATAAGGATCAAATTCGCAAAACTCATATTCGTTAGTATGAAACTGACAGGTTCTTGACAAGAAAGCATTCTCTCAGCGGCCGGATTGTAACATGAGATTTAAATGAAGAGATTTGATGTTCAGAAACGGTAAGTACACACGGCTACACATCAAGCTATACATTTCCAGTATACCTAACTCATCATCTGTTACGACGCCTCATTGAGGTGGATAACAATTAAAATTCTATTGTGTCTCGTTAATGACAGTTGAAAGGTGACCTCGCATTGTACGGAAATCCTATACAATGCGAGATTAGCGTAAACTAGAAATGTATAGTTTGATGTGTAGCCGTGTGTACCTGCAAAATCTACTAAGGACGGAGCTGACTTCAAAAACCAGCTTATTTTTTTTTTAAACAACCTTTTATTTGATACAGTATAACCTATGCTGAATTTAGAGGACTCTCCTTTAAAAGATGTCCGAACATTAAAGAAAATATGAAAAAAAAACATATCTACAGACGAATATAAAAAACCTCTTCCTTTTTTGAAGTCGGTTAATAACACAAAGTGACTTTAAGAGTTCTCTCTTTGTTTTTGCGTCAATTCAATGTTTTATTTTCAGTCAAAATATCGCAATTTTCAATGTTACTCAGTTCAATAACCTCAGGTCATCATTATAATATTTAAATCACCTGTGGTTTTCGCACAACACTTAATATGGACTAGTGTAGGACCAAATGTTTTATGTGCAGACCTAAATAAGCATAGCGAAATTATATATTGTATGTATATCTAATGTAATTAGTTGATTATTAAGTACTTGGGTTATATTTGTAACGGTAAAATTCCACGAAGTTATTCTTATTGTAAACGGTTGAATGACACGTAGCAAAAAAACGTTTTTCACGTTACTATGTAAGTTCTAAGTTCAGGTCCGTCATTTGTTTATAATGTTCGTTTTTTAAATTCCCTAGTAAGTGTAAATTACAAAGGAACTTTTTTAAACCTCGAACTTTTCTAAATTAATTATTAATAATAATATTATTTGTAATTTTGTAAGTTTAATATTATTTGTAACTTTGTTTGTAATGAATAAACTCAAAAACTACTGGACCGATTTTAAAAATTATTTCACCAGTATAATGCTATATTATCACTGAGTAACATAGGCTATAATTTATAAAGATATCACGCGTTAAGCCGCTGGCAGAAGCTAGTGTTTAATAAACAGGGTCAAATTAAATTATCTAGTAAAACTCCGCAGACATAATCCGCAGTCTATCGATATCTACATATGAACCGAACAAAAAACGAAAAATTTTTTTGGGCCTTCCGCCTTATTTACTTGCAAGTATGAGTTTATCAAATTCTAAAGTGAAACTTCTTAGGCGTTGGATAATTGGACGAGAATTGAGAGTGTTCGAAGGACATCACATTTGTATATTTCGTTACATGAGAGGGAAGAAAGATATTACTCTCCCTGTCTCTCATAATCTTTATTTTTTAAGAATTTTTTCTTCTATCACGTGTGTACGGTGCTGTACGCGCAATTTATTGTGTTTAGATATGGTGTAAATTACATATATGAAGTTTACACAATAAGAAACAGATTTTCAGACCACAAACAAAGTGCTAACCCCAAAAAATAAAATACGAGCGAGCCTTACAGCTGACAGTACCAACCTATCATCATCATCATTTATGGGTTAGTACCATCTGACGGCCAACTATAGCACCGCGCGCTCATTGGTCAAATCAAATAGCGTGCGCTTCCCGGGCTTCCTGTTACACACTTCCGTCCCTTTTCACGAAATCACTCCCACAGATTGCATAAAAGCGAGAGGAAAGATGTTACACATCAAAAACATCAAATATTTTTGAAGTGAAAACTTCTTTAGGCGCGTTGGGCATTTTTGAGATGGGAAAAAACAATTGAACTCGCGACACCGTTACCGGCACTTCATTTTCGTAAACGCGATTGTGCTCTTTATTTATATTACGTTACGGATCAATGTTCTATGCAAGTATTTTTACTTTAAAGGTTTTGGAAGTATTTTTTTTTTGTGAATGCGATTGTGCTCTTTATTTAGATAAGGTTACGGACCAATGTTCTATACAAGTATTTTTCTTCCACCAAGGCGATCTTGTTCAAGTTTTCACTTCTGTTGGCAATCCCGGAGTGCCACTGTTTTTTTTCCGTTTTGTCTCAGTTAACCCTGTCTGAGGTTGTGAGTTATTCCACTTAAACTTTGCATTATTTTGAAAAGTAAATTAATGGCGTTACATCCGACGACTTAACCCTTAATTGACCATGTTATTTTCAATCACAACTCTATTATGTCAACAAAGCATGGACTGTTTAAACTTAGTTAACGTAACAATAACATGTGACACACGAGTTTCAAGGGAAAAGAAGAGAATTATATTAAAACAAGTAACCCTTCTTTCAAGTTTAGTCACCTACTCGTGGTGACTTATGCCCCTTACACCTCAATAAACACCAAATATTATTGCACTGTTGGATTTACAACTCTCAACGCTGAGCCGTGCGTTGAAAATCCAACAAAGCGCTTTATTTAGGTATTCATTTAGGTGTCACAATCAGTTCGTCACCTCACCGCAAGGATTCACAAGTACACACGTAAAGATACCACTACCCTTTGTTGCGCAATTTTTTAGACGTCAATTCTACAACATGTAACGTGCAAGGTGACGAATTGCCTATTTTTGCCACCCAACCTGGCAATGCTGCCAGCCTTTTGGGCACTTTTCCCACTGACAGCGTTACCTATATATTTTAAGTGTCGAACTGTATCCTCCAAATATAAATTTACTAGGGGTATACAGTTCGTCACTCCGTCCTTCTTTAAGTTCAGTGTTTAAACAAAGCTAACCGCAATCGCAATCAACCAACAAAAGACTACAGCTTCGTCAATCATCAATACTATTAACAGACGGTTTGCTGATCGCAGTAGATCTCTTTCATCAACATCATCATTGATCCATCCACTGTTGAATTTAGGCCGCCTACCTTTTGTGCCATGATTCCCTGGTCTGTGCGAATCTTCCTCGCGATCAGATTATCCAGGGGTGTTAGATTCCTTTCCCACCATAAAACAAGTGGAAAACACAGAGGTTAGTTCTTTGGAATTCTGAACTCTATCAAACGTAATAACCGAGTAAAATCAATCCAGACACGGTCTTACCTATCAATTAACTGAGCTTATCACAGTCCACTGCTGGATATGGCCTCTCTCAGGCTGCGTCACAACAGTCTGTCCTCCGCCTTCCGCGTCCAGTCTGTCCCACACACCTTTTTAAGGTTGGTGCATTTAGCTGGGGGCGCTCCACATTACGCTTGCTGAGATGCGGTGTTCACTCCAGGACACGTCTGCTCCACAGGTTCTTCGACTAACATGGCCAGCCCACTGCTACTTTAGCTTTTTTTTTTATCTTACTGCATATTATTGAAGTCAGAACCCACTTAAAGGGCGTTTATGTCCAGTAATAGGTGATCACGAGCCAACAAAAAGACCTAAATACATGTAGGTAACTACAACCAACAATTATCTGAAGAAGACTTAATAGAAATAACTAGTTACAAAGTACTATCAACGAAGGCATCTGTAATAGTAATAATGGTCTGACGTCAGAACCTGTCATTGCTAAGATGTTTAATATCCGTAATTTATTAGCAAAACGTTCTGACCTTGTTACAAGTTACTTTTTTGACCCTTGCACGCAACAAAATGGATGAAAAATTACAAGGATTTTACGCTATTTTCTTATAAATTGTGATCTCATAATTTTATCGCGGATTTTATAGGTTTTTGTTGCAGTTTTTCTTTTGATGTTGCATTATATTTTAATGATAATTATTTACAATTATACAAAATCTGTTAATGTAACGGATTATCAAAATTATATGTTATTATTAGATAAACATTTGCTTAAAGTTAAGGATCCGCTTACGTTAAGATAATTAAGACATTAAAATTGTTGACGTAGTTGAATTAAAATACGTTTGATTATTTTAATAATAGTTTATCTCTGTAATGTAGTATTTTTTGTACCTACTTACCTAATAGAAATATTCTTTACATTTGATAAAAGAAAAACAGCTGTAAGACATACCACTAAGCGCCAAAGTTGTTTGCAGCAACTTGTAACTTACCTGTAAGAGAAAAAAAAACAAAATTAAAACACCGAAAAATATGAAAGATTTTTGTTTTTTCAAACGTTTTACTTAGTGTAAATAATTTCATCACCACTGCTCTCAAAACGGTGAAGGAAAACATCGTGAGGAAACCCGCATGTCCTAGTCCCAAAAATTCGAAGACATGTGACATTTACCAACCCGCACTGGGCCCGCATGGTGGATGACGCCCCGCTCCCTCTCACTGAGAGGAGGACTGTGTACCAGCAGTGGGAACATTATAGGCTGATTATGCTATTCCCCACCGGGGCGCGGCGGCGAGATTGGCAGACGACATTGTTGACATCGCGGGTAGAACCTGGATGAGGCTGCTACTAAAACGATTGGCACAAGAAAATAAAGATTGATGCCCAGCAATGGGCTAAGTCAGGCTGTGGATAATGATTCGCCACCACCAGTTCGTGAAAGGATTTTAAAGACAACACACAGGGTTACCATTTATGGGTCAACAATTATCCACAACAAAGATCTATAATACGGTAGTTGCCTAGGTAAAAAAAAAGAAATTCTATTTAGTCCGTCTTTCAGATACAAAAAAAGATTAGACACGTATTTTTTGTTTTATCATTTATAATTAAAAATAACTTAGAAAACACGCATTAAAGTTGGGGAATGGGGGCTCGCTACGTCACAACGCAGTATTAAATCTAGCAAGGCGTGACGTTATGCCACTTTGACTTAATGTATCGCCGTAATCTTTTGATAACGTCAAAAAAGAAAAATACGTGTTCAATAATTTTTTTTAATCTACAAAAGGAACAAAAAAAATTTTGGACACAGGCCTATTTAGATTGAAGTTTGAACAGAACATGACAAACGACTTTCAGTAACTTCTATCACACAACCGGCCAGTTCTCTCTCACTTCATAAATCCTACTCTAAAAATAGCTTATCTTTGCTAACCTTTTAAACCAGCAAAATTATTAAAGCAACAATAGATCACACATAAAAAGTCGATCAAAGCATCGTACGCCATTCATTCAAGCCTCCCACTGCATAACGGTGAATTTTTTCATCGTGACATACTCGTACACCAACGCACACAAGTAATTCACTTATAACAACGATTAGCATATTGTATTTTGTACAAACTTTTTCGGTTTGTTGTATTTGGTTGGCGTGATTTGTGTTAGGTCAAATGAGGTTGGCAGCTTATGTTTTTCAAATGTTTTGAGCATAGTTTTAATTATTTGAAAGAAAACAAAAGCCTATAACATTACATTATTTGTATTTTCTTAATGTCCCTCGGGTATCATCGCATTTCCGAATACAAACGAATGCTAATTTCCTTGTCCATCAATGATTAGATTTATCGTGTATAATAATATGAATTCAGAACTACTTTACTTTTATTGTTGTTTTGTTTTGATTTCCGTGTGAACTATATGTATAGAGCTGTAAAAGTATTTTACTATCTGTAGTGCCTGCGACTTTAGCAGCTTTCCTCCCATTTTTGGAATAAATTAAATTAAGTTAAAAGAGTATTAACAACTCTATATACTTCCAAGTCGATTGAGAGCGTCCGGTCTGCACCAAGTGCAAAGGGCAACTGATAGAAATCCGACAACTGACGAAACACGAAGTTTACCGTACATTAAGAAAATAGAAATACAGTACCTACATATAACACTAGCTTCTGCCCGCGACTTCGTCTGCTAAACATTTATTGATTTAACATAGAATATATCCTATAACACTCGGCAATACTGTAGCTTCCCATTCATGAAACAATTTTCGGAAACGGATAAGTAGTTCCGAAGATTACCCTCTACATACAAAATCACAAATTTGTCCTCTAAATAATTTAGCATTGTAGATAATACCTGTATTCCTTGAAGGTTAGGCAGAGGCCTAAAGAAAATTCACATTTCGCCAGTTATATGTTAAGTCCCATGTAATAAGTGGTCACTTCATTGTCATTAACCGAACATCAATCAGAATCCGGGTTTTGATTGAGAAATTCATGACCGGAAAACCCAATAAAACTTTGCTCAATCTTGAGATCAAACCTAGAGCCACAGCTCAATAGTTCCTTGCCTCAGTTGCCTTTTACGACCACTAGACCAAAAAGAATATTTGCAATAGGTACATTTGCAAAAACTTAAATAAAAAGAACAAGGTCTAGCAACCCTATTGAATTAGCACGAGGTGTCATTGGCATTATGAAAATGGCTGGCCCAAGATGGCGTCCTTTAAAATTTGAACCGAAGATATAATTTATGATCCTGACTGATTTCCATCTATGCATGGTCTAGGTATAAATATGTTATGAATTATGTATGTTCTGTGTGAAAAAAAAATGTTATTGTACCCATTATTACGCAAGACTAGATTTACTTGGGTTATTGGCCACTTTTCTGACTTTAGACTACACAATTGTATTTTGGCGTCCAAACAAATTTGAAATTTTGACAGCCATTTTGTCTTATAAGTATGTTAGTTTTCATCAATTTTTAAGCATCTTCTTTTCGTGTGGTTAGTGACTAAACTGGTGTCAGAGTTTTATAGCCACCCATGGCATGGCATGACTTGGGTTCATATGCCGTCGCGAAATATCTCTCAAGTATTCCGGTTTCCTCACGATGTTTTCCTTCACCAAACAAGCAAGCATGGAAAACCGACGTAAAAATTATCCAAAAAAAAAATTGCAAAATTAAAACTCACAAACACATAATGCTTGTAATCCTCGAAGGGTTGGGCAGACCCTCATCACCTGTTATGTTTATGTCCATGTAATAGGGGGCGAGCCTATTGCCATCAACCGGCCACAAATCCAGGCTCCGGGCTATTACTGCGAAATTTCTAAACCAAAGTAGTTCTAAATTGAGAGATAGCAGTTGACATCATTAGTATGCAGTTTTTTAATGTCATTTCTACGCCAAAGAATCTTAAAGACCTGCGCTAGGATCCTTTCCGAGGCAACCTCTCATAATGTGTCTTAAAAAAGCAATTAAACTATTCAAACATGGTGATGTAACCAGAAGTACATAATTGCTGGTCCTTCGAGATACAGTACAAAAACCTGGTCCTCCTTATGTTCAGAAGAGTAATAAAAAGGTTACTAGATTAACTAGTAAGATCACTACTAATGAAGACTCCATATTAATTACTGGCCGTGCATAAAATAATAAAAGATCGGACTGGCTGTAAAAAGTAGGAGCCGAAGAAAAGGTTATAAAAATGAGGTTGTAAGGCGAGAATTATTTTTATAATTGCAGTGTGGCTAATAATAACATATTGCTCACATTAATTCTTTAGTCAAGTGTGAATTTAATAGTTATAATTAGTAGGAATTGGTGAAGAACTGGTTGCTATGGAACAGGGCTAGAAACGATTGGTAAAAGCTTATACCAAAGCAGTAGGTCCAAATGGGCCGAATGTAATCGATGATGATAATATAGTTGCCGATCAAAGCAATTCCACTGTTATTGGTATAAATAAACCGTATAGTTTGAGAATCCAGGAAAGATGCCTTTCCCATCTATAGAATGTCACAAGCTAGACCAAAGAAATCCATAGAATCCTTGTCAAAAATGGTGTCTTTCCTAATGGTAGAAACTAAAATCCACTGAATCCACCTGTTGCTTTAGAACTTTGTCATTTTCAGTTCCTCAATTGCAACCAACTCTAACATGACACGAAACTAGCAGAAGTACACACAGTGGCATTTGAACCAGCAACCACCCAAAAAAACTAATTAGAAACCCGACCATCTCACCATGAACTGTAGTTACAAGCACCGCGGGACGCCCACGCCACGTTCCGTGTTAAATCCGAGCACATTTGCAAGTCTAAGCGACTGGATGACGTAGCAGGAAGTTGGGACCTACCTAAATATTACCATGTACGGAAGAATATATTAAATGTCGTAGGAAGGTAACACTGATTCTACAACGTGTTACAAAACCTTGCCCGATCCGAAAAGGGCACATAGGTACTGCAATAACATTACCAAAAAGTAACAAAAAAATTATTATTATTGAAAATAAAAAGTTATTGCTATTTAAAATTCACGTTCTTAGTACCAAAATTATCCTAATTCAATTAAAAATTGGAAAATTTTCAACAGGGGTAATTGTAGACACCCGCTAAACGAAGGCCGCCCGCGCCCCATGTAAACAACCCGATAAATTCCACATTGAAAAAAAAATGCGGCTATTTTTTTCTTTTTCCCAGAAAATTACCACATAAATTGACTCTCAGTTCCCGCTCACGGAAGGGACAGGGTTTTTGTTACATGCTGTATATTATTTTTACTAATAGGTATAGTTATATTGGATGTAGTCGCGTGTGAGTGTCTGCACCAGGAAACAGCTGAATAAAATAAATTCGCTTTGGCGAATATAAGTTTTCATAAAGATTCGAAATAAAATGAAATAGAACTCAATTTAGCTCGTGGTGATGAGAGAAAAACATGTAAGGAAGTAATTTATTTCGAAGAAATAATAAGGCAACACACATGCACTTCCTACTAACTAGTAGTTACGTAGTGTGGAAATAATTTTATAAATTAACGTATTCCTAGCTGCATGGAGGTTAGAACAGATGCTTTGTATAAGAAAAGCACTGCACGATGATATTGAAAACACTGGAATTTTCCAAGAGATCGAGATTCATTCCCGATAGTAAGTAAGTAGTACCCGAGTAACTGTATAGTGGAAAACAAGACACTAGCAAAAAGCTTTAAAAGGCTTACACAGCATACTTGTGGAACACATTCCACATCACAAACTATTCAAAAACAAAACAGCATCAACCGGCGAACAAAACACGGATCACCTTACACAAAAAGTTCCTAATTTGCATGATTCAAGTGGCACTTTTTCGTTTTAGACTGTCGATAGCACACAATTAGTGTCGGACGAGTCAAAGTCGCCGATGTCGATAAGGGAACGACATTCAGAGACAAAACGCGATCGTATCGCGAGCAGTTGATTCATGTAGGGCTGGATTTTAGGGAGACTGAAATTTTAAGAGAGAATTGTATTGATTAGGGGAATTGTAAAGTATGGTGTTGGGTTTGAAGGTCTGTAATTGGTTATTGTAGTTTTGGTTTGCTATTACTAAAACATTTTACAAAAAAAAAACGACTGCCAAAAAAAAAACACTACATAGTAAAAAAGTGTACTCTAAGGTAAAAAATAACTTAAATTTCGGAAGTCGGTGGCAAAAAATGAAAATTCAAACCCAAAGATTAAAGTAAGAGACTTCCGAAATTAAAGTTTTATTTATTTTTCACTTTTTCGTTGTGGTACACACGGCTACACATCAAGCTATACAATGCGATATCAGCATAAACTGGAAATGTATTCCAGTTTATGCTGATATCGCATTGTATAGGATTTCCGTACAATGCGAGGTCAGCTTATACTGGAAATGTATAGCTTGTTGTGTAGCCGTGTGTACCTACCCCACACAAATTCGAATAACACTACCAGTGACAGGAACTTATCATATCATCCACATAGTAAGTGGGAAAAATACGTATTATTGAAGCTACCTAATGCAAAAACTGCCCAATCAAAGTTAATAAAATTTATACAGGACCACCTCTCAAGTATGGCCTACCAAACAAAAAAATAATCTTCAAAATCAATTAATAATTAGCGTAGTAAACGTGTAACAATAAAAATAAAAACATATAATAATAAAAAAACAGTGGCACTCCGGGTGTGCCGACAGAAGTGAAAACTTGAACAAGATCGCCTTGGTGGAAGAAAAATACTTGTATAGGACATTGGTCCGTAACGTAATATAAATAAAGAGCACAATCGCGTTTACATAAATGAGGTGTCGGTAACGGTGTCGCGAGTTTAATTGTTTTTTCCCATCTCAAAAATGCCCAACGCGCCTAATGAAGTTTTTACTTCAAAAACATACAGTCCAATTGAGAACCTCCTCCTTTTGGAAGTCAGATAAAATGGGTAAATGGTGATGGTATGTAATGGGTTTTGGAAGTATGTATATAGCTCAATATCGCCCAAGATGTCGCTTAAACCAAATAGCCTTTCACCCCTCGATATGATGTTCTTATTTTATGGAAAATAAAACCTAGCTGAGTGACGTAATGACGTCACTCAGCTAGGTTTTATTAAGGGTTTTATTAAGGGTAGGTTTTTCGAAATAAAAATCACACTGTTCAAAGACAATGGTCTTTGAACAGTGTGATTTTTCCTTGGTAGAGATTCACAGATGACTCCGCCCTGGAGTGTATAGGATATGTGATGCTGTCCCCACAAACGATGGGGCGTTTAATATCGTGTCCAGCGTGTCCTGTTGGCTGCACGATGCAGGAGCTGATGGATGCTACTGAAGGAGGTGGAGGACACGCTAAAAAAAATAAGTGTGATTTTTAAATCGCTTTAAAATCTTTACGCTGTTTCTCGTTAACTAAGCATGATTGACATTCAACAACGTGCCGATATTCCACAATCAAACGTCACGTGGAAAAAAACGGAAATTCCTCAGAGCAAAAATTTTTGTGTTATTTTTAATAAACTTAGTGGTTTTCCTTCCGAATAAACTATATCAATACCAATTAATTAATATTTTAAAATGGAGTACTGTTATATTTAGTATTTACACTCCCATTTATTGACACGCCCATCGAAAGCGGTGACATAATCATATCCAATCGAATTTCAAACAAATTATGATCTACTTAAAATTACAAAGCTTAACAAAGCAAAAATCTTCTGACCCCACTCAAAATAGATAAAAGACAATAAATTTTGTCACGAAACATTTAAAATCAGTATCCTACACCTCTCAACCCTATCAATAAACAGTTTAAATGGTTTAATTCTTGCGCGCACGCACCTCGGCCATTGGTCGGCGGGGCGCGTCGCTATTGGCCGCGCGGCCGGCGGCGACTACAAAGCGCGGGAGAGGCGGGCTGTCCACGGTACAGCGGCTGTGCTGTCGGCTGTCCGAGTCAGTATGAATATGGATCGAGTGTATTTATGTGGTCGATAGTAGATGTGGAAAATCGTACGCACTACGCAGGGCTGCAAATGAATTGCTTCTGGTTAAAGTTGCGTGTGGTGGTGGGTTTTCGGCGTGATTCATTTTGCTGATGTAAGATTTAGGGACATTAAATAGTTACAAAACAGATAATGGCAGATCTACAGAAAGTCTTTGTGCAACATTGCCGGTAGAGCTGGTAATGTTTTAACTGTAATCACACGAAGTTTCAACACAATCAATCAATCTATTGACATTATGTCTCTCTGTTTAGGATTGCATAAAGATAATGTGACAGTATTATAATTTATATAAAAATGTAATTTGAGAAAATCGTTTAAAACATGACATTAAATAAATAACAGGCAAAAGTTATTAAAAAAGTCTTTTAACTTCAAACGTTTTACAGAAATACTTAAAATGATTGTACTAATTAAGTGGTAATTGTATTTAGTAAATTACCGTGACAATGGCGTTTAAAGAAGTGCCAAATCGTTTATAATATGAGAAACAAAACCTTACTGAAGGTATTTTGGCGCTTCATTAAACTTCTCGTTCTCTGCAGCTCTGTTTTGCGAGCTCTAAATCCATATTAATCGTCTGTTAAATATTGATAGCCTGATTAACATCTTTGCGTATTGTTTCTAATTTGCAAATTAATTGGTTGTTAACGATGCAAAATTCTGGACAGTTCAGTTTTAAAGTAATTATGGTATACCTACCGATGATAAGCGATACTGCTGTTATTCGGTAAAAAGCCGTAACAACTTCAAAGTTGATTTTGAGTAAATGACAGTTGTGTTTGAAGTAAATTTTCAAGCTCTGTCGATAGTCTCAACTTAAATACAGATTTAGGACCTGAACAGAAAGATAGAGAGTTTAATGCTGTATCCGGCCCTATAATTAACGAAGCCTATGGTGCAAAGTTGCCTCGAAGTAATCTCATCATTCGAGACTTAAGGCCCTAGTCCCTAGCTCTCTACTTACGTTAATAGTTCAATATCCAAACCAGGAATGGATTCTTTTGCTTTCACAAGCCCAGGTTTGCAGCATATGAACCTATAAGTAGACTTATTCGTTTCTATTTGTTAACAGTTCAGTCAAATACGTCAACAAGTCATTTGTCTGGTCTGTTTGGAGTGTATCTCGTGTAGCTAAATGAATCTCCGAATTCTCTATCTCTTTCCTCCTATAGTAAAAGATGTGACATGGGAAAAATCTTCAACATTCTAAAGTCACAACCCATTTACAGCACACCTAATTCATGTCACACCCAGTCTACAACCGTCACTGACGTAACGCTACAGGAAGCTCTTCGCCATAATTTCCTAGAGTTTCTAGTCAATTAGTAATTAATTATCTCAGTGGAGATAAGAGTGATCTACAAACATGATCTGGGCGAGTGCATTTTGCTGTAACCTATAATTATAGCGCTAGAACGATTAATTGCGGATTGATCAATGAATTAAACATATTTCAAGAATAGGTGCAGGCACTTTGATGTTTGTTTGTGGTTTTACTAACAGTTTTTTTTTTAAATACAATAGACGTTGATATATTAGTAACCTGTTCCGCTAAGCTATTTCTAAAGAACCATAAAAAAACTCCTGAAAGAAATCGTCACGTGTTTCATCTCTCAACGAGGCATCCTCAGGATGACGATTGACTTGTCGCGAAAATAATAAGAGAAATAATGAGATAATTTTTTGCTAGTAAAGCTAAGATTTGTGTCGTTAAATAATTATCTTAATCGTAGAAATATTGAACACAAGTTGCTCGCTTAGTGACATTGCAATTTTAGGTATTTTTGCCATCTTAGCTCACAAATAGTTTTGTTTTGAAAAGAGTTAAGATGGCTGATGGATGAAAGCCTTAGGATAATGTTGACTTGAGAATCCATTCCTGTACAAATTGCTGACAACATTGTATTTTTTTTTACCACGGCGAGGGAGCTCTTAGCCTGCATCTCACCTGATGGTAAGTGACCGAAGGTGGAAGCGAGCTTCACCCGGAATCCTCAACCACAGCCGGCTATCTTACCTCTAACTGCCGAAACACAACAATGCTGATAACATTGTTGTTATGGCGATAGACTTAGATAAGATGGTGGCAGCTAGGCAAGCGTGCTTAGAACAAGCCCTACCACGAACCAAACCGAGCAGAAAATTTAGCCCCCACTGGGAATGGAACCCGGGCCTCTGGGTCTGAGACAGGTGGTCTAACCACAGAAGCGGCTAAAATCACATCATAAATGCCAATTTTAATCTGCTCTTTTAAAAAAATGTTTTACCCTCAGATTTTAATATATTAAAACAAAAATACATGTTTCTATACTTCAAACAGGTAGGTACCAGGAAATCATAAAGCCAGAAGGAAAATCCTGTGGCATCGGTAGCAGGACGTGACTCATATCTGCGCCGCTGTAGGTAGCCGACGTGCACATGCAATGTTAATACAACAAACAGTATTCATATTTAATTGTACAACTGACAAGGGTGATTGATGAGAGGATCTTAGAACACCGGTTAGGAAAGACTGCAGGACGTGTTTTGTTTATTTTAAAAGGAAGAGTAACGAAAGCGATCCTCAAGAAGAACTTTTCAACCGAACGTGGTGAAGGTTGGTCGTTATTGAAGCATAATCAGCCTATAATGTTCCCACTACTGGGACACAGACCTCCTCTGATTGAGAGGGAGTGGGCTGTAATCCACAACGCGGGCTCTGCGCGGATTGGTAGATATCACACGTCTTCGAATGTTTGGTTCTAGGACATGCAGGTCTCCCCACGGTGTTGGAGTGACGTCTTCAATAATGTACTATTTGATATGCAACTGTCTGCAAGCTATAGTACAGAGGTCAATTGGTGAACGAACAATGGTTCACATATTAATATCGAATATCGAGAATTCGAGACCACGGACATTCGAGCCTTAATTTGTCATTCGAGAAACAGTTGACAATCGACCTTCAGGAAATACCTTATTCCAGTAGGTAATAAGATTCTGGTTACTAAAAAGCATTGGGTTTGTCTAGAAGGCAACAGAAAAAAACATAATAATGACTAAAGGTGCTGATAAACTTAAGCATTCACTAGTAATGTGCATTCTAGCGAATGTTACGTTACAAAAAAAATAAACGGGAGCGTTTTAGCGAGCATTCTAGCGAAAGGACAGTAAATTTTCTTCGAGCTTTTTGCCGAGCCGAGCCATCCACACGCGTCTGTCAAGACATTTTCGTGAAGAATATATTTTTGACGTGCATTGACTAGAGCATTCGCTAGAATGATCGTGAAAATGTTCGTAGCGATGTTTGGCTCTGTTCGTCGTTCAGTTCGACAAATTTAAAAACGGCGAATGCTCGATGTTCTGTTACGAGTGAATGTTCAAGTTTATCAGCACATTAAGAAGACTTCTCTGTATGAGAAGGGGCTTTTGCACTTCAGTGGGACAATAATAAACTGGTATTATTAATGAATAAGGTGGACTTTGTTCATCAATTTGCCAAACCTTTTTTGAGATAGCCTCTTATTCTAATTGATATACTTTTAGATATAATCTGAATCCAAACGAAGAAGTACCGTAAGTAGTGACAAAGGATCTATATTGGGGAATGAGCAACCACCCATGTATTGGCGTACTATGCCAAAGCGCTTGCCAAATGTGCCAGATCGTACGCCATAATAGATAATGGATGTTGTACTCATCAGTGCACATATAGAAATCTACACAGTCCCGAAGAGGGTGGTCCCTTTGCCATTGGATTTATTTTTGCAGTAAAGAGAACATTGACATACATAGCTGTTGGTGCAGCATCGGATATATGACAATTTATCTATATATATATCTTTTTTTTATGTGTAACATCTTTCCGCTCGGTTTCCTGAAAATCTTTCCTCTCGCTTTCCTGCAATCTGTGGAAGTGATTTTGTGAAAAGGGACGGAAGTGTGTAACAGGAAGTCGTCATCGCCGTCAATGGTACCAACCTATTTTCCGAGAGGTTGGTACTGTGATGGCAATAACGAGGACGATGGCGAAGGCGATGGTCAAAGTCAAAGTCAGTCAAAGTGAAACTCAAAAAGTCAAAGTCAGTCAAAGTGGCGATGGCGATGACGATTGTGATGGAGATGATGAATATTGTTTATATCATTATATACGTCAACCAAGATGTCAGATGTTACACATGTTAGTAGGCTTGCTCATTTTTTTATTTTATAATTGGCATCTCGCAGGTCAACCTAGGAGGTTGTCGGCTGCTTAACGGGGCTTGCTTGTGGGTGCCTCTATAATTTAAGACCTCCAGCCAGGGCTTATAAACTAAGCGACAACATGCAGGCACAATCTGCAGGGTCCGGATCTCGGCTTAGGGCGTCGCTGAGGGAGGGCAGTACAAAAAGATACATAGGACGATATCGTTTTAAAGATTTTTTGAAACTCAGAATACCATCATTTTTAACCGACTTCCAAAAAGGAGGTTATATGTTCGACGCGTATGTTTTTTTTTTTTTTTTTTTTTTTTTTTTTATGTATGTCCACTGGTTTCTCCGTCATTTGTGGACCGATTTTGAAAATTCTTTTTTTGTTTGAAAGGGTATGCTCCCAAATTGGTCCCATATAAATTTTATTAACTTTGCTTGGGTAGTTTTCGAGTTAGCTACAAAATACGTATTTTTTTTCCCACTTAGTAAGTAGGTGATATGATAAGTTCCTGACACTGGTAGTAGGTAGTGGTATTCGAATGTGTGTGGGGTAGGTACCACAACTAAAAAGTGAAAAATAAAAACTTTTTACAAAAAAAAAAACTACCGACTTCCAAAAAAACACTACAAAGTGAAAAATAACTTTAATTTCGGAAGTCGGTGGCAAAAAACGAAAACACAAAACCCAAGACACCGACTTCCGAAATTAAAGTTATTTTTCACTTTGTAGTGTTTTTTTGTAAGTCGGTAGTTTTTTTTTTTGTAAAAAGTTTTTATATATTAGACTGTGATTTGGTACAGAATCAAGTACTGCTCATCTTGCTACCAGTGTTCCTATTCTAGGAGTTCAATTAAGCATGAAATCAAATGGCATGAGGTTCTGGTTTCGATTCCCAGTTCCGGGCAAACTGAAATTGGTTTTTTCCATTGGGTATTTCTCAGTACCAGTCCGAAGTCCGGATTCGTGCCTGGTTGATGGCAATAGGCTCGCCCCCTATTACATGGGACTTAAACATAACTGGCGAAATGTGGGTGTACCTACTATGGGTCACCTCTGGCCAACCTTTCGGTGAAACAAGGCGTGATGTTATGGAACATAGATATTGAACTACGTAAGGCAAGGTATGTTGACTACGCGACAAGAAACAGCTTTTACAATAATATCAAAATCCAGTTTGAAACTGATTGAAATGTCTATGATAATCAAACGTGTAAAACCGAATGATAGATGAATAAAGGTTATCGGTGCGACATCAGTGTCGTTTGACAATTTATTGAAGGTCTAAATTGCCTTGCAGAAAGTTGTGTGAACAACTAATGGGCCGGTCTCAATAATATAAATAGGAAATTGCCAGGAGTGACCCATTGTGTAAATTATTTCATCACTACTGCTTTCAAAACGGTGAAGGAAAACATCGTGAGGAAACCGGCATGTCCTAGAACCGAAAATTCGAAGACATGTGACATCTACCAACCCGCACTGCGCCTGCGTGGTGGATTACGGCCCATTCCCTCTCACCGAGAGGTGGCCTGTGGTCCCAGCAATAGAAACATTATAGAGTGATTTGTATATAATTTTTTAAATAAAATGTAAAGTTACGTCTATCTGTTACTTACGTCTTATAACATAATTTCAACCAGTTTCGATTCCTCTCATAGATTGATTGACACCGAGGATACCTAAATCTAAAAGTTTTATCGAGATGCAGACTCTTATCAAAAGATTCATCATCATCATCATCAGCCTATAATGTTCCCACTGCTGGGACACAGGCCTCCTCTCTGTGAGAGGGAGTGGGCCGTAATTCACCACGAGGGCCCAGTGCGGGTTGGTAGATGTCACATGTCTTCGAATTTTCGGTTCTAGGACATGCTGGTTTCCTTATCAAAAGATTAACACTATGTATATCATCATCTGCCTAGCCTTTTCCCAACTACGTTGAAGTCGGCTTCCAGTCTAACCAGATGCAGCTGAATACCAGTATTTTACATGGAGCGACTACCTAGCTGACCTCTACAACCCAGTTATTGGGTAATACGATACCCCTAGGTAAGACTGGTTGTAAAACTTTCGGGCTTCTGACTACCCGTAACGACTGTCAAAGATGTATAAATGACAGCCGTGACCAGCGGCTTAACGTGCTTTCCAAGGCACGGAGGGGTCTCTATATCATCCACAGACCGATCTCGGCAAACATAGCTTAACCTTTGATCAACCCGTGCAGCTGTTATTATATAAAGAATATACTATCTGACGTATGTTAAAATTACAGCAGGTCGGGAATTGGTATTGACCGTAAGAGCGGTTACGCACTAAGTCCGATCCGAATCCGAGTAATGCCGGTCCGAAGTAGCCATAGTAGGTACTATTTGTATGAAGGGTTACGCTCTAGATCCGAACTCTGTCCGTAGCCACACACAAACCACTCGCGACTACCACCAGTGATCAACGACAGCCGCTGTTTGCGACGACGATGTAAAAGTGGCTGTGACTAACCACTACAGGTGGTTTTGAATGAACCGTGTGCGGATACACTAACTTTAAGAACAGTTATGTCAAGGAATCTGTTTTGAAATAAAACAGCCATTTATTTTTAAACAAAACTAAGTTTGTGTATAATTTTATAAGGTGTTAATGAATGATGCATAAAATGTTTTTTGTATAAGTGCGTTGAGTTCAAGTACGTTTCACTGATATGTCATGTTCGTAATCTATCTTCATTCTGTTGAATTCCACTGGAGTACCAATCGCATCATTGTTCTGTAATTTTTTTTTTTTTTGTTTTTCCCAGAAGACTTTCTTGTTTCATGCTACCAATTGAAATTTTCATCAGCTGTTCCATACATTTTGACCGCGTAGGTATTGCACTTTTCTATGAAACAGCTGATTTTTTTTTAAATAACTAAAATAAAAATTTCAACGCAGGGGCGTCAGAATCATGTACCTACTGAATCTATGGTAACAGTTTTGTACTATGCGGAAAACAGTTTTCTTATATTGACACAAGCAATTTTCGCAGATGGATGAGTAACTTTCCTGGTATAAGTTTTCCTTTAGATCCTTTCAGGACAATAAGCTGTGGTCGCGTGTCCTATTGTGACATATAGGAACTGTTAATGGTCATTCAAGAAAATTATAAGTAGATCGTGACTGTCGACAGTAGGCCCTTCATTAATAGTTTCTGTGTACACTCGCCTAATGAATATAGATATTTAATAAATATAGCCACGTGTAATAGACCGACACGGAGTTAGAAAACAACATTCTCTTAAACAATTAAAAACTGCGTGATTTTAAAAGATGTGACGCATTTATTATTCTAACAAACTGTATTAAACAAACATGAGCAAATAAAAAAAAACGAAACGAATTAAAAAACGAACGAACGAATTTATAAATAAACGATGAGCGAATGACACAACCCAAACACATTAAAACAACCATAAAACCACTCTTATACGGCGTTCGATTTCGGCATTCTTTCAGTACCAATTTCCCTATGAATTTAATTAGCTTTTTATCTTCCCAGAAATCTATGACACCGCCATTACATACGTCAATTGTCACCATAAACTGCCGACGGGAGCCGAAGACGACCGAATATAGACGAACGGAATCAAGTATGGCCGCACGCATTCCGATTGCATCTAATAACCTCAAAATCGAATGCAAAATGGCGTATTGAATAAATGACGCCGCTCCGTTTAGCATTCCGACATGCCATATGTGTGTACGCATTTTCATTTGGGGCCATTGTCTTGGCAGATATTAGTATTGATTTCAATAAATAAATTAATCGTATGGCTTCGCGAATAGCATTGGTTTGGCACGCGACAAGGGACCGACGATGAATCGATAAGTTCTCGATTGTGTGGCTATGGTCCGTCTGGTTATTACTGAGTTTATATCGTTTGACTCATGTAGCGTACGTGAGCCCGGCCGTTAACATCTATGTAATTTTCATTGTTAACAAACTAAGCAAATAGCTTGCAATTGTCTACTTAGCTATATTACATGCGTGCGGACCACACGCGGCCTGCTCATGCGAAAAATTCCTTTTTCACGCTCACTTTGGTCTTCGCCAATACGACAACAACACTAGGTACCTTCTTGGAGATTCCTGTTGATCCTAAACATGACTTAGATGCACAACACTGGTGTGAATAATGAATACATAACAATCATCAAAGAAACTCATAAAATCATAATTATCATCTACTTAGCCTTTTCCCAACTATGTTAGGGTCGGCTTCCAGTCTAACCGGATGCAGCTAAATACCAGTATTTACCATAAAAGCAAGATATCATTCTTTAAGCTGGATAACGCCAACGAATTAATGTTCTCGTAGTTAGCAAACATGGTAATCAATGCTTGGAAAGACACCCTAAAGCCCATGATTCACTTCATCAACCTTCTTCATACTTTCTGGTTGCTAAGTAGTGTTTCACTATCGTTATCATTACCAATATCTTCGACAGTCACCATTTTTGCCAACAGCAGTGGTGGTGTAACCGTCGGACTGCCAAGTCATAGGTCTCCAGTTCGAACCCAAGGCATCTCTGACTTTTCGGATTCATGTGCGTATTGTTAAATATCACTTGCTTTAAAAACGGTGAAGGAAAACATCGTGAGGAACCCGGCCTGCCTGAGAGATATTTCTCCACGGCATGTGAAGTCAAGTCAGAGGACCATGGGCGGCATAAAAACTCTGACACCAAATAGGTTAGTCACTAACCACACGAAAAAAATAAAAGCCACCATAAACAAATCCGTTTTCTAAACCTGATTAGAGGCCTGAATATTGCTCATATTTGCTATATCAATAGCCGAGCTGTATCTTTCCACAAAAGGATCTGTATCTACAAAAGGGCAATTGAGTTGTTTTCTACAAAAACATATTTCTCATCCATATCCACCGAAATATCAAATTTGAAATAAATCCAATAACCATGATCACTAATAGGTACTTGTTACAACAAATGTTACGGTTAGCACAACCTACTTGTTACCACTTGAGCACTAGGTCAAGAACACTTGATCTGGGCGATTTATCTTAAGACTGAATCCTGAGCAAACACCCACGATACGTCAACACTTAGGAATAAATGATACATGGGGATTTTCCTGTATATCTTAATTTAGTTGGGAATTTGTTATGAAAGTGGAGGTATGGTCTTAAAATACTAAATGACACAATTATGTTACAAAACCGGGTAGAGTAAAGGTTGGTCAAAAAGTTTTCTGTGCAGTCAAAAGATAGATAAAATAAATGATTCAAACCCTTGGGCATACTTATCAATTTTGTATAAAAATTTAAATAACAAAAGTGAATCCTGAAGAAGAACTTTGAAGTAAAGATGAATGTTGAAATTAAATCTCTTTTTGAAACAAGGGCCACGGCCATGATAATCTTGAAAATAGAAAAACAGGAAATACCGAACATACTAATTAAAATACAGACAACTCATCATCCACCGACAACGATTATTATCCGAATTTGTCAAAAACAACATCGCCAGAGACCACACAAGCTATATTTTTAAATCCTCAACAAAAAAGTCAAACAGCCGTTTCACATTCAGCCTGCAATGACAGCTGTCAATTGCAATTTTAACATGGAGTATTGGAATAATGCGGAAACTCACTTGGATTTATCGAGTTTCGAAATTACTTGAGAGACTTTTAAATAAACCGCCCGAGATCGAAATACGAAGGCTGTCACCTTTACAAGAGAAAACACAATGTTCGCCAGTAAGGCTAAAAATAAAAAAGATGGCGAAAGAGAAAATAACATTAATAATATTACTGTAAAAGCAATGGTTTCCTACAAGATAAAGCTTTTCAGTGTGAAAAATGGTAGTTTGTGAGACATGATTGCGATCCTTGTTAACTCGAAAGTTTTCTAGCTGATAACCCCGATGACACTGGCCGTCAACAAATTAGAAGAGATAGTGAATCACAGTATAGATATTGCAACGGGTATCCAAGATGGTGTTCGTTTTTTCAAAAATAAAGTTTCCGTAACTTTTAACTTTTCCTTACGTATCTGTACGCCCGAATTTGTTGGCTTTATCATCGTCTTTTTATAGTAATTCTGACTAGTAATTCCCCGTTTACTGGCTTCTATTTATTTTGATCTAAAGTCTTATTTATCTCTTGTCAACTAATATGATTGGCTATTGTTATTTTCAGTCACAAAACCTGAGTTTTGCCAGCTGGCTAACTGATCAGAGAACTTTCTATTAGGTACATATTTAATACACAAATAAATAATTTTTTACACATTTAATATTCTGATGAGTTAAATTAAACCAAAAATTAGACAATTGACATATTTGAAGTAGCAGAAAAACCTCGAACGAGACTGATATGAAAGAAATTAGACCTGCACGCTTAGCATGACCACAATAGAAACGGGTTTTGTCGATGGAAGAATAGACAAAATGACAGATAAACAATCAGAATCTGGTATTTTGTCTATTCTTCCGTCGACAAAAACCGTAGAAAACCCTAACCTATGGTTGTCATGTAAGCATGCTGTCTGGAAAAGCAATAATGAGAACGCATTTTTTTATAAACTGGGTCATATGTTTTTAATGGGTTCACATTCTGATTAAAACAAACATAAAGATCATTGTTTAGGAGATTGCCTGTTGCTAAGCGCTCATTACCGTACTACAGAACACATCTGTCTCAAAATTTGCATACAACGAACCACATACCTACCTACCATAAATCACTAAACAAAATTAATATCAACCGATTACTCGATCTCTCGATTGCAGGGAATCGATTAATTCGTAATAACAATTTGTCGTCGCCAGTCATATCTATCGAGCACTCGCCTACTTACAATAAAATAATGTATTCGTCGCTCGATCCTACGTAGCGGCGAAGCGTAGGCGCTTGCCGTGATTGACACGTCTTGATACTTGAACTGTCAAATTTAACATGTGTTTAAATTGACAGTGATGGGTACACGGTTCGGCTATGGTAAAAAGTGGTTTTGTTGATTAAAATGTTGGTGTTATTTGCACGTGTAAGATGAGATTGGAAGGTCTTAGTTCTTGTGTTGACTTGAGACTTATGTTAAGGTACTGTACTATATCGATGTATAAATACAAAAAGGTTTGAATAAATTAATGATAGAGTTGCGTACAATTATGTACTTGCATAATAATTTTGAAAAAGAATTTACGAATCACTGTTTTTTATTTTGTTGGATTACTAACCTCGATTTCCAAATCTGCTATTATAATGAAAAGTTTTGAACTGAAACTGACATCTGCCATTAGTTATTTGCCAGAGTTTTTGCAATAAAGCAGACCTTTTTTAAAACAAACTAAGTATCAAAACTTTTTATCCACAAATAATGAAACGCAATCAAAACTTGGTAAGCGGCATTTATATAGTTTCATACAAACTACATACTATAGTTAACTATAGTAGGATCGAGTGTCGTGACCCTATTGCGTGTGTGAGTCATGTTAGCGGCGCGTGCGCAAGACTTTGAGGTTTTAAATTTCGAATATTCGAATTTGCATTAAGTTGGAACGATAAGGCACGCAGTGATTGTATTAGATTATAAAATATGTACTGTAGGTACCTACATAGCAACGAAATCGGTAACGTGAATCAGAAGCTATACGAATAAGGTTATTATACTATTGAATAGGATGTTGAAATAAGCATGAGCTTTTATTTTTCACCTCTTTGGAAAGTTTCCACAATTTTTTATGTCATGGTAAGGCAATTGGAAATTCACAGTTCTTTGCTCAGGATAAATTCAAATCAATTTTTTTTTTAATATTTTTAAAAGCAAAAATTTCTGAAAGTATTCGACTTGCGCAGCATTTATGGCAATGGAATGGAATTCAATATTCAAAAGCTCGTGTTTAAAAATAACGATTAGAACAAAAATGTTGGATCTATGGTCCTATATAGATGATTTTCTTTTGTCACTTGTGAGAGAGGCTATCTACAGAGTGCCAAAAACAATGTTGCCAGTTACAATAATAATGATGAGCCTTTACAATTTATTACATCAAAATCCTATAAATTTCATAGACAAAACAGAGGTGGTACGAAGTAACGAGTCTATTATGCGCTGCGTGGGCTCTATAAGTGTTCGAAGCTAGTTGTTTCAGTAATTACATAGTACTAATTGAAGTCTACTTAGACCGGTTAGGGAATACATTTGAATAATTTGACAATCTTATTTATATTTTTGACGGTCCAAGGGTATTTTATGATGGGTGATATCACGGATACCACCAACTCGCACTGGGCCAACGAGGTGGACTAAGGCCCACTCCTCCGTAAAGAGGAGGCCTGAATCCCAACAGTGGAAACATTATGGAGTGATTATGTATTACCAATTAATTAGTCTTTTACAATGGTGTAGGTATTGTTTTTTTATAGAGGCAAGTATACATGCAGACCAAAAAAAAAATAGACTTGTAATAAACAATTCAATTTTTTAAACTCAGACCGAGTTCTCTGATATTTTTGACTGCGCTAGATCTCAAAATTCGAGGTCGAGAAAATTTGTAAAAGATTCAAAGTTCAAACAAGGAGGAAAAGAAAGACCTCTTAGTTTTTATAATACATTTAAAAGATAATTTAGCTTGGTATTTTACTTGATCTCATCTCAATTAACAATGAGAGACCTACCGAAGAAACCTAGGAAATCAACGAAAAATCCTCCAATTGAGAATTTAACTCCGATTTCTTAACATCCAGAACCCACAGTAAACTTAACTACACTTAACATACGGCACACGCATTCGCGAATTCTAATTACCCCAAACTAAACTCAGGGTCACCACGCCATTTTTGACCGCGCTTGCCGCGTTGCTTAACCTCAGTAAATCAAACCTATATAGCAACTCATACAGCTGGGAAGCGTCAAAATTGTCTATCTTAACAACATTTAATTTTAATTGTTTTTAACGTGGGTTCAACTGATAGATATCATGATAGTATTTAATTTTGTACTTATGTTTTGAAGGTTTAAAAAAAGTATTTTAACACATTCAAATCGATTTTAAAATTAGGATGAAATTCTGTTTCAATCAGCACATTTTCAAAGAAGTTAGGTACAGTAGCCCGCACTTCAATGGCAACACTTTGACCTTGACCTGGCCTAGCGTAGTTCGAAGTTTAAATTTAATAAGGAGTCGGCTTATACTGGGTTTGTTGACACTTACGTGCGGCTCTTCTGTACCTATCCTCACTAGTGCCATTTGTTCTTGTGACCTCAAACTTCCCAGCAACACGGTTTAAAAATCTGCTGTTATAATGAATAGGAACGCAGGAACAGACATTAAAGTTTGGAGTTTTAGACGAAGGCATGATTATGCCTTCGTCTAAAAGTTTAATTTTCCGGGACGAAGAAAACGCTTATAAGTCAAAAATCAACATCACCGATTCGATAGTTCACCTTGAAAACATTGCAACTAAACACACTCAATCTTATTTATATCAACTTGGAAAACCGAGGATTCATCGAAAAGAAAGGAATATACAAGTACTTCGATGCCCTTATCAATTCCAAAAACGCAGGGCCTAAAATACGGAAAACTTCTGCGTGATTTTAAATAAATATAAGTTCTGAGTCCTGCAATTATTTGTGTTGTGTACACACGGCTACGGCTATGCATCAAGCTATACATTTCCAGTTTATGCTGATCTCACATTGTATAAGATTTCCGTACAATGCGAGGTCAGCTTATACTGGAAATGTATAGCTTGATGTGTAGCCGTGTGTACAGCCGACGCGATGACAAGATAAAATAAACAATAATTACATTTATTTATAAGTAGGAAATCATATATGCGCAGAACCAATTTTCCCAATGGTCTACCTCCCATAACGAAGATACCCTTTTAAGATTTTCTTCATAGCCGCATCAATTTACTAACATACACTTCAACCACATGAAAATCACCCTTATTGTCGACATTTAAGAATCAGTATATCAGCAAATAGAACTTGGTAAGTTGGTTATCAGATGTGACAAACGGAATTAATTGTATTATTATTGTTGACGTGTGTAGAATGCTAATAATTTTTAGTCGGTTCGCTTTTTGTTCGAGTTTCCTGGAATAGTTTCGTGTTATTCCGTCAGTGTTCGGCCATCGTTCGGAGAATTCGGCACGGCATGAATATGTCTAGGCTTCGAGTTATCGCGAAACGCTATCCAACTACATATATCTGTTACTAGTGTGATTTTTGGAGCTGTTTTAATTTTGTGTTGTCACGTTTTCATTGAAGAAGCCGATAGAGCTCAATATAACAGTATGTTAACGTAATAGATTCGAAATTCGAACTCACAATAGTTTGGTCTACGGTCAATCATTAATATTGGTTGCACCATCAACCACCCGCTGTTTCATGGCAACTGTCCCCATTTTCGCTTAAGTCTGAATGCAACCAGCAGTTGAATGCGATGGGTTAAGTAAATTCCATTGTTTCTACTGAGTTTGACCCGGAAGAGAGAATTTGGTGAGGAACTAATCTCAGGCCGAAGTCTATAAATGTTACTTAGTACGTACTTTGACTAAACGTTATTCCTGTCACTGTCGCACAACAAAGTGCAAGATAGAGATAGATACATATCTAAGTCAAAGAAGAGCTAAGTAACGTGTATATGTTTATCTCGGCCTAAGACTTAAACTCAAAGCATGTAGTATCTATCGGTAAACTGTAATGACACCATATAAACATGTATCATATCACACAAGAAATAATCCTCTATCTCATTCTCCCAAATTATCATAACAACAGATCATAAACGACACAAAACAAAGCGATAAAGCTTCCAAACCCTTCATTAAATTCATATTTAATGCGTCCACAAAAATATATTTATACATCAAGATTAATATTACCATTAGCAAGACCTAACCTTATTTAGAAGAGTGTAAAAACTTGTCTCTGGTCCCAAAATGGCGGCTGGGCGAGATAACACCAAAAACAGTAGCATTAGTTGGAAATATCCAAGATATGCCTTTTGAGGTACTCTTCAAGTGTTTTAATTATAAACATTATGTATACACGGACTTGGATTAGGAGTGAAAGGTGTGCGAGACCCAAAAGTCATTTATTTATGTCTGTTTTTCCTTACGAGGTGTAGTGTATATGCGAAAACGCCTGCTGCAGATTCAAAATAATATATAGAATAGTGATGTTGGGTCAGGCTATAAGGCAGATTTTTTATTCAAGTGACCCTTATGCTGTTTACATTACTCAAAAAGGTTTGGCATATTTTGCAATGCACTAGACGATGTACTAACATATGAAAACTGCTTTAAATCAGAATTGGAATTACCACTATAGGTATCGGTATACTCAACTACTCAGAGTAGGTACATATTTTTAGAGGGCTTACTAGACTTAAGTAGCCATGACCTGAAGCTACCAATGGCAACAAAAATCGATTTGTTTTTGGAAATATTAACCCAGAATAACTCGTGCGAGAATCTATTTACAGATTACCAGATATAACAAGACCTGTAGGAACAAATAAACGCTCTCCGTATTAACAAATACCGTATCATAGGTACCGATTTGTTTTCCCCATAAATAGTAAAAGTTGAAGTGACCACACCGCTAGCCTTGGCAACCGGTAGGTAACCAATCACTCGTACATTCTATGCATCGATATTTTAGGCCAATATTTAGGTTATTGGCTCAGTTTCGATACTTGAAAGACAATAACTCCAATGAACAACTCAGTTTTAACTGCTGGACATAAATATCATACATTAGCACCATCATTTGTTTTATTTGACAAATCGACAGTATTCATTGCTGCCTATGTTTGGAACATTCGTCTTCTCGAAAACTAAAGCAAGGCAATGTATATTATTGAAGTGTCAAAATGAATACTGTCAATAATATGAGAGTGTTTCATAATATTGTTGCGAGAAAAGTTGTGGATAAAATACCGTGAGGAAAGTTGAATCGTTAGAAGAGTAGGGGAAGACCAAAGACACGATGGATGGACTGTGTGAAAAATGATATGGCCAGAAAGGGGGGGGACTGCCCAGATGATGGAAGTATAGAAGAAGAAATGTTGGGCCAACTCCAAATAAATTGAGATAAGGAGAGGAGAATGATGATGACAGAATATTGTTGCAATTTATTTCTTTTAGATAACTCGTGATAATAAAAGTTGTAATAAAAAAAAATGCAATTACAAAAAGAATGCAATAAGAGGTCGTTAATAAAAACGCAATCTCTATAAGGATTTCCATAATTCATGTTATGTATGGAGGAAGTATTCTACATAATAACTGTGATACATAATAGAGACATCAGCTGTCTCGTTTGTATGTAGAAAAATGTCATAATGAAGTTGGCTTTGTGTGCAAAGAAAAAAAAACCTGCGAGCCTTACAGTAGTCGTATATGATGTGTAACATCTAACATCTTACCTTGGCAACAAGCAATATTAAAGGGGCAATAATAATGCAATGACCGTAGGTCAACTGTCAAAATTAAACTGCGAGCAATTATAATTTTATGTGTGTACCCCAATTGCAGGCAATTGGGGTACACACATAAAATTATAATTGCTCGCAGTATACAGGTTCCATCTTCAAGTTATCTAGACACAAACAAATGCATGCCCAGTTTTCGCCAAACAAAAGGCCACTCCAACGCAAAACCTTATCACCGCCCTGACCTTATTCGCAAACCAAAAAATGGCGGCCCTTCGCATAAGCGCGCCAATAAAAAAGCAATTTCAATAACATAAAGCTTCCTGCACATTCAAATCATAACAACATTACTCACTCCTGACTCAAGTCAAGCCTCCAGTTAAGGTCTTCATTTAATTAAGTACACTAAGTATGTACGGCAACGCGCACTGATACAAGGATGTCATTATCGCAGTGTGGTGCCACCTTAAAAGGCGTGCAATTTAGCCAATTAACGATGGCAGGCTCAAGGTCGGAGTGGTTATTGAGAAAACGTGGTGTAACATAGCCTTAAGTGTATTAGGCTGTCTACCCTAGAGGACTGAGGAGTTTGATTCAAATTGATATGAGAACTTTTTTGAGGTGGCCATGGACCATTTGAGGATTTGGTATCTGAAGAAGCAGTATATTTGTCGTATAGAACAGACTCAAAGGCTTAACCATAGCCCTAACGATCACCTAAGAATTTCTGCTACGATGAATGTTCATAGAATATATTGAATTACTCAGATATGACTCAAATAAAATGCTTGACTCATCCGACATAACCTATTAAAATTTTCTCCTATTCTATTTTCTTCGGGGAATAACTTTTTAAATTAAGATTAAAAACAGTTTTCTCACGACATGTCTCAAGATATTTATACTCAAAACAATTTTCAGAATTCGATCCTTAATCTGCACCCTAATTGCGCAACTCACGATAAATCACAATCTGTTTCATTTTGACAGCGCAACAACATTCATTGCTTTATTTACGTTGTTGAGCAGACAAATTTTTTAAACATGTGAAGCAATGGATTAGTAATATCCTTCAAATAGATTCAGATTTATCGTGTGTTACGCAATTAGGATACTGGTAATTTCATCTAAATCCGTTCAGCCGTTTTAGCGTGAAAGCGTAACAAATAAACTCACTTTCCTATTTACAATATTAGTTAGGATAGGATGGAGCGCCTGTTATTTATTGGTGATCGTCTGTGCATGCAATCACAGACAGCAAAAATTTTAAGATCAAAATGTTTGTCTAACGAGGTGAGGAGCAGTCGTGGATTTTTAGGTGACTTCTGTTTCAAGTCCCTATTCTGTCAGTAGGCCGCACGTCAAAGGTAACATCTTAACCTTGACCTTGCCTAATAGAGGCTAGCTTTAAATATCAGGGACACAATACTTACCGACGACCTAATGGATGATGTATATGATGATGGTGAGAGGGAGCGTAGGACATTGGCGGTCCGAGGTAATATGATGGCACATAGATTCTCCCGCTGCACCGACCAGGTCAAGATTCAAGGCATATTGTCAGGGCCTGTACACGGGGGTCTAATGGATTCGCTACAAAAGGTCGCTAGATGTCTTGCGCGCCCAATATATATTTTTAGAATGCTCTTGCACCGTTACTGTAGTGCGTTGGAAATATTTGCACACATTCGAACTGACGGCTTTCATGCGATCATTCGAAAAAAATAACGCAAAATCACTACATTGGTAACTAGAACAGGAGCCAGTAACAATAGAATTCTGAAAACAGTGTCAGAGAGTATCTGTGGAGGAGATGGCCAAGTGACAAACTTGTACCTTACATGTTCATCTTCTATAGTATGCAATATGCTTTGAACACAAATAATAATAATATATTACTAAAACCAATCCACTATAGCCACCCAAACCAATAGCCGAATATGTTTTGTTTCCATTTTCTGCAATAGTCCTGTACCAACCGAGGGTTATCCTTGGGTGCACTTGCATAGTGCGAACAGGAACAGTCGTCGGTTGATGCTTCATTTAATTAAAAACGTCTAACGGGCCTCTGCGAGATGGCTTCGGCCCCTTGTACGCCTTCTAAAGTTCCGGGACCCTAGGGTCCCGAGAAAAGAAAAGACGTAAAAATAATAATATTATTACTAAGACTAGCTGTAAGGTATTACTAACATTATGGATCTTTGTTATAAAGAAATTTTGATCTGATTTTGATACTGGTTTCGTTAACACTGCCATGCGGCCTACTGTATATCATATTATTGGACTATCTTTTACTCACAGATAAAGATGTCATCCTTGATTTAAGCGAAAATCTTCATATTCAGAAATATTATTTAAACTATCTGTGTTCAATTTTAGGAAATTCCAACAAATGTGGAGGCAGTTGAGTTAGAACATTATTATTTTCTTATACATTTAGGTACTGATAATAAAGACTATGCCATCAATCGATAATACCTCGTAACACCACTACATAAGAAACATTTTAGCTCACATCTCTGAATGTACAGCTTTGTGAACCATAACCTCCTGTAGGTATTCATAATATGGCTGGGGAAACCCATGGTTTGTTTACAATTACAGTCGATATTAATTAATGAACTGACGTCAAAGCATGGTGATAATGTACCAATATAGAAATCAGTACCTACTTATAATGACATCGATCAAAAGATACGGAACAGGAACATGTCAGCGAGAGACGTTAGGAAAATTGCGTCTGTTGCTGATGCAACAAATATGAAATCTGGTGACGTAACAAATAATCTGGACCAATTAGATTAACTAGCAGTTAGTAGTTTTTAAGAGGTCGATACTTTTCATGCCGACAGTACACACCACTTTTTTAGGCGTTTTGACGATGTAATATTTGGTATTATTATTCGGGTTGAGTTTACTCGGGCCGAGCTATCATAAAGTGTATGAAAAGGGCCTCGACAAAGTGACGAAAGTAAAGTTAGATGTGTAGAATACGGCGTAGCCTAGGCAGTCAGATATGGTTAAGTTACGAACCTTAACGGTTAGCAAATCTTTGAACTACAAAATGAACAGGATAGTTCATTTTTGCCTTCTAAAGGTATTTAGGAGTATTCCTGGTCACCTGGATCAAAAATTGTCAACTATCTAAGTATAATTAGAAGTTTTCTGACATATTGAGACGTAGCGTTGGAAGGCCTCCCACAAGATGGACCGATGACCTTGTAAAGGCCGCAGGAATCCGCTGGATGCGGAAAGCACAGAATCGGTCGAAGTGGAGGTGCTTGGGGGAGGCCTATGTACAGCAGTGGACGTCTTTCGGCTGAAATGATGAGACTGAGATTAGAATTTGTCTTAAGAAACGTTCTTAAAAATACGGGAAGTGCTCATGTTATTTTTAGATAGGAAAATCTGACCGTTCCTGGTATGTTAACCGCAATCAAATGCCGTCAAAACAAGGAAACTCTGGTGTCGATGACATTCGTATGATTATCAAATACTAAAAATAGCATTGATGCAAGAGGTTCATAGCAAAGGACTGCATTAGGTTGGGTAGGGACGATTCCTCATCATCATCCCCAGCGATATCCCTTCATAAGACTGGTTGTCAGACTTACAGTTGAAACAGTCCTAACTGTCCAAAATTTTGAGCAAGTCGGTTAGTTTGCTCAACCAAGAACAGTGAGCCTAAAGAATTTTATAATATTTTAGTTTCGGGACATAACATTCGGAATAACATACAACATTAAGGAAGTCGCAGTCCCGTAATATGGTTAATAGGTAGATACTATCAGCTGCGACCACAAAACATATGGCATTTTCATGGCATAAAACTACTTAATTCCATATGCATATTTTTGCAGAAATTTACCTTTACGTGAATGCGGTTTTAAGAACAAATATACATATATTGGCTAATGTGGTTTTTAAAACAAATATAAATTATAATTTAAACCTGGAATTAAAAAGGGAAAACCAAATTAGGCTAGTAATTAATTTACTTCCTTTAGCTGCGTTTTCCCTTTACCAAATTTGGTAAGGAAGCGATAGACTTCTAGCTAAAGATGTGACTCAGTGGGTTATATAGAATGACCACATCCTTAACTGTGGTGTTCCTGAAGAAAGAAGTCCAGACCAATCTACATCGGAATTTTGTAAGAGCTTTTCCTTCCTCTTAAAGAAGTATTCTGTAAGAACTTACTAGGTAACTGTTAAGCAATGCTCAGTAACCATCGCTAAATTTGCACGAAAAAAAGCGGTTCCAAAAACTGTAGTAATTTTGAGGAACCTTCCTATTCTTAGGTGTTTTAATGATTATGCCTGGTTATTGAAAAGGAGCATCATTATCCTCTTGTGCTTTCATACATATTTTGACAAAATCTTCTGTCATGGAGTATATTCCAGCCTTGCTCATGGCTTAAATCTTAAGAGCACATACCTCAGCTCAAATTCTTCTATCTTCTTTTTATCTCATCTTCTTCTTTTTATCTCACTCGCACCATTCTGCTCGCAGACTGAATTAGAGCGACACTGGCGCTGGCGGCTCCAAGGCGCCAATAGTTTAGGTAATTGCTTTTTAAGACGAAAACAATTTTCATTAAAGAAAACAGTATTTGCTTTATCGTTATTTCAGTTTTTATGCAGTTTCATGATCTAATTTGAAGTTTTTTTTTTTGTACTAGCGGTTTATTGTTCGGTTTGGAGGTTTTTTTTTCTATAGAGAAAATTTTATGGAATCATGTTTTCGTCAAAAATAGTACTTAAAATTAATGCTCAACTTTAACATATTTTTATTTAAAAATTAATGATTATTTTCGACATAACAGAGGGTTATGTTAATTGCTGAGGTTTTGTAGACTCTTAAACATGCACCCACTAATAAAAAGCTCTAAAATTATTTTGAAAACATGCCTACGATTTGACAACAACAACTGACAACGCTAATAAGATGATGATTCAACAGGAAATCGAATTTCCCTCTACGTCATACTGATAATAGTTAATTAATATATTCCTTAGTTACGTAGGTAGGTACGTCTGTCACAAGCATCTTCCTCAATACCTAACCGTCATCACTAAAACATTCGCACATGAGCTTAGAAACAGTTCAAAGTTAACGAATTTACGGTCATTTTTATCGCAGTACCTACTGGGGATTCCTGTCAAATAGTAATCCCATATTTGACCGATAAAAAAAAAATACTATTACTCATCAAACCAGTGAATAATAGCTTTAAGAAGGACCAAGTTACTTTTGAGTTTGGGAAAAGAAATGTTAATCGAATTTGGGCTCTGTCACCTCGCAATAAGCTCACTAATTTGTTTTGGTGGATACATATTAATAGTTGTAAAACTGCTTACTATTTACTAGTACATGCTGGCTGGCATTATTTTTTTTATTCGAGCTTTATTTCATTAAGAGCGATACCATCGTGCCACCCACGCTTAAGGTATAATGACTTGCCATATCTAACTCGCCTAGTAAGACGGTACAGTCGTGAACACAAGGCATACCGTTAATTTTGACCTATTTTCAAGTCTTAGTCACATGTGGTTGTACCAAGCGGAAGTTATTATAAGTTTCTGTTAATTGTTTGAATAAAAAATTTATAACAATGTCATCAGAGTTTAATAAACTATGTTTAATAGCAATAGCTAAGGATGTATATTGTAGAATAGTAATAGGTTTGTTATCTAGTCTAGTTAAAGTTTATATATATAAATACTTAAGTTAGTAAATACTGGTATTCAGCTGCATCCGGTTAGATCGGAACCTGACCCCAACATAGTTGGGAAAAGGCTAGGCGGATTGATTGTCGGCACTCGGCAATAATGTACCTTCCCATTAGTGAAATAATTTTTGGGATCGGATCAGTAGTTCCGAAGATTACCCCCTACATACAAACTCACAAAAGATGGATGGATTGTGTGAGGAATGATATGAAAGCGAAGGGAGTGAATGATAGCGTGACGGTTGACAAGGGAGAGTGGAAGAAGAAAACAGATTGCGCCAACCCCACGTAACATGGTACATACGGCTAGGTACACATCTCATACATTTCCAGTATAAGCTGACCTTGCATTGTACGAATATCATATACAATGCGAGATCAGCATAAACTGGAAATGATTAGCTTGATGTGTAGCCGTATGTACAAGGGCAGGAAGATCATGATACAAACTCACAAATTTTACCTCTTTATAATATTATAGTACTTGGTAGATGATAGTGTATTTTGGAAAAAAACGTATGACAAGAACATAACACACTCCAGACTCCAATAAATGAATGAAAAATCGAATGAACCCCAAGATTTGCACTAGCCCATGAAGCCTCATGTTTCATGTGACTACAGAGGCGGAGGAGGAGGATTGTATATTAAGGAGTAGACCGGGTGGCGCGGTAATGAAGACGTGCCTTTAGGATAAGGAAGGATTTGCGAGCCGTACGGGATATGCATCCTCCAATACACTCCAGACTTCAAGCGATCAAAAAATCTTAAAGGACAAACCTTTAGAATAGTAAAAAAATCTTCCAGATACAGCATGTATCAGAACGGTGTGTTCATATTTAAGAGTGTCTCGACCCAAATATATTGGACATAAGATTATTTTTTCGCGTTTACGATGTTGGTCCAAAGGAGAAAATTGTTCAGTTTATGGTCTGTACCACACTCTTAAATGTAACAACACATTGACGCTATATAATATTGAAAGATATTTGACAACTTTTTTTTTCTTTTTGTCATTAATCTCTTAGTGCTATTTAGCCGGGAATTTAGTCAATAGAAATTATCAACGTGCGTCTATCTCCTGATAAGCGCAATACCTACATATCTAGGATACATTTCCTACTGTTTTCCTATTGAGCCTTGCAGAGTTGACTGATAAGATTTATAGCTCTGTTTTATTTTGTATATTCGTAGATCTTTGACAGTAGTCAAAAGCCCAGAAGTCTGACAACCAGTCTTACCAACGGGTATCGTGCTACCCAGTAACTGGGTTGTGGAGGGCAGTCACTCCATGTAAAATACTGGTATTCAGCTGCATCAGGTTAGACCGGAAGCTGACCCCAACATTGTTGGGAAAAGGCTAGGCAGATTGTATGACTTTGAATTTGTTCTAATTTATTTTATTTCTAAAGTATTACATAACTCGATTTATCAATAGAGTTATCTATGTGCCTACTATTTCAAGTAATTGTCAAATGTTGTGCAAAATTAAACAAGAGGAAAACCACAACACTGATTACGGTATACTATGACTGATATATTTTTAGAAACTACATTTACAAGATAGCAAATAAAATATTATAATAACATTAATACTGCGGCCACGTGTACGCGTAGCATAACTAACAACCATAAAAACGGGTTTTCTACGGGTTTTTTCGACGGAAGAATAGACAAAATTACAGATTTTGATTGTTTATCTATCATTTTGTCTATTCTTTCGTCGACAAAACCCGTTTCTATTGCGGTCATGCTAAGCGTGCCGCAGGGCAAAAGCCTCTTCTCATACGGAGAAGGCATGAGCACTGATCACCACGCTTGCACAAGGCGGACTGGTCAGACATAAATTAACCACAAGTCCAGGTTTCCTCACGATGTTTTCCTTCACCGTTGTCACTGATGACCAAAATAAACTTGCATTAGTTAAAATAACTCTAACAGAAGGAACAGAAGACAGAGACTTTATTTTTTTTTGGATGGGATTTTATCAAATAACTTTCCCCCGCTCTGGGTGGAGCGGGAGGGCGTGTCAGACTCTTACTGACTAAAACCCACCCGTGTTCCTTCAGTTGCCATGTTGCCGGGGGGCCTAACATTCGATTTTCAAAAAGCAACTCAGCCTTTTCTTTGTCTCTCTCTCTCTCTCTCTCTCTCTTCTTAGTTCAAGTGCAATAGCCCACATCCTTACATATTATAAAATAAAGTCCCCCGCCGCGTCTGTCTGTCTGTCTGTACGTGATAAACTGAAAAACTACTGCGCGGATTTTAAAACGGTTTTCACCAATGGACGGAGTGTTTCATGAGGAAGGTTTAGGTGTATAATTTATAAAAGTTTTGTGTAGATTAGCTGAAATACTATGACGAAAATTGAAATGAAATGATGCAATGAAATGATGAAATGTAATGACGATGAAAATGAAATTATAAAATTTTCTGTAAACAGGTTTGTACACACGTCAATAATATTTCATTAAATATGCCTTGACATCATATCACTTAAATTAATACTTTAAAAGATATCACAGATTCAAAATTATGCGTAACAAAATAATTATGCCTTTTCCTCGTAGTAAGTTCCCGTGTGGGATATTTTCCGACAACAACGCGGGCGAAGCCGCGAGCAAAAGCCAGTAATAATATAATTATGAACTTTTTATGTTTTTTTGTAATGTAACTGACAATGCTGCCTAAACTAATAAAGAGGTAAAATTTTTCAATAAATTACAAACACACACACTTCATAACAAGTGTTGTTACAGTTGAACAGAAACTTGTAAAATTTACAGATTTTCAGATTGTCACCTGTTGGTTTTATTAAATAGGCCCCAGTTCACCTTGTGTTCCAGTTCACATTGTTTTTCACTACCGCTTCAAAGACTTAACGTTTAACGCAGTTTTTTACTAATCAATTGATTAAAAAAAATAAAAACACTTGTTCGACCGATTATACTCTACGCTCATTGCGTCGTGGCGCAGAGTTCACGTCCTCGCCTCCTGTGTTTTATCTCTGACAGAGAAAGTTACGCGAGGTCACCGTAATTATTAGTCAGATATTATACCAATTGACAAGAGCCTGAGGGGCAATTCCCGTAATTTTTAAGAACATTCGCAATCTGTCAGAAATACAATCAATTTACCAATATTTTTGACAATTTTGACAGATTACGATTAGAATGAAAACGTTTTAAGTACGAGAATTGGCCTTCAGATGTACTATATTTTATTTAAATACTGTTGCCGTAAAGCTACTGACAAGCCTGCACAAGAAGGTCCATGAATGAATATTGAAGTTTAGAGATATGAGGAACAGGGTGTAAAGTTCACTCATCCTCTATAGAAAAGGGAGGATCCTCCGACCAGACGGGTGTCGTGTCTGGCGGGCAACTGCCCAACGATTGATGTCGGAAAGTTATATATTATGTTGATCGTGCGGTAAACTTTGCTTGCGCGATGCAGGATTTGTGTAACGTCAGGATTTTGTGTGACGTAAGGGTCTTTCGCGGTTCGCATGTGGCGATGTAGATGCCGCCACAGAAGAAAGTAGATACAAACTGTCCAAGTCTCGCAAACCATGCTGCACATCCTATCGTGCCCTCTGTGTCTCAAAACATGCTGTCAAAGTGACATCTGCGCTGCCACCGACGACACTGCCAAAGTTTTGGGCCAGCAAGATTTGAAATACTGTCGTGCTAGCGACATGAAGAAAGTATTTACCATCGGGGTAACGCATATCTAACCAATTTGAAAACCAAATCCCGTGCACACGACCCTCTTTTTTAGTAGGTAAGCGATACTATAGCGGCCGAGCGCTGCAAGCAAGAATAGTCCTTACAGTGTACAGTTAAACATTTCTTCGATAGTAAAGGTAAAGAAGCAGTTGGATTTGGTTCAAACATTCGGGTACGTATTTCCTACATAATAATATATCTTCCTTCCTGCTAAGTGCTGTTTACTTGGCTGATACCTACAGATAGTGCTAGTCGCTCCATGTCAAATAGGAATTCAGTTGGAGCCGGTTAGACTGGAAGTGGACCCCAACGTAGTTGGGAAAATGCTAGCAGATGATAAGACGTTTATTTCTCTACACGAGTTATGTACTTAATGCTAGTATTTGACAATAGTGCACGAACAAGGAGCTAACTTTGTGAGAGACTGGTGCCTGAAGTAGGTTTAGATAAAAACCTGTATTACAGGTCACCAGGGCCCTCCCGCGGCTAGATGCCTGTGATAAGGACCATGATGACAAAGTATACTTAACTAACGTTGAATTAAGAACATTAATAAAATAAAAATTAAAAATACAAAAAGAGTTAGTGGAAATACCAGTGTGTTCGAGTGAGGACTTGTTCCAACCCAGCCTAATCTTACTATCCTACTTATTTTCTTTATTTTTTTTTTGTTTTTATATATTAGGGAGTGCTTCCGCTGCCGGCGCCGGCTACCAAAAATAACGTCATTGGGAACTGGCATGACATTACTGCTGGCAGCCGAGATTAAAAACATCGGCTGCCGGCACATTACATACTCTGTGGTTGGTACCGCCGGCTCCCATAATGGACACCGGCGGTGCGGCGTTCAGAACTCCTACTAACTAACCCTTCTAAAGTATTTTTTATATATTTCTAGTCGTTTTTGGCACTCGCCGGCCGCTGCCGCGGCACTACTTGCTACTGTCGCTCGGCTCGTGCATAGGGGGTCACAGTTCTAACCTAACCTGAACTTTTTTGCGGGTAAAAATATTTAACCAAATCTAACTAGTTCGTTTTTAATTATGCCTATCTACTCCAATATGCCAAATTGTCAACCCCGTTTTAGGCTTTTTCTTTCAGTAACCGGCGCCCGCCCTATATATTATTATGTTATAAACGCGAGAGTTTGTCAAGATGGATGGGTGGATGTTTGTTACTCTTTGGCGCAAAATCTCCTGAACGGATTTGGATGAAATTTGGCACACAGATAGTTTATATCCTGGATTAACACTGCATAGGATACTTTTTACAAAGGTTAAAAAAAATTAAAATCGGTTCAACCGTTTGGGAGCTACAATGCCACAGATATACACGTTGAACTTATAACACCTCTTTGTATGCATCGGGGGTTAACACAAACCACTTATGCATGGAATATTGAAACCACCAAATTATTTTGCGTCCATATTTATTTTAATTAACTTTCGTTGCTGACCACACTCACAGACGAGTAAGTAAGTTCAAGTAATCATCGTGATAGCTTAATTGACTTACTTTACTTACTAAGTATCGTCTTTTACGAGCAAGAATGTAACATTACATATAAGGAACAATATTGCAAGTTCCGAACGACGTAGTTTTTTATATTTCCACTCACGTATGTATTACAAGTTTTTTTATTTGTTTTACTAATGAATCTTTGTGGTATTAATTGAATTCTTATTATGTGTTGGTAAAGACATTATATTAATACTAGCGACCAGCCCCTGCTTCGTACGGTTTTTACGACTTATCAAAACAACGAGATTTCTTTATTAAATGTAAGTTTATTAAGAATGTATTATGCACATAAACCTTCCGGAATAAATTCTCTAAATGATGGTGAAAACTGCATCTAAATTCGTTGGGTAGTTTAGAAGGAAAACGCAGTCACACAAACAGACATGAAAAGCGACTTTTGTTTATAATTATACTCTATTATATTAATATGGCTAAGTGATTGAATTTAATGTATTACTGAGATACCTTTTAGTGGTAATGGAGTTATTATAGAGGTGTGAAGCCAAATCTTGCACAGGAATAATTTAGTGAATACTTCGCGGCGTTTAAGAAATTTTCAGAAAAATGGCTACGAAAAAAAAGCACTTTGGAACGATATGCACGTCAAAAAGTTACACTTTTCAGTCTAGTTCTTATTCGCCAATTGTGCAAAAGCGAAAGGATCTAACCCAACCGGGTGTCTTATGATATCTCACGACTGTTTTTTTATTTAGGTTTATTAATTTTTATTTTTTATTTAAATAAATCAATCACAAGGCACTTTTGGCTTTTCGTATATTGAGAAAGCAAGATAAAATATACCTACTTATAGGTATAACGAAAGCTCTTTCCACCTTTTTTATGCATCGTATTAGGGATTATTACAATTTTAAGACTGTGTATGTTTGTTATGTGTATTATAAATAAATAACTTACATCTTTAAATCAAACGAATAAATAAAAACACAAAAAAAATAACAAACCGAAATGAAAACACAATTTCATGAATTATTAGCAAATACCAAGAAAATAACAAGAAACGGTTTGTGTCATGACGTCAAGAAATCTAGTAGTTTATAATATCATTGGTTAACTATTAATTATTTAAATGAATTATTTGAGTCTCTGTAGCAATAGTACTGGCCACTTATAATATTTTAAAATTGATATTTAAATTTCGAACTGTGTACAAGATTGGAAGTTTTCTGCTGACTCATCCGAATTTTGGATACCCCGAAGCTTTAGACAGTCGTACTTATGTAAATCTTTTGTTGAGTTTTTCGTTATTATTAAAGAAATATTTTAATTCTTAAATAAATAACAAAATAGAAAAAGACGAATTACTTATGAATATCAATTACGTGGTGTATTTTTTTTCTCTAAGTCATAAAATAAAGCATGATAAAGGTTTGATGAGCAGAAACCAGTCACAATGTGGCATTTAATTTATTTATAATATGAATAATTAAATTTGTAAAAATACGTAAGCCTTCATACAATTTGAATATATGAATACCTACTTTTGTATTTTTTTATTTTATCATTGTTAATTATTTCAATTTATTGAACACGTAAGTAATTATTATTTTATTTCATTTGTTAAATCAAAATTAATTTTATGTGTGTTCGTAAATAATTTTGTCCAAGGTAAATCATTTATCATAGAGATAAAGGAAACAAAAAGTGTATGACCTCAAAATAAAATACTATCTGTTATAATAATCGTGGGTACCTAACAAAAAAAAAAACATTTTCTCGTTGATTGAAAAACGTTGCCCATGATTGTACGCACACAGCAACAAAAAGGTAACTGTAAAAACGAAAATAAAACGTTCTATTTATAAAACTCAAAATCACTTACCTAGCATTTTACTCAAATCAGCATTATGCAGATCGGGATTCTCGTCAGCCAGCTTCTTTCTCTCAACCTTCGCCCACACCATGAACGCATTCATAGGCCTCCTTATTCTAGCCTCCTTTAGAGCCTTAGCCTGGCCCATCTTGGTCGTGAATGGGGCCCTAGCGTACTGCTGTGTTGAGTAGTCCCTGCCAGTATCATAAGGGCTTCTATAGTCATACTGCGCTCTATAATCCAGACCGTAAGGTAGGGTAGACCATACTACAAGTTCGGGGCTTGTTTGTTCTTGCACTGAGTCGGTACTGTTCTCGACGGCTCCTTGCACGTATTGTTCGTAGGTACGATGGTACGTAGGGGGGGATTCTGCTATGCCTGCTCCTCCGGAATCCATCATGCTGGAAAGAGAAAATTGGATTAGTGATAAAGTTTAAATTTCTTTAAGAACTGTACAGGGAAATTGACGCGCAAACTGTTACTATAAATTCAGTTCATGATTGTTTTTTTTTAAATCATCTACTTACGTTTTAACTTTGCTGGGACAAAAAGATTGTTTAAAAAAAATTGTTGTGCACTTTTGTATAAAACAACAGATTTTTATAACTACGAAAAATTTGTATGCTGAGGAGTCTAGAGAATCATGTGCCGTCATGTTAACAGCTTACGTGTCGACGTCCCTTACACCGTGTATTGATTCGTAGATGCTATGCGTAAAAAAAAAAACGATGATTTGAACAAAGAAGAAATCTAAACTGTTTATTTTTTTCCTAGTTATGATATTTATATTCAATTATTCCTTCCCTTAGGCATGTCATGAATTTAAATAGTAACAAGTATTTCAGTACATTATGAAATTCACGATGAATTTGTTCATTTACTGTTTTATTTTAGTACAAACGGGTGCTTACGTACTAAATACTAAAATAAATAATATGACAGGTATACCTAATAATATAACATGCATAGAGCATGGAAGATGTCCTCATTTGTCAATCTAAAAAACCCATGGAATTGGCAGAGCTACCTATTTATATATTATCATTGTATAACGCGATTTAAAAACATCCTGCTACACAACGATCATTTGTTTTAGTTTTACAGCTTTTCTGCGCCTTTTTTCTTTCCATGAAAATTCACATGAAAAGCTACCAGTCGACGCTGCGTCTTTCCATTCTATACAAGGCTAAAACGCAGCCATAGGAAACTGCTCGCGTATAGATTGGAAATCACTTTTTTACTAAGGTCTTCCAATCTATACAAGAGTAGTACGCAAATACTCGCGTATACTTCGTAGTGACCAAATTAACTACCTCATTCCATAGTATACAGTGCCAGTACGCATACGGACTAATCGAGTTTAGATTGCGAGAAATTGTGAACAGGTAACCAACTTGTTTGCGAGGTAATGCACCTTGCGCTAATATTAAATAGCCTGCCTGGCTGCAAGCAACTTGGAAGTAGCGCTCACCGGCCGCTGCCGCGGCACCACTCGCTTCGTTCGCTCGGCTCGCGCGCGGTTGGTCACAGTTCTAACCTAAAACCTTAGCCATTTCACCCAGTTCACACTTTTGTTCTTTTCTTTTTTTTTATAGACTATATCTTTACAACTCTTATCAGGCGTAAGTGATGTAGTATAGTTTGGAACCAGGACGCGCTCGTCCACGTTACAAACTATACACCAGCAATACGCAAAATTCGTGTATACATTGTAATCACAGATTTAAAAATAGCATTACAATGTATACGCGAGCAGTTTCCTATGGCTGCGTTCTGGCCTTGTATAGATTGGAAATACGCGTCGACGCTAGTTTGATCAGAGGTATTCTAGTTATTTCAAAGGCACGTAACATTTTATCGGAGAGGCAACCGGATGGCGAGTGGTAATCTGGGTACTGAAGTGATACCGAACCCCCCCGTACCGTCCGAATGGACCCCAAATGGATGGGGGCGGAAATATGGGGGCTGGAGGATTTTTGTTTTTGACATGGCGTTCCAAATTTAAGCTCTAATAAGTGCATGGAATTTGTGTGTATCAATACCATCCAGTTGCCACACCCCAATATCGTTATAATTGAAATAATGTTTACAATTCTTGAAACTCCTTACCGATTATTTATGAATTTTATCAAAACCAGGTTTTGACAACAAAATATATGATGACTTTCATCATTAGTTTCATTCATTCGTTCATCATGCAGTCACGACTAAAAAAAATATAGGCGCTTTGACACTTTTGACAGGTGCCCGGACCTGACGTCTCAGTGCTGCCATCTAGTAACCGTCATATCAGAAAACCCTCATTGGAACTTGTATCAAGCACAATATCGGTAAGTATCTTAAAAATATCTCGATTTTATTAAAACAAAAAAATGGCAGTAGCACTCCGGGAGTGCCGACAGAAGTGAAAACTTGAACAAGATCGCCTTATTGGAAGAAAAATACTTGTATAGAACATTGGTCCGTAACCTTATCTAAATAAAGAGCACAATCGCGTTAACAAAAATGAGGTGTCGATAACGGTGTCGCGAGTTCAATTGTTTTTCCCATCTCAAAAATGCCCAACGCGCCTAAAGGCTCTTTCAAACAGGCGCGACACGCGACGCGACACAAAGGCACCGCTCGTCGCGCGACGGGCGGTGCCTTTGTGTCGCGTCACGTGTCGCGCTGGTCTGCACAAGCTTTAAAGAAGTTTTCACTTCAAAAAGATTTATTTTTAAATAATGGCCTATTATTGACGCACTGCAGGGTAAAAGGCCTTTTCTCATACAGAGAAGGCACGAGCATTGATCACCACGCTTGCTCAATACGGGTTGGCGATTTCAGACTTATATTAACTAAGTGTAAGTCCAGGTTTCCTCACGATGTTTTCCTTCACCGATGTCATTAATGTCCACGATAAACTCAGAAAGTACATATGAATTGAAAAAGTCACATTGCTATGGATTTGAACCCCCCTTCGTGCATGAGAGGCGAGGGCTTAACCACTGCGCCATCAGGAGCTAAAGGTATTATGTAAGTACACACGGCTACATATCAAGCTATACATTTCCATTGTAAGTTGACCTCGCATTGTACGGAAATCCTATACAATACGAGATCAGCAGAAACTGGAAATGTATAGCTTGATGTGTAGCCGTGTGTACAAGCGCAGGTATAAAAATCAAATAAACATGCGTGGATTGATTATAATTATATTCTCCTAGTATTTTAAACTTTCTAATTTCCATATTTAATTGCTGCAATACGTCATAGCAACTTAATAATTTTACATAATTGAATTGAAATCATGAATTGAATTGTTTATTAAAATCATTGATTTAAGTAAATATTTACAACTAGCTTTTGCCCGCGACTTCGCCCACGTGGAAGTCGGAAAATACCCCACGGGAACGTACTACCGGGATCAAAAGTACCCTATGTGTTAATCAAGGCTTGCTATTTGTGTGCCTAATTTTTTTTTTTTTTTCGCCAATCCGGAACTTACATCAAGACGAAATAATTTGTTGCTATTTTTTTTAATGTAAGTACTTAAGTCTCAGACCAACAAAAAAAGAAAGACGGCGCTCTGCGAACATCAAAACTGAAGCCACCTTTTTATCTATGTGTGAGTCGAAGGGTTGCCATTTGTAAAAAAAATACCCCATAACTTGGGTAATAATATTTTATGGGTAGGCTAATATTGTACAAGTAAGATATTGTTAAGTATGGCATTGTACCTCAATTGTTTAGAAGGACCTCTATTCCAAACAAAACAAAAAAAATTACATCAGAAAAAAAAAACAATTATAAAGTGCACCTTTAAAGCAAGAATTGTTGTGTTGGGCCTTGGAAGACTCCGCTGTTCCACTTAGGCCCGTGTTACAGAACCTCACTCAAGACTCAAGCATTACTTAAAGCTAGTTTTAACCAATCACAAGGCTTTAAACGAGTTTTATGTAATGCTTGAGTTTTGAGTGAGGTTCTGTAATACGGGCCTTAGAAATATCCATTAATTTGCAATTGAATGTAAAAAATTCAAAATACAAATATAAATAAATAGGTTAGTTTTAAACTATAGAAAAATCAAATAACTTTATATAAATGAACGAGCTTAATACAGAGAAAAAGGCAAAAATGCGCCTAATTGTGTGACGTGTGCGAGTGTGGGTGAGAGGCGCTAGTACGAGAGTTTGAAGTGTGTAGCATTCTCTGTCTACGGTGTAAGGGTTAAAATTTGCATATATTTAGTTCTACTATAGGGTATATCTTTAGGTGTAAGTTAACCCTACCCGCGACAGTGTCTTGGGATTGAAAGAAGTGAAATACAGGTTCTTTCGATAACCATGCACATAGAAATTCAATTATAAGTTTGTTGAAGCGTAAATCATAACATTGTCGTAGGTATGTATGAAGTCATTATGTAAATTACTTTGAAATAATATAGGTAATTATATTGTCAATTACCTTTATTAAATACAAAAAGATCACAACAACAAAATCACTGACTCTGAAGAAAAAGTAATATCAAGATATATCGTAACAAACAAAAAGTTTTTTTAACCATAATATAGCCTTTGGTCCACGATTAGTTGAATAAAGGTCGTTATTATCAAAATGATCGGAACAAACCACGCTGGTTTTCGACGGCAGCCATTCTGGATCATTCCGACTTTATCTTATATCTACTATCCATTTACTTTTTAATTCACTATTAATTAGAAATCTAAAATATTAAATAAATAAAAAAGAGAACATGAATATAACTCGAAGTAAGAAATCACATTTAAATTTGTTAAATCGAATGGGAAAGATTTAAATCATATTATGGCAACCCTCGCACTTTAAGTCACTGCTGTCGTTTGTTGAGGTTATTTGTTCCAAGTAACCTAAAATTCGTTTAATAAAAAACGATGTTATTTCAAGTACATCAATGCTTAGGGGTGAAAAGTGATTCCGTGAGACTTGTTTTGTGATTTGCTATTGTTTTTATAAGTTTTCACTACACAGGAAAGCATAATTATATTTTTTTTAATCAATGTTAACTAGACGACGACTCATGACGTACTAAGAGCGATGAGCATGGTTTTAGTGTAGGTGTGTGCGTGAGCGGGTGTATTTACTTGCAGGAGCACGGTTTTGTGGCTTCACTTTTAATGTTCGCGGCGCGCCGTCTTTCTTTTTTTGTTGGTCTGAGACTTAAGAAAAAAATAAAATGTCATCCAGATATTATAAATATATTATAATATCTGGATGACATTTTATTTTTTTAACTACCTACGTTTTCTAAAAATGAAACCTAGCTAGATCGATTTATCGCCCCCGAAACCCCCTGCATACTAAATTTCATGAAAATCGTTGGAGCCGTTTCTATTTTATTTTATGTAAGTAAGTATCGAAAGCTACTTATCGAGAACTAAATAACTGGTCTGTTGATATTCTTAATCAGTTTTGTTTGCATCGGGTATGAAGAGTCTCATTTTCACTCCTCACATAGGCCTCCCACATCGCCTATAGGTTTCAGGTAAAGTGTCAAACCAAGCTATAGAATTTGAAAAAAACCACCCGTTGCTGTGGTGTCGTGTGCTTCGATATCGCTTACCGTTAACATACCGCTATTGCAGGAAGCGTGGTAAGAAGAGCCGGCAAGCGATAGTGATCGTGCTAATCAATCGACACCCGTAATGTGATTCGACTCGTCTACCGGTAGACTGTTGCTATCTCTATGGGGGAAGTCGACAGTTCGATTTAAAAAAAAGCGATTTGAAAAAAGAACGAGTTTGGAGTAACGTTTTGTGAGCTAAACCGACTGTTGCTAACTCTATGGCTGGAGGGAATGCAGAAGCAGACACGTCGATTTTTATAAATGATTTGAAAACAGAACAGCACAATACGTTCCTCCAAGGAACGTATTATGCTGAACCCTTGAATGATATTATTATCTATACTCCATTTGAAATAAGATTAGACATTCAAATAAACCTTTTTTACAGCCCGTTCAGCTCATTTTGACTTCTATTGCGTTTGTGGCATGACAATTGGCAGCTGCACTAAACAGTTGGTATTGTAACCACTTTTTTGCTTCTAATGCCTTCCTTATGCCTACGGTATAGAATTCTAATCTTATTTCAAATAGAGTATTGCAAGATTGTAAGATAACGCTGTCGAATATAATAAAAAAAAGACAGATTACAATTGAAATGAAAAAAACACATTATGAGCTTAAGAATTTGAACTAAACACACAATGAGAAAAGATTGGCTAGCTAGAAACACGTTAGGTAAGTTATACTTTACGTTAAACTAGACGAATCTTGAAAAATACATAGGCATGACTGGAGACTAACAAGATTCATATTAAACGTTAGAGTTCAGTAAGTATGTAGTTTAATCCATATGTTCGCGTTATTGCGCACTATAAAGAGGGTATTTAGCCAACTGACACTAACCTTACTATAGTAAGTTTGATTGTGGGTTTTATGGAATGAGAGTTTTCATGAAAAATCACGCCACTAGTTGGCGCCACTTTGGCAAATGGCCATCAAGGCTACCATGTCGACAATAAATATAAAATATATTATGAAGACGTTCATCATTCAGTCACGACTAAAGAAAATATAGGCGCTTTGACACTTTTGACAGGTGCCGTCTCAGTGCGGCCACCTATTATAGTGAACTTCATTTCAGAAAACCTCATGAACAGTCTGTCTGTTTGCGTTTTAATGGAGTTGGCAACTGTCAAAGTGGCGCTAGCATAGCTTCAACCAAAATACAAGAATTTTATATGGAACATTTGATTTGACATTTGATTTGTTTTGACAAGGTATGCTTTCCTCGCTCGTTTCTTCAATTCAGCTTTTAACTCACTTATCCGCCATGTCCAACATATTTTTTCACAACAGTTCTTTCAATATTGTAGAAAAAACGCAGTCAACAAGGGAAGCCAAAACACAACACAAACTTAACAGGTGAAAGCTATGCTGGCGTCATCTATTTAAAGTTTTCACCGGCCAGCCTCATTCAAGCAATCAATATCAGACAGTCTAAGGTTTTATTAGAATCAGTAAAATTGCGTGTTTATTGACTCACTGCAAATTATCTTGTTGTCGACACTCAATCAAGGTTCTAAGCCTTGATTAATTAGACAACGTGATCGTGAGCACTTGACATAAAAAACAGGTTTTTGTTCTGTTTTCTCAAGTCCCAGATGAATTTGACATTCTAACTATAAAAAAGGCAGGCATATTCAATAAGCATATCTCCAGTAATACGTATTGAATATTGCGTAATATTTTGCAAATAAATGACAGGGTTAACTTCGCTTCTCAGCGCTCAGCACACGTTGCCTGGAGACTTAGGTAACTCTTCTAGCGTTCTCTGTAGGTACTAAGACGTGATTCTTACGACGTTAGTGAAGGCCTAGAAAAAAATTACACTATCGATATCGTTATCGATGGAAAAATTTAAAATGATGGGAAAAACCAAAAATTTATGACACAAGATTAAAAGAAAAGCTGTCAATTCTGTTGAAAGTCGTTTTTGAAAGCAATTGCCACTTGGCCCTCTGTGCGAGGTGATTGAGCACTCCGATGTCTGATTCTTCTGCTGAGTATTAGGGTTTTGGCAGTCCTAAGTAAGACTGAAACTGGCTAAGAAACTATTCTTTAAGATTTCAATTTTTTTTTAAACAGAGTATCGTGACATCAACTATATACATATATTCTATTTGAAATAAGATTACAAACCTTTTTTACAGTACGTTCAACCGATTTTGACTTCTATTTCGTAGGCATAAGGATGGCATTAAAAGCAAAAAAGTGGTTATAATACAAACTGTTTATTTACTGCAACTACCATTTGTTATGCCACCAACGCAATAAAAGTCAAAATCAGTTGAACGGACTATAAACAAGGTTTATTTAAATGTCTAATCTTATTTCAAATGGAGTATAGATCTTTTAGCTCTACAGAAGACTCCATTGCAAAATAAGGAATTAAACAGCAAAACCTAATGAAATCAAAATCAAAATCAAAATATTTTATTTCACATAAACCTACATGGGCACTTATGAAACGTCAGAAGCTAGGTGCACGGTTCCAATTGGTCGTTTCCTATGGAGAAGAGCCGGCAAGAAACTCCACGGTTACTCTTTTAAAAATAATTGGCTTTTACAATACTTTCAAACATTGATGTAAATCACTTTCAAATAACAGTGTTTCTAGGTATGGGAGGACAGTGTAGGTCTTTCAATAAGTACCAAGTACTTAACAAAATAGAAAATGGTCAACAGGTCTACAATCCACTAAGCCTACAGCGTTCTCACATTCACAAAATATGTAGAAAAGAATCTATACAAAAAATTAATTAATTAAAAAAAGTAAAAAACCTATTTTAAATAAAACGCAATTATATGATTGCTATTACAACTGTAATCAATCTGAATAATTATCATGTCCACAAAAGCCACAAAAAAAAAAAGTATATAATGTCAAATAATAGAATAGTAAATATGTCAAGGGCGAATGTAAAAAAAAATAAAGATTTAAATAAACATGGTAATTTGGAAGCAGTTAATAGACTCTTACTTATTTATGCCGTTAATGAGGTACCAGGGAAGCCACATGTGCAGAAGGAATTATTGCCATCGAAGCTTTTATCAGAAGCTGTTATCTGTTCCAACAAGATATAACCGCACGCAGTACCCACAAGTCCGATAGAGACACTATTTGTCAACACGACGGTAACGCGATACAAATAATGAGTAATTCCAAATTTAAAGGAAAGCGCGGGCGCCGACTACTCGACACCGAAGTTTCTCGGAACACCGGTAGAGGCGCCACCGTGTGGGAACCGAGCAGCATTGTTCCTCTGATTTCACTTGAGTCTCATCCGACATATGTACCTATGTACCTACATTAGTAACAATTCATTAAGAGTGTACGGCAAATTGTCACGACCAAGTAAGATATTATAGACATTTTCAAGAAGGTTGTCAGCATCTGTTCATGAGATTTCCAATCAAATCTGTTGTTAAAAATATGAATTACCTTGACGTACCTAACAATTCTAATAAAACCCGACGAAACAAATCGAATTACCAACCACAAACTTTGTAAATAATCCGCGCACACCCAAAGAATTCCTACAAAAGTTGAGAGTTCTTACAACTCATGTAAAGTCAACGAAATTGGACAGGTCCGGGACAGTTGGCCATATATGGGACAGTTTTTAATTGTTGCGCGTTTACCCAATAAGGGAATAAAGTGTGGCGGCAATACTGATGAAGTCGCGCCCGTTTCGTAATGGGAAACATGTTTTTGAGACAGTGATTTAGGAAGGTTTTAATCTAATATTGAAGGTAACAAAACAACTGAGAAAAAGTTATATTGGTTTTCACTGTAACTTTCAAGTGCTAAAATGTTAAGCAGCTTTGCTGTGTTTGAAGGGTATGGTGACATTATTGGCACATCAGACATTTCAGCATTGTATCTGAAGTTCGCAACGTTTTCTCAGGGGCCTACTCTCTAAATCCGTCAAAAAAAATACGGGCCTGTCCGAAAGTAATTGGAAACTTCGGTGTGAACTCTACACCCTACTAATTAATTTTTTTGGGCAGGTGAATACACATCGTGAGTAGGATCAACTTACAAATCGTGGTGTCATTCAATCTTAGGTCGGGCCCCAAACTTATCATATGTCTGATAAAGAGTAGGAATGGCCCGTAACTTTGGCCGAAACTACGGATTTCGTGCTCAGGGAGGAGACCTCCAGACTCTTAAATAAAGAAACTGTTGTTTTGTGGAATATTGTGCAGGAAAAGTTGGTAGATCAGACGAAAAAGTAAAAGAATTCTGCTTGTTTAGAATAACCTTAAAAAACCAGACTGCATTAAAGTAATTATGATTATATCCAATTAATCAGACCTTGATATCCCTGGTTAACTGGCGTCGATAGGTTAATTAATTCGCAGTTACAATGTTACACGCAACTTTACAGATGATAATAACGTCTTAACTGATTTTAAATTGTTTGGTAAAACAACGTAGTGATAATCAACTAACAATTACCTCGATAGTTTTAAGAATTTAAGAATCAATAAAGTTGACTTTTGCTTGAACATTCGGTACTTAGATAAAGGTGTGAAAATAAAATGCCAACAAATGTACTTATTGCACACCAATTTCCAGGGAAAACTCAAACTCAAGTATTTATTTCAATTAAACCAATTACAGGCGCTTTGGACTGTCAAGGAGTCGGTCAGTCAGAAGGATGAAGCTAGTTAGCCATGTGCATATCTGAACACCGTAAAGACCATTCCTGCTTGCAGCGCTTGGACCGTTTAGTAACGCTTACCTACAAAAAAGGGACGATAAACAGATGTGGTCATCATGTGCACGGGATTTTGTTTTCAAAGTGGTTAGATATGCGGGTCCTCTCGATGGTACCTATGGACAAGAACGGGCAAGAAACTAACGTCAAAATACTAAACCAAAGCTTACCTATATCTATGATATGTAGCACATTATGGACAGTCTGAGTTCAATACCACAGCTCTGGAGGAGAACAGAGATATTTAAACGTCGATAGTCACCATACTGCTCATGTCAACTTTGTAAGCAAAGAAATTCCTGCACCTACCTACAATAAGCATTAATATGCAACAAGTCACATAGACTTGCTCATGATCGTATAAACTATCGTTTTTATTCTATGTCAATTAATGATTCAGTGAAAAACAATTGAGTACGCAATTATCAACAATTTTCCAAACCGTTACTTTACTGAAAGGCAATTTGTCTATGCCCTTGCTAAAGACGAACCAAAGATAACCCAACGGTACCAGCTACACTCAATATTTCGAAGTCCCGCAACCAGAATAAGTACCACAATAACTAACACAGTTACAACGTAACGGAAATAATGTATTGCGAATATTTAACTAACCCATTTAGTTAAAAGTAGACGATAAAATAAATATTTAATTGTCAACGCAGAATCGTTTAAGCAAACGTCAAATATTTTGCGCGTGTTATTTGACAGCTGTCAAAGCGAAATGTCATCTGGGATGCCAGTAAATCTTGATCTTGCACACTTAAGTGTAAAGTTAGATGGCTGATTTGAATAATGGGTAAAGGAATGTTTGATTAGCTAGGTAGGGAAGGTAAAATGTTTAAGATTTAATGTTGGAATGCACGAATGAAACGATTAGCAAGTTCCATGACGACTCAAGAGGACATAACATCACATGAAGCCTGCGTAGTCCCCGAAAGGTTCGGCACAGATGCACTTGCAGTTCACCTACATTTCCCCAGTTATGTTTAAGTCTCAGAACACCCACGATGAATTTAATTCTGTCATTTCTAGAAGCAGTGAATCCAATACAGTCTATTGACAATTTATTTCATAATTATTTTCATATTACTAATCTGTTAGCTAGCGGTGTGTACATTCTAGAATTTACATAAAAATAATGACGGAATACAAAACCTTGGAACGCGATGATCCAATCACATTTGTTTACGAACTCAAATACACTTTCCATTAGAAGTGTTTCACAAACTGATTCCATTCTATCACGTATATTTATTTATAGCAAAAACGTAAATATAATACGCTTGTACGCATTTCTATTGTTTTTCTCCGTTTTATTGTGTAAATATAAATAAAAACTGATTGACACAATCGATCGCGTCTCCGTTAGAAATCTCGCATTCCATTCGATCTAAACAAATGCTTTAAGAATGAGAAATAACATTTAATGTTTTCACTATAACCATTGTGAGGTAGATTCTTGATTCGTAATGCGTTTAGGAATCTAAAACTGGGGTCAGATTATACTTTGACTCATTTGAGGCATGTGATGTCAGACTCATCGGTAGACTGTCAACTTTGCACTAACAGCAGTGTAATCTATAAAATTTTGGTGAAGTTCAAAAGTGGTGTCGATTCCCTTGTTCACAAACTAAACTAAATTTAAGTTCAGTGCATCTTTTTCTTTCTATTTCATTAAGAAAAGGACAGAAGATAAATTTTAGTTTAGTCCTGTCAAATTAATCAGCGTTTGACGTAAATTGACGTAATTTTAGTAGGCAAGTTTTTAATCACGTCTAAACTTGTATGGGGTAGTGACAGGCGCTGATTAATTTGACAGGACTAAACTAAAATGTATCTTCTGTCCTTTTCTTAATAAAATAGAAAGAAAAAGATGCACTGAACTTAATTTTAGTTTAGTTTGTGAACAAGGGAATCGGCACCAGTGTCAATCAAACTTCTAGGAAACAAAATTACAGACATTTCAAACTTTCAAATGCGGATTCTGAAAAATTTGATTTTTTACCCTAACACGTTGTACAGGTAGAATGACAGCTTCACCTGAGTTTTCACGATGAGAGTTTTACAGAATTGACAGTTTTGGTTTTGGTGAATACCTTCTCACCTATGAAAAATATATTTAAAAAGAACCCTGTCTGATCCGAAAGGGGCACATAGGTACTGCAATAAAATTACCTAAAGTAATATAAAATCATTAATAATATTATTATTGAAAATAAAAAGTTATTGCTATTTAAAAATCACATTTGTAGTACCAAAATTACCCCAAATCCATTTGCAAATTTTCAACAGGGTTCATAAGTTATGACTTTTAGACACTCGCTAAGCGACGGCCTCTTATGTAAAATACCCGGAAAAATTCCCCATTGAAAAAAATGTGACAAGATTTTTTTTTTTTTTTCTGAAAATTACCACATAAATATAATCTCAGTACGATACCTAACAACACCCTCACGGATCGGACAGGGTTTTTTTACATGTCATATAGGTAAGGTACATTAAATATAGCAAGAAAAATAACGACAGTCAAATGAAAGGAGAGTTGTCTTAAGAATCTAGTGGCACTTTATCATCATCACTGGTGTCTATTAATGTATTATATTGTATATCTGGAATTTCTCAGTAGCAGCCCGAAGTCTGGACTTGTGCCCGGTTGATGGCAATAGGCTCGCCCCCTATTACATGGGGCTTAAACATAACTGGCGAAATGTGGCTGTACTTTAGGTGTACCTCTGCCTAACCCTTCGAGGAATACAGGCGTGATGTTATCCTATCCTATACTATTAAATGAGCAATATTTATATATATTATTTAGATTTGTAATCACGTTCTCAAAAAAGTGGTCTAACGATTTCGATGACAGTTGCATTAGGTAAAATGGAATTAGTAAGTACCTACTCTTATTTCAGCTTGGAATTAGTAAGTTCCTACTATCATGGCAGCATGGAATTAGTAAGTACCTAGTATCATGACACCATGGAATAATTAGTATGTACTATACATGGAATTAAATGAGCATTCTCTATTTTCACCAGAGCAGAGCTCGGTCGCCCAGGTCTGTTACATTATATCCCAAAAAAGAATCTATGAAAGATTATGAGCAGCAAGGAATTCATCAACTCACTAGCTCAACTAGTAAATACTAAATAGTACTACATTATTTGCTGATTAAACCCACATTTTTTTGTGAATAAGACAGTTAATATATTCCATGTTTTTACGAGAAAAGAATTAACCCAAGATATCATGGAGATAATGATATAAAATAACCATTTAATAGGTACCTAAGTACAGCAAAAAAAAATTAACTAGCTGTCAGAATTCAACCACTTCTTGTTTCAGTGACGTCATTCAAGAAATTAATGTCGTCAACGACATTATTTATTACGTCTATGTAAAATATATTAATAAAAGCTAGATCTCGTTAACCTTCACGTAATATAATAATATGGTAGTATATTTAAATTATAAACAAGGTTATTTTAATGTAAACTCAAACTGAAATTAGTTTGTTCAGACTAACCTTAAAAGAATTAATTGTTACTGTTTTTATACCGGCCAGAAATTAACATAACATCACGCCTTGTTTCCCCGAAGGGTTGGGCAGAGGTGTACCCATAGTAGGTACACCCACATTTCGCCAGTTATGTTTAAGTCCCATGTAATGGGCGAGCCTTTTGCCATCAACCGGGCTCAAATTCAGACTCCGGGCTGCTACTGAGAAATTCCAGTTTTGTATAACTGGAATTTCTCAGTAGCAGCCCGGAGTATAATCCTATCCTACTACAATATATATATATATATATCCTACTTCCTACTATATATTATATATTTATTTATTATAACATCCATACTAATATTATAAATGCGAAAGTTTGTGAGGATGGATGGATGGATGTTTGTTACTCTTTCACGCAAAAACTACTGAACGGATTTGGATAAAATTTGGCACACAGATAGTTTATGACCTGGATTAACACATAAAATATTTTTTATCCCGATATTCCCACGAAATCGAGACTTATGCGGGTGAAACCGCAGGCTGCTAGTACATAAATAGAATTAGTGTTCATCATTATCATGCAAAGCCTATTTCAATCAAAACAAAGCCAGAGCCTATTGCCATCAACCGGCCAAAATTCAATACTAAATCCAACTGAAAGACAAAAGCAAGGGAAATACTACAACAAATTAAACTTTGTATATCTTATAATGTTCCCATTCTGCATACAAAAAAAAAATCTGTCAAATATATCCAATAGTTCAGTCACTATAGAATTTTTTTTTTCGATATTTCTCGACGGCGTGTGAAGCCAAGTCAGAGGCGCATGGGCGGCTTTATAACTCTGACACCAGTACCCTAATTGCGTAATACACGATCAATCACAATCTGTTTCGATTTGAAACAGATTGCTATGCCATTGCTTCCATTGCTTAAAAAGTTGGAAAAAAGAATTGCTCAGCAATATAAATAACGCAATGAATGTTGTCGAACTGTCAAAATTAAACAAATTAGGCATAATCGTTTACGAAAATAAGTTACACAATTAGGGTACAGGCTAGTCACTAACCACACGAAAAGAAAAAGAGTCACTATAGCTAGTCAAACATCGGCAAAACCCTTAGTCGCCCTATCAAGCATCACTACTATTTAATTTGAAAAATACACTTTTTTACTTAATCCGATCCAGCCTGTCCCTTGCTTCCCCCAGCGATGCCCTAAGCCGTAGGCCTGCGATGCCGTAAGCCGCCCACAGGTGCCCTTAGCGTGTAGTCGCTTAGTTTTTTAAGTCTTTGCTGGAGGCCTTAATTTATAGAGGCAGCCAACAACTTCCTAGGTGCTAACCTAACCTAACTACCTGCGAGATGCCAATTATAAAAAGCCTTTTTTTGTTTCGATGTTAGAATTTATTCGATTGTTTCAAAATACTTTATCATTATTCATCATTTATGATCATACTGTCGTCCACATTGTATATTGGCAAAAATCGAACATTATGTCATTTTGGGTTTCCCAAATGGAAATTTAACGTGTGCAAAATACATAAAGGATATATAATTAATGAGCTAGAACCTAATACAATAGACTTATTAGAATAAAATAAAAATCGTACCATAATATTTGTCCTTACATTATATGTAGTACCTGGGCGACCGAGCTCTGCTCTGGTGAAAATAGAGAATTCTCATTTAATAGTATAGGAAAGTTCATACTAATTCCATGCTGCCATGATAATAGGTACTTACTAATTCCATGTTCCCGTATTTATTAGTGTATTGTATGTATTGTGTGTAGTGTATCTATGTTCCATGCTGCCAAGTCATTATTCAAAGGTAAAAAAAATAAAAAATTGTACAGATGGGTCACTCTGCAAAATCATTTAAATAAAGAGCGAAAAGTTTGACTGCCCTAAATTTTGCAGAAAACTGAAGTGTAGTGAGTGGAAAGGGGAGAGGCCTTAGCCCCTGTAGTATATACTACTGGCTAGTTAGTAAGAGAGACGATACAAAAAGAGCAGTTCGTCAGTGTTCGTAATAATATTAACCAATACCTACCACAGATTAGTACAGATGGGTCACTCCGCAAAATTATTTAAATAAAAAACGACTCTTTCTACAACACAATAAAGTGCAATTCAGGTCACACAGAACTAATTAGCTACAGTTATATACACCTAGAAGTTGCCTCTCTTTTTATCGCGTAACTCTTATATCTTCTGACTACGTTATGCCCACTGAATTCGACAAGTCGAGCCCGCCGTGTACCTATTTGTTGCTTCATAGCTTAATTGCGGAGTGACCCATCTGTATTCATCTTTGCCAATACTATGATTGGATAGTTGTTGTTTGGGTATTAAAGCTGATATTTGCACACATACCTAGGAACACATACATACGGCTACACATCAAGCTTTTGATTTCCAGTATAAGCTGACCTTGCATTGTACGGAAATCTTATACAAGGCGAGATCAGCATAAACTGGAAATGTGTAGCTTGATGTGTAGCTGTGTGTACCTAAATCTTGATTATAAGATGAAGGGATTAGGCTAGCAACAATTGTATTTATTTATAGGTCTTTGTAGGTTAATTTTACCGCAGTTATAAATACCAGCTCATAAATTCCTTTTAATTAAATGCATAAAATGTCATTTCCGTTTTTACAGAACGATGATGACGTCCGAGCGATATAAATATTATTACTATTTCAAATATTAAATTTTCCTTAACTGTAATATTTAGTACTCACGGGTACACATCAAGCTATACATTTCCAGGATAAGCTGACCTCGCATTGTACGGAAATCTTATACAATGCGAGATCAGCATAAACTGGAAACGTATAGCTTGATGTGTAGCCGTGTGTACTAGCTTTTGCCCGCGACTTCGCCCGCGTGGAAGTCAGAAATTATCCCACGGGAACGTACTACCAGGATGATAAAGTATGTTATGTCCTAACTCAGGCCATGGTCTACCAGTGCCAAATTTCATCCACATCCGTTCAGCCGTTTTAGCGTAACAAACAAACTCACTTTCACATTTAGATTATTAGTTAGAATTAGGATTTGCCTGGTTTTGAGCACACCCTGTAAGAATACTAAGAAAAGTGTTCAATAGTGTTATTTAATCTAAAAGGTTTGCCATCCATTATACACAATACATGCTCTCTATATCACTTCATAAAGTAACTTTAGCCTTTATTTCAGTATCTAAACCAAAAACATCAGTATACTCTCCGCCCAATCTGCCAAAACGTGTCTCAAGCCTCATTAACGCCCTGACGCGTCGATCTTGAAAATTTCCTGCACTTTGGAAGGGTGATGTCCATATATTATTTTCAAACATCGGCCGAGACAATAGCGATTGTTGACAAAACGATCCGTCAGCGTCAGAGGACCCCGCACCGAGATATCGACGAAAACTGCACACGGTAGCACTCGATTCTTCTCTCGATTCAATCGATTTTGATGAGCGAGTGAATTTTTCGCGTCCGCGTCAGATGAACGTTTTCGCGGTTTTGGGTTTTCGGAAATGGTCGTTGAGAAAATGTGCTTAATTGCAAATCATGTCTGAAAATTTAATAATTTTTTCTCCATTGAATGAGAATCAAGATGGTTATTGTTAAATAGCTTGAGGTTTACAGAAAATGTCTAAAAACTGTTTTCTCTAAACTCTCTGAAGAGGGAGCTGTAGTTGTGACGACATATGTGATTTTGCGTCGCATTGAAGAAATGCAATGTCGCATCTTACGACTTTTGGACACTAGCAAATAAACAACCAGTGGTGGCCCAGTGGTAACGGCCGCAGACTTAGGTCATGGGTTCGAACCAAAACAGACACTTTACTTTGTGTAAATATTTCATCACCACTACTCTCAAAACGGTGAAGGAAAACATCGTGAGGAAACCGGCATGTCATAGAACCAAAAATTCGAAGACATGTGACATCTACCAACTCGTACTGGGCCCGCGTGGTGGATTACGGCCCACTCCCTCTCACTGAAAGGAGGCCTGTGTCCCAGCAGTGGGAACATTATAGGCTGATTATAATTATTTTATAATCTAACAAATCTTGTAACAAATAAATTATGATTAAACTCTGTTCACCAGATTATCATTCTAATCTGCAGTTTACACAAAGTTATGACTAATCTAATCAAATAATTATTCCCATGTAACTCAGTTATGTAGCACGATGCAAAATGCTTTAACTCCGACCAGGTTTCACTTAAACAGAATTTCGGTTGTGACTTCAAGAAGTTTGTGAGTCATATTAAGGTATTGTTAGGTCATGAAATGCGACATGTCGGTGTTAAGTATGATTCATTGTCATTATTACTTGGGACTCCTGTATTTGTAAGCTTAGGTACCGAAAAAACCCGATGATATCGAGTAGGAATCGTGCTAAGTCATGGTAAAGAACGAAGTCCTAAAGTTTGGCGGCTTAAGTCCTACAGTAAGGATGCAGCTGTTCTGGCTTGTTAGTTCAAACGTCGAATTGATACACGTTCAACTATACAAGAGTTTTTTTTTTTACTTAGATTGGGCGAGATGATATTATTAGAAATTGTTATGTTCTTGCCAATATAAGCTATCTATTTTTGTGGAAAACTTCTAGGAGAATAAACACAAGCAATACAAACAAATTATTAAGAAAAAACAGTGGCACTCCGGGAGTGCCGACAGAAGTGAAAACTTGAACAATTTAAACAAATACTTCCAAAACCTTTAAAGTAAAAATATTTGCATAGAAAATTGATCCGTAATGTAATATAAATAAAGAGCACAAACGCGTTTACAAAAATGAGGTGTCGGTAACGGTGTCGCGAGTTCAATTAATTTTTCCATCTCAAAAATGTCCAACGCGCCTTTTTCACAGTGACTGGTCAAGCATTATACATATTTCATAGATACTTACCTAGATCTAGATTAGAAACCGAAATTTTATGGAAAACTGGGAGAGAAATTGCTTCCAATTATTGACGGTCAGATCTAAATCAACCGGAACTTATACGGGGGTAATGGAACAGGCCACTAATCTAAAAGACTTAAAAAAATATGAGATCTGAGGAAACGAAGAGCATCCAAGAACCTTATAAGATGACAAACCAACTGAATGCCTCATTGGCACATTGGTCGTAAGCGCTACTGCTGAAAATAAGGTCCTCGGTTCAATTTCAAGGTTGGGCAAAGTTTTGTTGGGTTTTCCATCACAGAATTCTCAGTAGCACTCCGGAGTCTAGATTTATGCCCGATTTATGGCAATAGGCTCGCCCTATTACATGTGACTCAAACATAACTGTCGAAATGTGAATGTAGGTACTTTAGATACACCTCTGCTTAACCCTTCGGGGAAAACCGGCGTGATGTTATGTTATACTAACTTAATAACCGATCCACGTGCAATATTTAATAACATCACTTTCGTGATTAGTCCAAGACTCGTAATATCAAATAAATGTTAGTTGCTTACTGAAACAATTTGATTGTGGAGCGGTCGCGGTCTATTGCGTCTGAGATAACAGAGATCGCATATCACTGATAAGTTATCAGTAATGCACATTGCAGTGCGGCTGATATGCACGTATGTGTGGGGTGAGCGTTTTGACGAGATGTTGGGACTGGGATTCAGAATAACTTCAGATACCGTACTGAAAACGTAGGCCAGACTTTAGAATAATTAAACTTTGAAAAAGACATTGGAAATCAATCAACCCTGTCTATAAAAGTCGAATTCCAAAATTCATGATTTTGTTAACTTTAGTTTTCGAGCAGCTGCAGATTTTTGATAAGCTTTTGATACCGTGAACCTGCAGCTGCCCGAAAACTCGTACAATTTTTTGGTGTATTTCTTAAGAAGCCATTAATATCAAGACAATGGTCACGTGTAGTACCTAGACTGACTGACTAAAATATTGTGACATGATGTCATAATATTTTGCAGAAGATCGTTAACCGCAGCATCTAGCAGGGTTGGTTGATTTAAATCAGAATTTTCCAACTCTGGTTTCTAGAATTCAGGTTAGGATAGAAAGGCTGTTGCAAATCTTTCTGACTCACCTTTAAAACACACACGAGAACTGCAAGATGAAGAAGTATTTCCAAGTCAACGTCACTAGTCACAACCAATATAATTTACACAACTTCTAACACATATTTATCTGTTAAACACAGCGTCATAAGAAATTCTCGCGGACTAAAATGAAAAATAACCGTTTTAGTTTACAGAGTCGATCGTGGAGGAGAAACATACGGCATTGTGATCGTCCACATAGCACAACACACTTCGTAAACACACAGTACTCGGAGGTGGGAGTACAACAAACACTTCGGGGAAAGCCGGCGGACGAGGCTAGTTCATGACTACCTAGTGTCGAGGGGGGGAGGATAGGCATTTGTTTCATAGGTAGATGTAGTTCTTGGCTTTTCTGATATGCTGGTATCGATAACTGGTGGAATCTTAAATATAACCAGAGAAATAACAGAACCAGAGTTGGAATTATAGGTTTATGGACTATAAGGTGATGATAAATGTGAAAGATGAGATGTTGACGTACCTATTGAATTAAGAGGCATTAGCACACTATGGTTTCACAATTAGTAACAAATTGATCCGATAATTGTCAGACAACTGAGTCGTTTATTAGGAACTAAAGCATATATGATGTTATAATAAGGAAAAGCGCACGAAAATAATGAAGACAAGCTAATAATGAACGCAATCCTAAAGGAGCCCAATTTCTTGAGTCATATAAAGAGGTGTAACACGTTTTAGAAAACCAGAATAATTGGCAAAAGCAAGGAGTAGTACAGTATAGTATCCCCATAGAGACATGAAATAAGAGTCCTCTGCTAAGAACGGTACAGGTTATTGCAGAAAAATCTTCAATCTTTTACACTTGTAACATGGAAACCTCAGAATCAACTTGAACCAAACAAACAAACGTCATCAGGACTATACACTAGATATTGATAAGAATGATAAGGACGATGCACGTGCATGCCCAGTGCTAACATCTAGAGAGGTTAATAGTACAATTGTACTCGCATGATTCTAGTTCAGCCAGTTCCGAAGATTTATGTACTGGTATATGTATGCACATACATTATGGCAAGTTTGAAATAACTGGAGGTATGGAAGACCTGATCTTCTTGAAGGGTTTTAACAATGTTGTCGGCTTTAGGTGTAACGAAAGACCCGCAAATATTAAAGGACATAGTGACACGTCATCCGAGGGAATGATAGGGACGGTTGCAGAGGAGAATGGATGAAGAAAAAGTGGTGCGCCAAACCCACGTACCTAACATGGGACAAGGGCAAGAAGATGATGGTGACACGTCACCTAATATCCTATCATACGAGGATTCAGAAAGAACCAAACTTAGAGTAGCAATGTTATTCGGAATAATTCTGGACAATCAAAAACGGTGTTATAAAGTTTCAGTTTTAAATAAAACAGTCATAATAGGTTTTGAAAAGGAGATGTTTTTATGGGAAAAAAGCAATCAGTCTAACCTGCTATGACATAGTACAAATAATAAATAAATAAAATTGAAGTGTCTATTTGTAATGTAAAAATTTTTTTTTTAGTTTTTACGAAATGCGTATTTACGGTACCTACTTATAAAAAAAACGATTTTTATTTTTTTTATCTGTCTGTCTGTTGGCTAATCTCAGAAACTGCTAGACCGATTTTGATGGAACTTTCACTGACAGATAGCTGATGTTACAAGGAGTAACTGACTTTTATTTTAGAAAAAGAATTAGGGTACATGCGGGCGAAGCCGCGGGTAACACCTAGTCTATTATATGAACTGATGTCGCAAGCCGAAACTTTGATAGAAACCATAGATAAAACATAAAATACATATATAACATCACGCCTGGATTCCCGAAGGATTAGGCAGAATTTTACCTACTATACCCACATTTCGCCAATTATGTTTAAGTCCCATGTAATAGGGGGCGAGCCTATTGCCATCAACCGCACACAACCGGACTAGATATTCACATTCAATTATTTATTGCGTTCCATAAATAATTATAGATGTTGTTGTAGATAAAACGTTAGAAATATTTTGCTAAAACACAACATATGTTTATAACAGGTTGCTCAGACTGTCACTGTTGACCGTAACCGACAATATTTATAAATAAACAGTCGATCAATATTTTTCTATTCAGCCTGGGGCGACGGCCAGCACGCGTTAACTATAGTTAATTAAATAACTACTGTTTAACTTTCTATGAGTGTGGCTCACGATTCGGACCGGTTCCAAATGTCGCGATACTGAAGTCACCGAATCTGATTTAGAGAGACGGTTCCGCATATAAATATTTGGAAGCCTCGAGATAAATGTGCTCCCGAACTTTTGATACTTCAAAGGTTGGCAAAGTCGATGGTACGTTTTACATATAGTCACCTAGAAGTCTTTAGTGACTAAAAAGTGACGGAGTCCGTCTGACTAAAGTTTAGAAAGTAGGAGTCCGGCAGACTCTATTGGTCTTTCAACAGATCGAAAATAAAATAGAAAAAGGAAAGAAAAAATGCCAAATAATCTTGAAAAAATGCCGATGACTTATGTAGCGCGCGCACTATACCCACTTACAAATATTATGTGATCGCCACTTCAAATCTTGAATATCCACTTTGCAGTGGCAGTCTAGTGCTATTACTTCAAGAACAACGTACAGTCGTAAGAGTATTACAATTGCTGTAACCATCGGCGATAGCCTTTTGTTTTTATTTGCACACAACAGAAGAATGCTGCTGTGTATGGACTTGATATTTTTCTCTAGACTCTATAATGCCATACACGATACCAAAGCATTGAGAGGGTTACAATAAGGGTTTTCTGAAATGACGTTTACTAGGTGGCAGCACTGAGACGTCAGGTCCGGTCACCTGTCAAAAGTGTCAAAGCGCCATTTTCTTTAGTCGTGACTGAATTATGAACGTCTTCATATATTTTATATTCGTTGTCGAAATGGAAGACCTCTTGTCAAAGTAGCGCCAACTGGTGGCGAGAATTTTCATGAAAACCCTCATAAAACACTTTCTATCACAATTCGCAGGATTTTGAAGGAAATTCATAATCCATTGCTTCATATGTTGAAAAAGTCGTTTGCTCGACAACGTAAATAACGCAATGAATATTGTTACGTAATTCTAATTATTATAAATATACCAGCACGCTTAGCATGACCACAATAGAAACGGATTTTGTCGACAGAAGAATAGACAAAATGACAGATTCTGATTGTTTATCTGTCATTTTGTCTATTCTTCCGTCGACAAAACCCGTAGAACACCCGTTTCTATGGTTGTCATGCTACGCGTGCAGGTATCAAATTAGTAATTTTTCACAAATCATAACAGCGAAGATTCGAATTTAGAATTCGCCAAAAAAGGAAGAACGAAATATTGCAACATAATTACAAGCCAAAACCTACAGGAAAATATTCGAAGAAAATATCTGGAGTGGTGTTATCTCAAATATTTGCACAACCGGTCACAACCAACGTATTGGATTAATAATATTTTCTACCAAAACAACATAGGTATTATCATTTTAAACCTACGGCAATGCTGATGGGTTTTTCGTAGCTGTCACAGACTATTCTTCTGAAAAACCCAAAAACATATTTATTTATTTAACTGCCAATACTATTAGCCTAGTTTATACGATAGCAGTGAATGGACCCAGTGACTTGGAATTTTGGACTCAGTCAGTGGGTTCATGTAGACAAGATCGGCAGTAAATACAGTAAGTCAGGCAGAGGAAGCTACTGGGCCCGAAAAAAGACGGGTAGGATAGTTAACTGGACTGACTTGAGGGCGCAAAGTCAGCACTGGACTAGGTTGAAACTAGTGTCTACACGAGCCCAGTTGCAAGTCAGCGTTGAACTGACTTACTGTAATGTCATGATACTCAACTTGAAGAGGTTTTTTTATCATCTTTATCATCAATCTCTTGAATGAAAAACATTTTCGGGTTTCAACGAAATTTGGTGATCGAATTTTGTTTTTAAAAGAATATTCCTACATGTTTTGTGAAAGATAAAAATAACAAGAAGAGATCAAGTGGCGCTTTGTTTTCCAAGATCTCATTTTCATTACCATCTTTTCCGGTTTCTCAGGATATTGTTCTTCTACAGTGTAGCCTTCAATAACGCAAAGTTACTTAGACCATAGATTAAGGACGCAGAACATAATTGAGGGCAAATTTCACAAATAAAACTGAAGGCGATCAGCTCATCTAAACCGCGTTTAAAGCGTCAGTGTCGGTATCCCCAACAATGATGAGGATGACATTGACAGTTCTAAAAACGCGGTTTAGATGCGCACGAGACCTGGCACTAACATCACATATGATTTTTATGTAGGTACCTACCTATCCAAATAATTATATGGAGCAACCGGAATTTCCTAACAGGAAAACTGAACGTTAATGTAAAATGCTTACGTGTAGGTAAGCATTTAATGTTAACGTTCAGTGGCTTTCCTTTCCTAGCTGGTAATATTTTTTAAACAATAACAAACCCACACTATAGGTACTACTGGTTACCCCTGACTAAAAGTGTTCGTCAGTGAAAAGCAGTTCGTCGAGCATTTCCATGTAATGTAACGTTCTTACGAATGATCGACGCTGCCTTCGACGTAATGCTCACGGCGAGTGAGCATGTACCTGTAACATTTCTTTCTACAACGACCTGCCCTCGGCCCGCACACCTCACTCCGCGTCGCCCGCGTTCGTGCTTTTGCCCGATAAAATGTTACACCAATATGTTGGTTGATTTTTTAAATCAGGTAGTAACAAAAGTTCGAGCGTCGTGTTCGAAGTGTGGTTCGATAAAATTTAAAAACGGCGAATGCTCAATGTTCTGTTATTAGTAAATGCTCTAGTCACTCACCCCACACACTCACTCACCCCACCACACTCACTCTCCCACTCACTCACTCACTTAACCCTGCGAGGAATACATGCGTGGTGTGATGTTATGTTACCAAAACCCACTTCAGTATATGAGCAAAAGAACAAAGACTAATGTACCAAATATTTGAAGAAGTACCTATAAACGCTTTCCACATTAGCATACGGTACCCTAACACCAAAGAACAACGTTCGCAATCGAGGCCACAGAGCTAGGCTGGCGATTTTGACAAATCGTTATTGATGCGTCGTGATCTACTCTGACATTATGCCACCAATTATATTATTTAAAACTAGCAACGGTGTTACCAATTACCGAATGTTTTTTTTTTTTTTGGGTATTAAAAAAGGAACCAGAGGCTGCAGTATTAAGAAACTATCAAATTGCATATGGTAAGTTTTGGTACACCCACACACACACCTCCATACACACACCCCCACATACTCATATACACACACACAAACACCGAGAGCTGCTAAATGAATGCTTAATTTTACTTTATTTTTATTTTTCTACAAACTCTATTTAACCTCATCATTGTAAAGCTACCACTTAAGGGAAGAGTGAGGCAACTCCAACACAAGTTGTAACTTACTGGGGCTGCCTCAATTTATGTATCAAACAATGTTTTGGTTGAAATAAATATTTTTGTATTTTGTATTTAGTAAGTACTAAAGGATCAAAATTACGCTTTATTAGTAGATAAACGATTAGTATTAGGAAATGCTACGATTAGTCGACAAACGACCGTTTCTGATGTGATAGTAAATTCTCCCAATAGTGAAACATGTGGAACGGTTGAAGATTTTGACCATCTACATTAAGAACTGCAAAACGAAAAACTATGTTAGTACTAAGCAAAAGAAGGAAAGAGAGAAAGCAAATTCATTGGTTGGTTTGGCGCAGCCTTCACCTGAGATAGCATTCCTACTTACTGATTTGTTGAGACATTATTAATTAATATTGTATTTTTAGATTTAGTTTAGAATCATTAAAGTTATGATGACGCTGTGGGTCACATAAAAAACTTAAGAAAAATAATCTGATCGGAAATCTCAATTTCAGACTCAATATAATTAAGTAGTCGCTCTCCAATAAAAGACTAACAATAAAATATACTTTTATTAACCTACCGAACCTTTTCACAATACAAACAAGTTACACAAAAACCATAATCGGATTACCGTGCTTCTGACAGTAGATTAATCAAATTAAAACGAGCTATCAAAACATTTTGATGTGATCCTATCAGGTTGGGCTATTGAACCCATTGTGGTTACTGAAGATGATTCTACATTAGGTATAGATGCAGAAATTTTGTGTGGTCCTCATATACCTACACGGAAATTTCCTAAGATCAAGGGACGATATCTCGAATGGAATGGTAACCAGACGCTAATATCAAGGTAGGTGGATGACCTACAAAAGATCGCGGGGAACACCTGGATGAGACCCGCACACACCAGGGAAGCATGGCACAGAAGGGAGGATGCTTATACTCAGCAGTGCGTGGAATAAGGCTGTCAATGATGATTATGATGATGATCAAGGCAGTGATGTTAAACATTTAGGTCAATTTAAAATTGAAAGAAAATCTAGACTGCCCGAACAACAATCAGTTCAAGTAGCAGTTGTTCTAAATCTTGAAACTGGAAATATCAATGACTAGTTTTTGCGCGTGACTTCGTTCGACTTCGTTTTAACATAAATATATCCTATGTCACTCGGCAATATACTGTTGCTTCCCATTAGTAAAAGAACTTTCGAAATCGGACCAGCAGCTCCGAAGATTACTCCCTACATACAAACGAACAAATTTTACTTATCTATAATATTATAGTACCTACAGATGGAGAAATTGATCATAAAACTGAAAAACGTTTCTATACAAAACGGAACAAAACACTGAACAATATAGATTCCCACAGTAATGAAATTCTTCATTTTAAAGATATATTTTGAGCTAATCCATACAATTTTTAGCACGTGCATACCGTAGACACGACAGATATGGAGCTGCATTAGTCATTGACTCATAAGGTTTGATCATGTTACGTAACAACTCGGTTCGTGGGTTTACTATTTAGCGAGAGGAAACAGACCTAACTAATGAGTAGTAAGGCAAGAGGTTAGTAGGATTTGATAAACTTCTAAATGTTACCAAGATAATGTATTTGCTAATCGCACACGGTGTACCGAAAGGACCAGTAAAATTTAGGACCAAATTTCATTTCTTCTGTTCGTCTCGTCTCATTACTCATGTTCTGTTCAAGCTGGTTTAAAACCACTACTACTAAGCTTCAGAAATATTATTTTGTGGATTTCGATTGTTTCACCATCCTAAATCTTAAAAATATATCCGTTAATTGTGAAGTGATTTGCGTAAAAGATGATTATAAAAACATGTTACATAATAATAATCATGTACATAATTAATAAAATCTACGTCATAATATCACTTCATTGTAGTATAATTTAATCTCTAGAGACGTCAGCATGTACGATGCAAAGAACCTTGAGTGACAAGCAGCGCCATTGATCTGCTTAAATTATATGGGACAATTTGAATGAGTATTAATTCAGACCAAAACGCAAATATGTACATTGAAAAGCAAAAAGTTACAGCGCAATTCGCTGCCTCAGTGGCAGGTGGATCTACAAGCCTAGCACAAAATAAACTCAGCTAATGTACCGCGACTCCACAAGGACCATAACTCCACATTGCGACAAAACAAAAACACAAATTTGCAAACGTATAAAGAAATTGAAAGGTACCGGCGTGCGCGATGCTATCGCGAAATTATTCCAAATTTCACCGTTTTGCCTCTCTGGCTGTAGCGTTTTTTACTTTTTTCATACGATGGCAGTCGCGGGCCAACTCCCATAAATTATAGTTCGGTAGCTCTGTTAAAGGGGTTTTTGAGTATTTTTTTATTTTTGTTTAGCCCTTTGAAGAATTTATGTCCCCGTCTTACTTAGTAGCGGCGGTCAGCGGAGTTGCCGAGTTGACCGGCTCCGAGAAATGTTCGGGCCTTTCGATACGCGACGATATAAGTATTTTGTACTTGCAGTTTTGTTTGTGAGCTTGTGATTGTGATACGGCTTTTGGGGTTATTTTATTTTAGTTTCACTGAAGCCTGCTTGAAGTTGGGAGTTGAAGCACCTTAATGACTATCGTGCAACGATCGGGGTTAAAGAAAGCCGCCTCAATCATTCAAAATCTTTTTCATCGACTCAAAATTTTACACTACAGAAAACTGTGTCTAACTTCAACACATCGTCATCTATCTCATATTTTGGTCCTTTATCCTTCAAATTGGTCCTTCAATCCTCAATCCTCCCCACTTCTACTACAAGATGCACCTCTCACAAACTATCACTCACTATTCTATGAACCAGATCAAAGTGCTAACATCCAACGCACAACATTACGTAAGGCAAGGTGACGTAAAGTGAACAATGGCCATCGGAAGCAGGCACGTGTCTCCAAGTCGTGACAGACCAGAGTCACTTGCAATTGTTCGGCTCTCATATTACTCTGATATGGTGAATGGGGGGACGGTAATTTGTGAAGGTACCTACTAGTATTTATATATATGAGAATTTTTGTTTGTAGATTGCTTATGAGAGTAACATTGATCAGTTCCTATAATTTACCGACTGATTAATGTTTACAACAATTGAAACAATATACCTACACACAAAACTTTTATCTAAAGCATTTAGATTTCACACTTTTCTAATCACCAGTGTCATAACAAATGCTGCCGTTAGTAGTCATAATTCAGAATTGGGTTTGAATATAGAAATCGGGTTTTATTCAAATCAATGTCACCATAATATGTACAAATGCAATATGAATACATTAAGAATAATACAGGAGAATAAGAAAGTTTCTAATGAAACATCGTAAGATACAAATGATGTAAGAATTAAGAAGTCATTCGACGGTGCTCATTGAGAACCCACCGTTTGCAGATCGATCTGACAAATTAAACAAATTATGGTACATAATGTCGGACAAAAACCAAGTAAAGAGGGAAACCTGGATAGTCGAAAGAAACTCAGATCAATGTCAAAAATTCGGATCACATGCGTAAGAAGTAAAAAGGGACATTATGGAGCGCAAAAAGCAAAAATTACAAATATTCCGTAACCGAAATAACCTTAAAACGCGATAGCAGACAAAACGGATTCCAAATACTGGCAATTGGAATAGTTTTCAGTTTTTTTTTTTCCGTTTTAAGTTTCGAAGGCATCCTAACGGTATTCGGGAGACATAGCATCGGGACGGACGCGACAACGCTTTTTATATTATTTTTCTACTGACCTTAGTCGTTTGCGATCGATTTCGAATCTTTTTAATCGGCTCTCCTTAAAAATAAATATGAAAGTTCCATTTTACTTTTGTTTTCAGCCTGAGTTGTGACTGAAATGCCGATTTCTTGAATTTTGTTAATAGTTTCACGAAGATATGAATGCCGTTGTAATTTAAATTGAAAATCAAATGATGTCACTTCCTTACTACAGATACTTTAACCAGAAGAATGGCCATAAATCATAGGAGTGTTACCGGATGGAGACGTCAATAAAATTTTAATTAGGATCATAGAATTAAGATTGCTTTATTAATTATCTTAAGTAGTATTTAAAACTAACATTATCGCCGCGCGGTGATTATGACGCAAAAAGCTATACTGCCAGCTCTAATTGCGCTCAACGCCGGCCAAAATTAAAAAGAAAAGTCGCACAGCAAGAATCCCGCCTATTTTTAAAAATGGAACCCGACGATGATTCGCCTAATTAATAAACCAATCACGTACAGTCGAGACGCGGCGTCGAGGCGCGGCGGACGTGCGGGCGCGGGGGATGAACGCTTGGAAATTCGAATACTATATTTTTTCTGCACTCAAAGCATCGCAATGTTACTTGTAATTGGCTTGACGGCCAATGATAACGAATTTAGAATGCAATCAATTATTTATGAGTTATTAATTTGGCTAACAAGAAATTAGCACTCTATGTGAAAAATGTAAACCTAGTTATTATTAATCACTATGAAATATTTGCGAACGCCAGATGTTATCTGTCTAAAGTATTCACCATGCCCACTAGTTAGAATGTGTCGATACAAAAAACTTCGGCTCAGTTAATCTTGTCAAATCAATATGAGAAGTATAAAATTAAAACTTCTGATCGGATTCTCAGAACATTGTTATGAGAACGTATCGGATAATATGACACAGCATTATGTTTTCTCTTTTGATTGAATGGACATGAATGGAACACACATTATTAACAAAAGAATATGTCCTCCAATATTGACACCGAAAAATTAGTTTAAAAAATCTCCAGTTTGGGGTTTAGGAAAAAAATATCATTTATCAAATAAATGCATTCTCTGTTATGTCTTTGCGCAGCGTGACTGTAAAAACTAGTTGAATAATAAATGCGTTGGTTGGCAACACTGGGCCCGAGGAAGCCCGAAGCTCGGCGAAAAAGGGCGAAGATTAGCGAGCGCGCGCTTTTTGTTTGCATCAATCGATGCGCTCGCGCATTCGCACGATGAATAATTCAAAAATTGACATGAAATGGCGTATGGTTCTTTTTTTAAATGAAAGGTGCCCGATTGAGGACTGTAACCGCCTGACGAATTCATTGGTCAACGGCTTTTTGCGTTCGGTAATTGCTGTATTTACTTTATAGGTTATGAAATGAAATTAATGCAAGCGAACGATCTCGTTCTGTTGTTCCAATGCTAATAGCACTGTTTTTACTATACTTAGATTATGAATCCATTTGGAGAACGGCAACAGTTTATACAACTGACAATAAAATATGAATTTATAGTCAAACCGCAAATAAAGCCTCGCCTTGGCGTGCGTAAAAAATGAAATGTCATAGGGTACTTTACAAAGTGTTACACAACCGCTCAGAGAAGAAATTTAAAATGTTTACGCGTCTGCCTGTTCGTATATCTAGAAATTGGTTGTCATCCAAACAAAAAATGTATAATTAATTCAAGTAATGCTGTTAATGATGCATCGAAAACTTGTGTCGATTTCCAAGTATAAATAATCTTGTCATCTGAATTCTGCCCGCGATTGGTCGAGAGATCCCCGGTGCAGTTTTTGGATAAATGGCTTCATCCCGCACTACGGGATGCTGTCAAGACTTCTTCGAGTTATGGTTATGACGGCTTTTTACGTGTTTCATGAAGATAATTTCATTATGTCGTTATAAAAAGTATGCGGTAATTTGCCTGTCTCGACTAGCTAACGTTATTTGTAAGGCTGGATCGATGTCATTGTGCATTGTGGGAAAAAAACTCAGTTACTACTCGATTTTTTTGCTGAAATGCCTAGCTGGGTAACGGTGGACATGTACGCACTTAAATGAGATTTTGACATAAAAATTCAGTAAAAATATAGCGCTGTTTAGAAGGATGTTTTGCCAGATAGCAATCGTGTGTCAAAAGTCAACCAGCAATTTGTTTCTTTATCAAATAATTTACGTTTTCTTGACACTAGTGACTTCTGTTGTCATCATTGTTAAGTGTCATACTGTTACTAATAAAAAAAATTAGTTAAATCATTGATTTTTTGTCTTATCTCATGGTTTTACCAGACTTCAAATAATATCGATCGTCTATTGTTTACAGAATGCTGAAATATCTACAAACATTCCTCAATAATCCAGACCACTTAGGCTAGAATATATTTGTTATATACTCACTTATAAGAAGAAAACGCCATATTGTTGTCTACACAGGGTTGGTCGTCCACCGTTCCACCGGTTGTGAGCATCAGGGTGTTCATTCGTGTTCAATTCTCACAAGGATATCGATTACTTTATCGATTGTAATCTATCGGTACACGCACTTCACTATTGGTTCTTCAAAGTCCGCGCGTGCGTCACTGTGACGCGTTCGCACATTATGTACGTCACATCACTAGTGTTTGTGGCATAATCTGGAAATGAAAGGACATTATGAGAAAAAGGCGGTTTAAAACTCAAAGTAAAAATACAAAAAAAAGAAATTAAAAACAAAAAGTCTTAATAATTGTATACTTAAATTCTTTAGTATCTACATGTATAATTATATATACACATGTATGACATTTTGTTTTGCTTAGAAAAATACCTATTAAGATTTTAGCTATTAGCGGGTAGTCACACTTGTCACAGAAGTAGCATTCCTAATTAGTGCTTTACCGTCTATAAGTTCCATAACAAACCGTTTGCAACCGAATTCGGCTAGTCGTGATAGTTTAATAGACTCATTAGATTTATCATTAAAATCTGCGGGAATTCCAACAGAAAGTGAATTTACTTTTGTTAATGAAAGCAATTGCCATCGCGTGACATTTCAACTGCATAGTTGAACTGATTAAAGAGGTCACCCAACAGTTTGTTGCCTAAAAACATTTCTAATCTCTTGAGAGCCCTGCGTCAGATTTAACGGAGATAGCGACCCGCGGTTGTACCGACGGAACCGGCCGGCCGCCATCTTGGCCCTGATTGACAGCTGTCAATGTTGGCGGCACTGCGACGCGTCGCCGCGCCTGCGCACTACGGTACACCGCGCGTCACTAATTCGTTTTGAAAATAATGTTCTTTTTTGACATTCAATTGTTTTAGCAAAGTTTTTGCTAGTTTTACGATGATTGTTTAATTGTTAATTTGCAAACTAGACGTATTAAGATTTAATTTAACCATCTTAATTGTTGCATGTTTTTTTTGTTAGTAAATCCGTCTTTTATTGATACATTTATACTATATTAAAACAGTAGTCATAAATAAAGTTGCTCTGTTGTAAATACTTCCTCAATGCAAAGGCCGGTGCTGTTAATTGTTCAACTGGCAGGAAAGTCGTAGAAATTCTAAAAGTCTAAAATGACTGCACGCGGTGGAAAGTTACACCTTCTGCATTTAATTTCTCAGATCCTTCCATTATGGTTGTCAAGGGACTTATTTTAAATTACTTGGATATATTTTAAGGTTTGAATTTTCAAGGCTGATATCAATTTAACTTTTGAAGAAAAACATATAGTTTAATAATCTCATATCCACAGTGGTAAAATATTTTTGCATTACTTTTGTTACCTTTACATTTAACCAGCTCGATAGTTTTCCCATTTTAATTTTTTTTTTAGTTAGCTCATAATATAGGGTATAAAATAATGACCTCAGTTTATTTTCATGTAATAATTTATTGAATTAATTAGTGAAAACTATAAAAACTGAGGATGGGACTGGTCTGTATGACATGTGTGCGTATTTTAATTTTATTTGTTTTGAATGTTTGAGGATAATTTTACTTGTGTGATTTTTATATCAACGTCATGTTTTAATTTGTAATGTTAATGGACTTTTTCAATTGCCAAAATATTTTTCTATTACATAAATCGTTTGATTGACTACGTTCAACAATGGCCGAAGACGAATATTAGTAAAACCCTCAACTTACATACCTACAGCCTTTCCAGAGTAGGGAAGTACGTCAACAAATTAAAAGTACAAAATATAATATCACACCTGTAAGCCCCGAAGGATTAGGCAGAGGTATTCTACATAACCAACAACCAACATTTTTAATTTTAGTAAGTAATTTATATTTTTAATTTTAGTCATTTACATCTTTAATTTTATTTGTAAAGTAATATAATTTGGTAGTAAGTAATTTTATTTGTAACAAAATAGTAAGTAATTTAATTTGGTCAAATAAGTAATTTAATAACATTATAGATTACGTTTTAAATTTGATAATTTAACAAACTTATATGCATGGAAACACGAGGAAAACCACTACGTAAATCATTAAAATGGCATCGTACAGTAAATCTTATTTTATAGTGCAATGACGTCACAGACTTGTCGTAAAATGGCAACATTATGAAGAGAAGATGTTATTGTTGAAACTCGTTGCATTCCTATACTAATCGTTTTTAGTGTTACTTATTTAGTTTTAGTATATTTAAAATCGAATTATCAGATTCTAATCGAACAAGCAGTGGTGACCCAGTGCCAACGGCCCCGACTTATGAGTATGGTCGTGGATTCGAACCCAGCCAGACTCTTTACTTTGTGTAATTTATTTCATCACACTGCTCTCAAAATGGTGTAGGAAAACATTGTGAGGAAACCGGCATGTCCTAGAACCAAAAATTCAAAGACATGTGACATCTACCAACCCGCACTGAGCCCGCGTGGTAGATTACGGCCCACTCCACTTACTGAGAGGAGGCCTGTGTCCCAGCAGTGAGAACATTATAGGCTGATTATGTTAATCAAACAAGTCCTATCATCGTAATTTCTATAGTTTTTGTCTAGTCTTACTTTACTCTTACTAAGTAAAGTACCTAATACATTAATACCCATGTTTACTATAACTTTAAAAATTGGGACGATCCCAAAATGTGGCCTTAATAAATAATTCTTAATTAAAAAAAAAATTAGAACGTGTTTTTTTTTCTTTTTAATTTTAATGTAATGACAGCACTGGCCTTAAGGGAAAATCTCACTGAAAAAAGTTTGAATCACAGTTTCGATTGTGACACAGCCAGTCACCTCTAATATTTATAAGTACCAACAATTTATTTCCGCCGCTCCGTCGTCGGTGCATGTGCGTCCGTGACATGGCGGAAAAGATTCAAGAATGCTGTCTGGCTCAGCCGGAAAGCAATCCTATTAAAAACCCGCACTGGTAAGGGAAGAAAACTAATATTGCCAAAATATTAAAAAGGTTGTTTGATTTTGAAAGATGTCTTATTTTATTTGAACAAGTTGAAGTATCTACCATTCTCTAAGTTTTTCAGTAATTTTAGAATAACGTAGGTACCTATATTTTTGCCTCTTATTTAATTTTCAAACCAACTAAAGTTGGAAAGATCTATGAAGTAAAGAGCTAAATTAAAGCAATCATGCGCACTTTCTAATTCCAAACCCCGCGCCAAAGCTCAAAAAATCTCGTTTTGACATTTACAAAGACAGTGTCGTTCCAGTTTGGATCAATGTATCGATAAAAATCTCGCTACCGAACTTATCGATAATCACTGAGTGTCACCGCTCTAGACGTAGATGGTAATCTAAGTGGACGGCTTGACACAACACTGTGTAAGCCGATAAATAAAAAAATTGCAGACTACACGTTGAAAATAATAGCTACAAAAAGGTTAACAAAAAGGAGGCCCAGCCTAACTTGGAACCTATAAGGGGTAAAAAAATACTTGGACCTAGTAAAAAAGTAGAAGACTGCAAAATAATTAGTTTTCATTTTGCTTGAAGGCAGATGTAAGAATAATATTTCTTATTTTTGCTCTAATGATACTGATAGCCCTAAAATTATATATTTCGTAGTGATTAAGTAAGTACGATAAAATGCAACAGGTTTTTAACAAGAACCATCATTTTGCATAAACGACTATTTCAGCACATTTATGAAACACTACTTTTGATCTAAACAAAAAGAAAATATACGATAATACACATAAATATAAATAATACGCGCTCCACGAAAGAAGGCCCTTTGACGAGGCGCTAGTGTCTATGCCATTGCATTAATAAAATGTAGTTTCTCTATTTTCCGCGGCCCTTCTTTCGTAGCGCGCACTGTTTAAGCCAGTATCATGACATTTGCAAACTTAAGCACAAATTTAAAAAAACGGAGGAGTGAAGACAAAACTCCTAGTGATGGACTAACTTTTTTTTTAATTCGTCTTTATAAAATAACGATAATATTCTTCCGGATTACTGAACTTTTTTTTTTTACTTGAATTTTTCCATCAAGAATTTCTCAGTGGCAACCCAGTCTGGATTTGTGCCCGGTTGATGGCAATAGGCTCGCCCCCTATTACATGGGTCTGAAAAATAACGGACGAATTGTGGGTGTACTAGGTAAACCTCTGCCTAACCCTTTGAGGATTACAAGCGTGTTGTCATGTCTTCGTTACCATTTCAGTACAGTCCCTTCTACCTTGAAAGGTACAAAACCATGAACATGACTAGAATGGTAACGAAACAGCTGGTAACTAAAACACACGCCATGTTTTGGTTAAGTACAGTCTGCATAAAAAATAACATCCGCCGGCTAAGATATATCAATGAACGCGTAGCGATTGTACTGTACGTCGCCATGCGGATATGCCTGTGTAATCAATTTTATTTAACATCTATAATGTTAAATAAAATTGATAACTTATAAAAAATTATACAGGTCTGTTATAACGTAATGTTTTGGTAGACAGTTTAATAAATAAGCTTTGCAGATAATATGTTGAAGTTTTAATTTTTTCGTCGCCCCTTTACTGCATGTGTTCCAGAATAAGTTGTATTAAAATTTTCTTGTTTTAGTTTTAAAAAGTATTATTTTTTTTGCAACTTTCGTAGTGCTGCATATTTCGTCTCTTTAACAAAATATTATGTATTTAAAATTAAATTCAAAATCATATTTTCGGTTTATAAATGAATGTAAGTATATATACATACATAAATATGTTGGTCCACTAATATCATATTTTTATGTTCTATGTTTTACTAGTATTTCAACAATTAACTTAAAATGAATAAACATTATTGGAATGTGTTTAAAAATGCACGCGCTGTCCATAATTTCAATTATTTTAAATTTTCAATAAAAAATGTCTCACGATAAAAGTCACTAGCGAGCTCACTCTTTTAATTATAGACTTGAAATGTCATTTACTCAAAGCGTAAGGTGTGTAGAAAACTATTAAAGAAATACCACAGATAATAGAGCAAGATATTTTTATAGACATACCATAGAGAGGCTGAATGGTCAGTTACCGTGTACAACTCAGTCTCTGACAGAAAAAATAGTGACATCGGTATAAAAACTTAATTAGTGACTAGTACCTTTAACTTGGTAGTTGATGATTAAGGTAAAACTGAAGTTGACATTGAAATAGTCATTTATTAAGTAGCGACCCATGAACTGCTAGGAATGACTAAACTATTGAGTAGATACCGACTCATTTATGTCTTGTTAATCATTTGACGCGGTTCCTAAGACCACACAAAGAGACAAGGCAACTGAGAGAAAGCTAGCAACATTCTACTCAATATCATCAGAAGTCAGAATTTCCAATCTTAAGTTTAAATAATCGTCATTAAGATTTGTGAATTGACAAAAATCAAGGCAAATTAGCAGTAACCTACTTACCTACTAAATTGAGTATAGATAGTGTTCTGCTCCGCTCCGTACTAAAGTAAAACGTACAGTACAGTAATCGCGGAGTGGGGCGCGGCAATGACTTTTGTCAATTCGCAAAACTTGACTCCTGGCATTATGAAGATTGAAATAGATTTGAAGGAATTTTATATTCCACAAAAAAAACCTCATGTAGAGAGAGAGAGAGAGAAGAATATTCTACTCTATTCATGGCAACAGTGATTGAGCGGTGCATACTTCGTTATGCAGAAAGATTAAAGATATTAAAGGATCTAAATCTTTTTCTCAAATATAATTGGCTAACTTCTATAACATGAGTACTTTAGTAATTTATATTAAAATGATTAGCAATGAGCTCTGTTTAGTTTTTTGGTCGCCTTTCCTCTTCTTCTTCTGCATTGATACAAGCGATACTTGCAGTCGGCGCAAAGTTGTCCTTTTAATTTTTAGTCTCTACTATATTATTTATTCTAAACAAGATGACAGTGTTGTCATATCACCCTTATACAAGTTAGAGTTGGACTTATACTGGACTAGGACTTGGACTTTAAAAGAGACTGTGACCTCTGAGATTGTTTCGACCTTTCTTCTCAGAGAAGTCAGATAGAAAACGCCGAACCGACCTCACCAAGTTTTTTTAAAAATAAAATTGTTTGGTAAAAAGCGTTTGTACACAGAAGTGAAAACTAAAAAAAAAAGTATCGCTCGTTGATGTCTTTTTAATGGTCAAAAGCTGGTGTCGGTAACAGAGTCTCGAGTTCAATTGTATTTTTCCATCTCAAGAATCCGCGCCTAAAAGTCTAAGCTGAAAGTATGTAGTTGTTGCAATATTTTTTTCTTCTAAGCTTTATTGCTAGCAACTTTACAGTAATTTGTTTTACCTCTTAAAATTAAAAAAAACATAAATCAAAAGTCATTTATTCAAACTAGGCAGCACTTTTCGAACGTCAAAATTACATAAGACAGTCTCCCAAAACGCCCACCCTTCACCACTTCCTAGTGCCTTTCGCTGGGAAGAAGAAGTGGCGCATCAAACTCCCCAGCAGCTTAATATCAAAGATTACAGTACACATCAGTGTACTGTAATCTTTAAAAAAAGGCATCAGCCTTTTAACATAACGTTTCTACAATTCTAATAATCTTGTTTATTCCGATCTTGCGCTACTTAATTTCAAATTAACATTTGTTACTAGCAATAACTTGTAATTCCGATAACTTGGCTGCAGAGTATTCGATGGCAAGTAATTGTGCCATTAGATAGAGGTCCCACGCATATTGTTCGTAAATCATAAATTTATAATAATACGGTGTAATAGCAAGGTGTATTACAAGTCGGCTTGTTTTATGTAGATCCTGGTGGGCTACTGAATTGATATCATTATCATATTGATAAGTATCATAACTTCAATATAACGGAACTGAGTAATTTTTGATGAGTCAATTATATATTCAACATTTCTTGATTCAAATTTGACGGTAATTGCGTAACACACTACCAGTAGCAATGGCTTTCATTTTGACAGTTCAACAACATTCATTGCGTTATTTACATTGTTGAGCAGATAAAAACATATGGAGCAATGGCTTAGCAATATCCTTAAATCTTCAAAATCATTCAGATTGTGTTTAAATCTTTCTATTGGGGTCCCCAATTCCCTATAACACCACGTATTGTACCCATATTTGTAAAATAAAATATCTTTTAACTTATCTCTGAGTTAAATTGTTCAAAGCTACGGATTCCTAGAAGAGCAACTCCGTCATTCAATAAAAGTACTGGCCATCAGCAAAATCTGTCATTTTCATTTTCTTCTATTCTATTCTATTTTTCTCTATGGCAATGGTGCCGATGTCGACAATTCTGCCAATGTCAGATGTGTTAGGAGAAAACGTGCGAAGGAAGGAAAATTTGACATTAAGGTTTTAAAAAACGTTCTATAATTGAACAACCGTTATTGTGTGAGCGTTCACCGCTTTCTTAGTCATTTTTGCCACAAATCTCTTCCACAGAATTTTTTCGCAATATGCTTAAGTATAATTATTTTCTGTCGTTACAAAAGCTTAATATCAAACACGTTGTAACTTATCTATACATATTATAAATTGATAAAGTCACTTTCATGGCTGTCTGTCAGTTTATGTGAGCGCGTTGTTCTTCTAAAGGCAACGGATTTTGAAACAGTTTCAGCGTCATTTAAGAAGTTTTCTGTGTATAATAAAAACCTACATTAATATTTAACTTAGTACCTAAATTAAAATTTATTTTATATACCTATCTTGTTAGTTTTGTCAAGTCGTGAACACCGTGCGAAACAGGGGAGGGTTGGTAGTAATTAAATAATTGTTTCATTCAAGTAATTAACACCTTTCAACCTTCGCTGACGTGAATGGACAATATGTCAGTACTTCGTTGGAGCCAATGTGGTGACAGGGCGTCGTAAAATCATCCAATTTGTTTATTGCAAATATTTAATTATAGATTGACTTTTTGATTTTCAAAAATGTTGCAATATTATCTTTTAATAAAAAATAATGTTGTAATATTCCAGATTCTTTTTCTTTTCTGTGTTTGATGTAAAATATTATTTTCAAGTTGCAGTCAAAGAGTAAATTCATAATATGGAAGAAATTTCAGACCACGGTAGCGTCGCTATGTGCATTTGAAATCACAAGTTGCAGAGATTGTCAACCCATCACTTCTACAGTTTTATCTTTATTTATAATGTTATCTTTATTAAGTATATTTGCAGAAGTGGCATCTTGTTTATTAATTCCTTTGCATTACAGTGCAGTTCCCGAACCCATTCGTTACTTATTGCGGGATATTCTGGCAACTACATTTTTTATTTATTTTCGTTACACGTTTGAAAGTGCTTTACTGATAACTCTTTTGTGTTTAAATCAAATAATGCTCCCAGCGAACTTGCTTGGTATGCTAAGGTTTTTTTTTTGTATTTTGTTAGAATATTAACATTTTAACTTCAGATTTTCAAAACAATAAGCAGTCAAAAGGTTAGAGAGCTTATAAGCAACAATTTTTTTGTGAAAACAAGTGCCTACAATGTTAAAACATAGGTTTTAAGTGCAAAGAAGTGAAATCAGTTTTAAATCTCGGTTTGTAAAGCCTTGAACAATAGTCTCTAGTGGTATGTCGCAGTTTGTTTGATAATTTTGGTTCTATGAATGACCTGTCAAAAAGCAAAGTAATTAAAATTAAACAAAAAGATTATTTTTTATTAATTACTCAATTCCTTTTGGCAGATTTGAATCTTCACTTTTTAACAAAATTTGTAATAAAAATCTTCTGACTTCTTTATGTCTAATTAGGTTTTAATTTTATATTTATTACTTGTTGGGGCCATAGGCGTTATGTCTTGTGTATTATTAATTGATAAGTCTTGATCGCTCTATAATCAGACTTATTTAGTTTTTAATTTATTTCAACCAATTCAAAATATCTTAACCAATGCATATTCAAATTAAGTAAGACGGGTCGAATACATTAAAATCCCTTATCCTTGCGTAGGTACATATAATGTAAATTTTGAAATGGAAAATAACCTTTCCATGATTACTCAGTTAACGATAAATTTAAAATATATTTTAACTATTTACCATCGTTTTTTCCCTTTTTAATGTAATATGGACTTTGCAGCATAAAAATAATGCGTATTTTTCGCAAATTAAATCTTTATATTTCCTAAAACTGTAATAAATTCGTTGAGAGAACACTTATTCAATATCTGTAATATATAGCATGATACGTAAGAAAACAAAACACAATAAACCTAGATAAGTAAGACATACTCCAGTATTTCCATCAAATATTTATCTAGACTTCAGCAAATAGTACCAATAAATACGCACCATTAACAAACTTGTATAACAAACGTATCGTTTAATAACGTCAATGTATAAAGTTTTCAATGTACATCACTTGCCAAAAACAATAAAAAGCACAATATTCTTGAAAATTCAGTACATCCAAAGATTCGAACTTTTACCGCAACTTGGCACTATACCTTGATCACATTTGCAAAAAAAAAAACAAAAGAACTATGCACTTTGACACTTTCACGGGTTTCTTTAAAAAAAAATTAATGTCTGCAAAGGTACTCGGAGGTGGTGTGTAAAAAGTTCGTAATAGTTGGAAGTTGACGCGGCGAGGCACTGCGCTGACGGCTGTGCTCGATCGACTGGAGTCGCAAGCGCACCTCTACACGGGCCGGCGCTGAATGCAGGGGTAAGCAACATTTTCTTAGATTTGTGTCGCAGGCTTGTAAGGTCTCTCTTAGGTTTTAGTTTAAAAAAATATTATCAGTGGATCTGTGAAAGTATTTGAATGAAACTTGGAAAAAGATTTATCTTTCTACATTATTTATCTTCATACATAGGTGTCTCAGTTTAATCTTCTTCTTCGAACAACCACTTCTAATGGTGGAGACTGAAATAATAATACTTATTTCAAAGATCTAGCATGGACTGGTCGATTATCTTATATAATAGTTGCTTAGCAACAACATTTATATTATTTAACTATTAAACTACCTACTTTTAGATTAATATTTCTCGTACTTTTCAGTTTCAGATGGCCACTACCATTATAATTCAGTTAACAAATCATTTGAAAACCTCTGGTTGATATTTATATCATTTAACAAACTGTTGGTTACTCCTCTTAAAACCAGTTAAGTCAGCGATTGAGAACGCAAAGAGCCTTGAAGTTGCTGTGGGGAAACACATTCGTCTCTTTTTCTCACAGAACAGTTGAGCTCACATTAGAAAAGGACGTCGCTATTACTATAAGTAAACTCGCATAGACCTAGCTTAATTGATATCGCTTCAATAAGTTGTAAGTAAAGTTGGTACGGGTCATTTAAGTTCAAGCTTTGCATTACTTGCAATAAGATATATTTTTAATAATATTTATCTCCAATTTCACAATTTTGGAAAACAACGAGCTTAAAATATGTTAATTTTGGCAACTTAATTCGTTTAACGGTTCAAATTAAAACTAAGGAAACACTTGAAATTAATGAATAAATAAAAATTGTGAAAAGTTCAACTGGGAACTTTAAATGATAATTTCGGCGTGGGATGCGTACGCGCAGCCGGACAGTGGACACGTTTGATTAGTTGCGAGAATACATCTTTTCGTGATGTCTCTTTCGCTCGGTGAGTCCGGCAGTATGATAGAGGGGGACAACATAATGTTTACATCTTTATGGACCGAAGAGACGTGGCTTTAATGGGATCTTCCCAGATGTAGTGATCGGTTAATTTTAGTAGGTAGGAGGAAATCGTCAGTTACAACAGTTTTACATAGCGGCCTGTTTTTTATGTTATTTATTAAGCGCTAAGACGACTGCATTTTAATAGTCATCAGGTTACATATTATGGAGTATTTTAATTCATAACTTTATTTATTGCGCTTTTTGTAGCGTGTTTGTAATTGATTTTGTTGCGAACTGTACTTGTTCTTTTGTTAATTTTGTCTAATGTTACGCTATTAGTTCGTTATTTATTTGTTTTGTATACTTTTATGTTGTAATTATTTTTGTTTATTACTTTTTGGTAATTTACATAGATATTTAGATAATTAAGTTTTATATTTATTTCATTTTTGTTGGCTATTCTACATAGATGCGTTGGCTAAAATGATGTTTAATTAACTAATTAGTCACCCACATTTTAGGTATCCTAGGTTCCAAGGAATACCACTGACAATTACAGGTTTTGTAATATAAAATATATTTATTAAACACTAGGTATTAGGGAAAAAGTTTCAATTTTTATCTATGGTGGGTAGTTAAGGTATGTCCCCACGGTAAATGATTGGGAAATCTATAGGCTTTGCACAAACCCAGTATTTTACCTTTTAAGATTTTTTACCTACGTAAATTAAAAAAACAAAAAAATAATACCTGTTGTAAGTACACACGGCTACATATCAAGCTATACCTAGATTTCCAGTAGGTATAAGCTGATCTCACATTGTATAGGATTTCTGTACATAGCGAGATCAGCTTATACTGGAATTATATAGCTTAAGTGTAGCCGTGTGTACCTACCTATACCAAGTTAACCGTGCGCAGTCAAAAGCATTTCATAAATTCCTAGGAATTGTACCTACCTACTTTTTCCAACTGCATTTGGCACAAATGTCTAGATCATCTAGTATCTCCTGTGAGAAACCATATTTCAAGACATTTTTATGTAGGTAATGGTGCCGATTCTCTTGTACACCGAACTAAACTAACTAAACTATCACTAAAATTCCTTACTTTGGACTATGAGAATCTAAAAGCTATTCTGCAAAATAAATTCTCTAAATTTAAAAATAATTTTGACACATCTAAATCGAATTTGACAATCGCAACTCCACACGTGATACCTAACCACGTGAATCTTTTTAGAGCCGGAAGCGCGCAGGGGGGGCAGCCTCGACGTGTTTTATATGGATTGTTTACTTTTTGTATGAAAAATAAGAAAAAATATTACCTATATGTAGAGTGTTAGGGGTTTAAGGGTTTCATAAAGGGGGTCGAAATTTTAATTATTTTTGCGATTGGACACACCGTTTTCGAGATATAAGCAAAAGAAAAAAAAAAAAAAAATATTCAGTACTGTTTTTGCATCTGAAGTCGAGGTGTTGGTGTGAATTTAAAGTTCATGACAACCAATTTTATTCCACACGTTTTTAGTCGCGATTAAAAATAGTCAGATTTAGTTAGAAAATCTAAATTTTAGGTGAAAAACGTCAAATTCAGAATAGCAAAATTGCCATTTTCACTAAACTAATATACTGTAATATATATTGTACCATCTTAGTGCTGCCAAACTAAAATATAGTTAAGTTGTGTCATTTTAGTCTATTTCAGAATGGGAAATCGTCGTTTGACAGGATTAAACTAAATTTTGGTGATTTTTAGTCTAGTTTAGAGGCATTTGTGACAAGAGAATCGACACCAATACCTACTTAGTTTTTGAGATTTTTACAAATAGGTTTACAGTATAACTATTTTCTTAATGTCCCTCGGCAAACTTCGTATTTCGGCAGTCGTCGGATTTCTATCAGTTGCCCTTTGCATTTGGTGTAGACCGGACGCTCTCAATAGACTTGGAAGTAAATACAGTTGTTAATACACTTTTACCTTTGAATGTAATTTAGAAAATTGTTTTACAGTTCTATATAGTTCACATGGAAATCAAAACAATACAACAAATCATTTATAGCAAATAGGCACATAAAAAGCGCTTTCGAACGTCAAAATTTAACAAAAAATTTAATTATTTCTAGTTGGTTCCAAAAGGTAAGCAGTTAGGTACGTATGGAGAAGAATGAGCAAGAAACTCCAAACAACTTACTCTTTTAAAATGTTAACCATAATTTGTATGCCTACATTAATTTTTATTATACAGGGTGGCAGGGACATCGACGTGAAAACTGTTACCATGGATTCAGTAGGTACACGATTTTGAACGCCCCAGAGTTTAATTTTTTTGTCGGTTTAAAAAAAAAACTGTTATTTCATACATACTGCTATTTTGACCGCGTAGGTAACTTTTCTTAGAAAAAGCAATTTTTTTTTAAATAACCGGCGAAAAGTTTCTACGCAGGAGGGTTCAAAATTATGTACTGAATCCATGGTAACAGTTTTCGCGTCGATGTCCCTGCCACCCTGTATAATGACATGTGAAGAAGAAACCTAAAAAAAACTTTTTTTTCTCTTTTTAGTGGGTTGGTTTGTAATTTATCTAAGTTACAATAGCCTAACGTCAACTGCTTTCCAAAAATACCCAAATTGCTATAGATGTGCCTATAATATTTGAAGAGTTCCCTCGATTCCTCCAAGATCCCATCATGAAATCGTGACAAAATAATTTTTCAAATCGATCCAGCCGTCTTCGAGTAATCGGGGAAAATACATTTAAAAAAAATATCCTGACGAATTTATAAACCTCCTCCTTTTTTTGAAGTCGGTTAAAAATAAAATTACTATACCACAACACATTTTTTACGTCAATAAAACATTTTATTTATTTATTTATCTGAAACGCCTAGCCAGTCTGTAATTTAAACCAACAGCATCTTCTCGATACAAGCCAATCCACTAAACCCAAGTTGGTATCTAAGCAGTTTCTGAATTACTATCTATTAATACCTAATCATTTGCTTGGTCTTTTCCCAACCATGTTGGAGTCAGCTTCCAGTCTAACCGGATGCAGCTGATGTATTTTAAATGAGGCGACTGCCTATCTGACCTCCACAACCCAGTTACTGGGTACGATACCTACCACTTGTTAAGACTGGTTGTCAGACTTTCGAGCTTCGACAAATGACAGCCGGGACCAACGGCTTAACGTGCTTTCCGAGGCACGGAGGAGTCTCGGTATGTAAAGGTGGTCAGTGTGGTCCCCCATCCACGAACTAACCACGGCAAGTGTTGCTTAACGTGAACGATCGGCCCGTGCAGTTGTTATTTAACTTAGCCACAAGCCCCAACATCAATTAATACCAAATCTAACTTAAATTTTCCTTTTTCGTGTGGTTACCGACTAACCTTGTGTCAGAGTTTTAAAGCCGCCCATGGGCCTCTAACTTCGCTTCACATGCCTTCGAGAAATATCTCTCAGGCATGTTTCCTCACGATGTCTTCCTTCACCGTTTTTGAAGCAAGTGATAATTATACAATACGCACATGAATCCGAAAAGTCAGAGGTGCGTGCCTTGGGTTCGAACTCGAGTCCTATGACTTGGCAGTCTGACGGTCACACCAATAGGCTATCACTGCTATTAATTATAATGCGTTATGCTCGTGAACGGGTGCTGCTTGTGGTGACTGGTCGTCTTGCTGATCATCGTTTTGTTATTGTTACTAGTAATGAACTGTTTATTTATTTTACCTCGATGGTCCTAGTTTATCATTTACAACTTCCAATTACAGCTATATGTAATCGGGCACGCCCTTTATGCCTGGAGGCTTTTATTTAGTTATGTTTACGTTTAGTTTTTATTTTTTATTTCTGCTTGAGTATAGTTATCGATGTTTTTGGTTGGTATATTGGCGTGTGCTAGCTGACATATGGCCAATAATTCATCATTTAAATTATATTTTGTGTTGCGTAATGTAAATTATTTTGTATAATTTTTTTTTTTCTAACTTGAACAGACAGCTGTGCTGCTGGGGAGTTTGTTGCGCCACTTCTTCTTCCCAGCTACAGCACTAGGAAGTGGTGAAGGGTGGGCGTTTTTAGGGGAATATCTTATGTAATTTTGACGTTCGAAAAGTGCTGATTCTCAGCCTAGTTTGAATAAATGACATTTGAATTAAACTAAACTATAACTTAAATGAATCTATTAAATTGAATCAAATGTACCATTAAAATCTATTTGACATACTCAAAACTTCGTTTTAACTGTTGATTAAAGTGATCCTGACCACACTTACCTTGTTCATATCCCTTCCATCGACTTGTCCCGTTATTCTCCTCTATCATATTACTATGATAGTGTATGATACCGTAACGATGATCAGGCGAGTGGCGACGAGTGTGAAACCTGTCGACTCGAGGTGTACGCCCCAGATAACATCTTGATTGTGTCAACTGCCTTGTTGAGTACAGGCGCACGACATACTGGAGACCGCTAGCTATAATAAAACAACCGACATCGAAAAAAACACAAAAGGTGAAAAATTACTTTAATTTCGGAAGTCGGTGTCTTTGGTTTTGAATTTTAATTTCTTGCCATCGACTTCCGAAATTAAAGTTATTTATCACTTTGTAGTGTTTTTTTGGAAGCCGGTTGTTTTTTTTTTGTATAAAGTTTTTATTTTTCTTTTTCCTAGTTGTGGCACTTACCCCACACGAATTCGAATACCACTACCTGCTATGTAAATAACAGTGACTAGAACTTATCATATCATTCACTTACAAAGTGGGAAAAAATAATATTGAAGCTAATTCAAAAATTACCCAAGCAAAGTTAATAAAATTTAGGTAAACGGGACCACTTCTGAAGTATGACGTTCCAAACCAAAAATAAATCAATTCATAATTGGCGGAGTAGTCGCGTAACAAACATAAAAAAACAAACATACAGTCGAATTGAGAACCTCTTTTCCTTTTGGAACTCGGTAAAAAAAAGTTATCTATTACGTAATAAAAACGCATGCCTTTTTCCAAAGTCTTATATTACGCACCTATTCATCGATTAAGTACCTAATACTAAGTATTTTTGCAACTAGTTTTTAGTAACTGTGTTGTGGAGGTCAGATAGGCAGTCGCTCCATGTAAAATACTGGCTGCATCCGGTTAGACTGGAAGCCGACCCTAACATAGTTGGGAAAAGACTAGGCGGATGTTGACTAAATATTTTTGTTAAAAGTCATTAAAAGTCCAACAAAGTGAGCGATTGGGATCAAAGTAACATGGATCGAATCTCCAGACACAAGTTTTGTACATCTAACCCAACCCAATTTTCCAGTTTATATCTGCCCAGAAAACAACTCTTCAGTGAGTTAAAAGCCAGCTCTCCCTTCGAGTGTACACAAAAGCGCGCGCGCATGTTTCGGAGATCATGAAAGTGGAAAATCACCCATAATGGTCGCGCAGTTCTCGGTGAACGTCAACATACCTACATAATACACATGTGAGTGCATCAGAAAAAAAAAAACAACGTGTTTCCATATTGTTTCCGAAATTACAGGAAAGATCGTGCCGGAGAGGTAAAGATGTTTGTAGACAGTGTCATGTCAAGCGAAAAAACGACTAGGTAGTACCCAGTGCGTACTAAGTACTTAAAAGTTTATTGCCCTATGATTCCTTTCCTTTTTTTAAATTCCGTAGTCAACAGGAACCCTTATAGTTTCGCCATGTCCGTCTGTCTGTCTATCGGCGGCTTAGCTCGGAGACTCAGTACTAGAAAGCTGTACTTTGGCATGAGTGTGGTAAAATAAAATTATGAAAAACATTTTTTTTTAGGGTACTTCCCCTACACGTAAAGTGGGGATGTTTTTTTTTCTCGTCTATTTCGCGATGTGGGGTGTCGTTGGAAAGGTCATTCAAAAATTTGTGAAAGCCATTTTTGGATTAAGGCATCCGTTTGCGAAATATTAAGCTTTAACGTGATAACTTTTGTTAGAGTCAAGTGTCCCCCCCCCTGCCAGCTAAATAGTTAATTCTGGATATGTGGAAAAATTCACAGCAGTAGTATATAATTAGTATAATGAAATTAAAAACTGTTACATTAGGTTGTACCTAGGTATATATTTTTCAACAATAAAGGTACCTTTTCCAAAAATTGTCATATTGGTCATAATCAATTCAATAGTTACTGTTAACATTTACGTAAGTATAACTTTCATTAATTAATGTAAAATTTACCTATTTACTGTTAATGTTAGCGTACCTATTTTAAATAAATAAAAAATAAATAGTTGAAGTATTAAGTCAAAGCGCTGACATAGTGAAGTTGTTACCATCGACATGCGTTTGACTATACTTACAGACAGACAAACTCATAATCTTAAGTGTAAATGAAATGATTAAGATATTCACATAGGGTTATGTCAGGGACGTAGCTACCGCGCCGTATCAATTATACGGGGCTCTCTGGCTACAGGAGCCCTCGAACGAAAATTCGTAAAATGTTTGCCACAACCTCAAATTCCTGAATTAATGAATCAATTAATATGAAAAATAACGTTATTTATTTATGGCTTAGAAGAGCTTCACGCTAATGACGAAGTCAAATTCTCAAGCTCTTGCATTCATTTAGCAAAGCACTAAGAAATTCTAACCTACTTCGTCTATCTAAGTCCAAGTAAGCTTAAAGATCGAGCTCGCTTCGCTCGTTCTTAAATTCCCTTAGTAAAATCACTACGAAAGCTTAATCTAATAGCCCAGTTAGAATGCTCCAATTTTTGAGATCGCTTTGCTCGCTCTTGCATTCTCTTAGTAAAATCACAATGGAAACTTAACCATTCCCGGGCCAGAATTCTCCAATTTTCGAGCTCGCTTCGCTCGCTGTTTAATGAAACCGGATCCGAGTCAGGATGCTCCAATTTTCCAACTTTGCTTCACTTGCTCTTGCATTCTCTTAGTAAGATCGCATTGAAAGCTTTTTCAAGTCAGTACGCTATATTATTTACGTTGTAAAAACAATACCCTCCTTTAAAGCTTCGCAGCAGTTAGGTAAAAAGAGCCCTTAGCAAATTTTGATACAGGGCCCCTTTAGGACTAACTACACCACTGGGCTATGTATAAAGTACTTTAACAACTATCTCAACAGAAATAACTAAGCAGGGTAACATGTAGACTATAGATCGGCTATTTCGCCGGCTGTCTATGTGTTAAATGAACTTGTTGTCGCCTATAACTAGTCTATAATATAGCCCCAGACCCAGCTGCCTGATAATACCTACGATCGTAAATTATAGTTTAAATTCCAATACCGAGCTAGACAACGATTGAAATGATTAAGATTTATGGCAAAAATAACTATTTTATAAAATGAGAACAACATATCGCGGCTGTAATCCCTGATGGGTTAGGCAGCGGTGTACCTAGTACACCCACATTTCTAAGTCCCATGTAATAGGGAGCGAGCCTATTGCCATCAACTGGGCATAAATTCAGACTGAATTACGGATACAATCATACCCGATTTTTATTACAGATATTATTAACATAATAGGTACTGCGAACTGTCCTCGAAAGTTGCAAAAGAAAAATTACTACGCCGTAGCCGTCTCGTAGCAAGTTACTGGTATCCTCAAGTTACCTCAATAACACAAGACGTACCTACTTGGACACCACGCCAGGCTAACGTAACAAGGGACATTCTAAAAGTCCATAAGTATGAATATACTTACATAAACTCACGCTATAACTTCCAATGGAGGAGGCAGAATTATATTGCATACTCCTTTTGCTTCGTTTACGTTCGCTGACGCCGCACGGTGGGCTGGAAATCGGCTTTCATAGACTTAGGGATTTCAATTTGCAAGTGCTTGATTTTTTGCCGGATATCGCTTCTATTAGTCATTACTATGTACAAAAATGACACCCGAGTTAATTCTGCCCAAAAACGAAGGAAATATAATTTTTTACGAAAAATTTGTATGAAGCTAGTATGAAAAATCGAATTATCTCCTAAACGGCATGTTTAACCGTAATATCCTTGGAGGTGGTCATAGTGCTAATTATTTATGATTTTTTGGTTGCCGATTTGACGAAAATTTTAAAGCCGTTATTTTTTTAAAAATCGTCAAAATATTTTTATTTATTTTTACATGTAAAACAATAACTTTTAGTGTCCAAGTTAAAAAGTTCGATATGTTATTAACCCAAATATTAAGAACACACAAAACAAGAAAAATTAAATAAAAATATTTCTGTTTTTTGACACATTTTTATTAATTTAAATAAAAAAAGATTATCAAACTCTTATTTAAGTAACATATAAAGTTATATTATACACAAAATAATTTAATTTAAGGAATTAATACTAAGCATTTGTAAAATAAAGTAAAATAAATTTTAAAAAAAGATAAAATATCAATATATATTACAAAAAAAACCCAAACACACTCAAATACAAATTTACAAATATGTAACATATATAATTTTTTTACATATTTTCCTTATCACTCTCGTTGTCAGACTCCAATTCTGAGTCAGCATCCAGATTGGATATTATATCCAAAAACTCGAACTCAGTTTCCTGAAATTGAATTAAGTCGAGAGTTTCAGCAAAAAAGCTTTGCTTTTTCTTGGCATCTAACTTAGGCCTTTGTGCACTTAGCAAAGGATCCGAAGAAACAACAAGCATATTTAAAAGTCTTGATTGGAATCCTGCCTGCTTCTTTTCCGCGAATGATGTTCTCGAAACCTCCTAAAATCTTTGTTTCGAGACTCTGAGGCTTCTTCCGAGAGAGTCCCAATCGGCACAATATTATTTTTCTCGATTATGTCAGCCCCATGGATTAATAATTTATGAACGGTTGACGACATGTAGTACCAGTCGTATAATAATACGTACTTTGCTGCTGTTTTGCGGGCATAATCTCTAAATTTTATTATATCGACCTGCTCTCCAGATGTAATTGCTTGTAAAATTACAGCAAAACTTTTGATGAGGTCTTCATCCAAACCGGTTATAGCTGCGGTTTTATTAGGAAACTCAAAGAATTTTCTTGCAGTATTCCCGTCATTGGTGGTTCCCGAGCCTTGTTTTACTATATCAATCAACAGATTGAGCTCATCTTTGAATTTATTTTGAATTATTTTCTTCCTTGTCTGTAGCATTTCTTTGTGCTCATCACTTCTCACTGCCCACCGTTTGAAGTCGAGCCTGTATGCAATGTGTAACAGACATTCCATACAATTTATACGGGCGTGTAGGGATGACAAGCCAAATTCATACAGGTTAGAACACAAAATTTTTGATGTTACAGCATCTAAGCGGTTCATTTCTGTAGGTTTTGCTAAGCACAGGTAGCACGATGCATTTGATCTAGCTTCAGAAAGGTAAGTGCAAACTTTAGCGTCGACCATCGTCATCATTAGTTCATGAGTCACCCTATTATTATTATTGCACTCTGTGGGGATAAGGGCCTCAATTTCTTCATCCATTTGTTTTTTCAGCTCAAGGACAACTGCTTCACTCTCCTTTACAAAAGTAAACTGAACTGGACAACAATACAAAACTGAGCATGGTTTTGGGTTCGTCCATAAGATGTTGTCTGCATCTGTCAGTTTTAGTGGCACCAAGGAGGTCATGAAAATGCTCGAGTCATCTTCCTCACCCTCCATTTTCTGCTTGTATCGGCTTTGGTTAGAAGCACCATCAAATCCCCACTTGGATATCAGCTTCAACTGCTTGTTATGCTCTTCCTTAGAAAGGCTTTGAAGGATTCTTGTAACTGTGATATCAAGTAAAGCTTGAAGTGTAATCCTAGCCGATGAATCAGTAACTGTCACTGATTGCTTCGGAGGGTGGCAATCAAGCTTAGTTTGTTGCACTTTATAATAAGATGGATAAATATCCTTAGCACCTTCCCGAATGGCAGCCTCTCGCAACGTAATATATTGCCACTTTGAGAGTTTCAGCGAAAGAAGCAATCCAAGCGCCTTATCTGGCGTAAATATGATTGTTTTCGCTGGTTTCTTAAGCGTTTCATTTAATTTAGCGGCTGCTTCAGGATTTTTCATCATGTATTCGATGACAGAGGCGATATCTCCATGCCCTTCTTCTTTTAAACGTGCTGCAGCTGCATATGCCAATTCACTGGAATCTTCGCCTGTGTGTTCATCAGATCTTCTCTTTTTTTGTTTACTTCCCAGATCTTCGAATGGTTTACGGGATCTTTTCGTCATTGTTCCAATGGACGTTGATGTCGACGGTTCTGGAGAGACTGAGGGCGCTCTTGGTATCTCATCAACACTTGGTTCTTGATTAACTAAAGTTTGCACAAAACTCGGCCAATCAATATTTGCTCCCAACCAATTCTCGTACTTTCTCCTGAAATTATCAAGGAATCAGTTGGATTTCTGCCACCTTTGTAAAGCGGCTCGCGTAAATCTCCGACAAAATTCTTTGAGAACAACACGATCTTCCTCAGACAGGCAATCACCTATGCGGGATACAACTGCACTGAACAATACTTCATGATCAAATGATTCAGTTACGATAAGATAACGTAATATACGCTGTAAATATAAAATTTATGATACTATTAATACAGGTCGAATGAAGTAAAATCTACTTTATGACTTTTTTCTGGCGGAGGCTGTTGTCCAATTCCTTTGACAGCAATTGTTGCGAGATACCTGTATTCGGGATGAGAAAATGGGGTTATTGGATCTAGATTATACTCTTATTACACACAGTACCTGGGCGACCGAGCTCTGCTCTGGTGAAAATAGAGAATGCTCATTTAATAGTATAGGAAAGTACATACTAATTCCATGCTGCCATGATAGCAGGTACTTACTTATTCCATGCTGCCCTATCAGAATACCAGAGTCGCGGTATTTATTATAATATCGCAGCATTATGCTGAGATATGGGCCTTTTTGGTCTCGCACAGGTCGTTAATATTTTTTTCTACTCTCACTTCGTAGAACAACAAACAAGTCTAAATTGGTGATTAAACTTTCCATTCTAAGATTTTATAGTCGCAGATTTAGTGTTAGCACACAGTTGTGAATAAAACAAAACTTTAGCCCTTTTATTGCAAACCGCCAATAATTAGGTAACTACCCTCATTAGTCATCTCCTCATTAGCTAATGAAAATTTATAATTGTCACTAACTATTCTTAGAACTCATAGCACTGCTAATTAACAAATTAGCTTACTTATCAGGAAAAGTTGAATGTAATCCATAGTTGGCATTGTCGTGAGATATTGAAAATCATTAAATCACCTATAAAGACTCATTAGAAGATCTAATCAGTGTAGTTACTTAATCACTTCTTTTCGGACTCATTAGAAGAGTAAACAATTGGTAATTTGGTTGTATGAAAAGTTTTAAAACTCATGATGTGTTGATAAATATCTAGCTCAAACATAGTTGTCTACGTGTGGGTGTGGGTGTACTATAAACCTCTGCCAACTCCTTCGGAAATATAGGAGTGATGCTATTTTATGTTACGTGTAGTTAAAAGTCCGTGTTCTTCAACATAAACACTAAAAGGAATCGTTTCATATGTAAAAACAAATTAAAATATTTTGACGATTTTAAAAAAAAAAAACGACATGAAATTGTTCGTCAAATCGGCAACCAAAAAATCATAAATAATTAGCAATATGACCACCTCCAAGGATATTACGGTTAAACATGCCGTTTAGGAGATAATTCGATTTTTCATACTAGCTTCATACAAATTTTTCGTAAAAAATTATATTTCCTTCGTTTTTGGGCAGAATTAACTCGGGTGTCATTTTTGTACATAGTAATGACTAATAGAAGCGATATCCAGCATAAAAACAAGCACTTGCAAATTGAAATCCCTAAGTCTATGAAAGCCGATTTTCAGCCCACCGTGCGCCGGTTGCGAGTACTACGCACCTGACCTTTCTGAAGAACATCACCAACCTTTCCCCTTCCCTCCAATTGTAAAGGTCTATTATTCCTGAGGATGATTGGCGAGAGAACCGATACCGTTCTGCTCAGTAGGTTCACTGAACTCCATATGTTGCGAGACCGATGAGCCTGCTGTGCAGGGGTAGACGGTGTGTCTAGTTTCTTCTTTTTACTTTTAGTTACTAACATTAGTTATAAGCGAAATTATTGTTACTAACAACCTTGCCTTGCCTATGGACTTTTTTGTCTGAAATAAATGATTTTTTATTTTTATTTTATGTATTAAAATCAGATACTAATATGCTTTATTTTGCAAGCGTAGCAAAAAGGATAGAACCTAGATTGACGTGTAGAGTCGTAGCCACGTAGCATTTTCGTAGCAATTTTTACTAAGTTTTTAAACCTAAGATACGAAGCATTCGAAGCTAACGATTTCTTTGTATATGGTCGGCAATTAAATATTCCTGCAAACATTTATTTATGAATGTTTTGGTTTCTTCTTCTTGGTGTATCAATGGCAAAAAGGGTTTTTTTTTTACATATGGCCGCCACTCCAGGGCAAAGGAACAACATACAGGGTGGCAGGGACATCGATGCGAAAACTGAAACCATGGATTCAGTACATGATTCTGAACGCCCCTGCGTTGAAACATAGCGTCGGTTATTAAAAAAAAATCTGCTGTTTCATAGAAAAGTGCAATACCTACGCGGTCAAAATGTATATGTATAGATATTTTTTTAATTATTTGATTTTTTTTTCATGAGCTTTGCCTGCAATAAATGATTATTATAATTTTCAAGCGACGACATAACACTACTAGAACCATTAGCCAACATGACAGTTCAGGGACCTCCCAGTAATGATGATTTGTCGTAATTAAAGCGAAAGGAAGGACGGTCTTGTGCTATCGTGCCATCGAGAAAGTAAGAGTGTGACAATTTCACGCTCGCGACTCACGCGCACTGAACTTGACGTCTAATGCGGGATTGTGTAGTGACAGCATACAAGGGCTTTCCGTGGTACCTAAACATAAATATTTAAAGGTTTCACAACTTTTTCTATGTATTCGCTAGTTCTAGTAGTAGTCGTAGTTCCTTCTTCAAGGATAGGTGGAGGGGAAGATGGGGACCAAAGAAAAGATGAATTGTAATAATGGTCCTGCAGATCGAATTTCATGGTGACCAATCTCAGCGGAGACTCAGCTCCGGCACGGGACTTGAAGCGCCCAAACATGTGTGCGCGGACACAGGTGAATGAAGGGACAGGACAGGAACAGGGTCTGGACAAGGACAGGTGGTGAGGTGGTGGTAGTTTGGTGGTGGTGATGATGGTGGTGGAGTTGTCAAGCTGACAACAGGCAGATGAGGATAGAAGAGAAAATTACTTTGGCATTATGGGATCAGGGTGGTAAATATGTCTTGTACAATTTTTACCTACCTACTTTCATCTAGTGATGTTCTTTTTGAAGTGAAAACATTTTCAGGCGCACTTTGCGCTCTTTCTGAACAGAGAACAAACCTGAACCGTCACGCTTAGGTTGGTGACGCTGAAACGGGTATACTCGACGCTGAATCGGTATAGGTACTCTGCTCTAGTCGGTCGGTGACGCTGAATCACGTATACTCGACGCTGAATCGCTTATAGGTACTCTGCTCTAGTCGGTCGGTGACGCAGAATCACGTATACTCGACGCTGAATCGCGTATAAGTACTCTGCTCTAGTCGGTCGGTGACGCTGAATCACGTATACTCGACGCTGAATCGGTATAGGTACTCTGCTCTAGTCGGTCGGTGACGCTGAATAGCGTATACTCGGTTATAGTCGTAAGTTTTCACTTCCACACACCTTTATTTTTTTCAGAATTTTTTAAAGTGAAGTTCTTTAGGCGCGTTGGGCATTTTTGAGATGGGAAAAAACAATTGAACTCGCGACACTGTTACCGTTACCGTTACCAACACCTCATTAAAAGTATTTCCTGCACAATAAAATTGTTCAAGTTTTCACTCCCGGAGTGCCACACTTTTTGATAGAAGTCTCGATTTAGGTTCCGCGCCACCACTGAAGTCTATTTGACGCGACGGTAGTGTCTATGTCATTGCATCACATTGCATAAAAAAAAAAGTAGTTCCACAATTTTCCGTCGGCCTTCTTTCGTGGCGTGCACTCTAAACTATGAATGGTAAACAATTTTGTCAGTAGGTATATCATCTACTTATCATCATCATCATCATTTCAGCCGAAAGACGTCCACTGCTGGACATAGGCCTCCCCCAAGCACCTCCACTTCAACCGATTCTGTGCTTTCCGCATCCAGCGGATTCCTGCGGCCTTCACAAGGTCTTCGGTCCATCTTGTGGGAGGCATTCCAACGCTACGTCTTCCGGTACGCGGTCGCCACTCCAGAACCTTTCGGTCCCATCGGCCATCCGTTCTGCGAGCAATGTGCCCTGCCCACTGCCACTTAAATTTGGCAATTCTTCGGGCTATGTCGGTTACCTTGGATCTCTTCATTTCTGATTTCTCTCATTTTTTGAAACTCCAAGCATAGCCCTCTCCATTGCCTCATCTACTTATACCAATAGATATAACATATCACGCCTGTATTCCTCAAAAGGATAGGCAGGGGGTGGGATTGTTATTTTTTCCATCTGGAATTTCTCAGTAGCAGGATTTGTGCCCGGTTGATGGCATAAGGCTCGCCCCAATAACATGAGACTTAAATATAACTGGCGAAATGTAGATTTTTGTAATATAGGTTGCAGCAATAGGTAAGTAAAGAATATTTTACAAGTCTGACACCACAACGGCATTATGTATGTGCATGTTTTATCGATTTTAAATGTGTATTGATAATTTGGCGCAGGTCAAAAGAGTCGAACGTGGCCATATGCTGCGTCTTTATGTGTACGACATGCTGCACGTCGACTTCTTAGAAGTTTGTGAGTAATAGCGCCATTTATATACTTATAACACCTGCAACATGGAGTTTGAGGACGATTTGAATCGCCCAGTGATATTGTTAATGCGGAAAAAATATCAAAAAAAACTTTTTACAAAAAAAAAACAACCGACTTCAAAAAAAAAAACACTACAAAGTGAAAAATAACTTTAATTTCGGAAGTCAGTGTCTTTGGTTTTGAATTTTCGTTCTTTGTCACCGACTTCCGAAATTAAAGTTATTTTTCACTTTGTAGTGTTTTTTTTTTTGAAGTCGGTTGTTTTTTTTGTAAAAAGTTTTTATTTTTCCCTTTTTTGTTGTGGTACCTACCCCACACAAATTCGAATACCACTACCTGCTATGTAAATAACAGTGACAAGAAGTTATCATATCATCTACATACTAAGTGGGAAAAAATACGTATAATTGAAGCTAACTCAAAAACTGCCCAAGCAAAGTTAATAAAATTTATATGGGACCACCTCTGAAGTATGATCTACCAAACAAAAAAAGAATCATCAAAATCTATTCATAATTGGCGGAGTAATCGCGTAACAAACATAAAAAAAAAAAAAAAAAAACAGACGAATTGAGAACCTCCTCCTTTTGGAAGTCGGTTAAATATACCTAAGCCTTGTTAGATATTGAACAATCAATCTTCCTAGCCTTTTCCCAAGTATGTTGAGGTCGGCTTCCAGTCTAACCGAATGCAGCTGAATACATGGACCGACTGTTCTATCTGACCTCCACAACCTAGTTACTGGCCGATATCTCTTGGTGAGACTACTTACAAATTGAACATAATTTCGTATTGAAGCCAACAAAATGTACTACTCGTAAAATTATTGAGATAGGAACATCGACACATTTCAATTGCTAAAAATAATAACGTTTCTCAAACCTATTGTTAAAACTACAAATAGGACAGGGGTCAGCGAATATAACTTACAAATAAAACAATTGTACAGGATTAGGTCTGCAAATCACACTAGGAAGCTATCAGAGAAAAAAGCGCCGTAGGTTGGGGAAACGAAGGCAAGATGTACCATGCAGGCACCTACAAAGGTCCACCTAAATAATTTTGAAAGGAATAGGCAATATCTGAATGAGTTGTGTGTGTCATGAGGAAGCTCTTCTTGCTTCCTGATCAGCGTGCTCAACGCTGCCATCCACGTAAGTACTATTTTAGCAAGGAAAGTTTGTCCACGTTTCATAAGTGCCCATGTAGTTTTATGTGAAATAAAATATTTTGAATTTTGTTTTCCCAGGTCAGGATAGTTTTTTCCGTGCCAGTGGGTCACGAATGTCAAGATACCGACTGAAAGCCACAACCACTCTGTCAAGAGTGTTTCAACTTCGCAAAAGAAGGAAATTGTCAATTGTGCCACTAAATGCAATGACTTTTTATTGTATTACCTCCAAGTCCGTTACCTTCTAAAAATATTTCCTAAACAATTGCTTTTTCTGCAACCACTACCCGACTCGAGTCGATGCTTGCGCAGACTCAGATCTCGCCGAAATTGTCTCTGCGCAATTTCCCGCCACTTTCCATATTGTCTATGATTGTGTAACGCACACAAGTTTGGTAATTCGATTACCTAACAACCGAAGTTTATGAGCACAGAGCATGCTTGTTAAATTACTTGCATTTCTTAATATTGCTTCAGATTTCATCGAGACTAGGGTTACCATAATCGGAATTTGAAAAGTACTGACAAAGAGCCGGACATTTGCAAAAAACTCCGGACATTTAGCTGTTTAATATTCCTTTTTTCTGTTACCATTTAACTTTTTATTTTCTATAGAAAATCCCTCAAGTCTGGATTGGCAGCCAGAAAGCTGGACACGTCCGGACAAATCCAGACGGATGGTAACTCCAATCGAGACGCAGACAGTGTCAATCAGCTGTTTGTCGTAATCTTAGTTGTAACACAAGACGAATGATTGGCCACACGTCGTTTGCGAGTATGAGTTGCAGGAAAACTGTCTGATCAAACTCCAAGTGGTTGCACAAAGTGCGATATCGTTACAGTTTTGTCAATCAACGTGGATGAAGGCTGTCGTAGGTAATGATTTCAGAGCAATATGTTGAATTATTGTAAGTAAAATGCTAATAGTATGATTAAAATATTTACACAACTGCTAGTACATACTCCGTTTACAGCAATCCATATACAAGTTGTTGTAGGTACTTTTTTTATACTCTTGGGAAAACTCGTGGCCTTCATCTCACCTAGCCGAAGGTGGACGCGAGCTTCACCCAGAATCTTCTACCACAGAGGAACTGGCTATCTTACCTCTAACTGCAGAAATACAACAATGCTGTTAACATTGTTGCTATGGCAACAGACTTAAATAAGATGGTGGTAGCTAGCCAGGCGGACTAAGAACATATTTACCATCAACCAAATAGAGTAGAAAAATTTGCCCCCACTGGAAATCCAAGCCGGGACCACTGCGTCTGAGACAGGTTGCGTCGGAACCACTAGACCACAGAGGCGTTTAAATTAAATGTTTTCCAACAAGTCTAATAAAAGACATCAAAAACACATCCTATTGAAGTTATTTCAGATTTTTGTTGCCCAACTGTTTTGTTCACTTTTTTGGTCATATTCGACAAGTTTTTATGCAACTGATTCAACTAGACTTTACAACTTAAGGTGTAGGTTAACAAGGGGTGCTTGGACAGGAAACCTCCCCGTGTGCCTGGGGGCTGGAGTTCCCTTATGGATGCGTCCGGGGGGAAAGCCAGTCTCCGGGACGGTGCACCCTGGGGTACGGACAAGGACTCCCCAGTTAGGGGTCTCGTTGTCCGTATGCCAATATCCTGTCGGAGGAACGCTCTAACGGGTACTCGCTAGGGAGCACTCGTTGAGCAGCGTTAGAGGAGGAACGGGCTCGGCGTGCACTAACCCTGCCGTCGGGCGGGCAGGAGGAAGTCTTTTCTCCTGTCTCCGTTGGTCTCGTAGCCCCGAAGAGTGTCAAGGTCATGTCTCTGGCATTTGACGGGGGTCGAGGGTCTTGGCTTAATCGCCCGGGCCGCGAGGTAGAAAACCTCTATAAAAAATCACCCCAAACCTCCAAGCGGCGGCGCACCGTGAGGGAGGTTGTTAGGTTGACTAATGGGTAGCTTAATTAGTCACTAGTGCGAACCACACAATTTTGAGACATTAAAAAGTTATTACTCGTGGGAACTACTATGGAAAAACTTAAAAACAAAAAACAAAACAAAAAGGAGGGGAGTGATGCGGGGTCGGAGTCCGACGCTGCATCTGGCGCAGAGGGCTCTAGCCAGAGCTCGGGGCGCGAAGTAGTGGGCGCTGACGGAATAATCCGAAAATTCTTCCGGAAGCGCCTCATATCGGATGATGGTGAGTGGTCCTCCGCCGACGGCAGGCGGAAAATGCACACTAGCCGGCGGGGTAAGGCCCGAGAAAAGGGGAAAGGTGTGAGTAGAGGGCTCACCACCAAGAACGCTGGTGAGTCGAGCCAGGCTGGCCCAGACCAACTTGCTCAGCGAGCTGAGAGGCTCGCCACGGAGGGGCACCACCCTGGAGGGACCATTAGCGAGCCGGTCCTCTCAGAGGCCTCTGGTGGTGAGCAAGTCGTCGCTGGCGGCGGCTCCAATCCACAGCAGGAAGCCAGGTTTGCGGAGGTCGTGGAAGCCGCGATCAGGGCTGTGGCCTTGAAGAGGATTCAATCCTCTAAGGACAAGGCCATACCCGCGGCCGCGGCCTCTATTTTGGCGGCAGCGAAGGAGCTGCACTTTGGGCCTCCGTCGGACGGTATGTCCGAGATGCGGGCGGAGGTCGCAAAGTTGACTGCCGCCATGGAGCTTCTCCGAAAGGAGAACGAGAAGCTCCGAGCGGACCTGGCTGGGCTGCGAGCAGCCGCCCCCCGGGAGGCGCTGCAGGGAGGGGAGCGGCATGGGCAGGGGCCCGTGCCCGTGCCCGTGCCTGCGGAGGACCGGGTTCTGGCCCTGGTGCGGCAGGAGATGGCTGCCCTGCGGAGCAGGTTCTCCGCCCTAGAGGCTATCGTCTTGCGCCCCCCGCTAGCGGCGAGCCAGCCGGCCTTAGACCAGCGGAAGGCGGCGTCGTATGCCGCCGCTGCATCTGCCGCGGCCAAGCCAGGCCAAGGCAGGCAGGGGCAAGCCAAGGGCGGAGTGGCTGCGCAGGCGGCGAAGGCCCCAACCCTGACAGTGAGGGCTCCGGCCCAGGCGGCGGCGAAACGGACGCCTCCGCCTCCTAAATCTTCTCCTCCGGCTGACGCCGGATGGCAAGTAGCCGGGGAGAACAAGAAGGCTGGTAAGGCGGCAAGGGCGGCCAAAAAGAAGGCGAGGCGGCAGCGGCGCAAGGAGCGAACCGTCGCGGCTAGGCTCCGCGCCCCGAAGTCCGCAGCTGTGGTGGTCACACTGCAGCCGGAAGCGGAGAAAAGGGGCGTGTCCTACCAAGACGTGTTCGCCAAGGTGGATAAGGTCATGAACTTGGAGGAGATCGGCGCCGCCAGGGGCATCAAAATTAAGATCACGGCAACCGGGGCCCGGATGCTGGAGGTCCCTGGTGCGGCCAGTGGCCCGGCCGCTGATGCTCTGGCCGAAAAGTTGAAGGCGGCCCTAAATGCGGACGAGGCCCGAGTCTCCAGGCCCACCAAGTGCGCTGACTTGCGCATCCAGGGCCTGGACGACTCCGTGACGGAGGCAAAGGTGGTGGCCGCCGTCGCCAAGGCTGGAGGGTGCTCTGTCGAGCAGATTAAGGCAGGCACCATCCAGCCTGACCACACGGGAATGCAAGCCATCAGGGTGAGCTGCCCCGTGACGGCGGCCAAAAAGATAGCCGGGGAGGGCCAAAGGCTTTTGGTGGGCTGGGTTTCGGCGCAGGTCAAACTGCTGGAGCCCAGACCTCTGAGGTGCTTCCACTGCCAGGTGGGCCACCACGTGGGGGTCAAATGCACCTCGGAGGTGGACCGCAGCGACCTCTGCTTCCGCTGTGGTCAGCCCGGTCACAAGGCCGGCTCGTGTAACGCCACGCCGCACTGTGTCGTATGTGCGGCGGCTGGCAAGCCGGCCGATCACCGGGCAGGGAGCAGGGCCTGCGCTCCACCCGCCGAGGCCAGAGGCAGGGGCAAGCGCTCCGCCACCACCGCCGTCACCTCCGCAGCCGCCGCCACTTCCACCGGGGCCGCTGCCTTATCCACCGTCGTCGTCGCCGCCGCCGTTGCCGCCACAGCAGGGCCCTCACAGGGGGCTCGGGGGGAGGTAGAGATGGATTGCCAATAACGGCCCCATTACGCCTCCTCCAGGCGAACATCAACCACTGCGCCGCCGCTCAGGATCTGTTGCTCCAGAGCATGGCGCAGTGGTCGATTAACATCGCCGTGGTCGCTGAGCCGTACTTTGTCCCGCCCAGGGATGACTGGGTGGAGGACCTGAGCGGCTCAGTGACCCTTATTTCATCGGCCGCCGCCGGTACTCCGTCCCTCGAGTCGGTCAAGAGAGGACGGGGTTGCGTTGCAGCACGGTTCGGGGAGATTGTCGTGGTGGGTGTCTACTTCTCCCCGAGCCGAACTCTTGCCGAGTTCCACAACTCCCTTGCGGAGTTAAGAATCGTCGTCGTCGGGTTTGGTTCCCTCCCCGTGCTCGTACTCGGGGACTTCAATGCCAAGAATCTGGCTTGGGGTTCCCGGTATACGGACACACGGGGTAGGATGGTGGAGGACTGGGCTCTGGAGACAGGCCTGGTCGTCCTAAACCGGGGTTCTGTCCCCACGTGTGTGCGGATGCGGGGTGAATCGGTGGTGGACATTTCGTTCGCCAGCCCCGCTCTGTCGCCTCGTGTCATTGACTGGCGCGTCATGGAGGGGGTGGAGACCTACTCCGATCACCGGTACATCCGGTTTGACGTCTCCACCCAGACCTCGAGCGCGCCGGTCCGACAGGCCCCGAGTGGTCCGCGGTGGGCGCTGAAGCAGCTGGACCGGGAGCTTCTCCTGGAAGCCTCGATCGTGCAGGCCTGGGTGTCATCACCGGACAGGCCTGCCGACATCAATAACGAGGCGGAGTGGTTCCAGGAGGCCATGTCCAATGTGTGTGACATGGCAATGCCCCGGGTCCATCCTAGACGTGCTTCGCGCCAGGTGTACTGGTGGTCGCAAGAGCTGGAGGCTCTGCGCAGGGCGTGCGTAGCTGCGCGACGCCGGTACGCCAGGCACCGCAGGCTCCGTATCCGCCCTCCGGATACGGAAGCCATCCAGGCGGAGCTGTACGAGGGGTACAGAGCGGCGAAGACCGCCCTCCAAGCGGAGATCCTGCAGGCCAGGGCACTGGCCCGAGAGGAGATGCTGGAGACTCTGAACAGAGACCCGTGGGGACGCCCATACAAGATGGTGCGGGAGAAACTCCGCCCATGGGCTCCCCCGCTGACGCAGAGTCTCCGGCCCCAGCTTGTGGGGGACGTGGTGAGCGCTCTGTTCCCTTCTAGAGGGGATCATACCCCTCCGCCCATGGCTCCGCCTACTGCGGTGCCCGATGCGGACCACACCGACGACGACGATACTCCAGAGGTGACTGAGGTAGAAATGAGAGTGGCGGTACGCAAAATGAGTGCGAAGAATACCGCCCCAGGACCCGACGGCATACCTGGAAAAGCCTGGGTCCTGGCCATGGGGGCTCTCGGGCCTCGACTAAGGGGGCTCCTAAGCGCATGCATGGAGAGGGGCCAGTTCCCACTTTGTTGGAAGACGGGGAAACTGGTCCTCATCAAGAAGCCGGGGCGCCCAGCGGACTCTCCGTCCGCTTATCGGCCCATTGTGCTGCTCGATGAGGTGGGCAAGCTCTTTGAAAGAGTCATTGCGGACCGCCTCGTCGGGCAGCTGGTGCGAGTGGGGCCGGATCTGGCGGAGAGCCAGTTCGGCTTCCGCAGGGGGCGCTCTACGGTGGACGCCATCATGCGCGTGCGGGCCCTCACGACGGGGGATGCTGTGGCCCGGGGTGGGGTCGTCTTGGCGGTGTCTCTAGACATCGCCAATGCCTTCAACACCCTGCCCTGGAGTTGCATCAGGGAGGCACTCCGGTATCACCGGATGCCGACCTACCTCTGTCGTGTGGTCGAGGCCTATCTGACGGACAGGGCCGTCATCTACCCCGGTCACCGAGGAGAGTGGAACCGGCAGGAGATGTCGTGCGGTGTCCCACAGGGTTCGGTCCTGGGGCCGCATCTGTGGGACATCGGATACGACTGGGTGCTGCGCGCCGACCTCCCTAGCGGCGTCAGCGTCGTTTGTTACGCTGACGACACGCTAGTCCTGGCGCAGGGGAGGTCGTACCAGGCGGCGGCCGATTTAGCGACACGCGGGGTTGCGACAATCGTTGACAGGATCCGGCAGCTGGGACTCGAGGTGGCCCTGCACAAGTCCGAGGCCATGGGTTTTCATGGTCCTCGTAGTGCGCCACCGTCGGGTTCCCAGGTATTGGCGGGAGGGGTTCACATCGGCGTCGAGTCGACGATGAAGTATCTGGGACTCGTCCTCGACAGCCGGTGGAACTTCGTGGAGCATTTCCGACGTTTGGCTCCCAGACTGGACCGGGCCGGGGCTGCCTTGAAGCGGCTCCTGCCCAATCTGGGAGGTCCAAACGCCTCCTGCCGGAGGCTCTACGCGGGGATCGTGCGGTCCATGGCCCTTTACGGGGCACCGGTGTGGGCGCGTTCATTGAGGCTGCGGCCAGCCCGCCGGTTGAACGCGTCCCAGAGGGTCATGGCCATCCGGCTGGCCCGAGGATACCGCACGGTCTCCTGCGAGGCGGCGAGCCTCCTTGCCGGATTACCGCCATGGGATCTGGAGGCAAAGGTCCTCGCGCACATCTGGGAGTGGCGCGAGGAGGCGAAACGCCGGGGCTTAATTCCGATGCCGCAAGAAATCGCGGCACAGCGGACAGAGCTCCGGCGGGATCTCATGGCGTCATGGAGGGTGCGATTGTCGCAACCCCGCGCTGGGCACGCCACAATTGCGGCGATAAGACCCCTCTTTGAGGAGTGGCTTGAGAGGCGTCACGGCGTCCTCACCTTCCGCCTGACGCAGGTCCTCACCGGACACGGGTGCTTCGGGAGGTACCTGTTCAGGATAAGGCGGGAGGAAACACCCGGGTGTCACCATTGTGTGGATCGGCCTGAGGACACGGTGGAGCATACGGTGGAGGTCTGCCCGGCTTGGGCGGAGCAACGCCGTGTCCTCGTGGAGGCGATCGGCGGCGGTGATCTCTCGCGTCCGGCCCTGGTTCAGGCCATGGTACGGAGCGAGAGGAAATGGCAGGCCGTCACCTCCTTCTGCGAAGCGATAATGCTCGCGAAGGAGGAGGCGGAACGCGTGAGGGAGAGGCAAATTTCGCGCCCTCACGCCCCTAACCGCCGCAGGAGGAGACGCCCGGGGCGGGAATCGCGAGCCGATTTCCGGCCACCGTAGGCGCGGGCTTGCGGACGGTGAGCAATGGGTAGCTCGCCGTCCGATAAGGACCAAGCCCGGGTCGACGGCGCGTTGTGTTCCACGCGCGCCTCAAAGAGATGTCAGCAGAATTGACGGGGTCCGCTAGGGCCAATGCCTGCCGGGGGTTCGAAGAAAACCGATGGGGAAATCGTGGCCCCCGGCAACATGGCACAGGAAGGAACACGGGTGGGTTTTAGTCAGTAAGAGTCTGACACGCCCTCCCGCTCCACCCAGAGCGGGAGAAGTTATTTGATAATTTCCCACCCAAAAAAAAAAAAAAACAAAAAAAAAAAAAAAAAAAAAAAAAAGGTGTAGGTTAACAACCTAGACATAACATGTAGAAGGTACACGTTTTCATCCAACGGCTTGACGTACTTAATGTCATAATGTCACTCCATTTCTACACTTATGTTTCTTTATTTTTTTTTTTTTTACATTGGCATCTTGTTTTTATTTAATTTATTTAATTTGTTATAATTTAATTGTGTTTACGTGTGTCTTTTGTGTGCACTAAATAAATGTTTTATCTATCTATCTATCTATCTATCTACTTTCCGAGGCACAGAGGTATTACCCCACCAACTTCCAAGCTCCGGGCTGTTACTAATAAATTCCTAATGGAAACACCCCAATAACACTTTGTCCGACACGGGAATCGAAGGACCGCACGCTCAGCAGTTGCGCTTGTGACCATGAGACCAACGGGGCAGCGCCTGATCTCTCTCCGGTCGTGTCTGATTGCCGTCCCATCGGACTATGAGAGTGAGAGAAGAAAGAAAAAAAGAAAAAAAAAATACTTGGGACACGCACAGGAAATACAACATTAAAACTAAGAAAATTATAAAAACAATAAAAACTTCAGATTTTTTTTTTTACTGTGTAAACAAAAAGAAGACCTGTGCGAGGCCAAAAAGGCTCCTATCTCAGCATAATGCTACGATATTTGAAAAAAACAAATACCGCAGCGCTGATATTCTGATAGGGCCCGAAGAAGAAAGAGAGAGTGCACCTGTGTCTGCGCACACACTTAGGCACTATAATATCTTCCGCGCAGGTGCTGATTATGTTTAAATAAGTAGCTATTTCTTGAAAATCATTAAAGCTTTCGTGAAAATCTGTGAAATGAAATGCCGATAACAGAAAGTCATACCTTATCAGTTTATCAGTCTGCTGTTAACAATTTTTTACCGTAACATTAGATGAACGTTGATTTCAGAAGAAAAACCTTAGAAATTTCACAAAGAAAATACTTAAAAAAAAATACTTATTTCTTACCCTAAGTTTTTGATCGTCTTGAATTGCATTTGGAAGACGATCAATTTGCGCATCAATGTGTATCAATCACGTAAAAATTGACAATTGGTTGTTATTGGTTAATTGGAGACCAATTTTTTTTTTTTTTTTTGGTGGGAAATTATCAAATAACTTCTCCCGCTCTGGGTGGAGCGGGAGGGCGTGTCAGACTCTTACTGACTAAAACCCACCCGTGTTCCTTCGGTTGCCACGTTGCCGGGGGGCCAGAGACCCTTAACCTAGCTACTTATTTGAGATCTGAAGCCTACTTACCTAGGCTTCAGATCTCAAATAAGTAGGTAGGTTTATTTAATTATTGATAATCTACAATGCCAGTCAATAAGCCTTAAAACTCGATCACTATTATTCAAAGCCTCTTGCAACTCAATATAAGTTTAAGAACGTTTATTGCATTACATTTCTTTATAAATATTTTAGTTTACTAGTTAGCCATATTTCATATTTCCATACAGTAATATTGCCAAATTAATCAAAACAGCGAAATATTTTACATATATTTGCGACGTTGCCAACTTTCAGAATGCACGCTCTTAAAGATCTCACCTCCAATATTTTTATATGGATTAAGTATACTTCTCCATCATTCACACTTTCCATTTTCAAACACAAACCTACTTGTGTATTCTATCGAATCTGACAACATTACGACACGCTACCAAGTTGGCAACTTTATAAAAAAACAGTCGCCGGTAGCGTGGGGTCGCCACGGAAGGCAATATCCTGTTTCCTGCTAACCCCTTTTTTATTTTAATGCACAATTATAAAGTTATTCGCTTGATTTCGTCAGCACCACTCCGGCGCATATAAATCGACTTATAAAGGTAAAAGCTGGGGTGGTCCGATATTTGTTTTACGTAATAATGCAGTTTTGTTTAATTTATTACTGAGTTATTGGTCTGCCTCGTTGGTCTAGTGGTCGCAAGCGCTACTGCTGAGCCTGAGGTCCTGGGTTCGATTCCCGGGTCGGGCAAATTTTTTATGGGTTTTTCCATCATGAATTTCTCAGTAGCAGCCCGGAGTCTGGATTTGTGCCCGGTTGATGACAATAAGCTCGCCCCCTATTACATGGGACTGAAACATAACTGACGAAATGTGGGTATACTATATAGGTAGGTAGGTACCATCGAAGAAACCCATACCTATACACCGTAAGGACTATTTCTGCTTGTAGCGCTCGGCCACTATAGTAACGGTTACCTAAAAAAAAAGGGTCGTGTGCAAGGGATTTTGTTTTCAAATTGCTTAGTTATAGGTTTCTTCGATGGTACACCTCTGCCTAACCCTTCGGCGATTAATGCGTGAAATTATATTCCTTATGTCATATCTTTATGACGAAAGTCTTTGACCAGTACGGTACGTGTTGCCCGTGATGACCTACGGCACTGAAACGTGGTCGCTCACAATGGAACTTAAGACACAACTAAATGCCAGTGACCTTGAGAGGTTAGCTTGCGTATTCTGTCCTGAGCCCACGCAACGCGTCGTACGTCCAGCCAGGACTCGCCTATCAAGGAGCGTTGTTCCAAATCAGACGCATTATTAATTTATTATACATAAAACAAAAGGTATTTTAATAAAACACGTATATATATAGATAAATAATTAGATTATCTTTAAAATGGTGAAGGTTTCAGAAAAATACGCTGATAGATTTTGCGTGATTCTCAGTATTTTATCCGCTTTAGATATAACTTTACAAATAAATTACACTGTGTATAATAAAAATAATCGAAAATGTTCACAGATTCAGTTATTTAGAAAATGCTCTAATTTAAAATGCATTTTTCCCAAATCAATAACATTAGTCATTTAGACGCGATCTTCAATATAAAATCATTAAAAATCGTTTATTCTTGCCTTAATTGGCTTAAAGTCACCCTTAAAGCAGGAGTCACCCTAGTAGAGGGATATGCTTGGAGTTTCCCTACGTGATCGAATCAGAATTGAGGAAATCGGCAGGAAACCCAAGATAACCGACATAGCCCAAAGAACTGCCAAACTTACTTAAGTGGCAATGGGCAGGGCACATTGCTCGCAGAACAGATGGCTGATGGGCCGAAAGGTTCTTGATTGCGACCTCGTAACGGAAGACAGACGTTGGAAGGCCTCCCACAATGTGGACCGATGACCTTGTGAAAGCCGTAAGAGTCCGCTGGATGCGGGAAACACAGAACGTGTCGAAGAGGCGGTGCGTGAGGGAGACCTATGTCCAAAGCAGTGGATGTCTTTCGGCTGAAATGATGATGATGATCTTTATGAATGTTGTTATTGTTAAATTGCTATCGAATCAGCTGGTTTCGTCTGACGGTAAAACTAAGAAACGCCAAGTACCGTAGGTACTAAAGCGAGCATTACATTATCTAATTTGCAGAGCGCTAGGTGATCTAGCGTGCTAAAATCGGATGGTTTAAAGGCAGTTAGTTTTCCAATCTAGCGCGATCTTATGATGGGCTCTGCCACGCTTGCTCATCTAGTGCACTAGCTAGCCCACCAGTTAAGAGCGTTTATCCTAAACGTTGGCAACGTTGCAAATAGCTGTCAAATATTTACCTGTTTTGATTAATTTGGCAATATTACTGTATGGAAATATGAAACGTGGCTAACTAGCGATCTAGAATATTAATAATAAATTGCAATTATAACGCTGAATTTTATGTTATAACCGTTTTAGGTGTAAAAAAGGCATTTCGAAAGTTTCCAAATACTTTTTTACATCTAAAACTAAATATTCGGTGTTATGATATAATTATTGCATTTCGTAATCAATATTCTAGTTCTCTAGTAAGCCACATTTTATATTTCCATACAGTAATATTGCCAAATTAATCAAAACAGCGAAATATTTGACATCTAATTGCGACGTTGCCAACTTTCATTGGATAATGTAATGCCCGCTTTAATTGATTCTAAGATAAAAATGACAAACTACCCACCTATTGTGACACTATTAATCATTCAAAAAAATACCAAATAAGTCTTTATTGCTACTTATCATGATCTTGTAAAATGTCAGCCATTCAATTACCGACAATATTTACAAATTTAATCGAAAAGTATTTTAAACTAATATTATTAAGTTAAAGAATGCAATAATACAAGTAATAACAAGATTCTTGAGGACGAATGTCGAATTCCTTTAATTAAGTTTTTGTGAACAGCAGACTTGTATTTCAAGGAAACATCAGCAGCTGCAATTCAAAATACAGAAACTATAGTCACACAAAAAGTATTTTCTACGTGAACTTTTTACTGACGCGGCGACGTGGATTTGAAGGGAAAGTTATACCTACATATCGAAATGACGCTGTACACAGTGAGGCACTGTACTCAGACCAAATACAAAACCAAGACAGAGCGCTGCGAACAATACAATAAAGCATGCCAAAACTACACCTCCTCCACACACGCTCACACGCACATATGTACAACCATTTACAATGAAACTACACCACCAAGTGCACACATGTTTACGAAACCGGCCTCACGTCACTGTTGACAGCGCCATGTCTTAGTTTTTTTCATGGTTTAAAAAATACTATGGGTACATTTCCCTTCGCATCAGATGATACGATTCTAAAGTTTAAGAGGAGGCTCCCTAAATTGTTAATTTGCGTTAATATTTTGAAAAAGTCACGCGTATAATCAAAATGGAACTTTAGTATACTGATTTATTGGATCTGTCTCTTTCCAAATAGGTATAAGACAGTTACGTAATTGGAACATTTTTCTTTTTAAAGATTATTTGAAACAAAAACAAGATTAGGTACTTGGCTTTTATGTGTAAAATAATTATTGACAGTTAAAGAAAATGTAGTTTATTATCCAAATATAAGATTATTTTTCGCTTATTACTTTAGTTAAAAACGAAATAAGAATTGAGACTTACGACATTTAGTTCCGTGCTCGAACACGACCAAAGAGCGCACGCGATATTCAACTTTATTACTGATGTGTTAGCGTTTAGCACATAGTGGAGTTGTGGGGTGCATGGGGGCGGAGTTTGCGTAGAAATTGTCTTTGGAGTGCCTGTTCTTAACCTCGGATACGACGTTACCCATGGCAGCGCAAAAGTTGCTTCAGGTGTAGGCTGAGGCCCAAAGAGTAGGGCAGTAGCCGAGACAATGGTGGTCATTCCACAACTACGCTGCATCCGCTCACCGTTTCGTAAATTTGGCCACAGTTGCTTTACTTGAAATTTCATTAGTCATTGAAATGAAATTGTTTCTTCTGTAAATAGGATATCGGAATCACTTTTACACGACATATTAAAAATAAGCTAGATGAGTTCGGCGTTTCCTATCTGACTACTCTGAAAAGAAAGGCCGAAACAAACTCAGAGGTCGCAATCTCTTTTCAAGTCCAGACATAATCTTGGTCAGGCCATATGAGGACCATGTAGATTAGTGTCTGAAATGGTTTTTGAGGAAAGAACCACACAGATTTGAGTGGACCTGTCCAGTCAGTGCAAGCATTTGTCAGTAATCGTGGAGCTCAACTCCGAACTTAAGGAGCTCAACTCGACGAATAATACCAAAAAAAAGGACATTTGGGTAGGCCGCATAAACTACTCAAACTGCCAGACCACCATTAAAACTAGCAGAGAAATAAAAAAATAAGAATACCTATCCACATAGTTCATTAATGGGTATTGTATTGCCACTTCAGACCAAATTTTGGGCAAAGCTTGATGAAATTCTGTAGTTTCTCATTACCTAAATACGTCTTAAAAACCACAGTAAGTACGAGCGCGCACTACAATTATTTATCGTGCGATTATTTTGTCGCAGAAATGCAACGTATTGTTTTACCGTATGGTAAATCGCAGCGACAATTTTTTTGGTGTATACGCGCATTGATGAGATTACAAGTAGTATTGCGCGCTTACTCTAAAGCCCCAACGAGGGCTAAACTTATCTACCAACGCCTTGTGTTGTCAGCTTATTTTTAATTTTTTTGCTATTATTGTTCAAGGAGAGAGAATTTGATTCGATTCAGTGCTAGAAGCAAATCGTCTTACACTGACACTTGCGGGCTGAGCTCGTTCTGGAACGTAAAAACAACTCAAAAACATACATTTAATTACCTGAAATTGTCAAACGTATTTCAACTATAAATTGTAATTTGTTGACTGAATAAAATTATGAACAGCCAGTCAGATCACTTGACACAAGTTTATTTACGCCAAATGCCAGTCTTGTAAACGCCTACCGTAATTTTCATGCTTAGCAATTGCTTGGCGACCAATGTTGTATTAATCTGCACAGGCTTTTCCCAACTATGTCGAGGTCGGCTTTTAGTCTAACCAGATGCAGCTGAATAGGTACCAGTATTTTAAAAAGAGCGACTGTCTATCTGACCTCCACAACTCAGATAGTAGGTAATACGATATACCTTGGTAAGATCGGAAGTGGTTGTCACTTTCGGGCTTCTGACTACCCGCAACGACTGTCAAAGATCTAGGTACAAATGACATCCAGGTCCAACGGCTTAACGGGCTTTCTGAGGCACAGAGGCGTCTCGATATGTAATGGATGGTCACCCATCCACGGACCGACCTCGGCAAGCGTAGCTTAACCTTCAATCGACCCGTGCGGCTATTATTATTTAGCCACGAAGTTTGTAAATTACTACTTTATTGTAACATGGTGTAAAAAATAATTCAAACGCAAAAATATTCAATAAATACTTTAATTTTAAAACAATTCGGGTTTCATCTTACATTATACATTTTTGAATGTATTATAAACATTTTTACACTTTTTTATTAAGCATTTTCATATAATTCGCATAGAACATCTTAATTTAAGTATGAGGCACCTATGAATCAAGTATTCAAAGATTATTCAATTTCATAAAAGGGACTTTTTTGTGTGTGTAACATTAACAAAATTGAGAATTTAATAACAAAGTGTGCGTTTCACGCCATCGCATCAATGTGTTACAACCTTATTGGGACATTTGCGCATTTAAATAAAGAATCGCATTTAGGAATGTTGCCATAAAAATTACATATTTCAATATAATTATGGTGTACGTTATTTAAAATTACTCACAAGTGTTATAGCATAGTCTTTTGTATTAATAAATATGATTGTGTGCATATCAAACCGATCATATTATTTGATATTACTCAAAACAATTTCTGCTAAAATTAAATTTCAAATGTAATGTAACGTTCCGAGTCGAGCATTACATCAGTGAGGGAGGAGAAACGACCATTACAGTGTGCAATGTCTGTAATATTTAATCTGAAATGTTACATTACAGACGAAAGCTCGTCAGTCAGGGAGGCAGAATTGTAACGTAATGCTCAAAATCTAATCTGCACCTTAAGGTTAAAAGTTTAAGGACTAATGCCTCGACTTTTAATTTTCCAAATAAATAATTGAGATTTCAAATCCGACGTACAGTCAGCTTTAATAATTTTGTGACTGCACACACATTCATTTTGCTCTAGTCAGTATATTTAAGTAACGTTAAAGTAAAACTATGGTTAACTGCATGGAAATACTATGTATTATAATAAGACTATTTTATAGGCAAGAAAAATACGATAGCACCAATGTCACACATACTTCTTCAGGTTTTGTCGTAATCTATGTAAGTAAGTATATGAAAATTAATTGCCGTGCATTAGTCCCGCAAAAACTCGAAAATGGCTCGACCGAATAGATTTTTTTTTTAAGTAAAAACTTCTCTAGGCACGTTGGGCATTTTTGAGATGGGACTACCATTGATTTCGCGACACCATGACGACACCTCATATTTGTAAACGCGATTGTACTCTTTATTTATATTACGTTACGAATCAATGTTCTATGCAAGTATTTTTACTTTAAAGGTTTTGTAAACGCGATTGTGCTATTTATTCATATTACGTTACGAATCAATGTTCTATGCAAGTATTTTTACTTTAAAGGTTTCGAAAGTTTTTATTTTTGTAAACGCTATTGTGCTCTTTATTTAGATAAGGTTACGGACCAATGTTCTATACAAGTATTTTTCTTCCACCATGGGGAGCTTGTTCAAGTTTCACTTCTGTCGGCAGTCCCGGAGTGACACCACTTTCTTTATTTTTTGTTTGCCTCAATACTGGGTTGGTTTAGGAAAAAAATAAATTAGTAAAACCCGAAGAAACAGCCGAAAAAGATTAAAAATCTAATTTTTTTCTCACGTGGTACGTAGTTCACTGGGTCAGTTAGTATAACACTAATATTACAAAGAGAAAAGATTTGTATTTTTATTTGTAATTAATAAACTCAAAAATTACTGGACCGATTTTAAAAATTATTTCACCAGTAGAATGCTATATTATCACTGGCTATGATTTATAAAGTCACGCGGGCCAAGCCGCTGGCGGGTAATAAATGTAGTACATTTTCGTCGTGACAATGCGCTTTTGATCAATGCTGCTCCAATTAAATTGGCAGGCGCTGCGCCGCGCATTTTACTTTTCTTGCACATAAAATTGAGTCTAGTTTCAACACTTATCACAACTTTTCAAAGTACCATTTCCTTGTATTGAAAAACTATTTTATAAAGGTAACTATTTAATAATAATAGTTGTCAACTTGTACAAAATTACTCTGTAGTATTCAATTTTTCACAGCCTTTCTTCTTTCCATCAATATTCAACATAATTCTTGTAAGTACTAAAATATTAGGTACTTCCATTATTTTTCTTGTTGAATACAAGTTGACAACTATTTATCGTAAAAACTAAATGTATCGTATGTTTACATTAAAATAACCACAACAACCTAGCTTGTGCACCAACTAAATTAATAATATATATTTCTCAGACACTGATAATGATAATACATGGAAAATTATAATTTTTCGTTGATATCGATATCGAATGCCGATTACAAAAACTACATCTCTTTTAATCGATATTTTGAATTTCGAAGGTAACTTTCCACATAGAAACAAAACGTTAAAATTCAGGATTAAAAAGAGAACGATTATTTATCAGAATTTTCGGGCATGGTCGTCAGTGTCTAAGAAACATTAAATAACAATAATAATATATAAGTACATACGTACATTAGTATCGAACTGTATCACAATTTACGCTATACACGTGATTAGTCTATGTATCTAAAATGCACTGGTAATCGATGGTATCTTACAAAATAAGTACAGTGCTACAAGGATCTTTTGGCGCCTGAATGATATTGACAGGAGGGCATTTTTTTTTTTCTTGACAATTGTGCCGGATTCGACTATTCTGCCAGCGTCACGTTGAGACGGCAGAGTGGGGGGACGTCGAACTTTGTACTTTGTGGTAGATAAATGTTAGTAGCATAAGCTAAAACACAAGGAATAATCTCGATTGAAGTTCACAGTTGGTAATCATTTGTGAAATGACACTATCATTGTGTAGTGACAGAACAAGATGGCGGCGCTAATTCCGACTTTGGCCACGCGCGAAAATAACCTTGTAGCGTTGTAAGCTTGAAATTGACAAAGACAAAATGCTGGTTTGAAAGAGATATAGGGAACTCTAGAAATTAAAAAGGTTGATTATTGCAGGAAATGTTTAAAAAAGAGAAATAAAATTTTACAAAAAAAAAAAATCCTCCCTCCCCGCCACCCTGTCAACGACGTTGTTTCTTTGTTTATCATTATTGTTATATCTTGCTATTGTTAAAAATAAAGCCAATATGATGCTGTGTGTTGGAACCCTAGCCTTTATTTCCGAATATGGAAATCCCATATGAGACGGCCATGTTTGTCGAAAGACCGATGGCCGGTGGAGCAGAGTTCTGGAGTGGAGACCGGGTATCGGCAAGCGTAGTGGGGGGGACTGACTGGGTACGGAAGGCGGAGGACAGGGTGTTGTGGCGCAGCGTGGGAGAGGCCTATGTCCAGCAGTGGACTGTGAAAGGCGAAGTTGATTTGATTCCGAATATTCCGAGGTATTGGTTAAAAATCGTTGGAGGAATCAATAAACGATGTGAAGCAGCAATGATAGGTGTCAAACCAATAAATTGGACGAAATAATAACTTGGGTAACCTGTGTCACGACTGTGGCGCAACATCTATGTAAAATGCTTAAATAAATACCTTACTATTAACAAGTTCTTAATGAATCACACTATATTTTCTCAATCTTTTCAATTTTCTCTATTTTGTTGCCGAGCGTGGCCTTACAGACGTATCCCTTAAGCGCGAGCACGCCCCTACATTTTATGTGCACCTGGTAGCGAGCGCACCAGTCTAGGTTGTTACAACCGACGCCTGCGTCTGAGAGAGTCTTTACTGCGGCTATTGAGAGTAGATCTGTGGAGGAGGAAATAGTTTGCATTAGAATTAGTTGATTTTTAGAAAGTCCTAGAGAATAGATTTCATAAAAGTTTGCCTAGAAGCAGCCAACCTATTACGACGATTTATTCAGCAGGTAACGTATTTAAACCGCGGCAATGCAAACTAATGCGACATTAGTGTGATATTGGTGTGATATAAGTGTGATATTAGTGTGACATCAGTGTGATATTAGTGTAATATTGATGTGATATTGGTGTGATAGTAAGGAGGTAGTTACCAGGTGGGTCAGCGTGAGTGAGTAGCTGCACGTCGTTAGCGCGGCAGAAGGCATGTAGAGAGGGTGGGACTACGCAGCAGGAGGCTAGGTTGATCTGTGCTATGGAGGGTCGAACTCGCGCCCACGCGTGCAGTTTACGCAAGCAGCCGCCTCCAACGTCGGCGACACCTAGCTGCTGGACGCGACCTGGAGAAAAAAATTGATAAATTTTAGAAAGATATTTATGATCATAATAATAATAATACCAACCTATTATTGCCCCACTGCAGGGCAAAGGCTTGAAATTGATGATTCCAAAAAAAAAAACATCGAATTAATTATTTTTTGCTTATCTAAGAGAGAAACATTATTATTTATTATAGTCTGATTGATATTTGAGACTGCTACGGATTGGCAGCAAACCTTTATTAAAAACCTCCTTAAAAAAAAAAGAGTTTATGTATTTATTATTATATATTCAGCCAGTATCTTTTTTTAAATTACTTAAAAGTCAAGTAAACCGCCAATGGTTAAATAAAGGTTTTCACTTAGTACCTATTAGAGCAAAGCTATTTGCAAATACAACGGAATAAAAAAAAAACAGAATGGCATAAAATCGCAATAATGGCCACAAACCGGTCGAAGTGGCGGTGCGTGAGGGAGGCCTATGTCCAGCAGTGAACGTCTTTCGGCTAAAATGATGATGAGAATGGTATATTACCTTCTTTAACAAAATCCTCGAGCACGCCCCACAGGATCTTAATTCCGGGCAGGATGGCCTCGCACTTGCGCGCGTCAGCCTCATTATCGGCCTCCACTTCCGTGCTGGACATACGCACTGAAACAGAATGCACGGTGACTACTATAAATATATTTTAGATACATTCCCAATATTGAAACAATGGTGGAAAGGTACTCGTATCAAAACATCTCGTTTGTACTGAAAATGTCTTGTTAATCCATAGTTTATTCATTTGTAATGACCCAAAAGGAGTATGTAAGAATAGGCCTGTGTCCAAAATAATTTTTTTGGCCGTCTTTTAGATTATTGAAAAATATTGAACACGTGTTTTTTTCTTTTTTGACGTAATCAAAAGATTACGGCGATACATTGAGTTAAAATGTGGCATGACGTCACGTCTTGCTAGATTTTATACCGAGTTGCGACGTAGCGAGCCCCTACTCCCCAACTTCAATGCGTGTTTTCTAAGTTGTTTTTGATTGATATGATAAAGCAAAAAATACGTGTTTAATATTTTTTTATTATCTGAAAGACGGACTAAATGGAATTTCTTTTTTTTTACCTAGGCAACTACCGTATTGTAGCAGGTGGCCTTTTGAAGTTCTGTCTACCCCATGGGAAGTATGCCCAATTTTGTGTATGTGTGTTATTCATTTGTCACCCCGTTCTTTCAATGACCAACATATTATTTTCAGTACAAGTGAACTCACCATTGCTACCCATCGAGATGGGTGACGCCTTGGTAACGTAGGTGCTCTTAAGGTTGCTGTCATCCGTGGCTTCTTCACGGTGTGTGTCGGGGTTGTAGGCAAGAATTACGTTGTCGATGTACGTTGTGTGCAGGGCTGTGAATACTGGAAATAGAAATCATAATAAGTGTTATTTATAAGTAATAATAAATAAATAATAAGTTATTTATTGGCATAAACTGGGTTACAGAAAATAATGTGAAACCCTAACTCCGGAGCTAGGTTAGAGAACCTGTATTGCAGGAGCCAGTGACTTCTTCCAGTGGCGTTACGATTTAGCAAGTTATATGTATACAACAAAGGTAAGTAATAAAAATATTAGGTTGGGGAAAAAGTATTTTCGCATTATAGTATGTATGAACTTGTAATAAAATCTCTTCGGCTATACTATTTGTATCTGGCTGGTTTTGGTATCATTGAAAGTTTAAATTTTAAAGAACATAATTCCAAATTCAAATTAGGAAAAATGTGTGATTTTCATTTGTTTTTCGTACCGTCAAGATGAGTGAATCTAATGAAGAAATTCGATACATTTTAAAATTTTACTACAAAAAGGTAAAAATGAAACGAAAGCCGCGAAAAAAATTTGCGATGTTTATGGACCTAGTGCAGTGTCTGTGAGAGTAGCACAAATTTGGTTTAAGCGTTTTCAATCCGGAAATTTTGATGTCAAAGATGCACGTCGCTCTGGTCACCCTATTACGGATAAAATGGATGCTATTTTTGAAAAAGTGGAGCAAGATCGGCATATCAGTAGTTACGACGTAGCTGAAGAACTGGGAATTAACCACAAAACAATTTTGGCGCATTTGAAAAAACTGGGTACACAAAAAAGCTCGATATTTGGGTACCTCACGAGCTCACTGAAAGAAACCGAATGAACCGTGTACTCATTTGTGATTCTTTATTACGACGTAATGAAACTGAACCATTTTTGAAGAAGCTGATAACTGGTGATGAAAAGTGGATCACGTACGACAAGAACGTGCGAAAAAGGTCGTGGTCAAAGGCCGGTCAGGCTTCACAGACTATGGCGAAACCCGGGTTAACTCGCAACAAGGTGATGCTGTGTGTGTGGTGGGATTGGAAGGGCATTATTCATTATGAGCTGTTACCACCAGGCAGGACCATCGATTCTGAACTATACTGCGAAGAACTGATGAGATTAAAGCAAGAAGTTGAGAGAAAGCGGCCGGAATTAATCAACAAGAGGGGTGTGGTTTTTCATCATGATAACGCTAGACCTCACACATCTTTAGCCACTCAGCAAAAATTAAGAGAGTTTCGCTGAGAGGTGTTAATGCATCCGCCGTATAGTCCTGACCTTGCACCTTCAGATTTCCACCTGTTTCGGTCTCTTTAGAATTCTTTAGGCAGTGTCAGGTTAACATCACGAGAGGACTGCCAAAACCACTTGTCGCGGTATTTTGATCAAAAGTCCCAAAATTTCTATAGCAATGGGATCATGTCCCTACCTACAAGATGGCAAAAAGTTATCGAACAAAATGGTACCTACATACTTTAGTTAAATGTAAATAAACTATATTAAAAAATGTTTTGAATTTTCTTAAAAAATGCAAAGCAACTTTTTCCCCAACCTATTATATTAGGTACGCAAAAAACAAAAATACAATATTAAAAAAAATAAGGCCTGAGGTCCATCAATCATAGAAGGGAAAAAACATTTTATTATCCTACCATAGTTATCCCTACGGTAAGCCTAAAAGGAGGTAAGGAATAAAATCTGTGAGAAAACTAAAATAATGGCCATAGACTACAACAGACTGCGTGATTTGATGCGCCGTGTTGTATGGCAGGATATGCTGAAACAAATTTACTGTAACACCTTATGTACCATATTCTAGCAAATAAATATTTTTGATTTGACTTGATTTGAACAGTGATATTTTGTGTAGTGACCACTAGTCTTGCGAAGGGTTATCGTGTTACCCAGTAACTGGGTTGTGGAGATCAGATAGGCAGTCGCTTCATGTAAAACACTGGTATCCAGCTGCATCCGGTTAGCATGGAAGCCGACACCAACATAGTTGGGAAAAGGCTAGATAGATTTGGCATTTTTGGTTTGCACTTAATCAGTCAATCAATCAAATGTTTTTATTGTGGGCATGAGTTATACAGACAGATGTTAGGTAAATTACAGTTCCATTATGTCCTGCCTAATAGACATACAATAATTATGTCAACAACAGTATAAAAATTCAGAGCCTCCATGCCTTGAGTGTTGGACCCACATATACATTCCCTCTTCCTTCTGGCGGCGGTTCGGATCGGACGTGTTTTTAGTAGTGTGTTTCTCGAATTTAAATTTTATTTAATTATTTTTTTAAACCGAGCGTTTTTACATGTAAACTCGGGCCCTCCTTGTCTATCTTGCGGTAGCGTCCATTGAGTGCGGCGGCCATATTGGACTGAGTCGGAAGTCTCTCTCACGATCTGCACTGTCGACGGGGGCGCCATCGTGGCAACGAAGAGATTTATAAGACTGGATAAATTATCACTTCGAAAGGAGAAACCCAAACTCCATAGAAACTTGGGCCTGGCGTTCCAGCACTGGAATTTGGACATAAATTAGAGTATTTAGGAAGGATTCATGACCCCAATTTTCACGTCTCCCAGCAATGGCCAAATTGGTCAAATCAGACAATGTTTATATTTTAGGTTATTTTTATTATTTGAGTTATTTCAATAAAAAAAATATGTTTGAGGCTTGTGCTGCAGCGCCTGCAGTCTATCATGATGAGGTTTTAGGTAGGTACACACAAAGCGCTTGGGGGGGGGGGGAATCTAAAGTGACCTTTAGATTTATCTGAATAATCTTACTGAAAATGTCAGTTGAAAACTATATTTAATAAACAAGGCTCACTTACAACATTACTGGCTTGCATTTGTTAATATTGTATTTACTAGGGGATTTAATGCAATCTCATATTACAGTAATCTGAGATTGCAATAATATATAAAATAAAGTAAAAACACATAATTGTGATAAATGGTTTTATTAATCACTTTCTTCATTAGGATTATCATAATGTAATAATACAGTATCCAGAAATTGTGCAGAAGGCATTTGGCTACCCTGGTGCCATGCCTAACCAAGACAATTATCATAATTCTCCTCATCGTGTGGGTACGGCTACCAAAAGTTCTTTTGCCAACAAAACAGGTGCAATAATATTGAAGTATAGGATCCCTCCCACTTAGAGAGCTGTCGACTAATATATAAACGAAATACATCGTATTACTAATATGCTTGATTTTATTCTTCCTCTCAACATCCAGTTTGAGTCCGATGTTGACAGCTCTTGCTGTAGGCCACCGTCCACCTCTCTACACACTTCCATTCATCAGTGTCCTATAGGTGTGTGTTCACTCTCTTCTGGTCTACTTATTTCAATCAAGAGATACAGCATTGGCATGTTTTCGGCAAGCTTGGCAGATAATCTCATTTTCATTTAAGTACCTGAAACAAACATTTATCATTTGACTATTAGGTCTAGCACTAGCATTTAGCAAGAAACATCTGAGTGGCACGTTTGGGTATAGATAGTGCAATCCACGAAGACGCGCCCCACTCCGCTCCGCTCCGTACTAAAGTACAACTTACAGTACAGTAATCGCGGAGTGGGGCGCGTCTTCGTGGATTGCACAATCTATAAACATAAGCGGCCTGATTACATTCCCATCGCAGGGACACAGACCTCCTCTCAGAAGATGAAATAGGCTGTAATTAACTATGCAGGTTCAGTCCGGATTGGTGATGTCAGATATGTCTTCGAATATGAATTTGTTGCACATTCTGGTATCATTTTATAAAATACAACTATCAACAGACAACTGGACACAAACGATAATACTATTTAGTTTGATTACATTAAATAATTACATGATACAAAAATGTTACGATATAAAAATATCGGATACTAACCGTTTGAGGCGCGACCCATTCCTGTAAATTGAAAGAATCATTTTCATCTTCCAATTATTGCCTTCCTATTGTATTGCAGCGGTCTGTTCCTATTCCGCAATTAATGTACAGGCTCATGATGTCGTATATATCCAGTCTTCAAAAGATCATTATACAGATCTGGTTTTCCAGCAAAGGTCTACAGGGGTGGCAGGGTACGGCGTCCAATGTTCAAGCGAGGGCAGTCGGAAGGCAATCAATTTCGGAGTTCAGTATTCGAGCAGAGGTTCTAAGAAATAATAAATCCCGAGAAATACGAAAAAACACAATAAAAGCGAATGACAACAATGACATGACATTTGACAGACTTTGACATTGACATTTGCCGTTTACTAGTGCAATCCGTGGTGCAATCGCTTTTATCGATTATTTATTTCTTTTAATGATTTTTTTATGGTGGTTACGTTAAAAATCAATTAGATTTCAGTTTTATTTTATTTTACAATGATTTTAACATAAAAAATAATTATAATAAAATAATGGAGTATTATTTAATTATTTGTAACAGTATCGATTTCCACTAAATCGATCATATTCATATGGCACGCTCTATTGATATAATGCCAGCGTTTGTGAAGTTAGTGATGTTTAACGAAATAAGTGTTTTAATGGTGTACAAAGGTTGTTTAAAACAAAAAATAGAAAACTACTTATTTTCTACACTTGGCCATTGCTATTGAGGCTAAGATTAAAATGGGTTAATTAAGCAAAATAGACGATTTTTTTGGTACATATCTGATTCGTGGAACAGTTAGGCCCAGAAACGGGTTTCTCCTTTGAAAAGTCTCGTAGCCAACTGGTGAGATTTGAACCCGGGCCGCGGCGTGTGTCGCATCAAGTACGTAGCCACTGCACCGAGTCAACGTGTGCGTCATAGCGCGAAATTAGTCTCCTGCCTACGACTGATCTACGTCACGCACGCTGCTACGGTTCCACATTATGTGCTACGCTGCTACGGTGCTACAGCGTCCGACACTTATCTGCTACGCGATACCTCACACAGGGGCTTGGAGGGGATCGGCTACGCCGCTTACACATTCAAATTATAGAATATTTTTGTAATCGTACGGACTTGGATTGCATCTCTGTTAAGTATACGAAACTCCAATTAACAAGATGGCCTCGCAGATGAATAAATCTTTCTCAGAGACGGGGATTGACCAAATGGAAACGGTTGGAAATCGAACGCCACCTAATTTTGTGTCCCAGAGGTCTAAGAGGAGCCGGGAGGACTTATTCATTAGTGAACAGTTGGATAACTTTAAACAAGAAGTGAAGGAAATGTTGGCTTTTATGTTGACTCAGCAGACACAAGAAGTCACCTCAACTTTAAAAGAAATACAACAAACTAATCTAAACATAGAAAATACGATCTCACACCTTGTGTCACAAAATCAAGACTTGGAAAACAAAATATCTCTGTTGGAACAGCAGTCGAAAGAAGACAAAAAATATATTATGCTTTTGGAAAATAAAGTAGAAGAAATGGAAACAGGAAGCCGTAAGGCCAACTTTGTAATAAAAAATGTGCCGAAATTAACTGGAGAAACTAAAGAAGAACTTCTTGGCTTAGTTATGAACCTTTCCAAGGGTATAGACTGTTCCCTAACCAAATCTGACATTAAGGACATTTATAGAGTGCGGGGAAAAAATGACATCCAAAATACTCCCATTGTTGTAGAAACTGGATCCACTCTTTTAAAAAATGAGTTACTAATGAAGGGAAAGGCATTCAATAAAAAGAATCAGGCCAAGCTATGCTGCAAACATCTTGGTTTTAAGTCCCAAGAAGACACCCCTATCTTTCTGTCTGAACATCTAACGGCTAAGGGATCTCGTCTGTATTTCCTTGCCAGAGATCTAATAAAAACTGGAGAGTATAAATATTGCTGGACTGCATATGGCAAAGTTTATGTAAAAAGGGATGACCAATCGCAAAAAATAACTATAAGAAGTGAAGAACAAATTCATCAGCTTATAGTGAAAACATGACTATCTGCAGAGTACTTTTGTAGTCATGCATTATTCATCACGCGTTATCTCTTATCAGTCTACCATAGCTGTATCTGCGTAGCATTAAGGTACTTTTCTAATATTTTTTCTATATTTTTTAAAACTTTTTGTAATCCTAACTTACACAAACACGTTAAGCTCACTATACACACACCTACATTCAGTCTATACGAACTTAACTTACTTTTCAATACTACAAACTCACACAAACAAACAAAACATAAGCTAGTCACCTACACCATCACACAAAAACAATTTAACAAGCGTGCACCTAATTTTCACATCACACATATGGATTTGGAACTATACACTCAAATATTGGACCCGTTTCATAAATATATCAATTATACTCGTACAATAGAACTTATAATTAATTCGAAATCATTGTCTCATAAAAAACCTACACCACTATTAATATTCACACAATTTGCTCGTTACCTTCTCTCATCGTTTACCTTTATTATGAACATATATCAATGTGGTATTATTACGACAGCCTTGTGATGACCTCAATAATATCTGGTATCATTTATGAGTAACACACTGCAAACAATCAATGACATAGACAACATTGAAATTTCGAGGACAGTTGAATGTGATCCTTCAAATCTTTCTGATCATATAAACGTAAAAAAAAATGATTTCACTATCATATCTCAGAACATAAGAAGTATATACTGCAACTTTGATGATTTCGTCGTTATGATGTCTACTTTTAAATTCGAAACAGATGTGATAGTATTAACAGAATGTAGATTAAATAAAAACAAACATCATATACCTCAACTCAGCAATTATCAGTCTTTTGTATCAACACGCCAGATGAATCAAAATGATGGAGTGGTTGTATTCGTTAAAAAAACTTTAAAATCAAAAATTCATGAAATCCAGCTTGACCAGGCAACCTGTTTACAATTAGAAATACTAGGTAACACTCTTTTGTGTATTTACCGGTCTCCATGCAATACCAACCTTGATATTTTTATGGAGTCACTCAGTCAACACTTAGATACTTTGACTACACAAGGAAACATAATAATAGCGGGAGACATAAATATTAACATAAGAGCGAAAGATATAGAAATGTCTCATGATAAAAAAAACCGTGTGAACTATCTTAACATGTTGTCGACGTATGGTATTTTACCTGGTCATACATTACCGACCAGAGAACGGAACTGCCTGGACCACTTCATGTTGAGGATTCATAAAAAAAAGTCATCAGCTTCAATTGCAGTCTTAAAAACTACAATTACCGATCACTGTACCACATTTTTATCACTTTCCAAAATAAAAAGTAAGGAATCCGCTAGTAAAATCACCACGACCATAAACTTTGAAAATGCACTAAAATATTTACAAGAAAAAAATCTTGCAGATTTGCTTTTTTGTGACGACCCGAATTTGCTAACAGAAAAACTCATTCAAAAACTGATTGATTCTATTAATTACAATACTAATACGAAGGTTATCGCTAGCAGCAAACGTATAATTAAGCCTTGGATCACCTCTGGATTATTAAAATGTATGAAAAATCGTAATAAATTACAAAAAAGCTATCGATCAGACCCGTATAATGATATTTTAAAAATAACCTACAGTCGGTACAGAAATTACTGTAATAATCTCTTAAAAAAATTGAAAAGAAAATACGAGAGAGAATTACTTGCTAAATCGGTTACAAATACGAAACTATTATGGAAAAATATAAAATCAATCACCTACTCAAATAAACCTAAAAATCAAAGCACTGAATTGTTAAATATCCTGCCCTCTCCCAATGCATCAGTGAATTCTGTAAATAACTTTTTTGCTAATATTGGAAAGCAATTAACCCAGAAAATTCCGATTAATAATACGTCTGGCCGAATTAACATACCACCTACACAAACTAATTCTTTTGTGCTCTTGGACACTGATCCTATGGAAGTAGAAACTGTTTTGATGAGTTTGAAATCCGACAGTGCCCCAGGATGGGATAATATTCCAACTAAATTCCTAAAATATGTTAGCAAGGACATTGTTCCTGTCATTACTCATCTGGTAAATCTCTGTTTTAGAAAAGGTATCTTTCCGACACTACTGAAGCAATCCATCATTACACCGGTTCACAAGGGAGGGACCAGCGACGATGTCAATAACTACAGACCTATTTCTGTCTTACCAGGTTTATCCAAGGTTTTAGAAAAAATTATTAATATAAGACTCTTACATTTTCTCAAAAAGTTTAAAATATTATCATCCACACAATTTGGTTTCAGACAGGGAATATCAACTGAGGATGCAGTTACAGCGCTCAGCTCGCTGGTAACTGATTATGTCGACTCGGGGAAAAAGTGTCTGGCTGTATTCCTTGATATAAAAAAAGCTTTTGACACCGTTGCTGTTCCAACCCTTTTGTCCAAGCTAGAAAGAAATGGAATAAGGGGAACCCCCCTTATGTTTTTCAAAGATTATCTATCAAACAGAAGGCAGAGGGTTAAGATAGGGACATACATCAGTAATGATGAGGAGGTATCGTTCGGCGTGCCTCAAGGAAGCGTATTAGGACCAACGCTTTTCTTACTGTACATTAATGACCTATGTAACTTAAAAGTGGATAACGCAAAAATCTTCTCATACGCCGATGATACTTCCATTGTCTTCTATGGGAATAACTGGTCCGAAGTAAAGCTCAGAGCTGAAATAGGTATGGCTCAAATTGCTAACTGGCTTAATGAAAATCTCCTCACGCTAAACGCAACCAAAACCAATTATATATGTTTTACAATTAGAAATCGCTCACAACCAGATCAAGATTTAAATATCAAAATACATTCCTGTAAACGAGCCATGAATTATGCCTGTACATGTCCTAAAATTAATAAAGTAACACAAACAAAATATTTAGGTGTCATAATTGACCAACACATGAGTTGGTACTCCCACCTCGAGCACGTTGCCGATAGGATACGAAAATTGGGATGGATATTTAAATCATTGAGATACGTGGTCCCTGCAAGTATAGCCACAAAAGTGGGTGCTAAGAGAAATCTGCTAAATGAAATCTACACAGCCCTTGCACAATCTGTGATAGTCTACTGTATACCTGTATGGGGTGGGGCAGCGAAATCAAAATTTATGAGTGTTGAACGAGCACAAAGAGGTCTGATAAAAATAATGTATTTTAAGAAACGGAGATTCCCTACTGAAAGTCTGTATGAGATCAGCGGCCTGCTATCTGTTAGGAAATTATATATATGTGCCTCGATCTTAAAAAAGCATAAGACACTTACATATGATAAAAACATAATATTAAAAAGGAGAAAGGATATTATTGCGCAAGTTCCACAATCTAAAACCAATTTTGCTTCTACTCAATATAATAATCAATCTGCACGGTTATATAATAAAATAAACAAAGACATATACATTTACACTGAACATCTTCATAAATGTAAGAAAACACTAATAGAATGGTTAAAATCACGCACCTATTCCGATATTGAATTATTGTTACAATAAGTGGAAATTGGTTATACTGGCACCGCCACACCCACACGCACATCTTCCCTGATACTCACATCAACACCAACCACACACCTCGCACACCTCACGCACCCCGCACAAATCACATACCACACACTTGACACACCTCACACACCCCTCACTCTTCATACACCACACACTCGTCACACCTCACACACCCCTCACACATCACACACTCCGCATACCCAACACACCCACATTAATGTATACATTTTCTTAAATTAGCGAGCGTGTGCTTGAATTTATATTAATTACACTTTATTTATGTAATTGGCAATAAAGCACGCATAGCGCGCTCGAGTAAAATATTTAAGTATAGTAAACTAGCTATAACTGAAATTTGTAACTCTAGAAACTAATTTTGTTAATTGTACAAACAGCCAAAGCTTAAGGAAGTGCGGAGTCTCCTAACACAGGCGTCATCATGCTTAAAAGGAGATTCCAATCAAAACTAATGTATACTAGTTGGTACTCAAATAAAACATTTTTGTATTTTTTTTTGTATTTTGTATACTACGTAGTCGGAACTAAGAATTCTTCCGGCGAACTTTGGGTAGTCAACTGCGCTACCAACCAGTAGACTTTTTAAAGTTTTTACCACGACTTTACACGACTGTTTGTTCCATGATCATCATCTTCCTGCACTTGTCCCATGTACGTGGGGTTGGCGCATCACCGTTATTTCTTCCACTCTCCGCTATCAACCGTCACGCTATCATTCACTCCCTTCTCTTTCATATCATTCCTCACACAATCCATCCATCTTTTCTTTGGCCTTCCTCTCCCTCTCCATCCATCCATCAACATTTATATTCATCACTCTTTTAGTCACTTTTTGTTCCATCATAAGGTGGTACAAAAAACTAACAGTCTGAATTAACTGAATGCAAAAAATATACTCAATAAGTACATAACTTAAAAACCAGCCAAGGTCAAGAGTCTATAGAATCCTTAATGTATGTAAATAGAAGCGATTTCAATAAAGTTAGGCAGGAAAATCAGTAGACAATGAGGAAATTAATAAATAATTTTGCATATAGGTATTTCCAAATAACAGGAAAATTTATGTAAAAATAAAAGTAAGTATATTCTAAGTTCAGATCTTATATTATAACTTCTCGAAGATATATTGTAACGTTACAACTGGCCGGAGGGCGAATTGCAAGTCACAAAATAAAAAATTGTGAATTACATGAAGTATAAAAATAGAGAGTAAGTATAAAAAGATTGATGGAACTGGGAGTTGTGGCTTCAGTTCAGGCAACAGGACATTCTTATATAGCCTATAATATTTAAGACAGGGGAGCCCAAAGGATATTGTACAATATATTTTTTATTGTTTCCCAATTAAATACTATACACAGCATTAACCCAAAATCTTTGTAGTAATTATAGATCTTGCATGTATCTAATACCTTTAAACGAGCAATTCTTGCATGTATATAATCTGAATCTCGGAAACGGCTCCAACGATTTTCATGAAATTTAGTACGCCTGGGGTTTCAGGGGCAATAAATCGATCTAGCTAGGTTTAATTTTTAGAAAAAAACAAAAAAAACCGAGTAAAGCTCATCCAAAGGTCATCCAGATATTCTAAATTAACGGCAAGCACGGCAATATTAATCAACGTAGGTACTTGTACATTATACAAAAAAAAAAGAGCGAGTCTTATAGTAGTCGCTTTAATGATGTGTAACATCTGACATCTTGGCTGACAGTACCAACCTCTCGGAAAATGGGTTGGTACCATCTGACGGCCAACTCGAGCACTGCGCGCGCTCATTGGTCAAATCAAATAGCGCGCGCTTCCCCGGCTTCCTGTTACACATTTCCGTCCCTCTTCACGAAATCACTCCCACGGATTGCAGGAAAGCGAAAGGAAAGATGTCACACATCAAAAATATATGTATACATATCATATAATTTAACATGCAGATAAAGAATTTTCCATAGAGGTCATACACCCAATTTTTTTCGAGACTCGATAAATCATTAGGTTATTTCCAGTTTTACAAGCAACTACTATTATTAAACAAAGTTCGCATACCCCACCATGTTTACTATACGTGGCTCGTTCGCCGCTACGCATAATTTACATGTTACTAAAATAAAATATTAGATATGTATGTACCTACATGTGTGGCGTCATAGTTCATGATATTATGGCTCCTTATCGCAGCTTGAGTTTCAGTGCAACACACCCATTTTTATCTGAGATTTTTGTTCTTTAAGATTTCTTTTTGTTGTTGCCGTATCTATTCTTTCCGCAGGCCTTATCATCAAATTTTTTGTTTGATGATTGATCGATTTTATTACTTAACAACAACCTTGCAAAGTGGAGCTATCTCGACGGCACGGCAGTGGGGTGTGTGGAGGAGCTGTGGCGCTATGTCCAACCTCCCATTCTGCCCTCTGTGTCCCAAAAAATGCAGCCATAGCGACTTCTGCGCTGCCTCCTACGACGGAACTGGCGAAGTTTTGAGCGAACCAAATTGAACACTGTCGAGTCATCGAAACGTCAAAGAAGAAGGACTTATTCAAGATTTTATAAATGTGCCGATAAACCAGATAATTAAAAAAAAAACAAATACTTTTTATATGCAAAAATAATATCAAGAACTATAAATACAGAATTCTAATTTATAATTTTATTTTTTTCACTTCAGAGCCACAAATATCTGTGTAGCCCTGGCTCTTCTACTAAGAGTGCCTGTATCACAAGAGCCAAATTTCTAAGAGGGTTTTCCAAAAATGCCTATTAATATTTTGTCATTCAATTAACTATTCTTATTGCAGTTTATTCTAGTACTGATCTGTACCCTAATTGCGTAACTTATTTTCGTAAACAATTTTGCCTAATTTGTTTCATTTTGGCAGTTCAACGACATTCATTGCGTTATTTACGTTCTTGAGCAGATTTTTTTTTCCAACTTATGAAGCAATTGATTAGCAATCGGTTTCAAATCGAAACAGATTGTGATTGATCGTGTATTACGCAATTGGGTACAGGAAACTTTATTAAGTTTGTTAGTAGGTAGTTAAACGTAATCATTTAGATAACGTATCTCAATCATTATCGTTTCATAGACCTAGTATTTATACATACCTGATAACAACAACTGTATTTACTTTATTAGGGTTGGTAGTTAACGGTTTAATTTTTAAACTATGAATCCAATTTATATTTTCTATAATTCTCTTTACAATCAAAAGATACAACTTCTGGCTGTTGAGAAACAAATTGCATGGTCACGTTTGTTTCATAAACACGAGAGATTAGTTGGACACGGAGATACGGTGGTTCTTCGCTATAAAAATTCTTAAATCCCTTCTTTTTGTTTTCGAGTCGATGATATTTTTAGTTAAATTGGAGCCAGTAGGCAGCCACGTTAAAAGCAGCATCAATGGTTTCATTAGATCCTCTAAAGTGTAGTAAGTACCAAGTATGGACACAGCAATTGGGTCATATTCTAGACAGGGGCACGAAAGGACGTTTACGCTGACAACCAGCTCTTATTATTCAGTTTAATTTTATAACAGAAAGGAAAATGTGAACACGAAGAGAAAACCCTGAATGACCGTAACTGTCAGAGTATAACTGGTGATATCATCGAAGGAAAAAATACCAATTGTATTACGAAGTAACTTAAGTTATCAACATCGTAGGTATACATACCTTCATAGACACAATGTATAATTATAATATTATACGTATGGGTTCGAGAAAGACAGCAATCGTCGAATCCGACTTGGCTGGGCAGCGTTCGGGAACCTACGTAATATCTTTTCGTCCCACATACCACAGTGTCTCAAGACGAAAGTCTTTGACCAGTGCATGTTGCCAGTAATGACCTATGGTACTGAAACGTGGTCGCTCACAATGGGCCTTATCAGAAGGCTAAAAGTCACCCAAAGGGCAATGGAGAGGGCTATGTTTGGAGTTTCCCTACGTGATCGAATCAGAAATGAAGACATCCGCAGGAGAACCAAGGTAACCGACATAGCCCGAAGAATTGCCAAACTTAAGTGGCACTGGGCAGGGCACATTGCTTGCAGAACGGATGGCCGATGGGGCCGAAAGGTTGAGTCGCGACCGCGTACCGGAAGACGTAGCGTTGGAAGGCCTCCCACAAGATGGACCGATGACCTTATGAAGGCCGCAGGAATCCGCTGGATGCGGAAAGCTCAGAATCGGTCGAGGTGGAGGTGCTTGGGGGAGGCCTATGTCTAGCACGTCAGCACGTCTTTCAGCTGAAATGATGATGATGATGATGACGTATGGGTTTCGTCGTAAAAAATCGAGCAATTATTTAATTGATCCGTACTTTTCAGTCGTCTGCAGATAATGTCTGGCAGTCAAGGACGGGCAAGGTTATGGGCCCATTGTATAAGAATTCTCATTGAAAAAATCCTGATTAATATACGCGGTAAAATATTCGAATAATTTATAAACTTCTTGTTATTCTTATTAAATCAATAACCCAATTGCGGAACACGATTCTTTTCGCAACCCGAAGGATTTTACAGGAATTTCATAATCCATTCCCCAGCGTGGTTTAACCAGACTCGATAAATAGAATGAACCACAAGATTTGCACTAGCCCCTGGAGCCATGTTTCATGGGGCTACACAGGCCATTGCATAACAAGGAGTAGACCGGGGGGCGCGGTAATAGTAAGGAAGACGCCCTTAGGATATGGAAGATTTACGAGCCGTACCGGATATGCATCCTAGAGTAGGCAATGGAATAGTAGAGAGACGGGTGATATTTATTTATGGATGGGCATCTTTATACGACGTTGGCTCCGTTGCTGCTTAGCCCTTCCACTGTCATTAACGAGACACAATAGAATTTTAATTGTTATCCGCCTTTATAAGGCTGCTTAACAGGTGATGAGATATGTTTGAAAGATTCGTCTGGTTGACAACGAAACGCAATGAATGTTGTCGAATTATCTCAAAATGATGCACATTACAATTGTTAGTCATCATCGTCATCATCCTTCTGTCCTTGTACCATGTTACTTGGGTTCAGCGCAACATGTTTTCCCTTTCCAATTCCCCTGTCAACCATCACGTTGTCATTCACTCCCTTCTCTTTCATATAATTCCTCACACATTCCATCTTTTCTTTGGCCTTCCTCTCCCTCTCCATCCATGATCATTGTGTTACGCAATTACCCCGCTGGTCCTTCGACTCCATTCTAAAAATCAAAATATCAGTACCTAGTTTTTAGAAAATTTAAAAACAGGTAATATTTAACTGCATTTAATTTTCTTTAGGAGTCTCCAGAACTATATTATCTGTGCAATTAGATGTGTCCGATGCTTAAGTAATGACAAGTTCAAAACATGCGACACTCGATTAGATACTTATCAACAATATCAACCGCGGGGTAATTGCGTAACACACTTAAGGTGGTTTTACACCAGCGAGGCGAGGCGTGAATTGGATGGGCGAGAATTGAAATTTGTATGGCAAAATTTCTATCCACGCCCTGCCCATCTTTGGTGTAAAAGGTCTAGATGCGCGAGGATGTGCGAGGCGAAAATTGAAATATTTTTTTTGGACAATATTGAACTTTATTGCTGTATAAATAGAGCATTTATTTTATTTGTAAAACGAATATACAAATCTCGCACCGGCCATCGAGGGGGCACGGTCTCTCTCCGTCAAGCGCTGACTCGCGATGTCTCGCGCTAGCACGCGCCGGTTCGCTCCGACCATCGCTAGACATCTCTGCATACTATATTCTCGGCTGGCCAGTGCGCCAGACACGGCTGGCCAGGCGGCGCATGATAGCGCGAGCCGGCGCGAGACATCGCGAGCCGGCGCGAGGCAGCGCTGGACATCTTTCGGTGTAAATCACGCTTACCCTTTGGTAAGCGTGATTTCAATTCTCGCCCATCCCATCCACGCCTCGCCTCGCCGGTATAAAACCACCTTTACAGTAGCAATGGCTTTCACTTTGACGGTTTAACAACATTCATTGCGGTATCTACGTTGTTGAGCAGACAAATTGTTTGAACAAATAAAGCAATGGATTAACAATGTCCTTCAAAATCATTCAGATAGTGATTGATAGTGTGTTACGCAATTAGGGTACTGATGACCGCTATAAACATGGATATTCGCAATAAGGTAACACGAAATAAGTTCTGTTATCAGCACGTGTACTGATCATCAGTGTAGATTACTCGCAGCTAATTAAGATGATTTGATTTGATAATATCACGTGTTTCAAAGGCTCAAAGGTATTGGTGTAAGTGTATTGAAGTATGTCGCATCGTTGCTGGTCCCTCAGGATTTTATTATTTGTGAATACAGAAAAGCTAACCTATTGACGTGAATACGTCTTTAAATTTGCTTCCATAATGGGAGGCAATTAAAAAAACTCAAAATCAATCTGCCTAGCCTTTTCCCAACTATGTTGGGGTCGGCTTCCAGTCTAACCGGATGCAGCTGAATACCAGTATTTTACATGGAGCGACTGCCTATCTGACCTCCACAACCTAGTTACTAGGCAACACGAATACACGATACCCCTTGGTAAGACTGGTTGTCAGACTTTAGGGTTTCTAACCAACCGTAACGACTGTTAAAGATCCACGAATGACAGCCGGGACCGACGGCGTAACTAACTTAGCTTAGCTCCTCGAATCGAGCAATTAAAAAAACTGATGATAACAAAATCGGGGGATACAGTTTCATGCTGCAGCTACATATCTATCATCTACATCCAAAATTTAATTACATCACTCGATAGCTAAAGGATCAAAGAATTCGTCTCAAAGAAAATATTACTCATAACTAGGGATCCCGGATTTTTTTTTACCTTTTTCAAAACCGCTATTGAAATGTCCAATACCGGGATACCGGTATCGGTGATTTTGTTTTATTATCAGTAGACACTACAGTCTGTGAAACAATTTTTTTTATTATACATTATATTTCCAATAATTTTTTTATCTGGGTAAGTTTTGAAAACGGCGTATTTGAATGATCGCGTGGTTTATTAAGACGGTTAGTTAGTTCCTCGGTTACATATTTGTGCAACCGTTTAAGAAGCTCGCTCTCAGATAAAAGTTTTGAGGCTCTTTCTTCCTAAAACTGAGTTCGTAGGAAGGATCCTACGAACTCAGTTTTAGGAAACAAGAGCCGAAACAATTATGAATTTGTGACTGATTTATTTGATTTAAGAAGTAAAAAAAAAAAAAAAATATTTTTAAAAAATATTTTTTTTTTGTGTAATTTATTAGTCGTTGAATAAAAAAAACCTATATTAAGTAAAAAATAAGTGAATTCTAAATTTTAAAATTTAAATTTTCAATACCCCTCGGTATCCCGGTATTGGAAATTTTCTATACGGTATTAATACCGGGATTGAAAAAATCCGGTATTCGAAACCTCTACTCATAACGTACACGTATTCACGTAAAACACACGGCCATTTCCATGACACAGCCACACCCCATTTTTTGCCAGATGTATGAATAGACCATTTTAAAACCAATTTTTTGCCCATTTCTAAGATTTTATAGTACCTAGTTATTTTATCTTGAGTGAAAATGACAAATAGAATTACTGATTCACCACTCCTTTGAAGTAGAGTGATTAAAATAATTTGTATGCTATCGGGAGCTAGATAAAGTCATTTATCGAGCACGTTTCCGTACTCAATATTACATACTACTAAAAATCATTAAGGTGTGTCTAAACATTGAGCGTCAAGAGTGCGGCAGCAACACGCGGCGTTTGCAGGACACATTTCTGCCGCGCTCTAGTTAGGACTAAACCGACGAATGTTGCCGTGTGCTTCAGTTGGCATTATCTATCTGCCTAGCCGCAATTAGTGACGAATGTTTCCTAAAAATTTTTGTGCTCGGCAGGTAGATAGAACCATTCACATGCGGCAGTTGTACAAACACAGCGCGGCAGGCCGCGCGCGGCAGCCGCGCACGATTGCCGGTCAAAGTTTGGACACACCTTTCAAAAATCCCAGTAGGTATAGTTTCCGATCCGAGAATTCCACCGACCCAACTCAGATCACGCTCCCATTGATCCCAGAAATAACACTAAGCTATCATCTGGACTCTAGACATAAATCAAAAAGGCAGTCAAATTTTTTTCCAAGCCAAAAGTTTATCCATTTTTCGCTGTTATTTCCGTCTCAAAACAAATATTATTTTGTTCGACGCGTCTCTATTGACATTTTATCAAGTTCCGTATAGTAAATGTTAGTGTGCCCGAGCAATAAACGTAAGTACGCTAATTGAAAAGTATTTTGCGCCATTTTTGTACATGACTGGTTCTAAAAACGAAACGGCGCGCGTTTGGGACTAACACATTAATTTGTTTCTAAGGAAACGACCCAAGAAGTAGTAGAATTGTCTTTTCTGGTTTTGTGTCGTTAAAACAAATAAAGAAAACTTACCATTTTCCAAACACTCGGTCAAGGCTGACGTACTGTCTTCATTTATAAAAATCTTGACGCCAATCTTTAAATTCTTCCGTTCTTCCTCCGCCATCTTGTTTTGTACGTCATCGTGTGGCCTGGTTATATTGACAACGGCGTCAGGAGTGGTTGCCGCCGTGGATGCTGATACCACCATGTAGTCTGAATGATGGCGGGAAGTCTGGGGGTGCCCTCCTGGAGGACCAACTCCGTTTTGGATGGGGACTGAAGCGGGAACACCGTTCTGGGTCCCCCATTCTGTTAGAGTTAACTTGATACTTTCTGAAAGCTGGGAAAATAAGGTTTATTAGCGACGAGAATTTACGGGAATTATAGTCATCGAGCTCCTTTTGAAAGGACTCCATCCGGGTAACTACGACCATTCTTATTTGCATCGTCAAGCAGAATTACAGTGTACGATTTTTTTGGCTTGAGTTGCGGGTGTCTGTGGGTGGTGACGAGTTGGTAACTCTTTTGCGTCAGGTTGAACGAAAACGTCAGGATAGTTTGCCAATCTATTACCCCAAACAAAGACTTTTGTATTGAGGAGTTGAGTTGCGGGTGTTCGTAGGTGGTGGCGAATTGGCGACATTTTTGTATCAGGTTGAACGTCAGGTGCTTTGCCAATCTATTACGCCAAACAAAAACGAATCTAGTTTCAAGTAAGTAGTGAAAATGGTAAAAGATCTGCCTTTGGCATGTTGACTAGTTAGATACAACATGTCACGTCATGACATGATTATGACAAATCTATATTAATTATTTTCCTGCACAATATGAGTTGACGGACACCTAAGGAAGACTTTCCTTCCGCATGTACCTACCACAGCACGTTTAAGCAGGATTTAAGACTCATGCAAGGAAGGAAGTAAAACGTGGTTATTACGACACAGTAACGCATATGAACATTGTATTTTATGCGATGTTTGTAACACACTCATTCAGCCATCGATCATTAAGGCTGCCGCAGACAAGCGCGACCACGGCGCGATGCGACACCGGTAGAACAATTACCGTGATGTTTTCATAGAAACTATTCCAACAGAGTCGCGACGCGCCTGTCTACGAGAGCCTATACATATAAGTGATCGATGCATTCAGTGAAGGAAGGTATCCAATGCGGCGGTGTTATCTTTCAGCATTCAGTTAATACTGTGAAACGTGCTTGTGTGTGTAACGATGCAATTATGTTTCAGTAAAGATATTAGCGATGTTTAAAGTGTATGGTTGTTGAGTTTATTATAATCATCGATAATTTATAAATACGTGCTTGTTGTAACAATGTACATTCTGAGCCTCTGAGGTCTTTCAACAAATCATTGTTAACTCTTTATGTATAAGGTTATAGGAGTATTATTAGATCACTGGAAATTGATTAGATAGCAATGAGATATTGTTTACCACCAAGTGAGCTCTTTCGATAGTTGCGTAATTTATATCGATTTTTGCAATCGGCGAAAAATATCACAATTCGCACCCAGAGCTAAAAAATTGTTTCACATTATGGAAGCTTTGCCATTTTCTCTTATTAAAAACAGTTAGAACTTGGATAAGATTATTGGGACATGAACTTGACTTGCTGACGCTACTTAGTTTGCCGAATCAGCGAGCTGAAGTGATAGTGGGCTGGTCGATGCGTATCAGTCGAAGAACCATTAGCGATTGGAGTGAGTCTTTGGGACCGCGGTCCCCCCAAAACGCCCGCCCTTCACCACTTTCTAGTGCTTTAGTTGGGAAGAAGTGGCGCAACAGACTCCCCAGCAGATTTAGTAAAAAAACGTCGATTTGAAGGTTCAAAGACCTGAAAAAGGAAGTAGTATTCTCGCACCACTTAATTGTCTAGAGTCTGGCCCGAATTTGTGCCCGGTTGATGGCAATAGGCTCGCCCTCTATTACATGGGACTAAGGCGATTATCACATTGCACCGCATCACGCTGCATGTTGCGTGTCAACGAACTAAAATGAACGCGCGTGGATACATTTTCTGTGTGTTGGACTGTGCGTGTTTTCTATACAAATGGAGATACTTACAAGCAACGTTAAAACACGCATTCACGCGCTACGCTGCGTGATGCGGTGCAGTGTGCCAATCGCCTTAAACATAACTGGCGAAATGTTTTTATACTTATAGATATACCTCTGCCTTACCCTTCGGGATTACAGGCGTGATGTTATGTTATGTGAATAGCGATAAGCTGTTTTTATAACAAGCAGTAGTTAAATCAATAATGGTATGACTCAACCCAAAACTTTATGAATAAATGATAAATACACGCTTGCTTGCTTTAGAAGTTCTACAAAGATACCAAATGACGCATCGTTACTTGGCGAATAATTAACAAAGTCATTCGTTGTATTTGAATACTAACTGGTCCTACTGTACTGCGTGAATGTTAAAATAGTATAGTCACTGTCCTCGGTTCGTCATCGATTTTAAAGTTTGTAAAACCGCCTAGTAAGCGTACCTATGTATTGGAAGTAAACTTGTTTCTTGAAAACTGTATGAGAATGACTAGTCAAGGCAGAAACACGTACAATCAATTAATTATGTCATGTACTTAAAATCCATATGAAGTACCTCTTGATGTGCTTCTTAAGGCTTGTGCAGACCAGCGCGACACGCAACGCGACACAAAGTTTGATAGTTTGATAATTAGGTATCTGTTTGATAGTTGTGAAAACTTAACAAATAAATAAACTTTACTTAGTAAATGAATTAGGTACCTACGATGGACATGTTAGTAGTTGTTTGTTAATAGACCAAAATACCGCGTTTCGCGGATTTATATTACATTTTTGGAGTAAAAACTTTAGGCGCGTTGGGTATTTTTGAGATGGGACTAAACTATTGATTTCGCGACACCATGACGACACCTCATTTTTGTAAACGCGATTGTGCTCTTTATTTATATTACGTTACGGATCTATGTTCTATGCAAGTATTTTTACTTCAAAGGTTTTGTAAACGCTATTGTTCTCTTTATATTACGTTACGGATCAATGTTCTATGCAAGTATTTTGACTTTAAAGGTTTTGTAAACGCGATTATTCTCTTTATTTATACTACGTTACGGAGCAATGTTCTATGCAAGTATTTTTCTTCCACCAAGGCGATCTTGTTCAAGTTTTCACTTCTGTCGGCACTCCCGGAGTGCCACCACTTTTTTTAAATTCATTTTTTTTGTCTTATCCCTTATTTTTCTTATCCCACATGTCCCGCGTTCCCCTTAAACTTAAGAGGATGATATATAAACCAATGGTTAGACCTGCTGTTTTGTATGGATCAGAATGTTGGGCCACAAAAGGGATGAATGAATGGCAATTGCATGCAGCTGAAATGAGAATGTTAAGAGGGATGAGTGGTGTTACACTTATGGATATAATAAGAAATGAGTACATATGAGGAAGTCTAAAAGTAACACCGGTGACTGAACAGTTGTGCGGAAATTGGTTGTCATGGTATGGGCACGTGATGCGAAGCAATGAGGAAAATGTCGTGAGGAAAGTTTTGAGTATGAATGTGGATGGCTATAAGAGTAGGGGAAGACCAAAGACACGATGGATGGACTGTGTAAAAGATGATATGGCTAGAAAGGGGGGTGACTACCGAGATGATGACTAATAGAGAAGTGTGGAGGAAGGGGACATGTTGCGCCGACCACAAATAAATTGGAATAAGGGCAGGAGAATGATGATGATTCTTTATTGCTGATGCTATCCGAATATCAAAAAATATTTGGCCTATACTCCATGGGTTTAGGTAGTTAAATAAAGGTAAACAAAAAAAACCACGTGACGAGACAGCTGTCAAGTAACCGACTAAACGTAATACCTGTCACTTCAGTTGTTATACTACGTCACAGTTGTACTCTTCAATTTAGCAACGTTATACTTCGTTGACGTTTAGAAATTGGGTTCTTTACAATAGACAGATTACAAAATCTTGTAAACCAGACAAAAAAAATGTGCTTAAGCAGTTACATCTACGAAAAGTAGATGAAGAACAAACGATAAAGTTTAACATACATTAATAAAAGAGGAAACTATGGTAAAACACTAAAATAAATTTAATTTGGTTTTATTGTTTTTTTAACAAGAAAGTGTCATCTATAAAAACCCTTTTTACGATTTGTTTACCTTTTTTTAACTACCTAAACCTATATAGGTCTCAAGGGGGAAGCGTGAACATTGATTCGCTATTACAATGTATAAACAACATGTACTACAAAAAGCCTGTCCGATCCGTAAGGGTGTTCTTAGATATCATACTGAGAGTATATTTATGTGGTAATATTCAGGAAAAAAGAAAATAATAATCGACACTTTTTTTTTCAATGGGGAATTTTACCGGGTGATGACATGGGGCGCGGGCGGCCGTCGTTTAACGGGTGTCTACAAGTCATAACTTGAAAATTTGCTAAACTTTAATGGATTTGGAGTAATTCGTTGTACAAAAATTGAGATTTTTAAATAGCAATAACTTTTTTATTTTTATTAATAATAAGATTTTTTATTAGTATTAGGTAATGTTATTGCAGTACTTACCTAAGTGCTCCGTTCGGATCGGACAGGGATTTTTTTACATATTGTATAATAGATAAAATTATAAGATAGTTTTTTTTTCACAAGTAGATACTGACGCCATTAAAAATCAATGAAAAACACCTAGTCATTCATAAAAAAAACGGCACAAGGTAAACCGACATGTACCTACACCAAATATTTCATCTAAAAAATTGTGCTTGGCTAGGCCACATAAAATAATAAGAAAAATATATAAAATAACCACCGGTAGCTTAGCCAGCTCTGGACCACCTACGGACCACAAATTTTTACTATAGGTATTTTAAAAACTTTTTTAATAACTTTTTATTTTTTAACCAACTTTAAAAAGGAGGAGATTCTCAATTAATATGTGAGACAAATAATGAACGGAAGAAAATTAAGATTTTTTTTATTTTCATAATAATCATGCGCTCTAGCTTCCAAGAAGAGGAAAAAAGCGGGGAATTTTAAAACATTTTTGTATCCTAATCTTAACTTCCTAACTAATATTATAAACACGAAAGTGAATTTGTTTGTTTGATACGCTGTCCCGCCTAAAACAGATGAACGGATTTGGATGAAATTTGACACATGGTAGACCATGACCTGGATTAGGGCATAGGATACTTATTATCCCGATATTCTCACGGGATCGAGTATTATGTGGGTAAAACCGCGGGGCACAGCTAGTAAATGTTATAGGTAAAAGTAATAAATAATTATTACAAGCAGCTATTGTTTAACATTCATTCAAACAAAGTCATAATTTATGAGTAAAATTGTGGTCAAGGAAAAGTATATATTTATACTTTTTATAACAAAGATATTGGAAAAACATGAATGAATGAGTTATTGTTTCATGTGTTAAATGTATAAATTGTATTACGTACCTACATAGTTTAGGTATTACAGTATGAATTCTTGAGATGGGTTTTCAGGACATATACAGAAATTTTAATTGAGCAAAGTGGTCAAAGGAACTATTTAAAGTTTGGTTTAAGTTTTTACTAAAGCTGCCATTTTATTATACGATATCTGGATGACCGTTTATTTTTTTAAACAACGTTTTCTAAAAATGAAACCCATGCATACTAAATTTCATGAAAATCTTTGGAGCCGTTTCCGAGATTCAGATTATATATAATAAATATACAAGAATTGCTCGTTTCAATTTAAAGAGATTTATGAAAAAGTTCTTAGTTCAGCTAGGAATCAAACCCTGTAATTTTTTTACAAGAATTATAGTACCCCGAATTATTGCACTTGGCAATAGTGTTGCTGACTGGGATCAATACTGCAACGAAATATTACTTATGTGTGAAATAAGAATTAGCTCGGTTTTTTTTATGAAATTTTAATTATTAACTCAATTTTTTTACCATTCATATACTTAAAAACGCAACAACAGTCTAAGTAATATTTTTCATTCAAAATTATCTGTATTTATCCTTTTATAAATTTAAGGAAGCAACTTCTACCATAGCCATAGATAATGATAAGGAAAACGTTAAAAACTTGCCAGTCATGATGATAATCTATCTATCTATGACATAGTACACAAAAATAGAACATACCACATGAAGTTCCTTATCTCGATAATTAATAATAAAGGAACTACATTGATTATTTATTGTAGATATAATATAAATTGACCAGATGTATGACTATGAACGTAAACAAAGGAAAAGGAGTTTGTAAGGATCGTAACAGATGGTGTTCTGTAGTTTATGCCTGCCCATCAGGAAAAAAGTGAAAGCTTATGCATAATATATTAATTTTATAATGGATTTAAACAAAATTTCATTGAAAATATGATGATATCCCAATCCATCTTTCTTTCTTTTTTATGTGGTTAGTAACTAACCTGGTGTCAGTTTTTATGCCGCCCATGTGCCTCTGATTTGGCTTTCACATGCTGTCGAGAAATATCTCTCAGGCATGCTGGTTTCCTCACAATTTTTCCTTCACCATTTTTTGAAGCAAGTGATAAATAAACAATATGCACATGAATCTGAAATTTAAGAGGTGCGTGGCTTGGGTTAGAACTCAAGAGTCTTTTCAGTCACTAGGATATCCCAGTAAGAATTATATTAGAATGTACATTTGTTTAGTTTGCTCATCTTTAACACTTAAATTAAAAATAAAGTTGGTGTGTAGAAGTATTGAAGAACGAGAATGATGATGAATGATGACAATTATGTAAATTTTTCAAAAAGGCTAGATTAAAGAGTATTTGACTCAAGTTATAAATAACCATTTGATCCTCTTTTAACATTAAATAGGTCTACCAAATTACTGTCTAATATGTTTTAATGGTTTCTTTAGGTATAAGCAAACAAGGCTAAGCAAATGTAAACATAGTAAGCATCAGTATTGCATGGTAACCAAGATTATAAGCTCTAAAAGAAATCTCATTAAACTTAGTAACAATAGCTGCTATAATTAACATTGTTTTAACCCTTACAGAATATTAATTAATGAGGTTCTTTGGTAAATTTATGGTTAGTCATTCCCTGTATTTTTCAAAAGCTGTCCTGTATATTTGGGAGGCTGCAAGTCTCAAGGATAGTTTCAAAAATAGAATAGACCTTAGTAATTGTTTTTTTAGAGGCCTTGCCTCAATGGAATGCATTATGCTTAGTTAAGTGCAATTGGGCTTGGGAGTAGAAATATAGATAAAAACATTAATAAGGGTATGAAATGTTGAATGTCAAATAGATCTTAAGATAGTGTAATCTCAATCTTGATTAAATATATGTAGGATATTTCTGAGGAAAACAGCAGTGTTGGGTACTTGAGGAGCAGTTTGATGATGTAAGTAAGAATGTAATGACAACAGACTAGCTACACTGCTATATAACCAGCCATACTATGTTTTCCATGGAATTAAAGAAAATACTAACCTCCTCTGTTACATTTTGTCCTGCCTTCTTCTTGATATCGATCAAGTTCAGCACATTCCCAGTATTAATTGTCACTTTAGACGCACTCTTCAACATCGTGACCAAATAGATTAACTTTTTTAATTGTTCGAGGTAGGTACTCCGCCTCACACTCAGCCAAGGTTACCGGTCAATATCACACACACAAAAAATACTTCAAGCGCAATATTTGAAATGCGAACGCGCAGCCGACCGCTATCGGCAATTGTGAACGACTGAATACTGGCCTTGCACGCGGAAACTCATAATTTTTATACACAATCAGCTGGAGAAGTTTTATCTGTGACGTATTGCAAAGTATGACGAAATCGCTCAATGCGGTTAAGGCAACATGTTTGTAAGGTTAGTTTGGGGGCTGCCGAAGATATGGCATTCGAATAATGAGTCGGCTAAACTAAAATTTCAAGGAATTTTCATATTTCTCGATAATTATTCAATCACGAATGAAATGTCAAAACTTTTATGAGTGACATTTTGACATTTGACAGCTGACTGAAGGATAATGATTATTTACACTGCTTTTTTCACACAGCTGCTACAGCAGTCGTGACCTAGTGTAACTTTAGCTTTAAATCAAATTTTCTATCGCGGGGGTTTTTTTTAAGTGGTGGTTTAGGCTGAATCTACATACTTATTTATTTATTTTACCAAATTCATACATGACGCTTGCCTATCATGTACAACTGCTGCCAGTGCCGCTACAAAGTTAAAAACTTTGCCCCTTATCTGAATATACATATTCGTCCATTTTTACTAGAATTTCTGTTGGAATTTTTAAGAGCCTGATTTCATGAGGTACCCAGTAGAAGAAAGGGTTGGCGTAACATTGTCCTTTTCTTTCGTACTTCTATAAAAGTCCCAGTCGTCATCTCTGTAGTCACCCCCATTCTAGCCATAATCATCTTTCACACAGTCCAACTATCATTTTTCTGGTCTTCGCCATTCACATTCATACTCAAAACATTCCGTACGACATTTTCTTCACTCCACAATATTACATGCCCATCTATTGACAATCGATTTCCACAAAACTTTTCAGTTACCGGTGCCACTTTCAAATTTCGGAATTCTTCACTATAGGGCTTGAGAGGATTTTTTTAATATTTATCCATTCGCGTAACACCACATAGCATTCTCATCTCAGCTGCATTCATCCCTTTCACACATCCCTTTCTTTCGTTTTACATTCTGTTGGGCCACAAACATAATTTGATCAATCACAATCAGTTTCATTTTGACAGTTCAACAACATTCGTTGCATTAATTACGTTGTTGAGCAGACAAATTTTTCGAACATATGAAGCATTGGATTAGCAATATACTTCAAAATAATTGAGATTGTAGTTGATGCAGGGTGCACATTCATGAGAATCTTCCCCTTAAGTTCAAGGGGAATGTGAGATTCGCAGATTGTTCCCGTTCATCTATACATTGATCCTTTCAGCGTTAATTCTCAATCACGCGAATTAATTAATTTCACGTAAACATGAGTAAATCGACTAAAACTAAGGTTGCTAATTAGAGCGCCTCTTTAAAGTCAAGCCGTTACAGGATTGTGCATGTTTTGACGTTCTATAAAATTGGCAGTTTTTGCCAGTATTGCAATGTAGAAAAAAAAACAAAATTTCCCTAACGGCATCTCAAAATGTCTAAAATGGCTACCCTATAAACACACCGTATGGGATTCCTCTGTACTTCTTGTGTTATGTTTGTATCTCATTCAACTAAGAACTTAGTTATAAAGTTGGCAATCGTAAAAAGAGTTCTCTATTACGTATACAAGGTGAGTTTATGGTTGATATTTCAAGTTTTCAACCATACATAGACGTAAATACTTTGGTTTCGGTTCTGTTTCACGGCGATCGGTAGTTTTTGTGGTGATATTTGTATCTGGAAGATGAAACGCAGTTATGAAATAATGTATAGAGTGGGAGAAAGATCCATTACTTCGTCGTGGATTTCCAAAGGCTAGAGATGATCCGGACGTTGCCTTTTGCATTACCATACTTTTTAGGGTACCGTACTCAAAGGGTGCGAAAGGGATCCTATTACTAAGCCTCTGCTGTCCGTCCATCCGTCCGTCCGCCGTAAATTTGACTTAAATAATAATAAAAATATACTAATGTTTTTTAATTTTTTTATAAGAATATTTATAAATGTAAATAATATGTTATAAAATGAAATAAAGGATCAAAATATACTAAGAAAATGTATTTTTTATTACTACTACGCTAAATAAGGTTGGCAATACTACTATTACAAAGATGGCAATGTTTTTCGTTTTTTTTTACATGATGGGTCTTTGGGTCTTTGGCAAGATTTGGCAGGTTTCAAACCAAACTATGGCAGAATCGGTAATTTTAAGGTGGTCATACTGCTTGCTTCAACTTGACACTGACAGAGAAAACAGAAACTTCAACTCAGCTGGCCGATAGAACCATTGATAGAACGTATTGTGTTGATTAAAATTCAGATTTTATTTACTCGAAAAATAATAAACTTAAAATTGTTTTAAGTTAAGCTTAAAAACAACAAAATGGGTGTCGATATTTTGAGTTTTGCTTACGCCGCCACCGTTGCTGCCGGTGGAATAATGGGTTATGCTAAAGCAGGTTAGTTTTTAAACATTTTTTTATTGATTCCTTGGCATAAATTAAAAAAGAAAAACATGTAACGTAACCTAACAAGTTGATTTGCGCAACCATTTGAAAAGTTTTTAAATATTTTTATAACTGTAACATGTGTACCTACCTATTATCTTTTATGTAATCAGTTCAAAATCAATTTGATAAGTATCTATCTGTAGCACGTATCTTCGGGCTAGCCAATAGGCGGAAGCGGATATGTTAACCGAATCATAATGGCTCCTCATGCTCTGTTGGTAAAATTTTGTGGCAGTAATACCTACTTACTTATTTGCAATTATATTTAAAACATAATTTTATAATGCATGTTTGGTTGCTCAAAATTAATAGCTACCTATTGATGACAATCACAGCGTTAATACTGTTATCAAGGATTTGTATTAAGATATAAAATAATCTGTGCCTACTAAGGATGATTTGATTAAAAATGCTATTTTTAGCATAGCAATATCTAGGATACCACAGATAAAAAGAATGCTATAAGCTCTTCTGAAAAAGCTATTTATTATTAACAAAGTTAAAAAACTTGAATTTCTATTTTGTTCTTTAAATTTGAAACAGATAGGATCATCATTCTCCCATAATACTCCATCTCTTTACACTTGACTGCTTTGTTGGTCTGGTGGTCGCAGACACTACTGCTGAGCCTGAGATCCTGGATCCGATTCCCCAGTTGGGCACTGTTATAGGGTTTATTCATCAGGATTTTCTCAGTAGCAGCCCAGAATCTGGATTTGTGTGCAGTTGAGGGCAATAGGCTCGCCTCCTATTACATGGGACTTAAACATAACTGGCGAAATGTGGATGTACTATACATACACCCCTGCCTAGTCCTTTGGGGAATACAGGCGTGATGTTATGTTATTTTTCCATTCATTTTTCCAAACAGACTTAAAACATGATTAACACATTGATGGACACTAAACTTCGTAACAATAAAACTTCTATTGTCTTGTTCAGTGACCTTCAACTGATTAATAATGTCATCAAACCCAAACTGTATTAAAAAATTTGGCAAATTTTGTGACGTAAGAGGTCTTTAAGTGACAAGGTCAGAAGATAGTGAATTAACTCTGAGATAAGACATTACAGGCACTCAAATATGTCTAATGTGTATGTTTTAACTTTGAAAACACTATTGTATTTAAATTGAATAGCCATGTTTACATTACGTACAACACCTGCATGCACATGAAGTTTACAATTGTCTGACAAGTATTGTTTGATGTTAATTACCATTATTTATTATTTCCTTACATAACTGCAAGTATAAATGTACGGTGTTGTACTAGTGATCTTGTAATAAACTAAAATATATGTTTTCTAAGGATTGGTATGAACTAAAGTGCAAGATAAAGTGTTTTCTCAAAACTATTCTCACAATATTTTTCAATAAAATTCTCTTTTTTCAGGATCCATACCTTCCTTGGGAGCTGGTATCATATTCGGTTCAATTTTGGGTAAGTTCTTTTTTATAGTACAACCACCATGTGCTGTGTGATACAAAGTAATTTGGCACCTGCCTGTAGGGAATGCAATCTCGAGTTATTTTTCGAGATTTAATCTCGTGGGTAGGCACTCTTGTTTTTGAAACGTCGTTCGAGATCTCGAACGAGATTTTAAGACAGACCGTGCGAATCGTTCGTGTTGATCGGAGCGCGCCGCAGACTATATTACAACAGATATAAGGTGCTGTTTGGCCTACAACACCCTAAGTATCAATATTTACAAAATAAATAATTTATTGCGGTGTGCGGTGCGTTATGTGCTGATTTGTTGCGTAGTGCAGGCAGAGTAGATGATTATTTTATTACTTTTAATAAATAAATAATTTAATTAAAGTTGAGTTTTATTTGCAAAACATAACAGCAATACAATAAGTAGGTAGTGAACCATTTTTATTAAAAATACTACATGATTTAAAAATGAAAATTGGCTTAATCTCGATATTTGTCGATTTTAAATCGAGATCCCGCCATTTAGTTTGGCGATATCTCGAATGGCCAATTTTGACCTCAGAGTTATCGCGCGAGATCTCAAATTGCTCGAATGGCTCGAGATTGCATTCCCTACCTGCCTGAGTATTTGGGTTTATGAAATAGGAAAAGTCTTAAAAAAAGCTGAATGGTGTTGTGGTACACGAAGTTCCTTTCCCTAAATATTATGTTTTAAATAAAATGCACAATGAAATAAATTAACAACGTTTGAGAGTTATTAAATAAAAAGAAATGAAAAGTGTCGTGATGGTCAAAATGTTACACTTTTTTCGGTCTAGCTCTCATTCAGCAAGTGTGCAGAGTAGGATATTCGTTCCAAAAGTTGTAGTCAACATCATTCATAAAAATATCATACGATAATAATTCTGACAATGGTTTCTCTCTCATTTTCAGGAGTTGGAGCTTACCAGCTGAGTCAGGACCCCTCAAACTACACACTTATGTTAGGAACTACATCAGCTCTCGGAGGTCTTATGGGATACAGGTAATTCTTTAATTCCTTCCTTAATCATTACCTATACTCCATTTGAAAAAGATTAGACATTTAAACAAACCTTTTTTTCAGCCCGTTCAACCGATTTTGACTTCTATTTCATAGGCATAAGGATGGCAAAAGCAAAAAAAAAAAGTGTTTACAATACCAACTGTTTACTGCAGCTGCCATTTGTCATGCCACCAACGCAATAGAAGTCAAAATCGGTTGAACGGACTGTAAAAAAGGTTTATTTAAATGTCTAATCTTATTTCAAATGCAGTATAAGTACCTAGGATATCACAGCTATTAGCTACTTACGAAGCAAAAAACAATATGGGTCTGTTTAGGGTGAATTGAACAGACAGCTGTGATATTGGGGAGTTTGATGAACCACTTCTCTTCCCAGCTAAAGCACTAGAAAGGAAGTGGCGAAGTGCGGGCGTTTTGGGGGACTGTCTTATGTCATTTTGTTGTTCAAAAAGTGCAGATTCTTAGCCTAGGTTGAATAAATGACTTGATTTATTGTAATGATGCACCAAAAAAAAACTTTTTTTTTTTAATGAATTTCAACTGGATATGGAATTGATTTGGAATGTGAATGCTCAAAAGGTCTTATTCAGCTTGCGGCTTGCGCTGGGTCACATGGATTCTTAGTGTACCTACCTTAAGGTTTCATTCTGCAACTTCACCTGCATTTCCGCATTAACTGCTGGGGAGTTTGTTGCGCCACTTCTTCCCAGCTAAAGCCACTAGGAAGTGGTAAAGGGTGGGCGTTTTTGGGGGACTGTTTTATGTAATTTTGTTGTTCGAAAAGTGCTGATTCTCAGCCTAGTTTGAATAAATGACTTTTGAATTTTGAACTACCACAAAATGTTGCCAAAGGAAATATGAACTAATCTTTTTTTTTTTTACTTAATTACAGGTATTACAATGGCAGGAAGTTCATGCCAGCAGGTCTAGTGTTCTGTATGTCTGTCGGTATGATAGCCAAGATTGTATTCAAACACGTTGGTGCCCCTTCCCCCGCACTAGGCACCAAAGGGTAATTATGGAAAGAACCTTTTTATTTAGAAACTCTTTGGGCAATATTTTAATAAAAACCCAGAAAAAAATAAAAAGTTCCCTGAGTAAAAAATAAATTGGTTCTTAGTTTTAAGAGTAACCGTGAATTACATTTATTATTTAAGGTTGAAGGAATGTTCTTTTATTCCATTTTCAAACTGCTTTTTTAAACTATTTTACAATCTGTAATGGCTGCTACAATTTATTTAATTTTCCGATTTACAGTGCGGAAGTAGACAATGAAGTGAAGTTTACAGTGCATTGAAAAGCGTTTATTTTAAAAAGTATGATTTTTTTGTATATTTTGTACTGAATGTAATATGGCCCGCACAATAATTGGTGCAATATCTGTGTTCATTTGTTTGCGTTGAGTAAACTACTTTATTTATAACTTTTGTAATACTTAGTTCAAGTTAGGCATGTTTTTTGTTATAAATGATGGCAAAATAAAAGGTGTTGGGAAGATTTTGTTTTTATTTTTATTTTGCAAAATTACTCAGACCAACAAAAAAAGAAAGACGGCGCGCTGCGAACATCAAAACTGAAGCCACCTTTTTATCTATGTGTGAGTCGAAAGGTTGCCATTTTTATAAAAAATACCCCATAACTTGGGTAATAATATTTTATGGGTAGGCTAATATTGTACAAGTAAGATATTGTTAAGTATGGCATTGTACCTCAATTGTTTAGAAGGACCTCTATTCCGAACAAAACAAAAAAAATTACATCAGAAAAAAAAAAACAATTATAAAGTTCTACTATAGGGTATATCTTTAGGTGTAAGTTAACCCTACCCGCGACAGTGTCTTGGGATTGAAAGAAGTGAAATACAGCTTCTTTCGATGACCATGCACATAGAAATTCAATTATAAGTTTGTTGAAGCGTAAATCATAACATTGTCGTAGGTATGTATGAAGTCATTATGTAAATTACTTTGAAATAATATAGGTAATTATATTGTCAATTACCTTTATTAAATACAAAAAGATCACAACAACAAAATCACTGACTCTGAAGAAAAAGTAATATCAAGATAAATCGTAACAAACAAAAAGTTTTTTTAACCATAATATAGCCTTTGGTCCACGATTAGTTGAATAAAGGTCGTTATTATCAAAATGATCGGAACAAACCACGCTAGTTTTCGACGGCAGCCATTCTGGATCATTCCGACTTTATCTTATATCTACTATCCATTTACTTTTTAATTCAGTATTAATTAGAAATCTAAAATATTAAATAAATAAAAAAGAGAACATGAATATAACTCGAAGTAAGAAATCACATTTAAATTTGTTGAATCGAATGGGAAAGATTTAAATCATATTATGGCAACCCTCGCACTTTAAGTCACTGCTTTCGTTTGTTGAGGTTATTTGTTCCAAGTAACCTAAAATTCGTTTAATAAAAAACGATGTTATTTCAAGTACATCAATGCATAAGGGTGAAAAGTGATTCCGTGAGACTTTTTTTGTGATTTGCTATTGTTTTTATAAGTTTTCACTACACAGGAAAGCATAATTATATTTTTTTTAATCAATGTTAACTAGACGACGACTCATGATGCACTAAGAGCGATGAGCATGGTTTTAGTGTAGGTGTGTGCGTGAGCGGGTGTATTTACTTGCAGGAGCACGGTTTTGTGGCTTCACTTTTAATGTTCGCGGCGCGCCGTCTTTCTTTTTTTGTTGGTCTGAGCAAAATTATAAGATAAGGTTAAGCAAGTGTTGCCATTTCCAAATAAACTAATTAGTCTGTAGGTAGGTTACGTCTCAAGTGGTAGAAATTCAGAATAGGAACAATAAAACAACAAAAATCCGTATTCGTTATTTTCTATATTTTTTTCCTTAAAATTTAGAAAGTTTTGGAGGAAAAAAGGGATTTTATACATAAGTAGTTTGAATACAATAAATAGTTATATCAACGGCAAGTGATGTCAAAGTTACAATATCACTGATTTCCTAAGGCATGTTCCATACAACCGAAATACATTGTAAAGATTTTTTACACTATTGGTAACTTTATAATAGATTTAATATCTCTTCATAAATAATTTTAGACATTAAAAACAGCTTAAATTATAACAAAATTGAATTTTTCATAAGAACAAAAGAATCAATTAAAGTTTTGTAAAATGTTAAATTTACTTAAAAAATAAGAAAATAAACCCTAATTTCAGAAGACCGCGAACCAGTCGCTCTTGAAGTCAGTTTTAAAAACAAAAAAAATAAATCTTATTTTAACATTTCTTAATAATTACTGTATAAAAGGCACTTCGTGGCAGTTTCTTTTATGTAACATTGATTTTACAACCTTTATAACTCAAACCTAAGAGTATTTCTCGTTATCCAAGACCGCAGGACACTTGGACTATTCTGTTCCTAACGTTTCTAATATTCTAAGTGTACTTATAAGTTCATTAATAACACAATCACATTGTAATATCACTCACGGAACTGTGTCCGACACTTTCATAAAGCATTGTCTTCGGACACAATTTATTTCACACACAATTCGCACACTCCCGTTTCTATTAATTATGAGTTTGATATTCGGAATAAAAACAAGCAAATAACAGTCTGCTTGCTCTTATTACAGTTACTTATAGATACGATTATTTCGAAATTAACTATCGAGTATTACACGTTTGATATTTAAAATTATCCGAATTACCGAGGTGATATTCGTTGTCCGGGTAGTGTGCGGTTCACAATCTGTAATGTGTTGGAGACTGGAGGGGGACTGCCCTGTACCCGGGCGGTTAGTTAGTCGCCGTTCGAGGGTCGCGGGGAGAAGTCGCGTCGCTCCAGTTAGACAGTCTTCAATGCTCAGCCCGCTCTAATCGTTAATGGCGGCTGCTAGAAAAAATAACTGATTAAATATGACTGGCTATTTTTTACACAGTGATGTAAGAAGAAAATGATTTCGAAAATTGTATACAATAGGTTGATTTTTCAGTAATAAAAATTATAGGCATGATATTTAGGATTAAATCCTAAATAAAGACTGAAACACACATGCTTATGATTATAAGTACATTCGAGAAGACATTATATATAACAATAGTAAAATAAGAGTAAGTAATATTATTAACATAATGTTTGGCACAAAAACTTAGAAGTAAGAGTAGGTATATGTACAATGTAGATGTATAGGTAATGTATCCATAATGTTTGAAGTAGGTTGTGGAAGATATTCGATATGTAGGTATGTAGAAGTATTTATGTACATAATATGATGTCATTCCAGATCATGTTTAGAGTCAAGACTTAGGAATATGCATTTTTGCTGTAATTATTAGGTAAATTTATTATCATCGTATAGTAATGTTTTTTTCCGATGATCTTTTTTTTTTTTAGTAATGTCAGTATAGGCCTGTTCCATGGTGTCTGAATAGGCACAACCTGCCCAAAAATAAAAATAAATTATATGCCGAATGAATTCGCAGTTAGTGAAACAGGCCATGCGTCTATAAAAGAAACTGGATATACCAGAATTTCGTATAATATTAAAGTGAATTCAATCTATGACAACATTCAAAAGTCATGACATGAATAAGAGGTCGATGTCGACGTATGAAAGAGAGTGATCATCCATCGTCCATCCTTACCAATAATTGGCAACCTATTGTCGAACTAACTCGCCGCTCGTCAGATTCCTTCTGTAGGAAAACGTGAACCTCGCTGGCTCAATTTGTACTTGCTGAGAATTCGCATCAGGTCGAATAGAATTGTCACTCGACTTCCCTTGAGAGTAATATGTCCCAATCTTAAAGACAGGTTTAATACTCTTGTCTTGGTAAGGATTCTTTGTTGTCGACCTTCTAAAGAAGCCGTCGAAATCCTCCTTGTTATAAAACCCTCTTTTCTCCGTACTCACGGCAGGCGTTGGAGGTTTTGTAGTAAAATCTTTGAAATCGTAAGGAGATTTCGTTGATGTGATAGAATATTTGTTTACTGAAGGAGGGTATGTGACGCTCGAACTGGGCTGTGTAGTCGTCGTTGTAGTCTTGTCAGTGAAGAATTGGTAAGGTTTTCTTGTTGTAAACTGGAAGTATGGTTTCGCTGTTGTTGTAGTTTTTGTTGTTGTAGTTGATTTTGTAGTGTATGCTGTGCTCTTTTGGTAGTATTTTGGGGTTTGTGCGGGTGGCGCCGATGTACTAGCTACGTACGGCTGTGTCGTTCCATCGTTACTACGTGTTAAAGAAATACAGTATTAGTATTGTGTGCCCCTGTATGTACACAAACTGGTTGCAATGAGAATGTGCTGTGTTCTCATTGGCTGGGCCAGTGCTGTGACTATATTGATGTGGTTTGTGCTGTGGTATGGTTTTATAAATATTTAATATTTATGTAGCCATAATCTTAAGAGGTTTTCTTAATTACAGATTGCTTATTTCTAACAAAAAAACATTATTAAAACAGTTTACAAACATAACTATTCAGAAAAATACAAAACATGTATTAAAAAAACTGTCACAACTGTAATACAAAATGTCACAGTCATAACACAAAATATCACACTCATAATATCAACTATCACATTGATAATATTAAGTATCACACTTATTAGGCTAAATATCAGTATCATAATGATACACACCTGGTAATGTTTCCGAAGAACGGGCTCGTTTCAGGACGCACGTAGCTCGGCGTGTGTTGCGAATAGTCGGGGATTATGTTCTCGTGTTCGGTTATACACCGACCGTTTATACAATACTGGAAATAAATAGATATTAAAATTTGGACCACATAAGTAATTTTTTCTTTTTTTTTCTTTTATAACTATCTATGAAAAGACCAGCGCTCATCGAATTAGTAGGGTAGAAATAAGTTGTAAATACGACAGAGAGTAGAAGGCACTCTATCGTATTTAACAATGGAGATAATGCTGTGGGCTAAGGTCTTTAAGAACAAGCAAATCCAAACAACTTATTCCTAACAAAAATCTTACAAACAACTAAGATTTTTGTTAGGAGTAAGGCAGCTTGCAGCAACTACAAAACGAAAGGTTGGTAAGATAGAAAACTTATCTTTTTTTATTTCGTTATTGATGTCTATCGAAGATACGAAGCTTATCAATTTGAGACCTACGTTTAAAGAACATAATAACAATTTAAAAGTCGTATCTACCTGTCCATCGCCACAAGGCGATCCTTCTGCGGCTGGTCTGTACGCGACGCAGTACCCGCTCGCCGCGTCGAAACAGAACAGCTGAGCGCACACTCGCTCATCTTTGAAACATGCGCTAGAAATTGAAAATTTATGTATGTTATTACTTGGCAAACAAGCAGGCGGACCACCTGATGGTAAGAGTTTACCGACGCCTATAAACCTGCAATAACTGAGGCATCCCAGATGAGATGATATCGAGGAAAAGTGGAAAGAAAAGGTTTACATCATTTCGTTTTTGTTTTTGAATCTCTAGCTATCCTAAAAAGCTCATAATTAGATGGTAATTTTAGTGTTTTTAAAGCAAACCTAGTTATTTATGTAAATCAAAACATGTGTTGAACAATGGCTTACCTCGTCCCTCTATCCTTCCGGCACTGCGCGTCTAACGTCAACAGACGTCCGGGCAGTACTCGCGGTAGAGAGTCGTCTTCGTGAGGAGAGTTGTAGAGACAAGTCGCTGTGTCACCACTGTAATGCAAAATATTCGTTTAAGTTTATTGCGGCTGTTTAGGTTGACCTTATACCGCGCTATCTTCACAAAAAAAAATGTTTCGATTTACCTCCTCATTTCTTTCGTCGGTATAACAGCTAGCTAGCTTAAAGGTGTGATAGTAAAATCAAGGATAACTTACAAATTCCTGGATAAACTTGTAATAATACAGTCATGATAGTGACTATCGCGACTGCAACACGATTATTATCAATTTGATAGTCAATATTGTAGACGTGATAGTCAATTAGTATCAAATATCCTGTACCTACATATACATTATTCTAACAAGTAATAACACAGTTACTATCACGCCTATAACAGCGAATATCCTCACAATAATACCAATATCACACCGATAATAATTTTCACCACTTTATTCCTAATTCATATACTCACTTCAAGAAATGATGGAAACTCTGTACACTGCAGGGTGACCACCTGAATCCCTTCTCAGTGTGTCGCAAATCGGACATGATGTAGCCATCTTCCCACCGACACTTCTCAGCGCCGGGGCCGCCGAGGTAGGAGGGCGGAGGACTGCCGTCGTGCACGGCTCCTAGTCTGAAAGTTTGATGAAAATAAGTAAGTTGGTAGTAATTTTAGATGTGTTCTATGATGAAATAGCGTCAGGCAGGTAAATTTTCTCTGGGTATCAGCCGTGTGAATTAAGTATGTAGTACCTAGTAATTAGTTATTGAAGATAAAGTAGAAATCACCTCAGGTTTCCAAAAGCAAAATTCTGTTACCATCACTAGGAATGAAACTAGATCTATTATTTTGAGCACTATTCACATCAGAAAAACATGAGATGTCACAGTAGATTAACTGATCAGATACCTACATACCTACTTGAGAAATTTCAGAGGAGCAGGGGAGAGAAAATCGGGAATTGTGGCGCAATTTGAGTTAGGTAGGTACCTAAGTACTTATTTTTCGTTACTGGGGTAAAAAGCTTAGGCGTATTGGTAAAAGTGCCTAGGCAGGAGGAGCATTGAGTGGTCTGTATATGAATTAGATACTTACAAATGTCCAACTTCGTGAGCAGCAACAATGATACCGGAGAAGCCACCGGTATCTTCAATGATGGCGACCGAGTTGACCTTCTCGAGTCTCTTGTTCACCACGCAAGCGCCGCCGACGTACGCGAAACCTTTGCATTGGAATAGTGTGTGAGAATTTTGAATTTGGAAGTTAAAAATGCATTTGTTTAGCTAAAATTGAATTTGAAGGAGGGATTTGATTTGATTGGCCCGAGTGTCAATGCACACGGGCATATCTTTGAATATTTCAAATAACTATCATAAGAACTTTAGTAGGTACCTACTTACCGAAATCTTTGAAATAAAATAAGTAAGTCTTAAAGGTTAATTTTCAGTAGGTACTTTTACTGTCGATATCATTGCAAAAGAAAGGGAGAAAGGTAAAAAATTTACAGTACAAAGTAAGAATAGAATTTTTAAAATGAATGCGTGATCGTAGGACTAAGGAGTTTCAGGTAAAAAGAGGTAATAAATATTCATAAAGCTAACACAACTTACAGTTCGATGATCGATGCGTGAAAAAGGTAAGACACAAAAAATACTTAAATATATGCTTAAATACTCACAGTGAAGTGTTGAGGATAAAAGGAGACACAAAACATGCATTACAAACTTATATAAAATGCAGAAGCGTTAAGTCACCGATAGTTACTTTTGCTAACCTTATCATTGTTAGTATTAAACCATTTTCAAAAGCATGCAAATAAGATTAGATATAGGTAGTGCATACTATTAGTGCTCATTTAAAACAACATGCAATTTTTATTCATTTTTAGAAAAATAATAATTATTAAATAAAGTAGAAGCAAAAAGCACAACATTTAATATTAGAATTTCCCGCGCCTCACTCCTATTAAGTCTAGTACTTCTACAAACAGAAATTGACATTTGACACCAAGTCACGCTAGTGACGTGAAACAAACTTTTTTTTATATACAGCCACGTATTAATAAGTTGATTATAACCATTACTAAATGGATTGTCATTTGGGTATCTCCAAAATATGAACATGGACTTTACTTTTAAGATATTCTTTGGGTGTCAAAATATAATCTTTTACCAGAACTAAAGAAAACAGTCAATGACTACAGTAAATAAAATACATACATGCTATTAATTGATTTTAGAAAGCATTTCATGCCTAAATTATAACTTTGTTATTTTACGTACTCAGGCGTCATTTTATATGACGATGAAGTCAGATAGTATCTAGAAAACAATACATGATGATGAAAATAAACGCTTAAATATTTTAGTCAAAATTATTAAGGTTATGTGGATAGAGACAACGTAGACATAATAAAATACAATAAACTTTTATGATCAAACTACATAAAATAGAAGAAGATTAATATTTACAACGTCTCATCTAGATATCTAAAATTATGCATTCACAAAGATTTACAATGTTTCTAGAAGAAAATAATTGCAGAAAAGACAGAATATTATTCACAAGGTGCGAATATGACATCACGGAATTGGGTAAAGGTATATTCAAGTGGAATTATGGATCCATATAAGTGTATAATCGTGAACAAATAGGTGAGGGACTTTGATGAAAAAGGCGTGCTTTTGGAAAATGTAATATCTCTGTAACACGCCTACCTGCTGTCCCTCTATTGCACGCATCGTTGGGAAATTGTCTTCTGCACATGTCTAGTCTGAAATTGTATGGAAAGAATAAAACTCAATAAGATGCAATATTTTCCTGTGGTTCTACAGAAACCTACGACGGCTCGTCGTGGAACTTCTTTGGTTCACCTCATTCCATGTAAGAAATGAAATAAAACTGTCTCATACAAGAATGTCATCTTGTGCAAGCAACTATTGTATAGTGTATTTTTTTTAATATTCAGCGCCATTACCAAATCCTTTACCTTATAAATAAAAATAATGAAGCAAGTAATTAATGTTTCACTCTCAAGCCTCGGTTAATGCCGCGCCGTTTGACAACACCATCCTAATGAACGTTTGTTTTAAAATTTAATTTACCAGCGGTGCCTTTTGTACAGCGACCACCCTTGCGACGACGGCACATGTCATACCTGTTGGTCAAATTAGTTTCCTCGTCTTCATAATAAATCCTTGACCTTCACCTTATCTTGTCTTAAAACTATATCAAGACCGTAGTCCGTAGGTACTTTATACAGTAATTACTTTGAATAATGGCGCTAAATTATGATTTGAAAGCGTGGATATACTTACCATCTTACCTTTTGTCCTGTAAGTGTTACGTGGACAATGAAATAAAAATAATGCTGTTGAGTGTAAACAGAACACAAGACAATGACATCACAAACCAATAAGACCTAGGCAAATTCTATTATTGCAAAGTATCGAGCTAATAGAACTTTCATTATCATCTCGAAACTATAATATTAATCAGATTTGTTGTATGCAAATTGAAAACAAAGTTTGTTCGGTAATATTTATCAGCTTTGCATAAAGTTGTATTCGCATGAGTTTGAATGCAATAAAATTTTAATAGCAATTATCTTCTCACGCGATATTGTGATCACACAGTTTTGAAATAGTTCTCCATGATAATCGTGTTTCAAAACTGGTAATGACTCTGACAACTTGATGGATGACCTATGTATTGTTTAAATTTCCACTCAGTTGTGTCCATAATTTATTTAAAAATTCAAAACTATTTAAACAAAACACACTTATGTTACTTAATTTATGTGCAACAAACAGATTATCGCTATTAAATATTAAGAAACACTGCCCATGGTATATGACTGTCGACATAGTTCAAACGTCCCATAATATTCATTCGATTAATTCGATTGCACAGGCTTTAAAAACAAACAAAAAGGATTATTGTAGGACACCCAGTCACGTCGATGACAACACACACTGCGATCACCGGTCCTCTGCCAAGCGTACTCATGATGGCAGTTGGTATATCCTCATGACCGCCTTTGTAGCAATAATTAAAAAGACCAGCTGTGATCAGCTTTGCTGTTTACATAATTATATCATCTTATAAAGTAATTATTTATGAAAACCAGTTAAGAACTCACTTGGTGATGGCAACAGCTATATCGTAGACAGGTAATCTTCGCTCCCTGAACAGATACTTGCCCATATCAGTGAGCGCTGCTGCCGAGTCTATCGCGTCTCGACCAACACGATTTCTTTCAAGGTATGGTGTAGCATCCCGACCCTGGGAATATAGAAAATTGATTGGTCAGTACAAAGTTCTAGTTTTAGTCTCATAGGTAGATAGTAGTTTGGTACGTATAATAAAGAAACAGGATCCATAAGTACAAACAAAATATTACGTGAAGTAAAACTGAAGAAAGAAGAAAAGGAGGGCAAAAACCGATCGTTGGAGTCTGAATGATCGCCATTATTTTGCACTACTTTGGCATAAAAGTGATCAAAAACCATCGGGGCGTAATATAAAAAATAATTTCCCGCGTCACGTTATAGGTACCTACGTTATTATAATAATCAAGGAAGCGACGTTACTTTAAATACCCAAGGAGAATTATTAGTCATTATGCTAAAGGTTTAAAGGTCAAAATCTTGTGTCTAGGTAGGTAACTTTCTTGGCCTTGAATAATCCGATTTTTAATAATTTCGCAAGTTGGTAACAAAACTTGTTCTTCTCACCACTTTATGTTTTTGTTTTCGTTAGGTATTTTAAATTGACATAATTTTATACCATAACAATTAAATAACCACCATTCATCTCATTAATATTGCAGGTGTTTTTAATTTATACAAATTGATTAAATGTTTTTTGCTTGCCAGTTGGCTAGTTCAGGATTTATTGCTAAGTTATTTCATATTATAATGTACTTTTCTCCTTAATGTTAAATAGAGTTTATAGTTATGTTAATGAGGTTATTAGGTAGTAAGCATATCGAAATATTTATTAACCTTTGAAATAAACATAATTGTGTTTGTACCTATACAAAGTTCAAAATTGAAAGAAATAGTATAGTCAATTGAAAGTGTCTAAAGGATTATTAATATTTTGAATAATCCAGTAAAAGTTTAAATCCACTTACTTTACTCAAAGACTGGTTATAAGACAGTTTTGCTGCGTAGTACAAAAGAGACCCTAAACATGATATTTATTCGAGACACCTACATAAAATTTGCATAATCTTGACCCAAAATATTTCCAATGCAAACCTTTACATTGGAAATATTTTGGGTCACTTTTTACTACTACCTACTTAATTTATTGTTTTTCAAAATGTCACATAAATTAAATCTTTATTGTTTTTACATGTTACTAAATCGAGATTACGCGCATCACTACTATTGTTTCGGCCTTGGCAATAAAAAAAAGTAACTGTCAAAATCAAACATTTAGCTAGCGGCGGGATTTTAAAACTACACGTCAGAAACGAAAACAATTTGGGAAAGGGTTTTTAAATATTTTTATTGAAATGGCCAGTGAAGCAGTGTTAAAATACTTAGTAGATACGAATCGCCCGTATTCATGTGCGGACGTAACAGTTAATTTGCGCGGAGCTTTTCCCAAGTCAGCGATCCAGAAAGCGTTAGATGCTTTGAGTGAAGCAGGGAAAATAAAGTGTAAATTGTATGGAAAACAAAAAGTTTTCGCTGCTATACAAACTGAAACTGGAGCAGAAGATGGGGATGCAACAGGTTCAGTATCTACATCATATTTTATGATTCAAATATTTATATTCATATGAGAAGAGTTGTCTGTGTTGGTACCTACACCTACACCCTAATAATTGTTTTAAATTGACATTCATTTATTTTCTTTTTTAGACTATGATGCTATAACTAAAACTCTCACACAAGAACTAGCTGACAAAACAAATATCTTGAAAACTGTTGAAATAAACCTCAAGACCCTAATATCTACACCAACCACTGATTCAGCCAAAACAAAAATAGAAGAATTTAAAAATAGAATAGAAGCCACAGAGAAAAAGTTGGAAGTGTTGAAAACCTCCACAGAGGTCATGAGTGCTGAGGAAAAGAAAATTCTAGTTACTGAGCATGAAAAATTGTTGAAAGAATACAGGTAATTTTTTGAAAGTATTTGTATAAGTTGCAATTGCATATATTTTTTACTTTTATTGTTTTAGGTAAGTTATAATATAATAATAGACCAACATGATTTTTTATATAAGGAGTTATCAATAGTGAGTATAGTGATTAATACTTTTTTTTGTCATAGACTTTTTGCTTTTTATTTTCAGAAAACGCAAAAGAATCTGCAGTGATATGCTAGATGCAATACTAGAAGGCTATCCTAAGTCTAAGAAGACTTTGCTGGAAGAACTTTGTATAGAGACGGACGAAATGGTTGATTTTAAGTTGATGGCAAATTCTTAATTATTGCCATGTTAGTGTGATTGTATACTGTTGACAATAAAAATAAAAAAAATACTTTGTTTTATCTTTGTGTCTATTTCTTTAGAACTTACAGTACCTGGGCGACCGAGCTTTGCTCTGGGGAAAATAGAGAATGCTCATTTAATAGTATAGGAAAGTTCACACTAATCCATGTATAGTACCTACTTATTCCATGCTGCCATGACAGTAGGTACTTACTAATTCCAGGCTGCCATGTCATTATTCTAAGTCATTATTCTCATGTCATTATTCATTATCTTGTTCTAAACTTTGGGCGACCGAGCTTTGCTCGGGTGAAAATACGGAGAAAACTAATTTTCCCAGATATGAGACTTAGCTAGAACAAATTTTTGCCCCCTTAAACCCCCATATTGCAACTTTCATCGAAATCGTTAGAGCCAATTTCGAGAACGTGAGCACAAATATTTAAACAAACAAAAATATACAAATATTGCTTGTTTAATAGTATAGGATAGGATATTATGTTTTGTATCATACACAACCAATGTTAAAATAGTCATCCTCATCATCTGCCTAGTTTTTCCGAACTATGTTGAGGTCGGTTTCCAGTCTACTGAAACTGCAAAATATATTGAAGAAATTTAGCCAAGAGAAAACCAACCTTATCCCATAAAAATAAAGTTTAGTTTTGCTCAACATTCAACTCACCCTAGAAATAATGATACCGGCAATGGATATCCGTATTCTGGGTCCTTTTAGCAGTTTGTATCGGAGGTCTACGCCGTTCCAAAATGACACGAAGTAACGCTTGATTTGGACGTTGTCGCCTCCGTGTAACCTGGAAACAGAAAACATAATTAAGCCTGGATTTTCCGGAGGCAGAAGTTTATTGGAACGAAGTTCTTTAATGCGGCTTGTAACTTTCAGAAATCGTCACGCTAAAAAGTGTTAATACTTGCGACTGTCTTCTTCTAATTCATAGAGAAAGAAAGAGAGAGAGAGAGAGAGAGAAAACAAAAGAAAAGGGTATAGTGATTACAGTGTCGTGGGATAAAATTGTACACGTCGGCCCGAGTAGGTACACTGCATGAGAGAGTGAATTTGGTCAAAATGAAAATTCAAGATGGCGGCTTTGAAAATTTTCAATCATTTTCAGTTTCGTCATGGATATCGTTTTCACGGGTTTCGAGGGTGTTAAAGCCGATAGTAAGGTCAAAATTAAAATCTAAGATGGCGGCTGGTTTGTAAGTGGAAGGGATTTTTCACATAAAACTTAACGCGACCTGGGGATCAAAACCAAGACCCCGTGTTCAAAGGAATAAAATATTCAAAGAAAAGACAATACATTTCCGAACTTGAGATCTTCATTCTACAGGAGTCAGGACCAAAGAATCATAAAGAATGCGTTTAATATGCTATCTATACCAACGCTAAGTTTTGTTAACCCCCATTCTGTTTTATCGAAAGAAAAATCTCGTTTATTTTTCAACGAAAATTCTTACCTGTAGCCATCATAATCTACGATGACCAGAATCTCCGGGTATATGACGTAGGGTGCTTCTCTTTTCTTCCTGGAATGCGCCTCAGTTGAACGTTTCCGTCTGAATCGCTTGCCCAAGTGATCTGGCTCCATGAATGCTGTAAATATTTAAAGGAAACATATAAATATGTGAATTGAGGTAGACAGTGACTGGATTTTTTTTTGGTCATGTTACAATAAAAATAAACTAATCGCCATCTGTTGAGGACTTTGGGTGAAAATTTCTTTTCGTAAGAAAGTTACCTTCACTTTTTTCCTAAATTTGAAGATTTTTTTATTTTTATTTCCGTAAGAACCTGATTCGGACTATTACGGACAGAAAAAAAAATAGCTAATTCGGTCCAGCCGTTCTGAAGTGATGCGCTTACCCAACGAACAGCATTTCATTTCATATTATTAAAACTGTTTTACAGAAAAGGGAGAGTCAAAGAAAGAAAGAAAGAAAATACGTGTATTTGCGGTAAACATGACGAGAGTGAAGAAGATTCCCAGAAAAATTACAGGTAATCTAAGCCTAATTATTAAAAAAACTTTTCCGTTGCAAAAAGAAAAAAGTATTTCGGTAGGTACATATCATCGTCATTAATTTTAAATCCTTTTATTCATATTTCACCAGACTCCTCGAAACACATAATTATTTAGGTATAGAACCATCCAACTTTTCTATTTTTACGAGATATTTAATTTAATTTAAAATGTAAATTAGGTATATAATAATATCGATTTGAATAGATATTGGTAAATTTACTATTTACCTAATATCAAAGCATGAACGGTGGCTAATAAATTAGGACCTATAGGTACCTATTTTGTTCTTTTGCCTTATTTAAGCAATAGGTAGATAATAAAGGGATAAGACCGCCCATTGTGGCAACCTATGTAAAATTTCTACATTTATATCAGTAATTTGTATGGTATAAGTAGGTACATAATAAAAAGAAAGAAAAGAAAGAAAATACATTTATTTAGCACAGACTAAAAAGTACACAATATAATGAACAGCAGATAAAAAATATTAAAAGAGTATTATAATCTATTCTATTGCTTCTGCTGACCGTCTAAACGCTTTTCCTATCAGGTTTCAGGGGCCAACAGACAACCTATTTACGGATATGTTTGGACCTATGGGATTGGATTGATTTGTCGAACTTCTTATTAGTTTTCGAATATTGAATACGAGGCTTTTGGCTTTTGGTGAATGTGTATTTTATGATATATGTAATTTTTTTTTTGCGTAATGTGCGTTTATTTTGTGCAGAATAAACTATTTTTCTTTCTTTCTTTTCTTTCTTCTTTATCTCTGTTTTACAAATGAAGTACCTATCTAATAAATATTGTCTCAAAAATCAAAGTACCTAGATAGATAGTAAATCAGATATATTCTAAGACATTAGCCACAACCATAGTAATTAAGTTCCGTTGAAGAATTCGATTAGGTTACCTATACTTGAATTCGATTAGGTTACCTATACTTAGATATTTTTTGTTAATGACCTATTTAGTCTAACAAAAGATTTAAATCCATTTCGGTATCTTTTATGAAGGCAATAGTTATCGCCTAAGGCGACGCATGAATTGTCCATACAAACGTAATACCTAAATCATTTGCAATTTGGGCATATTTCCACCATATTATGTTGTTATTCGGATTTAGACAGTGTTTATCTAGGCTCCTACATCAAAACCTTTTCTAAAATGAAGTTTAAACAAATTTAATTTCGCACATTTTTACAGCATAAATGACATGTCTTCATATTGTTTTTCTGTGTCATTAACAACAATATTTATAACATTGTTTCCGCAGAAGCATAGCTTACAATATCAAGTTACAAATTATCGAAAAAAAAAAGGGAAACATATTAAGTTTTCATCAACGTGCTTGGAATTGAATTTTGCAAACATCTCGATTTGTAGTTGCGAGCCGTGTTCGCAGGCCTGTTAAGTAGGTACCTACTGTGATCAAATAATAGGTACTGTTTAGGTAGGTACAGATCATAATAATTAGGTATCATGACAATGCTGTTTTTAAAGAATTACCTACCTCTTTTTTTAGTCTTGTGGCATTACTCCGGAACGAGACGTGTGTAATGTGTAATGTCATGAGAATTCTGTGTGTGGACGCATTACGAGCATTTACATGTAATGCTCGTAATGCGTCCACACACAGAATTCACATGTAACGTTCGGGCTAGCGCTCACGCTGATTCATCGGGCGGCGCGCGAACAGAAATGCTCTCGCAATCAAACACATGCAGGATTTGCGTTGAGTTTGTATGTCGTCCACACTATTCGCATGAAATTACACGATACATTACACATTATACACGTCTGGATCCGACTTTACGCGTTATGAAATAATTTGGATATTTGCCGATAACAGTTTATTTTTTTTCGTATTTTGTTGTCTGGATCTCGTCTACCTTAACACATGTGTGAAAAATATGTAATAATTTTTAATAGTTTTGTAACATTTCTTGTTCTTAATTCGAAAATCAACCCATTTGTTTGAGATGCTTATAAACAAAAGGAACACCTCTTACATCTCGGGTGATTAATTATTTTAGTCGATTTTTACGCGGTTCCATTCTGAATCGATTAAAAGTTTAGCCGATAATATTAGACAGCTTGTGGTCAAGAACAAGTTCAAACGTGCGCCTGTGTGGCCTTTGCCCAGCAATAACACTTAAATAGGCTGCCGTTTCGTCGGTTTTCCCAAAATAGTGGATTATTCATGAACCGCAGAATTATTATAAACTTTTTCTATCGTGAATTTAAAATAATGGGTGACGTTAGAGTCTGGCCTTATGACCCCGTCCAAGACGGAATAACGAATTTATTAGCAAAACGAGATTTGCTCGAAAATCTATGATAACATGACATTATATACGAACGATTTTATAATAAAATATAATAGTTATAAATATTAATCTGGACAATTTGTTTTTGCATGGTTTTGTAAAGTTTAATACTAAAATTAGTCTGGAATAACAAGATTTAAAAAAAAATATTCTTTGGTTAGGTAACTTAATTATTATATGAAGTGAAAAAGAAAATCATTAAAGTCATTCATCAAAATTCATTTCAATTCGTCCAAAATGTCCTGAAATACCTTCACGCAAACCTATCCTAATGTTAATCAACATTTCCGAAAAGTATGACCGTTAATTTTTGAATTTGCGTGTAGACGTCTATGTAGGTTACTTTGCTGGGATTTTAGCTTGCAATGCGTGTAAGATCAGGAACACAAACGAACATAGTCACGAAGCGTAGCGTGATTAGCACTTACTGCGTCCGGATCATCGAAATTCTTCAGCCATTTAACAATCAAATTTAAAAAAAGAATCCGCAAGAATTTGGGAAATATATCAAAAGACAATCGACACGTTTCCATTGATCTTTAACAGTTCATAGTTCAGAGAATCACTACATTAAAATGTTAGCTCTATAAATTTTTAATTGATAGCTAGGTATATTTAGCTTGATCATATAGATACAGTCTAAGAGGTGACATTTTGTTTTAAACCAGTTCGGTTTCCATCTTGGATACGCCGATTTAAATGACGGCTTCCTACCATATACCTCTCTACCTATTTAGGTATAGGTAAGTAGTAAAATTTCCCCATAATAATCGATTATCTACGTCGCTTGCTAAGGACAATGTAACAGTAATGAGTTGTGACAATTCAAGGCACTTTCTGTCATCGTAGAAGCATAGAGAATTCCAAGAAAATGCTTGGCGATGCATATGTCCTAGTCTAGAAAGCAGAGTACCATCCACAGATTATGACAATCTAACAGCACCCCGCGGTTTCACCCGCATAAGTCTCGTGGGAATATCGAAATAAAAAGTATCTTAAGTGTTAATCCAGGTTATAAACTACCAATATGCAAAATTTTATCTAAATCCGTTCAGTAGTTTTTGCGTGAAAGAGTAACCAACATCGATCTAAACTAAACTTTCACGTTTATAATATTGAATATTAGTAGGAAGTAGAATGGTGGAAGAGGATTCCTTCAGGGTTTACATTAGACTGGGCTATCCCTATCAAGTGTTCATCTAGTGCAAAGTAAGGCCGATGGCCGATGGAGCAGACAAGTTCCTGGGTGATCGAGTGTCAACAAGCGTATCGTGGACGCCCCCATAGAGCCAATAGACTGACGCCTGTCAAAAGGACGCTGGGGCCCTGGGAATAACTGGATACGGAAGGTGGGGTACGGAGTGTTGCGAATTGGGGTGAGACGGCAATACGAAAATAAATGAAAAGTATTTTTAACAAACAAACTAGTAGTGATGGACTATGGATTTTGCCGATCAGCCGACTGGCTATAGTGACTAAACAATTGGAAATTTGAATGAATTTTCGTAGATATACAGACTGGAAACGTCATTAGACATACGAAGTTAAACTTTCGAAGTTTACTGTCGTATTGTCGACCCCACCGTGTACCTATATCTAGCAGTGGATAAGCCGAGTACTAAAGTTTGCATGTCCTTCTTTAACACGATTTTACTAGCTTTACTGTCGTATCTATACGCCAGTAAAGCTAGTAAAATCGTGTTAAAAGTTTGCCAACTTTACAGGTCACGACTCACGTGTCAAAAGTTCAACAACTAGTTATATTATAAGCCAACGATGAATGTATTAAGATTTTAGCGTTGACACTTGTGTCTACAAATTATTACGTAAAATGGTATAAATATGATAATCTTCGCAACTTAGTAATAATATCTGAGATAAGATCCAAAAGATATTTATATGTTAATTAGTGTAACTGTATTGGTCTATTAATTCTATTTACCTTAACACCTGCGTGAAATAGTGCGGTTTATTCAGATAGCTTTCTAATTAGAGGATTCTATATTTAATTTTTCGCCTAAGGCCAGGTGCCCACCGCCGGGGATTGACGAGAAGCGAGTAGAGCTACCGACATAGCTTGCAAAGTAAACTGAACTGGCAGTGGGCTGGCCATGTTTGTCGAAGGACCGATGACCGGTAGAGCAGACGATTCTAGGAAGAGTGGAGACCGCATATCGGCAAGCGTAGCGTGTGAGGTCCCCAGCTAGATGGACCGACGACCTTAAAATGGTGGCTGGGATAGACTGGATGCGGAAGGCGGAGGACAGGGTGTTGTGGCACAGCCTGGGAGAGGCCTGTGTCCAGCAGTGGACAGCTATAGGCTGAGTTGATTGAGTAGAGCTAGTAACTAAAAACGAGTAAGCGAGCAACGAGCAGCGAGTGCGCGACCCCGACGAGCGATTAAAAGAAAGAAAGAAAGAAGAAACATTTATTTTGACACAGTTCGTGAAACACAAAATATAAATAAAATTAAAATAATATTTTAACAATAGTGTGTGCCTCACACGGCTGCGCCAAAAAAAGGTTCATATCAGCATGAATGCCAGACAGATGCTATAGACAACTGACGGGGAGTACAAACAGTTTCAACATACCTAATACATAATTACGACCGTAGCAATTAACAATTATTCGCTGATATATACGTAGCGTACGTACGCCGTGAGTCTATCAGTCAGAGTTCTGCCCGCCAAGCGAGCGTAGCTAAGCGAGTACTCTTTGATAGCTTTTGTCGCTGCAACGAACGAGTATTCGTTGGCGGCGGCGGTGTAAACAGTCAGCAATCAACTACTTATATTAATAATTCTTTTACTTACACGGGACTTACAATCTTTTGTATACGTCTTAAGCGAGGAAATCGTTGATAGCGAGTCGCTTCCTCGTCGGGCGGAAGAATAGGTGCCTAGAAGTGGAGGAGTGGCAGTAATGTGCTTATACATTACTGCCACATGCCACATTTTGTCCCTCATGACCAATGATAATTCATTATTGGAAAGCTCTTTCCATGAACGTAATTTGATACTATGTAGGTATATCAGTCATGTCTGGGTCTCTTGGCCGGTAGGACAATTTAACCTACCTCTTTGTATTAATAGGTGACTTTTAATAAATAGGTAGTATAAGTGTTTGTATAGCAATTGTTTGTGTCGTTTGGGACATGACCGAGCTTTGCCTGTTTTTGTGATAAGGTGTAATTTGTCATACATTTCTTTTATTTTTTAAAGCGATCACTTTTTTTTTCAAACCGATAAGTATTAGGATTTTAAAACAAAAGAACTTAAAAGATTCTGAATTAAGATTTACGTCACATTTTAGTTAATGTAAACAGCATTATTGTCGATGATAAATTAATGACTAATGTATTATTTTAATTTGCCACTAGTAGCAGATGTTTTGATGGAATTGCGACGAAGTTAAAATTTATTTGTTACTGTGATTGGAAACTGATAATGGATAAAATTAATAAGCCGGAAGAACAACAATACAAATTGACAATAGATAAAATAATATTTTGGTGGACTAATGAATGTATTAAAATTGATAAAGTTTTAAAATAGTGATGACAAATGTCGTCAGTATAATTATGGAAGCAATTTATACATAACATATACATCATCATCGTCTAAGTAGCTTTACCCAACTATGTTGGGGTCGGCTTCCAGTCTAACCGAATGTAGCTGAATACCAGTATTTTAAATGAAGCGACTGCCTATCTGACCTCCACATCCCAGTTAGGTACTGGGTAACACGATACCCCTCGGTAAGACTGGTTGTCAGACTTTCGGGCTTCTGACGACCCGTAACGACTGTCAAAGATCCACAAATGACAGCCGGGAGCAACGGCTTAACGTGCTTTCCGAGGCATGGAGGGGTTTCGGTATGTAATGGATGGTCACCCATCCACGGACCGTCCTCGGCAAGCGTTGCTTAACTTTGCAGATCGACCCGTGTCATTATCATCATCATCTACCTAGCCTCTTCCCAGCTATGTTGGGGTCGGCTTCCAGTCTAACCGGATGCAGCTGAATACCAGTATTTTACATGGAGTGACTGCCTAACTGACCTCCACAACCCAGTTACGACCCCTTGCCTTGGTAAGACTGGTTGTCACACTTTCGGGCTTCTGACTACCCGTAACGACTGTCAAAGATTTACAAATGACAACCGGGGCAGGTAACGGCTAGGGGTCTCAGAATGTAATGGATGGTCACCCATCCACGGACCATCCTCAGCAAGTGTTGCTTAACCTTGAAGATCGACCCGCGTGGCTGTTATTATTTAGCTACGACTGAAGCAATGTATACATTCAAAATTATTATTATGTTTGCCATCGTTGTGTTTAAAAGATTTAAGTACCTAGGTAAGGATCATCACAATTTTTCGGGAAATTTTGGGTCGGAACAATTTCATTAAATGATATTAGTGTAACTGCAGTAATTTATGCTCCAAAACGTTCAATCAAAGCAAATATGTTTATTGGTCCGTTATTCTCCTGACCAGTTATTTTGCGTCAAACATTCTCACGCATGTCTCATTTATTAAAAATAAATATAATTTTAATAATTAATAGAAATCATAATTATTTCGAAATTATTAATAAGTCAGCGTCACAAAGCATTTGACGTGACCCCTGACCTAATCGACTAAATAATCGTAATCGGATTGCGTACCTACACTATAATTTAGTCGAATTTATCAAGTTAACAGATCCCAATGTATAACGTTATAAAATGAAGTCACAGCTGTGGTTATTATATAATAATTATTGTTGGTCAATTTGCTTTTAAAGTAGGTGACGGTGAAGGTGAGTGTTTTAAGTCAATTACTATGACTAAGATACATTTTGTGTGACCTTCAGACTCAAAAATGAAATAAAAAAAATCAGAAATAGTTACGAATCAGTAATATTTTCTTTAAATTAACATACAAGCAATTTTTCGAAATTATTCACGATTTATATAGTATAATGGATACAACACATGAGCATAATCATTCAAGAAACATAGTGATACGTAGTGGCATTCGAAACCGGTACCATTAACATAATCGATTATATCGATTATAAAGTAGGTATATGTAATCGATGGATGCGCAATGCACGTGACATCTCTATGGAGTTGCACGTGTACACAGATAAATAATAATGGGGAAATATTGTTTAGCGTTGTCGCTACTATTTTCTCATCTATTATGGTTAGAATGATTTAGGTACTGATTTAATAATTTTATGAGGAGTGAACATTTTATGACTGAAGAAACTCATGTTATAGATAACATGCTATGAAATGGTCTCATTATGATTTATGTTCTCTTTTTAAATGCAAAACTAAATGCTTCTTGTCTTTGCGTGATTACGAATATATTTAATATTCGAATCACGTTTAGTCGATTATTATTCGTAAAAAAACGTCTCTATTTAAAAAGTGTCTCGTTTTCTAACGTAACCAATATATTTATATATTTTTAAGTATATGGTAACTTACCGTAATCTCCTAAATGGTCATGTTCTGCTTCCGCGGGGTCTCTCTTGATGATTACGTGTTGGGCGCCATTTAGCGCCTGTGATAACCTCTGTTGATCTTCCCTTTTTCTTTTCACTGGAAAATGTTTACGAAGACGTTAGATAATTTATGACTGTATCTACTGTTCAATCAACCGATTTATAGCCAATAATGAGGACTACTTGTAACCTTTTTTAAAAAGTTCCTAGTATCCGCTGTTGTCCATCTTTTTTAACCTCTAATTTTCATTCGTGTTTTAAGCCGATATCAACTACTTGCAGGGTACGAGCCTCTGCGGGTTTGTCCGAAAGGGTTACCGTGCCCCTTCCAACATACAGGCAACTGAAGGAACACGGGTGGGTTTTAGTCAGCAAGAGTCTGACACGCCCTCTCGCTCGGCCCAGAGCGGGAGAAGTTATGTGATCATTTCCCACCCAAAAAAAAGGGTACGAGCCTCTCCACATTCACGCCAATCTTTTTTGTTTTGTGCTATTTCTATCCCTGAGATCTTCTAACATGCATCATACCATCGTTTTCAATAAGATAATTTAAAAAATATATAATCGTCTACTAATTTTAGTAGGTATTAGGCAGACCCAATCTCATGGAAATTCCGTTTTTTTTTGTTCAAAAACTGGCAGTGTATATAGGTAACTCACCTAAAGGTAGTCCAGTGTCGATGGAGACCATGTCGGCCATGCTGGAGGGGTCCATGAACATCTCATCGTCTTGCGCCGCCGATGTCATGGAGTCCGGGATGGGGCGGATCACCAGGTCGTGACCTATTGAGCCCTCCTGTAGAACAAGTAACAAGGAATATTATATTTAGATAGGGACACGTAGAAAACCGTGTGATAACACTTTTCCCGACCCGAGGATCGAACCTCCCGGAGTTTCCAACGCTCAGCATTCGTTGATGCAGGGAAGCAAGACATAGGCGAGAATTGGCCATATTTCTCTTAAAGACCAGTTCAAGCAGCCCATCAAATTAGGCGACGACTTTCGATGCGACTTGTTCAGTTGTTAGAATATGAACCGCACTTTTAAACATTTTGGTTCAGTGCGGTTAGTGGAAGTGCTCAGGTGCGGTTCGGACAAGTGCTGTTGAAATCATTGCTCTGAGTGGAATACCTCGATGTATCATGGCCAGTCTAAATTTTGCGTAGAAGGCTGCGCAATACCTAATATTTTTTAAGAACCAAATGCTGAATTTTTCAAATCCGTCTTTTAGTTCCAGAGATTCGCGTGTTCAAACAAACAAACTCTTAAGCTTTATTACATTAGTAAAGATATTAAGGAACTTCAATTCAATTAAAAATTCACATAAACCTACACGGGCACTTATGAAACGTCAGATGCAAGGTGCACGGTTCTAATTGATCGTTTCTTACGGAGAAGAGCCGGCAAGAAAATCCACAGTAACTTTTTTTTAAATGGCTTTCACAAAGTTTTCAAATTACAGTGTTAAAAGGTATGTAGACCAAAACCTTTATATAGACCGTTACCTTCCCTTTAGTTTTGTAGACTGCACTTTTATGCAGTCTAAGTTAATTAATTTTATTAGTTAAGTAGTCGGTTTTGTTCAAAGGTTATCCTGCTGGCTCCACTTTACTTGTGTGCTTATCAGTATCGGTTATCACATTGAACTTCCAAATAAAGTTCAAATCATTGTTTTGTTTCAGTTCGGTTAGTTTAACTTGGTAGGTCACGAATTCGATTTCGTAAGGTGTTCATTTACCTATAAATGTAAATAGGAATTAGCAGAGGATTTTTAAACGAGCCTTTTTTAGGCAGTAGGTTCCCATTATGCATTCACAGTAGTCCGGGAAAATTCCTTCTTTCCGTATTCGGCCCAAAAAAAAAATTCTCTGCCTCGCCACGGGTCGTGAAGTACAGGCATAATGTTATACCCACTATTAATTTCATTTGATATAAACAAATTGCGTCAATAAGATGAGTCAAAACTTACAAAACCATTGTTTAAAATAACACGTAATTTTCCGTATATCCCAATTTATTTACGGTCGGCGCAAAATGACGTCAAAATCAAAGACAAAACGTTTTTTTTGCGAACTAAGTTTACAATGTTGGTGTTATGCTATGTTAGTACTAATGACTGGGCAGCCTTTTACAAGCATTGCAATTATCATTCGCCTGCCTTCATCATCCTAAATTAGCATGCATTAAACATTATTATTACTTAATTATTTTCTTTTATAAACCGAGAAATTATAGTTGTCTAAATTTAATGTCAATAATAATGAATTTAATACAATTATTCAGCAATATTAATGTCATCCTTTTCAGGTAGTACAAATTATAATTATTATCTTCATATGAAGTTAAATAGGACAGACTAAATCTTATAGTTTGTATAGGACAGATTGCCACTTTTGGACATGAGAGAAAATCGTTATTTTAAACTAGACTCAAAATACCTATTCTTTTACTGAGTAGAAACATTTTTGGATTAGGTATAGTTTTAGCCTTTTTTGGAATTCTGTTACTGATTTTGCAGTTTTAAACACGTTGGGCAACTTATTATATACAGTGCTCTGCGTGTGCAGTACAATAACGCGTTCAGGGTACTGTTCGGGCTGGCGCGGCACTGCAGCGCTTCAGCAATGTTTGCGGTTAAAACCGTGGATAGTTTTCATGCCATCATGCGGAAGCGTTGTACCTACGTCTCTTATGAGGCGCATGCGGGCCAGTTCGAACAGCCTTCTGAGCGTGTTCGTGGGTCGCTGGGACTCGCCGATGTGGCAGCACTGGATGCGACTACACACTGTGGGTGGACGCGTCCAGGGCTTGGTATAAACTGGCACTCCTGTGCGGTGTCACTTTGTGGTTTTAATTTTAATTTTTAAATTTTTATTTCTTCATGTGGCTTTGTTTTTGTCTATACTCACAATAGCTTTATAAGGTTTTTTTTTTTTGTATTACTAACAGTATATGGACTACGTCTGAAATAAATGGGCTTATCTATCACTTAACAGTTCAATTCTTGAGGATGGAGCGCATAACCTCTTTTTATGGCGAGTGTCGACATTGTGCGTATCTTCTACTTTAGTATGTATATTGACAGCAGAGTTAGAATCTGATATTTTATAAAGTATGGTTTGCGTCATCTAGGTAGCCCTTTCTAGCCATGTCATCTTTTACACAGTCCATCCCTCGTTTCTTTCGTCTTCCCCTACTCTTATAGCTAATGCTACTGTTTAAAATAACACAAAACATAACATAAACTCACGCCTTCTGGCCATAGAGGTAGGCAGAAGCTAAAGAACGTCACTTGCTACTATCCTTACATACTACTTTTGCTTCGTTTACGTTTAAAATAACACATCCTTTTTTTTTTTTTTGGGTTGGAAATTATCAAATAACTTTTCCCGCTCTGGGTGGAGCGGGAGGGCGTGTCAGACTCTTACTGACTAAAACCCACCCGTGTTCCTTCGGTTGCCCGGGGGCCACGATGTCCCTTTCGGCCCATATTCGCAGCCCCGGCAGGCATTGGCCCTAGCGGACCCCGTCAATTCTGCTGACATCTCTTTGAGGCGCGCGTGGAACACAAGACGCCGTCGACCCGGGCCTGGTCCTTATCGGACGGCGAGCTACCCATTGCTCACCGTCCGCAAGCCCGCGCCTACGGTGGCCGGAAATCGGCTCGCAATTCCCGCCCCGGGCGTCTCCCCCTGCAGCGGTTAGGGGCGTGAGGGCGCGATGTTTGCCTCTCCCTCACGCGTTCCGCCTCCTCCTTCGCGAGCATTATCTTTTTCTTAAAATAACACATCCTAAGAAAAAGATTATTCCCATAAAAATGTAGTAATTTAACGAGGTGTCTTTAAGGAAAACAGCGGTAGATAAGGTTATGTAGGTACCTCCAACCAAGCAATCAAAAACTTTATGGTTATAACAATGTTGCTTCAAAATGAATTTTACGATTCATATTTCACAGTTAATTAATGAAACATTGTGAAGAACGTCTTTAATCAGATGCAAATAAAAATTAAATGCATTAATTTTATGGTAATGCAGCTTTTATAGTCTTTTAAAATTTCTAACTGAACAGGCAGCTGTGCTGTTGTGAAGTTTGTTGCGCCACTTCTTCTTCCCAGCTAAAACATTTGGAAGTGATGAAGGGCGGGCGTTTCGGGGGACTATCATATCGTCGCTCGGCATCCAATACCGCGAATGTGACATTATTAACGAAAAACAGATTTTTGTTTTATTTCATTCTAGACGTTCAAATTGACCCAGTATTTAAAATAAAAAAAGGAAGGAAAGCTGCTAAAGTAGCAGGCACGACAGATAGGAAAAAAGTTTTACAGCTCTATATAGTTCACACGAAAATCAAAACAAAACAACAATAAAGTACTTAGTTCCGAATTTAAATAATTGTACAAGATAAAAATAATAATTGATGGACATGGAATTAGCATCGTTTGTATTCGAAAATGCGATGATTCCCGAGGGACATTAAGAAAATAGAAATACAAAAGCTTGGTAGGTGTTGATGAAGTTGCTAGGTCCGTCAGGTGGTTTATAAAAAAATATTGAACCACCAGATTTTATTACCAGATGCAGCTAAATACCAGTATTTTACTGGAGAGACTGCCTATCTGACCTCCACAACCCAGTTACTGTAACAGTAAAGGAAAAAATAAAAAGTTAAGACTGGTAAGAGCTACTTAATTTAGTTAATTTATCTATCAGAGCTTGTATATGTTTTCGATGACATAGCTAATGTCTTCGTACAATAAGATATAGCTAAATGTGTTTTAAGATAAATATGATGAAAGCTGATTCTTGTAAGTACTTACCTATTTATTCAAAGTTGTCAACAATCACGACAATAAAATAACACACACTCCGTAACAGTTAAAGACAGTAATTCTTCAGCCTTCAAGGCTGATCAAGTCTCTGATTAGTACTGTCAAATTCCGCGTTTATTATTTTGTTTGGTTCAATAAAATAGCAACAACCTATTCTGAAAGTATAATACGAGATTTCGCAACAGATTCATAGTGCTTCAGGGATCTTTTGACGCTTGAATGACATTGACAGGAGGGCGTAGACATTTGTGAAGTTGTATTGATGAAACAAGATGGCGGTGTTTATTCCGATTTTTGCCACGCGCCAAAAATTATTTGTAAGTAATTTTCCAGTATTAGCTCACCTCTCATTGTACGGAAATTCTATACAATGCGAGATCAGCATAAACTGGAAATGTATTGCTTGACATATAGCCGTGTGTAGGTACTAGGTACAATATTATAAATGAAAAGTCTCTCAGAAGTCGGTGGTTAACTAACAACAGGCAATGCAAAAATGCCTCTAAAACAGACTGTATCTTCACTACCTACTTTTCAAACTTTAAAAAATCTACAAAGGCTATTCTAAACCTCATATCTCACTTAGCATAGGTACTAGGTATATCTTCATTACTCCTAAAACTTTTTTTTAATTCACGAAGGCTATTCAAAAACCTCACAGCTTGTATTCTCGTTCACACCTACATACTCCGGGCTGGCTGTTGAGCAATCGACCTTAGTCTTGTTTGTAACGCCATTGTGTCTATGGTCTCACAGTGCTAGATGTACGTACACCTTTGATAGCAGTAAGAGTGGCTTGGATTTTAATATTGTGTGATTGGTTGATGTAGGTATGACTAAGAAATAAAGGTTGTTTTTGTTTTTATAAATAATCTGGGTATCTATAAACACACATACTTAAGTAGATATAGGAGGAATTCTAATAATTTTTGGCCGAGCGAGCGAAGCGTCTCTGCTTCAAGTCTGGCCAAATTTGCTTTCGTGTGTCAGTTTGTTGGTAAACCTCTCTGGTCGTACTGATCCGATTTCGAAGATTCTTTTTTTATTTTAAAGGTTTTTATTTATAGTAACTTTAAGTTGGTTTCATAAAAAAATTGTTAAAGATATGATGAGGATCTTGGTCGTGATGAGCAAAATAGCTCCTCAAAATGCAGTAAATTGCTCACTTTTTGATTTCTACCAGTGGAATCGGCTCTTTAACTACTAGGTAGGGATTGATGGAGCACCTGGGACCACCTTCTCATCACAAACATAATTCTGAAAATAATTTTCAGAATTATCTAAAACGAGGCTTTAAAACCAATATTAATGTTAGTTTTACAATAAGGTCACTAATATGCGATAGAAATAGAGGATTTTGAAGCGAAGATACTAACAATGGCTAGAAAAACTTTTTTACAAAAAATACAACCGACTTCCAAGCTACAAAGTGAAAAATAACTTTAATTTCGGAAGTCGGTGTCTTTGGATCCGTATTTTAGTTGTTCGACACCGACTTCCGAAATTAAAGTTATTTCTCACTTTGTAGTTTGGAAGTCGGTTGTATTTTTTGTAAAAAAGTTTTTTTTTTCACTTTTTAGTGGGTTGATTTGTAATTTATTAAGTTACAATAGCCTTATGTCAACTGCTCATCAAAAATACCCAAATCGCTATAGATGTGCCTTTAATATTTGAAGAGTTCCCTCGATTTCTCCAAGATTTCATCATCAGATCGTGACCAAATGACAATGGGACCAACTTAAAAGTATACCCTTTCAAACAATAAAATAATTTTTCAAATCGGTCCAGCCGTCTTCGAGTAATCGGGGAACATACATAAAATAAAAAAAATATCCCGATGAATTGAGAACCTCCACCTTTTTTTGAAGTCGGTTAAAAAGGGTGAATGACTATACGATCTAGACATGAATGGAAGACAAAAGACGTCATAAATTTTGCCGACCCGGAATAAATTGTGATGAGGATCAGAGGCTGAAAATGATTAAAGCAAAAATTAATGAAACTGGAGAAGATTGGAGAGGTGATAACAAGGAATTTTAAAACTGATCTCCTATTCCATTGGACGCAATACTACGGGCAATGCAATTAATGATTGTTGAAACCACACCTGAACCTAATCATTAAAGTCATTGAGAGCTCAACAGCGGACATTCAAACTTTTTACAAAGCTTTTTCTGTCAATACAATCGCTGTTTGTCCTTGACTCAAAAAAGATTAACTATCGTTTAATAGTTTTCGCAGCCTGTCTGCTACGCTATTCACGATTAGTTTATTAGTATGCAAATATACTCAAACACGTTAATAGCCATTGTAGCCACTTCCTCTCTCAATATAGTAATTTTCCTGTGTATAAATCTTGGAGATAACGACCACGCCTGCTTGTGATTGTGTTGTTGGTCTAGCGGTCCCCAAGTATTTTTGAGTTTTTCTAGTAGGAATTTCTCAATAGCCGCCTGGAGATTGGAGAGCTCACCCCATATTACATGGGACATAAACATAACTGGCGAAATGGGGTGTACCTACCTACTATAAACCTTGTAAAATCTCTGCTGATCTTACGATTAATACAAGTGCGATGTTAGGTTACAAAAACACGCCCACAGTAACATAGTTTCTTCCATGATTCTTCATAATCTTTACTAGTCACGTCTCTAGTTTCTTAGTTTATGGTTAGCATTGACATTGGGACGTGTCCGAAATCCAGAGATTGTCACATCCTGTTGAATGTATGACGTTTTATGTTAATCGCGTCAAATATTTAGGATCTTGTCTCATGTTGGGTTTTCTACATAGTCCAAGGATAGAGCTTAAGTTGTCAATCAAAACCTTTTAACTGTCACATTTGAATTTAGAATATTGTCTTTGAAGGCAAAGGGACAGCCAACACTCAGCCTAGGACAGGGCCACGGAATATCGATAACACTATTAATCAGTTTAAATTTCAATAGTTCAGTAGTTATTAATCTTTCAATTAATACGACGTAGATAAACTGCTGAACAACGAATTATATGTGAACTTTGGCTTTTCTAAACAGCAGCAGTTTAATGTATGAGGTTTTATGCAAATGACGCCAAATATTACAACAGTTGCTATAATTATTAATAAATTCATTCTTGACACGCATCGTTTAACAATTGTGTTAAGGCCCTTTTATTAACTTGCCGATCTCGCTGCTTTAAAATTTTGTTCAGTGGAGCAACTTACAACACTTTGGTTGGTAATTCGCAAATTAAAATATCAGCCTTTTGGTTTAACTTGAAATAACGCGCCCCACTACCGCATTACCCATAAAAATCCGCATTCCTGAGTGCGTAAATGCGGTAGTGGGGTGCGTCATTTCAGAGTGGAAAAGATATGCATTTGAAACTGCAAGAATGGCGGCAGATTTAAAGTGTGTTCGAATTACGAATTGTTGAATTCATTAGTGGCCAGCATGTAGGTAATTGTCCATGGTGTCATCGATTAAATCGTATTAGTTGATTCTGGTAAATCAAGCTAGATCGACGCCCAACATGGAGTATAAAAGGTGATAACTTACCACAACCAGCTTGCCATGTTTGGGGTGTCTTCTGATGAGTAACGCGGCTCCATTCTCCTCGTCCTGGTATAAGTCGCCGACATCTTCTTCATCTTCCTGCAGGCAAAAGACATAAAGATTATAGCTTTGTACATCAGGACGAAAAGAAAGCGAAGGTATACATTTTTTTCATTACTATTAAAAAAAAAAACGAAATGACAGTTGATTGTGTCAGACAAGCTATATAACTTTACGATTTGATACAGCACGTCAATGAAAACTGCTAGTTGTTCAAAATCTCACACAACTTTTTCTTTAATCTAAGTGCTGATTTTTCCAACGTCTCTATCTCTTATCCATGATATAAAATTGACGTCTGTCAGTTGGAATAATCAGCTCTTAATATCGAAATTAAAGGCTGGACTTACACATTCTGAATTCCTCTCTGAATTCAGAGTCGGAATTGATATTATTAATTAAAAAAGCCCGGAATTGCATACAATTTAATTATGCTCCACACACTTTCAGATTATGGTTTTCTCCAACTCTGAATCCAGAATATGTGAGTCCAGCCTTAGGGCTGATTTTGAACAACTAGCACTTTTCTCAATGGTGTCAAAATTGGTTTTATTTTACTATCTATACTTTACGTCAACTTTCCCAAAACCACGGTTTAGGTATAGTTGCCTCTAGCAGCCGTTAAGACCAACTCAAAAGCGAGCCGTACACCGCCAGCTAGTTAGTTTAAGGTTACTCGTAGTTAAGTTTAGCTGGCGGTGGACGGCTCACTTTAAACTCACATTCGTAAGAAAAACTTCCGATCTAGTGATAAAACTTCAAATGCATCTAGCTAGCCTAAACGTGAAATAGCGTGGGAACTCACAAATCGTGATCTGAATGCCCGAGACGGAGGCTGGGCGTGATATATTTATTTACTTATCTCTACGTATATGCCTACTCAAAATCATGCGTTTTAACTTCGTGGTTAATGTTTAAAACAAAGGATTTCGCATCGCTTTTACTTTCATTGTTTTCCTGCGTGCATTTTGTGCTGTTATGGCATGAGCATTGGCGAATTTTGTAAGCAAAGTTCCGTTTCAAATCCATGACATTGATTTGATTCCAAATAGCTGCAAGATGTTTATTTAAATGCTAGATTAAACCCTGGAACTATATTTAGAGATTTAGAATGTGTATTGTGTATTTATTTTATTTTATGTTTTGTATCTAATTTTATGTTGCACCGGTTGAAGTCATCACGTCAACGCTGAGTGTAGCTGAAAACCAGCGCTGTGGCTCTGTCTCGCATAGGGTCACAGCATTATGCTGACCGATGGCCGTTTTGCGTTAATGTGACGCATATTTTCCCCAACTTGTTCATTTTTACTGTTATGTATTTTTTTTTGCGTCATGTTTGACCGCAATTAAATCGTATTTTCTTTCTTTCTTTTCTTTCTAACTTTGAGACATTGTAAACTATCTACATCATAGAGCCTAAGCATCACGAAGCTGAAGTTACTTATTAATCTGCCGTTAAGCTTAAAACCTCATTTCACTAAATGGAACTTTATCTCAAGATTCTTAACAAAACACAGTCTGCATCATCCTTTTACCTTCAGCCTAGTCATACATGCTAATTTATGATTGCCAGCGCAAGTCTTGAGGCACAAAATAAATATCGTGAAATAAGGAAATTCCCAAAGGTGGCCACGAGATTAATAACGTCATTCTAAGAAATGAACCTTCATATTTCTTTTTTGTATTTGAGTGTACCTACTCTGTCAAAAAGTAATAAATCTTCCTCTTCCTTAAACACAAATAAACAGCATAGCCTAATAAAAACAACTAACTTCCTAAAAATACACTACAACGTGAAAAATTATTTTAATTTCGGAAGTCGGTGTCTTTGGATCCGTATTTCTTATTTGTTATGGTACCTACCCCACACTAATTCGTATACCACTACTTGCTATGTAAACATCAGTGACAGGAAGTATTATAAGTACATCATCAAGATACATAAAGTGAATTAAAAAAGGTTTATCAAAGCAAACTAAAAAACTGCCCAAGCAAACTTAATAAAATTTATATGGGACCACCGCGCAAACTTCCACTATATATATATATATCGATACCGGAAATTTCAATTGTCGTAAAGGACATTGTATTCCCTGTCCTTTACGACATTTGAAATTTCCAGTGTCGATATATATAGATACCTATCTTTACATTTAACTTCGGGTACGATCGTGTCTCATCAGGTGTCAAATTTTAACTGTCAATGTCATGGTGCAATTAGCATTTGTCATTGTTGGTGCCTTTTACGGCCTTTTGTTTATGCCTGTTCTTTTCATTTCACCTATCTTTGTCTACGTCATTTGGGGCCATTTATACAGAAAGGAGCTTGGCTAATCTATCGAAATTGGTACAACCACATTTGTATGGAATCCAAAAATAAAATCCACATCGTTTTCATAGATTGGCAATAATATTAATATGAGTTTAAGGATAGGTTTTCTCAATAAACATTAATTAATACTTATAATTTGCAACAAGGCTGTAATATGCAAAGTATTTAATAAAATAATATTATAACTTATGAAGACATAAATAAGAATATGCTTCCGTAGTCCATCTCATGATGAATATCATCTCACGATTATTCACATAGTACAAAGAATTTTATGCTACAAGACCATGTATCATAAAGTCATGGAGATATTTTCGAGTTATTTTCACGATCTTAACATAAAAGGAAGTGTAAGCAAGGAAATAATTGTCTATGACACATTTGTTGGTATAAAATATAGCCCAGTTGTCCTTTCATGATTTCCGCAACCCTTCGATGTGACAATGAGAAAAGACGACGCGGGAAAACTTGACAGGAGAACTTAGAGCGCGGAAAATTTAAGAAAAGAATTGCTCCAAATCAAATTATGATCTTATTTTACGATTATCAAGCGATTATTTTAGCGCATGTAACCATGCATTGCAATCTAATGTTTTGTATGAGGTAGGTGGGTACTTACTTGTAATTTTAAGAGGTTCAAAGCTTTCATATTCAGGTATCCAGGAACTTTCGATTAAGCAGTAAAAGGGAGAAATTCAGAGATAAGTATAAAAATTCTAAATTAGTATCACAAAAAGCATTGATTATCAAAGTTGAACCTCCTTACTTGCAATATTTAAACAAGGAAGTACCTAACTCACTATTTATTTCACGGTATCGCTGCGTATGTGTTGTTTGCCACTATAACCTCTATATGCAATTATCCATTTTATATGCTGATACGGTAATAAAAGGAATGTGGTAGACGCTTCCTCCTATGTTTATTTTATTAGATGATAATTGCAGCTGTAATACACGATGTACCTTCTGCCGTCATCATTTGTACCTTAGCACTAACATAATGAAGTAGGAACTACGTATATAGGTGCCGCGGAGGCAGGCAGGTGTGACATAAGTTGGTGAACAACATTCCAAAGTTTCAGAAGAGATTTGTGAATGAAAACCGTATTATTATTATGTGTTTGTAACAATTTATTGAAGAGTAGAGAACACCTTTGAGACTTTAATATATTTTGTTTTACGATAATAAATAATAAAAACTCTGTAATTTTTATCGACTATGTTTGCTGACTGTACCATCGCCATAATACAAATCTAAAGGATGTTCTAAATTATCGCCACGAATATGAAAGCGACAATAGCTCGTGCAGTCGTGAAAATGGAACTGACTGCCCCAGAGTTGCCCTGGTTTTTTTTTTGTTTTAGATAGGGCATCTCGTAGTTGACCTCTGAGATCATGACTACTTAACCGGGCTTTCCTGTGGGTGCCTTAAGCTACTACAGTTAAAATCTCCAGCCAGGGGTTATTCAACTATGCTAATTAAAACTAGGTGACCGCTCGCTAAGGGCACCCCCTGTAGGGTACGAACCTCGACTTAGGGCGTCAACCGGAGGGAGGACATCAAGGATGGGACAGGCTGGAAGTTGCGGTGGACGTACATTTTAAAGTGTCGTCACTAATGGATGCTCGATTTATTGCATCCATTGTATTTGCTGAAATTTTAGACCCCTAGTGGCATTCTACCTTATTGGCTAAATGAATATTATACATATTAATGTATAATGTATTTATTATCTATACAAATAAATAAAAATTTAAGTGTCTATTTGTAAAGTCAAAATAACAGCGTTTTTACTTAATGCATATGAAAATATATACGGTACAGTGTAACAAAAAAACATTTTTTTTGTCTGTCTGTTTCGTCTAATTGCCGAAACGGCTGGACACATTTTGGCGGGACTTTTACTGGCAGTTAACTGATGTTTTAGGGAGTAACTTAGAACTAGAAAAAGAATTAGGGCACACGCGGGCGAAGCCGCGGGCTGCAGCTAGTTATGTAATTAATAAAATACGCCTTTATTCAAGAAAATAAATTACATCGTGCTCATTATATTATTGTGTGAAGTTTTAGTCTTGAATTATCACACAATGGTATGGTATGGTATGGCTTGATAATCACGAAGACTACTGTTCAATGGGGAATAACACCCTTAGCGTGGGGTGTTATTCTATACTATTTACGTTTTTATTTTATGTAAACTTTTTACATAGGCAAATCAGGTATTCGCAATTCAATGTCTGTATTATGTTATGATATAAATTAAAACACAGACAGCGTGCAGGTGATAGAAACAACAGCCTGTATTATATTTATGTACGAATACTGTATTATTTTATGATAATTATTTTAAGTGCAGAGACAACCTCTGCCTTTAAATTAAACCTAAGTTTTCAACAATATTTACTCGAAGGACTCGTCATACTGTTTACAGGAATCAGCAAACATTTAATATGCATTTTTGTAATGTAGGCACAAGAAATCGCCAGACAAAGCTGCGAGGATTTGAGAAAATTAAAGTAGTTAAAGAAATAATAAAAGAAAAAGAACGAGACACAGATCGAGGTGACATGGCTAAGGTACCTAAAGTGCCTGCTACAAAGGTTGCCAACTGCGTCCCCGACAGAGGTGACCCTGGTTGTCGACCGGCAGAGCTGTTTGATATTTAGTTGTAAACCACCATCTATACGGTTGTAAACCACCAAGGTCAACTCTGTCGGGACGCGGTTGGCGACCATGTAGCAGGCACTTAAGGCTGTTTGTCCACCGGCACCGTCAATAGGGCGTCATCGTCAACGAGAATGATAATGACGGCGCCAAAGTAGCTTTTTTTTATGTAGAGCATCTCGTAGTTGACCTCTGAGATCATGACTTTCCAGCCAGGGGTTATTCAACTATGCTAATTAAAACTAGGTGAACGCTCGCTAAGGGCACCCCCTGTGGGGTAGGAACCTCGGCTTAGGGCGTTAACCGGAGGGAGGACATCAAGGATGGGACGGGCTGGATCAAAGTTTTGATCATGATTATTAGTCGGGGAATTTAAAGCTACGTGCTCAGCTGCAACAACTGCTGGCACCTCGTTATCGAGCAAGGGTTGGGGGGAGTATCATTTACTCGGGGACGCAGTCGTACACTGTGTGCGCAAGTAGCGATACATAGGTACATAATATTATGGCCACGTGTCCACCGTACACCACCGGACATCACGTTCGGTTCGATTAATCTCGTTGCTCGTTGACGTCTGATGGTGGTGGCGGTAGACAAACAGTGTAAACCATGCTTAAGATTTTGATTTGGTTTAGCAAGTTAACCGTTATTAGTTCCAAAATACTGCTTGAAGTCACGCCCGGCATAATTCTTTAAATTAAAAGTCTAATTGAATTGTTAAAATTGTAACAAATACATACTTAATTTAACCAAATCCATTGTCTATTTAGTGTAGGTTGTAAAATATAGTCAAAACTGAATAAAACATCCGTTTATAATGGGCATTAAATTCTTCCAGTATTCAAAGAATAATGTAATTTTATCTGTGGTTTTACTCCAATTCTGTCAGTTCATAATTCAAGTGACACCTTCGGTACGCAATTATATTAATTCGTATTTTATTGATTGTCAATTGTTTTGTTATTTGTAGCTGCATTTTAAAGGCACCTTCCATCTTCTATCTATCTATGATATCTGGTTTTTTTTTTGAACGACGATTCTAATAATGAAACCTTGCTAGATCAATTTATCGCCCCCGAAACCCACTGCATCCTAAATTTCAATCGTTGGAGCCGTTTCCGAGATTCAGATTATATATATATATATAAGAATTGCTCGTTTACAGGTATTAGATATACATAGATAAAAATCAATTGCCGTGCGTTAGTCTCGCAAAAACTCGAAAATGGCTCGACCAATTAGATTTGAATAGGTACTGGGGTGGTTTAAGAAAAAAATAAAATTAGGAAAAACCCAAAGACACAGTCGAAAAATTAAATTTTTGTATGGGAAATGGCACTTCGGATTACTCATGTGGTACGAAGTTCACCGTCATCTAGTTTTTAAATGTAATTCTTCTGTACGTCTGTATGTCAATGAACTCCTAAACGGCTGGACCGATTTTGATGATTATTTTGTGAGTGTTTGAGTAGGTCCCTGGATGGTATAGATTCACAATTGGACCCGGTAGGTGGCACTGTTCACAAAGTCTGTCAGGTCCACTAGTAAACAATTATATTTTAAGTACCTATGATGTTTTTACCCACTTGCGCGTAATGTAAAAAACATTAAAAAAGTTAATGTAATTGACCAACTTCGATGCCATCTTTAGGTTTATTATCATGCCTGACGCTATTAGTTAGGATAAATTAGGAAATCTTAATTTTGCCATCAACAGCGACAGGCATGCGATAGGTTAAGTCCAATGACAGGATTGTTTAATTTCCCTATTTCTTTTCATAATAGTGTTAAACAAAACTCTTATATTTTCAAAACAAACAATCATCAATAAATCATCCAACATGAAACTTTAGAACAGAAAAGACAAAGATGATAATTAATAATAATTGTTGTAATGATGAATAATTAATAATAATTATATTATGCATCATATATTTTGCATATCTCTGGGATCTGTCACATGACGTCAAATACGGCTTGTTGATAGCAAATGACAGGACAATGATCTCAAAAACATCAATAAATCAAAATACAAGTATCCTCACAAGAAAACCGTGAGAATAACGTGAAAAACAAACGATTTGCTAAGAGGATGTTCCTCGTTCATATGCTAATTGCTTATAGCAGCTTGTTTATGGCATTATTGCAATTATTATTAATAATGTGACGTCAATATTACCTCTATTACCTTTGATGAAGCACCTTTTATAATGAAGGAAAAATATCGAGATGAATAACTTCTCTATGGTTCTTTTGTTCTGTTTTGTTTAGTATTGTCATGTTAAAAGACAAAAAAAATATTTTATGCCAGTTGTAGAAGTAGGTAATAAAAACATTTGACAATTATCTGTCAGGATATGCGCTATTGTAGGTGTTATTCTGTCTTATTCTGTGGCCTTATTACTTTAAGGTGGGAGCGCATACGTTGATAATATTTATAACTAAACGGTACTAGATTTGATTCATTCGGGTAATTGGGAAAAAGTAATACTATTGTCTGCAATTTTGTAAGTATAGTTTGCAATTTGCATGATTAATAAAATATGAGGGCCACACATTCTTGATGAGAGCAGAAAAAGTGCCTGCTCCCTAATCGCGTAACACACGATCACACAATCTGTTTCCTTTTGACAGTTCAACAACATTCATTGAAAGAAAAAGAAAGATAGAAAAAGAAAGAAAAATGGATTTATTTGTCACAGAAACACGTGCATACAAAGACAAGAGTAGGTAAGCAGAAAACAAAAAACTTTTTCACAAAAAATACAATCGACTGTCAAAAAACTAAAATACTGATCCAAAGACACCGACTTTCGAAATTAAAATTATTTTTCACTTTGTAGTTTGGAAGTCGGTTGTATTTTTTGTGAAAAAATTTTTTTTCACTTTTTAGTGGGTTGGTTTGTAATTTATCTAAGTTACAACACCCTTATGTCAACTGCTCATCAAAAATACCCAAATCGCTATAGATGTGTTTATGATATTTGAAGAGTTCCCTCGATTTCTCCAAGATCCCATCATCAGATCGTGACCAAATGACAATGGGACCAACTTGAAAGTATACCCTTTCAAACAAAAAAAGAATTTTTCAAATAGGTCCAGCCGTCTTTGAGTAATCGGGGAATATACATAAAAAAAAAAAAAAAATCCGACGTATTGAGAACCTCTTCCTTTTTTTTGAAGTTGGTTAAAAATAGATATAATGTAGTAAATAATATGCAAACATGAGTATAAAACAGAAATAGTCGGCAGCTGTGCTGCACGCTTAGAGTACATATCACTGGAGAAGCCATAAGCGCAATATTCCGAACAAAAGTCTGTCACTTTTGGCGGGGGACGCGCGGTAGCTTCTACGAAAAAGAACAATAGCTATTGTTTTTTCGAGCTTGGAAAGAGAAGTCCATCTTCGGAATTTTCTTGAACCCAGAAATATTTTTTTTTCCACGGAGCACTGATGAGAACCTCGCGACTCAAAAACGATTAACATTGTGCGTTCGAATCGATTTGAAAGTAGTTTTTATGACCGTGATAGAGAATTTGCTCTTGTACTTTTACAGAGGGGAAGTGTTCGTAAGGCTTCTCCAGTGATATATACTCTAAGGCTGCACGTCATGACTGTGACAAGAAGGCTTCCACTCAGCATGATGCTGAGCTATGGGGGACCCTCCCGACGATTTTCAGTGGTTACCCGAAAAAGACGAACGGAAATCAAGTCAGGTTCAGCAATTTATGCGTTTTTACGTTGTTGAGCAGACAAATTTTTTGAACACATGAAACAATGAATATACGAGTATGAATAATATCCTTTAAAATTAGGGTGCAGGAGTAAACAAAAAAAAAAAAACTAATTTTGCTGAGGTGCAATTTAAGTTAGGAACAGTTAATGAAAATTGATGCTTTTGTACCCATGCCTCAGTCCAAAAACCCTGACCCATCACAAGCTGTTGTCATACTGCCGGGGCTGCGGGTATTGTCCGAAAGGGTTACCGTAGACCCTGGCAATATAGGCAACTGAAGGAACACGGGTGGGTTTTAGTCAGTAAGAGTCTGACACGACCTCCCGCTTCACCCAGAGCGGGAGAAGTTATTTAAAAAAAAAAAAAAAAAAAAAAAAAAAAAAAAAAAAAAAAAATGTTGTCATAAAACGCGGTTTTAAAATTGCAATTGCTCTCTGCAAACAATAATCAATTTCGCTAGGTCATAGTCCATAGAGCTACATAATTGCACTCGCATTACAATCATATTCAGGTAATACAATCGCCCGCCATATTGTCGCGTAAATTACGCGATTGTTCGCACGTAATCGTTAACGCATGAGCAAAGGGTGCCAACGGGACCCTATTACTAAGGCTGGCCGTCCGTATATTTGTCACACGACGTCCGTCCGTCTGTTACAAGGCTTTAAGCTTTTGAACCGTAATAGGTAGACATTTGAAATTTTCACAGAGTGTGTCGTATTACATATAAAACATACACATAATCACACACGCAACCACACATATACACACACACTAACAGACTAAATAAAAATAATACATTCATTAACTTGTAACTCTTTTTTTTTTTAATAACTTTTGTTTAAATTTTGTTTAATAACTTTTGTTTTAATAACATGTTACACTAATAGCAAGATATAAAGGAGCGGCGCCTCCTGGCACAGGCATCTATATGCTAAAAAGGGGACGCCACCAACTGTATAACGTATGTACAACGTGTAATATTGAAATAAACATTTTTGTATTTTGTATTTGTACATATCATATGGCCGCAATAACAAAAAAAAAAGTTAAATAAAAAGAAAGCGTCCCCATACAAGAAACGTGTTTTATTTGGCGTTTTTACTAAAATATTTAAAAAAATAGTTTAAACATTGTGTGGTGGTACGGAACACTTCTTGTCACTTGTGTGAGTCCGACTCGCACTTGGCTGCCTTATTTTTTGTATTGTATAGTCTCGAGTATGACTTCGAAAAAGCACGATTTGAAGTTTTTTGCACCTTTCTACAATAGTTACTTACTAACGTAGGCAAAAAAAAAACCTTATTAATTATGTTTTTAATAACGTAAAGCACTTAATATAATAGTGTCGCGTACCTAATGAACACAAACACACGTAAATCTTAAAAGCACGTGCAAGATGTCATTAGCCAGCCGGTGCGCAGACGCACGTGATCGCTAATGAGATGACATTATAATTTCTAATCATTACCTTTTTATGCTAATTATAAAATATATTTTTATTTTTGTATTTAATCTTTAACCTGTGAACTATATTTTTTTTAAATTTTATTTCGCAAGCGAGCAAAATGTCCGCTTACGTTTTTATTTTATTTTTGACTGAGATAATGGATACCTTAATTAACAAAAAGAAGCTTAGCTACCATGAATACAAACATACATAAACTGACGCCTCCTTCCAATGGGGGGTAGGCAGAAATTACATACTCCTTTTGCTTCATTTACGTTCATACATCTGGCCCAAACATACATATATCCAATTGAAAAACAAAACACATCACCACCATACAACTATATAAATAAGATGGACACAACTGACAAGTAAAAGATGTACTGTCAGAATAAAAAAACTTTTTTACAAAAAATACAACCGACTTCCAAACTACAAAGTGAAAAATAACTTTAATTTCGGAAGTCGGTGTCTTTGGATCAGTATTTTAGTTTTTTGACACCGACTTCCGAAATTAAAGTTATTTTTCACTTTGTAGTTTGGAAGTCGGTTGTATTATTTGTAAAAAAGTTTTTTTTTTCACTTTTTAGTGGGTTGATTTGTAATTTATCTAAGTTACAATATCCTTATGTCAACTGCTCATCAAAAATACCCAAATCGCTATAGATGTGCCTTTAATATTTGAAGAGTTCCCTCGATTTCTCCAAGATCCCATGATCAGATCGTGACCAAATGACAATGGGACCAACTTGAAAGTATAATACCCTTTCAAACAAAAAAAGAATTTTTAAAATCGGTCCAGCCGTCTTTGAGTAATCGGGGAACATACATAAAAAAAAAAATATATCCCGACGAATTGAGAACCTCCTCCTTTTTTTTGAAGTCGGTTAAAATTATAAATACCATAATTATGATGCCATAAACAACACTGCCACGTGCCGATAGCGCGAAACGCAAATATATGCTAAGATAAAGTAATAGCCCATCTAAATTGTAAAAATATACATAATGGAGGATAATCGTACACATTATTGGACATAAAAATCTATCGTAATACATAAATAAAATTAAGGTATGTTTAGTTTGAATAATTATTTCGGCAGAATTTTCATACAAAATCAAGAAAAAATATTTGAAAAATATTTTCTACGTCAATAATATCAAGTCATGAAAATAAATAAAAAAAACTCGCTTTAATTTAGTCAGATTAGTTTCCTAATCTGCGATGCTATTCTGAAAAATCTCACCGTGAAAACTTAGGTGAATCTATTAGTTTATAACTTGTTTTAAATAATAAACTGTAACATAAGTTCAATATTCTTGCAGATTTGTCAAAGAGAAACCTCTACAAATTCAGGATCGAATCTCGAGAATTAATACTTATTATGGGATCAACGCCCATAAAGTGTGGAATTATACTCGAAAGCGCTGGAAAGTGCTCGATAAACGCTTAAAATGTGGGACATACAGACATTATTGTTGTGAAATCAATTGACCCATAATTTTTTGCTTTACTTGATTGAATGACCTGTTATAAAGTTTTGTCATTATTTGACCAAAGGGGAAAGGACAACAAACATATAAGTATTTTAAAGATTTGAGATGAAAATACAAATTCTAGCCAATTTTTTAATAAAAGTAAAAGAAGACGGAGCGCTAAGAAATTCTTTAAGAAGTGCAAATCGAAACTTTTTGACATATTTTTTCTGCCTTTCTTGTACAACACACAAATTGTTAATTTACTGTAATCGTTAAAGGGTGAATCTAACCGACGAACAACGTTTGATATGAAAAACATCCGACTCCAGCTGAAAAAGAGCTTTTTATAAATGTGCAAAATTACAAAATTAGCAGCCATACTGGCTGCTAATTTTGTAATTTTCTTTCTCGGAATGCAACAAATTGAAACTGCCATTCGCAATAAGTGCACGATCGGCGCGTAAAATCAAAGTTCTCCATTCCATATTCACCTCATATCTATTCAGCTATATCGTATTTATGTAAATTCATATAAATGTACAAATTCGGCTGCCCCAGCCACGTGTGCGAGGCGATGGTAGAATAAAAGCAACCTCATTATAATAACCAGCTGTATTTAAATTACAAATGAGTTTTATGATCGTTCGCAAATTGTGACCAGATTACAAAATCTTTAATTTTCTTTATAGGTATAGATAGATAATGAGTCAGTACATTTTTTTGAGTTGGTCACATCAAGAATTGTTTATGGGAGTCAGGATTTAAGACGCTATGTGAAATGTAGTTACTGTTGCCTATCTTGCCATTAGTGCCTATTTTGCAGTTAATCTGATGGTTCAAAAAAGGTAGTACTAAGGAGTCGTAAGTTAACACGTAGGTGAGTTGTTGGCAAGTTCGGTTACTAAACTATGGTATGTATGGACAGTTTGTTGCGCCACTTCTTCCCAGCTAAAGAACTACGAAATGGTGAAGGGCGAGCGTTTTGGGGGCCTGTCTTATTTTGACGTTCAAAACTGCTGATTCTCAGCCTAATTTGAACAAACAACTTTTGATTTGATTTTGTTTATCGAAAAGTTTAGAAAATCTTATGAACTCCCGAACTTTTCACCTTTGTAATATTTTAAGACCATTAAAATCTTCCAATACAAGCTATTTATCCCTTCAACTGTCATTAACGAGACACAATAGAATTTTAATTGTTATCCGCCTTAATAAGGCTGCTTAACAGGTGATGAGAAAACTAGAGCAGTTTGTTGGCGGTCACCTTTATAATGCAAATTCATTATTCAATAGAAGTCGTCTTTCACATAAAATTTAATTACTAGCCAATATTAAAAGAACTAATCAGTAATAGGTATTATGAACTTGATAAGGTTTTATTGAAATCTATTAACATACTAGAATGTTGACTTGAGTCGCATTAATTGATTATTCAGTGTTATGTATTATTGGATCCATAAATCGGACCATAGAGTTTTATGATTTTAAAGATAGAAGTGTTTTGAATAAGAACATCTCTTCTCTATGGTTATGCACGTGAGTTGACAGTTCACACGAGGATTTCTATAAAAAAAAATACACCTGTGGATAGAATTTCTGCCATAAATTGTGAAATTGAATCTAGTTTTATAAATAATTCATTAGCATAAATTGATTTGCGAATTAGTATTTTAATTTTACAACCAATGGAAAGAAACAAAACAAAACGCTAACTTGTACTAATAAAACTGAATCTCAAATTAAGTTTTATTAATGATTATGCCTAAGCCAGTCTTTTTATTTTTGATGACACTGATCGGAATATTACCGAGCTTAAAAAAGAAAAAACTCAGTGTGATGAATCGATGATAATTATTATTTTGTCATCTGTGTTGATTACCGTCTTGGGCCGTTTATATTTAAATTAAATTAAATGCGGTTCGTTGGTAAGGGCATCACTTGAAAACGTCTGGATCGAGTTGGCTATTTTTTTGTTTTAAAATGTTTGCAATAGTCCGAAATAGGTTTTTATGAAAAGAAAATTGCCCGAAAAAAATTCAAATTCGGGAAAAACGGAACGTCATTTTTTTCTATGGGATTTTTAATTATAGTTTGGGCAGGACAGCGATTGTTGGGTCAGCTAGTTAATTAATAAAGTATTAAGTAAGTAATAACCATTATGTAATAAAAGAAAAATTAACAAAATTAGCATTTGGAAAGATCGAATGCTAACTTTGTAAAATGAAACTTTTTTTTATATTCTTTTTAAGTAAATAATTTATTAGAAGCACGTTATCATTATATCTTTATTTCCATATCCTGAAGTAGTCCCACACCAACCGGGTGTTGTCTTTGGGTGCATTTACATATTGCATACAGGGATAATCGTCGGTTGGTGCTTCACTTCATCATTACTTAATAATATAGTGTAATGGGCCTCTGCGAGTTGACTTCCTCCTTTCGAATGCCTACCAAAGGTCTGAGAATACATATTATGGTCCCGACCTATATGCGAAGACTTTATTACCTACTTCAATGCTTTTTATGAACGACCCAGTTTTATTAAAACTTCTTTCAAATAATAGGTAACTAGAAACCTAATCAAAACGAGATCGACTATGAATATTATGCAATCGTATATTCAAATATGCGTTTCATAAATAATGTTTAGTTATAAAACCTGGGCGTGGTTTGAATTAAAACAACTACATAATCTTGTTGATGGACATTGAGAGGTTCAAGTTAAATAATACAGTAAAGTTATTGCTCTGTAATAGTTATGTAAGAAAATATTTTATTTCAACTGTACCCTGAGGGCAAAGATAACGATGCCGTTTGCCTCTATTTAATTTATTGTTTTAATTTAAAAGAAAGGCAAGAAACTCCATGGACAAGAAACTTCATGGAGTTTCTTGCCGGTTCATTGGCAACTAGCTTCATTTTTCTGAATGACCAACTCCTTCGACAGTTCAGTTTGAGTTCGAGACAAAAAGGCTTTAACCTACAAACTGAACTTTCATTGCACTGTCAAAAGGCAACAGGCCTTGATCTTTATAAGATGTAGTGTTTTGAGTGGTCCCGGGTTCGATTCCTGGGTCGGACAAAGTGTTATTGGGTTTTTCCATCTGAAATTTCTCAGCAGCAACCCGGCGGCGGCGTCTGGATTTGTGTCCGGTTGATGGCAATAGGCTTAACCCCTATTACATGGGACTTAAACATAACTGGCGAAATGTGGGTGTACTATAGGTGCACCTCAGCCTAGCCTTTCGGGGAATACAGGGTGTTATGTTATGTCTAAGGGATTCCTAAGCAACCATCTTTTCTGAAGACCGAGTACCTACTCAGATATAGAACGAGTTATCAGACTGACAGGAAAAATAATATTGGAACAAAGTTCTTTAATGGGGCTTGCGGTAAAAGTTGATTAGTAGTAATCGTCACGCGAAAAAGCGTTCAAACTTGTATGCCCCTTCCATGCGACTTTCTTCTTTCGAATTTGGTCAAAATGAAAATGCAAGATGGCGGTTGCAATTTTTTTTTAATTTTGTCGTCATGAGTGTCGTTTTCATAGTTTTCGAGAGTGCTAAACCCGATAGTGAGGTCAAAATGTAAACCAAAGATGGCGGCTGCGAAAATTTTGTTATTGTTTTAAATCATACGTGAGAAGGAACTTCGTTCCTGACGGGGATAGGGATCCCCGAAAAAAAACGTATGAGGTCGGGGGCGACCGCACACGTTTTTTTTCTCAAGTTGAAGATGTTAAATCGGTTACTCATCCTTTGAAGTTCGGCAAAAGCTACCTGAAATTTACTGGCCTTTTTTGAACCAGTCCGCGGCTATATCGACCCAGCTTTGGGTTAACGACCTCTTCAGCTCACACACAATTAGACCTACCACTGACCCCACTAATTAACGCAGCCCTCCAATTGATACAATCAGGCAGCTGTAAAAATGTCCTATAAAATTTACAACAGGTTAAAAAACACGGATTTGAGGACATCCATCGACTATAATATTAAAAACCAACCTTTTTTGATGAATCATTAAAAGATCTAAAATAAAACTGACCTGACTTATTGGTATGCAAAGGAGATGGAAAATGTTGGGCCCAAGTGTAATAAGTTGAGATACGATCTAAAAATTTGTCATATTTTTTTATCCTTGAATTTAAAAAAGCAGCTCAATTCTTTGTCTGGAAGCGGATAAATATGATAAAGATAGTTTTCGTGAGATCATCGATTATAGTAATCGATTACGCAACTACAAAAAGAAAACTTACCCACTTTTTTTTTTTTTTTTTTTTTTTTTTTTTTTTTTTTTTTTTCTGTATGGCATCTCACAGCTGGTTTTGAGAAACCTTGGCTGTTTAACCGGTCAATCCTGTGGCTGCCTCAAGCTACTACACTCAAAGCTTCCAGCCAGGGCACATATATAAACTAAGCTAAAAAGCTTAGGATGAACGCACGCTAAGGGCACCCCCTGCGGGGTTCGAGCCTCGGCTTAGGGCGTTATCCGGGGGGAGGACATCAAAAGATGGGACGGGCTGGCAAAACTTACCCACTAGGTAGCACTAGGTAATATAGGTTAAATCAAAGTAATTAAATGCACTATATATACTTTTATACAATATAGTGCATTTCATTTAAATAAAACATCATTAATTACTGAAAAACAAAAATAATGACTATCAATTTCATATCGATTAAAATCAGTTTTTTTTTCTATGTCACTGGCAGTACATATTCTGCACTGGCAGACTGACATTGACAATTTGGTGGGTGTGGGTCATTCTCGAATTTTTGGCGACCGAAACCGTTTTGACCGAAAACGGTTGCAGAAAACGGTTAAAGGACGAACCTTATCCAACATGGAATAGAATTGCGTTTTCGTCGAGCGCAGTTTCTTAAAACTATCAACGATTTGAAATGTATGAAATGGCTTTTTCGCATCACGAACGACAGCATTGACAACTGGTAATACATTACTGACTGTATTTCATTTCAAAGAGTTAACTTTTAAGAGTTCACTTTTTATTGGAAGGACTGTTTTACGAGTGTGATAGATAGTTGAATCATTGTACCCGACTATATTTTCTTAGATGTAAAAATCGCACCAAGTAATTCGAAGACTAGTTTGTGCAATGAAGACTGTTTGAAGTTGAACTCAGGACGCAAAACAGTTTCATCATCACAAAACGGTCATTGTAAACGGTTCGTTGTTGCAACGCCCATCCCTACTAGACAGCTGTCACTTATTTAGTGTTTTCGGATGTGTTTTGAGTGCTTTTCCAATTATTTTTCATTTTCAACGATCACTGCTTTGATTTTTACGGATTTTGACCCTGCCTACCTTGTACCATCCTTGCTTTCACACTGGACACCGAAGATCGCTCACACGATTGACTTGGAATTGTTATGATGGATTTTACTTTGTGGCTTGGATATTGTTGAAACTATGGATCGCTATGTGAATTGTGGGATAGCAACTAGTCACTGCAATACACTAATGTATGTATGAATCTATAAATTCACACCATTTACATCTCGTTACTATTCAGGCCCAAGAGTGTATGTAATCGTTTCAGTCTCCTTTGTGTTTTTCGAACCCTTTATGGATTGATGAAATTTTTCGGTTTGTAATTTTATATAGATTTTGTTTTTTTTTAATATTATTATTATTATAAGGATAGTGTAGTTTTATTTTACTCATGAATAGAATATGATGAAGTCAAAAATCTTCTAAAATGTGGTGAAAATCGTACCTATTCTGTCATAGTCAGCTTCGACTATTATCTAAATGCTATTATAATGTCAATGAATAATAAATGACAAATTTGAAATTACATGCTTTATAAAATAACATAAATTAATTAATACTTGTATAATACAACTAATTAGTCCAATTAAAATCCTTTTCCTCTCTCCTACTTTGCTGTGCTTGGCAGGGTTCATGTCTTTGTAAACCCTACCACCAAAAATTACATTGTGGAAAGCAATAAATATATTGATTATATGAATAAACAACAATAATGTCTCTACAGACAGAAATAGACATAAACACTTAAACAGTGTTATAATTACGTACCTAGTGTCAAAGACAACTTGAAATACTAGAACCTAGATTCCAAACACGAATCCTAACCTCGATCTAGGTGTTTGAATCGATCTAAGAGCATTAGCGATCAAGGTAAACAAAAATATAAATGTATAACAAAATGTAGGTGGGTACTAACTTGTTTTAGTACTTTTGACACCGTTTTCGGCTTCTGCAGAATACATTACGTATTTATGGTCATAAGTCTATTGGCTAGAACTAGAACTAGACCTAGGCAGACATCACAAACGTCAATATCTAGATAATATGCTAATTTTATTATGAACTAAGATTTTGTTGTCTATGACTACTTTTAGGGATTTGAATGTATACGTTGTTTCTTTACTGATTTAATAAAGGACCATGCCTATTTATAAGATGAATTTGTACTCATAACGAGGTAGGTAGGCTAGTAGAAAACATAGATATGCACTTGTATACGTATCTATTTTTTCTTCTAGGGGTCGAATTAGAACCTTTGTAGTAATAATTGTCTATATATCTGTCTACGCGCGACCGACAATCCTTGTTTTCTTGTTTATAATTACGCCTATTTATTAAAAGAAATACGAAAAGCATTCGGTTGGTTCGAGGTAGCGCGGGAAAAGAATTCATGGAAGGACAATTGGGGAAGGCCTTTGGCTTGCCGTGGAAGAGTATAGAATACACGGAAAAAAAATGACAGTAGGTATTCTTCTGCACAAACAAAACTACTAACTAATATGCTTAACATAAGAAGTGTTAATAACTGTTTCTGTTTAATGTTATAACCAAAATGGTGTTACAAAACACTTGATTGTAATCTGTAGGGTTCATTTTCGAGGACAAACACGCCTTTAAAGTCAAACATATTAAATTAAATACGATTATAATAACAAAACTGCTCTAGTTCACAAATTAAACAGCGTTATAGAATATAAAACAGTAGCATTTTGTTTACACTATAAGATAAGGCGCATACTACATGGATTTTGACACTACAAAAATTGCTGGACCTGGATGATTAATTTTGTTGTACTTACTAGTATATTATTAGTCAAGTTAAACGTATTGATTGACCTACCAAAGCTACTTTCCCGGGACTATTTTCTTTCGCATTTAAAATCAAGAGATACTTTTTTTTGATCAACCTGTACTATCCCACTGCTGGGCAAAGGTCTCCCCATAACTTTCCACTGTTCCCTGTGTGTTGCTTTCTCCGGCCAATCTCCCATAAACGCCTCTAAGTTATCACGCCAGCGTTTCCTAGGCCTCCCTCGGCGACGACGCCCGTCTTCGGGCCTCCTGCTACGTGACTACTCTGGCCCATCGGTCCCGATGCATCCTTCATACATGGTCTGCCCAATCCCACTTCAATCTACCAGACTGGTTGGCTACATCGGCGATTCCTGCATTATGGAGTATCGTGGTATTACGTTATTATTATTAAGGTAAAACATATTATTCCCTTTGATTTAATAGTCAATTCGTTCTGGTTTATACAGTTTTATTTGGTTTCCCGACGACTTTTCGCGAAAGTTTTGGAAGTTGACGTCAAGTATACCCTCGACACGGTTGGGTCGGGAAGTACTTCCCTAATTAATTATTTGCAACGTGCAATTGTCAGAAGTCATCAAAATGTGTTGCAGTTTATATTTTAACACACTTTTGCTAATAACTGACTTCCTTTCTTATTGCATTCAATGAGTCATGCAACACACGGGGTTTGAATTTCAAATACCGAATGAGAATCCATTATTATCGATCAATAGTTAATTTCCTCTTAGTGATTTACAATTCTGCAAAATTGTATCTTGGTTATATTATAACAATCGGAATTCGGTGAAGGTTTTTTTTTATTACTTTGTGTTGGGGTGAATTCTATTTTGCTTAACTTTGATATGAGATTTAAGCCATAAGTCTGCGGCTCAACTTATCACATTAAGCACTCGTCACAAGTTAAGGCGTCAAATTTAACACGACAAGGCTGTTAAGATCACTTCAGATAAACCATAAACAAGCCCAGACCTAGACTGTATTGTACAGAATTTGAACTACAATTTATTGTCTAACTTTTATAGTCCCCCATTAAGTTATGTAACCGGCACAAGTTATGTATTCATTATAGTTTGACGAGCCGGTTTATTTGTAATCATTACAGATTGTGTATTGGTAGAAATATTTGTAATAAAAGTTGGTTTTTCAAACATCTGTTGGTTGGGTTGGCAATCCGTTTCATAAGTTGTATTGAGGATAATGTTGTCATAGTTGTGTTGTAGAAATGTGTAATGTAGCTATTACTGATAAACTTTCTCAATCCATGGGTACTTATTGTAAACTAGCGTCTGCCCGCGACTTCATCGGCGTTAAATGTCTTGTTTTAACATAAAATATATCGTATAACACTCGGTAATACTTTAGCTTCCCATTTGTGAAAGAATTTCCGGAATCGGATCAGCAGTTCCGAAGATTATCCCCTACATTCAAACTCACAAATTATACCTCTTTATCATATTAATATATACCTAATTATTAGTACCCACAGAAGGCCCTCCTCCGTGGGTATTATAAACTAAGAAATTGTGTCTTCTATGCGATCAAAATTTGGAGATTGCATGTGCCTATGCCTTTCAGAGGATGATCGGGCTAGTAATGATGATACAGATTGATCGAATGAAATGTGATTGCACAGTCATTTAGCATTTAATTCTGGTTGGTAAAAATAGAGAAAATAATGAGAAAGAAGAGTCGGAGAGAAGGGGAAAAAATCTTTATCCTAACTGAGAATGATATAGCTATAACTGTTGGTAATGTTTTCTTCCATATTTTCCTACACGAAACTTTATGCTAAAGAAAATGCAAACTAGTTTTTTCATCCCCTAAGCCGTAGTTCTTAGTAGGTACACAGAAGACACAACTTCGCGGTTAGATAAGACCGCCGTGGGAAGGCAGCTTTCTCCGCAGACAGGCAGGTGCCCGCGTTTTTGTATCATCCGCAATAGAACAATTGGCTTGAGTAGGGCTGTTACTCAACGGGTGTGGTCTTGAAGTACCTACTATTGTATAGAGTCAAGTTTTTCTAACTGAACAGACAGCTGTGCTGCTGGGGAGTTTGTTGCGCCACTTCTTCTTCCCAGCTAAAGCACTAGGAAGTGGTGTAGAGTGGGCGTTTTTGGGGGACTGTCTTATATAATTTTGACGTTCGAAAAGTGCTGATTCTCAGCCTAGTTTGAATAAATGACTTTTGAAGTTTGTTTTTTTTTTAATTTTGAATATATTAAGCGTCATGTACTTTTAGATTAAGAGGGTTTATCCTAAAAGTTGGCAACGTCGTAAATAGTTGTCAAATATTTACCTGTTTTGATTATTTTTGCAATATTACTGTATGGAAATAAGAAATGTGGCTAACTAGTTCCCTAGAATATTAATAGTGAAATGCAATAATTAATATCGTAATACCGAATATTTAGTTTTAGATGTAAAAAAAGAATTTGGAAACTTTCCAAATACCTTTTTTACACCTAAAATTGTTACAACATCAAATTCAGTGTTATAATTGCAATTCATTATTAATATTCTAGGGAACTAGTTAGCCACATTTTTTATTTCCATACAGTAATGTTGCTAAATTAATCAAAACAGCGAAATATTTGACATCTATTTGCGACGTTGCCCACTTTCAGAATAAACGCTCTTAATTTAACCATAAATGTGAAGATTATCGTATTTGACATACAGAAAAGAAAACTGGTCTAATTTATGAAGATTGCCATTCTTCATCGTGTAGAAGGAATGAAGGAAGACAGAAGTCGAGCATTGCATTGCAAACCTATTGCTAAGTCCTGCGTTGTCTCGCAGGTTAAAAATTATTTTGCAAATGATTGTCAAGTTGACTTATTACTCAAGTTGCCTGGCCTTTTCCCAACTATGTTAGGGTCAGCTTCCAGTCTAGCCAGATGCCGCTGAATACCAGTATTTTACATAGAGCGACTGCCTATCTGACCTCCACAATCTAGTAACTGGGTAATACGAGACCCCTTGGTAAGAGACTGGTTGTCAGACTTTCGGAATTATGACGACCCGTAACGACTGTCAAAGATCCACAAATGACAGCCGGGATCAACGGCTTAACGTGCTTTACGAGGCACGGAGAAGTCTCGGTATGTAAAGATGGTCGCTCATCCACGGACCGACCCCGGCAAGCGTAGCTTAACCTGATGGATCGACCTGTGCGACTGTTATTACTTAGCCATAAGCTCCTCAGTAAGTTCCTATTTTAGTATTGAAGAATCTAGTTTCAATAACTTCGACGATAATTGTAACTACACATAACATAACATCACGCCTTGTTTCCCCGAAGGGTTGGGCAGAGGTGTACCTGTAGTAGGTACACCCGCATTTCGCCAGTTATGTTTAAGTCCCATGTAATAGGGGGCGAGCCTATTGCCATCAACCGGGCACAAATCCAGACTCCGGGCTACTACTGAGAAATTCCAGATAGAAAAATCCAATAACACTTTGCCCGACCCGGGGATCGAACCCAGGACCTCATGCTCAGCAGTAGCGCTTGCGACCACTAGACCAACGAGGCAGTTAATTGTAACTATTTGGAATTTATTATAGATCTTATATATCAGCAATATTGACAGCCCAGTTGGTCTCGTGGTTGCAAGTGCGACTGCTGAGCGTGGGGACTTGGGTTCGATTTCCGGGTCGAGCAAAGTATTACTGGGTTTTTCCATTAGGAATTTCTTAGTAACAGCCCGGAGGAGTTTGGAAGTTGGCGGTGTGATACCCCCGTATCTCGGAAACCACGTTAAGCTTTTGGCCCTGTTCCTGATCTCTCTCCGGTCATGTCAGATTACCAGCCCATTGGACTATGAGAGTGGGGGAAGAGAGAGTGCACCTGTGTCTGCGCACACACTGGTGCGCTAAAATATTTCCCGCGCCAAAGGCTGATCTCCGCTGAGATTGGTCACCATGGCCGAAATTCGGTCTAGAGGAGGACTATACATCAGCAATATATATCCTGTTAATTTCCTACTGCCTTGATATGGTAAGGTCTTAGAAATATCTTTGGTTGATAAGTGTTTATTATAAAAAAACAGTGACACTCCGGGAGTGCCGACAGAAGTGAAAACTTGAACAAGATCGCCTTAGTGGAAGAAAAATTCTTATATAGAACATTGGTCCGTAATATTATCTAAATAAAGAGCACAATCGCGTTTACAAAAAATGAGGTGTTACTAACGGTGTCGCGAGTTCAATTGTTTTTTTCCCATCTCAAAAATACCCAACGCACCTAAAGAAGTTTTCACTACAAAAATCTTATTATTTTCTTGAATGTTTCCGTATCAGCCCTAATTAATCCGACCTCTCATTATCCGTGTACGTTATAATTAGTGTTGTCACTTCTCCGCATTGTTTCTATTTCCGAACGATATCGATTCGATTTTCGCTTTTCACTCGGTAATAACCGTATATGGGTGAACGATTGTTATCTCATGGGAATGTGAATCGATTATTTAAATCGATACTAAGTAGTGAACTTTTAAAGCAAATAATGCAAAGTTTTTTAGCGGTTCGTATCATATTAGTATTTTATAGGTAATTTAGTGTGAAATTTGGAACAGGTTGTTAAAATAAAGGCATAGTTCCCAAAATAAACTACCAGTTGGTAATGCCCAGTCTACCTCACCATTAAAAGGAGAAAATAAAATCACTTACCGAAATCAGTTCTTCATAGTCCACCCCATGAGGCTGCGACTCATTCTGATGCGCCTTCCACATTCTCAAGCCATCCTTCTTCAGCAAACCCTCCTGTTTTTTCAGCACCAGTTTCAGCTGCCTCCCAAACGCCTCCAGGTCTATCTTATGCACATCCAACTCCTGGCCTTCCACTAACCTTTCAAGATCACTCAACACTGCACTGTCACTGATTTCACTAGAATTTGTCACGTCGAAATTGACACTCACTGTGTTATTTAAATCTCCTATAATGTCCACGTCTTTGATGTCCTCCTTGGCTTTGACGAACATTTCATCGTTCAGCAAGGAGGGTGGACTTGTCTCCGTCTTCCAATGGTTCTTTGTCGTCTTTTCGTGAGGAATCTTGGTCTTTCCCTGGGTTAAGGTGTTGGTGTGATGGGTCCCCGTGATGTGCCGTCTGGCCAGGTGGTGGGTGAGTTTGACGAGGTGGTACTGTGGCACCAGGGAGTTGTGTTCGACGTGGAAGACGTTCCGTACCTCATCAGGGGTCATGTGCTCGTGGATCTGGAAAGATGTAGAAAAGTTTTGTTATTGATTTTGTCAAACAAAATGGAGTACGCCAATGTTGGCGATAATCCGACAATTTAACCATTTTTTTTCATTGCTAATTTTGTAAATTGACAAATATGTCGCATTTCAGTTACGTTAAATAGTGCCCTGAATATACACAAAGAGTAATCGAGAAAACACAGTTCATTCTTCTATATAAAGGTTAGTCTCTGGAAGTAATATTCAAGCTGAATTAGTATTTTTCGTATACTCAAGATTCGTCATCGATATAGGATAATTTTTTTATTCCATATACAAAGGGATTCAAATATTTATAACATGGGCTTATTAATCTTGTTTCGCAACTAAACCTGTTATTAGAGGTAACCGATCAAGGATAATTGTTTCTGCACATCGAAAATCCCCACTAAGGATTTGGGTGAGTCGTAATGGTGACCGCGTTTCAAAAAGAGAATATATTTTGTAAGCATACATGTACTCGTATCTCGGAAAAATACTGAAGGGTGGATATGTGTGATTAAAAGATGACGGCTTCTCAATAAATAGGGTATGGACAGACTTTTAGAGGCATGAGGAACAGGGCGTAGAGTTCACTCATCCTCTATAGAAAAGGCAAGATCCTCCGACCAGAAGGGTGTCGTGTCTGACGGGCAACTGCCCAACGATTGATGTCGGATAGTCATATAGTAATTATGTCGTTCACGCGGTAAACTATAATTGCGCGATGCAGGATTTGTGCCGTCAGGTCTTTGATGCGTAGTTCACATGTGGCGATGTAGATGGCGTCACATACCTATTCGATAAACCGAGTTTGCCGTACAAACAAGATTATTGAATTTTGATAAAAAAAACTAAACACAACTAAACGCACGGTAAGTACTAACACACAAAAACAAATAAAAAATAGTTTTGCGAGTAGCAGAGTGAATTGCTTTTTTTTTTGTAATTATGAATATCCTCAGTGGCCAGCACTGGCATGATTTGCGAAACTTCATTTCTACTGATGATTATAATCATATCTTTACTTATCATAACTAATGTATGTAGGCCATTAATACGGAAGTATCCTAGATAACGTCAATACATCAGTCATCACGCCATACCAAGGAGTATCTATGACATATTTTCTAAAAACATGATTATTGACATACTCCAACCACCCACTCATAATCCAACCACACCTGGTACCAAACAATAACTGTAACACCACATCCGTATCGCTGTATGTTTGAATGTCACCGGTGCGAAACTCGAAAACCTTGGCAGAGGTCAATAGTACTTGGCGCAGTCCTTTCTCAATAATATTTCCAGATTTATACGGTGAATTGGCGATGGCCGCCATATTAGGGGCAGTGGTGAATAAATGGATCGGTTGAGTGGGAGTAGAAGATGTAAACTAATGCTATTTTGGTTAATTTTGAGTTTAGAATTCAATAAATTTTTCAATTTTGTTAAAAGACACAAGAAAAATAAGGACTAATCTTTTTTTCTTGTCTTTTTTTGCTAGAGGATTCTAGGTGCACTAGTTATTTGAATGTCAGCATGTTAGATGCAATGCTTTGTCAATTACTTAATTTACATCAAAATTTATAGTCTTTTCATTTCTTTGTCGTATTGGCAGAGTTTGTTTCTACTTTTTAACCGACTTCCAAAAGGAGGAGGTTCTCAATTCGTCTGTATGTTTTTTTTTTTTTTGTTTTTTTTTTTTTTTTTGTATGTTTGTTACCCGATTACTCCGCCAATTATGAATAGATTTTGATGATTCTTTTTTTGTTTGGTAGATCATACTTCAGAGGTGGTCCCATATAAATTTTATTAACTTTGCTTGGGTAGTTCTTGAGTTAGCTTCAATTATACGTTTTTTTCCCACTTAGTCTGTAGATGATATGATAACTTCTTGTCACTGTTATTCACATAGCAGGTAGTGGTATTCGAATTTGTGTGGGGTAGGTACCACAACTAAAAAGTGAAAAATAAAAACTTTTTACGAAAAAAAAAACAACCGACTTCAAAAAAAAACACTGCAAAGTGAAAAATAACTTTAATTTCGGAAGTCGGTGACAAACGAAAATTCAAAACCAAAGACACCGACTTCCGAAATTAAAGTTATTTTTCACTTTGCAGTGTTTTTTTTTGAAGTCGGTTGTTTTTTTTTTCGTAAAAAGTTTTATTTACCATACTGTTTATTGACCAAAACATTTCCCTTTATTTTCTGCATATTTTGTTATTAATGTCACATCTAAGTATTAAGCATCTTTTCTTATTCCGCTCTCATAAAAAATGCTAACCTAACCCACTGCTCTACAATCATAAATTAAACGAAAGATTAATTTCTTAACATTCTAATTAACGTATTAAAAAAAACATTACTTAATTTTGCTCTCATTTTCATTACATCACAATGATAAGGCAGCATGTCAAATATACCTAATCTTGTTCATTATTATGTCATAACTGGATCAGTGAGTCGAGGTTGGACGGCCGAACAATGGCCGGACTTTGCCGATGATAGCCGAAGTTGCGTCCCACGTACGAATGCTTCCGATCACTTCCGATTTGATGGAATGTAGTCCTGGATTGAAGGTGGACATTAGGCTTTTAGAAGCATTGTTTCAGGCCATTAAGAAGGTAATTGACAACTTAACACTTAACGAAAGTGTGAATAAAATAATAGTTGGATAAACTGTTATTTTAAATGCTTGGGAACCCTACATTAAATAAAGAAAATTCAATACAGCAGACTTTGCTTTTCTTTAGTAAATTTTCTTTATTTTTTTTCAACGCACTTTTACACTTTTTATTTGTTTTCTTTCTTTTTTAAATTTGTTTTTACTTGTAGTATAATATGTTGTGTGTGTGATTTTAGTTTGTGCTAAATAAATGTATTTCCTTTCTTTCCTTTTTTTTTAATTAATGCTATGACACACTACTATTATACATTCTACAGTTAATTTATAAGAACAAAAGTTAAATCAAGGTTCAATTTGCAATTTGCAGTCCTCATGATCCGTTCTTTTCCCTGAACGACATTGGAGCAAAGTTGAGAAACAACTCTTCCTTTCATTAGAACTAAGGAACTCAACAAAACACACGACTTTGCATTGTTATTATAAACCGCAGACCACTCTGTTACATATTTAATTACATTTGTATTGCAATACGAAAATTTGAACCATTTTTCCTTATGCCACTTCTGTTTACGTTCACTTCCACGATAACCTTTAAAGAATAATCAACCTTTAGTAACACAAATAAAGTAGAAATTCCTTTGAGGATTAATTTATGCAACTTGAAATATCATTCAATCAAATACCAACCGTAACTTAGTAAGGCAAAGTTCAAATTCCATGTATGCAGAATTCTAAAATTAGAACAATTCATATTGAGATCTAATGGTTTAAACACAAGGTCGAAATTCAATTGTTTGTATTTAAGGGCATATACAGGGTGTTGCGAAACTGAATCGATGCTGGTCGTAATGAGTCACGGAATGGTAAGACTTAACGTGCAAGGTTACGTTAGAAAGCTTTTGTGTTGTTATGTAAACGGCGCGTGAGCTTTCATTAGTCAACGCTTTTAGAAAAAAAAAAGCAATCAGGTGCGTGTTTCGGGGCTAGCATTAAGTTCCGTACGTCATCCGTGATTTTTAAGTACGATAAAATTTAAGATGGATATTGAAGCTACATTTCTTCGATTTTAGAAAAAAAAACGAAGTGCAGTGTACATTCAAACAATTATTTGTAACAGTTTCTATGCCAATTAAATGAAATTTCATATCTCAAAAGTATCAACTCCAACACAAGGATCAATTTTAGAGTATTTTCATACTGAGATTAACGGTTTACCTTTCTCACTACGGAACCCTGATCTAATGGGTTAAAAGTCACGATTAATTTTTGCTAAAATATCTTAGTTCAAGTCAAAAGTCCCTATTTGTTTTCGTCAAATTAATCTAATGGATTATCTTCTATGTTTAGAAGAGTTTGCGTAACTTTTAATGTTACTTTTAGATAACCAGTTTGTTCAAAAAGCTATGTTATCAGAAGTCATGAGCTCGTGACAGTGAACGCGTAGAAAGAAACTGGTCAGGCTTCAGTTTTTTTTTAACTTACTACACAATACAATAAAAAAAGCAGTGGCAAACTTGAACAATTTTATTTTGCAGGAAATACTTTTAAAGAGGTGTCGGTAACAGTGTCGCGAGTTCATTTGTTTTTCCCATCTCAAAAATGCCCAACGCGCCTAAAGCAATTTTCACTTCAAAAGTGAATAGCTAGAAAATTGCACCCTGTATCTTCCATTAAAGTTTTAATTCCATCCTACCAAACACCCTATACATAACAACCAAATACACAAAAACTGTATAAAAACCTCATTTACTAACAAAACATCTCATCTTACTCATTACGTGCAAAATCATCATTGATTTATTTGCTAACGCTACAAGTACATAAGTGCGTTGTATTTGCCGACGCTACGCCACAACGCGTGCACCAAGGTTGAAGTGCGTTTGCGCAGCGCTAGCGTACCGAAGGACGCTAGCATAGATTTCGTTGTGGATACATAATATTATAAGTTTATAAACATTGCATTTCTTAGGAATTGTACTCTAAAATTAATGTAGGTATGCTAAACAAGAGGCAATGATATTAATTTGTAGTTACAGTTCGACCGTCGTCGATAGAATGCGTTCTTGACAGCTGTCAGATTCATACTAACGAATATGTTTTGCGAATTTTAATCCTTATAACTACTAGAAATGATTCAACGACGGCCGGACTGTAGAATTGTATTATTTATGTCCATATTTTGATGATTAGAAAATGTCAAAAAAATACAAGTTATTTTTTGATTCGGTAGAGTAAAAGACATCAACGCGCGCAAAGTTTTAGCAACTCTTGGGAGTAAAATAATTCGATTTTAAATGAAGTCAAAGTCAAATAATGTATTTCAATTAGGCACAAAAAGGCACTTTTGACCGTCAAAAACAAAAAATAGAATTGATTCTAGTCGCCCCTTCCAAAAGGTAGTTTTCGTATGGAGAAGAATGGGCAAGAAACTCCACCGTTACTCTTTTAAAATGTTTTACAATATTTTGTATACATTAATTTTATAATTATATGTGAAGACGATGCACCTGGAATAAGATTACTATACCACAATAGGTAAAAATAATTAAAAATGAAGCAATGATAGAAAAAATAATTATGTAATGGATACATGGTGTTCACATATTTACAAGCATTGTAAAAGTAGGTACCTATACGATATTCCTAAAAAAATTACAAGTGATACTAATTAGTCAGTGTGTGAGTTCAAGTAATCAAAGAATGTAAAAAAAAAAAATGTTATGATATTTAATTACACAATTAAATTAGCAACAAGTTTGATTTTGTATAGACTCTAAATAAATTAATTCTTCCAATTAATATTGTTATTATTTAAAGAGTCTCCTTCCATGGGTGACAATGTTATTAAGATACGTTGTGTCACTATGAGTACTACCAACCTTGCTATAATGGCTAATGTTTTAAAATGAGCTATAGGATCGCGCCAAGACAAGAAGAAGTTCATCCCTTTTCCCAACTATGTTGGGGTCGGCTTCCAGTCTAACCGAATGCAGCTGAATACTAGTATTTTACTGTAACACGATGCCTATTGGTAAGACTGTCAGACTTTCTGGCTTCTGACTACCCGTAACGACTGTCAAAGATGTACATATGACAGCTAGGACCAACTGCTTAGCGTGCTTTTCGAAGCACGGAGGGGTCTTGATATGTAATGGATGGTCACCCATCCACGGACCGACCTTGGCAAGCGTTGCTTAACCTTGAAAATCATAATCAATAAAATGCGAATCTATGACTTTTTTAATCAAGATTACTGGAATACCAGATACCAAACACCTCGCAAAATAAAAGGGACACCAACTGAGGAAGCTAATCCTTGGTTAGCATTTACATTAATTACATAACTCTTGTTGTAATTAACTGCGTTAGGAAGCTTCGCCCGTCACGTTCATCACGAACTGCTGTCATTCTGTTTCTAAGTTAAATAACCATTGCATAGCGCATAGTAAGTTATGTTACAGGCTCAAGAAGTTATGGACATAATTCTGTACCTTCAGTGAAAAGTGATATATCTTGACCTATATCAGTTTTAATATTCTTACACTAAGTTTAGTTTAACAGTAAAAAAAAACAATTTTTTGGTCTAATTGTTACCTCTCTAAGATTAAAATTGCATTTTTTACATTTATCAATGTGTAATAATATACATTTTAAATAATATCAATGTGAACTGAACAAATATTTCAAGTAACTTAATGTATATTAATACAAATGTATGTGACTCTTATTACGCGATCTATGTGAATTAGTACAAACTGATATATTTAGGTACAGATAATCATCCAACACCAACCAATAAATAATGTGTAAAATGGTTCAAGTAATTTTAAATTAATTTACACATAAAACGACTTTAATATATGTTGTGTTAGGTGATACAATACAACTGGATTTCTTTTTAAATTTTAAAAATTAATCTGTTTCTTGTTACATTAAATCGTGCTCTAAGATATTGTTTACCAATGCCAGTAATCAGTACTCATTTTAGTGAAGTAAACAAAGAGTCAGATTTTTTTTAAACTTTAACATTAATTTTCTCAAAATCATGATTTTCCAGTTACATCACTTTTCACTGAAGGTACAGAATTATATACAAGAACTAGCTGACCCGGCAAACGTTTTTTTGCCGAATAAATTATTTTATGTTTGGGGTGGACCACCCTTATCATTTAGGGGTATGAATAATAGATTACGACCGATTCTCAAACCTACCGAATATACATATAAAATTTCATAAAAATCGATCAAGCCGTTTTGGAGGAGTATCGCAACTAACATTGTGACACGAGAATTATATATATATAGATAACTTAGATCTTAATCTGCTGGAGCAGTAGTAGCCCAGTGGTATCGTCCCCGACTTACGAGTGGTCGCGAGTTCGAACCCAGGAAGGCACATTACTTTGTGTATTTAATTTAATCACCACTGCTCTCAAAACGGTGAAGGAAAACATCGTGAGGAAACCGGCATGTTCTTGAACCAAAAATTCGAAGACGTGACATCTACCAACCCGCACTGAGGTTGCGTGGTGGATTATGGCCCACTCCCTCTCAAAGAGAGGAGGCCTGTGTTCCAGCAGTGGGAGCATCATAGGCTGAATATGCTAATCTGCTGGACATCCTAGCCATATCTACCTTCAGTCCAACTCTGCAACCTTCTTTAAGTTATCAACATCATTATCATTTCAACTGAAAGGCGTCTGCTGCTGAAGATAGGCCTCGCTCAAGTTTTAAGTCATAGTGAATAAAATCTCGATGCATTCGTGAGGTCTACTGTTTAATTTAAAAACGTAATTAATTTAATTAGGTAATTACTTAATCTAAAAATAAAATTATTAAATTAGTATAAAAAACAGTGGCACTCCGGGAGTGCCGACAGAAATGAAAACTTGAAAAAAATCGGCACTGCGGTAATCAACGCGTTGATGTCTTTTACTCCACGGTGTCGGTAACAGGTCGCGAAATCAATGGTTTAGTACCATCTCAAAAATGCCCAACGCGCCTAAAGAAGTTTTCACTTCAATAAATTAATTTAATCAATTTTAAAATAAGGTAATTTTGTCTATATCATTAAAACAGTTTGATAACTTATTTGTATTATAAATTATTTCTTTTGATAAATTGATGTAGGACATTTCTAACTTAATAAGATTACGGAAAGTAAGTGAAAATTCAATCATAAAACATACCAACATAGTTAGAAGCTTGTAAATCTGAATAAACTCGTTTAAAAACAGAATCTGAAGACATTCCACTATTCAATAGAAGTAGAATTTAATCCCTGACCTTTGCCAAGAATGCCTGTCTTAGCAACTGTTAATGAGCTAAATGTTACTTTAACGACACAGACAGTTGCCATGCGCAACAAAGGAAGGCAATTTGTTTACAATCGATACACAATAGCAAAACGATTCGAAATCATTCGATTAATTAAAACATCATTGAATCGATTCCGCTGTCGGTTCGTTTAGAAAGCAGGGAACAATGGACTGTTAACACAATTGATTTAGAACTTTAGACAGTAGTATGAGAGTTCAATTTGGATTCTAAAGATGGTATTAATGATATGATTTTTATTACATAATGAGTTGAAAAGATATTACATATTTTGATTGACGAGTGAATAATAGTAAATAATAATGTTATAGTTATGTCTGATAGTTAAATGAGAAGTGAGATTCATTGTGTTGTGTGAGTACATAATACTCCTGTGATGGTGTCAGTTATTATTTGGTAATTTTGTATTCATTACAATAGTTAGGGAAAACTAGAAAGTAGTGGTGGCTCAGTGGTAACGGCCCCGTTTTACGAGTTGTAGGTTGTGACTTTGTGAATTTGAACCCAGGCAGACACTTTTATTTATGTAAATAACTTATGTGACATCTACCAATCCGCACTAGGCCCGCGTGGCCTGTGTCCCAGCAGTGGGAAAATTAAAGGCTGAATATGATGGTAGTATAAGTGGCCATTTTGGCTTGAATTTAAAGTTCGATCATATCCAGTATATTAGAATCACTAGCATTTAAATTTTAATGCTATAGCTACATTTTAAGGATACACAAAAGTAATGCCAATACCGACTTGTAGAGCTGGAAATTCCAAATATGGCACAATATAGATTCTATAGAACTATACCGATTGCTGATAGTTCCTACCACAGTTCCTACAACTCATTATAACGATTGCTATCACTTCACACATTCAATTGATAAATAAGGATAGTGTCAACGTCCCAAATTCATTGTTGTGCCAAATATAGGTCAATGAACAGGCCCAACAAGGACGGACCTGCGGAATATAGTAAACTATTTTTATCATATTTTTTATAGCAGTAATATACCAGCGGCTAAGGCATCGAATCGAGAAACGGTAGAAGGAGCGTTGGCAGACTAATAGCCAGGGTTGACGACCTACAGAAGATCGCGGGGAAGACCTGGATGAAATCCACACAGACCAGGGAAGCATGGCACAGAAGGGAGGAGCCTTATGCTCAGCAGTGCGTGGAACAAGGCTGCCAATGTTGATGATGATGATGAAGGCATCGAACTGGGAAGCAAATGTTCGTGAGTTAAGATCCGTTGCACAGAAGAGCACAGTAAAAAACACTAGTGGCACTCCATGAGTGCCAACAGAAGTGAAAACTTGTTGGAAGAAAAATACTTGTATAGAACATTGATCCGTAACCTTATCTAAATAAAGAGCACAATCACGTTTACAAAAACTTTTTACAAAAAAAAACTACCGACTTCCAAAAAAAACACTACAAAGTGAAAAATAACTTTAATTTCGGAAGTCGGTGTCTTGGGTTTTGTGTTTTCGTTTTTTGCCACCGACTTCCGAAATTAAAGTTATTTTTCACTTTGTAGTGTTTTTTTTGGAAGTCGGTAGTTTTTTTTTGTAAAAAGTTTTTATTTTTCTCTTTTTAGTTGTGGTACCTACCCCACACACATTCGAATACCACTACCTACTACCAGTGTCAGGAACTTATCATATCATCTACATACTAAGTGGGAAAAAAAATACGTATTTTGTAGCTAACTCAAAAACTACCCAAGCAAAGTTAATAAAATTTATATGGGACCAATTTGGGAGCATACCCTTTCAAACAAAAAAAGAATTTTCAAAATCGGTCCACAAATGACGGAGAAATCGGTGGACATACATAAAAAAAAAAAAAAAAAAAAAAAAAAAAAAAAAAAACAAACATACGCGTCGAACATATAACCTCCTCCTTTTTGGAAGTCGGTTAAAAAAAATAACTTCCGAAACCTTTAAAGTAAAAATATTTGCACAGAACATTGATCTGTAACGTTATATAAATAAAGAGCACAATCGCGTTTACAAAAATGAGGTGTCATTACAGTGTCACGAAATCAATGGTTTAGTCCCATCTTAAAAACGCCCAACGCGCCTAAAGAAGTTTTTACTTCAAAAACACTGAGGATTATACTCGAAACCCTACATACATAAAACCATGGTGCACATAATAAAATACATAACATTAAGTGATGGTACTCATAGAAAGAACAATACAATGTCTTGTTTCATTATCAGCAAATCACCATGACAGGCGGACACATTGTCTTATGTACTAACAATGATTTATATGCCATGAATAAAGAGTCATCAGTATATATAAATAAGGGGGTTTAGAAGCTTGCCATACTTTGGTCTTTCTACGGTCTTTGGGGTCCTAAACAGGGCCAATAGACTAGCTAAACAACAAATATATTCAAAGGTTGAAAAATATTTTGTACAAAAAGTAGGAATAGTGTGTTCTTGGGTCAAAGAACGAATAGCTTTTTCATACCGATTGATGCTTCTTACAAGTAAATTATCTACCTGAATTTATTAAGTTGGATCTGCAAAAATAGCCCGCGAAATTCAAATTTTCTTACGTTTTTTGATATTTGCAGGTCAGTGTCAGGTTGTATCTTGATCAAAATATGCATCCACCTTAAATAAAGTAGCTGTGATTTATTTGTGTGTCAAGTACCACCGTTTATAAACAAGAAAGGAGTTGGTTTTTGATAATATGGGCCTCGAACATAACATAATATTACGCCGGTACTCCCCGAAGGGTTGGGCAGAGGGATACCTAATAGTACACCCACATATCACCAAAACAAGAGCATTATCGGGGGGCACAGCAGTGCCCCCGCCATGTCGAGCAAAAGAAACACAAAGGCATAGCCGTACCATCTTTTCTCGAAGCCATTCAGGACATTTTCATCCCCCTGTAACTTCGTTGTGGATAAACTAGGTATATTCCCAAATTACATTCAATTTGAACCAGTGCCGTGTTTCCGTGCGATGGCCAAAAAAAAAAATTAAGATCACAAATAGATAGATACTGAATAAATGAACAGACTTGGTTTTACATTAGATCTTACATGTTTTTGCGATAGAAGAACTGCGTTGCGAGACTTGCATTTTTTACATGTTATGTTTTTAATGGGATAGATTTACCTTGAACATTAAAATATACCTAATGTAGCTTTAATGAAATCTTGACAAAACTACACCACAACTACCCAATCAAATGGGACATCGCACCATCTAACAAAGTTTACATAATGTATCACACAGCTCCTGAGAATTTCATTTGTATGTAGATGTATGAATTGGATGCAAAAACCGAAGAACAATGACCCCAGAACAATGATACTGTTCACAATGAAAGGAAAACGCCTATTGGTCCTACTGGCGGAATATTAAGGGAATGGGTTCATTACATTCCTTTGAGTGGACGTGATTTGATGTACGAACAACTAAATTATTAGTTATGCAGGAAAAATCGGTTCGTAGCACAGTGGAACGAATGTATGGGAGCGGTTGGACGTAGACATTTCCGAAAAAAAAGAGTAAAATTATGCCAAACTAATGATGCCATCTTATTCGATTACTTAATGCCTTCATAACTTGTGGTGATGAATTTCTTCATAACTCCCATATTTCGGGAGTAATTTGAGAAAATGTGAAATTTTACTATGAAAATGAGTGTATCGAGCTCTCTCCCTCCTGATTCCGGGCTTGTTTCAAGTAGCGGTCTCTAATATCATAATGCTAATACTAAGAGCTATATTTAATACTAAGACACATAGTGCGCCAAATGTGCACTTTCTGGGATAAAGAGTGATGTTTATTTTATAACACAATTTTTTTATTTTTTGTTTATTTTGTTGATTAAAACCGTTTTTCTAAAGGTTTACCTTATTACAATAACATTTCTGAGCAGCCAATTAGAGAAGATATAAGCTAATTAGTATATATAATTAGGGACTTAAGGTTTACATATAAAACTGATGCACTAATGATTACTGATAAGAACATTGCTATTATTTAATTACTAAATGGCTCTTAATACACTAATTTAGCATGCATCATTTACTAATTATCACAATAACTAATTACCTTGCAATATTTAACAAAGGATACCTGGGATACCTGGATTTTATATAAATAGGTCACTATTAGTAACTTTAAAATCAGTGTTGATTTACACCTCGTTGTATCCAAGCTAATCTCGCAATGTATTTTCCAAATTTTAATACAAATCTTGATATTCACGTTGCTTTATGCGCACGCGCACATAAAGATTTACGCGACTTTAACTATTTGTTCAGTGTTTTAAAAGATAACAGTTGTGTTCAGTTATGTGAAAGTGCTGAAACAAGTTTAAAAGACTGGTGTCGTCGATTTTGCTACCGCATTTATGCAAAATGGACACAGTCTGGAAGAAGCACAGATAAGTTTCGGAAGAAACATGAGATTTGGCTACAGGCTGCAATTCAATGGCCGGAATTACAGAATGAAAATATGGAACCTTCTACAGAAAATATAAGTGACGTCATCGAGCCCATAATTTCTCCTGCTAAATCTGATGCTTCAACTTGTACACATCCTAGTCCTCGTAAATCTTTTGAGGACCTTAGTAACCGGCAAAAAAGAAGACGCACTGAAGATAGTCTTTCATGCAGCAGTAGCAGCGCTGAAATTATGTTTTCGGCCGAAAGGGCGCTTCAAAAGGCAGGACAAAGCGATACAGCTTATGTTATGAAATACTTGACGGAGAATCCAGAAGAGGCCTCAAAAATCAAAGCCTTCATTGAAGGTAAATCAATTCAGGTACGGGAAATATCCCCTTTGAAGGCATTGGCTCTTTATGTATCGATGAACTTATCGAAATGGCGCTATAACACTCTTCGGGATTTCAACACTCAAGAAGGAGCTCTTCAATACCCGAGTTACTACATGTTGGTTAAAGAAAAAATTAAGTGCTATCCGGCCAAAGAAGATCTCACAGTTACAGAGAGCTCTGCAAAAATCAAATTACAAGCCTTGATGGATTTAACCTCAAGAAGACTTATTAGGTCGTTAGAAACCCCTGTTGATCCCAATCAACAGCTCGTATTGACCAGCAAATGGGGTTTTGACGGATCATCTAGCCAAAGCATTTATCATCAAAGGACGAGTGAAGATGAGCAAATCGATCTTGCTAGTAATTTTATGATTAGTCTTGTACCACTGCGGCTCGTCTCAAAAGGTGTAACAATTTGGGAAAACGAGCGACCATCTTCCACTTCATTTTGCCGGCCAATATTGTTTAAGTTTATAAAGGAAACCAAAGAAAATGTGCAGAGAGAGATGGCTGAAATCGAAGCAGAGATTGAAGCCTTAACTCCATCCACCATCACTGATGGAATTAGTGTCAAACACCAACTGCTGTTGACAATGATTGATGGTAAAATTCATTCCATTATATCCAATACAGCAGCTTCAGTGTGTGACATATGCAAGGCTTGTCCTAAAGAAATGAATAATTTAGAGTTAATCAAAGATAAACACGCAAACGAGGACATGTATAAATATAGCTTAAGCACCCTTCACGCTTGGATTCGCTCAATGGAATGCTTATTACACATTTCCTACAAATTAGACATAAAATCATGGCAAGTAAGGGGTGATATAGCAAAAAGGCAAGTTGATGACAGGAAGAAAAGAGTTCAAGAGGCTGTAAGAAGAGAAACGGGCTTACTTCTCGATGTTGTGAAACAAGGCAGTGGATCCACCAACAATGGCAACTCGGCAAGGAGATTTTTTGAACACTACACTAAATCTGCTGAACTGACCGGAATAGATGCTATGCTTTTAAGAAAAATCTGTGTGATCTTGCAGTGTATTTCATCAGGAGAGAAGATCAACGTAACTAAATTCCGAGAGTTCTGCTTTGATACTGCTAAGCTTTACGTGGAGTTATACCCATGGTATTATATGCCTTCTTCACTTCATAAAATTTTAATGCATGGGCCAGACATAGTTCAGAACATGTCAATTGTGCCCATTGGTTTTCTATCCGAAGAGGCATCTGAGGCTAGAAATAAAGATTTTAGAAAATATAGAGAGGGGCATTCTCGAAAGCATAGCAGTATCTCATGCAATGAAGATATTATGCACAATCTTTTACTGTCTTCTGATCCACTTGTTACAAGTATCCGTCCAAAAGGAAATAAGTTTGTAAAAAAATCTTCTTTTAAGGAATTTTATGAGCTTACGGATTCTGAGAAAAGTGATATCGAATTTGTTAACATAAATGATTTAGCGGACATCGATTCTGAATTTGAATTAATTGATGATGATGATGATGACGAAGATAATTAAATGATGTTATTGTTTTAAAATGTGTAACTTAGTAAATTAGAGCTTACATCTTAATTATTTATTGTACTTTTAATGAAACTAGGTAATTTATTATCAACTTACTTAAAAGTCATACTCTCATCAGTTCTTGTGAATATTTTTGTTAATATATATTTCTGTATATATATAATATATTTATAGACCTCTTAATAAGTCTGTCTGCGGTTTAAAGTAAATACAAATGGGGAAAAAACGTTTTTTTTTTTAAATTTTCATTTCCTTTTATCCCAGAAAGTGCACATTTGGCGCACTATGTGTCTTAGTATTAAATATAGCTCTTAGTATTAGCATTATGATATTAGAGACCGCTACTTGAAACAAGCCCGGAATCAGGAGGGAGAGAGCTCGATACACTCATTTTCATAGTAAAATTTCACATTTTCTCAAATTACTCCCGAAATATGGGAGTTATGAAGAAATTCATCACCACAAGTTATGAAGGCATTAAGTAATCGAATAAGATGGCATCATTAGTTTGGCATAATTTTACTCTTTTTTTTCGGAAATGTCTACGTCCAACCGCTCCCATACATTCGTTCCACTGTGCGTAGGTGGGTGATCCATTGCATACCAAGACCACACATTAAGCAGTTGGTCCCAGTTGTCATTCGTAGATCTTAAACAGTCATAACGACCATAACCAGAAGCCCGAACGACTGACAAACAGTCGTCCCAAGGGGTATCATGTTACCCAATAACTGGGTTGTGGAAGTCAGATCAGAGGGCGCTCCATTTAAAATACTGCTATAAGCTGAACCCCACACAACGCCGGCTGTCGCTGAAAACCAGCGCTGGGGCTCTGTCTCGCATAGGGTCGCAGCATTATGCTGAGCGATGGCCGTTTTGCATGGATATGACGCATATTTACCCCAACGTGTTCTTTTTTGTTTTGTATTCTTTCTTTGCATCATATTTACCGCAAATAAACGTACTTTCTTCTTTTTTCTAACATAGTTTGGCAATTGATGATGCAACTTGCAGCAAAAAATAAGGATCTTTGTAGTTGGTGGATTACGGCCAACTCCCTATCACCGAGAGAAGGCCTGTGTCCCAGCAGTGGGAACATTATAGGCTGATTATGCTTATGCTTCTTGTGCTTTGCAGTTCCAAATTCAAAAGTCATTCAAACTAGGCTGAGAATCAGTACTTTTCGAATGTCAAAATTATATAAGACAGTTCCCCAAAAACGCCCACCCTTGGGACGAAGTTTTTAGAAGGTCACTGTCAATTTTCATTAAAATTTTGTGCGCCTGTCCGAAATAAATTGCGATAAGTGCAAGAGGATGATAAAAAACGATTATTTATTTTAGTTTCAAACTTTGACATAATAATTAACTTGATGACTTTATCAATCAAAACAATCCGGTTGCAAACAAAAAATATAAAACTGAATATAGAACGAAGATCTGCGTAGGCATCTATTATGTTCACGTCAAATTAAAAACCAGTTGTAAATCATTTATTGATTCAGCTGCCCATTTCCATGTATATGTAAAAATGTCTTAATTAATACCTACGTGTCATAGGTTTCTGGAAGAGTATTCAATTTAATTAGTTGTCAAAACTCATGTTAACAAAAAATGATTGATTGTTCTTATTTTGGTCAGCCTTTCAAAATGAGACTTAAAGGCAGATCTAGATTAGAGACACAAAAGTTGGAGAATTAAATTATTGGGACACTAGTAGGTCAGTTACAAAAGAGGTTACAGTATTATCCAACCGTTTTGTCCATAGTCAAAGTAGTTGTTTTTGTGTATGTTTACGGTCTCTAAAAATACTACATAGTAAACGTTGCAAACGTTGTAGACGTACAAAACATTAAATGATTGACGCGTGATTGTGAAATGCAACAACTATAGTGGAAATTAAGCATAAAATGCTGTTTGTAATCAAATTTAGCAATGCTTAATGACTCAATTCACTTCTTCAAATTATTTAAGCGGTATCTAAAGCGTGTATATATTACAACAGCTACACCGAATTAAGGAACCGCCTATTTCCGTCCAGCTAAAGTTAACCTTAATAAACATTCCTTAATTGGGAGTCGCCTGCAAACCTCGAATTCACATTCTAAATCAAATATTCACAGTAAAATCTTTGTCCTAAACCCATAGTACGCTGTATGAAGTATATTTTCCCAGCAAGTTGCGAAACGCTCCGTTACTGGAGCAAGGTCGGCTCCGCGGCCATGCTGTTCTCATGTCGAATGTCAGCCGGCTTTCCACTCGCATCGGAACGCTGTACGATTATCGATAATCGGATAACTATAATCGATTTTAGCAAAAATTCGAGAGGATAATCGGTTTGTTTAATCGCTGGTTTCAAGGTTGGAGTCGCATCGTTAGTTTGGTTTGGATTGATGATCTGAATTGATGTTTGGAGTTTTTGTTGATGTATTTATGCCTTGAAGTTATATTTTGGGTTACGATTTAACCATTTACATACAACATACATAAACACACGTCTTCTTCCTGTAGGGGTGAGGCAGAAATTACGGAACGCCACCTGCTACGATCCTTAGGTACATACTCCTTTTACATCTGATCCTAAACACACCGGTTGCCAGTACCTACTACGCACCTGATCTTTCTGAAGAACATCACTAATAGGTCAGTGTATGTCCTTCTAGGGCGTCCTCTTCGGGAACTAGACCATTTTTTTATCATAAAGCGCCTTTGCTATGGAATTTAAAACCTATAGAAGAAATGAGATTACTTAAGTTGCCATCTTCTTCTTTTCGTGTGGTTAGTGACTAACTTGGTGTTAGAGTTTTAAAGCCGCCCATAGGCTTCTGACTTGGCTTCACATGCCTTTGAGAAATATCTCTCAGGCATGCCGGTTTTCTCACGATGTTTCCATGGTTCCTGAAAGACACGTTGTATTTTCGTAATGTACCAAAGTGCTAAAACTGGTTATGTCAGACACTACTTAATTCAACTTCAGTGTTCTTTCTTATCAATGAATCTAGATCATGGGTTCTATTACAAATACATAGCACGTACACAAACATCCGGTCTTGTAACAATCTGTAGGCCATAGACCATAAAAAGACCGCCCATAATTAAAAAGACTGCCTCGTTGGTCTAGTGGTCGCAAGCTCTACTGCTGATCATGAGGTCCTGGGTTCGATTCCCGGGTCGGGCAAAACGTTATTTTTTTGGGTTTTCCCGTTTGGAATAGTGGTCGCAAGCTCTACTGCTGATCATGATGAGGTCCTGGGTTCGATTCCTGGGTCGGGCAAAGTGTTATTGGATTTTTCTATCTGGAATATCTCAGTAGAAGCCCGGAGTCTGGATTTGTGCCCGGTTGATGGCAATAGGCTCGCCCCCTATTACATGGAACTTAAACATACTGGCGAAATGAGGGTGTACCATAGGTACACCTCTGCCTAACCCTTTGGTCAATACAGGCGTGATGTTATGGTAATTTAAAAGTACAAGTAGTTCAAGACATTATGAAGAATATCAGTCATTAATTATTCCTCTCCATTATTGATTGCCGAAATCGTATGAGTGATGCATGAGGCATCGATTACAAATCGATTATGTATCGATATGAGTAATAATGTGGAACGGACATACGAAATTGTAAGAACTTTGATGCCATGCATTAATTAAATTATGCAGATTAAATATAAAAGCATCTATTTTACTCGGACAATGTAATAGTCAAAGTCATAATTTCGACTAGCTTTTGCCCGCTACTTTTTTGTATGAAAAATTTAATTTTGTTGTGTTTCCAAACACCCTGTCAAGAACATCACATCACCCTTATATTTTCGGGGATTAGCATCGGCATAAAAGTTAAACGTCCATACAAACTTGAACCCCTATCCACTGGGATGAATTTTCAAAAATCATTTCGTAGTGCTCACTTTCGTTATGGAAGCATCCTTCTCCACCAGTGAGTGAATGAATGAATGAATGTAAGATTTTTGAAGTAAAAACTTCTTTAGGCGCGTTGGGCATTTTTGAGATGAGAAAAACTATTAAACTCGTGACCTGTTACCGACACCGTGGTGTAAAAGACATCAACGCGTTGATTACCGCGGTGCCTATTTTTTTCAAGTCTTCACTAGGTGAACCAATAGTTCACGCACATTTTGTTAGTTATGGTCAAGTCACATAAAATAGGGAGTGAGCCTATTGAAAAGCATAATGAAGAAAATCTAAAATCTTTCAAAATCCATGTTAGTTTCTTCAATGGTTCAAGCAGAATTGTCTAGCAGTGAGTCAGTGAATCTGTTACGGAACCGTTTTTTACCAAGAAACGAAATCGAAATGACCAACAAACAGATCTAAAAGTAAGAGTTAAAACAATCGATTATAATTATTTTACGACCGCTATTTCTCAATAACAGAAGGTCGTAACGAACGGACAGAATTACAGTGTGTTCGTGTGAAACACTGCAGCACTTAGTAATTTGCAAGGAAACGATGCATTAGTGGGCTTGTGAAATATGACTGCTGTACAATTTGATAAGGTAGAGTAATTTGAAGATGGATCGGGAATTATTAATCGAAACTGGACTTTGATAGTGGATAATATTTTTTGGGTTGGTATGTACCATCGGGGTAACGCATATCTAACCAATTTGAAAACAAAATCCCGTGTATACGACCCTTTTTTTTTCGCAGGTAAGCGATACTATAGCGGCCAAACGCTGCAAGCAAGAATAATCCTTACAGTGCACAGATGTGCGTTTCTTCGATAGTACCTATTTATTAGTATTTTTTTTTTGTTTTGTATACGGAAAATAATAGAGTTAGTTTCTATCTCGATAAAAACAGAATTACAACAAAATTACTATTCAAGATGACTAAATTGATAATACAAAATGATTACATACCGAAAATTAACGAAATCTATATAAGTAGGTATTATCCAAGACCCTTTTCATAGTTCTTAGCAGTATTTATATTACCTTCTAAAGTACCAAGTAATGAACTTTAATATGACAGCGATGAATAAACAATAGAAGTCGCATCATCCATCATAAAAACATAGATAAGTAAAACCTCCTTTCTCAAAACACACAATACATACAGAAATCACCTTCAAAGCGGACTCCCATAGCCTTGCCACATTTCACAACACATAAGCAGACTACTTCACTTATAACATAACATTTAATAACTGTAAACAATAGAAAGTACTTATATAATCTGTGCGAAGTTCGCACTTGTCTATGCTCTGCTGTCAAAATGTCACTTTTAGGTTGGTTCGACCATAGTTGATAATAAAGGTGGTTTAGGATGAATAGGCACTTTCTTTGTGGTTTTAAAAGAAGATGATGTGAGTAGGTTAAATGATTTAACTGAGAGTCGAGATTATGAAATATTTGAGGAAGTTATTGAAGAGAAAGATCCATCAATTTTTCGCCGTAGTTATTTTTTTCAGTGAGAATTATTGTGACTCGCAGTAACAAATGACGTTGAAGAATGCAGTCACTGATACAAATTGACAAGAAGTGCAAGCGATGTGTAAGTCACGGAATATAAGTCATGATATTAATGTCACAATTTCAGGGCAGGGTGTTATAAGATTATATGCATTTAGACAATCCATATAGGACAAGATACCTAATATAATATTATGAACCAATTCAAAAGCAAACATATATTTTCGCAATGTGTAATATTTGAACTTGAAAAGGCAATTGGACAACCAACCTCAATTTTAAATTAAGATTATCAAATTGCAAATCGAAATATTAGTAACGGCTTCCGAAAAATCCGGAACCCATTGCAATGATTGACTTTTAAAACAAGTACCAAAAAATCTAATTTAAAATTAATGACTAGGACATTGTAACGGAACAGAATAACTTCGAAACAATACCTAAATCCGTTTCTTATCACACATAATAATAATTGGGCCCAGATTATAAAAGGCCACTGAACTAATCAAGTAATCTCTCATTCATACATTCATTCGTTCATTTCCTGGTATATTTTTAATCACACCAAGGCCGTTGCGACATTCTGCCTTGTTCAATTTAAAAAAAATGCCGGCATATTTGAATCCGGAAGGAAATATTATATCAAAATACTTTATGGTTAATTGTTGTCATTTCCGAAAACAATTGAATTTTTAATGATAGTGTTAATTTTCTTGAATAACAAAGGAACGTTTAAGATCGCGTGTGAATTGTTAAATCGTCGGTTAAAACCACGATTAGTGTGCAGTTAGAGTCGGTTTCCGTTAATAAAATAAAATGCACGTGATTTATTTGAGTGTACAATTAATTATTCACTGCTTAGATAGCGTTTTATTCATCTACACTTTTAATTAGTATGATGACGTACGTACGGACTTACCTAATGTATGATATTAACTCAAGTAGTTTGTGTTAAAAAACGAAATTATAGACTAGCACTCGACAGTTATTGCAAAAGTGTGTGCACTTAATTTGATAACGTCCATGCCAGTCATATAAAAGTTTAAACGAATCATAAGAACCAATATCGTATAACCGAGGAGAGTACTGACAATAATGAAACACAGAAAGAAGAATCTTACTAACCGTTCACTATGACTTGTCCCGTCATGTTGGCAACATTGCTTGTCAAGCATAGTTTCAATACCAATAAAGTTCAAAATGGCGACTGACAGAACAGTGCTACCAATCACGTCACGGGACAAGTTATAATGAACGCACGAAAAAAGAACATTCCAAGTTTTTGAATCCGCAATCCGTATTGAAACTCTTTATTTCTTTCGGAATCAACCGGAACTCATAATCATAACCTAATCACGCATTCACGCGACGAAGTTGCGAATAGTACCTACAGATTTTATCGGGCTACCTCAAAAATCTACAGGAGTTGTTATAACCGCTATAGGTGCATTCGACCGTGTTGAGTCGACGTCGTAACACTGTGACCTTGAGCTGACCTACCGTGGTACAGAGCTTCAATAGAATAAGAGGCCAGCTTATATTGGTTTTTAATCACTGACGTGCGGTCTACTGTCATTATCGTCGTCATCATGTCACCCGAAAGACGTCCACTGCCATAGGTCTCCCCCAAGCACCACCAATTCGACCGGTTCTGTGCTTTTCGCATCCAACGGATTCTTGCGGCCTTCACAAGGTCATCGGTCCACCTTGTGTGACGCCTTCCAACGCTACGTCTTCCGGTACGCGGTCGCCATCAAGAACCTTTCGGCCCCATCGGCCATCTGTTCTGCGAGCAATGTGCCCTACGGCCTACTTACTGTACTTACAACAGTTACTCCCAAATATGTCGTAACAAAAAATGCTCTACTCTACGAAGGTACACCATAAACAGTAGCTATATCCATTAAGTCCAAGTAATCCAAGTAACCACTGAACCAGCTCAAACATCCAGGTCAGCCCGCCACGTAACACCGTATGTAGCGCGCGCGCAACGCTCGGCACACTTCGCGCACTTTCGTTCTCAATCGCACTTTCGTTTTCACTGCGGAGTGTCGTGACGTCACTTGTTAGTTGCGGAGATACGATTTAATTTATTGTAGGCTATTGTTGTTTTTGAAGACTCAATACTTTTAGGTATTCAGCACACCTCACCTTAATGACAAATACTGGCGAAAATGACAGATTTTCATGACGGCCCATAAAATATGATAGCCACCGCTCTTCTAAGAAATAAGCTTAAGGAAATGCTTGTTTTTTTTTAAGTGATAACTTCTTAAGGCGTTTTGGGCATTTTTGAGATGGGAAAAAACAATTGAACTCGCGACACTGTTACCGACACCAGCTTTTGACCATTAAAAAGATATCAACGCGCGATACATTTTCTGCACAATAAAATAGTTCAAGTTTTCACTTCTGTCGGCACTCCCGGAGTGCCACTGTTTTTTTTAATGTCGTCTTGAAGCTTAACCGAGGAGGTTGTCGCCTGCTTAACCGGACTTTCCTGTGACTGCCTCAATAAATGAAAGCCTTCAAGCCAGGGCATAAAACTTAGAAATTAAGCGACTACACGCTAAGGGCATCCCCTGTGGGGGACGGACTTCGGCTTAGGGCGTCGCTGGTGGAGGACAGCAAGGGACAGGCTGGAGAGGATTAAGGAATTACTTGGTTCTCTCTCCTACAGCTTGAGAGCGAAATTAATTTAATTTAATAAGTAATGAGTTAATTGAAACAAACTTGTTAAACAACCACGCTTAAATTTTAAATTATTACACCTCGTTATTTATGAAATTTTTAATTAAAAAAGAACTTTTTACTTTTTCTGGTTAATGTTGAAAACTTTTGTGATCGTAAATATTTAATAATTTTCGGTCAGAAAGAAACACGTATCAATTAGTATTTCAATCAGCATCTAGACAATTAAGAAAGATTTTTTGATTTCCTTTGGGTTTTAAAAGTCATTATAATTATAAGAAATAATAAACAATTTAATCAACATTCGCTTTTCGTCAAATGTTTCCTTAATTAATAATTTATTAACAACTTATATGATAGGAAATTAATTTGTAAAATGATTGGACGAAATGTATAATATCCGTAAAAAATAATTACATGTATTTATTATTCATTCATATATTATGTAGTATTCTAGAATCTATCCATTGTATTTAGTACATAATTATTGTGTTAGCCATTTTAATAAGTTTTTACCAAAAATAGATATGGTAATATTCGGTTTCAATATTATGACCATATCGGTATAATTATAAACTGACAATTTATTGAAATTGAAAATAAAATATAGCTCAAAATATGACGACATTGAGTGCCAAAAAAATTAATAATTACACATTATTTATCTAGTTTTCATAACATGCCAACAAGAGGCTCATTCATCAAATATCGAATTTTAAAATAAAATTAACATAATTATTACATTTTGAATAATTAATTTATTAATGATTGGATTTTAATTAATTTCATAACAACTGTATTCTGGGCGAGTTACACAGGCGCCTTTTTCGGTCTTAGAGGATAATTTGTTATGCAATGTTGATAGAACGGGTAATATGAATAACAGATATTATTTAATTAATGGGTTTCTATTTTCATAGCAGTTTAGTGCTACTTTACTAGCTTTTTAGTTGTTTTTGTTATAAGATATTAAAAAGCATTTAAAACATAAAAATTAGATAGGCAACTGATCTATATAGAAGTTTCCTTGAATACGAACTAACTTTTAAATCACCTATTAAAATAAAACACATTAATATATTATTTAACAAAATTATCGTAGGTGCTTATTTTATTTGTCATATGAATACGTAACACCGGTCACTGGCAAATGGGGAAAACCCATTAAGACTATGACCTTTACTCAGGCACTTAATTAGCCGCTCATAATTAGCTACCCAATAATACCTAGATTAAACTGAGATGGAAAAACAATCAAGACTCCTGACATTAATTTTATTACTACCATTTTTTAGATCTAATAATCAAATCGGAGAGAACTAATAAAAATTCAATTTCACAGAATCAGACATTAACACAGTAATAAAAATGTGTCACTATTTCAAAAGGTATTGTGCATAATAACCGGTTGACAATATTAATAATACATATAAAAAGTGTGATGATATTATTAATAATACAGTGAAAACAAATTGGTCACAATGAAATTCGATTGTTAACAAAAAAAAAACTTTAACAACGTTGTAAATTTAAATTTTCGTGTATTTTTCCTACACCGTAAACTAATAAAATACTTTTAATTTATTTGTCATACGTTTTAAAATGTCAAATAAATCTTGTGAGTAAGAAATTAATAAAGTTTGCATGTGACATAAATGTGTAATATTATGTTTTTATAATATTATTATACTCGTGTTATTCCAAGAATTTTAGATTTTTATTAGGCTATTTTTATTTTGTGATCGAAGAATATTTTGATGGTACGTGAGTCATACAGGCACAGAAATTTATGTAGTAGTGTTTCTAGCGTAGAATATTTATAATGATATAGATTTATTTTTACCATCTTCCAAAAATTTTATAGATTTTTAAGATTATTTTACCTACCTACTGTTCTCATATAAAAACAACATAATTATTAAAATTTATTTTACACAACAAAAGGAACTCACTCGTCTATTTACATAACATAATTGATATAAAATAATATAAAAATAAATTAACTAGGTATCACAAGTTTTTACTTAGAATTTTCTAAAGTGAATGTTGGAATCCGGTATAGCTTTTTATTTTTTATGAAACTTTTTGAGGAAATCCGGCTGCGAGGAAAATCCGGATCAAAATACCAATTATAACATTATCCGAGTGAACATTACAACGATTAGAAATTGTAGTTCGCCTCCGAAATAATTGAAAAATTAACCTATTAATATACAGGGTAGCAGGGACATTGACGCAAAAACTGTTACCATGGATTCAGTACATGATTCTGAAACCCGCAGCGTCGAAATATTTCGTCGGTTATTTTTAAAAAAATCTGCTGTTTCATAGAAAAGTGCAATATTTACTCGGTCAAAATTTTAGAAACAGCTGATTAAAAAAATAATAACCGACGAAAAATTTCAACGCAGGGGGTTCAGAATCACATACTGAATCCATGGTAACAGTTTTTGCGTCGATGTCCCTGCCACCCTGTATATATTATGTCCGGATAAGATATCGTCTAAATGATTGAACTTTGGAAAAAAACACAGCGTTTATTACATTTTGTAACTTAAGCTTACTTCGGCTTGCATACAATTGACAGTCAGCTTTTACGCTTCCATTTGCGCAAGATCCTTGCCAAAAGAACAATAAGTGAAGTCGTATCATACGTCGTAATTCTCATATAAACTTATTTTTAATTTTCTAATACCCACATGTCACTAGTTTCGTAATACATAGCTCTAATGACCTCTTACGAGCCGTTGTCATGGGAACCACAAACAAAAAGTTCTCATAATTATTGTAATGATATTGTTTGAAGTTCGTAAATAATATGTATATGAGGAACGTAAGAAGGAAGTTATTTTGAGATAGTGTGAATTATTTAGTGGTAAAATGTGCATAATGAATTAAATATTTTCTTAATTTGTATTTTCCGTTATTTTAAAATTAGCCTTAAAGTTTTTGCTGACTGTAAATAATAAATTATTAACCAAATCTTATTCGTAACGATATTTAAGTACAAGTAAATTATAGGTTGATTATGCATGTCATCCATTCCCATGCATTTTTATTTTATTTTTCGAATTTTTTGTTTCTAGGACGTCAGTTTCCTCACGTTTCATCCTTCACCGTTTTGAAAGCAGTGATGATGAAATTATTTACACAAAGCATAAAATAAATTAGACCAATCCATAAGAATTATTTAAAGTTACATACAGAACGCCACCTGCTACGATCCATATAAAGTTGTAAGTATATAAAATCATACGCACTTATGCTATAACGTGCACAAAAATAAAAACTAAAATCGAAAGGGATCTCCGATTCACATGATATCTTAAAAATCGGTTGTGTGTGTTGATTGTGAACATAATTTATAAACCTAACGATTTTGGGTTCAGGTTTAGAACGACTGTTGTTTACGTATTAGCTTACATTCTGGTTTGATTCCTTTTTTTCTCCAAACTGTTAAAGGTTTTCATCTGACCTTGCCTTATCTTACGATCTGTCTCGTAAATTGGAATTGTGGAGTCAGCTTTCATGTGGACTGTGGAGTTTTCCCGAAAACGGCGTGACCTACACAAACATACAACATCCATCCATCCATACTAGTATTTTAAATGCGAAAGTAGCTCTGTCTGTCTATCCTTTTCACTCCTTAACAACTGAATGGATTGAATATCGGTTTGAACATGTATGGGATACTGATACATGATTTTTGTCTTATAGATAATTTCCGACCTCCACACGGACGTAGCCGCGAGTAAAAGCTGGTCAACTATATTGTTACACGGTGTAAGACAAAAGTATAGTGTGCGTATGCGTGTGCGCATCGTTCACGCAACTCTTTGTGACGTAAGGGTAGTTCTTACTTCCGAACATCCACTCTTACGCACCGATCGACATCGTAACGAAGGTGTGGATGTAAGTAAGTAATATGGATAAGTGGAACAAAACAAATGAAATGAGAGGACATGTGTTTTGTTTTATGCCTGATTTAGGCTGGTTTTACAGCTGTCCGGGAGACCTGCACGGGCCGCTTGCACACAGGAGACCCGTACGGGTAGCAACCGCAGTGCTCTGAAACGAGGGAGTTAGTACGATACGGTTGCTAGCATTGTATGGGCTCTACCCGGAGCGGGTCGCGTACGGACCAATCCGCGTCGCTGTGAAACAATGTTGTAACGCCTCACGTGTGTCTCCATTCCAGGAGTTCGGACGGGCGGCCCGCACGGGTCTTCCAAACAGCTGTGAAACCAGCCTTATACGGCACTGACTCGAATAACTCGGAATTTCAAACCCAGGCAGTAAGTTCATGTAGACGAGATCGTCAGTAAGTCAGGCGGGGGAAGCTACTGGGCCCTAAAATAGACAAGTAGGTTAGTCAACTGGACTGACTTGAAGGCGCGAAGTCAGCACTGGACTGGGTTGAAACTAGTGTCTACACGAGCCCAGTTGCGAGTCAGCGCTGGACTGACATACTGTACTGTCAGATTACTGGGCTCGTATAAACCTGCCTTTAGCCTGGCTATCATACAATCAGTCTAGCAGGCTTAGCATAAGCTGCTAGAAGCCTGAGAGAGGGAATGGTGGGATCTTGGTACATACTATTGGCGAAGTTTTAAATATTCTTTACAGAATTAACGATATGCGACTATGTATTTATTTGTGATTTTATTTCTGTAAGTTTGTACGAACACTTTTACACGTCAATAATATTTTACATACTAGATATGTTCGGCGTTTCCTATGTGACTACTCTGAGAAGAAAGACCGAAACAAACTCAGAGGTCGCAGTCTCTTATAAAGTCCTAACATAATCTTGGTCAGATCATGTAGAGGTAGTGGACGCTAAGGTAAGGGTCACCCTATAATTGCATGATCAGAGCCATGTATAAAAAAACAGTGGCACTCCGGGAGTGCCGACAAAAGTGAAAACTTGAAAAAAATTGGTACCACGGTAATCAACGCGTTGATGTCTTTTACTCCACAGATCGTCTGTTGGCGAGTAAAAATACTTGCATAGAACATTGATCCGTAACGTAATATAAATAAAGAGCATAATTGCGTTTACAAAAATGGGGTGTCGGTAACAGGTTGCGAGTTCAATGGTTTTTTCTCGTCTCAAAAATGCCCAACGCGCCTAAAGAAGTTTTCACTTCAAAAACCTCGCACAGCGATGTAACTTATCATTCATCATTCTCTTGCAAGTATTCCGAGTTATCCCTAATATATTTGGGGTCTGCGCCGCATGTCCTTTGCCATATTTTGCTTGTAAAAATAGTTGTAAGTGATTATATAAATAAATAAATAATTCTCGATTATGTAATCGAAATCTCAATAGTCACCCGATTTTTAGCAATATCATCTTTAACACAGTCCATCTATCGCTTTTTTGTAACTCATAAAAACATTTCATCGTAATTTGAATTTATTCACATAACAAAAGGGCATCTAGATTTCATTATATCACCCAATCATCAAATCACACAATAAATCACACAATAAATCACACAATAAATCACACATAAAAAATCGCATGTAATCGCGTTCCTTCCCGTTTCCGAATGACAGTTGACAGCTGCGCACGGAGCTGACATGACAATACGCGTTACGTCATAATAACGGTGCTAGATGGAGTGGAAGTCTTTCACAGAGTAGAAATTGTGATTTCTTATACATTATTATGTAGCTTATGAACCGTGACAGTTAGGTAAGGTTGGAAATTAGTGTGCTGCCAGCGGCGGCTGCGCAAGTGACGCCTAAGATGGAAGAAGGAGTTGCCTTTGTGTTCTTCGCCCCGAGAATTCATATTTGGAACGGGCAACTAGCTTTTTGACATTTCGAAAGTAGATGTTCGTTCAATTTTATTGAAACAAATTGTTTATTTTGAGAAAGACTTCTATAGGATTTACTGATTGTTACAGTCACTATATACCTACTCATTTTAAGCTGCAACGCTCAATAAAATGGTATTTCACGGGGGCCAAAATCTTGACCAGTTTTGGTCTTTTAACGAACGAATCAAGGTCTTTGTCACGTTCTCATAACATTTTCAAATACATAAGATCTTTTCTGATCACATAACACTAAAATGAGCATCATCACAACACTAGTTATGTCACCAGGCGCCGCCCGATTGGTTCCGATATAAACTTAGCCAGGGATCAGCTACCTGCGCCCGCGCTTAATGTCAGGCGTCGCGAATCTGTAATAGTAGTGTGATTGAGAAACGGACACATTTTCACTTTGTTATAAAATGTCATTAGATTCTTAGCTAGTTAATGTATCATTGGAAATTTGTTTTCCGACGTTGTGTGTTATAGAGCCCTCTTGTTTTTTAAGTTAATCAAAAAAATATTCTCCATATACGATTCTGGCAGTCCATCAAATCTTAGTACCAAAGTAAGGCAAAGAAATTAATTCGGTTTTGGAGATAACCTTTATAAAATTCTTATATTTGCCTACACACACCTTGCTAAATTGCAACTCTGCAAGTGTAATATCGAGAAAAAGGGAAATACTATTGATTTATAAGAGAATTTGAGCATACAAGACTCTTGAAGTACCTACAGCAGCATCCAACATAAATATCACATTCAAAAGATAAAAACTTTATCTCCCATAAGAGAGTGCAAATAAATATCGAGAAGCTAATTTTAAACCCAGGTCAAGTCATTAGGACCTTCTCGTGGCGACGACCTACACCAACAACAAAGTATGTAAACACACTCTTCGGAAAAATCACAAATTAAATAAAATTCTTACTTGTGGTGTGCGAACCTAAAATAAGCACTGACGTAAGTGAGATTAAGTTGCGGGCAGATGAACTGTTTAATTTGATTTTATTATATTTTACAAGCTTTGAAATACCTAGAAACGTGTCTTAAACGTGGTTTTTCAAAACTTTTTTAACTTATTGTGTTCTCAAATCTCACAAATGGTTGATATTATTTTCTTCAGGAATCCGCTGGGTTGCGAGAAACACAGTAACGGTCGATGTGGTGACGATTGGGGGAGACCTATGTCCAGCAGTGGACGGCCTCCGGTTGCAATGCTGATGGATGCTGATTTTGTACAACAAATCAGTAGCTGACGTGGGATTTGCTGATCAGCCAATCAATTCAGTAAAAACCTCAGCGTGAAAACTTAGGTGAAGTGAGATTGAAGTAAGCTGTCATTCCACCTAATGCAAGGGATTGACACTATTGACAGCTCATGTCAAAAATAAAGTTAAATCTGGTTTTAAGTTAATTAACTCCTAACTCGAGGTATTTTATGAAATTCTTGGCGGGTTCCATAATATGACAAAAAGCGCAAAAACTTAAGCATATGATAATTAGGCTAATGATCCTCTCGGCAGGCAAGCCAGGTAACCGTCACACTCCAGATGGCAATCTAAGGGCCAGTCAGTAAGCACTGCATCGCGCAATATGGCGCCAGACGACTTACTATAATGAAGTAATTCAATCGTATATGATGAACAACCAATCAGGAATGGAGGAATGGCCTGCTTGCACATCTATAAGTCTAAAACAAAATAACGCTGGATTTCCCCATTAAAACTTCTTTCTTACACATATTTTTTCTAGCCATCATTTGCAATTCACAACATGTATTTCTGTCCAGCTTTTGCAGTTGTCAGAAACGTTATGTTATTGAAGTGAAAACTTCTGTAGGCGCGTTGGGCATTTTTGAGATGGGACTAAACCATTGATTTCGCGACACTGTGACGCTATTTACCGACACCGTGGAGTAAAAGACATCAACGCGTTGATTACCGCGGTGCGTGGAGTAAAAGACATCAACGCGTTGATTACCGCGGTGCGTGGAGTAAAAGACATCAACGCGTTGATTACCATGATGTCGTTTTTTTTTTCAAGTTTTCACTTTGTCGGCACTGCCGAAGTGCCACTGTTTTTTTTTATTTAGGGAGCTGCAGCTGTCGTGAACTTTAGACGGCCTAGGCTTCTAGCATCGCTTAAATTTGTAACTCAAGGTCCAACAAAGAAACGACTGTACAATATTTAGTTAGCATTACCAAAATCTATACAAGAAAAGTCAGTTCAGACATCGATATTACAACTTCTAATGGCTTATGGAGAAATGGATCTCCTCATCTGATGTACCCATTACAAAACCTACAATGAAACAGCCCACATATTGCTCCAGTGACCTTTAAAAAGTAACAGATGTTTGTATTAAATCCAGAACGATGGCCTGCAAACGATGAAGTAACAGTTCGTGATAGCTTAATGTTCTGTGCAAGTATAATGCATGCAGTTTTAATGATTATTTCCTTTTCCGAGAATTTATTGTTATGATTAACTACTGGGTGGATGAAATCGTGAGGTATTCGATGTAACGAGAGTGGCCGTGAGGTTAAAGATAAATAATTTTATGTACGTGGCCTAAATTTTTTTCTTACCTTCTATTTCTTCTGTTAGGTTTCAATTTATTAATACGTAATTATTGGATATTGTACTGGCAGCACCCAAAGATTCGATATGTCAAAATGGGGGAATAACGGTCTTCTGGGTCGGGCGCTCGTGATGGTAAGACGTACTTAGTGGCTGTGTCGGTATAAAGGTAGATTGGCATGGTATTGGTTGGAGATCTACTGTAAATTAAGGTACCTAATCTATTAGTTTTATGGTAAATATTAGAATACTGATTAAATAGTGATATTATGTGGGGAATAGGCGATGTGATGGTGTGGTGTAGAATATTGAATTTGATGTTGGCAAAGAAATATAAATGAATGACAAAATATCTTAGTGTTTCATATTATTTTCCTTATCCCTGAAATATTGTTAATATGTAGTTTTATTAAACAGTTTTAGATTATGATATTGGGGTAACGACTTTAAGATTCATTTGGGGATTAATTTCTATTTTGAGGTTAAATAATTATATTCGGAATTAAATTAGTTATTTTATGGCTAGGATGATTCTTATTACACTGCCTTAAATTTTCACTTTAAAATATTGCATTTCAAGTATAAAATCTTCCCAACATATTACAGACTATGATATCTTTTGTAGCTTTAAGAAACAAACATCTACAAAGTAATACTTCAAAATTCTTTGATGAAGTCACAAGGCTGTTTTTCGCGTCAAATGAAAACTTTTCTCTCATACGATGGCTTTTCTAAATACAACGTAATATTATGGAAAAACTCAAAGATATGCGATGTTTCCAAGTCCGTTAGCTGTCATCGAAGGCCAGTGTCCTGCACTGAGAGCTTGGGTGATGACGACAGTGATCCAGACACTAAAAATACAATTTAAAAAGAAAAAAAACGTCGATATGAAAAATGTTGCCATTTCTGTGTTCTGACCCAAGATGGACCCCTTCCGTGACTCATAATCTGACCAAAAAGGCGATATTTTACTTTTTTAGGACATAAACCCTACAACGTGCACAAAGAACAAAACATTTTAGGTGTCCCTTCCATAAAATACACTCAAATATACACATCACATTCGTTTTTGCTTTAAAAATAAATTTTACTTTATTTTTATTTCGGGTCAAGTAAACGTTGAGGCCTACAATCTTCGTTGTTACTCGAGAAACGAAGGTAATATTTTCGTCAATATGTTCTTATTTTGATATCTGGAATATTTCCAATTTTTACGTCAATAGCATATCAAGTTTCATATCTTTTTGTTCCTCAAAGCTTTAGGCGAAATCATCAGGGTAGCCAACAAAATTCAAATTTTTGCAGGTCAGTATAAGGTTGTATGTTGATCTAAATATGATTCGCGGCCGTATCAAATGTTTATTTATAGAATTATAATCATAAAAATCATCAATACAACTCTCTAAGTTCACGTAATCCTATAGAATTACTATCATGTAATAATGACATTTGAGGATTATGCTAAGTTAAGGTAAAGCCATATTTGTTACGGTCGCGAATCATTAATCAACATACAACCTGACACTGACCTGTAAATTGCAAAAATCTAAAGAAAATTTGAATTTCGCGGGCTACCTTAGCGCATCTCCCTTAAGCTCTATTAAGCTTTTAGAATGTCCATAGACTAAAACATAATTGTCAAGAAACTGGTCTTTTGAGTCGCTAGATGTTCTTTATTCCGGAAAACGTGTTTCTTGTTTTATGCAAAGTTACTGCTCTTTGACCTCTTGTTTTCGCAACGCTTGATTGAACTAATGACTTATAGATATTAAATATCAATAATTTAATTCACAGCAAAAGATTTGGGAATAATTAAGTAGCCTAATTATTTGCGAGGACCAAAAATTCATCTGCCTGTCTTTTCTCAACTATGTTGGGGTCGGCTGCCAGTCTAACCGGATTCAGCTAAATACCAGTATTTTCAATAGACCGACTGCCCACAGCCCTAACTGGGTTGTGGAGGTCTGAGTAACACGATACCCCTTGGTAAGGCTGGTTGTCAGACTTTCGGGCTTCTGACTACGCGTAACGACTGTCAAAGATCTGACAAATGACAGCAGGGACAAACGGCTTAGCGTGCTTTCCGAGGCACGGTATGTTATGGATGGTCACCCATCCAAGGACCGACCTCGGCAAGCGTTGCTTAACCTTAAAGATCGACCCGTGCGGCTATTATTATTTAGCCACATCAATTTAAAATAGAAATTTTCCGCAGATCAATGAAACAAAAACACCCACAGTAGTTTAACCGGTTAATAATTTAGTTAACAAACGCGTCTCTATAATGGAGTCTTATTTACCTATAAAAACCGGCCATATGAATTATAATCGGATTAAAGTTACGTAAACTTGCAAATCATCATCGCAATCGAGTCGCAAAGGTCCGAAACATCGAGGTCAACTATAGGTCCCTTGGAATCGATTACTAAGATATTTGTAATCTATAGAAAGCTAGAAACATCCGATATCTTGAGCAAACAATAAAAATTACAGATTGCGACATCGATTTAATCGAATGCAATTTGAATCAAATCGATTATTGTCTGAACAGTATCGAATCATTTACCATCTTTCAATGTAACGAGAATCTAAGTTTATTCGAAATTTGAACCGTGATGAATTAGAGTTACGACATAAATCCGTTTTTTTTTAAATACACTATTCGTGGACTCCGCGGCAGCTCAAAAGCGGTTTTTTCGCGGTATCATAAAAGACCGTTTTACCCAGCACGCCTGCCCTTTACCCAGTAACACAAATAATGGCGCGTGCGCAAAAACCTTTCATAATCGTGCGGCGCGCTGTCAAACGAAAGACGACACTTGACAGATGGATTTAAATACCAAAGTCGAACGTATCCAAGATGGCGGTTATGTCAAAATCGGTTTTAGAAACATGACATTGGACGCGATCGTCGAGACAATGCGTGGTCCGAATTCGAATTAACACTAGTTTTATCAAATTATCGTTGGACGTTCCGGTCATAATCTATTAGGATATCTTTTGTTTTTCGGTAATTTAATTTTGTCTTCAGTATCCAAGGTTGAAGCCATGTCTTTCCGCATTGTAAGGACACTGGAACACATTGTGCTAAAGAAAGTTGTTAACTAGACAAACGGAAACAGGAAGTTTTATTGTTTGTGTTATCTAATTTCCGGTGACATGGTAGATTGAGGTCAAGTTTAAAGAACTTTGCGACCTTAGTATTAGTTTGTAACCACAAAATGGATCCTTGGTCCTAGGAACCTGAGAATATGCAAAGTTATTTTTGAAGTGAAAACTTCTTTGGGCGCGTTGGGCATTTTTGAGATGGGAATAAACAATTTAACTCGCGACACCGTTACCAACACCTCATTTTTGTAAACGCGGTTGTGCTCTTTATTTGTATTACGTTACGGATCAATGTTCTATGTAAATATTTTTACTTTAAAGGTTTTGGAAGTATTTATTTTTATAAACGCGATTGTGCTCTTTATTTAGATAAGGTTACGGACCAATATTCTATAGAAGTATTTTTCTTCCACCAAGGCAATCTTGTTCAAGTTTTCACTTCTGTCGGCACTCCCGGAGTGCCACTGTTTTTTTTTTATTGGTCCTGAGTGGCGACGTAATAATTACAATGGAAGGATTGTACAAAAAAACCTCTTAGTAGAGAAGTGGGTCACGTAACTTCCGGGTCATCAGTCCATACTTATGCCAGTTTTGTTTTAAACAATTTGTTATAATTTACAATACAAATTAAAGAAACGACACAGCCACAGATGATCTTGAAACCAAACGATCTGTAAAAATTATGCGGAGCGAATTCCTAGTTTGCCATTGACACGATTATTATACTTAGCCGTAATTGTTTTTGTATGAAACACTATGAGTATATAATTATAATCTAAATTACAGATACAAGAACCGTAATAATGTCAATGTTAGGAGCAGAAAAAATATAAACTTCAAGTCTTGATGTGGAGTCGTTTTGCTACTTTTCTAAGAGCTTGTGGCGCCATCTACATCGTCACATGTGAACTACGCATCCCATTGACGTCACGCAAAATCCTGCATCGCGCCAGCAAAGTTTCAATCGTTGGGCAGTTGCCCACCAGACACTATTGAAATGGAATGCAACCAAATATGAAGTCAAAAGCCGTCATCTGTCATTGTCTGCTGCTGTCATATTGACATTGTAATTTGTATTCATTGTGTCCTTTGCTCTGTACCTATATTAAGCATTCGTACAATTATACTGTTCCAAGTTCCATGTGCATTATTTATAATATTCACAATCAGTTAGTTTCCTTCAGACACGGCACCCGTCTGATCGGAGGATCCTCCCTTTTCTATAGAGGAAGAGTGAACTTTACACCCTGTTCCTCATATCTCTATACTAGAGCTAAGCTTAGAGATTCTTATGTCATAGAAAAAGGGCACCCAATACTCTTTTTTTCTTTGGCTAAAATACATAGATACCCACATACATATACTTACGACTTTTGCCCATAGGGGTAGGCAGAAACTACTGAAATAGAGCTGCTGGGATCCTTTTGCTGAGTCCACGTTCATACCCACATCATCATACATTTCCCGATTGTAATCCTTAGTACTTAAAATCATCTTTTTAAGTAAATGCCTTACGAAGCCTTTAAAAAAGACCAAACCATACTAATACAACTAACCAACCAAGCATTTGACATAACCAATAAAATCACACAATTCAAAATCCGAACCAAGTCAGTATGTTTGAGATCAATCATCACGTCGCGTTCGTGATGCGCACACGCACTCATTTCGCCTTACATAACTCATCTTCACACGAAACGATAGCACGGCTGTATTACACAACAAATTTAATTGCATATTGTTCTACTAAGCTTCTTTTAAAATTAGAAGAATAATGAATTATGGTTATTAATTGGAATGATAAATGACGATCGAGAGATCAGGAAAGAAAATATGACAAATGACAATCGAGAGGTCTGCAGTTAGTAGAATAATCAGCGTATATTTCTAAGCATCTATAACTATTCTATATCTATTTGATATCTATACATATTATAAATTAAAGTCGCTTTTCATGTCTGTCTGTGTGACCATATTTTTCTAAACTACGCAACGGATTTTGATGCAGTTTTCACCATCATGCAGAGAATTTATTCTGGAAGGTTATTATGTGTATAATATATCATATCAAACTTGTATATAATAAATAAATCTCGACGTTTTGTCAAATGGTAAAACTGTGCGAACCAGGTGGTCGCTAGTAATAAATACCTATAGCAATAAATATGGTTAATTATGGACGATTGATGAGTTGATGACTCATAAGATTTATCTCATTTATGTTGCTAAGCACTTGGGACTTCTAACCAGATATTAAAAAAATAAGAATTTTCTCACGAATGAAATCCTAGACGTTAGCGCGTCAATAGACATTTGAATATAAAAAGTTTTACCTATAATGGCCAGGAAGTGTTTTACTTTATTATTTGCAAACGATTAAGGAGTATTTGTACTTGTACTCTAATTCGAGCAGGATGTATGACTGGTCAAGCGTGATTAAATAAAATAAACATTAGTTTTCCTAGAAATTTTTACAGGAAAACTAAGAAAATAAGTACGAAAAAGTATGACTAACCTGTTTTTCAAGCTGGTGTTAAACTAATCTAGATAAATAAAGTAATTCTCTTATAACCACTGAGTCATCCTAATACGGTACTTATTGTACGGCCTGCATGTAAAGTGACGTGATGTGTGTGTTTTGTGTATATTGGTGCACGAAAATACAATCCAAAAAAAAAAAAGTATTCAAGAGTCCCCAAGAATGAAGAAGTAAGCATGTCAGGTGGCGCACTCCTGACAGACAGCCACATGATAAACGAACTTAAATACCTACGCCCGGCGCATCCTGGACAGTCAACCCTGCATACAACCTTCCTGAATTACATTTCAAGACACGAGAAATTCTCGAAAGCGTCATGTCGACGCGAGAAAAAAAATCCTACTCACATAAACATTACAATTTCCTGTAATTAGCACAAATATCTCAATTTTCATACAAACCTCATACAAATGTAATTCAACTCATACATTTCGTGGGAGACTTGTTGAATTTCGTAATTCATTCATTGCAATTACTTCCTTGAGGTGGAAATCAAAACCACGACCCACATGCAGCGGTCAGCTTTCTTAACCACTGACCGTAAATGTAGAAAACACATAACTGTGTGATTATTTAGCTTAGGATTTGTATCAAATTATCACTGCTAGATAGATTAACGAATTGAAAAGGACTAGAGGTACAAAATATGGAAGTAATAAGGATCATTTTTCGATGACTTTCATAAAGGATATACTGCAGTAATATCGAGAAATGTTCTGGAGTTGCGACCGCGAATCGAGAGACGTAGCCTGGATAGGCCGCGACAAGATGGACCGATGACCTGGTGAATGAAGGTCGCAGGAATCCAATGCATTCGAGAAATATTGTGCCGGTCTATGTTGCGATGCTTGGGGAAGGGTTATGTCCAGCAGTGGACGTTTTTTGGCTGCAATGATGATGATATCGAGATTTCCCGACTAGTTTTGGAGGCAACAGAAGTAAGTTTGCCAGAGACTTGTTTAAAATAACTTTTTGGAGCATAATATTTATTACCAACTAATAATTTATCGCTTTTTATCTTACGCAAAAGGGTTTGTTTATGATTTTATTATTTTACAAAAAGGAGGTCAGTCGACCGACCTGGCTGGCTAAATACCTACCTACTTGGAAAAAAAATAAAGAGTCTGCGACACACTTAGTGCGATTTTATGCAATGATATTGAAAGTGGCTAGCACATCTAAATGACGTCCAAGAGCTGTCATTGATAGTATTCCATATAATAATGATGACACTGATAACACTTGAACGGGGTTTAGATGTTGCTAATCGCGTTCAGTTTTAGTGGAGAAATTCGTTTAAACGCGTACCGAAAGACCCATTTAAAATACAAGAACAGGAGCTGAAATATATATCTGGTGTCCTTTTTAGGATTCCATACCACAAAGGAAAAAACGGAACCCTTATAGGATAACTCGTGTGTCTGTCTGTCCGTCTGTCACAGCCAATTTGCTCCGAATCAAATGGACCGATTAAGTTGAAATTTGGTACACATATGTATTTCTGTGACCCAAACACGAACGTGTAACGTAAATACAAGAATTTTAGGATATGGGGGTCACTTTTGGGGGGACAATAAGATTTTTTTTTTAAATTTTGTCCGACACGCTTTTGGTCGGTTCTTTGCATAGCCCAAAAAATATTTTGAAAATTTGTTTTACCTGTTGATTCTAAAATGAGCGAAGTATGCATAAAAGTGTAAACATATATTTTATACGTGTTTGTCACCCTTTATATAAGACGCAATTATTTTAGTATTGGATGCGTTTATGAACACATGCATTTATAATTTTAATTTGCAATTAAAGATCGTAAAGTTAATCATGAGGACTTAGGGCTTGCAATAAAGACTGGAAACGTGTTTGTTTAATGACTAAAGAATTATTATTGTATGGTAACGCCTGCCATATATTTTGGCATAATAATACCCTTCTGACCTGAAGGGAAACTGTTGAAAGAAGGTTGTCAAAATATTTCCTTTTGGACAACCTAAATTCCACCAAACACATTAAATTTCTTAAAAAACGCCTGAATTCTCTGTTTATTTTGCATTAAAGCTCCCGCAGACAAGCGCGTCGCGACGACAGTTCGATGCGAATCTGATAGAACAATTTCCATGAAGTTTTCATAGAAATTGTTCTACTAGAGTCGCGTCACGTCTTTCTGCGGGTGCCTCTAAACAGCAATGAGATCTTAGGTAGTTCATCAGCTTTTTTTTCAAAAGAATAAGCTTATCTTAATCTTTCGAAAAAACAAAAAAAACAAATAGCCAGCCGTTACGCTCTGTTATGCAAAGATTTCTAGACCAGAATAAAAGAACCAACTTATCTCTATTTACTTTTCAAATTCCGAATCTTCATTCGACCAGGATTTAAAACCACAGGTCATTGATACAACTGTCTATAGTTTATTTTAAAATGCATTTAAAACTCTATGGTGCTAATGACTATGAAGGTCGTACTTTGACTTTTGTTTGTCTATGTTTTTAATATAATTTAGAGTGATACATGTTGTGTGTAAAAATGAAATTAGCGGTACCTTATGTAAGGTCGACTGTGTACTCTAAGGTTAAACGAATTTTCGAGGGGTACTTCAGAATAATCTTTTGATCCCAAAATTGTTAAGGACATGAATGCGACCTCTAGGTTCTATTTTTCATGAAGGATTTTGGATATCGATTTCAATCTGAAACTATATCTAATGTCTGATACGTAAAAATCTCGGTGTGTTCTGTTCTTTGCTTCGACTTTTAACCGAAACTACATTTTATCGTCTTCGCCATCATATTTATAAATAAAACCTCATTGTGGAAACGAGCAACCAATCTCCTTTATATGTGGCCAGTGACAATCAATGTGCATGTGTTATTTTATGGTGATTCATTTATTATAACAATGTATTTGTTTTATCTTTTAAATGTCAAATACTTCAGACCAGACACTAAGGTAAAAAATCGAGAGACATCAATAAGACCTTTTTTAATTTTATTCATGTCACGACTTCACACTTGTACCATGAAACGTGAAGACCTCAAGGACAAATAATAACCTTTAAGGTCTTTGGCCTACCTGGTCACTGGCCATTTCCAAAAACCGTCGAAAGGCCTCATCAACAGTCATACTAAAAGCCAGTTTTACATAATCAACGAATGCATTTTAATCGCTAATGAGAACCAACCTCAGAATAGTGCTGTAACTACCATTTAAGTTTAGTCGATTTTTTGTCGACTGGAAAAAGTCGATTAATTTTAAAACCAATATTAGTTATGTAATTGACAATTTACTTGCCAAACCAACAAATAGGCAATTTTAATACAAAATAAATTGAGTTTTTGCCAACAAAATAGTTAATACGTACTAAAAAGGCTATAACTTTATTCAACACTAAGGTCTGTGAAAATGCAAGTAATTTTAACGACCATTTTAAAAAGACCCCTGCAGGTCTTCAAGATGAATCAGTTTTACTTTAAATATTGAAAAAGGACAGATCAATATGTCCTGGTTGTGTTTGTCTGTTTATTTTATGTTTGTTTGTAAACCGTTTATTTAAAGAGGCAGATTCAACGTCATTACCGAGACCAATAAAGTTATTACTTCCATAGTAGTTCTTGAATAAAAAATGCATAATAATATGATTCACGATTAGGCTTCTCTCCCTCTACAACCTGATCATTGATCAAGGTAAGTAAATACATACATTTTAAGGCTACTTATAAAGCCGGGGTCGCGGGTTTGTCCGAAAGGGTTACCGTGGCCCCAACATACAGGCAACTGAAGGAACACGGGTGGGTTTTAGTCAGTAAGAGTCTGACACGCCCTCCCGCTCTGCCCAGAGTGGGAGAAGTTGTTTGATAATTTCCCACCAAAAAAAAAATATTGTGAAGACTATTAACAAATCTGTCAGTTTTAGATCGAGATTCATAACTGAGCATCGTTTTAGAATAAGGCTTCAGCATCACTAATTAACTACATACTACACACACATTCTTACTAAAACTCACGCCTTCTTCTCATGCGGGTAGGCAGACATTGTAGAACGCCTCCTGCTCCGATCCTTACATACTCCTTTCGGGTCGTTAACGATCATACATCTGAGCATACACGCTCGCCGGTTGCAAGTATTACGCGACAACATAAAACCTTTAAATAAATCATTTCTAAAATTCCCTTTAATGTCCAACATAGCATGTCAGTTCCGTTCAACCATTTAATTTACTCATCAACTTTCAAATATCCTTGATCAACATTGAAACACATAATTTCTTGAGACAACAGAAGAAAAATCTTTCATTCATTAGTAGAATTTTCTCTCAAATCCGCGACATGTCTACCTGGCTGGTAAATGGAAACATCCTGTCTAACCCCCCGGACGACTTTCGACGCGGGCATTACATACAGGACGTCAAATGACGAGGCGATTATTGTGATAAAAACGTGATATCGGTGTTTAGTAGAGGTGGGGACTGCGATGTCTCTATTAACATTTCCTTTCGATGGTTTATGTGTTTTCATTTTTTAAGTTTTTTACTAACATTTATTTAAAAACATACCCAAATCTGTCCAGCCGTTCTCAAGTTGCGTTTAACAACAAACAGCATTTCATTTTTATTTATTTACATAGATGAATTAGAATTAGTGACGCACTCTGAAAAGCTTACCTACCTTTTTTTTTGTAATCACCTAAACTGTTAAAATAATCGACTACAGATGCGGTTGACCAAGAAACATAATCGAAAATTTTTCTTTGCAAATAAATGATTGATGACCACTAGTAAATGGTAAAGTTCGGCATTTGCCACATCATTTAGTAATAATACGAATTGCCAGGTGCAAACCTAAAATCCTAAATGACATTATAAAATCATGAAAATAACGTTTTAGTTAGAACAAAAACAAGCAAGTCTTAAGTGTCATTAATAAATCATAAATTAAATAAATAGTTATTATCTATCGCATTTTATTTTTTGAAATATTCAAAATAACATAATTTATTGAGTGGATTGGATACTTTATCAATGTGTCCAGTGAACAAAAATGATAACAAAGTCATTCCCTCGCGCATTGAACACAATAATCGACTACCAACTGTCAAACTTTCCTTACATATTTCATAAAACAGTTACGACAACAACAATAATACAACAACAACAATAGTAAAATAAAATATGAGTCAAAAGCATTCGGAAGTAAGACTGGACCGGTTGACCATCGCAGGTTGTAGGCACGAGAATCGATTCACGATATCGATACACTCGATTTCCGATTACCGATACAATCGAATAATGTTGACAGGGGATTAAAATAGTTAATTAATTACTGCTATGCTGTTTTGTTTGTAATGTGACATGTTAGACCTTCACAGGTCTTCCTTGTACGGTAGCTAGAAACTGGTAATTTTACGTGTTAATTAATAAAAAGTCTTTGTAACTAATGCCTAAGACATGGCGCACACAATGCAACATGCGACTGCGACTAGACGCAACGACAGGCTACGGCCGACAATTTTCATATATTTTGTTCAAAGCTCCGCACACTTGGCGTTGAGATGCAGAGTTACAATGACAAGCTATGCTCTCGCTACTTGCCGCAGCGTCTAGACGCACGTTGATACGCACACCCGATGAAAGTCGCATGCGACAGGTCAGCTGCAGCATCTTGTCGTCGAGCTGTCGCAGTCGCATGTTGCATAGTGTGCGAGGTAGTTATAAAATATACTGGCGACGATCAAACAAGAGAGTACAAATTGCAAAAAAAATTGCTTTGCAATTTACAACTGACGATATATGTAGATTGCCAAATCAGACCATAAAAATGCTTGAAATGGCTGATATTGGACTATAAAGTTCCCACTGCTGGTACTCTGGCCTCCTCTCAAAGAATGCGGGTTGGTGGATGTCACATGTCTTCGAATAGTTGGCTCTAGGATATACTGATTTCCTCATGATGTATACCTTCATCATTTTTAAAGAAAACGACCGCATTTCATGGGCAAATTGTACCATATCACAACATTTAATAAGTCCACAGGCCCAAATGACCACAAACACGTTATTCACATGTCATTATCTACACTATCAAGCAATAAGGCCAATTTCAAAGCGGAAATTGCCAACCAATCACCAACAACCAATAGGCCAACATCACGTAACAGCAATACACCAACATTGGTTACGAAAACATTTTTTTTTTACCTAAAAAACCTTCGAGTTTGATCTTGGACTGGATTAGAAACATTTTGTCATTGTAGTTCTCGTGTCACGTGGACGTTAAGTAATTTTTAGCTGGTATACATAATTCATTGCAAAAACCTTATACACCTTACCCCATGAGAATAAAAGTGGTTTTCGTATATCATTTTCAATGGGTCCGAGTTTAAGTGTCTAGCTTAATTGCCAAAGCATGTGTGTGCATTTTTATTTTATCTTTCATTACGTAAGTCTGTTTTGTTGTGTTTTATCTGATAACGGTGTCTGAGGCTGTATGCGCGATGGAAGATAGGTGTGAAGTTCCGGGTACTTATCTTTGAAATTGCTTCTGTGATCTTTCTGGGAGGGATGAAAGAAACACGCTGTATATTGATGCATTGATTTCCATTAGTGTTGGGCAGTTGTCTTTTTACATCTTTATCAATAATCACCGTGATAGTACATTTTGAATTCAATGGTATTGAAACTGGATAAGCCAATGGCGTTGGTCCCGGCTGTCATTCGTATAGATCTTTGACAGTCGTCACGGGTAGTCAGAAGCCCGAAAGTCTGTCAACCAGTCTTACCAAGGGGTATCGTGTTACTCAGTGACTAATTGAGATAGGCAGTCGCTCCATATAAAATACTGGTATTCAGCTGCATCTGGTTAGACTGGAAGCTGACCCCAATATATTTAGGAAAAGGCTAGGCAGATTGATTGGTACTGAAACTGGATAATTATATTATCTATCATCTTTTAGCTATAAAAATCACCATCGTATAGCTGAATTCACCATCGCCAATTTTATGAGTATTTTATACCACACTGACTCCATCAAGCTTAGCATGAACACAATAGAAATGGGTTTTGTCGACGGAAGAATAGATAAAATGACAGATACACAATAACAATCTGTCATTTGGTATATTCTTCCGTCGACAAAACCCCTAGAAAACCCGTTTCTATGGATGTCATGTTACGTTTGCTGTAACTCTTTTCCCAGACGACCTTTTCCGCTTGGCTGAACGAAACGGGCGGGTCTCAAGTGACCAGCAGACCAAGAAATAGTGTTACTAGATCAAGGGTTGATAATAGACCGTTTCAAACAATAGACTATCATTAATAACAGAAATTGTCTATGCCTAGATTATTTATTCTGCAGTTTTTGATGCAAAGCATAATGATAAAGGAGGAGTTATAATCAAAGCCATAGGCAAGCAGGTCGACGACCTCGAAGTCAGCCCTCTTGGGCTGACGCCATATTCGTAAATTCGTAATGATCCTTTACAGCTTTGACATGGAAGGCAAAAATATTACGCAATGCTGTTAATCAAATTCATAAGCAAAGCATAATAATGACACATTCACCACTTATCATACAAATTTATCGTTTAATAATATTTTTTGTACTTCATCTCTCAAGCAAACCTCCATCTTTGTGATGCTATTGACGTATAAGTGTCATGGCGTCGACCGCCATATTGACAAGACATAAAAAGTGCAAATGTACCTTCATATTTATTACCTTTTTGAACCCTACTCGACCTGTCATACATCCTATGAATATTGAAATCATAAAAAGATCAGTACAAGTTATAATTTTATGTGCATCTGCCTGTTTGTAAAGTTTTTACAGCTAAACTGCTGCGCTGATTTCGATAAGATTTGCAAAAAAGTCGACTGTTCTTTTCATAAGATCTTTTGACGGAATCTAACCGTCGTCGACACGTGTTAGGCTGGGCTAGTTTCCAGGCATGCGTAATCAGATGAAGCTTTAGCTCTCAGTTAGTCGGGAGTGACGGCTAATAAAGCTCCAAATCTAAATTACAGGCAAGCATCCGTGCCCTTCGATTAGCTCGGCACTCTCTGTCGGTCGGTCAATCGATTGTCACACTTCTCGACCTTCAGACTGACCGTTAATACTGCCATTGTTTGACAACTAGCTACTATTTCGATAACTTCGTAAAATCAAGTTTTTGCATATTCGTTTAGCATTGTAGTGTTAGATTCGATGATTTATAATGGAGTGACACGTGTAGGACCTTTGGACAGTGGACTGCTAGACATAATTTTTATTATTTTACTGTATTATTTTTTATAAAGAATCGGTTTTTTCGAAATTATTGTATGTTTAATCATTTAAGCCCATTCTTTAACCGACTTCCAAAAGGAGGAGGTTCTCAATTCGTCTGTATGTTTTTTTTTTTTTTTTGTATGTTTGTTACGCGATTACTCCGCCAATTATGAATAGATTTTGATGATTCTTTTTTTGTTTGGTAGATCATACTTCAGAGGTGGTTCCATATAAATTTTATTAACTTTGCTTAGGTAGTTTTTGAGTTAGCTTCAATTATACGTATTTTTTCCCACTTAGTATGTAGATGATATGATAACTTCTTGTCACTGTTATTTACATAGCAGGTAGTGGTATTCGAATTTGTGTGGGGTAGGTACCACAACTAAAAATTGAAAAATAAAAACTTTTTACAAAAAAAAACAACCGACTTCAAAAAAAAAACACTACAAAGTGAAAAATAACTTTAATTTTGGAAGTCGGTGACAAAGAACGAAAATTCAAAACCAAAGACACCGACTTCCGAAATTAAAGTAATTTTTCACTTTGTAGTGTTTTTTTTTGAAGTCGGTTGTTTTTTTTTTGTAAAAAGTTTTTATTTTTTAACTCATTCAATGTGGAATAGTTTCCGTTTCTTCACTTTATGGAAACCTTCAAACACTGAGTCACTCATCCATCATCCAAGGTTTTCCGTCACCTTTGGTAGATCGCAAAGCAGGTTCAGTCTCAAAATTTTTGGAGCAAAGTTCCTTAACGCGGCTTGCGATGGGAGTCGAGTTGTAGAAATCGTCACGTAAGGAAAAATCGTTATGCCCCCTCGATGCGACTTTCTCTCTCTGTCTCTTTCTATTATATACATATGTGTGTGCGTGCGAGTATCGCGTAAAGAACTTGGCTCCTGACACCCCCAACCGCACACGTTTTTTTACATATTAGATATCGCTTTGCAATAGGACTAGTAAAGTTGGCGTAAAGCAGAGGGGTCGTTTTCCTAATAGTCAGTAAAACGTGAGCTGCAGAGAAATATAACCACAATTACCTAGCTTAGAACTTGGACCTGAACTATCTCCATACGTTAGATGAGACCTCGAGTCATTGGAGGTCAAAATAGCCTGGCCCAGTCAATTTATTACAGCAAGAGTCTTATCCTTAAATAACTTACCGCTACTTTGTATTTGTAAAATGATGTGTGTCCTTACCTGAAATGACAAAATATCTCATTAATATAAATAAACAGGTATAAGGCCTAGACCTGTAAGGATCTGAACACCATAAGTTGACGCGAAGGTTTACATCAATCATCTTCAGCACCTACAGAAAATACTAAAATCAATGCTAAAATATTGAAAGTAGGTACTAGAATTTGCTATCCAAAAGGGACAGGGGTGGAGAGCATCGTGTTTAGTGATTGTATTGAAATTTATCTATTGGAAGTCAAATATATTGCAATTTTTGGGCAAAGGTCAAAACCCGGTAATTTCCCGACCTTGACCGACCATTAATATAACCTCAAAATGATTCAGTCATCAAACACATTATGTAGGTGCTCATGCATATTAGCAATATTCAAACAAATTGGTCAACATTCAACCAAACAATACAGGTCATTAACCTTACAAATAACTTGGTTCTTCCTGCCCATGCGCAAAATTCGGCAATATTTGGCAATGTTCGTGCAACCCGCCATTTTCTTTCATAGCTGTCAATATTGCGTGGTTTACGCAGCATTGCGAAAAAGTAGTGCAATGTCGGGTAAGGCTGAGTGCTAAATGTTGGAGTTGCAAGTGCCCAGCCACGCGTATAGTGCCTGGTGCACAATAGAGCAAATAAAAGAATCGTGGATTTGTCTACGTTCACTTCTATAGACTGCACTAAGAAAGCGGTTTAATGTGATAGTCTATCGAAAACGAGTTTCTTTAATTCACGAAGTATGACCTAATATCACCTGCCGATCACACCATGAAAACAGGTAAAGTGAGCACGAAGTCAAAACACTATTAACAGCTATACTATAGTGCGCTTGGCTAGAACGTTTACCTTTAGCAACCTACCACGCCCACAATTTATAAATTAGTTACGCTACAGTTCATAAACCAATTCAAATGTTCCTGAAAATGTTGTTAGCTTGTGGTTTGACCTTTGTTTTCAGATTCCCATCAGCGAAGTTGTAATATTATTGTTGTATATTAAGTTATGATGTGTGAACGCAGCCATAGCTGCGATTGGTTGATATGTGACACAACTGTCAGGATGACGTATGCCCTCCACCCTGTTGTCATTTGGAGTGTCAAATAAAGCGTCAGTGCGTAAACCACTTCCGTGCGCATTAGTTGCTTTCCTCTTACAAACATAACAGTTATGCTGTTCCAAGTCCTAGTCCACGTATTTAGGAAAGTACTGAGAAACTGGACAGTTGGAAAGAACATGTAGTGAAGTGATAAAGGCATTTAAGTGACTACCATAGAAATCAAACCTTTTCCCAATAAGGCGAACCTAAATATCTCAAAAGATAACAACAATTGTTCCATAAACCGCACCATACCCCAACATTATCAACTCCAAAATACAAACCACTCTATCTCTTACTCCTTCCACAATAAAACACATAATAGCCTAAACACCTGTCTGGTCTAAAAGTGCAGTTCGAACCATGACCTGCAGGCCCTAGTTCCATTTCCTCGTTGCGGTCCAGCTCTCTCGGCCTTGCCATAAGGCCGGGAGGCCGACGACGAGAGATTACTGATAGATTAGGAGTGATGATGATGAATGATATTTCATGCAGTAGGTACAGTAAGCGCTCAAAAGTGCATGAGCACGCTAAGAGTCGTATTGCTGTGAACACGCGGTATAGCTCGTACATTTGTATGTGTAAGCAACACGATACACACACCACAGATAACGCAGTTACACGAAACAACAATATATTTCCGTCGCTTTAAACATGCTAGCACACACGCACTATGCGCGTGAACTTGACCAGTTAATGGCATTGCTAAAATTCGATAGTAATTAACAAGTGCAGATAGCAGAAAGCGTTAAGCGTTGGTATGGAAATCAAACTGCCTTAGGTTCTAATCTCGTGAAACACAGTGCGGTTTTTTGCAAATATTATTATTTTTGTTTTCGATAATAATATTTTTTAAATATTGCTGCTTTTTTATGTTGTTATTGCAATAAAGGTTTTAGAATAAAAAATGCGTGATATATGATAACAAAATTAAAAAAAATATGTTTATTCGTTATATTTATTTTACATAAGTTAATAAACTGCTACAATTATTTATCATTACTTCAGCTGAATAAGATGTGAAATAGATGTCAAGAAACTTAGAAGCAGTTTGTATTATTTAGACATATTTAAATTATGAAATATTTTTAATTTTTAATGGATTTTTTCACCATAAATATTAAGCTTTGGTCATGGACGAAGTAATTAAGTAATAAATAAGAATATTAGACTACTTAAAATGTAAAAAACTACTTACAGAATAGGTAATTTTAAGGTTAAATATGGGCAGTTTGTTTATATTTTATTTGTATTAATTATTTTACATTTTATTTGACTTTAGTAAATATTGGTTGTTATTGAGGTTAAAGCTTAAGTATTCATTTTCTTTACGAAAAGAAGATTGAAACTAAACCTCAAATTTTTATCCTAAAATAATACTATTACTAAAATAATATTAAACAATTTCGGTATATCTGCAAGAAATACGATAAACACCCTATTGAAACGTGCTTAAAAAATTCGTTACCATAAATTCATGCAATAACGAATCTGTTGTTTATTAAGTTGGTACGGTCAATATTTTAAGGTCAAAAACGGTTTTCTAGCTGGTCTTCAGTGATGCAAGCCTTCAGAGTGCACGGCGAACGGTTCATAATGACGTGTTTTTAATAATTCAGCAAAATGTCTCGTTGGTATGAAACCATTTGTTTCATTCACCATTTGACGTCGCTGCTACTCGATAATAAGCCACTTCCTCATATCTCTTAACCCTCACAGTATTTCTCTAGAACAAAGAAAAACATTGTTTTTATTACACATAATACCTTATTTTTTATTATTCACTAATCGAATTAAACCTCACAATGAATTTAAAACTTTAAAGGCATCTTCTGTCTCAACAATACCTCTGTTCTATCAACAATACCCTTGATTAAGATTAATGTTTAGTAAAATATGAAATATATTAATGATAACACTCACACTTAGTCCGGTTTCATTAGATATTCACTTCACTTTTACGCAGCGCAATAATATTCTCTGATCTGATCTGATCTCTTCAATATATTTTATGCCTGCTTTTTGATAATAATAACCACAACACTGCGCTAAATACTCGTCACCAATATTATCCACGAACCAAAAAAGTTCTATTAATTAAATACTCGTAACAAACTGCATCTACCCCACAGAAATCGAAATAATTTACTTAGTTTTTTGTGGTCTACCTGCTAAACTTTAATATTTATGTGAACAAGACGAATGAAACTAAAAACGAATGATGATTATTGAACTAGTCATTGGTTGCAGACAAAGTGAGTGTGTGTGTGTAATGTGCGTGTCTACAGCATTGTAACAACTTATAGAAGAAGGTCGTAAGTCAAACCGAAGCGTCAGTCTATTGCTTTGTGAGATTGCTCATGGACTTTTGGTCGGTACTGTACTTTAATAGATAAGTATTGGCAAATCAATAACATAACATAGGCCTGTCGTCTCCGGAAGAAAGAGTTTTTAGAACACCCACATTTCAGCCAGGTACGGGACTACAATATGACTGGAAAAAATTTAGACAGTGAGGTTATTGCCATTGATCAGGCACAAATTTTAATAAGACTCCGGTCAGCTGCTGACCATAGGCGAAACAAACTCAGAAGTAATTTCAAGTCCAAGGGCAAAATATTGTGAGCCTATCAAAGCAAGGTAACTTTGAGGAGATAGCCATAGCAGTTTTAAATTGATCTGTCCTAAGTAGTCCGACTAGTGACGGAATGGTACCCGCGTGATAGTAAAAGAAACAAGGGTAGACAATTTAAAAGTTGGGAAGACGACATGAAAAAAATAGCTGGTCCAGAATGGACACGCACTGCAAAGGACAGGACAAAATAGAAAGCTTTAGAGGAGCCCTTTCTCGAAGGACAAGCTGTAAAAAACTTTTTACAAAAAAAAAAAAACTACCGACTTCCAAAAAAAACACTACAAAGTGAAAAATATTCGTTTTTTGCCACCGACTTCCGAAATTAAAGTTATTTTTCACTTAAAAAGTTTTTATTTTTCACTTTTTAGTTTTGGTACCTACCCCACACACATTCGAATACCACTACCTACTACCAGTGTCAGGAACTTATCATATCATCTACATACTAAAAAAAATACGTATTTTGTAGCTAACTCAAAAACTACCCAAGCAAAGTTAATAAAATTTATATGGGACCAATTTGAAAGCATACCCTTTCAAACAAAAAAAGAATTTTCAAAATCGGTCCACAAATGACGGAGAAATCGGTGGACATACGAAAAAAAAAAATTAAAAAAAAGAAACAAACTTACGCGTCGAACATATAACCTCCTCCTTTTTGGAAGTCGGTTAAAAAGGAAAACCGGCTGCCGTTATAATTAACTAAAAGTGAATTTTTTTAATAAAATTAAGTAAAAATGTTATGTTATGCATGTTATTAAGTTACAGCAATAAAGGATTATTTTATTTTGAAGTAGTCCGACTCCCAACAGAAGTAACGCATGCGTCAGCCATCGTATAGCTTAGACTAGATTAGTACCGATTATATCAGCTTAGCTATTTGTGCCGAGGAGCTGTCAACTCATTATCACAGTTAGATACTGTCTGATAAGGCATTGTCAATTTAATAAGCACGTTTTGTTATATGGATGAGGAAGTCAATTTGTCGGTAGAAGGCACAGAGAAAATCGTATTTATAGTAACTGTAAATACTCAGGATAGCAATGCCATCCTTGGATAGCGGGCCAACCAGGCGTTTATTACGCCTGAACAGGAACGGCTTGAGCGGGGAACCATCACGGGACATTGCTCGCTAAACAAACACTTCCACACAATAGGCATAACGGACAGTCCTCCGTGCATAGCGTGCATGGAAGCTGAGAAGACCGTTGCGCACGTGCTCTCGGGTCACCCAGATCCTACACAGATGTTCTGAACAGACCAGGAGTTTTAATTATCTTCTGGAGGGAGGTGGGCTGGTTGGAATAACCACCAAACGGCTGCTATGGCCCACGCACAATGGTCCACCTGACGGGCTATGTGCGGAAACCAAACCCTTTAACATAGAACATAGAAGTACCTACTCAGGATTAGAGTAAGAGCAACGTTCGAAAGGATTTAGTGTAGTAGGTACAGAAAGCTGCCCTGTCAAAGTGTTACCACTAAGGTAACACTTTGACCTTGAGCTGGCCAATAGAAAGACCAGCTTATCCTGGGTTTGTTACCACTGACGTACAGCCTAAGTCGGTTTACTGAACACATGTAATTAACAGCTTTAATGATCAAAGACAAAATAAATGGGAATATAGGCACCATCATAAAGCTTGGCGAATGGATTAGTGAACAGAGTATTTTGCAACTCACTACAGGGCTTATGCTATCTTCTTTTTTTAAGTGAAAACTTCTTTAGGATCGTTGGACATTTTTGAGATGGGAAAAAACAATTGAACTCACGACACTGTTACCGATAGTTTGTACCCTCAGTTTTGTGAACACGATCGTGCTCTTTATTTAGATAAGGTTACGGACCAATGTTCCATACAAGTATTTTTCTTTCACCAAGAAGATTTTGTTCAAGTTTTCATTTCTGTCAGCACTCCTGGAGTGCCACTGTTTTTTTCTCTCTTTCGCACTAATTCTGTCCAAATACGTAATAATTACGACATTTTACATATTTCACACAGTTCAACAAATATGTTATGTTAGTATCAATTCAACGAAAGACATTTCTATAATCTAACCACTAGGCGTTGGACCTTGCATATCAAAGCTAAGGCTAGGAACACATTCCTGCGCGTCGCCATTTGTACAAAACCTCATTACGGGCTAGACGTGTCAGACATCTTAATAACTAGGTAAATACATGTCGATACTAGGTATTACATGCCGAAACTATGTGGCGAATGATAGTTGAGGTATCCAGGAAAAAACTACAATTTAATGCAAAAGAAGTAAAAAATAAAACATCTGTAGCTCAGAACTAAGCACAGTACATCGCCATAGTTAAGGGTTTGTCATCTGCATAATTTCCTTAATAAAATGAATATTTAGGATGATAACAGTAGAGTCCTTCATAATCAAAATACAGATACCTAATTCTATCTCTCAAAATTCTAACTTCTTACCACATAAATATACATTAGTAGACTAATTTACCAAAAAAAAAACAAATAATTCGTTCTAGTCACCTACATACATTGACATAACATCATACCACCGGTCCAGATCATGTAAATTGAAGCATAATACATCACTGAGTGGACCAGAACTGTCAGTTTGAAAGTAATAAAACGTCAAAATGAAGCGTGACCCACGCATGTTTGCGCAAACTTATGAATATGCAGAAACACGAAAGTTTATCATTTGATAGTTGATACACATGCTATGATAATTTTGAGAGCATTTTGATCTAAATGAAGACTTGTTCCATTAGAAATGTAGAAGTCAAAGAAGAAAGGGGCCTTCCAATGATGTCATCATCATCATGTTCTGCCCTTGTTCCAAGTTACGTGGGGTTGGCGCAACACCTTTTCTTTCTCCCTTATCAACCGTCACGCTATCATTCACTCCCTTCTCTTTCATTATACGCTTTACAAATTATTGAACCTCTAAAACCTTTTAGTTTTGTCACAGTTGGTTGACAGTAACAGTAACTAGCAGTGCTCCCGAACAAATGGGTTAGGTCAGGTTAGAACTGTGAAAAAACGCGCGCGAGCTGAGCGAGCGGTGCAGCGACAGCGGCCGGCGAGCACTACATCCAAGTTGGTCGCAGTTACTTGGCTATTTAGTATTTTTAGGACTCTAAAATAGGACTTAATTGAGATTCACAAAAAGAGCGCATTCATTATAATTAATTATTTTCATTAATTATTAGAGTTTCGAAACATGCCAAGAAGAAATATACGAGAAGGAATCCTTTTTGTGAAAATAAAGTTTAAAAGTACACATCATCTCGCACTTATACAAAGAATGTCGCGAATCAAGATGATAAAATTGACATTCCAATATAAAAACATGCAAAGGTAATTTAACAGTGAAACAATAAATCTTTTTTACACTCCCGGAAAAAGATAAACAGTTAAGGCGTTTTTACACATAACTGACCCGAAATTCGTGGACGGACCTAAGGAAATCATTTCTGAACAGATTCCAATAAGAGTCACTGTACTGTCCTTTAAATTGCTACTGCTTTAAAAGGGTTTTCCAAAGACAAGAAAAGGATTAGTATTTTAAATAATACTACCCTTGGTAACTAGTCTGATTACTGCAGCGATCATCATAATTTATTTGTTTACCTCATCAGCACAAATAAAGTACGACCCATAAGTATAGAGAAGTGAGCCTTATTTCATTATACAAGGATTCAAAGATAAATAAGATAATAAAAGTGACCTTGCACATGTCAATAACAAGGAATGTGCACTTATGAGAAGATACTTACCTACATCGTAAAAATCGGTTTCTCACCCGGATGTGTACAACCGCCCTCACTCAACTAATGTCCACATTTTTGGGATAAACAAATCAGTTCTCCGAAACAATTTTATTGGCCAATTATTATTTTAAACACCTGTGACTGTAATGGATCTTCTGCGGTCAACATTTCGTCATTACCTTTTATATTAATTTGAACATATACATTCCGTAGTTCAAAGGATTTCGCAAACTTATAAATTACGTCTGAACAGATTCTCAGAAAACTAAACTACGAAACTGGTTTCACAGATAAACTAATTCTAGAGGTGATATTAATTAGTCTAGTTTGAACAACACCTGTGTTTGTGGGAAATTAGCTCATTTGTAAATGGTGCCTGGTCGTTCATGGGGGTCAGTAACACCTTAACATGTTTTAGTTAATGCGGTTTCAATGACAGCCATCCATCTTAGCCTAGCCTTTTCCCCAACTAGGGGTTCGGCTTCCAGTTTGACTAGATGCGAACTGCATAACAATATTTAAAGCCAAGTGACTACTTAAATACCTATAAATATCCGAGTGACTCTTCATTAAACCTCACTTGGTTTCTGCACATCTTTTTAGGGTGACCACTGAAAATCAGCATCATGCTGAGTGGAAACCTTCTTGTCACACTCATGATGTGCCAGCAGCTGCCGACTATTCCTGTTTTGTGCTGGTGATTATAAATATGTAAATCTAATGTGTTTTATTTTTCTGTTTCTGTATTACTCGAGTTAATTATCTTTTTATATGCACAGTCTGGGTTTCATGTGACAATTTTCTTGTTTTTTTTTCCTTTTTTCTTCTTTATTTTTTTGTATGCATCAAATTGGTTCTAAAAGAAAGATGCATTTTGCAACTACTAGGCAAACCGCATAGCCGAGATAAAAATATATACCATCCTAATTTCTACTCTGAAACTTACACTGAATAATTATGAACATAATATAATGTTAGAGTACCTATGTGTTTTACTTGTGAGTGAATATTTCCATCATCACAGTTATATTTGTGCTAAGGTAGCCCGCAAAATTGATGATTACTATGATAAATATTTGATACGGCCGCAAATCATATTTATATCAACATACAAACCTGAAACTGACCTGCAAATTGCAAAAAAGTAAAAAAAAATGTATTTCGCGGGACTCCCTGGCGCTTTCGCCTTAAGTACTGTACTGTATTATAAGGTAGTTTTAAATTTTTAATTTTCCATTATCTTTAATATGTTTCAAGTCGCATGTTTTTTCCTGATCATTATAACGCATCCATGTTTTTAAAGCTTCGCACCATAGATCATAGATTTACAGCAATATATCAAAGAGTTCTGTCATGTCGTGTACATTGACCTTTTTGACGTTCAACTTGCATTTACAGTGCCAAATATTTTTTTTCTTTCTTTTACTGATTGGAGTTTCGCAGAGGTATAGAATAATAAATCAGTCCCAATTCTTGACATATGTTCACACCTTTTCCAATTTCTATCTCCACTCTTTGTCTTTGCATACGAAACTTTGCGTATTTTCCACTATATATCAACTCAAATCTACCAACATTTCACAACAACTCGAACATACCGCGAATACCGAAATAAGCTACTTAAAGCTCCAACATTTACGATGCGCAAGAGTTGATTGATTCGCATCTTTATTACCTAACGTGTCGTTTACCTTTTTGAGCCCAATTTACGATGTGAATCGTAAAAGTACATATTTTACGATATTTGACACTTTACAAATTTTGTATTTTGTGTTATTCTTGTTAATTTACTTTCCAGTGTTTTTCCTTAACTTCATTCTGGCTAAATTTATCCTATCTCGCCATTTAAGCTCGTTATTATGCGTGGTTATAATTTCCTAATTAATTTGATGAATAGGTAAGTGTACCATTTTGCGTCATGACAAAAATGGGGATTCCGATCAACGCATTTATTTAAATTATATGGTTTTCCGTTCTAATCTTAGTTATTGGTTTCTCCTATACCTACAATTTCTTAAGGTCATTCTTCCTTCCTTTTATAAATACAATGTATTTAGACTCATCTATATCTATATACTATTAAAGCTGAAGTTTTTTGAAGTGAAAACTTCTTTAGGCGCGTTGGGCATTTTTGAGATGGGACTAAACCATTGATTTCACGACACTCTGACGCAATTTACCGACACCGTGGAGTAAAAGACATCAACGCTTTGATTACCGCAGTGCCGATGTTTTCAAGTTTTCACTTCTGTCGGCACTCCCGGAGTGCCACTGTTTTTTGTTTTTATTTGTTTGAACGCGCTAGTCTCTGGAACTACCAGTCAGATTTGAAAACTTCTTTTTGCATTTGATAGCCCACTTCTTGAGGAAGGTGACGCTATTTTACTTTACACTATGACCCTTAGGAGCCGAACAAATAGAAAAAAAAGTCAGAAAGCTACCGAAATTTCACACGGACGAAGTCGTGGGCTGAAGCCAGTCTTTATTAAAGGTTAAGCTAAAGTTATATATACAGGGCGTCAGGGACATCGACGCGAAAACTGTTACCATGGATTCAGTACATGATTCTGAAAACCCCTGCGTTGAAATTTTTCGTCGGTTATTTAAAAAAAATCTGCGGTGTCATAGAAAAGTGCAATACCTACGCTGTCAAAATGTATGGAACAGCAGATTTTTTTTTTAATGACCGACGTAAAATGTGATGATCATTAATCCATTGCAGTGATAGCCTAGTGGTGTGACCGTTGGACTGCCAAATCATACATCTCGAACTCGAACCGAAGGCACGCACCTCTGACTTTTCAGATTCATGTAAGTATTGTATAATTATCACTTGATTCAAAAACGGTGAAGGAAAACATCGTGATGAAACCGGCATGTCTGAGAGATATGTCTTGACAGCATGTGAAGCCAGGTCAGAGGCCCATGGGCGGCATAAAAACTCTGACACCAGATTAGTCACAAATAGTAACATTAACTACAACGGTTAATAAGAAATGGCTTTAGTCAATAGAACTTTGCATAACTGTAAGCCATGCATCTAAAAAGCTAAAAATAGTCACCAAAAGTCTTAGGTCAATATCCTCTAAAAACATTAGAGACCCAATTGCATTACATTAGAATTATAGTACCAAACAAATAGTATTTATTTGATTGATGATTTTTTAAACCACAATAACGGTGTCTTAAGTTATCCTCTTAAACGTCAAAGAGGTCAATATACTGGACAAAACTCTTTGATATATTGTGGTAAATCTATGATCTATGGTGCGAAGCTTTAAAATCATGGATGCGTCATAATGGTCAGGAAAAAACATGCGACTTGAAACTTAATAAAGCTATTCCATTGATCGAAGATAATACATTTGTGTGTGCATTTGTTCATTAGTAAACTCGAAATAATATGAATTTCTATGATGAAATTCCTTTTATCTTTTATCCTGAAATTCAGTTCCTTTAGTGGACGTGGTTATGTGGTGATCAATGCTCGTGCCTTCTGTGTATGAACCCTGCAGTGGGACAATAATAAGCTGGTACTATTATTATTTATTTAGAAAGACATATTATTCAGTTATATCTCATTATTTTTTACGATGTTATAACTTTTTAATCCAATCGTTAACTTCAAAGTAAAACTGTGCTTGACTCTCGATCAATTATCTATTTTAATGATGATTTAATGACAGATTAACGTTAACGGCGTTTTTTCCCATTATTATGGGAGAATAAATATCACATTAAAAACTATATGACAGGTCATTATCGGGTTCATATGTCAACGCACTAACATTTTATTAGCCAATATTAACGGCATGGAACATAATCTAAAGATGATTTGTGACTTAAGCGAACTGCCCACTAAATTAAATATGTGGGAAAAAAAGGAAGAGATGAATGGAGTTCAGTTTCAAGAAGAGACTAACAAGGGACAACTTCATGCAGTTTTGAGTAGAAGCAAAGCATTGCAAAGGACAATAGACGAAGAAAAGAAACTGACAATATATAAACAAAGGCAATTTTGGCTTACCTATCACATATATACAATACATATTACTTTGTGTCAACTATTTTATCACCACTGCTCTTAAAACGGTGAAGGAAAACATTCTGAGGAAACCGGCATTTCTCGGAACCAAAAATTCGAAGACATATCCGCACTGGGCCCGCGTGGTGGATTATACATATATTGTCTACCCCCCTCAGAGAGAGAAGACTTGTGTCCCAGTAGTGAGAAAATTATAGACTGATTATGCTATGCTTAACACATCACAACATAAAACTACTACTACATTACGAAGGAATCTTTCGATTTCATGCCGTTAAATTTGGCAAATATATACAGTAGATACACCATCTTCTCAACCATTAATAATTATTCTCAGGTTTAAAATAACGACCCACCGTCACCGCTGCCATAAATAAAAATATGCAAATGTATAAGGAAAATTTGAAAACCCAACTCCTGACGTATGAGATACAAATTAATTTGATGTAATTTAGAACAATACTCCTGATATAAATATTACTAAAGATTTATTTGAAGATATTGGTATATCTTTTTTAGTAAACGGGATGTCGGAAAAATTACTGTATTGACAGGTGATATATTTCGGTTTGTATGTGTTGAAGTTTTCGAAAATGTAACATACGATGTTAGGGACAAAGAGCGTGAGAAGATATAACACGAAGACCTATAAGCATGGATATTATAATACGTGTTACAACTGTTACAAGATATGACATAGAAAATGAATTAATGTAAAAACGTCTTCAAAGTAGATAGGTATGTTACCTACCACATCTAGATAAAATAGCAGAGCCTAGATATTTTGAAATATCCAGCAGAAGAGCCATACCAAAAACATTTTCAGGGCAGGTGATGTTCTGAGCCAGTCAGGTACAAAATTACGTGACACTTCATATTTTATTTAATAAGGTTGTCAAGGATAAGGATGTCAATCCAAGAGAACTTTAGACTAATCCATAACCTACAATAAAAAACCTTTTTACTCTTTTGACTCTTTTCTTTTTGCTCGGCTCCCAATGATCGTAGCATGATAACGTTCCTCAAGAATTGGGCTACCAAAGGCAAAAATATTTTTTGAAATCCAATGGAAGTTTCAGAGATAGCGCATTCAAACAAACAAACTCTTCAGCTTTATTATATTATAGTATATTTTAATATAGTATAGATAGATGGAAAGTTTTCACCTTCTCCAATCTACATGGAGTCTCCATTTTTAATTAATCCACACTTCTCACACAGGTCACTGAACGGTCTCAGGTTCATATTAAAATAAAATATATTATTCATAAGACAGACTGCTCACTTTGCGTCTAATTTAGTATTAAATCAGTTTGGAGTTATAATCTCATTGGACTCATTCATATCTGGCTCTACTCCCATTATAGTAAGAACCTTATTAATAATTCATAATTCAACTACATTTGTTATTATTTTTTGTTCATACGCATCAGTGTTTAGCATAGTAACTTTAGTTGCCATGGCAACATATGTAAATAAGACACTATTTTATAAGTGAGGCAGGTCAAATATGGCTTTTTTTTCTTTGACTTGTAAATCCTAACAGAGTGGGTTGAATAGCAATATTAATGGCCAAATGCTACTTCCAAACTTATTAGAATTTATTACATCAATTTGGTAAGCCTATCGTATTACCATGCCAGTCTCTTGAAGGAGGATGTAATGTTTAAAAAAAGATTATATAATTTTCACTTAGTAAAAAAAGTCATCAACCAATTTTCTATATATTTGTTCACCAATTACACTCTCAGGGACATAAGAAGGACATTAAATACTTATTGCAAACTGACGTTTTAACGTTTTAAGCTCAATAATAATTTTGTTCGTTGCTACACAGTCTTTATAAAAGTAGGTACCAAAGTACTGAATTTTAGTTCTACCGTTATGAATGCAAATTCAATAAAGCCAGTGTTGAAGCAATAACTTATTGAAAGCTTTAATAAGTCTCATGAGAATGGCTTCGCACAAACAAAAGTCAAGGAAAGTATTGTCCTTCAACTTTATTTTATTGCCCTTTGGTTCGTGTGTGGCAAGACCTGATTCATAAGCCCTTATTGCAAAAGAACAAAGTTTAATTTTCAATGGCATAATTGTAACAGCTCCTGCAATATTTTCTGCGGGCATTGGGCTGTCAATATTTAAATGAATTATTGCACTAGACTTTTAAGTTATCGAGGAGTTACCACAGCAATGATGTATGAAAGTCTTTTTGTTATTACTCACAAATTCAATTTGAACCGCGTTAAAAGGAAGTGTGTATTTTAATTCGACGAAGATATTTTTCACAGTCATTTCGATTTGTATATGGTGGAATTAATCTTCTAATTCGATGCATGTCCATAACTTCCAAAGTATAAGGTTACGGCCAATGTTAGCTAAGTATACAATACTATATTTGACATTGCTAAAAAATCACACTTGGCAACACATATTCTCTAAAACATACTTATTCATTCGGTAGTCAATATGCCAATCTAAACTAAATTCCTTTTGCATCCAAATCTAGATATGTCTCAAAATTGACACGAGAATTTCACTGCACCCAATAAAATCACTATATGGCCTTTTGCAACCCAATAAGGCCACGATGTACGATGAGTATGTTACGTAAACGATACAAAAAGTTGTACAGAACTGGGTCACCATACGACATCTCGATTGATTTAAAACCTACAATGTAACGGTTTTTTCAAATTAATCTGAATCACTTGCCAATTATCAATGGAAAATGTCAAGATGAACTTGTGGTTTCGAAAAAGAGGTACGCCTTGGTAAATGTATTGTTTCTGATGAGTAAGCTGTAGGCTCTTGTGCAAAGAGGTTGGAGTTCCATGGGCTGGTTTTTTTGACAGACTATATTCTCTTTTTACTTGGGTGCTGTAGAATGTATGAAGTAATTATAGTAGATGAGAAACTTCATGAAAATGGATACCTCACATTCAGATCAGACAAAACAAAAACTGGTGATCAGCAACCTTGCTAAGTTGTCGTGAGGCAACACACACACACACAGACAAATAAAATTCGATTTCCCAATTTTAATTGTAAACCTTCAATATATTGATTACAGTATCAAAATGTCATTCCAATAAATCATTCACACATAAGTACAGGCATTTAGTAATAACAGCGCGAAATTACTGAGCAAAGTCAACAAAATTAATATCCATAGACTTCCGATCAATGCAACTCCGCCATTGCTAATAGCAGGAATCGAACCTACACCAATTAGCAAACGGAAGGCGCTAATCGATTCGGTCATAAAATCGAATAGATTTTATCGATTGTTGAGATATTTCAAGGAACAAGAAAATTATATGAGAAATCTGCGCAGTTTCTTGAGTTTGGATAACTATTATAAATGCTTGTCATTTCCAGCATGACATAATAAGTTCTAGTTTCGAATAATCCTGTGGAATAATTCTGAGATAGTCAAATGACTCATTCGCATATATCCCAGGATAGTTCCTTGTGGTATTCTTTAAGAAACTCTAACATATGTTTTCGATTTTACAGCTGTTTCCCATCATTACAGCTTTATATTACGGAGGTAATTTGTACAGAAAAAGCCACTGTTTCAGCAATCGTCATAAAAATTAATGTTCAAAATTGGACTGCTCTTAGAAGTCAAAAGCTTTTGTTAAAACTGCATAAAATTTAGAGGAACATTGTACGTTTAGGAATTCTCTCATCTTCTTAGTCCAATTTCCCTGATCTCAAGCCAACAAAGAGGTAGACTATCAAATCCAACACGGAATCACTTTCCTATTCGTCTCACGTTAGATGTTTCGCCAATAAATCTATTCTAATGTCAGTGAAATAAATGGCGGCCAATTGCTATTCCATTCAGATGGACATCTTATTTAAACTCATCTTGATTAAACAATGCTAATCTGTTTATTGTTCGTCTTTATTTAAATGTGAGCACTGTGAGTAGAAACTAATATCTTACTTATCTTGTTTTAATAATAGAGTATATTTACATTGTTTTAGGCTTTGGTAAGATACAAATTTCAGCGATTTTAGGGGCCAAATCTAGTAGGATCTCCTACTAATAGTTAATTTTATGGAACACATGATTCAGCTGTCTACAATATAAAGATCATCTCCTGTATCATGTAGAATGTAAGAGTTTGTCGCATAATACCTATATTGTTACTGAAATTCCTATTTGGTGCTTCTTGCATCAGAGACACTACATCTTTAAATAATCCAGAACAGCCGGTCTCCCTATATCCAAACCCATTTCCCAAATCCGCTGACACAACTACGTTAAAAGGCGTGAACACACGAGTAACAATAAGTATGCCGCGAGCTTGTCACACTACTAGCAACCGGTTGCTTATGAAATCGATCGCGGGCGTGGCCACGACTGCCACAACCAAGTTTATGCCGACTGGCGCTTGATTCTTGATATTGTATCTTATGATGACTGTTATGTGTTTACGAGCTAGTAAGGATTATCTCGGTTCTGTTGGTGCGGCTGTGGCGTAATGTGATATAATCTGTAGGTGTGTTAATGTTTGTGCGAAATGCGATATTTGCTATATTAAGACTTGAGGCGTGAAAACTGCTGCGAAACAAAGTGTTAAGACTTATATACTCAAAAAAGACTCGACTTAAAAGAATAAATTGCTGATATTGATGTTAATTAATGTAGGATTGATGTGCAACTTACATCAATCATAATATCTAAATACCAAAAAGGTTTTTACTAATTAGATATTAGGATTACTACAATTGATGAAAAAGAAACAACTAGGAATAACTAAATAGAAGACACTCATTATAAAATTACTGAAGCACCACAGGGGATTAGTAAAGATGAATGAAACAGACGTCTAGATGCAAATTAAAAATCGATCACATAATACGTTGCATCGATAAGTATTAATTTAATCGAGTGATTTACCAATACTGTAGAAGTTATAAAGCTAATGAAATAAGCTATACTGTCTACTCATCGTACTAACGAACTTTGGAAAGATTCTCTTTAAAGCAATATATAAGACGCTACAATCACTGAAATACGATACGATACGAAAAACGGTACTTATTAGTAGGTACCTATTTCTTTTTTCAAAAAGTTAGTTTTTGTACATACGCAAAAAACTTGTCAATCAATCACAAGGTATACGACCGATGATATTATGTCCAAACATGTCAAAATTACGATAATATTGTGAAGGTATAAAGGATTTTCAACTGCTCAAACATGCGTCAGAAACATCAACCTGAGTTAACGACACATTGATGCCCGCTCAAAAGTCAAAAGGCCAACAGAAAGTATCGCCATATTGAAATGAACTCATCTATTACCACAGCTTTGTGGTTTGTGGCCATTTAAACTCACAAACTAAACGATTCTCATTTATTCTGTAATAAAATATTGAAGATTTGCATAAATTTTGCTGTTGCCTTGAAAATAGCAACTCTCTGTTAACAGTTTTGCAAAACATCTCGCAAACTAACGTTTAATACCGCAGATACAGTGAAAGTAATGCGGTAACTGCATGAATTATGTATGTACGTGCGAGCTACTGGAATGCCGTATAACTTCCGAAAAAAAATCCGAATTACGCGAACAACTGCACGGCAACCGATAAGTCACGTGTTTGAACAATATTACAAACATGGCCGCCGTCCTTTGACAGCTGTCAAATGTTCCCGCGCTTTTTGGTATATTTTAATAATTTTTGGGCTAAAAAAAGATGATCATTGTTTAAATTAGCAAAATTTTGTCCAAGGTAACAACGGACACAGCACGTGGTAGACATTGCAGGGAGCCAATCAGTTTTTTATGACACATAAAAAATTTTGTTGGACAGGTGTCCGTTAAAAAATTATCGTATATTTATAGATCATATCTATAAAATAAGATGTTTAACTAACACGTCGCGCTTTGTAACTTGCGAGTAATCAAATAAAATCTCGATTTTAATTATATTTTTAGGATACAAAACTTGATCAGAAATTATTATAATGCGAATTCGTATTTGGCTTAAGACTTGTTTCGGGCTCATCAGGCAACTAATAATTTTACATGATATTTGCATGTATAATGAGGCATACGGAGAAAGAAATCCGGTTTTTGCAAAAATTTCGTACAAAATAAACTGTAGATCACGCTTAAGTACTCAGAATGTCAAGCGTCGATTTCGTTAATATTTTATAACTTTTCATAATATTTTTATATGTTATTTATTGTCTAATTTCTGTTAAACCGGAGATTATGGCAATTTATTTCATCAATTTCATCATGTTTCTTTCATGCTCAATGAATCGTAAAAGGTACGAGCGGCCATTATAGTCAAATAGCAAGTAGGTGAACTGATGTTTAAATCGTAATTTAAAAAGTTGTTGTTTATTTCGTAAATTGACATTTTAGTGACATAAATTATGCGATGAAGTCTGTTCATCTCGTGAATAAATCCTATCCTACACTAATCCTATCCTATACTATTAACGAGCAATATTTGTATATATATTTATTTGTTTGTGTATAGATTTTTACTCACGTTCTCGAAATCGGCTCTAACGTTTTCGATGAAAGTTGCAATATAGGGGTTTACGGGGGCGAAAATTCGATCTAGCGAGGTCTCATATCTGGGAAAATTAGTTTTATCCGTATTTTCACCCGAGCAGAGCTCGGTAGCCCAAAGTTTAGAACAAGATAATGAATAATGACATGAGATTATTGATATTAGAATAATGATCATGGCAGCATGAAATTAGTAAGTACCTACACTATCATCATGGCAGTATGGAATTAGTAGGTACTATCCTATTCTATTATATGAGCATTCTCTATTTTCACCAGAGCAGAGCTCGGTCGCCCAGGTACTAAACATTAAAAAGTCTTCTTTAGTCCTTAACTTTGGTTAGTCAAATCGCATACTTAATTTATATTTTGCAGCCAGTACTTCGATTCCATATAATTCTGACAGCTGTCACTTTGACATTCACACACATCCCTTACGACTATGAATGTGTTCTACCTAAATTGTTAATTTCTGATGAATATTGCCTTTTTATTCTACTCACTTAATAAGAATGGGTGACTTACCTTAGTATGAAGCGTGTGTGTGGAGAAGAAGGAGCAGAGAAGAACAAATGTCGACAGCCAATGGGCCGACACAAACGGCGTCGACTCCATAGTGAATCTGTAACAAAAGAGAGGATGCACATTTAATTATTTGAAAAAAAAGTAAGGAACTTTGCACCTTTGCGATATAACAGTAATTAGGAAAGTCACAAGAAGAACCAAAGACGATTTACTAAGACAGACCAATGTCCAGATTGTCCAGCAATCAGCTTCAATAATCGGCTGTTGATTAAATTGAATTGAATATAACCAAAGTTTTAATGCAATGCCAGTATAGAGCGTAAAAGGATTGATTGCAACACTATTTCTAATATTTAAGATTTTAGAAAGACATTATGAGAATTAAGAGCTGCATCTAACGAGAAGGTCGCATGCACATCCAAATACTGATGAAAATCTTTTTATTGACCTTCTAATGATAAGTTTCTCAACATTATGATCTCATTACATACTTCAACCATAAACAAGGACCTCAGTGTTGCTATATGTATAAATAAATTTCCTTGCGCTGGGGTTACCACTTTTCCCAGCAGAAATTCTCGGGTACCAACCGAGCTTAGATCAAGAGATAGTGTGTTATCTTGAGATCGCAAATTCTGTTGCAAATTACACTTGATGTAAGGAATTGTGTCCTTATTACGTGTAGCGTTATCTTGTTTCGAGTACAAGATACTTATTGTTGGAATTTGTTGAGATTTTTGGAGATTGCTATCAGAACGTTTTATTATACAGGACCGCGTCGTCGTCTGCCTGTCTGGCGTTGCTTGCGTAGAAAACGGGAACTACTGGATACCTTTTCAGACATTTATTACTACGCTTTAAGCTGGAGAAAATAACAAGCTAAATATTGAGGTTACTTAAAAAGACAGCGGCATTTGCCTAGCTTTCTTTCCTAATATGTTAAATGCAGTTTGCAGAATAAAATTCCCAACTATTCTAATCCCAGTTTTGCCAAATTGAAGCATCTTGACAACAAATTGTCAAGATGCTAATTATGACTATATCGCTGTCCCCGGCGAATAAAATGGTAATGTGCTATTACGATAGTTTTAACTTTATTGCATATTCAATATTTAGAGGTCCGATTACACTCTGTCAATTTTTTTCATTCATTTCCTACGGTTATTTCAGAAGTTACGAGATTTTAAGGTGTATTGTTATGAATGTAAAAAATCACTTTTCTTTTGGTATTTGAACAATTCCGCTATGTATATTAAGTTAATAAGATTTTCACAAAAAACTGTTTTTTATTTTTCCTGTAAAATTTGGTTTTTACGATTACGATTTTATTCGCACGGGACAGCGATATTATATTATTATTATGTTGGTATTATATTATTATTGTGATGTATAATTAAAATATAATCGCCAAATCACATTTCTTCTCGAAAATATCCTGACACTCATAAGTTTCGCGGGCCGTGCGTGATCTCCTTTAGTCACGCACGGGCCGCGAGACTTATGTGTCAGGATATTTACAAGTCGCCCCATAATTTTCTTCGTTTTTTTTTTATTCGGTACTAAAGAGGATTTATGTAAATCGTTTTTGCTGCTAACCAGCCAGTACTAAAGTCGACCAGATTGACACATCAAGTGTCGTCGGATCGGAAGTGAGCGGTGATTGTGCGCAGCGATTGAGGCGACCTTAGCATCATCTGATAGCTTTCAAAGTGTTGCCACTTTTATCCTGTGCTTGAGATTTTTATTAAGATTGTGGGGATTATTTAATTTAGTGTTACTAGACTTTAAGTGGACATGGACGAAGGCTTTTATGATTAGGTAGTTATGTACTAGATAATCATATGTTCAATGTGATCATTTTTGACCCCAATATTGGCTGAGGAGAATGTCAAATGGTTTACGCAATGTCAATAAAAGAGAATGTCAGCAAATAAATACATACAGACAAATTGAGAACCCCCTCCTATTAAAACTCTGTTAATTCAAAGTACCGAACTGTTGGTTTTTGGGATTTAATTTTGTAACGTCTTTTTGTGGCAAATTATTAATATTATTGATACCAAAAGCATTGCAATATTAAAGGTAAATAATGTGGCAAAAAGTAAATAAACACAACTTAAGGTGTTATTTATCCTTTAATTCAATTATCTACAAGAATTTTTGGCCATAACCAAAAATAAAAGAATAAGAAGTTAAATTAATATTGTCCTTTATTTTTTGTAAAACCGAAAGAACACTTTTTGCTAATAGCAATATAAATTATAGGAAGATCAGTACGATTAAAGACGTAATAGTTATGGTGAAAAACAAATACACTAAATTGCTCCATAATTTACACAGAATAAATTAGTGCCTATTTTACTGCGATGCCTGAACTTAGGCCGTCATAATATGTACAGACGCCAGCACATCGAGCTACTACAATCTGTCAAATTTATTTAATAGATTTTCAACTTTATCGCTGTAAAATAAGGTTCAAAGTTCATTGGGAAATTTTGACAGTTTCGGGTAGCTTGATGTGCTGGCGTCTGTACAAACAGAATATATTCGACACAAATCAGCACAGCTGGGTAGCGAAATATAATTATTATATTGCAATTTGCGGCCCGGCTGTGCTGAATCATGACGACCCCTTCTTTGATTTTTTTTCGTTGGTATTTTATCAAATAACTTCTCCCGCTCTGGGCGGAGCGGGAGAGCGTGTCAGGTTTATACTGACAAAAACCCACCCGTGTTCCTTCAGTTGCCTGTGTGTTTTCAGGGGCCACGGTAACCCTTTCGAACTTTCCCGCAGCCCCGGCAGGCATCGGCCCTAGCGGACCCCGTCAGTTCTGATGACACCCCTTTGATGCATCACGACCCCAATTTTTTTTCTATGTTGTTTGTTTTTATGTCTCATATGAATTATAGAAAAGTAGGTATGGCTTTATTAATTAATCCTCAATAATTTCCCAAAAGTTCTAAATTATGTCGTTAAAGTTGGCAACATTAAAGGCGGTATAGAACATGGTCTTTCTATACGCCAATCAAGCTACATAGATTATAGACACCTGTTGAGTGTAGCCCATAAAAGAGCCATTACAAACTCATATAATCATCATAACGATACTTAAAACATTAATTAATTCGTGTGAACATTATGATAATGTTTTCCCCATAGGAAATGTTGATGATAATGGCAATATTAATCGCAATTCCAATGGAGAATTTTCAAGGAAAACGAGCTAATCAACAAACAAATCTTTGTATTATTACTTACGTCCTAACCCGACTCCAATAAATCAAACAACGAATCAAAACAGTACTTTCCATTGCTTCATTAATTAAAAAAATAAAAACCATAGATTAAAAATTTCTTTTTTGCCGCCAACAGAGCGGACCATAAACAAACAAAAAGTCTCTGAGGTCGACGCTCGCGCTCAGAAGGACAATGTCTTTTCTGAGAAACGGACGCCGCAGCCGCGAAATATTAATAAAGCTCCGTTTGCGGCCGGGACATGTTTCCGCATTGGTTTGTAGACCGGTCCGGGACAGGTGAAAATAAAGCAATGGTTACTGTGGTCAGTATTGGTAATTAAATCATATTCAGTGCAGTCTTGAAGAAATAATTTTGTGAGATTAAAATTTTGCTCGTGTCTGAAAATGATTTTTATGAGAGTAGTATTTTTCAATTTTCCATGAAAATTCTTCGATTTTCATAAGTACCTAATATTATTAGCTAAGTAATAACCGCCACACGGGTCGATCCATCAGGTTAAGCTACGCTTGCCGGGGTTGGTCCGTGGATGGGTGACCATCTTTACATACCGAGACTCCACCGTGCCTCGGAAAGCACGTTAAGCCGGTGGTCCCGGCTGTCATTCGTGGATCTTTGACAATCGTTACGGGTCGCCAGAAGCCCGAAAGTCTGACAACCAGTCTTACCAAGGGGTATCGTATTACCCAGTTACTGGGTTATAGAGGTCAGATAGGCAGTCGCTCTATGTAAAATACTGGTATTCAGCTGCATCCGTTTAGACTGGAAGCCGACCCCAACATAGTTGGGAAAAGGCTAGGCAGATTGATTGGTGGATTTTGTTTTTCTTTTAATTTTCAGTTTCGTTACTTACTTATTTTTCAAATCAAGTAAGTAGTTAGATACTGCTTAACTTGGGGCCTTCTATAAGGCAGGAATACTTACGAATAATACTACAATTTTCAGCAGACAGAAAGATGACCTGAGTTTGATGCCATCCAAATACAGAACAAACTCAAAAGGTATCTTAAGGAGGCTAAAGGAGGCTTCCTCAGATCAAGAAAAAAAGGGGCCTTCACTCTATATATGGCAGAAATCCCAAAGAATAATGCTACGGTTAGCAGACAGTATGGTATCCACAGTATGATGTCATCAACACACCAAATGCTCTTGATTTAATCACCATTTAAAAAGCCTTCTGTCTTGAACTCGTTAATTAGTGTTAAAACTAATACTAAAGTTTAAAGCCACTTTTAATCAGCTGCAACCATTAGCACTCCAGCTAATTACGATGTTTTGTGCTCGTTTTACTTATTAACCGACTTCCAAAAAGGAGGAGGTTATATGTTCGACGCGTATGTTTGTTTTTTTTTTTTTTTTTTTTTTTTTTTTTTTTTTTATGTATGTCCACCGATTTCTCCCTCATTTGTGGACCGATTTTGAAAATTCTTTTTTTGTTTGAAAGGGTAGACTCCCAAATTGGTCCCATATAAATTTTATTAACTTTGCTTGGGTAGTTTTTGAGTGAGCTACAAAATACGTATTTTTTTTCCCACTTAGTATGTAGATGATATGATAAGTTCTTGACACTGGTAGCAGGTAGTGGTATTCGAATGTGTGTGGGGTAGGTACCACAACTAAAAAGTGAAAAATAAAAACTTTTTACAAAAAAAAAACAACCGTCTTCCAAAAAAAAACACTACAAAGTGAAAAATAACTTTAATTTCGGAAGTCGGTGGCAAAAAACGAAAACACAAAACCCAAGACACCGACTTCCGAAATTAAAGTTATTTTTCACTTTGTAGTGTTTTTTTTTGGAAGACGGTTGTTTTTTTTTTGTTACACTTGAAATTAATTAAAAAAGGGTTTTCTTGTTTCCCGCTTTATTGTTTGTTTTATTGACTGTTACTCCACTCTGCGCAGTTGCTAACAGATTGCTGGGGAGTTTGTTATGACACTTCTTCTTCCCAGCTAAAGCACTAGGAAGTGGTGCAGCACGTGTAGTATGACAACCATAGAAACAGGTTTTGTCGACGCAAGAATAGCCAAGATGACAGATTGTGATTGTTTATCTGTCATTTTGTCTATTCTTCCGTCGACAAACCCTATTTCTATTGTGGTCATACTAAACGTGCAGGGCGGGGGTTCGGGGTGCTGTTTTATGTAATTAGGAGGTAACTTTTTTTTTTTCTTTTGTCTTGAAAATTTTACTAACTTACAAACAATGTACAGTCTAAATCAATCAGCACCCTAATTGAGTAATACACTATTAAGCATAATCTGAATCATTTTGAAGGATATTGCTAATCCATTGCTTCTTATGTTAAAAAAATGTGTTTGTTCAACAACTATAATGCAATTAATGTTGTTGAACTGTCAAAATTAAACCAATTGTAATTGATCGTGTGTTACGCAATTAGGGTGCTGGATAGATTCATTAATTTCAGAAGATATTTTTCCAAGGATACGTAGAATAGACGTATAACAAGAAATGTTTTTTTCATAATTGACCACTGAACAGGGTAAATGAGTAGTTTACATGCAAACGAAGTCAGCCAACTATTAGTAAAATAATAGTGACAAAATATTAATAAAGGCCACTTAAAAAAACAAAAAAATTGGATCCTCTTAAACCATTACAAATAATGACAACATCACAGAAACGTGGCCATTAATTTTAAAATTATTTACGTCACCAAGCTGGCCTTTTATCACATTCATTCACCTTTATACATTTCACAAGAGTCGCTTTACCGAACACAAAAACTAAAATAATTTAATATGACATACGCACGTCGTAAATTAATTTATAATGGCGACTTTTATCATAAAAATCAGAGATCTAAATGGATGCTTGCGCAGAAGATTTTTTTTTTGTAGGTATTTACTTTTACTAAGACAAGTTAACTACTGAATTTTATAAAGCCTTTTCCTAGGAAAATTTACTAGCTAGCTTAACCTACATAAATAACACAATTATTTTATGTTAAAACATATCATTTATGGAAGTGTCATCAACGTCAATGCGAAAAAGTTTTACGCAAAAGATCAAAAGTGATAATTCGCTATTTGTCAAATTTTCCAGATATGACCAAGAAAAGTTGTCGTATTTGACATGTCCTAACAAACGTATATTGGGCTTATCATTGAAAAAAAACGGTTGTAATGATAAATGACGTAAGGGACAAGTAGCATCATAAATAAAACAAAATGGCTGCCTCAACTAAATAAATCACGCGAAGACCGTTTGTCCAATTACATGCGTGTTTAGGACCGAAAAATATTGCATCAAGTTTCAATGGGCGTAAATTATTGCATTTTTATTATTATTGTATTATCGTAATAACATTTATTCATGTGCTGTGCGAGTACGATTCGATTTATTTTTAGATGTTTATTAATTGACAACGGTGTGCCGTTTGTTATAGAGTATTTATTGTGTTTCTTTTTTCAAACCGTTTTGTATAGTTTTTTTCAATGTAAAGGTCTTCGTCCACAATACATCATTATAGGCTACCGATTACGGTTAAAATCAATTTATAGATTCTAATTTCTGTGTGTGTGGTGCCTGAACTAGAGTTGGCATAGTATAGACTAGGAGTCACCAAATGGCGGACCGCCGACATATTTTGTACGGACCTATACCCATAAATAGTAAAATTTAAAACTAAAACTTAATTTTAATATATTAAAATCTTCTTTTTTTTCGAGTGCCTTGGTTGCACCAGCTTTACTCCAGACTTCAGACAAATACTTCAAAGTATAAAATGAAATTTTTCACATTAAGCCTCGTGCAGACTAGCGCGACGACGCGACACTAAAAAAACAATTTCTAAGAAATCTTCACGGTAGAACAATTACCGGTTTCGCGTCGCACCTGTCTGCACGATTTATTTATTATTTTCAGGTTTTATTTCGAGTCATTCCATTTAAAAAAATCTTGGTTGCTAGTTTTCATCTACCAAACAGATCGCGAAAGTTATTATTTTTTTAAATGGACCCCACCTTCATCCCTGGTTAGACTATCTAAAGAGGACCACGAAACCAGTGTTTCATAGAAGAAGCAGCCTAGCCTCACCCAAGTTACATTATCTACTTATTTCAACACATACAAAACATAATGAATTTAAATTAATACACCAAGAAATTACTTTAAATCCAAACCGAACGAACGAACACAAACCACTTACGTTTTATCGCAAAACAGTAACATTTTGACACAGATGTGTATGCAAGTAACCATCGAGTTTTATCGCTACGCTGCATTGTCTATGCGTTGCGAAACTTAAGTGTTTACGGGTACTTACTACTCGCTAAGATTGTTCTGTGTTCAACATAGTAAATCGCGTGTGTTTTGATGCAACTGTGGCAAAAGTAAGTGCGTTCTGCTTTTGTTTCTTTTTGAAGGGATATTCGCTTAAACTCCGTCATATCCAATTCGGAATCCGAGTTCAGTCTGACTTTGATAATGTTTTAAACTCGGATGGATGGACGTTTGGATCACATTTCCTCATAGAAATAGTACTACGGCTACAGACTTCGTACCGACATTTCTTGGATTCGGTTCGAATGCAATGCGCAAACGCTCATTTCAGATAAAGCAATAAAAAGATATATTGTTAAAAGTTTTTATAACATGACAAGGGAGTTATCTATCCACTCAGCTTCGTGGTAAAGCTTGATCTTGTAGATTTGCTTTTACTATAAGTATTTCTTCATTCTCCTACACATATAAAAATTCATTTAAAAAAAAAAAATATTTTTGTTGTTTGGCACAACATATATATGTGTATATATATATCTTTCATACTTCTCTATTAGTCATCATCACGGTGGTCACCCCATTTCTAGCCACATAATTTTTCACAATAATTTTTACAACAAGTATTTAATTTTTGTTATTTCCCTCAGTCTCATTCAAATTGAGCAGGATATTGTCGTTGTAGCTAACGTCTATTATTTACATAGATGTCAACGTGGCAATCTATTTGATTTACAACATTTTATAATTTGTTTTATTATATTTCAATATGCATACTTAGCACTGTTATTAGCGATGATTATTAATTTATTTTTTATTACAAAATATATACGATTCTATGCAAATTGTAGACAAGCGTATCTTTTGTAATAACAATATATTTTGTTACAACGATCCTAAAATAAACCAGTTGCGTTTTTAACGCAATCGCCATCAAGAATTGAGGAAATCGTCTCTCCGATAATTACATAATTATTTAATGTTTGTTTTGTTTTAATTAATTAACTAAACCGCCTTGAGATTATGGAGAATTGAAATAATGTTAGTTATTTATTGATATCGATATTTCTTATTACATATTTCTATTCAGTGCACTGTAGAAAATTATGTTACAGATAGCCTGTACCTACCTAGGTACCTACTAGTATTTTTTTAATATCCCTATATAATTATCAGCGGTACAAAGATTTTAGTAACGTACTTTATAAGTGTACTTACGATGATTCCATGTTAAATTTTTCTCAATAAATACAATCACAATCTGAATGATTTTTGAAAGATATTGCTAATCCATTGCTTCATATGTTCGGAAAATGTGTCTGCTCAACAACGTAAATAACGCAATGAATGTTGACGAACTGTCAAAATGACAGTCATTGCTCCTGTTAGTGTGTTACTCAATATTACCACACTGATCATCATACTCGTAGCCAAAACCTCTGGTCGAACACGGTTGCTCTTTTGGTACCATCGAAGAAACCCATAGGTACCTATACACCGTAAGGACTATTTCTGCGTGCAGTGCTCGGCCACTATAGTAACAGTTACCTACGAAAAAAAAAGGGTCGTGTGCACGGGATTTTGTTTTCAAATTGCTTAGTTATAGGTTTCTTCGATGGTAAATACTTAAGCTAGTTTGAAAATCGTCCCGTATAAAAAACTGTATCTCCAACAAACATTGTAACGTTTTGGTGAAGAAATGCGATTAAAAAAAAGAATGACTCACACAAATGCAAAAAATATAAAAATAAAATACCTACGTTTACAAGAAGCTGCTACTTAGTCATAAGACTACTTACATCCGTAACACCAGCGGGTGTCATTGTTAATTTAGAATAGTCGCGATTGCCGGTAAGCATGACACTATTTCATTTTAAGTCTAGGAAGCGGAATTCAAAATTAATTACTGTAGAATTAATATTGTTATTCAATTCTCTGGTTTCAACAAAAGCTGTTTTTGCTACATTACAGCTCAGCAATCGTAAAGATAACTAATTGTCTATGCTACGCTACATCCTATAATATAACAGTACCTATTCGACCGAGCTCTACTCTAGTGATAATAGAGAATGCTCATTTAACAGTATATTATAATTCATACTAATTCCATGCTGCCATTCATTATTCTAAGGTAGCCTTGTTCTAAACTTTGGCAACCGAGCTCCGCTCCGGTAAAACTACGGAGAAAACAAATTTTCCCAGATATGAGACCTAGCAAGATCGATTTTGTGCCTTGCAACTTTCATCGAAATCGTTAGAGCCGTTTTCGAGAACCTGATTACAAATATGCTTGGCAATAAAGCTTAGAAAAGTCATTAGTTTAAGAGTAAGTACAACTACCAATTGTAGATTTTCATAAGACATAGGGGCTAAACTATTGCAAGCATTCGACCCTCGATTAGCTTTCCATATGACGCGCTCGTTCTTAAAATGACACGCTCTATAATACTTAAATTCTAACCATTTAGTTTCCCAAATCGTCATAAAATTAGAGACCTACAAAAAAAGAAACCGCGTTATAATATTACAAAATATCATTGCATAGAGCGTGTGAACGGTGGTTACGACATTACACTCGAAATGTCCGATTTTACGAAATATCTCCAATTTGGTTGGAGACGAGACGATTGTGTTACCTTATATCATAGGAACAACGAGATGATGTCAGACTGATACATTGGGATTTATGATTAAAAAGATTTTTCTGCCTCATTGGTCTAGTGGTCGCAAGCGCTATTGCTGAGCATGGTCCTGGGTTCTAATCCCAGGTCGGGAAAAGTATTTTTGAGTTTTTTCATTTGGAATTTCTCTTAAACTTCTCTTAAACATAACTAAGAGAAATGTGGGTGTACCTCTGCCTACCCTACCCTTTGGGGGACACAGGCGTGATGCTATGTATGTTAAGATTTTTCTAACCATCCGAGTTTTAGTGAACGTTTGCACATTTCCAATACTCTTTTCCTAGTGTGTTCATGCTTTTTCCTCAAAGCTTATAATATGTCACCGTAAGATGGTGAGAACCGAAAAATTGTGGACTGGGTGAAATGTGTTAGGTTAGAACTGTGACAAATTACGCGCGAGCCGAGCGAGCGAAGCGAGCGGTGCCGCGGTAGCTCCCGGCGAGTGCTACTTCCAAGTTGCTTGCAGCTAGGCAGGGTATTTAGTATTAGCGTAAGGTGCGTTTCGACGCAAGTAAGTCTGATTCCAGTTCACAATTTGTCGTTTTCACATGGATAGATTATAACTATCGAAAAATAATGCGTTAAATTGTAAATGGCTTGTTGCAGTTCACAATTTTTCGACAGTTTATAATCTAACAGAAATTAGTACCGATAGATTTTAAATTAACGAAGTTCATAATTATACGGTGACATGAAAATGAATGACAATGAAATTAGAAGGTTAGAGAATATAGTTAATACGAAAGTGTTGCTTAACAAATGTTTTCTAGTAATTAAGTAAAGACAAAGCCACCATAACACAAGTTTGTTGTTCATTATTGTGCTATGAATTGAACTGTCGGCTAGAACTATTAATTAGGTCTTAGGTATAATGTTCAAAAACAAAAGATGTCGGTTCAAGAGTTTCCCTATTACGACAGGGCTCCTATACTTTCCACAGGCGTAAGTTATCTGTGCCTTAATACCATCCTTCATTTATCAAACTTTGATTGAAACGCACGTAACTAAAAGAGTGATGAATATCAATGTTGATGGATGGAGAGGAAGAGAAAGGCCGAAGAAAAGATGAATAGATTGTGTGAGGAATGATGTGAAAGAGAAGGGAGTGAATGATAGTGTGACGGTTGACAGGGGAGAAGGGAAGAAGAACACGGGTTACGCCAACCCCACGTAACATGGGACAAGGGCAGGAAGATGATCTTTATCTTTATCGTTAAAAGGCCCCTTTCTTCTTTTAAACCTTTATTTGTAATGGAACAAGTCTTCATTTAGATCAAGTTTATTTCGTAATGTCTAGTTTATTAAATAATGCTCTCGAAAGAAAACGTGTTGCGCCAACCCCACGTAACATGGGACAAGGGCATAAGATGATGCTGTATCATACGTTGATTGATTTTCATTAAAAAAGTAATATGTGTACTTTTCTAATGAATATCAATCACAGTATGATCCATCCATCAGTATGACCACCATCATGATAGACGCACTTTCTTCAAAAAAAAAATATTTCAGCATTTTCGTAAATGGATAAAATAACAATTTTTTTGAGCCGTAGTTTCGTTTGTTATCCGTGCAATATCCGTTTGAAATAAAATATTTACTAGTAGATAGCCCACTTTACAACTTATCATAGTTTACATAACATCTACGCGGACATTCGTTTTTTTTTTCTAACAATTTTTGCAATAAAAATAACTACAAATAATTATAAAACATGTATGGAATTGTGAAGTGTGTGAATTGTTTTAAAGAATGCTTTACATAAGAGGAAATATTTTAATTACAGTAATTAAGCATAGTCAACATTGCTGAGAAAGGTATTTTCTTGTAAGACTTGTTTTTTCTGTGTTACAGTTAGTAGGCAGCAATGTTTACCAAAAAGGCGTGTATCTAAAAATATATATGTAGGTAAAACAAGGCATATTTTCTCCTAATTTATTAGTCAGACAAGATATGACGTTTTAACAAACCACTCTAAGCCAGCAAAAAGGAAAATTTCTTCTTCTACTGTAACCTAATCAAACAAAGATTTACCATAACCCACCAATATAAACAGATCCTCTAAATAAACCGTAACGTCATCGTCTAAAGGCTGCGCCTACGCATCAAATACAACATTATGACACGTTCATTAAGTTAGCACATAATGAGCGGCCAACACACCCGATGTATGGTCCATAACATTTTGTAACACTATTATAAAATGTGAATGTGAGAGTCTTACAAGATCTGACATTTAGCTATCTACTTAGTTGCCAGTTACAATAGTAAAGACTAATTAGGTTTGAGCATTTTTCATAGAAGTGGCAGCATCTACTTTTATTAGGTGAATGGACAGTGGCATCCTAAATACAATATCCGGTTACTGTGGTCAAATAAGGAATTCCTTTTGATTGATTTGAAGATTATTTGCTGAATCTCTTGTCACGAATAACCTTGCTGTCAAGGAGTGGAACTCCCTGTCGAAGTCTGAGTTTCCTTAATGCCTGGGACTCTTCAAGTCTCGAGTATGTAGGTAGGTTAAGCTATGTAGTGTTCTCAGAATAAATGCTATTGGGAATGCCTTTAAAGATCAGAAAAAAAAACCGGAGCCTACTCCTGAAATATTACAACTTACATCATTCCCGTATCTTCTCCTCTTTTAAACAGTTAAATCATACATTAATGTACTCTGTTTTTCGTAAACTAACTCATTATGATCGGTTAAGTAATATGTTATTACAATATTACAAGAGAAAAGAAAGTGAGATAACTTCCTATTGTGCTTGATTTACTTTTGTACATTAACTCGTTTAGTCTGATGATAGATGGCGCTGTTGACGTACGGTGTAAAATGACGTATTTTTATTTGCATTGGTGTGTGTGTGTGTGTGAAAATTAATACGTTGGGCAAGATGTATTAATTATACTGAGGTGTTTTCCCAGCAGTTGTTTACACTATAACAAGGACTTTGGCCTACTTAAGTTTTATTTATAATTATTGTATCAACTCTTATGCATTTTATGCTTTAGGTTGCCTATTATGTAAACGCTTCCAGCTTTTGACCAAATATTTTTTCTTTACATTTCAATCCAAAAATCCTTTTTCAACATCCCAAAAAGCCATCATCTGATAAAGAATAAAACACATCGCAAAATAATCATCCCCAGTACATTTCATGCTTCTCGCGCCAAAACAAACATTTTCTGCTAATTGGACACCAAGATAAAAACTCTTTGGCGGCCAACTGAACGACAGCCAACATTAAGTATGTACTTTCCTTTGACGATTATTTATTCGAGATTTAAAAAAATACAGGGCATCGACCTTTCATGGAAGATAAGTCCCGATATCCCGAGGAACGAATTCAATGCGATAAAAAATATATGTCATTGTTTAAGGGCAATTAAAAGGGCAAATACATTTTATCGCTGCAACGTGTGATCAAACGTTATTGCAACGATATGGATACGTGTTTGTTAAAAGGGTTTTTGCAATGATTGTGTTGCGGACGGTAGAGGCGCTTCTTGTACCTCCAGTCGCCCTGGGACGATCTCCCAATATTATTTAGCGTGCGCTCCCTGTTCCCTGAGCCTAGGTGGCTCCGCTGGCTAGCACACACCCCACGTACCCCTGAATACGTACCAGGATACTGCGACACACAGAGACTTATACGGTGGCGAAATGAAACATCATTATTCTTGCAATTTTCTTGAGACTTCGGCTTGCACTATTATTTTGATGTTTCCTCTTCGGTGGCTGGGCTGCGACTGACTTTACCCGAAAAATGGCCCTCCTTTTATACTATTTTTGTTAGTGCATGCCGAATTCCAGGAAATGAGTATTTCTTTATTTTTTGTTACCAACCTTATAAATTCTTATTTTATATGCTAATGTACATAGAAAAACACTAATTTAAGTTAATTACTAAATAATTACATCCTTTTAAATAGCCATTTAAAAATTATTAGCAATGTAAAATTTTATACATAAAAATGACCATATCTTCTTGTTGCGTGAACCGATTTTTATCAAACAAACGTGGAAAAAGGTTTTGAGTCTAGACCTTTCGATCGACACTAAAATCAAAGAGATATCTCTATAAACAAAAAAGTGAGTTTTCAAGTTACGTAATTATGACAATTTTTAAACTCTTTGAATTTTTTCTTAAAATTTACTTTAAACACATTCAACATATTCAACAAGCATCCGATTACTATTTTGACGTAAATCTAATATAAATCTAATAGAGATTTCTCAAATAACTGTAATTTTATTACTAAATTATAAGTTAAACATAAAATTCTTTAAACCTTTCGATATTACATGAATCTAACATCGCGGCCTACCCGCTACTTGTGCTATTGTGCACAGATAGGGTCATATTTTGAAAATTAAAATTCTAATTAGAAACATATCTAAAACATTAACATTTTACAAGAAACTTACAAACTATTATGCCTTGTATGACGCAGGGCCGCACGCTACTTGCGCCCTAGTGAGCTGCAGGGGTCTGGTCGCCGACATTCTCCCCCTCGTGCGTTGCACCTTTCTTCTGGACTCGGCGATACTCCCGGCACCAACAACACCACTCTCGTACTGGGTCGCCGCAGCACTCCTCCTCTGGTCTCGACGTCGACGATCCGGACTCGGCCATCTGGTCCTGGGTATACTTGCTGGATTCTGCCGCGTGGCCAAGTACATCTCGGCAGGCTGTGGTCGACGATCAACACGATGTCCCCGACGTTAAGGTTTGAAGCGCTGTCGCTGCTCGCAGTCTTCCTTGGTAGTAGGGTGGGTAGGTACTCTCGCAGCCAACGTTGCCAGAAGTGGTCGGCAAGTCGCTGCGTGGCCTTCCAGGTGTGTTTGCCCACGAGCTCGCTGTCCGTGAAGCTGCCAATTCTTGCCGCGCCGCATGACCGCCCGAGGAGGAAGTGGTTTGGGGTGAGTGCTTCCTCCTCAAGGCTCTCGGAGATATGGGTGAGGGGCCGAGAGTTAACCATATGTTCGGCCTCCAGCAGGAGAGTGTGGAGTACCTCTTCTCTTGGTTGTTTTTCGTTGAGTGTGGCGTCTAGGGCGGTTTTTATTGATCGCACCAGACGCTCCCATGCGCCGCCCATATTAGGCGCTCCAGGAGGGATGAATTTCCACTGCACGCCAATCTTCTCAGCTTCTGATGCAAGGTCTTCTTGTTTCATTGTTTCTATGGCTTCTTTCAATTCTTTATTCGCGCCGACGAAGTTTGTTCCATTATCAGTGTAGATTATCTTCGGCATTCCTCTTCTGGCAGCGAACCTCCTCAGCGTCATAATCATACTACCAGTGGAGAGCGACGGTGTGAGCTCAATGTGTACAGCCCTTGTGGTTAGGCATGTAAACAGGGCTCCCCATCTTTTCTCGTAGCGTCTTCCCACGGTGATTGTCATAGGGCCGAAATAATCAATGCCGGTACACGTAAAAGGATGAGTGTTGTGCATCAGCCTCTCAGCCGGTAGGTTGCCCGTCGGTAGTGCTTGAGGTTTCGCCTTCTTCGTCTTGCACCACTGACATTGATGTCGAACTGTCTTGATCGCCGACCGTAGTCCCAGTACCCAGAAGCGTTGCCTTATCTCGTTCATGACCGTTGCGTGATTACCGTGATTGAAGCGGCAATGGAAATCCTCCAAGATGAGTCGTGTTATCTTTTCCTTACTGTCGAGCACGACTGGTCGCTTGTAGTCTCTGGTTACGCCTTGTATAGCGTCGATTCTTCCTTTTAGCCGCAGGAGACCATCTTCCAGCACTACGTCGAGCTTCTTTAATTTGCTGCTGTTTTCTACTTGTTTTCCTTGTTGTAGTCGCCTGATGTCTTCTTTAAAGCTTCTTTCTTGGCTTCTTCTTAACAGTAGAGTTTCAGCTTGCTCCAGTAGGCCTGTGTCCAGCGGTTTGAGTTTTCTTTCGGTTGCTTTTGAAGGCCGTTGTTGCTTCTCGACTGTCTTCTTTTTTTCTCGCGTCGTTTTCCAGGTGGGGTCTCCTTTGCTGACGTTGACTTTCTCTTTGCGCCTGCAGATTTGTATAAACTGCAGTGCTCTTGCTGTGGCTCGCCAAAGTCTCTTCCATGACGAGAACCTCTCTGGATCTGGCGACGGATGCGTGATGCTCGCTGCTGCCACGACGTCTGCTGTCCTTTCTTCGCCGGTGGTCTCCTTCTTGAAGGTTCTTGCTGCAGGCCAGTGAACTTCTTTTCTTCTCAGGAAGCTCGGTCCTGTATACCATCGGTGATTGCAGTCGAAATCTTCTGGCACGCTGCGCGTCGCATCATCTGCAGGGTTTTGTGCCGTGGGGACCCATCTCCATTCTTGAGGCTTGGTGAGGTCTTCTATCTCGGCCAAGCGATGGGCCACGAACGTCTTGAATGTTCTCGGGTCTGTTTTGATCCAAGAAAGTACGATGCTGGAGTCTGTCCAGTATGTTTTCTTTACCACCTTCAGATCCATTTCCTTTTCTACCGAATGCGCCAGTCTGCTTCCCAGGAGAGCTGCTTGTAGTTCGAGTCTAGGGATTGATACCGGTTTCAACGGGGTCACTCGCACCTTTGCTGCTACTAAGCTGACGTGGTAAGCTCCTTCTTGATTTTCTGTTCTCCAGTAAACCGTAGCTGCGTACGCTGTCTCGCTGGCATCGGTGAACGTGTGTAGCTCCCCCTCGGTGCTATGTGGCGCGAGGCATCTTGGAATTTGCAGACCTTGAAGTAGCTTCATCTTCTCTAAGTATGTTTTCCATGATTCATACTCTTTTTCTTCTATTTCTTCATCCCAACCGACACCACTTCGCCATGTGTCTTGAAGCAGCTTCTTGCCCTGGACGAGAACTGGTGACGCCAATCCTAGTGGATCGAAAGTCGACATGACAGCGCTGGTGACTTCTCTCTTGGTAGGCACCTGTAGTCCTCTTGCTATTTCTTCTGGTGTATTTCGGAGGTTTGCCCTGAAGCCAATGGAGTCCTTTTCAGTGAACCAGCGTAGTCCCAATGTCTTCTCTTCCTTCTCGCCAAGGTCCACTTCTGTCTTCTCGGTTGTTTCAGTCTTCACGTTCTGTAGCAGCTCAGGTTGATTTGATGCCCATCCTCTGAGTTCGAAGCCTGCTTTCTTATGTATGAAGTTCACTTGCTCTGTCACTCTTCTGAAATCTTCTTCTGAATGGAAGCTGTGCAGATAGTCGTCCATATAGTGGTTCAACTCGATCGCTCTGGCTGCCTCTGGATACTGTTCTTTGTAGTCAGCTGCGTTACGATTCTTCACGTAGATTGCTGTGCTTGGAGATGATGTTGCACCGAAGATAACAGATGTCATCCTGTACTTCTTTGGCGGCACGTCGCGTTGCTCCCCTCGCCACAGGAACCGTAAGCTGTCTCGGTCTTCTGGTCTGATGCGAACTTGCAGGAACATTTCTTTGATGTCAGCCGCCACTGCTAGAGGTCCTCTTCTGAATCGCAGTAGTACTCCAAACAGCGATTGCAGCAGGTCTGGTCCAGGCAGCAGAGCGTCGTTGAGGCTTCTTCCCTTTGACTTGGCTGCAGCGTCGAAAACGATCCTTATCTTTTTCTTCAACGGATGAACCACGGAGAAGTGTGGGAGATACCATGTCTTCTTAGGATCTTCTTGTCCATCAGGTGCTTCTTCCGCGTACTGGCTGTCTATTAGATGCTGGATCTGCTTGCAGTATTCCGCCTTCAACTGAGGATCCTTGTCCATCTTCTTCTCAGTGTTTGTCAGTCGATTCTTGGCAGAAGTGTAGCTTTCCGGCATCTGGTCCTCTTCATTTTTCCACAGAAGTCCAGCTTCGAATCGACCATCTTCTAGTCTTCTGCAGGTCTTGTCCAGGATGGTGAGCGCTCTTCCTTCTGAGTCTGTAGTAGGTCTCCTGGGCTGCACGCCGAGTGCTTCAATGGCGAAATGATCCTTGATGGCTTGATGCATTTCTTCTTCTGATGTGTTGATATGCAGACATGTGTTCAGGAAGTGTACTGGCTTCACACTTCCTATGTCTGACCCGTGGAGCACCCATCCCAGTCCTGTTCGTGACGCTACTGGCTCTCCTGGTTTCCCTTTTCTTATTTCTTGAGTCACGATCAGCTCCCAGTTGTCTTGCCCGATGAGCAGCTGTGGTGACTTTCCTTCGTAGTACAGTGAATCGGCGATCTTCTTCAAGTGTTGACATTTTTCAATCCTCCTCTTGTCCAGGAACTGCGGCGTAAGCTTCAACTCGTCGACGGTCCGGACTCTTTTCAGTGTCTTCTTATCTTCTTGATGGACCCCTTTCACCGTCAGGTCCAGCACTTGAGAATCCTTTTTCCTTATCAGCTTGCCTCCCACTGTCTCGATGACTAGTTCCTGGTTATCTCCTTGAGCGCCGATTTCTTCTGCTATCTTTTTGTCTAGAAGCGACACCGTTGACCCTTCATCCATAAGGGCCAATATCTTCTGTGATCCTTGTGACCCGAAAACTTCCACTGGAACTATCTTCAGGTATGCTCTTGCGTTGTTGACCGCATTCACTGATGCAGTGACACTGGCCACCTCTTCCGACGGCTCCTTTTCTTCTGATGCCTTTTCTTCCGACTTGACGTGCAGCAAATGATGATGCCACCTCTTGCATTCCTTGCATGGTGGTTTCTTGCAGCTCTCCTTCCTGTGTCTCCCTTGAAGACATTTGAAACAGACGCGACTCTTCTTGACAGCTGCCCAGCGATCTTGTACCGATGCTTTCAGGAACTTCTGACATTCGACGAGGAAGTGTTCACCCTCACATACCGGGCACGTTTTTTCCGATTTTTTCGAATCTTTTTCTTTGAAGTCCCTTTCTTTTGTTGAATGCGTCGCTTGCCGCTGGGTTCTTCTGAATCCACCTTTTTCTTCTGAAGTCGCGAAGGCTCCACATTTGTCCGCTTCTGTGTTCAGGAATCTGGATACCAGCGTCAGGTCGGAGAACTCGCCTTCTACTGACGCTGCAGTGAAGTCGTACCACCGGAACTTAAGCACTGTAGGTATCTTCTCTATTATTTGTTTCACCATTTCAGGTGAATGCAGGTACTGTGGTTTCTTCAATCCCTTGATGGCTGCTACACTGTTGTTGATCTGGCTTGCGAAGATGCATATGTCTCTTGGATTTTCTGATATCTTCGGTAGTGCCCTGACCTTGTCCAGTTCGGCTAGCACCAGCGCATCAGGTCTTCCGTATCTTCTCTTGAGGGCTTGCATCACTTCCAATGGAGAGGCTTCGGAGTACAGCAGACTCTTGATTGCTTCTCTTGCGTTGCCCTTCAGCGCTCTTCTGAGTCGCGCCATGTTCTGGACGTCGGTGAACATCGATGCAGTATCTTCGTAGACGACCTTGAACGCCAGCCATTCACTGCTGCTGCCGTCGAAGTAGGGTAACTCGTGGATGTACTTCGGTTGCGCTGCTGGTCCTCCTCTTGTGGTGAAGGCTTCTCTTAATGCTGTCGCCAACGCTTGGATCTCGATAGTAGGTCCCTTTGTTGCGGAGCTTTCTTCTGGCTTCACCTTACGAGGTTCTTCTGACGTGTGCTGATCGCGTTGTTCCGGTTGTTCCATGTTGCCGTCTTCCAACACCGATGACTGGATCCAGTTCTGCACCTGTGCTGTTCTATCTTCTTGGTCTGCCTGGTCTTCATCCACGGAGTCTTCATCTTCACATTGTGCCAGCTCCAATCTGACGCGAGCAAGTTTCGCCGCCGCCTGTGCTTGTTTCAATTCTAGACGTGCTACTTCTTCTCTGGCTGCTAACTCGCGTCTTCTGGCTGAAGAACTCGTGGTCTTCGTGGACCTAGCTTGACGACTAGTCCCCTTCGGTTTCAAGGTCGTGGCGGAGCCATGAACGCCCTGTTCCGTAGCTTCTTCTGGGGTTTTTCTGGTCGTTTCCTTCTGTGCGGCATCTTCTTTCTTCTGTCCTTTCTTCTCGGATGCCGCCGTGGTCGCAGTTGTAGCCGTAGCCTCCGTAGTCGTAGTCTCTTCTGTGGTCGCAGTTCCCGATGAAGTGTTCGTGTCCGATGTAGTTTCAGTTCCCGATGATCCTGACGCTGACGTGACCCCTTCTGATGCAGATGCTTCTTTTGCCGCGTCCTTTTCCGTTGGTCGCGACGTCGAACGTGAGGGGGCATCCTTCTGCGATCTGGTAACCGGCATCTTGAAATCTTCTTATCTTCTTATTTTTGAACTCTTCTGTCTTGCAGGGAATCCGGAACTCGAAGGACCAACTGTTGCGGACGGTAGAGGCGCTTCTTGTACCTCCAGTCGCCCTGGGACGATCTCCCAATATTATTTAGCGTGCGCTCCCTGTTCCCTGAGCCTAGGTGGCTCCGCTGGCTAGCACACACCCCACGTACCCCTGAATACGTACCAGGATACTGCGACACACAGAGACTTATACGGTGGCGAAATGAAACATCATTATTCTTGCAATTTTCTTGAGACTTCGGCTTGCACTATTATTTTGATGTTTCCTCTTCGGTGGCTGGGCTGCGACTGACTTTACCCGAAAAATGGCCCTCCTTTTATACTATTTTTGTTAGTGCATGCCGAATTCCAGGAAATGAGTATTTCTTTATTTTTTGTTACCAACCTTATAAATTCTTATTTTATATGCTAATGTACATAGAAAAACACTAATTTAAGTTAATTACTAAATAATTACATCCTTTTAAATAGCCATTTAAAAATTATTAGCAATGTAAAATTTTATACATAAAAATGACCATATCTTCTTGTTGCGTGAACCGATTTTTATCAAACAAACGTGGAAAAAGGTTTTGAGTCTAGACCTTTCGATCGACACTAAAATCAAAGAGATATCTCTATAAACAAAAAAGTGAGTTTTCAAGTTACGTAATTATGACAATTTTTAAACTCTTTGAATTTTTTCTTAAAATTTACTTTAAACACATTCAACATATTCAACAAGCATCCGATTACTATTTTGACGTAAATCTAATATAAATCTAATAGAGATTTCTCAAATAACTGTAATTTTATTACTAAATTATAAGTTAAACATAAAATTCTTTAAACCTTTCGATATTACATGAATCTAACATCGCGGCCTACCCGCTACTTGTGCTATTGTGCACAGATAGGGTCATATTTTGAAAATTAAAATTCTAATTAGAAACATATCTAAAACATTAACATTTTACAAGAAACTTACAAACTATTATGCCTTGTATGACGCAGGGCCGCACGCTACTTGCGCCCTAGTGAGCTGCAGGGGTCTGGTCGCCGACAGATTGCATGTTTGGAAATTTAATTACTTAAACTGTCTCTATAACTGGTGGTACAGTTTTTTAAAACTATTGCATAGCTTTTATCGCGGGCTTTGAGCGCGGCAACCTAATCAAGAAATTCCGTAACGTAACGAAAATAAAACCTAACACCCCCCGCCTACCATGCAATGACGGTTCCCATGACAACGTGATGTTGTCATGGGAACGTAATTTTTGTTTTATGTCATCACGTCATCATCCCAAGTGTAGCGTTGACAAATAGGAAGTATGGAGGTTACAAATGCTATGCAATAGCTTTACCACGGCAGTCCCCGAGTGCCACACGTTTTTTTTTTATATATTGAAGGTACCAACACAAATCTCAAACACTGAACTTCTGACCGATGCCAGATTGATCGTCTAAGGTGTCCCTAAGTGTGGAATTTTAGTGATGTGCTAATAACACCTACAATACGTGTGAATTTTCTGATGATACATTAGAACCTTAAAGATAAGGATAAATACTATAATTTCAAATGAAATCAAAAACAGCAATTACATTCCAGTAGTTGAAACCTAATCACTATGTTTATTATCAAATCAAATAAGATATTGCAAATATACCTCGATTAATCGAACACAACATAAGTTGTACCAGAAGGTTAACTTATGACAACACGGTCGACGGTGACGGTCAAAATATTACACTTTTTTCGGTCTAGGTCTCATTCATCAAGTATGCAGAGTATAACGTGCAATAAGGAACTTTGGTCCAAAAATGGTCGCAAGTGTGAAGTGAAGTAACTAAAGTGGTTATAGTTCACACACAGTTAATACAATTTATGTACTTGGAGCGACTGCCTATCTGACCTCCACAACCCAATTTCTAAGACTGGTTGTCAGACTTTCGGGCTTCTGACTACCCGTAACGGCTGTCAAAGACCTACAAATGACAGTCGGGACCAACGGTTTAACGTGCTTTCCGAGGCACGGAGGGGTCTCGATATGTAATGGATGGTCCCACCTCAGCAAGTCAACCCGTGCGGTTGTAATCATTTAGCTCACGAGTCAAACTGGCATAGATATTATTGGTAGTTCTATTAACCTTCTGTTATTACCTACATCACTATCATCACGACCTCTGCCCTCTTGATCAACACAACGCAGAAAGACTTTTAGAAGTGATTGACGTCCAACTTGATTAAGCTAGTAAATAATAAATAACTAATACAAAAAAGTATATTGCATTACGGCTTAGGTAATCCGTAATAGATTCTGTTGATTGCGATTACACTTGCATAGTTTGTAACCGGTTCATTAGCATGATAGGAACTTAAAGAAAGCAGTCGGCTGGAGCGAGTGTGGTTTATGACAGCGATTCAGCGGCTTTGCATAACACGTAAAGAATGGCAGTAATGTAGATGCCTTATTAATGTGTTAGTACCCGGTCGACCGAGCTCTGCTTGGGGGAAAATAGATAAACATATTGTCTAGGTATAATAACGTTTGTATCACATTCCCGAGGTTGACAAAAGGGAGAAAACGAATTTTCCAAGATGTGAAACCTAGCTAGATCGATTTTTCACAAAAATGTTCATATATATATACAAATATTGCTCATTTAATAGTATAGGATATCAAAATAAAAAGCAATATAGAGAAACGATTTTTAACTTGACAACTGCGTGCTTCTGAAAATAACATAAAATTACAGCACGCTTGTATTCCCCAAAGGGTAAGGCAGAAGTGTACATATATATAGTACATCCACATTGTTTTTTTTATGTGGTTTTTGTCCGACATACCTTCGTTCATAATTTATGATGAGAGTTGAGAGCTTAGGCAAATAAGCCAGTCCCGATTTCACACAGATTATAAAATCCATTGCCAGTAACAACAATTCTCATTCATAAATGAGAATTTATCGAAATATTTTAATGACTAAAACGACCATAGAGCCCAATATGGAAATTCTGAGAGCACTTTCACACAGATTCGAATCGGACTAAATAGACGACAAAAGTGGATGAAAGTGAACTTGTTACCAAATGGCTATTAAGGATTCATCACACGAACATGTTTTCACATGTCCGAGTATCGAATATTATAAATTCTGTTGCCTTGCTTGCCTTGTGAGGAGAATCTAAAAATTTTCTGGCGCTTTCTTTATGTTACTCTTCTATGAAAGTTTGTTTATTTGTAAACATCTTTTTTCCTTGAGAAAATAGTTCAAACGAAAAGCTTTCGAAAGTTAAATATGTTTTTTCAGCCATTAATTTTAACTGCGCACTATAAAATACAAATAAAATATAATTTAAAAAAAATGGATGACAAGCAGAGTAACCGGAAACACATGCGAACGAAGCAAGTTAATAAAAAGCTTGTAATAATTAATAATGTTGAGCCAAGTTATGTTGAAGAAGTAATCCGGCAAAATCCCTGACTCATTGCAAAGCCAGCGTAACATCCAACAGTGAATGTACCATAAAATACATTATTAAAAAAGAAAATTATTAACATATTCACAAGATAACAACGTTCCTCCTTCGACAAAATCCTCACCATTGAAGATAACAGTTTAAAAACGCGGCAACACTCGGTAATATCACACACAGCATTACATTTCGTGTACCAATCATAAATTCCTATCATCATATTGCTATAAAGTATCAAATTTAAATTAAGCTGTACGAGCGTTTGCCTTTGCCACATTGCCGCTCAAAAAAAAGAAAAGCCAAAATGGCGCGGAATAAAGTAAATATGGCGAAAGCATTTAATGAAATTTCGTGTCACCTCCATTATTGCATAACGGGATGAACAGTTTTCTGTTAAGCAAACTCATTGGGGATTTTATCAAAGGGTCAAAAAACCTATAATGAGTATCTGAACAGTGGGGGGCGAAAGAGTGTTGATTCGATTCGGTATTTTGACAATAAAAAATGTGCGGGCCAACGGCCAGGGTCACGGTAGCTATGGCTCTCGATATTATAACATCTGGGAGCTCGGATTTAGAATCGATAATCGATATTAATCGAGATGATTTCATAAATCGAGATGCGTGACTCAGTTCGAAAAAATAAATATTGAATTGAATTTATTTTGAAGGAGTTGGGAGCTGTACGGTATTTATCTCAAACGATGTATAAAATGTATAGGTATGTAAATTATTGAAAAAGTCGTTGTGTTTAAAAATTATTGTTGTCACATGACATGAAAAGGTGGTTTTAGACGCTGAGCAGACGGTGGACAATTAGTCCACGGACCATTTGGAATCGTATGGAAATCCCGGCATTGCATTTCGTCCTACGTGCGCGTTAGATTTCCATACAATTGGAAATTGTCCATCGTTTGGTCAGCGCCTTAGAGCAGGCTTTGATAATGAAAATGTACTGTGAAAGTACCTACAGTTTGTTTTTTAATCCCAGATACTAATTTGACAGGTGCAAATGTCAAAATCCAAATTGAAAAACCAACAACAATCAAACACTTGAAATGTTAAATTAGTCTCTGGGATTTAAAAAAAACTCTACACTACATTGTTTTATGCAAAAGATATGTAACAATAGTAAGTATGGTATCTATTATGTATGTGGAAGCAATAAAGTTTAAATACATAATATGGAAAAACCAGACCAACTCTATGCAAGTGAAAGTCAACGTTCACGGTACTAGAAGTTAACTAAAATTACTTGAATTTAAGGTCACTAAAGCATTCGGCCTTCAATTCTACTGATTTTGCGTTTTATCCATCGTCACCATAACTCAGCGACTGACGAAATATTTATATGAAGTGTTTTTTTAAACAACTCATAGACAACTATTTGACATTTTCAAACGTGTTCCTCGAAGTGACATAATTTTACAGGAAGTAACGAAATTAAACACATACAAACCGGCTATTGTCAAGCTTTTAGATAATTTTAATAATAATAAACACATTGATTTCCTTAAATATGGCAAAAAACACTACAAGAAATTTTCATTAAGTCGTTTTGTTATTAAACATTTTAATAAGTAACCTTGAATTTTCCTATCAGCTGTTATAATTATCATGTGGTTGTAAATGGCATATTGTCTATGTTGTTGACAAATGACGCGGAACAGAGTCGATGAGCCATAAACAAATCGAATGAAATGGGTCTTAAACTGAATGAAATAAAGCGTGAATGAGAATGAAAGGAAAACGTACTGTCTGTTCCGCACGAATCTTAGCATTTATTGAGGGGAACAGTTACTTAATTTTGTTGCCGATGGATTTGTAAACTGCGGGGTAATTGCGTAACACGCATTAAATGACAATTCATCGCAATGGGTTTAATTTTGACAGTTCACCTACGTTGCGTTATTTACGTTATTAGGCAGACGAATTGTTCAAACCTATGAAGCAATGGATTATCAATATCCTTCAAAACTCTCGTATTGTGATTGAAAGTATGTTACGCAATTAGGGTGCTTTTTTGAGTTGGAGGTACCTCCTTATTATTGCAATTCTAGATATTGCTTTAAAGCAATTTGGGTGGAGAAAACCTTAAAATTATTTCCCAAGAATCGAATATAAAATCGGTATTTAATGTGATTAAAGTTTTGATTAATGAGGCATCTTTCAGTCACTTACAAGGAATAATGTATTTCCCAAATAATATTATAGTGCAAGGGAATTATATTTCTCATAAAAATATGACACTTGTCGTAAAGTTATTACTTTTGATACGAAATAAACTTTGAATCGTATTAAGCACTCGGCTTACTTAGTTTAATTGAAAACATGCTTTTTTAGGTACCTATGTGTTTAATTATCTACATAATATATGATTATGTACGTGATACTTATTACAACGTTAAAAAGGAAGAAATCTAAGCTCATTATTATGTTAATATCGCTTATGACCCACTCGCGCGCTCGCGTTCGCTTATGATTATGATAGGTAGGTATTCAATATTTATCTCATTACGACCGTTGATGGTTTCAAAACCTTTTCAATCGTTATTATTAGCCACCTTGATTGGCTTCTTTTATGAGGATTACCATTGATATAGACAATGCACCAAACAGCTGCCAGAGACAACAAAATTAATCACACTTGTCAAAGTCTGACAGGCTATTGTGATAAAAATTGCCAACTAATTTGTCAGATATTCATTAGAGATCTTACTTTTTTGCCCCAACTCGGATTCGATATCAGTTTTCGTATAACATTTTTTCAATTTATAAAAAAACGTTAAAATCTCAAATTGAAAAACCTTATCTTTGACATTTTATCTTCAATATTAATGGCGGATTATTCTTAAAATTGTGGACGTTTTGACGTAACGTGAGAAGATGCCTTATTGGTAATGATTATGAAAAATGTCAGAGGGTTTTGGCGCGAATTTTAGTTCCTGTTACTCTTAGTTTAGGTATCTGTGAAATATGCGACTTGTGTTAACGGAAAAATAACGTCGCAATTAAAATTGTCCTTGCGCGCCTTCTGCGCTTTAGTATGCAGCATTAAATAAATTATTTAGTTCAGAAACTCGGAACAGATAATGACACAATTTCTGTAAGAACTTGTTGTTTTTCAACACGAACTTGAGATTATAATTCTTCTACAATTTCCATAAGCATTGTCTAACATTGAGCACACCTAGATAAACACTAACTTGACAGAATAAGATCAACTTTTAGATGTGAATAGAACCAACAAAGATTTAAAAATGTCTAGATAGACAGTCAAAGCTGTGAACTCGTCGAAAAAATTGCGTCCAACTGTGAGCCGCTAACTGCACGCACACTAGAAAAGTACAGTGACAACACAATGAGCGAGTATAAGACGTAGCTGTCACGCACACCAGCATACAAAAGTGGGCCTATTTGTTTTAGTTCTTTTGCAGCGCGACACTCTATCTAGACATATAAATAATCAAAGAGGGCCAAGAGCAAATTAAGAATGGCCTTTCAACACGTCAAATGATTTCTAATCTCAAGCTGTCATGGCAATTCTGACTCACTTACATAAAATTATTTAACCTAAAGGGCCCCCACACAAAAAGAGATATAAGAATGCAACATATTCTAATTATTTAACAGTACCTACAGACGATAAAACGCGTCCTACAGAATAAATTCAAGTAATTAAGAAAACTGAATTTGCATTAAGGGAATGATAAAATTCTCGAAGTCTTAATAAACTTGTAACATACTAATGAAGGACCTACAGCGAAGTGAACCCTTTGGATTTAAGATGCAAATCGGTTTTGCGCCTTTTTGGAATGTCACATGTTGCCAAAAAAAGGGACGCAATTTTACCAAATAAATGTCTTTTTACGATTAGCGCTGGGTAGAGACACTTTTCATTTCGGAAAGAGTTAAGAAAAAAGGAACAAGTAAAGTTCAACAAAAATTCAAATTGACACATTAATTTCTGGCGGAGTTAAATTAGAGATGTAAGTTTGACCACACACTAGAAGGACTCAAAAATGCATGTCGTGTAGTAGTGACAAGTTTAAAATTATGGCAACATTGCATGTTTATTTTTTTAAATAAAGAACGGGTTAAAATTATGTTTGTAACCAGCCAGCAAGTTACATGACTGCCCAGGTTTATACCTGTCACCAAGTATCATAAGTTTTACATTAACTACCTAGTGTTTAGCTTATCTACCACTGCCACCCATCGTCTACCAACAAAAACCAATCTATCTGTTAAGTCATGCAGATCACAGCATAAACAACTTCCTTATTGAATTTGTTCATTGTTGCCAGTGTTGCCACACACAAGTTGCAATATTAATCGTTATTTTAAATTGAAAATAATAATTTATTGTCTATGATTATTGATTTTGCACGTTCTATGCACATTTTTGCGGTTGTTTTATGCTCAACAGCTATGTATGAGTTTGTATTAAAAATGAAACAAAACGTTAAAATAATTAAATTGGTTTTCCTCTATGACCAAAAGTTATTAAATGCTCTTGGATATCAGAAGGCCATTTTAAATATAGCTTCGTAATTATGAAAGTACTGGATGCAGCTGATACCATTTTTTTACATGGAGCGACTGTCTATCTGACCTGCACAACCCAGTTACTGGGTAACACAATACCCCTTGGTAAGACTGGTTGTCAGACTTTTGGGCTTCGTACTACCCGTAACGACTGTCAAAGATCTACGAATCACGTTATTTCCGAGGCACGGAGGGGTCCTGATATCTAATGCACAGTCACCCATCCACGCACTGACCGCGGCAAGCGTAGCTTAACCCTTCGATCGACCCGTGCGGCTGTTTTAATTTATTATGATAAAAAATTAAAAGCATTTCATGTAAAGATATTTCTGCAAATGCCTAAAAGAATATACGTGAAACAGCTGAGCTGCATTTGATGGGTTGAATCGGATTAGCAAGATGAAATCATTCTGTAAGAATGTAAAATGGGAATTCAGATATTAGAGAAAGAGGATTAAAAGAAACTAACTTTGGAATGTCTTAATAAAATGCAAATATAAACGTACTTTTAGTGCATTTTGAGATCAAAATAAAGTTGTTGGTATTTATGTACTCAAATAAATTGCTGGTCACATCTATTATCATATATTTAGTAAAGTAAAAATTTTAAGGTGTTTTATTTACTTAGCTTTTAATTTTCTGTAAGAGCCCATCTGGAATAGTTGAAGTCGTCGAGACAGGACTTACCTGAAAAAAAAAAATAGATTAATTAGTTTGACATAATGTTTTGAAGTAAGGGTAATGAACATCCTGCCGGGGGTTCGAAGAAAACCGATAGGGAAATCGTGGCCCCCGGCAACAGGGCAACCGAAGGAACACGGGTGGGTTTTAGTCAGTAAGAGTCTGACACGCCCTCCCGCTCCACCCAGAGCGGGAGAAGTTATTTGATAATATCCCACCCAAAAAAAAAAAAAAAAAAGGTTAATGAACATATCTAAGTACTTAATAAAACACAACATCTATACTTAGAAATGGGTACCTGTTTTCTTTTTTTTTTTGGGTGCGAAATTATCAAAAAACTTCTCCCGCTCTGGGCGGAGCGGGAGGGCGTCTCAGACTCTTACTGACTAAAACCCACCCGTGTTCCTTCAGCTGCCATGATCTCAGAGGCCATGCTGCTGGGGTTGCGGAGAAATGGGTAAGCTAAAGTAATCTTAGGTTTAGCTCAAACCGCTTAAAAATTACAAAAGCTTTCTTAAGTTATCTCAAAATATTTGGAAACCAGCTTTATCTAGCTCGAAGTGCTTTTCATCACTTCATTACAAAAATAATCTAACAAAATGCATCACGGAAGGCACACAGAACCACAAGGAATGGCGAAATTTAATTATATTAAGTATTAATTTAAAGTTTCTCGACTAATTAATAATCAGAAATTGTGAAACATTGAATATTAATCTTATAATTGAAACTTAATACTCGTTATTTAATATTTATTTGTGATTTAGGAAGTCATTGCCCTCAAAACATAGATAAAAAATATTAAGTAATTATGTCAGTTATTGTGCAAGGTAATTTTCTTGGCCCTACTAATTGTTACCACAAATATTGTGGTGACATTAACGCCTTAGGCAGACAATTAATGTGCAATGCATGTTTAAAAATTGCGTAAATTGTCTATGAGTTTTCTTTTGTAAAATGAGTGAACTGTCAAGCAGTATGACTGTGCCGTAAGAAGCCCTTGTGCTATTGGTCACGAAATAAATTACTAGTTAAATAGAAAATCATCGGGTCTGTCGTCATTCAAACTAGCGAAGATTCCAAATGTTATAGAAGATTGATAACTTCATGCAAAAACTGTTCCATTTATGTACCTATGTGATAAAAGATAGTGCTTTTCCGGACACTGAAACATAGTGAGCTTTCACAAATACTTACTTCACCGTAATGTTCAAAGCATTTTTCCTACTAATAGATAGATCGCAAGTTTTAAATGTAAACACAATCTACACTTCATCCACCCGAGCACACAGGCAAACTCTATAACAGTCTTAATACTTACAAAGATTCTAAGAAAAACTTAGTTGTTCTTTAATACCTATCATAGCATTATGATTACCTGCGTCAATCAAAACAAAACTATTATACTTCGGACGAAAACATGGTGACTCGGACTATAGTTACCGCATTTTCGCGTGGCAATAGCGGTCATTGACCCACCTACATTTTCTAGCATATTTTTATTACAAAAACTGAAATAAAGTCCGTTAACGTCCTGAATCATTATCTATCGCAATCTTAAATATGTTCCAATAATTAAAAACTATACGTAGTTAGTAGACCTGTGTCCAAAAAAATTTTTTAGGCCGTCTTTCAGATAATAGAAAAATATTGGACACGTATTTTTTCTTTTTTGATGTAATCAAAAGATACATTGAGAGATTACAAGACGGCGATACATTGAGTTAAAATGTGACATAACGTCACGCTTTGCTAGATTTTATACTGAATTATGACGTAACGACTCCCTCCCCAACTTTAATGCGTGTTTTCTAAGTTATTTTTGATTAATATGATAAAGCAAAAAAATTGTGTCTAATATTTTTTTATTGTCTGAAAGACGGACTACATTTTTTTTTTTTACCTAGGCGTCTTCCCTTTTGTTTGGGTTCCTTCGGAGAGATATGGCAATAACCGCTATTGCCCTCAGACCAAATAAAAAACAAGACAGCGCTGTGAAGCATACCAAAACTACACCGTTCTGTGGATACACGCTCGCACGCACACCTTTACAACCATTTACAATCAAACTACACCTCACTAAGTGCACACATGTTTACGAAACCGGCCTCACGTTTCTGTTGACAGCGCTATGTCTTGGTTTTTATTTGGTCTGAGCTATTGCCACGCTAAAACTAATTAAATACGTCAATCAAAGCAAAGCCAATGTTTTTGAATGACAAGACAACAAATAAAGATTTGTACGACAAACATTACAAGTCAACTTGTGTCAGTTTTCTCAGAAAAGTTATAACTTATGAATTTAGTAGATACGTCAGATGGCAGGGATTCTAGCAAATCGTATGCCCAAAAACGTAGGTACTATTTCTAGAGAAAAAGAGGTCAAACAAGTAAAACAATGTTTAACAGTTGTAAAAAGTTTTGGAGGAAAACGCTTGTGGATATAATGCTAAAGTATCCTGCCTCATTTCCTATATTATTTAGTGGAGGTAAATGAAAGCAATGAATTGTACTTTTGTGTCTGTTTGTGTGCCTATTTTAAAGTGTGCGTATCTATAGTCAAAGACGTCTATGTCAAAAACAAGATCACAAAATAGTGGGTGGATTTATTACATAGATTTCTTTTCATTTCTGTTTTTATGATATTTTTAAGTGTTACAGTTTTTGGTCGCGACTGCCCAATTTCTGCCGTAATGCGAACCTGCGAAAAAAGAATCTGCCGTAACCAGAATCTGTCCTTAACTATATAATAATGACGCAAATCGTTGAGAGGATATTACTTATTGACTGAGATCAAAGCTAGAATTTGAATACTCTACAATTTTACATTTTTACTAAGGAGCTGAAGTATGACAAAGAGACTGACAAATTAATTTTAATAAAAAATACCCTACTTCTATGGCATACGATTAAAACAGCACCCTTTTTTTTTTTGGGTGGGAAATGATCAAATCACTTCTCCCGCTCTGGGCGGAGCGGGAGGGCGTGTCAGACTCTTACTGACTAAAACCCACCCGTGTTCCTTCGGTTGCCCTGTTGCCGGGGGCCACGATTAAGACTAGATTTAAGAAATCTGCAACCAATATACGACTTCAAAGAGTAGGTAAAGATCCTGACCCTACGTTGGTTAGCTACACCAAATGGCATAAAAAATAAAAACATATAAAAACAACGAAGGTTTTATACCAAACACAATGGAACAGTTGCGTAAGTGCGTAAATAATTACCATAAACGCATAACTGATTTTGTATGGAGATGTAAAAAAATTGCCGACCCTCTACCATTGGCCACGGTTTGAAAACACAATGCCTTGGACAAAAACTTGCTGTCAATCTGATGTACCATAAGGTTAATTACAACGATGTTATTTGATACTAGTTAGTCAGATTTCTTGACTGATAAAACTAGCTTCTTGTGATACTGTAGGACAATGGCATCTTCTCAAACAGATACTATGACGACGAAGGCTCAACTTTTACGCCTATACTATTTCAGTATTTTCAGTTGTGACTGTGACCTTTGACCTCGTCTGGTAATCAGGTTATCTATTAATAAGGTCACTATCATCTCATCACTCTATCTCTCATATTTAATGATTTTAGGACTGAATACTTAAGTGCAGTCTCACCAAAATGTAACAGGGATTCATGGTGCATTAAAAAATTTTTGGTAGTCTATATCATATCGTTGACAAAACGTCATTTTGATAAACAGAAATCGGTCACTAGAAGTCACTGAATGTTCAATACCAGCCTTACTAGTGAGACAATGTAACTAAATTTAAGTTCAGTGCATCTTTTTCTTTCTATTTCATTAAGAAAAGGACAGAAGATAAATTTGCTTGACGTAAATAGATGTAATTTTAGTAGGCAAGTTTTTAATCACGTCTAAACTTGTATGGAGTAGTGACAGACGCTGATTAATTTGACAGGACTAAACTAAAATTTATCTTCTGTCCTTTTCTTAATGAAATAGAAAGAAAAAGATGCACTGAACTTAAATTTAGTTTAGTTTGTGAACAAGGGAATCGGCACCAATATATCCTAAACTATTTATATGAGCAATATTTATATTAATCACGTTCTCGAAAACGGCTCAAACGATTTCGATGAAAGTTTTGGGAGCGAAAAATCGATCTAGCTAGGTCTCATATCAGGGAAAATTATTTTTCTCCGTATTTTCAACCGAGCAGAGCTCGGTCGCCCAAAGTTTAGAACAAGATGATGAATAATGACATGGTAGCATGGAATTAGTAAGTACCTACTATCATGGAAGCATGGAATAAGTAAGCACTATACATGGATTAGTATTAACTATACTATTAAATGAGCATTCTCTATTATCACCAGAGCAGAGCTCGGTCGCCCAGGTACTGATAATAATGTGCAGTAGCAATGACAAGAACTTTTGGTCAAACGCATACATGGATATGGTAATCTAACGAATTAAAAACAAAAGAAACATCCATTTCCCTACTTAACAGAAGTCAGTGGCAAAATTTATTAGGGTTAGCAACGTTTAGAAAGCGCGCATAAACTAATTATAATGCAATTTCGCTTCACATTACACCGGCGCTTGGGCAACGGCGCGGGCGGCTATTTTACAAGATTTCGAATGTAACGCGCCGATTTGTTAAGTGGGCTAATTGTCAAACTGATATTTTAGTTATTGTTTGAGTTACTTAAGTCGTTTTAAATATTTAGGGCCTGTATTGACGGGTTTCGGTTGACACTGCGCAGGCGACGGCTTCGCAGTTTCGCTCGACTAACGTCTAACGGCATGCAACTTCTTGGCATTTTTAAGTGGAATACAATACATGCACTACGTAAAGGTGTCCCATAGTGCTGCCAACACTTTTTCAAGGTATGTAGGTAAGATATGTAAGAACTAAGCCGAAACCACTTTTTAACGGACTTCCAAAAAGGAAGAGGTTGTAAGTTCGTAGCGTATGTATGTTTTTTTTATACATTTTTTTTAATATATTAGCACCGATTTCTCCGTCAAATAAGGCCCGATATTAAACATAATTTTTTTGTTTGAAAGGGTATGCTCTCAAGGTGGTTCCATATAGATTTTATTAACTTTGCTTGGATAATTTTTGAGATAGCTTCACTAATACGTATTTTTTCCCACTTCGTATGTGGATGATTGATAATATATGATAATTTCCTGTCTCTGATAATTACATAGCAGGTGGTATTCCAATTTGTGTAGGGTAGGTACCACAACTAAAAAGACCAAAAATAAAAACTTTTACAAAAAAAAAAACAACCGACTTCAAAAAAAACACTACGAAGTGAAAACTTTAATTTCGGAAGCCGGTGGCAAAAAATGAAAATTCAAAACCAAAGACACCGACTTCCGAAATTAAAGTTATTTTTCACTTTGCAGTGTTTTTTTTTAAGTTGGTTGTTTTTTTTTTTTTGTAAAATGTTTTTTATTAGAACTTCAATTTTGACCTGCTAGCTGTTTTCAAATTAGACAATCTTATATCGGGGCTCTTGTGAAATAAGTGTAACCCTTCCTTTCTGCCGCAGTCCAATAAAAACATTGTATTTCTAAAGATAAAAATAAGTAGGTACACACGGCTACACATCAAGCTATAAAACCAGTTTATGTTGATCTCGCATTGTATAGGATTTCGGTACAATGCGAGGTCAGTTTATACTGGAAATGTATAGCTTGATGTGTAGCCGTGTGTACCTACCTACTGCTAATTTGGTGAATCACACTTTATGAATTAATTAACCTTTAATCAAGTAAAAGGCAATCTACTTTTACCAGAAATATTTGCTTGATTCGAATCAGACATTGAACAGAAATAATATTGTACGATCAAGTACGAACCGACTCGTGTTTCCGGGATATTGTGCCGACAAACATCGAAATTATTTTTATGTGTTCCGTTCACATACAGTGTTGGTACGCGAAACATGTATCGAGGACTTTTTAAATAAGTAAGTATGTACAATTCGCGTCAAATTACTTTGCCGCTCTGAAGTAGGCTACAATTGACTGCGCAGTAGTCAATCTTACTTATAAAACGGTTGCGCGCATGCCAGCGCGCATGCAGCCTAGCTTCAGAGCGGCAAAGTTATTTGACGCGAACTGTATGTAGGTACTGAACCCATAGAGTATGTTAAGGTGACATAATAAAGAGTATTCTATTCAATTCTATTCTTTTATTGTTAAGAAAAAAGAGTTTATATTTTTTTATGGCGAATGAATCCTAACCATCCTAACTAATATTATAAATGCTAATGTGAGTTTGTGTGTTACGCTTTCACGGCTAAACGGCTGAGTCGATTTTGATGAAATTTGGTATGGGGATACTTTGAATCCTTGGGAAGGACATAGGCTACTTTTTTATCGACATACCACGCAGCCGAAGCCGCGGGTGCGGCAAATTATAAGAGTGGAATGCTATTCGACGCCTTAGAGTGAAAACCTCGTAAGTGTAAAATAAGTAACTTTTCAGGAGGAAGAACAAACTGCGTGTTGTAAAATTTTGTACGGCGTTTTTTATGTTTGCAGTTCTGGATATAAAAGCGGATTAAATTTCCATATTAATTTAAAAAAAAAAACATAAAAGACGCCGTACAAAAATTTTACAGCACGCAGTTTTTTCTTCCACCAAAGAAAAGTTACTTCTTTTACACTTACGAGGTTTTCACTCTAAGGCGTCGTATTGGAATATTTTGGCACCTGAGTGACATTGACAGGAGGGCGTCAGCGTTGTCGGTAAACATTTGTGAAACTGTCACAAAAATAGTATTAACAAAACAAGATGGCGCTGCCAGCGCAGCGTTAGTTCCAATTTTGACCATGCGTCAAAAGCACCTTGTGGCGTTGTAGGTATCTATGAGCCATACAAAACAACGGAATATGAAAATGGGGTAACCCCTTAGCCTTATTGATAAAATTTTTGCCTGTAAGCCCCCCTCTCTCATTTAGAATGTCAATTGGCCAAACTATCAATTACTAATTGCAACTTTTTTACAACCACAAGTCCTTGTAAAGTCCAAATAAATTACCGTCTGTTAACTTTACGAATGCTCGTTAAAACCTAAAAAAGCATTCACAATTTCCTCTGAACACGAAATGTATGATTAAATGGTAACCTTCATGCTGCCATCAGTAGACGGTAGGTGGTGGTAGATGGTGGTAGGAGGTGGTAGGCCGACAGTGTGTCGTTTCTTACCCAACAAACGTAATTATAGGACAAACAATGAGTTTTGAAACCGCGCGGTACAGCGGTGGTCGCACGATCTTGAGATCTGTCGGGGGCGCTAAAATGACGTTTCATTTTGTTTGAATTTTTGATTAATTTGTTCAACGAAAAGTAATTTTTAAGGTTTTTAAATTATGTCCCAAAAAAGTGTTATTTATTATGTCAATAGACTCAAATTATCTTTCGCTAGTTAACAGACAAAATATAGATTTTACTTTAAAATTAACAAATTTAATTACCAATAATCGGTTAGATAATAACTATTGGTAGTTAACTGTATGAAAATATACATGGATGTTATAAACATTATCGACACTTCCATCTCAATTAAAAACCTCGTTTAAATGCGAATTATGCCTAATAAATCAATAACAACAACATTAACAACTTCATGCAACACACACTACTTACAAAACCAACAGTCAAGCTCTATAAAGCAAGTGTAGAAACAATTTATTTAAAAATAAATTGGCACCAAATGAACAATGAACTACAGTAATTGTGTGATTGACTGATAATGAAATAATTTATAATGTAACTGACTATCAATGGAGGCTTGTTATTATATCAACTTTTATTATACCAACTTGTCAAGTTATAACTCAATTATTACATGTTAATAAATACGAGGTCGGAAATAGGGTCGGTTGGGTTTCAAAATTTACAACCTTCGGACTGATTTCTTCCGTAAAATCACTACAAAAAGACGACTAAAAGTAATTAACTAATCATTTAGATCAGCATAACAGCATCTTAGTTTCTTCTTCTGTCCAATTTTTTTTTCGTCCGTCTTGTAGATTATTAAAAAATACTGAACACGTATTTTTTTCTTTTTTGACGTAATAAAAAGATTACGGCGATACATTGAGTTAAAATGTGGCATGACGTCACGCCTTGCTAGATTTAATACTGTGACGTAGTGAGTCCCCACTCCTCAACTTTAATGCGTGTTTTCTAAGTTATTTTTGATTAATATGATAAAGCAAAAAATATGTGTCTAATATGTTTTTATTATCTGAAAGACGAACTAAATAGAATTTCTTTTTTTTTACCTAGGCAACTACCGTATTACCCCAAGAATATTCCCATCTGTGCAAAGATCAACCACATGAACCACTTGAAACCAATGAATGACCTAATTTGCTGGAATATGAGTTGATCCGATACTAAAATATGCGTAACTTAATACCTGCAAACCTATAGTATAAAACATTATCACAAAAGTACATAAATTACCTAATCAAGAAGCATCATCTTAGACACCCAGATGTAACGAAACATTGGGGTAAAGGTTGTGACAGAGAGCCGTGAAGCCCCTAGCTGCTGCACATTTTAGCGGCGCGGACTAGATTTCGCTTTTCGTAATTGATTTTTTGGTCTTCATGCTTTTTAGAAGATTTTAGTCGGTCATGGCTTAAGATAAGCGGTTATTAAAAGATTTGTTTACTTGTAATTTAGCACTCGATATAGTGTCATAGAATGGATTTCTTTCTCGAATGTTAGGTATGCCTTTTCATAAGTATCATCTACAAGTAAAGAAGGCATCTTTACTTATCCTAGTAATCTCTCTCTCTCTCTCTCTCTTGTGTGTGTTGGATCATTTAGCTCCCTTCAAAATGGTTGAGCTGAATGGTGCTAATCCATGCGTCATGTTCGTGAACGGGCGCTGTCAGTTGGGACTGGTCATCTCTTAGCTGCCACGGCTTATTTTAATTTTATTTTTGAATTATATTATTTGTTTTATTTTTTATTACGGACGCTTTTAACGTTCTGCATCGTTCTTACATGTTTTACTTCAACATGAATGATGTAACCAATATTTTGTAATCATATTTTGATTTAAAAGAGTGTCCGTGGAGTTTCTTGCCCGTTCTTCTCCATAGGTACCTACTACGCTTTGGAATGGGCAACTAGCTTCAACTTTCCGACTGACCGAACCCTTGACAATTCAAAAGTGCCTGTAATTGGTTTATTTGAAATAAATGCTTTGAGTTTGAGTTTGAGTTTTGCCTAGCTTTATCCCATTTCATTTGGGGTCGGCTCTCCTCGTCATTCTTCGCCAGATTTGTCGGTTCTGGGTCGTCGAGTCATTCACTTCGGCTTGCTTCAGGTCGTTGTTGACTACAAACATCCAAGTGAGATGGTGTCTACCTAACTTCTTTGGACCTGAATTCATGTAGAGGACTTGTTTAGTCATGTGTTCCTCGGGCCTTCTCATTATTACTTATTCTACTAATAATATTATAAATGTGAAAGTTTGCATGTTCGGATGTTTGTGTTTGGATGTTTGTTACTCAATCACGCAAAAAGAGCTGAACGGATTTGGATGAAATTTGGCATACAGATAGTTTATTACCTGGATAACACCGTGGGATTATTTCCGACATCAACGATGGCGAAGCCGCGGGCGAAAGCCAGTAGGTAGGTAATATTTCCGAAATACCCTGAATTTTATTTGATTATTTGCTTTGAGAACTCGATGATAAGTCGCTCAAACAAAATTAAAAAATTTAAATTCAAAATATATTTCACATAAACCTACAAGTACACACTTATGAAAACAAATACTTATGAAACGAAATAGCATTTTTTATATATATTTTTATATTTTTTAGGTAGGGCATCTCGTAGTTGACCTCTGAGATCATGACTACTTAACCGGGCTTTTCTGTGAGTGCCATAAGCTACTACACTTAAAACCTCCAACCGGTTATTCAACTATGCTAATTAAAACTAGGTGAACGCTCGCTAAGGGCACCCTCTGTGGGGTACGAACCTCGGCTTAGAGCGTCAACCGGAGGGAGGACATCAAGGATGGGACGGGCTGGGCACAAACGGCAACAAACTATCTTATTGGCACTTGCTTTATGAATCACATAGCATGTCAATATGACCTGGATAGCATCATAAATATGATGCTAGTTCATACTGACTGCTTAGGGTACACCGGAGTACTGCAAACTCCCTTGCTTTTTTATAAATCCACTGGGGCTGATGATTTAGACACAACAAAGTTATAAACGAGTTTACTTTACCCAAAGGTTACCATGTAGGTAAATAGGCTAGTAAGCTCGTTTCTCACTCAAACTTTTATTCACTTTGTAAGTCATAAATATCTGCAAAGGCTTGCTAATTTTACAGTGTTTACAAACTGACCAAGACCACTGACATTGTCGTTGTCAAGTTATAATTTTTTACAGAACATAAAAGTTTTCTATTTTGATCTTCTTTCAAGAAAATATTTAGAAACTTCTTGGAAATCATACTTGAGTCTGCGCCACCACTCAAGTCTGATAGACGCGGCGCTAGTGTCTATGTCATTGCATCAAATTGCATTAAAAAAAAATGTAATCCCACAACTTTTCCACCGGACTTCAGTGGTAGTGCGGAATCAGCCCTTGGAGCCATATCATCTGTTTAACCGCCTTCTATCAATTCACAATGTGTTTTTCAAATATGTTTCTTTCTCCAACACAAAAAGTTTTGTTTAAAAAGCTTTTTCATGTAACTTGAATGTCGGAGTTGCCGACACGTTTTGCATTTATCAACCTTCCGATAAAAGTATCGCATGTGCACAAGGCTTAATACATATTTGATCTCGCAGTGCATTCATCTTTGTGTAAAAAGTAAGTATGTATAGTTAAAGTTTACATAACGTCACGTCATCGCGTCACAGCTCGTGAGATAGTTCGTAAAAAGTTTACGTATTGACCCAGTAGTCCACATTCAGTAACGAAAGATTTTCTTCGTGACGAGATCAAGTAAATGTACACACAACATAACATAACATGACGCTTGTATTTCTTGAAGGGTAAGGCAGAGTTCACAGTAATTGGTGACCGCGTTCATGGCAATATTGGATGGAATTGTTAGGGTAACCTACACTGTACAGAATGAGAATGATCTACTAGATAGATAAATTAATAAATGGAACGGAATTTGCATGCAATCATCTGCCAGAGAAATTGTTACTTGTTTGTCCTCGTCCACATTAGGTGGTGAAACAGGGCAGTAGAATAACAAAGACCTTCTTACTCAAGCAGGTAATATTTATAACGTACAGAATTAAAGCGAAAATATTTATGAAAAAAGTAGTGTTACCAGAAGACGCTTAAATAATATAAACGCTCTTCAAATAAGCGCTCTTCCTCCTCTCTCCTACTATGCTGTGCTCGACAGGGTTCATAATTGTTTTAATCATTTTAAGCCTACCAACTGTTTTACTAACATTATGGAATGCAATAAAGAATTGAGAAGTGAATTAAAAATTCGAGTTGATTTAGGTTATGAAGATTTAATGCAGGCCACATAAACTTAGATAGAAGTCAAGACAGAGAAAACCCCAAAATAATAGAAATCACAAAAACTTTATTATTTACATGCAATTGCATTAACCTTGCATCTTCCTGCCTTCAGAATAAGCCGTATCGTCTATTCTCGCATAGACACGCAAAATTCTTTAACCAAGTACGACCCTGATGATTGTCAATGTTAAGACGAAGGTACTGTAATTTATATAAACAATAGCCTGCTAGGGACATAAGCGTCACATAATTTTGTAAATTCGCATTAAGACAACCTTGCATAGCTCGCGAAATGTGTATGTACTCGTTAATACTTGAGTTACGTATAGTCAACTGCACATCATTGGTGAAAAAATAAAAGTTATTAAAACTAAAACCCAACTACGACAAAAATGCCAACTAAAAAGGTAAAACAAGACACCACAGACAGACAAATTAAAAATCCGGAGTCACACGTCGTGTGAGGGCCAAGCCCAGTCAGCCAGAGAGAAAAGTCAGGAACAAGGGAAAACTCCACGTCAACAAAAGAAATAGAGAGAAAGAGTCTATGCTCGATTATTCTCAGAGTTCTCTAACTTTATTGCACAACTGTGGCCAAAGCGTTTCAGACCAATCTAGACTATTTAAAACCATGCCTAATTAACACGCCTCAAATTAACCACAAATGAAGCCATCATCACATAATTGTTGCGTCTATGAGAACCTCTAAATAGCAGCATTAAGACTCAACTAGAAATTATAAGAACTCTAGTGGGTACACACGGCTACACATCAAGCTATACATTTCCAGTTTATGCTGATCTCGAATTGTATAGGATTTCCGTACAATGCGAGGTCAGCTTATACTGGAAATGTATAGCTTGATATGTAGCCGTGTGTACATATTACCTAATACTATCACAAAGAGTCGTTAAAACTTCTCACATTGTAAAATTTTGCAGTTCCGTGATTTTGGTAAGTGTGTAATTATTTTATACGATGAGAGTTTAAGATAATGGGCGAGAATATAACAGCTGATTTTGTTAAGTAACTTAGAAAGAACATTCCAAATTAAGTGGCAAATAATTCAGAGTAAGAAGAGCTTTTTTTCAGTAACGTCGACGGGAGAATAGACAAAATGACAGATTGTGATTGTTTATCTGTCATTTTGTCTATTCTCCCGTCGACAAAACCATAGACATATGTTATTTCTATTTCAATGGACAAAACCCGTTTTTATGGTTGTCAAGCTACGCGTGCTGCAGGCTTATGTTCCAGCATTTTGAGAACTAAGGGGTAAAGATTATATTCTATTCCTTAGTTCGCCCTTTTCATAATCGGATTCCTTTAACATTAAGAATAGTGCATAATTGATGTAAATCCACCACTATTTTTGCACAACCACTTCCCCAGGATATAACCAGGAGATAACCACTTCCCCAGGAACTTAAGTAACTCGTTAGCAAAAGAGTTTTATGGCGGCATCTAAATTGTCACATGTGAACTACGCATCAAAGACCTGACGTCATACTAAATCCTGCATCGCGCAATTAAAGTTTATCGCGCGAACAGCATACATGTTGCCCGCCAGACACAACACCCGTCTGGTCGGAGGATCCTCCCTTTTCTATAGAAGATGAGTGAACTTTACACCCTGTTCCTCATACCTCTAAAGTTTCATAATTAGTTGACCCAGTCAGTGCGATATTCTATGCCACATTGCCAACCTCTATTTACCATCACCATTTTCAAGGTTCCTTAAGAACTCCGACAATTCACCTCTCTACAATCATATCCACCCAACACACATGTCAATAAATCCTTCCATTTACTTGTACTGAACCTCTTGACATTAGAATAAAATATATATAATTGTTTAGCTCAATGTTACTCATTGTGCGTTTGGAAAGTGGCTGACGTCTGGCGAGTCGCGTCTGAACGTTTCATTGTGTCGCCTTTACACACACACGATTTGGTCACATCCTATTTGACAACTTAGAATAGATGCTATTGTATTAGTTTTGTATTTCTAAACTCTTCGAAAGGTTTCAAGGCTAAGCTTGACTGGATTACATAATCTTAGGCATAGAAGCCGAATACACAAAATGAGGATAACCACTCGCCAACAACGACGAATATAAATGCCATCTGAATTGTTGTAGAAATAAACCATAGCTTCATCATATTTCTTGAAGTGAAAACTTCTTTAGGCGTGTTGGGCATTTTTGAGATGAGAGAGTTTACCGACACTGTGGAGTAAAAGACATCAACGCGTTGATTACCGCGGTGCGTGGATTAAAAGACATCAACGTGTTGATTACCGCGGTGCCGATTCTTTTTTCAAATTTTCACTTCTGTCGGCACTCCCGGACTGCCATTGTTTTCTTTTAAATAAAGTGGGTTGTTGATTGGGCAAACATCCCCAAGAAGTGCTCAGTCGTCGAATAATATTTATCGTTTAATTGCTTATTTTAAATAGGATAAACTTGGATGTGTCCTTCATACAAGTTTCTTCATTACTTAAAACATCTAAAACACATGTAAGAAGTTATTCTCCAGTACAAAACAGACCACACTCATCCCAGCGTTAGAATCAGTAATGTATGTTAAAGCCAAGCGTGGGCTATACGCATTGTGAATAGTCTTTGTATGCGCGTACGCTGAATGAGACTGCATAAACCATTGCAAGTACCTTCATAGAGGCGATAGATGAATCGGTTGAAGAAGTGAGTTTATTTTCTTTGGTTATGAACTGCCAGTATAATTTGAACTGCAGTTGAATTTGGAACCACATTTAAATATTTTATGTGACGCCCCTAAGTTCATTTTGTAGGGAAATTGGTTGTCATAGACATTTGGGAGGAAAGTTTTGATAGGAATGTTGATGGCTTTATGGGTAGGGGAAGACCAAAGGTACGATGGATGAACTATTATGACTTTTGACATGACGGGTAATAAAGATGTGTGGAAAAACATATGCTCCACCATTGATATGTATATCAATGTGCTGCGCTGACCTCGAATAAATTGTTGTAAGGGTTAGTATGCTGATTTGACATTTATGGTCGTTCCTTACCTTGGCAATCGGCACCACCATACAAGGTCAGCTTGTCCTATATTATTAAACAAGCAATATTTGTATATATATATTTATATTTGTAATCAAGTTCTCGAAAATGGCTCTAACGATTTCGATGAAAGTTGCAATATAGAGGTTTACGGGGGCGAAAAATAGATCTAGCTAGGTCTCATATCTGGGAAAATTCGTTTTCCCAAAGTTTAGAATAAGATTAATTATATAGAATAATGACATGACAGCATGGAATTAGTAAGTACCTACTATCATGGCAGCATGGAATTAGTTTGTACTATCCTATACTATTAAATGAGCATTCTCTATTTTCACCAGAGCAGAGCTCGGTCAATGGGTATGTATAATTGGTAATATGTATAGTAGATTAGTGGGTAGTATGACATTTATATCAACGGGACAATATACAGGATGCATTATGAACTCAAGCAAGGTCGAGGCGTCTTGCGTTGCGCCCACGCAGACTTCGTCTACAAAAGCTTTTTAACTTTGACCTCCTCACTGCTTAATGTTATATTATTTTTTGTAGATTGGAGATAAGATACAAGATCATCTCGTTCTTAACATCTAACTGGGTCAAAAATTAAATACATAGATAAAATTCTTTACTAGCTGCGGTCCGCGGTTTCTACCGCATAAATCTCCATACTGTAGGAGTATCGGGATAAAAAGTATCCAATGTCATAATCCAAGTCATGGCCTACCCATGTGTAAAATTTCATCCAAATCCGTTTAGCCGTTTTAGCGTGAAAGCGTTATAAACAAACAAACAAATTCCCTAGTTACACTATTAGTTAGGATAGTTAGAATTTCAGAAGTCTGTCAGCCATTTGTGTTATTTCTTCAGCTACTGTACGAAATTAATGCCTCTAACATCAAGGCATCAATCATAAATGTTGGTGGAGAGATAACACAAGATTCTGTTAAGAAATACTGCGATGCGAGATCTATAATCGACATAGATCTACACCACACCACGCAGTTATTTTAAAATCAATCTGCCTAGCCTTTTCCCAACTGTGTTGGGGTCGGCTTCCAGTCTAACCGGATGCAGCTGAATACCAGTATTTTACATAGAGCGACTGCCTATCTGACCTCCACAACCCAGTAACTGGGTAATACGATACCCCTTGGCAAGACTTGGGTTTCTGACGACCCGTAACGGCTGTCAAAGATCCACGAATGACAGCCGGGACCAACGGCTTAACGTGCTTTCCGAGGCACGGAGGAGTCTCGATATGTAAAGATGGTCACCCATCCACGGACCAACCCCGGCAAGCGTAGCTTAACCTGGTGGATCACCTCGTGCGACTGTTATTACTTAGCCACGGGCTCCTCCTCACCATGCAGTTATTTATGGTGTGATATTTTATGATCTTATAAATCTCTAAGAACATATTTTATGTAGTCGGTCGGTAGCGATCAATGTCACTCAACTATTTAGACAAGTTATTGCTACAATGGTTCCGCTCTGAATTGCCGAGATTTAGGACCGCTGTGCACTGAAGCGTAACGTGTTAGAGTTCTACTAGCAGCATGATATTTGTATTGTCTTAATGGAATATTAACTAAGGTTTTTTTTAAAATTCACAACGAGGAATCTCTTGGCCTGCATCTCAATTGATGGTAAGTGACAATCAGACCGAAGGTGTAAGCGAGCTTCACCCGGAATAAACCCAGTTTATGGTGAAATCAGGCTTTCTAAAACCACTTTTAAGCTGGCTGAGTTGCGTAGCCCAAAGAATATAGGGCCAATTTTCAAATTTCTAAAAAACTTCGCATTGTAGGATCAGTCTCAATCTGTCAAAAAAAACTAATTTACCTTCAATTTTGACATTGATTGTCGACAAAGTAAAGTACGAGAATTGGCCTTCTGGTCAGTAAAGCGTCATGACGACAAAGTTTTTGTCCTTTGTATCAGCAATCAAAGATAAGAAGAAGAAGAAGGATCAATTAAGGATAGTACTTGTAGATTGGTACTAATAAAACAATAGAGACCCATTTGTGATTGTCAACAGAAAAGGAACAGTGGACATGGACATTACCAGCTTGCAAGTAAGCTTTTCAATAAATCATACCAAATCCTCAAAATAGATACACCTCAGTCTGCGCAGGGGCTTCTTTAGCAACAGGTTTCACACGGCGACGTAAGCGCTGCGTAACTGCGGCATGTTAATGTGCTTGAATTTAATTTATTACCAGTATTATGGGAGTTATTAGACGCAGTTATTCAATCACATATATTGGAAGTATAGCTTGGATGATATCCTATACTATCAAATGAGCAATATTTGGATATTGCCCCCGTAAACCTCTATATTGCAACTTTCATCGAAATCGTTAGAGAATCGTTTTCGAGAATGTGATTACAAATATATATATACAAATATTGCTCATTTAATAGTATAGGATAAAGGCAAGAGAATAATGATGATTATTCAACCCAAAACAAACTTTGTAATAGCAACTTTATTACAACAGAAAGATGACTCGAAGAAGGAAAACGTCTTGAAGAAATTTGGACTCAACAAAGGTCTGAAATCATGAGCAATGAGCAAGCTGATGGTCAAAGGTTTTTGCCATGCAGAATAAAAGACATACCTATTTCACATATTTTGTAACCTCGAAAGTTTTCCAAAGACAAAACAGTTATTTTGAAGCAAAGGAAGCTAATTCCTAATTCCACAGCATTCATATCAACGAAGTATAACGAAGTACAAACACAAGACATGTACATTATAATAACCGTTCAATTACATACGTCCGTCACCCACTTGCTAACTAGTGTTGGGACATTGGGAAGTCACTGTGCGCGAAGGAAATAGTGTTGTGACACCGCCATTTTGTTGCAACTGTCAGATGATATCTGTCAACTGTGATTTTTGTTGCATGTTTTTGTGAAAATATGAGGGTTTTATTATTTTGTATTAAGTTGATGTTGACAGCGAGCGATGCATGGTGTGTATTAGTAAGAGTAGCTACAAGCAGAGATATAAATGAAATAATCATGACCCAGTTTAAGAATCAAAGAAAAAAGTTACTATTTTATAATGTTTTTAATTTGAACAATTTGTTTAAAGCGAAGGTGGTGTGACGATCCAGTTATGTTTGCGGGGCCAACATGGCCTGAAATCGCACAAAGCAGAGAGATTTGGAAGGAAACCTAGCAGTGGGACACAACAAAGGCAAAAAAAAAAATTGCAGCGCCTCGGACCAGCGGCCCTGCAGGCGCACGCAGGCGCGAGCCGCCGCCCGACACGAAGCCGCGCACCTCGTGCCGGCTGCTGGACGAGCTAGATAGTAACATATGTACGCACCCGGTCTCCACAGACAGCGCGCGGCGTAAGCTATAGGTACCAATTATTTCAAGGCCTTAATCTACCTTAAAATAATGGACATTTGTGCCCTTCAATGTCAAAATGTTCATACAAATTTATGACAGATCATGTATTTTGATATTTCTAGCAATAAATTGGTAATTTATTAGGTACCAGTATTTAGTACCCATTTATTCTATTGATATTGAATTTACGGCCAGCATTTAAGCAGCTATGTATTAAATCAGACTGACTCATAAGATCCTGTATGAAATTCAGTTGTCCATACACGACAAACAACCTATTAAGAACATACTGAATTTTTAACTTGTGCAGCGTTAGGTATCTTCTCTATTCAATACTAATAAAAAAAATATATATACCAGCATGTTACTGTCCTTCTGCGGGGCAAAGGCCTCTTCTCATATAGAGAAGCTATGAGCATTGATCACCATGCATGCATGACGGGACGGCGATAAAAAAAGATCGACAAAAAAAAAGTTGTGTAGACTTGCAACATGAATGATGTCTTAAAGCACATTCGCTATTTGCCTACACAAGAGTTTCAATCCTACTTAATTATAAACGTGAAAGTTTGTGAGGATGGATGGGTGGATGGATGTTTGTTACTCTTTCACGCAAAAACGACTGAACGGATTTGGATGAAATTTGGCACACATATAGTTTATAACCTGCTTTAACACATAAGATACCTTTTATCCCGAAATTCCCACGAGATCGAGACTTATGCGGGTGAAACTGCAGGGCGCTGCTAGTATACTAAATGGCGTTGCAATGTTAAATTAACATAACATAACATCACGCCTTGTTTCCCCGAAGGGTTGGGTACCCAGAGGTGTACCTGTAGTAGGTACACCCACATTTCGCCAGTTATGTTTAAGTCCCATGTAATAGGGGGCGAGCCTATTGTCATCAACCGGGCACTAATCCAGACTCCGGGCTGCTACTGAGAAATTCCAGACAGAAAAACCCAATAACACTTTGCCCGACCCGGGATTCGAACCCAGGACCTCATGCTCAGCAGTAGCGCTTGCGACCACTAGACCAACGAGACAGACCAAATATTTTTTTAAAATTAAATAAAAATTTAATGCTGTTCGTCGGTAAACGGATCACTTGAGAACGGCTGGACCAATTTGACTATTTTTTGTTTCAAAATGTTCGTAAAATTTTGAATAAGGATTTTAAGGAAAGAAAAATTTGAAAAGTTGCCTCAAAAATTGGCAATTCGGGAAAAACTGCAAGTGATTTTTTCTATGGGATTCTTGTATGAACTATTTGGACAGGACAAGGTCTGTTGGGTCAGCAAGAATACAATTCAATAGCGAAACCATATCAGTAATTTAGTTCTACATTTTACTTGGTATTCATGATACAGATCAGATACTTCAACCCATAAAACCATTACCCACCAGTAATAATAAAACTATTAAGCAGCCTATTCCGGAAAATTAATAGGAAATTATTTTTCCGATGTTATTTCTTCCGGATTTAGAAGGAAAATGTATGAGTATGAACAATATAGGATATTATGAGATGAACAACTTAAGGAAGTCAGTTTCATAACAGTAATTAAATCTTCGTTTGGCAGGCGTGTCGGCAGAGTGAGCAATGATGTACGAAAAATTGGGAACCATTATTTAGAATGGCAAAGGTGCTTGTTATTTTGATAAGCAATTTGGGTGCCGATGTTTGGGGAGTACCTATAATTAAAACTTGAAGATGATAAGTTATTTTGTAAAAAAAAGCTTCATGCACGCAAGACTAACACAAAGTCCGCAAAAGCCTCTGATTAGTACTTATTTGAACAACCTAAAGCAACCACACGCGTAGCATGACCACCATAGAAACGGATTTTCTACGGGTTTTGTCGACGGAAGAATAGACAAAATGACAGATTGTGATTGTTAATCTGTCATTTTGTCTATTCTTACGTCGACAAAACCGGTTTCTATTGTGGACAAGCAAAGCGTGCAGTCAAATACGTATGTTAACACAAGATTGATGCATGTCTGGTGGTCGATAGTGAGTGGGTGGGTGGAAAGGTATCCTGCCACAGTTTGCAACGGGCGTCGACTGGGTTACCTGGTAGACACCCTGTGCATGTTTTTTTGCCGTTGCGTCAGTAGTTGAGCGTCAAATAGAGGGTGTCTACAGTCAGACTTTAGTATCTAGTGTATGTAATACCACCGATAACGCCATAGAAGTGGCGAAGTTTTTTGTGGTGCCAGCGACACGAACAAGAAGAACACGAGATTTAAATAGCGATAAAAAATTGACACTTTTTAGATTCCTCGTTTATGCAGCGGCCAAGAGATGACAAATGACTAGCTTGTGTTTTTTACTACAGTACAGTACCAAGTCTATATTGAAATATTTGATAGTTTATTTTCCAAACTGCCTTTTTTAAATGATTTAATTGCGATCATCATCTGCCAGGCCTTTTCTCAACTATGTTGGGGTCGGCTTCCAGTCTAACCGGATGCAGCTGAATACCAGTATTTTACATGGAGCGACTGCCTATCGGACCTTCATAACCCAGTTAGGTACTGAGTAATACGATACCCCTTTATAAGACTGGTTGTTAGACTTTCGGGCTTCTGACGACCCGACCGACCTAAATTGTTTAATTGTAAAATAAATAAATACATGTTATGTATCTATTTATTTGTATGAAGCCTCACTTAGTGGCCTCCTTCGTGACCTATGTTATAAATAACACAGGTCGGGTATCTCAGGTTTTCCTAAACCTGATAATTAATTGATTCAGGCGTGACCTTGCGGAAATCCATTATAAAATACAATAGACGTGGATATATTTAGTAACTTGTTCCGCTTAGCTATTTCTAAAGAGCCATAAAAAACTCCTGAAAGAAATCGACACGTGTTTCACCTCTCAACGAGGCATCCTCAGGATGACGATGGACTTGTTGCGAACTCGAACACGGCGTGTTGCCACACCAAGCGCTGAGTGCAGACTGAGCCTTATCGCCCGTGAAACCCACTTATATAGTGTCGCCGTTATCAGTGCGACCGTTATTAGTGCGATAAGGGGCGAACAATCGCAGCAAAGGTGACCTAGGCATACTCGTATTTAATTCGTTCAACAGTGTAATGTTTCCGGTATTATTTTTAAAAGAATGTCAGTATTAGAGAGTTTAGAAATTGTCAAAAATAATACCGGAAACATTACACTGTTGAACGAATTAAATACGAGTATGCCTAGGTCACCTTTGCTGCGATTGTTCGCCCCTTATCGCACTAATAACGGTCGCACTGATAACGGCGACACTATATAAGTGGGTTTCACGGGCGATAAGGCTCAGTCTGCACTCAGCGCTTGGTGTGGCAACACGCCGTGTTCGAGTTCGCAACAAGTCCATCGTCATCCTGAGGATGCCTCGTTGAGAGGTGAAACACGTGTCGATTTCTTTCAGGAGTTTTTTATGGCTCTTTAGAAATAGCTAAGCGGAACAAGTTACTAAATATATCCACGTCTATTGTATTTCCTAAACCTGCATGAGGCACCAGCCCTCACAATGTTAATTTATACAATTCAAAACTGTTATTAGCTACAAACGCATAGGGAGAAAAAAAAATGAACTTATTATTATTTTAAACCACTTTTAAACAAATAGTGGAATCAATTAATTAATTTGACAGCTGTCAATTTCTTCCGTCTTATTTTTTTCCGGAAAAATTGACTAAATTAAAAAAAGTATATTATACTTCTCTTTAATTTAGTCGATTTCTCGGTGTAAAGAACCTAGTTAAGTTATTATTTTGTTCTCGTTTCTATAACGTTCGCGATACATTCCTATGTACACCTACCGAGATAATGGACATACTTAGTTCAGATAGTACACACGCAAGCAACTATTGTTCTCCATTTTGTAACAATGTGCCTCATGGTTACACTATTGTATGGCTTTATTTACTAATAAATATCCATCTTTAAACTATTCATTGAGATTCAATTGTGTGTGCCAAGATTTAAAGTTTAATTTCGTTTGTTGTAGTGTGTGTTTCATATTTTAGTTACAATCTTCGTGAATGTAATGCTGTTATGAAGGAAATGCCATTGGATTCGTGTATTGTTATGTTATGAGACGTTGAATTAAGAATATTGGTTAAGTTTGTACTGTAATACCATTGTTTGCTAATGCATGTAAATGTTGTTCATTAATCAAGATTGTTTTAGTAGCTCTGTCTTCTGTAATATATAATGAGAATTTAAACATGTCACCATGAAAACTTCGGTGAAGTAAGCTGTCATTCCACACACGACACGTAGTTTAACGTCAGCGCTGGCTGTCACTGAAAACCAGCGCTGGGGCTCTGTCTTGCGTAGGGTCGCAGCATAATGCTGAGCCATAGCCGATTTGCGTGGATGTGACGCATGCTTCCCCCAATCTTTTCTCATTTTTTATTTCTTTCTAACTGAGGGATTGATATTATTGACAGCTCACTTCAAACTCACTTCACCTAATCTTTCACTGTGATTTTTTACAGAACAGACCACCTGAAATACACTCAAGTTAACGGTTCAATCCATCAGGTTAAGCTACGCTTGCCCAGGTTGGTCCGTAGATGGGTGACCATCTTTACATACCGAGACTCCTACATATCTCGCCGTTGGTCCCGGCTGTCATTCGTAAATCTTTGACAGTCGTTATGGGTCGTCAGAAGCCTGAAAGTCTGACAACCAGTCTTACCAAGGGGTATCATGTTACCCGGTAACTAGGTTGTGGAGGTATGCATCCGGTTAGACTGGAAGCCGACCCCAACATAGTTGAGAAAAAGCTAGGCAGATTGACTCAAGTTAACTGCCATAATTGACTGTCTGAATAACAACAGTCAATTAAACCATTTCATTTGAGTTTGATATTGATAGTCTGATAAAGCCAATTTCTGTGCTAATTAATATAGCATTAGATACCACCCAAAGCCGCCCTAAGCAGAAATAAATTGTTTAAATTTTTTGTACAAATTAATATCTCATTTATGATCAAACCTGTCTAGTTAAATATAGAAATGTGTAACACATACCAAACACAAATAATTAAAACAAATACTAGATTATCTGTGCTACATGAATAACATATTTTAATGTAGGTAATAATAAAACACGTTTTTATGACAATAACATGTAGTGATATAGTGGAACTAGGCTTAAGGCCCGGACTCCACCAAAGCGGACACAAGACGAGAGGAGAGGAGATGTGTTTTAAACAGCCAATAGATTTTCGCTATTGACACGTCTCCACTCAGCTTCAGTGGAGACCACTGAGCGGAGATGTATCATATTTGTATAACGCGATCGAACCGGAGATATGAGCTGTGCCTCGCCGAGAGCTGGGCGGCGGTATAAAGCGGAGATGTGAGGTGTGCCTCGCAAGCTGGCGACGGCGCGTAGCGGAGACGAGAAGAGATGTGAGCGGCGTGCAGTGAGCGGCGCCGTAATAGTTCCACTCTAGCCAGAACACATCTCCGCTCTAGCCAGCACACATCTCCGCTCCAGTCTATCCAGTACGCATCTCCGCACAGCTTTGGTGGATACACCCTAGCTGAAAAACATCTCTTCTCGTCTCCGCTTCAGACATCTCCGCTCATCTCCGCTTTGTTAGAGTCCGGGCCTAAGGAATAAATTCTTAAAATCATTTAAAAATACCAAGTGGGTACACAGTAATTAACTAAGATTGCAATTATTATGTTATCTACTCTAGATAAATATTACATATTCATATTTATAAATCATTTATAACTTTTTATGTGGTAGGTTAAAGAATGCTGATGTGCCTTGGCCTAGTCGATAGAAAAAACAAATTCTCTTCACCAAAGAATTGCTGAAGAATTGCTGACTATAGGAGGACATAATAGGAAAGGTAGATTAAGGATAAATGTGGGAATTAATGAATATTTATTTGTTAAACACAGGTACATACATTTGGTCTTCAGAGTATTATATTATCTGTGGTCTTCAGTAAAAATTCAGTTGGCTCTATATGTTTTGCCAGTGGCGTACAAATTTTATAGCTACAGTAGGTACAATAATATAATATTAAAAATAAATTCAGAATAATTATAAATGATTAAATTAAGTACCTATTTACAAATTCAAGGTACTTATTTTGGGAAAAACTGATTTCAAGAGAATAAGTTTAATTTGTTTTTTACATATACATACATCCATAAACTCACGCCTTCTTCCCATGGGGGTAGGCAGAAACTACAGAACGCCACCTGCTACGATCCTTACATACTCCTTTTGCCTCGTTTACGTTCATACATCAGTTATACACGCACGTCGGTTGCGAGTACTACGCACCTGGCCTTTCTGAAGAATATCACCAAGAAGGTCAGTATATGTCTTCCTAGGGCGTCCCCGCCCGGCCTTTCCCTTTATATCAGCCTTTTGGCATTTGTCTTTCTTTTTGTAAAGTGTGTCTTATTTGTGCAGAATAAACATTTTTTTTCTTTCTTTCAGGAAAATATTTTTAAGATTTAATATTTGACCTGATTGTGATCCAAAGCATTAGGTTGCAGGTACTTAATTTCATGGTATCTTTATTGAATTAATTTAATACTTGAGCAAATTAACATTTCAAATTCGAATATCTACAACAATTCATCAAACATTTATTATTAAAGTTAGTGCGGTTACTTCATCTTTTTGTAGCAAAAGTTCAATCTGCCAATCATAAATCAAGTTAAACCATCTTACAAGCTGGCCCACGGTTATTAAGACGAGATAAAAATGATTATGTATGTATGCGTCCCGCCCACTGTTGGTCACAAGGCTGCCAGAATGTGGTACAGAGGTAAGGTTTCGCTTATCAGCTGTGGTTTGGTCAAGGGTACCTAGATTAACTGTCTAGTTTTACCCTAGGACTAAATAAATATATTATTAACCGACTTCCAAAAGGAGGAGGTTCTCAATTCGACTGTATGTTTTTGTATGTTTGTTACGCGATTACCGCGCCAATTATGAATTGATTTTGATAATTCTTTTTTTGTTTGGTAGGTTACTATACTTCAGAGATGGTTCTATATACATTTTATTAACTTTACTTGGGTACTTTTTGAGTTAGCTTCAATACGTATTTTTTCCCACTAAGTATGTGGATGATATGATAAGTTCCTGTCACTATTATTTACTAGCAGGTAGTGGTATTCGAATTTGTGTGGGGTAGGTACCACAATGAAAAAGTGAAAAATAAAAACTTTTACAAAAAAAAAACACTACAAAGTGAAAATGATTTCCGTGTTTTTTTTTTTGGAAGTCCGTTGTTTTTTTTTTTTGCTGAACAATTGTTAAGGAAATGTTTGCTGATTAGAGCCAGGTGATCTGTGTAACTCAGGACCTTCCTACCACAGACACCTTTCTCTATTTAAAATTGTGCATTTTATAAACCAGTGACTGTAATATAATGTTGAGATAAATTAAGATTTGTGATTATGATTAAAAACTGTTAGGACACTTATTTGGAGTGCCTTCAGTCGAGTTTTTACTTTCAATCTGACTTTTTATAAAAAATATTAGGTAAAAACATGTACAACATTATAGACATAGATCAAAATTATTGCACAGTTAAATTTAAATAAAAAAAGAAAGAAAGAAAAAAAAATTTTTTTTTTTTTTTGTTTGTGTTTTTTGTGTTTTATTTACATATTTACAATAAGGAAGGAATAACACAAATGCAATTCTAACCTAATCTGCCTTCTCTCAGAGATCTACCACTTTTATTAACAGCATTATATTCTAATTGCATATATAATTTTACATTTTGCAGTGCACAATCATTGAAAAATTATCGGTAATTATAATAACTTTTCCACGTATTTTTATTAAAATATGTTAAGTTTTAATTAACATGTTTAAATTCTATGCTACTGGCCAGTTAAGAGTGTCTCTTATAGTCATGTTAACCTTTTAAATTTGGTTCAACATGCTTTTAACTGATTTAAACCTTCGGATGGATCGTAACTCGGCTTACCGTTTGTTTTCTGACGACAAACTGATCCCTGATAACTTGAGATTCTCGTCTCTGCGGTCACTTACCTGTAAAAAGGAAAATAAGAACATAAGTGGTGTGTTTTATATAAAAAACACACTTAAATAAACTGTAATAATAATATAATGGCTAATGTTTGTCTTCCGACAGACTTTCACGAAAGGAGTTTAACGTAATTATGGATTAGCATCGGTTTTGTTTAGACTACTGCAATTTTACTATTACATAACAAGGCTTGTGTATGGCAAAGATCTTAAGAAACCTCTACTTTGGCTACTGGATGGACCGGTAAACGTTTTTGTAAACTAGCGTTTGTTTGTAAATTTGCGTTAGCTTCTGCATACAATATCAGCAAAATTCATTTCGAACGGCTCTAAAGTCAAAATTAAGAACGACCATAATCAAATGCCCTTTGACCCTGAAGTTTTACAAAAACTTGGTAACGACAAGACGTTCGGAAACCCGGAAGAATTATATAGTTATTTGAAAAAAGCAAGCCATAAAAAAACAATAAACCAATCAACGGAAGGAAAGTAAACATTTTTACTATAAAATACAACATAATACCATAATAAAATAAGATCACAGTTGTGTATTATTAGTAGACGCGATTAACCTGCAGTCAATGATCGAAAGTGAACGTAGACACACATGCGCGCGCCGCGTGTGTATCTCGACACGTGCTGTGTCCATGTGTATGTACGTGGACACGTGCTGTGTTTATGTGTGCGTGTTGCGTTTGCGCCGCAAGGAAGTAGCGCTGGCGCAGAGACAGGGACGATGGAAGTGATCTTGTCACGTAGTGATTTCTCCCATTTATTTTATTATTTTATTAGTGTCTTTGTGTGGGATTTGTTTGGGCGTAAATCTTAAAGTTTTCAATCTCTGCATCATCTTACTTATTTACACAAAAAATGCGGTTTTTAACACAGGAAATTCAACTCTTTAGCTCGATGAATTGCAAACATAATCCGTGTTTGCAATTATGGAATGTATCTACTTATTTCTTAATATTTAATTACTATCTGTAAAAGTATGACTAACACATTTAATTAAAACTCATGCACGCTCAAGATAAAATCATGTAAAAATTCTTAAAAGATAAAATATCACTATCGCTTCCAGTGAATTCGATATCAATTGTAAAACGAAGTAGGTAGCTGATAGATCACGACCGACAACAGTTACGGTGAAAATCTCGACACGAAACGAATTATATTATCGTTTTTAATATCGATTTTATATCGATTACGTCCGCAGAAAATTGTCAAGGAAACCGCAATTTTGTAAATTTTTCATTATATTTTGATGTACCGGGAAATGGGAAAAAGTTGCAGAATCGTCCACCAAATTTGGTCAGTGGAATGTGGACTCTATTTTCAGTCACATAATGAGCATGCTTAAGTTAAATTTTGAGAGAAATTTTAACATGAAATCTTTCATGTTGCGCAAAAGGTATAAATAAATTATTTTATTTTAATAAAATCTAATTTAAATAAAATCTCATCTCTCTTTTTAGACCTTGAATTCAGTCTGGCTCGCTGAGTTATTTATATAAAATTCTAACTATGATTAAATATTTATGCTCGTGAAGCGATTGACCACCGACAAGCATATTAGATTGGTAATTCTCGATCCTAAAAGAATTTGATGAATCCATGCACGTGAAATTGGTTTAGGTAACAAGATTTAAATCAGTAGATTAGATGTATAGTATTTTACTGCGTATCCGTTAAATACTGCTAGTCCAAAAAAATTCAAACGACACTTAGCTTTAAGACGGGCTTAAAAGTGTTTCTGTCCTAACAATACTCCTTAAAATGACAGAGACGGCATCAGACTTAACAGCAACTTAAAATTGAGCTGCAAATTCAGCCACAACAATTTTAGTTATGTCATTAATCAAAATCTACATCTCAAGAGTTGTCAAACTCACACTTAAGATGAATCTCTCATAGAGAGCTGTCAACAACTCGGGTCTAAGACCTACGGAATCAAGATCAACTGTTTGCTACACTTGTTATCATTACAGCTATAAAGCAGCCAAGTATTTTTCGTATTTATGATAAACAGAGACCAAGAGAAATGCTATATTACTCTTGTTTGTAGTTAATATACCTCATACAGAGCAGTGAACTTTTGATACATACAGACAAACAGTTGTTTTCTTGTTCAAAAACTAAATCATAATATTTAATTTCACATAAACATACATACATGGGCACTTATGAAACGTCAGAAGCTAGATGCACGGTTCCAATTGGTCGTTTCGTATGTAGAAGAGCCGGCAAGAAACTCCACGGTTACTCTTTTAAAAATAATTGGCGTTAATAGGTACTTAACAAAATATAAAATGGAATGTTAACTGCGTCATCCAGGGATATAGGGAAATCCGAATTCATAAGAGATACGGGATACTGTTTTAAAACATTAGTATTTTTTCATGAAAACAATTTTAGCTTGGGCTATTAAAATTTTTGGCCAAATGCGAGTTGTCACATACAAAAAATTTGTCTTTACTGTCAACTCTGCTAAAGATAAGCTGTGTGACTGTCTCTTTCATAAAATCGATGTGCCATATGAATAATCAAGTACTGTTCATTCATACTTTGAAGCGACTGGTTTCGTAAGATGGCTGATATCAGTTGGATGAGATTGACGATCGACCTCAATTGCAAGTAATTAGAGAGGCATGTGTCAAACAGTGGACTTCTAAAGACGGTGATGATTACACTGCTAGAACGTATGAATTGGAGTCCATAAAAGGCATCGTAGCTTACCTACATCCGATCGATTCATGCCCAAGTTTTACGACCCAAAAATATACCTAATTTAATAATGTATTTCTTTCTATAAATAATAACAACAATTTTACGATCCATTAACTCCGTCAATATTATAAGTTGACCTATACACAACAGACAACCTATCAAAACCAAACTATGCCAGTGTTAGGCACCACTATCAACACAACGGTCAATTCTCAAGCTCTGTTGTAACACTGCCGCCGGCGCATTTGCAGCTTGTTGTAACCTTTTGAACTGGCTAGTCACCTGCTGCGTTAGTGTGGTCACCTTGTCTCAGATATTTTATTAGTTAATGCATTAGCGACTGATTGTTTGAAGTAAGCCTGCCTAGTTCAATAGCAGCCCGGAGTCTGGATTTATGCCCGGTAATGCAATAGGCTTAACCCCATTACATGGGACTTAACATAACTGGCGACGGGTGAGTGTACTAAAGGTACACCTCTGCCCAACCCTTTGGGAAATGCACGGGTATGATGTTATGTTTTGAAGTAAAGATGGCGTTGGCTTCGGAAACCATGTCTTTTGGTTTCGATTGCAAGTTTGAATTCAGACTTTTTCAAGCTTATTATATATACAGTGCGCTTTCTTACTGTATACATGTTTTAAGTGTCTTCGAGAAAGTGTCTCGTCTATAGACAGCATTTTTAATGCCTAGGCTAGGATTAGTAATTTGAGGGGGGCGACGTAATTTGAATTTGGAGCATTGAGAGCATCTCTAAATTCAAAAATTTCCATTTTGCTTAATGTAAGTCTAGCAAGAGTTTATGAAAGAAATGTGTATTGATGTTTGGTCAAAGTCATTTGTTACGAAAATAAATAGCGTTAGGTCTTTTGATAGACCTCTAAATTCAAAGTGTGGCTTTCAAAAGTAACAGCCGTTGTGTGCATTATTATTTCTTCACGCCAATCTTTATAAATATCGCTCTATTTCTACATAGGGTTGATAAATTAGCGTAGAAAGTTATCCACTAACTTTCTACGCCAATTTATCAACCCTATTCTCAGTAAACCCGACAAAGAATCGAACAATGTGGCGAGAATATGCAAAAAAGGTACAAGATATATAGTGCGACAGTCTAGGAAATGATTCTTACACGCGAAGTGAGATTGTGTGTGTCAGTGTTTATGCGTGTGCATGAGTTGGGACTGTGAGTGTTTGTGTGTGTGCGTGCGAACAGCTGATCGACGAGTTTTGTGTAGTAGAGAAAGATGGAAGTATAAACAGTGTGTATGATTTGGAGGTTATAATATTTACTTTTTTAATATCAGTTTTTTTCCTTTGTGACGTTTTCTTTACTCTTTATATCTGGTGTTTTTCGAGGTTATTTTTATTTGTACATTGTGTACCTACTAAACATTTGATTCCTGTTACGTAACCTAATCTAACTTTTGACCTCGTTTCAATCTCCGTACGGTAATAGGTACCTACTAGATTTCATGGAAATATCCAGTATCAACTATATTTTTTACCAGCTCTAATGATATTAAAGCTGGCAACGAAACATTCCAGAAAGTTGGCAACATTGCAAACAACGGTATTCACTTATTTGGCACATTGACATAACTTCTTAGCGATCCTGCCTACGCATCATTTAGCATCGAATTAGATAAATATTGATATATTTTGAAATAAGCGAATAGACTTCGTAGTCAAGTCAGTCGAAGTAAGGAAAACCAGCTCAGGTGGAAATTCATAATCGATTGAAAATGTGGTGCTGTTATGGGACACTGTTTCTTTACGTTTGAGTGAGTGTCATGATACCTGTTCAAAAGAAGCTAATGAGTATCCACTACCGGCTGACTAAATTTAGATTGCCATCATTACAAGCTCAAAATAATAAGTATACCCACAACACAAATAAATAGAGACGACGAAATTCGTCTCATAGATTTCAAGTTTCAAGAGAAAAAAACATCAACTTAATTGTAATTTGTTTTAAACAATGGATTACCTTGGATTTCTAGATTAGATTTCGTAAGAAGTTGTAACTGTAGTAAGTTATCTGAAATAGAACCTAAGACAGCAATGCCTTATCTTAATCAAAATCATTGTATGACTCAAAATAGTAATATGAACCAAAACAGTTGATCTTAATCTTGATAATTTTGAAATCGTAGTGACGATTTTTGTAAAGTTTATAACTATTTTTTTTTTACTGCAATTTGTGATGAAAAACTTAATGTAATCTTAGTTGTTTTTATTTTTAATTTGAGTTTTAAATTTTATTGTATTTTTAATTTTGATTTTAATCTTATTTTTATTGAATTTTAATTTTATATTATTTTATTTCAATTTGATTTGTAAATGTGTATGCCTATTCTAATGAGTCTATGTTACTAGAATTAAATGATTTGAATTATAGCAATATTAGATATTTACTAAATAAACGCACAATATGACATTTGTAAAATAGGTACACCCTATTTTTCACAGGGTGGTTTTATAAAATAGGACTGCAAGAAAAAATAATGCTGTATCTAGCAAAGACATTTTAAAATTTACATATTATACTCATCATCTGCCTAGACATTTTCCAACTATGTTGGGGTCAACTTCTAGTCTAAACGGATGCAGCTGAATACCAGTATTTTACTTGGAGCGACTGCCTATCTGACCTCCACGATCCAGTTACTGGGTAATACGATACCCTTTGGTAAGACTGCTTGTCAGACTTTCGGGCTTCTGATGACCCGTAACGGCTTAACGTGCTTTCCGACCCCACCGTGCGAGACACTGAGAGGTCTTGGTATGTAGAAATGGTCACCCGTCTACGGACCTACCCCGGCAAACGTAGCTTAACCTGATCGATCGGCCCGTGCGACTGTTATTACTTAGCAAGCACAAACCCCTTAATGACTTATACTTTATGTCGAAATTGGAGACCTAATAATAAAAAACGTTTTCTAACTCACTATAATACTATTTTTAACCAAAGAAAGCGGTTATTTAAGCTGTTTCCAACGCGTTTTTTCTAAGATATTCGTGCTACGCTACCGATATTTCATAATAATGTAATATTGACACTGCAAATTTAAAATGCGATGATATAAGAATCAATTGTTGGCACTCTTGGTTGACTTATTGCACAGAATACCCGTTCTCTTGAAGATGTGTTACATAAGTACAGATGGAGTATTCGGCGTCGGGTGGAAGCAAATTTATGACAGTGTATTTGTTTATGACAAATGTCACTGATTCAGCAATTGTTTTTTTTTGTTGACGAAGATTGGTGGGATTTGCCATGGCAACGATGTTAAATGTGTTGGCTTTGTTTTTGGGAAAACAACGCATCCTTTTGGGAAGACAGCATTTTGTTTTTTTTTTTCGGGAAGCTGCTTTGTATAATGCTTTCGTAAAATCAATTCTTTACTTGAAGGAATTGTCTCTAAGCTTAATATTTTTAAGATTTTTTCTTTTAATCCAATAAAATTTACACAATAATAATGACGAATAGCAGTACAGACCAGAAAAAATAAACATTTAGAAATCCATCTTTCAACTATTCTTTTTTTTCCCGCCATTAAGGTATCTTCACAACAACTCAGTCACAAACGTCTCCTTTCATAACCTATCATCTAAGATCTTACTTTCAATTTATTGAAAGTCATTTCTCCTTGATCATGAGCGACCACGGCCGCCGCTGGTCGTCGCTTGCGACCACGTTGCGACACAGTGAGAGGTCACACAGTATCAGACTGATTGTTGGTCGCTTTCAAACGCTGCTTTTATGCAGGGTTCTGACTGGCTTAATATACTTGAACTTGTGTTAGAAATACTAGTGATTCAATGATTGAGGATGAACAATAAGCTAGTGTAGAAGTTTGTGGGCTTTTCTCCCAAAAACCAAGCACTAGGAGATTTTTTTTATATGAACTTCTTGATGGCTTGTAACAGAGTAACGAAATAAATACTTTTTCTTTTTAATTGAAGGACAAGTTTGTGATCATAGTGTACACACCTACTACCTAAGTAATCTGATAATGTTTAAGGCCTATTTAAATATAAGCGATATCGCGCTCGGTAGCGATACTGGTTCATCTTCTGGTTAGTCACTTCAGACCAGTATCGCTACCGAGCGCGACAGCGACATCGCTTACATCTGAATAGGCCTTTAGTCTGACTACTCTTGGGAAAGTCAATACTCGAAACATAATTAAATTTTCCAATACAAAAGGCAAAAAAATCTGTTACAAATTGTAATAGCAAATTTGCTCCAAACTTTTACCAATTAGTTCCAAATTGATACAAGACGTATACGACAAAACGCTGTCTGAACAAACCATTAACCACAAGCCACAACTATCCTATTGTATCATTGTAAAAAAAGCTTATTTCCAACCAGTTAGCGATTATGTAAACTAAATAGTGATGCACACTTTAGAGGTGGGCAAAAAGCGGTAACGTTACACGTAACAGGTAAAATAGCGGGTGAAATGTAACGCGTTATTGAATAACGGTTACGGAGGACAGTGATTCGATCGTCACGGTTTGTTCTTGTTGCGTCATATATAATTAGATTACGAGGTGATCGGTATGCAGTTGTTACCTACGGATCATTTTTGCTGTATGGTGGATTGTCCAGTGTAGATAATAGTCGTTTGACCACAACTATTCGCGGTTATCAAGATGTCAAATACAGCTGTTACATCTCTAGTGCCAACCCAAATCTCCAAGAAAATTTCAAAATTGGAACGGAAATAAAAAAAACATCTTGTGCCTATTGTTTTTTTTTTCTAAGTAATTTTTAATAGACATTTAAATAGTTCTTTTTTTTTGCTTATTGTTTATTTCACAATGCCTACTTTTAAATTGCCTATTTTCCGATTTGATACGCATATAACCACCATTTAATTCACTTAATATAAAAAATGACATTGAATCAGAAAGAAGTTAATTTTATGCTAAATTCGTTATGAAAAAAATGCAAACTGCATTGTGAAAACCTAACTTTCAAATACATTCGATATTTAGTAGACGACATTTATTCAAATGCATTTGTTTTTCTATCATTTAAATAATTATTCTACTTCCTACCTTTGTGCAAAAAAATAATATAAAAACTATCCGTAAGGCTCGTTTCACAGCTGTGCAGGAGACCCGTGCGGGCCGCCCGTACGCTCCCGGAACGGAGACACACGTGAGGTGCTAGAATATTGTTTCACAGCGACGTGGATTGATCCGTACGCGATCCGCTCCGGGTAGAGCCCGTACACCGCTAGCAACCGTATCGTACTAACTCCCTCGTTTCAGAGCACTGCGGGCGCTACCCGTACGAGTCTCCCGGGCGGCCCGTGCGTGTCTCCCGGGCGGCCCATGCGTGTCTCCCGGACAGCTGTGAACCAGCCTAAGTGTTTTATCCGTTTTTAATTCTTACGAGTAATTCAAAGTTTTCAATAAGAGCCGATCAGTGGTGGCCCAGTGATAACGGCCGCAACTTAATAGTTGTAGGTCGTAAGTTTGAACCCAGACAGGCGCTTTACTTTGAGTAGGTAAATGATTTCATCACCACTGCTCTCAAAAAGGTGAAGGAAAACATTGTGAGGAAACCGGCATATCCTAGAACCAAAAACTCGAAGACATGTGACATCTACCAAACCGCACTGGACCCTCTCATATAGAGAAGGTCTGTTTCCCAGCAGTGGGAACATTATAGGCTGATTATGCATGGTGCAGCGACCAAATAAATTGAGAGAAGGGCAGAAAAATGATGAGGTGGCACTTGTATTCCTATAACTTACTGGTGGAGGGTCTAAAATTGAACTCTTCTAACTACGACTTATTACGTCGGACATCATAAACTAGGTAGTAAGTGAGGACATAGTAGGCCCTCGGACGAAACAAGCTAGAGGTCTGACATTTCCTACAGGTTACAGGAGGTTAATTGTGAATATTATAATCTTAGCTTTTAACATCATGAACCATTGATATAATCGTATAAAGCCCTCTTGATGTTAGTTGTTAATCAATTAAGTAATAGTGGCGAGGAGAAGAATGTTCCTCGGATGAATTTGAAAGTAAATTATGCTATCTAAAAACAAAAAAATGCAGAGCTTTTTAAATATTCAACTATGTAGTGATTTCGAATCGTTTTTATTACTATTGCAACATAAATAAATAAATAAACATTTTCACCTCTTGCAACACTAATTAATTGCAATTTAAGTTCACGGTCAATTTGTTTTGCTTATTTTCAGCTTCATTGCGAAATTCTTCATTTTTGTTAGTTCAGCTAAAAGAGGTGTGGTGTTTAATTTGTAAAATACAATTACCAGAAAAATATCTAGTGCCAAATTCAGAATTTGCCATTGCCTTGTAAAATTTAAAGTAAACGGATGAAAAAATACATCAACGTAATCCATCAATGAACGTGAAGTGTGAACAACGTCAAATAAAGAAAAAAAAACGAACAAAAAACACGTAAGTAAGTTTATTTCGAACGTGACAACACCGAATCGGAACCGTCACCAACAAAACAAATGACAGCGACAAAACGGTGTGAATCCGACCGATTCGCAATACAATGCCTGGTTGCGCAACATCGCTATTTACTACAAACTTGTTATAACTTGCATTGGACTTGCAACATATCGTTGTGCACATCTGCGATGCCCACGCTGACCGCTCAAGCGTAAAATTGCACAAGAAGTACGCTCAAAAAATGTAGCTAATAATAATTATGGACTTGGACATAAATTAATTCATGTCGCTATTGTTCAATCTATTTTTTCAATCAATTTGTTTCATAAGTTTCATAACTGTTGTTATCAAGTTCAGCAAATAACTATAGCTGGTGAAATTATTTTCTGTAATTTTCAAATGTTTTTTTTTTTTAATTGATCTTGAATTCCGGGTAAAAAACTAAAATACAGACTTAAAATAGTTTAAAAATAACTAAATTGACTGATTAAAAATCTCGATAATAACAATAACCAATAACGTCCCATCATTAAAATCAATACAAAACTCAAAATTCTGTCAAACAACCACAGACCACGCAAAAAATCAGAAGCTTCCAAACTTAAAACAAAATACTTGTTCTTCCGTAGATGACCTTAAGTTCGCCGGGGCTTTGTACTCTAAAGTGACTTATTCATACACGAAGACAGACGTGCATTATATATTCATATTATGAGTATAGTTACAAAGAGTATGTAAAGTAAGTCTCAACTTGAAAGATAACATCGCTCAAACTTGCTTGGGGCAATTCTTTCACTTTAGTATTTATTTATTCCGGCTCGTCCAGGGTCTGTTTGGTAATAAAAATGTTGTAGTTGGAGGGACAGATTTAAAATAAATAATGCCTACGAGATTTCGTAACAACTGTGTTTTTGCGTGTAAAACAGTTTTTCAAACAATATTCGTGTTATTTTACTCAAATCTGTGCGGTTCTTTCCCCAAAAGATCATTTCAGACACATGATCTGACCAAGATTATGTCTGGACTTTAAAAGAGACTGATCTCTAAGTTAGTTTCGATATTTCTTCTCAAAATAATCGGACCTCATCTAATTTTTAAAATATTATTGTCGTGTAAAACTGTTTGCGTAAACCTACTTACAGAAATAAAATCATTTATCATTATTAATTATTACATTTTATCGGGTAGATCCATCAGTGAACTACGAATTACAATACACAAAATTCAATATTTATAAAAAAAACAGACAATATAGAAGCTTCTTTGTTACCAAACAAAATACATACAAAATTTTGACGTAAAAAATGACATTGTACTCTCATTTGTCCAATTAACATTTAAAATATAATAATAGAGGCAAAGGTCAGGAGATCGGAAGTAGGGCCGGTTACGTCACTCACTGGCCAACACTGGCCAACTATCGTCTTCGTGCGCTCGCGCAACCAGCGAGCGTTACACTTATTGAGAGATACGCTGCTATAATGAAATCGTGAGTGAATTTTATTGCAGTGGATAATGTGGTTTAGATAAGTATTTTTGTAAGTTAAGTTAGATGTTGAGATATTTTGAGTATTATTTTGCAGGAAAAAAAATTACCATTAAAAAAAAAACTTTTTATTTAACCTATTTAGGTGATGACACTGGGACAGTGGGAAAAGTGTTGTCAGTAATAACCAAACAATGTAAAAAGATAAAAATAGAAAAGTGTTGCCAACAGTAAGGAAAAAAACTCCTTTTTCTGCTTTGGTGAAGAATTCCAGCGATTAAATTTGAATGCCCTACATTACCCAAACTTAAAACAGATGTCTATCAATTTGAGCTCCATTTAGATAAGTTACAAGTTACAAATGCATTCAAAATCTTTTCAGCGATACCTTAATAGATTTCATGCAGACCAAAGTACATTATGCAATAATATTCGTAACCTACTTTTCAGTCACGAGAACAAACAGACGGACAAAATTGAACTTTAATGTAACCGGAAGTTTTACAGAATGACCAGAGAATGTCACTTTGACCGGTAAATGTAAAATTAACTAGTTATACAACTGAGGTTTTTGTAAAATTAATATAAAATTGTTGTGACCTTTAGGATATGTTGTTATTTTACGAATTCTGTACGTAATCTTGTAATCATGTGAAATATAATCACAATGGAAATAAAGTAAAGTACCTACTGATGTAATCAGTGACACGGAATATTTTGATTTTGAATTTTCAGGATAAGAAACAACACTACGAACTTTTAATTGGATGAAATACTTGACTTAATTTAATTCGATAATACCTATTTTAGTTGGTGTTAAAAGTTGGTTACATTGACACATTTTTTTTTAATTCTTACATTATTTATTTCTTACATTACATTATTTGCTTTTCAACGTTCGTTTCAATAACTGCTAAACAATCTTACGAACTCATTTTCATCACCTTTCATTTAAAATAATTTCAACATTTTCTGGTGTCCGTTTCCTTAAACATTTCAACAATACTAATCGATTATTTATATATTATAATGTGATTAATGAAATCTATAATTCTATTCTAATAATAAAGCTGGAGTGTTTGTTTGTTTGAACGCTCTAATCTCTGGAACTTTAACGTCTTGAACCTTTTTATTCTTGGTGCATCGTCTTCATATAATTATTTAACTAATGTACGTACCAATAAAAACTATTGTAAAACATTTTAAAAGAGTAACGGTGGAGTTTCTTGCCCATTCTTCTCCATACGAAAACTACCTTTTGGAAGGGGCGACTAGAATCAATTCTATTATTTTGTAAATTTTGACGTTCAAAAGTGCCGTACATGGGCCTATTTGAAATAAATGATTTGACTTTGACTTTAAACTACCAGTCGGATTTGAAAAATTCTTAAAATCACGCTATGACCCTTAGAAGCCTAGCAAAAAGAAAAAAAAGGTGAGAAAGAACGCTAAGCTCCGATTACTTTTAAAATAAACGGCGGGTGAGACCGCGGGGTACAGCTAGTATCTCATAATTACAATCGCATCTTAAGGGATCTCGCACACTAGACGGCCACGACTCCGGCCAGTCGTGGCCGTCTAGAGTATTGTATGATGTACGGCTAGTTGGCCGTTGCGACCAAGTGTGCGATTCGTATCGGTTTCATTAGGGGTCCAGACACTATCAGTAATAACGACATTAATATTTACTGTCATTCCTTCCAATATTGACGTAAAGCTATGAAAATAATATGATCACATCATCATTCCAATCAGAACTGCTTGTGGTGCTGATGATTTTCATCCGTCACAATAATATAAAATTATGATTTGTTTCCCCCAAATATACTGTCTGTGTGGATGTGGTATAAGTATATTTTATGTTCTAACAATTATAATATTAATTTATCTTTTTGTTTGTTTCAGTCCAGTACTAACCCTACACGATCTACATGTTCACCTAAATATCATCGAAGATTTTTAACATTCTATTATTTTTTTTAAATTTATCAATACACACTTACTTTTCCAAATCACTTTAGACATTGGCAGAATGGTCGACATCGGCTTTGCTTGCCATAATAAAAAATAGAATAGAATCATTCCAATCACCACACTGTCAGTAGTAATGACAATACTTGAATGTAATGTAATTATTACTGATAGTGTCTGGAGGCCTTATAGTTTACCTGCACGTGTAGCATGGCAACCATAGAAACGGGTTTTCTACGGACGGACGAATAGACAAAATGACAGATAAACAATCACAATCTGTCATTTTGTCTATTCTTCCGTCGACAAAACCGTCGGGTCGTGGTCGTGGCCGTGGCCGTCTAGTACGCGAGAGGGGGCTCTCGCGTACTAGACGGCCGACGACGTGCAGATGTTTTTCAATTATTCGGTAGGGGTACCGAATAATTGAAAAACATCTGCACGTCGTCGTGACAACGATTTATTTATACTATCGAACGATTTTATTCAATGCAAGGCGATTACTTTAATTGATTCGATTCGGTTTTGTTGCAACGTATTAAAATGTGTGGATTTATGTGGATTGATTATAGAATCCTTGAAAAGGTTAGACACAATATTGAAGATAGATCTTGTTTTAATTTACACTAATCTCAATGTCTGAGTCAGTATCCTCCATCGATTTATTGATCGACTTGCTTCTGCCCGCGACTTCGTCCGCGAGCCTATAACATTCCAAGCCTAGAATTGGGCTATCAAATGCAAAAATATTTTTTCAATGTTGTTCCGGATATTACGCCCTACATACAAACAAAGAAATTTTACCTCTCTAAAATATTAAATACAGGATGGCAGGGACAGTGACGCGAAAACTGTTACCATGGATTCAGTACATGATTCTGAAACCCACTTCGTTGAAATTTATCGTCGGTTATTATATAAAAAATCTGCTGTTCCATACATTTTGACCGCGTAGATGTTGCACTTTTCTATGAAACAGCAGATTTATTTGCTCTGGGTCAGCTAATTTACTTTTTAAAAGGCATGTTCTGTGAAAACCCTCAGACCAAATAAAAAATCATAGACAGCGCTGCGAACGATACAGTGACGCATGCCAAAACTACACCTCCGCCCTGTACATACACGCACACATTTACAATCAAACTAAACCTCACTAAGTGCACACATGTTTACGAAACCGGCCTCACGTCACTGTTGACAGCGCTATATCTTGGTTTTTTTATTTGATCTGCGTGAAATACTACATGTTATCTAGTTATCTTGCTGACAGCTGATGTCTAAGATATCAATTTTGTAAATAGCTTCACTAATCATTCAGTCACGATCATAGTAATAGCCTGAAACTAGTTTTTAAAACATGTGTTCGTACATTTAAAGGTATCAAATACAAGGGTTATTCCTCGAAACGCACCAACGATAAAACATAGAGAAGAGCATGAAGGATTCGTAATAAATGATATCGATAGACGTTTTAAAATTCAACTGTCCTAATTGTTTATTTATTAAAACTACCAGAAAAACAGAAATGATTTTTTTTTTTTTCGGTATGGCATCTCACAGCTGGTTTTGAGAAACCGTCGCTGTTTAACCGGTCAATCCTGTGGCTGCCTCAAGCTACTACACTCAAAGCCTCCAGCCAGGGCACATATATAAAACTAAGCTAAAAAGCTTAGGATGAACGCGCGCTAAAGGCACCCCCTGCGGGGTTCGAGCCTCGGCTTAGGGCGTTATCCGGGGGGAGGACATCAAAAGATGGGACGGGCTGGGCAGAAATAAACTGGAAGTAGTACTTATATATGTAGTGCTTATGCGATACTAATGGTTGAGTCACTAATGGTCGTGGTGCCCAGCGGTTAAGGCCTCGCCTCTCATGCACGAGGACTTTTACAATTCATATGTCTCTCTGAGTTTATCTTGGACATTACTGACATCGATAAAGGAAAAACATCGTGAGGAAACCTGGACATTAGTTGAAATAAATCTGAAATCGCCAACCCGTCTTGAGCAAGTGTGGTGATCAATGCTCGTGCCTCTGTATAAGAAGAGGCTTTTGCCCTGCAGTGGGACATTAATAGGCTACTATTACTATTATTTAATAATATTGTTTCTATAAAAATATATTTAAGTTACGTTATAATATGATAACGTCACATGAACAATATATTATACTTTACTATGCTAAAGAAAATCACATAACGTTATGACGAACTTTATCTAATTGATTCATAGAAAAAAATACATAAAACATATTTTGTGACGTCTAATACTTAACGCTGATTAGTAAATAAAAAAGCAAAACGAATGGTGTACGTTGCAGGTTAAATAGACGCATGTCATGACATGCATCATACACTACAAAAATTATTATTAACGCCAACGATAGTTTGGAGATTATAAAAACAATCGGCATGCCTGACAGATATTTCTTGATGGTATGTGAAGCCAAGTCAGAGGCCCATGAGCGGTATAAAAACTAACACCAGGTTAGTCACTAACCACACGAAAAGAAGATATATAACAACTGACAGATGGTTATCTACCATGGGAAATCTCATGAATACCTCTTGAATATAAGAGTGTCAAGAGTCTTGATACTCTCAAATAGAAATGTTAGATTCCTAAAAACCAAAATCACACGGTGGTGGTATCCGCCATCAGACAAAAGGTTGGATTCCAGGAATTAAAGAAGTGCACCGGTGCATCAAAAGTCCGTTTCTTAGCATAACATAAGCAGATTTCCCTCTTAATTAAAACAACGTCACTGCAGTTAAAAACCGTAATATATACATAATTATGAATAACACAATATGCCACAACAAGGAAGTGGTCAGTCTGATTCATGGTTACATTATCGAAATAGCTGTTTCGCACAACGACAACGTACGACCAATCTGATATAAATGCGTTGAAAACCATTGCGAATTGCCGTAGAAAAAGGCTATATAATTATTATTTATTTATATTTAAAAGAGTAATAGTAAATCTTTGCTATAATGGAATATTTTAATCCATGCGTTTTTGTGATATTTTGGTCGGAACTGCTTTATTTGTAAACAATAAAATGTTGACGTATAAGGCTATAAATTTGCAACACAATAATCTTAATGTCAGGATTTAATTAAACAACTATTCATATATAAGTTTTGGTTGTTGGTCAATATAGTAATCACATATTTTATTTATATAACCCACAAAGACGACAAAGTATGAACAATTATAACGTCAATGAGTAAACTTTAAAATTGACAATATACCGAGTCCCGTTACAGGTTACCACAGTACATTGTACTACCTAAATATAAGGTAATAAATGTATTCAGAGGCACAGATTATGCATATTAGACAGAAGTGCGAAAACCAACACATCTCTATTTATGGATACCGTTAAGTACAGCCAAGGGAAACATTGGAAGAGTAAAGAAATTCCTAATATTTACTTATGTTAATTGACGTAATAACGGCTATGTAAATAGTTGTGTGAATTCTATTTCTTTAAAACACATACATCCGTAACTTCATTTATTTTCATAAACGCAACTAATCTCCTGAGTTACAAGTACAAACTCATCCTCATACATGTGACAATTAGTAAATCATCCAGATAGATAGATAAATAAACTTGCATTTGGTCAAAGCCGCTGACAATATCTACTTTGCATAAAATGGACACATTCGCACATTTAGAGTCTGTAGACAAGCAATTGAATGCTGCTACCTATCCTCTTGTTGAATTACTAATCCTCTTCAACCCTTCTTATGACATCCACGGAAATACTCGTGAAGTCACATCCGAAACGATGTAAATACTGTTCAAGGAACGCATATTTAAATAAAGACAAACATTTTCATCTGCTTCTGGGACCAAAGACGGAAGATTTTCCGCACTCTTGACTACAAGAGAATCATTGTTTACGAATATTGTTAAATTTGCAATAACTAGGGAGAAACTGTTAAGTGCATAAATATGATTGTGATTAATATTGATGTAGGTACTTTAATGGATTTGTTTATAGGGCCCATGCAATCACCTGGGTCACAAAATAGTATATCAATAAATACTAGAAGAAGCCCATTATTTCTAAGAAATTATCATTAATTTTATTCACCGTACCTTTTCATACTTTACATATTTTATTTTCTTTTTTTTTTCTAATACTTTAACACCTTACAAGTTTTTATTTTACTCGTGCGCATACGCTTATGACCGTTAGAGCACTCATTTGGAAATAAGTCTCTTGACATGGATTTTACCCGCTAGTGTACTTAAGTGCAACGGTTTGTCTATGATCGTCATTGGTTTGCTTAAAAACTTGTTGAATAACAACAATATGCATATTACTGAACACTGCCTATAGTGGTTTGGTCCAAGTATATTTCTACAGTGACGCATAGCAAGAACCGCAAGTATCGCAAGACCTCAAATAACCCTACCAAGAGTGCATGAGTCAAAAGAGATCCTACTCTTGGAGATTTTAGTTTTAAGCAACCCTGTTCGAGATCATCTTCACATTCCGTATTGGCACAAGTTACAGAAAAACGGCTCATTCCTTAACGCAGCTCTGGTGAAAAGACTAGCCAGATGGCATGGTATAATGAAATTATATATCCATTGTATAATTGTACATATAATCATTCTACTCCCCTAATCCTAATTTAATTGGGGACAGTGCAGCATGACTTTTTCTTCTACACTTCGTACTTCTATCATCTTTCACACAATATATCCATCTCCCTTATGCTTGCGTGATGACACTCTGTGTAGGCTCGTTTAATAGTTGGCTGTTTTGACTGATTGATCGATTGACAATTTCAAGTAGCTTGTTTAACAATTTAACAGTTAATCCCACATACATTCAAGAAAACTAACGTGAAAATATGCACCTCCTAACTGCTCTACTTAGACCCTTTAACACTTCTATTGTTATCCTTAACCCGTTATAGTCCAAGAGCTTCAATATTAGGGACTCACGACACGTCTACAGACAGACATACATCCATGTATATATTGTGTTGACGAGTGAACTCAGGTCGATGACCTAAGTACAGTTATCTTACTTTGTAATGTCCTTACGGGTTGGTACATGTCATTTTATTTACATTTTGGTTACATTTTTGTATGGTGTCATTGGTGTTAAGTTGGTAGTTGATTGAGTTGAATAGTTAATAAGCTTCATACTTGTAAAAAAAACTTGGCAAACGGTAGTTATAAATAAGTTCTTTTTGTAAGTATTATTTTCCAAATTATTACTTAATTTGCACTTGACTTTTATCATCATCATCAGCACCATCAGCCTACAGCAGTCTACTGCTGGACATAGGCTTATCCTATAGCACGCCAATCAACTCGATTTTCGGCAACTCCCATCCAACTGCTACCAGCCACCCTTCGAAGATCGTCGCTCCACCTAGCCTGAGGGCGTCCTACCTTACGTTTGCCGATTCACGGTCTCCACTCAAGAACACGTGTACCCCAACGGTCATCTGTTCTACGGCTAATATGGCCGAACCCATTGCCACGTCAGCTTGACTTTTATATATAGTAACTATGTATTATTCGATCTATTACTCAACCTAAAAATCTTTGTCAATATCTTCTACCATTAGTAAAGATGAGCGATATTAAAAATTAAACTAGACGAACATTACAAGACAGAAAATTGCCCCAATCATACGCAAACTAATAAACCTTTCTAGCTAGAACTAAGTATGAAATAAACATTTCCGTAGTTTACATAACATATCTAGATCTTCTCCTAAACCTATTTTGTAATACAGCACAGAATGTAGTTGCACATATAACAAATCAACTCAATTCTTTTGACAAGACGAAATTACTTACGTAAAAGTTGCTAAAAAATGATCAAGAAATTCCCACAGTCATCGTAATACGTACGTAGAGCAAATAAATGTATAGAGAGGTCAGACCTACCGTGTCAGGGGGTCGAGTAGACGGCGAAAGCATTACAACATCGATTATGGCTTTTAAGAAGCGACCATTGCTTAATAACACTTAAAAGGTTAGATATTATGTAAGGTCTGCATTCTGCATGTGCATAGGTCTGTGGTGTGTATGAGGTAATTTTATAGTGCATTAGTAACATCTAAGGATTTATGTTGTCTCTACATTGTGTGATATTTATTAGTTTAAAGGTTAGAGATGGCTTGTCTATGCTATTAGATTTTAAGAGTAGGTTGTGACCTAATATTTTTTGGCTCAGTCGGTTAAAATTATGTAAAGGAAGTTGAGTTGTACAATCCTAACAATATTATAACTGTGAGTTTGTTTGTTAGTGATGCTTTCACGCTAAAACAGCTGGACGGATTTGGATCAAATTTGGCACATAGGTAGACCATGACCTAGGTTAGGACATAGAATACTTTTATCCTGGTAGTACGTTTCCGTGGGATAAATTCCGACCTCCACTCAGGCGCAGCCGCGATTTGACCAGTTCAAAATATTGCAAAAGCTTCCTCGCCATTTAGGTATTGAAAATCTCCGAATTGCCACTAAAAGTTTCTTGAAACTTCGGCTGAACTAAGAATCGAACAGAAAGGACCTAGGCAAATGACAATCGCTTTCAAAGCGTTTCGTATTTCTTCGACGATTTCCAACAGGATTGTCAAATACATTTTCCACATTGCGCTCGGTGTGGCAACACGCCGTGTTCGGGTTCGCGACAAGTCAATCGTCATCCTGAGGATGCCTCGTTGAGAGGTGAAACACGTGTCGATTTCTTTCACGGTTTTTTATGGCTCTTTAGGAATAGCTAAGCAGAACAGATGACTAAATATATCCACGTCTATTGTATTTTCATTTTTTTTTTTTAATCTTTTATTTAATGGTTATCGCTGATTGAATGTTACTCTGTCTAGGACCTCAGGTTCTCACGCTCGGTATCTTTGACAAGATCAATAAAATAGTTTATTATTCGCGTAATCAAAGATCACATAACATAACATCACGCCTGAATTCCTCGAAGGGTCAGGCAGAGGTGCACATATAGTACGCCCACATTTATATTTAAGTTCCATGTAATAGGGGGCGAGCCTATTGCTATCAACTGGGCACAAATCCAGACTCTCGGCTACTGAGAAATTCCTGTGGGAAAAACACAATAACACTTTTCTCGGCCCAGTTTTCACACACACTCAGCAAAAAAAACAGTGGCACTCCGGGAGTGCCGGCAGAAGTGAAAACTTGAAAAAAAAAATCGGCACCGCGATAATCAACGCGTTGATGTCTTTTACTCCACGGTGTCGGTAACAGGTCGCGAAATCAATGGTTTAGTCCCATCTCAAAAATGCCCAACGCGCCTAAAGAAGTTTTCACTTCAAAAAGAAAGAAAAACGTAGCAAGAACTAGCGAAGATTAATGAATGCAATAAATACTATGTTCTACATTTTACCCACAAGTCACATTTTATACCTATTTACGCAACACTGGAACCATTCTGTTAGTACTTTCACTTTTAGATGGAAACATAATTAGATCATTTAGGAAATAGAATACATTTACGGATTTAATTTAGCTTTCAGTCTACAACTCGTAAGTCGCGGATAGAAGCTAGTTATTTTAACTAGCTTCTGTCCGTGACTTGAGCACAGTGAGGCCTGGACTTACGAGTTGTAGGTGGTTTCGAACCCAGGCAGGAGCTTTACTTTGTGTAAATAATTTCATCACCACGATCTGAAAGTGGTGAAGAAAAACATCGAGTTATCGGTTACAGTCCGTTCAACCGATTTTGACTTCTATACCGTAGGCATAAGGATGACATTAAAAGCAAAAAAGTGGTTACAATACCAACTGTTTACTGCAGCTGCCATTTGTCATGCCTCTAACGCAATAGAAGTCAAAATCGGTTGAACGGACTGTAAAGAAGGTTAATTCAAATGTCTAATCTTATTTCAAATGGAGTATAATTGATATAGAGATAGGAACCTTCTCATAGATTGAGTATCTGAGTGAACGTATCTCAACGATGCCATGTGCGATTTTAAATAAAATTTCGAAGTCTGAAAATTTTATATCGATATTTAAAACGGAAGAAATTCTTAATTGCTAAAAGTATTCGTTTCTGATAAAGGGTAATTTAGATTGGCTACCTATTTCATGAATTAAAAAGGTGTCGTGGGACACCCGATTTGGACGAAGCTCGTTTATGTATGACGGAGAAGGGTACTTAATGCTTTACTCCGGTCGAGCGTTATGTTGTAGCCTCTGTCGAGCGGCGCTGGCGCCCCGACTAGTCAAATCAGTGACGTATTTCCAACATATTAACTAGTATGGTCTCAAGTTTCAAGTGTCAATTATTTTTGTAGTTTTGACACTTGATACTGATTTTGCGGGCATAACGCTTTTTGATACTTGACGATTTCTGCCAGTTTACTCATACCGCAAGCCGCGTTAAAGAAATTCGTTCCAAAAATGTGAATGTAGACAAAAACGAGACGTGTGTATTTACCAAAGTTTAATTATCACTTATACTCACTCTATACTATCTTCTGTCATAAAAGCGTTTGATATTTTAAATTCTACAACTACATTCAGGACTGTGTCTATCTGTAGACTAGAAAAAATTATCCATAAAATTATCCATAACCTGAACTAGTAAACCCAACTGGCTGTCATTGCACCAATGGTCAAAATAATGGCACTCCGGGAGTGCCGACAGAAGTGAAAGTTGAAAAAAAATCGGCACCGCGGTAATCAACGCGTTGATGTCTTTTACTTCACGGTGTCGGTAACAGGTCGCGAAATCAATGGTTTATTCCCATCTCAAAAATGCCCAACGCGCCTAAAGAAGTTTTCACTTCAATAAATAATTGATTACTGTACGCCATTTAAAAAGTGCGTATTCACGAAATATGCGGGCGTTTATTGCTGTCAAATAAAACGGTAACACTATTACATCAGTTTGTCAACCTGTCAGGTGAAAACTGTTGAACCAAATCGTTACTATCAAACTATTTCAATCGAATTATTTTTTAATTTAGCCTATAATTTCATAATCAACGGCCTACAATATTTCAAGCAAGACTTGGAGGCATCAGATTCACTATAATGGTTTAAGTAGGGCATATTTTGTCAGAATAGTACTATTCCATTTCAGTATTTTTCCAAACACGTTTTGTGGTATCTATGCTGTGCCTCTGAAAGTATTGCTACATACTGAATACTAAACTAACTTGAGACGGCAGATTTTTCAGAATATGTGCTTTGCCACCTATCAAAGTTGCATGACACAAAACTACTACGCAATAAAGAAGACTAACAAACGAACTAACATTTTAAAACAATAGAGTAACGCTAACAAATCATAATAATGTGTATTTTCTCAAGAATAACGCACTAAGCGCGACTCAGGATTGGTCAACCATTGCAACCGAGGTACGTTCTCTTCGGATCCAAATGCTAAGTTTTGTAATGTGAAAAAAAAACTCAATCTTCAGTAATGCAGACTAAATGAACTGACATTTGAGAAATGCGTGAAGATGTCGGGTTTTTATTTAAAGATTTTATTGCATTAGACAGACAAAAAATGTCAAGAGGAAAGTTTTCAGTATGGATGGCTATAAGAGTAGGGGAAGACCACATAAACTATGGATAGACTATGTAAAGGACGATATGGCTAGAAAGGGGCGTGACTATCAACCTTTTTTTTGGTGGGAAATTATCAAATAACTTCTCCCGCTTTAGGTGGAGCGGGAGAGCGTGTCAGACTCTTACTAACTTAAACCCACCCGTGTTTCTTCAGTTGCCTGTATGTTGCCAGAGGCTACTCAGTCAGTGACTACCGACCTGGCGATTAATATCTTCCGTATGGTAGAGAAAGACCATGTTGCGACGACCCCAAATAAATCGAGATAAGGGCAGGAAAGTGACGATTCAATAGACATAAAAACTGTTTCTTTCACATCATAGAATAAGAAACGTTCTTTCAAAGAGAATCTTCAAGTGACCATACTTATACATATTCAGTCTTTTGCTTGGCAACTTTTTATAATAGAAGAATGACTATAAAATTAAATATTGCTGCAGGGAAATAATTTCACTTAATGGCTGAGTACCTGGGCGACCGAGCTCTGCTCTGGTGAAAATAGAGAATGCTCATTTAATAGTATAGGATAGTTCATACTAATTCCATGCTGCCATGTCATTATTCTAAGGGCTAAGGTAGCCATCTTGTTTTAAACTTTGGGGGTTGAAAATACGGAGAAAATAAACTTTCCCAGGTATGAGACCTAGCTAGATCGATTTTTGGCCCCCGTAAAGTCTATATTGCAACTTCCATCAAAATCGTTGGAGCCGTTTTCGAGAACGTGATTACAAATATATATGTTTATATAAATATATACAAATATTGCTCATTTAATAGTATAGGATATGGTTCAGTATGTTATTAATTTCACATCCACAGTCATTTGTTTTATAGCGAGACAAAATCGAATCTTCAATTCCTCTCCTTCAAAATTCAAGAAAGTCTATTTTGATACAAGTGACTACCGAAAACCATTATTTGATTTAATTCCATGTTATTATTTGTTGTAGCTGAATTTATTTGAACTTCCATATTATTATAGATTGTTACAGCCTTTCGCAGAGAGAATTTAATTCAAGGTTCAGAGATCAAACAAATAACTTGGGCGATTTCTCTTTATTTCTTTTGGATCGCTGATCTTTCGCGTCTCATCAATAACGATGGAATCTTTCAACGGACTACGACTTCTTTCGAATTGATATAATTATGAAAATACATGGATCATGTACTCATGTTTTAGTTTGGCGATCAAAGATGCCTCTATGCTTTCCCAACTATAAGTGCGTCTGTTAAACAAATTCAACAGAAAAATCAGAAAATTCAGCGTATCCTATGAGTGAAATTCAATTCAGTGTGTCCCAGAATCCTATTGTTATTACTGTCATAACTTATTATAGCACCCGAAACTAAAAGAAAAGGACTACCTACTTGTAATAGCAGATTTTTCACGTGCAACAAAAATATTTTATTTATTTATCAAAACTTTATGTACAAGTAAAAAATACTGTACAAAGGCAGATTTAATGCCTGAGGCATTTTCTACCAGTCAACCTTAGGGTGATGTAGAGACAAAACATGGCAAGTGCAACATAGGGATAGTTAAATCGAAAAATAATACATACTAATACGAGTACATACATTTATAGAAACGAGAGATAACTTTAGGTAGAGGAGAAAACAAATCCAGCAAATCGGCGCTGCAATGATTGTACCAACATCTTACGAATGTATTCACGTGCCTTCACTTTGAAAGCTAACCGACTGGTTGCCATCCTGATGTTCAGAGGGAGCGCATTCCAAAGAAATACCGCCTGGACAAAAGCAGAAGAGTGAATAAAACCAGAGCAGTGAGAAGGACATCGTAGAAGACGATTGTTGGTAGAACGAAGATTTTTATTATGGGCAGAGCATAGGTTTTCAACATGGAAGGTCTGGTAAGAAGGAGAAGTGGGTTTGTCGAGTATAGAATACAACTTAGACAGAGCCCTCAACTCTCTGCGCTGACGTATGGGTAACCATTTTAAAAGCAATCGATGCGTAGACACATGATCATACTTACGAATATTGAAAACGAATCGAATGTAGTTATTTAGAAGGCGGTCAAGTTTATTGAGATCTGCATTCAGGTCATAGTAACACACATCACCTTAAAGAAATAATCTAGTTTGAAGCTAGTTAGTCGATAGTGTTGTACATAACACAGCGTCACGCATGTCCTACCCGAATGATTAGGCCTTATTAGAGAGCCGATGACAGTAACATAAATGTAGCTCACTTAATAAAATATGGTGTATAGCCTATTTGAGTCCACTGTCATTTTGATTTGACACTTTTTTGACTTGCATTAAAATAGCGACATGTATATAAACCGATACAAGGTTATTTGGCGCGTGGCAAAAAATGAAACTAACGCCGCCATTTGGTTTTTTGAATACATTTCAAGTGACATTTAGCAAAACAATAGCCTATATGTTTACCAACAGCGCCCTCCCGTCCTAGTCATTCGAGCGCCAAAAGATGCTTTTATCAGTGTACGTCCATTACACCCTGGGCAGTGTATCTCGCTATCTATAGCCACAACTATAGCTCATGGTTCGTGCTACAAAGATTTGCGCTTGATATTTTACTCTCGTTTCGACAAAAGAATTTCTTCCCTAATTTTCCGGATTCAAATTGTAGATTTTTCCAGACCTGTTACTAAGACACAAAACAATGAGGGTTTTCATGAAAATTCACGCCACGAGTTGGCGTCACTTTGACAAAAGGTTTTCTATTTCGACAATGTAATAAATGATCACGTTCCTCATTCATTTCATTCATTAGTTCGTTCGTTATTCAGTCACGATTAACGAAAATATAGGCGCTTTGACACTTTTGACAGGTGCCCAGACCTGACGTCTCAGTGCTGCCACCTAGTGAACGTCATTTCAGTAAACTCTAATTTCGTAGTGCTTGTTTCATAGCTTGCAGATTGTAACAACAACAGACTCATCGGAGCACTGACCTCGCTAACAATCTGCCTCTACTTATAAAGAAATGATAGCATGGATAATGTCCCCTAATTTCCTTCAGGGTTGCCAGTTTCTCAAGCTAGCCGAGTTAGCCAACGCGCGGCGCGGGCGCATTGCGGAATACAACGCTCTACTGAACAGGCTCGGGCTATACTTTTTTATGCAAGATTAGGGTTGACCTACATACCTCGTTTTACTTTTTTCGCTGCAATAAAAGATTTAATAATGTTTTTAATGATAATTTTGTGGTAGGTGCGTTTATGCTTTCTTTGGAAGATATTGTTGAATAGTTGATGTAATGTGCTGTTATATTTATTATATGGAGTTCTGAATGGGACATAAACAATGCACCATTTCTGGATGAAGAAGTTAATGAATTACTTTAAAAATGGTTCCGGACGTAAACAGAAATATTTCATTATGTCTTACAGAATTAAATATTTAAGTTTAGTAAAACAAGAGCTCATTTTATTTTAAAGTTATGCATGCATTCAAATGCTCGTAATTTAAATACTCCTTATTGTTCTTATCTCGAGATGAACAGCACTATGTACAGATTAATTAATGTGGATGCTCGGCTATGCAAGGACGAAGGAAAAAGGAGTCACTGTTGTTTCTTTAAATAAATCTATGTACACGTTCTATATGCTAGAGTTAAATATTTGTAAATACCGGTGTGAGACTGAGATAGCAATATGATTGTGTCTCTTTCTAATTAGTAGAAGTTTGCTGTCGGAATTGATTGAATCACTTCGTTGCAGAGAGCTTGGTTATTCATGGCATTACATTTGTCAGAAATTAATTTCGAAAATGTAATGAATAGAGGTTGCCTTATTAGGGTCCCAGCTCAGTAGGCTGCAATTCGAGTGATTGACAATGTTCAGCTGTCGACGGCAGTAGACCACTGATGATTGTACCAGAAAAAAAACAGTTGCACTCCGGGAGTGCCGACAGAAGTGAAAACTTGAACAAGATCGCCTTGGTGGAAGAAAAATACTTGTATAGAACATTGGTCCGTAACCTTATCCAAAATAAAGAGCACAATCGCGTTTACACAAATGAGGTGTCGGTAACAGTGTCGCGAGTTCAATTGTTTTTTCCCATCTCAAAAATGCCCAACGCGCCTAAAGAAGTTTTCACTTGAAAACCGATAGAAGTAGTATGATCTGATGAGCATTACCACTAAATCCTTACACACGTTTGACAAAGTTGACAGTGGTGCCGATTCTCTTGTTCACAAACTAAACTAAATTTAAGTTCAGTGCATCTTTTTCTTTCTATTTCATTAAGAAAAGGACAGAAGATAAATTTTAGTTTAGTCCTGTCAAATTAATCAGCGCCTGTCACTACTCCATACAAGTTTAGACGTGATTAAAAACTTGCCTACTAAAATTACGTCAATTTACGTCAAGCGCTGATTAATTTGACAGGACTAAACTAAAATTTATCTTCTGTCCTTTTCTTAATGAAATAGAAAGAAAAAGATGCACTGAACTTAAATTTAGTTTAGTTTGTGAACAAGGGAATCGGCACCAATGTCAAATAATTTATTTCTAGCAAGCTGCGCCCCGCGGTTTCACCCGCATAAGTCTCGATCCCGTGGGAATGTCGGGATAAAAAGTACCCTATGTCCTAATACAGGCCAACCCATGTGCCAAATTTCATCTAAATCTGTTCAGCCGTTTTAATGTGAAAGCGTAACAAACAAACAAACTCACTTTCTCATTTATAATATTAGTTAGGATTATAATTTTGATTACCCATTCACCAAAAATCATTATTCTGCCTAGACCCACGACAGGATCTGTAATATATTCTGAGCCTCACATTAGAATCGATAATTAACCACAAAATTTCTAAAAAACTCAAACAGCATCACGTAATAACATACGTAATTTGAGCAAAAAAAAGTGTTAAAGCCGCCATTTTGTTTGACAGTTGACACGTTCGAACTTCAAACGTCAGAGTACCTAATGATTTTAACACTCAAAGTGTTATGGAAACGCCATGCTAATTACTTACAAGTTAAAAAAAAAGAAGTGTGATCAGTAGAACATGTAGAAATACTAATTGCATTTAATGAAAACTCAAAATATCAATAGAAGACTGACTCTTTGGACTAGTGCTTGCAAGTACTTCTGCTAAACTTAGGGTCTTGGCTTCCCCTAGGTCGGGCAAAGTATTATTGGGGTTTTCTAGGTTTACATACATATATTTTTATGATAGGTAACAAAAGCCACAACAAAGGACACGCTAGTAGCCGTAACTTATAGTTTTCAGAAACAGAAATGATCACCGTAACTGAAATTGGCGTGTTATGTACTCGCATTAATTGGTTTTCTCATCTCATCTCAGTAGCAGCCCGGAGTCTAGATTGGTTCCCGTCAAATGGCAATAGAGTCACCCCCTATTACATGTGACATTTTTTATTTTATTGAAGTGAAAACTTCTTTAGGCGCGTTGGGCAATTTTGATATGGGAAAAACCAATTGAACACGCGACACCGTTACCGACACCTCATTTTTGTAAACGCGATTATGCTCTTTATTTAGATAAGGTTACGGACCAATGTTCTATACAAGTATTTTTCTTCCTCCAAGGCGATCTTGTTCAAGTTTTCACTTCTGTCGGCACTCCCGGAGTGCCACTGTTTTTTTTATTTTATTGTTCACTACAGGGAAGCTCTTGGCCTGCGTCTCATCTGATAGTAAGTCATGATCAGGTCGAAGAACTGTGGATGTAACTGTGCATCTCTACCAACCCCTTTAGGGAACACAGGCGTCAAGTTATGCATGTATGTGTCAATGCAAGTCTACGTGCTATATCTCAAAAACTACAATTTAGGTTATGATAAGCGCGTGTCAGATAACATGTTTAAATATGAACATTTTATGTTTTGTATCGCTCTTGGAGATAACCCCCGATCTCTAATTGAAGCAATTGATTGTGTTTTATCTGAATTTGTATTTATAAACCAACGCTAAATTTATTTTGTGGTCTGTAGGAAGAAATACATTGTGTCAAGATGGCAAAATCTACAGTTCCCATTTAAAGTCAAAGTCAAATCATTTGTTTCAAATAGGCACTTTTAAACGTCAAAATTTACAAAAATATAATTAATTCTAGTTGCCCCTTCCAAAGGGTAGTATCGTGTGGAGAAGAATGGGCAAGAAACCACCGTTACTCTTTTAAAAATGTTTTAATATATTTTGTATACATTAATTATATAGTTATATGTGAAGACAATGCACCTGGAATAGAAAGAAAGAAAGAAAATTCGTTTATTTGCGGTAAACATGACGCAAAGAAAGATAAAAAAATACGTAAATAACAAATCAGGGGAAAATATGCGTCACATCCACGCAAAACGGCCATCGCTCAGCAGAAAGCTGCGACCCCATGCGAGACAGAGCCCCAGCGCTGGTTTTCAGCGATAGCCGGCAATAAAACTACAATATCACAGTAGGTAAAAAGTAATAAAAATTAAGCAATACAGATTAATTAATTTTGTGATAGACACATGGTGCTCACATTATTTATAATCATTGACGTAGACGATTTTCCTACAAAATTTTACAATTAATACGTCAGTGTGTGAGGTAAAGTAATCAGTAATCACAGAATGTAAAATCAATGTCATAAAAATAATAAATTAAACAGTTAAATTAGCAACCAGTTTCATTTTTTTTATGCTCTAGATTGTCTATTCTATGGAGCAAGACCATGGGCTATGACGTGTTAAAGCCATAATTGTTCCAGTGTCAGAGAGAGATGGAGCTATACAGGACGAATAGCATCATCTCTTTTCACAATGGAACAATGATAGCTTTAACACGTCATAGTATGGCCCCTGAGTATTTCCAAGTATTCATCTTGGATATAATCCTCTAATTGTAATATGCTTGTTTACAAAGTGTACTTTTAATATGAGTTTTAAACTTGCTTCGTTTGTGTTTCCGATTACTCCGTTTGTTATAAAAAAAATTATATTCATTTCCCATTTTCCACCATCCACGCGGGATCCAAATCAGATACCCGTATAATTTTATATTGAAAAATGGATGAACGTTTTTATCTAGTACGTCTATTTCATAATTTCACGAAAAAACCATTGTGCATTCTAGTCTAATTACGAAACCGGCCCTAAATTATGATAACAATAACATGCAAGTATTACGTAGTGCTTCGTGCAAACCTGTGCAGTATTTCAACTTTTTTGTGCAAATCGCAGCGATAACACGTTTCCACGATGTTTTGCACAAGTCGGATCACGCGCAGGCTTTTGGGTATTGTCATTAACTTGCTTTCGGATTTCCTTATTCGGACATTAGTTATGTTTACATTATATTATATTTATTTGGTAGTACTTACAACGTAATGTATATCTCCCCTGTGGACTGTGATTCACTTAAGTAAACTTCTTGGCAAAAAGGGAACAGTTGCGAAAGACACCTAGTCGAGTCGAGTAGGTATACATACCTACTCCTGTTCGCTAAAAACAACCAACTGAACTGCAAAAATCACAAAATACAAAAAAAAAATACTACTGCAAAAAATAAAGCCTAACTACGCAGCGGATTTTGACGCGGTTTTTCCCCTCATTTAGAAAATTTATTCCGGAACGTTTATATTTATGTTGAACGTTTATGTGTTTATGTGTACAATAATATTAAACTAACATAAAATAAATTAATCTCTATGTTTTGTCATGTCATAAAACCGAGCAAAGCAGCGACGGGTCACTAGTTTTTAATAAAAGAAACCGTCAATTTACAAAGACACACAGTATAAAATAGCTAGAACGTAAATTACCTACAATAAATAACACAAAATGAATGAGAGAGCTAGTCTAATAGTTCTAGCCTATATGAGAAACCTAATGATTTCCTTGTGAGTTTTTTTTTTCTTTTTCAATTGCCACATCTTCCGTTAGTACTGTCATTCACATTAGGAACTCTTTGGATACCAAAGAGAAAACGAAAACATAGACATTTCAGACTATTACGTAAAATATAGAAAGAAGTTTCGGCATTCTGCCTAGAGAAAGAACGGCTCCAAATGTTTAAGTTTGGAATTTAACGTTGCAGAAAGTTTTATTTTACCAATCTATATCCATACTTAAAATAAGTTTGTATGTAGGGGGTAATCTCTGGAACTACCAGTTGGATTTGAATAATTTTTGCATTTGATAGCCCAATTCTTGACGAAGGTAAACGCTACGACCCTTAGGAGACGAGTAAAAAGAAAAAAAAATCGAAATTGAAGTTATAAATTGCGAATAAACAGGATTCAAATATCCTGAAAACATTTATTCGTGTTCACATTTTGTAACCTTACTTGTAATTATTATGGACATGGTCTGAAATAAAGGATTTATTTATTATTATTATTTATAAAGCGAGCGTGCGATAGGATGCGACATGATAGGTCGGAAGCCGAAATTTCACGAGGGCGAAGTCGCGGGCAAAAGCTAGTCTTTAATACATTATTTCTCTAATTCTACCCCGCTACCTAGGTTGACTAAAGTTTTAACGTCATTCTTTGATATTGGCAGTAACTATTCTTGTACACACGGCTACACATCAAGCTATACACGTCCAGTATAAGTTGACCTCGCATTGTACGGAAATCCTATACTTAAAATGGAAATTTATAGCTTGATGTGTAGCCGTGTGTACGTATAATTTATGCCATAACGAGAGAAAAAGAAGAATTAAAAATTCATTGATGATTAATTAAAAACGTTTACACTTCATGTGTTATTTTTCATACCTAAGAGTAGTGAATTATTAATTCCTCCACACTGCAGGTGTGAGGGCACACAGGACGTAATAATATCGTTATAATAATAATTAAACAAATAAACAACGTCTTAATGTATGTAGCCAGTCGTAATAATTATAACTAATTAATTCAATATACCTGCTTTTTCAACATTAATACTAGAACTGCGAGTTTTTAGCGCCATTATCTTTATAATGGATATTATGTATTTTCTAAGTTGACATCAGTATTCACAAATCTCACCTCGTGACCTGAACATAAGGTTAAGATCAGATTGACGCGATGACGTGCGATTTTAAAAGGCGCGTTTTAATAAATATTTGCTTTCGATTCGAATCTAGATTGGACTGACCTTGAACGCTGTCAGTAACTGCAGATTGATGTGTCAGCAAATTTTATAAAAATCTTACTATAGGCGTTTTGACTTATGTTAGTTTGACAAATAAAGTCATAAAAGAAAACGTCAAAAAGTTACTTTACGATTATTTTTTTTCGTAAATTGTGACTTTTCTTATTATAATCGCATAAGTAGCTCACGGTAACAATACCATGATCACACAGACAGCGACCGCTCGGCCTCTATTACGTACGTTTTATCGCGTCCGTATGAACTTAGCCTAAAAATAAGATTATTTAAATAAAGAACTAGTTTTGAATGTTGAACGCTATGAATAATTCATTATTTATAATACGATTATTAAAAATTAATTGAATCTATTAATTCTGCAGAACGAAATATTTTTTGAAATGGTTTGCCTTTTTGTCTTTTTAAATGGTGCTTTTTTTAGCCTTTTTGTGTCTCGATCTTGTTTGTTCTTAAAATATGCAAATAGAAATAGTTATACAATAATTATCGAGTCGTCCACATCGTTTTGTTTGATATTAGAATTAAAAAGTTAAGCATAAATTGAATATATACAGTATACACCGATTTATATAAAAAATATTTAGAAGTATTTGGGTACATATTTCAATAATTTAAGTCAGGAAGATATGTTAACAAAAAAAAAAATTTTTTATTTTTTATTACAGTCTAAATCTAAAAAACGGTAGGTACCTATTTTCTATTGAAAAACATTCGCGAAAACCCAGGATATATTTTCCATGGGAAATCTCCAATAATATTGTGCTAGCTAATTGCTATAGAATAATAATCAAAACTTTGACACTTCATAAACACTTGACCAAAACCGGCTGTCAGACATTAACGTAAATCATTAAGCTTTGACATGACATGTGAACTAACACCATTAAAGATTATCGCCAAAAGGATATTTAATGTTTATAGATGTTTTTGTGGAAATTACTTGTCTATGAATTGACCAACCGCCAATCGTTGGCCAGAGCTGTCAAGACCAGCGTAAACTGTCAACTGTTTCAATAAAAAAAAAACTATTTTTATAACATAACATCACGCCTTGTTTCCCCGAAGGGTTGGGCAGAGGTGTGCCTGTAACAGGTACACCCACATTTCGCCATCAACCACGCACAAATCCAGACTCCGAGCTGCTACTGAGAAATTTCAGATAGAAAAACCCAATAACACTTTGCCCGACCCGGGAATCGAACCCAGGACCTCATGCTCAGCAGTAGCGCTTGCGACCAGTAGACCAACGAGGCAACTTTTTTTATTTATGGAATAAATGCAGTATCAACTCAGCCTAGACATAAGCCTCTCCCACGCTGCGCCACAACTCCCTGTCCGCACCCAGTCTGTCCCATCCACCTTCTTAAGGTCATCGGACCATCTAGCTGGAGGGCATCCAACACTACGCTTGCCGATACGCGCTCCGAGGCGCGCTACGGCCATCGTTCCTTCGACAAACATGGCCAGCCCACTGCCACTTCAGTATAATCTATTCAAAATGATGCCTATATTTTTCAAAATAATGTCTTCATTTAGATAATCGTTTTTTTTTTTTTCAAAATAATTTCTTCATTTAGATAATCGTTTTTTTTTTTTATGCTAAAGAGTTCTCATGCTGGGTCTATTTACGAAGGAATATCGTATATTGCCCTATTAATGATGATGTAACGCGAATTGTCCAAACAACTGAATCCGCTTGACACCACCGGTCCTTAAATATTTATACAAGACAGACAGAGTCAACACTGTGGAGCCAAACGATGCCGGCATAAAGACTCATTCATACCATAATCCATTTATTATAACATTAGAAAAATAACAGTTATAACCCTTTCGTTATTTCGATATAAACGTATACTAAGATTCGTTATTTCACGATAAATATAAAGCAATATAATTTATTAACAATTGTAAATTGTTAATAAATTATTACTTAAAAAATTACTCTAAAATGCAGTCATTTCAACAATATTACACAATAAAACTTGTTATTGTGTATTTTTCTAATAGAGTAAAAATATATATTTTCTATATTTATAATACAATTAATCTATATAGTTATAGCAATTCTTTAATTCATGAAAATTGTCGAGCTTAAATGTTAACATCTAAATTATTAGGCGTGAAGACAATTTTTTACAAGCTCGACGTCAACAGAAATACTTACCTACCTACATACTCACAAAAAGCATCTGAAATTCTAAAACAGATAAACAAATGTCTGCCAATATTTTCTTGGTTAGTTTGTTCTCCAAAAACTCATGGTCGTATCACTCGTCAGTACTTAATTTAAGCATAGGTTTTTCCAATTTTTTTAAACAATCGAGTTGTTATAACAACATTAAAATCGTAGTTCTAAACATCATCGTCATATGTGACGATAATGTTAACTTTAATTCGACATGATTTTGTGACGTATGCGTCACAAAATTATGTCGAATTAAAGTCAACATTTTGATAGTTTGCAAACGAAACAATGGTTTTTATTTAGTACAAAAAAACAGATTGAACTTCAATGACCATTAGGTGTTTACGAGCCAACCATGTTTACGAGCCAATCTCAAGAATGTCATTTTCCAGTCAAAATGACCATTATTCATACGTCAGACGACAGATGTCCAGTGAGTTTCCCATTTCGCTAATACATTATCAACAATATGTTAATAATCCTCGACCTCTGCATCGCAAGGCTTTTTTGGACTTGACAAAACATCGAGATTTCTTCATTATATGTAAGTTGAATATAAATGTTTTATACACATAAACCTTCCGGAATAAATTCTCTAAATGATGATTAAAACCGCATCAAAATCCGTTGTGTGGTTTAGAAGAACAACGCAGTCACACAGATAGACACGAAAAGCGACTTTAATTTATAATATGTATATATTTATGATAACAAAATTACTTCTTTATTTTGGGTCATCAACACTTATTTATGACGATAACCTTTTAATTAAAAAAATATATAAAATGTAAACTATGTTTTGTTAACAATTTGAGGGAATTTAGTTTCTTTGAAAACTCGTGAAAAACCCTTTTGAACGATATGGAATTACCTAACATTTTCATTTTATTCACAGACATACGATGAGAATGCTGCCTACTTTCTCGAAAAACAACTGAAAGATATCATATTATATAACAACATCAAGCCTATATTATCCGAAAGGTTAGGCAAACCTATTAGGTACAAGTTACAACATTTCGCCAGTTATGTTTAAGTTCCATGTAATAAGGAGCAAGCCTATTGCCACCAACAAGACGGCAACTGAGAAATTCCAGATGGAAAACCCCAATAACACTTTGCCTGACCCGAGAATCGAACCCAGGACAACAACAGCAACAGCTCAACAGTAGCGCTTGCGACCACCAGACCAACGAAACCATCACTGAAAGATATTGTATTCGCAAAAAAAATCGCGAATTTGGTCATCATAGAGGCACCTTTATAGTTCAAAGGTTGTCATACAGGTTCTACAAGTGACCGGATTATGGAATCAATAAAATATTTAAAATTACATTAGAAACGACAGATTTTTTTCGATAAAAGGTATATATTATTTTGTTTTTTAATCGAAACGCCATGTAGCGATCGATATTTTTCTCTGAGTTATTGGTACCTACTATTGTAACTCGATTGGTGTTTGCAAAACGAAGAATTATAAATATAACATATATATGACATGAACGGCTGAATACTCCTATAATAATGTATAGCTATATCTATACATATTATAAATTGAAGTCGCGTATGGCATCTCTCTGTGGGACCGCGTTATTTTTCTAAACTACGCAATTGATTTTGTTACGGTTTTTATCATCATGTAGAGAATTTATTCCGGAAGGTTTGTGTGTAATACATTAATATTATTATTAATATAAATTTTATAATGATGACGCGTTAATAGTAAATCTTAACTTTTTCTACGTGGTATAAATGGCTGATACTTTTTTTTTTTTGCGGCCTGATTCTATACTAACATTCTTTTATAATTTCAATATTTCTTGTCATATTAGGTTATAGTTTTTATAGTTAATTTAATTATTTATTACCTACATAATAAATAAAATATATATTTTCAAACAGGACTTTCAAGTTACTAGTATCACTTGCAGATCCTTGTATGATAATCTAAGATAATGCTTAAATTAGTGATTCATACATACAAGTTGAATAATAATATGTTTTATAAACCCAACTTTAGCTACCTCATTTCTGCTTATTCCACTATAATTTACTATTCTATTTATGAGATAAATATTACCTAAATAGTTTCGCCCCCTATATTACATGAGACTTAAACATAACTGGTGAAATGTGACTGTACTGTTAGGTACACCTCTGCCTAACCCTTTGGGGAGTTCAGGCGTGATGTAATGTTATGTTATTCATGATATAATCTTTATCCTCTTCTAATTCTTTATTTTTTTCTTTTTTTTCTTTTGTCTTTATTCTCTTCTTTATTTTTTTCTTCTTTTAAATAGAAATTAATCAGTCATATTTGACCCAGACTCGGAGAATATTATGTGCCTTGGGAACTTACAAAATATTGTAAAACATTTTAATTAACATATTTTTATTTTTTTATTTTCCCATTCTTCTCAATTCCAAACTACTTTTTAGACGGGGCACCTAGAATCAATTCTATTTTTCATGTTAATTTTATCGTTTGAAAGTGCCTTTTAATGGCCTACTTGAAATAAATTACTTGACTTTGACTTTGACTCTGGGTCGCCTACATAAATAATATTGTGATTGAATACACTTCAGACTGTCATCAACAGGTTGCAATTAAAGTCGTTGATTACCTAAACGAAGGAATAGAAGTAAGAAGGTTGAATTGCACGAGACATAAAAATATATATCTTCATCAAGTATTTTGCCACTAAATATCGAAGTTGAAATGTTGAACACTTAACAACGGAGGTATTACCGATTGCGATTTTATTTACAAACACTGTTTAATGAAGTAATTGCTTAACTATCTTGTTGGGTAAGCGACTACCAACTATGTATGTTCATATTGTTCATATATAATCGTTTTACGTTCGAGCGAGTATTAAGTGTGTAACAATAGTAGACTTTAAGGGTGTCAGGTTCCACGTCCTTTTTTTCATAAATTAAATATATTAATGTTTGTGACACCTGATTTTATTAGCATTTAAATGGTTGTTTTGCAACTTGGGCTCATCGATTCTGTTTTTTTTTTCGCATTTTTTTCGATTTTTGCGGATTATATATTTTGGTAAATAAGTTATTATGTCTACTTACTAGTATACATAAAACTTTACGCAACGTTGACGTTTCTATGACCTTCGCAATGAGACGTGAAACCTATTAAAATAAAGTTATATATCGAAAAAAACCGGATCGGTATCGAACAGTCATTTCATACCAATACATTTGTGGTCGGACATATTTTATGTTGCATTTTATTTAAGTATATTCAAATAAGGCGTCCATTAGCGCCCCGGGCGGATATTTCAACAAAAATCCTTTCGCAACTTTCAGTAACAGTTCCGAGTTGCATAATATCTTATACTCACCGTGTAAGGGTTAACGTAGAAAGGGAGGGCCGGGGGCACTGACGTAGAGAAAATCACAGTTGAAGCACTTGTCAGCCATGCACATAATCCTTCATTGGGTGAATGGGCACAGGGTCTTTTTTTAAGGTTCAAACGCACTCGCGACACAATTTTTCCGTGTGTGGGGGAAAACTAATGCCGCGCGGCGCGTACGGCGCTTGCGACGGCGAGCGGGTGACTGGCGAGCGCGCGCGCCTCCCCACGTAATAAAACCTTCGCTTTTCAAGAGTGGGGCGCGACGGCTTTTTGAAAATGCAACCTGAACTTTACCTGCTGGATCGGGTCACGTTTCCCGTTAGTCTGGGGTTTTCATTCTGAGGTTATTGGAACTTGGCACTGTTAGATACATTATATCTAATTTTAGATTCGATCATTTATTTTTACATATTTTTGTTTATGTATAAAAATGTACTTTAGATAAAGGCTTTAGTGATTATACAATGCAGTCCCTGGCTGGAGGCAATATGTGTAGCAGTTTAATGCATCCACAGGATTGCCCGGTTCAATAGCCACGGTCGCTAGAGACCAGCTATGTTACAGAAAAAAAAAAAAAAAATATTAGTATTACCAAAATGTATATTGTTGTATTTACGGAAATAATATACAAACACCAAAAAACAATTGTTTGAGCATTTTTAAGCATAATGGTGCCGATTCTCTTGTACACCGAACTAAACTATCACTAAAATTCCTTACTTTTGGCTATGAGAATCTTAAAGCTATTCTGCAAAGAAATTTCTTTTAAAAATATTTTTGACACAACTAAAATCGAATTTGAAAATCCGGACTCCACGTACTTGTTTGCCCTACTCGGTAATTTTTTTTTTAAGCCGGAGGCGCGCACGGCGGGCAGCCTCGACGTGTTTTATGTGGAATTTTTCATTTTTTATATGGAAAATATTAAAAATGATTACCTACATGCTGAGTTTTAGGGGTTTATAGATTTTATACAGGGTGTCGAAATGTTCATTATTTTTGCGATATGACACACTATTTTCGAGATAAAAGCGAAAGAAAAGAAAAAAGAGATACAGTACTGTTTTTGCATACTTCAGGTGCAAAAACAGTAGGTACTGTATCTTCTTTTTCTTTGGTGTTGCTGTGAATTTTAGTTCATTATAACTAATTCTATTCCACACCTTTTTAATCACGATAAAAAATTGTCAAATTTAGTTAGACAATCAAAATTTTAGGTGAAAAACGTCAAATACAGAATGGCCAAATTGCCATTTTCACTAAATTAGTAACTCAGTGCCATCTTAGTGCTGTCAAACTAAAATATTTTACTAATATCACTTTAGCCTATTTCAGAATGGGAAATCGTCGTTTGACAGGAATAAACAAAATTTTGGTGATTTTTAGTCTTGTTTAGAGGTATTTGTGACAAGAAAATCGGCACCCATGGCTACTATCTCAGAATTTGTTTGTCTGTAAAAATACTTTTAAAATATTTAAAACATGTTGGTATAAAGATTAACTTATAATTAAATAAAGATCTGACGTGATAAAACAAGCATAAGCCTAGGTATTGTTTTGTATATTAATTAATTTAATTAATTAATATTTAATAGCACTGAATTTTATCTTAAAATTAGTGGAAACGACTAATTTATGTTCTATAGCCACGGGGGACCAAACTAACAAACGAAAAGAATGAATATATTTTTACTACCTTTTCCAGTTAAAGAAGTCGTTAAACATATTAATTTTCTTTTAAACTTCCTTTAATTTGTAAACAATTTCTTGGAACGAATGATAATGAATAAAAAATCAATCAAGAACACTAATTAATGAATTTAAAGATGCTAAAAATCAATTAACATATTATTTAAATTAACATAAAACGTTGAAAACAACGTGCTAAAAACTAAAATAACAAAAACAGGAGTTTGTTAAAATCGTCCCTATAAAAGACATCAACGGGAGTCTAGAGGCTGTTATTTTTTTACCACCATTTTTTTTTTTGCGGAATTGAAAATAAGAATGTTTTAAGGTTATTTATTATGTGCAATTAAATATTTTTATAGCAGTTTACATGTAAGTATATATGATAAATATAATAATAAAGTATTAATTAAAATTATGATTTTGTCATTCGATTTGGTATGTCATGAAATTGTCATTGGTGCTGATTCTCTTCTTCTTTACTGAAATGTGTTTTTCTTGGGAGAAAAAGCTTATTCTGTTGGCATTTACAACAAGAACTAATCTGTAGGTCTTATTGAGGCCCTGCCGGGGCTGCGAATATGGGCCGAAAGGGACATCGTGGCCTCCGGCAACAGGGAAGCCGAAGGAACACGAAAAAAAAAAAAGGTCTTATTGAGGCATCCTTTTTTTTTCTGTGGGAAATTATCAAAATAACTTCTCCCGCTCTGGGTGGAGCGGGAGGGCGTGTCATACTCTTATTGACTAAAACCCACCCGTGTTCCTTCAGTTGCCATGTTGCCGGGGGGCCACGATTACCCTTTCGGCCCGTATTCGCAGCCCCGGCAGGCATTGGCCCTAGCGGACCCCGTCAATTCTGCTGACATCTCTTTGAGGCGCGTGTGGAACACAACGGGCCGTCGAGCCGGGCCTGGTCCTTATCGGACGGCAAGCTACCCATTGCTCACCGTCCGCAAGCCCGCGCCTACGGTGACCGGAAATCTGCCAGTGATTCCCGACGCCCAGGGCGTCTCCTCCTGCGGCGGTTAGAGGCGCGAGGGCGCGAAATTTGCCTCTCCCTTACACGTTCCGCCTCCTCCTTCGCGAGCATTACTGCTTCACAGAAGGAGGTGACGGCCTCCCATTTCCTCTCGCTCCGTACCATGGCCCGAATCAGGGCCGGACGCGAGAGATCACCGCCGCCGATCGCTCCACGAGGACACGGCGATGCCCCGCCCAAGCCGGGCAGACCTCCACCGTATGCTCCACCGTGTCCTCCGGGCGATCCACACAGTGACGACACCCGGGCGTTTCCTCCCGCTTTATCCTGAACAGGTACCTCCCGAAACAGCCGTGTCCGGTGAGGACCTGCGTCAGGCGGAAGGTGAGGACGTTGAGGCGTCCTGGGTTCAATATCCGGTTGGATACAGTGTTATCACGCTTTCCAATGGAGAATTCACAGTTACAGCCCGGAAGCTCGGAGTCCAGATTTATACGGTTAATGGCAATAAGCTTGCCCCCGTTGCTTAATGGAAAGCGGGTGTATTATATATCTGCCTACCCCTTTGGAAAATAAAGCCTTGATGTTAATATTTTATATTAATTAGTATCTGGGCGACCGAGCTCTGCTCTGTTGAAAATAGAGAATACTCATTCAATAATTTCCTAAACTATTAATTAGTAAGTCACTATCATGGCAGCACGGAATTCCATGCTGCCATGATAGTGACTTACTAATTTCATGCTGCCATGTAATTATTCTTTGTCATTAATCTTGTTCTAAACTTTAGGCGACCGAACTCTGCTCGGCTGAAATTACGGAGAAAACAAATTTTCCCAGATATGAGACCTAGCTAGATCGATTTTTCGCCTCCGCAAACCCCTATATTGCAACGTTCATCAAAATCGTTAGAGCCGTTTTTGATGAACGTGATTACAAATATATATACAAATATTGCTCGTTTGATAGTATAGGATAGGATAAAGAAAAAAAAAACTGTTGGTATTTTCAACGAAAAAATTGATAACTAAACTGTGCTTGTTAAATTATCAAATCACGAATAGCTACTGTTTCTAGTTGGTTATTATAGATAATAACATAGTATTTAATTATACATAATTATATCAAATATCTATTGTGAAATAAGAACCATCCTTGCTCTAAAATAACTAATTTAGTTCCGAATATAATTATTTAACCTCAAAATGGATACTAATCCCCAAATGAATCTTAAAGTCGTTACCCCAATATCATAATTTAAACTGTTTAATAAAACTACATATTTACAATATTTCAGGGATAAGGAAAATAATATGAAACACCAATATATTTTGTCAGTCATTTATATTTCTTTGTCAATATCAAATTCAATATTCTACACCATACCATCACATCTCCTATTCCCCACATAATATCACAATTCAATCCGTATTCTAATATTTACCATAAAACTAATAAGTTACCTTAATTTATAGTAGATTTCCAACCAATCCTATGCCAATCTATCTTTTTATCGACACAGCCACTAAGGACGTCTTACCGTCACGAGCGCCTAACCTAGGAGGTATGTAGTTCCCGCGCTATTTTTTGACACATCAAATCTTTGGGTGTTGCCAGTACAATATCAAACAATTACGTATAATAAATTGAAATCTAACAATTGTATATCACGTTACTTCTGAAAAGAAACGGAAATAAGTATTTACTTCAATATTTTCATATCGCGAGTGATCAATCATTGTTCAGAATGCTAACCTTGTCCCCAAATCGTATTATTGGATAATTTTGATTGCAGATACGACTAACTTCGAGTATAAGAGTAAGTGGTGCTTAATTAAGGTGCTGTTTCTCCATTTGTTATTATTTTAAAACTTTTTGTTATACAGTGTGATGATAAGGTTATCACATTAATTGAAACCACATATTCTACATAACGAATTTTAAACATAGGTACACAATTAAAAGAATTAATAAAAATTTACATTCTAGCCTTTTTTTATTTTAGTATTTAACAACATTAAACTTAATTTGTTATTATTTAATAACAATACAATATATATATTTTTTTTAACTGTTGATACCATCGCCCCGCGCGTGTACTGCGTGTGACTTATTATCAAGGGTGGTTTATTTCGTGCCAATTTTTTAAATATTAGTTTTCTATTTTTTGTAAAATTATTTATTTTATTATTTTAACAGACCGATTGTTATCGGTTGCTGTTGTAACCACTGTACTATTTAATGTGATAACCTAATCACCACTCTGTATTTATCAGGATAGCTAAAATGTCGCCGGCTCTACCTAAATAGCTACATGATAATACGACAGCCTATTATGGTCCCACTACAGGCCAAAGCCTCTTCTCATACAGAGACGGCACGAGCCTTGATCACCATGTTTGTTCAAGACATGTTGGCGATTTCAGACGTATATATATGTCACCGTATAATTATAAACTTCTTTAGTTTATAATCCATCGGTATTATTTCCGTTAGATTATAAACTGTCGAAAAATTGTGAACTGTGACAAATCATTTACAATTTAACGCATAATTTTTCGATAGTTTATAATGTATCCATGAAAAACTGACAAATTGTGAACTGATAACCAACTTGTTTGCGCCTAGCGCTAATATTAAATAGCCTGTGTGGCTGCGAGCAACTTGGAAGTAGCGCTCGCCGGCCGCTGCCGAGGCACCGCTCGCTTCGCTCGCTCGGCTCGCGCGCTCTTGTTCACAGTTCTAACCTAACCTAACCCATTTCACTCAGTTCACAATTTTTCGACAGATTATGATCTAACGAAAATAATACCGATAGATTATAAACTAACGGTGCTCACAATCTTACGGTGACATATGCATAATGTATAAAAACCCTGTCCGATCTGTGAGGGTGTTGTTGGGTATAGTACTGAGAGTCTATTTAAATTGTAATTTTCAAGAAAAAAAAAATGATTGCCCAATTTTTTTTCAATGAGGAGTTTTACCGGTTTATTACATGGGGCGCGGGAGGCCGTCGTTTAGCGGGTGTCTACAAGTTATAACTTATCAAGCCTGTTGAAAAAAAAATAAAAATAATTGATTTGGGGTAATTTTCTACAAAAAATGTGAATTTTAAATAGTATTAACTTTTTTTTTCAATAATAATTAAAAAAAATCATTACTTTTTGGTATTTTAATTGCAGTACCTACGTGCCTCTTTCAGATTGGACAGGTTTTTTTACATATTGTAAGTATATTAACTGCAGGTTTCCTCACGATGTTTTTCCTACACCGCAGTCAGTTACGTGCAAGATAAACTCAAAAAGTACATTTGAATTGAAAAAGTCACATTGGTACTTTCCCGAATTTTAAACCACAAACTCGTGCATGAGAGGTGAAACCTTAACCCCACCAACACGACATGATACCTACATAATATTTTTGATGTGTAATATTTTTCCTCGTTTTCCTGCAATCTGTGTGACGGAAGTGTGTAACAGGAAGCCGGGGAATCGCGCGCTATTTGATTTAACCAATGAGCGCGCGCGATTGTAATTGGTATTAGGTATATTACCGACTAGTTTTTTTATCTACACCCATGCTATAAAACCTCTATAAAAGTTTCTGGAACAGTTAGCTTATTGGCAACATTATAACAGCCAGTGTCATAATAACCATTACCTCATCCCAATGAGTGTTACAATGTTGTACTAAATTTCAATACGCAACTCGTTTCAACGTTCAAGCGGGGGACAGCAGCACCCGCTGCACGCATGTGTGTGTGATGTGCTGCTGCAGGCGACGTACATACTCGTACGTGCAGTTATACTGAATTTCGTGGGAATTTCTTTATTCTTGATCTTGAATTACAAACACCCAATGGTTTCAGAAACTTTTATAGAGGATTCATATCATGGGTGTAGATAAAATATTGTATGCAACTGTTATAATTAGGTATTAAAAAACACATGCTCGGCTTTAATACCCCTTATTATACAACAGTTGCATAAATAACTATTAATACACCCAAAAACGAAAAACCAGTCAGTTACCGATAACCCAACTACTCCTTAACGAAACCACACCCAGTCAAACATAGACCGTTCAAACTGATGCGTGCGCGCAACCGGTCAGGGGTAGCTATTCAGGCCGCTACGATCAGTCGAACGAAATAATGCACGCGATAATTACCTCTAGTTAAATAATCGACGTGGTTCAATTATAGCAGTTCTTTATTAGACGTTTAGGGTGATTATTGCGTAATAATTATACGTTCGACCGCATATTGTTCTTGTTACTGCAGGAATTTGAAAAATCAGGCATTCTTTACCAACTTTTGTTTACTTTTTATAAAATAGTGGTTGCGAACGGCCCCGACTTACTTATCGTGAGTTTGAACCCAGGAAGATGCTTTACTTTGTGTAAATAATTTCATCACCACTACTCTCAAAACGGTGAAGGAAAACATCGTGAGGAAACCGGCAAATCCTAGAAACAAAAATTCGAAGACATGTGATATCTACCAACCCGCACTGGGCCACGTGGTAGATTACAGCCCACTCCCTCTCAAAGAGAGGAGGCCTGTGTCCCAGCAGTGGGAACATTATAGGCTGATTATGCTTATGCTTACCAACTTCTGTACACTGGATTTTGAATTCTTAATGCGCGTTGGGCATTTCTGAGATGGGAAAAAACAATTGAACTCGCGACACCGTTACCGACACCTCATTTGTATACACTCGATTATGCTCTTTATTTAGATATGGTTACGGACCAATGTTCTACATAAGTATTTTTCCTACACCAAAGCGATCTTGTTCAAGTTTTCACTTCTGTCGGCACTCGCGGAGTGCCACTGTTTTTTTAAAATATACTATCCAACTTTCTGCGTACGAACTTTTTAGGTTGGTGTCGAAAATCCTCTCTTTAACGCACCTCTTCAGTTCCTATGAAAATTTTCTTTCCAAATTAATTATTTCAATCTTCAATCAGCTTTCAGTCAGCTTCTAGAAGTCGCTGCTACTTTATATCCAGAAATAAGTTCAGGAGACCTATGTGACAACTTTCTTGAAACTAATAGATTAGCCTCTCTACCTACAGTAATTCACTAAGTAAAAACCTAATAAAGTACAGAAATTGTGAAACACACCACATTGATGACCAAGATTATATCTGAACTTTAAAAGTGACTTTGACCCCTTTTTTTTGGGTGGGAAATTATCAAATAACTGCTCCCACCTTGGGCGGCGTGTCAGACTCTTACTGACTAAAACCCACCCGTGTTCCTTCAGTTGCCTGTGTGTTGTCAGGGGCCACGGTAACCCTTTCGGACAAACCCGCAACCCCGGCTGGCAGACTTTGACCCTAAGTTTGTTTTGCCATTTCTTCTCACGAATAGTCAGATAGGAAATTTAGACTCCATCTGGCTTTTCTTTTTCTATGTGTAACATCTTTTCTTCGGCGAAATCTGTATTTTTGTAAAATAAAGTTATTATTATTAAATCTTTCCTCTCGCTTTCCTGCAATCTGTGAGACTGATTTCGTGAAGAGGGACGGAAGTGTAAACAGGAAACCGGGGAAGCGCGTGCTATTTGATTTGACCAATGAGCGCGCGCGGTACTCGAGTTGGCCGTCAGATGGTACCAACCCATTTTCCGAGAGGTTGGTACTGTCAGCCAAGATGTCAGAAGTTACACATTATTTGCGACTACTGTAAAGCTCGCTCATTTTTTTAATATGGCGTTTATTAGTGATTCCGATATCCTATATACAGAATAAACAATTCCATTTAATTTTCATTTCGATGTCAAGCTGTGAAAACAGCGATATTTTATCATCAATTTTAAACGAAACTTCACCAGTAATTCAAAACAACTACCAATTTATTTTTAAAGACAATAAAAAAAGACAACGAAATTAATTTTAACCGTATCCGTACATAAAATTCTTATTTCGAAATGAAGTACTGACCGGAAGTCAGTTTGTCGTCTTTCTCGCTTCCGTTTCAGTATTCCCTTTATTGTGAGCAAGCCTTGATTGTTTTCGTACAACCTTCGTTTGATCGATCAGCTTTTCCTACAAAACCTCTAATTTCATGGAGATACTTCCTATATGACTATCTCTGGTTTAGTGGTCGTAGATGGTTAAAAGCGCGACTGCTGAGCGCGTCTTGGGTTCGATCCGCGGAAAAATTTAAGTGAGTTTTTTAAAAAGGGCTGAATCCCGCGTGCCCGGTTAATGGTAATAAGTTAGTTACCTGCATTGGATGGCCCTACCCTAGACAACTTAAAACATAACTGGAGAAATCCTGGTGTAATAAAATACAACTAATAAAAAAATGAAACTACTTAAAAAACCGGCCAAGTGCATGTCGGACCACGCACAATGAAGGGGTCCGTAGTTGGGATGAATTTATCCCAAAAACAAACTTAACTTTGTAGTTGAAAAACATGTTCCCCCATTCGGAATGTATGGGAAAACATGTTTTTACAACTGCAAATATAAGTTGGTCGATTATTACTCGTTAACTTGTAGAGCCTACTTAGCTGTGATAGTTTTCCTTTTAATTTCGTTATATTATGAACTACTGCTGTGATATTTTTTACACATCCAAAACCAACCATTTAGCTGGCAGGGGGGGCACTTGACTCTAAAAAAATTAGCGCTTTAAAGCTTAATATTTCACAAACGGATCCCTGAATCCAAAAATGGTTTCCACATACTCACAATGTTTTTGAAGAACCTTTCCAATGATACCCCACACAATGGGATAGAAAAAAAAACATCACGTGTAGGGGAGGCAACCTAATGTTTTTTTTTTTTCATAATTTTGTTTTACCACTTTGTTGGCGTAATTAATATGTATACCCATGCCAAATTACAGCTTTATAGTACTAAGAGTCTCGGAGCTAGACCGCGGACAGACAGAAGGACATGACGAAACTATAAGGGTTCCATGTTTACTACGGAACCCTAAAAAGGCACTTAGGCGTCAAAGCCCTTCTCTACAACGCTGTGATCCTGGAATGCGCCCAGAACTGGCAGCAGAACCACATTTTTTTTTTTAATTTTTACTCTACCGGAGGCAACCAAGTTAGATACGTCAGATATAATTAAATACTTCCTTATTTCTTCAGACCTTGTGCCACTGTTTCTTAGAAAATTAATATTTCTGGTCATGCAGGTTTTAGTCTCATCTTTTCTTGGGTTGACATCATTTTGCGGTTATCGCGCATTATGTATTTCGCCTAAATTAGTGGTATCATGTTACTTAAAATTAATTATATTTTACAGTCAGCGCGATGACGGTGGATCCTGGAACTTATGATTATAATACTGATTCTATGACGCACCCTGATTTTCAAGGTTACTAATCACAATTTTTTAATTGTACCAAGAAGATCTTAGATCATCCGTCGATGAGTTTATCTTGGACATTACTGATATCTGTCTGTCTGTCTGTCTGAACACTGTAAGGAAACCTGGACTTATATATTCATTACGAGTCTGAAATCGCCAACCCGTCATGAGCATGCGTGGTGATTATTGCTCGTGCCTTCTCTGTATGAGAAGAGATATATGTGGTGTACACTTTATTGTACACCACATTATACATTACAAAAAGAAAAAGACGTCGACACCCTTACGCCATCCCATCTTCCTAGCACGGCGGGCTGTGCTGGGGCTGCTGCTGCAAGTGCGGAAAACCTCAAACGGCGCAAATACTCCAATCTTATTGGGACTTATATGTTTGAGCCGTTTGGGGTTGAAACATTAGGGTCATGGGGTCCGAGTGCCCACTTAGTTTTTCAAGATATCGCCAAACGGTTAGTCGACTCTTCACGTGACCAGAGGGCTGGCCTACTCTTTGGCCAAAGAATCAGATTGCCATACAACGTGGCAATGCTGCCAGCCTTTTGGGCACTTTTCCTGTTGATAGCGATGCGGACGAATTTTATGATGCCCTGTGACTACTCCCCCCCCCCCTCTTTTTATATACTTGTACATATTATTGTTATTATTTTATGTCTGTTAGTTATTAAAATTATGTATATAATGAGAAGTGAATAAAAAAATCATTATTCTAAAAAAAAGTAATACACTACCAAAATATACAATGGGCGGGCCTTATCGCTTACTGCTTCTTCAAAAGCTTATACAGCTTAAATGTATTTAAAAGCAAATTAAAGACATATTTAAGACAAAGACAAAGACATTTATTCGTTGGATATGGTACATAAAAAGTTGGTAAGGTATAAACAAGTTCAGGACACATCCGCCGCTAAAAGCGGCATACGAATATTTACATTTAGGTCATAAAACCTAACTTATATACTACCTAAACTCTAATAACAATACAAAACACAGACTCTATTAAATTTTAAATAAAACACAACACACACACACAGCACAATAAAATACAAATAAAAGAATAAAACACAACAATATTTGTAGGTAAGTATTATAAAACTAAATAAATCTAATATGTATTACCCTTATAATCAAAAAAATATTTTAATGTATAAAAATTATTTTGGAGAAGCCATGTTTTGAGATTTCTTTTGTAGTAATTAAATGGTTGTTCTCTTATTACTTTTGGAATATGGTTGTAAATTTTTATGGACGTAAGGTAGCTGTTTCTATACTGGAGAGTGCTGTTACAAAATTGTTTTTTTAGCTGACAAACGACATCCATTATTAAATGAATGATTTGTGAATTATTATGTATTTTTGTGTATTTGTGTGTTGTATTGTTATTGTTTATGTCTTTTTCTTTCTTATATTAGTGGAAATGAATTTTTAAATTTAAATGGAATATTGGTGATTATTTAATTTATTGTTACTAAATTATTGACATAAAATTATTTATTAGTGATATTGATATATTTTAAATGCGTATTGAATTTAAATATGAATGTAATGTTTATGAGCTGCTACACTGTTTTATCATTTTATTTTATCAGTACTGCAATATTTTCAACACAATGTATTTTGTTATGAAATAAATGACTTATGATCTCTTCCAGGCAACCTTGGAATGCACAGTGATTTTCTAGACATAAAATGGAGCTGTCTTTGGTGAAAATAAAAACTATATAAGTACAATATACTGTTAGATGACAACACCGGACACTCCCCTCCAGCGCAGCCGCGCCTATAAAACGAAGAAGCTTGCGTGGACTCGTCCATTTTGCCGTTGGTCGTAGACCCATCTACATTGTTGCTCTGCCTATTTCGTGTTTCAAATTCAAATTATATTTTTAAATTCTATGTAATTTTTCAGTTTGATATTAAAATTATTTTTTTAATGTTTTATTTATAAGATCAGAAGTGGGATATGAAGGCCTTATCCGCTAGAATACCATCTCTGATTCTATAAATTTGAGGTAGTTTTGTTAAACGTGTTCTATCAGTAATTTTGAGGTTAAATTGGGCAGAGACACAATGTCTTCTGATAACAAGAGGAAAGGGAGACGTCATGCACGAACTCCCTCGCCTCCTAAAAAGTTAGACGAGATTTTAAAAAGACTTCAAGATCTGGAGGAGCGGACGCGTGGGAACGAGTCGCGACCTGCTTCGGCCAGCCTGGGGTCCTGCCACGCTCTGGTCATGCCGAGCACGCCGCTGCCAGACGTGGAGCCCGCCACAACACCTGCCTGCGCACCCCCAGCGTCTACCGCCCCGACGCAGGAGTTTCCTGCCACGCCGTTGTCAACGGAGAACGACGCTAAAACTATGGCTGAACGCTTCCTGGACGCCATGATGACACTCCCGGTGAGATCAAACCAATATTTTGTCTCTGATTTTGATCCGAGTGTTCATGATGTCGACACGTGGTGCGATGAAGTTGATAAAGCTCGATCGCTTAATCGTTGGGAGGATAGTGAATGTCTTGCTCGCATAGGTCGTTGCCTTAAGGGGGAAGCCCGGAACTGGCGTGGTGAGTGGACTCCTGACACTTGCGCTGGTTTCTTTGAAAGTTAGTTGATAGCTTTCATTTGTTTTATTCTTGTTGTATGCACCCAGCTTTTGCTTACACTTTGTAGACTGTATGTACCAAACAATCACTGGTTGTATTTGTTTTGTGTTGTTGGGTGCCGAGGCTCATGTAAATCCTGAGTGCACGTGGTTTTGGGTGGCACAGACTGTGGACTGTACTATTGAGAGTGCAGCCCATGGTGAAGGTATCGTGGTTGACGTCGGTGGGGCCCATGCTGACTATAGACCGAGTGTAAAACCTGAAGTAGGTCTTGTGGTTGACCTGCTGTAACCGATGTAAATCCTGATGCGCGCATGGTATTTGGTGTGGGAATATGACCTAAATAAATCCTACTTGCGATATGAAGAGTCGTTGAGTACGACTGCGTTTCTGTGCAAAGTGTTTGTGTTGTTCGGTACATAAAGTCACTGCTATTTGAATTACATCTGTTTCGCTATCATGTGTAATAATTTAAATTGTGATCTTAACGTATGTGCATTGTGGTTACAGGTTGCGATGAAGATCAAGCATTCGACCATGAGGACGATGGTGCTGGTCCATCATCAAGAACTAACGAAGGCTGCGAGGACGCTGCCATGTCAGGAGAGGCCGTGTTAGATGACAACACCGGACACTCCCCTCCAGCGCAGCCGCGCCTATAAAACGAAGAAGCTTGCGTGGACTCGTCCATTTTGCCGTTGGTCGTAGACCCATCTACATTGTTGCTCTGCCTATTTCGTGTTTCAAATTCAAATTATATTTTTAAATTCTATGTAATTTTTCAGTTTGATATTAAAATTATTTTTTTAATGTTTTAATGTTTTATTTATAAGAATACTATAATAGATACACATTTGAGCGTTTGTTCAATTAATCCATTTACAGGCACTTCTGAATTGTCAAGGAGTCAGTCAGAAATATGAAGGAAGTTGCCCATTCCAAAGAGTAGGTACCTATGGAGAAGAATGGGCAAGAAACTCCACGGACACTCCTTTTTTTTTTCATTTTTGGTAACATCATTCATGTTGAAATTACACATGTATGTAAAAAGACTTACACGTTAAAAGCGTCTGTAATAAAAAGACAATAAAAACGAAGAATAATTCTAAAATTAAAATAAATTATGGCAGCTAAGAGATGACCAGTCCCAACTGGCGGCGCCCGTTCACGAACATGACGCATAGATCAGCAACATTCAGCTCAATCATTTTGAAGGGAGCCAAATGATCCAACACTCGCGTCACCTTCAGCAAGACATCTGAGTGAGCATGACATACTCACAGCCGCCAGGACACGTTCAAGTCAATGAAAGACATATTACCCGGTAAATGGTAGCTCTTTAGTACATAGTACTCACACCTGTGCTATGCAATTATATAATACAAAGGAGATTGAGTTTATCCAATGCAAAGGTGATGTTACAATCTTCATTCAACACAAGTATTATTATTATCAGTTGATTGAAAAAATACTTACTTTTTCTCGTGATTTTCTAGTTGCCAAAAATCCTTGTTATCCAACGTGAATCATTAAGTAAAGTAGCGCGCGGTATAAAAACTTAAAGAACTGCAAGTATCGAACGAAACGAGACGGTCACATTGATAATTTTAAATCCGTAACCTCTGTAAAAGTGCATGATAAGTGCCGAAGTGTTTACATGAGTAAGAACCACAGATATAGATATACCTAGATAACGCAAGAGCAACTACTTCGCGTGCCATTTTCGTGCCCAGCTTACGTACAATAATCGTAAGCTGCCACTTTCGCGCTCAGTCTGCATCGGTGCCACGCTTGTCGGAAGTCAGATTTAAAATTGAAAATGGTTAATTACGCTGTTATAAATTGTAAAAACTGTGCAAATTCGAGGAGAAAAAATAAAAGAAACGTTTCCTAGTGCTTGTGACGTCATAGTAGGTAGTCAAAAAATGGCACGCTTGGTTTTCATACAGATCGTGACACTTGCGTTATCTAGGTCTATCTATATCTGTGGTAAAAACTGTACTCAAGCAGAGAAACCGCGACTAGAACAAGGAGAAACTACAGCTTCTCCATCTGTACTCCGTAAAAGCGTGTTTTTGACCGGGACTACCGGTTGACCTTAAATGATGCTCTAACCGCGCGCTCTCCGCCCTTTATCTCGAAAACGATACAACGTATAAAAAAAAATTTGATACAAATGTTGTAGGCAATTTTATCCTCTATAATATTGATAGTAAATACAAATAGCGAAAAACCCATAGGAAACGAGATATTTGCAAAAACCAGTCAAGAGCGAGTCGGACTCGCGCACCGAGGGTTCCGTACCTACCCATTATACCGCCATAATAAAATTGGTATCATTTTTATTGGTAAAAAGATATGGGCAAATTTAGATTTTCGCGAAAACTTGTATAAGTACCAATATTTACCTTAATTTTCAACTTTTTATTATTCTGAATTTTCCCTTTATTTGTGCTGTAAGACCTTGCTTTTTGCCAAATTTCGAGATTCTAAGTCTACGGGAACTACCATATAGGTTTTCGACCCAAAACCTATAGGGTACTTCCGGTTGACCTAGAATTGTCGATTTTGGTTAAAAGCAAGGTACCTTAGATTTTAATAGTCGCGTACTACCATATCGACGCCTGAGTGAAAACCTCGTAAATGTAAAAGAAGTAACTTTTCAGGAGGAAGAAAAAACTGCGTGCTGTGAGATTTTTGTACGGCGTCTTTTATGATTTTTTTATTAATTAATATGGAAATTTAACCCGCTTTTATATCTAGAACTGCGAACATAAAAGACACCGTACAAAAACTTACAGCACGCAGTTCTTTCTGCATTCTGAAAAGTTACTTCTTTTAAACTTACGAGGTTTTCACTCTAAGGCGTCGATATGTAAATTTTGAGACAACTCTTAGGATGTCAAATTACAAGTTTATACGAGTTTATAGCTGGGTATCTCAAATTCCGAGATACTTACCTAATTTTGACTAAGATGACTGGACTACAACGTCATGTGGAATGACAGCTCACTTCACCTACGTTTTCACATTGACATTATACAAAATAGACCGGATATTTCTTTATTACTTAAACTCGTCCAATTTGAAACCAATTTATCCGCTAGCAATCTAACAATATATATCTGGCTTAACAGGCAAAGTCTTTACCTAAACCAATAATACTTAAACAAACAGACTTAAACATAAATCTCAGCTCTTATAACATTAAACACAAACATAATATGTTTTAAACAAATATACCAGGTGTTCAGGAAGATATGACAGTTAATACAAGGCTCCACAGTCCACACGACTCGTCATTAACATGTGAACATAATTATGATATTTCTCCAAGGAGTTCCGTGTGCCATTTGTCTATTTGATAGAGTTTACTTATAAATATCAATATTATTATTATTCAACAGTCATTATCATTATTGTTGGCACTTTTGAAGTAGACTGATTCATCTTCACATTAGAGTTGGGTCCGATATCATGTCACATGTAAAAATCATCGATATTTTAAAATCATTTCATCATGCAATGACAACGACAGAATCATCAATGCTTTTAAATCATTTCATGAGTGAACGAGAACTTTGGTGATTCGGATGCTACGTTGTGAGGCTGCATGATCGGTGATAATTAGGTCACAGAATTTAGTTTCGATAAAATGCCCGGTGCTAGGCGCACGTCGCTGCAACAATGCTGTCACTTGCGTTGTTTAAGCGCGGCAAGTGTTATCTAGCATTTTGTGTTTCGTAAATCATTGTTTTGATTAAACGAGGACGACCACACTTATACAAAAAGTTTGAAGTTAAGATTGAAATATTATGTAGGTACTTGTAGGGAAGGTGCGTATATACACGATCAAATTTTCACACCAGGTATTTACTTGCAAGAACGAGATTGCCATGTAATACAAAAAAAAAATCGCAAATATCGCAAATGGAAACATATTGAAAATTTCCATGATTATTAATCATTACTATTCTAAATACACTGCCATGAATGTCGCAAACAAAGAAAAATTTAATTTCGCAATCTAATTTAGAGGATAACCCATATAGTGTACAAGTACGACCAATGCCCACTAAATAATCATAATTTCACAAAGCCGTTCCACAATCATTTGAAGTGACGCATGACGTGATCATATTCTCAAATAAAAATCATTGATGATTTTGTCATTGTTCCCGTCATCGATATTTTTTTATCATTGTCATGCAGTCATTGATACAGAAAAACCATCACTCAGCCCATCTCTACTTCATATCTGTATTTCTCTAAAGCTTAGAGGAGCTCGTAGCTAAGTAATAACAGTAAATTGTATATGTGAAGACGATGCGCCTGGAATAAGATAAAAATAGGTAAAAATAATTAAAAATGAAGCAATGATAGAAAAAATAATTATGAATGTGATGGATACATGGTGCTCACATATTTACAAGCATTGTAAAAGTACCTATACGATATTCCTAAAAAATGTACAAGTAATACTAATAAGTCAGTGTGTGAGTTCAAGTAATCACAGAATGTAAAATCAATGTTATAATAATTAATTATACAATTAAATTAGCAACCAGTTTGATTTTGTCTAGACTCTAAATGTCCAATGGAGCTAGACCAGCATGTTTCCAAGAATTCTTATCTTGGATATAATCCTTTAATTTGTAATATGCTTGTTAACAAGTTACTGGGTTGTGAACGTCAGATAAGCAGTCACTCCATGTAATATACTACTATTCAGCTGCAGCCGGTTAGACTGGAAGCCGACCCCCAACATAGTTGGGAAAAGGCCAGGTAGATGTATTGACAAAAAAAAAAAAATCTTTGTAATATTAGTGTAGAAGTGTCGCCCCATATTCATAGAAGGACTTACCTGCTGGACGAATTGTGGGTGAAACATACACCCTTATACCACACACCTCTACATACCTCTTAAGCTTGGGTTCTCTAGGAAAGCAGTTCCATCATAATACAACAGCCATCTTGAAAATCTGTATTTGACATTAAGAGGTCAAAAAACTGTGCAAAAACGCTTTGTATTTGGACAACAGCTATTGTGTAACCATTCACCATTTTCATAATATAAAAAAGAAAACAGGTTTGTATTTTTGTTTGTAATGAATAAACTCAAAAACGAGACCGATTTTAAAAATTCTTTCGTCAGTAGAATGCTATACTATCACTGAGTAACATAGGCTATAATTTTAAAGATATCACGCGGGCGAAGTAAAAATGTAAAATGTAACAATACAGGGTTAATGGTTATACGTTGGCAATACATTAAGAGGATGTAGGAGGCGTCATTTACAACCTTGACTCCTATACAGATGTCAACAATCGCGTAATTTGATATTTTATATTTTTACTTCATGATACATTTTAAAATATAAAAAAAAACTACCGACTTCCAAAAAAAACACTACAAAGTGAAAAATAACTTTAATTTCGGAAGTCGGTGTCTTGGGTTTTGTGTTTTCGTTTTTTGCCACCGACTTCCGAAATTAAAGTTATTTTTCACTTTGTAGTGTTTTTTTTGGAAGTCGGTAGTTTTTTTTTTGTAAAAAGTTTTTATTTTTCACTTTTTAGTTGTGGTACCTACCGCACACACATTGGGATACCACTACTTACTACCAGTGTCAGGAACTTATCATATCATCTACATACTAAGTGGGAAAAAAAATACGTATTTTGTAGCTAACTCAAAAACTACCCAAGCAAAGTTAATAAAATTTATATGAGACCAATTTGGGAGAATACCCTTTCAAACAAAAAAAGAATTTTCAAAATCGGTCCACAAATGACGGAGAAATCGGTGGACATACTTACATTAAAAAAAAAACATACGCGTCGAACATATAACCTCCTCCTTTTTGGAAGTCGGTTAAAAATGTCAATTTACTCGAAAATGGTTGACATTGGCATAGGGGTCATCGGGGTAATTTGATTACAAATGACCTCTCCTACATCCCCTTAATGGATTGCCGACGTATAACCAATAAACCCTGTATAAGTAAATCAAAGTTGAACAAAAGAAATCTTTCACTCTCATCTGTCAAATTAAAAAAGTGAAATCAACATGAGTATACTAAATGTCAAATTCTAATACAATAGATTTGTTAGGATATTAAATTACTCAGACAATGGCACAATAGAGTCAGGTTTTGACTGTAAATTATCGGCGCGATTCCTATCTATAATGTGTAGTCATTCGTTGTATGTATGTCTTTCTCCCAATTACATTTTACAAGTAGGGTTCAGTAGGATGCAAGCACCAAAATATCAGACAACTCGCGTTCACAAGATTTTTACAGTAACGCTTCGTCTGACTAACCACTACCAATTTCCCTTCAAAAGTTGAAAAGTTGTGCAGCACTGGTAGATAACAAAGTAGTCACTCTAGAAAATATCTAACGAAAGCATACAACCCTAATTTAATAATGACCTACAATAATCATCTTTACAAGGTCATAAAATAATGACATGTACAATAATGGACCCTGTTAAACAGAATAGATCCAACCAACAATTTTTATGAAATTGAGTTACGTACATGACGAGAATCTACACATCGAGTTTTATATTTGCATAAAAGATCCTGGCGGTCTGATGACATCGCCCTAACAAAAACTACCAGATGATTATAACTTGGCCTGACATTTTTGTTTACACCTAAAATTCAAATTGCATTTACTCAAAACTAACAAAATGTTGGTTGGATCTAATCTGCTTAATTGTACATGTATACAACAGAGGGGAAGGAGTCATAGAGCATCAAAAAATTCATCCACATCGCTGTCAAAAGGAAAAGTCCCCAAAAGCCTGGCAGCATTGCCACGTTGAATGGCAATGCAGATTTTTTTATTTAAAAATAAGCCCATCTCGGTCACGTGAAGATTTGACCAACAGCAGCAACAATCTGCCCAGTCTTCTACCAACTATGTCGGGGTCGGCTTCCAATCTAACCGGATGCAGCTGAATACCAGTATTTTACATGGAGCGACTGCCTATCTGACCTCCACAACCCAGTAACTGGGTGATAAGATACCCCTTGGTAAAACTGGTCTGTCAGACTTTCGGACATCAGACGACCCGTAACGACTGTCAAAGATCCACGAATGACAGCCGGGACTAGGGGCTTAGAGTCCATCTACAACAATTACATAAATAAAACCAATAGATGACTCAAAACATTAAAATCACCACTTTGACAGCCATATCCAAGCAAAAATAATTACAGTGCATCAAATAATAATGATGATGTGAACGTACTGACAATTACGGATCATTATAATGTTGTTACAATGCTGCGCTTAGCCTTAGGCGTCGGAAACGCGACGGAAGTGACTTGCTTAGTATTATGACCGCAAGCTTGGCTTGTAAGGTGCGTTTAGATCGGGAAATTAAGGTTCACCTTTTTTTTTTTTGGGTGGGAAATTATCAAATAACTTCTCCCGCTCTGGGTGGAGCGGGAGGGCGTGTCAGACTCTTACTGACTAAAACCCACCCGTGTTCCTTCAGTTGCCATGTTGCCGGGGGGCCACGATTTCCCTTTCGGCCTTATTCGCAACCCCGGCAGGCATCGGCCCTAGCAGACCCCGTCAATTCTGCTGACATCTCTTAGAAGCGCGCGTGGAACACAACGTGCCGTCGACCCAGGCTTGGTCCTTATCGAACGGCGAGCTACCCATTGCTCACCGTCCGCAAGCCCGTGCCTACGGTGGCCGGAAATCTGTCTGTGATTCCCGACGCCCAGGGCGTCTCCTCCTGCGGCGGTTAGGGGCGCGAGGGCGCGAAATTTGCCTCTCCCTCACGCGTTCTGCCTCCTCCTTCGCGAGCATTACTGCTTCGCAGAAGGAGGTGACGGCTTCCCATTTCCTCTCGCTCCGTACCATATCCTGAACCAGTGCCGGACGCAAGAGATCACCGCCGCCGATCGCCTTCACGAGAACACGGCGATGCTCCGCCCAAGCCGGGCAGACCTCCACCGTACGAGTATGCTCCACCGTGTCCTATTACGGTTCACCCTAAGCTCCATGATTTTAAATAGTAAGGCATTGTATTTTATCGAACCTCTAAAGACGCTTCCTCACCGTTGCCTGTAATGTAATAATCCAAGATTTGATATGATTCGCATTCATGTTACAAACTGTATGACGGGTGCTCCCAATTACCACTGTTACATTACAGGCGAATGGTCCCGGGTTTGTTACAAATTGTATTATTACAGGTTGCGCACTGTAATGCTCGGCTCTACTCACTCACTGATGTAATGCTTAAATCTGAACTGTTACATTACAGGTGAATGCTAGGTGGGGAGCGTCTTAACAATTCCCATTTTGCGCTTCTAAAAATATTATTGAACATTCTAATATAATATTTGCGCTTCTTTTTGTGAAGTTCAAAAATATATTGACACGCATTGTAATATTTCCCTTTTAAAACTAAGACAACCGGCACTCCCCATTAGCTAATCTTCTTATAACAATTTGTTTTTTACTTGAACTGTTTTCAAGTAATTTAGATTTTTTCTCTCAAATTGATAAATTGCTTGCGTTTGAAAGCCGACCTTACGAACGGTTCCCAAAATGTTGATAATGCAATAGTTATTTTATATCAAAATTGAAATGATGTGCACTTTGACAAGTATCCATATAATTTAGCTTTCTTCCGGCCACCGTAGGCGCGGGCTTGCGGACGATGAGCAATGGGTAGCTCGCCGCCCGATAAGGACCAAGCCCGGGTCGACGGCGCGTGTGGACGCGCCTCAAAGAGATGTCAGCAGAATTGATGGGGTCGCTAGGGCCGATGCCTGCCGGGGTTGCGAATAAGGCCGAAAGAGAAATCGTGGCCCCCGGCAACATGGCAACTGAAGGAACACGGGTGGGTTTTAGTCAGTAAGAGTCTGACACGCCCTCCCGCTCCACCCAGAGCGGTAGAAGTTTTTGATAATTTCCCACCCAAAAAAAAAAAAAGCGCCATGTTTGGATAGTTATAATTTCTGCCACTGAAACTGAAAATTAGTTATCACAAAAGAATGAGTTCCACAGAATGAGTTAGAATAATTATTTAAGTACCTTTTAAACTAGAAATTACTCCACCACTGTGTACACATCCTAAAGGATTCACTTATTTGTATAAAACGGTGCGTAGGAGTGGATATTTGTTTTCATAATAGGTACGAGTTTTGTGAACTGGTGACGTCAGAAAATGATTAATAGGTTTTAAAAACTACTTTCAATAATTATGTTGCATAATAATTATGTAGTAATTAATGATATTCTTAGTTACGTACGTTGTATAATCGAGTTTTGTTCTCCAAATAAGAAAAGCGATACTTACTGAGATACTGAAATGGGGTTATTTGAATACGATCTTTTTCCTACTTATATGACCTTCATATTGGTGTCAGCTGTTTCATCCAAACATCTATTTATCCAACTTCTTCTTAAATAATTCATTAGTTATCATATTTTAAGGAATAAAATTATAAGGAATTGTATTATTAATCAAATTAAATCTAATCAAATCATTTATTTGCATAACACAGGTTCAGAGGATGTTACAGAATGTCTCTTAAGGCTCACTGTATTATAACCATGTGAGGTGTGTCACATCAGGAACATTATGACATAATATTCTTAATCGTTTTCTTAGTAAATTACATTGTCACTAAAAATATACATAGATAGTCAATTTCATTACACATTATATTACATCTGAACTAATAAATTATAACTGTAATGTCAAGCAAATTAATGTCATAGTAATTGTAATTATTATTATATTTAATTAATGAACAAATATTTGCTATAGGTAATCAAAATACAATATCTTTATCTTCAAAGTAGTCTTTTACATTATAATAATACTTTTTAATTAGGAATGTGTATAACTTAAAAAGAAAAGAAAAGGAGTAAAGGTGGAGGAAAATATTTATTTTTATTTTTGAAGTGAAAACTTCTTTAGGCGCTTTGGGCACTAACGCAATTTACCGACACCGTGGAGTAAAAGACATCAATGCGTTGATTACCGCGGTGCATGGAGTAAAAGACATCAACGCGTTGATTACCGCGGTGCCGATTTCAAGTTTTCACTTCTGTCGGCACTCCCGGAGTGCCACAGTTTTTTTTTTCTTGCTGATTTAGCCACACGTGTGATTCGTCACCTATTTATAGTATAAGGCGTAGTAAGGGGCACCTAACAACGTCCTTTGTAAACAACATATTGTTCTATGACAGAACACCTCTGCTTGACCCTTCAAATGATACAAGCGTAACGAACAATTTATTGTTAGATTAAAATCAAAACAACTATGATTAATCATGTTTTGCTTCACGAACCGTGGACTATTATAGATATTATTACATTATAATGATTTATTTAGCATACCCCAATTAATTTCTATTTATTGTAACCTTTTGAAGAACACAAAGTGCATCCAGTTCAACTTAGAATATTAAAATAGCGCTAGTTGCAAAAAAAAGAGTAAATTATTATGTCACATCTATATATTTACATATCTACAAATATATTATAAATTAAAGTCGCATTTCGTGTCTGTCTGTGACCGCGTTGTTCCTCTAAACTACGCAAAGGATTTTGATGTGGTTTTCACTATTATTTAGACAATTTATTCCAGATGGCTTAGATTATAATATAATCTAAGCCGGATGGTTTATGAACCGAAAACGACAAATATTTGTATATATATTTATTTGTTTGTATATAGAGGGTTTACGGGGTGAAAAATCGATCTAGCTAGGTCTCATATCTGGGAAAATTAGTTTTCTCCGTATTTTCACCCGAGCAGAGCTCGGTCGCCCAAAGTTTAGAACAAGAAAGATAATGAATAGGTAACTAGCAGCCTGCCCCGGCTTCGCACGGGTATTAAACAAACATTTCAAAAGTTATAATTTTTTTAATTTTTTTATAGCCTATGTTCATCGGAGATAGTGTAGCTTCCCAACAGTGAAATAATTTTTTAAATCGGTCAAGTAGTTTCGGAGCCTATTCAATGCAAACAAACAAAAAAACAATCAAATCTTTCCTCTTTATATTATTAGTGTAGATGACATGAAATTATTGACATTAGATTATTGATCATGGCACAATTAGTAAGTATCTACTATCGTGGCAGTATGGAATTAGTAGGTACTATCCTATACTATTAAATGAGCATTCTCTATTTTCCCCAGAGCAGTGCTCGGTCGCCCAGGTACTTACACATATAATAAAGAAATCTTTAAAGTTGTAAAAACCGTGCGAAGCAGGGATGCGTCACTAGATCAGAATATAAAGATGTTCCATGTTTAATTTCGTGTCAAAATAAACTCGATTAACGCAAAAACTTTATTTTAGTCCTTCAAAGAAGATCACTTGATTTTCTTTGGTTCTTCAATTATTTCGTAGTTAACAATTAATCCTAATGAAGGTTCAAGAACCATTCGACAACATATTAATGATAGCAGAACGATAATCGAATTAATCGTCAAAGCATACTCTAAAAAAAATCGGTCAATCTGCTTTATAAGTCGGTACATCACTAATGGGTTCAAAGACTTTGAAAGAAAAAAATGACCTAGAGTCACTATGACACTATAGGATGAAGATAAATCGCCTTTGCCCCATCTGTCAAATATATTATGGAGATGAAACCAATATGGCGGCTTAAGACGGTAAATAATGATCTGTCATTCACTTGATCCTGGATGACGTCATAAGATGGTTAGACTTCCTAGTTATTATGTGACGTAGATGATGGAAATGTTATACTGCATGATATATGTGTGAATAGCCTGGAGCCACCAAATGGCGACTGTTATGAGTAGTTAATTTTAAATGTTTCACTTAACATATTACTACTGGCATTTGGTTTCATAGATCGATGTTTCAAAAGCTAGGATCGATGATGATATTGTTCTGATAATTAGGTAGAATAATGGATATGTTTTTCTCAGGAGGAGGAGGTGCTTGTGGCTAAGTAATAACAGCCGTACGGGTCAATCGATCAGGTTAAGCTACCCTTGCCACGGTTAGTCCATGGATGGGTGACCATCTTTACATACCAAGATCCCTCCATGCCTCATAAAGCACGTAAAGTCATTGGTCCCGGCTGTCATTAATGTGGATCTTTGACAGTTGTTACGGGTCGTCAGAAGCCCGAAAGTCTGACAACCAGTCTTACCAAGGGGTAGCGTGTTACCCAGTAACGGGGTTGTGGAGGTCCAGTTGCTCCATATATAATGCTGGTATTCAGCTGCATCCGGTTAGACTGGAAGCTGACCCCAATATAGTTGGGAAAAGGCTAGGCAGATGATGAATGGATAGTTTTTCTCAAGAAATGCCAGCTGAAGCTCTATCAGTATTTCGGAGGAAGCTTTAGTATATAATTCATGCAGATAATTGATAATCAAAAAGAAGCTTTCTTGGCATATAACCCAACAAGCATAACTTCTGCATCAGGGGTATTCCAACAAAACATCACGACTGTATTCCCCGAAGGGTTGGGCAGAAGTGTATCTATATAGTACACCCACATTTCGCCAGTTATGTTTAAGTCCCATGTAATAGGGGGCGAGCCTATTGCCATCATCCGGGCACAAATCCAGACTCCACGCTACCACTGAGAAATTTCAGATGGAAAAACCCAATAACACCTTGCCCGACCCGGGAATCGAAAAAACTCTGAGAAAATACCAAACTCACCAAATTAATTTGAAACATTTGACTACTGAAAACTACATCAAGAGACTGATTTCTTTTCCAACATTCAAAATGCCTGTTGCTGGCCATAACAACTAACCGTAGGTTAATGCATTATTCATTTAACCGTCGGCACATGTCATTAACGACAGGTTAAGGACAAAACACAATGGGTGCTTATGCGATGGAGTTGCCGAATGAAAATCTGCAGTTATGTTGTATTCATTGCACGTAGGAAATCAATTGAGTAATTAGTTTGTTAATTGGTTTAATTAGAGTTACACTAATAAATAAAATTGTAATTGGTGTTAGACACGACGTGTGGTCTCAGCAAAAAATAAGCCACGGCCTGTTCCTCATTCATCTTAGCCTGACCACAATAGAAACGGGTTTTGTCGACGGAAGAATAGACAAAATTACAGATAAAAAATCTCATGGAGGCTGAGGGAACCGTTGCGCATGTACTCTTTAAACAAACATTTCAAAAGTTATAATTTTTTTAATTTTTTTATAGCCTATGTTCATCGGAGATAGTGTAGCTTCCCAACAGTGAAATAATTTTTTAAATCGGTCAAGTAGTTTCGGAGCCTATTCAATGCAAACAAACAAAAAAACAATCAAATCTTTCCTCTTTATATTATTAGTGTAGATGACATGAAATTATTGACATTAGATTATTGATCATGGCACAATTAGTAAGTATCTACTATCGTGGCAGTATGGAATTAGTAGGTACTATCCTATACTATTAAATGAGCATTCTCTATTTTCCCCAGAGCAGTGCTCGGTCGCCCAGGTACTTACACATATAATAAAGAAATCTTTAAAGTTGTAAAAACCGTGCGAAGCAGGGATGCGTCACTAGATCAGAATATAAAGATGTTCCATGTTTAATTTCGTGTCAAAATAAACTCGATTAACGCAAAAACTTTATTTTAGTCCTTCAAAGAAGATCACTTGATTTTCTTTGGTTCTTCAATTATTTCGTAGTTAACAATTAATCCTAATGAAGGTTCAAGAACCATTCGACAACATATTAATGATAGCAGAACGATAATCGAATTAATCGTCAAAGCATACTCTAAAAAAAATCGGTCAATCTGCTTTATAAGTCGGTACATCACTAATGGGTTCAAAGACTTTGAAAGAAAAAAATGACCTAGAGTCACTATGACACTATAGGATGAAGATAAATCGCCTTTGCCCCATCTGTCAAATATATTATGGAGATGAAACCAATATGGCGGCTTAAGACGGTAAATAATGATCTGTCATTCACTTGATCCTGGATGACGTCATAAGATGGTTAGACTTCCTAGTTATTATGTGACGTAGATGATGGAAATGTTATACTGCATGATATATGTGTGAATAGCCTGGAGCCACCAAATGGCGACTGTTATGAGTAGTTAATTTTAAATGTTTCACTTAACATATTACTACTGGCATTTGGTTTCATAGATCGATGTTTCAAAAGCTAGGATCGATGATGATATTGTTCTGATAATTAGGTAGAATAATGGATATGTTTTTCTCAGGAGGAGGAGGTGCTTGTGGCTAAGTAATAACAGCCGTACGGGTCAATCGATCAGGTTAAGCTACCCTTGCCACGGTTAGTCCATGGATGGGTGACCATCTTTACATACCAAGATCCCTCCATGCCTCATAAAGCACGTAAAGTCATTGGTCCCGGCTGTCATTAATGTGGATCTTTGACAGTTGTTACGGGTCGTCAGAAGCCCGAAAGTCTGACAACCAGTCTTACCAAGGGGTAGCGTGTTACCCAGTAACGGGGTTGTGGAGGTCCAGTTGCTCCATATATAATGCTGGTATTCAGCTGCATCCGGTTAGACTGGAAGCTGACCCCAATATAGTTGGGAAAAGGCTAGGCAGATGATGAATGGATAGTTTTTCTCAAGAAATGCCAGCTGAAGCTCTATCAGTATTTCGGAGGAAGCTTTAGTATATAATTCATGCAGATAATTGATAATCAAAAAGAAGCTTTCTTGGCATATAACCCAACAAGCATAACTTCTGCATCAGGGGTATTCCAACAAAACATCACGACTGTATTCCCCGAAGGGTTGGGCAGAAGTGTATCTATATAGTACACCCACATTTCGCCAGTTATGTTTAAGTCCCATGTAATAGGGGGCGAGCCTATTGCCATCATCCGGGCACAAATCCAGACTCCACGCTACCACTGAGAAATTTCAGATGGAAAAACCCAATAACACCTTGCCCGACCCGGGAATCGAAAAAACTCTGAGAAAATACCAAACTCACCAAATTAATTTGAAACATTTGACTACTGAAAACTACATCAAGAGACTGATTTCTTTTCCAACATTCAAAATGCCTGTTGCTGGCCATAACAACTAACCGTAGGTTAATGCATTATTCATTTAACCGTCGGCACATGTCATTAACGACAGGTTAAGGACAAAACACAATGGGTGCTTATGCGATGGAGTTGCCGAATGAAAATCTGCAGTTATGTTGTATTCATTGCACGTAGGAAATCAATTGAGTAATTAGTTTGTTAATTGGTTTAATTAGAGTTACACTAATAAATAAAATTGTAATTGGTGTTAGACACGACGTGTGGTCTCAGCAAAAAATAAGCCACGGCCTGTTCCTCATTCATCTTAGCCTGACCACAATAGAAACGGGTTTTGTCGACGGAAGAATAGACAAAATTACAGATAAAAAATCTCATGGAGGCTGAGGGAACCGTTGCGCATGTACTCTTTAAATGCTCAGGCGTCACCCAGATGAGAACTGAAACCCTCGGGTCACCCAGATCTTTCACAGATGTTCTGAACAGGCCAGGAGACTCACTCAACTTCTGAAGGGAGGTGGGCTGGTTGGAACAACAATGGTCCACCTGAAAGACTAAGGTCGGAAACCAAACCCCATAACATAGAACAGATAAACAATCACAATCTGTCATTTTGTCTATTCTTCCGTCGACATAACCCGTAGAAAACCCGCTTCTATGGTTGTCAAGCTACGCGATCAAGTGTGTAAAAAGTTTAAAAGGGACTTTTGGAGTAAGGAAGGAAGGAGATTTGCCCGCGGATTCGCCCGATTCGAGGTCGAAAATTAGCCCATGGAAAGTACTACCGGGATAAAAAAGTATCCTTTAATACCCACCCAGGCCATGGTCTACCTGTGTTCCTCATCGAAATCCGTTCAGCCGTTTTAAGATGTAAAAAGATAACGGACAGACAAACAGGGTTTCTTTTGTATAGGTAGCTTTAATATTAGCGAGGATGTAATGTTTCTTATGCTTGGTGTGTTTAGTAGCATATTCATGTCTGCTTTAACAATTAAGCTTTTAACAAGCTGAGACACCAATCCATTTTCTAAGCTCGGTGACGTTCTCGTTTTATATTTTACTAGCTGCGCCCCGCGGTTTCAGTGATAAGTCTTGATCCCGTGGGAATATCGGAATAAAAAGTATCCTATGTCCTAGTCCAGGTCATGGTCTACCCAAGTGCCAAATTTCATCTAAATCTATTCAGCCATTTTAGCGTGAAAGCGTAACAAACAAACTCACTTTCGCATTTATAATATTAAGTTGGGATATTAATAGAAAAGCCCTAAGTTCAGACAGTTAAGCATTGCACAATCGTTAATTTGCTGAAACTGGTGCAATCACCAATTTGCCACATGAATGCTGAAAATTGGCACCTTTTACTTTCCGTTTTGGAGAGAGAGTCCTAAATCCATGAATACCCTGATTAAGGCCCATTTGACTTCGCTAACTCCGTCTTCCGGCTTATTGCATACTCAATGCGACTACTTTCATGAGTCATACATCCACGACATAATATCGCAATCCTAGCCTTGATCTTACTTCTGTCGTACGTCTTGAGGTTAAGGGCACAGCGATATAAGCAAATACGCATAATTACAGAAATAAATTATATAAATAAATAATGCTTGATCATGTCCTGTTATTGTATTTCCATATTATGATGTGTTATTTCTATGACAATTATTCTTAGTGTTTCTTCCGTGATTTGTTGTTAGTTTATTTATAACAATTTGTTTATACTTATTTACAAGCTGTTGCAAAAATTACTGACTTCTATTTCTACTTAATATTTGCTATCCATGGTGTAGCGTAGCAATCAGTAACCTGAAAAAAAATCGAGCGATTTTAAAATTGACAATACTCGGTTCACTAAGTTGACAATTCTCGTTTCGCTAAATTGACAATAATCGTTTCGCAAAATTGACAATACCTACTCGTTTCGCTCATAATAATATGTTTTTAGGAATAAGATTTTACTAATATCCATGGGTGATACTTATATAAAGGTGGTCACAAAAAAAAAAAAAAATGCTGTAGGATAGTCGTATTTTCAATTAAAAATCGAGAGACATTCGAGTTTACGTTATGTTAACGTCACGCGTTCATACTAGAACCTCTAAAAGAAATCACCGCTGTTATGCTTTGGCGCAAGAATACACACGAACACATTTTCTACATTTCTCTTCCCGCTGTAAAAAAACCGGCCAAGTGCAAGTCGGACTCGTGCACAAAGGGTTCTGTTCCGTACATTATCTATAAAAACGGCAAAAAATCATGTCTGTTTTATGGGAGCCCCCTTAAATATTTATTTTATTCTGTTTTTTTGTATTTGTTGTTATAGCGGCAACAGAAAAAAAATTTCAACTGTCTAACTATCACGGTTCATGAGATACAGCCTGGTGATAGACGGACAGACGGACGAACAGCGGAGCCTTAGTAATAGGGTCCCGTTTTACCCTTTGGGTACGGAACCCTAAAAATGATGTAAGTAATTTTTTTTTTAATGCAATTTGATGCAATGACATAGACACTAGCGCTGCGTCTATCAGACTTAAATGGTGGCGCGGAATCTAGCGATTACCAATCTATACAGGGTGTTATATAAACGAAAGACATACTAAGGGAGATAGTTAATTATATCAGGCGTGACCTTAATCCATTATAAAATACAAAAGACGTAGATATATTTAGGAGCCTATTCCGCTTAACTATTGCTAAAAAGTTATAAAAAACCCTGTAAGAAATATACTTGTTCGACGTGTTAGGGTTCGTGACAAGTTAATCGTCATCCTGAGAATGCCTCGTTGACACGTGTCGATTTCTTACATGGTTTTTTATGACTCTTTAGGAATAGTAAAGCGGAATATGTTACTAAATATATTTACGTCTAATGTATTTTATACTAAAGGAGTGCAGTATTAATGAAAGTGAAATGAACAACTTTTACTAAGGGACCAACCACGAAACTTAAAAAAAAAATTATTCCCTACAAAGTGCAACACGCGATCAAAATGTTCGTAACTGCTGATTTTTTTTCATATTTCAGTGTCGGTCCAATAATAAAAATTAATAACTTTCATGACCACTACACTCCCTTAAAGTATTTCCCTTGTTTAACCTAACACTCTGTATACGAGGGTGACACTGAAAGTTCTTAGAAAATCAAAAACTGAACAAACTAGCAAGTTATTAGTTTTATTATATCTTTTCAAAATAGTGTCCATTTACATAAATACTCGTACATCGCTGCATCCGATGGAACCACTGAGAAAAGCACTTTACCCACTCGTCCTTAGGGGTCTCTTCGACGGCATTTTGAAACGCAGCCACTGCTTCCTCGGCGTCCATAAAACGTTTTCCTCGAAGTTTTTCTTTTATTTTCGGAAATAAATAAAAATCGCAAGGTGCGAGGTCGGGGCTATAGGGCGGGTGCCCAGTAATTCCACGTCTGACATCACCAAGTAGTCGATTGTTTGCTTGGCGGTGTGCGACGAGGCGTTGTCGTGGTGAAGGAGGATCCTACTGCGAGGTCGTTTCTCCCGAACTTTTTCCAAGACAAGTAGCAAACAATTGTTAGTGTACCACTCTGCAGTAACTGTTTTTCGATCCTCTAAAACAATTGTTGCATAATGACCTGTCCTTCCGAAGAACGAGCCACTATCTTTTTTCCCACGCTTCGACCTCTCTTCACTTTAGTTGACAACTCCTCGGAAGGAAACACCCAGACAGCAGACTGTCTCTTAGTTTCAGGATCATAACAATAAATCCAGCTTTCGTCACCAGTAAGTATGTCGAACACAGCATTTGAGTCACCTCCGTTAAATCTTTGAACCATTTCACGACACCAATCAATACGACGAAGTGTTTGGGCTGCTGTCAAATCATAAGGTATCCACCGGGCACAAAGCTTCCTGACCGCTAAATATTCATGGAGGATTTTGTGCACTTGACTCATACCGATGCCTAAGCTTGTCCGAATCTGCTGATAAGTCACTCTTTTGTCAGCCTCTATCATACGCCGCACAACACTGATGTTATCTTCAGTCGTCGCCGTAGAAGGCCGTCCCTCACGCAGATCATGGGTGAGATTAGTGCGACCACGTTTAAACTCATTAAACCAGTTGTAAACAGTGGCACGAGACGAGGCTACATCGTGAAAGGCCAATCGAAGTCTATCATAACTTTCTTGTTGACTTAAATGACATCGAAAGTCATAAAAAATCATTGTACGAAAATTTTCCCGCGTTAAATTCATGCTGACGTGACACAGACAATTTTCAATTTTCCGCCAAATCGTAAACAAAATGACAAATGAATAAAATTCATACACAATAATATTGGCAAAGAGTTCCATTTTCAAAATTTGAACTGTTTTTTTTTATTATATCGTGTACAAGTGGCCAGTTCTAAAAACTTTCAGTGTCGCCCTCGTATTATAGGTATCAACCAGGTTTTAACCTTATTTTTCATTGTAGCGGTCAGTGGAATACCCAAGTCCATCAAATAATCATTTACAGACTAAATAATAATATTCCTCCATTTTTGTGGATATGAGTAAGCTTCTATCATTAGCAGGGGGGAAAACATTTTATATTTGACATTCTTGTAGGTATTTCAAAAGCCGGCTGAAGAAAACTTAGGTATATGTATGTATAATTGCAAGATAATTACCCTTATGTTTGTATGTTGATGGTAAAAACGATCATTTGAACATCGATGTGTTGGGTACATTAAGTTAATTAAAAACTGCAAATAATAGAAAATTGAAATAGAAAATAGTTTATTGTCCAGGTAATATAGTAAGCAGGTTTACAGGTTAACACCAAGTTGTGATGACTTGAGTAGCTTAAAATATTATTATTACCTATGGCTAGGTTACAAAATATTATTTACCAGTGAGCCCCAAACTAGACAGTTAGCCGACGTACGCACGGACGTAATAAAATCGCTACGATTTTTTTTTCGTGCACTTGATTTTCAACGCTCTGCCTAGCGCCGAGAGTTGAAAATCCCGCCGCGATTTTATTACGTCCGTGCGAACGTTGGCTTAGTCTGTATCTTGGGGTACGAATTCCAGAGTGGAGACTAGAGAGGTGATTTCAGGTGTTGTATATCTGGTGAGTTTGTGTACGTGTGATGTGAGTGTGGTGTGTGTGAGTGTGGTGTGTGAGTGTATGTGAGCATATTTGTTCCCATTGTGTATCGTTTGATTCAGTGTTATTCGTCAAATGTCATTCATCATATCATCATCAAAGCTGCACCTTCCGTTACGAGAACCTTTTGGCCCCATCAGCAATCCGTTCTGCTAGCAATGTGCCCTGCCCACTGCCACTTAAGTTTGGCAATTTTTTTGTAACCGGCATAGCCCGGTACCTTGGTATTCGCCGTATATGCAGAGTTAAAGTGGTAAGAGCTATGCGGAAATGTCCCATAGTCGTGTTAAAAAGATTAAAATAGCCATGCAGCAAAGTTGGTAGTCGGGGCTAACTACCCATGGTGCCACCGGATGTACCTGCTGAAGTAGTAATCACCAAATAAACAAGGTTTTATTTATCACACCACATAGCATATCAGCCTATAATGTTCCCACTGCTGGGACATAGGCCTCCTCTCTGTGAGAGGGAGTGGGCCGTAATCCACCACGCGCAATTATTGTTTATATAACATTTAACATTGTACTTAAAAAAAATGTTCTCCGATATATCGATATAAGTCATGGTCAATTCTCCAACTGTAAATGAAAGTTGTAAACGCAAAAAAAATATTTGATGAAACTACAAATTAACAATTTTCGGACTTTTCCTTTACATCAAATAGTAACAATTGAAGCATTTTTGTATATAATTTTATTATAAGATATTTTTTGCATGCTGAAATATGTAAGTAAGCAAAATATGTGGATATTTTTATATTTAAGACCTTTTATGTACCATATTTATGCAAAATAAAGAAATTCTAAATACATGTGCCATGTTTTTATTCGTAGATTCTATCAAAATATATCGCATAAACGGTCGTAATTTTTTATTGCGCTTGATTTTTTTAGAGCTCCAAGGGACCGCAGACCTACGTATTTGATATAAATTTCAACTTGATATCTCCACGCCTTCCTGAGGAAAAGGGTCTAGACAGACTGACAGACCGACAGACGGATGGACGGACGGACAGACGGGCAGACGGACAGAAGGACGGACAGACGGACAGACGGACAGACGGACAGACGGACGGACAGACTGACAATGAAGTGATCCTATAAACGTTCCATTTTTTCCTTTTGAGGTACGGAACCCTAAAAAGCACTCAATTTGTAAGTGCCACTACAAATTGGCATCCACAGGTACGTTTTCTGATCCATTTGTTTACATTTTCTACGTAGCACTCGCCGGCGGCACCGCTCGCTTTGCTCGCTCGGCTCGCGCGCACCTGGTCATAGTTTTAACCTAATCTATTTGGTCGGAGTGCCCTAATAGTTATATTACAAGATCGTACTCGTATCATGGTTATATTCCTAGTAAGTCAGTTATGAACCGCTTTCATATAACTATATCACGGCTATAAGTTATAACCATCTTACTGTGACATATACCTACCTATAACCGAGCTCATTTGGCAACCAAAGTCGCGGTAATAAACTCAACGTACCAACAGAAAATTAATTCAGTCACATAACTAATTAACATTCAATCCTAATTAACGTAAAATAATTCAGTAGCTCCAATTAAGTCAGTGTGCAGATCCTCGCTATTCAGCACATTAGTATGCAGTTGCGTTTGCGCAACGTGCTAGTCACAGCTGATCTAAGGAGGTTACCTCAGCATTAGTGTTCGCTCTACTTGCGTCGTCTGTACCCTGTCTAATGTATAGTGTGACGCCTGTATGTCTGTGTGTGTTTTGAAGTGGGCTAAGTTTTTAACCGACCTCCAAAAGGAGGAGGTTCTCAATTCGTCTGTATGTGTTTTTTTTTTTTTTTTGTTTGTTACGCGATTACTCCGCCAATTATGAATAGATTTTGATGATTCTTTTTTGTTTGGTAGATCATACTCAGAGGTGGTCCCATATAAATTTTATTAACTTTGCTTGGGTAGTTTTTGAGTTAGCTTCAATTATACGTATTTTTTCCCACTTAGTATGTAGATGATATGATAACTTCTTGTCACTGTTATTTACATAGCAGGTAGTGGTATTCGAATTTGTGTGGGGTAGGTACCACAACTAAAAAGTGAAAAATAAAAACTTTTTTAAAAAGTAAAAAGTTTTGTAAAAAGTTTTTTTTATATGATAATGTATGTTGATTGATTAAAACATTTAATACCTACCATTTTGCTAATACGCTAGTACTTCGTTCCAGCAATCAAAACCGCATAGCTCCTTCGCTTTCTCAGTTTATTTAATTTTTTTCTCATGGTTTTATTAAGCTGTCAAGGGTAGTCATCATCTGCCTAGTCTTTTCCCAACTATGATGGGTCGGCTTCCAGTCTAACCAGATGCAGCTGAATACCAGTATTTTACATGGAGTGACTGCCTATCTGACCTCCACAACCCAGTTACTGGGTAACACGATATCCTTTGGTAAGACTAGTTGTCAGATTTTTGGGCTTCTCCCGTAACGACTGTCAAAGCTCTACAAATGACAGCCGAGACCAACGGCTTAACGTGCTTTCCGAGGCACGGAGGGGTCTTGGTATGTAACCGCGGCAAGCGTAACTTAACCTGATCGATTGACCCGTGCCGCTGTTATTACCTAGCCACAAGCTCCTACTAAGCTGTCAAGAGTAGTAATAATAAATATACTCTGATTGCTGAGCTCCCAAAACAACAAACAAATAACAACGTACCTAAGTTTCGTTCGATTTTCCGTTCTCCTACCGATGCAATATACTTTTTTGTTTTGTGCAAGTAATAATCGCTTGCTTATACTAATAGTGATTTACTTAACACTTTAACCATCGCTTACTTTCAGTACATTTAGTTTAAGCTAATAGTCATAATGAGGTTACTTCAACTTACAAGTGCACGCCTCACTAGTTCTGTCTATACCCTGTCTAATGCGACGCCCGTCTGTCTGTCTACTGCAGTACAGTAATTAGGTACAATAAAACAGGTTATTTTTAATTTTATATGCTAAGTAATCACATACTTGGTAGGTAGCGACTTTCTAGGTTCAGTCATAAAAATATCAACAACTTGCTTTGGCCCGCGGCTTCGCCCGCGTGGTGGTCAGAAATTATCCCACGGGAATGTACTACCGGGATAACGTATCCTATGTTAGAACATAGGATACGTTATCCCGGTAGTACATTCCGTTACAGTACATTGGGTTAGGACCCAGCAGGTCATGTACCCATGTGCCAAATTTCATCTAAATCCGAGCCGTTTTATCGTGAAAGTTTGTCAAACAAACAAACACACTTTCGCATTTATAATATTAGTTCATTCCCCTAGATGGTGGCGTATAGGGTTCCACGCGCGCGAGTCTAAACCGTAACGAGGGAAGTTTCAATACCTCACTCCCCCTACGGGACGGGGCCCCCAGAGCACGGGCCGTCCCTAGTCCGGGGCAGCGGAAGTCGCAACTGCACTCGCGGCCCCCCGATGCAAGAGTGTGAGGGAACACAGGGGTGGTTTTAGTCAGTAAGTGTCTGACAGATCCCTTTGCCCACCCCAGGGCTGAGGACATCCACGAGGAATTCCACCCAGGAAAAAAAAATGTAGGATTGCGATATTATTAGGATAAAGAGTAAGGTATATATTAGCGTAGATAAGCCATTTTAATGCTACCAGAGACACATTTTTCTTTAAACTGTTGTGACCTTAAAGGAGAAAGCTATTCGACTCGCTTTTCATGAAAAGTAAAACTGCTGGCCAGTTTTCCCCAACTAAATTGGAGTCGGCTTCCATTCCGATCTACATCTATTTGATATGGGAGCCGACTTCAGTTTAGCTGAATATCATAATCATTTGATAGATTAGCGATAGCAGTGATAGCCCCGACTTAGATCGTGGGTTCTGGTAAAAGCTTTACTTTGTCTAAATAATTTTTTCACCACTGCTCTCGAAACGGTGAAGGAAAAAATCGTGAGGAAACCGGCATATCCTAGAACCAAAAATGTTAAGACATGTGACATCTACCAACCCGCGCCCTCGTGGTAGATTACAGCCCACTCCATCTCGAAGAGAGGAGGCCTGTGTCCCAGGAGTGGGAACATTATAGGCTGATTATGTAAGGAGTACTTATACACACATTGACATTGTTGAAAATTATATTCAAAATGATATGATTACTTTGTAAAGTATTATATTATTTTAATTATTGTGAATGTGAGGACTATGTGGATATTATTATTATTTTTATTTCCCTGCTAGTTTTAATGATGGTCTGGCAGTTTGAGTAGGTAGTTTATGCGGCCTACCCAAATGTCCTTTCTTTGGTATTGTTCGTCGAGTTGAGCTCTTTAAGTTCTAAGTTGAACTCCATGATAACTAACAAATGCTTGCACTGACTGGACAGGGGGCCGACCACAATCTTTTACGAAACAATCTTATTTCAGGAGAGTTTTGTTTCAAGCTTACAATAACATAACTCATATTCGTACCACGACCTTCATCGTTCAAGAATGTTTTATTCCTGCTTAGTGCTGGGAAAGAACGAACTATTTGTAAGATTTGTCTATTGCCTGCTATAGTAGAAAAGAAACAACGCTATGTGAACTTATAGCGCTGTCCCTTTCACACGTTGGTCCGAATCGCAACTACGAAGTATTGGTCTTGAAGCAAAATATTATTTTCTTTTACTTAAAATATTACTTTGCATTAGAATCTAATTTTTATGAGTAATTTCCATGAAATTGACACAAATATTAAAAGATTTGGCTTTGAAAAATAAGAAAAACAATTGAAAAAATTAAAAATAAGCTACGGCTAAGCTGTTACATGATATAAATCGGAACAGAACGAAATTTGAAACTCGGGCCGCATTCGGAGTTACGCCTTAATCGCTCACATCAATATTTTGCGTACCGATTTAGATATGCTTGCACAAGATGGTTGGATTACAGTATTTCTTTGAGTATACACAACAAATTTTTTCTTCTTTGATTAGGTGACGACTGTAGCCAGAAGCACAATTTCCAAAATGCCACGTTAGTTTAAAGATATGGTGCAACTCAAAACAAAACAGCACAAATGTCATTTTGACAGCGCTCACGGTGATATTAATATAGGGCATGGTCAGCGTTATCGCAAGATGGCGCATGCTATGACGTCATGTATGACGATTCACAGCACGTTGTTATCGCGCTGACACTAATTCGGTATGGGTGTTAGCACGCTCTAATCGATTGCAGCGTAATTCTGAACACAGCCTCGATGTAGCGATTCTAGCGATATTTTTGTTTAAAAGTGGATAACTACTACGAGGTTGAACTTATTTTAACATATTTGCTAATGAATTTATGATCTAACTGGCTACAAAGTCGATATGGAATCAAGGGAAGGTTAAGGTTACTCAGTGAATAAGTTTTAAAACAAAGAAATGTGTAATGTTTTGACGAAGATAGTTCGAAACAATATATTGTGGTCAGACCGTCAGACTCAGTGATTAGTGTTTTGTTATTAATTTTGCAGTCGGGTTTCCGGGCGGCAGCTAGAGGTACTCTGGGAATTTTTATTTTTCTGTGTTATCCGCTTCCAAAAACTCAAATGTTTCGTATGCATTCGCCATCAAACAAGAAATTAATTACACATGTACTAAAATCTATAGATACACAATTCATTCGGCAAGTTTACGTAAATAAATACATTTTACTAACTTTACATGACACGAAAATGTTTTTTCTTAATATAAATTGCAAAACAATAATATTTCCGTCGAGTCCGAGGAACTTTTTTAAGATTGCTAAATTTGACATTAAAACAATATTGCTAGTTGTCAAAAGTCACGTCGTGGTACGAATTGAATGAACTTTTAGAGGTGACGTCACCAAAATCGCTAAGAAAATGAGATTGTTTCAACATTACAATAAGCTTATTTTATGGACGTCATGGTACGAAAAGACAAAGTAAGACTGTAATAATACTGCTATAAGAGCTGGTGGTAGGCCCCCTGGTCCACTCAAATATGTGTGGTTCTTTCCTCAAAAGACCATTTCAGACAGTAATCTACATATGGCCTGACCAAGATTATGTCTGAACTTTAAAAGAGACTGCGACCTCTGAGTTTGTTTCGACTTTTGTTCTCAGAGTAGTCAGATGGGAAACGCCGAACTCATCTATCTTATTTTTTATTTATTTTTTAATATGACGTGTAAAAGTTATTCTGATATTCTATTTACAGAATAAAAAAAATCATTTCATTTCACCTAAGTGCCATTTGACTTTTGGAACTTAATTGGGCAATACAAATATTCTAACGTTAGAAGGACTAACACCCTATCTAATTGCTAATAGGTAAACATTACCAACACTAGGAGGTCTGTCTACCCTAGATACAGGAAAGACATGCTGTCCATACAAAGTGTCAATTCTGTGCGGTTATTACCATGCAAATGTGGAGCGTTGCTCAAGCGCAGCGCATCTTGCACTCGTCTGTTACGTCACTGGTTCATGATAAACGTCGAACATGGTGTCGGCAAGGAGTAGAGTAGATGGGACAGCTTCGTGATGTTGATTCTTGCGATGATTTTTTGTCTTATATGAAGGTTGGCTACTGAAGGTTCTCTTGATCGAAAGCGATTACTGCTAGATACCTGCAATTTCAAGGGCAAAATTAAACAGTATCTTAAGCCTATCATTTTATTAACATTTCTACCAATTATGGTAGAAATTAGTAGAAAACAGCTCGGATTGGTGGCGAAAATAGAAATGGTAAGACTATATCTCCCATATCTATTAAAAACTGTAATTTGAAAACATTGTAAGAGCGATTTATTTTTAAAAGAGTAACGCTCTTATCCGTAGGAAATGACCAATTGGAACCGTGCACCTAGCTTCTGACGTTTCATAAGTGCCCATGTAGGTTTATGTTAAATAAAATATTTTGATTTTAATTTTGACTATGGTAAGTGATGAAATGTAAGACATCTTATGTTGAGAGCTTTCGCACTATGCATCTTGAAGTTGTCTTCGAATTCGAATCCTAGTGGTAACTATTCCAGGTGGCAATGCTGCCGGTCTTCTGGGCACGTTTCCGGATGACAGCGATGCGGACGAGTACTTAATCCCCGTTTTCAGCTTCACTAAGTGGCACTTAAATGAATCCCTAAATAAAAGTTTTCGGTGAAAACGAGCATAAGTCTCCGTTGGTTTTTGTATTTATTTGTATTGTTAGTTAGTTAGTCATTTAAGGATTTATTTATAAATGTTGCTTTTAAGTGACGTTCAAACGTCAAAAATGTATGGTTAAACAGTCGCTAATCATTACTTAACTTTAAGAAAAGTTTCTAAATAAACCCCTTAATTTGGTACCTAGTAAATAGTTAGTTGTGTTAAATATTGTAAAAGAAATAAATTTATTTATTGTGAAGTAAAAAAAAATGCCCGAATTTATGTAAGGTAAGGATTAAGGAGATTTATAAAGTAATTAATATGTAAGAGTTATTTTCGAGGGTTAATAACCAAGAATAAATAACTATAATAATATTAGATTGGTAACTATGTACCGACTATATTTAAAATTACCTTTTCAAAGCACAGCAAAGCTTAGCATAACAACGTTGCAACTTTCAACGTCATTAATTGAGTGCAGTTTTTAGCATAAACTAAATTGGAACCATTTTTCCACCCACAATACAAAATATGTCGGTTGCTTCATTTTTGCCTTCTTAAGCTTCAATATCCTGTTCGCACTTTCGCTGTCCAGCATATAAATAAGTATAAAGGAAAAAACTGAGTATTACTCATCGTGACGATATGGATATGGCGACAACAGTTTTAACAATGACACCAATGTCCTTAGTGATTTTGCAGTTTGTACACACTTCATGATGGGAATATTCCAATAGATCTACGGGGATCAAAAATTGCCTTATCTACTACAAAACAATAAGGCTAGAGAACTCGGAGAGGAATCTAAAAGCACCCATACACGTACACCCCACACACACATATCACACATAGGTACTCAACTCATATGTAACATACACAAAACACACACTCATTTGAATAAGCTGATGTAAAATATTAGTCTTCTGTAATTCTCTTTTCTCAAAATTATATAAATGTAAAATACTGGCATAATTTTTGTATGTGAATGTACAGTGGGCTTCATCAATTGACAATCAACAACATCGACATTACCACAGATTACATTACGTAAATTTAAGTTGCGGAAGATTGGAGTGTCACTTATTTGCTGAAAAGAATCTAGCATACCCTAGTATCAAAGCCACTCACTCTGGAAATCTGGATTTTGTAGCTTTGCACACAAATCAGACTTCTTAAAAAACAGTACTTACCCTAATTGCGTAACTTATTTGCTTATTTGGTCTAGTGGTCGCAAGCGCTACTGCTGAGCATGAGGTCCTGGGTTCGATTCCCGGGTCGGGCAAAGTGTTATTGGGTTTTTCTATCTGAAATTTCTCAGTAGCAGCTCGGAGTCTGGATTTGTGCCCGGTTGATGGCAATAGGCTCGCCCCCTATTACATCCCAACAAACAAATTGGTTATATAAAACATATCTTATGCGACTTTCGGTTATTTAACGGTTGAATAGACGTTATTAGACAACTACGACGTTGTGTAACCGTTATTCCTACAACGATTCAGTCCCAGTGACTAAAAGGTCCTACTAAATAGTTGAGTGAACGTTTTAACGACCACTTTATACAACGTCGTATAATGGTACGAAAAAATAGGTTAGGTAAACGTTATTACAACTATATAATGCAACGTCGTATAGTGGTACAAGTGTATAGGTTAGGTAAACGTTTTTATGACTTCTGTATATAACGTCGTATAATTTTGCCAGTGAATAAGTTACGTAAACGTTTTTACGACTGCTTTATACGACGTCGTATATTGTAGGTTGGGTAAACGTTTACCCAACTAAATAATACGATGTTATATAACAGTTAGTTAAAAGGGTTCGTTTAACCAGCGTTGGTGATCTACGTAACCTTAACACGACTTTTATGTAATCAAACCGTCGCAAAAAGCTTATTTTTAGACCTGTATATAAATAACGAAGTATTCCAGTGGTGAACTACGAATCAATATACGACTTTAGCGTTATTTTATAACCATTACAGAACTTTAAGCAGACCTAAAAATTATATAAAGGTCCAAAGGGGCCTTTTTTAAAACTAACTTCCATTTTGTCAGTTAACAAACATTGTTACGATATTTACAAAAATATGGATCCAGATCAATGGAAAAAGCTTAAACAAAGTGGGGCTTTTAAACGGAAAGTAAGAAAAACTTTTGAATCACTGAAAACTGGCCCGCCTTCTGCGAATTCTTCACCTCAACAAAGCCTCAACAACAAAAATGGTTCCGTATAAATTTTATTTTTATTAGAAGTATTTCTATTGCTTGTTTTTTTATTATTATAGTTCTCTTATAAATGACATTCTTAAATATTCCAGATGAAACTTATGAGTCAAAATCAAAAATTAAAAGTTCATCTGGTGGCATTGACATACTACAAAAGAATATTGTACCAGAAATAAACAGTAAGTTTATATTTTAAGATAATCACCTTATATTATAACTATATACAATGTTTCAAGTTGATTTAATTATTTTAGGTGACTCCGTTGATGATTATTTGGAGTATTTAGAGCCCTCTGAAGGACTATCTTCCGATACTTCAAGCTTATCTGCTGACAGAGATATCGAATTTCAGGAAGATATACAGAAATGGGCTGTTAATTTCAACATATCTCATGAAGCAATAAAATCTTTGAGCACACTCCTTAATAAAAGATTTCCTAATATAGTTCCGAAAGATCCTAGAACGCTTCTAAGGACAAATAGTGTCAATATAACACTATATACTGTTGATGCAGGCCATTATTGGCACAATGGAGTAACAGTGACTCTGAGAAGAATATTTGAGAATAGTTCTGATGTACCAGATAATATCACATTAACATTCAATATAGATGGTCTCCCTCTTTATAATAGCTCGCGACAGCAAGTTTGGCCTATACTTTGTCATATTTTTGAAAAACCGAAACTTTCACCATTTGGTGTCGGTATTTATGCAGGAAATGGCAAACCTAGTGACCTTAAAGCTGATTTACAACATTTTGTGGCTGAAATGCAAGAACTTCTTCGAGATGGTTTAAAAGTTACTATTAAAGATGCATTAGACAAGAAATGCGTTGTTAAAATTAGAGCTTTTATTTGTAATTCTCCTGCTAGAGCTCTTCTAAAAGGTCCAGCTCCAGTTGATAAAAGACACATCATGATTTTGTTAAGAGATTGAGCTACTATAGATTAAAATTCCCGAAAAATATAAAAAATCCCATTTTTTTGTGTTGTGTGATATTCTACATCAAAATAATGATGTGTTATTATTTTGCATTTATACACCGTGTAATTTCAATGGTAGTTTTCCCGCAGCGAAATGATTATAATTATCTTGGCAATACAATAGATTTACGAAAAAATTGAAGACTATCAATAAATGGACAATTAATCCTAAATGAAAACGACTTCGAACCGATAGTAACACGCGAGCCGCGCGTCCCCGCGGTCGTTACTCTTCGCATATCAACCAGCTGATATTAAATAAGTGTTTCTGAGTTAATGAAACACAAAATCTAATAACTATTCCTTCGAGTTGATCAATATTTTTTATTTTATTTGAAAAAAATAATCTTATTTTTCAAATCTAACGTTACCTTTCATTAGTAATAGTGATGGGTAATCGTTTTGCAGCGGGAAAACAACCATCGAAATTTCACGGGGTTTGTAACTACCATATATTTTTATTGTTAAATTCGCACTCAATATTAAATGCAGAAAACTATTCCAGGAGTTTGCAACTTCAACGGTAAACATGGATGCCTGAAATGTACAGTTATTGGAGAGTATTCTGAATCATCGCATACAGTGGTATTCCCGAAGATAGGTTGCCCTAAAAGAAATGACACTGATTTCCGCTCTAAAAAATATGGTCGACATCATAAGTTTGACTCTCCTCTTCTTGAACTGCCGATAGATATGGTTGAACAAGTCCCTGTGGGTGATTCCTTACATCTCATAGATTTAGGAATAATGAAAAGACTTCTAATTGGATGGCGAGATGGAAATTTTGGGAAATATCTAACTAAGTGGTGTTCTCGAGATATTACGAAAGTTTCCAATTTTTTAATTGTTTGCAAAATGCCTACTGAAATTCACAGATCGGTTCGATCTTTAGAAGTGTTGGCACATTGGAAGGGTTCTGAGTTTTGCACATTTCTCTATTACCTTAGTTTTATTATCTTAAAAGACGTTTTATGCTACGAAGCATTCTACCATTTCATGTGTTTCTTTTGCGCAATTACTATCTGTTCACATAAGCAATATTTTGCTTATTTACAGCTTGCTGAAGAAATGCTCAAACATTTTGTAACTTTTTATGGAAATATTTATGGTAAAGGTTATGTTACCAGTAATGTACATAATTTATCCCACTTAGTTGATGAAGTAAGAAAGTTCGGCGTACTACAAGATTTTAACACATATCCATTCGAAAACAAACTGTTTACTATTAAAAAAATGGTAAGACAACCATTGAGTCAAATAGCTAGAAGAATTGTAGAGAGAAGTTATGTAGAAGTAAATCATTTTGATGAAAAGCACATAAAAAAATATCCGTTTATTAAAACTAAAAGAACCAAAAATGGTGCAATAACGGTTCTTCATTTAGAAAATTTTATCATGTCACCTAAAAATAATGACAACTGGTTTTTATGGACCAGTCACCATGTGGTTGAAACAATAGCTGTGAATGATTGTGATGAAAATATATTAATACTTGGCAAATATTTAGATAATTGCATCGATGCATTTGAAAAGCCCATAAAATCTTCACTACTCAACATATTTATATGTAATATCAATAATGTGACCAAAAGAGAGATTACATGTACAGTTTTAGATATTAAATGCAAATTGGTGTGTACAGTGTTTAACGAGCACATGTATTTTGTACCTTTAGTGCATACATTGTTGTAAGTGTTAACTTAAAAATAAAAATGCTGAAAAACTGTTTATATCTTTTTATTTACTAAGTTTTGGCATGCAAAATCACAGTAAGTACGATTAAATAAAAAAGTGGAACTTTTAATATTTTTAGAACTTTCCTTATTACCTACACAATCACTAAAAATAAAGGTTTGCCGCGCAAAGTTGAGACACAGCTTAACGTGGAAGCGCCGACTATGCCCGCGAAATTCAAATTTTTTTTTCAAACAAAAATTGATAACTTTTTTAACCCAGTACACATAGTCCAATTTTTATGGAAACGTTGTAGATATAGTGATGAATTTTTCTTTCAAACAAAAACGTATAGACCTAGTTTTTCACTGTATCTACGTTTCCAAAATTCATAAAAATTGGACTATGTTTACTGGGTGAAAAACGTTATCGCTTTTTGTATGGAAATTTGCAGCTTCACAACCCTCTTAACAGGTTCCATAAGTAAATAAAATATAGGTATAAAAAAATATATAACTTTCTAAACTACTAATTATTTGTTAATAATCTTTTTTAAATATTCTAAAAATTAAATGCTTGTAGTAATAAACAAAAATCACTACCTCAGCTATTATTAATGCTGAGACCTCAGTCTTATTTAATGTGATAAGTATATTATATAAATAAATTATTTTTCAAAATGTAGAGAGCTCCTAAATTTTGAAAAATAACAGGTTAGGACAACATTATTAAGAATATTTAGGAATAAGATTTCAAGAGCATTTTTCAGATTTTTTAATTATTTTGATGTTTATATATCATCAGATGCCTTACTAGCGACAGACAAATTAACTGGTGCTAACACGTTGCTACTAGAAGCTGGAGCCACACTGGCCACGGAAACATTACCGCTAGCAAGATTATTATTATTGTTTGTCGTTAAACGGAGAGTCGGCTGATTGACATTTTCATTGGCACCATCGCTATCAAACTCTTTGTCAGGAGCAAATTGTGAGACATTAACTAGCTTTTGACGTCTGCGTTTGCCGTGTTATAAATTTATCGACATCCAAAAACACTACCATAATTTACTGATGTCCACTTTACTTCACCTGAAAAATTACAAAAAATGTTAATTTTCTGTCATTTTATGAAACGTGGGTCCGAAGTAAGTATTAAAATAAAAAAGTCACATTAATACGTAACGCGTTTTTTATAAAATATTACACCGTGTGTAATGGTTTTATTTTGCAAAGTAGGTAAATGCAACACAAGCATAGTAACATAATTTTAATTAAGTCATTAAAATCAAGTACATTCAATAAAATTAATGTCATTTGTAATGTGATCGTCATTCTCTGTTCATAATGTTTATATCTCACGGAACTCTAAAATAATTTATAATGGCCGGCTATCTTGGTCGCAAGAAACCGCATTATGGACCTTTTCGTTCTATAAATTGTTGTATAGAAGTCACTTCATAACTTTGACAAGATGGCTGGTATTTAGTATAAAAACAAATTTTAAATAATAATCAACAATAGTTAAATTTCAACGAATTCGAGGGGGGTGCAAAAAATTTCACAACAACACACCTATATTTAATCATAAAACTAAAGGTCCCATAAAAACAAGGTGTTACACACTCTGTTCGCGTATATTACAAACTTTATGTAGTAAATGTCAATTTAGTTATGATAATTTCTAACTTACCTTTTAAATTCTATTTTTATAAAACACGATATGCAGCAAATATCAGGAACGAATGAGAATGAATGATGGACTGAATGTATACTATAAACGTCGATGTTAAACACTTGTGCGACATTTCAGTCATTTTTCAAACTTTTATTTAACATTTAAACAACGTTAAAATAGTTCTCCACTAACTTTTATGTAACTTTTAAATAACAATAATGTTGTATAATTTGGGCCTATTTCGCGTTATATAAACGTCTACAACTACGTTTATACAACCCACCTTATAGAACCAACAGTAAATGAAAAACGTTTACTCATCTATTATACAACGTAAATTTGTTACTTGGGATGGGACTTAAACATAACTGGCGAAATGTGGGTGTACCTGCTACAGGAACACCTCTGCCCAACCCTTCGGGGAAACAAGGCGTGATGTTATGTTATGTTATGTTATGTGATTATGACAAATTTGTTTCATTTTGACAGTACCTATAAACATTCATTGCGTTATTTACGTTGTTGAGCAGATTTTTTTTCCAACTTATGAAGCAATGGATTAGCAATCTGTTTCAAATCGAAACAAATTGTGGTTGATCGTGTATTACGCAATTAGGGTACAGGTCTGCTTGAAATTTTTATCTAGTTTTCGAGACCACTCTATTTCCAAGAACTCCTGTATTTGTAACAGTCAAACCAAAAGTCAGGTGCGTAGTACTCGCAACCGGCGTGCGTGTATGACCAGATGTATGAACGTAAACGAGGCAAAAGAAGTATGTAAGGATCGTAGCAGGTGGCGTTCTGTAGTTACTGCCTACCCCCATGGGAAGAAGGGAGTTTATGTATGTGTGTGTAAACCAAAGGCATTGAGTTATAAAGGTATTACGGTTTTAAATTAATGAGGTTTCGATATATTATCTACTAGCTTTTGCCGGCGGCTTCGCCCGCGTTGAAGTCGGAAAATATCCCAGGTAAATAATGTATTAATTCCGTAATACATTGTTTTTATTATAACTATTAGTTTACGCGGCGCACGCCAGTAAAGCTCCCAGTCTGCATGATTTTTTCCGACATCTTATCTATATATACAGGCTGATTGGAAGATGGGTGCAAAGCTTTAGGCGAAGATAGTACAGACAATTTAGAACCATTTAAGCCATGGTTGTCTTAGACGAAGTCTTACCAAATATTTTACAAATTTCTTATTTTTTCTAATTGTATTGTACAATTTTTTTATTTTTTCTGAGCTTTAAATGTCTGTAAAAAAAATATCTAATGACACAGAAGCCTAAAACATGTTTTGCTTGGTTGCTTACACATTACTTTAATTAAATAAATAAAAAATGAATTCATTTATCATTCAATTTGGCCATAATTATGCAGTTTACATTAAATTTTGAGAATTTCCGAAAAAAACTTAAAAATTTGGTTAAAAAAATTTGGTAAGACTTCGTCTAAGACAACCATGGCTTAAATGGTTCTAAATTGTCTATACTATCTTCACCTTAAAGCTTTGCACCCATCTTCCAATCACCCTGTATATCATACTTTAATGAATTATACAACTACCTCAACAAACCCTACAACCTTCCCCATGAATCACTCAGTTTATTGGTAAAAACCGTATGAAAATCCGTTCGTTCGTATTGAGTTTGTGACGTCCAGACAGACAGACGCAGCGACTTTGTTTTCTAATACATAATTATTATAATAAACCATTTCCTTTTGACATAAACAAAACCGAATTCCTTACCATATAAGGAAAACAGTGATAAATTACCAACACTTAGGAAAATAACTTCGTTCCAATCATTGCTACATTTTGATTCTCCACAAAAACTTGCTCTGTGCTCGAGTTACCCATATTCCCATGTTCGGTCGTGTCCAGGAAACGCAGGGTTATGACGAAATGTAATGCTTTATATGCATGCTTCGATAATACCCCTGCATGCCAGGGTTATACGCTGATTACATGCTTTTGACAGGATAATGGTATGGAAGGGTTAGAAAATTACAATGTTCAAGTGAATTTCTGAAGTTTGTGAGGTAATTTATTAGAGAGAATTGTTTTCTGGTATGACTTGCGAAAGTAGGTAAGTGTTCCTGTTGTGTGATCATTTTGTAAAAAATTTAGTTAGATTAAAATTGCTTATTAGTCTTATAAGCTAGATTGTAATTAATTATTAAGAACCTGGTTCTTTTTATAAAGGATATTTTTTTTTTAATTGTTATTGATTTCAGCCTCATCCAATAAGTTTGTCGTTGTCTAAAGTTTTAGGTATTTTTAAAGTAAAAAAAAATACTTAATACCTTCAGGTCGTTAATAATCCCAGGGCTAGGACACAGGCCTGCTCTCGGCCGCCCAGAGGACACGGTAGAGCATACGGTGGGGGTCTGCCCGGCTTGGGTGGAGCACCGCCGTGTCCTCGTGGAGGTGATCGCTGGCGGCGATTTCTCGCGACCGGCCCTGGTCCAGGCCATGGTACGGAGCGAGAGGGCATGAGAGGCCATCACCTCCTTCTGCGAAGCAGTAATGCTCGCGAAGGACGAGATGGAACGCGTGAGGGAGAGGCAAATTTCGCGGCCTCACGGCCCTAGCCACGCCCTGGGCGTCGGGAATCGTAGGCCGATTCCCAGCCACCGTAGGCGCGGGCTTGCGGACGTTGAGCAATGGGTAGCTCGCCGTCCGATAAGAACCATAGACAAAGAGATGTCAGCAGAACTGACGCGGTCCGCTAGGGCCGGTGGTCCCTGGAAACATGGCAACTGAAGGAACACGGGTGGGTTTTAGTCAATAGGAGTCTGACACGCCCTCCCGCTCCGCCCTGAGCGGGAGAAGTTATTTGAAAAAAAAAGGCCTGCTCTCGGTGAAAGGGAGTGGGTCGTGATCCACCACGCGGGCCCAGTACAGGTTGGAAGATGTCACATGTCTTCGAATATTAATAGGCCATGCCGGTTTCCTCACGATGTTTTCCTTCACCGTTTTGAGAGCAGTGGTGATGAAATAATTTACACAAAGTAAAGCGCCTGTCTGGGTTCGAACCTACGATCTACAATTCATAAAGTCGCGGTCGTTACCACTGGGCCACCACTGCTTTCCTTCCATTCACGTAATTACTAGTTAAAACGATTTTTTCGCATCGTAAGTTATTCCCACGCTCGCAATCAACTTTGGACAGCAGTTTATAGAAAAATGTGTCTCTGGTAGCATTAAAATGGCTTGCCTACGCTAATATATACCTTACTCGTTATTTTTATACTTTTGATGACTTAACCTAAAATAACATTAAAAATAACCTGTCCTGTTCTACTTAATTACTGCCTTTATTCCGTTAAAGACAAATTCTGGGTACGGCAGATTCTTTTTGTAGCAAATTCGTCTTATGGCAGAAATACAATCATTGACTGACAGACAGACAGACGGGCGTCGCATTAGACCTTGTACACTAAAGTAATCTCATTGTGACTATTAGCTAAACTAGAGTCTCGCTGCAGGAGACGCCCTGGGCGTCGGGAACCCCAGGCCGATTTCCGGCTACCGTAGGCGCCGGCTTGCGGGCAGTGAGCAGCGGTCGGCGCGTTGTTTCACGCGCGCCTCAAAGAGATGTCAGCACAACTGACGGGGTCCGCTAGGGCCGATGCCTGCCAGGGTCACGGGAAAGTCCGAAAGGGTTACCGTGGCCCCTGGCATCACACAGGCAACTGAAGGAACACGGGTGGGATTTAGCCTGTAAGAGTCTGATACGCTCTCCCGCTCCCCCAGAGCGGGAGAAGTCATTTGATAATTTCACAAGCAAAAAAAAAAAATGGCGTTCAGAATCATGAACTGAATCCATGGTAACAAATTGTCGATGCCACTCTTTATAGTAACCTCCGTATTATAGGTAACTATGTAGGTTAGTATTTATGCGACCCTAATTCCTTTCAACATTCAAATACCTACATACATTGCAATGGACTAGACAGTTCCATTTTAATTACCAAAACATTAATAACTATTATCTTGTAACATTTCTCACTGATGCAAACCTTGTCTGTTGCCATCTTCACAGACATCCTTTCGAAATCATGGCAATTAGGCGTTTATCGATACCACTAACGTTTTATGTTAGGGAAGGGCACTATTGGCATACGATTTAATCAATTAGTTTAGTAATTTGTTAGAGGATTAATATATTGAGTACCAATGGACTTAGAAGTAGTATAAATATCGAAATACGAGGGACAGCTGTGTCTTAGTATTTGCTAATAACAATAAACTACAATAACGTGAGTCATAATATTAATTGAACAAGAGATGTTATTTACAATATATTTATTTAAAAATCTAGTTTTGCTGATCAAATTATTGTTAAAATGCATGGTTAAATTTTTATGAATAAATTAACTAGTTTTTAATTAGAAACAAATTAATGTTTCATGATACTTTGTAATGAATCTAAAATATAATTTCTGGGAAATAAAAGGTTTAATAAATAAATAATATAAAACGATAAAGTATCGGTGAATCTGTCACCAAGGTGTATAAATAATGATACTTATTTTGGTCCTTCGATCTTTTGTCCCTAAGGAGGCGCAAGATTGGAACTGACTTCTCCAAACATCGTCTACCTAGCCTTTTCCAGTCTAAGCAGATGGCTGAAAATGGCATTTCCAAATGACTTATTTGAAAAAAACAACAGATTTTGGTTCCAGACTCACCCTTAAATTCCTAGGATAAAACTGGCAGCCTAATCTTTCACAGTCGCTGTGAAAATTTTCCAGGCCATATATCTATTAAAATGTCAAAAGTCATAGGAGTGGGAACAATTAAGTAAGTAACCGGTCAATGATCTCAGATAAGATAAACTAAGCTACTTATCCTCGCTGACCGATTGACCCGCTAAGCGAAGTTACGTACTTCATTTAAGTAGGTATACAGCAAGCAAATTAGTTTAACTAAATTTAAAAATGTACAAACCGTTTACAAACGCTTGAAATGGAGATGGACAGGACACATGCTAAGGGAAGGGACAGAGAAGTAGAAAAGACCAATAACGGAATGGTACCCGCGTGATAGTAAAAGAAACAAAGGTATACAATCTAAACGTTGGGAAGACGACATGAAAAAGATATCTGGTCCAGAATGGAGACACACTGCAAAGGACAGGACCAAATAGAACGCTTTAGAGGAGCCCTTTGTCGAAGGACAAGCTGTAAAAGGAAAACCGGCTGCCGTTATAATTAAGTAAAAATGTTATATTATGCATGTTATGAAGTTACAGCAATAAAGGTTTATTTTATTTATTACAACAAACAAGATAAAAATGTAGTGAGGAAAGTTTTGAGTATGAATGTGGATGGCTATAAGAGTAGGGGAAGACCAAAGACACGATGGATGGACTGTGTGACAGATGATATGGCTGGAAAGGAGGTGACTACCGAGATGACGACTAATAGAGAAATATGGAAGAAAAAGGCATGTTGCGCCGACCACAAATAAATTGGAATAAGGAGGAGAATGATAATAGCAAGCAAGATAAAATTCTAGCCGACCAATTTGTAAGACTACTACAAACCGTTCACTGTAACTTGTCCCTTGCCGTCATGTTGGCACAATAGGCCTGCGTCCAAAAATTTTTCTTTGTGCGTCTTATAGATTATTAAAAAATATTGAACACGTATTTTTTCTTTTTTGACGTAATCAAAAGATTACGGCGATATATTAAGTTAAAATGTGGCATGTACTCACGCCTTGCTAGATTTAATACTGCGTTGTGACGTAGCGAGCCCCCACTCCCCAACTTTAATGCGCGTTTTCTTAGTTATTTTTTATTAATATAATAAAGCAAAAAATACGTGTCTAATATTTTTTTATTAACTGAAAGACGGATTAAATAGAATTTATTTTTTCTTTACTTAGACAACTAACCTATTGCTTGTCAAGCTTAGTTGCAATACTGATGGAGTTCAAAATGGCGACTGACCGAACATTTCTACCAATCGCGTCACGGGACAAGTTATAATGAACGCACAGTAGATTCGAATTTCAAACTACAACGATCGCTTTTACGCAGGAGCATCTTTTGACCGACGACGCTGATCTTTACTGAACCAGTTCCTATTAATCTATCCATGTCGCCAACTGACACTTGCTCTTTACAAACCGCGGGCCGAGGCAATCACTACGCATGCGCGTAGGAACGTATACGTAGGTAACTACTGCTCCTCCACAACCGCAACCAGTCGGTAATTGCCCACCGTGACATATACCGACCTATCGCCTTTCTCGGTACCTACACGTGTGGAATATATTATCAGTATGTGGATTTCCTCACTTGACTGTTTTACGCAGTAGGTAATCGTGAAAGTAGGTAGGTTTTGGACTGCGTTACGGAAATGGTCAATCATTTGGAAGGGGTATACTTCTTCGCCACGACTTCCTCACCTTCCGCCTGACGTAGGTCCTCACCGGACACGGTTGTTTCGGGAGGTTCTTGTTCCGGATTAAGCGGGAGGAAACGCCTGGGTGTCACCATTGTGTAGATCGCCAGGAGGACACGGTGGAGGTCTGCCCGGCTTGGGCGGAGCATCGCCGTGTCCTCGTGGAGGCGATCGGCGGCGGTGATCTCTCGCGTCCGGCACTGATAAAGTAGTAAATTCGTGCGAATCAACCAATAAGCCGTTTATTTCACCATTTTAATATGAACTTACTACTTCTATCACAAGGAATCAATAGCCACTTCGCCAAAAAAAAATTGTTAAGTTTAGAAATAAGTCGGGAGGTGTCGTGGGACACCCGGTTGGAACTAAATTCCTTTCGCAGTATATTATGTTTTAATAATACAGAACCATCATCAGTAGGGTCTCCAGTTTGAAGTGTCTTCTGACTCTTTTGGGCACACTGCTTTTTGTTACGGTGCTCCCATCTCCGGGAGCATTCGCCTGTAATGTACCTAACGTTCAGAGTCGAGCATTACATCAGTGAGGGAAGAGAACCGAGCATTACAGTGCGTAATGTCTGTTATAATAAATAATCTGAAATGTTACATTACAGGCGAATGCTCGTCAGTCAGGGAGCCAGTATTCTAACGTAATGCCCAAAACCGAATCTGTAACGTTACATAACAGGCGAATGCTCCCGGTGATAGTACCTTTATGTGATGATTTCTACCAGTTTATACTCCTACCACAAGCCGCGTTAAAGAACTACGTTCCAAAAAAAAACAGAGGCACTCCGGGAGTGCCGACAGAAGTGAAAACTTTAAAAAAAATCGTCGTCACAGTGTCGCGAAATGGTTTAGTCCCATCTCAAAAATGCCCAACGCGCCTAAAGAAGTTTTCACTTAAAAAATCTGGGTGCTGTCCAAATCCGAACCTAATCATTGTAAATAAGCCACGCTCCAATCACTTTTTTATCGTGCAGAAAAACTTGCTAATGATATCTGTGTAACTCCACGAAGATTGATCAAATCCTACCAATCTTACAAAATGATTAATCGCCACTTACATTGTGCAAACAATTTTTAAACTATAGACCGCAAAACGGCAAATGTAATGGAGAATGACCCCGACAGATGAACCGACGACCTGAAGATGGTAGGAATACCCATACTGGATGCGGAAGGAGGACCATGTGTTGTGCCGCAACTTTAGAGAGGCTATACTAACGATTACGAATATTAAAGCCACGCCCAGATTCATACTTAATCGTCTTCTATAATGATATGGCTCGTGGCTAAATGATAACAGCCGCAGTTGACTCGTGGATGGGTGACCATCCATTACATATCGAGACCCTTTCGTGCCTTGGCAAGCACGTTAAGCCGTTGGTCTCGGCTGTCATTCGTAGATCTTTGACAGTCGTTACGGGTCGTCTGAAACCCAAAATTCTGACAGTTTTACCAAGGATTATCGTGTTACCCAGTAACTGGGTTGTAGAGGTCAGATAGGCAATCGCTCCATGTACAATACTAGTATTCAGCTGCATTCTGTTAGACGGGAAGCCGACCCCAACATAGTTGGAAAAGGCTAGGCAGATTGATATTGTTTTGTATAATGAAAAACGTGTAAATGACATGGTGTGAGGCAGCTTATAAGACAATTTGATGATGGTTGGTAGCTAGACGGATAAGAATTAAAGATGGTGAACGGAACTTCCTGAAGATTATAATTTTTGAAGATGAACATGTAGTTAGTTCTTAACTGGGTCGAACAAAAAGGTACCTATATAAAAAATGGTCGATGAGGAAGAATTATGAAACAGGGTTTGCGAAACAGAAAGTAATGATGAGTTCCAAACTGAAAGGTCATTTCGACAGTCGAACATTCTACTTACAGCATCTTTGCACATCTTCAAAATGCTTAAACGCTGATTCATCGTTGGTAAGTAGGTACCCATTCTACAAACCGCAATACACAACCATGCAACAGACAAATCGTCAAAAAACCGGCACAAATCAACCTGAAACACTTAACCGTCATATCTTCGCTTAAATATCAGAACAAGACTAGTTACTAACATTAGCTGGCCCGCTAATTTTGCACTTTCGACTCACAAGTAATTACAACTTGCAACTTGCGTAACTGAGGCCGAGAGTCGCTTCTGCAGTCATGACCAAACTGTAACACAAACTTACCTTTGCCGCCGAAAAAAAACAAAACTTTCTAAATTCAACTCTACGTCATCGCAAAAAGAAAGATGGCGGAATTTTTCCGCGCCAAATCTTTACTTGTCGGAACACAAAGAAGTAAAAATTATATCAAAACTCCAAAGGCAGTGGTTGCATAACCTCGTGCCCGATAGAATAATAATAGATGTCGCAGAAAAAAAAACGAAAGTGCAAGAATTGGAGCGGGCAATGGATACAATGGCATAGTAAGCACGATTGTGTATCAAAAACTTATAACAATACTTGATAATAGTCTGTATGGCCAGTAGAGGGTTACTAATGTGGTCTTCTGAAAGGAAGATGCCTGGGTTTACGCAAGTATTTGAAACACATCTAGCTCAAACATGATTGCTGTGTTGAAATAATGATGTCTGCAGTGTAACTCTTGACCTACACAACCATATCCGAAATGTTAAGTTAATCCAAGAGACAGATGGATTTCGAATGACTTGACTGGATTTAATCGATGCCACTTAACAATATCCATTGAATTATTTAATTTAGAGTCTATTGATTTGAAAGAGGTTTCACATTTTCAGAAAACTTAAGCAAGAAAGCTTTTACTGAAGACTACAGTGTAGATACTTTAATTTCTATAAAACCATTGATGATTTTATTATTCTTGATAATATTATTATTCTGGCCAAAAACATCGAATAAGTAAATGAAGCGATCGCCGCTGAACAGTTTGTACTTAACAAAGCCATATACTTACAAGATTTAGATGTAGCGTAAACAGTCGACACCGCATGAATTCGCACGCAGCAATGACTTGCTTAGCAAACTGATTGCTATTGTTTTATTGTGAGAAACAGCGAGCCAATCTTCTATTAGCAATACGACAATTCATTTTGCAGGTTTTTTAACAGAGGATCATCTATGTTCTATGTTATGGGGTTTGGTTTACGCACTTAGTCCGTCAGGTGGACCATTGTGCGTGAGAGATCATTAAATCATAGCTTTAGAGACAGCTCATGGAACTTTAAGCGAAGGCAGAGGATAAAAAATAGGGTCCAGTCAAATGTACTTGGAAGTACACTGAAAGAGTCAAACAGACCCCTCTGCTTACCACAGATCGGAGCACATCCCTGACGATTTCCCGACGAAAACCGAAAATGGTATCAAGAACATCGTGTTCTAGGGTAGGTCATTTTTATGCGGTCTGTGCACCAGCAGCGATTGCGTAACAGTGATTTTTATAGCAAGTGTTTTAACTAAATAGCCAAAAAAAAACTGGCATGGGTGTTTGGGTGTTTGCAGAAGACACGTACCGGGCAAGTCTCTCTAGATAGGTAGAAAGTACCTTTCTATAGGTTTCAGGGAGACCCCTTTAGTCTCCTCAGAGATGTGCCTTAACAGGCGTTGCACAGAGGGGGTTTCGGATCGGTCTTTTGAGAGCTAACGGTGCCCCTTCCATGTGCAGATGTGACCACTGGGGTAGTTTTAGTGAGGCAAAAATCCCACACTCCTCGGTCTTATCCCTAAAGCCCGGGCTCCTTTTGAAGGTAGGTCAAAAACAAAAAATTGTTACTTAGTCTAAATTAAATGTCTAGTTTACACTGCTACCTACTGCGCTAGGTCGACCGATGTGCAAATCGGAAGACATTTTTTTTTAAGGTTAGTCAATTTATTATCTATGTAGTTACATCATAAAATAATTGATTGCATCTAGTTACCTAAAGACTAAACCAGTAGTAGGCTGTTATGTATTGATCTTTATTGATAAAACATTTATGTAAATAGAGTCCGAACTATGTAACAAAGGTGAAATCGACCTAGAGTTCAATAACGTATTGCAATTGATAAAACATTTCTTACGAATATTTTTTTACACCTACAACACGAGAAATACAGTCTGATCTTTATGGAGCAGCAAATAAGACCCAAAATAGCGGTACATTTCCTCTTCCTTTTGTAATATCATTTCATTTTATCAGATATCAAATGTCATAAAGCACAATAAATCCTTTTGTTGGAAAAGGGGGCAAGGCTCAAGTTTCATGCCTATAGTGTTGCTAGGATAAAAACGGTTTCAATCTAATTATGAATGCTGAATGGACGTTATAGATACCCTAGTCTGCCTACTTTCTGTGAAACCGGGGAGGTGCGGTGGGCCAAGTGACCCTACGTGAACACCACCTAAGGCTTGGTGGTTGTTTACGCATCACTACACCAGCTTTGGCTAAGCTATTGTAGTGATGACCATGACCATGATCTATGCCTCATTTCGGCGTTTACGGTGAGTGGTAGAATTAAGTCCACCTTAATTTGGGTGGACTTCATTCTACCACATGGGTTACACGTGGCTAGTTTTTGAAGCCAGGATAACAAGTAATACCCTGGCCAACTTTCCTGGCTTGGCACCACGCTATAGCTGTTTATACGTTGGTTGTCTAACCGTGCGTTTGCTCTGGCGAAACATTCACATAAAACATGTTGAAATCTCTGTTTTCTGTCAATGTATCGGCTCGTGTTCGCATTGTCACGCAACTTGTTGTCGCGAAACATGTTTGACGTTTCATATTACTGTGCGTTTGCACTGGCGAAACATTTACAACGAAACATGTTGGAATCTCTATTTTCTGTCAATTTTCCATACAAAGTTTGACAGGCACTAGAGATTTCAACATGTTTTGTTGTGATGTTTCGCCAGTGCGAACGCATAGTTATTTGAACACTTAAAACATGTTGAAATCTCTATTTTCTGTGTATATTTCCATACAATGTTTGACAGGAACTAGAGATTTCAACATGTTTTATTGTGAATTTTTCGTCTGTGCAAACGCAGTTACAGACAAATTTCCTAAATGTTTCTGTATGAATCTTGCAACATGTTGTTTACTACATGTTTGTTTCGATGTTTAGAAAACATTAACTTGAGATCTGTCTTAAAATTTACTAATGTTGCGGGCAGTGCGAACGCAAATTCAACAAAACACGTTATGAGATTTGTTTCATGTGACAAGTTTCGAAATATCTACCTACACGTTGAATGTTTTCTGGTGCAAACGCATAGTAACATTGCAGTGACTTTGTCCGCGGAGTAGAATGAAATATTATACAACCCAGACATAGGTAACGTTGACATTAGGCGGAACGCGTGAGGGAGAGACAAATTTCGCGCCCTCGCGGCCCTAACCGCCGCAGGAGGAGACGCCCTCGGCGTCGGGAATCACAGGCAGATTTCCGGCCACCGTAGGCGCGGGCTTGTGGACGGGGAGCAATGGGTAGCTCGCCGTCCGATAAGAACCAGGCCCGGGTCGACGGCGCGTTGTGTTCCACGCGCGCCTCAAAGAGATGTCAGCAGAATTGACGGAGTCCGCTAAGGCCAATGCCTGCCAGGGCTGCGAATAAGGGCCGAAAGGGAAATCGTGGCCCCCGGCAACATGGCAACTGAAGGAACATGGGTGGGTTTTAGTCAGTAAGAGTCTGACACGAAGAGCGGGAGAAGTTATTTAATAATTTCCCACCAAAAAAAAAAAAAGCTAACGTTGACATTGACGTTCCCGATCCTCATTACCCATGGCTTCTTTTTAAGTTTGTCAATTTAGTACCTACAGTATTCCATTCCGTTATGAACGATAAAGATACAACTGTTTTTTCTGCTATAGTAACATCCTCGATTTGAGCAAAAAATATTAATGTAATTAATTTTGTGACAGCCATATTTAGGTAAGTACCATTTATGGTTTCCATAACCTTTGCAAATGAAGCCCATATAAGGGAAGTTTTTTTTTTTATTAGTGCAAAACACTTGATTATGCTGACCTTTTGGTTTCTAATGACTAATCGACACCTATCAGGAAAACTACAATTTTCGTCTTGCCAAATAGGTACTCTGAAAAACTCAACTTCACAAAAAAAAAGTGGGGCAATTCGACGACGACGACGACGACGTTCCTTCACTTATATTTTATTTAAGTAAATTCATTTTATTCGTAATCCTTATTCCCTTTTACGCCATTTATGATCAAACTCAAACTGAAAGCATTTATGTAAACTAATGTTAAAAGAAAAAAGGATTTGATATTTTGTATGTTTGTTTGTCTACACTAATATTATAAAGAGGAAAGATTTGATTGTTTTTTTTGTTTGTTTGCATTGAATAGGCTCCGAAACTATTTGACCGATTTAAAAAATTCTTTCACTGTTGAGAAGCTACACTATCTCCGGTGAACATAGGCTATAAAAAAAAATATAACTTTTGAAATGTTTGTTTAATACCCGTGTTAAGCCGGGGCAGGCTGCTAGTAATGAATAAACTCAAAAACTACTGGACCGATTTAAAAAATTATTTCTCCACTAGTATGCTATACACTGTGAAATTTGAATCACAGTTTTGCTAGAACAAACGTTGTTCAGACCATGGTCTACTACCATTCTACAGCATCCAATAAAAAAAAACAACATCTTGGTTTTTGAAAAAACACAAAAAAGACAAAGTTTAAAATGTCAAGATTATCGTTACTCCCTACAACACAGATACCACGCACGAGACACAGCATTGTCTACAGGGAAATGTACCTCCATAAACGAAATTTAGTAAGCAGTAGATAATCTTGACATTTTAAGAAATTTGAATCACAGTTTTGCTAGAACAAACGTTGTTCAGACCATGGTCTACTACCATTCTACAGCATCCAATAAAAAAAAAACAACATATTGGTTTTTGAAAAAACACAAAAAAGACAAAGTTTAAAATGTCAAGATTATCGTTACTCCCTACAACACAGATACCACGCACGAGACACAGCATTGTCTACAGGGAAATGTACCTCCATAAACGAAATTTAGTAAGCAGTAGATAATCTTGACATTTTAAACTTTGTCTTTTTTGTGTTTTTTCAAAAACCAATTATGTTTTTTTTTTTATTGGACGCTGTAGAATGGTAGTAGACCATGATCTGAATAACGTTTGTTCTAGCAAAACTGTAATTCAAATTTCACGGTGTATTATCAGTGAGTAACATAGGCTATAATTTATAAAGATATCACGCGGGCGAAGCCACTGGCGGAAGCTAGTTTCAAATAAACCAATTACAATAATTAATTGTCAACGGGTCGGTCAGTCAGAAAGATGAAGCTAGTTGCCCGTTGCAAACCGTAGTAGGAACGGAGAAGGGACGGTCAAGAAACTCCACAGACGCTCTTTTAAACCAAAATATAGTTATAAAAGGGGATCGACGATCTAGTGGGATCACCAGTTCAGCATGCTATCTCAGCGAAGTAACTTAGGGACTCCTTGGAGAGAAGTCAGTTTCTGATCTAACAAACCTAGATAAAAATACCTATATTACGGTCGAATTGAGAAACCTCCTTTTTTGAAGTCGGTTAAATATTGATGTCTACTAACAAGACTGGACAACAAATCTAATAATAGCATTAAATCACAAATCTACGGCATAACGTAAATGCAACAACAGCCTCCTCTCAAAAACACACCTTACTGCGGCAAAAATAGAATTTACATTCCTTTAACATAATGGTATCAGTAGGAACAAAAGCAGTAATAATCCATTGGACTCAAACCTGCGGGTATCCTAGTACTTTCACTGGTGGTCCCAATAGCAGAGCAGGTCGGAGCACTTCCTGAGACGTATCGTCTGGTCACGATCTAACTAAATGAAATAGGTACCTTATTGTCACAAATCTAGCCTACTACCTCTTTGGACGATTTGATGAATGGGATTCAATAAGTAAAATAAACGTACATGTGTAAATATGTGAGTATCTGTATCTGATTTATTCGACTTCATGAATAAAGTTTTAGACTTTCTTTGATGATTTTTGGGGCTGATTTTTCAACAGTCGGATAACTTTTGAGGAATATTGCGATTTGACAGCTTTTGTATAGAAAATATGTCAAACTATCTTGACAACTGTCTGTCAGTATTCTCAGTGTTCGCGATCGGTGGGATTCCCCATTGTTGCGGAGGTGGATGCTGCTCCACGCTGAATTTTAATTTTATGTTGTAATCTGTGTGTGTACCTACTAACACTAGATGTTAAGTAAAACTGTTAATAACGCTATGGACCCTGTCTGAAATAAAAGTAGGTATTCTATTCTTATTCAAGCTTTAGAATGTTATCTGTCGGTTGAAAAATCAGCCTATAGGATAGCATGCCTCCGCGGATACGGCTGGAAGGGCAGCAACGCAAGGCAGCAATACTGGTAGCCTAACACAGAAAAATTTAAGAATTCAAGATGATTTGAAGAAACCTAATTATTCTTACTGTAAACTCACGATGGGAAGCGCCGCATGTGGTGTTGTAAACGACGATGAAGAGATACAAGGGTCACAAAACCCCAGCTAATAAATCGATCAAGATCCTCACGATCGGTAATCCCAACTCCTAAATAATTTTTATAGCAATAAATAAGAAAGCTGCGAAAATACAATTCATTGCCGCCATCTACGCCAGCCTAGCTATACCTATATTCCATTTGAAATAAGATTAGACATTTAAAGAAACTGTTTTTACAGTCCGTTCAACCGATTTTGACTTCTATACCGTAGGCATAAGGATGGCATTAAAAGCAAAAAAGTTGTTACAATACCAACTGTTTACTGCAGCTGCTATTTATCATGCCATCAACGCAATAGAAGTCAAAATCGATTGACCGGACTGTAAGAAAGGTTTATTTAAACGTCTAATCTTATTTCAAACGGAGTATAATATGCTAACAAGTCATATAATAGACCTAATGAAAGGAGTTTCGTTCTCTGTTATGTTTAATTAGGCAAAGCAATCGTTAGTTTTATCTTCCTTTTTTTAAATTATGTTTCATGTTCTGAGTGCATGTTTTAAAATGAGACGTCAACTCCAAATATATTCATCCATTACCGGTTTTGGCAATACCGGCGCCGCAGGCGAGATTTCTGTGCCGCCCCCTCACTGCCCTTGGAGAGCAGAGGGGCGACAATTTTAGCTTTTGTTCTAGTTTGAGGAATAGGAAAATGCAGGATGCTAAAGAGAGCGAAGCGAGCTCAAAAATTTCAGCACCCCGCCACGGAAAACTTAGGATTTCTTTTATGCAGAAAAGTTTGAGAATTCAGACTTCAGAGAACGCAGGGTGCAAGAGCGTCCGGCCGGATCTCAAGGCGAAATGGAGAGTGCGATTGTCGCAACCCAGCGCTGGGCACGCCACAATTGCGGCGATAAGACCCCTCTTTGAGGAGTGGCTAGAGAGGCGCCACGGCGTCCTCACCTTCCGCCTGACGCAGGTCCTCACCGGACACGGCTGTTTCGGGAGGTACCTGTTCAGGATAAAGCGGGAGGAAACGCCCGGGTGTCGTCACTGTGTGGATCGCCCGGAGGACACGGTGGAGCATACGGTGGAGGTCTGCCCGGCTTGGGCAGGGCATCGCCGTGTCCTCGTGGATGCGATCGGCGGCGGTGATCTCTCGCGTCCGGCCCTGATTAGGGCCATGCTACGGAGCGAGAGGAAATGGGAGGCCGTCACCTCTTTCTGCGAAGCAGTAATGCTCGCGAAGGAGGAGACGGAGCGCGTGAGGGAGAGGCATATTTCGCGCCCTCGCGCCCCTAACCGCCGCAGGAGGAGACGCCCTGGGCGTCGGGAATCACAGGAAGATTTCCGGCCACCGTAGGCGCGGGCTTGCGGACGGTGAGCAATGGGTAGCTCGCCGTCCGATAAGGACCAGGCCCGGGTCGACGGCGCGTTGCGTTCCACGCGCGCCTCAAAGAGATGTCAGCAGAATTGACGGGGTCCGCTAGGGCCAATGCCTGCCGGGGCTGCGAATATGGGCCGATAGGGATATCGTGGCCCCCCTGCAACATGGCAACGGAAGGAACACGGGTGGGTTTTAGTCAGTAAGACTCTGACACGCCCTCGCGCTCCACCTAGAGCGGGAGAAGTTATTTGATAATTTCCCACCCATAGAAATATAAAAAACAGGAGAAGTGGCATGGGGGCGTGTCTGTGTCCGCGCGTAATGATCAAAGTGCTCATTGCATACGAAAATGGCCGTCTCCGCGAACTAGTGTGCTTTCGGCCGTGATCGGGACAATTTATAAGAATGCCGTGTTGTTCAGTGGTTTCTTGTAAAAACCGAAGTCAAAACAAAAACTTTGTGAATCATGGAATCACTTACCATATGTAAGTACAAGTATTTTACTATATTTGTCTTTAAAATAATGAAAAACAACAAATCGTAAAATATTTCTTGCTTTCACTACGTTATTTTTGTTTCCAAATATCACAGCGACTGTACTATTTTTGCACTACATACATTGCTCGTTAACCACTACCTAAATATGTCGCTCAGTGACTCAACAAGCAATGTAAAAATCACAAAACGATACTGTGGACTGCGGATGCATCGCGCAGTACGGCCGCTGTGTCTGGCGACGAGCTAGTGATGTAGTTGTGCAGATCCACTAACGTAGGCTATCGACAACAATGTCGTTTGGCGAATGAATTTATTGCTATTATACTTTATTCTTCAATTTGTCAACTGTTTTACCCGGGTGGAAGATCGATGTGAAATAATGTGTTTTACTTATTTTGTCGTAAAGTAAGTTAATAACATTTTAGGTGGAGTGTTTTGGGTTTGAATTATAGTATTAGATCTCTTTGATAATATTAAGTTTCATCAATTTGAGCAGTCTCCGATGAATAATCACATAATATTTCTAATTAAAGCAGCCATGGAAAAATATATTAATTTAAGATTTACACTATTTGACAAAAAATGCCACTCCAGTAATATTAAAGCGTCAAGTGCTGCACAAATACCTCCACTTTACAGGACAGTGAATAAACATCATAGCAGGGTTCAACAATACCTACTGTTTCAATAAACTATGACAAGTTAAACCAACGTAACTGGATTTTTTAATTGTTTGAATTTTTTGCTTATTATTTATTTTTATTATAATATTTTCTGGGCTTATCGTTTTTATTTATTTTATTTTCAGGACACCAAATTTTTTAAAGTATAACGACGGTGAAGTATCAATATCTAATAACTACAAAAACATGGTTTTACAGGAGGAGAAAAAAACGTTTAATTTCCATAGTTTTTGATCATTTGAAGTAAACATTAAACTCAAACTCAAAGCATATATTTCAATTAAACCATTTACAGGCACTTTTGAATTGTCAAGGAATCGGTCAGTCAGAAATAGGCCATTTCAAAGCGTAGTAGGTACCTATGGAGAAGAACGGGCAAGAAACTCCACGGACACTCTTTTAAATAAAAAATTGTTACAAAATATTGGTTACATCATTCATGTTGAAATTATACATGTGAGAACAATGTAGAAAGACGTGCACGTTAGAAGCGTCCGTAATAAAAAGATAAACCAAAGAACAATTCAAAAAATTAAAATAAGCCCTAATAATTAGTAAGTGAAAACCGCCAAAATGTTAGTTATTAGATATTGATACTTCACCGTCGATAATATTAAATGGAAGAATCGATACCTTTCCGATTTGGTCAATCACTAGCGTATATGTAAAATAAATTGTTTCTGTACAGCACAACGATAGAAATGATGTTTTCGTGTGAGTGAGTTGTACGGTGCATGGTAAATGCACGCTGTGTTTGATGGGATAAGGTTTATAATTGATTGTGTAGTACGTTCTGATTTATGAATTGCAAGAGTGAGCGCAGCCTCATATCTATTTCTGCATGTGTAGTTGTGGCGACTAGTGGCGAGGTAGTGGGGACAAAGTGGAGACATTGGATTTCTATACATTTTCAACTACCGGGCATATCTCCTTCTTTTTATATCTATGTTCCCACCCAAAAAAAAAAAAAAAAAAGGTTGCAAGAGCGAGCTAAAACTTTTTTAGCACACCGCTACGTCTTTTCTTTAGCCCATTCATATAAAAATAGAACCTAAACTTTGTCGACTCGTACAGAAAAGTTAAGAGAAAAACATAACTCTGTCTTTGCTGTCCCGCTGTCGGGTAAAAAAAAAAGAGTTAAATAACAGAAAAAATTGAGAAATAAAAGGCCGGTGGTTCGCGTTGGGCGCCCCTTCATGTCTGGCGCCTTGCCCATGCGCGCCCTACCCTAACACCAGTACTGAGTGAGGGGACGCCCTGGGCGGGCAAACTTCATCTTGAAAGGGATTCAGATTTGGCAAGTACTTTGGTTTATGCAAAAGTCAAAAGTACCTCCGACTAGGGATTTGTTCATTTATTTAAAACAAAAAACACTCATGTTTTTATAATTACATATAATTTATTTACATTAATACTTTACTTAAAACTTATTTTACAAGAAATTGGGAGGAAATCAAGTCTTAATAAATTAAATAACGAGCACTAACGGATACGTCAGCCCTATGTATGCGCTCCGCAAAGTATTTAAAACATGGGATGGCCGACAAAATAATTCCTATTGGATCCATAAACGATGCACAGAATGATTACGTAGGAAAAAAATCGTATGAATTGTGCATGGATTACTTGCTCACCATGAAAGACATGGGCAAGAGAGGGAAAGTAGCTGTTTATGTCGCCATCAAATATACTGGGTGATTTTTTTTACCGTCTCAAAATTTTTAGAGACGGTAAAAAAAAAACAGTACATGATCAGCCCTATGTATGCGCTCCGCAAAGTATTTAAAACATGGGATGGCCGACAAAATAATTCCTATTGGATCCATAAACGATGCACAGAATGATTACGTAGGAAAAAAATCGTATGAATTGTGCATGGATTACTTGCTCACCATGAAAGACATGGGCAAGAGAGGGAAAGTAGCTGTTTATGTCGCCATCAAATATACTGGGTCATTTTTTTTACCGTCTCAAAATTTTTAGAGACGGTAAAAAAAAAACAGTACATGATGGCATTCAGGATTATGAAAGAAACTAAATGATGCTTTATAGCATAATGTCTTAAGTGCAACTGTAAGACAAGTTAGTTTATGAACTTATGAAGTTATGTCACAACTCAGAATAAATGAAAATTCATTATACATATAAATCAGACTAGGATTTAATTGTTTAATTAATCTTCATCCCCATCATTCAAATGGAACTTTTTTTTTTGGTCTTTTATTGCACTAGGCTTTAAACTTTTACATCACAACAAAATCCTACATTAGGGCTAAAGGGCTAAAGTCAATCAAGCCCTATCACCTCTGCATGGTCTGAGGAGCAGACATAGCAGTGACTTTTTCTCCGATCTCAGTGAGCAACTGAGCTGATTTCTGTATGTTCTCAAACTGGTACCCCATGTGGACTGCAATCAGCTGCATCTTCTTCAGATTATCTTCACTGCTCTCTATTTGATGCTCAGCTGATGCCATGTCTCTGGCTCCTTTTGAAAGTAGCTGGAAATAGAAATAAAACACAATAAGAGCTATACTAGACCATAGACTAGTATATCAATGCAAGGAGTTTGATTCCCTTTGCCTGGCAGTAGGACTATGGAAACTGATTTATTAAAAGATAAGGAACAATTGTTATTTAAAAAAAGTATACTTAATTCCATAAATTTAAAAGGGTGCATTGGGCTCTCAAGCCCAAGACTATCTGGTTGCAAATGTTCCTGTAAATAATAATGGGTTGTGCAGGGATAGTTAGGAGAGGTTTAACTTTAATAATTTCGTCATCAACAACAATAGGTGTAAAGCAAACTACTTGCTTCCGGTTCGGACATAATTTAGAATAGGCTACTTTTAAAGCTCAAAAAGGCAAAATATAGCTAATTTCATGCAAATATTTTAGGTTTCAGAATATGTTAGAACACATAGTACCTCATTAGACTTAGATCCTCTTTGTATCTGGCGCGCCAACGACGAGATATTGTTCATATTGACTTGCACTCTTTCTGCTAAACGCTGTTTTGATTCGGCGAACAATGACCGGGCACTGCTCGACGAAGCCGAAGTCATTGCGTAGCCACTGCAATTTTCCTCGTCGTATTACAACGCTATTGGTGCTCAATGAAGCATTGAGGAAATAATAAGTATGTTTTTAAACTTTTCATTTGCCAAACAAACAATCGATCACGAACACGAAAATCGGAATGTCAATGTCATTGTCAAAAATTTTTTTTTTACAACACTGACAGTTTGATTGACATAAAAACCGTTCGGAAAAGCTAGTCAGCTGTTAACCGAAGAAGTTGTGATGAGCATTTTGCTACCACGTTTACACGAGGCGCGAGGGTTCTATTTTTGCTCACTGAACAAACACTGACTGACTTGCACCTTACATGTACATTGTAAAGCTAGGTACACACGCAGAGACTCAAAATCTATGTTTGGCGCCTAGTCTCTGCATGTGTACCAACATTATTTTATTTATCTAGCTTTTGACACTCTTAACTATTTTATGCTGATGTTGCCACCAACTCGTTTCTCTCTCCTCAAACTGTCCCATTTAGAAAATTAATCTCATTGTGTTCTTGACTTGTTGTGTTTTCTTTGCTTTAGCTTTGCCTGCCGTGGCAGGCGTATTACCCGGCTGGCATTTATATTGTCTCTAGTATACCTACATTGTCACGTTATCGCGAACTATACATCGCGCGCTCTCTGTAGCTCAGCGAGACGTCGAGCGGTGTGCGAGAGAGAGCGGGCGAAGTTTAGTTCGTGATAACGCGACAATACGCCACGCCTTTAGCCGGGTCTCCTGCGCGTGTTTTTTCGAAAAAATAAACTGACACATAAACATTTATTTTCATACAACTATCGTATGGCCACGCCTCTTTGTTGCGAATGCGATGTTTTTGTGTAAAAACACGCACAGGAGACCCTTACGTTTTCAGTGTGGACAGGGCATAGTCGGCAAATCAGAAATCGGCAAAACAGAAGCAAAACAGGAATAAAGTTGAAAAATATCCGAATGATGAAAATAATGATTATAATAACTTTCATTATTTTAATTGGAATGCTAAAAACATGATAATTCTTGTTCTATTGTTATTGTTTCTAAAAATGGTTTTCTTTTTCACAACACCACCAGTCACATGAAAAATTGATTATTTTCAGTAGAGGTGGGCAAAGTGTATCATTTTTGCGATTGGATCATTTGCATCTGGATCACTGAAATGATCCGAAACACTGATATGTTTCATTTGGCTCATTTGGATCATCGACTCAAAGGATATATAATACAGAATGTTACGTATACATTACGTTAAATCTGTGATTGTATGAGTGATACACATCTCATTTGGTATCTCTTTCTGACTTGTATAGATTGTAATTATGTCGCCCGCTCACTCGCGACTCGCGAGTCAAAAAACTGGTTGTGTCTCAGTCTCCCTCTCTCGCTCGCTCACTGCTCAGTCGCCTCGCGAGCGACGCGTCGCGCGGAATGAGCCAGAGCAAAGTAATGTTTCAGATCCAAATGATGCGTTTGAAACGTTGTTACTGAACCAATCTTTTGAATCACCTCAATGATCCGGATCAGTGAGTCGGTTCCGTAAAGAGTTACACACGCCTAATTTTCAGGAAAATGGCAACTCCAGAACTTAGTGGCATCCTATTCAATATCGCGTACTTCAAAATGTCGATTTACGAAGTCGACTACCTTTTTTCGTTCTTACTTAAGTAAATAAGTGAGACAGCGCTACAGGAATCGAATAAAACATTCGAACGCAATACGATTGAATGAATCCAAATATGAGGGCTGACTTTTCGCTCGTCACGGAAGGTTTTGTGTTGTAGGAAATTTCTGTAATCTAATTCAATTATTAGCCCCTTTTCCGAAATGTTTCCTTTTAAACTTAACCATTTATTTCTAGTACCTCCCGCTGTAGTTTCTTTCTTGTTTTGTTTCGCCGTAGTATAGAATAATGTCTTTTATTTACAAGCCCATTGTGAATAGTATACTCGTCTTCATAATTACGTATAAAACTAGTGTAATCTAAAAAATGGATAAAGGAGTGACATGTGAACATCTGAATAAACTAGCTGAAATTCTCGGGAAGGAGCTGTGGCAGACGAAAGAGGTAAATATTAATAATTTTCATGTTTATAACCTCAAAAATAATGTCATTAGTAATTAGCATTCTTGGTTCAGTCCTAGTTATCATTGTGTAACGCTCGGGCTACCGAGTATTCCTCGGAAAAGCTCGTAAACTGCACATAACGCTGACATGTTTATCATTGGTTGTTACTTAATACCTCCTCACAGTAGTGTTTACATTTTTTTCTTCATTATGGGAGGCTACAAATCGCAGTTAATGGTTTATTTATTATTGTGTGCAGCCTGGTACTCTTTAAATAGGTACTATAGAAAATATTCAAACATTGTTCAGGCATTGTTGGCCAGGCATGGCAAGAAATGTTAAAATAATAGAAAAATCTTTGTCTTAATTTTAGCACCACATAAGCTGATAATGCCATTTTTAATCTCCATCAGATAGAATTAAGAACCACGTAGCTCATAAATGGTATTTTCTTGCATTACCCACCAGCGCCTTATCTTGCTTTATTAGACAATAAATACATATCATGCAGCGACTTACTGAGTTGTCGTAGGTTCTAACCCAGTTAGGTGCTTTACTTTGAGTTTTATCTTATTTCATCACCACTGTTTTCAAAACGGTGAATGAAAACATTGTGAGGAAACCGGCATGTCCTAGAACCAAAAATTCTAAGACAATTGACATCCACCAAGGCGCACTGGGAATGCATGGTGGATTACGGCTACACTCCCTTTCACCCAGAGGAGGCCTGTGTCCCAGCAGTGGGTACATTATAGGCTGATTATATGCCTTGATAATTAATTAATTATTCAAGTACAACTAATGAGAATTTTAATTGCAATTAGATCTAGTTCAAGAACTCTAGGCCACACAACAAACCTTTGTTAGATGTTCAATGTACCTGTAATTATACAGTGACTGTGAAATTAATGGAGAACGGAAATGTGGGTGTACCTGCTACAGGGACACCTCTGCCCAACCCTTCGGGGAAACAAGGCGTGATGTTATGTTATGTTATAATATCAAATATTATATTATAAATATTTTATTCAATAAATATTAACAACCAACCCAACCAAACAAGGCGTGATTTTATGTTATGTTGTTATTTTATTTATCTCTCCCGTGTAACTATCATAACAGGTTTATTACCTAGTGCAAAAGTATGGTCTATTATAATGATTATAATGTATTTCTACAAGTCTTATCAGAAAGGTGTGGTACCACCTAATTACACATTGTGAAATGCAAATAAAGTATTGAGTATTTAATAAAATTATTGAGTATTAAATAAAATTGTAGTAACCTCAAATAACCTTCAGTTCTTGATTCACTATAAGACGACGGTGCGGGAGATTTTCGCCTCATCCGTGCGAAGAATGGAGCATCGCTTGCTGTAGAAAATGAAAACACATTTTCTATGGTTTTTGATACAGTCGTTAAATTAAAGTGCATTAGTTTTATAATACAGGGTGTATCAGAAAGGTGTGGTCAAATTTAAGGTTCAAAACATCAAACTGAACAACTTTCTCAATGGGTAACAAGGTAATCGCAAAAAAAAATATCTGCCTTCCCATAAATTTGCGTTGAGTAGGTATTAAAGTTTAGTATGGGCCAAATGATATTTTTTTCGCGATTTCGATGTTGGTCCCATGGAGGAAGTTGTTCAGTGTGATAATCTGTACCACACCCATTTGACCACACCTTTCTGATACACCCTGTATATTAAAATTACTAGGAACTTTAACTTTGAAGTACATATCAGAACTGCAAAAAATTTAAAACACTAGCTTCCGCCAGTGGCTTCGCCCGCGTGATATCTTTATAAATTGTAGCCTATGTTACTGTGTGATAATATAGCATTCTACTGGCAAAAGATTTTTTTTAAATCAGTCCAGTAGTTTTTGAGTTTATTCATTACAAACAAACATACAAAAAATCAAATCCGGTCTTTTTATAATATCAGATATCGTATAGATAGAAAGACTATACATACAATTTACACAGAAGTCTTATTTGAGTCTAAAGTAGTTTAAATACTGAGATGCTTTCATCACTTTGTAAGATTCATGACAGCAGCTGTAATTAATTCCACCAATTTTTTTTTACTGTCACCTGTTTTCTTGAGAATCTTATGGCTGTCAACAAATGGAGTTCGCGCAACTGACTTTTGGGCTAAACATACAGGATGGCAGGGACATCGACGCGAATACTGTTACCATGGATTCAGTACTTAATGATTCTGAACCCCCCTGCGTTGAAAATTTTAAACGGTTATTTAAAAAAAAATACTGCTGTTTTATACATTTGACCGCGTAGGTATTGCACTTTTCTATAAAATAATAGTTTTTTTTTTAAATAACCGACGAAAAATGATGAAAATTTTCAACGCAGGGGGGTTCAGAATCATGTACTGAATCCATGGTAACAGTTTTCGCGTCGATGTCCCTGCCACCCTGTATTTGAATTTTCACAGCAAATTTCTTATTCGCCAATGATACGCTTAGAAGAAGAATAAACAAAAGAGATAATCTTTTCAAGTAATCTAACAAACTAAAAGTTGTTGGTAAATATTTGTACTCCATTTGCAATAAGATTAGACATATAAATAAACCTTTTTTACAGTCCGTTCAGCCGATTTTGACTTCTATTGCATTGGTGGCATGACAAATGGCAGCTGCAGTAAACAGTTGGTATTGTAACCACTTCTTTGCTTTTAATGCCATCCTTATGCCTACGTTATAGAAGTCAAAATCGGTTGAACGGACATTAATAAAATGTTTTGCTAAATTGTATTGAAAAACAAGATGGAGGCTTTAGTTCCGATTTTGGTCACGCGCCAAAAAATCGTTGTACTTACAATTACTATATTATAAGCTTTACCAATAAAACAAATTCGACGTACAAAATAGAACAGTTGTCACATTTGTTGCAGACGCTAACATGTTTCGACTGCGGCTGCCCCGGCCCCAACCTGTGGATCTGCCTGCAGCCCGACTGCCACCACATCGGCTGCTCTGAAGTCAAAAATGACCATAGCACACTGCACCAAAAGGTATTGTAATTAAACTGTATTATTTTGTTTTCATTCTTGATAAGTTGAATTTTGAAATGTACCTACCTTATTATATTAGTTGAGCGTGACCGCGATGGTACACTCGGTGATGTAGATATCCTTATCAAGAATTGCATTTGTGTTACGCCTCGTACAGACGGGCGCGACGCGACTTTAACAAAACAATTTCTAAGAAAACTTCACGGTAGAACAATTACCAGTGTCGCGTCGAACCAGTCTGCATGAGGCTATAATCTTTATCGTGTAGAAACATTTGAAATGTAGGTATTTGACTTTATTATTGATAATTACCACATAAAACAGTCATAAAAAAGAACAATAGATGTGTTTGAAATTGTTTTTTATTACTTCTGTAGTAAAATTTATGCTCATTTGTTTACGAGCAACAGTATTTAATTGTGTTGCTGGTTTCCTTAGCCTCCTTAGGTGGTCAACAATCAATCATGAGGCCTAGGATTCCGCCATAATATTAGGGATGCTGGACACATGTTCGGGTCGGCATGGACGGCACAGGCGGGCGGCAAAAAATTGAAGTATATTTTACGACCCAGCTGTACCGAGTCATGCCGACCCGAACTTGTGTAGTACACCTTATATAGATGCTGATAAATACTGCTTTCCATTCATAATGTTATCTTAGAGTTAAAAGGCGAAATATTGCAAAGTTTAAATCAATAGAATATTGTTTTGTTATCTTTATTAGAGGTACTTATAGTTAATGATTCGCTTCATTGACCATAATGCGGTTATAGCGGATGTTAATATGTACTTATTTGTAATTATTGAGTATAAATGTAATATTATCATTTGATTGCCGAAAGTCGAAACCTTTAAGTACAGATGTTGCATTCATTCGTTGCGTCAGTCATTCTAATTTACACCTTATTACAATGAAATAACGAGTCACATTACGCACTCGTGAATTGCAGTATCTATAATTATTAAAATAGCTCGGAATAAGGTCCTTTTCGCAATCCCTCTGTATGCGCTGCTGCGCACAACTTAATTTTTTTTTTTTTTTGGTCGGAAATTATCAAATAACTTCTCCTTCTCTGGGCGAAGTGGGAGGGCGTGTTAGACTCTTACTGGCTGAAACCCACCCGTGTTCCTTCAGTTGCCTGTATGTTGCCAGAGACTACGGTACCCCTTTCGGACAAACCCGCAACCGGCAGGCATCGGACCCCTTCAGTTGTGCTGACATCTTTTTGAGACGCGCGTGAAACACAACGCGCCGTCGAACCGGGCCTGGTCCGTATCAGACGGCGAGCTACCCATTGCTCACCGTTCGCAAGCCCGCGTCTATGGTAGCCGGGAATCGGCCTGCGATTCCCGCCGCCTAGGGCCTCTCCTGCGGCGGTTCCTCATGCGTTCCGCCTCACCCTCACGCGTTCCGCCTCCTCCTTTGCGAGCATTACTGCTTCGCAGAAGGAGGTGACGGCCTCCCATGCCCTCTCGCTCCGTACCACGGCCTGGATCAATGCCGCCGATCGCCTCCATGAGGACACGGCGATGCTATGCCCAAGCCGGGCAGACCTCCACCGTGTCCTCCGGGCGATCCACACAATGGTGACACCCGGGCGTTTCCTCCACCTTGGATGTTAGCTTGAAATTATAAGCCACGGATAGCCAAAGATGATGGTTTATTGAATAATTTTAACAACCATGTAAATGTAATGCTATACAGGGTCAAATTAAACTAACTAGCAAAACTCCAAAGACGTGATGGGTATCGATTAATGACGATGAAACAAAAAAAAAACTAAACTCATAATTTCGAGCAACTACACTATCAGCGGCCGCTGACCCTGTAGTCGGCTGTAGTTACAGGTCGACACAAAAGAGCCTGACGTGGTGACATTTGGAACTTAAATATTTTACTTTTAAGAGCGTTTATTCTGAAAGTGGGCAACGTCGCAAATAGATGTCAAATATTTCGCTGTTTTGATTAATTTGGCAATATTACTGTATGGAAATAAGAAATGTGGCTAACTAGTTCCCTAGAATATTAACCGCTAAAGGACCTGCAATTATAATGAATTGCAATTATAACACTGAATTTGATATTGTAACAATTTTAGGTGTAAAAAAGGCATTTAGAAAGTTTCCAAATACTTTTTTTTACGTCTAAAACGAAATATTCGGTATTACGATATTAAATTATTGCATTTCATAATCAATATTTTAGTTCCCCAGCTAGCCACATTTCTTAACTCTATACAGTAATATTGCTAAATTAATTAATCAAAACAGGTTAATATTTGACAGCTATTTACAACGTTGCCAACTTTTAGGATAAACCCTCATAGGTTATGCAGACCTAAGATGTTGCTCATGACGTTTTGAGTCACCCGCAAGCAGCGTTTTCAAAAATTTGTTTTAATTCTTTTACTCATTTCCCATTCGAAGTTACCTACTCATTTTTCCAGACTCTTTTTCACCAAGCTGTACTTAAAATTAAGCTTTTTTTATCGGCATCACGTCTGCGCAGTTTTGCTAGTTAATTTAATTTGACCCTGTTTGAATATTGTGTGATTGAGAACAGCTGACTATAATATGAACGCTGATTGTGTACTGTCGCGTTACACTATGATTTGTGCATGGCGACGGAAAAGTGTTGGTCTCTAAGCAATGCGCGCGTGCCATGTACAATACATGACTTGTACACCCTCAATGATCGAATTACAATGTTTGATATTATAGCTCCGTAGATGCATCGGTTGATGAACCTTCATGTTATATGCCAACTTAACTCGGACCATATAAACTGTTCAGAGAATTGATATACGACATTTTATCACCCCAGCGAGCGACTAAGTGTAAAATTCGGCACAAACAGCCAGGAAATGGGTTTACTGTACTCAATCCGTCAGTAATTTGTCGCCAAAAATACTGCAGTTTTATGCACAGCTTTGGCACACATGTGGATTTTTTTTTAGGAATTAAATGCGCTGTAAAATGTTTGCCATCTATGTATACCATCACCCATAAATATTTAAACATGGCCTCTTTCAATCTTCTGATAGGAAAAATTCAAGAGAATGCTTATTATTTTCTATGATCTCGAATTAAATCGTCTTGCTAACCAAATTGTAAGATCGACTGGTCTTTCGATACTCAAGTTTACCTAGAATCTAGAGCAAAATTATTACTTACTGATAACGGTCAGTAAGAAATAGAAATGGAGCATAAGTCGCCTTTCATGACACACACAACAAGTAATAATGTATGTAAATGTAACAATACAATGATCCGATACCGTATAAAGGACCTCACAAAGCGCTTTGTACACAATTTAAGAATAAAATGAAAGCAACAAATAACTAACAAATGTATCATGCATCAAATCTTCTTTGTGCGTGAGTTTATTTGTGCAAGTCATAATGTGTGTGAACTAAATCAGATAAATAAACCATTTATATAAAGCGGCTTTTGTAATTAACATTTTTGATAGACATGTTATGTTATTATACGGCGTTTCCGAATCTATAAGTGGCGATACTTAACTATATGTCCGGCGGATCCTGGGAAGTCAGACCAGCTACCACATTGCTGATGTTTGCTATAGTTTGACCGATACCGCTGTACCTTAGGAATGCATGGCGAGGCGGCAGCCTGCACTGACCCCCCGTCCCGCCCCGCACTTACCTAAGGCGCAGTGCAGCAGGATCGGTCAAACTATAGAATGCTTTTTACTACGGCATGAAATCTTAATATAGTTCTTATCGATACAAAGATCTTGAGAAGTCTTAAATTCATCGATTTACATTTTAAACACATGATAATGCGTAATTTTGGAGCCCTCAAGACTATTAAGGCCTAGCAGTATAACGAATCTTGTACTATCGAAGAAACGCATATCTAAGCAGTTTGAAAACATAATCCCTTGAACACGATGACCACATCTGTTAGACGGCCGCTGTCTAAAGCGGCCGAGCGCTGCAAGCAGAAATAGTTCTTACGGTGTATAGATACGTTACGATAGTACGACACAGATAACATCACGCCTTTATTCCTCGATAGGTTAAGCAGAGTACATCACTCATCCTATGGATTTCGCCGGATAAGTCCCCTGTCCTATATAATAATGCCCCGAAGATGCCACCTAAGACGAAAAACGTCTTGGGTGACAGCCAAGCATGAATTATTTCCTTTGTTCTATGGTTGAACCAACAAAATATCTCCAGTGTCATCAACACTCATCATGTCTAATTTAATACGTTTGTTTCAGAACTTTCCTCTGCACTGCGTACACATGAACGTGTCCACGGAGCGGATATGGTGCTACCTGTGCGAGAAAGAGGTCCACATCAGAGCAGCCTTGGCATGTGTGGTCAGTACACTTTATCACTTTACTAGCTGCGCCCCGCGGTTTCACCCGCATAAGTCTCGATCCCGTGGGAATATCAGGATAAAAAGTATCCTATGTCCTAACACAGGTCATGGTCTATGCATGTGCCAAATTTCATCCAAATCCGTTCAGCCGTTTTAACGTGAAAGCATAACAAACAAACTCACTTTCGCTTTTATAATATTTGTTAGGATAATAATTTTATGTGATGCGTTGGTGAAACAACCGATGTTCTTGCTGATCAAATGTGGTTACTGTAGCTTGTAATATTAAGGAGTTTGCCGATAAATTGCCGAATGTGTATGACGCGATAGAAATGTCGTATGTGCAAATGGTACAGAATTATAGAATTTTTATGCTGACTGGCTTTGCGAAACGTTTTATAGAACTAATTTCTGCAAGAATAGACGATCTTATATGGCGTATAGATAGATATAGCTGTTGCAGGTAAACGCACGTACAATCCGGGAAAAATCAAAATGTCAATGCCATCTCAAACTAAAATTGTCATCTTCTTGAATAAGTTTCTTACTTCCGGGCACTGCAACTTTATTTATTTTGTACCGTCATAACCTTATTTGTATTCAGGGTTGGAAAAAACCACGATTTTTAGCAAAAAAACAAAAATAATTGATTTTTACAAAAAAAAAACAAAATATCGTGATTTTTTGGATTTTTTGCCTTTAAAATCCTTAAAATTGTGAGTCAAACGAAACGGGCTTTTATTTTGAGACAGTTATTTGGGGCCATCGCATCGTCAGCATAAGTGGAAAGAGCCTTTTCCACCTTTGGATTTGTACATTCTAAAATCAGAAACCGTTTAGGAAAAGCTGGAAAATTTGTGTTTTTGTTTAAATATTAGAATTCTAACACAAAGTGATTTTTAACATACATTTTTATGTATGTATCCGAAATCTAAAATTAAATAAAAATAATTTGTTAGAATTAAGAAAGAAAAATACAATTTGATTTAATCAATGATTTTATTGAAAAAATCACAAAGTGATTTAATCATGCCAACTCTGTTTGTATTGTATATTCTTTACCCAGGCGAGTCCAGATTCGACGTGTGAGAGCCCAAGTCGTCTGGGCGCCGTGGCTCTGACCATGGCGGAGGACGAGCTGGACCCCGACACGCACGACATCCACTATGAACACGACGCACGTGCTAGAGGTGAGATTTAACAAAACTTTTGACAGTAAAGTTGAAGTTATACTAAGCTGAATCTCGGTCAGGTTTGCAGAGGTACAAAATTTATTTTTTATCCGTCAGGTAGATTATTAAAAAATATTGGACACGTATTTTTTCTTTTTTTACGTTATCAAAAGATTACCATGATACATTGAATTAAAATGTGCCATGACGTCACGAGTATGTAGATAAAATCTTGGGACGTAGCGACCCTCACTCCCCAACTTTAATGCGTTTTATTAAAGTCATTTTTTATTAATATGATAAAGCAAAAAATACGTGTCTAATATTTTTTTATTATCTGACTGACGGACTGACTATGACTTTTTTTGACCCAGGCATCATCCGTATTACAAGCATATGAGACCTTTCAGCTTTGCTTTTGTCAACTGCAAATTATTTTGCAACTGATTTTTAAATTGAATGAGCGAGCAAGCGACTTTGCACTGACAGGAGCGGGTAGGGAGGGGGGAAAGGAATACCCAGCCATCGACGAAAACATTCGTCCGGTGATTCTGAGGAAATTTAATGAAACAGCATTGAATGCCGAATGAAACAGCATGCTTAGTGAACAGAGTTCTCACTCGCCAATAACGTACATGAGAGCGCGGCCGCTCTGTAGTTTTCGTCTACGTCTAACTCTAAATGCAGCTTAATATAAATGGTGGATTACTGCCCACAGGGGAATAATCAATCTGCCTTTTCCCAAATATTTTGAATATCGGTATATTAGATGGAGCGGCTTCTATATGACCTCCACAAACCAGTTACTGGGTAACACGATACCCCTTGGTATTATCATTTAAAAAAAAAGTGGCAGTGCCGACAGAAATGAAAACTTGAACAAGTACGCCTTGGTGGAAGATAAATACTTGTATAGAACATTGGTCCGTAACCTTATCTAAATAAAGAGCACAATCGTGTTTACAAAACCTTTAAAATAAAATACTTGCATAGAACATTGATCCTTAACGTAATATAAATAAAGAGCACAATCGCGTTTACAAAAATGTGGTGTCGTTACGGTGTCGCGAAATCAATGGTTTAGTCCCATATCAAAAATGCCCAACGCGCCTAAAGAAGTTTTCACTTTAAAAAAAACTTAATTTTGGAGACATCGGTTTACGTTAGATTGCGGTTTTTTCTTTGTAATTTTTAAAACTGCCGACAGATGAGAAAACTTAAAAACTGGTATTAGCGCCATCTATATTCCATAATAAAGCACTATGGCGCGTCGGTGACGCGAATACATAAGTTTACCCTCTACCAAAAATCGCTTAACGCGCCTAAAGAAATTTTCATTTCAAAAACATTATAGGCTTATAATATACTTCTACACTCCCTAGATCCGCACGCGTCAGGGCTGGTGGGGCTGCAGAACATGGGCAACACGTGCTACATGAACGCGGCACTACAAGCCCTTAGCAACACAGCGCCGCTCACGTCATACTTTCTGGAGTGCGCGGCCGCTGTCGCTGTGTTAGCGGCTGATAAGAAGCCTGGGATCAGCAGGTAAGGACCCTCAAGTGTTCCACAACTGCGTAATACATCATTAAGTGGGTTTAGCGTTAAGGTGGATCCGCAAGTTAGCCAGCGAAATTCAAATTTTCTTATGTTTTTTGCAATTTGCTGGTCAGTGTCAGGTCGTATCTTGATCAAAATAGGATTCGCAACCGTAACAAATAAGTATTTACAGAATAAGAATCATTAATACATCTCTCTAAGTTAGAATTGGTCTCAAATGTCATGATTTCATGAAAAAGTAATTCAATAGACAGATTTGTTTGAAACAGAGTATGTATTCCTTTTTTTTTTGGTGTGTAACAAAAATATTCTATCTATCTATCTGTATGACTGTGATGTGGTGTCACTTTTCTCGTCACTATACTGTCAGGGACATAAACGCGAAAACTTACCATGGATTCAGTACATGATTCTGATCCGTTGAAATTTTTCGGTTATTTAAAAAAAATCTGTTGTTTCATAGAAAAGTGCAATCCCTACGCGGTCAAAATGTATGGAACAGCAGATTTTTTTTTAAATAACTGACGAAACATTTCAACTCGGGGGGGATTTATAATCATGTACTGAATCCATGGTAACAGTTTTCGCGTCGATGTCCCTGCCACCCAGCAAACACTTTTTGCAAGCAAAACAGGCAGTGTCAGTGAAATTAGAGGTATACTGCAAAGTAATATGATCAAACTAATTTTATTAAATTTATAATCGAATCATTTCGTTTGCGACTTTATAATGAAAATGACAGACATTTTCTTTGTCATTTTTTTTTCCTTTAATTTACACAAACTAAGTGCCTGTCTGGGTTTGAACTTCGAACCTACGACACACAACTCGTAAGTCGCGGCCGTTACTACTGGGCCACCACTCACCACTGCTCTCAAAACGGTAAAGGAAAACATCGTGAGGAAACTGGCATGTCCTAGAACCAAAAATTTGAAGACGTGTGACACCTACCAACCCGCACTGGGCCCGCGTGGTGGATTACGGCCCACTCCCTCTCACAGAGAGGAGGCCTGTGTCCCAGCAGTGGGAACATTATAGGCTGATTATTATTATGCTTCTATAATATTATTTACTTAATATAATGATTTTTGTTCCAGAGCATACCAAAAATTAGTAAAAGAGATGTGGAGTAGGAAGACGAGAGGCTATGTTGTACCTAACGGCATCCTGTATGGCATTCGTAATGTAAGCATGATTTATTTGTTTACTAGCGACCCGCTTCGCAAGGTTTTTACGACTTGATAAAACCACAGATTAATATAATAACAATAATATTGATTTTTATTTCCGAACAGAGTCCATAGTGTGTTAGTAACATAATATATAAATAACTTATTATCTAGTGTTAGTACCAATCACCCTCTGCACAAATTGCTTTACAATTGGAGAGCTAAAGCTCTCCGCTACAGTTCTCAGGATCCTGTTGTGACTGTCTCTCACTCTTCTCAGTAGTGAAGCAGTTTTTTTGCAATAATCAACAATCGCATGGGAATACTGATGGTTCACACCGCAAAATCATTTAAAGAAAAAGCGACTCTTGTTACGACACAATAAAGTGTAAGTCAGGTCGCACAGCGCTAATAACCTAGAAAGAAAAATAGGTTTATTTGTCACAAAAACAAATGCATACAAAAAGACAAGAGTAAACAGAAAACAACAAAAAAGTACATAATAAATCACGAGCATAAAACAGAAATAGTCGGCAGCTGCACGACATGACTGTGACAAGAAGGCTTCCACTCAGCATGATGCTGTGCTATGGGGGACCCACAGTATAGTGCTGATTTTCAAGTGGTCACCCGTCAGTTATATTCACCTAGAAGTTGCCTCTCTATCGCGTAACTCTTATATCTTCTGACTACGTTACGCTCACTGAATTAGCCCAACAAGACGAGCCCACCGTGTACTTTGTAGTTTCACACTTAAAATGTGGATTGTGCCTTCTGTTATAAAACATCGAAATTTCATTATTTTATGTAAGTTTATTATTCATGTTTTATTTGTGGCTAATTAATAACAGCCGCACGGGTCGATCGATCTGGTTAAGCTACGCTTGCCGCGGAAATCATGTTAAGTCGTTACGGTTAGTCGGAAGCCCGAAAGTCTAACAACCAGTTTTACCAAGGGGGTTTTACCAGTATTACCTAGTAACTGGGTTGTGGAGATCAGATTGACAGTGGCTCCATGTAAAATACTGATATTCAGCTGCATCCGGTTAGACTGGAAGCCGACCCCAACATAGTTGGGAAAAGGCTAAGTACAACACATGAACCTTCCGGAATAAATTCTCTAAATGGTGGTAAAGACCGCATCAAAATCCGTTGCGAGTCAACGCGGACAACGCGGTCAAAACTGACTTTATAATCCTATACTATTAAATGAGCAGTATTTGTACATATATTCATTTGTAATCTCGTTCTAGAAAACGGCTCTAACGATTTCGATGAAAGAGCAATATGGGGCTTACGAGGGCGAAAAATCGATCTAGCTAGGTCTCATATCTGGGTAAATTCGTTTTCTCTATTTTCACCCGAGCAGAGATCGATCGCCCAGGTACTAGTATGTATAGATGAAGAAAAATCTTAGTGTAAAGCTTTTAAGTATTGTGTATTTAGAATTTCCTAATATCTTGAATATTCTCCTTGACAGGTGCATCCGATGTTTCGCGGTTACCATCAACATGACACGCAGGAGTTCCTGCGATGCTTCATGGACCAACTGCACGAGGAGCTTAAAGAACCGGTAAATATACAAAAATCATAATGTTTGCCATCGTCCTTAATATACTCCATAATCCATTCCTCATAGTAATCATTATCTTTCTTTAAGAGGATCCGCAGTGGTAGCCTGCGAAATTCAATTTTTTTTACGTTTTTTGTAATTATTAATAGGGTAACATGAACTTCAAGAATTGTATTGATGATTTTTATGATTACAATTCTATAAATGAATATTTGATACGGCCGCAGATCATATCGATACTGGAAATTTCAATTGTCGTAAAGGACATTGTATTCCCTGTCCTTTACGACATTTGAAATTTCCAGTGTCGATATTTAGATAAACATACAACCTGATACTGACCTGACAATTGCAAAAAACGTAAGAAAATTAGAATTTCGCGGGCTACCTTAGCGCATCCCTCTTAAGACTACAATGTTATTGTTGTCCAGGTGTGGGACAGCACGTCGGAGGACAAGCTGGGCTCGGAGGCCGACGGCGACCACCAGGACACGCGGCCCGCGCACGTGCGGCGCCGCGCCGCCTCCTCCGGCGGTGAGTGCGGCCGCGACCTACAGCTCGCGCTAAACTTTATGAGCTCTCTGAAGTTGCACTCGAATGCCCTAAAAAGTATACAGGGTGGCAGGGCCATCGATGCGAAAACTGTTACCATGGATTCGTACATAATTTTTAACCCGCCATCGTTAAAATTATTCGTCGGTTATAAAAAAAAAACTGCTGTCCCCATACATTTTGACCGCACAAGTATTGCACTTTTCTATGAAACATCAGATTTTTTTTTTAATAACCTATCAATAATTTCAATACATTGCATTGAAATTATTCATAGGTTATTAAAAAAAAAATCTGCTGTTTCATAGAAAAGTTCAAAATCATTTACTGAATCCGTGGAAAAAGTTTTCACGTCGATGTCCCTGCCACCCTTGTATTCATAGCTAATTACATAACATAAAATATAATAAAAAAAAATCATAGTAACTAAATCACTGTTTGTCCACCTTATCATGAACCGGATGTCAACGAAAAACCTGATAAATGTACTGTCGGTACTTCGGCGTCGTCGTTGACGTCCCGTTCACGGTGCGATGGACAAACTGCCTACACCTACAGCATTGATTTATTCATCACAAAAATAATAAGCTATTAATATAATTATGTACTTTTAGTCCACTCGCGTGCAACTTCCGAGAGCTCAAAGTTTTGCGCGTTCCGTAGCATGTAGGTAGAATTATGTTATACTTTAGCTCACTACCACATATAAACCGGGTAAGGTACAAAATAGTAACTATAGACTGTTTCAAAAGAATCTCATGAAAATGTGAGCAAACTCTGTTCTGACTAAATTCTTGTGACACATCTGTGTTTAGAAGTTTCAATTTTATATCTCAACACTTTTTTCAGCAATCATTGTTTGAATAACATTATTAAGTTGTAATTGACACTTTTTTTTTATCCTACAGCAAGCGATGCTCCATTCTTCGCACGGATGAGGCGAAAATCTCCCGCGCCGTCGTCTTATAGCGAATCAAGAACTGAAGGCTATTTGAGGTAATTACAATTTTATTATTTACCAACTCTTCGCCCCCAGATGGATTTTGTACTTCCTCTACGAAAATGTATCAATACGATCTTTATTATTTTAGACAGGTTATATGTGCCAAGTTTCTGAACCGAAGAAATAAGAAGGCCAATTCCCGTATTTGCAATGTAATCGAGAAGTTAAAAAAGGTGTCCGTGGAGTTTCTTGCCCGTTCTTCTCCATAGGTACCTACTACGCTTTGGAATGAGCAACTATACTCCATAGGTTTAGGTAGTTAAATAAAGGTAAACAAAAAAAACCACGTGACGAGACAGCTGTCAAGTAACCGACTAAATGTAATACCTGTCACTTCAGTTATCATGCTACGTCACAGTTGTACTCTTCAATTTAGCAACGTTATATTTCGTTGACGTTTAGAAATTGGGCTCTTTATAATAGACAGATTACAAAATATTATAAATCAGATAAAAAAAATGTGCTCAAGCAGATACATCTACGAAAAGTAGTTTAAGAATAAACGATAAAGTTTAACATACATTAATAAAAGAGGAAAGTATAGTAAAACACTAAAATAAATTTAATTTGGTTTTATCGTTTTTTAAACAAGAAAGTGTTATCTATAAAAACCCTTTTTATGATTCGTTTACCTTTTTTTAACTACCTAAACTTGTGGAGTATAGCTTCATCTTTCAGACTGACCGACCCCTTGACTATCCAAAAGTGCCTGTAATTTGTTAATTTGAAATAAATGCTTTGAGTTGAAATCACAGTATCCTTTTCTCGTCGATTGAGGATCATAGTAAAAATGTAAAACAATATCTTATTCTGATATTTTATTTGTAGAGTGCAAACTCAAGAGCCCATGGCGCCGCGACACCGGCGGTCGGCGAGCTTCGCGGGCACACACCATCTGCAATACAACATGTACTCACAGCAACCCAATGGCATGTTACAATTTTGTATGTTAAGGCCATACCAACGCATTAAATTCAACATGCGTTGGTATGAAGTAAATGGTAGTCTATATGCGAATGGGGATAAAAACTGCCACTTGCTCACTTCAGATGGTGCTGATCTCCAGCGTCTTATAATTTGACAGCTACCCATTATTTTTTTTGTAAATAAGCGAATTCTTTTACGCATAATTAATTATTGAGCCCAGTTGCGCAGCTGTTTACTGCAAAAATACGGGGACCCATGTATTTGCCAAAGACGTTATAATAAGAAAACTGTGGGAAAAGCTCTTCGAAAAAAATTTGAATCCGTTATTTCGTCGAGACGATGTGCTCTCCTTTAAGCCTTTTATGGGAGAAAGTGGTTTATAGGTGATGCTCCCAAGAGAACTAAGTCTGTTTTCATTACATACAGGCACTTGTGATGTGATATTATGTAAATTATAGTAAAGTATGTGTGTGTTTATAATATCATATTAGATCAGTGCTAGAAGTGCTATCTCTGAGGTTTTTCAGTCAGGAAGATCGTGCCCGAGTTGGTTTTCAACTCTGATCAGGTTATTTCTATCGTACGCCTCCAGTTTTTAACAAAAACGAACTTAGTCAACTTAACACAAAATAACCAATAAAATATAAAACGTTCATAATTTATTGACTTTTCCACTAAAGCTGCTTTTTTACCAGTGGCCCTGTCCTTTGCTCGTCTTTTAATAGTGCCACACCCCAAGTCTCATACTTATTTATCTAGTTTTCCTATAATTTGTGATCGACACAAAAGTAAACATAAGCACAACAATGGCGGTTTAAAGACGTAACTGTGCTGCCACCTGTTATGAGCTTTCAGTTTTTAACCTCATTGCTTGTCCAGAAGTGGGTTCTGGAGCAAACAACTCGCGTTATGACTTCCAATTACTTCAACCCAGAGCTATCGTAGACCATTTCCACATGGCATTTCCAAATACATAATACTAATAATCCATTGTTTTACGAATCAGGTTCAGAATTAATCCGGGGTCAAAACCAAGGACTGTACGGGTCAGAATCGTCGCTGTCGTGGTCGAGCGAAGCGGAGGAGCGATACGAGACATGTTCGAGCGGAGCGAGCGATGCGCCGGATACCAGGAGTGAACAGCAGTTAGTTTATACTAATATCCCTTCGGGGAAACAAGGCGTGAATTTATGTTACGTTAAACTTTTTCTTTATAGTAAATTATATTAACCACATATATGTCCCTGTGCAGTAAGAGCGTGGTGCCAATGGGCGGCGGCGACGGCACGTCATCCGGCGGCGTCCGGTTCCGGAGCGTCATCTCCGACGTGTTCGACGGCAAGCTTCTGTCCTCGGTGCAATGCCTCATCTGTAATAGGGTAAATATCGCACACCAAGCAGTAAGACATATGTATAGTGCCACCATATACCCAATAAAATACTATAGAAAATTTATTAATACTTTGTATGGAAGAGAGCGGTGGTGGCCACGGTAACGGCTACGACTTACGAGTTTTAGGTCGTAGGTTTGAATCCTGACAGGCACCACTGCTCTGAAAACGGTGAAGGAAAACATCGTTAGGAAACCGGCATGTCCTAGAACCAAAAAATCGAAGATTACATCTACCAACCCGCACTGGGCCCGCGTAGTAGATTACGGCCCACTCCCTCTCACAAAAGAGGCCTGTGTCCCAGCAGTGGGAACTTTATACGCTGATTATTTGTATAGAAGTGACGTTGGGCTATACATTATACAACCACGATAGAATCTGTAAGCGATTTTGAACGCGTTTGGAGCTTATGTGACTTTCAATCAGTCAGGATTTTAGCAAACACTGGTCGGTTTCCGCGGGGCACTTAAATCCTTAACGCCTTGAATTGTCTGTAAAATAGTATAGGCTTTTAGACTATATTTTTTACATTAAGCCTAAAATCTTGTCAGCATAACAAGATCTAGGTAACGATACCTCAGCACAGACCACAAAACGATGAGTTTTCGGCATAAGCATAAAAGTATAATCAGCAATGTTCCCACTGCTGGGACACAGGCCTCCTCTCAGTGAGAGGGAGTGGATCTTAATCCACCACGCGGGCCCAGTGCGGGTTGGTAGATATCACATGAGTTTTTGGTATTGAATAATAAAACTTGTGAACATACGAAAAGTCGATTGAGGTCTGCGATAATGTTGGTTAAAGGTTGCACCTTATTACACTGATTTTAAGGTTTATTGTTGGTTCATCACGCAACCTTTTTTAGGCTGCATGCACAACTAAAAGAAAACTAACTCATTAAAACTATCTTAGGTGTCAACGCGAGTGGAGACATTCCAAGACCTGTCTTTACCGATTCCGTCGCGCGAGCACCTGGCAGTGATCCGCTGCCAGCAGCCCATCCTCAACCACCACGTGCCGCATGGGGCTCAGGAGTCATGGGTCAGTATCATCAATATCAGTACTGGTCTGTACTGATAATCGAAATATGAGCACTGTTTATTTTGCTTAAAATTAACTTCCTCTATTCCCAGATGATGAACGGCTTAGGAAAAGGATCTAGTTTTAAAAACCGGCCAAGTGCATGTCGGACCACGCACAATGAAAGGTTCCGTAGTTGGGATGAATTTATCCCAAAAACAAACTTAACTTTGTAGTTGAAAAATATGTTCTCCCATACGGAATGTATGAGAAAATATGTTTTTGCAACTGCAAAGTTAAGTTGGGGGGGGGGGGGGGGCACTTGACTGTAACAAAAATTAGCACTTTAAAGCTTAATATTTTGCAAACGGATCCTTGAATCCAAAAATGGTATTGACAAACTCACTATGTTTTTAAATGACCTTTCCAATGGTAACCCACACGATGGGTTAAAAAAAATAAAAACGTCTCCACTTTACGTGTAGGAGAGGTACCCTAAAAAAATGTTTTTCATAATTTTGTTTTACCACTTTGTCGGCGTAATTAATATGTATACCTATGCCAAATTACAGCTTTCTAGTACTAAGGGTCTCGGAGCTAGACTGCGGACAGACAGACGGACATGACGAAACTATAAGGGTTCCTTGTTTACTATGGAACCCTAAAAATCCGCAAATATTGACATAGTAGCTCAAAGATCTGCTTACAGAAATATGTGATTTAATTTTGTTACGTCTGACTAACTGAATATTCTTACTACAGCATAATGCCAATATAAATAATAGGAGAAGTTTATTGTAACTGTATAAGAAAGAAAATATGTTTTATTTGGCACATGCCATAAGTACTATTGAAGAAACGCATATCTATACACCGTAAAGACTATTTCTGCTTGCAGCGCTCGGCCGCTATAGAAAGCGGCCGTTAAACAGATGTGGTCATCGTATTCACGGGATTTTGTTTTCAAACTGCTTAGATACGCGTTTCTTCGATAGTACACATGTGCCGGAATCTACATCGTCACATGCGAACTACATTGTCACACGTGACGCTAGTCACGCACGCAAAATCCTGCATCGCGCAAGCAGAGTTTTCTGCCCGACTGGCATATATACAACGTCCCGACATCAATCGTCGAGCAGTTACCCACCAGACTCGACACCCGTCTGGTCGGAGGATCCTCCCTTTTCTATGGAGGATGAGTGAACTTTACACCCTGTTCCACAAACACACAAAACATAAAATCACAAAAAAAGAACTACTGGCACTCCGAGAGTGGCGACAGAAGTGAAAACTTGAAAACAATCTGCATCGCAGTAATCAACGCGTTGATGTCTTTTACTCCACGGTGTCAGTAAATTCCGTTTCAGTGTCGCGAAATCAATGGTTTAGTCCCATCTGAAAAATGCCCAACGCGCCTAAATAAGTTTTCACTTCAAAAAACATTGTATGAACAGCAGACTCCGCCAGGACAATTATGTCGGACTAACCAACATTTATTATCCACCTCGCCACTTAAGTTATCTCTCATAGTCTTTCAAGCCACATGTACGCATGTTCTGACTTTATATAATTCGCATAAAGTTCAAAATGCAATGAGTAACGCGAGTTCGTGAAATGAAACAACTATGTAAAGACTTATCTCTTAATTTATTCAATCAGGTGTGGTGGCTACTAAGTTGGCTGCGGTCGTGGTTCTACGGGCCAGTGGTGTCCCTACAAGACTGTCTCGCGGCCTTCTTCAGTGCCGACGAACTCAAAGGCGATAATATGTACAGGTAAGTCATTGAAACGGGTCATTGTATGTTATAAACTGTTGTTGGCGAGAACCGAATTACAGTTTTTTAAAGAACAACTCTGCACATTATTATTTAAAAAGGGTCCAGATAAAGTCTGGCCACACTAAGACTGCAATGGAATAAAAGTTTTTTAAATGGTATACTTTTACATAAGTCAGTTTCGGGATTGTAAGTAGATCTAATGATTTTGATATTTTGTCTTTTGATTTTTGCATAATGTAATAGACTATGTCGTACCTATGCTCTACCTCCATACGATGACAAAACTGTATCAAATCCACACTACATCGTGCTAAAGTGACTTTACCAGGAATAAATCAGATCATAAACAAAATAACCTACCAAAAACAAAAAGACAAACAAAGTATCAAATTCTTTTTTCGTAGGACAGGATGGTGCTGCCGTGAAATTCCACAGTTTTTTTATTACTTATGCAGACTTAGATCGTGGCCAGACTATTATTATAAACTTGAAACTGCCTCGTTGGTCTACTAAAGGTCGCAAGCTCAATGAGGGGTTAATAGGTTTGTTTATATAAAATCTTATAGTATCTGCCTAGCATCTGGACCTGTGACCCGTTAAATAGGCTCTGCGCCTACTACATAACTGATAAAAATTGGGTGTACAGTCACAAGCACTAATATGTATACAATTATCAATTTCTTAAGAGTTTATGTTGTTAGGAATATAGTATTTTGGAACCCACAGTCCCACACTACATAGGGCTTATGTCAAGTTGCAGTCGTCATTCCACGAGAAAATCATTTTGTCCTAATTCTTATCCTATCTGTAATATTATGCCAGTATTTTCCGAAGTTGTAGGCCATGGGGGCATATAGGCAAAATATTACAGATAGCGTCAGGTGGCCCTGGTGTTGTCATCTAACATTATGCTGGCACTATAAGCATAGTTTTCTTTCTGTTTTCTTGGCTTTTTTTTTGTTCTAATGCTTATAAACGATTTGTTCTTTATTTCTTAACTAGCTTTAGCCCTAGGCTTCGCCCGCGTGGAGGTCGTTATTTATCCCACGGGAACGTACTACCGGGATAAAATTATTTTATGTTAATCCAGGTTATAAACTATCTGTGTGCCAAATTTCATCTAAATCCATTCATTCACATTTATAATATTATGTAGGATATTAATAAAATGTATTGTAACGCTATATTCTCCCCACAGTTGCTCCCGCTGCAACAAACTCCGCAATGGCGTAAAGATGTCAGGCGTGGTCCGTTTACCGGAAGTGCTATGTGTTCACCTGAAGCGCTTCCGGCACGAGCTCATGTTCAGCGCCAAGGTCGGCGCACGAGTCTCCTTCCCCATCAACGATCTTAACATGGCGCCGTATACGCATAAAGGTAGGTTTTTGTTAATTTAACAACCAAATTTTCAAAGTTAGAGAAAGACAGCCTATCAAAAACACCAGGTGCTAAGTGGCGTGTGTAAATATAGAAAAGAGAGAAAATACGTTTATTTGCGGTAAACATGAGACAAAGAAAGAACAAAAACAAGTTGGGAGAAAATATGCGCCACATCCACGAAAAACTGCCATCACAAAAAAAAATACTAGCTTATTATTAAGTATTAGCGACCGGCCCATGCTTCACACGAGTACAATCTGATGACATAGCGACATGTCAAAACATCGAGATTTCTGTACTATATCAAAGTTAAATGTTAATCTATTATACATATAAACCTTCCGGATTAAATTCTCTAAATGAAGGGGAAGACCGCATCAAAATCCGTTGCATAGTTTAGAAGAACAACGCGGTCACACAGACAAACATGAAAAGCGACTTTAATTTATACTACCTATGTATAGATGAACGTAGATGACGTAAAAGGAGTGTGTAAGGATCATAACCCCATGGGGAAGAGACCTGTTTTATGTTTGTATGTAATAAAATTATATTGAAGAAAACTTCTTTAGGCGCGTTGGGCATTTTTGAGATGGGAAAAAAGAATTGAACTCGCGACACTGTTACCGACACCTCATTTTTGTAAACGCGATTGTGTTCTTTATTTATATTACGTTACGGATCAATGTTCTATGCAAGTATTTTTACTTTAAAGATTTTGGAAGGATTTTTTTTTAAATTGTTCAAGTTTTCACTTCTGGAGTGCCATTGGTTTTTTTTTTTTTGTAGGTAAATAAGGAGGTGTTCCAAACAGGTCGATGAATGTGCCAATTTTTGCTCACATACTTGCAACATTAATGTTGATACCCATAATATTCCAAACAAAATTCACAGCATATTCACACAGTAACACTGACGAAAACTGCATCTACTTTACATCTATGAAATAAAGGCGTTGTTAGAATCAAAATGTTTAAAGTCAAATAATTTATTTCAATTAGGCACATAAAAGGCACTTTTGAATATCAAAAAATTTCATTAATTCTTTCCAAAGTCTTCCTTTCCAAAAGGTAGTTTTCGTATGGAGAAGAATGGGCAAGAAACTCCACCGTTACTGTTTTAAAATGTTTTACAATATTTTGTAAACATTAAATACATAATTATATGTGAAGACTATACACCTGGAATAAGATTACTATACCAGAATAGGTAAAAATAATTTAAAATGAAGCAATGACAGAAAAATTAATTATGTGATGGATACATCACATGGTGCTCACATATTTACAAGCATTGTAAAAGTACCTATACGATATTCCTAATTTTATTACAAGTAATACTAGTAAGTCAGTGTGTGAGTTCAAGTAATCACAGAATGTAAAATCAATGTTACCATGGAAGTATGGTATATTTCCTTAAATTACCATTACTCCCCAGACTGCACATCAAAAATAACCCGCTACGAGCTGTGCGCGGTGATCTGCCACGCGGGCACGGCGGGCGGCGGGCACTACACGTGCGTGGCGCGCAACGGGCGCGCCTGGTACACGTTCGACGACCACAGCGTGCAGCCGCTGCCCTACCACCACCTGCCGCACTGCGAGGCCTACGTGCTGTTCTACAGGTGAGGGACGGCTTCTTGTTATAAGTTACATCAATTTTCCACGAATATTAAGTTCAAAAACTGTTTGTGAATTGTGGCAATGCAGTTTATCAAATACAATATTTGAGTTACAATAATAATTTTGTGAAAAGTTAAAACTTTCCATCATGTGTCTTGACCTGAAACTGACAGTTTTGATAATTTTCCCTACTCAAAACAATGTTTAATCAAAATTCTTGAGAGACTATCGTTCAAATGTATTTCGAAATGCAATTTCAGCTTCATATAATCACACTACTGATCTGATGCTGGATCCGATTTCTGGATCGGGGAGTATTATTGGGTTTTTCCATCTGGAATTTCTTAATAACAGCCTAGAATGTGGATTTGTGCCCGCTTGATAGCAATAGGCTCGCCCATGGGACTTGAATCTTAATTGGCTAAATGTAGGTGAACTGTAGGTACACCTCTGCCTGACCCTGCGGGCATACAGGCGTGATATTCTGTTTATGTGTTTTTGTATAAGAAGATACCCATTCAAAAGTTATTAATTAAACATTGTCAACTCTTTTGTCTCACAGAAAAGTGAACCCCCAAATGGTAACGTTACGACAGAAGGCGGCTGAAATATTAGAGTCTACGAGCGTCGAATCGAACGATATCAAGTTCTACATCTCTAAGCAGTGGATCAACAAGTAAGTGGAACAATTAATTTGTAAAGTAATGATATTAATGTGTAGTTTGTAGCGCTGTTGGGAATTATGAGACAAGTGTCAGTTGAGCCCGCGTCAGATATAGCTTGAGATCACTTGTTTGAAGATTTTTTCATTTCGTCTACATAGTAAAGTGCAAAACTCGTGTTCAAAATTTTCAGTTTTATGCTCAAATGTGCTTGTCACACATTTATTTATTGGTTCTTCAGTGTGTGCTTCCAATTATAGGAGACCACATCGTTAACTAATGATCTAGGTACACATCACGACTTTATAAGTATTTTCGAATTTGGTATCTTCAAATTTGCAAATGTGTGGCGACTGGAAACCAGGCCAAATTACTTGCACGACAAGTTCACGAGTGATGAAAGTTAACAGTGTTCAAAACCACCCTGTATTGACTACAAACTTTTTAAGACATAACACAATTTGGGTTACTTTCACGAACCATTGCCTGCCTCACCAGATTCAACACGTGGGCGGAGCCGGGCCCCATCGACAACAGCGACTTCGTGTGCTGGCACGGCGGGGTGCGGCCCGACCGCGCGCCGCACCTGCACCACCTGGCCGCGCTCGTGCCGCAGCCGCTGTGGGAGTTCCTTTATCTGCAGTGAGTATACAACACGTGGGCGGAGCCGGGCCCCATCGACAACAGCGACTTCGTGTGCTGGCACGGCGGGGTGCGGCCCGACCGCGCGCCGCACCTGCACCACCTGGCCGCGCTCGTGCCGCAGCCGCTGTGGGAGTTCCTTTATCTGCAGTGAGTATACAACACGTGGGCGGAGCCGGGCCCCATCGACAACAGCGACTTCGTGTGCTGGCACGGCGGGGTGCGGCCCGACCGCGCGCCGCACCTGCACCACCTGGCCGCGCTCGTGCCGCAGCCGCTGTGGGAGTTCCTTTATCTGCAGTGAGTATACAACACGTGGGCGGAGCCGGGCCCCATCGACAACAGCGACTTCGTGTGCTGGCACGGCGGGGTGCGGCCCGACCGCGCGCCGCACCTGCACCACCTGGCCGCGCTCGTGCCGCAGCCGCTGTGGGAGTTCCTTTATCTGCAGTGAGTATACAACACGTGGGCGGAGCCGGGCCCCATCGACAACAGCGACTTCGTGTGCTGGCACGGCGGGGTGCGGCCCGACCGCGCGCCGCACCTGCACCACCTGGCCGCGCTCGTGCCGCAGCCGCTGTGGGAGTTCCTTTATCTGCAGTGAGTATACAACACGTGGGCGGAGCCGGGCCCCATCGACAACAGCGACTTCGTGTGCTGGCACGGCGGGGTGCGGCCCGACCGCGCGCCGCACCTGCACCACCTGGCCGCGCTCGTGCCGCAGCCGCTGTGGGAGTTCCTTTATCTGCAGTGAGTATACAACACGTGGGCGGAGCCGGGCCCCATCGACAACAGCGACTTCGTGTGCTGGCACGGCGGGGTGCGGCCCGACCGCGCGCCGCACCTGCACCACCTGGCCGCGCTCGTGCCGCAGCCGCTGTGGGAGTTCCTTTATCTGCAGTGAGTATACAACACGTGGGCGGAGCCGGGCCCCATCGACAACAGCGACTTCGTGTGCTGGCACGGCGGGGTGCGGCCCGACCGCGCGCCGCACCTGCACCACCTGGCCGCGCTCGTGCCGCAGCCGCTGTGGGAGTTCCTTTATCTGCAGTGAGTATACAACACGTGGGCGGAGCCGGGCCCCATCGACAACAGCGACTTCGTGTGCTGGCACGGCGGGGTGCGGCCCGACCGCGCGCCGCACCTGCACCACCTGGCCGCGCTCGTGCCGCAGCCGCTGTGGGAGTTCCTTTATCTGCAGTGAGTATACAACACGTGGGCGGAGCCGGGCCCCATCGACAACAGCGACTTCGTGTGCTGGCACGGCGGGGTGCGGCCCGACCGCGCGCCGCACCTGCACCACCTGGCCGCGCTCGTGCCGCAGCCGCTGTGGGAGTTCCTTTATCTGCAGTGAGTATACAACACGTGGGCGGAGCCGGGCCCCATCGACAACAGCGACTTCGTGTGCTGGCACGGCGGGGTGCGGCCCGACCGCGCGCCGCACCTGCACCACCTGGCCGCGCTCGTGCCGCAGCCGCTGTGGGAGTTCCTTTATCTGCAGTGAGTATACAACACGTGGGCGGAGCCGGGCCCCATCGACAACAGCGACTTCGTGTGCTGGCACGGCGGGGTGCGGCCCGACCGCGCGCCGCACCTGCACCACCTGGCCGCGCTCGTGCCGCAGCCGCTGTGGGAGTTCCTTTATCTGCAGTGAGTATACAACACGTGGGCGGAGCCGGGCCCCATCGACAACAGCGACTTCGTGTGCTGGCACGGCGGGGTGCGGCCCGACCGCGCGCCGCACCTGCACCACCTGGCCGCGCTCGTGCCGCAGCCGCTGTGGGAGTTCCTTTATCTGCAGTGAGTATACAACACGTGGGCGGAGCCGGGCCCCATCGACAACAGCGACTTCGTGTGCTGGCACGGCGGGGTGCGGCCCGACCGCGCGCCGCACCTGCACCACCTGGCCGCGCTCGTGCCGCAGCCGCTGTGGGAGTTCCTTTATCTGCAGTGAGTATACAACACGTGGGCGGAGCCGGGCCCCATCGACAACAGCGACTTCGTGTGCTGGCACGGCGGGGTGCGGCCCGACCGCGCGCCGCACCTGCACCACCTGGCCGCGCTCGTGCCGCAGCCGCTGTGGGAGTTCCTTTATCTGCAGTGAGTATACAACACGTGGGCGGAGCCGGGCCCCATCGACAACAGCGACTTCGTGTGCTGGCACGGCGGGGTGCGGCCCGACCGCGCGCCGCACCTGCACCACCTGGCCGCGCTCGTGCCGCAGCCGCTGTGGGAGTTCCTTTATCTGCAGTGAGTATACAACACGTGGGCGGAGCCGGGCCCCATCGACAACAGCGACTTCGTGTGCTGGCACGGCGGGGTGCGGCCCGACCGCGCGCCGCACCTGCACCACCTGGCCGCGCTCGTGCCGCAGCCGCTGTGGGAGTTCCTTTATCTGCAGTGAGTATACAACACGTGGGCGGAGCCGGGCCCCATCGACAACAGCGACTTCGTGTGCTGGCACGGCGGGGTGCGGCCCGACCGCGCGCCGCACCTGCACCACCTGGCCGCGCTCGTGCCGCAGCCGCTGTGGGAGTTCCTTTATCTGCAGTGAGTATACAACACGTGGGCGGAGCCGGGCCCCATCGACAACAGCGACTTCGTGTGCTGGCACGGCGGGGTGCGGCCCGACCGCGCGCCGCACCTGCACCACCTGGCCGCGCTCGTGCCGCAGCCGCTGTGGGAGTTCCTTTATCTGCAGTGAGTATACAACACGTGGGCGGAGCCGGGCCCCATCGACAACAGCGACTTCGTGTGCTGGCACGGCGGGGTGCGGCCCGACCGCGCGCCGCACCTGCACCACCTGGCCGCGCTCGTGCCGCAGCCGCTGTGGGAGTTCCTTTATCTGCAGTGAGTATACAACACGTGGGCGGAGCCGGGCCCCATCGACAACAGCGACTTCGTGTGCTGGCACGGCGGGGTGCGGCCCGACCGCGCGCCGCACCTGCACCACCTGGCCGCGCTCGTGCCGCAGCCGCTGTGGGAGTTCCTTTATCTGCAGTGAGTATACAACACGTGGGCGGAGCCGGGCCCCATCGACAACAGCGACTTCGTGTGCTGGCACGGCGGGGTGCGGCCCGACCGCGCGCCGCACCTGCACCACCTGGCCGCGCTCGTGCCGCAGCCGCTGTGGGAGTTCCTTTATCTGCAGTGAGTATACAACACGTGGGCGGAGCCGGGCCCCATCGACAACAGCGACTTCGTGTGCTGGCACGGCGGGGTGCGGCCCGACCGCGCGCCGCACCTGCACCACCTGGCCGCGCTCGTGCCGCAGCCGCTGTGGGAGTTCCTTTATCTGCAGTGAGTATACAACACGTGGGCGGAGCCGGGCCCCATCGACAACAGCGACTTCGTGTGCTGGCACGGCGGGGTGCGGCCCGACCGCGCGCCGCACCTGCACCACCTGGCCGCGCTCGTGCCGCAGCCGCTGTGGGAGTTCCTTTATCTGCAGTGAGTATACAACACGTGGGCGGAGCCGGGCCCCATCGACAACAGCGACTTCGTGTGCTGGCACGGCGGGGTGCGGCCCGACCGCGCGCCGCACCTGCACCACCTGGCCGCGCTCGTGCCGCAGCCGCTGTGGGAGTTCCTTTATCTGCAGTGAGTATACAACACGTGGGCGGAGCCGGGCCCCATCGACAACAGCGACTTCGTGTGCTGGCACGGCGGGGTGCGGCCCGACCGCGCGCCGCACCTGCACCACCTGGCCGCGCTCGTGCCGCAGCCGCTGTGGGAGTTCCTTTATCTGCAGTGAGTATACAACACGTGGGCGGAGCCGGGCCCCATCGACAACAGCGACTTCGTGTGCTGGCACGGCGGGGTGCGGCCCGACCGCGCGCCGCACCTGCACCACCTGGCCGCGCTCGTGCCGCAGCCGCTGTGGGAGTTCCTTTATCTGCAGTGAGTATACAACACGTGGGCGGAGCCGGGCCCCATCGACAACAGCGACTTCGTGTGCTGGCACGGCGGGGTGCGGCCCGACCGCGCGCCGCACCTGCACCACCTGGCCGCGCTCGTGCCGCAGCCGCTGTGGGAGTTCCTTTATCTGCAGTGAGTATACAACACGTGGGCGGAGCCGGGCCCCATCGACAACAGCGACTTCGTGTGCTGGCACGGCGGGGTGCGGCCCGACCGCGCGCCGCACCTGCACCACCTGGCCGCGCTCGTGCCGCAGCCGCTGTGGGAGTTCCTTTATCTGCAGTGAGTATACAACACGTGGGCGGAGCCGGGCCCCATCGACAACAGCGACTTCGTGTGCTGGCACGGCGGGGTGCGGCCCGACCGCGCGCCGCACCTGCACCACCTGGCCGCGCTCGTGCCGCAGCCGCTGTGGGAGTTCCTTTATCTGCAGTGAGTATACAACACGTGGGCGGAGCCGGGCCCCATCGACAACAGCGACTTCGTGTGCTGGCACGGCGGGGTGCGGCCCGACCGCGCGCCGCACCTGCACCACCTGGCCGCGCTCGTGCCGCAGCCGCTGTGGGAGTTCCTTTATCTGCAGTGAGTATACAACACGTGGGCGGAGCCGGGCCCCATCGACAACAGCGACTTCGTGTGCTGGCACGGCGGGGTGCGGCCCGACCGCGCGCCGCACCTGCACCACCTGGCCGCGCTCGTGCCGCAGCCGCTGTGGGAGTTCCTTTATCTGCAGTGAGTACACAACGGATGGACGCGGGAAATAAATAAAAGTTTGTTTCTGCGTCTATTATCAGGAAGCTTCACGCTATGATACTGTACACGGAGATGTAACCAACAATTATCGACTGTCGAAGCGAAACATCGGACTGCGGTCCAGGGTTCATACATTATTTTGCGGGGTGGATCAAAAAGTTTTAAGTTTTGTGACTTGTGTTATGTTATTTGCGTATAAAATGAATATTATTCCGTTAATAATTTGTTACAAAGGAAAAAAACAATAGCTGCTTAGTTTGTGTCAAAGTTCCTATATTACTATATTTTAAGTTTAAAAATGTTCTCAAGTAAGTGAAATCTTTGTAATTTCTTATTGAGAAATAAAATTTCTTTAACCATACATCCCATTTTTATCTCACGAAGCGATGCGTGCTTTACTTATGGTAACCAAGTGTACATACACGCTGTGAATATGTATACATAGTTTTTTCAACCTTATTGCTTAAAAATTATGTTTAATATTGTTACTTTTATTAAAAAAATACGTTTACTTTTCAATTGAAGTAGTAAATATGCAAACGATAATAAGGTTTAAAATCAAGTTTTATGCAATCGCAGTTATTTGTGCGATGTGTTTTTGTTCCTAATTCTAACCTAGTGCTACTGTTGATCGAAGCCTAAAGCCATAATACCCGATGTTGCAGCTTCGGCGGCGGGCCGGCCGTGTCGCACGTGCACGAGTGCGGCGTGTGCGCGCGCGCCGCCCAGCGCCTGCGCACGCGCCGCGCGCGGGAACTCGCCGCCTTCTGCGAGCTGCACGCCAGCTTTCAGGTATACAGTACCGGCGTTTATTAGCAGTTTGAATCCTCCATCTTTGATAATGATAAAACTTTTCTATGTATTATTTCGACACGTACCGCAAGGGTTGAATGGAGGCGGCCCTGGAAAAGGATGCATAAAAGGATTTGGGGGAGGCCTTTGCTCAGCAGTGGGACAGTGAAGGCTAATGTAAAAAAATGAATTATTTCGTATAACCGATCGGCCCTCGGAATCAATCATAATATTCTAAATAATGATTCACTTTTTTAATTGTATTTCCTATGCATGCCTGAATTGTCGTCTATGGATGTGGATTAGATTGAATTTCGCGTGTGCCGTTTAATACTTGCTCATTCAGTTCCACCTCTGCCTTACCTTTCGAGGAGAACAGGTGTATTATTAATTATTATGTTAATGTGTGTTATTGTTGTGTTAATTACTCAGTACCTGGGCGACCGAGCTCTGCTCTGGTGAAAATAGAGAATGCTCGTTTAATAGTATAGGAAAGTTCTTACTAATTCCATGGTGCCATGTAATTATTCTAAAGGTGCCATCTTGTTCTAAACTTTGGGCGATCTAGCTCTGCTCGCGTGAAAATACGGAGAAAACGAATTTTTCCAGATATGAGACCTAGCTAGATCGATTTTTCGCCCCCGTAAACCCCTACATTGCAACGTTCATCAAAATCGTTAGAGCCGTTTTTGAGAACGCGATTACAAATTATGTATACAAATATTGCTCATTTAATAGTATGGGAGTATCAATTAATCTTACCAAGGGGTATCGTATTACCCAGTTACTGGGTTGTGGAGGTTAGATATACAGTCACTCCGTATAAAATACTGGTATTCAGCTGCATCCGGTTAGACTGGAAGCCGACCCCAACATAGTTGGGAAAAGGCTAGGCAAATTGATAGGAAATCAATTAGAGTGCGTTTCGTTTGAAACATCGACATTGTTTGTGAGTGTTTTATTGGTACCGTAACCATCTTGCGTACAGGCTAATACTTTGAGATTGGCAGGACTTACTGAAGCGGAGTGGAGAAATGTGCCATATTAACCAATAGGAGCGGAGATCTGAAGCGGAATTTAGATTCTATTGGTTAATATTGGCACATTTCTCCGCTCCGCTGCCTCGCTCCGCTCCAATAGACATGCAGCCTTAATCTCATATTATTCTTGGTACCGAGGCCAGAGAAGAATTTTGTATTTTTTTAAGTGAAAACTTCTTTAGGCGCGTTGGGCATTTTTGAGATGGGACTAAACCATTGATTTCGCGACATTGTCACCGAGTTTACCGACACCGTGGAGAAAGACTGGACTAAAAGACATCAACGCGTTGATTACTGCGGTACCGATTTTTTTTCAAGTTTTCACTTCTGTCGGCACTCTCGGACTGTCAACGTTTTTTTTTACAACCTTTTAACCTACCTCCCACTCACAGGAACAAGAACGACCTCACGCGATCTACGGCATCAGCATGCACTGGTTCCGGCAGTGGCAGGCCTTCGTACGCAACAAGACACAACAGCCGCCGCCGCCCGTCGATAACTCCGGCATCGTCAGCAAACAGGTATCTTACACTGTACTGAAGTTTTATGTACCGTATTATGAAGTATTAAAACCATTATAATTGCGAAAAAAGGATGGTGCTATCGGCCTTGTATAGCTCCGTCTCTCTCTCACACTGGAAAAATGGTGGCATTAACGTCATAATACGGCCCCTGTATGTGTTTTAAGACATTCGCTGTCGAGGTAGACCGCGACGAAGGTGATGTGATGATCTGATCATGTTTGCGGGGCCAGCGTGGCCAGAAATCGTGCTAAACAGAGAATTTTGCACGAAAAAAGGGGAGGCCTTTGCTTGTCTAGTAATGGAACAAAATGTAGGTTTAAAAAAAGTGGTCAGAAAATTCAAAAGTCATTTATTAAAACTAGGCTGAGAATCAGCACTTTCCGAACGTCAAAATTACATAAGACAGTCCCCCAAAAACGCCTACCCTTCACCACTTCTTAGTGCCTTTAGCTGAGAAGAAGTGGCGCAACAAACTCCCCAGCAGCACAGCTGTCTGTTCAAGTTAGAAAAATGATTCTATACAATAGTATGCAAAATAACTTACATTATGCAACACAAAACATAATTTAAATGATAAATTATTGGCCATATGTCAGCTAGCACACGCCAATATACCAACCAAAAACATGAGAACTATACTCAAGCAGAATTTAAAAAACTAAACGTAAACAGAACTAAATATCTAAATAAAAGCATCCAGGCATAAAGGGCGTGCCCGCTTACATAAAGCTGTAATTGGAAGTTATAAATGATAAACTAGGACCATTGAGGTAAAATTAATGAAAAGTTAATTACTAGTAACAATAACAAAACCATGATCAGCAAGATGATCAGTCACCACAAGCAGCACCCGTTCACGAGCATAACGAAAAGATTAGCCATTACCCCCATTAGAAAGAGATAAAGCAAGAATAAATCAACAATCTTCCACCTGACAAATATTGAACTTGTTAACGAATGTGTTACATTATTACACAGAACAATCACCACCAGGTGAAATTTCAACAAGATAACAAAAACCATTAGCTGATCAAATTACCAAACTAACGTTGATTCAAGCGCTTCTGTTTTAAACTTCTTTAGGCGCGAAGTGTAAACTTCTTTAGGCGCGTTGAGCGATTTTGGTAGGGGGTAAACTTATGGATTCTCGTCACCGACGCGCCGTAGTGCTTTACTATAGAATATAGATGGCGCTAATACCAGTTTTAAGTTTTCACTTCTTTTGGCAGACCCCAGGATTTTTTCTTCTAAATAGTTACATCACGTCAGCAAGAACTATATCTTAGTAGTTTTTCAAAATAATAGCATGCCTCAAATCCTCATTATGTGTTTTTAAACATTTCCAGGAAATCGATGGCACCACGATTCTCACAATCAAACCAGGCTCCGACCACGCCCAGCTCAGTGAGGAGCTGTGGCGGTTCTTCACCAGCATCTACGGCGGCGGGCCCGAGGTGCGCCTCAAGTCGCCCACCAACACCGCCCCAGTCACGCTCACCGACAAAGACAAGACATTCGACGCACGACGCCTTTCCCGCAAATATTCCGAGTCGGACAAGGAGGAGTACTGCACCAAATCAACTTCAGAAATGAACATCAGAGATAGCCTACACGGAGAGCTGCAGAAGAACCAATCTCTCCAAAACATTAACCGACGACACAAAGTCAAATCAGCCGCGGAATCCGACGAAGATGTCACGTACAGGCGAACTAGCTTCCAGTACAAACGAACAGAGACCAACGGGAACTATCAGGACTCGGACGATGAAGACATGGACGTGAGCCCCCCACGCAACTCGGTTTACGTGAACACGGTGCGAATGGAGAATGGCGTCGATAGCTCCGACCACGACGCGAATGATAACCCCGTGCTCCACAGGAAGAACGCTGACAAACTTACTGACACCGAACTACCAAATCTAGATAGTATATCGCTTAAAAGCAAACCCTCTAAAAGCGGCAAAGTGAGAAAAATTAAAAGACGGACAGTGAAATGATTCTTTCTCGCTTGCCAGTTTGTTTACAGGCTGAGGCGACGGGTCGCGTCAGCTCACAAAGACTACGTTTAAAAACGTTTAAATATCGAACATTCCTTTTTTTTTCGGTGACTGGTGTTTAAAATACGTGCATTTATAGGTTGGACGGACCTTAAAACTCTGGGACTCTTTGGTCTCTGTCTGTTTCGTAAAAACGATATTTTTCTAAAGCATTATAATATTTAAATCTGCGGCCTCCGCGCCCGGCTACCGGGAGGGTGTTAGTATTTTTAGTACAATTTTAATTTAGTTCAAATTCAGGTATAGAAAAATTAGATACTTGAATAAAAAATGATGGTATATGTGGAATAATCATCGAACTTGTATATGTATTTACAATAACGAATGTATATCTGTGTAAAATTCAATTAAAGTTAACCAAAACACTTGTAAGTGTATAGAAATTTCGTGTTTATAGATAGACTAAAATTATCCTGACTGCATTTCTTGCGTTTCCTCTTGTTTACCGTGGATTAGGTATTTATTTTGTTATTTCTGGTTCTAAGTCTATGTGTTATTTGTTAATGAATTGATCAGCAATAAAATATATTTCATCTATATTGGCTGCATACACTTGTTTTATTATTTTGAGGTTATACTGTCATTTAATTAAATGTATAGACAAATCCTTGATAATAGTGTAGTATTTATAGGCTAGACTCTAACGCATCGTCGTCACGTGTATAGATAGTGCCATCCACGAAAACGCGCCCTAGTCTTCTTCCTAAACGCGATTACTGCACTGTTATGCCGAGGCTACATTGTCGCGTTATCGGGAACTTCGTGCGCTTTCTCTTGCACACCGCTCGACGTCTCGCTGAGTAACAGAGAGCGCACGAAGTATAGGAAGCGCATAAGCGATTAGGAAGAAGAGTAGAGCGCGTCTTCGCGAATGGAACTATCTATAATTTCAACTGTCTAACCTAATGCATTAGAAATTGCCAAAATATGACATTCAACAATTTAAGCGTATTATCTATGATCCAACGGTCATTGACCCGCGAACTAGCAACGTCATTGATAAACTAATTTTCCGCTTAATAACTACGTAAAGATGACGCGCGCATAGTTTTTCTTATTTCCTCTGGATGGTAAATTATGGCCGTTTAATACCGACAATTGAGTAATAATGTAGTGTCGTAAATGCGCGTAAAATCAGACTAATGATACAATGACAAGATGATTTATTGCTAACAAGTGTTTAGCGACAATATATTTTCTTCATATTATTATATTGTCTACTATTATGTTTTCTATATTTTATAAAATAACTGTCTAAAGTAATTGTGATTTGTGAGAAGAATTTAAATAATAAATTATTTCAATTGCTACGGAAATGTAACTTAAAAAATCTATGGAACATAGACAATCCTGAAAAAAATGGGTGGGCGGGAAAACAAAACAAAATGGATGTTCCAAATATTTATTACAATGAAGACCATTACATCATGTTATTATAAACCAGGTTTATAATTTTTTTATATCATTAATCTTGCGAGGGAAAATTGTTTGCGTTAGTAGATACTGTCAATATACGGCTTTGTTTGCTGAAAATCAAGATATACGTTCTTTAGGCCCGAAAGGAGTTCTGAAGTAGAAGGTAGTCAGCTACGAAAGTCAATGAACACTGCAGTTTTATCGGGCTGACCGTATAAGTGCTGATGCTATAAAATATCTTGTCACCTACAAGGTATTCTAGGGTTTTTTTTTGTTTTCCCTGTTTGTATGTTTGTTTTGCTGATGCCAGCCACTTAAGTTACCGATTTTCCCCTCATATGGAAATAGATCGTAAATCTTAATTTTCAACATGATATTATAAATCTGAAACGTTACGTTCTTTTTTTTTAAACATTCATTATGTATTACTCCAGAAAAGCGTAACAAAAATAGATCATTTCTATTAAAATATCATACGTTTCTAAAAATATTTATTTTTTTCATTTTATAAATCAATAAATCTTCTACATTTTTTATTTATTTATTATAAGGCCCCTATGTATGTACCAAAATTACGTATATCGTATATATCTATTGATCATTTTTTTTATTAATTTTATTTTTTTGCTACGAGTAAGAGAATACTACTAGAAAAATTGTTTTGTGCAGTTTTTACCACCTTTTTAGGTGTTCACAGATGAAATTTCAAGGTAACAATTTACTGCAAGTTTCTCATACATGCAATTATAGAGCATCGATCAGCGAAAAAACAATTCAAAATGCAGTTTTAATAAAGGCGTCGTAAATTAAATTCAACATGATTTAAAAACAATATTATTCTATCACTCCCAGCAGCTTCGTTGCTGTAACCAAAACTTACATAGAGAAATTAAAAAAATATTCGAAACTTTACAGATGTAAGCACAAAATAAAAAATATGATAATAATTATGTATTTGGTATTACACAACATAATTTCATTTTTACAAAAATATAAATACAAATGAGTTACACTCATTTAAGATAAAACTATAAAAACTGGGGGTACATGAAAAAGTTAACAATTATGCATAGATATTCCCCATTAAAATAAAAAGGTAAACACTCATAGTGTCGCCAAAACAGATAGATTTTATCGTCAATTGACATCTGTTAACTATAAAATGTTAAATAAATAAATACAGGTAATGAACTTTAATATTAAATATTCAAGTTACATGACAACAAAAACGGCCGTACATGGTAGTCTTTGATATGTTAACTATTTTAATAATTACTTTACAATCTAAAAAAAATTATAAAAATATATTGCATTGTGTCGTTGTATATTTATGTATCAATAATAAAATATGAGGAAAAAGTATAAGCGCCGATTTCATCTAATTAGAGCCTAGCAGCTTTATCGTGTAAATTAAATAGTCATTTTTTTCTTTGTTTCTAACGTAAATTAGGCGTTTTTATAGAACTTACATGATAAAGCTTTTTTTTCTCACACTGTTATCCTGTTGTGACTAATGTCAGTAATTCCATTGATAGGTATAATTAGATGGAACCGGGCGGTATTTATACACTATGTGTAACATTTTGTACTTAGTAGTTTGCACCAATTGCTGTAAAACTATTGTAAATCGTCAGATAGGTAAATATCACTCAGTATAACTGCCTATTTGAGAATATAATGTACTGCTATTGTATATGACTAGTGGTATAAGGGCATAGACTGATTCCGGAAGTCGGTTTGTGGTTTGGCTTTAGATTAGAAGCATTGGAAAAGTTTCAAAAAGTAAAAAAATACTTATCAGTTATCACATACCTACATGTATTTGCTTACTTTTAATATGAATGAAAGCTAGCTATTATGCTTTTGACAGTCAGAAATTGGCTCTCAGACTGAATCGAATTAAATGAATAGATAACACAAAAGAACATTATTCTAAGCTAAGGCTCTGCAATCAATTGTAACCAACAAACCGATTGATACTCAGTCTACAACCTCGGGAAGGATTTAGCAAAAATATTTCCAACAAATACATACAACAGTCTAAAAAACTTAAACATTAACAGTTTCATATAAATTGTATTTATAAAAAACATTTTTGCAGAAATCTTTTCTGATATCTGCATTAAGGAAATATATAAAATCATCGATATACAACATATATGAAAATTTCTTATTTTTACTTATACCAAATGTGCGATAGGAAGGTCCTAACATTATTATAGATAAACGTTTTTTTTATTTTTATTTTTTTCTTGCATTAACTTTATAATTCCAGATCTTTCGATTGTAAACTTTGTATTAATTCGATCCGAAAACTATCCAACATTGAACTCAAAGGCCACTCTTATAGAGCACAATAAAATAAAAAGCGAAATTAATAATCATACATATTTAAATTGTATATCAATAAAGATTTCGATATGCAGCACACACTTATACATTAAATTAAGACAACAGGTGTTAACTGATTCAACCAACCCTATGGTCGTGTATTTCTCAAATAGAAAAAAAAACTAATTTTCTCACTAACCTAACATAGTACAATTAAATTTCTAGAAAAGAATAAGTTGCATTTGAGGTAGATTAAATTTTTTACAGTCCTATTAACCTAATAGATTAGAATTATTCACATAATATTCTACATATCAAGCGTGTACATGATCTCACCATAAATGCTCTCCTTGCAATTACTAGACGCCGAACATTGACCATTATTATTAAAACCTTTACATTACCGAAAATTATTAAACTTAAATATACTTTAATATGTTGTGTCAGGAATGAGACATTTTTTTTTTAATACTTAGGACGCTGCCGAAATCGGGGCAAAAGTTGTTGAGGTATTTGCATAATTAGGAAAAGACTACATATTGTAGAAAGATAACTGTTTCAATTTTTGTTCAATGTGATGGAAAGCTCGGAAAAAAGGAATTCGAGAAAAGGATGGTACCTTTGTTTGTTTGTTTGCTCGACTTGGTGGGGGCACTGTCGTACCCCCAGATAGTCCAAAAGTGGATACTTATTTCTTTTGGTTCCCAGAATAAGGTTTTTGAACAGCTTGTGGATTTCAACTTCTAAATGCTGCAAAGTAAATTGCTTTTCACATTATCATTAGGACAAGAAACAACGTATTTTTTAAACTAATATTACTATATTGATGTTCCAATCTCGACAGCGCTCTAAAACTAACTGAAATGAACAGCGCACGTGCACAACTCGCGATAAAACAACGACAAAAGACGTTAAAACCTCATTAAATTACCGAAATCAATTAATATTATTGTTAAAGTCATCAGTGTAGACCATGAGGATGTGGGAATCGATTACGTAGCGCCGCGGCGCTATACATAGATATGGAAAAATTGCAGGTCCAAAAATATGTATGCTCTATTTGGGGATTGTCTGGACACAATTCTAAATTAAGGGCATTCAATTCTGAATTGATAAGACTCTTTAGTAAATGAAATTCTAGACAAGCTGTTGGCAATATCTTGGTCAAACTATATCTGATGGCTTTCTTCCTTCAGGGATACTTTGACCAGCGCCGTCCTGGGTCGTTGTAAGCGCCAGATGGCAAGAGGTGCCTAAAAGCCAGATGCGTAAAACAATTTCCAGTACAAAATAAAATTATGATGGCGCCTTTTAATTATATAACAGTAAAAGCGTTCTTAATGTTAAAGAAGCAGGAGTATACTAATAATTTTCAATAAAAGTTGATATTTAATTACGTGAAGTGAAAGCGTCAATCAAAGGGCGCCGAAAGAAAATCTCGCTCTACCCTGGTCAAAGGCTAGGGCCGGCGCGGAGTTTGTCCAAAATCTGCGGTGAAAAGGTCTTGGACTAGCAAAGTGATAATTTAGCTATGATATTAAAGCCAATAAGAATTTGCATCGTTGGAAGAGAGTTGAAATTAAATCCAGACCAAGACATAAATATAAAACATGCTTCGAAAGCAGTGTTTGGCGATTTGGGATGTTCTAAAGAAAGAATCACCAAGTTGTAGATGAAAAGAGAACGTCTTGCGATTTGTACACGCGCCCAGCACGCTAAATGGTTTGTTTGAAAATGCAAGGACTTAATCCAAGCTATAATATCCTTCCATTTCGCAACCGAACAAGTTGTTTAAATTCTCGCTAAAAACATCAACCATCTGACACTTACACATCACTAAACGAATTACATAATTTGGCTCATTATTCTAAAACGTATGCCAAGAAAATTGCTCCTCTGAAGTAACAAGTTGCGAAAATTATTTCTGAATGAAAAATAAAAATTATTACGGTCAACATAATGAAATTTTGGCATACCTATCGTCGTTAACGGCAGATCAAATGGAAGATCCAAAGTATGACTTTTAGTTCCTGCACACGCGAGTCTAACGAGCAAATGAAATCCGGATTTTGGTCGCGATCTAAGTAACGAACGTCGACTTCATCTATCCACAATCCTATCACTTTTGGCACATTTTAGTTATAATGAAAATGATAACGCTGTAAATTACCTACGAACACGAAGTCGGCTAGTTTGCTCATCAGACACACACCCAATTTGTTTCGTTTATATTATTCTATAGGAAGCACTAGTGCCTCTGAGGTATATTGATCATTTTATTGCATTTTGTTTCTAGCTCAAGTCTGCTGGGTTGCAAGGACTTCGATATCATTCTTTACAGTAGAATGAAATGGAACCCTAATACCATACAATATAAAGCCTTCAATTGTATAACTCTGTTATGAACACTTAGCACTTACACATATGGATGATATATCAATCTAGTTACCGACAGATCTGATGTTAATCTACTCCGGCAGAATATGACATTCACTTTATTGATTCGAAAGGAATATGCTCTCTGTTGTATTACATTATCGCGTCGAAAGCAGCAAGCCTCTCTAAAACATATTATAATAGCTCACTGCTTCCAAGAGCCATACACCCTGCTTGTATTCTGCTTACTATACTCGTATCGGGGCGGGTGTGACCGCGGCCCGTCTCAACTAAGCACTAACTGTATCCCACCTAATAGCTCACAGAGTTGGTCCCAATTATACTCCATAAACGTCATGTACGCTATAAATAAACAATACATAATTCCGAAAGTACATACACGACTAGATCACATTCATGTAGAATTCGGAAGTAATTTTGGTATACCCGAGACGTACAAATATACAATTTGGCAATATAAACCGGAGGGTGCGCACCCTCCAGCTTCCGTACCTATATGCTTACAAGGTGAAAATATTACAAGTCCAACAATATTATAAATTGCATTACTAACTGCACTCAAGACTATTTACAGCTTAGATCAACCTTACCTAGTGAGGTAGTTCGGTATTCACATAAGCTAAATGCAGGAATCTCACCCTTCACAACCTTCTGATGCCATCCACATTCTAATGTAGAACTGTATGCTTTCTCCTAGGTTGACTTAAGTAGAACATTAAAGTGTAAATGGCATTGAGGTGTTTGGTGAGGCGAGGTTAGTGTGGCGGGGGAGGCGGCGGCGGGGGCTTAGAGCTCTGCGCCGTCTGGAAGGCCTGCGTGAACGCTGGCAGTCGTTGTTGGACTCGGCCTTCCTCGCCTGTGAACGTCGGCTCACTATCCTCTAACAGCCCTAGCATCTGGCTCGACAAACCTGAAGGGCCTTCGCCCGGATCCATCAACAGAGACTCTACATTCCCTGGATGGAGTAAGTGTGCTTCCATTTCATCCGGCAGCTCCTGCGTCGACAGAAAGGGCAAGTCGGACGGCGTCTGGGAGTACGGCGGAGCTACCATAAACATCAAGGGGTACTCGACTGGTAGTAGCGTACATCCTGGTGACCCTGGCTGCTCTAACTTTATATCTAAGGATTCCTCCAACTTTATTTCTATAGGTTCCACTTTTATATCAAGGTCTGATGGAATTTCAACAATAATATCTGTGGAGGGAACCCTAGTTGGACCTCCCTCTGATGTACTCTCTTTGGGTGAGGGTGGTTTCCATATAGAAAAATCGGTATCTTCAATGGGATACTCAGTGTATGTTTCTTCAAATGCAGATGCCTCAGGTGGGGGTTCGCTAGACGTACCCACAGCTGCTGACTTCCATGATTCCTCAGGGTGTGCATTCTTTATATGCCTCACAAGATGGTCCTTACGTCCAAACTTTTGTGGACAGAAAGGGCACAGAAAATCACGTCTTCCTGTATGGACGACAAGATGACGCCGTACATCTTTCGCTGTGAAGAACTTTCGATCACAATAGTTGCAAGTGAACTTCTTATCAGAATCATTTTTAACAGTGCGACTACCAGTATGAACTTTCAGGTGATATATTATATCTTGTCGGGTGGTAAAATTCTTATCACATATCTTACACTGCAGGTTACCTTCCTCTGCAGAATGCAGGGCAGCGTGTTTTCGGTAGCTCAAGAGGGATGTATACGATTTCCTGCAATCTGGCCTTTCACATGTATAAAGCTTTTTTACTGGATTATGCACTCTGACATGGTTGGTGAGGTGATCCTTACGATTGAAAGTCTTACCACAAACGTTGCACTCAAAGGCTCGAGCCTCACTGTGTATTAAATTGTGTCTCACAAGCTTGAACTTGGAGTTGAAGCGCTTGTCGCACAGATCGCAGGAGAAAGGCAGCTCGCCAGTATGTGAGAGAACATGTTGGCTGAGCTTGCCAGGGCTGGAGAAGCGTTTGTCGCAAGTGCCGCAGACATGGCGCTTGGCATGATCCTTGCGCGCGCGCGGCTCCCGGGGCTCGGGCAGCGACGGGCCAGGCGCGCTGCCCTCGCCCTCGCGCGGCCGCCGCGGCAGCGTGGGGATGCGCCGAGCCACTTTGACCGTGCGAAACAACTGCTTGATGCCGCTGGGTCCAGACGCTCCGAGCGTCACGTACTGCAGCTTCGTGGGCAGCTGCGACGCGGGCGGCGCTATGAACGTCTTCGGCGGGGCGGGCGGGCGTTCCCCGCTCGGCTCCTCTTTGAACTCGGAGCCGCCCTCCTCGCCTTCCTTAGGGTTCGGTGGCGGGCTGGCCATCTCGCGCACATTTTTGACGCGCTTGCCCTATATCGCCGTTCGTTGATCTCGCGTCGTGCTCGTATTGGCTCCGCCGTGGCGCTGCCTCGTCGCGATGGCAGAAAACATTTCTGTCACATTGACGGTCTGGAAGCCCTTTTTCGTATTCGTGTCACATGGTTCTCGCGGAATTTCTCGTGTCCGCAGTCGATTATCACACAGCGATGGGTTCCACCCGCGTCCCTAAGACACTTTTCGATTGAAAAAACTGGATGAAGAATGAAAACGGATGGAAAAATTACTTTTCTCAAAGAAATACGTAGCGCTTGACATCGAAATCACGAAATGTCAAAATAATGAAATGAAGCCAAAAGCCATGTCAAAAAAAGTCCGCCGAATCGTCAGCTGTGGTCCATTGACCTACATCGAGTGCTTTCAGAATCACAAGTGTTTTAAATATTTTCAGCTTACAATAGTCGATTACACTAATATTGTTAAGTAAAATATTTTGGTATCTACACATGCTACATACAAGTAATGAATTTGTAATGTTTTCAGCGTTACTTTCATTTCTTTTTTCTTATTATAATCCAATTTCAATCAGATGATTATGCTTCAAAGTTATGCAATATCAAGGTCCCTGGAACGCGTTGTAAAACGGCTGTTTCGGTCCTTTGGTTTTAGTTTTTTAATTGTTTTACTTCAACAATACTAACTTCTTTTCCACTGTTAGGCTATAAAGTGTCGCAAGCGTTAAAGCGAGACTGTTAGGCAAGGGGACTTGGGTGGGTTCCTAGATTCGATTCCCAGATCGAACAAAATGGGACAAAGTGTTGGACTTAGGATCATGACTGCCCAAAATCTTCAAATCATTATACCGTCTATGTAGTGGCCGAACGCAGTTTCGTTTTCGTTGTCGACTATTTCCAGCAAAAAAATTATGATTCAGCCATATTTTCGTTTTCGGCCAGCCGAAGCTTCGGCCAAGCCGAAAATCAGAACTTCGTGATTTGTCGTGCGTCATCCGGCCTACTTCGTAAACCTCGGCAATATCAGGTGAATCAATACAACAAGAAATTCACGAAATTTTGTAACCTGTAATGGAATTATCATGTTTTATTTCTTTTAATACCTTTAATTGCTCTTTCTCTCCCTAGGTGTAAAAAAACAAACAAGTTTTCAATGTATGAACAGAGGCCAGCACATCAAGCTACTACAATCTGTCAAATTTATAGATTTTTAACTTTATTGCTGAATAATTGTTCAAGTTGATTGGGAAAATTTGACAGTTTCGGGTAGCTTGAGGTGCTGGCGTCTGTACAGCGGAAATATTTATATTTTTTCATGTCTAAATTATATTCGTTTTCAGCTTCGATTTCGGCCGAAAATAAGGCTAAAGCCGAAGCTTGAATTTCTAAAAATAACAATCTCAAATTTTTTTTTGGGTCGGTTACTAGTACTTTGTGATTCCACTTGGGATATGTTACGTTTGTAATGCTACGGCTACATTATCGCAATAAGGCCAACTAAACTTCGCGCGCTTTCTCTCGCACACCGCTCGACGTCTCGCCAAGCAACATTGACAGGTCATTTTATCGCGACAATGTAGCCCCAGCATAAAAGCATGCGAATTGTTAGTGCTATGTACTATGAAACTTTATTAGGCCCATTGACTTTCGCAATTTGACGGCACGGTTGGCGCAGTGGTTAAGCGATTGACTGCTGCGCTGCGTGTCGCGGGTTCGATTTCCGCACGGAACAAGTTGTTCTGGGTCTGGCTGTTTGTGTATGTGACTGTGCGTTTGCACTGGCGAAACATTCACAACAAAACATGTTGGAATCTCTATTTTCTGTCAATTTTCCATACAATTTTTGACAGGAACTAGAGATTTCAACATGTTTTGTTGTGATGTTTCGCCAGTGCAAACGCACAGTAAGTTAAATGTTTGTAAATCCACCCACAATACCGGAGAAGTTCCTAGTGGGGGGCAACGTTTTTTAAAAGAAATAAAATATATGACAGTCGATATATTCAAGCTGATGAAAAAGTACAAAAATGAGACCATAATATTATTTATTTCTTTTGAAAATCCTCATATCTGATTCAAAATGTCAACATAAAAAGTTTTTAATAATTCATTTGTGATCTTTTAAGTTCTGTGTTTCTGATTGAGTTTATGCAGTCTGTGTATCAGAACACATTCACTCAATTTACTGTCAGATTGTCAATCATTCTCTGTCTGATTCTGCTAACCTAACTTTCAGTTTTTATTTAGTAAATTTGACGATTTCAAGACAATACAGCTGTTAAATACTTATTTCGTAAATTCTAGAAACATCTAACTTAACCAGGTAATTTACAGTATATGCACAGTCACTTTGTTATGACGTCAAAGTTTATTGGCATCCAAGATTCTAGTGTCCTTTGCATCTATATTTGGAGGACTATTTTACTGTAATATAGTTGTGATGATACTTCTAATTATTGATATTTACATAGAACAATTCTAAATAGTATATTTATTCATGCAATATCAGTGTTGAGAGGTCATAATCTAATTTTAGAATGGCAGTGTAAAGTTTTTGGATCTTTAAAAAATCTATTATTAAGTTCTTTTTTAAGGATACTTCAAGATTGATATTTATATAAAAAAGATATTTAATATAAAACAGATATTTAATATAAAAAATATATTTTATGTAAAAAAGATATTTTATATAAATAGCAGTGTGTAAATAGTCTCTAGTGTGTATTGACAGGTTTAATAGCCACGGTCGTTAGAGACCAGCTATGAGATACCCCACAGAAAAAAAAAAAGTCTGTAGTGTGTGATAAGTGGCCAGTCTTGCTCATTGTTCTTTTGAGTAGGTACGTCTTGTGCATAAAAGTTATTCCCCAATGCATAGGTACTCAACTCTTTCTGTGTTCTTTTTCATTTTCGCTGTGTGAGCACTGTGCTTTTACCTAACCTTTATTACATGAGGCAGAAAAAGTCATATTTTTCAGAAATTTGATTAAATTTAAATCCTATGTTTTAATTGTCAGCACAAAGACTCGAAAGAGAATCCAAAGTGTAATGACAGCACAAAGATTGCTTAGTAGAATATTATCATGTTAATGAATCACCAACAAGTAAAAATGCTGATAATTATAATCCCTATGCAGAATAATTGATATACTATTCCTATTAGTTAGTAACAATATTAATATTGACAAAGGATATAATCTTTTGTCCAATCTAGAGAGAGAAAGACAAGTACCTGATACCTAAGAAAACGCAACACCCAAAAAAATGGGAAATACAGACGAAGGGCGTTTCCGGTAACCTGCAATAGTATAGCATCCATACATGCTAGAAAAGATATTAAGCAGGCTGCAATGGCCCACCTAACGGACTAAGTGCGGAAACCAAACCCCGTAACATAGAACATGTTAAGCGGGTTAACAGGAACACCCTTCGTTAGTTAATGAAATGAAGTGAAATTAAATTGTTTATTCTGTAAATAGGATATCGGAATCACTTTTACACGTCATATTAAAAAAATAAAAATAATAAGCTAGATGAGTTTGGCGTTTCCTATCTGACTACTCTTAGAAGAAAGGCCAAAACAAACTCAGAGGTCGCAGTCTCTTTAAAAGTCCAGACTTAATCTTGGTCAGGCCATATAAGGACCATGTAGATTAGTGTCTGAAAAGGTCTTTTGAGGAAAGGACCACACAGATTTGAGTGGACCTGTCCAGTCAGTGCAAGCATTTGCCAGCTCGGTAATTGTGGAGCTCAACTCAGAACTTAAGGAGCTCAACTCGACGAACAATACCAAAGAAAGGACATTTGGGTAGGCCGCATAAACTACTGAAACTGCCAGATTATCACTAAAACTAACATACTGTATAATGGAATACATAAAAAGGCCTTAGTTTATTTCAGCATAAAGATGTATCAAAGTCCAGATATTACCTACTACATAATTATTTACTTACAATACTTATATTTAATAATACAATTCAATAATACAGTACTTATACTCAATAATACAATACTTATACTCAATAATACAATGCTTATACTCAATAATACAATACTTACACTCAATAATTACTTACATTTTATATTAATTTTTGTTTTAAAAACTTAACAACTCATGCATATTAGATAGTAATTTAGTTTATGTGAATAAGAAATACGTTAATTAACAAATGTGTAAATTTTGTGGTTTAAAATGAATAAATATGGTTTTAATTTAGTATGTACATTTAATTGAATTTTAGAACTTTAATTATAGATAAAACTTCTAGAAAATTCAATGCATTAAAGACACAATATTTAAGAGTGTTGCAATTCAAAAGAAAAGGACCAATTTTAAAGCTTGGTTGCTAACTTCGCACTCGTTGATTGCAGGAAGATGTCTGACCAGCAAGTGGGATCAGCGCCGGCCTCCGCGGCCGCGTCGGCGACAAGCGTGGCCGAGGAGCAGCGCTCTGGCAGCATTGGAGGCACCGGTTAGTTACGCTGTTTCAGAATGTAGCGCGCGACATGTGACTCCTATTGACATACATTTTTATGATGACTCGTAAAAAGGTATACATACATAAAATCACTTTGCATGGGTGTAGTCAGAAATTACAGAACGCCACCTGCTACGATCCTTACATTTAATAAGGTAAATATTGGAATAATTGACGTGCGATCGTGAAATGAACTGTACCTACCTGTACTTTGAGGGACACGTTCATTATTATGACGGTTGCGCCCTTCTTGCTGGACCCATCGCTACATAATCTAGGAAGCTGCAGAACATCATGGCTGGCATAATGATATCGTCGACCGTAGGTTCAATTGAGGTAAGGGACAAAATACGATTTTTCAGGAGAGGCCGACAAAGTTTTTTTTTTGGACTAAATCGCCCATAACTTTTTTCTTATTAAACTTTTTCGGGTCTGTTTTTCTTACGTTAGAATTTTTTCATATTCACCATTCGATAGAGCGAAAAATTCTGAACAAAACTGTATACTCAACTCATTTTGGGTATTTTGTCCCTTACCTCAATTGAACCTACGGTCGACGATATATGTGCACACAGCTACACATCAAGCTATACATTTCCAGTTTATGCTGATCTCGCTTTGTATAGGATTTCCGTACAATGCGAGGTCAGCTAATACTGGAAATGTATAGCTTCATGTGTAGTCGTGTGTACCTAGTTTATTTCCAGATTTGCATCAATACATATTGATAATATTAATTAAATAAATAGACCAAACAATACTTAATACAAAGAATCACATAGTGCATAAGTATAGTCTATTCCAAAAGTATCTAATCTAAAAACTTAAGTCATTCAAATGAACACCCAATTGTCAAATGAAAGACATCTTTATGATGATTTAAAATTAGAATTTCGGCTTTAACTTTCAAATAATTAAATAGAAGTACTTATAAGTTTACTTATTACTTTATAAGTGGCACTGCGAATTGAAATCCACAGATACGTTTTCTGATTAAATTGTTTACATTAAGTAAGAGCCTTAACAACTGAGATGAAAATGCAGGATTTTTTCACTTCTCTGATATACAGGGTGTTAGGCAGACGGTTGAACATACGAAAATGGTGGATCCGTGGGGCCGTCTTCTACGTGTTAAGGCCCAATAATAAGACCCAGGCCACACGGATTTCTTTAAATTACTTTTTTAAATTTTATTCGTAATTCGTCGTTGCTCAAACTTCAAAAGTCAACAACAACACAATTCTACAATTATTCCAAATGAAAATAAAAATAAAATGTTGCCAGTTTTGTTATTTTCAAATGAATTATTGACGTTTGAAGTTTGAGCAATGCCGAATTTCGAGTATAACTTAAAGTCATTTAAAATAATCCATGTGGCCAGGGTCTTGTCATTGGGCCTAAACAAATAGCAGACGGACCCACGGATTCGCCATTTTCGTATGTTCTACCGTCTGCCTAACACCATGTATAAAGATAGCCTTGTCCTATTTTGACCTACATACAATTTCATTCTTTCCTCTGTTTTCCCAAACACTTAAAAGTGGTAGCTGTAACATCGTTACTAAACCAACTTACTATAGTTTGATCGATACCACTGTACCCCGCCTTAGGAATGTGGGGCGAGGCGGGGGGCGGGATGCCGTGAGCGTTAACTAATGAGCGTCCTGCACTGACCTCTCGTCTCGCCGCGCACCTGCCTATACAGCGGTATCAGCGCGGTTCAGCGATATCGGTCAAACTATATCAAAATTATAACTACCCTATAGGAAGCGGCGGCGCCGGCAGTGCAGTCGGCTCAGCCGTATCCGAAGAGAAGTTATACGGTGGCTGCGAAGGGCCTAACGCTATGTACGTGAAGCTGATCTCTTCGGATGGCCACGAGTTTATCGTGAAGAGAGAGCATGCGCTCACGTCGGGAACGATCAAGGCAATGTTGAGTGGACCGGGGCAGTTTGCTGAGAATGAAGCCAATGAGGTCAACTTTAGGGAGATTCCGTAAGTATTAGATAGTAATTTAAAGTTAGTGATTACTTAGAGTTGGTTAGCTAGCTAGGAACGGGGTAATATTTGTGCCATAAGAAAACCATTTTAAACTGCTTCGAGTCTCTGAGTGCTGTTATTCGAATTTCAAGTGTATGTCGAAGAACCTAAAGTTGAGTTTCAATTGTTATCGATTTAGTCAGTTCGCTGTCACTCCGGTGACCGACTGTGGAATCCCGCTATGGCGAGACGAAAGTATAAGAGTATTTTTTCTAAACAGTTATTTATTATTTTACGGTTCTGTCTAAATTACGGGAAATATGGGGGTAAACTTATGACTTGAAATTATCTTTTCTAGCTCCCACGTACTTCAGAAAGTATGCATGTACTTCACATACAAGGTGCGCTACACAAACTCGTCGACGGAGATCCCCGAGTTCCCGATCGCACCGGAAATTGCGCTGGAGTTGCTAATGGCTGCCAACTTCCTTGACTGTTAAGAGTACAGCAATGTACCGATAGATGGCGTTAGTGTGACGTGAGGTTACGAAAGAGGTTGGTTGAGAAAAGGTTTTAACTGTCGACAATTTATAAGGATTGCTCTCGAAATGTGAACGGTTTATTAGTGGTAACATGTTTTGTCACGAGTTTTACTCTGCCTAGCAATTTGTATTAGTTTAATCTCTTGTCCCACTAGCGCCAAAGTGATCCAACTAAATGATCACTCGAAGATCATTGATCACACAACTGCAATTCAGTGTGATGTTAACATTTTATAATGATCGTAAATTATAACGAACACTTCGATCATTACCTGTGAGAGAAAATATCGATAGACTATAGATTTTGTCACACAATAATACATCAAAATTTTTTCTTGTAGTGATTTGGACTCCTTTCAAAGTTACGTGTAATGCTGGGTGCACACGCAGTGACTCGCGGGCGATATCAAAAGCCCAAGTCCACGCACAGATTTTGACATCGCTAGCGACAAATCCGCTGTCTTAACACTTTGAGGGACACTAAACGCCCATAGTAGTACGAGCAGTGGTGGCGTAGTGATAACGGCCGCGACTTACGAGTTTTAGGTCGTGGGTTCGGAACCAAGCAGGCACTTTGTGTAAATTATTTCCATCACCACTGCTCTCATTTTGGTGTGATGTCCTAGAACCAAAAATTCGAAGATATGTAACATCCACCAACCCACACTGGGCCTGCGTGGTGGATTATGGCCCACTTCCCTCTCACAGAAAGAGGACGCCTGTGTCCCAGCAGTGGGTACATTATAGGCATCAATAAAACTTCTATTGTGTCTCGTTCAGTGTCCTTGAATGAGTTAATCTGTGTGTTGATGTGAGATTTTGAAATCGCTTGCGAGTCGCCGGTAACTAAAATCGCTATGTGTATACCTAGCATAAGATCCACGTTGCTTTTTGGGGCCATGATTTTTTACCAAACAACGATTGTGGAAAGGCTAGGGATGTAAGGGACTCGCCCTCGATTACTTAAAAACAAATTTTCCAAATAACTCTGTAGTCAAGTCTAAAGTCTTCTGCTAATATGATTGGTTGATGTTAATGTAGTCAACCAATCACAATAGTTATATTATGATAGCAGAGTTACTGATTGGGCAGTCAGAAATGGGGTTCATGCATCCAAAAAGTTAGGTTGATTATTGATACCACAGAGCACGGACAGGCCGCAGCGGCCGCTGCTACAGTGCGTTCGTTATAACTTCACGCGTGATGCTTCAATACTAATAGAGTTCAAAATGGCGACTGACAGAACAGTACTATAGTTTGACCGAGATTACTATTTCACGCTTTATTTATGTGCGCGGCGAGATGACGGGGCAGTACAGGCCGCTCATTCGTCACTGCTCACGGTGCACGGCATCCCGCTCATTTGTAAACGCTGCCCCCCGCCTCGCCGTGCATTCCTAAGGTGCGGAATCGCATCCCCGGTCAAACTATAACAATCACATGACTGCAAAATTCAGTGCTGCCAATCGCGTCACGGATCAAGTTATATTGAACGCACTGTAGAGGCGGCATTGTCAATACTTTCTATAGAACTACGACACAAATGACGTATAGTGATGATAAAACTGACAGCTACAGCTTCAATTGTGTGCTCTACGCACTTTTGACGCCACGAATTTTATTAGTATCTAGCTGCTTGCCGCGGCTTCGTCCGCGAGGATCCAATAAAAAAAAATTAAAAAAATAGTAGCTATCTGTAGCCAGTGAAAGTCTTGTCAAAATCAGTCCAGTGGTTTCGGAGATTAGCCGAAACAAACAAACAAACAGACAGACAAAAAAAATTAAATTTGTTTTTTTGTTACATGTACCGTATTTATATACTTTCATATACAGACACTTAAATTTTATTTATTTGTATGTATAGGACGCTCGCACCGCCGTGACCATTCTGTGCTCTGCTGTTGGCACGATATCAAAAAAGTCCTTTCTATAAAAGAGTATGAAAGTATTTAGGGGTAGAATACAAGAATTTGTAATTAAATAAAATAATTAACCTGTTTGTTTAGCTAAAAGTCTGATGTTAAATGTATAATTAGAGCCGCTTGTAATTAATGACAACTGTAAATAACTACAGTTAGGGATTATTTAGAAAAAATCGTCTCACTTTTAGTAATTATATACTTTAAATCTATCTATTTGAATAAAGTGGGTATATTCGAAATGCAACGCTTAAAAATAAAAAAAAAACACTTAAATCTTTACATTTGTGAGAATAATTGTCATGTTTCATGCAATTCCAGAAAACATGTTAAAAATCTTTTTAACAAAATGCATGCAGTAATGAGTGATTTTTATGATATTCTTCTTTTTCAATTCCATGAATCTTCTTGTAGTGAAGTAGTGATTATATGGTATCATAATAAAACATGCACAGTATTTCTATTTTCTTAATGTCCCTCGGGAATCATCGCATTCCGAATACAAACGAATGCTAATTTCCATGTCCATCAATTATTAGATTTATCTTGTATAATAATTTGAATTCCGAACTAAGTACTTTATTGTTGTTTTGATTTTCGTGTGAACTATATAGAGCTGTAAAACTATTTTGCCTATATATAGTACTTGCGACTTTAGCAGCTTTCCTACTATCTTTTAAATAAATTACATTAAGTTAAAAGAGTATTAACAACTCTATATACTTCCAAGTCGATTGAGAGCGTCCAGTCTGCACCAAGTAAGGACAACTGATAGAAATCCGACGACTGACGAAACACGAGGTTTGCCGAGTGACATTAAGAACATATTTGTACTGTAAATATCTGAAAACTTATCATAGAAAATGTATATCTCATAGTTACTCTGTAGTTTGGGGATATCGCATTTATAGTAAACAATTTTGAGAAATCTTGAAAACAGTTTTCCTGTGTATCCACCAATTTCTGTAACCATTATCCTTCTGAAAATATATTCTTAGTTAGAAAATTTTATATTTTTTGTACCTATATGTTCCTTTCAAATAAAACTTGTATAAACTCGAGATGATCGGTCGACTTAATTATTTATTTCGTCAAGTGTCACTTAACATTAACCAAATCGCAATGTTTTGCTTTTTATTTTGTTAATAAACCGTAAATTCATATGATGTGTTTTTTTTTCCTTTATATAAATACACTAGCGGGCCTGACAGACGTTGTCCTGTCCGAACAGCGCCACCTACCGGGTCCAATTGTATTTTCAAACCATCCAGGGACCCACTCAAATATACACACAATATTTCATCAAAATCGGTCCAGCCGTTTAGGAAGAGTTAGGTGACAAACACACGTACAGAAGAATTGTATATAAAGATATGTATCTAGCTAATTATTCAGATTTGAAATAACGTACTCCATAATCACCCAAATCCGTTAAGAAACGCCAAAGACTTTACATTGCTGTACATAATTATGTGCATATTATGACTTTATGCTCAAAACCCTTAGAGTACATATCACTGGAGAAGCCATAAGCGCAATATTCCGAACAAAAAAGTCTGTCACTTTTGGCGGGGGACGCGCGGTAGCTTCTACGAAAAACTTTTTACAAAAAAAAAACAACCGACTTCAAAAAAAAACACTACAAAGTGAAAAATAACTTTAATTTCGGAAGTCGGTGTCTTTGGTTTTGAATTTTCGTTCTTTGTCACCGACTTCCGAAATTAAAGTTATTTTTCACTTTGTAGTGTTTTTTTTTGAAGTCGGTTGTTTTTTTTTTGTAAAAAGTTTTTATTTTTCACTTTTTAGTTGTGGTACACCTACCCCACACAAATTCGAATACCACTACCTGCTATGTAAATAACAGTGACAAGAAGTTATCATATCATCTACATACTAAGTGGGAAAAAATACGTATAACTGAAGCTAACTCAAAAACTACCCAAGCAAAGTTAATACAATTTATATGGGACCACCTCTGAAGTATGATCTACCAAACAAAAAAAGAATCATCAAAATCTATTCATAATTGGCGGAGTAATCGCGTAACAAACATACAAAAAAAAAAAAAAAAAAAAAAAAAAAAAAAACATACAGACGAATTGAGAACCTCCTCCTTTTGGAAGTCGGTTAAAAAGAACAATAGCTATTGTTTTTACGAGCTCGGAAAGAGAAGGCCATCTTCGGAATTTTCTTGAACACAGTTTTTTTTTCCACGGTGCTCTGATGAGAACCCCGCGACTCGAAAACGATTAACGTTGTGCGTTCGAATCGATTTGAAAGTAGTTTTTATGACCGTGATAGACCATTTGCTCTTGTACTTTTACAGAGGGGAAGTGTTCGTAAGGCTTCTCCAGTGATATATACTCTAAGTCAAAACCCAAACTACAAGCATTTATTTTAATTAAACCATTTACAGGCACTTTTGAATTTTCAAGGAATCGTTCAGTCAAAAATATGAAGCTAGTTGCCCATTCCAAAGCGTAGTAGGTAGGTACCTATGAAGAAGAACGGGCAAGAAACACCACGGACACTCTTTTAAATAAAAAAATGTGTGTGCGTTACCCAGGCCAGATGTTGTCGAAAATGGTCATTTGAATCTAATAGATAATTAGTTTTGCGGCTTCTGTAATTGTTGCGCACATTTTTAAATTTGTTGCGCTTATAGTTTTTTAATTATTTCACAAAAACATTTCCTGCTGGGGTAACGTTATCCCAGCCAGACCTTTTTCTTTCTAATGGGAATATTAAATAAATACTAGCTACTAAATTAGTTGTCTAGATGAAGTAAATGTTGTGCCTTATTTTGTATTTGTTCTTTCATCGGTTGCAAAGTTATTCGAGATTTTGCTGGGGTAACGTTTTTGGTTTTGCTAGATCTTTGAAACGGTTAAGCGGATTCTTATCATATTTTGTACATGACTTCTTAGGAATTAGTTTAAATTTGTTCTGTAATAAAAAACCCAAAATAATGCATAGTTTAAAGGTTATTTCATTAAATAGAAAAACACTTCAATTGGTTCCAGCACTCTCAATAAGCGGTCTAAAGACTTACTTTAAACGTTATTTTAAAGCTTGTAAATGCCTTCAAATGTATGTGAAGTTTCATAAGTATCCTGTAAGTATTTAACAAGTTATGATGATATTCAGTTCTTCACGAGCACGGTCTTGATGCGCGCGGTGTTATTTGGCCACTGGATTGGATATATGAACTGAATGTTATGTCAATTATTAGTTGTTTAGTTCAGTTGTATATCAGTAAAATTTCAGCGTAGTACATTGGATAATTAATGAGATAATACGATTAAAGTCATTAGGAAGTGAATGACCGAGGTAACCCGACCAAGTTTAGGTGGTTACGAAAAAGCGAAATCGCAGAACATTATGGTACCTTCTAAAATATGTAGGATAGTGTTACAAATTTAGTACAGACATGTACACAAGTTTAAAAAAAAAATACATGTTTATTAAAGAATTTTTATTAACAGGTAAAATAATCATTTCAACTGAACTTTTAAAGTATTAATAAACTTATACTTAAAAACAATCACCGATTAAAATAACAGATAGTAATTTTGCTATTTTGATATTTTCTATTACCTACTTTTTATTTAAATTATAGATTTCAGTATACACAGTACACAGTTACAGTTTTTATTTAAATATACACATATTGGAATGTGTAATGATCACAGACAATAAATTATATATAATGACTTTTTCAGTTAACTCTAAACTTACGTATGTCTACTAATACCTACTTATATCAATTAAAATCACAGATCAAAGGTAATATTAAATGATATCACAATGTAGTAAAATGCTCACAGTTAGTCCTACTGTTTTGTTGTCTCATTTCAAATATCACATTTTTTTCTCCTAAGTTATTTATTTATTTAAGTTACACATAAACTATTTAAAAATCACAGATCAAAAATAATAAAATTAAGTAATATTAAACTGCAGTCAAATAATTAAGTAAGTTTTACTTTTAACTAATTACAATCTCAAAAAGTCAACGTGTAAAGGTACATTCTAAAACTTTGTTGGTTTTTGTATAAAAAATCACAGATCATTTTGTAAAATGAGTATCCAAATACGTAATTAACTTTGTGAAACAAAAGTTGTCATATATTATTATGTATTTAACAGTGTACGCGTCTGTACCGAAATTGTAAGGTGTATTATACTAAACATTTCAAAAGATAGCATAATGTTCTGCGATTTCGCTTTTTCGTAACCACCTAAACTTGGTCGGGTTACCTCGGTCATTCACTTCCTAATGACTTTAATCGTATTATCTCATTAATTATCCAATTTACTACGCTGAAATTTTACTGATATACAACTGAACTAAACAACTAATAATTGACATAACATTCAGTTCATATATCCAATCCAGTGGCCAAATAACACCGCGCGCATCAAGACCGTGCTCGTGAAGAACTGAATATCATCATAACTTGTTAAATACTTACAGGATACTTATGAAACTTCACATACATTTGAAGGCATTTACAAGCTTTAAAATAACGTTTAAAGTAAGTCTTTAGACCTCTTATTGAGAGTGCTGGAACCAATTGAAGTGGTTTTCTATTTAATGAAATAACCTTTAAACTATGCATTATTTTGGTTTTTTTTTTGCAGAACAAATTTAAACTAATTCCTAAGAAGTCATGTACAAAATATGATAAGAATCCGCTTAACCGTTTCCAAAATCTAGCAAAACCAAAAACGTTACCCCAGCAAAATCTCGAATAACTTCGCAACCGATGAAAGAACAAATACAAAATAAGGCACAACATTTACTTCATCTAGACAACTAATTTAGTAGCTAGTATTTATTTAATATTCCCATTAGAAAGAAAAAGGTCTGGCTGGGATAACGTTACCCCAGCAGGAAATGTTTTTGTGAAATAATTAAAAAAACTATAAGCGCAACAAATTTAAAAATGTGCGCAACAATTACAGAAACCGCAAAACTAATTATCTATTAGATTCAAATGACCATTTTCGACAACATCTGGCCTGGGTAACGCACACAAAAAATGTTGCAAAATAAGTTAAAATAAGTTGCGAGCCTTACAGCAGTCGCATAAGTTGTGTAACATCTGACATCTTTGCTGACGTAATGATATTAACAATATTCATCATCATCTCCATCACCATCATCGTCATCATCATCATAATCGTCATCATCCTGTTTACAACCAAGAAGCTTATAGATAAAAGTGGAGGCAACACTCTAGATACCTAAGTGAAGACAACTGTGGTCGGACGCTCTCTTTCTGAATACACACAAAAGATAAAGAAAACAAATATCACTGTCTCGTTCTTATGTGTGTATTTAGAAAGAGAGCGTCCGACCACAGTCGTCTTCACTTAGGTATTTAGAGTGTTACATTATACAAATTTAAACATTATTCGTATGACGTTAACGGTCATCGTAAGAACAAAGTTTATATTCGTATGAAACGCTCACTTTACTTTTCAAAGTCACAGTGCGGTATGAGAATCTAGCGTTTAGTGTGTATTTCCGCCAGAGCTAAGTGGCGTAGCCGCAGCGCACCACATTGCAAAATTGCGCCAAAGCACATTACGTATCGTCGCAACTTTAGCCCATGTCCGCACGGATGTAAAAATATCGCGGCGTGATTTTATCGTGCACTGGATTGTCAACTCTCGGTGTTAAGCCGAGCGTTGAGAATTCAATAGTGCTACCCAGCGCGTCGAAAAAACACATTTTTGGAATTTCATCTTTTGGCGCTAAGCAGAGCGTTGAAAATCCAGTGTGCGAAAAAAAAATCCCCGCGGGAAAAATCGTCCGCGCTACCTGAGCCTATTGTTTCAGAAAGATTCAATCGAACTTGAATTTGAACTGGTCCAGTGCAATAAGGCTCGCGTACATTTAAGCGGGCTGCACCAGGCTATAGCACAACCTACGCCATAGTGAAATGTACGCAAGTGACTATAGGAGTATTTCTGCAATGCATTACGTTGCGGTGCGGCCATTTGCGGATGCGCTTTGCGCGAGGTAGCATACTTCACATAGCTATACCAGTGGCCCATACTTAACTCTCATACCTTGCTTCTATGAATACCTATGTACAAAAACTTGGCTTCGTTGAACCCTTTTCTACAAAAGCTAAGGAAACGTAAGCTATGAAAATTAATGTGATGTAACCGCTGACTGTAGGCACCTGTCCTACCGCCGACGAGGAAGCAACTAGCTATCGAGCTATTTCTGCTATACTATCAAAGGTTTTTTTTTAAATAAATGGATTAATGGGAAGGTAGGTCCGTTGGATATGGAAGGAGTATCTCCATTAAAATTTTGAAGTTTCTAATGGTGGCCATACACCATGCTGCCTATCGTCAAATCCGCATGACGCTGCCGATTGGATCAAGTAGAACTGACCGTGTGTAAGCGTGAATTGGCATGACGCGAGTTATACATGACGGAACAATCGAAAATCAATTCTTTTGGATTGATCAAGCCGATTGGACCGTGTATGGCGGTCGTCGGCAGTTCAGTTTAGTCAAGATTTCTGGTTTCTTCCACTCAACTGTCGATTTGCCTTTAGAAGGCGATAACAATAGAAATTCTATTGTGTGTAGTTAGTGACAATTGAAATCCTCATGAGTAAACTGCCAATGCAAAAAGACGGCTAAAACATCGTCGTCCGTTACTGGTACCTAGGTACCATCGAAGAGACCCATACCTATACACCGTAAGGACGATTTCTGCGTGTAGCGCTCGGCCACTATAGTAACGGTTACCTACGAAAAAAAAGGGTCGTATGCACGGGATTTTGTTTTCAAATTGCTTAGTTATAGGTTTCTTCGATGGTACATATTTCAATTCTCGCCCATCCCATTCACGCCTCGCCTCGCCGGTATAAAACCACCTTAACAGTCTACACCGGTTTAGTTGCTGTGGCTCAGGGGGGCTAGCTAGATAGAAACATTTGACACAGACAGCTCTTGAACGCTGTTTAGATCTGCTGATCGCGTTCAGCTTCTTTGGTGAAATTGACACTAGTTGTCAATTTGAATTATGATCTTTATTTTATTCGGCATAAAGTTCAAAATACTGGCTCAAACGTCTAAGCTTGAACTAAAGTTAGAACTTGTCTTGTAATAAGACAGTCTTAGGCCTGGCGCGCACTAGCGGCCAGGTCGCAGCGGCCAGCGAGATAGTCGGTGGGGCCACTGGCCGCATAGGGCCAGGTGCAGGTGCGCGTGCTCCATGGCGATTTCGACCAAATTAAGTTGTCAGTGGTATTGAGCAGTCTTAAAAATCTCACCGTGAAAACTTAGGTGAAGTGAGCTGTCATTCCACTTGATGCTAGGGATTAGCACTATTGTCACCTCACTTCGAGCTCACTTCACCTAAGTTTTCACGGTGAGAAGACTGCTCAATACCATTGAAAACTTAATTTGGTCGGGTTATAAGCGGAGATTTAGTATGGAAAAGTAATTAAAGCAAATTTCTCTTAAAATAAAACACTTAGGAATCTGAATTTTTGGTCGTTATAACTTCTTTAGGAGCACTAATTTTTGTATAAATTTGGGAAGAAATCACAGAGTTTTTAATAGGGAAATCTTGAAATGAAAATTTAACACCGTGACTACCGCCACCCCACCCAATGGCTTGGTATATCTCGTAAACTACTGAAGAACTAATTTTGAATTTTGAGCACAAATTTTTTCTTGCAGGGTACTAATTTTCTATGAAGGTTTGAGGAAAGCGACAAGCTCCTCATACTTGGAATCAACATTCAAAGTCCTGCTGAACGAGCGCACGAAAGTTATCATCGTTGATTTCTCGGTAAATATAAATGTTTCACTTCAGTTTTTTTTACGCAATTAATCACATTTAAGGGTACTAATTATTTGTATACTTAGAATAGCTGCAGCATGCCCCCTTTTTCGGCACTCATGGTGGTCCTGGTGAACGGAGCGTGACTACCGCCGGACCACCTTCAAAGTAGAGTTTCTCGAAAACTACTAAGGTACCAATTTTGCCGTTCGAGCACTAATTAGTACCAATTGGGTACTAATTATTTACTAAATATGGAAGCGATTGGCGTTGGTGGTCCTGCAGTAGTCACGGACATATTTTCTTTCTTTCTGAAATAGGTCAATTGACTTAAAAATCAGTTGGGGTTTCTGAGGTTTTGCGCATTTAACGTTACTCGGTGTAGTCTTGTGGTTACTGGTGTAGTCTTGGATAATGTATTGATACAAAATCGAATGCCTCAACGATAGCGTCAGACATGCAGTGCAGCTCCAGGACTGTAAAATCTTAGAAAATAGGTTTCAAAATATGAGGAAATAAAACAAAAAAAGAATGATTGACTTGTCCTTTATTCAATGCGTAAACAAAAACCGGTCCACCATTATCAGATATTTGGAAAATAATCTCAGGCAGCTCACTACAATAATATATGGACTACGTACTGCTTACTATAACCATTATACTTTGGAATGATATCCTGCTTAATACTAACACATTAGGAAAATCAACTTTACAAATAAACCGAAGATTCGTCAATAAATAAATTCTGATTTCATAATTACAAAACTAATCGATTTAACGTACGCTACAAATTCCATCTGAGATCTAAGCTTATAATAAAAACTTTGGATAAAAATTATAATAATTATTGACAAATTGTTTTGTACATTTTTACAAAGAAAATAAACCAAATCCGGCTGAATACTGTGTGAGAATGTATAAGGAATTAAATGCACAATGTTACAATAAGTTGTGACTTGTAAACGCACCTTACCTAAAGAAAAATATACACAATATACTCGCAATAATACATTTTACATTAAAAATAATACTTTCTAATGAATTTCAAACGACATCAGTTATACAATTATTGTTCTATGGAAGAATTCATTCTTACACATATATGCACCAGTACTGGCTGAGTATAAAATCGGCAACACCGTTACACCAAAAATATAAAATTTGTATGAAAAATAACTACAAAACTTACTCATTAGGTGCAAATTTGAGGAATGTGCTCACTGTATGCGTTACATAGCCGTCCTTATTATTAAAAGTATTCAAATTTTATTGGCAATAATATCACAAATCAATATTATCATGATTTCAAAATCAACAGTTCTGAGTGACGTTGTATGAGAGATGTACAGCTTGGCAAAAAAGAGTATGATGCGGTGACAAATAAAACCTATGATGATTGAACTACTTTGCCGACAAGTGCCAGTAGGTTTTAAGTCACCCACAAGCTGCGTATTTTGTTGCACGTTTATTTTAACAATTTGTTTAAATTCTTTTACTCATTTCCCATTCGAAGTGACTCAAGCGATAGTGGCGCCCTCATTTTTTTCAAACTCTTTTTTGCCAAGCTGTATGTATGATGTGAAGAGAACGAACAGAGATATGTCGAACAATAATATTCACGAATAGGCAACACGACATATTTTTATTTGAAGCACAACAATGCTGATGATATGTAGATAGATATCACTAGATGATCAACATATATTATAGAGTTATATTCATGTAAATATCGAGTTCTTTATTTGCCAAATTATTTATAGAATAGCGTTTCAATTCAAATTCTATTAAAAAGCTGAAATTATTTATGAACTGCAGCTAAATACAGATTCAGTTATCAACAGTAGCAAGGCAGAATGCTTGTATAATTTAGGCCATTATTTGCTTAGGCATAGTTTACATAATTATTTATGATTTTAAGCTGAATTGACTTCTGGCAACATTCGAATAGGAGACAGTGGATTATTTATTAATCACAATATTTTTATTAAAGGATGTAAGTATTCAATTTATCCTATTATCAATTTTGCCTTCCCACCGTCGAATGTTTTAGAACCACACTATTTACAAGAATACAACATTAATAAACGGTTATGTAAGTATATATGAACTCCGATTTCAAACGATCGCGAATGGATGGATACAACGACAACTATTTGGCTCACTTAATTCGCTACAGTTAATATTGAGCATTCCTTTGTCTTTTCCAAATAAGCGTCGCACTGTAGAATTTAAGCGGCAAACGAAATATCTATGAGCATATCCGGGTAAGTACACTAGTCATTCTAATATTAGGTCATAGCCTAAGTAAAGCTGTCGACGTCAAACGACGTAAAATAAAAATTGCCACTACAAGCGAAAAACGTCAAGAGGTCATTCACCCCTGGTCGGTGTGACCAATGTTCTGATCTAGAGGGATCATCTTTTTGCTAACAGAGTATATTGGTGGGGAGTCTAGTTTGCCAGCTAAGGCTTGGACTCGACTTTTGACAGATTCCATGGGGGCTGAATCTACTTTGACATCGTCAGAGCTTGATGAGGAGTATTGGAAGGATGAGGCTTCAGTGTTGCCATATATGTGCTGTGGTTCTCTCACATTGCCATAGAGGTTGTAGTTGTGAATAAGGGTGGATACCCTATTCGGTGCGGCGGGTAAACTGCTGTGTTCTTTGGGCGGTTGCTCGGTGACGGTCAGCTGGCTGGTTGTCACTGGTTGGTTGATCTTGAAGTCTGGTTTCGGAGGGGGCGCCTCGTCCTCTTGCACCGATGACTGGTTGCTTAGCACCGGGTTCTGAGGGACGCATATTTGGTTTTGAGCCGCGAACACCTCGTTTTGAGAGGTCAGCGTCTGGTTTTGGGGCGTGACGACCTGCAAGAATTTATTATTCCTTTTGTATTTTTTTTAAACTTGCCTGTTATATACGTGCTTAGTAAATTTAGAAAATGGATACTGACTACATACTACCGACTACATAGGAATGCTGCATGCAAATGTAAGAAAAAAATATGTTATTAAGATCATTAAAACATGCTTGTTAATCTATAATTATGTAAAACTATCGATAAAATCTATATGAATAATTCTTATCTAAATTAATATCTGTTTATTTAGATAAAATCGATAAAATACTGAATTCAGAACTACCATGGCCTACCTACCTATATCGGTACTGTGCTGGTCAAAAAAGGATTGCCAACGCTTTAAACAAAAAAAAAAAATTAGTTGTCTGTAAAGTCGGTTTACGGACGATAATTTTACGCAATAACGTCACAAGCCGAACGCTTATGCCGATCGTGCCTCTCTATCGCTTGTCCCGCGCTCTCGTTTGCACGCTCGGCTCAGGCGGAACGTGACACTTTTTCGTGCGTGCAGCCGGCGTTCATCGATTTATAAGACGTTATCACGTCAACATAATATTTTTTTAAACAAAAACTTGATTTTCCAAATTTACTTGACCCGAGTTTTATGGATTCTTTCAACAGCTCTGAATAAGTTTCAGCTAAGTTACCATGCCATTTTTACCAGCTTCAGAAAAGGAGGTTTTATATACGAGCCGTGTGTTTGTATGTCCGTGATTCTTTAGTTATCCGTTGCATAGTGCATAACAGGATACTGTAAAACAAGCCCGGTGTTCTTTTTTTTTAAGTGAAAACTTCTTTAGACGCATTGGGCATTTGTGCGTGAGACGGGACTAAACCGAAGGCGAATCGCCCGGTGTTCTATCCCCGTGTCCTATTTAAAAGCGATCGTGACGCAAATACACGATGATTCGAAATTTTTGTTCGGTGAACTTGAGTGCGTGGTCGCGCCGACAGAGGGCGCTTTCCAGTTTTCCGAACAAAAAGTGACACATGCACGCGACCGATCGCGTATTCGCGCGATGATAGCTTTTGAATAAGACTCGGCCTTAGAGATTAAATCGCGAACCTTTATATTTTATTTAGGAAAGCTCAAATCCAAGATCTGCAACCCTTTTTTGACCAGCTCAATAATAAAAATTAAAAAAAAAAATAACTCCGACTTACCTCGTGCTCAGCATGCGACACTAACCTGCGCGTGAGGGCTGGCGGGCGGCGCGAGGGCGGCGCGCCAGTCCACGTGCGGGTGGCGCGACCTGATGCAGTCCACTACGTCCAGCAAGTTCTTAGCGTCCATGGCTAGGATGTGGGCTGCTGCTAGCATGTTTCTGTGAAAGACAGAGTTGTATTAGGTTTTGGAGAAGTAGGTAAATAAATTTTCAATATACCCATATTAACCCAACAGCTGATGAGTAGATGAGCAGATGAGTAAAATAGGTGTTATTAGAAGAAAAACTGTTGAAGGACGAGTGTCTACTAGAAAAAAAAGTTTTGTGTAATGTATATGCAAAAAAAAACAGTGGCACTCCGGGAGTGCCGACAGAAGTGAAAACTTGAAAAATATCGGCACCGCGGTCATCAACGCGTTGATGTCTTTTACTCCACGGTGTCGGTAACAGGTCGCGAAATGAATGGTTTAGTTCCATCTTAAAAATGCCCAACGCGCCTAAAGAAGCTATCACTTTAAAAAAAAATTGCCTAAAAGAAAAAACGGTGGTGCAATATTTGAAAATGATCTTGAAGTTTACGGCATACGAATTTGTACAAATGTTTGTTACTTGTAATTGACTGTACTTACTTAGTGTACTCATGCTGCAGCGTGGTGTTGTGGTACTGTATCGCGAGCCGCATAGCCTCGACTAGAGCCGCCATGTCCTTGCTGAGCACCTGGTGAGCCATCTCCACCTCCCTGCGAACACAGAACATAAACATATTGATTACTTATTGTATGAAATTTTCACAATTATAGTTTTTTTTTATTCTATGGCTGTCCAGGATCAGCCCTGTGTCTTGGAATCAGTTATTTTTCATTGTTTTTGGATTTAGGTCTCCTTTTATCGAATTACGTGTCAAGTGGTCTATAAAACCTCCTGCCTCTCATGATCAATTCTCCGCAAATTTGGTCAGATCTGTCAATTTACTAGTATCACTAAAGTATATTTTACTATATTTGTCTTGTTTGGTAAACAGATACAGGACACGGTACGCCATATTTGTTTACAAAATATATGTGACAAGAATAAAAAAAAAAACATTGTAGCCATGGCCCTAAATATCTTATTTACTACTGGTAAAAAGGGTGAATACAGATGCAGGGGTGAATTGAAACAAAACGCTGAAAGAGATTTCCACGTTTAACAAATTCTAATTCAAAGGAGACGTTTCATTTTTGTATGGGACTCCGGCCATAACATGTACACTTTAGAAAACCTGGGAAATTAACCCCTAAATACAATAAAAGACTATTTTTTCCATAATATCTAATACTTTTTGGGCACAAAATAAAAACCGAAAATGTTTAACGTTTGTCAGGAGAAATACGACCATCGACAGCTAGCCATTTTCGTCCAGAAATACCTACAAATCTACAATCCACAAAAGCAGTTTTTTATTTTTATGATGAATCACACTTTCTAATTAATTAAAAAAGTTGTATAAGATAGCTATCTTACTATAGTACAGAAATACATGCCTTTCATATTTATTTAAATAACGTCTACGTGATATTATTATGTTAAAATGTAACATGATTTCTGGACGAAATCAGTATGCAAGTAAAACGACGCCATGATGAATAGAATATGGCAATAATTTGTTAAACTATTATTTTTTGTGCCGAAGTAATCAGGGGAATAAACAGGAAAGAATGTTTTTCCTCAATTCGTGGAATTTTTTCCTTTTTTTTCATTAACGTACACTTTATGGCTGAAAATGAAACATCTCCTTTGTTCGTTTTATTCGTACGTGTTCCCCTTTTAAAGTGTAGATTCACTTTACAGTATCACACACCTTTGCGCATGTTGCGGGAAGGGCACGACCACCTTGTCCACAGTGGCGCACAGCTCCCTGAGCTCGCTGCCGACGGCCCTGACAGCCGCCAGCACGCCGCCCGCGCCCGCGCCGCCCGCCGCCGCGCCCGCCAGCCGCATGACGCAGCGCACCACGCCCGTCGTCGCGCAGTACACTGGGTCCGTGTTGCTGGAGCCCGGCTGAGTACGAAGGTTCCATGTGTAAATTTGAGATGCTTATGTTCATATACAGGGTGGCAGGGACATCGACGCGAAAACTGTTACCATGGATTCCGAACCCCCTTTTTTTTTTCTTTTTTTTTTGGGTGGGTGATTATCAAATAACTTCTCCCGCTCTGGGCGGAGTGGGAGGGCGTGTCAGACTCTTACTGACTAAAACCCACCCGTGTTCCTTCAGTTGCCATGTTACCGGGCGCCACGATTTCCCTTTCGGCCTTATTCGCAGCCCCGGCAGGCATTGGCCCTAGCGGACCCCGTCAATTCTGCTGACATTCTGCGCGTGGAACACAACGCGCCGTCGACCCGAGCCTGGTCCTTATCGGGCGGCGAGCTACCCATTGCTCACCGTCCGCAAGCCCGCGCCTACGGTAGCCGGAAATCGGCTCGCGATTCTCGACGCCCAGGGCATTCTGAACATTGAAGTTTTTGTTGTACTGAATCTATGGGTATGAGTTTTCGCGTCGATGTCCCTGCCACCCTGTATATATATTTTTTTATAGGTACCAGAGTGACTTACAAGTCTACCAGTCGGACTTGTTATTTGATTCTGGTATAAGAAAATAAAAGAATATGTCTAGTACCGACATTTAAAATCGAAAAAAATATAAAATATGTGTTTCGAAAAAAAGGGTTGAAATTAAAAGGGATACTGTATTTTTTACTGTGTCCGTACAAAATAATGTTTCAGGGATAATTCCCTGAAACATTATTTTGGCAATGAAAGAATAATTTTGACAAGATAACATCTTACAAATCGATGAACGCCGGCTGCACATACGAAAAAATGTCACGTTCCGCCTGAGCCGAGCGTGCAAGCGAGAGCGCGGAACAAGCGATAGAGAGGCACGATCGGCCTAAGCGTTCGGCTTCTGATGTTATCGCGTAAAATTATCGTCCGTAAACCGACTTTACAGACAAACAATTTTTTTTTTTTCTTTAAATCCCTGATTTAGAAAACTCTGAAAGCTGTCTATAAAAATCAAACTTTTTGTACAATATTTCGATATGTTTAAAATCTGCCCGTTTGTGCATTCAATTTTGTGTCGGTTCAAACCAAGACAAGAAGACAGTTTTGTGACGGTCGGTCAAGATTTAATAAATGCTGAAAGTTTGAAAACTTACCTTTTCTTCACTGGGAGGTCGTTCTTTAGATACAGTATTCGCCGGACTTGTTTCAGCAGAAGTTGCCGCTGTAAACAAGAGGCGAATGTTAAAATAGTAATTATTGCTCATTTGAGCAATAGGGATGATGACTAAAAATATATTTTTGTCAGTCTTGTAGATTATTAAAAAATATTGGACATGTATTTTTTTACGTTATCAAAAGATTACGGCGATACATTGAGCTAGGCCATCTCGCAGTTGACCTATGAGGTCATGGCTGCTTAACCGGGTTTTCCTGTGGCTGCCTTAAGCTTCTACACTCAAAGCCTCCAGCCAGGGGCAAAAACTATTCCTAATTAAAACTAGGCGAACGCTTGCTAAGGGCACCTCCTGTGGGGTACGAACCTAGACTTAGGGCATCGCTGGGGGAGGACAGCAAGAAGGGACAGACTGGATCAAACTTTGATTTTCATCTTGATTATTATACGGGGTATTTAAAGCTACGTGCTCAGCTGCAACAACTGCTGACACCTCGTTATCGAGCAAGGGTCGGGGGGGAGTATCATTTACTCGGGGACGCGGTCGCGATCGCGAAGGACCTCGGCGGCGCGGGATCGGAATGACGGGTATCGTCAATGTTTGTGCACTGTACTGGTGGCCCTATTTTTCTCCTGGAGGAGTGTTATGGGGTCATCTGGATCGGAGAGTAAGCCATGACGACACCAGTATGTAGATTTTATACTTGTGACGTAGCGGCCTCCACTCCCCAACTTTAATGCGTTTTATCCAAGTCATTTTTTATTAATATGATAAAGCAAAAAATACGTGTCTAATATTGTTTTATTATCTGACTGACGGACTAAATAGAATTTCTTTTTTTTGACCCAGGCATCATCCCTATTATTATTGGGACAATCTCAGGCTGTATCTACACGCATCAGGAAATGACGTTGTTAATATGATATTTACCTGACTGTGGTTGACTAGACGCTCTCGGTTCATTGGTACTGTCAGATTTCTGTTCGGTTCCCGGGTCAGACTCGGTCGACAGTTGCACGTTGGATAGACGCTTTTTCTGAAAGAACACACCATAATGTAGGTTTTTTTTAAATATTTGTACTTATGAAATTCTTCGCAATCTTAATCGTCACAATTTACAAAAACTTGTAAGGGCAACTTGTAAATTATATTTTTTTTACAAAGTGGCAATCATAGTACACACGGCTACACATCAAGCTATACATTTCCAGTATACGCTGACCTCGCATTGTACGGAAATCCTATACGATGCGATATCAGCATAAACTGGAAATGTATAGCTTGATGTGTAGCCGTGTGTACTTAAGTTCTTCACGATTCTTGCCAATAGGAAAATGTTTATTATTTTTGATGTTTTTTTTATTGCCTGTTTATTCTTTTTTCAAACCATGCGTGCTAACTATACTCCATTTGAAATAAGATTAGCCACTTCAATAAACCTTTTTTACAGTCCGTTCAACCGATTTTGGCTTCTATGCCGTAGGCATAAGGATGGCATTAAAAGCAAAAAGTGGTTTCAATACCAACTGTTTACTGCAGCTGCCATTTGTCATGCCTCCAACGCAATAGAAATCAAAATCGTTTGAACGGACTGTAAACATGTCTAATCTTATTTCAAATGGAGTATTGGTGATTGGTTATTGTTACTTGTGTCAAAAATTCAACATGATTTGAAATTGGAGGTTAATGAGTTGTTTATAAAATTTACTTATTATGGTGTAGTAGGTACTTACCAAGTTCTCTTCCTGCATCTGCAACCATCGTCTATCTTCTTCACTCTGATGCTGTTGTCGCGCTAATTCGGCCAACAGTCGCCTTTCTACCGCTTGTTCGCTGTCGCATTCCGGACTCTGTTGCATACGGAACAGGGGTTATAATCGACTGGATTGGTTAACAAGAGCGTAACCAATAGTAAATTGAAATAGAGTTTGATGAATTAAAATCAAATTGCTTTGAATAGTGCAATATAAAGCTTTAACGTGCATGAATGGGGCTTAATTTTTATACATTTTCATAGAACTAACATTGCTGTTAGTGACATTGCCAATTTCCAGATTTTGTACAAAATATTAACATATTTTTAGTAAATAAAAATAAAATGTTATTATAACCAGACATGTACCAAATAGTTCTTGAGAAATTTCGATAATTACAACCACAATGTTAGTTCGTTTATTTTTTTGAATATTAAGGAAATCAATTGTGAAAAAAATTTACAATTATTTTTTCACAAATGAATTCTAAAATAAAATAATAAATAAAATAAAAACCGACACTCTACCGGAGAAACCCAAATGACACAAAAAATCTGAAAACAAAAAACAAACCAAAGACAAAAGAATTGCAAAGTAAAAAAAACTTATTTATTTACACATACACCCGTCATACACCTCAATAACAGGGAATGGGATTGGATATTTACAACGTATAAGGAACGAATATTTGTATAAACTTGAGACCTACTCTTGTTCTGTTTTTTTGAAGCCTCATTTCGATATTGATCAGTAATTCTGTTTTTCCAATCTCATGTTAATTTTTGTGATTGGATTGAGCAAAATAGCTACAATCAATCAACAGATTATTTATTACATTAATTTTAATTTTATAAATTAATTTTATAAATAAATTTCTTTGGAATTGATCTCTTAGATCCGTATTATATTATTCAAATCTAGTTTTAAATAAAGATTATTTTATGACTATTTTTATAATATTGGTTCGAATCATAAATAATAATAACAAGTGAAGGTTTGATTATTAAAGTTTTAAACTTTGTTCGAAACTTTAGCAGTCTTATGACATTGAGAGAAATCTTACTTCTTTGTAAAAAATATGAGAAACCTTGTTAAATAAACGGTATTATGTATTTATAATATATACCTACTACCACTTTTATGCATCACTCTTCAGATTCCTAGTCGTAACAAGCATGCATACTCTATTATCTACACACACATACTAATTACTAAATACTTTCGCCTTTATGGTGTTCATGTTTAATGCAAAACTTAATAGATTGAACTAAAAGAATATTAAATTATAAGAGCTGTATTTATTATCTTATTTTTACATACATCAAGACAATTGAAAAGAAAAATGTTCATGTTTGGAGTTCAAAATTAGGAATGTACGTATATTCTCCATAATTATCATTTAGATCACAAATAGACAATAAAATACTGTTTTTTTCCCTCAATTTGTCTACTATTTTAGCGTAATCCATCACTATTTGTTTTGCAGTTACCCATAACACCAATAACATGCCTTCCAAATGTTTAAAAAAAATTACGCTTCCAAACCATTCACCTGCACAGGCTGTGCCACACCATGAACGTGCGACACTCCGGTCGACACTCCTTGTACGGCGCCGTGAACCGGCATCACGCCGTGTCCGGCACCTGACGGCCCGGACACGGGCGGAGCCGGCGCTACGGCCGAAACCACAGCCGGCTGACACTCCATCCGTGAAGAGAAGATGACTGTTGCATCGGCCGGCTGTACCATCGCCGGACGGTACGCCGGTCCGGCGAGTTGAGGCGCTTGCGAACTCGCCATCTGAGCCCTATACATCATTGGCTGTGCCCCAGACACGCTGTGCGTGTATATCTGCTGACCTCCATACGACATTGGAGGGACAACGCCCATTGGTTGCGACGTAAAACCTTGGGTCGATTGGAAGGGTTGTGGGCTCGCAGAGCGGAGAAACCCAGGTGGGACTTTCGATGGCCGCGTCTGTCCGGGGGAGTATGGAACTCCTTGGACGACTCCTACTGGGACACCATAAGCTGATGAAGGATGTGAGGCCGCCATACTGCTCTCTCGTCTGTACTGCGGTCGCGCCATCGCTCTCTGCGCCGCTATAGCCACGCAACTCTTCACATTATCCCCACCAAAATCGTATATCTCTTCAACTAAAGCCGGTTCAGGTTGTGTGCGCATTTTATTCATGACACTGGCTGCTAATTGGGCGTTCAAAGCTCCTTGGACAGCGAACTGCCCAACATCTTGATCTCTACGAGTCCTAGGGGGAGGAGACGCAGGGACCGAATGCTGGCGAGTAAAAGGCGCGATAGGGACTGGCGAACCGCGATGGGAGACACTTCCCCTAGCATTACGTTCTAACGAACCCATACGAATCGGGGCTCTTTCGGCACTGGACAAAGTACCTCTAGTATTCCTTTCTAAAGACCGAACGCGGCTAGCATAAGTCTCGGCCACTTCGGGCTCAACGGCCGGGGAAGGCGATGACGTCTCGCGCGGGGAGACGGGAATATTCTGACAAAGATTGTCACAACTTTCCCTCGCACCTACTACCACTGTTAAGGTCTCATCGGGGGGATCAGAGGGGGTGGGGGCGGGGACTATAGGATCTAGCTTTTGTAAGCTAGCAGCAGGAATAGGGGCGGTTTGGAGAGGAATGTCGATTTTCTCGTCGGGTCTAGGGTGTATGATCTTGTCAACCATGTCGTGGGTTTCCGGTAGGGTCTCGGCGAAGTCTACGGAGACTGTGTTAAATACCGAGGCGGGGGTGGTGTAGGCCTGCGGGTGGATGGCCCGGGCTTGGTTCTCTCTAAGAAGGTGGGCCAGGACTAGTGGATTCTGAGCCACGATGTAGGTTTGAGCCGCGTTACCACCGGCTGGCTGGGTTGTTGTGTCGCTTACTGTTGACAAAGAAGTTGCTATTATAATACGAGTCATTTGTTTTATTAGATTTTTTTATTGTAGATTAAGTAGCAACTATGCTAAAACATGGTTGCTCAATAACTAGCTTGAAGTTACCAGGTATAGGGAACTTTTGTCATAGGTCATTTTTTTTAAAGAACTCTTGGCAATCTTGAATTGAAAGTGGTCTATGAACCAATGTTTGTAATTCGATTATCGGGTCACATTTAAACCTCTTAATCAAAATTAAGACGTCAAAATCTGATAGATTAAAATATATAAAGTCATTGTAATTTAGCATGGCGATAGCGGTCATTGACCCACTTACGTTTACTGAGAGATTCTAGCATGTTTTTTTTTAAATCGGAAATAAAGCCCAGAATCGACATGTATCGTTATTTTCATGCTAAAATAAGACCAATTTATGTCTACACTTCTTAGTGACTTTTAGCTGCTCCCTTTCACACTTTTAAAATCAATCTAAACAACACAATATTTACCTGCAATATTGTTGGAAGGTCGCTGCGGCTTGGGCGGCGGCTCATCGCTGAAGGACGCGGCCGCCACGCGCCTGTTCTCTCGCCTCATCGTCTCCCACGCAGAACTGCGCTCCTCTTGAAGGATCTCGCTGTAATACAAGACAATATTGTAACACAAATATCAGTTACACTTCACATGCAATCCATTGTGTATAGAGTGTAGATAAGAAGGATTACAAGAGCAGTGGTGGCCCAGTGGTAACGGCCCCGACTTACGAGTTTACTTTGTATAAATAATTTCACCACCACTGCTCTCAAAACGGTGAAGGAAAACTTCGTGAGGAAACCGGCATGTCCTAGAACCAAAAATTCGAAGACATGTGACATCTACCAACCCGCACTGGGTCCACGTGGTGGATTACAGACCACTCCCTCTAGAAGACAGGCCTGTGTCCCAGCAGTGGGAATATTATAGGCTAATTATGATGACAAAAGCTTTGTTGGCAACCCCCCACCAACCTGGCTAACCTTTTGACTGCAACAGTGCAAAGCAATAATATGTCATGCAACTACAGTCCGGCCGTCAAGAAAATGAGTTCCTGACACCTGTCAGTTGGACAATTTTATAGTAGTAATAAGGATCAAATTCGCAAAACACATATTCGTTAGCATGAACGTGACAGGTGTCAAAAACGCATTCACACGCTGTAGCCTAAACTGTGCGATACGATGACGAAAGTCACTCTTGATTGTTTATTGAGAAGTGATGAAATTCTCAAGTCCATTGTCTTCAATTTTACAAAAGATAAGATTCAGGAGGTTACCATAGTTCTTCACATTGGATCTTCAGGTAGAGGGAAGATTACAGGAACATTCTAGATCAAAATAAGACTCACAAGAGCGTCTCCTTCAGCTGGTGCGCGGCGGGCCTCTGACTGGGCTCGTAGGCCCAGCAGCGCGACATGACGGAGTACAGGCGAGGAGGGCAGCGGGGAGGCAGCTGTAGACGTTCTCCGTTCTCTAGCTTGCCGATGACATCGTTGTTCTTCACGCCGCTGAAGGGCTTTACGCCCAGCATTAGGATTTCCCACATGCATACGCCTGTGGAGGGAAAATGAGTTTTGTAAAACGTATGGCCAAAAAGAAGACTAAATAAATAGGAGGTTTTATAAGCATTACTGCCAATAATTATCGTTATGATCAGACAAAAATAATTGTTTTGATAATTTTAAGATTGTACAATTTTCTCGTGGATTTTCTTTCTGTTTTTATAGAAATGACACAAGAGGCCCGCACGAACATGCGACGTAAGGGTAACAATAATTTGAACGATTTTTTTATCGAGAATACAACTATCCTATAGCATTTTTGTTGACTTTTTTGCGAAAAGCACAATAAGATATGAATCTTTTTCTTTTCGTGTGGTTAGTGACTAAGTTGGTGTCAGAGTTTTAAAGCCACCCATGGGCCTCTGACTTGGCTTCACATGCCGTCGAGAAATATTTCTCAGGCATGTCGGTTTCCTCACGATGTTTTCCTTCACCGTTTTTGAAGCAAGTGATAATTATACAATACGCACATGAATTCGAAAAGTCAGAGGTGCGTGCGTTGGGTTCGAACTCGAGACCTATGACTTAGCAGTCTGACGGTCACACCACTAGGCTTTATATGATATATGATATGATGGCTTGATATGAATAAAGTCAAGAGCGTTTATTCTGAAAGTGGGCAACGTCGCAAAAAGATGTCTAATATTTTGCTGTTTTGATTAATTTGGCAATATTACTGTATGGAAATAAGAAATGTGGTTAACTAGTTCCCTAGAATAATAATAATGAATTGCAATTATAACACTGAATTTGATGTTGTAACAATTTTAGGTGTAAAAATGCATTTGTAAATTTTCCAAATACTTTTTTACATCTAAAACTAAATATTCGGTATTACCATATTAATTATTGCATTTCATAATCAATATTTTAGTTTCCTAGTTAGCCACATTTCTTAATTCCATACAGTAATATTGCAAAATTAATCAAAACAGGTAAATATTTGACAGCTATTTACGACGTTGCCAACTTTTAGGATAAACCCTCTTAAAACTAAGTAAATATGTGCGAACGAATATTTTCAATTTTAAAATCGTTCAAATTAACTTTACGTTGACTCCGCGCTTTCGTGCTAGGCACAAAGACCAAGATAACATTATCAGAACAATAGTTGTACTAAAACTAATTACTAAAAAAAATTTGTTACAAATGATGGCGAAAATAAACAATATAAAAATGCATGTTTTTTGAGATACGTACCAAACATCCACACATCAGAAGCCGAGGTAAACCTCCTGAAGTTGATAGACTCTGGGGCCATCCATTTGATAGGCAGCTTGCCTCGAGATGCCTTGTAGTATGACTTGTCTTCTACCATCTTTGATAAGCCGAAGTCTGCCAACTGAGGAACATAAAAATTAATGTTATTTTTTGTACGGTTTTTTTTTTCAAAAAAAATACTATAGATGTGGATATATCGTCGCTCGCATGACTAACAGTTCTATCTCCGTATTGTCAATTATTAAGGAAAAGCGTTTTGCAGTTACGACATTTCTAACTAAGATAAAATTCGTAAAGAGTATTTACAATACTTTATTTTTACGATATAGCTACTTATTTATTTTCAATATTGGTATTTATTTTTAATTATTAAAACAGATAGAACACTTTGTGAAAACTTTATTTATCAATCCGAACAGAATTAGATAGGACTTTTAGTCATGCGAGCGACGATATTTAGTAACCTGTTCCGCTTAGCTATTTCTAAAGAGCCATAAAAAAAACTCCTGAAAGAAATCGACACGTGTTTCACCTCTCAACGAGGCATCCTCAGGATGATGATTGACTTGTCGCGAACCCGAATACGGCGTGTTGCCACACCGAGCGCTGAGCGCAGACTGAGTCTTATCGCCCGTCAAACCCAACAATTTTGCCAACAATGTTAGTTGTTGTTGTTTGTTGTTATACAATTAATTAACAGTTGAGTCCCAATATATCTGGCTATGCTAAGAGAATTTCGTAAATTGTTAAAATCATTACTTTTGTACGATCATTTGGTAGAGGTCATAATATTTCTTCACGAATCTAAATGATCAACAAACCCAAAATAATACCACACAGACACTTTAACGTAAATGATAGCTGTATCACAGAAACCCAAAACAGAATTAAGATAATCATAACTCGAAACAAAATACATAAAAAATATTTTGATTATATTTGATATTATAAGAAATAAGTAAAGTTGTGGCTTACTTTAACACAAGTAGGCGTGGAGACCAGCACATTCCTGGCGGCGATATCTCTGTGAACAAACTTCTTGCTCTCGAGGTAACTCAGCGCCGTCGACAGCTGGTATATGTACAGGACTAGCGTGCACGTTTCAAGTCTGAAACAATAGAAATTACAGTTAAATGCTTATGGAGATGCTCGCTAACACTCTTACTATAAAGCCTTTTTTTCTGTGTTTTAAAAGGCGACTTGATCTGTCAATAAAATCAATTACAAAATTGCATTTTTATTGGCGACAATCCTCATACAAAATAGTATGGCAGCTGCAGATATTTATATGTCTGTTTTCTAATTGAAATACAAAGAAAAAAAATGTATAGCCCGTAATTGGGCCAGTAATTACTTCGTGGTCTTTTAGTTTACAAATAAACCTACCAAAAACATTTAAATAAAAATTCTTAGTGTGCCGGCTGTGACTAACCTGTGTGCATTCTGTTGCAGATAGGCCCTCATCTCGCCGAGCGTGGCGAGCTCCATGACTATCCAGATAGGCGGGGAGCTGCACACGCCCACCAGCCCGATGATGTGCGGGTGCGAGAACTGCTGCATTATGTCTGGAACAATAGCATTGTGGTATTACTTGTGTAAACAAATAAACTATACTCCACTTAAGATTAAACATTTAAATAAACCTTTTTTACAGTCCGTTCAACCAATTTTGACTTCTATACCGTAGGCATAAGGATGGCATTAAAAGCAAAAAATTGGTTACAATACCAACTGTTTACTGCAGCTGCCATTTGTCATGCTACCTACGGAATAGAAGTCAAAATCGGTTGAACGGACTGTAAAAAAAGTTTATTTAAATGTCTAATCTTATTTCAAATGGAGTATCGGTGAAAATAAACTTTCTTCGGTTGAGCTATAAAAGAGTTTTTTTTATTAACCTCGTAATTTCTGCCTTTAAACAGATCATTATATTCCAGTTTCGTGATTTTCTCTCTAAAGTCTAAACTAATCTGAGAATATATGTTTGCACACGCAGTCACGCACTGTGAGTTGTAAATGTTCTGTATCAACGGCTGAATTAGATGAAGGGTCGACAGCAATCCTCAGGGTTGTGCACAGAGGTTTTTAAGAGGACTTGACTCCTACCTCACTAAAATTACCTACTCCCTGATTTATCACCGAAAGCCGGAAAACTTTCAAAGGAAATAAAAAAACAGTGGCACTCCGGGAGTGCCGACAGAAGTGAAAACTTGAAAATATCGGCACCGCGATTATCAACGCGTTGATGTCTTTTACTCCACGGTGTCGGTAAATTTTGTCACAGTGTCGCGAAACCAATGGTTTAGTCTCAAAAATGTCCAACACGCCTCAAGAAGTTTTCACTTAAAAAAAAAGGCTCATGGAGGTGTAGAAGGGAGATGTACTCACAAGCCTCTTCTAGAAACTTCTCGGCGGTGTCGAGGTCGGCGTCCATCTTGCACGTCTTCACGGCGACGGGCACCACGGCCTCGCCGCGCGCCGCGCCCGCCGGCACCTGGCGCCGGAGCGACGGGTGGTTCGCGGATGTTACTTTACATGTTCCTGCGGGATATACACATGATATTATTGTTTTTCTAAATGATAAATCATTTTATTTCTGTAAGAAGGTTTGTACAAACGCTTTTATACGTCAATCATCCTATACTAATAAATGAGCAATATTTGTATTTATATATATATAATTGTAAACACGTTCTCGAAAACGACTCTAACGATTTCGATGAAAGTTGCAAAATCGATTTTTCGAAAAATCGATATTGCTAGGTCTTATATCTGGAAAAAATCGTTTACTCCATATTTTCACCCGAGCAGAGCTCGGTCACCCAAAGTTTAGAACAAGATGGCTACCTTAGAATAATGACATGACAGCATGGAATTAGTAAGTAGTAAGTACCTACTATCATGGCAGCATGGAATTAGTAAGTACATACTATCATGGCAGCATGGAAATCATTGCAGCATGGAATTAGTAAGTACATACTATCATGGCAGCATGGAATTAGTAAGTACATACTATCATGGCAGCATGGAATTAGTAAGTACATACTATCATGGCAGCATGGAAATCATTGCAGCATGGAATTAGTAAGTACATACTATCATGGCAGCATGGAATTAGTAAGTACATACTATCATGGCAGCATGGAATTAGTAAGTACATACTATCATGCCAGCATGGAATTAGTAAGTACATACTATCATGCCAGCATAGAATTAGTAAGTACAGTGCCGACCAAAAGTCCATGAGCAATCTCACAAAGCAATAGACTGACGCTTCGGTTTGACTTACGACCTTCTTCTATAAGTTGTTACAATACTGTAGACACGCACATTACACACACACACTCACTTTGTCTGCAACCAATGACTAGTTCAATAATCATCATTCGTTTTTAGTTTCATTCGTCTTGTTCACATAAATATTAAAGTTTAGCAGGTAGACTACAAAAAACTAAGTAAATTATTTCGATTTCTGTGGGGTAGATGCAGTTTGTTACGAGTATTCAATTAATAGAACTTTTTTGGTTCGTGGATAATATTGGTGACGAGTATTTAGCGCAGTGTTGTGGTTATTATTATCAAAAAGCAGGCATAAAATATATTGAAGAGATCAGATCAGATCAGAGAATATTATTGCGCTGCGTAAAAGTGAAGTGAATATCTAATGAAACCGGACTAAGTGTGAGTGTTATCATTAATATATTTCATATTTTACTAAACATAAATCTTAATCAAGGGCATTGTTGATAGAACAGAGGTATTGTTGAGACAGAAGATGCCTTTAAAGTTTTAAATTCATTGTGAGGTTTAATTCGATTAGTGAATAATAAATAATAAGGTATTATGTGTAATAAAAACAATGTTTTTCTTTGTTCTAGAGAAATACTGTGAGGGTTAAGAGATATGAGGAAGGGGCTTATTATCGAGTAGCAGCGACGTCAAATGGTGAATGAAACAAATGGTTTCATACCAACGAGACATTTTGCTGAATTATTAAAAACACGTCATTATGAACCGTTCGCCGTGCACTCTGAAGGCTTGCATCACTGAAGACCAGCTAGAAAACCGTTTTTGACCTTAAAATATTGACCGTACCAACTTAATAAACAACAGATTCGTTATTGCATGAATTTATGGTAACGAATTTTTTAAGCACGTTTCAATAGGGTGTTTGTCGTATTTCTTGCAGATATACCGAAATTGTTTAATATTATTTTAGTAATAGTATTATTTTAGGATAAAAATTTGAGGTTTAGTTTCAATCTTCTTTTCGTAAAGAAAATGAATACTTAAGCTTTAACCTCAATAACAACCAATATTTACTAAAGTCAAATAAAATGTAAAATAATTAATACAAATAAAATATAAACAAACTGCCCATATTTAACCTTAAAATTACCTATTCTGTAAGTAGTTTTTTACATTTTAAGTAGTCTAATATTCTTATTTATTACTTAATTACTTCGACCATGATCAAAGCTTAATATTTATGGTGAAAAAAATCCATTAAAAATTTAAAATATTTCATAATTTAAATATGTCTAAATAATACAAACTGCTTCTAAGTTTCTTGACATCTATTTCACATCTTATTCAGCTGAAGTAATGATAAATAATTGTAGCAGTTTATTAACTTATGTAAAATAAATATAACGAATAAACATATATTTTTTAATTTTGTTATCATATATCACGCATTTTTATTCTAAAACCTTTATTGCAATAACAACATAAAAAAGCAGCAATATTTAAAAAATATTATTATCGAAAACAAAAATAATAATATTTGCAAAAAACCGCACTGTGTTTCACGAGATTAGAACCTGAGGTAGATTGAATTCCATACCAACGCTTAACGCTTTCTGCTATCTGCGCTTGTTAAGTTACTATCGAATTTTAGCAATGCCATTAACTGGTCAAGTTCACGCGCATAGTGCGTGTGTGCTAGCATGTTTAAAGCGACGGAAATATATTGTTGTTTCGTGTAACTGCGTTATCTGTGGTGTGTGTATCGTGTTGCTTACACATACAAATGTACGAGCTATACCGCGTGTTCACAGCAATACGACTCTTAGCGTGCTCATGCACTTTTGAGCGCTTACTGTACATACTATCATGGCAGCATGGAATTAGTAAGTACATACTATCATGGCAGCATGGAATTAGTAAGTACATACTATCATGGCAGCATAGAATTAGTATGAACTATCCTATACTATTAAATGAGCATTCTCTATTTTCACCAGAACAGAGCTCGGTCGCCCAGGTACTAGTTTAAAAACTAAATGAGGTTACGATAGGGTAAAATAGATGAGGTTAGGTAAATTACGTGTTAGTGAGATATCAGCAAAGAAAATAAATAATAGCGGAGCTGGGAGTATTTTACTTAACAAAGTGTGAATTGAACGCGTGCGGATCGTATAAACGTTTACCTAGCTAGTCCAGAATATGCTCTCTAAAATAGGGATGATGCCTGGATAAAATCTATTTAGTCAGTCAGTCAGATAATAAAAAAATATTAGACTCGTATTTTTTGCTTTATCTTATTAGTAAAAAAATACTTAGATAAAACGCATCGAAGTTGGGGAGTGGGAGTCGCTTACTCGTGATATCATGGCACGTAATATTTTGATTACTTAAGAAAAAGTACGTGTCGAATATTTTTCAATAACCTACCTGACAGACAAAAAAAATTTTGGTCAGTATCCTATTCTCTATCCTTAGCTGGTCGCAAGTGTCATATATGTCTCAAAATAGTCGGGATATGGTGCGAAGTAAAAAAAAATTACCTTTATGAACATCTCCAAATTGTCCTTCGCCGATAATGCCGGTCAGTTCTATTTGATTTCGTACTAACTCGTAATCTCGAACTGAAACAAGTCATAAACAGTAGTAATGTAATGCCAATCAAAAAAAATCAAACTGCACGCTTAGCATGACCACAATAGGGTTTTGTCGACGGAAGAATAGATAAAATGACAGATAAACAATCACAATCTGTCATTTTGTCTATTCTTCCGTCGACAAAACCCGTAGAAAACCCGTTTCTACGGTTGTCATGCTACGTGTGCTGTTAAGACAATACTGTTTTGCGTTTGGTTATCTAGAATAGAGTGGAATAGTCAATCGGTACAATAATACAGAACGAAATTTTTGCCGAAAAACATAAGTACAACGATAAACCAAGCGTTTTTGATTTTTACGAAACTTAATTAAAATACTTAGTATTTTTTTAAGTTGAGCTTTCAACTTAAATTATAACAATTTTGTAGCTCTATCCCAAAAATAACATGTGTAACTTACCGGCAGGCGTAGAGTAATCTGCATCATCATCAACTATCTCCGCATAGTCTTCGGACAGTAACGTCGCAGTATTCGCCTCCCACGAACTCGTCTTGCCTTCAGAAGAACTACTGCTCATCTCCGCTGTCAAAGTTAATGAAGTTTAGAGAAATGGACACACAACGGTAGCATAGTTCGAATTTCAATTGATATAGTAATTGGTTGTTTAGTAAATAAAGTTTGAGTATTGAATAATTCGCTGTCCCCGGCGAATAAAATTGTAATCGTAAAAACCAAATTCTACAAATGAAAAATAAAAAAAACAGTTTTTTGTGAAAATCTTATTAACTAATATATAGAGGAATTGTTCAAATACCAAAAGAAAAGTGATTTTTTACATTCATTACAATACACCTTAAAATCTCGTAACTTCTGAAATAACCGTAGGAAATTAAAGAAAAAAATTGACAGAGTGTAATCGGACCTCTAAATATCGAATATGCAATAAAGTCAAAACTATCGTAGTAGCACATTACCATTTTGTTCGCCGGGGACCGCGATTTGTGTGACGATGTGTTTATGTCTTTCATCTTTATGATTGTGTTTTAACCTCTCGAATGCCGTAATTACAGAAACAATTAAAAAACCATTGTGTCTCGTGTAGATCTACGTTCCGGCATAATACCAAGGGTTAAAATAAAAAGAAAGGACTTCAAAATATATTAGCAAGTTGATAACTAGTGAGTAATCATTTATTGAAACAAAACTATTTCTGACTTTGAGATTCCCATTTGGCTACTTACTTTTACACTGACAGTTGAGTTGTTTCCATACGGTTGCTTGTAAGAAATATTTAACAAGTTAATCAACTAGAAAAATATTAATGAAGTCTAAATTCCTTACAACTTAGACTTAAAGTCCGCTCTTTAACACTTTCGACTCCACCCATTTTTCATAGAGCTCGTACGCCATATCGCCATACTACATATTGCAAGTTGACTCCAGGAGGTCACCGGCATTACGTTTGCGCTAAAGTTAGCCCTCGGAGTGTCACAGGCATTAGGTTTGAAATCTTGTTAAATTACAAAACTAATTTTAGTTTTACAGTTTATTATGCCGAATTCGCTCAGAAAAACCTAAATTTAAAATGAGCCCTCCGAGAGGGCTCCCGGCATCCCATATATGACTTGAGAGAACCCTTCAGGAGTGCTCTTGGTACTGAACGTGTTAAGTTCGAGATTTCAAAATTACAAAACGGACGATATAACTTGGCCGATCCGAACTTCGCGCAGAAGGCTTCGCAGTAACATTTTTTAGGAACCAAAATGGTGACATGAATCGAGTGTGAGTGAGAGAACATGATGTTCAGAACTGCCAAGTTATATCGGCCGCACTGTAGTTAACAGTACTGGTATACAGTACAAATATGTCCCTCGGCAAACCTCGTGTTTCGTCAGTCGTCGGATTTCTATCAGTTGCCCTTTGCACTTGGTGCAGACCGGACGCTCTCAATCAACTTGGAAGTATATAGAGTTGTTAATACTCTTTTAAGTTAATGTAATTTATTTTAAAAATGGTAGGAAAGCTGCTAAAGTCGCAGGCACGACAGATAAGAAAATAGTTTAACAGCTCTATATAGTTCACACGAAAATCAAAACAAAACAACAATAAAGTAATTAGTTCTGAATTCAAATTATTATACAAGATAAATCTAATAATTGATGGACATGGAAATTAGTATTCATATTCGGAAATCCGATGATACCCGAGGGACATTAAGAAAATAGAAATACAGTACTTACTTGTTCTATTCCATAAAGATGTCTGTGATTCTGTGACCAGTCTACAGTACCCGTCTACTAAATCTGCTAAACTTTCTGCAGCCTGCAACGGAAAAAAAATCATTTGTTACAAAAAATGTTGTGATTTCTTCTCTAAAAGCTATGAATACAGATGCGACACTCCGCATTTTAGATATTAGATATGAAGCTACAAGTAGGTACACGGCGGGCTCGACTTGTCGAACTCAGTGAGCGTAACGTAGTCAGAAGATAAATAAGAGTTACGCGAAAGAGAGGCAACTTCTAGGCGAATATAACTGTCGGTAATTGGCGCTGTGCGACGTGAATTGCACTTTATTGTGTCGTGTTAAGAGTCGGTTTTTATTTAAATCTGGATTAATATGTGTCATTGGGAAGGTTAACTTATCATAGAGAACTAGAACATTTAACTAAGCAAATAATGTCAATCTTTTTGTCACAAGCCTCTATCTCAGAAACAGCCAATTTCAATTTTCACAAGTTAGGCATTGTTGTGACATAAATATTTGTTATATAGCTCCAAGGGACTTCGTTTATAATATCGTTATCAAGATGATTAAATTAGAGGGACAGTTCTGCTCACCTCGACACTGCTGCACGTAATGGTGAGCGTTTCTGTGGTACCCTTCACTCGTAACTGTAACGCTGCTTTCCCGCAGGACCCGCTCTGAAATTAATAAAATTAATGTGAATATCCTAATATCATTCTTTGATAATCCAACATTCTAAAAATGAGTAAATTCCAACATTCTTATAAAAAAACAAACCTTCAAGATCAGTGCAGCAGACCAAGTGACATTGAAAAATAAACCGTATTTATCAAGTTCATAAAGTGCAACGTAACCGACAATGCTCAAGGAGCAGTAATTGTCATAGTTTTCAGTTGCAAAAGTAACCAAGCAAGAACTGTGCCACCGTTTGATGTCTGCGTCGTTTTTGCTCAACTTTCTACTTTATGACAGTAATAATAAAGTGCACTTTTCAATGTCAACAGTAAATCTCCTTGGAGCCTAGTGTTTAGCGTTTCTGACCTGTGTTTGTGACTGTTGCGTGCAGTTGGACTTGAGCGTCTGCACGGCGACGATGTCACAGAACGACGCGATCTTCGTGTAGGTGGGGGGCTCGCCCGCCTTGTGCGACACGTACGATATATCTGGAAGAAAATAAATTACTTTTGTGAGCAAAATTATTATTATTAGTTCAGTGCAGTGTTGGTCATCGTTGTTACTGTGTGAAAATAGGATGATACTAAGTATAACTCCATTTCTTTCTGCATTGGGTGGCAATCCACCTGATGGTAAGTTGTCTCCGCGTTCTATGAACATCTGCAGTATCTGAGGCATTACATCTGCGATCCATCGCACAAAGCTGAAAACACTGCCTGTATTACAAAAGTACCTATATCCTTCAAACTAGAATACATCAACGCTGTTTGGTGGCCGAAAAGAGTATGGCGGTAGTGTTTTCCTAGACAAATCCTACTTTATAATATAATATATTATAAAATATATATTATATAATATACGGCAAACAACGTAGGAGATGGCGGGACGAGCTGGATAAGTTCCGTCAAAACTGGAAGGAGGACGCACGGGCTCGCGAAAGGTGGAAGGAGTGGAGGGAGGCCTTTGCCCAGGAGTGGGAAAGTAAAAAAATTATAAAAATATATAATAAATGTGAAAGTTTGTGAGGATGGATGGATATTTGTTACTCTTTCACGGAAAAACTACTTAACGGATTTGAATGAAATTTAACACACAGATAGTTTACAATCTGGATTAACACATAGAATACTTTTTATCCCGATATTCCTACGGAATCGAGACTTATGCGGGTGAAACCGCGGGGCGTAGCTAGTTTCCTCATAAAAACCTCTTCAACTGCTTTAAGAGGGTACCGAGCTTTTTATGCACACAAACATGTTTCTATTAAGCTTATTTGGAGTAGTAAACAGTTAAATTAAAATGTAAGGAAATAAATTTGTATTATTGGGGATATATACTAGAGATCATCCTCGATGGAAACACGATTTGATAAAGTTGGCTCGATAGAATAAATTCGCAAAGTTACCTCTTATCGAGTATTTTTTTCCTCTATTTTGCTACTTTTTTATATAAATAAGTAAATTCATAGTATGATTAATTTACTAAAATAAAGTTCATAGATGACTCCAGCGTTCTTCCGCGTTAGTTTTTTATTTAAGAGCAATTTGATAAAAATAACAACGAAAAACATTGAAAAAGTGCAAAAGTGTGGTTATTTTCTTAACTCTTTACACGTAAAGAAAAAGACAGAGACAAAGGCAAATGGTCGGTACGCTCTTAATGTTCTTATAGTTTGTTCGTATTGATTTACCTATAAAGGGGCCAATGGCGAGCTCCACAGGAATGGCCCAGCCGGTCCCGAGCGCGCCCGTGAATGTCTCCCGATCGTAACCATAGTGAGTATGCATCGTGTCCAGGTACTTTAGCATGCATTCTGTATCGCTGAGGTTTGCAACCTGGAAAAGATGAGAAAATGTAGGTAATGTCACCACAGTTCATAAACAGAAAACTCTTGAGCAGATAGAAGGGTCTGCTTAAATCTGAGCCATAATATACCCAGTATCCTGGTTTGTCATGTTGTGTAAGTTAGAGAGTCAATCTGCCTAGCCTTTTCCCAACTATGTTGAGGTCGGCTTCCAGTCTAACCGAATTCAGCTGAATACTAGTATTTTACATGGAGCGAATGCCTATCTGACCTCTACAAGCCAGTAATTGCGTACCCCTTGGTAAGACTGGTTGTCAGACTTTCCGACTTCTAACAACCCGTAACGACTGTCAAAGATCCACGAATGACAGCCGGGACCAACGGCTTAGCGTGCTTTCCGAGGCACGGAGAAGTCTCGGTATGTAGAAATGGTCACCCATTCACGGCGAACCCCGGCAAGCGTAGCTTAACCTAATGGATCGACCCGTGCGGCTGTTATTACTTAGCCACAAGCTCCTGTGCAAGTTAGAGAGTATTTTCTATGAAATGTTTAATAATTTAGTTGAAACACTAGCACTGACATATTGGAAAAGACTGGGCTGTTACAATGATGAAATAACCTGTTTATTTTAAGCAGAGTACCACACAGAGGACAAAATTAAATAGTACCATAATTTATTTTAACACTTCCGACTCCACCCACTTTTCATAGAGCTCATACGCCATGCCGCCATACATAATGGAAGTGAACCCTCCGGGAGGGTTACCGGCATTACGTTTGCGCTAAAGTTAACCATCGCGGACGGTCAACGGCATTAGGTTTTAAAAACCATATTATAAAACACTGTAAAACGAAGTAAAATTGTGTTTAAGGGAGTCTTGTCGCTATACGTAGTTTCCAACCTTTTAAGTTTTTAGTAAATATTTGTAAAGGCGAAAAAATTTTTTGAAAATAAACATGCTTAGATTTTAAAACCAACACATATACTAATAAATCTTGTTCAAATATAAATCAAATTATATTTTCACAATTTCGAATGCTGTATTCGCTAACAAAAACCTATATTTAAAATGAGCTCTCCGCGAGGGTTCCCGGCATCCCATATGCGACTAGGTGAACCCTCCAGTAGGGCTCCCGGCACTGAACGTGCTGAACTACACTTAAAACGTAGTAAGTATAGGCACGCGACGCGACATGGCACGACAAAGCATTAACATTTGTAAGGCCAGGCATACCTCAGCTTTCCGTGTTATACTCAAGTCCCTTAACTGCTATGTAACGCTAACCTTTTTGAACTGTTGCTGTATCGCCTTCTTGAGCACCTTGGGTTTGATGGCGTCCAGCACGGACTTGGGCAAGAACTTGTGCAAGCCAAACTCCTTCTCCAGGTACTCGATGTTGGACTTCTTGTCCAGAGATATTTGCATATCCTTACAGAAGTATCTGGAATTTTACAAGAGTAAATATTAGAAACAATCTCTTCATACTTACTCTTTGTCTAAAAGAGTGATGAATATAAATGTTGACGGATGAAGAGAGAGAGAGAGAGGAAGGCCAAAGAAAAGATGGATGGATTGTGTGAGTAATGATAAACTCAAACTAAAAGCATTTATTTCAATTGACAGGCACTTTTGAATTGTCAAAGTATCGTAGCATTCTCTGTCTACGGGTCAGTTAGTACGAAAGTTGAAGCTAGTTGCCCATTCCAAAACGTAGATCTCTATGGAGAAAACGGGCAGGAAACTCCAAGGCCACTCTTTTAAATATAGATATTACAAAATCTTGGGTACATTATTATTGTTGCTTCTATATGTGAGAACAATGTACAAAAAATAATCAAAAGCAATTGAAAATATAAGATTAAAAATAAGCCCTGGCAGATAAGAGATGACCAGTTTCAACTGACACCGCCCGTTCTCGAACATGACGCGTGGATATTAAAGAGAAGGAACTGAATGACAGCGTGACGGTTGACAGGGGAGAATGGAAAGAGAAAAGGTGTTGCGCCAACCCCACGTAACATAAGACAAGGGCAGGAAGATGAGGATACTTACTCTTTGACGAAAACAAAATGGTAATCATGAATAGTAGGATAATGTTAACACTATAAGCACAGATGAATACAGAAGGCGCATTCCGCATTTTCGGTATGAAGCTACAAGTACGCGGCGGACTCGTCTTGTTGGACAAATTCAGTGATTGTAATGTAGTCAGAAGATATAAGAGTTACGCGATAGAGAGGCAACTTCTAGGTGAATATAACTGTAGGTAATTAGCGCTGTGCGACCTGAATTGCACTTTATTGTGTCGTAACAGGAGTCGCTTTTTATTTAAATGATTTTGCGAAGTAAACTATCTGTTTTCATCTGTGCTATAAGTAAGTAACTAGGCAATGGAAAAACAGGGTAAAATGATCATTATAGTGTAGGTAATACAAGGGTTGGTATTTTGGTTTACAATAAAGCATGTTCCATCTAACTAATACTTACTTAATTTCTAAACAACATATTTGTATCGCCAACTCCTGGTCTACCATAGGATGATTGGCGTTGAGGTAGTCGTGTCGCACCTGGAAAATAAAACGAAATAATTTAGCAACGCAATCAGGAGTCTCATAAAAAAAAGCCTTAGTCATAATTAAAGTCATAAAACATATAAACAATTGTAACAGTCAGAAGCCTGAAAATGCCATGATATGTGGTTTTACTGCAAGTTATGCTAGATATTGACGACTCTTTAAAACTTACGCAGACGCATCGAAGAATACTGATCAGTCACACAGGTCAATAGATTTCAGACCAAGAAATTCCCAATTCCCAAAATTAAAGAAGTTGAAAAAAAAAAAACAATGGCAATCCGGGAGTGCCGACAGAAGTGAAAATTTGAAAAAAAATCGGCACCGCAGTAATCAACGCGTTGATGTCTTTTTAATGGTCAAAAGCTGGTGTCGTCACAGTGTCGCGAAATCAACGGTTTAGTCCCACCTCAAAAATGCCCAAAGCGCCTAAAGAAGTTTTCACTTAAAAAAAAACGGTGGTATACACATTTTACCATTCGAATTGATTTGACTACAATTGTGTAAAGTTTTTGTCTCTGAACCTGCTGATATAAGTTTTCAGAAAGAATAGGCACTCTCTAACTTTTTGGGTATTTGCAGACCACACTTAGCAAAAATCTAGACTAAGACTGATGAAGAAAACCCTACCTGGTCGTAATAATAATGGAAGGTGACTCGGTCGCCGTCGCACAGGTCGCGCAGGTTGGCTGGCAGGTAGCGCACGCGCAGCTCGAGCCGCCACTCGCTCGCCGGCCATTTTGTGAGCAGTTCAGATACTGGAGTGTCTTGATGGATCCAGCGGATCTGGGGAGAAAAGAATACTCTATATTATCTTACAGCATATAAATTACAAATATTAAATGTAGAAATTCTACACAAGGTGACACAATGGGCAGTCTTATCGCTAAAAGCGACCTTTAAAGAGAATCTTTGTATGGAGGAGGTTAGTTATTAAAGATTAGCTAGAAGAACGAAAAAATACATTAAAGTTAATTCCAAACGATGGCAAGAGTGGTTTGATTGATTTGTGAGGTTTTTTTAATGTTAATGGAATACTGCTGCAGTGACATATTACTCAGTTTAAGATTTCTTATGCTATTACTAATATTGCCTTAGCGTTAGTTTACGTCTCTTTGACTCCATAGTAGACACTTTGCTAATGTCGCATAGACGTAAGGGTTTCTAAAAATAAAAACCCAAACGCAACGCTGATCGCGCTGAAAAACCCTACGCAAGATGCAAAGGATGACTTGTTCTAAGGTCATGAATTTAATCACATACCTTGCCAGTAGTTAGTCTCTTGGCCCGCAGCGCGAAGCATGACGTGTACACTCGGTCGCCGGCCGCTAGTCTGGCCGCCAGCAGCCGTAGCACGGACCGCACATCTTCGTCTGATGATGCTCGCACCACGTTGAAGCCACCGTTGGGGAGGTGGACTTTTAGCGTGGACTGGTCGCCAGCTCCGCCACCTGGGAAAGATAGAAGGAAATGTTGAAGAAATTGGTCTTCCTCATCCTCTGCCACGTCTTTTCTAAACTATGTTGGGGTCGGCTTATTCAATTGAATACTATTATTTTACCTGGCGCGATTGCCGCAATCAGCGGAGGTCTATAGCATAATAAAAATAACCACATTTGAATAAAAAATAAAACTACGAAAATTCTAATCGAGCAAAAACGAAGTGAGTGTCACGGGGTATCGGGGACTGTGATTGGCTGGCGTGCCTTGTACAAAAATTAGAAGTCAATAGACCTTCTTAAAAATATTCAAAAAAAATAAATAAAGAATATTCTATCTATCTATGTTAACCTTTATAAACATCTTTTTTAGATAATATCCATTGTCCAGTTTTTGTATTTAGAACTTTATTCTAACCTAAGTATTAGGTATATTGTATTTCGATTTCGGTTTGGTTCTTATTTTAAAAACTGGCTCGATGGTTTTTACCATCAAAGCCAAAACCTTGTTTTTTCTGATTTAAGTTTTCACGAATTCAAGGCATCATTACAACCTATTGACAATTATTATTCCGAGTCTCTGATTGGCAGAGGCGAGTCCTATGAGCCCTGACGTTTATGGCAAACACTTTCTTAGCTGTGCAGGTATTGATGTCACGTTCAAATGATTTATGTATGGAGAGAGATCTTACTGAGAATCGATGATAAATTGAGTTTAAAATGAAAGTCGGTATTCTTTTATTTTATGCGACGCGACGTGAGCATTGGAATAAAACTTATTTTGGTACGGTAGCTTGTTTTCTTTCCTTGCGATGAAAATGCTCTCTGTGACATAAACATCCTCTTTTTCTAGGAAATGAAACTAAAACAATAAAAGTAAAGATTTCTGAGCAAACAAAAAACTGAAAACTAGTTTATTTTTTTGTAAAACTCCCGTTATTGTAGCCAGTTGATAAAAAGAGAATGAAATCTACCTAGATTTTATATTTAAAATAAACAAGTATCAATCACTAGCATTGAATGATATTTTTAATACGGTAGTTGCCTAGGTAAAAAAAAGAAATACTATTTAGTACGGCTTTCAGATGTAAAAAAATATTAGACAAGTATTTTTGCTTTATCCTAATAATAAAAAATAACTTAGAAAACACGCGTTACAGTTGGGGAGTGGGGGCTCGCTGCGTCACAACGCATTATTAAATCTAGAAAGGCGTGACGTCATGCTACATTTTAATTCAATGTTTCGCCGTAATCTTTTGATTACGTCAAAAAAGAAAAAAGCGAGTCGGACTCGCCCATGAAGGGTTCCGTAGCAGCAAGTAACATTGAATGAAAGGTAAATTGCGGTTTACGATTTATGACGTATTAAAAAAAAACTACTTGCTAGATCTCGTTCAAACTAATTTTCGGTGGAAGTTTACATGGTAATGTACCTACATCATATATTTTTTTTAGTTTTATCATTCTCTTATTTTAGAAGTTACAGGGGACACACACACACACACATTTTATCACTTTGGAAGTGTCTCTCGCGCAAACTATTCAGTTTAGAAAAAAATGATATTAGAAACCTCAATATAATTTTTAAAGACCTGTTCCTAAGTTCCTATGGATAGTATTGGATAGAAAGTTTTTTTTCATCAAACCCGTACGTGTGGGGTATCTATATACCCCACACGTACGGGTTTGATGAAAACTAATTTCAATTCTAAGTATGGGGAACTCCAATTTTTTTTATTTTCTATTTTTGTGTGAAAATCTTAATGCGGTTCACAGAATACATCTACTTACCAAGTTTCAACAGCATAGCTCTTATAGTTTCGGAAAAAAAGTGGCTGTGACATACGGACGGACAGACAGACAGATAGACATGACGAATCTATAAGGGTTCCGTTTTTTGCCATTTGGCAACGGAACCCTAAAAATACATGTTCAATATTTTTTAATAATCGACAAGACGGACAAAAAACACTTACACACTTTTGGGCACAGTAAGCCTGTGGAACGTCCAATTTGAAACTAACAACGTACCTATGAAACAATAAAATAAAAGCGATCCAATTTTTTATTAATACACTCACTATTAGTAGCATAATCAGCCTTTAATGTTCCCAGCACTGCTGAGACACAAGATTCCACTCTTCGAGAGAATCTGTCACGCGGGCCCAGTGCGGATTGGTAGATACCACATGTCTTCAAATGTTTAGTTCTAGGACATGCCGGTTTCCGATTGATGTTTTCCTTTACCATTTTGAGAGCAGTGGTGATGAAATTATTTATACAAAGTAAATCGTCTGCCTGGGTTTGAACCCACACTACCGACAACTCGTAAGTCGGGGCCATTACCACTGGGTGCTCTCACTACTTATTAGGTATCTACCTACTCTAAAACTCCACAAAACGAAGCCTATTAAGAGGGTTTATCCTAAAAGTTGGCAACGTCGTAAATAGCTGTCAAATATTTACCTGTTTTGATTAATTTTGCAATATTACTGTATGGAATTAAGAAATGTGGCTAACTAGGAAACTAAAATATTGATTATGAAATGCAATAATTAATATGGTAATATCGAATATTTAGTTTTAGATGTAAAAAAATTTTTTGGAAACTTTCCAAATGCCTTTTTTACACCTAAATTTGTTACAACATCAAATTCAGTGTTATAATTGCAATTCATTAATAATATGCTAGTTCGCTAGTTAGCCACATTTCTTATTTCCATACATACAGTAATATTGCCAAGTTAATCAAAACAGCGAAATATTTGACATCTATTTGCGACGTTGCCCACTTCCAGAATAAACGCTCTTAACTGTCAGCTGATCAATTTCATAACAACTGCACCTACACACAAACTAAATGGATGTCACTTAAGTAATGGGGTTAATAAAAGGCATAGTAAATTAAAACCGCTGCGAGGAGTGTCGTTACGGGCGTGGTGACCAACCCCCGTGGTTGTTATGTGTTCTAAATATCGGTCGTAATGGTTATTGTTCAATGGAAAGGTTATATTCAGTCAGATATTCAATTTCCTTCAATTAATGTTTTCATTTGCTAAATGCTTTAATAGTTATTTATGCAACTGTTGTTATAATAAGGGCTATTAAAACACGAATGTGGGTTTATGTCGTGTTTTAATACCTAATTATAACAGTTGCATACAATACTTTATCTACACCCATGATATGAATCCTCTATAAAAGTTTCTGAAACCATTGGGTGTTTGTAATTCAAGATCAAGAATAAAGAAATTCCCACGATATTCAGTACAACAGCACGTATGTACGTCGCCTGCAGCAGCACATCACACACACATGCGTGCAGCGGGTGCTGCTGTCCCCCGCTTGAACGTTGAAACGAGTTGCGTAATGAAATTTAGTACAACATTGTAACACTCATTGGGATGAGGTAATGGTTTATTTTATTTTATTTTATTATATTCGGGAAACTTACAGCTAACTTACACAGTGTTCTTAAATTAAATATAAAATTGAAGGCCATTTACAAGTTTCCACTGATAAACACGTGACATAAAAAAGTGAAAAAAAGGTCGGTACAAAATACCTATTAAACATAAATTAGGAAAAAAAATAGCACACGATAAATTACAAATTAAAAATCAGATTTTGCTAACAATTACTTTTCCGTAAAGAAGCTTTTTACCAACAAATGCTTACTGTTACTATGACACTGGCTGTTTTAATGACGGCAATAAGCTAACTGCTTCTGAAACTTTTATAGAGGTTTTATAGCATGAGTGTAGATAAAAGTCTATAATATCTAGTATTTCATATTCATTTATTGCATTCCATAACCGAAGGCACGCACCTCTGACTTTTCGGATTCATGTGCGTATTGTATAATTATCACTTGCTTCAAAAACGGTGAAGGAAAACATCGTGATGAAACCGGCATGCCTGAGAGATATTTCTCGACGTCATGTGAAGCTAAGTTAGAGGCCCACGAGCGGCAAAAAAAAAAAAAATTCCATATTGTAGAAAAGATACATTACTTAAGGCTTAAAACTAGGTAGAAAAATATGGACCCTGTAAGGGCACAGAATTAGGATAAAATTTAAAATAACAAAAAACTAAATTAAATCTAACACTAATATAAAAATAAATAATCTACCAAGACATGATCATTATGAACCTTGTCGAGCACAGCAAAGTAGGAAAAAGAAACAGGGCTTTAAATTGACTAATTAGTTGGTATACCTACTATATAATATTTAAGTAATCTATACTAATAATATTATAAAGAGATAAAATTTGTTTGTTTGTAAGTTTGTATGTAGGGGGTAATCTCCGGAACTGCCAGTCGCATTTGAAAAATTCTTATTGCATTGGATAGCGTAATTCTTGAGGAAGGTTATAGGCTCGCGGACGAAGTCGGGGGCAGAAGCTAGTTATTGTATAAAACATGTAATTAAAATTTTGTCATTTAGATATTTATTGATATTATAATATTATATTATAATAAGATAAGTTCAATCAATCTGCCTAGCCTTTTCCAAATTATGTTGGAGTCTGTTTCCAGTCTAATCGGATGCAGCTAAATACCAGTATTTTACATGGAGCCACTGCCTGTCTGACCTCCAAAACCCATTTACTGGGTAACACGATACTCCTTGGTAAGACTGGCTGTTTTGGGTTTCTGACGACCCGTAACGACTGTCAAAGATTTACGAATGACAGCCGGGACCAACGCCTTAACGTGCTTTCCGAGGCACGGAGGGGTCTCGAATCTCGATAGGTAATCCATTACAAATAAATCAGTGGCTAAATCTTTGTGCCTAAGTCAAAGTAGTGTAGACTATACTATGTAGTAGTTACAAAGACTAACACAGAATTTAGTACTTACTTAAAAGAAGTTTTCACTGTTCGAATTCCCTTTTCCATTTAAAAAATAACCGATGCCCTAAAGTGAAATCAGAAATTCCTGTTGTGGCACTATCGAGATACAATTTTCGCATGCACAGACAAAATTCATTAAAGTTCTTTTACAAAATCGTTTTTAAACAACGTAATTTAAAACCACGTAACTTGAACAATTCTTCTTAAAAAGACTTCCCGACGTAAACTTTGGTAACTACTTACAACACACACACGTTACCCCTCCGTGCTTTAATTAAAAGTGTGCACACAGGTAATATAATGCTCGTCTCATTAAAAAAAGGACAAACGCCTCCCCGACGTTTAAGCGGTAATATATTAGTAGAGGAACCAAGGGAGTGGGGGGAAAGGACGAATGAGGAGAAAAGGGGAGTGCGTGTAATCGGATTTCAGGAAACAAAGCCACTTTTTTGTAAAAGGCTTGTGACAGTGCAATGTATGGATTGTATTGTTTCCATTCGTTTTGGTAGTGCGTGGTGTAATATTTTTCGAGGACGTCAGGTGGAAATGGGGAGGTTTTGAAAGTTTGCGCTATGAGGTTTTAAAGAACAAAAGCGAATTTTTCAGTGGGAGCAGTGGCTTATTTGAAAATTTCGAGATAACATTATTTTTGTAGTGAAAACTTCTTTAGGCGCGTTGGGCATTTTGAGATGGGACTAAACCATTGATTTCGCGACACTGTAACGCAATTTACCGACACCATGGAGTAAAATACATCAACGCGTTTATTACCGCGGTGCGTGGAGTAAAAGACATCAACGCGTTGATTACCGCGGTGCCGATTTTTTTTTCAAGTTTTCTATTCTTTCGGCACTCCCGGAGTGCCACTGTTTTTTTAATTGTATCTTTTATGAGGTGAATAAGAGCCATCCTGTTTGAGAGATGCAATGAGGATTAATGATCATATTATTACTCTTTTATCACTTTACATTTATATTTTTTCCCCGTTTGTTGCATATTTAGATCAGCCAATAATGTTTCAACTGCTGGAGCTCCTCTATTAAGAGGAAAGAGAGGGCTATCATGCGAACCTATATCGAGTTTGTGTTGAACTGTTGATAAATAAAATATTGTCCCTAAAAAAGCAGTAATTTATCTTACCATGTGCTGGCGCTGATGACTGGTGCCTCTTGGGCGAGCCGCCTGGTGGAGCGGGCTGCATGGCGCGCGCTAGCGGACCGTCGCCGCACCGACCGCCACCTTCCGGCTCATGGCTAAAACAATAAGAAACAATACGTTAGAAATATTTAGTCAATATATAGGTGAAGAGAATAATTTGCCATAATCGGCAGATTCATTCCGATGCTTTATTGGTTGATTCGCACGAATTTCGAAAACGGGCGAATCGACATTTTTAAATAATATTATTTTTCTTGTAGAAAAATTTCTACGTGCGAATGCACGAAGATAATTTATTTGTGGGCGAATCTAAAACTCCAGAAATACATATCAGGCAATGGACATAATTTTTAAATTTTTATGCAGTAAAGTTAGTGAAATTTTTCTTAACTTGTCCGCATAAAATTAAAAAAATTATAAAAAAAAATCAAATTGTGATGAACAACAATTCGAGTAAATTTGTGCAAATTAAGCAATAAGCCATTCCGATTGGGTTCAGAGGAATAAGACATAGATACCTACATATACACAGGTTTTAAACCCAAAACTTTGAGACTTTCTGTAAATAAGTTATTTCATGAAACCAAAAACTTTAAAAATTAAATGCTAGGACAACCGTAGCAAGTTAAAATGTTCTGAAAGTGAATTATCATGTACAGACGCCAGCCCATCAAGCTACTACAATCTGTCAAATTTATTTAATAGATTTTCAACTTTATTACTGAAGTTTAAGGTTCAAAGTTGATTGGGAAAATTTGACAGTTTCGGGTAGCTTGATGTGCTGGCGTCTGTACCTACGCAAAAATACGCCGCATTTATCCGCTAAGATTTGTCCCAACCTTATACAGTGCATACTTACGCCGTTAATTTATCCCCACAAACATGTAAAATTAATTCTTCGCGTAAAAATCTCCTTTTCGCAGTCCATTAAACTTTGTAAACGTTACGGAGCGCTCTGCTAGGTACACACATTATTATTCATGAGGATGGTAACACACATCTAAATCTACATACCTACTTGCATGCAGTTTACTTTCATAGCTTTTTTAGTGAGTTACCGTCTTACGGCGAATTTCACCAATGTACGCGATCAGCACATCTAAACCGCGCCGCGTTCAAGAGATATCAGTGTAGTGTCATAAAAACGCGGTTAAGATAGGGATGCAAGAAGTGCTAAAAAGTATCGATATTTAAAAATAAAAACAATATAGATTTCGATATATCGAAAAATAAAATATCTGTATTTTTTGGCATTTCTTGCATTCCTATCTTAAAATCACCTTGAATATGGAAAATGAAAAAAAAAATCTTTCTTTCTTTATGAACTTCTATTGTGTTTGTTTTTACTATGTTGGCTTATTTAATTTTCGCCCACTCACTTGTTGATTTTTTCCCCAAGCAAAGTCACGCCACAGATAATAAAAAAAGTCTACTTTTTTACGGCTTTCGATTCCCAGCGGTTGTAGTCAGTGGCGACAACGATGTTGCTATTGGAAATTTATCTAATTTGATACATTTTCGATACTTGATATTTTATATCGAAATAATAAATATCGCCTAAAAATATCGATATATCGAACAAAAAATATCGATGTATGAAGCAAAAAATATCGATATATCGGTATTTTTTCTACAAGCCTAGGTTGAGATGAGCTGATCGCATTCAGTTTCATTGGTGAAATTTTTCCTTATTCGTTTGCCGAGGTAAAAGTAAAAAGATCGTATCTGAAGTTACGATAGTCTTCACGGGTATACTCTGAAGTACCGTAAATGCCATTTTATTTGGTAGATTGACGATTGAAGCACCATCAGCGACAAACATAATTACATACTGTAAGTAAACATGTAGAGAAATTCACAATGACAAATCATTTTATATTATACTAGCCACCCGCCCTGCTTCGCACTTTTACGACTTGATTAATATCGAGATTTCTATAAAATAATCTAAAATATTAATACAATATTCTTACTAATAATACATTTATCATTGAATTTCGCTTAAAATTAATATTTATATTGCTGACCGTACAAAATATACAATATTTATAAACACATCGGCTCTTTCAAGTTATTTTAGAACCATACTACAAGAGAAGGAAGTTTTTTTACTCTCTGTGGGAGCTTCACTCAAAAACAACTAAACGAATTTTAATGACAGTTCTGTTCTAACTATTTTAGGACTTCGTCGACCAAAAAGGGTGCAATGTTATGTTGGAAATATGTAAAGGAAGCAACGACAAAATACTGTCGCTGCAAACAGAGAAAAAAGGTTTCTCTATGATACACAGAGGACAGCGATTTGTCTTTTCCGGGAAAATATTCCAATTCTCCCGGGAATGCATATCTAGTGATATAATTAGGTATTAAGTAGATAAAATACTAAAAATCTGAGTGAAGTAAAAAACTATGTAGGTATGTATCTTGAAAAGTTCTAAATTAAAAATTTCATGGGAACAAATACAATGTGTCCCAGGGATAAGTGACCGCCCGGCGTTTTTTGAATATTTGTACAAAATTATTAATAATTACATTTATATTTGTGACTTAGCGGCTTTAGTTTTTTTTTTATGATTTTTTTTCTTTTTTTTGTAAAGACGCGTGACGTGCTGCAGTTTTTTTACGATATTTCCTAAGTTTGTTCATCTATTTCCATTTTTTTTTTACTGACTAGCCGACATCATAGTTTGTCAATTAAAATCATTAAACATACCTAAATTGTAGTAAGAGATTCATTAAATAAAAAACAAAATTAAAATTCGAAGAAAAAAAAACTCTTTTTCAAAATAAATCTAAAAAATGCCAAAGCCGCTAAGTCACAAATATAAATGTAATTATTAATAATTTTGTACAAATATTCAAAAAACGCCGGGCGGTCACTTATCCCTGGGACACATTGTATACATTAAATAGTGTTTATTTTTTTGGATCTCAAAAGTACTTCATCATACTGGTATTCAGCTGCATTCGGTTAGACTGGAAGCCGACCCCAACATAGTTGGGAAAAGGCTAGGCAGATTGATTGATTCGGGTCTCACAAGTTGATAAATCAATAACACTGGCCAGATTTACAAACAATTGCAATGAAATAACAATACAATTTAACAAAGAAGTTCAACACAAAAGCAGGCAGCATACTTCCAAACAATAAAAGGAAACGCTAGCCTTATGTTTCTTAACACACAAAAAAGAAAATGGCCGACCTCAACCCGAAACTATTGCTAAGGAAAAATATCCGTAGCAAAATATCAAATAGTTTCAAGCTTTACAGAATTGGTCAAGCTTTGGTCAAGGGTTTAACAAAAGACGTCAATATGGTGCCGACACGGCCACCATTTTATCCAAGGGCACGAGTCGTGTACTTAGGAAATATTGGGTACCTTTGTAGGTACACACGGCTACACATCAAGCTATACATTTCCAGTATAAGCTGAACTCGACAATGCCAGGTCAGCTAATACTGGAAATGTATAGGTTGATGTGTAGCCGTGTGTACACAGTGGTACGTTATTATACTGCCCTGCTAAGCTCAAAGGCGGTATCTCTGAAATACGCCCCGTTCGATTTTTTTATTTCATTCAATAGCTTTAAAAATTTCGCATCTAATGAAATAAGCAAAATAGCGCTATCTAACTTAAAACATTTAAAAAACCACTAAGAAGTTTTATATATTCCCATTTTTCCTTAAATTACAATTTACAAAAAGTCAATTTTCTCAAAACTTACTCCGGTAAGGTTGATATATCGCCTTTGGGCTTAGCAGGGCAGTATAGAGGTCACAGTTTTTGTAACGGGTAAAGAAAATCTGGGGAAGTGGTATAAGAAATTTGAGTTTAGATGCTAGAAGAATTAAAGCGGCGTATTCTCAATAAATACACTACTTGAGAGTACTTAAGTGTTAAAAAGTCTATCGTCTTATTTTGGCATCAACATGGCACGTAAGTAAATAGGGAAGCCAAGGTTTATTTGAAAAAGGAATGCCGAATAAAATAAAAAATGTAAGCACAAATGGTAACATATCAACCCTCGACCCTCGATCGATCTATGATATCGAACCTCGACATAAACAAAAGAACTCCCTAAAATAAACACAAATAGGTACAGACAAACTATGTTCTTAATGTCCCTCGGCAAACCTCGTGTTTCGTCAGTCGTCGGATTTCTATCAGTTGCCCTTTACACTTGGTGCAGACCGGACGCTCTCAATCGACTTAGAAGTATATAGAGTTGTTTTAATACTCTTTTAACTTAATGTAATTTATTTTAAAAAAGGGTGAAAAGCAGCTAAAGTCGCAGGCACGACAGATAGGAAAATAGTTTTACAGCTCTATACAGTTCACACGGAAATCAAAACAAAACAACAATAAAGTACTTAGTTCTGAATTCAAATTATTATACACGATAAATCTAATAATTGATAGACATGGAAATTAGCATTCGTTTGTATTCGGAAATCCGATGATACCCGAGGGAGATTATGAAAATAGAAATACTGTACCAACGTAAATAATCGTTTCCCACATTCTCCACTGAAACTTTCTTTCCTAAGACTTACCCTTACATAACACATAACGTTGTTTTATTTCGTTGCGAATTACAGCATAAGAGGATTACTCACGTTGTGCGTGTGTTGTGGGGAGAAACATGCTGAGTAAGCGAAAATACGTACGTATCACGTACCTCGTGTTTTATTAAGAGAAGGGAGGAAAAACAAAAAAGGAACGCAAAGGATTGGCTGGAATTAATTCTAGATTGTTATCCTCTAAACGCCAAAAAGGTTGAGGATTTTTTCCTCAACCCAGTTACTGGGTAATACGGTACCTCTTGGTAAGACTGGTTGTCAGACTTTCGGGTTCTGTCGACTGTCAAAGCTTTGATTGCTTATCGTCTCAAAATCATCAGAAATAGCCCAAAAAACTACGAAATAAATTCTTAAGACAGAACATTTTTTATTTTTTTTTTAAGTGAGAAATTATCAAATAACTTCTCCCGCTCTGGGTGGAGCGGGAGGGCGTGTTAGACTCTTACTGACCCCACCCGTGTTCGACTCTTACTGACCCCACCCGTGTTCCTTCGGTTGCCCTGTTGCCGGGGGCCACGATTTCCCTTTCGGCCCATATTTGCAGCCCCGGCAGTTAAGAAAGAACCTAAATACTACATTCTAATAATTGTAATATAGCCAAAGATTGGAACGTAGAACGTACTGTTCCTGCAACCTATGATTAGGTATACATTGATACGACAGTACCTAAAGACATTCAGAGAAATTAACTATACTCCATTTGAAATAAGATTAGACATGTAAATAAACCTTTTTTACAGTCCGTTCAACCGATTTTGACTTCTATTGCGTTTGTGTCATGACAAATGGCAGCTGCAGTAAACAGTTGGTATTGTAACCACTTTTTTGCTTTTAATACCATCCAGTATAGAAGTCAGAATCGGTTGAACGGACTGTAAAAAAGGTTTGTTTAAATGTCTAATCTTATTTCAAATAGAGTATAGGTATAATAAGTTTATCCACTAGTTAATCAGTTAATGCTCAACTACAAAACGCACACATTTAATTAAAGGGAATGTTAATCAGTGTAACCAATCAATTTCCCTCACAGACCCCTTTCAATCAGTCGCCGCGTATGTAATTGTCAATTATCCTGGTTCTCTCATTATGTAGATTGCAGATGGCTAGTATTGTTTCTAATTTAGTCAAGTAATAGGTGTATGCAAGCAGTATATTAGTGCTCAAGTCTTAATTAACTAAAATAAAGGATGTACTAGCAGTGATAGCTTAGTGGCGTGACCGTCGCACTGGCAAGTCATAGGTCCCGAGTTCAAACCCAAGCACCTGACTTTTCGGATTCATGTGGGTATTACTTGCTTAAAAAAACTGGCCAAGTGCGAGTCGGACTGGCGCAAGAAGGGTTCCGTGCCATTATCTACTTACTAGATCTCGTTCAAACCAATTTTCGTTGGAAGTTTACATGGTAATGTACATAATTTTTTTTTTAGTTTTATCATTCTCTTATTTTAGAAGTTACACACATTTTACCACTTTGGAAGTGTCTCTCGCGCAAACTATTCAGTTTAGAAAAAAATGATTTCAGAAACCTCAATATCATTTTTGAAGACCTATCCATAGATACCCCACACAAATGGGATTGATGAAAAAAAAATGTTGTGTTTCAGTTCTAAGTATGGGGAAACCCCAAAATTTTTTGTTTTTTTTTTCTATTTTTGTGTGAAAATCTTAATGCGGTTCACAGAAGTTGCGTTTCAACAGCATAGTTCTTATAGTTTCGAAAAAAAGTGGATGTGACATACGGACGGACAGACAGACAGACGGACGAATCCATAAGGGTTCCGTTTTTTGCCATTTGGCTACGGAATCCTAAAAACGGTGAAGGAAAACATCGTGAGGAAACCGGCATGCCTGAGAGATATTTCTCGATGGCATGTGAAGCCAAGTCAGAGGCCCATGGGCGGCATAAAAACTCTGGACCTAGTTTAGTCAGTAACCATACAAAAAGAAAAAAAAAGAAGAATGTGCTTATTGATAAAAAGGTTATGTAGTTTCGTCCTTATTTACGATTCAAGTATGTACCTACCACATCATCATTCTTCTCCCCTTATTTATTTGGGGTCGGCGCAGCATTATTATTTATTTATTATATATGTCACCGTAAGATTGTGAGAACCGTTAGTTTATAATCTGTCGGAATTATTTCCGTTAGATTATAAACTGTCGAAAAATTGTGAACTGGGTGAAATGGGTTAGGTTAGGTTAGAACTGTGACCAACAGCGCACGAGCCGAGCGAGCGAAGCGAGCGGTGCCGCGGCAGCGGCCGGCGAGCGCTACTTCCAAGTTGCTCGCAGCCAGGCAGGCTATTTAATATTAGCGCAAAGTGCGTTACGTCGCAAGCAAGTTTGATACCAGTTCACAATTTGTCGGTTTCCCATGGAAAGATTATAAACTAGCGAAAAATAATGCGTTAATTTGTAAATGGTTCATTGCAGTTCACAATTTTTCGACAGTTTATAATTTAACGGAAATAATACCGATAGATTATAAACTAACGAAGTTCATAATTATACGGTGACATATATAAGCATATTGTTTTTTTATTTATTTTTTTGCCTTCTTCGTTCTACATCTTTAGTAGCTGATTTCTCAATCTACCCCCTTTTCGCGCCAATTATTATCATCTTTATCTACACCCATACTATTAAACCTCTACAAAAGTTTCTGAAATAGCTTATTGCCAACATTAAAACAGCCAGTGTCATAGTTACCATAATATCATCCAAATGAGTATTATAATGTTGTACTAAATTTCATTATGCAACTCGAATTTCAAAAAAAGAACATTGATGAACATGCATGCGCGTTTCACTACCACAGCGCCGTAATTTAAAAAAAAACTTATAGGTTATTCGAATTCACGTCGTATCTGGCGGGATACGACGTGAATTCGAATAACCTATAAGTTTTTTTTGTTCGATAATAGTACCTAGGTTTTGCAAAATTTAATTACTTTGTTGTTTACAAAAATTAGTAATACAAGCTTTGAAAACACACCACCAGATATTTCTAATGCAGCAAAGGATATTTCTAACCAGAACAAGTCGAGAAAACAATATTGTACAATACCTACTTATGGTTTCAGAACCTTTTACAGCTGATTCTTATCATGGGTGTAGATAAAGTCTGGTATGCAACTGTGTATAATTAGGTATTAAAACACTCATGTGACTATTATACTATATCACACCCACATTCGTGTTTTAATACCCCTTATTATAAAATAGTTGCATAAATAACTATTATGAATATTATGATTCACAAGTAACTATATACGTAAATTGTTTAAAATCGTTGCTCTAAAACTGTGGTAACACTTGCCCTTATTACTCAATCAGTAAATGAATCCTTTATCAGTTGAAGTTTCTCGAAATTTCGTTTACAATCATCTAATCCGTCTGAAACATCCCCAAAGTTCCAAATCAATTCAAACAGAGTTTGATAAAACACGATACAAACATTCAAGCAATTTCATATCGCTCCGATTCCGATTAAAGACCGCGATCTGACCCTCGATTGGTTTGAATCAAATTGACCGCAAGGCATCCGGGCCCTTTAATAAACCAAGGGAGGTTTACCCACTTTAGTCACGAACCAAGAAAATACAGAACCTCAACTTTTGGCAAAAAAATTTGTATTCATATTCATTTATTTATTGCATAAAGTATTATAGATGTTACAAAAAGCTTTTAGCTAAGTACAAATTATGGACCCAGGATAAAAACAGCAGTCACAAAAAAACGCTAGATCTTTTTCGGGATCATCTTACCTCTTCGAGATGACTTAGCATGACAATACAGAATTTACAATAAACAAAGATTTCAAACATAGAGCACCCTCTTTTTGGGTCAGGGGTTATTATAAAAATAATAACTCTAGATGATTTCCAGGAAAATAAAAATATTCCGGAAAAATTACTTTCATTGGCGTTATTACGAAGAGCAAGTCTCTTCGTTCACGATAATTACTAATGGGAATCTACGATTTTTGTATCTAGACATGATTTTGTTTGTTACCCAGCTGTAACTTAACCTTTTGGCTCTTTACTTATTAAACTTTTGGCTTTTTACTTATTGCTTTACCTCCTACTTTGTGCTCAAGCTAAGTTTACCCTCTTACACTAACCAAGACATTGTTATGAAGCTAACGGAACTTAGTTCCGGCATTTAGTGTGTTAAGAGCCGAACCTGATCCGGCTTGCATCAAACGATCTAATACCGAGGAGTGGTACAATCTTGAAGCAAGTTTGGGGAGTGCTTGAGAATATAGAATAATGTGTTTGCTTTAGAGAGGTTGTAGTTAAAATATTAAACTTGTAAAGAAGAGATTTTGTTCCAATTTTAAGAATGACTGTGGGTGTCTATAAAGAGTAGGCGAAGACCAAAGAAACTATGGATGGATTATGTGAAAGATGATATTCCTTGCCACACAGGGATGAATACTGAGATGAAGGCAAATATAATTGTATGGAAGATGATATTATGCAGTTCAGATGATAGTATCAGTTTCATGCAACATGTATTTGTTTACGGAGCACTGCACTGTAACCATTTACAATATACTAGGTCATATTATTGTTTTTAACTGCTTGGATTTAAGTTATTTGTCGGTTTTTATCGCAACGATACACGGTTATAATTTAGACACAACCATTTTCATGCATGTATTCATATTTCTACTAGCGGCAATTCGTGACAATACAACAGGCAATAAATTTTTAGGAAAAACGGAAGTGTAAAAGTATGAATCGCAAATAATGTTGACTCATTGACAACGTATTTTATCGCGTCTATCAATTGACTCTTACATGTACATGTTTCTAGAAAAGATAAGCAGGTTAACGAATCTGTGAATTGATAGATGTTAAAGGATCAACAACATATTTTTTTGATGAAAGATTCCAAGAATAGTTGTGATACCTAAGCATTAAGGCTTTAGTATTTCTAATACCTAGTGGATAGATACAAACTAATGCTACAGTGGAGACGAGAAAGATATGGAAGACAATAGGTCATGTATGGAAGGTATTAACGCAGAACTAGACAGTAACTGGACCAAAAAGAGAATACAGGATAAGAATAATAATAAGTACGAGTATGTTCAAGCCATCAATCTTGTTGACGATGAAGGGGAATTATTTCCAAGTAGCAGCAATACTGATGTCTTATTTACAAGATAAACGCAAAAGAACTCCTACAGTTACGACTAACTGACTTTTAATTCAAACAACCTTTTTATTTTACAGTTCCAAGTATTTACAGAACTGTCTGGTCACCTTCAAAGATAACTAATACTGAGGAAGATCTATGGATCATAAATTACGGTCAGATTGACCTTACGCGTCAGTCAGTTACTATGCTTTTTGTTCCCTTTACAACAAAACAGCAACGGAATGGATAAATTAGATGTTTTTAGTTTGTTTATTGATGTCAAGAGAATCTGTGAGATAATAGACAAAATTATGTAAGTAACTACAGAGGTTATCGCAATGACCAAACCGCTTAGGGTAGATATAATAGCGATAAAGCTATTAGAGGGGACAACTTACAGGCTCATAATAACTAACGATTATGACTTGATGATAATCAATAATTACCAAAGGCAAAGGGTGAAAGTTTCACAATAAAAGCTTGTTCATGTACACGTGTATAAACATTGATAGGAACTTGGAATTTCTGTTTAAAAAGGGCAGTTGCATTGAAAACACTAGCAAAATGCACCCACCGCTGGAAGTCAAACATACTCTTGCTCAAGAAATCTACTCTAAATAAAATTATAATATATGTAACCAAAAAATACGCTAACGCAATAAATTAATTAACTTACAAAAACTAAACAAGAATAATGGAAGAACATGGAAAAATATGGCTCAAAATAATTCTCGTGTTCAATTTAAAATCCGAAGTTAAGCTCGGCTTAAAATACAGACTACCTTTGCCACGAGAGAAAACACGGGGTTCAAAGAAAATTATAAAATGTAAAAATGGAGACGAGTTAAGCTTGGGTTAAAAGCTAATATAATAAAAACAGAATTGTGTTATTGTAAAGTAGATGCCCAAGTTAAAGCAAACACACTGCAGGAGTTGACTTTCACTGCGGAAGTTAAACGGGTGCATAAGCTTAGTAGGAAAATCCCAGGGGCAAGGGAACTAATGAGATTTTATTCCTTTAGGAAATTAAAGTATTAGGTATTTACTAATAGTCTCGATTGTGGCTGTGTCTTCGTCTAAATTTTAGGATATCACAATCGCAGAAGTTTTTCATTTTTTTCGTGTTATGTAACACCAAGTGGGTTTTTTTTAATTTTCATCCTCAACTTCTTATTAAAATTGTTCTATTTCATCAATATCAAAATAACAAAGATTGAAGAAGTGAATGTATTGGTTTCTTTATCTTGATTCTTAAACCTCAAACCTCTTCCTACCTCTAACAGTGTAAACCATAATCCACTGTTCCAATCAACCACAACCTAGGCTTCCCAATATCCAGTACATGGGCATAGGAGGTTGTAATTATTACAGCAAGGCTCTGTCCGGGATGGGGGTGACCACCCCGTTCGCATCCCACCTTCACCCCCGCACGCATCGATTGGCGGCTTTCGGCGCATGCAAATGCACAATGCCCCTTGCATTCAGAATAGGCGGTGTGGGTAGTTAGACACGTTATGTTAGGGTTGGTCATTTTTGGACGATTTATTTGGATTTTTTTTATATTGACAAGATTTTCCGAATTAAAAGTGACAACTACACACTTGGCATTGTTCATATCGTGTTTCATTTCGTGTAAAGAAATTATTTTAAAATTGGGTTTAAAATAATTCCTTGTTGCCTTTGCTTTCTTAATGGGAATATATATTTAAGCTTAATTTAAAAAAAGAACCCAAACGTCCTTATACGTATCATTTTGACAACTTCTACACCAGCAACAAATATTCGATACGTTCTAAATTCTATTAGTTCTTCGACAATAATGTCGGTATCATTTTAAACCTTCAACAGTTTACCAACCCTAGGTTTGGGTTGGTCACTTTTGTTTCCTATGTCTGGGTCTGCGGTTGATTTGCTTTTGTTTAGGTTTTGCTTGTCTAATCAATGTTCGCTAATCAGTGTTCTCTTGTACTACTTTTGGACCGTAGTCGTATTTCTAAAATCAATTCTTTTAACTATGTCTGCTACCATTGTACGTATTTGAGAGTATGTTTTTTAAAACTTATAATTGTTTTTGTTTTAAAAAACCTGAGGAAGTCTAGACAAGTGGCAATCACTTTCAAAGCGTTTCAAATTTCTAGAACGTCTTTCAACAGGATTGACATAAACTTTTCGGTAGCTTAGGTCAGACCAAAACATTTTTGAGTTGCCCACAATCGTTATCGCTGATAGAGCGTTACTTTGTCTATGCCCTGTAATATACTGTTACAAGTTTGACTCATATATTTACTTCTTTGACGTATATGTTTTTTTAAAGAATTTTTAACAACTATCGTCAATTGAATATTACAGGTTATTACATGCGTCTTGTTAAAGAGTCTTGAGCCAGAAACAACTTGTTTTACCGGCAAAACGAGTGAAGCCTTTCAAACCTCCTTACTTGAACTTCTTCAGTGTTGACAAAGTTGTCTAAACTGCCTAAACGGTTACTCGACCTCGGATGCTGCTTAAAACTTTGCATTTGCCTTCCTATTAAGATTAAATCTGTTCACTATCGGATGGTGTAAATACTCCACACTTTAGACATGCAAGCTACTGAACTTTAGGACAGGTTTTTTAGTGCTGATTAGAGGTAGAATACACTTTGTATTCATTTTCTTGCTGTAACTTGATATTTCCACTGTTGGCAGTTTCCAATCGTTATAGTCACATAAATTAAACTTGACTTGATGACTGCCTGATGTTTGAAAATAACACTGATTGTTTGTTGTCAGGAAATTATTTCATTTTAATTTCATTACAAAAATGGATCACTCACAGCAATGAAGGATCACCATTCCATGAAGCATTGTTTTTTTTTTTTGTCCTCTACGGCTTAGCTCTTGGCGTGCATCTCACCCGATGGTAAGTCATGATCAGGCCAAATGTAGAAGCGAGCTTCACTCGGAACCGTCAACCAGAGGATTTGGCTATCTGACCTCTAACTGCCGAAACACAACAAAGCTGTTAACATTGTTGTTTTTTGCGACAGACTTAGATAATTAGTAGTAGCTAGCCAGGTGGACTTAGAACAAGCCCCTATCACCAACCAAACTGAGCAGAAAATTTTGCCCCCACTGGGAAGCGAACCAAGGACTTCTGTGTCTGAGACAGGTGGGCAAAATGTTTTTCGCATCTACATTTTGTGGGCACTTTTCCGATAAGAGCATTCTCAGAACAATAACAATGGTTAATAACATCGGTAAAACAATATACAAACGCTTTAGTTGCCAAACAGTTCTGATAAAAATTTAAGTGTCCTGCATATTTTGGCAGGGGGCCGGCGCGTGCGCCTCTTGGCACCGATTCGGTCATACGGTACGATGCAAATGATGCATTGTGTGCGATTCCAGCATGTTTGTGTGACGTAAGTACCGTTACAACATTTGAGGTGGTGTCTAGTGGATTTTGTAGTGTCTGCCAAGAAAATATTTGAATCTATTACTTTTGAAGTGAAAACTTCTTTAGGCGCGTTGAGTATTTTGAGATGGGACTAAACCATTGATTTCGCGACACTGTGACGACACCAGCGTTGATGTCTTTTCAAAAGGACCATTAAAAAGACATCAACGCGTTGATTACCGCGGTTCGTGGAGTAAAAGACATGAACGCCAAGTTTTCGCTTCTGTCGGCACTCCCGGAGTGCCACTGTTTCATTTGCTTTGCTAGTTTCGAGCCCATAGATGAGTCTGCTTTGTTGTTATTCTCATTGCTATTAAAAGTTACTACATCAATTTCAGGAACATTAAGTGTATCCTTCCACTGTTTATCTATCTATATCTTATCAGATATCTATTCGAAGTATTTTCATCATTCTAAATCATTGGTAGGCTTTTGTTTAGCCGTAGACAGTTAGGAGCCACGATGATAATGATTAATTTTCTACGTAACCTCTACCTTGAAGGCTCCCGCAGACAGGTGCGACGCGACTCTGGTGGACCAATTTCTATGAAAACTTCACGGAAATTATTCTACCGGTGTCGCGTTGCGACTTTCTACCTTAAAGATAAAATGCGATGGATTATTCAATGTAAGCTACAGAAAAAAAAACATGCATGCAGACGTTATATATATTACAAGAATGTTTAAGCTTCTTAAGCGGTATTTCCTTTAATATAATAGTAGGCCATAATCTGCCTTTAAAAGTAGTACTACAAAGTAGTACAAACTATCAAAGTATTAGCAAGTAGTCATAAAAATCAACGCATAAAACTGTAAGAACCGGAGATGTTTACAAATAAACAAGTCGTAAGTGTAGTGGGTGTGAACAGGTGCGCAATTATGTAGGCCATCGAACATGTCCGAACAGGCCAGTGGGCTGACTCATCTGTATTGATAATAAAACGTACAGAAGGTTAAGTTGATATGATGAGAGATAACGAGCTAACAACTTATTATGAGATATCATGAAAAATTACTATAGGTACACCTCTGCCCAACCCTTCAGGGAATACAGGCGTGATGTTATGTATGTGTTATGAAAAATTACAAAGATTCAGGAAAATGACAAGAGTATAACCAGGGCATCTTAAAACAGAAAATCGAAGCAAATATATGACATCCACCAACCAGCGCCCACGTAGTATTAAGCTAGAGTCCTAGTCTTGGGAATATTATAGGCCAATCGCAGAAGTGCCAAAAAGTAGTCAAATATTCGGTTGGAGGTGTGTATTATGTTTACAAATATTGTACATTATGTAATTACTAACATTACATACCAACATTTATTTCCCATGGCAAAAACAGAATGAAACGTACAATCTTCACACAACACTTTGGTTTGTCATCGTCATTGTATTTTTTTTTATATATCATAACTTCTTCAAAAATTTGTGAACTAACATTTATGTATAACTATACAAAACACAGATGTTACAAAGGCGTTGACGCAAATCACGACTGTCAGTAGTCCGATTACAACTACGATTAAATAAAATGTCTTTATATTTCCTTATCGCACTTCGAGCGGGAATGGTCCTTCTGATTATTATCTACTCCATGCCACTGTATTGCACAAGCATATGTTATTGAACCCTATGATGAAGGTAGTAGAGTCGATAACCCTACAGTCGTTGAACACTGTCAATCATTAGTTTTATTACGATTAATTGAAGGAAATGTTTTATTGACAATAAATCATATTCATTATATGCGTGTTTATAGTTTTATTGTATGAGGAAATTGGCTGGATGGTACTGTTAGGTTTATTGGGCCCGTCCCAATAAACCGAGATTGAGACGATTTGAATCGGGTAATCAGAAATAAAAATTATATTAAACGGTTCTTCAGTAACAAAGAAGTAAGGAGGGTAGTACGGACATCGCCGTCGAGGTAGACCGCGGCAAAGGTGGTGTGACGATCTAATCATGTTTGCGGGTCCAACACGGCCAGAAATCGTGCAAAACAGACAGATTTGGAAGAAAGAAGGCCTTTGCCCAGCAAAAATAAAAATAAAATTTTACGGTTTTTCAGTAATTCATTCACATAACTTTATAGCATAATAGTTTTTCCAAATCAGTGAGAATTTATGTAGATATTAGCATAGTAGGATGAGTTTTTTTATTCACAATAATGGGGAAGTCAAAGGCCATTGGCTAAAGGTATGACGGCGAAGCAAGTGGCGCCGTCTAGTTTAGTTACGAAGTTACTAGGAACCATCGAAGAGGTCGAGTGAGAGTGGCACTGGCTGGTGAATGTCATTCTGGCGTTTCATTGATGGTTGCGAGGCGGCTGTCTTCTGATGACAGAAGATGTCAGGGGGGCCGCTGTCGAACTACGTGCACGACCAACTGCTATATTCCGGCACAATCCTGATGACATTGAAGCTACTGAACTACTAATGGCCGATTCCTAATTTATGAACCGTTCTGGTTTAAATGAAGTCTCTTCTATCTTTACCAATAATGAAGCAAAGACCTCATAGCTTTGTTTAATAGACCCTCCTATATGGAAGTAGTTATCACAGGTAAAATTAGCTTACGAATCTATTTAAATGACCAGCTTGGTAAAAAAAAACAGTGGCACTCCGGGAGTGCCGACAAAAGTGAAAACTTGAACAAGATCGCCTTGGTGGAAGAAAAATACTTGTATAGAACATTGGTCCGTAACCTTATCTAAATAAAGAGAGAGCATAATCGCGTTTACAAAAAAAAACTTCTAAAACCTTTAAAGTAATATAAATAAAGAGTACAATCGCGTCTACAAAAATGAGATGTTGGTAACGGTGTCGCGAGTTCAATTGTTTTTTCCCATCTCAAAAATGCCCAACGCGCCTAAAGAAGTTTTCACTTCAAAAATGCTACCATTGGTAAGACAAACGATTCGTTTTTGTTTATAGGAGCCGAGCGTAATACGATGAACACTTCTGGTAAGCTATTATGCGCCGATATGTATTTAGAGAAAGTCCTATATTAATTCAAAACGTTCGTTATTCGTATCTGAAAGCAATGCTAATCCATCATAATTAAAATAAAACTTTCTTATCTTCACCAACAATGTAATAACACAAAGATTAATACGGAATACATTCCGATACCGTTGCCGCCTGCCAATAGATAGATAGATAACTATTCATTTGATTAACTAATTAGTTGCATGCTTAGCATCACTGAATACTAGTGAAAGTTTTGAATAGATGCGGGAAGAAAGCGAAAACTATTCAAGATATTTTTGTATGAAGAAGATATTTTTGTATGAAGAATTTATTCTTGCTTCTTTTAGCCTTTTTTTTGTGTGGGAAATTATCAAATAACTTCTCCCGCTCTGGGCGGAGCGGGAGGGCGTGTCAGACTCTTACTGACTAAAACCCACCCGTGTTCCTTCAGTTGTTGCCGGGAGCCACGGTATTCCTTTCGGATTTTCTCGCAACCCCGGCAGGTATCGGCCCTAGCGGACCCCGTCAGTTCTGCTGACATCTCTTTAAGGCGCGCGTGGAACACAACGCGCCGTCGACCCGGGCCGCGAGTCCTTATCGGACGGCGAGCTACCCATTGCTCACCGTCCGCAAGCCCGCGCCTACGATGCTGGGAATCGGCATGCGACTCCCGACACCCAGGGCGTCTCCTGCGGCGGCTAGGGGCGCGAGGGCGCGAAATTTGCCTCTCCCTCCTGGAGATGTTATTTTAGGGGTTGGCCAGGGTTAGTCAAGATCATAATGCATATAAGCTACCCTTTTTTGGATACTGTCTAGGGACAACAGAGGGTTATGACGGACTCCTACCGACTAAAACCCTATTGTTCCTTCTACTACCATTACATAAGCTACATTTAGCAGCACAAATATGGTAATTTTATTAGATAATAAACTGTAAAATAGTCATAAAGGCATTTCTTCGTTAGTGTGTCTAGAGGTACAGTATAAATAAGTAACAGTATTATGTCTTCAAAGAAAACGGCCGCAACGACGCGCTTCGAAATCACAGTGTATATCAATCAGTATGCAACAGTCTCGAATGTGTGGCTGTTACGCACAGACGCTGAAGGTTTATCTACCGAGCGGCTGTAGGTAATACTGTTACATTATTATACTATGCTAGAGGGAAGCCAAAAAGCGTATAAACTGTGTCAAAATCGTGACTCAAAAGTGTCGAACTTGATATTATCTTTAGATATAAACATTTCGTCACGATTATGTCAATCAAAACATACGATAAGGATGCAATTTGCGTAACACGCTATTCTAACAATTTAAAGAATTTCCAGAAAAGATTATGTACGAAAAAGACATTACGAATTTTACATAGAAATCACGTCTGTTTACAGGAAACGTCGAATAATCGATCAAAGCTATCGAATATCTAGCAAATTAACCTGAGGCACATCACTACACACAAAATCGGTCACAAGCAACAAAGCTCTCCGATTTCCTAAACCGATTCTCAGATACCGTACCGATACTAAATCAATTGCGGCACGTCTCTCGCACTAGAGACGAGCAGGAATATCGAATGATCCTTTTAATTAAACGTTGCATCAAAACGGAATGTACAATACCGATACTAATTGGGAATCGATTGCAATTTTGTGGAACGTAATATCGGAGGCATTGAACGCGGAGAATTACCGAAATGTTATTGAACTTGTGTTAGATATTTTTAAACGTAGCTTTTAAAACTACGCTGGGAAATGTCGGAAGGGGTAAAAAGCATTGTTTATTGTCTATGTTCATCTGTTGTTTGTTTATGGCCCCAATGGTTCAATAGAATTTATTTTGTTTATTCTTTCAGCTGGTGGGTACGGAAAAGGAGATATTCAAAAGGTTTCTAGAAAACCCAGGCGGATTTGATCTATAAATTTCAGCACTTTCAGCAGTTGACTTTGAAAAGGAAAAAGAGGATCTTTAAAAGATTTGAAAAGAAATGAGAACTGAAAACAGTAGAAACATGGGAAACCTCCGGAGGACCGGAGGACCGGGCTGAGTTTGTACCTGTTCGATTAATTGGATAGGTAAAGTGTCTACAGCATACTTAGCATGACCACAATAGAAACGGGTTTTGTCGACGGAAGATTAGACAAAATGACAGATTGTGATTGTTTATCTGTCATTTCGTCTATTCTTCTGTCGACAAAACCCGAATGTAAATTTCCATGTCCATCAATTATTAGATTTATCTTGTATAATAATTTGAATTCAGAACTAAGTACTTTATTGTTGTTTTGTTTTGATTTTCGTGTGAACTATAAAGAGCTGTAAAACTATTTTCCTATCTATCGTGCCTGCGACTTTAGCAGCTTTCCTACCATTTTTAAAATAAATTACTTTAAGTTAAAAGAGTATTAACAACTCTATGTACTTCTAAGTCGATTGAGAGCGTCCGGTCTGCACCAAGTGCAAAGGGTAACTGATAGAAATCCGATGACTGACGAAACACGAGGTTTGCCGAGGGACATTAAGAACATATTTGTACTGTAAATTAGTAGACTTGATCCCCTGACGACCAAACAATTGCTAGCCAAGTAGCAATAACTACAGAACTAAACGAGGCGTGAAAAGTCATCAAACTCCGGAAAATGCTATCAATGTCAGCCGTCGCTTTAAAATCTAGACAAAAGCCATTACTTGCCAGACAGAATCGTTGCTAAAACAGTTTCCACGCATCAATAAGCAATAAATCTTTTGTACTAAAATAGACGTAAACTGCCGATCGCCTTATTCATGCTCTATGTTAGTCTGTAACGCGAAAACCATCGATATTTATAGCAGTATTCAAATTGTGTGGAGACAACATACGGGGTTATATTTTGAATAGGCGGCTTTAAAAATCTGACCAGGTTATTGAATAACCACACCAAAAGAATAATGATATTTCTAATTTAAATAATAACTCTCCTTCTGAGGCAATTGGGTTAAAAAAAAGTGTGATATAATAAGATTGATAAAAACAAATAAATACCAAATTAGTACCGGAATGTCACAAAAACAGAGGATCAAATAAAAAGCTCTCTTCCAATGTTATCCATTGCAAGCTTTAATTAAAAGCGAGTATAAAATGCGTCATACGACCGCTTGCAAGCGACAACCAGTTTGAATTGTTACTATGCAGTGCAATGCGACGCATCCTTTAAATGCCGCACATTTTTGCCCCACGCGCGGTTTTAAAGGATCGTGGAATTGGATTATAGTACCATTACCATTTAAATAAAATAAAGAAGCATGAGCGAATATTTGGAAACAACAGCGAGAAGTTAATTGCTCGGGGGTTTGACAAACTGTTCCAGGGTTGTTTGTTTTAAAATCAAAATCAAAATATTTTGTTTCACATAAACCTACAAGGGCACTTATGAAACGTCAGAAGCTAGGTGCACGGTTCCAATTGGTCGCTTCCTATGGAGAAGAGCCGGCAAGAAACTCTTTTCAAAATAAATTGTTTCTACAATGTTTTCAAATTACAACGTTAATAGGTATGGGAGGACAGTGTAGGCCTATCAACAAGTACCAGGTACTTAGTAAAATAAAAAATGGTACACAAGTTTACAGCCTACAAAGTTCTCACATTCACAAAATCGAAAAGAAAAGAATCTATATAAAAAATAAACAAAATAACAAAAATAAGAACCTATTTAAACCAAATAACATGATTGCCACTACAGCTGTAACAAATCTAATTTGATTGAAAAAATATAGAAAATTGTAGGTTTATAATGTAAATACTGAAAAGATTATGTCAATGAAGTATGTAAAAAAAAACGTTGATAGTACAGCAGTTCTGTGAGAAACGTTAGCTGAACAGTTTTGCAGCAAAGTAAAGTAGTCTTATAATATGTTTCAGTGTCCAAAGTGTCCATAAACCTGCATTACACATAATTTGCCCAACCTTTTTTCAATAATGTTGGGGTCGGCTTCCAGTCTAACCGGATGCAGCTGAATACCAATATTTAAATAGAGCGACTGCCTATCTGACCTCCACAACGATACCCCTTGGTAAGACTAGTTGTCAGACTTTCGGGCTTCTGACGACTGTCAAAGATCCACGAATGAAAGCCCGACCAACGGCTAAACGTGCTTTCCCGGGGCACGGAGGGGTTTTGGTATGCAAAGATTTTCACCGCTCCATGGAACAACCGGGACAAACGTAGCTTAACTTCATCGATTGATCCGTGCGGCTGTTATTACTAAGCCACAAGCTCCTCATACACATCTGCGTTACTGAGGACCTTAATAAAAACTTTTTACAAAAAAAAAAACAACCGACTTCAAAAAAAAACACTACCTACTAAGTGAAAAATAACTTTAATTTCGGAAGTCGGTGTCTTTGGTTTTGAATTTTCGTTTGTCACCGACTTCCGAAATTAAAGTTATTTTTCACTTTGTAGTGTTTTTTTTTGAAGTCGATGGTTTTTTTTTTGTAAAAAGTTTTTATTTTTCACTTTTTAGTTGTGGTACCTACCCCCATACAAATTCGAATACCACTACCTGCTATGTAAATAACAGTGACAAGAAGTTATCATATCATCTACATACTAAGTGGGAAAAAATACGTATAATTGAAGCTAACTCAAGAACTACCCAAGCAAAGTTAATAAAATTTATATGGGACCACCTCTGAAGTATGATCTACGAAACAAAAAAAGAATCATCAAAATCTATTCATAATTGGCGGAGTAATCGCGTAACAAACATACAAAAAAAAAAAAAAAAAACTTACAGACGAATTGAGAACCTCCTCCTTTTGGAAGTCGGTTAAAAATGCCACTAATGTCGCGATTAGCGTAGCCTACACCTACTGGGCCATCATCACATATATTTTTTTACCTTTGCCATCGACTCGAACAGAAAGACGCCTGCATTTATTGGGTAGGTATTCCTCACACATTAGAACGCATTCTTACTTTAATGTAGAAAATTCTCTGAAATACATTCAGTTTTGCCTTGGTTTTGTAAACTGCGTTGCTTTTGAGATTACCATTATCTGGAATAGGTAGGTATTTTTATGAATGCAACTTAATTCTACGCAATTTATTATAAGCGGTGCAACACCTTTATTATCAGTGCAATAAGGACTTATGTTAAGATAATGCATTATTACAATAAAAACAATCATGACAGGTATTTCAGCTATCGTTATCAACTATCAGCATTATATTGTATCCTATTTATCGAATATTATCATGTATTACAAACCAATGATTTCTTAATGAACAGTGCAACAACCTCACATGTCGTTGAAACTATCGGTGTGGGTATAGTGACCTTGTCAATGTTATTTACTAATGATTTAAGATATTTATGTCAATGTCATGTTATGTTATGGAAATGTATTTATAATTTTAATTTTATAGATATTTATACTGTATTTTTCGACCAATTAATACTACTACTACGCATTTTAAGCTTATGTAATAAAAAGACGTAAATACTGCAAATAGTCCCTAAAACTAGCTGTTTCAATGAAGTTTGAAGACGAATTTTACAGCTTTTGAACTCAACGAGCGGTTTACTCTAGTTGTAAAACCGCAAAGCAATCTGTGGAAGTAGTGTTGAAATCTACCTAGTTAAAACTAAAACCGTAGCGCGTCCGCTCATAAAAGTTCGTCGTATATTTTCATCTCAATGAGCAGGCGGGTCTCGCGAATATCGAATGCAATAAGTGATATCTATGAATATTCAGAGCACGGCCCGGCCGGTCGCTGTTAATTTGACGCATTTTAGACGATCCCTTGCACCGTCCATTCTATAAGGTCGTAAGTGCACTTACGTCCAAAATGAATTTTATTATTTAAAGACTGGAAATTGTGTAGCCAAAGTTTAAAGAATCTATGGTTCAACGAACCTTCTTTGTAATAATCTGAGGAATGTTATTATGGTACTAAGTGAAGTTACGACTTTATTGCTCTGAGGATAATTTCGTGCAGTGCTGGCCATTAATTTATTCGGAGAACGCCATCGTTAAGGTTTTGATGGGATCGGTTGTTATTGCGGTATCACAGTTTTAAAGTAATTGGGTCAAATAAATGTTGTTAAATGGAAACTATCAATCTTTGTACGAAGTGTGTCAGTTATGACATTATTAATCTTGCAAATATATCGTTTATTTTATAACTTACGTACTAAATTACTTAACAGGCTTATCATTATGTATTTATTGTCTGAAAAACAACAAAACTCCGTCTTTAAACAACTTTAAAACCAACACTTTTAATCAATTTTGCATTTAAAGATGATTATTCGTCCATAAATACGAGTAACAGATAACCATTGATGTTGTAAGTGTAAATCAAAATGTCAGATGACGTCATGAAATGCAATCATTGGTGGAATTTGTGTAATAATGAGAAATGGCGTGTGAATTACTTGAGCTTCGTGACTGGCATATGTTATTGGTGATTAATTCAATAGGCTTTGATATCGGTATGAGATAGGCCGTTTTGTCTTAAAGGATAGGCCGTAAATATTTCATTTGCAGTTAAATGGAGCCACATTCGTTTCAGAAAATGAATGGGTAGCACCATGAGAACAAAAGACGTCGGATGGCTAAAAGTTAAACTAAAATAAAATTATGAAAATGTTATTATTTCACGTTTTTTTCTTAGTTTTTATTTAAAAATGGGTTCGTCTTTGACAATTTTCTTTACCCGTTGTTTAAAATTATGAAAAGTTAACTTACTTGTCATCTTAAAATGCTATGCTAGCAAAATATCAAACAAAAATACTAGATTTAAAATATGTATTTCGTACTCTTCCTGGCAAAGAGGTCTTGATAAAAAAAATACTTCAATAAAAGCAAGTACCCTGAGTCTGATTCACGAATATTCGCGTAAATTCCTGGATCTAGATTGGACACATGCACTTCGCGGAATAGGTACCCTAACTGTATGACGTAAGCACTGAGATTTGACGTGATTTAGGGTTTTTGTCGAGTGAGGAAAACATTCGCAAAACTAGCTTCGGTTGGTTTGTTACTGCGTAATTAATTTTATTGATATTTCTTTTGCATTATAATGCTTACGGTTTTTTGCCTCCTATCAGCATTAAATCTACATACTAATAAGTATTTTGACACTTTTTTAGGGTTCCGTAGTAAACAAGGAACCCTTGTAGTTTTGTCATGTCCGTCTGTCTGTCTGTCCGCGGTCTAGCTCCGAGACCCTAAGTACCAGAAAGCTGTAATTTGGCATAGGTATACCTACATATTAATTACACCGACACAGTGGTAAAACAAAATTATGAAAACCATTTTTTTTAGGGTACCTCTCCTACACGTAAAGTGGTGATGTTTTTTTTTTTAACCCATGATGTGGTGTATCATTGGAAAGGTCCTTCAAAAACATTATGAGTTTGTGAATACCATTTTTGGATTCAAGGATCCGTTTGCGAAATATTAAGCTTTAAAGTGCTAATTTTTGTTAGAGTCAAGTGTGTGTCCCCCCTGCCAGCTAAATGGTTGGTTTTGGATGTGTGAAAAAATCACAGCAGTAGTTTATATAACGAAATTAAAAGGAAAACTATCACAGCTAAGTAGGCTCTACAAGTTAACAAGTAATAATCGACCAACTTATCTTTGCAGTTGCAAAAACATGTTTTCCCATACATTCCGTATGGGAGAACATATTTTTCAACTACAAAGATACTCGTAAGTTTGTTTTTGGGATAAATTCATCCCAACTACGGAACCCTTCATTGTGCGTGATCCGACAAGCACTTGGCCGGTTTTTTTTCTAATAAACGGTAAATTATAAATTGGAGCCGCTGTAGTTTTTTTAGGTAGTTAAAGAAACTAGATTATTTGCTTTGGCACGAGTATTCATAGTCTAAAAATAAATAAATTAATATCCTTTAAAATAAGCCTCGCCTATTAAAAAAAAAAACAATTGCATCATATATTTGTTATTCTCACACCTACATCACATACATCGCAAAAATATGAAAACACAAGTTCAAAATCCTTTACACAGACTACATACATCAGACTAAAGAAAAACACTCCGGCACGGTACGGCTGACACTCTCACAAACAATTGTGTTCAATGAACTTGAAAATTGTTTCTCCACGTAATGATATTCATTGGAAGGACGGTAATACGTGTTTTCAGCTACGGTATTTTGTAGCATGCAGTGTAAAGGCTTGTGCAGACCAGCGCGACACGCGACGCAACTCAAAGGCACCGCTCGTCGCGCGACGGGCGGTGCCTTTGTGTCGCGTCGCGTGTCGCGCTGGTCTGCACAAGCCTTAAAGCGTGATACAGAAGAATAAAGTCGTATGTGCAGTTTACTGCCTTAGTGAGCATTTATGAAAGCATTGTGGAAAGTTGGATGAGCATCTTGATGAGAATGCTTCTATTTACGACAGATTTACTCACAGAGCTTTCAGTTAGCTATCCACAGATAATGAAGGTTTATTTTATTTGAAACACAGATAATTGTTCTGTAAGAATTAGTTATTGATGGCAACCGATTGTTTGTCATTTGTTTTTTGGGGATATCAAAACCGTATTTGATTTTTAACCGACTTCCAAAAGGAGGAGGTTCTCAATTCGTCTGTATGTTTTTTTTTTTTTTTGTATGTTTGTTACGCGATTACTCCGCCAATTATGATTAGATTTTGATGATTCTTTTTTTGTTTGGTAGATCATACTTCAGAGGTGGTCCCATATAAATTGTATTAACTTTGCTTGGGTAGTTTTTGAGTTAGCTTCAATTATACGTATTTTTTCCCACTTAGTATGTAGATGATATGATAACTTCTTGTCACTGTTATTTACATAGCAGGTAATGGTATTCGAATTTGTGTGGGGTAGGTACCACAGCTAAAAAGTGAAAAATAAAAACTTTTTACAAAAAAAAAAAACAACCGACTTCAAAAAAAAAACACTACAAAGTGAAAAATAACTTTAATTTCGGAAGTCGGTGACAAAGAACGAAAATTCAAAACCAAAGACACCGACTTCCGAAATTAAAGTTATTTTTCACTTTGTAGTGTTTTTTTTTTGAAGTCGGTTGTTTTTTTTTTGTAAAAAGTTTTTTTTGTTTTGGGTTTGTTAGTTAATTCATATATCCACCATTTCTTAACAGGGGGCCTAAAACGGCCACATTAAGCAATTCCTCTAAATGCAATTCATTTTCTGAATTCCCAGCAATTCCTCTATGGTGACACATATTTTAGCTGAATCATATTCAATTCATATCAGAATCATATTTGGTGTACATGTTGTAGCATGAAAAAAATGAAAACCGAAATTTTACCGGATAATTTTTCTTTACAGTTTCTATTAATCAAATGAGATTTTTATTTCTACAGTTTAAATGTCATTTCATTAAAATACAAAACTGTCAAACAGATGAATTGCGTAATATGAATTGAACGCAGATAATACTATGAATTGTCAGTTTGTGTGATTTATAATATTATCATATTATGATTCTGCCAAAGCGGCCGTTTTAAGCCCTCAGATTGAAAAGACGCTGGATCACCTCACCCGCTAACCGTAAATGTGTGTAACCACAGCTTAACAGAGAAATTGTCTCTGATCCATGAGACGGGTGTAATGTTCCACAGCGTCATTTACCGCGGTTATATAATGAGCGCCATGATGGAATAGGTGTCGTCGTGTTGCGAGCATTTTTCACTAGGACAGCCATTTTGTATGCTCATGTCCCCCATGTAGCCTTATTTTTTAATAAAATTGTCGTAAAGATGGCGTTGAAGAGCCGTGTTGTAGAATGAGTCGTGTTCTTTATTCGGTTTTGTAAGGTACAGCGCAGACGACACACTTTTTGTGCGATCGAGTTTGTGGCGCACGAAAATGTCTTATTTGTCCCCGATGTTTTTCCGAATGCAGGTTATTCTATATAGGATGTGTCGCTCGATAGTAATTTCTGTCAATTTAAAATTTAATTTAGGAATAATCCCGTAGCTCACATTACGAATAAGATAGGAATTTGAATGTGTGCCACAGACTAGATCGCACAAAAAGTGTGTCGTCTGCGCTGCACCTAATGAGTAATTATTTGGGGGTAATCTTTTTTTTTGTTAGGAACTGAATGTATTTAAATACGGATTAATCTTTTGGTCTTTCGATTCTCGGCACAGTTTATGGTCCTAGAGGGATTAAGGAATAAGCTGATAGTTGATGTGTGTGTTAAACAACGTATCTATTATTTTATCTAACTAAATATGCAACGTATCCTGTACTATGGAAAAAGGAAAAAATTGCACTCTAAAAAAATACCTCATCCCTCAATTTGTCGTTCTAAAATCATCTCGATACACGATATTCTCCGTACAGAAGGACCAAAAATCTCGACATTTGCAACCTCTGGCGCCGGCCGTGTGAATCATGCGCATTCCTGCACTTGTGCCATGAGGCGTTGACACTAGGATATGTTTGGCAGTTTCTAGGACATTTGTAGGCAGCCTGTGTATTGTAATTTTGACAGTTAATTCTATGAAGTTGTTATTAAAAACTTAGTGTGGGTTTTGTTTAAGCGCCAGAGTTTAGTATGAGATTTAATATGATTTTTTAAGTGAGGTAATGTGTTGTTTTGGGCGAAGAATAAATGTCCACCTTTAGTCTTGTGGGTGCCTTAAAATACAACTACGTATATCGTAAAAGGCAGTATCTATGAGTATTAATGTCAACAAATAATAATAAACTGTCAAGTTCCATTTATCTGTTTGCTAAGCATGGCGATTGATTACTTGGTGGAAGTCAATGTTCAGAAGTGGAAATGAAATGATTACATTTAATAAGTACTAACAAAATATGGACATTTAAATAGTCTGAATTAAACTTTAATTTTTTTGATTTTATTATTATTTTTATTTATAAAGTTTATTATTAAAGAAAGAAATTGATTGGACTATTAATATGTAGGTACACTTTTTAGACATTATTTATAATCGAAATCTCATTCTACAGCCTGTTTCCTAACAAAATAGATTAATAACTTTTTCAGCAAAATGTAACCGTTTCTATTTAAATCTCCCCAATTCACATTAGGACCAAAATACTTAATTACGTATAAAACATTTAATCATTACTACATGTATCATGACCAAACATTTACATATTTATTCGACCCGCGCGAGCGCGAGCAAAATTATGCAAAACAGCCGACCGACGACGACGCCTCATAATTAAATATAATAAACCATTTTAATCCCATTGGCCTTAAAGCGAATAAAAACTGTCACGGCGTATTAACAATTAGTGTTGTGCAAAACAGGGGTTTTTATAGCCGAAACCACAGTATAATTTATGCTGTGCCGAAGCCGAAAGAGCCCAATTACTTCTGCCAAAGCTTTAGTATTTAATTTGTGTTTGTTATGATTATAAAACGTTTTTCAGTTGTTTTTGTTTGGTGAAATATTCTGATTTCTAGGCAATATGTAGTGTAACGCTTACATCTGAGGGGTAATCCCCGTATTTTAAAGAATATTCGCAATCTAATCTGTCATTATCTTTTTGACAAGATTTTAAACATTGTTTGTCGCTGAGATCAGGAAATTTATTGACATATAATTTTTCCGGTAATTTGCTGTGGAATAGTATTTCCTTTTGTACATGTAACAATTTACGGTTTACCCTTCCAATAAGTAGGTATAGCCACCAAACGGCCGCCATGGCCCACGTACAATGGTCCACCTGACGGACTAAGTGCGGAAACCAAACCCCATAACATAGAACATAGAAGTAGGTATAACTAATTCGTTTAAAGGTATACTGTCTTATTTTAAACTAGTGACCATGGATGTTAAAGTTTCGGCTGTTATTCGGCCGAAACCAACAGCCCAACACTAGTAACAATTCCGTATAGCGCCCACACTTCGAAAACATTAGCGCAATAAATATAAAAAGTCAATTCATATTTACAACCGTAATGTCAGTGATTGTTACATTAAGTTTTGTAATAACTGTTACTCGTAATGGGTTATGATTAACTGTGCTCATATATTTGACGAAATGCTTTGTTTTAGTATCAATAAACTACAAGTAATTACGTTTGTTGACTTACAATTAATATAGGGACTGTCAAAATCAATATTATTCTAGCAAAGTTTTAATTATTTTTTTCGGTTTTCTGTCTAGCTGGACGCAATACTAGATACTTAGTACTTTTTTTGGTTTCGGCTTTCGGTCGAACCAGACGCAACACTAGATGACCAGTACTTTATTAATTGTTAGATAAAAATCTCATTGCATGATTAATGCAATAATAATTGCAAGGTTGTAAATTATAGGGTTAACGCAAAAAGATAAAATAATGCAGAATAAATTATAGGGTTTTTACAAAAAGTGCAATGCAACGCCATTTAAACTTCATTTCACATGACGTCGCATTATTTTCTTTCCTTCTACAAAAATCAAAAATGAATAACATTTAAATTATCAATACCAACATAATTTACGCCTATAAAAGCGATATTACGCAAATAAACACTCAAAGCTTACCTCACTGATAACGTTATTTATTAAAAGCTTTCCGGCTTTTAAGAAAACCGATTTATATATCAGAAAGTTGCAAGATTATTATGCCAAGAAGTTGCTTAATATTTAAAGGGCCGGTATCAAGTCGACCGTCCACTGCTACGTAGGATATGCACGGAGAGGTTTGCCACGGTAGCTGCGCGGTTCATTTGTTTTCCAGTCACGCATCCGTGTGTAGCGTAGCGTGGCCGCGGTAGGGCTCAGTGGACGCTCCCGTCTACATTTTCATCCAAACGAAAGCACAGAATATGGAACACTCCGCATTTTAGGGATGTAGCTACAAGTACGCGGCGGGCTCGACTTGTTGGGCCAAATCAGTGATTGTAATGTAGTCAGAAGAGTTACGCGATAGAAAGAGAGGCAACTTCTAGGTGAACATAACTGTAGGTAATTAGCGCTGTGCGACCTGAACTGCACTTTATTGTGTCGTAGAGTTGCTTTTGATTTTGCTCAGTGAACCATCTGTGGTAGTGTTGTCTCGCAGTGGACTATCCCGGCTACATTTTCATCCAAATCGAAGCTATAAGTACACTTGCGTAGCTTAGCCGTGGGCTGCTGTGGAGAGTCGTCTTAAGCGACATATGCTGGGGTGTTGTCAACATCACTTCACCCACTCGACACCTACGGACCAAGATGGCGTAATTTGGGACACCATATAACTGTCCCCGAAATGTCGGAAGCGTAAACAATTTTTTGATAATTTAAAGCGAGTAAAAATTTCCGGATAAAGGCATAGCGACAGCTCTTCACTGGAGGAACAGGTAAGCTTAATAGTGATCGCATCATTGAAAGACAACTGTTAAAACCATCTGAATTTTGCCAAAAACCGATCGCTGTTAGATTCCAGTTAAGAAATCGGTGGCCACCACGTTATGCGTGTCAAAAACCGCTCTCTAGGAAAACACTCGAACTTACTTTTATAAACCTTCAAGAGCCCAAAAAAAAAAAACAATAGAATTTTAATTGTTATCGATCTCCAGGAGAGCACCGCACTGTCAATGTTTCATGGCAGTGACGTCATTCGCTGGTAAATTGCAGACGCTATGTGGCGGCCACCGTTCTTCTTGGAAATCGTAGCTTTACACTCGTATTTTTGCCGTTTTAGATTTAAGAATACCAAATTAGAAACCTATTCATGATACTACTAGACTAGGCTACTGATGATTCCTTTCACAAAATCAATAAAGCAATTTTAAAAGACACATGCAAGAAATTAATAATCTCCCAATACTAATTGGGCCAATTTACTTCAAGTCTTCGATTAAGACTTAATGCTATACAGTTAGCGTGAAAGTGAAAAATAATTGGCAGTCGCAGACTATGAGTGTGAATAATTGAATGGTAATTATCGTACATGAATGAATTTAACGCGTAGAAAAATATATTGGAAGTTCGATAAACTGACAGAGTGAATGAAAGTGACGCTTATGAATATCATTCACTCTTTTGAAGGTTTGAAAGAAAATAATATAGTTCTAGGTAAATAATAAAGATCGTAAATATTAATTCCCCAAAACTACCCTTTGAAGAGGTGGAGGGGGTGTTGAAGTTCGAAAGGGAAATTACGAAATCCATGCGGACAAAGTCGCGGGCGAAGAGCTAGTTAAGTAAGTGGATAAAGATGCGGTGAATAACGATAACTGTTTAGTGGGATTAGAACCGACTTAACCTGGTGAACCAATTTCTAAAACCAAGGCCGTTTAGGTTAAAGAGGTAATAGCGACATTAATATTAAATAACTACAATGATAGACTGCCAGCATTCTTCTCCAAAAAAGGCAAGATCAGCATTGCCGATAGAATTTTTACAACGCATCATTTAAAGCTTAACAGGTGTATAAGTTGCATCACAGATACTTTCAAGTTGGACACCTTGAATTGATTATTGTGCCCACACGTCAAGTCGTAGGTTTTTATCACCGGAGACACGCATTCTTAACACATCAATTTGGAACTAAAGAGGTTTTGGCACTTGGTCAAAAAACTATAAAAGTCATCTAAATAATGTTGTTAAAACTAACTAAGACATTTAAAAATTCAAAATCACCACTAGATTTAAAAAATTGCATCATAATTATCCATTCAGAACAAAGATTGCATGAACCATGTTTGAATTTAGTGATAACTGAAAATGTTGTAGAAAATACTAAACTAAAACATGAGTAAACAATTTATATAAATATGTACAGACAACTATATTTTTTCTTTTCAATGTTCATTTAACACCCGTATTTTTTTTTTAAAGATATAACTATCTTACTACTACGCTCCTGGTTTTGAAATATTCATAAATCTACGCACCTTTTAGACCGGACCCTGGTATATCGCCAAGTATTGCTGCTATAATGTCCTGAACTAGAAGGACACAGTAACAACTGAAGACTGTTCGGTCTCGGCTGCCTCTGCTTCTTCACTCTTAGCTTCACCACTTCTTCTACTTCTAACTTCTCTAGTTTCTTCTCTTTCTTTCCTTCTTTGATTGGCGGCTTCTTGGAGTCCACACTCCATCTGCGCTCATCCATGATCCGCTCTTCCAAATTCAAATGATCCAATCTCTCCTTAATGTAACTCCTTGTACGAATCAAGTCTGGAGTCGTATCCAGTTTATCATGTCTCCTTATTTCTATAGGAGACAAAGGAGGTCTTCTTGGCTCAAATACAACTTTGGAGTACTCGTTACTTCGACGCCAGAGACGGGGCGAGAGTGGCCAAAACCGCCCATTTTGTTGACCAGATTCCATCACCATTTTGGATTTTTGTCACTTCACAAATTCACAAAATCAAGACTTTCTCGATGCTAAAATTACAATTTATAAAATGAGAGCTTTAAATCCTCAGACACTTATTCAAATGTGATACGATAGCTTAACGTTACTAATATAATTCAAGACTAACACTGAACACGTCCGTTACATCCGTAAGCTATTCATATACTAAACGTTGTTGAAATGAAAAGTGCATAACAAACGCGCCCACGCAATCAATCATGCGAAACGTCTACAGGAACCATAGATAAAGATGGAGTGACTGCTTCGATGAGTCAAACAGTAGTACAATTGACGTAAAATGTATTAGAAATAATATTTCGGATATATTTTTATTTTCCTCAACGGTAAATTTTTCTATAAATTCATGTTTAGCTTTCCATACTGAGACTGTTTGAGATAAACAAGATAATCATTGGAAAAAAGAATCATTCTAATAAAACATAGGAATATAAATTGCCGGCTAGTAAAAGCAGAAAAACGATGTCAAAGCAAATTAAACAAACGGCCTAATTAACTTTAAGCATTGAAACGAATTTGACCCTAAATGAGGAAATTTTTATCAATTTCTATCATTTGTGAATTTTACATCAATTAGTGGAATTGAGGGCAGCGACCGACAAATCGCGGGTCATTATGACCAAGCGGCGCTAGCAATAAAAACCGTGTTTTTGTGTTTTATTACAATTTGTACCAACTATAACAGGATCTGCGTACATTTGGCGGAGATTTTATGGCTTTTTCCTGTCTACATATCGTAAAAATTTGTAATTTAAAAGATTGTTTCACTTTCCGTGCGGAAATGGTTTAAGTAAACAGATTAAAATCTTACGAGAACATTTACTCGTAATTTATTAGTAACGGAAAGAATAGTTTATCATTTTCCTGCTTTTGTTTTGAAAATCTTCATTTTAGGAAATAAAATCGTGAGAGACCGAAATGAAGTAAAAAAGCGGCACCCTAAATACGTTTTAGCATTTTAACAGCACGAGGGGGATCGCAAACCGTTGACGACTCCTGACGACGCACTGATAGCCATAAACTGTCGAGGAGTCGTAATGGCTGCGATATCGGATGTCGCCGAATAGCGTTGCATACTAAATGCTGGCTCAGGAAGCGGGCGACAGGACGCTAATATATGTGCTTATAGGCATGCAAATGTACTGATGAAGTACATAGATAGCGTATAAGTGGATACAGAGCTTTGTACCTGGGGAGTGATTTAGAAATGCGCTTTTGGAAAACGAAAATGAACTATCAGTTGTGAACTTTATGAAAATTTACTCAGGTTTAAAAACGTAAATTTAAACTATATCTTAGTATACCAATTGCAGAATACAGCCAGAAATTGGCCTATTTCCATCACCACTTTCTACATCTAGTAAGATGCACTAGATACCGCAACTGATTCACCGATTGCATTCAAGGAAAAAAAACGCAAAAAATCTCAAAATCGTTGAACAAATTCTAACGTGCTTCCTAACAATACTTACGTAACAACATTTAACGATAAAAGGAAACGGAGACAGTACTTAAAGTTTTAATAATAACACGAAACCAAAACCCCTAAGTCTAAGAAAGGAGCGCAGGATATAACGAAAGGACTCAATGCCTTGAATCAACGGAAGCGTTCGATGTGTTTGACATTAATATTACAATAGAGTTGAGTCAGCGACCAGTAATTCTTGAAATTCAAACGAAATCAATGCTTGTTGACATTGTGGAGCCAACGTGTGGGATGCGTCGGACATTCTTGCTTATAGCTTGGTTATGATTAAGTGTTAAGTTATTTAATATCAATTATGGGTCATCTCTAGTTATATTGGGGTCTCCTGCTACTGTCTGAGGTTATTATGAATCGAGGTCGGTAAAGTTTAATTCATCATCATTAGCCTTAGCAGTCCACTGCTGGACATAGACTTGCCCAATCGCACGCCAAAGTTTATTAATAAAATATTGAGTAGTTTCAATTGTGTGTGTACCTGTACGGCACACCTTTCGGGGAAATCCTAGGCAATGTTTCGTAACATTATTATGTGACGGGTTTACCGAACGGAAGTTTCTAATTAATAATATCTAATCTTCATAATCAGTTCATGTTTGATACAGTTAGTATTGCTTAGTTTAGTAGATTATTAGCTTTGGCCATATAGAAAGAGAAAAGATACTGGTGGTCGAACAACGAACGCCCTACGGTATCGCGGAAGACCCAGGCGTAAATGTCGAAACGAGCTGGATGCATGTAGGCGGGATTGGTCCAAATTAGCTCATTATTGAGTTGAGAGGAAAAACGAAAGAGAGGCATTTTCCCTAAAGTGGGATAACACAGGTTGAAAAAAAGCTTTTTTTGTTTTTCAGTTGAGCACCACAAGCAAGTCTTTGTTAGAAACTAAGTTCTTTTATTTATTTATTTACAAGTAATTCCTAACACTGACTACGTATTAGTATGATGAAATTCTAATAAATAAAAGAACATAGTTTTGTATATTACGAACGGTTATTAACTTCGCTAGGTCAACAGCATCGGTCAATGTGTAGGATGCGCATAAGCAGCGAAATTGCGTGCCTCTATCCACGTAGTATGGCGCGGTGATTAACGCATTATGAATCAATAAATCCTTCACAAATATTGTAATTTATGAGTACTAACATTTTATTCTTTATATAGTAAGTGATATGAGCATCAAGGGTAAAATGTGGTGGGGTAAAATATTATGTCGGGTCGTTCGTTGTATGTACGGATCGGTGATTTTTCTGTCCGGGAATTAATTCAACAGTAGCAAAGATTTTGGAATCATTTACTGTTGCTATAATAGCGAAAGATAAAGATGAAAATAAAGACCTAAACACAGTTATAAATATTACTTTTTTGCTTGAAAAATCATCAATTTTATCAACAAAAATTTATCAGAAAACAAATTACGTCAAAGTGACGCGTTATCATGAATGAGGATCGTTTTCGTCGATCTCAACGGGCCTGGTAAAAAATGTATTACTTTCAAGTTCATTGCCTGAAAGTAAAACATTTTTCATCGTAATTACCTTTTTGCTTCCCGACCGAGATTGTGACAAAATTGATAATATTTCCGACTCATTTAAAATACATTTGTGCAAAAATTTTTTCTGGGAAAGATATACAAATTTCTGAAAATGCTGTTGGTATGAATCGATTACAATCAGATGACGTATTGTAATCTTTCGTAAATCATGAATGAAATGTCCTTCAATATGCAACAATATCAAATACATTCAAATGGTCGTAACTTTATTCGTAATTCAAAAGATAAAACCGATGAGTCGTCCAATAACTGGCCATTTATTGTTTACAGAAGCCATAAGCTAAACAAGGAAGGCATTTGCAAACTGATGGTATCTTTCCGCAGCGCTTACTTGTGCAATTTATGGGCTTACAACTTGCACTACAATAAATAATTCTTCGGGGTCTGTGAATAACTTTGGGACTTATGGACTTACGAACGGGGTGGCGGCAAACCAGACACCTGTTCATAACTGTATTATAGAATACACTTAATAATATTCACAGATTAATACAGATAGGACATTTCGCAAAATCAGTTGAATTAAAAGCGACTCTTGTTACGACACAATTAAAGTGCAATTCAGGTCGCACAGCGCTCTTGGGCGGAGCAACGCCGTGTCCTCGTAGAGGCGATCGGCGGCGGTGATCTCTCGCGTCCGGCCCTGGTTCAGGCCATGGTACGGAGCGAGAGGAAATGGCAGGCCGTCACCTCCTTCTGCGAAGCGGTAATGCTCGCGAAGGAGGAGGCGGAACGCGTGAGGGAGAGGCAAATTTCGCGCCCTCACGCCCCTATCCGCCGCAGGAGGAGACGCCCGGGGCGGGAATCGCGAGCCGATTTCCGGCCACCGTAGGCGCGGGCTTGCGGACGGTGAGCAATGGGTAGCTCGCCGTCCGATAAGGACCAAGCCCGGGTCGACGGCGCGTTGTGTTCCACGCGCGCCTCAAAGAGATGTCAGCAGAATTGACGGGGTCCGTTAGGGCCAATGCCTGCCGGGGGTTCGAAGAAAACCGATAGGGAAATCGTGGCCCCCGGCAACAGGGCAACCGAAGGAACACGGGTGGGTTTTAGTCAGTAAGAGTCTGACACGCCCTCCCGCTCCACCCAGAGCGGGAGAAGTTATTTGATAATTTCCCACCAAAAAAAAAAACAAAAAGTCGCACAGCGCTAGTTACATACAGTTATCATCACGTTACACTCACTGAATTGGCCCAACAAGTTAAGCCCGCCGTGTACTTATAGCTTCGTACCTAAACTGCGGAGTGTCCCATCTATATTTATCTGTCTATATTTCAAACAAAAATCGAATAAAATAAAGGGAAAAGAAAAGTGAGAAGAGCATATTGTTATATAGGTTCCAAATAACCCAAGGAAATAAGAAGACAATATGACAAAGACTCATTAGCCACAACCAATGAATAATCCTTTCCAGAAATTTCGTCACCTAGTCAAATGAGATCCTAAGTAAGCTTCAAATAACCCTGGTGCAAGCATTGTTGGTGACAATAGCCGGAAGCCGTTCGGCACTGTATGTAGTACCTGATGCCGTACAAGGTGGCCTAATACCGTATGCAGTGGTGGTCGCTTATTGTTGGGAATTATGAGCTGATGTGACTTTGATGAAGTTGAAGAATTACGTTTTGGAATGCAGTGATGTGCATTCTGAAGATGGATATTTAAAATTTTCCGCTAACGTTGTCCGTTGCAAGTTTGCAACTTTATCGAACATAGCTCAGAAAGGTTGACTATGCGAATTCAAAGAGATCAATATTCAGTAAGGATGAACTTCAGAAGTTCAGACTGATCTAATAATGATTATTCGTTTCCTACCTATTCCTAAGAACCGCATTACTTACACAAAAAGATCTTGTAAACTTTTAAGGAACTGTTGCAAAAGCGTCAATGTACCCTGTATTAATGATACAGTTAACTTCTTAACCGTATAGTTCGGAAGCGCCCCCGATTGGACCCGAACACACAAACCTCCGCCGGCTCGGTAGTGGGTCCAATTGGACCCCAGAATTACCACATACGACACCCTTAATTGATTATGTAAATATTTATTATACTACCCATTAAATCTTATGAATGTGCGTTAATTAAGAGAGTTGAATAAAAAACTCAAATGTTTACACCTTAAATCTTTCATATTTAACATGCAAGATTATTAATTTACCTTTATAAAATTCAAGTCTGTAAATGCTATAATCGCCATTTTGATGACAGTCGAGGTTGAGGCTAAAAATCATAAAAATTGGGGATTTCGAACATCTAAACTCCACCACAGGGGCAGTGAATACCACATCATTTAATTATTTGACGAATTCATCCATTGTTCCAGTTAGGTAAGTAGTGGTAATGAAGTTTTTGATATCCAAAGTCGAAGTTTCGCGCCAATCCTGCGTGTTTACATTTTAACTTTTCACTAATAACACACATACACATGTAGTAACGATTTAAAATGTGACAAATATTGTTAAAAATATTATAAACACCTAGAAAATGCCCTAATCTTAACGTAATTTACGAACACAGGTCCAATAACACGTAATATTCATTACCACTACTCAATTTGTGTTAAAAATATCCGACCATTATTGTTTTTTTTATTGTAATGATGTGCGAAAACGATTATGCCAAACGATTTCTTTTTTCAATTTTGATCGACTCGATTAATTAATATGTCGAAAGTCAGAAATCGATACTTGAAAATTGAAATAAAATTGTTTTAAACATTATATACATTAAGCATTGTTTATAATAATTATTTATACTTTTCTAAAGTAATTTTAATAGTTTTTTGGACATTATGTATAAAACGAGTCAACAGACAGGACGGGGATAGATACTTACCTCATTTATTAAATTTCGCGCTTAATTTATTTGAATTTAAATTCGGAATGCGCTCGCTGTTCAAAACTATTTTAATTTTTTGGACAATTATTTACTGTAGATTTTAATTTTGATACTTTCTGATAGTTTGCTACAGAATGCCCAGTATACATATTTTAGGTAGGCGAAACAAAATTTTGTTTGGGAATAAATTAATATAAATTAATTCTATGAAGTGGGCAGGTATTCCGCAAACGTTTTTAAATGACGTCCATATTTTTAGTTGTATGAGTTTGGTAGTTTTTGTTTTTAATAGGTTACTCTTACTTGAGTAATAGAAATTGTTTTGTTTTTGTTGTAATTTCCCAACGGAATTAAAAAAACTGGCCAAGTGTATGTTGGACTACGCACAGTAAAGGATTCCGTAGTTAGGATGAATACTTATTTACGCATAAATATTGCACAGCATCAATTTTATCGACAGCAAAAATAAGGTTGTATTTCTCGAAAACACTATAATAAACAAAATTAATTCTGTGGTTGTAACCGAAAATAACCTACATCTCAAAAACTATTGACTTAAAAAGTAAAGCCACAAAACATATTTATCATTTTAATTAAGAGATCCAACAATACACGCTTTATGTGCATAGTTTTTTTTCATCCCTCGGTTATATGTATAGGGAATGCCACCCCCTATATTACGTCTATCGTAATTTCATTACACCATTGTTTAGTGGTGCAAAGAATACACCTTTTTCCAAATTTTCATCGATAGAGTAAATAGTCTCCGTGTAAAGTGGCTGTATGACATCCGGACGCACGGACAGACGGACTTGACGAAATTAAGAGGGCCGTTTTTTTCACGGATTTTGGCTATCGAGTTTACAATCCGCATGAAACTGATGTCTATGAGAATTAATCTACAATATTATTATTATTTGGAATAGCCGCCATCTTAAAATCCAGAATGTTCATCTTATTCGATATTAGCACTATCCCCCCGAAAAACATGAAAATTGTAGTCATGATGAAAAATTACCAAACGATACCAATGATGAAAAAATTGAAAATTTTCGAAGCCACCATCTTGGATTTACATTTTAACGTCACTATCGGCTTTAACGCCTTCGGCAACCATGAAACCGACTCACACGACGAAAAATTTGAAAATTTTCGCAGCCGCCATCTTGGATTTACATTTTGATCAAATTCACACTCTCTCTTTCTCTCTATCAAATAAGAAGAAGACAGTCACAAGTATGAACACTTTTTCGCGTGACGATTTATGCCAGTTTACTCCTACTGCAAGTCGCGTTAAAGAACTTAGTTCCAAAAATAATATAGAATAATTAACATAAATATTTGGGAACCCCACTACAAGTCCTTTCATTTGATATGTCACACGGCATAGTTTGCAAAACTTTTTTTACTGTCTAGTTTAGCCCCCAAAAGTGACCCCATATTCAAAATTCATTTATTAACGTTACACTTCTGTATTTGGGTCACAGAAATTCATATGTGTACCAAATTTCAACTTAATCGGTCCAGTAGATTCGGAGCAAATTGGCTGTGACAGACCGAAACACGAGTAATCCTTTATGGGTTCCGCTTTTTCATTCGTAGGTACGTACGGAACCCTCAAAAGTTACTACCCTATCCACACTGTATGTATGTACTTACTTATAAAATTATTAATATCAAAAATAAAATAATTCATGGAAAATATACCAAAGAGTTTTTATTCAGTTTCTAATACTTTTTTACACTGATTTTATTGCGAGTATCGATTAGGCTGAATGCTACGTTTGAATCGATATAAGAAAATTGGGTAGACGGTCAGCACTAAGAAGTGTCACGTCGCAACACAATTTTTAGTCATTTTCATCAAGATTTGATCGTGTTTTTTAAGTAGTTTATGTTATGAAACATGGTAAAAGTAAGAATGCAGAGAGAATGATAATATCTTTATTTTTCCTTTTTGCATATTTTCAGCAAGAGAGTGGGTTGTTTATGTACATATTTTCAGCATTTTTAAATTACCTACCTTTTGGATAGGTGTAGTAATACCAATTCTGTACAACTTTCGCAGTGTACTGACGCGGTTTGACTGATCTCAACATATAATTAAAGATATTTTCCACAAACTTATTGTGTAAAATAGGCGCGGTAACATATTTTTCTTAATAAATTCGAATGCTGAAAATTGATGAAAATTTCTGAATTTCATGACTGAATTCGCAACACCCCGTCGAGTCAACTGATGTGTCACATGTCAAAATCTTGTCGAGCAGAGAGGTTAACACAGTACATGACTACCTACATACCTATCTACTACCTAACACATACTCAAAGGATATTAATATGTGCTTAGCAATAAAAAACGATTAAAAGAAGTTAGTTAACATTTCCCCGCCCTAAATGAACAATAACTTTAACAGGGCTTTCAAAAAGCGAATTCCGGTTACCATTATTTTCGTTCAGCAGCTGTCTCCTGTCAAACTGCAGTGAAATCCGGTAGTCGGCCATTTTGGACTGCATAGCACAGTGTCCCAGATATTTGGAATAGCCGTGAATGCCGTGATTTGGAACGACTTCCTCACAGAAAGGCATCAAATGAGTTTGTTTGGCTTTTGTTTTAGATTAGTTCATGGATTTCACTTGTTTATTAGATGGAGGGGAATTAATGGAATGCGTTTAGTGAAAGTGAAATTTTATTTGCAGTTGTTAGGTGTTCATCATAAAGGCATGTTTGAAGTCGGAAGCAATCGAATAACTAATAATAATCGTTTTCTGTGGGGCAAGTATTAGTTAGATACGATAAAAATCTATAAGGGGAGGTATTATCTATATTTTCATTTGACTAAATATGGCATATTGTGACACATGTCAGATATTATTTATTATTAATTTATTTAAACTTTTCGCACAAAATAAAAAGGTACAAAGGCGGACTTAATGCCTTAGCTATTCTCTATCAGTCAACCAAGGGTGGTGAAGAGATTAGATGGCAGGTGCTCTGTTTGAGAAGAACAAAGGAAAGAAAAAATTAAAAATATATCTAGCTATCAGAGAAAGAACACTATTTAGTTGCCGCTGTTTGCCGACTTGAGATCGTTAAAAGGTTGGTTGATAATCCAGCGCAAATGTTTTAAGTGCGAACTACTTCCGTTTTTTTTCAACTTTCTTATAAATAACCAGATCAGACGAATAAAACTTTTAGCCTAAGGGCTGTAAAAATAAAAACACCTATCATTCAAGAAGTGAAAGCCATAAAGACCTGTCGTACACCAAACACGAATTACTTTTAGCCTCAAGACTTCATAAGAGCTATAATTTCGAAAGCACACGCAAATGGGGCGCAATAATTCAAGCATATATGCTGTACTGTGGTCTTATCAGCTACGAGCCCGCAAGCTCGGGTCCCATAACGCATGGTCAAGCCTGACATATGGCTCACATCAATCACTGCGCTGATTTATCTGCTTGTTTCCGCATATCATCGGATTGCGATGTCATTTGTTCCGCTTTCATTGTGGTCCCAACGGATTATGTGTGAAAGCAATTTTGTATAGTCTTTTGTTTTTTATGTGTTCGGATAAAGGTGGAAAATCTTTCTTTGGGTGAAAAATTACAATGAAATTGCTCCTTCGCTTTTCTGTCACAAGTGTTATGTAGAACATCTAAATAAAATATATTGTCCCACAAAAACACACTTTTCTTAATTCTTACCAACTATTTCTCACCGCAACACCAAGCAAACTTTTGCATTAGTGTTTTCTTTCTATTTCTCTCCAACGTTATTACTCCCAACTTTCTGAGTACCTTTAACTCCGAATCACACAATTAGGTACTTCATTAACTACTACCTAATCTTCCTAACAACCACCAACTTCAGTAGCCAAGTTAATCGAACCAAAATCTGTATGTAGCCTTGACTTGGCCAAGTCTGAAGCAAAACTGGTAATATCATCACTAATCAATAGTTGAATGGAAACTGCTTCGTAACGCCACTTAATAGGCCAATGAGGGAGTATGTTTGCCAAGTTCGGTGCACGTGCTAAGTATTAAAAGTTTGAGGTATTGGAAAGATAGGTCGGCAAGATATTGTGTTCATTTTTGGTTCATTAGTGTGATCACTGAACATGCAATTTTATTTGTAGAGCAAAGATATATAAAGGTGATAGTGTTGCTACGTATTCTAATTCCTTGTTTGAAACAATCTACTGGGTTTGTTTTTTTTTGGGGATTTATTAAATTATATGTCTTCTATCTCTCTTAAAAAATACATTTTGCCTGTTATATTTTTCATTAACTATCGTATACTGCTTTCAATGTGTCTTTCTTTCCACTTTCCAGTGTACATCTCCCTTAATCATACAAGGTGACTAACGGATCTTAATAATAAGGAAAGTTCACAAAAGCATCAACCTCAACCTGTTTTTTATATTGCTATCACCTCACCAATATTCATTTTCAATTTACTACATGAACAGACAAACTTTTCTCAACAACTCGAACTGTACCCAAAAGTAGTTTCTATGAAAACCTAAACGGTACAATCGCATGTCCTACACCCATTTCATGTTTGCCTAGTAACAGTAACACAGAAACAAGTTAGATAACCGAATGTTTCACTGTATTGTTAGTTTGTAACCACTGACCAACAGTGAAATACTAAATGGTAACAAACATTATGAAAACGAGTCGAAAGCGTGCTTCTTACTGCTTGTAACTAATGTGTATTGTGAAACATGGGCTAAAGTGGGCCATGAAAGTACAAGTTACCTCAGAAGTTCTGAATGGTGACAGACTGAGAGGAAATTCTATCTTTCAGTTTTTCCAGTTTAAAACATAAACTAGGAGAAGACGGAAAGGAAGAGGATGAAGAAGAATTGTCAATGGTGACAACAGACAGATTTGCACACCAGGTGTTTAGAATAGTAAAATATTAAAATTTAATGATGGATCTGTTTGCACTCTGCAGATTGTACGGAGTAGAATGCGACATTTAAACTTGTTTGGTCTATTTAGATTTCAAGCTTTTGAATTGTTCTTGATTGATAACCGAACTACAATAAATGAGTTCAAGAAAGTATAGTATTTACCCAGTACTTCCTATCCTCCTCCTCAAGTTGTTAAAGATGTGAAGCCGTGATGTTTGCATGAGTTCTTGTAAGTGGGTCGAGTCCAGAGGAATTAGAGGGGATTATGTTACGGCTTCTGAAAAAAACTGTACTCTTGTTGTGTTTGGCAAGATTTATTTATGCGTTGGATTAGTTGGGAGTAGTTTTGTAATAGAGGATGAGAGCATTAGTGGCCGTAGGGTTTCCAGTGTTTTAGGATGTGGGATACCTCAACACTTGTTTATTTATTGTAACAATAGAATTAAGTACTTTCTCTGCCCACAAAAGCTGCCATATACTTTTGAACAAGAACTTACGAGTCAGGATAACTGAAAGAAGACATACCATGTGGGGACGATAATAGGACAATACATGAAAACACTGGCAATACCTACTGTTGTATGGGAGTGTTTTGAAAACATCGAATACTTAAATCCAAACATCAAAGTAATAAAAATGATTTAATCATCAATCTAAACAGTGGGCCGACTATGGGTTTTGCCAAACAGTCGACTAACTACAGTGACTAATTGGATATTATGCAGGTATTTGATATAATTTTGTTTCTAGACTGTGAACGTCATTGGTTAGACATACAAAGTTTAATTTACTGTCGTACTGACATGCCCACCCTTTCTTTTTATTTATTTTTTGTGTGGGAAATTATCAAATAACTTCTCCCACTCTGGGCGGAGCGGCAGGGCGTGTCAGACTCTTACTGGCTTAAACCCACCCGAGTTCCTTCAGTTGCCATCTTGCCAGGGGCCACGGTATCCCTTTCGGACTTTCCCGCGACCCCGGCAGGCGACGTGCCCGCCCTATATAAAATAGTGCAGTCAAAGGAAATACCGAGTTTTATTTCGATAAAATAACAGCTAAAGTGCTTCTTTCTGAAAAAATCTTTACTCCGTTGAAATCTCAGACCAACAAAAAAAGAAAGACGGCGCGCTGCGAACATCAAAACTGAAGCCACCTTTTTATCTATGTGTGAGTCGAAGGGTTGCCATTTTTATAAAAAATACCCCATAACTTGGGTAATAATATTTTATGGGTAGGCTAATATTGTACAAGTAAGATATTGTTAAGTATGGCATTGTACCTCAATTGTTTAGAAGGACCTCTATTCCGAACAAAACAAAAAAAATTACATCAGAAAAAAAAACAATTATAAAGTGCACCTTTAAAGCAAGAATTGTTGTGTTGGGCCTTGGAAGACTCCGCTGTTCCACTTAGGCCCGTGTTACAGAACCTCACTCAAGACTCAAGCATTACTTAAAGCTAGTTTTAACCAATCACAAGGCTTTAAACGAGTTTTATGTAATGCTTGAGTTTTGAGTGAGGTTCTGTAATACGGGCCTTAGAAATATCCATTAATTTGCAATTGAATGTAAAAAATTCAAAATACAAATATAAATAAATAGGTTAGTTTAAACTATAGAAAAACCAAATAACTTTATATAAATGAACGAGCTTAATACAAAGAAAAAGGCAAAAAATGCGCCTAATTGTGTGACGTGTGCGAGTGTGGGTGAGAGTGCGCTAGTACGAGAGTGTGAAGTGTGTAGCATTCTCTGTCTACGGTGTAAGGGTTAAAATTTGCATATATTTAGTTCTACTATAGGGTATATCTTTAGGTGTAAGTTAACCCTACCCACGACAGTGTCTTGGGATTGAAAGAAGTGAAATACAGCTTCTTTCGATAACCATGCACATAGAAATTCAATTATAAGTTTGTTGAAGCGTAAATCATAACATTGTCGTAGGTATGTATGAAGTCATTATGTAAACTGTTTTGAAATAATATACGTAGGTAATTATATTGTCAATTACCTTTATTAAATATAAAAAGATCACAACAACAAAATCACTGACTCTGAAGAAAAGTAATATCAAGATAAATCGTAACAAACAAAAAAGTTTTTTTTAACCATATAGCTTTTGGTCACACGGCGAAGTCCACGATTAGTTAAATAAAGGTCGTTATTATCAAGATGATCGGAACAAACCACGCTGGTTTTCGACGGCAGCCATTCTGGATCATTCCGACTATATCTTATAGTTACTATCCATTTACTTTTCATTCAGTATTAATTGGAAATCTAAAATATTAAATAAATAAAAAAGAGAATATGAATATAACTCGAAGTAAGAAATCACATTTAAATTTGTTGAATCGAATGGGAAAGATTTAAATCATATTATGGCAACCCTCGCACTTTAAGTCACTGCTTTCGTTTGTTGAGGTTATTTGTTCCAAGTAACCTAAAATTCGTTTAATAAAAAACGATGTTATTTCAAGTACATCAATGCTTAGGGGTGAAAAGTGATTCCGTGAGACTTTTTTTGTGATTTGCTATTGTTTTTATAAGTTTTCACTACACAGGAAAGCATAATTATATTTTTTTTAATCAATGTTAGCTAGACGACGACTCATGACGTACTAAGAGCGATCAGCATGGTTTTAGTGTAGGTGTGTGCGTGAGCGGGTGTATTTACTTGCAGGAGCACGGTTTTGTGGCTTCACTTTTAATGTTCGCGGCGCGCCGTCTTTCTTTTTTTGTTGGTCTGAGGTTGAAATATACTTTTCCGTAGATGACAAGATGTAGGTTTTATACCTATATCTATACAAATAGTCGCGACCTTTTCCTTAACAATGTGAAGCACTACAATCGCAATTACATTAACCTACATTTGCGACATTAAAACGATTCTGAGAGGGATGTTGTTCATCATATTATTCTGAGCGATAAGATGGACGACAAAGTAACTACATAAAGTATGTAAGTATACGTATAAGTCGACTGAAGAGGAATTAAATATATTATATACATTGTTCTAGGTAGTCATTTTTAAGTGAAAATTACTAACTTAAATAATAAGGATTTTTAATGGAAAATGAAGGCAAGTAGACACTGCATTAAAATAATGTATTTATAACCTTTTTACCCCACTGATTAAGCAACATGATTTTTAGGTTACAATAATTTTGTCTCTTGTTAAACAAAATTCATCTGAATCAGTTCAGAGATCACAAGCCTTCCTAAATGTTTATCTTATACAACTACAAGTGAACTAGAATTTCAACAGTTCAAAGAGAAAACGTACACATATCAAAACAAACAGTTACTCCGAGATTCGTGAATTGATTCCACTAGCAAACTGTTGGAGTGTTGCACAAACATGCGTGTAACGAAATCACAGCGAGGGTAGTATGGAAATATACACAATAGTATGAGGAAATGGATGACGAGAAGTTTAGTTAGGAGGTAACAAATATGCAAGTTGTTAATAGGAGGGAACGAGCTGTAGAATGCTCTAAAAAGGTATATTAGGATCGATGGCGGTGTTAAAGGATAGAATTCGTCGCAAAAGCAGGTCGAAAAAAGCAGGCGAAAAATTATGCATTTTTTCAGAGACTGACCGCCTTCAAGGCCTTATCATCAATGCCATCATTGTTGTGGAATCTGAAATATTTCAGATTGACAGCTCTTGAACGTGGTTTGGACATCCAAACCACGTGCAAGAGCTGTTCAATTTCATTGGTAAAATTCGCATTTAGCATCTGAGAGATAAATAATATGTTAGAAGTAGAAGTTTCTATATTTGTGATGAGAGATAACGCCGTCGATTATATTGTCCCTATTTTACTACCGCGGGTTACTAACAAACTAAACTAGAAAGAGACAGAGTACATGAAAACACGCAATACTCAATTGACCATACAGACAATTAAGGACAATTACAACGACATGGCACGAACAGCTGAAAATTAAATAAATAGCTAAAAGTTTTTCCTCTGTTCCTGGAATTGCGGAAAAAGTATATTTAGGTACAGCTCATGGTGAGCAATCAACGTGGCCACCTACTGGGCTCAAATAATATAAAAACAAAGAGGAAAACTATCATCGACACGAAAACAAGAAGATGGTTAGCAATAACGCAATAGGTGACACTAACGTTTAGTCGGTTTCAGCAAGTGAGGTTGTTCAAAACTCAAAAATTCGTTCTTTTCTTAAAATTAAATCAAATCAAAGATATGGATACGGTACGGTACGGTGCGCAATCAAAATAATAAAGACAACTAAATAAATATCCAATGACGTAAATGCCCTTATAAATAAACAAAAAATAAAGTAATGAGGAAGGCGAGCATCCTTGTTAGGTTCTAATCGTGTCTCGGGGGAAACTGTTGCACGAAGTAGCTAGATATACAGAAGTCCAACTGCATGCAAAGTGGGAAAACAGCACGCGTAGCATGACAACCATAGAAACGGGTTTTCTACGGGTTTTGTCGACGGAAGAATAGACAAAATGATAGAATGTGATTGTTTATCTGTCATTTTGTCTATTCTTCCGTCGATAAAACCCGTTTCTATTGTGGTCATGCGTGCAGGCGTACGCACACAGACGCGTACGTACGGCGATCTCAAACGAATGCACGTCGCGTGTGCACTTGCACTCGCTGTTCGTAGTCTGGTGTCTATATGTGCGTGCGTTTGCGTTCATTGTATAGAACAGTACTTCTGTACCTACATATCTTATTTGGGACTGTTGTTATTATTGAGGATCGTTGCTGAGGTCGTTCACTTCTATCGGAAAAGCGTTCCATTTTGTTGTAACCTTTACTGGTGGAAATATTGGAATTTATTTTAAGATCTACCTAGATCTATCTAGAGTGTATAATAGGACTTATTTCGTGTTAGTACTGAGTACTTACTTTTATTTTATAAACAGTTCCATGAAAAGAATTTATTTACGTAACTCTATTTTTAGGTAAGTTTAAAGTTATTTTCAGCGTTTAAATGGCCACCCCTTACAAACCGGTGGTTTCAGAGTAAGGGATAAAATTAGAGATAAACTCAAAATTGCTCACCCATTAAATCAAATTTCCTACTGTCAAACCTAGAAACTTCAATAATTTTCATTACAAGTTTCTTTGCTTCGCATCACAATAGGCCTTCAGCTCAGTTAATTACATGACAAATGACAATCCAACGGAAGCCTGACAAATTAAAATACAACAAAGGCCTGTATTTTCCTCAATTCTCTAGTGCTTGTGAACTGACAATAGAAATACCTATGTAATTTGTTCGGTTTAACGACCTGACTGACGCAGTGGAGGAATAGATTTGCTTTGAATTATGCTAAGGATTTTAATTTTAAGGTTGCTGCAAGCAGAATTTGACGAACTGATACAACTAACACCCAGTGCGAATGCGATGCTTTTGATCAGACCATGTCCTGGAGAGTTCCAAGTGCCAGTTCACTTTCCAGTTAACGGTTCCTTTGATGATCAAAAGAATGCCACTGATGCCGCAACCAACGTGGAATATAAAAAGTCAAATCAAAGTACCTTCGACACGAATAAAAGAAGAAGAATTTTAAGTTCAATCGTTGATGGAAGTCCATGATAAAGAGGAAATCTTAGGACAACGTTGAAGAACTATGTATCCTCACAAAACATCGTGAGGTAACCAAAATGAGTCACCGGGTATAAAATCGACACCAAGCAGTGAGTAAGAGCGGTGATCCAAGCTTGTTTCCAAGCCAAGGGAACTTAAAAATGGGCACGCCACAATTGCAGCGATAAGTCCCCTTTTTGAGGAGTAGCTAGAGAGGCGCCACGGCGTCCTCCCCTTCCGCCTGACGCAGGTCCTCACCGGACACGGTTGTTTCGGGAGGTTCCTGTTCCGGATGAGGTGGAAGGAAACGCCCGGGTGTCACCACAGTGGGGATCGCCCGGAAGACATGGTGGCCCCCGGCAACATGGCAACTGAAGGAATACGGGTGGGTTTTAGTCAGTAAGAGTCTGACACGCCCTCCTACTCCCCCCAGAGCGGGACAAGTTATTTGAAAATGTCCCAACCAAAAAAAAAAAAAAGGGAACTTAAAAATCTTAGACAGATATCGTGTTTTGACTGAAATACGATAATAATTATTAATAGTATTAACAAAAACTGTATTATGACTGAGGCTTACTAACGACCTGGCTCGGATCCAAAGGACGATGACTCAGGTGTTGAGGGAATTCCTGAAGCGCCTGATGTCACAGAGCTGGGGTATTTGGAGTACGGATAATTAATGAATAGTTCGGGTTATTGAATTATTTCTATCAATAGCCGCCTTAGGAAATAACTATGAAGGGAAGGAAGGCGTCCTTTTGTAATGTCAAATTCAGAAAATAATTACTAGTGTCAAGTAAACAAGATATAGTGAAAATAATTTGTCCTGGTTATGATGATACTAAAAGTCATACAAGACATGTGAAAAGCAAAGGGCTTCCAACACAAAGACACTAAATATTTTTTCGTCTCCACCTCGGTTTCCAGAATAATATTGGCATAATTTGAATGAATCACATTCGTATTAAGACACCCAGTTTCCTGGTTTTATAAATAATAATGATGTAAGATGTGTAACTCGAGATTTTTCAGAGCATATTTCTGTTCGGGAATAAAATAAGTGACGACAAAGAGTGAGGAGACAAAGAAAATGTTATTAAATTAGATGAAGCCTAATATATAACTTAAGTAAAAATCAAAGATATGAATAGAATATTAAAAACAAGAAAACCTTGCACCAACCTCACTGACAATGAATTAAAAGAGACAGAATTGCTATCCAAAAATGTACGTTAGCATAATACTCTGAAAAAACTAGCAGACTACAGACCTACTACACCGCTACAGTGCCAAATATAGTCTAAAAGCTTAGAGCAATTACAGTTAATAGCAAACAGAGCATCTAGGAGACCACCAACTGAACGGGCCGAAAGCCGAGACCATTTAGCTAATGGGATACCCTGCAAATGGCAAGCTACGAGAAATATTTACTTCGAAGAACCAACGCTGAGACTGACGAAATTGAATTTCTGATTTGAAAATGAAATTGTGGGACTTCTTAATTTAAGAGAACAATTGATTCATGATTGAGTTAACAGTTTTCTTAATGGAGGAAAAGTTTATTTTATTAGACAGGTATAGACTATAGACTTAGTAATACTTGTTATGCAAAAGAAGCCTACAACTGATTTAATATATTTTGCTGAATACCTGAAGATTGATTGATTCAATCGGTGAAAAAGGTGGAATCAATCAACCTTCATAATTATGCAAATTATCTTAATCACAAAAGTTGTAACTGTTGTACTAATGAGTAATAATAGGTGGAGACAAAAAAAATAAGGATAGGGTTAGGAGATAATCAACGAGAAAATAAAATCTAAAGATTCTAGACAACATCACAATTAATTCATAATCACATGAGTCAAACCAGTACATATTTCAACCTAAAACGAATATCAAACAAGACAAATCCACGGATCCACCTAACATAAACCGCTCTAAAATTTACGGAAAAAAGCCGCGACAATTTAGATAGTGGAACATCACCACGAAATTGGACTAACGCACGAAACGTTGAAGTTAATCACGATACTAACTGACATACTGACTCATCGACGTGTACAAACAACAACAGAGTGGATGGCAAAATAAAATGTATAACTAATACAGTGAATGGTAAAAGTTTCAATGGAAACTTTAGCGAGGTTGAAGTTTGGCACTTTATTCACAGTTGGTCGGTTTTAATGGTAATATTTGTAGCTTTCATGAATGGTTTTGAATGTAAAGTAGTGTTAGATTTTGCAGTTAGGTTACTTGCTCAGGTTGGTGGAAATAGTGATGCAGTTGATATAAAGCATCAATTCATCAATCAGAATGTCTCGGATGATGAATTGATGACTATTGATTATATGGATCGTAGCATCGTAGCCCAGAGTCGAATTTCTTTGGTTAATAGGTTGAAGGACACTGGACGAGACACAATAGAAGTTTTATTGTTATTACGCCTACGGGCGTTTAGTGTTCCTCAAAGTGTTAATGTTGATTGCTTAGATTCTGAAATTGATAAGTGTTTCTGTTCATACTCTATGAGTTAGTTTATTTTTATTCTACTTTCATGGCTCGACTAGACAATTGATCAGCATATTTGCATATTATTCAAATTACCTGTAACCATGCACACTAGACCTCAGCCGGAAAATTATTCAACCATTATTGTATTGTTGATACAAGTGTACGACCACAAACTTATTAATTTCAGTAGGTATACTACAAAAATATTTAATTACAGTATCATAAGTAATAATGGCTGTTCCCACAAAGGATAATTTTACTTCAAAATTATGACGTTATTATCTTTTATCGTATCAAGGAGGCTTTATTAAAAAAAGTCTTAATTGGGGCTATTATCTTTCGTACACGGAAGGTATACTTAGGATATTATCTCACTGAAATATTAACTTTAAAGATGGGTTTTTTTATTAAATAATTTACCTCAATGGGAGTTTTACCAACTTTGGGATAAGTCTTATTTTTTATTAATCTTGTTAAAATTACTTCATTTGCAAGTCTTTCTTTCATCATTTCGTTTCAGCTAAAAACTGTTTCACTTATTTCATCATTTTTATCATCATCATCAGCCATCTCACTTTAAGAGATGATTAAAGTAATAAGTACCTATTGACTTTTACTATAATTAATTCTGTCTTTCATTTCCACATTACCTTTAGAGCTCTTCATATTAAATTCATCAAAAACAAATGTACCTCAAAGTTAGCAAAGCCTATATAATATGTTAATGCAAAGAGATTACGTCCTCTGTTTGATCAGGATGGCGCAGGATCATCAATGAACGCGTATTATGTAAGTATTAACAGATTATTCGGGTTTTCATTAACATAGGATCAGCTAAACTACGTACCTACAGCATTAATAGTGTTTGCTTAACTCTCTTTGTTTCCTTTTCTTTGTTTAGTTATATTGGAATTTAACAGTATTTTTTAAGTAGAACTACCGTTAAATCTAAGTTAGCTGTTGAGATTGATTGGCGAAAATAACGACATTTAATCAAATTCGACAATTAAATTGTTTCTATGAAGTAAAAATGAGGTTAAGACAATTTATCGTACAATAGACAATAGTTATTCAATAGTAATAGACGATTGCGTAATATCAATAAAGCAATATAAATACATTATCCAGCAAACGTAGAATGTAATACAACATCTGTATCTTAGACTTTAGAGACGTGAGGTACTTATCTTGTCAATTATAAAGTAAATACAGATTGCAAAATCCTTGTGCTTTAATAGCTTAAATGTCAAATGTTATATCCGTTTTATTTGTAACCAGACTTGTGATAAACAATACGAATGCATCGACGGTTTCAACCTTAATTATTGAGATGTAGATGAATCCGTTACTGAATCATTTAAAATATAATCACCATATTATATTATTATATGTTTCACGAAAGAAAAAGCCCCATAAAAGTTATTTAACCGAAAAGAGAAGGAGGTATTAAACGAAATATGTACATCTTACTCGAGAAGCGCATCAAAGCATAGGTACGCATATTAAAGCAACGATCATTTGCTTGTCAAACACGCAAAATCTCTCATTAAATTAAACTTGTATGCGAATACGCAGAGCAATGTACACAAGCATTTAAAAACAAATATCGTACAAATACCAAGTTTATGTTCAAAACAATAATTGTTTATAACAAGCATTAATTCGCGTCTATTTACTATCAAGAAATGTAGGAAAATCGTGTAGCTTGTCATCCCACGCTTATAGTAAGAATCGATTGAATAAAACGAGTTATTCTGGCACTGGACAGCGATGCACTGCAAACTTGCTGCGAATGATTAACACCAACACAAGACAGTAAATAAAAAATGACACTACTGTTTCTCGGATGATTGTAACATATTCTGGAAACTTAATACTTACTTGTGAGTGAGTGTGACCTGCTTATTCGAAGAACTAATGAGTAGAATCATAGAGTATAAGTTTTCAATGTTCTTCGTTTTGAGTCGATGGTAAATAAATGTATTATGTTAAATGAGTTGGGCCATGCCAATCGCGGCATCAGTGGCATTTTTTTGGTCCTCAAAAGTGCAGGTGTGTGAAAACTTTGGACACTCCAACATATGGGATGGTTTGGTTTCAATGGAAACGAAAAAAGATAGTGAAGAATAGTGCAAGACTACATCCAGCAGTTAATGGTTATAGGAGGAAGGAGAATTTAAAACAGGTATTCAAGAGTATGGCGACACTAATCGTTTCTTTTAAAATGTTAACCGTTTTGCAGAAGAGAGAACATTTAATTGAGACGTGAGTGTCGAGTGATACATCACGTTAAGGTAAATTGTCACCAATTGTTCCTGGAACAAGCAACCCGTCTTGAAGTTGACACTAAATACTTCTCAACATGCCTCTAGTAATTACACTCATCCCGCAAAGGAAATAACAAGAAGACAGGTGTAATAACACCAACTACGTATACTCATATCATTATACCTTGTTCCAACGTGATTGTCCACAAACGTAAATATGCACTCTTTAAGTAAACAAGTAGTCGTCCTTATCACATGGGCTCGTTTTTATAATTATGCCTTTCGCTTTATACCCAGGAACTATGATAATAATGCGTTGATAAATTAATATAGCCACATATTTTCCGTAATGTTTTTATTTCGAAGAGTGGAGGCCAAACCGTGGTAGGTCGGGGATAATTGAAAAATTGAATTCTTGTGATCTTTATCTTTTGTAGTAAATAAATAAGTAGTCATCATAATTACATGTCAGAGCTTGAGTCGGTTTTTTTTGTACCGAAAACAGAAAAGAATATTGAAAAGCTTAATAAGCCTATGGATAAAATCGCTCGGAAGCCTCATGAAATTGACAATTAAGGAAATGTTGGAGATTCTGGATAAAGAAGCGAATAATTTATGCAAAATTAAATAGCAAATTGAATTGGATAAAGCGTACGAAGTAGAAATGTTGAGTGCAGATTTAAGAATTTTAAATATACACGAACATGTTAAGCCGAATATTGCTTTTGAAATGTAGGTTAGTGAATTTTTAACAAATAGAAAGAAGTATTGAATGCTTCGATGTAGAATCTTGATCGAAGATTGAATGTCAAGAACCCATCTTAATGATTGGCTCTACATATCGTGAATACCTTTACACGAAAAGAGGTATGACCCAAAATATCCACAAACAAAGAAAAAAGCCCAAGTAACGCGACACTAACCGCGGTTTAGTCAGTTGTAATCTAAGTTTAACCCTAGCACGCGTGACTCAACTGCCCGAAACGGAACGAGACGATTTGTTTAACAACAGCCGGGCTGCTTGTACGCATAAATATGAGTAAATAACGTCATCAAACAGACAACCAATAGTAAAGCGTTTTACAACGAAAATATAAATAAAGTTTGAAGAGAAAATTCAAAAACTTCGGATGAATTCATCTGTTTAGTTTCACGCACTAAATTTTAAGTGTTTGGTCTAAATATTTACTTTTCTAGATTGTTGAACTCAAATCTAGGGCACCAAGATAGTCTGTAGAAAAGAGATAATACCGTAATGGTCTTAAAGGAGAGATCCTTTTGGGCTCAATAGTACAAAATACGTTTTTATTTCCAAAGCAAATTAAAGCATGGTCGTTTTACAAATTGAGGCTGTTATTGACACTACAAAATATATTATAACTGATTATGATATATTCAAACGGATTAGTCACGGTTTACTTATAAATGCCAGGAAATACCACCGTTAAGGAATTTTATCGTGAGACCTGACCTCATAATTATTACACCTCGTAGATCAAGGCCTTAAAGGAAACACTGATTTCAATGTAGAAACAAAATTATTTGAATATTCGTATTCTTGATCTAATTCAGGTGCACATCCATAAGCAATTTGAAACTTCTTTTTATTGGATGCAACTTCCTGTATTTCTTAATTTGTCACATCTTTCACGTTAATTACTTAGTTTTCGAAAGTTGTATTGCTTTTTATTCGTTTTTCTTTATCTTCATTTAGATTTGTCTTTTCATCATATCAATCACCAACATCAGACCCAAAATATTAATGTGGTAACTTTAAAATAAATAGAGCCAAAGTAATAAATGACACATCAAAGTTTAATTTAAATGACCAATTCATTTTAACTACAATTTCAAACGGATTACCATCGCCATTAATTTAATTTCAGTAAACGATTTAAATGATTACAATAGGAATGAGACCAATGGTTATGCATTTGCTGACGACAACTACGAATCGTTGAATATCAATATTTACAAAAAGATTAAATTGTGAAGACAGAACTGCAATTATATCAGTCAGTGAGACTACTAAACAAACTGTTACAAGAATCAAGGAGGTCGAAGATTGACCCCGTTTTGTTTGAGAATTTAGTTCACATGGATTAAGAGTAAATATTGTGAAGTAACACGTTCTATAAATTTTTGGGAAGAAATAATTTGAAATTGATCAATGTTGCGATTGCTTTTATTGGGTCAATTTTGTATATAGTTTTTTTACCGGATATATATCTTCAATTTGCGCTCTTGCATTGTAATTTATATCGAAACCTCTGACTGTAAATCTCCAGTTTGTTTCTATTGGTTCTGCTACTTCAAAAACATTACTTTGTGTATCTGACATTTCATTTTGTAATGTTTATGCTTAAATATATTGCAGTAACACTAACGTCTAAACCACGCAATCTACACACTTAAATTTTATGTGTGTCTAGGTTATCAACCAAGACCTAAGGCTGCATAACATATCATTTTTATGGTGTCTTGTTTTACAGGTTTAAATAACTTTATCTGACCTCTAGTGCATTCCTCGATATCGGTTTGCATTACAATTTCAGTGTTCACATTACGATCGATAGTATTGTACCTTCTTCTACCCACAGCTGGGTCGATATGGGTGTCAAGTGCTGGGTGGTCCCTGCTACTAATAGATCAAGTCGTCATTTCCTGCGTATCTGAAGTGGAGCTTCAAACAAGAGGACGAGATTGATGATTTCTTGTCACAATTTGGTGGAGGTGTCGTTTATTTGAACTCTTGTAGTGAGCGAAAGCTATTATTGTTTTTTTTTAATATTTTTTTGTGAATTTAACTTATTTAGTTAAACATATTTAGCAGGTGTAGGTTCCTATCCTAACAACAATCAACAGCGTAATACATTACTTATTGTTAACGTAAAATTCGACGATTCGTTCGTCAACGAAATTCTTCTTTATATCATCGAATTTTTTTCTAGATTATTTCCACTACTTTTGAATCTGTTACTTTGCTTTCTAGTAAACTTTCAATACTTAATAATAATTGTCAATGATATTTACAGTGTAACCTCCCACATTTCATCACAATACAGTAAAGACGCAACAGATGTGTCCAAACGTTGAAAACTCCAATAAAACGGAGAGATCTAAATAAAAATGTTCGTGAAGGGTGACAGCGTCGTCTGCAGCAGTTAAACTGTCTCGTTCATTTCTAACTGTCCCATAAACATTGACACAAAGGACGACTGTCTCTAAACGGAGAGAGAAAATTGTGGAAATTGTTTGGTCACGTCATTTTATTGGATTTGTTTGTGCATTGGATGGGCTTTCACTATTTAATCGTTTCTTTTTAGTTTTATGATGAAGAGCTTTCGTAATGTTTAAAGCTTTAGAAATTTTCTTTTGAAGAGATAATAGTGAAACTCGTCAAATTAAATTAAGAAAGTCTGGGATATTGGCATCTTGACATCTTGTAAAGTTAGATGCAAGATAAACGGACCGTTCAGATTAAATAGGCACTTTATACCAATTAGACTTTTTATGTCAGCATACATGGCTATTTGACTAGCATTCTTAGTTATAAATCACATGCTTTAACAGGAAGGTAGTGCTCACAAAAAAACAATGACTAATATGGCAACCTGGCCCGAGAATTTAAAGCTCCACAAAAAATAAACAAAATAATAATAAAAACCTCTCATAAATTCACAGTTCACAGAAAACCACAGAACAATGGCACATCGAAAAACTTCGTTATATTTCGAAAATCGAACTCGCGAGTATACGCTATTTCAAACTTCGAGCGCGCGGTCCGCGCCGCATGCGCAGCGGTCTGAGACTGGCTGGAGTCGGAGCACACCGATCGCATCATTCACCTTTGCCACCCATCTCTTTCACACATATGGAGCTTTTAAAAGTTAGAAGAGGACGTAAAAAGCTAGTGGTTTTTCTCGAGATGACGCGGAGGCGTAATTTCGCAAGGCTCTATCGTCAAGGACGATGTACAAAACATTATTGGAATAAATATAAATAAAATGTGAATTCTTTTTGTGAAATGTCAGCTGGCTATGTGAATGGTGGTCAGGCATGTAGGCGCGCAGTTACTTTTATATTTAGGTCGTGTCGTACGTGCTATTAACACATGCTTTATGGACAAATTAACGTATTATAAATAGACGTTTTATGTGACAACCATGGCGTATCCGATGAAAAGTGTGGACTACTTAAACACAAGCATGACACAAGAGTAAACAAAAACAATTTTTATAATAAAATGGTAGAATTTCGAAAAGATTTCGGTTATGTGACCTGACCTCTATTAGCCTATTAGGTCTAGAAAAATTACTCTCTAAAAAGTTATCAATATTCATTAAAAAACCGTTACGGATATTCATTTACAATATTGATTACAACAAACCGTTGCTTTTTAAAAATTTTGACCGTTTTCTGCACAGATTAAAAATATGCAAAATAAATTGATACAATGAATAAAATCACATCGATAAAAACGGGTCGATATAAATAGGTGCAACATTTTAACTGCTTTTATGTTAACTCCATATAAAGTCAATACACTCTGCGATATGACATTAAAAGTAATTGCTCTGTGCCTAAGTTTTTGCACATATTGAGCGGAACCACTAAAAGATAGAAACAGAAAATCCATACAAATCTGCGAAACTACATTTCTATAGGCTTTTTTGAAAAACTAAATTAATATAATTCTGTTTGAGGTTACATAAACATCGCATCACGCCTGTGTTCCCCGAAGGATTCGGCAGAGGTGTACCTTACAGTTCCTACACCAAAATTTCCTCAGTTATGTTTAAGTCCTATGTAATAGGGGGCGGGCCCATTGCCATCAAACTAGCACAAATCCAGGCTCCGGGCTGCTACAGAGAAATTCCAGATGGAAAAACCCAATAACACTTGGTCCGACCCGGGAATCGTACCCGGGACTTTATGCTCAGCAGTAGCGCTTGCATCCAATTAGACCAACGAGGCAGTTTAGGGTTATTCGGTTAATCTTTGGCAGGGTGTGTAGAATCTTTTTAACCGACTTTTTTTTTTATGTATGTCCACCGATTTCTCCGTCGTTTGTGGACCGATTTTGAAAATTATTTTTTGTTCGAAAGGGTATGCTCCTAAATTGGTCCCATATAAATTGTATTAACTTTGCTTGGGTAGTTTTTGAGGTAGCTACAAAATACGTATTTTTTTCCCACTTAGTATGTAGATGATATGATAAGTTCCTGTCACTGGTAGCAGGTAGTGGTATTCGAATGTGTGTGGGGTAGGTACCACAACTAAAAAGTGAAAAATAAAAACTTTTTACAAAAAAAATAACAACCGACTTCCAAAAAAACACTACTAAGTGAAAATAACTTTAATTTCGGAAGTCGGTGGCAAAAAACATAACACAAAACCCAAGACACCGACTTCCGAAATTAAAGTTATTTTTCACTTTGTAGTGTTTTTTTTTGGAAGTCGGTTGTTTTTTTTTTGTAAAAAGTTTTAGTGACAATATTTAGGCAAAAAGGCGCACTCAATAAATACTCTTTTGACAAAGTGATAATGGGCTTAGAAGCGCAAACATGATGCCTTTAAAATATGAAGGCTATGGGCCACTTATGGCCAAAGACAGAAATAATGCGCTTATTATGCATCTGGTTTACCGAGCATTGAAAGTGGATTTACTCTTTTTTTCTATAATCTGGCAATAGGTACTGACGAGGGCGAGTTTTATATCAATAAAATGCAATTAATCCATCGTTAATCGAAGGTATGCGAGGTCTTAGCCAGGTAGTCAATATTTTAGCTCATATCCACGTCCGATATTATTTTATTCATGAACTCGGTCTACCGTTCGTACGATATACGGGCCTTTTTAAGGTTTTCTGTATTTGGTATCGATCAATAGATCGATTAGGTTGTTAATTCGATCTTAACAAAGTATTTTATTGACCTAACGGCAATTTGTTGTTAAGTGTTTCTGAATTGGAGTGATCAAACAATTTGTCCGTGTTTCAGAAGGTAGGTATTTTGAGGCTTTTTCAACTATTTGCAGAAAGCTAGGCAAAGATTTTGGAAACCAAAGAGCAAATAACTGGTTAGCTACTGCTGAGCCAAAGACTGAAGCTGAAAATAATGATAATATTAATATGTTAGACGACCTAAATGAAGCAGGAGATGATTTTGGTGATTATGGTAAAGTGATATCAACATTCGACGTAAATGTCTGCGAAACCCAGGTTCAGCAGAGGATGTTTAAGAACTTATAATAATGACGATGAAGCAGAATAACAAACAAATAATAAAAATGTAGAGCAAAGTAATGCTATGTCAGTATATTACATTATCATTTATATACATAAACAGTTCGACACGGAACCGATCGCGTCCGTCAACCTCACACCAGAGGCCGTTACTCAGCCGAGTCAAATATATGAATTATGGATATTATTAATGCACTAGATTTGAGCTGCGGTCGCACTTACTGATATTTAGATATTAACTCAAGATAAGGTTAATAATGGTTTATAAAGGCAAGGATGATGACACAGATGCCTTCTTAAAAGTGGAAGAGAACAATAAGAAGATGGGTAAATAAATGGATCTTTGTGTCCTAAACTAAAAAGCTAAAGTACTGACGCTTGAATACCTACTAATAACCTACTATGAAATGCCGTAGGAATAGAGGAACTAATTGATGAAGAAATCTAGATGATTTATATTAAAAGTTATTCTGAAATCATACAAACTACCTAATCAAAGACTTATTTGCCTCTGGGAGATAGAATCATTTCTAAGCAAATTTTTGTAGAGATGGAAAACGAAAGCAGTCGACGTTAAAACAAACAAAAAAATCAAACAAGGTAAGTTGTAAGCTCGTTAATGAGCATACAGCGGACGAGCTCGTTTTCATAGCTAATGAAAAGCAAAGAAATCTCCGAGAGGAGAGAGGAAAAACAACTAGTATGACAACGATAGACTAATTAGGATCCAATGTCGAAATTTGAGTCATAATCAAGCAAATCGGAATATACGAGTATTGGTGCAGGTTATAGACAGAATAACATACAAAGTTCAAGATCCAAAAGATTTCAGTGGAACACATGTCATCTAACACTTTCAACGATGAGCAATTGGAAAAGCTTATAGCCAAGCCAGCAGTGATAAAATGTCGAATGATGATGATAAACATACAGACAAAAATCTGACGTTTACGAATCCCCAAGTACAGCAATATTTCATAAATATGTGTACGCTCGGCCTAGACGAGTAACAGTAAATGGTATAAGTAGATGACGGTACCTAATGACTCATGTAAACACTGCTGTTGCGATCATGAGGAACGTTCACTTTTTACTTATGCCTGTGCGCAAAGTATGCTATGAGAGGCGAAAGCAAAGCTGTATGCTTTTCTAGATGAAACGCATGTTAGAAATCCAGGTTTATTTTTGAAATGCATTAATTATTTATATCATTAGGAAAAGGGCCTCTTTCAAAAGGCAGTTATTATAATCGTAACCTATTTCACGCCTATAGTAGAATATAACACGGAGTAAAGGAAGGAACACACAGGAGGTACACCTCTGACCTACGCTTCGGGGAATCAAGACGTGGTGTTATGTTAAAAGGAAATAATCTTTTGGAACTCTTGGTGAGCAAAGTTAACCTCAGGAAAAGCGACATTGGTGCATTTTGTAAATTGACGTTAGCGGAAATGTAATTATTTCCATGATAACGTTTCCAAGATTTTTTTGTTTCAAAGAGAAAGGGACTTTAGTCAGAGAATTAGTAGTGTTTATAGTATTGACGTATGCAATTATTGTTTTAAATGTCAAACACATTAAGATTAAGTATTTGACCTTTTGAACAGTTATCTTATACGGAAAGTTTGTTTTACTACGTGACGAGAATGATAATTTGTGTTTTGCGTTTTAACTTAATCCATGATATGTTAACTTCCTGTCCTAAGATTTCCTTGTGGATTTTTCTTTGACCACCGAAGGACTAGCAAAGAAGCGTGGGTGCTTTTTTTCAAATTGTTTGTATTGCCAGTATCTTTTCAACATTTTGTTGTTTACATTTAGACAAAATTTTATCTTCAGCTATACTAACAAGAATATGGACCTGGTCTGAAATAAATGTTTAATAATAATAATAATAACCCCACCGCCGTATCTCTACGTTGACGTCGTGGTGGGGCTTACGCGCTTCGAACTCTGGGTCTGTGCCGATAAAGTTTACTTTGCCGAAACAGGTCTAGGGTGAGGAGCTAGACCAAGAGAGATACAAAAACCCGCAGGGCAGCATGTGGCGAGCTGTTGGGCAGTAGCGACCCCACGGACCCTATCTTCCGGGAGAAGTCTTGTTCCTCACCTCTGGCTTGCCTTTATTGGCCGGCTAGAGTGAACACTGACGAGGAATAGAGCTCCCACCTCATTCTTGCCTTTATTGGCTGGCTTGAGTGGAGATTCGCAAGAGCAAACATGCTCGGAGGAAGGAAGTATTCCAGTAAGATGCTGGTAGGGATCTTGACCGTACTTCCGGGATTGTCCTGATAACCGTGGAATACCTCTCCACTCCTCATAAGCACCTCAGGACATGTTGCCCCCTTGTCGCTACGACACTATGTGCTAGCGACCGTTTTCGGGGGCCCATTATTGAGTGTGCAAGTCACCCCCTGCCACTTTATCCGTGTGCATATAAAACATAGATCAGGCAGGGGCCATAGTCCTTCCATAGTTCCAGGTGACCAGTCCACTTTAGCAACCCAAACCCATAGTCCGATATCTTTGTTTCCATATCTTACAATAGTCCTACACCAACCGAGGGTTGTCCTTGGCTGCACTTGCATAGTGCGAACAGGGATAATCGTCGGTTGGTACCTCATTTCATTAAAAACGTCTAAGGGGCCTCTGCGAGTTGGCTTCGGCCCCTCGTAAGCCTTCCTAAGGTCCGGGACCCCTGGGTCCCGAGAAATGTGAAAGACGTATAAATAATAATAATAATTACCTCGATCTTTACATCGTTTACACTTTGGTGAGTACTTATCTAATTACTAAAAGAGCCACCTTTTACTGAGAAACCTTAAGCACTCCTCAGCGCACATCGCATTAGCTTCGCTCTCGCTGTGTCTACCGCTAATTCAAATCGTGAGCCTGGATCGTGACTGCCTTTAAACAGGCGATCTCTACAAATGTACATACATGTGTAAGTTAATCGTTTTTTATTCCGCGTTGCAGGCCCGCGGCTAGGTTTTGACTTTCCATTTAGTTATTTCCGACTTGTAATCTGGTTTTATGGGTTTTGTTTTGATATGTGACCGGCTGTATTTACAGCATCATTGGACAGCCTCAGTAAGTCTGTAAGGTCTTTCATTTACCAGCCAGTGGTAAAGTTTATTAGGTTTTGTAATTTTTCTGTTAGGTAAGAAAAGTGGTGATTAGCTGTCCTATAATTTAAATTTGAAGCCGAGTGCCGGCTGCAGAAAACTGCATTAAGTTATCTTTATGTATCATTAAAATTACGTGGCATTTTGACATAATGTCGACATTCGTCAAGGAAGTAGAAAAAACTGAAGGAAAAGTCACCGAAGTTTTCCTCCTAACTTCCCCAAAATACACCTCGCCGTCACTGGCAAATACCCTTTCCTTAATCTTAATATTTGTGGTACAAGCCGGTAACAAATCTTCAGTTATATTGGCAAACTTAAGTGATCGTTCTTCGGCTGGTCCGAAGTTTAAGACCACTAAAATGTTCGGCTTATTTCGGACAGTCTCGGTGTCCTCAATTGCCGAAGTTTGGCGTCCGCTTGTATTTATGGAACAGTCGTGTTTTATTGCTCTATAAGAAACTTGAATAATATGAGGACCACAATGTGCAGCTTGTGGACGTTGAAGGCCACATTGTCTGTCGTTTTGAGCGTTTACTTGCAACGGTCCTCACTCATGCTTCTAAGTTTGCATAAAAGCGAAATACGAAAGCTCGTAACGAAATCAGCAGCATTATGCTGAGATAGGAACCTTTTTGGCTTTATGTTAATTTGAAATGTTCTTTTTAGTACTGCTTGTATTTCCTGTGCGTGTCCCAAATAAAATATTTTTATTTCTTTCATTTTCTCCTTTAAATCTTCAGAACTGTCCTCCAAACCTGGTATTTGGCAGAGAATGTCCATAAATATTGCTGTTATTTGATATTTTTTTCGAAATTTCCTCTCCCAAGTGGGTTGAAAATTCTATCCGAGCGAAGCTATTGGAAAACACTTGCATCAAAATGAGGGCAAATCCCCACACGGCGGCGGCCATTTGATTAACATAATGACATTCAAAGCATTATCTAATTAAAATGCACTCTCCACCATGCTTTTCAAGTTTACCAGGTAAAAATTAGATTACAGATAACCGACTTAACGCAAATAACAAGAATATCAGCCGATGATGTCAATTTCCACCTGATTGGAATTGTTTCACACGTCATGATTACTAAGTATACGTTCCTATATGGGGCAAATGACGACTGTTTGTGGCGGCCTATTAAATCATCTCGTTTGCATTGCTAAGGCGAACTGATTGGAATGTAAATAACGACTGTTAGAGCGAAATATAAGTAGAACACTGTTGATGACTATGGAATAGATCCATCATCAACATCATTTAAGTCGAAAGCACAAAAAAAATCAATATGTGGGATACCTACACCAAACTCATGTAAACCTCATTTCATAAACCTCAAGATATTAACCCTCCCTGCTCTATATATTTACTCGGCCTCAATTTTAGTTAAATCAAACATCAGTAGCTATGACACATTAACAAGCAGTAGACTTAAAAATACATTACGCAATAATACGTCCCACACTGCAGTATATAGCAATAGTATTTTTTGTATGGACATTAAAATATATAATAAGTTACCCATAGACATTAAGAACCAACATTCAATTGGTATTTTTAAAAGGAAGCTAAAAGACTTCCTGATTAAAAAGGCATATTACTCTATAAAAGAATTCCTTGAAGAAAAATAATTATTTAATATTTAAATGATTGTGATACTTAATTATAATGTGATCTAAATTATAAGAATAGTATGATAAAATGTATGAATAATGATAATTAATATAATATCATGTAAAATGTAGGTATAACTGGAATATTGAGTATGTTTATGTTTTATTTTTTTATTGAGTATTTATAACCATTTAATTGCAATGCCTTAACAGGCAACTAAGTTCTAAGAACCTACCTATTGTTAACATCTTCAAAATGTTGTACACTAAGTTCGCCATAAAGAATTTGAATTTTAATTTTGAAAGACGTCTACTGCTGGACATAGGCCTCTCCCAAGCACCGCCACTTTGACCGGTTCTGTACTTCCCGCATCCAGCAGATTCCTACGGCCTTCACAAGGCCATCGGTCCAACGTATAGCCCTTTCAACGCTATATCTTACGGTACGTAGTCGCCACTCCAGAACCGGCTCCATCAGCCATCTGTTCTGCGAAGGATGTGTCCTGCCCATTGCCACTGAAGTTTGGCAATTCTTCGGGCTATGTCGGTTACTTAGGTTCTCCTGCGGATCTCTGCATTTCTGATTAGGATAAATTTTGTTTTTATTCTATGGCTTCGGGTGAACTAAAGAGTAGTTAAGGGCTTGTTCTGTTTCACTATATCAGGATAGTCACTATTCATCATCACTATATCAGGATAGTCACTATTATCTTCATCATTATCATTTTCCTGCCTATATCCCAGATTATATGGGGTCGGCACAATGTCTTCTTCTTCCATACTTCTCTATTCGGCGTCATCTCGGTTATAGGTCGACCACTTAACTGAGTCCGTTCCTGAGGTAGCGCCGCGGTGAGGGGTGACAGTTGTCAGAAGTTTAAGAATGACTGAGCTCTCGCATCACGATACCACACCCCTCCCACACCGCGCACGGACTCAGTTAAGTGGAAGGCCTATAGTCACTATTATGAATTCCAAATACGGAATTTGTGTGAAATAATCTGACTGTTATCCTAAACACACCTTAATAGGAGGTGGTTAATTAAAATATGTACCAAAGGTAAAAATTTCCTATCTACAGTTTTTTTTTCCTTTTTTTTGGTTCTCTTTATAGTCTAGTTTACACGGCTCAAATCTTTAGTGTTCAAAACTTTATCGACGATACCGGAGTAAATCTCCAATATCTTAGATAAAGTATAGATAGATAAATTAATCTTTAGCAGCTTTAACCACATGAATTTCGATTATGATAGGTTTATTCAATAAAGCAAGCAAGATTGAACCACAATTTGAGCTAAATTAAAAAGCTAACACGTCTCAAAATTGTATCAACAAAGTTAATTCCCCACCATTCCCTACAGGCTAAACTTAGTCTAGACTACACATGAGTAATCAAAGTCTAGTCGGAGCCAACACACCACACCGCGACATTCCTAGGATCAGCAGTGAACAGTGACGATTAGTATTCGACTGACGTTTCGCCGTCTCCTGGCAAGGGCACGTTCAGACGGGTGTAGTTACTGGAGAATGGGACGCAATGAGGTTTTATTATGATTTAGAGTTTGTCCGGGAGGTTCATTCGGCGAGAATTTGTGGGAGTAAAAATGTTGCTATTTTTAGTACGCTTGTTATGAAGTTTGATCGTGTCTATACTAATATAAAATAAAGCTGAAGTTTTTGTTTGTTTCAACGCCCTAATCTCTGGAACTACCATTTGGAGAATTATTTTTGCATTTGACATTTTCATTTGAAATTCTATTTAACATCACGCTACGCTCCTCTAAGAGCCGAGCAAAACGAAAAAAAGTCAGAAAGAACGCTAAGCGATAACGATATAAAAGCGCGGGCGGGCGATGCGATGTGACGCGGTGGGTCGGGGCCGAAATTTCACGCCGATGAATCGCGGGCAGAAGCTATTCGTTTATAAAGTTTGAAAAGAAGTTAATAAGTTGTTTCAAAGCTTGCAATCCATGAATTTTTCTATTTTTGAATTTTCTATCTCTCAATTTTCCGTAACCGTTTACAGTCTAACTAGTATTTTCTTAATGTCCCTCGGGTATCATCGGATTTCCGGATACAAACGAATGCTTATTTCCATGTCCATCAATTATTACATTTATCGTGTATAATAATAATTTGAATTCAGAACTAAGTACTTTATTGTTGTTTTGTTTTGATTTCCCTGATATATACTTAGAGCTGTAAAACAATTTCCCTATCTGTCGTTCCTGCGACTTTAGCGGCTCTCCTCCCATTTTTTAAATAAATTACATTAAGTTAAAAGAGTATTAACAACTCTATATACTTTCAAGTCTATTGAGAGCGTCCGCACCAAGTGCAAAGGACAACTGATAGAAACTGACGAACGACGAACCGAAGACTGACGAAACACGAGGTTTGCCGAGGGACATTAAGAACACATTTGTACTGTACGTTACTTGCCGCATGTTAGTAAGAGGTTCGAAGTTTCCTATAGGTAACTTAAAAACAAAATCTGTTGTAGAAACTTAGAAAACGTCTTCAAAAGCTTTAATTATTTCGAATTAGTTAATCGAAATCCATCTGCAATTCAAATGCAACACGGAAAATTATACAAATCCAATTTAACACCTCGTTGACGGCACTTGTGTAAACGCGCCGTCAATACACCAAACGAACGATTCCATTCAACTAAAACAGCTGTTGAATATGTATCGCTACATTATCAGATTAATTACTACATCCCATGGAATTGTGACTGTCATGGTTTTCCTGATCAAGAAAAAAAAAGCGAGTAGGTACAAATCATTCCGCAATTAGTTGGAACAATGACTTTGTGTCATGCATAATGATTATAAAACATGATGTGGATTTTGTTACAAGATTGTGATTAAGTTTTCATAGTAAGTAGGTAGGTAGACCATAGTTATATATATATATATGACGAAATTAACCCTGTAGAAAAATGAAGGAGTTTTTCGACTATCGAGAAAGACCATGCTAGAATGACAGGCTTAACAGTATTTTTTAGGATTTTTGTTTACTTTGCACGGATTTTGTGGCTTGACAAAACAAGGAGATTTCTATATCAAGTGTAAGTTTACATAAACCTTCCTAATCCAATAATTTCTCTAAAATGATGGTAAAAACGTCATCAAAATTGAATTTGAAGCACAGTTTGATCAATATACAGGGTCAAAATAAATTTGGTGCGCAACTGCAAATAAAAATAATTTGATGTTTCTTTTTTGGGAGTCAACGACCGCTTTGTTACTTGAATAACAAATTGAGAAAATCTGTTTAGATATCGATATCCATCACGTCTGCAGAGTTTCGCTAGCTATTTTAATTTGACCCTATTATGGGTTAATTTGACCCTGTATAGGGCTAATTTGACCCAGTATTGGGTTAATTTGACTTAGCATTGGGTTAATTTGACACAGTCTTGGGTTAATTTGACCCAGTCTTGGGTTAAATTGACCCTGTATTGGGTTAATCTATGTGAAAATTCAGACCCTCCATTACTCGAGCTATATACACGACAGCCTCTTTCGGGAAATACAATCGTGAGTCGTGACGTATATTTCATATACAAGCAACTTGTCTGTTTACACGATTTCTTGGTTAATTATGCTGTCAATACATAGGGTACATGTATACGAGGAAATGTCAGTAGAATAATCCACGTGCGTTTAAGAGATAATAATAATGAATCATGATTACGTTTGTATATAATGTTTCCCCGAAGTTTTCCCCAATGAGTATTCAAGGGATTTGTACGTATTCGGTAAAACGTTTTGAATATGTTTTGATTATATTTACGTCATTATGAGATTAGTTTGATATTGAATAGTAAAAGGTCGTAATGTTGTTTTACCGTTTTATAATCTGTTATTGTATGACGCAGATTAATCATTCTTACGTGAGACAATTAAAAATCATTTGCAATCGCTTATTCAACTTGCTCATCGTCTTCACATATAATTATTATAATTAATGTATATAAAATATTGTAAAAGGCTTTTGGAAGGGGCGACTAGAATCAATTTTTTTTTCTTTGTTTTTGTGAATATTGATGTTCAACAGTGCCTTTAATGTGCCTGTTTGGAATAAATTATTTGACTTTGACTTCATTGCATCTAATATTAGGCATTATATGATGAAAACTTTCCTTAGTATATATCTGAGAGCTAGTTTTAGAGAGAGAGAGAGCAATCATCGCCAGCACAGTGGTAGAGCTAGCCCGCACCCTGCGCACCAAGGACGCGTAACGCTTGCGCATGGTGGCGTGGAAACAGTCGGTGCGCGCTTCCGCAAACATGCCCGAGGCGCTGCAGAAACGGGACTGCTCCAACACTGCCCTGAACGCGTTGTTATATTTGACACGAAGGGCACTGTAGGCAGCTTGTGAGTAAGATGCCCACAGGCTGCACGTGTATAGGCAGGTGCAGAAAGCTTTAAAAGCGTGATTTTAACCTGATTTGAACAACGTGCAAACCAACGGGATATCATATTTGTTCTCTTAGACAGTGCCCTCCGCTCCCGCTCAATGTCGACATGGTCTTTCAGATCGGCTGAGAAACCATTTTTGTAGAGGAAACCATTTTCTTTTAGAGGCAATTTGTACCTTTCAACAATTTGCTTGTCGATTTCGTGGTAACGACTGTAAATGGCATATCTACGGCATGATCGCTCGTTTGATATGATAACCGCAAAACAAGAAAAAAGTCTTCTAAACTCTATAAAAACTTCCCAGAGATTATGTGAAATCTTGTTACCTACTATGCGCTATAAATAGCCTCATAGCTACACATAGCGTGCACGACTCAGTTTCCATATAGGGCTCGCTATCGGAAACTGGAAGGTGATGCTGTTCACACGACGCCAAGGTCTGCCGTGACCAGTCGTTAGAAAAACGACGGATATTCCTTTATAAAGAAGGAAAGAAAATCTGTTTATTCTGCATAAAAAAAACGCCTATATTTTTTTTAACGTAAAATACACATATACAGAAATAGCCAAAAGCCTCGTATTTTATCAATAAAAGTGCGTGTATTCAAAGTGTGTGTGTGACTCTGCGTTCAGCGCTCGGTGTGGCAATACACCGTGTTCAAGCTCACGACAAGTCAATCGTCATCCTGAGGATGCCTCGTTGAGAGGTGAAACACGTGTCGATTTCCTTCAGGGTTTTTATGGCTCTTTAGAAATAGCTAAGCGGAACAGGTTACTAAATATATCCACGTCTATTTTATTCAATAAAAGTAGTAAACATGGGTTTATAGGAGGAAACGATTTTCTGAAAAAGCCTGCCCTGGCTGGAGGCCTTAATTTATTAAGGCACCCACAAGAAAGTCCGATTAAGCAGCCGATTACCTCCAAGGTTAACCTGCGAGAAACCATACACAAAAAAAAATCTGGAAAGGTCGATATTGAGACTTGAATGAATGAAATGAAAAATTACTTGGTGGTTGGGACAGACTGGATTCGGAAGGCATAGAACCAGGTATTGTGATGCAATTTCGGAGAGACCTAAGTCCAGCATTGGACTGCTGTAGGCTGAGCTAATTGATGTCTGAATGTGAGTTGTGTTGTGGAATGGGAGATGTTTGATGTAAAAGACATGCTACTGTTTGTTAGTTTGACGTATATTGCCAATCTTGGTCTCACAAATAGACAAACAAATGATTCTTTATTTAAAAACTTATTACGGACCGACACTGTTTTTGATGTGTAAAATATTTCCTCTTGCTTTCCTGCACTCAAAATCTAAATTTAAAAATTTAAATCATCAAATCTGTGGGTGTGATTTCGTGAAAAGGGACGGTAGTGTGTCACAAGAAGCCGGGGAAGCGCGTGCTATTTGATTTGACCAATGAGCGCGCGCGGTGAGGGAAACGACCTTAACGAGGCCCGGCCCCTTTAATGTTGCTTATTACCAAGGTGAGATGTCAAATGTTACACATCATATGCAACTACTGTAAGCCTCGCTCGTTATTTTTTCTTCTCATTTATTTTAGGTATTGAAAACTCGCTAAAGGGAAATAAATATGCAATTATCTAATTGTTCCCGTAAACTATAGTCACCCTACATGTGTGCTGTTTTCGTTATAAAGTTTATTTTATGCTAAGCCATTGACTTTGGTTTTAAAATCTTTTATTGGAACAAATTGTTATTTTATTGGTTGAATGCCGCCAGAATCAAAAGATATGGACACAATGCTTTTAAAGTTATGCAATATTGTATAAGAATAGTTTAATATGACTTTTATGACAAAGACAACCGACTTCCAAAAAAAACAATACAAAGTAAAAAATTACTTTAACTTCGGAAGTCGGTGTCTTTGGTTCTGTACTTTAGTTTTTTGCCATCGACTTCCGAAATGACTGATTCCTGATTCGACTTCGGAGTGTGACTACATAAAAAAAATATATATATTTACAGACGAACGTTATAACCTCCTTCTTTTTTTAAAGTCGGTTCAAAATATTGCATTCCTTTTTTATTTTTGAACAACTTTTAGGCGTTCCATCCCTGACCTCAGGTTATCCAATGAAGAATTTCATAAAAAAAGAAGGAAACAAAAGTTACCATAGACACACTCGAATAAAAATTAGAGACATGTAAATCGAACTAAAGTTCCTAATTTAAAAGAAAATTTTAACCAGTCATGAATATTCTCGTTCATAATCAAACTACAAACTGTTGTCATAACAGAAATCAATATGGCATTGTTCAAATAACTCGATTATGTATTCAAACGCAAACTGTCGGGTTTCAATCAATTGCAACGTTTTGAAACCGAGATCAAATTTAATTTATTTACAATCAAAACATTTACCTGGTTTGGAAAATTATTTTTTTATAACGAATGTGTCTGTTGTAGGTTAGTACTTGAAGATAAAAAGATTAATATTGGCTGATAATAATAAAATCGTTTTAATCCAGATTTCTTAGAGATTTCACAACAGCAGACCAGCTATCTAACCTAACACATTTTCGTAAACGATTCAGACTAATTTGTTTCATTTTGACAGTTCAACAACATTCGTTGCGTTATTTACGTTGTTGAGCAAAACATTTTTTCGAACTTATGAAGCAATGTCACAATCTAAACGCTCTGCTAAGCCTTGTGATAAAACCATAAAACTAGAAATTTTAATTATTATGTAAAATCAACATATACCAGTTTTATAAACACATTGACATTGTTGAAAATTATATTCAAAATGACATGATTACTTTGTAAAGTATTATATTATTTTAACTATTGTGAATGTGGGGACTATGTGGATATTGTTTTTATTTCTCTGCTAGTTTTAGTGATGGTCTAGCAGTTTGAGTAGTTTATGCGGCCTACCCAAATGTCCTTTCTTTGGTATTGTTCGTCGAGTTGAGCTCCTTAAGTTCTGAGTTGAGCTCCACGATTACTGACAAATACTTGCACTGACTGGACAGGTCCACTCAAATCTGTGTGGTTCTTTCCTCAAAAGACCTTTTCAGACACTTACGAGTATCTACATGTCCTCATATGGCCTGACCAAGATTATGTCTGGACTTTAAAAGAGACTGCGACCTCTGAGTTTGTTTCGGCCTTTCTTCTCAGAGTAGTCAGATAGGAAACGCCGAACTCATCTAGCTTATTTTTAATATTTTTTTTATATGACATGTAAAAGTGATTTCGATATCCTATTTACAGAATAAACAATTTCATTTCATTTCAAATGATTTTGAAGAATGTTGCTAATCCATTGGTTCATATGGTCGAAAAATTGGCCTGTTTAGGTGAATCTGCAGTTGTAGGCTTGTAGCCCGCGAAATTCAATCTTCGAAATTCAAATCTTCTAACGTTTTTGCAATTTGCGGCTCAGTGTCAGGTTGTATCTTGATCAATATGATTCGCGACTATAACATAAATATGTATTTACATAATTATAATCATTGAAATCATTAATACATCTTTCTAAGTTAGATTAGTTCCAAATGAACTTTTCCGTAAGAGATTTGTTCCATAAATAACGCATTGAATGTTGTTGAACTGTCAAAATTGTTGGTCTCATTCGTCTCATTGTCATTTGATCACGATCTGATTTTTTTTTTTTTTTAATAAATATAAAAAAATCTAATAAATATATAATCTTATCTTGGAGAAATTGAGGGAAATCTTCAAATAATAAAGGCACATCTATAGCGATTTGGGTATTTTTGATGAGCAGTTGACATTAGGCTAGTGTAACTTAGATAAATTACAAACCAACCCATTAAAGTTTTGTTTGGAAGTAAAAAAGTTTTTTGTTAAGTAAGTCCCTGGTACTTGTTGATAGGTCTACACTGTCCTCTCGTCTATTAACACTGTAATTTGAAAACATTGTAAAAGCTTTTTATTTTTAAAAGAGTAACCGTGGAGTTTCTTGCCGGCTCTTCTCCATAGGAAATTACCAATTGGAACCGTGCACCTAGTTTCTGACGTTTCATAGATGCTCATGTAGGTTTATGTGAAATAAAATATTTTGATTTTGCGACATAACCACACCTCTTTCATCGCCGAATTATCAATATTTGTAATCGTAGTAATACCCAATTAGTATCAAATTAAAGATAACGTCGATCTCCCTAGTCGAACAACCGGAGAAGCGATAAGGTGAGCACACCAATTAGCGATTACCGATTACTCGATTACGCGGCGAATGAACGCGTTCGATACATCATACTAACAATAACAATAGATTATCTAAACAATCTACACATTATCGGTACGTCGCCATCTGATATTCTAGGCGAGGTCAACGACCGATGAACAAAGACTAAGTTTATAGATAAGACACTCGATTGTAGTGGTCGGTTCAAGTTTTCAAATTTTTGGTGAGGAACTGTTTCAATATAATCTGCGTTCGCAACTTGTTTGCCAAACATAAAAACAACTGTAAAACCTACTCATAAGGTTCAGTTTGTGCTACAACTTCATATTTTTCATGACTTTTTCAACAGAACGAGTCCGTCTAAAATCAACTTTATTTACACCAAAATAAAGTTGAAATTTAAGTGGAAATAACATCAATTGGAAACAAGGATTTGAATAAACCTTAGCTGCAAGCAGACGTTCGCACGGACGTAAATAAAATCGTAGCGGGATTTTATCGCGCACTGGATTTTCAACTCTCGGTGTTAAGCCGAACGTTGAAAACCAAGTGCTTTAGTTTGAGAGATATGGGTGAAGTTGGGTTGTGTGTTAGAAAAGGTTGTGGGTCGTGCGTTATTATTATTATCGTGTTAACGTAATTTTTTGAAGAGGTTTGTTCGTATTGTAATCTAGATTTTGTCTAAATAATTATAAGGTCAGTTAGATTCATTAGATAATTTAGGATTCTGTGATAAATAAAAGAAAACTTGCCTTCTGAACATTTTTCAGGACGGAATAGGCGAATTAGATATTATTTATTAAATTAGTAGAGCAGTAATAGTAACCTGCTAGTTATCTCACGAAACTAAAAACGAAATTTGGATTGTAACCATTAATTTTCCAGTGATCAAGGTTGCCATCTAGTCACAAACTTATAAAACTGGGTCCAATTGTGAATCTTAACCATCCACCCACTCAAACACACACAAAAAGTTTCATCAAAATCGGTCCAGCCGTTTAGGAGGAGTTCATAGAAACGTACAGAAGAATGATATATACAGGGTTCTTGGTAATATGTCAGCAATCCATTAAGGGTATGTAGGAGAGGTCATTTACAACTAACTGACCCGAGCCTAGCCTAGAATCATCATATTTGAAGCCAATAGAGAGTTGTGTTGATGATTCTGATCCTGACTCGGGCGATTCGCACCCTTAACCTTGTAGCAGAGAAGTTAGATATCTTTGCTTGTACACGGAGTAATTCACAAGGATAACATTGTTTATAATAAGTTTTAGGAAATAAGTTGTTATTATTAAGTTTGCTTCACTATTGCATTGGGTTTTGCCTGTAAAAAATTGTTCTAAGTGATTATATATACATTCCTTTAACACATTTAATTGTAAATCTAAAATTAAAGAATATCTTTTAACTCTTGACGACAGTAAAACAGAAGACCTCTAAAATCGCAATATGCATAACCAACACAATTACCACTCTATACGCCACACATACCCTGACACACACTCACACCCCTTACTTTTGGAAAAAAATATATACCTATTTATTTTATTATTCTAATTCTGTAAATACATTAGTTACTGTAGCGAATCATATTTTGATCAACATACAAACTAATACTGACCTGCAAATTGCAAAAAACGTAAGAAAAATTATACCCTAGCGCTTTTGCCATAAATAGTTACTATAAAGAAGTGTCCTCTCTCCAATAACTAGCCCCATCTACTCTATGATCGGGGCAATTGCACGGCTGGCGCTATGCCAGAGACGAGCAATTTTATTAAAAACTCTCTTAGTATTGTTAACATCTGTTGCATTATACACATGTGTTACTTTAGCATTACTTCATGTATTCCCCTTTTTTTTGTACCAAAGTAACGAAGTTTGGAAAGCTATGTGAAGTTGAGTCCCTTTTACGGACATTGTTCTTTGAAATTGGTGGATGTGGAAAGCTATTTGGCAGACAGTCATTGGCACGAGTCAGTGACTTGGATTAGTCAGCAGCATTTTGGGGGGAGTCACCATGGATGCCGAGGAATATTTTTGTGCATATAATAATATCTCCAGGTCCACATTACTTATGCTATTCAGGGACGCTTTACGTGCGGGGGGGGGGGGGGGGGGGTTGTAGTTGCGGGCAAATTAGTCGCAGTAGCAGCACTTTTTGGTCAACCAGCCTTGGTTAGGTTAGGTTGTGTTAGAACTGAATGCAGAATGCAAAAGCGAGCGAAGTCAGCTCGAAAATTTTGCACACACTCGGATAGGTTAGATTTTCTTTTGATTATTCAAAAAGAACTAGGAATTAGTTGCTATGTCGACTTATCAAGAAAAGCCCAAGAATTAAGAGAATGTAGAAGGCGCGCGTTGAGCGAGGGAAGCGAGCCTGAAAATGTAACCTGTGGCTGTAGTACAGTTTTAAAAGTTAGTAATAAAAGTAAATCATTAAGGCTGCCGACAGGGTGAAAGATTTGGGGGGGGGGGGTCATGACCCCCATGACCCCCAGGACCCCCCCCTCGGACCGCGCCTGTCCCTAATGCCATGGACCCGGTAATGCGTCGACCCACCCACCGGGACCACGGGTAACGAGTGTTAATTATAGTTTATGGATCACAAAAGGGACTCAGACTTTCGGGCTTCTTCTCCCATAGCAACTGTCAAAGATCTACAAATGACAGCCGGGACCAACGGCTTAACGTGCTTTCCGAGGCACGGAGGGGTTTTGGTATGTAAAGATGGTCGACCCATCCACGGAGCAACCGCGGCAAGCGTAGCTTAACCTGATACATCGACCCGTGCGGCTATCATTACATAGTCACAAGCCCCTCAGAAGATGATTTTACTTACCTGCATTTTTAAAACTATAACAAATATCGAATGGTAATACAGTGGGTTCTTCCAAATATAGCACATCACTAAATACATTCACATTTCACTCCTTTCAACATTTTTGAGTATACCACACACTATTAAAATTCCTTTAGGTTCAATCTTTCATTATTTATACGTCTAGATAGAGTGTCGCGCTGCAAAAGAACTAAACAAACAGGCCCACTTTTATATGCTGGTGTGCGTGACAGCTACGTCTTACACTCGCGCCACGTCATTGTGCTTTTCTAGTGTGCGTGCATTTAGCAGCTAACAGTTGGACGCTATTTTTTTCGACGAGTTTACAGCTTTGACTGGCTAAATAGACATACAATATGTAAAAAAAAAACTGTCCGATCCGAAAGGGGCACATAGGTACTGCAATAACGTTACCAAAAATTTTTTATTTCAAGTTATTATTGAAAAATAAAAACTTATTGCTATTTAAAATTCACCTTATTAGTACCACAATTACCTCAAATCCATAAAAAATTAGACTATGCGCCCCATGTCGCAACCCAGTAAAATTCCCCATTGAAAAAAAAAATGTGGCGAATTTTTTATTTTTTTTTCTGAAAATTACCACGTAGGTAGACTCTCAGTACGATACCTAACAACACTCTCACGGATCGGACAGGGTTTTTTTAACATGTTTTATTTATATCTTAGGGTTGAACATCAAAATTCTTCGCGAACGACTGATATTGCGCAGACGCATCGCACCTACGTATGTAATTTAATAATAATTTCAACCTATTATTGTCCCACTGCAGGGCAAAGGCCTCTTCTCATACAGAGAAGGCACGAGCATTGATCACCACGCTTGCTCAAAACAGGCTGGCGATTTCAGACTTATAATTATTAACTATAAGTCCAGGTTTCCTCAAGATGTATTCCTTCACTGATGTCAGTAATAAACTAAAGAATTAAAAAGGCAAATTGGTACTTTCCCCGATTTGAATCTACAACGTCGTGCACCAGGCCCATGTATGCATATGTACATTTACATAATATGTACAGTATAATGTACTGTTGAACTGCGCTGAACTCTTTAAAAGGTACAACTTAATTTACTGTAGCGTGCAATGTGGCTTCCGGCTTAGACTATGCTTTGTCTTGTTTCTAGGTGTCTTCTGACTTTATATAGTTTACACTGCTTAGTATACTGGAAAAACTCTAGAACCGAACCGAATTAATCATTGAGGTTCAATGGCTTCTATATTTCAAGCTTCTAGAGGATGTAAGAATTTGAAGAACGTGGGCAGTCTTTTTGGCAAGAATATTAAAACGATTTCTGACTTCTCTTCATGAGAAGAGGCCAGAAGGCCTAGATAAAATGACATTCTATCAGCGATAACAATGATAGGGGGAAGTCGATGAAACTGACATAAGCACTGACTTATGCTACCGAAAAGCTTATGTCAATGTTGTTGCACAAATATGAAACGCATTGACAGCGATTGCCACTTTACTAGGCCGTAATAATTAATTAATTATATTGTTAATGAATGCGCCAGATAGTCATCTAACAGAACCAGATGGGGGGGAGATCGTGAGGCGAGCTACGACTACACCTGCGTTTGGCTAAAACTCTTCGTGACCACGACCGCTCTGTCAAGAGTGAAGTGAAGAAGAAGAGGCCCTCTTAACTCAGTAGAGGGAACATAAAGGTACCATTCCGTACCCGACCGCAGAAGGCAAATGCAGGCGACGTGTCGCCGTGACACGACCGGTTTCTATGAAATACCTTCCGTAGCTAGCGACACGTCGTTGGCAGCTACGAGCGAGTGACAGGCGACACGTGCAACCTGACCGCAGACCAGTAGTGCCCCCGACGCTCGAGCGATAGTCAAGTCTATCTACCGACTGAAATACGAGCAGTTGCCGCCTGCAGCTGCGGTCGGGTTCGGAATCATGACTGCAGCAATGTGTTGCCGCGACATGACGCAGCGACACGTCGCCTGCAGTTGCCTCCTGCGGTCGGGTACGGAATGGTACCTTAACAGACTGCTTTCATCGTCATTGTTAAGATTTTCATAAACAAACAGCATGTTTGATTACACAATCGGTGTACTTAAAGACAAAAGAATATTGCATGAAGCAACAGAGGTAAACACTGAAAGGAGGTTATAACATTAGTAGTACGTGGCGTCAAAAAGTGTTTTATTAACTTCGATAGTAAAATAGCTCAATTTCACGCCCCTTTGCAACACACGAAACACAACAGAAGCACTGAAATCCCTCTCAACACGAATCTGGTTCACATGTGTACCATTAACATCAATTCACGTTTTAACACAAAGATGTTCAGTGCAATGATTATGATTGCGAGTGGGATGCGATTACGTAACGTGTGTGTCCGTGAATCAGTAATTGACGGCTTTGATTGATACAAGGGGATTCGGGATTGATAAGGAGGTTACATGCTACGCTAAGCTACAGTTCTGTGTAATTATAACGCTACAAGGTTGTTTTGGCGCGAAATCGGAACTAACGCGGCCATCTTGTTTTTTTAATACATTTCAAGTGACATTTCGCAGACTATTTACCAATAGCGCCCCCTATCAACGTCATTCTGGCGCCAAAAGATCCTTGTAGCAGTATCAAAGAAAACTGTTCAACTGCTCTTGATGGTAAGAAAACACTTTAAAAATGATGACTGTCATTTGTTTGTGAAAACGTGAAGTAGGCATAATACGGTGAATTTCTGTCTTAGGCTAGGAAAAACGAGCCACCGGCACCGGCTACAACCACCGGTGGCTGTCGCCTCTTGCTGCGGTGTTGAGTACTGCTGTAGCGGGTGACCGCAACTTGCCACACGTGTGCGTATGAAAAAGCATGTGAACTGCTTGTCGCCGGGTTACCGATGGCTGTGGTCGGTGACACGTTTACACCTAGCCTTATTGCAAAACAAATTGGACCTTTGTCAATAAATCACTTAATTTGAGAGTTCACTCATAAATAGCCGAATATCCGAACTTCAATTCAACTTCACTGCTCTCAAATATGAGCCTCCATTTTGATTTCACTGTAACTTACTTAAGGTTGTTTTTTCAATGTTTGCACCTCGAAAACCATTGGAAATGCAGGTTATTATACCATATGGTATTCCCACAAAATAACTGGATCACCTTAGCCCACAGTTTATTTCATTTCAGTACAACAAAGAGCCGTGTTCAGAGCAATGATTTCATTATGATCGAGCGTAGGCGGACGCTGAGAAGTTATCGCGCGGTGTGACATTACGCAACCAATAGCGAAGTGATGGGACATGAATATCGATGTTGGATCGATGTTAGCTGTTAATTAATTGGTAGGTTATTAATTGGTTAGGTGAGCTTGATGTAGCGGCGCTATGTTGAGTTAGTGAGTTTAAGCTATCAATAGAGAACTTAGAGGTTTCTAATGCGAGGATTGTTTTAACTTTGTCAGTGAGTTTCTTAATACAGGAGCCTATGCAACTACACACAGTGCCGGCGACACGGACCGAGGCTAATGCCGAGCGGCACTCTTTTGTTTGGTGGCTCCTTTTTGCGGCAAGCCGGGCGCACCGCGACTTCCCGGTGGCAAGTGCCGGTGGCATTGCCTTTAGTGTGTGAAGATAATTTTCTTTGTGGACACAATAATATATCCCGAGACACAGCTACTGCGGATTAATTTTATTGATAAAATACTCGTGTTTTTTTTTAAAGTGGAAACTTCTTATGGGGGCTCCCTGCGCTGAACAAACCGAAACTGAACCGTCACGCTTGGGTCAGTGACGCTGAATCGGGTATACTCGGCTCCAGTCGGTCGGTAACGCTGAATCGCGTATACTCGGCCCATTCGTAAGTTTTCACTTCTATCGTGTGGTCATATGCACACCCTTTTTTTTTCGACTACTCTGCAAGGTAACAGGCACTGTTAAGCAAGTAACATTTATTTCAATAATAAAAGCAAGTTAAAATGAATGTGTTTCTAAATCACCCATGCGTTACCCTAACGTTGTAAATAATGGATTAAGTTGGCACGTATCCAAGTTACATAAATCGCATTGGGCTTAAAAATTGCAATAGTGCATGAATAGTAACCCAGATACTCGGAAGCAGTGACCCATTTTTGTGTGCGAAGTTTTAAAACGTGGGCTGAAAGATAAGCAGGCGGTTAAATATATAATATGTTGTATCTAGAGAACAATCTTCAGGTTCAGTAAATCAGAAACACAGATCGTATCCATTTTAGAATTGGTATTGTTCAAGTGTTTTAAGACTCGGTTATTCGGTTATTCGGTTTCGGTTCTCGGTTGGTCAATTCGGTTATTTGTGCAATTCCGTGTTTCACTGGACGAATCAACGAAACTGGCGAATACTGTACCCTAATTGCGTAACTTATTTTCGTAAACGATTATGACAAATTTGTTTTATTTTGGACAGTTCAACAACATTCATTGCATTTACGTTGTTGAGCACATTTTTTTCCAACTTATGAAGCGATGGATTAGCAATCTGTTTTAAATCGAAACAGATTGTGATTGATCGTGTATTACGCAATTAGGGTACTGTCGAGTTGACGAAAAACTGACCAATCAGGGAAACTGTGCAAATTAAATGTCGAGTGATGGAAACTGACCAGTGATACACGGATTGTGCATTTGAGTCCGCAAGTTGTCGTGCTATATGCTAAAAGCACTATAGTTAAATTGGCTTCAAAAGGTAAGCAGTTGTATCGATAAAACAGTTCCACACTAATCACAGCATGGCCTCAGGCGTAATATCTCAATCCCCGCCTGGTATGTTTCATCGACAAATAACACACACATTATCGACTTATCTCAACACTACGGTATGGTAATTGACAGTTCGTTGTTTACGACTGTTCAAAAAATGTTCGCTTGTGTAATATTCAGCTTTGTCACTTTATGGTTTTTGGTGATATTTCGTAAAGCAAAATGTTTTTTATGGCTTCATTGTGTTGTCTATAGTTATGCGGGTTGCCATGTATTTGGTTTAAAATGGGCAAAAATTTATATCTGTTCGTACAATAACCTAAAAAATTCAACATACAAATTCAACCTGCTGGTATTATGTTGAATCTTTTTGGTTATTGTAGGCGTTTACCAGCCTATTCCAACAACGTAATAAACCTTGTCTGGGTTCTGCTGTCTGAAGATAGATTTCTGATTAATTAATCAGAAATCTAAAGATAGAAGAAGATCTGAAGATAGATTTCTGATTAATTAATCAGAAATCTATCTTATCGAATCTGCCAAGAATCTACCAAAACGAAAGTGTAATCAACTTGGATACACAAAAGGGTAGAATTAACAATGAAAACCTTCAAGTATCTAAGAGCCTGTGCACACGATGCGTTGCGCTTACGATGCCCCACCGCAATGACACACGGGCGATGCGGCGCGGCGTAGCGTTGTTATGCCGCAGCGACGCCGCCGCGCCGCAAAGCGCGTAAATTGTCATCTGTCAAACATCTGTTTTTTTGACAACGTACAAACAACTGAGCGGTTTCGCTCCAGTGTCGCAACGCGTACACCCCTTCCCGCCTCGTCTCGTAGGCTGCAAGTCCGTTGTACGTGCGGTGCGACGCCGGAACGCATTGTGTGGCGTACCATGGATATTTATTTGTGTGTAGGACGCCACAGCGACACCACTCCGGCGCCACGCCGCCGCGCCGCCGCAAGGCATCGTGTGCACCGGCTCTAATACTGAAGTCCCAAAAACACAGAAATAAGTCAAGCTTAGCAAACCGCACAAAATATTTTTCAAATCTTCATCATCATTGGCAGCCTTGCTCCAGCCATTGCTGAGTAGAGGTCTCCTACATTTTGTGCCATGCTTCTCTGGTGTGCGAGTCTCATCCAGCACCCTAATTGCGTAACACACGATCAATCATAATCTGTTTAATTTTGACAGTTCAACAACATTCATTGCGTTGTTTACGTTGTTGAGCAGACAAATTTTTCGAACATAGGTAGCAATGTATCTCTTTCTAAATGATTCAGATTTGTATTGATCATGTGTTTCGCAATTGCCACATGTCTTCCCCCCGTACCTACTTCTCTAGGTTTTCCTCCCCCACCTGGCCTTTGGCTTGGTCTGCCAACGCTACTTCTACCGTTTCTCAGCACACATTCCGTTAGGATTCTGCTCTCTTTCTAATGCTTTAATAAAATTACGCACACTTTTAGCGCCAATCAACCGTCAAAATTTCACCCCCAGAGAATACAAGTTAACTTCACAAACAAATTAATTAACTCCAAAAGCTAACACAATAACCCCAGATACTAGTATATTAAAACAAATAAACGTAGCCCCCAGTTAATTATTATAGGAATACGTGCTAAGGTCGGGGTGGAAATTCAATATCCGTGGTAACCCCAACGGCTGTGATTGCAGGCGGGGGAATCAATACCATTACCCGTGCGGTAGGTAGGTAGGTGCAGTGCATTTATTAGTGCAGCTAGATTGCATTATTATTTCATGTGTTTGTGATTACGACTGGGGATATATCATACGCGTTACTACTAACACGAAATCCCTACGGATTGCGTAGACTATGAATGGCTAACACAAATTAAAATCATCGATATCATTGTTGAAATCCCTCAAAATATTTGGCGGAAAAAAACGTACAGGATATAAAAATCTGTTTAAAAATGTTTTTTTTTTTTATATACTAAATAATGTTTTATTTTAATTGTGATGATCGTAAAGTAATTTTTTGAACAGTTTTTTTTTTTTGTTGATTATTGCAACATTAATTTGTCATTAGGTAGGTAGGTATCTACTATTGAATATTGCACCTAATACGAGTACCTACTTAAGCAAGCAAGAATTAAAATTACTTTTAGGTAAATTAGACTAAGGTAGATATCCCATTAATTTAACAACCTGTTTTAAACCTAGCACAGTCTAGGACTAGACAGTGGAGTAAGGGTTAACTAGAACACTTAACCAGATTACAATATACTTATTTTAATCTGGTTAAGTGTTCTAGTTAACCCTTCATCTGCAGATAGATTGCGTCATGCACAGTTTGGTAAGCGTGGACATTCGAATGGACAGTAAAAATTCTATTACTATCGATAACAATAATGAATTACACCGTTTGGGTGGATAATGCCTTGTTTTTCTGTTGTAAGTAAATAAATAACTTCATTATTTACCATTTTGATTATCTAAGTAGTATAGTTATTTTATTTCCATTTGAAGTAATTGTTGGTACCTACTTACCTAGGTAACCTAGGCTCTCAGTTATTGAATAGGGGAAAATAATTCGATGACAAATCGAATCTAGTAGATAGAAAAAGTAAATTCATCGTTATATTTCCAGTCGATACAACTATTGTGAATCTATAAAAAAAATTGTAAGTTTATATGTAGAGGGTGGTCTCCTGAACAACCAGTCGGATTTGAAAAAATATTTTTGTATTGGATAGCCCAATTCTTGAGGAAGGTTATAGGCTCACGGACGAAGTCGCGGGCAGAAGCTAGTAAAAAATATGTAAGTTTAAGAATTAGACAGGTTACCTAACTTAAGGTTCTAAATAAGGAAGATTGAACTAGAGACACAAGCAAATGGAAAGGATCAAATATAAATTACTATGAATGGCTTGTCACAACAGAATTCATTAACTGTCAAGAGTTATTTGAGTAATAAATTAACAGGAGCAGTTAACGTCACCCCAAATTAATAATACCTTTACAATACGAGAAATAATTGAACAAAAGCCCTTAGCAACAAGACAGTAGACGAGGCTTAAAACTTCCTGATAAGTAACGAAGGCATTCAAATCCTCGTTTAAGTCATAACAAATAACAACAAGAAACAAGATTAAGACATAAAAGCAAAGTTTTGATAAACATCACATCATACTGTAGGTAGACAATTGATTCAACAGCCTATTTGAAGGAAAACGTATCCTAACACTTGCACAATAGAGTTAAAATTGAATCAATTTACATGTTAATACCTGAAACAACAACCTGTATAAAGGAAAAGGTATCCTAAGTTTTGACAATAGAGTCGAAATTGGATCAATTCGAATGTTAATATGAAACACGTTAGGGTTGTCAAAACTTGGTGCGTAGTCTGAAATGGTAATGCCTATTTGAAATGTTATGACTGGTATGGTAGGGAAAAATTGCAATTTATGATGGCATTGTGTTGGCAATAGAATATTTAATATTTCACATAACTGTTAACTATAAACCCAAATATGTACAACATGTAAGAAAAACCCGGTCTGATCCGTACGGGTGTTGTTAGGTATCGTACTAAGAGTCTATTTATGTGATAATTATCAGGAAAAAAAGAAAAAAAAATCGTCACATTTTTTTTCAATGGTGAATTTTACATGGGGCGCGGGGGGGCTTCGTTTAGCGGGTCTACAAGTCACAAATTATGACGCCTGTTTGAAAATTTGCTAATTTGATTTGGGGTAATTTTGTTGCGAAAAACATGATTTTTTAATAGGAATACTTTTTAATTTTCAATAATTTTAAGATTTTCTATTACTTTTCGGTAATGTTATTGCAATACCTATGTGCCCCTTTCGGATCGGACTGGGTTTTTTTTACATTTTGTATAAATACCTAGAATATGTAATTGCAATTTTTACTGAAATTTACACATTATGATCAATTTTTTTAGATACTACCTATATGTACGTTCTAAACTGTTTAGAACATAAACGCCTAGTCTGGATTAGTGCCCGGTTGATGGCAATAGGCTCGCCCCCAATTTTAAGGAATTTAAAAACATAACTGACGAAATGTGAGTGCATTATAGGTAGGTATACCTCTGCCCAACCCTTCGGAGAAACAAGGCATGATGATATGGTTTGTAATTATTAATGGTTTCAGGTCACAAACGCTATTCGTTACGTACGTAGTACGTCATAATCCGCAATTAGACACCTTCGCCGGTTGTCATAGACGTCGTACGTCATCAACTCTGTTCGTCACAAACGCGTTACGTCCCTAACTCAATCCGTCACAAACGCGCTACGTCACTAACTCAGTTCGTCATAAACGTAATTCGTCAAAGATCAGCACATTTACCAAATTCCACCCAAATCTATTAATTTTCCAGTGTCATGTAACTTAATCTAACAAAATCGTGTAAAATATACCTACAAGATTACTGAAATTAATTAATCGCGCTAAAACCTATCGCGTTTCTTAGAGTAACGAATAACAAGTCAACACGCAATAGTAATTATTATCCATCACCCTTACAAGGGTGTAAACACCAACCGTGATGTATTAAGCGCCATTTACAATAGACACACAACAGAACCTTATCAAGGGAGCACAAAGTCTAAATTCCCTTGCATAGAGATCAGTTACTTCAGGTTGATAGCTTGAGTTAATCACTAGAAATTGTCTACCAAATAGCAACGAGTAATGTTTACCAGAGGTTAATACGAAGCACATTCATTCTAGTTCCTAATTCGGAATTTTGACGTAAATTTTGCATATAAAACGTCGAGATAGCGGTAAAATATACTCATTAGCTATCGGTACAATCGGCCTGGTGGTAATGGGCGGTAAAATGTGGTAAATAATGTAGCTAGTGCCTATCTTGTAAACTGTGTTTTAACACCGAACTTGCAGCACTAGTGGCACACCCCTAGCGGTGTCTAGATTGAAATTATGGGTGGTTTACTTTAATACAAGATAACGATATCGCCTAAATACTTTAATTAATGTTTTACTATAACACTGTTACGGGACAAGCAAGAATTTATTAAAAACGAGCAGGGACAGACGTTGTCCTGTTCAAATTTCAATAATTCCTACAAAATTCCCATTGAAAATGCACTTTCAGTTTTCTCGAATTTTCCTATTTCCTTGGCCACTTTTTCAAAGTTTTCTTTCCGTAAGAATCTGATTCGGACTATTACGAACATTTTAAAGCAATAAACAGCCAAATCGGTCCAGCCGTTCTCAAGTCATGCGCTTACCAACGAACAACATTTCATCATTAATATACAGACAAACTATGTTCTTCGGCAAACCTCGTGTTTCGTCAGTCGTCGGATTTCTATCAGTTGCCCTTTGCACTTGGTGCAGACCGGACGCTCTCAATCGACTTGGAAGTATATAGAGTTGTTAATAGTCTTTTAACTTAATGTAATTTATTTAAAAAATTGTTTTACAGCTCTATATAATACACGCGGAAATCAAAACAAAACAACAATAAAGTTACTTAGTTCTGAATTCAAATTATTATACACGATAAATAAATCTAATAATTGATGGACATGGAAATTAGCATTCGTTTGTATTCGGAAATCCGATGATACCCGAGGGACATCAAGAAAATATAAATACCAGGGTTATTGGTTATATGTCGGCAATCCATTTTAAGGGGATGTAGGTTATTTACAACCAAATGACCCTATGTAACTTTCAACAAAATTATAAGAAGATAGATTATCGAAGGCAACGCCAGAGAAAGGTATGCTTTTCTTAACATTTAAGTGGACAGCGATAATGTTACAAGAGAAACTAAGGAAATTTTCGGGGCTATTTTTAAAATGACAATCTTTATTCCGTAAAATAATGGGGCTATGATCGTTGCAGGCCTTTTTTTGGGTGGGAAATTATCAAATAACTTCACCCGCTCTGGGCGGAGCGGGAGGGCGTGTCAGACTCTTACTGATTAAAACCCACCCGTGTTCCTTCAGTTGCCATGTTGCCAGGGCCACGGTATCCCTTTCGGACTTTCCCGAAGCCTAACAGCTACTAGAAGCCTTGGTTCCAAATCCATTCAGCAAAATCTTATACAAATCTTTAGGATATTTTCACCCTAAACGGTAATTGTACGCACTTTACACTTTCTATTTACCTTTTTAAATTTTTATTAAGTGCCTTCGTTGTTTATCGTGTCCAAAAAAAAAAGATACTAGCATTTATGTAAAGTCGAGAAAATTTATTGTTTATCGAAACTATCATCAACTTAAATAGGGATGATGCCTGGGTCAAAAAAAAAAAATTCTATTAAATCCGTCAGTCAGATATTAAAAAATATTAGACACGTATTTTTTGCTTTATCATATTAATAAAAAATACTTGGATAAAACGCATTAAAGTTGGGGAGTGGGGGCCGCTACGTCACAAGTATAAAATCTACATACTCGTGACGTCATGGCAAATTATAACTCAATGTATCGCCGTAATCTTTTGATAACGTAAAAAAAGAAAAAATACGTGTCCAATATTTTTTTATACTCTGACGGACAAAAAATAAAATTTTAGTCATCATTCTTAGTGTCAATATACATATTTTTGATGAAGTAGTATCATTGTTCGAAAACGTGGTTAAAAAATGAATAAAATTTCAGCCAGTGTTTAAATCACAACTGCTATTGTACGAAAGGGCTATAATATGGCAAATTAACGTAGTGTGTTAATTTGATAAATAAATAATTTTCCTAACAAAAGAACATAATTATATTATGTAAGTATATTTTCTAGAGATGCGCCGAATATTCGTTTTATATTCGGTATTCGGCGTATTCGGCAAATTTTGAAGTATTCGTATTCGGCCGAATTATTCGGTTGAAATGCCGAATGTATTCGGTTTAATTGATCATTGTAAATCAGCCTTTAGGGCAAAATAAATTAAAGGAATCCCATAATCTAACAATCGTATTTATTAGAAATCGTTTATTGTAAGGTACTCAAACAAAGATATAATTAAACACAGGTAATCAAATATAACCTAGCATTAATAGTTACATAAAATCAAGTATCTCTCAAAACACCCAAAACACCAAAATTTTAATCAAATAGTCAAGAACTGCACTAAAATCTGGCTCCCGTATTGTGTTTTCATACGCAATGACAGTGGTGGGGTGCAGCGGGTAGCGGGAGGTGAGGTACAACTCATTCCGTACGCGCGCGGCGCTTTGGAAATCTAGCGTGTATAAACTTGTTTGCGCGGAAAAACTATAGAACGGGGAACCGAATTATCCGGCAGTATATTCGGTTCAGTAAGAATATTATTCGGTATTCGATTATTCGGTGAAACCACTATTCGGCGCATCTCTAATATTTTCATATTATTTGTTTTATTTTATTAAGTGAATTGTTCTGATTTTGTGTATTTTTCTTTCTCTCTACTCTTACAAACTGTGTTTACCATCTCTTTTTATCCTGTGTCCTATCGCAGGTATGCTGGAAGAGATTTCTTTAGAAATAAGCATCACCTTTGTACGTATTTTTCTGTTCCTTTTGTCTTGTGTGTGTATATATGTGTGTACATAAATGGTTAAATAAATAAACATAGAACCTCATCCACCACCAAAGGACGTCACATGTAAATAGTTCATGTTCATCTTACCGCGGCAGACAGAACGTCACTCGTTTACTTAGCATGCCAATATGCCAAACACCTAACTACGGAACAGAGTAGGTGCTTACCTGAAAACAAAGAAAAGATTTTATTGCATACATTTAGGACTAAAAATCTCGGAAAAATTGTTATACAAAAAATTGGCCATGTGCGAGTCGGATTCGCTCACGAAGGGTTCCGTACCACCGTACAATATTGAACACTACGTTTTTTCCTTATGTAAAAAAAAGTGGTGGCACTCCGGGAGTGCCGACATAAGTGAAAACTTGAACAAGGTCACCTTGGTGGAAAAAAAATACTTGTATAGGCATTGATCTGTAACGTAATATAAATAAAGATCACAATTGCGTTTACAAAACCTTTAAAGTAATAATACTTGCATAGAATATTGATCCGTAACGAAATATAAATAAAGAGCACAATCGTGTTTACAAAAATGAGGTGTCGTCACAGTGTCGCGAAATCAATGGTTTAGTTCCATATCAGAAATGCCCAACGCGCAAGAAGTTTTCACTTCAAAAATTTGAGGCCTATGTTCAAAAGTTTCAAAAAGACTTTCCACTGGTAATGGCTTACAGTTAACATACTTAAATTAACCTGTCATCTACCCAAAGCCTTCTGAAACGCCTGAAACCGAAACAAGTATCGGAAAGTCAGCACCAACAAAAGAAAATAAATGAAAACTCTTTCAAAGAACAAACAAGGTTGGTACACGTTAACTGAAAAAGAGGCTCGACTCAAAAGAGTTGCCAAGTAAAAAAATAATATTAAATGGAATTTTACACGCTAAAAAGAAAAAAGGTAAACAGTTTTCGTCCGAAATTGGGTAGCTGAAACTGGCTAAGTGGATGAAAGGTAAGCAGTGATTTTCATGTTGAATATTCCATATTGTTGGCTCGTTGTATTTTACTAGTTAAGAATAAAATAAGTAATAGTTTAATAATGGAATTAATCAAAGAATAATAAAGAGTAATTGACGAGCTCTTCATTTTCCATGTAATTTACATACATACACGCCTTCTTCCCATGGGGGTAGGCAGTAACTACAGAACGCCACCTGCTACGATCCTTACATACTCCTTTTGCCTCGTTTACGTTCATACATCTGGTCATACACGCACGCCGGTTGCGAGTACTACGAAACTGACCTTTCTGAAGAACATCACTAATAAGGTCAGTATACGTCCTCCTAGGGTGTCCCCGCCCGGCCTTTCCCTTCACATCTGCCTTGTAAATACATTCTGTTGGTCGCCTTTCATTCATCCTCTCAACATGCCCAAACCATCTCAGCATACCCTTTTAAATTTTTGTTATACAGCATTATTAGCCTATAATGTTCCCACTGCTGGCACAGAGGCTTCCTCTCTGTGAGAGGGAGTGGGCTGTAATCTACCACGCGGGCCCAGTGCAGGGTGGTAGATGTCACATGTCTTCGAATTTTTGGTTCTAGGACATGCCGGTTTCCTCACGATGTTTTCCTTCGCCGTTTTGAGAGCAGTGGTGATGAAATTATTGACACAATTTAAAGCGACCCACGACCTACAACTCATAAGTCGGGGTCGTTACCCTGGGCCACCACTGCTCTGTAATGTAATTAAATACCTAAGTGAAATCGAAATATTTACGCGATTAATACCAGTGATAGTAAGCGGTACTACTGAGCATCAGGATTTGGGTTCGATTGCCATGTCAAGCAAAATGACATTGGGTTTTTCTATCAGGAAGTTCTCAGCAGCAGCCCGGAGTCTAAATTTGTGCCGGGTTGATGGCAATAGGCCCGCCCCCTATTACATGGGACTTAAAAATAACTCGTATAGCGGGCGGTGTACGAACTCCTCCGTCCTAGCAGACCTCTGTGGCGGCTGTAACTGACGTGGAAGCCTGACAGTTTTGACAGGGGCTTGCCAAGAGGCCCCGACCACGTATTGTTATAAAATCGGTGGTAAATTTAAAGTTTGACCCTCGTAAGAAGCACTTTTCTTTAACCTGACCCACCTTAACCACACTCGCCAAATACTGGAAAAAAAATCGGCTGTTCCCTACATTTTGACGAGTTATGCGAACATAAATATAGGGAACAGCTGATTTTTTTTTCGTGATTTCAGATTTATCCTGTATAAGTGGACTATGGGTACACACGGCTACACATCAAGCTATACATTTCCAGTATAAGTAGACCTCGCATTGTACGGAAATCCTATGCAATGCGAGATCAGCATAAACTGGAAATTTATAGCTTGATGTGTAGCCGTGTGTACCAACACCTCTGCCTAATCCTCCGGAGAAATACAGGGGGATGTTATGTATGAAATTAGCAATATTTCCCGGAATCGAAAACGTCTAAAGATTCTAAACCGCGCTGACATTGTCTTAAACGTCGCTTCCACCGTACACTCGATCTTTCCCGACGATATTCACAAACTTGCTTAATGAGTATGAATGTGGGTGACTAAGAGACTCCCAGTCTTCCCGAAGTTATGAGAACATTTTGTAGATTACACGCTTTAATTCCAGATTTAATGCGGTTTAATAAGGCAGCCAGAACTTAGAGTATGAATGAATGGGACTTTTAAAACGGGCTGAAGAATATTGCTAAATCTTTTATACAATATCTGCTGTCATTTTAATATTCTAACAACTTCTCTAGTTTTGGCACGAAATATACCTATAAGTCGTCGATACATCGGCTTTCAAAACATTACAACATTTGACAACAGCCACTACTTCACGTTCAGTGCTGGGAGCCCTCCTGGAGGGTTTACTCAAGTCGCATATGGGATACCGGGAGCCCTCGCGGAGGGCACATTTTAAATTTAAGTTTTTCTTAGCGAAAACGTCATTTACTGTGAAAATATTTTTTTTTGTATATTTTAACAAGATTTCAAACCTAAAGCCAGCGACACTACGTTTGCACTAAAGTTAACCCTCGAGGACACTCCTCGAGGGTTAACTTTAGCGCAAACGTAATGCCGATGGGGTCCTGGAGTCAATTTGCAATATGTATGGCGGAGAGTAGTATGAGCTCTATGAAAAATGGGTGGAGTCGAAATCGAAAGTGTTAACAGTCAACAAGTCTTTAACGAATGTGTCTTTACTACCCTTTTCTGCTCCCGACTTTTAAGTTCGAGAAACTTCCACAATTTTTCCACGTAGAACGCCCGATAATGAGCTGGCGTACCATCTATCGTCATAAGTGTTGTCTTCCCAGAACGTTCCGTGGCCCGAGGGTGTTTGCCTTCCATTTTTTCTCGTCGCTTTTCACTGGCAGTATAAAAGTATGAAATATTAGCCGAACAGTGTTTACACTCGCTTCCGACGAAGTAATTTTTAAGCACCTTTTATGAGCACGGAAATGTTTTTTTTTTTGCTTGCTGTATAAGGGGTTAAATTTTGTACTGAACGCTTAAAAATATGAGGTGTTTTGGAGATTTTACATGCACTTTTGTAAAGGAATATAATTTGGCACTTGTGTTAGAATTCGTAAATACATAGTTTGTGTATCGTAAAGTTAATTACTTTGCATATAACTATTGTACAGGATCAAGTTCTTCAGACAGCTGTGCTGCTGGGGAGATTGTTGCGCCACTTCTTCCCAGCTAAAGCACTAGGAAGTGGTGAAGGGTGGGCGTTTTGGGGTCTTATGTAATTTCGACGTTTCAAAAGTGCTGATTCTCAGCCTAGTTTGAATATATTACTTTTGATTTGCTTTTGAATCATTTTATACAGCCCTTATAGTTGTAAAATAACAGATAATAATAACTTTTTTGGTTAGTGCTTGTGCAATAACTCTGTAGTTATATGAAACATTGTAAATAATCATAAATTTTATGAGTATTGTTCACTTTAAGTTTCCAATTTGGTGATAACAAGATACACAATCAACATAACTTAAGTTACTAATAAGCAAATAAGGTGATTGTTATTGACTGTTGAATTCATCTTTATGATTATTGATTAAATTTTATTAACATGAAATGTGTATTGTTTATTTATTATAAAAATAATGAGCGAATCATCTTTTGTATTGATGCAATTTCACAAGTGTTTAAATTTTTTAACAAAATTTAATTTCAACTTTATTGATTGTTAAAGCTTGTTCATGTTATTTTGTGAAAATCAATATGACGGAATTAATAATAATTCTAATATTACCTACTAGCTTCTGGCTAGCTACAAAATATCTTGTTTTAACATAAACTATACCCTTTGACACTAGGCAATACTGTAGCTTGAATTAGCGAAGATTACTTATTTTTGGTATAGATATTTATTTTGTTTCACTGTAGGATCTCACCATTTTTCTTCGACACCTATCGTTGTTTAACTATCTCTAGGAATTCCTTATTCTAAACTAAGACAACAGCCTAGCATTTCCTAAGTCCGCCTTTTGTCTTTCTCATTATCGCTCAGACAAACGTTTACAAAAAGAATGGCTCATTATATCCACAGGCGAAAACACTATTCTTATTCTTCTCCCGTAACTATCGTCAAGAACTATTTGAGAATAACAAGTTATCATAATAGAAATACACTTAAATCAGTCAGTAATGTGGTAACAGAGCTGACTGTCCCGTACATTCAAGAATTGCTACTTATCATCAACATTCATCGTACATTCGTCAAATTAGATTAGTTACAGCTGTAGTAGTAAAGTGTCATTTGATTTAAATAGGTCTTTAAATTTTATTATTTTAGTTTTCTTCCATTTAGATTCTTTCTTTTAGATTTTGTGAATGTGAGAACGTTGTAGGCTGTAGACTTGTGGACCATTTTCTATTTTGCTAAGTACCTGGTACTTGTTGATAGGCCTACACTGTCCTCTCATACTTATTAACACTGTAATTTGAAAACATTGTATAAACCATTTATTTATAAAAGGGTAACCGTGGAGTTTCTTGCCGGCTCTGCTCCATAGGAAACGACCAAGAACCGCGGGCCTAGCTTTTGATGTTTCATTCATAAGTGCCCTTGTAGGTTTATGTAAAATAAAATAATTTGAATTTGAATTCTTCTGCTCCCAAAGGTTTTCATGAAAATGTACGCTACCAGTTGGCGCCACTTTGGCAAGAGGTCTTCCATTTTGATAATGAATATAAAACATATGACGACGTTCATCATTCTTTTCATTCATTCGTTCATCATTCAGTCACAACTTAAGAAAATTATAGACTGACACTTTTGACAGGTGCCAGGACCTGGCGTCTCAGTGCTGTCAAAAAACTCTAATTTATTTGAGATTGGCGGAACATATATTTTTCGTCCATGCTTGTGAATTGACTTGTATTGCTATTAGTGAAGCCAATTTTATGAACTCCAAAAAACATGGCGTCTCTCTAAAAACAGTGATAATCTCGTAAACTCATTAAAGACATTAAAAATCCTTCTTGTTCCACAGCTTATCCAGAAAAAGCCTGAATTTCACGTAAGCAGAACAAATTAAACACGTCTGCCATTAAATACAAAATAGCCAATTAAACACAAAGTACTTAAAGAAAACTGAGGCAATCCGCCAAATGAAGCAAGATTTTATGCGAAAAACCCGCTAGGCGAGTGAAGCGGAGTAGCTGGCAGGCGGGCAAATTGGCCACTTGAGGGGCTCAGGCGCAAGTGGCTACATCAGTGCAGTCTATCGTGGCTGTATCTCGTCTCTGCAGCTCTTGTAACCTGGAGTTATAGTCGAGTACTCGATGTTGGCAATGGTGGAATTTTTCTTGAGATATCTTTTTGAGTATTATTTGCAGTTTTGCTCCATGGATATTTTTTGTAGCCATTTTTATATGCAGTCTGTCTTGTCGCACTTTTTGCTGTAAGAGAAGAGGTAAGTAGGACATAATTTTGAATCTGCTTCTGAATTTTTGTTCATAGTTATTTTAGCCATATCATCGTCCCATCATAGTTTTATCTCATGGTACTGCTGAACGATTAATATAGTACCGTATAGTCTAAAACTTCAGTCTATTTCACGCGTACAAAAATAGCAATATTTTACATATTATCATCTATTACTGTTATTCCAACCGTTTCTGTAATAAAAAATATTCCCAATCCTATTATTTTAAAACATTTATTTAATCGCATAAGCCAAAAATCAATACCACCCCATTTCGCTAATGGTTTGTCCGATCCCCACATACACACATATATCAAAGCTTCGTGCTGTACAACCAATGCCGTGGGATTAACCAGCCCGTTTGTTTACACTTTTTACGCCAATACCCCGATTAAATTCTGCGATATAGAATCCTATTCGTAAATACAGTTGGTTTAAACTGTCATGTATCAAATACTATATAATATACTAAAGCTGAAGAGTTTGTTTTTCGTTTAAACGCGCTAATCTCTGGAAATCGGATTTCGAATATTCTTTTTGCATTTGATAGCCCAATTCTATATGGAAGGTTTTAGGCTATTTTACATTATGCTACGATCCTTAGGAGACGAGCAAAAAGAAAAAAGTCAGAAAGAATGGTAAGCAAAAACGAAAAAGGCGAGGGTGGGCGATGCAATGCGATGCGGTGGGTCGGGGGCTGAGGACGCCGCCTTTTCACACGGAGGACGTCGCAGGCTTAAGCTAGTGATAAAATAAAATAATAAAGAAAATTGTCCCAAAACGTCCCGAGCTTGAAAACTTCTGTTTCAAATAGTCAAGAGTTTTCAAAAGAAAAAAACACTTCAAAGTGAAAATTAAATTAATTACTTTAATTTCAGAAGTCGGTATCTTTGGTCTTTGGGTTATTTTTCACTATGTAGTGTTTTTTTTTTTTGGAAGTCAGTTGTTTTTTATTGTAGAAATTTTTAATTTTTCTCTTTGTCGTTGTGGTACCTACCCTACACAAAATTCGAATACAACAACCTGTTATCATGTCATCCACATACCAAGTGGGAAAAAAACGTATTATTGAAGCTAACTCAAAAACTACTACCCAAGCAAAGTTAATAAAATTTATATGGGACCACCTCTGAAGTATGACCTACCTAACAAAAAAGAATCATCAAAATCAATTCATAATTGGAGGAGTAATCGCGTAACAAACATACAAAAAAGGAACATACAGTCGAATTGAGAACCTCCTCCTTTTTGAAGTCGGTTAAAAAGTACAATTGATAAGAAAATACTAAAGCCAAACACGTTTAGGTCTGCTATAGAAATAGCTTTATTTATACCTAACTAGAACTTCCCAGACTTTTATTTCTAAGCGACCATACTTTTGCTTACTTCGTAAACAATCCAACTTCGCCAGACATTTGTAACTAGTTTAAAATTCAATAAACAAAAGAAAACTGACCTGCACATTGCACAACAGCACAGTCTGGTAAAATAAGAAAACTCGCAATAAAATAGAAGGTATGGTGACAAATTGAGAAGCCATCATGCTGGAGATTGTCAACACTGGGTAGCATTTTAGAATTTAGAGTGGCAACATCGAGCTGTCAAGTGTCAAGTCAATCAACGTCCGAAAAAGGTATCCCTTTGTTAATGAGCTGTCACAAACGTCTGGCAATTTCTATACCTACTCATTGCAGACGTTCTACTGAATTTCATAACCTCACGATGATCAAAAGCTTATTTTGCAATTACAGTTGTTTTGTCAGCACGATAAGAAGGAATATTGGCGCATGATTTGATAATGAGCTCTGAGTTTGTGATGTCTCTTTAAACATCAAGAAGATGCTAATGAAATAAGGAATATCCTAGTTACCCTAGGATATGGTAACTGCATTCAAATTCAGAAGAGTAAAATCATTAAATTAGCAACCATCAAAATAGTGTTTTTGAAAAGTCTCAATATCACCAAATACTTATAAACTTATAAAGCGAAGAATGCAACTAATTTTTACAAAGTTCCTTCTCTGCCTAGCCTTTTCCAATTATGTTGGGGTCGGCTTCCAGTCTAACCGGGTGCAGCTGAATACCAGTATTTTACATAGAGCGACTGCCTATTTGACCTCCACAACCCATTAACTGGGTAATACGATACCCCTTGGTAAGACTGATTGTCAGACTTTCGGGCTTCTGACGACCCGTAATAACGACTGTCAAAGATCCACAAATGACAGCCGGGACCAATAGCTTAACGTGCTTTCCGAGGCACGGAGGAGTCTCGATATGTAAAGATGGTCACCCATCCACGGACCAACCCCGGCAAGCGTAGCTTAACTTGATGGATCGACCCGTGCGGCTGTTATTACTTAGCCACGAGCTCCTCGACGAATTTTTACAAAGTTCCTTACTCCGAGCTTAATAGCATACCAAATTAAAATAGCCGTACAAAAGGACCAGAAAATCTACATTACATTCCAGTTATCAGATCATTAATCATGATACTTGACACTCAACGATCACGTAAGTAATCACATTTTGTCACTACAAAGTAATTGGCTTACAGAAATAGCTGCAAAGTGATTAATGATGAATGAATATACCTTACCTACAGTCAATATGTGCAGTTCGAAAGACCAGTCTGGTATGAATAAAAAGCAGCAGGACGTCTGATAATAATTGACGGATTCCTATATTTGACTAATAGCTTTTTGACGCAGAATTGAGGGACATTTTTAAAAACGACGCAGGAGTACTTCACTTCTCCTACTTTCTTGTAGTAGGTACACAAGATCCTCTTATTGTTTGTAATTTTTCCGGGAAATGGACCAAATAAATATCAATATTGAGGAAAATATTTTTGATGGTGCAGTAACGAAAATAATAGTATGCTGATTAATGAAGTTCACAATTGAACATAAAAATAACACAACAAGTTTACAGAATGAAGTAAAAAAATAAATAGTCAGCGCTGATGCGTAATAAATGAGCGCTGATGAGTTTTATAATTTATCTGTCGCTGTTCCGGCCTTTGTTCGTGTTGCAATAATTGATACTATTGTTATTTACAATAGTTTAAAGGGAACATCCCGATAAATAGGTACAATTACTCATTTTAAATTCCATATTTTCATGGGAAAAACCCGAAACCCTTGTCACATAAACCTAATTTTAAGAGACAATGAATACTAGTGGTAGTGGAAATCGATTGCCATGGCATGGGCATGTAATGGGGAGGAATGAGGAAAATGTCGTGTGGAAAGTTTTGAGTATGAATGGGGTTGGCTATAAGAGTAGGGGAAGACCAAAGAAACTATGGATGGATTGTGTGAAAAATTATATGGCTAGAAAGGGGGTGATTGTCGAGATGACGAATAATAGGGAAGTATGAACAAAAAAGACATTTTGCGCCGACCTCAAATAAATTGGGGTACCTAAGGGCAGGGGAATGAGAAATGAGAAACCTCGACATTCAAAAGTTAAAATATTATATGATTTAAAGAAATAAGACTATTTCGGCTCTGATTCGTTAGTTGGAAAAAGGCAAAGACGAGACACATGAAAATACTGACACAGACAAAAGAGTCATTATCTCATTATACACATCGGTGACTTCAGACAAGAACAAAACACAACAAACATTTAACTTCATAACCAAAAAGGTCGCAATTCACAGCCATTTATTCACCAAAAAGCATTTCACCAGTTAACGGAATAGTTAAAGGTCGTCCAGATACACAAAACGTTGGTAACGGGTATAAAGGCATAGTTTCAGCTGACAAAAGGCCGAACATTGTGCACCAGTTAGAAGTGGTGGTAACAATGGAACTGCGAACAGCTCGGTTTGTACAGAAAAGGTTCAAATACACGTAGATTGTGCTTTTATGGGGCTGTTTGTATTTAATAAATTTAATGATGTTAATATTGCTGTTCTATCATATTTTGAACCATAATGAATGATAAGTAAGTATGTTTAAATGATGGTGGATCTAACAAAGATGCATCTTGGATTTAACTCGAAAACACATATTAGGGAGGCATTTTGGTAAAATTTAGTTACTTTTGTCGAAAATTTAATGAGAAATGACAACACAGCCTGGAGTCGCAATAAAAGGACAGTAAGGTTTTTAAAGAGTGGATCAGAAGAGTCTCCAATGACGAACTTAATTAAGCCTTCCTTATTAAGCCAATCTTTTCACAGCGACATTATCTAATCACATTCCGACACGAAAGAAAAAGAAGAAGAATGTTCTGTACAATCAACTACAGTCCGGCCGTCGACAGAATCGCGTTGCTGACACCTGTCAGTTGGACAATTTCTAGTAGTAATAAGGATCAAATTCGCAAAACACATATTCGTTAGTATGAAACTGACAGGTGTCAAGAATGTATTCTCTCGACGGCTGGACTGTAATACAAAGTTGCCCAAATTCAAAAATAGGTATGAAACAACGCATAAAACAGTGGATATAAACGATAAGTTATAATCTGGACATCACTTGTAACCAATAAACACAAGAAGTAATGGGGGATGTTTTGATACAACTTCGCGTATTTTATGCAGTTTTATGCAAGCATATATAAGGAATAGCTTGCAAGAATGTTGCAATTTGTCGGGACTTCGAGCGATATGAATAAATAAAATACAGGAATTTAATGACAAAGCAAATATTGTACAAAATGAGTACTAGTACATTTTCAAGGAAAAGAATCTACATAAATAACCATTTCTACAAGTGATAAACTGTGGTATTGTTTGATCAAAACTTGCAACATATGAACTATATGAAGAACTTTAACTTTATGATTTTTTTAACTTATTCAATCAGTTTTTACGGCTCTAGTTTTGTAGAAAATTAAAGTAAGTCTAATATAATCATATTTTCGTTCTATTTATGACAAAACATTTAACACAACATGAAAGATACAATATTGTGGAATATGATCATCTTTCACTTCAGGCGGCAAAATAATAACCATGTCATCTAATGGACGGACCGCTTTTGGCAAAAATTAAGACTTGTATCTTTACCAATAAAGAAGCAAAGACCTCATAGCTTTGCATAGTTGACCCTCCCACAGGGAAGTAGCTATCACAGGTAAAATTAGCTTACGAATATATTTATATGCCCAGTTTGGCAATCAAAAAGGATACTATTAGTAAGCAAAACGATTCGTTTTTGTTTATACGAACCGAGCATTCAAGGATTGATTCTTCCGACAAGCAACTTTTGAAAGACAATAAAAGTATTCCACTCTTTAACACCCATATCATTACTTGTAAACAGGAACTGGACGTAAACATTAACGTTTTAAGTACAACTACTAATGGAAAGAGTATTAACTTCAAAATAAATGATAAGTAGGTACTCAAAAACGAAGGAAACGAAACATTAATCTGTTAGCCAAGGGTAAGAAAGTAATTTATCATTATCGTTGGCTCCAAAAGTAATGGATTTGTAAAAACAAAGGAACTGAAATGAGTTTGTTCATTTCTTCGAATCTGAGTTGAAGGTTCGAGTAAAAAGGTTTGATGCTAAACGAAACAATTGTTTTGGCAGTTTGATTTGATTGTGATTACAGCCGTGATGATGGCAAAATTATAACAGATGCAAACTACGATCCAGAAAAAATAGCCAACATTATAAAAAATGAGGTATTAAGTTTCAATCCGTGTTGAAATTAAAAGAAACACGGAAAGTTAAAGGAAAAAATCAGTCTTTCAATGAGAACATAAATATGTCAGCATTAGCCATGCATAATAAACCCCTTTGCAAAAAAAAAGTTATTGGCTTTTCTATAGATAATATTAATATTTTTAGTATGTAATTAGCATAAATCACTGGAAATTTCTTACTGTCTGCTGTGAGACGTAACTCTTCCAGCAGCGCTGTAATTTTACTAGCTCTTATTGCTTTTTCTGCCATTACAATCGACACAAAGTTTAAATCTGTTTTAAGTCACAATAAGGCAGGATTATGCGACAAACATAAATTATTCAACTAAAAATAACGAGAAGTTAGTTTTAGTTGCCTGATAACCTTTTAACCGCAAACCCGCGAAAAGTTAGTAAAAAGTCACAAACTGAAAAAGGGTTTTTTTTAAACAAAAGTTTGTAATTTGGAATAAATTTTTTTTCATACCCAGACTCTTTATTAAGTGCCAGTAACATAGCTTGGCTATTAAAACCTCTTTATTATTATTATTATTATTATTTCATTTTATTTCAGGTATTAACCCATAGCAATATTTATTTATTCGAATAATGTAGAAAAATCAAAACCGCCCCTTTTTATGCAAAGGAGTGTAGTTTTAAAATACTACTGTCCGTCAACAATTTTCCGAGCCTTCTTCTCAACATGCAGCCCTCTTCCAGTCTAACCAAATTGCAGCTTAATATCAGAATGTTCCCAAGTCTTTACTGTTACTCAGTTACTGCTAACATTCTCTCTATTTATTTAGTAGCTATGAAGCGAGGATTCCAATCCCAGTTGGGTTTGTTATTTTTAATGCAACAAGGGTTTGATTTTCATCGCGTTTCTTATCGTTGTTTTATTTGCGAATTTTGTTGTTTGTACATCAGTTTTGTTGCTTACCTATATGGATCTGATTTAAGTAGGAAAACGTCTGTGTACCCCAAAGGATAACCTAGGAGCCATAGGCCAGCCGTTTTGCGAGGATGTGATGCATATTTTCCCCCAACTTGTTACTTTTGTGTTTTTTCTTTCATCATCATCATTTCAGCCGAAAGACGTCCACTGCTGGACATAGGCCTCCCCCAAACACCGCCACTTCGACCGATTCTGTGCTTTCCACATCCAGCGGATTCCTGCGGCCTTCACAAGGTCATCGGTCCATCATGTGGGAGGCCTTCCAACGCTACGTCTACCGGTACGTGGTCGCCACTCCAGAACCTTTCGACCCCATCGGCCATCCGTTCTGCGAGCAATGTGCCCTGCCCATTGCCACTTGAGTTTGGCAATTCTTCGGGTTTTTTCTTTATGCGTCACGTTTAGTGTAAATTATAATTATTTTCTTTCTTTGCTTTCTTTCTAGTAGGTATCCATTTCTGTGGGAATATCTGCGATGCGTATAGCCATTTTATTAACATTTATCGGTGCAGTTTTTAATTCACGAAATGCCCTCTGGGAACGGGAAAATACCGGTTTAAAAAGGAAAACCCTTATAATGCTAAGCGTATCGCAATAAGCTCCCATGAGAATCGAAAAATCTACTTGAAGACCTTAAAAACCTTTTAACTTCATATGTTTTCGATCTATGAGGGTTTACGTAGGTAGATTGCGTTTCAATCTGCGAGAATGTTAAAAAAAAACACGACGATGAAAACGAGGATTCAAAATTCAAATACAGAGTTAAAATTCTGAAATTCCCTTTTCAATCATTGCTTTGCAGACTTAGAGTGGCCAGATAAAAAAAACCGTCCTCTGAAAGTTGCCAGTGCTCAATATAAAAGTTGAGTGAATAGGCCGAAGAGTCAAAGGACACAGCTTAGTGCTCAACTTTGTGCCCCGAGGCCTTTACAGTTTACTGATCAGCTTGAAGTTGCTCTGTTGCAGCATGGAATATTATTGCTGTAAATAAAATGGAGCTTTTTAATAAGTAGTTTTTAAATGGCTGTGATTTTTAAGACCCCGTTTTTGTAGTTAGAACAGGCACTATCTTCGAAATAAATTAAAAAATTGAACAGAGAGGAAAAAAAATACGTATCAATCTGCCTGATTAGCTATGTATAACCGGGATGTGATAACGATGATTGAAATGTCAAAAATGTATTACATTGACAGCTATCGAAAAGCATATTGTCAATGTCAATCCTGTTGTAAGTTGTAGAAATACGAAACGCTTTGAAAGTGATTGCCATTTGTCTAGGCCTTCTGGTCGATAAAGCCCCACCGTGTACAAACGTACACGGCAATTCAAGCCCCACCGTTTACATCACACGCTCGGTACATGCGGCTTGAATCACTATTTTAACTGCTAAATAAGGTCTAATATCGTCTGTGGGCTGTTTCACTCTATGGCCTGACGGATATTATCGTAAATCAGAACAAAATTTTACAAAAAAAATTACAGATAACACCGATTTATTATTTTTTATTTCGAAAGTAAGGACCGGGCTTTAAAAAGTTTTCTTCATTTTGTCATGTATCAGGAATATTGTCAGAATCAATAGAACCGGCAAAGCACTGAGTAAAATGTGTCAATACTGCTAATTAGCTTATCAAACGGCATGGCAAATATACCATTCCGTAAAAGTCTCCTTTAAAACACTAATGAAACACGATACACTTTCTTCTCATTAACTTTCGAATCAAAATTCTCTACAATATTACAATTTCCTCTAATTAAAAGCTTGTGTAAACAGAAATTAATTTTATTATTGAAAGTAAATCAGTGCTGGTACAAACAAGATTAAATTATATAAGTTGGACGTGTCTTTACAAAGCATCTCTTTCTGCCCAGAGCTGCCAAGTTTTTAATTACGTTCATTGAGCAAGGGAGATTGGTCAGAAGGACCAAACAATGATACAAGGATTTTTCAAGACAGTCGCTGCGTCGAGAGAAATATGGAGTCGCTTAAACATGATAGAATTAAATTGATTGGTCGTCCCGAGTTACGTTACATTAGTAATTAAAGTAATTGAGTTTTCTTTTAATAGTTTCAGTATTTCATGAAAGAAAAGGGAAATGAGAGAATTTACAAGGGAGAATGGAAGAAGGAAACGTGTTTTGCGGACCCCGAGTAACATGGAGAAAGGGCAAGAAGATGATTATGATTTCAATATTTTCCCGCACGGTGGAAAACCACCAGCCAAGTAAAGGGAAGACAAGCATATGACAAGCATTTTGGAGAAAGTAAAAACATATGGTCGAGACGATTGACGATCTCCATATGCCGTATTTTCTCTACTACTCTTGATTTTTGCCGCGCAGAAACAATTGGCAATAATTTTAAAGCGTTTCGTATTTTGTACAGCGACTTTCAATGAGATTGACATTGATAAGCTTTTCGGTAGCTTATGACAGTCCCAGAATTGCCAAATGAGCAGGGCACATTGCTCGCAGAAGAGATGGCCGATGGGGCCAAAAGGTTCTGGAGTGGCCCCCGCATACTCGAAGACGTAGCGTTGGAAGGCCTCCCACAAGGTGGGTGGTCGATGACCTAGTGAAAGCCGCAAGAATCCGCTGAATGCGGGAAGCACAGAACCAGTCGAAGTCGCGGTGCCTAAGAGAGGCCTATGTCCAGCAGTGGACGACTTTCGGCTGAAATTATGATGTCAGTCCCACACATTTTAACTTTTCCATCATTGTTATCACTGATAGAATGTTACTTTGTCTTGTCCTTCTGGTCCTTCTGTCTTCTCCGTACTTGTCTCTTCGTGGTGGCCCGCAAGGGATACCGCAGATGTACATTATTACTACACAATTTGAGAACAAATTAAAACTAAGATAAAGTTATGGACGGAATAGCTGATCAAGACGCGGAGCTGGCGAGTCCGCAAGTTTGCAGCCAGCCTGGTGCCGGCTACAGATGATTTACAATGTTTTCCAACTTTCCTGTTATTACGAAATCTTTTAGTTTTAAAAGGAGAAAAATAAACTCTAAGGTCTAAAATATTCTAATAAAGTTTTCAGGCTTAATTATTTAACGATGAAACGGTGGAAATGCTATGTAGAAGAAGTATCTCTTTTCTTTTGTAATACTTACACCGGGTTAAACCTATATCAAAAGAATGGGCATGTAATTACTTCCCTCAACCCTTTTGTAACACTCATCATAAAAATCATGAAATCGAAAAACATAAGTAAAGGAAATCTTATTCAATTAAAAACTGTTACTTTTGTCAAAATAAGTATAAATGTAAATGACGTAAGTGGCTCCATCTACAATTGTATTGTTATCTGTTTTTCAATAAAGTATATTTAGTCTGTGGTAAACACACAACTGTGTTTAATTAAAAACCAATTTTCTAACCCAAAAGTGTGCGTTTTCGGTTTCCGGGAAAACCTGGAAGCAATTCTTGGTATGTAGGACCTATGACAGGAAACATAAACCCACCGCATGAGTTTCTTTCGCCAACTTCCTTGATTCTTCTCCTGTTTCACTACTTAGTAGTCATAGTGGCATAGCACGATTCAATTACGGTGCAGGACAGAAAGATGACGAGGGAAAATCCTCGAATTTGCATAGAAGTCATTGTTTCTGATTAGTAATCTGCTCGTGTTAATTTGATCTAATAAGTAGTGTTACCCATAATATGTAAAGGGAAAACGAATTCGGGGAAATGATTCTAAAATATTCATGTAGCAGCGGCTACCTCGTCAGTCTACTGAGCTGCCTGGTTGAGAATAGAACCCGAGGACCTCGGCACCTAAGGAGCTCGTAGCTAAGTAATTAATCCAGTTAAGCTACGCTTGCCGGGGTTGGTCTGTGGATGGGTGACCATCTTTACATACCGTGACTCCTCTGTGCCTCGGAAAGCACGTTAAGCTATTGGTCCCGGCTATCATTCGTGTATCATTGACAGTCGTTACGGGTCGTCAGAAGCCCGAAAGTCTGACAACCAGTCTTACCAAGGGGTATCGCATTACCCAGTTACTCAATTATAATCATTATGTGATGATTTCATGAAATCATGACATTTGACACCTTTGCTAACGAATGGAGTTGTATTGCTGATTGTAATGATTATAATTGAGTAAAGCCATATTTGTTACGGCCGCGAATCATTTAATCAACATACAACTGTCCTGCAAATTGCAAAAAACGTAAGAAAAATTGAATTTCGCGGGCTAGCCCGACGCTTTCGCCTTAAGTTTAAGTCGTAAGGGACGAGCCTATAAACACCGTGGCACAAATCCAGACTCTGCTACAGCTATTGAGAAACTCCTCATGAAAAATCTGGTTACGAAAATTGTAAAGTAAATACGCAGAAAACAAAACATTTGGTACAAAATCTAATTAATTATTTAGGTACGTTAATATAAAATCTAAACTTTTTTAAAGCCTCCTACTTTCTCCTATACTTTTGCTGTGCCCGACAGAGTCCACAAAGATCATATTTTGAAATGAAATTGTTTATTCTGTAAATAGGATATCGGAATCACTTTTACACTCATATTAAAAAGTTATAAAAATAAGCTAGATGAGTTCGGCGTTTCCTATCTGACTACTCTGAGAAGAAAGGCCGAAACAAACTCAAAAGCCGCAGTCTTTTAAAGTCCAGACATAATCTTGGTCAGGCCATATGAAGAGCATGTAGATTAGTGTCTGAAATGTGATCAAATTAGTGTCTGAATCTTTTAAAACACCTACCCCACCTAAGATCAAATGTGAAAGCAACAAATTATTGAGTATTTTTCATAGCTCTTCAGAAGAAAAGCTCCTTTATTTGAATCTATTCATAAAAGCTGTGGACAAAGTTTTTCCAAGCCAGCAAACGTCTGCATACAAACTACCCACATTAAGTGACAGAATTTTCAAAAACAGTCCGTTAGTTGAAGAGTTTATCTCTCACATATAAACGTATAGTTGAGTAGCGAGTTAAAAACAATGGCTGCCCGGGTACGGCGGACAGCGGGCAGGTTATCCGGTTGCGTTTTAACGAGCTAACCGTTGACACGCGTACCTATGAAGTTAAAAAATACAGGATATAAAGACAGGAATTATTCCTGCCAATGTAAAGTTTTTGCTTTTCAATGATAACTGGCAATGTCAGTGTTTCTGTTAAACCCTTCATCTATCTCAACTATTATAGTGTGGTGACCATTTTCGGCTGGGCAATATTTTTTTTCTTGCTTTCTTTTAACCTCAATCTCGCAATTAAAAACGTTCAAAATCTAGTGGCTATCTCATCTCAGTGACAATCAACGTCAAAAAGTTGCCAAATTGTAGGTAAATTAGAGGTAGGTACTTATTTTTTACAGATTGAGAAAGATTAGCATGCGAACGTTCTTGAAAATACGGGAATTGCCCTTCAGGAGTGGTACCGATGTATTTCAATAAGGAATTCCACTGACCAATGACGAATTACTCTAAAAAAACGGTTTAATCAATAGTGCAACTGAGGTTCGAAACATCTCGATAGTCAGACATCACTCAAAATTCTCTTCTAAAAAAACTCGAAGACATGTTGGAACTTCTATTCCATTTTTAAAATGAACTTCCATTTATTTTTCTATTGGTTACCATAACGTGGTTCCGAAATCACGTCTCGACGAAGAGACGAGGCCATTTATTATACATTGGCACCCTTTTTCACCCTCTACCGAGTTTTTGACTACCGGGTCGTGTCAAACGTTTTTAAATAAATGTAGGCAGCTGTTACATTTGCGTGTTTTTAAACTGCTTATCAATGTTAGACCCCGACATTTTATGATAATTAGTAGTTAGACAAACTGAAACCATCCAAGAAAATACAATAAACAATGATGAAGGAATAATCAGGAACCTCATTGTAAAAAGCATAATGTTTTGTATCAAAAGCGCTCTTTTGAAATTCGAACGTTTTGAAATTCGTTTTTCAAATACCTTGTTACATAAAGGGTGTCTAAGGAGAACTCTTCCTGAACTCTTGGAAAACTTTCTAAGAACGGGGACACAGGGTCAAAAATACACATATTTTTGCTCGGGCAACGCACAATGATGCGCAGAGGAAACATACTTTGTGATAAGAATTTAGATCTCATGACACCTCTAAAAATATCCTAAGACCTTCCACAAATCCCAGTATAACAAACGAGCCTCTGAGACTATCCAAGCGTTACGGACGCTGTACCTATATAAAGTTATGAGCACATTGGCGGCTCCAGTGCCCATCTCCCTAATTTAGTTCCTAAGGGCGGTTGTACACAGCCGGACTGCTGTTGTTTTTACTACCTTATCTAGCTTCGGATGTAGTGTGTATGTACGTAATGGATGACCGGCGGTGGCCGAGCGTAGAAGCACCGCGATTTTTCCGGAAGTGTGTAAGCTGCAGTAACTTGCCGCTTATAGGATAATTTCCATCAAATGGCTCGTTTCGCATCGGATCGGAAAATATACGAACGGATGCGGCGACAGCCGATCGCGTCCGGCAGGATGTCGACGCATACGATCGGCTCCGTACCGACGCTTGCGAACGTATCCGTTTCTACGCCTAGTCAAATAGTTTAATTCCTACCGTGTTGACGTGTTCTAATTTTTTTAAATGGTTGAAGTTGACGTAATTGTTGGATAAAACAGCCGAAAGGATTCGATCGGATACTACGACAGACGAACGGAGCCGATCGCGCGTCGCAACATAGGTACTTTCGGCTACGATCGCGTGTTGCGGAAGACGTCCGCGGTCAAGCTGCTGTGCGCGGCTTGGTAACATAGACTTTAAATACTGTGTACACGATTTAATATCGTTTAAAGATTGTAAAATCTGTTCCGATTTGATGCGATGTGAGCCGTTTAGTGGAAATCATCCTTGACAGCATAGATAGCGATAGGGTTACTTTATTACACGTATTGTATAATTACCAATTGCTTCAAAAATGGTGAAGGAAAACATTGTGAGGAAGCCGGCATGCTTGAGAGATATTTCTCGGCGGCATGTGAGCCAAGTCAGAGGCCCATGGCTGGCATAAAAACTCTGACACCAGGTTAGCCACTTACCACACGAAAAGAAAATCAGCCTGTATGAACTTATTCCTGGGTACGAGCCAAAGATGCTTTCTTGTGATTCCACTAAGCTTTTCGCTACCAGCTATGAGTTTCTGAAAGCCATACAATTTAATTAAAAAAATATTATTATTTATTTAAATTGAATTTGTTATCTACGTGTTTTGTTTTCTTTGCGTCATGTTTACCGCAAATAAACGAATTTTCTTTCTTTCTTTAACTTTATTGTATTGTCTAATCTTTTGAAAGTGATTATAATTTCTAAAATGTATGGAAATTATGAAGACGCTTTTAAATTCCCGTCCACGATAACGTTATAACGTGCACGTATTTCCATACATTTTACGGACGTGGACATCCGCTTTAATATCGTCACGTAAGAAATGATAAAAGCGCACTTAAGCTGTTGTTTTTGGAACGAAGTTCTATAACGCGGCTTACGGTAGGGGTAAACTGTCAGAAAACGTGAGAAAACGTGTTAAGCGCTGTTGACCCCATGTTTAAAAAAAAAATAACAAAACAGTTATATTGTGCAAGCAAAAATTTTTTATAAAATATGTAAACAACACGACTTGGATCTCTTTACAACCAGTGTGACCTCAGCTAGAAGGTGCTTAAGCCTCAAATTTTTTAAATAGCTGCAGTGCTCCTAAATGTATTTTTTTTCTTGCTCTCTCACTTTTGAATTGCAGACACAAGTGGTTATTTTAATCGTTTTAACTATTAAAATTTAGTATATAGTGATGTGTTGCTGCTTTTGTATGTTCACAACACAAATTCTATTATAAGTCTAAACGTGAAGACTTGTAATTGGCTTTCTGTCGACTATTGTTTCCTTTTTTGTTGTTTTTTTAACTGTAAGTCTTCCATGCTGTAATACATAAATAAATAAATAAAAACTTTTAACACTTCAAACTTGAGAGCAGACTAGCACATGAGTAATCTTTACTCTGTGATACTAAATGGCTCTGTGTTTACATAATAAACAGCGAAAGGAACTTCGTTCCAACCGGGTATCCTAAGCCACCTCCGACTTTTTTTATCAACCTATGAAACAGGCCAACATGAGATTTGCCGCACATTTATCTACGGATCAACCTGACCAAGGCCTTGATTCAGAATACGGGTCATCCATAAAATATGCAAATGCAATCAACCTCTATATAACTTTTTTTCGCAACAAGAATAAACCACAATTTATTCGATAAAGCTCATATCTGGCGGATGCAGGACGCAACATAAAGGGAATTTTATCATCACCCGGCTAGCAGCCAAAAAAACCGGGAAAAATGTCGCGTAAATACGCCCGACACGGTTGCACGGTTCCATGGTATGTACAGAACCGTGTAAAAGTCAACCAGAAACAGTAGCTACAGTTCCACATTGGGTTTTATTAAATACCTGTGCGTTTGGCTTTCGAAATGATCACAGGTTTTATTTTAGTATTAAAAAGTTTTACTGGCGAATTTTCCTGGTAAAAATATTGGGAATTTAAAATTCATAACCTTACGCTAGGATTCTTCGAAAGACTGCTTCCCTCGAGACCGGCTCAAGGCGTAGCTCAGGAGACGCATCGTTGCGTTTCAGCTGAGATGTAGTATGCCTCAAGAAGATGTATACCTACATCTACAAGAAATCATTTAAATCTTTGTTCCTTATTGTAGACAAAATACAATTTACATATTGGGTACTAAGTTGTAGCTGCAGATTGGTACAGTATTACGAAACACAAATTATAGACAATCAAATGAATTCTTGTCGATGTTAAACATCTTATTGAGCCTGTCTTTACTGGACTGGGCTGTACTGGCGCCGATTTTAATATAGATTTCTGCATTATGAACTACTTTCAATGTTTTTGCTTTCCTAAAACGTAACAAAAAATCGTCAAAATCAAAATATTTTATTTCACATAAATCTACGGCACTTATGAAGACAAACAGGCGCGACACGGGACGCGACAAAGGCACACAAAGGTGCCTTGAAACGTCAGAAGCTAGGTGCACGGTTCCAATTGGTCGTTTCCTATGGAGAAGAGCCGGTTAGAAACTCCACGGTTACTCTTTTAAAAATAAATGGCTTTTACAATGTTTTCAAATTACAGTGTTCATTGGACGGTAATGAGAGGACAGTGTAGGCCTGTCAACAAGTACCAGGTTCTTAACAAAATAGAAAATAGTTTACAAATCTACAGTCTGTTAAGCCTAACCTAACCTAACATAAAATAATCTAAAAATAAAAGGTAAAACAGAAAAAACAACTAAAATAAAAACCTATTTAAACCAAATGACATGCTTGCCAATACAACTGTGAATTAATATTCTGTCCACAAAAGCCACTAATCGTCAATTGTTTTATTTATATTAAAGACTAGCTGCGCCCCGCGGTTTCACCCGCAGAAGTCTCGATCCCGAGGGAATATCGAGATACAAAGTATCCTATGTGTTAATCCAGGTTATAAACTATCTGTGTACCAAATTTAATCCAAATCCGTTCAGCCGTTTGAGCGTGAAGAAGAGACAAACATACACACACACTCACAAACTTTCGTCTTTATAATATTAGTAGGGTTCGTCAAAGTACCTCAACGTCAGTTTTTAACTTCTCAATCACTTCTTCCACCTTGATATCCTTTTGTAAAGTGCGAAGCAACTGTCTTCCTACATAAATCTGACATCTTACCTACGGAGACTAGATTTCAAGACCTTTTACCGGTAACACGTGATATTGGATTTGAGCAAATCTGATTTTCACGGCGAAGAATTGGTTCTAAAAGACGGGACGGCTGTGTAGTACATTTTTAACGACCCTTCTTAGCTCTTATCAGGTAAGTGGGCATAAATAAAGGAGTTTAGAGCATGATTTGAAAAGCAGCGGGATAAAGTTATTCACCCCTTATAACAGTTTAAGCATGGAATTAGTAAGTACTATATAGACTTTAAAATGGATTGCCATACTTCCGACGTAACAAAGAAACGTATGCAGTGTCCGACGTTCGAAATGGTCCAAAAATACAGAAGACCGTCCACAACAGGACACTAGCCTGCGGCTCGGACAGTTTTTCATTAATTCCAGAATAAACAAAACGAAAAAGAACCCGGTAATAGGAGCAACTGCCGGGGACGTCCCACCCCCACATCGATTTACATGAAGGGGGCACCACCACCCCTGTCGAGATACGACGGTGAAATATTTAAATAGTCTCGGCTTTAAACACTTTCGTCTCCTCCTCATATGCTTGCGGGTTTGTTTCGAAAGATTTAATTAAATTGTTCATGTCAATCCGCGAAACATCGTCTCATATTTCGACTTCTGTTCAGAATAATCCGCTGAGAAATTAACTTCAAACATGATACAAATCCGTTTGCATCAGTTACGGAAATATCGAGGGAGCTCAGTCGGAAATTTGTGTACCTAGTCGTGATCTCGAATTACCGCCCAAGACCGCCATATGAAATAATTATAGTCTCGGATGGAGTCTCGAATAAATTGCTGAACGAATGCGTTAATATCATAGCCTTACAGTTCGAAATACGACTCAAGCTCTCGATGAAGGTCGGTTGGTGTTCGATTATGCGCTAATCGAGTTTGAAGTGTCCGTATCGATTACGATTCGGTAGCGCCGGAGACTATTTTAAACTTGTTTGATTTCCAAACTCGTTAATTCGATAGGTGTTGACTGTCGGAGGGAATTTGACACGGTTCATCAGTTCCGAATCACTGGGTTTGTAAGAGGAACATGGTTCGGTACATGTGCTCTCGGGTGAAGGACTTTGTTTGTTTTAAAACTTACAACACTACTGAGTTTTGATCCAACTTTCGCCTGTGTTTGCATTGCATGATTGTCAATTTTAATATCAACCTTTATAAGGTTGATATTAAAATTGACAATCAATTCCTGTGCATTTGTCAATGTCATAGGACTTTGATGTTGATAGCTACTTGTTTTGTTGCTTCAAATCTTACCAAGGGGTATCGTGTTACCCAGTAACTGGGTTGTGGAGGTCAGATATCGCTCCATGTAAAATACTGGTATTCAGCTGCATTTGGTTAGACTGGAAGCCAACCCCAACATTGTTGGGAAAAGGCTGAGCAGATGATGATGACTTGTTTTTTTTCCTACTGAAACGTTCGCTTACACGCAATTGTTACAATTCTTATAAATATAAAATTCAAAATATTTTATTTCACATAAACCTACAAGGGCACTTGTGAAACGTCAGAAGCTAGGTGCACGGTTCCAATTGGTCGTTTTCTATGGAGAAGAGCCGGCAAGAAACTCCACGGTTACTCTTTTAAAAATAATTGGCTTTTACAATATTTTCAAATAACAGTGTTAATAGGTATGGGAGGACAGTGTAGGTATATCAACAATTACCAGTATACGTATACGTCCAGTATACGTATACGTTTTGCTTTCAATAGAAAGATGATAACGGTGTCTTTAACATTTTGTTAGATATTCGTGCAGATACACTGACTCGTGTTATCATGGGAAAATACTAGCTTCCCACGTTGTTCGTATTTTGTATTCTCAACGAAATAGAACCCCAATGGCGGATGTTTGCAAACTATTACATGTCATATAAAATTATACAGACGTGTTTCATTTCCGCGCAAGCATTATGCTACAAATATAGTATGAATGCAAACCGCGACAAGTTGGAATTTGAATGGGACGTGGAATTTGATGAGAACGTACGCATGTAAGGACTGAACATATTTGAAAGCATTGAAAGGGTCCTATTCGAAAGTTGTTAGGAAAAGCGAAAAGAAAATTCTTGGTGGCAACGTTTTACACTGGTACCTGCACGGCAAGTTTGCGCAAGCAATAGATGAATAGCATGATTTTCGATTTTCAGCACATAGAAAATAGATATGAGTAAGAATATAAATGTTAAGAGGAGGCTTTGAAATTGTACGAGTAAGTTAATTTGCATTAATATTCTGAAACAGTCACGCATACAATCAAAATGGAACTTTAGTATATGATTTATTGAATCTTTTTCTTTCCATGTACAAGACAGTTACCTAATTGTAACATTTTCGCTCGATTCATATTTTTTGCTAAAATCATTTTTTTTTTTAATAATATTTGAATAAAATGATTCCTCGGCTTTTGTGTCTAAAAAAAGTATTCACAATAAGAAAATATAGTTTATTATCCACCCACAAGATATTTTTCTTCTAGATCAATTATTACTTTAGTTTAAACAAAATAAGAATTGAGACTTACGCTATTTAGTTCCGTGTTCGAACACAACCAAAGAACGTACGCGATATTCAACTTTATTACTGATGTATACGTGACTGATGTGTTTATTATTTATATTACGTTACGGATCAATGTTCTATGCAAGTATTTTACTTTAAAGGTTTCGGAAGTTTTTTTTTTTTTGTTAACGCTTTTGTGTTGTTTTATTTAGATAAGGTTACGGACCAATGTTCTATACAAGTATTTTTCTTCCACCAAGGCGATCTTGTTCAAGTTTTCACTTCTTTCGGCACTCCTGGAGTGCCACAGATTTCTTTTTTCGGTCCTTTGTAAACAGTTTTTGGAGAACCGTCCAAAAAAATGTTACATTCGATCGGTCTATGGATGTCCATTTCGAGTACGGACACAGTCACTATGTTCGCTTTTTGCACTGTAGTTTTATTTCGCTCTGCTCGCATTTTGATGACACTCGTAACGTTGACAAAATGGAACAGCGAAAACGCTAAAAGGGATGTCAGAAACGACTGACTCTGCACTAGTTTTTTATTTTGTCAAAATTCACCTATGGTACCTATGTAAAATTCGTCAAAAAAGTCGCCGCTTTTTTTGTTAGATAACAGAATCAAGCAAGCATGCAAGCAATTTCTACATTTATATTTTTTATGGTACTTATATATAATAAAGAATATTCCATCTATCTACGACACAAAAAAGTGCAATTCAGGTCGCACAGCGCTAATTACCTACAGTTATAATCACCTAGAATTTGCCTCTCTTTCTATCGCGGAACTCTTATATCTTCTGACTACGTTACGTTCACTAAATTGGCCCGACAAGACGGGCCTGCCTTGTAGCTTCATACCTAAAATGTGGAGTGAATCATCTGTATTCATTTGTGCTTTTACCAAAATACTAAAAAAATACCCTGTCTTTGCTGGCACGCAGTCGGGTAATAACAGACCCACTGTCAGTGGCGGATTTGCCCTAAGGCCCAGAAGGCCCGGGCCTAGGGCGGTCAGATATTAGGGGCGGCCTAACGCGTGACAAAAAATTCACTGATGATAAATAACTCAAAGTACCTAGGTATACATATATTCTAAGCATTCGCGTACATTATGGCGGGCCGCACTCCACCGCATCGTATAACAAAAATAACTTAAAACCATTTAACCCTGAAACCTCGGAAAATATTATAAACCATCAGTTTATTATAGTTAACTAAATTTCTGAACCGATTTCGATAAAAGTTGGCAATAAAGTAAATTAATTATGTAGTCTATATGATGGGTGCTGAGAAAGGGGCGGCTAATACTTACTACATGGCCTGGGGCCTAGGGCGGCCAAGACTGCAAATCCGCCACTGTCCACTGTTATTACTCAACTAACACTGATCGATTCACAATATCGATCATCAAAATTCAGCTCGAGATCTTTAGAAACTTATATTCCTTATAACCTAAGATCCCGCTACGCTAAAACCAAGCAAATTCTAAAATTAAAGAGTATATCTCTAGTTTAATAAGTCGAAATCTCTCATAATATCGAGAGTATGAACATAAGGATCACCAGGATATTAATAACGCTCGGGACAGTTAATCCTGCTGCCAAACATGTTGATTATGCTTTTATCCGATTGGGACCAACCGCATCAGTAAAATATTGATAGGAAAAGCCCACACGAAAACAACGACTAAGGTCGGATACCGTCATCGTGAGGAAACCGGCATGCCTGAGAAATATTTCTCGACGGCATATGAAGTCAAGTCAGAGGCCCATCGGCGGCTTTGAAACTCTGACACCAGGATAGTCACCCACACGAAAAAGAAAGAAGTCGGATACTATTATGGTTTATAAGAGTGAGAGGTTGGCTGTGATTTTCAGATTGGATAAAGTATTTCTGCCAGGTACATTATCAGATTCTTAGCTGTCGCCTATTTTACAATGCGCTCTACAATCGTAAAAATTAATAAATCGATATGCTTCTTAGCGTGTCGAAGGCAATTTATACAGTGCGAGTCTTAATAATGTGCATATATCGAAATGATCTATGCTTAATTTAATAGACGGAAAAAATATTTAAAAAATCTAAATATTTTCTTTACACTTTTTAAGAAATTAAAAAAAAATTGTAACCAAACAGTGTAACTTTTAAACTAAATGATCTATCGCGATGAAACCAACTCCATAATGATTGGAAATAATAGGTGTCCAAATAAAATGAAAACTGTGGAAAAAAACTGTTTACAATAATCATAAAATTTCTCAATAAGACGCCAAATTAAACGCGATTGAAAATCTATTTAAAATATAAGAAGTTTAACAAGTTTGCTTTTTATTTATAGAATTTTAAACAAGTTTATGTATAATTTCAGCCCACATAGCCAATATATAGGTTTTAACTAACTCATCGAACACTAAACAACTAAATGAATAGTTAAACACGAGAAAGTTTTTAGCCCACATTGTTACCACCCTATATTTCGGCTACCTAACCCATTGAGCACTGAACACAACTGAACAGCCACTGAATAGCTGAACAACTAACAGGATAGCTGCATGGACGCTCACTGAACTGGAACCCTCTTGTTCATTGCACCCTTCAACGTGAACTACTTTGTGGAATAACAGACCTAGCCTGGATGTAAGTTGGGGAGTTAATACTGGCTGGGTTTTCATGTGAGCAACACTTTGCTAGATATACCTAGATTATAATAGTTATTTATGCTACAAGTGCGGAAAGTATAAGTCGATACGAGTTGGAAATCATCTTACGCACGTGTATCATACAACGTTGCAACGTTACTATGCATTGTGCGAGGAAATAAAAAAACGAGCATACCTTATAGTAGTCGCATATGTGTAACATCTGACATCTTGGCTGACGTACATAAATAATATAAACAATATTCTTCATAATTAATTGATTCAGGCGTGACCTTGCGGAAATCCATTATAAAATACAATAGACGTGGATATATTTAGTAACTTGTTCCGCTTTGCTATTTCTAATGAGTCTTAAAAAACTCCTGAAAGAAATCGACACGTGTTTCACCTCTCAACGAGGCATCCTCAGGATGACGATGGACTTGTTGCGAACTCGAACACGGCGTGTTGCCACACCAAGCGCTGAGTTCGCAACAAGTCCATCGTCATCCTGAGGATGCCTCGTTGAGAGGTGAAACACGTGTCGATTTCTTTCAGGAGTTTTTTATGGCTCTTTAGAAATAGCAAAGCGGAACAAGTTACTAAATATATCCACGTCTATTGTATTTAATATTCTTCATCATCATCATCGCCATCGTCATGACTTTGACCATTGTCATCGCCATTGCCATCATCATCGTCATCGCCAATAACGCCATCGTCATCATCATCATCTAATTTGTAAAACATTTCTCAAATAATAAAAACTCATTGCGTCGGACCGACGACGGAGTTAAAAAAACGGAGTTTGGCTCCTTGGAAAACGCTCTTTTCGAGCACATGCATTTTAAATACATTTCCAGATAATACAAGTACCTACATACACAGTTACATGGATGACTAACATTATTATAGTTAAATCTTAACAGTAAAAGTATTAAGGGCCCAAACGTGTGTTAGTTATGTAATGTATCGGGTAATGTAACGCGAATTCTGCGTGTGGACGCACTATGAGCATTAACATGTAATGCTCGGATTAGAGCTCGCGCTGATCCATCGACCGTCGGTTTTTAGCGCGAACACAGAGGCTCTCGCAGTCGAACACATACAGGATACGCGTTGAATTTTTATGCCATTTACACTATTCGCATTACATTACACGATACATTACATTACACATGTTTGGACACGGCTATACCTACAGCTATTTTACACAATTAATATTGCAAGTTAGCCCCAAACTAGACAGTTACTCAACAGACTAACTGTTTGAGCGCTTAGATAGATCTCGGCGCTCAAGGTGTGATATTCTAGAGTAAAGAGGTAATAACATAGTTCCCTTATATTATTTAGTGTTATGTTATTAGCATTAGCAACATTTTTCATGTTAAATGAAGACCATAAACGGCTTGTCTTCAAAATCCGTGGTAAAATGGAACAGCTATTTCAGACTTTAAAAAATTTACTGAAGTAATCGAAACGGCTAGGATATATTCTTCTCATAATACTACTAACACTGAATAACATTTAGTTCTAACATTTTATTTACACACACATACACATACATCACAAACACACCCCCGCATACATACATTACACACACACACTTATTTTACTTTTTATTTACTTATTTTCTGAATACTGTTTGATATAGGTACTGATACAACATCAATTTGCGTACCTATAGATAAACTCCAACAAAGCGTTGTTATTCAAAGACGTGAACAACATATTTCTTCCACGTATTCACAAAATTCTTGTATTGTTACACGCCGCGGTAAGTAAAAGGATAAAATTATAATAAATATGGCTCTGCGCCACAATAGTCGCCGCTTGAGGAAGTGAGCATTGGCACGGAAACGGAAGAGACACGCTTTACCGTTTGGAAACCCTCCAACAATACCCGAATACGGGTCAACCGTAAGATTTAGACACTCCTGTGGACCAACACAGACTTCAGCATTGTTAAGTTAAACTGGCTGACACAGAGCTTAGGTGGCATAACAGCCTCTATATCGTGATGAACCAGGTAAACATAAATACAATATCGCCCATGGGCATGTGGCCGCTCGTATTTTTTTAATTTTCATGAATTTTTTTCGAAAATTTACTTTACCTAAATAAAAGAAGGGTCTATCTTTAATATTTTTCATGTTATTATTTTTTTGAGTAGCATTTGCCATATCTCCGATGGTACTGGCTCGATTTAGATTCTGTTTATTATTTCTAAAAGCTTATGAGTTATTTTTTTGGAATAACTAACATTTTTTATTAAAATTTGTCGGCTATGGAAAAAACACGGAGGTGAAGACATCTTTTTCTAAAAAAAATCAGTATTTGTTTTTAAAGGGATACGAAGCAACTAAAAGGATATTGAGACACGAAGCAACAAAATTTCATCTAAAGAACAGCGGCCACATTCTTCTAGATCGAATTTTGTCGCTTCTTGTCTCAATATGAAACTTTATAAAATATATTAGAAAATTCTAGACACACTTACCGAGGGTCCTTACTATCCGTTTTTCATAATTCCTTCTCAGTCACGAGGTAATATGTTTTTAAAGGAGTGGCGCTAGAGAACCATTGGGCGCCCTCTTAATTTGTCGCAAACAGGGATAACAATAAATACATAATTTTGAATATTATTGCAATCCTGTTGTCTTTCATTTAACCACGATTTGTACTAAAACCAGTAGCATAAACCAAAACACAGTTTAATCCAGCGAACTTTATTTTTTTCTCACGCAAATCCATCTTCGCTGTCCGCTTCAATCACTTGAACACCAACATGAGCGAACCACAGGACCGGGAGGCAAACTAGTTATTACAATAAATCTTCCTGCAGCCACAATCTGTGCAAGTATTCCTGCAGCTATAATCTGGTATGCTGTTATTAAGGATAGTTGCACACGAACCGTTGCGTGAGACCCGCCAATCACTCGTCGTGGTTCAAAGCCTGTCTGACAGTTTCTAGTCTGTAGGACGTCTTTTTGTTTCTGGCTTAGACACGATTTGTGGCTTGAAGAATCAGTGCTTGTCATAAGTTTCGGAGCTGTTTTGTATATTCTGGTTTAGGTAATTGTTCAGTGGTGAAATATGGTGACTACTTTAGCAATAAAAAGACAAAATTCCTTTCGCTGTATATTATCTATTAATACAGAGCCATCTAGTATAAGTTTTTAGATGGTTCTGTATTAAAAATCAAAAACTTTTGAGACTTGAAACTTGAGACCTTGAAAGTGACTTTTCCGGTTATAACGCTTAAGAGCGTTTATCCCAAAAGTTGGCAACGTCGCAAATAGCTGTCAAATATTTACCTGTTTTGATTAATATTACTGCATGGAAATATGAAATGTGACTAACTAGCGAACTAAAATGATTATGATTATAGATTGTGAATGTGAAGAATATGTGGGTCATTCCTTTTTGTTTCTCAGTTAGTTCTAATCATGGTTTGACAGTTTGAGTAATTTAAGTGGCCTACCCAAATGTCCTTTTTTTGGTATTGTTCGTCGAATCGTTGAGCTCCGTAAATTCTGAGTTGAGCTACACGATAACTGACAAATGCGTGCACTGACTGGACAGGCCCTCTCAATCTGTGTGGTGCTTTCCTCAAAAGACCACTTCAGACACCAATCCACATGGCCTTCACATGATCTGACCAAGATTATGTCTGGACTTTAAAAGAGACTGAGACCTCTGAGTTTGTTTCGGCCTTTCTTCTCAGAGTAGTCAGATAGGAAACGCCGACCTCATCTAGTTTTAAAATATGATTGACGTGTAAAAGTGTTTGTACAAACCTACTTACAGAAATAAAATCATTTATCATTTATGAAATGCAATAATTAACATCGTAACACTGAATATTTTAGTTTTAGATGTAAGAAAAGTATTTGGAAACTTTCCAAATGCCTTTTTTACACCTAAAACGGTTACAACATCAAATTCAATGTTATAATTGCAATTCATTATTAAGATTCTAGTTCACTAGTTAACGATATTTCATATTTCCATACTATTGCCAAATAAATCAAAACAGGTAAATATTTGCCAGCTATTTGCGACGTTGCCAACTTTTAGAATGAACGCTCTTAAATACCAAAATCCTGGAAAACACGTTCAGAAAAAAATATAGAGCGAGAGATAAATAAATTAGTTTCGCAATGCCGTCCAATATTTCAGGCATGCCAACTTGAATTCTAAAGCGGAATAATTTCACTGAACATCTGTTAAGAATTTCCTTCAGACTGGATGAATTCCAATGGATATTAATTTTTAATTGCTTACTTTTTTGGCAGGTCTCTCTCAGGCTTTTATGAAAGCCTTACTAACCCAGCCCCGAATCTAGAGTTTTTTTGAGGCGGGGCAAAAACAGCCCCGCGCGAAATTAAAACTTCCCAAAATAAATTTTTTGCCAGCAACATATCTATTAAGTAATCAAATTGTATCGATCTATAATGCGCAAATTCAAAAGGGGCGCTAAAGAAAAAAAATAGAAAGATTGTCAATGTGTTGCGCGTCTCATTTATTGCAAAGTTGCTGTGTGCTGGGCACTTGTCTGCTACGCTTGAATTTGTCACCTCCTGAAGTTGGCCAATAACAGACTGCTAATATAAATAAATAGGGTAAAAGTCAACTTAAATACACATTCCTGTTAAAATACCCATGTCATATCCGTAATTTTAACGTAATAAACCACTCAACTACCAACAAATTCAGCTCCCAACCCCAGCTCTCCTCATTTCCACCGCGATTAATATTTATTGCTCAACAGTTTAGGCAAAGTTGGACAACACTGGCCCAAAGCGCTCCTAACTGTTTAAAATTTAAACAGTTTTGATGCAACTTCCAGCGTGCAAGACAAGTTGGATTATTGTGTAATTATAAAAGGATTTGTTGAGGATATATTTAAAGTTGGAGTGACGGTTATTGGAAAGTTCATGGAAGGAGTTTTTAATGGTTGGGTCTAGATGTCACGCCTGTTATCCATGACTTTGCTCCCCATTTTGATTCCGTTAAGTGTACTAAGAAAAATTGTACGAGTAGAAATATAATATGGAGTTGCTTGCGCGTTCTTCTCCATAGGAACCTACTATGCTTTGGAATGGGCAACTAGCTTCATCTTTTTGACTGACCGACTCCTTCATAATTCAAAAGTGCCTGTAATTGGTTTATATGAAATAAGTGGTTCGAGTTTATAAGAGAAACGTAAGTGACAATATTTAAAAAAGCTTTTGGAATAACGAAGAAAACTTGGCCATACTTTTATTCATACCTAATTGGTGTTGCAGAAAGTGCTAAAATAGTACTTAAATGTGAAAACGATAAAGCAGGTAAGATAAAACCAGTCTATGATACTAAAGTAGCCTTTAGTTGAAAGTTATAAACACTCTTAAAAGACAAACTTCATAAAAACATCTCACGTTAAGGCTCCAAAATATTGTTAGTGCACTTGTAAGGCACTCCCATTTGCCGTAACCACAAGACTGCTCGTTTGGCTACCTCAACCTCCACTGGGACACTGGCACTCCGCCAGCTGTATAGCAAATAATACTAGTTACATTATGAAATTGAGATATACTTTACAGATTAAATTCTTTAAAAACATTGGTACTGGTGATGCTTCTTTGTTTTGTAACATAAGACGATCCGCAAAAATCTCCAGACGTGGTTAATTGGTGAATAAAACAAGAGGCTAAACTCATAGGTGTAATAGAACACTAGGCTAGCAAGGTATAAATTGTTATAATATAATATATTAGCTGACCCAATAGACGAGACGTTGTCATGTCCAAAATTTCTTACAAAAATCCTAAACTTAGAAAAAAGGACGTTCAGTTTTTCTCGAATTTTAACATTTTCCGGGAAACTTTTCAGATTTTTCTTTCCCTAAAAACCTAATTCGAACTAATCGGTCCAGTCGTTCCTAAGTGATGCGGTTACCAACGAACAGCATATCATTTTTATTTATATACCTAGGTGACAGATTTAAAAAGAACGTACAACAAAAAATAAGTTACAACAAAAAACTTTAAATAAATGGATAAGATAGGAAAACGTTAGCGTCTAGTTGGTTGGTAAACGTAAAACAATCTGGATGAACCAATAACGCATCTATAACATGCCGATCTCTATTCGCATAGACGTCATCAACTCCATTCCCATTGGTTTCCATTTCATCAAACCGAAAGCTATCCAATATCGTTGTACCAAACCTGACAAACTTGCAAACGGTTGATCGCCAATCAAAGACATTTCCTACTCTGTAATGGAAATACCGCAGCGCTGGGAAGCCTTTGAAAGGGATATCTAATGCCTGTTTTCGCTAACACTAGGCATCACCTCGATATTGGTGTATTAGATTTTCAACTTACTGCACTAAGCCGAGCGTTGCAAATCCAACAGCACGCTGTTATTTAGGAAATCATTTACATAGGTGTTGCATGGTGTTGCTACGTCTACCCGTAAGCTGTTGGCAATCTTGAGCAATCTACCGTGTGACTTGACGGTTGATTTCGGTACGGGATGAAGGGATTAAGTTCCATTCGCACGTGATACAGACTGAGATAATAACTTGGATTCGATAGTGAATTAGTAATAGCGAGGATGCCAGAACTAAGGATAAGCTAAGATCTGGGTCAAATTGGTTGTTTCGGATAAAAAGACGCAGTAAGTTTTAAGTTTCCTATGGCTTGATTATGGGGAATGATGGAAAAAGAAAAATTGTTTTACTGTCACAGAAAAGATTTACTGATTTACTGTTACAAAAAAGATAGTTTTCTCGAATTACGCTCTTACCAATGTTTCACTAGACTCTCACACATTAACAGCCAAGAAATAATGTTTGAAGTCGAGCTTATAGTTTATTTATAAACGAAAGATCTTTTAGTTTTGTCTTTGAAGTAAACTATGTTCTGAATAACTATTTATGTTAGGTATTCATGTTTGAATTAATTGATTACTGTAACTTCTGCAACATTAAAACCCGCTCAGATTACCTACTTAGTTACAAAGTTACAATCTCTACATAACATCGTAATCCGATTTCCCAGCAATACTCGTATATTACGAAACCAGCAGTACCCAGTCATATAAAACTGTCTTCTAACTTCACACACAAATATTATAAGTAAGCTTAAACTTCGAAAAATGCAGAATTTCATCGCGTTTACACACTACCAATTTCTAGGATAACTTTGTTCATCGAACATTCCCGAAGTTTGCTGAGAAAGAATTTATAAAAGATTTCCCGCCAACTTATCGCAGACGCGGGTAGTTTGGCAAGTGTCACCTTGCTATGTGAACTTTTTAAGGCGATCTTTTGTCGTAAACAATGCGTGGGTTGAGGTTTAATAATGGAATCGATGAAAACGTATACATGAGTGATTTATGGAATTAGAATTATAATGCGGTATTGCAGACTACCCAGACTTACATACCGCAGTGTCTCAAGACAAAAGTCTTTGACCAGTGCGTGTTGCCAAGGTTGACAGTGATGACCTATGGCAATGAAACGTGGTCGCTCACAATGGGTCTTATTTAAAGTCACCCAAAGGGTAATGGAGAGGGCTATGCTTGGAGTTTCCCTACGTGATCGAATCAGAAATAAAGAGGTCCGTAAGAGAACCAAGATAACCGACATAGCCAAACTTAAGTGGCCATGGGCAGGGCACATTGTTCGCAGAACAGATGGCCGATTGGGCCGAAAGGTTCTGGAGTGGCGACCGCGTACCGGAAGACGTAGCGTTGATAGGCCTCCCACAAGATGGACACAGGAATCCGCTGGATGCTGGATGTAGAGAACTGGTCGAAGTGGCGGTGCTTGGGAGAGGCCTATGTCCAGCAGTGGACGTCTTTCGGCTGAAATGATGATAATGATGATGATTGCAGACTATAATCTAGATTGATGACATTAAAGCTACAGTCGGCACATCTGCATTAGAACTGCATGACATCTGCAATTTTATAGATATCAGTTGGAGATTGCAGTTTTCGAAAAGTTGCTCTACCGAAAAGCTAGCAGCTTCTAAGCTTCATTTTGGTGTAAAGTTACCATTTCTTGGACGATGGTAAAGGAATAGCTTGACAAGAGCAATGTTTTCCTGAGAAGCGTTGAATTAACCAGTACTTTTAATAAATTCATTGACCATCAAAAAACGTCAGAATAAACAGGTAATATTTTCAACTCCTTCATGAAGGAATTCGACTAGGAGCTGCACAGCTTTCCCAAATTAACTTCACCAAGTATCTTTTAAATGGAAAAAAGGAATCGAGACATTGGAACTTTTAAGACATTCCCAAGTTTTAAGTCGCCGGCGAAATGAGTTGGAAAATAACGAGTAGATAGCAAACCGTCTTTACAGCGATTAAGACTTAATCTAAATGTTGGAGGAAATAAGATTTAAAGCAGAAACAGATTATTTTCTGGGCTTGTTTGCTGTGTTAATATGTAAAAGCTTACACGTAGACACTAAATACACAGACATATATTTAGTGTCTATATATGTATAGGCCTAAAATTGTACAATGATGGTACATACACGGAGCAGAAAGTGGTTTTATAATTGATATTGATGGTGGTGGAGAGGGTGGAGTTGTAGACCAAAACCCTCCAGGGTTGAAAAAAACCAATGAAGCAACTTTTAAAATGCAGTCAACAATTAATAAAAAGTAGTATATTAATCATACCAACATAAACGTCAGAACTTTGTAGACTTATAGCCATTTGATAAAGCTCATTGATGGAATCTTAGATGGAATCACTGAAAAACCTAAGACTACAAAATTAAAAAAAATATATATAAAGAAAGACTGCTCGTCATCTCGGGAGGAGGCCTTCACCTTCTACTAAGAGGGGTTCTTGCTACAAAAACTGAAAGCGTTAGAATAAAACTATAATAATAAAATATAATAATAAAAAAAAATTTAAAAACAGGTAGTAATTTAAGAATAGAAAGTAACTTAATATTATTGATTGATTAAATGTAATTATAATACCCATGAATAAATATGAAATTGTCTATAATTAATGTAATATTTATGAATTGGGAATGTTATAATATTATGAATTACGATTGCATGCACTTTTTAGATTAATTTTGTAATTTAATAAGCAAGAAATAAAAGGCTATTTTATTTATTTTATTTATTGATGGTGGGGTAGGTGGTAAAGTTTTGGTACTCGTATACCTACAGTTGGACGGTATGGTTAAATATTTGAGTAAGATTGAAGGTGGCAATTGTTTTCTTGATGTGTATTTTTCTTCGCTTTCCTGCAATCTGTGGGAGTGATTTCGTGAAAGAGATGGAAGTGTGTCACAGGAAGCCGGGGAAGCGCGCGCTATTTGATTTGACCAATGAGCGCACGCGGTTCTAGAGTTGGCGGTCAGAAACGACCTTGACGAGGCCGCCCCTTTAATGTTGCTTATTACCCAGGTGAGATGTCAGATGTTACACGTCATATGCGAATACAGTAAGGCTCGATAATTTAAAAATATAATAATACTCTTTCTGATTTTATTTTAACTGAAAGAAAAATCGAGAACAAATGATGTTAAAGGACACCCTAGTGGCTTAGTGAATGTCATAAAAACCGATTGTTCTCGTCAAATCAAGCATCCAAGGAGCCGTAAATTCCCATCGTGTTACGCAAACTGCATCATGAATTTGAAACGAAAGGGTAAAGATACGCTTCACTTCCTACCATAAAACTGCTGACCGCCCAATCTAACCCCTCGATGGTCTTACCAAAAAGGGTCTAATATAAAGATATAGTAAGTAAATGTTTTGCTCTCTTTGCTTGATATCTAGAATTCTAGATATTTTCGTCAACCGACAAAAACTGTTAGCTAATTGGTTTTCCAAACTATGCAAGACTTTTCTTCATGTTAATTTATTGACACAAACATTGACAATCACTCCCCTTTACTCCCCGCTAAATTACACCCCTACCATTACCATAAAATTTATTAAAAATGTTTCAATATCGACACTAGATACTCTCTCCAATCCAATTCGACCCGTAACCAAACGCTTCGTAATATTATATAACTCTGTAAAATAAATATAAGTCATGTGTGAAATCGTACACGTGTGGGCCACCCCTGTTTACGTCAGTAGGGGTGTGCGCGCGTTATTCGTGAGACCAGAGTTCACCAACATTTTTAAGCGCACTTGCTTTATTTGTGACGCTGCAATTCTTTGTACGTTCTGCGCGCAAACGGCATTATTTTTTTACAAGGACTGTATTTCCGTTTACCGCATACAAACGCAACAAAGAGCAGTGCTGGCTCAGTGGAAACGGCAGGCAGTTAACTTTGTGCACCAACCCGCACTGGGCCCGCGTGGTGGCTTACGGCCCACTCCCTCTTACAAAGAGGAGACCTGTGTCCCAGTAGTGGGAACATTATAAGTTTATTATGCATATCGGCGATGGTGGTTTTTTGTACGGATATATAAGAGACAGACTCAGTGAAAAATATGTTTTTCACGGCCTTTTTTTCACTGAATCTGGTATATTAAAAAAAGTTGGCAGAATTATTTAGAACCTTGGATAGACGAAGGTTAAAAAGGGCATACCCTTTTGCCATTCGGTCTTACAGGATAAAAAGATTGCCTGTTTGAAACTAAAATAGGTTTACGAAACGCGACTCCGGAGAAGGAGGTACCTACACAAAAAGATTTAAATCAAAATGGATGTTTGCGAATTTCATAGAATATAATAAAATACTCTTTATTACGCACACCATATGAATTACAGATATAAATGTATTTTTTTTTTACATAGGGTGACACAAGGCGCCTTCTTATACATAGTTATAACCGATCTTGTAAGGCGAAAGCGTCAGGGCGTACCTATGTGTTTTTTTTATTTATTTACTTTTTGTAATTTGCTGTTCAGTATCAGGTATGTTGATCTAAATGTGATATGCAGCCGTAAAAAATATTTATTTATTTAACTCTCTAAGTTCATATATTACCCTATTGAAGGACTATATTATTACGGCCTACACGTTTGTAACTTGTATTTTAAGTGTCAAATAAATGTTTTTATTTTATTTTATTATTATTTATTTCGTGAAATCATGACATTGAGGCCAATTCTAAATTAGGGAATTAAGATAATTATTATTCTGTAAAGCCATATTTGTTACGGTCGCGAATCATATTTTAATCAGCATACAACCTGACTGACCTGCAAATTGCAAAAGCATAAGATTTTTTTATTTCGTGGATGGATTTAAAGGGAGAAAGAGAGACAATAGTGCAAGTGGTACCATTTACATGTTATTGTATTTTTAACTACTGGCGTCAGGTGTCATTTAGCAGAACACACATGACAAAACGTCTATTTTCCCTTCCACATTACAAAAAGCAAATGTAAGTTTTATCTACCACATGTTGAGAACCACAGCTATACCCTCAATGGGCTTGCATCGCATCACCCTAGCGAAATAATAGACCACGCTATACATCATAATGTGAAACATAATGGTTTTAATTAATTAAAGTAAGTTCGCGTGATGTCGCCCTTTGTCGTGCGAAACTAAAATAAATATGACTAACATATGGTTCGTTGTAATAAATTATTACATTTCATGTGAAAATAATAATGTTAGCCTGTAATTATTTCAGTGCAGGTCAAGGATTTACTTACATAGACTAGGAATATTATTAAACATGGGTTACTATTAATAGAAATCCAGCGTACTGTGTGTTTGCGATATCGGACGATTTAATATAGATTTCGTGACGATTTTTTCCTTCAACGAGAGTCAGCACTGTGTCCAAAGGTTTGAGACTTTGAATAGATAGGCACCTACCCAAATTAAACACTATCCATTTTTTAAGACTTCAAAAAAGGAGTTTATATTTAATGGATCTCTTAGTTATCCGAATTAAAATGATTTAATTTATTATTATACAATATGTCTGTATGTATTTTTTTTTAATGTATTTTATGGACATTTTCGTCAATAGTGGACCGATTTTGAAAATTCTTTTTTCATTTGGTACTTATAGGAAACCTGCGCGGTGATCCCATATTTTTTTTATTAACTTTGCTTGGCAATTTTTGAGTTAGCTTCGATAATACGTATTTAATCTACTTTGTGTATCTTGATGATGTTATATTCCTTACATAGCAAGCGGCAAAAAAATAAAATAATCTGTGTTTTAGTTTTTTGCCATGGTAGTGGCAAAAAACTAAAACACAGATTATTTTATTTTAGATTAGATTAGATTAGATTTATTTTAGATTAGATTATGTAGATGTCACCGACTTCCGAAATTAAAATGATTTTTCACTTTGTAGTGGTTTTTTTTGAGTCGTTTATTTTTATTTATTTTTGTTTAAATATTTTTAACAGCATAATTTACCTTTCCCATCCCCGGCGATTAGCGAGAACCAAGTAGACCTAACAACAAAAAACTAGTCGTTTGTTTGACAAAGTTCTCGCCAGTGCAGTGGTCAGCGATCAACTATTAATAAGTATATTATGTATCTCTTTTACTAACACCGAACCTACAATCTTGAGTACGTTTCATAAGCGAGAAAATAGTCGATAGCAAGTCGCTTCCTCGTCGGAGGTGCCTTATCTTGAAATCAGAAATCATTTATTTTGCAATGAATGTGGGTACAAAATAAGATGTAAACATTGTAAAAGCAGTTTCAACACACTCTACCTTACGGCATGCAAAAGTAAACAATATTTATATCTACTAAATTATACAACCAAATACTTGGCTGGCCCTTAAATAAAGAAAATCCACTACAAAAGACGTGCCCGTGTAGATACATTATTACATAAATAGTGAGCACTCTGAATTAGAGATACCGCGAATACTCGCTATTGTTCGGCATTCGGCATTACTCGATTTTTATTTTTGTTATTTTTCGAATACCGAATAATAGTGTCTATTATTCGACATTCGGCTAATAGTTGTCTCTAAATAAAATAAAACTTTTAATGGACAGTAAAACTATAGACTTAAAAAAATTAACTTTTATTAATCTTTAAAAACAGAACACTTTTAGTATTATTATCTATATATATATATATTATATAAAAATCAATTGCTGTTCGTTAGTCTCACTAAAACTCGAGAACGGCTGGGCCGATTTAGCTGATTTTGGTTTTGAAATGTTTGTCGTAGTCCAGGGAAGGTTTAAACGGTGAGAAAATATGGAAAAACTCACGAAAAAAGAAATATGAAGAAAATTCACGTTCTCATACATTTTGTATGGATCGGCTTTTTTGATATCTCGGTAGGTAGGTAGGTAGGTAGGTAGGGTAGGTAGGTTGGGTAGGTTGGGTAGGTTGGGTAGGTTGGGTAGGTTGGGTAGGTTGGGTAGGTTGGGTAGGTTGGGTAGGTTGGGTAGGTTGGGTAGGTAGGGTAGGTAGGGTAGAAATTTTAAAATCCTAAACATGCACATTCATTGACTGTTAGGCGGAACGAAGTTTGTTGGGTCAGCTAGTCATTAATATAAAAAGTTGGCCAAAAATCAATCATGTTCATAAATCAAACCTGCCTCAGAAAATAAACTATATTATTATTTGAGAATAAGTAAACTTTTTTTGTATTCCTTTTTTTTATGTCGAGTAATAATGGCGAATATTCGACTATTCGCCATAGGGAATGGCGATTAATTGGTATTCGACTATTCGGTATAACAACTATTCGTGGCAACTCTACTTTGAATCAACAAAGTTAGAACTACCCGTATTATACCACCATTTTGTATGTAATAAACATGAAGTCAGTACTAAAACACGCGTATATCACGAATTACATAAGCCTTATACACATTTAGATTACATTTCAACTTGTCGTGTGATTTACAAGTTATTAAACTCAAAGGATTTACGTTACATTTGAAATGTGGCTTCTGAGTAGGTAAATGTAACGTATAAATAGAGAGCAATATTACGACCTATTAATAGGTAGTATACTTACTCATAAATAAGTCATGACGTTATAATATTTGATAAATACTATTACTTGATATTATGTGAACCGAAATATAAATATATAGCCAATAGTAAAAATCTTCGTTCCACCAACAATCGTTTTCTACGATGTCCTTCTAACCGCTCTGGGGGCCTACCACCAGCTCAAAAAGCAGTATTATTTTAATATTACTTCAGTGTGGGAAAGAGATGAAGCCCTACAGGACGTATAGCTCCATCTCTTTTTCCCACTGAAGTAATATTAAAATAATACTGCTTTTGTGTTGGTGGTAGGCCCCCTGGTTTCATTCACTCTTCTTTCTTTGTCCAGGCAGTCTTTCTTTGGAATGCTCTACCTCTGAAAATCAGGACAGCAACCAGTCGGTTGTGTTGTAAAGTGAAGGCACGTGAGCATATACGCAAGAAGTTGGCAGAAACATCCCAGCGCTGATTTGCTGGATTCGTTTTCTCCTCTACTGATCGTGATTTCTCCTCTACCGATCGTTATTTCTCCTGACAAAGTTTATTCTGTTTATATGTACGAGTATGTATCTGTGTATTTATTCTTGTATTTTATAGTTATTTACGTGTTATTAATCCCTTATGGTGCCCCTGCCATGTTTTGTCTCTGCATCACCCTAAGGTTGACTGGTAGAAAATGCCGAAGGCATTAAGTCCGCCTTTCTACGGTATTTTTACTTGTGCATAAAGTTTTAATAAATAAATATATTTCTGAACCAAATTTACTTGAAATCCTAACAACTCAGGTAGGTATACGTATCGACTGAATTACTGAACCAAACAAATTAATTGGAAACTTTTTTTTTATATTTTGCTTTCGGAACCAATCAATATGTCTTTTCCCAACAATATTGGGGTCGGCTTCCAGTCTAACCGGATGCAGCTGAATACCAGTATTTTACATGGAGCGACTGCCTATCTAACCTCCACAACCTAGTTACAGGGTAACACGATACCCCTTGGTAACAATGGTTGTCAGATTACCCTTTAACTACCAAATAAATTCGGAACCATTATTTTGTAATCAATCAAATCTTGTTACAATCCAATATTACGCACAAAAAAAAACCTTATATTACAGTACTCGCATGTAATATCCGACCTTGGTAATAAGCAACATTAAAGGGGCGAGGCCTCGTCAAGGTCGTTTCTGACGGCCAACTCTAGCACCGCGTGCGCTCATTGGTCAAAAAAATAGCGCGCGTTTCCCCGGCTTCCTGTGACACACTTCCATCCCTTTTCACGAAATCACTCCCACAGATTGCAGGAAAGCGAAGGAAAATATATGTTACACATCAAAAAAACAATTTCTCCATTCAATCTTATTCAGATATTTAACAATACCGTCCGTAGGTATACCGAAACTTTACCACCTACCCACCATCAATATCAATTATAAAACCACTCTCTGCTCCGTGTAATGTACCCGCAAATAATAACATTCGTATAGCGAGGGTAGTTTTCACTCGATAGGGTGGCGATCGATTATGCGCCTCGCCATAAATTCGCGGGAAAGGACTTGAACTACTTAAGTACATGTCGCTTTGGAAAGAATTGGTCTGTGCTGGTGGAGGCATCTGTGAACTTGGGTTTTTGGAAAACGGTTGTTTATTACAAAAGTTTTACGAAAAAAGGATTACTTATACAAGTAGGTAAGGTCTCCGTTACATCATAATGATCATAAAAAATAATCATATGTGGTCGCCTAAGCACACTTTACTAAACGATGGAATGATGCCCAAGCAACACTAGGTGAAAATAAAGTCCCTTTTGATGATTGACAGAATATCAGAAAACGATGCAGTAAATAGTAGTAGTAGTAGTAAATAGAGACAAAACCACCTAATCATAAAAATAACCGCCTGCACGCGTAGCATGACCACCGTAGAAACGAGTTTTGTCGACGGAAGAATAGACAAAAATGACGTTCCGTGTAGACAGGATGGCAGGAAAGTAGAAAGACTCAACCGCACTTTCTACGAAATTCACTCTTTTCATAATTCGATTCAGAATTCTTTGTTTTGTCACAGGTTTTTTTTTTCTGTTTGATTCTAAATTTTTATTGATATAAAGTCACGTCAACTACAGAAAAAAATCTCAAGAGTGTCAAAATATTGTATTTTGGAAGAAAAAAAATGGGTACAGTATTTTATATGGAATTTTTCACTTTTTGTATGGAAAATAAGAAAAATTATTACCTACGTGTTGAGTCTTAGGGGTTTAAGGGCTTTATAAAGGGGGTCGAAATTTTCATTATTTTTGCGATTGGACACGCCATTTTCGAGATATAAGCAAAAGAAAAAAAAAGAGACAGTACTGTTTTTGCACCTGAATTCGAGGTGTTGGTGTGAATTTTAGTTCATATTTTATTCCACACCTTTTTAATCCGATTAGAAATAGTCAGAATTAGTTAGACAACCAAAATTTTTAAAATTTTTAGATAACCGTGTAAACTTTGTGGCCGTCGAGTAAAAAGTTTTCTACTGTCTTTAGCATGGGGATTACAAAATCAAATTGTCTTCACTACCTTAGTGATTTTGACAGTTTGGGATAGAAAAGTTTCTTCTGAAATAGTCTACATGTAAAAGGACCTAGACAAAGATCGTTAGAAACGATAGGCAAAATGACAGATTGTAGAAAGATTTCTACGGTGCGATGTCAAAAATGGAGAAACGAAACGTCACTTTGTATAGAAAGAGCAATGTCTATTCTTCGTAGAGATAGAAAGCGTCATGCTACGCGTGCAGGAAAGAACTCAACCTTAACCCTAAATGCACTCATTCATCCTTTTTATGGATATTATTTTATATATGTTTAGCCACAGTATAATAAAGTAGCAGTATTGTACCTCGGCAGTGACCTTGAAGTAATTACCTACGGCCGCTCTGTAAATAAACTTTCTGCGTCCGTGCGCGTAACGGCCGCGCTCTCGATTCATGTCAAAGCGCGTCGTTTCGGCCGTTTTCTATGAAGACATAATAAATACTGTTACTTATTTATACTGTGATTTAGACTTGCGATTCCATAAGCATTTTCAATAACTAGTAACAATAGTAGGCACTCCAGTTCCCACTCACTCATGCAACTTGGAGCCGATACAATCTGTCGTGCGCCGAGATGAATTTAGCTACATATTAACATTATTAATATACAGAGCTACGAGTGCTGTGACCCGGAAATCTGTACTAAACGACCGATAGATTGGCCGATAATAGGCCGAATCTATTGTCAGTTAATTAGCTATCAATAATACTAAACCGGTCAAGTGCTAGTTGGGTTTATATGACCATTCCGTGTTTGATAGAATGTGCACTTGGCATTTAATTTAAATCTAACTGCCCGTGAACACTAGATAGAGATACTTACTTATCTTTTGCTAATTTGGTTTTCAATAGGCTTTAATTCCAATATAATCACTATACTCCTGCCGTAGGGCATGGGAGACTACCTCTTATCCTGCCCTCTCAATCAATCTGCCTAGCCTTTTCCCAACTATGTTAGGGTCGGCTTCCAGTTTAGCCGGATGCAACTGAATACCAGTATTTAACATGGAGCGACTGCTTATCTGACCTCCACAACGCAGTAACTGGGTGGTAATACGATAGCTATCCTGCCCTCTATCCCCAAACAATGCAGCCATGCTACTGACGATGCCGTGAATGTGGCGAACTTTTGGGCCAACAATATTTAATTCAGTGTCGTACCATCGACAAGACGAAGATTCCTATCACTATCCCAATTTATTTGAGCTTGGAAAAGTATTGTCACCTCTATCAACTGTCATTTTAGGATTTGTGACTACGTCACATGTGAACTACGCATCAAAAACCTGACGTCACACAAATCCTGCATCGCGCAAGCAGTATTTACCGTCCGATTAGCATTTATATAACTTTCCGACATCAATCGTCGGACAGTTGCCCACCAGACACGACACCCGTCTGGTCCGAGGATCCTACCTTTTCTAGAGGATGAGTGAACTTTACACCTCATGTCATACTTCTATAATACCCATTTTTATTTGATATCGGAGCAGTATTGTCATCTCTATAAAATGTCATTTTAAACCATTCATCATCATTTTCTGTCCATAATAATATCATATTTCGCACAATCCATCCATCGTTTCTTTGCTCTTTCAGCCTTGAATAATCAAAAATTTCCTCATATGTCCGTTATAATTTCGCTAGTATTAGATTCAACTTTAATGGTAGCCAGCAGGCACTAGTAAAAGAATAAAACAAACACGTTTATTTTTGGTAAAACATGACGCAAAGAAAAAACAGAAAATAACAAATTGCGGAAAAATATACGTCACATCCACGCAAATCGGCCATTGCTCAGCATAATGTTGTGACCCTATGCAAGACTGAGCCACAGCGCTGGTTTTCAGCGACAGCTGGCTACTTAGGTAATCCTCTTAATAAAATATTAAAAATTTTCGCCAAGCCCCATTCCGCTCATTTAACACTCATCAAAGAGAAAAATATTAAAAGGAAGCAATAAATAAAATCTTTTCGAGATAATTTTCATGAAAGCTAATTAGAGTCGGAGTTTCAACGTCCATTAAAGGAATTACTGGCGTTCCCCTCCTTGAATCCTTTAAAAATGTTTGCGTTTGCAGCCGAAGCTTGCAAGGGTAAAGGGCGACCGTCCCCTTCCATATTGAATTCTACTTTTTATGGCGTTTTGTACACCATAAGCGTATGTGATTCTAACAGTAGCGTTAGGGGAGATGACGTGGCATGTGCCGTAGATAATTTTGGTTCCCTTTTTTGGGAGTACAGCTCAGAAAGTGTGAGCAATGACTCGCGAATTCAGAAGTGATGTGACTTTGTTTTATTGCAGTTATGTGAAACAATTCAACAAGATTCCCGCATTCTATATAATTATGTGGAGGAGTTACTATTAGAACTTTGTTTCATTATTTAGGAAGGTTTCTGAAAGCTTTGCATAACTAAGTTAATATAATCTAAATTCCACAAAACTAAGCGACATTGCAGGCTGATTTGTTAGATAATGTCAACAATTTGACGTTGGCGGCGTACGTGGTGGATGACAGACTGGATGCGGAAGGTGGAGGAACAGGGTATTGTGGCGCAGCCTGGGAGACGCCTACGTCCAGGAGTGAACTACGAAAGGCTAAGTTTATTGTTAAAATACAATAGACGTTGTTTTATTTAGTAACCTGTTCCGTAACACGCCGTGTTCGGGATCGCAACAAGTCAATCGTCATCCTGAGGATGCCTCGTTGGGAGGTGAAACACGTGTCGATTTCTTACAGGGTTATAGTTAAGCGGAACAGGTTACTTAATATCACAACGTCTATTGTATTTTATAATGGATTTCCGCAAGGTCACGCCTGAATGAATTATCTAAGTTGATTGTTGATTGAATGTCAACAACAACATCCCCATAATTTAAGCAAAAGTGGACTTACAGAATTTCAATAGTCTCGCATTACTTACATTGAACTTAGGCAGTCATAACTGTTATGGGCGAAATGGGAGTGCTGCTCCTTCGGAGAATCTACAGTATTTTTGCCATAAAGAGTTACCTAAGGCATCTTGAAAATAACCGACGCGGTAATTGTGTAAAACACAATGGCACTGGAAGTGCCAGTCATTTTGACAATTCAAGAACATTTACATCGTCGAGCGGATGAATTTTTTAAACTTATTTAGCAATGGTTTACTTATGAATTCCCTTCACAATTCTTCGGATTGTGTTAAAAATTGTGATACAATTTGGGAAAGCTAAGTGCGTAAGTGAAAGCTTTTCAGCCATATTCGATTTCATTTACTTGAAATGATAACCGAGACGCACTTAGTAGATGAAATATAACTCCTTTCAAAACCTTGATTCCTTTTACTCGCTCGATTAAAATGTCTGCCAATTGACTAGCTGTGTCCAGTTTGATTTAAAGATAAGTAGTTCCTAAGTAGTTAAGGAAGCCAGTGAATGAAAATCGCTTTTGGTTTCTCGAATTTTCATTGCATTAACGTTTGTAGAATTTGTTTTTACCATGGGCTTCATTGCGCATACTTGTCTAGAAAGTGTTTAAATATGGGAATACAATATATTAGCTCGAGCCAAAATGTGGCCATGCTTTTGGTCATTTCTGTCAATGGGTATGCTGTTCTTGTATAATTTTGGCTACCGACCATCAGTTGCTCCATCTTCTACAGTGTAAAATATTAATAATAATCTATCAAATTAGTCTATGGCTGTCCACGTTTCGACATAACCTTCCTCAATTCAAATCAAAACAGCCGACTACAGTCCTTCGTCTTTCTTTTGTTTATCGCGTTCATTTGTCTATGCCTAATCTAATTTATGCAGCCCTCATACAGCCAAGCAGTGACTCATTTCAAATGTGCCTTAAAACTAGTTAGAAACAAAACTAGGTACAAAACTACAGTCGCAAGCTAGAAACTCTAATAATTTTCGCAATATTATCCGATCAGATATCTAAGGATACTGAATGCTGACAATCTATTTGATACGGTCGAGTTACGCAGAGACATGAGAACTTTGAGGCAGATATCAAATAAATTCAAAACAGTAAGCTGGGAACTTGTTATTATGTAGTGCAATGTTATTTATAATAACAGACAGCTAATTATAAAAACCTATTACTGACTTCAAATTACGTGTTTAAAATCTTAGCTACCATTGCATTGCACATTGCAAAATAATAATTCACAAATGGAAATCAATTCAGCCGGGAGGGTTATGTCGGACTCCTTCCGACTAAAACCCCACTGTGCCTACTAATACGATGAGTCGGGGGCCCGGGAGATACTTGTACATTCGCCGCACTGTAAAAATCTTACCATGATAACTTAGGTGAAGTGAGCTTCAAGTGAACTGTCATTTCATCTGATGCTAGGGACTAAAACCCCACTGTTCCAACTACTACCATGAGTCGAGGGCCCGGGAGATACTTATACGTTCGCCGCACTGTAAAAATCTTACCGTGATAACTTAGGTGAAGTGAGCTTCAAGTGAACTGTCATTTCACTAGGGATTGACACTATTGACAGCTCACTTCACCTAAGCGGTGAAATTCTTACAGAATAGACTGGCTTGCGACATTTCAATTCATAAAATATCTAACACGTCATCATTATTTTATTTTATTCCGTTCAAAAGGTTCCGCATGGTAAAATGATAACCTCAACCTTTCCTAACCAATGAATTCCTTTTAAAACTAAAGTTTGTTATCAAACAGAAAACCATAACATGTATAACCTTTCCCAACATATTTAATATTGTACCCTTTAGCACCATAATCTTCGAAAATTCCAAAACTATCCCAAATTAAACAATCAATTACCAAGATCATTATACGAGAGAACAATTCCGAGACAAATCATTAATCTTTATAGCCCTATTACGAGCAACTACACAAACGAACGTTCTATAAAAGTACCAAAACATACTATACAGCACTTAAAACACTTAGCTTCCCCTTTTAGGAGAGCTATATTTAAAATGCGTTAGGAAAACATCCCACCCTTTTGCTTTGGTGTTTAAAAAAGTGGTGTGTTCGTGACGGACTGATTAAGAAAGGGTTCTGTAGACTGTATCATGATAGAATCTGAGATAGTTGAACTCCAGTAAAATATTTTGTGTAAACACTTGGGAAAACCTCATGTGTGTAATTTTGGCAACATATTTTTTGAGCCAAATAGTGCACTATCGGAAGAAAGTTTTATAAAAAAAAAAAAAACAAATAAATATCAATTTTTAGGGCGAATTTCACCAATGAAACTAAACGCGATCAGCACGTCTAAACCACGTTCTAGAACTGTCAATGTCAATATTCCACAACAATGATGACACTGACAGCTATTATCGCGGTTCGATAATAGCTGTCAGTGTCATCCGATATTTACTAGTATTTTTTTCTTCAGATTTTTAATGCAATGCGCTCCAAATGTTAGAATTTCACGTTTTTCTAAAGAACCTTGTACAGCACAATCCTCGTACCACTTATTAACGCTTCACTTTTACGTTAGAGTACACTCAATGTTTTTATTCTGCCACCACGCGGTCTGTAAGTACCTCTTTTTCACACCAATTCGCAGAAACCGCCTTTAATGAGATCTTTAGATTATGAAAGGATATTCATAAATGAATGCTTCAGGGACAAAACAAAATGGATGTCGCCCGATCTTTCCAAACTTCAGGGGTCAAGCACCTTTTGAGGATGATAAAGTTGTTTTCCACTTAAGTGGTGCTTCATGTAGAGGCAAATTCTGGAAGCCCTTTTTGACCTCACTCTTGGGAATTATTATAATGTATTCTAAGATGGATTCGTTAGCAGCTTTTGTTTAATGAGGGTTTTGTTTTGTAAGAAGATCCAGTACAGTCTGAAGGTTTTGTTTATTTAACTAGCGACGTGCCCTTGCTGCGCACAGTTTTACTAGTTTATTAATGTACATAATATTATACACATTAACCTTCCAGAATAAAATTTCTAAATGATGGTGTAACCCGCATCAAAATCCGTTGCATGGTTTAGAAGAACAACGCGGTCATACAGACAGGCACGAAAAGCAATTTTAATTTGTAATATGTAGAATTGTAGAAGCACTACATTTTCATAAACACAACAAGATGCCAGTGATAATAATATAGAAACGTGTACTTTTGTTGCCGCTGCTTTTCACAGAAGTGTGCTTACAGTTCCCAATGCAGTTATAAACAACAATTTTACATCACAAACAGAGGCTGCAAACATTTTGTAGATATTTTATACAAAGAACTTGAAAATTAAGGCAGGTCAATAGTAACAGGATAGGTATTCATGCCTGCTGGTACATTCGTGAAATATCGTGGTTCTATGTAAATTTCCACGTCTTGCTCCAACTCACGCCGGTCCGCTCGCTGTTTATGTAAAATTTATTCAAAACGTACGCCGCTGCATGAAAACGTATTTATTTTTTATTACATAGCACGTGGTCATATTAATTAACTTTTTGCTGGTTTGAGGGGTTTTTGTAAAAGCGTTAAGTTCTGCATTTGGATATGTACTGAATGCTCTGTTAATCAAACAAGAAACTTGGGTGTTTATTTCTAAACGCTGCTTAAAGTAAAGTAGTTATTAACGACTGGTTAACCACATACTTAACTTACTTTTGGTAAGCTGGAACATATTTTTATATCCAAAAACATCCCACAGTGCCTAAAACCCCACCTTTTCAACCAATGTGTCCTGCCAACAATGACCTACGGTGCCGAGACATGGACGCTCACAAAGGAAACTGTCCACCGCATAAGAGTAGTACAAAGTGCCATGGAGCGAACAATGCTTGGCATAACCCTACTAGACCGAGTGCATAACACCGAAATCTATCGAAGGTCAAAAGTCTACGTCGTCGAAGACAAGGCGATGCGCCTCAAGTGGAGTTGGGCAGGACATCTAGTTAGACGTAGAGATGGCCGATGGAGTAAAGTTGTGACCGAATGGTGGCCAAGGTTAGGCAATAGAAACCAGGGCCGTCCAAAAAAATTAAAATTAAAATTAAATTACTTTATTGATTTAGACAACAATGATCCATATGGTAGTTAGTTAGATACGAAAATAAAACTTAAAAGCTATGTTAGTGTGTTACAATTATAACTAAGTACAAATAATATTTACATACTTTCACCGAATGTAATGAATCACTCCTGCCTCACCAACACCTGCATGAAGTGATTCATTATCGGCGAGTCAAATTTGTCAACTAACATCTTCAGAATGCTGTTAGGACTTGACCGCGTTCTCTCTAGCAGCGACGCCGTTTTCCTCCTCACCATTGCGTGGAAATCGTGAACACGCGCCTGCGCGAACATGCCAGAGGCACTGCAAAAGCGCGGCAGTCCCAAAAGCATTCTGAAGCTGTTATTATATTGGACTCTCAGGGCGTCCATTGTTTTCCGCGTGTAGCTGGCCCACAGGCTGCTCGTGTAGAAGGTCTGGCAAAAGCGCGTTGGGCTGATGATATCGTCAAAGTCGTGGGAAACCTGTATGAGAGACGCACGGAACCGGGAAGTATGGCAGAAAAAAGGGGAGGCCTAAACCCAGCAGTGGATGATTTCGGGCTGAAATGATGATGATGAACCACAAAGTTATGACGTTTAAACATCTCTTAACTTTAAGCAACATTTATAAATAAACGGGTTGATAGATGTAATTTATTGTAATCTGCAGTAAAATACCATCTTCCGCATCTTCTACTGCAAGATCAGCAGCGTAATACAAATCATAATTATGTCTTAAACAACACAGGTCCAAAGTCAACCATCTTTATGCTAAGTAGGTTATTATTAGATACGTAAAAAATACTTCTCAAATCACCATTTTAATATTTTTTTTAAACATTAATTCTAGACTAGACAAAACCTACACTTTCAAACTCGGTCCAAATCCAAACAATTTCTATTTCTACGTCAAATAATTCCGATTTTATCTTCCAGTACCCAGTGGTCAAAGCTATTTCAAGGGTATTCCGATGTGTGGGCCGACAATACCTCGTATTGTGTTCCTTGCGTACAGCCAACGCTTCAATGGCGTTTACCTTGTCGATATCGAGACCAGATTCTATTGAAAACGAGAACTGAAGACGGTTACTGGTTTCCGAGACTGTAGTATGTTTTCTTTGTTTGGGTAACGTAAGGTTTTAGTATCTAAGCTTATATGTCTAAGGGAGTATGTTTTTCTTTTGTTGCTTTGTATTTTGCAAAAGGATTTTATGTTATGATGTTTTATTTTTGTGCTGCTTTCGCGAATATTGTTAGCCCTTATTGTTAAATTTTTTCACTCCTATCGGAAGCCTAAATTGAACCAACCCTTTATTCAGAACTGACAAACAAGATATCATCAACATAAAAAGAAAAAATCCAATCAAAATCATGATATATTGCCAAGATTAAGATATCCAACGCAATATGCAACGTCGAAACTACTACCCCTTCTAAATATCATATCAATTTCTGGCTACTTATCCTTTCTAAATCCATTCTAATTAAATTCAACTCTAGAATCAACAATTTAGGATTCAGAATAGTGTACTGTTAATGATCAATTGGTCTGTCGGGTTTGAAGGAGAGTGGCTCATCAAACATGCAGGCCTGTCTACCGAAGCGTTCAGCGCTATTCGCCAGAATGTCTCAATCTGGGGAGCCATTACTTAATAGATGATTAGTTTAAGCCACTGAACAAGTTGCGGCTTCTAAATTATTAGATGTGGATCCTAGTCAGAGAGAGGGTATTCATTGTGAGGAATAGATCGTTTCTTATAGTCATTGGTTTTATGTGAGGTAGGATTTTGCATACCATAAAGGATAATGTGCAAATCTTGCAATATCTCCGCCAGATTCAAATACAAAATGCAAATGATGTGTACAGAATATGTATAATAATATTATTATTGGTTTGTAAGTTCAATGTAGGGTAATCTCCGGAACAGCCAGTCGAAAGGCTGTGTAACATCACAATACGACCCTTGGGAGTCGAGCAAAAAGAAAAAAGTCTGAAAGAACGCCAAGCGAAGACGAATAGCGCGGGCGGGCGATGGAATGCGCACGCGACGCGGTGGGTCATGGCCCGAAATTTCACACAGACGAAATCGCGGGCAGAAGCTAGTTTTCAAATAATAAGGTTCAATAGACGTGGATATATTTAGTAACCTGTTCCGCTTAGCTATTTCTAAAGAGCCATAAAAAAATCCTGAAAGAAATCGACACGTGTTTCACCTCTCAATGAGGCATCTTCAGGATGGCGATTGGCTTGCCGCGAACCCGAACACGGCGTGTTGCTACACCGAGCGCTGAACGAAAGGATAATAAGGTAAGGTTAAAATAAGGAATAAGGTTTTATAAAAACAATTATGTTTAGATCTTCGCTATTTTGCGGCTAATATTAGCCACTACATTTTTTGACATCTAATTTTAGAAACCCAGCATCCCACATAAAAGATTTTTTACTCCCAAAACCTACCTGGAAATCACAAGGCCATCGAGATGGTCTTAATGGTATCTTCAATTTAATTTGCCCTTTACAAAGTATCTTTTTTAGTTTCATTTGCTAAATTCTGCTGGCAAACCGAATATCAAAGTCAGGAAAGGTCAAATATGGTCATTATTACGTTTTGAAATCTTAACGAGAACTTCTTGGCAATAGTCGTTTAGAGCGTTTAATTTTAAGTAGTATCTTATTTGAATTCTTGATGCCCGGAGCTTTTGAAGTGATGACGTCACATAAACTTAGCTACAGAACGCTAATTCTGAAAGCGAAAACGCGGTCATTTCATCATTTATAGTTCTAGAGGAACTCTTAGCGTAAAACAAGGTCGTTTTAATGGAATGTTTGTGTGTAGCTTTCGGCAGCTATTTCATCCGTTCCGTTTGTGTTTTCGTCTTCAACACATTTTCGATAATCCTTCCTTCAACAGTACTTATTTCAAACAATAGCAGCTGCTGTTTATAAACCTTTTAAAGAATGTGTACTTACGTTTCCAAATACTGGAAGACCCTGTACACCGGCTTTCTGTAGACCAGGAATCCATCGCACCGCTCCATGGTCACCACCTTCTAGAACTTTCCCACTGTTTAACACCACCTCACGTTATCACGGGACCACCACAAACCACACTCTGCCACATTTACCATTCTACAAAGATTCGTTGATATCGTACAAAAGGATCCGGTAAAAAAGGTTTCTATGCACTGTCATTTATTTACACTTACACTAGAATCCCGTAAAAATTTTAAGGCGATCGTCAACTATTAAAAAGTTTACAAAATTCTTTTGGTCCTTTAAGGTGACTTCGTTCTATATTTAAGGCTGATTTATTGGTTACAAGGTATAAATATTTGGTAAAGAAGCACTTATTACACTAGAACTACTAATTTAACGCCTAAAAGGCGATCACAGTCCACTTTTAGATTGGATTGTTAACGATTTGGCAGAGTACTATAAACCTGCTTGTCTGAAAAAGAATAAAATAGGTTCAGCAAAGTTTTTCGCAAAGGTTTGAACGTAAACATTGAGTTTATCACAATAGCTTTTATTTCCTCCTGTATCTGAAGTCTGAGCAAATCGGTATCAAATGTTGAGCCAACAAAAGGCTTCAGGAACGTCTTCCAACCTTTGCGTTAAAATACTCCTTTCTCGGCTACCCTTGTCATTACTGAGATGTCGATATCGTTCCTGCTCGCGCTTTCCAAGTTCCAATGCGCCGTATCCATACGATTGACGTGAACAGACTCGGAAGAGATATGAAAACGAATGAGTTTTAGTACTCGATTGGCATTTTATCTTACAGTTTCACTCGTAATACGTATGGGGATTTTTGCGCCAATGAATCATTTCATACATTGTATAAAAAGTATAATACATAAAGCTACTGATAAAATAAAAAATCGGTATTTAAATAGGTACCTATAAAGTCATGGAAAAACATTGTGCAAATACTAAAAATACAGCGGCAGTCACTGGCATATAATATTATCATTTAGCCGTTGGGACTGTGAGCAGCATCCGGCGGCGGACAATTGTTCCGGCAGAGATAACATACACGACATACATACAAAACACTGTCCACACCATTCAGGGCGTCCTAACTAAATATTACTTTCCAAATAATAAATACAAACAAGCAAACTGCCGCTAACTTTTATGAAAAACGAGCGCCAAAAACATGTTACTCATAAATAAATTCCACTTGAATTGTAACTCCTTTTCACGTTTTTGTTTTGCTTATTTACAGACATCGACCAATATGGAACCTTGTTTCGAAAGCATGCGAGACCGGCGCCGCGCATGACATGCGTACGCATCGAGTGTCCAGACACGACTGACCAATAAAGCGTCCGCGACATGCATTCTACATCCCAAATATGCGTACGCGCATCGCCGGAAGCAGGTGTCACGCACGCCACCTGTTCCGTCGCGAATACCAAAAAGCGTGCTGACTTAAACAGTCAGTTGGAACAATGACCTGTCTGCACAACGGGTACCACACATGGCTAATTAGGACTTATTTCGGCATCAATACAGGCGCAAGCGGCTATCGAATGTCATCTGTAATCTTTCTGAACAACGTGGCATACATACTGTATTGATGAATTTTATGTGTACAGTTAGACGGTTAGCCTTTATTGTGGCCGCAAGTACCGGTCAAGCAGGTTAATAAATATTTGATGGATTGCAGTACCTTTTAAGTGGTGTTAACATATTCATTAACATATTGAAGAATGAAGGTAAATAATGGATGTTAAAACTTTCGAAGAAAATTGTTAAGGTAGAATTTATTTATTAATGCTGAACGTGCAATAGCATAACTTTATTTCAACACGCCATGCACAAATAGCACAGTTGAAAAGCTTACTGTTTTTCTTGCCCTTGCAAAAGCATGAAGCCCATGTTTATAATTTCACTAAGAGCATACAAAATTACACACTTCAAGAGCCTCAAAATCTCAGAAGTTACATCTCATCCACTTTAATATTTCATCCAAAATCCAGCTTAAAAGCCGAGACGAGACCTGGAAGTATATTCAGATGCTGCACAAACTTTTAAGAAAACAGGTCACGGATATTGTCGAAAAATATGAAACTTAATAAAGTCTGGAAGAGATTTATTCGTGCGGACGCATCCAGTTTCTGACATAGTGAATCTACGTGAGACAAAGTTTGAAAGTTACCAACTGACGTTCAATGCTGATGTAAGCCTGAAATAAGCAATGGTGTTGAAGTCACGAAGACTTATTACTGTCTTGAACTGGCTGGCTGGACTGGCGTTGTCAGAGAATTTGTCTTGTATTGTGAATCGTGATGCCAGAATTTGGTATTTTTGTCGCATACGCCTTCACCTGCTGAGTATTCGGAAGAAGGCAATAACATAATTTTCTATGTTGTCTCGTAGGCTTGAAGCCTGTTTTAACTTCTGCAGAGCATTTTGCAGTTCGTGTAGGATGAGAAGGGATTGTAATGTCTGTGACAGCTGTCAGTGTCACGCTGACAGGTACCTTTGCAACACGGTAGTAGTATTCGATGTCGCTGAGCATTTTCACATCCATTATTATTAGGTACCAACATTTTATGTAATTTTCGTTATATCCTACTTTGAATTTAAATCTCCCTTATAACACCGTAACCAAAACTTTGTAAAGCGACAAAACAAAGCCGAAATCGTAACCAAGTGTTAGAACTGAGCATTATCACGCAATTTGTGATTTACTTGGGCAATAAAGTATTCATATCGAGAGGGTAATCCGCCAAACTTTCCAAATTGGAGTTAAACACGCTATCTTTCACCCCTCTGGAATTATTAGGCTCATTTTAAATAACTAAGTGTTGTTTGACAATCTTATAAAATAACTAAAGTATACCCACTCAATCTGCCTCAATTTACCCTTTCCCAACTATGTTGGCATGCAGCTGAATATCAGTATTTTCCACCTCCACAACCCAGTTACTGGGTAATACGATATCAGACTTGTCAGACTTTTGGGCTTCTGACTACCCGTAAAGACTGTCAAAGATCTACGAATGGCAGTCGGGACCAACGGCTTAAAGTGCTTTCCGAGGCATGGAGTCTCGGTATGTAATGGATGGTCACCCATCCACGAACCGACCGCGACAAGCATAGCTTAACCTTCGATCGACCCGTGCTGCTGTTATCATTATGTAATGTAAAATATTCAGTAATATTTTTAATAGTTATATTTAATTCCGCTCTTATTATTATAAGAGGGAATTTACTCTCCTACACCAGGGCGCGGATAACGGTATATTTTTCGAAACGGTTTCGTCTAAAAAACCTAAGAAACGATTTGTTTCGGTTACGTTCGAACGGAAGGTTATAAAAATGTTTTTGAAGAAAGAACAAAATTTAAATCTTTCTCGGTTAATAAAACGGTTTTTAACCTTGGTTATTGATAGGAAACCTTTACGGCAAGCGTATTGGAAACAATGATGTAATGAAATTAAAATAAGGTACAATTTAACTAAACAGTTCATGCTTGTCGGCGCTGCGTCCTGCGGAATAAACCGGTTTTTGTTTTGCGGAATAAACGTTCTCATTTCGTTTTCAAATTCAAAATTCAAATTCATTTATTTTAAAAGACAACTTATTGGTCCACAGTAGGTGTTTGTAGTATGTACATGTAATATAAATTCCGAACAAAATGTTGTACAAAGAACTGTTAGAAACGTTATATTAAATAACGTTACCGAGCCTGTGATCTGTAAAAAAATACAGCAACAGAAAAGATCAAACGAAACTCAATTTAGGTCTTGTTTTACTGTCTTTTTAAGCCTTGGTTCACCGCGTTCCTAATTAAAACGTGCCACCTACATCAAAGATACGAAAATCAAGCGTACCCATTGAATTTCTATACCCTACTCTTGCCCGCTCACGTGGACACAGACTAACTACCGCTTGAACGAAACCTCCGGAATTAGAGCTCCGTTCAGAACGTGTGTCGCCAGACTGTCTGCTTTTTAATTTGTTGCCAATTTGTTAATGGGATTAATCTTTATTGAGCTAATGAATGTTATTATTCGTGAGTGCACAAATAAACGACGTCTGACAGTCTAGCCATCAGATCGGGTGGGGCAATGAACTGTGATGCCATGGAGAAGTTAGAAATAGAGGTATTAAAGCGCAAATAAATAAAAATAAAATAAAAAAGCCTTTTATTCCTTGCATTTTACAGGATTTTCTTATTTCTAGTAAGTAAATTGTTTGGTTAGTTAACTTAGATTGATTGTTAGTTTTATTAATTTTTATATAATATCTATATATCTAATTTATGCAAGAACCCCCTAGTAGGGTGAAGGCCGAAAGCGAAAGCGCAAATAACAGATCAGTATAAATCCTTGATCAACTGTTTGTTATCGGAAAAACACTGTATACCTACTACCTACTGACAAACCAATGGCGCACTTATTTTCTGTATACAAAAGACACTTGTGGGTTGAAGTTCTATCAAGGAGGTAGAATGTGTATGAATATTCCATTTACTCAATACTCGGTGACTGCAGCTAATGGACTAACTATAAAATCGCTACTGGTTACTCCGTTTTACAGAATTGGATAGACGAGCCGCAGTCTCTCATTTAATGCGAAATGGTCGAGATACACATAAATAAAACGTCTTCAGTGTAACTTTCAATTCATTTGAAGTTGGACTTTATGAAAACACTAGCTTCCATCCACGACTTCGTCCGCGAAAAATTTCGGGCCCCGACCCAGAAAACGAAGTAAGCGACGGGGGCATCGCCTGTTTCGCTTAGCGTTGATCGGCTCCTAAGGGTCGTAACGTGATGATAAATAGCCTTAATTTTTAGTGGTTAAACTCCATTAAGAACCGGGCTATCAAATGCAAAAATATTTGTTTGAATCCGAATTCCAAAGATTAGCGCGTTCAAACAAACAAACATAAAATAAAACGAGCTAGTTTTACAGTAGTTGCATATGATATGTAACATCTGACATCTCACCTTGGTAATAAGCAACATTAAATGTCTCGTCAAAGTCGTTTCTGACGGCCAACTCTAGCACCGCGCGCGCCAATTGGTCAAATCAACATCACCGACTTCCTGATACACACTTCCGTTGCTTTTCACGAAATCACTCCCACAGATTGCAGGAAAGCGAGAGGAAAGATAATACACATCAAAAATAAACTCTTCAGCTTTATTGTTAGTATATAGGGTTATTGGTAATATGAGAGGATATCATCATCATCATAATCATTTCAGCCGAAAGAAGTCCACTGCTGGACATAGGCCTCCCCCAAGCACCGCCACTTCGACCGATTCTACGGTTCCCGCATCCAGCGGATTCGATCTAATCAGAAATGAAGAGATCCGCAGGAGAACCAAGGTAATCGACATAGCCCGAAGAATTGCCAAACTTAAGTGGCAATGGGCAGGGCACATTGCTCGCAGAACGGATGACTGATGGGGCCGAAAAGTTCTGAGTGGCGACCGCTGACCTTGGACAAGATGGAAGGCCGCAGGAATCCGCTGACAGGATATAAGAGAGGTTATTTGCAACCAAATGACCCCCATGACCCCTATACCAATGTCAACCGTGTAATTTGACATTTTATATTTAAAAAATAAAAATATCAAATGATTGGAAAATTGTTGACATTTCCAGAGAAGTCAAAAGGGTTATTTGGTTGTAAATGACCTCTCCTACATCCCCTTAATGAATTGTCGACATATAACCAATAACCCTGTATATGAAATAGATTGAGAATATTATTTCTGTTGGATTCCAGAGTTAAAAGGTTTACTTTATGTGCTTCGGAAGAAAACGTTTACCGGTAATACTACTACCGTGTCTCGTACGGTCGTACTGTATATGCAGTCGATAAATTCAAATTTCAAAAGTCATTAGTCTAACGAGGCTGAGAATCAGCACTTTTCGAACGTCAAAATTACATAAGACAGTCCCCCAAAACGCCCACCCTTCACCACTTCCTAGTGCCTTCAGCTGTGAAGAAGAAATGGCGCAACAAACTCCCCAGCCGCACAGCTGTCTGTTCAAGTTAGAAAAAAAAATGATTCTTTATAATAGTATACAAAATTATTTACATTATGCAACACAAAATATAATTTAAATGATACATTATTGGCCATATGTCAGCTAGCACACACAACGAAGAACATCAGAATTTTGCATTCAACTTTGGGGAGATCCTGGAAACCAACGAAACGAACCGAGAGAGACAGAAACGGGTACTACCTAACCTACCTATCTATTGACTTACTGGTATACTAAAACAGCCACGGAAAAGGAGACAAAAAAATAAAAAATATCCATTTAAAAGGGTGTGCACGCCGTTCTCATAAATTGTTCTACACTATTAAGCAGGACACTGGGCCATTACGGGGAGCATAAAACCCGTAAAATTACTGCGAAATAATCAACCGAGCCATGAATGACGACAGTTTGTGAGATAAAATGCTACCAGTATTATCAATGCGAATGATTGGATGTTAAAAAAGATGTTTGTTAACATAATATCAGAAATAAAACTGAAAATAATGGAAACAGACTTTGATCGAACGTATTGCATTCAAACACCTTACATTGTCAAAACTCAAACACAATGCATTTATTTCAAAGAAACCTTTTACAGGCACTTTTGAACTGTCGGACAGTCAGAAATATGAAGATACTTGCCCATTCCAGAGCGTAGTAGGTACCTATGGAAAAGAAAGGGCAAGAAACTCCACGGACACTCTTAAAACAAAAATTATTTGAGAAAATTTTCCGATTTTCATTACTTACCAGTCAAAGTAGAAATGCGAAAGATATTCACTTTTCTACGATAAGTTGATAACCTACGACATAAACCAATAAAAACAGATTTCTAACAAGTTTTCTTAGTTAAGAAAGAATTAAACAATCCTAATTAATCCCTTAAGCCACTAAAAAACAATGCAAACAAAATGAAGAACACGCGAACAGACATGCAAAAGCTACTCTGCTATCAGAGATAGCAGAGTATTTTTTTTTTGGCGTCTGCTCTAAATATATTTTCATTCTATACTAAAGAATTTTCCACAACAAACTCCTTCAAAGATCCTTCAGATTTTTCTTTAGAATTCTAGTCATGCGACGTTGGATGTCGTATCTTGGTCCCGAGAGTCTCCTCTATCTATACTTGTACTATAATAAAGCTAGCGTTTTTTTGTTTGAACGCGCTAATATCTGGAACTAGCAAAAAGGTTTTTATCAAATCCGACGATTTGATAAAAACCTTTTTTGCATTTGATAGCCCAATTCTTAAGGAAGGTTATAGACGCTACGACCCTTAGGAGCCGAGTAAAAAGAGATTTCACACAGACGAAGTCGCGGGTAGAAGTATTTAATATAATAATACCTACATTCCTCATTCCTCTGAGAGGCCCGAGATGAACAATGGTCTCGATAATGAGAATGCTCTGTAGTGATAATATCATTAGTGAGAACTCGTTTGGTTGATGCAATCAATTCATGATTGGTATGGCAAATATTTTGTGGGCGATTAAGGATGGTAGTTGAAAAAATCTTGTTGTCAACATGATTTTAGTGTCTAGTTTCAATTTTTTCCTGTGGGTTTGTTTTGTTACTGGGTTACCGAAAATTAGGCATAAAATATTATTAATAAATTAAACGTTGGAAATATTATATTATATAGAGTGTAAAAATAATTGACCAATAAAAACGATACTTTATCAAAAAAGTTTGCTACATGAAAAAAAGATTCGAAGTTTATAATCGTGACAAAAGCACATCAGACTTATCCACCATTCAGTCCTAACACATTTACAGCAAAAATTACGCCATCTCTTTTTAATTGTCCTATATCCGCGTGCGTGAAAGAGATAGCAAGAGTTATTCACAGTCAAACGATGTTGAAGAAGACATTTGTGGGCATAACATAAAAACTTACGACATCATTGTTTCATGGCGACGACGTAGAATGCCATTGACTCCGGTGCTAGGGAACACGGGCCAACCTTCGTCTAGTCGAGTCTATTTGTAATGGAAATAAGGTTGGAAACCTAATTCTAATTGTACAACTATCGACCCATTCCTGCTTCGCATGGTTTTTACGACTTAACAAAACATCGTGATTTCTTTACTATAAGTTTAATAATAATGTGTTGTACACATGAAATTTCCGGAATAAATTCCTCTAAATGATGCTGAAAACCGAATTGAAATCGGTTGTGCAGTTTAGAAGAACAACGCGGTCACACAGACAGACACGAAAATCGATTTTAATTTATATTTAATAGAAATTAATGAGTGTTAGTAAACGGCAAATAAAGTAAAAATAACATGAAATTTTTTAAAGAAAATGAAGTAAAATATCGGTTTGTTAAAACTAATTTTAATTTTAGGTTATGTTGTGCCGTGATTTAGCATATGTCCTACATTATTATGTATGTATTCAAATTCCCTACTATTTATCTTTTTATTGATATCAAAGACATTGAGAAGCCAAGCCATGGCTTACAGCTTTGAACAACAAAAACAAACAAATTAAGAAAAATATTTTTTGTCTATGGTAACTACCAGCTGTCAAATCAAAGTGCAGTGCCCTTTCGGCCCTTTTTCAAACGAAAGAAAGGTGTGAACACACAAAATAACAATCAAACACGTACCTACCTAATCAATATTCGATTGATTTCATTACGCATACTTTATAATTAGCGGCCATTCAGATTCCTGTCATACTTTTCTACTTGGACTGATTAAGGTATGAGGAACGGTGTTTAGAAATTGTTTATTCGAGCCCTTTGATTTATTATGATTATGATTTATGACGCAATAATAAGTTTTACCCATCGTTATTAAAGATTAAAAACTAACGATATCGTATATTCCTCAATACTATAAAGTATTTAATTTCAGAACGGTCTCTCTACCGGGCGGCGGCGCACAGTGGAACGAATGTATGGGAGCGGTTGGACGTAGACATTTCCGAAAAAAAAGAGTAAAATTATGCCAAACTAATGATGCCATCTTATTCGATTACTTAATGCCTTCATAACTTGTGGTGATGAATTTCTTCATAACTCCCATATTTCGGGAGTAATTTGAGAAAATGTGAAATTTTACTATGAAAATGAGTGTATCGAGCTCTCTCCCTCCTGATTCCGGGCTTGTTTCAAGTAGCGGTCTCTAATATCATAATGCTAATACTAAGAGCTATATTTAATACTAAGACACATAGTGCGCCAAATGTGCACTTTCTGGGATAAAAGGAAATGAAAATTTAAAAAAAAAAACGTTTTTTCCCCATTTGTATTTACTTTAAACCGCAGACAGACTTATTAAGAGGTCTATAAATATATTATATATATACAGAAATATATATTAACAAAAATATTCACAAGAACTGATGAGAGTATGACTTTTAAGTAAGTTGATAATAAATTACCTAGTTTCATTAAAAGTACAATAAATAATTAAGATGTAAGCTCTAATTTACTAAGTTACACATTTTAAAACAATAACATCATTTAATTATCTTCGTCATCATCATCATCATCAATTAATTCAAATTCAGAATCGATGTCCGCTAAATCATTTATGTTAACAAATTCGATATCACTTTTCTCAGAATCCGTAAGCTCATAAAATTCCTTAAAAGAAGATTTTTTTACAAACTTATTTCCTTTTGGACGGATACTTGTAACAAGTGGATCAGAAGACAGTAAAAGATTGTGCATAATATCTTCATTGCATGAGATACTGCTATGCTTTCGAGAATGCCCCTCTCTATATTTTCTAAAATCTTTATTTCTAGCCTCAGATGCCTCTTCGGATAGAAAACCAATGGGCACAATTGACATGTTCTGAACTATGTCTGGCCCATGCATTAAAATTTTATGAAGTGAAGAAGGCATATAATACCATGGGTATAACTCCACGTAAAGCTTAGCAGTATCAAAGCAGAACTCTCGGAATTTAGTTACGTTGATCTTCTCTCCTGATGAAATACACTGCAAGATCACACAGATTTTTCTTAAAAGCATAGCATCTATTCCGGTCAGTTCAGCAGATTTAGTGTAGTTTTCAAAAAATCTCCTTGCCGAGTTGCCATTGTTGGTGGATCCACTGCCTTGTTTCACAACATCGAGAAGTAAGCCCGTTTCTCTTCTTACAGCCTCTTGAACTCTTTTCTTCCTGTCATCAACTTGCCTTTTTGCTATATCACCCCTTACTTGCCATGATTTTATGTCTAATTTGTAGGAAATGTGTAATAAGCATTCCATTGAGCGAATCCAAGCGTGAAGGGTGCTTAAGCTATATTTATACATGTCCTCGTTTGCGTGTTTATCTTTGATTAACTCTAAATTATTCATTTCTTTAGGACAAGCCTTGCATATGTCACACACTGAAGCTGCTGTATTGGATATAATGGAATGAATTTTACCATCAATCATTGTCAACAGCAGTTGGTGTTTGACACTAATTCCATCAGTGATGGTGGATGGAGTTAAGGCTTCAATCTCTGCTTCGATTTCAGCCATCTCTCTCTGCACATTTTCTTTGGTTTCCTTTATAAACTTAAACAATATTGGCCGGCAAAATGAAGTGGAAGATGGTCGCTCGTTTTCCCAAATTGTTACACCTTTTGAGACGAGCCGCAGTGGTACAAGACTAATCATAAAATTACTAGCAAGATCGATTTGCTCATCTTCACTCGTCCTTTGATGATAAATGCTTTGGCTAGATGATCCGTCAAAACCCCATTTGCTGGTCAATACGAGCTGTTGATTGGGATCAACAGGGGTTTCTAACGACCTAATAAGTCTTCTTGAGGTTAAATCCATCAAGGCTTGTAATTTGATTTTTGCAGAGCTCTCTGTAACTGTGAGATCTTCTTTGGCCGGATAGCACTTAATTTTTTCTTTAACCAACATGTAGTAACTCGGGTATTGAAGAGCTCCTTCTTGAGTGTTGAAATCCCGAAGAGTGTTATAGCGCCATTTCGATAAGTTCATCGATACATGAAGAGCCAATGCCTTCAAAGGGGATATTTCCCGTACCTGAATTGATTTACCTTCAATGAAGGCTTTGATTTTTGAGGCCTCTTCTGGATTCTCCGTCAAGTATTTCATAACATAAGCTGTATCGCTTTGTCCTGCCTTTTGAAGCGCCCTTTCGGCCGAAAACATAATTTCAGCGCTGCTACTGCTGCATGAAAGACTATCTTCAGTGCGTCTTCTTTTTTGCCGGTTACTAAGGTCCTCAAAAGATTTACGAGGACTAGGATGTGTACAAGTTGAAGCATCAGATTTAGCAGGAGAAATTATGGGCTCGATGACGTCACTTATATTTTCTGTAGAAGGTTCCATATTTTCATTCTGTAATTCCGGCCATTGAATTGCAGCCTGTAGCCAAATCTCATGTTTCTTCCGAAACTTATCTGTGCTTCTTCCAGACTGTGTCCATTTTGCATAAATGCGGTAGCAAAATCGACGACACCAGTCTTTTAAACTTGTTTCAGCACTTTCACATAACTGAACACAACTGTTATCTTTTAAAACACTGAACAAATAGTTAAAGTCGCGTAAATCTTTATGTGCGCGTGCGCATAAAGCAACGTGAATATCAAGATTTGTATTAAAATTTGGAAAATACATTGCGAGATTAGCTTGGATACAACGAGGTGTAAATCAACACTGATTTTAAAGTTACTAATAGTGACCTATTTATATAAAATCCAGGTATCCCAGGTATCCTTTGTTAAATATTGCAAGGTAATTAGTTATTGTGATAATTAGTAAATGATGCATGCTAAATTAGTGTATTAAGAGCCATTTAGTAATTAAATAATAGCAATGTTCTTATCAGTAATCATTAGTGCATCAGTTTTATATGTAAACCTTAAGTCCCTAATTATATATCCTAATTAGCTTATATCTTCTCTAATTGGCTGCTCAGAAATGTTATTGTAATAAGGTAAACCTTTAGAAAAACGGTTTTAATCAACAAAATAAACAAAAAATAAAAAAATTGTGTTATAAAATAAACATCACTCTTTATCCCAGAAAGTGCACATTTGGCGCACTATGTGTCTTAGTATTAAATATAGCTCTTAGTATTAGCATTATGATATTAGAGACCGCTACTTGAAACAAGCCCGGAATCAGGAGGGAGAGAGCTCGATACACTCATTTTCATAGTAAAATTTCACATTTTCTCAAATTACTCCCGAAATATGGGAGTTATGAAGAAATTCATCACCACAAGTTATGAAGGCATTAAGTAATCGAATAAGATGGCATCATTAGTTTGGCATAATTTTACTCTTTTTTTTTGGAAATGTCTACGTCCAACCGCTCCCATACATTCGTTCCACTGTGCGGCGTGCGTGTATGACCGGGTACTGGTCATACTGGTTGGAAAAAAATCTGCTCAACAACGTAAATAACGCAATGAATGTTATTGAACTGTCAAAATGAAACAAATTAGGCATAATTGTTTACGAAAATAAGTTACGCAATTAGGGTACTGGATGAGACTCGAACAGACCAAGGAAGCATGCACAGAGGAAGCATGGCACAAAAGAGAAAAGGTCTATCCTCAGCAGTGGGTGGAACAAAGCTGCCGATGATGATGATGATAAAAGTTTTATCTCTATCATATAGCAATAACCCTGCATGAGCATAATCAGCCTATAATGTTCCCACTGCTGGGACACAAGCCTCCTCTGTTTGAGAGGGAGTGGGCCGTAGTCTACCACGCGGAACCAGTGCGGATTGGTAGATGTCAAATGTCTTCGAATTTTTGGTTCTAGGACATGCCGGTTTCCTCACGATGTTTTCCTTCACCGTTTTCAAAGCAGTGGTGATGAAGTAATTTGCACAAAGTAAAGCGCCTGTCAGGGTTCGGAACTGCACACATCCCATAGCAATATCATATCCCTCATTAATTACGCAATATTGTCTTTGGCCCGTGGCCTTGACATCAACCAATGAACCAGTGTTATAATTACTATGAACAATTTTGTCAAACTTTTTTTTACTGATTGAAACGAGGCTTTTTGCTACTTTTTTTTTGTGTGTATTTTGTCTAGTTTTTTAAAATGTGCGTTTTGTTTGTGCAGAATAAACAAATTTTCTTTTTTCTTTTTCTTTCTTTATATCCCTGAATAAAACGGAATCATTTCCCTATTATTTTGATCTTTCTTTTAAACATAATACGGTCGATATAAACTTGCCCGGTCCGAACTTCGCGCAGAAGGCTGCGCAATAACATTTTTTAAGAACCGAATGGTGACATGAGGCGAGTGTGAGTGAGAGAACATGCGCGAAAGTTCTTAGTGCCTATGTTCAGACCGGCCAAGTTATATCGGCTGTATTGTAGTATCGTGTAAATAATGAATTTAAGCCCTACTTACCCCAAACAAAAGAAGTACATATTCCTTTACCTGAACTTCATAACTTCCGAGCAAGAATCATCCTATTGAGACTGACAATTCACAACATGTTTTATAATAACACCTAACAAATCACATAAATTCATAGTTAACCAAAAATTCAAAACTGCCTTAAGATCACTAATATCTCCACGAAAAATAACGCAGTATTTTAATCTGCGGTAGAATTACGACTGACTATATGACAGTTATAAAGGAAATTCCTGTTGCTGTCATTTGTTATTAATATAAATAAAATATATAATTTATCCTCCAATGAGGTCTTCAGGAAAACACATCAATAGGTAATAATAAACAATCCTGTTTTGTTTATTGTTAAGTCGTTCTGTACGTTCAATTTCCAAGCAGACCTTTTGTTAATCGCCTTTCATTCATCCTCTCAACATGACCAAACACTCTTTTTAAATGGTACTTTGAAAATATTCAGAAATGAAAATATGCTCCCATTTACCTGAAGCTATCTCTTTGCAGTCACCTTAAGGTTGACACTCCAATGCAGAGCCAATAAAAATGCATATAAAATTACGTGGTCATAATTCCTTTTTAGAACATGTATAGAAAAAACCAAAACTGAACAAACTGTAGGTAGCAGTCAATTAGGAGCTAACTAAAACATTGTCATACCCAATGAAGAACTTTTTAGGCAACATAATGTACTGTACATTTTAATTCCCAGACCCCACTAAAATTGAAACTGGAAATTGGACGCAAAATAATAAGCAGCTAATTAATTGTATGTTTATGTTTAATCACAAGGCGTGGAACGCTGACGAATATTGCACAAACTATGGCGGTCTCCGGTTAAGCGATACAGAGAGGAAACGACACGGAAAATACTCTTTTAAGCTAATCTTTACTAATATAATAAAGCTGTAGAGTTTGTCCGTTTGTTTGTTTGAACGCGCTATCTCTCGAACTACCAGTCACATTTGAAAAAATCTTTTTGCTTTTGATAGCCCAATTCTTGAAGAAACAAAAACGCTACGCGAGCAAAAAGAAAAAAAGTCAGAAAGAACGCAAAAACGAAGTAAAAGCGCAGGCGGGCGATGCGATGCGACGCTAGGTCTTACACGGCTAAATTACTCCCGAAAATAAATATAATTAATAACAGAAGTTTCTATCCTTCCTACCAATTGATGACAGTATTATGGTACTCTGTTACCCAGTATCTAGATGGTAGTATCCTGTCAAAGCTTTAAGTAAAAAAAGATATTGGTTCCCGAAACAAATAACAAATTCAACACAAAGAAAAAGTATTTTTATCACATCTATTCAAAAAGAGCTAATTCGTTCTTCGTAAACAGGGACTAAAATAGCTTTTTAATCCCTAGGGATTAAAAGTGATTTGAATTTGGAATGTGGATATTGTTAGTAAAAGTTCCAATTACCAAAGAGATCAAACACGAACATTGTATGAACAAGTAACAGGCTGGCAAGAGAGAGAAAGTGTGAATTTGGTCAAAATGAAAATCCAAGATGGTGGCTTAGAAAATTTTCAAATTTTTTGTCTTTGGTGTCGTTTTCATAGTTTTCGAGGGTGCTAAAGCCGATAGTGAGGTCAAAATGTAAATCCAAGATGGCGGCTCTGAAGATTTTCAAATTTATCATCATGGGTATCGTTTTCACGGTTTTTAAGTGTGCTAAAGCCGATGGTGAGGTCAAAATGAAAATCCAAGATGGCGGATACAAAAATTTTAAAATTTTTCGTCATGGGTATTGTTTTCATAGTTTTTAAGGGTGCTAAAGCCGATGGTGAGGTCAAAATGAAAATCCAAGATGGCGGCGGCAAAAAATTTCAAATTTTTCGTCATGGGTATCGTTTTCATGGTTTTTAAGGGTGCTAAAGCCGATGGTGAGGTCAAAATAAAAATCCAAGATGGTGGCGGCGAAAAATTTAAAATTTTTCGTCATGGGTATCGTTTTCATGGTTTTTAAGGGTGCTAAAGCCGATGCTGAGGTCAAAATGAAAATCCAAGATGGCAGCTAAGAAAATTTTCAAGTTTTTCGTCATGGGTGTCGTTTTCATAGTTTTCGAGGGTGCTAAAACCGATAGTGAGGTCAAAATGTAAATCCAAGATGGCAGCTGCGAATAATTTAAAAAATTTCATCATGGGTATCGTTTTCATAGTTTTCGAAGGTGCTTAAGTCTATAGTGAGGTCACAATGTAAATCCACGATGGTGGCAGTGATTTTTTTTAAATTTTACTTGTGAAGGAACTTTGTTCCTGACGGGGGTCGGATCATACATGTTTTTTTTTCTCATAGAGGGTGATAAAAAGTAGAGTGTTCACCTTGGGAGCAACACTATTTTAAGCTCGAGTGGCGTACTTCGATTCTACTTTAGAATCCTTCGCTCCGCTCTGGATTCAAAGAAACACTCTCGCCTTAAAAATAGTTCTTTGCTCCCTTGGTAAATAATCTACTATTATTGGGACTCGCACAGGATCAAAAACTAAACTATAGAAACATTTAACAAATTATTAATAAAAAAACAAAAAACCCGACTGCAAAAACTCATAACTGAAAAGAAAAATAATTTGTTTTTTTTTCAAACATAAATATATATATATGTTTGAAATTGACTCATTACTAACTTTTATTTGATACCAATAATGTTGTTTTTTTTTAAACCTACCCCTCTCTTTTTTCTTGTTTTTGCAGATGCAATACATAAATATTTTATAGCCTATGTCCCCACTATTAAGACAAACCTAACGACACCTCATATGTTAAAATCCATCGAGCCGTTTAGGCTACAGATGTGATGGTATGGTGTAGAATATTGAATTTGATGTTGGCAAAGAAATATAAATGACTGACAAAATATATTGGTGTTTCATATTATTTTCCTTATCCCTGAAATATTGTAAATATGTAGTTTTATTAAACATTATGATATTGGGGTAACGACTTTAAGATTCATTTGGGGATTAGTATCCATTTTGAGGTTAAATAATTATATTCGGAACTGAATAAGTTATTCTAGAGTCAGAATGGCTCTTATTATACTATGTGTCAGCACCCGACGTAACATCAGTTACTTGTCTATGCCTTTGGTGTCTGTGGTACTCTATGAAAAAGAAAACTTCTAATATCAAAACATTATTACCAAAGGCGTTCCTAAAGTAATAGCTCCATATAACTCCAACAATAACTTATTATTTAAAAGTTCTTCCACAACTAAACGGTAAGGTCCGGGGAGGGCTGACCCAATAAATAGCAGTTACGATGGAACGGAAGACAAACGAATAACAATAACATCAACCACCTTTTCTCATCTCCGCAAAGTTATATAAATGTTACGGATAATAGCAGAGGTAGAATAATGGATGATCTTGGTAAAGTAATGATTTAGGAATTCGGTTTTATAGAAGTAGAAGTCGGCAATATAAAACGTTTTAGTTTATTAGAATACAGTCGCAGTTACACGTGTTAGACTCAGACCAAATAAAAAACTAAGACATAGCGCTGTCGACAGCGATGTGAGGCCGATTTCGTAAACATGTGTGCACTTAGTGAGGTGTAGTTTGATTGTAAATGTATCCGTGTGAGCGTATATGCACAGAGCAGAGGTGTAGTTTTGGCATGCTTCACTGTATTGTTCGCAACGCGAAGTCTTGATTATTTGATTTTTTATTTATTCTGAGGTAATTTCAAAAATACACAAAGCCCTATTCAGACGATGAAAGTTTAAATAAATGGCAATAAATGACTTGCATCGTCTAAACGATACCGAGCGATGGCCGTTTTCCGTGGATGCGACGCATATTTTCCCCGAACTTGTTCTTTTTCGTGTTTGTGTTCTTCTTTCCGTCATGTTTATCACAAATAAATGTATTTTCTTTCTTTTTTTTTTCTAAACATTGTTTAGTTAGACGGTGCAAATTACTTATATTGTTGCTTCAACTTATGGTGTGTCCCAGGCAATAAAATCTAACTGTGTAAATCAGGCTTCAGACTCAAAATATTAAGCTGGCTTGAAATTGAATGCATTCAAAACCCCGTAGCTTGTAACATTTTTTAAATAAATATTTTTACACGCTGAAAACTTGGCGAGGAAGTATGTAGCAAAGTAAATAAAACGCAATATGATCAAGAAATGTAATATTTCAGGATCTTCTCCCAACACGCCAGCGCCGCCCGAGGCGATTAGACCCACAATTGCTTCCATATTTGTGGTGGCACGTCATATTAACTAGTTGTTATTAAACGAGAGAATTCTAGCGATAGTAACCACATTGGATCAAATATAAACACACTAGATTTAGCTTAGAATTATTGAGATATATAGTGTCAACTGTTCGCGATTATATTATTACCCATCACTACTACACTACTAACCATAGAGGGTTAGTAAGTGCAGCTCTGAGGACCTTTTAAAAAGCTAAGTATTATCACATCTCATGCTGTTATGTTTGTCAAGAAATCACAACAGCTTACAGCAGATGAGATAACAGACACGATCAAGCTTTCAGAAACAGGGCTTATCGCTTAGTTGCCAGTTGATTAGAAGATCTTCGATATACAAATAGATTATGACTAGCTATGTCTTCACTAGCTAAATAAAGTTGTTAGTAGAATCAAGCCAGGTGCGTCTGTACTTTCAAAGTCTCAATAAACTCGACTGCATACTGTAAGCACAGCTGCCCTGCATACTCTTTAGACAGCTGCTACGCGCCTACTACAAAACTTGAAGACATGAAAATTCAATTTAATACTAACATAACTTTATTGAAGCCCAAATAGAAGGATATGAAATCTACGAGAAAGACGACGATATTATGAAATACAACCTGCATTCTAAAAGTGAGGGAGCAATCAGTAAATGTAACGGGAACTTCCTTCGTGAAACCTCGTGAAGTAGACACAAAATATGTACGAGATATGGTGAAAAACAGGCTGGAATATAGTCTGCGATACGGCACGTTTGCCACGAAAAATATGGGCTTAATCCGGTAGAAGACTGCATGCTACATACGCGCAGAGTTATGGCAAATTTATGAACCTTGGCCCGTAAGCTAGGCTACTCGTTGGCATTTGTGAGAGAACAAGTTTTATGTGTAATATCATCGTAGTGATACTTTACTTTTAACGCTTCTATTTTCAAAATTTTAATATTTTTTTTAATGGAATCATAGTCAAAAGAAGAATCTGGCAACATAGATATGAATCTTGATCCTTTTTGGATAGTGTCTCCCCCTCGTTGTCCTTTACTAAACAAAAGTTGTAAGTATTAAGTTTATGGTCAACATTACACAGGAAGTACCCAATTGATTTGATTTTATGAGGGCCTGTTCAATAGGAAACAATAAAAGCGGTAATAAATTGGAAGCATTGCCCGAATTACCATAAATTGTACTTTCCCGGATCAAGTTAATATGAGACCGGCATTAATTTATCTATAGTCTCTCACAGACTATAAACTGAAGTTTAAATTCTGATTATTGTGCTATGTTTAAATAAGAGCCTGCTGCAAAACTTAGATTTCATCTAAAAAGGTTAGCAATTCATTTATCACACTAGACAAACCGGTGAAGTTATAACTGGCCAGCACGAAATTGCCAATTCATAAAACAAAAATATGGCGTAGCGTCGGAAAAATCAAATCGTTCCTTTTTCAAACTAACTTCACGCTTACGCTTAACATGCATGCGAAACTGCAAACAACCCTCATTTTGCTAACGAACCGCCATTAATTGAACAGCGTTGAGCAAATATTGGTTGAAACATTTTTCATTCACAATCCACATGGATAGCCATTGAAAAGTTGGTCGTCTACTCGACCAACAATACCAACGTGCCGAGTTAATTTACGCCGAGTCCAAGTGCTATTGTTGGCACTAATTGGTGCTTTCATCAAGTGCTGTTTCGTTCAATTTGTTTATTATATCTTTTGCAATTTATGAGTTATGATCAGATGATAGGGACTGTTAACTTTTAAGGCACTTATATTGTATTGTTTAAATCAGTCCATCTCATGATTGATTGATTCCAAACAGTGGTATGCTCATGGAGCATTCGTTTACGACTATCCGTAATACATCAGATTTGCTCCCACTTCAATTTGCTTTAAAGCAGCATTCTTCTTCATTTATGTATTTTAAACCAGCTCAATATGAAACTGAATACAAAACATCATAACAAAAGCAAAAACATGGAAAGTAAATTTAACAACCATAACAACGTGCAAAACGGGAGACTAAACCATTTAAAATGTGATACCATTCCACAAACAAATAAAGAAATCAAGCAGAGATTTCATTAGGACTCGAGAGGAGTCCCAACGCGGCATAATCGGTAGACTGCCGGAGCACAATGGTAGCAATTTACCGTAATTACTACAGTGGAGACCGCGCTAACTTACCTGAGCGCACCATAGACGAAAGACGAACGGTGGAAGTAATTCAGTACGAAAAGAAAACTTTCTCTAGGGCGCTGATTGCTCAGTTTGTAAACATATTTTATTATTTTCTCAGCCTTTTGTGTGAATATTTATGTACTTTTGAGTGGATGAAATATTTGCTAAGCCATTTCGGTGCTGTCAGATTAATCAGACCAAGTTGTTTATTGTAGAAGTTTTAAACTTAGAACTCCTTTTAAGATTGATACTAGAGCAAAAAGTTTTTCCTAGAATGTTCGAGTCGTTTTGTTCGTATCTTCAACTCGATTTGAAGTAGAGAATCGTTTGAGTTCCTTCTTAAATTCATTTCCTGGATGACTCGGGAAAGCGGGCGTCTCGATAGATCGAATACCAACCGTGCCGGGCTCGTGCCCGTGTACTGAACGACCAAAAAGTAAGACAAAAGTCTGTAATAGGTTTAGTGAACTCCCATTTTAGACGTGTACTAACATTTTAGACTTTGGAGAGAACGGTGAGTCTTGTTTGGTTTACGTGGTTATTTTCTTCAAGAAAGGTAGAGAAATTCTAAAAAAAATTCTTTATCAAATAATCTGTCTTATAATTATTATAATATTTCAGCTTTATGAGTAACAAGCAAATTTCCTCTTTGACGAAAACACAACAAATTTTACAGTGATATCTGCGTCGAGAAATACCTACAATAGTTCCCCACCGGATTATGTAGGTAATTCCAGACTGAGCACATAAATAACACACACAGACTACCTGCAAAAGGACCAATTAGTGTCCCTACAAATAGCTACGAACATAATAACAACAACAGTCCTTTAATTAGAGCATCTAACTATACTTCCTATAGCCTGCGATGCGTACCTACGTCCGGCGCACGTGATGGCGGCCACACAATACTGGCGACGCCAATGATAAGACATAACATTACAAAACAATGATTAATAAAGGTACGAACAGAAAGAACATTTCTCTCTATTTGGTCCGCACGTGCCAGATCATAGGCGTGATTCAACGACCTGGGTAAAGGTGCTTCAGACGGCAAGTGTAGCGTATCTATTAGGTCGGATATGTTTGTGGCTAGGTTTCATTTGTACTGGTTTGTTGTATACAGGGTGGCAGGGACATCGACGCGCAACCTGTTACCATAGATTCAGTACATGACGAAATATTTCAACGCAGAGGGGTCCGGGGTTCCTGCGTTGAAATATTTCGTAGATTATAAAACAAAAATTTGCTTTTCTATACATTTTGACCGCGTAGGTATTGCACTTTTGGGGGACAGCAGATTTTTTAATAACCGACGAAAATTTTCAACGCAGTCCATAGTTGTGCGTCCCGTCCATGTTCCTGCCACCCTTTTTGCTTAGGCCAAAAAAAATCTTCAGGGTTACCTGCCAAGGGAAGTAACTTTAAGATGTTTCTAACAAAACTGAAAACATTGGATATTTTTTGGAAGAAAAATCCTTTATTTTCATATTTTTCAAAATGTCACAAGTTAAACGCTCCAGTATCCCGTGTTGCCTTCGTGTCATTCTGCTTCTCTAAATGTCTCTACATGTATCTATATTATATCTCTGTACTATGTCTGTTTCTGCCTCTCAGTCTGTATGCTCCAGGAAACACCAGCTACACACACCCGATCCCCAGACGCCAGCACCTCTATCCAACGCTACCTAACTAGTTATTTCTCTTGCAATTTTATTTTCCAGTAGTACACGTTTCGTCTGAAAGCACCCGTCTATGGTTTGCGCTGACCGTACCAACACTTGGCAGACCGTAGCATCGAAATTGGCGGTGGACGTGTTCTGCAATTTTGTTCGAAGTCGGTAAAAATACGAGGGAATCGGATTTACATACCTAATGGCGGGAATTGTTAACAATACCTGCAGGTTCTTGTTTGTGGTCTAATGGGCAGTGGCGATCTTTTGTTTGCTTGGGGGAACATTATATCAATTATGATCAGGTTGCGATAGGTTGTAATATGAGGCTTTACCCTATAACGCTCTAAAGCTCTATAGCTTTAGAGCGTTATCACACTGACGATTAACCAGCGTATTTCCAGCGAAGCGATTTGTCAATGCACTCTCCGCGGGTGCGAAGCGAAGTAGCCGCGACTACGTATCGTATTCTCAGCGTTTTCACAATATTGTACTCTCGCTCGTCTCACTCTCTCTTGTACACTCACGTCAATCGCTCTCGTTACGAAACCACGACGAACTCGTTGCGCACACGTGGCGTACTCGCTACGCACACGCAGCTGATATGTAGCCGTGTGTATTATCAAAGAAACGCATTTCTATACACCGTAAGGACTATTTCTGCTTGCAGTGCTTGACCGCTATAGAAAGCGGCCGTTAAACAGATGTGGTCATCGTGTTCACGGGATTAAGTTTTCAAACTGCTTGGATATGCGTTTCTTCGATAGTACATGATTCTTCAACAACCTGCATTAAAATTTTTCGCCGGTGAGTAAAAAAATATCAGCACAAAAGTGCGATACCTACGCGGTCAAAATGTATGGAACAGCAATTATTCTTTTTCATAACCGACGAAAAATTTCAACGTGTTTCCAGAATCATGTACTGAATCCATATCAGGTAAAAGGAAAATAGTTTTACAGCTCTATTTAGTTCACACGAAAATCAAAACAAAACAACAATAAAGTACTTAGTTCTGAATTCAAATTATTATACAAGATAAATCTAATAATTGATGGACATGGAAATTAGCATTCGTTTGTATTCGGAAATACGATGATTCCCGAGGGACATTAAGAAAATAGAAATACTGTAGTTTATTGTACTAATTGCTAAATAGGTAAAATACTAGCAAATTTTTTTGTGTTTCTGTCTACAAAATGACCCAAATAGTGACAATTAGCCGTCATAATTACATTTGAAAGCTGTTTTTTTTTTTTAGGTAGGACTTCTCATAGTTGACCTCTGAGATCATGACTACCTGACCGGGCTTTCCTGTGGGTGCCTTAAGCTACTACAGGGGTAAAAAAAAGCTGGAGTAGTTATGTATTTTGCTGGGTGTACCACCCTGTAGGTATATGGAAACTCAAATCGAGACCACAATAATGGCGCTACAGCCAGCGAGAGCCAGAATCAACACGATAACCTTTTTAAAATATAATTTTACCTACAAACAGAACTCCCAAATCACGGTACAATGTCAATTTATTGAGCAAAACAAACCCAATCACTTGGGACCCCTGTACACCCATGTCAAGTAATCAGACATTCTATCTAAAAAGGTTGAACTTACCGCCATGTTTACCAATCGTTTTCAGGTTATTGGAACTGCCACCTTTCAATAAAAAAACAATTCTAAGCCCAAGGCATGTTTAGTAATAAAAGGGATCCGAGGTATCTAAATGTAAAACAACTTTTATTTTAAAAATTTCCACACGTCGGCTTCGTCAAGTGTGTTCGCTTTTCCAACTTGCAACGTGCAGATGCAAAGCTATTTCAATATGCATCCGAACTACAAGGCGTTGAAAAATTCATCTACGAAAAGCATCTTTTACTTTTCCACTTTGAGACGTCGAATTGCGAAGCTCCTTGCATATTTCACTGCAAGGTTGCATTAAACTTGCTAGAAATGTGGTTATAATAGCACCAGATGTTCAACTCCAAGGTACGTGGGAATGGAGAGCTGCACAATTGGTACAGATGGTATCTGTCTGAAGGCCAGCCAATAGCTAGATTTACGTACAGCCATAATACCGTTATTTCGCTCGTTAGTAAATTTCTAGGACTGCACGATTATCAATGTGGACAGATATTAAAGGACGATAGACCTTTCCTGGAACATCGGTTTTGTGCGATAGCCTTAACTCTCAACAGCAGTGAAAGTAGGACGCTAAAGGGCAATTTTGCAAGCGACAGGATAATTAGTAAATTACAGAGAGCGGACGTGAACACGAATGCTCATTACGACTGTAGAATTAGGGGCAGGAAACAAAGCGGTAGTTCGTAGTTCCACGAAGCCTTTGTCACGACGGAAACCAGCTTAATTCTCACCTGCGTAAAGATGAAAACGGCAGCGTTTATGCCAGAAATGTTTTAATATTGTAAGTGCCACAATTACGTAGCCATTCGAATGTTTAAGATGAACATCATGAGTTAACAACAAAAAACGCAAACCACGCCGCTGACGGAGGAAACAGGCCATTTGCTAAATGAAGTTAAAATTCCGGGAGACTTCTCCGACATACTTTCAAGCATAAACATTGTAACAAAAAGCGAAATTGCATATTGAATAGAACATATTGGGCATGGCTGTCGGTCACGCCTGTACATCGAAAGCGTGCCGCTCTATCCAATCCGATGACTGTTCACATGCAAATTCGTGCCAGCAATAGATACAGATAACGAAAGGTCATAGGGGATCGGCAAACGACAAATACCTATTTTATCAAGACAACCTTTGTAGCCGGCTTATCGACGGCGACAGACCTGATTTACCGATTACTGAGACTCTGAGAGTTTAACGATTCGTATGGTAAGCGACCAAATACCGAGAGATTATCCAAGCATGTTCGAGTTAGCAAGACTAATTATAATTATACGTTTTGATCAACTAAATGGCAATTGAGCCGAAACGTGGTGCAGACAAGATTAATTTATTATAAAATGTCTTAAAGTATTTTTTTTTTCAAAAATTCTCACAGCAACAGATGAAGTTTCAGTAAAAAGATCACAAGGAGAAAACCTTCAGACAATTTTACCTTGTTCTCGTAACACAGAAATTCTGCGGATTACGAGCCCGATCAAACTTTAATCCACAAAAGAACTCCACGGACGGTGCGGCAGAAAACTTCAACAGGATTGTAAATATTTAGAAATATTCTTTATCGTATTTTATTACACACAGATCTGAGACAGGTTCATTAGATGGAGGTTCAAAAGAAAACATAGGTCTTTAGCGGACCAGACACTATGATATTACATTCAAGTAATGTCATTACTATTGACAGTGTGGTGGTTGGAATGATGATGAGATCTAAATAATTTCATGCTTTTACATCAATATTGGAAGGAATGACAGCAATATTGATGTCATTATTACTGACAGTGTCTGGTCCGCTCCGGTCTTTTCCTGTAACTTCTCGTTTTCAGTGCGGTAAACAATTCGTTGGGGTGCTTTTCCAGCTTTTCCTGATATAAAATATCGAAAGAAAACATAAGACTACATTAAAGACCTTTGTGGGAAAGTATGATTGATGGAGCAGATAAGTAACGGGCGATGATAACTTTTCCATCTTGTTTAGTGTCTACACGAGTTAGGCTAAGCGTATGCTGAGACGCAGATGACGCAGCACGGCATAGTACAGATTTTGCAGGGTAGGGCAGTCGAGGCAGACATAGGCCGCGAGCGTATGCTGCGACGCAGCTACACAGACACATTCGCGTCCTAGCTAGTACATATAATCTGTCACTGAAACATTAGAGGGAAAAGACAAGTGACGACCTGCACGCGTGGCGCAGAAATCTGTGCCGGTTCTACAACGAGACGCAGAGCAGGACAGACACATGTCTGCGTCGCACGTGCCTGCGCCGCAGCGTACGCAGCGATCATGCATTACAAAATCTGCTCTGCGCTGCGTGGACCTGCGTCACCTGCGTCTCAGCATATGCTTAGCCTTATTGTCAGATATGAAGCGGTGAAAAGAATAAAGTCAACTAAGTTACTGTCAGTAGCGCAGCTGCCTGCCAAGGGTGCACCGGATGCAGAAGTACTGCTCTTCTTTTTATTTCCTTGCTAATCCAATAAGGTATCATTCGTGTATTATGCACATACATTAAAATTTAAATAAGAAGCGAAACGGCACAATAATCCGTTGTCGATTCAACGTAAATAACTGCATTTCTGACATCAATTCCGATGATGTCACGCTGCCCGTCGGACCGGAGGCTAAAAATGGCTGTAGTCTTGTTTGTGAGGGCTAAGGACGAAGGCCGAATTTCAATTTGGACGTACAGACACAGTTGAATGGGCTCGCCGAACCGACGACCGTTGTCATGCAAATGTGGCACCGCAATGTTTATAGCCAGCCAGTTAGTACGTACGTAACGACTTTATTCAAATTTCGAATTTGGAATGGAATAGGGAATATGATGTCGATATTGTTTATTTTTTTTACTGGCTAAGGTATGCTAGTGCCTATCTAGGCTATAGTTCTACAGACCCTACCACAGACTATATTTAAGACTGGAACCTTCGCCAGTTGAGTATAAAATGAAATCTAATGTTACACGACACTGATTCCTTCTATTCTGAAAAACGTTTTCGAAAATTACAAACATCTTAGTACAACCTTACTCAATTTGTTATGGATTTATGAACTAAATAGCGACCAACATATAATTACGCCAGATACCGCAGGTAAGTATGTGACTCCAATTAGGTACAGACTACTTTCTCTTCCACTTATAAAAAGGTAAACATAAAAACAATGTAAGTAGAGATGCGACTTAGTCGAGTAATAATTTCGATAGTTTTTGATCAATCAATGTTTATAATGTTCAACATTAGTTTTAAAAACAACTGATTTATGATAGCTGATTAGCTGTCTAGGTCAATCATTTATTTATATTTTTAGTATAAATGCAAATGGAATTGAGGATAGTTTGATAAGCAGACCTCTATTATCGCTCATGAAGATAAAATATGCGCATTAAGGACGCTCCAAAACCGTAAAGCATTGATGTCGCTAAGTCTCAAATCGCAAGAAAAACTAGTTTTTTGAAGTTAAAACTTCTTTGGGAAGTTGGGCATTTTTGAGATGGGACTAAACCATTGATTTCGCGACACTGTTACGACACCAGCTTTTGACCATTAAAAAGACATCAACGCGTTGATTACCGCGGTGCGTGGAGTCAAAGACATCAACGTGTTGATTACCGCGGTACCGTTTCTTTTATTCAAGTTTTCACTTCTGTCGGCACTCCCGGAGTGCCACTGATTTTTTTAATATTTATTTTTTTAATCGTATCAAAAGCTGTTTGTTGTCTTAAGGCTACTTAACTCTACTGTTAGAAAGACTGCAATTCACTAGTTAACACCTCTTGAGTAGCATAAACACTTGAACAGTGCGTAAATAAATGAGTAGATAAGGTAACTATAGTAAATGAGATACGATAATCATCGTATCAGGAGTTAATTTGGGAGTCCATGACTCAATCTATACTTCTATACTAATAATAATATTACAAAGAGGAAAGATTTGTATTTTTGTATGTAACGAATAAACTTAAAAACGACTGGACCGATTTGAAAAATTCTTTCAGCAATGGATGCTATACATTATCAGCGAGTAACATAGGCTATTTTTTATCCCCGTACTCCCACGAGAACGGGAACTACGCGGGTGAAAGCCGTGGGCAGAAGCTAGTTATTTATAAGTTTAATATTAATGGATTATAGACAAACCTTCCGGAATAAATTCTCTAAATGATGATGAAACAGTACATTGACACGAAATGCGACTTTAATTTATAATTATTGTTAGGTATAGTTATCGTTGGTTGTTTTCATTGTTCTATAAAAACGACAGAGAAGACATGGTCAAAAGAAAATTGGTGAAAATCGGTAGGTGCGAACCATACGAATAGTGTGATTCATTTCGTAAGGAAGTGTCCAATGAACCTATAGTTTTTTTTTTTTTTGGCTTTGATGGTCTCGGTCGTCTAAGCGTCTGCCAAATTTCAACACAATAATGTTCCTTCAATGCGCCTATAGCAATGAACCTACGAGCTATTTATGTAAGTAGGAAAATATCTCCATTACTCCCAAGACTTTACATAACAAACATACCTACATCTAAAAATTATAACTGTCTACAATTCTCATTAAAATTAAGTAGGTATATGTACCTAGCAACATAAACAAGCCAAGCACACAAAACATGCTGTTATTGTAACAAGTCAGTTATTAATAATTATAATCAAAGTTACAATTCACAGAGTCAACAACCGCCATTTTGCGAGGGAAAATTGAAAATAAATGCTTTATATAATCTGTGGAAGGTTGTGATCACGCCCGCGCCCACGGCCTGTCTAGTATAAACCACGCTTTAGAACTAAGAGCTACAATCATGAATGATTCATCAACGTATATTATTAGCTAATAATAAACTTAGGCCGGGAGATGGGAAGGGGAATTAATATCTACCTTTTGTTATGCTTCTGTGATGTTGTTTTCAATAGACGTAATGTTGGAGCTCGTTAAGATGATATTAATGATGAACTGCACGAACGAAGCCTTTATTAAATGGCTTAGAACGAACTTCTATCAGCATTTTTAGACCGCGTTCAAGAGCTGTCAGTGTCAATATTCCACAACAGTTTTGACATTGACAGGTCTTGAACACGTTTTAGACGTGCTGACTACGTTCAGTTTCTTTGTTGAAATCCGTACAGTTAAATACAAGGAAAGTGCCCGAGTTTCCGTCTATCTCTTCTATTGACAAGTAGTCTGAACTTTGGATACTTTTGTATTCTACTACTTAGTTAAGAAAAACTAGTGCTGATGGTAAATTATTAAAAATTTATTGCGATGGTCTATCTTTTAGACCCCTGTATAAAAAATTACCATGTTTTCTGCAATCAAATTATAGGCCTACTTGTTTGTAAATTGATTACGTCCCAAATGTACAAATTACCAATATCAAGCCTGGTCAAGGACCACAAGGGTTACACTAGCGCCCGAAGCGGTGATAGCGTTAAAAACTCGTTTATTGCAATTTAGGGTTAGGTAACTGTCATGCGAATATTATTTGACCTACTATGGTAGTAATTTATAACAATTAGTATTATAGAACAGTTTATTAATAGCGTTTTTACTTAGCTTCAACAGCTCGAAATGGGATTTGCCAATGTAACCACATTAACATACATCTACTAAAATACTGTTGGGGCAATTAACAACTTCAATTTCAAGTCCTTAGGAATCGAAGACAAAAACTTCCATTCCAAAAGCGTAAGTAAAATCGCCAAAAGGTGTTGCTTAAAGCAGTCAACGAAAATACAACAATTTCATAAAGGAATAAGGAGCCCATATTGCCTCTTGGCCCAGCAGTCTGAGAAATTAGGTTTAATAATAATATAGAATAGTTAGGAAATGTATGCTATAGAGGAAAACACAGTATTATTAACTACACACCACATGCTGCATTTAGGTACTTGACTTTGGCCCGTGAATTTAATTGACAACTTGAAACCATCCAAGAGCTAAGAAAAAGAATACCTACCTACATTCGAAAATTATAATCGCTTCATTGTATTATGATTATTTATGATTTAAAAACACTCTAAAAATGACTTCACTCATATCTTTGAGTAATGAATGTACAACATCAAAAATTTTCAGACTTTCTACATGATTGAGTACAAAAAAGTCGGCCTCCGAGACTAGAATACAATTTAGTAATGGAAGAGATTGGCAGTCAACAACACTGTAGGCTGTAAAAGTTTATTGTTGGAATATTAATACTGTTTTCGCATGTTGATTAATGAACGAAAGAATAATTTAGAACGACTGCTTGTTGTTTTCAGCCAATATTACATGTAACAATAAAAGTTATGATAATGACGACATTAATGTAAACTGTCGGATTGATATCTCTTCGATTATCGATTTGATAATCGATACAATGTTAATCCGATTAAATATGTGTGGTATCGAGAAATTATGAGTACACACACCGGCTTTTTTAACGACTGCTATGGAGCAGCTGCTATTAACAAAACACCAATTGGCTTTTTCTACATGTTTATTTATGTCCTGCAGTATTATGGCTGATATGATAAATATGTAGATGATTAATTAAGACTTTTTTTGCATAAATAAGCTCTCGATAAAACTAGGGGCTGTACTCATTGGTGCAGCACTACAAGGTGAATTTGACGCGTGGTCAAAATTGGAACTAACGCCGCCATCTTGTTTCACCAACAGTGCTCCCTGTCAACGTCATTTGAGCGCCAAAAGATACTTGTAGCAGTGTAAATCATTGTATTATCATTAGTTTGACAGCGAAAGGGCCAATGTTGGCAAAACTGTACCCATTTCAAGGTTTTAAGTTTGGAACAATGCGTTTTTAGAGTCTGCGCCATCACTGAAGTCCTGTTGACGCTGCGCTAGTGTCTATGTCATTGCATCACAATGCATTAAAAAAATGTAGTTCCTCTATTTTCCGCCGGCCTCCTTTCGTGGCGCGCACTCTAGACGGGCGTTGGTAGCTGCGACACAGTTAATAACTTTTGTAGCTGTCATCATTTCTATTGTTTATTGTTGTTCCAAATAAAAAACTTTTTCAGAGATTGAAAACGTCATCGTCATCGCGTCCCAACTTTTTTTTTCTAAGCTAATTTTTTTTACAGAAGTGTATTATTACTTATCCAATGTACTAAAATAGCCTGAATTAATTAGCGCTGTAACCTAGGTACTAAACCGCGCCATTATTTTGTCTCATATGCCGAGGTCAATGACCCACCGCGGGTGTTTGATACGCGCTACTGAAAAGCATCATGTATGTATTCATGATTTATTATTACTTGTGTAATAATCGTGTTATTTTAGAGGGTGTTTATGTTTCAATGATAAATTCAAGTGTAACATGGATTAAGGACAACAATAATTAGGTAAAAGGTGTTTGTTTAAAGTTCAATAAATTAAAGGCTTTGGTTGCGGACTGTAGCTTTTACATTGTAAGTAAGTAGGAGATATAATCTACATCTACACTTATATTATAAAGAGAGAAAATATTTGTACTTTAAACGAATTCCAAAAAGAGGAGGTTCTATGTTCGTAGCGTAATGTATGTCCACTAATTTCTCCGTCAATTGTGGACCAATTTTGAAAATTCTTTTCTTGTTTGAAAGGGTATGCTCTCGAGGTAGTCCCATATAAATTTGCTTGGATAGTTAACTTCAATAATACCTACGTATTTTTTCCCACTTAGTATGTGGATGATATGATAAGTTCCTGTCACTGTTATTTACATAGCAGGTAGTGGTATTCGAATTTGTGTGGGGTAGATACCACAACTAGAAAGTGAAAAATAAACACTTTTACCAAATTAAAACAACTGACTTCCAAAAAAAAAACACTATCTACAAAGTGAAAAATAACGTACCAAAGACACTACTTCCGAAATTAAAGTTATTTTTTTAAACTCAAAAACTACTGGACCGATTTTAAAAATGATTTCACCAGTAGAATGCTATTTTATCGTTGAGTAACATAGGCTATAATTAATATCACGCAGGTGAAGCCGCGGGCGGAAGCTATAGAAGATATAAGTAGGAGGTATAGTACGTACAGACTACAGAAGGTATTTTTTCTGAACAAAGGAAATATTTATGTAACATAGACGCTGCAAAAAATTCAAATCAAAATGACAATAAACATGGACAATGGACATTGGACTGCATTATCGCTAATAGCGACATCTGTACGTTTCATATAAAAATCGCGCACTCCACTTTTGTACAACATACAGTAGGAGGCCGCACGTCAGTGATAACACTTGAGCTGGACTAGCGTAGTATGAAGTTTCTCTAAAGGTACTTGAGCGACCGAGCTCTGCTCTGGTGAAAATAGAGAATGCTCATTTAATAGTATAGGATAGTACCTACTAATTCCATACTGCCATGATAGTAGGTGCTTACTAATTCCATGCTGCCATGATCATTATTCTAATGTCAATAATGTCATGTCATTATTCATTATCTTATTCTAAACTTCAGGCGACCGAGCTCTGCTTGGGTGAAATACGGAGAAAACAAATTTTCCCAGATCTATTTTTCGCCCCCGTAAACCCCTATCTATATTGCAACTTTCATCGAAATCGTTAGAGCCGATTTCGAGACCGTGAGTCGGTACAAATATATATAGAAACAAATATATACATATATACATACAAATATTGCTTGTTTAATAGTATAGGATAAGAGGCCAGCTTACTTATAAATGTTGAAATTTTTCGTCGGTTATTAAAAAAAAAGTTGCTGTGCCATACATTTTGACCGCGTAGGTATTGCACTTTTCTATGAAACATCAGATTTTTCTTTAATAACCGATGAAAAAATTCAACGCCCGGGGGTTCTGAATCTTGTACTGAATCCATCCATGGTAACAGTTTTCGCGTCGATATCCCTGCCACCCCCATTAATTTATCTAGCGCTCCTAACCGCCGCAGGAGGAGACGCCCGGGGCGGGAATCGCGTGCCGATTTCCGGCCACCGTAGGCGCGGGCTTGCGGACGGTGAGCAATGGGTAGCTCGCCGTCCGGTAAGGACCAAGCCCGGGTCGACGGCGCGTTGTGTTCCACGCGCGCCTCAAAGAGATGTCAGCAGAATTGACGGGGTCCGTTAGGGCCAATGCCTGCCGGAGGTTCGAAGAAAACCTATGGGGACATCGTGGCCCCCGGCAACAGGGCAACCGAAGGAACACGGGTGGGTTTTAGTCAGTAAGAGTCTGACACGCCCTCCCGCTTCACCCAGAGCGGGAGAAGTTATTTGATAATTTCCCACCCAAAAAAAAAAAAAAAAAAAAAAAAAAAAAAAAAAAAAAAAAAAAAAAAAAAAAAAAAAAAAGGGATCAGTATCTGAACACGATAAAAATATAAATTTCGCTAGCTAATTTTATTTGACCCTGTATATTGGTTTTGTTGCAACTGACCAAAAATATGAAGTTTCTTTTCCATTAAATCATTTTAAAATTACTTACATTAGGTAAAGCAGCAAGCTGTTGTCAATTTACGATTTTCACATTAAATCGAGGAGGGTCGGTGTACAACCTCAATTTGATCATAACCCATCTATTAGTACAGTGCGCGCTACGAAAGGCCCGCGGAAAATTGTGGAACTATTTTTTTTTAATGCATGTGATTCTATGGCATAGACACTAGCACCGCGTCAAAGGGCCTTCTTTCGTGGCGCGTACTATACTTATAATGTGTATCTACAGTTATATGTATAGTACCTATCGCAAATTACTTTTCCGTAAACTGCTTCCCGACGGAACGGCAGCAGGGTATGGAATTGTGGATGTGGAGCTATGTCGCAAACTATGCTCCACCTCGTATCCTGCCCTCTGTGTACCAAAACGTGCAGTCAAAGTATACTCTGCACTGCAATCGACGACGCCGTAGAAGGGGCGAAGTTTTGGTCAACAATATCTCAAATACTGTCGTACTTTTTTTTTGTGTGGGAAATTATCTAATACCTTCTCCCGCTCTGGCCGGAGCGGGAGGGCGTGTCAGACTCTTACTGACTAAAACCCACCCGTGATCCTTCAGTTACCATGTTGCTGGGGGCCACGATCTCCCATTCGGTTTTATTCGCAACCCCGGCAGGCATCGGCCCTAGCGGACCCCGTCATTCTGCGGGCATCTCTTTGAGGCGCGCGTGGAACACAACGCGCCGTCGACCCGGGCCTGGTCCTTATCGGACGGCGAGCTACCCATTGCTCACCGTCCGCAAGCCCGTACCTACGGTGGCCGGAAATCGGCCTGCGATTCGCGTCTTCTCCTGCGGCGGTTAGGGGCGTGAGGGCGCGAATTTTGCCTCTCCCTCAAGCGTTCCGCCTCCTCCTTCGCGAACATTACTGCTTCGCAGAAGGAGGTAACGGCCTCCCATTTCCTCTCGCTCCGTACCATGGCCTGAACCAGGGCCGGACGCGAGTAATCACCGCCACCGATCGCCTCCACGAGGAAATACTGTCGTACTAGCGACATGAAAAAGAAGATTGCCTCTTATGACTTTATGAGTCTATAATACCTCAAATTGCTAGCATGATCCTCGGTTATATCGAAAATAATGCAGCATTAATTTTGAAATAAATATGTGGTAAAGTTGAGGATTAATGTTAAATACTATGTTCGACGAAAACACGATACCATAAACTTTCACGACAGAAAAAAAAACCAAGTTATCTCCAAACCGAACTATAAATCACTGATATTAAAAAAATATTTCAAATTAAGTAGATCATGAAACTTTGCATAATAACTGAAAGAACTACCTGTAAAGCAGATACTATGTTTATTTTTATTTTATATATAACCATTATTTTCGCCGTAAAAAGAAATTACTTAAACTATTGGCGCTCTGGAGCCTTCTCCCCGCTGCTCAGTCTCGCTCTCACTCAGTCCGCGAGCAGTATCGCGAGCGAGATAAAGAGTAAATTTGAGCTGAGGTATTATGGCTCTTAAAGATAGATCCACTATTTGGAAAAGGTGTTAATTTCAATTAATTCTAACCTTTGGCCGAATAATTATACTTTATTGCGGCAAAGGTAGAGGCCTCATCAAAATAGTTGTCCAGTCAATGTTGTTCAAAAATTTCTATTATTTTTTATGACATTCAGTGCCTGCCGCACTGAATGTCATAAAAAATAATAGAAATTTAATCAAGCAAATGTAGACTACAAGATGCTTGCAATGCTGAGAACAATCAAATCGATTTGATGACAAGAAATGTCAAGATACGGCCAGATTACAGAATTTTATAACCAATCATTAATCATCAAAAATGGAAGAACAAATTGAAATTGATTGATGGAATTTTCTAATAAAACGCAATAAAAATACCAGTCATTTATATCAATCGACATTATTAATGATCTGAGTTATTATTTACGACTTTCATATCAAGTTTCATAGCTTGCGAGAGGCCGTCATATAATTTAGCGGTCATGTCAAAGCATTCCTTTTAAATTTTACGTTTCATCGATCGACTGAGGCGCTAATTCTGTTGTTTACAACATTAAACTTAGGTTATTGTTAATTTTTTTGCAGATAAAACAAGAAACAGACGTCAAGTAGAGCTGTAGAAATAAATTAAACTGACTCATACCATACTAAGGGCTGATGTATCCAACGTGAAATATCTTTTGTCCATACAAAAAACAATGTACCAATTGCGATTCGGACTCGCACACGAAGAATTCCGTATCACCGTACAATACACTACGTATTTTACTTTAGTTAAAAAAACTCGCTTCTTGTATGCGGACTTGGGAACCGCTTAATTTATTTTTTATTTGTTGTTATAGCGGCAATAGAAATACACGATCTGTGAAAATTTTAACTGTCTAACTATTACGTTTCATGAGATACAGCCCGCTGACAGACAAACAGACGCGACAGACGGACGGATAGCGGAGGCTTAATAATAAATAGGGTTCCGTTTGGCACCCTTCAGGTACGAAACCCTAAAAATGACGTCCGTCAGTTATTGTATGGAAAAACTGCCAAAAACTCAAAAAATAATGCCCGGGTAAAGATATCTGGCTTTGGAACCATCAGCTCAAAGGTGTGTGGTTAGTTAGTTGACCATAGAAGTTTAGACAAAAAATCAGAAAATCCTGCTCAAAAACACAGTTAAGTTTTTGACGCAAACTAGTATGTTTTCCTTACGCTGTATAGCAAAATTTCTATTTTAAGCTGGTGAACTAACAGAACATGCCAAAGTCGTCGACGCGTCTGCAGGCGCCTTTACCAAAGATATGGACGTGACACATTATGACATAGTACAGGATAAATCAGCGTTGTTATTAATTATTACAATAATGTGCATAGTGGGGAGCGATAACGTTAGGAAAAGGAAAAAACAAAGGCTAACAAGGTCGCCTGATGATAATATTTTCCTGTAAAGGTAGCATTGGATTTGCTGGATGAGAGAAGCATAGAACTGGGGGCCTACCACCAGCTCATAGGAAAGAGATCAAGCTCTACAGGACGTATAGCTCTATCTCTTTCTCCCACCGAAGTAATATTAAAGTAATACTGCTTATGAGCTGGTGGTAGGCCCCCTGGTCGATGTGGCGACGCTTGGGGAATTCGTATGTCCAGCAGTGGATATTCTGACGGCTGAAATGATGATAATAATATGATGAATGTAGAATTCTGCTTTGGGTCATAAATACGTAGGAGTTAAAGTAAGTACTGTGTCCTCGGAAAACAAATTGCAACTCTTATGTTTTTAGGATCTTTCTTTTTCCTGGAACCAAAGATCTCTTTCTGACGTGTCTATGAAATGAAATTGTTTATTCTGTAAATAGGATATCGGAATCACTTTTAAACGTCATATAATTTGTTTAATTAAAAATAAGCTAGGCGAGTTCGGCGTTTCCTATCTGACTACTCTGAGAAGAAAGGCCGAAACAAACTCAGGTGAACAGTTACCTGCATTATCTTGAAATTAATAGTCATATACAATCGATCAAAGTAAGATTCGATATGTTTTTTAGTTTTTTCCGACCCAACATACCTACTTAGTAACTAGATTTTGTAGTGATGTTTTATTATGTATTAGTTTATTATTTTATAAGATATTTTTTTTTAATTTTGTCTATGGGCCTTAGTTGCTTGAAAATAAAGCAATTATTAGGTATTATTTATATATTATTCTCATCATACTTAAATTGCATGGTGTTGGACACCTTAACTCATTTTTCCTTATAAAATAACTGCTAATGCGAAACAATTTTAATGGAGAATAGTCTTATAAAGACTACGCAGCAGTCTCTATGGTTAAGTTCAAAACAAAACGCTGGATAATTGGAATAATAACACCCTTATCATAGCCGCCATATTGTTTCCGTTTATAACATCGCAAAAAATATGCAGCAAATTACTGCTAAAGTTTTTTCCGTCGATTTGGCCGATCTCCAAAATAATATTTGGAAAAATAATGATCATCCAAAATGCCTTGGTATTAACTTCACCACGTACACCAAAGTTACAAGTCATATGTAATAATTTATGCTAATAATAAATCTGTTCTAAACCATAATTTACAACCTCATTACAATAAAAGACATGATTTTCGAATAAAAATTAATCGAGCGAAAACGTTCCAATTACGTAACTGTCTTTTAAATCGAAAGAAAAAGATACAAAAAATAACTGTCGCCGATTCATTATTTTCAAAACAGTTGAGCATCTGAATAGATTCTAAATTCAAACTTAAAAGCTTACAAGCCAGTTTGCCGGAACCCAGTAAACATCCGATCCTCCTTCGACAAACAAGTAATTAATTAGTGAAAATAAACCGCAGACCGGACCCCTCTACTACCAACTAATCACTTAAACATCGATCCTTAAGTTAAACAAACGTTTCCAAAGACAACGTTTTACTACGAAAAGGCGATGCAACTTTTATGAAAACGCTTTTTGAAATACACGATATATTTTTTTTTAAACTGCCAACAGGATCCCGGGAACTTGGCCAAATAATTTTATTTGCACGTAGGTATTTCGAGTGAAACTTTTTTTCTTTTCAAAAGCTATTGTAAAATATACCAGAAACAAAAGCTCAGTAAACGAGGAAATGTAAGCTATTGTGGAAAATTTATTGAAAAGTTAAACAAACCAATGCGAAAAACTTTGAATTTTCGTCACACACTCACTAAACTATGCACTAACTTCGTTAAATGCGACATACAAAAATTCAGCACATTATACACTGTTATATTTTCATATTATTTTTTGAAAACACTGTATTTCCCGCACGAATGCCGAAACCTTCGGCGAACGTTCGTCATACGAAACCTACCGCAACGCGACGCCTGTTATCGAACGAATGTTCCCGAATGAGGGGATGCAGTGACGCGGGCGGTGGTGCCGGCGACCGGCGTGGCACTGCGGCGAGCTACCGGCCGCGTGGAGCCCGCACCGCTCCGAAACTTTACGACCTAACTCCCGACACAGCCACGCGAAAACACCCTAAACACAAGGCTATAAAGACGTATCTCGCATGAGCTTCATAGAGAACACCAATCGATGCTCCTGGAACAGGACAACAGATCTTTCCGCCTCCGCTCCTGTCGTGACCAAAAGGGCCAATGCGAAAATTTTCGTCAATTTCACCGGCAACAACACCAGCGCGAGACGATTGCGAAATGAAGCGTAATTTTAATAAGCAAATCGACATATTGAAACGCATCAGCATCTCGGATTTCATTAGGCAACCGTATAAAACTCGGATACTTTAGCGGCACATGTGCAATAAACAGGCCATAAACGCTAAAAATATGGAATCCTTTTACCATAATTTCCTCTTTTTAAATTGTATGCGTTTGGTGCGCTAAAAAGTTGCAAAGTGGAAGACACGAATTTGTATGCACAATAAAATGCAGGCCACTCCAAAACGCACATAGCGATAACTTAAAAAAAACTGACAACATTGGTTACAAGGCAGGAAATGGAAGCGAATAATATGTTGGCGATGAAGTGGAAATAACTCCTTAAGAGCGCGGTGTAAAGGTAAAATCGGAATGGGTGTAGATCAGTTAACCGAAAGGATATGAGTACACCCACTGCTTCAGCCCACGCTACCAACTACACCTGGATCAGATGCATAATAAAACTGACAGCACTGAATCAATTCTCTTTGCCTTCTTCAGATCAAAATTACAATGCCACTTTTTTAATGCATTGACTAAAACTCCCGTTAGATTACAATAAAAAATAAATGCAAAAAAATGCTCAGTAGACCTCATCACGGGTATTTCAACCTTAGCAATTATCGTACAATTTACTATATCCATCATAACTTCATAAGTAAAGCCCTAAGGAATATGCATTACAAGTAATTTCAATGTAAAAGGCTAAGCTGTTAACTGAAAGGCTCATTAAGCTTGTTGGCTGCGACATATACATCAGCTGATACTAATGCTTCGGTTTCAGTTCCTCTAACAATCACATCATGACCAGCTGCCAGAACATCGAAATCAGTTAATTCCAATAACTTTCTAATCACCCAATTACCGACTCGATCGAACCTCATGTATACTATCCATTTATTTGTACCTACGTTCCGTATCGTCGGCGAATCGGAACGATCTTGTTTCAATATCAAACACGAGACGGCTCATATTACTGACAACACATCCCACATGTTTGCAAAACATTTCACATTTGACGGGGAAACGATCTACATGCAGCGTGCATATATTATATTTTATATGCATTTCGTAATGTTCAGTGGAGTAGACGTGGAACAAGGCATAAAGATAAGACTAGAAATATGCAATCCTTTAGATAAATTAATGGAAATGTTACCTGTATTGACAATATCAGAGAAGTAACTGTGAAGATACCGATCATTTGGTTTCTTTCAGAACTACAGAAAAAAGACTATCATCTTGACTGTAGTGGATGATAGTAGACTTTAGATTCCCTTTGGATGAGATTTTTGTTGAGTCTAGTCTACGTCTAATTCTTAAGCCAGATCAGCTTTCCAGTACGACTTAAATGAACTCGGAATGCCCTGCAAATAGAAGCTGCGATTGCACTTAGTTCAGGCACTTAGGAAAAATCTTAACTGAATTATTAACAGGTGCACTAACGTCGAAAGTAGCTAAAGTTCTTTATAACCTTCTAAAAGTATAACATATAAAACGCTGATATAATTCAAATAAGAATAGGTATAACATATACATCATAATACCAACAACCAAGCCCACATAACTACTACAAAATTCATTTTGTTTACAACAAACCATGTTTTCGCAAAATTGGATTCCGAGAACGCATTAACCGCGATAGTAAATTAGTGCGGCATTTAAACTGTGTCGTCTGGATTCGCACAAAGCGTTTGACTCGTCGTGCCTTAGTGAAAGAAGTGACCTGTTCCGCTCTGTGCCTCCGTGCCGTGGGAATGCTAGACCAAACTAATGCTAAAGGAGGTTTTGCACTGGCAGAACTAGGGAGCAGATTTTTTAGAGAGGAATAAAGCCAATGTTAAGAAAGGGGTTGGTGATAAATAATAGTATGAAACCCAGCTTCATTATTGGATGAAATTCGCAAGAGAATAAGAGTCTTGGGTAATCGAATAAAATAATGATATACGTGCAGCTGTGACGAGGTTTCGATAATAAATCCCGTTGTATAAGAGAAATCATATCTATTTTGACAGAATGTCCAATGAAACATAGAACTAACGTTGTAGAATATCAGCGGTTGAGTCCACATGAATGCAATTAACTCCTTGTCGCCCAGTACCCTAATTGCGTAACTTATTTTCGTAAACAATTATGCCTAATTTGTTTCATTTTGACAGTTCAACAACATTCATTGCGTTATTTACGTTGTTGACCAGATTTTTTTTTCTAACTTATGAAGCAATCTGTTTCAAATCGAAACAGATTGTGTTGTATTACGCAATTAGGGTATAGAATCCCATCCGACAGTGAAGGGCATCAAGCAGATATTTGCATTTCTTGCCCATAACATCAGTATGATTAACACCAAGTTCTTTAACACGTTAATGCTTGATTACTATTTTCTTGCGCCGTCTAATCACGTCAGCTTATGAGCATCCCTCTTAGCACACGTCATTAATTTTAACATTGCATTGTGCACTTTAAAATGAGGCAATTAAGTTTTATTTTGCTGTACCTACTTATTATGCATGTAGTGGGAGTGTATTGTTCGACCGATAACGACCGTCAGCTGTTACCCATTATGTTTTAATAAGTAGATTAGGTTTACGGTAATCGCGATTAGCTTCTGATGGAAGTTTCTTTCACAAATATAGTTATATCAATGGATATAACTAGACAGACTCTTACTGACTAAAACCCATCCGTATTCCTTCAGTTGCCTGTATGTTGCCAGGGGCCACGGTATCCCTTTCGGACTTTCCCGCGAATCTAATATTGCCTTCAGAATAGCATCATGTCTCGTGTCACAAGTTTCTCATCCCTAAGCTATGCTGCTGTCTTGTAATACGGCAGTGGTAATGACAACTCATTACGGTGGTGAATGGCAAGAAGTGGTCACAAATCTACCACAACCGCTACGTTTACCGCTGCATCATATGATGAATAATGAGTAAAGATCTCAGATTGTAGAAAGATGGCGGATGCGCCGAAGAAACATGGCTGCCGTTATAATGGCAAAATAATCTGAAGATGTTATAATTGTATTGTTTGTATTTGTAAATAATACCGGAAAAGGTAATATTAAAATATTCTGAATTTGTGGGTCTCTTAGATTTTCTTGTTAAAAAAAAAACCTTATTTACCATTGCTACTAGAAAAAGGGCATTTGATTCATCGATAACAGTGAATAAAACTCTCTTTTAGTCACTGAGTGAATAAAAACATTTTTAATTTGGAACAAGTATATTCTAATCTAGAATTCCTCGCTACTCAAATTCCCTTTTTTTCACTTCTTGTATATTCTCCTATTCCGCTACTTCAGAGGGGTCATGAACTCATTGGCTGTCTCAAAATCTAAACAAGACACTTACTGGAGTAACGCTGTTTCTAGGTCATAGAGGGGCTTGAAACTGTTTCTATGATTAATCATTGACACATAATATATACGTACAAAGATGGAGACTATCTTGATATACGTACAAAGATGGAGACTGTCTTGGTGTAAGCGTACCCATAGATGTATTATGTGGCGTACCTATGGCTAGCATTGGATGAAATCATGGTGAAGGCCACTGCCTAGCAGTGGACGTATTTAACTGATTGTGATGATTATACTGGAGATTATTATTAGGTACTTCTTATAATGTAACTGACAACGTATCTCCTTTGCTTCTGTTATCAACTGTATTTAATGTCTTGGATACTAATACAAAAAGCCGTGTGAATCGCTGCAGCGGATTCGCCATTGTGTATTGTAGTAGTTACTGTAATTAAAGTGATTAACTTTAATAACATCGTCACACAGTCGATGAGTATGTGGTATGAGGTCACCAGCATTGTGCCCGCTTGTCATGTTGATGAACAAAGCGAAAACTTTGGAAGTGCAGTTATTTTCGTGTACATTTGATGAGAAAGGGCTGATAGAGAAAACAATTGAACGATCATGCATGTGAAGTTTTGCCCCGCATCCAGATCAAAATATCCTTCTCAAAAAACTGGACATCTGAGGGTAATTCCCATAATTTTTAAGTACGTTCGCATTAGAGTATCTGTCAAAATTACAATCTATTAACCAACATTATTGACAAGTTTGACAGATTGCGAACGAGACACGAATGCAAACGTTGTTAAAAATTACGGGAGATGTCCAGTTTTCCCCGACTTGAATGTGAACGTTTTGTAAGTACGGAAATTGGCCTTCTGGTTTAAAAAGAACTGAAAGGAAGGTCATGGAGAGCTAAGCTGGTGAAATATGCTTTACTAGGCAAAAAGTTTCCGCCATTCTTAGCTTGAATTTTCGTACCAAAGAAGAAACGTCCATTCTCCAACTTAGCTACTCAAAAATTAAAACAAATCTTTAAAATTATCTTATAAAGGGTTGTTTTAACATTTTCAAACTTTTCACAACTTCGCAGCGCATATTGTAGCAGGCGCTGGGTCATTCTCACAAGCTTTCGAGGAGCTTCCGGGCGTCCGCAGTCGTACAAGTTTTACGCAAGTTTTCTGACAAAAAAGTTTAATTGTAAGCCTACAGTTTGGAACTGTGCCAATAAATGCGAATTGGCTTGCCGCCTACCACATTAGGATTAAATAACGGCAACCGCGATTCGGAGAGTGTTTGGGAAATACCAAAACTTTTGCACCTGACATAAAGCTTGTTGAATTTGTCAAATAATAATAGTAAACTGCTACAAGAATCTTTTGGCGCTCGTGACGTTACAGGGGGGCGCTGTTAGTAAAAAACTGTGCTTTTTAGGGTTCCGTTGCCAAATGGCAAAAAACGGAACCCTTATCGTCATGTCTGTCTGTCTGTCTGTCTGTCCGTCTGTCTGTCTGTCCGTCCGTATGTCACAGCCACTTTTTTCCGAAACTATAAGAGCTATGCTGTTGAAACTTGGTAAGTAGACTGTATTCTGTGAACCGCATTAAGATTTTCACACAAAAATACAAAAAAAACAAATAATTTTGGGGTTCCCTATACTTAGAACTGAAACTCAAAATGTTTTTTTCATCAAACCCGTACGTGTGGTATCTATGGATAGGTCTTTAAAAATGATATTGAGGTTTCTAATATCATTTTTTTCTAAACTGAATAGTTTGCGCGAGAGACACTTCCAAAGTGGTAAAATGTGTCCCCCCCCCTGTAACTTCTAAAATAAGAGAATGATAAAACTAAAAAAAATATATGATGTACATTACCATGTACCTAAACTTCCACCGAAAATTGGTTTGAACGAGATCTAGCAAGTAGTTTTTTTTTAATACGTCATAAATCGTAAACCGCAATTTACCTTTCATTCAATGTTACTTGCTGCTACGGAACCCTTCATGGGCGAGTCCGACTCGCACTTGGCCGCTTTTTTTGTGAAATATATTGAAAAATCAAGATGGCTGCGTTAGTTCCGATTTTGCCCACGCGCCAAAAGATCCCTGTACAACTATAGATGTTAAGTGGAATAATAATCGGTCAATCTGTCACACCCACTTATGACCTAGAAGAGCGTTCAATTAACACGTTTTGCTAAATACTTGCCCGTACGAGGAAGGTCTATTCACATACGGTGTCATGATCACGGACATTTAAGACGCGCGCTGGCATTTTGCAGCATGGCATAGCTAGCTTATATTGCACTACCAACGTAGAATTATCATTATTTTCGAGTTTTAATAGGTAGGTATAAATATCATTTATCATCGTTTAGATGATAAATGATATTTATTTCTGTAAATTGATTCAATAAAAGCTTTCACAAATCAAAAATAAATTGTGTTTTAAAACTGGACGAGTTCAGTGTTTCTTATCCGATTATTATTGAAGATGATGACAAACCCTTTTTTTTCTCTAGAATTGGCAGGCAAACGCATATCAAATCAACAACCTTCTTCTTTTCGTACCGACACGAGCCTTGACCCTCATGTTACTTGGATCCAGCAGGAAAGTGGCCACGTTAATCGGGGCATCAGTTGCATTCCTGAGTTCATTTAAAGTGCAGTAGGAGTAAAGTATACAGGCCCTTGAGACACTAAAAAGTAGGACATGGTCTATAGTCTTAAACAGTGCACTCGCGTTGAGTGTGGGATGAATCAGTGAAGCCCCATTTCATCAACAGGCTAAACACGCGAGAATGCATTCGCTACAAATTTTCCTTTACCGCCTACTGGACAGATTTCAACGTAATGGCGCAAAGAAGTAGTTGCCATACGATGCGAGTGAAACCGCACAAATCCATACTAATATTTAAAAAAACTGGCACTCCCACATACATAACGTCACGCCCCTATTCCTCGAAGGGTTGGGCAGAATTGTCGCCAGTTATGTTTAAGTCCCATGTAATAGGGGACGAGAATATTGCTATCAATCCCGCACAAATCCAGACTCCGGGCTGTGACTGAGAAATCCCAGATGGAAAAACTCAATAACATTTTGCTCGACCTGGGAATCGAACGCAGGACCTCATTCTCAGCAGTAGCGCTTGCGACCGACCAGACTAAAGCCTCCCCTAAGGGCAGGCAGGCCCGATGCGACAGCGCGACGCGACTGTAAAACTTGAACAATTTAAAAAAATACTTCCAAAACCTTTAAAGTAAAAATACTTGCATAGAACATTGATCCGTAACATAATATAAATAAAGATCACAATCGCGTTTACAAAAATGAGGAGTCGGTAACGGTGTCGCGAGTTCAATTGTTTTTCCCATCTCAAAAATGCCCAACGCGCCTAAAGAAGTTTTCACTTCAATAAATGCGAAAGTAACTCCGTCCGTCTGTTCCTTGGTACCTTTTCACGCCTTAAGCCTCACGGCAGAACGGGTTTCGATGAAATTTTACACATAGGTAAGTAGACCTTGACCTGGGTTAAGAGGACAGGATACTTTTCCTATTTCAGTACTACTATTCAGGTAGTAAGTTCCCTTGTGATAATTTCCGACTTCCACGCGATCAAAGCCGAAGCCAGGCAAAAACTAGTCTTATACTAAAGAGAAAAGATTTGACTTTTTGTATGTTTATTTGTTACGCTATCACGCTAAAACGGCTGAATGGATTTAGCACTTGGGTAGACCATGGCCTAGTTTAGGACATAGGATACTTTTTATCCCGATATTCCCACGGGTCGAGACTTAAGTGGGTGAAACCGCGGAGAACAGCTAGTATTCTATATGACAGATACTAAATCGGTATCAGATCAATCATCTGTATTCAGAATCAAACGGATGACTAACAACAGTCAGGCTATTAAACGTAACATAATTTGATGTACCATTGACCTGTGCAATCTGTAGACCTTCACAATTATAGACCGTTTAGTACTCTGACATTATTAATATTAGTCTGCTATAATGATAGTGTTCTAGTTGAATAGAAACTGGAATATAATTCTTTGTAGCTATTACGAGATTGATTGCTGAAAAATATTTGTTGGCGTTGTAAAACTTAAGGAGTCAACTATTTTGGGCGTCTTCAGGGACAAAAATGCATCATTGGCATAAAACTGACTATTCTTCTTTAAGCCTCGTGCAGACTGGCGCGACGTGACACCGGTAATTGTTCTACCGTGAAGTTTACTTAGAAATTCATCGCGCCGTCGCGTCGCGCCAGTCTGCACGAGGCTTTATACTATCTTGTCGGTACGGGAACGGGCTTATAGTGAAAAGAACAAGCCAGTCAGCAAGGTTGAAATTCATTCAAGTTAAACATTTTTGAATCGTCACTAGCGAATTAGATATTGTTCTAGCAATCAATGCATGTATTATTCCGGATCATTATATACTCGTAATTATTTAACAGTGTACCTGTAGCGGTTACACCGCCACATACGAACTACGCATCATAGACATGACGTCACACAAATCCTGCATCGCGAAATTAGAGTTTATCGAGCGATCGACATAGATACAAGATTTCAACTTCAAACCGTTGGGCAGTTGCCCGCCAGACGCAACACCCGTCTGGTCGGAGGATCCTCCCTTTTCTATGGTGGATGAGTGAATTTTACACCCTGTTCCTCATGCCACTAAATACCTATACAAAATATTGTAAAATATTTCAAAAGAGTAACGGTGGAGTTTCTTGCCCATTCTTCTCCATACGAAAACTACCTTTTGGAAGGCGCGACTAGAATCAATTCTATTATTTTGTAAATCTTGACGTTCAAAAGTGCCGTACAAGTGCCTCATGATCTGCCTAGCCTTTTCCCAACTATGTTGGGGTCGGCTTCCAGTCTAACCGGATGCAGCTGAATACCATATGTTACATGGAGCGACAAGCCATGCCACATGCCACTTGTGCCATACAAGTGCCTATTTGAAATAAATGATTTTACTTTGACTTCATCAAAAAAATATCCGGGTGGCTCATTCCAGATATAAAGATTAAAATCTGCAGGATCCCGTCCCAAAATCTGCAGGATCCTGTCCCAAAATCTGCAGCACAATGGAAACACAAAAAATGTTCACCCCGCCCGCATTTATCATCACATAGAGCAATCTAAACACGGGGTGACACATTGTTTAATAACGGTAATCGAAGCGCATCGAATCTGCGACGAATCGATCGACTCGGTACAAAGAACTGCGTGACTTATGTCTGCACATCAGCTGTTGTAATCGAAACAATAGGTACTTATAATAAAAGAGTTATTTTTTTATCTTTATTTTATTTTAGTTTGCTATTCGATATACAAAATCTAGATTAAGATAAGATAGCTTTTCTTTACTGGCTCACTAGCAACATACGAGAAGTAACTCCTAAACCAACTCAGAAGTCAAGTTTAGACTTCAAAACAGGCCTGGGCAGAAGCCCTCATGAAGAAGGGAGAAGCATACAATTCAATACAAGAATTGTCTGAACATTTCAAGCAAATAAATGATTTGATTTCTTTTGCGAAAGAGTCACCGGTAATGGCACTTATGGCTGTGAACATCATTTTCTTGTCGGCTAGGCTCGGTTTCTTTGTTTTGAGTTTCTTGATAATTAAACGTATTCTTATAATCTTTTCAGATCACATTAAAATTAACAGCTAGCCTGTTTCGAGCTCTGAAAACAGAAATTGTAAAGCTAAAAACAAAATTTTTGTTTGCCAAAAACTAGAAGAATGAATCTAACGTATTTAATAAGTAGATAATCTAATTTTACTTATATTACTAAAGGAAGATGGAAAGAAAACTCATGCAAAACTAACTCACTCATGGAAAACTAGAGCGTCTAAAACACTACCATAGATACCAACCTCTTTTTCCGTAACATTTCGAGAAACAAACCCAAGTCCTCTCAATCATGGCCTCCTACGTGCTCAAGTAGGAAACTACGAACCTCTTTTTATAGGCCAGAGTAGGTAGGTTAGCAGGCCGGCGCCTAATTACATACGGGTTACGCATGCGAGGCTTCAGGCTAGGCCACAGAGCAAAAAAACTAGCGCAGTTTGAAACTAGTCTGCTGGATATTGCGGACTGGGATTGTGTTATATATGTTGCTCTGCAGAATTGTGGTGTTTTTGTTGGAATGTGATTTACTAGGATTAGTAACGGTAGAACTGTTTGTAGGTTTTTTATGGACCGAAGAAGAATACAAGTACTATTGGATGTTTTAATACATGCAAATTTAGCGACAAGTGAACAGTGACCAGTAGACTGTGAGTCATGTTAAAAACTCAAAGTCAGTCCCCGTCTTGTGACCTGGTCATGACGACCTGGGTGCCTAACGTGTGATGGATTGCTAGGAGGTTAGAAAGTAGTGGGATGACATAAAACAGTTAATTAATTCGATTATCACACAATTTTTAAATATTTCAACAATTTGCAAATTCGACCTTTGTCAGCATTATCGACTGTTTCATCAGCACTTCTTAATATATTTTTAACTTGTGTACCTCGTTAGATAGCTGATTAAATGAAGATATCTTTTCCGTAGTTTATACGCTTAAAAAGTAAAATTTTGAGATAACTGGTGCCAAAGTTCAATACGTAGATGATTTTTGAAAATGATTAACTACTTCCCTACTTTTAGCTGTTTGATGTTTTTTGGTTACATCGAAAGGTTTGTTAAAGTATAAGGTATCCAATGAAAGCTATTCAATTTGAGAGTTTGGAGAAATGATACTTGGGGACGAATTCTGGGAAATTTTCGAAAATAAATAATAATTGGACTTTCTCGAATCCTATGAATTTTCGCCCAGGCTTAATGAGGTGCCTAAGGTACATATGGGTCACACTACCACGTCCTGGAAGGAATACACCAAATTACAAGTCACCCTGTATAAGAGTATATTTTCCCAACCTGATTTTTGGTTTGTGATTTTTCTTTGAGCCGGTTTAGCGCAAATAGACGTATTTTATTTTAAAGTAACCCCAACAGAAGCCAAATATGGCACCGGCACATAATATTTCAAGACAAACGGTTCTTACTCGGCTTTCTTGTGACAAACGGTTCTTACTTGGCTTTCTTGTGTTAACTGTGGTTTAAACGATTAATGTTAATTAAACGCCTAGCGTCTCAGCTTCGTCAAAGTAACTAGTGAATCTATGAAGCTCAACACACACACATTGCGAGTGCGTGTCGGACGCGGGTCGGGACGGGAGTACTGCAGGCTTGTTTAAATTGTAATTCCTTGTAATGGATGTCAGCTCACGAAAAGCGTGCGCGGCTTCCGCTCCCGACCCGCTCCGCGCCCGACCCGCACACGCGTTTCGTGTGCTGACATCCATATAATACAAGGAATTACAATTTAAACAAGCCCGCCGTACTCCCGTCCCGACCCGCGCCCGCCACGCACCCGCTTTGTGTGTGTGTTGAGCTTAAATGACAATCGTACGAGTCAACCAGAATTATCAAAGAGAAATGACTAAAGTCAAGCTACTAAATCTAAAAACGTGTACTAACGAATGATAAATTGATAGCTCGGAATACACTATGAATTCATCTCTCAGTTAAGAACTACACATACAGGTCATCAGCCTCGATACTCGAAAACAACATACCAATAAAAAGTCTAGAAAATAGAAGAACTATAATAAAAATTCAAAACTACTTTCATGATTGTAAACAGGATGACAGAAACGGAACAACTGAGTACAAAAACAATTTTAATAGTTGCTAGCTCATAAAATAATAAAATTTTGAGAAAAAGTTGTTTTTCAGTAACGCCCACAGAATTCTTCAGTATTTAATTATTAATTGACTATATATATATAAAAAAAATTACTTACCAACTGGACCGAGTTGTTTCAGGAATATGTCACCTGAAAAAAATAAAGTGTTTTTGAGAAAATAATATTAATTCAGAGACACATTTAAAACATAACTCATGGACTGATTGGTTCAACGTATATTGATTGATTCACTTCATAGATTGATTCATCTTCTCCTTTTCGTGTAAAAACTCTGACACCAGTACCCTAATTGCATAACTTATTTTCGTAAACGATTATGACAAATTTGTTTCATTTTGACAGTTCAACAACATTCATTGCGTTATTTACGTTGTTGAGCAGATTTTATTTTCAACTTGTGCAGCAATGGATTAGCAATCTGTTTCAAATCGAAACAAATTGTGATTAATTGTGTATTACGTACGCAATTAGGGTACAGGTCAGCCACACGGTTAGTGTGCTGGTGTCAGAGTTTTTATGCCGCCCATGGGCCTCTAACTTGGCTTCACATGTCGCCGAGAAATATCTCTCAGGCATGTCGGTTTCCTCACGATGTTTTCCTTCACCGTTTTTGAAGCAAGTGATAATTATACAATACGCCCATGAATCCGATGGATTCATGATACATACATAGATTTACTGGTTATTGCCGATAGGTAACTAATCTTCCAAACCATAACATCACGCCTGCATTCCCCGAAGGGTCAAGAAGAGGTGTACCTATAGTACACCCACGTTTCGCCAGCTATGTTTAAGTCCCATGTAAAAGGAGGGGGGAACCTATTGCCATCAACGGGGCACCAATCCAGACTTCGCGCTACTACTGAGACATTCCTTTTGTAAAACACAGCAATCCTTAGAAATCCTGAAATCCTTCCTGGAAATCGACCCCAGAACCTCATGGAGCATGCAAAATCGAAGCAAGAAATGTGGGTATTGATACACAGTAGCCTTACAGAAGAAGTGTGCTAGTTGCGAGAAGGTACAACCACATTCAACCTCGCAAAACATGATGCTCAACAGACCTCTCCATTTAGAAATTAGTACCGGATCAAAACTTATGCAAACCCAACCCAACCCAACTTAAACCCTAAAATCCGGCTCAGAAACACAATATTGTTGATAGAGGGCCTGTAAACAAGGCAAGCCATTAGTCCCCGTCATAAGTCGGTGACAGGCACTCCACTGAAGGACAGGTCTAAGCACGGCGCGCAAACTTGTCGAGATCTTCTCTAAACACTTCTAATATGGCGGATAGATGTGGTAAATATTATAATAATAGTGGCCACCCAGCCACGGGATACAGTCTTATTTCCAACAAAATACGGGTAATTTTTTTTTGCGATTTCTGACTTTTCTAGTACTCAAACCTCAGTTGGTCTGATAGTTTTTTGATCCTTAAGTATAAGAAACAGGATTGAATGGCATCAAAGAAGTTTTTGTGAAAATCCTGCCCTTATCGCCCTGTTTCAAAAATCCAGGCTGTATTTTTTTTTGCCACAATGGTGAAGCTCTTAGCCTTCATCTCACCTGATGGTAAGTGATGATCATGCCGAAGGTGGAAGCAAGCTTTACCCAGAATTCTCAACCACAGAGGAACTGGCTATCTTACCTCTAACTGCCGAAACACAACAATGCTGTTAACATTGTTGTTATGGCGACAGACTTAGATAAGATGGTGTTAGCTAGCCAGGCGGACTTAGAAATAGCCCTACCACCAACCAAACCGAGTAACCCACTGGAAAAACCCTGGACAAACCCGGGACGTCTGGGTCTGAGACTGGTCTTACAACTAGATGACTAGACCACAGAGGCGGAGTGTATAATGTGAGTGTGTTTAACGTAACAGGGACGAACGTGTATTTTTTATCTTTCATTGCATTAGGCAAGGCAAGAGACGTAAAAGCTGTACGTCTGATTTTTGCAACGCAAGGTTCTGGGTTCCTACCATAGATTAGTTTGACGAAAAGAAATACTGTTGGCTACTTGACGTCCAGCATAGATAATTATAATACGCGTCCAGCTAAGAGTCTTATAACCTCTTTTTCGTTTTACAATTTCAAAATCCATTTTCGAACACAATAAATAAAATATAGTTTTATAATAAATACTGGCTGTTTGTATGAATGGAGTGCGAATCGTGTCGGTCGGAACGGTCGACGGCGTCATTTCCGGCGAACGTCCGAACGAAATGGACCAGCCTGTAAATGGGGCAGCGGGACAACCTTGTTTGACGTCCAGTTTTATTATTTATTTTGTTGTTGATGGGTGCATTTGTACGTAATTAGTGCTCGGTGTAGATTCTAGTTACGGCTGAATCCGTGGACGACTTTTGTTTACAAAAACACGTATTTGGGTATCTGTGTGTCCTAATCAATTGTCTGTACAGAAGTGGATAGTGAATAAATGAGTTGAATGATGTAACAATATAATTTAAAAGAGTGTCCATAGAGTTAGTTGCCCGTTCTTCTCCATAGATACCGCGATACGCAACTAACTTCATCTTACTGAATGATCGACTCCTTTGACAATTCAAAATGGCCTGTAAATGGTTTAAATGCTTCGAGTTTGAGTTCGAATGATTTTGCAGTCGATGGTAATCTGTCTGCCATCAGCAAACACTTATCTAAGCTGAACGAGGAATGAGAAGCCTTGCTTGACTTTTATTTTCCGATTTGCATCTTTTCAGATGAATCTCTCGTCAATCGCTTACGATTGGTCATAGACAGTTACCACCCATCTCTGTCAACCTATCCGCCGTCGAAAGTGCATCTTGAAAAACATGGAAGTCGCTACAAGTTTCAAATTAGGATCGACCGTTATCAATTAGTGACCCTTCTGTTTTAATACATGAAACAACCTACGATAAAATACTCTGGTAGAATCCTTATCAGCGGTTCATAACCAGTTTTTACACAGACATGATTTTATGCAAGCTGAGCAAGTTTTCTCCTACCAAGTTGTAAGTTTAATGTAGTCGTAAATAATAAAGAACTATGAAGATGAAAATGAAATTCCCAGTTTGTCCAACACGCTTAGCATGACGACAATAGAAACGGGTTTTGTCGACGGAAGAATAGACAAAATTATCACAAGCTGTAATTTTGTCTATTCTTCCGTCGACAAAAACTGTAGAAAACCCGTTTCTATGGTTGTCATGCTACGCGTGTAGCAGTGGTAGACTGATCGGGAAAAAGTTTTAGGTTTGTATAGAAAGTGCCATCCACGAAGACGCGCCCCACTCCGCTCCATACTAAAGTACAGCCTACAGTACAGTAATGGCGGAGTGGGCGCGTTTTCGTGGATGGCATCTGTAGTCCGTGAATCCGTTCCATGTAGTTGAAGTCAATTTCTGGAAGCGGTGATGATTATGACTTGAAATGAAATATTTTAAATGATTAGCTTTAAAGGATGTGTCTTGTATGAGGCGACAGTGACGGTTTTCATGAAAATTCACCACCAGTTGACAAGAAGCCACTTTGACAAGAAGAGGTCTTCCATTTCGACAATGAATATACAGGGTGTTTGGTGCATCGTTTGCCAAAATGAATTGGCCGATAGGAGAGATAATTTGCAATCTCTTCAGGCCCAATAACTCATTCCTTGTCACACTGGTTTTTTTATTAGAAGTTTTTAATTTTTATTGAGAAAAAATCAATAACTCAACATTCATTCAAGCTCATTTTTTTTTTTTAGTTATTAGTATACTCAGTGCTGCCACCTAGTGAACGTCACTTCAGACAACCCTCATTATTTTATGAGTCGCTGAAACATTCCATGAAAGAAATCTCAATGCTATCCTATAGTTTCCTCATGGAACCAGCACAAAGTGTTTTTGCTTATAAGACCGTCAACAAAAAGAATAAAATGAAAAATATAAACAAAGCTCCTTTGGTTGAAAACTGATCGAGCAGCTTATAAAGAAAAACGGTCAAACTATTTGAACAAGTATTGATCGTAATTTAAATGCAGCTATAGATTGTTGATTAACTCCCGCCAAAGATGGCGACCGTTTAATATTCATATTCATTTGCAGAGCGATTAAAGGTAAAGGACTTCAATAAATTGGTATAGACAGTTCTAATCAGATTTTGCATTTAAAACTTGTACATAAATTCGTAATAACTATCACAGAACAGTATTTTGTTGTTTGGACAGGACTGGACCTATCGATATTACGCCAATAAATGATTTGATGTTACGTCGGGTGCTGACACGCGGATTACAATATTTTTTTATAAGTAAAACATTTTTAAACATAATTTTTTGTTATTCTTTTTCTTTCATTATTTTGATTTAATTTATGCAACAAACTGGAGCTGAATACCAATATTTTACATGGAAGGACTGCCTATCTGACCTTCACAATTACGGATTAATTTATATATCCTACAGATTTACCTATCACCGACACTTTCGAGTTTTGATTTTCGGAATCGAATCGAATTTGAGCGAGTTTCGAACTATTGTCAAATGACGAGATGTAACAAATTACGCCACTGCAGCACGCGTAACATGACAACCATAGAAACGGGTTTTCTACGTATTTTGTCGACGGAAGAATAGACAAAATGACAGATTGTGATTGTTTATCTATCATTTTGTATATTCTTCCGTCGAAAAAACCCGTTTCTATTGTGGTCATGCTAAGCATGGCTGAACACGAATTTTATTTCACATGAATCTGCTATGATTTCATTCGTCGAAAACTAGAAGTCAGAAGTCGAACTCATAAGGTGAGTAAAAGAAAGTATTATTTACTTAATTAAATGTAGTAATATTTAACAATTAATCTTAACTTTCTTCATATAACTACAAAATAAATTAACAGGGTACGGTACACGTTACGATTTTACAAAGGAGCGGGAGGTAGTCGACAGCTTCCTGCGCGACAGTGCTGCCGCCTTCCTGTGTTGCGGGAAAATGGAGAACTTACACGCCTTTGTTTTATTACGTACCACACGACACTGTTTGTTGTTTGAACTACTGTAGTGAATGTGACATTAATTCGTCGTAAATACATGACTAGCTTTGCACATTACTAGTACCTATACCTATTCCTGTACCTATTCTTGTTTTCTTGATTAAGTATTCCAGACTGAAGAGGATTTTTTTCATGCGAAGCTGGCCCTTTATTCTTTGAGGAATAATGTTTTGTCCTAATTTTGTATCCTTATGCTACAAGCCAAATATCTGTTACAAAAAAGCATGGTAACTAACTTTTATCACATGATAAACTTAGTACACACAAATCACATAACAGAAGAAGACAGATTTTAAAGAATTTTGAAAAAAAAACTAAAAACGCTATCAACAAATTCAGAACCTCCTATTTTGAACTTGGGTAAAATAAACAAAAAAACTGGATATAACCCTTTCTTACATTATATATCATGTAATTTGTAGATTACTAACATTATTGAGGTCATAGAGTATTTATTACAGTCATACAGTTACATAAACAGGAATGCAATTACATAAAAACTTGTTGTTTGTGATAGTTTATATATTGTTTTCCTTATCCAATGTGGTTGGTTAGGGAAGACTAGGTAATTATCAGTTTTCTATATTTATTTTATTGTCTCCTTTGTAAACAATTTTCAAAGTCAGCCTTACATACAAAACAGGAACTATAAACTCATATAATGGCACTCTTTTTTACTATGAGATATGCTTTCTGACACCCATAACCTCCAGGGGTTGACCGACTCCTTGTAGGGAAACGAGAACCTGGACTATTGCGTGTATTCATATTTGTAAATTATAATATTAATCTTATGCTGCACATAGATAAAGTTAACCCATTTCTACCTAGAATAATTCGTATTACATTTATATATTATTGTCAGGCAGGAAATTTGTCATAGGTAAGCTAATTACAATATGATGGTCAAAACGAAACTGAAACAAGGGGAAAGTATAGAGGAAAGTCATTGAAAATAGATAGCAATAACACATTTATTTAATTTTCTGTATAGGAGTTACCTAAGAACTTATTTACTCACCTCTACATAGAATTTAAAAAAAATACTTTTCCAGCTGATACAAAATTATACAACAATTTAAAATTCGAACGGTGCACTTAAAATCTCCAGCAGAGAGCGCGTTACATTAAAATTACATGCACACGACTGATCCTACGAATCGTTTACGAGAAATACTAGTGTCGGCAAAATTGTAGCTTACTTGATACTTCGCAATTTACGTCAGGTTTGAGGCGTCAGCAATGAACGCTCATTACTCGTGTCATTCCAGCTGCTTGTCCAGCCAGAGCAATTGATTCTGATTAGGCGGTATGTTATATGCCTCGGCAAACCGGTCGCAAGCAACACCTTTCCAATGCAATGTAATTCTACATAAAACTTTATTGTACATCCACAGATACTTGGTATGGAATGAATATATCATTCTTAATACGTTATCATATAAACAGAACCCTTTTGTTAACAATAAATCATAGAAAACATTGAAGTATTAGCTGCGAAAAAATGACACTTACTTCGTCAAAGAAACATTTGATTTTTTTAAGTAATGCTTGTAGATCACAATACCACTTACCGTTTAAAATATGTAACTTGGATCTCACTATTTATCGCTTTATGATTCAGGAAACACTTTTACCGTATTAAAACAATAACAACAAAAGTTTATTGCACTATCGAAATTATTGACACCCTTAGGAACATAGACAAGATATGTTTTTTTTTTAAATTAGGTCATTAGTGCGGTCAACTGAGTTTTCACTTTCACTGAAAGCAAAAATAATTATCGATGTACAGAAATGTCGAAGTTTCGTTTATATATTTCTCGAGGGAAATGTTATAATCACATAAGTATTATTTTTTTCTATATTTTTCTGTTCATGTTTATCAGATACAATTCGTGTTCCATAGTCAAAGAAAAAAAAAGACTGTTCATTCTTGTCTATCAATGGGCAACTGGCATGTGATTGCCAGCTTAAAAATTAACACTGGAGCATTGCAGTGGCGTATTCACAGAAAACCCTAGCGGGGCGTATTTACCTTAGGGCCAAGAGGGCCATGGCGCGCCCTTGCCGAGCGACTTTTCAAGCCCGTTTCTCGGTATAGAATCATTTCGATGCCACCATCGACCGACGCGACGTTCCGTTTCCTTGCTTCACAAAAAGTACCTGGTCTGCTCGGTCGAAATTAGAAATAAACATATCGTCCAGGTATACCAACGTTGTATCACGTTCCCGAGACTGTGAAAATAGAAAAAAAACGAATTTTCCCAGAAATGAGACCTAGCAAGATCGATTTTTCACCCCCGTAAACCCCTATATTGCAACTTTCATCGAAATCGTAGAGCCAGTACAAATATATATGTTACCGTTAGAACACGGATTACGTTAATATGCGCATTAATTAGGTAATCGGCAAATTACCGGGAACGTTCCGTTAAAGTTTAAAATACTTAAAGTAGTAGATATCTGCATTCTACCTAGTTAATCTGCATATTAACGAATGTTACATCGCGGAAGACAATGAGCGAAACACTTCTTACTTGTTTTTTGCTGACGTAATATTTTTTAAACATGCAAACAAGCATACACCATGCATACAGCATGCAAGCAAGCAGGCAATATGCAGCAGGCATGGTTTCTGTCACGGCTTCGGCGCTGCGAGGCTCCGGCGGTCCTACGCGAGCTTATCGTCGCAGATGGTTTTAACGCTCGCCGAGCAAGCCGAAGCTGCGGTGGTGAGCGATAAAACCACCTGCTCCTCAGCTCGCGGGCCACCTCGCCACTTCGCGCCTACGCGAGCTTAAATTACACTCTAGGGGTAGGGCAGACAAGACTACGTGGAGTCTTGTCTGCGCTGCCAGTTTTGCAGCGATTCGTTTCTGTCACTAACTTTTGTAGCACAACATATTGATTTTCGGAGTTAACCGTATGCTTGGTCGTTAGTGTGCAGATTACCTAAGAATTCTGCAGATTATCTAGTTAATCTAAGAACTAAGACAATTATTTCCACTTTATCGGACTCGACCAGATAATCTGCAGATTTTAACAAGTTAATCTGTACTCTAACTGATTTACGCACATTAGCGGTAACATCTATATACAAAGAATTATACAAATATTGCTCGTTAGTATAGGATAGGATACAGAATAAACATACCCAGTGGCGTAGCGAGGGGGGGGCGGAGGGGCGGACCGCCCCGGGCGCCACCATTGGAAGGGCGGCAAAAAAATATATTTTGTGCGGTCACTGGCGGTCAGTCAGACAATTAATTTTTCAAGAAGTTAGCTTTTACCCACTTGCACATATTAAATGTCCCTCCCGCCCAAAACAATTGTTGCAAATCACAAGTGCGGTCGGCCCTTGTTTGTGTTTAGACGTGTACATGCATGGTGTTAATGAGAGCGCGCGGGGCGTATGCGGGCACGCACACTGTCACACCATGCATCTACACGTCTAAACACAAACAAGGACCGACCGCGCTCGTGATTTGCAAGAACTATAGGTACCATCGAAGAAACCCATACCTATACACCGTAAGGACTATTTCTGCTTGCAGCGCTCGGCCACTATAGTAACGGTTACCTGTGAAAAAAAAGGGTCGTGTGCACGGGATTTTGTTTTCAAATTGCTTAGTTATAGGTTTCTTCGATGGTACGTCCCTTCAAGGAAGTACGTGAAGGTTTGACAATTCAAAGAAAGTTTTTTATTTGTTTTTTTAATGCAAAATAATTATGACTGTTCTTGCTGAAAAGTTCTCTAGAATTAATGTATAGTATGTATATGTTACCGTTAGAATACGGAATACGTATTAAACGCATAACTAGATAATCTGCAAATTACCGGGAACGATCCGTTAAAGTTTAAAATTTTAGGTACTTAAAGTAGTAGATATATGCATTCTATCTAGTTGATTAACTGCATATTAACGAATGCTACACCGTTAAATCGCGGAAGACAATGAGCGAAACACTTCTTTCTCGTTTTTTGCTAACGTAATATTTTTCAAACATGCAAACAAGCATACACCATGCATGCAGCATGCAAGCAAGCACGCAACATGCAGCACGCAACATGCAGCACGCATGGTTTCTGTCACGGCTCCGGCGGCGGCGGTCCCACGCGAGCTTATCGTCGCTCGCCGCCCGCGGCTGAGGGTGAAGCTGCGGTGGTGATAAAACCACATGCTCCTCAGCTCGCGAGCCGCCGCGCCCGTCCGCGCCTACGTGGGCTTAAATTACACTCTAGGGGTAGGGCAGACTGTGCACGCCACAATTGCAGCGATAAGACCCCTCTTTGAGGAGTGGCTTGAGAGGCGTCACGGCGTCCTCACGGACGCAGGTCCTCACCGGACATGGCTGTTTCGGGAGGTTCCTGTTCAGGATAAGGCAGGAGGAAACGCCCGGGTGTCACCATTGTGTGGATCGCCCGGAGGACACGGTGGAGCATAGGGTGGAGGTCTGCCCGGCTTGGGCGGTACAACGCCGTGTCCTCGTGGAGGCGATCGGCGGCGGTGATCTCTCACGTCCGGCCCTGGTTCAGGCCATGGTATGGAGCGAGAGGAAATGGCAGGCCGTTACCTCCTTCTGCGAAGCGGTAATGCTCGCGAAGGAGGAGGCGGAACGCGTGAGCAAGAGGCAAATTTCGCGCCCTCACGCCCCTAACCGCTGCAGGAGGAGACGCCCTGGGCGGGAATCGCGAGCCGATTTCCGGCCACCGTAGGCGCGGGCTTGCGGACGGTGAGCAATGGGTAGCTCGCCGTCCGATAAGGACTAGGCCCGGGTCGACGGCGCGTTGTGTTCCACGCGTGCCTCAAAGAGATGTCAGCAGAATTGACGGGGTCCGCTAGGGCCAATGCCTGCCGGGGCTGCAAATAAGGGCCGAAAGGGACATCGTGGCCCCCGGCAACAGGGCAACCGAAGGAACACGGGTGGGTTTTAGTCAGTAAGAGTCTGACACGCCCTCCCGCTCCACCCAGAGTGGAATAAGTTATTTGATAATTACTCACCCAAAAAAAAATATGGGTAGGGCAGACAAGACTACGTGGAGTCGGTTTTGCAGCGATTCGTTTCTGTCACTAACTTTTGATTTTTGGAGCTAACCGTATGCTTGGTCGTTAGTCTGCAGATTACCTAAGAAGTCTACAGATTATCTGTTAATCTAAGAACTAAAACAATCTTTTCCACTTTATCGGACTCGACCAGTTAATCTACACTCTAACAGATTTACGCACATTACCGGTAACATATACATTAAATTGAAATACCTAAATAAGAGGGCGGCAAAATTGTCTTCCGCCCCGGGCGGCCGACACCCACGCTACGCCGCTGAACATACCTAAAAAACGAGTCCTATGTTGTACAGACGCCAGCACATCGGGCTACTACAATCTGTCAAATTTATTTAATAGATTTTCAACTTTATCACTGAAGTATAAGGTTCAAAGTTGATTGAGAAAATTTGACAGATACGGGTAGCTTGATGTGCTAACGTCTGTACAAATCAGAATTTCGCAGTTTTCCGTTTTCGAGCACCATGGGAGTATCACAAGGTTTTCAGGATTCCAGTATATACTACTTTCAGGGGACCTAACAACATTACAAAAAATCGTAGTTATATACGCATTTGCGACGTTAGTGTTTTTTTTTTTGTTTATTCTCATTTTTGAGTTTTGGTTTTTGCTAGTTTCTAATTGGCTACTCTGTTTTGACGTCACACAAGCTCACAACATGTCAGCGTGATGTCAGCTGTCGCAATACGTCAGACAAATGTCACAGAAATTCTACTTGTTCTGCTGTGTACCATGGACCCATCATACAAACTTAGACAGAATTAAATTCAGGTGCCCTTTGCGCAGCTGCGTAATCTGCGAAGAAAATCAATACTGCGATAATTTTCCTAGAAAATAGCTAACTAAGATGGCGCGCATCGCTTATCAGTGAACCTGCGTAGTGTACTAAAAACGAAACCAAAACTATTATCGTGCGTATTTGGTAATCCAAGTGTATGAATTTCAATAATTTTACAATGAGTGAACCAAATATGCATTTCGTGGGTGGTAGCCCACAACCGTTCTTGGGTAATGTGAGTATACCACCGGGTTTGGGTGGTCATGGGAACCAGTTTGTGTCTCATACTCATAGTAATAATATGCTTCCGACATCGACTGGGCTACAGAGTGTTATGCCCCCTCCGCTACCGCCCAGAGTGGACTTAAACCAAGCTCTTGCTCAACCAATGATGCAGAACCAGGGCTATGGTGGCATGGGAGCGTATGGTGGTATGGGGTCCTATGGCGCAATGGGAATGGGGATGGGTTCCTATGGCATGGGAGGATATGGCGGATACGGAGGCTATGGAATGGGAGGCATGGGTGGAATGTATGGAGGATACAACCGATTTGGAGATGTTGATAGCAGGTAAATGTTTTGTTATTTATTTACAGTTTTTGTTTGCTTTATTTATTTATTTAACAGTTTATGTACACACATAAAAACAGACAAGAAACATTAAATATTGCTCTATATTGCATTAAAATATTAATAATGAATTGCGATAATAACACTGAATTTGGTGTTATATATAACAGTTCTAAGTTTAAAATGAGCATTTAGAAAGTTTTCAAATTCTTATTTTGCATCAAAAACGAAATATTCAGTGTTATGTTATTAATTATTGCTTATTGCATTTCTTAATCAATATATTAGTGCACTACGAGGGTGGGTCAAAAAGTTCGCGGAATGGAAGGGTTAGAGAGGGGAGGGGGTAGTTATTTTTACCTTTCGCTACTTGTTGACTCAATACAGTTATAAATACTAAGTTTCACCCCAATCGGTTCATTAACCTTTGAGATATCGCTGGATAAACAAGTCAATTGGGAAGAAAATGTCAACTATGGAGAAAATTGAGTATCGTGCCGTGATTAAGTTCCTCACTAAGCAAGGAAAAACGCCTCAGAACATTATGGAAGAAATGTCATCAGTTTACGGGGACTCTTGCCCTGGAAAAATAATGATTTACAAGTGGCATAGTCTTTTCAAGCAAGGCAGAGACTCAATTGAAGACGATCAGCGCTCAGGTCGGCCAATTGAAGCAACGTCCTCAGACATTGTTGAAAAAAATGAAAAACTTGTTCTAGAAGATGCACACCTAAAGAAGAAACAAATCGCAGAGATGACTGGAGTATCATCTACGACCATTTTGAATATTCTCCATGACCATCTTGGCATGTCTAAGGTCAGTGCAAGATGGGTACCGAGAATGCTCACACCGCTTCAAAAACAGCAGCGCGTCGAGTGTTCGCGCGAGTTTTTGGAGATGTGTAGTGAAAACAGGGATGAATTTCTGGACCGAATTGTGACTGGAGATGAAACTTAGGTTCATCACTATGAACCTGAGTCGAAGCAGGAGTCAATGCAGTGGCACAAAAAAGGCGCAGCACCGCCTAAGAAGTTTAAGGTGTCACAATCGGCCGGAAAGATTATGGCTACAGTTTTTTGGGATTCCGAAGGGATTTTATTGATCGATTTTAAAGTTAAAGGTGTCAATATCACGGAGAAATACTACGCTACACTATTAGAAAAATTAAAAGAAGCAATTAAAGAAAAGAGAAGGGGAAAATGGTCTCGAGGTGTGCTCCTTTTGCACGACAACGCACCCGTTCACAAGAGTCATGTTGCGATGGCTGCCTTACACAAGTGCGGCTTCGAAACTTTAAACCACCCTCCCTATAGTCCAGATTTGGCCCCTTGTGATTATTATTTGTTCCCAAACATGAAAAAAGAGCTTCGTGGAAAGAAATTTACGGATGACGAAGAAGTGAAGTCGGCAATTTCTGCTTATTTTGAAGGCCTTGACAAATCATTTTTTTCGAAGGTATAAATAAATTATTTTAAAGGTTTGAAAAGTGTATTAGGGTTAAAGGAGAATATATTGAAATGGAAAAATAATTTCATGTTTAAATTCACCCCCCTTCCCTTTCATTCCGCGAACTTTTTGACCTCCCCTCGTATTATATCAATGTTTAACATTTCCATAGAGTAATATTGACAAATGAATCAAAACAGGTTAGTATTTGACAGGTATTTGCAATGTTCCCAAATTTAGAATGTACAGTCACAGAAGGAAGGAAGACAATTTTACATGGACAACAAATTATTAAAGGCAAACAAAAACGGTCTCTTGAAAAAAATATATAAAATAGACCTTATTTACCTATACACTAGTAAAATACAATAGACGTGGATATATTTAGTAACCTGTTCCTGTCCTGAAGAAATCAACACGTGTTCCACCTCTCAACGAGGCATCCTCAGCTGAACGCAGAGTCTCTGCATTCAGCTCTAGGTGTGGCAATACGCCGTGTTCGGGTTCGCGACAAGTCAATCGTCATCCTGAGGATGCCTCGAGAGGTAAAACACGTGTCGATTTCTATCAGGGTTTTTTATGGCTCTTTAGAAATAGCTAAGTGGAACAGGTTACTAAATATATCCACGTCTATTGTATTTTATAATGGATTTCCGCAAGGTCACGCCTGAATTAATTAACTATCTTATACACAAGTACTAACATACAGTCTTCTCTTCCAGGTTCATCCAGATGGCGGAAGAGAGATCTCGCCCAGCATTTGATTCCATACAGAGCTGTGTGAATGCTGTTGGTAGCGTTGCTATGATGTTGGAAAGCACTTTCTTTGCTATAACCAGCTCTTTCAGGGCCATTTTGGGTATGTATTAAAAGTTAATCCTTCCAACATTACAAAACGTTTAACACAGGATGCATATGAAACCTCAACTACCAAAAGCAACTCTTGACTTTGATATCATGAAAAACATTAAAATATAAATGTAATTTTATTGATAGAGAATCAAATGACCCCTTATATTAAAGGATAATCCTAAGTCTGGCCAAGTATGCTAAAAGCTGCCTTGTGATGTGTGTATGTATATACAATAAAATACCAAAAGAACTAAAATGATTAAATAATCCTAACTCATTTAAAAACAAATTATATAAATGGCTTAATGGACATAATTTTTATGACATAAATGATTTCTATAACTTGAAAGTATTAAATGTGTATGTACAGGTATTAATGAAAATGTTTGTGATGTCTGATCTGAATGACTATTATTGTATTACCAATTATTAATTACTAGCTTTTGCCCACGGCTTCGCCCGCGTGGATGTCGGAAAATATCCCACGGGAACGTACTATCGAGATTTTATACATAATAAGTTAATAACAGAGGAAAACGTCATTGACTCCTACCGCTGCGCCCGCGTTGCTCCGCGTAATTTTGAAACTGTGATATCTTTTAAACTATTCATTTAAATTGTATGATTAAAAGGCATATTTTAATCTAAATTAAATGCTCAATTTAAATTACATATTTTTTTTTGGATAAGGATTAATACTATACCGGTCAAAAAGCTTCGGAAATAACATTTAAATTTTTATCAAATTCTAAAAGATAAAAATGGTTATTGTGGGTCATCCTTAGAAGATATACATATGCCATCGCGGACTTTTTTGTTGAACTTTTTAAGATAAACAATACCGTAGAACATAAATTTGATGTATTTTTTCCGGTTAACGCAGCGCACGCCAGTAAAGCTCCCAGTCGGCATGATTTTTTCCGACTTATAATCGTCATATTTCAGCCAATTTACACAAAACCTTCATGAATTATACACTAAAACCTTCCGCATGAATAACTCCGTCCATTGGTGAAAACCGTTTGAAAATCCGTTCGGTAGTTTTTGAGTTTATCGCGTTCAGACAGACAGACGCGGCAGGGGACTTTTTTATAATATGTAAGGATTTTGCATGCAATTGATACAATATTCTGTATAGCTAAACATGTGGACATTATAATTATTAAACCAGACTGTAACAACTTAATACCATGTTTAAGGCAAATAAAGACTTACCTATGTATTTCAAGAAGATTATTTTATCTGTATTTTGTAATGTGCATCTTTTTTGTACAGAATAAACTTTTTTCTTTATTTTCTTTCTCTGCAGCATGAATTTGAAATGTACATTTTTACATTAACAGGTGTAGCAGAAAACGTGAGCCGACTGAAGTCGCTTTTCGCGCAGGTCTGGTCCACATTCGCCGTGATTAGGACCCTGAACTGGATCATCAGGAAGCTGATGGTCATCATTGGTATCAGGACCGAAAATGAATTCAAGGTTAGTAGTAAAATTATGTGTTCTCCTATTAAATAAACAGGTTCAAGAAAAAAAAATACCTTTGATTAATTTGGTTTTTTACTTCATACTTATTATTTAATATAATCAATACATTTAAGGTTTAACCAACCAGAAAAATAATTTAATTCAGCTCAAATTATTGACATTAGTTACCTCACAGAATCTTCTAAGTGATATATTATTATTTCATTATTTACTTCGAAATTTCCCCGATTAATAATGATCAAAACCTTTTGATCCAGCCCGTCTCATCTTTTCATGTCCTCTCTCCGGATAACGCCCTAAGCCGAGGCTCGTACCCCACAGGGGGTGCCCTTAGCGAGCGTTTATCCTAAGCTTTTTAGCTTAGTTTATGTGTGCCTTGGCTGGAGGCTTTGAGTGTAGCAGCTTGATGCATCCACAGGATTGACCGGTTTAATAGTCACGGTCGTTAGAGACCAGCTATGAGACGCCCAACAGAAAAAAAAAAATATATATATTTATATATATTTTTAAATATTAGAAGCAGTATTGGGCACAGTTTACATTACGCAACACAAAACATAATTTAAGTGATAAATTATTGGCCATATGTCAGCTAGCACACGCCAATATACAAGCTGGATCAGGCTTGATTCTCGATGTTTTTGCATCGAGAATCAAGCCTGATCCAGCTGCCCAAGTAGAGACTCCTTAGGTGTTGGTTGAGGCTCTTGGCAATTAAGCCATTGGCTGATATGACTGTTGGTACAATGATCGCTGAGTCCACATCCTACATGTCGACAACCTCGCGAGCCAAGTCAAGATATTTGATTTGTTTATCTTTCTCGGCTTTCACAAGGTTCCCGTCAAGTGGGACCTTTATGTCAATAATCATTAGTATTATCAGTAATTTCAAATAACAATGCCAAAGGTTATCTACTAATAATCCAATTACATAGGAAGGTACTATAAAATTCTATTTAGTCAATTCCCACAATGTTATCAGACTATAGTAAATTATTTTTTATTGCATAAACATTTTTTTTTATTAGCCGTTTTAATTATTTTTCTGAAAAGGTAAACAAGTTTACATTTACTTTAGCTTAATTATGTTTAATTGAAAGTCATTGAACTGCATTGAATGCAAATTGATCTCCGTCCATAGAAGAAACAATTTGTTCCTAAATCCATTTATTGAAACATAGCCATAAAAATACAGGAAATAGTTTTTATCAATAAACATTTTATCCCAATAAAATTATCTTTTATCTTTTCCTTATCATTTGACAATGAATGTACAATTTTTTTGTATCTTATTTTGCAATCTGACCTTGAGAAGGTTTACTTCTCTGATCTGCACGCGTATCATGACGGGTTTTGTCGACGGAAGAATAGACAAAATGACAGATTCACAATCTGTTATTTTGTCTATTTTTCCGTCGACAAAACCCGTTATGGTGGTCATGCAACTCGTGCGGCGTGCCGTGGGTAGTAAATAGTCGATCCATTAAATCCATTGCTAACAGAAGTAGAGTTATTAGTTTGGAGTTTATTATTAGCTTAGAGTTGTTAACAGTAAATGTACAACTTATCCTGTTCAAGCCAGCAAGAAAGATCTTACTGCTTGGCAGGGCTGGGCTGCATAGACTCTCCCCTTGATTTCCAGCGTGCACAGTTTTACGCTTAAGGCCTACGAAGACGGGCTGCTTTTGTACAGCAAGCTACCTGCAAAATAGCAGTGGAATAGTTTTAAATACATTATGATCAAAGTTTAAATGCGAGCCGTCTGCATAGACCCTAATATGCACAATACTAAATATGTTTTCAATGTCCCTCCATAAAATCCATTTAAACAATATTCTCAAGTTCATAAAATTATATGTTTAAGTAGTGTAACTGGCTTCGGCCGTTCTATTTAAAATAAATAAAGCATCAAGTTTGTGTATAGTTCGAAAATCCACAATAGATTAGTAACTTATCACAATAGGCTTGATATCTCTAGTCACGTGTATAAAACAGAGATATACTTTATTTTGCTATGTTTTATTATTATTTTTTAATCCTACGTCATGTCTTCATAGATAATACTGTTCGAGTGATTTATTTACACTACAAAGCAAATCACAAAGAGCAAGTGATTGTAAACTACAAAAGTTTTTAATATTAAAGTAAACACAGTGGAATTTGGTTTTTACAACAGCGAACATGCATATCAACACACAAGATGTCGCCTCCATGATCTGCATCACTGTAACACATGGTAGTTTTTCATTATTTTTAAACTCTAGACCAGTCTCGATTGTTCCTTTGAGGTAACGAAAGATTCTCTTCACTTGTAACGCATTCGTATTAGTGGGGTTATCTAAGGTTCTGGATACGACTCCGACTGCATAGGGGAATTTAGTGTCTATAGGGGAATTTAGTGTCACAGATCTCATAAATTAAAAAAATTACTTTTTTTTTTGGGTGGGAAATTTTTAATTAAGTTTTCCCGCTCTGGGCGGAGCGGGAGGGCGTGTCAGACTCTTACTGATTAAAACCTACCCGTGTTCCTTCAGTTGCCCTGTTGTCGGGGGCCACGATCTCACTTTCGGTTTTCTTCGCAGGCGTTATTGGCCCTAGCGGACCCCGTCAATACCCTGAAAGTGCTTTCCTAACATTTAAAACGTTAGTTTTTAATAGGTACTGCCTCCTGTGTCTAGTGGTCGCAAGCGCAACTGCTAAGCACTGTGTCGGGTTCAATTTAGAATTTTTCAGTAGCAGCTCGAAGTCACGATTTGTCACGGTTGATGGCATGAAACATGAAATTAAACTGGCGAAATGTGGGTGTTCTATTCACCGAAATAAAAAAACCATTTATTTAGCCCAGACTAAAAGGCACGCATACAACATATTTATCAAAATTAAAATCAAATAAAAGTATTACATACACTCACGGCTTCTTTCCATGGGCACAGGCAGAAACTACAAAACGCCACCTGCTACGATCCTTACATACTCCTTTTGCCTCGTTTAATAAACATAAACACATCTTCACTTTTCTATTTAAAAAAAAACCGGTCAAGACCGAGTCGGACTCGCGCACCGACTGTTCCGTACCATCATATAAAATTTTCATCGGCGAGGCCTATAATCTTCAGAGAATTTTAAAACTGCGGTGTAGAATATTGCAGTTTTAGGTCAGCGCGGTCTCTTGATCGATAGTTACATAAACTTTTATCACATAGAATAATTTCAGATTTTTCTCTATACAAACTTCGGAAATAAAAGGGGGAACGGTATTTTTTATTAAATTTTTCGTCAAAATTCGAAAATTATTCGGCTTAAATAAAACAAATATATTTGGGAATATGTAAATAGCGCTCTTTCATAAGATACCCCACATGCCCTAGTAGTTAGTAGTACTTCGAATTTTCAAGACCCCTCGGTTCAGTCCCTGAGGAAAAAAAAACAAATAAATTTCTTTCTTATTTGCAAAATAGTTAGGCAAACGTCATCTAAAACTATTCCAAATTTCAAGTTGATAGCATTAGTAGTTCTTGAGATATCCAGCTGTGACAGACAGACAGACTGAGTTGCACCATAAGGGTTCCTTTTTACCATTTTGGTACGGAACCCTAAAAATGAATTAGTCTCAATACACGGGCTAGAAAAGTCTTGAAATTGTCTTTAACAATACCGTCTAATTTTTCCAGGCTTGGGCCGAAGCCGTAGCCTCGACCCAGCCAACGGGACCAGTGGACGGCCCGCAATCCTCCGGGTGGCCCGTTGTTATGTTCTTCGGCGTCTTGGCCGCTGCGCCCTACGTTGTGCTGAAGATGCTGAGTCGGCTTAACAAGACTATACAGGAGAACTGTAAGTACAATCTGAGAAGATATAAGGGTCATAATCGTTTGCACGGCAGCACAAGGTGACAGTTAATAGATTTTAAGATAAAATACCTCGTTGGTCTAGTGGTCGCAAGCGCTGCTGCTGAGCATGAGGTCCTGGGTTCGATTTCCGGGTCGGGCAAAGTGTTATTGGGTTTTTCTATCTGAAATTTCTCAGTAGCAGCTCGGAGTCTGGATTTGTGCCCGGTTGATGGCAATAGGCTCGCCCCTATTACATGGGACTTAAACATAACTGGCGAAATGTGGGTGTACCTGCTACAGGGACACCTCTGCCCAACCCTTCGGGGAAACAAGGCGTGATGTTATGTAAGATAAAATAAATTTACGTTTTGATAAACACGAGATGTAGATGTCTTTGTAAAAACCATGTTAGATTATCTTCACGATTGAGTCAATAGATTTTGATCTTATTAGTATATTGGCGCTGAGAATATGGATTGTTGATACCAAATTATGCAATATGATATTCAAAACTGGAAACCCATACGTCTCATGAGTTACACCACACGTGGAGCTTCCACGTGTGATAACTTTGCATTTGGGGCTGTATCATTGTTCCAAAGCAAGAAAGAGAACTGAGATTAATAGTGCCATCCCTTTTTCGCACTAGCACAATTTGGCTTCACTTGACTGGACTTCCCTACACTCCTTATCTTTTATTTGGAAACATCACCAAATCGTCAAAAAAATATTCCTTTTTAATAAAATATATTCTTTACAGTACAAGACCCAACAACCTGGCAGGAGCCATTCCGAGCTGTCGGCAAGTTCAACTTCACAGCTACCAGCCCCCAAGAGTTATCCTTCCAGGAGAAGCAATCCTTCACTGTAGCTCCTGCTCATCTGCAGTCACAACTGTGGAACTCGGGCTGGCTGATGGCATCCCTTGACGGAAAGACTACAGGTCTAGTGCCCGTTAATTATGTCAGATTGATAAACCCAGCCCAAGCCCAGAATGTTAATGAAGCCGAAAGGCGGAATAGCGCTGAAGGTATTCATGATTCAAATTTTAGACGAGGCTCTTAAATTGTTTCTGGTTTAGGATTTTTTTTAATGCTTACTCTGTTCTTTTTTGTCTTCCAATTTTAAATTGCGATTTGCTCAAGACTACTCAATTTTTTTTTTAATACATGTTATGTTGCACAATTGGAGAATGATATTAGTGTTAACCCTTGCTACTAAAGAAATATATAAGTTTATTATATGAGTGAGTAAATAGTGCAACGAGGGAGAACTCACGATCATAATAATAAATTGTCAATCATTTCTGCAATGGAAACAAGAATAAATGGAGTAAGCTCAACGTATTTATTAAACCATCCAAAAGCCTGGGTGCCAAATTAATACTCGACTGACTGTCAAATAAGTCAACTTTCACTTGGAGTGGGAATTGTGAATTGTTAAAAAGAAAGAGAGAAAATATTATAAAATCTTGTCACAGTTACTTGTGTTCATTATAACTTTACGTGATTGGTAGCACTGTTCTGTCAGTCGCCATTTTGAACTCTAATAATGTTGAAACTAAGCTTGACAAGCAATGGTGCCAATATGACGGCAAGGGACAAGTTATAGTGAGCGGTCTGTATTTTTGATCTGACAGCAACCATAAACAGTGCTACAATGATCTTTTTTTTATTATTATTTGACTTTGACTTTTTTGGCGCTCGAATGACGTTGACAGGAGGGCGCTGTTGGTAAACATTTGTGAAATTGTACAAGATGGCGATGTTAGTTCCGATTTTGGCCACGCGCCAAAAGCACCTTCTAACAGTATAGAAACGAAAGATCACTGTGCAAAACCATAGACCGCGCGTCCTATACGCGATCGATTGTGTGCACATTTTTTGTTCGGAAAACCGGAAAGCGCCATCTGTCGGCGCGACCACCCGTTCTAGGGGCCTACCACCAGCTCATAAAGCAGTATTATTTTAATATTACTTCGGTGGGAGAAAGAGATGGAGCTATAGGTTTTGTAGAGCTTCATCTCTTTCCCACACTGAAGTTCACCGAACAAAAAGTTCGCTTCGGGGATAGGTAAAATAACTGTGAAAGGACTATACATATTTTCTTTCTTTTGTTAATTAATATGAAAAGACTGTAATGAATGCGTGCTGTTTAGGCCTTGGCCCAGTCTGACTGGGCATATTTTGTAGGTTGATATTTCTGGAAGACTTTTGGAAAAGAAAAGATTTTCCTGTAAGCAAAGATATTGATCATCGGGTCATCTATTTTGAGTACATAATACAATTCTGTACGGAGGTTTTTTTGTATGACGAAAAGACTATTTCGACACCTAAAATGTCCTAAAAAGCGTTATTCACGTTATGAAAATGAGCGCGCGTAAATTTGATTTCGCGTTGGATTATAATTAAAGGATACGGATATCAACTTAAGCTATGCTGTGCTGTGCTGTCAAGAAAGAAAGCTAGGAAAGAAAAAAAAAATTGTTACCGTGATGAGACTATTACCAAATTGAAGTACAGACGCCAGCACATCAAGCTACCCGAAACTGACAAATTTTCCCAATCAACTTTGAACCTTAAACTTCAGAGATAAAGTTGAAAATCTATTAAATAAATTTGACAGATTGTAGTAGCCTGACGTGCTGGCGTCTGTACATTGTTAATGTAATCATTGGATATTATTAATTTAATTTTAAAAGCAGGGCAAATTATAGATATTTATTTTTAAATACAACTTTTGCTTATCAGAACGCAGGATAGTATATCTTATGTCTGAACGCATTAGTAAAAATTTCGTTCCTAATCTGCGTTTGCAATTTATTTGCCAAACATGTAAACAAACACGAGTTTTAGAAAAATCTACTGTAAAATTTACACGTAAGGTGTTTGCGCTACAACTTCATATTTTTTATGACTTTTTCAACTGTGCTAGTCAGTCTAAAATCAACTTTATTAACACTTATATAAAGTTGGTGTTTGTTTAAGTAAAAATAACATCAATTGGATAAATTGTTATAAAACAAAACAGTGGCACTCCGGGAGTGCCGACAGAAGTGAAAACTTGAACAAGATCGCCTTGGTGGAAGAAAAATACTTGTATAGAACATTGGTCCGTAACCTTATCTAAATAAAGAGAACAATCGCGTTAAAAAAAAAATGCTTCCAAAACCTTTATAATAAAAATACTTGTATAGAACATTAATCCGTAACTTAATATAAATAAAGAGCACAATCGCGTTTACAAAAATGAGGTGTCGGTAACGGTGTCGCGAATTCAATTGTTTTTCCCATGTCAACAATGCCCAACGCGCCCAAAGAAGTTTTCACTTCAAAAAGACTTTAGAGATACAGCATAGCTTGATGTTGATTAGTCACTTTAAAGTTGTTTAACTAGAATTAAAATGACAGCAACCAGAAAAATTGAGCCCTTATAAAACCAAGTTTTTATGGATGAGGGGTTTGAACTGTGATATTTTACAGTCAGACGAACGAAAATTAAGTATTGATGTAATTTAGTAGCGTTTGAAATGAAATCATTTTGTGATATTGCTCCTTACATTAATAAAAGGGGAATAAGCAGAATTCTGCAGATATTATCGCCATTTTGCAAACTGCAATACGGCCCATTAATCATGGCCGGTCTCCGAACTTTCGCGCATGTTCTGTCACTCACACTCGCCTCATGTCACAATTTGGTTCCAAAAAATGTTATTGCGCAGCCTTTTGCGCTAAGTTCGGACCGGCCGTAATGCCATCAATATTCCATTGCGAAAACGGGATGGTGCCATCGGCCTTGTATAGCTCCGTCTCTCTCTCACACTGGAAAAATGGTGGCATTAATAGTCTGGCAAACGAAAGTAGAGACTGAAAAAGTGCAGCAAATTTAAAAAATATCAGCATAGCAACACCAGAATTTGTATGACATACCTGGAATAACCAAATTTGATACTTTAGAATTATTTGATTTAAATCATATTACCTATTGTTCCAAATCAAAGAGACGTTTCTTGACATTTCGAAAAATCTGTTTACTTCGTCTGAATAAAAATACGACTTTAGGTATTATGCAGCAATTCGAATAAAAAAAAACAACAAATTTCTATAATAATTTTGGTTAATATTCATTACCATTACCAAAATCTGAACCTAAAACTTCCAAGTGAAAAGATTAATTAGAGTCACTGTTTTGTAATTTTTTTGTTAGTAGTATCAAGATCACAACAAGACACCAACAACACTCCATCTTGTTTTGGCAAATTGAGGTTTACATTAGTATTATTATAGCATCGTATAAAAAGTTTGCAAATACTTCGAGTGTCTACTTTCGTTTGCCAGACTTTACTTCATAATACGGCCTGCCTGTACAGTCTTAGGGACCGGTATTTTCTGTAATGGGTCATTCTTAGAAGATTTTTTGACGTTTTCTATGATTGTATGTGTAACCTATTTGTATCTTTCCATACTTTTTCGTTCCATTTATTTATTCCAATGTGACATTTTAAAATATTGTGATGTTGTGGTTTTGAAGAATGGCCCTTCTACCTAGTGATTTAAAAATTTATAATGTATAGTATATAAGTTAATGTAGGTAGGTGTCTATAATATAATTCTATGCATTTCACAAATTATAATGTCTCAAAGTGTTTTTTTTTTCTTTGGTAAATGGAATGGTGTAGGTGCAATAATATTTTTGTGTAACTTTAAATTTAAAACATATGTGATTGGTTTAATTTTTGGATTATTTTATTAACCTCATCGACAAAATAATTAGAAAAAAATTGCCATAAATTATCCACACCTAAATTCAGAGGGAGTGACAACCAAATCATTTAATTTGACCAATATTTTACCTAAGTGTAACATTAATAATTTTGTACTAGTCAATCACGTATATTATTTCACATCTTTTTAAATAGATATTTGAAATATTCCTGTGTGTCAAGCAAATATATTTGGCAATATTTATTTATTATCACATGTATCAAAATATTAATGTAATATTTAAAAAGAAAACTAAAACTATTTAGGTACTCTTAGTATTAGGGTAAATGGGGTATTTTCCCAACTTTTTGTATTAGTATGATCCGACCAATCAGTCTGCTCTTGCATTTGACACTTTCACTTTCATTATCCTTCCTCAATCTCGGAATAAGTTTAAGCAAAATAGTGGTTATTCGTACAATGATAAGGCTCAATTCGCCTCTGGATCATGTAGAAATATTCATTTGACCGTAAGTCGCATAGCTTCACCGTAAGTTCTGCGGGCAATGTATTTATAAGCTCTCTTCTAATAACGTATACAAAAATAATAATCATTATTATCAAAATTGAAAATTGAATTATCAGTGAACATGTCAGGACTTATTTGATGAATAAAGTCGACTTTTTACAAAAATTATTTTATTTTTTAACATTGCCTAAAAGTCATTATAACGCACCGCTCCGACACGACAAACAACGGGTCATTCAAGTTAGGATTTTAAATCAAATGCATTTAAGTCTATTTTACGATAGCTATACAGAATCCTATGGATATTTTCACCGCCTCGAAAAATATCTGATCACTTGTCACCAACGCGCCGTTAGCAAGACGACCGCTCGCTGCTGGCACGCCACCGGTGAGGTGACAGCTTGTTGTTCTTGCGCCGCTTACTAAGTTGCTAGCCATCGTAAAGTTAATGCATTTGATTTAAAATCCTAACTTGAATGACAAGTTATTTGCTGTGTCTTAGCCGTGCTATAATAAGCGATGACCTGCGGGGTAATTGCTTAACACAATTTCTTTCACAATCCGAACGATTTTGAAGGAAATTCCTAATACATGTGATAAATGACTGCTTCGTTGATCTAGTGGTCGCAAGCGCTACTGCTGAGCATGAGGTCTTGGCTTCTGGGTTCGATTCCCATGCAGGCACTTGGGTTTTTCCATTAAGAATTTGTCAGTAGCAGCCCGGAGTCTTGATTTGTGCCCGGTTGATGGCAATAGGCTCGCCCCCAAATGTGGATGTACTAGTAAACCCATTCACCAGTTATGTTCAAGTGCCATGGAATAGGGGGGTGAGCCTATTACATAGGAGTATGTAACAGAAACCTAATAACGCATTTATCGTCCCTTCTAAACTTATAGGCATTTTATAATTATTGTTGTTCATAACTACGGTTATCGTGGTGTTACGAATAATAAGTGAAGTTGAAAGTACCAAAGTGAAAAGAAAATATTTAATTAATCTTTGAATGCAGGTTTTTTTTAACTCTTATAATCGAGGACGTAGTTCTTTAGAACTTACTCTTATAAACTGACCCTATTCAACGACTCTGTGTAATCTCAAGATCAGAAGAGACAACTCTGACCTAGTGATAAAGCATTCATATCGCTACTGGCATGATTACTGCATACTGCTGCATTGCCACAGAGTACATTATTTTTCAATAATGTAGTAGATTGTAACAGCTCTGAGATCTTGACTAGTTGCCAAAAACTACTGAAGTGCCCGACAGAAAAAGCACGTGGCAATAGTTGCAAAAAATGATCAGTTCATTGACCCAATAAAATTTATACTGGCAGAGTGGTCTTGTAATGCATCTATACATACTATAAAACAAAATCGCTTTTCGTGTGTCTGTCTGTGTGACCGCTTAGTTCTTCGATCTTTCCACACATATCAGCGCGACGAAGACGGAACGTGCTCCGTCAGGGGCAAAAATAATATATTTTTGTGTACATTTTATATGAAGTCGAACCACACATGTCCTGGGTCTGGGCCGGCGACGGAGCTTCAGTGCCCACCTTGGTGTGTGTATCACGGCCCTACGTGTAACACTTAGATTTAGCGCAGAAATCTCGATGTTTTGACATCCTCGCCATTGCACCCTTGCGGAGTAGGAGCGGTTGTAGTCTTAGTATAAAGAAAAGTCTATAATATTTTTTTAGGTTTATTGTAAAGTCATATTCCTAAGTTTACAAGTAGGGTTCGGGGAATTCAAAGGTAACTTCGCGCCCCGTCAGCTTCTTGTATACCGACTGGAAGGTGTCCACCTGTGAACAATGACGATACTGGATTAGTACAAGGAGGTTCAATATAATGAACTGGAAGCGATAAAGTAAATCTGCCAAAGTTTCTTGATTACATGTCAGGTTCAGCTCATACACCCACGTTTATCTTGCAAGCAAACTCGCCTTAATTCCCTGAAGGGTTAACCTAATACACCCACATTTCGTCAGTTGTGCCGCAAATGTGCAATAATGTGCATAATATACAATGTTAGTCTTTATAATGTGCACATATGGAAATGAGGGAATCTTTGCTTATTTATATCGAAGGAAGAATTAAAAAAAAAAAAAAACGGAATATATATTTTTTTTCCTTTAATGTTATTTAAATGGTGTTCTATTGAGAAATTTTAAGATTGTTGTAAAATAATATTAAAAAAAACAAGTTTATTTTCAATTGAGGGTAGTTTTTTTCCACAATTTTCATTTTATGAGGACACCTAATTATTTCCAATCACTATGGAGTTTGTTTCATCGCCATAGATCATTTAGTTTAAGAGTTACACTGTTTTGTTAAAAAATTTCATAAAAAATAAATATTTCGTTTTTTTTTTATATTTATTCCGTCGACAAAATTAAGCATTCATTCATTTCGATATGTGCACATTATAAAGACTTGCATTGTATTCCTGGTATTATTTATTATTTGACGAGGATACGCGCATATACTGGACGCGCCAAGGCGCTCAGAGTATCCGGACTCGTTCATGTTACGTGCGTAAACCCCGTACTTGTGAACGGAGTGTTGACTCCTCAACGAAATGTCGCCATACAAACGTAAAACGTCGAACGCTCACTCTAATAAAAATTATCAGCCAGTGTCGAACAACTAATGGCACACTGTGTGTGAAGCACAACGAAATCCACACTGTTGAACAACACCAGCCTAATTGCGAATGAACCAATACATTATGAATCCCTTCAAAAAAATTTTGGCATTGCGAGTCAGTCACGCAATTTGGGGGCAAGTATTCAGTTTAATACTCAGATCAGTTTAAGAGGAGGCTCCCTGAATCGCATGTTAATTTGCATTAATATTCAGAAAGTCATGCATACACTCAAATTGGAACTTTAGTATTTAATTTCAATAAATTAAATACTAAAGTTCCAAGTTCCAAGATCCAATGATCTTTTTCTTTTCATTTACAAGACAGTTATATAATTGTAACATTTTCGGTCGATTCATTTTTATTCGAAAATCATGTCTTTTTTTAAAGATTATTTAAATAAAATCAAGATTACTCAGCTTTTATGTATTTTTTCTCTAGATCAATTATTACTTTAGTTTTAAACGAAACAATAATTGAGACTTACATTTAGTTCCGTGGTCGAACACGACCAAAGAGCGCACGCGATATTCAACTTTATTACTCATGTTTTTTTGCATGGGGGCGGAGTTTGCGCGGAAATTGTCTTTGGAGTGGCTGGTCTTAATGCTCACATCAATTCAATAACATAAACAAGGGATGGACTGTGAAAGATGTTATAGCTAAGAACTATAACTCTCCTTTTTGCTTTGCCGTAATCGGTTAGAAAGGGGATGACTACCGAGATAACAACTAATAAAGAAGTATGGAAGAAAAGGACCTGATAAGGACAAAAGAAAGATGATCAGTTTAATAACATAATCCTCACCTTGTGTTCAATAGTGGTCTGCTGGTTCTTGTCGAGGTGCACCTTGATCAGCTGTGAGCCGTCCAGCTTGATCCGGATACGCTTGCCCACAATCTCAGCGGGGAAGACAAGGTCCTCCAAGATGGCGTCGTATACTGACGTCAGTGTCCTGAAAATAAGTTGAATAGAAAGGATTAATTCACTGGTAAATAATATTAGTGTCTGATATCGTTTTATAAACGATTTTTTAAAATTATATTCGGCAATTAAGATTGTACGGTCTCAACAAAAATTTTAAAGGCAAAAAACCATTCTTGGGCAGGTATGCTACAGAAGACTTCTTAGCACTTTATCGTGCACAGCAATAAAGGGATGTATTGTGTACACAATAATTTCAACAACAAAAAATAGTGCACTATTTATATTTAACAGCAATAACTAGACCTCTAAGCTTGATTGTCAATGCTTAAGCATTGAGCAATTAAATTAGAAATTTATGCAGGGTGCTCAAACCCTGAGTCAACCTCTACATGGTGCTATTTAGTTAGGGCTCAAGTATTTGAGTTTTTTTTTTTGTTAAACAGTACTTATTTACATATATTTTTTTCACATATCATAGCTGTTACAGCACTATTATGGCATGTTTGTACTGAATCCTTAAAACTTATTTATGTTTGAACTGTTTTTCTGGGCATATAAAGGCAAGCAATATTTTTATTTACCTGGATCTGGGCCTCTTCTGTTTGTTGGCTACGCGCGTCTTGTGGCTGGGCTTGGGCAAAATCTTGCGGTCTCCGACGAACACAACGTGTTTACCACTGAATTTCTTTTCCAATTCACGCACCAGCCTGATCTGGATCTTCTGGAATGCCTTTAGCTTGGGCATGGGCACGTAGATGATGATCGACTGGAAACAGAAAATTAAGATTTGAGTAACATTGAATAAGGTACATATAATTTTTTTTTTTAATTCTAGGCATCAAATATAACTGAGACTGCCTGGGTTTTTAACAATATGCAGTAGCTTGGAAGTTGTTGCTACATCTGCCTTCACAGAGATTCAGTGATTGGATTGGATACATAAATAATGTATACATGTTTCCTAGAAGACAAGGAATATTTTGATGTGCTGATAACATCAAACTGCCAGTCTATACTACACATGGGGTTCCCTCGAAAGACAGCGTTTATTGCAATTGAATTTCAGTTGGCCCTTCTAACAGTCAATCACTTAGAAATAAGTATGTCAGTTTTCATTTGCAAGTACCTACTAACAGTGTTGGTTGATTGACCGTGAGAAGCTCTCATTCATTAAGCCACCAGTAAGGAAGGCTACTGCAGTTAAGTTACTTTAAAGGTTAGCCAGGCTAAGCTGGACATGTCATTCCAAATACACATGGACAATTTTGACATTCAATGCCATATAAACTAAATAAAAGAGGGTAATTCATAGAAAAAGAGTGAAAACTATAATTCTAGAATAAATTCAAGTTAGTTTCTCTTACCTTTTTGTTGTGCAGTTCGATTTCCTTAGCCTTTGTAATGTAGAGCTCCCTAAGTTGCGCCTTCAGGTCGGAGTTGGTCTCCAACTCTACCAGGGCCTGTGAGATCGACGTCTCGAAGACATCGGGCTCGGCCGCGCTGGCTTTGATGATCTTAGTACTCATCTGCAACGTACAAACACTAATACAGAACACCACTCCAAACTTTTAGGTTAGGAAAGTTTACTTCACGATTTTAACTTTTCAATTCAAACTTTCACTTCAAAACTCAGCCACAATACCACATACACCGTATATTTAGGCGTTTTGTATTATATTAACAGTAATCTTTTCAAAATAGCACTTTCAGAAACCAAAACAACGTTGGACACCGAGGGAGCGGATTTGTCACCACAAAATATCTAAGTAATCTTTACCGTTAACAATGTATTATTGTCCCAAATATGTTACGTGATTAGTATAGAAATAGAAACACGAAGTATTTATCTTACAAAACGCTTAAATACATTAAAATTATCCAAAATTTCTTATGGACAGCTACCTTGAGAACTATACGGGAGAGAAAGAGACAGAATCGTAGTGTTGTCAACGTACTAACTAAAATCTACTCAATATTATTTTAGACAAAAGGTTGTTGGCAGATTTTCAACTTATTATGATTAAATTATAATTAAATCATGCCTCAGCTAATCACACATAAATAAATGTTATTTGTAACCAAAGAGTATTAGAAGAATACCAGTATTTTACATGACCTCCACCGCCCAGTAACTGGGTACACGATACTTTTGTCAGTAACTGACATTGTTGATTATCTAGAACAGTACCTATCTAAGTATTTGGTTATAATATGTATCACCAAAAAATGTTGACCTTTGTCTTTACTCGGCGCAGCTTGATGAAGACGTCTTATGTTTGATTAATGAACAGAAGGGGAAATCATTTTAAATAGAAATTAAAGTTTTCATTGCTTACCTACTTTTCAAATAAACGTACCATAATCAATTGAATATACTACATATAAGTAGTATACTACATATATGACAAAATACTACCTAGCAGCATACCCGTCCCAATATTCGTTTATTCGTTTTCGTAAAATTAGTTATTGAATGTGCGGCTACAGATTTGCGTTGATAAATAACGTTTCAAAGGTCCAGTGTAGAAGTCGTAATTGTTTGGCCCTAGTTGCTCAAAACCATTGCTTTTTTTGCAACTTTCAATCGGTTTCAAAATCCTTAAGCAGTATGGTAGATTCTCTAGCTTGAAGCATTTTCTGAAATCCAGAGATAAACTCACCTGCTATTCATTTCTTGGACGCTCTTTTTCCCGTAATTCCGTTTATTTTTAGATAAAGCAACATTTACCTATCGTTCAGAAATTGAAGATTAATTGGCCTCGCTGTTTTACAAATAATAACTAATGTCCTTGAAAAGTATTCTGTAACTTTTATGTTACATTTTTAGATCTTTTTTATTAGTCATTAACTTTTTATAAAAAAAAGTCAAACATATTGATTTTATTGATTATCTTATTCCTGAACGCAGCACATACGGTCATTTCTACCAGTGTTTCCACTTTTAGGGATCTCTCCCTTTTTAGGGAAAAAATACCAATATTATGCAAGGTTTAAGTGCCTGCTACACGGTCGCCAACCACGTCCCGACAGAGGTGACCTTGGTGGCTTACAACCATGTAGATGATGTAGATAGTGGCTAACGGCCAAATTTCAAACAGCTCTGTTGGTTGACAACCAGGGTCACCTGTGTCGGGAGCGCGGTTGGCAACCGTATAGCAGGCAGTTTAGGGATATGTTATTTTGACAAGGATTTAGGGAATTTTGGATACAAATTGAACTTGAGTTGGTAACCCTATTGTTAATAGTAGGCAGCAGTACAGCACCCATTATATTAATTTATGACACCACTGATTTATTATAGGGGATTCCCTCAAACTCGTAATGAATGTAATCCGTCTAATTTTAGTTTATCATGTTAATTATGCTAATACCGTGGCTAAAGACGATATCGAAATTATGTGTTTGTTTTTCATTTTGCATCGCAAACAGGTTGTGGAACAATTTGCGATGAAATATTTTTAAGTGTTCAGGAGCCGTACTACGACGTATTAAAGCCATCATTGTTCCAGTGTGAGAGAGAGATGGAGCTATACAGTATAAATAGCACTGTCCCATTTTTACAGCGGAACAATAATGGATATAACACGTCACAGTGTAAAAGTAATGCTTCGGCTTATATGATCTTGTAAATCTATGAATGTTTTGTAAGTATTTTGTGTTATTAAATATGTGGAATGATGTGTTATTAATCATTATTTTTTATATTCATGCTCCCTAAAACCAGGAATTTTGAAGATTTTTTAGGGAAATTTAGGGATAATTCATTAAGAAACTGGGGAAAAACCAAAAACATAAGTGGAAACACAGATTTCAACACCTGTTCGAAAACTTGGTTTTAAATTTGGCCCAAAGTGTCTTCCACTCTTCTTTTGAATAAAATGGACAGTGAGCTTGGCCTCTGGGTTTTCTTTCAAAATGCTTATTTAGATTTTTATAAATTAGATCAATTATATCGTAACCCAAATAAAGCAAGCCATTGGTTTTACATGTTGTTAATTTTTTTTTAAATTTGGTCTTCGACTTGTAAATTGACAATTTGACAATGACATTGACATTCGAGATTCGACGAAGATTCTTCCGCGGCCTTTCGGAATCCGGCAATTTGTAGGATCTTTAATAAAAAGTAATTTACTCTATAGAAACACACTTAATTCGCATCACTTTACTATACGCAAGATCATTTCACACAAAAACAAATCAGGCTGTGTCTATTCAAATTTTAATTTCAATTTCAAACAGAAATAAACTTACTCAGGAAATCGAGCAATAGGTAAACAAAGATGTTTTAAATTACTTGTTTCGTATCAGAGTAATGGACGGCGAATATTGTATAAACAGACCTTGAAAAACCCATAAGTGTGTTGTAGCAGCTGTGTAAAAATGAAACCCACCAAAAACGGGTGAGTGCTTATAAATTTTATATTATTCTGTTTGTTTCTTCATATTTTTTTATTATAATTGCTTTATTTCACTTGATGTTGTGGAAGGTAGCCTCCTTGAATATTATAGAACTTTGGTTGGCTATGTTATAGGTTCTGTAGTAGTTGAAATGAAATGTTCATTAAATATAAACACAATGAATTTAATGTTGAAGTTATTATAACTAAACACGGTTCATAAACTTTAATAAGAGTAGGTATAATTTAAAGTGACGCGAGATGACGCGGGATGCAGTTAGTAAATGCTTGTGTGTAGTATAGTACTCAAACTGTCTCTGACTGACTGACTGATCCACAGACAGGCGACGCACGTCTTAAGTACTTGAGTTCGCCAGTTGTGTGCATGTCTGGGTTACATACCACTACAAAATGAAAATGATTTTAACCAGAATTAAATTCCACTACTTCCGTAAACATTACTTTACAATTACACATTTACAAAGAACAGCCAAGTATTCCTCACTTTCAGGGACAGCTTAGTACAGAAATTTAAAAAATACTGATACAATGTCCTGTAAAATATGGGGCATCAATTTAGGTCTTATCTATAAATATAACTGACCCCATGAGGTAGATATGGTAACCTAGAACATGTAACGAAGCTATGAACATACAGCCTATTTATAGGTTCGAGCACACTGAACATCTATGGCCATCATAATAATAAAACTTACCTCACTGTTTGTCTAGCAAAGTGTTAACACATTTTCAGTTATTCATCTGACTTGTACTAAGAGGATGCCCACTCTAACTCAGTAGATAATTATCTTTATCTCATCTAATAAAGAGAAAAGATTAGATTTTTTGTTTGTTTGTTTGTTTGTTTGTAATGAATAAAATCAATAACTACTGGACTGATTTAGAAAATTCTTTCACCAGTGCTATATTATCACTGAGTAACATAGGTTATAATTTATGAAGATATCACACGGGTGAAGGCGCTGGTGGAAGCTAGTACCTATACCCCTGTCTTGGGGAGCCCCAAATCTCAAGTAATGGCCTAAACAAGGCCAAAATATGTTAAGTAATTAATAGGCATATTGTAGTTGAGGGGCCCCTGTACTTGGGATAAGTAAAAGCGTAGAGTTCGAAAATGGCTTCGGAATGGGGGGGCCTCAAATGTCGAAGTGCCTAAGGGCCCTGGGTTTGTAAGTCCGGGCCCGGCAGGAACCAGTGGGTCTGTAGCAATATGGATTCGATTCCAGCTTTTAGCCGACGTCCGCACGGACGTAATAAAATCGCGGCGGGATTTTATCGCGCATTAGATTTTCAACTCTCGGTGTTAAGCCGAGCGTTGAGAATCCAACGCGCTGGAACGCACTCTCGTCCCAGCGCGTGGAAAAAACACACTGTTGGATTTTCAACTCTTGGTGCTAAGCAGAGCGTTGAAAATCAAGTGCACGAAAAAAAATCTCCGCGATTTTATTACGTCCGTGTGAACGTCGGCTTAAGCTCTTTCTGATCGTAAGAGATGAGCGGGATTGCCCTTGCTGCATCCGACCGGGCGATGGCAAATTAACATAATTACGATTTTTAACCAATAAATGTAAATAAACTACCAAAGACTATCAATGCAACTAGCCTTAATTACATTTAAAACAACAAAATTTAAAACATATCAATCATGCCATGAAATGAGACTGTCAGTATTACAAAATACATACACAGCTCAACAACTTGATACAAATTGCTGATAATGTAATCTGCTTGTAATAGCACTCTACGGAACATACTGAGCTTATGTTACGTGGTAAGACGTGTCTATTTTAGGCGATGCTAGGGTTACCATAAATATACAAAATGCCTGATTTTTCAGAAAAATGCCTGTCTATTGTAAAAAAACTGTAAGTCTCAAAATAAATAATACGCAACAGATAGTTTTAAAGTCTGACATTTATTCAAAATGAAAAGTGTGTACAATTTACGACCTCTAAACAAACTTAGAAAAAAATTTGTGTAGTAACACTGAGTGATATTTTTCCGAACACATTTTATTCAAAAGTTCTTTTTTTTCCAAAATATTAATATAAAAATATCTTCACACAAAACGGTTTTAAAGTTTTCTGGGGTTATTATTACGATTTTACCGACTCTATTGTCAGGCAATTCCTTTCTTTACTCAACTGTGCATTTATTATGGAAATTAAGAAATGCCTGTCTCAGCTTAGCGCCGGCCGCACGCCTGACAAATGTGGCACATGCCTGTCAGATGGTAACCCTAGGCGAGGCAGTTCTAAGTCTCGCAAGACATGTGTAAAGTTATGAGAGAGAGAGAGACTTTCGACAAAACGTCTAGGTCTTTTCTCCTTTTTCGTGGTCCTCACTGCTAACGGCGGCAAGCTGCTTCTATTTGGCAGAAAAATGCGTGCTGTTGTTGCTTTGCCGCTGCTATAAAGGCAGACGGGCTATAGGCATATAAAAATTTAAAAGCGGTCTTTTTTGCGGAACCCCGAACGACTTCTGATTCAGAGCAAGCTCTACTTGTCGGTAATTCGCAATCATATCAAGATCTGTGTTTGAGTTCAGGAGAGCGTTCATAGCGGCTAATGTCCGAGGAACTTGAGGACTTGGAGTGTGCAACAGTACGGCAAGTTGGAACAGCCAGTAAGCGGTGTTTCCTGCTACGACAATAATTTTTTGGGACAAGTAGATTGCAGATTTCATTATGCAGATCAGGAACATCAATAATCTCCCTAAGAATTTTAAATATTACCGTCATCTGATCGCGCGACCACCGACTTACTTCGGAATTTTGTAGGATACAAGAGAGGATAAAACCCGTACAAGTGCTTGTAAAGGTATCTAAGGAATGCTTTTTGAACCTTTTTTAAAGCATACTCTTTCTCAAAAGGATTCCATACGCACGCACTAGACTCAAGTTTGCTACGGACCAATGCCCCAAAAACAAGCTTGATGACGTGGGGGTTTTGGAAGTCACGACAGTTCCTTAAAACAAAGTCAAGGCACCTGAAGGACTCCTTCGCAGTGGATGTGATGTGGTCGTTAAAAGTGAGCTTACGGTCGTTGTAATCGTATCTCCATTCAGTTTGTATAGAAAGTTGACTGGGCGCTGCATTCGACTGAAAGACATCACGTAGCATTTTGTAATGAAGCCACAAGTCCGCAACACGTGCACTGCCGCTGTAAACACGCTCACGTCATTCATTGTATCGTATACTCAATATATTTCCGCGTTTACATAGTGTACAATTTGATAACAACTCTCTGCAGTGACCTCATAGCCGTTCCTCGGCTAGCGTGTGCTCCGTGTCTTTGCCAGATCGTGAAAAAAAAAAGTTTGTGAGTTCCTTTTTTAATCCTTTGATTCTAGATTTAAAAATAGAACAGGTAGCTGATCATATTCAAGACCAAATAGGTTTTAATTTAAAAGGTTATTTTTTAAGTGCATGGAATGGTTTTCATGCATTGTAATGAATTATTCCACGTTTAATAAATTACTAGCTATGATCGGTTCTATGTTACAGTGGCACGATATTCTGATAACGTGACCAATTATTTCTTTTTACTACCGGATGTTCTGATAAACGTTTCATTTGGACCGAAATACTTCTTGAATACGTATTAGAACGGCTACTTCAATACAACTAGAACTGTATTTAATATTCAATACAACAATGCTTTTCAAATCTCTGTTTTCCCACACTCACGATTTCTCGTTATGCGAGTTCATATTTTATCGATCACTGTTTTTGATTTCTGAATACGGATTGATCTTATTGGGTATTTTATGATTATTTTCGATTGGCGCAGTGGTTGAGCTATTGGCTACTAGCTGCCTGCCTACGTGTCGCAGGTTCAATGCCGGCACGACAAAATATCAGTACTATGACGTATAGGTAAGTTGTATCTGGTATGGTTGTTTGTTTGTGTACGCAACGCATCCACGATACAGGAGCAATTTCTAGTGCGAGAAAAAGGAAAAAAATATTTTTTTTCACGCGATTGTTCTCTATATTTATATTACGTTACGGATTAATGTTCTATGCAAGTATTTTTACTTTAAAGGTTTCGGAAGTATTTTTTTTTTGTAAACGCGATTGTGCTCTTTATTTAGATAAGGTTACGGACCAATGTTCTATACAAGTATTTTTCTTCCACCAAGGCGATCTTGTTCAAGTTTTCACTTCTGTCGGCACTCCCGGAGTGCCACTGTATTTTTTTTTGGTGTCGCTGACCTCTTGTGATGTTGTTACTTGAAGTATGAGTTGAGAAAATCATTTATTTTCTGTTTGTTTTATCGTGTTTACATAGCTAGCGAAACTGTAGACGTGATATTTATTCAAGACAAAATAAAAATTAAATGTTTTTTTTTTGGGGTCACTGACCGCTTGTGGTGTTGTTACTTGAAATATGAGTTGAGAAAATCTGTTTTTTGTTTTGTTTTATCGTGTTTAGATAATATATCGTTCAATACCCAGCACGTCCGTGAAGTTTACACAAAGGAAACTTATTTTTAAACTGATATTTCAAGTGACTAGGTACACTATCTGCGGTTGTAGCCCCCAAAAAAACTTTTTTTTTTGTCACATCATGTTTGCGGAGTTTTGCTAGCTAATTCATTTTGACCTTGTATGTTAAATATTTTGTCAATCAGAAGTTTAAATTTTGTAGGGTTGGGCTTGAGTTTTATGTAAGTACAATTACTGTAATGGATTGTGGCAGTATATGTAAAGCACCCAGTCAGTAGCGGATTTGTAGTCTTGGCCGCCCTAGGCCCCAGGCCATGTAGTAAGTATTAGTCGCCCCTTACTCAGCACCCATCATATAGACTACATAATGAATTTACTTTATTGCCAACTTTTATCGAAATCGGTTCAGAAATTTAGTTAAGTAACTATGTATATTAAGCTGATGGTTTATAATATTTTCCGAGGTTTCAGGGTTAAAAATGGTTTTAAGTTATTATTGTTATACGATGCGGTGCAGTGCGGCCCGCCATAATGTACGCGAATATTTCTTGTTATCTTCAGTGAATTTTTCGTCACGATTGGCCGCACCTAATATCTGGCCGCCCTAGGCCCGGGCCTACTGGGCCTTAGGACAAATCCGCCACAGCACCCAGTAAGTCCGTGGTACGTATAAATATTTGAGCTACTTATTAATTCAGGCGATTATCTAAATTGATAACATTTATTGACTAATAAAATACTTAATCCTATCAAACTGATAATTCTTATTGAAGAGCTATCGCCTCTCACTTTAGGAACTTACTCGAACATAGATAAATTGTCTATGTAATCTGTGTCTATGTGTGTTACTAAATGAAGTGAGGTATAACAACTCAATGACACTAAAACTACCAAGTTGATTCATTTTGATTACTTTTTCCCTAATGTGACGTGTTTCCGGGAAGTTTATGTCATGTTCTAAAGAAAGTACCTAGTGGTTTAAATACATTTTTCGTCTTTTTCCTTAATTCATATTAAATATATTATTTCATTCATATAATTTATACTCCATTTGAAATAAGATTAGACATTTAAATAAACCTTTTTTACAGTCCGTTCAACCGATTTTGACTTCTATACCGGAGGCATAAGGATGACATGACATTGTACGTTTATATAATAAGTTACCAAATAATCTCAAAAATTTAACACTAGATTATTTAAAAATAAAGTTTACGAATGGTATATGTTAATAGTTTATATAGTGTTAAAGATTTCATTGACAAAAAATGTTAATGTACAAGTCAAACCTACTGAAAAATTGCTGTTAATTATATTGGCAAAACGTGTTTTGTTCCAAATTGTTCTTTTACCATCTTTTTATACCGTGTTTTATGCAAATAAATATATTCTTATTCTTCTTATTCAAACAAAAAAGTTTTTACAATATCAACTGTTTACTGCAGCTGCCATTTGTCATGCCACTACGCAAATAGAAGTCACAATCGGTTGAACGGACTGTAAAAAAGGTTTATTTAAATGTTGTTATCTTATTTCAAATGGAGTTTAGTTATTGTGGAATCAAATGGCACATTTCATTGACAACGTTGGTGCGACACAGATAACCTTTCCATTGCCATTATAGGTTATATTGTAAATATTTTGCTATCCTGCCCTTCAGATAGATATCAGTCAATCACTGTGATTTCAGGCTGTTGTTTGCTATTAAACTCACTATCTCCATTGAGCAATCATAAATTCAATCATCCATTAACATGTGCATCATTGGCTAATTTCATTCCACTTCTGGAAATAGGCTTCTTCAATTGCAGCTACAGAGCCTCATCCTCAGCTACTCTCAAACAGCGACCGAAACCGGTAGATATAATCAACGGGTATTTTTTGGTTACAACATTTATATTTTCTACAGGTATTTTTAAAGGTTACCTTAAATTGAATAAGTACGACCGGTATTAATACCGGTTACCGAAATAAAATTTACCTCTATCTTACACGTGCCGTCGGTATTAGTCAACAGGCGCGCATCGCCTGTGTGTGTAACCGGTACTAAAACGGTAACCTAAATAGAGGTAACATGTTTCTTCTTGGTTACCCAGATAACGGTATCTTCAGTCATAGAAGGAACCCAAATTCTTCGATACCTATACCGTAATTTATAAAGGTTTTCGGTCCTGCTCTTAACCGTCCATTTCCAGCCACCCTGCGAAGTTTCTCACTCCACCAGGCCTAAGGTTTCTTAGCTTCATCTTCTCTGGTAACCAAGACCCTACAGAGACTAAAGCCCTTTCTGAATGCCCGTTCCTATCTCGAAACCATGCCTGATTAATAAAGGCAGAGCATTTTTTTTAAATTTAAATAAATGCATTTATTTACTATTTTTTTTTTGCAATTATTTATTTTAATGGTGTACGACCATTAAAATAAATAATTGCTTTAAAATAAATGCTCTTTTTAACCGACTTCCAAAAGGAGGAGGTTCTCAATTCGTCTGTATGTTTTTTTTTTTTTTTTTTTGTATGTTTGTTACGCGATTACTCCGCCAATTATGAATATATTTTGATGATTCTTTTTTGTTTGGTAGATCATACTTCAGAGGTGGTCCCACATAAATTTTATTAACTTTGCTTGGGTAGTTTTTGAGTTAGCTTCAATTATACGTATTTTTTCCCACTTAGTATGTAGATGATATGATAACTTCTTGTCACTGTTATTTACATAGCAGGTAGTGGTATTCGAATCTGTGTGGGGTAGGTACCACAACTAAAAAGTGAAAAATAAAAACTTTTTAAAAAAAAAAACAACCGACTTCAAAAAAAACACTACAAAGTGAAAAATAACTTTAATTTCGGAAGTCGGTGACAAAGAACGAAAATTCAAAACCAAAGACACCGACTTCCGAAATTAAAGTTATTTTTCACTTTGTAGTGTTTTTTTTTGAAGTCGGTTGTTTTTTTTTTGTAAAAAGTTTTTATTTATAATTACATATAATTGTAGACTCTATAATCATCGTCACCTCACAAGGTAAATCGCATTGACAAGGAAATTTGTGTTTACTTTGTAAGTGGTCTTGTAAGTAATGTACAACTTTTTATAAGCCTTTCCATACTGCAAGTTACTTGCACGCAGGTAATACACCTGTATAGGTGCTATTGCTATTATTCCAACTTGCACATTGCTTTCCACTATGCAAGGCACTTGCACCTAACTTTCTACTATGCAAATTACTTGCACGCAGGTGATAAACATGACATTGCAATTATACCAACTTGCGCACTACTTTCCACCATGCAAGCCACTTGCACCCAACTTTCCACTCCGCAAGTTACTTGGTCCCGACTTTCCATTACGTAAGTTACTTGCACACGCGTCCACCGACCATAATCACGATAACGCTTATTTAACATCACTAATCCATTACAACAAGGAAAGAATGAAGTAATCAGTTGTATATCAAAGTTACAAACTTTTCCAATTACTAGATTCAATACACTGATAGTCTATCTAAACATTTTTGTAAAGAGACATAGGTAATTAGAATGGTATGTTAATATGTCATTTTCAGTTCCGTCTTGGGATTACCATCCGGATTTTGATTAATCGAATTATGTTCCGGATTATGATTCATAAAGGTTTTGAATTTTAAAGATGAAAAAACTAGTTTATATTTCATGGTTTCTAGCACAAACGGGCTTATCGTTTTCTACTTCTAAACTACCTTTCAAAGTTCCATGCCTATGAAATGAGTGGATTGCAGTTTTAACCAGAAGTTTTTGCACAGAGTTATGCAGAAGACGAATTATCAGTTCGTCTGCGACGATTATCAATTCCATTATGAAAGAATACGGTCTAATCACCATTTATCAAAGACAGCACAAGTATAACTAAACCCTATCTAATTTAAATTAACCTACGAACTTCCTGGATGACCTTTGCTTGTACCTCTACCTACCACGTACCTATCTATGTTGGTTTGACGTAGTCTTGTTGCATATTGATATGTCCCTCGCTGAAATCGATAATCATCATCATCATTTCAGCCGAAAAACGTCCACTGCTGGGCAAAGGCCTCCCCCAAGCACCGCCATTTCGACCGGTTCTGTGCTTCCCGCATTCAGCGGATTCCTGCGGCCTTCATAAGGTCATCGGTCCATCTTGTGGGAGGCCTTCCAACGCTACGTCTTCCGGTAACTTTAAAATAGCAACAAAAAAATGTGTCTGAATGTTTTTAGTTTCGCGAGTGGGTAACTTGCAGACATCGACCATCCTAAACGACTGAAGATAGGAACATGAAATTTACACAATACATATTGTACAAGTACAAAGATTCACTCCGCAAAATCATTTAAATAATAGTGACTCTTGCTACGACACAATAAAGTGCAATTCAGGTGGCACAACGCTAATTTCTTACAGTTATGTTCACCTAGATGTTGCCTCTCTTTCTATTACGTAACTCTTATCATCTTCCGACTATGTTACGCTCACTGAATTGGCCCGACAAGTCGAGCCCGCCGCGTACTAGCTTCATACCTAAAATGCTTATATCTATGGCTCTTGGCCTGACAATATGCTGGTAATTGGCAGGTTTTCTCGTTCTGAACCGAAGACAAATTTTAGGTCGAGGTCCAATATCTTCGATTCCTCGATAGGTATCTGAAATCACGATTTTTTTTTAAAGCGTATAATTATTGAAATTATAAATATCTTGGTTGTTTATAGTGACCTTTCTTTCTTTAAGGTCACAGGCATATTATGTACCATGTGAACTTAAGATGTATATTGACTTACAAGTCTACATGTAACAATATTATCACAAGTGCGCTGTGGATTGGGTAGTGACGTAAGTGGGGTACTTACAAATAACGTACCTTGGTATTGTTGCAGTGTTTGTTTTTCACGCTATATAATAATCCCATGGCTTCGTGCATAATGCGTGTAATTGCTTGAATTATACGCGATTATATTGACTGTAACTCTCTGTTTGAAGCCTTCAGATATTGTGGAAAAATGAGAGGGACTTTACAGCAAAGCGAAAATAAATGTATGAAAAAATGTTTCTATTTACTCCCTCGCTAAAGCTCGGGAGTAAAACTACCTCGTTTCAATGGGTTATTTTAGCCCCTCGTATAACAATCTACTATTTTTTCATCAAATAAAAAATGATTTGATGATGACTCATCACGTCTCTGAAGTATCGCTAGCTAATTTAATTTGACCCTGTAAAAACAATAAATAAATCACACATAAATAAACCGGCCAAGTGCGAGTCGGACTCGCGCACCGAGGGTTCCGTACATACCGCGTTCATGGGGAAAGGTAGTAAGTTTAAAATTATTAAAAATATTTTTATTAAATTATGTAACTAAAATTTATGCTTTTCGCAGTTTTTCCTTTATCTGTGCTATAAGACGTTGCTTCGTACCAAATTTCAAGATTTCTGAGTTCACGGGAAGTTCCCTGTTTTGATGCCCTTGCGAGTGTCGAAAATTTGCAGCATAAACGGCTGTATCTTTTAATTGCGGTGTCTTAGAAGTTTGATTTTTTCACAGCTCCCAAGGGACAGTAGACCTGAGTATTTGATATGAATTTCAGCTTGATACCTCCACGCGTACTTGAGAAAAAGGGTCTTGACAGATAGACAGACGGACAACAAAGTGATCCTATACGGGTTCTGTTTTTCCTTTTTGAGGTACGGAACCCTAAAAACACTTGTATAGGTATAGTCAGCAGAACAAAACGATACTTGTGCAATGTTTGTACTTCATTTACATACATGGGAACAATAACATAATCAACATAAATACAAATAAACATATTTACTTAGCTCAGTATATATTTATCGTGTTTCACATTACGCAACACTGTAATAACTGAAGGCACTTAAGATGGCTGATTGTAAGTTTTTATCGTTTATACTTTGTTTTTTAAGTTAATTCATGCTATAATATAAAAATAATGTTTGATATATTTATTTTTGTTATATTTTAACTGTCTTCGTTTTTCAAAAATCTGTAATAAGTAGAGGTGCACACGGCTACACCAAACCAACCACCAAGCTATACATTTCCAGTTTATGCTGATCTCGCACTGTTATAGAATTTCCGTACAATGCGAGTTCAGTTTATACTGGAATTGTATAGCTTGATGTGTAGCCGTATGTACGTACCACTATGTTACAAAATAATAATTATTTTACCTTATTTAATTACTTTTCACCAACGGAAATCTGCGTGCTTTTTTAGAAAATTGATTAGTTGATTAAACCAGTTTTCAACATTCTTGATCAGTGATATGATTCCAATCATGAAGTCATATGAATAGCATACATATTGCAATTAAATAACAAATGAATGAGGAAAAATAGCATTCACAATACATAATTTTCTTAGACAAACGCTTACTTATAATCTTTGATTTACTGGAATTACTATCAGTTGATCACGTCATCTACTGTAGCACAAATTCCAACCCCTTTTTTATCCTCTTATTACGTATGTGGTGTGAATTTCTAAATAAGGAATTATTTCACAGATAAACTCCGCAATCTACAAAAAAACCGGTCTACTGACCGGGCTACTAACTATCCATTGAATTTGCTTATCTCAGAGATAACATGGGATCCAAATTTGTATACAATCAATCTCCTTCAGCATACCACAGTTGTATTACCACTACCGAGCAGAATTGCCTTGAACACGAGCGTAATCTAAAAATTAGAAAATTATGAATATTTAAAAAAAATATCCCTCGTCTCCACTTTTCGTAAGTACGCGCACATCTCAGATAAGCTAAACTATTCAACCTTCTCGGTTCTCAGAGTTCCTACCATTTGAATTAGCCCCCCAGAAGCTCGTGAACAAATAAAGCATCACTTACATCACTACCAAATTTTTCGGTTCAGCCGTTGCTCTCAATGGCTTGAATACACGTCTAATAAATATACACGTAAAAATAACAGCAAATCTCTTGTTCCAGAGTCACCATGATGACCCCAGCAATCTTAGTGACAGGTGGCGCTGGCTACGTCGGCTCCCATACAGTGACCACCCTTCTGGAAAGACAGTCAGACCCTCCAGAATTCGATATAGTAGTCGTAGATAACCTGTCCAACGCTTACAAGGCTGCAGGTCAGAAGAAACCGGAAGTCCTCAGGATTATTCAGGAGCTGACGAATAAGACGATACATTTCTATGAGCTGGACATCAGGGATAAGGAGGGGTTAAGCGAGATTTTTGAGAAAGTGAGAAGTTGTCTTTTTAAAGTTTTATTATTTTTATCACTTTGATTTCCATTACAGACGGAGGAGTTCGTGGCTTAGTAATAACAGCCACACGGATCGATATATCAGGTTAAGCTACGCTTGTCGGGGTTGGTCCGTGGATGGGTGACCATCTTTACATACAGAGACTCCTTCGTGCCTCGGAAAGGGGTCGTCAGAATCCCGAAAATCTGACAACCAGTCTTACCAAGAGATCTCGTATTACCCAGTTACTGGGTTGCGGAGGTCAGATAGGCAGTCGCTCCATGTAAAATTCTGGTATTCAGCTGCATCCGGTTAGGCTGGAAGTCGACCCCAACATAGTTGGGAAAAGGCTAGGCAGATTTTATTGATTTTGATTTCCATTACAACCATACCGATGTTCACGGCTTCTTAAGCCCAACAACCTTCTACTTGGCGTCATTGCAGAGGTTTACCAAAAACCCAAGCTGATTTTTCGCAATAATTGCCAAAACACGAGAAATTCCTGTAATTGTAATAACACGACAATAGTACTGAAGAAGCGCCACTCCACCAATGAACAAACCATTCAAAGCAACTATAACATTTGACAGAAAATGCAGTCGTTCTAAAATTTCTCTGGTATCATCACTTACATAAAATTTATTTTATTTCCAGCACAACATAGAATGTGTGATCCACTTTGCGGCACTTAAAGCGGTTGGCGAGTCCGTGGAGAAGCCACTAGAATACTACCAGGCTAACATTTCTGGAACCTGCACGCTCTTGGAGGTAAGGAAATAATAAATATAGCCCCGGTATTTCTTTAAGATTTCAACCCGAATCTCATTTTGCATATATAAACTCTTCTAACATAAGAAAGAGCCAAGCCATAGACAAGATAGGTACCATAGGCTCTTTGACTTCACTCTTGGCTTAGTATCATATCAATCTCAATTAGTAGTGAGCGCTTGGATTCAAACTACTACTCGCAAACCTTGCGTAAAAAAAATTATCCCTCAAGGTCTGGGACTGTTGGGTTCCTTACATAAAAAAAATACTGGAAACCACTGGGTTTAAAACGAAATATAAGTATTAGACTTAATACGCAACCCCATCTAAACTAATATTACAAAGAGAAAAGATAAGATATTTTGTATGTTTGTGTATTTGTTTGTAATGAATAAACTCAAAAACTAGTCGACCGATTTAAAAAATTCTTTCACCAGTAAAATGCTATATTATCACTAAGTAGCATAGGCTATAATTTATAAAGATATCACGTGGGCGAAGCCGCTGGCGGAAGCTAGTTATTTTATGTAGTGGTTAAAATCAACACCCTGTACATACATTTAATAGCTGTTTGTTATTTGCACGTATCGTCGATAACAGAAATAGATTATTATTGTGGTAAACATTATACTGAGAATTGATTGATGGTCTGGATAGCTCAGCGGACTTTATATTTTAATAACCTACAGATATTTGTTCCGAGCGTGTAGGTCCTACGTTTGAAGGAATTGTCCCATTTTCCGTGACACGAGGACTGATAATTGGAGTGACAAAGCCCTTGGGTTTAATATGACACGACTCACATGCCAGGAGGGTTTCTATTCTACCCCTACGGAACAAGTATGGTCCTCAAATAATTGGTTTGTGTTTATGACCGTGATAGTCTGTAAAAAATCTAAAATATACAAGAGATGTAATCACCGGTTAATGAAGCCACGATCAAGAAATCGGCTTTGGAATCTCAAATCTGTCATTTTCACCTAACTGATCATAGTGACATCATCATCCTATAAGTTGAAAATATGACAAATTCGAAAGCCCCTAAATATAAGTATGCAACTACGGGGGTATGATAATATTTTAGCTTTGCTAGGCAGCTTCTCTGGGCAACACATGCGAGTGCCAATGGTATTGGAAATGGCAATTTACAGTGATGAAAAAAAATATCATCAGGTGGGCCAACTGCTGATAACTTTGACACGACTCCCGTCGCTTATATGTCAAAAAAAACCTCCTCGTTTCAGGTGATGCGTAAATACGGCGTCTACAAGCTAGTATACAGCTCATCTTGCACGGTATACGGCGAGCCTGAGCGGCTACCGATCGATGAAGGCCACAACACCGGCCGCGGACTCACCAGCCCCTACGGCAAATCCAAGTACTTCTGCGAGGAGATCATGAAGGATCTCTGTACTAGTGATCAGGTAAATAGTATTAAAATAAAGCATATAATATTATGTTGCACGTCTTTCTTTCTACATTGTTCTCACATGTATAATTTCAACATGAATGATGTAACCAATATTTTGTAACAATTTTTTATTTAAAAGAGTGTCCGTGGAGTTTCTTGCCCGTTCTTCTCCATAGGTACCTACTACGCTTTGGAATGAGCAATTAGCTTCATACCTATTTCTGACTGACAGATTCCTTGACAATTCAAAAGTGCCTGTAAATGGTTTAATTGAAATAAATGCTTTGAGTTTGAGTAAGTGTGTAAACTTTCAGGTTATTTTGTCTTTATATCTAAGTGAATATTCAAAAAACAAAAGAAACATATTTGCATTACGCAGGCAAAATTATTATTGCCTAAATTAACCTGCGTGCAAGTTACTTGCAAAGTGGAAAGAAAACAAGTTACTTGCAACGTGGAAAGGGAAGTCTGCATTTCTGCAAGTATTTTTTAAACCCTTGCATTATGTTGTGCGCTAAATAGTTACGTCTTTGACATTGTTCGCCGTGTCACAGTGTTCAAAAATAAATTCTAATTACGCATGCAATAACAATATAATTACATAGTGAATACATTATATTAGTGTAAATTAAACATTTGTATTAGTTGAATGCACAAGTACACAACCAATTATTTAGTTGAATATGAAATTGTATTCATAATAATTAATAATACAGCCAACAAAAGATTAAGTAACCAGGCAGCCTGTGGGGTAATTGCGTCACACATAAAATGATAATTGATCGCAATTCCTTTAATTTTGACAGTCCACGTTCACTTCGTTATCTCATCATCTGTTACGACGCCTCATTGAGGTGGATAACAATTAAAATTCTATTGTGTCTCGTTAATGACAGTTGAAAGGTTTTGAGCAGAAGAATTTTTCAAACCTATGAAGCCATTTTTCTCAAAACGGTGAAGGAAAACATCGTGAGGAAACCGGCATGTCCTAGAACCGAAAATTCGAAGACATGTGACATCTACCAACCCGCACTGGGCCGCGTGGTGGATTACGGCCCACTCCCTCTCACAGAGAGGAGGCCTGTGTCCCAGCAGTGGGAACATTTATAGGCTGATGATGATGATGATGAAGCCATTTAGTAATTTCCTGCAAAACCCTTGGATTGTGATTGAAAGTTTGTTAAGTAATTATGGTACAGCGGGGTAATTGCGTTACACACTTACAGTAGCGATGGCTTTAATTTTGACAGTTCTACAACATTCATTGCGTTATTTACGTTACTGAGCAGACAAATTTTTCCAACATATGAAGCAATGATTTTAAAGTATATTGCTAATACTTTAAAATCATTCAGATTGTGATTGAAAGTGTGTAACGTAATTAGGTTGCTAGTATAGTGGTAAGTGCGACTGCTGAGCGTGAGATTCTGGGTTCGATTCTCAGGTCGGGTAAAGAGTGTTGGATTTTTTTCCATTAATTCTCAGTAGCAACCCGAAGTGTAGATTTGTGCTCGGCTATAAGGATGCAAGAAGTGACAAAAAAAAAACGATACCTATATCGATATTTTTTGTCACTTCTTGCATTCCAAATCACGATGAAAATGGATAATGAAAAAAAAAATTACGTCTGTGTTTCCCAGCGGTTGTAGTCAGTGGCGACAACGATGTTGCTATTGCAAATATATCGAATTTGATACATTTTCGATACTTGATATTTTATATCGATATATTGAAATAATAAATGTCGTTTAAAAATATCGATATATTGAATAAAAAAAATTGATATATAGATTTTTTTTCTGCAAGCTTACTCTGCTAGTGGCATTGACTCTCTTCCCTATTACACGAACTGTCGATATATTAGTCTATCTGCCCACTCTGTCGGTGAATATAGGGTATTAAGTTATGATTATTCAATTCAATTAAACGTACTACCAGACGAAAAAACAACATTTGCTTAAGACCACCACGAACTAATTACGGAAGGAAAAATATACTATACGAAGGAGCAGTGTTGTATAATAAATTACCTAACAACATTAAAGTCATTTACTTCATACAAACGAACCATAAAACACCACATCTTAAAAGATTTATCTAGGTTTTAAATTAGTACATTACAAATAGTTAAATGTGTAATTGCTATTGACTTGCCTCCAAGAATCGATATGTAATAAGTACACCCACTTTTTCCTTTTACCCACAACACTAAAAAAATTGTGTTCACTAACTTAATTATTTACAAATACCTACCTTCTTAAAGAGTAATTCTTATATTTAGTTTTAAGATTACCTTGTATTTCTCATATTAAGTGAATTGTATTCTTTTTGAGAAATAAATGTCTAAACCGTAATTTATTACAATCCATGATTACAGAAATGGAAGGTGATATCGCTTCGATACTTCAACCCCGTTGGGGCTCATCGCAGCGGCCGCATCGGGGAGGACCCTGCTGGGATACCTAACAACCTTATGCCGTTCATTGCACAGGTAATTACTACTTAGTTAATTTAGTTTTAGTGGCTGTGTTGTTATAAAAAAAACAGTTTTAGTTGCAGCGATAGAGCAGGGGTAAAGTCATTAAAATATTGGTTAAGTGCAATAGAAATTCGCTTATCAAGTACCTACACATAAAACATACGAAAACAATACAGTTTATTTTATTCAGGACTTTGACCCGTACAGGTTCATCAATTTTCAGTACTTGCAATAAATATGTTAACAACTGTCTCAACATATAATTCCATTTATTATCTCTGGCATTCAATAAAAAAACTAAGGAGTCTTGTGGCTAAATAATAACAGTCACACGGGTTGATTTATCAGGTTTAGCTACGCTTGCCACGGTTGGTCCGTGGATGGGTGACCATCTTTACATACCGAGACTCCTCCGTGCCTTGGAAAGCACGTTAAGTCGTTGGTCCCGGCTGTCATTTGTAGATCTTTGACAGTTGTTACGGGTCGCCAGAAGCCCGAAATTCTGACAACCAGTCTTACCAATGAGTATCGTATTACCCAGTAACTGGGTTGTGGAGGTCAGATAGGCAGTCGCTGCATGCAAAATACTGGTATTCAGCTGCATCCGGTTAGACTGGAAGCCGACCCCAACATAGTTGGGAAAAGGCTAGGCAGATCATGATGATTCAATAAAAACTGCTAATTTAAAACAGTGAAAATAATTTTCTAAATGTTTATCGCTCCGGTTATCGCAGATGCTAAAGAGAAAATTTGGTTTCAAAGACTCGCTGAGTTGCTAAATAGGAGTTGTTTTTTCAAATCTATCCTTACTACACGCTTCTTCTTTTCGTGTGGTTAGTGACCAACCTGGTGTCAAAGTTTTAAAGCCGCCCATGGGCCTCTGACTTGGCTTCACATGCCGTCGCGAAATATCTCTCAGGCATGCCGGTTTCCTCACGATGTTTTCCTTCACCGTTTTTGAAGTAAGTGATAATTATACAATACGCACATGAATCCGAAAAGTCAGAGGTGCGTGCCTTGGGTTCGAACTCGAGACCTATGACTTGGCAGTCCGACGGTCACACCCACAGATATAGATATACCTAGATAACGCAAGAGCAACTACTTCGCGTGCCATTTTCGTGCCCAGCTTACGTACAATAATCGTAAGCTGCCACTTTCGCGCTCAGTCTGCATCGGTGCCACGCTTGTCGGAAGTCAGTGAAAAAAATTGAAAATGGTTAATTACGCTGTTATAAATTGTAAAAACTGTGCAAATGCGAGGAGAAACAATAAAAGAAACGTTTCCTAGTGCTTGTGACGTCATAGTAGGTAGTCAAAAAATGGCACGCTTGGTTTTCATACAGATCGTGATACTTGCGTTATCTAGGTCTATCTATATATGTGGTCACACCACTAGGCTATCACTGCTTTATACTATTACTATATGCTATACATCATATTTTCTCCCTCAGGTAGCAGTAGGCCGCCTCCAAGAACTCAAGGTGTTCGGCAACGACTACCCCACAGTGGACGGCACCGGAGTGAGGGACTACATCCATGTGGAAGACTTGGCTGAAGGGCATGTGAAGGCTGTCAAGCTGTTCCAGCAGCCGGGCTTCAATGGGTTCCATGCCGTTAACTTGGGTGAGTTATTTGGTATACCTACATATCTATATCCATACTGTCATAATACAGGGTGGCAGGGACATCGACGCGAAAACTGTTGCCATGGATTCAGTATATGATGTAAATTTTTCGTCGGAAATATTTTTTAAATCTGCTGTTTCATAGAAAAGTGCAATACTACGCGGTCAAAATGTATGGAACAGCAGATTTTTTCTAAAATAAACGACGAAAATTTTCAACGCAGGGGTTTCAGAATCCGATAGGGATATCGTGGCCCCCCGGCAACAGGGCAACGGAAGGAACACGGGTGGGTTTTAGTCAGCAAGAGTCTGACACGCCCTCCCGCTCCACCCAGAGCGGGAGAACTTATTTGATAATTTCCCACCCAAAAAAAAAAAAAAACGGGTTTCAGAATCATGTACTGAATCCAAGGTAACAGTATTCGCGTCGATGTCCCTGCCACCCTGTATACAACATTATTTGAAGTATTCTGCAAACCTAAAAGTTTTTGTTCAGAATTTTAGCATATTGTTTTGCATAATATTACAGTTGTTTTAAAATTTAAACCTATTTACATTTAGTCTAATAATGACTTACCTTAATATTTTTTCGGTGATTAGCTTTGTCAGTTTTCATTATTTCGTGAGCTTATTTTCGTAGCTGCTTTTTCTATAAATACTTGTACCATCTACCATAAGCTAGCTACAAAATCTTATTGTTCAAGATATCTTAGAAACACGACAAGGTCCAAATGCCTTCACTTATTGGGTACCTCTCACGCTTTCAATGCCTTAGCAAAGAGGATAACTAACTAATTAAAATGATTTAAATATCTTCCAGGTACAGGCACCGGCTACTCAGTCCTCCAAATGATAGCCGCCTTCCAAGTGGCCAGTGGCCGTGAAGTCCCCTACCGCATCGTAGGCCGCCGGGCGGGTGATATAGCAGCTAACTACGCAGACGTGGGCTTGTCCCACCGGCTATTAGCCTGGCGGGCCACTAGGACACTGGAAGACATGTGTGCCGACACTTGGAGGTGGCAGAGTAATAATCCTGAAGGGTTTAAAACCAGTTAGGGGGTGAAATAAGGAGAGGGCTGGCTTGATCTTTGAGGGATTTTGGTTATTTTTTATTTGAAACATTTATTGGATCGCCTTGGGGGGTAAGACCGCCTCGTAAACGGCAAACGGCATAACGCTGTCTTATGCCGTCATGGCCCCCCCGCCATCGCTCTTTTTGATGTTTCACATCTGGCGGGCGTCCCGTGACGGGCACATTTTTTGGTGTGGTTGGTCTGCACGTCTATCAGTGTAATGTCGTTCGTGGTAACACTTTGACTTTGATGAGCTGGCCTACTGTAGTTTTGAGCTAAAAAAGCATAAAAGGCCAGCTTATACTGCATTTGTTACTACTGACGTGCAGCCAATAAAGATGTAGTTTTGAAGAGAAATATTTTTTTTGTTGAACTTCAGGGGATTATAAATTTCTATGCAATATTTAATTTATAAATAATTTGCCCAAAGATATAACAGATTGACGGACTGACTGACAATGACACACAAAGGACGTGGGTTTAATATTTTTCATATTTATTTAGAACCCTGTATAAAAATGTTTGGACTCTCGGATTTTCCAAGTCCTCAATTTTTTGTAAGAGTGCAAATGATGACCAAAACCAATAGGTTTAAATCTAAAATGCCCAAAATTCTAATTCAAGTCAGCCCAACCAAAATGAATTCGAGAACCAAAACAAGAACCTAAGAATACGATTTTAAAATGTGAATTACGTATATCATCGAAGTTTAAAACTACAATTTTGTAGAGCCAATTTAGATGTTGAAAGAAGATGATATATTTATTTATGAACCAAAAACTAATGTGTAGGAATGCCATTTTAGTTTACAGATGTAATAAAAAATCGAATAATTAACATTTTAAAGCCAATTATTACCAAATGTTAGTCGTTCCTATTATGTTGCCATAATATAATTTTTTTACTACATGTAATTTAGTATATTTTTATGTTTATTTAATTAATTTAGGACCAAAGCAATACCAAATACATGCCAAAGCATTTACCAGTGATTTTAAAGAAAATTATATTTTTATTGAAAATTATTTATTTATTAGTCTAAAAATGTTTTTTTAATATCTTTGGACGTGATAGAATAAGTACGAAATAGTTAAACTTATATTTTAACACGAAATGTTTCCTTTTACAATTCGAAAAAAATGATGAATTATGTAAGATAATTGTTTTCACGACTTTCCGGACCGATAGACATATGGACTAACAGACTGACAAGCTCATCAGACATAAAGTAATAGACTATTTGACTGTGCCGATTGACTAAAAGATAAACCAACCGACGACGCATAAATATCTATTATACATTGTAACAGCGAATGAATGTTCACACCTCCCCTTTAATACTAATAAAATACTTGATAGTTAAAATTGATTTACATTTTTTTTAACTGATGCACGGGAATTATCGATATACGATCTGATGGACAGGACTGAATAAAAGGCAAACCAACTGACGCATAACTTTAACTGACGCCATCTAACGAGAGAATAAAACGAACTAAAATACAAAATGTCGGACGAAACTAACAAACAAATAACGGACAGAACTAACTAACAGACAAACAAATGACATACATAACTAACAGACAAACAAATGACGGACAGAACTAACAGACAAACTAATGACATACATAACTAACAGACAAACAAATGACGGACAGAACTAATAGACAAACAAATGACATACATAACTAACAGACAAACAAATGACGGACAGAACTAACCGACAAACTAATGACATACATAACTAACAGACAAACAAATGACGGACAGAACTAACAGACAAACAAATGATATACATAACTAACAGACAAACAAATGACGGACAGAACTAACAGACAAACAAATGACGGACAGAACTAACAGACAAACAAATGACATACATAACTAACAGACAAACAAATGACGGACAGAACTAACAGACAAACTAATGACGGACAAAACTAACAGACAAACAAATGACGGATAGAAATTACAGACAAACTAATAATGGACACAACTAACAGACAAACAAATAACGGACGGAACTAAGAACAGGTAATCAAATGACGGACTGAACTAACTAATAGACATACAAAATGACCGACAGACCTAACAGACAAACAAATGACGGATAAAACTAACAGACAAACAAATGACGGATAAAACTAACAGACAAACAAATGACGGACACAACCAACAGACAAACAAATAATGGACGGAAATAACTAACAGACAAACAAATGACGTACGGAACTAACAGACAAACAAATGACGGACACAGCCAACAGACAAACAAATAACGGACGGAAATAACTAACAGACAAACAAATGACGTACGGAACTAACAGACAAACATAACTAACAGACAAACAAATCACGAACAGAACTAACAGACAAATAAATGATGTACAAAACTAACAGACATACAAATGACGGACGGACTGGCAGAGAGGACGAACTAATAGACTGAAGGATGGTCATTGAACAGAAAAGAGCACCTAAGGAACTCATGACCAATCGGGTGACCACTAAAAATCAGCGCTGTGCTGTGGGCCCCCATAGCACAGCATCATGCTGAGTGGAAGCCTTCTTGTCACAGTCATAACGTGCCAGCAGCTGCCGCATATTTCTGTTTTGTGCTCGTGATTATATTTAAATCTATTTTTTTATTATTCTCATTTAAGCACGTGTTTCTGTGACAATTAAACTTATTTTTCTTCCTTTCATGATAATGTGCAGCCCAATGTCATCTCCTGTAATTTATTTATTTATATGATATGTTATGTATTAACTTTAGGTGCTGCTAGCTATAAAAATAAAATTTAGCGTTGCCTGTTTATTTCGGCATTAAACTGTGAAACTTATCATTCCTTTATTTACTTTCAATATTATTCTATAATAAGTTTATTTTGTCTTATTTAATTTGTGGTGCTAATCATTACTTATAATTATTTCGTTTGATCTATTTGATCGATAACCTGTTGCTGTGTAATAAAATGTTTATAAATGAGATTTTGTTTGATTTGATTTCCGGGTTCGAAAATTAAGTTACGAACACACTAATGCGGGTTGCAAACCAAGAGCTAAGTTAAGTTAGTTTAGCTTAGCTCGCATAGCTGACGCAGTTTTTCATACTTGAGTCTTAGTTTGCGGTCTGCACACAAGTATGGAAAACTGCGTCAGCTATGCGAGCTAAGCTAAACTAACTTAGCTTAGCTCTTGGTCTGCAACCGGCTTAATGGTCGCAGGCTAAGCTAAGCTCCTAGGAGCTAAATAGACGCTAAGATGACTTATCCCAGCGCAACCCTTTTCCATTTCGTGTTCAATTCATAATCATCATCATTTCAGCCGAAAGACATCCACTACTGGACATAGGCCTTCCCCAAGTACCGCCACTTCCACCAGTTCTGTGTTTCTGTCTGTTAAGCGGATTCCTGCGGCCTTCGCAAGGTCATCAGTCCACCTTGTGGGAGGCCTTCCAACGCTACGTCGGAGTACGCGATCGCCACTCCAGAACCTTTCAGCCCCATCGGCCATCAGTTCTGCGAAAAATGTGCCCAGCCCACTGCCACTTAAGTTTAGAAATTCTTCGGGCTATGTCGGTTACCTTGGTTCTCCTGCGTATCTCTTAATTTTAGATTTCTTGCTTCCCTGTTGTAAGAAATAAATAGAGCATATCCCTCTCCATTGCCCTTTGGGTAACTTTTAGCCTTCTTTTAAGGCCCAATTCAATATTGAAGGCACAGCGTGACTCGCCGCGATTTTCTAAGCATGGAGTAGAATTCCTATGGCATTAAGTTCGCCTCTGTATAGTCACGAGCACTAATATGTATACAATTATCAATTTCTTAAGAGTTATTTTCTCCTACTGTATTGATTGTAATGGTATGTTGTTAGGAATATAGTATTTTGGAACCCACAGTCCCACATTACATAGGGCTTATGTCAAGTTGCAGTCGTCATTCCACGAGAAAATCATTTTGAATAAACTTTGTTTAGTGTATGCATACTTTTGCTTGTGACTACACGTGTGCTTGAAGTATTAAATAAATAAATGATTCTCTCGTCCGTGGAGATGGCGCTTTAGGGATTCTCATGAAATTTAACGCAGCTTCATGCAAAATAAATCCAATAATAATTAAGACAAAGGTCACGGTCAAGGTCAATTAAATGTCATCCATTTATCTGTTGACAAATATCCCAGGGGGTGTACACTATAATATATACCTAATCTCGAATAGGGGACTCAAGTCATGCTTTATTTGCCGTTTTTGCCTAACAATACGCAACAATTAAATGTATTGCCAAAGCGCACTGTCGAATTATCAAGTCTCGGCACTTAGCCGAGCGTTTTGTCAAGCATTAAAAACACAATAACAAATGAAACACTCAGAATATTTTAATTAATCTGTATTATCTAAAATTACAAATCTTTCATAATTTCAATCATTACATTACAACTAGTTACCACGTGATTATTCAGCACATACCTTTAACTTTGTCGTCTAAAAATATCAGATTTACATTTTTACATCATTCGCTAACGATTAACATTGAGGATAATTATCTGGGCAAGGGAGAAGTAGAAAACAGTACTATAGGCAGTCAAGTTGAAATGCTTTTACTGACCAGTTAAATTTATGGATATAATTATACAGGGTCAATTTAAATTAACTGGGAAAACTCCGCAGAGGTAATAAGTATCGATATATGTTTTTTTTTGTTTTCGCGTTCAGATATCGAAATCCATCACGTCCATGAAGATTATACAAAAAAAAAAAAAAAAACTGACTAGCTTCTGCCCGCGACTTCGTTCGCGTGGAAGTCGATAAAATAAAGCCCGTTACCCGCTGATAATGCAGCTTCCTCTGTGACAGAATATTTCAAATTGGTTGAGTAGTTTTGAGTTTATCCATTACAAACAAACATACAAAAATCAAATCTTTTCTCTTTAGTTTAGATATTTAAAGTGACTACAATACCTGCGATGGATGACCCAAAAAAAAAAAAACTCAAGATTGCAGAGTTTCCTTAGAAAATATTAATTTGACCCTGTATTATTCATAAATTATGCACAGTAATGGCTGAATAGGTAATAAATAAGGCTCACATTTTGAGAATGTTACAGTTATTGTATACATGGTCTTGTATAATCACCAGTTTCACACACCCAGTCAGCATTACTAAGATTGAGAATAAAGTAAAAAATATTTAAAAAAAATGGCAAACCTACAAAATTGTGCTGAATTCGTAACTAAAAAAAAAATCGCTAGAAGAAAAACTTGACTTATACTAAGTATTGATTCGATACAGCGTGTTTTAGCAATATTGTTCTTATATACAGTATAATATTTCAGAAACTAAGTACATAAGTTTTGTTCGTGAAACGTTTTTTTTTGTTCATTAATATATTTCAACTTCATCACTTCGTTTTAGAATGATTTAAAATTATGTGAAGTTTTTTAAACAACATTTTGATGTTGGCGATACTGGAATGTTCTTGGCTAGGTTATTATTATATTACATAGACATACCATTGAATGTCATAGGGGGCGAGCTTATTGCCATCAACTGGGCAAAAATCCCAACTCCGGGAACAACTAATATATATATATAGGTATTATAAAAGGTATCAAACAATATTTCTAAACACGCTGTAAATGAATATAATTGCAACTATTTCAATCTAAGACATTTCCGAAGCTATTCAAAGTTTTTTACAAATCAACACAAGATAAACTTTCGGGAAAATTCGGTTTCCGAAAACTCCCGAATGAAAAACCAAAATGGCACTCGAACGGAATAACCACGAAAGTTTTATTTTGTGTCGAGTTGTAATAAATTATTGTATATTTTTCCACATTTTAGGAGATTATTTTTTTATATTTTTCTTTCATATATCCGTACATCTAAATTGTACCGGACAAAACAATGGATTGCATTTATTCTGGAAATAAAACTTCAGTGCATACATAGATAAGATTCGAATGGCGAAAATATTTCAATCATACAAATATGTACCAATCAAATGTAGGTATACGGGGTGTCAGGGACATCGACGCGAAATCTTTTACCATGGGTTCAGTACATGATTCTGAAATCCACAGCGTTGAAATTTTTCGTGTAATACCTACGCGGTCAAAATGTATGGAACAGCTGTTTAAAAAAAAATATCCGACGTAAAATTTCAACGCAGGGGGGTTCAGAACCATGTACTGAATCCATGGTAACAGTATTCGCGTCGATGTCCCTGCCAGCCTGTATAAAAGCTTGGAAAGTATAATAACTCAGATAATGAGTTTTACTAAGGGTACACTAGGCCGCATCGCAGCAAGAAAAAACTTATTTAAATGAATCATCGCACATTGCGAGTATGTTAAGACGAAGCGGACCGCAATAATTGCAAAGATGTACATGTAGAAGCATATCACTAAGCATATAAAATTAGCTCTTATGCGTTTATGACGCTGGATATCAGAATTACACGAAATTCTGTTGGATATAACATAAAAATTAGTGGAAATAGCAAAAGTAGCTACAAATCTGCGGAGTTTAGCTAGTTAAGTTTATATGACCCTGTATAACGATCATGTAGGCCTGTTCCTTTGCAACCCGCTTCGTCCCAACAATTATGCGCTTACTATAAGGGCATAATATGTTGTATTTTATACATGAAATCAACGAACTCCTATTAACATCTAAAAGCATTGTCGTTACCTAACATACATATTGCAATACAGTTTGTATGTCGATCCTAGAATTTGTAGATTCAAAACATTAGAACCTTCTTTTCCTCCATCCTATTTTATTTTTTGGTATTGGAAGCAATGCCGCCAATTTCAGACGTAAGATGGAAAAGAAAGTGTCCCAGAAAATAGAATCAAAATGATTATCATGTCATACGTGTTTTTTTTTTTTATTGATACTGTTGTACACACGGCTGACTATGTATGTCTTCGAATTTCGGTTCTAGGACATGCCGATTACATGGTAATGTTTTTAAAATATCTAAGGTCGACATCTCACCCTGTATTGCATTCACTAATCATCTGTAAGGCAACCGTTGGTGGAGTGGATAGTCTAAGGCATTGATATGACGGTGTAGTTCTAATTCTTAGGGCTTGATCGTCAACGGACGGCAGGGGAAATGCGCTCGAGTATTACAAGGAAAAATTAGGTATTAACTGCTAAATGTCGATTTTGCTAAAATCTATTGCAGAACATACAATCTGGCTTATTTATAAATATCATCTAGTTAAAATGATCTTTGGACCATATATTTCGACGTTAACAATAATCTACAGTCACTAATGAAGAGTTGAAGTTAACATTGGAAATATTTTTATAATATTTAAAGTGCAATAATAAAATATTAACATGACAAGATTTAGAGGCATATCTATAAAAAAAAAAACTGAAAAATGATATGACTTGGGACAACTTCAAAATCGTCAAGTTCACCATCTCTTTCTAACTTATTGCAAGAAATGAAGAGTCTTCTCTCTCTCGCACATTTTGTTCGGCACAAAGAGCGCATTCCCTCTCCCCGTTGCACGTTAAGTGAAGGGATTGGTGTTATTAAATACTAATTTACTTTGGTCGTTAGGTAACTTACGGAGCAAGATAGGAGAGTAGCTAAGAATTATGTTGACGCCGGCATATCAATGATTTGAGTTGAGTTACTAACTATTATGAAGTGCTGTGGCAAGTCGTGTGAATTTGGCTCTTATTTTGAGAACGATAAGGTTCTAAATTGTGATAAAGGAAGTAGTTGTAAATGGTTCATGTTTGAGCCGTAAATAAGGTAAAAAAAATATCAATTTTTTCAATGTTATCGGAAATATCTTAATTTAATTGGCCAGTTAAAATTATCAGTGTTATGGTAAGCCAAAATAAATACGATTTGCCAAAGCACGTATTAAAGTTTATATAATGAAACACATTCTGCGAGCACTATAGTTATCATCGGATTCTTTCATACTTATACATAACAAAAAAAAAAAAAACATCCACATAGATGAGATCCTGGTCACTACCAGTTTCAATGTGATATAAAAAGCAGTGCGAAACTCATTTTGATATAAAAGAGGCTGAATAAACTTTTGCCAAGACCAGTGTTGTCAAAAATTTAAAAAGGAAAAATATTTGGCGGTAAAAAGTTGGCTTCCAATCTCCGACATTGGCTGGCCAATACCAATATTGCGTCCAACGCTCATTTATTACTACTATGATAAACCTATTTTATATGAGTCGAGCGATTTCTAAATGTTGGGTCAATTTGGCCAGCCAATGTCTGAAACTGAAAAAGATTTCAGAATAAGACAAATATTATAATATTTCTGTATATTTATATATTTCTAGACACAGCCTATTATTAATTCATCATGTTTAAAATATATACTTTTTTATATTGACAACACTGATTCAGAAAACTAAAGAATAGTGCGAACGGGATATTTTGTTATTTGAACTGAAATAATAAGATGTAATTAATTCCGTCTAAGGTAGGGTATTCACTCACGCATTACCCGACTTGCAAAGAAGGGTAATGTTTTTTACAATCTTTTAGGCACAAAACCACAGATTAACAATAAGTTAAGGCACAAGTCTCAACTGGCAAGAAATAGAAAAAAGTATACTATATGCAAGACATAAAATGATTACTTTAAAAGTACTCACTTCATTATTTTCATTTAGCCAAGTACTTGTAAAACAATTGTATTTTTTTTAGTAAATTCTGATAATGTGCAAAAAGATGAAATTTTATATTTATTTATATTCGATTTGCAGTTCATTTTTATAAAGCAAAGGGGTACTTTTTGTAAACCTAAAATTATCCAGAGCTGAGGAAGGCTCTGCATTCCCTAACCTACTAGTTGGCAGATGCCCTGAAATTAGTTTAGTCAAATGTATATATGTACAGGCACTTTAACACGGACTAGATAATTAACAGACACAAAGTTTGTTTGTTTGATTTTGATGCAATATGTACTGTTCTATACGGCATGGCAAAATATATTCCACATGGTGTAAAAGTGGTAAAAAAAACCATTTCTGACAATCATTTCCAGTAAATTTAAACTTCACTAAGGTAGAAACTATCTAACTGTCACATAGACAAAATAGATCTTGTCTTTTTATTATAGACCGTTCACTGTAACTTGTCCCATGCCGTCATGTTAGCTTGTCAAGCTTAGTTTCAATACTAATAGAGTTCAAAATTGCGACTGACAGATCAGAGCTACCAATCGCGTCACGGGACGAAGTTATAATGAACGCATTGTACGTGCCAGTGACATTCAACCTTAGAGGAGTAATGCAATTATGAGGTTGACTATACTTTGGTGTAACCTATGGCTTGAGTGATACTGGCAGTGTTGCTCGCTCATACTATGTATTAATGCTTTCGCAGACAGGCCACCAGAGTCGCGTCGCGCGTGTCTGCGGAACCCTTTATAGTTTGACCGATACCACTCCTTAGACTCGCGCGGCGAGACGGGGGGGCAGTACAGACCGCTGATTCGTCAACGCTCACGGCGTCCCGCCCCCCGCCTCGCCACGCATTTCCAAGGCGCGGTATAGCGGTATCGGACAAACTATAGTGTACATATAGCAGCTAACTTACGCGAACAGCACATTAAACCGCGTTCAAGGGTTGTCAGTGTCATCATTGTTGTGGAATATTGACACTTAGTATTGTATATCTAGTCCGTTCTCCAAAGCTAACAAAATAAAAACGTGTGAGTGAATAACGAACCGTTCAGAACGCATACATCGAGGTGTAAGTAATGTTACATTGTGTCGCTCATACATGTTCACTATAGTCTTTAGGGCACTTGATATAAGGGCTAGCCTTCTCGCTTGATGCTGGGCATCTGTGGTGGTGGTTCGGCCAGGCCCTTTACCTGGAATGAACAAAAATTAGAAATATTAATTAATTGTATTAAAGCTGAGCCTAACTGCTGAGGAGCATGACGTCTTGGGTTAAGTGTTATTAGGTTTTTCCATCTGGAACTCATCAGTAGCAGCCTGGACTCTGGATTTGTGACCGGTCGATGACAATAGGCTCGCCCACTATTACAAGGGACTTGAACATAACTGGCGAAATGTGGGTGTACTATATATCCACCTCTGCCTAACCCTTCGGGAAAATACAGGTGTGATGTTATTATGGTGTATTAAAGCTGTGCACTCAACTCGATTAAAGACTGACTATTAGGGTAAAACTGTTATAAAATACAATAGACGTGGATATATTTAGTAACCTGTTCCGCTTAGCTATTTCTAAAGAGTCATAAAAAACCCTGAAAGAAATCGACACGTGTTTCACCTCTCAACGAGGCATCTTCAGGATGACGATTGACTTGTCGTGAACTCGAACACGGCGTGTTGCCACACCAAGCGCTGAACGCCGAGACAAGTCAATCGTCGTCCTGAAGATGCCTCGTTGAGAGGTGAAACACGTGTCCATTTCTTTCAGGGTTTTTTATGACTCTTTAGAAATAGCTAAGCGGAACAGGTTACTAAATATATTCAATTTTTTTTTCCTATTATTTAGCAAACCATATCAAGAAATTTAAAAATCACACATTAGTCTTCAGCTATCCCTGCAATAAAATCAAAATTTTATTTTATGATTATACTATATCTTCATTAAGTAAATCAAAGGCGAAATAAACCTTATTTTCGAGAGCGCAAAAGTGATGCAACAGGTGCTGTGACTGACACGAATGGTTTAGCACCACGAAAACTGTACTTTTATACTTACACAGACTTAATGTTTCAATTATTTCAAGCTTTCTTACAATTAGATAAGTTATTGACGAAAAAGGATTTTTTTCGTGCACGGAGCCTTAACTCAGAGTTAACCTAACCCATGAACACGCAAGTGGGCCGTAGTGGGTAAAAAAACCTTATTGTAAGCAGTATGTTATTATTACCTCAAAATTGCATACTTACTCAACCCTCCATTAAAAACCTTCAATCGCCCTTTTCGACCCTATATGTAGGACATTCGCTGTCAGAACCACGCGGCGATTCTCACATGAATCAATACAGTAAGACCAAAAGCAGAGAAGTAAAAATAATTATAAGCAAATAAAAGCTACATTCGAAATCAATAAACGAAAAAAACCAGTGCTGCAAATAAAAAAATGGGATGTACAGTAGACCACATGTTAGTGGTATCAAAACCTGTACAAGGTGGTCTCTTGATTTATTGACATCTCAAGGTCAAAGTTTTAGCACCGACCGACGTGCGGTCGGCTGTACCAACATAAAAATATGCTTTATCAATAGTAATTGGACAATCTCATGTTACTAGTGTGACTAGCAAAAAATTGCAAGGCAGTTATAATTTTTTGCAATGTTGTGTATTGTCTACAACTTAAAAGCCAAGGTATTCAGAAAAACCCAATGAAATGGTACTTCGGAAGAAGAGGGCTTTACCATTTTTTTTTTTATGAGAAGCTAAATGCGTAAATATTAACTAAATTTAAATTTACGCTTTGTAACGACATGGCTAGCGAGAGATGCGCCGCTGCTTTATGAGAAGCTAAATGCGTAAATATTAGCTAAATTGAAATTTACACTTTGTAACGACATGGCTATCGAGAGATTCATCGCTGCGCTACGTGTCACGGGTTCGATTCTCGAAAGTAACAAATATTTGTAATGGTTTATAAAATGTTGTTCCGGGGCTCGTTGTTTTTGTGTCTGGGTGTATTTGAGACTTATTTCTTCATGCACACACAACCCGGTGGCAATTTTAAGGGCGGGTATAAAGATTTAACCGACTTCAAAAAAGGTTTCTCAATTCGACCGTATAATTATATATATTTATTTTTATGTGTGTTCGCGGATAACTTCGTTGTTTATGAACCGATTTTGATGATTCTTTTTTTTGTTGGAAAGGAGATATCCTACGGTTGGTACCATGACAAGGAAACCAGGATCTGATGATGGCATCCTAGAGAAATCGAGGGAACTCTTCAAATATTATAGGCAAACCTATAGCGATTTGGGTATTTTTTATAGTAACTCGTGCAGTTGCTCTTGGAAAGCATCATTTGGTTAAGTGGAACTGATAATGAAGACCACAAATAGCCACCGGAACTACTCAATAATAAGTATTTCACGGGTTGCGATTCGATTACTTTAATATGGTTGCAATGCAATTTATTTATGCTAGTCACAATGCATATGGAGAAGTGGAGCTGATGGTGAAGTACCAGGAGAACTCCTCAATGATGAACGTCCCTGCATCGGGAAAAGCAATATTTTGTAAAAGGTGATGAGCAGTTGGCATTAGGCTAATGTAACTTAGATAAATTACAAATTGACCCACTAAAAAGCGAGAAAAAAAACTTTTTTACAAAAAAAAAAAAACAACCAACTTAAATTTCGGAAGTCTGTGGCAAATAACGAAAATACAAAACCAAAGGCATTTTTGGCTTTCCATCGATTGCATGTATTATATCAGTTGTTTTTTAAGTCTAAATTTCAATAATAAATAACTTAGCCGACGTTCGCACGGACGTATTAAAATCGCGGCGGGATTTTATCGCGCACTGGATTTTCAACTTTCGGGTGTTAAGCCGAGCGTTAAGAATCCAATGCGCTGGGACGCACTCTCGTCCCAGCGCATTAAAAAAATCACACTGTTGGATTATCAACTCTCGGCGCTGAGCAGAGCGTTGAAAATCCAGTGCACGAAAAATTATCGCCGCGATTTTATTACGTCGGTGCGAACGTCGGCTTAAAGAAATATCATCTTACCTTAAGCCGAGCAGCCGTCTTGAGGAACGCGGGCAGCTGTTCCTGAGACACGTTGACTTCTCCCGCGTACATGAACTCCAGGATGGCTTGCAGGTGCAGGTACGATACGTCCTTCAGGATTATTATAGGGTGCTTTGATGGATTCTCCTGGAAAATATTAGATTAATTGGTCGTGGCTTTCCTTACGTCATATACATAATATACAACAAAGAGGAGCTCGTGGCTAAGTAATAACAGCCGCACGGGTCGATCCATCAGGTTAAGCTACGCTTGCTGGGGTTGGTCCGTGGATGGGTGACCATCTTAACATACCGGGACTCCTCCGTGCCTCGGAAAGCACGTTAAGCCGTTGGTCACGGCTGTCATTCGTGGGTCTTTGACAGTCGTTACGAGCCGTCAGAAGCTCGAAAGTCTGACAACCAGTCTGTCAAGGGGTATCGTGTTACTCATTAACTGGGTTGTGGAGGTCAGATAGGCAGTCGCTCCATGTAAAATATTGGTATTCAGCTGCATCCGGTTAGACTAGAAGCCGATCCTAACATAGTTGGGAAAAGGCTAGGCAGATTGATAGACATAATATACAACCTTTAAATAAACAACCCTTGGTAAAGTTGCCAGGTTTCACGGTACTTGAATACGAGGCTTTTAGCTACTTTTGTTTTGTGTGTATTTTGTACAGTTTTAAAAAAAATGTGCGTTTTGTTTGTGCAGAATAAACAAGTTTTCTTTCTTTTTCTTTTCTTTCTTTTTTGTTTACACTAAAACTCTTAAGAGGTCATTGTACTCATCATTATGAACAACTTTCACTATAGGACATACCTCAAATCGCGAAAAAAAAAATCTGCGTGAGTTATTATCCAAACTGCAGTGCTATTCTGTAAAAATCTCACCGTGATATCTTTGGTGAAGTGACCTGCCAATAGTGTCAATTCTTAGCAACTGACAGCTCACTCCACGCTCACTTCACCTAAGATAACACGGTGAGATGGTTACAGAATAGCACTTCTGGAGTGAAATTATAATGCACAGTTGGTGTGTTCGATTCCAGCACGATAAAAAATAATTTGTATAGCCTACATTCGACAGCCGATAATTATTGCGAGTAATGCATAAATATTATATAAAACGTCCCTCCATCTCTTCAAACCATTTACAGGAACAGACGTTTTAAATGCGTTTAGCGCTACTGCGCCACAGACTAAGTACATATGGTTCACTGCGCAAAATCATTTAAATAAAAAGCAACTCTTGCTACGACACAATAAAGTACAATTCAGGTCGCACAGCGCTAATTACCTACAGTTGTATTCACCTAGAAGTTGCCTCTCTTTCTATCGCATAACTCTTATATCTTCTGGCTTACCAAGCACCTTACCCGCCCACTGAATTGGGTAGTTGCCTAGGTAAAAAAAAAGAAATTCTATTTAGTCCGTCTCTCAGATAATAAAAAAATATTACACACGTATTTTCTGCATTATCATATTAATCAAAAATAACTTAGAAAACACGCATTAAAGCTGGGGAGTGGGGGCTCGCTACGTCACAACGTCGTATAAAATCTAGCAAGGCGTGACGTCATGCCACATTTTAACTCAATGTATCGCCGTAATCTTATGATTACGTCAAAAAAGAAAAAATACGTGTTCAATATTTTTTAATAATAAACAAGACGGACAAAAAAAAATTGGACACAGGCCTGTTCGACAAGTCGAGCCCGCCGTGTACCTACTTGTAGCTTCATATCTAAAATGCGGAGTGAACCATCCCACCATATTCACCATATTCATCTGTGGCTAAACCGCATTTAGGCCCATTTACGCGTTAATAACTAACTCGTAGTTACAGCTAACTCAGGGTTAATCCAATAAGGCCCACTTGCGCGTTCATGGGTTAGCTAAATAACTCGGGAGTTACCAGCTAACTCAGGGTTAATCCAAAGATAGTTATTATTGGATTAATCCTGAGTTAGCTGTTAAGTTCGAGTTATTCAGCTAACTCATGAACACGCAAGTGGGCCTTATTCTTTTTGGATTAACCCTGAGTTAGTTGTTGAAAGTGGGCCTTAGTGGTTTGTTGTGCAAGCGGGTCTTAATTTGAAATATTATGAAAGCAAATTGACAGAAAAATAAAACACAATGGTACCAGATAATATTATTATCAATGCTAAATTGGACCTTGGACCAACAATATCATATGTGAATGTAGGTATCGTTAAAAAACCGGCCAAGTGCGACTCGCACACGAAGGGTTCCATACCACTGTACAATATTTAGCAAATAAATGAAAATACTAAACGAACTAATATTTTTCATCTTTAATTTAAAAAATTACAAAGTTAAATTTGTATTTCATAATGATACTATGAATTACAATAGTTATTTATGCTATAAGTGCGGAAAGTAGATGATTTCTGACGAGTGGCATTTTTATTCACGAGCGAACGAAGTGAGCGAGTTTATAAGTCGACACGAGTCGAAAATCATCTTACACACGTATATCATACAAAGTTTTACTATGCATTGTGCGAGGAAATAAAAAAAACTAGCGAACCTTACAGTAGTCGCTTATGATGTGTGGCTGACGTACATAAATAATATAAACAATATTCTTCGTCATCATGGCTTTGGCTTTAACTTCGACCTTCGACTTTGACTATTGTCATCGCCATCGTTATCGCCACTGCCCTGACGTCACCATCATCATCAAAGTAAAACTTTTCTCTAATAATAACTCTTGCGTCGGGCTGAAGACGGAGTAAAAAATAAAAAAAAACAGAAAAATAAAAAGCACTAGTCAAAAAAAGGGATACTTTCCGTACAGTTTGGTTGCTTGGAAAACGCTCTTTTCGAGCACATGCATTGTAAAGTAATTTTTTACAGTTGCAGATCACCCATATTTCAATAAAATACCTTATGAATCGGCGTTTTTAGTTGATTATATTATGTTTTTAGTTACTTATTTGTTGATTATACAGGGTGGCAGGGCCAGGGACATCGACGCGAAAACGGTTACCATGGATTCAGTACATGGTTCTGAACTCACATGCGATGAAATTTTTCGTCGGTTATTAAAAAAAAAACAGGGTAAGATTTTTTTTCAAAGTTAATCGTTTATATATATATGGACGGGGTGTCCATACACTCCGATTTATAAATTTTATTACATCTTTTGTTATTACATATTTTTGTTACTAGCAATAGAAATAATTTCAACTGTCTACCTATTACGGTTCGTGTAGGGTTGCCACCCGTACTTTATAATAAAGTATTGTACGTTATTTCAGATTATTGTACTCTATACTTTATGAGAACAATAAAGTACACGAAAATACTTTATTTCGCATGATTTGATTTCTTTGGGATTTTAAAAAGTTTTGTTGTAAGTATTTTATTCGTTAGACTTTTTTGAATGTACCGATTGGTGCTGAATCGATGTCGCCACTCGCCAGCGCCACATCACTTAAGCACTCGTTTTTAACTATTTCTGAACGCAACCTAACCTCAAATGCCAGATATTTATGGGATTATGGTTAGCCTTAAAGATGGATTAACACAAAGGAAAAGATCTCTTTTTTGGCTATGAAACTGGCAAAAAAATTAAACTGTTTTCTTCACCGGAAATAACTAGGAAAATTCACAGGATTTTTTTATTATTTATTGACAAAGTCCTAGAGTACTTAAACAAATGGTTTGATTTTAATAAAACAAACTGGTTATTTACACTTGGTAATATAAATTTAAAGAGCAATATACAATTTGAAAATATTGTTTACATAATTAAAAATTTAAATCTGCAAAAACTTAAATGTAAATAAATATAGATGATCTTTATGGAGAAATTGCTTTTTTAAACCAACTTTATTGTCAGATATGTACTTCTAAGGGTTTTGCAGAACTATCAACTGCACAAAAATGGCAGCGATATTTAATATGAGCGATGATAATTGTTTAAACTTGTATAAAGTAATTTCATTTTTATTGTCTATTCCCGCCACGTCAGCATTCACCGAAAGAGTTTTTTCTGTTATGAATAGCAAATGGCGAGACGAAAGAAACAAAGCGTCTCTGAATTTGATATACTATGTACTTTTTTTTTCTTACCTATAATAACCAATGTACTTTAATTGCAAAAAAAAAAAGGTGGCAACCCTATTCGTGAGATACAGCCCGCTGACAGACAGACGGACGGACGGACAGCGGAGGCTTGGTAATAGAGTTCCGTTTGGCACCCCTCGGGTACGGAACTCTAAAAACAGGCTGAAAACCAACCAACGTATAAATGTAGGCTAAGAGGCATACATGAAGACGCCCAGCAGTCTATCAACAAATAACATACGTAGTCACCGCAATATCGTCAATTCCGAGCGACCACACGATCATTTGGCTGGCCGACATAACATTACATTATTCTGAATCTAGGCACAATACTACAGAAATCATATCACAACAATACATGTGATATACTTGAGCTGAATGTAAATCATACACATTCCATAAACTATATTGAGGGGCCTAATAATAACAGCCGCATGGTCGATCGAAAGTTAAGCTACGCTAGTCGCGGTCGGTTCATGGATGGGTGACCGCCCTCCGTGCCTAGGGGCGCCAAAACTGTTGTAAAAAAGAAAAAAAAAATAGTAAGATTGAAAATGTACTGCGCGTCTTATTATTGTAAAGTTGCTGTGTGCTGGGTGGTGCACTTGTCTGCTACGCTTGAATTTGTCGCCCCCTGAAGTTGGCGCCCGGAGCACGGGCCCCGGCTTGCACTCCCCTAGATCCGGGGCTGCAGTCTATCAATAAATGAACTAGGTATAGTAATGTTCAAAAAGTTTCTGATATAAGTGTAAACAAACCCTGTTCAAGTTAAATTCTTACGCAATCACTCACTAAAGGTACACAGTCATCTGTATTTAGACGGTTTCAACTTGTATATCTCACCAATTATTGTTTGAATAACATTAATAAATTGTAATTGAAAAATCATCGACGTAAATTGAGGTTATTAAATTAACCGCGATTGTCAAATGAAAAATAAATCTTTAAAATTAGAATTTCGGGTTGAATTATTCAAATAAATAAATCAAACCACTCAATTTGTAAGTGACACTATAAATTGGCATGCACATGTACCATCGGGGTAACGCATATCTAACCAATTTGAAAACAAAATCCTGTGCACACGACCCTTTTTTTTCGTAGGTAAGCGATACTATAGCGGCCGAGCGCTGCAAGCAAGAATAGTCCTTACAGTGTACAGATATGCCTTTCTTCGATACTACGTTTTCTGATCCATTTATTTACATTTTCATTAGATACTTTAGGAACAGATTATAGTAGCTCCAATAGTATACCTACATATAAGAAACGCTAATGAGCGAAAGAAAAACAAAAAAAAGCAAAATTTATAATTATTTGTTCATTTAAACTTGCTGACATCCAATGATCCAAACAACATGTCTAGAAAAATGTTGAGAGGCATAACAGAAGACGCCTAGCAGTCTACCTGCTACCAATAAATAAACTAGGTATTACAGGAAGTCACCGTATTATCGTCAATTCGGCGCATCCACACGAACATTCGGCGGGTGTCAAGTTCCCAGGTGCTTAGCAAAACATCCTGAGCAGCGCAAATGTTTACCATTCATATCCGTAATGCTATGTTTTTACTGACACTGAAATTAAATACTTTCAATCATATGATTTTTTATGAGGAATTGCATTCATATGATTTGCGTTATTTTGAAGAATGATTTTCTGTATTTGTTGATCCACTGCAGAGCATTTCTGGCGATACGATTTGGGCTGCATTCAGAGTTACGCTGTAATCGATTTGAGCGTGCTAACACCCGTTCAGAGTTAGCGTGAGCGCGATAACGACGTCCCGTGAATCGTCATAAATGACATGTGCCATCTTTCGATAACACCGACCATGCCCTAAATTAATGTGACCGTTAGCGCTGTCAAAAATGACAGTTGTGCTGTTTTGTTTTATGTCGCATTATATACTAACGTGGCATTTTAGAAATTGTGCTTCTGGCTACCGTCGCCACCTAACCAAAGAAGAAGAAATTTGTGGTGAAAAGAAATATGCTATGCAAGTTTTGACGTTGAGCGAGCACTGTGAGCACGTTCACGAGCGTTCCAAATTGCTGACAGCGCTCAGCTGTCATAATCGTGATATCTAAATCGAAACGCAAAATTATTGATGTTAGCGCTGCGAGCGATTATGTTATAATTCGGAAAGCGGCCTCGAGTCTTCCAATCATAAATATGTTGCTACTTGCTGAGCCCTAACCGGCACCCTAAGTGCGTAACACACGATCAATCACAATCTGTTTCAATTTGACAGTTCAACAACATTCATTGCGTTATTTACGTTGTCGGGCAAACAAATTTTTCTAACATAAGAAGAAATGGATTGGCTATATCCTTCAAAATTATTCAGAAGACGCAATTAGGGTACTGGTCATGTACTCATAAGTTCAAGTATAATTTGAGGTTCTGGATAAAGTTTTACGAATTTTGCCTACACACATTACGTCGAAGGGCTACTAGAAAATTATTAAGTCTTTCCAACACAGTCCCTCAAACACAGCTGCATTTAGTCGTGGCTAGGAATGGGATCACGTCAATAATGCAAGCATGGCCTCTGACATGCCGCGGCTCGAACGCACGGCCTCTCGATCGATAGCCAAGCCAGCCTTCAGGCTATTGTCATTTTAATAAGCCATCGATTACTAGGCAAAGCATTATGGGAATAGGATAGTACCTATTCCAACTCTTCTGTTTGGGTGAAAATGGTTGCAAAGATTTACGTCGAAGATTATTTCAAAACTTATTGCTTCTGTCCGCGACTTCCGTCAGCATATAATATATAGAATACAGGATTATCTTAGTACGATCTTACATTGTAATACCTACATTATTTTATCTGAACCTGAATCAAGATTATTTTTTTCTAGTTGTCAATTTCAGCTCACCTAAAATATTATAAATAATAATAAAAAGAGGAGTGGCGGCCCAGTGATAACAGTCCCAAATTACGAGTTGTAGATTGTGGGTAAGCAGGCGCTTTGTGTAAATAATTTCATCACCACTGCTCTCAAAACGGTGAAGGAAACATCGTGAGGAAACCAGCATGTCTTAGAACTAAAAATTCGAAGACATGTGACATCTACCAACCCGCACTGGGCCCACGTGGTAGATTACGGCCCACTCCCTCTCGAAAGAGAGAAGGCCTGTGTCCCAGCAGTGGGAACATTATAGACTGATTAAGTATAAAAAAATTAAAATAACATGATACCACTACCTTATCGCTCACCTCTAATAAACTTTTGAAGTAGGGACTACACGCAGACAGGACCATTTTATGTGCCTTACATGTCTGCCCCTCGCACGCTAGTGTCACCTGAAATAATTGTGCAAATTAGTTACATACATACAACCCTGGTAATAGAGTTTGGAATAGCAAGCTATTTTATGCAATTCTAAAGCTCGTATAACAACACCTCACTCAAAACTCAAACATTACTATTTTAAAGCCATTTGATTGGTTGAAATTAGTTTTACATAATGCTCTATCCACCAACCCGCACTAGGCCTGTGTGGTGGATTAGGGCCCACTCCCTCTCGCAGAGCGGAGGCCTGTGTCCCAGCAGTGGGAACATTATAGACTGATTATGTAATGCTTGAGTCTTGGGAGTCTGTGATACGAGCCTATGACTGAGTGTGAATGCTAACGTCAACGAGAGTTAATAATTCATTGTTGAACAAAGGGTATTGTAAATTGTAATCGAACTAGTTCTGTGATTTTTAACCGACTTCCAAAAGGAGGAGGTTCTCAATTCGTCTGTATGTTTTTTTTTTTCTTTTTTTTTTTTTTTTCTATGTTTGTTACGCGATTACTCCGCCAATTATGAATAGATTTTGATGATTCTTTTTTTGTTTGGTAGATCATACTTCAGAGGTGGTCCCATATAAATTTTATTAACTTTGCTTGGGTAGTTTTTGAGTTAGCTTCAATTATACGTATTTTTTCCCACTTAGTATGTAGATGATATGATAACTTCTTGTCACTGTTATTTACATAGCAGGTAGTGGTATTCAAATTTGTGTGGGGTAGGTACCACAACTAAAAAGTGAAAAATAAAAACTTTTTACAAAAAAAAAACAACCGACTTCAAAAAAAAAACACTACAAAGTGAAAAATAACTTTAATTTCGGAAGTCGGTGACAAAGAACGAAAATTCAAAACCAAAGACACCGACTTCCGGAATTAAAGTTATTTTTCACTTTGTAGTGTTTTTTTTTTGAAGGCGGTTGTTTTTTTTTTTGTAAAAAGTTTTTATGTTAATAGTATTAACATATATAAAGCTACTAAATAGAGTACCTATACATAAAATGTAATATGTGTAACAAAATACATTTATAGAATAACCAGTGGCTTGGTCCGTGTGATATTTTTATAAATGATAGTCTATGTTATTCAGAGATAATATAGCATTCGACCGGTAGCAGAATTTTTAAAATCGGTCGAGTATTTTTTGAGTTTATTCATTACAAACAAAAATACAAATCTTTTTTCTTTATAATATTAGTGAAGATATTATTAGATTGATAATATTCAAGACAACTAAAATTAAAGACTTAAAAACGCCAGTACATACTCAAATTAAATGATGGCTTACGATTTGGACCTTGCAGATGTTTTTTATAAATTAATGAAAAAATATTTATTTGGATCTGTAGCTGAATGTTTATTCTGCATTTTTAGTTAAATTCATAACTGTAGGTAGGTTTAAAAATGTACAAGAATCTGACTATATAATGGCTAACAGATGAGATCAGACGATGCTAGTTATCTACAAAAAGTTTAGGTTATAACAGTTTGTTTGTACACAAATATAACATTATTTCGCCGTACTCACATCAGTGAAGCTTTTCTCATCCCTCAAATGCCTGAAAGATGTCACCATATTTGTCTGGAAATCATTCCATTTGAGAAAGAATTGTTGATCACCCATTTCGGAATTTTATTACACTGAAAAACACAAATAAACTATTGAAAGGTATTTAAAACGTCGCACTTTTCTCATTTATTGTAAAATTAGAATTGGTAGCAGTATTCTAATCACGTTTTTGAGATGATACCCTCTCAATTAAATACTGCACTTTAAATCGTTTACCTACGTCACTAGTTGCAATAGAAATGATGCTCACCTACGATCACTTGGTTACAATAATTATTTTCAATTTTGGTCTCTGTAGACCAACTTGGATTGTTCTACAAGGGCACCGCGTATTATTTCGAAACGAACACAAAAAGTTAAGCAATTGAATCTCAAAATAAAGACGCTGTCTCGCATAAATTAGCGACTTCTTTCTATTTCTTAAAAATTCCTTCATTCACCTAGTCAGGGTTGCCAGAACTAGAATTGAATTTCACCTGTTTGGAACAGAAAAAAGTGCGATTTTTAACCCTCTTGTGCCGAACTATCTATTTTTCACAGTAAATTTTCATCATAACAACTTAGAATCATAACTTTTTATAAATAGTTTAGGGCATTTTTGTAATGCCCTTTTCTATTATTAATATTTTTGTTATCGATATCGATTATAAATTAAATATTTATTTATTGTATTTTAATTTACTAACAACTAATTATTCCATATTCCATTCAACTGCCATTCGGATGGGTGAGCGAGCTTAGATTTTTGGGTGAATATTTACCTTCCACTTAGTTCATTTTCACACTCTTTCCGCACTGTATGTCTTTATCCTCCGTACTTATTTGATTTACAACACCTATTTTTACACCTATGTTTAACAAAAAAACTTTAACTAAGTTTTTTTTTCGTTATTCTATTGACGTTTACTATCGTGTTTGTCATACGTATGGAAATGGAAACTATTCGTATTGTCATCTTTCCTTTAATTTTTTATTATAATTCTAAACCATTCAATCATCAATCTAGTAAATGTTTGTGTTCAAATCATTTGGTTTTTTGATGAGTGAGTATATACCAAACTACATTTTTTGTGGGTAAATTCCAACAACGGTATCCCCAATCATTCATTGGCCATCGTTCATTCTAAAACTTTGAGATGCGTTCATTCAATTTCAAATTTGATTATTTTTTAACTCGAGGAAGAAAGCAGTCATAATTTATATAATATAAAAGGGAACAATGAAAATAAATATTTCATAAAATAATCGAACTAATCTTGAACAATTAAATATGGTTAATTTGTGTAATATAACAATGAAACAATTTAAAATTATCAGCGCCATCTCGTGTCTAGTAGCAGCAGTAATGAGTTGTAATTATTGCGTTAGCCATCTAGTGGATTTTTACAAAAACTGCATCGACGGCGTTTTTAAGGCAATTTGGGTTTCTTGTATTAATTATAATACAACGAATTTTATTTATTGATTCACTAGCTTTTGCCTGCGTGAATGTCGGAAAACATACCACGGGAACGTGCTACCGGGCAGTACCGGGATTACATACCTAATAGTCCAGGAAAAGGTTATTGACTCCTACTGCAGCGCTCCAACCATAATTATTTTGTTACGCGTAATTTTGAATCTGTGATATCTTTTAAACTATTCTTTTAAATTATATGATGTCAAGGCATATTTTAATCTCAATTAAATGCCCAATTAAACAACATATTTTATTGGATAATTAAGGATTAATATGATTCCGGTCAATATAGCTTCGGAAATATAGATAGTGCAATCCACGAAGACGCGCCCCACTCCGCTCCGCTCCGTACTAAAGTACAGCTTACAGTACAGTAATCGCGGAGTGGGGCGTGTCTTCGTGGATTGCACAATCTATAACAATGGAATTTTTATTAAATTCTGAAATCTAAAAATGGTTAGTGTGGGTCATCCTTAGAAGATAGACATATGCCATCCCGGACTTTTTTATTGAACTTTTTAAGATCTTCAATCCTGTAGAACATAAATTTGATGTATCTCTAACGGTTTACGCGGCGCACGCCAGTAAAGCTCCCAGTCGGCATGATTTTTTCCGACATCTTCGACAATAATCGTCATATTTCAGCCAATTTACACAAAACCTTAATGAATTATACACTAAAACCTTCCGCAAGAATCACTCCATCCATTGGTGTAAACCGTTTGAAAATCCATTGGTGAACACAGACGCGGCGGCGGCGGGGGACTTTGTTTTATAATATGTAAGGATGTAAGGATAAGGATTATTGTTGGAAAGAAAACTTGTAGTTGGTCAAGTTGGTGTGTTCACATGTTCACAGGCAGCTAAGGTGTCGCCAAGGGGGGCAAAGGGGGCAGCCTAGAGATGAAAAAATTAAATATAAGGCATTTTAATGTAAAGAAACTATATATTTATCCATACATTCAATTTTGTTTATTTTGACAACTTTTACTTGATTTTTTATAGTTCCCTAACGCCCTAGCAAGCAGCGTTCGTGAACTGAACGCCTCCTGTGACCACCTTTGTCAACTGCATCCAAACTGCATTTTTGTAGCTGGCATGCAGTACAAATGTAGTCCGACTGTTTAGTTACACCATAACTTTTTTTCTTTAAAGCTTTCAATAATGTGCTTTGTATAGCACTGCTTCATAAGGTTTAAAATAAAAGAACTTGTTTATTTTAATAATACACCATTATTTATTGGACAAAAACCGTTTTTAAAACGACACTCATATTGCATAAAGAAAGAGAGGCAAAAGGTGAATCGTAACATCTTATTATAAGTGTAATAATTGTATGATTATTACTATTAAAATCATTCGTAATAATGGTAAAATTTAGTTTTAACTTACTTACGAGAGCATATTTTAAAACACACGAACACTACATTTAAAAGGCCAAGCGGTGTTGCCACAATATCCTTATAAACTAGTATACTAATTTACTTTTACTAGTAAGTACGAGATTACTACCTATAAACTAATTATAATTATGTAACATTATTTTCAATGTTATTAAAACAGCAACTCATACCTACTGGCCTACTGGACGAAGCAAATTATACAAAAACAAATCTAAATAAATATAATTACAAATATCAAAATCATTCGCTTTTTTTCTAACTATAATTGACATGAAGCAGGATTCAGTTAATTAAATTAATACATACACTTATACAATAAAACTTACTTTGGTATACATTTAGTTTTAAACGAATATTATAATTTAAGGAAAGTCACGTCTATCTTTGAAATATTTAAGAAGAGTAATTACGAAGTCTATTCGGGGAACTTTCTTGAGTGAAACAAAGTCATTTGCTTTCGTTAAAACTTGTATTTCCTTCATTAAAGACTTTATATCAAATCCTTCTTTAGGTTTTACTTTCCAGAGTAGATATCCACTCTCAATAACTGTTTCTCTCATGACCGAGCCCCTAGCATTAACCAATACAATTTACAAAATTATTGCTTAAAACTGACTTCTACACGAAGTGCTCGAAAAAGAGCGTATATTTATTTAAATCCATATAATAATAATTATTATTATATTAAACCTTACAATAGTACTACTATTAAAATATATTTGGTATATAGTAGCATTACAAATATACAAAGCACATTCGAACTTAGGTATATTCTAGCGTATGATTCGTCGATCCACGAAGGAGACTGTAAATCCTATACCTACCCTACAAGGTTTATAACCTTTACAAAAGAATAAAAATATTGCTGCACCGATATTTTACCGATAAAATAATAATAATTATAATGAATAATATTTAAAAAAAACCTCGAATAAACTTCTGAATGAAAACTAAATATTTTATTTCCAATAAAATTAGTTCCCAGTATGGTTAACGGGTGTCCACCGAAAGCCATGGGTCAGAAACGTAACATAATATTCAGAATTTATATAAAGTTATAAGCTATACCTAGGAGATCCTAACCTTTTTCCTTAAATTTATTCTAACCTCTAGTCTTTGTCAGTAAAGAAATGCCATGAATTTGAGCAAACAAAATGTCATTTATAAATTAATTCACGTTTTAAGAAATTAAGGTCGTAGAAAAAATCTAAATAAAGGTATTTAAATAACCCTTAACACTAGATTAGCATTTAAGACTGGCTTTTGCCCCTTGAGATAAAATGCTATGTACACTGTTCTTAAGTATAAAAAGTTACCTAATATATCTAAAGAAAGAAAAAGAGCTTAGCAGTAGGTATATATTAAGGTAAAGATAGGCTGAAATATTCAAGAAAATATTATAGTAAAGACATTTCTATTTTAGACATAAATGTCTACAGAATCTACACTATTTTTTCTTAATAATTATTTAAGTAAGTAAACCATTGTAATAGATGCTTAAAACTATTCATTGGTAGTACAATTGGAGGTTTAACTTTAAATCTTAGAGTAAATCTAAACGGTAAGAGAATGTAAACTTGACATTTTGGTATTATAGCTTAGAATAAGAAAAAAAAATCGTTTTAAAGTTGACTAGATCAATTTTGGGTTTGCGAAAATTAAGTTTTTTTGGCTGAACTTTATTACTAAAATGGGTGTTTTATAGTACATGAAAAGGTATGAAAAATAGTACCCGACTAGATGGAAATGCAAAATTCATCGGCTCGTAGCTCATCGATAGATTATCAGCTAAAACTGTGCATTAAATATAGAGTGAAATTGAGCCATTCAAGATCAGTGTTTTTATTGTCTTTTAGAAAAACAAAACAAAATCTCTAGAGAAAAATTTATTTGAATTTTGTAAACTGAATTGACCATACTCAAAGACGTGTATTTCGTTCAGTCATCAAAATGTTACAAAATCAAGGGTTAGACAATTATGTTGAATTCCCTTAAAGACAATAAAAAGTTCATGATTTATAAACGGCTCTTCTACTGTACATAGTACTAAAAATTGGCTTACACCACCTATGTTAGTTTCTAAAATATAAGAGCTGAGTACATACTAACTAGAATTCAAAAATATACAGTGTACTTTTAAGAACTGGCACTAAGAAACCTTCGTTGTTGATTACCCACATCTTTAAGCTTTAAAATAGTTACAGTAAGGCATTATAGGACGGTTTATACTTTAAATTAAGGCAGCTAAAGGCACCTAGTTAAACTAGCAAATATTTACACGCTATTGCATTGAAGTGATTGTTACCGAAATGGCAGCACTTAATGCTTCTACTCGTTGCTAGATGGCGTTGTTATAAAATATACATTCGTTGTAGCTTCACTTTGGATAAATTCTATTTTTTTTATTAGAAAAAGTGTTTACAACCTTGGTGCAAACGTTTAGATATGTTACGTCTACTCGTTGCTAGATGGCGTTGTACCGTTTTCAATAGATTTGGACGATTGAATTTGCATGTTTTGCAATGGTATTTTTAGTCCCCGCGGTGCTAGGATGAGTCTAGCAGGCGTCACGAGGACTATAGCGTACTCTCATTTATTCACGCCAAGGATTTTCGCGGCCTCGTCTGCGGAGGAGAGTAGCTTATTAATTGTTTTGTCGGGAATTCCGAGCAGTTTACCGATGAGGTCGCTGTTCTCCGGGTCGTTTTCGGCCTCTGAGGAGTATTTGCGCGATGTCATGTCCAGTTTGAGCTTCTTTTCGTACGGAGCGGAGGGAGGAGAGTTGTTGTTGTTGACGTTGCTCGGGATTTCGTTGCCTGAGCCGTCGTCGTCTTGGTAGCGATATCTGTAAAGACAGGAGAAATTAGTTGTGTGATTACGATTGCTTGCCAACTGTTTTGGTTAGGGTCAGTTACACGAAGTTTTTACTTTATTGGTTTATTGACTTTTATGATTTACAAGTGACTTGAAAATCCATCTCTAGATACTGTACTCACCCATTAGTCACAACATCTTCAAGCGGCGTGTTAGGCGGGGAAGCCTCCTCATCATCAGTGATTTCTTCCCTGTGCTTCTTGCGATGTCGTAGCATGCTGTGCTTCAGGGTGAAGCGACGTCGGCACAGGTCGCAAGCAAACGGCCTCTCTCCTGAATGAGTCCTCATGTGACGACGAAGGTCTTCGGCAGACCAGAATCGACGGATACAGAAGGCACAGACCACCTAGAAAAAAAAAATACATTGTAGGTTTTATTATGACACTAAGAAATCTTGCTTCGCGCGGGTTTTACAACTTGACAAAATTAGAGATTTCTTTATTAAATGTAACTTTAATTTAAAGTAAAAATATTATGCATTTAAACCTTCCGGAATAAATTCCCTAAATGATAGGGATAACTGCATCAAAGTTCGTTGCGGAGTTTAGAAGAACAACGCACACGTAAAGCGATTTTAATTTGTTAAATGTATAGATATAGATTTTGGTAAAACGTTTACTTTTAAGAACAACAGTCTGCATTACATATAGTCAGTTAAGATTCGAATCTTACCTTTCTGTTAGCATGATCAGGAAACTTTCCCCTTTCATCATCATCAGCGCTTTCGCTCCGGTCACTGGCTGCATCCAAGGCTCCCTTGCTGACCAGCTGTTCATACTCTGCCGTATGTCCCGTCGCCAAGTGCGATAGGGCTCCACTCCTGTCTCCGTAAGATGCTTCGCACAGATGGCATTTGAAAACTAGACCAGCTTCATTTGTTTCTTCCACAATTTCAGGGTTTGGGGAGCCTGGCTGAGAATCAGCCCCGTGTCTTGAAGACATGTGTTTTTTCAATGTTTCGAGCGATGAGAACGTACTTGTTGGACAAGAAACGCATTTGTAAGGTCTTTCTGGCACTGTTCTAGTGTCGTTTATTGGCTGTGGTGGGGATACTGTATCAGGGATCGGCTCAGCTAGGATAGCTCTGGCAGAACCTCCATGTTTTCTCAATAGATGGCGGTCGCAGTTCGACTTGGTGGTGAAGAGAAGTGTGCAGTGTGGACACTTGAAAGGTTTCTGTCCGGTGTGCGTGAGGACGTGGCGACGGAGGGATGATGACCAGGGGAACTTGCGGTGGCAGTAGGGACATGAAACACGGTTAGGTGCTAGGCTGTAAGCCGACTTCTTTTTTGGTGGAAGAGCTGTGTCCGTTTCCGATCTGAAAATAAGTAGGAAATAGTTAGGTTATTAAAAGCGTTTTTTGAGGGTGAAGAGAGTCACTATTCTGCCATTCAACTATTATAATTAAAAAAAACCTAAATGTTTAATGGTGCCCAAGATACAGACTGTGCCTAGTTTGGGACCAACGCTCTTTCCATATTGTAATTTTTATGATAACATAAACGATTTTTAGTTTTTACTTTACTATTATTTCAAAATTATTTTTATGTAAATGTGTTCAAAGATTCAACTTACTTATTTTCATCACTGCCAGAGTTATTTCCCTCGCTTGTGGAGGCGACTAGGCCCTCTTCATCTTCCTCCTCGTCGCTGCGAGTAGGCACCACAGGAATGGGTAGTGACTCTTGAGTCGGCGAGATAGAATTCGTTCCAGAGTCAGTCTTATCATTGGTAATAGGAACAGGCTTATTGATCAAGTTTCCAGCGATTTTAAGGTCAAAATCCTTAGTCATTTCCTGCTGGCATGTAGCCATAAGGATTTCAGCTGCCGCACGGCGCGCCGCGGTATGTTCTTCCGACTTGTTTTCCTGGTCAGGCTCCTCATCTATTACTAGGGTATCTTCTTCATCTTCCTCATTGTCGGCTACTTCATCAGAATCTCGTCGCACAGGCGAGCGTTCAGATTGTTGCAAAGGCCTTTCAAGATGGCGAGCTAGTAAGGCGAATTTCATGCGATCAGTCAAAGAGTCAGATGTTGGGTACGGTGGTGGCGCCCTCGGAGCTGGTCTTCTCACACTCCAGTGCTGAGGATGCTGTTGCTTTACATGACGTTCCATGTTAGACCGGAGGGTAAATCTCGCTGAACATTGAGAGCAGGAAAAAGGCCTTTCAGTTCGGTACCTCCTTTGTTTCTGCTTGGGCATCAAAACACCGTTCTTTATTACCATCTTCACAGAGTCCGTTTGCGGGATGAGAGTGTTATTCATAGGTGGGCGTGGAGATTCAGGGTGTGGCGAAGGTATCGGAGAGATCGATGGCGGCGGTTTCAGTTCCTCTTCTTCAGGCTCAATCTTAGGCTGACTGTCCTGGTCATTAGGAACCAGTCTACCACCAGACATGCTTAAACCTCGAATAATTTCTTTCTGTATGTGCTGTTTTATTTCGGCAAGTTCCTGGGAATCAGTTGGGTGAGGAAAAAACGAAGGTTGAAGTAAGTAAGGAGCGATAGGAAAGGATGGTGGCAAAGGTAAACCAGGGATTCCAGGAACTGTGCCGGCGTACAGCTGCGAAAGCTGGGTGGCATAGTAAGATGGATCGATTTTAGGAAGGGAGTTTTCAAAAAGTCTTTGCGAAGCTAAGAGGAATCTTGTCTTTTCGTATGCTGAAGCGGCGACGCTCGCTGGATCAGGCTCGAAGGAGGGACGTGGTGGGGCTTTAGGCTCCTCAGAATCGGTGTCACGTTTCTTCTTACTGAGATCAAGAACATCACAACTATTATTGTCACTCGTGCTCAAGTCTACGGGAGCTTCTTCATCGTACGAATCGTGTGAGATATCATTTTGCTTGTATGTGATTTCTGGTGGCCTGAACTCAGGTATTTGCGTCAGCTGACCAATACCCTTCACTTTAATTCGAGGTTGAGGCTGCTCTACGTCTCTTGGCATAGGCAGAGGTAGAGGCGACTCAGGTAATGGCAATGGTAACGGTTTGGTGGTTAAGTTAGTAACTGGATGTCTGTCAGTAATGAAACTTGGAGCAAAGTGCGTGAGTGGTGTATCGCGTCCCGAACTTTCGTTTCGTCTATCAATGTCAGGGGTGTGGAAAGCGAGTGATCTTTTCACTTCATCCCTTGCAAGTTTTGAGTTCACTTCATCATTATTAGGATCTTCAGACGGGTGGTAAATTATCGAGCGCTTCACATCTTCTCTTGTGACTTTAGCATGTCTATTTCTCAAGTGTCGCTCACAGTTGGCTTTTGTAGTAAAAGCGTAATTACAGACGGCACATTCATACGGCCTGTCCCCGTTATGTGTACGCATGTGACGTACTAACGCAGCCTTATCTAAAGAGGCATGAGGGCACATGTTACACTGATAAGGTCCCGGGCCCGTTCCGCTCAAGTGCACTCTATTGTGTCCCTTCAAAGCTCTTAGGTTAGGGAACTTGGCAGGGCACAACCTACAGGGGAACTCTCCACGCAGCTTCATTCGTCTGAACTCAGCTGCGAAATTGTCTTGGGTTTCCTCTTGATCTCTATCCTTAATAATGGTGTCGGGAGGGGTAAGCACCGAACTTTCTAAAGACACTCTTGTGCCGGTGAGCCTCTCTAAAAGGCCACCAGCTGACGTGACGTTTAATATCGATTGAATATCTGCCAAATCGCGAGCGGCATCGATGTGTCTAATGCCGTTGGTAAGATGATTATCATCGAATTTGGGTGTGAATCTGTCCATTGGTGGTGTCAACGTGCCGGGAATACCAAAAGACCTGTTTCTGAGATCTAATTTGGCAAAGAAATCCTCCCTGCGATCTCGTTCAGGGCTGGCCGGGATGCGGGTCGTAGAGAGGCACGATTTCCTATGAATGTCCAAAGCTTGTCCACAAGGGAAGTCTCTGTAGCACATGTCACATCTATAACGTTGATCTGTCACTGACACATGAGGGTTTTTTTCACAGACTCCTCTGGCAATTTCAGGAAACTTCTTGCTTGAGAAATCGACGAAGGTAAGATCGTCGAAGCCAGTCTTGGTGTCGTCACTGTGCGCAGTGAATCGATGGATGTCGAAAGCGTTGACCGAGTCGAATCGCTGCCGGCATTTGGGGCACTCGAACCTTGCTGTTCTTTTGTCCATCGGGATGGGTGACGGTGACGTGGACGCGGCACGTTTGCGCGCTCTCCTCAAATCTTCCTCCTCGCTCCTGTCAGATCGGTTGTCACTGTCGATGCTCGTCGTCCTAGTGACGCGCAGCTCTTGCTTTTCAATTTGAACGCCGTCCATTTCTTCGTCGGCCTCGATTTTAGCTTCACTGATGACCTCCTCTGTTTTGATTTCTGTAACAAAAGAGTACATGTTACAATTGATTACGGATTGTATGTTTGAATAACGCGGGGCGCTTTCTTACAATTCCAAGAAAAGTCGACAATAGATGAGTCAGGCAATTCACTTGTGTGAGGTCGCCATATTAGAATAATAATATCAGATATTATTATCATCATTGGAAACGATTCTAGCAACAATTTGCTGATAGATTTTTAATTTATTACCTAATTATGTGTTTGTTTGTCGCTACTCGATAACAGATGGCGTAGTTTTGTTTTGCAGTAACCTATGCGCAAACAAAAGCTATCTTCTCGATCTAATCATAAAATATAGTGTACATCACCGAAATAGCGAATCATCGAAGTAAATTGAAACCCAAAAGCTTTAGCCATCTTTATTTATATGAAAACAACCTTAAACATAGTTAAATACGAATCAAAATCGAACAACAGTCTCCATCCCTAAAATTCTCAAACCACAACAAAGTTCTCGTCGGATGATTCACACTATCTTTTGTTTTAAAACGAACGGTAACTTTGAATTAAAAAAGTGATCTTGCAGCTACGAAATAAAGCGTATTTCTGCTTGTTTCCATTCCAGCGAGCCTCGCTGAGTCTATAGGGCACAAAAATCAATAAGACTGACACCTAGTGGGCTATAGCTAGAGGAGTGTATGGTTGGCAAGCGACTGAGTCACGTAAATGCTATCAGATCGTTGTTTTGTGAAAAGTAGCGATTGTGAGATACTTTAGGGACGTGCTATGAATAAATACATATATTTGGTGGGTAATTCCATAAGCTTCACGCTCGATTTTCAAGATTATGGAATTCACAAACTTTTAAAGCACTAAAGAAACCCAAACAGACAGAAAAATTCAAGTTGTTTGAATGAAGTCGTTTAGTTGAAAACCGAGATAGTACTGGAAGGAAAATACGTCAAATCAAATTTATAGAATTATACAATTCAACAACAGAGGAAATAAATGCTTTTTACAATATTCCGCCGCTGAATGAAAATTTACTCTCCGTTAGTATTTTTTTTTCTAAAAATAGTGTGGGCCTCAAAACTGTACCTTGAGGTTCACCTAATGTCTACGACCATTTAAAACCCTTTTAAAGGGATTTTAGGCACAAATCATCTAATATTCACATAAATAGCCAAGTTAGATCTCAAAGACACCCATATTTTTTGTTTCAATCACTCTCAGATTTCCAAAAAAGATACGTAGATTAGAATAAGGCTATCAGATGCTTTCGTGAAATAGTAGCATTTGTAGCATATTTTAACGAACGTGCGTTGAATAATTTCATTTACATCTGGCTGGTGAAACACAGATTTTTATTGAGATTACTTCGCACCAATGTGTTTGAATTTAGCGATGTTCTATTTACAGATTCTAAGAGAAGCGATAAATCAAATGAAGAACATGATTAAAACCTTATTTCTTGAAATCTCGATATTTTTCTATCCTATGCTAACAATCACCAGTCGCTAAGGCTTATAATCGCATTTAACACATCCGATATTATCGTTCAAGATTCTTGAGGTAGGTTAGTCACAAAGAATTTTATTCCCTACTTGATTTAAAAGAAAACATACTGAATCATCTGCTTATTATTATGATACTCCTGGCTATCACTTAAGTCTGCTAACAATCATGTCTATGAACTGCGTAGTAACCTACCCAGATAAACGGGTCTATCAGTGAATAAATATTTCAACCAACACATTCTAATTGATCACTAACCAAATATTATGCCAAATATTATGGCAGCACTGAAACACACACTGAAGTTAAGAGGCATTACGGCAACACTACCACCACAGACTATATGAACCACATTTTCATGGTTCCCGACACGGAGTATGTTCCCGTCATGTCAGGTGCACAGTTCTTCAATGAATGTTTAACCAAAAGAGGAACGAGTCCATAGTAATTCCCGAGCAGGACAATGTATCTGACTCATAGTACGTCACTAACCTACATAAACGAGATTACTAATCAATGCATAATACCAAATAAGGTATAAAATGAAATTATATAATTAATAATTGTCATTTACCGCGTTTTGGGCGGGAAGGAAACGCTTAGTTTTAAATATAGACAGGTCCATCATTATCGACAGCCAGAATATCATCCGCTGCGTTAATGTATTAATTAAATATTTTCTCTAGGTATGGGTATTATTTAGATCAAAGTTACTTTTAGGAACCTTTTTTCCTGGTAATATTATATAATTCGAACTTATTTTAATTATAAAACTGTCAAGCTTAGCTACTGTAAATGTACCTACTACTATATCTATTCTTTTAATAGCATGATTGGAGACAAAGAGAAAATAATGTTAAAAGCATGTCAAATCATAGCTATGTGTTGTAAAACTGGCACAAATCTAGAGGATGTGAAACAAAGCACAGTACCTATATTTCATGACGTAATAGATACAAAATTCGACACCATCCTCCAGTTTTGTGCGAATTCACCTAAATTACTATAGTCGTATATCACGCGTATTTAGATAAACACATCCGTTGAGACTCAAATTACACAGAAATTGTTGACATCAGTATGTTTTTCTTGCATGAAGAAATGAATGAAAAGGTGTACAACTGTACAGAATTTTAGGTGCAACTGTTAAGATTTCGGTATTCACCCTCCATAAAAGCGATTTTCGTTTGCAAATTTTCCCGGATCTGATATTTCGGGGAGGGAGATTTGTACCCCTATTTCAACCCCCTGGCTACGCCCATGAGATTTCCCCCTAGGGAGACAGACTGCCCCAACACAGAGGACGGTAGAGTGGGCGTTTTGAGCTTTATCAGGCGAATATCTGCTTTATAAGAGAAAAGTAGACGAGAATTTTACTAGTTATCTAACAGTAGTTCGTTAGCGCTAAGATTTCTTCGAAGCCAAAAGCTTGAGTAAAATGATTTCTCCGGATTTTCAATACAAGCCCCTTCTGTGATATGAATTTGAAACACCCGTGTGTGCCAAAGTCTGCATCTTCCAAGGGCATCTTCATAGAGCATGTTTAGCAGTAGTCTGAATCACCAATACTAATACTATCAAGTCAACACTAGGTTCAGCGCCAAGAGTTGAAAATCCAACAGTGCAATAATATTTAGGCGGCGTTTATTTAGATGTTTCCTAGTGTTAGTGAAAACTGGCAAACTTAAATCTTTTATCATCGTCACGAGCATCGATACCTCATTTGCATAAAACCTTTTTCTCATCATAATGCCACTCAGTTCACATAGCCAGCTTTTGAAGAAACCATGAACAAGCAAATGTATCGTGTCGGGTTTTCTTAGCAATAATCATTTCACGCAATCTTGTCTGAAACTTGATGCGTGTGCGCGTTGTGGAACGGTGTCACACCAGAGTGTAACAATTTTGTTGTTGATCTTTCTGTGGTTGATGTCTTATAATTAAGGATCTTTTTGTCCAGTTAGGCAGGCGAAAATTTCTAATAAGTTTTATTAGAATTGTTGTTACTGAATACTGTGTTTAAATCATGAGAAAAGTGAAGGATTACTTTTCAAAGCGACATGGGATATTTAGGAAAACTTAAGAGATCTTTTAAGGTCATATTATTACACCGACCATTAGAAATATTCGAGCGTTTTACCTGAGTATTCACATTCGTAGACTCGGAAAATTCCGAACACCACATACGAACCACAGATTACACCAATTGTTTTTTTTTTTTATTCGACGGTGTAACTACAGCCATATTTTACGCAACATGTACGAGGAAAACAAAAGTGAAGTTTTAGTCGCGAATGTGTCGAAATTGAAAACGTATTTATTCTCGGAAACGCTCTGAAATGCGCTAAATGCACGCTTTTGGCAGCACGCGTTCAACGAACCAATGAAATTATGATTTATTGTCAATAAATGGATGTAATGAAATGTTACTGTGCAATAACAGGGAAAAATGACGTGGGAGAGCCAAATATGACATATTTTTGTCAGCTGTGGTCAGGAAAAATTGATTCATATTCAAATTCCTCTGACGTTGATGAACAGGACATTACAGATAAGTTCATGTTCGTAATGTTCGGATGCATGTGGTTTAATTTGCCTTTAGTAGAGGTGAATGATCTCAACAAATTCCTTATAACCTTCACAAGCGTCAGGTGTGTTACGTTAAGTAAACGGTTCTAGCTAAATTAGCCATCTTTGACACGATTGATCACTGCGACCGACCTATGTGGTCTATCAATAACAATAGCTTTAGTAAGCTACAAAACATTAAAAGTATCATAGTTTTCAGCCCTAGGAGCTTTGATGAATCTTTTATATTACTAGACCCGAGATTTTCGTCCAACCGTCCGTCTTCGAGCTTCTTAGCGAAAATAAATTCTCCATCGAGCACCGGATGACCAAAAAGAATTCTTATATTAATATTCAACGTTCAGTAACACGTGTAAGGGTCATCAAAATAGTACAATCACGGAATAAACACTATCCGAATTCAACGTACACTCGAGTTCAATAACTTCATATACGGAGAAAAGGTGTGACATAGAAGCGCTGGCGCACCGTGACTTCCTCCTTCCCGCTTATTCGGAATTTAAATCGACCTATCGCCATCCCGAAGTGTCCCGAAGTGAGCCGAAGTTGCACGACAATAACTCTTATTGTCTGCATAATAAGATGGTTGTCTTTCTAACGGTGGGCGGCGCATATTATAAGCTATTTGATTGATATGTCGGGGACGTCGCACAGTACCGCTGCTTTCTTCAACACTCCAATGAGCCTCAACGGTACTGAATTACACCATGTAGTATCTCCAAGCCGTCACTTATGGTGTCGCCATCGGCAATTACCTGACCATACGGGTTTGCTTTCGCAACTGTTGTTTTGCTGGGAAATTGGAGTATTTTGCACGGTATTGTGGTCTAGTTAGGCGTCCCTGGCGGTAAAGTTAAGTTTGTCTGTGACAACTGAGACAGCTATTGTCTAGAAATTGATAATGTGGTGCGCGGACGTTCATTTTGTACGTTTGTTAGCGTTGTACTCGTTTCGGATCTCGGGGGAAACTTAATTATGGGTTTTTTACAATTGGTACGACATTTTGGTTGAGATAAGTACTTACTTTCTATTTGTCCAGCCAATTTGTCATTGCAAAAGGTGCTTGTTTCTTAAAACGACAATGGCATCAGCACTACCACAATTCAAAGATTTAGTAAAAAGCTTTCAATCACAAAAATTTCCAGTATCGTCTATCAATTCCTATAAAAAGTTGAATGAAGAAAAACCAGCACGACTAAAAACAAATAAAATCAACAAAACATAGTTTTATACCTCATCATCACTCTATGGTCGTACTGTTTATGGTTTTAAGATGGCGTCCTGATTAATGCAAGTCAGGAGCGAGCCTTCCGCAGTAACGGTGCTGTTATGATGCCACGTTGATGTCTGCCTTCAATATTTTATAGGACGTTATAGTTCTGTTGGTTACTGGGACGTTTGACTGGTTCCTGGGCTGTCTTGCGAAGTTTTCGGTCCCAGATCTAAGGATAACTTTGATGGAGAAGAATTTAAGGAACTCCCTCCAAATTGTTTTACGGTAGTGTAAATAGCTTTAAAGGGTTTTTAATGTCGTCCTGTTGTCCTTATTTCAATCAATATTAAATTGTTTGGGTTGAATATAAGATATACCTAGTGTTACAGATTTTTCTATCTCTGTGTAATTTTGTTCCAATGCATGTCAACTGAATTGGGTTGTGTGGAAATAACTAGATAGATTGACGTTTCTAAGGAGGTCCAATAGAGAACATATTCATCATGGAGTCATTTTCATCGTCCATCCTCCTGCCTTCCCTTATACAAAATTATTAGGGGCGGCGTAACATGTTATCTTCTTCCATACAAAGAAAAGAAAGAAAGAAAAAGAGATATATATATATATATGTATATCTCTCTTAGTCGTCATCTTAGAAGTCCCTCTCTCTAGCCATATCATCTTTTACATCGATGTCATCAATTCTAAATTGATTATCAATTATAATACATTATGAAATTAACGTCTTTGTTTTCAATTCAGGGGAAGTCGCTGATTTAATTACTTACTTATACTTGTTATTAGAAAGAGCGATGTATCATATTCATCATTAATGTGTTTATTAATATCTAGTGTTCGACTTAACGTGTGTGTTTCCAATGAAATAGAAATATTCGGCGTAGTCGGAATTTTATGAATTAAATATGTTTATGTTAACGAAACTTGGGTCGTTTTACAGGTGTCTTGTTTCAATGCCTACGTAAAGACGTGTTTTGACATGTATTGGAGATTAGGAGGTGATCCAATTATCATTGTAACAACTATCGTTGCGTTTGTGTTTTGTTTGTTCAGTAATGGAATTACGTTCTTAAAATATAATGATGAGACCTTTTTTGAAGATGCAAGAACGGAAGCAATATGGGTAGGTAGGTATCTGGGAATCACAACGGAGTGACTCCTTTGATACAGATTTTTGAAATAAGTACACAGGTATAGCGTAAGCATGTCCTACCTAAGTATATTACGCAATATAGCAAAGGGGTTTTCTTTCAATTACGTAAACCTGTGTATCTTCACACTCAGAACTATTCCTCTATTACTAAGCACTTAATCTCGAGAGCACTTAGGACAAAACAAACAGCCAACAAAGATCCAATTGTACCTTCTAGTGACGTCATCCGATAAAACGAAATCTCGATACGAAATCGATCAATCGCACGCCCAAAAATGGTTTCCACTCGATCGCTCGCTTTCTCCGAACGGAAAAGCGTCCCAATTAGGCGCATACGCAAGTCGCGGGAGGAAGAGGGGGGTACTGGGCAGTAGAGATGTGAATAATTGAATGTTAATTCGTTTAGGGCCCGAGAGATGGCAGGACCGTCGACCCGGTGTTCGTGATGAGGTTACCAAGCGATGCCACATATTTCTTGTTGAGTGCTTTGACACTGAGTTAGTTTGGATGTGGCTTGATTGATAGGCAGACAGACACGCGTATGGTTTAGTGGTTAATCTGAATAATAAAGCAGGATTTAAAAGAAAAAATAAGTATTTCTTAACAAGATAATTGAATAAAAAGTTAAAATCCATTAAATATTTCATTTAAGTGATTTTTTTTTTATAGTCTCAAAAGAATAGCGAATATTCGTAGATTATATTTTTCCTTTTTATTATATATTTTTTTTAATATTATTAGGGACCATTCCGTGAAAATTGTCAGGACAAGTTAAGATTAAAATTAATGTTAAATTTTTATTCTTCTAATAAAACTGTGACGTGAACACATATAATACCAATGCTAGGTGTTTTGTTTTCATAATATGTATTCACGATCATAAAGTAGCAAATATATTTCAACCACAATAGACTTTACATACACGTGGAAGCCTATTGATTTAATTAAGAGTAACACAGACGTACGTAGTTTTTATCAAGTTTTATATAAATCATGTTAAGCACCTTGTGGTAACAATGAAAATAAGTCCTAGCCAATAAAAAGTACATTATAGTCTATGGTCATAGACAGAAAGTGTGCTAGTCTATGGGTGTCATATTCGAGTTAGCTGTAACATATTATTATAATGATAGCAATACGTATAATATCTTAGAACAATGCCTTATTATTATTCCTCTAAGTATTGGGGCGCTCTGTAGAGCTCAGCTTAATTTATTAGCCAGTGACTTCAATCAATTCCTTATTTGAAATCTAATTGGCTATAGGCCAGTTTGAGTCGTCTATGGACGCGAGATATTGTTATCTATGGTATTATATTAAAAATCGAAGTCTAATGGCTTTTTTTTTAATTCCGTAAGTAAAAAGTGACTTTTTAAAAGAAATTTTTCGACGTCATATTTTAGGTTGTTAATAGTTTTTGTTAGAATAAGATTGTATTCATTAATTAGGTATGAGTGGGTAGGTATTTATATATATTTTCCGGGTTTAAAAAAAAAACATAAGTACATATTTACCCAAGAACTCATTTAAAAAGTGAACCATAGCAGATAATTACAAGAAATTGTGACAGTCCTCTACGGGTTCGTCATTATTTGCCGTTTTTTATTTACAAACAGCAATTAGGGCCGGAAGACGACACAAATGGGTTATCAGATAAAGTACCGTTAGTGCTACACCTTCGACAGACGTCCTAATCGGTCAGAGGACATTGAGAGCACCTAAAATGTTTAGCGAGACATTAAACTGTTGATAAATACCTATTTGCATTTGGTGCTGATAAAAGTAGTTAAAAATGCGAACGTTTTGTTAAAAGTTTAAGAGTTATTTTCGTTTTAAATGGGAAATGAGTATGGATGTAGTTTCAATTGCAGTTGTTTTTTTTTTTATAAATGTGCTAAGAAATGGCACGTGTATCGATAAAATACAAGAGACGAAATGTCTCTCTCTTTGTCTAGCCTTTTCCCAACTATGTTGAGGTCGGCTTCCAGTCTAACCGGATGTAGCTGAATACCAGTATTTTACGTGGAGCAACAGCCTATCTGACCTCCACAACCCAGTTACTGGGTAACACGATACGTCTTGGTAAGACTAGTTGTAAGACTTTTTGGGCTTCTGACTACCCGAAACGACTGTCAAAGATCTACGAATGACAGCCGGGACAAACTGCAACAGCTTAACGTGCTTTCCGAGGCACGTAAGGGTCTCGAAATATTTACAGTAGATGGTCATCCATCCACGAACCGACCGGGACAAGCGTAGCTTAATAACCTGCGACCGACTCGTGCGGCTGTTCTCATTTAGCTACGAGCCCCTCAATAAAATACAAGTATCGATAAAATACAAGAGATGATTAATGTGAGTTATGTGTCATGTCGTAAATTGATTCACAATTCCTGTTAAGATGATTGTCATGATAATAGCGGAAAAAGGAAGTAGATTAGTGAATCTAATCTAGAGAATGTTTTGTGATTTCCTAACACTGCAACATAAGCATTTGTTCCGTATGATTCATATGGAGTGTCGTTTAAATATGTATCTTACTAAAAAGTATTTTTCGTGTTCTACTTTCTTTATCTAGGCCTTGATTTTAACGCTAATTTGGAGAGTCTTGTTTTAAAGAAAAAGCTGTGCGGAAAATCCCAAGTAGGTACCTTCATCCAAAAAATATTTTAAGGCAGCGTTGGAAAAACTAAGGAATGATGTATGCAATATTTATCTACCAATTCAAGACTGTTATGTTTATTATGAAGGTGTTATGAGGTGATGGATGACATAAGCAGTAAGTTATTCACAAGAAAAAATATATCTAAAGCTTTCCATTGTTCCTATTCGAAGCTAAGCTCCATTCTAGATATCACTGAATCTATTGGTTTAAGGTACCGTTGTCTGCATGAATGGCCTTAAGATGTCTGTTGACACAAGTGTATGGCACAAAAGGATGTTAGGATCTCTCTCGAGATTGCCGCGTCGGCTGAGCAAACCGAATTCCGTGTCCGATTGTCTTAATGAGTGTCTAATGAGATATTTTGTGTTATGTTTGGCTTACGAAACTTCGCCTTGGTTTTGTTAAATCTTACTGTTTGAACAGTGGGTCTTAAAGGGCTTTATTGTACCGCGTGCGTAGAGGAATTTTGTTTACGGATCACTGATGGTCTGGGTAGAATTTGATCGATATGTAATTAGTATGTTATCTGATTTGATGGTATCGTAATACGTGTACCTACTGGCATATACAGATTTAACCATAATGGATTTAACAAATCAGATCAGTCATGACAACATAGGTATATAGTATTTTTTTACACGTGTAGAACACATGAAAAATTAGTTAATACAGCAATAAGTTTCCATAGAATATTTGAAATATTATCATTTATGTCATATTAATTGCATGAAGGCAGAATTTTCTAGTAACGTGTCCTCCAAGTGCCGTAAATGTTATTTGAAATAACAATTGTAGATACACACCTGTGATGGCACGCCACACAGATAAGAAGAATATACTCGGTTTAATTACTTCTATTTGAAGTATCAATAAAATAGACGATAAAAATTTGCTTGCAAGCCTCGGCTATTTTACATAACACTATAATGAAGAATCCGTCCGATATGTCGCTCAATACCGGATGCCAAGTCATAAACATTATCAGCTGTTCTAAAACGTTGTAATAAAATATGAGGGTAGTCGTATAAATGCTTGGGTGTCGGACACCGCGCGTGCGCGCCATCAGTCGTCAAGTTGCTGTCGTTGAGCGCATAAGCATCTTGTTGCACCGGAGATGCGATGAATGGTGGTCTTAATCTTAATTGATGGTGATTGAAATGTATGAATAGAATGCTGACTTGATAAACAGTTACATGATCATTGAATGATTGTGAATAAAACGTGGTAAACAGTACTTACGTTGCGAAGATGGCGGTTCGGCCGCGGGAGGCGCGGGCGCACTGGCAGCACCCTGCATGGCCCGCGACGGTCGACCGCGCCTGCGCCTATATAGAAAAGAAAATAATAGTTAACAAATTTTTTTTTTTATCTATAGACTTTCATGAATCTATTAGAATAACCTTGCACTAAAATTACCTACTGCTAATTTATCCTTTCTTTTGTATTAAAAAGTTTTCATAAATTTATATTTATTTCAGGACTTGTCCGCGGAAATATTAAATGATGGTTAACGTATTTGGAAGCAGGTGTGAAGTTAAATGAACTAAAGGCTGAAATTAAATAAAAGTAATTGAACGGCTTATTAGTTTAATTTAATTTAATGTTTATATTCTTAACACTTCAAGTTTACAGTATTCTTCATAATGTATGGTACCCGTATGTTTTAATTATATGTTTAAAGCGGTTTTATCAAGCGCTCATGTGGTCTTCTTAATCGCTTTTTTATACTTTTTGATAAATAAATGTAAAAAAGGATCATTTGACTTTTATTTTGCATTTTTAGCAGCTATAAGTATAGTAGTTGTCGTTACCATGATCGCAATAAATATTTATAGGTATGTCTTTGTGAAAACCGTTTTAGTTTATAATCTATCGGTATTATTTCCGTTAGATTATAAAGTGTCGTAAAATTGTGAACTGGGTGAAATGGGTTAGATTAGTTTAGAACTGAACTAACTGTAGAAAAATATGGAAGACTTAAAAAAGAAACCTGCGCCCAGCAAGTCAATATAATATGGAACATTTTGAATTGATGATTTGAAACAGTGAAAACAGTATTTTAATTCTAGTTGTATGAAGTAGGTAGGTACTTATGTAAATATCAGTACCTACTAGACGTTGTGCATTATATAACTTTTCCGAGGATAAAAAGATAAGACATTGTACCCAAGTATTATATCAACTTAAAAAAACTAAAGTAAATAAGTGAAAATGTTCGATAAAACCAGCTCGTAAGTGACAAAGAGTATTGAGTCACATGTTATCTGCGGCTTCCTGCGACACTTGACGCTAATCATCGATCGGCGAGAAATGAGGGTACCTAATCTACGTACACCTATCTGCTGGGTGGGGCCGCCAGCTTCGAGAACTGGCTTGAGACTGTCCTGCGGGGTAATTGCGTAACACACTTACAGTAGCAATGGCTTTAATTTTGACAGTTCTACAACATTCATTGCGTTATTTACGTTGTTGAGCAAGACCAATTTTTCGAACATATGTGAAGCTATGGATTAGAAATTTCCTTCAATATCACCCTGTTTATTTTGATTAGGCACTTTGATATTCTATTTTAAAGCTCATTACATAAAGGATAAACAATAAAGATTTAGGTCACACAAACATTATTTGGTTAGATCATCTGGAAAACCCTTGAACAAAAAATAATCAATTCGTGATTTGTAGGTAATGATAAGATTGTCAAAGTAAAAAAGATAGACCTGCGAAATCATAATAAATACTTTATTTTCTTTTGAAATTATAGCCACAGAAGTTAGTCAGCTGGCTAATAATTCAGTGCGCCTGCGCGTCTCGCCATTTATTATAATCCAGACAATGTATGCTAATAACTCAATTGACTGGCAGGCTACTAATGTTACTGCATGGATTGTCTTAAATGAAGTTATATTTAGCATTGCTGAAAACATCGAAATACATCGTACCTAATAGCTGATGTGTATTTCTAAAAATGAAAGTAAAATATCTTGTATTTTTGAGGTCATCATTATTTCTACTAGTAAGTAAGACGTATTATGCTATCTAAAATACAAGTAAAATATTTAGCAACTGGTTTGCAACTGATTTTGATGTATCATTCATATATGGCATTCTGCATCCTATTGCATATATTAAGGGAGAAAAGTTTTTTTTTTTTCTGTATTCTGTGTGCTCTAAATCATCTACAAAACAAAATCAAGCAGGGCGTACTTTAAACTTAAAACTTTGTAAAGAAAATACATACAAAAAATAAAATAATAATATTTTTGTACCGTCCCAAAATTTTCCCGTTACCGCATGGCGACCCTACTCCGTTCGCTTGTGCAGCGCACGCGCGTCTGACCTATTATAGTCCAGACAATGCGAGCGAATAACCCGCGGCTGGTATGCGACTAGTTTTGTACTTATGTACCTATTACCTGCGCTTACTAGTTACCTGCCACTCTGTTCGTTACTTAATGTACTGGTACTGGTAGCGTTATGCTGTCTACTTGGTCTGGTTTAGGTGAACTGGATTTTGATTAGTTTATGTAAATGTAACGCTAAGCATAGAAGTTAAGGGGTTTATACAATGTCGCCCATCGGCATGTGGCACCCGCATTTTTCTGAATGTTCATGAAAATGTATCTTGATTTTTTTTTTCAATTTTTTTTTTCGATTTCCCCCTTTTATTTTATGAACTTAAACTTGTTTTTTTTAGAATTAAAAATGTTTTCCCCTCCGTTTTTTTGCATTAGTTGTCAAATTTTAATAAAAATATTAGTTAATCCGATAAAATAACTCATAAGCTTTTAGAAATAATAAACAAAATCCAAATCGAACCAATTACGTCGGAGATATGGCAAATGCTACTCAAAACATAAAAAATTGAATAACATGAAAAATGTCAAAGTTATTTTTCGATAATTTTTCATGAATATTCAGAAAAATTTGGGCGGTCACAGCCGATGGGCGACATTGTATAAACGTTGCTTAAAGTTAAGAGACGTTTACACACGCCTTGTTTTCCCGAAGGGTTTTGGGCAGAGGAGAGGTGTAGGTACTAAAGTACACCCACATTTCGCCAGTTATAGTCAGTTGCCCAGAGAGGTGTAGCCCACGTTCGCACGGACGTAAAAATATCGCGGCAGATCGCGCACCGAAATTTCAACTCCCGGTGCTGAGTCGAGCATTGAGAATCCAACTAAGTGCATCCCCAGCGCGTCGAAATAACATACTGTTTGATTTTCAACTCTCGGCGCTAAGCAGAGCGTTGTAAAACCAGTGTGCGAAAAAAAAATCGCCTAGGGAAAAAATCGCTCGTGCTATCCCTGGGCTTAAACGCCAAAAATTTATGGTGAAACAGTCTCTCATTACTTAACTTTACGCAGCGTTTATAAATAAGGGGTAAATCTTTAATGTAAACTTATTGATTTTGTGTTTGAAGAGCAGTTTGGGCCAACAAAAGCTTTGAGTAAAAAAAAAATTGCACTTTTTCGCTTTTCATAAAATTATTACCTACTGTCTCAGACCAACAAAAAAAGGAAGACAGCGCGCCGCGAACATTAAAAGTGAAGCCACAAAACCGTGCTCCAGCAAGTAAATACACCCGCTCACGCACACACCTACACTAAAACCATGCTCATCGCTCTTAGTACGTCATGAATCGTCGTCTAGTTAACATTGATTAAAAAAAATATAATTATGCTTTCCTGTGTAGTGAAAACTTATAAAAACAATAGCAAATCACAAAAAAAGTTTCACGGAATCACTTTTCACCCCTAAGCATTGATGTACTTACTTGAAATAACATCGTTTTTTATTAAATTAATTTTAGGTTACTTGGAACAAATAACCTCAACAAACGAAAGCAGAAACTTAAAGTGCGAGGGTTGCCAGAATATGATTTAAATTTTTCCCATTCGATTCAACAAATTTACATGATGTGATTTCTTACTTCGAGTGCCGACTTGGCTGCCGTCGAAAACCAGCGTGGTTTGTTCCGATAATTTTGATAACAACGACCTTTCGAATCGTGGACTTCGCCGTGTGACCAAAAGCTATATGGTTAAAAAAACTTTTTGTTTGTTACGATTTATCTTGATATTACTTTTCTTCAGAGTCAGTGATTTTGTTGTTGTGATCTTTTTGTATTTAATAAAGGTAATTGACAATATAATTACCTATATTATTTCAAAACAATTTACATAATGACTTCATACATACCTACGACAATGTTATGATTTACGCTTCAACAAACTTATAATTGAATTTCTATGTGCATGGTTATCGAAAGAAGCTGTATTTCACTTCTTTCAATCCCAAGACACTGTCGCGGGTAGGGTTAACTTACACCTAAAGATACACCCTATAGTAGAACTAAATATATGCTAATTTTAACTTTTACACACTTCACACTCTCGCACACGTCACACAATTAGGCGCATTTTTGCCTTTTTCTCTGTATTAAGCTCGTTCATTTAGGTATATAAAGTTATTTGATTTTTCTATAGTTTAAAACTAACCTATTTATTTATATTTTAAATTTTTTACATTCAATTGCAAATTAATGGATATTTCTAACGCCCGTATTACAGAACCTCACTCAAAACTCAAGCATTACATAAAACTCGTTTAAAGCCTTGTGATTGGTTAAAACTAGCTTTAAGTAATGCTTGAGTCTTGAGTGAGGTTCTGTAATACGGGCCTAAGTGGAACAGCGGAGTCTTCCAAGTCCCAACACAACAATTCTTGCTTTAAAGGTGCACTTTACAATTGTTTTTTTTTTCTGATGTAATTTTTTTTGTTTTGTTCGGAATAGAGGTCCTTCTAAACAATTGAGGTACAATGCCACACTTAACAAAATCTTACTTGTACAATATTAGCCTACCCATAAAATATTATTACCCAAGTTATGGGGTATTTTTTTTACAAATGGCAACCCTTCACACTCACACATAGATAAAAAGGTGGCTTCAGTTTTGATGTTCGCAGCGCGCCGTCTTTCTTTTTTTGTTGGTCTGAGCCTACTGTTTAATTCAGCTTTTTTTTTGATTGTAGGGCTTTTGATTTATGAGATTTTCATTCTGACCTATCGGTGTAAACTTCTAAAGCTTTGTTTCCCTAAGAAAACGGCTGCCCAAATTCAGAGCGTTTTTGGTTTTTTGACAACTTAATGTCAAAATTGTCAAATACAGGTGAAAATGACAGATTTTTATGAGGGCCGTTATAATATGACGGAACCGCTCTTCTAGAAAACCGTAGTTTACCTAATCGAACTTTTAACCTTGTATGTACCTACAACTGAGGACATATTTTGCGGTGAACCAGTTTTCACCCTTATGGGGCGGCCCTTAGTAATAAGGTTGAAAAGTAGTTCACCGCCAGTGTCCGCGATGGTACCTAAACTTATTGATTATTGTTTGGCGAGTAGTTTGCTTCATCAAATGCTTTGAGACAAAAGCATTATCTCTACTGTTTCGGTTTTCATAAGATTATTAGGTACCTACTGTTTAATTCAGCTTTTTCTAGATTATAGAGTGTGCCGTGTGGAAGATTTCATTCTGTAAAGACTATCAAAGTCCACTTCTAAGTGTTGTCTCTGTCTTTAAAAAGAACTCAACACCCACCGTTCTGTTTTGTAACAAAAGCTCAACGTGAATACTAATGTGAAGTGAGCTTGAAGTGAGCTGTCATTCCACCCGATGCTAGGGAATGACACTTTTGACAGCTCATTTCACCTAAGTTCTTCCGTTGCGATTTTTTTCAGAATAGACCGGCAGGCAGCGGCTAATAAATTGTACAACCCATAATCAATTAAAATTAATCATTTTCGATCTTCAACCTAATTCAATTAAATATTAAAACATATTTTTGCAAAGCCACTATATTTCCCAGCCATATCCTGATAATCCCTTGACTGGAAACTCCACATCTTGCGCCAAGTCTCACCTTGCATGAATACGCTAAATGCACTGAAACCGACTCTCAGCGGCGCCTTTGATGATCAGGATTACGGTTTACTTGGAATCGTAATACAATATTAATATTACTTATCTTGTATGCGGCTCGCTTTGAACTCGGAAATTGTGGTTATCTATAAGAACTGATTTTGTTTAGTCATTGGTGGATTTGATTCTGCGGTTTTTGAATAATTTCTTGTATAACAATTATTTTAAGGGTTGGAGGTTATGCAGAGGACAACTCTAACTCTCTACTTACATAAAAGACAATAAAATAAATTGTTGTTTGGTTTTGGCAGAGAGAGTTGTAAAACTAGTAAGGAATATTTCAGCTACACATATTTCCAATACTTAGCACAAAAAATGTTTTAGATACTTACTCAAAGTTTTACAACAGAAACTTTTACGCTTACACAATTTAAAATAAACACAATTTAAAAAAATCGCATTCCAATTAGCCTCGTGCTCACGTTGTTGGCATAATTTCCAATAAAACTTTCAAATTATAAAAAGTTATGAAGACAGTTTAATTTCAGTTGTAATTATCGTTATGGGACCCAATTAAAAAAAACTTTAATTTATGTTTGAATGAGAAAAATAAGAAAAACCATGCCACAAATATTATTGTCCCAATAGTGCCAACATTACGATTAAAATTAAAAATCGAACGAATTTCAGTAGGGTCATTCTCAAAATTCTGCCGTCTAAAAAATACGGCATAATGGTGATTAAAAATACTAACGATTCAAATGACATGAACAATTATTAATGTTTTTTTTTTTACGATAACTGTGATTGTTACATAAATGAAAATCATGTTCACATTTTCCATGTTTCCATTAAGAATGTAATAAAATAAAGCACCTATTGATTCTGTTATCACGAGTCACAAGGATTTCTTCATTATCAGTTGGTAGACGTGATCCGATGTCTGCTTCTAATCTCTACCTATTGTTAACTAATTATTACATGTATTTTTGTCAAGTAGGTAGATTGAGTTTTGAGTACTACGTTGGGAAGGTGATTTGGATCACGTATCCAATCTTATGTAATTTATTTAGTTAAGGGGATCTTCCGACGGTTTCTTATTAGGTTTTGCAGGCATCAGATACAGGATTCCAGCATCAGTTTAAAAAACTAATTAACTCGAGGAATATAATATATCAAACGAAGATCTTTCTTCATTTCTTCTTAAGTTCTGGGTTGAGCTACATGATTACTAACAAATGCGTGCAGTGACTGGAAAGGTCCACTCGAATCGGTGTGGTTCTTTCCTCAGAAGATCATTTCAGACTAATCTACATGGTCTTCACATGATCTGATCAAGATTATGTCTGGACTTTAAAAGAGACTGTGACCTCCGAGTGAGTTTCGCCTTGCTTGTCAGAGTAGTCGGAATGAAAACACACTCTAGATGAGTGTGTATTCAAAAAATTGTTTATTTTTGACGTGTAAACTGTTTGTACAAACCTACTTACAGAAATATAATCAATTACCATTTATCATTTCTCAGTTTTCTGTATTTTACTTGATCATCTTCACTTTATGCGTAGTTCACTTTATCAGTTTAAGTAAATACCTAAGTGAATAATATGAAATAATAACAATTATTATTAGGAGATGAACACTACAGATTCGTGCAATAACTTGGCGCATCTAACTACCGTATTATTGCGAAGTCAACGTTGCTCTATTAACATTGAGCCATTGGCTTTAAGAGGTTTGTATCTAAAGATATTTATCTCAGGAACAGGTGTAACTTAGACTTTCAAAGTAGTTAAGTACCTCATGAAATCAGCTTGATTTGGTATTATAAAGACCCCTGGGTCCTATGATAAGGTCCTAATTGAAGAAAAAATACCAACAAATCGTCTATCTCTATTATCGAATTTATATAGATAAAAAACACCTTCTATCACAATCAAAATAATATAGAAATAAACGGCAATTACTTGATAGCCAGTAACATCTGTCCGAATGATATCTGTTTGTCCGTGACAAAGTTATTACATCTTCATGTGAGAGGCTGGTTGCCGCAATCTGGCCATTACTACATAGGATGATAAACACTTGTCTTGTTTGATAGATATTGTAAGGGTTTTCGCACGATTGCGTCTTTTAGAGATAAGATGCGATTTAGTCGAGTAGATAGCGCAATTTCCAACAAATATAATTTTGTCGACTTTTCGCATTTCTATCTTGTGTACGAAATAAATATTTTTTACATAATAGAATTCTAAGACGGACTCTATTCAGTATTGGTGTATTCAAACTCAAACTCTCAAAGTATTTATTTCAATTAAACCAAGGAGTATTTCAGTCAAAATGCTAGTTTATAAATAGTTAAAATGGGAATCTCATAAGAATTAGGCGTTTGCCATAAGTAAATAATACACTTCAGAAGCATCTTGTACGAATGGAAGCAGACTGACGTTTGCCTAATGTCTAAAAGAAATGACCGAAGAACTGCGCAACATTAAATCGATAATGTGCGCTGTTCTTACATAATTGTCTAAAGAGCACATCACGGCTATCTGCCACTTGAGATAGAAGGCATTACCGAGATAATGGACGACAAATGTCTCAATGGGAGATGAGATTGAGACTTTTATCTAGCAATTACTTATCTGAGCAGTGTAGACATGAGTCTCACTTGAGTCATTGTTTCACAACAAGATATAAGATTTTTTTTTGTAATTTGTAATGTTATTGACGATGACGTTTAGATGGACAGATTTTCAAGAATAGTCAATGAGTTTAGTAGTAGGAAAGATTGTAACTGTCATTCTCTTTCGAATGGTTACTCTTTTATTCAGAAGGATTTCTATATCGTCTGGTTCGTCCTTTATCCTTATTGAATTGCCATAATCTGTCGGTTAAGTTTCCTAAGAAAGCGGTGAACGGTCACCCAATAACGGCTGCCCAAATACAGTGTTTTTTTACACCTTAATTTTAAATACTAGTGAAAATTACATATATTTATGACGGCCGTTGTTATACGACGGAACCGCTTTCCTAGGAAACCTAAGAGGGTTTATCCTAAAAGTTGGCAACATCGTAAATACTTCGCTGTCAAATATTTACCTCTTTTGATTAATTTAGCAATATTACTGTTTGGAATTAAGAAATGTGGCTAGCTATAGAACTAAAATATTGATTATGAAATGCAACATTAATATCGTAATATCGAATATTTAGTTTTAGATATAAAAAAAAGTATTTGGAAACTTTCCAAATGCCTTTTTTACATCTAAAATTGTTACAAAATCAAATTCAGTGTTATAATTGCAATTTATTATTAATATTCTCGGGAACTAGTTAGCCACATTTCTTATTTCCATACAGTAATATTGCCAAATTAATCAAAGCAGCGAAATGTTTGACATCTATTTGAGATGTTGCCCAATTTCAGAATAAACGCTCTTAAGCTAAGTATAATGTTCATTGCTGAAGATGGACTTCACAATCCTCACTGCAATTTGTAGTCTCTGGTCATCATTATAGGAAATGTAAGTAGCTAAAAATCCCAAAAATTGGTAGATGGATTGGTAATCACTGACCGCAGTGATTATAATGTTATTAGCATCTCCTTATCAGTTAAAGTTTCCCAAAGTTGTAATCATTTGGATATTTCTCTGAAATATGACAAAATGCTCAGTCATTTGCGCAGCATATCTGCTTAGATTAATTGAATGATAATGATTATCTTTATTTATGACATGCTGCTGTCAATCGGTAACGACTTTTGGAATTAAATTGCCTGGAAAACATGAACATTAAGCATGTAAATTGGGTTCGTTTTTATTATTCCTTTTTTAACCACTGCGAATAACGTTTGGGGTGCGGAAGGGCCATTGCGTTTGACTCAGGTGTATAAAATTGCAGAATATCGCTTCTTTTTAAGACTTTTTCTTTATAATTTTATATTTTCTTTGTGCTTGAGTCAGTATTTTTATTTTTCGATCGATTATTAAAAGGATTTTTTTCGTTTGAGGTTTAATTAAGATTTTTAACGTATTATTAAATGCGAACTAAAAAGTATTCAAAAGAAATTGAAAGATACAAATGAATCAATTAGGTACGGTCTACTAAGTAAAAGTACAATCCTATTCTTATTGGCATTAATGGGAAAAGAAAATGCTAATGTATAAAAAAACGTAAAAATCAAATAGGGTAAGGTAAATAAATTCACACAGCTTTGGAAAAATAATCTACAGCTTAAAATGTAAAGTTTAAGATAAAATAACTTGAATTACATTTAGCAAACTAATTAAGCTTCACTTGAGAACACCCGACGGCGAAAGTGTACATTATCCATCTCGTTAAAAAAATGTTGGTATGCTTTACAATTTTCTTGTTATTATTTTACTATACAGTAGGTATTTAAAGTTAGTAGGTATTTCAGTCGGTAATCTTGTAAGACTAACTTACTGTAGGGAGCTACGTACATCTTAAAAATATTTTTACCGTATTAGATCACGTTTTTTGATTAAAAGCGTATTACATTCAAAAGTTTTTTGACATGTTTCGTTTATTGAAAATATTGATTTTTCGCGTACGATTGGATTTTTTTTCGTTATCACGATAAAAATCGATCACTGTTTTTTATACTACAAAGCGAAACATTTATCACTTAAAAAGAACCGGTCACTTCAGTTCACCAAATAGAAAATTCGCAAAAAAAAAACAAATATGCAGAAATTCTGATTTGGAACGTTCTTTTTTCGCGCACATAATAAATACAACCGTTGCAAAAAAAAATATTAAAAATTAGAGGAGCAAAATTCTGCAATTTGATTATCGAACACACAAGTCACCTTCAAGGGCTCAGGGGTCAAGAGACGACAAAACATTCGACTGTCGCGTATCGCACTGAGCCAACTCGATATTAATTACTAGAGGTACCTAAAACACAGGGCGACGCCCGCCGTCACAAACGATAATTTGCATCGTAATCTAATCGAAATAACTTACCCAATGGTGGATAATTTTTGCGATATCAGCCGAAGCCCGAAATAATACAAAATAATAGTCCAACAACACACGAAACAGCGTCCAGTCTCTCACAAAACACCTTAATAAATTTTTGAGCACAGATTTAGTCTTGGATTATTTTCTATTTACAAACACTTTAAAATTTGTAAGGCACTTTTTTCAAGTAATTCGCGCGTCGAACGTGTGTCGCATCTCGCGCGGGAACGACAACCTCGCGCGCCGAGATGTCGTCTCCTTGTGATCGTGATGAGAGTACGCACTGTCGCTCTGCTCTCGGGGGAGCAGAAGATGGCCGCCGATTGGTCGAGAGCGGCGGCCGGGAGAAGGAGAGAGCGCATCTCGCGCGGGCTGCGAACGAGCGAGACAGCTAGCGTCATTCGTTTCGTCGGCCGGGCGAGATTGTCCGCGCGGGTTCAGGTGTATCAACGTCGAGAGCGCGCAATGATAATAATGTGGAGATGCCGCACCGAGTGGTTCCGTCATTATCGAATCTTTATTTAACTTTATCTCTGCGATTAGAACAATGATGGCGGATGATTATTATTTACCTACAACTCGGTAAAAAATATATATTATATTTCAAGTTGTTTATTCACCAAACATCTCCCCAAAATTAAAGTCACCAGCTATTTAAGTCACAGACAAAGAATTTATCAAATGTTTGAATTGATTTGCAAATATAAATAATCTATCATTGAATTTAATGATAAGTGTATCGAATCAATCAACACACGAAACTAGTTACTTATCATAATGAGGGCACATAAATAGGTAGAGACTGACTCATTATAAGTACATAGCATACTCAGAACCATTTTACCAATTATAAAGAAAAACTACTTACTTACTCGGAGATGGTATATTTTCATTGCTTATTTAAATATTAAAATAGTCCTATCTTTTGGGAACAGAAATTAAATGACGTCTAAGGATAAAGATATTGTTTGAATTTTATTTTATTACCTGCATTATCGGATAAGTAATTTATTATTGAATTAGACAGACAATGGACCTGCTGATCGATATTCGAAAGAAAGAAACGCGAAGACGTATCATGCTCCTATCATTTAAAAACGATTTCAGATAAACGAATAAATACCCGAATTTATCTAAGTAAATGAATCGCTAAAACGTGTTTTTTTATCTTTACTCTTTTACGAAAACAACTGCTTATGTGCTAAGACGACTTATAAAAGGCCTTTTTTGTTTGTTTTCTAGAAAAGTGTAATAATAGGTCTTGTTTTAAGCAGCGTAAGAGCGATAACTGTCAAAGGCGTGTTCGTTAAAGATGACGTAAGTTGGTGATCGATCATCCTACCAGTTAGAGGTAGGTACATAAACCTACCTACCTACTGCGTGGAACGATACTAAGCCACGCTAACCTTATCTCAAGAAACGTTCAACATTTTGTGGAATTAACACGATTTATAAAATTGCGAATTTCTTGAATTGTGCTTTTGTAGAGGTTTATGTATCTCTATGAAATCATTAGCAAATGATGAGAGCCCTAATCGTTTCCACTAAGCTGGGATGGCTGGGACAGGTTGTCTTCAAATCTACTTACCTACCTGTTTTAATTCGTTTCCAAATTCATTTAATTTTTATTTCATTCAAAAATTTTAACGTCAAAATATTAGAAATAATTTTTAGACGAATTATAATGTTACATGTCTGTACTTACTAGGATAAACCTGTATCACAGGCGGACGGACGGTAGAGGAGCTCATACGATAGGACAATAAAATTCTTAACAATATTTAACCTTAGAAGTCTTGAGATTGTGACATTAATCATCTCATAACAAGTTTAATAAAGGTACTAAGTAAATCTTTATTTAAATATTTTCTTCTTAAAGTGAACTTTTTGCAGAATTGTCTTCTTTGTTATCCGAAGACGTCATGTGACATCTGCCAATACGCACTGGGCCAGCGAAGTGGATTACAGAGGCTTGTGTCCCAGTAGTGGGAACGTTTTAGGCCGATTATGTACTACGTCTTCTTTGTCATGAATTTCTTCGAAGTTCAAGATCCCTATTTTAGTACCGTTTCGATCTCCAGTGACGGTTACCACAAGTAGGTACCTACCTAGCAATGTCCATAACACAAAGTCTATGCATATAAATAAATGACTACATTATCGTCGTTAAAACATGTTTCTTGTAACTAATTCTCATTCCCTATCAATGAGTAGGTAAACATCGTCATTCGACTGTTTAATTAGCACTTGTCCTATATATTATTGTTGATTCAAGTATCTCGGGTCTCTTTGACTGCGACTTGTTATTAAAATATTACAAAAACAAATTAAAAATATAAAACGTCAATTGAGATTTTCGCGCCCAAATTGTAATGGCGGTTGAAAGAAAGATGGCGCTGGGGATTACAAAAGCGTCAGTTTCGCAATTTTTGTCTACTACGTTATGTGTATTTGCATCATATAAATTAATTCTTATTATACGCTTATTACTGATGACCTTGAATAAATTATAAAGATTTATAATTTGCTAATGCTTATACGCTTTGCTGCAGAGAACAAGATTTTTAGCTAGGTAGGTACCATTTTCTAGTTGTACCTACGTATTTGATTGATTTTTCTTTAATTATACTGATCGGGAATTGCGTTCTTTAAGCTTTGCCTGGCCAGAAAAAGTTTTGATAAGTATTTATCCATTTTTAAAACCTTTAATTAGAATCGTGATTCTCAGACAAAGCTATCGAAATTATTACACGATTCAATTTGTCACACATCAATGTTTGCCTGCATATTGACTCTAGTTGCTCTAATTGACGTAAAACAGGTGTTTCATCTTACATTACCGTTGTTCAAATAATAATAACTTTACCTACTCTGATTAAAATCTCACCTTTTAATTCTTTTATAATTTTTTTATTATTTAGCTTCATACGGTTTGTGCATTTAGCCAATGTCACGCGTAGTTCATTTAATTATAGTTAGTTATAGCTAGTTCATAGAATATAACAAAGGCAAACGAATATAATATCTCATCTTATTGCTTCTTATTTTGATCGACAAGATGAAGATAAAAAAAAACTACTCCAAGATTCGATCAAATTTCTAAAGCAGAGCTTTTCAAACTCTCAAAATAAATTTCCGATACAACTCTAAAAGGTGCTTCAACCTCCTGTTTACCCAAAAGAGGCGATAGTTTCAATACAAAAATCGGTTATTATCAGCCGTACTCGGTCCCCATCTGGAGCCGACCTCTGGTATCGGTCAGCCGAACGTATGCAAACATGGCTCCCTCCATCTGTCAACACGTGGTGGGTAACGTCTCTGTGCTGGCCGTTTTTTTCATTTTTATTTTTATTGAAGAGAGAAAAAAGTATCAGTACCTTTACCCTTTTGCACTGATACTTTTTTACTTTTTTTTTGTAATGGTACTTTTTTTTTACTGCCAGAATAATGAGCTTTAATGTCGCTCTGTATTTCTTCTGTTTTAACATTCAAAATCTTTGTCAATAAATCCGATTATGAGATTAACGAATCAAAGACAAACGAATAAAGGTCGGACAGTAATAATATAGACATACCTGCTAAACAAAGTCTTTCCGTCGCCGTCACGCCATGACATTAATCGATATCGTATGCCAGATAAGATGGATCTTAAACAATAAAATATTGTTTTTCAACGACTTTCAAGGCTTTCTACTAATCTCTACTAACATTATCGGTTTTAATAGAAAAAGACGTGGAAGTGAGCATATCAAGGAGATGTGTTAGTTAGTACTAACGAAGGTTGTGTTTACGACATGTGTCTCATTAGTGATGTCTATGTAATGCATCGTTTTTGTTACGATATTATCGAACTCAACTTTTTGTAGATTTCTATTTAGTTTGTCGTCATCTTGAATATAAGCTTCTCCGAAGTTAGACAATGGTTTATGGTAAATAGTCCCTACAGATCTTTGCTTTCAAGTGTGATTGTGATTTCGAATCGTTGTCGTCATTCACTTATTATTCTGCTATCAAATCCCAATTATTCTAATGTTTCTGTGTTATGAAATGCCTTTCCTTTTTATTCTTTGATATTTATGACCATTTCAATTTGAAAGCTACCATTATAAGTCTGTTCTATTGAATACCATAACGAGTCATGATTAGCAGTTTGCAATTTAGCATTGTCATTCAGAAATCAATAACTCGATAGTTTGGCCTCATTAATAAATGTATCGATTAGAACAGCACTAGGTATCGAGAGCACTATTCCAACACACAGTTTAAAGTATAGGAAACTATAATAATTATCTGATAGCAACGTTATTGAACAAACAACACACACGGATGGAGGAATCTTATCTTCACTTACTCAGTGTCCATTAGCAGTTTTACTAGATATAGTGTATACTTCAAAAATCTTGTTCCTAAACGATGTTCCGTTAACTGATAAGGCTGTTTCAACACCTTATGACGTAATGCAGTTCGAAGAAGAAGATATAAACATACCTACCTGTGTATATATATATCCATCTTTGTAATTTTTGTTGTTCAGGATATACGCAACTTCAATGAAATGGATTACAAAAATGGAAAAGAGGTGACTACTGAGATAACGGCTAAGCTAATAGAAGCGAGAGAGAAGAAGACCCTACGGAGCCCTTATACATTGAGACAGTCATGGGCACGAGGATGGTGACATTAGATTGAAAATTTTATTTGGGACACGCACAGGAAATACAGCAATAAAAATAAAAGTAAAGAACATTAAAACTAACAATATCATGAAAACAATAGCGATTTTAGAAAAGAACATTAAAATTAACAAAATAGTGAAAACAAAAAAACATTTTTCAAAAAATACAACCTACAAAGTGAAAAATTACTTTAATTTCGGAAGTCGGTGTCTTTGGATCTGTATTTTAGTTTTTTGACACCGACTTCCGAAATTAAAGTTATTTTTCACTTTGCAGTTTGTAAGTCAGTTGTTTTTTTTGTAAAAAAGTTAATTTTTTACTTTTTAGTGGGTTGGTTTGTAATTTATCAAAGTTACAATAGCCTAACGTCAACTGCTCATCAAAAATACCCAAATCGCTATAGATGTGCCTATAATATTTGAAGAGTTCCCTCGATTTCTCCAAGATCCCATCATCAGATCGTGACCAAATGACAATGGGACCAACTTGAAAGTACGTATACCTCCTTTTTTTAAGTCGGTTAAAAAGAAGACCTGTACGAGGCCAAAAAGGCTCCTATCTCGGATGTTACGATATTTGAAAAAAAAATACCGCAGCGCTGGTATTCTGACATTACTTCAGTAAGTACCAATTTCCCTACCCAAAAACAAGGTCTTATGTTCGCAAGCGCGACTGCTGAGAGTGGGGATTTGGGTTCGATTCTCGGGTCGGGCAAAGTGTTATTGGGTTTTCCATTAGGAATTTCTTATTAACAGCGTGGAGTTTGGAAGTTGGCGGTGTGATATCCCCATGCCTCGGAAAGCACGATAAGCCGTTGGTTCTGCGCCTGATCTCTCTCCGGTCGTGTCGGATTGCCGTCCCATTGGACTATGAAAGTGAGACAAGAGAGAGTGCACCTTTGTCTACGCACACACTTGTGCACTATCATATCTCCCGCGCCGAAGGCTGGTCTACGCTGAGATTAGTCGCCATGGCCAAAATTCGGTCTGAAGGACTGTTATGAAGTACCGATAATTCGGTGAAGCTTCTTCGAATCTTGTGATTTTTCAAGACCTTGGTAAATGTTCGTTTCGCCAAAACTTCTGTCAATCAATATCCTCCTGCAGAACTTTTCTTTGTAAACTTGAAATTCAGAATTATCGAGCTATCAAGCTTTATCATGAGCTTGATTATTTAACTACATAGAGACTCGCCTATTCAGTTTGGGAGCTTTACCAAAACAACGCCATGGATAAAAATTGTAGTATAGTTACATAAAGTATTATACCTACATATACTCGTAAAGTGAAAATTAACATAATAAATGACGCGCGCTAACCACAATAAGTATTGGGTGATCAAGAAACCATATTATTATTTAATATTATTCATCTGTAAAAGTGACGCAAGCCATCCAAATGTATTCATGATACTATTTTGCAGGATAACAGATCAGACCACATTGCATTCGTATTAAATACGTCAATCATTACTCATTGATAAGGAAAAAGTAAATTATTTAATTAGTGAACCAATTCATAAAGTGTATGTGACCGAATAGGTAAATTAACAAAAACAGAGGTATACCTACTTGAAATTGGTACGCACGCAACCGCAGTTTCTAATGACAAATCGTGTGAGAAAACCCAAGATTTTTAGGTCCTTGACACATTGAAAGATAGGAATAATACACAGAAATATGTATAGCATAGTTCAATACCATTAAGGAGAAATGATAGGATAATAGGACAAATGAATAATTCGATAGATGGTGATACAAAATCATACTGTACACAAATAGAAACTACCGTTCTATCTTCCTCTATAAGTTTTGAAAGGGTTAAGACAGTACAACGATACAGACGATGTATAAAAAAATATTTCAATAAAATAGCATCGTTATTTGCTTATATTCAAATAACCGCTTCAAAATTATAATGGATAAACCGTGTGCCCGATGAGATTTCGCATCAGCGAAAATTACGAATTTCCTTACAAATATTCATCATCCCGTCATTTTACCCGTTTATGGGATTTGAAATAACAAAAATACTTCCTTACTGCTCACTTTTGCTATAAAAGGAACTCTTGTTAAAAATTTCATAACACACTAACAAGAGCACTGGATTTAATTTTGACAGATCAGCAACATTTATTGCGTAATTTACCTACGTTGTTGAGCAGATTTCGAACTATGAATGAAGTTATGGATTAGCAATATCCTTCAAAATTATTCAGATTGTGATTGAAAGTGTGTTACGGAATTAGGGTGCGGGTTTAAGCTGTGCATTGTCTGTCAGAAATGAAGTTTACATTTTTATTAGTAGATGTTGCCTGAAATATTTTGCAGCGTTGATAAAACCTTAAAACGGATATAAGGTAAATACTGTAATTGATTCTGCACACGTAATTCTTATCAATACTTACCTCTGCATTGTTAACGATTTTATCTGTGACTCATTATTTTTGTGCAAATGATACTTTTGGAGTAATATGTTATCTATATTATTTATACAACCTGAATCTATTTCGCAATTATTGGGTCAGACTTAAGTAGTATCTTTTTGATTGCAGGATCTCATTTTGCTTATTTTTTACGTCCTTCAAACTATATCTAAATTGTTCTATATTAACCTATTTGCTGGTCCAGAAGCTATATATACATATGAATCCTAATCTTTAAATGGATTGGCAAGTTTTATTAAAATCGGGATAAATTAATGTGGTCTAAATATGCAACCTTGAGGCAGTCGTAGACGAAGTGGCGATAAGGACTTGGACTATACATTTAAATTAGCAAAAGTACTGGAAATTTAAGGAATCTTAATTAAAGAGCTTAATATCCCAATTAGAGAGGTGCTTATAATGACCTTAAAAGTAGTAATGAAATTGAACTTCACGAAACAGGATATGTTTGGACTGGTCGAATGCCCGTCATTGATCCGTTAGAGTATATTGTTTTTAATTGTATTGTGTAATGTATAAATATTATTTTGTTTTACTTTTGTTATGTCTGTCTGTATGACCGTGTTGTTCTTCTAAATTAAGCAACGGGTTTTGTTGCGGTTGTCACCATCATTTAGACTTTAGATAAGTAATTGATTCCGGAAAGTTTATCTGTATAAAACAGAAATCTCGATGTTTGGTCAAGTCGTAAGAAACGTGCGAAGTAAGGGCGGGTCGCTAGTTTTAATAATAAAATAATTTTACTTTAAAATTGATAACAGCTAATTTTACCAAATTGACTCATACGAATATCAATATTATATTCTCGTTAATTCATGGTTTAGTTATAGGTACCTATACATTACTGCGTATACTTTTAAAACTGTGAATTTCCTCATGCACACGAGTGGTTTTTAGATACTAATTTATGGTGTTAAATAAATGCATGTAATTATATAGTTTAAATTAATAACAATATTGGTTTTAGAACAATGGTATATGCTTTTAGTAGGTACTAAAATCATACAGGATGGCAGGGACATCGACGCGAAAACTGTTACCATGGATTCAGTACATTTTTCGTCAGTTATTTTAAAAAATATCTGCTGTTTCATAGTAAAGTGAAATACCTACGCGGTCAAAATGTATCCAGGATCTGCTTATTTTCTTTTAAATAATCGAGGAAAAAATCTCAACGCAGGGGGATTCACAATCATGTACTGAATCCATGGTAAAGGCTCGTGCAGACTGGCGTGATATCGCGCTGGTCTGCACCAGCCTTAACAGTTTTCGCGTCGATGTCCCTGCCACCCTGTATACCATTGTCACTATGTGGTTTGGTAGGTACCCACTAAACAAACGGCGTACATTCTAATGTGCACAATGTTTTGTTACAAAATGATACGTTAGATGGATTTCAGAAAATAAAGAAATAATTAGTTTCGTGAGTCGGTGATATAATTATTGTCATGTGCGGTTGGACAGTTTCAAAGATGCAGTCATTGTCCTCACGCGAGTTATGATCGTGCCAGAGCTCTACAACTGAATTCAGACTCAGTATCTTTAACAATAAGGTTTATAATTAGTTGTGTATGTTGTTTAGATAGAGATGTTTGCCTACCGACACGTTCTCCCGCCAAATCGCGGAAACCGCGCGAATTTCATTCACAAACCGACATGGACGTTTACAAACATGGCTTCGTCAACGGAAAAAATAGATGGACGGGATGTTCGGCCAGTTAGTTTACAAAATATAGACTAGGGTGGCTGCGAATCCCGTAACACAATAGATGTTAATCAAAACCATCTTTTAGCTAATCGGTGCGACGGTTTAGGAATATCAACATTAATCTTACGTAATCGTATTAATATTTTGAATTCGTGTTACATAACCCTGTTAGGAATATTAATTAGCCTAATCGTAATCTGCCTTGAGTTATTTTAAGTGATTATTCTATTTAATCATTTGTTTAATAACCTTAACATAATATCACTCACACATGTAATACCCGAAGGGTTAGGCATAGCTGTAGGTAGGTACCTATAGTACACCCATATTTCGCCAGTTATGTTTAAATCCCATGTAATAGGGGGCGAACCTATTGCCATTAACTGGGCACAAATCCAGACTCCAGGCTATTGAGGTCAGCAGAATTGACGGGGTCCGCTAGGGCCGATGCCTGCCGGGGTTGCGAATAAGGCCGAAAGGGAAATCGTGGCCCCCGGCAACAGGCCAACCGAAGGAACACATGTGGGTTTTAGTCAGTAAGAGTCTGACACGCCCTCCCGCTCCACCCAGAGCGAGAGAAGTTATTTGATAATTTCACATTAAATAAAAGGCTACTACTGAGAAATTCCTAATCATAAACCCAATAACACTTTGCGTGACAACAATAATATTTTATCATAATGTAATATGCTAGCAATGTTTAATAGAATAAAATAGTTCCACTTCTACTTTTATTCAAGTTATTCCCAGCTATTTCAGCTGAGCACGACATCAATATAATCTATCTAACGAGCAGGAAATACAATCAACATATTTTCAAATCCAACTAACTACAAAATGGAACGAAACGAACTAGGAAGAGCACTAAACATGATGAAACATCACAGTTTCTGCATCGAAAGTGAATGAAAGTCGCGTAAATACATCATTTTCATCACGCGACCAATATGGCGGAAGAAGTGTTGGCGCGAAAATGAATCTTTTTTTTTTTTTTTCTTAATGGCGTTTATTAGTGCGGGACATTTACCGGCCAGTGTCTGTTACCGCTTGCTGCGTAGCGTAGAAAAAAGAAAATAATGTCATGCAACCAGCTGTTATGCCAATGAAATAATGCGATATCTATCAATTGCGCATTTGGATCTAAGAATATATTTTGCGCAGTGCGCAGGTATATCTTACTTATCATGTTAATATAAGTAGGTACTGTTTATTTTATTTAACTTTATTATGTATTTGTTTAACCTGTACAAATCTTAAAACCTGACTTGGTTTCCGTACGCCATATTTCGGGTGACCACTGAAAATCAGCATTGGGCTGTGCTGTGGGTTCCCCATAGCACAGCATCATGCTGAGTGGAAGCCTCTTGTCACCGTCACGACTTGCAGCTGCTGACTATTTCTGCTATATAATTGCGTAGTACATTTTCGTAAATGATTAAGATTTAATCTGTTTCATTTTGACAGTTCAACAACATTCATTGCGTTATTTACATTGTTGAGCAGATTTTTTTCGAACTTTGAAGCAATGGATTAGCATCTGTTCCAAAATTATTCGGATTGTGATAGATCATGTATTAAGGCTCGTACAGACCAGCGCGATATCGCAGGCGCGACACGGGTCGCACTGCCTGTCGCGCCCGCGATATCGCGCTGGTCTGCACGAGCCTTTACGAAATTAGGATGCAGTTCTGTGCTCATAGATTAATTTTGTTTATTTTTCTTTATTTATTATTTTACTTGTTTCTGTGACAAATAAAACAATTTTTCCTGCTTACTTAAAAAAGGGTTACCTATCTGCTTTTCCAAAGTTTTGGTTTAGGAAAATTCGATCTGAATCAGACTGTTTTGGAAGATATACTTTTTGTGTGGGTATAGGATTAAAATACTTACCATAGAAAAAATGGCATTAAACCATTGTTTTCATGTTAGATTTATGAAGGCTCCCGCAAATAAGCGCAACGCGACGCGACACTGCGCCGCCACTCTAGTAGAACAATTTCTATGAAACTTTATGGAAGTTGTTCTGCCAGAGACAAGTCACACTGTTATGTTCGGGCCACACCAATGGGAAACGCCGTTAATTATCACGATGATGGACCTTAACCCGTCGGAATAAAGTCTATCATCGCGATAACTAACGGCGTTTCCCGTTGGTGTGGCCCCAGCATTACGTCGTTGACCAGTGACAACTCAGATCATAATTCAGTTGTTCATTTTAAGGGGGATGGCAGCCCGCGAAATTCAAAATTTCTTAAGTTTTTTTGCAATTTGCAGGTGTGTCATGTTGATCAAAATATGATTCGCGACCGTAACAAATATAACAGAATTATACCTAATCATTAGAATCGTCAATAAAACTCTCTACCTAATGTTAGGATTGACCTCAAATGTCAATGATTTCATTTATTTATTTACGAGTATTCATGAAATAGTCATCCAATAGGGTGATTTCAAGTTAGAATTAAATATTGATGATTATTCTGTGAATACATAGGTATTTGTTACGATCTCGAATAATATTTTAATCAACATACAATAAAACTGATCTGCAAATTGCAAAAAAAGTAAGAATATTGATGAAAGTAAGTAGGCTGCTGCTAATCACTACCTACTACATCGACGCGAAAACTGTTACCATGGATTCAGAACATGATTCTGAACCCCATTGCGTGGAAATATTTAGAAGATTATTTAAAAAAAAAACTGCTATTTTATAGTAAAGTGCAATACCTACCTACGCGGTCAAAATGTATGGAACAGCAAATTAAAAAAAAAAAACCGACGAAACATTCAACGCAGGGGTGTTCAGAATCATGGCGGAATGGAGAGTGCGATTGTCGCAACCCAGCGCTGGGCACGCCACAATTGCGGCGATAAGACCCCTCTTTGAGGAGTGGCTAGAGAGGCGCCACGGCGTCCTCACCTTCCGCCTGACGCAGGTACTCACCGGACACGGCTGTTTCGGGAGGTACCTGTTCAGGATAAAGCGGGAGGAAACGCCCGGGTGTCGTCACTGTGTGGATCGCCCGGAGGACACGGTGGAGCATACGGTGGAGGTCTGCCCGGCTTGGGCAGGGCATCGCCGTGTCCTCGTGGATGCGATCGGCGGCGGTGATCTCTCGCGTCTGGCCCTGATTCGGGCCATGCTACGGAGCGAGAGGAAATGGGAGGCCGTCACCTCTTTCTGCGAAGCAGTAATGCTCGCGAAGGAGGAGACGGAGCGCGTGAGGGAAAGGCAAATTTCGCGCCCTCGCGCCCCTAACCGCCGCAGCAGGAGACGCCCTGGGCGTCGGGAATCGCAGGAAGATTTCCGGCCACCGTAGGCGCGGGCTTGCGGACGGTGAGCAATGGGTAGCTCGCTGTCCGATAAGGACCAAGCCCGGGTCGACGGCGCGTTGTGTTCCACGCGCGCCTCAAAGAGATGTCAGCAGAATTGACGGGGTCCGCTAGGGCCAATGCCAATGCCGGGGGTTCGAAGAAAACCGATAGGGAAATCGTGGCCCCCGGCAACATGGCATAGGAAGGAACACGGGTGGGTTTTAGTCAGTAAGAGTCTGACACGCCCTCCCGCTCCACCCAGAGCGGGAGAAGTTATTTGATAATTTCCCACCCAAAAAAAAAAAAAAAAAAAAAAAAAAAAAAAAAGGGGTGTTCAGAAACATGTACCTACTATTCAGTAGGTATATGTTTTTGAACACCCCTGAACACCCCGAGACAGTATACAGGGTACCAATCTATGGTACCTTGTATACTGTCACCAATGATCACGACATCGACACCTAACGAATTGGAAAAATCTACCTACTAAGTAATAGGTATACATACAAATTACCCAGTGCAACAACCTTTATTCTCGTGTTGGTAATTGAGTTTTATGACTCGCGTGAGATGATCGTTGATTGATATTATTTATATCATATAAGTAAATAACTTCAACTTCTATTTTCATTATGTTTTCACGTCTCGATGTTGTGATTAAAAAAAAAAAGGTGTAAGCGTACTTACATCTGGATCTGCCTAATGTAACTGCTTACATTTACATTTTACAACTTCGATCTTCCATCAATTTTTCCCGCCCATTTTTGACAGCACAACTTTTTTCTGTCCGGTGCAAGCAACAGATAACCTCACGTCTATAAAAAAAACTCGAACCATAAACAAAATAGTAAGGATACAAGACCTCTTCCGATCACATCTATCGTATTTGGCCACATTATTTGTTTGAGTCGGTATCTCTTCTTGGTGTCAATATTGTCAAAGCGGGCATTGACCCCGGTGCATCGCACGTGATCCGAATCTCTCATGTAGACGTGCCTACTCGTGATTTGTTCTGTTGTAATGTAACGAACTTTTTGAGGTACTTATCCTTTCTTTTTGGTAAAGCAATCAGGTTTTTTTTTCTACGGGAACTTAGACGTCGCCCATCCACGAACCGACCGTGGTAAAGCTACACTTGCCACGGTCGGTTTGTAGATGGGTGACCATCCATTACATATCGAGACCCCTCCGTGCCTCGGATAGCACATTAAGCCGTTAGTCCCGGCTGTCATTCGTAGATATTTGACGAAGAAGCCCAAAAGTCTGACAACCAGTCTTACCAAGGGGAAGTGTGTTACCTAGTAACTGGATTGTGGAGGTCAGATAGACAGTCGCTCCATGTAAAATACTGGTATTCAGCTGTATCCGGTCAGACTGGAAGCCGACCTCAACATAGTTGGGAAAAGTCTAGGCAGATTGAGAGGCATCTAATCTAGCTAAAAGGTACCTAGCAAAGTTTCGGTTCTAGAAGTATTTCTTCGGTCAGATATATAATTTGCAAATTTTGTCTAGATTTGTCTTAATTACATTGAGTGCTTTCGTTCATAACATAATGTAGCCAAGCTAAAGTTTAAACTTTTGCGGGTTGCTGAAAACGCCAACCCGCACTAGGCCCGCGTGGTGGATTACGGCCCACTCCCTCTCATAGAGAGGAGGCCTGTGTCCCAGCAGTGGGAACATTATAGACTGATTATGCTATATAAGGCTATGTTCTGATGGGTTAACTACGAGTATTGACTCTTGGCTATAAATTAGCATTGTCATCAGGGAATGGAGGCCTTTTCTTTTGTGGAAAATCTTTTCTTCCCTTTGTTTTTAATTTTTAGGTATACACAACTTAGAAAATCTAAAGAAAAATGTCGAGGCCAAGGAAAATTAGGTAGGTACAGTCTTTACCTCCGACTGCAGCAATCCGAAAGCAACCTTATAACATGAATAAAGATCATTGTGATTATGCCAGACTTAAATTGTCAGTGACAGCAAGCAATAAGGCTGCTGTTGGGTTGGCACTGTGATGCTGGCAGAGTAGGTAGTCGACATCGGGTCAGTTGTCAAAGAGAGAAAAAAACAGTGGCACTTCGGGAGTGCCGACAGAAGTGAAAACTTGAACAAGATCGCCTTGGTGGAAGAAAAATACTTGTATAGAACATTGGTCCGTAACCTTATCTAAATAAAGAGCATAAACGCGTTTACAAAAAAAAAAAAACTTCCAAAACCTGTAAAGTAAAAATATTTGCATAGAACATTGATCCGTAACGTAACATAAATAAAGAGCACAATCGCGTTTACAAAAATGTGGTGTCGGTAACAGTGTCGCGAGTTCAATTGTTTTTCCCATCTCAAAAATACCCAACGCGCCTAAAGAAGTTTTCACTTAAAAAAACAAAGATCACTGGGATTTTGACATTGATGCAAAATCAGACGTAAAGCCTCGTGAAGACTGGCGCGACACGACGACGCAACGCGACTCTAACAAAACAATTTCTAAGAAAACTTACCGGACAATCACCGGTGTCGCGTCGCGCCAGTCTGCACGAGGCTTAGAACAACTGAGGCGAGGACTGTAGGTAATCTTTTCTTTTAGTTTTTTTTCCAAGCACAGACAGGCTAAATGAACTCACTGCAAAGAATTATGAACTCATTTCGAGACACTGTTTCAATATTTGATGATTATAATTCATTTGTATTTATTGTAATCATCCGGCTGTTGTCTTGTTTAAAATTCAAAGTTATTAACCTCTTCAGGCAAGAAAAGATAAGGATTCGATATAGTCTAGTCTATGGTTCATAAATGAAAATGCTCTATGAATAGAATGGTCTGCTGTCGTTTTCGAAAATTGTACCTATTACCTACATGCATAATTCAAGGTAAAAAGGGTGTGTGCGTATGACCACACAGTAAAAGTAAAAACTTACGACTGGAGCCGAGTATATCCGATTCAGCTTCAGCGACCCCAGCGTGATAGTTCAGTTTTGTTTACTGTTCAGAAAGAGCGCAGTGCGCCAAAAGAAGTTTTTGTCTTCATCTCTTCTTTTACATTAGGGTCGAGTTTTGAAGTTTAGAATGGGACATTTGATTACTTTTTCGCAATTATTGGTCCCATGAAGAAATATGTTCAGTTTGATAGTATGTTTATCTACGCCCACGCTATAAAACCTCTATAAAAGTTTCAGAAGCAGTTAGGTTATTGCCGTCATTAAAACAGCCAGTGTCATAGTAACCACTAACCATTACCTCATCCCAATGAGTGTTACAATGTTGTACTAAATTTCATTACGCAACTTGTTTCAACGTTCAAGCGGGGGACAGCAGCACCCGCTGCACACATGTGTGTGTGATGTGCTGCTGCAGGCGACGTACATACGTGCAGTTGTACTGAATATCGTGGGAATTTCTTTATTCTTGATCTTGAATTACAAACACCCTATGGTTTCAGAAACTTTTATAGAGGATTCATATCATAGGCGTAAGTAGATAAAGTATTGTATGCAACTGTTAACACTCATGTGATACTATTATAAACCCACATTCGTGTTTTAATATTATATATACCCCTTATTATACAACAGTTACATAAATAACTAATACCACACCCTAAAATATGGTCCTCACATTTCTGATACATACTCTATAGATCCTTATTATTTGGCAGTTCTAATACCTTTACAAAAAAAACATTTTAATACCTACTTTTAAACCATAGTTTACTCTTGCGAGTAGGTAACCTACCTGGTCTTTATTCAGCTGAAATCGTTCACAGAATTATGTAAATTAATGAAACGTAATAAATTACGTAAATGATTGTTTCGAAAAACCATTAAAAATCGCACCCGTGTGCTGGAACGAGACTGTCATCTGATGAATCGCGAATTCAAATCTCGCGTTCGATGTTCGAAATTCATAGGTTACTTATGCATCGGAAAATGGTTCTAAGATAAAATACGCATGAGCTGTCTTTCTATCACTGGGCACTTTAGAATAATGGGACTCCTATGTAGCAAGCAGGATGCAAGAGTGAGCGAAGTGAGCTTGAAATTTATAGCACCCCGGCTCGAATAGGTTAGGTTTTAGGTACAGTATGGGAGTTACTTTGTCGACGTAAGCAGAAAACATTGAGAACTACGAAAACGTAGAATGTACCTATGAGCGAGCGAAGCGACTTTGATAATTTTAGCACCCCGAGATTTTCTTTTGACAGCCTCTACCTATGAAGCTGGCAGAAACAAGAAACCCATGAATCGCGGGGCCTTGGGGTAAGTACTCCAAGCAATTGCTCAGAGTGGCCAATGGAAACGATGGCCCCACGCAAAACCTACGCCAGAATTACGTGTAACAACTGCACGAAAATGACATTGAAGTGTGCAAAGGCCGTGAAATCTTATAATATTCATACATATATTACGAGATAAGTAAGAGATAACACGGCGCAGTTTTATTCGTCATAATTACGACACTTGTTCAAACATGGCGGCCAGGGAACATCTGTTGTGCTAACGTGTTTTGATTGTTATTGAATAGTAATACATTCACCTCTTATATACCGCTTTTTAAATAATTAATTGCACATGTATGCCGAGAAAATTGTGCAAAAGTTGTGGTTGGAAAATGGTGTGAATAATACTGCCGCGCTAACGAAGAATACAATAATTCGATTTTGGACGATTTTGAGTTATGTTATAGGTATATATTCGGAATCGGCGAATCGAGAGTACTCTCTTGAAGTAACTTTTTATGAATCCTTGAGGAACTCGGTTTTTCAGTAAGCAAGAATGCAATAACTAAAACTTGATAAAAAATCACTACTCCAAAATAATAATAAAACGAGTTATTGTACCTATTCTTCTTTAGCGTGGCAGAATAGAAAATTGTTGGTATCTATAGGATGTTTTTTGAGACATTTTCGTCACGGCCGAGTTTTCAAGTGCGGTCAATTTCTGTTTTAGAATTTAGATTTCTAAAAAATATGTTTTATTATTTCTATAGAAGAGAGATATTCGAATGGCAGAGAAAATAATTGAGGTATAGGTACAGCGATAGCCAGCTCTAAACCCAAAAAATCTCGCGTTCTTAAATCCCCTCTGCACTAAATCGATTTCTGCCTAGCCTTTTTCCAACTTTGTTGGGGTCGACTTCCAATCTGGCTGATGTCAGATGTCGGATGCAGCTGAATACTAGTATTTACATAGAGCGACTACCTATTCCACAACCCATTTACTGGGTAACACGAAACCACCAATAAAAACTTCCACAAAATCATAAAAACTGATAAGAAGCGGATTTTAGCCGAATCCTCTTTTGTGTTTTGTGACTTATGGTTATTGTCCTAAGAAAAATCACCCGAGAAATTCCAAGAAAGAAGTCATTATCAGGCTTTTACCATTTCATAAAAAAGGGTCTTTGTACCTACTTAAGTTTATTAGATCACGTTATTTTCACTTTTCTCCTAGTTGTTAACAATCATGTTAAATGTTATATTATAATAAACATATATAGTTTCTTCGCACGGAGGCGCATTGTTCGACAAATTGTCATGAGCGAGTAAATGACCGATGCCAGACAGACAGACTATGTGTAATATTCCTACCACAGAATCTAAATAAGTTGTAGAAGTCGCGGTGGTGGAAATAATTTGGATCTGTAATTGTAGTCATAGACACAAGAGAATAAGGACCATTATTGATACAAGGCTGTATGTTATGGTTTCACGAGCTTTGCCTGCTTTTTTTTTCGAAATTACAGGATAAATACGAAATTTAAAAAATTTAAGGATTGGAAATATTTTGAATTGTGGGATCGTTAAAAAAAGTATGTCAAAGGGATTTTGCTGAAGCATGAATCTCATGAAAATGAAAGGGTGTTATGCTGAAGCATGAAACAAAGGCATTGTATGGGTAAGTAGTTTGTAACTGATGACGAAGAACTTTATGTAATTTATTTAGGTATGTTCTGGTATTGTTCTCAAGTAATTAAGATACAATATGTAAAAAAAACTCTGTCCGATCCGAAAGAGGCTCATAGGTACCTACTACAATAACATTAACTAAAAGTAATAAAACATCTTATTATTATTGATAATAAGAAATAATTTTCTATTTAAAAATCACGTCGATCAAAATTACCCCAAATTAAAAAAAAAATTAGCTAATTTTTAACAGGGGTCATAACTATAAGTTATGACTTGTAGATATCCGTTAAACGACGGCCACCCGCGCCCCGGTAAAATTCGTCATTGAAAATAAATTACGCGATTTTTATTTTTGATTTTTCTAAAAATTAAGTACCATATAAATAAACTCTCAGTACGATACCTAACAACACCCTCACGGATCGGACAGGGTTTTTCTTACATGATGTATGTCTTTATTGAGAATAAACACTTATCTTTAAACCTATCTCGATAATGTTCTCGATTCAAATGAACTCAAACTCAAAAATTTCAACCGGCGTGCGTGTATGACCAGCGGGCTAATTGCATAACGTCAATGCCTTCAATTTTGACAATTCAACAACATTCATTGCGTCATTCACGTTGTCGAGTAGACGCATTTTTCAAACATATGAAGCAATGGATTAGCAATTGGGGTGCTAATGTATGAACGTAAACGAAGCAAAAGGAGTATGTAAGGATCGTAGGTGTGGTGTCCTGTAGCTTCTGCTTACCACCATTGGAAGAAGGCGTGAACTTATGTTTAATATAAGAAAACTCTTTCAAAATGAATGCCATATCTATTCCATGCCTTATTCACATTTCTGTGGTAGGAACACAAGTACATTTTCCATCGTTTGTTGTGGTTGAACTCGAAAACTGTTGCACTTGTTATGACCAACTACTCAGGTATTGTTCTAACGTTATTTAATAAATAAGTAAATTATTCTGAAGTAGCAGACGAAGATTGTAGTCCAATCAACTTTTCTTTTGTGCATTTTTATAAGGAATTGTATTATTAGCGATGGTTTTTGTCTATTTTTTTAGTTAGGGCATCTCGTAGTTGACCTCTGAGGTCATGACTACTTAACCGGGCTTTCCTGTGGGTGCCTTAAGTTACTACACTTAAAACCTCCAGCCAGGGGTTATTATTCAACTATGCAAATTAAAACTAGGTGAACGCTCGCTAAGGGCACCCCCTGTGGGGTACGAACCTCGGCTTAGGGCGTCAACCAGACGGAGGACATCAAGGATGGGACGGGCTGGATCAAAGTTTTGATCATGATTATTAGTCGGGGAATTTAAAGCTACGTGCTCAGCTGCAACAACTGCTGGCACCTCGTTATCGAGCAAGGGTCGGGAGGGGGAGTATCATTTACTCGGGGACGCGGTCGCGATCGCAAAGTACCTCGGCGGCGAGGTCGGAATGACGGGAGGCGTCTGTTTTTGTACACTGTGCAAGTTTCCCTAAGTCAAAATCGGTTGAACGGACTGTAAAAAAGGTTTTTTTAAATGTCTATTTCAAATGGAGTAAGTATAGATATCTACATGGAGCAGTAGATAGTTATCATTTGTAGAATCTTTAGTTGAATCTAATAATGCTTTCGAAAAATATTGCACGTTTTCTAACTGATGGCTTCGATTTTTAATAAATTTTTAGGGTTCTGTACCCTAAACGGAACCCTGTTACTAAGCCTCCGCTGTCCGTTCGTCCGTCTGTCTGTCAGCGGGGTGTATTTCATGAACTGTAATTAGGTAGACAATCATAAAAATTAAACGAAGTCAATAATTAAAGGGGATATATAAATTAAGAAACTTGTTTTTTTTCGGCGTTTTTTTGCTCGATCTTAATTCGGTACGGAACCCTCCGTGTGCGAGTCCGACTCGCACTTGTCCGGTTTTTTTCTATTTTATACTAATTAATATTAAACTATTACAAAACCTCGATGTATTTTATGCCTGTATTTTTAATAAAACAATAATTTTATCGCTTGAGATAAAAATACCGCATTATTTTATCCCAGACCACATTTTACGTGTTGATAATGATAATAAGAACAATTATCGTGGGAGCTTCCGGACTACAGAGTTCGATCCGATAGAGAACGTGTGTGAACTAGAACTTTCAGAATAGGAATTTTATTTGTACCTAGAGTTCCAGGAGAGGCAGCAGTGGTAACGGCCGCGACTTCGAGTTCTAGGTCGCAGGAACCCAGACAGGCATTTTACTTTGTGTAAATTATAACATCACGCGCTCTCAAAACGGTGAAGGAATAGTAGATTGTTTTACAAGGGTCGAAAGGAATTGATGACTTTCACCCGTGTTAAAACACTCTACTTTTCATTTCGAATTTAAGGAAAGTTATTTTTTTTTTGTTTTTCTAAAATATTTATTGATAGTAATAACATGAGTATTCTATAGTCTTTTTAAAATTTTAAATATGGAACACCGCGTCACCGCCGCGGGTAGTCCCGCTTATAGGTATTTTTTTCTTATTCACACTGGCTGTTGTACACTAACATGGCCGCGGATTTCGCGCACTAGACGGCCACGACTCCGTAGTTTCAGTAACTTGTGCAAAACCAATGAGAAAATTTATAAAAACAGTTCTCACAGGAATGCTGTAACCAATACTGATTATAATTACCACAACAGATAAGAACTAATCAATATCATTTTTATCAAACGTGTAGTAAATAATTTTTTTTCGCAAAAATATCTTATTTGAAAATATTTCTTGGTCGACATTTTTGCTTCTAGCTCGAAATGGCGCAGTAATGACGCAGGTTTTTTTATTTCCTTGTATTACTGAATATTTAAGGAATCTAAAAATGTCAATAACTCAACATCGGCAGCCATCGGTAACAAGGAAACCTGAACTTGAAAATTTAAAAGACATAAAATTTTCTTATGACACTTAAAAATAAAATAAAAAACAAACTCAATAAAGCATAACGTATTTGTAAACTACTACCAAAATGTATAATACTTATATATTCCCTTGTAGAACACAGAAAATATCTTAAGTTGAATTTCCATAATGTGTACCTAATCTAGTAAATATAAAATTATCAAAGTATAAATTTTGGGTGTAATTTTATACACCTCAAACTTTTTTTTTTGCTGTTATGTCGGATAGCTCTGTCATCTTAGAATATAAAACTATCAAAACGGTTTCAGTATTACGACTTTTGTCCAAACCATTTTTGAGATGGAAAATACCGTTTGGTCCCTTAATGGGACGGTCCGTTGGCACCCTTTGGGTACGGAATCCAAAAAAATTGGATAATAACCCACCATTTTGCTTAACGAACCTTTCAATAAGGTTCTCATTATAATTAGCAGTAGCAGTGATAGCCTAGCACTGCCAAGTCATAGGACTCGAGTTCGAACCCAAGGCACGCACCTCTGACTTTTCGGATTCATGTGCGTATTGTAATCATTATCACTTGCTTCAAAAACGGTGAAGGAAAACATCGTGAGGAAACCGGTATGCCGAGAGAGAGAGATATATTTCTCGATGGCATGTGAAGTCAAGTCAGAGGTCCATGGGCGGTTTTAAAACTCTGACACCTGGTTAGGCTCTAACCACACGAAAAGAAGAAGCAGATTATAATTAGCAAATCATCTCGTTTGCTTAGACGTTGCCAACAGACGTAGATATAAGATAATCACGTAAATTCACGTACAATGTTAAGATAAGAACGTTCACGAAACCTTATGAAACGTTTAACTAAATAATTATAATAACACATTGCGTTTTGAATGCGTTTGCATATTTATTAATTAGGATTTAGAGTTGCTAGATGTGGCTAATCGGCTGAGATACCTACTGTCTTTGGTCGGTGTATTAATAGTAATTCAAGCGGTTGAAAAAAAAAAAAACTTTAAATAAAATGTAATCAATTGCTGCTACTGCTTGAAAAATTAAAGGATACCTCAGTATACAGGTTGTATCAGAAAGGTGAGGTTAAATTTAAGGGTGTGGGGTACAGACCACCAAACTGAACAAGTTTCTCCATGGGACCAATTTATATCGCGATTACGATGTTGGTCCTATGGAGAAAGTTGTTCATTCAAATTTGACCACACTTTTTTGATACATCCTGTATATTATGAACCCACACAAACAACCCAAGCCTTCTTTCAATGATCAAAAGCAAAGGAATATAAAGTGGGCAGATAACAAAAAAAAAAAACAATCTTAAACGTAACATTAGTTAATTGTATCTAGATATTATTTATTTATTAAAACTTTATGCACAAGTAAAAAAATACTGTACAAAGGCGGACTAGTCAACCTTAGGGTGATGCAAAGACAAAACATGGCAGGTGCAACATAAATGACAGATAACTTGAAAATGAATACATACTAATACATATATACATACATATAAACCGAATAAACTTTGTCAAGAGAAATAACGATAGGTAGAGGAGAAAACAAATCCAGCAAATCAGCGCTGCAAAGATTCTGCCAACTTTTCACGAATATGTTCACGTGCTTTCACTTTGAAAGATAACCGACTGGTTGCCATCCTGATGTTCAGAGGGAGCGCATTCCAAAGAAATACCGCCTGGACAAAGAAAGAAGAGTGAATAAAACCGGAGCGGTGAGAAGGACATCGTAGAAGACGATTGTTGGTAGAACGAAGATTTTTACTATGGGCAGAGCATAGGTATTGAACATGGGAAGTGAGGTAAGAAGGAGAAGTGGGTTTGTCGAGTATAGAATACAAAATAGACAGAGCCCTCAACTCTCTGCGCTGACGTATGGGTAACCATTTTAAAAGCAATCGATGCGCAGACACATAATCATACTTACGAAGATTGAAGACGAATCGAATGCAGTTATTTAGAAGGCGGTCAAGTTTATCGAGGAGATCTGCATTCAGGTCATAATAACACACATCACCATAGTCTATTATGGGAAAGATTAGGGACTGTACAAGCATTGCCTTAATGTGTGATGGGAGAAGGTTTTTCAACCGATAGAGCGACCGCAGCGTTCCGGTGACTTTTATACTTACAGTCGTGACCTGCTTTCGCCAGTCAAGACATGTGTCCACATGCAGGCCGAAGTCCTTAACATCGGAGCTAAACGGGATGACTGAGTTGTCAAACATTACAGGTGGCACAATTAAGCCATTCAGCTTCCGCATACTATGAGTACTCCCTACAATGATAGCCTGACATTTGGTAGGATTAACCGCCAACCCAAAACGATCAGACCAGTCCACCAGATACGTCTAAGTTGACGGAATTTTGATCTAGTTGGCAGTTTTAAAATAGAATAGAATAGAAATAATTGATTTGCTTATAATGTAGGGATACAGATAAGATCGAACTTTTATAATACGAGCAACGATACATTTTACGCATGCAAAATTTCAAATAATCGAATTTATTTATATCATAGAATTAAAATAAATTTCATAAAACAATATAATTTTTTACTCTTCTTCAATGGTTCCAACCAATGTTTTTGTGGTCCAAGAGTCTGTTAGCCACTTCCAAATTCTCTACATCTGTATCGTGCTCATAGCCCGTTAAGTAGTAACAAGGTCTAATCATAGCGTTACATTTGAAGCTCATCTCGAGCTCTTACGAAACACAGTGTCATGTCGTTACGTCATGACCTCTTTAGTCGCAAATCATTATAATTCAAGCCTAAATTCTTTTAATTAACACGTTGGCAAACCTTTTTATATTGTTACGGACCTAATATTTTATTGTGGCAAGTTCCGCTGCTTTATTTGCTGTGGCAACATCGCTGGTGTTTGAATTTGGTGAGTTTTTGACGTAAGGTTTTGGCGCCAAGACATTGTTTTTTTTTTTAATCAATATTTCGGTGGTGGATGGCATGTCAATTGGTATGGGAAATGCACCCTATCACGTAAGTTTATTATAATAATTATATAAATACTTTTAATAATAATATTATATTAACCGTATAGTTCGGAAGCGCCCCCGATTGGACCCGAACACACAAACCTCCGCCGGCTCGGTAGTGGGTCCAATTGGACCCCAGAATTACCACATACGACACCCTTAATTGATTATGTAAATATTTATTATACTACCCATTAAATCTTATGAATGTGTGTTAATTAAGAGAGTTAAATAAAAATCTCAAATGTTTACACCATTAAATCTTTCATATTTAGCGTGCAAGATTATTAATTTACCTTTATAAAATTCAAGTCTGTAAATGCGATAATCGCCATTTTGATGACAGTCGAGGTCGAGGCTAAAAATCATAAAAATTGGGGATTTCGAACATCTAAGCTCCACCACAGGGGCAGTGAATACTACATCATTTAATTATTTGACAAATTCATCCATTGTTCAAGTTAATTAAGCAGTGGTAATGAAGTTTTTGATATCCAAAGTCGAAGTTTCGCGCCAATCGTGCGTGTTTACATTTTAACTTTTCACTAATATCACACTTATACATATAGATACGATTTAAAATGTGACAAATATTATTAAAAATATTATAAACAACTAGAAAATGCCCAAATCTTAACGTAATATACGAACACAGGTCCAATAACACGTAATATTCATTACCACTACTCAATTTGTGTTAAAAATATCCGACCATTATTGTTTTTTTTATTGTAATGATGTGCGAAAACGATTATGCCAAACGATTTTTTTTTTCAATTTTGATCGATTCGATTAATTAATATGTCGAATGTAAGAAATCGATACTTGATAATTGAAATAAAATTGTTTTAAGCATTAAATACATTAAGCATTGCTTATAATAATTATTTATACTTTTCTAATGTAATTTTAATAATTTTTTGGACATTATGTATAGAAGGAGTCAACAGACAGGACGGGGATATATACTTACCTAATTTATTAAATTTCGCGCTTAATTGTTTCTATATTTGAATTTAAATTCGGAATGTGCTCGCTGTTCAAAACTATTTAAATTTTTTGGACAATTATTGAATGTGGATTTTATTTTTGATACTTTCTGATAGTTTGCTACAGAATGCCCAGTATACATTTTTTAAGTAGGCTTAACAAAATTTTGTTTGGGAATGACGATAAATTAATTTTTATAAAGTGGGTAGGTATTTCGCAAACGCTTTTAAATGACGTCCATATTTTCTGTTAGTTGTATGAGTTTGGTAGTTTTTGTTTTTAATAGGTTACTCTTACTTGAGTAAAAGAAATGTTTTTTTTTTTGTGGTAGTTTCCCAACGAAATTAAAAAAGCTGGCCAAGTGTATGTGGGACTACGCACAGTGAAGGATTCCGTAGTTGGGATGAATACTTATTTACGCATAAAAAAAAAAAATAAGGTTGTATTTCTCGAAAAAAATATAATAAACAAAGTTAATTCTGCGGTTGTAACCGAAACAAACCCATATCTCAAAAACTATTGACTTAAAAAGTAAAGTAATTAGAAACATATTTATCATTTTAATTAAGAGATCCAACAATACACGCTTTATGTGCATAGATATTTTTTCATCCCTCGGTTATATGTATGCCACCGTAACGTATGTTTATCGTAATTTCACTACACCATTGTTTAGCGGTGCAAAGAATACACCTTTTCCAAATTTTCATCGATGGAGGAAATAGTCTCCGTGTAAAATGGCTGTATGACATCCGGACGAACGGACAGACGGACATGACGAAATTAAGAGGGCCGTATTTTTCACGGATTTTGGCTATCGAGTTTACAATAGGCACTAAACTGATGTCTATGAGAATTTATCTACAATATTATTATTATTTGGAATAGCCGCCATCTTAAAATCCAGAATGTTCATCTTATTCGATATCAGCACTATCCCCCGAAAAACAGGAAAATTGTAGTCATGATGAAAAATTATCAAATTGTAATAGCATCCATGATTTATACCAATAATTAATCTCAAGAACAAACTCATATTATTTTACGACCATAGACTTTTTATATGTTTTCCAGGAATCTATAAATCAACCAACAATTTCCAGTATTAAAAATAAATATATTCAATGGCTCCGTAGATAATGGTCTATTTTCTATAGTAAATTTAAAAAATAGAACGTGTAAGGCAGGGGGAACCAAGTTCTTTTTCACGTATAATTTCAAACAAAATAAAAATTTCGCAGCCGCCATCTTGGATTTACCTTTTGACCTCATTATCGAATTTAGCACCCTCAAAAACTACGAAAACTATACCAATGATGAAAAATTTGAAAATTTTCGCAGCCGCCATCTTGAATTTACATTTTAACGTCACTATCGGCTTCAACGCCTTCGACAACCATGAAACCTAATCACATGATGAAAAATTTGAAAATTTTCGCAGCTGCCATCTTGGATTTACATTTTGACCAAATTCACACTCTCTCTCTCTCTATCAAATTAGAAGAGTCTCAGTCACAAGTATGAACACTTTTTCGCGTGACGATTTATGCCAGTTTACTCCTACCACGTTAAAGAACTTAGTTCCAAAAATAATATAAATAATATAATTAACACAAATATTTGGGACCTCCACAACAAGCCCTTTCATTTGATGTCACACGGTATAGTTTGCAAAACTTTCTTTTTTATTGTCTAGTTTGGCCCCCAAAAGTGACCCCATATTCAAAATTCACTTATTTACGTTACACTTCTGTATTTGGGTCATAGAAATTCATATGTGTAGGTACCAAATTTCAACTTAATCGGTCCAGTAGATTCGGAGCAAATTGGCTGTGACAGACCGAAACACGAGTAATCCTTTATGGGTTCCGTTTTTTCATTCGTAGGTACGTACGGAACCCTCAAAAGTTACTGCCCGATCCACACTGTATTTGTAAATACTAATAAAATTATTAATATCAAAAATAAAACAATTCATGGAAAACATATCAAAGAGTTTTTATTCAGTTTCTAATACTTTTTTCACACTGATTTTATTGCGAGTATCGATTAGGCTGAATACTACTTTTGAATCGATATAAGAAAATTGGGTAGACGGTCAGCACTAAGAAGTGTCACGTCGCAACACAATTTTTTGTCGTTTTTATCTAGATTTGATCGTGTTTTTTATGTAGTTTATGTATGAAACATGGTAAAAGTAAGAATGCAGAGAGAATGATAATATCTTTATTTTTCCTTTTTGCATATTTTCAGCAAGAAAGTGCGTTGTTTATGTACATATTTTCAGCAAATTTAAATTACCTACGTTTTGGATAGGTGTAGTAATACCAATTCTATATAACTTTCGCAGTGTACTGACGCGGTTTGACTGATCTCAACATATAATTAAAGATATTTTCGACAAACTTATTGTATAAAATAGGCGCGGTAACATATTTTTCTTAATAAATTCGAATGCTGAAAGTTGATGTAAATTCCTGAATTTCATGACTGAATTCGCAACACCCCGTCGAGTCAACTGATGTGTCACATGTCAAAATCTTGTCGAGCAGAGAGGTTAATTAAGGTTAGAACACGACGTCAAGGAGGATCCGCTACCACTGCGTATCCACCATAATAAGAAGGTAAATTACATTATTTCTAGCTATGAACACCTAACTAAGATAAAATGTATGAACCAAGGCGAACGTGTTAAAAAAGGTTGAATTCAAATAATAATAAAAGGCACTGGCCGTTTTAGGTGTGAACAATAAACTACAGCCATTTAAATCGAAAAAGAATATATACCTAGATTAAAAAGAAAACTTAATGGCATCGCGGATTATTTTCACGAAGAATGGCCAGTAATTGGTGCCTTTTGTGTTTATAAAGCAGTATTTTCTTTTAAAGAGGTTAGATCAAAAGAAGACAACATTTTTTTTTATCAGACGAATTACTTAGAACCAGAAAGTGTCATTGGGTTTTTCCATTAGGAATTTCTCAGTAGCAGTCCGGAGTCTGGATTTGTGCCTGCTTGATGGCAATAGACTCGCCTCCTATTACATGGTCCTTAAACATAACTGGCAAAATGTTCGTGTACTAAAGGTAGGTTACACCTCTGCCCTGCAGTCAAGTTATGATGTTAGCCAGTATGCATTCCCGAAGCGATAGTAAATAATAAGGTGTATAACACTTCTTTTTCCCGTACATTTTTCCCACCATTCCTTATTCGGCACAGGTCGGAATTATGTACGACGTTGCATGAACACTCGATAAGAGTTTCCCGGGAATATTTCAGGTTATTTATAGGTATATTAGCGTAGGAGCGCGGAGGAGTTCGTGGCTAAGTAATGACAGCCGCACGAGTTGATCCATCAGGTTAAGTTACGCTTGTCGCGGTTAGTCCGTGGCTGGGTGATCATCTTTACATACCGAGACTTCTACGTGCCTCGGAAAGCAAGTTAAGCCGCTGGTCCCGGCTGTCATTCGTGTATCTTTGACAGTCATTACAGGTCGTCAGAACCCCGAAAGTCTGACAGCCAGTCGTACCAAGGAGTTTCGTATATCCAGTTACTGGGTTGTTGAGGTCAGATAGGCAATCGCCCCATGTAAAATACTGGTATTCAGCTGCATCCGTTTAGATTGGAAGCCGACCCCAACATAGTTGAGAAAAGGCTAGGCAGATTTTCATAGGCATATTGGCGTGTGCTAACTGACATAATGGCAAATAATTTAATTAATATTCTGTATCTCCTACTATTAATTACTTTGCATTCTATTGTTGAGAATCAAGTTTTGTTGCGCCACTTCTTCTTCCCAGCTAAAGCACTAGGAAGTGGTGAAGTTTGGGGGACTGTCTTATGTAATATTGCCGTTCAAAAAGTGCTGATTCTCAGCCTAGTTTGAATAAATTAATTTTGATTTTGTGGGTTAATTAATTAGGTGCTTAATTAATTAATAATCGTTCTCCTAATTTCTATCAATACCTACCTAGTAAATAATAATCATGATAAATACAGCTTCAAAAGGATGCATATTTCGACAAGAATTTATTTGATTGTCAACAATCTTTGTTCCATAATATCGTATTAAATTGTAGCCACGAAACTTATTACACATTGGGTACAGTTTGTTTTTTAATCCCAAAACTACTTTGACAGGTGCAAATGTCAAACTCCAAATTGAAAAAAAAACAAAGAACAAGAACAATCACTTGAGTATACATAAGGAATATAAGTTGTGGATACTTTTTGTTCGTTTTTCTGTACCGTTAATTTGACAAGGAATAGAATGTAATTTTTTTTTTTGTTTTCCTCTATGGGTAAGCGCTCTTGGCCTGCATCTCACCTGTTGGTAAGTGATGATCAGGCCGAAAGTGGAAGCGAGCTTCACCCGGAATCCTCAACCCAGCAGAGGAACTGGCTATCTTACCTCCATAAAATTATAATAAGCTACAAATAAAAAAACGAACGAGTCCTACAGTAGTCGCATATGATGAGTAACATCTGACATCTTGGCTGACAGTACCAACCTCTCGGAAAATGGGTTGGTACCATCTAACGGAAAACTCTAGCACCGCGCGCGCTCATTGGTCAAATCAAATAGCGCGCGCTTCCCCGGCTTCCTGTTACACACTTCCGTCCCTTTTCACGATATCACTCCCACGGATTGCAGGAAAGCAAGAGGAAAGATGTTACACGTAAATAATAAAAAGAGTTAATTATGATAATGTAATTTACGGTACGATTAACCAAAATACTATCATTTATATAAAAAACCCTTAATTACAAAGTAATTACTCGATTGTGTCTAGCGCAATTTGTACTAAACTAGCAATTAAGTACAATAACAATTAAGTCATATTCATGTAGCTACTTAGATCAACATTAATTAGGTAGGTACTATTGGTATGATTGAGTACTTTAAAAATGGTTCTATGAATTTGTAATTAAGGTGAACTTAGTTACATAAGTAAGGTGACACGACCATAGTAATTCTCTAACTCAACCCATTCTGAATGACTCTCTTTAATTTGTACAATATAACATGTGGTGAAGTAGAGGTCCAGAGAGCTTCATATCAAAAGTGGCAGCATCAAAACATACTAATTCCATGCTGTCATAATATCATTATTCTAAGGTAGCAATCTTGTTCTAAACTTTGGGTGACCGAGCTCTGCTCGGGTGAAAATACGGAGAAAACGATAAAACAAAGGATGTAATTATTTTAGACCAAATAAAAACCAAGACATAGCGATGCGAACAATACAGTGAAGCATGCCAAAACTACACCTCCGCTCTGTGCATACACGCTCAGACGCACGCATGTACAACCATTTACAATAAAACTACACCTCACTAAGTGCACACACACACATGTTTACGATACCGGCCTCACGTCACTGTTGACAGGGCTATGTCGTGGTTTTTTATTTGGTCTGTGGTAATAATGGACTCTTGATCATAATAATTAAATATTCTGATTGGTCAATGACCTGAAGAAGATAGCTGGAACTAACGGAAAAGCCTTCCTGCCTCCTACTTATCATGGCACATGGGTTTCAATTTTTTTGTAAATTTTAACGTTCAAAAGAGCCTTTTATGTGCCTATTTGAAATAAATTATTTGACTTTGACATTGCAAATTAGGAGTTATGTCAAACTGGACGGTGTGATATTCTGATTTTAAGTTCACATAATATAACGGTACCTGGGCGACCGAGCTCTGCTCTGGTGAAAATAGAGTCCCCGTTTAATAGTATAGGATATGATAGTAGGTACTTACTAATTCCATGCTGCCATGTCATTATTCTCATGTCATTATTCATTATTATGTTCTAAACTATGGGCGACCTCTTCTCGGGTGAAAATATGGAGAAAACGAATTTTCCCAGATATGAGACCTAGCGAGATCAATTTTTCGCCCTGTAAATCCCTATATTGCAACTTTAATCCAAATCGTTACAGCCGTTTTCGAGAACGTGATTACAAATATATATATTTATATACAAATATTGCTCATTTAATAGTATAGGATAACATCACGCCTTGGTTCCCCGAAGGGTTTGACAGAGGTTAGAGGTGGGATGGATTTAAAATTCAATAAAAAAAATATGTATTTAAAGAATCTTCATTCACACCAAAATTCTCAACTACCATCGCATGTGTATTTCTATTTGCGACAAACACTCAGTAACCCGATCGAATTCGGTTACTAAACATTCAAACATCCTGCGTTGTATGCATTTCTTTCAACTATCACACCACACCGATGTCAAATACTTGTTTAATGTATTTGCGTATTTTTTTTAGCTCATCCTCTAAATACTTCCAGCCTATTATTGTTAAGACGCAGATATATGTCAGTGACCTTGAGTGTTTAGCTTGTGTGTTTTGTACTGAGCTCACGCAACGCGTCGTACGTCCAGCCAGTAATAGGACTCGCCCATCAAGAAGCGCTGTCCCAAATTAGACGCGGGTGTCTAAAAGTCATAACCTCTGCTGAAAATTTGCAAATTTTTAAAGGATTTGGGGTTATATTGGTACAAAATAATGTGAATTTTAAATAACAAATTTTTTTTTTCACTTTTTGGTTATGTTTATGCAGTAGGTACCTATGTGCCCCTTTCGGATTGGACAGGGTTTTTTTTACATATTGTAGATAAATCCAGGTTTCCTCATGAGATGTAAACGATGTCCAAGATAAACTTATAAAGTACATAATATGAATTGAAATCATCCTTCTGCTCAATTTAATTTAAGTTGGCGCAGAATTTCTTCTTCTTCCATACTTCTACATTTTAGTCGTCATCTCAGTAGTCACCTCCTTACTAGCCATATAGTTAAAGCCATGACACGTACAATTTAATTGGAGAGGCAACCGGATGGCGAATGGTAATCTGGGTTTTGAAGTTATACCGAACCGTCCGAATGGACCCCAAATGGACGGGGCGGAGATATGGGGGATGGGGTCAAAACTTTTTTTTTGACTTGGCATTCAAAATTTAAGCTCTAATAAGTGCATGGAATTTGTGTTTATTAATATCATCCGGTTGCCACCCACCAACATCGTTATAATTGAAGTAATGTGTACGATTCTTGAAACTCCTTACCGATGATTTATCACCGAAAATGAGGGTGAATTTTAACAAAACCAGATGACAGTGATACACACAAATTTCTTGCCAATCAAGAAATGGTGTCCATTAGGACGGTACGAGGGGGTTCGGTATCACTTTAAGACCCAGATTACCATTCGCCATACAGTTACCTCTCCCATTAAATTTTACGTGCCATTGTCTCCAATAATATAATTTTTTACACTATCCATCCATCGTTTATTTGGTCTTTCTTCTGGTATATTATTAGCTGTAAAGTTTATTAACCTAGCACATTATTATGATCACGAAGACACTTCCGTTGTAGATAGATACTAGATTTTGAGAGTACGTGAGAGGAATACAATGGTAAACAGTTTTTTTTTTACACCTTTTGGCAATATTTGATATGGCATTCAATAGAGCCAAAAATTTGAAGACCATCGATCTTTGAATAGAGTTTGTGAAAGATGATATGGCTAGTTAGGACAGTTTTGTTTTTGAGATAACGGCTGAGCTGAATATAGAAATATTTGGTAGAAGAAATTTTGAGGCAATCCCAAATAAATTAGGAAAAATACAGGAGGACGATAATTATGATGAAGCATTTAGTGAAATACATTAATACTTAGGTATAAAAGAAGGAGAGCCATTTAATTTAATTCATAAAATTTTTAGTAGCTGAGGAAAAAGCTACCAAACATACGATCCTCTGACGTATGTGGTTATGGTTTCGCGATAATTTAGGGAAACCTACTGAAGCCATATGGGCATTTATAAGTGACTAATAGTTGATAGAGGTACCGCTAAGTACACCACAATTCATATTTATAGGTATCATCTTGTGACCCATTGGTTTGAGATTGTCAGACTTTTACCTGTAATATTTCTCAGTCATCTGCCTAGGTTTTCCCTAATTACTTACATAAATAATATGAATCAAGGTAGATGTGAGTGAAAACGCCTGAGAGGACGCCCTAGAAGGACGTATAGTGACCTTATTGGCGATGTTCTTCAGAGAGGTCAGGTGCGTAGTACTCGCAACCGGCGTGCGTGTATGACCATATGTATGAACGTAAACGAAGCAATAGGAATATGTAATTTTGTCAGGAGATTAAGAAAAGTGTCCAAAGACAACTAGATTACGTCAAAAATATATGCGGCTTTTGATGGAATCAATTTGGCTATGGAAACGTTCCTTAATCAGATGGTAGTTTCTTTATCGTTTTTGGCATCGTGCCAACCTGTCAGATGTTTCTTCGTATTGTTTATTTACTCATCTTTACGACATTTTCTTGGCTGTTTCATTTACAATTGTAATACTAGAATTAAGTGTCAAAGGCTCTTACTTCACATCGTGTTTTCTGTGAGGGTACGGTTTTTGTCGACGGAAGAATAGACGAAATGACAGATTGTGATTGTGAATCTGTTATTTTGTCTATTCTTCCGTCGACAAAACCCGTTTTCTAAAGTCATGCTACGCGTGCTGCTGTATTGTCTCTCCTTCTGCCTTTAATCCATCCAAATGTTGTCTGAAAAGATTGCTTTTAGCGATAAGACCGCCCATTGTGTCATCCTATGTATATTTGCTACTACAGGGTAAGTTTTTAACCAGTGTGCAAACTTAAGCACGTGACTTTTACTCATCATAATGAACAACATTTACTAAATTAATTTCTGTTCGCGATTTTAGGTTTGGTCCTATAGTAAAAGTTGTTTGTAGTAGTCACGTGTTTAAGTTAGCGCACTGGTTAAAAAAAATTGCTGCATATCTGTAATTTGTATGGTATACTTATTAGAGAGTATTCTATCTTATATTTATCTGTCATAAAAAGAAAGGATTTTTTAATTTTAGGTAATATTTTTAGGCTACCATCACCACATAAGGTACCTATTTCATTAATCCATAGATAATTTACGTATATATCCTAATATGCCACTAAGCATCATTTTATTTTTATCTTACCGGTAGGCTCATCTGAAACGAACATAAGTACGTACTGGTTGGTGGTCCCAGAAAAAATCCCTATTAATTCCATCAACGAAATACCATGCCAACCATAGGTGACTAACGATACCATACACAAAGTAGCGGTCGCTACGGACGGAACCTCCGAAATGTGTCGTACACATTCGCGCGAAAGCGGCCGGATGTCTGCGCGTACCGCTCTGCGTTCGCGCATTGCTAATGCATTGTCAAACTTTTCTCTAGAGGAATTTTCGAACGATTGATTCTCGAGTCTGTTCGATTGTAGGATCGATAAACAGTTGAGAGTTCAGAGCAGTCATGATTTTAGTCGCGAATAGGTTTTGTCGTTCTTAAGATGAATTTAAAATTATGAATGTGGTCTTTCTGTGATTTTTAAACAGATCATCTTGTCTACATGGCCAAAAAAATATATTATATTACACGCGTTAATAAATTTTTCACAAGGATGTGACCTGTCCAAAACACGCATAGGGACATAAGGCAGAATGGAAGCAAATCTCCTGCGATGTCTGAAGGCTTTGTTTATTTCAAATACACTTCCTACTGTGCTATACTTAAGGTGCATTTTACCAATGAAATTCACATGCACATAGATCAGTGTCTATATTTCGTAACAATGATAACACTGACAGCTCTTGAACGCGGTTTAGATGTGCTGATGGCGTTCAATGTTAGTGGTGAAAATCATGATATCACTGTTGAGACATTAATCGCTCATGAATTTAAGCTCTGGTTCAAACCGAAATTGTACAGAACGGAAAATCAGACTCATCCAAAAGAATCACAGAAACCACTAGTAAGTACACTATAAAGCCACTAATGAGATACCCCTCGCTAATGAACGTCGGTAATTACTTTTACCTCCCACGTCGAACAGCGTAGAACGGCGAGTATACGCAGAGCACGTGCTGTTTTATATTATAATTGATTAGTGTTTTTCCAGTGAAAACGGCGAATACGTTGTACAGACACGTAATAAAGTTGAAGAGTTTATTTATTTACTTGTGATAGCAATCAAAAGGAAAGCCCGCAAGTCTGACAACCAGCCTTATTCAAAGGGTATTGTATTGCCCAGTAACTGGGTTGAGGAGGTCAGATTGGCAGTTGTTCCACGTAAAAGACTGGTATTCAGCTGGTAAAGGCTAGGCAGATGATGATAACTATAATCTTGGTACTTATTCTTCCACTTTGTTCTTCCAAGAGACACCTTTTTTTTTGTGTAGGAAATTATCAAATAACTTTTCCCGCTCTGGGCGGAGCAGGAGGGCGTGTCAGACTCTTACTGGCTAAAACCTACCCGTGTTCCTTCAGTTGCCTGTATGTTGCTAGGAGCCACGGTAACCTTTTCGGACAAACCCGCAACCAGGTATCGGCCCTAGCGGACCCCTTCAGTTGTGCTGATATCTCTTTGAGGCGCGCGTGAAACACAACGCACCGTCGACGACTGGTCCTTATCGGATGGCGAGCTACCCATTGCTCACCGTCTGCAAGCCCGCGCTTACTGTGGCCGGGATTTGGCCTGGGGTTCCCGACGCCTATGGCGTCTCCTGCGGCGGTTCCCAAGAGACACCTGTTTCTTAGTTTTCTGCATCCAATCTGTCAGCGGAACTTGGGATAGGTCTATGTTCAGCAATGGACTTTGATCGAGGGATTGAGTCGATTATTTGTATTTTCCCAGTTTGCTGGTTATTGCATACCTACCCATGACCAGCATATTAAATTAAGTAAGGTTCTAGTGATAAATCTATCCATTAACACTCGACTTCACCCTTTTTTCATAGAACTCATACGCCATGCCGCTATATATATTGGAAGTGAACACTCCGGGAGGGTTGCCGGCGTTACGTTTGCGCTAAAGTTAACCATCGCGGACGGTCAACGGCATTAGGATTAAAATCGTGTTATAAAACGAAGTAAAATTGTTTTTTCAGGGGGTCTTGTCGCTATACGTAGTATCCAACCTTTTAAAGTTTTAGTAAATATTTGAAAATGTGAACATAAAAAATTCGGCATTCCATATGCGACTAGGTGAACCCTCCAGGAGGGCTCCAGGATAAAAAAAATCGGGAACAGGTAGCTACATCGAATCGACATGGTGTTTGCAAGTAGGTGACAACCTGGGTTTTATGGGAAACAAAATATTTTGTAATCAATTTCAATGCTATTCCATTATGCTAGTGGTTTGTCACATTTTATTAATGAGTTTTCCTAAATATTTGTTACAGAAATATAATGTTATCACTGGAACTTTCCATACATAGTTTTCCATGTATACCTTATGGTTTTAAATTCGAACTAAAGCAATTTAAAACAAAGGTAATATTGATTTATAATCATTTCCTTCCTTAAAGTCTTCAATAAAAATTAAATTAAATTTGTTAAACCACAAACACCGCAGTTTTTAGATAGTTTTGTTCATAGCTCTAATTGTTCACATTATGATTCATAGGCTCTGATTTACATTTACCTGTTTCTCTTTACCAAATAAGGTAAATGACGGATTAAAAAAAAACGTGTGCGGTCGGGCGTCAGAAACGAAGTTCTTACTCACGTATCATTTAAAACAAAATTTTTGCAGCCGCCATCTTGGATTCACAGTTTGACCTCACTATCGGGTTTAGCACCCTCGAAAATTATGACCAAATTCACACTTTCTCTCTCTCTCTCCGGCATGCAGTCTTAGAATAATAACTAAGCATGCAGTGTACTCAAGCTGATGTGTACAATTTTATCCCTCGACCAGTGTCGAGGGATAAAATTGTACACATCAGGTTGAGTCAGCTAATCACTTCACTTTTTCTTTTGTTTTTTTCTGCTGGCGTTCTCTCTCTCACTCTTTCTTTCTCTAAGAATTAGAAGAAGACAGTCGAAAGTATTAACACTTTTTAGCGTGACGATTTCTGAAAGTTAAAATCAAAACATCCACAAAAATGGAAGGAAGTACAAAAAAAAATTTGAATAGATTCGTCAACTTCGTAACGAAAAGTAACACAATTGAAGAATAAGGGCAGAGTCACAACTCTGCCCTTATTCTTCAAATGTGTTACGATAACACAAAAAAATGTACATAAATTTTGAAAACGACCCTTGTAGCAATTAATTTTTATACTATTACGATCAGTTTAATCAAACATACTCGTTTTGCTGCCAAACCACCTGTGATTTCTTTGTCGATATCTTACGTCACAAATCAGGGCTGGCCAATTCACGCGACAGACCAACCTCTGCCCCTCCCAGCGGTCCTCTTGCCAACTTTCCACCTGATTCATCCGCCAGGTGGCGATCAATTAGCAATCGATAATGATCAGTTGCGCAGGCGTCGATTAACATTCCTCTCGCTGACGGGCCCTCTGACAATTAAGTAATGCGCTTTCCCTTATCGGCTAATGTCGCTAATATGTGGTATTATGCCATTAGTTTTAATTGTGGTTTGGAGTTAAATATAGAACTGATATTAAATACTTGAAGTAATTTTCCCTAAGTTAATTGCTAAGTTATGGACTGGAACGGGAGATGAGAAGTCATGAACACTATTTTATAATCGTCATTATATTGATTCTGACCCATGATCAAAGTGAATTATTGAAAAGAATTTTAATTTGGATTGGATTTTTAATTTTTGGAAAAATATTTCTCTAACGTCAATAAGGGAAGGTTCCACACTTCCACAGTTCATCTTCCTTTCATTTTTTTATCCTGTATTTGCATATCCAGACTATATGGGCTAGCCAGACACGAAGCCAGTTTTGGAGCCTTTCACTGGCCTCCAGTACATTTGAAGACAGTTCCTTCGTCTAGGTATTGAACTGTCTTCGTCTGACTCACACACTGGCATCGTGTCTGGATCCAGTACGGCCGAAATTTCGCGGAAACAACCGAACATCCTCAACATCAATGTAATCCATTTGAGTCAGTGTTTACTTTACCATACGTAACAATAGATCATCTTCGGCCTCCATCGGGCGACGTCGGCCTCCCTCGGGCGGACGCGAGCTGACCCGGCCGGTCTAGGTCCCAATGAATATGCAACTCCATCTATATTACGTCTTACTTTACAATACAATACGAAGATGTACCTACTTCAGTGTTCATTATACGTTCGAATTACGAAATGTTTTGTTCACGTTTTGATGAGATGCTAGATGTCAAGCGATTTAAAAAAAATAAGAAAAAATAAAGAATAGCCAATCAGAAAGGTTGGTAGCAGGATTGGCTGGTCATAGGGGCTTGCAAAACAAGATAATTATATTAAGTCTGATAGTTTTTAAATGATGTAAATACGTTTGTAAATAAAACTAATAGCTACGAGATCACAAAAAAAAAAGATAATAATGTAATTAGATTAGTAATCTTAATTACCTACAGTACGTGCCACTAAAGATGAGACTAAAAATACCACGTGGTTTGACTCGCGCAGTAGACGATTACGGTCTCTTTAGCGGTATGAGGTCTGCGCCGGCCCGTCATCGAGGCGGCAGAAAGTGCGGCGGGAGGCGCGGTCAAGTCTCATCTTTCGGGGCGCGTATTGTAGTTTTGTATAGAATCAAGTTCTTCTAACTGAACAGACAGCTTTGTGCTGCTGGGGAGTTTGTTGCACCACTTCTTCTTAGCTGAAGCTCTAGGAAGCGGTGAGTCTTGTGGGACTGTTTTATGGGATTTTTTAACCACTTCAAAAAAGTATGTTTCCCGATTACTCGAAGACGGCTGGACCGATTTGAAAAATTCTTTTTTTTTTTAAAGGTTGTGCTTTCTAGTTGGTCCCATTGTAATTTGGTCATGATCTGATAATGGGATCTTGGAGAAATCGAGGGAACTCTTCAAATATTATAGGCACACCTATAGCGATTTGGGTATTTTTATAGTAACTTGTGTATTTGCTCTCGGAAAGCACCATTTGGTAAAGTGGAACTGATGATGAAGGACACAGATGGCCACCAGAACTATTCAGTAATAAATGTATTTCACGAGTTGCGATTCGATTACTTTAATATGGTTGGTAAGCAATTGATGCTCGTCATAATTCATGGTGCAGTAGAGCTGATGGTGAAGTACCTGGAGAACTCCTCAAAAATTAAAGTCCCTGCATCGAGAAAAGCAATATTTTGTAAAAGGTGATGAGCAGTTGACATTAGGCTATTGTAACCAAGATAAATTACAAACCAACCCACAAAAAAGTGGAAAAAAATACTTTTTTACAAAAATACAACCGACTTCCAAACTACAAAGTGAAAAATAACTTTTATTTCGGAAGTCGGTGGCAGAACTAAAATATTGATCCAAAGACACCGGCTTCCGAAATTAATGTTATTTTTCACTTTGTAGTTTGGAAGTCGGTTGTATTATTTGTAAAAAAGTTTTTTTATTACCGTTTAAAAAGTACCTACTGATTCTTAGCCTAGTTTGAATAAATAAGTTTGGATTTTGAGATGTATTGAGTGATCAAAAATCTCAATACATTATAATTTTACACCAACAACAGACAGAATTTGACTTGTAAATGAACTAAAAATAATTACAGCACAATGTGGATAAATGCAAAGTCATATTACAAGTTAAAGCTGAATGTCAATCGATTCCGAAGGGTCACGGTAACTGGAGACTGCGGGAATGTCACTGTTTAGTGATAAACATATTATTTATTTTAGAGCATCCACGAGCTGCGGTACTTAGGCTCGCTTGCACCACGAAATCCCTAAAGATACCAGTACCCTACCTAATTGAGTAACTTATTTTCGTACACGATTATGACTAATTTGTTTAATTTTGACAGTTCAACAACTTTGATTGCGTTATTTACGTTGTTGAGCAGATTTTTTTTTTCCAACGTATGAAGCAATGTATTAGCAATCTGCTTCAAATCGAAACAAATTGTGATTGATCATGTATTACGCAATTAGGGTACTGGTCTATTCTGTAAAATAATATATATTTATGTCTATCTGTCACACTCTGAAGTGAGCTGTCATTCCATCTGATGCTAGGGCTTGACACTATTGACAGCTCACTTCACCTAAGTTTTCAAAACATAGTTCTGTTTCTGTCAATCGTTTGAAGATGATTGAGACAGATTGATGATTTAAATAGAAGCAAATCTTTAGGTATTGCAGGAGGTGAAGCGACAGTAGTGCGTCGCGGTATACAAATACAGTTGAAAATGGCGATGCGTTTGATTTTAGTTGAATCTCGTGTGCGCTAAGTTATTTAGAAAATTCTAATTAAAAAAAAAATACACCAAATAAGTTAAAACATTTTTACATATTTCTTTAGTTGATTATTTTTTATTTTTTATGGTCGCTCAAAGTATTGAGCATTTTGAGACGAAAGAGTTTTTTCGTGTTCTTTCTTGCGATTTTTTTTTCTAGAAAATTATTTTTTGTATGTAATATCTTTATAATATGAAGACATACAGTACACCATAGTATATAATATAATGTCTTTTTTGATACACTTGACTATTGTGTACTTTATTTTTTTTGGACTTGTTATATGTAGCAATACGGCTAACTGTGCGTCGGAAAAGCAGACGTTTTACGTTCAGTGATTTGTAGTGCAAGCGAGCCTATGGTGCGTGTGATGCAGCTTTGGGAAATCATCTTCACTGCCAATCTCACTGACTGACAAAACTTTGTATATGGCACGGAAAAACAACAAAGAACGCTGACTATCAATATTGAGGAGTGACTTTTGTATGAATTTCGGGGTCTCCTAGCAATATTATATATGATTCACGTCAGATCATAATAATTTATGCTTACCTTTTGAGACTTTACTTAGATACAGATACGATGATAGTTGTAGTCAATCGTTGCCCTACACGTCATACATGCCGTGTCACTGTAAAGGACATAGCACACGTATATCGACTCGGAAAGTTATCGTCACCGTATCAACTCGAGCCATTCAGTACTCTTTGTATGAAACTCCCTACTGCAACGCACACTAATCGGAATCGTAACGTAATCGCCTCGCCTCGGGACAAGCTCACGAACCGCGGCGATACGGTGACGATCCCTTTCCGAGTTGATATGTATGCTAACGACAGGAATATGTAATCTAATTTTGAATCGGAACCACAATAAAACAAAACAGTAAGCAAATTGCTTCAACCATCTTCAAGTACAGTTAAGCTGTCTGACGTCATACTGACCCAAAAAGACGTCCAGAAAGACACACTGTAAATTAGTCATTTCGGTGAGTATCCAAGTAGCCAAAGTCGTGGGAAAACCCGGTATTTCACGCTTCCCGTGGCCGATGAGTGTTTCTAGCAATCCTGCACAATGCCGAGATCAGAATACATGGCGTTCTGAGAATTGATCGGTGGAGTGGATTCGTCTCAAGGAGATGTTGGTTTAATTTTATGAAGTCAGGAAACTGTTCGCAGTATTTGATTTGATATTTCTCACGGGATTTTTTTGATTACCATGGGATATTATGTATCACTTTGTTTTATACAGTGAATGAGCTCTGGGAAATATAAGAGATGATTTTTGCGAATATCCCATGTTAAACAAATTACTATTATAGCGGGTGGTGTACGTACTCCTCCGTCCTAGCAGAACTCTGTGACGGCTGTAACTGACGTGGCAGGCTGGCAGTTTTTGACAGGGTTTACGAGAGACTTGCTTGTTGGAACATATGCACGTATTGTTGTAAAATGTATGGCAAAATACAAAGTTTTATCCCTCAATGGAAGCCTTTCACTTAACCTGACCCACCCCGACTACACTATGTATTTATTATTTTTTTAACCACATAGGGGAAGCTCTTGGCCTGCATCTTACTTTATGGTAAGTGATGATCACGAAGGTGGAAGCGAGCTTCACCCCGAATCCTCAACCACAGAGGAACAACAATACATTCACATTTTAAAACTATCTTCAATTAACTTACATAAATATCCAGCTTTATTAAATCTGACAAAGGAAATGTACCTAAACTGTTACAAAATCCGTTACTTAAAGAGATATTTTCAAAAATGTAACTTCTGCAACTCTCGTTTCGTAAACATCTTCTATCAAAAACAGTTGTGCATCTTTGACAACTGCGCAGTTATCGCAATTAGGGCTCGCAGTTATTTCATTAGGTATTATACTTACCTACAGTTGTTGCGTTTTAGCGTGGCAATATTGGTCATTGCCCTTTAGCTAATATCTCCCCGTAGGAACCCAAACAATAAACTATGTATGGTTTTTAAATTTTAATTATTGGAACATGTTGAAGATCACGATTAACGGACTTAATTTCAGATTTTGTAAATAAAAAATTCTAGAAAATGTAGGTGGAGGTCAATGGCCGCTTTTTCAATGTTAAAACGATACAACTATACATACATACATAAAAGCTTCTATGATGGGGTGTGTCTACAGATTTTATAAAAAGACCAATAAACTATGGACATTTGTGTGTAAAATGAAACATAGAATGGGCTACAGTCCTACAGAAAACTGTGATGACATTGAAGGAAAATTGGTTTCGCGTTGATCCTAAATAAAAAGCATTTATTTTAAATAGGTAAACCAATTACAGGCACTTTTGAACTGTCAAGAGGTCAGTCAGTCAGAAAAATGAAGCTAGTTGCTCATTCCAAAGCGTAGCAGGCACCCATGGAGAAGTAGAAGATTCGGGATATCTCGAATGATGATGAGGCTGTGAAAGAAAATGATAATACTATTGATATAAAATAAATAAAATAGTAAGAATACTTTCGTATAGTTTTAACACGTGTAAAACAATATTTCTCACGGTACCTGTTTACCGGAATGTGCGAGATGATCTGTGTTAGGGCTGTCAACATGGCTCTGGTATTAAATACTAGCTGCACCCCGCGGTTTCACTCGCATAAGTCTCGATTCCGTGGGAATATCGGGATAAAAAGTGTTCTACGTCCTAGCCTAGGTCATGATCTACCCATGTACCAAATTTCATCCAAATCCATTCAGCTGTTTTAGCGTTAAAGTGTAACAAACCAACAAACTCACTTTCACATTTATATAGTTAGGATGAAATTGAAGACAAGGGATTTCATAACATCACGCCTGTATTCCCCGAAGTGTTAGGCAGAGGTGTATAACTATTATACACCCACATTTCGCCAGTTATATTTAAGTCCCATGTAATAGGGGGCGACCCTATTGCCATCAACCGGGCACAAATCCAGTCTCCGGGCTGCTACTGAGAAATTCCTGATGGAAAACCCAATAACACTTTGCCCAACCTGGGAATCCAGGACTTCACGCTCAGCAGTAGCATTTGCCACCACTAGACCAACGAGACTGTCAAGTCAGTCAACAAGAGATTTTATTCCTTTGAAATTGCGACCTACTATTTCGTTTTTAACCGCCTTCCAAAAGGAGGAGGTTCTCAATTAGACTGTATGTTTTTTATTTTTTGTATGTTTGTTACGCGATTACTCCGTCAATTATGAATTGATGTTTTTTTTTTTGATAAGTAGGTCATACTTCAGAGGTGGTCCCATATAAATTTGATTAACTTTTCTTGGGTAGTTTTTGAGTTAGCTTCAATAATACGTATTTTTTATTCCATTTAGTATGTGGATGATATGATAAGTTCCTGTCCATGCCCTGGTAACTCACGAACAAAATATGATCATGAACTTTTTCTGAATATAGATCCATCTATACGCCAAGCCAAAGAAACTTTGGTTGATGTTGCCACTTTTTTACGTGTTGTACGTATGTGTATGTGACGTACAATTTTATGTATATAAATAACTACATAAACCTAAATATCAATATAATATTCTAACTTAACTAAAACTATTAAAAAACTAAAATATGTAACGTTGGTTTGGTTTACAGTAGACACCAAATGCTAGCAACCCTGTAACCTGTAAATAAAACTCACAAGAGTTTTTTTGCCGGTGCGGGTAGATGCCAAATTTCTTGTAATGTGTGTGTGTTTGTGTTAATTTCGTCGATTTGAGCTTTGGTTCTTCCATAAATCAAGAAACACTAAAATTATTAATTAATTAGCATTGACTGTGGTTTTGTGAAAGTGTTTGTGACATACACATGTAGTTGTGCCCTTCGTAAGGAGTTTGGATTATAATAATATCATATTGTAGTGTTGTTTTACATTCTACACAACGCCGAGATACGTTTGCGGTGTTCCTGGGCGCTCAACCGATGAAACTGACCGCATCTTCATACAGACTCGAGAACATTATATTAAAACGAAATGCAAGAAACGAACGAGGCAAACTGGTGTAGAATTAATGTTAATAAATTTGTTGTTACGTCCTTATTATATTTCGTGTTTTATTTATTTATTTCATTTCCAGATTTAGATAAGCTGTACTTTCAAAAACATATTTGAAAGTATCTCATACGTAGATATGTATATCTATACATCTACATATCAATATAGATAGGTACATCTATACCTACGTATATCTATAGATATTTTAGTTCCATGGCTTGGAATGGCGCTGATCATATTCATAATCTGTCAGACGTTGAGTTGCCAGTCTATCTCATTTATAAATATTAGTCTATGTTCCTGTCACTGTTACATGTATTTACATAGCAGGTAGTGGTATTCGAATTTATGTGGGGTAGGTACCATAACATAAAAAAAAAAAAATAATGGTGTCTTTGGTTTTGAATTTTCGTGTTTTGCCACCGACTTCCGAAATTAAAGTTATTTTTCACTTTGTAGTGTTTTTTTTGGAAGTCGGTTGTTTTTTTTTTCTAACCAACGCTAAGGATATTTTGCAAAACATTTGAAAGACGCCAATATTAGGTCAACTCTAGGCACATTATCTTGAAATATAGGTACATTGTGATATAGGAGACACTGAATCATACAGTGATGTGGAAGGTATGATAAATAACATCCTGCTGTGCTTATTAAGCAGATATCAGTACCAAGATTAATTGATTAGATAATGATATTATCAGAAGACGGTCCATTTTCCTTATAATAACAATATGAGTGTTATTTTTGGGTTAGGCATGCCAGATATTAGGCAAATATGCATAGATGGTAAAATATAGTTTAAGTTAATATTGTGTACCGTGTTATACGATACAAACCTATTACAGTCCTGATATTAAGACCAGGCACTCCAAAGACAATTTCCACGCAAACTCCGCCCCCATGCACCCCACCACTCCACTATGTGCTAAACGCTAACACATCAGTAATAAAGTTGAATATCGCGTGCGCTCTTTGGTCGTGTTCAAGCACGGAACTAAATGTCTTAAAGTCTCAATTCTTATTTCGTTTATAACTAAAGTAATAATTGATCTAGAGAAAAAATATCTTATACTTGGATAATAAACTATATTTTCTTACTGTCAATAATTATTTTAGACATAAAAACCGAGTAATCTTGTTTTTGTTTCAAATAATCTTTAAAAAAAAAGACATGATTTTAGAATAAAAAATGGATCGAGCGAAAATGTTCCAATTACGTAACTGTCTTATATTTGGAAAGAAAAAGATGCAATAAATCATATGCTGTTCCATTTTGATTGTATGCGTGACTTTTTCAGAATATTAATGCAAATTAACATACAATTTAGGGAGCCTCCTTTAATCTAAAATATTTGTAACTGTGTGTAAATTATTTCATCACCACTGCTCTCAAAACGGTGAAGGAAGAAAACATCGTGTGAAAACCGATATGACGTAGCACCAAAAATTATAAGACGTGACATCTACCAACCCGTACTGGGTCCGCGTGGTGGATTACGGCCAGCCCTTACACAGAGAGGAGGCCTGTGTCCCAGCAGTGGGAACATTATAGGCTGATTATGTAATATGTAATAATAATATTATTAAGAGGTTTTATTGTTTGTTTGTAAAGAGTAACAACAGGAACTGGCGACGCAGTAGGCCCTGAAGGAGATGACGTGACCAGTTAGAATCCTATCTAAATGATTGGGCTTTAATTGCGAAAGAGAGAGAAAAATGGAAAGACGGAAGGGAAGCCTCTACGATAATAAGAGATAATTTCAGGAAGTACAGAACTGATTAAGTACTTAAAAATAGTTCACTGATATACAGGGTTAATGGTTATACGTCGGCAATACATTAAGGGGATGTAGGAGAGGTCATTTACAACCAAATGACACCTTTTGACTCCAAATGTCAACAATTTTCAAGAAAGTTTATATTTTTATTTCATACATTTTAAAATATAAAATAACTTGAAAATGGTTGTCTAGGGGTCATCGGGGGTAATTTTGTTGTAAATGACCTCTCCTACATCCCCATAACGTATTACCGACGTATAACCAATAAATAACCCTGTATAAATATTATATACCCTGTCACTCCGGCTATTAAGACAAATCTAACGACTCCTCATAAGTTAAAATTCATCAAGCCGTTTAGGTTAGAGAGCGTGCCAAAGAAATAGACATATAGACATACTTTCGAAAAACATTACCCTCCTTCTGGAGCAGTCGGGTAAAAATATCCTAGTTTCGTCAGCGTGGCAGCCCTAAATTAGTGCAGAATCAACACGCGGTACTATAGAGCGGCACACCTGAGCTCGTAGCAAGGTAAACATCCTACACTGGGATACAGTTCATGTGCACTATCATATCATTGTACTACACTTTATTAGTATTTACAAAAACTTTTTACAAAAAAAAACAACCGACTTCCAAAAAAAAACACTATAAAGTGAAAAATAACTTTAATTTCGGAAGTCGGTGTCTTGGGTTTTGTGTTTTCGTTTTTTGCCACCGACTTCCGAAATTAAAGTTATTTTTCACTTTGTAGTGTTTTTTTTTTGGAAGTCGGTTGTTTTTTTTTTGTTTTTCACTTTTTAGTTGTGGTACCTACCCCACACACATTCAAATACCACTATCTGCTACCAGTGACAGGAACTTATCATATCATCTACATGCTAAGTGGGAAAAAAATACGTATTTTGTAGCTAACTCAAAAACAAACATACGCGTCGAACATATAACCTCCTCCTTTTTGGAAGTCGGTTAAAAAAGGAGGTAAACGCAGATAGATCGAATTTTAAAACAGGTGAAGTATAAGGGCGACTTTCACTATGAAATCGAACGCGATCAGCACACAGTGGCGGATTTGTAGTCTTGGCCGCCCTAGGCCCCAGGCCATGTAGTAAGTATTAGCCGCCCCTTTCTCAGCACCCATCATATAGACTACATACCTAATGAATTTACTTTATTGCCAACTTTTATCGAAATTGGTTCAGTAATTTAGTTAACTATAATAAGCTGCTGGTTTATGATATTTTCCGAGGTTTCAGGGTTAAATAGTTTTAAGTATTATTGTTATACTATGCGGTGTAGTGCGGCCTGCCCCATAATGTGCGCGAATATTTAGAATATATACTTTATTTTTTGTTATCTTCAGTGAATTTTTTGTCACTATTGACCGCCCCTAATATCTGGCCGCCCTAGGCCCGGGCCTACTGGGCCTTAGGGTAAATCCGCCACTGTCAGCACATAAAAGGATCTCGTGCACTAGATGGTCACAACCACGACCGCAACCAGGTAAACCATAGAAAGTATAGAAACCGATGCGAATCATACATTTAGTCGCAACGGCCAACTACCCGCACACCATACAATACACTAGACGACCACGACTGGCCGAAGTCGTGGCCGTCTGATGCGCGAGATCCGCGCTCAAAAGGTCTGTCAATATTACACAACAATGATGACGTTGACAGCTCTTGAACTCGATTTAGAAGTGCTGTGAAAAGGACCCACCCCAGGGTCTGCATTGGTCAGGGGCTGCGAATATGGGCCGATAGGGAAATCGTGGCCCCCCGGCAACATGGCAACTGAAGGAACACGGGTGGGTTTTAGTCAGTAAGAGCCTGACACGCCGTCACACGCCCTCCCGCTCCACCCACAGCGCGAGAAGTTATTTGATAATTTCCCACACAAAAAAAAAGAAAAAAAAAAGGGTCTGCATTGGTGAAATTCGACCTATAGAAAGGCATTGACACTATTCTTAATATATACTCAACATGTCTATTTCTTTGAAACTTCTCTCATCACATCACCTGCCTTACCTTTTCCCAACTATGTTTTGGGTCGGCTTCCAGAATTCAGCTGAATACCAGTATTGTACATGGAGCTACTGCCTATCTGACCTTCACAACCCAGTTACAGGGTAATACGATATTTCTTGGTAAATCAGGACAATCCCCCAAAACGCCCACCCTTCACGACTTCCTAGTGCCTTTAGCTGGGAAGAAGAAGTGGCGCAACAAACTCCCCAGCAGCATAGCTGTCTGAGATCTGTTATCCGACTACATTTATTTTGTCATGTGATTTATCTGCGCATTTTACACATTTTTGTTCGATTTATATATCAGATCTGTAGTTGTAAAAAGATACCAACGAGTTTTCGTTAAGCCGATAGACAATTTAGTCATTGGTTTTTTTGACTACGTAAATAGGTAATTGGCTTATCAACCATTTAATCACTTTGTTTCTTTGAAAGCATAATGATATTAAGATAACTTGCTTCAGATACTATTTATTCTACACTTGGGTAGGTACTTGTACTCTGTAAATAAGTACTTGAGTATTTTTACTGTGTTCTCATTGTCACTCTTGTCATTGGTGATCGAAGGTGTCATAAGATCTTACAAGAAGACGCTTTTGCCCATGTATTCTTTTTTCTTCAATCTGCCTAGCCTTTTCTCAACTATGTTGGGGTCGGCTTCCAGTCTAACCGGATGCAGCTGAATAGCAGTATTTTACATGTAGCGACTGCTTATCTGACCTACACAACCCAGTAACTAGGTAATACGATACCCCTTGGTAAGACTAGTTGTCAGACTTTCGGGTTTCTGACGACCCGTTATGATGACTGTCAAAGATCCACGAATGACAGCCGGGACCAACGGCTTAACGTGCTTTCCGAGACACGGAGGAGTCTCGGTATGTAGAAATGGTCACCCATCCACGGACTAACCCCGGTAAGCGTAGCTTAATCTGATGGATCGACCCGTGCGGCTGTTAGTACTTAGTCACGAACTCCTCTTTGCTGCTCTGTTTGTTTTATAAATAAAATAAAAATAAAGTTTTTTCCAACTCTGCATAAAATGGTTTAGGATTAGGACATTGTCTATAGGGATATAATATAATAGAAAAAAAAAATTTGGTATTCAATCTCTACAAAGCACCGGTAGCCACTCTTCTAAGATAATTGGCTCAACAATTAATTAAAATATAATCTTTACACCACCCGAGCAATAAACAAAGCAATGAACGCAAAGTATAAACAAATAAACAAAAGAACAATTATCTCTCATTTGACGTCGCGCGCGTGCGTCGCAGAGCGGTAGTGTACGACAAACGAATGCACAAAACCCGATCAAACAAAATGACATCTTATTTCATTAACATAAGGTGCTAGTAACACGTAAAGTTTTCTTGGTATTCGTGTATAGATGCGCACGCAGGCTGCCAACGACCAATGACCGCGCTTTCACTGTCGTCCATCTTGCGGTATGATTTTGATTTTAAAATTGGAACGCCCAACGGTCGCTGTTCATGATTAGAATGATTGATTTTCGGTGACGGAGAATGTGGGTTTATGATATTTCGCCAAGATTACTGTAAAATACCAGTGAACAGTTGGGAGTCTCATTTCTACAGAGATTTGCGAGCACATGGTAGTTGGCCCTCAATAGACAGAACAGCAAAATGCTATCCCATAAAAGGTTTTTTAAGAAAAGCACGCGCATTATGCTTGATTGTTAAATGATGTGCTTTTTGGGGACACCGAAGTACCTACTACCTACTTACTATCTTTCATCACAAAGTAGGTAATACGGACAACAAGGTTGAAAGCTGGGTCAACTGCCTATGGTGCCCTCTAGCTAGTCGTGGAAGCTTCTTCGTAGATTCAACACCTGATAATACTCTGTCAAACCATTTTCCCCAGCCAAAAGACCTTGACTTATGATGAGAAACAAATGATTAGATCGTATATTGCGTGACCCCCGGGGGGCCAATTAGTTAAAATATTTATTTTAATGATTTCTCTACTAAAATTTGCTTATTTTTTCAGCTAACACGTTTAGTGCCGGGAGCCCTTTTGGAGGGTTCACCTAGTCGCATCTAGGATACTGGGAGCCATCGCGAGGGGTTCATTTTAAATGTAGGTTTTTCTTAGCGAATAGAGCATTATAAACCGTAAAAATAAAATCTGATGTATATTTTAACAAGATTTAATAGTGCGAGGGCGATGGTTTTAAAATCAAAGCATTTCAATATTTTTAATTTTTTTTGTGTACTGTTACAAATGTTCACTAAAAATTTAAAAGGTTGGAAACTACGTATACTCACACAACACGACCGCGATGGTTTTAAGTTTAGCGCAAACGTAATGCTGGTAACCCTCCCGGAGGGTTCACTATGAAAAGTGGGTGGACTCAAAAGTGTTAAAGTCAAAAGCAATGCAAAATGCAATACCGGTTACCGGTATATAAAATAGTCTGTCCTTGTCCTAGAACTATTAAAAAAGTCAACGCCCAAGCTGGAACAGTAAATATAATTTGCAACAGATTCACACCAAGAATTACGATTTAATTGGCAAGAAAAGATCGTCAAAATAAAAATACACCCCTTGTTACAGATTCTATTCAACCAGAACCCGTCAATAAAGGTCCCATTCCACAAACAAAAAAAAAAAAAACCGCAAGAAAAAATATTACATAATGAGCAAATAATCGCATAAACTATCGCTTTCTATACTATAAAGATCGTTGTAGTGAAACAAAGCAGAATGCTAGTATATAATAAAAAGTGGCGGACTAACTGCGGCTTCGTTTCGATCTCAGGCCCACGAGCGTGACGGACGGAGTCATTTACACATATGCACGTTATAACTAGGTTGTTATACTTGTTATCTAGTGCGGGTTGGTTATGAGATGATTGGCATGTTAATTTTTATTGAAAGAAAGACTGTATTTTGTTAAAAGAGGCCAGCACAAGTCTAGTCGGTGTTAAGATAATTAATTGATTCAGGCGTGACCTTGCGGAAATCCATTATAAAAAACAATAGACGTGGATATATTTAGTAACTTGTCAACACGCCGTGTTCGAGTTCGCAACAAGTCCATCGTCATCCTGAGGATGCCTCGTTGAGAGGTGAAACACGTGTCGATTTCTTTCAGGAGTTTTTTATGGCTCTTTAGAAATAGCTAAGCGGAACAAGTTACTAAATATATCCACGTCTATTGTATTTTTCTAGTCGGTGTTGTCTACAGAGTGGCAGGGAGGGACATCGACGCGAAAACTGTTACCATGAATTCAATACAAGATTCTGAATCCCCCTGCGTCAAAAATTTTCGTCGGTTATTTTAAAAAAAATCAGCTGTTTCATAGAAAAGTGCAATACCTACGCGGTCAAAATGAATGGGAGAGCTGATTTTTTTAAAAATAACCGACGAAAAGTTTCTACTTACTGCCATCCTGTACGTACGAGTGCGTCTAACAAAATATAATTATTGCCTTTTCCCTTATCGAGCCCCAAAATATATCACCAAGTTTGCAAATCGTGGTGTTGGTGGTTTAAATATTACCCAAGTGTTACTCTTTTAATCGTTGCAGCAGACTTCTATTAAAGGAAAGGTCATGAATTTTTCCATTTATATATAGGATGGTCCAAATAGTGAAGTCATAAAAATATTGATTCCTCATGCCCAGGGGTATCCGAAAATAACCTATGTATGTTCCGCGATTCTTGATAGTTTTCGATTTATATATATTTTTTTAAATTTAAATTTTTTTTTGTGTACCGCTTTAAAAATTACTTTCCTATCATTAAAGACACAAAAGTTTTGATCGAAAGGGAGGAAGTTTGACAGTAAAAAATATCATTGGTAAGAAAAACGATTAGTTTTTGTTTATAGGAATCGAGAATTATTGGAGAGACTTTATGAGGATGATGGTGTCCATAAAGACATTCCATTAATCTGAACAACATTTTATACAAGAGTATTTTATTTATAAAAGTACTTATACTATTTTCTCGATAAGAAAAATTTCGATGTTTGTACAGAACCAACCCAACCCTTCGGGGAAACAAGGCGTGATGTTATGTAGAAGGAAAATTGTTTTTAAATTATTTGTCAGGAACCACCAATCGGCGTGGGTTTTTCTGCCTGCCACGTCGGTAGGTACCATGAACAAAGTAAATGATCTAACAGCACCGGTTACTGAAGATAATAAATCAGGAGCCACTGAAGCATGAATGATGTGGAAATGTCGGCTCCAACACGAAATGTCGTGAAAAAATCGTGTCGTTTTCGTAACGAGCGCTGCGCGCGCGCTCCCTGTCGATGTCAGTGATTTGTTGTGTGGGTTGCCAGTTTACTGAGGCGAACTTGAGAGGATTTTAATTGATTTTATATTTGGGGTCTTTGATATAATTATTAAATATTAAATATCGTTTTCGAAAAGTAGTTTTGATATTTATGTGGATTACTTACAGTAACTTTAAGACGTAGCACATTTTAAATCTCTTTCTACTATGAAAAAAAAAAAAATCCATGAACTTTTATTTTTTTGTATGTATTTTTTGTATTAAACAACGATCATTTTGCTGTAAAATACATGAAAATAATTTAATTTACCCTGATTAAATCTGCTGACCTGAATCTGAACATCAAATTAAGTACTATGTAGTTATTTTTTCGTCACTAATTTCCTGCATACACAATTTATTTTTAATTTATCTGTACAAACCAATTGTTTTCCTAACCTGTCAACACTGAGTAGCCGCTCGGGTGAAGATATGGCGCGTCTACAATCAGGATGCGCAGGCGACACGCAACCGACGCGTGCGCTCACGCATCGCCTATTGGGATAGTTATTGATTGGCTGATTACTTGCGATTCTAACACTTATTTTTGTCACTAGGCAGGCACGTCGACGCGAAAACTGTTACCATGGATTCAGTACATGATTCTGAATACCCCTGCATTGAAATTTTTCGCCTGTTATTAAAAAAAAAAACAGCTGCTTCATAGAAAATTACAATACCTACGCGGTCAGAATGTATGGAACAGCAGATTTTCTTTTAAATAATCGACAAAAAAAATCTACGGCAATCCATGGTAACAGTTTTCACGTTGATGTCCCTGCCACCCTGTATGTTTAACATAGGCAACAGCGCGCCAAAGACTATGACTATGGTCTTTTATGATATTGCAAACGTGCTTTATTTAAGTAAGGGCGGGTATGTAGGACGACCTTAGCTGTTAGTCGAGTTCCAATATTATAACGATCGTTGCTGGTAACATTTACCACTCGTGTTTTCTTTAGCATGATCATAAAGCGACCCCTCCACTTTTCTTACAACTACCAAAGAAACAGCAAAACGAATTATAAAATAATGTGTTTTTTATTAAATAAGTAATTAAAACATAATATAGACTTATTTATAAATCAGGCGGCAAAGGTCGAGGTATTCTGCCAGTGACATCAGAAGGTCTCTGTATTTGTTAATATTTATTAGTTATCCAATGTCTGTATTTTTCTTACTTTGCAGTCGTTTCAGTAATGTGTTCCTACATTCATTTGTTTACCTAAATCCCTAGTTTCGCGTTTAAGTACCCACGTGTACATCGTTCTGAGAAAGGTGGAGGGACAATTCAGCCTTCAAGTGAATTATTTTCTGAAAATTTGTCACCAAGAGGGTGCGGACTGGATCTAGAATCGAGGATTCCCAGTCGTAATCCATTGATCGATTATTTGCGTCGGGCTGACGACGAAGCTAAAAATTAAAAAAAAAACTGAAAAGTAAAAAGCACAAGTGCGAAAAAGTGGCACTTTCCGCACAGTTTGGCTGCTTGGAAAACGCTCTTTTCGAGCACATGCATTGTAAATGTTACTTCATTTCTTAATTTGGCGCCCTTATTCTATTTTCCACTGATGACTGATGATCACTAAAAATAAATCCTGTTATTTATAATCAATACAAATTCCTATTCTGTGGCAAAGTCCGTCTTATCAGATAATAGGTAGAAAATATTTTGTACAGACACAAATCTTATCAGCGATATGAGATCGAGGTATTATTTACGAATTACTGAAGCTGATTAGATAAAGAATCGAGAACAAACAGTTACTTGTGACAAATTCAGGATTTCTGAAATTATCTATCAATTTTGTCGTGTGGTGCAATCATTGGTCGCGTGTAAACTTCTCATGACATAACATCACGCCTAAAATCCCTGTAGGGTTAGGTACAGTTGTACCCTATTGTACACCCATATTTCGCCAGTTATGTTTAAGTCCCATGTAATAGGGGGCGAGCCTATTGCCATCAACCGGGCACAAATGCTGACTGCGAGATGCTACTGAGAAATTCCTGGTGGAAAAACTCAATAATTTTTTGTGTTAGAAGTTATCCAATAACTTCTCCCCCTCTGGGCGGAGCGGGACAGACTCTTACTGACTAAAACCCACCCGTGTTCCTCTAGTTGCCATGTTGCCGGGGGCCACGATTTCCCTTTCGGCCTTATTCGCAACCCCGGCAGACATCGGCCCTAGCGGACCCCGTCAATTCTGCTGACATCTCTTTGAGGCGCGCGTGGAACACAACGCACCGTATAATAACACTAACATGGTCTCAATACCTACTACTTAGTACTGAGATAATATTTATAGGGTTATTAGTTATACGCCGGCGATCCGTTAAGGGGATGTAGGAGAGGTCATTTGCAACCAAATTCGAGTAATTTGACATTTTATGTTTTAAAATGTATAAAATTAAAATATAATCTCTTTATTTATTTTTATTTTATCGTGTATAGATATCGATACCCATCACGTCTCCAGAGTTTTGCTAGCTCATTTAAATTAACCCTGTTTACAGCCAGATACTGTTAATTATTGAATACCCTCAATTTTATTACAAAAGCATTACACCTACGTACAGAACAGTATTAATTTAATGGCCGCCGGGGTCACCTGTCTCGCCTGTGATCGCGACCGACCTGCGCGCACATTTGAATACAATGCGCCTGCGCAGGCTGGACGTTATGCCGCCGACAGCACAGTTGATGTGTTGTTTGTGTAGATGCTTATATTATGATGAGGAATTGATTAAGAAGGAGAGAATTTTATTGGGTTCTGTTGGTAGTAATAGAGGTCTTAATTCAGACTACGAAGAAGAAAATTAAATATAAACCATTGACAAGTATCAAAATCATTCGAGAAGAAAGAAATATAGAAAGAAAATAGGGAGTGCCTCCGCTGCCGGCGCTGGCTCCCAAAAATAACGCCATTGGGAACCGGCATGACATTACTGCTGGCAGCCGAGATTAAAAACATCGGCTGATAATGGACACCGGCGACGCGGCGTTTATGGAAACCCTTCCAGTATTCAGAACTGCAACTAACTAACCCTAATTAAAGTATTTTTTTCTATATATTCTAGTCGTTTTTGGCGCAGGGGCACTCAGAGGCAAAAAATGGCAGTGGCACTCGAGGAGTGCCGACAGAAGTGAAAACTTGAACAAGATCGCCTTGGTGGAAGAAAAATACTTGTATAGAACATTGTTCCGTAATCTTATTTAAATAAAGAGGACAATCGCATTTCCAAAAAAAAAAAAAAATACAACCGAAACCTTTACAGTAAAAATACTTGCATAGAACATTGATCCGTAAAGAGATATAAATAAAGAGCACAATCGCGTTTACAAAAATGAGGTGTCGTTATGGTGTCGCGAAATCAATGGTTTAGTCCCATCAAAAAAATGCCCAACGCGCCTAAAGAAGTTTTCACTTCAAAAAGCAAAAGTTGTCCCCATACAAGTAGCAAATTTTTTTTTTCGGCGTAATTATTGCTCAGTATTGCACGGTGGTACCCGAAACCCTTCGTGTGCGAGTCCGACTCGAATTGGTCGGTTTTCTCAGCGGCCAAGCCGCTGAACTGACAAGTGAACTAGACTGCCCGATAATAAAATCGATCAGCAAGACTTAACCGCAAAGTGCAATGTCCTAACGAATTTGATAACATCAACATTAACATTTCTACAAGTCAAAGTCACATTTAAATCTTATTCACTCATAATCTAGACCTTTTATTTTAATCACAAATCAAAGATGTTTTCTTTGTTGTACGTTATCTATACTTCTATATATTAAAGAGAGAGAGCGTGAATTTTGTGAGTGTGATAATATATGTGGAGGTTAATCTCCGGAACCACAGCTCCTATTTTAAAAAATATTTCACCATTTAAAAGGTACATTTCGCCAGATGGACATAGGCTATATTGGTGCTGATTCTCTTGTACACCGAACTAAACTATCACTAAAATTCCTTACTTTTGGCTATGAGAATCTTAAAGCTATTCTGCAAAATGATTTCTCTAAATTTAGAAATTATTTTGACACAACTAAAAGCGAATTTGACAATCACGACTCCACGTGGTACTTGTTTGCCTTACCCCGTGAATTTTTTTTAGAGCCGGATGTGCGTAGGATGGGCGACGTGTTTTATAAAGAACTTTCACTTTTTGTATGAAAACCCTTAAACCCGGGTTTTTTTTATAAAGGGAGTCGGAATTTTCATTATTTTTGCGATTAGGACACACCATTTTCGAGATATAAGGAAAAGAAAAAAAATATGCAGTACTGTTTTTGCACCTGAAGTCGAAGTATTGGTGTGAATTTTAGTTCATGACAACAAATTTTATACCACACCTTTTTAATCGCGATTAAAAATAGTCAGATTTAGTTAGAAAATCAAAATTTTTGGTGAAAAACGTCAAATTCAGAATAGCAAAATTGCGTCAGTGAGTCGTTAGTGCTGTCAAATTAAAATATAGTTAAGTTGTGTCACTTTAGTCTATTTCAGAATGGGAAATCGTCGTTTGACAGGAATAAACTAAATTTTGGTGATTTTTAGTTTAGTTTAGAGGCATTTGTGACAAGAGAATCGTCACCATTATCTACAATTATAATATTATAACGAGAAAAAGTTTATTATTATTTATTTATTTAATACTTCAAACACAAATGTACAGAGGCGGACTTAATGCCAAAGGCTTTTCTATCAGTCAACCTTAGGGTGATGCAGAGACAAACAGTGGTAGGTGCAATAGCGAGAATTGAGGAATTGAGGTATTTTTGTTTATAATGAGTAAACTTAGAAACTACTGGACCGATTGAAAAAAATCTTTATCTAGATATCACGCAAACGAAGCCGCTGGCGGAAGCCTTACATTAGTCTTACATACAATAATAACAATAACTTGCAGCCGACATAAGAACGAGTCGTCTGTATAATTGCATAAAGTCACTTTTCCACACGTTGCGTACGCTATGCAAATCTTGTGCGCCCGCGCAGCTGAGAAGCGGCTGCTGATTAGGGTTGGTAGATACATTTGTGATTATATTTTTTTCATCGATACTTTAAACGGCATACGACATTGCGGCATGCCCTGACGGAGATGGCGGGATGAGTTGGACTCCTTCGGTAAGGACTGGTCCTTGGTAGCAGAGAAAAGTGGTAGGAGAGTAGGCCCTTGCCCTTCAGTGGGACATAACAGGCTTATAATAATTTAAACAAGAAGTATAAAAAGAAAAAAAAATTGTAGATATGTGTGTATTTTTGTTTGTTAGAAAAAAACATAATACAATAAACATAACAGAATAAACTCAAAACTACTGGACCGATTTAAAAAGACATCACGAGAGCGAAGCCGCTGTCGGAAGCTAGTAATAAATAACTTTATAGATTTATTTTAAAGTAAAGTAACTTTTTGTATCGAAGTTATTAAATTAGGAAAAAAACAAGCCATTTAAAACAACTAAAACAACACTTACTTCATTACAAAGATAATCACAAGGGCGGCTGCCCTTGCTAGCTAGTTATCATAGTAATGACGATTTTAATAATAAGTTTTGTGTTGTGATAAGGGGTTTTATTTTATCTACTTAACTTTTGGCTTAAAAATCTGTTTATTTTTGTGTAAAACTCACAGAAATTAAGGGTATTGGTATCTTAACATGATTATACAAAAGAAAACAGTTTTTCTCAACTCATACTTCAAGTAGGTACTTACCTAACAACACTACCAGCGCGCAGCGGTCGAGGACCCCAAAAAAACATCTATTCTTTTTATTTATCGTGTTCAGATATCGATACCCATCAAGCATGTAGTTTTGCTAGCTAATTTAATTTGACCCTGTATATACTACACGTGTTTAAAAAATATATATTTTGTACTACCAGCGCCCCGCGGTTTCATCCGTATAAGTTTCGATCCCGAGGGAATATCGGGATAAAAAGTATCCTATGTGTTAATCCAGATTATAAACTATTTGTGTGCCAAATTTTGCGTGAAAGAGTAACAAACATCAATCCATCCTCACAAACTTTCGCATATTTGTAAGATGTAGGAAGTGGGACGAGTGGGATAGGATAGGATAGGAAGTAGGATAATAAAATAATAAATACTATATTTAGTTATGCAGGATGTGATATAATAAATTTTGACGTTCAAAAGTGCCATACAAGGGCCTATTCGAAATAAATGTTTTGACTTTGACTTTGATATAGTTTTTCGCATTTTTGCCAACCCTGGTGCAAGTCGCGCGCTCTAACTCACATTACTTGAACGATACGCTACGAGTTATTATATCGTTACAACAATAAATGAATAATTAATACATAACACATAACATCACGCCTTGTTTCCCCGAAGGGTTGGGCAGAGGTGTCTCTGTAGCAGGTACACCCACATTTCGCCAGTTATGTTTAAGTCCCATGTAATAGGGGGCGAGCCTATTGCCATCAACCGGGCACAAATCCAGACTCCGAGCTGCTACTGAGAAATTTCAGATAGAAAAACCCAATAACACTTTGCCCGACCCGGGAATCGAACCCAGGACCTCATGCTCAGCAGTAGCGCTTGCGACCACTAGACCAAAACTACTGGGTACTTTTTACACACCCTTCATTAAATTATATTCTCATTTCTCTATTAATCAAGGCTTATTTAAGTGTTTTAAATAACAGTAGGGGTAATGGGCTATTAAGGTTTACCATAATATGATTGCATTTACTTTATCTGCAACGTATTACAGCAATGATTTTGCTCAAGAGCAAGTATGACAAAAATAAATAAAGCTTTATTTCAGACTAAGGTCCATAATTTTGTTAGTATAATGGTCTTAGTAACAATGGTGTTTAAATAAATTGGTTGGTATTGTTATGTTTTTTTACAAAATTATTTATTTACGCCGTCCTATGACTGTCCCCACCCAGTGTCCTTGAAAGGGATAGTCCGGTCTGGCAGCGATCACTTTTATAATGCAAAAAAAAAAAAAAGATATTTATTCCTATAAACTGGTAAAATCACTTTTACACGTCAAACACCAATCTACATGGTCCTTATATGATCTGACCAAGATTATGAATGGACTTTAAAATAGACTGAGTTTATTTTGCCATTCTTTCTCAGAGGTAGTCAGATAGGAAATGTCGACTCCATCTAGAGTTCAATAACGTGTAAAAGTGATTCCGATATCCTTTTTACAGAATAAACAAATTCATTTCATTTCATTTCACAAAAAAAATATACTAATAATAAAGTACACTGCTGAATACAAGCTTTTTGTAAACGCTATACACGATACTTTTTTTTTTTTTGGTTGGGAAATTGTCACATAACTTCTCCCGCTCTGGGCGGAGCGGGAGAACGTGTCAGACTCTTACTGACTAAAAGCCGGTGATGTGTGTTCCTTCAGATGCCCTGTTGCCTGTTTTACAACTATGTTAATAGAAAAACTATCGAATTATTTAGTTTACATTGTCTAAACTTATGTGTGTGTACATATTACTTAACACCAACCTATCTGGTGCAGCTACTCTCTAGAGGCAAACTCATGCATTAGGCAAGTTAGATTTGATCTATAAGAACTTTTCCATATTGATTTTTTTCTTAAGGTGTCAAAAACGCGCTATAATTGGACAGACGTTATATGTATGACCATTCACGACTTTTTAAGGAAACCAAAGCTTAAGGCCTTTTACGATTGACGGCTCTACAGAATGGATAAAAAAGGAAAATTAACAATACATAATTAAACTGAAAGGTACATTATTATCAATTTAGCAAGATGTGTGTAACCCGGCGCGTGCAAGCGATACTCTTTCGTTTAAGCGTTTCATTGAACTGTGATTCCTGAACGCTCTGATTTGGTTCGCTTTGCTCAATCGAAGGAAACCCGAGACGTGAATGTAATGTACCGAGGAATTACAGTTGTGAATGATGGATGGGCTGCTACACTGAAGTTATTAGCAACTAAGTAACTTATGAACGCGACTGCACTCGCATCCTAGAGGGACAGTGCTTGATGTGCCCGAAAAAGGTAAAAGGGCATGACAAAATCCTATACACATGTCAAGAATATACAGGGTAAGTTTTTAACCAGTGCGCAAACATAAATGTTCCCTACATTTATGTTCGCATAACTCGTCAAAATGTAGGGAACAGCTGTTTTTTTTTGGAACAGCAGGTTTGCTCCCATAGTAAAAGTTGTTCATAATGATAAGTAAAGTCACGTGTTTAAGTTTGCGCACTGATTAAAAAATAAACCTGTGCTCCACCAGCTTATGCCCGCGGCACCGCTCGCGTTTTTCTATCCCTCAGGAACAGTACTTTTTTCTAAATAAAACGTAGCCTTTTCTGTACCCCGTTTTTTTTTTTTTGGTTGTGAAATTATCAAATAACTTCTCCCGCTCTGGGTGGAGCGGGAGGGTGTGTCAGACTCTTACTGACTAAAACCCACCCGTGTTCCTTCGGTTGCCCTGTTGCCGGGAGCCACGATTTCCCTTTCGGCCCATATTCGCAGCCCCGGCAGGCATTGGCCCTAGCGGACCCCGTCAATTCTGCTGACCTCAGTAGCTGACAACGTGTATGCAAAGTTTCATTATTATTGGTTGATTAGGTAAGACATGAAATCGTAACGAATAAACTCACTTTCACATTTGTAATATTAGTTAGGATAATAAGGGTTGCCCTGTAGTGGGACAATATGGGTTCTTAATAATAATATTATTCTATTTGTGTACTTTTCATCCAAATCTGTTTAATCGAATCTGCGTGAAGCGTGATTGTCGTAACAATAATCCTCTCAAACTAACACTACAGACCTACTTGGGCTACGTAACGTTAAAAAAGCGGTAATTCTCAGGGTAATTTGAATCATGCTATGCATTTTGAGTTACCCCATGAAAGTTTGGTTTAATCCTATCTCGGCATCTTCTTATCTTGGCACCCATGAATTAATTTATCATGCTCACGAAAAATTCCCATCTCGGTGTCCTGTCTTAAACCACTGTTAGGTACACTTTGAAAAATGGAAATACAGTATCTTTGTAGTGAGTAAATGAACTTGATTATTTATTAAATCAAAATATATTTATCAAAAGTTACTGTTTATAAAATAAGTTAACTAACCTAACCTAACAATGGTTTATGACAGGGTGGCGAGATGGGAATTTTTCGTGGGCATGATAAATAAATTCATGGGTGCCGAGATGGGAAGGTCGAGATGGGACTAAACTGAAAATTTAGGAAACCAATAAATCGACCAATATTTTTTGATCGCACGAGTGATTACAAAACCCAATTTTCTAAAAAATTCTAGTTGTTTTGGTCATTTATAAAACAAAATAGTAATCCACACGATCTTTCTCAATAATCATCCGCTCATCGCACTTAACATCTATTGGCAATACACTAGTTTTCCTTACCCGACACCACCGAACTAAAATCTAGTTATGCGTTGCGTTACATCCTGCGAACAACGAGTACTTCACTTTACACGATCTAATAAGCATTGATCGGTTACAAAATAGTCATGAAATGTGCGCTGAAGTATTTAAGGAATTGTAACCTAGGAATTATTAGTAGCTATACATAATGAATCAGAAAGTTGTGGTCAAATTTAAGGGGCCATCTAACTGAACAACTATAAAACTGATTTACATCCGTAAGACGTACTCGTAATATAAGGTTCAGTTGAAAACCAGCGTCAGGCACTAGTTGTCTGGCGTATGCTGAACTGGGCCTATTTGTTGCAGCCGTGAGGCACACAATACTGTTTTGAGGTTTCTTTGTTTTTGTTTTTGAAAACTGTGTGCCTTATCCTGGGTCAAATAAATTTATTTTCTTTCTTAACAACTTTCTATATGGGACCAACATTGTAATCGAGAAAAAAAGTCAACTGTTTCAAAATTGCTTTGTACGGGCAAAGCAATTTTCAAATTCAATAGGTACCTACCTACTCAACTCAACAGTATATAGCTGATTATTTTTGAGATGTTGGTCCCATGAAGAAAGTGACCACATCCTTAAATTTAACCACACCTTTCTGATACATCCGGTTTTATGTAGAGATGAAAAGACCAATAATGTCGGAGTTGATTTAACTGTCTTGCTCCCAGAGTAGGTGGTTGTTTGACTATAAAGCTACCATTTACTAGGTACGTCTTTCATTGACTTGAATGTGCCCTGGCGGCAGAGAGTATGTTATGCTCACTCTAATGTCTCGCTGCTGGTGGCGCGTGTGTTGGATCATTTAGCTCCCTTCAAAATGGTTGAGCTGAATGGTGCTAATCCATGCGTCATGTTCGTGAACGGGCGCTGTCAGTAGGGACCGGTCATCTCTTAGCTGCCACGGCTTATTTTAATATTTTTATTTTTAATTACGGACGCTTTTAAAGTCTTCTACAAACTTAACGTTCTGCATCGTTCTCACATGTATAACATATGTAACCAATATTTTGTAACCATATTTTGATTTTTTTAAAGAGTGTCCGTGGAGTTTCTTGCCCGTTCTTCTCCACGGGTACGTACTACGCTTTGAAATGGGCAACTAGCTTCATCTTTCTGACTGATCGACCCCTTAACAATTCAAAAGTGCCTGTAATTGGTTTATTTGAAATAAATGCTTTGAGTTGAGTTTATGGTAATTGTTGATCACTAAAATAACTTGGGGGCGCGGTAGTGCATCCGCCAAGAAGAGCCAAAAACAAAAATGATCCAAAAACAAAAAGCAGGGAGGGAGCCTACCTTCGCCTGAAAAGTACGAAAGGGATACCGAGCCCCCCGGCTACATGGCAACTGAAGGAAAACGGTTGGGTTTTAGCCAGTAGGAGTCTAACACGCCCTCCCACTCCACCCAGAGCGGGAGAAGTTATTTGATAATTTCCCACAAAAAAAGCGGGGCCTACCAACCTTTTCTCGAAGCTTATCGTCGTATTTTTCAAACCCTCATCGCTTCGGCCTGGATAATGCTAGAGAGCTCAATTTTTTAAGAAGACTTATAAAACAGACTAGGTTTCATTTGTCTTATTTTTATACCTACTTTGGATTTGCATACCTATAAATACGTCGATTTCGTCAGTGACTCGCTCACATATCAAAACCTCTAGGGTATTTCCTGAAGTCCTAGAAAGCTGAAATTTGGTATGCAGGCTAGGATTTGCAGACAAACAAAATAAAAAAATACCTTGGCCTTCAACACCCGTAATGGGGGGTGCAGGTCTGTGTATATAATAAATCCTCTGCTAGGGTATTTTCCAAAGTCCTAAGAAGTTGAAAGAAATAGAAAATTGAACAGAATAACAGCAAAACAAACCCCAAAACGGTAACTTTACAACGCCTTGAAACCTTTCAGATAAGTGCCACGCCCTGAAAGATATTAGGTCACGATACAACGAAGGCCGGATGGAACAGAATGAGAATTTTATAACTTCCTTCAATGTAAAATTAACTTTAAAAATTTAAACACAAATTATTTTTTGCAAGAGGTAGACAACAACTAGATAATGCCACGTGCTCATCCTAATGTTGTCTTCAAAATTCTTTCATCTTTTCATAAAAACTTAGTTGCTATATGTGCCTGCATATCATACAAATACATACTTGTTTTTTAACGTTATAATAGCTTATCTCCAAAGATGGTTATACTTCAAACTAATTTTTTGTTAAAATCTCCAAATATAGTCCTTGCACTACAAGCAACATTTAATTTACAAATAATTCTTTGTAATTGGAACTAACATTATATCCGTTGGAATTCCTCAGCCAACGGTAAACCCCTCAAAGTGAGAAGCCTACAATTTACACAAACATGTGTACCCCATCCCATTTGTACTGAAAATCCATTTCAAATACACCCCGAACAGACATAGGAGCAAGATTAACGAAATGGTCTCCCTCCCCCACACCACTCCTGGGAGCGATCAATACCTGGCTTCTAATCTCTCTGAATCTTGCGTCCTTGTCGCTCGTGAGATGTAGATGAACTGCCCTCATCCTGGACTTAACTTCGACCTTATTTTTAAAGGTGTAAGGTGTGTTTTGAAGTGGTAGTGTAGGCAGGGAGATTATGTACTGTGTATAATCTTTTAGGTATGTAGCGGTATGCGGTTGTGGAGCGATGGCTTGTATTTGGGTTTAGCAGTGAAAATAAAAGCAGAAATAATTTCAGAAATGCTTTTGTAGTTGGTGATGAAGCAGTTATTCTGAAATATCAGAACGCATTTACGGAAATCAGAAATGTACCTAATAAAATTCCGGGAATTTCGGTCATTCCATTAATTTCCATTCCTCAATTTAGGATTTTCCCCAATTCATTTTGATTTATACATAATCCCATGTGAATCAAAATGAATTGGGGAAAATCCCACACTGCATTTGTTTTAGAAGTTGTATCGTTTTGGCATCGAGCATGTCCTTTGCGGAAAATCTTCCAGATTTGCACACAGTGGTCTCAACTAGCTTCAAACTTTTTCAAAATTGCTTTTCCGCAAGCGCATTTTTATAACGTTTGTAGAAAATTTGGTTTCAAAATTTTAAAAGAAAAATGTTATATTATAAAGCCGTTTATTTCCGAACTTTGGGAACATCATTTGTTAACAGAAAGTATTTGGGCCAAAAGCACATAATATGTCCGGCAGCTCGGTGTGCCTTTTGGCATAGGCCTGCTCCAACTGTCTCCATTGTGCTCTGTCCTCAGCAACTCTGGTGCAGTATGGACCTAGGGTTAGACAGATGTCGTCTTCCCATCTTGCTTTTGGGCGCTTTCTAGTCCCATCTCTTGGGTACCACAGGGTCACTTATTTGCTCCATTTGTTTGTCTTCCATCGAAGCATGTGTCCTGTCCAGCCCCATTTCAAATGGTCCATCGGTCTATACCACTATATCCTTAACTTTACTTTTTCTTCATTTTTAAGAGGTAGCGAACGTCAACACGTATGCAGTACCTAAGATTAGATAATGATTCTGTTATCGAGTTATCTTGAAAATTTTATAATGAGTTCAACTGGGAAGTCCCTTATCTTAACCATCTGAAATGTGGCATATTCATCAGTTCACGTAAGACTCATAAACTAAAATATCAAACGTCGCGGCATCTTTCAAAGACATTACTCCACTCCGTCCTTCATTGTTTTTGTGTAGGTACTTCATATCTTTCAATATCTCTGATAATTTTCGGTTTACCTAACTAAGTAATAACAATGCATAATTTCGTGCAGTCTACTTTTTCATTCCGATTGTAAATACTCGTGCAGACTGGCGCGACGTGTCTCTAACAAAACAATTTCAGGTGTCACGTCGCGTCATTCTGCACGAGACTTAAACCTGCTTTGTGTCTTCAAGAATATCACTATCAACGATGTAAACTTTGACTAAAGGCACTTTAAAGCAGAGGAAACAACACGATCCTTGCAAAGACATGATTTTGTAAGAAACTTATAATGTTTCCCACCAAAGTATTTGCGACAAAATAGTTATTTATGCAACTGTTGATAAAAGGGGTATTTAAACACGAATGTAGGTTTGTGGTATCACATGAGTGTTTTAATACCTAATTATGTAGGTACAGTTGCATACAAGACTTTATCTACACCCATGATATGAATCTTCTATAGAAGGTTCTGAAACCATATGGTGTACAATATTGTTTTCTAAATTTTTCTGGTAATAATTGGTTAGAAATGTCCTTTGCTGCATTAGAAATATCTGGTGATGTGTTATCAAAACTTGTATCACTCATTTTTGTTAACAAAAAAGTAATAAAATTTTGAAATAAGAATTATCGAACAGAAATGGCGGGATACGACGTGAATTCGTATAACCCAGGTTTTTTTTTAATTACGGCGCTGTGAATTAATTTAGCAATAAGTATTACTGTATGGAAATAAGAAATGTGGCTAACTAGCGAACTTGAATAATGATTATGAAATGCAATAAATAATATCGTAACACCGGATATTTAGTTTTAGATGTAAAAAAAGTATTTGGAAACTTTCCAAATGCCTTTTTACACCTTAAATTGTTACAACATCAAATTCAGTGTTATAATTGCAATTCATTATTAATATTCTAGTTCGCTGGTTAGCCACATTTCTTATTTCATACAGTAATATTGCCAAATTAATCAAAACAGGTTTTTGACAGCCATTTGCGACGTTGCCAACTTTTAGGATAAAAGCTCAGGCGCGAAGCATAGTCTAAAACATAAATGAATGTCGCCTGCAGCAGCACATCACCGCACATGCGATACAGCGGGTGCTGCTGTCCCCCGCTTAAACGTTCCATTACAAAAGTTGATGGAAACTCCTTGGTGATATTAACTTCTTGGATTAGCCCTGTATCGTAATAGAAAAAATAGTAGATTGTTATACGAGGGGCTAAAATAACCCATTGTAACGAGGTAGTTTTACTCCCGAGCTTTAGCGAGGGAGTAAATAGAAACCGAGTTATAATGGGTTTTAGCGCCGTGTGTTACACTCTACTTTTCACTACGATTGCGAGAAAATAAAATAATCCAATACAATATTAATTTACCTTTATCAAATTCAAATCTGTAAATGCGATTATCGCCATTTTGACGACAGTCGAGGTCGACGCTAAAAACATAAAAATTGGGGATTTCAAACATCCAAACTCCACCACAGGGGCAGTGAATACTTACATCATTTAATTATTTGACGAGTTCATCCATTGTTCAAGTTAAATGAGTAGTGGTAATTAAGTTTTTGATATCCAAACAAAGTCGAAGTTTCGCGCCAATCGTGCGAGTTTACATTTTAACTTTTCACAAATATCACACATACACATGTAGATACGATTAAAGTGTGACAAATATTATTAAAAATATTATACACAACTAGAAAATGCCCAGATCTTAACGTAATATACGAACACAGGTCCAATAACACGTAATATTCATTACCACTACCTACTCAATTTGAGTTGGTAGAAAAATCGCCGACCATTTTTTTTTTTATTGTAATTATGTGCGAAAACAATTATACCAAACGATTTTTTTTCAATTTTGATCGACTCGATTAATTAATATGTCGAATGTCAGAAATCGAAGATTTAAATAAAATTGTTATTGCATTGCATTAAATTAGAGAAAAATTCTAAAGATTTCGCGCCAATACCTTTTTTATTTCTTCTTTAGCCGCAACGCAATGCTCGCATTCTACCGAAGAGATAGCCGCATTTAGTTCCATTTTCAAAAATAAAATGTTCTTCTTTTATTTTGTGAACAAGTAATAAGTCGAGTCCATACTCATGATTATTCTTTAAAAGAATAAAGACTTTTTCGTTTTTCAAGGTTCGTTGGAAAAGACAAAATTAAAAAAAAATACTTTTTCTCCTAGAGCAAGAAATGCAATTTTTTCCCCGCTCTGGTACTCTACAATGACGGCCTTTTTGAGCAAGAGGAGTGAAAATTTGTTTTATAGCATTATTTTGTTAGAGAAAAAGTGTTATAAAATGATTCTATTTTTAAATTTTGGTATTGTGTTTATAAAGTATGTCAATATAAACTCGTTTTGAAGTTTATAATTCGAATATTACGTTATGAAAGTAGATAAAGTAATAAATAATCTATGGAGCGAAGTAGGTGCAGTCGGACTTACGCAAAAATTTAACCATAGGTACTTAGAAACTGAGGGCCTAACAAAGTGGCATTATATCAGCGCTAACAATGACGAGAAAGTAAAAAATGTATGGGAATGACTTATGCATATTTGAAATAAACGATTTGACTTTGACTATACTTAAGTGAATCCTGCAGGGTAATTGCGTAGCACACATAAAATGCCAATTAATCGCAATGGGTTTCATTTTGACAGTTCACTGACGTTCATTGCGTTATTTACGTTGTTGAGCAGACGAATTGTTCAAACCTATGAAGCAATGGATTAGCAATATCCTTCAAAACTCTCGGATTGTGATTGAAAGTGTGTTACGTAAATAGTGTGCTGTTAAAGGTCGTTGTAGAAATACGAAACGCTTTGAAAGCGATTGTCACTTGTCTTTATTGATACAAATGGCGCCGTCAAAAATATGACGTATTACATCAATTGACACGTTATGGGAAAAAACTTTTTTTACAAAAAATACAACCGACTTTCAAACTACAAAGTGAAAAATAACTTTAATTTCAGAAGTCGATGTCTTTGGATCAGTATTTTAGTTTTTTGCCACCGTCTTCCGAAATTAAAGTTATTTTTCACTTTGTAGTTTGGAAGTCGGTTGTGTTTTTTGTAAAAAAAGTTGTTTTTTCACTTTTTAGTGGGTTGGTTTGTAATTTATCTAAGTTACAATAGCCTAATTTCAACTGCTTATGTCTTTTTTTACAAAATATTGCTTTTCCCGATGCAGGGACTTTAATTGTTGAGGAGTTCTGCAGGTACTTCACCATCAGCTCCACTGTACCATATGAATTGTGACGAGCATCAATTGCTTACCAACCATATTAAAGTAATCGAATCGCAACCCGTGAAATACATAGTACTGAATAGTTCTGGTGGCCATCTGTGTCCTTCATCATCAGTTCCACTTTACCAAATGGTGCTTTCCGAGAGCAAATGCACGAGTTACTTAATATAAAAATACCAAAATCACTAAAGATGTGCCTATAATATTTGAAGAGTTCCCTCGATTTCTCCAAGATCCCATCATCAGATCGTGATGAATCTATTGATTTACTTTTTAATCTTCAATTATTAATACAAATTAGTCAATGAGCAAGAAAACATATTACGTACGTCATAAAGACATAAAAATGTCTGTAAAAAAGGAATTTCTTCGTTTAAATAATCCACATGTTCTTTGTTCCATTCTTTACCCGACGCCGACGCACAAAGATAAAATTAAATATGGTTACCTCCTTTGTTCATAATAAACGTCGCTATACGGTTAGAATAACATACCTATTAGATATTATATCAATCACACACGTAGATGTGCATTAGGTCTTAAGACTCCCGCAGACAAGCGCGACGTGACAGCGTGACGCGACTCTAGTAGAAGAATTTCTATGAAAACTTCATGGAAATTGTTCTACCAGAATCGCGTCACATGATCTGTCTGCAGTAGCGTTAATGTGGTCCTGATGTTATCAAAGTTTTCACACAGCTCTGAAACCAGAAATATACCTACTTATTTATTCTTCAGAAGTTAATGTACACTGACTTCTTCGCCATCAGATACATAATATTCTATGACGTCATTTCTATGCCTACCTAGCCTTATTGTCCTACTGCAGGACAAAGGCCTCCCTCTCCCTTTTCCTACCTAAACTTAATCTAAAAACAGTTTTCCTCACACAATTTTCCCACTTACATTTTTCAAGCTACGCGATACAAGACACGTCTCACAAAACCCACAAAGAAAGAGCCAGTAGGGGGTGAAGGCTCGAATATTAATTATCGCCACCACCCCTTCACCCCCTAGGGGGGAGTTAGGGGGTGAGCTCCTGAGACAGCGCCTGGCACCAATACTCCTGGTTTAAGAGTTAGGGAGGGAAGACTGCCCGGGGATTTAATGGGGGTTGTAGTGGGAGAAAAGCGTATCATTTTCTTTGTTTAGGATGGGATTTATTTAGTGTGGTCTCTGCTTTTGTTGTGGGTTTGGCTTTATACAATAAAAATCGTTTTTCTGCGCACTAGGTATATTTTTAATGAACAAATAAGTTTTTGAACTTTTACACAAATAAACTTCAAAAGTTTAAAATAAAATTGTGGTTTCTAAAAAGTTCACACTATCTCTTGTACTATACCTAAGATTTGAGAAACCTCAGAACAAAGGGTTTTCTAACAAAGAGGTTTTTCGTAGCGTTTCATGGTGTCATGAGTCAGCAGTGACGGGAGAAAATTAAGGGCCTTCTGGAAAAAGCTTCCTCATATTTTTTCTGCCTCCGTATAAAAGGTATAGAATGTTATACAAGGGTCGAAAGGAATTGATGACTTTCACCCGTGTTAAACACTCTACTTTTCATTTCGAATTTAAGGAAAGTAAATTTTTTTTAGTTTTTCTAAAATATTATTGATGATAATAACATGAGTATTCTAGTACCTATTAGTCTTTTTTTAAATTTTAAATATGGAACACACCGCGTCATCGCCGCGCGCCGCGGGTCGTCCCGCTTATAGGTAAGTATTTTTTTGATTGACTCTGGCTAAATATACGCAATTACTATGAGTCTTTCCCGCCCAAGGATGGGAAGCAGCGCCTTCCACTACACGGATCAAACAAACACTACTTTCCGCGTATGAGAAATGAAAGTTAATAGCGACTACTAGTCCATACTAGATTCAATTTTGTGTTAGACTAGTAATACTTGAGGTAACTGGCCGCTGTGACTACTTTTTTCAGCATATTCGACAACATATATCAGAATTACGATGTTTGTTTTTCTTAATTACTTAGGCTACAGTACTACTACAGAGTTCATTATAACATGTCCTGTAACGCGATTGGTAGCACTGTCAGTTGCCATTTTGAACTATAATAATATTGAAACTAAGCTTGACAAGCAATGGTGTCAACATGACGGCAAGGGACAAGTTAAAGTGAACGATCTGTAATTTTATGGTGGTAAGATTTTTTCCTTTAATTCTAAAGAAATTCGAAGATAATTCGAAGAAAATTGTGCCAGATTCTTAGGTAAATGTTCGTTTGAAATAACAATCGTTTTTGAAAAGGCTTGAAAGACCATTTGTCAACGTTTAAACGAAAATATGCTTCATTATTAATAGTATTAAATTCAGTGAAAATTATAGAAGCCCGTGATTACTAATGATACCTTAGAAAATATTTTCTGTATAATTCGCGAGAACTGAAACATCTGTTCCTGTATGTAATGTTTTCATAGTGGTGACAATGCTTGTAAATAAATTGTAGGATATAGCTAGTAATAAAGTAGCTGGAAATCTATGTTATTTTAATAATAACTAGGCCTTATTAATAGTTCCCATGGGAACATTTGCTACGGGTGTATAATTTTGTGAAAGCGCTCAAGACCAAACCAAATGTTGGAAGAATGTCAAATAAACGAGCGTTCGAAAATATGGGATAGACACACCAAAAAACACAAAAATTGTGTTACAAATAATAGAAGAAGACGCCAATGAGAGAGAGACTAAATTAATCAATCTAGGCTAATTAGTACCTAATAGAAACGTATACATTCATAGGTACCTACATACAATGCCCTCACATCACATCCCTCTCAACCAATAGCAGTACCTACTCATTCAATCTTGAATGAAATCATTCTCCAGTAGAGATACAACTGAACTCCCTGTTGACGCCATCTCAAGCAAAACTCACCAGCAGACCCATTTAACATTCATTATAATACGGCTCAAATTCAAATAACAAGGATGAGTGTCGTTTAGGCCATTCAAAAAAGGAATAAGAAACGAGATCGATTCTCTTAAAATGAGAAATGGTATTCGAAAATGATTCTTAGTGCCGTATAATTAAGTCTAAATTCGAATGAAGCCAACAAAATTATAGAACAATTTAATATGGAACGAGCAAAGATGGTTCTCTAGGGAAAAACCGCTGACACCGCGCGCAAAAAAGGCCCTTATTCGTTGAAACTTGGGGCAGTTTTCGCTTATTTTCCTGTGATAAGGTGTACGTTATGACTTTACGATGTCGGGTCGGTTGTTCAAGATCGATTTGCTCTGGATACAGACAAAGTATTATAATAGTGATAGAAAATGTTCTATTTGGCGAACATTGAGGATTTTCCTTGTATGTATTTCTGTAAGGACGCGAGTGATGAATAGCAATTTATTTAAGAATGTAGTGTAAGTATTTAAAGATTCATCCGATTTTGATATTTCTTTGTTAAAGAAATAAAATGAAAGATTGAAACTTTTCCCTACGTTTTGGAGAGTTTTTAGTGGCACTTCATTCATAATATTGTTTATTTTGATAGCAGCATAATGCATAATTTCCTCTTTTAAACGAAACTTTAAAAGAAAATCATTTCTGTATTCCACTATACCTATCTACCACTATACATTTACATATAAACATACTAAACCCACTCATTCTCTCACAGACAGACGCCTCCTACAAGAACAAAGAACATTCTCGTAGCAACAACATTCATCATTCTGTAGGCGCGGCTAGGGCGGGCGAGATGCCAGGGCGGGCGGCCACTCACACACACACACACCTGCAAAGCGGGTGTGAGTGTGTGAGTGAGGCTGAGAAGAGTGGGCTCGTAAATATAGAAGGTGTATAAGTAGGTATAATAGTTGTGGTGGTGTTGAGAAGGAACAAATCTGTATGTGTGTGTGTTGTGGATGTTTTCATGCGTGGAGAGTATTGTGTACTTATAATGGATGCTATTAACAATTGATATAATTATTAATAAAATAATATTAGCAACGTAGAATATTGGATATTGCTTTTAAAACCTGCAAACTGCGCTAACGGAGAGTTTCTTTACTTTGGAGGTTTTATGGCGTGGTCCTCCTTATAACCTTCCAAAAGGACCAATATTTTGCGTCATGGACTAAGGACCAAAATATTATATGATGTGTCTCAAAATTAACGCACACAAACACCCCAATTAGAATGAGTTTTGTTATAATCATAATACATAATACATATTGAATTTTACTAATAAGTAGATATTATTTATTAAATTTGTTGTTCCACAATCATGTGGAAAAACATTGTAGTCACATTACAAATGTACGCACGCACACAGTCGCACACGTATAAGGGTCTAGCGTAAAAGATACTTCGTCCATTTTGGTTTGTTTTGACTGTACAGCGGAAGTGTGACTGTAATTTAAGAAATTTAATTATTTTTGTGATAAATAATTATTAATTACCTATATTAAAAATGACAGAAATCGAATAGTAAACGATTTTGAACAAACTACTTGTAATGTGCATTAATTCAATTAGACATTGTATTAGGTATTTTACCGTATACTACAAATACAATTAAACACTTGTTTTCCGTGAAAATGAAAGATCTTTGTGTGAGTTAACATAAACGTGTAGTGATATGATACATGAAACTTTCGAGAAAGGGGTGAGGGTGGTGAGGGTGTAAAGGGGTTGAAACATCCTTCGAGTAAATGAGTATGAAACTTATGCAAGTACATACCTACTGCGATTGCTTGTTTATTTTCTTCTGTGTATTTATTTACAGTGCGTGCTAACAGAATTTGATTTTATTTTCAGGCTGCGATCTTCTTATCTACATACCTACTGCGTTTTGCAGAAGAATTGGTGACAATAAATAGATTTATTTGTCACAGAGATAGAGGTTCCTATTATGAATTTAAAATAATCGCATTAGGCCCATACAATTAATCTCATTTTAGCGACAAAATTCTCAAATAAAAATGATATGTCATCAACATTCATAATTCAAATTCAAATTCTTTATTGCGAACTAAGTGTAGGTACAACATTTTGAAAATGTTAACCATAGGTAGGTTCTTAGAACTTAGTTGCCTGTTAAGGCATTGCAATTAAATGGTTATAAAAACTTAATAAAAAAATAAAATAAAACACACTCAATATTCCAGTTATAAATTTAATTATCATTATTCATACATTTTATATTAGGTATATCATACTATTCTTAAAATTTAGGTATATCACATTATAATTAAGTATCACAATCATTTAAATATTAAATAATTATTTTTCTTCAAGTAATTCTTTTATAGAGTAATATGCCTTTTTAATCAGGAAGTCTTTTAGCTTCCTTTTTATTAAGTAAAACAGATTAATATTTAACAATAGTCTTTTCTCACCCACATTATTTATACCTACTCATACTCACATAGTTTAAGAGCTAGAGCGGCATTTAGATAACATGATGGAACGGGGAAGCGAACTAGTCGGCTAGCTCGAACACTCCGCTAGCTGATAAGAGAGTTGCAGCGTTATTCCGCATATTTTGTCTAGTATTATTAGCTATAGTATTTTTATCTCACGAAGCGACGCACGCTTTTCATGTGGTCACAAAAATATCTCATTTTTATTATACATACACTTGACACTCCTCAAACACACACACACTCTCACAACACTCCATCCCATACATTTCATGATTGTTACTTTTGTACTTTATCTAGGTATATAAAAACCTTTTGTTTTCTTTTTCACAATTTTTTTAAATAATCGACTTTTATAATGGAGGAATACTGACTCCCAAGTTACAGGTATAAACCTAGTTTGGGAGCCAGGGGACCTATGTTTAAGACGCTTCTTCTGTTTGTTGTAAATATAATGTCAATAAAAAAGTTAAAAAAAAAACGTAGTCGCTGGAAACATAATTTCACACACATACTGCATGCAATGTTGCCAGGAAAATGTTTCCGGAAACACTAAAACATGTTGCGCCACTTTTGTTGGCTATAAATATCTTGCTTACGAGTAATTCAAATTATTGCAGAATACGTCTCATTTTAGATGCAGTGAGTCAGGGCCACGCCTGATGACGCCTGCGCATACGGGTTCCGGTATTCCCTACAAAACTGTGTTCATAGGTACATCGGCAAATATGTTGGTGGATTTATCTATCGAACTATGAGTGTGCCCAAGTATGTTTGAAGGAATGTGGCAGAACTACAAGAGTCAATCAATCTGCCTCTGCCTTTTCCCAACTATGTTGGGGTCGGCTTTCACTCTAACCGGATGCAGTTGAATACCAGTATTTTACTGGAGCGACTGTCTATCTAACCTCCACAACCCAGTGACTGGGTAAAACGACACCCCTTGGGCCCCTTTCGGGCTTCTGACGACCCGTTACGACTGCCAAAGATCCACGAATGACAGCCGGGACCAACGGCTTAACGTGCTTTCCGAGGCACGGAGGAGTCTTGGTATGTAAAAATGGTCACCCATCCACGGATCGACCCCGGTAAGCGTAGCTGAATCTGACCGATCGACCCGTGCAGCTGTTATTACTTTAGCCACAAGCTCCTTAGATGCAGAAAAGACTACTATATCAAATAAAAATAGCACAGTATTCTGTAGATTTTTAATTTTAGCTGAGGCCATAGAGTAGCATTTTCCTAGCGGCTTTTCCAGATATTCAATGGTTTTTTGAGAAATGTTCGTGTGAACGTAGCCGTATGTTAAACCAGGCACTCTAAAGACAATTTCCACGCAAGCTCCGCCCCCATGCACCCTGCTACTCCGATATGTGCTAAACGCTAACACATCAGTAATAAAGTTGAAAATCGCGTGTGCTCTTTGATAGAGTTCTAGCACGGAACTAAATGGCGTAAGTCTCAATTCTTATTTCGTTTATAACTAAAGTAACAATTGATCTAGAGAAAAAATATCTTGTGGCTGGATAATAAACTATATTTCCTTATAGTGAATACTTATTTTAGACATAAAAGCCGAGTAATCTTGATGTTATTTAAATAATCTTTAAAAAAAAGACATGATTTTCGAATAAAAAATTGATCGAGCGAAAATGTTACAATTACGTAACTTTCTTGTATATGGAAAGAAAGAGATCCAATAAATCATATACATATTAAGTTCCATTTTGATTATATGCGTGACTGTTTCAGAGTGTTAATGCAAATTAATATACAATTTAGGGAGCCTCCTCTTAATGCGCCCAAGACCACCAAACCAAGGACTTGCATCTCAATAGTAGTGTGTCTCTGTACTAAAGTTTATTTATACACGTGAAAATACTATGTAATCCGCCTACAAGAGTGTAATTGCGTGTCTGAAGTCCATTAAACGACTACGTTTCTAGCAAACATCCCTAAAGCACCGGAGGTTCTAAAAGTTAGCTCTAACACATGTTGTCAATAAATATTTTAGTACTACTTACGTCCGATCCGAATCCGAATTCAAGTTCCGAATTCAATTCGAATTGGGAATGTTCTAAATTCAAAAACAAAGATCGGATCTAGTGCGCAACCCCTCATACAAATAGTATTATGGCTACTTCGGACCGACATTTCTCGGATTCGGATAAAGAAAGAAAGAAAGAAAAAACATTTATTTGGCCACAGTTCGTGAAAATATAAATAACAAAATGAAAAAGACGGACGGACGGATCGGACGTAGTGCGTAACTATGTCCTACAATAGAAACACGTGTCCGTGAAAATAAAATAAAAACAGTGGCACTCCGGGAGTGCCGACAGAAGTGAAAACTTGAACAATTGAAAAAAATACTTTCAAAACCTTTAAAGTAAAAATACTTGCATAGAACATTGATCCGTAACAAAATATAAATAAAGAGTACAATCGCGTTTTTAAGTCACGATGAGGTTGACATATCTATTTAGATAAAAACCCCAAAAACAAGAAAAGATTTTAAAAAAAATGAGGTGTCGGTAACGGTGTCGCGAGTTCAATAGTTTTTTTCCATCTCAAAAATGCTCAACGCGCCTAAAGAAGTTTTCACTTCAAAAATGGTTTTCTTTAGAATACATTTTTCCGAGGCGTGTCGGTTGTTCCCGGTATGTTCTTGTAAGTGTCCAAGGCGTCAAACTTTTCAAGCAAATAAACAAACTAAAATTGGCATGAATATATCAGACATTAATGGTCGATTCCTATAACTTACGGACCGTTTTGGTTAAAATTAAGATTCTTGTTTCTTTATCATTACTGAAGCAAAGACCTCATAGCTTTGTATAGTAGACCCCCATATGGAAGTAGCTATCACAGCTAAAATTTGCTAAAATATGCCCAGTTTTCAAATTAAAAAAGTAGGTAAGTTCCAAAACTAAAACCCGACAACTGAAAAATCACGCTCTAAAAAGTATGAAAGAAGAAAATATTTCAGACAGAAATCAGTGATGCTGTGGTTAGTTAAGTGGCAATGGGCAGGGCACATTGCTCGTAGAACGGATGGTCGATGAGGTTGAAAAGTTTTGAAGTGGCGACTGCGTACCGGAAGACGTAGCGTTGGAAGGCTTCCCATAAGATGGACCGATGACCTTGTGAAGGCAGCAGAAATCCGCTGGATGCGGGAAGCAAAGAATCGGTCGAAGTGGCGGTGCTTGGGTGAGGCCTTTGCCTAGCAGTGGACGTCTTTCGGCTGAAATGATGATGCAGGAAAGCGAGAGCAAAGATCTTACACATTAAAAACTATTTACATGTCAAAAAATAACTTTAAAAGGTCTATCTCGACATTTTTGTAAAAAAAAATCCTGTTTTTCGAAATTCCCCTAGATTTCATGAAATTACACTTGTTTAAAAAAAAAAACAGTTTAAAAAAATGTTTTTTTTTAGAAAAACATGTTTTCACCTCCGTTTTTTTTTTTGCATAATCGACAATAAGCTTTTAGAAATATTAAACAGAATCCAAATCGAGCCAATAACATCGGAGATATGGCAAACGCTACTCAAAACATAAAAAATTTAATAACATGAAAAATATTAAAGATAGACCCCCCTTTTAAAGTTATTTTTCTATAATTTTTCATGAATATTCAGAAAAATTACGGGTGGACACATGCTGATGGGTGAAATTGTATTGTTATCCTAAAACAGTCGTTTTATTAACCAATCGACTCTGAAGTCAATTTTACCCACGTTTCTAATTTGATGACGTTGTCTCGATGTTGACGAAAATACGGTGTTACTTTTAACCAATTCAACTTACCAATAACAGTTGGTAAGTAGTAATTAAATTGACAGCTAGGCGCCATTAATTGAATAAAACGTTGGACAATGATGAATGAATGAATGAATGGAAAATTTTATTTGACAACATGGATACTTACCTGCCCCTGGTTCGCACAGTTTTTGCGACTTGGAAAAACGTCGGGATATTTTTAGTAACTTTAATATTAATATATTATCACATTTATCACATAAACCATCCGGAATAAATTCACTAAATGAGAGTGAAAACCGCAGCAAAATCCGTTGTAAAGTTTAGAAGAACAATGTGGTCACACAAACAGACGCAAAAACTGACTTTAATTTAAATAATGTACTAGCTTGAAGCCCGCGACTTCGTCCGCGAGCCTATAACATTCCTCAAGAATTGGGCTATCCAATGCAAAAGTAATTTTTCAAATCAGACTGGTAGTTCCGGAGATTACCCCCTACATACAAACTTACAAACAAATAATATTAGTATAGATACAGGGTCAAATTAAATTAGCTAGCAAAACTCCGCAGACGAGATGGATATCGATATCTAAACATGATAAAATAAAAGAAAAGTTAATTTTACAAAAATGTTTTTTGGGTTTGGAGTTGTCACTTGAAATATCAGTTTAAAAAAAACAATTTTTGTGTAAACTTCACAGAGATGACAATAAAACAAAAGAAAACAGATTTTCTCAACTAATACTTAAAGTAACAAAACAACGGCAAAAATGACAGATAAACAATCACAATCTGTAATTTTGTCTATTTTTCCGTCGACAAAACCCGTTTCTATTGTGACCATGCTAAGCGTGCTGCTGTCGTTGACCCCCAAAAAAACCTTGAAATCTTTTGAAATGAAAACTTCTTTAGGCGCGTTGGGCATTTTTGAGGTAGGACTAAACCATTGATTTCGCGACACCATGACGACACCTCATTTTTGTAAACGCGATTGTGCTCTTTATTTAGATAAGGTTACAGACCAATGTTCTATACAAGTATTTTTCTTCCACCAAGGCGATCTTGTTCAAGTTTTCACTTCTGTCGGCACTCCCGGAGTGCCACTACCATTTTATTTTTATCGTGTTTAGATATCGATTTACCCATCATGTCGACAGAGTTTCGCTATTAATTTGACCCTGTAGATATAGATAAATGATGATAATGACGTAGGTATTGTCTGCCAGGAAATACATAAGAAAATATAAAGGCGAAATTACCGACTGTTCCCAAAAGGATCAGTGTCCGGACAAGTAAGTCTGTCACACGTAATTTACAAGGAAATATGCGTAAGTTACATACGTCAGTCAGTCAGTCTAGACTTGCTAAGTAGCTGGTATTGTTGCCAGATTTTCCTGTAGCTATGAATAAGCAATTGAGAAGGAAAATAAATGGTGCAGCGAAAGATTTGTGATGCAACTTTCAAAAAAACCGTCCGAGTGCGTGTCGGACTACGCACAATGCAGGTTTCCGTAATTGGGATGAATTTATACCAAATACAAACTTAACATAGTAGTTGAAATACATGTTATCCCATACATTCCAACTGCAAATGTAAGTTTGTACGCACAATATTTACAGATTTACCATGTTATTTGAGGACCATAGACTTCTTATAGGTTTTCCTGTAATCTATGAGTGAAGAACCATTCTATTTATTTTTTGGGTCGTACTTTCGGAGATAAGGGGTAATGGTCAATTTTCATCTATTTTCTTAAATAATGTGTTTATTCTAAAATTATTTAAAAAAATAAATTTGAGATCCTCTCAATAAGCCCTTTCATTTCATATATCACACGATATACATCAAAAAACTTTTTTTTAAATTTTCTTATTTGCTGGGGGCAAAGATCCACGAATAACAGCCGGGATCAACGGCTTGACGTGCTTTTCTAGGCACGGATAGTCTCAATATGTAAGCGTAGTTGAATCTCCGATCGACCCTTGAAGCGGTTGTTATTTAGATAACATATTTAAAAAAAAAGTATAAAATATTCAAGATTCTGAATTCAACTTTACAACTATTTTGTATTGGAACCACAAACTCAATCCATCTATATCATAATTTCAGTCGAAAAACGTCCACTGCTGGACATAGGCCTCCCCCAAGCACCGCCACTTCGTCCGGTTTTGTGCTTTCCGCATCCAGCGGAGTCCTGCGGCCTTCACAAGGTTATCCATCCATCTTGTGGGAGACCTTCCAACGCTGCGTCTTTCGGTACGCGGTCGCCACTTCAGAACCTTTCGGCTCCATCGGCCATCTGTTCTACTATCAATGTGCCCTGCCCACTGCAACTTAAGTTTGGTAATTCTTCGGGCTATGTCGGTTACTTTGGTTCTCCTACAGATCTCTTCATTCCATCTATAAAGTTCATACTAATTTATCATGTAAAAAATACCGTGCACCAATTTTCAGAAAGCTTCGGAAAACGAATCGATTTATAGTTATTTATGCAACTGCTGTATAATACCTAATTATAACAGTTGCATACAATACTTTATCTACACCCATGATATGAATCCTCTATAAAAGTTTCTGAAACCATTGGGTGTTTGTAATTCAAGATCAAGAATAAAGAAATTCCCACGATATTCAGTACAACAGCACGTATGTATGTCGCCTGCAGCAGCACATCACACACACATGCGTGCAGCGGGTGCTGCTGTCCCCCGCTTGAACGTTGAAACGAGTTGCGTAATGAAATTTAGTACAACATTGTAACACTCATTGGGATGAGGTAATGGTTACTATGACACTGGCTGTTTTAATGTTGGCAATAAGCTAACTGTTTCTGAAACTTTTATAGAGGTTTTATAGCATGGGTGTAAATAAAATATTTTACATGGGTCATGTTAAATTGTTCTACATTTTTTAATTCTAGGTACCTACTTTACCGCCTCCTTTATATATAGAGAGTCAGAATTTATGAATCAGAAGATGTTTTGATTTCCAGGTCAAGCAGTGAATGGTTTTTCCTGCAGGAGAAGATTCTCAGTACAAGTATGGAATTGTGGAGTTGTGTTCATAATTAAATAGCTCATGAATGAATTATTAAAAGAAGGTAAATTGTACTGAATAGGTAGGCACTAATATCGGTGAAATATGAACGTTTATAAATATTTGTATATCACTTCGAGGAATGCAGACTTTACATAATAACATGACTGGACAGTAATTATACCTAACTACTTAGGTAGGTAATTGTCCATGATTTTATTCGCAGACAAATAATTACCGTTTTATCTCTATAATCAGTTCTATAATCAGCCTATAATGTTCCCACTGCTGGGACACAGGCCTTCTCTCAGTGAGAGGGAGTGGGCTGTAATCCACCACGCGGGCCCAGTGCGGGTTGGTAGATGTCACAGTCTTCGAATTTTTTGGTTCTAGGACATGCTGGTTTCCTCACGATGTTTTCCTTCTGCCCTGGAAATGGATGCATGGAAGGAGTTGGGGGAGGCCTTTGCTCAGCTGTGGGACAGTGTAGGCTAAAATAAAAAAAATAAGCGTTTCCATACAACTGTCAGAGACAGTCAGTTGTGATTTGAATGTAAGGACAGTTTAAGTTGTTCGTCAATTTGATAAATTATTAATTTCCCCGACTTTTCCTACTTATTTGTAGATATTTTTAGAAATTAGGATTGAAATTAGAAAGAAAAAAGAAATAAAGAAAATATGTTTGAGTTGAGAGTTTTCTTGTCAGTTAGTCACGGAACCGATTTTAATGCAATTCGTCGTTAAATCTAAATCAATCGAATATTTTGTCTATTTTGAAGCCTATTTTTGAAATATCTGCCTCATTGGTCTAGTGGTCGCAAGCGCTACTGCTCAGCATGAGGTTCTGGATTCGATTCCCGGGTCAAGCAAAGTATTATTGGGTTTTTCATCTGAAATTTCTCAGTAGCAGCCCGGAGTCTGGATTTGTGCTCGGTTGATGGCAATAGTCTCGCCCCCTATTACATGGGACTTAAACGTAACTGGCGCAAAGTGGGTGTACTATAAATACACCTCTGCCTAACCCTTCGGGGAAACAAGGCGTGATGTTATGTTATGCAATTTTCGACTTAAACTGGCTCAACTTAAGATTTAATCTATCCTTATCTTCAACAGGTGCTGCTCCTGCCTATTTCAGGAATGATAACACTATCAAGCCATCAATATCGCATGAAAATTCTATCACGGCGCGGTCCACTTGTGAGGTATCTCAGGATTCCAGGCCACGCTTATCAGATATTTTGGAATGCTTTAAGATTGCGAACTTGTAGCCCTATTCTGGATATTAATCTCGATAGCGCTTGAGTATCTAATATTTTTTTTGTATTATGTTTCAAACGTGAATTTTCAGGCTTTGAGGTGAAAATTATTTCCCTTTTTCTCATTACACAGATGTAGGTATTCAATTATTATTGATTGATGAACGATGATTCAATCATAATAGTCATGATTTTAGTTGGTTTTGTTTTTAAATTATGTTTATTTTATCTTTATTACTAATTTATATTACCTACAGGTTACAGACACCTTCCTTAAGTTACATCCTATTCTAATATTATAAATGCGAAAGGGAGTTTTATTGTTTGTTACGCTTTCACGCTAAAACGGCTGAACGGATTTGAATGAAATTTAGCACATGAGTAGACCATGACCTGTGTTAGGACATACGATACTTTTTATCCCGAAATTCTTACGGGGTCGAGACTTATGTAGGTGAAACCGCGGGGTGCTTGTAATATTCTATTATAGTATTCTATTCTATTATAATATTCTATTCTATTATAATGTTCTATTCTATTATAATATTCTATTCTACTAATATTTTGAAAACTTTAAAAAACGTCAGTCTTGTAAAGTTTTCATGATATGATCATATCTACAGTTAATCCCTCCTGCTTAGCGTAATCTTCAGTAAGCAGATCCAGATTTAGAATATTATATTTTAGAATATTTACAAAAACTAAATTATGTAGAGACTGAACTTCTACTACATATAGCACAATGATTACGCTAGCATAGCATTAACTTGTATGATTGATACTTTCAAAATTCACACAGATTACACGCATAAACTTCCAAATATTTTACTTCTCATGGACTACACACACTTACACACACCCCCACACACCTTCTCTCAATTCACACACCCACACAATGAGAGGTCACGCATACATATTATAATATATTGTAATAATGTGTAAAATAACACTACTGTTGATTATCTTGTCAATATTAATGTTAACGGCTATGATAAATGTAAAATGATCCGAGGGGATTGGCGCTGATAGCCGAAATACAGGGTTTTGCCTAGTTCGGCTACAGATGCTTAACTCATTTGTATTCAAAACTAGCCTAAGTTTAATTTGTATATTGTATATTTGTATATTACGTCTGAATAGAACGAAGAGATTCATGATATTGGAAAATCCCCCACTTTATTTTCTTTGTTATTTTCACAATGATAGAACGTGTTTCGGAATCGATTACGGAATATCGTATTCGAGAGTCGATTTCAGAATATGACCACGCGAACAAAGTGTGCCAGTTTTCGATAAAATGTCTAACATATCCATCACTTAAGATAAACGGTTAAATAGTAGCAAATCGATGCACGAGAGGTGGTTATCAAACGCCACCGAGCGATAGGAATTTTGTGTGTCATATTTAGTACAAGTGGTTTCCGGAGTGACCTAGTAGTAGGAACGAAAATTGTTATCATTTTATAACTAACATACTTACAAACTATAGTTATTTTCAGTATAGGTAAAATGGTGGTTTCAGAATAAGTACCTAATCGATTTCAATGGTTTTCAAACCATATTGCTTTTTGTCAAGTCAGTAATGTTTTTTTTTTTACTCTTTCAATTAAAACCTTTTTAGGGTTTGGTGAGTACTCGGGGTTTCTACGGTTTTCAATTACTATGTTAAGTAATCGAAAACCCTATCTCTGCATTTATTTTGATTAACCATTAATTGTCAAACACTAAAACAATGCATCAACCTATACTACATAATATTGGTGCCGATTCTCTTGTCACAAATGCCTAAAATCACCAAAATTTAGTTTATTCCTGTCAAACGACGATTTCCCATTCTGAAATAGACTAAAGTGACATAACTTAACTATATTTTAGTTTGACAGCACTAAGATGGTACTGAGATATTAATTTAGTGAAAATGGCTATTTTGCTATTCTGAATTTGACGTTTTTCACCTAAAATTTAGATTTTCCAACTAAATCTGACTATTTTTAATCGCGACTAAAAACGTGTGGAATAAAATTGGTTGTCATGAACTTTAAATTCACACCTCGACTTCAGATGCAAAAACAGTACTGAATCTTTTTTTCTTTTGCTTATATCTCGAAAACGGTGTGTTCAATCGCAAAAATAATGAAAATTTCGACCCCCGTTAAAACCCTTAAACCCCTAACACTCTACATGTAGGTAATAATTTTTCTTGTTTTCCATAAAAATTCCATATAAAACACGTCGAGGCTGCCCCCCAGTGCGCCTCCGGCCCTAAAAAGATTCACGTGTTTAGGTATCACGTGTGGAGTCGCGATTGTCAAATTCGATTTAGATGTGTCAAAATTATTTTTAAACTTAGAGAATTTATTTTGCAGATTTTTTTTTGTTTTTTTTTTTAGATTCTCATAGTCAAAAGTGAGGAATTTTAGTGATAGTTTAGTTCGGTGTACAAGAGAATCGGCATCATTATATCTATACTGATATCTATATTTCTATACTAATATTATAAAGAGGTATTTATTTGTTTGTAAGTTTGTATGTAGGAGGTAATTTATGGAACTGCCAGAAGGATTTGAAAAATTCTTTTTGCATCGGATAGCTTGAGGAAGGTTATAGGCACTATATACGGAGTGTATATCCCAGCCTGCCTGTGTCCCAGCAGTTTTCTATAGATACTGCTTTTCTGAAGGTACTGTTTTTCTATAAATACTACCGATTCGCTAAATCGCTTCATCAAAAAAAACCCAAAAATAAATAAATACTGGGTTAGTCCTCAAGGAAACGTAGAAATATCTATAGGAGTGCTGCACAAACAAAGTCCGTCACAGATAATCTTGGAACGAATTATTGAATCATTATCGTGATAACTGATAAGGAACTAACCCGGTTTAGGAGATAAAGTGCTTTTGATGTGCGCGAAGATCCATTATCTGCGTGTTCTTGGAAAGTAACGTATGTATTTCTTGTATATTTATAGGCTTGTATATAATGTTAATAGAATAATGACGTGTATGTTTCCTGGTAGAGGATAATACAGTCCTTTTCTTATTGTTTTCCCGTTTTACAGGTATGGGTAGCACTTGAGATAAACCCGTTGATGTTGTAGGTAACCATCTTAAAGGCAAGCGCCCTCACCAGTAGCATTTGCTTGTAATGTAACACAGTTCAGATTCGAGCATTACGAGTACATCATTGTGTGAGGAGAGACGAGCATTACAGTGCTCAATCTGTAGTGATACAATTTGTAACATTACATTTACTGTGACACCATCGAATTTTACGACTTCTGCTTTTTTTATGTCACTAACAACATGCACATAAACACAACTTTATGCACAAGTTAAAAACTACCAAGGCGGACTTCATGTCTGAGGCATTTTCTACCAGTCAACATTAGGGTGTAAATAATCACAAACGTAAAGCGCATACGCACTTTCAAATCAACGCACAGAGCTTGGTACCATTGACCTATACGATGTGATGTGATTTCAATATAGTGAATGGTCGGGTCACGTGGCACTGCATAGATAAGTGGAAAGTGCGTTTAGTTAGCAGAATTATTTGTGCTGTAATTAGCAAGTACACGACCGTTTCATTCATTCACTACCAGGCGAATTCCTTGGTAGTCCGTAGCACTGAGTGGATAGGCATAGAAGGTCAGTTCCATACAATGAGCGACAACTCACGCAGCAGTGCAAAGCAGTTTAAAAACAAAATCCCGTGCACACGACCTTTTTTTTCGTAGGATTGCGTTACTATATCGGCCGAGCGCTACAAGCAGAAATAGTCCTTACAGTGCATAGATATGCGTTTCTTCGATGGTACATACTGGACAAAAATTTAACCAGTGCGCAAACTTAAAAACGTGACTTTACTCATCATTATGAACAACTTTTACTACGGGACCAAACCTGAACTCGCGATAATGATGAGTAAAGTCACGTGTTAAAGTTTGCGTACTGGATAGAAACTTACCCTGTAAACACGCTTCACGTTCAGCGAAAGCGAGTGCACTCGCGCACGCCAGCTCCACACATTGGTCCCAACTTCGGCTCCAACACCACTGACTCCAACGTGTGGTTCGAGAATATACCATTGGCCAACGTTGGGATAGGCAATTTTCTCGATCCAAACGTTGGTCGAGTGGCGTTTGGCGCTGGGGACAATGTTGGGGCAAGCGTGTGGAGCCAGTGTTAGGGTGCGGAACTGAGTGCAGGAATCGTCTAAATATAGACGAGACGAGAGACGCGATGAGGATTTCAACCATTGTGATTGGTCGATTCCTGCAGGTCTCCGGTCAGCTCCGCTCGTCTCCGCTTCAGTGAAACGCACCCTTATTCTCTCTGCGTACGCGACTATACCGCTACAAAGTCCTTTTGACGCGTGGCCAAAATCGGAACTAAAACGCCGCCATCTTATTTTTTCAATACAATTTCTGTGGCTCTTTCACAAAATGTTTTCCAAAAATCCCGCCTATGCCCGTATGTTTCCTCTCGTTATATGGAGTTGACCTTCTGTACCGAAGTTTCAATTTTGTGGCTGTAGTGCGCAGATTCCCGCATCATTATGTCATGTGGTTTGTACGTGAATGCTCCTGTATTCACACTTGCAACGATCACCGTTGGATGAAATTTACAAGTCAGAGATAACCCTGAAGTGCTCACAGATTTGCTTTGATTTAGAGGTGGACATCACGGCAGAATTGCAAATTCTGAAAACTTTAATTTGTATCAAAGATTGTTTTAGAAACAGCTGGAAGTTGAATGCTTATTTCTGGTAAATAAAATAAAAGTTTTTCAAAATTACACTTACCTAATTGAAATTAAGTGTAATTTTGAAAAACTTTTATTTTAACTAATTTTAACCTGCCTATGTTAACGGAATCTCAGGTCCATCATATTCCGATGCTACCAACAATTCTTTCATATATAATGTTGAGTCTATAAACGAATCATTTCCTCGTCACCTGCCAGTAACAGCGTATTGTTCACTCGCTCCCTTCATTTTTCTCACACATGTTTGACGTTACAGGCACGTCACAACGTTTCTAATTGACAGATAATACCTCCTCAGAACTGGCCAGCAGCGAGCGAAGCATCCAAAACAAAAATATCCCGCTACGTTTCTCCAAAGCGATTGAATGGCTTCATTCAGTCGATCATCGCATAACGGTAATGTTGGTCTATCAACTCGTCGACCAGCTTAAACAGACCCCTCGAACTTACACCAGAACCTTGGATTTACCTTTCTTTTGGTGGTGAGAAAGGGGCAGGGGAGGTCAGGTCAATCTGGGCAGTGTAAGAAGACGTGTTTTCGATTCAGCTCTCGTCCACCGCGCTTCCTCGAAGTGATGCTATGTGCACGTACCGTCAGTATGAATGGACGTCGGAACGATACGAAAATTCCAATGATTGCCCTCGATTTTTCAGTTGAAACCTATATTTGTTGCCTATGATGAAAGTGTTCGCTGTAGGCTATTTGGGGATAGTCTGCGATGTCTTTTGATGTTTTATGCCAACAATTTCAATTGAACTTATTTCGGCTTCGAGCGCTGAATGCAATCCTCCAACCAATGCCAAAAATTACGACCAAAAATTGCTAAGGTACAGAAATTGTTTTGGCAAAGTTCTGTTATGCTAATACATTGACTGTAACTTCTGGTCCTGTCTGGAATCTATTGAGAGACCACCATTCTGTGATAAAATTGTGACTTTAAATAACCCACAATGCTAATAGCATTCTTACGCCATTTACTAGATAGTTCTATAAATACCTTCACATGACAGACATTATTATTTTCGGTACAAACCGCCGCGCGCCGCCTGCGCACGTGCTAGGTATTAGACATGCTAAGCCTATCCTTACAATTTATTTAAGCATGCGAATAGTCACCAATGTTTCGGAGAAACCATTGCCTGCCAAATTATGTGACAGAGGATCAGCAGCCATTACCACAAATCTAAGTGTAATTGACTATCATCAAAGTTGGGGCGGCCCTGTTTTTTTTCTGAAGAGATTTTTAGATCATCACAGGAAAAGACAATTTAAAAAAATCGGTCAGTCAAAAATATGAAGCTAGTTACCCATTCCAAAGCGTAGTAAGTACACAAGGAAAATAACGGGCAAGAAACAAAATATTGGTTACATTATTCATGTTGAAATTAAATAGTATATAATTTCATCACATAATATGTGATGCAGAAAGCGTCCGTAATAAAAAGATTTAAAAAAACAATTAAAAAATTAAATTAAAATAAGCCGTAGCAGGTAAGAGACGACCAGTCCCTACTGACGGTGCCCGTTCACGAACATGACGCATGGCCTGAGTAGATCGGTTAAGATAAAAAAAGCTTAATACATTATAATATTCCTCCCTAGTTTCCTATATCTCAGCTCATCTGCCATCTTATATTATTCCTAAGTACTATGTCAGAATTGGCTTCCAATTAAGTCCGATATGGCTGAATCAATATTTTACCAGGAGCAAATGCCATCTTTGCAGCGAACACATAGCACTGAGAGATACCGATCAAAGATATAGACTGTAGCTGTAGAGATTATAATTGTTATTTATATGATACGATACTCATACGCTACCCAATGACTGACGGCATAACCCGATCTCAGAAAACCCTTGGCAAATGAGCATTGATCAATCCTCAGAAAAGAGCCAATAACATGAATGTTCCTACTCAATAAATGAAAAGTGGTAAATCCAAGAGACCAAAGATTGTCTAATAAAGTATCATGTAACTTAGCAAAATCAGTTCCCATAAAACAAAAAAGAAATTTAAAAAAAAAGCATTAAAACCTAAACGCACATCTCACGAAAGGAAGTTGAAAAATCCGTGCGCGCGGAAGCGACGGCCATTGCCTCCTGACGCCGTGCCCATACTGATGATCTCAGGTTCGAGATGCTAATGATCGATCGTGGGTCGTGAGAGGAGAGGCGTTAGCATACTGCGTGACTTGACAGGCTGTGGCCGACTTACATCGTGTTATGATGAGATAGAGATAGGTCTACACTGTTGTAGATGAAGAAAATACAAAATGTATCTGAAGTTTTGTTTTGTTTTGGAAGCCATGATTTGCAGCCAAATCTGTAGGTATATTGACGAGAATGGAAAGTTTTTAACACGTTCAGTGCCGGGGAGCCCTTCTGGAGGGTTCAAATAGTCGCATAGGGGATGCCTGGAGCCCTCGCGGAGGGTTCATTTTAAATGTAGGGTTTTCTTAGCGAACCGTGGAAATAAAATCTGATGTATATTTTAACAAGATTTATTAGTATATGCGTTGGTTTTAAAATGCAAGCATTTTATTTTTTTTGTTCACGGTTACAAATACTCATAAAAATGTAAAAGGTTGAAAACTACTTATAGCGACAAAACCTCCTGAAAACACAATTTTACTTCGTTTTACAGTGTTTTATAACACGGCTTTAAACCTAATACCGTTGACCGTCTGCGATTGTTAACTTTAGCGCAAACGTAATGCCGGTAACCCTCCCGGAGGGTTCACTTCCAATATGAATGGCGGCATGGCGTATGAGTTCTATGAAAAGTGGGTGGAGTCGAAAGTGTTAAGTGTAAGTACTATTTTAAATCATGCTGACTCAACAAATCTCTTCAAATAATGGCTGGCGACAATAATGCTGGTAATTAATGTTGGTACTGCAACCTTCTTCATCACTAATGATTCTCACATAACTAGATGAGAGGAACTTACAGGCAAGATGAAGACGATGAGAAAGGAAAATGATACTTATAGAGAGAAAGGTGAATAAGTTAAAATCAGAAGTTGGCGAAGAAAAGAGTATAAGCGAGGAATTTAGACGACGAACATTTAAAAACTATTAAAAACTTCATTTTGAAAGCTCATTTCAATACACAGATTTAGAAATTGCTTCATCTGCATATAAATAACATTATCATCCGATTAAAACGCATCTCGGGTGTTAAAATTCCGAAGTGTCAAGTTCGAGCGGTCAACACTGTGATCAGAATTACGAGTAACGTCGACCAGCATGGCTTGGACCGCGGCGTGAAAGGGAACTATATTTATAATGTATTGAACTTGACAGATTGACATTTGGCTTTGAAAACAACGCTGTCAAGGACTGTCAAGATATGCTGGTCATTGCAGCAGCAGCAGTAAGTACGCGGGATGGGTATAGTCCGAGGAAATGTGATAAAATCAAGTTCTGGTGAATCAAACGTGTGGCCTTTAAAACTCTATGCCCTTTTGAAGTGAAACATCTTAGGCGACGATTCGTTAACTGGACGAGAATTCAGAGTGAAATTTCAAGGATGCGTCACGGTTATGCACATTTCGTTACAGGAGAGATAAGAAATATATAACTCTCTCTATCTCTCACACATCTCTTATTGACTAACACACACACTCACACACACATTGACAAACTTTTATTGGTTGAATACGAGGCTTTTGGCTACTTTTGTATGTGCGTATTTTATGTCTAGTACCTGGTCGACCAAGCTCTGCTCGGGTGAAAATAAAAATAAACATATCGTCCAGGTTTACCAACGTTTTATCACATTCCCGACGCTGTGAAAATAGAAAAAACGAATTTTCCCAAATATGAGACCTAGCTAGATCGATTTTTCGCCCCCATAAACCCCTATATTGCAACTTTCATCGAAATCGTTAGAGTCGATTTCGAGAATGTAAGTAGGTACTTATATACAAATATTGCTCGTTTAATAGTAAAGGATTTTTTTAAGGTGCGTTTTGTTTGTGCAGAATAAACAAGTTTTTTTATTTATTTTTTAAGAAGTTTCACTTCTATCACGTGTACGCTGCTGCACGCGCAATGTTTTTTAATTAAATTGTTTGAGTGCAGCATGGGCTTTAAGGGAGGCAAATCCCCTTCGGAATTAAAAAGTTGCAGACTCCAAAAAATCATCGAAATACTTTGAACACCCTGGGCATCCCGCAACGATGGTTTACATAATTATGAAAACAAATACGAAAACGACGCATTGCAAAATGCGGTGAAATTAACATGAAATGATGTGAAATAACGTGTGTTAAAATGAAATTATGAATGTCGCACGAAATATACTACCTATACCTCCTTGGTGACATAAGTAGGTACGATGGAAATAAACACAGTTTTAAAAAGTAACAGGATATAAGATTATCCTAAGATGGCGTCAACCGTCTAGTTCTTATAAACGTAAAGTTAATATTCCAGATAAGCTGTATTGATAACAGATCGATCGCTGGCGTCAAAATCAATATTAGTCCACGAGATTTATTTAAAACCCGTTCCCAAGAGAAGGCAGGTTTTTTCCACTTGGGTCAATGGTGTTACCACTTTATATGAGGAAAAAGAGGAAAAATATGTCCAGCTGAAGTATTGTAGAAGCTGAATATGTATATGAATGGATGCTATTTAAAAAAAATAGAACATTTTTAACATTATCACGCGACTATTGCTATATCAGAGCCTGTGCACACGATGCGTTGCGGCGCCAAGATTTCGCCGCATTGGCGGTCACACGGGCGCCGCGTCGCATAGCGCGTAAATTGTCATCTGTCAAACATCTGTGTTTTTGACAACGCACAAACAACTGAGCGGTGGCGCTCCGGTGTCGCAACGCGTACACCCCTCCCCGCCTCGTCTCGCAGACTACAAGTCCAGTGTACGTGCGGTGCGACGCCGCAACGCGCCGTGTGGCATACCATGGATATTTGCATGTAGAACGCCGCAGCGACACCACTCCGGCTATGTACAGGCTCTTAGTTGTGTTGTCGGCTTCCAGTCTAATCAGATGCAGCTAAATACCAGTATTTTACATGGACCAAGCCTATCTAAGCTCCATAACCACTTAGCTGGGTAAAACGATACCCTAGGCAAGACTACTTGAAAAAAAAAAAAATATATATAAGAGCTATTCTCTCCCCAAGCATGGTGGTAAGACCTAACCTTACGGTGGTTGGAATCCAGAGTGAAGAACTTCCTCACAATACGTGACATTCTATCAGCGATAACGATGATGGAAAGTTAAAAATGTATTGTATTGACATAAGATCCCGAAAAACTTATAGAAAAAAAGAAATAGATATGCTTTAAAAGGGATTGCCACTTGTCTAGGCCCTCAGGACTACCGCCTTCTGTATCAGACTTCTGGCGGCATTTACATCGCCATATATGAACTACGCACCAAAGACCTGACGTCACACAAAATCCTGACGTCATGCAAATCCTGCATCGTGCAATTAGGCTAAGCGTATGCTAAGACGCAGGTTACGCAGCACAGTACAGTACAGTACAGTACAGATTACGCAGGGTAGGGCAGGCGAGGCAGATATAGACCGCGAGCGCATGCTGCGACGCATCTACACAGACACATTAGCGTCCTAGCTAGCACAAACAATCTGTCATTGAAAAAAAATTTGAATCACTGGTAAAAACAAATGACGACCTGCACGCATCGCACAGAAATCTGTGCCGGCTCTACAATAAGACGCAGAGCAGGTCAGACACATGTCTGCGTCGTACGTGCCTGCGCCGCAGCCTACGCAGCTGTCAGTACGTTCATGTATTACAAAATCTGCTCTGCCCTGCACTGCGTGGACCTGCGTCACCTGCGTCTCAGCATTCTTTTTCCCCGATATCAATCGTTGGGCAGTTGCCCGCCAGACACGACGCCCGTCTGGTCGGAGTTGTTAACTCTCTTGTTCCAATAATTATATGACTACATTTGACGATAGAACTTTGATTTTCTTAAGCTGTTTTCGCTTCACTCGCTCATTGCTTGAATAAGTGCGCTCTACTCAGCCGTGGCGTCATTGAGCTCGCTTCGCTTGCTCGCAACAAAACTGTGCTCGCGATTTTCTTGTGATAACTGGTCTTTTCTATAGAGGATGGGTGAACTTTGCACCCTGTTCCTCATGCCTCTAAATTGGTGACGCCAAACATGAACGTCAGCGCCGACTTCGTGCAACTACTTCAGCGTGACGTCATCATCATTACCACAAGCTTTCTTGAGGCGAGTCACACAGTAAGCCAGCACCCACGGCTTCAACGGGTATCCTGACCACCAGCATGCAGCAGCTTGGAACAGCTGTTCAGCGATAGCTTCTCAAAAGTTGGACGAAGCCTTTTGCCATCAAACCAATAATTGTCATGATTACTATTCGTCTTCAGAGACAGGTGACGAAAAAAATCAGGTGGGTCAAGCAGGTGTAAAAAAACTAACGATAAATCCAACTAATCGTTTAATCATCATTTATTTATTCTATTATGATGACACAGCGAATGATAGTCGTCAGATAAAACTTTCTAAAAATAAATTACGGATGCTGCCTATTAATGTATAGGTACTACTGTTTGTAATTTAGTCTACCATCCCCAAGTACAACCCGAATGTGCTCAAACTCAGCAAAGTAAGAGTGAGGTTCAGCAAAAACGAAAAAAGTTATGGCTATGTTCGATTCTTGAAGCAAAAGGATTGTCAAGCGTAGTATTTGCAATATCAGTAGCAAAAGGTAAATATAATTTACAGAGATGTGGAACGCCCTAGAAAGACGTAATAAGGTGACCTTATTGGCGATTTTCTTCAGAAAGGTCAGGTGCGTACAACCCGCTAGCGGTGCGCGGCGTTCGTAAATGACCAGAAGTATGAATGTACAAATGAAGCAAAAGGAGTAGGTATATAGGGTGTTAGGCAGACCGTTGAACATACGAAAATGGCGGATCCGTGGGGTATTCTGTTACGTGTTTGCGGTTCTTCAATTGCAGTTGTTCCAGACGCAAATAAAAAAAATAAAAAAATTGCCAGTTTTGTTATTTTTAAATTAAATTATTGACGTTTTAAGTTTGAACAACGACGAATTAGTAATGTAATTTTTTTAAAGTCACTTATAAAAATCCCGTTTGGCCTGGGTCTTGTTATTGGGCCTAAACACGTACCAGAAAGGTCCACGGATCCGCCATTTTCGTATGTTCAAATGTCTGCCTAACATGCTGTATAAGGATCAGAGCATGGCAGGTGGCGTTCCGTAGTTTCTGTCTAACCCCATGGGAAGAAGGCGTGTATGTATGTATGATTATTTGTAGTATTAGCATATACTCTGAACATCGGCATCTCTAAGAAAGACAACAACCAATATCTTCATTATCACTACTTCTGGTAACACTAGCTATAATATTCTAGACACGTTGCATCCTATTAATTTATTCTCACACTACATTTTGCTTTTGTTAATTACTTTACTCGTTGCTCTTGGCAATCTATCAATAGTTTACGTAATTTCTAGGTAAGAGGTATTGAATTGTTGATTGTAACGATTTCTAAGTATTCGTAGGTACTAAGTCAATATTGTATGTTTAATTCTCTACTTCTCTTCCGCATTGGGTACTGTTTACCAACTGAAAAACATATTATCAAAGAATGATCAAAAACCGCCCAAGTGTGAGGCGGCCTCGCACACGATGGGTTCCATACCACTGTACAATATTTAAAACTATTTAAAAAAAAAATTAAGTAAACTAAAACGGTTCTGGTATGGGGAACTTTAATTTTTAACTTTATTTTATTTGTTGCTATAGCGGCAATAGAAATACACAATATGTGAAAATTTTAAGGCTCTACCTAATTACCTACGGTTCATGAGATATATCAGCCCGCTGACAGGCAGACAGACGGACACCGGAGGCCTTAATAGGGTTCCTTTGGGCACCCTTCGGGTACGGAACCCTAAAAATTTATAATAAGTACCTATTCGATATAAATGTAAAAAAAAAAACGATTTTGAATAGATTTTAGTAGGTTGTCTTTCAAGTTGTTTTTTTATAAGCACGTGTTTCTATGACACAAAAAAAGTATTTCTTTCTAAAAGTAAAGCATTTATAAGTATTTGAATGTTCGTATAAACCGCAGAATTTCACAAGACAGTCGAGACGAGACACTAGAAATGAACTCAAGTAGATAGATACAGTTAGCCTCAAAAAGATGTAGGTATACCTTTTTTTTGGGTGGGAAATTATCAAATAACTTCTCCCGCTCTGGGTGGAGCGGGAGGGCGTGTCAGACTCTTACTGACTAAAACCCACCCGTGTTCCTTCAGTTGCCATGTTGCCAGGGGGCCACGATTTCCCTTTCGGCCTTATTCGCCACCCCGGCAGGCATCGGCCCTAGCGGACCCCGTCAATTCTGCTGACATCTCTTTAAGGCGCGCGTGGAAAACAACGCACCGTCGACCCGGGCTTGGTCCTTATCGGACGGTGAGCTACCCATTGCTCACCGTCCGCAAGCCCGCACCTACGGTGGCCGGAAATCTGCCTGTGATTCCCGACGCCCAGGTCGTCTCCTCCTGCGGCGGTTAGGGACACGAGGGCGCGAAATTTGCCTCTCCCACACGCGTTCCGCCTCCTTCTTCGCGAGCATTACTGCTTCGCAGAAGGAGGTGACGGCTTCCCATTTCCTCTCGCTCCGTACCATGGCCCGAACCAGTGCTGGACGCGAGAGATCACCGCCGCCGATCGCCTCCACGAGGACACGGCGATGCTCCGCCCAAGCCGGGCAGATCTACACCGTATGCTCCACCGGGTCCTCCGGGTGATTTATGTTCGCATAACTTGTCAAAATGTAGGGAACAGCTGATATTTTTATCGAGATTTCAAGTTTGGTCCTATAGTAAAAGTTGTTCACAATGATGAGTAAAGTCACGTGTTAAAGTTTACGCACTGGATAAAAACTTACCCTGTATTATGTTCGTGACTACACATTGATTCAATATTATGAAACAAAGATTTTCGTACAATGTTTTACACGACAAAAATCTTCGCAAATCAATAAGGAAAAGCCTCGATCGTCCCGCCCGTATCGGAACAACCGGCGTCGTAAACATTGATTCCCGGTATCACATAATGCTGCATTGTGACATCTCCGTCGTTATCAATGGACGAACATGACACTCACACATTCTTTGCATACTCAGCTATCTTGTAAGAGGAGCGCCTGCGCATGATGTACCGGAGGCAAAATCTATAATATTGACGGAAAGACTGAAGATTTTTGACTGTATTATCGACAGTAAAAAGTTTGTTGAATATGTCATAATAATATATGACATATATCTAAACATCTCGCAAAATTTCTCGGAAGAGTGAAGTGGTGTACACCTGAAGCACACCCACATTTCGCCAGAATGTGTTTGTGTGTATGAATGTGAATGTAGTAGGCAGAAATTTTTATTTTGGACTTGGGAGAGGCATTTGAATGCGTCAATCATAGCTAAATGTCGACATTTTATACGAGCCACCGCACCACTTTGAGCTGGTGTTACATGCTCAAGCACATTTTAAAAAATTGAGAGAAAATTGAATTGATTGATTGAATAAAGAAGGAAATTGATCCTTTAAATTCGAATTATTCTAGTTCTACATTTTAACTTCGTCGGCAAATCTTGCAGTGCAACGATTGTTTATGTTTCAGGCTGTTGAATAAAACAATATTCACACGATTTACGCCAACAGACCAATAAACAAATAAAATCCTAAAATATTTGGTTGCGCCTGATCTGAATTCAAATCCTGACATGATTTACGTTGAAGGATTTTTACATTTCAAACTGATTTATTTATGTACTTACCTGTACTTGTAACACTAGGCAGTTTCCTTGGTGTTGCTTGAATCTAAGACGTATTTGTAAGGAAATAAAGGACACTAACTACAAAATTATTTGCATAAAATAATACTTTACATTTTTTCCGGAAAATTGTTTAAACCACAACCGGTCAGATTTTGCAGTATTGGTCAGGTTAATGGACATTTTCCCTAACCATTGTTAGTTCTCTCAATAGAATTGATAGCGGGCTAATAGGGAATTGCAATTATGCACGAAATACATAACTTATTAATTATTTAAATATTTACATTGTATAAGAGTCAAGAACGAATTCCTATTTTTATAAAATTATTAATTAATGCATTAGTTATTTTACAATTTATTATTTTATATTGCGTTTTTTTTGGTAGAACGAAACGCGAACTCAAAACGCGGCGCCTTCGACAATTCCGGAAGTGACGTAAAAACTATGTGAATAAAAATCTTTTCTTTGCAAAGTAGGTACTTGAAATCTCAGAACAGTAAGTAGGTACCTAAGTGCGATTTCTGCTTGAATAAATCACAAAAATCGTTTATTTATTTTGATGATTGATTTGGGGCTAAAAGCTTAAAAAACAGACTTAAACAATACAGTAACGTGCCAAATGACGGCACATTATGACCACGATAGAAACGAACGTTTGAACTGTAGTTCAACCAATTTAAGATGATGTGTGACATCAACCAATGAACCAGTGTTATAATTACTATGAAAAATATTGTCAAACTTTTTTGTTTGATTGAATACGAGGCTTTTGGCTACTTTTGTTTTGTGTGTATTTTGTCTAGTTTTTTAAAATGCGCGTTTTGTTTGTGCAGAATAAACAAGTTTTCTTTCTTTTCTCTTCTTTTTACCCGACTACGGCAAAGCAAAAAGGAGGGTTATGATTTTGACCGGTATGTATGTATGTATGTATGTATGTATGTATGTATGTATGTATGTATGTATGTATGTATGTATGTATGTTCATCTGTTACCTCATAACTTCTAAACTGCCGATCATAATTTGACAAATGAAGTATCATTGGAAGCGTTTTGATTGTCCGCTGGTTATAGGCTATGTGACGTCACATTAAATACAATATGGCGCCCTCTGGAGGACATAAAGTAACGAAATAAAAAATGAAAATAATTGAATTGTGCCATGTTGGGTATCAAATGGAAGGACTTGACGAGCACATTACAAATATGTATATATCATATTGTCCAAGTAAATAAATATTATGTTTAAATTGTTAAAAACTAGCAAAAGTGAGACTGCTACGTACGGCGCGGCTGTAAAATTAATACCTATTTTACCATAAATGCCGTGATGGTCCAGTGGTTAAGGACTCGCCTCTCATGCACGAGGTTGTGGATTCAAATCCGGGCAGGTACCAAAGTGACTTTTTCAATTCAAATGTACTTTCTGAGTTTATCTTGGATATTACTAACATCGGTGAAGGAAATACGTCGGGAAGAAACCTGTACCCTAATTGCGTAATACAACACAACCACAATCTGTTTCAATTTGAAACAGATTGCTAATCCATTGCTTCATAAGTTAGAAAAAAAATTCTGCTCAACAATGTTGTTGAACTGTCAAAATGAAACAAATTAGGCAAAATTGTTTACGAAAATAAGTTACGCAATTAGGGTAGGTACTGGACTTATAGTTAATATATATACCTATGTCACCGTAAGATTGTGAGAACCGTCAGTTTATAATCTGTCGGAATTATTTCCGTTAGATAATAAACTGTCGAAAAATTGTGAACTGGGTGAAATGGGTTAGGTTAGGTTAGAACTGTGACCAACCGCGCGCGAGCCGAGCGAGCGAAGCGAGCGGTGCCGCGGTAGCGGCCGGCGAGCGCTACTTCCAAGTTGCTCGCAGCTTTCCCATGGAAAGATTATAAACTAGCGAAAAATAATGCGTTAAATTGTAAATGGTTCGTTGCAGTTCACAATTCACCGACAGTTTATAATTTAACGGAAATAATACCAATAGATTATAAACTACCGAAGTTCATAATTATACGATGACATAATATAAGTCTGAAATCGCCAACACGTCTTGAGCGCGCGTGGTGATCAATGCTCGTGCCTTCTCTGTATGAGAAGAGGCCTTTGCCCTGCAGAGGGACAGTAATAGGCTGGTATTAATATACCATATAACCCAAAAAAAAATAAGCTGCTCTGCAAATACTTTATCGCGAAACTATAACCCCAAAATAATTTAAATAAAAAATAAGTTCAAAAACTAAAACCCGCCTAAAAGGTATGAAACAAGAAAATATTTCAGACAGAAGTCAAGACACACGTACAAAAATGATCAAGGTAAAGCCGTCGTCGCATGCAATTATAATTTTATAGGTGTACAAGCATGCGACGACGGCTTTACCTTGATCATTTTTGTACGTGTGTCTTGACTTCTGTCTGAAATATTTTCTTGTTTCATACCTTTTAGGCGGGTTTTAGTTTTTGAACTTATTTTTTATAAAAATTAAATGTAATATTTAATAAGATAGGATAAAATAAAAAAGCTCATACTTAATCAAATAAATGTTGTGATATAGGTAGATAGGTAGGTACATGTGTGTGTACAGTGTGTTATAATTAATGAGAAACTGAAATAAATATAAAATAAAGATCCAATATCTGTGTATTACCTATTTAAAAATAATAAATCTATCATCTATAGATAGTACCTTAAATGCAAAATCGTGTGACTGCGTTCTTCTAAAAATACGAAACGAAGATTGATGCGGTTTTTATTATCATTTAGAGTAATTATGTCAATAATAATTGACAAATAAAACCGATAAAATTGAAAATAAATTGATAAAAATTATAAATAAATGTTTAATTTTTTTTTTTCGATCTCGATTTAATTTTAGATATGGAACACACCGCGTCACCGCCGCGGGTTGTCCCGCTTAGGTATTTTTTAAATTCACACTGGCTGTTTATACAATGACAAAACTGCAGCATTTTTTTTCAATCAGTATTTTTCTATAAGGGAGGTATTACACCATCATATCTACGATCACAGATCCGTGATCAAAGACATAACTAAATTGTATAAAATAGACATAACATGGGTAATTTGTGAGCTTCGTAGATAGGTATATGATATAATATGATAGTGTAATAAATGTCTATCCATAATAAATGTCTATTTTTACCCGACTACGGCAAAGCAAAAAGGAGGGTTATGATTTTGACCGGTATGTATGTATGTATGTATGTTTGTTCATCTGTTACCTCATAACTTCTAAACTGCCGATCATAATTTGACAAATGTAGTATCATTGGAAGCGTTTTGATTGTCCGCTGGTTATAGGCTATGTGACGTCACATTAAATGCAATATGGCGCCCTCTAGAGGACATAAAGTAACGATATAAAAAATAAAAATAATTTAATTGTGCCATGTTGGGTATCAAATGAAAGGGCTTGACAAGCAAATTACAAATATGTATATATCATTTATATTGTCCAAGTAAATAAATATGTTTAAATTGTTAAAAACTAGCAAAAGTGAGACTGCTACGTACCTACGGCGCGGCTGTAAAATTAATACCTATTTTACCATAAATGCCATGATGGTCCAGTGGTTAAGGCCTCGTCTCTCATGCACGAGGTTGTGGATTCAAATCCGGGCAGGTACCAAAGTGACTTTTTCAATTCAAATGTACTTTCTGAGTTTATTTTGGATATTACTAACATCGGTGAAGGAAAAACGTCGTGAGGAAACCTGTACCCTAATTGCGTAATACAACACAACCACAATCTGTTTCGATTTGAAACAGATTGCTAATCCATTGCTTCATAAGTTGGAAAAAAAAAATCTGCTCAACAACGTAAATAACACAATTAATGTTGTTGAACTGTCAAAATGAAACAAATTAGGCAAAATTGTTTACGAAAATAAGTTACGAAATTAGGGTAGGTACTGGACTTATAGTTAATATATATAAGTCTGAAATCGCCAACACGTCTTGAGCGCGCGTGGTGATCAATGCTCGTGCCTTCTCTGTATGAGAAGGGGCCTTTTCCCAGCAGAGGGACAATAATAGGCTGGTATTATTAAAAAAAAAATTAAGCTGCTCTGCAAATACTTTATCACGAAACTATAACCCCAAAATAATTTAAATAAAAAATAAGTTCAAAAACTAAAACCCGACTAAAAGGTTTGAAACAAGAAAATATTTCAGACAGAAGTCAAGACATACGTACAAAAATGATCAAGGTAAAGCCGTGGTCGCATGCCATTATAATTTTGTAGGTGTACAAGCATGCGACCACGGTTTTACCTTGATCATTTTTGTACGTATGTCTTGACTTCTGTCTGAAATATTTTCTTGTTTCAAACCTTTTAGTCGGGTTTTAGTTTTTGAACTTATTTTTTATTGTTGAAAATTGTTGGAATTTCATAATTTATTTGAGCAACATGCAGTAGTAGAATTTATCTTTTAATATTTTTCTGTGGTTTATATTAACGTCTTTTAAAGATTTCGTGAAAAAAAAAAATTACATGCATATTCTTTTCTATTGTGCCTACAAGTTTGTTTCTTATGTGATAGTTTTTTCCTTCCAGGAAAAGACAACTCAACTCTAATCGAAAACAGTTACAATATTCATCTTATAAAATTCGTATTTGACACAGATGATTGCTAGAAAATCAAATACAAGCCCGTAAACTAAAAACAAATGTAAAAAATATGCCGAAGTTGGACGGTGTTTAAAAAAAAAACAAAGAGTGATACAGCAGTTCTAATTCTAGGAAAACATCTTTAGGTTATGTTCTAACGGTACCTATGCAATATGGACAATTTCTTTCTTAAAACAACTAGAGTAATTCGTCAATTTTAACTACCCGGGCCTTTTTTCACAGAACTCTACTACATTTACTAAAAGTGAAATTAATTAACTACATGCAAAAAAATATTTTAATTTTATAAGATTCTACAATTATTCTATATGAAAATAAATAAATAATGTTGCCAGTTTTGTTATTTTTAAATGACATTGTTGACGTTTGAAGTTTGAGCAACGTCGAATATCGAATAAATAAAAAAAAGAAGTCCTTTAATAAAATCCGGGTGGCCTGGGTTTTTACAATGGGCCTAAACACGTAGCAGACGGACCCACGGATCCGGCATTTTCGTTTGATCATATCTGCCAAACACCCCTGTATATTTGGTATAGATAGTTGGAGTGCCGATAAAACAAAAGAAGTTCTACAGATGGCAATGACTCTTCAGTGGCTCGATTGGGTGGCGCATCCATACAAGCAGACCACACGTATTTCTCCGCATTTATTAAGTAAGGATAAATAAGAAGTGAAAAGGAAACATAATTCAAAAGCAGATCTTGGTGGGATCCATGTAATAGTATGCGCGACCGCATGCCAGCACGTCGGGCGCACATCGACTGCGCATTCAGATCGACTCCTGCGCATCTCGCGAGAAGTTTTGAGGAAAAATTTTCGTTTCTGTTTATGATCTGGTTATTGAACTCTTATTCCTTGAAATTATTATTGTGTAATAGTTAATTGTCATTTGTTTTGTTGGGTTTATAATAAAAGATCAAAAAAAAAATGGGTTATGATTTTTTGCTTACGCTTAAAACAGCAGCGAACAGAAATGGGAGTAAAAATGAGGAAGAAGACAGAAGGAAGAGTCTTAGCAGAAACGAGAGTTAAAAATAAATGTAAACAGCTAAAAAAGACAAGGAATTTGAAACCCAAACGAAACCCTGTTGTGACCCTGTTCTTGACCTGTTAGTTTATCATTGACCTATGACGCAAATACTTACAAGCAAGGAACATAAACAAAGCGAATAAGTAACAGTCATTCATTCTTCCCAAAAGTAGGTATTAAGTACAAACAATGAGGGTCACTGAATCATAGGTCTTAAAAGAGGGAAAAAATGTAGAGGGAATTTCCGTAGTGACAGTCACTTTGGTTCCCAAAAGTTGCTCAATCAACCACAGTTTTCCGTTTAAATCTAGATCGTTGTACTTATTCTCGATAGTGTTGTTCTTTTATGGCGATATTGTAACGAGGAAGATTCCGGGTTTGACGGTGGAAATAATAATGTCTTCATTATGAATAATTTTCAAACGAAGTAACTGGGTTGTGGAGGTCAGAGAGGCAATTGCTCCATGTAAAATACTGGTATTCAGCTGCATCCGGTTAGACTGGAAACCAATCTCAACATGTTAGTTAAAAATTATTAATATTAGGATTTGAAGTTAAAAGAAAGTTGATTTTCCGCCTGCAGCGACACGTATTGTGTTTTAGACAATAAAACAGTCTTTATAATAAATAAGATGATTCAATCATCAATAACAAACGACATTAAAACTTGCCCAAACTACCCACAATTCCACCACCTCGAGAAATTATCGCAAATTTTATTCCGCACGACACCAAGATTAGAGATCCGTACTCACGTACCTAAAAGGTGTATGGATAAAAATTCGTGAGTGCCACATACATAACTAATAACTATGTAGTTTCTAATACAGAATAAGGACACACATCGATTTCACCGCGACCATTGTATTCGGATTCTGCGTATCAAAAGATCACCGAACGTGGCCCGAATGGTAATCGAGGTGTTGGAGGCGTGATGACGGTGGATTCGTTGGAAGATATGTCATCTTCGTAATATTGCTGCCAAAATATATTGTGTGTGGCTGTAACTTCTATCGTGTAGATTGATATAAAATAACATAACATCAAGGCCGTATTTCCTTAAGGATAAGGCAGCACACGGCTACACATCAAGCTATAAATTTCCAGTTTTTGCTGATCTCGCATAGTATAAGATTTCCGTACAATTCGAGGTCAGCTTATACTAGGAATGCTTGATGTGTAGCCGTGTGTACTTAAGAGGGACTCATATATACATTTCATAAGTTCAGAAAGAAATATTAAATGAAAACAATGCAGAAACACGTATGATACCAATGGCCAAAAGACTATTGACAAAAAAAATTTAAAGAAAGAAAGAAAAAGTATTTATTGAGACTCGCACAGGGAATCACAAAATTAAACTAAACACCTTCACCTTAAAACATTAATAAAAAATAAAAAAACAATAATAAAAAAAACAAGGTAACATTAAAACAAAAGCAGAAAGTCCTGTACGAGGCCAAAAGGCTTCTATCTCAGCGAATTAAGCGAAAAAGTAAGATCAAGTTATAGAATCGGAGCCGGTTGAAGGAGAGTTGAAGCTCAAGTAAATATTTTTAATAGACAGACACAAAAAGTCTTCAGTTTAATGGTAAGAAAAGATTTAATTGCTTAGAGGTTTTTATATTGTTTGCATACTATTGTATAGACTCAAGTTTTGACAGCTGTGCTGCTGGGGAGTTTCTTGCGTCACTGCTCCGCCCCAGCTAAAGCACTAGGAAGTGGTGAAGGGAGGGCATTTTGGGAGACTGTCTTATGTAATTTTGGCGCTCGAAAAGTGAGGATTCTCAGCCTAGTTTGAATAAATGACTTTCGATTTTGGTTAGAAATTAGCTAAAAATGTAGTAAGAACTAAGTAATAAACCTCATAGGTCTCAAATTCGAATCCAAGGGACGCATCTCTGACTTTTCGGATTCATGTGCGTATAACTTGCTTAAAAAACGGTGAAGGAAAATATCGTGAGGAAAAGGAGGCATGTCTGAGAGATATCTCTCGATGGCATGTGAAAAACTCTGACACCAGTCGTCACTGACCACACGAAAAAGAAAGAATTAATAAACGAAGCTTACTAATCGCAACTTTATGCGATGACTAAGTACAACAAGTCCTTTAAAAAGATTCTGAAAGCAATCGTACCTATTAATGCTCCTAGAGGAAGGAAAATATTCTCTCTTCCAATGAAAACTACACCTTATTGACAAAGGTTTATGAATGAGAGTGTGTCATTAAGAATTAGGCATTAAGGAAGTCAGGATCAAAGTTCTACCTCAAGTTACATCATCGCACATCTACGTGACTAGCAGTAAGTGTGCTAATGATGAATATAACTTATTAATGGGTAGGATAAACCTGGAGCGGCCACAGAACCACTAAATGCGATCATTTTTGCGCCTACTTAGGTATACGAATGTGACGTTAAATGTGGTCTGTGTTGTTTTGATTCACCTCTTAATATAATAAGAACCTGCGTAGTAGGTATACATACTTACCTATTTATATTGGTTTTGGCCTCATTCAGGTAAGCTCTATTCACCATTTTGACGGGATTACGTCAAAAAAAAATAACAATAGACGTTCATATATTATTTAACTATTTATAAAGAGAAGAAATCGACACGTGTTGAACCTCTCAACATGGCTTCCTCAGGATGACGATTGACTTGTCGCGAACCCGAACATGGCGTGTTGCCACACCGAGCGCTGGACGCAGACGTGCTTCTGTGCTGAGCTGCTGAGTGCTAGTGGGTGATTACGTCTTTAAATTTGCTTCCATAGTGGGAGGCAATTAAAAATCTGATGACTACAAAATCGGGGGCTGCAGCTACATATCTATCATCTACATCCAAAATTTAATTACACCACTCGAAAGCTAAAGAATCAAAGAATACGTCTCAAATAAAATATTACTAGTAACGAAAATGTATTTACGTAAAACGCACAGCCGTGTCCACGACACAGCCACACCCCTATTTTTTCACTAAGCATTTTATCGAAGTTTATAAATATGTATTCGTTTTTAAGTATACAAATAATGTATTAGGTATGTTGAAACTGTTTGTACTCCCCGTCACTTGTCCTTAAGGGTTCATTAGAAAACCAGCGTCAGGCATTAATGCTGAAATGAACCTTTTTTACTCAGCCGTGAGGCATACACTATTGTCGTTAAAACACTATTTTCCCTTTTTTTATTTGTTATTTGTGTTTCACGAACAGTGTCCAAATAGATATTTTTCTCAGGCGCCATATTAAACTTAGTTTGTTCTGCGTTCATATCATTATGGTGGGCACACATAATATACATGAAAGGGAGAGTCTTATGATTAAGTAATAACAGCCGTACAGGTCGATCGATCAGGTTTTATTTACTACGCTTGCCGGGGTTCCGTGGATGGGTGGGCGTGTCGAGTGATCTTAACATACCAAGACCTCTCCGTGCCTCGGACAGCACGTTAAGCCGTTGGTCCCGGCTGTCATTCGTGAAACTTTGACAGTTGTTACGGTCGAAATTAAAAGGAAACTATCACAGCTAAGTAGGCTTGACAAGTTAACGAGTAGTCGACCAACTTACATTTGCAGTTGGAATGTATGAGCGAATAAGTTTTTCAACTACAGTCTTAAGTTTGTTCTTGGGATAAATTCATCCTAACCACGGAAACCTTTACTATACGTGGTCCGACACGCACTTGGCCGGTTTTTTTTTTAACCGATCGATGGATTTACTTTGAAATAAATTGTTCTACTCAAAATTCTGTTAAATAAAAAACATTCGGTAAAACAAACCCAATTTAATGTCAATCCTCAGAACGCTTCTGTCCCTTTCCTTATAGAATTAAAAGGTGCGCTTAAAGAGATGCGCGTACGCACACTGAATGCTAATCATCTGTCCAAATGAAGATAATGAATAAGATTTGAATGATGTGATCATGACTGGGTGTCATATTGGGTACCTACCGAATCTTTTGTTGACTGTTTATCAGATACATAGAAATTGATAAAGATTTTTTGTTTTTCTGAGCTATCTGTAATTACTGAAGAGTTCACTGTTTGCTGGAACGAATCCTGATTCACCTTCTTTTAACCGACTTCCAAAAAGGAGGAGGTTCTATGTTCGCTGGGTATGTATTTTTTTTAAACGTTTTGTTTTTGTTTGATAGGGTATGCTCTCGAGGTGATCCCATAATTTTTTTAATAACTTTGCATAGATAGTTTTTGAGCTAGCTTCAATAATACGTGTTTTTCCCACTCAGTCTATGTGGATGATATGACAAGTTCCTGTTATTATTATTTACATAGCAAGTAGTGGTAGGTATTTGAAGTTGTGTGGGGTAGGTACCAAAACAAAAAAATTAAAAAACATTACCCTCCTTCTGGGGCAGTCGGGTAAAAACAAAATCGTTTGCCTACTTTAATTTCGGAAGTCGGTGGCCAAAAACGAAAATTCAAAACCAGACACAAATTTCCGAAATTAAAGTAATTAAACACGTTGTAGTGTTTTTTTTGGAAGTCGAATGTTTTCCTATAAACGTTTGTAGAACATACGATTACCTCTGTCAATAGAATCACCAATGGGTACCGTGTTACCCAGGAAACTGGGGTGCGGAGGTAAGATAGGCAGTCGCTCCATGTAAAATACTGGTATTCAGCTGTTTTAGGTTAGCCGACCCCACATAGTTGGGAAAAGGCTAGGCAGATTGATGATGGTATACTAGGGGTCCATTTATAAACGTTGCTTAAAGTTAAGTAATGATTAGCAACTGTTTATCCATACATTTTTGACGTTTCAACGACACTCAACTTTAAACAAAGTAAAAAGAAAAATACAATAGACGTGGATATATTTAGTAACCTGTTTTGCTTAGCTGTTTCTAAAGAGCCATAAAACTCCTGAAAGAAATCGACACGTGTTTCACCTCTCAACGAGGCATCCTCAGGATGACGATTGACTTGTCGCGAACCCGAACACGGCGTGTTGCCACACCGAGCGCTGACTTTATAATGTATTTCCGCAAGGTCACGCCTGAATCAACTAACTATTTTAGGCAAAGTTTTAAATAAACCCCTAACTGTTTCTTAGAACATGGTGTTTTCGATCACTAATCATTAATCGGGAAAATGTGTTCACTGTCCCCGTGTCACTATAGCTTATAGGTTTATAACACTCTCCAATAATATGTACCTACGCAGCCTGTTTACGTATGCACCCATTGATTAATAATTAAAAATTGAACAACACCTTGCAACAATTTATAAAATTACACATTACACCTATATCATGATAATCTACTCAGGTACTGGCCACGAAATTATGGTCACGTCATGGCCACACAAAAAAAGAAATAAAAAATAACAAGTAAGTATGTTCTTGTTTACATAATTTAAGTAAACCGAGACAATTAAGTGCCGATGGCATCGCCGAATTTAAATGAAAACCGAGCCGTTTAAATTGTCAACTAGTTAATATATGCAAACGGAAATAAGTTGAAAGATAAAATGAGTTGTTTCTACAATTCCTCGGTAATGGTCGGCGAAGCAGTTTCGCATATTTAAACTAAGATGTGGGGGTTATGTAGGCTAGGAGTCGAGTGGGTAACGTTGTATTTCATTGCAGTTTGTTTATTATACGAGTGTTGTTTTGTTCGTTAATTTTGTTATTTCTCGTGTTTATTTATACATGTTTTTTTTAAGTGAAAACTTTAGGTGCGTTGGGCATTTTTGAGATGGGACTAAACCATTGATTTCGCTACACTGTTACCGAATTTACCGACACCGTGGAGTAAAAACGCGTTGATTACTGCGGTGCCGATTTTTTTTCAAGTTTTCACTTCTTTCGGCGCTCCCGGAGTGCCACAGATTTTTTTTTTGGTTTTATCGTAACCTACTTACGAAGGTATGTGTGTCACTTTCTAGTTTGTATATTGTTCTTTAACGCCTTGGGAGTATATTCTGTAATGTCGTGCATGAAAACTTAAATAAATAAATTGTTTTCTTTTCTTTGTTTTAAGTTCGGCTTTTGTTTTCATTCTGGTCACTGAAAGTTGTATTGCTTTATTGGTGTTTCATCTCTTGTGGTAAATAAAACGTGACGAAGAAGTTTGTGAGAATATGTAAAACAATACGAAAAAAACCGACAGGAAAAGAAATGTCATTAGTGTATTTATTACTACTGATGATTAACTGTAAAAGTTGGCAACGTCGCAAATAGCTATCGAATATTTACCTGTTTTATACGAACTAAAATATTAATAATTTGTATTTGATCAATGTTTTAACCGTTTTAGGTGAAAGTAATAAAAAGAGCATTTGGAAAGTTTCCAAATACTTTTACGTCTAAAACTAATTCAGTGTTACGATATTAATTATTGCATAGTCATTATTTTAGTTCACTAGTTAGCGATATTTCATATTTCCATGTAGTACTATTATCAAATTAATCAAAACAGTGAAATATTTGACAGCTATTTGCGACGTTGCCCATTTTCAGAATGCACGCTTTTATACAAACTAGTTTCTGTTTTAGCCCGCACTGGGCTCTCGTCGTGGATTACGGCCAACTATCTCACAGAGAGGAGGCCTGTGTCCCAGCAGTGGGAACATTATTGGCTGATTATGGCTATGCAGCCCATGAAACTTCTTCACCTTATTCCAAGATGTTATTGCTAAACCAAGGTCCGGTATCAGTTCCTCTCGAAATCATTACGAATACGCGATAGTGAAGAGATAAATCGTCCATTCGATGATTAAATCGATAATTTTATCTAACGATGGAAGATAACACATACTTTCGTGTAAGTGTCATTAATTACGTTTATTAAACAAGATAAAATATGAATTTCCTCTCTAGGTAATAAATAACTATTTCGTGTTCCGTTATGAGTTTTGAAAACAGAATACTAATCATATTTTGAAAGAGATTTGGTAACTGACTAAACAGACTTTCAGAAACTAATATTTGCTTTGGCTATAAAATTATTTATACTAATTAGTTTGAAGATCGTTAAATTCCAAAAACTCCTTTTCAGTATGAATACCACACGATAATTTCTTAAAGCACATGTCTGGCTCCGAACCTAACATGTTTTTTCCTCCCGTCTCGACATGCTCAGACCAGCAGAGCCACTGGCCCGTGAAGACATCGAGGGACACATATCCTGCCTTCTCCTAATGAAATAAATTACCTACAACACACCTACAAAACAACACAACCGACACTGAAGCTCCTTCACAAATGTGAACTTTACATAAAAAATGTTAAGGTTGGGTTTGGGTTGGAGGGTCAGTCGTCCCTGAGAGGATGATTTTGTAACCTTTTTACTCCAATACATGGGTGGTTGTACGCAGCTCGTGAGAACAGGGAGCAGTTCTATCTGAATAAGTAATGCTTGCAGGTGCGGATTTGAAACTAACTTCTAAAGGGCATCACGCTAAAGGGCCCCGTCATGTCTTGTTTGGACTTTAGAGTACGTAATTAAGTTTTGATAAAGTGGTTTTGGCCATTGGTTTTAATAAAACAGGTTTTCATCAAGTTTATATATGTTTGGAAATAAGTAGTCATATATGGGCCGCAGCACAGGAGGCAGGCAGCACCTAATTAAAAAAAAAAAACGATGACGAAAGAATAAGATGTTTTTTGAGAAAACAGGTAATTTTTTTAAATAATTATTATTTTGTTCAAAATTAACCAAAGAATAAATTAGGTGAAAATTTTCTCGTTACTGAAAAGTGAGTTGATGAATTACTATTTTTAAATTCAGGGACATTACAGAAATAGCAATGTTATAAACGGTAGCTAGTTCAGACAGACTGAAGGAAATTCCGAAAGATAATAGGTACACATGGCTACACATCAAGCTGTACATTTCCAGTATAAACTGACCTCGCATTGTACGGAAATCCTATACAATGCGAGATCAGCATAAACTGGAATTGTATAGCTTGATGTGTAGCCGTGTGTACAATATTTAAGACCTGACGTGGTGCAATTATCATCAGAAACATGGGTATTTTCATTAAGTACATGACACATACATAATATCACAGATAAATAATAACTAATCGCCCTATTTAGATAAAACATTGTTAACTAATAATGGTGACGAATAAAAAATTGAGACATTTCATGGTCGAGGAAGATTCGAGAAAGGATGATGTAAATCTATTAAGTATTTTAGCGACCGTCAATTTATGGGGTACTAATATCGAAGTTGAAGCAAAAGCCGGAATTATAGCTACAGGGAATTAAACGTTATCAACAGACAAGAATTTAGAACTTAATAAAAGTAAGAACGACGAAATTCAATGAGTCGCAGTGATTGGTGCTCTACAAGTATATAGGCACTAAGGACACTCGAAGATTCAGGTTCAACTAAAACTTTAGAATAACGAGGAAAGTATTGCAGAGGATCTAATACCGAAGTTGAAGCAAAAGCCGGAATTATAGCTACAGGGAGTGAAACGTTATCAACAGACAAAAATTTTGAACTTAATCAAAATAAGAACGATGAAATTCAATGAGACGCAGTTATACAAGTATATGGCCACTAAGGACACTCGAAGATTCAGGTTCAACTAAAACTCTGGAATAACGAGGAAAGTATTAGTTCTCATGGTTTTTACGAATTAACAAAAAATCGAGATTTCGTTATTATAAGTAGAGTTAGAAGTAGATGACGATGAAAATTATTTGACGGCTTACAAACCTAGGAGCTAATTAATAATGATCAGCAGTTGATTTGATGGTGCTTCTAAATTCTTCAGAATCATTGCGTTCGTTGTAGGAACCTATGTAAAGGGAACAAAGAAACATCATGAAGAGGTTATCAGTCGGTAGTTTAGTTCACTAGGAAGTTGTAAATGCAAATGAAGATAATTGCTTACAGCACCCGTAAAAAAATAGATTTACTTGTAAACAGGTACAGACAATTTATGTGGAAGGGTAGAAATAAAGACGAAATTAGTTTGGAAAGTTCAAGAGAGATTAAAAACACAAGAACTCTAATCGAAATATCGTCATCAAAATATACATATATCTGCAAAATCTTCTACATAGCTGGAAATCTGTCACGTAGTATATTTATTTACTCGAGATCGCATAACACTGAAAGTAGATCTTATATACATACAAAAGGCAAGACGAGATAGTCAACCTGTATTATTTATTTATAAATATGTATACTTTCGGACCTTAAATCCACATTTTAACTCGTTATATTTGTCAGTTGATGAAGAAGCATTTGTCACTCTTGTGTATCCTGTGTGTCGTCATTTCGAACGTTGCCATTGATATCGTATAATAATATAACAATTTTTACAAACTTCTTAATTATTGTCAATGTTTTCAATGGACTACCGTTTAAAAGCCATTTATCTATCATCTTCTATTCACCTTACTCCGTCCCTGGAATTACGAGATGTATTTGTCGCTCCAATGCGTCCGATAACCCACAGCATTACATAAACCGATCGAATCCCGAGATAAGTCTTACGATACACAAGATGCATCATCTGATACCAATTTATGTGAGATTTCATATTGAAATCGTTGGGTAATTTGGTTTATAATAGTACGCGTGTTTTTGCAAAATTTCACATTAATTTTATCAGATTGATTCTGAACTATGCAGTTATTAAAAGATAATAGAATCAGTGATGTATTACTTCAAGAGGACCGATTTGTATGCTTGGTGATAACGGCAATGTTATTTTCCAATCTGATATATTAATTTAGGGAGTATTTGTTCAGCTACCTGATTATTTATCTAGCAATATATACGTAAATATAGGTTAAAGATATTATTGGAAAGAAACAAACTAAGTCCTCGCAAGCTCGTGAAAGATTGTAGAATTACACACACACACACACACTACACTTTATACACACACACTCGACACTACACTTACACTTTTTCATGGAAAATGTTTTCCCCAATAATCTGTTAGTAAGGTCATCATTTATATACAAACTCCATAATAGGTGATAAGAAATAAAGGGTTGAGAAAATTTGCCTGCAATTATTCTTTGGGTTTAAGCGCTATTATTAAACTTAGCATAATAGACACATAAGTTGTTATCTAAATGCTGTAATAATAGGTGCCCAGTGTACTCTCACTGACTGCTTTCGCAAAGCAACATGATAGTTTAATACCACAGTTTAACAAATACTGCCTGTAATTAGGTCCCCGATCCTAAAGACCAGTACTTATTCCCAGCAATTTGCAAGTCCAAGGACAGAACTTAATAAGTTTTTGCCTGGGAGCGGCGAGGGAGATGACTCCGTTGTGCTTGGCTGGGTCAGGGTACCTAGTCGCTACATGAGCCACATCTGCCCATTTGCTACATGGGTCATACATATTTAGCAGACATTTATACTATGGGGTACTTAGTAAAATACTAATACTAAAATACTATCTTGGGATATTTTAACTTCAATTGATATGCAAAATTCAAAATTCAAAAGTCATTTATTTAAAGTAAGCTGAGAATCAGCACTTTTCGAACGTCAATATTATATAAGACAGTCCCCCAAAAACGCTCACCATGCTTACAAGGTATCATGAAATATTAGTTAAAATACCGACGTCATCGATATAAAATATCAAAAAGACAAATTCTAATAAGGCACAGAACAACAATGGCCAGACTTAATGTAAGGATATTTTTATAATTAAGATGAAGGTCAAACCCGCCAAAAGTTTTTGGGACTTGCGAAAAACCTTTAAACATTGACCAATAGATTGCAATTGATAAATAGTTTCTTAATCGTTCGAATCATCTAAAAGATATCCAAGCCTTTCTCTTTTAAGCCTGAGACCATTTAAACAAGAACAAAGGTTTCAAAGGATGACACATACATAACAAATATAATAATGCTTGCTTGGGAGCCGCAGAGATGAATCGTCACGCCTGGCCGGCTCCGAGGGTCAGCCCACAGCTTTTACAATTATGAAGACAGGTTAATATGTAGACTGGGCTGTTTTTTTTTGTCAGAACATGAGTATGAAGGATATAATACAGACATCACACAATGATAGATCATACAGCTATGGTTAAAGAAAAAATAAGACAAACATTCTTGGGCTTTCAAAAAATTTCTGTATTTGATGGTGTGTTCCATATTTTGATTAAAACAAATGGCTACTAATTTATAACATGCATGTAACAATAAGATTAATTATGTAGTATAAATGCATAGATCACCAATTTAGTTTTCTTTGAGGGTTCGTTTAAAAAAATAATATTACTTAAAAAATATAAATACTTATGTAATGAACAAAAATAGCAAAGTAAGTTATTAAATATTAATGTGAAAAACACATTTTGTGTTTTACTTTAAACTACATATCAGTCTGTCTGAAGACAAAGCGCGGGCTAAATTAAATTATTTTTTTTTTATTTATTGTTTAGACTAAGATTTAGTAATACATTTTACTGTTTACTTATTTTAAGGCTCACACAAAATTTGTAGGTCGGCGGTCCGCCATTTGGTGACTCGTGTGCATGTGCGATCTTATCACTAAAAGCTTATAAAGTTTGCATTTTGCAATGCATAATAATTATTGGTCAGTATTTTTTTTATATTTAAATGATGCCTGATCAATATCTCTACATAAACTCTTACCTTCACTTTTTCACCGTCTACGAAATGAATTATATCGTAACGGCATTGGAATATGATAATAAACCAATAACATTGAATTAAAATTCACATATTCATATCCAAAGTTCACTTTGTCTCACGCAATCAAATTGTATATCAATGTGAGTATGCAAGCCTGTCGCGTAAGAGCCGCCATGTTTTTTTTTTCCCGCCAACATTATGCAGACAGTTAACCCATATTTTAATTAACGCTGTTACATTTACGTTTATGAACGTAGTAAGTTACTGGACGTAGTAACTAAGGTTTGTCTGGCAGTTTGTTTATTCATAAATTACGTTAAGAAAAAGTTATTATTACTTAATGCGTTGAAAGTTTTAGTTCTAGGTTCTACCTACTGTACCTACTGAATAATTATATGAAGTAAAAAGAAAAAGATATCTAAACAATTGATAAAATCATATCATAATCATAAGCTTTGCTAAGTTTCCAAAAACCCATTTTGGTTGCCTGTGTTTTCAGTCTTACGCTTTAAAATACAGAATTTTAAGACCAGAATAACTGACAGCTAAAATGGCGGGAAAGGGCGAGTGAAAAAATATTTTAGTGTCTACTTTTTTATTCCGCGTTCCGTTTCGTCACGCGATCGCCGTGTCGGCATAATTTTTTGTTATTATTTCGTGAAATTGTGTATTTATTTCGTTATCTCCCGTTTTGTTGACGATTAATTTTGTTTTCCTTTTATTGCCGCGTATTTATACTACTTAGGTACATGGTATTTCAAAGGAAAATATTTGAATTAAACTAAAGCTTGTATGACGTTCTTCCTTGAACAGATTGTGTGAGAATTTTAAGAAATGAATTTGCAAATAAGCGAATTTTCATTTAGGATTTATGTAATGTGAATTAGCGATAGTTTCATAATTTTCTTCCTCATCAAACATTAATTAATGAGTATTTATTTTACTAAGAAAATACTTATTACAATAATAAAATACTATTAGTTTCGAAACCACAATGCTTATTAATACAATTTAATGTTAGAAGTTATATAAATAGGTACCTACATTAATGCAAATTTTGATTACAACCGTTACAAATATAATTATTAAAGGTACAGGGAAGTTTATCAAGCATGCTCTACATTAATTATTATTGGTTTTACATTATCATGTTATTAAAGATTCATTTACCTACTCCAGTAAAGTCTTCACTCCAACTTTTTCACATTTCCCTACACAAGTACAAAAATCGATAACCATTCCACGCTATTCTCAAGCTTCGGTAGCCAAAACAGAAAAAAAGAAATTGGAAAACAAACAAGATGAGCGTCCGTCGATTGGTGGACGCGACGTTGCCGTTCTGGCATCCCGCCGAGATGCGCAGCACCTGTCCCTCTCACTCGTAATACTAGTCGTATTCCTGTCTCTTTCCTCAAATGTCCGCAGGATCGTCTCGCTTGAAGACGCAACAGAGATATTTTATCCGAAAGCTTTGAACTTCGAACGCGTCGTTCGTTTTTGTTTTGAACTGAGAACCAATGGCGGCTGAGAAAGATTCTTTTATTATTTGTTTTTGTTTGAAGTACCTAATTATGTGAATATTGATTTCCTAATGTGGGTTTGTTTCAACACGATGGAGTAGGAACCCATCAAAGATTTTTGCGGGACTTTTGGCAGCAGAAATTTGACAAAGACTTCCTATTTGTGTTCAGTTTAAGTTCAACTCAACATGCAGCTGTTATATTTTACAGAGCTTTTGGTTAATCTTGTAATACATTCTCCCCAAAACTGTTTTCTATCTATTTGATTATCCTTAAACGTAATTCCGAAGGCGCCGAAGCTAACTGACAGGTCAAGGTGTTTTTACGGTCAAGAAATCAGGGTACCTACAGAATTATATCAAAGTGTAAAGTAGAGCGAGGTCTAGCGAGAATGATGATCTCTTTCAATACTTGTACTCCTAGTATTTTTACAATTTATTACAAAGCTTTGCAAAACACACTCTACAAAGTCAAAGTCGAATAATTTATTTCGGAATTTGAACGACAAATTTACAAGAAAATAGAAATGATTCTAGCTGTCCCTTCCAAAAGGTAGTTTCGTATGGAGAAGAATGGGTAAGAAACTCCATAGAAGGTACCTACTCTTTTATAATGTTCACAATATTTTGTATACTTATTTACATTATAGGTAATTATAATTAGTACCTGGGCGACCGAGCTTTGCTCTGGTGAACATAGAGAATGCTCATTTAATAGTAGGTATAGGAAACCTACTAATTCCATGCTGCCATGATAGTAGGTACTTACTAATTCCATGTAGTTTTTTTTTTGTGTTGCCATGTCATTATTCATAATTTTGTTCTAAACTTTGGGTGACCGAGCTCTGCTCGGGTGAAAACAGAGAAAACGAATTTTCTCAGATAAGAGACCTAGCTAGATCAATTTATTGCCCCCGTAAACAGATATTGCAACTTTCATCGAAATCGTTAAAGCCGATTTCGAGAACGTGATAATAGTATAAGAAGAAGATGTAGGTACTTACCAAGAATAAAATTTCTGTTACTAATAGGTACAAATAATTAAAAAATATATATAATGGCCGATAATTTAAATATATTGATAGTGCTCATAGAGATGACACAATCTCTAGACGAATCCACATCACATCTAACACATAATGATACAGATATCAGATAGGGGCAGGTCGATGGGTTCAGGTTCAAGGCCATGCATTGTTCTTTTGTTACCAGCGTTTGGTTCAGACAGTCTCTGAGACAAAAGCTGTGTAAGAGTTTTAATGTGACTAAAAAGATCTCGGCTTATGGTTGTGGTAAGTTTTATCGTAGGTAATGACGTCATTATTAGATCAATCTTTATCATATCAACAGTGGATGCATCAGTCGTAGGTATCTGCCAAATTATTGATGCAAAAGTGGCCTTCAGCTGGAATCATTTCTCATTACTCATAGCTATTATACAGGGTGGCAGGCACAACGACGCGAAAACTGTTACCATGGATTCAGTACATGATTCTGAAACGCTCTGCGTTGAAATATTTCGTCGGTTATTTAACAAAAACAGGTGTTTCATAGAAAAATGCAATACCTGGAACAGCAGATCTTTTTTTAAATAACAGACGAAAATTTTCCCTGCCTGATGTATTAAGAGGGTGGATTTTTGAGATGGGGCAGTAAGGGCAGGTACCTTAACCGTTGCAGCTAAAGGAAAATTTCCTTATTTTTCTGAGAAATTTTGATCCCCTTTCACAGATTTTGAAATTAATGTAGAATCAGCAAGAAAATGGGACATTTTCACAAAAACTTCGGACCAACTGAGGTTGGAGTAGTTTGAGTACCTACTAGCAAAGTCAGAAATAGTAATAAACTTTTCCCATACATTTTATAGGAATTGAGAGTTCCAACTAACTTTTTTACTATGGATTTACAGATTAACAGCTATAAAAATAAATGCTACATTCAAATTAATATTCAGGGCTTTAACATTAAATTAGGCAGATAATGTACCTACTTAATTTTACAATAACAGCTATCTTGCTTGAGTTTTCCAACAAATTATTTTCTTTTGTGACTTGTGTGTCTAGCGAAATATTTAAATACAACTCCAAAATCACCTTCATCCAAATTAAAATAATTATTATCTATTAATTTGTGAGATAACAAACTATTCCTTGCATCCTCAAGGTTTATGAAACTAAGTAAAATATAAAGAGTGAGAGAGTGAGACACCTCTCACTCTGCGTTCAGCGCTCGGTGTGGCAACACACCGTGTTCGGGTTCGCGACAAGTCAATCGTCATCCTGAGGATGCCTTGTTGAGAGGTGAAACACGTGTCGATTTCTTGCAGGTTTTTTTATAGCTCTTTAGAAATATCTAAGCGGAACTGGTTACTAAGTATATCCAATAGATATGTCTATTGTATTTTATAATGGATTTCCGCAAGGTCACGCCTGAATCAATTAACCATGAAACTTGCTTGCTTATTGACAGTAAGAATAATTATTTTGATGAAAGTCGAAAGAACTTACTGCACTTGTGGATGAATCATTTGATTATTTGAAGTTTCCCCTTTTTGTAAATAGTCAATTTCCTGTTCCTGATACAATTTCATAATGTCAACGAATTCTCACGCTCTTTAGGAACGTCTACAGCAATATGTTCGTTAACAATATTTTTATGGAGAAGCTTGACAGCTTGACAATTTTTTGATGAAACTTGCAGCTTATAAACGTTTACACTATGCAAGTTGTTTGCAGGCGTCTTCTTGCATAATAAAACTTGGACATCCATACAATTTATACAGGTTGTTCGGTAAATGCGCAAGTAACTCTGTCTGTCTGTTTGTTACCTTTTTACGCCTAAAGGGTAGAACGGATTTGGAAGAAATTTTGCACAAGAAACCCAAACCTAGGTCAGGATAGTTTTTAGGGTTCCGTACCCGAAGGGTGCCACGGGACCCTATTATTGCGAAGCCTCCGCTGTCCGTCTATCTGTCAGCGGGCTGTATCTCATGAACCGTAATAGGTAGACAATTGAAATTTTCAGTGTGTATTTCTATTGCTGCTATAACATAAAAAACAATAAAAATTATCATACGAGAACCGTGATTTTATCGGCATTTTTTACTCGACCGTAACAATCACTGTATCTCTTGAACTATAACAGGTACACACATGAAACGATGGTATACGGAACTCTTTGTGTGCAAGTCCGACTCGCACTTGGCCGGTTTTTATCCCGGTAGTACGATCCAGTGGGATGGTTTCCGAGCTCCACGCGGACCAAGCCGCGGGAAAAAGCTAGTAGTCAGACAAAACCAATAACACTTTCTAAATGCAAGGGCTGAACTTTAGACAAAGTGTAGGCAGTAAAGTATTCTGTCACGCGAACTCGACACCTTTACGATGTTATCGTGCATTCGTTGTCGTAGGCTATGAGTTTGGCTGTGGATTTTATTTCTATGATGTAGACTGAATTTATTAGTATAGTAAAATTAACCAATCGTTTATTTTTGGTTCTTCTAGAACCTAAGTTCTATGCGTGCACTGACTGGACAGGATAGGGGGTAACCACCAGCTCAAAAGCAGTATTATTTTAATATTACTTCAGTGGGAGAAAGAGATGGAGCTATACATCCTGTAGAGCTTCATCTCTTTCCAACACTGAAGTAATATTATAATAATACTGCTTTATGAGCTTGTGGTAGGCCCCCTGGTCCACTCAATGTGTGTGGTTCTTTCCTCAAAAGACCATTACACACACCAATCTACATGGTCTTCACATGATCTGACCAAGATTATATCTGGACTTAAAAGAGACTTGTGACCTCTGAGTTTTTTTCGCCCTTTCTTCTCAGAGTAGTCAGATAGAAAACGCCGACCTCATCTAGTTTTTAAAATATGATTGACGTGTTAAAAGTGTTTGTACAAACTGATACAGAAATAAAATAATTTAAGAAGCTGCTGAAGCAATATGAGAAGCAATGCGATGTTAGGTTACACCTCATCAAATTACTCTTAGGGAAACATTTAGAATTCTTAGGAAGAACTGGTGGGGTATGGTGTAGAATTTTGAATTTGATGTTGGCAAACAAATATGACTGACAAAATATTATATATAATCATATTATTTTCACCATCCCTGAAATATTGTAAATATGTAGTTTTATTAAACAGTTTTCGATTATGATATTTGGGTAACGACTTCAAGATTCATTTGGGGATTAGTATCTATTTAGAGGTTAAATAATTACATTCAGAAATGAAGGCCTGCCGTCCTGCGGCCTACCGCCACGAGCCTGTGCTGACAGGCTGCCTCCGTGTGCTACCGACGCATCCTACCAGTGTCTTATGAGGGCCGTCCGGCTTACTGCGGAACCTGTGCTGAACAGGCCCCCACGTCTACGACGTGCTGCCAAGGACGGTACCCTTCCTATGTAAGTGTGCGAGTACTCAGGACTCACAGTGACTATATCCACGACCTAGCCGTGTTACTACTACCTATCTAAATTATATATGTTAACCTATCCAGCTGTTCTTATTATCTTCTACCTACCTATCAGTCAACGGCCTGCACAGCCTACCCTGCGAAGCCCTAGCCGTTACAGCCCACTCTGTATACTTACCTATTGAGGTAATCTATTGGACCCATCACGAAGGTATTATTCAGCGGGGCACTAGCAATGGCTTTCGTTTTGACAGTTCAACAACATTCATTGCGTTATTTACGTTGTTGAACAGATAAAATTTTCAAACACGAAACAATGGATTAGTAAAATCCTTCAAAATGATACAGATTGTGATTGATAGTGTGTTACGGAATTAGCCGACGTTCGCACGGACGTAATAAAATCGCGGCGGGATTTTATCGCGCACTGGATGTTCAACTCTCGGCGCTAAGCAGAGCATTGAAAATCAAGTGCACGAAAAAAAATCGCCGCGATTTTATTACGTCCGTGCGAACGTGGGCTTAGGGTGCACGAGAATGGTAGATAGAGCTAGGTACGTTGAAAGTCTTCTTTTCTAAAAAAACATGCAAACAAAGTAAGTAATATAAATCATAACAATATGCGTGTGCATAATGGCATCTCCAATTACGCCCTTGCTGGCCCTTCAATAAACCACAAAAGTTGCATGTGGAGAAATAGAAGGTGATCTCCTGGGTAATAAATCGAAAGCTCGAATTAAAACCGTCGATAGTTATTCACTGTTACTTTTGTACTTACAAAGTTATGTCGTATCTATATCAGCTGGTCATCGGTTTGAGCTTGATAAGAACGGTCAGTCAACTAGTGTTTAAAATAGAAAAAACCTATCAAGTAAATAAGTTATGCTCAAGTTAGTATTGAACCCGAACATTGATCAGAAACCCTTTACACGAACGTGCGACATAATAATTTAAATAAATAAATCTAAACTAATATCAGCAACAAGGGACGCCTAAGTTTACGTCGCGCATGCGCAGGACCTGAGGCCCCTGTAGCTATACTACCAAATATGTCGGAAATTAAACGATGTATTGTATTAACACTGTTAAAATAATAATTTCTTTAATAAATTAGTTACTTGTTAAAGTTACTTGTGGACCTCTTCGGCTATAAATCGCCCTCATAGTGAGTAACGGTCGACTTTTCGCAACTGTCTTTTGAAAAAGGGACGTTCGTAGTCGCGTGAGCAATCGACTGAAACGGACCTTGAAAAGGTATAGAGGTGAAAGTTTATGGTTTTACAAGATGGACTGACCCTAAGATCCTTTAATTGGCCTAGTGTGAGTCGGACTCGCACACGAAGGGTTGATTGAGCAAAAAACTCAGTTTAGTCAATGGCACAGGATCATGTCAGGGGAAAACGGCCGCTTTGGCAGAATCATAATATTCCATAATTACACAAACTGTCACAAACTGACAATTCATAATAATAACTGCGTTCAATTCATATTACGCAATTCATCTGTTTGACAGTTTTGTATTATAATTAAATAACATTTAAACTGTAGAAATAAAAAAGAAAAATTATCCGGTACAATTACGGTCTTCATTTTTCATGCGGCAATATCATCACCAAATACGATTCTGATAAAAATTTAATTGAATATGATTCAAATAAATAAAATATGTGTCACCAAGAAATTGCAGGGAATTCAGAAAATGAATTGGCCGTTTTAGACCCGCAGAACATTTAAAATTTTGGAAGAAACTTTTCAACATCTGCACTTCTGCAGTACTAAGATACGCAATGATACTCCGAAGTAGAGGAAGACTAAGTTCAATTAAAGAAATTGTTATAATTTTTCTATAAATAAAATACTCTTGTGCAGCTCTCCGGCTATAAATCGCCCGCGTAGTAAGTAACGGTCGATTCTTCGCAACTGTCTCTCGAGAAAGGGATGGTCTGTAGTCGCGTGCGCAGCCAGCTGAGACGGGGCTGTAGAATGTGTAGAGGTGGCATCATATTCGACCGATTACGATTACTAGCTATCTAGGACTTCATCCACTAGGAATAAAGAGAGAGAGAGAGAATGAGAGAGAGGTGTGTGTGTGTGTGGTGTGAGAGTGGGGGAGTGAGAGTGTGAGTGAGTGAGTGTAAGTGAGTGTGGGGAGCGAGTGTGAGTGGCTGTGATGTTAAAGCAACTAACTGCATCTTAACTAATATTACAAATGGGAACGTGATTTTTTTTTGTTACACTTTCACGCTAAAACGGCTGAACGGATTTGGATGAAATTTGACACACAGATAGACTATGACCTGACATAGGCTAATTTTCATCCTGGATCGCAGACCAAGTCGCGGGCAACGCTAGTAACTATATAAATAAATGAATGAATAAGTAAGCAATTCCTTCTTCCGGATACTACTTATAAAACGCACCTATTACTGTGTAATAGCCTTTCGAGGAGAGAAAGTGACTTCGATTATTTTTTCCCATCTCAAAAATGCTCAACGCGCCTAAAGAAGTTTACACTTAAAAAAAAAACTAAGCACCAAACAACAGCTTAACTCTTTACCTCTACCAATTCCTAGTTCTTCACGACAGGTGCGTAAGCGCGTCACCTTTGAGAAAAAATGGCGGCAGCGGGGGAGAGACCCTCACGCGTCACGATATACTTTTTATACTCGAATTAATACTACTTACTATCGTGGTGGTTGTACACTGGCTTTTTGTGACGTATTCAAGTTATAAAGAGACCGTTATCGAAAGATATTTAGATCGATTTTATAGAAAAAATGTGAGTAATCCAGTTTTTGGCAAGTTTGTGATTTACCTATTAATTGATCACTTCCTACCTCAAAAGATTTCAAGGTCTTTTGCGAAATCTGTATTGTTATTCAAAGTCAAATAACTTATTTCAAATAGGCACGTTAAAACGACATTTACAAAAAAAAAATGAATTGATTCTAATCGCCCCTTCCAAAGGTCAACAAATAAAACAAACTCATTCGCATTTATAATAATAGTTGGAAATGTGAAGACGATGCACCTAGAATATTTTTTAAATTATTACTATACCTTCTTCTTCTTTTCGTGTGGTTAGTGACTAACCTGGTGTCAGAGTTTTAAAACCGCCCATGAGCCTCTGACTTGACTTCACATGCCGTCGAGAAATATCTCTCAAGCCCGCTGTTTCCTCACGATATTTTCCTTCACAGTTTTTAAAGCAAGTGATAATTATACAATACGCACATGAATCCGAAAAGTTAGAGGTGCGTGCTTTGGGTTCGAACTCGAGACCTATGGACTTGGCAGTCTGACGGCCACACCACTAGCCTATGACTGCTGACCCTTTGCTGACTATCCCTTTTCCCAAGCATTATAATTGACACTGATTTCCTCTAAACAGCTTTTCGCAGCAGAGTAAAATCTGTGTCTTCCTATGGTAGAAACCTCTCCTGAAACAGGAAGATAACCTGCAACCCTTACAAAGGGATATTGGCTGTGGTGATGATGATAGTTTCAGGAGCAAAGGATTCTGTTCCATCACAGAGAAGTATTCAACAAAGTATTTGAGGGGCTCGTGGCTAAACCATAACAGTCACACGTGTGACCGAAGGTTAAGCAACGTTTTCCACCGTATCGAGACTCCTCCGTGCCTCGGAAAGCACGTTAAGCCGTTGGTCCCGGCTGTCATTTGTAGAGCTTTGATATTCGTTACGGGTCGGAAGCCCGAAAGTCTGATATCCAGTCTTGCCAAGGGGTATCGTATTACCCAGTAGCTGGGTTGTGGAGGTCAGATAGGCAGTCGCTCCATGTAAAATACTGGTATTCAGCTGCATCCTCATCCTAATTGCGTAATACACGATCAATTACAGTCTGAATCGTTTTGAAAAACATTGTTAATCCATTGCTTCATAAGTTCGAAAAAATATTCTGCTCAACAACGTAAATAACGCAATGAATGTTGTTGAACTATCAAAATGAAACAGATTAGTCTTAATCATTTACGAAAATGTGTTACGTAATAAATAGTAGATTAGACTGGAACCGACCCCAACATAGTTGGGAAAAGGCTAGGCAGATTGGTTGACAGAAAAGTATTGAACAGGATTATGTCTCGCAAAAAGAGTTTTTAAAATATAATAGACGTGGATATATTTAGTAACTTATTCTGCTTAGCTATTTCTAAAGAGTCATAAAAAACCCTGAAAGAAATCGATACGTCACGTCACGTTGTCTGCGTTCAACGCTCGGTGTGGCAACACGCCGTATTCGAGTTCGCGACAAGTCAATCGTCATCCTGAGGATGCCTCGTTGAAACACGTGTCGATTTCTTTCAGGGTTTTTTTATGACTCTTTAGAAATAGCTAAGCGGAACAGGTTACTAAATATATCCACGTCTATTGTATTTTAAAATGGATTTCCGCAAGGTCACGCCTGAATTATAAACAGTCAGTCAGTCTTTATAAAGTCTTTATAAACAGGATTTTGCTTCATCATCATTAACAACCCTGTTCCTCGCAATTAATGACCCCATACTTACGTAATTCAATATATCTTATCCAAATAACAGTCTTTTACGCATCGTGTAAGTGTCCAAGAACCTTTAAGAGACAGCTATCTCCCTGTCCAGAATATAAATAGTCAATTTCGTAACCGGGCGGTTATTTTAACTACTTTATCGTGAGTCGTGACCGGCGCACGCGCACCTCGCGATTTCACTTCAATTCCACACCTGGCTAGAAAGGGTAATTTTTACAAAATTATTACTTGTAAGGTGACACTGGGTTTATTTATTGTAATAACTTTTAATTCTTTGTAGAGAAATTGCTTGTAGTTTATTTTTGTTGCATTGAATGTTTTGAATATTTCGCTCGTATATCGCTATTAGTTTTAACTAAAATGTCAGGGATGACCTTTGAAATAAATTGAAAAGTTTTAATCAAAATTAATTTGTGTTAGTTTGATCAATTTAGGCAAAAGAGTTAAATGGCAATGTTGCTTTTGCAACTGAAATGAAATGAAGCATAATCAGCCTATAATGTTCCCACTGCTGGGACACAGGCCTCCTCTCTGTGAGAGGGATTGGGCCTTAATCTACCACGCGGGCCCAGTGCGGGTTGGTGGATGTCACATGTCTTCGAATTTTTGGTTCTAGGACATGCCGGTTTCCTCACGATGTTTTCCTTCGCCGTTTTGAGAGCAGTGGTGATTAAATTATATTATACAGGAAATGAAGGACTAGTTCTAACTACTAATTAAAAACAAATTGCAAATCTATTACTTCTTTACATTGTCCTTTACTCTTTGTGGGAACAGTCCAGCTAAGACTAGGTACCTACTTTCCTTGAACATCTAAAAGTCAAATCGAATTTGCGTCTACGCCTGTAATATTTAATAACACACGTAACATAACATCACGCCTTGTTTCCCCGAAGGGTTGGGCAGAGGTGTCCCTGTAGCAGGTACACCCACATTTCGCCAGTTATGTTTAAGTCCCATGTAATAGGGGGCGAACCTATTGCCATCAACCGGGCACAAATCCAGACTCCGGGCTGCTACTGAGAAATTTCAGATAGAAAAACCCAATAACACTTTGCCCGACCCGGGAATTAAACCCAGGACCTCACGCTCAGCAGTAGCGCTTGCAACCACTAGACCAACGAGACCAACATTTAATCCTTTGGCAATTATTAACTAAGTACCTATAAGTAAATTTTATTGAACAAACAATTTTATTGAAAAAACAAGATTTTATTGAACACTCACTGCGCCCCGCGGTTTCACCCGCATAACTCTCGATCTCGTACGAATATCGGAATAAAAAGTATCCTATGTCCCAACCCAGGCCATGGTCTACCCATGTTCCAAATTTCATTTAAATCCATTGAGCCGTTTTAGCGTGAAACCGTAACAACTTACAACCATACAAAAAATCTAATCTTTTCTCTTTATAATTTACTAGCTTCTGCCAGCGGCTTCTTCCGCGTGATATCTTTATAAATGATAGCCTATGTTACTCAGTGATATTATAGCATTCTACTGGTGAAAGAATTTTTAAAGGTAAATATTTTTATTCGTTGCAAAAGTAAATAACTCTTATATACTCCAACTCGTCTCTCCACCCAATACATAACCTGCACATAATAAACAATGTATGTATCGCCTCTATATATAAACACTTGATGAAAATGAAAATATTATCACAGCGAGGATCTTCGATCGATTTGTTTTGAGTTCAGCACGGGCCGAAGTAATAACATGAGGAACAAATGTATTATATGAGCTGTCTTATAGTCATAATAGTCTCGATTATTTGAAAAACTTCACGATATTTTCAGATTCCACCTGAGATTGTTTTGTGTTACTGATTGGTTGTATCTTTGTGTGAAGATAGATTGTTTTTCTTAGACTATACAGGGTGTACCAGAAGGGAGTGGTCAAATTTAAGATGTAGGTACCATCAAACTGAACAACTTTTTCGAAGGGACCAACATAGTAATCGGGAAAAAAAATGGCAGTGGCACTCCGGGAGTGCCGACAGAAGTGAAAACTTGAATAAGGTCGCCTTGGTGGAAGAAAAATAGTTGTATAGAACATTGGTCCGTAACCTTATCTAAATAAAAAGCAAAATCGCGTTTACAAAAAAAAAATACTTCCGAAACCTTTAAAGTAAAAATACTTGCATAAAACATTGATCCGTAACGAAATATAAATAAAGAGCACAATCGCGTTTACAAAAATGAGGTGTCGTAACAGTGTCGCGAAATCAATGGTTTATTAGTCCCATCTCAAAAATGCCCAACGTGCCTAAAGAAGTTTTCACTTCAATTATAAGCTGTCCCGTACAACACAATACCTACTCGACTCGGGTGATTATATTTTCGCCCCTTTATACCTTAAATATGACCACACATTTCTGATACACCCTGTTTATTGATTAAAAAAGTGTCTATAGAGTTTCTTGCCCATTTTTCTCCATAGGAACCTACTACGTTTTGGAATGGGCAACTAGTTTCATCTTTCTTACAGATCGACTCCTTGACTATTCAAAAATGCCAGTAAATTGTTTATTTGAAATAAATGCTTCGTGTTTGACTTTAGATCTAAATTATGGATATGAAAGGTTGTACACCGTATGTTATTGATGCAGTAAGTCACCTCTTTGGCCTGTTATTACTAGAAACGGTTCTTAGCACCCAGGTGACCTACGTGACGACGTGTCCTATGTGTGTCATTGTATTGAACCAATGGACAAAGTCTGAGTTTTATTATAAATGATTTTATTTCTAAAAGTAGGTTTGTACAAACACTTTTACACGTCAATCATATTTAAAAATAAAACAACATATTTCCAAAAAACTTTAATTTCGGAAGTCGCGGTGTATTTGGTTTTGAATTTTCGATTTTTGAATCATCAAAGTCAATTCATAGGTAATTGGCGGAGTAAACGCGTAATAAAAAAAAGCATGCAGTCGAATCGAAAACCACTTCCATTTTGGAGTCTGTTAAAAACTAGATGAGGTCAACGTTTCCTATCTGAATACTTTGAGAAGAAAGGCCGAAAAAAACTCACTCCTGCTTAAACTCTCCACCAAGATCTTTTAACTTCGCCTGCGCAACATCTAAAGCTTGCATCATCCTGGCAACTCTTTCTTTCACTATAATTCTGTCCGTTTGCATCGCAGTATGGAACAGTTTCGTCTTTGAGTTTAAACCTTTTTCTTCTAACTTGGCTATTTTTAGGGTTCCGTACCTCAAAAGGAAAAAACGGAACCCTTATAGGATCACTCGTGTGTCTGTCTGTCTGTCTGTCTGTCTGTCTGTCTGTCTGTCTGTCTGTCTGTCTGTCCGTCTGTCACAGCCAATTTACTCCGAATCTAATGGACCGATTAAGTTGAAATTTGGTACACATATGTATTTCTGTGACCCAAACACGAATGTGTAACGTAAATAATTTAATTTTGAATATAGGTGTCACTTTTGGGGCGCAAACAAGAAAATTAAAAAAAAAAGTTTTGCTAACAGTACCGTGTGACATATCAAATGAAAGGGCTTGTTGCGAGGATCTTAAATACATTTTTTATATAATTTTAAAATAAATACTTTTAAAGATATTTAATAAATTCAATGAAAATTGACCATTCCCCCCCCCTTATCTCCGAAACTACTGGACCAAAAATTTTGAAAAAAATACATAGTATGGTTCTTTACTCATAGATTACAGGAAAACCTGTAAGAAGTCTATGGTCTTAAAATAACATGGTAAATCTCTCAATATTGTGCGTAAAAACTTACATTTCGTCGCTCGGCATCCAAAAGGCCCATCTCTCTAGCTACTATAATATCAAAATATCAAAAGTGTTTGACCGTCTGCTTAATACACAAATAAATAAAACTGTAAATGTTCATGACAACCAATTCAGGTTTCGGCGTGGTTTGACAACAGAAAGTGCAGTGTTGTGCCTTAAGCATACTATCACATACTTACTATACACAGCGTGGGATGCCGATTTATGCTAGGTTCATCGATTTATTCAAGGTTTCTGATCTGGTTGCTTATGACGTATTGTGGAGAAAGATGGAGAAGGATAGGTTGCCATCGGAGCTTATAAACATCTTTAAATAGTGGTATGGTAACCAGATCAATAGTGTACGATGGGCTGGAACTTTTTCCAAGCCATACAGGTTTTAATGCGGGGTGAGGCAGGATTGGCGAGCTCAGCAGCACCAGAGTGGTTTGCTATATAGATGGTATTTGTGTAAATAATATTAGCTATGCAGATGATATGGTGCTTCTGAGCGCGTCAATCTGTGGTCTCAGAAAGTAATTGGTCGCCAAATGTGAGCAGTATGCCAAAACACATGGTTTGATGTATAACTCCAATAGGTCGGAGATCATGGTCTTTGAGGCTGGGGGCAGACCGGGTTATGTACCACCTGTATTACTCAATGGGACTCCACTACAAAGAGTATTTACGTTTAAATATCTTGGTCATATATTGACCCCTGACCTCAATGACGGACTCGATATTGAGCGGGAGCGAAGGGCGTTGTCGGTAAGGGCAAACATGCTGGCTCGCAGGTTTGCACGCTGCTCACTTAAAAAGCCAAAATTACTCTGTTTCGAGCTTATTGTACAACGTTTTACACGTGCAGCCTGTGGGCTAGATATACCCAAAGGTCATGCAACGCTCTTCGAGTCCAATACAACAACGCTTTCAGGGTATTGGTGGGGCTCCCCGTTTTTGTAGCGCATCGGGAATATTCGCGGACGCACATATTAATTGCTTTTACGTAACGATGCGAATGAGGTGTGCATCCCTGGTACGCAGAGTACGGGCCAGTTCCAACAATATCGCTAGCAGTCTGGATTGCATGTACATCAATCACTGCAGTGCCATCTCCCATGGGGTGAAATAAATTTAAACTAGATTACGTGGGGCACTCAGAAAGTTTTGTGATACTAGAAAAAAATATACTACAGGTTAATTTTTTTTTTATTATATCTTTTGAAAGAACTCTCCATTGGCGTCTATACACAGTTTTATACGTCTAAACAAATTTTCATAACACATTTTCCAGTCCGCATCAGACACCTCTCCAATCTCCTTGTCAAATGCACCCAGTGCATCTTCAGGTGATGAAAACTGTTTTCCTTTGAGTTGATTTTTTATTTTTGGGAAGAAGAAAAAGTCGCACGGAGCCAAATCGGGACGGTAAGGAGGATGACCTATAAATTTGACCGGTGTGCTGTCCAGAAAGTCCCTTGTTTTGAGCGCCGAGTGAGCCAGCGCGTTGTCGTGGTGAAGCAGTAGCCCACGGAGGCCAGTGTTCGGTCGCTTGCTGCTTGCAGTAGTAAAAACTTCTGGCAAACATTTGGTAACATACCATTCAGCATTGATGCTTCTTTGATCTCGTCAGGGTACTGACACCAGATAACCTGGTAGAAAAAAAAAAAAAACTTGCTGTCAACATTTTGCCTGCACTTCTGGCTCACTTCACTTTGGTAGGCGTTGGTTCATTTTGGTTCAACAGCCACACGGTCGACTGACGCTTCATTTCTGGATCATATTGAAAAATCCAAGATTCATCACCCGTAATGATATCTTAAACGCGCCGAGACGAGCCTGCTACCAATTTTGCTATCATGTCTCGGCACCATTCTACCCGAACCTCCTTCTGACCCTGCGTTAGATTTTACGGTACCAGCGTGAAACTATCTTTCATAACCGAAGATGCCTGTGTAGAATTTCATGCAGTGTGCACACTTCCCGATCCAATCGGCAGTATACATCTATTTATCTTGACATTTTAAACTTTGCTTTTTTTGTGTTTTTTCAAAAACTAATTACCTATGTTTTTTTTTTTATTGGATGCTGTAGAATGGTAGTAGACCATGGTCTGAACAACGTTTGTTCTAGCAAAACTGTGATTCAAATTTCCCGGTGTATGCTGAACCTCTTCATATTATGTAATTCGCCTATTCTCTTGAATTACATTTTTCACAGCCAGCACTTTTTGTTATGTAACAACCGTCATAGGGCGGCCACTTCTTTCTTTGTCTGCCAAAATTACTAGACCACCCATAAATTCGTTGAACCAGCGAAAAACAGTCGCTTTAGAAGGGCTTTTTTCTATGAACACCATTCGAAGTCTTTCAAACGATTCTTCTGGTTTTAGTCGACATTTGAAATCGTACAAAATCATCGCGCGAAAATGTTCTCGTTATAAATCCAGTTTTCAGTAAGACAGAGTATTTTGATTTTGCTCGTAAAAAAATGTGGAGGGAATTTCGAATTTGGAATGTTATGTTTTTTTGTAATAAGTAGTCATCGTTTTAATTGACATCAAAACCAGCCAATATTCTACAAGTAGACAAAAACTGTTAGTCGCAAAACTTTCTAAGTGACCTCGTAAAATAAGTTAACATAGTTCATAAGTTTACTAACACAATGAGTCCTTGTTACTTGAATAAAGAAAAATATCTGGTTGATATTTTTTTTTTTGAACGACGTTTTCTAAAAATGAAAAAAAAATCAAAAACCAAATCAAATCAAACTTTATTTGTGAACATAGGGGTACAGAAAGGTCTTAAAAATATACATTTTAGCGTGATCTCACCTAGCTAGATCGATTTATCGCTCCTGAAACCCCCCTGCATACTAAATTTAATAAAAATTCTTGGAGCCGTTTCCGAGATTCAGATTATATATACATAGGTATATACAAGAATTGCTGGTTTAAAGGTATTATAATTATATTAATACCGCGAATGTGATTTTTTTTACGAAAATCTGATTTTTGTTTTATGTCATTCTACACGTTCAAATAAGTGACACTGCAATTTAATTTTTTTTTTTAATGTCACATTCGCGGTATTAGATGCCGAGCGACGATTTGCAGTTGGAATGTATGGGAGAACATGTTTTTCAACTACAATGTTAAGTTTGTTCTTGGGATAAATAAATTCATCTCAACTACGGAACCCTTCATTGTGCGTAGTCCGACACGCACTTGGCCGGTTTTTCTGTCTATTTTAGCTATGCGTTTCGATCTATTGTTTATGGATTTTAGTAGGGACTTGACTTTTTTCTTGTAATGTTTCGGCGGAGGTCACAGTCTCTTTTATGACAGCGAATTGAGGTACTTTACAAAGGCAAACAGGAGCCCAGCAATTTTGCTTGGCATCGTCTTCATCATTATCATTTCAGATGGAAGATGTCCACTGCTGGACATATGCCTCCCCAAGCGTCGTCATATCGACAGGTCCTGTGCTTCTCGCATCCAGCGGATTCCCGGGACTTTTTAAATGAAGCTACGATGTTACCTTGCTAATAGCAGAATTAAAGGAAAATACTGGCATATTAGATTTGGTATCTTATGAATCGATTTACCGAGATAAAGGTACCTTAAGTAAGGGTTGAAAGACACCCTTTTAATTGGGTTGAAGCCTGGAAAAAAAAGAAGCAATTTAGTCCGTTAGTCACATAATAAAAAAAAATTAAACACTTTTTTTGCTTTATCATATTAATAAAAAAAATTGGCAATATTGCAGTAACTTTTTAATTTTAGTTTAACATTTTTTTATCGGTTTTAATTATTTTTACAACTCCTACTAACTCTTGATTAAGTTTTTCGATTCACGAATATGGCCGTCAATCCTTACGCACATTACCTATACAATCTACAAATTCCCGACAACCAGTCCGACGCGTTAAAATTAAAACAAGAAAATAATAATGGCTTCCCAAAAAAAAACACCTTTTCGCATTACCACATTCACGCATATTTTTAAGGTACATTAGTGCCAAGAGAGTCACCCATGGCGTAAACTCACCGCGGCACTTCCGATGCCGGGGATAGGGGATAAAAACCTCATTTCCGGCGAGAACCCTTCCCTTAGGGGACGTTCGGTACAATCAGCGGGTTGCTATGGTGATAATGTATGCGTGTTCCAAGAGTTTCGTTATGGGGTGGGAGCTGAGAGGAACCTGGGGAATTGGAGTTGGTGTGTTCTTAATTGTCATGGCGTGATTGATTAGCGAGAGGTCTTTTCAGCAATAGGCGCTAATATATCGCATATTAGGAAGTCTATGTTCAGCTATATACGTACTCTGAAGAAGGATACGTTGTTGGTATTTGTTTCCTTATTTGTTTTTAGGGTTCCGTACCTCAAAAGAAAAAAACGGAACCCTTATAAAATCACTTCGTTGTCCGTCCGTTAGTCTGTCAAGACCCTTTTTCACAGGAACGCGTGGAGATATCAAGTTGAAATTAATATCAAATACGTAGATTTACGGTGCTTTGGAGCTCTAAATAATTCAAGCTTTAATGTCAACAAAATGAAAAAATACGGCCATATAAGTGACATACTTTGATACTTGCAAAAAATCAAAACCTACAGGGTTGGTACTTCCCGTACCTAGAATCATGAAACTTGGCAGGAAGCAAGGTCCTTACAGCACATGTAAAGGAAAAAGTCCGAAAATTGATCATTTGTAGTCTTATCACATAAAAATATATATTTTACGATTAACTTACATTTGCAGTTGGAGAATTGACCGTAACGTATATCGATGTATCGGAGAACATGTTTTTCAACTACAATGTTAAGTTTGTTTTTTGGGATAAATTCATCCCAACTCTGATCCCTTCATTGTGTGTGGTCCGTCACGCGCCGATTTTTTTACATAGATTGCATTTGAATTCCAACTTTCTATTGCCCGCAGTTTCTCTCAATTCCTTAGGGAATTACCTATAGCATCTTCATGACTATGCTTACTCTATTGAGCTCTTTGTCATTTTCATGCCTCTATCTTGAAGTAGAGGGCTTCTCATAGACCAGTCTATCTCATGTCACAAGTTAAGAATTGATCCTAGCTAGGATTAAAGTTTCAGTCTTTGCTAGATTATATAAATCTAAATTACACTATCGTAAACATCCTCCTCTCTCCTCCGGAAATTGTTTGCAAATTCAACAAAAATGTGCAAAAAGATAACCCCACATCAGGCACACACAATGCAGCTACAAAGTCAGAAATCAAACTACAACAATAAATAAAAAAGTTCAACTTACCAACTAATTACCATCTCATGGGGTGCGTTCGACTTCACGTCCGATTCGCCATGGACCGAGGGGAGTTATCAACGCAACAAAAGGTAAATCAGACATGTGTGGCGGCCCCCTGGCGTAACGAGCGTAATGATACAGGTGATAGTTTAGTTTGTATCGATTTTGTGCATGATCGGGTGTGTAGTGGTGTTGATTTTAATAGGAAAGCAAAACAGAATCACTTATTAGGGTTCCGTACTTCAAAAGCAAAATACGGAACCCTTATAGGATCACTTCGGTGTGTTGTGTCCGTCTGTCAGTCTGGCAAGACCCTTTTTCTCAGGAACGCGTGGAGATATCAAGTTGAAATTAATATTTAACGTAGGACTACGGTCCTTTGGGACTCAAAAAAATCAAGCTTGGCTTGTCAACGCAATAAAAAAATACAGCCAGCAAGGTCTCACAGCACAAGTAAAGGAAAAAGTCCGAAAAATTTGTAGTTTTATCACACAAAAAATATGTTTTTTCGATTACAAACTTACATTTGCAGTTGGAGAATTGACCGTGACGTATAACGATGTAGGACAAGATTTTTTTTCAACTACAATGTTAAGTTTGTCTTTAGGATAAATGCATCCCAACTACGGAACCTTTCACTGTGCATGGTCCGACACGCACTTGATCGGTATTTGTTATCGTACTATCTGTGCCCGCGGTTATACTCGCTTCCTAGGGACACTACTTCATGTTCCAGAAAAAGTATTTAATGTTAATCCAGGCCTGTCTCTTTTAACCCATTCCAATCTATTCAGCCTTTTATGTGTGAAATACAATTTTATCGATGGAAAAAATATTTAAAAAATCTAAATATTTTTTAAGAGATTTAAAAAAAATTGTAACAAAACGATGTAACTTTTAAACTGAATGATCTATCACGATGAAACAAACTTTATAATTATTGGAAGTAATTAGGCGTCCTTATAAAATGAAAATTGTGGAAAAAAACTACCCGCAATTAAAAATAAATATGTTTTTTAACAAAAATCTGTTTTTTTTTTTTTTTTTTTTTTTTTTCCTAAATTTTTACAATAATCGTAATTTTTTTTTCAATAAGACGCCAAACAGAACAAAATAAAGTTTTTTTCAGTCGATAAAATTAAGCATAGATTCCCCCCTCATTTCGATGTGCACATTATGAAGACTCGCACTGTAAGCGCACAATGTATCTACCCTATTATGCTACGCTACGAGATTCGTAGACTTCTACGCCAAACTCAGTATCTCTGATCTTCGTCTCTCGTCTGGGCACGACCTATACAAAAATATTGGCATATACCTAGATTAGTCCATGAGCAAGTTTAGCACAGTTGGCTGCTGATTTCTCGATTGATCAGCACGTGAATGCTATAATAACCTTGCAGCATTCACGTCACTATGTAGCCTCTGAAAATAACCAGTGTTTAAGAATAAAGGGCATTCTTTTAAGCCTATCTAAAATACGAGAAATGGCGATAAGTCTATTAAAAATTGAACAAAGAAGACTTAAAAAACGGCAATTTTACCGAAAATTACCTAATTTCTACCCACACCACCCAGCAATCCGCAACAATCATACCTACCTCCCATAATACAGCATATCGTCTCTTCTGGGAAGCAAGGGCGGTTGTCATGGCAACACGCCGCATCAACACGCCACCCATCCGCACGAACGCACACATACAGCCGTGTGATTGTACAGGTGACCTGATTAGGTTGGAGATACAACGGGGGGAAGTTATCTAGAAGCAGATATTTTTGAGAGACAACAGCCTCAGATCAAATAAAAAACCCAAGACAGCGCTACGAACAATACAGTAAAGCAAACGAAAACTCACCTCCGCTCAACCCCCGATATCTTAGACGTGGCGCTCCTTAAGAACGTCAACCTAAAGTTAGAGTCAATAGAAACGGTACAAGAGCTCGACTCTGATCACCGCCCGGTAGTCATGAGACTATACCCCCGCATAGGTCTCCCTGACCCGAACGCCCCCCCTATCACTAAGAGGATCACGGACTGGAAGAAAGTAAGCACACAGCTGAAATCCAACACGTCCCCTCAGTTAGACTCTATCCCCGATCTCTTTGACTCTGTCGCCGACACCACGGCCGCGATCGACTCACTCACTGATCATGTACAAACCGTCCTGAACGATTGTTCAAGGGAAGTGTCAGCGACGGACGACCGTCGCTGGCGCTTGCCGGACGATGTGCGTGCATTACTGACTGAGAAGAACGCGGCCATACGTGCGTACGATAGCTTTCCCTGTAACGCCAACAAAGCCCATATGCGCTATTTACAGAGATCTGTAAAGAAACGTGTAGCGGAGCTGCGGGACGCGAGCTGGGGAAAGTTACTCGGCGAACTAGAGCCAAACCATCAGGCCTTCTGGGAGCTCCAGAGGAAACTCAGGGCTCCCCAATCCTCCGGCATGCCCCCTCTGACCCGTCCCGATAAAACCATCGCATTCGACGATGCCGAAAAGGCTGAATGCCTCGCAGACAGCCTCGAGGCCCAATGCACTCCCAGTTCCCTACCAGTAGACCAAGCTCACCTGTCAAAGGTCGACGCGGAAGTCGAACGTAGAGCCTCCCTCCCTCCCGTCGATGACCCTGACTGTCCGCTGCCCCCCGTCCTCCCGGACGAGGTGCACGACATCATCAAAGGTCTTAAAGCCCGTAAAGCCCCCGGTTCAGATGGTATCACCAATAGGGTGATCCAACTATTCCCCGCCCACCTAATAATGCTTTTGACCACCATCTTCAATGGTGCCTTAAGCAACAATATCTTCCCACAGTCGTGGAAAGAAGCCACCGTCATCGGTATCCCTAAGCCCGGCAAGCCCAAAACCGAGCCTACCAGTTACCGTCCCATTAGTTTGCTCAAGGTTCTCGGAAAAATCTATGAGAGGCTTATTTATAAGCGCCTCAGAGACTTCGCCGAGACCAAGGGCCTCATCCCCAACGAACAGTTCGGCTTTCGAACTGAGCACTCTAGCGTGCATCAGGCCCACCGGATCGTAGAATTCATAAGCGCTGGTTTCCAGCACGGTTATATGACCGGTGCAGTATTCTTCGACGTAGCGAAAGCGTTCGATAAAGTCTGGCACAACGGCTTAATATACAAGCTGTACCAACTCGGTGTGCCAGATCGTCTCGTGCTCATCTTACGAGACTTTTTGTCGAACCGCGTCTTTCGCTATCGCATCGAAGGAGCGTTATCCACTCCCCGCCCCATCCGTGCAGGTGTCCCTCAGGGCTCTGTAGTGTCCCCCCTCATATTCACGCTATACACTAGCGACATCCCTAAAGGATGCCGTAGTTCGCAGTTGGGTCTGTTCGCAGACGACACTGCCATCTACTGCAAATCTAGATCCCCCGACTCTATTCGCCTCACTCTCCAACGCGCAGTCGATAGACTGGCGGCATGGTTTACAAAGTGGCGAATAGAAGTGAACCCCGATAAAAGCCAAGCGGTTCTCTTTACGAAACTGCGTAAAAGGCTTAGATACCCCCTCCCCCGACCGATCACCATGTTCGGCAAGCCGATCCCTTGGGAGAAGCGAGCCAAATATCTCGGTGTCGTTATCGATCATCATTTGACCTTCGCAGAGCACATAAAGATGGTTCGTTCGCGAGCCGCTTTCGCTCTCGGTAGACTCTTTTTCCTGGTGAATGCACGTAGCAAATTGTCACTTAGGTGCAAATTGCGCGTTTACACGGCGTGCATTCGACCGATCATGACCTATGCGGGTGCCGTCTTTGCTCATGCAAAACCCCGTCATATACATAGGCTGCAAACCGTGCAGAATAGATTCCTTCGTAGGGCGACAGGTTCGCCATGGTTCGTCAGGAACGAGGCTCTCCACCTCGACCTAAAGATTCCCACAATCCACCAATTTCTAAAACGCCTTTCAAAGCGTTTCTTTGAGTCCGCGGCCAAACATCGCAACCCTCTGGTTGTCGAGGCCGCCAGTTATGTCCCGAGTAGAATAAGTAAAGTTCGCCGCCCAAGGCATATCCTAGTAGACCCCGATGACCCCATAACCCTCCTCCAGGAGAGCAATAGGGAAACAAGCACAGTGTACAAACACAGACGCCTCCCGTCATTCCGACCTCGCCGCCGAGGTCCTTTGCGTTCCCGACCGCCGCGCCCCCGAGTAAATGATACTCCCCCCCGACCCTTGCTCGAAAACGAGGTGCCAGCAGTTGTTGCAGCTGTGCACGTAGCTTTAAATTCCCCGTATAATAATAATAAAGATCAAAACCCTTTGATCCAGCCCGTCCCATCTTTTGATGTCCTCCCCCCGGATAACGCCCTAAGCCGAGGCTCGAACCCCGCAGGGGGTGCCCTTAGCGCGCGTTCATCCTAAGCTTTTTAGCTTAGTTTTATATATGTGCCCTGGCTGGAGGCTTTGAGTGTAGTAGCTTGAGGCAGCCACAGGATTGACCGGTTAAACAGCGAAGGTTTCTCAAAACCAGCTGTGAGATGCCCTACAGAAAAAAAAAAAAAAAAAAAAAAAAAAAAAAAAAAAAAAAAAAAAAAAAACCTCCGCTCTGTGCATACACGCTCAGACGCACACATGTACAATCAAACTACACCTCACTAAGTGCACACATGTTTACGAAACCGGCCACACGCCACTGTTGACAGCGATCTGTCTTAGTTTTTTATTTGGTCTGAGACAACAGCTGATACAGTGGAAGATGGAAGTTACTTACGTGTTGAATCTTTCTGCAAAAATAATATTGTCCAAAACTGAACAAAGCTAAAAGTGTTCACAGAGTAACCTTCAATGTGAATCTCTGGATTTACAATGTAGCTAATGATTATTTTAAACAAATTCTTGAAGATCCAGTTCGGCCCCATTTCAGAAAAAGCGGAGCTGGATCGTTTCAGAAATTATAAGAGGAAAACGGCGGAAGCCTACTTGCAAACTCAAAGAAACAGCGTGAAAAGGCAGCAATGATGGATTTTTTTTGCTGATGCTCTAAAAGTTGGAAGAAACCTGAAATAAACCTGGATACAGATAAAGTACTTGACAGCGCGCGTTCCATTGAACAAAAATGAATATTGATGTGAACAATAAAAGTCCCAGAGAAAAACTACACTGACGAGTAATATAAAAAGAAAATCTAAATATTTCCTAAACCACACAAGTTAGCGTTAACAACAAAATAAATCTTGAAAAAAAATTGATAGGTGTTTTTTATGCGCTATTAAATACACTTGAATGTTGCTTTTTATTTCAAGAAGCTATCTTGCGTGGTTTCGGAAATATTTCATGATAAGGTAGTGACTTTTATATTGTTAAATTTCTCGGTGTCTCCCTCACCTTATTCATCACAATTTGCTAGTGTGCGTGTTTCAGGTCGACGTTTATCTGGTGCGGCCACGTCACGATGTCATGTACTCTGTCATATAGCACACGAGTACATTAGCGAGCTGAGTACCTACGTGATACGGACGCGGATCATAGAAATATAGAATGTGGAAGGACAGCAAGTGGAGAGCGTATCAATATAAAATGATGTTTAATTTATTAAGGCTGGCTGGCTTAAATCAGTGCTGCCTGTCCACTGCAGCGAGGAGGAGAACAGAGGAGAAGAGTCGAGCTGTGCCAATAATAACCAATATAATCTAAACTCCGCTCCGGCGTTAAGCGGGGGTTTTTAATAGGCAAATTTTTTTTAAGGCGAGGTTTTCACATTTTCCTCTGATCAGAATAATAAGCCAAAAATACTGACTTGTAGAAGCAAACTAGAGTTTTCAGTTAATAAAACTATTTCGTTGTTACCTTTTAGATTGTACAGCATTCAATCTATTTTGGGTACAATAGTAGCTGGTAGCATAATAATATTTTCTTCTTTTTCGTGTGGTTATTGACTAACCTGGTGTCAGAGTTTTTATGCCGTCCATGGGCCTCTGACTTGGCTTCAAATGCCGTCGAGACATATCTCTCAGGCATGCCGATTTCCTCACGGTGTTTTCCTTCACCGTTTTTGAAGCGTTTTATAGAATACACAGTGTCCGATAAGCATCACGATACAATCATCATGAACACTTGTTGAAATTTTCGTGTATATACATAGGTATTTAAAGCCGGGTTTAAACTAAACGAACACAGGTCCAGAACAAGAGCAAGGGCATTCTTTTCTTGAGATTTTAGTATGGATATGTCGCAGCAAGATGGTTGTAGCCAGTTATATCCCTAGGGAAATGTCCAAATACTGTAATATAGTTAAATGAAAGCGGTTTTTAACTGTCTTACCTACTAGGAATATAACTATGATAGGAGCACGATCTAGTAATATAACTTTTAAGGCACTCCGACCAAATAGGTTAGTTAGAACTGTGACCAACAATGCGCGAGCCGAGCGAGCGCTACGACGGAATTGTTCGCAGTATCAAAATTAGGGCACTTCGACAGTTATGAACCACTTTCATATAACTATATACCTATATCCCTAGGGATATAACTATATCATGGCTTCAACCATCTCACTACGACGGATAGATCAACTGGAGAGTGCACTATCCCTGTTAACACAAAATGAATTTGGTAGAGTGGGGATAGAATGTGCATTCGCTCATTTGGTCTAAACCGACCTTTACCTAAACCAGAAACTAGCCCAATTTGAAGTAACTTTAGTAAAGACGATTACACATCACCCTTTTCGATGATCTACGGTGCTAATAGTACCTAGCGATGTTCACGCAAATAGGACGCCCGCTAGATAGGGACGTCTCTAGGTGTTTGTCATATCGATTTTATGTACAATTATAATAGGGGTTTGGCTTGCTGGCTAAGGGTTTTCTTTGGACAGTTACGTCTGGCTTAGAAATACATAACGTTTACGAAAAGATTTTCATCTATCTACACAATCACGATCCAGACATGATTGACTTTATTTACTCCTGCGCTGTTGACTTCTTAAGATATTCAGTAGGTATTACTTACTAAAGTAGTATTGACTAACTTAACACTGTCATCAGTGCTCTTGGATTCCTAATCCGTAATGTTGTAAAAATGTATTTATTCTGTCATTTTGAATTCTGTAACTATAAGATAGTTAATTGATTCAGTCATGACCTTGTGGAAATCCATGATAAAATACAATAGACGTAGATATATTTAGTAACCTGTTCCGCTTAGCTATTCCTAAAGTGCCATAAAAAGCGCTTGGTGTGGCAACACGTCGTGTACGGAGTTGCGACAAGTCAATCTGAGTCATCCTGAGGATGCCTCGTTGAGAGGTGAAACACGTGTCGATTTCTTTCAGGGTTTTTTATGGCTCTTTAGAAATATCAAAGCGAAACAGGTTATTAAATATATCCACGTCTATTGTTTTCTGTAATTATTATCAATTCACAAACCTTTTTAGTTATCATCTTTTTTTTTAAAGGACTAAGGCCCAAAATTGAAAAGTCTGCAAACATTAAGATCAAATCGAAGTATCTATAGCAGAGGTTATTTGTCGGCAGTGGCAGGTCATCCAGCTAAAAATTATGGCTGAGATAAATAGACGGTACTTATCACATGGTATGGAGCACAGTATCTCTGCCACTATCGAGAAACTTTCAAACTAAAAGATGAACAAGGACGAGAACATAATTATCTTATCCAAAGCACATACTAAGGTGCATATTAAAATAATTGGCAACCGAAAAAGGGGTTAATGAAACGCTGATCGTGAACAAAAAATCTCTTGAGCTGCAGTTTTATTTTCGCTAATTCGGGGTCGCTCTCATAGTAAAAGTTGTTCATAAAGATGAGTGACCTACAATCAGTCCTTTTCAAGTTTTCAGTTATTATAATTACATCTTGTAAAAATAACTCGGCCCACAGAACCTTGAAGAAAAAAAAAACAAAGCCTATTAAAACCAACATAATTTGTATTGTTACTCTTCGGAGCCTGATAAACTGTTTTTGTCAGGCAGTGGTAGTGGTGCCTGTACTGTCAGTACACCATCGCGCGACAGCGAGGACACGACCTGCTCGGGGTTCGTGCCTGGGGGCATCTTGAACTGTCGGGTGTACTCACGGTACACTGTCGTGTCTTTTGTTTTTTCTTCATGGGTTGCACTGACGATTAGCATGTCATTAAGGAGCTTTACTTTTATCTGGAACAAGCATAAATTAAAACATTTAAGGACCCCCGACACAAATATTTCCGCATTTCTCTTTCCTACTCCATCACCAGACCCTGTTCACCATCTATCTATAACCTATTCATTGAGACCATTCCAATGAGCCCAAACACGAAATCTTTTTTTTTTTTTTTTTTGTGGGTGGGAAATTTTCAAATAACTTCTCCCGCTCTGGGCGGAGCGCGAGGGCGTGTCGATACCTGTGCTGTAAGTTGGTAAGGGAGTTGGATGCTGCAGCATCAGTTCAAGGTTACTATGTTCTTCTACTATCATTGAAGTAACAGAATACCAAATTTCAAATCGATCGGACCTATGGAAGATGCTCACATTTTTTTCAACTAAAAAGAGCTGCTAATCTTCAAACGGCTGAACTGATTTTCTTGAATCATAGCTAAGAACACTCCCGATCAAATCACCTTTCGAACAAAAAACAAAAACACAATCGGTTCAGCCGTTCGGGAGCTACAATGGCGCAGACAGATACACACGTTAAAGTGATAACACCACTCTTTTCTCGACAGGGGTTAAAAAGGATAAATTTATTGGAAGTTCCTTATTTAGTCCTTGTTAATTGTGGTCAAAGTTCATTACAAGACTTTTCTAAGAAATCCAAAACAGCTATGATACGATTTTCCATCATGAAGTTCCAATTCATATCTTCCGGCTCCATCATCAGATCAGTTCGACAGTACTATATTATTGTATTGTCATCAGAACTACATACAGCTGCCAATTTTCATTACGCTACGACCCTTGGAAGATGGTTAAATTAGTTACCTTAGATTCCATTACATAGTTAGTTACATATAGGTCGACCTAATAAAAGCGTGTTAAAAACACTAGAAAAACACGCTTTTATAAATGCACTTACGTGGCCTTTCTCACAAGTGCAAACACGACTATGATACGATATTCCATCATGGAATGCCAGTGCCTATCTTCCGGCTTCATCATCAGACCTTGAAACCTAATTGTGGTCAAAGTTCATTACAAGACTTTTCTAAGAAATCCAAAACAGCTATGATACGATTTTCGATCATAAAGTTCCAGTTTATATCCTTCGGCTCCATCATCAGATCAGTTCGACAGTACCATATTATTGTATTGTCATCAGAACTACATACAGCTGCCAATTTTCATTACGCTACGACCCTTGGAAGATGGTTAAAGTAGTTACCTTAGATTCCATTACATAGTTACATACAGGTCGACCTAATAAAAGCGTGTTAAAAACTAATGAAATAGAATTGTTCCGATTCGAAACCATACCAATAAACGCTTCAATCTCACAGGGTAGTGTGATAGGCTGCTTCCTATTCTTAGTTTACATTAACGACCTCCAGAAGCATATCAGTGAACCTTGTGTATTGTTTGCGGATGATATATCCATTCTTGCCTCATGCGAAACTAATCATAATCTTAATGATAAATTAAATTCAATACTTGACGCTACAACTGATTGGATGATGGAACATAACCTAGAAATTAACATTAATAAAACAAAAATAATGACATTTCAACCACGACAAAAAAAAACCTATGCATATAAACTTCACGTTTTAAAAATTACAAGTTAGAAATAGTAAATAAATTCACCCTATTAGGACTAGACATAGATACACACATAAATTGGAAGTCGCATATCCAGAAATTAAAAGCAAAGTTATCAAAATTTTCTTACGCCCTTCGGGAAATTAAAAAAACTACAGACGCGTTGGGAACATATTACGCGTATGCCTATGCATGGCATAAATATGGTGTCATATTATGGGGTAATATTACAGACTCACCCACACTATTCACCCTACAAAAAAAACTTGTTAGAATTCTAGTCAATATTGAACGGATAGCTGTAAGCCCCACTTCCAGGAACAAAACATTTTAACTTTACCGAGCCTCGTACATCTTTGAAATCTGTAAATTTGTACGTAGATACCCGAAATTCTACACAAAAAGAGAAGACATACAAACTAAAATGACTTTAAGACATAAAGATAGATTAAACATGCCTACATCCCGATTGAAAATGCACTCCCCAAGTACCTATGCCATGTCGATAAAAATATATAATAAGTTACCGGAAGAATTAAGAAGTCTATGGTCTCAAAATAACACGGTAAATCTCTCAATATTGTGCGTACAAACTTACATTTGCAGTTGGAATGTATGGCAGAAAGTGTATTTCAACTACAATGTTAAGTTTGTATTTGGGATATATCCCAACTACGAACCCTTCATTGTGCGTAGTCCGACACGCACTTGGCCAGTTTTTTTGTAATAGTTTTAAGAAACATATGTTCTATTCTATAGTATTGTGAGGATAAACGGTTTCGTACCTCATCAGGATCAAACTGGCTGAGGTCAAAATGTAGCTTCAAGATCTTGTCCTTCCCTTCGCCAATTACCAGTGGGGAATTTTGGAGGACTTCGGGCACGAGGCCAGTCTGAACGGTGGAGGTCCCGCCGTACAATTGGGTGAGGTCCGTGCTGAAAAGAATAGAGACGAATTTATATTTAAGGTCTATTCAAATTCTTGTTTCCAATCGATGTTATTTCCACTAGTGTAAATAAACTTGATTTTAGACTGGCTAGTACTGTTGAAAAAGTCTTTAAATATATGAAGTTGTAGCGCAAACTGAACCTTATGTGTAGGCATTACAGTTGTTTTTCCTAAAACTTGTGTTTGTTTATATGTTTGTCAACTATAATGCGAACGCAGATTAGTTTTCGCTATAGTATATTTACTGATGAAGTTCAAAAGACTTGCGGGGAACGGAAATTTTAATTTATTAATAGACAAACGCACGGATTTGAGAAAACATAGAGATTTCTTTATTATATGTAAGTTTAATATTAAGGCGATTAGCACACTGCACCGCGCTCCGCCGCGTAGCGCGGGGCGGCCATAGCAAAAAGTACGCGCGCGGTACGTGCTACCGCGCGGTATAGTGTGATAATCGCCTAATTTAAAATGCACATAAACCTTCCGGAATAAATTCCCTAAATGATGGCGAAAACTGTATCAAAGTCCATTGTGTAGTTTAGAAGAACTATGCAGTCACACAGACAGACAGGAAAATAGGCTTTAATTTATAATGTAGAAGAGAAGACGAAGATAAATCTCGATTATTACTATGCCTTTACATTATTATTACTATGACTTCTTATTCTAAATAAACATTAATTTGATCCTACAATCAAATGTTTATTTAGAATAGAAGTCAAATTATTCAACGTACCTGAAGGCGGATTGTCCACCTGAAGGCGTGTACGCACAAATGAAAAAAACATGGTGAATACGATCATCGAACACGAAACATTTGGTTCGTACATGTAGACGTAAATTAACAAAGCGAACAAGAACCCCATACAAACACAGTTCGCGCTCAACCGCTCCGCTTTCTTTACTAGCCATGGATCCGAAATTCGATTGCTACGAACATTTTTGACGAACGTTGTTAGTGCTACGCATGCGAACAAAGTGTTCCATGTTCGTGTTCACCATGTTCTTGTTCGTTCGTGCGTACACGCCTTTATGGGCTATCCAAACTGCGTCTTCCTTATTTAAATATTTTTATTTTAATTTAAGAATGGCCTGTTTTTTATCTCTTTCTCGCCTGGTATGCAATGAAGGTCTGGGTGAACAAGCGTACCTACCCAGAGGGTGCCTGATCACTCTTGCTTTGAAGGTTGGACTGACAAACGGCTGAAAGTCACGAGAATCCCTTGGAGTGGATATAGACAGCACAGAACAGGTTGTTATACCGATCCTTAGTTGAGGACTACGTCCATACTCAAACTCAAAGCATTTATTTCAAGACACTTTTGAATTGTTAAGGAGTCAGCCAGAAAGGACAACGCTCATAATGTATGGAAAAAAACCCAGGCCCATCCAAATGTAACTCAAATTGTAGGTAAAAACGAGTATTTAAATACTGCATAGGGGGATTTAATTAAATTTTCATTATACTAGTCTTAGGAAGTCTATCAATCCTGGATCATCGGCTTGCATCCGTTCCGTCGTTTCAGCAACTTGAAGTTTTTCGTCATCCTGAGGTCATTGTTAACTTTCTCCCTGACATAATTTTTAATGGTTATCTTGTAAATGTAAAAGGGCTACTTTATACTTGTCATATTACACGCTTTTATACCCCAACTGCAACAATTTAATGCTTCTTTTAATATGACCCCTGTAAAAATTCGAATAACAATTTCACACACTTAGCCATCGATTTCGATTAAGCAGTATTAATTACTAATTTGTTCCTACAATTTGAGTTACATTTGGTTTGCGTTGGGCCTGGGTTTTTTTTGAGCATTGTCCTTTGAATATAGTTGCCCGTAACAAAACCCGAGCTCTCTATGTAGAAGTAAGGGCTAGAAAACTCTTTTAAATACTGATATTACAAAATCCTGGGTCCATTATCCATTGACTAGCTGTGGGACGTCTTTCGACGTTCATATATTACCTGAACTTATGCATTTGCTGGTCAATTCGCTTCATCTCCTGATTGAACCGTTCTTTCATAAAGGCATACGTATTGTCGAAGATCGACAGGTCTGTCAACTGTACGGGAATATTCTGTATAATTTGTGCTAAAGCATTTTGCTTAGATGGCTTGAGCGAAGGTTTTGAAGCCATTTTGACAGATTTTTTAGCTGAAATTTTGTAAATATCCATGAATTTTCAATTGTTGAAATGATTTGTTTTTTTTAAAGTTTTTACATTATCTTTATTTTGACAGACGTTTCCTATCAAGTTTTAATCCTCTAGTGTGTCATTGGTCATCTATGGTACTCTGCTTATTTTCCAAAGATATAAAAAAAATTTGTAAGTACAGTACTCTGTGTCCGCTTTATTGAAAAAAAAAAAAAACGATTATCTTGACTAGAAATCTCAACAAGATCAAAAATATAATACGAAAATAAAATTGCAATAATAAAAAGTCAATTAACCTTTCACCATCTCTAAATGTCAGTGTTGCCAGATAAGTTAACGTTCCCCCTGAGATGTGGTATTTAGGCGCCCGTAGGGGGCGGACAAACAGATTGACAATCACCCCGCTGCTGCCATGGTGACGGCGGTCTAAACACAGCCCTATTAATCTCGTTGCGAGGGCGTGCCGAATTCGTAGGGTAACCAGAGCTTTATGAGATTAGATTTTACGCAATAGGGCGTAACTATAATAATATTATTATTGACCTATTAATGCTGTGATGATAAATTGATATCAGTTACTTTGTTGTAATGAAACTAGAATGCATTAGCTGTCTCTATTTGTTGGAAGCTTATTCTGCTAAAACTGATAATTGAGTTAAGACTACTTATGCACTTTTTTACTAACTTTTATGTTATCAACATCAACTTATTCATAAATAGCAATATTGAAATCAATAGGTATAGGTAACAAAAATATAAATAAAACCACAAACATCTGCTATTATCATCGAACAATCAAATCATAATCATTCCCTAATAATAAAAAATGCAACAATAATTATTCCACCAAATGGCAACCCTGAGTGGCGAGGGCGCGAACCGCCGCCAAATTGGCGGGAAAGCTCCCTGTTTGACAGATCATTTTTTATTCCGTTCGGAAATTCGGTACCATTGTTCCACTGATTACCAGGTGGTCAGGAAGTGAATTTTATGGTTGCATTCATTATTTATTGATATTATTATTACTTATTGGTTCTATCGTTATATTTATTTTATTCCATGTGATAATTATTTGTTAAAATTTATCATTTTGTGTCAGTACAAACATTTGTCAGTTAATCAAAATTAATATTACTTAGGTATAATAAAAAAGAGAAAATATTTGATTTTTTGTATGTTTGTTTTTTACGCTTTCACACTAAAACGGCTGAACGGATTTGGATGAAATTTGGCACATGGGTAGACCATAATGCAAGTAATATAATAAAGTTGTAACATTAGATGAAGAGAGATTGATAAAATAACGTCATCTGCATAGTCTATACTTGCACTGGCTTACAAGTTAAAATATTCGTACGTTATGTATGTAAGTACTGAGTGCCGAAGACTTGCATCACAAATCAATAATTAATACATTTCGCGCAATTTTCCTTCTATTTCTGTCAATCGTCTGAAGATGACAGTAACAGATGATGTTTTAAATACCTACGTTTAGCTTTAAATGCATTAATGGGCCAAAGTAATTTAGTTTTCTGTGAATATAATATATTTTATAAAGAACAAACGAACTACACTTCCGGACAAAATCGAGCCACCCTGCACTTTTTTAAAAATAGGTCTATACCTTTTATGGTCGTGAATTCAAATTCGGAACAATGACGACACCATAATGATGGCTAGTAAGTCGGCATCAAAACTCTTTGATCATATCAAAACTGCGTCAAAACTCTTTGACTCATCATCATCATCGGCCAATAAATGTTCCCACTGCTGGGACACAGGCCTCCTCTCTGTGAGAGGGAGTGGGCCGTAATCCACCACGCGAGCCTAGTGCGGGTTGGTAGATGTCACATGTCTTCGAATTTTTGGTTCTAGGACATGCTGGTTTCCTCACGATGTTTTCCTTCACCGTTTTGAAAGCAGTGGTGATGAAATAATTTACACAAAGTAAAGCGCCTGTCTGGGTTCGAACCTACGACCTACAACTCGTAAGTCGCGGCCGTTGCCACTGGGCCACTACTGCTCTCACTGGGCCACCACTGCTCTCATCATTCTATTATTCGGGAGTATAAATAACATTCTTTTATTTTTCACGAAAGACAGCTTTCATTAAAACTCCACAACACTTAATATTAACTGAATTACCGTTCGCCCTCTCAAAGAGATTTTAATCAACAAAAATACAAGATATTAAAGGGGAGGTCGGGGTAGCGTTTTTAATTCCCGTAAAACGTCACGTCATATCTCGGGGGAGAGTGGGCAAACATCGTTATACCGTTGTTACTAGGTGTATGTTTGTGTTAAGTCAATATGTTCGCGTGGGTGCTGGGAAGTTGGGTGGACAGGGGAATTGCGTATGTTTTGTTTAGAGGAATAGAACATTCGAAATGTCATGTACGACTTCTGTTTTAATTATGAAAACTAATACTCAATACAGTGAGTTGCGGTGGCCCAGTGGTAGTGGCCCTGACTTACGAGTTGCAAGTCGCTTTACTTTGTGTAAATAATTTCATCACCACTGCTCTCAAAACGGTGAAGGTCGAACATTGGGGACACCTGACTGATCTACCAAGCCGCACGGGGCCCGCGTGGTGGATTACACAGCCCATTCCCTCTCGAAGAGAGGACGCCTGTGACCCTGTAGTGGGAATATTATAGGCTGATTATGCTAAGGCTCCATACTAAATAGTTTATTTGCATTCGACAATGTCTACTTAGGTGGTAACTTAAAATTATATGTGACTAACTTCTGCCCGCGACTTCGTCCGCGAGCCTATAACCTTCCTCAAGAATTGGGCTATCCAATGCAAAGATAATTTTTCAAATCTGACTGATAGTTCCGGAGATTACCCCCTACATACAAACTTACAAACAAACAAACATACAACCAAAAAAAAATTACCTCTTTATAATATTAGTATAGATAATAGTGAACCCTGTCGGGCACAGAAAAATACGAGTAAAACCTAGTTAACCTTACAACTAAGGCAAACTAATGTAAGACTAGTCTTATATACAGACGTCCCATGAAAACAGGTGAGGCAAACTAATGTAAGACTAGTCTTATATACAGACGTCCCATGAAAACAGGCAGTTCTTAGCAGTGACTTTGCGTCCACAAGAAATAAATTTATTGATCATTATCATTTGACTTATTTATTACGCATCTCTTTTATTTTAAAGTTTTCCCTCATTTGCAAGATTAAGGATTTCCCACCCGTCAGAAGAAAACTCATTACATATTATTTTATTTTACCTCGATGGTCCTAGTTTATCATTTATAACTTCCAATTACAGCTTTATATAGCTTTATGTAAGCGGGTACGCCCTTTATGCCTGGAGGCTTTTATTTACATGTTTAGTTCTGTTTTGAAAAATATATACGACAACAGTACAAGTTGTGTGAAACTAGAGAAACGAGGACCGGAAATACCAATTCTGCGAGGAGTGAGGCAAGGAGACCCCCTGTCCCCCAAAATTTTTATAGCAGTGCTGCAAAACATCTTTGAGGATCTGGAATGGGAAAACGAAGGAATCAAAATGGGTAATCGGTACTTAAGTCACCTCAGATTCGCAGATGACGTTGTCCTCTTTGCTGAAAGCAGCAGGAAATTGGAAAAAATGATAAATCTGCTAAGTGAACAAAGTAAAAAAGTAGGTCTTTTGATGAATAAAGATAAAACAAAACTCATGACAAATAGCTATACACACACAATACAACTCGAAGGAAAGGCACTCGAATACGTAAATAAATACATATATCTAGGAAAAGAAATATCATTCGAAGACAGAAACGAAGAAGAAGAGGTAGAACGCCGAATTAATATGAGTTGGAAGAAATACTGGTCACTCAGAGAGATTATGAAAGGGGACTATCCGCTCCACCTAAAGAAAACAATAATGGATACATGCATTCTACCTACTTTAACGTATGGTTGTCAAACGAGGACCTACAACACTAAAATAAAAACTAAACTAGTCAGCTGCCAGAAAGCAATGGAGAGGAGTATTCTGAAAATAAGAAAAATAAATAAAATAAGAAGTGATTTTATACGGAATAAGACACAGCTAATTGACGTCCTACACTATAGTCTAAGTTTAAAGTGGCGATGGGCGGGCCATGTATCACGATATAGTGACAAGCGATGGACAGTAGAAGCCACGAGATGGAAAGGACCTAGTGGAAAAAGACGAAAAGGACGACCTATAAAACGATGGAATGACGACATCATAGCTACAGCGGGAAAAGAGTGGATTGAACAAGCTAAAGACAGAGAAAACTGGATTAAACTGGAGGAGGCCTACACCCAAATAGGGGTTCCTATCCAAGAAAGTAGCGTATGTAAATGACACAAACAACAGCATAGAAAAACATTACGATAAAATCGTGTAAAAGTGTAAACAGTTAATTATAAGTGATTTTTTTTTAAAAACTATATCAAACACATTATGTAATTGTAATACTTAGGAGAAGGAAAAATAAAGGCTTTATTATTATTATTATTATTAAAACGTCACGTCATATCTCGGGGGAGAGTGGGCAAACATCGTTATACCGTTGTTACTAGGTGTATGTTTGTGTTAAGTCAATATGTTCGCGTGGGTGCTGGGAAGTTGGGTGGACAGGGGAATTGCGTATGTTTTGTTTAGAGGAATAGAACATTCGAAATGTCATGTACGACTTCTGTTTTAATTATGAAAACTAATACTCAATACAGTGAGTTGCGGTGGCCCAGTGGTAGTGGCCCTGACTTACGAGTTGCAAGTCGCTTTACTTTGTGTAAATAATTTCATCACCACTGCTCTCAAAACGGTGAAGGTCGAACATTGAGGACACCTGACTGATCTACCAACCCGCACGGGGCCCGCGTGGTGGATTACACAGCCCATTCCCTCTCGAAGAGAGGACGCCTGTGACCCTGTAGTGGGAATATTATAGGCTGATTATGCTAAGGCTCTTTACTAAATAGTTTATTTGCATTCGACAATGTCTACTTAGGTGGTAACTTAAAATTATATGTGACTAACTTCTGCCCGCGACTTCGTCCGCGAGCCTATAACCTTCCTCAAGAATTGGGCTATCCAATGCAAAGAGAATTTTTCAAATCTGACTGATAGTTCCGGAGATTACCCCCTACATACAAACTTACAAACAAACAAACATACAACCAAAAAAAAATTACCTCTTTATAATATTAGTATAGATAATAGTGAACCCTGTCGGGCACAGAAAAATACGAGTAAAACCTAGTTAACCTTACAACTAAGGCAAACTAATGTAAGACTAGTCTTATATACAGACGTCCCATGAAAACAGGTGAGGCAAACTAATGTAAGACTAGTCTTATATACAGACGTCCCATGAAAACAGGCAGTTCTTAGCAGTGACTTTGCGTCCACAAGAAATAAATTTATTGATCATTATCATTTGACTTATTTATTACGCATCTCTTTTATTTTAAAGTTTTCCCTCATTTGCAAGATTAAGGATTTCCCACCCGTCAGAAGAAAACTCATTACATATTATTTTATTTTACCTCGATGGTCCTAGTTTATCATTTATAACTTCCAATTACAGCTTTATATAGCTTTATGTAAGCGGGTACGCCCTTTATGCCTGGAGGCTTTTATTTACATGTTTAGTTCTGTTTACGTTTAGTTTTCATTTTTTGATTTCTGCTTGAGTATAGTTCTCGATGTTTTTGGTTGGTATATTGGCGTGTGCTAGCTGACATATGGTCAATAATTTATCATTTAAATTATGTTTTGTGTTGCGTAATGTAAATTATTTTGCATACTTATAGCTGTGCTGTTGGGGAGTTTGTTGCGCCACTTCTTCTTCCCAGCTAAAGGCACTAGAAAGTCGTGAAGGGTGGCCGTTTTGAGGGAACTGTCTTATGTCATTTTGACGTTCGAAAAGCGCTGATTCTCAGCCTAGTTTGAATAAATTACTTTTGAATTTTGTTTTTTTTTTTAATTAAGGTACCTATATGTATATGTTTTATTAATATTTACATTTACTTAATTCATCGATCAAATCAAACGTCACCACTAATCTAATTATTATTTTATAGCCTCCAATTTAAAACGGTTACCGCCTCATCAGAAATAAGTGGCTATGAAATTATCATTACGTCATTACCTAGCGACATGATGACGTCACAAATGTAATTTAGTGACGTCATGAGTTCGTTTAAAAATGGAAGGCGTGGTTATGACGTAGAAGGTACAGTTCTTATAACGCGTGATTCATTTAGTTATCGGTCATTGGACAAAGGTCTGTGAGTCTTTGTCTTTGTATTGTTTTGGGTTTCTTTCATTGTCTTTTATTGAGGCTGAAATGTTATTATAAATTGCAGATACACGTGAGTAATTTTCTTTCAGAGTCGGTACCTAAACTGCACTGATTGATGTCTTCTACAAAACTGCTAGAACTTATTTTCCGATCTCACCTACCTTTGTTCGGGTTACTGAAAAGTCAGTTGAAATGTCAAATCGTCGCTCGGCATCCAATACTGCGAATGTGAATTTTTTTACGAAAATCAGATTTTTGTTTTATTTTATTCTACACGTTCAAATACGTGATCCTACATTTTAAAAATGTCACATTTCAGTATTGGATGGCGAGCGACGAAATGATAGCAATTGCTAATTGCAAACAAACATTATTAAATTAACTGACATTACATAAGCTGATAAAAAAAGTCTATTTCATCCATAACACAGGTCTGCAATGGTTTTCCTCTCTGAGATCTGATTAACGTTTTCTATAGTTTCTGATGTGCTGATTACGAGAAAAATAATAAAAAAATTCTATCACGTCAGGATTCTTTGATATTGAATATTTAAGATTTTAACTAAAAATGTCTGAGCGCATACATTTTAAAATCTATAAAACGTCACTTAATTACTTCAGCTTAATTTTTATTGCATTTAATTAGTTTAAGACGACATAGAAATGAATGCAAATCAGTAATTTGTTAATTACTACATAATAAGTGTAAGTAATTCGCATTAACCATTTCGAAAACGGGTCATTTTGGCTTCATTTAGTAATGAGCTCATTAATACACGATGTTTAGGTGATATTGCCTAATTGTTGTTAATGTTGTTCAAAAAGGGTATAATGAAGAAAACAAAAGGTTTTTTTTGTATAAGTACCTACTCTGAATTAGAAAACTAACAGTCGAAGTGCGCATCTTGCAACCTAAACTTTAAAATGTCGTCGCGAAGTTGTTTAAACTCTTCGAATTGTTTTTGTTATATTTGCGGGAAATTCATGGTGATAAAACAACGAAACAACATTACAGACTATGTGAAAAATATTCATTTTCTGAATTCGCACATTGATTACTTCCCAGAAAATCTAGGAGCCGTTAGCGAAGAACAAGGTGAAAGATTTCACCAAGATTTAAAAGAGCTTGAAGTCCGGTATCAAGGAAGATGGAATGTCAGCATGATGGCGGACTATTGTTGGTTGTTGAAGCGTGATGATCCAAACCGGAAATATAAGCGAAAATCGCACAACAGAAGCTTCCAGGAAAAAAGGACCAGGTTCCACAAATAAAATTTAAGTGTATTTTAACCCAGCAATAAGTTGTTATTACGTGTTAATAGTTTTTTAAGTTAAAAATTAAGTACTTTTTTAAATATATATTTTTTTAAGTGAAAACTTGTCTTTTTTCTCAATTTTCTATCTGTAGCTTTTTTGAAAAATCAGGAGGTGATGGAGAAAAACTAAGTACATATTCGTAATCAGCGCATCAAAATACTCCAGAATCAGCTATCAAATTCCAGAGAGGAAGTTATGACCTTCATTTTGCAGGCCTGTGATTCATTAATTTATAAGATGTTTACTTTATGGAATTAATTCACATTTCTTATCATTTTTGCATAGATACGTTACAAAATGCTAACATTATCATTGTCTTTTGTCAGCTACATCAGCGGGATCTACAAAAATACGTAACTAATTAATTACTTCATCTATTTTTTCTATTTAATTCCCTGTGCTTTGGGAAGTTTATCCCACCGTTGGGCGCGGGATGTGATACGATCTCACGGCGCTCGCGTGTCCAGTTACAGTTTGCGCACTTATACAACCATTACTATGCGTTTGGAGTTGTTGGGGCGAGAAATTATCGAGTTTTTTAATCATGAGTTACGGTAAAAATTGTCTTTTTGAGGTCATCAAAAGACATAGACATAACGACGTTTTGCTTCAAACGAGAGAGTAGGTATTTTACGTGGAACTAGGCTAATTATACAGGTGGCCTAAAAAGTGACGTCACAAAAAAAATTGTGTCACTCCGGAAGAGCCGACAGACGTGAAAACTTGAACAAGATCGCCTTGGTGTAAGAAAAATACTTGTGTAGAATATTGGTCCGTAACATTATCTAAATAAAGAGCACAATCGCGTTTACAAAAAAAAAATACTTCCGAAACCTTTAAAGTAAAAATACTTGCATAGAACATTGATCCGTAACGTACCAAATATAAATAAAGAGCACAATCGCATTTACAAAAATGAGGTGTCGGTAACGGTGTCGCGAGTTCAATTGTTTTTTCCCATCTCAAAAATGCCCGACGCGCCTGAAGAAGTTTTCACTTCAAAAAACCTTTCCTCATGCTTAGGGGTATCCGAAAATATCACATGTAAGTATGTTCCGCGATTCTTGATAGTTTTAAGAGTAATAATCTCCGTGTACTGTTTGCTGAAAGATTTCTAATGCTGCTTCTAATTTTACTTGGAGACTTTAAATGTACAGGAAACGAGGTCCTCCACTGACATCTTTGACATGCTAGCTAACTTTGGACGAGCACGATACTTCTCGCAATATACCTACTCATATTATATATCTTCTTCTGCTTTCTTCTTTTTTTCGTGCGGTTAGTGACTAACCTGATGCCAAGTTTTTATGCCGCCCATGGGCCTCTGACTTGGCTTCACATGTCGTCGAGAAATATCTTTAAGGCATGCCGGTTTCCTTACGATGTTTTCCTTCACCGTTTTTGAAGCAAGTGATACACTAAGCACATGAATCCGAAAAGTCAGAGGTGCGTGCCTTGACTTCGAACTCGAGACCTTTGACTTGGCAGTCTGACGGTTATACCACTAGGCTATCACTGCTGTTCTTCTACCTATCCTTGTACACACGGCTACACATAAAGCTATACATTTCCAGTTTATACTGATCTCGCATTGTTTAGGATTTCCGTACAATGCGAGGTCAGCTTATACTGGAAATTTATAGCTTGATGTGGAGCCGTGTGTACCATGTTACTCAGGAGTCAGGGTAGGCGCATAATATTTCTGTCTTCCATCCTCCGGTCAGTCTTCAGGTTATCATTCATTTTCATTCAGGTGATTTGCATTGGTAGGTATTTAGACTGTGTCTGACTGAGTACTGAGACAGCTTCGCTGGTCTAGTGGTCGCTAAGCATGAGGTCCTGGCTTAGATTCCCAGGTCGGGCAAAGTGTTATTGGGTTTTTCCATCTGGAATTTTTCAGTAGCAGTCCAGAGTCTGGATTTGTGCCCGGTTGATGGCAATAGGCTTGCCCCCCTTTTACATGGGACTTAAACATAATTAGCGAAATGTGGGTGTTGGTACTATAGGTACACCTCTGCCTAACCCTTTGGGTAAAACAAGGCAACTTTAAGCCATTTTAAAATCAAATAATGTAAATAAATTTATGGAGAAATAAATATTTATTTAATAAAATAAATAAATATTTATTTCTCCATAAATTAATAAAATTAATAAATAAATTTATGGAGAAATAAATATTTATTTAATAAAATAAATAAATATTTATTTAATAAAATAAATAAATATTTATTTCTCCATAAATTTATTTACATTATTTGATTTAAAAATGGCTTAAAGTTAGTGCACAAGAGTGAAAAAAAGTGTTATGTATGTCTCAAGTGTGCAACAGACAAGCACACTTGAGACATACATAACACTTTCATTTAATGTTTTTTTTTTTCGTTTCGTATAATGTATCCTATTTTCTATATGCACATAACTTTGAAGGGACACTGGCTTCTAAGAAACAGGTTCATAGACCTAATTTAGAAGTAAGGGTTTTTCACTCTTGTGCACTAACTTAAGCCATTTTTAGATCAAATAATGTAAATAAATTTATGGAGAAATAAATATTTATTAATTTTATTAATTTTTACTTATTCCTTTCCTCAAAATCGACTCTCATCCACCAAACTCACATGGAATCCACCAGTATCGAGAACCCACAGTACTGCCCCGGTCGTCCTGTGCGCGTGTTTTTGTTGATTCAAACCAATTTACTGATTGTGCTGGCGGCCGCCGGTGAGCAAATTGATGGGGATGGGGTCTGTGTATCGTGATACTCAGCTCTAATCAGCAGTAATGAAATATTACATCGAAGAGGGACCTTGTGGATGGTATTGGCATAATTTTGATGTAGGTAATAGGATGGTACCCATAGTGTGCCTTAATCTTTTTCATATTTTAGCGACGGTGATCAGAATAAATTGTTTGATTTTCGAGACAAGATTAAATCAACGAACAGAACATGCCTCCCACAAGGTGAACCGATGACCTTGTAAAGGCCGCAGGAATCTGCTTGTTGTGGGAAACACAGAACCGGTCGAAGTGGCGGTGCTTGAGGGAGGCCTATGTCCAGCAGTGGACGTCTTTCGGCTGAAATGATGATGATGATGATGAAGCAGAACTTTAGCACAAGCTGCTACGTGTTGATTTAAATTAATGTCTTCATCAAACCCCACCGCTCAAGTCCGGCTAAATATACAATCATCATAACCCCTTTACAACTGGTAACCCACGCTAGAAACGTGTAAATCAGCCACTATCGAGCGTCAGATTGTGGCGGCCACTAAACGCATATTAATTAAGATTATCGATAATATTCTTAGGAGAGCTCGTGGCTAAGTAACAACAGCCGCACAGATCGATCGATCAGGTTAAGCTACGGGGTTGGTCCGTGGATGGGTGACCATCTTTACATAACGAGACTCCTCCGTGCCTTGGAAAGCACGTTGAGCCGTTGGTCCCGGCTGTCATTCGTGGCTCTTTGACAGTCGTTACGGGTCGTCAGAAGCCCGAAAGTCTGACAATCAGTATTACCAAGGGGTATCGTATTACCCAGTTACTGGGTTTTGGAGGTCAGATAGGCAAGTTTTTACTGGTATTCAGCTGCATCCGGTAAGACTAGAAGCCGACCCCAACATGGTTGGGAAAAGGCTAGGCAGATTGATTGATCGATAATATTCTAAGAAGACATTTTGATGCTTGCTTTTTCAACCGTTTTTCCATATTTAGCTTACCCTTACTTACTAACTTATACACGCGCTGGATGACTCACATTTTACCACCCATCTCTCCATGAAAACGCATTTACACCAACATAAACGAATCATCACCCATTAATCCGTAGCGAATGCAGATAAAACATCAAATATATTCCCCTCATAAAGGTGAGATCTCCCTAGTCGCGTGCGTGTGCGCAGATGAACGTAATCACATCGATCATTAATCCAGAGGGCGGTTGATTAACTGCTAAATGGTAAAAAGTAAAGTAATGATGTTGGTTAATGTAACAGAAAAAATTGATTTGCGGTACATTGACTTTAATTTTTTTTCGGTAGTATTAAAAGTGGTTTCTGTGCAGATATTCAGAATCAGAATCAGAATCTTTATTTGTTAAACATAGGTATTTACTTAATGGTGTTAGGTTAATATTTACAGTAAGTACTCTGGTCTTGTCTTGTCTTGTAAGTAAAATTGTGTTTAATAAGTGTCCCTGGAAAGTGCACAAACAAAAATAGGTGAAACTAGACCATCGACAAAAAATTTAATTAAAAAAAAAATATTATCGATTTTTTAAATCCCCTGTATTGAAAACATACTAAATTTTTATTAATTGAGTCAATTTCGTTAAAATAAAAACAATAATAAATCAATTAACAGCCTAATGGCTAGTAAATTGATGTTGCATGGTAAATACAAAGAAACCTTTTAAAAACAGTCATCAAGTAAAAAAATACGTTACTTCGAAGAAATTTTGAAATTTGGTCTGATTTTTTTTTTTTTTCTAATTTTATACTTTGTAGGCAAAAAAAAATTAAAAATGTTCGATGTATAATGGTCTAGTTTCAGCCATTTTCATTTGTGCACTTTATCCAGGGACACGCATAAAACACTATTTTATATAGACCGACTATTTTCTCGGTATCCATAACCAAGCGGGGCTGGGCGTTGCCATGCCAGATTTGGAACAAACACCAAAGCTGACAAATTAATTAGATTAACAATGCATTAAGACCGCTTACCCTAAAAGTGGGCAACGTCGCAAATAGCTGTCAAATATTTACTTTTTTTGATTAATTTGCAATATTACTGCATGGAAATATGAAATGTGGCTAGCTAGTGAACTAAAATATTTACTATGAAATGCAATAATTAATATCGTAACACCGAATATTTCGTTTTATATGTAAAAAAAAACTTTTTACAAAAAAAAAAACAAACGACTCCAAAAAAAAAACACTACAAAGTGAAAAATAACTTTAAATTTCGGAAGTCGGTGACAAAGAACGAAAATTCAAAACCAAAGACACCGACTTCCGAAATTTTTATTTTTCTCTTTTTAGTTGTGGTACCTACCCCACACAAATTCGAATACCACTACCTGCTATGTAAATAACAGTGACACAAAGTTATCATATCATCTACATACTAAGTGGGTAAAACATACGTATTATTGAAGCTAACTCAAAAACTACCCAAGCAAAGTTAATAAAATTTATATGGGACCATGTCTGAAGTATGATCTACCAAACAAAAAAAGAATCATCAAAATCTATTCATAATTGGCGGAGTAATCGCGTAACAAACATACAAAAAAAAAAAACATACAGTCGAATTGAGAACCTCCTCCTTTTGGAAGTCGGTTAAAAAGTATTTGGAAACTTTCCAAGTGCCTTTTTTACACCTAAAACGGTGACAACATCAAATTCAGTGTTATAATTGCAATTCATTATTAATGTTCTAGTTCGCTAGTTAGCCACATTTCTTATTTGCATACAGTCATATTGCCAAATTAATCAAAACAGCGAAATATTTGACATCATCATCTATTTGCGACGTTGCCCACTTTCAGAATAAACGCTCTTAAGTGGAAAAAACGGTCACCTAATTATGGTGTCTTTTTCAATCCCGTAATTTCGCTGATCGATTCCAAGTAAATAAACATATTGCCAATGCACCATAACCTTATAATAAGTTCCCTATTACATGCTCGTCACACATGGAGGCGCCACCGGCGTCGCGGGCGCAATCACGACGTCATTGTTGTAGAGGAGATCGTGCATAATCGTGATGCAGCCGCGTGATGCACCCGGCACGAGCCATCCGCGTGTTGTCTCACTCTAGCATGACATGTGCCTACTTGGGTATAAGGGGACTAGTAGGTAGGTACACCTAGTAATAATGTCCTTGTAAAAAATAGACGATCGAAAAGAAAATTGCGTAAATCACTTTCAGTAACTGCTTCAACAAACGGTCAAAAGTGTCAGTGTTAGAATCATCTTGATTGCCGATTGCAGTCAATGAAAGATGCCGCTGTTCATGCCTTGTTATATTTACAGCATGATCGTGAGGTTTTTGTAACCGATTGATTACATTGAAGGGGCACATTGTGCACAAATCTATCTGTCTTAGACATTCCCTTGATATTCCTGATCTTTTTCTCTCATGTTGGCACGAAGAAGACATTGCCTTTAGCTGTAGTGAAAAATAGCTAATTGAGGCTAACGGGGGTGTATTTCTAAACTGTCTCTTGTGGAGGCGTCCTTTAATGTCTCTGAAGATATTTCTCATGATGCTTTTCCTCTGTCAATGATGTGACACGTCCACTACAACGCGGGTGGGACACGATCACGTCATGATGCACTTCGTGATGCATCGGGCACGCGCCATCCTCGTGCCATCTCGCTCTAGCACGAGCACGTGACCCACTCCAGAATATTAATAGTGCAGACAGGAGTCTATGATAATTTTGTATTTATAGTGCCCAACCGGTCTAATAATAAATGTTTTCCAAGATCATCGTCTGCATAACCGCCGTCCTACTTAAAATAAGATAAAAAAGAAAATAATCAGTTAAGAAGGTTAATAAGATGGTCGGTAATTTATCATCCCACTTGGCAAATGGTGGTTTAGAGTAGTGATAGCCATAATAGATGATGAAGCTTGGCGATTTTGCTGTTCTTTGGTGAATCAACACAATGTTTTGATAATAAGATTGTCATATAAGTATAATTAATTTTTACAAAATATTGTAAAACATTTTAAAAGAGTTAGAAAGTTACCTTTTGGAAGGGACGGCTAGAATCAATTTTTATTTTGTTGTATTTTTGACGTTCATAAGTGCCTTTTATGTGCTTAATTGTAATAAATTATTTGACTTTGACTTTGTCATCATCAGCCTAGCCGAAGGTCGGCTTCCAGTTTAACCGAATGCAGCTCAATAGTAGTATTAAGGAGTGACAGCCTATCTGAACTTCACAACCCAGTAACTGGGGAACACAATACCCCTTAGTAAGAGTCGTCAGACTTTTAGGGTTCTGACTACCCGGATCAATTATCAAAGATTTACAAATGACGTCAGGCTCAACGGCTTAACGTGCTTTTACGTCTGGTTAAACTGGCAGCCTCTTTCGGGCAACGAAAAGGGTGGGATGATAAAAAAACGAACTTATGCCTGTTTAGTGCTATTCTATTGGGTTGTACATACATACATAATCAGCCTATAATGTTCCCACTGCTTCCCAGCAGAGAGGAGAGGAGGCCTGTGTCCCCACAGGCCTCCTCTCTGTGAGAGGGAATGGGCCGTAATCCACCACGCGGGCCCAGTGCGGGTTGGTAAATGTATGACGTCTTCGAATTTTTGGTTTTGGATATGCCGGTTTCCTCACTATGTTTTCCTTCACCGTTTTGAGAGCAGTGGTGATGAAATAATTTACACAAAGAAAAGCGTCCCTCTGGGCTCGAACTCACGACCTAACTTCCGACCGTTACCATTGGGCCACGGCCACCACTGCTCTAATTGTAATTTCGACATAATGCATTTCTGAACTCTAGGCTAAGGAGGAAGTTTACTTAAATAGATAATTTGAACAAATCGATTAGCTGAAGTTAGATCCAATATCTGTGTCAGAAAAATTGGAAACAACACAGCACATCTTTTCTTTTGCCAAAAGTAAAATTCATGAGTGCGTTCTTTTTACATCTTTATCAAAAAATCAGCTCCACACACTCAACGTTACGAAATACATAATGACGTAAAATAATAAGAGTATGTCTCTCGACCTCTAAACAGTGCGCTGAGCAATCCATCATAACTTAATTAACGCCTCTAATTAACATGAGGCGGTGCAATGTGGAAGTTGGACATTTTTCTAAATGTCCAACCACTATAATTGCGTTTGGCAGCATTTGGGTCAACATTTTTTGCGTGAATTTATTAACGGATATTTTTTACGAGAAAAGGCTCCTGAAAAACAGGCTCATACTTTATTGAGGTTTATCAATTGGAGAATTAGGTTCGTCAAACTGCTTATATTATTATATCAGACTCTAAGAAAGTGAATTACTACTAAAAATTTGTTTTAAGTACAATTAGCGCTAAACTAAGTTTTAAAAAGATTGTCACGTAAAAAAATTGTTCGATTAAAATTTATTATTGGTCATATAGGCTATATTGTAATTAATTTTAAGAATCTTGTTCTTTTAACTAAAGGATAAAAAAAAATCGATCACTTCTTGCCAAGTAGCATCCCTCAAGCCTAAGAGACAAAATCTAAATTCAAAGAAGAAAAAGAATGAAAAATACAAAGAACATTAAAAAACTAACAAAATAAGAGTTGAATTCATCAGAGAACCCTTCAAATACCATATTTCGACCCGTAAAAAAAAACTTTTTTGACATTTTCCTTTAACAAAATTTATTTAAGCTTGTTTTTGTTCTGGCTGTTGGTAATTGCTTGACTGCATTCTCAGGTTCGGGACCCAGTCCTCTTCTTTTATATATCTAGTCATTTCGCCAAACGACCAATAGTACAGTTTACCCACAACAGCATGTAACGTGTCCTCGGCAACTCCTCTCCATTTCACGCGCGACCCACTTGCCTAAGATTTAGATTCTAATTCTTATTTACTTAACACTTTATGTATTACACAATGTACCCTTAAATTAACTGGTGACGCCATTTTAATATGAAATAGTTACAAAAATGTTACGCGTAGTTGAATTTATTGGTTTTTAACTTGTACACCTATTTAAGCAATTTTGTAATTAGCATTTTTATAGTTAGTAACTGTTATTTTATTAATTTAAATCCACAAAAATACATGGGTCCTAAAACTACACTTATCATTACAGGAATTCACATTGTACCGGGAGAATGAAAAGGCGTAGCAGCATCCAGTTGCGTAGCAAACGGCTACGAACTTCGTAGCACTCTATTATATTATTTTCTAATTCGGGAAAGAAATATCTGAGAAATTTTCTTTATGAAATTATATTTTTCATAGTCGTTCTGTAGTTTTTTAGTGTAACCTTCGTAACTCAAATACAAATTCAAAATATTGTATTTCACATAAACCTACAAGGGCACTTATGAAACGTCAGAAGCTAGGTGCACGGTTCCAATTGGTTGTTTCCTATGGAAAAGAGCCGGCAAGAAACTCCACGGTTACTCTTTTAAAAGTAAATGGTTTCTACAATGTTTTTAAATTACAGTGTTAATAGGTATGAGAGGACAGTGTAGGCCTATCAACACTTAACACAGGGCTATAGGAAGAAGTTTAATTTAAACCTTTCTGAGGTAAACGCGGCATTGTCTTTGAATTGACACATAAAGAAACCTTCTTGGAAGGAGGAAGGAACCACAGGCCCCCCCACGCCCTTCCTTCGTCCCTGAATAATCCTAATATGATTTAGCGTGGCCCATACTGTCCTTCCACCAACACCCTAAACCGAGGCCCACAGGTATTACACAGGGGTACCTTTTACAGGTAGTCGTTTAGTCAATAAGTTTATCGCCCCGACTGGAGGCCTTAATTTATTCAGGTACCTACCAAAGGAATTTTAGGGACGATTTTTTTGGCGACTGACGACTGACGGCGATGACAACTTCTATCGTGCGTCAATAAAGTTTCTGACTAACTGACTGACTCCTTGACAATTCAAAATGCGTAAATGGTTTAATTAAATGTAATAAAACAGTGGCACTCCGGGAGTGCCGACAGAAGTGAAAACTTGAACAATATCGCCTTGGTGGAAGAAAAATACTTGTATAGAACATTGGTCCGTAACCTTATCTAAATAAAGAGCACAATCACGTTTACAAAAATGAGGTGTCGGTAACGGTGTCGCGAGTTCAATTGTTTTTTCCCATCTCAAAAATGCCCAACGCGCCTAAAGAAGTTTTCACTTCAAAAATAAACATTGGAACCTCAAATCCAGTGTTCTCAAAGATTAAAGATTAAAAACCGGCCAAGTGCGAGTCAGTCTCGCGCACGAAGGGTTCCGTACCATAATCTATAAAAACCGGCCAAGTGCGTGTCGGACTACGCACAATGAAGGGTTCCGTAGTTGAGATGAATTTATTTATCCCAAACACAAACTTAACATTGTAGTTGAAAAACATGTTTTCCCATACATTCCAACTGCAAATCGTCGTTCGGCATCCAATACCGCGAATGTGACCTTTTTTACGTTTTTTTTTAAATTGCAGGATCACTTATTTGAACGTGTAGAATGAAATAAAACAAAAATCTGATTTTCGTAAAAAATTTCACATTCGCGGTATTAATATAATAATACATACATACATACATAATCTCACGCCTTCTTCCCATGGGGGTAGGCAGAAACTACAGAACGCCACCTGCTACGATCCTTACATACTCCTTTTGCCTCGTTTACGTTCATACATCTGGTCATACACGCACGCCGGTTGCGAGTACTACACACCTGGCCTTTCTGAAGAACATCACCAATAAGGTCAGTATATGTCCTCCTAGGGCGTCCCCGCCCGGCCTTTCCCTTCACATCAGCCTCGTAAATACATTTTGTTGGTCGCCTTTCATTCATCCTCTCAACAAGCCCAAACCATCTCAGCATAGGTACCCTTTTAAATTTTTGTCACTACTTCTTAATAATCTAAATCTAATACCTTTAAACGGGCAATTCTCGTATGTGTGTATATATAATCTGAATCTCGGAAACGGCTCCAAGAATTTTTAAATTTAGTATGCAGGGGGTTTCGGGAGCGATACATCGATCTAGCTAGGTTTCATTTTTAGAAAACGTCGTTCAAAAAAAAATGGTCATCCAGATATTTTTCTTTATTCAAGTAAAAAGGACTCATTCTGTTTGTAAACTTATGAACTATGTTAGCTTATTTTACCAGGTCACTCAGAAAGTTTTGCGACTAACAGTTTTTGTCTATAGGATACTAGCTGGCTTTGATGTCAATTAAAACTATGACTATTTATTACAAAAAAACATAACATTCCAAATTCGAAATTCCCTCCACATTTTTTTACGAGCAAAATCAAAATACTCTGTCATACTGAAAACTGGATTTAAAACGAGAACATTTTCGCGCAATGATTTTGTACGATTTCAAATGTCGACTAAAACCAGAAGAATCGTTTGAAAGACTTCGAATGGTGTTCATAGAAAAAAGCCTTGCTAAAGCGACTGTTTTCCGCTGGTTCAACGAATTTATGGGTAGTCGAGTAATTTTGGCGAACAAAGAAAGAAGTATGACGGTTGTTACATAACAAAACGTGCTGGCTGTGAAAATTTTAATTCAAGAGAATAGGCGAATTACATATGAAGAGGTTCAGCATATACTGCTGATTGGATCGGGAAGTGTGTATGAAATTCTACACAGGCATCTTCGGTTATGGAAGATAGTTTCACGCTGGTACCGTAAAATCTAACGCAGGCTCAGAAGGAGGTTCGGGTGCCGAGACATGATAGCAAAATTTGTAGCAGGCTCGTCTCGGCGCGTTTAAGATATCATTACGGGTGATGAATCTTGGATTTATCAATATGATCCAGAAATGAAGCGTCAGTCGACCGTGTGGCTGTTTCAAAATGAACCAACGCCTACCAAAGTGAAACGAGCCAGAAGTGCAGGCAAAATTTTGACGCAAGTTTTTTTTCTTTGCCGGGTTATCTGGTGTCAGTACCCTGACGCGATCAAAAGAGCATCAATACTGAATGGTATGTTACCAAATGTTTGCCAGAAGTTTTTACTACTGCAAGCAGCAAGCGACCGAACACTGGCCTCCGTGGGCTACTGCTTTACCACGACAACGTGCTGGCACTCGGCGCTCAAAACAAGGGACTTTCTGGACAGCACACCGGTCAAGTTTGTAGGTTATCCTCTTTACAGTCCCGATTTGGCTCCGTGCGACTTTTTCTTGTTCAAAATAAAAAATCAACTCAAAGGAAAACAGTTTTCATCACCTGAAGATGCACTGGCTGCATTTGAGAAGGACATTGGAGATGTGTCTATTGCGGACTGGAAAATGTGTTATAAAAATTGGTTTAGACGTATAAAACTGTGTATAGACGCCAATGGAGAGTTCTTTGAAAATATATTATAAAAAAATTATAACCTGTTTTATATTTTTTTCTAGTATCACAAAACTTTCTGAGTGCCCCACGTAATCTAGTTTAAATTTATTTCACCCCATGGGAGATGGCACTACAGTGATTGATGTACATGCAATCCAGCCTGCTAGCGATCTTTTTTAGGATATTGTTGGAGCTGGCCCGTACTCTGCGCACCAGGAATGCACACCTCATTCGCATCGTTGCGTAAAAGCAATTAATATATGAAAGAAAGAAAGAAAGAAAAATAAGTTTAATTGTCACAGAAGCAAGTGCATAAAAGAAAAGAATAATAAAATAAAATAAAATAAAAAAAATCACGAACACAAAACAGAAATATGCGGCAGCTGCTGGCACGTCATGACTGTGACAAGAAGGCTTCCACTCAGCATGATGCTGTGCTATGGGGGACCCACAGCACAGCGCTGATTTTCAGTGGTCACCCATGTGCGTACGCGAACATTCCCGATGCGCTACAAAAACGGGGCAGCCCCACCTATACCCTGAAAGCGTTGTTGTATTGGACACAAAGGGCGTTGCACGACCTTTGGGTATATCTAGCCCAAATCCTGCCTCACCCCACATTCCAACCTGTATGGCCTGGAAAAAGTTCCAGCCCATCGTACACTATTGATCTGGTTACCATACCACTATTTAAAGATGTTTATAAGCTCCATTGGCAACCTATCCTTCTCCATCTTTCTCCACAATACGTCATAAGCAACCAGATCAGAAGCCTTGAATAAGTCGAGGAAGCTAGCATAAATCGGCGTCCCACGCTGTGTTTAGTAAGTATGTGATAGTATGCTTAATTAAGACACAACACTGCATTTTCTGTTGACAAACCACGCCGAAACCCGAATTGGTTGTCATGAACATTTACAGTTTTATTTATTTGTGTATTAAGCAGACGGTCAAACACTTTTGATATTTTGATATTATATTAGCTAGAGAGATGGGCCTATTGGATGCCGAGCGACGAAATGTAAGTTTGTACGCACAATATTGATAGATTCACCATGTAATTTTAAGACCTTAGACTTCTTATAGGTTTTCCTGTAATCTATGAGTAAAGAGCCATACTATGTATTTTTTTCAAAAATTTTGGTCCAGTAGTTTCGGAGTTAAGGGGGGGGAATGGTCAATTTTCATCGAATTTATTAAATATCTTTTAAAGTGTTTATTTTAAAATTATATAAAAAATATATTTAAGATCCTCGCAACAAGTCCTTTCATTTGATATGTCACTCGGTACTGTTAGCAAAACTTTTTTTTTTAATATTCTTGTTTGCGTCCCAAAAGTGACCCCTATATTCAAAATTAATTTATTTACGTTACACATTCGTGTTTGGGTCACAGAAATACATATGTGTACCAAATTTCAACTTAATCGGTCTATTAGATTCGGAGTAAATTGACTGTGACAGACGGACAGACAGACAGACAGACAGACAGACAGACTGACAGACAGACAGACACACGAGTGATCCTATAAGGGTTCCGTTTTTTCCTTTTGAGGTACGGAACCCTAAAAACGGCAATAAAATCATATCTGTTGTATGGGAGCCCCCTTAAATATTTATTTTATTCTGTTTTTTCGTATTTGTTGTTATAGTGGCAACAGAAATACATCATCTGTGAAAATTTCAACTGTCTAACTATCACGGTTCATGAGATACAGCCTGGTGACAGACGAATAGACAGACAGCGGAGTCTTAGTAATAGGGTCCCGTTTTACTCTTTGGGTATGGAACCCTAAAAAATGAAAATTGCTTGCGCGTGTTAAAATCTATTTCACCTTGACATTTCGATTGCCGAATTGAAGGCTCGCAGATATGAGATCGTTCGAACGGTAATAATATGCAGCAGCCACAGGCCCGTCGAGATTAGGATACAGGTACTGCATATTATTTTCGGACGTAGGTTAATAAGTTTATTGCCCTGAATGGAGGACTTAATTTATTAAGGCACCAATTAAATGTCGATACGCAGCCACAAACCCCCGTTAAGGTTGACCTACAAAATGATATACAAAAAACCTTCTTGGGACCTTAGGTAATATGAATATCAATGCCTTAGTGTGGCCTGTCGTATTTTTGTTGTGACTGTGCTAAAAAATAAATACCTTGTTTTATATGTAGTAAATCGTATATAACATAACAGTACTTGGTCGGCCGAGCTCTGCTCTGGTGAAAAAAGAGAAAACTAATTTTTCCAGATATGAGACCTAGCTAAATCGATTTTTCACCCCGTTAACCCATTTTTTTTTTGGGTGGGAAATTATCAAATAACTTCTCCCGCTCTGGGCGGAGCGGGAGGGCGTGTCAGACTTTTACTGACTAAAACCCACCCGTGTTCCTTCGGTTGCCCTGTTGCCGGGGGCCACGATTTCCCTAGCGGTTTTCTTCGAACCCCCGGCAGGCATTGGCCCTAGCGGACCCCGTCACTTCTGCTGACATCTCTTTGAGGCGCGCGTGGAACACAACGCGCCGTCGACCCGGGCTTGGTCCTTATCGGACGGCCAGCTACCCATTGCTCACCGTCCGCAAGCCCGCGCCTACGGTGGCCGGAAATCGGCTCGCGATTCACGCCCCGGACGTCTCCTCCTGCGGCGGTTAGGGGCGTGAGGGCGCGAAATTTGCCTCTCCCTCACGCGTTCCGCCTAATCCTTCGCGAGCATTACCGCTTTGCAGAAGGAGGTGACGGCCTGCCATTTCCTCTCGCTCCGTACCATGGCATGAACTTGGGCCGGACGCGAGAGATCACCGTCGCCTCTACGAGGACACGGCGTTGCTCCGCCCAAGCCGGGCAGTCCTCCACCGTATGCTCCACCGTGTCCTCCGGGCGATCCACACAATGGTGACACCCGGGCGTTTCCTCCCGCCTTATCCTGAACAGGAACGGAACAGGCGGAAGGTGAGATAAACCCCTACATTGCAATTTTCATCGAAATCGTTAGAGCCGTTTTCGAGAACGTGATTACAAAATATAATAATTGTATTTACAAATATTGTTTAGTATAGGATAACATCACGCCTTGATTCCCCGAAGGGTTTGGCAGAGGCGTACCCATAGTACACCCACATTTCGCCAGTTATGTTTAAGTCCCATGTAATAGGACGAGCCTATTGCCATCAACCGGGCATAAATCCAGATTCCGGGCTACTACTGAGATATTAGAAAAACCCAACAACACTCCTCCTGGCGTCCCCAGCGCCTTTGAGATAATGATTCATCTTGCAATTCTACAAAACGAATAAGGAAAGAATCGTAAATAAAGTAGACACATCTAAGAATAATAACATTCATTTATGTTCAATTGTCCATACATATCATATTTTAAATCATTTTACAGCCAGTGTTGATTTATCATCATCATAGTTATAATAAATTAAAAATTCTATTCACATACAAGTTTCTATTACGACTAATACAGGCTAGATGCTATACATCGACCATTGACTTCTTTAATGATTAAACAATAATAAATTACAACCAACTTAAAAAAGAACTTCACAAAACCATCTCCAACTCTTGCATTATCAAAGATAAGATTGAAATTCGATTGACAATAAGTATAGTATCAGCAAAAAGAGGTTGGTAGTTTCTGATAAAAAAGAGGTTGAAAACAAAGGCGGTACGAACCTTTTTCGTGGCGATGGTTAAGATAAGATGGCTGGTGACAAATATGTCTGTCCGAGATTTATAGAGCATCTCGTTATGATTGCAAGTGGGTATTTGTAGTGCGGGAGCTGGGTTTCAAAATGTAATGAAACATTTATTTATTTATTTATACTTTATTGTACACCACAAAAATACACAACAAAAAATAAATCAAACACTAATGATAAATGATAAATGATAAATGATTTTATTTCTGTAAGTAGGTTTGTACAAACACTTTTACACGTCAATCACATTTTAAAACTAGATGAGGTCGGCGTTTCCTATCTGACTACTCTGAGAAGAAAGGCCGAAACAAACTCAGAGGTCTCAGTCTCTTTTAAAGTCCAGACATAATCTTGGTCAGATCATGTGAAGGCCATGTGGATTGGTGTCTGAAGTGGTCTTTTGAGGAAAGCACCACACAGATTGAGAGGGCCTGTCCAGTCAGTGCACGCATTTGTCAGTTATCGTGCAGCTCAACTCAGAATTTAAGGAGCTCAACGATTCGACGAACAATACCAAAAACAGGACATTTGGGTAGGCCACTTAAATTACTCAAACTGTCAGACCATGATTAGAAGTAACTGAGAAAATATTAAAAACAAAACAAAAAGGAATGACCCACAGAGTCTTCACATTCACAATAATTAAAATAATAAAATACTTTAAAAGTAAATATTCATGTCATTGTTTATATAAAATTAATTAATGTCAATGTGTATATAAAAACCAAGAAATAATCTTGGTCTGAGCATTTCATTTGAGGACCATGTAGATTTGTGTCTGAAATGGTCTTCTGAGGAAAGAACCATACAGATTTGAGTGGACCTGTCCAGTCAGTGCACGCATTTGTCAGTAATAGTGTAGCTCAACTCAGAACTTAAAAGGAGCTCAACGATTCGACGAACAATACCAAAGAAGGGACATTTGGGTAGGCCGCATAAAGTACTCAAAACTGCCAGATTATCATTAGAAGTAACTGAGAAAAAAATAAATAAATATATAAATGACCCACATAGTCCTCACATTCACAATAATTAAAATAATAATAATATTTTACTTCACAAGTAAATATTCATGTCATTGTGTATATAATTTTAAAGTTTGCAAAATAAACAAAGTTCCGAAAGTAAAAAATAAAAAAATATAATTGGAGCAGCTCAATCCCAAGCCTTTTTGTCCTCAACGTAATCTTTAACGGTATAAAAAGCTTTCTGGCACAACTTACGTTTAATGAATGATTTAAATTTATTAAGGCTTAGATCTTGTGCGTGGCTTGGAAGTTTATTATAAAAGCGTATACATTGACATCTGAACGAGCCACCTATTTTCTTGAGCCTTGTTGTAGGTACAACAAATTTGTGTTTGTTTCTAGTATTTATGTTATGGATATCACTGTATTTTTTAAACAATTTTATATTTTTATGGGCATATAAAAGATTATCAAAAATATACTGAGAAGGCACAGTCATTACATTAATCTCCTTAAATTTATCTCTGAGAGAGTGTCTCGGACTTAATTTATAAATTGATCGAACAGCTCTTTTCTGCAAAACAAAGATAGTCTGAATGTCGGCGGCATTTCCCCACAACAGAATACCGTACGACATTACACTATGAAAATAGCTAAAGTACACTAAACGGGCTGTCTCTATGTCAGTCAAATTACGAATTTTTCTAACAGCATATGCTGCGGAGCTTAGCTTTTTTGACAATTTATCTATGTGTGGGCCCCACTGAAGCTTAGCATCCAAAGTTAAGCCCAAGAAAACTGTGCTATCTTTAGGATTCAATTCTTCGCCCTTTATTAACACACTAGTTTTCACCTGTCTAACATGAGGTAAGGTGAACTTAATGCATTTGGTTTTTTTTTCATTAAGGAGTAAATTGTTAACATTGAACCAGTGAACTACTTTTGAGATCGCGCTATTTACATCGTCAGTAACCAGCTGCTGACGTTTAAGTTTAAACAAAAGTGAAGTGTCATCCGCAAACAACACTATATCATGGTTATCCTTTATGAGGTAAGGCAAGTCATTAATATAAATAAGAAACAAGAAAGGGCCAAGAATTGAGCCCTGAGGGACTCCCATTGTTACTATAGATCCGGGAGATCTTTTTCCATTAACGTCAACGCACTGAATCCTATTACTCAAGTATGAAATAAGAAGATTCAGAGCGCTGTTCCGGATCCCATAGTGGCGGAGTTTCCTGATTAATGTTTCATGAAGAACGCAATCAAACGCCTTGGACAAATCACAAAATATACAATGGGCGGCCTTATCGCTTTCCGCGATCTCTTCCAGGCAACCATTCAAACATTCCTCATTTTAAGGGTTTTTTTTTAAATTACATTCTTTTACGTATTTTGAGACTTTTTTTTTATTTTTTGTTATTTTTATCATTAAGGTAAATAGTATTTAAGTAAACTTGGTATAAAATAATGAATTAGGTAATTACATTTTGTCTTTATTTCAAGACTTCTAATATTAAATATTGTTAAGAATTTTATTGTCCTACAATTACCATATACAGTGTGAACTCATGACGCCTGTGATACAGGTTTATCTAACATTATAAATTTATAATACCTTTGTAAATTATTTCTAAGATTTTATGTTAATATTTTACCAATTTTTAACACTGAATAAATATTTATTATTGTTATTATTTATTTATTTTGAAGTGCTCGTATTTATAATTTTTTTTTTACTACTTACAATAAGGTAGTAATTTATCTTCTTATTGTGCAAGTGTGATGGTGATGGTAAGTAACGGAAACACCATCGCAAAGGGTGATGCTTGGCTACTTTGCTTTCTATTTTAAAACAACACAATTGTGTTTTGTTAATTAAATTATCAGCCTAGCCTTTTCCCATGTATGTTGGAGTCGGCTTCCAGTCTAACCGGATGCAGCTAAATACCAGTATTTTACATGAAGCGTCTGGCAATGTAACCTCCTTAGCTTAGTTACTGAGTAACACGATACCCCTTGTCAGATTGTAATTATTGTAAATCTTCAAAATATGAGAGCCACGCAATATTTCCAAGACACCGTTCCGGGTGCATTTATGCGTCGGAATTAAAGATAAACCGTATCCTTTTGTCGTCTTAGGCACCCAAAAGCCTGGGATCGACTGACACTCACCGCTACTAAAATGACTTATAAAAATCTAAAATATGATCTCAAAAGCAAAAGCCAGACTCCCGGTCAACTGCTTAGTATGCCGCACTCATACGGAGCTCAGCTACTGTTTCCACGAAGGCGCGCCGAATAATACCGAGCATTGCCGAGATGCAATGACATTTGCATGACATTACCATGTCTAACACATCATCGAGATATGTAGCAGACGTGAGCTAGCCCTGGTTGGCACGAGCAATATTTTTCGCGTACTGGATTTTCAACGCACTGCTTACCGCTGAGAGTTGAAAATCGAACAGTGTGTTTTTTGACAAGCTGGGATGCGCTCTGTTGGATTCTCAATGCTCGGCTCAACACCGAGAGTTCAAAATACAATGCGCTATACAAAATTTTCGCGTTAAAACATCGCCCGTGCGTAACGTAACTTTTATTTGCGAAATATTTAGGTGAAAAGTGCGTTTTTTTGTTTTTGTTATTCATTGAAGGTTTTTAGAAGAAAGGACGCCGACTGTGAGGTATTCTCTTGGGGGCGATAAAAATGAGAGTTTATTGCTCTTGAGTTCAATAGCGACGGCGTCCGTCAAAACGTATGAAGGACGCAACGAGTTTTATTTTTACTTTTTTAAATGTAGACCAGCCAGTATCTTCGTTTGTATTTTTTTCTTTATTCCTATGGGTTTGGGTAATTATCATTTTACAGCCTTTAATCTGACCTAAAGTCAACCTTCACCCATCTGTGTAATGGATGAAAAGTAATAACTAGTTTAAAAAAAGTCATTTTTGAATTTTTAATTAATCACGGTCTGGCCAGGATTCTTTTATTAAGTTACTAAAACAACTAAAATAAAGAATAAAACAACGCTTGTTGCGAGTTAATTGAGGACCTCGGAAATACAAAACTTTAGTGTTTCTGGGGTTACTGCTGTTAAGTAAGTGCTGGTAAATGCTTATAAAAGCATCCTTCTATTGATTCGACAAAGAGATCTATTTAAGCGAATTTCAGAAACGGGATTTCAAACCATACTACAGTAAATGCAGAATCTAAATTCGTATAGATCAAAAACTAGGCACTAACTAGCTTTTGCCAGCGACTTCGCCCGCAGTGGTCTCCTTTTAAGTGAAGAAGTACACCTTATTAATACCGGATTTTGCCCATTATTTTTGTGTTTTGTCATATATTGTGACTATTGTTTACCTCCTATATTTACCTTTTTGGGAATAAAGGCGAGATTTTTATTTATAAAAAAAATATTTATTTTATCATTTATGTACACACAGTAAAATACATACAGATACGACATAATTATAATTTTGAATACAAAGGTACTGCTTATTTATGCTCGCACAGGTATTCTTTTTTAAATTTTAATATTTTTTTCTGAAATTGATACCGAAAAAAGCGATCATAATAGAAATTGGCATACCACCGGGCAGGCTTCGGAAGAATGCTTCTGATATTTAGTGAGTGAGCATTCTCCTGTCGCTTATCCCAATAAAGTTTGACACACAACTCTAAAACATCTCACAACGCCAGTTTTTGTGGTCCTCCGATACTGGTGAATGTGTGGAGAGCATTTATCTAAAGGTGTGGACGAACGTTTTAGTCATTATCGCGCAGACGCAGCCGAGAATGTCGCTATTATCGCGCGCACGCGCCGCTTGCGTAGACCGTAGAAATTTATAGAAGGGACGAGACGGCTCGTACTTATGATTATAAAAAAACTTGCCAAGTACGTGTCGGACCACGCACAATGTAGGGTTTCGTAGTTGGGATGAATTTATTCCAAATACAAACTTAACATTGTAGTTGAAAAACATTTTCTTTCATACCTACATTTCAACTGCAAATGTAAGTTTGTTCACACAATATTGTGAGATTTACCATGTTATTTTAAGACCATTGACTTCTTATAGGTTTTCCTGTAATCTATGAGTAAAGAACATTCTCTGTTTTTTTTTCCAAAATTTTAGGCTCATTAGTTTCGGAAATTAGGGGGAATGGATAATTTTCATCCCCATTTGTCAGTGCGGATTTCTGGAATAAAATCACATATCTAAGCGAAAGCATACCTTGTTATGTGTCTGTGTACCCTTTGAACAACAAAAGTTTTAAAATTTGTAATTATTAAGTACTTAAAGAAGCTGGTGAAAATAATCCACATATTTTATGTGCTACATAGAGACAGCTTTTAACTACTTAGTAAAAAGCTTCTTTTTCATCTAAACAAATTTAATAAAGCGAAAAGATTTGATTTTTTTGTATGTTTGTTTGTTTGTAATGAATAAGCTCAAAAACTACTGGACCGATTTTAAAAATTCTTTCACCATTTCTATATTATCAGTGAGTAATCATAGGCTATAATTTATAAAGATATCAAGCGGGCAAAGCCGCTGGCAGAAGCTAATTGCCGATAAAATAAGGACCTGTCTAACAGTTTCGTGTCTATGGTCAGGGATGTTGGATTCATCTCTCGAGTATTTGTGTCGCTCAGACAGACGTTATCTCGTCGTAAACTGCTCGTAAACCGCCGACCACCTGACTGTAGATAGTGTCCTCTTAAATTTTACTGCCATCACTAAGTATTGGGAGTTTGAGACAAATGGTTTGGAAGTGCATGCCACTTTGCTACTGATGCAGGAAAAAACTTGCTTTTTAAAAAGTGATGCTACTAGAAAACGCATAGATACAATTTTTTTTTTAAGACCGACATTTTTTTTTTTTTCGAATTAGTCTTATTGTTTCGGAAGGTAGGTTTACGTAAGATATGAGGCCCTCAGGCTAGGTGGAGCGATGATATTCACATGGCGGCTGGTAGCAGCTGGATGAGAGTTGCCGAGAATCGAGCTGAATGGCGTGCATTTGGAGAGGGCTATGTCCAGCAGTGGACTGCTGTAGGCTGGTTATGAAGATGATGCTGACTCATTGTTTCGACTGGTCGTAGAAGTATTCTTTTCTAGAAGAAAATGATGTCATATTTGTGTAAAAAAATGGAACCATATAACTTAACACATACGCGTTTATTCTGAAAGTGGACAACGCAAATAGATGTATAAATGTCAAATATTTCGCTGTTTTGATAAATTTGGCAATATTAATAAGAAATGTGGCTAACTAGCGAACTAGAATATTAATAATGAATTGCAATTATAACACTGAATTTGATGTTATAACCGTTTTAGGTGTAAAAAAGGCATTTGGAAACTTGCCAAATACTTTTTTACATCTAAAACTAAATATTCGGTGTTACGATATTAATTATAACATTTCATAATCAATATAGCGCAATATAGCGTTGGAAGGCCTCCCACAAGATGGATCGATGACCTTGTGAAGGCCGCAGGAATCCGCTGGATGCGGAAAGCACAGAATCGGTCGAAGTGGCGGTGCTTGGGGGAGGCCTATGTCCAGCAGTGGACGTCTTTCGGCTGAAATGATGATGATAATCAATATTTTAGTGCCCTAGTTAGCCACATTTCTTAATTCCATACAGTAATATTGCCAAATTAATCAAAATAGGTACCTAAATATTTGACAGCTATTTACGACGTTGTCAACTTTTAAGATAAACCCTCTTAACGTCCTCAAGAAAAGATGGGATTGTTGGTGTCTTACTTAGTCAAGTCAATACTTAAGTTAAGTTCATAAAACAATTACCAATCCAATCTAAACGAAACACATTTGTATGAGTGCCTATGCCTTTGTGCTAAAGTCATAACACCTTCCATTTCCATACAGAAATAAAAATAAACGGTCGCAGAAAATAGATTCTGACGTAAGTTTAGTTTCTAGGTTAAAAATAATACCCAATGCACATGGAATAGAACAATAATCTATTTCGTTTTATTTATTAGGAATTAAGCGAGGCTTTCTTCAATAAACGTTAGGAATCTAGTTCAAGCTGAGTTAGAGCTGTTTAGGATTTTATGGGAGACGATATCTTTGACTTTTCAAGGAAGTTCCGAGGTATAGTGTCTGTATACACGATTGTTTGGACTAGATTTTCCAATAGAAGAAAGAGCGTAATAAAAACTGCCCGCGACTTGGTCCGCGAGCGTATAACCTTCCTAAAGAATTGGGCTATCCAATGCATAAATAATTTTTCAAATCCGTCTTGCAGTTCCGGAGATTACCCCCTACATACAAACAAACAAATTTTACCTCTATAATATTAGTATTATCATCATTTCAGCCGAAAGACGTCCACTGCTAGACGTAGGCCTTCCCTAAGCACCGCCACTTCGAACGATTCTGTGCTTTCCGCATCCAGCGGATTCCTGCGGCCGTCACAAGGTCATCGGTCCATCTTGTGGGAGGCCTTCCAACGCTACGTCTTCCGGTACGCGGTCGCCACTCCTGAACCTTTCGGCCCCATCGGCCATCCGTTCTGCGAGCAATGTGCCCTGCCCACTTAAGTTTGGCAATTCTTAGGGCTATGTCGGTTACCTTGGTTCTCCTGCGGATCTCTTCATTTCTGATTCGATCACGTAGGGAAACTCCAAGCATAGCCCTCTCCATTGCCCTTTGGGTGATTTTTATCCTTCTGATAAGGCCCATTGTGAGCGACCACGTTTCAGTACCATACTCGCAACTTGCACTAGTCAAAGACTTTCGTCTTGAGTCACTGTGGTATATGTGGAACGAGAAGATATTGCGTAGCTTCCCGAACGCTGCCCAGTCGAATCGGATTCGACGATTGACCTCTTTCTCGAAGGTGAACCTACCTAGCTGAACAGTTTGTCCTAGATAAACATACTCGTCCACAACTTCGAGCGTAGCGTCTCCGATCTTCATGAGAGTGGGTGTCACATGGGCATTTGACATGCCCTTCGTCTTGTCCATGTTCATTTTAAGCGCATAGACACCGCAAGTACACACACATTTCGCCAATTATGTTTATGTTTCATAAGGAGGCGAGCCTTTGTCATCAACCTTTTCCTACAGTTGGTCGCAAAACCTAATAGGACACTCCGACCTAATGTGTTAGGTTTTATTTATTTTTATAATTGTTTGATTCGCTTGTTTTTTCATTCGTTGAGATTTTATTTTTAACTGTTCTCGTTTTTGGACAGTTCCTGCGTTTTCATACAGTTGCTGTCGATGATACGATGGTGTTTTTATATGAGCAAAATGATAAATACTTATTAACTATTGTTAGAAATTATAAACAAATATAATATAAATGGTGGTGTTTTATGTGCCGTTGAAGTTCTTGAGCTGACTCAGAGTTTTAGTAGCATACTAGCAGCGTCCTGCGGTTTCACCCACATAAGTCTTGATTTCGTGGGAATATCGCAATAAAAAGTATTCTATGTATTAATCCAGATTATAAACTATTTGTGTGCCAAATTTCATCTAAATCCGTTCAGTAGTTTTTGCGTGAAAGAGTAACAAATATCCATCCATCCTCACAAACTTTCTCATTTTTTATATTATAATTAAATAATTAATAATATAGTAGAATAGTAGGATCTGTGGCGTCTAAGACTTCCTCTTTTCGCGTTAGCATCCCGATGCTATATGTCGTGATACCAAATCTCTCAGAGATTGCCTCATATTGCATGCGTTCCTGTGCGCATCTGGGGCAATCCCTGGGGAGGTGATCAATGCTTTGTACGGTGTTGTCGTGGCAGGGAATGTGTTAGGCTAGGTTAGAACTGTGGCCAACCACGCGCAAGCCGAATTGGTCGCCGTAACTAAGCTGGGGCACCCCAATCAGATGGGTTAGGTTAGAATAGAACTGTGACCAACCTCGCGCAATCATTATATCGTCGGCGTAGGTGGAAAACTAAAGAACTGCGATTTTGGTCAAATTGACTTTTCCCCATTTTCGTAACACCCAAATCATGCCGCATAAATAAATCGCAATTTTCTCCAAACAAGAAAATTTTATTTTATTTGAGTGTTCAATAATATTTTTAGGTGCGCGAAATGGGGTGCGCAATCTAATTATTAGATGTTCTTGTTCAATTGGCCTTATTTTTTTTTAGGAGGGAAATGATCAAATAACTTCTCACGCTCTGGGCGGAGCGGGAGGTCGTGTCAGACGCTTACTGACTAAAACCCACCCGTGTTCCTTCAGTTGCCATGTTGCCAGGGGCCACGGTCTCCCTTTCGGAGTTTCCCGCTTTCCCGCTTTTTCGGGCTTTTTCGGTTCAATAGATACTTGGACTTACTTTTAAACTATACATGATTGTACAGTTAGCATATTAGGTGGTCCGAAGGGGCATTGATCTCTGGTGATTATTCAATAAGGTAGTTGACCTGCTCTGAGTAATTGTAATAATTCAGTCAACTCAATTGTTTATGGGACAATGGACACCATAATGACATAGCTTTCTACGGATTTTGGGCTAACAATAAGGAGGCTGCCAAAATGTCCAGACCTTTCTTTGAATACCTTTTCACACCTAAAACTGTGAAAAATGTAATCATATAAGACGCTCCCTGGTACATTAAACATTAGCAGTTTAAGTCCTATATCATGTAAGACGCTCACTGGTACATTAAACATTAGCAGTTTAAGTCCTTTAATATTAACCTCTCAAATGCCGTAATTACAGACACAATTAAAAAACCATTGTGTCTCGTGTAGATCTACGTTCCGGCATACCAAGGGTTAAATAAGCAATATTTGTATAAATATAATATTGTGTGAGTCTTTATAATGTGCACATATCGAAATGAGGGAATCTATGCTTAATTTTATCGACGGAAAAAAAAGAACTATTTTTTTTTAATAATTCCAAAAAAAAAATTAGATTTTTTAAAATATTTTTTCCGTATTTCATCACGTTCTCGAAAACGGCTCTAACGGTTTGGATGAAAGTTGCAATATAGAGGTTTAGGGGGGTGAACAATCTATCTAGCTAGGTCTCATATCTGGGAAAATTCATTTTCTCTATTTTCACAGCCTCGGGAATGTGATACAACGTTGGTATACCTGGACGACATGTTTATCTTTTTTCAACCTATAAGAGCTCGGTCGACCAGGTACTTATATTTAAATGACTTATCAACCATTAGGCTAGATTGTACTGTGAATAAAGTACCTATTCCCAACTGTGATACTTTAAAAAGGAAAAAAAAAATAGTACGTCTTTGAGCAAGCTTAACTTGATCAACCAGATTAGGCTGAGTTGGAACTGCAGTAGCAAAGAAAACACAATTAGGTGTAATGTCAGCTTAAGAAGATGGTTCGGTTATGATTCGTGAACACTAGGAAAACGATAAGTTGACTATAGTCGATGGGCGGTCCCAAGATCTTCTTTTAATTGTTAAGAACCGGAGAATTTGTGCTTTTTACGAGTTCGATGCATCCCATAATTCTTAGTGAGATCTTACCTTGACGTATAACACTGAAGAAATTATTAAGTAATTTTTATAAGAACTGGAGAACTCACCCTGTATGAGGTCTGGTCCCATCTGTCGATAGCGATGAGTTATATTCTTTGAAAAGCTCTTTAAATGGCAAATGTCGAAAAAGAAGTAGTGTAAAATAATATGGGTAGGTAGTACTACCTACCGTCCACCACCAATAGTGACGAATTTTAAGTCGAGCCTTGAGAGTAGAAAAGTTGGAGTTGTGCCATAAGATTAACTTCAAATCTTTTGGGGTGCGTGTTCCTACTCATCACCTGGAGACTTTCATGAAGCAGGAATTTTGGCCGACAGGTGTCGTGTGTTTTCGCGGAAGGCTACATGACACCACGACTCAGCGCATTACGTCGCCGACCGAACGTAGTAACTAGATTATGTAGTGATGTTTTTATTATGTATTAGTTTATTATTTTGTAAGATTATTTTGTGTATTTTGTCTATGTGCCTTAGTTGCTTGAAAACAAAGCTCACTCAGGGACAAATCAAACCAGAGTACCAGAGTACCACCAGAGTAGTTAGATAGATCTAACTCATGGTACTCTGGTTTGATTTGTACCTAAATGTTTTGGACTCAAGGTTTGAGTAAAACACGTTTGGTCTACCAAACGCGTTTAACTCAAACCTTGAGTCCAAAACATTTAGGTATGCAAGTACATCTTGACCATTTGCGTAACACACTTTCAGTCACAATACGAGAGTTTAGAAGCATATTGCTAATCCATTGCTTCATAGGTTTGGAAAAAATCGTCTGCTCAACAACGTAAATAACGGAATGAACGTAAGGTGAACTGTCAAAATGAAACCCATTGCGATCAACTGTCAATTTATGTGTGTTACGAAATTACCCCGTTGTTTTGGGTCTTTCAACTTACACACGACCCTATTCATCTCTCACAGAGTTCTCATAGCCACAGAGTACGGTAAATAGTAGATATAGCTAACAATCTTGTTAACAATAGAATGATAGAGCCTGTTGTCCGCGCCTCTGTGACATACTGCGCTTACGTAAAAGCGTAGTTTACTGTACGATCGTGTTGTTTTCCAATTGTGTCGACAAAGAGAATTTTCTGTATAAATAACTAGCAACCCGCCCCTGCTTCGCAAGGTTTTTACGACTTGAAAAAACATCAAGATTTCTTAATTATCTATATGTATTAAACATAAAACCTTCCGGAATAGGTACATTCTCTAAATTATGTTGAAAACCTCATCAAAATCCGTTGCGAATTTTAGAAGAACAACGCGGACATACAGACAAATCGTTTTATAATATGTATAGATTCAGCCTCGTTTTTCAGATTAAGTGAAACTTTTTGGTTATCTGGTTCAATTTACTTCGGTGAAGGAAGTAACACGGTTTAATTTTTAGTAAATATTTTTCGCGGTGAATTTTTTGTGATGAAAATATCTACTAAATGCTACCTCAAAATACCTACTTACAAGGTAAAATATCAAGTTAGAAAATATAATTTAATATTTGGATGTCTTGTTAGCATACATAAAAATAAAACCCAGTTACATCTACTAATTTCTTATACCATAAATAACTTTTTGAATCATACAATAGATATTTACAAGCCCAAACATTTGATGCTCCCCAAAACTATGTATGACACATAAATAATATTACAATCTTACGCAAATCAGTTTACCGTTAGCTCGTCAACGTTCCCTTTAGCGTCGAGTTGCGGTCAACGATGCGTTTGTTTGCTAATTTATTGTATTACATATGTATGTCGTATCGTCACGTACTTATTTAATAGACTGATGAATAATACTGCCTAATTTTAACTTGCTTTTATTAGTTTATCATTAGGAGAAGGAAAAATACTATAGGTTTAATACCCACAGTAGGTACCTACAGGTATACCTTATAATTCCTCCTAACAAAGGTATTTCTTATACTTAAAAGGAGACACCCATGTAAGATAAGCATATCGTAGAAGTTGTACAAATTACACAAATTAATTTCAGTTTGTTTTTTTTTTTAAATTAATCTTAAATTCTAAAAATTTTGTTTAATTTGATACTACAATTCTTAATAAAAGAGACAATAGAGCAGAGATTAATTAAGTTAGAATTTTAAATGAAAGGCAAACAGATAAAACAAAATGGACTTTTTTTAATCTTCAGAATTTTTACCTGTAAACATTGACATTGTAAAACGACCTAATAACAATAAGATAAAATTGTGTCGACATCATTGGAAAACACCACACTCAGTGATATCTGTATGACGTGTAATCCAACACAACGGCTCAGATAATAGAATTTATGGTGACTGCTGGCCGAGACTTATCCCACGCGTGTCCCACTCCCAGCCAATTGTACCAACTGTGGCTGCTCAAGTAGATGCAGGATAATGTGGGGTTTTGAGAAACAAATGACTTTCGTCATTTTGTTGTAATTTTGGTGAAACTCAGGAGACACCAAGGTCAAAAAGAATTGTGGTCTTTTGTTTTGGGTAGCATAAAAACAGGCGTGATCGTCTCTTGTTTTGAATGACGTAAGAGGTAGGTAACCAAGGGCTTGTTCAGGTACAATTCCGTAGCCGACTGCAGCCAGCAGCAGGCGACGGGTCGCCGCGACACTACTGGTTTCTATGTATTTCTATAAAATACACCGTGTCACTAGCTACGGAAACCAGTCTTGTACCTTTTAAGTCAAAGACTAGCTTGGCAAATTAGACAACCTTAGGCGATTATCACACTGCACCGCATCACGCTGCATGTTGCGTGTCAACGATCTGAATGAACGCGCGTGGATGCATTTTCTGTGTGTTGGACTGTGCGTGTTTTCTATACAAACGGAGATACTTACAAGTAACGTTAAAACACGCATTCACGCGCTACGCTGCGTGGGGCGTGACAGTGTGTTAATCGCCTTAGATCTCCTAATAAATGTCCTCGGAGAAAGGCCCTACATTAAAAGTATAAATGTATATTAAATGGTAGCAATATGTCTCCTGTTATAATCAGCATGCTTAGCAGAAATGGTTGGCAAAGAAAAGATGCTGCTGGTTATCCTGCTCGGCTAAACTAACATTCATTGTCATAAAACCCACTCGAGATTGAGCAACAGAACAAAAACGTACTATCTCCCTCAATCAAATAACATAGAAACACACACAATTAACAAAAACACACTCCTATTTCCACAATACACACAACCATCAATTTACCTGTAGTGGAAAACTCAACGAAAAACATAATCCAATATGTCTGCCGTTTCCGAATATCCGAAAAATGATACGGTGTCCACAATTCAGGGAAGTGGAAGCCGCATTTATCCAGTTTTCGAGTCGGGCATAAAAAGAGCGGGCGCGTTGCTCCCCTTCCCCCCTGGCGCCCTTCCCCCTCCCCCCTGGCACCGGGGGAGTGCGCTGAATCGATATGCAAGTAAAATGTACACCTGTAGTGACCATGGGTTTGGGATTTTCAGGGAATTTTGTTGTGCTGATTTTTGATAAGGTTTCTTTGGTTTTTTTCGTCTAGGTTTGTATCATGCTTAGATTGGAATGAAACCTTATGACGAGTCTCCACGAGTAAAATAACTATTTTATTGCATCCTTCGGATTCTGGGCTTTCAACTTAGTTATCAATTTCTGACCGATTTTTGCCTTAGATCTTGCCACAAAAGTAAGTACATGGTTCCTGATTTAAAAAGTAGCCATTCCCACGTTGATTTGTTTACTTTTATTTTTGCTCGATACTTTGACGTCCGATCTTTGGATACGGTCACTGCACAAATACACATAATTCTAAAAAAAATAAACATTTATTTATCAATAATCAATTTATCTCCATATTTTGACCCTTCCACGACCCCATCTTAATCCTACTCACCTCCAGACCTCATGGTCACCGCACACACCCTCAGTCAGGTGAGTCACTGTCGCTATCTGTTTGAGCGTGTGGGTGTATGCGTGTGTGTGCGTGCGAGACTGAACGGCGTCTGTCATTGTAGGACGAGCGAGGTGAATTGGCGTACGAAGGTGGTTATTAGAGGTTTTTAATTGGAACTGCTGGTCAATGTTGGTTTATCGACTGGTTGGTTTTTTTAGTTGCAAGTGCAGGTTGTGATGTCATGTGTTTTAATGTTGACTGAAAAAGTTGATCAAATGTTTGGACACTTACATTTCGATTTCGATGTTTCGGCTTGTCATTCGCAGAAACTGGTGCTTGTCAGTTTTTTTTTTAGGGATTTTTATTATTAGGAAATGATAATGACTGATGGATGGCGAGACATCACAACAAGAACACAACGACATTCCATCGTCAGTCACTTCGTCTTATCTACGTGGTCAGATTTCCGGCAAACTTTACTCTGAAGTGGGCAGAGCTGAAGGTATTAGGGACCAATGAACAAGGTAGGCTGGTGGTGCTTAATTCTGTAAAAAATTAGAACCAGCTTTGAAATTGATTGGATGCAAAAAATGCCCTAATGTTAAGGTTTTTTACAAAAGTACTACTGAATCAGTGTTGCTAGTAGTTTGCTTATACGAGTAAACTTTATACCAATACAACACACCCCTACTATCCATCGCCAGTTAGGTGTTGTTTTTAATATTTCACTGCGCGGACTAGAGACACGCGCGTCTCGGGGGAGCATACACAATCATACACCAACATACACAACACATAGACACTAACAAGATAAACTTTGCATACGTATTGTGTAGACACACCTTTATTTAGCCGAGATATGTATGTTAGGGTGCATTTTAGGGTTAATATTAAAGATATATTATTATCTTTGTGACTTTTATCTTTGAGGGTAAATAGGACATGTGGGATCAATGTTGTGCGCGCCTGCGCTATTTGAAACCTACCATTTATTTTGGTGGTCAGTGGCGGGTATTTTTTATTTTTGGAGTCTGATCCAGGTGCCGACTGCACAATAATTTCTTTAGTACTTAAGGGAAGTTCTCATTCACTTCATTTCTGTGTCCGGTAAATGGCAATAGGCTGACCGATTACAGTATTTTTATCTCACGAATCGACGCGCGCTTTCCTTGTGGTAACCACGTAAACAAACACACTGTGAACGTGTGTGTGAAGACCAGTAGCGTCAGCACATAGGTAACACATACACGCACACACTCACACTTCCGTCTTCACCATTGTCTAGGACGGTACCGAGAGCTCCTGCGCTTACACATTCACAGCGTGTTTGTACACTTGGTAACCACAAGTAAAGCGCGCGTCGCTTCGTGAAATAAAAATACTATACATGAGACCTACGTTAATTAGCAAAATGTATTACACTTCTGCCAAATCCTTCGTATTAGTGGCGTATTACTACGTAGGGATGCTATCTGTATCCTATCCATGGAATTAGTATGCACTAGATATATATAGTACGTGGGTATATTTAACAGATCCTATCATGCTGTCTGTACTCAGTAGGTACCTTACAACATTCAGTCCGATGTCCACAAAAGAAATCAATCAAAGAGAAATCGTTTTCTTTAATCAATTAGGTAAACATTTCCTTGGCAAGTCTATTACAAAGATTTCCACGTAGATCTAGTAAAAACAGCAGACAGTCGCATATCAATGGCGACGTAACTTCATCTCGACACATTCCCATGCAAAACTGAACTGAATCATGTGGGAACAAAGAGTAAGAAGTAATGGAGTGTTAGGGTCTAGCAAGTTGATCGAAACATCGGCGTAAAATTGCAGTCGTTAAGCAAATACTGTTAAAAGTTGTAGGACTTACGTATTGTGTAAAAATCTCGTTTGGGTATCCATTGGATGTGTTGCAGATGCAGATTGGCAAATCCTAGTACCTATCTGCTTTTAGGTATTGATCAACCCTTTGAACACTTAAAATTCATGGCGTTTAATCAACAATTTGTGTGTTTCGCGGACAGTGAAAGTGTTAAAAATGTAGCAAACATTTTAGAATAAAGTAAATAAGTTGCAGATAGGTATAGAACATAAAACCGATACGGTCAAACAATCCTACTTTTACTCTTATAAAAACAAAGACGCGTCGTACTCCATTTACTAAGTTATCCATGCACAAAACTGTGTTTACGTAACTTTTGCATAATCGACGCTTCTGCGCACTAGTAGTGTTGCGTTACTGAGAAATGCAGTATAAACTACAGATTTTTATTGAATTTACCTACAAGAGAGTAACACAAAGGCTATTGTTAAAATTGTACCTAAAATATTAATTAAAACCAATTTTTTTTTCTAGAGATTATAACGGCTTTGCTGTTTAGTAATATTTTTTCGAGATCTTTTTCTTCGTCTCGCTGGCACGACAGTCATTAAAATGTTGCTGGCCCAAACTTCGCCACTTTCACGGCGTTAGACGACGTTCAAAAAATCAATCTGCCTAGCCTTTTCCCAACTATGTTGGGGTTGGCTTCCAGTCTAACCAGATGCAGCTGAATACCAGTATTTTACATAGAGCGACTGCCTATCTGACCTCCACAACTCAGTAACTGGGTAAAACGATACCCCTTGATAAGACTGGTTGTCAGACATTCGGGCTTCTGACGACCCGTAACCACTGTCAAAGATCCACGAATGACAGCCTGGACCAATGGCTTAACGTGCTTTCCGAGGCACGGAGGAGTCTCGGTATGTAAAGATGGTCACCCATCTACGGACAAACCCCGGCAAGCGTAGCTTAACCTGTCGGATCGACCCGTGCAGCTGTTATTACTGAGTCACGAGCTCCTCGGCGTTAGCCGACGTTCGCACGGAGGTAATAAAATCGCGGCGGGATTTTATCGCGCACTGGAGTTTCAACTCTCGATGTTAAGCCGAGCGTCGAGAATTCAACAGAGTGCATCCCAGCGCGTAGAAAAACACACTGTTAGATTTTCAACTCTCGGTGCCAAGCAGTGCGTTGAAAATCCAATGTACACACGGCTACACATCAAGCTATACATTTCCAGTATAAGCTGACCTCGCATTGTACGGAAATCCTATACGATACGAGATCAGCATAAACTGGAAATGTATAGCTTGACGTGTAGCCGTGTGTACAAAAACATACCGCCGTGATTTTATTACGTCCGTGCGCACGTCGGCTTATCGGTGGCAGCGTAGAAGTAAGTTTGACTGCATGTCTTGGGACACAGAGGATAGGAGCATAGTTTACGACCTTGCTGAATTCACGTTTCGGGGTGAAAATCAGGTACTTTACCAACCTACCCCACGTTCTTTTCCAAACTCCGTGCAAATAAAAAGGCAACTTGCCTATTTCCAGTGAACGCGCAAGTATTTTATTTTTAATAAAAATAACGTAATAATTGCACATTTTTAGGCTTATCAAAATATATGAATTTAATATTCTAACTATGTTTATTGAAGAAATATTTTAATGTAACATTAATGTGAAGTAGAGCGGGAACGTGGAGACGTCATAACTTAAGTTAATTGTTATATTTTATACCACACATGATGTTTTCAAATTCATACAATATGGCCGATTTAATTTGGCAGTTCCCATCATAGGCAATGGTGCCGATTCCCTTGTTCACAAACTAAATTTAAGTTCAGTGCATCTTTTTCTTTCTATTTTATTGCGAAAAGGACAGAAGATAAATTTTTGTTTAGTCCTGTCAAATTAATCAGCGCCTGTCACTACTCCATACAAGTTTAGACGTGATTAAAAACTTGCCTAGTAAAATTACGTCAATTTATCTCAAGCGCTGATTAATTTGACAGGACTAAAATTTATCTTCTGTGCGAAGTTTGGACCGGCCAAGTTATATCGGCCGTATTGTACCTACATACATAACATCACGCCTGTATGCCTCGAAGGGTTGGGCAGAATTGTCGCCAGTTATGTTTAAGTTCCATGTAATAGGGGGCGAGAATATTGCTATCAATCCCGCAGAAAACCAAACTCCGGACTGTGACTGAGAAATCCCAGATGGAAAAACTCAATAACATTTTGCCTGACCTGGGAATCGAACGCAGGACCTCATTGTCAGCAGTAGCTCTTGCGACGACAAGACCGCAGACCGGCCTCGACTCTAGTAGAAAAAACAGTGGCACTCCGGGATTGCCGACAGAAATGAAAACTTGAACAATTAAAAAAAATACTTCCAAAACCTTTGAAGTAAAAATACTTGCATAGAACATTGATCCGTAAGGTAATATAAATAAAGAGCACAATCGCGTTTACAAAACCTTTAAAGTAAAAATACTTGCATAGATCATTGATCCGTAACGTAATATAAATAAAGTGCACAAACGCGTTTACAAAAATAAGGTGTCGGTAACGGTGTCGCGAGTTCAATTGTTTTTCCCATCTCAAAAATGCCCAACGCGCCTAAAGAAGTTTTCACTTCAATGATTTCATGGAAATTGTTCTACTAGAATCGCGTCACACCGTCGCGTCATACAGTATTCAAATACTAATTCAGAATAATATCATTACAGATCCGACACATACATATCTTCTTTATTCATCATCTGCCTAGACTTTTCTCAACTATGTTGGGGTCGGCTTCCAGTCTAACCGGATGCAGCTGAATACCAGTATTTTACATGGAGCGACTGCCTATCTGACCTCCACAACCCAGTTATGTACTGGGTAACACGTACGATACCCCTTGGTAAGACTGGTTGTCAGACTTTCGGGCTTGTGACGTCCCGTGACAACTGTCAAAGATCTACAAATGACAGCCAGGACCAACGGCTTAACGTGCTTTCCGAGGCACGGAGGAGTCTCGGTACGTAAAGGTCCAACCCATCCACGGACCAACCCCGGCAAGTGTAGCTTAACCTGTTGGATCGACCCGTACGGCCGTTATTACTTAGCCACGAGTTCCTCATATTTATCTTCTATATTGTGCCCTAAAATTGTTGAGGAGATGCGATACCCACTCAAACCACTACTACACTACCACTAGGTACTGATGGCTAAATATAACTTAATTAATTTAAAATTATTCTATCTATCATCTGAAGTTCTGAACCTGTGTCTGAACCCCTTCAAATAACGCCAGCATATTTGACATTTACTGTCGAAAAAAAAAACAATTAATAACATTAGTAGGTGCGGTAAAACTGAACCATAGACACGCCTCTGCGATGAAAAACATCTATTCACCCCATCTCCAGGGAAATATATAGAAAACGTCGCTTTTATAAACACTCAACTTTTTGTACCGTTTGATGTCAATTAATTTGTCCACGTAAGGTTTTTTATGGTATAAAAGAAAACACATTAAAAAAAAATTGGAAAACTTGTCAGTTGTGCGCCTGGAATTAGTACCTCATTATGTACTGTATAGTAGCAGCCCGGAGTCTAGATTTGTGCCCGGTTGATGGCAATAGGTTCGCCCCCTATTACTTAAACATAACTGGCGAAAGGTGGGTGTACTATTATAGCCCTGCCTTATCCTTCGAGAATTACATTATAGACGTGATATTATGTTATATAGTACACCGAGACATTGTTCGAATTCTGAATTTACAAAATAAGTGCTAGAAAATAATCAGGAGGTCTGATTGATAAACGAAAATTTGCTAAATAAGATTAACATACTTACGAGTCAACTAAATATAAAAATATTAACATTCTTACGATACGAGTCAAATAAATAGAGGTGTTTGAAGTTCGCCATGAAAAAAACAATAAAGACATTTTTCTTTAACCCTCTATATGTTCGTGAGGGTAATTTCGTCCGTTCACAGCCGCAGGCTTTACCCAACCTTGAATTTATTACACGCTGCGCTACTTAATGACGTGTTATTTGTTACAATTAGAATTGTACTGGAGTTCTTACACTTCTTACGTTTATTCGATTTGAATTTTTTTGGGATTTTTTATTTATTGGAAACGCTTGGTCGCTTGGACCACTATCTCACCTGATATTGAGCGATAGCGCACGTTTGCGTAGAAGTAAGTAATGTGACTTGAAAAATACCAGAATACCAGTTCCCGTATTTAAAAAAACGTTTAAAATCGAGTCGTAATCTCATATCAGCTTCAATTAATGTCAAAAACTTGTCAACAATTTAGGTAAAGAGATGTTTTTGACAGATTAAGACTGAGATTAGAATGCGACCGTTCTTCCGGGAATTAACCCTCGGTTAAATAGCACTGGGTTATAAAAAACGCAAATATAAGTACGCAGAAGTTTCATAGAATAAATTGAGAGACTAGATTAATTGAGTTAACCGCCTCTGAGATCTAGTGGTTAGACCACCTGTTTTAGACCCAGAGGTCAGTTCGATTCGGTAGGGCTATCTAAGTCCGCCTGGCTAGCTACCACCATCTTATCTGTCTGTCGCCATAACAACAATGTTGTTACATTGTTGTGTTTGGGCAGTTAGAGGTAAGATAGCCAGTTCCTCTGTGGTTGAGGATTCCGGGTGAAGCTCGCTTCCACCTACGGCCTGATCATCACTTACCATCAGGTGAGATGAAGGCTAAGAGCAACTCCGTTGTGGTAAAAAAGAAACATATTCAAGTCCGTCAAAGGAATTAAAAATAACACACAATATTATTTTATCGAAGTTTTTAAAATAAAATGGCAGCTTTTATTGAATGTAACAATAATTGTTTCAATATGTTATGCGTAACTATAATAAAGTAGGTACTTAAAATTAGGTATATAAGCATGTATCAGAAAAGTGTGGTCATATTCAAGGGTGTTGTACACACGGCTACACATCAAGCTATACATTTCCAGTTTGTGCTGATCTCGTATTGTATAGGATTTCCGTACAATGCGAGGTCAGCTCACTGATCAACTTTCTCCTCCATGGGAACAACATCGTCATCGTGAAAAAAAAATCTGGCGCTCTATACTGTGATATACCTATTTGTAATAGTGGGTATTTAGGGTTAAGTCTGTACGTTATGTGCCGCGCGCCAGTCTCCGAATACACAGCGAAGTCCATGTTTCATTGTGCTCCCGATTCTTCCAGTAGTTCCCATATTCTTCAGTGGCGACGAGGATAATAATTCTACGCGTGATTCGTGCAATAGTTAATAAAATAATATCAGTATCACCAAATAGGCCTTTTTTTTTGGGTGAGAAATTATCAAATAACTTCTCCCGCTCTGGGTGGAGCGAGAGGGCGTGTCCGACTCTTACTGACTAAAACCGACCCGTGTTCCTTCAGTTGCCATGTTGCCGGGGGCCACGATTTCCCTTTCGGCCCTTATTCGCAGCCCCGGCAGGCATTGGCCCTAGCGGACCCCGTCAATTCTGCTGATATCTCTGTGAGGCGCGCGTGGAACACAACGCGCCGTCGACCCGGGCTTGGTCCTTATCGGACGGCGAGCTACCCATTGCTCACCGTCCGCAAGCCCGCGCCTACGGTGGCCGGAAATCTGCCTGTGATTCCCGACGCCCCGGGCGTCTCCTCCTGCGGCGGTTAGGTGCGCGAGGGCGCGAAATTTGCCTCTCCCTCACGCATTCCGCCTCCTTCGCGAGCATTACTGCTTCGCAGAAGGAGGTGGTGGAGGAGGTTTTTTGTCCGTCTTGTAGATTATTAAAAAATATTGAACACGTATTTTTTATTTTTTGACGTAATCAAAAGATTACGGCGATACATTGAGTTAAAATGTGGCGTGAGGTCACGCCTTGCTAGATTTAATACTGCGTTGTGACGTAGCGAGCCCCCACTTTTCTAAAGTTATTTTTGATTAATATGATAAAGCAAAAATACGTGTCTAATATTTTTTTATTATCTGAAAGACGGACTAAATAGAATTTCTTTTTTTTTACCTAGGCAACTACCCTATTAAGAAATGTCGATCGGTAAAATTATTGAGTTCAAAGTCCACAGTGACGATTGGCGGTTGTAGGTGGAACGTTTATAACAATATTTTATAGTTAACAAGATCCCGGGATTTTTTTTCGCGATTACTATGTTGGTCCATTGGAGAAAGTTGTTCAGTTTAATGGTCTGTACCAGGGATGTTACGGAGCTTCGGTTCCAGTTCCGAAAGGTCGGAACTTCCGATTAATTTTACACCTCCGATTCCGACTTCGGTTCCGATAATTTTGAATCGGAGTTATACCGAAGTTCGAAACGCAGCGATGCACGTGACTAGAGAGCGTACAAACAAGTTTTAACTCATCGCCAGTGTAATTTTAGTTTATTTTATACACGCTCGCGCTCGAAGTCTCAGTCTATTGTTGAGACCTGAATTATATTTCAATTGTTTCATTAATCCTTCCCATCTTTTTTCTACTTCCACCTGCAACTCCAGTTTCAGTTCAGGTTTCGATTCCGGTTCCAATTCCGATCAATCAAATTTAAAACCTCCGATTCCGGTTCCGGTTCCGGTAAATGACTTCCGTAACATCCCTGGCCTGTACCACACCTTTCTAGTACATTGTTTTAACTGTTGCTGTTCAATGACTATGAACAGCAACACAAAAACACAAGGTCGATAAAACTAATGAAACACACAAATGCCTAATGCCTCTTATTGCGTAACACACGATCAATTACAATCTTTTTTTTTTATTTCATCTTGCAGGTCAACCTAGGAGGTTGTTGGCTGCTAAACCGGATTTTCCTGTGGCTGTCTCAATAAATTAAGGCCTCCAGCCCGGGCATAAAACTTAGAAACTAGGCGACTACACGCTAAGGGCACCCCCTGTGGGGTACGGTCCTCGGGTTAGGGCGTTGCTGGTGGAGGACAGCAAGGGACAGGCTGGATCGGATTAATATTATTATTATCAATTACAATCTGATTCATTTCGAAGGAAATTGCTAATCTATTGCTTATTATGTTCGAAAATGTTGTCTGCTCAACGACGTAAATAACGCAATGAATGTTGTTGAACTGTCAAAATGAAACGGATTGTGATTGATCGTGTGTTACGCAGTCACCTTAGCTATACAGCTTCCATCTTTGTTGCACGACACTTCAATATTCATATTTTTCAAGCGGCTGTATTGGCGACATAGTAGTAGATCTTTTTGATTCAATATCAGGGGGTGTGAATGCCTCCCCTATTTTTTCAATCACTTTCGCGAACATCATAAACATTGTTTCGGCTAAAGAATCGTCTTCAGTTCTTAAGTTAGTTTCCTTATAATTAAGCAAACTAAATTTTTTTGGGCAGGTCCGGTGGACTTTCTTGAATCTTTTTTGCCCTATATTTTCGTATTCAGGTGTCAAGAATCCAGGTAGACTTACTATCGCATCTTTATCTTTAAATCTTGCCACTTGCCTAGCATCTGGAAATATTTTTGATAAAATTCGATTTATCGTGCCATCGTCCATTTTCACCTGTTTTGCATGATATTCGTTAATTACTACTTTAGCTAATACTATAGTCGGTAGCAGTAGAACAAAATGTACGAACATTTTTAATTCTTTGTACGACATCGATCGGTCGAAACGCAATTGTTACTGGGGTTATCAAATGTGGCGTGAAATGTGATCAGGTTTTATTGCTTGCTAAGTTTTCAATGCTTCTTCACTTGCCGTTTCAAAATCTGAATTTAAACACTTTTTTTCGTCATTTTTCGTAAAATTTTATGTTCTTAGTAAAATGTACTTATAACATTTTGCGTAATATAGGTATATTCTACGGAATAAATACTGCAGTTAAATTACAGTGTATTAAATTTCAAAAAAAATATAGTAATTGTAGATTGGTTGTTTTTATGGGTTGCTCGAAGGTTAAGCTACGCTTGCCGCGGTTGGTTCGTGGATGGGTGACTATCCCTTACATAATAAGACCCTTCGTGCCTCTTTCGTAGAATTTTGACAGAAGTCCAAAAGTCAGATAACCAGTTTACCCAAGGGGTATCGTATTACCCAGTTTTTGGGTTGTGGAGGTCAGATTGGAATTAGATCCATTTAAAATACTGGTATTCAGCTGCATCCGGTTAGACTTAAACTGATCTCAACTTAGTTGAGAAAGGGCTAGGCAGATTGATTTTCTAAAAGAATAAATGTTGCTGTTAAATTAAGGCATAAAACTACTACTATTTTTAGAAATATCATTAATCGGTAGGTTTGTCGTTTTGTTGTTATTTTCTTGGTAAATCTATACTATTCTGTACTAATATTTAAAAAGAGGTCAAAATTGTGAGTTTGTATGTAGGGGCTAATCTTCGGAACTGCTCATCCGATTCCGAAAATTCTTTCACTAATGGGAAGCTACAGTATTGTCGAGTGTCACAGGAAATTAATATAAATTTTAGGGAGTGCCTCTGCTAGTGGCTTGAGAGGCGCCACGGCGTCCTCACCTTCCGCCTGACGCAGGTACTCACCGGACACGGCTGCTTCGGGAGGTTCCTGTTCAGGATAAGGCGGGAAGAAACGCTCGGGTGTCACCATTGTGTGGATCGCCCGGAGGACACGGTGGAGCATACGGTGGAGGTCTGCCCGGCTTGGGCGGAGCATCGCCGTGTCGTGGAGGCGATCGGCGGCAGTGATCTCTCGCGGCCCTGGTTCAGGCCATGGTACGGAGTGTTAGGTTTCAATTGATTAATACGTAATTGTTGGATATTGTACTGGCAACACCCAAAGATTTGGTGTGTCAAAATGGGCATAACAACGACCTTCTGGGTCAGACGCTCGTGACGGTAAGACGTGCTTAGTGGCTGTGTCGGTAAAAAGATAGATTGGCATAGGATTGGTTGGAAATCTACTGTAAACGGAGGTAACCTGTTAGTTTTATGGTAAATATCAGAATACTGATTGAATTGTGATATTATGTGGGGAATAGGAGATGTGATGGTATTGTGCAGAATATTGAATTTGATGTTGGCAAAGAAATATAAGTAAATGACTGACAAATTATCTTGGTGTTTCATATTATTTTCCTTATCCCTGAAATATTGTAAATATGTAGTTTTATTAAACAGTTTTAGATTATGATATTGGGGTAACGACTTCAAGATTCATTAGGGTATTAGTATCTATTTTGAGGTTAAATAATTATATTCGGAATTAAATTAGTTATTTTAGAGCAAGGATAGTTCTTATTTCATTAGGTTAAATATTTTTACTCGAAAAAAAAGGTTATTGAGGTTAGGTTAGGTTAGAACTAGACACCCTACGCACGAGCCAAGCGAGCGAAGCGAGCGTTGCCGCGGCAGCGGCCGGCGAGTGCCAAAAACGCCTAGAATATATAGAAAAAGAAATACTTCAGTTAGAGTTAGTTAGTTGGAGTTCTGATTACTGGAAGGAATTCCATAAACGTCGCGCCGCCGCGCCGGTGTCCATTATGTGAGCCAGCGGTGCCGGCCACAGTATGTAATGTGCCGGCAGCCGATGTTTTTAATCTCGGCTACCGGCAGTAATGTCATGCCGGTTCCCAATGGCGTTATTTTTGAGAGCCGACGCCGGCAGCGGAGGCACTCCCTAAATGTTATATTAAAATAAGAAATTTCACGCAAAGGAATCTCGGACAGAAGCTAGTCTGATATACAAATTCATAAAGCAACTCAGCCTATCAATGTGTAATTAATAGTGTTTTTGGTTTTTGTGCTAGCTACTTACGATCTAGCACAGCCGTGAAATGGTCGTTCAAATGTAATCATCAGTGGCGATGGCTTCAAACAACTCGATTCCTACCGGCTTCCCTTCGGAAATTCGGAACACAACCACTCTAATCGTCATTGAATAATCAAACTATAAGTATTTGATACACCATTAAAATTAAAACATTACAAAACGCCTACATACATACATACATAAAAAATTGTCTTAATATCCCAACAACAAAACACTTTGCCTAAAATAACTCGTAGGCGCGGCCGGCTTATCGTGAATTCAATTTCCTTACAAAATAAAGTCCATCATGACGTCACTTCGGTCACGTGACACCGCGATATCTATGAGCCGGGTAAGCCGATCTGTAGCGAGTTATTGTAGGCACAGAGTAGCAGAAACGTGCGTGCGGGAGCGAGAAGGAATTATTGCTATTGCACCACCTCTTTCTGGCACACGCATTTGATTCGGTAGTTTTCGTTGAATTTCGCAATACTTTCGTCTAGGAGTTCGGAGCTCGTAAACATTTCATTATTCGTATGACAATGTGTGGTTGTTTTTTGACGTAATCGCATTAGAACCATATTAATTTGCATTTTGTTCGCTCAGTATCAATTGAATTCATTAGTTTATCATTACTAGTAGTATTAATATTTGTTTGTAGTTATAGGACAGTGATTAACATAGTGTTTCGAGTTTATTGGATGTGAAAGTAAAGTACGTTGTAATTAGGTATTTGGGGTAAGTAGATAGTTTAATAAGTTGAAATTACTTATTTAGAGTAGATTTGAAAAGTAATTAGTACGATCTTATTAGGATGGCAGCATTAATAGTTTTAAAATGTTGTTTAACTGATTATTTGCTTTGCGAAGAAACATGCTTTTCAAGGTTAAGTTTTGAAAATAAGAAACACATAATTAAATTAGGCCGTGCTCGCCCAGATATGACTACAAATTACAAACGCCGCGATGGTTTTTTCAAACATTTTAATGTTTCCCTTTACGATAAATATCAATGGCTGACTGGCAGCTGTAAATTAAATAAAATGTATTGCTTTCCTTGTTTACTTTTCTCAGATTCTAGTAGTTTATGGAATAAAGGAGGTTTTACAGATATTAATAATCGGACGAATTCAACAAAAAAACATGTTCAAACTGAAAAACATATTCGTAGCTGTTTAGAGTTACATGAGTTTGGAACTACTAGGATAGAATCATTTTTCGCAAATTCGCATGAAGCTCATAATAGAAAAGTAGATAGAAATAGAAATTTAATGAAACGGTTTATTGACACCGTAATTTTGTTAGGTAAACAAGAAGTAGCTTTTCGCGGCCACGATGAAAGTCCCAATTCCGATAACCGCGGTAACTATATCGAAACTTTGTTATATCTGAGCAAGTATGATACAGTAATGGACTCGCATTTAGAACTATGTTCTTCAGTTCAGAACCCCGTGTTTTCTGGTCTCTCTAGTGATATTCAAAATGATTTAATACATAGTATTGCATCCGTTTTACGAGACCACATTAGATTAGAGATAGATAAAGCTCAATTTCTGTCTGTAATGATTGACGAAACTCCCGATGTCAGTCATAGGGAGCAATTAACTGTAATTTTTCGATATTTATCTGAAACTGGAATCGAAGAACGATTCCTGGGTTTTTACGATGTTAGCGGAAGTCGAACTGCTGAAGTTTTATCCAAACAGTTGTTAGAAATACTTGACCAGTATCGTTGTAGGAATAAGTTAGTTGGTCAGTCTTACGACGGCGCGGCAGTTATGTCTGGAGAGCACGGTGGAGTACAAGCGAAAATTCGCGATGCATGCCCTATGGCAATGTTTGTCCCATGTTACGCTCATATATTAAATTTAATACTTAGCCGTTCCCTTGAAAATATTCAGGAACTGAAAACGTTTTTTGGACACGTAAATAGTATTGTTCGGTTTTTCAACAAATCAACTAAACGGTCCAACCTTCTCAAGGAAATAGCTGACCGCCGTATGCCCGGAGTATCAGAAACCCGTTGGCACTATCACTCACGCATTATTAATGTAATTTTTAACTGTAGATTAGACATGATTAATACTTTTAATTCAATGTTAGACAACCCGCAATCTTGGGATAGTGAATCACTTTCCTTGGCAGAATGTTTCCTCAGTAAGTTAGAAACCATGCAGTTTTGTTTTTATTGCACGTATTGTCAGACATTTTTCAAAAAAACTGACGTTCTTTTTAATTTATTGCAGTCAAAACAGATTGATATTGAAGTAGCAAACCGCGAAATAGATTCATTCAATAGTTGGCTTGCAAATGATTTTATAAATAATTTTGATTTAATTTATGACAGCGTCCAGGAATTCCGTAAGCCGCCGCGACAGCGTAGACGACTTAATACAGAAGTAGACGCTAGAACCATGTATCGGCGTCTTTTCATTGAAATAATAGACAATGTTAAGACGCAAATACAACACAGGTACCAATCACTTTCCCAAATGAGTTTTCTTAATTTACTTAATAAATCTAAGTATAGTTTTTATAGTAGATCATTTCCAGATGAAATAATATCTTCTCTGCTATTAAAATTTCCACAAATATTTGAGTTCACTGCTTTAAAGAACGAGTTGAAAGTCTTATACACAACTCCATCTTTGAATAAATTAGATGTTTACGAGCTGTATCTCAATTTTCAAAATTCATTACTAGGTGACACTTTTCCACAAATTACAACATTGTTTAGTATATTTTTGACACTTCCTGTTACAGTAGCATCCGCAGAGAGGTCGTTTTCAGCTTTGAAGCGAATTCATACGTACATGCGTAATTCTCAAAAACAAGAACGATTATCTGATCTAGCCATTCTTTCTATAGAAAAACATTTATTGCTAAAGATTAAAAATCATCCCGGGTTTTATGATAATGTCTTAGCACACTTTGTAAGAAAGAATAGACGAATAGCTTTAGAGTATAAGTAGTTTTATAAGTAGAATAAGTCAGTTAAAGTCAGTAAGTAGTCTTGTAGTAAGTAGTTTTGTCTAGTAGACATCATATCGACATCACACCGCAAACGGCTTTTTTCAAAGCCACTTTTATTATACTTGCAAGACACTGTTTCAATCTATCAGTGCTTACACGTATAGTAAAGGTGGATTGAATGAAGACACATCAACATCATCTGCCTGTACAAGACTGAAGCCAGGAAACCAGCCACAGATTCTAAGTAACTGGACTTAGGAATACGCGTCACGGCTGCAGCCCCAGATGAGTTTTTTTTTTTTTCTTTTTTTTCTTTTTTTTTTCCGGCTTTCCTCTCCCACATAACCACCCTTCGCCACTGGTAATCATTGTTACATAAGCTAGGCTCAGTTCTTTGATCCCAAAGCTTTGTTCGTTTTCACGGTCTTATTTTGGTAAATTTTAATGAAAATATGGCAAATATGTGAAGGTAATTAATTAAGTATTTTAAAGTTTAGTAAAATTTAATATTTTTCTATACAGAATATATTTTAACAAATGCATTTATTAGATGTTAAGAGCGTTTATTCTGAAAGTGGGTAACGTCGCAAATAGATGTCAAATATTTCGCTGTTTTCCTTAATTTGGCAATATTACTGTATGGAAATATGAAATGTGGCTAACTAGCGAACTAGAATATTAATAATGAATTGCAATTATATTATAACACTGAATTTGATATTGTAAATATTTGACAGCTAATTGCGACGTTGCCAATTTTTAAGATAAGCGCTCGTAACAGTACCGGGTCGTCTAAATAGATGATATATTTAGTGTTTAACTCGTAATTAAGTACTTAAATACAATCAAATAAATTTACAACATTTTACATGATGACGCGCACTGTCAGCTCTTCAAGCTGAGATTCTATTATTTTCTATCTTCTAAATTCGAAATAGTGTTTAACCCATAATCTTATGCCATCATCTTATAAATACTCACGGAGGTTGCATTTAACGCCAATCATGCTAAACTACAGTACTGATTGTAATAAATCCACGATAATAATAACACAAATACAAAATGTCACCATCAGCCATACTCTTCTGAATTATCAAGACGTATTTCTACAGCTAATAATAACACTTTTTATTAAATACAGCTCATTGTCAACCCCAAATAATAAGGCGTCTGTTACCCCATTCATCATCTTCCGTTACACCTCTAATCCCAACCCTTTCAATACAACGAAACCCTAGGGTCAAGACTCGTTAATTTCAAGGGTCACCTCTATTGTCAATCTTGACCAATCCCTATTTTTTTATAAACTAAAGGTGTACTTTGTCCGGAATTGGTCCAGATGACCCCTGGTCGCATTTCAGTGTTATTTGAGAAGGGTCAATAGGATTTGAATGAGTGGTCAGTTAAAGGAGTGGGGTAAGTTTGACCCTACGTGCGATTGGGAAGGTTAAGATTTATTACCTATTCGTCTTATTACTGGATAAGACGATATTTTTTTTCCCTGTGTTTTATGAATTATCTTGCGTTTGGAACAAAAATTATTTTTGTCAAATAATCCTACTTAATATTATAAACGCGAAGGTTTGTGAGGATGGATGGATGGATGTTTGTTACTCTTTCAAGCAAAAACTATTGAACGGATTTGGATCAAATTTGGCACACAGGTAGGTAGTTTATAATCTGGAATAATACATAGGATACTTTTTATCCCGATATTCATACGGCATCAAGATTTATGCCGGTGAAACTGCGGGGCGCTGCTAGAATAATTTCGATTGAACACTTATCAATGTATTATTAACAGCCGTGGGTGGGCCTTACCCTGTTCAAGTATATTATCATACTTAATTAAAATTGGAAAAAGCAATGATTTATTTAATTTAACATCATGTGCTATATGAGTAGATGACAGGTTTTAAAATAAAGTACCTACGAACACAAAACTTCCCGTTTTTATTAGATAAAACACTGGTTCAAAAAAACAATAATCGTAGGTAAATATTTGGCGGTAAACCAACCCTTCAACTGCGAGTGAATGTCACAAAATAGAAAAATAAATTGACGCCATTAGCTTTCTCTTAAAACTGCAATCGACCAAGCATGCCCAGTGCGGGTTGGTAGATGTCACATGCCATGATGATGTCATTTTAGATGTCATTTTTTCATGATGTAATTTTTGGTTCTAGGACATGCCGGTTTCCTCGCGATGTTTTTCTTCACTGCTTTAAGAGTAGTGGTAATGAAATAATTTACGCAAATTAAAACGCCTGTCAGGGTTCGAATCTGCGAACCTACTCGTAAGTCGCGGCCGTTACCACTGAGCCACCACTGCTCCTCTTATGGTGCCCAACATAATGTAAATTAAAACAATAAAATCATGCGCTTTGGAAAATTAATTCTCTAGCGGGTTGGTAAGAGCTGGTATACATAATACGAACATTATGTAGAAAGAAAATATATATATTTTTTTTTTGTTAATTTGTGGACACGGCTGGCTATTTTATCAATAAAAACGAAAAAGAAAAACTACCTACTGAACGACAATCTTTTATAATAAATTGGTGCATATGTTGTAAATTACAACATATGCACCAATTTATTATGAATATTATGAGTTTAGATGGAAAGTGGAGCATTACAGTAATGCTCCACTTTCCATCTAAACTAGAGTGTGAAATTGAGAATTATAGTATATCCTATACTATTAAATGATCAATATTTGTATGTATATATATATTTTTAATCATGTTCTCGAAAACGGCCCTAACGATTTCGATGAAAGTTGCAATATAGGGGTTTACGGGGGCGAAAAATCGATCTAGCTTGGTATCTTAACTGGGACAATTCGTTTCTCTATTTTCACCCGAGCAGAGCTCGGTCGCCCAGGTACTAGTTCTTATGTGTTTACAGAATCAAATTAATAAATAAAGGATCTCTGTTGATACCGTCTCTAGTCTTCGTCCCAAGCGTTTGATTTACTTTAGCAATTCTTCTTTTTTTCTTCTTTTTAAGTTTTCCATCTTGATTCCGATTACTTATTATTATAAATCTCGTCTGTTTAGTAACTCCATACTGAGGTTTAGAATCCAAACAACAACTTCTTAAATCTTCTTTTCTTTTTCTAAATTGTGCTGGTGCTTTAAATTCTTTTTCTTTCGCTTCTCTTAAGACTTTGATAATACTATTGAGGCCACTTCTTAAATCTTCTGTTCCATATTTTGATGACGCTTTTATTATAGATTCGAAATCTTTGGCTTCTTCTAAGACTTTCTTAATATTATGGTGGAATATGTTCTTCATTACTTCATTTACCATGTCATCGTCGAGTTTCATTTCTGTTTCTCCATTTTCGTTGAAAACTATTAAGTTAACTGATTCTATAGTTATCGGTAGCAGTAATAGGAAATATACGAACATATTATACGAACACATTATATTCTTTTGTGTGAACTTAATCTGTCAATACCTAATTGGTACTGAGGATATCGAATGCGGCGTGAAATGTAATCAGATTTAATCGCTGGCTAAGTTTTCTATGTGGTTTTACTTGCAGTTACATTCTGCCTAGCCTTTTCCTAACTATGTTGGGGTTGGCTTTCAGTCTAATCAGATGCAGCTGAATACCAGTATTTTACATGGAGCTACTACTTATCTGACCACCACAATCCAGTTACTTGGTAACACGAAACCCTTTGGCAAGACTGGTTGTCAGACTACCCGTTACGACTGTCAAAGATCTACGAATGACAGCCGGAATTAACGGCATAACATGCTTTCTGAAGTATGAAGGGGTTTCAGTATGTAATGGATGGGCACCCATCCACGGCCCGACTTTGGCTAGCGTTGCTTAACCTTGATAATCGACCCGTGTGGCTGTTATTATTTAGCCACGAACTCCTCTACTCTCCTTCTTTCACTTAGTTTAGAAAACTAAATTCAGAATCTGCTATAAAGCGTTTTTCTAAAATTTTGGCGTTATTGCAGCTCTAAGTTGCTACCCCCGTGAATGTTTCGTCTCAAAAAGTGTGAAGTTTAATACATAGTTTATTTTGAACACAAAATGTCTTCTCATATCGATGCTCTCTTCTAAATATTATTTTTCTTTATTCTTCTCTTTTCAATCCTGCCTGCTACTGAGTATTTTGATGTTAAACAAACATAGTTTTTATCAAGAATTAGGTCTTCTTAGTGGATTAAACTAATAATACTTTATAATTATCACGAAAGTCAAACTATGAAATAAATGTACACACGCAGTCTTTTGCAATATTATATTATAATAATATGTGCGAACAGCAATCGTATGCAGCGTTAATAAGCGAAGCAATTACAGGCGTTTAATTAATTATAATTGAAATTACTTCGTCATCCAGTAAGCCATGTTCCCATTACATTGAAATTAACGGGCAAGTATCAAAATTTGACATAAAAAACTCTTTTCTTTACTCTCTCGTCATCGTCATCTCAACCGAAAGACCTTCTCTCCTGGACTCATTATACTCTCTACTAAATTAAATCAACTTGTAAAAGCAGGAATCCTCGATATCAGAAAACTATTTATTTGCCAAGTAGGCCTTTTAAACTACCACCAACCAGTGTCGAAGAAAGCAATAAACCATTGACTCCTCAAGGTTACTCTTGGGTTTCTTGACATTTAGACTTTCAAAAGTATCTACCAGTAAATGCTCTAATCGAAATAAATTACTTGACTTTCACCAGAGGGCTGTTTAGGTGATCAATGGAATCTACCCATACGTTAACAACATCATTTTCCGATTTGACCCTTTCATTTGTGCCAAGTTGATGGCAATATTCTCGCCCCCTATTACATGGGACTTAAACATAACTGGTGAAATGTGGGTTACTATTGGTGCACCTCTGCCTAACCCTTTGGGGAATATCGGCGTGATGTTATATAAGGTGTGTGTGTTTATCACCATGGCTTTTTCTAGATTGTAGCAAGAGTTTTTTTCGTTATTTTTTTTTTTCTTCAACTGTAGATACTATCTCCTCCTCGTCATCCTAGACTTTTTCCAAGATTTACACTGTTTTTAAATAATTATTTGTTGCAGGCCCTTCATTCTCATCTTCACTACAGATAAAAACAGATGGGACACTCCGCAGTTTAGGTATAAAGCTACAAGTACGCCCGCAGTGGCAGTTGTTTGGCCTGTCTTGCTGGACCAATTCAGAGAGAGTATAACGTAGTCAGAAGATCTAATGCCGTCTCCACACTATAGTCCGACAGTCCAACTGTTCGTCCAACCTTCCACGTGTAGAGAGATAGTTCGTGCATGTTTGACGAAGTTGGACAGTCTGTTTTTATCAATCGTGAGTTGGGACAGACTAGTCATGTTGGAATGTTAGACGATAGTGTAGAGCCGGAAGAGTTACGCGATAGAAAGAGAGGAAACTTCTAGATGAATATAACTGAAGGTCATTAGCGCTGTGCGACCTGAATTGCACTTTATTGTGTCGTAGCAAGAGTCACTTTGTATTTAAATGATTTTGCAGTGTCCCATCTGTATTGTGATCTGTGTCTTCACACAGAAACAACGACTGGCCATCCAACATCTTCTCAAAGTTATTTTTATCTAAAAACTAACCGTCAGCTGCCGTAGTGACAAAAGATGCAAAGACCGTTAGACGTGCAAAGTTTTTAATTGCCAAAATTTGCATAAACGCTCTTAGGGACGTTTGCAAAAAAGGTAAAAGACAGGACAGTGGGGTCGGCTTATGATTGATTATAAGTGGTCATGCTAGTAAAGGGGAAGTGCAAGTATTGCAAACGCTTCGTAATCTTGTGTTTGTATAGATGCTTGCAAAAAAGTGTGAAGGGATTGTTTTGAAGGACCGAAGAGATATTGTTTTTTGAAACTGTTTGACTATACTTTGCAGAATATGGTAATGTTTGTAGCAGGGCTATTTTGGATAGCTATGAATTCATATGTAAGTATTTATTGGAGTATCTAAGTCAAAAAGTTAATTTATTGATTTCATTCGTTTTATGAATTAAGCAATCATGAAAAAGTTAAGCATCAAAATACTTCAGTGTGTTCCGAGTGCGTATAAGTTTGATACAAACATTTTGTTCAGCTGCAACGTAGTTATTACGAGTTTTACGACAATATGTGTTACTTTCTTGAGTAAAATTACAAGTGCATACCAAATTGGGCATTATCGCCATTTCTTAGGAAGGTTCACAGCCATAAAACAAGATAATACAAGTATGTACACGCAAAGATACGTATTTTTCCCTCGAGTAGAGGCTACGAAGAACTTGAAAGAAAAAAGCAAAAAAAAAAATCATAACAGCTAAAATTCTTTTATCTGAAGCGTTTAAATCCTTTATTGTAATAACTGAGAGAACACGACCACTAATCCCATTTGCGACAAGTCAGCTTCCGAGTCCCACGTCCAAAAAAAAACAAAGATATTTCACAATAAACGTCCAAATTACCATAAACAACGCATCATGAGACGGTTGGAACCAGTCAAAACCGGTTTTATCCGGAAATTGTCGGATCCTATAGTTCCGTGACACCGCTGCACAATTGTCCCTTTTGTTTTCTTTTTTTATTACCTGCGGATCTGACCGTCGCAGTTGGGGGGTTAGGCGATTAACAGTCAGAAGATCAAACAGGGTCATTTTTGTTTAAGATGGACGCTGGGAGGGTTGGTTTGTCTAAGGGTTAGATGTGCCGTGTTATGATCTTAATAGCCGGATGTTAGCAAAATGGGGTTTTGTTCGGAATATTAATTGTAATTTTTTGGCGGGACTTCTCATGAGAGCGGAATAAAATGAAATGAAATTGTTTATTCTGTAAATAGGATATCGGAATCACTTTTACACGTAATATTAAAAAAAAACTAGATGAGTTTGGCGTTTCCTATCTGACTACTCTGAGAAGAACGGCCGAAACAAACTCAGAGGTCGAAGTCTCTTTTAAAGTCCAGACATAATCTTGGTCAGGCCATATGAGGATTATGTAGATTAGTGTTTGAAATGGTCTTTTGAGGAAAGAACCACGCAGATTTGAGTAGACTTATCCAGCCAGTGTAAGCATTTGTCAGTAATCGTGGAGCTCAAATCTACGAACAATACCAAAGGACATGTGGGTAGGCCGTATAAACTACTCAAACTGCCAGACCATCATTAAAACTAGCTGAGAATTAAAAATAATATTAATATCCACATAGTCCTCACATGCACAATAATTAAAATAATACTTTACAAAGTAATCATGTCAATTTGAAAATAATTTTAAATAAAACTGGTATATGTTGATTTTACATAATAATTAAAATGTCAAGTTTTATAGTTTTATCCATGAAGCAAGCTCCGTGGTTTTATCACAAGGCTTAGCAGAGCGAGCAGCTCAATCCCAAGCTTTTCTATCTTCTAAATAAACTGAAAAGAATCTTGTGTAAAGTTATGATTAAATTATATAACATAGGTAACATCACGCCTGTAATCCCCGAAGGGTTACGCAGAGGTGTACCTATAGTACACCCAAATTTCGCCAGTTATGTTTAAGAAGTCCCATGTAATAGGGAGCGAGCCTATTGCCATCAACCCGGGACAAATTCAGACTCCGAGTTGCTACTGAGAAAATTCAGATGGAAAAATCCAATAACACTTAACTTGGGTTAGCAAGACCTGGGGAATTGAACCCAAGACCTCTTCTCATCAGTAGCGCTTGCGACCACTAGACCAACGAGACAGTTTCGTCCAGTCCTCTACAATATGTAAAAAAAAACCCTGCCCGATCCAAAAGGGCACATAGGTACACCAATAACATTTTAGTGGCATGAGGAACAGGGTGTAAAGTTCACTCATCCACCATAGAAAAGGGAGGATCTTCCGACCAGACGGGTGTTGTGTCTGGCGGGCAACTGCTCATCGGTTTGAAGTTGAAATCTTGTATGTATGTCGATCGCTCGGTAAACTCTAACTGCGCGATGCAGGATATGTGTGACGTCATGTCTGTGATGCGTAGTTTGTATGTGGCGGTGTAACCGCTACAACATTTGTATAATTTTTTTAAATTATTATTGAAAATAAGTTATTGCTATTTAAAATTCACATTTTTTGTACCAAAATTACCCCAAATCTACAAAAAAATTGAAATTTTTCAATAGGGTTGACTTGTAGACCCGCTAAACGACGGCCGCCCGCGCCCCATGTAATATACCCGGTAAAATTGAAAAAAATTGTGGCGAATATTTTTTTTCTTTTTTCTTGAAAATTACCACATAAATAGACTGTCAGTACGATATCTAACAACACCCTCACGGATCGGACAGGATTTTTTTTACAAGTTGTATAATTTTCCACTTAAGCGACGATAATCGACTTTCAATGATTTTATACTGAAGATCACATCTAAACGAGTAGTGCTAATAATTTGGAAAAAAATATATGTTAAATTAAAGCATTTTTTTAATAACTTAATATGCTCATATTTTAGATTAAATTTATATTACATAGTGAAATTAATTTGTAAAATTATGTCTAACGCGGATAAAAAACTGAGAATCACGCAAGATCTATCAAGCGTATTTTTCTGAAACCTTCACCATTTTAAAGATAATTTAATTATTGATATTTTAGTATACGTGTTTTATTAAAATACTTTTTGTTTTATGTTTAACAAATTAATAATGCGTCTAATTTGGGACAGCGCTCCTTGATGGGCGAGTCTTATTACGGACTGAACGTACGACGCGTTGCATGAGCTCAGTACAGAACACGCAAGCTAACCACTCAAGGTCACTAGCATAAATCTACGTCAAGTACTCTAAATATAGTGGATTTTAGCAGAAAGCCCATTTCTAGTGGACATTAGAAGAAAAAAAAAAATGTATACCTCCTATAATTACTTTTAATTTATTCAAAACGCCCCACTAATTTGGTATTCCTCACGCTTAAAATTATCTTGGAAAAAGGGTACTTACTACCAATTAATACCAATGCTAACTTATCGACTGAACCTACCTTCTGGTCTTATAGGGCATTTAAAAATAATTCTCTCAAACTCTGTATAAATTGCCCACACATTTAGTGAAACAGTCGTTTTTCTCCCCATTTTCTTGTACTTACTGATAACGAAATGAGCTTCAAAGGTGCGAATCGTTGACCTCAATAGCTTACTTATTTACCTTCCTGAAAATCGAAAACAAACGACTTTGAACCTTAAACCTAGTGTCATAGGAGTTACAGAGTAACATATTGGAGTAAGATTAACTTTGGGATGTGCTCACAGCATATGTAATTGTACACTCACTTCGTAACGATATCTTTGCAGGTTTACCTTTACTGTCCAGCTAAACCATATCTTCCACTTCATAAGATTCATTTTCCTTTGTTTCAGTGGTAAATAAAAAGAGTTCAGTATGTTTTAAACATGCACTTATCGTGGAAACATGTCGCTTTATCAGTACGCCTCAGTGAGCTCAGCAGATGTGGATTTAGTGAAGACAACTGTCTGACTATTGATTTCTGTAACGTTTTCTTGTTTTAACGGCTTTTATAGAGCAAACAAGCAGTAGGATTGACACCATAAATAATTGAGGTTTTTTAATGTTAAAGTAATAATTTTGATTTTTTTTTTAACAAAAATATAATAATTTATAATGATAAAAATTCAATAAATTAATTTAAAAAAAAATACTTTTCCTCGTATTTTCATCCGAGCAGAGCTCGATCGCTCAAAGTTTAGAACAAGATAATGAATAATGACATGACATTATTGACATTAGACATGGCAGCATGGAATTAGTAAGTACCTATTATCATAGCAGTATGGAATTAGTCCGTGTGGTGCCGGACTTAAAGAATAGCACTACCCTATTTCTTCCCATGGGTGTCGTAAAAGGCGACTAAGGGACTTACTAGAGAATGGGCAGCAGCGTTCTCTATGCATTTTTAACACCATACTGCGATCGCCAACCCGCCTGCCAAGCGTGGCGATTATGGCAAACCCCCCCCAAAAATGACAAGCACCAAAACAAAATGGCCCCTAGTGCCCGGCGGCCCACCGGCCCTTGGCTACGGTAGCGGCCAAGGCCACGGTGAGGCAAGGGGTGCGAAGAATCCCCGGAAGAGATCCGGCTACCAAAATCACCGGAAACTGGACCTGGCAACATATAACACGCGTACACTTCGGACCGACGAAAAGATCATCGAACTCGAGGAAGAATTGAGCAGGTTACGATGGGGTATAGTAGGGTTATCTGAAGTCCGAAGAGAGGGGGAGGACTCGATAATCCTCAAATCCGGGAACTTGCTCTATTTCCGGGAGGGCGACCAGCAGTCCCAAGGTGGTGTCGGGTTTATCGTCCATAAGTCCCTTGTGAGCAACGTGGTGAAGATCGAGAGTGTGTCGACCAGGGTGGCGTACCTTATACTCAGAATATCCGCAAGATATTCGCTGAAGGTCATACAGGTTTACGCCCCGACCTCGTCACACCCCGACGATGAGGTGGAGACCATGTATGAGGATATTTCCAGAGCCATACATGGCTCTAAAACTCACTTCACCGTTGTCATGGGGGACTTCAACGCGAAACTGGGCAAACGAAACGATGATGAGCTGCGAGTGGGGCAATTTGGAGTTGGACGTCGGAACCACCGGGGTCACCTACTGGCCAGTTTTATGGAGAAGGAAGGCCTCTTTATGATGAATTCCTTCTTCAGAAAACGTGAGCACAGGAAGTGGACCTGGCAGAGCCCTGATGGTGCAACAAAAAATGAGATTGACTTCATTATGTCGACGAAGAAGCAAGTATTCAATGATGTCTCTGTGATCAACGCGGTGAAAACCGGCAGTGATCACCGTTTGGTAAGAGGCACATTGAACCTGAATATCAAGCTGGAAAGATCTCGACTGATGAAGTCTACGCTCCGCCCAGCACTGATCCAGGTCCAAAACCCCGAGACCTTTCAGCTCGAACTTGAGAATCGTTTCGAGTGCCTAGGGAGCTCCATCGACGATTATAACGATGGGTTCGTGGAAACTGTCCATACGGTCGGGTCCAAGATCTTCAAGACCCGCCGCACAAATCGAAACAAGAAGCTCTCTGATGCTACTTTGCAGCTCATGGAGGTGAGGCGCGAGATGATCCTGCAGTCTTCAGACGATGCACTCAAATACCGGCAGCTCAATAGACAGATCTCTAAGTCCTTGAAAAGCGACCTGCGCCTCTATAATACAAACCGTATTAAGGACGCGATAGAGCGGAACAAGGGCTCCAAGGTTTTTGCAAGAGATCTGTCTATTGGACAGAGCCAGCTTGCGAAACTGAAGACCGATGATGGCAGAATCGTATCCGCCAAACCTGAACTGTTGAGAGAGATCGAGAGTTTCTATGGACAGTTATACACGTCAACTAGTAACCCCGTTACGAATCTAGCAAACGACCCAAGAGCTAGATTGACCCGACACTATACCGAAGACATCCCGGACGTCAGCTTGTACGAGATTAGGATGGCTCTGAAGCAGCTTAAAAACAACAAGGCGCCGGGTGATGACGGAATTACGGCCGAACTCCTGAAGGTCGGTGGAAAACCCGTTCTTAAGGCCCTCCAGAAGCTTTTCGATTCCGTCATACTCGAGGGCCAAACGCCACAGGCATGGAACAGAGGTGTGGTGGTACTCTTCTTTAAAAAGGGCGACAATGCCCTGCTTAAAAATTATAGGCCCATCACACTTCTGAGCCATGTCTACAAGCTGTTTTCAAGAGTTATCACGAACCGTCTCGCGCGCAGGTTTGACGACTTCCAGCCTCCCGAACAAGCCGGATTCCGTAAAGGCTTTAGCACCGTAGACCACATACATACGCTGCGGCAGGTTATACAGAAGACCGAAGAGTATAACCTGCCTCTCTGCTTAGCGTTTGTGGACTACGAGAAAGCCTTCGATTCGATCGAGACATGGGCCGTGCTGCAGTCTCTTCAACGGTGCCAGATCGACTATCGGTACATCGAGGTGCTAAAGTGTCTGTACGAAAACGCCACTATGTCAGTCCGACTCCAGGACCAGACCTCGAAACCTATCCTTCTGCAGAGAGGTGTGAGACAGGGAGACGTTATCTCTCCGAAACTGTTCACCGCTGCACTGGAGGATGTTTTCAAGGTTCTGGATTGGAAAGGGCTAGGCATCAACATCAATGGCGAGTATATCACTAACCTTCGGTTTGCCGATGACATAGTTATCATGGCTGAGACCATGGAGGACCTCAGTACAATGCTCGATGACCTCAGTAGAGCCTCCGAAAGAGTGGGTCTTAAAATGAATATGGACAAGACAAAGGTCATGTCAAATGCCCATGTTACACCCACTCTCATGAAGATCGGAGTCACTACGCTCGAAGTTGTGGATGAGTATGTTTACCTAGGACAAACTGTCCAGCTAGGTAGGTCCAACTTCGAGAAAGAGGTCAATCGTCGAATCCGACTCGGCTGGGCAGCGTTCGGGAAGCTACGCAATATCTTTTCGTCCCACATACCACAGTGTCTCAAGACGAAAGTCTTTGACCAGTGCGTGTTGCCAGTGATGACCTATGGTACTGAAACGTGGTCGCTCACAATGGGCCTTATCAGAAGGCTAAAAGTCACCCAGAGGGCAATGGAGAGGGCTATGCTTGGAGTTTCCCTACGTGATCGAATCAGAAATGAGGAGATCCGCAGGAGAACCAAGGTAACCGACATAGCCCGAAGAATTGCGAAACTTAAGTGGCAATGGGCAGGGCACATTGCTCGTAGAACGGATGGCCGATGGGGCCGAAAGGTTCTGGAGTGGCGACCGCGTACCGGAAGACGTAGCGTTGGAAGGCCTCCCACAAGATGGACCGATGACCTTGTGAAGGCCGCAGGAATCCGCTGGATGCGGAAAGCACAGAATCGGTCGAAGTGGAGGTGCTTGGGGGAGGCCTATGTTCAGCAGTGGACGTCTTTCGGCTGAAATGATGATGATGGAATTAGTAAGTACTATCTATTAAATGAGTATTCTCTATTTTCACCAGAGCAGAGCTCGGTCGCCCAGGTACTAACTACACTATAATCTGCCGATGGATGGGATTTTCTGGTGGCGGAATAGCGAGAGAGTTCTGTACTTAAATACCTATTTAGTCCGTTTAATAAATAAATAAGACGTAAGGTAACCTTGATCCACGCATCATTAAGGATCGTCTCGGTCGTTGAGTGTGACTGCTCCGACTTGCCAGTTATGCGGGCTGATAAGCACTCTAAGTACTTTAATGTCTTAACTTACCAAATGTTGTGTTCTTCATTCTGTTAAACTTGATAATAATGAGTTAGGAATCTTAAAAGGTATAAGAAGAAAGTAAGGATAATTAAGAAATCTTAGGAATGTCTTCTGAGAACCCGAGAACTAGAAATGAAGATATCCGCAGGAGAACCAAGGTAACCCAAAAAATTGCCAAACTTAAGTGGCAGTGGGTAGAGCACATTGCTCGCAGAACAGATGGCCGATGGGCTGAAAACTTCTGGTGTGGCGACCGGTACCGGAAGACGTAGCGTTGGAATGCCTCCCACAAGAAGACCGATGACCTTGTGAAGGCCGCAGGAATCCGCTGGATGCGAGAAGCACAGAACCGGTGGAAGTGGCGGTGCTTGGGGGAGGCCTATGTCCAGCAGTGGACGTCTTTCGGCTGAAATGATGATGATGAGGAATGCCTTGTTATTAAAATCGAGTTACTTGTAGTTATGCAACATTTTAAACTTTTTATTTATCTGTATTCAGACTTTTACAAAGGCGTACCTTTCGCTTTGGCCCTTGTTATACGCGTACGTACCTGTTTAATCCTATCCTATCCTATTAAACGAGCAATATTTGTATATTTGTTTGTATATATATTTGTACTCGTTCTCAAAATCGACTCTAACGATTTCGATGTAAGTTGCAATATACCTAGGTGTTTACGGGGGCGAAAAGTTGATCTAGCTAAGTCTCATATCTGGAATGATTCGTTTTCTCCGTATTTTCACCCGAGCCGAGCTCGGTAGCCCAAAGTTTAGAACAAGATGGCAACCTTAGAACAATGACATGGCAGCATGGAATAAGTAAATACCTGCTATCATGGCAGCATAGAATTAGTAAGTACCTACTATCATGGCAGCATGGAATTAGTATGAACTATCCTATACTTACTATTATATGAGCATTCTCTATTTTCACCGGAGCAAAGCTCGATCGACCAGGTACTAATAATATAATATAATCAAATTTTCAGCCCTCGGGTCTTTGCTGAAAATTGAAAAACCTTCAACGCGCTTCTATAAATTAAAAACTTCGATTGTTGATCGAAGATTAAAAATTAGAATGTTAAAATCTCCTTTGACTATTGGACCTAAAAAAGCAATGCAGGATTTAACATTTCTTTACATAAGTGGAACATGGAGATTTGCGTAGAAAGTAAGTACAGTAGCGCCATCTGTGACAACATTCATGTTGACAAAAATCCATATTATTCCATACAGTGATACGTCAGTTAAAGTAAATAATTGCTCCATTTATTCATTTTAATGAAAATGTGTGCATATTATGAAGTCCGGACAAAAGTAGGTAGGTATGTAAAAGTAAGTAAATATTATGCTAAGGAACCTTGAAAGAAAAAAACCATTGTCTTATAACATAAATTAAAAGGAAGATTTTTGGTAGGTAACCTCAAAAAGACGTATAAATCGACAAGAATTTATTTTATTGTTTACAATTTATATTCCATAATACATCGACGCGACTCTAGCAGAACAATTTCTATGAAAACTTCATGGAAATTGTTCTACCAGAATCTCGTTGCAGCGTCGCGTTGCGCCTCTCTATGCGAGCCTTAATATGTTTTGTGCATATACTATAGCGGTCCAGACACTATCAGTAATAATGATATTACATTCAAGTAATGTCATTACTATTGACAGTGTGGTGGTTGGAATGATGATGTGAAGTATTTTAATAGTTTTACGTTACTATTGGAAGGAATGACATTAATATTAATGTCAACAATACTGATAGTGTCTGGGGGTCTATTGATACAATATTATGGATCATAGATTGTACTGTAAGCACCACGCTTGGCTGCGGTACTCGAGATCGTATTAAATCAAAGAACTCTTATGGAGAAGATTATATTTAAACCATTAATACAATATTATGAAGACACCCGCGAGCCGCTGCTGAGGCTAAACTCTCCTTCACTTATCGACAAGTCAAAAACCATATAAAAAATCCTAATTTAAACATATCTTGTCAGATTGTTCGGATGACGTATAGCATTCATGCCAGCCTGTATAGTGTGAGGTTACATCACATGATAAAACCTCACAGTACCTAGTCAATCAAATGCATTATCATCGATGTATCATGTAGATGTATGCACTATCATCGATGTATCGTGTATCATCGATGTATCATGCATGATATCTTTTTGAGACTGACTGTAAATTGGTGTAATAAGAAAATTTATATAATTCAGGCCATTCCCATTCGAACGAACAAAAACCCAGCGTATCACAATATTCCTAAAGTACTTAGTACCTAGTAATTACTCTACTCTCTAATGTCATTCGCGGGCATTCATCTCGTTCCCGAGAACTGTGAGTCAGACACGAGATGCTGACTGACCTCTGAACGTTCCTACGTGCTCGCAGTTGGTCGTGTGGTACGCAGACAGTTGACATTGACATTGGACATTAGACTAGCTTTGCTGTGACCTCATGTACTTGGATAAGTAGTCTGGCGCTTACAGGTATTTTTAGATTTATTCTTGTAGTTATACTTTACCTTACACTTTTGTAATGGAGCCTTTTTCTTCTTTTAGCAGCACCTGAAAAAAAGAGGAATTTAATTATTTTCTTCCTAGATTTATTGCACATAACTTGGTACCAAACGTACCCTTTTTTTTTTGGTTTTGTAAATGATACATTATTTTATTTCTGTAACTAGGTTTGTACAAACACTTTTACACGTCAATCATATTTTTTTAAAACTAGATGAGGTCGACGTTTCTTATCTGACTACTCTGAGAAGAAAGGCCGAAACAAACTCAGAGGTCACAGACTCTTTTAAAGTTCAGACATAATCTAGGCAGATCATGTGAAGGCCATGTGGATTGGTGTCTGAAATGGTCTTTTGAGGAAAGTACCACACATATTGAGAGGGCCTGTCCAGTCAGTGCGCAGTAGGAAATTATCAAATAACTTATCAGACTCTTATTGACTAAAACCCACCCGTGTTCCTTCAGTTGCCATATTGCCGGGGCCACGATCTCTCTTTCGGATTTCTTCGCAACCCCGGCAGGACCAAACGTACTCTAGGTGTTATTTACATTAATCGAACTAGAATTAATTTCCAACCGGAAACTACGTATTAGAATCCAGCTAGATAATACCTTGTAACCATAATCACACTCAGGCCTCCTCTCAGTGAGAGAGAGTGGGCCGTAATCTACCACGCGGGCCCAGTGCGATTTGGGTGATGTCACATGTCTTCGAATTTTTGGTTCTAGGACATGCCGGTTTCCTCACTATATTTTCCTTCACCATTTTGAGAGCAGTGGTGATGAAATACCTTACATAAAGGAAAGTGCCTGTCTGGGTTCGAATCTACGATCTACAACAACTCGAAAGTCGCGGTCTTTTCCACTGGGCCACCACTGCTCTCTATGTACTTAAATTATCCTTTCAAAAGGTTGTAGCCGAATCATTGTGGTTACAGTATACCTGAAATAAGATTGCTGTAAAGCCAGTAATAGGACTCGCCCATCAAGGAGCGCTGTCCCAAATTAGACGCAGTATTAATTTATTATACATAAAACAAAAGGTATTTTAATAAAACACGTATACTAAAAGATCAATAATTAAAGTATCTTTAAAATGGTGAAGATTTCAGAAAAATACGCTTTATGGATATTGCGTGATTCTCCGTGTTTTATCCGCTTTAGATATAACTTTACAAATTAATTTCACTATGTAATATAAACATAATCTAAAATATTACTATATTAAGTTATTAAGAAAATGCTCTTATTTAACATATATTTTTTCCAAATCATTAACACTACTCGTTTAGACGTGACCTTCAGTATAAAATCATAAAAAGTCGGTTATTGTCGCCTTAATACGGGATACCAGAAAGGTATATTATATTTTAAACACAATACAAAATAATGTTTAAGAAATGACCGTTGCACAAACAAAAGAAAAACCAAACTCGACCCTTTACGTCAAGACACCTAATCTGCACGAACTCACATCACAGTAACACCCGATATATCTCAACATCTCCAGTGATCAACAGATCAATAGTCTACACTCTACACCATCCATCTTCTCATCTCACAAAGATTGCCCTATTGTTCGTAACCAACCAATTTGCATAACCCTGCGATGCGCGAGAACAATACAACACTATCCTCAACTACCTGCTGGTCTAACTGACCCATTTCTAACTGTAGTCCATTCAGCTGATGCAAAATTTCTCACTGGCCATAACAAAGACGGCTGTATGACCAAACCCTTTTCGCGCTACGATTTTTATGGGAAATAGTTTCCTATGCTCTATTTTTTGCATTGTCCATCAACGCCCCACGGATTCGCCGTTGGCAAATGTTTATGTGATTTTAATATAATGCGAACATAATAGAATGGTCGGTATTGCTTATTATTGTTGAATTATGACCGTTATACGTCAGCCATATGTAACAGTAGCCGGTATCAAGAATTCGTTAAGACAAGATTGTTTGAAAGGGTTGATTTTCTAGAAATTTGTGGAACGGAATTTAAAGCTAAATTCTACAGGAAGACTACAATTTTGAAGTAATTAAAACAGTCTTGAAAAGATCTCACAAGCAGTAAAGTAGGTTAGCAAAAAGAAAGGGTACAATTGATTGATATTTATAGCTGCAATAACAAAACAATTGACTAGCGACTACATTACTCCATTGATCCGATGCATGATATGGAAACCGACAAAACAAGTTCAATAGAATTTAAGAGCAACATAAAATTGTGAACTGCAATACCTTGCAGTCGTTACTCGAACTAGTATTTCCTAATAAAACGTTACAAATAGCTGCACAAAACTATCAACTAAATGCTTTATAAAAGAGAAAGGTTATCGCGATTTTCCAAATTACCGTTGGTGCACCGTCTCGTTTTAATCGTCCATTCTTGGGCAGGGTCAACCCGGCCTGTCCGGTCCAGGTAGCCAACCCGTGCTGACCCGCACATACAATACAAAAGGTCTTAGAGGTCACAACAACCCTTTACGCCAGTTTAAACACCCCGAAATCGCTGCACCGTGAGTTATAGGGTCAGCCCTACGCCTCGAGTGACCTCACTGACCCTTCTTTAGAAAACCACCCCTTTCTTACAAGCCATTATTTGTAATTCCTTTCGCGAATCTATTTTATTGTTCGTTGTCCATTCAGTTCCTATCCTCGGACGTTTGTCTATCGGCGAAATTTTTGCGTTGCGTGAGAACGCTCTAGTTTCTTTGCAAAACTGTAACAAGGACAAAGGATTCTTAGTCCTTTAAGTTGGATATGGGAAAGTTTGTCCGTTGTCTGCTAGACAATGGAGTGGTCTCTTTTTAATGATTCGCTTTGTGTTTAGCAAGGTGGTTGATACAGTTTTTTTGTTGGGTCATTTTGACCGTTGCCCAACGGATTTACCGATAGTATTTAAGGCGGCGGTGTAACGGTTGAGAGCATTGGACGCCTTGGAGGAGTCGGCTGAAGAGCTCCTGGGCATGGCTTTTTCCGATGAAATTAAATGTTTGAGGCGTTGATCTTTGGTTTTACTTTGCAGGGTTCATGCAAGCAATTATCTGATCTACCCACTGATAAAGAAGGAACAAGCATAAATAACTTTGCTTCTAGAAATTACAAGAATGTTTCAGGTATCGGTTTACTAACCGTTCATTATTTATTTATTTATTTAAAATAGGTACGCCAACAGCATATATATTGTAAATTAAATATTAAAGTTAACAGGTATGGGCTCTTATATATATACCAATTACAGGTGTACACGACATTCACATAAAACAAAGCAACCTTCTTAAATTACATAAAATTAAAATATTCATTAAAATTAAAATGGAAAACAAAATAAAATAAAATCATTAAAAAAAAAAAACAGCTTTGACCTAAGTCTTAAACAGAACAAAAAACTGACTTACACAAATATCATCTAAATATATAAAAGCGAAAGGTCACTCACTCACTCATTCATCACGAAATCTCGAAAACCGCTTGATGTATGAAGATGAAACTTGGTAGGGAGGTAGTTTATAGTTAGTAGACGTTCGCTAAGAACGGATTTTTGGAAATTCGACCTTTAAGAGGGTGAAAAGGGGGGATATTGTTTGTATGAAAAATCTTATTCCTTGAGTTAATAAACTTGAAACTTGGCACGAATACTTATCTATGTAAATTATAAAGTTTGCCATTTTTAGTTTTTCTAAAATACCCCCTAAAGGAGGATTGGGGGGTGTCAAAGTTTGTATGGAAGAATTGTAACGAGCAGTCTGATTAAATCGAAACTGAGTATTTATAATTAAAACTGAAAATAAATAAAAACGTATATCAGGGTTTTTTGAAAATCTACCCCTAACGGGGTGAAACGGGGTATTAATTTTTACAGTGGAGGATTTTACTGTGTGGCTTAATTAACTTGAAAATTGGTATAAATAATCTATAAGTCAAATAATCGTAACTTCACAATAGATTTTTCAAAAACTATTATCACGCTATTTGCTATGGGGGATGAGCAATATAGCATTATGTTTGTATTCTTTTAGAGTTTACCGCAAATTGTAAAGCTAGCCAAAAGGTTAGAATATTGCAGATAGTTACGGATTTAACCTTTTCAAAAATTATCATCACGCTATACCTTTATGGAACTAAGCAGTCAATCATAGCATATACAGGGTGGATTTTGAGATGGAGCAATAAGGTACCTTAACCGTTGTCGCTACAAGAAAACAGTCTTAGGAGACTGTCCTTAACTTTTTAAAACATTTTGATCTGCATTCACAGATTTTGAAAAAAATTATACAGTCAGCAAGAAAATGGCCAATTTTCACAAATCTTTTTTGATGCCGGTCTATCCTATTTCTTATTTATTACTAGAACCAAAAAACTATATTGGGCCAACTGAGGTTTGTTACTCCAAGACACGGCCTATGAGTTTTTAACCCCAGATTGCAGAAAAAACTTAACTTTGCCGTTCATTATAGAACTATAAATTACCAATTTTCGGATTTTCCTCTTTACTTGACCTTACTTCTCGACAAACTTCATGCTGCTGGACCAACGGGAAGTACCAAATAGACTGGTTTATTTGCGAGTGTCAAAATATGCGCACAAATGGCCGTATTTTTTATTTCGTTAACTTTTTTTTTGGTTGGGAAATTATCAAATAACTTCTCCCACTCTGGGTGGAGCGGGAAGGCGTGTCAGACTCTTACTGACTAAAACCCACCCGTGTTCTTTCAGTTGCCTATATTGCCTGGGGCCACGGTAACCCTTTCGGACAATAACCGCAACCCGCAACCGGCAGGCATCGGCCTTATCGGACCCCGTCAGTTCCGCTGACATCTCTTTGAGGCGCGCGTGGAACACAACCCGCCGTCGACCCGGGCCTGGTCCTTATCGGACGGTGAGCTACCCATTGCTCACCGTCCGCAAGCCCGCGCCTACGGTGGCCGGGAATCGGCCTACGATTCCCGATGCCCAGGGTGTCTCCTTCTGGTACTATGCTATTATGATGCCTCCTCTTTCGTGAGCATTACTGCTTCGCAGAAGGAGGTGATGGCCTCCCATGCCGTCTCGCTCTCTACCATAGTCTGGACCAGGGCCGGACGCGAGAGATCACCACCGCCGATCGCCTCCACGAGGACTCGGCTGCTCTGCCCAAGCCGGGCAGACCTAAACCGTATGCTGCGCCCGGGTGTCACCATTGTTTTCTCCCGCCTTATCCTGAACAGGAACCCGAAACAACCGTGTCCGGTGAGAACCTGCGTCAGGTGGAAGGTGAGGACGCCGTGGCGCCTCTCTACCACTCCTTAATGAGGGAACTTATCGCCACAGTTGTGGCGTGCCCATTATTGCGTTGACTTGGAAGTTTGATTTTCGTTACACTTCCAAGAGACCGTAGATCTAAGTTTTTAATATCTATTGATATAAATTGATGCCTCCACGCGTTCCTGAGAAAAGGGTCTTGACAGACAATGAAGTCATCCTTTAAGGGTTTTAATGTTTAAATTTTTAGGTACGGAACCCTAAAACAGATTTAATATCAGCCTGTTACCTTTTCATGACGTAACGACTGAACGGATTTCTAGATGAAAGGCATAGGATAGGCCATGACCTGGGTTAGGACATAGGATACTCTGAATCCCGGTAGCACGTTCCAGTGGGATATTTTCCGACATCCACGCGGGTGAAGCCGCGGGCAAAAGCTAGTTCAATATAAAATAACTAACTAAAATAAGCTTAACTAAGTATTGTTTAAATGACTGCGCAGGAGGTTTTTGAATTGCGGCAGGGAACCAAAGAAAACATCTAAATCAGGTAGTTTTGTGTAGAGTTCGTTGAATTTAATACACATTCATTATGTTTATCGATACTGGCCAGAACACTCAAGTTTGCATTTTAGAAGACTAATTACAACTATGCAGGTCTAAATTGAAGACATCTAGCATTCATATGTCAAATACATAGTTAAAAACATGGTTTACTTGATTTCTTGCTACTCTTTTTTGGTTTTCGAAAGACTCACTTTTTGGGCTTAAACCAAATAAAAAACCAAGACATAGCGCTGCGAACAAAACAGTGAAGCATGCCAAAACTACACCTCCGCTCTGTGCATACACGCTCACACGCACACATGTACAACCATTTACAATCAAACTACACCTCATTAAGTGCACGCATGTTTACGAAACCGGCCTCACGTCACTGTTGACAGCACTATCTTGGTTTTTGGTCTTGATTTCTGACATTTCGGGCTACAAGTTCTCAACAGCTAACTACTTACCCCACGCAGACGTGTACGGTGTAGTGACGGGTACTATTTTGTATTCAATGGCTTTGATAGCTTGCAAAAAGATATTGCATGATTGATATCGATCGATAACATCAGAGTTCGTTCTTGAGGACATTGATTCCCATTAGGTTGCAGGACAAAACAATCAATGTTAGATACCATGCGAAAATACCACTTCAATTGCTCCTCAATGATGATGAATCACCTCACAATTTTAATAAAACTAAAAAAAGTCCCAATACCATTAAAAAGTAGAATAACAACAAGTCGAAGGCTGTGGCCGGATGCAGCGGAAGCAGCGAGGGGTGGCGCGGGTGTGCGGTGTGGGGGAGGCGCGGGGGGAGCGACACGGGACAGTTGGCACGTGCCCACGCGCAGGTGCCTACACCCTCGCCAGGAGGACGCAACCTTAGGACGGATTTCGTTGAGATAAATCTTTGAGAATTCGTTGATGTCTTTTTTGGGAAACTTAATATTGAACCTGAAGCCAGAAAAGATTATTATTTTAACATTAAATGCAAAAATAAAGTGTGTTTATACTGTATTTTTGCCTTATAATTTTCTCTGATTTCCCAAAACAATGAAATCTCTCTCTTTCTCTCTAAAACAGCCAAATATCCTGCTCAGTCTTCCAACTATGCTATCAGCTTTCGTAAAAGCCAAATACAACTGAATTTCAGTAGATATTTTCGACTGATAGGATAAAAAAAACTCTATTCCGTAGGTATACAGAGGGCTTATTCAAAGGTAAATTATTATTGACTGACAAATAAAAAATCGATAAAAAGTAAACTGTTGCGCGCCCCATCAGTTTCCTCTCAACCGACCGCGCATGTGTTGATCCGTTATTTATTTTTTACTCGTTTTATATCAAGATCCAAGACCAATGCCTGACTCTTGGCCTCGATTACAATGAAATTCGTTATTTTTAATACTTCTGGCTACACAGGCGAAAGGGCCAGGTTAGCGTAGAACTTGAGACTTGTAACATTCTAATGATTATTATTTTGTAAATCTGTTACGATCGCGAACCATACTTTGATCAACATACAACTTGACACTGATCTGCAAATTGCATAAAACGTAAGGAAATTTTAATTTTACGGGTCACTAAGAATTTCTCACTAGCAGCCCGGGATCCGCATTTGTGCCCGGTTAAATGAAATAGACTCGCCCCTTATAAAATGGGACTTTTGTACTTACTATAATACTGGTATATACCTATATACTGGTATATATATATTGGTCGGTAAACCGCGGCTCACGACCTGCTCCTTGGTGTACAGAGTGCGGCTCTGTCTGTGAAAAATGTTGATGAGTGCGAGCGTAGATCAGATACGCGCGGGGGCTGGTTTGTATCAAGGTTCAACATTCAAACTATATTTCAAAGATTTATTTCCGAAGTATTTTCACCAAAAATTAACAGGACATCGAAAGTCAAAGTTTCACAACGTTAACTTGTTAATAAGTAAGATGCTCATCATATTATTATCAGCCAATATGATGATGATGATGAAGGTATCCTACTTCTTTCTTAGCAAGTAAATTTTAGGAAGCGTTGTGGAGTGAAAGAGGATGGGAGTTTTAAGGATTAAGACAAGTGTATTGAGAAGTCGTTATAGTATTGATATTTGGTTTCATTGAATAATGAGTTTGCCGACCACTGGTATAATAATTCAATAATAATTCTGGTGATTCTTTATAATGTGCACATATCGAAATGAGGGAATCTATGCTTAATTTTATCGAAGGTTTTTTATTTGTTTTTTAATTTTTTTAATATTAAAAAAAATCTACCATCTTATTGATATATTGTACAATTATTATATAAAATTATGAAAAAAAATACAGATTTTTGCTAAAAAAACATGATAGGTTTTTTTTCCATTCTCATTTTATGTGGACGCCTAATTACTTCCAATCGGAGTTTGTTTCATCGCGATAGATGATTTAGTTTAAAAGTCACACCGTTTTGTTACAATTTTTTTTTTTAATTCCTTAAAAAGTATTCAAAAAATATTTCGATTTTTTAAATATTTTTCGATATGTTTATATTATAAAGAATCACACTATATACTACCAACCTACTTTGTACTTATACATACAGACGAGAGGATACACTTCGGGAAGTACCAGCGTGATAAGGTTATACTAATGATATATTATGTATAGTCAGTCACTCTTGTCCGATGATGCAACCTAGGTAAACCAGTGATGACAAATTAGTTATCTGATAAGGACTTCGTAATCAATCTGTGAGTGACTGTTAGGTATGTACATTGATTTGAAATTAATCTTTGGAAGCATAGGTCACGTATTGTGATAAAAAAGAATGAATATACCTATCTAAAACGATATATAACGATACTGTCCTTTACCTTATACAAACGAACCATAAAACAAAACATCTTAAAAGATATCTCTAGGTTTTAAATTAGTACATTACAAATAGTTAAATGTGTAATTGCTATTGACTTGCCTCCAAGAATCGATATGTAATAAGTACACCCACTTTCTCCTTTTACCCACAACACTATAAAAATTGTGTTCACTAACTTAATTATTTACAAATACCTACCTTCTTAAAGAGTAATTCTTATATTTAGTTTTAAGATTACCTTGTATTTCTCATATTAAGTGAATTGTATTCTTTTTGAGAAATAAATGTTTTAAACCGTATATAATATACTCCCTACATAATACAGATAATTGCGGGATAAAACAAATATGTAGTTTAAAAAAAATTGTACTAAAAACTGTCGTTTTGTTTTCTACATAAAGCATAAGTTTTTTTAATGCACCGAGCTCCTGCTTCTAAGTGAACACGAGCACGGAGTAGAGAGCTAAGCTACGCTCAAGTTAGAATAAAGTTACGCGCACTCTCGAACTAAGTATGTACCATCGATTGATCGATGGTATGTACAGACGCCATCGCCAGCACATCAAGCAACTACAATCTGTCAAATTTATTTAATAGATTTTCAACTTTATTGCTGAAGTATAAGGTTCAAAGTTGATTGGGAAAATTTGACAGTTTCGGGTAGCTTGATGTGCTGGCGTCTGTACAGTACCGACCAAAAGTCCATGAGCAATCTCACAAAGCAATAGACTGACGCTTCGGTTTGACTTACGACCTTCTTCTATAAGTTGTTACAATACTGTAGACACGCACATTACACACACACACTCACTTTGTCTGCAACCAATGACTAGTTCAATAATCATCTTTCGTTTTTAGTTTCATTCGTCTTGTTCACATAAATATTAAAGTTTAGCAGGTAGACCACAAAAAACTAAGTAAATTATTTCGATTTCTGTGGGGTAGATGCAGTTTGTTACGAGTATTTAATTAATAGAACTTTGTTGGTTCGTGGATAATATTGGTGACGAGTATTTAGCGCAGTGTTGTGGTTATTATTATCAAAAAGCAGGCATAAAATATATTGAAGAGATCAGATCAGATCAGAGAATATTATTGCGCTGCGTAAAAGTGAAGTGAATATCTAATGAAACCGGACTAAGTGTGAGTGTTATCATTTATATATTTCATATTTTACTAAACATAAATCTTAATCAAGGGTATTGTTGATAGAACAGAGGTATTGTTGAGACAGAAGATGCCTTTAAAGTTTTAAATTCATTGTGAGGTTTAATTCGATTAGTGAATAATAAATAATAAGGTATTATGTGTAATAAAAACAATGTTTTTCTTTGTTCTAGAGAAATACTGTGAGGGTTAAGAGATATGAGGAAGGGGCTTATTATCGAGTAGCAGCGACGTCAAATGGTGAATGAAACAAATGGTTTCAAACCAACGAGATATTTTGCTGAATTATTAAAAACACGTCATTATGAACCGTTCGCCGTGCACTCTGAAGGCTTGCATCACTGAAGACCAGCTAGAAAACCGTTTTTGACCTTAAAATATTGACCGTACCAACTTAATAAACAACAGATTCGTTATTGCATGAATTTATGGTAACGAATTTTTTAAGCACGTTTCAATAGGGTGTTTGTCGTATTTCTTGCAGATATACCGAAATTGTTTAATATTATTTTAGTAATAGTATTATTTTAGGATTAAAATTTGAGGTTTAGTTTCAATCTTCTTTTCGTAAAGAAAATGAATACTTAAGCTTTAACCTCAATAACAACCAATACTTACTAAAGTCAAATAAAATGTAAAATAATTAATACAAATAAAATATAAACAAACTGCCCATATTTAACCTTAAAATTACCTATTCTGTAAGTAGTTTTTTACATTTTAAGTAGTCTAATATTCTTATTTATTACTTAATTACTTCGACCATGATCAAAGCTTAATATTTATGGTGAAAAAATCCATTAAAAATTTAAAATATTTCATAATTTAAATATATCAAAATAATACAAACTGCTTCTAAGTTTCTTGACATCTATTTCACATCTTATTCAGCTGAAGTAATGATAAATAATTGTAGCAGTTTTTTAACTTATGTAAAATAAATATAACGAATAAACATATTTTTTTTAATTTTGTTATCATATATCACGCATTTTTTATTCTAAAACCTTTATTGCAATAACAACATAAAAAAGCAGCAATATTTAAAAAATATTATTATCGAAAACAAAAATAATAATATTTGCAAAAAACCGCACTGTGTTTTACGAGATTAGAACCTGAGGCAGTTTGAATTCCATACCAACGCTTAACACTTTCTGCTATCTGCACTTGTTAAGTTACTATCGAATTTTAGCAATGCCATTAACTGGTCAAGTTCACGCGCATAGTGCGTGTGTGCTAGCATGTTTAAAGCGACGGAAATATATTGTTGTTTCGTGTAGTGCAAAACTGCGTTATCTGTGGTGTGTGTATCGTGTTGCTTACACATACAAATGTACGAGCTATACCGCGTGTTCACAGCAATACGACTCTTAGCGTGCTCATGCACTTTTGAGCGCTTACTGTACATGCGGCCCCGTTTGACTGTTTGTAGGGATTAGTATTCAATTGTAGATTCGTAATTATACTAGTTTTAAAGAGATTTCAGAGTTAGTTTTGGGCATTTCAATGCTTTTCAAACACTTAATTGCTATGTAAAAAAAGTAACATACGTAGTACATACAGCATACAAATAACATAAATACTCAAAGTGACGCCTTTTTCCCTTGGGGGTAGGCAGAAACTATAGTACGCCACCTGCTATGATTCCTTTACATAGTATTGGTATTCCTTTCCACGTAACAAAAATAATTAGAAATTAATAATACCTAGTAAACAAATGCGAAATGCGTAAACATAGGCGAGCCACACGTACTGGATGCATCAGGACAGATGGGCCACGGTCGTCACGCAGTGGGTGCCTGAAGACGGGCGTCGTCACCGAGGCAGGCCGAAGAAACGCTGGCGCGACGACCTAGACTCTTTCTTGACTGATTGGCCAGAAAAGGCAGTAGACAAAGACGAATGGGGAAGTATGGGGAAGACCTTTGCCTAGCAGTAGGACAGTACAGCATAAAAAAAGAAAATATCTATTAAGCACTTTTTACTCAAAGAAGAAATGTTAAAAAAACATAGTCAAAATCTACAATTCCTAGACACCGCAAAAACAGGTGTTGCACCCCGTTGCGCAGACGCAACCTTTTCTCCGGCGACCCTTTGTTTCTGCGCACGAGTCGAATTAAATGCGGTTCCTTTTATAAAGGACAACATTATCTTCATTGAACACTGTAACAATAAGACTTTTTTATATGGCCAATTATAATAAAATATATTTAGTAGAATTACCTACTGTATGGCTGTGGTTAAGTTACATTGCATTAAAAAAAACAAAGAAAAGGAATTGATTAAATTGTAATTTTTTTTTTTTTGGTAGGGCTCGTTCCAAGTCCGCCTGGCTAGCTACGACCATCTTATATGAGTCTGGCGTCATAACAACAATGTTAACAGCATTATTGTGTTTCGGCAGCTAAAGATAAGATAGCCAGTTCCTCTGTGGTTGAGGATTCCGGGTGAAGCTCGCTTCCAACTTCGGCCTGATCATCACTTGCCATCAGGTAAGATGCAGGCTAAGAGCTTCAAAGTCGTGAATAAAAAAAATTAAACCAAGGGTTCTTTCATAACTAATTTGCTCTGTGGTAATAATCGTTTAATTGCCATTTCATACTCACATCACATCATTACAGCATCATTAAAATGTAGACTACCTCTGACAGTGCCAAGACAACGGAGACAGTGCTCTCCAGGTCTGTCTTGGGCTCCTCCTGGCCCTGTCTCGCTACTGAACTCGGTGCGTGTAATCACGCATTACAATTTTGACCTAAAAATTCAGCACATATGCATTCTCTGCTTTAAATGAAGCAAATGTCTTTGAAATGATTTTTGAGTCGTAGATATGCAAAATGTCATCATCGAAACTAGGTACTTTCAATATCTTTAAAAAAAACAGTGGCACTCCGGGAGTGCCGACAGAAGTGAAAACTTGAACAAGATCGCCTTGGTGGAAGAAAAATACTTGTATAGAACATGTTCGTAACCTTATTTAAATAAAGAGCACAGTCGCGTTTACAAAAGTTCAATTGTTTTTTCAACGCGCCTAAAGAAGTTTTCATTTCAAAAACGCAGACCTAAGCAACAAATTCAGTTAGTTCCGCGGTATTCCCGGTTCTCAAAACACACATTGCATTAACCGTTAGAAATTAAAACTGTAACATCCTTCCATTCCTTTCACAGGCGTTCCTTTGAGGGCGCGTCAATTTGCGCGTCATATGCAAGACGTTAGCGGGTTTGCGTCATTACGTCACTGGCTACGACATGCCTTAAATACGTTACGGCGGTTTATAAGACCCTTAGAAGTGTGGTAATTTGGAGTATGAATAAGACAAGGTGTGAGTTGCTTGATATTCTGGCTGAAAGAAGAAATTGACGCAGGTAGTGACGGTGGTATTACCTCCCACCTGATGATATTTTTGTGAAGAAAATCTCTGTGTCATTTGAAGATGCAGTTTGGCCCAAAACAAACAGTCAGCATAAGAATACGTGTTAACTAAGGGCAAATTTCGTTTCATCATTCAATCTGCCTATACAGCGTGGCAGGGACATCGACCCGAAAACTGTTACTATGGATTCAGTACATGATTCTGAACCACCCTACGTAGAAACTTTTCGTAGGTTATTAAAAAAAAATCAGCAGTTCCATACATTTTGACCGCGTAGGTATTGCACTTTTCCATGAAATAGCAGATTTTTTTCAAAATAACCGACGGAAAATATCAACGCAGGGGGTTCAGAATCATGTACTGAATCCATGGTAACAGTTTTCGCGATGTCCCTGCTACCCTGTATAGCCTTTCCTCAACTATAGGTCGGCTTCCAGTCTAACCAGATGCAGCTGAATACACTTAATTTAATTTCATCATTGTTTTGGAAGACTAATACTGACAGCTCTTGAACGCGATTTAGATGAGCTAGTCGCGTTCAGTTTCAGTGGTGAAATTCACCCTAAGAAGTGCTTATTTATTTCTGATCATTAAAGTTGTCCCCTGGAATCTGGTCTTCTGCTATGACAAAATAGGATATCGGAATCACTTTTACACGTCATATTTAGTACATAAACAATTTATTACATTTAAAAACTCTTTCTCTCATCACACCGCAACATTAATGACAGTAATATCACTAGATAGTACCAAATAAGGCATACGTACTTAGCACATTTATGTACAAAAGTACTTCATAAATTAGATATTATAGCTTGTCTGATTAATACTCTCTTGAGTTTGAAGTCGTTTTAAAACTAACGACTTTCAATTATAGGACATTTATCGAGATCGTTTTGAAGGCGGCTTCCGATATATTTTTTAATTAAATACTTAAAATTATGTCTTCATCTTTATGTCAAATTGAAGAGTGTATTTTGTAAGTGTCGTTACGTTTTTTTTTTGTACTTATGTGTTTTTGAAATCATTGTGATGTTGTTTATGTTTGTATTGCTTGTAGCAATTTGTGGTGAATAAAGTTTTATGTTTATGATACGTTTAAAAGTCGTAGGTGAAGTTGTAATTATATAATATATGCCTATACTAACTTCACTTACGATCTTTACACATAAGTGAAAACTTCAACAAGATCGCCTTGGTGGAAGAAAAATACTTGCATAGAACATTGGTCCGTAACCTTATCTAAATAAAGAGCACAATAGCGTTTACAAAAAAAAAATATTTCCAAAACCTTTAAAGTAAAAATACTTGCATAGAACATTGATCCGTAACGTAATATAAATAAAGAAAACAATCGCGTTTACAAAAATGAGGTGTCGTCACAGTGTCGCGAAATCAATGGTTTAGTCCCATCTCAAAAATGCCCAACGCGCCTAAAGAAGTTTTCACTTTGCAAGTTTTTACACCGCCTGTAAAAATTTTTCGTCGGTTATTATAAAAATATCAGCTATTGCCTACAAAAGTGCGGTAAAAATGTATGGAACAGCAAATTTTTTTTTCATAATCAGCGAAACATTTCAACGTAGGGTTGTCCAGTATCATGTACTGAATCCATGGTAACAGGTTCCGCGTCGTTGTCCCCGCCACCCTGTATTTGAAGAGGCATGCGAAGAAAGAGTTTACAAGAAGATTCTTTAAACTCAGAGCTAAGTATTAAGTAATTACCTACTTTATTTAGTGTTGACGATTACAATAAAATCTATAATTTAAAAATAATCATCATTGAATCCTTAAACTTACAAACTTGATCAACATTTTAGTGATCTTTACGGATAATTTGGGCAGGGTGAGAGCACGTGCTGTCGGCAGGTGGGCGCCCAGGTGCGATCGATCACAACTTACGTAATATCGTCGTGGTAGCCACATGTAACCGCAATTGGGGGTTACACCTTGTTTTTTGGTAATTCAATGTTCTTATTGGAAGCGAACGTAGTAATTATTTCTTGTATGATAAATGACGGAATCATAAAAAGGACAAAATGAATAAGAAATAAAACTATAATGTTTTTTAAGTTATTATTCCTTTATTTCTTTTAATAAAATAATAATATACCGTTTACATTTTAAAATATTTTTGTAAAAAATCATTTTAAAAAAAGATTTAAGTTATTGTTATTCATTTTTATTAAATGGTAAATTTATTTAAGTTATTTTGTTAAAGGCGGCAGCCCATTTTTTTTAAGAAAAATCAAAAATATTCTTTATCTTGTACCAACTATAAAATAAATGCTTATTTCGGATACAGCAAGTTACATTTAAGATAATAATAACATTACCTACTGCCAGATAAAATAGCTGAATAAAAATATTGTTTAACTTGACCATTAAACAGAATGGCATATTATTATAACATTAAAAGTACCGCAATGCTAATATCATGTTACATCGGCATCAAACAGAGATAATATCATGTGACATTATCATCATTGTATAGTTAGCATGCCTTTATGTGATAGTAAAAACGTGTTACAAATATTGCAGTAAAAATATAAAGTAGGTATTAAATTACCTAACTTCAGAGCAAATAAAATTTAATAATTTCTCTGTAAAAATCGCAAAAAAAATATCACGCTAATTGTGGTAAACAAATTTTGTTTCAGCATGAAATACTTTCCAAAAAATTTTTTATCACAAAATGACTGTAAGTAATTATTAGTCTTGAAAAGAACACTGAACTAAAATAATATCTCATCAACAATAAAAATTAATAAGTACTTCTAAGAGTATCAAAGTAGTAGTTAAAACAAATTAAGGCTACACACACTTGACCTTAGAAAATGTTAACAACAACATCATAATGCTTGTGATCCCATAATAGGTAAAGAAAGCATTTTACTAGACTACCCTATAGGTTAGACCTGCATTGATAATCTAGATGCGTCTACCACTAACCTTCAGATAAAACTGCATAACTTTAGCTCGATAAATAATCATAAACAAAAAATTAAGAAATTGTTTCACCACAAAGTAGACGAATAAATTCAACACCCCCACTGCAATAACGACATTTTTTGAATAAAAAAACGAGACAGTATTTTAGAAAAAACAACAAGACAACAAACAGAATATATTTTTATAAAAGGCAAGAGGAATCATTTTATCAGCGTCTTAATCTTAAAGGTAACCTTAAGCCTGCGATATAAATTACCATTAAAAAGTCCTGTTGTAGTGTTGCCAGCTATATAGAAAGTAATTTAGTTACTAGACACGCCGACATTCTGCCTCACATGATTAAATAAACTGCGAAATAAAAAATAGCAGAACTTACTTTTTAATCGATTAAATTCTTTGAAAAATTAAAATGTATTTAATTGTATCGTATACAAAAAAGCTTTTTGCAAAAAAAAACACTAAAAGGTAAGTTTTTCTTCCACCATTTCATAATACTTACTCATTATAATTAAGTTTATTTTTTACTCTTATGATTCTTATCTTAGATTAGTGACAAGACTACTAATTTCAATAAATAATAATAAAAATAGCAAAAAAAACTTTGCAGAATTTTATTACAAAAAAAATCATGAGCCTATAAAAGAAAGCATTTTACCGAGCTACGCTAGGTCACTGACAGTCCAGATGCGAGCACATCTGCCGCCGATCGGTGCTTACACCCTATGCTCCTTAGTTAAGGTGCGAACTGCGAAGGGGGATTGCACTTAGCTTTACACAGGCTTTACACCTCACGACAGTTGTCTAAGAGGGCGAGTAGAATAAGAATTCCAAGTCGATAAAAAAATATCGGTCTGTCCTGTAGGTAATAGTCTCATTACAAGGCATTTTGTCATTACTTCATTCATACATAAATAAGTGTACCTAGATGTAGAATATTGGTCTATGAATATCTATGAATTTATTATCTATAATCTAAAAAAAAAATTTTTACAAAAAAATACAACCGACTTCCAAACTACAAAGTGAAAAATAACTTTAATTTCGGAAGTATTTTAGTTTTTTGACACCGACTTCCGAAATTAAAGTTATTTTTCTCTTTGTAGTTTGGAAGTCGGTTGTATTTTTTTGTAAAAAGTTTTTTTATCACTTTTTAGTGGGTTGGTTTGTAATTTATCTAAGTTGGCCTTATGTCAACTGCTCATCAAAAATACCCAAATTGCTATAGATTTGCCTTTAATATTTGAAGAGTTCCCTCGATTTCTCCAAGCTTCCATCACCAGATCGTGACCATATGACAATGGGACTAACTTGAAAGTATATTCTTTCAAACAAAAAAATAATTTTTCAAATTGGTCCAGCGGTCTTCGAGTAATCTGGGAACATACATAAAAAATAAATAAAAAATATCCCGACGAATTGAGAACCTGATCCTTTTTTTTTTAAGTCGTTTAAAAATATTGTATATGTCTCTTCCGGTTGTCCGACCGACCGATGTAAATGGACGCTGGTCCCAATAAAAGATTAATTATAATCAAAACGTCTTATTTCAAGAACCTTACTCAACTCCACCAGAAAACAGGCAGACCCAAAGGCAACACTAGAGAGAACTAGGGTGTTTCTATTTCAAATGATCGTAATCGGTATTAACGTAAACGAAGAAAAAGGAGTGTCTATGTGAGGATCGTAGCAGGTGGCGGTCTGTAGTTTCTGGCTACCCCCATGGGAAGAAGGCGTGAGTTTATACTTATACTACTTTATGGTTTCCACATCAACGAAAGACGATTTAAATGACGTCATTTTATTATTTTCCCTATATTAGCCTGACTTAGTCACACTTAGTCTGTGTCTTTAGCCAATTTCCTCAATTAAACTACCATCTAAACCGATTTTGTTTGACTCCTTGAAAAAGACATAACATTTTCATTCTTCAGCAAAATCAAAACCAGTGCCACAGCGCTTACATTGAACCTCAATGGCCACAGCTAACACTCTAGAAACCCTTTTACTTACAGCAAATCGATCAAAACCCTCTACAAACAATTCCACCAACTTCCTTCACCACAGAAATCCCACCAAGCGATGCGTAGTCCACACAATTCGATAACAAAACGAAGTCGACCGGTATAGGATGTGCCGCATGTCCGGCCGGTCGGAAGGTAACTCGAGTCGGAAGCCCTACACGACTTCCACTCGCAGGCTGAGTATGTGTGAGTAGGATAAGGGAGCTGGAATCTTCTTAGTATACTGTAAGTAATTAAAGGAGGAATTGTGTAGCTGATTAGGCAACTCAATGCTGGTTGGTGCGGTTCAATCGGTCTGTGAGGTTGAGGAATTCAGAAGGTCGAAAGCCTAAGCCGGTCCAATACTAAAAAAAATATCGATATATTCAGTAACGTTGACAAATGACAACGTACATTTAAACCAATCTTCGGTAGATTTTAGCTAGAGACACTTAAATGCATTATGCAGACGCAGTTTGAAGTTACGAGTCCACAGGGCTGGAAACTGTAACCAAAATGGGCGAGAAAAAGCTAAGCCGATTATGAATAATTTGTGATACTAGAATTACACAAAACCAAAAAAATCCCACGCGAATCTGTCATATTCACAAAACACATCGGATGTGAATCGGGAAGCTGCGGTGTGCCAATTTCCTTTACACATTTTACACCTAAAGTTCGTTTTTTAATTCCAGAGACTGATTTGACATTTCAAGTGATTGTTGTTTGTTTTTTCAATTTGGAATTTGACATTTGCACCTGTCAAATTAGTCTCTGGGATTAAAAAATTAACCGTACGTTCTCAGCAAAGATTGATTTAACTTGAGTCATTCTCTTTGTTTAGAACGACCTGTCAAAATATTGTTTTTATTTGAAGGCCTTCAGGATGCATATAGCATGAGTGGGGTCTGTTTGATTTCCACTAACCTTCGTATTAAAATCGATTTCTCAATAATATGATTAACATTCCTCGTGACCTCTTATAAATAAATTAAAAGCCCTCAGTTAGTCCAGTTAGTCCTTTGTTTCCTTTTTTTTTCTAATCAACAGAAATTAAAATACAAACCGATTTTGGAAACACCATTTACCTATTCAATTCTTTAACGAACATCCTGTTTTTAATCCGAAAAGGTAACAAATGAGTATTTTATACAGATGCATGCTAAACTATTGACATCTACCGGAAACTAAAAGAACGATTTCTGAGAAATTAACGCAAAATGTCACAGGTTAAAAAACTAATCGAGACTAAATTAGGGTATTGAAAATGGACTAATATAAGTTGAACTTCAGTCCAAAGAGTTTTGTATTAAAAAAGAGGTCGTTTAAAATTGGATATTGTCGTGATTTTAAAATCAGAGTTCCGTTACTAAATAGTCTTATTAGGACGTATTTAAAATGTGTTATTTACATAATTCTTTTTTTTCTGTGAGAAAAGAAGTTAACGGTTGATTTATGCTAAGCTAATTAATGTTCGTTGCATGTATTCGATGTTTTGATTAAATCTTCGTGTATGTAGGTTATGGTAAATAGTTTGTTATGACTTTGTATTTAATCAAACAAATTAATATTCCTCGTTACTAACTAACGAAGTCTTGTTAAATGTAAAAACATGTTCGAGTACTAGGTACTCTTTTAAATTTCGTCAACTACCTATGTCATCATCATCATCATCATCATCAGCCTATAAATGTTCCCACTGCTGGGACACAGGCCTCCTCTCTGTGAGAGGGAGTGGGCCGTAATCCACCACGCGGGCCCAGTGCGGGTTGGTAGATGTCACATGTCTTTGAATTTTCGGTTCTAGGACATGCCGGTTTCCTCACAATGTTTTCCTTCACCGTTTTGAGAGCAGTGGTGATGAAATAATTTACACAAAGTAAAGCGCCTGTCTGGGTTCGAACCTACGACCTACAACTCGTAAGTCGCGGCCGTTACCACTGGGCCACCACTGCTCTTGACTACCTATGTATTTTTTGTAAATTATGAGGTGCATGACTGTCCAAAAAAATTATAAATGCGTTTATTTTTTAATAGGGATGATGCCTGGGTAAAAAAAAACTGTTAAGTCCGTCAGTCAGATAATAAAAAAATATCAGATACATGTTTTTGCTAATAAAAAAAATAACTTAGATACACATGAAACTTGGGGAGTGGGGGTCGCTACGTCACTAGTAAGTATAAAATCTACATCCTAGTGACGTCATGGCACATTTTAACGCATTATATTGCCGTGATCTTTTATTTACATAAAAAAAGAAAAAAATACGTGTCCAATATTTTTTAATGACCTACCTGACGAACAAAAAAAGTGAAAACTTGATCAATTTAAACAAATACTTCCAAAACCTTTAAAGTGAAAATACTTGCATAGAATATTGACCCGTAACGAAATATAAATATACAATTACAAAAATGAGGCGTCGGTAACGGTGTCGCGAGTACAAGTGTTTTTCCCATCTCAAATATGCCCAACGCGCCTAAAGGAGTTTACACTTAAAAAAAAAAATTGTCATCATCCTTGCCATCAATTAACTTAATTATATTACTTAAATAAACAATCACGGCAACCATTTACAATTTTTCAATCAACCTAGTTTTTTGAAAAACTTTTATTGTTTAAAACTCGAGGCAAACAGCAAAGCATTTCAATCGTCATTCAAATAACACAAAAAGAAATCTATTGTCAAAAATATTAATTTCCTTAAAACTGGTAACAGGAGCAAGGCTTATTATTTCTCCGCCATTTGCATTTGATTTCCATTAAATACATTAAAATGGTGTGTTGGACAAAACGCCGGAAGTTGTGATTTCAATCGACAAAGCTTTCAATAAAAACTATTACTAATGGCTGTCGAATTGTTAAACCATTTCTTTTATCAATCATTTGGAATTTTTATGAGATTGATGCTACCGCTACACATTTTTTTTTTCTTTTTTCGTTGACGGCTTTGGAAAAAGAGAGAAAAAAACACATTTGTATTAATGAACTTAATAGAATACAAATGAGTTACAAGCCATGCTTCCGATTTAGAGCTAATGCCATTTTACTCATGTTTTTTTGACGTGATAACGTCTTATAAATCGATGAACGCCGCCTGCACGCACGAAAAAGTGTCACGTTCCGCCTGAGCCGAGCGTGCAAGCGAGAGCGTGGGACAAGCGATAGAGAGTTCGGCTTGTGACGTTATCACGTAAAATTATCGTCCGTAAACCGACTTTACAGACAACCAATTTTTTTTTTTTGGATCTGAAATAATGTAATTTTTTTGCCAGGATAAACTGCCTGGTTTTCTTTTCCCCTAATGTCCTTTTGTGCACCTACAGCCGAATTTGTCGAAACGAACAAAGATTCCTAAACCTCATTTCTTTGGAAGTTGGTTATTTTGTAAAGCATAATGAACTTTATGTCAAATGTGTAAAATACAAACTAGATAAGAGCCAAAACACTGGTCGCGTGTCTTCTGGAGAATTCCAATTGATTTTTTTAAATATTTTTTTTTCGTTACGCAATTAACATACTAGTTCATTATGCTTTGTAACGTTTAGTTACAAAAATTCGCTTTCCGTCTGCTCCGCGGCAATGTAAATTAAGCCTAAAGCCTCGTGCAGACACACGTGACGCGACACTAGTACCTAATTGTTCTATCGTGAAGTTTTCTTAGAAATTGTTTTGTTAGAATCGCGTCGCGCCAGTCTACACGAGGCTTAATGCTCAGTATTAGACAAAATTCAAAAGTCATTTATTCAAACTAGGCTGAGAATCAGCACTCTTCAAACGTCAAAAATTACATAAGACAGTCCCCCGAAAACGCCGCCACCCAAAACTTCCTAGCGCTTTAGCTGGGAAGAAGAAGTGGCGCAACAAACTCCCCAGCAGCACAGCTGTCTGTTCAGTTAGAATAACTTGATTCTGTACAATAGTAGGTAGTTTTGCAAAATAATTTACATTACGCAACACGAAACATTAAATTATTTGCTATATTTCAACTAGCACAGCACACGCAAATATATCAACCAAAAACATCTAAAATAAGCGAAAATAAAAACTAAAAAAAAAGTAAACAGAACTTAATTCTCGAATAAAAGCCTCCAGATAAAGGGCGTGCTTTTTTTTTAAGGTAGGGCATCTCGTCGTACTTGACCTCTGAGATCATGACTACTTAACTGGGCTTTCCTGTGGGTGCCTTAAGCTACTACACTTAAAACCTCCAGCCAGGGGTTATTCAACTATGCTAATTAAAACTACGTGAACGCTCGCTAAGGGCACCTCCTGTGAGGTACGAACTTCGGCTTAGGGCGTCAACCAGACAGAGGATATCAAGGATGGGACGGGCTGGATCAAAGTTTTGATCATAATTATTAGTCGTGGAATTTAAAGCTACGTGCTCAGCTGCAACAACTGCTGGCACCTCGTTATCGAGCAAGGGTCGGGGGGGGGGTATAATTTATTCAGGGACGCGGTTGCTATCTCAAAGGACCTCGGCGGCGAGGTCGGAATGACGGGAGGCGTCTGATTTTGTACACTGTGCTGGTTTCCCTACTGCTCTCCTGGAGGAGGGTAATGGGGTTGTCAGGGTCGGTAAAGGGCGTGCCCGTTTACATATAGCTATTAAAGCTTAAGACAAATTGAAGTTCTTATACACCGTGAAATTTGAATCACAGTTTTGCTAGAACAAATGTTGTTCAGACCATGGTCTACTACCATTCTACAGCATCCAATACAAAAAAACATAATTGGTTTTTGAAAAAACACAAAAAAACTAAGTTTAAAATGTCAAGATTATCGTTACTCCCTACAACACAGACACCACGCACGGGACACAGCATTGTCTACAGGGAAATCTACCTCCATAAACGAAATTAAGTAAGCAGTAGATAATCTTGACATTTTAAACTTTGTCGTTTTGTGTTTTTTCAAAAACCAATTTATGTTTTTTTTTTATTGGATTCTGTAGAATGGTAGTAGACCATGGTCTGAATAAAGTTTGTTCTAGCAAAACTGTGATTCAAATTTCACGGTGTATGTTGACAACAATGATTCAAACCGTTCACAAATAAATGGTCCAATACGTTTGTCGCAAATACCACGAAACAGTTACAATATCGAAAGCTGTGTCCATGGTTGTTTTCCCCGAGACTGGTCGTGTTAAGTGAGATGCACAGCTTACCTACCAAGTTGCACTCTCTGACAGTTAGCACAGCAATTTGTCGCCACACTGGGTGCCAATCTGTAACGCATCACAGATCACCTGAATACCTATATATGACTATCATACTGTGACATCTCATTTGTGTATTTCTTAAGCAATGGTACTGAAAGTGGCGGTTTGGATTTGGACTGATGTAACTAAGTATTGGAGTTACAGTAACTTTGAGGAAGAACTAAATTCTATGGAATAGTTCTAGAATTAATGAAAAATTATGATGATGATGAATAAGTTATAACCTATTTATGTACTGTTGTTCCTACCTATTTTATTTCTAATGATGTTTTTTAATTATTTTTTTTTGTTTCTCTCAAACAGAGCACCTGCCATCTAATCTCTTCGCCACCCTTGGTTGACTGGTAGAGAATGCCTAAGGCATTAAGGCCGCCTTTGTACCTTTTTGAGTGTGAAAAGTATAGATAAATAAATAAATGATGGAGGAGCTAGTAGCTAAGTAATAACAGCCGCACGGGTCGATTCATCTAGTTAAGCTACGCTTGCTGGTTTATGGATGGGTGACCATACTGAGACTCCGTGCCTCGGAAAGCACGTTAAGCCGTTGGTCCCGGCTGTCATTCGTGACTCTTTGACAGTCGTTACGGGTCGTCAGAAGCCCGAAAGTCTGACAACCAGTCTTACCAAAGGGTATTGTATTATCCAGTTACTGGGTTGTGGAGGTCAGATAGGCAGTCGCTCCATGTGAAATACTGGTATTCAGCTGCATCCGATTACACTGGAAGCCGACCCCAATGTAGTTGGGTAAAGGCTAGGCAGATTGATTGAGAACTAGAATTAATATCTGCCTGAAAGTGTTTTTTTTTCATTTTCCGCCGGAAGACGTCCACTGCTGGACATAGGCCTCCCCCAAGCACCACCACTTCAACCGGTTCTGTGCTTCTCTGTGAGAAAGTGGCGCACTCAACTCAAACTCAAAGCATTTATTTCAATAAAACAAAATTAGATACAGGCACTTTTGAACTGTCGAGGAGTCGGTGAGTCAGAAAGATGAAGCTTGTTGCCCATTCCAAAGCGTAGTAGGTTCCTATGGAGAAAAACGGACAAGAAACTCCATGGATATTCGTTTACGGCAGGTCTCTTCCTTACAAAGAAGGATCGTTCGATTATCAGCAGACTTGTTTACTTCATTCGGTGATTTATTGAGTCCAGCTACCTAATAAAAATACCTTTTTTTTTTTTATAAAGCCGTCCGACTTCCAAATCATAAGCCCCTAGTACACGTTGGATGAGCCCGTCGCTCGACCAACGTGATGGGAGCTATAATACCTCTCGAGTTCGAACCCAAAGGCACGCACCTCTGACTTAACGGATTCATGTACAGTACAAATATGTTTTTAATGTCCCTCGGCAAACCTCGTGTTTCGTCACTCGTCGGATTTCTACCAGTTGCCCTTTGCACTTGGTGCAGACCGAACGCTCTCAATCAACTTGGAAGTATATAAAGTTGTTAATACTCTTTTAACTTAATGTAAACAATTTATTTAAAAAATGGGAGGAAAGCCGCTGAAGTCGCAAGCACGATAGATAGGAAAATAGTTTTACAGCTCTATATAGTTCACACGGAAATCAAAACAAAACAACAATAAAATACTTAGTTCTGAATTCAAATTATTATAGACTATAAATCTAATAATTGATAGACATGGAAATTAGCATTCGTTTGTGGGACGTCAATTAAACACGGAGATGGATAGCTGACTGGTTTATTCATATTAACGCATACCCACATTACATACTTATAAAAGTAGACACAATACCTTACACTTTTCCCCCTTAAGATTAAATGTTAACTTATTAGAACTTATAACTATAACAGAAAATACCATAACAAGGTATATTCTAAACACACTAAATACTACTATAATTATTTAGACACATTGTCTTTAACGATGGCACGCCCGTGCGCTCGTATTGCTCGGGCCGAAGCCCCCGGCGGCGGCGGCGGCGGCGGGGAGCGCGGTGACGCCGGTGCGGCCGGGCTCGCCGGGCCTGCGCTACCCGCCTCCGTCTCCAGCTCACTGGATGCCTCTGATGCATCTTCAAAAGCATCATCGTCGTGATCATTACTCTTTCCCTTGTGAGTACCGATGCTCGCTCGCGATAGTGATAACCGCGACTTATCCCCAACTGGAATTATTTGGTCGCGATGCCTACGCCACTGGACACCGTTTCCCATATCAATGCGGTACGACACCGGTCCCGTAGTTTTCGACACTGTTCCCGTGGACCATTTATCTGCATTTGAGGTGTAATCGCGTGCGAGTACCGGTTCTCCTACACGGATAGGGAGGCGGGGCGTGCCTCCTGCATGAGCTACCTGACGTTGCTGCGCCGCGCGCGCCACTTGCCCGACATCTGGCCGTAACGCATCGAGTCGTGTCCGCATCCGACGCCCAGTTAGCAATACTGCTGGTGGCACGCCCGTAGTTGTATGCTCACAATTGCGGTAATTGAATAAAAATGTATTTAATGCCTGTAACACATTATCGCCACTAAAAACTGCTCTTTTGATTGCTTTTTTTACAGTCTTTACCGCATTTTCAGCGGCGCCATTACCCTGTGGCCTATAAGGCGCCGTTGTCACATGTGTAATACAATTGTGGTTACAATAATTAGTAAATTCTATCGATTGAAAAGGTGGTCCGTTATCCGTAACGAGTTGCGAAGGTAGACCAAATCTACTAAAAACTGTAATTAAAGCCGTAATTGTTGACTGTGCATCCGTACGACCCATTGGAAGTGCCTCAATCCACTTAGAATGCGCGTCAACTATAATGAGGTATTTTTTTCCCGAATATTCCGCAAAATCGGCATGTAAGCGTTGCCATGGAAACAAAGGAAATTCCCACGGATGCAGGTCAGCACGCGGCGCTGCATCCCGCACCATACGACACGGCTCACAAGAACGACACATTACTTCAAGGTCAATGTCTAAGGTTGGCCAATAAACATAATTGCGTGATAAGCTTTTCATTTTTCTAACTCCTAAATGACCTTGATGAATTTCTTTTAGAATTTTAGTTTGTAGTGATTTTGGTATTATAATTCGATATTTATAAATTAAACAACCAAAATCCATTGTAATATCGCTTTTTCGTGCAAAATATGGTTTTTCTTCTTCGCAACTAGGTACGGATGGCCATCCAAATTTTACAAATCCCAATATTCGCGATAATATTGCATCCTTATTAGTTTCCTTACCTACGTCATGGAAATTAACTGGCATAAATTCATGTACTAAGTTAACATAACTCATTGATTCGGTGGGACGGCGTTCCTGTGCTAACGGTAAACGTGACAACGCGTCCGCTGGTCCATTTTGTTTTGAGGTTATATATTTTATAGTAAAATCATATGCGGCTAATCGTGCAGCCCAGCGTTGTAAGCGACTGGCGGCAGTTTGGGGTATACCCACTTTCGCTCCGAAAATATAGCTTAAAGGCTGATGATCTGTACGTAATTCAAATTTTCTGCCATACAGATATTGATGGTGTCGCGTGACGCCATAAAATATTGCCAGAGCCTCCTTATCAATCTGACTGTAATTGCGCTCTGCATCATTTAGTGTTCGCGACACACAACTGACCGGTCGCTCACTGCCGTCTGGGAAACGATGCGCCAATACTGCGCCCAACCCGTACGCGCTGCTGTCCACCGATAACACTAAAGGCCGCCCCTCCTCATAATGTGCGAGTACCCTCTCACCTGATAGGACTCGCTTCGCTTCCTTAAAAGCATGATCGCACTCATTACTCCAATTCCAACTGATACCCTTTTTTAAAAGTTCATGCAACGGATGTAATAAAATACTTAATTTGGGTATAAATTTGCCATAATAATTAAGTAAACCTAGGAAGCTTCTTAACTGTGTGATATCGATAGGTGTTGGTGCCTTCCCAATAGCTTCCACCTTCTGGGGATCCGGGCGCAGACCACTTTGGTCAATAATAAAGCCGAGATATTTAACGCTCGCTTGTAGAAAACAACATTTGCTTAACTTAACGGTCAAACCCATATCTCTTAATCTAACCAGTACTTGTCTTAAGTTAACCAAATGTTCTGCTCTCGAAGCCCCCGTCACACAAATATCGTCAAGAAACACCACCGTGCCACGCACGCCGCGTAATGTCTCCTCCATTAATTTTTGAAATTTTTCCGGAATGCAAGATAATCCGAATGGCGTACGGCGATATACAAATGTACCGATATGTGTAGTAATCGCTGTACACAGTTGTGAATCATCACTCAACATCGTCTGTTGATATGCATGAGTTAAATCAATTTTGGTAAATTCCCTTCCCCCACTTAGAGTAGCAAACAACTCTTCGATGCGTGGGAGTGGATAAAAATCCCGTTTAAGTTTAGGGTTGATGGTCACTTTATAATCGCCACATATTCGTATATCGCCGTTCGTCTTAATAACCGGTACAATGGGTGTACCGTAGTCCGAGTGCTCGACCCGGTAGATGGTGCCCTCGGCCTCCAGCCGCTCGAGCTCGCGCTCCACACGCGCGCGTAGGGCCAGCGGCACGGGGCGCGCCCGCACGTACACGGGCTCCTTATTCGTTAGTTGTAATTGGAGCAATTTTTTACATTTTCCTAATTTATCAGTAAAAACCTCGGGGAATTCTGTAGCTAATTTACTAATACAGGGATCAGCAATAATATCATTTAAATTTATTTGTTTGATATTGAGGGACTTTAACCAATCCCTGCCCAATAATGGGCGTCCACCATTTTTAATAACATAACAAGACAAATTATTTGCCGTTACATTACCAAGTTTAACATTGACCAATATATATCCTAATGACTCAATCCGCGTACCTGAATAACACCGTAACATTAGATTATCTGATTGAATTGTTTTATTTGGAAACTTCTGCTTATAAAAATCTTCACTAATCGCCGAAATGCGACTTCCAGTGTCGACTTCACATTTAACTTCGTAACTGTCAATGTTCACGTTAATAAAGTAAGGTTTGTTACCTTTAGACGCCAGTTCGATGCTAAACAAATCCTCGTCTCCCGAGTTATCTTCACTTACGTAGTTTTGCCTACCAGACCGACTGCCACGCACCTCTTTGCACATCACTTTCAAATGTCCACGTTGGTTACACTCATCACAGTTGTAATTGATGTAACGACATCTTTCCGGCCGATGCGGCTTTCCACACCGCCAGCATTGTTGAGTCGACGCGGCTTGCGCCGGCGCCGCAGGGGTGTCCCCTCTCGACGCCACCGCCGGGCCGTCAGCCCTAGCGCCTAGGATGCGCCCCGGCCGGCGCGCGCCTCCGCCACGTGCTCGGCCCGCGTCGGTTCTGTGCAGGCCTTCGCCCACGTCGCCGCCTGCACCTGAGGTCGTGGCTGCGGCGACGGTCGCCGCGCTCACCTCCGCGTGCCTCTCTGCAGCCTCTAACGCCAGAGCCAACTCCACTGCCTCCTTGTATTTAATATTTTTCTCAGCAAAAATACGCGATCTCATCGCGCTGTTGGATAGTCCCGAAACAAACTGGTCGCGAAGGTTTTCTTCTAGCATTGTACCAAAGTTACACGTGGTCGCGAGATGTTTTAAATCTTGGAGATAGTCCGTCATGGATTCCCCAACACGCTGTCTACGTAAGCGATACATGTGACGCTCAGCAATCTCCGATCTCTGTGGTTCTAGATGATCGGTCACCAAACGTACCAATTCGTCAAATTTCTTCGTTTCTGGATCCGCCGGAGCACATAGATCGCACATTAACGAGTATGTAGTTTCACCCACAACCGTAATTAATAATGGCACACATAAGTTATCCTTTATCTCATTTAGTATTATGTACTGTTTGACACGGCGAATATACGACGGCCACTGCTTCGAATTAATGTCAAATGGTTCTAGTCGACCGATCGGCATTGTTATTAATAATTTCACACGCAATTGGAATTCGAATTACTCGTCGCCAAATGGGACGTCAATTAAACACGGAGATGGATAGCTGACTGGTTTATTCATATTAACGCATACCCACATTACATACTTATAAAAGTAGACACAATACCTTACAGTTTGTATTCGGAAACCCGATGATACCCGAGCGACATTAAGAAAATAGAAATACTGTATGTGCGTATTATATAAAATAATTATCACTTGCTTCAAAAACGATGAAGGAAAACATCGTGAGGAAACGGCATGCCTGAGAGATATTTCTCGACGGCATGGCGGCATAATAACTCTGGCACCAGGTTACTCACTTACCACACTAAAAAGGAAAAGCTACCTAATACACACCCTTGGAATAGCAATGTGTCCTTCTACTAGATTTGTATCTGTAAATGCACCTCTCTTATAGGTGGTAACGTTTACAGAATCCTATACAATTAAACGAGCAATATTTGTACATAAATATTTGTTTGTATATAAATTTGTACTCACATTCTCGAAATTGACTCTAACGATTTCGATGAAAGTTGCAATATAGGGGTTTACGGGGGCGAAAAATCGATCTAGCTAGGTCTCATATCTGGGAAAATTTGTTTTCTCCGTATTTTCACCCGAGCAGGGCTCGGTCGCCCAAAGTTTAGAACAAGATATTGAATAATGACATGACAATAATGACATTAGAATAATGATCATGGCAGCATGGAATAATTAGGTACTATACATGGATTAGTATACTTAAATGAGTATTCTCTATTTTCACCAGAACAGAGCTCGGTCTGACAGTTACATTATTTAAATAAAAGTTCTGAAAAAAATTGCAAAAGATTTTATTCAACAATTCAACTATATTGCAATAATCTACGAGTAGAGAGAATCTAGTCACCGAGAAGACGAATCTTACATGTAGGTATATGCAGTGTAATGAATGTCGTAACGCAATTAAGTCACAGAGTCACAGGTAGGTACAGGTTTCCATCAATGAACCTTTACGTAATAATAACACAAGTATAATGAACAAAAAATACCTTAAAAAAACCTGCTTCAATGAAATAATCCTTATAATATCAATCTCTCGATGTAACGAGGTGCATTGACACGACGCAGGTGCGACGCGTGCGCAAGCACCTTGCGTTCACTCATGAGATTCAAATGAGATTGTATTGTCTCGATACTCGGTGTCTCGGAGTCTCGGCCTTTTTATTGAATGTTTTATGGTGTAATCGGTAAAATAATCGATTTCATTTAGTCGATTATGTGAGTGTTTAGTTGTAATTTGGTGTTGTGCCTTTTGATGGGATGACGTCATTATTAATCCTTTCTTTTTTTCTATTTATTTGTGACTAGCGGACGTCACGCGGTTTCACCCGCGTAGTTCCCGTTCCCGTGGGAGTACGGGGATAAAATATAGCCTATGTTAGTCGCTTATATGTAGCTATCCACTGCTGAAAGAATTTTTCAAATCGGTCCAGTAGTTTTTAAGTTACACACAAAAAAATACAAATCTTTCCTCTTTATAATATTAGTATAGACAAAGAACGCAAAGCCAAGTTTCCAAAAGAATATTTTGGTTGCAATAACCGTTATTGGCAGAAGTGCAATTATATACTTTTTATCTTAACCATGCACATAACTATACTTAGTACTTATGCAATATTATAATGAGGTACCTACTTGTTTGTTTGTTTGTATGTAGGGGGTAATCTCCGGAACTACCAGTTGCATCTGAAAAATTATTTTTTGCATTGGTAGCTCAATTCTTGAGGAAGGTTATAGGCTCTGTAACATCACGCTACGACCCTTAGGAGCCGAGCAAAAAGAAAAAAAGTCAAAAAGATCGCTCAGTGAAAACAAAGTAATAGCGCGGGGGGCGATGGGGATGCGACGCAGTGGGTTGGGGACCGGAATTTCAGGTGGACGAAGTCGCGGGCAGAAGCTAGTCATTTTGATATAAGTAGTACCTATAATGGTCGCTAATCGATTTTGGACAAAGACATTTATTGGTAGGCCAAAGCAAAGGAGAACATTGACCATCCATACATTTTTGGGCTACATGTGAAAGTGCCGAAAAAAAAAGATATTCCGTTAGAACATGTTATTTTCTTCACCTTTCACTATGGGACCAAACCTGTAGGGCTATTCCCTGCGCTGTTATACGAGTTTGTAAAATACTGTTTTCATTATGTCTTAGTTAAAAGAATAACAGTAGGTAATCTTATTATAGTAATAACTTTTTTGCTAGTCAATATTACAGATATCATCTTTTACTGTGAAACTAAGGCTTTAAGGGTTATTTATTCTCCACTATAAGTACAGAATGTGAAATAGGTTTTTTTTCGACGTCGATCTTTCTTCCTTCCAGCTTACCACCTACTTGTTCCAAAAATTCTTCTTTTCGCACGAACAGGGCAAGCTCATGGTATAGTGAAAATATTGCGCTAACTGAGGGTGCAATGGAAGTAAAAAAAACTGACCAAGAAATTAAATCTCTCAGACCAGCTTATATTATAAACTTTGCATTTATGCCTGCATTTTTACATAGCCAATGCAAATCAATAGCATTCTTCGACTCGGATCCGCGCCATGGATCAATGAGAATCTAATAAGATTGTCTCACGTTTTTTCATACTAAACCTCTAGTTTTTATTGAAACCGATACGCGAATGTAATCTTCAGCGTACCTACTCAATTTTCTTACTGGGAGAAGCTCAACCTATTCCCAACCTCTTCAGCTCCTTTATGCTAGAATTTACACTGGCGACCATCCATAAAAGCACGGAGACAATGAAGCCCGGTGAGGCGGTAAGTAATGAACACCGTACAAGACAGTAGGTTATAAACCAAAAGGCTTCTCAACTCAAACAATACTAAAATCTAAAAAAACAGTGGCACTCCGGGAGTGCCGACAGAAGTGAAAACTTGAACAAGATCGCCTTGGTGGAAGAAAAATACTTGTATAGAACATTGGTCCGTAACCTTATCTAAATAAAGAGCACAATCGCGTTTACAAAAATGAGGTGTCGGTAACGGTGTCGCGAGTTCAATTGTTTTTTCCCATCTCGAAAATACCCAACGCGCCTAAAGAAGTTTTCACTTTAAAAAAACATTTTGTGATCACAGTCTATTCCCTATGCACGAAATTCGTAGTTTCGGCAGAAGTAATGGCCGATTCCTTCCTCCCCGTATCTCCTACAGACATAAGATTAGTTTGGAGCCCAACCTAGGAATGAAAGACAACACGATTTGACAGTTGTCTCTACTCCCGTGTATTTTTGGTCCGTCCGAAAAAGTTAATTAATCGGCTTGTTCGCTCCGAAGTTTCGAACTACATTCGAATGGGCCCGTATCTTCATTGACGGACTTAGAGAATTGGCTCAAACATTCGGTTTTCGGAAACAGTAGATTGTAGATTGTCCTGTTTTGGCCGGAACTACGAAAAGAACGAAATAAGTCAAAATTCAAAAGTCATTTATTCAAACTAGGCTGAGAATCAGCACTTTTCGAACGTCAAAATTACATAAGATAGTCCCCCAAAACTTCACCACTTCCTAGTGCCTTTAGCTGGGAAGAAGAAGTGGCGCAACAAACTCCCCAGCAGCACAGCTGTCTGTTCAAGTTAGAAAAATAAAATGATTCTATACAATAGTATGCAAAATTATTTTGCAACACAAAACATTATTTTAATTATAAATTACTGGCCATAGGTCAGCTAGCACACGCCAATATACCAACCAAAAACATCGAGAACTATACTCAACCAGAATTTAAAAAAAATAAAAACTAAACGTAAACAGAACTAAATATCTAAATAAAAGCCTCCAGGCATAAAGGGCGTGCCCGCTTATATAAAGCTCTAATTGGAAGTTATAAATGATAAACTAGGACCATCGAGGTAAAATAAATGAAGAGTTAATTACTAGTAACAATAACAAAACCATGATCAGCAAGACGACCAGTCACCACAAGCAGCACCCGTTCACGAGCCTAACGCAAAGATCAGCCATTACCCCCCTCGCCATATTTGAGGACTTAACATTGGTTACCTAAAGAAGATCGCAGTAGGTATCTATTAATATACCGATCAATAGAAACAGCTGCAAAAGGTGAAAAAACTACAAACAATTTGCCATTTTTTACACACAAAATAGTTTGTAATATTGCAATTAAACATTAGCTGCAGACAATAAAATGATTCAACGTACTCGTGAGTCACACGTCTGTCTGTCACAGCAGTTGGAATGTTTTGAATATTTTTGTATTAATCTCCCCTTCGCAGACTCTGAGTCATGCGCGTACGCACTTCAATACGAATTTAGTAATTAATTTGTTGTGGTTACAACAGGTCATCGTATGATTGGAGTTGTCATGAAGCGGAGTTGGTGTTTCTAAGGTTGAATGGAACTACGTAGGTAGGTAAGCATGTGTCAGATTCCAGGTGTCAGAATATATATGTAGCATCGTAGACAAAAATTAATCTTCGATTTAATTCTTATTCTAAACTGTCGCAGTATTTCTAGATGAAAAATAAATTCCGAACGAAATCTGTGATCAGTCGGTCTAAATAAATACAAAAACTTATTAACTTTTACCAAAAATTTTATGATAACAGAATTATAAATTGTACTTAAAATATTTCCTTGATTTTATATGCTATTTCGATGTAAGAGTTGTTCTATGTCAATGGTTTTTATTTTGTGAGTTAAATAACAGATAACTATCACCAACAAAGTTTCTGGACGAAAAGTAGGTAATCAAACATAAGATAGGAGTTGTGGTTTAGAATAACCAAAACAAAAAAATAAAGGTCAGGTCTCCTGAGAGAGGAACCTAATGATACGCGCCGTGTCCAGAAGTACCACTTTCTGGACCAAGATCCAGCTGCCTAACGAGAGCCTCCTCAGGTGTTGGTCGAGGTTCTTGGCTATTATGCCATTGGCCGTCACGACTATCGGCACAATGACTACTGTATTCAAACATCCCACATGTCGACAATCATATTATTATTATCATTGACATTTCTCGGGACCCAAGGATCCCGGATCTTTGGAGTGCGAGGGGCCGAAGCCGAGGCCTGTTAGACGTTTTTAAACAAATGAGGCACCAACCAACAATTATCCCTGTATGTACTATGCAAGTGCACCGAAGGACAACCCCCGGTTGGTATAGGACTATTGCAGGATATGGAAACAAATCTATTGGATTATGGGTTTGGGTGGCTTAAATTGACTGGTGACCTGGAACTATGGAAGGACTACGGTCCCTGCCGGATCAATTTTTTATATGTACACGGATAAAATGGCAGGCGGTGTCTTGCACACTCAATAATGGGCCCCCGAAAACTGTCGCTAGCACATAGTAACGTAGCCACAAGGGGGCAACATGTCCTGAGGTGTTTGAGGAGTGGAGAGGTATTCCACGGCTTTCAGAATAATCCTAGAGCCCGGAAGATGGTCAAGATTCTTACGAGCACTTACTGGAATACTTTCTTCCTCCGAGCACGTTTTCTCTTGCGAATCTCCACTCAAGCCGGCCAATTAAGGCAAGAATGAGGTGGGAGCTCCGTTCCTCGTCAGTGTTCACTCCAGCCGACCAATAAAGGCAAGCCAGAGGTGAGGAACGAGACTTCTTCCGGGAGATAGGGTCTGTGGGGTCGCTACTGCCCAACAGCTCGCCACATGCTGCCCTGTTGGTTTATGGATCTGTCTTGGTCTGGCTTCTCACCCTAGACCTGTTTCGGCAAAGTAAACTCTACCGACACAGATCTAAAGTTTGAAGCGCGCAAGCCCCACTACGACGTCAACGTAGAGATACGGCGGCGGTGGGGTTATTATTATAGTTTAGACAAACAAAAATACAAAAATGTTTTCTCTTTATAATATTATTATAGTGTAGATTACAGTATAATGCAGTATTGTTTATTTGTTGTTAGGTTTGTGTTGTACCTAATGTTATAGGTACTTCGAAGCCGTCAGAGCTCAAATGCATTCATTGAGTCAACTTGGGAACTTTGCTCTCGCTCTGAGGATAAGGAAGTACTCACCACACAATTATTACCATGACCTATTTTCTTTATAAACTACTTATGAACTTATTTCACGGTTTATTAAATTTTATGTTATTCTACTATTTTGTGGTTATAAATTCTTCAATGGTGTATCATATGTATTTTACCCTGTAGTACCTACCTAAAACTTGTAACTTTCAAGTAAGCCACAGCCAGACTGAGAGACGCATTAATATGTACAGACGCCAGCACATCAAGCTACCCGAAACTGTCAAATTTTCCCAATCAACTTTGAACCTTATATTTCAGCGATAAAGTTGAAAATCTATTAAATAAATTTGACAGATTGTAGTAGCCTGATGTGCTGGCGTCTGTACCAAAACTGGTAAAACACTTTTTACATATTTTATTCCTCTGTAATCTCCCCCATAGGCCCCATACCACAGTAAAAATAAGTAACGGTAATACCATATTCATAGAAACGACGCGCTTCGAAATCTCAGTGTATATCAGTACGCAACAGTATCGAGTGCGCGGCAGTTATGCACGGACGCGGAAGGTTTATCTACCGAGCGGCCGTAGGTAATTATTTCAATGTCACTGTTGAGATATAATACTGTTACTTATTTATACTGTGCCCATAGCCACTCTTCCAATTCTCTAGGTATTACTATAAACTTAATAAAATTGGTTATTTAAAATATGTTGACTAAATTTTCTCTTTTTGAAACTTTCTGAGTGAGGAAACTTGGACTTATAGTTAGTCTGAAATCGCCAACCAGTCTAGAGCAAGCGTGATGATTAATGTTTGTAGCTTCTTTTTATGAGAAGAGGCATTTGCAGTGGGACAATAATAGACTGCTATTACTGTTGAAATTGAGGAAGCAGGAATGGTGGTGGTGTAATCAAAATATACATACTATATTTGGACACCACTGTTATCCGAGAATAACACCTGAGCCAGACAGACCGACACCACAATCCGTAACCTCCTTTCCAATCGGACAAAAATCGGTAAAAATCGTCCAATAAACTTTGACATTTGAACAAGATTCCTGGTCGTAACCGCCGTACCATCACCAAGGGCGATCCCCCATCGGCTAGATACTAGCAGATAGTGATGGGCAGTTAAATCCTGCAGCTGCCGTATGCCGTGTGCCGCCACCTGCCGCTCATACGGATTTCCCGGGCGATGACCCAACACTAGGAACTAGGGAGTTGCGTATTGAGATTATTGGATTTTGCGTTGGGACTTCACTATCGATAGTGTTCTTTTTTCAAATTTGATTTTGACGAGTTTTTTCTTAATGAATTTGAAAAGTGTTCTTTATGCTGGCAAATGGTCACAAAATATTCGTAAACAATTCGTATAAAAAATGTTTTATAAAATGATTGTATTTTATTGGAGGTTTCCTATTATGGAAGCGGGACTAGCTGGCGGGATTGGTCCATGTTGGCGCAGGATCGTGTGGAGTGGAAAAAGGAAAGAGAGGCTTTGTGGGACAACACAGGATGATTTACTTATTATTTCCTATTATTAAATATAAATCACCCTGAAATTCTGAGCCCAGTGGTTTTTTATGACAAATATTTTTTACCAAAACATAGACAGGTACACACGGCTACACATCAAGCTATAAATTTTCCAGTTTCTGCTGATCTCACAATTTATAGGATTTCCGTACAATGCGAGGTCAGCTTATACTGGAAATGTATAGCTTGATGTGTAGCCGTGTGTACCTAATGCAAAACTCGAAAAACGTGATATCCATCTACCTATATTTTTTTTTTCCAGACATGGAATCAACAGCTTGCATGCAATTGTTGCTATCACAATGAACATTTCACCGAAGCGCGCACGTATAATATCGTATCGATATAATGAAAATGATATCATTATTGTAAATGAAACCTTATTAGCCTCTACAACCATTTCCGTTCCACGAAAAAAACACTTAAAACAAAATACTGTAAGTATCAAAAATACATAAATAAATGCAATAAAAATTTACATCGTCCTTTATAAATATTAAATTGTGATCACCATATTATTATAAAACTTATTAAAAAATAAAAATTAAGGACATTGTAAGTTTGGAGACATTTAAGTCACTATGGTCAAATTAAGGTCTCTGGGTCAAATACGGTAGTTTTTGACAAACAACAGGTGCCTTTAATAAGTCCAGGTGTAAAATTAACAAAAACATTGACAAGTTTTAACGTCGATTCTTACTTAATGATTATATGTAAGCTGGTTTTCCATAAAGGGTTGGAAGGCTAAGGATTTAAAGGTGTATTATTGCTACATAATTCAGGATGACTCAACCAGCCCCAGCCTTTTGTTAGATATCCATCTTGGTATCGAGTTTCCAAGCTTAAGTACTTCTGCAACGGATTCTGATTTGATTTTGCCCGAATCTCACAGTTTTATTTATGGGAAACAAAAATCAATTTACAATCTGCCTAGATTTTTCCCAACTATTTTGGGGTTGGCTTCCAGTCTAACCGGATGCAGCTGAATACTAGTATTTTACATGGAGCGACTGCCCATCTGACCTCCACAACCCAGTAACTAGGTAACACGATATATCCCTTGGTAAGACTGGTTGTCAGACTTTGGGCTTCTGACTGTAACGACTGTCAAAAATCTACGAATGACAGCCTGGACTAACGACTAAACGTGCTTTCCGAGGCACGGCGGGGTCTCCATAATTATGTAATGGAACTTATTTATGGAAAACGTCTGCGAATTAATCAAAAAGCCAAACATCTACTTCTGACTTTCTAAAACTCTTCTTCTCGAGGTGGTAACGAGGTATGTTTCCGGAGGGGTCCATAATGTAGTATACCAGTGACGAACGACTACTAAAGTATTCTCGGATTATGACTTATGAGGTTTTTTGCACATGCAGCCAAAAGCAAGACTTCTTCTAGACCACAATCAAGACCCTTCTTTCTTTGAAAATCGTACATATTCCAGGTTAATGAAGATTCCAAGAAGAAATTTCTCATAAGCTTGCTCTTACCATCCTAGTTTTACAAAATTAACACTAGACCAGAACTCAAATACGCATTTATTCTTATAAGACCCCAAAAAACCCCATCGACTATTCCCGATTTTGACAAACAAATCCTTCGCAACAAAAAACTACAAAAAGCCGCCAAGTAGCGGCTGGGCAGCAGGTTGTTGTGGACGTGTGCGTGCGACGAGATGAGCGCCGCCTCTGTGTGCGCCGACAGATGCTGGGAACATCTGCCGCGGCGCGTGCGCTGGTTGAAGTAGCAAACAGTTTTGATACTTGGAATGCCGGAGGATAAAAGATATCTTAAACAAATATTACTTATATAGCATAGCAGCTACCTACAAGATTCCTACTGGTACCTATTAGAAATATAGTGGCTCGGGTCCTTAGTCTGAACATGATCTCAGCGTCACAGCGAAAACTCGTTCACTTCTGGATATAAACCAATAGAAGCATCGTCGTAAATCATGTGCCCCACCCAATGCCACTTAAATTCTGAAATTGTTGAGGCTATGTTAGAACGGACACGTTGCTAAATACGATATTTTTAAGTGCTGTGAACGAAGTATCCTCTTACTATACTTCTTTGTCTTTGTTTATTTTTAAGATGCATGATTATTGTGAGAGAGAGAGAGATCCATGAGAAACAGAAAATTACTTCATATAGTAAATTATAAACACTTCAAATAAAATAAAATGTAATTTTTATGTTTTGAACACAAAAATAAATTGAATTTTACAACTTACTAATTTGAATGTTACAAATTTTGGAACATTCTGATCATTTGGTACCTACTCGTAAAATATGCAAGTATCAAGACTACAGCATCGCGGTCGCTCATCGGTCAGCTGCTTCGCAGGCAGCGCGCGCATCTCGCGTCTGTCTGTCTGTGTGTCGGTGAGGCTGCACGGCACTGGACACGGGATGAGAGTATAGCGGGGAACCACATAAAGTAACGTAAAACTGGATTATGTCATGGATTTTATCCATAAGAGTCAGCAATTTCCTCATTTTCTTACACTTCACTTACACTTTGAACATTAGATACTTTTTAAAATATGCAAGGATCAAGACATTGCGTCGCAGTCGCTCATCGGTCAGCTGCTTCGCAGGCAACGAGTATCTCGCGTTTCTCTGTCTGTTTCTCGGTGAGGCTGCAAACGAATGGACAGTGCATGAGATGTTGGAGAGTAACTCGGTAGTAACGTAACTAGTACTGTCGTCTATCTGTCGTGGGTTGTATCCGTGATTGGAAATTTATGTCACCAAAGAATCCGCAATGGTAGCCCGCGAAATTCAAATTTTCTTACGTTTTTTGCATTTTGCAGGTCAGTGTCAGGTTGTATCTTGATCAAAATATGATTCGCGATCGTAACTAATATGTATTTACAGAATTATAATCACTACAATCATTAATACACCTCTCTAACTTAGATTTGTGACATTGAATGACTTTTTCAAGAAATCATGACATTTGAGAACACATCATTTCAACATGTTTTGTTGTGAATGTTTCACCAGTGCAACTGCACAGTAAGAAAGATGTGTTATTCTTCTAATGGTTATAATTTTCAACAAAGGATCTCACCCGCTACCGCTTACGACTTACACGGCTGTGACTCACCGCGACATTGACCGCGCAGTCTCTATAATTACAACATTACCTACATCTCGAGCGCGTGCGTCACTCTCCACCTTTGCGTTACCGCTTACCGCTGTTATGTCAACGTTATGCGATATTAACTAGACTTAGATAGCTGCTAGATATTCTGTGATAGTGGATAACCTGTGGGTGAAGTCAGCTGCTACCTACTTGGCAACTGAGAAATAGGAACAAAAAGGACATTTCCCCTCCGTATCAAAACGTCCTAAAAGCAAATCGTCCTATTAGCAAAACGACCCTAATCAAAACGACACTTTAGCAAAACGTCCTATTAGCAAATCGTCTTATGAGCAAATAAATGGTCCAACCTCTTTATATCGGATGGCTGCGACATCAACGCGAAAACTGTTACCATGGTTTAATTTCATAGAAAAGTGCAATACCTACGCGGTCAAAATGTATGGAACAGCCGATTTTTTTTTAATAACCGCCAAAAACATTCGAACCCGATTTTTTTTTTAAACACAAGGAGGTTCAAAATCATGTACATGCCAACCTGTATATTTAGTATTTTGGCTACCTTTCTTTATGTGTATGAAATCCATACATCGGATTTGATCAACCAATACCGTATTTCTTTTTGTACCGACTTCAAAAAAGGAGTTAAAAAAGGTGGTTAGGTATTTATGCATGTTCGACTGTATATTATATTTTTAATTTTAATGTATTTTCATCGATATTTTCGTCAATTGTGGACCAAATTTGAAAATTCTATTTTAATTTTTGAGATTTTCTGATAGTTACTCTCGGTAGATACTGTTGAGGATACGTGCCACTAGTCTACAGCTGCTTCGATATTATCTCAATGGCTATTCATAAATAAAATAAACTGAATCTTGCTGAAATGGTCGACGTTTTCTATCTTAAGAACGGATAAATTCAGTATTCAAGACTTTCATCTTTTAACAGGGAAGTGAGATGCTCTTTTATTACTAAACTTAAAAAAACGAACAAAACGTTAACTAGATCCTGTTTCTAACTAAAAGAACATTTAAAATTAATTGTAGGAAGTAACAAAAAGTATCTCAAATAGTCGATATCCTGTTGGAACGTGCCATAGACAAAAAGTGAGGTAATGGCCAGTTGCGTCTTCCCTAGGATCTATGGTTCTATTTATTTTACTTTTTATACCAATTGTAAGATTAGATGCAGGATCTAGTGGATTATAAGTATGGCACCCTATTTCCGTATTCCTTTTTTGATAGTTTTGGCGCTAACATTTTTGACTGGTGTTTAGTACTGCGTAATGACCAATATAAAAACTATTCGTCTGAGAGTCTGAGCTTATTTATTTATTAATTCCGCTAAAATGAGCCGGCATTTATTTTACAAAAGTCATGGGTTATTAGATAATCAATGAGTTAATTGGGAGATCTCCCATTTAACTCATTTCTAACATGAGTTTGTGAATGTGAGATCTGAGCATGCAACGCACCCACAAGCCAGTTTTCTTTCGGGAAAAATCCTAATGGGAACTTTTTAATTAGGTGTCTTCAACAGACAACTAAATATGTACCTGTGTTGTATGCGTTCCTGAATACTGAAACCTGTCAGATGGATCGACCATAGAGCCGTTTATTATACTATGTTAGATGTATGTTGACTTGAAAGAGCATGGCAGTTGAGAGTATGTTATGCTCACTTAAATGTCTCGCTGATGGTGGCGAGTGTGTTGGATCATTCGGTTCCCTACAAAATGGTTGAGCTGGATGATGCTGATCCACGCGTCACGTTCGTGTACGGGCGCCGTCAGTTAAGACTGGTCATCTCATATCTACTAGCGCTTATTTTTAATCTTGTAATTTGAATTGTTTGTTTTTTTTTACATTGTTGTTACTTAATTAGAAGCAACAAGAATAATGTACACAGGATTTATAATATCTATATTTAAAAGAGTGTCCTTGGTGATTCTTGTCCGTTCTTCTCCATAGAGATCTACGTTTTGGATTGGACAACTAGCTTCAACTTTCTGACTAACTGACCAACTCTTTGACAATTCAAAAGTGCCTGTAATTGGTTTAATTGAAATAAATGCTTTGAGTTTGAGTTTGCCATTTATTTGCACTATTAAGGATCAAATTCGCAAAACACATATTCGTTAGTATGAAACTGACAGGTGTCAAGAACGTATTCACTCGACCAAAAAATCATACATTTATCTCTTGGTGGAAAACATCTCGGATGGTCGGAGAAATTCCAAAAAAAAAAAATCTTATCTAATAAGAACGTAATAATTCACTGTAATATATTTAATTTCCCGAACTAGATATGATATAGGTATCCCTCAAGGTGAACCTCTGAGAATTACAGTCCATTCATGAGTCATACCTATTCAGGATAAAACCTTGTTTTGAACTTTTTGGTTGCAGTCGGGTATATTTTTAATATTTGAAAAAAAATCTAGACATTACATAATGACGTTTAAAATCCGCCATGTTGATTTAATAAAAACAAAACGTCAAACACAAATGTCTAGACAGCTAGGTGCTAGGTGACTCAACATTCTATTTTCAAACCTATATCTATGACAGGTCACCGTTTGACCGCGTCTAACGCCTGCCACAGTTCGTCTGTCTGCCTGTCCGTCCGTCAGCATGCAGAGAACAATGTGATGCTACAAAAAACTGGAGAAATTAACGGAACCACACAAAAACTCTGACGACAGATGCTGACAAAGGGTGTACAGGCGGGTACTGAAGTCTCTTGTGTTTTAAAAATATGAGCTTATTTTTCAACGGCGGTACTTATGCTTGAAGCTTTTCATGAAAATAATTATTGAACTTTCGTAAACTTTTCATCATTGTTTTATTTTGAGTAAGTATCAGGATATTCAGTAGGAAGGATACCTATCAGCGGCATCTTACTACACTTCAACAAAATTGAGCCGTTAAAATAAAATAAAATCCCGACTACTGCAGCATTTTCCCAAATTCCCAATTAGGATCTGATTGATCACGGACTGACCATTAGGATGGCCACATTCACATTCGCATAGATGGTAGAAGATTAATCCTTCAAAAGATATTGCAGGCCTCCACCCCACGACACGATCCATACATAAATAATAATAAAGCATTATTTATTTTCGTACAAATTACAATATAATTTAGAAAACTTAAATTTCAACTCTTCTAACTTAGAAAGAAATAGAAAACATAAAAAAAATACAAAGTAAAATAAAATATTATGTAGTTTGTGCGGACCCCCTTCGGGTGAAAGCCTCCTCTAAGGAATGCCAGAAATCTTTTATTTTATTTTATGGCAGCTTGCAGATCAACCTAGGAGGTTGTCGGTTGCTTAACCGGACTTTCCTGTGGCTGCCACGATAAATTAAGGCCTCCAGCCAGGGCATAAAACTTAGAAACTAGGCGACTACACGCTAAGGGTACCCCTTGTGGGGTACGGACCTCGGCTTAGTATTTAGCCAGCTTTGACCCGCTTCAATTAATACATTCTTGCCTTCTCCTAACCTAACCTAACACGTGCATTTTTACCACTGCTTTCGTATTACGAGCCAATGCATAAATAGAAAATCATAAATGTATCAAGCTTCTTACTACAGATTTTCATTGTCAGATTAATAAAACCTCTATAAACACTTATGTTATCCCCAGTACCGGAAGCCAGTCGGTGTCGGCACGAGCTATGGAGCGGTAAAAAGTAGTCGATTGTATTACTTCGATCGACGAGCGCCATAGACTATCGACACTTCTTATTGTTACATCTCGAAGCGTTACTAAGTATGCGGTGATTAACAAATTGGAGAGGTTAAAAACCAGGACAATTTATTTAATTTTTTTATTTTACTTTATTGGGACTTAAAACAGTTAAAACACATTACAATTTAAGGGGGATACGCTAAGGTAGCCCGCGAAATTCAAATTTTCTTTATATTTTTTCAAATTTTATGACGTCATGATATAATTATGAAAAGCCATATTTGTTACGGTCGCGAATCATATTTTAATCAACATAAAACCTGACAACAAAATGCAAAAAACTAAAAAAAAAAATTTCGCGGGCTATCTTAGCGCATCCCCCTTAAGTGTGACATAAGAACATAAAAACTAGGTAAACGTGCAACCCACAAAAATGTCCGCGAAATAATTGTTTATGGATACCTACTTAGTATAATGCGTACGTTGTAAGAGGTACTCGTACGTATTTTGGACTAATAGGTAGAAGATGGCTATTTATTTAGTTATTTATAATGTTTACTTTAATGTCCAGAAGATACATAGCAAGAAATAAATTTATATATGAAGGCTGTCCCTGGAAGTATGGATTAAATCAAATGATTTTTTTCTTGGAGCACTATGCAGAATGATTGATAAAAACAAAAATTGGTCATAACTTTTGAACCGTAAAAAATTGCCCCGACATTCTTAGGGTTACAAAGTTTGGAAATGACCTTGTCCACATCCCTATTGGATTTGATCCATACTTCCAGGAACACCCTGTATATTTAACTACAAATAATACAAAGACTATTTAAAGATTCAATTAGCCATCTTTTTGAACTTAGCGCGAAAATATCCAAATCGATGAAGTGTGTGTAATACGACATGCCTCTAGTTGTAAGGGAAACTGGTAAGGTGAACTTAGGTGTTCCGTCTGGCTGGCCATAAGTATCCGATTATGAGTGTCTATTGGTGATCAGTGATCACCGATCTATATAGAGTCCGACCGAAAATGATATTTTTTTCGACCTAAAACGAAAATTGCTGAAAACGAATATTTCGGAAGAAAATTGCCGATTCCTAACTTAAAACGAAATTCGGCTGGACTCTAATAGCCAAATCTTAGGCAGTTTGGTTCTATGGATTGTTTTGTGAACACAGTTGATGATCAAAATCAAAACTGTTGTATTTAGTTTGGCGAGTTTTCTTTCAACTAATTTGAAGAAATCGCTGTCCCCGGCGAATAAAATGGTAATGTGCTATTACGATAGTTTTAACTTTATTGCATATTCGATATTTAGAGGTCCGATTACACTCTGTCAATTTTTTTCATTAATTTCCTACGGTTATTTCAGAAGTTACGAGATTTTAAGGTGTATTGTAATGAATGTAAAAAATCACTTTTCTTTTGGTACTTGAACAATTCCTTAGTTAAAAAGATTTTCACAAAAACAGTTTTTAATTTTTCCTGTTAAATTTGGTTTTCACGATTACGATTTTATTCGCCGGAAGACAGCGATTAATGTTTAAATGCGTTGGTAGGATCACATTTTCATCTAGCATGTGTTTAGGTACCAATCTATGCATTGTTATTGTTACCCAAATATTCTCCCACACCTTCCGCCTTCCATTGTATTCTATGGCCGATCTCTTGGAAACGCGTAAAAGACATTTATTTCCCCCAATAGACCCTGAAGCTGCCTAGAGTCTATTTATAGCCACCAGCCACACTCCATTAATAAAATGCCCTTAATTACAATACGACAAAAGACACTACCGACCCAAAATTAAAAGAAGACATAGTTGAACTCTACAATTATTGCCAAAATTAACGAGTAAAATTAATGGCGGCAGACAGACCGGCCACACAATAATTGGGAGAGAGTTGCGCATCTGTCGGGACACTTTCCCTTGTTAAGGACATATATGTATTTACATATAATACGTATTATTTGGCCGTGAGCTGGGAGGTAGTGACGTTTTGAACTTCCGGGATGAGGGAAATTCTAGGTTTTTTTGGGTGCATTTAAAGAGCTAGTACAAACACAAGTGAGACATAACAAATTCATTTTAAATGATTAATAATATAAGATATTCAATTTGTTTTTTATTATTAGTAAGAATAATACAATTTTTATATGAGTAAGGAAAGCTACGGTAAGCTCTTTCCGATTAAAAAAAATGAAGATAAAAACTTGCGTTCGGACCGAGTGGTTGTCTCTTTTGTCAATTTTAAGACCTCGGATATCCTTTTCACCTTATAGCCATAGGGTAGGTACTATCGTAAACGAAAAGAAGAAGTTAAATCTATGGATTGAAGACAATTTTATTGCTCAATTTAGATGAATTTGGCCAAGTACCTCTATAGGTAAGGATTTATATAGATCTCTGACAAGAACCCCTCCACGATTACTGACAAATGCTTGCACTGACTGAACAGGTCCACTCAAATCTGTGTGGTTCTTTCCTCAAAAGACCATTTAAGACACTTATCTACATGGTCCTCATATGGCCTGACCAAGATTATGTCTGGACTTGAAAAGAGACTGCGACCTCTGAGTTTGTTTCGGCCTTTCTTCTCAGAGTAGTCAGATAGGAAACGCCGAACTCATCTAGCTCATTTGATTTCTTTTTTAATATGATGCGTAAAAGTGATTCCGATATCCTATTTACAGAATAAACAATTTAGTAGTCTGTACCTAAGGGTGGGTATACTGATGTGTCAAAGTACTTATAAGAAGTAATTTTAGATAGCAATTCCAGTAAGATACAAATAAATAGTTGCCTTCAGGAGAAAGACCCTATTGGGAAAAAAAATCTCTTTAAATATGTCAAATTACTAACGGACAATCAGCAGTTCAGTTCTCTTAAGTATAATCAGCATATAATGTTTCCACTGCTGGGACAAGGGTCTCCTGTGCTTGAGAAGGAGTGAGCCGTAATCCACCACGCGGGCCCAGTGCGGGTTGGTCGATGTCACACGTATTCGAATTTTTGGTTCTAGGACATGCCGGTTTCCGGTTTCCTCACGATGTTTTCCTCACCGTTTTGAAAGCAGTAGTGATGAAATAATTTATACAAAGTAAAAAGCCTGTCTTGATTCGAATCTACGACCTACAACTCGTAAAACTCAACAACACAACACAACTCTAAGTCGCGGCCGTTACCACTGGGCCACCAATACTGTTTCCATTAGATGAACAGTAATACCTACTATGGACATCTGAAATTCTTATTGGAAAATCTAACATACGAATTTTCCCTAAAATCGGTTGTGATAACGGAGAGTTGTGATGTGTGCAAAAATAACCCACACCTGGAACAAATAAGTATCTTTGGAGACTATAGGTAGGTGAGTACACTGACTACCTACTCTTATTTTGTTTTGCTGGGGAGTCGAACCTGCGAGTCGCGACCCTTATAGCGCGGAAACCAATCTAACAAACAGGAAAATATAATCCACAACGCTCTATCATCACGAACATTCTAAATCCACAAAATATCAAACCTAAATTACCCACATATTTTTTTTAATCTTTTAAATATCTCTCGATAATCTAGGTATTACCCATCCACTAATAGTAATTTTATCTTTCCCTCAATAACCTAGTAGATTTCCTTTTTCTATCAAAAATACCCATTTACTAAGGTAATAAATAATACGTAAGATAAGTCTGAAATCTCAACAGTATTATACATAATGTACTTATGTCAACCTCGTTCGGTAGAGGGGAGTGGATGCTGCGATCTCGAGCCACGCCCCTCGCGAGATCGACCAATCAGGAGACAGCATCTCGCTTGACGATATAAGTACTTATGTACGGTGAGCTTGTCAATAGAATCTGTCAAACGTATGAGAGGGGAAAATTGTAGGTATGCAGTGAGATAGGGAGAAATCAGAAATAAGGGTGAGAGAGATGTGAAAATGGGAGATGAATGTTTTTTTTTTTACAACAATGGGAAAGCTCTTGGCCTGGCATCTCACCTAATAGTAAGTGATGATCAGGCCAAAGGTGGAAGCAGGCTTCACCCGGAATCCTCAACCACAGAGGAACTGGCTATTAAGCCTCTAACTGCCGAAACACAACAATGCTGTTAACATTGTTGTTATGGCGAGAAGATGGGGGTGCTAAGTAGCCAGGCGGACTTAGAACAAGCCAACCACCATCCAAACCGAACAGAAAAATTTTCCCCCACTGGGAATCGAACCCGGGACCTCTGGGTCTGAGACAAGGAGTCAACAGACCACAGAGGCGGTTGGATGTTACAAATACTTATACTTATTTGGATGTAAATACAATACGCGCTACGAAAGATAATTTATGAGACTTGACCGCGCCTCCCGCGCTCTTTCCGCCGCCCCCGATGACAGGGCAGACCTCATACCGCTAAAGAGACCCAAATCGTCTACTGCGCAAGTCCAACGACGTGGTGTGTCAAGTCTCATCTTTAGTGGCACGCACTTTAAATCTAGGGTTTCCTACGGCAGCGGTTACCGCCATAAAACGGCCACAGTGACGGCCGTCATGAAAATGATGACACCGCGGTTTATTTTGTAAGCACGCCGTCAAAGACGCTCTCTAAGATAAAAACTTTTTACAAAAAAAAAAACAACCGACTTAAAAAAAAACACTACAAAGTGAAAAATGACTTTAATTTCGGAAGTCGGTGTCTTTGGTTTTGAATTTTCGTTCTTTGTCACCGACTTCCGAAATTAAAGTTATTTTTCACTTTGTAGTGTTTTTTTTTTAAGTCGGTTGTTTTTTTTTTTGTAAAAAGTTTTTATTTTTCACTTTTTAGTTGTGGTACCTACCCCACACAAATTCGAATACCACTACCTGCTATGTAAATAACAGTGACAAGAAGTTATCATATCATCTACATACTAAGTGGGAAAAAATACGTATAATTGATGCTAACTCAAAAACTATCCAAGCAAAGTTAATAAAATTTATGTGGGACCACCTCCATCTACCAAACAAAAAAAGAATCATCAAAATCTATCCATAATTGGCGGAGTAATAGCGTAACAAACATACAAAAAAAAAAAAAACAAAAAAAAAAAAAAACATACAGGCGAATTCAGAACCTCCTCCTTTTGGAAGTCGGCTCAAAAATACACAGTGCTTTCATAGATAACGTTTCAGTGACGTTATTCGACGGTAAATTGCGGTTATGTGGCGGCCCATGCAGTCTTATAAAATCATTCATAGTAAATTTGTTTGTTGAAATATTTTAAGGTTCGTGCAGACTGGCGCGACCGACGTGACACCGGTAATTTTTCTACCGTGAAGTTTTCTTAGAAATAATAGAAATTGTTTTATTAGAGTCGCGTCGCGCCTGTTTGCGGGAGCCCTTTACAGTGTCTAGGAAGATAGTGGTATAATGCTATGAAATGTACTAAGTAATTAGGTAGGTAGGTAAAATCAACCGCAACCGCGTTTTTAGCCGACTGCGTCATAAAAGAGTGTTATTTTCGTAGAATTTTCGTAGCCTAAGTGTTAGGCAGTACCTATTTGGTCTATCTACTTACTGACGTGCGGCTGACCATACTACGTAGGTCAATGATGTCGCTTCGACACCTATCGAAAATATTATTGATGCTCAACTAAGTAGGTATAGGTACCTACCTAGGTAGGTATATAGGTAAAGTAGGCCCTACGCCAGATAATAAAACCTACCTTTGGTTTTCATTAGGTTAAGGTACGTCTGAGATATCCATTTAGTAAATGTTTATCTGAATTATTAAAAATGCTGATTTTCCTATCAATTTTTTACCCACATATCTTTTCATTGACGCCAAATGATTTCATGGAAACAAGTCCACCCTATAACCCCCGTAGTTCTAAAAAAATGGTGACTAACGGATAGCGTCATCATAAATCACAGGGTTGTGTTGTGAAACCAAAGAGTACCATAATTTAGGTGTGAAACAATGTCCTTCTCTGCTTTATGTAAACAATGTCCTACTCGAGCGATTACGATATTTTACCCTCGGATGCTCTCAATCCATTCTTAGATGTGTCGGTTCTCCTATCTTCTCAGACATTAGAGCAGCTATACGAAAGAAGTTGAATATCTTCGCCGCTCTCTATTGCAAATTATCCTGTTAATTTCATTCATCGCCCGCCTGTTTCAAGACAACGATACTCTTACTGCCATCTATTGACTTTATCACGAACTATTTGCAAGTACACCACAGGTGGCACTGCTATTCAGTTCCACTGTAGTTTTAAAATTTAGTTTTACTACTCGACACTAGATGACAGTGTTTTATAAACATTTTCAAATTGTTTTTGTATTTTTCAATAAATCTGTTCTTACCGATACTCAAAATAATTAATTGAAATAATTCCAGTCAACAATGACACTAACAAAAACTACAAAATATATCGTCAAATTGTATGAAAACATAAAAAGGACTTTTTAAGCGCGGATATTTGAATGAATGATTAAGTAGTCTTCGCTTTTCAAACTTTTCATTCGATATTTTTATTTTCTGACTAAAATGTTCTAAATTCCAAATAAAACTATGGATTATGGTTAAATTATATTATTAACCATGACGACGGAAAAAAAAGGAATTTACCATTGGAAGTTGGGCGACATAGCTCTTGCACGACTTTGTAAAAAAGTTTACTCAAACGTACAAGTTGTGAAAAACGAAGATGGATTGTTCTATGACGACAAAGGTAAACATTCAATTGTTTCGATTTAGACAAAAATGTAAATTAAAACAAACGCTATGTTTATATTTTCCTAGTTAGGAATGGCGCGGCGCTCGGTCACATGGGATTCCCTAGCATTATCTCTCTCAGGTGTAATTTATGAATACTCGCCGATTTCTCGGAATAGCTTGAATAGAAATTGTCCCAGGTACCTAAATATTGCTAATCGTAACAGATAACATTCTCCTTTGGATCATGTAAATAACTATAGATACTGATCACCAATCGCCTTGATGTAAACGGGTAAACGCAATTGATTCATTTTCTACCTTCATGTTCGTCGTCCTTGATGCTGATGTTTGCGACCTCATGATTCATGGTGTACCTACTGCATCCCTACCCAAAGTATTTTCAAAGATTTGTCTCTAGTTGTTCCTACTATTATGGCTACCTTCTAAAAAGCTCAACATTTTTCAGTTCTAGGCATATCAGGCAATGAAGATGGCTCTATCACAGTTACAAAGGAGTTATGCTACTATGTGGAGACCTGTAACAGTAAGAATAGGTTCTGGTTGCCGTACACCAGCTTGTACCTTGCTGAGAGATCCAGACCTTTCTACGGACCTGCACACAAAGCTCCTAAGATTTCTCCTAAGACCCCTTTGGTTCCCAGAAAGGTATTCAAAAAGTTTGTTATCGGTTCCTCTTTCAATTAAGGGTATTGCCAGTCAGAGGAAAAATATGTTACTAGTGGTAAAAAGTGGCAGCTAGTGGTACCTACTTTTAAGAGCTTGTTTTATAAAAAACTTATTTTATGTCATTTCTCTATGTATTTTACTGTGTGCATAAATAAAAAAGTAAATCTATTTTAAATTGATTTTTGTTAGATGAAAACCAGCTGGCAAACAATGATAATAATCTCTACTAAATGAATACATTGTAATTGTTTTAACTACTTTCAATTAGAAAATTAGTCTAAAATTCATTTTATAATTTCTCAGAGAAAGATAAAAGAAGACCTCACAGTACCTCTTAATGTAAAACTAAACCCACAAAAAGAGCCAGACCTCAACGCAACCTATGATGTAATACACATTCCTCTACAACAAGGCAGATACGAGAATGCCTTCAAAGAATTCATCCGCAGAAGCAAAGAATCCCTCTTTGATGAATACTTTGAGTATTTGCAAAGTGATATAGACACAAACAAAGACTGTCTGGACTATTTGATGAATGTTGATGCAAGTACTGAGGATAAATTTGAGATGGTCATCAAAACTATAGTTTCGGATAAAGAAATTAACAACTATTTGCATCAGTGCTGGAGATATAACTTTGTTCGTAAGCAGACGGATAATAGTAAAGAGGCTTTGGATAGTTCTGTAAGTATAACTTTATAATTTAACATAGGGAGTTAGGAACTGGGTGTGAAGGAAAGAACAACAGCTGTCTTTTCCTAATGAATATTTTAATATCAGTATTTTAACACATAATGAAAATTACCCTATAACCTGATGAAAAGCTATGTCAAAAATAGGTTTGTAGTTAGACCTTAATCTACCAAAAAGGCCATAGACAGGCAGGTGGACAGCCTTGTAAGAATAGATGGTTCTGTGTTATTTGCAATTTGCTGATTATGATCCCTGCATGCATAGTCCACATCTTTTTCGTGTGGTTAATGACTAACCTGGTGTCAGATTTATATGCCGCCCATAGGTTTCTGACTTGGCTTCACATGCCGTCGAGAAATATCTCTCAGCCATAGCCGGTTGTCTCACAATGTTTTCCTTCACCGTTTTTGAAGCAAAATAATTATAATGTTGCAATAGATACACATTGATAATTAAACAATACACACATGAATCTGAAAAGTCAGCAGTGCGGGCCTTGGGTTCGAACTTGAGACCTATGACTTGACAGTCCGACTGTCATACCACTAGGCTATCACTGCTGCCACATAATAATCATCAATGCAACGCTCTTTGTATTGATGATTTTTATGATTATAATTCTAAAAATATACATTTGATACGGCCGCGAATCATATTAAGATCAACATACAACCTAATACTGACCTGCAAATTGCAAAAAACGTAAAAAGAAATGAATTTCGCGGGCTACCTTGACGCTTTCGCCTTAAGACCTAGGACAAATATTTTTGAATATTAAAATATATTTGCTCATGACTAGAAATCGAATTATATGCATTAACAAAGTGCCAAAATATGCACTAAAACTCTTCACAAAGGCCGAAATATGCACAATGAATAATCAAAAAACCGTTTTTATTTTTATATAATTAAGACTATAAAAACAGCGAAATATTATTAAAATTAAATTCTGCATTGTTTTTGTGGCAATAAATAATTAGGTATTTTTCCAAAGGGCTTTGAAGGTTTTGGCCCTAAACATCAGCAACCATTTTGATTTTTTTTGAAAATCGCGGTGCCCAGTAAATGTCATATATTTGGATACGACACTTATACAAACATAAAACATCACTTAACATAACATCATAAAGCGTCACGTTTCTGAGATATTCAAAGATAAAAATAACAATTGTTCGATTGTTTTGGTGTCTTGAGTGGATTCGGGCTCTTAAAAGCCAAGGATCAGAAATGACACTGTTGTATTGACTCATAGACCAGGGTAGAAGCCTTTAAAAATAATGAAAAGTGAAAAAAAAATATAATAGAATGAGACCCATTAGAAAAGGAGGGAAATATGATAAAAATGAAAGGAAAAATAATTTACGGGCGATCTGAGGTTGGGAAGGGGATGGGGGTGAGTTTTTAAGGGTAAAAAACGGTTTTTCTCGATTTCCGGCAAAACTAAAAGTCCTATCGAAAAAAGTCAAATGGAAAAGTTGTAGATAATAAAAAGATCTAAAACTTTTGTATTTACACTTTTTTCACATAACCTCAAAATTTATGTGAAAAATTCAAAAAACCAAGTTTTTGGTTTTTTATTTTTATCTTTTACAAAAAAATTTTTTTTTTAACGAAATTTTGTGAAAACTTACCTTTTTATGTCCCAAATACGCTGTAATTTATTTAATTAAAAATATTTATTTTTTCACCTTATTTTGAATTAATATCGAAAAAACACCCTAATTTTCAATCGAAAATTCACCCGTCAAAATATCAGCTTTTTTCAAAAAGTTGGTGTGGTTTCTGTTCGTTGGAATCTCTACTTTCCGATGGTAAAAAAAAAAAATATATGTTACTATGGTAAATCTTCTCAGAAAATGCATAAATTCAAAATTCTTTTTTTGCTGGCAAAAGCAGCTTTGAATCGTTTAGTGGTATAAACGATTCAAAGCTGCTTTTTTTATTGCATACACTTGCTTATCATCTGCCTTATTGCAAATGATACAAACAGATTCATCCATACTGATAATCTGAAAAGACAAAATCGAATTAATAATGTCTTCACTATTTAATCGTGAATAAACTCCCATGAAAAAAAAAAAATATTAAAGAAATCAATGTCAAAATGTATAAATAATATATTATAAATCTATAAAAAAGTATAAAATATATATGAAAATCGGCCAAAAGTTTGTTTTATTAGAAATATATTTACGATATATATTTTATATATTTTTTATAGATTTTAAATATATTTTTTATAGATTTTGAAATATATTTTTTTTCATGGGATTAACTAAATTTGTTTGTGCAAAATTAAGGAGATAATTATTTTTTTATCTTGTACTAAAATATCATTTAATTTCAATCTTTAGGTTATGTTAAGTTAAGCATACTATTTTTTAAAGAAAATATTACGATTTTTATGGTTGAGTTGATTGATACAGACTAAATAGAGATAGTATTTACCTTCCTATGCAGATTCGAAAAGTTTTATTGTTTTTTTAAGTAAACTTGTCACAATTATCTTCAAGAAACTCAGCGTGCACGTGTATTTTTATAAACGATGTACTGTATTTCGAATACTGGTTAGGCTAGCGGTTGTAACAGCTGCTACGAAATATATAGTATATAATAGTAGGTATGTATGTAGTAAGACCCAGACCCGCCTAGCCCCTTCCCCACTTCTCCACGAAATACCTTTTGATGGGCTACAATTTTTCGTAGGTCACTCAGGTATATCTACTCAGGTATATATATAATTTATCTCAAAATAGTTATAAATAAGCATATACGCATATAATTTAAAGAAAATTAGACAACTTTCTCCAAATATTGTAGATGTCTTATTAAATATTAATTTAATTAACTTATTTGTTTGTTAATTATAGTAGTATATTTTTATTTGCATTTTTTTTTGTTATCAACGTCACATGTAATCTAACGTTTTTCGAGTAATTAAAGTCTAAATTTTAATAAATAGCTCAAAATTACTTATAATAATTAAAAAAAAAATTTCGAATTCAAGTTTTTTTTGAATTTTTGCATTTTCTGAGAAGATTTACCATAGTAACATATATTTTTTTTTTCACCATCGGAAAGTAGAGATTTCAACGAACAGAAACCACACCAACTTTTTGAAAAAAGCTGATATTTTGACGGGTGAATTTTCGATTGAAAATTAGGGTGTTTTTTCGATATTAATTCAAAATAAGGTGAAAAAATAAATATTTTTAATTAAATAAATTACAGCGTATTTGGGACATAAAAAGGTAAGTTTTCACAAAATTTCGTTAAAAAAAAAAAAAATTTTGTAAAAGATAAAAATAAAAAACCAAAAACTTGGTTTTTTGAATTTTTCACATAAATTTTGAGGTTATGTGAAAAAAGTGTAAATACAAAAGTTTTAGATCTTTTTATTATCTACAACTTTTCCATTTGACTTTTTTCGATAGGACTTTTAGTTTTGCTGGAAATCGAGAAAAACCGTTTTTTACCCTTAAAAACTCACCCCCATCCCCTTCCCAACCTCAGATCGCCCGTAAATTATTTTTCCTTTCATTTTTATCATATTTCCCTCCTTCTCTAATGGGTTTCATCCTATTATGATTTTTTTTGGTTTTAAAAATTATCGACCCTGGACTATCAAGTCATAATCGATGGAAACTTTTTCGCACAATTCAATAAAAAAAATCGGGGTGTCATCATTCGGCGGGGGGTAGGTATACTTTTGTCTGTTTCGCTCATAACTAAAATATTACCTACACATGATGCAATTATGTTTTCATAGTTCAATATGCTTACCTGAAGGGAAAAAACAAAAAAAATCCTGTTTCTTCAAGGTTCAGTTTTCGACTCATATTTCGGTGAATAACTCCAAAAGCTTTAGGATATTATGTTTCATAAAATTTTTTGTTTGTATAAGTGTCCTCTATCTAAATATATAACTTTCGTTGTGCACCGCGATTTTGAAAAAAAAAATAAAATGGCGGCCGACGTTAGGGCCACCCTCCATACAAAAATCTTCAAACCCCTTTCGAGAGCAAAATGACGTTTGACACCAAGTATTAATTTGTATGCCGAAAACGACCTCTCTACGTCAACTGACGTCATTAGAAAAACTAAAGGAGATACCTGATTAGGCAGGGTATGGACCCGTGAATTTGGTGTAGGCTCCCTATACGTACAGACGCCAGCACTTCAAGCTACTACAATATGTCAAATTTATTTAATACATTTTCAACTTTATCGCTGAATTGTAAGGTTCAAAGTTGATTGGGAAAATTTGACAGTTTCGGGTAGCTTGATGTGCTGGCGTCTGTACCTCCCGCAGTCCGCTACTAAACGAAATAAGCACGATTGGGAAAAAAGGATAAAATATGCATTGACGCCGTAATTAGAGAGTTATATGCATTTGCATGTGCAAATGCATTATAACTCTCTAATTACGGCGTTAAAGCATATTTTAAATCCGATGTCTACTCATGACCTAAAGGCCATGTTGTGCCATAAACAATACATACATACATAAACTCACGCCTTCTTCTCATGGGGGTAGGCAGAAACTACAGACCGCCACCACCATACTCCTTTTGCCTCGTTTACGTTCATACATCTGGTCATACACGCACGCCGGTAAAAACAAACCCAATAACAGTTTGCCCGACCCGGGAATCGAACCCAGAACCTCATGCTCAGCAGAGTGCTTGCGACCGCTAGACCAACGATGCAGGCGAGGTAGATAGAAAATATACTGATATAAAACTTTCTTGATTACAGAACTCAACATCACCAGAGAAGGCAGTAATAACGTTGCATACTCCTTGGTGCCTTGTCTGCGGGAAGGGGGAGCGACTTCACGAGTGTCCCAATTGTCCCTCTGCCTTCCATCTGGCTTGTAGGAGGGAATGGCTGGTTACTATACTCCGTATGTATATTTTAATTACTCCTTTTAAAATGACCAGGGTTGGTGACACTGAAATAAAGTTGTAGGTAGGTAACATGAGATACCGAGCATTTTTTTTAAGTGAAAACTTCTTTAGTCACGTTGGGCATTTTTGAGACGGGACTAAACCATTGATTTCACGACACCATGACGACACCTCATTTAAGTAAACGCGACTGTGCTCTTTATTTAAATCAAAATACGGATCAATGTTCTATGCAAGTATTTTTACTTTAAAGGTTTCGGAAGTTTTTTTTTGTAAACGCGATTCTGCTCTTGACACCATGACGACACCTCATTTTAGTAAACGCGATTGTGCTCTTTATTTAAATCAAAATACGGATCAGTGTTCTATGCAAGTATTTTTACTTTAAAGGTTTAGGAAGTATTTTTTTTTTGTAAACGCGATTCTGCTCTTAATTTAGATAAGGTTACGGACCAACGTTCAATACAAGTATTTTTCTTCCACCAAGGCGATCTTGTTCAAGTTTTCACTTCTGTCGGCACTCTCGGAGTGCCACTGCCATTTTTTTTTTAAATGACTTTATTTCATTAAGGCACTTAAAAATCAAAGGAGTTAAAAAAAGGTGTCTCCAAAAGGGGTAAACACTATCGAAACCAGAATGGGTATCATTTTGAAGCCCTTTAAATTCTCCAGGATATTTTTTTTTCGTTATCTCTTTTCGTTTTTGAGAAGTTCAAAATTCTTTGAAAAAGTCCCAAAAGAAACTGTAAATAAATGGCGTTTTTTTAAAAAAAAAAAAAAAAATATTATACAAAAAAAAAATGTTAGTAGCCCTTTCAGTAACGCATCTTTTGATACCATTTTCATTTCTCTATCTTAATAATTGAGGAACCCCGATCATACTTTTCTTGAAAACGGGTACCCTATTGAAGCGATCGACCTGCGATGTTTCTTCAACCTACTTTTTGCGGACAGAACAAGAGACATTCACACATTTTTTTTTTCACTCTCTTGGTAGGTATTTGCCGCCACAGGGGCAGGCTAGTTAAAATCTAAGTCAAATCGTATATTTCAATTAGACCACTTTTAAACGTCAGAAATAACAAGACAAATAATAATAATAATGTTTATTTTTGCCAAAAATAGTGCTTTACATTTCCTTATAGTCTACATTAATAGCTAGGTTTACATTCCTTAATTAATTAAATAAGACGCAAGGGAAGTACTTTGCTTATGAAGTCCACACTAGGACGAGCCTGTCTCGTGGACAAAGAATAGATTCTAAATTCCCGTTCCAAAAGATAGTTTCGTATGGAAAAGACGCGTCCAGCCTTTCTCAGACTCCCAAGGGGTGGCTCAACAAACAATTTAACTGCCTTACTACTTTACTTTTTCGAACCCCTGTAACTTTATCAAGTCTATCCAACATTTTATATAATACTAGCTTCTGCCCGCGACTTCGCGAACCTTCCTTAAGAATTGGGCTATTCAATGTAAAAATAACTTTTCTAATCGGACTGGTAGTTCCGGAGATTACCCCCTACATACAAACAAAAAAATTTAACCTCTTTCGTTCGTATTCAATCTCAATCTGCCTAGCCTTTCCCATGTTGGGGTCGGCTTCCGGTCTAACCGGATGCAGCTGAATACCAGTATTTTACATGGAGCGACTACCTATCTGACCTCCACAACCCAGTAACTGGGTAATACGATACCCCTTGGTAAGACTGGTTGTCAGACTTTCGGGCTTCTGACGACCCGTAACGACTGTCAAAGATATCACGAATGACAGCCGGGACCAACGACTTAAAGTGCTCTTTCGTTCATATTAATATATATTAAATGTATATTACTATATATAATTTTATAATATTATTATTATATATATATATTTTTTGAATATCTCGGGACCTTAGGGTCCCGGTCTTTTGGAAGGCGTACGAGGGGCCGAAGCCAACTCGCAGAGGCCCCTTAGACATTTTTATATGGAATGAGGCACCAACCGACGATTATCCTAGTATGCACTATGCAAGTGCACCCAAGGACAACCCCCGGTTGGTGTAGGACTATTGCAGGATATGGAAACAAATCTATTGGGCTATGGGTTTGGGTGGCTTAAGTTGACTGGTGACCTGAAACTATGGAAGGACTATGTCCCCTACCTAATCAATGTTTTATATGTACACGGATAAGATAGCAGGGGGTGACTTGCACACTCAATAATGAGCCCCCGAAAACGGTCGCTAGCACAAAGTGTCGTAGCGACAAGGGGGCAACATGTCCTGAGGTGCTTATGAGGAGTGGAGAGGTATTCCACGGCTATCAGGACAATCCCGGAAGTACGGTCAAGATCCCTACCAGCGGCTTACTGAAATACTTCCTTCCTCCGAGCACGTTTGCTCTTGCGACTCTCCACTCAAGCCGGCCAATTACGGCAAGAATGAGGTGGGAGCTCCGTTCCTCGTCAGTGTTCACTCCAGCCGGCCAATAAAGGCAAGCCAGAGGTGAGGAACAAGACTTCTCCCGGGAGAGGTGGGAGCTCCGTTCCTCGTCAGTGTTCACTCCAGCCGGCCAATAAAGGCAAGCCAGAGGTGAGGAACAAGACTTCTCCCGGGAGATAGGGTCCGAGGGGTCGCTACTGCCCAACAGGTCGCCACATTCTGCCCTGTGGGTTTTTGTATCTCTCTTGGTCTGGCTCCTCATCCCAGACCTGTTCCGGCAAAGTGAATTCTACCGGCACAGACCTAGAGTACGGAGCGCGCAAGCCCCACCACTACGTCAACGTAGAGATACGCCGGTGGGGGTATTATAAATTATTATTATTAGTACTTATAGATAAACGTTTATATTGATTGACGCCTTAACGTTTAAGCATGGCAATGACACACTCTTCTAACACTTCCAGATCGTAAAAACCCGCCGATGAAAGAAACAAAGCCGGTGACCCTGATACAGAAGATATTGTCCAGCACCCGCACTATATGTTCTGTGCGGAAAGACAAGGAGAATGTCGAACTGTGTCCCAGTTGCATGTGGGGACCTCGGGTTGGGTAAGAAACAACAATTTATCTTTCTATACAACGTGTTCTTTTTGATGTCCCATAACTCTTAAGGTTATATGCTTTATAAATAATAGAAAATAATACAAAGTCCTAGAACAAGTGTTCCAAAAATACATAGTTTCGAAAAAAACAATAAATGATTTTTATTCATATTTAAAGCTAAGAAAATGCGACGTATTATTTTTTTTTGTGTACAAAAATAGTCTGAATTAAAAAATAATTCATATGCCAATTGATTCTTTGACATTGTCTCGTTGAGGCTCTCATGCCCTAGAGTTATGTTATGGGATATCAAAAAGAACACCTTGTATAGTGAAGGGGTCTGTTTTCAGTCGTTTGTAAATGTGACAGAATGTATTTGTAGACATACATTTTTGAAGCGAAAACTTCTTTAGGCGCGTTGGGCATTTTTGAGATGGGAAAAACAATTGAACTCGCGACACTGTTACCGACACCAGCTTATGACCATTAAAAATACATCAACTCGCGACACATTTTCTTTGGGATTAATGACATTCCAAACATTGAGACATGACAACGACATGATTGACATTTCCCTTTTTTTTACCGACTTAAAAAAAGAAAAGTATTTCCTGCACACAAAAATTGTTCAAGTTTTCACTTCTGTCGGCACTCCCGGAGTGCCACTGTTTTTTTCTTGTTATCCGTTTTTACGGTTCCGTACCTCAAAAAGAAAAAAAACGGAGTCCTTTTAGATCACTTCGTATGTCTGTCATGTCATGACCCTTTTTCTCAAGAACGCGTGAAAGTATCAAAGTTAAAATTGATATCAAATACTTAAATCTATGATCAACACAATACAAAAATACTGTCATTTATGCTGGCCATTTTTACACTCGCAAATAAAACCCACAGGGTATTTTCCGTTGACCTAGTAGCATATTTGGCGAAAAGTAAGGTCTTTATAGTACAAGTAAAGGAAATGGTTAATTTGTAGTTCTATGACAAAAAATATAAGGGTTTTGCGATAACAAACTTACATTTGCAGTTGCGATTTATGGTAGAATATTATTTCAACTACAATATTTTGTTTGTTCTTCAATCTGGGATCGGAAATTTATAGGAAATCCAAATCATCAATAAAATTCTCTCAAGTTCATATTACCCTATTGAATAACTATTTAATGAAATCGTGACATTTGAGGATTATTATCGATTCTAATGATTATAATTCTCTAGACCGACCGTAAAAAATCGCGAAATAGTAGTTTATGAAACTGTTGCATAATAAGGGGTATTATAATAGTATCACACGAATGTTTTAATACCTAGTTATGTGCAGTTTCATACACTAGTTTATCTACTCTCATACATTGGGATTGAAACAAATACTAAATAAAAGATCAAGTTGGTCAAGAATAAATTTAAAAATCCCACGAAATTCAGTAAGTACTAGAAAACGAATGTCATCTGCACCAGCACATCACCGCACATGCGCTACAGCGGGTGCTGCTGTCCTCCGCCAAAAGTTGATGGAAACTCTTTGGTGATATTAACTTCTTGGATTAGCGCTGTATCGTAATAGAAAAAAAAATACATATAATATACTAGCTGCCCGCCCCGGTTTCACACGGGTAGCACTTAGTACTTTTCTTAACTACCTACCCTACCTACCCTACCTACCCTACCTACCCTACCTACCCTACCTACCCTACCTACCCTACCTACCCTACCTACCCTACCTACCCTACCTACCCTACCTACCCTACCTACCCTACCTACCCTACCTACCCTACCTACCCTACCTACCCTACCTACCCTACCTACCCTACCTACCCTACCTACCCTACCTATCCTACCTACCCTACCTACCCTACCTATCCTATCTCTCAAGTTGGATCGAACTGCACATGGTGTGCAAATTTTATTATAATCGGTTAAGTGGTTTAGGAGTCCATTGAGGACAAACATTGTGACACGAGATTTATATATATTAAGATTGACATACTTTATAAACAGAATACCGAAATTTAAAAATAGAATCATATTATAAAAAAAAATCTCTAACAAAATAATGCTATAAAACAATTTTTTTTCTATTACGATACAGGGCTAATCCAAGAAGTTAATATCACCAAGGAGTTTCCATCAACTTTTTCATTGGAACGTTTAAGCGGAGGACAGCAGCACCCGCTGTAGCGCATGTGCGGGGATGTGCTGGTGCAGACGACATTCATTTGTTTTGTAGTACTGATTTTCGTGGGATTTTTCAAATTTATTCTTGATCTTTAACTTTGATCTTTTATTTAAGTAGTATTAGGTTCAATCCCAATGTATGAGAGTAGATAAAGTAGTGTATGAAACTGCACATAACTAGGTATTAAAACATTCGTGTGAAACTCTGACCTGCAAATTGCAAAAAACGTAAGATAATTTGTATTTCGCGGGCTACTTATGCGTATCCCCCTTAAACAGAGTAAAATAGAAACAATCGCTTGAAAACTCTTTTTTTTCTCTTCCTAGGTATAGACTACCTAAAGAGCCCATGACATCTCGTTTCCTGAGAACATCTTAATTTCACAAATAAACTTATTATATCCAACTTGCAACCTTTATTTCCTCATTCCAGCTACGACGACGTAGTTTGGCACAAGCTGGGCCCGTGCCCATGGTGGCCGGCCCGCGTGCTCACTCCCGGCGCGACGCCATCTTGCTTACTGGCCGCACGCCATTCGCCGCACCACTGGCCACTCAAGTATTACGGTAATAATCCTAACTAATATTATAAATGCTAAAGTGAGTTTGTTTGTTTGTTACGCTATCACGCTAGAACGGCTGAACGGGTTTGAATGAAATCTGGCACATGGGTAGATCATGACCTGGAGACGGACATATGTCTTTTTTCACCCCGGATCGCAATCGAAGTCGCGGGCCACAGCTAGTATTGATTTTTATTGTAGGGTGACCATCACAAAACAGGTTGGACAAATCAGATTTTATTCCAGCAATCAGGTAACCTATGAAGACTGCGAGCATTTGTAAACGGACGGCGCCGCGGCGCCGTTTGTATAATGACGAATCATACAATCTGCCTGCGACATATAGATGGTTGCAGCTTGGGAGGTTCTTACTAGCAGTAAATGTCTTTCGACTGAGTGATGACGATTTTCTTATTTTGATGTATAACATCTTTCCTCTCGCTTTCCTGCAATCAAAATATGAATATAAAAAAAATCTAAATAATCAAATCTGTGGGTGATTTCGTGATAAGGGACGGAATTGTGTCACAGGAAGCCGGGGAATTGCGCGCTATTTTATTTGACCAATGAGCGCGTGCGGTTCTAGAGTTGGCCGTCAGAAACGACCTTGACGAGGCCCCGCCCATTTAATGTTGCTTATTACCAAAGTGAGATGTTACACATCATATATGCGACTAGTATAAGGGTTGCTCGTTTTTTAGGGTTCCGTAGTAAACAAGGAACCCTTATAGTTTCGTCATGTCCGTCTGTCTGTCTGTCACTTTCAAGATCCAATAATGTAGGTATGTTCTTACTAGAAGCATTTAATTTCCTCAGGTACACTAAACCACTCATGGGGCGAAGCGTCTCGCATAAGCCTGTTCCTACCTTCCCATGCGAACACCACACCACGGGATGAAATGCTCGCCAAAGCGATGTTAGATGCCTGTGACGACTATATATCTGTATATCTTACTTAGTAAGTACTTTACTGCCTTTTTTAGGATTCCGTACCCGAAGGGTGCCAAATGGAACCCTATTACTAAGCTTCCGCTCTCCGTCCCTCCCTCCAAATATCTGTCAGCGGGCTATATCTCATGACAATTTTCACAGATTGTGTATTTCTATTGCTGCTATAACAACGAATAATACAAGAAATATGTTGTTTTTTACTAAAGTAAAAAACGTTGTGTTATATATTGTATGATGGTACGGAACCGTTCGTGTGCCAATTTTTATAAAGTTGACGTGCATGTAATTATTCACCTTGGTTTCTGAAAAGTTGCAAATCTATAAGTCGTGAGGTTATTTGAACGGTTTTAATGGGTTGTATTTGGGCCATGGGCCTCTGACTTTGCTTCACATGCCGTCGAGAAATATATCTTAGGCATGCCGGTTTCCTCACGATGTTTTCCTTCCCCGTTTTTGAAGTAAGTGATAATTATACAATACGCACATGTCAAGAAGCATGCCTTTTTTTTTTTTTTTGATTGGGAAATTATCAAATAACTTCTCCCGCTCTGGGTGGAGCGGGAGGGCGTGTCAGACTCTTACTGACTAAAACCCACCCGTGTTCCTTCGGTTGCCCTGTTGCCGGGGGCCACGATTTCCCTATCGGTTTTCTTCGAACCCCCGGCAGGCATTGGCCCTAACAGACCCCGTCAATTCTGCTGACATCTCTTTGAGGCGCGCGTGGAACACAACGCGCCGTCGACCCGGGCTTGGTCCTTATCGGACGGCGAGCTACCCATTGCTCACCGTCCGCAAGCCCGCGCCTACGGTGGCCGGAAATCGGCTCGCGATTCCCGCCCCGGGCGTCTACTCCTGCGGCGGTTAGGGGCGTGAGGGCGCGAAATTTGCCTCTCCCTCACGCGTTCCGCCTCCTCCTTCGCGAGCATTACCGCTTCGCAGAAGGAGGTGACGGCCTGCCATTTCCTCTCGCTCCGTACCATGGCCTGAACCAGGGCCGGACGCGAGAGATCACCGCCGCCGATCGCCTCCACGAGGACACGGCGTTGCTCCGCCCAAGCCGGGCAGATCTCCACCGTTGGATTTGGTCTCGAGACCTATGACTCGGCAGTCCGACGGTCACACCACTAGGCTATCACTGGTCAGGCGCTCAACAGATAGGTCGATTGTATTCCACTCAGTTGTCTTGCTCGGCCAGTAGTCCTGATTTGGTAAATTTTTAAGCCACTCCGCTTACTTGAAATTATAATTTTGATGTGAAGATTTACCACTTAATATTTTTAATTTTAGTGGACGCTCGTACCCAATGGTACTTATATAAGTACCTAAATTTTATAATTATGATGATACCAAAATAATTAATTTTAAGTTTTACCAAAGATTAGAGTAAGACTACTAGATAATAAACACGTTCATTAGTGACTGATAAGTACAAATAAAATGAATAAATAAAATAAAGTTACTAGTAATAAGTCAATAAATTGTATAACATTTATGTATAATTTAATTTTATATCTAGATTCAAAAGACTAAGATAATGGTAGTTTTACTAGCGTTGTCCAACCTCTACCTACAATAGAGATAATGCCTGTGTAAAAAAAAAGAAATTCTATTAAGTCTGTTAGTCAGATAATAAAAAAATATTAGACAGGTATTTTTTGCATTATCATCATAATAAAAAATGCCTTAGATAAAACGCATTAAAGTTGGGGAGTGGGTGTCGCTACGTCACAAGTAAGTATAAAATCTACATACTCGTGACGTCATGGCACATTTTAACTCAATGTATCGCCGTATCTTTTGATAACATAAAAAAAGAAAAATACGTGTCCACTATTTTTAAATAATCTGACTGACAGACCGAATAGTTTTTTTTTTTTTTGACACAGTCCCTATTGTCTTGGTCGGCCAGTAGTCCTGATTTGGTAAAAGCCACTCGGCTTACTTGAATTTATAATTTTGATGTTTTTATTAATAAAATAGTGAGTTTATTATGTATGTGTGTAAAATGGTCTCCCAACCAGAAACTCACGTTTTATTTGAATTGACCTATTGAGACTGGCAGTTTAAAACATTTTGTTTTATGAGAGAATGTTTCTGCCGTCGCACAATAATATTGTTTTTATCGTGGAGATTTTTCTTCAAGATGATTCAAGTGGATACTCGTACCCAGAGTACTTATATACCTATATTTTATAATTATTATACTTACCAAAATAATAAATTTTAAGTTTTACCAAAGATTAGAGTAAGACTACTACTAGATAATAAACACGTTCATTAGTGACTGATAAGTACAAATAAAATGAATAAATAAAATAAAGTTACTAGTGATAAGTCAATAAATTGTATAACATTTATGTATAATCTAATTTTATATCTTCAAAAGACATAGTTGTAGTGATAGTTTTAGTAGCGGTAATCTAAACTTCGCCTATAATAGAGATGATACCTGGGTAAAAAAAAAGCTATTTATTCCGTCAATCAGATAATAAAAAAATATTAGACAGGTATTTTTTGCTTTATCGTAATAATAAAAAAATACTCGGATAAAACGCATTTAGGGGGAAGCGTCAGGGTACGTATTTTTCTGTTCCTTTTGTCTTGTCTGTGTATTATTTGTGTGTACATAAATGGTTAATAAATAAATAACCCGCGAAATTAAAATTTTCTTACGTTTTTTGCAATTTGCAGGTCAGTATCATGTTGTATGTTGATTTCATGAAATTATCACATTTGACACCTTTGCTAACTTATGAAGTTGTATTGCTGATTGTAATGATTATAATTGAGTAATGCCATATTTGTTACGGCCGCCAATCATATTTTAATCAACATAAAACCTAACACTGACCTACAAAATGCAAAAAACTAAGAAAATTTGAATTTCGCGGGCTACCCTGACGCTTTCGCCTTAACGTTGGGGAGTGGGGGTCGCTGTGTCACAAGTAAGTATAAAATCTACGTACTCGTGACGTCATGGCACATTTTAACTCAATGTATCGCCGTAATGTTTTGATTACGTAAAAAAACAAAAATACGTGTCCAATATTTTGTATTAAACAAACCGAAGGACATAAAAAAAAAAATATAATTTGATTTTTTTTTTTCAAAATCTGTGAATGGGGATCAAAAATCCCAAAAAAAATAAGGTCAGTCTCCTTGATCGTTTTCCTGTAGCTACATTGGTTAAGGTGCTACTGCCCCATCTCAAAAATCCATACTGTATACTTAATATGAATGCCCTTTTGCACTAACACTAAGCGACAACTAAATGAATGACTAAATAAAATCGCGTTGGTTTTTTTTTTCTAGTTCTTTAGGTCTCGCCTAGTGTTAGTGAAAACAGGCATAATTGTAAATAGGTCTGCCAGCTGATACACATCACCGTACACATCAGCTGATACATAAATGATTCCGTCAAAACTAATATTGTTAAATTGCATGATAGTTTGTGTACGAAGATTTCGAGCAGTTTTTCTAAAGTGTACCAGCTTAATTTTATGAACGAACACTGGTAGGTACAGTGCGTTCATTATAGCACTGAATTTTGTAGTCTTAGGCTGCCTGTCCACTGAAGCGGAGTGCGGCAACGGAGCGGAGAAATATTCCAATAGAATCTAAATTCCGCATCAGAGCACCGCTCCTATTGCTTAAAATTGGCACATTTCTCCGCTCCGCTGCCTCGCTCCACTCCAGTGGATGGGCAGCCTTAGGCCCGTATTACAGAACCTCACTCAAGACTCAAGCATTACTTAAAACTAGTTTCAACCAATCAAAAGGCTATAAGCGGGTTTTAAGTAATGCTTGAGTTTTGAGTGAGGTTCTGTATGTAAATACGGGCCTTAAGGTACCATTCCATTCCGTACCCGACCGCAGAAGGCAACTGCATGCGACGTGTCGCCGCAACACGACTGTTTTCTATGAATTTCTATGAAATACCTTCCGTAGCTAGCGACACGTCGTTGGCAGCTACGGGCGAGTGACAGGCGACACGTGCAGGCCAACGCTCGAGCTATGGTCACGTTTTTCTATCGTCTACCTACTGACTGGAATACGGGCAGTTGCCGCCTGCGGTCGGGTTCAAAATCATGACTGCAGCGACATGACGCCGCAACGTGTTACCGCGACATGACGCCGCGACACGTCGCCTGCAGTTGCCTCCTGCAATCGGGTACGGAATGGTATTTAGTTTTAATACCTACTAATAGAATTCAAAATGGCGAATGACAGAACTGTACTACCAATCACGCGTCACGGGACAAGTTATGAACGCACTGTATACGTGGGCGTGTGCACGTTTCTTATCACAGCGACTTCTACCCATTTACTTTGGTATTATTACATTTTATTATCAATAAATTAAAATACATGATAAAATTGTGACGAAATAGATTACCTTAAATTGAAAAACGTTTAAAAATCGATCAATCATATTTTGACAGGAGCTTATGATAATTTTCGCTTCATTTACAATTGAGGAATAAAATCATTATAATTTTATTATCTTTAAAATTTAGATAAATATGAAAGTGTAATTTTGTTTTTATATTATCAATAAAGTAGTGATAAATTAATTTAATTACTAAATTAGGTTTTTATTTTCCTCCGTGTACCTCCTCCTTCAGTTTGGGAATGTCATGATTCACTTTAACTTATCGTAATTACTCAAGAAGTCTATACCTAATGTTAAGAGCGGGCTGTAAGCAAAATTGCCTATCGTAAATTATTTTTTTCATGATAAGATTTAGGTGTGAAATAAAAATTATGTGAGTAATTGTGTACTACATGATATTTCCAAACTTTTCGTGGAACCGAAACATAAAATAATAAAAAAATCTCGATAGAAAAACATCATGAAGCAACCTCTAATTTTCACAATGACAATTACGACAAAGATTCAAATCGTTAGATTAGCCCTCTCACCTCTTATGTCGCGCGAAAACTGTCAATACTGAGAAAAGAGAGCTCACACATTCCGTATGTTATGAGTTTTCATGCCATGCTGTCATTTGTAGATCTTTGACAGTCGTTACGGGTATTCAGAAGCCCAGAAGTCTGACAACCAGTCTTACCAAGAGGTATCGTGCTACCTAGTAACTAGGTTAGCTGACCCCAACATAGTTGGGAAAAGGCTAGGCAGATGATGAGTTTCCATGCCAGTTAAGCCAAGTCACTGCGACATTGTGTGTTAGAAGTGTCAAAACGAAACAGAAGCGCTCTTTTGACGCGGTAGGGCGAATCTAACTATTTAAATCTTTGAATAAGATAAAAATTTGACAATTGATTGTATCTCCTAATACAAGGCGAAAAAAATATGTGTAGGCAAATTCTGAAATTCCTTTTATTTTTGGTTTTATTACGTAGTGTACATTAAATAGAGCCGTTTCATCTGATTATTTTGCGTAGATATACTTACTCCAGAAGATTCAAATTGAAACAGATATACGCCGGGCGAAGTTTCTACTGACAGGAAGGAATTTGAGGGGTCTTGTCTGGGTCTTGAAGTGATACCGACCCGCCCCGTACCGTCCGAATGGACCTCAAATGGACGGGGGCGGAAATATGGGCATTTATTTTTTAACATTGCATTAACGGTCCCGACTCACAGTAAAATCATTTATTTTAAATAAGCCCATGTAAGGCACTTTTGAATGTCAAAAACAAAATAATAAAATTGATTCTAGTCGCCCCTTCCAAAAGGTAGTTTTCGTATGGAGAATAATGGGCAAGAAACTCCACCGTTACTCTTTTAAAATGTTTTACAATTGTTTGTATTGGTACGTACATTAGTTAAATAATTATTTGTGAAGACGATGCACCTAGAATAAAATTTGTATACCACAATAGGTAAAAAGAATTAAAAATGAAGCAACGACAGATAATAATTTAATATGTGATAGATACATGGTGCTCACATATTTACAAACATTGTAAAAAGAGACGATTTTCCTAAAATTTTGTAATTAATAGTCAGTGGTGCCGATTCCTTTGTTCACAAACTAAACTAAATTTAAGTTCAGTGCATCTTTTTCTTTCTATTTCATTAAGAAAAGGACAGAAGATGAATTTTAGTTTAGTCCTGTCAAATTTGTCAGCGCTTGACCTCATTTCAGTAGGCAAGTTTTTAATCACGTCTAAACTTGTATGGAGTAGTGACAGGCGCTGATTAATTTGACAGGACTAAACTAAAATTTATCTTCTGTCCTTTTCTTAATGAAATAGAAAGAAAAAGATGCACTGAACTTAAATTTAGTTTAGTTTGTGAACAAGGGAATCGGCACCAATGTGTGAGGGAGTAATCACAGAATGTAAAATCAATGTCATGAAACACAAAACAATAAATTTTACAATTAAATTAGCAACCAGTTTGATTTTGTCTTGTTTCTAAATTGTCCTATGGAGCAGGACCAGCATGTATACATGCATCCAAGCACTCTTATCTTGGATATAATCCTCTAATTTGTAATATGCTTGTTTACAAAGTGTACTTTTAATATGAGTTTTTTTCTTTCATCTAATTGCAATATGTCAAGGTATTTTGTTGTAATATTTAACACAGTACCCCATAAAAGATGTATGTACTTTAGATAATCTGAAAAATAGTTGATCTAGTTTATCTTTATTTCTAGTATTAAAATAATGTCTATCGCTTATTTTATTAAAAAGATGTGGATTTTTCCTTACATACATAATATTTTCAGAATTGGCAAGGTAGGTACCGTCATAATATTAATCCTTTTAAATAGTTCCCTGAGAGATTGGCGGCGACGTAGATTATAAATAGCTCTGACAGCTCTCTTTTGCAAAATAAAGATGGATTCAATGTCAGCAGCCCGACCCTACAGTAAAATGCCATACGACATAATGCTGTGGAAGTAGCTAAAATAGACCAAACGTGCGTTTTCTACATCTGTTAACTGTCTTATCTTTCTAACAGCATAAGCGGCCGAGCTGAGGAAGCGTCAGGGTAGCCCGTGAAATTCAAATTTTCTTACGTTTTTTGCATTTTGCAGGTCAGTGTCAGGTTTTATGTTGATTAAAATATGATTCGCGGTCGTAACAAATATGACTTTACTCAATTATAATCATTACAATCGCACGAACGTAATAAAATCGCGGCGATTTTATTACGTCCGTGCGAACGTAGGCTTAATCTCTTTGAACCGCCAAAAAAATACCGCCACCCGAGTTATCGCCCAACATCAAACGGCAATATGAATGCCGTTGTTAAATTATCGCGATAACTTGTGGCTACACCTACGGTGAACGTCCATCATCGATTCATCGCGATAATCAATGGCGTTTCCCGTTGGAACGTCCATCATCGATTCATCGCGATAATCAATGGCGTTTCCCGTTGGTGGGGTACTCCTTTTTCTTTCTTTCTTTTCATTGACGTTGACCGTTGATGTGGCAAGAGATGTTATATGAGGTCCCCATTGTAATTTCTCGTCTAGCATGATTCCTAGGAAAACCGTCTGATTAATAAATTCCAGTTTTTCTCCATTCAATATGATGTCACATTCGCTACTTTTAACCTTTTACATTAGGTAATTTAAATCTAATGCATTTGGTTTTTTTTTTTGACTTACCGAGTTGTAGGTCGTGGGTTCGAACCCAGGCAGGCGCTTTACTTTGTGAATTTAATTTCATCACCACTGCTCTTAAAACAGTGAAAGAAAACATCGTGAGGAAACCGGCATGTCCTAGAACCAAAAATTCGAAGACATGTGACATCTACCAACCCGCACCGGCCCCGCGTGGTTGATTACGGCCCACTCCCTCTCACAGAGAGGAAGCCTGTGTCTCAGTAGTGGAAAACATTATAGGCTGATTATGAAGTGTAAGGAATTTGTGTGTATCAATGCCAGGTTTTGATAAAATTCACCCTCATTTTCGGTGATAAATCATCGGTAAGAAGTTTGAAGAATTATATGCAGCGTATTAGGTATTTCAATTATATCGATGTTGGGAGGTGGCAACCGGATGGATACAAATCTCGCACCGGCCATCGAAGACCGGCACGGTCCTCTCCGTCAAGCGCTGACTCGCCATATCTAGCGGTGGCACGCGCCGCCGCGCCGGCTCGCTCCGACCATCGCGAGTTAGCGACACATCACTGCATAATTTTCCAAGGGCTTGAGGCGCTGCATGCTGAAACACAGGCTATAAACCTAGTTCGGCAGCAGATGCTAATAATTGGACACAATTGTTACTAAATTACTATAATTTTAATTTTTTATTTCTGGTCTAATAAATAAATAAATACTATATTCTCGGCTGGCCGGGCGGCGCGTGATAGCGCGAGTCGACGCTAGGTAGCGATGGCCGGCGCGTGACATCCCGAGCTGGCGCGAGGCAGCGCTGGCCATCGCGAGACGGCGCGGTATAGCGATGGACATCTTTTGGTGTAAAAGGGTAAGCGTGATTTCAATTCTCGCCCATCCCATCTGTGACTTGGCGAAAAATTGCGACTAATTAGCGACAAAATTTGAAAGAAAACAGATATTCATTAGGTCCCCTAGCTTTTGAGATTCAATTTGGCAAAGCTGGGGAGATACTCCTCAGATCCCTTATAACTTTTGAACCAGTGACCGACAAATTCCGATATTTGGCGACAAATTTTTGTGTTATCAAAATTAAAATCCCTGATGGTGGTCATACCAGTGTCAGTCACATCTTCAGGTAGGTTAATACGACCCTAGTAATGTGTCAGAACAGTAAGTCAGTCCAACGCTGACTTGCAACTGGGCTTGGATAGACACTAGTTTCAACCCATTCCAGGGCTGACTTCGCGCCCTCACGTCAGTCCAGTTGACTAACCTACCCCTCTATTTTCGGGCCAGTAGCTTCTCCCGACTGATTTACTACCGATCTCGTCAACATGAGTACTGACTGAGTTCGAAGTTCCAAGTCACTAGGTCCAGACAGTCACTGCCATCGTATAAACCAGGCATTAGGCAGAGTCGTGCCGGCAGCGTTTGGAGACGGTTCGGTTCGAATTATCTCGTTGACGTGCGGTGGACAAACAGTCTGGAGTCTGGGGCTTAGTTGTAAAACTAAGCCCCAGGCTCCACCAAAGCGGAGACGAGAGGAGAGGAGATATGTGTTTTAAACAGCCAACAGAATTTCGTTATTCACACATCTCGTCTCCACTCAGCTTCAGTGGAGACCACTGAGCGGAGATGTATCATATTTGTATGGCGCGATCGAAGCGGAGATGTGAGCTGTCCCTCACAGCTCAGGTCAGCTCTAACCAGCACACATCTCCGCTCCAGTCTAGCCAGTGCGCATATCCGCACAGCTTCGGTGGATACACCCTAGCTGAAAAACTGAAAATTCCTCACCCGCGCTTTCTGCTGCCTTACTTAGACAGAATGTGAAGGCCTGCCCTTTGGAGTTTAGGTTTCAGCATACACACCCCCAGGCTGTTATAAAATCTTTTAAAGATCTTAAAATTAAATCAACAGAAGATCTCTGGGGAATGTCTGTAAAAGTCTGTAGATCGTATTATCGAAACCATTGCGCCCTATTTAGCTTACTTATTTAACACCAGTGTGTAGACCAAGAAGTCTTTCCGGATCTCATGAAACAGTAAAGTAGTTCCATTGTTCAAATCCGGTGATAGTAAAGAACCCAACAATTATAGGCCTGTGTCAATTCTGCCAGTTCTCAGTAAGGTGTTTGAAAGGTTGATGCTCAATCAAATGTTACGTCAATTTAATAAAAATTCCATCTTTCATGAACAACAGTACGGTTTCACCAAAGGGCGTTGTACCACTGACGCCGGTGTCACCCTAATAAAGAACATTTTTAACGCCTGGGAGGAAGCACAAGATGCCATTGGAATCTTTTGCGATCTCTCGAAGGCGTTCGATTGTGTAGACCATGAGACACTTCTGCTGAAACTAGAGCACTATGGGATTAGGAATACAGCTCTTGATTTACTTAGATCATACCTGAAAGATAGAAAGGTTAAAGTTCAGGTAAACGGCGTAAACTCATTAGGGTCTGAAATGGCAATGGGCGTTCCTCAAGGTTCGATATTGGGTCCATTCCTCTTTTTAGGTTACATTAATGATTTACCCCAATTACTACAAAATCAACCGAAGATGGTGTTATTTGCAGATGACACATCATTAATCTTTAAAATAAACCGACGGTCACAAAATCTTGACGACGTGAATAGCTCTTATTCTGCAAGTCCAAGATTGGTTTACGGTAAATAATCTGGTACTTAATAAAAAAAAAAAACCAAATGCATTAGATTTAAATTAGTACCTAATGTTAAAAGTAGCGAATGCGACATCATATTGAATGGAGAAAAACTGGAATTTATTAATCAAACGGTTTTCCTAGGAATCACGCTAGACGAGAAATTACAACTGGGACCTCATATAACATCTCTTGCGGGGCGGTTAAGCTCGGCCGCTTATGCTGTTAGAAAGATAAGACAGTTAACAAATGTAGAAACCGCGCGTTTGGTCTATTTTAGCTACTTCCACAGCATTATGTCGTATGGCATTTTACTGTGGGGTCGGGCTGCTTACATTGAATCCATCTTTATTTTGCAAAAGAGAGCTGTCAGAGCCATTTATAATCTACGTCGCCGATAATCTCTCAGGGAACTTTTTAAAAGGATTAATATTATGACGCCAATTCATTTATGAAAATATTATGTATGTAAGGAAAAATCCACATCTTTTTAATAAAATAAGTGATAGACATAATTTTAATACTAGAAATAAAGATAAACTAGATCAACAATTTTTCAGATTATCTAAAGTACATACATCTTTTATGGGGTACTGTGTTAAATGTTACAACAAAATACCTTGACATATTGCAATTAAATGAAAGAAAAAAACTCATATTAAAAGTACATTTTGTAAACAAGCATATTACAAATTAGAAGATTATATCCAAGATAAGAGTGCTTGGAAACATGCTGGTCCTGCTCCATAGGACAATTTAGAATCAAGACAAAATCAAACTGGTTGCTAATTTAATTGTAAAATTTATTGTTTTGTGTTTTATGACATTGATTTTACATTCTGTGATTACTCCCTCACACATTGACTATTAATTACAAAATTTTAGGAAAATCGTCTCTTTTTACAATGTTTGTAAATATGTGAGCACCATGTATCTATCACATATTAAATTATCTGTCGTTGCTTCATTTTTAATTCTTTTTACCTATTGTGGTATACTAATTTTATTCTAGGTGCATCGTCTTCACATATAATTATTTAACTAATGTACGTACCAATACAAACAATTATAAAACATTTTAAAAGAGTAACGGTGGAGTTTCGTGCCCATTCTTCTCCATACGAAGACTACCTTTTGGAAGGGGCGACTAGAATCAATTTTATTATTTGCTTGTGACGTCCAAAAGTGCCATACATGGGCCTATTTGAAATAAATGATTGGACTTTGACTTTGAAACATCTCTTCTCGTCTCCGCTTCGGACATCTTCGCTTTGGTGGGGTCCGAGCCTAACTAATGCTAAGAACACACACACGTCACGTGAGCGATTCGTAGATAAATAAAAAACAAAAAATACATTATTTACACATTTTATTCATCGTTTTTACAAAATAATACTTTTTTTTAATCAATAAGTTCGAAGCAACATCTATGTGATTACCAGTTGACAATGTTTTGTACTTATAAAATTATATTTTCAACTCTATGTTACATACGAATTACATGACATACATATGCCGCGCCCAGAGAGGCTTAATTTTCCCTTGTCGTAAATTAAACGATTCTGAATGCGGCGGATAGAGTACTAATTTTAATGTCTATTAAGATTAGCACAGAGTAAAAATAGTTTTATTTATATTGGTGATACCGTTTCGTATTATTATTTTCGTCACCGCTGCATACAAAAAAATATTGTTTTAATCTCAATACACTATCATGTTATAGCACCTTTTGTATGGAGAGGTGACGAAACTTTAAAAAGGTACCATAATCATTGTTTTCATTTCCCTACAAATACCTATTTATTGCACGGCATTTTCACATTAGATCGCACTACCGCGACATGTACGACAAAACGAGACGCATCTTACGGTAGCTTGGCAAAAAAGAGTCTGGAAAAAATGAGGGCGCCACTAACGCACTTAGGTGACTTCGAATGAGTAAAATAATTTCAACGAATAGTTAAGAACACTGCTTGTGGGTGACTCAAAACCTACTAGCACTTGTCGGCAAAGTAGTGACATCATTATAGGTCTGCATTACATAAATAAAATATTTGGTTCCAAATGTCACCACGTCAGACTCTTTTATGTCGACCTGCACGACCTGTTTAGACACGTCGGTAATCGTACGGTTGACGTTCGGTATCCGCCGTGTCTGAACGGATAGCCTACAGTTGATTTTGTGTGTATGCATCCCCAAGTAACACATTCTTACTTGTTCTTTTTATAAAAGGTAGAGAACGCTGGCTGTATAAAATGAAAAAAGTTTTACGTTAATAACCCTAAGTGGCTTTAGTTGTTGAAATTAGAGTATGAAACTCTAATTTCAACAACTAAAGCCACTTAGGGTGTGTACAGAAGGACTATATTTCCACTGCATCAAACAATTTATGTTTTCCGTTGTCAAATGTTGTATTAGTATCCATAGGTACCCTAATATTTCTTTAAAATGATTTTTTTATTTTAAAAGCAATTAAAATCAAGTTCATCTGTACACTATTTTAATATACCTACGCTTTAAACATTGGATATGCTCAGACCAAATAAAAAACCAAGTTTGCGAACAATACAGTGAAGCATGCCAAAACGACAACATCGCTCTGTGCATACACGCTCACACGCACACATTTACAATCAAACTACACCTCACTAAGTGCACACATGTTTACGAAACCGGCCTCACGTCACTGTTGACAGCGCTGCCTTGGTTTTTTATTTAGTTTATTTCGACGTTACAAAAACGTCGATTGTAAATTCGAATTGTTATTTTGAAACTATTTCGTTGGTTACAGGGTAAGTTTTTTTTTTTTTTAATTTATTAACTTTTCTACGAAATTGACACTGATTTTGAATTCTTACTACTTATGTATTTTTATTTAACGAGTACGAAATAGCCCACTATATTTTAATATATGAACCAATATGCACCAGGTTACTGTGGAAAAACTTTTAATAAGTATAGAAGAGGTATTGTCACGACATAATTTTCTACTCGTAGGTAATGCTAAAAGCCTGAATAAACTTTGATATAATTAAGGTTAAAGAGATTACCTAGCCTTAAATTAATTTGTCAGGCATATTCTGATTTCTTCAGTTACTTTGAAACCTTGTCCACAGCTTAAGTTTAAACCTCAGAATAATCAAGCCTTTAAAATTACCCGTTGATTTATTACTCTAAACATAAGTAGGTTGTATCAAACGAAACTTTTAATTTAAATTAAGCGTAATTATCACGCTCATAGATGTTAAGTAAATTCTATTAACAACGTTTATAAATAAAATTACGATCCTATATCGACCATTATTATAAATTACATAAGGCAAAATGGCTGACACAGACGAACCACAAAGTGAACATTTATTAATTTCTACAATTTCAACACTTAATGACATGCATTATTTTTCTTAAAATTATTCAAATAAAAACTAAAAGTATTTTATTTTAAGTTCTACACTAAATGCGCAGGCCGGCACTATTTCGCAGCACAATATTTATTTTAAATTTCAATTAACCGCCAAAATACAAAAATAGAACGACGAAACAATATTTCGAATTAATTGTTATTTTTTTTATTCTTGTTCATTCCAAATGTTTTATTTTTTTACATAAATAAAGCTTTTTAAATGCAGATTATTTTAGTTTACCATTTCTTTTAATTGTACAGTACTGTAATAAAAAGTAATTCAGCATACATACAAGATCACAGACAAGAAGTACAAAAATATTAGTATAAATGATTATATTGAAACGCACCAGGCGTTATTTAGAAGCGTTTAAAATATATATTTTGCTAATATATTTATATTATTGTATTTCTATAACTTTCACACTAGGCTAGAAAAATAAAAGTCTGACAATCTATTTTCTGGCCTAATTTATGAAACTTTCATAACAGCCAAGCATAGAAGGTAAAAATTATATTAAAATGTTATTATAAGTTCCATAATTAGTAATGTTGTAATACAAAATAAGCACCTCCCTATTTTTTGTATACTTTTAGAATCAGTTCAGATTCCTATCCTCATACAAATATAACTTAATGAGTATATCCAAACTGATTATTCTTCCCCCGATCTCCCTTGCTGACTTCTCAATTGACCACAAAATGTCAACTCATTAACATAGAGGGCGCCATCGTCTTTATGGCCCAAAACGGTTTTTTTTTTTTGAATAATTTCCAAATGGACTGACTACATTTATGAACAAAATGTCGTTTCATAATGGAGATGACTCATTTGCATCAATAAATAAATGTGTAGGGGCCAAAGAACTCTTCAAGTATTAACATTTTGATGCATCATCATATTCCATGATGCAGTCGTATGTAGTTTTTTTATTTTTTTGTCTTTTAGTAGGCTTAACTTGCGTTGGTATAAATGATCCTCTAATAAAAGTTATCAGCAGTTTGAGGTATAGTTTTCAACTACACCTCTCTTTAGATAAGTTTTTATGTTAGACAACCAAGTTATCAAAATTATCTTGATTTTTAAAGTCATTACTTATTTTTCCTTTTTGGACCAAAAATAAGGTTTTTATCAAGCTTTGTGGAAGAGCAGTGGTGGCCACACGGTAACGGCCGCGACTTACGAGTTATAGGTCGTGGGTTCGAACCAAGCAGGCTCTTTATTTTGTGTAAATTATTTCATCACCACTGCTCTCAAAACGGTGAAGGAAAACATCTAGAGGAAACCAACATGTCCTAGAATCAAAAATTCGAAGACAGATGTGACATCCGCCAAATCCGTACTGAGCACGCGTGGTGGATTATGGCCCACTCTCACAGAGAGGAGACGTGTGTCCCTAGCAGTAGGAACATTGTAAGCCGGTTATGCATGCAAGCTTTTTCTTTACCAGAAAGAACAAAGCTTGCATTTTAACCGTTATAAACATATGCCTAATCTTTGCGCTGGATCATTGAGCCGTATCGTGTGTCTGTTTCAAATTAATTTCGATACATTTAAGTTCAAACTTCCATTATCATAATAATCATAATTACGTTTGCAGGCCGATAACAAATCTCATAATTAAATTCGATTTTTTAAATATTCCACACCGATGAACATCCATTTTATCTTTCGTACATTATCTCTATATTTATACACACATACAAGGCAAAGTTAAAAAAAATAACATTGAATTTGCTTTGATTGCGTTTTTGTGAATAATTTCTCTTTTAAGAAGAAACGCAGTCATGTGGCTATTGGTTCCATACTAATGTATTCTGTTTTCTCCGTGGTGAATGATACTATAGTTTGACCGAGAACGCTGTTTGCGCCTTAGGAATGTGTGGCGAGGCGGGGGGCAGGGTTGACGAATGAACGATCTACATTGCCCCCCGTCTCACCGCGCACATACACGGTACTGCGCTCTCGATCAAACTATAGTCCAAATATTTTTTTAACGTAATGTATGTGTAATCTACCACTGCCATGTCCTTATGCTTTTTTATTTGAATTCATTATATATTTTTTCTAAAATGACCGCGTTTCCTGTTAACAAGAGATTCAAACAAAGCAATGTATCACATATTACGTAGTTTGAAAAATAGTTTTATCTTTTAGACACACAAAGGAATATAAATTGTATGCCATCTTCAAAAGTAATGACGTGTTTTCTTGTCTTGTGAGTTATTATAGACACTTGAGTCGGTAAGAGGTTTACGATATCAGCATAGATAAATAGTTAAATAGTAAGTATCGGTAAGATTAAGACCAGTTTTTATTATGACAATCAATATTATATTAATAGAAGATAATCATAAAATGTGTTAACATGTCAACAAAAACATAACATAACATCACGCCTGTAATTCCCGAAAGGTTAAGCAGAAATGTAACCCTATAGTACACCCACATTTGGCCAGATGTCACATATTGATTTGTTTAAATGTGAAAAAAAATATACTTTTAAATATACTTGAGCATAAACAAGAATTAAAATGTTTGAAATAAAATAATTGGCAAGTTAAAGCGTCTATTTGACGTTCTTAGAATTTACGTCACCAAGGGGTTTATTTATAAACGTTGTCGTTGTTTAGTTAAGTAATGATTAGCGACTGTTTAACCATACATTTTGGACGTTTGAACGTCACTTAACTTTAAGAGCGGTTATACAGAAAGTGGGTAACGTCAGAAATAGCAGTCAAATATTTCACTGTTTTAATTAATTTGGCGATATTACTAACTAGTTAACTAAAATATCGCTCTTAAGCAACGTTTATATATAAACCCCAGAGTCACTAACGTAAGAGATTCTTAATAGAATTAATATAATTTCATTTTCTCATGCGCACAAGATAAGAAAACCCAAGTAAACTACTAGTAATCGCTACTAAGTACCCGTCATTGAAGACGACATATAATTTAAATCCATAGTAATCTCAATATCGTAGAACAACACTATCTTAACACTATCTGTAGAACAATCGGTTATCAATGAACGTTTCACACGTTCACGATAGCTTGGATATTAACAACTTTGTCTTTCTACTATATTTACTAAAGACACCATGCCAATGTAACCTTTAGAAGGCATTTTTGCACCCATATCACACAGCATATATTGCAGCACGTGCCGCATGAACACCGTAGAAACGGATTTTGTACACGGAAGAATAGACAAAATGACAGACTGTGATTGTTTATGTCATTTTGTCTATTCTTCCGTCGACAAAACCCGTTGACCCGTTAACCCGGTACTGAGAAAAGTAAAATCTTCACATACTAAATCATCGATTAGGTCAACGAGTTTTATTTTAACACCTATACGTGCAAAATAAATAGTTTTTTTTTAATCCACCCTTTACATTTTAAGGTTTCACAAAAATATGATACATCCCTATTTTATTTATATATGGTCTGTCCAAGACGACGCATGCGCAAAATAGGACATCTGTGAATCACCAGTTAAGATAGTCTTGTTCTAACAGTACCCAATGCTTCTTCTTTAAATATATATAAACAAGTGAGATTGTCTAAGCTAAAAAATAACAATGTACAGTACATATTGTCACTTACACATAGGTACAAAACTAAGCGTTTATTCACCGGGACCCATGATAAGGGCGCTGATTGCGAAAAACAGGAACACTATTCCACCGATTATGGTTACTGTGGAAGAGAGAAAATATAGGTTAAAATTATGCAACGAAAAAAAAAAAACGTAATATACTTGGCAAAATGGTCTATGGAGGTAACAACAATTACAAAATTGTTAAGGCGAAAGCGGGGTAATCCGCGAAACTCAAATTATCTTAAGAGCGTTTATTCTGAAAGTGGGCAACGTCGCTAATAGATGTCAAATATTTCGCTGTTTTGATTAATTTGGCAATATTACTGTATTGGTAATAAGAAATGTGGCTAACTAGCGATATTAATAATGAATTGAAATTATAACACTGAATTTGATGTTGTAACCGTTTTCTACACATAAAACTAAATAATCGGTGTTACGATATTAATTATTGCATTTCATAATCAATATTTTAGTTCCCTAGTTAGCCACATTTCTTAATTCCATACAGTAATATTGCCAAATTAATCAAAACTGTACGCTAATTGCGTAACTTAATTTCGTAAACAATTTTGCCTAATTTGTTTCATTTTGACAGTTCAACAACATTCATTGCGTTATTTACGTTGTAGAGCAGATTTTTTTTTCCAACTTATGAAGCAATGGATTAGCAATCTGTTTCGAATCGAAACAGATTGTGATTGTGTTGTATTACGCAATTAGGGTACAGGTCAATATTTGACAGCTATTTACGACGTTGCCAACTTTTAGGATAAACCCTCGTAAGTTTTTTTTGCAATTTGCAGGGCAATATCACATTGTATGTTGATAAAAATATGATTTGTGACCGTAACAGATTTATATATTTACAGAATTAAAATCATCAATAAGTTTCTCATAAGAATCTCTCCAAGTTAAAATTACCCTATTAAATGACTATTTCATGAAATCATGACATTTGAGGCCCATTCTAACTTAGAGAATTGTAATGATTGTATTTCTGCAAATACATATCTGTTACGGTCGCGAATCATATTTTAATCAACATATTAGGTTGGGGAAAAAGTCTTTTCGCATTATAGTATGTATGAACTTCTGGCTGGTTTTGGTATCATTGAAAGTTTAAATTTTAAAGAACATAATTCCAAATTCAAATTAGGAAAATGTGTGATTTTCATTTGTTTTTCGTATCGTCAAGATGAGTGAATCTAATGAAGAAATTCGATACATTTTAAAATTTTACTACAAAAAAGGGAAAAATGCAACGCAAGCCGCGCAAAAAATTTGCGATGTTTATGGACCTAGTGCAGTGGCTGTGAGAGTAGCACAAATTTGGTTTAAGCGTTTTCAATCCGGAAATTTTGATGTCAAAGATGCACGTCGCTCTGGTCGCCCTATTACGGATAAAATAGATGCCATTTTTGAAAAAGTGGAGCAAGATATCAGTATATCAGTAATTACGACGTAGCTGAAGAACTGGGAATTGACCACAAAACAGCTTTGGCGCATTTGAAAAAAACTGGGTACACAAAAAAGCTCGATATTTGGGTGCCTCACGAGCTCACTGAAAGAAACCTAATGAACCGTGTACTCATTTGCGATTCTTTATTACGACGTAATGAAACCGAACCATTTTTGAAGAAGCTGATAACTGGTGATGAAAAGTGGATCACGAACGACAAGAACGTGCGAAAAAGGTCGTGGTCAAAGGCCGGTCAGGCTTCACAGACTGTGGCGAAACCCGGGTTAACTCGCAACAAGGTGATGCTGTGTGTGTGGTGGGATTGGAAGGGCATTATTCATTATGAGCTGTTACCACCTGCAGGACCATCGATTCTGAACACTACTGCGAACAACTGATGAGATTAAAGCAAGAAGTTGAGAGAAAGCGGCCGGAATTAATCAACAGAAGGGGTGTGGTTTTTCATCATGATAACGCTAGACCTCACACATCTTTAGCCACTCAGCAAAAATTAAGAGAGTTTGGCTGGGAGGTGTTAATGCATCCACCGTATAGTCCTGACCTTGCCCCTTCAGATTTCCACCTGTTTCGGTCTCTTCAGAATTCTTTAAGCAGTGTCAGGTTAACATCACGAGAGGACTGCCAAAACCACTTGTCGCGGTATTTTGATTAAAAGTCCCAAAATTTCTATAGCAATGGGATCATGTCCCTACCTACAAGATGGCAAAAAGTTATCGAACAAAATGGTACCTACATACTGTAGTTAAATGTAAATAAACTATATTAAAAAATGTTTTGAATTTTCTTAAAAAATGCGAAGCAACTTTTTCCCCAACCTATTACAACCTGATACTGACATGCAAGTTGCAAAAAACGTAAGGAAATTTAGTTCGTGGGCTACCTTAGCGTGCTCTCCTTAACAAGTTGGCCGATAGCACTTGGGCCTTATTATATTTATTCATATTTAATTTGGTTCAAAATAAAATTAGCATCCCATGAAAGACAGGTTCTTGAATGTCTTATAGATCCCAAGGATTAGCACAACACTGGGAATTTAATGAATGCTTTAGTGGTTGCTTAACCAGTAACGTAAACTGGGAAAGTAAACAAAATATTCGCGTAACTCATCGTTTGTAAAGACCCAAAATAACTTTCATGGCGCCCGGACGTTTGCCAATGACGCAGAAATGCGTCAGATACGTCATAGGTGTTTATTTATACTGTTTTTCGTTGACATTTTTATTTCCATCAACGTGGAGTCCAGACGAAAATATGTTGTCTCTCCCTAGCTTGCTTTTGAAGTGAAATCTTCTTTAGGCGCGTTGAGCGATTTTAGGTAGGGGATAAACTTATGGAGTCGCGTCACCGACATTCTCGCGCCGTAGTGCTGTACTATAGTTTTTTTCTCAGGACCAAAGGCTCATTTCTGCATGAGCCTTTGCCTAAACTGTCTAGAGAAATCCTATAATAACCAACCCCAATTAAATATTTCGGGAAATACTTAAACTTTACCTCTACAATTCAAATTTAGAAGATAATAAAAAAAACTTCAATATTAAACTCACCAGTCCTAACAGAAATCTTGGCGGCAACCATCCTACCGCCTATCACAGCCAGTCCCGTACACAGAGCATGACCCAGCGAGCCACCAACGACTACGCCGACCGCATGCTCCCTGGTCGCAAGCACGACCGTGGCCAACTGCGACCGATCCCCCCACTCAGCGAGGAAGGTCAGCGAAGCTGCTTGAAAAAGAACCTTGAGGACAGCGTTTCGTTTCCGCCGCCGGTTTTCGACCTGTCCTTGTTCTAACATGTCTAAGGTTTCTTCTTTTTCTTCCTGCAATTTTGAAAGGTGGGTTAGTAGGGCGAAATTGTGATGCAAGGGTGGAAAGATTGGGGCCTAAGTGTGGAAGGATTTTGAGGTTTTTATTGGCAGATTGGTTACAGCCATGCCACGTTAATCGTGATGCTTTCAATGTTTGTTGGAAGCACGTCTATTTGACTAACAATAATATTGATTTGTGAAGCTACTGTCATCGACCATCTGGCGGGTTAGTACCTAGTATAATAACAAAATATGTGTCACGGTAAATCATGCTAGACCTGTCTGTAACCACTTGTCGCTTTTTACGACATATATGGGAAGGGCATATAAAATATAACTTGAGTCTTCTTTTTCTGTAAAGGGGCCTTTTTCTTTATTGAGTTTTATACTCTATGTCATACAAAATAAGGTTCAAAATGCCTTAATTTATCATTATGGTCGCCAATCTTAAGAGTGGATGTCTTGACAATCTTGAATCAGAAGACAAATACTTTGATAGTAGTTATTCATACTATTCTAAAATTTGTCCACAAGTAAGTACAGACTAACTGGAATTACAGATATCGTCGCCCAGCAGTGAAAACCACGTAAGTGTTTATAACTAAATTTTACAGGAGGAAGAAAAAACTGTCTCCTGAAAAAAAAATGTATGAGTGGGGAAGATATTACCTTTTGTTTTTTTTAGATTTTATGCATTCCTTAGGTACGTATCACATTGTTTCTATATCGTGTGCCTAAATACTTCTTCTCACTTTCTTCAATTTTTAATCCGGAATAACGCTATTATCAACCGTACTGGAGAGTTTCTCAGACGAAAATGGCGGAGCCTATTTTGATACAAGGTTCTCATAGCACGTCATAGATAGCGCTAGGAGTAGCTGATTCGAAAGTTTGCTAGAGTAATCTGTGCTTACCGAGTTTATCAATCCAAAGAACAAATATAATTTTTTTTGAGGAAATGAGACACCCGAGGTTTTCACTGCTGGGCGACGATATGTAAATACAGATAAGTACATGCTAAGCAAGACAAAAGGCTGAAACAGCATAAACAACAATATTTATGAACGGATTTATTAAAAAAACAAAGGTTTGCTTGCAAATAAAATGTTGCAGTGACTATGGTGACTAATTCTTCGAGCATATTTTGATTCAAAGATATTTCTAATGCGGCATTGAATTTTGTGTAGTGAAAAAATGGTGTATTTCAGCCTTCAAATGTGACTTTACACTACAGTCAAAATATTCACAAAATTAGGGATGAGGCGAAATTAAGAATCAAAATGCATGAATAATTTATACATTCCAGGCTTTAAATATGCAACAGATTGGTATGCAATAGTGGCAGCATTTTTGTAATGAAAAACCTAATCTATTTGATAATTAATTTCTGGGCATAATTTATTGACATAATTTTTGAGGGAAACAAAAAAATTCAATGGTTTTTTTTTTACAATAACTAAAGTTTACATATTAAAGCCATTTTAGATTATGTTGTACTTTATACCCATTTCGCTTTATACATAAATATTTGAAGCCCAAAGCTAAAAAACTTACCCAGAAAAATAAAATCACTATTCGTATCTAATATCATAGTAACCTTAAAAGCTTCAGAATCGAAATAAATTTATCTGGTCAGATAATGAAAAGTATGAATGAATACCAATACGCGCACTATTGAGCCGGTGTTACACAATCAAAGGTTAACAAATTCAATATTTTACTATTTGATGGTGTAACGCCTGCCTAAACAACATTCTAATCAAATGCTGAATTCCTTTTGCATAATCAATTCAATTCATCTATCGAAGCCTTTCTCAAACGAAATAATGATATGGTCTGTGCGTAACAGAACGAAAAAAAAGCTAAGGCTAAAAGAAAAAAAATAACTAGGTGTCATTCGTACTGCCAGGCATAATGACGTAAGATCACCCTCAGCGGTTCTGATTGCGCCGAGCTGCCTGCTACAGGCTCCCTTGGGGACTGTGGGGCACTCTCCGTTTCTTTGGGGACCGAAGGCCCCGGGCTTTCGGAACCAGCGGTCGCGACCGACGTCGAGTCAGGCGACTTCGATTGATCTTTTAGCATGTCCTGCAGTGTCATACTTTTGAATCTCGAACTGGCAACTTAAGATCGAAATTAATCTCGATGTTCAAATCTAAATCGTATATTCACTTCGGCAGATTAAAAAAAAAACAGAATTGGCATGTAAAACCGAATCATCTTTTAAAAGTAGTACTGGCAACATTTTTAACTCGATTTTCAAAAATCCCCTTCCCCCTTTGTACCTACACACAAAATGGCGCTTCGTGTGTGCCAGTTATAACTAGATCAATAAAATAAAAAGAAAGAAAGGAATTCAACATTTGCAGCTAGATTAAGACTGAAAAGAATCTACAAATACTAAAATATCTCAAAAAACACTATCTTATCTAATAAACACTGTCCTGTTTAAAGTAAGATTTCGTCGGTGATTAATAGTATAGTTGATTCGACTAAATTGACCTTCATGTAAACAACGATTAGTAAGTTATTATTTGACCTCCTTTGCAACCGTCGTTCTATTGTTTTTTAGACCCATCCGTTTCAGCGTAATCTGAAGAGGAATGACTTTGAAATGATAATAAATAATTATTCGCAACAATACCGATGATTACTTGCAATGCAACCACTCGATCAAAGTACTCATGAAATGTTGGCAGTTTAGTAAGTCTTAGTCTGAATTTCACTTGTTTGCATGGCTTTTATAAAATGTGGCAGTAAAAATTTAGGTACCATTACTTAAGATAACTTTGGTAGATACCTAGATAAACATATCATTTTATTTTGAAACAGATCATGTAAGATAGCAAAGATATTAAGTTTGATGATTAAAGGATAAAATTTTACAGTGTGTCATAAAGACGATAACATGGTTTTTAAAAGTGACGTATCAGAGATTTTTGTGTATAGATAAAAAACAGTAGGTAAGAACAATTAGCAATGAGTTTATTTGTGCCAATGACATTTGAAGAATTTGTACGAGTAAACTTCCTTGCAAATATAGGCTACCATTTGAAATTAATAAAATAAATACTGAAATATTCATATTTTTTTTATTATTTTGCTAACTTTAATACTTATGTTATTATTTCAATGAGCCTTTTTGATGCTAATAGCCCTATAAACATTAATTCTGTTGGTACCCATAAAATTAAAAAAAGCAGAAACGTAATTTTAATGATAAAGGTACGTAACAACGAGAACGGTCTAATACCTCGGAAAAAAAAACCTGAAGTTGTGAAATTGAAAGTGTAAAACAGTGAAGGTATAATTGCCATGACCACAGCGAATAGCAACTATTGGTAATCCATGTTTATTATTGCTAATTCCTATAATCCATTATAATCGCAAAAAGTAACGGTGACTTGGCTATCCTCCTACGCAATGAAGGCTGAATGAACTATTTCTTTACTTTTGGAGTAATCTAGCACTTTGTAAAGAAAAATATAATTATATTTTTTAATTGAAAATCTATGTCTGTAGAAAATCAGTGCATGCGGCGCAACCAGAAATAAATCTCAAATTTACCTTTTGAAACCTTTTGGAAAGGTACGTAATACAAAATGTTTCTATTCATTTTAAAAGCATGCCATAATTTTGTCAGTTATGTTTCTAATATTATTACTACTACTACATTTTTATTAAATGTTAAAGATTTCACAACGCTTAAAGTTGTCTTCTATCTTTAATTAAATGGCAGCGTGTATAAAATGAAATAATTAAATAACGATTAATCAACGATTATAATAATTATCGGCACATCCGATAGGAGGGTAGATTTAATAAAAGCCGCAAATACGATAAGCGTGTGAATCGAACATTTTGATTTTAGATTTCGCTAATTGTTTTATTTTTTAATTAACAGAATTGTAGGTATTAGAAAAGTATAAAGTACCTAATATATGTTGATATCCGGCAAAATAGAGACTGAATGAAATATTTGCTTATGCAGAGTCGAGAGTGAATTGGCATTACACGTAAGTCGAAAATTTATATTGGATAAATGGATTGTGAAACTTATTTGTGGGTTTTTTAATCTGGAATTTCTCTGTAGTAGCCCTTTTTTTTTCGGTGAGTAATTTTCAAATAACAGACTTACTGACTGAAACCCACCCATGTTCCTTCAATTGCCATGTTGCCGGGGCCACGATCTCCCTTTCGGATTACTTCGGAACCCCGGCAGGCATCGGCCCTAGCGGACCCCGTCAGTTCTGCTGACATCTCTTTGAGGCGCGCGTGGCGAGTCGGGATTTGTGCCGGGTTGATTGCAATAGACTCGCTCTCTATTACATTGGACTTAAACATATCTGGCGAAATGTGGGTGTATTGTAGGTGTACACCGCTCTCTGCCTTACCCTTCAGGGAATTCAAGCGTGATGTTATATTATGTGAATATTATGTTTAGTAGTCCGTGAATATCAAGAGTATTTGCGCTTCCAAATAGATTACTATGGTAGTCACATGTTTCTTTTTTGTTGATAAATGCCTTTCTATCTATCGAGGTCTTTAGCACATCGCGAGGGAAGACAAAATACACAAAATAATACTTATTTTTTTAAGTACAAAAATACATTTTGTTTATTCATTTCTTGGGCCGTTTTTGTTAGCGGAGTTTTTATAGCTACGAAAAAATCGAACGAAAAAGGGGAAGGAGATTTCAGTGAAGATAAATAATTGAAAATAACTAATATTTATGAATCGTACTTCGTTACTGTATAAAGAAGATAATTATACGGACTACTTAAAAAATAATTCCATTTGTATTATAACAACTCTGCTAGATTTCTTATTTCGCTCAATTAATCGATATTCTTACGAGATAATCGGTCACTTTACTGAGTCACACCTCTATTTCCTTGAAAAAAAAAAACAAAAATCACATACCTGATCTTCTCTTCTTTTCAATTCACTCTGTACTTCTTCCAATTCTTCTTGTCCCTCATTTGGGTCCATTTTCCACCCGTCCCTTAACATTTTAATACCAAATATCGCAAAGAGGGCAGCACTGGCATAGTGCGTATAAACTCGAGGTATGACGGTCGCTATCCATCCAAATGCTGCTGACAATATTGTCATGAAGATCAGAGCTGATATGGCTCCGGCAAAGACTATGACTCTAGGGTGTTTCATGGCCATGATTGCAGCTATGAAGAAGGTTTTGTCGCCCAACTCCGAGACTATGACCACGGAGAGCGATGCTAGGAAACCCTGCAGGAAACTGCCCTGGACGGCAGCTCGCTGGAAATAAAGAAATGGGACATATTAGAAAAGTATTTGGCCAAGTAAGTGCTATATTTTATACACAAAAACGGATGTATTTCTTAGTAATTACTGTTTATAGAGTTAGTCTTATAGTAGGCTGGCATAAAACATGTCCCAAGAGATAATGTCCTTATCTTTGGTCCTTATTCTTGAATGATGAACAAACTTGATACTCGATTTAAAACTATATTTACAACATGCATAAAAATCGAATGGAAGTCCATGCATCGTTCTAGTTGGTCCTTATAGTCTTAAGAAGTCAAAAACAAATAAGGCCTGTTTGCACCAAAAATTTGGTACTTACATACGCGCTAAAAGCATTTAGTGATTTGTGGTGCAAGGGGGCATAATTGCAGTTCAAGAAGACCTATGTTAAAAACGATCCTTACAAGTTATGTAAACTCTCCCTTTTTTATCAGCGTATAATGTAGACTCATTGGCATAAAAGGGTATACGTGGCCCGTCGGACGACTTTGGCGAAGAATTTGCAGTGCATTAGAAAGTTATCGCACAGCTCTCCAGGACTTCAAGAACCCAGACCGGTTTGTAGCAACGTTCTAATTTTAGTCATTTAATTTTTTTATGAAGGGTGAACGTGATGCAATGAGCTTAAAAATACTAACACGTATTTGAGGCTTTCGCTACTTTGGGAGCCTTCTGGGGACAAAAAATAACCATTTGGGCAAAGTGAACGCAAGCAAGCATTTTTGAGGCTTTTTTAGGCGTTTATTATAATGTGACATTGGCAAAAATACGGGGACTCCTCCAAAAAAGCCAGAAATCAATGTATTGAATAAAAGCCTAAGAAATCGGTTATTAACAAGATATACTTATAGGAAAAAAAGTGCTAGCATTCCGGGAGTGTCGACAGAAGTGAAAACTTAAACAAGATCGCTTTGGTGGAAGAAAAATACTTGTATAGAACATTGGTCCGTAACCTTATCAAAATAAAGAGCACAATCGCATTTACAGAACCTTTAAAGTTAAAATTCTTGCATAGAACATTAATCCGTAACGTAATATAAATAAAGAGCACAATCGCGTTTACAAAAATGAGGTGTCGTCATGGTGTCGTGAAATCAATGGTCTAGTCCCATCTCAAAAATGCCCAACGCGCCTAAAGAAGTTTTCACTTCAATAATGTAGGTTTTTATAAAAATTTGCGTAGAGAAAGCCGCAGGCAACCACTTGCCGTACAAGACCACGTGCCGTGCAAAATAAGTTGATAGAAAATATATTAAGGCCGGGGAAGTCCTAAGGCTTTCCGTAACGACACTAATTAATTCACCAATCATATAAGTGCAGTGACGCAATTCTATCGAATCATGCCACTGTAGATATCGATGCAAATATATCCAGTGAAGTTGGTGGCACAATTGAATTTATTGGTCTCATTTGCGATCAATAGGACTCTTGGGTGTAGGTGATTAAAAACGGGCAGCTTTGGGAACTTGGGAGGTCAGCACTAATTAAATCATCAACATTATTTTTGCATTGAATGAACACCTGTACCCTAATTGCGTAAAACACGATCCATCTGAATCGTTTTGAAACAGATTGCTAATCCATTGCTTCATAAGATGAAAAAAAAAACTACTCAACAACGTAAATAACGCAATGAATGTTGTTGAACTGTCAAAATGAAACAGTACCCTAATTGCGTAACTTATTTTGGTAAACAATTTTGCCTAATTTGTTTCATTTTGACAGTTCAACAACATTAATTGCGTTATTTACGTTGTTGAACAGATTTTCTTTCAGAAACCGATTGTGATTGTGTTATATTACGCAATTAGGGTACTGATTAGTCTTAGTCGTTCACGAAAATGTGTTATGTAATTAGGGAACTGGCATTAAAGTAAAAGAAGCTAAGCCTAGGTAAGGCAAGGAGGCTCAAGTTGGGTTAAACTGGATTCGGAAACAGGCTTGCAGAATGTGTTCAGCCAAACGTATAAGTCAAGCAACGGGCTGATTTGTAGAATAGAATAGAATAATTATTTATTTGCATAGAAAGTAGGTACAAAAAATGCAGATGTTTTATAATTAGAGATCCTTATATTTTCTACCTTAAATTAGGCATGCAAACATTTAGTACAAGTGCTTAATAGTCTAAATATACTGTCAATATGAAAATTCTTATAATAATATGGTCAATAAAATAAAATAAAGATTTAAAGATATCAGGATTCATTTGGTAACTATAAAGTTTTATCATTTAGAAATTCACAAATGGAGTAATAACATGTATCAATTAATAAGACAGACAATTTTTTTAAACAGCGGAATTGACTCGTTTTTTATTCCATCGGGTATTTAAAGATACGAGACAACAGACTTCTCATGCAGTAACAATATTACATGCACACAATACCTACTACTTACTACCTGTCCATGTTTATACGTGATTGTTTCAGTCAACGTGAATGATTTCATCTCACCTTTGTTGTTACATAAGCATGATATAAACTGCACATTGTTTGATAATACCTACACATTATAATGTCTTGGTTGTGTGCTTTCTTCAACAACTTCTACGTTTAGCCGTATAAACCCCGGTGTCTTCCGTGTATGATTAACCCTTAACCCTATTTAATCTATTGTAAAGATTCCTCAGACACTTCCGTAGAAGTCTTCAATGAATTCCGTAGTCGTGCCAAAATGCATAAGGGCTTACTGACCGATACACGCGCCGTGCCTGTTAAGACTTAGCATGAGGCTATGGCTTGGCAGGTTGCCAGCGAAACGGAAACTTTGTAGCTCACCATTGTCTAACACCAGACGCGGGCGTAAGATAATGGTGATGATATGAGATGGTGGTGTTTTTTGATCAACACCAAAGTTACAACCGAAAGTATTTACGCCTTTATGGTCTCCAAATAGAGATTTCCTATTCTTCATCATCATAACCCTATCAATGCTAGAACCAGTAAAGCGTAAATAAACGTTTTTGTACCAGCTTGATCTAACTACACCCGGACGGAACCTAGTTATGCATGAGAACCCAAATTAGTTTCAGCATTTTTAAGGCCAATCTCAGTTTGAAGCTTAAAACGGACGCGGAAAGCTACCGGATATCAAATGTTTTATTATCTCTGAAAACAATACGAGGTTACACAAATTCTAAATAATCTTACGTTCTATTTGCACGTACTGGTTCTCACTTTATGGTTGATAAGATTTAAATTGCCGTGCAATAAAATTTAGCACAATAAAATAATATAATTAAGACCGGAATTAAGTTTACAGGGTGCAGGGACATCGACGCGAAAACTGTTACCATGGATTCAGTACATGATTCTCAACCCCGCGTTCAAATACATCATCGGTTATTTTAAAAAAAATCTGCTGTTTCATTGAAAGATGCAATACCTACGCGGTGAAAATGGAAAACAACATTTTTTTTTAAATAACCGACGAAAAAATTCAACGCGGTGTTGAGAATCATGTACTGAATCCATGGTAACAGTTTTCGCGTCGATGTCACTGCCACCCTGTATAACGCGCCGTTCTGAAATTTAAAGGATACGCAATGAGAAGCTTTTCTTTTAAATGTATTGGAGAGTTTGTAATCTAAGGAAGAACATCCGAGAAATGTTCTCGGATATTCTTCCTCGGTACTCGATCTATGGTTATAGCCGTTATACAAGTCGAGCGAATCGGATGTGCAAAATCGTTCATGCAAATTGGGCTACTACTTCAAACCGTGCCTTTTCTTGAATTTGCACGTGTACCTATTTGTACAGGTATTGTCTGTTGGCATCCCAGCTTGTATGGCATATAAATAGCGCAATCTTTAGTGGTTCAACAATGGACATTTTATTATTGATATTATTTAATTTTCATCGCTGTGCTATGCGTGTTGACGTATGCTCTAAATTTAAATTGCAGCTGCTGTTTATGGCAACGGTCATCCGATCTTCATGAGGGTAACAGGTAACAGCACTAATAAATCTCTAGACACCCTTATGTGACGTCACTATCGTGCAATCTACTTGATTGGTAGTCACGTGTATAATTAAATAAGCGTGAATTGCAAATGCGGTAAATTGCGGTATAGCACAATATAGCAACAGATGACAGATGTCATAGCAGCAGATGTCATTGTTTGTACAGTCAACAAAAGAGATAAGTAGGCAGCTTACTACAACTAGTACTTTTGAACCCATACCGTCTTATTCCAAAACACGGTCTAAATTTGGTACTGGGATTAGTACTAGCTTTAGTACCATGACTAAATAAAACGTTATTACAAAATGAAGTTTATCAATAGTTCCTGAACTATCTATGGTACTAAAGTTGGTCCGCCGAGTCCCCTAGTTTATCTTTGGTACTAATTTATTTGACGTTTGCGTTGATTATTGTTGTGTGTAATTTATACAAAAATTGTTAAAAATGGATATTTAATATGATTATCTTGATGGATTTTAAAGATTTGGATATGCTGAGACGTCTCGGCGATCTTACAGACATCGTCGTCGTGTGAATCCTTTTGAATTGAGTGACGAAGATTTTAGAATAAGTGTAGGTTCACAAAACGTTATGGAGAAAAACTAGTGGTTGTTTTACGTGAGGATTTATCCCACGATCCTCGAGGATGCCCATTGAGTCCTGAAGTGCAAGTGGTTTGCGCATTACGCAACTGGGCTCGCCATTAAGTATGTAAGTACCTAACCTTGGTCAATGCTAACCTAACATTAGACAAAATCCAAACAATTTACTAATATTATTGTTTTATTCGTAGATTCAAGACGATACAGCTGATTAACATGGTGTGTCTCAACTAGTTTTCAGCAAAACATGTAAAAACTCGTCACGGATGTCCCGAAGATTTATAAAAATGCCTATTACTCCAAATGAACAGGAGGAAAGCATTAGGAAATTCCGCAGTATTGCTTATTTTCCTACAGTAATTGGGCCAATAGAATAGACACATATTCACACACAGACACATCTCCTACATAAATAATGTAAAGTATCTAAAATCGATCAATTTTAATTAAATGTTATATGAACTGTATATGAAATTTTATTTCAATACTCAATACTCAATTCTTTATTGCATTCCATATGTATTACATAGATGGTATAACAAAGTAAAAGATCAATATGGACCCTGTCGGGCACAGCAAAATTAGGAGAGAGGAAGAGGGCTAAGTAGCAATTCAATATTATTATAAATTATTAGATGTGTTTAATTGAGTGTATAATTATGTATATATTGTATATTATTAGGTTTGTGTATATAGGTATAGTATATTAGGGATTTTAATTTTATGTATTGCATAAGAATAATATAGGTAATTATTATTTAAATTTACCAATGCATCGCTATCGTAGTCATTTAACATCACGCCTGTTTTCCCCAAAGGGTTAGGCAGAGGTGTACCATATAAGGAGTACACCCACATTTCGTCAGTTATGTTTAAGTCTCATGTAATAGGAGGCGAGCCTATTGCCATCAACCGAGCACAAATCCAGGATCCATGACAACTTCAATGACAATGTCGTGAGGAGCAATCATCATTATTTCCAAGTCCTTAGGAGAAGGTGATGGTGGACGCCACAGGTGTCTGTTTGTTCTCTTCTTTACGTAGATAAGTTGGATTCAACTCGCGAACAAACCATGTCACAGTAAAGCTTAACACACACACAAGGCGGGTTTGTCGGGCGCGGGTCAGAACGGCAGTACGGCGGGCTTGTATATATTGTAATTCCTTGTATTATATGGATGTCAGCACACGAATTTTGGCCGGCTGGAGTTGTGTTTAGATGCTGTAACATCTAAACACAACTGCAGCCGGCCAAAATCGAAGCATGACCAAAACTAAACTAATACCTTCTTGTTGTTTATACTTGGGTGTATACTGAATTTATTTATGAGTTTGTAAGGTATTTATGTAAAGGTTCTTTTATCACTAGAAACAAATGATATACCTACTCGCCTATTATTATTGTACCACCAACATGATGTACTGTTTCAAAAGCATTTAAAAAAAACGAAAGATTTCAAATGTTTTTATTTTAATTTTTTTAATGTAGATCATATATAACTAAAAAAAAATACTACATGTAAACAATACATTATCACAATATCCACAAGTTTACACGAATAGTCGGCGTCATGTATCGCGCGCTATCCGCGATCTTAGGAATCACCATTTCACCTCTCGCCCAAAGTCTTCATGAATTTCGATAGGTAGATGTTTGTATGTAAGTACAGCGTTGGTGCAGTACCCAGTACCGCACTTTATACGAAAACCACACTTCTTCTTGATATCTTGATAACCCAAGATGTTATTGTGATAGTCATCAGTTCACTTATAAAAGCATTGTTATTTTAGTCATTCTGTTTTTGTAAAATTACTTAATTTGTGTAGATAGCCAAAGTAAACAAACAATAAAATTAATTATGACTTTAATTTGACGTGACATGTAATCATTGACATTGCCAATTAATCAGCCATGTATTCCGTTGTATGAAATATGTACCTACCAAGGAGAACTTATTTCAATGTTAATAATAATAATATAAGTTGGATAGGTATATTAAACAAAACATCTTGTTTTAAACAAAAAACATAGTAAATATCCCGTTGTAAATAACTTTAGTGGTAAATTAATTGTTGTAAAAAAGTTTGTGCTCGCGAGGTCTACTGTTCGCAGAAATACTAGCATTATCAATATTTAGAGAAACAGAACGTTGCTTCAAATAAAATCTGCGTGAGTGAATGAAAGAATGCCATTTTTGGTTCTTATCTGTGGATATTATTTAAACCATGAACCTTCTTTGGTACTAACTGATCCTCGAAAAGTCTTCGTTTTGTAATAAGAACACTTTTTGAGTCTGGTACTAGTTTTATTACCGTAACAATCCTAGACCTTTAAGTCTTGGTTTAAACCAGTACCTAAGCAGTTTTTTGTAATAAGACGGATATTGTGCATGTGCTGAGTTATCTAGTCTTTGACATCGTCCAAATGTTTTTTTTTCCGATGATACGAATTTGAACAGGTAACGCAGAGCATTGGCAGCTAGGTGTAAGCCCAGGTACGCATGGCTGATTTTTCCCAGGGCGATTATTTTTCGCGTACGGGATTTTCAACGCTCTGCTTAGTACCGAGAGTGGAAAATCCAACAGTATGTTTTTTCGAGACACTGGAATGTACTCTGTTGGATTCTCAATACTCGGCTCAACACCGAGAGTTGAACATCCAGTGCGCGATAAAATCCCGCCACGATATTCTAACGTCTGTTCAAACGTGGGCTAGTAGGTTTGCACATTTGTACTTACAGAAGATGTAAACATTACCTACACTTTTTACGGGCGTATTGCCAGTACCTGTATTGTCTTATGCGTAAAAATAAAACACATCGTATTACAAAGAATATTACCGGCGTTCATTTGTACTGTTATGAAATACATTTACCCGAATAATTACAAAACGTGATATTAAATTACTGTAGATAAAATGAGATAAGAAGATAAATTAATAGTTTTTGATAAAAATGGTAAAATGATTAATCATTTTTGGAACCATCTATTAAGTAAGTAAGTAAGTTTATTTATTTGTATAAACATGGTGTACATACATTGCATGCAAGATATTAAATACAGAAAAGTTCTATCATGTTCAGCCACGTATCGTGGCGTACAAATTGGTAAGAAGAGATGGTGCACAAACCGCGACTATATTTATCAAGAATTACATTATAAAATTACTTTTTAAATCACAATTACTTATATAAATTATTATTACAATTCAATGTCCATACTTATTATTAATTGAGTCATTGCAAATTCATGTTCAGCCACGTATCGTGGCGTACAAATTGGTAAGAAGAGATGGTGCACAAACCGCGACTATATTTATCAAGAATTACATTATAAAATTACTTTTTAAATCACAATTACATATATAAATTATTATTACAATTCAATGTCCATACTTATTATTAATTGAGTCATTGCAAATTTTAATTCCGTCAACAATAAAAACAATACAAGACACAATACGAGTAATCAAAGACAACATCATCATTTCAAAAACTAAGAAAAATTGTCCTCTTTCATAAACTCTGAAATATTATAATAAGTTCTTTCAATTAATAAAGTCTTTAATTTGCATTTAAGAGCAGATATACGCAATGTTCTCCATGATTTGGGCAATTTATTAAATATGGTCGGAGCCATGTAAAAGATGCTCTTGCGCACAAGAGCCGTTTTAGTGCCGTGAACACAGAGTTTGGAATTATCACGTCTATTCCTTGGGACAACATCAGACAAACGCTGAAATAAATTCGGATTCGTTTTAATGAACATTATTGTTTCCAAAATGTATAGTGAGGGTAATGTTAATATGTTTTGCTCTTTAAAATAAGATTTACAGCTATCTGTTGTTTGCAGTCCAAACATCGATCTAATGCATCTTTTCTGGGCCCTAAACGCTATTTCGATGTCTGTACTATTCCCCCAGAAAATAACTCCATACCTAAGAATTGATTCAGCTACTCCATAGTAAGCAGTAATCAGTGCATCTTTGTTGAGAACCGCTGCGAATTGTTTTAAAGCGTAGGCTGCACTACTTAATTTTTTGCTAAGTACTTCTATTTGAGGTTTCCAATTTAACTTATTATCTATAATCAGTCCCAGAAATTTTGTTGTGTCAGTTTCATTAATATTAATATTATTAAGTTGAACGTTAGGATTTTTAGCTGTATGTGTACGTTGTCTAAAATGCATTACACTAGTCTTTTTTAAATTAATTATTAAATTATTATTATTTAACCAGTTTATGATCGATATAAGCGAATTATTAATGTCAAGTTCATATGTGTCATTGTCATTACAAGCTATTGTCACAGTGCAATCGTCAGCAAAAAGTTTCATCTGCTGCTCAGTTGCTTTAGGCAAGTCATTAATATATAAAGTGAACAACGGAGGCCCAAGCACACTGCCTTGAGGTTCTCCGTATATAACTTCTCGTTCCTCGGATCTTGCAATTACCTCACGTTTACCGTTAAGTCTACTGATTTCAGTAACTTGTTTACGGTTATGAAGATATGATTTAATGAGTTCCAAGACGTTACCCCTTACACCATAAGCTTGAAGTTTCTCTGCTAGGGAATTATAATGGACGCAGTCAAAGGCCTGTGTCATGTCGCAGAAAATGGCACAAACGGGTGTCCTCTTATCAACATTTAACATGACATTATGTAAAAACTCGTAAATAGCCAAATTTATGCTTTTGTTTTTCCGAAATCCCTTTTGTTCGTCAGCTAATATATGATATTTTTCTAAATAGGTATTCATTTCACCGTATATATATTTTTCAAATACCTTAGATATGACTGGTATAAGCGCGATCGGTCTGTAGTTTGCCATCAATTCGTGATTCTCTTTCTTATATAGCGGTTTTACTATCGATTTTTTTAATGCATCAGGAAATATACCTGCACTTATACAAATATTAATAATGAAACATAAGTGAGTAGATACTACAGATGCAACTGCTTTCAATATTTTTGTGGCAATGCCATCATAGCCAACGCTGTTCGTGTTTTTTAGCTTCATTATAATATTGAATATATCACGCGGTGTAGACGGAGCCATAAATATAGACTGTGCTCTGCTAAGGATTAGTGACGTTGAGTTCGTTCCTGCGTTAATTGTTGGTTGGATTTTATCTATAAAATAATTATTAAATGCATTGGCTATGTCCTTTGGGTGTGTAATTTTTTTTATTTTCAGAGTTGATGCAAGTAATAGATTTTTTCAGGGCATTAAATCTAGATTTATTGATTATTTGCCATGTGGTTTTAGATTTATTATTAGAGGTTTTATTATTGTAATTGTTTTGTGCTTTTTGAGTTGGATTCATAATTCTTTTGAGTAATTTTGAATAGGTATTTCTTAAATTTATCTCTATTAGCTTGACATGGTTTTAACCTGTAATGCCAAAGAAGTTTCCTTTTGTTTTTACTACAAATTTTTATCCCACGTGACACCCAAGTAAGTTTTTTAATGATGTTTATGTGAACCATTTTAATGGGGAAACATAATTCGTAAAATAATTGAAAAGTTTCGATAAAACAGTTATAAGCTGCAGGATCATTCATTTCATACATATCTGAGAAGGATAGACTATCTAGACAAGTCTTGAATTTTTCTATATTTGCCTGACTGTAGTCTCGTGTACTTTTACGATATTGTCAAGAATTTGACATAGTATTTGAATACACTTAAAATTACTGCGGTTAGAACTGTAGAACTAAATACTGCTATTCATAACGGTAATATTTAAGAAAATATTGTTAAATTGTGTGCTAATGTAAATATTTAAAAACGATATCAGATCAATATTTAACATTCTAGGTCCGGTCTAGAATGTTAAACATTGATCTGATATCTTTTTAGGGTTCCGTAGTAAACAAGGAACCCTTATAGTTTCGTCATGTCCGTCTGTCTGTCTGTCTGTCTGTCCGCGGTCTAGCTCCGAGACCCTTAGTACTAGAAAGCTATAATTTGGCATAGGTATACATATTAATTACGCCGACAAAGTGGTAAAAGAAAATTATGAAAAACATTTGTTTTTAGAGTACCACAGAAAAAAAAAACATCACTACTTTACGTGTAGGGGCACACGTAAAGTGGTGATGTTTTTTTTATCCCACGGTGTGGGGTATCATTGGAAAGGCCCTTTAAAAACATTGTGAGTTTGTGAAAACCATTTTTGGATTCAGGGATCCGTTTACGTAATATTAAGCTTTAAAGTGCTAATTTTTGTTAGAGTCAAGTGTCCCCCTGCCAGCTAAATGGTTGATTTTGGGTGTGTGAAAAAATCACAGCAGTAGTTTATATAACGAAATTAAAAGGAAAAATATCACAGCTAAGTAGGCTCTACAAGTTAACGAGTAATAATCGACCAACTTAACTTTGCAGTTACAAAAACATGTTTTCCCATACATTCCGTAAGGAAGAACATGTTTATCAATTACAAAGTTAAGTTTGTTTTTGGGATAAATTCATCCCAACTACGGAACCCTTAATTTTGCGTGGTCCGACACGCACCTGGCCGGTTTTTTTTTAATATTTACAGTAGCACACAACATAATAATGCTTCAACTAAAGGTGTGTTTAGACTAAACAAACATAGAACCAGAACAAGAGCATTCTTTTGTTGATAAAATGCAATAACACATTTACTCTATCTGGGTTCTGACCTAAAATGACACAAGATGTGTCACGGTCATTTTGGAATACCCAATAAAATTCAACTAATTTCGTGAGACATCGTGTTATGACGTCGCTCAATTTCGAGCAGAAGCGACACCACGTTACCTTTTCGAAAGCTGAACTCATTTTCAGTAGCTAGGTACCCCTATAACGAATATCAAGCAAAGAGACAAGTCTCCAATGTGTGTCGGCGGCTAGCGATAATGACGTTACGTAGATCCGTAAGTCAGCAAAAACTGTGTACTTTAAAAAGTACGCAAACACTGAAAACGTTTCTGCACAAATAAAGTGGTATTTCCACGACACATTCATGTCATAAACTCATGTTGGTAAATATTATTATACTTTTATCATATTGTTTACCGTCATTGCATGTTTGTTGCTTGTAAAAAAGCCATTATTCGCTTGTTTAGATAGCTTCATGCAACATTGACATCGGGAAATGTCACCAAAATAACTTATTTATAGACCCTGATCACGGATCACCGATCACAGAATACGGATTCGCAACTTGTACGTACAGCAAAATAGTTAAATATGCAGGCTAACTCCGCAAACATATCTGTTCAGCCAAGCGTAGGTAGCTTTACCATCCGTCCTGATTTGTCCGGACATGTCCGGCTTTTTGGCCTCCCGTCCGGACTATGTCCGGTCTTCTCATTTGTCCGGATTTTTCGATTTAAGGGGATTTTCTTTAAAAATGATTAGTGTAAAAATAAGATTAAAAAGTTAAATATCTGGACTTTTTGCAAATGTCAGGCTTTTTGTCAGGACTTTTCAAATTTCGAAATGGCAACCCTAAGCGTAGATACCCCTTAAGGCGAGCGCCAGAGTAGCCCGCGAAATGCAAAGTTTCCTACGTTTTTTGGAATTCACAGCTCAGTATCAGGTTTGTATGTTGATCTCAATATGATTCGCGACAGGAGTTTTATTTACAAACAGACACTGACCTGAAAATTTCAAAAATCGTAAACAAATTTTAATTGCGCGGGATAGCACATCAAACCTTCATTTCGAAAAAAAGCGATTTGTAGTTTCTTTTAAAGATTCTCGGAACCTGTGAAACTACGCAGAATTATGTTTTATGTTATTTATTATGTTATCTGAGAGCTCCTATTCTTAGATACAAGATTACATATTATTATCTTCTTTGATAAGGAACTTTGTCGTGTTTTAATGATGACTACTTTAACTTCAGACACTTTGTAGTGGTAAAGACAATTTGTGAACTAAATCTCATTCTTCCTTCATCTGTTCGACTAACGTTAAACAGCGATGATGAAATATCGCATACACTGAAGAAGCAAACCTTAGCTAAGGTATTGTTAGAAAAACATTATGAAAATATCGATTTCGATGTCTTATCGACCCTGCGTCATTGCCCGATTGGAGGTTTGACAATATCGTAAGAGTTATCATATCTCCTTAAACTGTATCTTTCCACGTACAGAGATACTCTTTACGATGCCAAAAAGATTTTTATCATGCATCCACGAGTGATATACATCTTGTCATTCTATGAATGCATGTGTCGCTATGGAGCCTTAAGAAATAACGAACGATGGACATATCATATACAGGTTTGAAATTCGTAGACGCTATTAAAGAACATGCGCATTATCAAACTACCCTAGACGTCAAACGGTCATTGTCCAATAAGTATGAAAAGACCAAGGACGGGCGGTACGGCGTCCTCAAAGGAAAAATATAGGCGGAGAGAATAAACTAGTATGGAATGGGAAAGCTGTTGAAAGACAAGAGTCTTAACATCCAAAGAACATCAGAGAAATGTATTATAAATCACGTGTCCCTTCTTAAGCATACGGACCAGTTCCACGCACCAATGTCAAGACTGAATATAACAAGATGGTATAGATATGGCAGAACATTCACTAACGTCAATCTCTGCGATGGGAGTTTGATGTCTAAAGGTGTAATAAATACACTGCACTATACTAAATGGAACACTGACGGTGACTTATGGCAATGTACATCATGACCAAAACAAAAGAGAAATGTGCGTCACTCTGTCGTTTGGAACTGTTATAATTCCCCGAAAATATGCAAAAGAGATGTATAAATCTGATATCATTTCCGCTGTAATTCAGTATACTACGACTTTAGATTGACCCCTTAAATGACCTTCGGGCAAGGTCACGTGAGCAATGAAATTCGTCCGATTAAAGATAATGGTTTGGAAAAAGCCAGTGGAATGGCTTTGTTCGTGGATTCGTGATACCTTCAAATATTGTTAGTGAAACGATCGTAATTCGGTGTATGGCAAAGGTAAATTAAATTAAAGGTAGGTAAGTATGCATATTGTCATTATGGTATTGGTCTGGTTTTTTTTTAAACATTTTGTTAGTCTCAGGTCATTGACCCAAGAATTCTCAAAACATAATTTGCATTTCAGATTTTATTGTTTCTCACAAATGTTTAGAATGTCACGGTTTTATTGTACAGTAGAATCCGGATATTACGACCTTCAAGGGACCGGCGATATTGGGACGTACTAACCGAACGACGCACAAAACAACCGATTAATTTTTTCGACCCTGAGACTTTAATAAAACACATACATACATATAAAAATAAAAAAACCAATAACTTTAATGGTAATTAAACATTGCACATACATGTGTAATGTACATAACACAGTCACATAATTCGGGTGACCTACGTTTGGCATTTTAATTCAGAAAGTCTGTAATTTTCATTTGCCTGTGACCGATTTTTATTCGATAGTAAGAACTTCGTACAGTATTGTGAATACGAAACATCATACTTTTCATAACATCGTCATCAAAGTTAGTTTGAACAAACGCATTGAGCGTTTTTACTGCCTACTACTATTTTGGAACCATGAAAAATTGATTGGTCCTAGTATATGACCCTGAGAAGGCAAATTTCTGAGCTTTAGCAGGACACCTTACAGCCTGTGTAAAGGACACTGGCGCCGATTCTCTTGCCACAAATGCCTCTAAACTAAACTAAAAATCATCAAAATTTAGTTTATTCCTGTCAAACGACGATTTCCCATTCTGAAATAGACTAAAGTAACACAACTTAACTATATTTTAGTTTGACAGCACTAAGGTGGCACTGAGTTTTTAATTTAGTGAAAATGCCAAATTTGCTGTTCTGAATTTGACGGTTTTCACCAAAAATATTGATTGTCTAACTAAACCTGACTATTTTTAATCGCGATTAAAAAGGTGTGGAACACAATTGAAGTAACATTCACACCAACACCTCGACTTAGGTGCAAAAACAGTAGTCTTTTTCTTTTTTTCTTTTTGTTTATATCTCGAGAATGAAGTGGCCTATCGCAAAAATAATGAAAATTTCGACATAGGTGTTATGAATGACGTAATTTGGGAGAGGCCTATAAGTGCAACTAGTATCAATATTTAAGTGCAAGAGATTACGATACTAACATGTTTGGAGGATTATGCTTCAGAAAAAATAGAGATGCTTTAGGAAAAACAAAATCCGAAACTCATCCCTTAACGGGGTTATACAGCTACTCTAACCATTAAGTATATTATACTAGCGACCCGTCCCTGCTTCGTACGGTTTTTAGAACCTGACAAAACATCTAGATTTCTTCATTATACAGGGATCTTTTTAACCAGTGCGCAAACTTAAATACGTGAATTTACTCATCATTAGCCAACGTTCGCACGGACGTAATAAAATCGCGGCGATTTTTTTTCGTCCACTCGATTTTCAATGCTCTGCTTGGCGCCGAGAGTTGAAAATCCAGTGCACGATAAAATCCCGCCGCGATTTTATTACGTCCGTACGAATGTCGGCTTATGAACAACTTTTACTATGGAAACAAACCGAAAAAAAAAAATCTGCTGTTCCCCACATTTATTATGTTCGCATAACTCGTCAAAATGTGGGGAACAGCTGAATTTTTCGCGATTTCAGGTTTGGTCCCATAATAAAAGTTGTGTTCATAATGATGAGTAAAGTCACGTGTTAAAGTTTGCGCACTTGTTAATTTTTTTTTCCTGTATATAATTATGCACTTAAGTTTAATATGAATGCATTTATTATACACATTTAATCCTTCCTGAATAAATTCTCTAAATGATGGTGACCACGTCACAATCCATTGAGTAATTTAGAAGAACAACGCGGTTAAATAGATAAAACACCGAAAACGATTTTAGCGCATTGACGGACACTAAACGCCCATAGGCGTAATAACAATAAAACTTCTATTGTGTTTTTTTCAGTGTCCTTCAACCGATTAATTTATAATATGTATGAATTTCACAGAAAAAAGGCGCAAACGCATTAAAACAGGTAACTATCCAGTATTCTGGCCTTCGAGTAGGAGTATCATCGATGTAACAACGTGTGGGCGTGCAAACAAATCCGCTGAGATCGATACGATAACAATCAAGTTCATGGCCCGATATATCCGAGGTAGACTAATAAGTTTGGTCCGCGCTGTACTTTAGTGTAATTTTTATTTTTCCGTTCTTTTTAATCGAGTCAGCGAGCCATTGTTCTGGTTGCAGGTATGTGTATTTTTGTGTGAATTTTACTGTTGTTTGATTCGCGGATAAAAGGACCAGAAATTACATTTAAACTACTACCTATTTTCCAAATGAATCATACACGTATCAAGAATTTGAGTAGCTTTCTCCGGTTTCTGAAAGCCCGATTCAGAATCTGATTATTAAATCCGCTGTCAGGTTTGATCTATATACAGGTTGTTCGGTAAATAATGTATAATCTTGAAATAACATTTAATAGACAATATGGCCATTCTAAAAAAAAATATCGATTATTTACCGGACACCTGTATATAAAAATACGCGCGTTTTTGCATTCGTCTCGCAAAAACTCGAAAATGGCTCAACCTATTGTGATGAAACTTTTGTAAGTTGTTGTGTGCGCGCCGGAGAAGCTTACTAACAGAAAAACCGGCCAAGTGCATGTCGGACCACGCACAATGTAGGGTTCCGTAGTTGGGATGAATTTATCCCAAGAACAAACTTAACTTTGTAGTTGAAAACAAAAATCTTTCATACAGAATGTATGGGAAAACATGTTTTTACAACCGGAAATCTAAGTTGGTTGATTATTACTCGTTAACTTGTAAAGCCTACTCAGCTGTGATAGTTTTCCTTTTAAATTCGTTATATAAGCTACTGCCGTGAATTTTTTCACATATCTAAAACCAACCATTTAGCTGACAGGGGGGACACTACTCTAACAAAAATTTGCATTTTAAAGCTTAATATTTCTCAAACGGATCTCTGAATTCAAAAAATGGTTTGAACACACTCACAATGTTTTTTAAAGACCTTTCCAACGATACCCCACACCAAGGGATAGAAGAAAAAAAAAAAATCCCCACTTTACGTGTAGGGGAGGTACCCTAAAAAAAAATATTTTTCATAATTTTATTTTACCACTTTGTCGGCATGACCCATACCAATTACAACTTTCTAGTACTAACAGTCTTGGTGCTAGACCGCGGACAGACAGACAGACAGACAGACGGACATGACGAAACTATAAGGGTTCCTTGTTTACTATGAAACCCTAAAAAGGCATTGCAACGCTTAGCTAGTAAGAGACATAAATTGGTTTTTAGAATCGAGTATTTGATCTCTTCTCCGACTTGTAAAGAGGAATTATCTCTAATTGATTTTTATTGACATGTGTGTTTTATACCAAACTATCGATAATCTACCATCACCAAAGGCATTTCCTGAATTGACATACGCTTTGACAAATCACAAGTAAATGGAATGGACACGTGTAAGCATCATTCCCATACATTTCACTAACGCTAGGAACTTCATTTGCTGAACGGAGATAAGACTTTGACAGATCATGAGTAAATGGAATGGACACGTGTACCTAAGCATAATCCCCATTATAGAGTAAACATAACAATAATCTTCAACACACTCAATAATCTTCCTTCACTTTTAGCAGCTCAAGGTTCCATTTTTCATATTTCAAAATGGCATGCATTGTAATCGAACCTCTAATAATTCCCATTTTGCGCTCCTAAAAATATTATTGAACAATCTAATATAATGATTGCGCCTCTTTTTGTGAACATCAAATAATTCCTATTTTGGGATCCTAAAAATACTAAATAGCCAAGTGATTGCGACAAACTTGGAGGAACCGCACGCCGGTCGCTGCCAAAACACTGCTAGTTTCGCTCGCTCTGCTCGCGCGCGGTTGGTCACAGTTCTAACCTAACCCATTTGGTCCGGGTGATCTAGGTTAGTTACTGCGACCAACTCGCGCGTGGTTGAACAGTTCCTCCGTTCTGGGGTGGACTACTCTACTGACTAAAACCACCCCGTGTTCCCTCCCTTGCACACATGCATCGGGAGCTACGGAGGCACTTAAGCACTCTTCAACGCAGCCCCCAACTGGTGCCAGCCCGCCCCCGCGGATTCCTTCTGGACAAGCGGGAGGAGTGAGGTGTTTGACTCCCCCCGCGACGTCTAAAAGGGGCGCGCGTGGAACATTACGCGGCACCACCTCGGGTCTTATATGATAGGGAGCGGCAGACGTCCCCGAGTCCACCGTCCCTGGACTCATTTAGGGGGGCCGGAAGAGGGCATTATCTGCCCTCTGCCGTCGCCCGGTGCACCTGCTGCGGGCTGGGAGAGCACTAGAAATCTCCCTTTCCCTTTCCGCTGCCTCCTTCTGGGACAGTTCGAACCTAACCTAACCCGTTTGGTCGAGGTACCCTAGCTTAGTTACTGCGACCAACCGTGAGAAAAAGCCAGAAAGTTAAAAGAGGGTAGATTATTAAAATAAAAAAGTGTTCATCATTAGATGGTGAAAAGGTTTTTAAAGGAACAGTTAAATATTTCCCTTTCAAAATCAATACGTAATGAAAACTGCGTGCAATTTTTTGTTTTAACATCAGAAAATGATGTTTCAACAAAGTGTTTTCGCAAGGTCGAATATACTATGTTTAAATTTAGTTAAAGCTCTCTGTTACGTCACTGACAGGTACTTTGAGATTAGACTAGCGTGTTTGCATGTGTTTTACGCTTACGTTTATGGGTTGAAGTAGTGGGAGTAGGTAAATACTTCACGTATTAAACATAAAATACTATTTGTAGTTGAATTAGTAACGCTAGGGAGCTGTGAAGGGTTTAGTGACCGCGATGTTCAGTGTTGATCCTTTTTCATCAATAAAATATTAGGTTTTTAAACGACACACGTGTCGTTTAAAAACCTCTTATTTTATTGATAATCAGCCTATGTTTTCACTGCTGGGACACAGGCCTCCTCTCTGTGAGCGGGTGCGGGCCATAATCCACCACGCGGGCCCAGTGCGGGTTGGTGGATGTCACGTCTTTAAATTTCTTGTTTCTAGGACATGCCAGTTTCCACACGATGTTTTCCTTCGCCGTTTTGAGAGCAGAGGTGATAAAATTAAATAGGTTGGTACACAAAGTGAAGTGCCTGCCTGGGCTCGAACTCACGACCTACAACTCGTAAGTCGTCCCCGAAACCACTGAGCCACCACTGCTTTAAACAATAGGTGTTTCTAAATGTTATCCGTCAACAACACAAATCCGTAGAAACCTAACACACAAAAAAAAATATCTTTACTTTTAATGCAACTATTGCCATGGTGTTTTCCTCTCTTGTTATGTAGAAAGTCATACTTAGTAAACAAGGCGTGTTTCGTTCAACTACCGTAAGTAATTGAAAACGTCATACTTATTAATACTTTGGCTCATAACTACATGCTAGCCTAAATGCGTAGCATACGTTGGCCGCCAAACTGTTGTCAAACAAATATGCAATTATCGTATCATCCATATACATTCATGTCTGTTAGTATCTCTCGTTTGACTGCCCCTTTGGTCTCGTGAGGGCAAAGTGTTTTTGAGTTATTCCATTAGAAATTTCTTAATAACAGCCCGAAGTTTGGAAGTTGGTGGTGTGATACCCCGTGCCTCGGAACGCACGTTAAGCCGTTAGCCCTGCATCTGATCTCTCTCCGGTCGTGTCGGATTGCCGTCCCATCGGATTATGAGAGTGAGGGAAAAGAGAGTGCACCGTGTCTCCGCACACACTTGTGCACTATAATATTTCCAGCGCCAACAGCTGGTCTCCGTTGAGATTGGGCGCCATGGCCGAAATTTGGGCTGGAGGACTATTATTATTAACTGTCGTTTATTTGCCCTAAACAGTTCTTCTAATTTCTTCCATTCAACAGCTTTAATTTTCACAGTTCAACGGTATTCGGCTTTTGGTTTTTAATATTCCGCATCCTGTCTACCCAGATCTTGGAACACTCATGACTCCATTAACCTTCCTCAACATTTTTTGTACTGATAAATACAATTAAACGTACAGGATGTTTCATCAAATCCCTCAAATGAAAATATAGACATTGTAGTCGGTTGCACAAACACAGACAAATCCTTTAAGCTCAACCGACACGACGCCACTGATGCAGATGACGTTTCCAAGTAACATTACGTATTCTAATTTTGTAGCGGCAAATAGAGATAGTACCTATGTTATTATTTGCACTTCAAAACACTTTTTAAACATCACTGGTTTATTTTATAGCATCTTTAAAAGTCCAAAAAGCACGTGTCGCGGGAGTTGACAGCATACAAGCTAATTAATATATCTCCATAACTCCTGATACAGTTTTCGATTATGTGCAACGCAAATATTTGTCGTGTAGGGTTGCCAATCGTCCTGTTTTCCCAGGACATGTCCTGCTTTTTGGGATGTCCTGGGGTGTCCTTAATAGTTTTTAAGTACCTAACGTCCTGGGTTTTTTAAAGCATACTGGTAAAGTCCTGTATTTTAAATTTCGTGCCTTCAACCTTACGTTTTCGGTCGGCCCCTCACCTCGCGTTTGAAGGTCATAGAAAAGTCTTTTCTATGACCTTCAATAATGGGGCGCGGGGTATTTAAAAATAAAGATGTAACGTGCACTCTGCTTATTGTCTCTTTCTAACTACTATTTTCACGCACTAGAGCTCTCTCTCTCTCTCTCTCTCTATCTAACGGTTAGATAGAGAGAGCTCTAGTGCGTGAAAATTGAGTTTCATTGAACCTGTTTGTATTGCGCTACTGCTTTTAAACTGCGTCCTGTTTTTAATCCGAAATGTCCTGGTATTTTCACCTTTTTATCCTGTATTAAAAAATTTGGGGATGGCTAATGTAATGTCACAAATTGATATGACACCTAAGTCCTAAGTGATAGGAAATACTGACATTCCAATTGGGCCTTCAAACTATGACACAATGATTTTACGTTCTTAATTCCTGCACATAATTAAGTTCGTTCAGCTTTTGTTCCTTTGAAGAAATTACAATACAATTTCAGCACACGTCGTCCCATTGTAAGATTAAAATGTTTTTAAACTGTTGATAATTTAATTAGTAATACTCCTACCACGTAAATAAGGTAAGTAAGTACTTCTTAATGACTCAAGAGACTTTGAAATAATAATGACAATATAAGTACATTTTGTCTTACAATAGGATAATGGGCAACAGTTTTTGTAAGCAATTGTTGTGTCTGTATGATTGAGCCAACCTTTAAAACTGCATTGTGGATTTAAATGCGTTTTGCACAATGGTTTGAGGTTTTTGTGTGTCAATTTCAACGCACGTCGTATTTAAAGGCGATGCACATACTTTATTTAGTGACTTTTACTGAAAATTTTGGGACATGACCTTATCCAGCACTGGAATGGACATATTTACCAATCGAATTTTAAAAAAAATAGTGGTACTCCGGGAGTGCCGACAGAAGTGAAAACTAAAAAAAAATACTTCCAAAACCTTTAAAGTAAAAATACTTGCATAGAACATTGATCCGTAACGTAATATAAATAAAGAGCACAATCGCGTTTACAACAATGAGGTGTCGGTAACGGTGTCGCAAGTTCAATTGTTAGTTCCCATCTCAAAAATGCCCAACGCGCCTAAAGAAATTTTCACTTCAAAAAAATTACAGAGAGAGGGACAAAGTCGCATAAACGGGGCATAACGCTTTTTCGTAACGTGACGATTTCTACCAGTTTACTCCTACCGCCAGCCGCGTTAAAAAACTTCATTCGGCGCTAAACCGAGAGTTGAAAATGACAAGCCAACAATTTTTTTGACGTGCTGGAATGCACTTTGTTAGATTCTCAATGCTCGACTGAACACCGAGAGTTGAAAATCCAGTGCGCGATAAAAAAATCGTCGGTGTTAAAACTTCGACCATGCGAACCCTGGACTTATGTTCGACGAACAAAAACCTTATGTACCATTTGGTAGGACTTCTACCATACATGTGCCGTTGCCCTTCATGATTACAAAGATCTTGATGAAAAACACCAATTTACTTTGAACAAAGGTAAACAATTTTCAGCCAAGCATACCGTCACATCAAGTCACGCTTCAGCCTGTATGATTCACAATTAGTTTACAATAATATTATACCGACATTCTTCAATGAATGTCAGTAGGTACCTTTTAGCCGACTGCGCCAAAAACAAAAAAGGATAGTTATGTGCTTGACCTGTATGTATGTCCGTCTCTATGTTCCCTCGTAAGTTCGTAACTACTGCCTGCGATACCAAAATTCTATTGATTATAATGCTTGTTTTTCTCTTTTCAGTTATGTTTTTACAGGCGGTTTTTTTTCTAAATTACTTTTGTATTATAATATTTTCAGCTTGATTTTAAACAATGACCTACCTTTATTTATTTAATTTTATTATTTACTGACCTTTACTGACCGCGAATTTATTTAACCGAGTAATGTGTTTTGTCTAAATCTTTCCCGATAAGTAAAGATAAGAAGACCCTCTAGTTCTACCAGGTTGCATTTTACCACCTTCTTTTTCTATGACTTTTCATTAATTGAATAGTAATTATAACAGGTTTTCAGCATCTCCAAGGACGGTAATCTTCGGTTTAGCACGCTTTCTCTATTATTCCAATTCTAGAGAGTGCCCTACCTATAAACTTGGCAGTATAGGCACTCTCTTGCCTCTGGGTCCCTTTTTAAATTTGTGTGGAAAATTTAGGTAAATGCTAGGTTTTCGAATTTGCCAGCTGCTGCGATAATACTGACTGACCACATTGTGTACCAATACTAGCTCGACTGACTAGCTGGCCTACTTCAGACTAATGATGCTGATGATATACTTACACTAGCATAAGCATAATCTGCCTATATCCCACTGCTGGGACACAGGCCTCTTCTCTTCGAGAGGGATTGGGCTGTAATCTACCACATGGCCCAGTGCGGGTTGGGATACCGTGGTCCCTGGCAACATGGCAACTGAAGGAACACGGGTGGGTTGTAGTCAGTAAGAGTCTGACGCCCTCCCGCTCCACCCAAAGCGGGTGAAATTAATTGATAATTTCCTACAAAAAAAATACCCTCATTATAATACCTTGAAGTTATGCCAACCCTATAACAATCTGGGGCATTATTGGTTATCCGATAGCGAAAGTCTGTTATCTGATAAGAAACTAGATTCTTATGTCTTTAATTACAATGAAAACTACTAGTTTTCCTCCTTATTACTGCAATTATGATTGAGTATACATTTACAATTAAAATCTCTTCAAGCTGCGCCGGCGCATGCCAAATGCTAATGCGTTGTAACGAGCACACAACATCCTAGGCATGTAATTATTACGGCCTTGTGCTTATCCTCAAATGCACTAGAATTCGATAAAACGTAATTTTCTATTAAACAGGTATTACAAATTGCATTATCAAGATTTAAACCTTTAATCAAAATCTGTATATACAAAAATAATTTTTGTCGCATCGAGTTGTGGAAGCTGGCGGCACAATTTGGCATTAGCTATCATCTTTTTTTTTCACTTTGGCAACTGAGCCCCAAGTTAAGTATACGAGTATGTTGATGAAGACCGCAAAACGTAACTTAAATCAACTCAAATGCCAATTTGACTTTTGTTTATTTCGGCACCTTCGCGCGTGTTCGCGCTCTATCGGCAAAAAATTCATAGAGGTTGGCTACCCTAACCGTAGATGCACACGAGATATGAATGTAAAAAAAATCGTTAAGATAAATCAAGTTTGCGTTATGACAAAGCTGAAAACCCTTTTAAAAAACAATGAATAATTTGATTGTAGACTCACTTCATTCATAATTTATGTACCGGCCTATCGTTTTATTATTTACTACTCGCTAGGCTATTGACCCACCGACTTATTCTTCAAGTTTCACTGGCATTTTCGTAAGCATCGTAAAGATATGAAGGTAGTCCCGTAATAACGTAGCCGAATCCGATTACCAGGACAGTTTTTTTTTTTTTGTCTATGTAAGTTTTTGTTTGCTTTTGTGTTAACGTGACGTAGGTTTGAGATTTGAAGGGATCCGGTCCTGTACCCTAACTGCATAATGCACGATCAATTACAATTTGTTTCGATTTGAAACAGATTGCGAATCCATTGTTTCATAAGTTAGAAAAAAAATCTGTTCTACAACGTAAATAACGCAATGAATGTTGTTGAACTGTCAAAATGAAACAAATTAGTCATAATCGCTTACGAAAATAAGTTACGCAATTAGGGGACAAAAAAATATGAAATAGGAAAAAAAAAATGATCTGTCTACAATCCTACATGGTATTTATTCCACAAATCGCACAAATAACCTTCCATTTAAACTTTAAAACGCATCACATAATGTTTGGCAAAACGTCATATAAATTATACCATACGAATGTAAACATACTTATTATGTATAGAAAACCTTGTCGAAATCACTGTTTTAAACTTGAAGTGCAACATTTAAAACGTCATTAGTTTATTCATTAGTTTATATTTCCACAATGGCGATAATTATAATAATACCTTGCAGTATTATTTGATAATTATTCACTGATATCACTATCATAATACATTACGACAACAAGTCAGTCAACGAACCATTATACAATTTTGTTATAGAAACATATTGCGGCATTATTAAACTATTTGTATCGTACTACAATATTAGTAAACAAACCTGCAGTATTAAATCCGTCAACCACGTCCTGATATCAGGGGCCGCGGTTGAAACCTCAGGCATCATGGTGGTTGAAAACTCCATCATATCGGAAATATTCATTTTTTTTAATATAATAGGCTGTCCGCCTAACTTTCTTTGCACAAATTATCACACTGTATGGTTCCCGCCAAAAGTACGCACTGTCACATCGCGCGCCGAAGAAAGAGTGTTAATAAAAACTGATAAAAGTTTCATTTAAACATCTAGATAATATAAAATATTTCATAAAGACATTCGTCATGGACGGAGCCAGTAGAGTGTTGTGCGGCGATAGCACGCGACCGCGCGGAATGTGCTTCGCGCAGCGACTACCTCAATATAAACCGACTAACTACCTTTAGCAGAAAACTACACAGGAATAAATAAGTAAGTACACACACACTTATTATATTTTTCACGAAAACAAATTGAGTCACTGCCAGAATATAATATTTTTGGAGCATTTTAAACTCTCTGCCTATGGATTAATTTGTCAATGTTTTGATAAAAGTTGGCGTGAGCAAATTTTATTTTTGTCCATAATATTTTCGCGCGAGGGTTGACGTCAGACTGTCTGCGAAGGTGGAGAGGAAATTCTGAAAATAGATTCTTATAACATATCAGACTCTATGTCCTGTCTGGCTGGCGATAATAATTTATTTATTTCTGAAACTAATTCTAAAGATACAGCAGTAAGTACTATATTTGACACGTGGCTCTTTCATGTGCCAAATATAGCACCGCTTTGATCGTCAGTCACTTGATAGAGTAGAACGTGTATTTTTGTTACCGCATTTATCAACTAATTGAGAATCTATGCTACGTGTAAATGACAAGAAAACCATTAAAAAAGTATCAGTAAGTTTAATATTCCTTTGAGGAGACGACGAAAGGTGTAAATGTAATCAAACAATGTCATAAACTCTCTGCCCCGTCATATTTTTTGGTTCTATTAAGAGTAATCCCGTACGGACTGACATGAACTATCGACCGCTCACGTGGTACGGTAAATGTCATTCCTGACTTCCCAAAAATTTGCCATACTTTTCTTTACCTTGGCCGTCCCTAACTTACAGTCACTTTTCCTCAGGCCTTCCATACGCAATGACTTCGTTAACTATCAATATAGTATTTAACTATATATACAATCATACTGCTTTTGTTTATTCCCATTTTTTTGTTTGTATAACCTGACGTAGAGTACGGAGTTTCATCAATAGAATAAAGGCGAGTTTATACTGTTTTGTTACCACTGACGGCGGCGTATCTTGCCTTATTTTTGGCCTAATTAAATTTAATCTTTATCTTAGAAAGAAAGAAAGAAAAATATTTTATTTGGGACACGCACAGGAAATACAAAAAGTAAAAAGGAGCAGTTTTACAAAAATTTATTTGACTATTCAATATAATCAATATGTATACGGTATTTTAATAAAATACATTATATTATGTTAGTGTCCTAAAATAGAATGATTTATGTGAAACAGATCGTTAATATACCCATAACAGTATATTTAACCTGCTTCGGGCTATTTTGGTCCGAGATACAGCAGAGATTGTTGTAAATATTTGCATCTTTTACGACGAATCCATCTAAGATTTATTTTTCTTTTCGTTAGCTGGCTACATAGGAATCCATCCAAAGCTTGTCTTAAAGAGATCGCTTTTAGCGATAAGACCGCCCATTGTGTCACCCTAAGTAAAATTTAAATTTGTAATTTTTATGGTGTTCATAATAAGGAATTTTCTATCTAAATATTTAAGTTCTACCTGAGACCGCGGCTTTCCTCAGGTCCTAAGTTTAGTTAAGGCTAAATCCGTCACTTTGGTTGTCCTATTCGTCAGTCTGTTTTATTGAGTTCAGGGTCGGTATAAGATTGTTCCATATTGATGAAGTTTCAGTTTACCATAATAGAACCATTACAGTCGCGGCTTTTGCCAAGGTCTGTCTCAAGTACTCCATAGTTCGAAAACTCGTAGCGCGGTAACTCTTTGCTAAGAACACTAGTTTACATGACTTTTGTTCATGAAATGGAATATATACGGTTATGTTACTTTGGGTATCTACAACTCGGGAAAAATATTTAAAAAAATCCAGCACGTCAGTTTTTTTAAATATTTACTAAGAATATTTTTACAAAAAACTATATCTAAATAAACAATACGGGCGATAAGGCTCAGTCTGCACTCAGCGCTTGGTGTGGCAACACGCCGTGTTCGAGTTCGCAACAAGTCCATCGTCATCCTGAGGATGCCTCGTTGAGAGGTGAAACACGTGTCGATTTCTTTCAGGAGTTTTTTATGGCTCTTTAGAAATAGCTAAGCGGAACAAGTTACTAAATATATCCACGTCTATTGTATTTTATTAAACAATAAACAGTTAAAACTGGGTAATTTTTGCTCTTGTTTTATTAATATTTTCATCTGTATTTCTCACGACAGACCAACAATAGTCACCTAGCATATTTTGATCCCCAAAAACCTTGATAATTTTGCTCAAATAATTTTAAATCTCCATGAAATCGCTCACTATGTTCATCACTCACACTACCAAGATTTTCTAAGTTGGAATAAAAAAAAAAATTTTTAGTGACATATTTACACCCATATGATCATAATTTTTCAATAGATTTTCAACAATCTCTTTGTAATTATCACTTTTTTTATTGCCTAAAAAAATTTAAAACAACACTTTTGAAAGAGTTCCTGGCTGCCTTTTCTACCTCGGTTAAAAGGCTCTAGAATTTTGTATCGTCCAATATTCTCCTGATTTGAGGACCCACAAATATTCCTTCCTTTAATATAGCCACAGAAAGATTTGTAAATACAGAGCAGAGGTATTGAAATGCAGGCTTAGATACGTTACGTTGGCTTGGTAACGTGGTTAGTTGGCTCTCTCCATATCATTGGTTTACCAAATTTCAGTGATCTATTTTTACCTGAATACCAGGAGCTGAGGACCAATCTGCCATTAGTGCAAATCACATGAGGAACCCTATTTTTATCTTGATTTGACACCGGAATTCCAAAATAATGTAAATAGGCTTCTTGCTATGGTTTTGTTACAGGGAAACCCACGATTTAACTGAACAATTTTCCCAGAAACATAACAAAATCGATTTGGATGTAGTTTATACACTCTAGATGACATTTTTATATACAAGTAAGACTTTTGAATCACACAGTTGTTTACAAAATAGAACGATAAACGTATAACAATTGCGGGTAGATAAAAAACAAAGACCTCTAATATCTCAGAATTGTGACGTGCTACAATTTTTCGCCTACATAAATAATATATGTTTCATTTCATAAACAAAAAACAAAAAAAATTGTACACTAGTGGAATCAGAAGTCCCATTCTTAGCCACAGGAATCTACAGTTAGTAATTGAAAAAATCGAATCAATGAGGTTTCTTACTGTGAAGGCGGCATTAAAGGCTAAGTGGAAATTTTCTTTAGTAATTAGTGTAGACCGTACTTTTATATTTTTTCATGGGTATTTTGATACGCAGAACGGCGTCAGTTATAAACGTAAACATAAGTAATAACAAATTTATATGTTAATTAACTTTATCAAGGCCGACAATGTGATATACAGTAGGTACTAATGAATAATATCCAGCTTGAAAGACCACTTTTTTTTACTTGGTTTTAACTTAATTCGTTTCTTTGGCGTAAAGCATCGATTAAATCCCTACAATAACTTTTTTTTTTTTACTAACTTTGTTTATGTGCTTATTGGGTTTTTTAGCGTTGCATCAAAAGGGAATCACCATTTTCGGCTAAGCGTGGACTAGATGCCCGGTAAAAAATATTTTTACTAAACAATATTATTAATGCTGAAAGAAATATTTTTGCACATCACATAGTAGCCAGGTACATGTACAAAAAGTCGAAATAAAGAGTATTTAAACTGTATCCACCAGTTCAAAAGCATAGCCATTTGTTTTGACGCAGTGTTACCAGCACGGAAATAAAACATCAATTTCAGTCTGTAATCGATTAGATAATCAATTATGGAAACAAAAAGATCGTGTTTATCTGCAAAACGAGTACCTACCGATCAATACTGTATGAGAAGATTATACTCATTTACATTGTGTTAAAATAAAATAATCAAAAACGTTATTAGTATTTTAACATGTTTAAAAAAAAAATAGAATAACAGTCCTCTAAATCGATTATTATCAGTTTCTTTTTCCTGGCTACTCCTACTTTAATGCTTATAGAAATGATCGATCGAGCTTATAGGTTGCTTTGTATCGATATTCTGCGTCGTAATGGGTCACTTCAATCCGAATATCGATATAAAATCACTTTTAACCGACTTCAAAAAAAGGAGGAGGTTCTCAGTTCATCGGGATATTTTTTTATGAGCTTAGGTTGCTTTGTATCGATATTCTGCGTCGTAATGGGTCACTTCAATCCGAATATCGATATAAAATCACTTTTAACCGACTTCAAAAAAAGGAGGAGGTTCTCAGTTCATCGGGATATTTTTTTATGAGCTGGCTGTGACATACGGACGGACAGACAGACAGACAGACATGACGAATCTATAAGGGTTCCGTTTTTTTCCATTTGGCAACGGAACCCTAAAAATTATTACTTAAAAAAAACTTTTTTTACAAAAAATACAACCGACTTCCAAACTACAAAGTAAAAAATTACTTTAATTTCGGAAAATTGGTTTGAACAAGATCTAGCAAGCAGTACCGACCAAAAGTCCATAAGCAATCTCACAAAGCAATAGACTGACACTTCGGTTTGACTTACGACCTTCTTCTATAAATTGTTACAATACTATAGACACGCACAGTACACACACACACACTCACTTTGTCTGCAACCAATGACTAGTTCGATAATCATTCCTTTTTTGTTTCATTCGTCTTGTTCACATAAATATTAAAGTTTAGCAGGTAGACCACAGAAAACTAAGTAAATTATTTCGATTTCTGTAGGGTAGACAGATACAGTTCGTTACGAGTATTCAATTAATATAACTTTGTTGGCTCGTGGATAATATTGGTGACGAGTATTTAGCGCAGTGTTGTGGTTATTATTTTCAAAAAGCAGGCATAAAATATATTGAAGAGATCAGATCAGATCAGAGAATATTATTGCGCTGCGTAAAAGTGAAGTGAATATCTAATGAAACCGGACTAAGTGTGAGTGTTATCATTTATATATTTTATATTTTAGTAGACATAAATCTTAATCAAGGATATTGTTGATAGAACAGAGGTATTGTTGAGACAGAAGATGCCTTTAAAGTTTTAAATTCATTATGAGGTTTAATTCGATTAGTGAATAATAAATAATTAGGTATTATGTGTAATAAAAACAATGTTTTTCTTTGTTCTAGAGAAATACTGTGAGGGTTAAGAGATATGAGGAAGGGGCTTATTATCGAGGTGCAGCGACGTCAAATGATGAATGAATATGAAACAAATGGTTTCATACCAACGAGATATTTTGCTGAATTATTAAAAACACGTCATTATGAACCGTTCGCCGTGCACTCTGAAGGCTTGCATCACTGAAGACCAGCTAGAAAACCGTTTTTGACCTTAAAATATTGACCGTACCAACTTAATAAACAACAGATTCATTATTGCATGAATTTATGGTAACGAATTTTTTAAGCACGTTTCAATAGGGTGTTTGTCGTATTTCTTGCAGATAGACCGAAATTGTTTAATTAATATTATTTTAGTAATATTATTATTTTAGGATTAAAATTTGAGGTTTAGTTTCAATCTTCTTTTCGTAAAGAAAATTAATACTTAAGCTATAACCTCAATACCAACCAATATTTACTAAAGCCAAATAAAATTTAAAATAATACTTAACCTTAAAATCAACAATATTGTCAGTAGATTTTTTTACATTTTAAGTAGACTAATATTCTTATTTATTGCTTAATTACTTCGAACATGATCAAAGCTTTATATATATGGTGAAAAAAATCCATTTAAAATTTAAAATATTTCAAAATTTAAATATGTCAAAATAATACAAATTGCTTCTAAGTTTCTAGACATCTATTTCACATAGTATTCAGGTGAAGTAATGATAAATAATTGTAGCAGTTTATTAACTATACTTAAGTAAAATAAATATAACGAATAAATATTATTTATTTTTTATTATCACATATCACGCATTTTTATTCTAAACCCTTTATTGCAATAACAACATTAATAAATAGGCAGGAATATTTAAAAATATTATTATTGCAAACAAAAATAATAATATTTGCAAAAACAGCGCTGTGATTTACGAGATTAGAACCTTAGCCATCTTGAATCTAAGACCAACGCTTAACGCCTTCTGCTATCTGCACTTATAATTTACTTTCGAATTTTAGCAATGCCATACACTGGCCAAGGTCACGCGTATGATGCATGCTAACAAAAGTGATGGAAATATAAGTGCGGCGCCCGCGAACCGTGACGATACGACAGTGTGTAGTGCAAATATGCGTTCTCTGTTGTGTGTGTACGGCACTCACACCACAGACGTCTGACTGTTTACACATACAAATGTACGGACTATACCGCGTGTTCACAGCAATACGACTCTTAGCGTGCTTATGCACTTTTGAGCGCTTACTGTACCTATATAGGTACTCGTAGATCGGACCACTACGATTTTACAGTACGATTGTTTTTCTGATACGATCCTCACTAGGTACCTTTATCAATTTACAGTAGTGGATCGTATATATATATTGTTGAATCGATATGAAAATCAATAAAATCACGTTGTACCGACCCACTTGAGTATCGATACATATCGAACATCCCTAACGTCAAGTGAAATGACATCTGACAACAATGAAAAACTATTCGCTTTGCTTTCGTGGACTGTGGATGTTATTTTGTTGACTCGCTGCTTCGAACGTTTGTTTTTCTTATCATGGACTCCTATACTGCTCCTCATGATGACCCGGCCTCGGACACTGAATCTGCACCTCGCGATGAACCTCGCGCTATTATGGACCTCGAACCGGCTTTAAATGACAACCACAGCACGGACTTGGGACTCCTCTGCTACACGTACTTGAGTGAGAATGAGAAACCAATGCGATGTATAAATTGTGGCGTTGATGTAATGCATAGCAGAAGACAGACGTTGCAGCTATAACAGATATTTTACCCAGCAAGGTTTCATTTTTTTCACATGCCAGTTGAAGCATATTCTTGCATCTTGCTACAACTTTATTATAATATTTGCTTTCCTATAGATAAGTAGTTTTTAAAATACAAGTCTTTTATTAACAAAGATTTTGTCCACGCTTAGCCAGATCATCCTAAAAAACTGAGCAATTCCCTTTATGCACCCCGCCTTACTAAATCCTGTCAAGTTAACAAATTAGCAGTTTTATCTAATGATAAGCTGAGATAGCTGTTGTCCTGAAGTTCTAACATATACAAATAAAACTGATTAGAAACCCAATTGATAACCGGACCAAATGTAGCAATGAATATCAATACAAAATAAATATGAGTAAGTCTAGTAAACACATGTTTACTACGTTTCACGGTTAAGTTTGCCTCCTTGATAACTTTTGGCAGAGGTGTATCTTGGTGCTAACTTTCGTCTCGAAAAAATCAAACCTATTCAAGATTTAGTCACGGTGAACCACGTTGTAAAGCCAAAGCATTGCATTTATAAATCACTGAGGGATTTCTTGTGTAAATGCCTATAAATGTACTAAGAATATTCTAAATAGAAACAAAAATATCTGTATACTTAATTAACCCGAGACTGAACACTAAAGGCAGAAGTTTCTATGAAGATTTTGCTGTCACCCTAAATGACGTGTAGCTTTCTGAGGAGATATTAAATTATGTTGACCAGCGTCAACATAACTACCTTTAAGCAATGAGACACCCCTGTACAATGAAGGTTTAGGGGTATGAGGAACAGGATGTAAAGTTCACTCATCCACCATAGAAAAGGGAGAATCCTCCGACCAGACGGGTGTTGTGTCTGGCGGCCAACTGCCAATCGGTTTGAAGTTGAAATCTTGTATGTATGTCGATCGCTCGGTAAACATCATGTCTATGATGCGTAGTTCGTATGTGGCGGTGTAACCGCTACATCACTCCCCTCCGGAGACCGGAGGTCGATAGTGGGCTGAATCTTGCGATGCTTCACACAGTGCCAGCTGTGGTTCCAGTGAGTCGGAACCGGGTGCCACATAGTTCGCGGTGAGTTGGAACTGTCTGTGGTGATTGTGGTGATTGTGGTGATTGCGGTGATTGTGGTGATTCCCCAGTGAGTCGGGGTGATTGAGGTGATTGCTGTGATTCCCCAGTGAGTCGGGGTGATTGAGGTGATTGCGTTGATTCCCCAGTGAGTCGGGGTGATGAGGCTGATTGCGTTGATTCCCCAGTGAGTCGGGGTGATGAGGCTGAGGGTGATGACCAGGAATGCGAGTTCGCTGCATGCTGGTGGACAGGATACCCGTTGAAGCCGTGGGTGCTGGTTGGCTGTGTGACTCGCCTCACGAAAGCTTGCGGGAGTGATGATGATGATGACGCCACGCCGAAGTAATTGCACGAAGGCTGCGTCGACGTTCATACTCAGGGTCACCAATTTAGGGGTATGAGGAACAGGGTGTAAAGTTCACTCATGCACCATAGAAAAGGGAGGATCCTCCGACCAGACGGGTGTTGTGTCTGGCGGGCAACTGCCCGTCGGTTGGAAGTTGAAATCTTGTATGTATGTTGATCGCTCGGTAAACATCATGTCTATGATGCGTAGTTCGTAACCGCTAAAAAGGTACTCCTCCACTTATGCGTCACTCAATGCTTTACTAATCAAAATAATCAGCCTTTACGACCCCCAAAAATTAACTCGTGATCGTTATTTGGCGGAGTTAATAAATAAATGAATCGCCGACACGAAGGGCCAAAATGAATTAGTAATTCTTAAGCCTTTTGCAAATGATGCTAGCACGATGATGCAGCTTTTAGTTGGATATTCATGACACATATTGTGAGTCAGCAATATCAAAATGTCTCGGGTTGAAAAGGTTTCGAGGCACCGTCTCCATTAATGATCTATGCCTGAAGAATGGGTTGGGAGCATCTATTCATCATTACAATAGTAACTAAACTTTGTTGAAAATTTGTTTCAGTAATGGTAGTGAGATTTACTATACAATATACCTAAGCTTTATCTTGCCATTATCATAAATTCGAAAACGTTTCATAATTTTTCTCAGAGAATATGAGCTGTTCTGGATGATATACAGCACATAAAAGTATATTTCTGGACGTGGGCGCTGAATATATCTGTATATAAGTATCATTGCCATAATCACGTCGCTTCGCAAAAATCGTTGTAGCAGTTATTACTTTACTCGAGTCCTTTAATTTTGGCCAGTCAGAAGCGTCGTAACAAAGGCATTTCAGCGGTCATTCTAAGGGCAACTTATTACTTTACCTCACCAAGGTCATTAGTTACCATGGTGATGGTTTGGTACTAGTGTACCCACAGTCCACACAGAGTCAAGTTCAAGGTTGTCGTTAAACAGACAAAAGTATCGCGATATCCAGTTTGTATTCATTGTGCACGCTTTTGAATCTATTTTCGATGCGCCATTGTTTTTCAGCACGATTTTGAAACAATGCTTTTTAACCGCATTGTGAGTAGTTTTCTTAAACATACTTGAATAAACACTATTTGCACGATACCTATTTAGTTTACTTTTGTAATATAAATTCTGGAACATAAAAGCTTCCATTTACTCTGTCAGACTAAATTGTTGCATCAAAACAAACATTTTATCTATCATTAAAATTTATAGTGGGCTTAGTAACGTCAGTATAACGTAAGATAACCTTCTCACACACGTGAAGCGTATTACAAGTCTGTCCCTCATCTCTCTATTTTTGCACGTACACCACCAAGGTGAAAAGCCCGGTTACCTTCGAAATACTAACATTGGATACAACCGCGTGCTGCAAATCTAAATTACTATATCTATGTCTATCTAAATTACATAATATCGATACGGGAGCAGTGATGGTCAGTGGCCCCGACTTAGAAGATGTTCGAACTCAGGCAGGCGCTTTGCTTTGTATAAATAATTTCATCACCACTGCTCTCAAAACGATGAAGGAACACATCGTGAGGAAACCGGCCGAATACCTTAGAACCAAAAAAATCGAAGATATGTGACCCCACACTGGACCCGCGTGGTAGATTACAGCCCACTCCCTCTCGAAGAGAGGAGGCGTGTGTTCCAGCAGTGGGAACGTTATAGGCTGATTATGATACGGCTCAAAGGACCAAACCCTATATCGTATTCTACAATATTTACTTACCGATATCCATATAAATAAAAATGAAATGCTGTTCGTTGATAAGCATATTCATTTAAGAACGGCTAAACCGATTTAGCTATTTTTGTTTTAAAATGTTCCTAATAGCCCGAATTAGGTTTTTAAGGAAAGAAAAATTGGAAATGTTGGCCGGAACATTGGAAATTGAAGTGCTTTTTTATGGGATTTTTGTATGAACTCAAGACTATATTGAAATTTTGACAAGACAGCGTTTGTGGGGTCACCTAATATAACTATAATATATCATGATTTTGTGTTTGTTTTATTATTTATTTTATTTATTATTTGTTGTTGTGTTTTATTTAAATTTTAATAGAGTCTGCGTTTTGTATTGTTATTAGAGTTTAGGTAGTATATAAGTTAGGGTTTATGACCTAAATGTAAATATTCGTATGCCGCTTTTAGCGGCGGATGTGTCCTGAACTTGTTTATACCTTACCAACTTTTTATGTACCATATCCAACGAATAAATGTCTTTGTCTTTTAGTCAGTCCACGCAGGGTATTTTAATATTTTTATTACGTACTACGATAGATACATAGTTCTTTACTTTTCCATTCCAATCTTTAGGTGGACTAAAACCTAACATTTAGGTACCGTAATCTGCCAAAACACTGCTAGAATAAACGTCTATAAGGAACCACGTTTCGCAAGACGATTGATTAAATCCCTGTCTTATTACCGCTTATTCGCTTGATGTAGTTTATGAATATTTTACGATATTCACGTGAAAATAACAGCCAACACATGATATGGCATAAGTACTGCGACATGGTTCACAGGACCAAAATACCTACCCTAAGAATAAAGACTTTAACATCGACCACTTTTGGGCTATCTTGCTTAGGGATGTAAAACGGTAAAATTAATGGTATTGGTATAATACGGTAAAAACTGTTAATTTACGGTATTTTGCAGTAAAATATGGTAATTTTCGGTAAAAAAGCGTATTAAATGTACTCATACAGTCATACCCACTCTAAAACACTACAAGACTACAACTACTGAGTATGTTTGTGTGTATCATGTGTATGTCACTACTTCACTTAAATGTATTTGTATGATATTTGCCAGAGATGTAAGCAGCATTGGAACTTAAAAAAAAAAACAGAAAACTGGGTTCGTGCGACTCATGCGTACTAAAAATCCCTAAAACTTAATTCTCTAGTCAAGAATTCAAGATATGAATCACACCATGTCATGGATTATAATAATATCATCTATGTGCAGAGACAGAGCAGAGTACAGCACAAATTAAAATTTAAAATTACCGGCAACTTATGATGCCGGTAATTTTACCGTAATTTATATAAATGACCGTAAAATATACGTATTTTAGCAGCGTTTCCCGTAAAATATACGTATTTTAGCAGCGTTTCCCGTAAAATTACGTAATTTTGCAACCCTAATCTTGCTTGGCTATAATTCAGAGCGGTCAGTTCAAGGTCTTGCGGCATTTTAGGCATAACTGCTTATTCAGACTATTTTGGACCGATTGCCTAACTATGTGCGTGCGTGCGTGCGCTAAAGTGCCTACTGTCTAGATATAAATCTAACTACAAATTTTTCAGTATTATGAATGTACAGTAAGCGCTCAAAAGTGCATGATCACGCTAAGAGTCGTATTGCTGTGAACACGCGGTATAGCTCGTACATTTGTATGTGTAAGCAACACGATACACACACCACAGATAACGCAGTTTTGCGAAACAACAATATATTTCCGTCGCTTTAAACATGCTAGCACACACGCACTATGCGCGTGAACTTGACCAGTTAATGGCATTGCTAAAATTCGATAGTAACTTAACAAGTGCAGATAGCAGAAAGCGTTAAGCGTTGGTATGGAATTCAAACTGCCTCAGGTTCTAATCTCGTAAAACACAGTGCGGTTTTTTGCAAATATTATTATTTTTGTTTTCGATAATAATATTTTTTAAATATTGCTGCTTTTTTATGTTGTTATTGCAATAAAGGTTTTAGAATAAAAAATGCGTGATATATGATAACAAAATTAAAAAAATATGTTTATTCGTTATATTTATTTTACATAAGTTAACACACTGCTACAATTATTTATCATTACTTCAGCTGAATAAGATGTGAAATAGATGTCAAGAAACTAGAAGCAGTTTGTATTATTTTGACATATTTAAATTATGAAATATTTTAAATTTTTAATGGATTTTTTCACCATAAACATTAAGCTTTGATCATGGTCGAAGTAATTAAGTAATAAATAAGAATATTAGACTACTTAAAATGTAAAAAACTACTTACAGAATAGGTAATTTTAAGGTTAAATATGGGCAGTTTGTTTATATTTTATTTGTATTAATTATTTTACATTTTATTTGACTTTAGTAAATATTGGTTGTTATTGAGGTTAAAGCTTAAGTATTCATTTTCTTTACGAAAAGAAGATTGAAACTAAACCTCAAATTTTAATCCTAAAATAATACTATTACTAAAATAATATTAAACAATTTCGGTATATCTGCAAGAAATACGACAAACACCCTATTGAAACGTGCTTAAAAAATTCGTTACCATAAATTCATGCAATAACGAATCTGTTGTTTATTAAGTTGGTACGGTCAATATTTTAAGGTCAAAAACGGTTTTCTAGCTGGTCTTCAGTGATGCAAGCCTTCAGAGTGCACGGCGAACGGTTCATAATGACGTGTTTTTAATAATTCAGCAAAATATCTCGTTGGTATGAAACCATTTGTTTCATTCACCATTTGACGTCGCTGCTACTCGATAATAAGCCCCTTCCTCATATCTCTTAACCCTCACAGTATTTCTCTAGAACAAAGAAAAACATTGTTTTTATTACACATAATACCTTATTATTCACTAATCGAATTAAACCTCACAATGAATTTAAAACTTTAAAGGCATCTTCTGTCTCAACAATACCTCTGTTCTATCAACAATACCCTTGATTAAGATTTATGTTTAGTAAAATATGAAATATATAAATGATAACACTCACACTTAGTCCGGTTTCATTAGATATTCACTTCACTTTTACGCAGCGCAATAATATTCTCTGATCTGATCTGATCTCTTCAATATATTTTATGCCTGCTTTTTGATAATAATAACCACAACACTGCGCTAAATACTCGTCACCAATATTATCCACGAACCAAAAAAGTTCTATTAATTAAATACTCGTAACAAACTGCATCTACCCCACAGAAATCGAAATAATTTACTTAGTTTTTTGTGGTCTACCTGCTAAACTTTAATATTTATGTGAACAAGACGAATGAAACTAAAAACGAATGATGATTATTGAACTAGTCATTGGTTGCAGACAAAGTGAGTGTGTGTGTGTAATGTGCGTGTCTACAGTATTGTAACAACTTATAGAAGAAGGTCGTAAGTCAAACCGAAGCGTCAGTCTATTGCTTTGTGAGATTGCTCATGGACTTTTGGTCGGTACTGTACCTAACTGATACATTTAAGTGCTTCGAACTTCTATTTTATTCGGGACTGTAAGAATTTAATTTTTTTGATTCGTCGTATAACCAGCTTTTTATTATAGTTTTTACAGGCAGTAGACGGACGGCTTGTTAAAAGCTTGTTTTGGCTGATTGTAAGTACCTATAAGATAAGTTTTATCCAGAGGCCACAGCATCGAAAACGTCCAAACGGGGTTGATATTCTGCTTATCATAAGTCTGTCATAAATTCAAACCCGAACCTATGAAACCTTTCATATTCTAGGTTTCCGCGCACAATAACCCAGACACACGATATTGGCTATAACTTTTTATTGTTCGTAATTCTTCAAACATAACTAGCATCTACCTACTTTTTGCCCAGTCTCACCATTTAGCTTTCACTTAATGAGCGTACAATCTTACGTAGTTTGATACTTTAAACGATATTTTAGTTCCTGATGTATCGTTAGATGGCGTTATACTTTTAACACTCTCCGCTGAATCGCGGTGTTAGGCCGCGCGCGCTTTGGATTCGTTTTTGTACGAATTTCACTCATGCGTACACGTACGAACGATCCCGACCTTCCAAGTACAAAGGGAGCGCGCAGACTGGGTGCGATTTAGTCGTACGTATAGTTCCAACGTTCGAAAACAATCCGAACTTGTTGGGATTTGTTCTATTTGATAGAAAAAAACATATCCAGTGTGTGCACTCAATTCGTACGAGCATGGTCGTACGTGTACGCACGAGTGAAAATCGTACGAAAACGTATCCAAAGTGCGCGCGGCCTTATGAGCCTCCGCAGAAACACGACCTTTTCATTTATCTATATCTACGAGTATACTAATATTATAAAGAGGAAAGATTTGTATTTTTGTATGTAACGAATAAACTTAAAAACAACTGGACTGGATTTGAAAAATTCTTTCAGCAATGGATAGCTACATTATCAGCGAGTAACATAGGCTATATTTTATCCCCGTACTCCCACGGGAACGGGAACTACGCGGGTGAAACCGCGTGACGTCCGCTAGTAGTAAAATAAATTGTCTCCGTCAAAGTAAACATTGGTTTTTATTCGTGCTTGTAACTCGATCTGAGATTCATCATTAGAATCTTGTTCTAGGGCAGCTACAATATCGTTCGCAGTTTCCTTGTCGCAAGATACTTTCTTGTCATAGAGGAACCTGCGAACCAATCTTATACGCCGTAGTCGCAGATTTTTGATGCTGACGCTGAAGCGACAGAACGTGCAGAGGGCTTCTACGGCAGCAGAAGCTACCATTGCTACTCAATAATTTCCAGACATGGCCAAAACTTTCTATTCATAAGACGTAGTTCCACTAAGGTCCTAAGGTACGCGGTTTCAAAATATCCAAAGTAGTGTCTGCAATGAAAATAAATTGAAAGGTAAAGAGGCACGTAACGCGGTCATCTGTGACCAGAGCGGTCGGTGCCTCGTCCTTCCATTACCTACCAGATGTCCTAGGTTCAGAGCTGCACCCTAAATTGCGTAACACACTTTCAATCACGATTTTGAAGGATTTTACTAATTCATTCCTTATGTGTTCGAAAAATTTACCTGCTCAAAACGTAAATAACGCTAACTGTCAAAATAAAACCCAATGTGCAGAAATTATATACACTATCGACGCCTTGAAGCCTTCTCCCCGCCGCTCAGTCTCGCTCTCACTCTTTATCCGCTCGCATAGTACCTACTGCGAGCGGATAAAGAATGAATTTGTACTGAGGTATTATGGACTAAGTTGAGCCTGTGCGTTTTTATGACTAGGTACCTACAAAAATTCTGATACTTATCACAGTTACGAAAAACCTTAGTCAAAATTTTAAAACAAAACCCTATGACGTAACTTTGACTTTCACTCGGTTCCAGTCGATTTCATAATCGATGATTTCAATATCGATTCGATTAAGAATATGCCTAATTAGTTTTATCGAATTATATCAGTTACGTGACTCGGTTATCATAATTTCTTCGCTCGAGTGTTATGGTTTTCGTTTTCTGGCAACGATAAAACAACCAAAGCAAAAGGTCTTGAAAAATGGACCGGTGATTCTTTCTCCACCTTTATACCCACAAGGTTGTATTCGAGCAAGGCGTTAATTACACCAACACCAGACCATCAGGCCACCAGGCCGTCAGGACCATCAGGTTGTACCTACGCATGAACTGGCCGGACAAGTGAGGACCGTACCATCTGTCACCGTCTCTCAGTTAATCTCCAATCTTCTTAGCGTGTCGATCGCAATCTAAATTTACTCTGCCCAGAATTTGGCGGCTCCAGTATCGTCCATCAGTTCTTGTAACGTACACGATATCAAAGTGTCCTATCGTTTGTGGAACAGTACCACATTTAAACTCCAGGGCGGAGTCATCTATGAATCTCCACCTGAGCAGGTTTTCCTTACTTCAACCAACCTGGGTCCAGAGCCCAGTCTGTTTAAAGACTCCCAGATTAGCTAAGGCAACTCGTGTCCAAGTGGGAGATTTTCAGCAAGAGGAACGAATGGGTTGGGTAATTGGTAATTAATTACTATGTATGTGTTCGGTAATTGTGTTGTATACTAAATATATTTCCATATTTCTTTTCTGGATTACTTAGATTATTTTTATGCAAATTGCTTCAACTGTACTGTAATGCTAATACTGTGGATACAAAGAACACATACCTAAAGATGAAATGTAGTACTAAGTTTGTTAAAGCATTAAAAAGACAATGAAATTAGTACTTATGGACCAACATGAAAAGTGGGGAATTTAATGAAGCATAGACGTACTCCATCTAATTCTGCTTATTAATAGAAGTTGCGCATGTTGAAGTAACGAGGCTTTGTTATCACTCGTATGCACTCACAGGTGTTTATTAGTATAATACACACTATGTTTTGTTGAGTGTAAAAGCAACTTGTAATGCTCACGCCCGCTATCTGAATTGAGAATTTGAAGTTGAGAACTTGTCAAACTCTACTTCAGCAATACTTACTTAAGGGGGATGCGCTAAGGAAGCCCGCGAAATTCTAATTTTCTTACGTTTTTTGCAATTTGCAGGTCAGTGTCAGGTTGTATGTTGGTCATCATTACAATCAGCAATACAACTCCTTAAGAATTGACATCAAATGTCATGATTTCATGAAATAGTCATTCAATAGGGTATATGAACTTTTGATGATTTTTATGATTATATAAATAAACTGGCTGACCCGGCAAACGTTGTTTTGCCATATAAATGTTTGAGGTGGACCACCCTTATCACTTTGGGGTATGAAAAATAGATTACGACCGATTCTCAGACCTACCGAATATACATATAAAATTTCATAAATATCGATCAAACCGTTTCGGAGGAGCGTTTCGGCAACTAACATTGTGGCACGAGATTTTTTATAATATAGATATTTGATACGGCCGCGAATCATACATATCAACAAACAACCTGATACAGACCTGCAAATTACAAAAAACGTAAAAAATAATAATTTCGTGGGCTACCTTTGTGGATCCTCCATAAGGTGATTCCTTCAAAGTAGTCCGCGAAATTTAAAATTTACGTTTTTTGCAAATAAATTTTGAATTTCGAAGACTTTCAACTAAGTTATGCTAAAGTAGAGTTCGCCAAGTTCTCAACTTCATATTCTCAATTCAGAAACTGGGTGTGAGTGTAGGTACTTATTCTCAGGGCTGTGTCTCAAAAAGTATACAAGCCTCAGTTTAAGAAAATAACACATTCGCTTTTGGCACGAATGTACGCTCTATTTATTTATTTTTAACAAGTAGGCCATGTAAACGCAGTTGCATTAAACCCTTTAAACTTGCTACAGTTTAGACCTTGGTCTCAATTTATTTTAAAAAAGTCGGCTCATTATCTCAGCAAGGTTGCATTAATTATCATTTTGTGCAAATAACTGCAAAGCGTTGTTACTATCTTACTGTTTTTTTTAATGCGAATATTTTGATATTATGTTGCTTACTCATTATTCTTCCCTTACCGCCTGTGAGTCGGTGACTGTGAACTTAATAAGTGATCATGTACGAAACCTAGAGTAGAGTCCGTCTTATAATAGGAGTTCGGCGGCAGTAAATTGAACTAATTATTAATATGCATGGTGTCAGGGACATCGAAGCACAAACTGTTACCATGAATGCAGTACCTACATGATTCTAGACACTCAGCACGCATAGCGTGACAACCATAGAAACGGGTTCTCTACGGGTTTTGTCGACGGAAGAATAGACAAAATGGCAGATTGTGATTCTGCCGTCCTTTAACTGAAAAGCCGTTAACCCTCAAATGGCCAATTTTTATTTTTTTAATTGAAAGTTATGGACTTTAAAATTCTCTACCTTTCTGTCTAAGAAACATTTTTACAATATAAATATTTCCAGAGATATGAAAAATTTTTAAGCCGTTAAATAACACAATTTATGATGATTCCATCACTAGAAAGCGCCCACACTTCTTCTTTAAGAGTTTCTGTACAGAAAGGATTCTTTAGGATAAACAGAAAAGAATATCAATTGATGTGTCCAACGATCATAGTTTTTAAGAAAAAACGACTCCCGCGTTTTTTGTTTTTTGCCATTTTCTCGGGAATAACTTATTGGACTTAATGGCATTCTAGTTAAAGGACAGCAGGATTGTTTATCTGTCATTTTATCATTATATTGTAGTCATGCTACGCGTGCAGCGTCGAAATTTTTCGTCGGACATTTAAAAAAAACCTGCTTTTTCTCACTAACCTGCAACACCAACCTACACGGTTAGAATGTATGAAAAAGCTGTTTTTTTGTACCTTGTAACAACATTCCTACAACAACCCTAGGAGGGTTGTTGTCAGACACCTTTCTCTATATTTCTACTACTCTATACTTTGCTATTCATTAACCAGTGCCTGTAATATGTTTATTAGATACTTAAATAATAATAATTATGATACTATCGCATGCCTGTAGCGCCGCGACTTCCTTCGTGAGACATACTCTAAACTTACTTATGACATATCGAAGCGTAAGCTTACGCTAAGTTTTGTCTATGTATCTTAGGGTTAGATCATTGCTCGGGCACAACCCGCACAACCTTTGACAGAAATGAATGTTCGTGGATATAAATCATATACAAATTTAGCTTCGTGTAAAAAGTAAACCTTGACTTTGACGGGTCAGCTTTAAATATAAACCGCAATCCTATGTTTTTATTGCCTCTTTATTATTTTTCTAATCACACAAAAACCGATTCATCATTCTTTTAATAGTTAATATGATAGAACGTTTAGAATAAAGTTTTTATTATTATTATTAAGTTTTACGTCTTTTACATATCTCGGGACCTTTGGAAGGCGTTCGAGGGGCCGAAGCCAACTCACAGAGGCCCCCCTTAGACGTTTTTTAAAATAAAATGAGGCACCAACCGACGTTTATCCCTGTTCGCACTATGCTAGTACACCCAAGGATAACCCCGATTGGTGCAAGACTATTACAGGATATGGAAACAAAGATATTGGATTATGGGTTTCGGTAGCTAAGTGAACTGGTTATCTAGAACTATGGAAAGATTATGGCCCCTGCCTGACCTATATTTTATATAAAATACACAGGAAAATGGCAGGGCGTGACTTGCACACTCAATAATGGGCCCCCGAAAACGGTCGCTAGCACAAAGCGTCGTAGCGACAAGGGGGCAACATGTCCTGCGGTGCTTATGAGGAGTGGAGAGGTATTCCACGGCTATCAGGACAATCCCGGAAGTACGGTCAAGATTCCTACCAGCATCTTACTGGAATACTTGAGTGTACAAGAGTGAGGTGGGAGCTTTGTTCCTCGTCAGTGTTCACTCCAACCGGCCAATAAAGGTAAGCCAGTGGTGAGGAACAATTCTTCTCCCGGGAGATAGGGTCCGTGGGGTCGCCTGCCCAACAGCTCGCCACATGCTGCCCTGCGGGTTTATGTATCTCTCTGGGTCTGACTCCTCACCCTAGACCTGTTTCGGCAAAGTTAACTCTACCGACACAGACCCAGAGTTCAGGAGCGCGCAAGCCCCACCACGACGTCAAAGTTTTTTTTTTTTTCGTTTAAAATATCGTGACGTGGCAAGCAAAACTATTTTCTATTTTCACAACGTATTTTATTGTAGACTTCAGACTGATACTGCAGATTTTGTTATCTTATGGAAAAGCATGGCACATTTTACATATAGGTACATAAGCTAGAATTTTCTGATTTTTTATTTGCCTGGAGGGGCCTATAGTCAACAGGCTAACCGCTAAATAAATATAGCCAATTATAACGGATCGTCTGAAGCTGACCCCAAAAGGCGTTCCTCTTCATGATGACAATCAACAGATAATAATAAGTCATTCCTGAATGAACTAAGAAACAATAGCAATTTGAAATCTATGATTTGTGCAGTCTAATTAGTCCTTTTCACATCGTAGGTACCATGATTCCACTTAAAACAACACTTCTTATCGACAGTGACATAATTATAGACACTCATTAAGTGTTTTAATTAGGTGCTCTGAGCTAGGTTTCTATCTGCATAGAATTTATCCATCATCATTACCTTGCCTTGACTGTTTCCATATTGTTTCTAAATCCTTACTTGTTGCATTTTTTATTTATCTATTAGACCAGAAATAGTAAACATGTAACACAAGTTGTTTTAACTACTTAAAATTATTATGCTTAAAAGTAATTTAGTAACAATTGTGTCCAATTATTAGCATCTGCTGCCGAACTAGGTTTATAGCCTGTGTTTCAGCATGCAGCGCCTCAAGCCCTTGGACTGGGTATGCGAGTATGAGCTTACGAACAAAAGGACACAGTTTATTTTAAAATAAACTGTTTTAAAAAAAATCCTACGACGAAGCTGTTTTCAAAGGACTAATATATAAAACTGCTTTGTTGTTTATTTGTCGTTTTTTTACTACGAGTTTTTCCTGTGTAAATACTTTTTTATTATATCAAATTTTAAATCTGGATCGACGCGACTCTACTAGAACAATTTCTATGAAAATTTCATGGAAATTGTTCTACTAGATTCGCGTCGCGCCTGTCTGTTGGAGCCTGTATAGTAAATGTTTTTATACTATAAAAAGTTTACGTTTATTTATTTATAATATATGCTTCATGATAATCTCAAATATATATTTTTTGTTTCATCAAATGATTATCTAATGAATTTACATACCCAGTAGGTTTTTTGTTACCTTTGAATGACAGCACAGAACTATAAGAAGCTCTCCAGTTGTTGTTTTTTTACCATGATTTCAAGGTTTTGAAAGAACCGAAGGATTTTGAAGGGAATTCCTAACCCATTGGTTCATGTGTTTGAAAAATTCGTTTACTCAACAACGTACATCACGCAATGAATGTTGTCGAGTCAGTTGTTTTGTTAGTGTGTTACGCAATTACCCCGCAGATTTAGGAGGAGTTTATCTTTTTCACAAGTTTTTTGTAATGGTTATCTATTTACGGCAATGTCAACAACCTCAGTTCGTAGTTACCCATCATTACAAAATACAACCTACGCCATTTTATAAATATCAGGCATGGAGCGTAGGCGAAACTGCCACAAAAAACAACGTGTCATAGAAGGATGTAGCACCACGTGTTTTTTTTTTCATAATTGTTTGTATCTGTTATTAAATAAATAATCTACCACTGGTTTTTGCGAGTCATTTCTTTAATCTTACTTTGATTCTTATTATACCTATGTCTGAGAATCAATGTTATTTTTAGCTTCGTAGTTAAAGATATTATATAAAAACCGCATTTTTTTGCAAATGGTTATTATACCAATAAAGTTTAAGAAACTGTCAAAATAAGATTTAAAGACCCGTCTTAAGTCCCAGAAAATGTGTGTCGCTTCGTAAATGTCCACTTGCGGAGTCTGAATATTTGTAAAAATTACCTTCGAACTTCAACCAATCAGTGCATGGCTTGAAATCTCGCCTAATATTAAATCATAATGCGTTTATCAATAACACTGAACGATGTGGTGAGTTAGTGACAGGTCCCAATCTCAGGTCACCAACCTATAGCTTGACACACTGCATTAACCTTATCACTTGTCAGATCCCACAAACCCTAGTAATTTTATAAATTAAGGTTAACGATTACCATCTCTACCAATTTGGATACAATTTTAGAATGAAACGCTTTAAAAATGTAAGCAATTTCAGGGTACAATGTCCGCTGAATAATGTTTTAAATAACGGTTACGTGGGAGCCTTTTCAAATACGAAGTTTAAATCCGCAATCAAAATTGTTTCTCAAAATGTTGAAACAAAGGATTCCCCGAAGACTCAAACATGACTAATTGACTACGCTAGGACAGTACGTAAGCAAGTGCAGTGGCGCAGTCAATAGCTGCCTTTAAGTATTGGCCTCATGTAAAAGATTTTTTTTTTTTTCTGAAGGGCAACTCATAGCTGACCTCTGAGGTCATGACTATTTAACCGGTCAATCCTGTGGGTGCCTTAAGCTGCTACACTTAAAACCTCCAGCCAGGGGCATGGAAAAGCTCTACTGAGCCAGACTTTATAATTTAGCTATGAACAACATTGTCAAACTTCATTTGATTGAATACGAGGCTTTTGGTTACTTTTGTATTGTGTGTATTTTATGTCTAGTTTTTTTTAATCTGCGTTTTGTTTGTGCAAATAAACAAGTTTTCTTTCTTTCTTCTCTTCTTTCTCTATTTGCCCGGATTCGCATTTTTCCATATCTTTATCTATTTGTATCGCTTAGAAATATCGTAGATACTAGAGACTGGCCACGCTAAGTCTGCTAGTCACGCTAAGTAAAAAAATCGTCGAATTTGAAAATCTATTGACGGCAACACCATCTGTCCTACGAAAAAATAATTTGATACTTTGCCATCGTATGGAGGTAGAGCATAGGTACGACATAGACTATTGACACATAATCTATTAGGCAAAAATCAAAAGGCAAAATATCAAAATCATTAGATCTACTTACACCCCCGAAACTGACATAACTGACTGATGTAAAAGTATACCATATATAAAACTTTTTGCATTGCAGACTCTATACATACATATACATACTAAATACAAATAAATAAAATTGAAGCGTCTGTTTGTAATGTCAAAATAACAGCTTTTTACTAAATGCATATTGAAAGTACCTATATACTAAAAAAACTTTTTTTTTACTGTCTGTTGTTTGTTCCGGCTAATCTCCGAAACGGCTGGACCGATTTCGACAAGACATTCACTAGCTTAGGCTACTTTTATTTTAGAAAAAAAAAATGGGTCCACATGGCCAGCAGCTAGTCTCAGATAACAATGGCATTATTAGAAGAGACATTATTTAAATATGTAACTAATAGCCTGGCAGCCAATGGGCATAATGATGATTACTTTTGAAGCCACTTTTCTTTTGATATCGCTGCGTGAACTAAGTACTTACATCTACCTACATATACGTGCCTGTTTCATTCTAGTCTATGAGCTATACGAATATACATATATCACAGGCCATGGCGAAAAGTTTAGCCAGTCAAGGCTAACTACCAGGGTGCGCCGGACGTACTTATGTATCACCAATCACCATCCGCAGAGCCTCATTTTCTTTTATAGCATGATCAGCCTATTATGTTCCCACTGCTGCGACAGTCCTCTCTTCGAGAGGGCTGTAATCCACCAAGCGGGCCCAGTGTTGGTTGGGAGATGTCACATATCTTCGAATTTTTGCTTCTAGTTTGGTTTCCTCACGATGTTTTCCTTTACCGTTTTGAGAGCAGTGGTGACAAAGTAAAGCGCCTGCCTGGGTTCGAACCCACGACCTGAACTCGTAAGTCAGGGCTGTTACCCCTAGGCTACCACTGCTCACGTGAGCAATGCTGGCCTTTTATAGCCGCCTAAGATAATTTTGTTCTTATTATCTTTGTGAAGCATTTTCCAAAGACTCACGTGCAGGTTAAAAACCGTGGTAAAATTAAAACAAGCAATTTTCCTGTGGTTTTCCTCAATACGGTAAAGAACCTATAAAACATACAACAATGTATGCTAACAATGTATTTAGATACAGGCATGAGCATAAATATATTACTATGGACAGCTCGGCAATAATATCTTCTTGAGGTGACACATCTTTTTGAACCCGATACAGCTTTCTACATATAATTTCGCGTCGCTTGTCTCGTCAGACAGTTTTGGTGTTCCTTCGATGTCACATATTTGTGCTGCCACTTGTATACATATACCCGATGTAAATCGATGCATATACCTTCAACAAATGATCACATATATTTGCCGTCATATTGATGACAGGATTAATGGATGAATCATGAAATCAGTTATTATTGCCGAGCTGTTCATAGTACTTGATATATTTTTTCTCGTGACTGTACTGCGGTAAAGAAAAACATAATAACAATATCAATATGGTGCCTTCGTAAAAAGCGTAGATATAAGTGTTAGAAGTGACATCATATTTTTATTTAAGTATATACCTTTGTACATACTTTTGTTCGTGTCCTATTTGACCGGAGGTGAGCTATAAAAATATTCTCACGTAGGCACCAAAGGCTAATGATGATCTTCAAACATTGTTTTTTCGATTTAGGTATTTCCAAGCCGTGAACCCGAAGTCATTTCCCAATTTCGTATCGTCAAAAATTTTGAACTTCTATACTTACAAAATTCCATCCATTTAACCCCTTTCGGAGAGGAATTTTCAAAAATCCTTCCTCTGTACTCACCTTCGTTAAAAAGGAAAACTTATGCAAAATTTCATGCTTCTAGATCCAGCGGCTGTGGCTGTGAATTGTCTGTCATTAAATGAAGGAATTTAAGATTTTTATTAAGTAGAAGAAGTACAGTAGCACAAGGATTCAGTGCCTACAAGAAGATTACAACCCATCCTAATAAACTAGCATCCAACCTTATGAAAACCAAGACATTCAGGAGCCTTAAAAGATTGGCCCCACAAGACTTGATATGAAAATCGACTAACTATATAATACCCGACCCGACTTTTATTCCTACTCCTTCACTGTGCACGCGGTTCGGTTGTGGAATTCACTTCCGCCTGACATTAGGGACTGTCAAACTGTTGAAGCATTTAAACGAAGAGTGAAAGAACACTATCTTTCCACTTCGTCATAGTTGCATACTTGCATAGTTATTTTAAATCACATTATAATTATATATATATTGTAGTGATATTTATTTTAGAAGTATGTTTGTAAGTATATTCTCATATTGTATGTTTATATTGAAATTAGTGAATTGTTTTTTTTTCTTCTTTGATTTATGTTTTTGTTTTCTCTTCTACGGTTACACACGTTGTCTACATCTCTTTTTATATACTTTCCTGTCGCAGGTATGCTGGAAGAGATTTCTTTAGAAATAGGCATTGCCTTTGTACGTACTTTTCTGTTTCTTTTTTCTTGTCTGTTTATATGTGTGTGCATAAATGGGTAAATAAATAATATTCAGATTCATGTGAATGAGCCAGTGGGCGCATACCAAGAATGACTAAAGACAAACAACACAAAAGATGCTGAATGTCAATTAACGGACAGATTTCTCGAGAAAAAATAAAACTGTTGAATTCCTGGCAAAAAAACACCACTGGCCACTCCTAAATTTGAGCTTTTCTAAAAGTGATTAGCAGCTCCGTCCCATCTACTAATAGCATTGAGTTGCTATTGACAATCTTTCACTATTGATTAGGGTGTAGGGTACAACACCCTAACGATCGACGTCTTATCAATTTCATTACATCTATCAATAGATAAGGTTTAGTGTAAAATCACATAAAAACCGACGTTGGTTAATAAAAAACCATCGATCGATGTGAATGTAAATACATCTTTGATTTGAATACAGTTTCACCTTTGATTTGACTGTTTATCGGGAAGCCTGCTTTCCTCAGGTCTCTTGTCTAAAATACGTGAAGAAAGAAAGAAAATACGTGAAGAAAGAAAGAAAATGCGTTTATTTAACATAGACTAAGCCCAGTACCCTAATTACGTGATACACGATCAATCCATTGCTTCATAAGTTCGAAAAAAAAATCTGCTCAACAACGTAAATAACGCAATGAATGTTGTTGAACTGTCAAAATGAAACAGATTAGTCATCGTTTACGAAAATGTGTTATGTAATTAAATAGCAGTACCTACTCTAATTGCGTAACTTATTTTCGTAAACAATTTTGCCTAATTTGTTTCATTTTGACAGTTCAACAACATTCATTGCGTTATTTACGTTGTTGAGCAGATTTTTTTTTTCCAACTTATGAACCGATGAATTTTCAACTCTCGGCGCTATGCATTGAAATTGAAAATCCAGTGTGTGAAAAATCCCCCATGTGTATGTAACATATTCTGTAAATAGTACCTACTTACGTAAACATTAGGTAATATAAAAACGTACTTTTTAAAAACGTACATACATACATAGTGCTACGTTGAAAGGAATTCGAAGTATCGTGTGAAAAGACAAGTTATTTTTGTCAGAACGTTTTCCGTCTACAGGTTTGTGTCATACTCAGTTTATGGAATTGCTAATGACTTTAATGAGTTTTGTCAAGGTGAAGAATTTTCCTCGATTTCGAGATAAACGATCAATTTTATTTAAGTAAAGTAAATTGTATCAAGGGAAACTGGCCATAAAAGCACAATGACTCAAGCCATAAAATCTATAAGATTACCTAATAAAGTTATGAAGAAAACTCTTTTTTGCAGGTGGGTCCATCACTGGGTAGTTTCTAACCCCAACTCGACTCGGGCCACTGAAAACCCACATACAGATGAAAATCCAATGAGAACCTTACCAAGAAGCACATGAGTCGTCTATCAAAAAAAAATCGACTTTTCAAACAGTGAAATTTTTTTTTTTATTCAGAAGTCTATGTGCAGTGTTTTTCTCTGAGACTACCAGTAGCGCCATCTGTTGGTTTTCACGTGAACGTTTAGCTCATGTTTGTAGAGTTCGCTGTAGCCACCGTAGCCCGTAGCTCCATAGTCACGCGTACTATGTAGTTCCAAATATTGCCACTCGCATTTCGTAGCGCGTGGACGACAAAGGCGCCATCCGATTTTTCACAACTAAAACTAACTACTTACATGGATTTTTAAAACGGGGTTTTTATAACTCTCTGGGCTTAATGTACCAGAGCATTGACTTATTATTTATTTATCTAGTCCTGTACACACAAAACGCCAAAAATGTATAAACAAAGAAGAGCACAAAGGCACTGCTTATTTGAACAGTTTCTTCCAGTAGATCTGCGACAAGATAGTAGAAGACTAGAAGTTTTAGTAAAATTCACGGAGTCAATATTCTAATCCTTGGTAAAATCAGATTTTACATGACAGTGTTTGCAGCGTTTGCCCAAGCAGGCTTTTGGTGATATTTGGATTAGGACATTGTTTCCTCGGTATATCCCATAGCAGAAGAGAGGAAGCGTTTTCCTGGAGTTCCTACAACCGCTCTCTTCTCAACCACTGAGGACTTTTACCCTAGTCTTTGAAGATAGAAGTGCCACCACCAACTCTTTACCTTTTCATGGCAGATAATTGGGCCCACCAGAGACAAAAAGTACCTGTGACGTCAGTGTATCGAACTCGTTGGTGGCGTGGCTAATATGCACGCTATTTAGTAGTTAGGTATTTATTTATTTAGTATTTATTTATCCAGTTTTTATTTATTTATTTAGGTATATATTGATATAGTAAAATAGACGATAATTTATAACAAAAACGAGCGCGTAAAATTTCATGAACAGACCTTTGGCTTTGGGCATATAGATATTATGGAAAAACTACTGGATATATCTACTAAAAATAAATTATCTATCCCTGTAAGGTTTCTATTTTGCCAGTTTCATACTACATAAGTTATTTATTTACGCTAAATATAGAAGTTTCGACGCTTCCAAACCAATACTTTTTTCCCAATTCTGCTTCCATACAGGGCTAGATAATGACAAGACAAATTGATATAATTTTTAGTTATGAACGTACACTGTCAAACAGACGAATAATCACCATACTACGTTTGTATGGAAGAATTACCGATTTGACACCCTTAAGACATTTGGTTAGTAACAAGAAACAAACTTAACGATAACAGTTCAACTAGGTCAAGTTGTGACCTTACAATCTATAAGACTGACTGCGTCTAATAATAGAATCATAGTTGGTTTTATATTAAGGTTGAGGTAAAAAGATTTAGTCAAGAACAATAACAACACAACGCCGATTTAGTAATTTTTTTCCGACTGTTAACAAAGTTGTATTAATCGACCAAAAATATTTTTTGTCAACAGAACTCATTTGTGTAAATAAAGCGTCAATAATAAACAGCTTCGTATCTTATTTACAATATTAACTGACCTCAAGTTTCAGTTAAACTTTCATTTACAAAAACAATACAAGTTTTGTCTAGGTCTACGACATTTTTATGAGTTTTTTGACACAACCTTGCAACAAAAAAACGTTATCTCAGTGTCAGTTATTATTATTTTAATCAAAATAACAACAGACGAAATACGGAATCGACTGTTCCTATCAATTTTAATAGCGTTCAGTTTATCTCCAATTAGTCGTAAAAATTAACATATTTTTAATTTAATTATTTCAACGTGTACCGTGAATGAAATTATCATACAGTTTCGGTTTGAAACTCGAATAAAACTGATTGTAATTATGTTTATCTAAATTGATTCAAACGATACAACCGACAACAATTTTAAATTAATTGTTATCAATGTGAACACGTCATTAATTTATCAATTACCATTCTAAGTGCTTATTTATTCAATTATTGTTAAACCCATCATTTGTACTTCAGTTTAGAAAGCTAGGATATCAATGGCGGCCACACCAAACGCCTACCTCGCCACTCGCCAGCCTGTTTTCCTAAACGCAACTTTCATCATCCATCATTCCCATCATCATCATCAACAACATTTAATTTTTGAAATGAAAACTTCTTAAGGCGCGTTGGGCATTTTTAAGATGGGAAAATACAGTTACTCGCGACACCGTCACCGACGCCTCATTTTTGTAAACGCGATTGTGCTCTTTATTTATATTACGTTACGGATCAATGTTCTACGCAAGTATTTTTACTTTAAAGGTTTTGGAAGTTTTTTTTTTTGTGAACGCGATTGTGCTCTTTATTTAGATAAGGTTAGGGACCAATGTGTTGTACAAGTATTTTTCTTCAACCAAGGCGATCTTGTTCAAGTTTTTTTCTTTCACCATTCTCCTGCATTTATCCCAATTTATTTGGGGTCGGCGCAATATCTTTTTCTTCCATATTTCTCTATTAGTCGTCATCTCGGCAGTCACCTCCTTTCTAGCCATACCATCTTCCACACAGTCCATCCATCGTGTCTTTGGTCTTCCCCTACTCTTATAGTCATCCACATTCATACTCAAAACTTTCCTCACGACATTTTCCTGATTCCTCCGCCTCACATGCCCATACCTTGACAACCGATTTCCGCACAACTTTTCAGTCACCGGTGCCACTTTCAGACTTCCTCTTACTTTAAACCCATTAAATAATTAGTCAGTGTGTCCCAAAGAAATCAATAAAACCTCTTTGAACTCTCGGCAACTACATTAGATTGCGTTAAAAACGTCCCATCCGTCTCTGAACTGATCAGTTGACTATCTCAACTTACAGAACATTTTAAACATACCTACTTCAAATAAACATATTTATTACGACATGAGGAAAGACGTTTACCGGTCATTATGCGTGTCCATTTTTAGACATTATCAAAATGATTCTAAATGCAACGGTATTCGCGTAAAATATAATATGACTCAAAAGGAGCATATCTATGATGACTGCACTTACAATGCAATAGAGGAAATTGATGAATACGTCTATAAGCATTAAGATTCATATTTGCATGTAGGTAGTTATTTCATTTACGAATTCTCGCAGCTGCTTGCACATTCTGTAGGTATTATGGTGCAGAATGTGCAAGCAGGTGCGAGGATTCGCTTTGCTGTTCAGCTCTGGCACAGTTCTTTGTGTCCCTTCCACAGTTTTTTAATCCATACTGTGTCCCTATAGACGATGACGAAAATGTAAACGAGTATTCCAGACAGATTGAAGCCGGCAATAGCACACATAAATATTATTATGGGCTTACGTTCTTTCCGACACACTTCGATGCGAACCTTCAGTTACATTTTGGTAGATTTTTTAAATTAATCCACTTTAAGACTCGTGCAGACTAGCGCGAATTGTCGCGCGACGTGACAAAGGTAATTAATTGTTCTACCGTGAAGTTTTCTTAGAAATTGTTTTGTTAGTGTCGGTCGCGTCGCGCCTATCTGCACATGGCTTTATTCATTAGCAAAACCCATGTAGTTTCTTAATTGGCTACTGGCAATTTACTGTGAGATTATTCTTTAATTAGCAACACCATGTAGTTTTTAATTGGTAACTGGCACTTTTACTCTGATATTAAAACCTCAATTGTTACCAAATCTACCAATAAAAAAAAAACATACCGCTGTAGTAAGAACCGGAGAGGGATCAGGCGAAGGCGGCAAGGGGGCATGCCCCTGCGCCATAGAGACTGCTACTGTCCCCACGAACACCGCCACCGCTAAGCAGACCGTCCTTTTCTTCAGCATCTTGACTCTGTAAATTTTATTTATGGCTAATTAGTATTTTTCCATTTTTTTTTTGTACATCCTACTCCCGCTCGAAGAGAGGAGGCCTATGTCCCAGCAGTAGGCACATTATAGGTTGATTATATTTATGTAAGTTTTTTTTTCATTTTTATAATTGGCGTGTTTTACAGGTATAGGGTGTGTCTAAAGTACGTCTAAAATATGGCTGGAAAAAATCGTGATTTTTAAAAAAAATCAAATAAATCACAATTTTTTTTTATCCTAATTTTTCATTTTATCATATAGTTTAATGTTTGTGGGTAAAACGGAACGGCCCTTGGGTGACAGAGAAAAAGGGAATCCCCGCTCAGTTTTGTAACTTCGCATGCAATTACCATAGTAAATTAAGAAACCCACACCCCCTACCCCCATGGGAAGAAGGCGTGAGTTTATGTATGTATGTATTAAGAAACCGACTGGAAATTGAAAAGTCTGAAAAACTAGTTTTTTTGTTCAAGCATTATAATAATGTTAATGATATTGAATTTTCAGATGTAAAAGGCTTTAACATGTAATTTCTAAATCTGTTTTTTATGTTGATTTCTGTCAAAGAAATTAAAATTAAACACATTTGATTAAATCATTGATTTTCACTGAAAAAATCATCATGATGTAATCATGCCAGCCCTGGCAAGTAGCATAATATTGTGAAACACAGAAGTAAGGTAACACAAAAACTAGTCTAGATAAAGGTGTTAATTTAGTTTCTCTTTTTTTTTAATTCAAAGTAGCGTTTTGTGGCTTAACTGACTGGTGGATATACTGTTATTAGGGAGAATATTGTCTACCCTCTTAAATAAAACCTTAGTGAATGAAAAGAAAATCCATAAGTACTTACTTATGGACTTTCTTTTAGCAAATTATGGGGAGCTCAACGCTCTTATGGACGCTGCCGCTGTGACGTGATCGCGGACGATTGAAAAACGATGTCAGTATATCTGGAGTTCTGTCAGATGACTGTATAAATCTTATTTTCTTTAACTAATGTAATTGGCAGTTAGCTGTTGCTGTTTTATATTACAGTAAATAAATAAATAAATGGTCCACCAGATATCTGTAGGTACTGTATTATCAAAACTAATTTGGTAGGTTTGAAAATACACCAGCTTTTTTAAGTAAGTAGGTACAGTAAAAATTTATTTTCATATATTGCAGGTACAGTAAATAAGATGTGACAGTTAAAATATTGGTGATCCTTGTACAATCTACCTTATATTAGACATGCAACATTATTATAACACGAGTGAATTAATATAAAATGAATAGTCATAAGACATAGATAAATTGTTTTAAGGTAGGCATTACAGATGAACAATAGTCGGCACCAGGTACCTACATTCATTTAATTAAACATTAATTCACATAATTATCTGTAATACAATAAACACAATAGGAATAAACTTAAATAAATTGAAACAATGTCATAATATTAGGTAAGTAGGTATGTCAAAAAATTACATTAAATTATTCAATAAATGCATAAGTCAGTATCATTAAGAATCGTATCGTTTCGTTCACAGAATATTACATTTTACAATTAATAATGCTGTCAGTTTGTTTTTAAAGTTTTGAATTGTGTCATTTTTAATTACGTTACGTATTTTATTATATATTATTGGGCCCATACTAATAATACTTTTTTTTGTAATACTGACTTCTATCCTTGCCAATTCTCAAGAATATTTACCTAATTGTTAAAGCCTTGGAAAGTAGGTTTATAAATTACTAGCTACGCCGCGCGGTTTCACCCGCATAAGTCTCGATCCCGTGGGCATATCAGAATTAAAAGTATCCTATGTCCTAACCTAGGTCATGGTCTACCCATGTGACAAATTTAATCAAAATCCGATCAGCCGTTTTAACGTGAAAGCGTAACAAACATACAAACACACAAAAAATCAAATCTTTTCTGTTTATACTGTTATATTATTATTATTATTTTAGAAAATTATAATATTAGTTTAGAAAATTATAATATTAGTTTAGAAAATTATAATATTAGTTTAGAAAATTATAATATCAGTTTAGAAAATTATAATATTAGTTTAGAAAATTATAATATTAGTTAGGTAAGAGAATATAATAACTACCGCCACCTATTAAATGCAGCGTGAACTATTTATCATACAATGCAAGGGAATTAAGTTTTTATTGCATGGTGTATTTTAATTACTAATCACTAGAACTAAGCAATTTGCATTATCTAGTTGACATCATTATTAAACTGCATGACATACCATAAACATCACGACTTAAAACTGTGGATTTGATGGATAATCTAATTTATGCTACGCTGTTTTTTATCCAGTTTATTATGGTTTTAATTAACTAAAAATACCATCAAGTGTTTTGTCAATAAAACTGTTATTAAGTCTCAGACCAAAGAAAACCAAGACATAGTGCTGTCAACAGTGAAGTGAGACTGGTTTCGTAAACATGTGTGCACTTAAGACACACAGAACGTGTTAAATCGCCTTAGAGAGGTGTAGTTTTATTGTAAATGTGTGCGTGCGAGCGTGTATGCACAGAGCGGAGGTGTAGTTTTAACATGCTTCACTGTATTGTTTGCAGTGCTATGTCTTGGTTTTTTATTTGGTCTGAGTATCAAGTCTCATGAAACTGTTGTGATTGTGTGTTGGTATTTTGATCAACTAATCAAAATACCAACACACAATCATAAAAGTTTAACAAAGGAGTAAACAAACAGTTACAATTAATTGATATTTATATACATACATATGTATATAATTGTTTTTTTTTATACTTAATACAGGATGTTCCTGTATAAATTTAAATAAAAATAAATATTTTACATACCAAGTATTTGTATAATAATATGTTTTCACAGACAGTTTTTGACATCCTACCAAGCCATACTACACAATCCAAAAGTTTTACCATTACTTTTCATAGACTATTAAACACATTTTATTTAAAGATATCAGTAACACAATGAATAAATTACAATGTTTGCAATGTTAAAATCAACCAAGCTAGACGAAAAAGAATTTATACTTTTTACAACTTAAGTTTTCAATAACAGAAATTATATGTTGTAAACGCTGCTGACTTATGGAAAGTGATGTTATATAAAATTTTAAACAAGTTTGTAGCCAATTCACAATTTATTACACAAACTTATTACAAGTTGAGGATAAGGAAATAAAAATATGTTGAAAACAGGTTTATAGCTAGAACAGTAATAATTTGAAGGGTATTTGAAAAGCAATGAATCATCATTCTTATTAATTTTATTGGTACAGCAGGTTTAAGTTTTTCCTGCATTGTGAGTGCACTTTGCATACATAGATTGACCCCTATGAAAATAAATAAATAAAATTGTAAACTTTGTTGAAGTCTTCAAAATAGTTAGTTAAACTACACTATAATTGTCTATGAAAACAATGGTAACCTTTGTGAACAAGTCATCAAAATAGTTTCTTATTTAAACTGCTCTTCTATTGTCTATGAATTTATGAATTGTAGTTGTATGTACAGTCTCACAAGCCCTTGTTAATTTTCATGGCGATTTTGTTAGTTTCAATTAAAGCCAGGTTAGAATAAGCTTACTATGAAGTGCACTTTATTATGAAACTATCCCTACCTTTTAGAGAAATAATGTGTGATGTTATATTATGTCCACAAGTTATGTTATGTTGTGACATACAATATAGAGGTAAAGTTTGTAAGTCTGAATGTAGGAAGTAATCTCTGGAAATACTGACCCAATTTTGAAAATTCTTTCTCTGTCAAAAAGCTACACTATTGCCAAGTGAGTGCCATAAGGTATGTTTTATAGTATAGTTGAATACCATGCAAGCAAAGTCAGAGGCAGAATCTAGTTTACTACACTTTACATCAATAATAGATTAAGCCACCATTAATTAGTAGAATGAAAACATAATGACCTGTGTGAACATACATTTTATATTAATTGGACACTTGTCGCCCGCAAGGCCAACACTCCAAAAATTACTGTTTTCACTGTATCAGTTACAAAAAAATTGTTACCATAAAGACTAGGAAGAAGTATGTAAATACTTTTAATTGCCAACAGTGATGTAAGATTAATTAATTCACAATGTTAATTGATAAGTTTCCATTAGTGCTAATGAGTAATTGATAAAATTAGTAACATTCATTATAAAATATGAATAATTGCCTCTTTAAGCAGTAAGCCGTTAATGGCTTGTACAGGTACTTTTATGAATTGGTCATTACTATTTTGATGTTAACTGTAGACAACCATATCCGCTCAACTGTTGATTTGCTTTAGAAGTCAATAACAATAAAAATTCTATTGTGTCTCTTTAATGACAGTTAAAACTCTTAATGGGATTTTTTATAAAAATCTTAAAAGAAATAAATGCATTGATTGTGTTATCTAAATTCCTTACCAACTGGAAAATCACAGTCAAAGTCTTACAATAATTTCTTGAAACAATAGGCAAATTGTGTTGGAAGAGGAGAGAGAGGTGTATCAAATTGTTTCTAATATAAATACTGTTAACATAAACACTAACAACCAGCGTGATTTTAGCCTCACAATAATGCGATAACAATTAATAATATACAGATATTCACTACTGAACACCGCTCAGAAGCTCACATAAATCACGGAGCGCGAGTTAGATATCTATTGAATGTAGTCAACTTTTAATATTCATTGCTAACACGCTTAGCGACTATACGAACAGGCATGACAATTTGATATCGAGTACCTAAATAAACTATTAATCGATTTAAATTCTTCCACACATTAAACAGAATTTGTGTAACACGCTTTGAAACGTCACCCTCTTAGCGTTCGACCGTCGACGTGAATGTCAGACAAAAGTACTTACATTATATTCCTAATAAACGCGAAGGCGATACGCACAAGTTACAATAAAAATAACGAACAGTTATTCTTATTTCATAGCGGTGCTAATTAATTGAATTTCAATACACTTTTTCTATAATAAATTCAACATTTTCGGTAACCAAAATCGAAATAAACTTGATCAAACTGAAGTTTCAGTTGACATTGACACATCACTTTGACCGACCGACTGACTGACACTTAGCGTAGTGTTGTCACGTACTTTCACTCTGTTCAGAAACTATAGAATTAAAACTCCTTTTTTTGAAGTCGGTTAAAGATTTAATGTGTATTACAGCCTTAAGCTGACGTTCGCATGGACCGCCACGCCTCTTTGTTGCGATGTTTTTGTGTAAAAACACATGGAGGAGTATGGATCACACGAAATCTGTCTTATTTATTTCAGAACGAAACTTTGCGTTAAGTACTACATCGAAAGCTTTGTGGACCATTTAGAATTTTAGACGGATCCAATCCAATCCAATATAGGCTTGTGTAAATAGAGACAGTCCACTGTATTGGATTGTCCTCAAGCTATTTTGCCTTTTCATTTTACTGGCTTAGTATTAGATTGTCTCGAGGATTGGCCTCGTCCAAATGGTCCTTAAAAGATGAACAAAACGCAACACAGCAATCACCACAGACATATCAAGTAAAATCACCCTAGGCAATCACTAGTGTCAGTTGTCAGACTGTCAGACTGATGCCAATTGAAGTTTGAGGTTATGTGAAACGGGGGTCAATGTATTCATAACAAAAATCAAACAATATACGATTAAAATGCCTCTTGATTACCGAAGATTCAACGGACCTGAAGACAGTATACCATACAAGCGTTTCACTAAAGGCTATTTGAAGACCTACGATGAACTTTACAAAGAGTTGCTGGATGATAAAGGAGTTCGTAAAGATGGGCGCGCTTTGTCCGAAGCGCGTAGCATGTGTATGTTTTGTATGTACTGGTTTGATTTTTATGAACTTTTGTGTATGAGAACTATGAATTTAACTTGAATATTGTATTTCAGTTGCTAGGACGGACATGGTGTCGCAGGCAAAGGGATCCTCTTACGTTGAACTAAGGAAAACAAAAGTCGTTTGCTCAGTGTTCGACCCGCGGGAAATCCCCCACCAGAATGAGTTCAGGTAATCAATTTCAATAGTAACTAAATGGTAAAATCGCACAATCTAGGCTGTCACAAACTAAGAGTAAATCACACTGTTGAATAAAAGTTTAGTAACTTTTGCAAAGTTTTTTATGTACCTACTTACATATAACATTTTAGCTTTATCTAAAATTCATTTTTTTTTTCCTAAAATCTATAGCATAACTCTAAAACTGTCCATGGCAACTGCTTTGTATTCCTACTCTCATTAATAAAATTTTATTTTCAGTCAACTTGGTCAAATATTCTGTGAGGTGAAATTCGCGCCATTTTCGTGTCCACGCAGACGGCGGCCGCACGTGCCTGATGCTGAAGAGAAAGCTTTGTCTGTTGCACTCAGGAAAGCTCTGGAGCCTACTGTGTGTAGACACATGTTCCCTAACTATCAGGTACCCAGGCATTGTTTTAAATTAAGAACATTAATGTGACTGCCAGTATTGTGGGGTGCATGTAATCACTATGCGTGATGATAGTAGAGAATGTATGGTGCACTCTACAAAGAAAGCCCTACTGGCCTATTAACCTTTTTGCTACAACATGAGCCATTCATTGAGTTCAAGTTGATATAACATGAAATAAAATTACTAGCTCACACAATGAAATGTACCTTGCAATAGTCTCAACGCCATTTGTAAATTCGCTCTTAAAACTTAGAAACAGTGAAAAAAAATTCCAAACCATTGTTAAAAATTCCATTTCTACAAATTCTTGGCAATTTTCCAAGGAAAATTTATCTCCAACCTCTTTGGTTAGGGGTTTCCCCTATACAGACCTAGTTGGAAGGAAAACACACTTTATACCTAGTGATTTATAGAGCACATTACCGTTTGTGTTATCTTTAGCTAAAGTAACATTATTATAATTTGATTAACACATATCGCACGCTTTAATAATAAACTGACCGATTATAGTTTAGGTCCTAAATGAGTTAGCATACAAAGAAATGTATGTATGTATGTATGTGGTGTAAACCATTATGCGTCGGGCGCTGTCATAGTAAACGTGTAGAGTTTTTATTTTAAAGCAACCAATTAATCATTGAGTCTGTTTAATGTAAAAATCGAAGGTAAGTTTTATTTAAATTATTCATAAAAGCATGACCTACAATACATTATTTCATTATTATTATGCTTTTTGACTGAGTTATAAGCCATTACGTCAGACAAGTCATGATTGTTAGTAAGGTCAGTATAATAATAAGCGTGCGATGTAATATGAATTAAAAAACAATAATATAGTTTTATATTTTTAATTAAGTATTTATTTATTCTAGGAACAAAGTATTTTTGTGTGAGAACTAACACTGATAAAGAACAAAGTGCTTTTATTTATGATTCACGAAATATTTGAGATGCAGCAATTCACAAGATACATAAGGTGCCATCCCAAATGACTTGCAAATTGAAGTATTATTTTATATATCACCCAGTCCCTTGTCTATTGTACTCATGAAGACACAAGTCATGTGCAATGAATGTCTAATCCTAATGAAAATATTTACTACAATGCTAAATAATTTTTTATTAACAAGCTCATGCTTTACTTTATTTACTTGCTTTGTTTTACTTCATAAATACTAAATGTCATCTTCTCTTACACAGGTTGATGTCTTCATATACATTCTGGAAAACGATGGAGCATGTCTGTCAGCCGCAATCAACGCTGCTGGCCTTGCCTTAGCAGATGCCGCCGTCCCAATGTATGACGTGATAACATCCTGTTCCATTGCCATAGTTGGGGACAGGATGTTTGTAGACCCAACAGAAGCTGAAGAAAATTTTGCTATAACTAGTCCAAAGACCGTTACTAATCATGGAGTACTAACACTATCAATGCTGTCCGAATTAAAGCAAATATCGGACTTCACACAAGTAGGGTCCATGGACGTTGAGTGCATTGCGAAAGCCATGGATATTTTAGAACAAGAGTGTGCAAGACTTGTACCTATGATGCAGAAAGTGCTTGTTGCAAATGTTTTAAAGTGTTTCGAGCAACGGAAGAGGTTGGAGGAGGAAGCAAACGAAAGAGAGCAACTTTTAAACGCCAAGATGGAGGAGTGGAAGAAATTATTAAATTTTGCATGAGATTTAATTACTGTGTTTTATTTTATTTACTTAATGAAGTATGTAACATGAAAAATCATGAAGTAGCTTAACTTTCACTTTTCCAGTAATTCCAGTTTGGGTAGTATTTTCGAAAAGAAAAGATCAACATCATTAATTGTTGTAAACTCAAAATACAAAGAAACTAAGCTAAGTAGGGAAAGAAGCTCATACAAATATTGAAATAACCGTAATTCTGACTTAGTATATAATGCGGAATATTTTGCAACATCACCATCTTCCATTACAAAAGACTTAAATCAAATAAATAAACAAGAACATATTTTAATCTTCAGGCTTCTCTGGAGGAGGACCGCAAGGTTGAAGCATTCTTTCCATGAGATTGAATTTCACTCTAGCCTTTGACTCGTTTTCAACAATAGCAAAGTAACTGAGAAGGTCAGGGTGTCCCATGTAACTGCAGCACGAATCTCGGTGCTGATTGGTTAACCATTCATATTTTGTAGTGTCTGCGTGCCCTGTACCGATGTATTTGCTCTGAAGATGCTCAAGTTGACTGTGGATATTGTATCTTTCACCCATTTTTACTGCAAAACAAGTTTTGAGGTTAGATTTCGTAAATGTTGCAGTTATTCTCCGAGGTCTTTACTTGATGTTCTATGATTATATTATGATTTACCTGTAGCTGTTAACTGGTTATTGCTTACACAAGTTTAATAAGATTTGGCTTTGTGGTAAATGTTTGCCCAACAAAGAAATGTCATCAAACGTCAACTGAAACTGACTGAAGTTGACTGAACTCAACTGTCAACATGGTCAACTGTCAGTCTGTTACTTTCAGTCACAGAATGTAAATTTAAAGGTACTCTACGAGCTTTCAGTTAGCAAGCAAAGGAACAACATGGTCAACAGTTAATCTGTCCCACAAAATTCAAAACAACAAACTCGACAAAACAACGACGCGGAGGAATTTTTCGACGTCATATTTTACTTTGTTAATAGTTTTAGTTAAGTTTGGATATTTTATTATGTACCTATGTTATAAAAAAATGAAACTAGAAAAAAAATAATTAGCATTTCTATCAAACTTTAATTTATACAAAACAGAATGAAACATAATATGTAACATCGCGGAAGCCCTTAACTAACCACTTTGAAAACAAAATCCCGTGTACACGATGACCTCATCTGCTACCTGCCCCGGTTCTATCTATAGCCACAAGACAATTCTTGTGCTATAGCAGCCGAGTGCTGGAAACAAGTATAGTCCTTACAGTTATTAATTACGATTAGTTATGACTTTTCGCGATCTATAAAATGCTGGCAACAGCTTTTTGTGACCCAAAAATATCCGAACGGAGTTTTCTAAATAACGCAATAAAAAAATGTAACTATGACTGCCAGGCGCCATTTTCAAATTTGTTTGATCGATTATTCTGCAGTTGCGAGAAGAATTTTACTTTAGAAATATGTATTTTTAAATAGATTTAACAATGAATAAACCACCGAAACTAACCGATTTAAAAGAGAGCGAAGAAAAAATACGTAAACAAGCAAAAACACTAATACGACAGAAAACCTCGGATGTCTTGAAAAAACAAACGCATTTGTTTATGCATGAAAAGGGAATAACTAAAATAGTAAGTTCCAATCATAGACTTTAATCCCCAACAAGCTAAATCTAATAAAGGAGCAGCTTTGTGGCTTTAAATACAGTCAGCACATTAGTGGACACCTGGACTTAAGACTTAGACGAAAATCGCCCATAGTGCTTGGACATAAAGACGCAGTCAATGTCAAATTGTTACCACATAATATGTGAACCTGCTGGCTCGTATTCGATTCGCCGGCGCGTAGCGGGCCACCCTGTTGGCGAGTTGGCGACATAACATAATAATATTTCAAGCTCATCCTTATTCATTCTCCGTTTTCTGCTCAGTTGGCGATTCAATAACATTAAAATTGTTGTACCTAAATCTTGTAAAGTTAAAGTTCGCGGGCACATTTCTTATGCTGGGGCTACATTGTAGCGTTTTCGCGAACTTTACTTCGTGCGCTCTCTGTTGCTCAGCGAGACGTCGAGCGGTGTGCGAGAGAAAGCGCACGAAGTAAAGTTCGCGTCAACGTGACAATGTAGCCCTAGCATTAAAAGCTAGCAATATCATCACAACGTAATTGCATCCACCAGTTTGTCTCTGCATCAGCCAAAGCCCAAAGGTTGACTATTAGAAAATGCGTATGGCGTTAAGTCCTCCTCTGTACATTGCTCTGCTGTCATTTCATTGCTTGAAGTTTAAAAGTAAATGGTATACATAACTTTAATTAAAAACAATACCTATTCACAACATACGTTTTTCAGCCTGTTCCTAAGAACCCAAACCACGTAATATACGCGTACTATCACAATAACTTACTTTCAAAAATCGAAAATATAGAACATTTATACAACGTGACCCATCTACACTTGCAATGGAACAAAATTACCAAAATGGAAGGTCTGGACTCGATGCATTGTTTAAAAAAGCTGTATCTCGGTAACAATAGGATCAGCGTCGTAGAAAATTTGCAAGGTTTGAAGTATTTGGAAGAATTACACATAGAAAAGCAGAATTTGGAGAGTCCAGATGCCCTGTACTTTGATCCGAGGACCCTCATTTATATTGGTGTTAGTATGAACTTTTATCAAACTGTAGTAAGTACGATTTTCTACGCCAATTTTCTTTATAACTGCGATGTTTGGTTTTCTAGGCCTCCCTTAGAATTCTGAATGTATCTGAGAACAAACTTTCTGATATGACATGGGTCAAGCCTCTGAGGAGATTGGAGGTGCTTGTGGCCAAAAAGAATATGCTGCATGATCACCAAGTAAGTATCTGACTTAATGAGAACTTGCTACCTATTGCTGGCACAATAAGCTAAAAAGTGTAAAAACATGGCACATTTTCCCAAACCTACTACGTTCAAAGAGCCTGTTTGGCATCTAATGCTTCTGTGCACTTCAGACCGTTGCTGATAACCTGTGCACACTGCTGAATTTAGTGGACATAAATTTTCTGGGCAACCCCATGAATAGGAAGCATCGGTATAAAGAGACAATCATCGCGCGGTGTTCGCAACTACGTATGTAAACTCAAGTATTTGGCCTTTTTGTATTTACATTACGTCTTCGTCTAATTAAGTTTTATGTAGAGATATTTCTTTTTATATGACGCGACTTATATTTATTGCAGGCGTGCTGGATACCATAGTCATTCATAATACGTCGAAAACCTTCATGCAGAACTTTGACAAGGTAGTTCGACTGCGTCAACTACATGAAAAGAACAAAATCGAGACGACCCGCAAGGGGGTCGACGAGTTCTTCGATCTCAATATGCTGCCCGGACCGAGGGCTCATAGCGCTCTTTCTATTTCTGAGTTCTCTAACCAGAAACCTAAAAGTGAGTATGTCCAATCCTTGTAGCTTTAAAAGAGGATTTAACCAGACGAATTTTGAGCTAACAATTCAGTCTGGTAATGATTTTTGTCGGCCGAATTTCCATGTGACCTCCTTTTCGGTTATGACGTCATACCACTTTAGTATTCCACAAAAAATATGTTTTACGACATTTATAACTATAAGCTAACATGAAGCCGCATGTGTTCCAAAGAAGGCTACGTGTGGTATTATTTGATCCTATTGTTTTTGTTACAGTATCAGCATTCGATTCTACCTATACGTTTATGCCTCGTGCGTTTTGGCGAACTCGAGCTAGGCCCTCTCCCCGTGAGGGCATAGCGCCGCCGTTGGAACCTCCGCCGCCACCAAAACAGCCCCCACCTGAAAATGAAGGCCCTCCTATTAAGGGAATATTGAAGAAACCCATGCCTATGAAATTTATTTAAAACAATTTTGTAACTAGTATTTATTCCACAAAATCTCGTTTGTGCCTGATTAAAATATTTCTTGATAAAATGCTTGAGTATAAATTCTCAAATAGTAGCTTATTTTGCTTTTCATGCAGCAGATTTTTAAAGCTATATTTTACTGGGACACATAAAATTTGAGTGGTTGCGACTATGGTTTGTTCGTGTCTGGCCAGGGTTTCTATATGTCGTCTGTTGATAATATCATTCGCTACCACATTGGGCCACGGTGTATTCCATCACTAGCGTGTAAAGTATGGCCATAGCCCAAAAGTAATGTAGATAGTAAAGTCACGGTTTCCTAGAAGAGCGGTGACCGTAACGTAAAGCCGTAACCGTAATACCCACATTTGTTTCTAAAGACATTGTTTCAGTGACGTCATTCAACATTAAGTCACCGCTCTTCTAGGAAACCGTAGCTTAACTTGTGCCTTCTCGAATGAAAAGGGATGAATATCCCACGGAGTATGATGAATCGATCATTAATTAATTTCTAATGCTGGGGCTACATTGTCGCATTGTCTCGCGCTCTCTGTTGCTCAGCGAGACGTCGAGCGGTGTGCGAGAGAGAGCGTGCGAAGTTTAGTTCGCAATAATGCCAAAATGTAGCCCTTGCATTTTAGTATAGCAGATGTTATTGGTGATTTTATGCTTCTTTACAATATACAGGGTGACTGGTAATTTGATCATTAATTAATTTCTAATGCTGGGGCTACATTGTCGCATTGTCTCGCGCTCTCTGTTGCTCAGCGAGACGTCGAGCGGTGTGCAAGAGAGAGCGCGCGAAGTTTAGTTCGCAATAATGCCAAAATGTAGCCCTTGCATTTTAGTATAGCAGATGTTATTGGTGATTTTATGCTTCTTTGCCGGTACCAATATACAGGGTGACTAGTAACTTGATGTATTCCTTCCAGGACGTGATAGTGTGACCCATTTGCAACAATTAAGCACCCCATAAAGCCTAGGTGAAAATTCATGGGAATCGAGAAAACCCAATTTTTATGTTATTTTGAATTTTTTCCAGAATTCGTCATTAAATATCACTTTTCTCTAAACTCTCAAATAGAATGGCCTTCATTGCTTTTCCATGGGATACCTAATACATTAATACACTTTTCGATGTAACCAAATCTTCTAAAACATCAAACAGGTAAAAGTAAAAGGAAGAAGTTTACTAACAAATTTCAAAAATCATTTAAGTACAGACGCCAGCACATCAAGCTACCCTAAACTGTCAAATTTACCCAATCAACTTTGAACCTTATACTTCAGCGATAAAGTTGAAAATCTATTAAATAAATATGACAGATTGTAGTAGCTTGATGTGCTGGCGTCTGTACATGAACTTTGACACCAGTTATCTCGAAATTTTACTATGGCATTAAGCGTACAAATTACGGAGAAGACATCTTCCAGAAGAAAAGAATCAGCTTACAAATATTTAAAAAATATTTAGAGGTGCCGATGAAACAGTCGATAGTGCTGCCAAAGGTCGAACTTGCTCATTGTTGAAATACTTAAAAATTGTGAGATTATCGGATTAACTTATTTATGCCATCCCACTTCTTCCTACCCTCCCAGCATTCCAACAGATGGCAGGCAATCAGGTCGTCATGACCAGATTACAAGTCGTGGAACGACTTTTGAGTTTTTAACATATGCATTATGTTTAAACACACGCGAACTAAGCGACAAGTGAACCGTGACCAGCGAGTAGACCGTGAGTCATGTTAAAAACCCAAAAACCACTCCGCGACTTGTTATCTGGTCATGACGACCTGATTGCCTGCCGTGTGTTGGATTGCTGGGAGGTTAGGAAAAAGTGGGATGGCATAAATAAGTTAATTAATTCGATTATCTCACAATTTTTAAGTATTTCAACAATGAGCAAATTCGACCTTTGGCAGCACTATCGACTGTTTCATCGGCACCTCTAAATATTTTTTAATATTTGTACCTCGATAAGTAGCTGATTAAATGAATATGTCTTTTCCGTAATTTGTACGCTTAATGCCATAGTAAAATTTCGAGATAACTGGTGTCAAAGTTCATGTACTTAAATGATTTTTGAAAATGGTTAGTAAACTTCTTCCTTTAACTTTTACCTGTTTGATGTTTTAGAAAATTTTATTACATCGAAAGGTTTATTAAAGTATTAGGTATCCCATGAAAAAGCAATGAAGGCCATTCAATTTGAGAATTTAGAGAAAAGTGATATTTAGTGACGAATTCTGGAAAAAATTCAAAATAACCTAAAAATTGGGTTTCTCGATTCCCATGAATTTTCACCTAGGCTTTATGGGGTGTTTAATTGTTTCAAATAGATCACACTATCACGTCCTGGAAGAAATACGTCAAATTACCAGTCACTCTGTATACCAACCAAGAATTCCATGGTATCGACTTTTTAGCGGTCAGCTTTCAGTAAAAAAGAAACTGAACGCACCTTTTGGCTGTCATTGTCTGAATATGTCGGTGTCAATGTCACGTCAAATTCAAAAACACTAGGTTATGTTTACAAAGTGGTTTACAAAAATGTTTGCATGTATTTGTAACACAAAAAGTTAATAAAAAATAGAAAACAGAAATAGAAACCATGAATAACATACTTACTGCAGCTTACCAAATTTTAAATGAAGAATCATCAGGTAAATAGTAACTTTAAGCCTTAAAAATCGTCCTAATAAAATGTCGACGGAGCATAACTTATTTTTTAAATTCTAGCTTTATATTTGGGCAGTAGCATAGCAGAAACAAATGATTTAGAGCCTCTGCAGTTCTATAGAGATTATGTGTCGAAAAATATCCCAGTAGTCATACGAGGCCGTTGTTCTCATTGGCCGGCTGTGGCGAAGTGGAATGCTGATTATTTCAGGTAACAAATGACAATTCAAACCCCGAAACCAGTTAGTATTCGGGTAACTTTCAAAACAAGTTGGATACATTTACTTCTTCCGAATCTTTCTTTACTCAGCAGTGGGACATTCTAATTCTAGGCCAGTGGTCGGCAAACTCATTAGTCAAAATGAGTTCTTATGAGAGCCAACTTTCTGTGTGTCCAAACTGTCTCAATACACTTTTCATAATCCTTAAAACTCCTATCCTCTTTCACTCCACAACGCTTCCTAAAATTAACTTGCTAAGAAGTAGGATCCTTTCATCATCATCATATCGGCTATAATAATATGATGAAGGCATCTTACTTATTAACAAGTTAACATTGAGAAAGGTACAGTAAATGATTAATTTTTGAATGTCCTGTTTGTTTTTTGGTGAAAATACTTCAGAAATAAATCTTTGAAATATAGTTTGAATTTTGAATAAAACTTCAAATCTTGCTTAACCTCTCGAATGCCGTAATTACAGACACAATTAAAAATCCATTGTGTCTCGTGTAGATCTACGTTCCGGCATACCAAGGGTTAATGAGCGAAACCCCGACCCTCGCGCGTATGTATACGCTCGCAATCATCGACATTTGTACAGAGCACTCTATAGGCAAAAGAGTCGCAGTTTGCTGGCCACTGTTCTAGGTTCTAAATATCCACATCCACCCAACTGTGCACTACTTTATATTAAACTTAGGTTAGAAGATCTCTTCCAGGTTTTCTACACAATTAAGTAGACTTTACTTCTGTTTTTCAGAAAAACAATTTCAAACAAGACAGTGACAGTAGCAGTCACACCAAATGGCTTGGCTGATGGTATTACTAGAAATGAGAAGGGAGAAGAGTACTTTGTTACTCCTTTTGAGGTTGATATGACTATGTCAGCATTCCTAGATGGCTTGGAACAGAAAAAGTATGTGTTTTTATAATCAAGTTATTATAAAGTACTTGTTTGCCAGAACTTCTTGGGTGAATATAGAGAAAACGAATTTTCCCAGATAGAGACCTAGCTAGATCAATTTTTTGTCCCCGTAAACCCCATATTGTATCTTTCATTGAAATCGTTAGAGCCGTTTTCGAGAATGTGATGACTAAATATATAAATATTGCTCATTTAATAGTGTAGTAAAGGATAGTAGTTTTTAATTAGTTTGTAAAATACTACATGTCAATGTGGTTCCCACCTACTAGTAAAATACAAGCCACACTCCCACACCATCTTTCTTGGTTTCTTTTTAACCACAATGAGAGGAAGCTCTTGGCCTGCATCTCACCTGACGGTAAGTGATGATCAGGCCGAAGATGGATGCGAGTTTCACCCGGAATCCTCAACCACAGAGGAACTGGCTATCTATGCTGTTAACATTGTTGTTATGGCGACAGACTTACATAAGATGGTGGTAGCTAGCCAGGTGGACTTAGAACAAGCCCTACCACTAACCAAACCAAGCAGGAAATTTTGCCCCCACTGGGAATCGAACCCGGGACCTCTGGGTCTGAGACAGGTGGTATACTAACCACTAGACCACAGAGGCAGTTATAATGAATTTGATACAAAAAGACCATAATGTAACAACCTTTCTGCACCAATGTAGAACTAAAAGCAACAAGTCTTGACCAGCACTATTGGGGTTGGCAAAATATCGTCATCATAGAAAGTAAAGAAAGAAAATAAATTTATTGTATCCAGTTTAAGGCACACAAAATGAGAACACAAAAAAAAAACAGAACATGCTTTTATCATCAATGTGTCCCACCTCCCACCGAAAATTGATTTTTAGCCGAAAAATGAATACGAATAAGAAGCTTCGGCTTTAGTCTTATTTTCGGCCGAAAACGGAAATGATTTAGACATTAAAAAATATAATGATTTAGACATTAAAAAATATTGATATTGCCACTGTACACTGAAATCTTGTTTGTTTTTTTTACGCCTAGGGAGAGAAAGAGCAAGTATAGGGTTTAAAGAAATCACGAGCGAACCCGATTCACCCCGAAGTTAGTCGAACGTCACTTGATATTGCCGAGCTTTACAAAGTAGGCCGAATGACGCACGACAATTCACGAACTACTGATTTCCGGCTTGGCCAAAGCTTCGGCTGGTTATGACCGAATCATGATTTTTTGGCCGAAAATGTCCGAAAACTAGGCTTCGGTCGGTCACTATCAATGATTAATGACTAGGTGTCATCCTCACCACCATTGGATAAATGACTTTATTTCATGTTCAAGAACTTCATCTTTATTTATAAGTACTTGACAATATTATGTTCCAGACATAACTACATCCAGTACATTCAGAAGCAGAACTCAAACTTAACAACAGACTTCCCTGAGCTCTTGCCGGATGTGTTCACAGACATACCGTTTGCTAGTGAAGCCTTCGATAAGAAGCCGGATGCTGTCAACTTCTGGATGGGGGATGAGAGAGCTGTTACCTCAAGTAAGCACAACAAAGTTCTCTACCCAATGAATTTTCTAATCTGAAGGTCTAGCTTAAATACGCGGAGCAAACGTTACGCCAATAAAATCTAAATCGAAAATACAACCGAATTATTTTCAAACACAATTAGTACCTATCTCTCATCGATATGTCTTCAAACGAAATCAATATTATGTGCCAAACGACTATTGTAAATTAAAAAATCGTTCAAATTTACGTTACGTTTATTCGGCGCGTTCCTGCTAGGCCTGCTGATAGATCTCTAGGCGCGCGCTTTGAAAGTGCGCGTTTATATTTAGATTTTCTTACATAAGAAATAGGCCCTGAATTGTACTGATTAGTGGTCCATTCCCTAATGCTAGCACATAACGCCTCCCGCCCTGCCGTGCTGCTGCTGCTGTCTGCTGTTGACAACAGCCTGTTGTCCTGCGTATTTGCGAAAATATTCGCTTTATTTCATTAAAACAAAATGGACTTTATTTCTATTAGAGATAAGGTTTATTTTATACTTTCACGGTAGCGCGAATAAATCTGCCTCTATGCAGCAACATTACATCAATACTGGGCTTTTTATTCCAGTGCACAAAGATCCTTACGAGAACATCTATTGCGTGATCGACGGTCACAAGGACTTCATACTGATCCCTCCCACAGACCTGCCCTTCGTTCCTTATAGGCGGTACCCACAGGCCGAGTTCACACATAAGGATGATAAGTGGGACATTGTACCTGTGAGCCCTAATAAAGTAAAGTGGGAGGATTTGGAGATAGAACCTGTATGTGATGAAGAGTTAGATCATTCTGTGGGATTGCCTTGGATAAGTATAGGTGAGATTTTTTCTTGGTTTACCATAGAACAAAAGAACTTAAAAAAAAAACTAAATTCAAAAGTCATTTATTTAAACTAGGCTGAGAATCAGCACTTTTCGAACGTCAAAATTACATAAGACAGTCCCCTAAAAACGCCCACCCTTCACCACTTCCTAGTGCCTTTAGCTGGAAAGAAGAAGTGGCGCAACAAACTCCCCAGCAGCATAGTTGTCTGAGAAAAAATGATTCTATACAATAGTATGCAAAATAATTGACATAAGAGCAATACTCCCTCTTCGAAGGCGTTCAAAGTAGAACTGTAACATTACAGTTTCGAGACGTATGATACGCCCAGTTCCGCTTCTATACGTATATTATCTACGCCATTATACTGGGTAAAAATGAAAGCTTCTCGAAAGAACATCATCTTGAGAAGTATTGACACCATAATTATTATGAAACTACTTCTTTCCATCGCCAAGCGGCATTGCTATTTTGAAACATAGAAAACAAAAGTCAACATCATCTTACTCTAGTGATCAATGGTCGGCAAACCGCGGCTCGCGAGCCGCATTTGGTCTATAGAGTGCGGCTCTGTACAAATGTCGATGTGCGAGCGTAGAAACGCGCGGGGGTCGGGGTTTGCAAGATTGAAACTATATTTCAAAGAATTATTTTCGAAGTATTTTCACCAAAATTTAACAGGATATCGAAAATTTATAATTTACTGTACGTATCAAAGTTTTTCAAGGTTAATAATAATATGATGATGATGAAGGGATCCTATTTCTTAGCAAGTTAATTCTAGGAAGCGTTGTAGAGTGGAGGAGAGATTAAGAAAAGTGTGTTGAGACAGTTTGGACACAGATAAGATTGGCTCTCATAAGAAATATTAGTCGTTATAGTATTAATAGTACCTGGTCGACCGAGCTCTGCTCGGGTGAAAATAGAAATAAACATATCGTCCAGGTATACCAACGTTGTATCACATTCCCGAGGCTGTGAAAATAGAGAAAACAAAGTTTCCCAGATATGAGACCTACCTAGATCGACTTTTCGCCCTCGTAAACCCCCTATATTGCAACTTTCATCGAAATCGTTTGAGCCGTTTTCGAGAACGTGATTACAAATATTACTAGTTTAATAGTATAGGATATTATCTACGCCATTAAACTGAGTGAAAATAAAAGCTACTCGAGAAAGCTCCCTACCAAAGAACATCATCTTGGGAAGTATTGACACCATTATTATTATGAAACTACCTCTTTCCATCGCCCAGCGGCATTGCCATTTTGAAGCATACGAGAACAAAAGCCCATCATCTTGCCCTTGTCCCATGTTTTCTCCTCTCCCTGTCAGCCATATCCTATATTATGAAACGAGTAATATTTGTATATATACATTTGTATTTACGTTCTCGAAAACAGCTCTAACGATTTCGATGAAAGTTGCAATATTGGGGTTTACGGGCGAAAAATAGATCCAGGTAGGTCTCATATCTGGGAAAATTCGTTTTCTCTATTTTCACAGTCTCGGGAATGTGATACAACGTTGGTATACCTGGACGATAAATGTTTATTTCTATTTTCAACCGAGCAGAGGTCGGGCGACCAGGTACTTACACTTTAAATACTCATGAAGTTTGCGACTTTTGTCTGGTTTGGTATTAGTTTCTCTGTGTGCTGTGTCTATTAACAGTGGTAATCACTTGACATCAGGTGAGCCATCAATATTTATACTAATCAATAACACAATCAAAATCCTCTTACTTTCAGACCCTCTCGCCCCCAACCTAACAAAGTATCCAGAATACAAGAACGCTCACGTATACTCCGTCCGCCTCAACAAAGGAGATTGTCTATACCTGCCTAGTCTATGGTTTCACCATGTTAGGCAGAGCCATGAATGTATAGCGGTTAACTACTGGTATGATATGGACTTTGATATTAAGTACTGTTATTATAAGATGCTTGAGCAACTCTGTCAGAAGTATTGAAGGATAGAAAGAAGGGTTGTTATCACATATCTTGTGACAATTATGATATTGTGAGGTGAGAGGTGCTTAACACATTTTCGGGTCGGCACATTGGATTCGGCAGTATTTGTTGAATAACAAAGCCGACCCGGACTCGTGCGGGTCGACAAACTTCGTTCGGCATCTATACTCGCTTATTTCATGTTTGGATCGGCTCGACATAATTCGGGCAATTTCGAGCAGCTTTTTTCCGAACATACAACATGTAATTTAAAAAAAAACCGGCCAAGTGCGTGTCGGACTACGCACAATGAAGGGTTCCATAGTTGAGATGAATTTATCCCAAATACAAACTTAACATTGTAGTTGAAATACATGTTCTCCCATACATTCCAACTGCAAATGTAAGTTTGTACGCACAATTTTGAGAGATTTACCGTGTTATTTTAAGACCATAGACTTCTTATAGGTTTTCCTGTAATCTATGAGTAAAGAGCCATACTCTGTAGTTTTTTCAAATTTTTGGTCCAGTAGTTTCGGAGATAAGAGGAATGGTCAATTTTCATCGAATAACTTAAATATCTTTAAAAGTATTTATTTTAAAATTATATAAAAAATATGTTTAAAATCCTCGTAACAAGCCCTTTCATTTCAATATGTCACACGGTACTGTTAGCAAAACTTTTTTTTAATTTTCTTGTTTGCCCCCCAAAAGTGACCCCTATATTCAAAATTAATTTATTTACGTTACACGTTCGTGTTTGGGCCACAGAAATAAATATGTGTACCAAATTTTAACTTAATCGGTCCATTAGATTCGGAGAAAATTGGCTGTGACAGACGGACAGACAGACAGACACACGAGTAATCTTATAAGAGTTCCGTTTTTTCCTTTTGTGGTACGGAACCCTAAAAACCTTGTCCGATTCGTGAGGGTGTTATTAATATTACGTATCGTACTGAGATTTTATTTAAATGAAAACGGTAAACCTAAGGGTAAGCCTAATTTTTAATGGGTTTTGGGGTAATTTTGGAACAAAAAATGGGAATTTTTAAATAGCAATAATTTTTTATTATTTTTCGGTAATTTTATTGCAGTACCTATGTGCTCCTTTCGGATCGGACTGGGTTTGTTTTACGTATTGTTTATACTCTATATTCTATTTTGTGCTGCCCGGCTATGCCGAATCATGTCGACCCGACCATGTGAAGGTATAATAGTATCCCTCGTATCAATATAGTCGTTGATTAAACTGAACGTTATTAAAGGTTATTTAGTTCTAATATTAAGCTATACAAAAACTATATTGAAATTATATTTTATATGAGTTGTTAATAAAAACGAATAAAACGACATTGCACATTATTTTATTAAACATAACAAAACCAAACAAGAAATAAATATTATTGAGACCGGTTTTGTGGTTTCTGACGCTTTTATCGCACTCAGAGCTTTTATCGCCTGTGGTGGTCTCACTTTCTGAAATTAACATATTGTAATACTAAATACTTATAAATCGTTAGAGGGACTCCTGGCTAAGGCCCGGACTCCGCCAAAACGGAGATGTGCGGAGATGTCCGAAGCGGAGACGAGAAGAGATGTTCTTCAGCTAGGATGTATCCACGCAAGCTGTGTGGAGATGCGCATTGGCTAGACTTTAGCGGAGATGTGTGCTAACTAGAGCGGACATGTGTGCTGGCTACAGCGGTGATGTGTGCTGGCTAAAGCGAAAATGTGTGCTGGGTATTGCGGAACTGTTACGGCGCTGCTCACTGATACGCCGCTGACATCTGTTCTCGTCTCCGCTGCGCGCCGTCGCCAGCTTGCGAGGTACAGCTCACATCTCCGCTTTGTACCGCCGCCGCCCAACTCTCGGCGAGGCACAGCTCACACCTTCGCTTCGATCACGCCATACAAATATGATACATCTCCGCTCAGTGGTCTCCACTGAAGCTGAGTGGAGACGAGATGTGTGAATAACGAAATTCTATTGGCTGTTTAAAACACATCTCCTCTCCTCTCGTTTCGTCTCCGCTTTGGTAGAGTCCGGGCTTAAATGATAATAGCCGCACTGGTCGATTGAAGGGTTAAGCTACGCCCATCCATTACATATCGAGACCCCTCCGTGCCTCTGAAAGCACGTTAGGTCCCGGCTGTCATTCGTAGATCTTTGACAGTCCAACACGTCGCAAATAACTGTCAAATATTTACCTGTTTTGATTAATTTGGCAATATTACTGTACCTATATTGCTGCGGCCGCGTCTGCGTCTATCGTGACGAAGCATGCGTGCCGAAGCTCCGTATGTTTTGCTCGCTAAAAAGTTATCGCGCTAATGCGTTGGTCACATTAGCGTTAGCGCGCTAAAACCCATTTATGTACCCGGACGATAAGTGCTACATAGCCCGAACTATCGCGACGATAGCCGATAATGGTTGGTCACATCTGTGTGTATCTTATCACTGTGCGAAGCTTCGTCACGATAGACGCAGATGCGGCCGCAACATTATGGAAATGTGAAATATCGCTAACTAGTGACCTAAAGTGCCCGATGGCAATAGGCTCGCCCCCTAATACATGGGACTTAAACATAACTGGCGAAATGTGGGTGTCCCTACTACAGGTACACCTCTGCCCAACCCTTCGGGGAAACAAGGCGTGATGTTATGTTATATTATACTTAGTGACCTAAAATATTAGTAATGAATTGCAATTATAACACTGTATTTGAGATTGTAACCGTTTTAGGTGTAAAAAAGGCATTTGGAAAGATTCCAAATACTTTTTTACATCTATAACTAAATAAGTATTCGGTGTTACGAATATTGCATTTCATAATCAATATTTCATACAATATTGCCAAATTAATCAAAACAGTGAAATATTTGACAGCTATTTGCGACGTTGCCCACTCTTTCAGAATGCATGCTCTTAGACCATAAGGAACATTACTAATGAGTTTTTCAAAAACCGTCAACTTGCCTAATCAGCGTCTACAATTAAATGGAGTCGTTCCTGTTTTTGTTGAAATACCAATCGAACGGTGACTTCGATCACTAAACCTATGATCCTACTTCAACTTGAGAAGTGACATTACCACTAGGGAAAGTACGTCCAAAATTACATACCTACGGACAAAATAACACACTGGCCTTTTTTCGAAATTGGTGGGCTACAATGCTGAAGTTATCATATCATCATATGACGTCGCCTATGTTGGGATACCTATCAAGTTATTAGCGTCATTGGCTCAGTCATGGCCGGTGTATCTGATATGAACGTGTTTTGTGCGCGTCAAAATTTATTGTTTGGATGAATTTCATCCTGTTTTTGATGACTTACGCAATTTTATTACATATTTTAATGTAAATTGTAGTATTATACTGCATTATTTATAAGTATAAAAATATATATCTCGTGTTTATAGAAATTATGAGTTATTTATTGTTTTGATAACCTGTGGGGCAAAACGACATATGCGGATGGCTCAGACTACGATAATGATCCCAAAAAACACAGAAAAATGGAGAAGATAGGTACAGAAGACTCATTAAGTTGAGGACGAAGATGTAGAAGATTTTCCAGTTGCGTCGAACGGTGTCGGCGATTACTGCACATACCTACATTGACTGTAACGATATTTTTTCTCGTTCCAAGCTGGCATCGGTGCACGCTGGTTCTCTTTGGGCTCAGACATCATGTGCTGAAGACCAAAACTTCGTCTGTTTAATATGTACCTACTTTACAATTTTTGTGTTTAATGTGTATGTCATTTTGTCCGTACTATATGGACAAAATGAATTTCCTTAGAGGTTGTGATAAGTGATGTGCCGGATCGTAAAAAAATGTGATCTGCGGATACGGATCATAAGGGTCTACATCCGCGAATACGAATACGGATACGGATCTCAATTTTCTTCAGGTTCAGCAGGAATTATTTATGATTCTCATCGTAACTGACTTTTGGGAGGCAAAGCTGCCAATTTACTCTTTTTGAAATACAATTTACCATTACTCAATATTAATTATGACGTAATTTTTTTTAAGTTCTTAAAAACAACATAGTTTTAATTGATGTGTTAACTCACATAATTATTTCAATAAGCATAGCATAAATATTAGAGGTTTGGTCTCACTGCAAAGATAGTTTAATTACTACCTTATAACTTAATTTACTGGTACTTACTCTACTTGCATTATACATAATATTATATAAGATCGGACTATGAAGAAAAGGAATTTCAAAAGCTAAATACAACCCTAAAAAAATGTGGGAATCTGTTCGCAGTGTAACTGATACCAAAAGCGTGCGCTCGACATCAACAGAACTATCAATTGAAAACTGCCCCATTAAGTCCATCACCAAAATTAACACGTTCTTTGCACTTTGTTGGTATAAATCTTGCAAACAATATACCTAACTTGAATTGCCCTCAGTCTGTCGACATCCACCAACAAAATACAGCCAACTCAATGGTTCTTCTGGAAACAGACGAAGAAGAGGTTAATTCAATTATAAACAGCGTTCGGATTGACAGTGCTACGGGCTGGGACGGCATCCCACCAAAATTGCTAAAACACGCTAGCCACATTCTGGTTCCACCTATCACACGTATATGCAACCTGGCAATATCCACAGGTATATTTCCCAGCGCTCTAAAAAAGTCATCGTACATCCCATATACAAGTCGGGTGACAGAAACAGGGTCACGTACTGTCGTCCAATTTCAGTCCTTCCAGCTATCTCCAAAATTCTGGAAAGAATAATGTACAAACGCCTTAATAATTACCTAAACAAACACAAATTTATCTCCCAAAACCAGTTCGGTTTCAGACGCGGATTATCCACAGAGGACGCGGTGACATCTTTACTGGATTTTGTAGTTGACAAAATCGACAATAAGTTCAAGTGTCTAGGAATCTTCCTATACCTTTCGAAGGCGTTCGATACAGTGTCTGTTCCTCTACTTCTTTCTAAGCTTGAATCCATAGGAGTGCGAGGCATTGCTCACGACTTATTTAAAAGCTTTCTTACTGATAGGATGCAGTGCGTTAGGTTGTTTGCTCAGTCCTCTCCTTTTTCTGATCTACGTCAACGAACTCTGTCAGCTAACCCTTCCATCCATAAAAATAATAGCCTACGCGGATGACGGCAATTCTATCTTATGGCCGTGATTGGGCCTCAGCTAAAGAGAGCTGAAAAGGGACTCGGTGAAGTGATGTCATGGCTGGAGCAAAACAGTCTCACACTAAAGGTTGCGAAAACTAATTTTATCACCTTTGGCTCAAGACGTTCCACCCTACCACAACACGGTTCGCTATCTATTGAAGCCCACAATTACTCCAACCCTCTTGCCCTTTGCACATGTCCCGTGGTAACTAGAGCACCAGTGGTACACACGGCTACACATCAAGCTATAGATTTCCAGTATAAGCTGACCTCGCATTGTACGGAAATCCTACACAAAAAAATAAACTGGTTTTGTATAGCTTTATATGTAGCCGTGTGTACGATATCTCGGCCTTCAATTAGATGCCTGCCTATCTTGGAAAACACACTTACAAACAGTGTCCGCACAAATGCGAAAACTTATTTTTCTATTTAAGAAGCTAAGGGCAAACAGCGAAATCCTTAAGATTGTTTACTCGGCACTAGCCGAATCAGTACTGAGCTATCGCATCACTGCCTGGGGAGGAGCCGCTAAGACCGACATAATACAGGTGGAACGAGCCCAGAGAGCCGTAATTAAAGTCATTCTTAAAAGATCCTTTAGATTCCCAACGCGGCAACTTTATCAGGACTTTAAAACACCAACGGTTCGACAACTATATATACTACGCGCAGTCATACGAAAACACGCGACTCTTCCATACAGCGTAAATAACAGCCCGACAGTAAGAAGAAGACCCAAACTGGCTTGTCCCACAACACATACAAAAACTACATTCGCTAGACGTCACTACCCTTACCCAGGCCTTGAAAACGTTACCAATTCACATTAAAAATAACGTTAAGTAACGGTATTTCCGTAGAGATACCTGGATATCGGTACGATTTGGTAGTGTTACTTAGTAGCATAACATAATAATAACGTAAAAAATTGCGTTAAAAATTAACGGTCTTTTTAATGTTGTTGTAAAAATAGCGGTAAAAATTACCGGTATTATTTTGGTTATTTTATGCGACGTTGCCGTTTATTATATTAACAGTATAGTATAGCTGGAGCCCAGAGATAGATTATCCCTAGACGAATCCGAATAACCCCTATGTAAGTATGTTCTACGATTTTTCGTAGTTTTCGAGTTACGAGTTTTTTTTAGTTTTATTTTTGAACAGTTTCTGACATTAAAGATATTTCTGTGTACAGTGATGTCGATAGCATAAATGTAGGCTAGTTTTTTTTCTGCTCGTTACGGGTGGATAACAGCAACCAAGTATATTCACAAGAACAAGCACAACACAGAAATAGCAAAGAGAATATTAAACGCGCAAATAGTCGTATGGCAGTCTTAGTGTGGATGCAGTCTGAAATTCTTTTGCGATTAGACGAGAGCGACGGTAACAAAACTAACTCATAACGATAAAATTTTCGATAGCGTAGATTTTAACGTTACATATGTTTAACGATAAAATATGCCAGATAGGTATAACGTTAAATATTATAACGTTATTTATTAGTTAACGATATCTGCATCAAAAGGCCGTAACGATACCATATTTTTAACGGTATTTCAAGCCCTGCCCCTACCTAAGTGCCCTCATATACAATAAAATACTTACATCAAAAATATAACATATATACACTAAACACACACAAATGTAAAAAAATAACTAAAGAATTCCTCCTCACCCTAGATTATGATGAAACAGAAGCACTGATGAAACATCTATACAAATAAATAATTATTAATTATTATTATTAACATCACGAACGCTTACACACCCACAGACACCCCAAATCACTTTCCCTCTTATTCACAAAAATCGAGCACAAATTGTAATATCATAATAACGTAACATGCATTGTATTTCTTCTTTTTGCTAAATAAATTATTTCTATATTAAATATGATTAAATTTTTTTTTACTAATTTGGATTGAAGTCAACAGTATTTCATTGCTATATATCTTTAAAATTACATATACGTAATGAAATTTATTAATATAAAAGATCCGTTCAAGATCCGCCAAAAAGTAACGGATACGGATACGCAGATCTTTTTTTTCCCTCGGATATCCGCGGATACGGATACGGATTTCCGGCACATCACTAGTTGTGATTAATTTAAATTATATTTTTACATGGTTCCTATTCAATTACAAGTTTACGTACCTAGGTTACAACTAATGAACCAAAGATGATTATTCAAACTAAACAACTATTATAACTAAGTTATAAAGATATGTGTATGTCATTTTGGACGTACTTCCACTATTTTTGGGTACACGTTGGACCGTGGCATGGTGTAGTCTTGCATCTTGCAGATCCCGCCCGGCGAGCATATCCCCACCACGTTCTGTGATACGCACACACTGCCCGGCGGCCAGGCGCGCAATGTGGTCTTGTTGCACAAGTAGCCTTCGCATAGACGGACTGTCACGTTTGCTGAAATATATGACGGAAGGATATATATATGAAGAGATTTCTCGAAGAAAATTCGGCGTCTGTATTTTAGACTTCTCATCTTCTCAATCGCTATATTATATACAAGTACAATTTTAACAGTTAAAATTTAAAAGACCCCCCGACACAAACATTTCCTCATTTCTCTTTCCTGCTCCATCACCAGACCCTGTTTACCATCTATCTATAATCTATTCATTGAGACCATTCCAATGAGCCCAAACACGATACCTGTGCTGTAAGTTGGTAAGGGAGTTGGGTATCCTGCAAATTCCAGGTGATGCTGCAGCATCAGTTCAAGGTTACTATGTTCTTCTAATATCATTGAAGTAACATAATACCAAAGGAGAATGGCCAAAAAAAAAACCCAGGCTCGGCGCAAAAGTTTTATATCTTATATTTTATATCTTATATTTTAAATTCAATTTAGTGTAGATAATCTTATTCTTCTTTATTCTCAGTTGTCATCAGTGCTGAATTCAATGACTAACATATTTTATTTGCCCATTGTAGTTGCTGCTGGCGCTCAAGGCAAATAAAGCTTTTTTTTTGTAAAAGCTATCAATACCTAATTGTGATTATTTCTTATGATAATCGTATTAGGTAAGCCTGCAGAAAGTTAAAAGCACTGGTATTAGTACTTAAATGTAAAAAGTAATACTGTAATATTATGATATCAATCGGTTATGATAGATAACGATGGCTGTTGTAATACCATTGTAAAACTTTTTTAAATAATGTGTTATTATAAGTTGATTATATTTAATAACACATTGTTAAAAAAAGTTTACATTACTTTTGTCTTTTTATCTATATATATAAAATTCTCGTGTCTCAATGTTAGTTACCATACTCCTCCGAAACGGCTTGATCGATTTTTATGAAATTTTATAAATATATTTGGTAGGTCTGAGAATCGGTCGTAATCTATTTTTCATACCCCTAAGTGATAAGGGTGATCCACCCCAAACATAAATAATTTAAATGGCAAAACAACGTTTGCCGGGTCAACTAGTATGTATATATATTTTAATACTAATGCCAGTATTTTTACTTTCTACAGTCCTTCTATTATAATACATAAACATAACATCACGCCTTGTTTCCCCGAAGGGTTGGGCAGAGGTGGTCCCTGTAGCAGGTACACCCACATTTCGCCAGTTATGTTTTAAGTCCCATGAAATAGGGGGCCAGCCTATTGCCATCAACCGGGCACAAATCCAGACTCAGAGCCGACTATCTATTATAATAATCATAAGAAATAATGTCAAATATTGCCAGATTAAAAAAAAAAACATTATTTTCCTTGAGCGCGTACGCAACTTTAATGGGCAAAAAAAAACATACGAGCCACTGGATTCGGCAATGATGACAACTGAGAATAACTATAATTTCATCTAAAATCTGAGATATACAATTTTTGCGCCAGGCCTGGGTTTTTTTTAAGTGAAAACTTCTTTAGGCGCGTTGGGCGTTTTTGAGATGGGACTAAACCATTGATTTCGCGACACCATGACGACACCATTTTTTTGACGCGATTGTGCTCTTTATTTAAATAACGTAACGGATCAATGTTCTATGCAAGTATTTTTACTTTAAAGGTTTTGTAAACGCGATTGTGCTCTTTATTTATATTACGTTACGGATCAATGTTCCGTACAAGTATTTTACTATAAAGGTTTCGGAAGTTTTTTTTTTTGTAAACGCGATTGTGCTCTTTATTTAGATGGTTACGGACCAATGTTCTATACGAGTATTTTTCTACCACCAAGGCGATCTTGTTCAAGTTTTCACTTCTGTCGGCACTCCCGGAGTGCCACCACTTTTTTTTTGTATGGGCCGAGGCCATTCTCCTTTCGAATCGATCAGACCTGTGGAAGATACTCACATCCATTCATCAACTAGACAAGAGCTGATAAACTTCAAACGGCAGAACCGATTGTGATAAAACATGTAATGTTTATTAATTAAACCACGCTGGTAGAGTAACACATTTATTAACATAGGTACGTTTCTTATAAACTCAACTCAAACTCAAACTCAAACTCAAAGCATTTATTTCAATTAAACCATTTACAGGCACTTTTGAATTGTCAAAGAATCGGTCAGTTAGTCAGAAAGTTGAAGCTAGTTGCCCATTCCAAAACGTAGATCTCTATGGAGAAGAACGGGCAAGAAACTCCAAGGCCACTCTTTTAAATATAGATATTACAAAATTCTGGGTACATTATTCTTGTTGCTTCTATATGTGAGAACAATGTACAAATAATAATCAAAGCAGTTGCAAATATATGATTAAAAATAAGCCCTGGCAGATAAGAGATGACCAGTCTCAACTGACGGCGCCCGTTCACGAACATGACGCGTGGATCAGCACCATCCAGCTCAACCATTTTGTAGGGAACCGAATGATCCAACACACTCGCCACCATCAGCGAGACATTTAAGTGAGCTTGACATTCTCTCAACTGCCATGCTCTTTCAAGTCAACATACATCTTAATAACATAGTAAACGGCTCCATGGTACTCACATTTACAAAAATCTAAAATGCTTCTAAATTATACAAAACTATAGTTTGCAATGTATTTAAGAAATTAATAGAATTTTACTACCAAAAAGTAAGAAAATCATTATTATCTAATTGGAGCATTGAACAATTTACTTGGTAAAATAAAAAATAAACATTAAGTTTGTAATGTCAAAAACAGAATTTAAAAAAAGGGAAAGCAACTCTTCCAAATATTAAAATTTTAACTAGTGAGCCCAAGTGGCTGTGGAGCAGGACCAGCATTAAGCCAAGCATTTTTATCTACTATATAATCATCCAACTTATAATATGCTTGTCTACATAGTGTGCGTTTAATGCATGTTTTAAATTTCTTCTCATTTAGTTGAAGAATATCGAGTGGTATTTTATTATAACATTTTACACAGTACCCCATAAAAGAAGTGTGAACTTTAGACAATCTAAAACGTGGTTGATCTAATTTGTTCCTATTTCTAGTGTTAAAATTATGCCTGTCACTTATCTTACTAAAAAGGTGTAGATTTTTTCGAACATACATAATGTTTTCATATATATACTGACAAGGTACCGTCATGATGTTAATTTTCTTGAACAGTTCCTTTAGAGATTCGCGTCTGCGGAGGTTGTAGATGGCTCTGACGGCCCTTTTTTGCAGAATAAAGACAGAATCAATATCTGCAGCCCGTCCCCACAGCAAAATACCGTAAGACATGATGCTATGAAAATAACTAAAATAGACCAGTCTCGCGGTATCCACGTCTGTTAGTTGGCGGATTTTCCAAACAGCGTAAGCGGCTGAACTTAGCCGCCCTGCAAGTGATGTTATGTGAGGACCCCACTGTAGTTTGGAGTCAAGCGTTATCCCCAGGAAAACCGTCTTTTCGACGAATTCTAGTGTCTCCTTATTCAATACAACTTGACATTCACTACTTCTAACATTCGGTAACGCGAATCTTATGCATTTAGTTTTCTTCTCATTTAATACCAAATTATTTACAGTAAACCAATTATGGACCATAAGCATAGCGTTATTTACGTCGTCAAGCTCCTGTGCATGTCTGTCTACTTTAAAAATCAGTGATGTGTCATCAGCAAATAACACCATTTGTGGTCGATTTTTCAGTAAATTTGGTAAATCATTTATATATACTAAAAACAGGAATGGACCCAATATCGAGCCCTGAGGTACACCCATTTTGACTTTTAAACCCAATGAATTTACACCGTTTATTTGAACTTGCTGCAGTCTATCATTCAAATATGATTTTATTAAGCTCAGCGCAAGTTTATCCAGACCGTAATGCTCAAGTTTCAAGAGCAGTGTTTCGTGATCCACGCAATCAAATGCCTTGGATAGGTCGCAAAAGATGCCTATTGCATCTCGTGCCTCTTCCCATGCATTAAAGATGTGTTTCAATAAGGTGACACCGGCGTCGGTTGTGCAACGTCCTTTGGTGAAACCATACTGTTGATCGTGTAGGATGTTATTACGATTAAAATGATTGAGCATTTGATTTAACATTACTTTTTCAAATACCTTGCTGAAAACCGGCAAAACTGATACGGGTCTATAATTATTAGTATCTTTTCTGTCCCCGGATTTGAAAAGTGGAATAACTTTACTGTATTTCATTAAATCCGGGAATATCCCTTGATCAACACACAAATTAAATATTAAAGCTAAATAGGGTGCAATTGTCTCAATAATTGATTGACAAACTTTAGTAGACATGCCCCACAGATCTTCGGTAATTTTGATCTTAAGTTGCTTAAAAGCCTTTATAACGACCACAGGGTTTATATGTTTAAATTTAAATTCCACAGGGCAGGCTGAAACATTCGTTTTTAATAAATCAATCGCAAGTGAGGGGGAGGAATTTAAAGTTTCTGTAGTTTTAATTGGAATATTGGTAAAGAAAGTTGCAAATTCCTGAGCAACATTGATGTTATCGCTAATAAGACCGCCGGAAGTGTCTAGTGTGTAATCTGTATTATGTCTTTTGTTCTTGTTTGTTTCATTGTTGATAATTTTCCAAACTGTCTTTATTTTATTGTCTGCCGATTTAACCTTGTTGCTAATGAAAGAAGCTTTAGCTGCTTTGCAGATATTTTTAAAAGTTTTAGAGTAAGTAGCAACATACTTATTAAAAGTTTCCGTGTTAATATACGGCTTAAGGCCATACAGTTCAAATAATGTTTCCCTACTTTTCCTGATGCCTTTAGTTGCCCAGTCACAGAATAAAAACTTAGGGCAAATAGTTTTAGTTTTTTTCTTAAAAGACTTATTGAACTCTGTTTGCACTAATGAAAAGAATTGTTCATACAAAATATTGCCATTGGACATATTTAGACCCTGAGCACTTAACTTACTAATTAAAGTGCTATTAAACTTATTTAAATTACCCGATGTTATTGGTCTAGTTTGTATCTGCACTTTTAGTATTGGTGTGTTAGACTCAAAAATAACGGTTTGACCGCTGTGATCAGAAGGGAGATAATTTACAATGGCTTTATCTAAATAATCGCAGCAACAAAAGACATTATCAATACATGTAGCAGTAGTCGAAGTTATTCGCGTTGGTTCTAAAAACACATTTGACAGATTGAATGATTTGAAGAGACTTAATAATCTACTGCTATTTGAATTATTTTCCAAAATATTAATATTAAAGTCACCACAAATAATTACTGATTTATTACCAGTAGTAAGTTTTGCCAAAACATCTTCCATTACTGATTCAAATATAGAGTAGTTTTGATAATTTGGAGGTCTGTATACGCACACTATAAAATGCTTATCTAGCTCAACACAGGACAGTTCAATGCTATGTTCCACCGATAGTTCAACTATGTCATTACGAGTCTTAGATTTTATACAATTTTTAATTAAGATTAGTGAACCTCCACGTAGCATTGATTTTCGGTTAAAACAACTGCCCACACTGTAATTCTCAAAATTAATTAACATTTCATAATCTTTCAACCAATGTTCAGTTATACAAATAATATCAAACAATGTTTTTTCTAAAAGCAATTCAACTTCTAAATATTTGGAAGAAAAAACCTTGAATATTTTGATGAAACAATTTCAAGGAATTCTGCTTAGCCCCTTTTTTACAATTAACTAATTTAGTGCTAGAAGATACCTTGTTGATGGTGAGATTAAAAACATTGTTACTGGTACCTTCTGTTGTCTTACTGACTAGTTTAAATTACTAACCACCTTAATATTAGTATTATTACTAATTTTTGTGGTGCTAATTACATAAGACTTCGACATACTACTTATGTCTGAGGTTATATTAAAAGCTAATAGCGATGCTATTTGACGTCTAAAACTAATAGGCAGATACGCAGTATCCCTAGTCGACTTTAATTTCTCAACAAAAGTGTTGGTGTCAAAAAATATAAGTTTGTTACCAAAGTGATTAACTAAAAAATGCATATGGTTATTTAGCATATGTATATTATGATTTTGCCTACTTGACAAGTGCTCAAAGTATGGAAAAGCACACAATATTATTTTCTGACAATTAATCTTCAAGATTTCAGTGACACTGTCAGTGATGTCATCTTTTTTTACATTAGTACTATTGCCTACAAATACAGAAATAATGGCTTTCGGATCATATTTACACCCTGTTATTGATGAAATTATCTCTTCGTAGGATTTCCCTGGCATACAATAATTAACTGAAGATTGCCTCAGGTCGTTACTTAATAATTTACCTAACCCTCTCCCTAAACTATCTGAAAACATAATAGAACAATAACAAATATAAATGTACCTAACCCTCTTCATAAGACGTGCTTACAAGTAGTCATGCCTCGGGCGCGTTCCCTTTTATAAAACTTATGCCTATATTAAGCGCGTTCCAATACTGACATAATGCCATATGTTACATCTATCACTTTTTATACGAAAAAAAAACTTTTTTTTTAACATTGTTTAATTTACTTACATTAGTTGTGTTTCTTTACAACTATACTGTTTACATATTTCTAACTTATACTTTACTGACAACCAATTATTACAACAACTACATTACATACATAGTACAACTATCATTGTTGCCTACGAATACCACTTTTATACTAATTTTAACATTCTATTACCAAACTGTAAGATTTGTCCAGTAAAATTTTAAATCCACTGAATCATCAGTCATCACACTCAGCCCTTGTTAATCAGCAGACTATTGAGGTCGTACATAATATGAGGTCCTGGTGTACAAACATCCTTCTTTATGATCCAAGACATCATAATTATGATCTGAAATTATTATTTTTGACAATTTTCCTTTTAGCCATTTATTACATTTAGGTTCTTTTTTGAACCATACATCTTGTCCTATTCTAAAGCTGTGTTTGTTTCTTACACTTTGATTATATTTTTTCTCATTTCTTAGTTTTACTTTTTTAAATTGCATCTCTACATTTGTATTTAATTTTGGTTTCAATTATTGATAAGGAACTGGTAATTTGGTCCTTATGTTTCTATTCATCATCAGCTGTGCAGGTGATAAATTTGTTCCAGAAACTGGTGATGCTCTATACTGAAGCAATGCTAATCTGATATCTGTGTTATTCTCATTGCATTTTGTTAACATTTTCTTTGCAATTTGGACTCCGCCATCCTATTGGACTGTGGGAATCTAGGACTTGAGAAGTTAAATTTAAAACCCCATTGTGATGCAAACTCGTTGCATTCTCTAGAATCGAACGGTACATGATCAGACACAATCTCTGATGGTACCCCAACCTGTGAAAATTTTTCTATTAAACTATTTATTACATTACTCGCTGATTTACTTGTGATTAATTTTACATCTAACTATTTAGTTGAGTAATCATAGATAACTAAGTAACTCTTTTTTATAATCCATAATATCCACTCCTATTTTAGTAAACGGTAAGTCCGGGATGTCATGTGACATTAGTGGCTCTTTTATGTTGTTGTTTTGATAAGTTTGACAAATGAAGCATTTTCTAACGAATTCTTCAATATGTTCATCTATCTTTGGCCAATAATACAAGTTACGAGCAGTTTGTTTCATTTTAGTAATGCCTATATGTTCATCGTGCAATTTCTTTTGGTATTATCAATCTGTTATTCATGAAAATTAAATTGTTATCAATTGTGATGTCCTGTCTAAATTTAAAATAATATTTAATAGCATCTGGTATCTTGACTTTTTCTGGCCACCCATTTTTTACCCTGTCTGCTAATTGTACTAATTCCTTATCATGTAATGTGTTCGATATTAATTGTTGTTTTTGTTCTCGTGAACACTAAATAGGAAGACAAACCTATACAATGCACTACTTCAAACATGTACGAGTCATCACTTTCAGTTTCCTCAAGAGAAGATCGAGACAACAAATCTGCAACATACATTAGTTTTCGTTTTAAATATTTGAATTCGAGATTATATTTTAATAATTTTAACTTCAGTTTCTGTAACCGTGTCGACGGTATTTTGTGAATTCCCTTTTTTAATAATGTCTGCCATAGTTGTAATAGTGGAATTTTTTCATTGACCAGACAACGCTCAATAATTCCTTTTCTATCTGTGATTCTTTTTCTGCTGAGGTTAATCTTCTTGATGCATAACTTACTGGCTTGCCTTCCTGCATCAAACAACATCCTAAACCATCCTTAGATGGATCCTTAGATCTTTATCTCTAACTTACTATTAAAATTTTGTAATACTGGTGCTTTACTAATGTTATTTTTTATACTACTAAATTCATTTTCATGAACTTGTGTCCAGAACCTTTCAATATCTTTTTTGAGTAGCGATTGCAATGGTGCTGCCATGTTGGCCAATCCTGGTTCAAACCTACGCAAGTAATTAATCATTCCTAATATTATTTGCAACTCTTTTTTATTTTTCGGACTTTTGAGCTCAAGTATGGCTTTTAGTCGGTATGAATCTATTTTCATTCCATGTTTAGAAAAAATGTGACCAAAGTATTTTACCTCTTCTAGTTTATACTGAAATTTACTTTTATTGAATTTAACATTACAATTTTTAGCACGGTCTAAAACTTGTGTTAGGTAATATTTTATTATGTTCCTCATCATTGTTATAACATATAAGCAAATCATCGCAGTATATTACAACCCCAGGGATGTCTCCAAAGGTTTTCTCACTATATTTAAAAAAAAATCTGGGGCTATGGAAAGACCAAATGGCAACCGTAAGAATCTATAGCAGCCAAATGGACTACTAAATGTACAAGCTTTTTTGATTCTTCCATCAATTTAATATTATAAAAACTACCAGACAGGTCAAGTACTGTAAATACTGATTTATTACACAGCTTAGTTAATATTTGTTCTAAAGTTGGAATCAAATGGTAATTTCTTATTAGTACCTTATCAAGCTCTTTAGGATCAAGACATAACCTCAAACTTTTATCTACTTTCTCTATTATAACAAGATTGCTTACAAAGCTATCAGGCTGTTCTACTTTCTCAATAATCTGCTGATCCTCCAAGCTTCTCAGCTTTGCAGCAAGCCTCTCCCGCAATGCATGAGGACTCTTTTCGGAGGTCTTACTACTGCAATAGCTCCGGGCTGAGTGTGTAGCTCCAGCGGAGTTTCAAACTGCCCAACACCCTGAAAACGTTCACCATATTTCTTAATAATCATGTCTTTGCTTTTAATGCTATTAACAGTTCTTAAAATTTCTAACTCTCTTAGTGAGCTTAAGCCCAGGGTTTAAAGTTTTCCTTAATTATTACGAACTCTGTGTCAAACATTTTCCCAATTTTATTATATGTCTTTAAGACAGTTTTACCTAATGGAAATAAGTGTGTTTCCCCAAAAGCCTCTAACACTATATTTGTCTCAGACCATTTAAGCGTATCATCAATGACAATTTTCTTTAAGTCTCTTACTGACAAGACATTCACTTGGGCCCCAGTATCACATTTAATATCCACATTCTTATTTTCCATTCTTAATGTTTGAATCCACTCATTGCTTCTAAAGTTATTATGAGAACCAATGTTATGACACAGTTTTACTAGTCAGAAATTGTGCACATTATTATCTGCATCCCCATTGTTATCACAAACCCTAATTTCATTTATCAGTTTACACCCTTTTTTAAAATGATTTGGTTTTTGACAATTAGAGCAAATTTTTCCATAAGCTGGACAGTTTCTTGGCCAGTGCTGTGTTCTTTGTAGGAATTTTTAGAGTCCTTGTTAGAAGCATACTTTGGTACCCGCTGACTGTTGGACATCAGTGGCCACTGTGCTCCGGACAATATCCACCACCGTTGTCTGCTGATGCATCATCTTACTGTGATTATTTAACAATTCTGAAGCCCTGCACATGTCCACTGCTGTATGTAGTGTTAGATTGTATATTTCCAAAAAAAAATCTGCAATTTCTTATCTTGAATACCTAATACAATATGGTATCTGATCATTCTTTCTTGTTCTTTGAAATTGCAATTTTTTACCAGTTTTCTTATTTCAGTGTAGAACAAATCGAAGCTCTCACGTTCTTCGTTTCGGCACCGATTCTGTACTGCTTATGTTTCCTCACTGGTCGGTAAACCGAAACGATACCGCACGCGCGCACTGCTTTCATTTAGAATTCCAAATTCAAATTAATTCTATTGGTTGGCGAGCCCATGACCAAAATTATTGCCTCATCGTTTTACGAACAAAATCGTATAAAATCGATAGATTTGGTTATTCAGAAATACAAAAATCCTAATTTTATAAAATTTCCGCCTTACTTCTGACCTGACCGCATTATTAAATATATGTCAAAAAAAATATTTTCAACAGTTCGGTAATAATCAACTGTTTTATAGCAATCTGTCTGATTTTCAGAATGTAGTTGAACGATATATTTTAGATACCGAAAACACAATTTTCAGAAACCAGTAGCGTCACACGTATAGTCCGCGCAATCCACGAAGACGCGCCCCACTCCGCTCCGCGCCGTACTAGAGTTCAGCTTACAGTACAGTAATCGCGGAGTGGGGCGCGTCGTCGTGGATTGCACGGACTATACCTACCAAGGAGACTATAATTTGAGAAAATTAAAAATGAGGCAAAAATAAAACCTATAGCATCCCGTCTGAAAATCTTGTTTTTATGTGAAGATTGGTCTGTTGATGCGAATGTTGGCAACGTCGCAAATAGCTGTCAAATATTTACCTGTTTTGATTAATTTGACAATATTACTGTATGGAAATATGAAATATTAGTAGAACACTAGTTAGGAGTGTTTTTTGGCTCCGTGAAGTCCAAACCATCATTTTCACGTGGCGGCCGTTATTTGGTAGCGGTTGTGTCGGCCGCTATGTGGAGGCTGTTATTTGGTGGTCGTTATGTGGCGGCTGTATAACAGGCGGCCGTAATGTGGCGGCCACAATGTGGCGGCCGCTATGTGGCGGTCGCAATGTGGCGGCCGCTATGTGGCGGTCGCAATGTGGCGGCCACTATGTGGCGGTCGCAATGTGGCGGCCACTATGTGGCGGTCGCAATGTGGCGGCCGCTATGTGGCGGTCGCAATGTGGCGGCTGCTATGTGGCGGCCGTTTTGTTACGACCGTTTTGTTGCGGCCGTTATGTGGCGACCGCTACTTGTGCCGGCCGCTATGTGGCGGCCGCTATGTGGCGGTCGCAGTGTGGCGGCCGCTATGTGGCGGCCGTTTTGTTGCGGCCGTTATGTGGCGGCCGCTACTTTAGTGGCGGCCGTAATTAATTTGACAATATTACTGTATGGAAATATGAAATATTAGTAGAACACACTAGTTAGGAGTGTTTTTTGGCTCCGTGAAGTCCAAACCATCATTTTCATGTGGCGGCCGTTATTTGGTAGCGGTTGTGTCGGCCACTATGTGGAGGCCGTTATTTGGTGGTCGTTATATGGCGGCTGTATAACAGGCGGCCGTAAAGTGGCGGCCGTAATGTGGCGGTCACAATGTGGCGGCCGTTATGTGGCGGCCGTACTGTAGCGGTCGCAATGTGGCGGGCCATTGTGTTGTGCCACATAACGGCCGCAACAAAACGGCCGCCACATAGCGGCCGCTACATTACGGCCGCAAAAACGGCCGCCACATAACGGCCGCAACAAAACGGCCGCCACATAGCGGCCGCTACATTAAGGCCGCAACAAAACAGCCGCCACATAGCGGCCGCTACATTACGGCCGCCACTAAAGTAGCGGCCGCCACATAACGACCGCAACAAAACGACCGCAACAAAACGGCCGCCACATTACGGCCGCATTTGTGGCGGTCGCAATGTGGCGGCCGCTATGTAGCGGCCGCTGTGTTGCGGCCGTCATGTGGCGGCTGTTATAAGGCGGCCGTTATTGGGCGGCCGTCATCTAGCGGCCGTTATGTGGCGGCCGTAAATTGGCGGCCGCAATTTGGCGGCTGTAATTTGGCGGCCGCAATTTGGCGGCTTAATGTAGCGGTCGCAATGTAGCGGCCGTTGTGTTGCGGCCGTTATGTGGCGGCCGTTACGTGACGGCCGTAAAGTGGCGGCCATAATGTGGCGGCCGCAATGTGGCGGCCGTTTCGTTGCGGCCGTTATGTGGCAGCTGTTATATGGCGGCCGTTATTTGGCGGCCGTCATCTAGCGGCCGTTATGTGGCGGCCGTAAAGTGGCGGCCGCAATTTGGCGGCCGTAATGTGGCGGTCGCAATGTGGTGGCCGCCGTAATGTAGCGGTCGCAATGTGGCGGGCCATTGTGTTGCGGCCGTTATGTGGCGGCCGTTACGTGGCGGCCGTTTTGTTGCGGCCGTTATGTATGTGGCGGCCGCCATGTGGCGGCTGTTGTGTTGCGGCCGTTATGTGGCGGCGGTTATGTTCTTCTGACTATTCTTTTCAAAATCTGTGAATGCAGATCAAAATGTTTCAAAAAGTTAAGGACAGACTGAGGATTGACTGCTTAGATCCATAAAAAAAAAAAAACGAATTATCTGCAATATAACCATAACGCACCTTTTGGCTAGCCCTTTTACATTTGCAGTTTTCTGCTCATCCCCCACATAACAAATAGCACTATAAAGTCTATTGTGACGTTTCCATTATTTGACTTATTGGATTATTTTTATACCAATTTTCAAGTTAACCAAACCACCAGGCCACCTCCCCTGTCCTCCCCTGTAAAAATGAATACCCTTTTTCACCCAATAGGGGTAGATTTAAAAAAATCCCTGATATACGATTTTATTTATTTTCAATCATAAGTTTATTTTCAATCATAAGTATAATAAATACTGAGTTTCGAGTTAATCAAAACGCGCGTTAAATTTATTCCATAGTTTAGAAAAACTAAAAATGGCAATGTTTATAATTTACTTAAATAAATTCGTGCCAAGTTTCAAGTTTATTAACTCAAGGAATAAGATTTTTCATACAAACAAAATTCTCCGTTTCACCCCCTTAAGGCGCAGCACAGACGACACACTTTTTGTGCGATCGAGTCTGGTATCTTATTCGTAATGTGAGCTACGGAGTAAAGATTCAAGTTAGTGGTTCCTGTATTTAAATTTTAAAATGACAGAAATTACTATCACGCGACACATAAAAAATAACCTGCATGCGGAAAAACATCGGGGACAAATAAGAGATTATGTGCGCCACAGACTCCATCGCACAAAAAGTGTGTCGTCTGCGCTGCACCTAAAGGTCGAATTTCCAAAAATCCGTTCTTAGCGGACGTCTACTAACTATGAACTACCTCCCTACCAACTTTCATCTTTATACGTCAAGCGGTTTTCGAGATTTCGTGATGAATGAGTGAATGAGTGAGTGACCTTTCGCTTTTATATATTTAGATGGAGAGTGTATACACCTTCTTTTTAGGGTTCCGTACCTCAAAAGGAAAAAACGGAACCCTTATAGGATCACTCGTGTGTCTGTCTGTCTGTCTGTCTGTCTGTCTGTCTGTCTGTCTGTCTGTCTGTCTGTCCGTCTGTCACAGCCAATTTACTCCGAATTTAATGGACCGATTAAGTTGAAATTTGGTACACATGTGTATTTCTGTGACCCAAACACGAATGTGTAACGTAAATAATTTACTTTTGAATATAGGTGTCACTTTTGGGGCGCAAACAAGAAAATTAAAAAAACAAGTTTTGCTAACAGTACCGTGTGACATATCAAATAAAAGGGCTTGTTGCGAGGATCTTAAATATATTTTTTATATAATTTTAAAATAAATACTTTTAAAGATATTTGATAAATTAAATAAAAATTGACCATTCCCCCCCCCTTATCTCCGAAACTACTGGACCAAAAATTTTGAAAAAAATACATAGTATGGCTCTTTACTCATAGATTACAGGAAAACCTATAAGAAGTCTATGGTTTTAAAATAACATGGTAAATCTCTCAATATTGTGCGTAAAAACTTACATTTCGTCGCTCGGCATCCAAAAGGCCCATCTCTCTAGCTACTATAATATCAAATCAAAATATCAAAGGTGTTTGACCGTCTGCTTAATACACAAATAAATAAAACTGTAAATGTTCATGACAACCAATTCTGGTTTCGGCGTGGTTTGTCAACAGAAAGTGCAGTGTTGTGCCTTAAGCATACTATCACATACTTACTATACACAGCGTGGGACGCCGATTTATGCTAGGTTCATCGATTTATTCAAGGTTTCTGATCAGGTTGCTTATGACGTATTGTGGAGAAAGATGGAGAAGGATAGGTTGCCAACGGAGCTTATAAACATCTTTAAATAGTGGTATGGTAATCAGATCAATAGTGTACGATGGGCTGGAACTTTTTCCAAGCCATACAGGTTGGAATGCGGGGTGAGGCAGGATTGGCGAGCTCAGCAGCACCAGAGTGGGTTGCTATATAGATGGTATTTGTGTAAATAATATTAGCTATGCAGATGATATGGTGCTTCTGAGCGCGTCAATCTGTGGTCTCAGAAAGTAATTGGTCGCCAAATGTGAGCAGTATGCCAAAACACATGGTTTGATGTAAACCAAAACAAACAATAGGTCGGTGCTGCCCCGTTTTTGTAGCGCATCGGGAATATTCGCGGACGCACATATTAATTGCTTTTACGCAACGATGCAAATGAGGTGTGCATCCCTGGTACGCAGAGTACGGGCCAGCTCCAACAATATCGTTAGCAGTCTGGATTGCATGTACATCAATCACTGCAGTGCCGTCTCCCATGGGGTGAAATAAATTTAAACTACATTACGTGGGGCACTCAGAAAGTTTTGTGATACTAGAAAAAAATAAACTACAGGTCATATTTTTTTTTATTATATCTTTTGAAAGAACTCTCCATTGGCATACACAGTTTTATACGTCTAAACAAATTTTCATAACACATTTTTCCAGTCCGCATCAGACACCTCTCCAATCTCCTTCTCAAATGCACCCAGTGCATCTTCAGGTGATGAAAACTGTTTTCCTTTGAGTTGATTTTTTATTTTGGGGAACAAGAAAAAGTCGCACGGAGCCAAATCGGGACTGTAAGGAGGATGACCTATAAATTTGACCGGTGTGCTGTCCAGAAAGTCCCTTGTTTTGAGCGCCGAGTGAGCCAGCGCGTTGTCGTGGTGAAGCAGTAGCCCACGGAGGCCAGTGTTCGGTCGCTTGCTGCTTGCAGTAGTAAAAACTTCTGGTAAACATTTGGTAACATACCATTCAGCATTGATGCTTCTTTGATCTCGTCAGGGTATTGACACCAGATAACCTGGTAGAAAAAAAAAAACTTGCGATCATCATTTTGCCTGCACTTCTGGCTCGCTTCACTTTGGTAGGCGTTGGTTCATTTTGAAACAGCCACACGGTCGACTGATGCTTCATTTCTGGATCATATTGATAAATCCAAGATTCATCACCCGTTATGATATCTTAAACGCGCCGAGACGAGCCTGCTACCAATTTTGCTATTATGTCTCGGCACCATTCTACCCGAACCTCCTTCTGACCCTGCGTTAGATTTTACGGTACCAGCGTGAAACTATCTTCCATAACCGAAGATGCCTGTGTAGAATTTCATGCACACTTCCCGATCCAATCGGCAGTATACACCGTGAAATTTGAATCACAGTTTTGCTAGAACAAACTTTATTCAGACCATGGTCTACTACCATTCTACAGAATCCAATAAAAAAAAAAACATAAATTAGTTTTTGAAAAAACGTTTACGGTGTCTGTGTTGTAGGGAGTAACGATAATCTTGACATTTTAAACTTTGCTTTTTTTGTGTTATTTCAAAAACCAATTATGTTTTTTTTTATTGGATGCTGTAGAATGGTAGTAGACCATGGTCTGAACAACGTTTGTTCTAGCAAAACTGTAATTCAAATTTCACGGTGTATGCTGAACCTCTGCATATGTAATTCGCCTATTCTCTTGAATTAAATTTTTCACAGCCAGCACTTTTTCAACAACCGTCATAGGGCGGCCACTTCTTTCTTTGTCTGCCAAAATTACTAGACCACCCAGACCACTAGTTGAACCAGCGAAAAACAGTCTCTTTAGAAGGCCTTTTTTCTATGAACACCAATTAATTGAAGTCTTTCAAACGATTCTTCTGGTTTTAGTCGACATTTGAAATCGTACAAAATCATCGCGCGAAAATGTTCTCGTTATAAATCCAGTTTTCAGTAAGACAGAGTATTTTGATTTTGCTCGTAAAAAAATGTGGAGGGTATTTCGAATTTGGAATGTTATGTTTTTTTGTAATAAAGAGTCATCGTTTTCATTGACATCAAAACCAGCCAGTATTCTATAGACAAAAACTGTTAGTCGCAAAACTTTCTAAGTGACCTCGTAAAATAAGTTAACATAGTTCATAAGTTTACTAACGCAATGAGTCCTTGTTACTTGAATAAAGAAAAATATCTGGATGATAATTTTTTTTTGAACGACGTTTTCTAAAAATGAAACCTAGCTAGATCGATTTATCGCTCCTGAAACTAAACGGCTCCAAGAATTTTTATTAAATTTAGTATGCAGGGGATACTAAATTTAATAAAAATTCTTGGAGCCGTTTCCGAGATTCAGATTATATATACATAGGTATATACAAGAATTGCTCGTTTAAAGGTATTATTATTATATTAATATCGCGAATGTGAATTTTTTTACGAAAATAGATTTTTGTTTTATTTCATTCTACACGTTCAAATAAGTGACCCTGCAATTTAAAAAAAAATGTCGCAGTCGCGGTATTGGATGCCGAGCGATGATTTGCAGTTTGAATGTATGGGAGAACATGTTTTTCAACTACAATGTTAAGTTTGTTCTTGGGATAAATAAATTCATCTCAACTACGGAACCCTTCATTGTGCGTAGTCCGACACGCACTTGGCCGGTTTTTTTGCGGTATGAAAGAGTAAAGCTTATGAAATAAATGTTAGCAGGTTAGGTAAGATTTATTTTTCTTGCCTTAATTCTGGCAAAAGTAGAAACGATCTCCTTAAATTGTAGCGGCATCTACATCACCACATGTGAACTACGCATCTCACTAAGGTCACGCAAAAATCCTGCATCACGCAAGCAGGGTTTACCACGCGATCAGTATACAACGTCCCGACATCAATCATCGGGTAGTTGCCCACCTGAAACACCCAACTGGTCTGGCCTTGTCTATAGACGATGAGTGAACTTTACACCGTGTTCGGAAGTTTTATTCTGCATGTTTAGAAAATGTATTCTGCTTCTCATGAACAACAAAACAACACACGCAAAACAACAACAACATGCTAAAGAAATCCAATTTATTTTTTATTTTTTTTAATATTTTTTATCTGAGTAAACCTTTCATCGATTGCATTTATTTCACTATCCAGCACGGCAAAATAAAAAAATATTTTGAACTTGTCTTTCTCATCACGATTGTATGGGATCGTCTTCCGATTTATAACTAAACTGCCTTTTCTTTTTTCTTAAGCGGACTGGCTTCGAGTCTGATGCAAATGATAAAGGAATGTTGGCTTCTTCTGAAATTTCTCTTGCTTCTACCAGCATTTTTTCGTAACCCTAATCACTTCTACAACTTTCGAGAAAGGTTTTTTGTTTTTAGGAGAGCATTTTGTACAAGCGGTAAGATCAAATTCCTTTAATTAAAGAAGTTTGCTATAGTTTGACGAAACTGTACTACGCCTTAAGAATGCGTGGTGAGACGGGACGAATGAGCGGCGGGACGCCGCCGCCGTGGGCGTTTACGAATGAGGGGCCTGAACTGCCCCCGACTCGTCAGGCACATACCTATGGCGCGGTACAGCGATCGCGGACAAACTATAGTCAAATTAATTTTGAATAAAATATTATACCATACAACAAGAGAGAAGCAATAAATTTTAAATCGCGATTTTTTAGCAATGGACTGGCCTCATCTCGCTTTTGATTTCCAGATGAACCGTACCGATGACTTTGTAAATGTCCATGAGTGCATCATGCACGTCAGCTAATTTGTAACTTAGATAAGAATATTTTAGAAGAAAAATTGGTAAAAAATTGGGAGTATTTTAAAGTTGTAAATAAAAAATAAATGTACCTACTGTATAGTTTTTTTGAGAGTGAAAACTTCTTTATACACGTTGGGCATTTTTGAGATGGGACTAAACCATTGATTTCGCGACACTGTGATAACACCGATTTTGACCATTAAAAAGACATCAACACGTTAATTACCGCGGTGCGTAGAGTAAAAGATATCAACGCGTTGATTACCGCGGTGCCGATTTTTTCCAAGTTTTCACTTCTGTCGGCACTCCCGGAGTGCCACTGTTTTTACCCGACTTTTATTTCCATGCCGCCGTTTGCCGCCCCCCTAATACGAGCGCCCTAGGCCGTCGCCTAGTTCGCCTATATGAACGGGCCGGCCCTGAATGTAACCCTCTTCGTAAGACATGCTTACAAGTAGTCGTTCCCTTTTATAAATCTTATGGCTATATTAAGCGCGTTCCAATACTGACATAATGCCATATGTTACAGAACCATCGATAGAAAACCTGCTATCAATTAAAATAAAACTGCATTCAAATCGGTTCACCCATTTAAGAGCTACGGTGCCACAGACAGACACATAGCGCTCAAACTTATTTAAAACACCCCTCTTTTTGTGTCGGGGGTTAAAAAAACAATTTTGTTCAGAGGGTTAACGGGTTTACTGCTACGGTTGCTTGCAAAATTGTGCTCAAAACATAATTGAAAGTAGTTTGAAATATACCTTACATTATTAGTACTAGCAGTTTTGCAGTAAAAGTGTTGCAAGATTCTTAAATCGAGATGATATATGACGGTACCGCAGTCAGTTCCGAATACTCAGACTGTTTGAGGACTGCCTCATTAGTAGAGTGTTCAGTATGGGGTTCGATTCAGGTCAGGCAAAGTGATATTGGGTTATTCATCTGGAAATTCTCAGTATTCATTCGCCGATAGTGGCAATAGGCTCGCCCCCTAGAACGAACTTAAACATAACTGACTAAATGTGGTTCCTTCGGGGAATGCAGGTATAATTATATGTAATGTTACGTTATACTAACGTCCTTTATAGTCTTCATCAGGCCAAAACTCCGGTAGCGCACTGTTGTTGGCCAGTTTCTCCCGCGCAGCCTCCTCAGCTGGTATGCACTGGTTACGACCGTCTCTCACCGGTACTTCGCAGCAAATGCCGCACATGTTCAACTCGCTTGGCGAGAAACCCTGAAATTAAAGAAAAAATATATACCTAATTTAGGAGCTGACTGCTGAGAAGCTCGACCGGTTAAAATGACTGGCCTCAAACAAAACACTATCGATGATCCGGAACTTCCTAATCCGATCGTCAGCCACCAAACTCGATTGATCTAAATGATGGATGTCATCGATCGATCACATCCTAGTAAAACCTGGAAACCCCGAATTAATTGGGAATCGAAGTTGTCTAACTTCTTTTCAGAAAATTGTTTTACTATTGCTGGCAAAATGGAATGTTACAACGTTGCATGGCAACGTGTAAAAGCTTCGTATTTATGGTAAATATAAGATATGCAACATTGTTTCACGACTCATACAACCAGCTTTAAAATGTTCACAAATACCAATTGCTTACTTGTAAAAATCCACGAGGTTGATGGCTCTTGTATTTAGTGACGCACTGGCACTCCTTTAGTCCCAAGGTGGCGCACTCAGCCGCGTGGCAGGAGCCATCTGACAGACATCGGCCGTTCAAACCGCACCGACAGCTCGCCGATAGCACTGAACACGTGCACTCTTGGTCTTGGGTTCTGCAGTCCTGGGAATGAAGCGTTGTTATTAGCATGTGAGCTCACTAGTAATAGTAGCATTGACATGAGGATGCACCAGGGCAATGGTCGACAAACCGCGGCTCGCGAGGCGCATGCGGCTCTTTGCCTATAGTGCGCTGTACAAATGTCGATAAGTGCGAGCGTAGATCAGATACGTGCGGGGGTCGGGGTTTCGGTCTCAAGTTTCATTTAAAGTTAAAACTATATTTCAAAGATTTATTACCAATGTATTTTCACCAAAAATTAACAGGACATTGAAAATTTATCATTTCAAAGTTTTCCAAGGTTAACCTGTTAATAAGTAAGGCTGATTTTAGTCTCACGCTGACCGCACGCTGACGGTCGGCGCTGATGTCAACCTAAGATGTCTTCATCGTATTACTAGCAGCCGATATGATGATGATGATGAAGGCATCCTACTTCTAGCAAGTTAATTTTAGGAAGTGTTGTGGAGTGAGCTTAGACGATGGGAGTTTTAAGTATGAAAATCTGTATTTGGAATTTTGGACACAGAAAGAATTGGCTCTCATAAGAAATTTTAGTCGTTATAGTAGGTACACACGGCTACACATCAAACTATACATTTCCAGTAGGTATAAGCTGATCTCGCATTGTAAGCAAATCCTATACAATGCAAGATCAGCGTAAACTGGAAACGTATAGTTTGATGTGTAGCCGTGTGTACCTATTGATATTTGACTCTATTGACTAAAAAGTTTACCGACCACTGCACTAGGGTATAGAGATAGACCTATTCTGTAGAATGAGCTGGTTGCTGAAAAGAACGCCATCTTGGAACCTGTATGGGTTACCTTTACCTACATGGGGAGTTTCTGAACGGTGAATGTGATGCAGCTTCTCGGAGGCGGGGTGGAATGAAGCAGTTAAAGTAACACCAAGGGGCATAGAGTCAGTTAAAGTCACGTGGAACATGTGTTTCAACTGTGAAAATATATAATTTTAAAGTACAGAAATGGCATGGCAACAGAGGCACGCAGCTTTAGCTAAACAGTACCCTGACAGTACCTATCAACTAACTCCAGAATACATTAATTAACAGCACCCTTATTAGCTTAACACACTTTCAATCATATTCTGAATGATTTTGAAGGATATTGCTAATCCATTGCTTCATATGTTAGTAAAATTAGTCTGCTCAACAACGTAAATAACGCAATAAATGTTATTGAACTGTCAAAATGAAAGCCATTGCTAACTGTTACTACTGTAAGTGTGTTAGGTGCCCAATTACTCCGCTGGTTTAAGGAAAGTAGGGCGGTATCTACTCGAATATTAAATCCTGACACAGATAACACCACCGTATTTTTTTCTACCCAACATCAATCAATCTGCCTAGTATTTTCCCAACTATGCTGGCATCGGCTTGCAGTCTAACCGGATGTAGCTGAATACCAGTATTTTACATGGAGCCACTGCCTATCTGACCTCCACTACCCAGTTACTGGATAACACGATACCCCTTGGTAAGACTGGTTGTCAAGACTTTCGGGCTACTGACGACCCGTAACAACTGTCAAAGATCCCAGAATGACAGCCGGGACCAACGGCTTAACGTTCTTTCCGAGGCACGGAGGGCTCTCGGTATGTTAATATGGTCACCCATCTACGGACTGACCGCGGCAAGTGTAGCTTAACCTGATCGATCGACCCGTGTAGCTGTTATTATTTAGCCAGGAGCCCCTTATAAAAGCTTTAGCTTTTCTACCCAACATTAAAAGCTTTAAATCTGCGGGAATAACACAAAAAATAAACACCGAAACCAAAGGTCAAGGTCCATTTCAGATTTCAATTATTCCATTATGAGTCGCTACGCCATTCGGGCTTAGTTCCGATCCGATGTTGATTCAAGATGGCTGCTTCAACTCGCAGATGGCGAGAGATGCTTACAATCATCTAGCCGGCACGCTTCGGAATTAAGGGATGAACAATATTTGGAACTGGGTTGAATCTACGTCAAAGCGAGGAATTGTGTCTGAATATTTTTGGGGCTTTAGGATCGGCACGAAGTCTAGGCTGTTTGCGAAGGACTTCCGATATTGGGGACAGAAGCAATATTTGTACGATGACCAAAAAAAAACAACCCACACACCATTTTCCATTTTCCAGTTTTGAACTTTTTCAAAAGTGCAGATGTGATTTTATTTTTTTTCTTTTTAATAAGCACAGTCACTATTAGTTCTATAAATAAAGATAAGTTTAAACATGAAATTAATAATACAATCAATTCAATAATTAACTGGTTAGATGACAATAAACTAAAAATTAATCTAGAAAAAACAAAAATTATGTTCTTCAGTCAACGTTTAGAAGCACCAAATAAGTATTAATGTTCAACACAAATTAACTGTTATAAAAAGGTAGATACAGAATTTTTTTTAGGTGTAGGTAACTATTGACAAACGTCTGAACTGGAAAGCACACACACAAGAATTAAATAAATAGTATGTTCTTCTGCCTATGCCCTCTATAAACTAAAACCTATACTTAAGTACCAATGCGCTTATAGCTGCCTACCATGGTATTATCGACTCCATAATGAGGTTTGGAGTTATATTTTGGGGAAACTCTACTAGGTAATAAAGAAATCATTTTTAAGTCACAAAAAAGGTGTATTAGTGCTTGAAAATAACTGATAGTTGCAAACAGTATTATTGATTAAATATAACATTAGACAAATGCCTACTTAAATACCCCCCATAAATGCCTTTATGCTCTGTTTAAAATACATTAAAAAAATATCTCATAGCCAAATGCTATTATACCATATCGGAATTTTTAAATGACCGCAATTACTTAATTAAATATATTCCTCTAATTACGACATTTTCACAATTTGACCCACAAATCTGTAAAAAGTTTTTACAGATTTGGGGGTCAAATTGTGAAAATGTAAAAACAATTTTTTATTTTTTTATATTATTCTTTCCCCTTTTTTAATAAGCATTAGGATTAAGTTATTAATCTCATAGTTTGTTGTGTCTACTCAATTTTTATATTTTTTAAGGTTTATTCTAAACCAAAAATATGTTGTTTTGTACGCCATAAATGGCAAACATGCAGATCTAACTGTTATTTTAAGACCTCGCACATATTATTTGATGTATATCTACTCATGTTTTACAATAAATATATTCTATTCTATTCTAATACTAACATTATTTCTACCATTTAAACTGTATTTGACTAATGTTTTCTTGCGTTTTTTTTTGGGCATTATTAATGAGTTCTTATCTTGAAACTGAGCATGGTAACCGATTCAATTTTGAGGCGGGAATCGTTTTACCTACCCTAATGTGATCACAGCTTAAAACATACTTAAAGCTTGGATAACATTCATTGTTATGTTAATAACTCACTGTAAAAATAACTTTGTCAATCGGTAATATACTATTTTAAAACTGAGCACACTTACTGGACATGGACGTGCATACAGTTGTAATAAATGGAGTGCTAATGTGCGGGAAAATGCAACAAGTTTGCAGCATTAGCCTGCCATTACTTGCTCGTAGTGGCCCTGTTTATTAGCAGAAACGAGACTGTTTCTACTAATGACTTAAAGAGGTACTTACAATAATTGGGAAATTGAATTGTGACAATGATTCTTAATCATCATCCTATTTTAAACAGCTCCTCATTAGTTTTGCACGGTCCCTTTTGGGCATTTGAGCACTCCATTTTTTTTCATACCTACTCCTTGTTTAAGGAACACTTAATTATGATGAGTCTGCTCTAATGAGCAGCTCACTTGATACTATCGGGACTGACAGGTGATCCTATGAATAATAAAATTGTGCCGTTGTTGCTATGCTAACAATTAAGGTGATATTTTGAAAAAAAAATGGGCTTTTTCTTTACCGTGTAACTTTTTAAGTATATAGAATAGGGATTTAACATTTTCGTGTATGTTTTTTGACTATATGATCTAGTATCCTGAAAAAGGAATACACGATACAATGAAATTTTCTCGATACAAAAAAATTGTAAAGGTCTATCTATTTTTATCTTTTTTTGAGTACCATGGCTCAACGCTTATGAGTTATGAGTTATTCAATGGAATTTACTTTAAAATATAGATAGTAATCGTATCAAGTTTTAAGAAAAACAGTTTTAATAATACTTTTCATTAAAAAAAGACTGCATTTCGTTTTGGCACATACGTTGTTTTATTCCGAGCGAACACACATTATCGTAATCTCTTCTTTCACCTATCAAAAGTATTGTCATCACTCTCGTTCGTTCATAAATCAGTCGCCCGGTGGGGCTCATCGACGATGAATCTAAGTAATTTATTAGCAAATCGGTGCGATCAAATTTACGCGATTTAAAGAATTTTGTTTACAGAAAAAGTTAGTACTTTAGCAAGTTATAGTAATTATTTAATGCAATTAGTGTTGAATAGGTATTTAGACTGTGTGTGTGTGTATTCTTGCGAGTCCAGTGAACAATATAACTACCATTCTTTTTCTATTATGATTTCGTTGTGACATTTAAATTATTTTAAAAATAGGAAGAAATATAAAACCAAAAGTGAACAGTACCTACCTGCAACGTTTGAAGTGCACAGGGCAATCAATGAACTCATTTTATGGGAATTCAATAGCAATAAGATGATGATAATACTGAGTCGAATTCACCACCTTCACTACAGCATAACCACCAACAATCTATTATGGTCTTGTAAAGTATTATTGTGTAAGCATTTTATTTTTTAAGAACGTCTATTTTTATACCTACAACTTATAATAATCGTTTATCTAAAGAAATTGGCTAAAATATGATTTATTTTTAGGTTTGAAATACGTCAACAGTACATCAATATGTCAAGTACTGTCACTACGAATGATAGAGCACAAAAAAGAATTTGCGTTGCATTTGAATTGTGAAAAAAGGAGTTTTACTGGACTATGGCAAAACCAAAGGAGGGTTATGACTTTAACATGCTATGTATGTAACAGGCTATCAAATGCAAAATAAAATAAATCCGACTAGGACTTAGTTCCAGAAATTAGCGCGTTCAAACAAACAAAAAACAAACTCTTCATTTTTATTATTAGTACCTACATGAAATTTGGCACATGGGTAGACCATGACCAGTACCCTAATTGTGTAACTTATTTTCGTAAACAATTTTGCCTAATTTGTTTCATTTTGATAGTTCAACAACATTCATTACGTTATTTACGTTGTTGAGCAGATTTTTTTCCAACTTATGAAGCAATGGATTAGCAATCTGTTTCAAATCGAAACAAAGATTGATCGTGTATTACGCAATTAGGGTACAGCACCCTAATTGCGTAATACAACACAATCACAATTTGTTTCGATTTGAAACAGATTTCTAATCCATTGCTTCATAAGTTGGAAAAAAAATCTGTTCAACAACGTAAATAACGCAATGAATGTTGTTGAAATGTCAAAATGAAACAAATTTCGCGAAATTGTTTACGAAAATGAATTACGCAATTAGGGTAAGGTAAACGTACCAATACTCGTCGGATTTTGAAATTCACTGACTTTAAAGAACTGCTGTGTGATAAGTATTTCATTTAGAATGAAACTTTTTGCATGACTAAATAGGAAATTTATCCATTATTCTAAGTAAGTAGTTAATTCATTTAATTAGGAGTGCTAATAAATACTTATTTAAGCAAATGTAAAAAAAGGGCGATTTGTACCAATAGTCGTCAGATTTGTACTATTACTCATCAAATAGACCCAGTAGTCGTCAATTTTTGATGTTAATTTGAACTCTCGGGTCTTGAACATAAAGTTCAAGATAAGCACAAAAAATTGTGATCGTCTTTGATATTAGTGGCCAGTCCAAGAAACAAAAGGTGGGTAGAAGACCAAATCCCAAAAAATGACTAAAGCTGTTAGCAGAGCAGGTAGGTTATAAAATCAGAATGACAAAATCAGATTTATTTGAATCAATTTCGACGTGAAAACGTGTTTCCGCTCGGTGTACTGGTGGTAAGTTCAATATTTCTGACCATCAAAAACATGTAAGATTTGAACTGCTAATAACTACGAGAGTTTGAATACGTAATGATTGAGCATTCAAAAGGTAGGTTATAATATTTGTACTAATTTTGAGGCAGGATATAATTTGCCTATGGCGTTACATCGCGAATGCACGTGCATGCGCGCATGCTCTATTTTTCACTATGTGTCGCAATTCCAATTTGAGTAGCGCAAAAACTTGTTTAGCTAGAACGATGATTCTAGTGCATAGTCAATATTTGACAAAGCTCTACCACTTTGAGAGAAACAACAGAAATCTTTGTTAAAATAGGGTTAAAGCTAAAGTGACAATACCAAAATAATTTCAGATGTCGTCTCATATCGGCCGTAAAAAACTCAGCAGTGAAAAATATCACTTACGATGAAAAGTTACTTTATAAGGAATGCAGAATGCGCGATAAAATCCCGCCGTGATTTTATTAAGCGTATTCCCGACTCATGTAGAATTGGTCAACTTGACTTATATCTACAGACTTAATAAAATCGCGGCGGGATTTTATCGCGCACTGGATTTTCAACTCTCGGTGTTAAGCCGAGCGTTGAGAATCCAACGCGCTAGGACGCGTTATATTCGCTCACAACTAGATTTTTGGGCTTATTATGTACCTACCTTACGATGTAAACTTTCTTCGATTGTCGTTTGATTTTACAACTTAGAGCAGATTTACAGCCGATATAAGGCGAAATCTTTTTTACTTTATAGGCTTTTCTTTTTAAATCTTACGGTTTTCAATAGTACCGTAGTTATTGTATTTGCTCGGCACTGGACTTAGTAGGCTCACTGCATTCCTCATAAAGTAACTTTTCATCGTAAGTGATATTTTTCACTGCTGAGTTTTTTACGGCCGATATGAGACGACATGACATCTTAAACTTTTTTCCTCTTTGCTGCAGATTTTCTTTCGATTTCTGATACTGCCGTAGTTAATTTATTTGCCAGGTTTCTGATGCTGCCGTAACTATTGTATTTGCCACTGAACTTTTGAAGCTCATTGCTTTCCTTATGGTGCGTACTTACTTTTATTGAGACTTTTTTTCATTTCTGACTAGATTTACGGCTGATATGAGACGAAATCTGAAATTATTTTGCTATTGTCAACTTTAAGTGCATCTTTAACCCTATTTTAATAAAGATTTCTGTTGTTTCTCTCAAAGTTGACAATGGCGCTAGAATCATCGTTCTAGCTAAACATGTTTTTGCGCTACTCAAATTATAATTGCGACACATAGTGAAAAATAGACGGAAGCGCGCATGCACGTGTGTTCGCGATGTGACGCCATAGGCAAATTATATCCTGCCTCAAAATTAGTGTAAATATGTATACAACCTACCTTTTGAATGCTCAACCATTATGTATTCAAACTCTCGTAGTTATTAGCGGCTCAAATCTTACAAGTTTTTGATGGTCAGAAATATTGAACTTACCATCAGTACACCGAGCGGAAACACGTTTTCACGTCGAAATTGATTAAAATAAATCAGATTTTGTCAGTCTGATCTCTTAATTTTTAAACAAAAATGCATTAGAATTTAATTTGTCTTGCTGTTTTTATGACCTACCTGTTCTGCTAACAGTTTTAGTCATTTCTTGGGATTTGGTCTTCTACCCACCTTTTGTTTTTTAGACTGGCCACTAATATCAAAGACGATCACAATTTTTTGTGCTTATCTTGAACTTTATGTTCAAGACCCGAGAGTTCAAATTAATATGACGAGTTTACAAGCAACTATTAAGCGTGTCCCAGTAATCGTCACAATAGTACTAAAAATGACGAGTTCTGGGTCAAGTAGGAATTTTAAGGTACCAATAAATGTCACATTCGAAATAAAATACTTATAAGATAAAAGTGTTCCAAATTCCAAGTTATATCGTTTGCTAATTAACTCAATTAATTCATCAAACAATCGGACTTACCGTAGAACCCACTGAAACTTCACAAATCAAAACATAAAACTACGTGCTGAGTTTCACATTGAGTAGCTAAACTTGCAAAAAAAATAAATTTTTGTGAGACACACCTTTCAAGTAAAATATTTTAGTCCCCATTACAGTTAATACTTAGGGTTGTTATTTTAATTGTGCAATATGTTATCTTAAATATGTTGCTATAAAATTGGCCAGTTTTATGTTGAGTAGAAAAAGATATTGATGTTTTTAGATAATTTGACGACTTCTGGGTCACTGACGACTTCACCCGCGTTTACCCTACTGGTTAAGTCATAACTCATTTATTTCATGAATAACAAAATGCATTGTGTTGAAAATATTACAGTGATGAATAAACTGGTTTAGGACATAGGATACTATTAATCCCGATATTCCCACTGGATCGAGCGAGACTTATGTGAAACCGCGGGGCGCAGCAAGTATCATACAAGGTGTCTCAAACCTAGTGGTCCAAAGGCAAATAGGGTAAAGTAGAAATGGCCACCTAACATTTAAAAATCTAAAGTTGGCATATTCTCAATAGTTCAGATAATTTCGCAAAAATAAAAAATTCAAGAAATTTTCACTTGGATTTTTCGGCCCTGTGAACAACATTTTTGAGTTCAAAACTGGCTGGAAGATGCCTTGATAGTGTAGGTACAAGATTATGTTCCTCTTTACGTTCAGTGTGGCTCTGCAACGCTTCTGATTTTATTTTTATTTAACTTCACCGAAACTTTGCAAGTCCAAATTTTAAAAAAATGCGCTACCGAGTACGTGCACATAGCTTTAAAAAGTACCTTAATTACTAATAGTTAGACTGGGAAAATTTTATAAATATAGCCTAATGAGTCCCTTAAAAAAATATAGGTTTCATAACAAGGTCGAACTATCCGAAAAACTGTGCTCTAATTTTACCAAAACATCTTTGAAAGCGTTTAGTATTTAAATTTAACACATCTGGACATGACCTTCGATACATCTGTTTTATTTTTAAGGGGGAAGTGTCAGGGTAGCCCGTGATATTCAAATTTTCTTACGTTTTTTGCAGGTCAGTGTCATGTTTATGTTAATTAAAATATGATTCGCGGCCGTAACAAATATGGCTTTACTTAATTATAATCATTATAATCAGCAATACAACTCCATAAGTTAGCAAATTTCTTGAAATCATGACATTTGACACCTGAATTGAATTGAGTAAAGCCATATTTGTTACGGCCGCGAATCATATTTAGATCAACATACAACATGATACTGACCTGCAAATTGCAAAAAACGTAAGAAAATTTGAATTTCGCGGGCTACCCCTGACGATTTCGCCTTAAGCCAAGCTTAATAATCTACTTAGTTACGAAAACTAACTAAGTAGGTACAATAAAACTACAAATGAATGAATGGATGGATTTATTAAAACTATAAATTACCAAAAGATTAACTTTCTATTTTGCTTTATAAAAACACAATCGAAACGCATTAAAAACTGCCTAAATTTAAATAACCCAAAAAAACTTTTACAGCTAACAAAATAAGTAAAAAGCAAAAAAGCGCAAACAAAGAAAATGTAATGGATGTCAAAAATAACATTTTACATAGATAACAAGGACGATTGATATGAGGATTATACTACTAACAATACCACTCTTTAGGAGGTCTACTAGCTGGCAATTTTCGGTACAGCACCGTCCCTGGGATGGATGGCACATCGCTGAAGGAGCCACGGAACACCCGTCTTTGTGCAGCGTGCTGTAATCCAAATTTGAACTATTAGGTTATTTGTGGGTCTGCTCCATACGTCCGCAAACGGATAGGTAATTACTACTGGAAATGGATGGCTTTTCCCAATTTAGGTGCAGGTACCTACAAGAAACGATTGTGACTCTTCCATTATCTCAATGCAAAAAAAAATTACTTGAGCCACAAAGTTCAGCTGACTTCCGTCAAAGCCTTGTATTGGTAAAAACATTTTGGCTTTTCGGTCGATATCTTTTACAAACATGAAGACAAGGGAGAAGCGCATTGACTACTTACGTTACTCCCTGAATTGCATATTAAAAACAAAATACATAACTACCAACATGGCCACTAGTGGCCAAGTGAATGGAAGATCATTTTATTTGGGAACAAAGGTCAAATAAGTACCCTTCTTGAAAGGCCAGAGCGCCTCCACTTCGAGGGGTGCAGCAGGGATCCTTTTGGGTGCACCGTGATGGCATACCACAGTCACAGGATTCACCTTCTTCTACTATTCCTAGAAAAAGTTAAAATTTTGTTCATGTGGCAATGTCAACGCGTGAAAATCCCCATTGATGGGGATTGTCACTGGGGATTAGTCATCATTCATTCATCATTTCAGCCGAAAGACGTTCACTGCTGGATATAGGCCTCCCCCAAGCACCGCCACTTCAACCGATTCTGTACTTTCCGCATCCAGCGGATTCCTACGGCCTTCACAAGGTCATCGGTCCATCTTGGAGGCCTTCCAACGCTACGTCTTCGGTAGGTAGGTAGTGTTTTGTAATTAATTTTGCAGTCGAGTTTCCGGGCGGCAGCTAGAGGTACCTACTCTGGAAATTTTTATTTTTCTGCGTTATCCGCTTCCAAAAAGTCAAATGTTTCGTATGCATTCGCCATCAAACAATAAATTAATTACACATGTAGGTACTAAAATATCTAGATACACAATTCATTCGGCAAGTTTACGTAAATAAATACATTTTACTAACTTTACATGACATGAAAATGTTTTTTCTTAAAATAACTTTGCAAAACAATAATATTTCCGTCGAGTCCGAGGAACTTTTTTAAGATTGCTAAATTTGACATTAAAACAATACTGCTAGTTGTCAAAAGTCACGTCGTGGTACGAATTGAATGAACTTTTAGAGGTGACATAACCAAAACCGCTAAGAAAATAGGATTGTTTCAACATTACAATAAGCTTATTTTATGGATGTCATGGTACGAAAAGTCAAAGTAAGATTATAATAATACTGCTATAAGAGCTGGTGGTAGGCCCCCTGGAGTCGGACTGACATAGTGGCGTTTTTGTACCACCCTTTAGCACCTCGATGTACCGATAGTCGATCTGGCACCATTGAAGAGACTGCAGCACAGCCCATGTCTCGATCGAATCGAAGGCTTTGTCGTAGTCCACAAACGCTAAGCAGAGCGGCAGGTTATACTCTCCGGTCTTCGGTATAATCTGCCGCAGCGTATGTATGTGGTTTACGGTGCTAAAGCCTTTACGGAATCCGGCTTGTTCGGGAGGCTGGAAGTCGTCAAACCTGCGTGTGAGACGGTGCGTGATAACTCTTGAAAACAGCTTGTAGACATGGCTCTGAAGTGCGATGGGTCTATAGTTCTTAAGCAGGGCATTGTCGCCCTTTTTGAAGAAGAGTACCACCACACTTCTGTTCCATGCCTGTGGCGTTTGACCCTCGAGTATGACAGAATCGAAAAGCTTCTGGAGGGCCTTAAGAACGGGTTTTCCACCGGCTTTCAGGAGTTCGGCCGTAATTCCGTCATCACCTTGTTGTTTTTAAGCTGCTTCAGAGCCATCCTAATCTCGTACAAGCTGACGTCCGGGATGTCTTCAGTATAGTGTGGGGTCAATCTAGATCTTGGGTCGTTTGCAAGATTCGTAGCGGGGTTACTGGTTGACGTGTATAACGTCCATAGAAACTCTCGATCTCTCTCAACAGCTCAGGTTTGGCGGATACGATTCTGCCATCATCGGTCTTCAGTTTCGCAAGCTGGCTCTGTTCAATAGACAGATCTTTTGTAAAAACCTTGGAGCCCTTGTTCCGTTCTATTGCGTCCTTAATACGTTTCGTATTATAGTGGCGAAGGTCGCTTTTCAAGGACTTAGAGAAGGTCTTAGATAGCCGCCGGTATTCGAGTGCATCGTCTGAAGACTGCAGGATCATCTCGCGCCTCTCCTACATGAGCTGTAAAGTAGCATCAGAGAGCTTCTTGTTTCGATTTGTACGACGGGTCTTGAAAATCTTGGACGTTATCTCTCCGAAACTGTTCACCGCTGCACTGGAGTTGGCAACATCAATGGCGAGTACATCACTCATCTTCAATTTGCCGACGATATGGTAGTCATGGTTGAGACTATGAAGGACCTCAGTACAATGCTCGATGACTTCAGTAGAGATTCCGAAAGAGTGGGTCTTAAAATGAACATTAACAAAACGAAGGCTATGTTGAATGCCCATGTAACACCAACCCTCATGATAGGAGATCGGAGACTCGAATCTACACTCGAAGTTGTGGACGATTATGTTTATCTAGGACAAACTGTCCATTTAGGTAGATCCAACTTCGAGAAAGAGAAGTCAATCGTTGAATCCACCTCGCCTGGGTGGCGTTCGAGAAGTTGCGTACTATCTTCTCGTCTCATATACCATTGTCTCTCAAGACGAAAGTTTTTGACCAGTGCGTATTGCCAATGATGACCTATGGCACTGAAACGTAGTCGCTCACAACGGGCCTCATTAGAAGGCTGAAAGTCACCCAAAGGGCAATTTGATGGTGGGGGCTATGCTTGGAGTTTCCGTACGTGATCAAATCAGAAATGAAGAGATCCGTAGGTACCAAGGTAACCGACACATCCCGAAGAATTGCCAAACTTAAATGGCAGTGGGCAGGGCTCATTGCTCGACGTACAGATGGCCGATGGGGCCGAAAGGTTCTGGAAGTGGCGACCGCGTACCGGAAGACGTAGCGTTGGAATGCCCCCCTTAAGATGGACCGATGACCTGGTGAAGGCCGGAGGAATCCGTTGGATGGGAGAAACACAGAACCGGTCGAAGTGGCGGTGCTTGGGGGAGGCCTATGTCCAGTAGTGGACGCTTTTCGGCTGAAATGATGATGATGATGAATGATTAAAGCGCCACACTGTATTGTTTTTTTTTATTTATTTTGTATTTAATTTTACAATTTTTTGTTATTGTTATAATTTTTTTATCATGTTTTTTTGTGGATCATGTGGTCTGCAATAAAGAATTTTATTATTTATTATTATTTTTATTAAAGTAAGGCCTATAACCACATTAAGTGCGAATCCTGGAATGCATGAATCTTGGATAAACGTACCATTCCCACAAAACGGCCGATCTTCTTCTACCAGACAATAGCTCATACTGCTCAGTGTGCTAGCGATCTGTCGTTTGCTGCACACTGAGAACTCGAAGTTCAAGCTGTTGACAGCCAACGAGGACTGCGAGCCCATGAGGTAGCCGTTACACTCAGGGTTGGAGTAGGTGTCATCGTGCTGAGCGCCGAAACTGTGACCTGGAGAAGAGAAACCATTATCTGCCTAGCCTTTTCCCAACTATGTTGTCGGCTTCCAGTCTAATCAGTACCCTAATTTCGTTATACATTTTCGTAAACGATTTAAGACTAATCTGTTTCATTGCGTTATTTACGTTGTTGAGCAGATTATTTTTTCAACTTCTGAAGCAATGGATTAGCAATCTGTTTCAAAACGATTCAAATTCTGATTGATCGTGTATTACGCAATTAAGGTGCAGATCTAGCTGAATACCAGTATTTTACATAGCGAACGCTTAGACTTCCATAACCTAGTTACTGGGGTATTTGAGTAAAACAATAATAGCTTTGCATTTTTTTTTTGTTTTTTTGGCTTTTTTAGCCTTTGGCTAGAGAAACAATAATAGTAGCAAATGAGTTTGTTTACCCCAGATTTATAATTGTAAATCGTTGTGGTGAAAAAAGTAAGCCATTTAAAAGTCTTGGGTAAAAAGGATCCTGTCAGGAGACCCCTCTTTGAGGAGTGGCTTGAGAGGCGCCACGGCGTCCTCACCTTCCGCCTGACGCAGGTCCTCACCGGACACAGCTGTTTCGGGAGGTTCCTGTTCAGGATAAGGCGGGAGGAAACGCCCGGGTAGTGACAACCATTGTGTGGATCGCCCGGAGGACACGGTGGAGCATACGGTGGAGGTCTGCCCGGTTTGGGCGGAGCATCGCCGTGTCCTCGTGGAGGCGATCGGCGGCGGTGATTTCTCGCGTCCGGCCCTGGTTTAGGCCATGGTACAGAGCGAGAGGAAATGGCAGGCCGTCACCTCCTTCTGCGAAGCGGTAATGCTCGCGAAGGAAGAGGCGGAACGCGTAAGGGAGAGGCAAATTTCGCGCCCTCTCGCCCCTAACCGCCGCAGGAGGAGACGCCCTGGGCGGGAATCGCGAGCCGATTTCCGGCCACCGTAGGCGCGGGCTTGCGGACGGTGAGCAATGGGTAGCTTGCCGTCCGATAAGGACCAGATCCGGATCGACGGCGCGTTGTGTTCCACGCGCGCCTCAGAGAGATGTCAGCAGAATTGACGGGGTCCGCTAGGGCCAATGCCTGCTGGGGCTGCGAATAAGGGCCGAAAGGGACATCGTGGCCCCCGGCAACAGGGCAACCGAAGGAACACGGGAGAGTTTTAGTCAGTAAGAGTGACATGCCCTCCCGCTCCACCCAGAGCAGGAGAAGTTATTTGATAATTTCCCACCCCAAAAAAAAAAGAGGTGGTCTTAGTAGGTGCCACACCTTTTCCCGCTGGACAATCTGTCTGCGAGATCGTTGAATCTCCCTGGAATATACTCCAGTCATGGAAATACGCTCTTTGTCTAGAAGACTCAAGAGTTGGTAAGTCATGTGAAGTAAGACAGCTGACCGTATTCCGCCTTCTTTTCGAACGTAGGAAACAACTGCTATTATTGGATTGCAGGCACGCGTGGCGACCGCGAAGGCGAGATCGGAAATGTTGACTGCTGCCATAATGGCAAACATTTCCCTTTGATTGCAGTGCCAGCAACGCTGGTCTAGTTTCCACGTTCCTGAAACCGAAAGATCATCTAACTGTGCTCCCAACCCGTAACCTGCCGCATCCGTGGTCACGAAACGGTGAATCAACTCCGGCTGCAAGCTGCTCCGAATTTGACTTTAAATTCTATAGTTGTGACCCACCATTTTAAATTCTTTGCGACCGGTTGTTATGTGGCTACCGGTTTGCGAGGAGACCGCTTCAGAGGCCGAGAAAGAATTTGAAGTTGGCGCATGTACAGACAAATAAAATTATCTTATCTTTAAAGAAGACGACCTATTGGAACGACAAAGTTGGCAAGGTTGATAATCTACGCCTTTTAAAAAAAAAAAATTCCCCTTCGAATAACTCTGTTCGCAAGAGCGATAGAATTGACTGCGTCTTTTTTGGAGGTAATAACACAGTTATTAAAAACATTGGTGGTTTGGAGGTAAATGGTAGACGCATTTCCGTGATCATCAAGAGAAGGGCCTCCGGAGCCCGCAGTATCTGCCACTGTCTCCGATACGCTCGGAGACAGCTTCCGTAGAACTGGTTTTCTTTGGTGTTCCAAATGAACCCGAGGAATTCTATCACTTGAGAGGGTTCGGTGATAAATTTCTTGTAATTTACTGCCCATCCTAATGTCTCAAAGTCCAATAATTTATTTCAATTAGGGACATGGACTGCTGAAAAATCTGCTCTTCCATACATTTTGACCGCGTAGGTATTGCACTTTTCTATGAAACAGCTGTTTTTTTTTTTTTTAATAACCGACTTAAAATTTCAACCCAGGGGGTTCAGATTCATATATTGAATCCATGGTAACAGTTTTCGCGTCGATGTACCTGCCACCCTGTGTAGATATTGTGGAGGTTCCAAAGCTTATAATAATGCTGTCAAAAAAAAAAACAAGCATGAAACTAAAAAGTCGTTACCCATTTCGTGAGCAAGCGTAAGAGCAGCGATCCTATCAGGAACTCTGCCCGTCTCCTCAGTGGTGGCGTGTACTATAGCCAGGGTGTTGAAGGACCGGCCGTACGAGCGTCGGTCGCACAGACCGCCCACTCCTCCGTCCGTGTTCCCTCCGAGAGATGTGAAACTGAGATAGATAAGGAAAAAAGTAGTTATGATTATTTTTTCATCAGTAAATTCCCTTTCTTCATCAGAATGGCTGTTATGATTGGTCGACCATATCATTTGAATGATGTGATGATTCTTAACAGAGCACATCACATTGGACATACCCACACTCTAGGATTTGTATGGTTTGGTTCTGAAAACCTTAACACTGTCATAGTTGTAATTTTTAGGGCCATGACGATTTGCTTCTGACCTGCTGATCAGAAAAGTTTTAAACGATCACACCTTAAACCCAAAGTCCTATTAGGAAACGCGTGCCCAGAAAATGCCACTCCAAGGCAGACCTCAGACAGGCGGCGTAGTCTCGCGAACTGCATGAGGTAGGCGCGTCCATCGATCGTCTTCTGCGTCAGGAGGTCCCCGAACACACGCCTGTTTGTGTCCTCTGATGTCAGCACCAGTATGTACTTTACTGAGAAACCTAAAGAAAGAAGCTTCTGTTTAATACCTTTAAAGCTGTCTAAGGTATATGTATTTTTAGATTAACATAGACACACACAAACACATAACATCACGCCTTGTTTCCCCGAAGGGTTGGGCAGAGGTGTACCTGTAGTAGGTACACCCACATTTCGCCAGTTATGTTTAAGATGTTTTTATATATCGTGTCATCGCCTCCTCTCTTGTGTTGGTACTTAAGATTTTAACTTACTTTAAAGCTAGTCAAAGTCCATTTCCAGTCCATTTATGTATGTATTTTTTTAAGACTTTTAATCAAACTAGGCTGAGAATCGGCACTTTTTGAACGTCAAAATTACATAAGACAGTCCCCCAAAACGCCCACCCTTCACTACTTCCTAGTGTTTTAGCTTAGCTAGTTAATACCTACTACGGAATTTTATCTATTTTTTTTCATGGAACGAACCAATGTTGTCAGGGATCCCATCTTCATCAAAATCCGCGTTCCTAAATATAATATCAGCTTGAGCAACAGTATGCATCATTCGTTGCACCACATGGTTCAGGCTAGAATTGGCATCTTTCACGTAGAACTCCCTATCAGCCAGGAGTAGAAGGTCACAGATCCTCGCGCGGGCTACTCCGGGGACTTTCTTTCGTGCTTCTATCCGGAAGGGGAAGTAAGGAACGCGTTCTAGAAGGTTGTACTGAAAGAGAAGATGAGCGCTTAGATTTTTGGGATTTGAGTCCTGTAAGCCCCTAATAATCTCGAGTGAATGACTCAACGACCGACGTCTAATCCAATACCTTGTTTACGATGTTCTGAAAGGCTGACAATAAGGGGTAGGTATATGTGCTAGAAAAATACGTGAATATCACCGTTATTAATTTGTAAATGGAGATTTTATTCTAAGACTGTTATCTCTAACTGAACTCACGGGAGGATGATCAAGAATGCTTTCAGTACATTTGCGCAAACCACAATAAAACTCTACGTTCATCACACAATCGTCTTCTTCTATGTCCCACTCACCGCACTGACTTCATTCACTCTTCCTTCTTCGTTCAGTCTATCTCTCTGTGGAATGCGCTCCCCCAAGAAATCAGGATGGCAACCAACAGATTATCCTTTAAAGTTAAAGTTCGCGAGCATATTCGTAAGAAGCTGGCAGTATCATCACAGCGGTAATGTTTTCCCATTGTTTGTCTTATTTGTTTTATAAATATATTCGTCTATTTATGTGTATTTATTTGTTCTTATATTTATATATATAGTTATATTATATATTTTGTTTTGATAGGTATATATATATCCTTATATTTAAATGAATATTTATTCCAAAATTTTCAATATTGCACCTACCACTGTTTGTCTCTGCATCACCCAAAGGTTGACTGGTAGAAAATGCCTATGGCATTAAGTCCGCCTCTGTACATGTACGTGCTTAAAGTATTAAATAAATAAATAAATAAATGCGTAGTCAACAGGGACTATTCTGAAGGCGACCGCAATCACAAACCACAGCGCCAAAGCCCAAATTGCTATGACATATCGCCGCGACACGACTGGTGATACTGGACGACCACAGGCTGTAGACTAGTATTGCCGTCATTAACTGAGCGACAACACTGAATTTTTTGTTTGATAAATGACTATCGCTAAACTGCCGCAGCGGCGTTGTCGCTCGCGGTTATTGTCAACCACAACGCCGCCATCGCTTGCGGTCTACCGCCGCCTTCGGACTTCGCCACCTTAATAGAGTTCTAGCAGCTCTGGCCATAATACAGGCAGTACAATCACTGTAATAAGCTATCATCTTCACCTGATCACCTGAGCATGATCGCGTCGAGATCGCGGCACTGCCATGTTGTCGTTCTCGAAAGCGCCGAAGAACTTGTGCGGGTCATCCTTGCCGTAAGGATCTGCGTGGAGCGTGCGATTACCTGCCAGAATTAAAATTGATTTTGGTCACAGAACCTTAACGATTTATGTTTAATAATTCCACCTAGCCCCCTAGCTTCCCAACTATGTTGGGGTCAGCTTCCAGTCTGACCGGATGCAGCTGAATACCAGTATTGTAGTCAGACTTTCGGGCTTCTGACGACCCGTAACGACTGTCATAAGATCCACGAATGGCAACCGGGATATTTATTTGTTAGGGACGAAAAACAGTTACATGCTACAAATTACAGAGAAATAAACTAAAATTTAACAAACATGTAACCCACATCATTATCCACGTTTTAACAAAAGGTTAAAAGAAGTGCTGAAGACAAGTGATAAAAAAAAACAAAAGTCGCTTCCACAATATTGCTGTGTTAGCTTAGCTTACTTTAACTTAAATTACTCGCTTAACAAAATATCCAGAGCCATTTTCTTAAATAATTGCTTAGATAAACAAAGTATATCCAGTTCCATAAAATGCGTGTTGTAAGAATCAACAAGGCGACGAAGAGGTGCACGTTCCCCAGCGTTAGTCCTGCATATGTCTGTATGGAACAGTTGAGGCACGCGCACCCCCCTTCAAATAACACTTCTGGGTACCTTGTAACACAATTTGTTTGTAAGGTCAATACAGTCAAATTTATTATTGCATTTGCCGTGCAGTGTCATAGCATCAAGTAACAGCCGCCTAGATCTCAATTCCAGAACGCCATACCGTTTTAAAACCTGCATGTAAGGAACCTTTGATTGGAAGCACTTATAGTTCATAGATCGTAAGAACTTCTTCTGTACCCTTTCCATTCTAGTACCGTATTTGTCGTAGAAAGGATTCCAGATGGGGACGGCATATTCTAACTGGGATCGTACCAAAGTCTTATAAAGCAATAAGAACGTAGAGGGCCGCACAAAGTCACGTGACGATCTCATGAAGAAACCATACATCTGAAACGCCTTGTTTACTATATTTTCAACGTGCTTGTCGAAGTGTAAACTGGCATCCAGTGTAACACCTAATAAACTTTATTTAAGAGTGCGTTATGAATAGAATAATTAAAATTTATTTTAATTTTCTTTCTGATAAATGAGATGGCATGACATTTGGGAAGACTGAGAAAGAGCCGTTACAGTATGTATATAATCTATCCAGGTCTATTTGAAGAAGTAGACAGTATTGTATATTCTTGCAAGATCTGTAAATTTTTATATCATCCGCATACATTAAAAACTTAGAATTGATAAAATATTGTTTAATCAACGGCCTAACGCGCTTTCCGAGGCACGGAGAGGTGTCGATATGTAATGGATGGTCACCCATCCACGATCCGACCGCGGCGAACGTAGCTTAACCTTCGATGGACTCGTACGGCTGTTATCATTTAGCCACAGGAGAACGAACGAAGAACGATTTTATGCTAGATATTTCTTGGGGAATCATCGAATCTCTAAAGTCGTCTCTTTTTTGTATCATGTGGGACGTTTTGGTCCTTACTGAGCTGACATGACGATCGTTATGGGAATTGTGAATAATTATGTAAATACCTAACTTCTTCTACGTAATAATGATGTTCCATAAAACAATAACTTTCAAAGGACATTGTTCGGCGTTCATACATTGTTCGCCTAATAACCAACAGAGCCGTGAATTTACTTTGTGTGTTCTAAACACTGCATTTATTCGATTGAATCTAAATTAAAATCACGGACACTGCTGAGAATTGTAAAAAATCTAAAACACTTTCGGATTTTGGGGTTATAATTAGTTCAATAGAAACATATTAACTTAGCGTTTATTAGTGAAAATATATTGGATTTTACATTCAAATGTTTCATCAGATATTTATGTAGTTAGAACCATTCTTTCTTTATACTAATTTATTTGTAGTTAGTAGACAATATAAAAATGTACAAAATTGACACTGTCATTACTATCAAATGTCAAGGTGTCATCTGTCAATTTATCGACTGTCAGTGTCGATGTTGCTCGTTTCACACAGCGCTTTCAATCGCTTTATTCTGTTTGTAACTAAAAACCTATTCTGTTTGTAACTAAAAACCTTAATCATAGATCAAGCGCTGAGAGAGCCTATTCAAAACGTCAAATTGAAACAAAAATGAATGGCGCCTGGGGAATAAGACAGAATTGAATTACTTTTTAAAATGTTTTCAAAAATAAGAAGTGTCCGTTCTATTGTAATAAGTGTAACGTAAATTATAAAAAAAACTAGTAATTATTGTAAAGGTTTCATACGTGTTGATTCATAGGCCATTATTAACAATGTCCTTTACGAATTCATAAGTGGGAGTTTGAAAATACAGATCCCAAAACTTTATGTTATTATACGGTTTAGGCTTCTGTGGAAAACGTTCTCAAGGTCAGATCCGAACGTGCTTCAGTTTCAAAACCAACATTGGTTTTTGTATTAAAATTACTGGGAAAACTGAGCGGGCACCATGAGTTTGTGTCTTAGGGCGAATCGGCAAAATTTTGCTGTTGTTACTCTAAGTGAGAGATAGAATTTATACATCGCTTATCTAAATAATTATGATACCTTAAAAACCCTGATCAGGTTCATCAATGATTCCTGATTGTCGAAGCGACAGAACTTATACATCGCTTATCTAAATAATTTATGATACCTTAAAAACCCTGATCGGGTTCATCAATGATTCCTGATTGTCGAAGCCAACAATTTCAAGTTGGCTGCGACAGTCAGGAACCATTGATTGTTTGGTGTAGGTAAATCTCTGTTGTTGGAAGGTTAGGAGCTTAGGATATATGGGTGCCAGTGTAAATTATGAGGCATTTCAGCTTAGTCTCTGGGATGGATAGCAACGCATATGTGATGCCTCTGGAATTGCTGCAGATGTTCATAGGCAGCGGTAACATTAAGGGGGATCGGGGGATGCACTAAGGTAGCCCGCGAAATTCATATTTTCTTAGGTTTTTTGCAATTTGTAACTAAGTCAGTGTCAGGTTGTATGTTGATCAAAATAGATTTCGCGACAACAACAAATTTATATGTATTTACAAAAATAAAAAGTTTCAAAAAATATAAGCCCTCTTTTGACATTTGTCATCGCGACGTAACTAGTGAAGTAACCATACGACACGGTACTCGATACTCATGATAAATCGATTCAAGTTTGTATGAGTATTTGATCGATTTGATTATGTTATTGTAAAGTGCATTGGATTAAAGTTCTGACTAGAAATTTTAACTTAAACTGTAATATTGTAGGTATTTTGAAATGATACAATGGTACGAAAGGTCAATTTGTCTTTAATTTAATATTTTTGGTTACTTCACTCAATCACAAAAAAATCAAGAACAAGCGAAAGTGACTGAATCTTCATTCAATCATTTTCTTCGGATGATGAGCCAAAATCGTCAGTCGAGCTATCGTCACCTGTAAATATACATAAACACAGAACACCACGCCTTGTTTCCCCGAAGGATTGGGCAGAGGTGTCCCTGTAGCAGGTACACCCACATTTCGCCAGTTATGTTTTAAGTCCCATGTAATAGGGGCGAGCCTATTGCCATCAACCGGGCACAAATCCAGACTCCGAGCTGCTACTGAGAAATTTCTGATAGAAAAACCCAATAACACTTAACGAATCCAGGACCTCATGCTCAGCAGTAGTGCTTGCTACCACTAGACCAACTAGGCAGTCCTGTAAATATAATTATTTCATTTTCAATTTTATTATTAATGTTGGCGTCTCCGTCAAAAACTTCCTTTATTATTTTTCGAGTTTTTTCTACCACTTTCTACCACAATTTTGGTACAAGCTTCTTTCAGTAATGTCATCATTTTCTTAGTGAAAAATTGCGGTTTTGTATTGTGGCGAGCTGCGTATCCTTTGACTTGAGCTCAGATCAACTCAATAGCGTTGTACTGACAATGGCACGGCGGCGTTCTTATCACTTTGTGTCCATACTGAAGTGCCAATTCATCAATTTTATATTTTAGTTTCATAGGTTTATTTTCTTTTAGCAGTTCCAGCAATTCAGCTTTCAACAATTTCATGTCAGCTTGAACGCCTTGTCTTTGTAACCATGCCACTAAATCAGCCTTTTTGTTTGCTTGAGTAGGTGCTTTATCTATTTGAACTGAATGGTAAGATGCATTGTCCATAATGATTATGCACTGTTCGGGGAGGTTTGTTAACAAGTTAGTAAACCACTCTGTGCATTTATTTGTGTCCATTTCTTCGTGATATTCTTTTGTACTTTTAGACTTGAATGCGAGTAAGGCATCATCCACAAAACCTCCCCCGGCTGATCCGGCGTGGCAGATTATTAGGCGTCCACCTTTTCCCATTGGCATTTTTGAGCAAGATGCCTTGGTATCGTCCGTCCACGACTGCGGCACGGTATTCGAGTTCAGCCAAGTCTCATCGATAAATATGACATTGTCCCAATAGGGAATATGCATGTAATTCAAATAAGGTTCAAATATTTTTTTTAATAAACTATATTACTTCAGAATTATGCCTCCATAAATATTTTTCATAATAATTTATTTTTGAGCAAGATATAAATTTTTAAAAATGCAAAAAAACTGCGGGAAATTCAAATAATTAAAACGCGATACTATTGGTCAGAGCGAATCCGATCTCGAATCCGACCAAACTCCAAAGTCAGAATTATTACTCAATAACCCTTACATTTTGTGACTACTTATTAAATTTGGTCGGATTCGCGATATCATCACTTTTAGCGTATTTCGTAATGCAGGGTTTGTTTGTTGTCATAGACTTTGACGTCATCACGCAAGCGCGCCAAAATGGAGGGCGTTTAAATAGCCCTCGTCGGTCGGCAATTTTTAACATTTTTTTTAAGTACTTTAAATTGCTTTTCTGGCGTTGAAATTTTTTTGACTATTGTTTAGCGATGTTAACTATCGAATAAAAAAATTAAAAAAATACATGCATATTCCCTATTTGTGATTTTGTTCATCTCCCTTAAAATGATACTCTGTGCAAAATTAAATCATATCGTTCCATCATATTTTTCCTATTGTCGGTTTTCTTGTGTTTGAATCCAATTTGCTTCATAATTGTTATTAAAGACGTGGAACTGCCACTAAACAGGCTACACTCTCGTAGTGATATCAGCAATTTACTCACAGTTGGGTATTCATTTCTTGTGTAGTAAGCATACATGTGGTTTCGAATAGTGTCTGCGTCAAATGTGTCAATACCTGTTACAGCCTTACTTTTCTTCCTCTTTTTTTCCCATACTTTTCCTTTAAGATGGTTCGAATAGTTTTTTTGCCGATTCGAAGTGCTTCTGCGACGTGATCTTGCACTTGCGTTACGGGCAATAAAGGTCCACCATTAACTGATTCGCGTTCGAAGTATTCGGTTAACTTCACAACTAATTCGCGTGACTGGCTGTTGATTGTACGTCCTCTTTTCGACTTGTTGAAACAGTTCGTACGATATACCTAACAACAAACACCAAAATCGACTCCAAATCACTATCTTTAAATCAATGTTTAAAATAGAAGAGCCAAGGTCAACGTGATAGTAAGCAGAAATAGTCTAAAAGCAAAGCCGAGTCGAGAAAAAAATATCAAACATAAACGAGCGCACAGTCAACTTTACAAGATGGCGAACGAAAGATTGCGCAGTGCGCGCGTGGACGCTAAGTCACGTGCCGCTTGGTCAGAGACAAGCCATTCTATAGAAATCAGTGTCGCCAATTCAAAATTTTATTTACGGCTTTGAGCGCCAAGCTCATTCTTTTCAGAAAAGATCACTACACAATATTTAATTACTATTAAAATCGAATGAAGCTGGTGATATTCAGTAATTGGTTACAACACTAGTATTAAAAAAAAAAGACTGAGAACGTTTTTGAGACGTTTCGTAATAATTAGAAATTGCATGCTACTATAAAGTAAGCGCGTAAAGAATACTCGCAATATATTCCATCACATTATTTAACGCGCCAAAAAATTTATGTATTTTTTTAAAACACTTTATGTAATTAATAAATAATTTATTGTTTCTTTCAGTTTCGTTCCAAGTTACATACTAGGGTCTTTCTCGAATGTCAAAACAGGCCTTTTATTTTCCGGAAACTTTAATCATTTAAATAATTTTCATCTGACATTGACAAGCAAATTTTAAAAAAAACGTAAGAGAATTTGAATCCTGTTTTATAAACAAAATTCAAATTGAATTTTTTCTACCCTGGCGCTTTCGCCTTTTAACATCAGTACCATAATTGCGTAATGCACGATCAATCACAATTTGTTTTGATTTGAAACAGATTGCTAATCCATTGCTTCATAAGTTGGAACAAAATCTGCACAACAACGTAAATAACGCAATGAATGTTGTTGAACTGCCAAAATGAAAATTTTTTCATAATCGTTTGCGAAAATAAGTTACGCAATTAGGGTACAGGTGAGCCGTCGACTTGTTTGCTATCCAATAAAATAAAAAGTATTTCAAATAAAATTAATAACAACCCATATGTAGAAGTCCATAGAACTGATGATCATCGCCGATATATCCTTCAGCGGAGCCTGAAGACGGATCCTTGACGGGGTACCCATACGCCATGGTGATGTCCGCCAACTGGTTACTCGCGACGAGGGTCTGGATATCACTATCAGCAGTCTGGGGGTCTTTACCAGGGGCTACAGGCTCCAGGTACAGGGTAGAGGTACGCGATGTTAGGTGCGAGGCACCTGAAATTGGCGAAATTAATGGTAAATTATTTAAATGATGAATTATTACTACTCTGCCTAACTCTTCGGGGAAACAAGGCTTGATGACAAACTACAATTCCCTTTGAATGAAATAAATTAAAACAAAAAAAAAACGTCCCTTTGTGCTCACTTTCTTCATTTAAGAACTCTTGTGCAAAATTTCATGCTTTTAGAACATACTTTTAGACATTTAGTGCCGTGCTCAAACACGACCAAAGAGCGCACGCGATATTCAACTTTATTACTGATGTGTTAGTGTTTAGAATATAGTGGAGTGGTGGGGTGCATGGGGGCGGAGTTTGCGTGGAAATTGTCTTTGGAGTGCCTGGTCTTAATAACTAACTGCGCCCCGCGATATCACCCGCATAAGTCTCGATTCCGTGGGAATATCGGGATAAAAACTAACCTATGTCATAACTGTGCAGCCGTTTTAGCGTGAAAGCGTTACAAACAAACTCACTTTGGCATTTAGTTAATATTATTACATTCTTTATTCCAGACCACTCATGCAGTAGGTACACTCAATCCATATATGGATGGAAGGAGATCATACTTGTATGACATAGTAATGACAGTTGAGCTCCTTTAGTTTTGAGTTGAGCTCCACGATTACTGACAAATGCTTACACTGACTGGACAGATCCACTCAAATCTGTGTGGTTCTTTCCTCAAAAGACCATTTCTGACACTAAACTACATGGTCCTCATATGGCCTGACCAAGACAAGATGTCTGGACTTTAAAAGAGTTTGTTTCAGCCTTTTTTCTCAGAGTAATATAGATAGGAAACGCCGAACTTATCTAGTAATTTTTTTTTAATGTGCCGTGTGAAAGTGATTCCAATATCCTATTTACAGAATAAACAATTTCATTTCTTTCACAACGACTTAAAAACTATGTTAAAAATTAACCTAACAACTCGTAATAAGAACATAGCCTAACACATGCTGGCACGTGCTTCCGCACCTACTGCCTAATAAAGTGGTTGCCCACCTTGTCAAATAATGTTTTTAGGTTGCTGGTGGAGCTTCCACGCAACCTACCCATTATTAACGCTGTTCTCTTCTTCATAATGGCATGAAAATCGTTAACATGGGCTTCAGCTTACCAATAGGCTGTGACTTCAAGCACAGCAAATGGACTTCCCTACCGAACTTGGCTTCTAAGAGCTGGTAGCCATGTGCCCTGCACATGGTATGGTGCAGCGCTGTGATCTCCACTCCGGTCACCGTGATGAGCAAATAGGCACTGACTACTAGCATAGAGGTCATGGCATACAATTTTGAATTTCACCACACCATTTCCAAAATGTTTTAAGTTTGTTGTTTGTCAGTATGACAGGAGTTTAGCTTTTTCTAGTTGACTTTATGGGAGGTCTGAAAAGTTTTAAATTGAAAAGTTTAGAACCAACCTTTTTCGAATTCCAAATTCACCAGATTAGACAGGTCCTGGCTTTTTTATGTGCGCCTTGGGGTCATCTAAAGGTGTCGTGGTCAATTTTGAACACTAAAAGCAGAAGAATATTTGTGACTCTGATAGTGGAATACCTAATAAAGTATGCGAAAATTTGGCGAAGAAAACGATGAAAAGCGAACGCATTTTAAACCAGCAAAAAGATGGAAAGTAGGCGGATATTATTTTTCATAGAAAATTGCCAAGGCTGTATTTTATAATTATGGCCAAATATCTGGTAATTTTTGTTTGTGTTTAGATACTTCCAAATTGGCCACCTTATAGGTATTATTGTATGTAGGTACCTCCCTATACAAGTCTGATAACTGAGGGGCAATTCTCGTATATTTTTTATAAAGATTCGCATTCAAATCTCAGTCTCAATGGATCAAAAATACCTCTAATTTACCTAAATTTTTGACAAGTTTGAAACATTGATTATTATTAGAGATGGGCCGAATGTGGTTTGAACAGAATCCGAACTTCGGCCGAACATTCGGTTAAAATGAAAAGTTCGGCCGAATGTCGGCCGAACTTCGGTTCAATTTCGCGCGCTTTTTCGAGAGTGACACGTCGTGACTTGTTTACGTATTTACTTCAATAATTGCTAGATGTACCCCGCCCGCACACAGCGTGGTCTAATAAGAAGAACAGATATTCTAGACTAATAAGAAGAACTGATTTAATTTAAGGTTTACATTTTCAATGTTCCTAACTAAAATAAATGACCATGAGTAAGTAAAAGACATAATTTTATTTTACGGTAATGCTATTCTAATTCTATAAAATTTCAGTCAAAATAGTGCAAGTAGGTATTATTCAGAACCTGCGTTCTGAATAATATCAAGTGGAACTGCCATCCAACTCCTCATTGGCTGACTCCAGAGTCACTGGAAAGCCTTCCCTAATGCCCAGTGATTAGTTACATCAATACAGAGTGAGAATTTCAATGCCTTTTTAAGAATATTGCTCGAGAATGTCATGCAAGGAATGCGATTAGGGGCTATTTTGACCAAATATCTTAAGGTCTTATTACAAAACGATTTTTAAAACCAAGACCAGGCAAAAACCCAGGTTTTATAAAAACGCTATTACAAAATAACTATTTAACATACGCAACACGCCAATGGTACACCATAGGTATCATAGGTACACCTCTGGGCAAACCTTTCGGGGAAAGCGTGATGCTCTGTATACTATTGGGTACAAAATGAGGTTAACGGGAAAACCTCAGGTTCATAATTTGGTTCGGCCACTTGCATCTCCACAAGTGGACAGAAAAACTCTTTTTAGGGTTCCATAGTCAACAAGGAACCCTTACAGTTTCGCCATGGCCGTCTGTCTGTCTGTCTGTTCGCAGTCTAGCTCCGAGACTCGTAGTACTTTAAAGCTATAATTGCATGGGTACCTACACATAATCACGCCAACAATCGTATCGTTAGCAAGGTCCTTCAAAAACATTATGAGTGTGTCAAATACCTTTTTTGGATTCAGGGATCCTTTTGCGAAATATTAAGCTTTGAAGTGCAAATTTTTGTTAGAGTCAAGTGTCCTCCCCGCTGCCAGCTAAATAGTTAGTTCTGAATATGTGGAAAAATTCACTGCAGTAGTATATTTATCGAAATTAAAAGGAAAACTATCACAGCTAAGTATGCTTTACAAGTTAACGAGTAATAATCGACCAACTAACATTTGCAGTTGAAAAAACATGTTCTTCCATACATTCCGTATGAGAGAACATGTTTTTCAACTACACTGTTAAGTTTGTTTTTGACATAAATTCAGCCCATCTACGGAACCCTTCATTGTGCGTGGTCCGACACGCACTTGGCCGGTTTTTACTTTGAGGTACCTTTAGAGGAGCTCCTAAAACAAATTAAAATGTACACATTACACTTCAATTACCCCTGTCAAGTTACTAATGACCTAATTGAGCTGCCACGTTGTATTATTCAATTGCTATTTTAATGGCGGCAGTCTCGTATAATTTGAATAATAAATTCAGTTTAAATAAACGTGTCTTAGCTTTATAGTGTAAGTGATAGACATGTGCGTCTGTTTGTTGCACACGGCAATTAAAAACTGGTTTTAAATTATAATCATAATTAATTATTTACTTAGGTACACAGTGATTGAGATGGGAATACGTAATTAATAAATCCAAAATTAGAGTTATCTACGTATTATTGGTCAAAGGAAGGTGACTCTTTGAAGGTGATTAATCATAAAAAGATAGGGGAATGCTTTCTGTTTTATTTTAAAGGTATTTAATTTTAAAAAGGCTTCCCAAGTACAAACACAGCATTAACCCTCAAGCTTTGACATAATTATAAATCTCGCATGTATCTAAATGCTTTCTGTTTTATTTTAAAGGTATTTATTTTTTTAAAGGCTTCACATGTACTTACAAACAAAGCATTAACCCTCAAGCTTTGACATAATTATAAATCTCGCATGTATCTAAATGCTTTCTGTTTTAGTTTAAAGGTATTTATTTTTAAAAAGGCTTCCCAACTACAAACACAGCATTAACCCTCAAGCTTTGACATAATTATAAATCTTGCATGTATTTAAATTATAAGAAAGCACGGCACTATAAATTAGCTTAGGTACAATAAACAAACTATGCATAATCAACCTATAATGTAGCAGTTATCCCACTGCTGGGACACAGGCCTCCTCTCTTCGAGAGGGAGTGGGCTGTAATCTACCACGCAGGTCTAGTGCGGGTTGGTAGATGTCACATGTCTTCGAATTTTGGATTCTAGGACATGCCGGTTTCCTCACGGTGTTTTTCTTCACCGTTTTGAGAGCAGTGATGATGAAATTAGTTACCTACACAAAGTAAAGCACCTGCCTGGGTTCGAACCTACGACCTCCGACTCGTAAATCGGGCTGAGCCACCACTGCTCTTTCGTCATACGACGATGAAACAAATTATATCTCATTTTAAAATGGCATACAAAAATAATGTCTTAAGTTCCGTTATAATTTTTTAAAGTTTTCTCTCATTCGGGATCCTTTGTCAACAAAGCAAAATTATTTCTGAAAACAGAAAACGAATATTATTTTTGTCTATAATGTCCAATAAGAAAATGCAATTTTATTTTTGCCCTAGGGCATAATAATATACTTTCCGTTCATGATTGCTCCTTTGAACAATCATGCTGTTTATATTGCCTTTAATTAATGTGATTGGTAATGATAATACTACGATCATACACGTGTGGATCCAACATAGGTACCTAATATCTTTAATGAGTAAACTCAAAGTTCAATTCTACCTATTTGTCCAATTTATACTCCAATATAGTTCCGAGTAGCAGAAGATACCTAATTTGGTTGTAATCGCTGACTCAATATTGAATCTTTCAAAATCTTTCAATTTTAAACATTGAACTCAAAAAACCGCACAGGAAGGGTTCCGTACCACCGTACAATATTTAGCAAAAATCGTCGAAAAACGTGAACCCCTTTAAATAACCCCTAAAAATCACAAAACACAAAAGCTCAAAAATTTATTTTGAGCCCCATGTTTTGACTTCATAAATAAGCGCATAAGTCGGTAAGTACATCGGATAGATGATATCTAGCATCTATCCGCTGTACTAGAAGACTCTCCCTTTTGTTTTGGTTTTTCTTCTCAGAGTAGTCAGTAATTGGAAACACCGAAATCATCTAGTTTTACAACACAATTTAATTTTGACGTGTAAAAATGTTGTTTTTTAACCAATTTATAAAAATAAATAGTTATAATTTACCATTATAAAATACAATAGACGTGGATACATTTAGTAACTTGTTCCGCTTTGCTATTTCTAAAGAGCCATAAAAAACTCCTGAAAGAAATCGACACGTGTTTCACCTCTCAACGAGGCATCCTCAGGATGACGATGGACTTGTTGCGAACTCGAACACGGCGTGTTGCCACACCAAGCGCTGAGTGCAGACTGAGCCTTATCGCCCGTGAAACCCACTTATATAGTGTCGCCGTTGTCACGGGCGATAAGGCTCAGTCTGCACTCAGCGCTTGGTGTGGCAACACGCCGTGTTCGAGTTCGCAACAAGTCCATCGTCATCCTGAGGATGCCTCGTTGAGAGGTGAAACACGTGTCGATTTCTTTCAGGAGTTTTTTATGGCTCTTTAGAAATAGCAAAGCGGAACAAGTTACTAAATATATCCACGTCTATTGTATTTTATAATGGATTTCCGCAAGGTCACGCCTGAATCAATTAATTAATTTACCATTAGTTTATTTTTTTTTAAATAGAGTGTTTTGAAAGTTTTCGGTAGCCTACCTAAATCAAAACGAAAAACAATTGTTCCCCAAACAGCTTCCTTTCTTTCTTTATTTGTTAACTAGCTGGCACGACAGACGTTGTCCTGGCCAATTTACAATACATAATTAATAAAAAAAAAATAAGTTGAAGTGAATGAAAAAAAAAACAAAAATTGGTCATAACTTATGAACCTTAAAAAATTGCACCGACATTCTCAGGTTTAAAACGTTTGGAAATGATCTTGCCCACTCCCCTATTCGATTTGATCCATACTTCCAGGGACACTCTGTATATCGCAGACTCGTGTCGTGCGACAAGTCGCGCCAGTCTGCACGACCCTTAAAATATTTTATTTATTTATTAAGACTTAAACACAAACAGCAACTGTAACCGTGCGTTTGTACTGACGAATCTTTCACATTTAGACATGTTGAAATCGCTGTTTTCTGTCCACGTCTCGGCTCGTGTTCCCATTGTCACGCAGACATGAGTGACGATACATATCACTTGACATCTTAGAGCAAATGCTCTAAGCTTGACATGTATATCAGACAAATTGATCCCTATAATAGACACGAGAAAATACAACCAAAAAAAGCGACGGGGGATCCCCGTTCCGTTCGATTTTTACACACGGTTAAGGGGCAGAGCAGACGACACACTTTTTGTGCGATCGAGTCTGTGGCGCACGAAAATGTCTTATTTGTCCCGATGTTTTTCCGAATGCAGGTTATTCTATATAGGATGTGTCGCTCGATAGTAATTTCTGTCAATTTAAAATTTAATTTAGGAACCATTCCGCAGCTCACATTATGAATAAGATAGGAATTTGAATGTGCGCCACAGACTCGATAGCACAAAAAGTGTGTCGTCTGCGCTGCACCTTAACATTACGACAGGAAATTTAAAAATTTACGTTTTTTTTTTTAATTCACAATATCGTTCATTGTCTTCAAAGGGGGCTGGGGGCCCTTTATATCCACGGGGCTCTGGGCTGCAGCCCAAAACCTTATGTAGATCCGCCCCTGAATACGCCTTTCGGGAAAGTCCTCTATTATATTCATGAATCACAGCGTTTGCTATGAAAAAAATCAATGAATGATTCAGCGAAATAATTGTAATAATAGTTTCCAGTGAAACGTTCATAGAAACTCCTTATTAATACTATCTTCTTCCAACAATGGAGAACGAGAGTTGTACGAGTATCTCAGTTGAGGAAAAGTAAGTGAGATTTCAGTTCATTATTGCAGTTTATGAGTCTGGAGTGAATAATGCTTTTAATTTTTAACCGACTTCCAAAAGCAGGAGGTTCTCAATTCGACTGTATGTTTTTTTGTTTTTTTCTGTTTGTTTTGTGTGTTTGTTACGCGATTACTCCGCCAATTATGAATTGATTTTGATGATTCTTTTTTTTTAGGTACTTAGATCATACTTCAGAGGTGGTCCCATATAAATTGTATTAACTTTGCTTGGGTAGGAGTTAGCTTCAATAATACGTATTTTTTCCCACTTAGTATGTGGATGATATGATAACTTCCTGTCATTGGAATTTGTGTGGGGTAGGTACCACAACTGAAAAATAAAAACTTTACAAAAAAAAAAACAACCGACTTAAAAAAAAAACACTACAAAGTGAAAAATTACTTTAATTTCGGAAGTCGGTGTCTTTGGTTTTGAATTTTCGTTCTTTGTCACCGACTTCCGAAATTAACTTGATTTGTTTTTTTTATATAAAATTGTTAACCGCTTTCATATAACTATATCCCTATACCTACGGTATATAGTTATATCCCTAGGGATATAATCGTATCACGGCTATATAACCATCTTTCTGCGACATGTATACTACAGTACAGATTTTTTTTTTTTAATGGCCAGATGCAGTTTTTTTTTCAAGGAAAAATAAATATAGGTATTGCATAGGATCCTTTAAAACTAAGTAAGTAGGCATTAAAATAATCTTCACTGAAAGTTACAGACCTAAAGCTATAAGTAGATAAAGGTAAGCTGTTTCGCAAAATTGTCTTGAAAGCAAGAAAAAAAAAAGAAATTTAAAATTAAATTGAAAAGAAAAAATATTTAAATTTAATTAAAGTATTAAGATAGGATTATAAGGGTATTAGAATATGGAAATAGAACATTAAAATTTTTGTAATTAACTAGGGGAGGCTTCTCAATGTTGATACCTATCTCGATGACAATCACATCTACCAACAATATTTTATCAATGTGAGGTTTCATTATTAGCGTACTTATCAATGTCAATTTATTATCAACTAGCTTCCGCCAGCGGCTTCGCTCGCCTGATATTTTTATGAATTAATTTTGTGAAATAATTTTTAGCGTTAGTCCAGTAGTTTTTGAGTTTATTAATTACAAACAAACAAACATACAAAAAATCAAATCTTTTCTCTTTATAATATTAGTTTAGATAAAAAGAGACAGACACGCGTCACAACCATATAGCCCCTTGTTGGCGCTATGGCGCTAACTATATATAAAGTAATTAGCTCACGTAAAGTATCGTAAGCTCTCTTACGCCGAAGCACCGTCGTGTGACGAACATTAGAGCGACAGGTTGCTAATGACAAGCAGGCTAAGCCCAGCTTCGGATATAGGTAACCCACAGATGTATAAACGTGGATCTTACAAGGAATTGTCATAGCGAGAGCGTACATTTTTATATGGTCGTTTCCCTTCTCTACTTTTGGCTCAAAATTTTGGCGTTTTGGTGGCGTTGAAAAAGCTTTGAGATTTTTCATTACAACGTACTAGTTTCTCCAAATTCTTTTGTCTGTACTTTTTATCGAAGCGAAGTTACTTTCGACAATTTCTTTCTGTAGATAAATAAAGCTAATGATTCCTGATTGCTCGAGTTTTTTTTTTAAAGGTAACAGATTATTATTATACCAAGATAATGTTACCATAAACTTATGTAGTGAAAACCTGCACATATTTCTTTTCTCTACCGCTCAGACCAAATAAAAAACCAAGACATAGTGCTGTCAACAGTGACGTGAAGCCGGATTCGTAAACATGTGTGCACTTAGTGAGGTGTAGTTTGATTGTAAATGTGTGCGTGTGAGCGTGTATGCACAGAGCAGAGGTGTAGTTTTGGCATGCTTCACTGTATTGTTCGCAGCGCTATGTCTTGGTTTTTATTTGTCTACCGTCATTGATTCGATTTTTGACAACATCTTTGCATCTGGGTCTAAAATAGTTATCGAGGCGTTCTTAATCATCATTTGATGTAATTGTCATATATTATTAAACCTAAGAAATCCGGGGCATACACTACCCAGTGTCAGACAGCCTGCGTTATCTACAATTCTCTATATCTGTGAGGATACCTTATCTACATAGGCTAGCATACACTGGGGTTAACAGATTCCAGGAACGGAAATAGAAGTTCTTTTTTTAGAATTGTGACGAAGTTAACTAAGTTTTAACACCTCTCACTTCTAACGGTGGAAGGATACAAAGGGAATTAACATTCTCTTTAGGAAGCGTGAGCTTTTTAAAGGATACTTCGTGGCCGGTAGTACTTTTTAACATGAAGGTGGATCCGCAGTGGTGGCCCGCGAAATAATAATAATAAATAAATAATAAATAAACATTTATTTCTCTTCCACAAAGGCGCCTTAAAAATATGAAGATTACAATATCTGATAAATCCTTTGTGGGAGACTGGTATCTGCACTAGGAAAACCTGTCACACAGATTACCAGGCCCCCCCCAAAAACAGTGTTTGATTATTAAATCATAAAGATAATATTTACAAATTATTTTTACCTTTGGTAGGAGAACACAGTAAACAAAAAATATATATGCCTTATGAATTAAATCCGCCTTTGTACCTTTTTGAGTGTGAAAAGTTTAAATAAATATACCTAATACAATTTCTTAGGTTTTTGCAAGAGAACGTTTCCATAAGAGATTCTTATGGATCAAATCTAACTTAGAGAGATGTATTAATGGTTCTAATGATTATAATTCTGTAAATACATTTATTTTTTATGGTCGTGAATCATATTTTGATCAAGGTACAACCTGACACTGACCTGCAAATTTAAAAAAAACATAAAAAAATATGAATTTCGCGCGGGCTGTATACCACTGCGGATCCTCATTATGAATCTTTAGCATTTTTTAGACCATCAGCTTTTTAAAAAGGTTGCAATATATGTTCTGGAAATCTGTCTCAGCATAACTAACCATTGTTAACTGATTGAGTTTTTGATTAGTATTACCATATAAGACAAAGGTCATGTTAAATGCCAAACTCACTCTCGTAAATATCGGAGACGCTACGCTCGAAGTTGTGGACGAGTATGTTTACCGAGGACAAGCTGTCCAGCTAGGTAGGTACAACTTCGACAAAGGGGTCAATCGTCGAATCCGACTCGGCTGGGCAGCGTTCGGGAAGCTACGCAATAACTTCTCGTCCCACATACCACAGTGTCTCAAGACGAAAGTTGTGCGTGTTGCCGGTGATGACCTGTGGTACTGAAACGTGGTCGCTCACAATGGGCCTTATCAGAAGGCTAAAAGTCACCCAGAGGGCAATGGAGAGGGCTATGCTTGGAGTTTCCCTACGTGATCGAATCAGAAATGAAGAGACCCGCAGGAGAACCAAGGTAACCGACATAGTCCGTTGAATGGTCAAACTTAGGTGGCAATGGGCAGGACACATTGCTCGCAGAACGGATGGCCAATGGGGTCGAAAGGTTCTGGAGTGGCGACCGCGTACCGGAAGACGTAGCGTTGGAAGGCCTCAGGAAAACTGCAGGAATCCGCTGGATGCGGGAAGCACAGAATCGATCGAAATGGCGGTGCTTGAGGGGCCTATGTCCAGCAGTGGACGTCTTTCAGCTGAAATGATGATTACCATATAAATAAATAAAATATAACTTGGTGTTGGTACTATCGTGACACATTACTAGACAAGTAATTCCAGTTAAGAAGAAATAAATTCTTAATCACTAAGATTACACTAGCTGACCCTCTTACAAAAAGTAGTACCACATTTTAATTTATCACGTACTCATAAATCTATGATAAAAGTACCGTTGGCACTTCTGTACCGCTACAAAGTGCCATCTGTTGTAAGTTATGTGAAATCTCTGGTATAATTTATCGGCGCCAAACATGAATAGGTAGCCTAGGCGCCTGCGCCACGTTTTTGCACGCGATCCAGTCTATTTTTAACTGGCAACACTTAGGACTATAATTAGAAAAAGGTTGTGTCTCACGCTTTATTTGATTAGGCTGCGCAGGATTGGATTCTGAGTAATGGTAGCGGGTGACCCGCTAAAGCTTCGCGCTGCAGGCGTTATGTAACCGCATTTACATTTCGCCTGCTATTCATTAAGAGCCTATACTACCTCAGCTCAAATTCACTTTTTATCTCGCTCGCACCATACTGCTCGCGGACTGAGTGAGAGCGAGACGGAGTGGGGTGCTAGCGGCTCCGAGGCGCCAATAATTTTGGTAATTGCTTTTTACGGCGAAAATAAGGGTAATTTAAAAAAAATTAAAAACTTAGTCACTGCTTTATAGTTAGTTCAGTTATTATGCAAAGTTTCATGATCTAATTTGAAGTATTTTTTGAATACCAGCGGTTTATTGTTCTGTTTGGAGGTAACTTTGGAATTTTTTTCCATCGAGAAAATTTTATGGAATCGTATTTTCGTCTAACATAGTACTTAACATTAATCCTTAACTTTAACATATATTTATTTCAAAATTAATGCTGCAGTATTTTCTATATACCGGAGGATCATGCTAAGCCATTTGAGGTAGTATAGGCCGTTAATACACTTCTTTTTTGTTTTGGATAGGTAAGAAATTAAATCATGCCAACGGGTCCAGGAAATTCTTAAAAATATCTTCCTACTTAGTATGTACCTACCTAGCCACTACAGATAAAGAACTTAGAAGAATAAAACGTAAAAGCTCTTCAGCTCTACTGCTCTACAAGGGCGTCGCCAAGGGGGGGCATAGGGGGCAGCTGTCCCCCCCTTGATATTAAAAAATTAAGTGAATACAAGGCATTTTAATGTAAAGAAACTACATATACACACAGCCAATTTACAGCCAATTTTGTTTATTTGGATGACTTTTTTTTTAAATCTCCTAAACGGGGTCTAATCCGGGGTCCGGGGACGTAATATTTGTCTCAATGTGCTGGTGGTAGGCCCAGTCATAATACCTATTATGTTTCAGCTCTACAGTTCTGAATAGTTCTGGGAAAAACGACCCGAAAGGTCCGTTTCCAATTCATACATTATTATTTTTCTCAGTTCCTATCGGGACTACCGAAATGAAACTGACTTGTCAAAAATCAAATGTCCACCAGCGTCGATTTTAGCCCCATTGTGCGCCGTAGAGGTAATAAGACTCGCACTACAAGTGTAAAGCTTCATGTGCTCTTGACTTTTGTCTGTACCTACAAATCACACTTTTCCAATCCTCCATATATCAACTTGCCCCCCCCTGGGCTATCGGCTGGCGACGCCCTTGCTGCTCTACCGAAAAATCCATTTTCTATCAATTCTTTCCTATTTTCCCATAATTTTATCGATTTTTATTGACTCAGACAAAGAACTTTGAGGAATAAAACGTAAAAGCTCGTCAGCTCTACTGCTCTACCGAAAAATCCATTTTCTATCAATTCTTTTCTATTTTCCTATAACTTTATCGATTTTTATTGACTCACAACTCACAAGTAATGCCTCAAATTAATATAGGTACGGCTATAGCTCCAACTTGAGATTACAGTTTTAAACAAACACAGGCCGGTTGGCGGGAAGGCAGTCGTCAGCCATTCGGCTTCAGTATCGGGCGACGAGCGGTAGCCCGCGCTTTTTTTATAATCTGTGCATTTTCGTAAAACATAGTGCCTAGTTGGAAAAAAGTAAAAATGTTGAAATATACAATGAAAAAGTATTGTGCGGAAGGGAGTAAATTCAACCAAATTGTGATTGCTAGTTTGAGTAAGTTTTAGTTTTAATTTTATTTTCCTTTTATTTTTTTGTTAGCCCATAGCTCCTTACTGCCCCACTGCTGAGAAAGCTTCGCCTAAAAATTTTAATTAATTAAGTACGCAACTTGAGGTAGGTAATCAATATAAGGGGTTTATTTTTGTCAATAGTAAATTTAAGTTTTCTTAATAGCTATAGCCATTTCAGGAACAGAAAAAATATATATCTAAGAAGATAATAAAATAATACCTATAGTATACCTTCAGAATAATTAGGAAACCTTTAGACCTTACACTCTGCCATCAAACAAAACTGAAATTGAAATAAACTTCTGAATATCAACCACAACGCGGCTTCTTCAAAATGTCATCAACAGTTTACAGTCTTTAGCTGAAATCTTGGTAAACTTTATACATATAAATTTTCTACCTACCTACTTAGATATATTTATTTTTATTTTATAGGTATTACCTAGATGCCTTTTCTTTATGAGAAGAGGCCTTTGCCCAGCAGTGGGACAATTAGGCTCGTATTATTATTATTATAATAGGTAATAAAAACCCGACTGCGTAAAAACTGAACTTTAAAAAGATGGAAACAAGATGAACTATTTCTGTGTCGAATCCCACGTAATACTCTAAGAGGGTTTATCCTTAAAGTTGGCAACGTCGTAAGTAGCTGTCAAATATTTACCTGTTTTGATTAATTTGGCATTATTACTGTATGGAATTAAGAAATGTGGCTAACTAGGGAACTAAAACATTGATTATGAAATGCAGTAAAGTTTTAGATGTAAAAAAAAGTATTTGGAAACTTTTCAAATACCTTTTCGATACGCAAATCGGCCATTTTTAGGGTTCTATGGAACCCTTAAGTATACGATCTCTCGTGTGTCTGTCTGTCTGTCCGTCTGTCACAGCCAATTTGCTCCGAATCTAATGGATCGATTAAGTTGAAATTTGGTACACATTATGTATTTCTGTGACCCAAATACGAATTTGTAACGTAAATAAATGAATTTTGAATATGGCGGTCACTTTTGGGGGAAAATTAAAAATTACAAACTGTACTGTGTGACATATCAAATGAAAGGGCTTATTGCGAGGATCTCAAAATAATTTATTTTTATAAACATAACATATACATTTAAAGTTATTTAAGAAAATAGATGAAAATTTACCATCTTCGAAACTACTGTGTCTAAAATTTTGAAGAATATACAGAGAATGGTTCTTTAGTCATAGATTAGGTACAGGAAAACCTATAAAAAAGTCTATGGTCTTAAAATAACATGGTAAATCTCTCAATATTGTGACCACAAACTTACATTTGCAGTTGGAATGTATGGGAGAACATGTTTTTCAACTACAATGTTAAGTTTGTATTTGGAATAAATTCATCCTAACTACGGAACCCTTCATTGTGCGTGGTCCGATACGCACTTAGCCGGTTTTGAGTGTCGGAAGACCACGTATTCACCGAACGACGACTAACCTAGACTGCGGCTTGAACACTGAACGCCCAACCACACGCACAGGCAAGTACGCGCAGGCCGGGCTTGCGCAGGCAAAATTTCAAACAAGTCGAAAAGTGCGCAGGCCGCGCCGTGGGGTTTGCGCGTCGTACAGTTTTACCAACCACACGCTCAGTGTTCCGTGTACAAGCCGGCCTGCGCAGGCAAAACTGTGGTGAAGCATGAGCGTGTGGTAGGCCCAAGACACTCTGATCATAAAGGGAAATTTCGCGTTGTTGCAAAACTTTTTTATTAGTCTAGATTTTTTGTTCATATTCTCTATGGCACCTCTTTAGGTGATGACTGATGAGCTATCCGAATATCAAAAAAATTGTAAATAAAAAAATTTGGCCGAGGAGGCGTGAAAATTGATTCGCTGTGACAATGTTTAGTAGATACTTATTTTTAAGGATTTATATTGATGTGAAACATCTATAGCAGCGAGTCAGACCGCGACTGTAGGCGCCAACACGCCATATTTATTTCCTGTTGTAAACTATCCTTTTATGCATAATAAAGGATAAAGGATAAGGAGGTCAGAAAAATCCGTACTGATGTAGATATCTATAGTCTATTTTTGATAGTCTATTTTCATTCTGCAGAAAAGATCAGAGCCATATATTATCTCCACAGGCGCGATTCTCTAAGGGAACTGTTTAAGGATATTAACATCATAACGGTACCTACTCAATATATCTATGAAAACAGTATGTACGTAAGAAGAAATGTAAATGTTTTTAGTAAAAGAGGTGATAGACATAATTATAGTACAAGAAATAGGGACCTACCTATTAGTTCAATCAGGTTTCAGCGTGACTAGACTCATCTTTTATGGGGTACTGTTTAAAATGTTACAATAAAATTCCTCCCCACATACTTCAACTGAATGAGACGAAATTCAAATCTTGTATAAAACGCACTATATACCTACTATAATATGCCTGCCTGCATGGAGGCACGCATATTATAAGTTGGGGGATTACATCGCTGATAAAAATGCTTGGCTCAATGCTGGTCCTGCTCCAAAACCACAACTACTTAATTAATTAACATTTGCAAATACTCTTGAAGCTGCTGAAAATTTTAAGACCATCTTTGCATTGTATAAACTCAATCTCCTTTGTATATAATTGCATTGTACAGGTGTGAACTAAGTACTAAAGAGTTACCATTTACCGGGTAATATGTCTTGCATTGACTTGAATGTGCCCTGGCGGCTGTGAGTATGTTATGCTCACTCAAATGTTTCGCTGATGGTAGCGCGTGTGTTGGATCTAGCTTCCTTCAAAATGGTTGAGCCGAATGGTGCTAATCCATGCGTCATGTTCGTGAACGGGCGCCGTCAGTTTTTATTATTTTTATTTTTTTATTATTTCTTACTTTTGAATTGTTCTTTGTTTTATCTTTTTATTACGGACACTTCTAATGTGTACGTCTTTCTACGTTGTTCTCATATGTATAATTTCAACATGAATGATGTAACCAATATTTTGTTACAATTTTTCATTTAAAAGAGTGTCCGAGGAGTTTCTTGCCCATTCTTCTCCATGGGTACCTACTACGCTTTGGAATGGGCAACTAGCTTCATATATCTGACTGACCGATTCCTTGACAGTTCAAAAGTACCTTCAAAAGTTCGTAAATGGTTTAATTGAAATTGAATTGAGTTTGGACTTTTTTGATTATAAATATTGACTGACGTTGTTCCAAAAGATTTACTTAATTCTACTTTCCTAATTGCCAATTAATTAAAAGCGATTCTTTGGTAATTAATTAATTTAATTTAAGTATCCCTTTACTTACGCACTACTGCTTAAACACGAAAATGTACCACCTTACATTAAAAAGTTCTTATGAAACACTTTAACATGAAAACATTATTATGAAAATTTGTTTAATACTACATAAACGGACAATCCGGCATTACGTATAATGTTTTGTAAATATCAACCCTATTGGAAAGTTATTTTAATATTTTTCGATAACTCTCCAACTTTGTTTTCACCATCCTCTTGGAGATGGACGGAAAAGGAGACCAATACCCTAATTGCGTAACTTATTTTCGTAAACAATTTTGCCTAATTTGTTTCATTTTGACAGTTCAACAACATTCATTGCGTTATTTACGTTGTTGAGCAGATTTTTTTTCCAACTTATGAAGCAATGGATTAGCAATCTGTTTTAAATCGAAACAGATTGTGATTGTGTTGTATTACGCAATTAGGGTGCAAGGTGTTTGTTGCGCCATTTCTTCTTCCCATCTAAAGCACTAGGAAGTGTTGAAGGACGGGCGTTTTGGGGGACTGCCTTATGTAATTTCGTCGTTCAAAATGTGCTGATTCTCAGCCTAGTTTGAATGAATGTTTTTGATATTGATTTTGAATACCTACTTACTACTCATTCGTTTACCAGTGGTCCAGCACCCTGATTGCGTAACAAACGATCATACACAATCTGTCTCATTTTTACAGTTCAACAGCATTCATTGCGTTATTTACGTTGTTGACCATGAGCAGATAAATTTTTCGAACATATGACGCAATGGTTTAGCAACATCCTTCAAAATTATTCTGATTGTGTGTTACGCAATTAAGCTGGTGAAAACATATGGATGAAGGCGCCGCGCTACCATATGCCCAGCCCGTCCCATCCTTGATGTCCTCCCTCCGGTTGACGCCCTAAGCCGAGGTTCGTACCCCACAGGGAGTGCCCTCAGCGAGCGTTCACCTAGTTTTAGTTAGCTTAGTTGAATAACCCCTGGCTGGAGGTATTAAGTGTAGTAGCTTAAGGCACCCACAGGAAAGCCCGGTTAAGTAGTCATGATCTCAGAGGTCAACTACGAGATGCCCAAAAAAAAAATACTACCACATGAGTAAAGAACGGAACAGAGACCAAACTTCATACAACCGTGCAATATGAACAATACAAATAGAAATAAAAACACATCAGTTTTTAATTATTCCAAAGACTCCACTAGGTAGGTAGTAAGTAACTTGATTATAATTTATTATTTTTAAAGTGGTAGGTAGGTAGATACCTCATACCTCAACATCGAAAGAAAACTCAACCCGTGGGTGCAACAAAGTTTTGGTATTGACACGGATTGGTACAGATAGTTCACTCCGCAAAATCATTTAAATAAAAAGCGACTCTTGCTCGACACAATAAAGTGCAATTCTGGTCGCACAGCCCTAATTACCTACAGTTACATTCACTTAGAAGTTGCCTCTCTTTCTATAGCATAACTCTTATATCTTTTGACTACGTTCATCATCATCATCATCATCAGCCTATAATGTTCCCACTGCTGGGACACAGGCCTCCTCTCTGTGAGAGGGAGTGGGCCGTAATCCACCACGCGGGCCCAGTGCGGGTTGGTAGATGTCACATGTATTCGAATTTTCGGTTCTAGGACATGCCGGTTTCCTCACGACTACGTTACGTCCGCTGAATTCGACAAGTCGAGCCCGTTTACCAACTTGTAGCTTCATACCTAAAATACAGAGTGAACCATCTTTATTCACCTATGGTATTCATCGTAAATGGTTTAGTGGCTTTTCGGAATAGGTACCTGTACCTATCTATCTCGGTGCGTTCAAGAGCAAAAATAAAGACTAATTGAGAATTGTTTTTCTACAATTATTGTCATATAATTGGTGTATATGATTTGAAATACGTAGGTAATACCTACCGACCTATAGTGATTAAATTATTATGTTTAAGTATGTATAAATTAAAAAACGTAAGCAGATTAACGTTCTGTTTATTTAATTTTATCCTCCTGTGCGGAGTTAGGAGGATAATTTGTGTTGTTGTTATTGTTGTAGGTATGTTGTTATTGCTATACTTTTTTACACTTAGGTACTACTACTTACTTTAAATTTTCTTCGTGTCAAAACGTCAAACGTAAAGAAACAAGACGCGCGACGCATACGCGCAGCCCTGAGAGATTCAACTGGCCGAGCCGGTATAAACCAGTTTCTCTTCGCGACGCAGCCGCCAGTGGTACGAACACACGCGCCTCATGCTTGTAGTAGTGTACAGACGCCAGCACATCAAGCTACCCGAAACTGTCAAATTTTCCCAATCAACTTTGAACCTTATGCTTCAGTGATAAAGTTGAAAATCTATTAAATAAATTTGACAGATTGTAGTAGCTTGATGTGCTGGCGTCTGTACTTATCATAGCGCGGTTGTATGAACCTTTGTCTCCGTTCCGTTTCTTTACTCATGTGCACGTGTAACTAAATTAACCGTGATAAATTTGTCATACATCCTGCGTAGCAGTGGACAGTCTAGTTTACTTAAATAATCGACTCAAATAAACTTAATTGTATTTTATCTGAAATTACTAATCCATGTTATAAAGTGCGAAACTAACTAACCTATCGATATACACATAAGTATAAAGGAAAGAAACTGACTGACTGACTTATCGGGGTAAATTTCAACATGTCGTGCTTTTTCTCATTTCGGTGTTATTTTTTCATTTCAAGGTTTTTTTATTATTTGTTTTTAACTTGAAATTGACCTTCAGTCTATTTTAATGAATGTTTTTTCGATGGGATCAAAATATCGTAAGAAACATTCGAGATATTTGAGATTCATTCTAAATGCCACCGATATGATAAAGCTGTCCATCGAAATTATATATCTTACCACCGAAATTATTTACGTCACCGAAATGAAAATGTTGATACCTCAGTTCATTTACGTACCCCCCTCACAAATCAAAAGGGACCATATTGAGAATGGGACCATCTGCTCCGTCTGAACATAGGCCTCCTCCATGGCTTTCCGGAGTAACCGGTTGTAGGCGACCTGAATTCAGCTTCTTATTTTGACAGCTGTGCTGCTGGGGAGTTTGTTACGTCACTTCTTCTTCCCAGCTAAAGGCACTAGGAAGTGGTGAAGGGTGGGCGTTTTTGGGGGACTGTCTTATGTAATTTTGCCTAGTTTGAATAAATGACTTTTGAATTCTTAACTTCCTGCGATCTTTCTTAGGTAGTCTGTCTACCTTGTGGGTGGACGTCTACGTCCTACGATGCGCTTGCAGGTACGTGGTTTCCTTTCGAGAACTCTTCTGCCGTTTCGGCCATCAGTTCTACGCGCTATGTGCGCTGCCCACTGTCACTTAAACTTGCTAATACGTTGGGCTACGTCGGCAACCTTCATTCATCTGCGTATCTCCTCGTTTCTGAGTCGATTTCGCAGAGAAACCCCAAGAATAACCCTTTTGAATAGAGTATGGTATCGACTAACAGTCGATGAATAACAGATTTTACAAAGACACCATGTCTCAGATTTTGTTGTTTTTATTAAGGAATATGCATGTAATTCAAATAAGGGTCAAATATGTTTTTTTTAAACTTATTACTTCAAAATGATGCCTCCATCGATAATTCGATCTTCCATCATCATTCATCAGTCATCATTTTTAAAAAGTGCAAATAAACTGTGGGAAATTCGAATAATTGAAACGCGACGCTATTTGTCAGAGCGATTGTGACGTCAGTTCATAGATAATACGTCAGTCTATGAAAACCATAATTTCAATGATGAAAACAATAAAATGCATTGATTTACATCAATGATAAAATGTCATTGTGTTTTGTAGGAGTGTTTGCGGTTCAGGTTTTATTGTGATTTTATTACACATTTGGAAGTAAAATTACATTTGTTTGTAAGAAATAACACAAAAGACTCTTTAGGAAATTACTGAAAGCGGTTTTGTGAAGGCCCAATCGGATAATTTGCTGAAAGTTGATGTGTTCATGATGATCACACTTTTTACATCAAATACTGATTTCATGTCTGTTGAAATCAAAGGAGTGAAAGCTTTATGGTAATTACGTATTACATCAAATAGTATTTTATCTTGCACACCATTTCTGAAATAATTTAGATAAAGCAACATAACCTAAAAAAAATAACAAGATCGAAATCTACATTGTGATATAGAATGTTGTTATACTACTAGAATATTGAAAACATTTCGGAATTATTTTATGAGATGAAAATCTTGAACACAACGAAATGAGATGCTTTTTAGTTATAATTACTTACCTACAGTTCTTTTTTTTATAGATCAGAGATAATCATAATATGGCGATTCAGCAGTCGGATTATGATCAAGATAAACGAGAGGGGGATGTATGTATAGTGAAAGCTCGAACAACACCTGAACATAATGTTCGTCACTAGTATTATGCTGTAATCCTTACTTGTAATGAGTCAGAAGAAACCGTCTTGTACAGACGCCAGCACATCAAGCTACTACAATCTGTCAAATTTATTTAATAGATTTTCAACTTTATCGCTGAAGTGTAAGGTTCAAAGTTGATTGGGAATATTTGACAGTTTCGGGTAGCTTGATGTGCTGGCGTCTGTACAAAAGTATTTTTAAGAAAGAAAGGTAATGAAAATGAAAAAAATGAAACCAAATGAATGAATGAATGAAATAAAATTTTATTAAAAATAAATGAAAAGATAAAAAACATTGATTCATGAATCAATGTTTTTTTTTATCTTTTTATTTATTTTTCAGGAGGGTGTAAGTATACCACTCCCTTCTTGGCCTAGCTGCATAAGCACAATGAAGACCCACCGTCTACTAGTGTGGATTGTTATTGGAAAAAATCATAATTGTCTTCAGTGGGCACAAGTCTCAAAATGTATTCAAGCAAAAGACATTTGCAATATAGATGCATTTCTCCAACAAAACTAAGGCACTTTTCTGTGTAGCTCACAGCGATTTTGAAGAATAAAAAAATATCAACATAGTTGATGTAGACTATGACAAACAATATTGTGAAAATCTTATAGAAAAATGTATCTTATTATGGTGTGATGCCATTTTTCCTCTATATATAAATAAACATAAAAATCAACATGAATAAAACAAAATGTAATAAATCAATTTTTTATTATAACATTCTGGATGTTTATTAGACCACAAGCTACAAGTATAACATCATCTATAATAGGTATTAAGTTGTGGTCGACACAAGCATGAGGTGGTAACATGTTAAATTCTCTTAAATAGATTAAGAGAATTTACACACGTTCTACATGAATTCTTAATGCTGCTATTCTCTTTGATTGTTTTACATCTTCTTTTGAACTAGGACTAGTAAACTTGTAAACAGAAGGGGGTCTTAGTACAATCCAGTTTAGCAGGAGGCACAGATAGAGCGCTTTTTATTATTTCTAGATGTTTTCTCTTTAATGGTGGCTGCGACTCTGTATCCTTTTGACATTGAAATTTGTGAGGAAGGATACCTTTCTTCAATCTTAATGTGCTTTTTTGTTTTTCTTGCAAATTTAATAAGTATCTTCTATCTGAAAAATAATAAATTAAATTGTGAAATTAATAGGAAACAGAATTCAAACTGTGTAGGTATAAAATATGGTAGGTTGTCAGATAATTTTGCATGATCGAAGCAAAATCCTCACCACAGAAACACAGAACACGGTGGAGATAATAATTTCCACTGTGAAATCCACAAAAGAGTTTTACAAACAAAGTTTTAGGTTACCTAATTTAAGATCGTACGGTTAAGATGTTGGCTTACTTTCGACATCATAACCTTGTTTGTACAGCACAAAAACAAAAAAACAAAAAAATTGGTGGCACTCCGGGAGTGCCGACAGGAGTGAAAACTTGAACAAGATCGCCTTGGTTGAAGAAAAATACTTTATAGAACACTGGTCTGTAACCTTATCTAAATAAAGAGCACAATCGCGTTCACAAAACCTTTAAAGTAAAATTACTTGCATAGAAAATTGATCCGTAACGTGATATAAATAAAGAGCACAATCGCGTTTACAAAAATTAAGTGTCGTCATGGTGTCGCGAAATCAATGGTTTAGTCGCATCTCAAAAATGCCCAATGCGCCCAATGAAGTTTTCACTTCAAAATGTTTAGGGAACGATTTAAATACTTACGTCAAAGTAATCTTCACAACAATATAAACAAGTTGATGGAGAAACGAAGTCTTTTTTCATAATTTTACACCACTTTCTCGGTTTCTCCTTATGTCCGCATCTCTGGGGACAGAAAAACACTTTATCGGGTGCATTTCTTATTTTATTTGTGCAATTAGGCACGATGCAGTACTTGTATGTCGGTTTTTTGCATTGTTCTATAGAGGGAGAAGGTGGTTCCATTATGATGTATTAGTCGAAAATAGAAAACACTGTAGAATTGCAGCAGAACACAATACTTCTTCTACCTAACCTCACCACTCTTGACACTTGTTTGTTTATTGTTATAGACTGTGACGTCACCACACCAAGCGCGCCAAAATGGAGGGCGTTTAAATAGCCCGGGTCGGTCGGCAATTTTTTTTTTTTTTTAATTTCTTTAAATTGCTTTTTTGGTTTTGAATTTTTGTTTGGCGATGTAAACTATCAAAAAAAAATACATGCATATTCCCTATTGGCACCGAAATTACAAAGCCATCCACCGAAGAGAGCTAAATGACCACCGAACCGAAATGAGATTTGCTGTAATTTCGGTGAATTTTCTCATATCGGTTGCGGTTTTAGCCCACCGAATCCACCGTTATGAGAACACCGAAAGGAGAAAAAACACAAAAAACTAAAATTACAAAATAATGAAAATGTTTAGGACACAATGAGCACTACTCAAGTAAATATATATACATAAGGCGCATGTACGAAACACAAAACTAAAAGTAATAAACACTCGGTAAACAAGTTAAAAGCGCCACCGAAACGATTTTTTTTTGTTCGTCAATTAAATTATTAAAAAATATTAGACACGTATTTTTTCTTTTTTTACATAATCAAAATATTACGGCAATACATTGAGTTAAAATGTGCCATGACTTTTTTTTTAATATGGCATCTCGCAGTTGATCTATGAGGTCATGGCTGCTTAACCGGGTTTTCCTGTGGCTGCCTTAAGCTTCTACACTCAAAGCCTTCCAGCCAGGGGCAAAAACTATTCTTAATTAAAACTAGGCGAATGCTCGCTAAGGGCACCCCCTGTGGGGTACGAACCTCGGCTTAGTTAGGGCATCGCTGGGGGGAGGACCGCAAGTAGGGACAGGCTGGATATTATACGGGGTATTTAAAGCTACGTGCTCAGCTGCAACAACTGCTGACACCTCGTTTTCGAGCAAGGGTCGGGGGGAGTGCCATGACGTCACGAGTATGTAGATTTTATACTTGTAATGTAGCGACCCACTCCCCCAACTTTAATGCGTTTTATCTATGTCATTTTGTATATATGATTAAGCAAAAAATACGTGTAATTTTTTTTTAATTATCTGTCTGACGGACTAAATAGATTTTTTCTTTTTTTACCCAGGCTTCATCCCTATTACAAGCCCGTTATCACGACCCTCGGATATTTTAATTTATTTTCTACCAGCAATCTAGTTCAATTCCGAAATCACTCAATCATCATATTCCTCTTGGCCCAGGGACAACATCGTGAGGAAACCGACATGTCCTAGAACCAAAAATTCGAAGACAGGTGACCTCTACCATCCCGCGCTGTACCCGCGTGGTGGATTACGGCCCACTCCCTCTCACAGAGAGCAGCCCTGTGTCCCAGCAGTGGGAACGTCAGAAGGATGACTAGCTGTGGCCCGTGACTTTGTCTACGTGTATTTTTGATGTGTAACATCTTTTCTTCTCGCTTTCCTGCGAACAAATTCTAAATTAAAAAAAATCTAAATAATCAAATCTGTGGGAGTGATTTCTTGAAAAGGGACGGAAGTGTGTCACAGGAAGCCGGGGAAGCACGCGCCATTTGATTTGACCAATGAGCGCGCGCGTTGCTAGAGTTGGCCATCAGAAACGACCTCGACGAGGCCCCGTCCCTTTAATGTTGCTTATTACCAAGGTGAGATGTCAGATGTTACACATCATATGCGACTACTGTAAGGCTCGCTCGTTTTTTGAGGGTTCCGTGGACCAGAATGGTAAAAAGGAAACCTTATGGTGCCACTTAGTCTGTCTGTTCGTCTGCCACAAATACCGTTCCCTCCCTTATTTCCGAAGTTTGCATAGAGAAAAATCTAAAATTACTTATTCTATGCGATAGAAGTTGATGTAAAGATTACAGGAAAAATAAAACGATGTCTCTAAATAGCACAATTTTTCAGAAATCATCAACAAAAATTAAATTAGTTCCACTATGGCAACGATCTAAAACTGCAATATTCTACACCGCAGTGTTAAAATTCTCTGACGAATGTCACCGCCGATGAAAATTTAAAATAGTACGGAACCCTTGGTGCGCGAGTCCGACTCGCTCTTGACCGGTTTTTTTACATATTATGTGTATCCAGGATGAAAAATAGCCTATGTCCTTTCCCAGGTGCCAGGCGACTTAATATGCCTGATATAACTATCGGTTCAGTGGTTAAACGGTTTAGATACGAGTTACTTTCTCATTAATAATATTAGTACCTATAGAAGTATGGATTATGCCAGGCAGAACATGGATAAATCTGTCTGTCTGATCGAAACAGCTAACTTATGTAATAATAATAACGTGCACATCCAAGTAATTCAGGCGTGTTGATTCACATAATTTGGTTCATTATACCAAGAGTAAAGTTCTGTATATTTGAAACTGCTTGCTCTGTTAACACAATGGTGATCTGGACAATTACCCTTTGATTCAATTCTATCTCGAATGCTCTGTTTCCTTTTTAATGTTTTTATTTTACCTTTCAGCGGTTTCGTGTTGAATATACAATTTATTCGATGTTTCCCGAAAAAAACAGCAAGTAACATTATAATCTTCTTAATAATCATTGTTGAATGTAGCATAGAACAAATTAGGCGAAACTTAGGCTAACTAATTGTGCGTGATAAAATGTATAAAGGAATAATTCCTCGACTCTACAGTTTTTGAAGTGAAAACTTCTTTAGGCGCGTTGGGCATTTTTGAGATGGAACTAAACCATTGATTTCGCGACACTGGTGCCGATTCTCTTGTCACAAATGAAAGGCACAACCTAGACTAAAAATCACCAAAATTTAGTTTATTCCTGTCAAACGACGATTTCCCATTCTGAAATAGACTAAAGTGACACAACTTAACTATATTTTAGTTTGACAGCACTAAGATGGTACTGAGATATTAGTTTAGTGAAAATGGCAATTTTGCTATTCTGAATTTGATGTTTTTCACCTAAAATAAAGATTTTCTAACTAAATCTGACTATTTTTATTCGCGACTAAAAACCGTGTGGAATAAAATTGTCATGAACTAATTCACACCAACATCTCGACTTCAGATGCAAAAACAGTACAGAACCTTTTTTTTTTCTTTTGTTTATATCTCGAAAACGGTGTGTCCAATCGCAAAAATAATAAAAATTTCGACCCCCCCTTTATAAAACCCTTAAACCTCTAACACTCTACATGTAGGTAATAATTTTTCTTATTTTCCATACAGAAAGTGAAAAATTCCAAATAAAACACGTCGAGGCTGCCCCCCTGCGCGCCTCCGGCTCTAAAAAGATTCACGTGGTTAGGTATCACGTGTGGAGTCGCGATTGTCAAATTCGATTTAGATGTGTCAAAATTATTTTTAAATTTAGAGAATTTATTTTCCAGAATAGCTTTGAGATTCTCATAGTCAAAAGTAAGGAATTTTAGTGATAGTTTAGTTCGGTGTACAAGCGAATCGGTACCAATGGAACGCTATTTACCGACACCGTGGAGTAAAAGACATCAACGCGTTGATTACCGCGGTGCCGATTTTTTTTCAAGTTTTCACTTCTGTCGGGACTCCCGGAGTGCCACTGTTTTTTTTATCCACTACGGGTAAGCTCGTGGCCTGTATCTCACCTGATGATCAGGCCGAAGGTGGAAACGAGCTTCACCCGGAATCCTCAACCACAGAGGAACTTCTATCTTACTGCCAAAACACAACATTGCTGTTATGATTGTTGTTATGGCGACAGACTTAGATAAAATGGTGGCTAGCCAGGCGGACTTAGAACAAGCCCTATCACCAACCAAACCAAGCAGAACATTTTTCCTCCACTGGGAATCGAAACCGAGCTCTGGGTCTGAGACAGTTGGCCTAACCACTGGACCACAGAGTCGGTTTAAACAAAATCAAAAGTGACGTAAACAATCATAGTTCGACTATTTCGACTCAAGCAGGACTAGCTTCTGACCGCGGTATCGTACGCGTGAAAAGAATTTTCGGAATCGATTCAGTAGTTCCGAAGATTACCCACTGCATACAAACTCACAAATTTTTCCCCAATACTTATAGTAGAACATACCTAAAAGCGTTCCCACTGCTGGGACACAGGCCTACTCTATGTGATAAAGAGCGAGCCGTAATCCACCACGCGGGCCCAGTGCGTTAGAGCGAGGCCCCATTAGTGCGTTGCGCTGCGTTGCGTCGCGTCGTCGCAACGGAACAACGCATTGTAACAACGCATTGTATGACGACGCAACGCAGCGCAACGCACTAATGGGGCCTCGCTCTTAGTAGGTTTGTATATGTCGCAGGGATATTGTCAAAGCAGTGATATTATAATTTCACTAGTGAAATTATAATTGATCCAGTGCGGGTTGGTAGATGTCACATGTCTTAAACATTTTTGGTTCTAGGACATGCCGGTTTCCTCACGATGATTTCCTTCACCTTTTTAAACCTTTCACCGTTGCTAATACATTGTTCGTATTCAATTCAATAATGAGGACTTGCTTATGTGTTGATGGGTTATTCAAATGTTCAGTTGTGTTCTTGCCCTCTGTAGGTACAGACGCCAGCACATCAAGCTACCTGAAACTGTCAAATTTTCCCAATCAACTTTGAACCTTATGCTTCAGCGATAAAGTTGAAAATCTATTAAATAAATTTGACAGATTGTAGTAGCTTGATGTGCTGGCGTCTGTACTCCGTATTTGTATCGATGAATCGGTTTGCTGAAATCAAGCGTGGTCACTTGTGGAATGAGCACTGGCATCAGAAATTAAGCAGCTAATCCTAACCAATATTATAACTGCGAAAGTGAGTTTGTTTGTTTGTTACGCTATCACGCTAAAACTGCTGACCGGATTTGGGTGAAATTTGACACATGGGTAGACCATGACCTCAGTTAGGACATAGGATACACATGGGTGTAGCCGCAGCCGAAAGCTAGTTTACAATAAATCTTGCCATCTAAAGGTGCCATAAAAGAAGAAAATACAACCATTTCTAAAAAACCGAGACTTTGCAAAATAAAATATAAATTAGACAATAATAAAGCGTAACGAATTATTACATAATTAGGTTCAAACAATTAGTTAGGCCTGCCAGAACACACTTGTATAAACATTAATAATTGGGTTTCCACTGAAAAACTAAACATGTATATATAATGATATAACTGTCCCAGATATTTATTAGTTTGCCCTACAAACTGATTGGAAACAAGCCTATTGTTTTCAAAATAGACCATATTTATGTAAGTTTTATCTTAATTGTGTAAGGAACTGTACTTATGTGCCATGGTTACAGAAAACCACATTATGTTTCTAGAACCTAATTATTTATTTATTTTTATTTGGTTCACCAACAATTGTATACACTGGTACAAGCAAATGAAATAAAAGCAACAAAACAGAATAAAGTGTAACAATCACTTATAGGTAAACTCTGCATGCCTAGATTATGATTATGATTATGCCTAGAACCTATGATTATGTTATTTCTAATGCATTTTTCTATTTAAGTAATGATGTAGAACAAAGATTCTAAACCAATTAACGCATTGTTTTATAAAGTAAACATAATCCTCCAATTTGAATCTGCATATTCATGTAGTTTGTGGATTGATGAACCAAGCGAAGCTTTTGATACCATATATCACCACACTATCAAATAATGAGAATTTTGTGGTTATTTATGGGAAAAGAAGCTACAGTGCAGGTATCTAATACCATCGTAATTAAAAAGAAACAAAACAAAATAAGACACTATTTTGGTAAATTTATTGAGCAGTTTTGAATGGCGTGCCACAGGGAAGAGTGCTAACCCCTCTCATTTTCAATATCTATGAATATTTTAATTACTAAAATTCAAATAGAACTTACATTAAGAATCAATTAGCTGAAGTTTCTTATTCAAAAAGGCTTTTTTGTCATCATAATCGATGACAAAAGTGTAAATATTGAATGCTCTTTTCTTAAATATTTTTATTGAACTTACTTGTTGTTATATAATTACAATTCATTCATTATTAACTACTATGTATTAGAACTACCGCCGTAGTAAGTACTCATATACACGAGCGGCACGTTGCAAACGGCAGAGGCAACTGCAGTCGTCGACACTGGTAGACGCGTGGATGGCAGAGGCAACTCCAGCCGTCGATGCGTAGGCGGCTGCATGCCGTCGACAACGTGCCACTCGTCACTCGTGTATATAGTACGTGATCAACAACACACGTCTGTGACATGACAGCCGTAGACGCGTCGACGGCTGCAGTTGCCTCTGCCGTTGGCAACGTGCCGCTCGTGTATATAAGCACTAAATTCAACAATGACATTGTAATCACTGGAAAGGAAATAATCCTCAGACCGAGATGTAACCGAGCCATTCCGAGAAAAATTTACCCTATGGAAAAAATATTGTCACAAACATTTACAAACAATTTACAAGACATTTTTATTCTCTATTGAACGCAGTTTTGTTTATTGTACTATTTAATTTATAAGCTTTTAAAAAAAATTATAATGGCGTAATTTGTTGCTAATTTAACTGATTAAAAATAAGAAGTAAAACAGGCATTTTTAGCGTGTCACACCTCCTGTCGCTAACTTTAAGTAACCGACGAAATTCATGGTTTTTTAAGACACTCCTCAGCCTTTTTTGTGAGGTTTTAAAGAATATTGTTTTTTAAAACTATAACATTAATTTCATAAACAAATCTTATTGTATTACAATAAAATTCTTGAAATAATGATAATCAAATTAGCACCAAGGTGGACATTCCACTTTACTCACTACTGTTTTATTTGCTTTCAATAGTACAAAATTACCTAAACAAGTAAAGTAATTTTATTTTCATGATAACATTATTATGGTGGATCAGCCATTTCTTTTTACCCATCGGGCAACGAGTGACGTCACTGATTGCCGTCAACGGCAATCACAATCAGTGACGAAAGGTGTAAGAACTACAGGTATTCAAATAAGAAGTCCACTATCGTCACAGTTTTATCGTGATGCCTACTGGGAAGTTCTTAAAACATTCTTTCATTTGCGAATTATACTTTATATATCTGCGTATGTAATGAAATAGGGAGTGCCTCCACTGCCAGCGCCGGCTCCCAAAAATAACGCCATTGGGAACCGGCATGACATTACTGCGGGAACATTACATACTCTGTGGCTGGCTCTCATAATAGACAACGGCGGCGCAGCGTTTATGGAATCCCTTCCAGTATTCAGAACTCGCAACTAACTAACCCTAACTAAAGTATTTTTTCTATATACTCTAGTCATTTTTGTCACTCGCTGGCAGCTGCCGCGGCACCACTCGCTTCGCTCGCTCGGCTCGTGCGTAGGGGGGTCACAGTTCTAACCTAACCTAAATAAATAACCTTTTTTGCGAGTAAAAATATTTAACCAAATCTATATAGTTCGGTTCCGGGTACTTAGTACTTAATTACTGGAATAGGAAAACATTGATTATGGAAATATAATACTGTAAAAAAATAATACTTTATTACATGTTTTTTAATAATGCCTACCCCGCCTAACTACTCCAATATGTCAAATTGCCAACCCCATTTCCGCTTTTTTTCCCAAGCTCAGCGCCGCCGCCGGCAGCCAATTCCAGAGCTGGCGCCGGCAGCGGAGGCACTCCCAATGAAATAATGATTCCCTCTAAAAGAACAAAGAATATTTGGTTTTGTCGTCAGTATTGTTAGTAAAGCACCCGTTCGTCACGTCCGTTTAGTGTCGTGAAATATGTATTAGTGGAATTTTAAAATTGACCATTTTGTCCTTCTTAGTACCTAACGGGTAAATTTTTCATGGAATGGCTCAACCAGGTAATATAGATCTTTGACGTAGGTATGACGCACAAATGTGTAGTAATTCAATGAAAAATGTGAATGCAGACCATACATCCCCATTGTACGCATACGAAGAACAAAACAATACTTGGTTAATTGATTCAGGCGTGACCTTGCGGAAATCCATTATAAAATAAAATACAATACAGACTCAGTCTGCGCTCAGCGCTCGGTGTGTCAACACGCCGTGTTTGGGTTCGCAACAAGTCCATCGTCATCCTGAGGATGCCTCGTTGAGAGGTGAAACACGTGTCGATTTCATTCAGTTTTTATGGCTCTTTAGAAATAGCTAAGCGGAACAGGTTACTAAATATATCCACGTCTATTGTATTTTATTTGAAACAGTACTTTCAATAAGCCAATCATATCTATTGTTTTCGCTTACCTAGTTACCTATACTCCATTTGAAATGGGATTAGACATTTAAATAAACCATTTTTACAGTCCGTTCACTCGATTTTGACTTCTATACCGTAGGCATAAGGATGGCATTAAAAGCAAAAAAAGTTGTTACAATACCAACTGTTTACTGCAGCTGCCATTTGTCATACCACCAACGCAATAGAAGTCAAAATCGGTTGAACGGACTGTAAAAAACGCTTATTTCAAATGGAATATATATTCCTCCGATAACGGGTTCCTATAATTAAAGTTATCAGTAACAGGTAACGGAGTTATTTTTAAATAACGTAACACCTTGAGGGCTTAATAGCAAAAGCCTTAAGTTATCAAATCATGTGGATGAGGCTTGTGGATGTCTGTAGGGGCTCATTAATGTATTGCCTACGACTGCCTATCTGACCTCCACAACCTAGTTACTAGGTAACACGATACCCCTTGGTAATATTATACTGGTTGCCGAAGTCGCATTAAATTGTAGTCACAATAAATTGAATAGATAACGTGTGACTGTGGATTTTTAATTTGTCTGTCTGTGATGCCTTGTTATACCTTTTTATCCGACCACTGCGAAGCAAAAAGGAGGGTTATGATTTGGACCGGTATGTATTAGGTACCTATGTTTAGTTGGCGTTTTTGTCGTAGTCGAGTTTTAATAAATTCTATTTTTTTTTTATTGGGTTTATTATCATATTTTTGAAATGTACTAGTTAAGCCCTTTCATTTGATATCTAACATGGCATCATTGATGACCTTGTGAAGGTCGCAGGAATCCGCTGGAAGCGGGAAGCACAGAATCGGTCGAAGTGGCGGTGCTTGAGGGAGGCTTATGTCCAGCAGTGGACGTCTTTCGGCTGAAATGATGATGGGATCATTTTTTTTTTTTGTAGTTCATGACTTTATGTCCTTTAGAGGGCGCCATACTCTATTTAATGTGACGTCACATAGCCTATAACCAGCGGACGATACAGACGCTTCCAACTATACCTTATATCGTCGTTGACGAGTGAAAACCTCGTAAGTCGAATTTTTTACCAAAAACACTTTTTAATGTAATAAGTAAGAAAACTTCGCAACGCACATTTCTAGCTCACCTATAATTCGAATGTTCGATTGTAGCGCCATCTCTTGCGTTCAATGAAAACCTCGTAAGTACTAGGTGTCCGCCATTAAAGAGGGATCACAGAGTACTTTTTTAAGAGGGACAAACTCGGCAAGACGGCTGACGTGTGAATTCTTGCTCTTTAATTTGAAAAAAAATTGTTCAAAGTGGTTTTCGTGTTGTGAAAGGATTGTTTTTGGAAAGAGGTAAGGATATTTTTCACATTAGATCGTTTTAAATCGTTTTCGTTTTTCGTGTTATTGCTATTATTTATTGAAGAATGGCTAAATAACCTCGTATACCGTATACGTTTTCTTTGTAATAAACACCCAAAACCGGAAAAAGGTTTCATACAAAAATATTCAGGAGACGGTTTTTTGTTTTGTTTTCGATACTCCCGAGGTTTTCACTCGTCAACGACTATATGTAAAATTTTGATAAGGAGTTTAGAAGTTATGACGGAACAGATGAACATACATACCCACATACATACATACCGATCAAAATAATAACCCTCCTTTTTGCTTCGCCGTAGTCCGTCCTATCTACATATAAGCGATCGTCGCTCGAATTCCTGATCGTCTTCGCGTGCATACAAGATGTTTTTTAACCAGTGCGCAAACTTAAACACGTGACTTTACTCATCATTATGAACAACTTTTACTATAGGACCAAACATGAAACCGCGAAAAACTAATCAGCTGTTCTCTACATTTTGACGAGTTATGCGAACATAAGTGTAGGGAAGATTGCTGAGCTGATAGCTGATTTTTTTTCGCGATTTCAAGTTTGGTCCCATAGTAAAAGTTGTTCATAATGATGAGTAAAGTCACGTGTTTAAGTTTGCGCACTGGTTAAATTTTTTCCCTGTATACATATGTCACCTTTTATCAAAGAATGCTATTGCAAAACTACCATAGGTAGGTATGACATGAGATTACTTCAATAATAATTAGTTAGATAACGTTACTGGAAAATCAGGTTTCCCTTATATACCTATTTCCTCTATTTATGAACAAACAGATATATAAACGTCCTGATTAGAATTCAATTACGTCATACTTACTATTGTCCTTAACATGCTCTTCGTATATTTTTTTAGTTGTCTTCATAAAGCTCCCTATTTGCAGTTGTAATGGTGTCACCAGAAGTCACTTCATCACACTTATACCTATGGCTGTTTTCGCTATGACATCTAAATTAATGCTTGAGGGTTTATCCTAAAAGTTCACAACGTTGTAAATAGCTGTCAAATATTTACCTGTTTTGATTAATTTGGCAATATTATTATATGGAATTAAGAAATGTGGCTAACTAGGGTACTAAAATATTGATTATGAAATACAATAATTAATATTTTAACACTGAATATTTAGTTTTAGATGTAAAAAAAAGTATTTGGAAACTCTCCAAATACTTTTTTTACACCTAAAACGGTGATAACATCAAATTTAGTATTATAATTGCAACTCTTTATTAATATTTTAGGTCGCTAGTTAGCCACATTTCTTATTTCAGAATAAACGATCTTAAATATTATTGCACTGTTGGATGTTCAACCTTCGGAGCTGAGTCGAGCGTTCATAATCCACCAGCGCTCTTTTCGTCTTTTAGGCATTCATTTAAGTGTTGCTTAGTGTCAGTGAAAACGGTAATCAGTTTCCGATTTACGACATCCCAAAGATAGGCAGAGCTAGCAGATGTAAATTAATATGTACGTGTACATTTACCCAGTTATTAGTGCCGATTCCCTTGATCACAAACTAAACTAAATTTAAGTTCAGTGCATCTTTTTCTTTCTATTTCGTTAAGAAAAGGACAGAAGATAAATTTTAGTTTAGTCCTGTCAAATTAATCAGCGCCTGTCACTACTCCATACAAGTTTAGACGTGATTAAAAACTTGCCTACTAAAATTACGTCAATTTACGTCAAGCGCTGATTATTTGACAGGACTAAACTAAAATGTATCCTCTGTCCTTTTCTTAATGAAATAGAAAGAAAAAGATGCACAGAACTTAAATTTAGTTTAGTTTGTGAACAAGGGAATCGGCACCAATGTAGAATCCTATAGTCTAAAAAAGTAGGGACACCGAAATTACGGACTGCTACTAAGAAATACCTGTGGCATTTCTATACAATGTCGCCCATCGGTATGTGCCCGCCCGTATTATTTTGAATATTCATTATAGAATAACTTTGAAAGGGGGTCTATCTTTAATATTTTTCATGTTATTAAATTTTTTATGTTTTGAGTAGCGTTTCCCATATCTCCGATGTTATTGGCTCGATTTGGATTCTGTTTATTATTTCTAAAAGCTTATGAGTTATTTTATCGGATTAACTAACATTGTTTGTCAACTATGCAAAAAAACTAAGGTGAAATCTTTTTTTTCTAAAAAAAACAGCGTTTATTTAAAAAAAAAAATACACAAGTGTAAGTTCATAAAACCATAGACGAATAAAAAAAATGTCAAGAAGTTTTAAAGTTATTTTTCGATAATTTTTCAGAAAAATGCGGGCGGGTACATGCCCATTGGCGACATGTAGGTATATATATTTTTATCTACAACGCCACATATGAACTAGGTACTCATCAAAGACCTGATGTCACAAAAATCCTGCAACGCGCAAACAGAGGTTACGGCGCGATCAGCATATATATAACTTTCCAACATCAATCGTTGGGCAACATCAAACCGATTTACTTTTGGATTTAGGAAAAAATGGTTGTTTAATTTGACTAAATGTATCCACTTTCTTGCTTACGTATGAACGTGTTTTTCCACGTCAACACTTGAGTAACCCTAGTTCATAAGTTCGAGGACACTGTGACACTAGGTAAATAGCGGCCATGTTCAGTTGACTTTGATTTGGGGATGATAACATCGTATTTAACCTTCTTTCTTTACATAATAAAAATAGCTTTAATGAAAAACAAGTTCTCGACAGCCTCGTTGGTCTAGTGGTCGCAAACGCTATTGCTGAGCATGAGGTTGAGGGTTCGATCTCCAGGTTGGGCAAAGTGTTATTGGGTTTTTCTATAAGATGTTAAAAAAATAACTTTACAAACTTTAACTGAATAACTTTTAAATCGCGAAAATGCCCATCATTCTTTGGCACACAGATAGTTTATAACCTGGGTTAACATAGAATATTTTTTATACCGATATTCCCACGAGATTGAGACTTATGTGGGTGAAACCGCGGCGCGTTGCTAGTTATAAAATAAACAAGACGAAAAATTAATAAATTATTATTTAGATATCATAGGTAATTAATTTGTAACTGTGAAAATAATACAGGGTGGCGAGTTAGTCACCTATATCCGTCAAGGGGGCCATTACTTACCTGTCATACTGAACAACTTTCGCGATGAAATTCATAACCGATTCGTAAAAAAAAAACACAATGCATCGAAATAGTCTGTCTACTGTTGTATAAGAATTTCTAATTATTTTCCCCGAGTCGGATATACCTAAGTTTCATAGCGAAAGTTGTTTAGTATGACGGGTAGAATCACCCCCTTGACGGATGCAGGTGACTAAATCACCATCCTATACTTATTATGAAAATAATTATCACTTGCTCTATGCTTAATGACACAAACAATAGTGGTGAGATAGAGTGATAATAGGAGTAAACCTAACTAATGTTATTTGTAATAAATGTAATAATGTATTTTGTGTGTTATTATTTATTTATTTACCAAATAAATAAAAAAAAACACATGCAGCCAGTATGTTAACTAACTAAAAATGTACTAAAATATTAACATCGAAAAAATCTTTTTTTTTTTTAATAATAAAATATTCACAAAATATATTAAATTGATACGTAAAAGAAACTATGTACACGCGCACGTCTTGTCACACTTATGTTTCCACGTCGAAAGACAATAAAAAAAAAAAACTGCTGTTCCATAGTAAAGTCCACCTACCCACCTACCCCGGTTCTCTACCTACTGTTCTAAACTGAATAGGACAGCTACTATTTTTTTCGCGATTTCAAAGTTGGTCTCATAGTAAAAGTTATTCAGTTCGATGGTCCAAAGCACCTTTTAAGTTTTTAAAGTAAATTTTTTAACACCTTTAAGTACTATCTATCTTGATTTATGCGAAAAAAAAATACAATAGACGTGGATATATTAAGTAACTTGTTCCGCTTAGCTATTTCTAAAGAGCCATAAAAAACTCCTGAAAGAAATCGACACGTGTTTCACCTCTCAACGAGGCATCCTCAGGATGACGATGGACTTGTTGCGAACTCGAACACGGCGTGTTGCCACACCAAGCGCTGAGTGCAGACTGAGCCTTATCGCCCGTGAAACCCACTTATATAGTGTCGCCGTTATCAGTGCGACCGTTATTAGTGCGATAAGGGGCGAACAATCGCAGCAAAGGTGACCTAGGCATACTCGTATTTAATTCGTTCAACAGTGTAATGTTTCCGGTATTATTTTTGACAATTTCTAAACTCTCTAATACTGACATTCTGAAACCTTTTATTCGTTAAATAATAATAACACTTTCGAAATTTTACACACATGTGATAAAGGTTTCAGAATGTCAGTATTAGAGAGTTTAGAAATTGTCAAAAATAATACCGGAAACATTACACTGTTGAACGAATTAAATACGAGTATGCCTAGGTCACCTTTGCTGCGATTGTTCGCCCCTTATCGCACTAATAACGGTCGCACTGATAACGGCGACACTATATAAGTGGGTTTCACGGGCGATAAGGCTCAGTCTGCACTCAGCGCTTGGTGTGGCAACACGCCGTGTTCGAGTTCGCAACAAGTCCATCGTCATCCTGAGGATGCCTCGTTGAGAGGTGAAACACGTGTCGATTTCTTTCAGGAGTTTTTTATGGCTCTTTAGAAATAGCTAAGCGGAACAAGTTACTTAATATATCCACGTCTATTGTATTTTATAATGGATTTCCGCAAGGTCACGCCTGAATCAATTAATTATCTTGATTTATGCGTATTAAAATTGTAATCTATAACTCTCTAAGATACTGTACAATTTACGCATTGTTTGTTATCTTAAAATTATATTTTAATAAAGTATGTTTGATTAATTTACGTGTTTCATTTTATTTGAAAATATTTTACTACTGTGTATTGCTAGTGTGGCTATTCGTCCACAAATAAACTGAATCGCCTCAAGAAAAACTCATATTTAAAAAATAATCGATTCGCCCGGATTTGGGCGAGTCACCAATAAGCCTTTCTTTGCGAAAAAAGAAAAAATGTTTATTTATCTCCACAAATTACATTCATGTAGATAATAAGTTGACAGATATTTTGACAAAATTTTAAAATTTGTGGGAGATCTAAAGTCTAAACTAAGCCTAGGCCTGTATTTTAGAAGTCCAGGTCCCCCATTGTAACACATAGTAAAGAATTGTGAACGGGGTACAATTGCGAATGGTTGGTAGTGTGTCAAAGTCCCAACTACGATGTCATCAACATTAACAAATTGCTAACCTAATTCTCAGTTCAAAACAAAACAATAATCACAGATACGCTACTTGTTTGTGATGTTATGGCAAATTAATCGCAATTTAGAATGGTCGAGACAGCCCGGCGACGGCGACGTATCAAATGAAACAACGAGCCAATGTATCGACCCTGCACAATTGATGCGGGACAATTAATGACCCAGCATGTCCTTTCAGATGACGGTATGCTACACGTTCCAAGTTCACTCATAGTCATTTCGAGACGGATTTAGTAAAATTCACTTGAGGGATCTCTCTCTCTGAAGGATCGTGACCTCACCATGTAGTATTTATTTCATGGAGATACCTATTGTAGAAAGAAAACAATAATTTTTTCATAGGTTATCATTATCACCGGTCGAAATCCGACATTTTGTTTTACCCACTCGATGGTTTTTGGGCAACAAGCGTTGCGAAATTCTAATTCGTAAAACAGAAACGCTTTGCATGTCGCTCGCCAGCAAAGTTAGTAGCAGGTCTGAATGCTTAAGGTTCGGCAGTTTGCCAGCAAAGTTAGTAGCAGGTCTGAATGCTTAAGGTTCGGCAGCTCGCCAGCAAAGTTAGTAGCAGGTCTGAATGCTTAAGGTTCGGCAGCTTGCCAGCAAAGTTAGTAGTAGGTCTGAATGCTTAAGGTTCGGCAGCTCGCCAGCAAAGTTAGTAGCAGGTCTGAATGCTTAAGGTTCGGCAGCTCGCCAGCAAAGTTAGTAGCAGGTCTGAATGCTTAAGGTTCGGCAGCTCGCCAGCAAAGTTAGTAGCAGGTCTGAATGCTTAAGGTTCGGCAGCTTGCCAGCAAAGTTAGTAGCAGGTCTGAATGCTTAAGGTTCGGCAGCTCGCCAGCAAAGTTAGTAGCAGGTCTGAATGCTTAAGGTTCGGCAGCTTGCCAGCAAAGTTAGTAGTAGGTCTGAATGCTTAAGGTTCGGCAGCTCGCCAGCAAAGTTAGTAGCAGGTCTGAATGCTTAAGGTTCGGCAGCTCGCCAGCAAAGTTAGTAGCAGGTCTGAATGCTCAGGGTTCGGCAGTTTGCCAGCAAAGTTAGTAGTAGGTCTGAATGCTTAAGGTTCGGCAGCTCGCCAGCAAAGTTAGTAGTAGGTCTGAATGCTTAAGGTTCGGCAGTTTGCCAGCAAAGTTAGTAGCAGGTCTGAATGCTCAGGGTTCAGCAGCTGCAGCTCGCCAGCAAAGTTAGTAGCAAGTCTGAATGCTTAAGGTTCAGCAGCTCGCCAGCAAAGTTAGTAGCAGGTCTGAATGCTCAGAGTTCGGCAGCTGCAGCTCGCCAGCAAAGTTAGTAGTAGGTCTGAATGCTTAAGGTTCGGCAGCTCGCCAACAAAGTTAGTAGCAGGTCTGAATGCTTAAGGTTCGGCAGCTCGCCAACAAAGTTAGTAGCAGGTCTGAATACTCAGGGTTCGGCAGCTCGCCAGCAAAGTTAGTAGCAGGTCTGAATGCTCAGAGTTCGGCAGCTGCAGCTCGCCAGCAAAGTTAGTAGTAGGTCTGAATGCTTAAGGTTCGGCAGCTCGCCAGCAAAGTTAGTAGTAGGTCTGAATGCTTAAGGTTCGGCAGCTCGCCAACAAAGTTAGTAGCAGGTCTCAATGCTAAGGGTTCGGTGGAATGACTAAAGCATCTTCAATCGTGAGACTCTTACTTAAAGAGGAAGCGCTCAAAGTAGGCAGTGAAATTCTACATTTTTTTATTGGCTGCAAATGTTATGAGGTCATGAAATATTAGAGCCATTTAATAGAGTAATTCGAACTTATGAGTTGTATTAATGATTTTTATGCTTACACGTAATTCTGTAAATCTTACATACCTAGTTATTATGGTTGTGAATCATATTTAAAAATTTTGAACAACATATAACCTGATAATTAACTACCATCTGTAAAATTTCCGTTCCCCTTCATCTAGACTCTAGATAGTCTAGATTCTAGAGCAGTGGTTCCCAAAGTTGACTGGACCGCGACCCACCTAACAAAAACTTCCGAATTCGGGACTCGCCTCTTGGCTGTCATGGTGAAAAAAGGGGCATACTTTAAGAATGAAGAACTGTTCAAATATGAAAAAATATACACATACAATCGTAAATTTTAATACTTAATTAAATACAAAGAGTGGTATTTCAATGAGACGGATTATTTGTTGCCTATTTTTGGTCATTATAGCTTTAGCATCAACTTAAATTTTAGTTACTTTTAATAGCAATAAGTTTGATACGTCCAATTTATTTCGGTATTTAGTTTTAATATTAATCATAGCTGAAAATAAATTTATCAAAGCCCACTTATTAATCCGTCCGGATTTGTCCGGAAATGTCCGAATTTTAGGCCCTCCGTCCGGCCTTCACATTTTTCCGGACTTTTCGATTTAAGGGGATTTTCTTTTAAAAAGATAAATGATTACTGAAAAAGTAAGATTAAAAAGTTAAATATCCGGACTTTTTGCAAATGTCAAGCTTTTTGTCATGCAAACGATATGGTAACCCTACTCGCGATCCATAGTTTGAACAGTGGTTCTGTTCTAGAGCATTCTAGGGTATCCAGAAAGTTGGCTCGTGTTCAACACGCACCTTCCGCTTCCGTAACCCTGACTCCTCTAACAGGGTCAGGCATATCGTTAACATGATGTACTGGCATCGAGTCAACTGCACGTGTAGTCCCATTGACGGGTCAAACATGGTACTACCAACTAATTGAAAATTGATTAGTAGGTAGATAAATTGTTTTGTTTGTAATCTGGACAATTGCGTTTAGTACCTACGGAAAATTATGTGTAATGAATGGAGTTAATCAAAGTGTTTTTTGTTTTTCAACTAGAACCATCGTGTAGCAGTATGTTGTACTTAACAATATTTTGATTTAAATAAAACGGGTCAAGTGCGTATCGGACCACGCTCAATGAAGGGTTCCGTAGTTGGGATGAATTTATCCCGAAAACAAACTTAACTTTGTAGTTGATTAACATGTTCTCCCATAAGAAATGTATGGGAAGACATGTTTTTGCAACTGCAAAGTTAAGTTGGTCGATTATTACTCGTTAACTTGTAAAGCCTACTTAGATGTGATAGTTTTCCTTTTAATTTCGTTATATAAACTACTACTGTGTTTTTTTTCACACATCCAAAACCAACCATTTAGCTGGCAGGGGGGGGGGACACTTGACTCTATCAAAAATTAGCACTTTAAAGCTTAATATTTCGCAAACGGATCCCTGAATCCAAAAATGATTTAACCAAACTCACAATGTTTTTGAAGGACCTTTCCAATGATACCCCACATCATGGGCTAAAAAAAAAACAAACATCACTACTTTACGTGTATGAGAGCTAGACCGCGGACAAACAGACAGACAGACAGACGGACATGACGAAACTATAAGGGTTCCTTGTTTACTACGGAACCCTAAAAAGTAACGTGTCCGTGGAGTTTCTTGCCAGTTCTTCTCCATAGGAACCTACTACGCTTTGGAATGGACAATTCATATGTGCCTGTAATGGTTTATTTAAAATACATGCTTTGAGTTTGAGTTTGAACAATGTGTATTTGATCTTATTTATTAGAGAAATATCTTGGCTGTTTAATAAGGACCGGTACCCTAATTGCGTAATACACTATCAATCACAATTTCTTTCGATTTGAAACAGATTGCAAATCCATTGCTTCATAAGTTGGAAAAAAAGTCTGCTCAACAACGTAAATAACGCAATGAATATTGTTGAACTGTCAAAATGAAACAAATTTGGCATAATTGTTTACGAAAATAAGTTTTGCAATTAGGGTACCCTAATTGCGTAATGTACGATTGTATGTAGTATTTGTGATTAATGTATATTGGGACTTGGTGCCTCATTAAGTAAATAAATAAATAAGTTGAAAAAAAAATCTGCTCAACAACGTACCTACCTAAATAACGCAATGAATGTTGTTGAACTGTCAAAATGAAACAAATTTGTCATAATAGTTTACGAAAATAAGTTACGCAATTAGGGTACCTACTGGTAGGTAAGTAATTTTACACAAAAGAAAGCCACGACTAGAGTTGCCATCCGTCCGGATAAAGCCGGACAGTGTTAGGCTTTTTGACCTCTTGTCCAGAAAAATTTGACTGCGTCCGTCTTGTCCGGCTTTTGTTAGGCTTTTTATTTTCTTACTTCCATCGTTCTTTCTTTTGACGAAAGCCGCTTCACTCTACCCGGGTTCGCCCGTTCAGACGAGTCGAACGAAATATTTTATAATAAAATTATTAAGGAGGTTGAGCTTCTAAAACAGATTTCTACCAATGAAAAATATGCAAATGAAAATGATAATACCGATTAAAAATTTCTAAAAATATGTGTTTTATATGAACTTTTAGTCAAAAATCCTTTTTTTTTGCGTCCGTCCGGCCGTGGGACACAAAAGTCCGGCTTTTTAGCGGGTATGTTCGGTTTTCTGATTTTTAGAGATGGCAACGCTAGCCACGACTATAACTTTTGTATAGTAGAGAAAAGGATCTATCTATCTATATAATAATAACCCACCTTTTTTGGCTTCGCCGCGGTCGGGTACAAATAAAATGCTATTCGTTGGTAAGCGCATTACTTAAGAACGGCTGGACCGATTTGTTTTAAAATGTTAGTGGATAATAGTCCGATAAAGGCGGAAAGAAAAATTTGAAAAAATTCACGAAAAATTGGAAAAGGACAACGTCTGTCGGGTCAGCTAGTCGATCAATCTGCCTAGCCTTTTCCCAACTATGTTGGGGTCGGCTTCCAGTCTAACCGGATGCAGCTGAATACCAGAATTTTACATGGAGCGACTACGTATCTGACCTCCACAATCCATTAACTGGGTAATACGATACCCCATGGTAAGACTGGTTGTCAGCCTTTCGGGCTTCTGTCGACCCGTAACGACTGTCAAAGATCCACGAATGACAGCCGGAACCAACGGCTTAACGTGCTTTTCAAGGCTCGGAAGAGTCTCGGTATGTAAAGATGGTCACCCATCCACGGACCAACCCCGGCAAGCATAGCTTAACCTGATGGATCGACCCGTACGGCTGTTATTACTTAGCCACGAGCTCCTCTGTCGGGTCAGCTATTAATAAATTAAATTCAAGAAGTATGCAAAATCACTATTTGCCACTATAAATTAGGTAGGTAGAAGACTGGTTTATTATTTTATTTGATTACCTAATAGTTAAACAAAAGGTAATTGGTAAAGTTCATTAACATAGGTATTAGCTTTATCACTAATTCAGATGTATTTTTAAGACTAGGTACAAGTAGTCTGAAATCACCAATATGTACACACGGCTACACATCAAGCTGTACATTTCCAGTATAAGCTGACCCCGCACTGTACGGAAATATTTAAGTTTATAAACAATTTCTTTAGTCGTGACTGAATGATGAACGAAAAATGAACGTCATCATATATTTTAAATTCATTGTCGAAATCGACAGATAATGCTCTGTAATGTCTCTGTCTACGGTCGAAATGGAAGACCTCTTGTCAAAGTGGCGCCAACTGGTGCCGTGAATTTTCCTGAAAACCCTCAATGGCAATTATTTTAGTTCATTCATTCAATCTCAGATTTGATGCCAACTGCATCTGACTGGTTGAAAAGTCAGCTTGATTTGAACTTTTTAGTTGCAGTCGGTTTTTTTTTAATTTAAATCTTTTACTGTATAATATTTTTGGAATCGTCTCCTCAAGCCCTTTATTTCGGTATCCCACATGGTCAAGTTCATAAATAATAGTTAAGTAATAAAAACTCAAAAATCCGCCATTTTGATTTTATTAAAACATAACCTAGCCTATTGCACGACCCAGACGAGTCGATAGACACCTCACATTTTTGGCATCGTTCACACCAAACGTATTGTCCGCCGCTGACTGTGAGCACGCGTTCCGCAGTTTATCGCTTTTCAATTTATATTTAACTTCTTGTTCACACCGAACCGACTATACGCTATTACGTATCATAGGGCAGACAGTGAGCATACTCACAGTCGGCGGCGGACAATACGTTTGGTGTGAACGATGCCTTAAAATCTATCCCGCCGTTAGGATTAAACTTCCGAGGGTATAAAGAATCCCACATGCCATACACATAGATACGCGATACGCGTCTGTCTTCACTCTCGCACTGTTGGGTAAAAAGTCAGGAAGTGCCTCAACTCGGCGCCGTGCCCCGAATTGGCTGCCAGCGCCGGTTGCTGAATTGGCTGCCGGCGCTGACTTTGAAAAAAAAGCGGAAAATGGTACCTAGACATATTTTTTTCATTCATATATTTAAATAAGCAATAATTTCCATATTCCAGTAATCAAGTACTACCCGGAACCGAACTAGTTAGGTTAGGTTAAATATTTTTACTCGCAAAAAGTTTAGGTTGGATTAGAACTGTCATGTGACCCCCTACGCCAAAAACGACTAGAATATATAGAAAAAAATACTTAAAGTTAGTATAATTGGGGTTCTGAATACCGGAATGGTTTCCATAAACGCCGCGCCGCCCGCCGATGTCCAGTATCAGAGCCAGCGGCGCCGTTGGTAACCGGCAGTAATGCACTGCCGGTTCCCAACGGCGTTATCTTTGGATGCCGGCGCCGACAGGGGAGGCACTCTCAAAACAAAAACATAAATCATTTCATTGTTACAGTGGTCCTACCGGTTTTCTCATATGGCACGGCGATAGGCTGGATCTCCCCCATGGGGCCCCGGCTCATGTCAAAGGAAACTCCGGCCTCGGCCCCCGTACATCCAGACACCATATCCTGGATGGCATCAGTGGTGTACTTGGTGGGAACCCCCACCGTGTTCCTCTTTGGGTACATCGTGGATAACTATGGGAGGAAGAGGGCTTTGATGCTGACGTCATTTTCTATGGCTGTAAGTGTATTTTATGATATGTATGTTAATATTTCAGGAATTTGTGTTCTTACTCCGTAATTCGATATGCATTACTGCCAAAATATGCCACTTGTCGGTAGGTACTTGGCTGTGATCGCAACTTATGCGTCCAATCCAAATGAGTTGCCAAGCTATGCCGTATCAGATTTTGTGTTAGAAAATTGCAACTTAGAAAAAAGTAATGTTATAAGTATAGATGGTTAAGACATGGATTTGACCTAACACTCTGTGGCGGAATCTACATCGCCACATACGAAGTGCTATTCTGTAAAAATCTCACCGTGATAACTTAGGTGAAGTGAGCTATCAATAGTGTCAATCCATAGCAATGACAGCTCACTACACCTAAGTTATCACGGTGAGATATTTACAGAATAGCACTACCTGAAATCGCACAAAGCAGAGAGGTTTGGAAGGAAATAGGGGAGGCCTTTGCCCAGCAGTGGGACAAAATATAGGCTAACAAAAAAAAAAAAAAAAGCACTACTGGGACCTTATTCCGTAAAAATCTCACCGTGAACGCTTAGGTGAAGTGAGCTTGAAAGTGAGCTGTCAACAGTGTCAATCCCTAGTTTAAGGTGGAATGACAGCTCATTTCAAGCTCACTTCACCTTAGCGTTCATGGTGAGATTTTTACAGAATAGCACTGCTGACGTCACACAAATCCTGCATTGCGCAAATAAAGTTTACCGCGCGAATAGCATATATATATTTAACTTCCTCGTCATCAATCGTTGGGCAGTTGCCCGCCAGACACGACGCCCGTCTGGTCGGAGGATCCTCCCTTTTCAATAGAGAATGAGTGAACTTTACACCCTGTTCCTCATGCCTCTAAAACTCTAACTTATCTTTACAGAACTTTGGGCTTTCCGAAACTTCACTTGCAAACGTTACAAGAACACATAACATGACGCCTTGTTTCCCGAAGGGTTGGACAGATGTGTACCGATAGTAGGTACCCACAATTCGCCCGTTATGTTTGATGCCATGTTCTCTTAGCGTGTCGATGGCAATCTAAATAGACTCGGCCCAGAATTCGGCTACGTGTTTGGCGCCATCACTAGCGTCCATAAATTTCTGTGACATGCAGCTGACAGGACACGCAGGACATGTTATTAAGTGTCCCATCGTTTATGGAACAATACCACATTTACACTCTAAGGCGGAGTCCTCTATGAATCTGAACAGGTTTTCCTTGCTTTTAACCCGTCCAGTGCCGAGAGCCCTCCTGGAGGGTTCACCTAGTCGCTTATGGACTGCCGGGAGCCCTCGCGGAGGGCTCATTTTAAATGTAGGTTTTGCTTAGCGAATACAGCATTATAAACCGTGAAAATAAAATATGAAGTATATTTTAACAAGATTTATGAGTATATGCGTTGGTTTTAAAATGCAAGCATTTAATTTAAAAATGTTTTGGTCACGGTTTCAAATATTCACAAAATATAACTACTTAAAGCGACAAGACCCCCTGAAAACACTATTTTACTTCGTTTTACACTGTTTTAAATCTAATGCTGTTGACCGTCCGCGATGGTTAACTTTAGCGCAAACGTAATGCCGGGAACCCACCCGGAGGGTTCACTTCCAATATGTATGGCGGCATGGCTTATGAGTTCTATGAAAAGTGGGTGGAGTCGAAAGTGTTACCTAGAAGAATCTTACTAAAGTTACTTCTATCTTTCCAGGCATGCTGGGGCCTAAAGCTCTACTCAACAGAAACGTGGGCCCTAATAACAGCTCGAGCGATCGTCGGTCTCGGCGTGAGTGGCTCCTACGTTGTCACCCCTTTATACATCAAAGAAATCAGCGAGGATTCCATCAGGGGAACTCTTGGGAGCCTGGTGGTACTGTCGCAGAACTTGGGCAATCTGCTCGCTTACGTGATGGGGGAGTACCTCAGCTATAACGCAATGCTGTGGGTGTGTCTTATCGTGCCAATCCTGCATTTAGTGCTGTTTACCACGATGCCGGAGACACCTTCGTATTTGTTGAAATGCGGGAAGGTTGAGGTGAGGAATATTTTTTTTGTACGCATACTTTCCTATATTGTAGTTTTGTGATGCTGATGGGTACCTAACCTGCGAGAGCTGGTTCAAAGGGGTTCAGGAAAAGACTACCTATCTACTAACAAGAATTTAAATCTTTGTCCATAATTGGGACATTTGAAGGTGTGGAAAGGGTTTGGAAATCTTTGTTTAATAGTGTAACAATATACAGATAGTGCCATCCACGAAGACGCGCCCCACTCCGCGATTACTGTACTGTAAGCTGTACTTTAGTACGGAGCGGAGCGGAGTGGGGCACGTCTTCGTGGATGGCACTATCTATAGGTAGCTTAGCTTAGAAAAATAAAGCCAAACCAGTACCCTAATTACGTAATACACGATCAATATGAATCGCTTTGAAACAGATTGCCAATCCATTGCTTCATATGTTGCAAAAATCTGCTCAACAACGTACCTAAATAACGCAATGAATGTTGTTGAACTGTCAAAATGAAACAGTTTTAATCGTGTAAGAAAACGTATTACGTAACAAGGGTAGGTACTGCTTGCTTTCCCAAGAACAACAAAGCGCAGGTACCTTATACTTAAAATGCAAGTTAGCCACACACACATAGGGATAAATGCCATTAAAATCTTCTCCGTCTCTGTTTGAAGGAAATAAGGTAGGTACCTAGCTGGGCAGGTACTGCCAATAGTGCCTCATTTCATTCAAAAAGCTTTTGCCCAATTGATTTCATAAATTGTTTCCTTAGGAAGCTCGTGACGCATTAGCATGGCTGCGATGCCGGGAGCCTTCCGAACCAGCCGTGGACAACGAGCTGCAGAACTTACTGGTCGAGCTTGAGCAGAGCAAGTCGGGCAAACTGAGCGACGCGCTCAAGACACTCAGTAAGTAGAACATATCTTGTAACAGTAGGCACCATGGATATAAGAAAGAAGGAGATATGTCCGGTAGTTGAAAATGTATCGAAACCCAATGTCTCCAATTTGTCCCCACCACGTCGCCACAAATACACATGCAAATCAGTAAACCTAATATAGATACGAAATAGCGCTCACACTTGCAATTCATAAATCAGAACTTACCTACTACACAATCAATTATAAACCTTATGCCATCAAACACAGCGTGCATTTACAATGCACCGTACAACTCACTCACACGAAAACATCGTTGTACTGTGCCGTTGTACAAAAGCAATAGCAAGCAATATTTAAAGGGGCTCCCATATAACAGATTTTTTGCTGTTTTTATAGATAATTGTACGGAACCCTTTGTGCGCGAGTCCGACTCGCACTTGGCCGGTTTTATAAATAACTTTTCACCCGGCTTACATAGGTAGATACCTACTCATATATTCAACATCGGAATTCATCAGATGCCCCAAGTCGATTATCTGGCAGCACTGCTACCACATACCTAATCGGCAAATGAATTTCCGGCTGCTCAGCATAGCTCAGCAGCTCTTATGTTTTTATACAACAACTAAGATTGACTTGTCGAAATGCTATTCTCGAATTTTCCATCAAGACTATCCTCGTATTGAATAATGAGAACGTGTATCGAAACCTTATCGCGATCCATCTTTTGCACATTAACGATCTACGCCATCTATCGGCGAGTATAGCAATTAAAATGGCCGCGTTTTCTTTTTATGGTTTTGAATATTATGACGTTTTTCAAGAAATTCCGTTTTAGTGATAAAATTTCCCTGTTTTATAATAAATAAATACAGTTCAGAAAATCAAGTTTTTGACGTCAAAAAGTTGCTTTTTTATGCTGGGCGATGCCATTTATTTTCATTTGTTTTTATCTACATAATTAGTAGATTACCTACTAAATAATACTTTCAACATAACTATAAATACGGTAAATACTTCATAGAAACAAAAAAAAAACAGTGGCACTCCGGGAGTGCCGACAGAAGTGAAAACTTGAACAAGATCGCCTTGGTGGAAGCAAAATACTTATATACTTAGAACACTGGTCCGTAACCTTATCTAAATAAAGAGCACAATCGCGTTTACAAAAAAAAGTACTTCCTTAACCTTAAAGTAAAAATACTTGCACAGAACATTGCTAATTTAAATAAAGAGCACAATCGGGTTTACAAAAATGAGGTGTCGGTAACGGTGTCGCGAGTTCAATTGTTTTTTTCCCATCTCAAAAACGCCCAACGCACCTAAAGAAGTTTTCACTTCAAAAATACATTGATCAACATCGAACCGCACAGCAACACACCCGCCTAGACCCCGTTCGTCATTAGTGTCTGTGTGTTCAGACGAACGGTTACAACTAACAATAAATAAACGAATGGTCGCTAGTAGTGGCTACTGGTAACGGGACGTACGACAAACAGCCGGGAGACTCTGTTTGTCCACACTAATGCTCTCAACATGACCGTCTGTGTTTGACTAACTTATAATATGGGCTTTTGGGTTAGAACGGACCTTTTCGAGTTCGAGAAGAACCTGTCTAAGGTAACACTTGTACTGTGTAGAAAACGAATCGTTTTATTTACCAGACGTATCTACATAGTTAAAATGAGAGTAAGTAATGTTTTATTTGCCATTTTGTAGATGAAGCCCAGATCTTGAGCTCTTGAAATAATACCTACCTTTTAATCAGATACACTCACTAATCCGTTAGACAAACCTATACTCTATTTGAAATAAGATTAGACATTTAAACAAACCTTTTTTACAGTCCGTTCAACCGATTTTGACTTCTATTGCGTTAGTAGTATGACAAATGGCAGCTGCAGTAAACAGTTGATATTGTTACCAATTTTTTGCTTTTAATGCCATCCTTATACCTACGGTATAGAAGTCAAAATCGGTTGAACGGACTGTAAAAAAGTTTTATTTAAATGTCTAATCTTATTTCAAATGGAGTATAGGTATATTCAAGGCAATGGCACGTAAAATTTTATCGGAGAGGCAACCGCATGGCGAGTGGTTATCTGGGTCTTGAAGTGATACCGAACCCCCCGTACCGTCCGAATGGACCCCAAATGGATGGAGATTTGGGGGATGGGAGAATAACATTTTTTTTTTGACATGGCATTAAAAATTTAAGCTCTATTATGTGCAAGGAATTTGTGTGCGCCCTTAGGTACCTATCTCCTAACAACAGTTTCTGAAACGGGTTAGTATTTATATAAACAAGCAAACCCGCGGTTCTGCGTCAGTGTAGCGTCTCGTTTTATGTACATTCCCATGACGCTTTTAACACGCACCCACCACCAACCGTTATGAAGAGCTTCCGGACGTAAAAACTTACGGCCGAGTCGACTATAGATGCTAGCTTTAGGTCGCTCATATGGTTAATAAGGATGATGCCTGGGTCAAAAAAAAGAAATTCTATTAAGTCCGTCAGTCAGATAATAAAAAAAAATATTAGACACGTATTTTTTTACTTATCATATTATAAAAAAATTACTTAGTTAAAACGCATTAAAGTTGGGGGGTGGGCTCGCTCCGTCACAACTTCACAAGTAAGGTAAGTATAAAATCTACATACCTAATCGTGCCGTTACCAGCCCGTCCCATCTTTTGATGTCCTCCCCCCGGATAACGCCCTAAGCCAAGACTCGAACCCCGCAGGGGGTGCCCTTAGCGTGCGTTCATCCTAAGCTTTTTAGCTTAGTTTATATATGTGCCCTGGCTGAGGCTTTGTGTGTAGCAGCTTGAGGCAGCCACAGGATTGACCAGTTAAACAGCGACGGTTTCTCAAAACCAGCTGTGAGATGCCACACCGAAAAAAAAAAACACAGGCGCCAGGGCACTAGGAGCGCCGGAGGCGACCCTAAGACTTAATTAAATGTCATCGCCAATTACTGCTTTTTTTTACACAAATCATGAGGCTTTGACTTAGATTATGAGTATTAATAACATAACATTCATCATAGTTGAGTATCGATGAGTAAGCGCAAATCTCCAAGAAACAAAAAAAAACAAAAATACGCGGCGAAACAGGACGTCAAAAAAGAGGCGCTTCATAGGTTTCGCACACAGGTGCTGCCGAGGGTCGGCGCCGCCCTGCAGAAGAACGGGCAAGAAACTCCACGGGCACTCGGGTCATGGGATTAGTACAATAGGCCACAACTTAGTGGTAAATAACTCCGTACTACGCTTGGCCAGCTCAAGGTCAAAGTGTCACTACAGACGCGACGTGTGGTCTAATGTTCCTACGTCTCTACGATATTTCTTTTAGTTTTGGTATCTTGCACTTTTTAAATCTTACTTGAACAATCGCAAGCAAACGGTTAAAATTGCGAAGTACACTAGCTCCGAGTCAACCGTTACTTTTGGAGTCGATCATCGAAGTGTCCTCGGACCGACCTTGTTCTTTATCTATATTAATAACCTCTGCAACATGAAGATTGATGGCGGGTTCTCATACGCCGACGATACTGCCATTGTCTTCGCTGCTAAGACTGGCTAATGTTAGAAGGTTGGCCGAATGTGGCCTGGCAAAGATAGCAGTCATAATCTCCTCATAATAAATGCCTCCAAATCCAACTACATCTGCTTTACAAAGTATGTGACACGCAACCGTCACAAGAGTCCAAATAAAAATCCACAACTATCCCATTCCCTCCAACCCCGACTGCTCATGTGTAAAAATAGACAGGTTATAGCATACTTTAAATATCTAGGTGTTATGATTGACCAGCGCCTGGCACATGCACACCGAACTGATGATTATGAAAAGAGTTAGAAAAATTATTACGGACTTTTAAAACACTGCGACATGTGGCTTTAAAGCAACTTCTGAAGCAAGTATACATATCATTGGCCCAATCGATCCTCACGTACTGTTCGTCTTGCTGGGACGAAAAGGCAAAAAAAAAATGTAACTTGAGAGGGCGCAGAGAACTTTGCTTGAGGTCTTCTTTAAACCCTATAGATTCCCTACCCAACGCCTCTACCTAATATCTGATCTTCCGGCTGTAAGAAAACTTTTTGTGCTTCCACTCATACCTACTAAAAAAACACACATCCCTTCCGTATGATCGTTCTAAGCTTAGAAGCAGAAGGAGCTACTTAGTCGCTCCAACTGTCAAGGTTAGATCTACTTTTGCTAAAAAACACAATACTCAAGCAGCACTGCTTCGGCAGCATTGCCGCGTGCAGCGTTGTTCGGTATTATACCTTTAAGACTTCTAAAACAGATTTCTAGATAAATATCACAAACCTGACCAAACTTCTTCTTCTTCCACAGTAACAGACCGCAGTACCTTTCGTGCTTTCCGCATAGTCCTCATCATCACGGTAGCGCGGGAGCTATGCGGCTGTCTCGCCGTCCTGCACTTCGCATCACTGATCTTTAGTAAGGCGAGTGCTGGAGGGTGCTTGCTTACTGCCAACCAACAGGCTGCAGTGTTGGGATTGGTGCAATTCGTGGGGTCTTGTACTGCGTCCAGTCTTGTGGAAAGGACTGGGAGGAAGGTGAGGGACTTTGATTCTTTAGTAGCACCAGGTAGCCGGTAGGGACCATAATATGAACAATTTTAATATGCTCTGACCGTAGGCTAGGAAGAAATTAGGGAGAATCCATCTAAGATGTTTGAGGTCACTGGTGCATGACTTAGCACCTTTCTTAAAAGGGAAATTTTCATAGATACCATTATCCTATAGCGAGCCGTCCCCCGCCAGCTAAACTAAGTTAGTTTAGTTTACCTCGCCGGTTTTCATACATGTGCGTCCACTCACACGTATGAAAAACTGGCGAGCTTAACTAATTTTAGCGCCAATTTCACCAACGAAACTGAACGCGATCAGCACATTTAAACAGCGTTCAAGAGCTGTCAGTGTCAACATTCCACAACAATGACAGGTCTTGAACGCCGTTTATATGTGCTTCGCTCTTAGGTATTTTAGCTAGCGGTGGACGGCTCGCTTTAAGGTTTAATAGTACTTCCACCCCTGGAGTCGCGCAGTTGACTGCGGGTAGTTTCACCACCAATCAGTTTGCCAAAACATGATGACGACGGTCACACACAGTCAATATGAAACTTTATTACCTTTCAGTGCCTTTGACCAACAGTAACCTGGTAAAAGCTGCTGGTGACGAAGAAAATGTACATACTACATTTACTTATTTACATTTTTTTTCGCCCCAGCCACTCCTCGGAACAACCTGCCTAGTCTCCGGCATAGCAATGTGTGCACTTGGCGCGTGGTTCTATGCGCACGTGGGCGCCGTCACAGAAACTGCGTCGTGGGTGCCCATCGTCGCTCTCTGTCTGTGCATATACTGCGACGCGGCTGGGTTGCAGCCTGTGCCCTTCGTTATTATGACTGAGATGTTCTCCTTCCAGGTTTGTACACTTCAGATATTTTTATGATTTTATATTATTTGATTTGGGTGTCACCAATCCGCTTTTGTCCTAAAGAACAGGTGTTTCGATATTGTTGCCGTCTGTTGGCAGTGGCGGACTAACAGGGGGGCGGAAGGGGCAGCCTGCCCCGGGCCTCCGGTCTTGGGGGGCCCCCAAATGCCTCCGCGTTCCCCTGATCAAATCCTAAACAAGACTTTAAAAATGTGTTTAGTACAGACGCCAGTACATCAAGCTACCCGTAACTGTCAAATTTTCCCAATCTACTTTGAACCTTGTGCTTCATCAATAAAGTTGAAAATCTATTAAATAAATTTGACAGATTGTAGTAGCTTGAAGTGCTGGCGTCTGTACCTACATAATTTCATCAAAATCAAAACACTACAGCCATCTAGACTTTTAAAGCGGTACTAATATTCTTTTAACTTTGCTGAACGCGTCCAATACGCTGGGGGAATTCCCGTCTTAGTAACGGGTACTTCCCCAGAAATCCCTGAATGAATGAAGAGCAATTTTTTTTTTGTCGATCGATTCTTATTTTATTTTCCTCACCCATATCCATTCCATGTTGTATGTGTTTGTTTATTTAGCCTAAATAATTTAATTCGAATTTAAATTTCACTTGCCAGATTTTAACGAAATAAACATAAACACTTACTTAAACATACAAATGTGAACTGAATAAAAAGCTTGTAAAACTACTTTTTTTTTTAAGCTGGGGGGCCTTATTCAGCTTTGCCGCCCCGAGCCTCTGACGGGCTTAGTCCGCCACTGTCTGTTGGTCCTATACTTGTTCAAATTCTGTTGCCCAGTCAATATCCATGGACTTAAAACTAACACCTAGACTTGTAGTTCCTGTACTTACTCTTCATAGCTGTCGAGTGATGACTACTATTCTGAAAGATGGATTGTGCTAAAATAAACAATTCTTCTTTTCCAGCTCCGCGGCACAGTAACAGCAATAGTAATCGCATTCGCGTGCTGTCTTATGTCAGTAGAACTCCGAGTATTCCAGCCGCTCGCCGCCTCAGTAGGCCTCTACTTCATCTTCTGGCTATTCTCAGGCGTTTGCCTAGTCAGCACCATTTACATCGTTTGCGCAGTCCCAGAGACCAAGATGAGGTCCCTAGACGAAATCTACGCGGAGATCGGAGGCAAAGATAAGAAAATAAAGAGCAAAGAAAAAGACTGCGAAGCTGACGTCACAAAATTGTAAAATACGACGTCATCTGTCATGTCGGTATTATTTTGAGGTTAGGTGTCGCTTGTAAAAGTATTGATTGCTAGTTCGGTTAGATTTGAACGTTGATTTAACAGTGATATTTTGCACTTTAATGTGTGTAGATGTAGTTTTGTTTTAGGTGTTTGGAATACGGCAAGCTCACTCAGTTCTTTGTTGTCGAAGAGCTGAATATCGGCGCTAGCTTTGCCCATACTCAGGTTTTTCCTATAACCAGCTGTCACTCACTATCCCGGGCTATGTCTATTAGAGCGTTCGCAGACGGCATACAATCGGTTGCCAATTTTTTGTAGGAGCTAAATAAAACAGTTGACATCAAATGTATCAACGCACACATCCTACAAAACGAAAGTCTGAATAACGTAGGTAAGGCGAAAATACACCGTGAAATTTGAATCACAATTTTGCTAGAACAAACGTTGTTCAGACCATGGTCTACTACCATTCTACAGCATCCAATTAAAAAAAAACATATTTGGTTTGAAAAAACACAAAAAAGACAAAGTTTAAAATGTCAAGGTTATCGTTAGTCCCTGCAACACAGACACCACGCACGGGACACAACATTGTCTACAGGGAAATGTACCTCCATAAACGAAATTTAGTAAGCAGTAGATAATCTTGACATTTTAAACTTAGTCTTTTTTGTGTTTTTTCAAAAACCAATTGTTTTTTTTTTATTGGATGCTGTAGAATGGTAGTAGACCATGGTCTGAATAACGTTTGTTCTAGCAAAACTGTGATTCAAATTCCACGGTGTATAATCTGACCGATTGTAGAACCTATAAAAAGTATGCCGTGTGCGAGCGCTCTTAACCTACTAACTCCTAGGATCTAAAGACTTGTATTGTAGTTACAGCATAGACTATTAATTTTTGTAATTATGTGAGTGAGCTTGCACAAATACTCAGCTGCGTAATTTTAAGTAGCTTAGCATCTTCTTGCTATCCACCAAAATTGAGGCCATTTTTTAAGGCTACTGACTGGGAAAGGCCCATGCAGGATGATTTTGGGCTAGGATTTCATTTTTCTCATTCTATTTAATAATTAATAACGATCTAGAAGGAAAAGAAAGAAAGAAAGAAAGAAAAAGTATTTATTGAGACTCGCACAGGAAATCACAAATTAAACTAAACACTTTCACCTTAAAACATAAAAAAAATTAAATAAAAAAAAAACAATAAAAAAACAAAGTAAAATTAAAACAAAAGCAGAAAGTCCTGTACGATCTAAATGTTATATATAAGAAAGGGCCACAATTTAATAATATATTTTTATATAGAACGATAATGTTATATGCGTGAAAACTCACGGATATTATTTGTGCCATTTCATTAAAGATTTAACTTTTTGTATGTATTTTACATTAATTGTCTTGTTTGACAAATGAATCTCTCATGTTATGTAATGTTTTTGTTAGGTACTTAGAAATAAATTAGTATTTTATGTATTTTGTGTTGTTTCACTTTTTTTCATTTAGGATCATGTTCCATAAATTTTCGTCACTCTTTTCTGGGACAAACCTTAAGAACAGAATAGGCTTGGAACGCGTGCAGAAATATTCGATTTTATTTTACAAAATGATTTAGTATGATAAGTTTGTTTAGCCCGGAGTCTGTGTCTGATACTGGCATGGCCACCATCAGGGATTTTAATTTTGATAACACAAAAAAATTGTCGCTTATTAGTTGAAATATGTCGCCAAATATCAGAATTTGTCGGTCACTGGTTCAAAAGTTATAAGGGTTTACAGGTGGCCGATCTGGGGAGCATCTCCTCAGCTTGGCCTAATTGAATCTCAAAAGCTAGCGAAGATCTGTTTTCTCCCAAATTTTGACGCTAATTAGTCGCAATTTTTCGCCAAGTCACAGATTTAGTCGGGTCTTAGTTTTGAAGATATAATGAGTTAAATTTTTAACTCATTATAAAATCACGATCTATTTCAAGAGCTAGATCGAAGAGTTTACGAACCTTCGGGAGCTTCGAGGAGCTAGATCGAAGATTTTTCGGCCACCTATAAAACCTTATAACTTTTGAACCAGTGACCCACAAATTCAGATATTTGGCGACAAATTTCGACCAATTTAGCGACGAATTTTTTGTGTTATCAAAATTAAAATCCCTGATGGTGCCATGCCAGTGTCAGTCACACCTGGAGTCTGGATTTGTGCCCGGTTGATGGCAATACACTCGCCTCCTATTACACGGGACTTAAATATAAATGGCGAAATGTGGGTGTACTATAGGTACACCTCTGGCTAACCCTTCGGAGAAGTTGTGTGTCGTTTGTGTAAGGATTTGCCCAGTCTGGCCGTGTCTTGACCAACTTTAAGAAACTATGGGACTATGGGTGTAGAAATAAAACATCAAATTCACAAGCAATGGAATGTTTACAATTGCAATGATAGTTCTTACAGTATCATGTGTAAGTACATATAATAAGCCTTGCCTGAAAGACAGTCTCACTTTGTATATTAAATACAATCCAATAATCTTTATATATAAATAAATATGTATCGCGGATAAACTCTCAAAATTCAAGCCATTCGTTGAAGTCACAACCTTTTCGCCTTTCAATAGGAATAATGGAATTTATTTCTTTGCCTTTTTATGTAGGCCTTATGTCATTGAGATGTCAAGTAAACGTAGTTCTAAAAGGATCCACTAGGTTATAATGTCGCTAGTGCAGTCAAAGATTGGGAATGAAAAATTAAGTGAAATAAAGAAAATTCAGTAGCGTCATTTGATACCACACGTAACATAACTGACAAAAATTTGAGTTAAAATCTCGACATTAATTTCATACCATGTGCTGCCACCTGTCAGCACAAGTACAAAGCAAGACTACCTTTCTTGAACAGTTTGAAGAAATTTTATACAAAACACTCGATTATTTTTGGGTATATATTACATACATAGTACATAATGATTCTGTTCTAACGTATACGACATTGATAAAAAATGGAAGTTTATTTTTATATAAAACGACAATCACGATATATTATAGAAAATGAGTGTTCTTTTTATTTCTGAAATTTGTGCTTTCCCCTATAGATAGATTATACATACATAAACAGATGATACTTTACCAAATCTTTGCTCAATTTGTAATTCTTCAGATTTTCAGTACATACTAACAGAATGCTGATTTCATATAATAAACTTGTAGAATCTTAAATAGGTTTATAAATATTTTTATATTAAAAATATTAATTTAATTAAAATTATTATTTTAGCTACATAAAAACCTGTCTAATGTCGAAAAACATCACATTATACAATACAGTTTTTTAAACTACTACTTATAAATAATATTATGCCTCTTTAACCCGTCCCAGTCGGATAAATACTACAAATGTTTTCGTGCCTGTTCCGCCTTAGTCGTATTTATACGACTGAGAACCAATGTTCGTATTTTTTATTTTTTATTTCATTGCACGACCCGATAATATCGCGCTGGGCGCAGGGGGCGCGCCAATTTATATTTTTTACCAAAATTACGAATTATGCAAAGATTTAGCTTATTATATTTTATTAGTACACAATAGTTATTAATACATCTTAAGACGTTAACATAGAGCTACGTGACTACGCTATTACAAAATCTATAGTACGCATAGTATAAAAGATTATTATGTACTTATGTAACTTTAGTTTGAATGTTTCATTTACATTTGTGACAACTGTGCCTTATTTCCACATGTACTTGGCTGGAACTTAACGATATTTAAAAAGAGAATAAAGAAAAATGTATGTCGATTATGCATGTCAACATTTGCTTGAAGATATTTCGGAATAATCTGGCGGTCTATCGGGTCGTAAGCAGTTACCGCTCTTTTGGTATTTCAGGTGCGAAGACATTCCAGTCTTTGCACTGATTCTGGTTTCCAAAAACAGATTTCGAAGTAAATTTAACATAATTATAATTTACACTACACGGTACATTTTTAACGTCATTTTCTGTTAGAACAGATCAATATTTATTTAAGGGGTAGATAATTTGTCTATTCCAAATTGTACAGGTGATAATAAGGCTTTACTATTACAAAAACTGTCATATTATTTAATATTCCTGATCACTTTATAATTATCACGTCTTTTTGTTTGGGAGGGGGAGGGGAGGCGCTTAGCTTATTACAACAAAATATTAAGTAAATAATTAAAGGTTCTAAATCTAAATGTTATGACCTTAGTTCATCATTATTTGGTTAAATCATTTCCTAACCAAATACTGAGGAATAAGGTCGAAAATTGGATGAAAACATGTTTTCAATATGGCTGAAATTCGTAAAATGTAGGTATGCAGTAATGCCGTAATCGGTATGTCCCAAGTTTTGTTATTTACATAAACATGATACGAATTTCGACCTTAAAATACAATAAGTATAGGTATTCTCTATTTATCTGACTTTTATAAGTACATAATCACTTAAAAACTATCCCTAAATCTAATAATATGCTTTGGATTGACATTTAAAAATTAAAAATATAGTTGCCGCATAATTTTTCCGAAATAACAGATCTTGTAAAAACTTAATAAAAAAAACAATTCGATCACATTCCGGCAAGATTCCATTCGCGAACCATTTATAACAATATTGCACTAATATAACATATTATTTAAAAAAAAAAGTAAATGATATGCAGATACTTAGCCTAAGATATAAATATACCCGAAAATCCAATTTAAAATAAAGATTTTTATAAATTTTCGCTGTCTTTTCTGATATTCGGGTTTGCAGAATGTGTGAAATGAGCAATTAGTAGGTAGGTACGTAAAAGTAAAACTATGTTATTGTAATAATTGTCGAAAGCGTACAAACGCAATAAAGACATTAAAATTAATTTAATTGATATTTATGATTTAATTGAATTACAATTTCACATAACATCACGCCTGTAATTCCCGAAAGGTTCGGCAGAGGCGTACCATCGGGATAACGCATATCTAACCACTTTGAAAACAAAATCCCGTGCACACGACCCTTTTTTTTCGTAGGTAAGCGTTACTATAGCGGCCGAGCGCTGCAAGCAAGAATAGTCCTTACAGTGTACAGATTTACGTTCCTTCGATAGTACCCTCATATTTATCCAGTTGTGTTACGAGAATTACGTATAACTAGATATGTTTATAAGACGGTCATAACTTTTGCTAACTCCAAAAATAATTTATAATTGAATTATCCAATATTGAAATTATTGAATTATCATATTCAATTGAATCATAAACATCAATGTTACAAGACCTAAAATAAAAATAAAAAAAGCTGCCACATAAAAAACCTATCAAACATTTTGGCTCGTAGCAATTTTGGTTTCTATATTCGGTGAGACATATTCAATGTACGCGTCAGTCTTCAATGAGTGATGTGAGCAAATGATTAATAAACTAAGTACATATAAGACTTCGGGTGAATTCGTTCAGCCGATCTTTCCCGAAGGGTTAGGTTAATGCGGTTTGAAAGCGGCGCGAAAATACGTTTGCGAAGTAAAAAGACAAACTACAGTCCTATGATGCAAAATTAGAGGTAAATTAATATCGGTATATTAATTTACCTCTAATTTTGCATCACTGTCAAAATCACAGTGATCTTTATTTTCATTACAATAAGGTTGCTGTTGAGTTCAACTTCAAGACAAACTTGTGATTTTGACCACTGTGTGACAGTGAAAGGACTGTAAAATTGTATCATTCAAAGAGCATTTTATCAAAAGTCTATGCAAAACGTCGAATCGACTTTCATCGCCGACTCTAACATAGTACATTTTTTTTTAAATAAATGCTCTTTTTTGTGCTCCTTTTCAATTTATCTTTTAACATATCCACAGAAATTTGCCTTAGCCATAAAAAGAAATGCATCAATAATACTTAAAAGAAGCTGCATTATTTATAATAATTGTAAACATGTTGAGAAATTAAAAATACGTAGCAAAAGCTTGAAATGCGAAAGCTGCCTTTAAGTCAATGTTTTGTTATTAAATGCAAAGGAATGTTACGGTGTAAAAGGCAATTATAAGCACGCAATTGGAAGTTTAGATTCTGAATGTTTATGATAAATATAATTTTAGTATAGTTCGAAGAAAAACGGCTCTTTTATGGAAAGGTGCAAGTTAAAATTAGGACCTCATTTGCTTAAAATAATTGCATTGGTTACAAGTATGAATGTTTTATATAAATTGTCAAAAATATAAAAACCTATTTAGTTCATTTTAACAACTTTTTTATCGATACTGACATAGAAACTTACCCTCGATACACGCGTCTGACACCAAAAAAACCATTGAAGAAGCTCAAATATGTAATCCTCAAATAGTTTAGGAGCTAGCTAAACATTTATAATCTGTCAAAAACATAATTATTTTGTCGTAGCTAAGTCAAATTCAAGTATTACTTTCGAAATCTTAGCGCTAAACGAATTTAATAAAATATCGTTATATTTCTGTCAAACGTATGAAGATGACAGCGACAGAATGTTGTTGTGTTTAGCATTAAATGCATTTAGTGATTTGTGGTGCAAGTGGGCCCTAAGATTTCGAAAGTAATCCTACTTAAATTTTATTGCCTTAATGAACAACAGAATATTTTTGGTAGTTTTATAGAAACATTCATCCCTGCACCTGCGCAATATAATATATAATACAAATAAGGTAGAACATAGACAAATACAAGGGGAAGGGAAGTATCAATTGACATGTTTGTACAATATATTGGAAGGAATTGACGCATGGAAGACAGGAAAGGAATTATATGTCAAATAATAGACGTAGGTATAGTCATAGTATAAGTGTAAGCGCTTTTAGTACAAATAGATGTTATGGATTTAGATTTATGTCACATTATTCTTCAGGTGGGTTGCTAAAATATTTTAATATTTTTATTATTGATGAGTACATTGTAATTTTTCATCAACGTATTGCAGAAAAAGTAATTTAGAGTCAATCTCTTTTGTACCTATTTTGAGAATTAAGATAAGTTATGAAAACAAGCGTTACTTTGCGGAAAACCATGACAATGAAATGTGATGCAATTTAATATTTAATTTAAATTCTGCCAAAAACCAGATCCAGGCTTGGCTTCAGAATGGCTTGGTTGTTTGAGAATTAATTTAATGTAAGAATTGTTAAAACCACCGAAGAAAATGTACACCAATCACAGCGAGTAAGTAAGAGTACTGCAAAGTTAGGAAAAAGTCCGGCCACACTTACAGATAAAATTTAAAACGAATTTCATAGCTCCGGGACTAGACACAGTAAGCGGATCGCGTCCTTAAAATGTATATGTACAGACATAAATAAGTTCTCTACTAAACAAACATACAGCTCTTCGGTACAGTTATATTATGTTAATTTATAGGCATTTTTAGTGGTCCAACTAACGGTAAAGTTATTAGTCTGCTATGTGTAGAATCAATATTTATATAATTAAATATTTAAATGTCATTAAAAATGAGCGTTTATCCAAAGAATCAATATTGAGCTATCGCTCAATGTCAACACGTTTAATTTATTCAATTGCAAATAGATCAGTTTTTAAGTACACGTAAATTGTATAACTAGGTACTTATGACGTTTTAAATGGTTCTTGTCTTTCTAAAATCAACTTGGATTATATTTGCAAGGTTAAATTAAATTAGCTAGCAAAACTCCGGGGACGTAATGGGTAAGTATCGAAATCTAAACACGTCAAAAAAAAATAACTTGATGTTTGTTTATTTATTTAGCTCTCCCTTATAACTATCATTACAGTTTCATCACTTAGTGCGATGCGCGGTCTCTTATAATTATGCTGTCTTTAAACAACATGTAAAAAACCCTGTCCGATCCTTGAGGGTGTTGTTAGGTATCGTACTGAGAGTCTATTTATGTGGTAATTATCAATAAAAATAAATAAATAAACTCCGCGTTTTTTTCAATGAGGAATTTTACCGGGTTTTACATGGGGCGCAGGCGGCTGTCTACAAGTGATATGAACTTATGAACCCTGTTGAAAATTTGCTAAGTTTTAAAGGACTTGTGGTCATTTTAAAACATATTTTATTTAATATGTTCTTTTTTTGGGCTCAACGGCCGCTGTTAGTATAGATACTTGAAGTATGAGACGCGTTTTTTTTTAAATCCTTTTACGCCTGCGGAGTTCCTCTAGCTAATTTATTCTGTCTTATTTTCTGTTCTATTTGATCCTGTTTATGCATAAAAGTCAGCATTTGTTTAAGTTGTAAATAGCTCGTTTGTAAGACCACAAAAACACAAAAACATAAGTTCTAATACAGAACTAAAATCCATACATTCAATATCTCGCCTAATAAAATAAATTCATTTAAGTTTACGATAATTTACATCATTATGGGTAGAGCTTGATGAATCATCCATTAATTTTAAAAGCATGGAAATCGGCTTAATTGCTTTAAAGTTGAATTAGTCATTATCAAGATATTTATACACCGCGACAATTTAGTCGTCTTACAAAAGCCCACTTCATGTATTTAATTACTACTTAACATTAATTTCTCCTAGAGGTATTATTATGTCGGGTTCATTGAGTGGTCACGGTGTATACATATTTTTTTATTTTTTATTAATGTTTAGTAGTCATTGAATACATGAAGTGGGGTGCTTTTGTAAGACGACTAAAATGTCACGGTGTATACTTCAGCCAACTCACACTGTGCCTGTAATTTAGTCGAAACACAGATGGGACACTCCGCATTGGTATGAAGCTACAAGTAGGTACGCGGTGGGCTCGACTTGTCGAATTCAGTGGGCGTAACTTAGTCAGAAGACATAAGAGTTACGAGATAGAAGAAGAGGCATCTTCTAGGTGAATATAACTATCGGTAATTAGCGCTGTGCGAACTGAATTGCACTTTATTGTGTCGTCGCATGAGTCGCTTTTTATTTAAATGATTTTGCGGAGTGTCCCATTTGTACTAATCTGTGGTCGAGTCTAGAGTAATCCTCGTACAAAACGCTTGTGTCTTTTGCGACCCGATTGGTCGAGGAGCAGGGCTAGGCTGATGACTTACTATTTTCTTAACGCGAATGGAATAGTGTCTAAACGTATGTTCTCTGACGTCTGTCGTGCGTGATGGCCCAGTGGTTAAGGCTTTGCCGCTCATATGGTTGTGAGTGCATAGTAACCGTCTTGAGCAAGGGTGGTGATAATGCTCGCATGAGCTATTGCTTCTCGGTATGAGAAGAGGCCTTTGCCTTGCAGTGAGACAATAATGGGTTACTATTATTAAACGGTTGAGCATATAAGGCTTGTCTTTGTTAACATACCTTTTGACCACGTAATACTCACCTTTCCACTAAATTACAAGCATAGTACAAAGTAACTTTTCAGACCAACTCTTTCAATGAAAACAACTCATAACAATGTTCCTTTTATCAACTCAATATCGCGTGTCCACGACATATCTCACAAAATTATCGACACATTTTACAAAACCCCTGCCATTTCTTACAGAAAAAAAACAGATGAACATCAACTGATTTCCTAGCCGCAATGCTTTAGTGAACAAACCAGTGTAAGTACAACGCTACAAAGTTATTTTGGCGCGTGGTCAAAATTGGAACTAACGCCGCCATCTTGATTTCTCAATACGATTTCTGTGACAATTCCACAGATGTTTACCAACAACGCCCCCCTGTCAATGTCACTCAGGCGCCAAAAGATCCTTGTAGCACTCTATATAATAGGATAACATCTATGTAGTATGTATGTAGTTACAGTATATAATATTTAGTTATGGTACATACGTTAGTGATGTAGCTATGTGCGCGGGTAGTAGTGGCCCGTGCGCGCGGGTAGCGGCGGGGGGGTGTCCTGGAATGTTAGGTTTAATTTATAGTAATATTATTTTTGAGAAAGCCAGTAGTCGGTTTGTATGAATTACCAAACAGATTTTGATAATTTTTGTATTCGTATTTGGAAAAGGGTACCGAAATTATTCATATCAAATCATGACACTGAGAAACACACTGAAAACTTGCTCTGAAAACTAATACCAATGCCAATCCGTTATATGCACTAACAGTCAAAGGTTTACCATTTTTTAAATAAAAAAACAGAACATAAAGGTATAAATTTAAATAGCAGGTAAATAAAATAAAAAAGCGAAAATAAAACGAACCTCAAGCAAGCTTATGATCGCATTTCAACACTGGGTGTGATGTTCTGGAATAAAACAGAGGACCACTAATTGCAAAAAATTATAAAATAGCAAAAATAAAAACAGACAAATACAGGATGGAAGTAGAAACCTCTTTCTGCTACCTAAGATACACATATAAATCTGACACAACAAACACACAGGGGTGATTATTTATAGTAGCAGTGAGGGACGGAAAAAGTTTTTATATTACTTAGCACTAAATACTTTTTTAGGAAAAATTCTAAACGTAAGCTCTGATTTTTACTTTGTTTTTTTTTTAAGTTTATTAAAGGTTGGTTTTATAGTTACCTGTACGTTGTTGTCATGTAGATAATGTCGCGGAGGCTGCGGCCGCGGCATCGGCTCGTCGCTGTCATCGTCCTCCTCGAAATCTGATGACGTGATAACATTTAACAATTATTTTGATTTATTTTTAATGCTTTGAATAGCTTCTGGCTAAGTAACCGCACGGATCAATCCATCGGGTTAAGCTACACTTGCCGGGGTTGGTCCGTGGATGGGTGACCATCTTTACATACCGAGATTTCTCCGTGCCTCGGATAGCACGTTAAGTCGTTGGTCCCGGCTGTCATTCGTGAATATTTGACAGTCGTTACGGGTTCGTCAGAAACCCGAAAGTCTGACAACCAGTCTTACCAAGGGTATCGTGTTACCCAGCTACTGGGTTGTGGAGGTCAGATAGGTAGTCGCTCCATGTAAAATACTGGTATTCAGCTGCATCTGGTTAGACTGGAAGCCGACCCCAACATAGTTGGGAAAAGGCTAGGCAGATTGATTGCTTTCGCCAGTGTAATAAAAGAAACTCCGCGAATATTATTACCTCGTCAATATTTACACAGTTTAGTTAAAAGGCGAGCAGAACTCATTATGCCGTCAGTGCTTACATTTTTTTACAGATCAGTGACCGACGCAGATAGTTTGCAGCTTTTAACTTAAGTTATTTCCAAAATTCCAAAGGGTATCAGATCCCACTCAAGTACAAAGCATTATGAAGCTTTTTTAGCAATCGTTACAACTTCAGAACCAGAAAAACGATAGCAAAAAAAACGTTTTTTTTAATGATCAAAAATGTTTTTTTCTTCGGAACATTAGAATAGTTTTTGAGCAAACATAGAAGCACAGAATTATTAAGTAATAAAAAACTAGGAATTTAACATGCTTGTGTACATGCAAACGGAACAGTAAAATATATTACATTGTTTAATAATAAAAAAATTGTATATAAATAAAAATATTAAGTTTATTAATAAAAATATTAAGTTTATTAATAAAAATATTAAGTTTATTTTTACATTTCCATATTACTGTGCACTTAATTCTGCTTCTTCACAAGTGCCATAAAAAATATTAGTGCATTTGTCAAGCCTCAAATTACAAGTCACTAATACAGACTCTTAACATTTTCACTAATACAGTATTCTGTATTAGTGAAAATGTTAAAAAATGTTAAAATATTTTCCATATTTCTTGCATTTACCAATAGGTATTTAGAATACATAGACAAATAATCTTCCAGAAAAAAAAGTGCTAGAACTTGAGCAAATAAAATTATATAACTCCAAAAAAACCAGTTCATCTTCATTCTTCATTTTCGAACGTAAAATCATTCGAAGATAAAGCTGATTATAATAATAATTTAGTTATTCGCTTAAGATCCGCATTCTAAGCAGCAGCGTTGATTCTTTATAATTCGTCAGACGTGGGCACGTTTTGCCAGCTACCTACTGTTCAAATAATTTAGATGTATATGTAGCATCGATACCTACTTTAACTAACCCCATGGTATTTCCAAATAACGCTGCACGCAGCAGTGACGGGAGCAATTTGACGCAGCAATGTCGTGGCGATCTCCCGTACTCGGAATGTAATCTCTTATAAACCTATAGAAAATGTATGGGGATGATGTAGCACTTCCGCGTGCAGCGTTGTTCGGAGTCATACCTTATCTAAGCTACAAAGTAGTACGGAAATCCTATACAATGCGAGATCACCATAAACTGGAAATGTACAACTTGATGTGTAGCCGTGTGTACGTACTTAGTACCTAGGCAAGTATGCCATATTGAAATTGCGTTAGAAAGAGACTATGGACTGTAACAGATTCCTATTTAATTTAAAAGCGATAATTGCGCGAATACGCGATCGTCGCGTTCATATTGTTACTTTTTATTCGGTGAACCTGAAACCGTACTCGCGCCGACAGAGGGCGCTTTCCGGTTTTTCAATCAAAAAGTGACGTATGAACGCGACGATTGCTTTTAAATATGACGCGGTCTAAAACTCGCAATGTCATTTTAAGGCTGCCTGTCCATTGGAGCGGAGCGAGGCAATGGAGCGGAGAAATGTGCCAATATTAACCAATAGGAGCGGAGTTCTGCAGCGGAGTTTCGATTCTATTGGTTAATATTGGCACATTTCTCAACTCTGCTGCCTCGCTCCGCTCCAATGGACAGGCAGCCTAATGGCCAGATAATGTATTTTACAACAGCAATAAAATATAATTACGCAAAAAAACCCAATACACACACAACACTAAAAAGGGAGCCGAGCAGTGTAAACTAGAAAAACAAATTAAAAAAAAAAACAAACGAAAAAAAGGTGCATCCTACTCTATAGGTGACTAGTCTATGCCCAAAAAAATCTTACCTCTTTGCTTTCTGCTGTCCCCCTTTACGGTATCCTCCGTATCGGAGCCCTCTGCAAAACATGTATAGTTGTAACATCTACTGAGGAAACGGTGCAGGAGAATATAAGTTGTTTATGTATCTGCTATTTATTTTTTTAGATGGTAAGGGTGTAGTTGCGATTGACGTTTTATATAATTAGTAAAACACTAATCATATGACTCACTTTTTTAGAGAAAAGAATATGTCCCAGTAGACATGCTATAATGTTCAGTTTTAAAAGACACTACAAACAAAAACATGTTTGCAACATGGTATCTTGACATCTTGAGGCCCGCATAGGATGTAATAAATTACTCAACTTTAATATTTTTATCAAAAAGATAAAAACGTGGAAAAAACCCTTATGAACGTTATTTAATAGCAGCCAATAATAAATAATTATAAAAAAATCATAAACATAATTATATTATATGAAATCAGAAACTAAAGCCCACTTGCACCACAAATCACTAAATGGGTTTAGCGTTAAACATATTTAAAACATCTCTTTGTCTCCATCTTCAAACGATAGACAGAAATAAAACGATGATTAAAATTCGTTCAGCGCTAAACGTATTTAGTGATTTGTGGTGCAAGCCGGCCTAAAAGTAGTTTTGTCTCTTTCTCACATTAGCTGTCAATCGCAACTGTCAAACCCGAACCGTAAGTAAAACTTGAAGAAACAAACAAGCATGCCCAATGCTTCATAACAGACCGATATTCCAAAGACAACTATTTATTTATCAAATCACAGGATGTTGAAACAAACGGAACTTTCACAATGTCACCTCCATAACCTCTTGTACACACGTTTTAACTACTGCACGAATGAGACCACCTCTATGAAGGCCTATGTCACAGTATAAATAAGTACAGTATTCTATCTTCATAAAAAACGGCCAAAACGAAGCAATTCGAAATATTAGTGTCTACATTTCAAGGTCACTGCCGAGATATAGTACTGCTACTTATTTATTCTGTGTATATGTAAAATATTAATAATTTCAGCATCGATACACTGTGATTAAACTACAACTTATTGCATTTAACTGGCAATTTAATCGCTCCGTGTAAACTTTTTATTATTATTATTTATTGTAAACATATTTTGTTGTTAGATGCAATTTTTTGCTGTGGATTATTTAGTTAGATAAAAAAAAATATTCAGTGCACACACAGTACACAAATAAGCACAACTAAATTATTAAAAATTACTATTTGTTTATTAGATATTTTATTAGTGCACTGATCTGAAAATATCACAAACTTTTCTGAAGAAAAAAAGTCTTCAGGCTCCCGACGGCTCTCAGGGTCTCGAAATTGTTTTTGTTTCTAAGTAATGTAATTTTCTTTACCGACATAAAAAGGAGGAGATTATGCATTCGGCGAGTATTTCTTTTTTTCCATGGTCATCGTTGTTCACATGCAAGATTAGGGTGGTGACACTACAAAAATTCCTTACAAATCGTGTCCCGAACTAACCGGAGTTGAGTTCCCGTACGAGTGTGGACATCGCGTTGGTGACCGAGTCGGCCGCGTACATCAGGTCGCTGCGGAGACTACGGTTGTCTATGCCCACTGGATGATGGAAACCGGACACATACAATTTTGTTAGTAAAGTTATGCCATATGAGGTGTAAGTCACAGGTAAAAATATAATAATGTTACCAGCACCCTTGATGTTGATCACACAATGTCGCCCATGAGCATGTGACCGCCCGTATTTTTCTGAATATTCATAAAAAGTTCTCGAAAAGAGGGTCTATATTTAATATTTTTCAGGTTATTCTATTTTTTATTTTATGAGTAGCGTTTGCCATATCTCCGATGTTATTGGCTTGATTTGGCTTCTGTTTAATATTTCTAGAAGCTTATGAGTTATTCTATCGGATTAACGAAAAATGTTTATTAAAATTGGTAGACTATGAAAAAAAAACGGTGATGAAGACATTTTTTCTAAAAAAAAAAAACAGTAGGTATTTATTTTAAAAAAACACTAGTGTAAGTAAATAAAAAAAAATACAAGAAAGGATGAAAAAAAGATCCCCCTTTTAAAGTTAATTTTAGGTAATTTTTCATGAATATTCAGAAAAACAAGGGCGGTCACATGCCCATGGGCGGCATTGTATATCAATTGTGTTTTCTCACTGAGCGTAAGTCTAGCGTAGGTATACGCTGTGCTAGAGACGTGTAGACGTGATTGTATCGAAACTAAGTCGCGTGGATGCGGCGTTAGCGTAGTACGCACAGCGTATACATTCGAAGAACGCCTACGCTAATCCACCCACACCAGCACCCTAATTGCGTAACACACGATCACGATTCTTATGTTCGAAAAATTTGTCTTCTCGACAACGTAAATAATGCAATGAATGTTGTTGAACTGTCATAATGAAAGCCATTGCTACTGTTAGTGTGTTACGCAATTACCCCGAAGTAACACGTTAGGTGACATCCTAAAACTCGCTAAACCCCACACCGAAAACATCAAGATTGAGTTTTTGCTTCCTAACAGCCTAAAAAGAATACTCGCAACATACGAAGGGTACCCAATTATTATTGACCCTTTCTACTTCGATCAACAATAGCACTCGATAAAGGATTAGGAACAAAAATTTATCGCTCAAATGATTGCATATAATTTGATTATAAACCTTATACCTCAAACATAAAATATATTATCGTTTGCAATATATTGACTACTTCGATTAAAAAGTAAACGTATTTTTAAAATAAGATTAAACATATTTATGGAAAAATAAAACATAATTTCTAAGCAATAAGGTTGAAAAAACGATGTTGCAAAATAAGACCACAACACAATTTGTGGTCTTACTTTTCCGGCCATTTTTGATGCGCTTATCGGAAATCTAGCACTATTGTTGATCGAAGCCCAGATTGTTACTAAGTTTTTAACAAAATTTCAATTTTAATTGCTCAGCTCCCTTTTGTGACTTTGAAGAATATTATAATTGCGCCAATTCTGATTGAATCTCATCAAGATTTAGCGAAGCCTAACATAAATTATTGAAGCTGTTAAGGTGTTAAGGTCATAATTTGGGTAATATTTTAGACGGGATTTATTTCCTAAGCATAGTTTTTAATATGTAAATTAAACGTTTACAATTTGTAACGATTGCTTTGGCATCACGTTAAGAGTCTTTATCGAGTCTTCATCAAACATACGTGAAGGCCAATTCTCCAGTAATTAAAAATGTACAAAATCTACTCGCAGTCAGGCCTGGACTCCACCAAAGCGGAGACGAGAGGAGAGGAGGTATGTTGAAAAGGACCATAAGATAGTTAATTGATCCAGGCGTGACCTTGCGGAAATCCATTATAAAATACAATAGACGTTGATATATTTAGTAACCTGTTCCGCTAAGCTATTCCTAAAGAGCCATAAAAAACCCTGTAAGAAATCGACACGCGAGACTGATATTATAATGCGAACGTTCTTAAAAATACGGGAATTGCACCTCTGATTAAATCAATCGAATTTTGAATATGCTACCATGACAATGTTCTTTGGTATTTAGTTGTTCTGACAAATAAATACATCAACTACACGGTTGACCGTTATAGGCCGCGTCCTATTTAAAAGCGATCGTCGCGCGAATACGCGATCAGTCGCGTTCATATGTCACTTTTTGTTCGGAAAACCAGAAAGCGCCCTCTGTCGGCGCGACCACGCGTTCAGGTTCACCGAAAAATAAAAACAGTGGCACTCCGGGAGTGCCGACAGAAGTGAAACTTGAAAAAGATCGCCTTGGTGGAAGAAAAATACTTGTATAGAACATTGGTCCGTAATCTTATCTAAATAAAGAGTACAATCGCGTTTACAATACCTTTAAAGTGAAATACTTGCATAGAAAATTGATCCGTAATGTAATATAAACAAAGAGCACAATCGCGTTTACAAAACCTTTAAAGTAAAAATACTTGAGAACATTGATCCGTAACGCAATATAAATAAAGAGCAAAAAAAAGCGAAAAGAGCGAAATCAATGGTTTAGTCCCATCTCAAAAATGCCCAACGCGCCTAAAGAAGTTTTCACTTCAAAAAGTTGGAACGATCGTGTGTTCGCGCGACGATTGCTTTTAAATACGACGCGGCCAAGTCTTATAGGAAAAGGACTATCATACTCACTGGTCGTGGGTCGTTGATTTTGATGGTAGTTCCGGCCATCGCCCATGCTTTCCATACCTTTACATAAACATAATGAATTGATTTGATTATTTAAATTAAATTGTTTATTCTGTAAATAGATCGGAACCACTTTTACATGTCATATAAAAACAATATTAATAAAAATAAGCTAGATGAGTTCGGCGTTTCCTATCTGACTACTCTGAGAAGAAAGGCCGAAACAAACTCAGAGGTCGCAGTCTCTTTTAAAGTCCAGACATAGTCTTGGTCAGGCCATATGAGGACCATGTAGATTAGTGTTAGAAATGGTCTTTTGAGGAAAGAACCACACAGATTTGAGTGGACATGTCCAGTCAGTCAAGCATTTGTCAGTAATCGTGGAGCTCAACTCAGAACTTAAGGAGCTCAACTCAACGAACAATACCAAACAAAGGACATTTAGTTGGTGCCTACTATGTATTTATTTTTCTAAATTGGGATGAGCTGATAACAAATACTACATACCGAGACTGTGTGACATATCAATTCTTTCTCTCTCTCCGAGCGACGGCGTTTGAGGGGCGCTTCGCACCGTGCCTCGTGGAGGTGGTGGTTCCCTGCAAAAATAATGAATCTCGTTAATTTTAAGCTGCCCTGATGAGGTCCTGGGTTCTATTCCCGGGGGGTTTTCCATCTGATGGAAGTTGTTTGTAGTAGCCCCTTTTTTTTGGGTGGGAAATTATCAAATAACATCTCTCGCTCTCGGCGGAGCGGGAGGGCGTGTCAGACTCTTACTGACTAAAACCCATCCGTGTTCCTTCAGTTGCTTATATAGCCAGGGGCCACGGTAACCCTTTCGGACAAAACCGCAACCCCGGCAGGCATCGGCCCTATCGGACCCCGTCAATTCTGCTGACATCTCTTTGAAGCGTGCGTGGAACACAACACGCCGTCGACCCGGGCCTGGTCCAGTTATCGGACGGCGAGCTACCCATTACTCACCGTCCTCAAGCCCGCGCCTACGGTGGCCGGGAATCGGCCTGCGACTCCCGACACCCAGGGCTTCTCCTGCGGCGGTTAGGGGCGAGAGAGCGCGAAATTTGCCTTTTCCTCATGCGTTCCGTATCCGTCTGTAGTAGCCCCGAGTCTGGATTTGTGTCCGGTTGATGGCAATAGGCTCGCCTTCTATTTCATGGGACTTAAACATAACTGGCGAAATGTGGGTGTACTATAGGTACACTTTTGCCTAACCCTTCAAGGAATACAGGCGTCGTGTTATGCTATGTTATGTGTTATATTTAAAATGGGCCTCTCAATTGAACATAGCCTTGGGAGCCATCCGGCTGATATGATGAAGGGCCTCCCAAGCCTATTATTATTATTTATTTATATATATTCTCATATGGTAAGTGTACCTTATAAGCTAAGCTCCACAAAACCGTAGTAGTGGTTTGACTGTGGAGTCGGTGAGGCTCAATAAACTTTGTACTTAAAACTAATAATTATTTATAGGTAGCATAAACTTTAACATACATAACATAACATAATCAGTCCTTAATGTTCCCACTGCTGGGACACAGGCCTCCTCTCTGTGAGAGGGAGTGGGCCGTAATCTACCACGCGGGCCCAGTGCGGGTTGGTAGATGTCACATGTCTTCGAATTTTTGGTTCTAGGACATGCCGGTTTCCTCACGATGTTTTCCTTCACCGTTTTGTGAGCAGTGGTGATGAAATAATTTACACAAAGTAAAGCGCCTGCCTGAGTTCCCACGACCCACGACCTACAACTCGTAATTTGAGGCCGTTATCACTGGGCCACCACTGCTTTCAACTTTAACATATTTGTAAATAATATTTTTTAAATTTATTTTTAAAACGATTTTTGTTCAATCCACTCCTTAGTCTGCTGGCAGACTGTTCAATAGATATAGTATTCGTTTCTTTAGGGTTCGGTCACCATAGCAATTAGTGACTCTGGGTACATTGAATTTGCCAGCAGCCATAGATCGTGTGTTATGGTTGTTAATTACATGAGTTAGGTTATGCTCTTGGATACCATGGTGGTTAACCGCTAAAATATACTTATGTTTGTAACTAATTGGTAGAATTTTACATATTTCTGTTTTTAGTTTTTTGAGTAACAAGAAGTATTTACAAGAATCGAATTTGAAGAGCTAAGTAACCTGAGAAGATCAAAAGGGTATGTCCTTAATCACTATTCTTAAAAAAAATATTTACCTCTCCGGCGCACTCGGTTGTGGCTGTGTCCCCGGTAGTGGTGGACTCTTTGTGGAGCGCGGCGAAGAGTTCGGCGTCGATCGTGGAGATGACTGCTGCGTCTGTGGAAAAGACACATAAACATTTGAAATAAAAATATTTATATAACGCTCTGATGATGGACGTTGGAGCAAACCAGTCATCGACTGGAGACCGTGTAGTGCGGGAGCCCCCAGGCTAGATATACCGATAACTTAGAAAAGCCGCTGGGACAGACTGGATGCAGAAGACTGAGAACCGCGTGTAGTGGTGCAATTTGGAAGACGCCTAGACTGCTGTGGATGCTATTTACTTGCATAAGCATAATCATCAGCCTATAACGTTCCCACTGCTGGGACACAGGCCTCCTCTCATCGATAGGGAGTGGGCTGTAATCTACCACGCGGGCCCAGTGCGGGTTGGTAGATGTCACATGTCTTCCAATTTTTGGTTATAGGGCATTCCGGTTTCCTCGCGATGTTTTCCTTGACCGTTTTGAGAGCAATGTTGCTGAAATTATTTACACAAAGTACACGCCTGCTTGGGTTCGAACCCACGACCTATAACTCGTAAGTCGGAGCCGTTACCACTGGGCCATCACTAAGGCTGCCTGTCCACTGGAGCGGAGCGAGGCAGCGGAGCGGAGAAATATGCCAATATTAACCAATAGAATCTAAACTCCGCTTCAAAGCTCGGGTCCTATTGGTTAATATTAGCACATTTCTCCGCTCCGCTGCCTCGCTCCGCTCCAGTGCACAAGCAGCATAATCCTATTTACTAGATTCACACGTAAATAGCCTTTTTCTTAAATACTTTTAGCCAATAGCTGCTAGCATCTCGGTTACGTCGTATTTAGAAAATCGTAACGACTTGGACACGTGTCGTTTAGCCTTATAGATCGATTAACACGCTCTATAGATTATTTAGTTACGAGCCTAATTAAACAAATACTCATTACTTATCAATGTAAGCTTAAAAGTAAATTCTACGCTATTGTATTTTTTTTTTATCTTGAATTGACCGGCTAATTTTACGTATTGTTTGTATTTATATAAATATAAACGGGGGTAATATTTGTTACTTTGTCAGTCCTGAAAATGAAGGTGTTCATAGTGGTATCATTAATCTGTTATCTGGGTGCGGCGTCAGCAGGGCTCACGTCACCGGCAGTCCAGCTTGGGAAGACCGCGGAAGACTGCAGACATCAGGCATATTTGGAAACCCTTAATTGTACTAGATATGGATTCATTAACGGTAAGATAGTTTTTAGGGGTCGGTCCTCAAAAGGAAAAACTGGCCAAGTGCGTGTCGGACCACGCACAATGAAGGGTTTCGTAGTGAGGATGAATTTATCCCAAAAACAAACTTAACTTTGTAGTTGAAAAACATTTTCTCCCGTACATCGATATACGTCACGGTCAATTCTCCAACTGCAAATGTAAGTTTGTAATAGCAAAAATGATTTTATTTTGGGTAAAAAAAACGATTTATTCCATCAGTCAGATTATAAAAAAATCATCATCCCTATTATTAATCAAATCGCACCGTGTAAATTGCACCGTGTAGTTGCATTTTATAATTATTTTTAACATTTACTCTATAGTAAATAAAAGTATTTAATCGCAATACTGCAAATAGAAAATAACTGACAACATGTCAATTTTAATCAGTAAATACAAAAATAACTGTCATAAAATAGTATACTTACATACTTATAAAAACCAACGATAGATCGTTGGTATAAGTATGTTTGATATTTTAGTGCTAGAGCACTTGGCTGAAAAATAATAGCACCGTCTTAAATTTAATAAAAATAATCACGAAGAACCTCTAGAAATGCGACGTTGTCAGCCCCCGCGGCATGAACGCTCTTGATAAGGAGACCAGCCGAAAGGCATCAACTTGAAAAAGCTGCATTAATTTTTAGGATAAATATTTTCAATTTTAATTTCAGGTACAGCAGAGTTAACATGTGTGTCGGTCGCCGTATTGGATTATATGAACTGTATGGAGGAAATCGAACCGGAACCAGAACCAGAAGGTATGTTCTTAAAATGCAGTAAAAAAAAAAAACTATTCTTGTCAATTCTCATGTAAATTTAAATTAGTATTTCAGCATTCTAATTGCATAACACACTCAATCAATCAATCACAATCTGAATGATTTTGAAGGATATTGCTAATCCATTGCTTCATATGTTCGAAAAAATTGTCTGCTCAGCAACGTAAATAACGCAATGAATGTTGTTGAACTGTCAAATGAAAGCCATTGCTACTGTGTGGTCATTTTGGTTCAGGAATCGCAACAGCACGGCTTGCTTGCGTGATATTTGTCAGGTTATATTTTCATATTTTTGGCACGGTATGTCTAATCGAAATTTTGTCAATACTTTTCTACGACCTTCCTGTCATATTACTTTTATTAAGAGGGTTTATCCTAAAAGTTGGCAACGTCGTAAATAGCTATCAAATATTTCCCTGTTTTGTTAATTCAACAATATTATTGCATAGAAATAAAAAATGTGGCGGCTAACTAGTTCCATACATTTTGACCGCGTAGGTATTGCACTTTTCTATGAAACAGCAGATTTTTTTAAAATAACCAACGAAAAATTTCAACGCTAGGGGTTCAGAATACGGGGCGCCGGTGTGGGCGCCTTCATTGAGGCGGCAGCCAGGCCGCCGGCTGAACGCGTCCCAAAGGGTCATGGCCATCCGGCTGGCCCGAGGATACCGCACGGTCTCCTGCGAGGCGGCGAGCCTCCTTGCCGGAGTACCGCCATGGGATCTGGAGGCAAAGGTCCTCGCGCACATTTGGGAGTGGCGCGAGGAGGCGAAGCGCCGGGGCTTAACTCCGATGCCGCAAGAATTCGCGGCACAGCGGACAGAGCTCCGGCGGGATCTCATGGCGGAATGGAGAGTGCGATTGTCGCAACCCAGCGCTGGGCACGCCACAATTGCGGCGATAAGACCCCTCTTTGAGGAGTGGCTAGAGAGGCGCCACGGCGTCCTCACCTTCCGCCTGACGCAGGTACTCACCGGACACGGCTGTTTCGGGAGGTACCTGTTCAGGATAAAGTGGGAGGAAACGCCCGGGTGTCGTCACTGTGTGGATCGCCCGGAGGACACGGTGGAGCATACGGTGGAGGTCTGCCCGGCTTGGGCAGGGCATCGCCGTGTCCTCGTGGATGCGATCGGCGGCGGTGATCTCTCGCGTCCGGCCCTGATTCGGGCCATGCTACGGAGCGAGAGGAAATGGGAGGCCGTCACCTCTTTCTGCGAAGCAGTAATGCTCGCGAAGGAGGAGACGGAGCGCGTGAGGGAGAGGCAAATTTCGCGCCCTCGCGCCCCTAACCGCCGCAGCAGGAGACGCCCTGGGCGTCGGGAATCGCAGGAAGATTTCCGGCCACTATAGGCGCGGGCTTGCGGACGGTGAGCAATGGGTAGCTCGCCGTCCGATAAGGACCAAGCCCGGGTCGACAGCGCGTTGTGTTCCACGCGCGCCTCAAAGAGATGTCAGCAGAATTGACGGGGTCCGCTAGGGCCAATGCCTGCCGGGGGTTCGAAGAAAACCGATAGGGAAATGTTGGCCCCCGGCAACATGGCATAGGAAGGAACACGGGTAGGTTTTAGTCAGTAAGAGTCTGACACGCCCTCCCGCTCCACCCAGAGCGGGAGAAGTTATAAAAAAAAAAAGGGTTCAGAATCATGTACTGAATCCATGATAAAACTTTTTGCGTCGATGTCCCTGCCACCCTGTATAATTATACTCTACCGTGTTATTTAACGATATTTTTTAAACTTTTTTCAGTGAAATTTCGCTCTCTGGGAGCAAGCTTGCCCAGTGATGGGTCACTAAGAATTAACAAATTAAAGTGCATTTTTAACAACGTAGTGGAAACACTCAAGTGTATTGTCAACGAATTTCCTACAGGTAAGCACATTCACTTATCTATGTCTCCAAAGTCAGGGAAATTATTTTTTTGACCTGATAATGTCTTATAAATCGATGAACGCCGGCTGAACGCAAGAAAAAGTGTTACGTTCCGCCTGAGCCGAGCGTGCAAGCGAGAGCGCGGAACAAGCGATAGAGAGGCTCGATCGGCCTAAGCGTTAAAATTATCGTCCGTAAACCGACTTTACAGACAACCAATTTTTTTTAAACAAATTGACACCCTACATCAATATAACATTTTATACAACTGTGGCGGCATCTACAACGCCACATGTGAACTACGCATCAAAGACTTGACGTCACACAAATCCTGCATCGCACAAGCAGTACAAGCAACACAACACCCGTCTATGTTGAGTTCTCCCTGTTCCTCATACCTCTATAGAACTGTCAAAGAATGACAGTTGTGATTTGAATATACGGACTATTTAAATTGGTAATCAATTTTCTTAGCAATTAAAAAAATAAGATCTAAGACCATGCGTAATAATCCTATAATGTTCCCACTGCTGAGACACAGACCTGTCCGTAATCTACTCGCGCGAGCCCAGTGCGGGTTGGTAGATATCACATGTCTTCGAATGTTTACGTTTAAGACATGTTTCCTTCACCGTTTTGAGAGCAGTGGTGATGAAATAATCTGCACAAAGTATAGTGTTTGTCAGGGTTCGAACCGACAACCTACAACTCGTAAGTCGCGGACGTGGGGCACCACCACTATAAACTTCTTAAAAATCTACGTAACTATAGCTGCTCGGAATCAACATATACAGGAACTATGAGAAATAACAAGTTTTGAAATCATACTTTTTAATCCATCAGGTTAAGCTACGCTTGCCGGGGTTGGTCCGCGGATGGGTGACCATATCTACATACCGAGACTTCTCCATGCCTCGGAAAGTACGTTAAGCCGTTGGTCCCGGCTGCCATTGACAGTCGTTACGGTCGTCAGAAGCCCGAAAGTCTGACAACCAGTCTTACCAAGGGGTATCGTATTACCTAGTTGCTGGGTTGTGGAGGTCAGATAGGCAGTCGCTACATATAAAATTCTGGTATTCAGCTGCATCCGGTTAGACTGGAAGCCGATCCCAACATAGTTGGGGAAAGGCTAGGCAAATTGACTTTTTTTAACCAGTGACGTCTGTGAAGTCTTGCCAAGTAATTAAAAATATCCCTCTATAAGTTTCTATTAAATGTTATTATAATTATATTTTTGTATTTCAGTGAACTGGTCGGGAATAGTAAAATGTGTTGTGAAAAATATTCCTGCAGTGTTGGCGTGCTTTCCACAGAACCCTTAAAGGTATGTACTCAACAGATCTTTATATAAACCCTTTATATATTTGTGGGAAATCAAACGCCTGGATGGGAAAAAACTGGTTTTTATTTAAATTTAAAACGTAATATTATACTATTTCTACCGCCTCGTTGGTCTAGCGATCGCAAGCGCTACTGCTGAGCATGAGGTCAGGGGTTCGATTGCCAGGTCGGGCCAATGTGTTATTGGTTTTTTCCATCAGGAATTTCTCGGCCTGGATTTGTGCCCGGTTGATAGCAATAGGCTCGCCTTATTATTACATGGAATTTAAAGATAACTGACGAAATGTAGGTGTACTAAATACTTGCATAGAACATTGATCCGTAACTAAATATAAATAAAGAGCACAATCGCGTTTACAAAAATGAGGTGTCGGTAGCGGTGTCGGAGTTCATTTTTTTTTTTTCCCGTCTAAAACGATATTTTCCTTTCCTTCATTGCAATATTATTATTTCCAGGTATAGCTGCTCCTTCAGACACCGATGCCATTTAAAGATAGGTATCGTACTAAGAATTGGTCAGTATATTAGACGATAGTTTTATATTAAATTGATAAGAAAAGACAATCAAGCCTATAATTAAACAAAAATTCTAAATTAAATTTGTTTCCTTTTCTACTCCACTGTCTATCACTTGTAACTTAACTTTCTGTGCGAAACTGAGTATGTCTTTATTATGGAACTAGCTGCGCCCCGCGGTTTCACCCGCGTAAGTTTCGATCCTGTGAGAATATCGGGATAAAAAGTATCCTATGTGTTAATCCAGGTTATAAACTATCTGTGTATCAAATTTCATCCAAATTGGTCCAGCCGTTTGAGCGTGAAGAAGAGACAAACATACACACTCACAAAATTTCGCCTCTATAATATTAGTGTGATTTCACGATTTGGATAAGCAGAAAAGTAGCTCGGTACTTGGTGAAGCTACTTCAGTACCTATACGTTTAGTCGACTAAAGGTCATAGCACACATATCAACTCAGAAAGGGATCGTCACCGTATCACCGCGGTTCGTGAGCTGGTCCCGAGGCGAGGCGATTCGGGTTTGAGATATCTTTATTTCCCATAAGAAATGTCACTTACATAAAACTATTTAACTAATTTAAAAAAAACATAATTGACTAACGTACAGTTTTAGCAGTTTTAATTGATTACGTTACGATTCCGATTAGTGTGCGTGCAGTAGGGAGTTTCATACAAAGAATACTGAATGGCTCGAGTTGATACGGTGATGATACCTTTCCGAGTTGAAATGTGTGCTATTTCCTTAATAGACGTAGCTACACGTTTGTCAGACGTATGAGCAATCTATCTATACGTCTAACAGACGTGTACATACCCTGAGCATCCTTATGTGTCCTTCAAGCTGGTACATAAGGTGCTTGCGCGACTCTTGCAGTTAAAACAGGAGTCCGTCTAGTTCGTCCTTACGTTGTCGTAATAGACGTAGCTCTGATACTAAATACGCTGCGGTTCTATACGTCTAAAATACGTATGAGTGTACAGTATTTCTTTTTTTTTATGTCCCTCGGGAATCATCGCATTTCCGAATACAAACGAATGCTAATTTCCATGTCCATCAATTATTAATTTAACGTGTATAATAATTTGAATTCAGAACTAAGCACTTTTTTGTTGTTTTGTTTTTATTTCCGTGTGAACTCTATAGAGCTGTAACACTATTTTCCTATTTATCGTGCCTAACTTTAGCAACTTTCCTCCCATTTTTTTAATAAATGACATTAAGTTAAAAGAGTATTAACAACTCTATATACTTCCAAGTCGATTGAGAGCGTCCGGTCTACACCAAGTGCAAAGGACAACTGATAGAAATCCGACGACTGACGAAACACGATGTTTGTCAAGGGACATCAGGAAAATAGAAATACTGTACATACCTTGAGCATTCAAATGAATCCTTCAAGCTGATGCATCAGGTGCTTGTGCGACTCTTGCAGTGAAGACAGAAGTCCCTCTAACTCGTCCTTCTGCTCGCGTAGCATGACCACCGTAGAAACGGGTTTTGTAGACGGTAGAATAGACAAAATGACAGATAAACAATCACACTCTGTCATTTTGTCTATTCTTCCGTCTACAAAACCCGTTTCTACGGTGGTCATGCTACGCGAGCAGTTGTCGTAATAGACGTAGCTCTGATACTAAAGACGCTGCGGTTCTATACGTCTAACAGATGCACGAGTGTCTAACAGACGTGTACATACCTTGAGCATCCTCATAAGTCCTTCAAGCTGGTGCATGAGATGCTTGCGCGACTCTTGCAATGAAGACAGATGTCCTTCTAACTCGTCCTTCCGTTGTCGTAACAGACGTAGCTCTGATACTAAGGGCGCTGAGCCCACGCCACCGCCCGCGCTTGCTTCTGCTTCTTGTTGACGTCTGTAGATGAAAAAGTTTTTTTTTTTTTTAATGCAATGTGCTATGGAAGAAATGTATATCTGTACACTGTAAGGACTATTCTTGCTTGCAGCGCTCAAAAATCAAAATCAAAATCAAAATATTTTATTTCACATAAACCTACATGGGCACTTATGAAACGTCAGAAGCTAGGTGCACGGTTCCAATTGGTCGTTTCCTATGGAGAAGAGCCGGCAAGAAACTCCACGGTTACTCTTTTAAAAATAATTGGCTTTTACAATACTTTCAAATAACAGTGTTTCTAGGTATGGGAGGACAGTGTAGGTCTTTCAATAAGTACCAAGTACTTAACAAAATAGAAAATGGTCAACAGGTCTACAATCCACTAAGCCTACAGCGTTCTCACATTCACAAAATATGTAGAAATAAATCTATACAAAAAATAAATAAATTAATAAAAGTAAAAAACCTATTTTAAATAAAACGCAATTATATGATTGCTATTCGCTCGACCGCTATAGTATCGCTTACCTACGAAAAAAAAGGTCGTGTGCACGAGATTTTGTTTTTAAATTGGTTAGATATGCGTTACACCGATGGAAAATCGAATTGAAATGGATCTCTAAAACTATAAAAAAAAAACAAGTTTTCAATGAAGGTGTAGTTTTTGTTTTATGACAAATAATACTGAAAGTATGCCTTGTCATAAAACATGCTTTGTTAAGAAATATATTTATAAACGACTAGCTTTTGCCCGCGGCTTCGCCCGCGTTGATGTCGGGAAATATCCCAAGGGAACGTACTACTGGGATTACATACCTAATAGCCGAGGAAAAGGTCATTGACTCCTACGTTGCGCTCGCGTTACGGTCAACCATAATTATTTTGTCACGCGTAATTTTGAATCTGTGATATCTTTTAAACTATTAAATGATATGATGTCAAGGCATATTTTAATCTAAACGAAATGCCCAATTTAAATAACATATTTTATTGGATAGGGATTAATATAATACTGGGCAAAATAGCTTCGGAAATAACAATTAAATTTTTATCAAATTCTGAAACATAATAATGGTCACTGTGGGTCATCCATAGAAGATGGACATATGCCATTGCGGACTTTTTTGTTGAACTTTTTAAGATGAACAATCCTGTAGAACATAAATTTTATGTAACTTTTACGATTTCCGCGGCGCACGCTAATAAAGCTCCCAGTCGGCATGACTTTTCCGACATCTTCAACAATAATCGTCAAATTTCAGCTAATTTACACAAAACCATAATGAATTATACACAAAAACCTTCCGCATGAATCACTCCGTCTATCAGGGGCGAAATGTCCATATAAGCCGATTCTTACCGGCTTCCCTTTGGAAATTCGGAACACAACCACTCTATCGTCATTGAATATAAGTATTTGATACACCATAAAATTAAAATACCTATTACAAAACGCCTACATACATTAAAAATTGTCTTAATAACCCAACAGCAAAACACTGCACTAAAATAACTCGTAGGCGCGTCCGGCTTATGCTAAATTCAATTTCCTTACAAAAAATAAAGTCATCATAACGTCACTTCGGTCACGTGATACCGCGGTTTCTATGAGCCGGGTAAGCCGGTCTGTAGCGAGTTATTGTAGGCACATAGTAGCAGAAACGTGCGCGCGGGAGCGAGAAGGAATTATTGCTATTGCACCACCTCTTTCTGGCACACGCATTTCATTCGGTAGTTTTCGTTGAATTTCGTAATACTGGCTAGGAGTTCGGAGTTCGTAAACATTTCATTATTCGTATGACAATGTGTGGTTGCTTTTTGACGTAATCGCATTAGAACCATAACAATTTGCATTTTTTTCGCACAGTATTTATTGAATTCATTAGTTTATCATTACTAGTAGTATTAATATTAGTTTGTAGTTATAGGACAGTGATTAACATAGTGTTTTGAGTTTATTGGATGTGAAAATAAAGTACGTTGTAATTAGGTATTGGGGTAAGTAGTTAGTTTAATAAGCTGAAATTACTTATTTAGAGTAGATTTGAAAATAATTAGTACGATCTTATTAGGATGGCGGCATTCATAGTTTTAGAATGTCGTTTAACAGATTACTTTGTGAAGAAACATGCTTTTCAAGGATAAGTGCTATGAAAATACGTGCTCGCCCAGATGTGACTATAAATTACAAACGCCGCGATGGTTAGTTCAAACATTGTAATGTTTCCCTTTACGATAAATATCAATGACTGACTGGCAGTCGTAAATTTAATAAAATGTATTGTTCCCGTGTTTACTTTTCTTAGATTGTAGTTGTTTATAGAATATAGGGTTTTTAAAACATATTCGTAGCTGTTTTATGAGTTCGGGATTGGTAGAAATAGAATTATTTTGACTATTTAGCATGAAGCTCATAATTTTTTTTTTTTTTTGCTGCTCCGGCTTCCCTCCTCCATAACGTCAGCCTTCGCTACTGCCGTCTATTGGTGGAAACCGTTTGAAAATCCGTTCGGTAGTTTTTGAGTTTATTGCATTCAGACAGACAGATAGACGCGGCAGGGGACTTTGTTTTATAATATGTAAGGAACAAAATTGCATAAGTTTCAAGAATTACTGCTCAACAGATAAGTTTGCGGTAATGCACAGACATTTTGGGTAATTGGGTCACGTATAATGCCAACAAACGCCGGTTACTAGTTTTTAGTATTTTATTATTTTAATTATTGTGAATGTGAAGAATATGTGGGTCATTCCTTTTTGTTTTGTTTTTAATTTTTTCTCAGTTAGTTCTAATCATGGTCTGACAGTTTGAGTAATTTAAGTGGCCTACCCAAATGTCCTTTTTTTGGTATTGTTCGTCGAATCGTTGAGCTCCTTAAATTCTGAGTTGAGCTACACGATAACTGACAAATGCGTGCACTGACTGGACAGGCCCTCTCAATCTGTGTGGTGCTTTCCTCAAAAGACCACTTCAGACACCAATCCACATGGCCTTCACATGATCTGACCAAGATTATGTCTGGACTTTAAAAGAGACTGAGACCTCTGAGTTTGTTTCGGCCTTTCTTCTCAGAGTAGTCAGATAGGAAACGCCGACCTCATCTAGTTTTAAAATATGATTGACGTGTAAAAGTGTTTGTACAAACCTACTTACAGATATAAAATCATTTATCATTATCATTTACTAATGAATGCGTCCGTTTTATGCATACGCAGATATTTTTTCGCTTCGACTGCAGCAAAAAACAAAATCACAGTAAGATAGACAGACGCTTACCTGAGCCTCGCGATCTCTCTCATGATCTCCCTGTTCTTGGCTTCTAGCTGCGAGATCAGTTCGCGTTGTTGTCGCGCCGCGTCCACTTCTGAGCCCTCCGATGATGAACGACCCTGTACGAAATATTTTTATATAATAAAGACTACAGTATAATAACTGAATACAAAGATGAGTTTTGCTTGAAATACCTAAATGTCTGAATAAGTTAATAAATGACAGTGCAGCAAGTGCAAGTGGTTTGACCAAAATGTATCTAACATATACATTAAGGGCGCACCGAGATTATTTATTGCGAAATAATTGCGTTTGTTTGATCCTGCTCGTTGCATCGTTCATTATTTATGCAATTCATATGTAAGATATTTAAGGATTCACTCTATACATCATATACTTTAGAAAAACGATTACTTGCAGTTTCGTCCATAGAAAAAAAATCTTAAGTAATCTCTAAAAAACAACATAAACCACTACCACGTACGGCATAAATACTTGACGAATGGTCATCAGTTTTTATATAATTATAATAACAAAAAGTAAGTTAAAAACGAAAACCCGACTACTGAAAAATCACGCTCTAAAAAGTATGAAACAAGAAAATATTTCAGACAGAAATCAAGACATAGGTACAAAAATGATCAAGGTAAAGCCGTGGTCGCATGCCTGTACACCTACAAAATTATAATGGCATGCGACCACGGCTTTACCATGACCATTTTTGCAGCCTAATATTGGCACATTTCTCCTCCGCTCCAGTGGACAGGCAGCCGTAGGCAGAGGTGTACCTACAGTACACCCACATATTGCCTGTTATGTTTTAGCCCCATGTTATGAGGGGTAAATAAATTTAAATGAATTGGGAAAAGATATTGCATGCACATTTTGCAACTTTTATGGCCATTAATCAAAATGAGAATAGACAAACGCGCTAAATGTTTAGTAAATAGAATGGAATTTACCAGTTCTGGTGTAAGGGATGCTGATCTGCCGGCTCTTGGCTGCAACAACATATACAACAAATATTATAAATAGCACGTAAAACAGACTAAACACTCCAATATTAGATTTGCTACTAATATTAGACTTTTTAGTCTCTGTTTCATGCGTTCACTTCACTTGGCGTATTTGACCAATGCAAAATATACCTTATGACTAATTCAATTAAGTCTATACGGTATTATACATACCATAGTTCTGTTCTCGTGCGCCAACCTCGCAGCATACCGCGCTATCAGACGATGTTCATCATCCACTCCACGAGATAGATGTTCTGCTATACCTGACAAGGAATATTTGTATGTTTTAAAACTAATACTGCTAGTATAAAGGGGCAGTTTAAATTACCAAGCAAAACTATGGAGTTTTGCTAGCTAATTTTAACTGCCCCAATTTAGATGTCCCGTCTCGTCTCCATAGACGTGACGGGACATCTGAACAGGACAAAAAAAAGATTAGATGCCGTTTTTTTGGGGTCAACGACCGCTCTTTTTTTGTTACTTGAAGTATAAGTTAAGAAAATTTGTTCTATTTGTTTTATCATGTTTAGATATCGATACCCACCCATCACGTCTGCAAATATGCACAATTTTTTTTTTTTAAACTGATATTTCATGGGACTACAGCGAACCTTCGAACACCTCATAAGTCAAGGTCAAACTAAAAACTTTGAATATGACCTTATAACAAGCTTTCAGGTTATTGAAATTTTTAAGGTCACGGTTAAAAAAATATTGAAAGGCGTAAAAACTCATCAAACTAATTTCTTTTTTATTTTATCGTGTTTAGATATTGATACCCATGACGTCTGCATAGTTTCTCTAGCTAATTTAATTTGACCCTGTATAGTACGACCACGTCTAAGGCCAAGCGTACGCAGGTGACGTGGTAAAAAACAAGTGACGATCTGCACGCGTAGCGCAGAAATCTGTGCCGGTTCTACGAGACGCAGAGCAGGTCAAACATGTCTGCGTGCCTGCGCCGCAGCGTACCCAGCTATCAGTACGTTCATGCATTACAAAATTTGCTCTGCCCTGCGCTGCGTGAACCTGCGTCACCTGTGTTTCAGCATACGCTTAGCCTAAAGGTTCATCAGTTATCTGCAGAAACGTCGAAATTTTACGAATTAAAAACACTACGGACCAATAGAAATCGATTGATATTTCCACCTAAATCATGATAGGTTGAAGCACTGATTCTGTGTCTCCCTTACTGGATCAGTCAAATTTTATTTGTCAAACTTTGGCTTTTCCGAAGATGGACATTTTACCATGGTCGTACTAAACCCGGACGTAAATATGGCAGGTACTAGCACTGAATTTTAGTCATGTGATTGTTGGTACTGTTCTGTCAGTCGCCATTTTGAACTCTATCAGTATTGAAACTAAGCTTGACAAGCAATGGTGCCAACATGACGGCAAGGGACAAGTTATAGTGAACGGTCTGTACAATCCACTTTTACAAAATAATTACTGTGTAGAGTGTTATCTCTGTCACACATACTTGAAGTGAATGTTCGATGTGTCATATTTCAACCTTATTCTCGTAGAAATAAAGTCGAAAATAATTCAACAATGGTGTACTGAATACGTACTGCGATGCGTGGAGCGCGATGAGCGCGAGTCGAGCGAGCCGGTGTTGACGTACCCGCCCACGTACTCCGGGAAGCCGTTGTGAGCCGGCACCGGGGACGGCGGACTGTACCACAACATATTATTACTAATAATTATATATTTACATACACAAATACAGAAACTCACGCCTTAAACTACAGAACACCACCTGCTACGATCCTTACATACTCCTTTTGCTTCGTTTACGTTCATACATTTGGTCATACACGCACGCCATGATCATAATTATAATTAATGAAGAAAAAATTCGAATTAGATGCGAATCTATGTTATTAAACATGTGTTCCGCAAATAAATAAAATAAAAAATGAAGAAAACAAAACAATATTTGATGAATATTTTTAATATTAGTCGACCTTCGGTTTAAAAAATTTATTCTCATAAAGAACACACACAGTTCACTTAAAATATAAACATAATGACTCCGTGGGAAAAAAAAAGAAAACAGAATATTCAAAATTAGGCTTCTGAAGATTTTAAATTCTAACGAAAGGTTATTTTACAATGGCAATTATTTGTGTCGTGTTAGTAAAATGAGCACATGTACTGTCTTTGGTCCCTGGCCTTGACATCAAGCAATGAACAAAACTGTCAATCTTTTATTGCTTGAATAGGAGGCTTTTAGGTATGTATATGGTATTTTATGTGTTTTTTTTGTAATGCGCGTCTTGTTTGTGCAGAATAAACTTTTTTCCGTCTTTTCTCTCTTTCTTTCTTAATCTCAATACATTGTTCCATAAAACGTCTCTAAGCATATGAACTAATGTTATACGTACACAATATGGCTAAGGTTCAGCGTCCGCTCAGGCTGGTCGGGATAGCGCGGCAACTGCGCGCGCGCTCGCTCCGGCACGCAGCGGAACGACTTGCGCAGTGTCGCGCCGATCTGCTTCGACGGTGATTTCTAAATAAACAGACATTTTATATGTACATTTTTTGTAAATATAGAGTGTTCCAAGAGTTATTTAGGAGATAAAAATTTAATCAATTTAGTACAGTAAAGTTGACTAAGAGCCGTCCGCGCCAGAAGCAGTCCTGGCACATGGTGTAGTTTTGCACAGTGAACATTGTCATCAGATATACTCACATAGGCGGCGTACTCCTTGACCTCGTGCTCGTTGCTGTGGGTCGCGGAGACCCGGCCGCGCCAGAAGCAGTCCTGGCACATGGTGTAGTTGGCGCAGCGCGTGCAGCGGTATCTGAAGCCTGTGAGAGAGCTGCGACGGCAGGCGCTGCAGGCTAGCGGGTGGACCACTGGGGGAAAACAACATTATTAGATTTACAGACATGAGATTTCATCATCATTAATCGTTTTCCGAGTGATTTATAAACAAGACTGTGCTTATGGATACGCATAGTGTTCTATAGTTTCTATTTTACCCATTTTTTGCATTGGTGTACCATGCGAACAAGGGATAGGTTATGCATTTTATAGTCATTAATTCTTCGTGTGCCTGACATAATTAATCACGGTTTTTTAGGGTTCCGTTGCCAAATGGCAAAAAACGGAACCCTTATAGATTCGTCATGTCTGTCTGTCTGTCTGTCCGTCTGTCTGTCTATCCGTCCGTATGTCACAGCCACTTTTTTCCGAAACTATAAGAGCTATGCTGTTGAAACTTGGTAAGTAGATGTATTCTGAGAACCGCATTAAGATTTTCACACAAAAATAGAAAAAAAACAAATAATTTTGGGGTTCCTCATACTTAGAACTGAAACTCAAACAATTTTTTTTCATCAAACCCATACGTGTGGGGTATCTATGGATAGGTCTTTAAAAATGATATTGAGGTTTCTAATATCATTTTTTTCTAAACTGAATAGTTTGCGCGAGAGACACTTCTATAGTGGTAAAATGTGTGTGTGTCCCCCCCTGTAACTTCTAAAATAAGAGAATGATAAAACTAAAAAAAAATATATGATGTACATTACCATGTAAACTTCCACCGAAAATTGGTTTGAACGAGATCTAGCAAGTAGTTTTTTTTTTGAATACGTCATAAATCGTAAACCGCAATTTACCTTTCATTCAATGTTACTTGCTGCTACGGAACCCTTCATGGGCGAGTCCAACTCGCACTTGGCCACTTTTTTGCAACTCTACTAGTGAGTCAGTTTTGGTAGCTTTTTTATAAATAAAATCATTGCAAGTCAGATGAGAAGTATGAAATATTTTTATAATAAAATACTAAATACACAACAAAGTTTACGGTACAGATGATACCATGATACGACAAAAGCATCAAAAGTAAAACCGGTCTCTCGATTCATTCTTATTACTACAATAACATACCATTTTCGACACTGGCGAGTCGGTGTAGTAACGGCAGCCACACAAGACATGGTGGACCTGGGTCTGACATCAGTGTGTCAAGGAAATCGTTCACGGTGATCTTGCCGTTCTAAACACAGAAATAATATGTTGCAGCATCATACGGTAGATGAAATTAGGAAGGCTTGCACAGATTTTTTTTTGGGAAAATGACAGGTGGAGCTACCATACTATAAATCGGGATCTAAAATTCGGTTTAGGAGATTGGAATTTCGTTTTGAATCATTTTTCATAGTGTCGCTGTCGGTACGAGTAATACGAAAATAGTAAGTAGTGCTCATGTAGTACTGAAAACATTTGAGAGTCAGCAAGGTTGGTGGCCAGATTTTGGGGTATGTTGGAGGTACTTAAATATCTTGAACCGACCAATAGATCCAATTAATATTCGTATCATGAATCCTGCGATATAAAAAAAATTTGGGAGCCTTACAGTAGTCGTTTATGATGTGTAACATCTGACATCTTGACTGACAGTACCAACCTCTCGGTAAATGGGTTGGCACCATCTAACGTCCAAATATAGCACTGCGCGCGCTCATTGGTCAAATCAAATAGCGCGCGCTTCCCCGGCTTCCTTTTACATACTTCCGTCCATTTTCACAAAATCACTCCCACAGATTGCAGGAAAGCGAGAGGAAGATGTTACACATCAAAAACTGTTTTATATTAACCCATTGGGCTCTTGACCTTTCAACCGTCAAGTAAAACATTACCCCGAAGGTGGCATCGCGCAGTTGACTTCAATGGAAGGAATAGGTGTCTTTTTCCAAATTTTCTCAAACCTAGCAGTAACAAGGTAGAATCATCTAGATCTTACCTGATTAAATATAGTAAGTGCGAGCGAGTCTGTGTAGTTGAACGACGGTGACTCGTACACCGCCGTTGGTAACGCCAGCACCTCTCGAAGGTAGTCCGACAGCCTCTTCATAAGCAGGTGACCATTGCCGTCTGATAGCTGGGAGAATATGTCTGGAGGAAGAGAGGAGTAATTATGCATGTTATTTCAAGGTACAGAAGGTAAAGAAAAAATGTATTGTAGTAAAATATAAGGAAGACTGGTCTAGATTTTAACCAACAGTCAACTTCATAGATTGGCGATAGTACCGTTTGCATTGCATAATCCGTTGAGAAGTAGTCATGTCTGGGGTTGCAAAATTACGTAATTTTACGGAAAACGCTGGTAAAATACCCGTATTTTACGGTAATTTATATAAATTTTGGTAAAATTACCGGCGACTTATGAAGTTTTCAATTTTAATTTGTGCTGTCCTCAGCTCTGCCTCTGCACATAGATGATATCGACGGTTAAAAGGAAATAGGGGTATAAGCGACAAAAACTGAAATGTTCAGGAGAGCCGTTCAAAGTTTTAAATTTTTGAAAAACTGACGTATTTACTGGCTTTATGCCAAAAAAAGTCATCGTAGAGCCATGGGAGTAAGCGCATTCGAAAGAGGATCACTCATTTTTGACCAAAATTTGACTTCCTTTTTACCGTCGATATTATTATAATCCATGACATGGTGTGATTCATATCTTGAATTCTTGACTTGAGAATTAAGTTTTAGGGATTTTTAGTACGCATGAGTCGCACGAGTCCAGTCGTCTGTTTTTTTTAAGTTTCAATACTGCTTATATCTCTGGCAAATTTCATTCAAATCCATTTATCCGTTAATATTGAAGTAGTGACAAAAACATGATACACACAAACATACTCATTTCCGTATTTGTAGTGTTTTAGTGGGTATGGCTGTATGTGTACGTTTAATACGTTTTTTACCGAAAATTACCATATTTTACCGTAAATTACGTAAAATAACATTTTTTTACTGTATTATACCAGGGTAATTTTACCGTTTTACATCCCTAGTCATGTCTCCAGTATCCCGAATGGACATCGTCGTACGAACAAGGCAGGTTAGGTGCAAGGACACACCTTGAGGGAGTGAACCCTCGAGGGTGACTTTCGTAAGAAAGAGAATGGGATAAAGCGAAACAATGTGATAAGTTTCGCTGATCAATTTAATTTTCTTCCAGTGTTTTTATCAACATCAGTTACAAGAGTAACTACTACAATGCATATGTATCATGTTGATGCTAATCAGTCTATAAATTTATGTTATTATATTCATAAGTATCAATGCATAAAATAAATCAGATTCATGTAGTGTCTACATGATTATATATTTATACTATATATTTATACTATATTTAAATTTCATATTATGCAAATCCTTATAAAGTATGATCTAAGAAGTAGGATCATCGTTGATGACTCAGAGACTTACTAGCCTAGTCACTAATGAGCCATTGTTTACTCCGAGTCTCTGACCTTCATACTTTATACACACAACCTGTACTTACATCTTAGCTTGTCCATCAGCTTGCCGGCACACATTGTAGCAAGAGCCACTTTGATGGAAAACACTCGAATTTTACCCACATTCTCACTGAAACAAGATAATTTTATTTTATATTGAATTTTTAAGATAAACTATAGAAGATTTTGTTTTTTTGTTTCCGCTTTTATCAAGTGATCAGTCTTGCAAACTATGAGCAGATGAGATGATTTTGTTGGCATGTGGGGCGCTTCTCCCAGAGGAGTCTGTCCTATATTTTAGAAGTTCATCTTTTGCAGAAGAAAAGTTCTGTTATGAGATTTATTATTGCATGTAATGTGAGACATAAATAAATAGATAATAACAACATCAAATTCAGTAGGTGGGAAAGGGTTAATATCAGATGAAGACTACTGCTATCTGTACTGCTGGTAACCTTATCAGTTACAGGTGAAGTATAGCATAGTTAACATAACAACATACTGTTTTATTGTATGTTATTATGAATACAATGCTAATTAATATTAGTTGCATGTTGTTACTTCAATGTTATGTTGCATGTTGTGTTCTCATTGCACTTCTACTTCAGATATGTCATTTGCAACATGATGTTAATATGTAAACAATAGCAATTTATCCTTTGCAAGCCAGTCTGTATGATGTACAGTACCGACCAAAAGTCCATGAGCAATCTCACAAAGCAATAGACTGACGCTTTGGTTTGACTTACGACCTTCTTCTATAAGTTGTTACAATACTGTAGACACGCACATTACACACACACACTCACTTTGTCTGCAACCAATGACTAGTTCAATAATCATCATTCGTTTTTAGTTTCATTCGTCTTGTTCACATAAATATTAAAGTTTAGCAGGTAGACCACAAAAAACTAAGTAAATTATTTCGATTTCTGTGGGGTAGATGCAGTTTGTTACGAGTATTTAATTAATAGAACTTTTTTGGTTCGTGGATAATATTCGTGACGAGTATTTAGCGCAGTGTTGTGGTTATTATTATCAAAAAGCAGGCATAAAATATATTGAAGAGATCAGATCAGAGAATATTATTGCGCTGCGTAAAAGTGAAGTGAATATCTAATGAAACCGGACTAAGTGTGAGTGTTATCATTTATATATTTCATATTTTACTAAACATAAATCTTAATCAAGGGTATTGTTGATAGAACAGAGGTATTGTTGAGACAGAAGATGCCTTTAAAGTTTTAAATTCATTGTGAGGTTTAATTCGATTAGTGAATAATAAATAATAAGGTATTATGAGTAGTAAAAACAATGTTTTTCTTTGTTCTAGAGAAATACTGTGAGGGTTAAGAGATATGAGGAAGGGGCTTATTATCGAGTAGCAGCGACGTCAAATGGTGAATGAAACAAATGGTTTCATACCAACGAGATATTTTGCTGAATTATTAAAAACACGTCATTATGAACCGTTCGCCGTGCACTCTGAAGGCTTGCATCACTGAAGACCAGCTAGAAAACCGTTTTTGACCTTAAAATATTGACCGTACCAACTTAAACAACAGATTCGTTATTGCATGAATTTATGGTAACGAATTTTTTAAGCACGTTTCAATAGGGTGTTTGTCGTATTTCTTGCAGATATACCGAAATTGTTTAATATTATTTTAGTAATAGTATTATTTTAGGATTAAAATTTGAGGTTTAGTTTCAATCTTCTTTTCGTAAGTAAAGAAAATGAATACTTAAGCTTTAACCTCAATAACAACCAATATTTACTAAAGTCAAATAAAATGTAAAATAATTAATACAAATAAAATATAAACAAACTGCCCATATTTAACCTTAAAATTACCTATTCTGTAAGTAGTTTTTTACATTTTAAGTAGTCTAATATTCTTATTTATTACTTAATTACTTCGACCATGATCAAAGCTTAATATTTATGGTGAAAAAATCCATTAAAAATTTAAAATATTTCATAATTTAAATATGTCAAAATAATACAAACTGCTTCTAAGTTTCTTGACATCTATTTCACATCTTATTCAGCTGAAGTAATGATAAATAATTGTAGCAGTTTTTTAACTTATGTAAAATAAATATAACGAATAAACATATTTTTTTTAATTTTGTTATCATATATCACGCATTTTTTATTCTAAAACCTTTATTGCAATAACAACATAAAAAAGCAGCAATATTTAAAAAATATTATTATCGAAAACAAAAATAATAATATTTGCAAAAAACCGCACTGTGTTTTACGAGATTAGAACCTGAGGCAGTTTGAATTCCATACCAACGCTTAACGCTTTCTGCTATATGCACTTGTTAAGTTACTATCGAATTTTAGCAATGCCATTAACTGGTCAAGTTCACGCGTATAGTGCGTGTGTGCTAGCATGTTTAAAGCGACGGAAATATATTGTTGTTTCGCATAGTGCAAAACTGCGTTATCTGTGGTGTGTGTATCGTGTTGCTTACACATACAAATGTACGAGCTATACCGCGTGTTCACAGCAATACGACTCTTAGCGTGCTCATGCACTTTTGAGCGCTTACTGTACATATACATCCTTTAATGAAACTCAAACCCAAAGCATCTATTTCAATTAAACCATTTACAGGCTCTTTTAAATTTTCAAGGAGTTGGTCGGTCTAAGCTGGAGAGTTAGTCAGTTGAAGCTAGTTGCCCATTCCAAAACATAGATCTCTATGGAGAAGAGTGGGCAAGAAACTCCAAGGACACTTCTTTTAAATCAAGATATTACAAAATTCTGGGTATATTATTCTTGTAGCTTCTATGTATATTTGAGAGTAAATGTAACCAAAATGGCAAAAATAGTGTGCCTTGTTCTTCTTCATGAACATTATTAATTACAACAGTATCTTATATTACCAACTCACCCAGTAGTGTAAGCGGACAGCAACCAGTTCAACAACAAAGCTGAACATGCTTCCACAGACACCTGATGAACGGGCGGCAGTCTTTTGTTCAAATTGTGGTACAACGAAGATACAAGCGTTTCCAGTCTTGTTACGTTCACACATGCGGTTGGCTCTAGAGTGTTCAGTGCGTTCTCTCTGAATGCCTCTATTACGTTCCATATGTCTATTACGTGTACTGAAAGAAAATTGATATGTTTACTAGATAAATGATAAAGATTTCTTCTTTTATTTTACAGCTGTTTTTCACTTCTATTTACATAGGTATTATTTACAATTTTACTGTGTATAATTTGATAGTAATATTTAATAAAAAAGGAGCAGATTTGAAGTTTGAAAAACTAAGAAAATACTTTCTTCTCCTAAGCTGTTGAACCCATTATTTCGAGTTAAAAAATACAATAGAATTTGTCATAATCTGAGCCAATGACTTATTAAAACCTTGGAGTCCAATCAATCTAACTAAACATAGTTGTTATTCCAACCCAGTTATAAATATTCATGACTCAATCTATTTGGAGCACATAACTGCAACAGTTTCGTAATTTTGGAGGCAATAAACACCAATTTAACCCAATAAAAAACGAATAAACTTGTTAGTTGATGAATGTATTTGTGTACCACCTAGCAGAGAAAATGTTTAGAAGGCAAATGCCAAGATATTTTTTCAGAAAATAATAAAACTAGTTTTTATAAACAGTTTATATGAATTACACTGTACATTACTCACAGTTACATTTCTTTTGTACATAGCGGAGCTTGCAAGCGGTCCTGTATGAGGCAAATCTGATCAGGTCAAAGTTCTGCTCCCTCATCTCTTGCAGCAGCTGAGAGCGAGGGTCTGCCGATGCGGAGCCCGCACTGGGGAACGCTACCCCCCGTATGTCCCCAACACTGGGCACTCCGCCCACACTGTCGCGTTCTAACGACATTCTCACTACTACAAGAAATTATAACGATAATTATCACAAAAAAGCAGATAACAAAGGTGTGTTTTTAAAAATTGATTCTACTTGACAACATAAAGATAAGATTGAAAATGATTTGAGAGACAAAAAATATAAACAAGGCCCGCGGCTGCAGGTCTGTGAAAACATTTGATATCACTAAATTGTTACGAAATTCACGATGATAAAGAGCTCTTACCTTAACCGAACGATTAGCTCATAACTTTGTTGACATAACGATACTATATTCACGGCAAACTCAAGATTATTTTCGTAGATAAATCGATTCTAAGATATTATTAGTGACAACTTGATATTTACTTGATGATTTAATATAAAACAAATGCCACATTCACAGTTTCAATGCACGTTTTTATTCCTCCTTTATTTATAGACTATTTCTTTGTCATTTAATTTAGAGAATAAATTATAAAAGTAATTTCTCTACGCCAATAAATTACGGAATATCGAAATCAACATGACAAGCCTGCCATTAAAAGTGCGTTCCTGAAATCCTGTTATAAGTGTCTTTAATTAGATATTTTTAAACAGCAGGGTATCAGAGTACCCGTAAATTATTAAAATGGTGAAGTCCATATTTTTATTTAAAATTGTGTTAATTGGGCTTTATAAGTATACTTTTATTGTTTTAGTACTGAAAACCAAATAAATATTTGTCATGCGTATTAAAATTCTGTGTATAATGGAATATGCAAATGTCATCCATAGACATTTTCATGATTTTTCTTAAAAAAAAAACCAAATTGGAATCTTGAATATATGCACGTTTAGACTAGTGTTACGAGATAAAAATTAAATACTTAAGCCGAGGCCACATTGTCGCGTTATCACGAACTGAACTGAACGTTCGCATTCTAATCTCATTCGCAATCTGTCAAAAATACAATCAATTTACCAATATTTTTGACAAGTTTGACAGATGCGACTTGAACGTTTTTGTATGAAAATTGGCCTTCTGCTTATATGGATCAGAATGTTGGATCACATAAGGTGATAATTCTAATATGGATGTGTGGTGTTAGGTACGCGAATGAAAAGAATAAGAAATGAGTTAAAAAAGGTAGTCTGAAAATGGCACCTGTAAATGAAAAGTTGTGTGGAAATCGGTTGTCATGGTATGGGCAAGTGATACGGAGGAATGAGGAAAATATCTTGAGGAGAATTTTGAGTATGAGTGTGGATGGCTATAAGAGTAGGGGAAGACCAAAGTGGACTGTATGAAAGATGATATGGGTAGAAAGGGCGTGACCATCATGATGACGACTAAGAGCAGTATAGGTGAAAAAGATGTTGCGCTATGGCCCCAAATAAATTGGGATAAGGGCAAGAGAATAAATAAATTATGTTGTATTATTGATTTTTATGCTACTTAATTCTGTAAATCCTACTAGTTATTACGGTTGCAAATCATAAATTTTTGATCAATCTGATAATTAACTAGGTAGCAAAATCTCCGTTCCCCTTCATCTAGACTCTAGATTCTAGAGCAGTGGTTCCCAAAGTTGACTGGACCGCGAACCGCCTAACAAAAAATTTCAAATTCGGGACTCGCCTCTTGGCTGTCATGGTGAAAAAAGGGGCATACTCCATATGAATGAAGGACTGTTCAAATAAGAAAAAACATTCAATTATAATCGAACATTTTAATAATTAATAAAGGAGTGCTATTTCAATGAGACGGATGTCATAAACATTTTCTATCATAAAAGTTACCAAACAAACCTTAACAATCGACTGATAGCAAATCGAACAGTTGATAATAGCTTTGGCTAATTGACCACTAGCCAGTCAATGGGCTCACCAGTGGCTCTTCTTTAGCCGGGTCTCCTGCGCATGTTTTTTCGAAACATTACACAAAAAAGCTTACATATGAACATTTATTTTCATACAAAGCATAGACAAATGTGTATGACCACGCTTCTTTGTTGTGATGTTTTTGTGTAAAAACACGCGCAGGAGACCCGACTTTAGGCTGTGCTAGAGCTGCTTAGTATTTTCGGTATTTTCCAGTATTTCAGATTGGCCATAAACGCATCCCTGTTAGCTATTGTCTATCAATAGTTTAAATGTGCCCTGCATTCCGAGTTACGCTAAAAGTGATAATATCGCGAATCCGACCAAATTTTATATAGCCCTTAAATTTTGTGATTATTTTGGTTTGATTCGCGATATTAACATGTAACTCGGAATGCGGCCGTGATAGTCAACGTCATTGTCAAATTTTAATTGTCATTTCATTTTCATTAGTTTTGTGTTGTTCAATTCAAAGTTATTTTTCCGCGCCACAAAAATGAAAGAATAATCAGAGCCGCGTTGCAAATATATATATTCGTAGCTAGGTACATTAACAAAATACATAGATTTTAAACGTATACAAATAAATTAGCTGGGATTATTTATTGGCCCTATCCAAACTAAAATAATGATCGAGTGTATAATGTTGTTTGTTGCTAAAAGAGTTCAAAATAAAAAGTCCGCAACCTTAACACGAACGTAATTATTACCCAGCATGGATAGGCTGCAGATCCGTGGTGAAGTGCGGGATATCCTCCAAGAAACTTTAAAACACATCATTGACGAAATCAACGAGGAAGCCGATAATGAAGGTGTAAAACTAAATCGCAAGCGTAAATGGGTAAAAGACAAAGTTAAACAAGATATAAATAGTTACCTGGTCCCTGAACTATCTGCCAAAGGTCCAACAGAACATTTTATTGCATTGCATATGACAGAAGAATCATTTAACTGGTTACTAAAAGGGGTAGAGCCATATATTCAGAAGGCGGACACTGTTATGAGAAGGGCACTGCCTGCGTCACTAAAACTTGAAATTGTACTGCATTTATTTGCAACTGGTAGCTGTTTGAGAATACTAGAACTTCTGTTCAATGTGTCAAGGACAAGTATTTGTTTGATGATTCATAAAGTATGTGATGCCATTTGCTTAGCTCTAAAGGATTATATTAAGGTAAATAAAAATATTTTTTATTAAGTAGTATTTATTTTTGATAAGATGTGTTACTTGAATAACCTGATTAAGTTCAGAAGAGATTGTGAAGTAAGAAAATATAATATAACTATAATAGCTCTTGCAATTGTTGATGTAAAACTTATACAACTTGACAGAAGAAAAAACAAAAGTAACATCTTTCATTTTCTTTTTTATAAGAGGTCGCACATTGCAAGACCAACCTTATTATCTTCTCTCAATGAAGACCTATTAATTTCAAAAGCTTCAGCAGCCTTGGTCTGGCTAGCGCTTTTGTAAACGTATCTGCAAGCTGATTTTCAGTTGTGATCCTGCTTACATTTAGCTCTCCACTTGTTACCATCTCCCTGACAAAAAAGTGTCTAATCCGGATATGTTTAGTACGTTTGTGGTACTCCGGATTTTCAGCTAGCTTGATCGCAGCTTCATTATCTACTCTCAGGATTGGCACACCCTTCAGTTTTGTCATATCTCCAATGACTCTGGACAGCCAAATTGATTCCCGAGCGCCTTCACTGGCAGCTACGACCTCTGCTTCGGTGGTAGATATAGCCACGCTTGTCTGACGTTGGCTTATCCATGACACGGCACCTCCAGCATACATGCACAATACACCAGTGGTTAAACGTCCTGTGTTCAAGTCACCGCCATGATCGGCATCACTGTAGCTCTCAAGAATACCTGTCTTGAAATCTCTTTTGTAGAGTATCCCCTTTTCTGGAGCATACTGCAAATACCGTAGTATTCTCTTTAGTTTGACACAATCCTGTTCTGTAGGATTTTCGAGGGTCCTAGAAACTACGCTCACTGCATATGCAATATCTGGTCTAGTTCCTATCATTAAATATGTCAATGCACCAACCACTTGTCTGTAGTTGCTCAAAAAATTGCTCACATCGCATGAGTCTTGACCCTGACATTGATCCTCTTTTACAATTGGTGTCATTACCGGTCTGCAGTGTTCCATGCCAAATCTTTTGAGCACTTTCTTTGCGTAAAATCCCTGAGATATTTTGATGCCATCATCAGTCTTCTCTATTTCAATTCCAAGGAAATATGACGCTGCCTTCGTTGTTATTTTAAACTTAGTTTTAATTTGTCCTATGAACTCGTTTATAAGGTCCTGGCTCGTTGCAGCCACCAAACCATCATCGACATACAGGGCAACTATAAGTTTACCTCCAGACGGCGTCTTCCTTATGAATAAACAAGGATCTGAGTCACTAACTTCGAATTCAATCTGTTTGAAGTAGTCCAAAATCCGCTTATTCCAACATCTTGGAGCCTGTTTTAAACCATACAAACTTTTCTTCAACAAACAGATGCGACCCGAACCATCATCATAGCCTTCGGGCTGTTTCATGAAAATTTCTTCGTTAAGTGACCCGTACAGAAAGGCTGTTGATACATCAAATTGTATCATGAACATGTTCTCATTGGCTGCCACAGCCAATACACTCCTGACTGTTGCCATTTTAGCCACAGGACTGAAAGTTTGGTCATAATCAACCCCTTTCTTCTGACTAAACCCCTTTACAACAAGTCTAGCCTTATATTTATCTACTGAACCATCAGCATTCAGTTTTACTTTGTATACCCATTTACATGGTATAACCTTCCTGTAATTAGGAAGAGGCGCGAGGACCCAAGTCTTATTCTCCTTCAAAGAATTCATCTCACAGTCCATTGCCTTTTTCCAAAGATTCCAATTAGAGCTTTTAGTAGCTTCTCTATAACAACTAGGTTCTTGGTGACAGCTAGCCATGTTTAAAACATAGTCTTTGAGTTTATTAGGTGGACGAAGTAATGATCTGTCTCTGAGAATCCTTCCACCATGTTCCATGATTTCCTGTTCAGGCATTACATCTCTGGTATGAATTTCCGTCTCATCTTCATCTACTTCCCTTATCTCTCCCCCTAACTCAAAACTCTGTTCAGAAGCACAACTCCTAGCGTCATCAAAATCATCCAAATCTTCAACTAGAACGTCTTCTCTACCAATGAACTCAGTGTCCCCAATTTCAATACCAACACCTTCTTTGACATTTTCATTATTGTTGAGAGTTCTATCATTGCCTGAATTTGCTGCATTCTGTGTAACTTGTGGTTGACTCACTGGATTCAATATATCATTCTCATTACTATGCAACTGTGGCAATTCCAGAGGTATTTCCAATTCAGCTTCTGTAGAAGCTTTCACTGGAGCCTCTGCACCCAAGGGCTTTTCATCGAAGGAGACATCCCTTGACCTCACCAGCGAATTATTTTGTTGGTTCCAGAGCCTGTATCCATCATCATTATCATATCCAACTAAGATACATTTCACTGCTTTCTTGCGCAGCTTCTTCCTGGTTGCCTTTGGTACATGCGCATAACAAAGCGATCCGATAATCCTTAAGTGTTTTATTTGTGGTTTCTTACCAACCCAAAGTTCAAACGGAGACTTGTTTTCTACTGCAGTTGGACCTGTCCTGTTCAAAATATAAACGGCAGTATTCACCAACTCGGCCCACAAAAACTGAGGTAGTTCCTCATGAGCGTGCATCATAGATCTTGCTGCCTCAACAATCGTGCGATTGTCCCTTTCGCTACACCCATTCTGTTCCGGCGTGTATGGCATAACCAATCGTTGCTTTATGCCTTTATCCGTCAATACTTTTCGTACCTTCTGATTGTTAAACTCTCCGCCATTGTCACTCAACACTTCTCTAACAGTATGTCCAGACACCTTGGCAGATGCCAACATCTCTTTCAGCTTTTCATGTACCTCTGACTTCTCTCGAAGAAAGTACACAAATCTGTAACGCGTGAATTCGTCTTTGAACAGTACAAAGTAGCGATACTTGGATATGGACAGAGGGAATGGACCACATACATCAGTGTGTATGCGTTCTCCAGGCTGAGTAGCTTTTTCCCGTACACCAAATTTCTGTCTATGGGACTTTCCAAATATACAGCCTTCGCATAATTCTCCAGTTTCCTTGGTTTTAATACCGAGTTCCCTCTCGATTAGACTTCTCACATGCCTTTTATTCTGATGAGCCATCCGTTCATGGTAGAGTTGCAACATATCAACTTTCTGTACCAAATTGACAATTACTTTAGATGGTGGTACAATCCTACAGTTAAGCCTGTACAGACCTCCGTACCTTTCTCTTTTTCCTGTAATTGTAATTTTTCCATCAATCTTCATTGAACAGGAAGTGACGCGTGACTCAAACAAGCTCCTTGGATTTTTATCTTGTGTCGACAGCACCGAAAACAGATTTCTGCTTATCTGGGGAACGTACCAAACATCTCTCAATGTTGACTTGACAACCTTCTTGTTAACTTCAGCTTCAATGCTTATTGATCCTTGCCCAACGGCCTTAATCACATTTCCATCAGCTGTTATTACAGTGTGATCAACTTCAAAATATTTAAAATCTTGATACAAATCTAACCGCATCGTAACATGATTTGTAGCACCGTTATCCACATACCATTTGTCACAATCAGTGTCAGATTCAGCTGAATTCACAGACAGTAATACCATGTTAACTCCTTTCTTGTCATCCACAACTTGACGAGGTGCACTCCTCTTAGGGCAGTCTTTCTTAAGGTGACCAACTTCTTTACAGTTGAAGCATCTTATTTTCTTCTTACTTATCCCTGGAGCTACGTCATCACCCTTTTTAACACACTTCTTCCATGTTTTCACCGCAAGTGCATCACAACTAGACTCACCGTCTTTACCGTTGTTGCAAAGTGCCTTTTCATATGTACACAACTGACTTGTAATATTCTCAATGGTTCGATCCTTTTTAGACATCAGCAACCAGCTCGATTTAAACGAAAAATAACTTTCTGGTAATGTGTCCAAGATTTTGCAAATTAATAAAATATCTGGAAGTTCCTTACAGTCTTCTTCTTTCATTAATTCTTGCCTTAACCTGTACCAGATATTTTTCAGCTTCGAGATATGCGTTGCAATATCATCAATAGTATCTTTTTTGTAACTGAAGAACTGCAAACATAAATCATATAAACGATCTTCACTCACGCCTTCATATAATCTATGCAGTTCATCCCATACTTCTCTGGACGTTGAGAATCTTATAACCTTGTCTAATGTTTCATCAGAAATATTGTTTGTTATAAGTAACAATGCCGTACTATCCAGCCTGTTGTACACCGATAACTTTTTGTTATACTCCATCAAAGCCACTGCGGACGCAGCGTCAGCATCACCGCCCTCAGCTACAGGCTTTTTCGGTTTTTGGGATTTTCCCTGAACAATTTCCAAAAGTCCGTCCATGCCCCGTAATAGAGTAGACATGCGGTACTTCCATTGTATCCAGTTATTTCCATCAAGCTTACATATTTGTATTTTACTTAACTCCATGCTTGGTTTTCAACAAATATATAGGTGAAATATAGAATGGCCCATAACCTGTTGATGTAAAACTTATACAACTTGACAGAAGAAAAAACAAAAGTAACATCTTTCATTTTCTTTTTTATAAGAGGTCGCACATTGCAAGACCAACCTTATTAGCAATAGTTAATTTTGTCAACTTTCGAAATCATAATTTGTGTGCATAAAGTCACAAAAAGACAAGCCAAAGACAATGTCAGTAACAGAAATCAATATTAATGTGAGATTTACAAAAACATTATACAGTATTGAACTATTCTTTCACAATTTACTAAGGCCTGATGTTAGGCCTCTTCCAACCCAAAATGTACCACAATATACAATTTCCTTGCACCACCATCTATTTCAGCCACTTTCATCAAGTAATCAGTCTTGATCAGAGCTTCCTATGCTTGCCAAATTCTTGGTACAATTCCTCTCAAGGACTCATCTGCTCGAACTTTACATAATATGGTGAAGATGCTCTAGAACCTTGTGAATCCTGCAACCGTAATCCTGTCAAATAACTTTGTATGTAATGCTGAGCTTGTAAAGCTTGTTCTAAAGGCAGCACTTTTAGTTGTGCTGCAACACTTCGGCCAAAAATATCAAACTCATGCTCTTCTGGAGGTGGAGTGTTATTAATAGTACAAACTTCTTTCACTTTTGTTAAAAGTGTTGCCAGTTCTTGCAGTCTTCTCTTCTTTAATGAGCGAGGCTGGTCTGTTTCCGGTATTGTGTTGTCTGCGGACTCTTCTATATTACACTGGGAGTTGGTACCACCGTTGCAACTATCATCTTGAAAGCTGGTACCACCAACACTATCCTCTGTATTTTCCTGAAAACGTCCAGAATAATAATTATTGATTTTGTTTTAGGAACCAACTCATGAAGAGTGGAAAGCTGTTGAAGTTAACTATAGGAATACATGGGATTTTCCAAGATGCTGTGGTGCTATTGATGGGAAATTCGTTGTGATGAAATCTCAAAGTGAAGCAGGAAAGCATTATCACAAGATTGCCCTATTGGCTTTATGTGATGATGACTATTGCTTCAAATATATTGATGTCTGGTCAAAGAAAAATATATCAAAAGAAGTTTTTGGAGAAAGTGACTTAAGTAAAGCGTTAGAAAACAATTTACTCCCACCAAATCATGTTATAGTTGGAAATAATAACTTCCCATTAAAAAGATATTTAATTAAACCATATGAAGGAGCAAAATCAGAAAAAGAGAGAGTATTCAACTACAGATTGTCCCGTGCTAGAAGTGTAATTGATAACTCCTTTGGGCTTCTAGTCAGCCGCTTCAGAATTTTCGAAAAGCCCCTTCCATTTACAGCAGATAAAATAGAAAAAATTGTAAAAACCTGTTGCGCTTTGCACAACTGGTTGAGAATAACGAAAAGTCCAATACAGGTGACAACACTGGATGTAGAAGATAGTGATACTGGTAATATTATACCTGGATCATGGAGAGAATTGTTAATAGAAGGGCTAGCTGAATTCCCTAAAAATATGAAAGACTGTTCATCAGAAGATGCTTGTCGGATCAGGGATGACTATGCTGATTATTTCATGGGAGAGGGAGCAGTAAGCTGGCAATGGCAGAAGATAAGTTGAGAGATATTATATATTCTCAACAAACTGTTATATTAGTTCATAAGTTTATTGAAATTATAAATTAAAATAAAAAACTTACCAAACCATCTTCTTTCCTTATTGAATTAAGTATAGAAAACCACTTAAGATTAGGAACGTAAACTTCCCCAGAATCCGACGTCTTGGAATCTTTTATTTTCTTTAATTCTTGGCAGTACGTGGAGCGAATATTTTTAATTTTGATGACGATTTCCTTTTCACCAAAATTAGGCAGATTCATATTATTTGCTATGTCTCTATAAGCTGCCAATCTGGCTATTTTGTTTTTATAGAGTGAGTGTTTAGTGTTCCACAAGCACTCATGTGCAACATACTCGCTAACAAACTTGATTGTAATGTCTTCGGACCACTTGTATCCCGCCATTTAGTATAATATGACAGCTAATGAGCTAAACTAAATTCCCTTGTTCACACGTATCCGATTCTTTAGAGCCCACAGACTGGTTTTGCTGTTCAAGGTCGTAAGACAGGTAGATTAATAATTCATCTTTTAAATTCACTACGTTATCGATTGCATTTTTAATAATTGAAATAAATCAAGCGTATTTATAATCATCTCGCTCAATAATTAAACGCTGACATCAGACATTTACACGTCTCCAGTAGAGTGCAAAACTGCGTGTCTATGGTTTCTAAAATTTTGTGACTCGAACAGTGTAAACTGCTAGTTCAGTAATTAGTCGAGTGGATTCTGTTTTAGTCGAGAGTTAACTAAATCGCTGAGTATAATAGTTATGTTTAGCTCTTTATCTAGAGTTGAATGTTATCTAGAGTTGAATGCAATCAAAACATTACAAAGGAACTTATATATAGTGAGAAACATATACTCGTAACTACAGACTACAATATTATATGTTTGTAGGACTCGTAAGTAACGGTAAGGCGATTAACACACGGCACCCTCGACCGCGCGGTCGGGCGGTGTACGTGTGTTAGGCATCAACGGATTTATTAGAGGTCAATGCGACATGAGATCCGCTTCACCGCCTACCGCGGCGGTACGCGGTGCCGTGTGTTAATCGCCTAATAACCGCTCGAAGTGGCGATGCTTGGGGGAGGCATAATTATGTCCAGCAGTGGACTTTTTCCGGCTGAAATGATGATTACCTAACTATTATAAAATAATTTTTGAAAGTTGAATAAAATAAAACACATAAATCATAACATCACGCCTGTTTTCCCCGAAGGGTTAGCAGAGGTGTACCTACCTATTAACCCTATTGTACCTACACCGACATTTCGCTGGATAAGTGTTCGTTAAAAAAACCAACAAAAAAATTCAAACTTTTTAACTCATTTTATTTATTACTCTACAGTTTAGAGTTGAATTTGTGGCAAATGTAGATGGCGCTATTGGTTTCCGTTTCTAAGAGAAAACGTTCCTCGGTGATGTTCCATATTTTAGTAATTAATGTAATGTAGACGCACGTCGGTGGTGACACTTTAACCGTGAGCTGGCTTAGAATAGTAAAGAGTTTTTACAGAGTAAGAGGCCAGCTTATGCTGGTTTTATAGGTAACTACTAACGTGCGGGATACATATATATCAAGCTATAGATTTCCAGTATAAGCTGATCTCGCATTGTATAGGATTTCCGTACAATGAGAGGTCAGCTTATATTGGAAATGTATAGCGTGATATGTAGCCGTGTGTACATGTGCGTACAGTATTTTATGCAATGACTGTTTAGTTTTCAGTATACTTCGGTTTTCAAATCACAGAATAATGATTTGCATACGTAATGATTTAGGTAGGTTTAAGCAGTTTTCTTGGGTAGGTAGTAGGATGAAAAGTAATTGTAGTTATCTAACACATTTATTTATAAATGAACACAGTTTACATTAACATTATCTGCTGCAGACAACTCAATATAATAATAAAATTATTATTTACATCACTATTCAAATCTACACATTTATTAATATGAACAACACAACACTACATTTTTACAATTTCTAATTATTTTTACTCGCCCGGAGCATTGCCTTCGATACACATTTTTTAGAAATCTATATAATTTTCATTAATAAACTTATTCGTTTAATTTTGCTACTTAAAAAGTTTGAAGGACGCGATTTAGTAAAACATTTTGCATTCAATGATTAATACTAAAAATATTGATAACTAGGCATTAACTATGCGTACAAAAGTATATGTACCTACTTAGGTACAGTTAAAAATTATTTTAATAATATTGATAAATGAAAAAAAAAGAAAATCTAGTAGGTAAATATTCAGAGTGCATTGTATACATTTTGTGTGTACTCCGCACCTTTTTAAAAAATTAATTTGTGCCTGCCTATTGATAGCAACGATCGTTAGGTAGTCATTTTAATTTGGCCCTTATAGGTGCCACGTTATACTCAAACATTAAAAAACTTAAAACAGTAAAAATAACTTAAAAATCAATTACTATAAAAGGGTTGTAACATAATATTATCATCTTGATAGTTGCTTCCATAATTATTAATAGATTTATTTGGCCCTTCTGGGCGCCACATCATGCTTAGACATTTTTTTTTAACTTGACAAACCACTAATAAAAAGCAATTATTTTAGAGTTTTAACACAATGATGTACCTAAGATTATCACGTTTGAAAGTTAGTTCTACAGGTTCCTAACAGATTTTTATTTGGCCCATTTGGGCGCCAAGTTATATGTGGTCACTACATTGGAAAAACCTAACAAACCATTCAAATGATTGATTTTAACATTTTTAACGTAAGATTGTGATGTTTGAGAGCCAGTTCCACAACAGATTTTTTATTTGACCCATCAGGGCGCTACATCCACTCACAAAAATAACTTCAGAAACCAGGACTAAAAAGCAATTACATGAAAAAGTTTTTACATTAGATAATCTTGTTTATAAGTTTACCGGAGCAAGCACAATCTAGCGAAATGGGTATTATTGACCCAGCGAATGCGGTGCTCCTGACCAAACCATGCCCCATATGTTGGCTTGTCCAAAGTATCCATACACCTGCACTTCTGAAGACTGAGGAGCTAAAAAACGCCATGATGCCATGATTGGTGTGGAAACCTACTGGGTCCAACTCATTTAATAATTTACCATCGACTCGGAAAAGAAGAAAGAAGTTAATTCCATAACATATTGACAAGACTGCTAGATCGGGAATATTAGTGATTATTTTCATGCCCTGTCTATAGGGTTGAATAATTTTGAAATTAAGTACAAAAAATCAAGTAGACTACAGAAAGCGGTAAGTATAGTTACAAGTTACATGAGTGTACATTTCTCAGGTATATATAAGTACAAAGATATATAGTTAGTTATATACAAAATTATTGTGCTTGTCACAGATCTGTTTGCGAGTTGGTCCAGCCAGCGTAGGACGTAGATTATTTAGTAATATGCTTAACATCTAGGTAGAAGCGTTTCTAGGGATATAGTTCTCTAATTATTTGTTCAGGTATAGCACTTATGATTAGGTTTAGCAGTGATTCTCAACCTCCGGGAAAGTGTAAAAATTTGACTGGCTCATAGAACGTTTTTGCACCTGTCCCACCGCCGAGCTAGCAACTAAAAAATAGTTGGCGAGCAGCGAGTGCCCGACGGCGACGAGCGATTACTCGCTGGTATGCTTAAGTACAGTAGAAGGCATGAGTCGTGAGCACAAACTGACACTGCGCAGTAGTTAATTTTTCGTTCTGTTTGGCGGAATGAAGAAGCCGGGGGGCGCCGAGCTGCACGCGATTGGTTCGTCTTTCGATGCTCGTCACCTATTGGACCTCTCTCGCGTCATTCGGCTACTGTCATTGGCCGAAATTGTAACATGCGTGAACTGTGCTCACGACTCGTGCGCCGACCTGCACCAAGCGTGAGTCTCTCAGCGAGTGTTTTGCCCGCCAAGCGAGCGTCACTTGGCGGCTCTTGCTGGCAGTGTGAACAATCAGTGATGAACTATTAATATATGTATCTCTTCTACTTACACGGGACCTACAATCTTTTGTACGTTTCTTGAGAGAGAAAATCATTCATAGCTAGTCTTCGCTTTGCTAGCGCTTCCCCTTCGACAGTGGGACGGGTGCCCCACAAAACATTCGTAGGTATCACTTGTGTAAGTGGGTTTTGAAAAAAACCTAGGGATAGTATAGTACAATCATTGCTCTGCATAACCTGACTCTTCCCCCCTTCTTTTTGTAAAAGGGGTCGGTACCCTAATTGCGTAATACAACACAATCATAATCTGTTTCGATTTGAAACAGATTGCTAATCCATTGCTTCATAAGTTGGAAAAAAAAATCTGCTCAACAACGTAAATAACGCAATAAATTTTGTTGAACTGTCAAAATGATACAAATTAGGCATTAAAATTGTTTACGACAATAAGTTACGCAATTAGGGTACGGGTCAGGTTATGCAGAGCACTGACTGTACCTATAGACTTATAGTATAACGGACTTGTGTCTGCATCTCTACGTCGAAGCGCGTATTTTGCGTACGGACTATGGCTGTTTTAGTGGGTGATAACCTACCTATGTGTGAAATATAGCCACAGTTGAAGGTTGAGCTTCGCATCATTTGACAAATAAAATTCTCAGCACAACATTTCTAGTACACTTAATTTACTACATTATATATTTCTGAAAGTAGCGTTTATCTCTTAAAATTCACATTTAGGTATATAAATAAATATTTAAATTTTTAACGATAATAATCTACATTTTTCCTTAAGCATAGATGTAACAGAATGATGCATTTTTCTAGAATATTTTTTTCCGCTAAATACTTTGGCAGGACGATATTAGAACTGTTTACAACATCACTACTTTATACATTTTTACTACGTTATAGGAATTATCTTATAAAATTAGTGGAATATCATACACTATAAATTTTATGTACAGAACTCTTAGTTCCTTTTCCACAGCCAGTGGCGTCCCCTAGAGAGGTCGGTCGTGCAAATTACCGGTGTGCAAAACTGTGCAAAAAGTTGATTTAAAATTATCTTTCGTAGATTTTAAACAAAAGGACTGAAAAACATTAAATAATTAACTTCAATAGACGTTAGTTCTTTAGACCCTGTTGTAGGACCTTCGATTTGGGTAATGCCACTGACCTTGAAATTCCCATTAATATGTTCCCGAAACTGACGTTACAATTAGACCGTGAATGGATCACTTTCCTGATACAATCAATATAAATTCAATTAAAAAAAATATATCTTTTATACGAAGTCATACTTACAAGCTTTTCAGGATATGCATCGGAGTCTTAAAAACAAAGGGACAGATTTGATAAATTCGGGAATTATCCCAAATAATTTTGGCAAAACAAGTCATGTTTACAAAAATTAAGAGCTAGAAAGTTATCTTCTTCATATTCTTGATTTACTCTTCACCACTTTCCATCAACCATTCCCAAGAATGGCCCTTTTTTACCGTCATATCTTCAAGAAGATGTGCTTTTGTTTTCGCTTAGACATATAGCCAGTGTTTCCAAGTAAAGCGGCTGACGGGGGCGCCTCCTCGAATAGCCTCGTGTTCCGATTCTGGTGATATGCAGCAGGCTAAGCGCTGAAAGCAGGAAAATATTGATCGAAAACAAAGAACGTAGGTAGGGTAACAACTTTTTGCTCTCTCAAATCATTACAGGTAGGTAGGCCAGTTTTTCTTGGGACATGCTAGGGATCTAGGTGTTGTGACCAACCATGAGAAAAGCGATGAGGCAATGGAACTCGACGAGTATCAGAACTCCCATAGTCTTGGAACCCGCTTAGAAAAATGAAATAATTTCCACTGTAATACATATCAAGCTGAAAACAGAAAAGAGCCGTTTTGCCAACAACATTATTAGCGTATAAAGTTCCCGCTTCTGGGATATACGCCTCCTTTCTGTGGGGGACTGGGCTGTTCAACCACGCGGGCCCAGTGCGGGTTGGACGATTGTTGCCAACAGGATTCTTATAAGTTAAAATTATTGCATTCTTTGGGTAAATTAGCATAACAAGGAATCTGACCCGGTTAAGGTTAGAAAGCTTTGGAAGCAGACGCATTTTCCATACTCTGTCAACACATGGCTTTCGTCTACCCCCATACCTATGAGGTTACAATCAGGAACAAAAAATATGTAATTGTGGACTAAAATGATTTAGATACAAACCTCTCGGCAGGTTCCAGGAGTAGAGATGAGCTTGTATACAGCGACGATGGGTATCATGAGGATGGAGGAGCAGGCCAGGCCCCAGCCCAACACCACGGCCCACGGCGGGTATGTGTAGTGCTGGTACTGAAGCGGTTGTTGGTAAAGGAGGCCGAAGACCACTACACCCTGGAAAGAAAAAAGGAAAGTAGAAGATAGAATACCAATTCAACATGGTTAGTTCATATCTATATGTTTGCATACTGTGTAGGGTTGTAAGTGTTGTAACCTAGCCCACAGGCAGTAACAGGAAGAAATTGAAACAAGACTTCCTAACCTGAACAGAACACCTCCTAAGGGGGAGAGTAATTTTTAAAATATAAACTTAGGTTAACAAGATTTTTTTCACTCCTCTTGCTCAAAAAGGCCGTCATTGTAGAGTACCAGAGCGGGGAAAAAATTGCATTTCCTGCTCTAGGGGAAAAAGTATTTTTTTTAATTTTTGTCTTTTTTAACGAACCTTGAAAAACGAAAAAGTCTTTATTCTTTTATAGAATCTCTTCGGTAGAATGCGAGCATTGCGTTGCGGCTACATTGCATTGGCGCGAAATCTTTAGAATTTTTCTCTAATTTAATGCTTAAAACAATTTTATTTAAATCTTCTATTTCTGACATTCGACATATTAATTAATGGAGAGAAAAAATCGTTTGGCATAATTGTTTTCGCACATCATTACAATAAAATAAAAAAATGGTCGGCGATTTTTAACACAAATTGAGTAGTGGTAATGAATATTACGTGTTATTGGACCTGTTTTCGTATATTACGTTAAGATCTGGTCATTTTCTAGTTGTGTATACCTAATATTTTTAATAATATTTGTCACATTTTAAATCGTATCTACATGTGTATGTGTGATATTTGTGAAAAGTTAAAATGTAAACTCGCACGATTGGCGCGAAACTTCGACTTTGGATATCAAAAACTTAATTACCACTACTCATTTAACTTGAACAATGGGTGAACTCGTCAAATAATTAAATGATGTAAGTATTCACTGCCCCTGTGGTGGAGTTTGGATGTTCGAAATCCCCAATTTTTATGTTTTTAGCCTCGACCTCGACTGTCATCAAAATGGCGATAATCGCATTTACAGATTTGAATTTTATAAAGGTAAATTAATATTGTATTGGATTCTTTTATTTTCTCGCAATCGTAGTGAAAAGTAGAGTGTAACACACGACGCTAAAACCCATTATAACTCGGTTTCTATTTACTCCCTCGCTAAAGCTCAGGAGTAAAACTACCTCGTTACAATGGGTTATTTTAGCCCCTCGTATAACAATCTACTATTTCACTCCTCTTGCTCAAAAAGTCCGTCATTGTAGCGTACCAGAGCGGGGAAAAAATTGCATATCTTGCTCTAGGAGAAAAAGTTTTTTTTTTATTTTAGTCTGTATCCTACAAAAACAAAAAAATCTTAATTCTTATGTAAAACTAGCTTTTTCCCGCGGCTTCACTCGCGTGGAAGTCGAATATTATCCCAAGGAAACATACTACATAAGGAAACATACCGCATACCGGGATAAAAAGTTTCCTTAAAAATTCAGAATGAACAAATTGTATATTTTTTTTAAATAAATAAACTATTTAATTTTGTATTGGATTATTAATTTTTTTTCGCAATCGAAGTGAAAAGTAGAGAGTAACACACGGCGCTAAACCCCATTATAACTCGGTTTCTATTTACTCCCTCGCTACCTCGATAGGATGGGTTATTTTAGCCCCTCGTACAACAATCTACTATTTTTCGTATCGAACGAATTTTGACCACGAATCCTAAGTCCTGCAACAATGTTTGAAATAATATAGCAGATAAATTATTAACCTACCCAATAATTTTCAATTCAGTACCTATCAGAAAAGTAGGAAATGTTATAACTTACAATAATGAATGTAGGACTGATGAATTTCCAGCATATCCTCCAATACAGACCAGGTCTAAAGCCAAGCATCTCTTCCACGTCATCAGAAAACCGCTTCAAGCCTGCAAACAACTCATTCATGAAGACACAAATAAGACATTCTAGACTGGTAAGAGTGAGAAAGTGAGTGTTACCATAGAACCAGGATACAGCAACTGCTTCGAAGAGAGCAGAGCACAGCAAAGATATGCCAGCAGCATAGGTGTCCAGCAAATGGAACATGTAGATTCCACCCTGAAAAGATAACACAATGTCAATCTGGTAAATCAAAGATAGCTTACAACAAGATAACGTGGCAGAAGCAGTGTGGATGGCTAAGCGATTCTCCCAAAAGGTAAAAGTAGTCGGAGGAACACCTTGTAGTTTGTGGAGTCTAACAGACTCTGAAAAGGATTGAGGATTTCCATAGGTTAGAAAAAAAACCGGCCAAGTGCTTGTCGGACCACGCACAATAAAGGGTTCCGTAGTTGGAATGAATTTATCCCAAGAACAAACTTAACTTAGTAGTTGAGAAACATGTTCGCCCATACATCGATATATATCACGGTCCAACTGCAAATGTAAGTTTGTAATCGCAAAAAAATATTGTGTGTGTGTGATAAAACTACAAATTATCAATTTTCGGACTTTTTTCTTTACTTGTGCTGTGAGACTTTGCTTCCTGCCAAATTTCATGATTCTAGGACAACGGAAAGTACCCTGTAGGTTTGATTTATTTGTGAATATCGAAATATGTCACATAAATAGCCGTATTTTTTTATTGCGTTGACTTTGATGCTTGTTTTTAGAAAGCTCCAAGGGTATTTGATTTTAATTTTAACTTGATATCTCTACGCGTTCCTCAGAAAATGGGTCTTGACAGACTGATGAAAGGACAACAAAGTGATCCTTTAAGGGTTTTGTTTTTTCTTTTTGAGGAACGGAACCCTAAAAATGATTGAACATCCAACTTGAAGTCCTATTAGGAGTTTGTGACCAAGATCTTTCTCTCACATCGAATAGACGAGTAGAAATGTTGTCTTACCGGGGTAATATTAATGCAGGCCACACAGAAGGAGAAGCAGACGACGATGAGAGTGAAGTGTTCTCGTCTCAACCAGGTGGCGCCACAAGCGCGCGCCTCATCTAGCAGGCCAGTTATCACGCACTCTAGACCACCCATCTAGAAATTAAAATATAAAATAATGCACTTCAAAGGAAGTCTCATGCCAATACCCTAATTGCGTATGTAACTCATTTTCGTAAATGATTATGACTAATTTGTTTAATTTTGACAGTTCAACAACATTCATTGCGTTATTTACGTTGTTGAGCAGATTTTTTTCCCAACTTATGAAGCAATGGGTTAGCAATATGTTTCAAATCGAAATAGATTGTGATTGATCGTGTATTACGCAATAAGGGTACTGATCTTTATTTGTTTTATCAGCCGTTGGTCCCGGCTGTCACTGTAGATCTTTGACAGTTGTTATGGGTCTTCAGAAGCCCGAAAGTCTGACAGCCAGTCTTACCAAGGGGTATCGTGTTACTCAGTAACATTGATGATTGGCGCATGATGAAGGGCATAACATAACCCTTCTCCATTTTACGTTCTCTCTCGTGTCCAGTTATAAACCGAGAAGTTTTAAAATGATGAAGTCGGCTTATCTTGTCACCAGACCCACGTTCTCCATATCTTCTCTTGGCCAGTACCTAAATTTTACTTAATAATATCATAAACGCGAAAGTTTGGCACATAGATAATAATTTATAACCTGGATTAACACATAGGACTTTTTATCCAAATATTTCCAAGGAATCGAAACTTATGTGGGTGAAACCGCGGGGCGCTGCCGTTGCTAGTAAATAATAATAGATATAAATGAATTTTTGCTAAGTTTGGAATTCGATCTTACCCCCGAATCTAATCCAAGCATGATAAGCATAAAGAAGAACAGCATTGCCCAAAGACTTGCTCCTGGAAGAGTTGCGACTGCTTCTGGATACACTTGGAATACCAGCCCAGGACCTGGAAAAATGCATGCAGTGTTTTAAAAAAAACGGCCAATTGCAAGTCGGACACGAAGGGTTCCGTACCTACCGTATTAAAATCGAGCAACAAACGCCGAAAAAACGCGTTTCTAAGTATGGGGACCCTATTAATTATTTTTCTTTAATTGTTGTTATAGCGGCAATAGAAATACACAATCTGTAAAAACTTCAACTGTTTACCTATCACGGTTCATAAGATACAGTCCGCTGATAGACAGACAGACATCGGAAGATTTAGTACAAGGTTCTGTTTGGCACCCGTTAGGTACGGAACCCAAAAAAAATATCTTATTACCTACAAGTTGTTATGCGTTGTCCAAAATGGTATATCAACTGTCAATTCAAATGGTCATTAGAATCAAGGTCTATTGGGGAAGTCACAGTTCAGCAGTGGAGCTAACTAAGTAGTACATTTTGTAGGTAGTCTGGCCACGCTAAGTCTGCAATGGAATAAATGGGAAGTTTTTTAAATGGTATACTTTTACATCAGTCAGTTATGTCAGTTTCGGGGTTGTAAGTACTAAGTAGTAGATCTAATGATTTTGATATTTTGCCTTTTGATTTTTGCATAATAGATTATGTGTAATAGACTATGTCGTACCCATGGTCTACCTCCATACGATGACGTTCTAAAGTGATTATTCTTTACCAGGAATAAATCAGAATATAAACAAAATAACCTATCAAAAACCAAAAGACAAACAAAGTATCAAATTCTTTTTTCGTAGGCGAGGATGGTGTTGCCGTCTATAGATTTTAAAATTCCACCGTTTTTTTACTTATGCAGACTTAGCGTGGCCAGACCTCTAAATTAATTTAATTCTTACCTTCTGTAGCGACCGAGGATATCGGGACTCCTTGCTTATGCGACATGAATCCAAGGTATGTAAAGATTACGAATCCGGAGAAGAAGGACGTGAAACAGTTGACCAATGTGGTTACCAAACAATCTCTGAAAGAACCAAAATGTTGTCGTTGAGCTCCATCCGCACTAAAGGTAAATTTATATTATTATCTACACGGAAAACATATTCTGCATGTCTGATTCTACAAAATTAGGTTTAAATAATTTCTCAATGGCAGACTAAGCAGCCCAGAGTCCTGATTTGTGACCGGTTGGTGGCAATAGGCTCGCCCCCTAACTGGCCAAATGTGGGTGAACTATGAATAGGTGCACCTCTGCCTAACCCTTCTGGGAATACTGGCGTGATGTTATATTATGTGTTCATTTTAAATGGGAAATAATAAAGCTTCCGAAAAAAAAGTAACTTCCGTAAATCTGTGGTTGACTGTAATACTAAACTTTAAAAAAAAAAAAAGAATACAAAACTTTCGAAAAAATATCTAAGTTTCAGAAAAGTCAATATGTTGTGCTACATACAAAAGTTAGTGACAGAAACGAATCGCTGCAAAACCAACTCCAGGTAGTCTTGTCTGCCCTAGAGTGTATTTTAAGCCCGCGTAGGCGCGGAGGGGCGAGGCAGCCCGCGAGCTGAGGAGCAGCTTCAGCTTGCTGGCCGACTACGCTGGCCAGCCTCAGCCGCGGGCGGCGACCATTAAAACTATCTGCGACGATAAGCTTGCGTGGGACCGCCAGAGCCTCGCAGCGCCGGAGCCGTGACAGAAACCATGCCTGCTGCATATTACATGCTCGCTTGCATGCTGCATGCATGATGTATGCTTGTTTGAAAAATATTACGTCAGCAAATTCTGTATTGATTTTTCGGAATTTTCAGTATTTATTCGGTCTTTTCAGTATTTTATTCGGTCGTTTCTTTATTTGTATTCGCATATAAGTTGTCGGAAAGTTAGTATGTAATATGGCAGTAAATTTTCTTATTTTGAGTATGCACATAATTTAATTTTTTTTCGCAGCATTTATTACTACCCATTTTAAATTGGTGCCTACATAAAAAAAACCTTGTCTGATCCGAAAGTGGCTCATAGGTACTGCAATAACATTACCTAAAAGTAATAAAAAATCGAATTATTATTGAAAATAAAAAAAGTTATTGCTATTTAAAAATCACATTTTTTTGTACTAAAATTACCCCAAATTCATAAAAAATTAGCAAATTTTCAACAGAGGTCATAAGTTATGACTTGTAGACACCCGCTAAACGACGGCCGCCCGCGCCCCATTAAATAATAACCCGGTAAAATTCCCCATTGAAAAAAAAAATGGCGATTTTTTTTTTCGATTTTCTTGATAATTACCACATACATAATATACTTTCAGTACGATACCTAACAACACCCTCACGGATCGGACAGGGTTTTTTTTACATGTTGTATACAGTAAGACATAGACACAGGGATGACAATTTTTTCAAAACGAGGCTGTTAATTAGTTTGTTACCTGTAACAGTTGTTGTGAAAAGTGTTGTAGCTGGCATATGAGAGATGGACTCCGAAGCCAGCCCCGACTGAGTAAAAGATCTGGACAGCCGCGTCTACCCACACCTGAAGGTATATCAGTTTATCAAATTCACATTATTCTTTCTTCGTTACTTAGGTAACGAAGAAGAAAGAAAGAAAGAAAAAAAGAAAGAATAAAAGAAAAGAAAGAGTTTTTCTTTTTGGCCAAATAGAAAAAAATAAGTTTTTAGTTTTTATACAATTTTGCATTTTATTTTTATATGATGTTTTAGAGGCTTGAGGAACAGGGTGTAAAGTTCACTCATCCTCTATTGAAAAAGGAGGATCCTCCGAGCAGACGGGTGTCGTGTCTGGCGGGAAACTGCCTACCGGTTGAAGTCGGAAAGTTATGTATGTCGTTCGCGCGGTAAACTCTAATTGCGTGATGCAGGATTTTTGTGTGACGTCAGGATTTTGTGTGACGTCAGGTCTTTGATGCGTAGTTCGCATGTGGCGATGTAGATGCCGCCACAATTTCAAGAATATATTATTGCCTACTGATATACCGAATTTTTAATTACATATAACGTCGAACATGAAAAAAAAAACGATCTTCGGGATGATAATTTCCTACCGCCATACTCGTAGCATTGCTGTCAGATGAGTTTGTTTGATTTGCTACTGGTGATTACCGGCAATATTTTCAGTGGTAAAGGTTTTTATACTCGATGATTTTTAATTCACTGTTAACCTTTCTGGAGGTGAAAGTACTCATGATTTATAAACAATTTTCACTATGGGACCAACTTCAAAACAGTAAAAAAATCTGAAAACCTGAACATCTCTTTGGTGGAAGAAAAATACTTGTATAGAATATTGGTCCGTAACCTTATGTAAATAAAGAGCACAATCGCGTTTACAAAAATGAGGTGTCGGTAACGGTGTCGCGAGTTCAATTGTTTTTTCCCCCATCTCAAAAATGCCCAACGCGCCTAAAGAAGTTTTCACTTAAAAAAATCTGTTTCATACATTTTCATCGGGTAAATATTATTATTTATTGAACATTTTTTAGATTTTTCAGAGTTGGGCTCATAGTAAAAGTTGCTTATAATCATGAGTACTTACACGCCCAGAAAGGTTAACAGTGAATTAAAAATCACCGTGTATGCTGTAGAATTAATTATATTTTTTTTAGTTTTTTCACCAACCACTGATAAAGAAAATGCTTAAATGAACCATGCAAATCATACGTACTTGTGTGTCCTTCAGTCTCGTCAGTTCCGGCTGCAGGTAATAAGCGATGCCCCTGGTGGCTCCGGGCAGCAGTAGTCCTCGCGCCAGCAGGATGGACAGCACCACGTATGGCATTGTTGCTGTCATCCACACCACCTTGCCTGCAAATATACAATATATCTAACTGTAAAGTCTATTCAAGTCCTTGTTTCCAATTCCAGTAAATTAAATTGATTTTAGAATGACTAGTACATATTATTGAAATATAAATACCTATAAATGTTTTCAAGTTGAAGCGCAAACTGAACATGTGTGGATTTTAAAGTTGTTTTTCCAAAAAACTAATATTTGTTTCCATGTTTTGAAAACTAAAATGCGAATGCAGTATAGGTAGAGATATAGCATAGTTAATTGATCTCGATCTCGAATGTGATAGTTACAAGTCTCGGCCTTTCAGAACTTACCAGAGCTCTTAACTCCCTTGAACAGTGATAGGTACAGAGTAACGTAGACGAGTGCCAGGCAGATCATCAGTTGCCATTTCGGGAAGCCGAGATCGTTCAGACCTTCTGAGTGTTGCATCTCGAGGACCGCACGACTGAAAACAAATTAATTATTTTATAGATATCGATTTGAAGGAGTAGGTAGTAAGTTTTGTATCTATGTGAATGAGCCCCGGAAGTATCGTAGTAATGCAATAAATAACTATTTGATTTCTTTTAAAGTTATAATCAAACAAAGTAGTATATCCAAAGTTGTCGACATAGCTCACAGAATAAGCAAGTTGAAGTGGCAGTGAGCCGGCCATATTAGCCGTAGAACCGATGACCGTTGGGGTAGACGTGTTCTTGAGTGGAGACCGTGAATCGGCAAACGTAAGGTAGGACGCCCTCAGGCTAGGCGGAGCGACGATCTTCACAGGGTGGCTGGTAGCAGCTGGATGAGACTGGCCGAGAATCGAGCTGAATGGCGTGCAATTGGAGAGGCCTTTGTCCAGCAGTGGACTGCTATAGGCTGATGATGATGATGAATCGTAATATTTGAGGGTAGTGGTGGCCCCGGCAGTGGTGGCTCCGGCAGTAGTGGTAACGGCCTCGACTTACGAGTTTTAGGCAGGTCGTGGGTTAGCCCAGGCAAGCGCTTTACTTTTTGTAAATAATTTCATCACCGCTGTTCTCAAAAACGGTGAAGGAAAACATCGTGAGGAAACCGGCATATCCTAGAACCAAAAATTCGAAGACAATCATGCGACATCTACCAACCCGCACTGGGCCCGCGTGGTAGATTACAACTCACTCCCTCTCGAAGAAAGAAGGCCTGTGTCCCAGCAGTGGGAACATTATAGGCTGATTATGCATATAAGCTATAATCTTAATCTCTTGCTATCTGATAATCTTAGCTTATATAATTATTCCGTACGTGTTTTTGTCACCTAACTCCTCCTAAACGGCTGGACCGATTTGGATGAAATTTTTGTGTGTATAATTGAGTGGGTCCCTGGATGGTTTGAAAGTACAATTGGACCCGGTAGGTGGCGCTGTTCGGACAAGACAACGTCTGTCGGGTCCGCTAGTTTCAGAATAAAAGTTAAATAAGTTATTGCGAAAATATTCAAATGCTAAAGATATGACCTATATGAACCTTTCTATTGGGTTGAGCGTAGTAGACAAATTACATTACATCCAACCTTGAAAAGGGGTCAATTTCCGGAAGCTCTGATTGGTCCTTTTGTACCCGCCGGATGCTTTGTGTACAATACACAGGAAACATCGGACGATGATTGACACTATGTGACACTTTTAGTGTCAACAACACCAATTCACGTATTTGTATTACACGTAGATCCAATCAATGACTTGATTCGCCTTATATTATTATATTAATATTATATTGAGTATAGTAGAGGTGAATAACGGGTTTTTGTGTATGTTTGACATAAATAAACAACGATGTCTTAACATAAGGTTTTATTTTATTTTAAGGAACCCGTTAATAAAACATATTTCGCCATTTAATTTTTTTTACAACTTGCCCCTGCAGTGGGACTAAAAATAATAATAATAATTTTACGTCTATGCATATTGAATATATTTTTTGGAATGTCTTCACTTCCGATTACCATGGAAACCAGGTAATCGGAAGCAAAGACTGCGGTGGTGCGGCACATTCAGCCTCATTTGTCAGTCAATCAATCTGCCTAGCCTTTTCCCAACTATATTGGGATCGGCTTCCAGTCTAACCGGATGCAGCTGAATACCAGTATTTTACATGGAGCGACTGCCTATCTGACCTCCACAACCCAGTAACTAGGTAATACGATACTCCTTGGTAAAACTGGTTGTCAGACTTTCGGACGACCCGTAACGACTGTCAAAGATCCACGAATGACAGCCGGGACCAACGTTTTAACGTGCTTTCCGAGGCACGGAGAAATGGTCACCCATCCACGGACCAAACCTGGCAAACGTAGCTAAATTTGATGGTTCGACCCGTGCGGCTGTTAGTACTTGGCCACGAGCTCCTCATTTTGTTTCGATCAATGATTTTGTTTGATCAGTGTTATGTTTCATATAAAAACACACTGAGTTGCCCGATACGATTTCCCAAAGGCAAAAATTACGAATTTCCATACAAAAATTTCATCCCCTATTTATCAGAACTGATGAATTTGCAATTGTTTGCTTCTAGATCCAGCGGTTTAGGCTGTGCGCTGGCGTTGTCTATCAGTGAGTGAATGAATGAATGAATTTAAGTTGCTTCTAGATCCAGCGGTTTAGGCTGTGCGCTGGCGTTGTCTATCAGTGAGTGAATGAATGAATGAATGAATTTAAGAATGTTATTGAGTAAAAGATGGATAAACTGCATAGCTGTAAAGGCAACGCCACCCTTTATATATGTATTCTTCTTGTAATACTCACTGAAAGAACTCAGAAGCCGGTGTGAAATGCGATAGTGGTCCTTGGTAGCGCACGTCGGTCCTGTTGCTGGTGCCGTTGACTCCTCGGCCGGAGTCCCAGCACTGCTCCGTGTTCCAGGAGTTGTCGCAGTGCACCCAGGGCAGCTCCGAGCGAGCTGATGAGACCAGAAAGTAGAGCGCCCAGCCTGGATAGACGAAAGAATCGTTATGAGGACGAACATTTTAGTTGGTAAAGGTTATTTCAAACTGGAACATACTGGCACCTCTGCGTAATATGTTCAACTCTTTATAGTTTAACCAATTTTTTTTTTTTTGGGTGGGAAATTATCTAATACTTCTCCCGCTCTGGGCAGAGCGGAGGGCGTGTCAGACTCCTACTGACTAAAACCCACCCGTGTTCCTTCAGTTGCCTGTATGTTGCCAGGGGCCACGGTACCCTTTCGGACTTTCCCGCAACCCCGGCAGACATCGGTCCTAGCAGACCCTGTCAGTTCTGCTGACATCTCGTTGAGGCGCGCGTGGAACACAACGCGCCGTCGACCCGGGCCTGGTCCTTATCGGACGGCGAGCTATCCATTGCTCACCGTCCGCAAGCCCTCGCCTACGGTGGCCGGAAATCTGCTCGCGATTCCGTGAGAGTGTGCCTAAGTCCGTCTTGATGGGAGAGATGTGAGTAGATTAGTGCCCACAAGCATTTACATTTTTTAAATTTGCTCTCACGGATGGGTCTGTCTCCTAGCAGTGGGAACATTATAGGCTAATTATTATTATTATATTATTGGTAGTAACGTATTATAAAAAGGAGGTTCTCAGTTCGTCGCGATATCTTTTTTTATTTTATTTTATTTAAATGTTTGTTCCCCGATTACTCGAAGACGGCTGGACCGATTTAAAAAAATATTTTTTTGTTTGAAAGGGTATACTTTCAAATTGGTCCCATTGTCATTTGGTTACGATCTGATGATGGGATCTTGGAGAAATCGAGAGAAATCTTCAAATATTATAGGCACATCTATAGCGATTTGGATATTTTTGATGAGCAGTTGACATTAGGCTATTGTAACTTAGATAAATTACAAACCACTAAAAAGCGAAAAAAAACTTTTTTTTAAATACAACCGACTTCCAAACTACAAAGTGAAAAATTACTTTAATTTCGGAAGTCGGTGTCAAAAACTGAAATACTGATCCAAAGACACATTTTTTGCAAAAAAAATTTTTTGTTTGATCAGGGTCTTAAAACTTATCAATGTGATGACAATCATGAGAGTTAAGTACACGCACTAAAGTAAAAACCTTGTCATATTAATACTCCAGATTAATTCATAGCAACAGCTCTTAATTTGCAAACACGAGTAGGTACAGGAAGCTAGGTAAGTAGGTGTAAATTTTAATGATAGGCACAACAGCGCGTCAGTTCTGGCATGCCTCTAATGCTTCTAACATTTGGATGAGTTCCAAGCAGGGAGTTTTGTAAATATCAGCGTGTAACTGGATAAAGCGTTAAAGCCGTTTGGTGCATGTTGAAGTAGCGTATTCAGCCTATAATGTTCTATTGCTTGGACACAGGCCTCCTCACATATCTTCGAATTTTTGGTTCTAGGACATGCTGGTTTCCTAACGATGTTTTCGTCACCGTTTTGAGAGCAATGGTGATGAAATTATTTACACAAAGTAAAGCGCCTGTCGGGGTTCAATCTATAAAGCCTCTTGATTTCCAAAGGTTATAATGGGCCCAGCTCCAGGCTCCAAAAACGCCTAAAAGCTAGAACACATTCATTAACACCACAATTAATATAATACAGAACGACTTTTTCCTCCTTAACGGAACAGCATTATAGTGACAGATTCTAAACAAATTCGAATCTTTAAAACACTGTCATTTAGGTATACAACCTCCATCAATTATGTCCAAATAACATTGTAAAACATTTTAATTCGGCACCAAATAAACGGGCTGCTACATAAATACTGGACATAATTACCAATGATGACGTTGTAGTAAAACGACACGTAGAAAGCCACCATGACCGCACAGAACCCGACACCTGTAACATAAGAGTAGGTACAGTTAGCAATGAAAAGTTTAACGTCATCATTTTCCTGCTCTTATCCCAACTTATTTAGAAAGAAAGAAAATACGTTACAAATACAGAAAAGAACAAGTTGGGGTAAAGTAATATGCGTCGCATCCACGCAAAACGGCCATCGCTCAGCATAATGCTGCGACCCTATGCGAGACAGGGTCACAGCGCTGGTTTTCAGCGACAGCCGGCAAATAAGAAATAACAAATAAAATAAATACACAATACTCACTTAATTCAAAATGTTTATTTAAATATTATATTTAAAATGGCAACATTCCTTTGTCGGCAACGACTCAAGCGTCGCCGGTTTAAAGTATCTGTATTATTTGGGGTCGGTGAGCACATCTTTTCCTTCCATTCATCTTAGTTGGCCATGGTCGTCATCTCAGAATTCACTTCCTTCAACACACTTCTACATAATCTCTTAAAGTCTCAATTGACCCAAAATTATTCGATACTCCAGTTATAAGTATCAATTTGTGTAATTTCAAACCAAACCAAACCTCGTGTTTCGTCAGGCGTCGGATTTCTATCAGTTGCCCTTTGCACTTAGTGCAGACTGGACGCTCTCAATCGACTTGGAAGAACATAGAGTTGTTAATACTCAAAAAAGTGGGAGGAAAGCTGCTAAAATCACAGGCACGAAAATAGTTTTACAGCTCTATATAGTTCACATAGAAATCAAAACAAAACAACAATAAAGTACTTAGTTCTGAATTCAAATTATTATACACGATAAATCTAATAATTGATGGACATGGAAATTTGCATTCGTTTGTATTCGGAAATGCGATAATTCCCGAGGGACATTAAGAAAATTTACTGTTCATGCTTTTAGTTTTTTTTAATGTTATGTTTGTTCAGGCATGATTTTGCTGACCGTACTATAGCGACAGTTCTGTCAACTCACGTCGATAATAACTCACATTTTGTTTGTGGTCTTTCAATAAATGTTTGCAGATAATCCCCACGTTTCGGTGAAATTAAATACCGACCAGTACGTTGTATATAAAAACGTAAAATACAATGTATTATCAAATTACTCAACAAAAAATAACTATGATAAGTGTGGTAAATAAGACAATATTATATATTTTATTATTATGGAATATTTTTATCTGTTTTTCAATGAAAGTAAATAATTATGTTTAATTCATGATTTTTCAACTCTTACGTAGAACTCAATATCTACTAATAGTGGCATTGGTACACACAATTTGGATGGCATTGATACACACAAATTTTTGCACTTACTAGAGCGTAAATTTTGAATGCCAAGTATAAAAAAAAAAAATTTGCCCCCATTCCCCACATCTCCGGTCCCGTCCACTTGGGGTCCATTCGGACAGTACGAGGGGTTCGGTATCACTTCAAAACCCAGATTACCATTCGCCATACAGTTGCCTCTCCGATTAAATTTTACTTGCCATTGAATAACAAAATAATAATAATCTTAAGTTTAACAGAAACACAGATTGCCATAACGATACTGCCTTCCAATCAAATAAAAATATGTAGGTAATAAAATTAATACCTTTAAACAGTGGACATATCTTCCACAACGTGATGGGTCCTTGTCGGTTGTACTGCCCGAGGATCAGCTCCATGTAGAACAGGGGCACGGCGCCGAATATCAGCATCAGTGTGTACGGAATCAGGAACGCTCCTAAATACAACCAAATATTTAGCGGAGTTCCTTCACCATTGGAGAATAAAGTATAAAATTTTCTGATGAACTTAATTGCTAAATAAAAAATATTTATTTGGGTTAAATTCTTAACACAGAAAAATTATAACCAAACGTCAGCCATCCGTAGTCTCGCTACGCTACACGTAGCGATTTGCTACGCGCCGTGCTACGGCGTAGCTTGCATGTGCTACGACCGTGTAGCTTTCGTCTACGAAACTTGCGAGTGATGATTTCAAACAAATTATTGATTTTATTTGTGTAGATTATTATTTGGACTCGAACATTCGTTTTAAAATGTCTTTACTAACACTACTGTATGGATTCAATGTGGTCTGATTATAATGGTTTATTATTATTTTGATTGTTATATTGTATCAATCCATTTACACTAATTTGCAAATAAAAAACATAAAACAATTATGAAAAACATCCGAAAAGCCGAGAGATTTATTCACAATATTTACCCGTTTTATGAAAGTTTCAACACGTAAATAAACAATTAACGTTCAAAATTATCAGATAACAGATTAAATAACAACACAAATAATTTCACTGTTAATTGAATTTTCTAAATAAACTATAAATCTTTCTCTCAATGTTGAAATGGTGGTTTAATTCTAAGAAATTAAGCAAATTGATAAGGAGAAAATTCTCAGTATTTGACTATCTGAAGTTTGGATATAGGCGGTAATAGTAATTAACTTATGGCACACTTACTTCGTCGTTTCTAATGAAATGAAATTGTTTATTCTATAAATAGGATATCGGAATCACTTTTACACGTCATATAAAAACAATATTAATAAAATAAGCTAGATGAGTTCGGCGTTTCCTATCTGACTACTCTCGAGAAGAAAGGCCGAAACAAACTCAGAGGTCGCAGTCTCTTTTAAACTCCAGACATAATCTTGGTCAGGCCATATGAGGACCATGTAGATTAATGTTTGAAATGGTCTTTTGAGGTCCACTCAAATCTGTGTTGTTCTTACCACACAGATTTGAGTGGACCTGTTCAGTCAGTGCAAGCATTTGTCAGTAATCGTGGAGCTCAACTCAACGAACAATACCAAAGAAAGGACATCTGGGTAGGCCGCATAAACTACTCAAACTGCCAGACCATCACTAAAACTAGCAGAGAAATAAAAACAATATCCACATAGTCCTCACATTCACAATAGTTAAAATAAACAAAGTAATCATGTCATTTAGAATATAATTTTCAACAATGTCAATGTGTTTATAAAACTGGTATATGTTGATTTTACATAATAATTAAAACGTTTAGTTTTATGGTCTATCACAAGGCTTAGCAGAGCGAGCAGTTCAATCCCAAGCTTTTTTATCTTCTAAATAATCTGTAATTGTATAGTACCCTTTTTTACAAAGTTTGGTTTTAATACAGATTTTAAATCGTTTAATGGGTAAGTTTCGAATGTCAATGGGGAGTTTGTTGTAAAAGCGTATACAATACACCCATGAATGAATTGCCTACTTTGTGGAGACGTGTGCGATATACAGCAAGGTTGTGTTTATTCCTAGTATTTAAACTATGAATATCGGACATTTTCTTAAAATTTGATATATTTTTGTGTACATACAATAAGTTTTCAAAAATATATTGTGAGGCTACAATCTAGTATTTGGATGCCATTGACGTCTTTGGGATCTACAAAACCCTCCAGCATGCGTAGCATGACCACCGTAGAAACGGGTCTTGTCCACGGAAGAATAGACAAAATGACAGATAAACAATCACAATCTGTCATTTTGTCTATACTTCTCAGGCTTCACTCTAGGCAGTTTGTCCCTCTACTACCTTGCTGGCTGACACATTTTTACCACGGTATTCTCATACCTATACTAATTATTAATAATATTATAAAGAGGTCGAATTCGTTTGTTTATTTGCTTGTTTGTATGTAGGGGGTAATCACCGGAACTGCCAGTCGGATTTGAAAAATTATTTTTATATTGGATAGCCCAATTCTTAAGGAAGGTTATGGGCTCACGGACAAAGTCGTGGGCAGAAGCTAGTACAATATAAAAATAATCCTAACTAATATTATAAATACGAAAGTGAGTTTTTTGTTTGTAACGTTTTCACGCTAAAACGGCTGAACAGATTTGGATAAAATTTTCTCATGGATAGACCATGACCTGGATAAGGACATAAAATACTTTTCATCCCGATATTCCCACGGAATCGAGACATGCGGGTGAAACCGCGAGTTGCAGCAAGTAATATTATAAAGTGTTATTATGAGTTTGAATGTAGGGGGTAATCTTCGGAACTACCGAACTGATTTCGAAAATTCTTTCACTCATGGGAAGCTAAAGTATTTCCAAGTGTCATATGATATATATAAATAAATATATATTATGAAAAAAAAACACGCGGATGAAGTCGGCGCGGCAGAAGCTAGAAATACGTAGAACATATAAATTATTGCCACTACGCGAGAAGAAGAAACAATTAATTAAATACGAAAAACTCCGGGTGCCTCCACAATTATGTATGGTCTAAAACAGGGACTGCGGAAGTATTCCATGATGGGGGGCAAACTTTTTTGGTCACCCCCTTCCAAAAACGAAGTACTCCATGACGGGGGAAGAACTTCTTTGGTCACCCCCTTCCAAAAACGAAATAATCCATGACGGGGGGCGAACTTCTTTGGTCACCCCCTTCCAAAAACGAAATACTCCATGACGGGGGGGCGAACTTCTTTGGTCACCCCCTTCCAAAAACGAAATACTCCATGCCGGAGGGGGGCGAACTTCTTTAGTCACCCCCTTCCAAAAACGAAATACTCCATCATGCCGGGGCGGCGAACTTCTTTAGCCACCCCCTTCCAAAAACAAAATACTCCATGCCGGGGGGGGCGAACTTCTTTAGTCACCCCCTTCCAAAAACGAAATACTCCATGGAGGGGCGAACTTCTTTAGTCACCCCCTTCCAAAAACGAAATACTCCATGCCGGGGGGGCGAACTTCTTTAGTCACCCCCTTCCAAAAACGAAATACTCCAAGTCGGGGGGGGCGAACTTCTTTATGGTCACCCCCTTCCAAAAACGAAATACTCCATGGAGGGGCGAACTTCTTTAGTCACCCCCTTCCAAAAACGAAATACTCCATGCCGGGGGGGCGAACTTCTTTAGTCACCCCCTTCCAAAAACGAAATACTCCAAGTCGGGGGGGGCGAACTTCTTTATGGTCACCCCCTTCCAAAAACGAAATACTCCATGCCGGGGGGGCGAACTTCTTTAGTGACCCCCTTCCAAAAACGAAATACTCCATGCCGGGGGGGGCGAACTTCTTTAGTCACCCCCTTCCAAAAACGAAATACTCCATGCCGGGGGGGCGAACTTCTTTAGTCACCCCCTTCCAAAAACGAAATACTCCATGACGGGGGGGCGAACTTCTTTGGTCACCCCCTTCCAAAAACGAAATACTCCATGACAGGGGGGCGAACTTCTTTGGTCACCCCTTTCCAAAAACAATTTAATGTACTATACTTTAAATTCCGTCACAAATAAAAGCAAATCACGGTCATAATAGGTCATCGTAGGTTACTCGTAGAATAGCGCAACGGGGCGACAAGTAAACAAGGCGACAGGAACATATATCTACACCTTTTCTTTACTAAGTAGTAAAATTGGAGGCGGCGCGGCCCTCCTGTTTGGTTTTAGCGTGGCATTTGGCCCTCTCTGCCCCCCATTTCCGCGGTTCTTGTTCTAAAAGAATACATATACCACTATCATCTCCTAAGTTCCACAGGCAATATACTCCAAAGCAATTAATTTATCAAATAAATCTCTGAGTGCCTCCACAATTATGTATCGCCTAAAAGAATACCTGTACTAATATAATTCCCTAAGATATAATCCACATAATGCATAACGGGTTTGTATATGCATTCCATCTTTATCCAAGATGCAGGCATTGTGAGTCATAAACTCACTGACATGGAAAGTCGTACAGAGCCTTCCTCTTGGTATGCCTTCCTCTAGGTATGTAAAGTTAACGTGAATAATGAAAATACTAAACAAAGCTTATAGAGCATACACGTTTGTATTCTCTTAACGGCTAACTCATCAATTTAAAAACAATATTATACGCACAAGATCTTAAAGGAACAATAATAGGAAAAGATTTGTAGTGTCCACTTGTAATAATTATTATGGTCGAAGATGTAGACTTTTTTAGTTCCAAGTGTTTTTAATAACCTTCCAATTGATATAGACAGTTCTATCACAAAAACCTCTTTTAAAAATTAAAAACATAAGTACCTCTTAAATGTGTTTTGTCAAAGCCAGTCAGTGAATATTTAAAAAACTTGTGTGTTTGTTTCTGTTTCATTTAAGAATTGCACGAATAGTTTAGCGTATCTATAGGTGAAAAAGTGTTATAACTATGTTTACATGTGCTAAAAAGGAGCTACGTCTGCCAAAAAACTGCTGTGCAATTTGGCAGAGGTAATAATATCGTGTAAAAATAATTATTTCTGCGAATAAACACTTTTTTTTTTCGTTTTTTCATACATTTTTTGACTCGAGATTTCGCTGAGTGATGAGAAAGAAAAATAGTATTATTTGTCACAGAAACACGTGCATACAAAAAGACAAGAGTAATCAGAAAACAATAAAATAAAGTACATAAGAAATCACGAGCATAAAACAGAAATAGTCGACAGCTGCACGTCATGACTGTGACAAGAAGGCTTTCACTCAGCATGATGAGTGAAAGCCTTCTTCTTCGTGCTGTGCTATAGGGGGACCCACAGCAAAGCGCTGATTATCAGTGGTCACCCGAAAAACCACATGAGAAAAAAAACAGTGGCACTCTGGGAGTGCCGACAGAAGTGAAAACTTGAACAAGATCGCCTTGGTGGAAGAAAAATACTTGTATAGAACATTGGTCCGTAACCTTATCTAAATAAAGAGCACAATCGCGTTTACAAAAATGAGGTGTCGGTAACGTTTTCCCATCTCAAAAATGCCCAACGCGCCTAAAGAAGTTTTCATTTCAAAAATGAGCATTATGTAAGAGTTCCTTTTTAGTTCAAATTTGGTAAAACTAGAAAAAAAAGATAGTAACTGAAAGACCCGTAAATAATAAAAAGAATGTTTTTCAAAACAAAATTATAAAATACCTATAAACGATAATTTATTTCTGTAAATTGGTTTTAACAAACACTTTTAAACATAAACTGGATGAGGTCAATGTTTCCTATGCGACTACTCTAAGAAGAAACACCAAAACAAACAAAGAGGTCAAGGTCGCAGTCTCTTTTAAAATCCAGAAATTATCTTGTTAGTAACGTTACAATTCAACTTATCGAATATTAAATCCATTGAATCAGGCCCGTCAGCCTATCCACCCTAGCTATCGTATTTAAATATTAAATTGCTTGCACTACACTAGCTTCCGCCAGCGGCTTCGTCCGAGTTATATCTTTATAAATGATAGCCTATGTTACTCAGTGATAATATAGCATTCTACTCGTGAAAGAACTTTTAAAATCTGTTCAGTAGTTTTTAAATTTATTAATTACAAACAAAAACACAAATCGTTTCTCTTTATAATATTAGTGTAGATGTCACCGCAAATAAAGCAGTAATTAGTTATTAATTATTTATTAATTATGCCTAATTTGTTTCATTTTGTCAGTTCAACAACATTCATTGCGTTATTTACGTTGTTGAGCAGATTTTTTTTTCCAACTTATGAAGCAATGGATTAGCAATCTGTTTCAAAACGAAACGATTGTGATTGTGTTGTATTACGCAATTAGGGTACTGTACCCTAGGCAATTTTTTTTACGAAAATAAGTTACGCAATTAGGGTACAGGTCTGCGTTTCGAATATCGGTTAAATTAATACTAAACAGTAAACGATATTACCTCGCTACGTGTAACACTAATGAGCTTATTCATAATAAAGTTAACTTGATGCAGCTCGCGACTCAAAAATATATCGTAAATGCTAAAGGCACCTTGCAAAGTGATTATAGAAAAAGTGTCATCTTAGCACGTTTATGTATTTCATATTATCGTCTTGGCAACGTCCCTTTGAAATGAGAAAGATCGTGTTTTTCGTGACACCCCCGTCAAATAAAAAAGAATACAAAAATATAATAAAATCATAGCATAATAACTTTTACGATTAAGAAAAAGAAAGAATAATAAAAATTGACGCAGACTAAATTAGGAAATGCTTTTGCTAACCTATCAAAACATCGTATGGCAAATGAAACTCAATTTAAATTCTAGAAATTTGAACACTCCTAACTTCTCAACTATTTAGATAAATATAATAATATTATAAATACGAAAGCGTGTTTTTGAAGTGAAAACTTCTTTAGGCACGTTGGGCATTTTTGAGATGGAACTAAATCATTGATTTCGCGACACTGTGACGACACCAGCTTTTGACCATTTAAAAGACATCAACGCGTTGATTACCGCGGTGCCGATTTTTTTTCAAGTTTTCACTTCTGTCGGCACTCCCGGAATGCCAGTCTTTTTATTTGTTTTTTACTCAATCACAAAAAAATGGCTGGACGGATATGGATGAAATTTGGCACATAGATAAACCATAACCTGAGTAAGAACATAAATAATTTTTCATCCCAGATTGTTGACAAAGTCGCGGGCAACAGCTGGTTTTATATAAACCTCTTTTGTTTTCTATAATTCAACACTAGAAAAATTCACAGTACAGTCTTGAGCATTATTAATACCTTACAATTATACGCAAGATTTCAAACTCAAACTCAAAGCATTTATTTCAATTCAACCAATTACAGGCACTTTTGAATTGTCAAGGAGTCGGTCAGTCAGAAATATGAAGCTAGTTGCCTATTCCAAAGCGTAGTAGGTGCCTATGGAGAAGAACGGGCAAGAAACTCCACGGACACTTTTTTAAATAAAACAAATGTTAAAAAATATTGGCTACATCATTCATGTTGAAATTATACATGTGAGAACAATGTATAAAGACGTGCACGTTAAGAGCGTCCGTAATAAAAAGATAAAACAAGGAAAAATTAAAAATAAAATAAATTAAAAATATTGCCATGGCAGCCAAGAGATGTCCAGTCCCAACTGACGGCGCCCGTTCACGAACATGACGCATGGATTTAAAAGCGATTTTCTCGTATAGTATTTAAAATGGTGTTACGAACATAGTATTAAATTATTGAAACCATAATATTATAAAATAAGTATTTTCTCAAAGTTGAAAATACCTACGAGTTTATTTCACGAGAAAAAGACCTTTGAATTTTGCGTAACAGTAAGGTATTTATACTCGTAATAGTATATTTAAAAAAAAGATAGGACAACTTACCGCCGCCATTCCTGTAGCAGAGATAAGGGAAGCGCCACACATTCGCGAGGTCGACTGCAAAGCCGATGATGGACAGCAGAAAGTCAGCGCCGGTGCCCCATGTCTCGCGCCCGTCGCCTTCCTCTGACATTCATTATATAAGTGTACAGTTATTTTTCATAGACGGCATCTTTGTATAACTAAGAGATTCTTACAATATTTCTTAAACTCTGAGACGCTACAAACACGCACACGAATGCGCAAAGAACGATTTTGAATCGAAACTACAACTTTCCACTTCGTTTTAATTTTTTGCGACAAGCACATCACCCATAGATATGAATAAACTCTTAAAACTATGTAAATATTATGTGAAACGAGTATTTTCAATTACAAAATCGTTCGAAAAATTAAATAAAATTTTACTTCGCGTGTTCTTGATAGGCCCACTGATCAAGGAAAGTAAGATTGATCTTTGGCAGGTCTGGAAAAAGAAAGGTAGAAAAAGAATGGAGGCCTTTGCCCAGCTGTGGGACAATACAGGCTAGTATAATAATAAAACCAATAACCTGAAATACGGTGTACCTATCTTTTGTTTGTCCCCCGCCTGCAATATCGAAATTCTATAGAAAATGATGCTTGTTTTTCTCTATTCAGTTATGTGTTTTTGCAGTCGGGTGTTTGTATTTTTTTTTAATAATTTGCTTTATTTCAAGGTTTTTACTTACATCAATAAATGTATATTTAGAACTGACTCATTACTAGCTCTATTATTTGATAAAAAATATTGTTGTAATTTATTTTTAAAAAACCTTTGCCTCCCTTTTTTTCGTTTTTGCAGATGCAATATATAAATATTATATTAAATAGCCTATATCACTCCCACAATTAAGACGAATACACCTCATATGTAGAGCGTGCTAAAGAAAAAGACACACATACATACATACTCTGGAAAAGCATTACTCGGCAGTCGGGTAAAAAGGAAAGTTATCAGTTAAGTATAGAATGCAAACCAGTTGCATTAAAATTACAAAGAGTGGAAAGACGAAGAAGGTACCTACCTGGTTTAATACTATTCGTTCTGAGTTTTTTCGAATTTTCACTAAAGAATTCCTCCTCTATTTGAATTTTTGGCTCCTCTGAAATACAAAACAAAAAATGTAAGTGAATTGCAAAGGGCATTGCGTTTTTAAAATAATTTTTAGTTGATACTGTTAAAACTACTTACTCTTATAACATGATAGAGTAACAACCGAGCCTTTCGTTGATTTGTTGTCTGCAAAAGAAAATATCGATTTTTAAAAGTACAAAGCTGTTTTAAAAATTACATCCTAACACATCACTGTACCGAAAAGCAAAGTAGGTACCTAATTACATACATGTAGGAACGCTGACACAATCATTTTGTGTTCATTTGTACGTGCAGCGATCCGCGATGCTAGTTGGCCCGTAACCACCAACCGCTATAGACGTGCTTGCGTCATATGTATAAGTACCTCCATTGTAATATGTAATATGAGTAAAAGAAGTATCCAAAATCAATCCAACATTTAATTTCTCTCCATACACACACCTTGAACAGTGCATACAGTGAACACACAAAACACATTTACTAATCTATGATTCGTCGTTTATCTTATAAATGCACCACCATGATCCATTATTTCCAAATCCGCAGACAAACACAAACTACCTCGGTATGCACCCAAAACTCTCCTACATTAATCCACCTCATCAATATGCGAATATTCCTTATACCCGTGCATATAAATGAGCCCTAACTGTCCCTAATACCGTTCATTCTTACACCTACCACGGGATCTTAATAACGTCTCTGGCATCCGATCGGGGACGCCATAATAGGATGCCAATGTGGAAAAATGCCGCAATAATCCTGAGGTGCGATTCCATTGGAATTCAAAAACGGTACGTTAATGTCGGCACGGAATGGGTCGGTATTCCATATTATTGAAGTATGTCGATATATGCATCGGTATTTTTTGCTGTTATTGACTTCGGTTTCGGCGTGATGCATGAACATTTTACTTAATCAGCAATGTGGCGCGAATTGTTCGTTGTTTACAGTTTTTCAAGGTTGCTGCCATGTGTATCGTGTAGTTGGTAATGTTTTATATGAATTGAGATGAAATCTGATCAGTTGTTCATGGGTTTTGATAGTAAGGGTGGCACAGAATTGCACATTACTTACTATAAAATTCTTAATAGTACCTCATAATAGGCTCGAATAGTCCTGTACCAGGATTTAGTTCAAGTGAATAGTGTAAGTCAGAGGTTGGGAATCGAACTCACGACTTAGGCCCACTTCTAAGCGCACGTAACCATGTAAGTAACCATAATTTTTACACCCAAATCAGTAAGACAAAGCGACTTCTTTATGAACTAAAACCTCATAACATAAATCTGCCTAGATTAGCCTTTTCTCTATGTTGGGTCGGCTTCCAGTCTAACTATATGCAGCTGAATACCAGTATTTTACATGGAGCTACTGCCTATCTGACTTCTACAACCCAGTTACAGGGTAACACGATTACGTTAAGACTGGTTGTCATGACTTTTGGGCTTTTGACAACCCGTAACGACTGTCAAAAATCTAAGAATGACAGCTGGGACCAAAGGATTAAGGTGCTTTCCGAGGCACGGGGGTCTTGATATGTAATGGATGGTCACCCATTCACCAACCGACTGCAGCAAGCGTAGCTTAACCTTCGATCCGCCATTGCGGCTGTTATCATTTAGCCGCGAACCCTTTACACCCAAATCAGTAAAACAAAGCTTACTATTTATGAACTGAAACCTCATAAACAATTTCAAATCATCTTAATCTAACATCAAAACTTAGCCACATAAAAGAATAAGTTTACAAGTCAAAAAAGTCAGCAAAGTTTGAAAACCCCATTCAACAGAAAACGCAATAACATGCATACAGACAGAGTGTAATCAAGTGAAACCTTTAAAAAAAAGTTATACTTTGATTAAATCTAGAGTCCTTTCACGACTCCCTAGGTTTCATTAAAACTTGTTAGTTAATTAAATGCAACGTGATACGTGCTGGATTATTAAAACCCCTGACGTCTAAAGAGGGGTGTTATAAGTTTGACGGCTGTGTCGTTCTGTTTATTTGTGTGGGGTGCGTGGATTTACTTTTTTACCTAGGTACACTTGAAAATAAATCCACCATGTTTTTTTTCACTTAGAAACAATTGAAATAACAGCTACGTCTCTGGGTGTTTACAAACCTTGACAAGTTTTAAATATTTAAGTAATCAAAAGATAGAATAAAAGATGTTGGTCTCAGGAGACATCTTCCGTTTGACCGCATTCAGATTACCAATTCCACGGTTTTATTTGATCTTTAATGTTGAAAAGAATGTTATTTTTCTGCAGCTGTTTTAAGAATATTTTTCGTTTTATACAAATGTAAAAAAAATCTTTATTTCTAAAAAGGATTTTAAACTTGACGGGTTTTAGAAATATTATTAGCTAAGTTTCTTTTCATTTTCGAGTCATGAAATCATCAATTAAATATAAAATTCATGATTTTTCTGTGTTCACTTTCAGAAGCTGATTTTACAACCAGAGAAATAATTCGAGTAAACAGAAAAACTTTTCAGAAACTTCATTAAAAGTCTATTAAAAATATTTCAATTTTCCAATAAAATTAATTCACCAGTTAGTCAAGGAGCCCGCTAAACAAAGTTTTCCGCCAAGTCAAACAAGAGTGGCGGAATAAATAGTGAAGTGGCAATAAGTTTCTACTCAAGTGCCACTGGCGCCACCTGGCGGCCTTAGAGTTTTTAATATATTTTCCCTCTCTAGTAGCGTCTTGTTTTTCAGTTGAGTCGATACTGTATTTATTGCAGTACAATGAAATGAGTTCTAGTCTAAGTACTTAGTTGTTTAATGGAGAAATATTGGATTGCAAAATTATTGATTAGTTTGTTGGAGACAAGATATTGTGACGTTTTTACTTAACATTGTTTTCGTAGTAGTTTTTCGCTTGTTAACCTTGTTCCTTTGTGATGTTATACATCATTTGGTATATTGATAGGTAGATTGTTTATTATTAACTTTATTATATTTTTTTTGTTGAGCCAAGATATTATTGTAACGGTTTTACAAATAAGCAGATTGTTTTCGTAGCGTTTTTTATCAGTAAATCTGTGTGATTCTTTGCAATGTTTGACAGTCTATTTTAAAAGGAGCAAATCATGTGACGTCTTCAACGCATGGTGGGAATAAAATACTGTTTAGAAGCATTCTTCTTTCATGTCTCTGACCAACTCAAGTTTCGACCACTGCACTGTCGACTTGTTCGAGTAGGGAGCGGGATTAATAAAATAAATAATAATAAAAATGTTTTATTGACATAAAAAAAGTTACATATTAATTTGAAGCCCTGACTCCTGAGCTAGGTGGTACCTGTGTTACAGGAATCAGTGTCTTCACCCGTTTTTTGAATATAAACATTTTATGCAATAAAATTAAGAATCAAATTTAGTGCATGCATGCTCTTGAGTGGTTTGTGTGCATATGTGTTGGTTGTGTTTTTATGTATGTGTAAGGGTGTGTATGTGTGTGTGTGAGCGAGTGAGTGTAAGTGATTGTGCTTGGTGGTTGGACTTTGGGTATATTTGAGGATTTGTTTGCCTACTTTGCTATTTAATTATCACGAGTATTGTTCTTTAAGTATGTTTTCTGTCTGTAGATAATCCAGTGTTTAGTTTCATCTTAGTTTTATTTTTTGTTAGTGGGTTGATGTGGAGAATTTTGTTTACTTTATTATAAATATAAGTAGCTAGATAGGGCGTTGCCGTCGAGCGGCTGCGGTCCTACACTTGACTGCGCCGCATACATTAGTGATAGTTCTTTTATGTTTTGTTGTGAGATGTACCAGTGTGATTTCATGTTGTTTTATTGTGAGATTGAGAAGGTATAATTGTCTCACTGTAAGTACCTGACAACTATCATACAAGGTTTTTGTAGGGAACCGCCACGGTTTGAAGGTCATGACTTTTAACAGAGATCTTTGAGCTCTCTCGAGGTGTATCATATAGGTTTTACAAGCACCTCCCCATGCCGTGACACAGTAACCTATGATTGATTGTGCTTGTGCTAAGTACACCGCACGGAGAAGTTTAAAGTCAGCCACTTGCCGTGCTGCTGCAGTGTGTTAGCAGTATTAGTAGCACGCTAATCCCGCTCCCTACTCAGTCAAGTCGACAGTGCAGTATAATACATCTTTATAATGCTAGGTAGGTATAGTGAAATACCGAATGTTCTTGGTGTGCTGCTTGCTGAACAGTACCCATCACCCCTCACGCTTCGTTTACAGACTGGCGCTATATTTCAATATTGCGGGATTAAATCTCTGCTACATAATCTTATAAGTTATGCCTATTTATATATTTATCCTGCAACTGGAACGCCATACAGCAATGACAACAACGGAACAAAAAAATACTTTATGTGCTGCTTTCCATCCAACCTGTGCGCGGTTGACGTTGAACGGGTGGCGATGGATCACGCACGCTCACTCTGTCACGCAGGGCCAAGACACATCTCCATAGTTCCATAACTCCATCCATATTGCGCACATTCTTTGCGTTTTTTTAGGCTCAATAAATTTCCTATTCAGTGACGTACCGAATGCCCATGGCGTGCTGCTTACTGAGCAGTACCCATCATCCCTCACGCTTCGACCACCCGGAGTGCCACTAGCGCCGCGACTCAACAGCGTAGGGTTAGCGCGCTTTTAACGCAACATCATCCTATAAGTACCTACTAAAGTAACATACCGAAAGCCCGAGGCGTGCTGCTTGCTGAGCAGTAGCCATCATCTCTCACACTTCGTCCACCCGGAGTGCCACTGGCGCCACGACTCAACAGCGCAGGGTTAGCGCGCTGTTCCTCGTAAGATGGCGCTGTATGAGTCACCACGCCGGCGCCGCTGAGCGTGGCCTGTTGAGAAATAAAGCATTCTAAAATTGAATTACTCTTTTTTTTATTGGCCACATACAGCAGTAGATAGGAATAAGTAGAAGGAGGGAAGCGAGGAAACTCTAATAATAAAAAAGTAAACAAATAAAATATAAATATGAAACTTATTTTAGACTTTTTTCTTTTTTATTTATTTTTGTTTCAGGCTTCGTTCATTGTGGGTCCAAAAATTAAAACTGCAAAAATAATAATGTGACAAAATGAAAAGCGATAAAAATCTGGCTGTCTCTTTGCCTATTAAATATAGTTTCGAAGCAAGAGACGGAAAAACCGAACCGGAACCGGATAGAACTGTCTATCACGAGCCAAAACCAGCTTAATTCAGAACATACTTTAAAATGAACCCGCTGAGACTCATAAAATTCCTAGGTTTCCTAGAACCTACCTCATAAACACCGATTATTCAACCAATTACTTACGTAGGTTGAGCAGTTGAGCTACAATATCGTCGCCCCCGCTAAGTTGAGTAACAGCGTGATTAACCTTTAAAGTTTACCGACAATCAAGTTACTGCGGTCGACTTGTAACTTGACAGCTTTCGGTTATTATAACACGATCATCGGAACTAACTTGTGATGTGGATATTGGGTTAAAGGTTGTCGATAAAAATAGCATTTGCTGTATAATCGCGATCGCGAATGTACGGGATCAAAATGTCAAATTATTTATAGTTTATTTTTATTGTTTATTAGCTGTTAGTGCCCAGCGTTGGTCGGGTGAATTCGTTTAATAAAAACCGTGTCCTGACAATCACGAACACAATAAAAAATCAGTCGAGCCGTTCTCAATGATGATCTTTCATACATGCGGCAATTAATTTTTATTTATATATTTTAAAAAAATACCCAAAACAATTTAGTGATTTCAAACCAATAGGTGCAATGCAATTAGAGCAATGCTTTGGTTGCTTATAAGTGTGTCTGCGTTAGTTGGCGTTAGTTATTCTGATCCTTAGAAGCACAGTTCATAAGTCTCATGTGTGTACAGGATGAATTCAGTAAATGTATACAGTACCCAAAAAAAGTCAGTTATCCATACATTTTGACCGTGAAACCGTTTGAAACAGCTGTTTTTTTGAGCATGCGCCTCTGCCAGGTATGATCGACAACAAAATCAAGCTGGCTGCTAGTGCGGTATTGCCCTTTTTTTGAGCGGGAGGGCGTGTCAGACTCTTACTGACTAAAACCCACCCGTGTTCCTTCGGTTGCCCTGTTGCCGGGGGCCACGATTTCCCTATCGGTTTTCTTCGAACCCCCGGCGGGCATTGGCCCTAACGGACCCCGTCAATTCTGCTGACATCTCTTTGAGGCGCGCGTGGAACACAACGCGCCGTCGACCCGGGCTTGGTCCTTATCGGACGGCGAGCTACCCATTGCTCACCGTCCGCAAGCCCGCGCCTACGGTGGCCGGAAATCGGCTCGCGATTCCCGCCCCGGGCGTCTCCTCCTGCGGCGGTTAGGGGCGTGAGGGCGCGAAATTTGCCTCTCCCTCACGCGTTCCGCCTCCTCCTTCGCGAGCATTACCGCTTCGCAGAAGGAGGTGACGGCCTGCCATTTCCTCTCGCTCCGTACCATGGCCTGAACCAGGGCCGGACGCGAGAGATCACCGCCACCGATCGCCTCCACGAGGACACGGCGTTGCTCCGCCCAAGCCGGGCAGACCTCCACCGTATGCCCCACCGTGTCCTCAGGCCGATCCACACAATGGTGACACCCGGGTGTTTCCTCCCGCCTTATCCTGAACAGGTACCTCCCGAAGCACCCGTGTCCGGTGAGGACCTGCGTCAGGCGGAAGGTGAGGACGCCGTGACGCCTCTCAAGCCACTCCTCAAAGAGGGGTCTTATCGCCGCAATTGTGGCGTGCCCAGCGCGGGGTTGCGACAATCGCACCCTCCATGACGCCATGAGATCCCGCCGGAGCTCTGTCCGCTGTGCCGCGATTTCTTGCGGCATCGGAGTTAAGCCCCGGCGTTTCGCCTCCTCGCGCCACTCCCAGATGTGCGCGAGGACCTTTGCCTCCAGATCCCATGGCGGTAATCCGGCAAGGAGGCTCGCCGCCTCGCAGGAGACCGTGCGGTATCCTCGGGCCAGCCGGATGGCCATGACCCTCTGGGACGCGTTCAACCGGCGGGCTGGCCGCAGCCTCAATGAACGCGCCCACACCGGTGCCCCGTAAAGGGCCATGGACCGCACGATCCCCGCATAGAGCCTCCGGCAGGAGGCGTTTGGACCTCCCAGATTGGGCAGGAGCCGCTTCAAGGCAGCCCCGGCCCGGTCCAGTCTGGGAGCCAAACGTCGGAAATGTTCGACGAAATTCCACCGGCTGTCGAGGACGAGTCCCAGATACTTCATCGTCGACTCGACACCGATGTGAACCCCTCCCGCCATTACCTGGGAACCCGACGGTGGCGCATTCCGAGGACCATGAAAACCCATGGCCTCAGACTTGTGCAGGGCCACCTCGAGTCCCAGCTGCCGGATCCTGTCAACGATTGTCGCAACCCCGCGTGTCGCTAAATCGGCCGCCGCCTGGTACGACCTCCCCTGCGCCAGGACTAGCGTGTCGTCAGCGTAACAAATGACGCTGACGCCGCTAGGGAGGTCGGCGCGCAGCACCCAGTCGTATCCGATGTCCCACAGATGCGGCCCCAGGACCGAACCCTGTGGGACACCGCACGACATCTCTTGCCGGTTCCACTCTCCTTGGTGACCGGGGTAGATGACGGCCCTGTCCGTCAGATAGGCCTCGACCACACGACAGAGGTAGGTCGGCATCCGGTGATACCGGAGTGCCTCCCTGATGCAACTCCAGGGCAGGGTGTTGAATGCATTGGCGATGTCTAGAGACACCGCCAAGACGACCCCACCCCGGGCCACAGCATCCCCCGTTGTGAGGGCCCGCACGCGCATGATGGCGTCTACCGTAGAGCGCCCCCTGCGGAAGCCGAACTGGCTCTCCGCCAGATCCGGCCCCACTCTCACCAGCTGCCCGACGAGGCGGTCTGCAATGACTCTTTCAAAGAGCTTGCCCACCTCATCGAGCAGCACAATGGGCCGATACGCGGACGGAGAGTCCGCTGGGCGCCCCGGCTTCTTGATGAGGAGTGCGGTATTGCCCTTACACCGTATTATGTAATAATAATTGGTTCATAGTATTTAATTATAAATTAAATTGTAATTGTATTTTTGACTGATTTTCATTTAATATTGTTCTTGCTTTTACCATTTCAGTTTTTAACTTTATCTTTTCAATTAACATTTATTAAGCCTAATAATTTTATTATTAACATTAAAATTATCTATCAATAACTATAACTATTAATCGTAATTTATAAGTTATTTTCTAAATTTTATATTTGAATTTGTTGCTGTCCTAACAGGGTCCATAACTGTACAACAACTTTTATACACATTATGATATGCAAATAAATGAAATGAAATGATAGTCTTCAAATTGGATCACGCAGTTATGTTGCGTGGTGGGGGTAAGACTTCCCAGGGAGAGTTCTTCTACAGGGAGCATTACTATTTAAGATACTCACCACGGTGGGCACCTTGTCGTGATACTCGCGCTCATAGCTGGGGGGGCGCGTCCGCGTCAGGTCAGACTTGTGCACCGTCGCGTCACACGTCTCATGCTCCTAAACAAATGAATATGATTGTAATTTGCTGTAGATTTTATAGATAATGGGTGGTTCGTACCTAACTGGTGACCTTATTAAGTATCACCTAAAATCATTCCAATAAATGTGACTTTTAAAATTATTCCAATAAATGTGACTTTTAAAATTATTCCAATATATGAGACTTTTAATTTGGCTATGTATTATGGGTTTGGTCTTTGGTGAATTTATTTACTTAACTCTCATTGTTTTATTAGTTACTAGCTTCCGTCAGCGGCTTCGTCCGCGTGATATATTCATAAATTATAGCCTATGTTACTCAGTGATAATATAGCATTCTACTGGTGAAACAATTTTTAAATCGGTTCATTCGTTTTTGAGTTTATTAATTACAAACAAAATTTTAAAAATATTTTCTCTTTATATTAGTGTAGAAATATGACCGAAACATTTTATTTAAGGCACCTATTTTCGGGTTAATCTAAAAAAAAATTGGTATTGAATTCACTTTTGTGAATTTAATTTCGACTCTCACATTGAAGGTGCAGTTTTTCAGAAGTGAATCCATTAAATAAATTAAGTTATAAATAGATAACATTTCCACAATTTTCAACCTTATATCTTTATCTTTTAATTGATTTGTATTTCTACATCATTATTTTCCTAATCACTGCCCCTTCCATAAGCTAGTAAGTAACATGTTTACAAACGACTTCCAACGAACACTTACCTGTGCGTGTTGCGGGGAGGAGCCGCGTCGGGAGCCGCTACTCGACGACCTGTTGCTGGTCTCTGCACACACAAATAAACAATACAAACAATTAACTAACTGTTTCGATATAACGATTTAAATTGGAACGATTGGTGAGGGATCACAGGGCTAGGGTTATAGGGAATGTAGGAAACAAAATGTGAAAAAGTCAAATAAAGACGGTTTTAGAAGTCCTAAATTTTTTAAACTAACTTGTATAAGAATTTTTAACGATTTTTTAGAGATCATCGTTCTATTAATCTATTTATTTTCAAGTGTTATTCGAATATTGAGGAGCTCGTAGCTAAATACTAACAGCCGCACGGGTCGATCCATCAGGTTAAGGTATACTTGCCGGGGTTGGTCCGTGGATGGGTGACCATTTCTACATACCGAGACGCCTTCGTGCCCGGAAAGCACGTTAAGCCGTTGGTCCCGGCTGTCATTCGTGGATGTTTGACAGTCGTCAGAAACCCGAAAGTCTGACAAACAGTCTTACCAAGGGGTATCGTATTACCCAGTTACTGGGTTGTGGAGGTCAGATAGGCAGTCGCTCCATGTAAAATACTGGTATTCAGCTGCATCCGGTTAGACTGGGAGCCGACCCCAACATAGTTGGGAAAAGGTTAGGCAGATTGATTTTTTGTTATTCGAATATTATTACCTGCAATCGAGTGTCCCGGTAATACCCCACAAAATTCTACGTAACATGCAGCGTTATTAATTACAAATGAGAAACAAAATTATAAGGCCGCTTATAACGATAAAAAACTTTTTACAAAAAAAAAACAACCGACTTCAATTCAATTTCAATTTCGGAAGTCGGTGACAAAGAACGAACATTCAAAACCAAAGACACCGACTTCCGAAATTAAAGTTATTTTTCACTTTGTTAGTGTTTTTTTTTTGAAGTCGGTTGTTTTTTTTTTGTAAAAAGTTTTTATTTTTCACTTTTTAGTGTTGTGGTATCTACCCCACACAAATTCGAATACCACTAACTGCTATGTAAATAACAGTGACAGGAAGTTATCATATCATCCACATACTAAGTGGGAAAAAATACGTATTATTGAAGCTAACTCAAAAACTTCCCAAGCAAAGTTAATAAAATTTATATGGGACCACCTCTAAAGTATGATCTACCAAACAAAAAAAGAATCATCAAAATCAATTCATAATTGGCGGAGTAATAGCGTAACAAAAAAAAAAAAAAAAAAAACATACATCCGAATTGAGAACCTCCTCCTTTTGGAAGTCGGTTAAAAATCGGACGTATACAAGCGCTCTATATCAAGTAGAAATCTTATAAAACCTATTCCAACATAAACCTACGTAGCCACAACATCAATTAATAAAGAAAACCTTGTTGTTCGGTAGTTTGGCGCCTAAACAAATACTCGTGTGTTTGCAATTCGATCGTGTGGAATTAGCTCAGTCAATAACAACATCTAACATCGCAAACGCGCATGTAACTACGATTTTTTATATGTTGTTAGGTCCCCTGAGAGTGGTTTATACCCAATTTTGCTACCCTGAAATCCTTGTGCTACTCTCATGGTGTTCGAAAAACTGCGAAATCCTGGCACTTGTTTCAGTTTTTTGAAAAATATACCTTAAGGACGCGTTTTTAGGTATCTTTGTTTATTATTTTTGTAAAGCAAGCTAAATTTGATACAATCTGAGTCAACCCAAGCAGTCTAGGTCTATTGGTTGCGAAGATACAGCTAGTCAAAGTTGGGATTTTTTTTCAAAAAGTAAAAAATTCTCAAAAAAGTAAAAAATATTAAAGACCACGTTGTCTATCTACTTCTCTTTCTAGGTATATCTCTTTATAGGTTACAACAATGTGCAAGATGTTACAATTATTATATTATGGGTTCTCTATGTTTTGCCATTTGACTTACAAATATACATTTATGGGAGGCTTTTGTCAAGTAAATTAAATTATTAATTCAGTAGTTTCAATGTCAATTTTTTATTTTTTTTATTTATTTATAGGCAAATAAAATCATCATCATCATCAGTCTATAAATGTTCCCACTGCTGGGACACAGGCCTCCTCTCTGTGAGAGGGAGTGGGCCGTAATCCACCACGCGGGCCCAGTGCGGGTTGGTAGATGTCACATGTCTTCGAATTTTCGGTTCTAGGACATGCCGGTTTCCTCACGAAGTTTCCCTTCACCGTTTTGAGAGCAGTGGTGATGAAATAATTTACACAAAGTAAAGCGCCTGTCTGGGTTCGAACCTACAAATAAAATGCAATAGGTAATGTCTGTTAAGTACTAATAAAAATATTTAACGAAATGTAATAATGTCAATAATAAATAATAATAATGTCAATATGTTACTGACAAAAAAATTAAAAATCAAATTGACATTGTCCACAGAATTATTATTAATAAAGTCATCATACATTTATAGTCATGTTACAAGTATACAAATATTATTATGTCAAAGAACTGTCATTAAAATAGTCACTGAGACAGTAGTAACATTTCTATATTAATAATATGTTAAGTAATTTACGTTTGAAGTTTACCAAATTTAAACTTTTTATTGAGCAAGGTAACTTGGGCATACAAGAAAAGCTTTTTCTCATTAAAGCTCTAACTTATTTTTATTACGTAGTTTCCTATATTGACTTTTAAAAACTATTTCACAAAGAGTGATGTTTGTTTTAACAAATATATTTATGTATATTCGTAGTATGTACTCGTATTAGGATCGTAAAATTTTGACTACCGTGTTGTCGTCAGCAAATAGTACCATAGGATGCTTTATTTCCCTAGGGAGATCATTTATATAAGTTAAGAATTTCGCCAGTTATGTTTAAGTCCCATGTAATAGGGGGCTCCTATTAAGGGGGATACGTTAAGGTAACCCGCTAAATTCAAATTTTCTCAAATTTTTTGCCATTTGCAGGTAAGTGTTAAGTTGTATCTTGATTAAAATATGATTCGCGACCGTAACAAAAAATATGGCTTGACAGAATGAGGATCGGCAATACAACTCCTAAAGTTAGAATAATCCTAAAATATCATGATTTCATGAAATAGTCTAGGATTACATGAACTTAGAGAGTTGTATTGATGATTTTTATGATTATAATTCTATAAATAAATATTTGATACGGTCGCGAATCATATTTAGATCAACATACAACCTGACCTGCAAATTGCAAAAAACGTAAGGAAATTTGAATTTCGCGGGCTGCCTTGACGCTTTCGCCTTAAATTGAACTTATAACATAACTTGCGTAACGTGATTGTATACTGTATTATACTTCTCTGTCTACTGCTTCGGGTAAACTAGGCGTGATGTTGTGACCTTTAAAAACAGCATTATTTATTTAGCATCCCAGCAAACGTTTTCAAAAGCAGTCAGTTGCAGCGACTCATCCTTGACACCACTTGTTGTCAAAAGTTCGCATTGATATGCCAAGTTTGTTCAACATCAATATTTATAAAACAAATAGAGAACTCACAGAAAGTATTATATCCGTGAACATTTTTCAACTTCCGTAATAGTAATTATTCTAAAAAAAAACAGTGGCACTGGACAATAAAATTGTGCAGGAAATCTTGTATATAACATTGGTCCGTAACCTTATGTTCACAAAGAGCACAATCGCGTTCAGAAAAAAATTATACTTTCAAAACTTTTAAAGTAAAAATACTTGCAAGGAACATTGATCCGTAACGTAATATAAATAAAGAGCTCAATCGCGTTTACAAAAATGAGGTGTCGGTAACGATGTCGCGAGTTAAATTGTTTTTTCCCATCTCAAAAATGCCCAACGCGCCTAAAGAAGTTTTCACTTCAAAAATAATGTTGTTGGTCTGTAATGTAACATACATATAGCAGTAGGTACCTACAAATATCTTATGGCGTGTGGCCAAAATTGGAACTAACGACGCCAGCTTGTTTTTTCAAAACATTTAACACAGCAATTACAAAAACGTTTACCAACAGCGCCCATGGACAGTCAATGTCATTCGAGCGCCAAAAGATCCTGGTAGCAGTGTATATGTTGCAACCAACTAGCATAATTATGTCTTTCAGTTAACAGTCTAGGCTTTGGAACTACTTCCAAAGCCTAAACTGTTAATTGAAAGGCATTCCCCGGCCTCTACCACGGCACCAGTCGCTTCGCTCGCTCGGCTCGCGCGCCGTTGGTCACAGTTCTAACCTAACCTAATCCATTTCTTCAGGGTGCCCCGGCTTAGCTACTGCGACCAATTCGGTCGCGAGTAGTTGGTCATAGTTCCAAACTAACCGTTATACTAGGCTGTTAATTGAAAGGCTAATTAGGGTACTTGACAGCGACATGATTAAATACATACATAAACTACCGTCTTTTCCCATGGCTGAAATTACAGAACGCCAGCTGTTTCGATCCTTAACAAAAGTAGTATGCTCCTTTTGTTAAGAAATAAAACAAACCTTATAATATACAATATATACATAATTATACACCCAATTAAACACATCTAATAATTTATAATAATATTGAATTGCTACTTAGCCCTCTTCCTCTCTCCTAATTCTGCTGTGCCCGACATTATACCATCTATGTAATACATATGGAATGCAATAAAGAATTGAGTATTGAGTTTCGTATGCGTAAAAATATATCCGAGATTTTTTTCTTAATTGTATATAGCTCTGTCTATCAGAGCTATACTTAAAAACTATGATAATTGTATTTTAAATGCATTCGGTTTAAAATATTTTATTTCGGTTTATTCATCAACTCCGTGATTTTCTGCGAGAAAACTTAATTTCGAATATTATTAACGCAACGGCTAAGCACTGCAGAGGTGCTTGAAAAAATTAAGCCTCATTATTTTAAACTTGGTTCTTGAACTTCACCTCGATTTTAAGACCACTCTGACTTTACAAGGTGAAAGTTAAGTAAAAAATAAATAAACTTTATTCTCATTGTGTTGTCTAGCTCATTTTACTTAAGAAACCAAGACACATGTCTAAAGTAATTAGCAAACAAACCATTACCTATTTAGTCAATATAGTCCAGTAGCTCAATGTCGCAACTCATGAGTTATAATTTCAAACCGCTATAAACCTGGATTTTCAAGAAAAATTTGAGTTATTAACAAGAATTAGGTAAATGGAAATAAACAGGATATCTACATTCAGCAATTCATTGACTGCGTTATGCCTTTTTAACCGACTTCCAAAAAGGAGGTTATAATATGTTCGTAGCGTATGTTTGTTTTTTTTAATGTATGTCCACCGGTTTCTCCGTCATTTGTGGACTGATTTCAAAAATATTTTTTTGTTTGAAAGGGTATGCTCTCAAATTGGTCCCATATAAATTTTATTAACTTTGCTTGGGTAGTTTTTGAGTTAACTACAAAATATGTATTTTTTTCCCACTTAGTATGTAGATGATATGATAAGTTCCTGTCACTGGTAGCAGGTAGTGGTATTCGAATGTGTGTGGGGTAGGTACCACAGCTAAAAAGTGAAAAATAACTTTAATTTCGGAAGTCAGTGGCAAAAAACGAAAATACAAAACCCAAGACACCGACTTCCTAAATTAAAGTTATTTTTCACTTTTTATTGTTTTTTTTTTTGGTTACCACAAATCCAAAAATTGTTTTTCCTAATTAAAATATTTAAAAGCAGCTATTAAAGCTGTTGAAATATAATACATATGAAATTGATGAAAAATGTGCCGTGTAAATAAAATGATAATAAAACAGATACTGGTGCCGGACGGCACCGCCCGGATTGTAATTAATATACGTTTTGGACATATTGGTAAATATTACGACTGTTGATTGAATGCGCGGTATGAATGATTTTAAATTGCAGTTTATTTTTCATGGTTTCGGAAATGATCCGTGCCAACGAAACGACTAAAACCTAGGAGTTTCTAAATGCTACCACGTATGCTACAGGAGAGATCAATCCGAATAGAGGAACTGCGACATATCACCTACCATCGGTGTAACGGATGGGTTCCCAACCGGTTGGGCGCGACCCCTTGGGGGACGTAGATTGACAGATATTCCAAAAATAAACTATAGTAAAAAAATTAAAAATATATTAAGAAAAAGAAAGGAAAGGAAGAAATATTTAGAAAAGTTTAAGGCTAGATTTCAAAATACTAACGTTTCATAAATAGTTAGGTACTGTATAATGAGCTTTAGCTTTTCTACATAAGTCGACAAAATAAGTTTTCCTATTTCTGTATGGTAAAATAGAAAAACCAAATCTAATAGAGGCGGGGCTTTTTAAATTTTCGATCTCGCTTTGTTCGCTCTTGCATTCTATATCATCTTAAGCGTTTCTACATACGTCTACAAACTACCTCCTTTTTCTGTATGAATGACATTATATACCTACAATTTTCTATATTTTTTAAATCAAATTAGATTTGTTACAGCTGTAGTGGCAATCATGTCATTTGGTTTAAATAGGTTCTTATTTTTATTATTTTGTTTATCTTTTATATTATTATTTTCTTTTATATTTTGTGAATGTGAGAACGTTGTAGGCTGTAAACTTGTGAACCATTTTTTATTTTACTAAGTACCTGGTACTTGTTGATAGGCCTATACTGTCCTCCCATACCTATTAACACAGTAATTTGAAAACATTGTAGAAACAATTTATGTTGAAAAGAGTAACCGTGGAATTTCTTGCCGGCTCTTCTCCATAGGAAGCGACCAATTGGAACCGTGCACCTAGCTTCTGACGTTTCATAAGTGCCCTTGTAGGTTTATGTGAAATAAAATATTTTCATTTTGATTTTGAATGGTCAAAAGAAAAATGTTACGTAGGTATATTGTGCAAAACTATTTGAGCTCGCTTCGCTCGTTCTTACTTCGCATTCAAATAATTCTTAAGTTTTTCTGCATAACTCGACAAAGTACCTAACTCCTTTCTCTGCTTAAATGATAAAATAGTTATTTATACAACTGCTTTAATACCTAATTATATACAGTTGCATACAAGACTTTGTCTACACCCATGATATGAAGCCTCTATAAAAGGTTCTGAAACCATTGGGTGTTTGTAATTCTAGATCAAGAATAAAAAAAATCCCACGAAATTCAGTACAAGTGCACGTATGAGTGTCGCCTGCACCAGCACATCACCGCACATGCGTGCACCGGGTGCTGTTGTCCCCTCGCTGTCGCTTCAACGTTGAAACGAGTTGCATAATGAAATTTAGTACAACATTATAACACTCATTTGGATGATATTATGGTTACTATGACACTGACTGTTTTAATGTTGGCAATAAGCTAACCGTTTCAGATACTTTTATAGAGATTTTATAGTATGGGTGTAGATAAAGAACATTTTACATATCCAATAGGGTGCAAAAAATTTTGAACTCGCTTTCTCTCTTTCTTATATTATTAAGCTTAAAGTCGACAAAGTAACTCGGGGGGCGTAGTGATTTTAAAGGAACGTTAGAAAGGGAAGGGGGGTATGTTAAAGGGTTGGGAAACCCTGATCTAACGGGATACATGCACATCAGACAACTATTACACTGTTTAGTTTCAACGATATGCATCCCAAATTAAGGCCTTTGTATTCGATTGATCTTGAGGCCACACACGGTACGGGTTTTGATTCAAATCAGACGGATCTCAAAGTAGAACTGAATATTTCCTTATGACGAATAGCGAATGTACCGTGGGTTTTCAGTCAGTAGGTTTCAAGCCAGGTGTCGGGGGTGAACAGCAGCAGTAGTCACCCCCTTTCAATTACTGTAAGGGTTACACAGTGACTCACCGCGGTTGTTATCTCGCAGCTCTCCTGCGCCGACGCTGTTCCCCAGCCCGGGCATGCCCGCCATGCCGCCCGCTACGCTAACCACTCCTCCATGTCATCGTCTGAAACAATACAAAATATCACTACTAAACAAAAATAATTACAAAGAAAGTGCATACAATAAACGTATTTGTACAGTTCATCATCATCATCATCGGCCTATAAATGTTCCCACTGCTGGGACACAGGCCTCCTCACTGTGAGAGGGAGTGGGCCGTAATCCACCACGCGGGCCCAGTGCGGGTTGGTAGATGTCACATGTCTTTGAATTTTCGGTTCTAGGACATGCCGGTTTCCTCACGATATTTTCCTTCACCGTTTTGAGAGCAATGGTGATGAAATAATTTACACAAAGTAAAGCGCCTGTCTGGGTTCGAACCTACGACCTACAACTCGTAAGTCGCGGCCGTTACCACTGGGCCACCACTGCTCTTCACATTTGTACAGTTACGAGCATAAATATATTGCTGTTGACAGTTCGGCAATAATATCTGATTTCATGATTAATTAATATCTGTTCTCAAGAAGACACATGTGGTCATCTGTGGAAGGCATATACAAGTAGCGGCATAGATATGTGTCATCCAAGAAACACCCAAACAATCTAACGAAATATGGAACGTAAAGGATACCGCATCGGCTTCAAAAAGATGTGTTACCTCTCCGAGTGCATAAATATCAGACATGTGTAGCGTTACCACATATATATTTGCTGTCTCCTTGAGAACAGATATTAATGACCGAATCATGAAATCAGATATTTTACCGAACTGTCCATAACAATAACAGTTAAATATTTACACTCGTGACGGTGCTTTACTTAAAATATTTTGCATTTTTTTTTGGTTGAGAAATTAACAAATAACTTCTCCCGCTCTGGGTGGAGCGGGAGGGCGTGTCAGACTCTTACTGACTAAAATCTACCCGTGTTCCTTCAGTTGCTATGTTGCCGGGGGCCGCGGTTTCCCTTTCGGACTTCCCCACAACCCCGGCAGGCATCGGCCCTAGCGCCCGTCAGTCCTGCTCACATCTCTTTGAGGCGCGCGTGGAACATAACGCGCCGTCAACCCGGGCCTGGTCCTTATTGGACGGCGAGCAGCCCATTGCTCACCGTCCACAAGCGCGCGCCTACGGTGGCCGGGAATCGGCTTGTGACTCCCGACGCCCAGGGCGTCTCCTGCGGTGGTTAGGGGCGTGAGAGCATGAAATTTGCCTCTCCATCACGCGTTCAACCTCCTCCTTCGCGAGCATTACTGCTTCGCAGAAGGAGGTGACGGCCTCCACAAGCCTTGCACAAGGAATTTTGCCAGAAACGTATCTGGGATAATTATCTGAAGGCCATATCAATATTTGATCGTGTTATTTGTGCGGGAATAAAAACCCCGTAACACACCAGCCAAGGGTTGAATCACTGAGCCTACTGAGCTGAATAAAAAATTTAAACCTATCAACTGGCGAGATGAATCATTCACTTTTTTTTTAAGGAGTGTCTGTGGTGTTTCTTGCCTGTTCTTCTCCATAGGTACCTACTACGCTTTGGAATGGGCAACTAGCTTCATATTTCTGACTGACCGACCCCTTGACAATTCAAAAGTGCCTGTAATTGGTTCAATTGAAATATATGTTTTAGTTTCAGTTTAAGTTTTCGAATTATTTATTTAAACATAGTAGCACACAGCAATACTGAAGCGGAATGAAACTCGGTAGAATGTTTTAAAAAAAGTGGTGACACTCCGGGAGTGCCGACAGAAATGATAATTTGAATAAGATCGCCTTGGTGGAAGAAAAAAACTTGTACACAACATTAGTCCGTAACTTTAAGTAAATAAAGAGCACAATCGCATTTAAAAAAAATACATTCGAAACCTTTAAAGTAAAAATACTTGCATATAACATTGATCTGTAACGTAATAAAAATAAAGAGCATAATCGCATTTACAAAACCTTTAAAGTAAAAATACTTGCATACAACATTGATCCGTAACTTAATATAAATAAAGAGCACAATCGCTTTTACAAAAATGAGGTGTCGTCATAGTGTCGCGAAATAAATGGTTTAGTCTTAAAAATGCCCAACGCGCCTAAAGAAGTTTTCACTTCAAAAATCACCGTTTATAAATCAAACGTTCACAACTATAAATAATTTACCTATTTAGTTTGCTAACTTTACTAAATACGTAACTATCAAACGGAATCCAGCAAAACATTCAGTAATTTTTACCTGTTGCATAGTTTGAAAGTTATTCAAATGTGGTAATAAATTTCCACTTCAATGCCGACCAAAACTATTTGCTAACTAAAAGCTGAAATATTTAATGTAAAATAATTACCTACTTGTATATGAGATCTACATATTGTAGTCAGTAGAAAAAAGATTTTCGTCATTTGGGCCAAAACACTTTTCCTTTTTCTCAAAGACTAGCGATCCGTCCTTGCTACTCAAGATTTTTATAACATGACCAAACTTCGAGATTTCGTTACTCTATGCAAGTTTAATATTAATGTATAATACACAAACCTTCCGGAATAAATTATATAAATTATCCTCGTTCCGTTGTCGTCTCGTCCTCGTTGGTCTAGTGGTCGCAATTGCTACTGCTGAGCATGAGGTCCTGGGTTCGATTCCCGGGTCGGGCAAAGTGTTATTGGGTTTTCTGTCTGGAATTTCTCAGTAGCAGCCCGGAGTCTGGATTTGTGCCCGGTTGATGGCAATAGGCTTGCCCCCTATTACATGGGACTTAAACATAACTGGCGAAATGTGGGTGTACCCACTACAGGTACACCTCTGCCCAACCCTTCGGGGAAATAAGGCGTGATGTTATGTTATGTAAATTATGATGAAAACCGCATTAAAATTGGTTGCATAGTTTTGAAGAACAACGCAGTCACACAGACAGACACGAAAAGCGACTTTAATTTGTAATATGTAATATATATCTTAGCTATCTTTACTTTATTTGCTTATACAAAATTCTACGAATAAGCTGCCTATTACATATTGGATTATCGTCGACAGGGGTATATTTCTGCCTACCCAGTAAAGTCGTCGTCCTTAAGATGAAATAATTAATTATTTTAATTGGTTTCTCAAGCAAATACTTGCAGCGATAATTTGCATAAACTTCTAATACTTCTTAATGGCGCGTCGTAGCAGCGTAGCACCGTAGCGTCGTAGCTATTCGCTACGCAGCTACGACCGTAGCTTATTCGTAGAATGCGATTTCATTTCTTAATATTTTATAAGTTTTATTTTTCAGAAAGGTAATGATCATATCTTCTACTTCATTATATTCATTCACTGACAGACAAACGTACAGCCTAAAACACTGGGTCTACAGGCATAAAATTTTGCACAAGACTTCCTTAAGGGGGGTATTACACTATCATATCTATGATCATAGATTTATGATCAAAGATATAATGAAATTGTAATATATTCCCCTTAGGATATTACACTATCATATTATATCATATACCTATCTACGAAGCTCACAAATTACCTATAATTTGTCTATTTTACAATTTCATTATATCTTTGATCATAAATCTATGATTATTATTATACATACATAACATCACGCCTTGTTTCCCCGAAGGGTTGGGCAGAGGTGTCCCTGTAGCAGGTACACCCACATTTCGCCAGTTATGTTTAAGTCCCATGTAATAGGGGGCGAGCCTATTGCCATCAACCGGGCACAAATCCAGACTCCGAGCTGCTACTGAGAAATTTCAGATAGAAAAACCCAATAACACTTTGCCCGACCCGGGAATCGAACCCAGGACCTCATGCTCAGCAGTAGCGCTTGCGACCACTAGACCAACGAGGCAGTCTATTAATATAATTATTATTATAATACCCCCTAATTGTGCTATTTTTGAGATTAAACGGATATGATCATATTTGTACACATGCTGTCAAATAAGATCCCTTAACTATAGTCATAGACAATATGAATCATATGTAGTTATTATATCGTCATAGGTTCTTCATATAAAAATTACTTATACATCTCTGATCATATTTCTATGATAGTCTAATATGGCCCTAACGAAAGCAAAATTCATCTCATATAGGAGCTAAATAGAGGATGAATGTTTGTATGGAAGTTCATAATTTTTGTCGATGGGAACTACCATCACGGCTTGTAATTTTTATTAGTATTAAAAAAGACCGTTCTGTTGGTTCAATATTTTAACATTAAAATATATCAGAAATGATGAACGTTTGGTATATAGGGAAGAGATAAATGCGTTTACACTTTTCGTTGAAGGCTCATTATTAATGCTTGCTTTAACTAGAAAATAATGATATAATAATCATCATCATCTCAACCAAAAGTTGGAACATGGAACTGATTATTGAAAAAATTTTAGTGCATACCTTTTACAAATGTAAAACGAGAAGTGTACGATATATTAAAATGTCGTAACCCCTGTTAATAGAATAATAAAGATATATTTACACACGTATGACGTAGGGTTGAAGGTCCCTGCGATGACAATTACGTGCCACTGCGAACGAATCTACAGCTATGTGACAACCCTCGCGTACTCTCACTTAGACGAGTAATTAATTATGTTCACACCCTGTCGATTTGTAGGGCTGTAACTTGAGACATTGCAGTAAGGTGATTGTGTTTTTTTTTATGAAGGATGTATAATTTAGAAGTTTAAAACACCTTAGATCTCGTCATTCGTCTTTTTATCTCCTTCTCTGTCCTTAATGTAACGTTGCATATTAATAGTGGTAGTTATTCGTGTACAAAATAATAACACTTTTAGGATGTTGTTGGAGCTGCCGAGATGCTGTAGTGCGTCCGGCATGTTTATGGAGGCTCAGATTGATGGCTTTCATGCTATCATGAGAAAGAGAGCGGCCTCCATATTGCACCGTATCCGAACAAGCTCCAACAGCATTCTGAAAGTAATAGCGGACCGGTTAGACAGTACTTTTCTTAGACACAGGATCGCACTCCATGTGTCAATTTGATGTCATTTGTTTTATTTTTGTGGTTTACTAACATAGTTCCAAAGTACTTACTAATACAAATATGGATGATTCTGTAATGGATAGTCTGAAATAAAGTTATTCTATATATATGTCGGATCCGGTCATTAGTACGGACACGAAACGAATCGCAAGCGCGCCACTGGCGACATCAAGAGTGAACTACCTACAACAAAAAAGGCGCGCTTCTACAGAGTCGTGATGTTTGAAGGCCACGGCGAGGAGGACATTCAGCCTCGGGTCGCATTGGAATCAAGATGTCACGGAACTGTTCTCGATTCGTTGTGCTCAGTAATTGTGTTAGTTGTAATTTTGTGATCATTGTGTTAATTGGTGATTTTAATAAACGCCGTCGCACCCAGTGTGTGTATAATTTAGCTAGTGTGATTCATTTGATAGTAAATTATAATGTGATCTGAACTGCAAACTGTTTTTCTATTGCGCATTTACCAACACTACCCACACTACGCCCACAGTAGTTAAAATATCGCTGATAATAACGAAAGTCACATACCCGTCTCCGACATATATATAATAGTTCAAGCCGTGGTCAAAAATATCAGCAAGGAGGTTACAGGGTTGACTATACCTGGGTACAACGGACGTTCATTTAAGTGAGATGCCAATCGTGGAGGCTATTGTAACGTATTTTTGACCTATTTCGGACACATAATGCGAAGGGGAGATAGCAGCCTTGAAAAGCTGGTCATTGTTGGCAATACCGAAGTAAAGAGAGCACGAGGCCGGTCGCCAACACGATGGTCCGACCAAGTAAAAGATGCTTACGTCCTCAAGCAAATCACAGCAGGTGGTGATGGCATCTTTGGACCGGAGTCGATGGAGGCAGATTGTTGGCATAGAGGGGTCCACTGACCATGATCCTCAATAATGAGGGACCGATTGAAGAAGAAGTTTATTAAGTTTATGTTTGAAAAAACTTTTTACAAAAAAAAACAACCGACTTCCAAAAAACACTACAAAGTGAAAAATAACTTTAATTTCGGAAGTCGGTGTCTTCGGTTTTGAATTTTGTTTTTTGTCACCGACTTCCGAAATTAAAGTTATTTTTCACTTTGTAGTGTTTTTTGGAAGTCGGTTGTTTTTTTTTTTTGTAAAAAGTTTTTATTTTTCACTTTTCAGTTGTGGTACCTACCCCACACAAATCCGAAAGCCATTACCTGCTATGTAAATAACATTGTCAGGAACATATCATCCACATACTAAGTCGGAAAAAGTACGTATTATTGAAGCTAACTCAAAAACTATCGAAGCAAAATTGATAAAATTTATATGGAACCATTTCGAGAGCATATCCTTTCAAACAAAAAAAGAATTTTCAAAATCGGTCCACAATTGAAGGAGAAATCAGAGAACATAAAAAAAAAAGATAGTTGCGGTGAACATATCGACACTGGAAATTTCAAATGTCGTAAAGGACAGGGAATACAATGTCCTTTACGACAATTGAAATTTCCGGTATCGATTTAACCTCCTCCTTTTTGGAAGTCGGTTAACAAAGAAGAACGAAGAAGATTGTAACGTACCGCTACGGCTTCCCTTAATTTTTCTTATCAATTAAATTATACGATGCCATAAAAGGGATGAGGTCTGGGTCAAATAAAAGAAATCTATTTAGTCCGTCAGTCAGATAATAAAAAAATATTAGACACGTATTTTTTGCTTTATCATATTGATAAAAAATTTCTTGGATAAAACGCATTGAAGTTGAGTGGGGGTCGCTACGTCACAAGTAAGTATAAAATCTACATACTCGTGAGGTCATGGCACATTTTAACTCAATGTATGGCCGTAATCTTTTGATGACGCAAAAAAAGAAAAAATACGTGTCATTGTGTTAGTCGTAATTTGTGATCATTGTGTTAATTGGTGATTTTAATAAACGCCGTCGCACCCAGTGTGTGTATAATTTAGCTAGTGTGATTCATTTGATAGTAAATTATAATGTGATCTGAACTGCAAACTGTTTTTCTATTGCGCATTTACCAACACTACCCACACAACGCCCACAGTAGTTAAAATATGCCTGAAAATAAAGAGAGTCACATACCCGTCTCCGACATATACATATAATCAGCCTATAATGTTCCCACTACTGGGAAACAGGCCTACTCTCTACGTAAAGGAGTGGGGCTGAACCTAATCCACCACGCGGGCCCAGTGCGAGTTGGTAGATGTCACATGTATTCGAATTTTTTGGTTCTAGGATATGCCAGTTTCCTCACGATGTTTTCGTTCACCGTTTTGAGAGCAGTGGTGATGAAATTATTTACATAAAGTGGCCGACCTCAGTTCAAACCCACGACCGTAAATCGAGGCCGTTAACACTGGGCCATCTTGTTTACATCGTCAAAATTACCTTGAACTGTTGCTCAATACCTACAAAAAGATATCTACATAATTATAGATATTTTCTGACAAGTACTGTCCTTTTCTCACCTTGAATCTACAGCTGGGGTAGCTCCAGACTAAGATCTATTTCAATTTACTAGAGATTGGAATTTAACTTGATTTCTGCAAAGGTTACGGCGACAGTTACTGTTGCTGTAAGTATTAATAAAACGATACCTACCAAAAAAATAAATAACCGACTTACAAAAAAACACGACAAAGTAAAAAATTGCTTTAATTTCGGAAGTCAGTGTCTTTGGTTTTAAATTTACGTTTTTTGCCAACTTCCGAAATCAAAGTAATTTTTTACTTTGTAGTGTTTTTTTAATTTAAGTCAGTTGTTTTTTTTTTTGTTTGTTTGTAAAGCACTTTCTAGTTGTGGTATCTACCCCACACAAATTCGAATACCACTATCTGCTATGTAAATAACAGTGACAGGAACTTATTATAGCATCATCCATATCGAGTAAGCGGGAAAAATACGTATCTATTATTGAAGCTAACTCAAAAACTACCCAAGCAAAGTTGATACAATTTATATAGGACCTCTGAATACCTACCAAACAAAGAATAATCATCAAAATCAATTCATAATTAGCGGAGTTATCGCGTAACAAACATACGAAAAAAAGAACATGATGTCGAATTGAGAATCCCCTCCTATTTGAAGTTTATTAAATACTGAACAATTTAAAAATATTCATAAAAGCATGTGCTGTTTCAGTACAAAATGCAAATAAATGCTGCTTTGTTGCTATTTAAAAAAAAACGGCCAATGCGTGTTGGACCACGCACAATGAAGGGTTCCGTAGTTGTGATGAATTTATCCGAAAAACAAACTAAACTTTGTAGTTAAAAAACTTGTTCTCCGATACGGAATGTATGGGAAAACATGTTTTTGCAACTGCAAATATAAGTTGGTCGATTATTACTCGTTAACTTGTAGAGCCTACTTAGCTGTGATAGTTTTTCTTTTAATTTCGTTACATAAACTACTGCTGTGATTTTTTTCACACATCCAAAACCAACCATTTAGCTGGCAGGGGGGGGGGGGGACACTTGACTCTAACAAAAATTAGCACTTTAAAGCTTAATATTTCGCAAACGGATTCCTGAATCCAAAAATGATTTCCACATACAATGTTTTAAAAGGACCTTTCCAATAATGTCCCATACAATGGGATAGAAAAAAAAAGAACATCACCACTTTACGTATAAGGTACCTCCCTAAAAAAAAACTGTGTCGGCGTAATTAATTTGTATATCCATGCCAAATTACAGCTTTCTAGTACTAAGAGTCTCGGAGCTAGACCGCGGACAGACAGACAGATGGACATGACGAAACTATAAGGGTTCCTTGTTTACTACGGAACCCTAAAAAAAAAGTTATTTATTTCTACGATTTTAGTACCCACCGATACGCCAATTAATTAGAAGTCAACCTGAGGCCTGGACAAAGTGACATTCTATCAGCGATTAAGATGATGGAAAACTACCGAAAAGCTATCCCAATCCCGCTAAAAGCGATTGCCACTTAGATAAAATTTTCCCAAAATAATTATTTTTGCAAAACGTATGTATGTGTCAGCGTGCCAGCCCTGATTCACACCGTATACCGTGCAGGCAGTCAATTAAATAAAATTAAAAACTTACCTCGCACGAAGCGCGTGACGCGACGGTATTTATATTACGCATTTACTTTATATGATACACTATTTCATTGATATTTTACTGTGGTAAAAGGTCAAAGTCATGAGTTGACTTACAATTTAAGCTAGAAGAATTCGCTTGCATCATTCGTTATCAAAATGTAGACGCTGAGATCTTTTATAATCTGTTTAAGCGTGATGTTAATTAGATTAAATTCGGGGTGAGAGCCTGGTGGTCTGTCACACGGTATCCTAGTATGGACGCCAGTCTCTCGCAAAGGTTCATATTTTATGCATTTTTGTCAAAACGCTATAATTCTTGTCTCTATGTTTGAAGAGATAAATAAAAAAATTGTTACTTACCTATTACGAAGTTATAGGTACTAATATACGTATTGGTATTGTGAGTTTGTATGTAGGTGGTATTTCCGGAACCCCCGATACGATTTTGAAAATTCTTTAGCTATTGCAGTATACCCGAATTGCTTTAGCGTAGCAATGAATGCGAGCGAGCGTGGAATATGGCGCCCTCTAGAGGACATAAATTCATGAACTAAAAAAAACCGGAGTCACACGTAATCTGTTCGATTTATGCCCTAACACGTGTGACTCCGGATTTTTAATTTGTCTGTCTGTGATACCTTTTTAGTTGACTTTTTTGTCGTAGTTAGTTTTTATAACTTTTATTTTTATTGTAAAAACTAATCATTGTATCCAAAACCCACCAATATAATTGAACTTACTTGGCTTGCTACTTCGGTTTCAGTAACAAGGTTCACTATATAGTACAGTATCTACGTCAGGGTGTCAAGCCAGTCGGGCACACTGCTCCACTCGAGCACAGCCGTCAGTTAGGGTGGACGCCCCACATTTCGTCCGTCACTATACTTTTACGAGAGATCTATCCGAGGTTTATAACTGTAACAGATGTTATTTGATGGCAAATAAAAATTACGTGTTATTGATTAATTTTGGATTTTATTGTGTTTTGCTAGATATTGTTGTTATTGACGTTTCAATCTCAGAAGGTCACTTGGCCAGATCCACGATGGATCTAGTGACGATTGTTTTTTTATTGGATCTCAGGATTTCAAGACGTGGATCTAATGAAATATTATTTTTTCAAAAGACCCGTGAGCCAGACTCATGATGAATCTCATTCAACCTACATGATGAGTCTTTTTGACATGAGCAAATATCGTTCAATCTCAGAAGATCCTTTGGCCAGATCCATGATGGATGATCTAGTGACGATTGTTTTCTCATTGGAAAGTGCATTGAAAGAGACTCCCGACTGCTTCTTCTTGGATTCGGATCGGGCAAAGTGTTATTGGGTTTTTCCATCGGGAATTTCTTAGTAGCAGCCCCGAGTCTGGATATCTGCCCGGTTGATGGCAATAGGCTCGCCCCCTATTACATGGAACTTAACACGTTCAGTGCTGGGAGCACTCCTGCAGGGTTCACTCAAGTCGTATATAGGATGCCGGGAGCCCTCATTTTAAATGTAGGTTTTTCTTACCGAATTCGTTATATATTTTAACAAGATTTCAAACCTAATCCCTGCGATACTCCTCGAGGGTTAGTTTTAGCGCAAACATAATGCCAGTGACCCTCCTGGAGTCAACGTGGAGTCAAAAGTGTTAAACATAACTGGCTAAATCTGTATGTACTATGGGTACACCTCTGTCTAACCCTTTGGGAACACATGTGTAATGTTATGTATTATTTGGCCAGGTCTTGACTTTTATTAAAAGACTTTCCTCCACTGTCGTCTAAAACAAATGCCTACGTCACAGACCGCCTGTAGCCTAGTGCATTCGAAGGCGGTACATTAGTCGATAACACTGGTACTGATGTCTGTCCTCACAATGTTACTTTGCGTTGTTACCGACAGACGATAGTGCCAGGGAAGTTTATTGACACTAATATTAGTCTGTTCTGTACTAAGGTTTAGGCAGTAGGTAGGTGAAGGTTTAGTTACGTGAAGGGTTAGTAACTCTATTGTGTAGCTTTAGATGATTAGAGTATGCTCGTTATTATTAGCCGTATTTTAAACTCAAACCATTTATTTCAATTAATTACAGGCACTTTTGAATTGTCAAGGAATCGGTCGGTCAGAAATATAAAGCTAGTTGCCCATTCCAAAGCGTAGTAGGTAGGTACCTATGGAGAAGAACGGGCAAGAAACTCCACGGACACTCTTTTAAATAAAAAATTGTTACATCATTCATGTTGAAATTGTACATATAAGAACAATGTAGAAAGACGTGCACGTGAAAAGCGTTCGTAAAAAAAGATAAAACAAAGAAAAATTCAAAAATTTAAATAAATTTAAAAAAGATGACCAGTCCCAACTGACGGCGCCCGTTCACGAACATGACGCATGGATTAGCACTGCTTTAACTACTGTGGGAGTACTGTGGGTAGTGTTGGTTACTGCGCAATAGAAAAACCGTTAGCAGTTCAGATCACATTATAATTTACTATCAAATTAATCGCAGAAGCAATTCAAACACTGTAGGTACACGACACAAATTCGGAACGCGCGACAGTTTCAAAACGTCTTCACTGCTTGATTGCCGTCCATGAACTCTGCTCAGCTCCGGCCGGTCCGAGGAGCGTTATGTTGTAGACTCTATCAAGCGACGCTAGGCGGCGCTGGCGCTCCGATTAGTCAAATCATGACGTATTTCCGACTTAATATGTAATAATAAGATATGACGCAAAGAAGAATTGCAAACAAAAATGAACAAGTTGAGGGAAAATATGCGTCACTTCACACACACACACACCCTAATATTCATCGTTATTGTTTTTTTTTCAAAAAGCCAATAATTAATTGCCTGACAGTACCTCATGCTCAGCAGCAACGCTTGCGACCACTAGACCAAAGAGGCAAAATAATACTCCTCAACAAAACCTGTCAAAACTATTACTTATACTTATCTGTTCCCTGTGGAATAGGCATTAAAGGCATTACCCACTTGTTACCAACTACAAGACAGGCAGCCATAAAATACAATAGACGTGGATATATTTAGTAGCGCTGAACGCAGAGTCACGTTCTCTGTGTTCAGCGCTCGGTGTGGCAACACGACATGTTCGGATTCGCGACAAGTCAATCGTCATCCTGAGGATGACTCGTTGAGAGGTCCATTGTCCGCATTTCTCAACGAGACACCTGTCGACCATATTTTAAAAAACTTAGTATTCTCATAGCACCTAGCCTTTATGTGGTAGTACTGTAAAGTAATTTAAAAAAATATGTTTTTGACTATGAAACTGACGAGGACAGAAGGGAAAATTCGCGAAGGACCAAGTCTGTAGGTACCTTTGTAATTACTTTCCAGTTCCTTTTTGTTTCTACGTACGTACAGAAATGTACAGTTATTAAAATAACCGCAAGTCTATTTATAAACACTTTATTACAAACGTTTCAAGATGACTATGATATTGTGTTCCATGGTATCCGATACTCGCAGATTATGTTTAATTAACTCAAAGAACAGGCACCCTTCAATTCTGTTAGAAAGAGACAAAACGTTGTTCAACTCGTGACATTTCTATATTTTGTAACGAATATCCAAAATAGCTAAGGGCCCGTACACACGTACCACAAACACACCAATAATCACAATCACACCACAACGACAACACGTGGACGGGCGCTAATTTGTTATAAAAATGAATAGTTTATTCACTCGGAACACATTTGACTGTCAAAATTAACGTGTAGGTGATACCGACCACATTGAGGCCACATCGCAGCCACACCGCAACCACCAATGAGACCGCGCACTAGCAGCCGGCCACATCGCAAACAATGATTTATCAGTCTGTAAAAACTAGCCACAACGTAAGCACACTGCCGGGGGTTCGAAGAAAACCGATAGGGACATCGCGGCCCCTGGCAACAGGGCAACCGAAGGAAGCACATCTCAACTACTTGCGACGACGCAACCACGACGCAACTCCAAGAAGTTGCAGCGACACATTGACACGTAACCACATCTTACCCACATTCTGTCACTGCGATGTGGTTTGGTTGTGACATGTGTGAACGGGCCCTAAGATCTCTTCCTGATAAAACTTAATTATCGGAAATATCCAATGTTTTTATTACGTTTGTTTATTTACTTGACTTCTGATTTCTGACAAGGATTTCCAATTTGAGAACATCTCTAGATTTTTACTGGACTATCATGCATAAAGTATCTACAGTTCTATCACTCATGAGTTTCGAAGGAAAATTATACTTAAGACAACGTCATTAGAATGATTCATACATAACATCGGTTCAACAATAAACCATAATCTCTAAATGGAAGAAGCAATTTGTTCTTATTGGCATACTAGCTTCTGCCCTCGACTTCGTTCGCGTGGAAGTCGTAAGACACCAATATACTACAACAACAGGCACACACATTAACTTTCTGTATACTACGTTTGTAGTTTTATTCTCAGCAGCCAAAATATACGAAGAGTCAGGAATGGTGACTCGGGAGCAATCGACGTACAGTAGTCCGTGTGAGAAGCAGCTTGTCCTGAGGGCGACACCCGCAGCCTTCAGCCTTCGGTGTCGGCCCCTGTGACTTGTTGATAATCATCGCAAAGCATACACTCACAGGGAACTGCATGCGCTTAAACTGGTAATTGTGGGGAATTAGTGGTATACGCGGTATAAACACTGTGTCGCCAACGCCACAACCTGTTAGAATTTCCGCCTCGATGACGTTTCTCTGCAAAGACACGACTTTGAGCTGGGTTCCGTTACACAGCTTCAGCGGAGTTAAGTTCTGAAGGAGCATAATCATTGGTATATACATTGTATACACTAGCACTTCCCCCGCGAGTTCGTTCGCGTGTCTTGTTTTATCATAAAATAAATCCTATATATGACTCTCGGAAATACTATTACTTCTCATTAGTGAAAGAATTTTCAGAATCGGATCAGTAGTTCCGGAGATTTATTTATTTATTTAAACTTCTCACACACAAAAAGGTACAAAGGCGGACTTAATGCCATAGGCATTCTCTACCAGTCAACCAAGGGTGGTGAAGAGATAAGATGGCAGGTGCTCTGTTTGAGAGGAACAAAGAAAAAATTAATAAAAATATATCATTAGAAATAAAATGTAGGAACAACAGTACATAAATAGGTTATAGGAGATTACCCCCTACATACAGACTCACAAATACCTCTTTAAAATATTATTAATATTACCTATACTCCATTTGGAATAAGATTATATAGATTATTATAGAATATTATAGATTATATTATATAGATTATTATTAAAAGCAAAAAAGTGGTTACAATACCAACTGTTTACTGCAGCTGCCATTTGTCATGCCACCATCGCAATAGAAGTCAAAATCGGTTGAACGGACTGTAAAACAGGTTTAGTTAAATGTCTAATCTTATTCCAAATGGAGTATAGTAGATAATACTCGAACGTTTATCTTATTCTTTTCATAATCTCTAAGAAACCTATTAGGATATATCCGAACTCAAACACTAAACTGCCATTATACAGCGAGTAGATTTACCGTCATCATCCTTTTTTTTTTCGGTGGGAAATTATCAAATAATTTCTCCCGCTCTGGGTGGAGCGGGAGGGCGTGTGGACTCTTCTGACTGAAACCCACCCGTGTTCCTTCAGTTGTCTGTAAGTTGCCAGGGGCCACGGTAACCCTTTTGGACAAACCCACAACCCCGGCAGGCATCGGCCCTAGCGGACCCCTTCAGTTGTGCTGTCATCTCTTTGAGGCGCGCGTAGAACACAACGCGCTGTCGACTCGGACCTGGTCCTTACCGGACGGCGAGCTACTCATTGCTCACCGTCCGCAAGCCCGCGCCTACAGTGGCCGGGAATCGGCCTGCGATTCCCGACGCCTAGGGCGTCTCCTGCGACGGTTAGGTTAGGGCGTTAGGGGCACGAAATTTGCCTTTTCCTCACGCGATCCGCCTCCTCTTTAGCGAATATTACTGCTTCGCAGAAAGAGGTAACGCCTTCCCATGCCCTCTCGCACCATTGTCATCCCTAGCATAAGAATTTCGAAAACCCGTACTTTAAAAACCTTTTATACAACTCAAAAATCAAAGCCATCTTCTTCTATATCACACACACACATATAATAAATTAAAGTCGCTTTTCGTGTATGTTCGTGTGACCGCATTGTTCTTCTAAACTACGCAACACTTCACAATCATTTAGAGAATTTATTCCGGAAGGTTAATGTGTAATACATTAATATTAAACTTGTGTATAATAATGAAATCTCGATATTATGTCAAGTCGTAAAAACCGTGCGAAGCTGGGATCGGCGGTAGTAACCGAATAACAGCTGAATTTTAATGGCATTTTGACAGATCCCTCTCTATCCGCTTACAACGTCTCATAGCCGAGGCCTCCATTAACGTCCACATAATAAGATATAGGAATTATCACAAGAACCAACCTTCAAACTTTGAGAGCCACTCTCTGTTTCAAATATCCGTACTTTAGCTTTACGGAGATTTTTTAGGGTTCAGTTAAACGAGGATGGGTTTAAAATTAGAAATAACAGATTTTTATTTCTCACTATTTATTTGTGGTACCTACCCCACACGAATTCGAGTACTTACCACTCACTACCTGTGAGTATTATGTACGAGTATATACGCTCTGGCTAATTTGCTGTGCAGTCAGTATTTATGATATGATTGTTGTATTTTTGTACCTGAGATAGTGTTTATGTATATTTTCAAAATATCTGCCTGTACTAGTTTTGTAAAACAATTAGTTTATTTGTAGTGAAATAATTTATTTGATGTAAAAATTATATAAATGATGGAAATAAATTGATAGGTGATTATTTATTTGATGTGCAATTAATAATATCCAATTAAAAAGTAATAACTGGCAACAACTTTTATTTCTGATATTACCAGCCAGATATAAGGTAAGGTACCTATTCATTATACCACACTCATACGAATGTGGTGAAACAGTGAATGAATCAGAAGTTTTAAATTGATATATAGGTACACTTCACTTTTATTATTTTTGGGACGAAGTTCTTTAGTGCGGCTTGTAAACTTTCAGAAATCGTCACGCTAAAAAGTGTTAATACTTGCGACTGTCTTCTTCTAATTCAAAGAGAAAGAAAGAGAGAAAGAGAACGCCGGCAGAAAAAACAAAAGAATAAACAAAAGAAAATTGGAAAGTGATTACAGTGTCGTGGGATAAAATTGTACACATCGGCCCGAGTACACTGCATGCCGGAGAGAGGGAGAGAAAGTGTGAATTTGGTCAAAATGAAAATACAAGATGACGGCTGCAAAAATTTGTTTTTGTTTTAAATCATAGGTGAGAAAGAACTTCGTTTCTGACGAGGGGGTCCCCCGACCGCACATATTTTTTTTTTTTGTTTTCATATATTAGAAAAATATGTTAAATTTATTAGTTTATAAGCTCCTATTTATACTGTTCGTGTTTCTTGTCAGAGTCCAAAATATAACAATTTTCTTTCTTTTTTGCCGACGGCCTGTGATTGTCAAACGGGAAGCAACTCACAAACAAGAAAACTTCTTCTAAATAGAAAACATTGAAATTGATTTCCACTCTCATTTAATATTTATAGATACGGAACCTTTGATAAGGTAGTTCTACTCACACTGAAGCATATTTTTTCTTCTGGTATTAGCGTAGATAAGCCGATTTACAAATGTCAATGACCTTCTGATTTTTACGTTCGAGAACCCTTAGGATTAGGATATATTGAGGTCAATCTAGTTCTTTTGTAGAGCAGTGGTGGCCCAGTAATAACAGCCCGGGTTTACGAATTGTAGGTCGTGGGTTCGAACCCAGGCAGGCGCTTTACTTTGTGTAAATAATTCCATCATCACTACTCTCATAAACGGTGAAGGAAAACATCGTGAGGAAACCGTCGAGTAGAACCAAAAATTCGAAGACATATGACATCTGCCAACCCGCACTGGGCCCGCGTGGTAGATTATAGCCCACTTCCTCTCGAAGAGAGGAGGCCTGTGTCCCAGCAGTGGGAACATTATTGGCTGATTATGCTTATTATACTAATACCTTTAAACGAGCAATCTCGGAAACGGCTCCAACGATTTTCATGAAATTTAGTATGCAGGGGGTTTCGGGGGCGATAAATCGATCTAGCTAGGTTTAATTTTTAGAAAACTACCAAAAAAAAACCTGATATTTTTTTTATACTTCAACGCATGAAGTTTTGAAGTTAGTTTGTTAATAGTTTTAGTTAGGTTAGGCTATTATATTTTTATTGTAATAATCTGTAAGATAACTTTAATATAGATAACTTCCGAAACGATTTAATAGTTAAAAACCGAATTAACTCGAATAATTGCTTTTCTTCCCTGCCTTCCTCTTTGCTGAACACAGGCGTCATAAGAAGCCCGGGTGTCACCATTGTGTGGATCGCCCGGAGAACACGATGGAGCATACGGTGGAGGAATGCCCGGCTTGGGCGGAGCATCGCCGTGTCCTCGTGGAGGCGATCGGCGGCGGTGATCTCTCGCGTCCGGCCCTGGTTCAGGCCATGGTACAGGCCGTCACCTCCTTCTGCGAAGCGGTAATGCTCGCGAAGGAGGAGGTGGAACGCGTGAGGGAGAGACAAATTTCGCGCCCTCACGCCCCTAACCTCCGCTGGAGGAGACGCCCGAGGCGGGTGAAGTTATTTGACAATTTCCAACCCAAAAAAAAAGGCGTCATTAGAAAGGTTCTATCAGATTACTACTTGACTATTCAATTTACTCGTGTTTATTATATTCAAATAAAGTATATCAGAAAAAAAGGGAAAGAGCTCATTGGGCACCAAAAAAATAAATTCTATTTAGTCCGTCAGTCAGATAATAAAAAATATAAGACACGTATTTTTTGCTTCATCATATTAATAAAAAAACTTAGACAAAACGCATTAAAGTTGGGGAGTGGGCTACGTCACAAGTACATAGGTATCTAGTTCTACATACTCGTGCCGTCATGGCACATTTTAACTCAATGTATGGCCGTAATTTTTTGATAACCTAAAAACGAAAATACCGGCCAAGTGCGTGTCGGACCACGCACAATGAAGGGTTCCGTAGTTGAGATGAATTTATCCAAAAAACAAACTTAACTTTGTAGTTGAAAAATATGTTCTCCGATACGGAAATTATGGGAAAACATGTTTTTGCAACTGCAAAGTTAAGTTGGTAGATTATTACTCGTTAACTTGTAGACCCTTCTTAGCTGTGATAGTTTTCCTTTTAATTTTGTTATACATATAAACTACTGCTATGATTTTTTTCACACACCAAAAAACCAACCATTTTGCTGGCAGGGGGGGGGCTTGGCACTTGACTCTAACAAAAATTTGCACTTTAAACTTAATATTTCGCTAACGGATCCTTAAATCCAAAAATGGTTTTCACAAACTCACACTTGTTTTTGAAGGACCTTTCCAATGCAACCCCACACCATGGGTTAAAAAAAAACATCACCACTTTACGTGTAGGAGAGGTACCCTAAAAAAAAATTCATAATTTTGTTTTACCTATCTTTGTCGGCGTAATTAATATGCCAAATTACAGCTTTCTAGTACTAAGGGTCTCGGAGCTAGACCGCGGACAGACAGACAGACGTACATGACGAAACTATAAGGGTTCCTTGTTTACTACGGAACCCTAAAAATATGTGCCCAATATTTTTTATTGATCTACAAGACGGACATTTTTTTTTTTTTGTTGTTATCCCTGTTCATCCGCATCGCTGTCAGTGGAAAAAGTTCCCAAAAGACTGGCAGCGTTGCCACGTTGATTGGCAATGCTGATTCTTTAGCCTAAAAATAGGCCGGGCTTCTGGGGGCCTACCACCAGCTCATAAAGCAGTATTATTTTAATATTACTTCAGTGTGGGAAAGAGATAAAGCTCTACAGGACGTATAGCTCCATCTCTTTCTCCCACTGAAGTAATATAATATGCTTTATGAGCTGGTGGTAGGCCCCCTGGTCACGTGAAGGGTCGTCCAACCACTTGCCGGTGTCTCGAAATACTCGATGAGCACTCGAACCTCATGGTCCTAATGTTTCAACCCCAAACGGCTCAAACTCCCAATAAGGTTATCTACAACCTTCTATTAAGAACACGACTTTTTATTTGACTTCACCGATTTAGGCTCAAAGAGTTTTTTTATAGCTTTAGCTCCCAAAATCAGATATTCGCTTCTCTCAGTCTTCCGCTGGTAATAAACACCCTGTATAAGATAATCGAACACAAAGCATGTACAGGATGATTCGTGTATCGGTTAACAGTCCAGTGCGTTCGCTTTAAACCGAAACGTTGTCAAATACGTGAATTTGTATAGGGTTTAGCTAAATAAATCACGTTTGAATTCAAGGTGTGACGTGTTAAGGATAGCAAGCCATCGTATTACGTTTAATTTTGTACTAATTGCTATTATACAGGCTGACTTTTTCAGTTCAATTCGATACTCGATCTTAATAGTACAAAAAAATATTTTATAAAAAAACAAAAACTTTTTAATTTTTTTTTTTTTTGTAAATTCTTTTTTATTTTTCACATTTTGCTTGTGGTATCTATGCCAAATAAATTCGTATGTATTTGTACCACTACTTGCAATGTAAATAACAGTGACAGGAAGTTATTATAACATCAGCAACATATACTAAGTGGAAAAAATACGTATTATTGAAGCTAACTCAAAAATCACTCATAAGAACTTGATCAAATTTATATGGGACCAACCTGGAAGTAAAAACTTTAAAATAAAAAGCGTTTTTCAAATCTGTTTATAAATGACGGGGTTATGAGAAATTAAATAAAAAATACAACCGAATTGAGAACCTAGAACCTTTTAGAAGTTGGTTAAAATATTGATTCCTTTTAATTAATAAATCGATGTGTACATTCGCTTTTCGCCTTTCCGAAGCCAAACGGATCTAAACAACCATTCATTTAATATTACAATATTGCGAATCTCATTACAATAATTTAATTAAAGGTTTTGTTTGTGATTTGTCTTAGTCCGTATTTTTTCAATAGCTCGATGCCAGGCTGTATTCTTTACTCGAAGTCAGAGGGAACATGAAATCACGCTCTAAAAAGCTTTGGCAAGTTAAACAAAGTGATATGAGTGCTAATAGCAACATAGCACGCTTCCCAACCGCGCTAGATAGGTATGTACTACCTAAACCTAACTAAATATGGCGCGGCAAAAGTTAGTTAATTCATCCACATTGTAAACTATGCGGAAACTCGGAGATTGAAACATACCTAAGTAAAACACTGTGGTTTTTTTTACTCCCTCTGAAAACCGGATGAAAAGAAACTTAACTAACTTTTAAAATTGAGGGAATATTTTCTTTGAGTAAAATGTACCTACTTACGTCCAATAGAAAAAGGAAACCTAAAAAGTTTTTTATTTTCTTTAGCCAGGCTGAAGTGGAAGTGGATCGGACACGTCGCACGAATGCACCCGAAGATATGGGCAAAGATCGTCACTCACTGCCTGAGGGAGATCATCTCCGTCGAGGTAGACCACGGCGAAGATGATGTGACAACACAAAAAACTAACAAAAATAAACTTATCCCCCTTATTATTTATCGTTTGACGATACTTAAAACCTACTTACAAAAGTCAAAATTCAAATAATTTATTTCAAATAATCAATAAAAGGCACTTTTGAACGTCAAAATTTACAGAAAAATATAATTATGATTCTAGTCGCGCCCTCCAAAAGGTACTATCATATGGAGAAGAATGGATAAGAAACTCCAACGTCCGGCTTACTCTGGGAAGTCAGCCCTACTTACCACATTGCTGACTATTAACTCAAACTCAAAGCATTTATTTCAATTAAACCATTTACAGGCACTTTTGAATGGTCAAAGAATTGGTCAGTCAGAAATATGAAGCTAGTTGTCCATTCCAAAGCGTAGTAGGTAGGTACCTATGGAGAAGAACGGGCAAAAAACTCCATGGACACTCTTTTAAATACAAAATTGTTACAAAATATTGGTTAAATCATTCATGTTGAAATTATACATGTGAGAACAATGTAGAAAGACGTGCACGAGCTTATGTTTTCACCACAACATAAGCTTTTCTCATATACCTCGTATAGCTCGTGCTATCATCTATCTATAAATTCGTAAACTAAAAGGAAGAATCAATAAGATTAATCAAAAAAAGAATGGAACGTTTTAAAAATCAAAACAAATCTTCTTACGTTCCATTTTCAAATGGAAGAGAGGTCAAAGGGGGGCTCACTTCACACACAATTAGGCGTGGTGCCCACTGCAGGACAAAAGCGTCCCTTATCAACGAGCGAGCCACTGCTTTCTGCCAACCTCACCTCGGCTTTATAGCCTTAAAGATGTGGGCCATGAAGTCAGTGTTCGGTTTGCGTAATTCTATTTTTTTATGTGATTTTTTTAACTTACATTGGGTTTTTTGGTTACCATTTTACTGGTAAATAAACCATGTAAGTATTGTAAGTATGTGGTGATTAGAGTTACCCAATATAAACACGTAAAATACTTGGAATTCCTTGCATGTCAGCAAGTGAATTCGACATTAAAATGGATGGTTAGCATTTCCTGCTAAATTGTAATTTCAGATACTATTTTCATATCGACAAGAGAGCTATTGAAAGACACTTTTAACTACCAAGGGTCCATTCGACAATGGGCAATTTTTGAAGTGAATACTTTTTTAGGCGCGTTGGGCATTTTTGAGATGGGAAGAAACAATTGAACTCGCGACACTGTTATTGTTACCGAAACTTCATTAAACGTATTTCCTGCACAATAAAATTGTTCAAGTTTTCACTTCCGTCGGCACTCCCGGAGTGCCACTGTTTTTTTGAGATGAGAATTAGCTGTATACTTTCACATTTCAACAGACAAATAAAATGTGATGCAACCTCACTCGAAATGACAGGTCACACCCTCGTTCTATCTATGAGCGCTCATCACCACTCCGCTCTCATGGCTCCAATCTTTTGTATGACTTTATCAGCGGTACATAGCGTGTAAATTAGAGCTATGCTACATTAACCACGCTACGCCTGACCTTACTAACGCGACTGTGGACGATGGCGCGGAAAATATACACTTTTGTTAACTTTTCATTTTTGCGCGGAACGTTTATTGGGTGCTAAATATCAGGATGGATGATACTCGGTGTTAGGAAGTCTCTGCCTGTACACATGGTGAATTGTCGTGATAGTATCATATCGTAGTACATATAATATCGTATGACTTAAAGCTGTAAATTCTGCCTTTGCTTTTTCCCAACTAAATTGGGGTCAGCTACCAGTATAACCGGATGCAACTGAATACCAATATTTTACATGGAGCGATATCCTATCTGGCCTCCACAACCCAGTAACTAGGTAATACGATACCCATGGTAAGACAGGTTGTCAGACTTTCGGGCTTCTGACGACCCGTAACGACTGTCAAAGATCCACGAATGATAGCCGGGACCAATGTCTCGGTATGTAGAAATGGTCACCCATCCACGGAACGACCGTAGCTTAACCTGATGGATTGACCTGTGCGGCTGTTAGTACTTAGCCACGAGCTCCTGTTAACTATGTCATCTATGACTTAAAGCTGTAATTAACTGGAATAGCCTACACGTGTAATCCGTCCGGATTTGTCCGGACAAGCCCAGCTTCTTGGCCCCCCGTCCGGACTATCTCCAGCCTTTTCATTTGTCCGGAGTTGTCGCCTAACATTTTTTTTGATAACATAATTTAAGTGAATAATTAAAAGAGAACGATCAAAAGTCAAACGTCAGGACTTTTTTTGATAATGATCGGGTTTTTGTCAGAACTTTTCAAACGAAATGGTATATAACCCTATTTACAAGTGACGTCATACTCAATGACAAGCGCACCAGCGGTCATCATTCTAGCCACCAACCTTGCTGTTTTCAAAAATTCTTAACGATTAAATCTGAATTGGAAAGTCCATTCATATCTCGGCTTTAAGTTTAAATATCTTTATTTTTTTTTGGTAGTATTCTAAAAATGAAACCTAGCTAGATCGATTTATCGCCCCCGAAACCCCTTGCATACTAAATTTCATGAAAATTGTTGGAGCCGTTTCCGAGATTCAGATTATATTGTTGGTAACGACAGGCGAGGTGACGTCTTAAAGATGTCAGACGATCAGCTGTCAACCGATGGAAGGTTTTAAAAGGAGCCGCGCGGTGCGGCAACGCTCTCTTTTTGCTTGAACGGCGCTCGGAACGGACGTGCTACTTGACCATTATCGTCTGCTTAGTTATTTTTGGTTTATATTTATGTTCATGTACTGATTATTCCTTTTGGCTTGTGTAATTTCTATTTGATTAATATTTACAGTGTTTCTTTTGATATTTTTTTGAAACTGTGGTTTAAAGGAATTAAAGATTGTTTATTTTTTAACTTATTTCACTTCTGATTCCCAACATCAGAAGTGGGATAAAGATTCATTCGCCCACAAGTTAAAACTAGTTTTCATGCTTTCAATTTTAGATTAAAACGGGTAATAGTTAGCAAAGGAAAAATCGAATCGTCTGGTGCAAACCGTGAGCCGCTACGGGAGATGCAAAGATAAAGGACGGCCGAACGGTTGTGCAAATATCAAGCCGATCAAGACAAGCGTGATAATAAAAACCGACAACCTCCACGGGGAAACTTGATCCTGGTATGCGCGGGCCTTACCGCGTAGTTGGAGTCCTGGAACATGGCCGCTATGAGCTGCAACTTCCGGCTGGTGCCTATGGAAAGACCAATTATGCTGCTGCACAGTTCATGGTACCCTGGAGGGGTGAGTGGACTCCTGAGACATGTGCTGCCTTCTTCGAAGGCAAGTATTGTTTTGAAGTCTGGGTGATATGCTAACAACGTGCCTATGTCAACAGCCACTGGAAGGTATGCAAACTGAGAGCCTATGCCTACGGTGTTTGTAGAAGTCTGGGTGGTATGCTAACTAGGTGCCTATGCCGACAGCCACTGGGAGGTATGCAAACTGAGAGCCTATGCCTACAGTGTTTATAGAAGTCTGGGTGGTATGCTAACTAGATGCCTATGCCGACAGCCACTGGGAGGTATGCAAACTGAGAGCCTATGCCTACGGTGTTTGTAGAAGTCTGGGCGGTATACTAACTAGGTGCCGACAGCCGCTGTGACACGCTAACTAGGTGCCTCTGTTTGCAGTGTGACCAAGTTACTTATTTGGTTTGAATCTTAGCTAAGATTTTGGTGTCATGATATTTTACTGTGTAATGCGCATTACTTCTTATGTATCTGAGATGTTTTTGCTTCTACATCTATTGTCTTTTTATGTAATGCGACTGTCTAATAACAGGAGATAATGAAGACTCAAGCGTCTTATTGGGAGGCACTGTTACAGATCAGGCGGGACCATCTTCTGGACCTGACGAGGACGTCAGAGCATCAGGAGAGGCCGTGTTGGTAACGACAGGCGAGGTGACGTCTTAAAGATGTCAGACGATCAGCTGTCAACCGATGGAAGGTTTTAAAAGGAGCCGCGCGGTGCGGCAACGCTCTCTTTTTGCTTGAACGGCGCTCGGAACGGACGTGCTACTTGACCATTATCGTCTGCTTAGTTATTTTTGGTTTATATTTATGTTCATGTACTGATTATTCCTTTTGGCTTGTGTAATTTCTATTTGATTAATATTTACAGTGTTTCTTTTGATATTTTTTTGAAACTGTGGTTTAAAGGAATTAAAGATTGTTTATTTTTTAACTTATTTCACTTCTGATTCCCAACAATATAATATACAAGAATAGCTCGTTTAAATGTATTAGATATACATATTTTAAAGTAATAAAAATATTAAAAACTTAGTAAACTTTAATAAAATCTATTTATCGTTTAATAGACTTTCAGTATCCTTTGAGACAGCCTCAAACGGCTGCCTCCTTTGTATCTTGAAGCTTTAAATAGCACTATCTTTTATATTGGACTTAGCCATACCGTATGAATTTATCAAAAATATTCAATTTTCATTTTCATTAAAATGATGTCCACATAAAAATGTATTAAGAAAATTCTTTAGTGAAGACCATTTCAGACTTAGTTCTCTGCACAGACAGTACATGGTCATAAACTCATGAGCTTATACTGTAGCAACGATGTAATCATTTCCATTGGTTGAGTTCATAGTGAGTCGTCAGCACATGTTACTTGTGACATGTCAGTCTTTTGTCTAGCGAGAGATTCTCGTAAACTGCCTAGCTAGTGCTGACCTTGCTTGATGGAATTTTGTGCAATCCCTGGCAATTGACCACAACTCTATCGTATCCGGGGTGGTGTAACATGAAACTTATTTCTTTTATTTTTCGTGTGGTTTATATTGACTAATTTGGTGTCCAGAGTTTATATATAAATATATATCTTTCAGGCATGTCAGTTTCTTCACGATGTTTTCCTTCACCGTTTTTGAAGCAAGTGATAATTATACAATACACACATGAATCCGAAAAGTCAGAGGTGCGTGCCTTGAGTTCGAACTTGAGACCTATGAGTTGGCAGTCTGACGAAACGAAACGAAGAGAGATGATTATGGTACTTAACGAGGTAATATTTTCTCCTTAAAAGGTACCTAGTCGCGATCAACGAGAAGTGACTGCGCGCCGGCAACAAGCGATAACTCGCTGGTAAGCGTATGTATGAAGCGTGAGTCTCTCAGCGAGTGTTTTGTCCACCAAACGTGTATCGGTTTCTACGCGTACGTAAATATCAATAATAGAATAACAAACGTTCGAATGTGTTCAATCTAAATGAAAGCAGTATTATTTGGTCCCAAACTATCGACCGACAATCTGACGTTTTCCAAATCATCGACCGTCAGATCGATAGGAGGAGCGTACGGCAGGGAAATGATGAAAATGGCTAACATTGCACTACGTCGTAGAACTTGTGGAGCTACCCCAAATTGAATCTAATTTAATACTAAAGAGATTTTCGAAGACTTGATGAACACAAAAATTATGAAGGTTCTTTCAATGTCTGTCAAGAGGTAGGTAAGTAATCTGATCGAGATCTTACCTTTGATCATTTGATGTCTATTCCCGAATCATAATTTCTAATAGGTTTCTGTTTTTGTGTGAGTTTTGGCCAAATATTAAAATGGCCTACAAAGTCAATTAAGATGAAGTGATATCTCCATTTCTGTACCGGTAAGTTATTAACGATACAATTGTTCAAGCAAAGTGTTTTCCACTTAATAGATATTAACGTAAAAGTGAACGTATTCTGAGAAATATTATATTGTATTTGAAGTCGAGGCCAAGCAACGGGGCGTTATTTACGCCTCTCAAAGTGAGTCGCCGAAATTACGCAGCTTATTTTATTGAAATTCAAAAGTCATTTATTCAAACTAGGATGAAGTGCTGATTTCACTTCTCGAACGCCAAAATTACATAAGACATTCCCCCAAAACGCCCACCCTTCACCACTTCCTAGTGCTTTAACTGTGAAGAAGTGGCGCAACAAACTCTCCAGCAGCACAGCTGTCTGTTCAGTTAGAAAAAAAATGATTTTATACAATAGTATGCAAAATAATTTACATTACACAACACAAAAATTTTGGACTATATTCCAATTTGAGCCATAGTAGATATACTAGTATGCTCTGAAATGGAGGTGGACAAGACACTTGGCTAGACATGGTGGAGCAGAGCCCTAACGGAATGGTTGCCGAGAAACGGTAGAAGGAGCGTCGGCAGACCAATAGCCAGGTGGGTGGCCGACCTACAGAAGATCGTGGGAAAGGCCTGGATGAGACTCTCACAAACCAAGGAAGCATGGCACAAAAAGGAGGAGGCATATACTCAGCAATGGGTGGAACAAGGCTGCTAATGATGATGATGATGAGGTATGCTAGAATAGAATAAAATTGAAAATGTCTATTTACGTAAGAGCTAAATGAGACGAATCAAATTCAAAAATAATCTCACCTTATTTTGAGCGATGTAAATTACTAACATTCTTGGTCGTTAACTCCACTTCAAAATTAAATTACTGAACACTACGAGGTAGATTCTAATGCGAATAAAAAATGAAATAAAAACCACGTTTCACTTCATGCATGAATTAAAAAAAACCGTCGCATCTAAACTGTATCGATTTTCGATACCGTAAGTGTGACGAGAATTGAATTTCATTTATAACTTTGATGTCGACTCCTCATTCGTCAAGAGATGACGATAAAGCCATAACTGAAGATTACACTGGACTGCCTTGTCGGTCTAGAGGTCGCAAGCGCTGAGCATGAGGTCCTGAGTTCGATTCCAGGGTCGTGAAAAGTGTCATTAGGTTTTTCCATCTGAAATTTCTCAGTAGCAGCCCGAAGTCTGGATTTGTGCCCGGTTGGTGGCAATAGGCTCGCCCCCTATTACATGGGATTTAAACATAACTGGCGAAATAGGTATACCTGCTATAGGAGCACCTCTTCGCCTTACCTGTGTTTGTGTCTGTGAAAATTATCGATGTCGATTATATAATACTTAGGCAGAAATTTCGGGATGAGAGGGTTAGGTCCGTCCTATAATAATTGGGTACAGACTAAATGTGGTTCAAAGTAATTAGTACCTTTGCTATACTCCTTCTTGGAATACAGGCATCTGCCTATTATATTTCACAAAAACCATTCACTCTGCGTCCAGCGCTTGGTGTGGCAACACGCCGTGTTCGGGTTCGCGAAAAGTCAATCGTCATCCTGAGGATGCCTCGTTAAGAGGTGAAACACATGTCGATTTTTTTTAAGGTTCTTTATGGCTCTTTAGGAATAGCTAGAGAGCAGTGGTGGCCCAGTGGTAACGGCCGTGACTTACGAGTTGTACGTCGTAGGTTCGATCCCAGACAGGCGCTTTACTTTGTGTAAATTATTTCATCACCACTGCTCTCAAAACGGTGGAGGAAACCGGCATGTCCTAAAACCGAAAATTCGAAGACATGTGACATCTACCAACCCGCACTGGACCCGCGTGGTGGATTATGGTCCACTCCCTCTCATAGAGAGGAGGCCTGTGTCCCAGCAGTGGGAACATTATAGGCTGATGATGATGAGGAATAGCTAAGCGGAAAAGGTTACTAAATATATTCACGTCTATTGTATTTTAAAAACAATTTCCCCAGAACAGCAATAAAAATCAAAACATGACTAAAACGTAACCCGACTCCCAAGCACCAGCGAACCTTTAAATTGAATCGCTCGCCAATTGGACTGGGGAGCTAAGTCAGCTCTGTTTTACGGTACGAGGACAAAAATGACAGTTTTATTAATGGTCCACTTAATATGAGCAGCTCATTAAACAGGGCCCTTTGACTGCTTACATAAAATCTGCTTATAATATTTAGTGTTGGGAAAGCTATCCAGTAAAAGATGTAGCAAAGTGTGTCGCTTTTATAATAAAGAATACGATAAGGGAAGCCACTGTTTTCTTTTATATAATTTTTGTTAGTTGATCATGATCATTTTAACTGAAGCGTTGTTTAATTAACTAGCGTTTGTCAGCGGCTTCTCCCGCGTGAATGTCGGAAATACCACGGAAACGTACTACCAGAATAAAAAAGATCCTTTGTGTTAATTCCGGTTATAAGCTGTCTGTGTGCCAAATTTCATATAAATCCGTTCAGGCGTTTTTGAGTGATTGAGTAACATCATCCAAACAAACACAAACGTAGTAGGATAGGATAAACATGATATTAGAATTTTTTGATTTAGCAGAAGACCTTGGTGATGTTTTTAAAGAAGATCACATGGATTTACTAGGTCCTGTTATGTTCCTGTTAATCCTGGAAAATTTGAAGACTGACACAATCTCAACTATTTGAGATTGTGTCAGTCTACGCAATGAGGTTGCAGGTTCTATTCCCTATGGAATAGAACCTGCAACCTCATTGCGTAACACACTTACAACGACAATCCCTTTCATATTGACAATTCAACAATATTCATGGAGAAGAGAAATTCATAAAAATTCATCTGCTCGCACATGTATAATAAACGTGTGCGAGCAGATGAATTTTTCAAACATTTACAATAACAATTAGAAGATTACAATTAGGAGGTATCGTTGGTCCCAAACTAGGCACAGCCTGTATCTTGGGCACCAACATTTTGGTAATTTTTAAATAAAATAAAATTTGAAATTGGATAAAGTAAGCTAGTTAGCCTCATTGAGACTATACAACTTATATAAATAAATCTAAAATATTTGAAGTAATGAATTGTGAATTTATGATTGTAATTGAGTTACGCAACCTCATTTTTATCAACGCTTATAAGCTAGAAAATCAAAGATATTTTGTTCGCATGTTCGTCTCCCAGTGTGTCGCTGTACTAAATTCAAGTAACCGCACCTCGACTAAGTTGTTGCAACTTGTCCTAGCTTATTCTGCGAACTATGTAACAAACCAACTTAAACCCGCGATGGTTTGTGTGGTATGTGTAAAATGTAAAGTGTAAAAAAAAGAAATAAATAATAAAAAGAAAAAAAAAAAAATTCATACTTATTGCAAACTCGCTGCTAACGATTTCAACTGACGTTATGTCCATCTGTGAGCTTTTTTCATTGGCAATTTTGTCCATTTGTTTTTATCTTCTATTCAAAACTCGTGATTTATTTGAAATTGTTCGTTGTCAAATGCAGATCAGACGTGATCTGCAAAATTAAGTTCAGGTGGCCGTTTTTGAAATTCTACGAGGCTATTTAGTTAATACCCTTAAGTGTTTTTAAGAGCAAGATAACACCGCCGTTGCCAAAGCATACTTAATCGGGTACTTATTTATACATAAAAATCTACCTAGCCTTTTCCCAACTATGATAGGGTCTGCTTCCAGTCTATCCGGATGCAGCTGAATACCAGGGTTTTACATGGAGCGACTGCCTATCTGACCTCCACAACCCAGTAACTAGGTAATACGATACCCCTTGGTAAGACTGGTTGTCAGACTTTCGGGTTTCTGACGACCCGTAACGACTGTCAAAGACCCACGACTGACAACCGGGACCAACGGCTTAACGTGCTTTCCGAGGCACGGAGGAATCTCGGTATGTAGAAATGGTCACCCATCCACGGACCAACCCCGGCAAGCGTAGCGTAACCTGATGGATCGACCCGTGCGGCTATTAGTACTTAGCCACGAGCCACTTATTTATACATAAACCTCTTTATTCTAAATTGTTTTTATCCTGTTGTGTTGTTAAAGTATGTCCCTCAATTCAGCATGCCTCTTGGCAAAAGCCTCCTCTAGCTGTTTCCATTGAATTTTATCGCGAGCCACTCTCCTTCAGTTAGGGCCCGCTGTAAGTTTTATCTCGTCCTCCTATCTCCTTCCATCCATCCTCATCTCTCATCGTCCTCCTATCTTGTTTTTTCCTTTCCGTTTACTATTTCTGAGATACCGATCACTTATTAATTTACATTTTTTCCTATTTTGCTCTCATCGCATGTCCAGTCCACCTCAATTTTTGCTGGTCAATTCTGGTTAAGATTTCTGTTACTTTTGTTTTATCTCTTAGATGTTCATTTGTGTAATCGGGTACTAGGAAACATAAATCAGCTACGTCTGAAGTCTAGAAGGTACCTAGCTAACTTTACCATAATTGTCCACAAACATCTCCAACCCACTCTAGGGTTTAAGCAAATAGGAAGAGACGGTCAAATACTTCTGTATACAAAAGTTATGACTTTCAAGTAAAATCAGTAACTAAACGTCCACGTGACCGAAATAACGGACGTGACTTGTGTATAATTAATAACAATTGCATTATACTGTTTTGTAAGCCCGTGGTTGACAAAACATTCAGATTGAAACGAAATAGTGAGATAGTATACCCTAGACATTTGTACAAATACCTGGAGTAACACTAAATGGAATACAATTTCAAACCTATTCGGCATTTGAAATCATTTTTTAATTAAAATAATAATGTGATAATATCTACGATTGACTATCTTTGGGAAGAATCGTATCGTTCACTCGTTTTTGATCAAGGACTTTGAACCTTTAGGTACAACAACCTGCATTGACATTTAATTTTTCATGTGGGTTCACCATACTTACTTGAGAAAAATGAGCGAAAAAATGTATCCCGCGTTGGGCGCCATAACAGTTGATAAGATACTATTACACTTTCTGTACCTCTGAGACTGGTGAGATAAACGCTTTAATAACATACACTGAGAAACATGATCCGAAGTAAATGGAATAATGGTCTTTGTCATTACAATTGTGCCCCACGTTGGGTGCCAAAACAGGTAACAAAATTAAGCAAGACATTGATACAATTTCTGTATTTTTGGAGACTGGAAAAATAACGTTGCATCAAACATAGATGGAGAAACAAAATCCAAAATAAAAGGAGTACTTTTCTTTATCATTAAATTGTGCCCCGTGTTGGGCGCCAAAACATGTAAATGGTCTATTTACTAGAACTTACAACATTTTTTGACCTTTAAGTAACCAATGTTTAAGAAATGACTAGGGTTTTCGTTTGAACACATAAAGTATTTCCGCAATATATTGAATGAACACAGCTGTCCTAATTCTAGTACTATACAAACAAATCAATTACAAACAGACAGACATATATTAATGCAGACACTGCAGTGAGCGTGTGTCAAGGACAGAGCACACACAATTAGTGCGTCTCCCGTACGGTCATGGTTGCGAGTGGCGGACTGACAGCTCTACTGTAAACATATCTCCAACTACCCACATCTAGCAAGCTTTATCGAGAGATTCAATTGCAGGGGTCAATTGAAACACGGTTCGGAACTTTAAACCTGGATGAGGCTAGTACAGTGATGTGGGGATTGGCTCAAGAAAAAGAGGCCTATGCCCAGCAGTGGGTGATTGTGGTGAGTGGCTGTAGATAATGACTTAATGTTAGAATGTATTTCTTGTAGACTGTTGTAGTTTATGATTAGTTAGCTGTATTATTAAAGCTAATGTTTCAAAACATTTGATAACAAGGCTGTACTCGTAACTAACGGTTTTATTCTCAATCTTGAAAACAGAAAGCATTAACCGTCAAAGAGCCGTGAGTCACTTAAATTAATTGTAAATGTGATGTGCGAGAGGTGTAGGTCAATGATAAAAATTGTAGTGCGACAGGTAGAACAGCGAGGTAATGCAACAATATTCATTGTGTTATTTACGTGGTTGATCAGATTTTTTTTTAAATATGAAGCTTCTTCTTGCTCCTTCAAAATCGTTCGGATTGTGAAAAAGTGTTACGCAAACGGGGTGCAGGAAATAATTACTTGAAAAAAACGGTTACGAGATTAAGAACAGAGAGTTGATCTATTATACATTTTAAAGTACTAACAATTCTTAAATAAACAGTCAATTCGGATCAACAGGACCAAAAAATAAAGCAAGTATTAACTCAGTACAAAAGAAGACCGCAGTACCGTTTTCAATGAGCGACTCGCGTATTTGCCTCCACACGCAGCACAAGGCTCCTTATAGCCGCGACAAGTGTCACTTAAGAGTGATACGTGACAAAACCACTGCTTTGGGGAGCAGAGTACAGTATGTGTAATCCTTCCGCCCTAATCTGGAGGGAAATAAAATTTACGATGATATCTAAGAGGTTATGGGCAGTTAGAATCCCAAAAATCTGGCAATCAGGCTTGTTATGTTGGCACGATGACACAACGCTGGTAATTTATTGCAAAATAAGAAGTAATTAAGTATTTACAAAAAATCTATTGGACCCTAAAATTTAAACAGTATTACGGTAATATGTTGCTTGTAGAATAATATGACAAAAAATCTGAATGATTGCATGTATAATTATGTATATTAATATGATTTTAGTCGTTAAAAGAAATTTTTAAAGGTGTGTTCGCGATTTTTTCTTTCGTGTAAAATTTGTTAATTATTATTATGTTTTAAATACACTGTCTCATTAGCATAATATCCTAAAAAATATCATTATATTTTACTGATTTTCTTTACTGCAGTGGATCATATACTTTTAGGCATTATAAAACTTGCTTTTCGGTCCTGTAGGTGCGGTAATACCGGTATTCAGCTGCATCCAGTTAGACTACAAGCCAACCCCAACATAGTTGGCAAAAGGCTAGGCAGATGATGAGTCCTCCTAAGGTATGGTTTTGTAAAACACATAGCATCTGCAATTTACCGGCAAATGACGTCACTGAAACCTTATATATGAAAGTAAGTTGTTGTGTTTTAAAACGTTTTTGGACACCGTAAACTCAAATGCCATAATTATCATGACCAATATGTGGCAGCCACCGCTCTTCTAGAAAATCTTAGCTTTAGGCTTCCTGTACATGACGCCGGAGCCGCACCGGTAACGGACCGCAAGATGAAAAAATTTCAGAACATCTCAGAATGAAAATCTAAATACTACGCGGCGACGGTATAGCTGCGGTGCGGTGGCGGTGCGGCGCATGGGCGATATTCATTCGTATACAAAAACATGCGGTTTGGCGCCGGTGTGGCTCCGGCATCATACACAGGAAGTCTTAGGCAGTTCACTCCATATACTGGTATTCAGCTGCATCTGGTTAGACAGATGATGATGATTTTAAGAGTCTGATCTTCAATGTTGAAGGTGTTGTCAATATTCACGTTTTTAAAAGTAGTTAACTTATGTAAGAGGGATAACTTCTTTCACATTAGTAACCTTTGATGACAATTTAAACAAGCAAAAGGAATTAATAATTTTAAAACCTCATAGGTAAAATCAATCTCTGATTCTTGCCAAGTCTCATCAATCTGCCTAGCCTTTTTACAACTATGTTGGGGTTGGCTTCCAGTCAAACCGGATGCAGCAAGTATTTTACAAGAAGCGACTGTCTATCTGACCTCTACAACCCAGTTACTGGGTAACACGATACCCCTTGGTAATAAGACTAATCTTTTGAGTTTCTAACTACCCGTAACGACTGTCAAAAATCCTCGAATGACATCCGGGACCAACGGCTTAACATGGTTTCCGGGGCACAGAGTAGTCTCGATATGTAATGGATGGTCACCCATCCACGAATCGACCGCGGTAAGCGTAGCATAATCTTCTATCGACTCGTGAGACTGTTATTAATTAGCATCATAAACCCCGTTTTTTCTGTAAAAAAATTAGGAACCATCAAAAAATTCCCATATGCCATTCACTGCATTGATATGAAAACATCAAAGCTCAAAGTTTCACACAAACAGTCTTAGTTTCCCTAAGAGACGCTCTTTGAGTTAGTAAAGCAACACATCACTGAATAATGACAGTTATACATACTTGAGTACAATCAACAAAACAGATTAGTATACAGGCTGCTAAATACAACCACTTTTGATTAAAGTTATGTATGAGATAGTAATTATAGTATATCGCATTTTAATAATATTTATAAATAATATTTTAATAATATTTATAAATAATATTTTTATAATATTAGTAAATAATATTTGAAATGCGAAAGTAACCCTGTATGTCTGTCAGCTTTTTACGCCGAGACTCTTACTGACTAAAACCCACCCGTGTTCCTTCCTATGCCATATTGCCGGGGGCCACGATTTCCCCATCGGTTTTCTTCGAACCCCCGGCATGCATTGGCCCTAGCGGACCCCGTCAATTCTGCTGACATCTCTTTGAGGCGCGCGTGGAACACAACGCGCCGTCGACCCGGGCTTGGTCCTTATCGGACGGCGAGCTACCCATTGCTCACCGTCCGCAAGCCCGCGCCTACGGTGGCCGGAAATCTTCCTGCGATTCCCGACGCCCAGGGCGTCTCCTGCTGCGGCGGTTAGGGGCGCGAGGGCGCGAAATTTGCCTCTCCCTCACGCGCTCCGTCTCCTCCTTCGCAAGCATTATTGCTTCGCAGAAAGAGGTGACGGCCTCCCATTTCCTCTCGCTCCGTAGCATGGCCCGAATCAGGGCCGGACGCGAGAGATCACCGCCGCCGATAGATCATGACCTGGGTTAGGAGTTTAGTATATAGGATAGTTTTTATCACAATAATACGTTCCAACCTCCACGCGGAAAAAACCGCGGGCAAAAGCTAGTTATAAAAAACATCACGCCTGTATTCCGAAGGATAGTCAGAGCTATACACACTTATATACCATAGTTTTGTAAAACTTAGAAGCATTTTTTCAATTTTGTAAATGTGAGTACATAGAGCCGTTTATTATGTTATTAAGATGTATGTTGACTTGAAAGAGCATGGCAGTTGAGAGTATGTCATGCTCACTTAAATTTCTCGCTGATGGTGACGAGTGTGTTGGATCATTCGGTTCCCTACAAAATGATTGAGCTGGATGATGCTGATCCACGCGTCATGTTCACGAGAACGGGCGCCGTTGAGACTATAGGCTTATTTTTGATCTTATATTTTCAATTGCTTTTGATTAATTTTTGTACATTGTTTTCACATATTGAAGCAACAAGAACAATGTACCCAGGATTTTGTAACATCTATATTTAAAAGTTGGAGTTTTGTTTAAAAGTTGGAGTTTGTTTTTGAGTTTTTTGCCCGTTCTTCTCCATAGAGATCTACGTTTTCGAATGGGCAACTAGCTTCAACTTTCTGACTAACTGACCGATTCTTTGACAATTCAAAAGTGCCTGTAAATGGTTTAATTGAAATAAATGCTGTGAGTTTGAGTTTTGAGTTCATAGTACACCCATATTTCACTAGTTACTTTCTATCCAGGGTAATAAGTATTACTATTATTAATAAGTATTATTTTATTTGACAGCCAAGTTACATTTTAGGTCTTATTAGGTATTATGAGAAATTTAACAAGCATTTTGCAAAGGTTAATTTCCTGCCTGCATACTTAACTGTTTCATCGACTATACCTACATACTTTTATACATCTATATCTACGTGTGAATATTCCCTTTGTACAATTACAGAGATATTGTTAAAGTTGAACTTGTAAGGGGTGTCTGAACTGTGCTGTATATGCAAGTCGAAGATACACTGTTTGGATTTAATTCTGTTCAACTAACTAATGGGTGAATCGTCGTCGTGTCAAATTCTTTCCGAGTATAAATAACTTGCTGCGCTCCGCGGTTTCGCCCGCATAAGTCTCGATCCCGTGAGAATATCGGGATAAAAAGTATCCTATGTCCTAACCTAGATCATGGTCTACCCATGTGCCAAATTGCATCCAAATCTGTTCAGTCATTTTAGCGTGAAAGGGTAACAAATGAACACACAAACAAAGAAACTTTCACATTTATAATATTATATAGCAGGATTAGGATTATATTAGGTATACAGCGTGAGTTTTTTTAATGTGTACATATCGAAATGAGGAATTATATGCTAAGTTTTGCGTGAAAGAGTGACAAACATCCATCCATCCATCCTCACACACTTTCGCATTTATAATATTATATTATATAGTAGAATAGGAAGCAGGATAGGATATTCAGTGTCAAAATGGAAGACCTCTTGTCAAAGTGGCGCCAGCTGGTGGATTTTCATGAAAGCCCTCATTCGCTGGTTTCTGCTGTGTGCAACTATCATTCCAACGTTTAATTACCTACTCGAATCTCGTCTGAACTATCAATTCCGTCTTTTAAGGAGTTCAACCGCCACATTAGCACAAGAAAGAAGATCTTATCTCATAAGCTTTCAAGGCTCGAACATCAGAAGCCGCGCCGTCCGGTTACCAGGATCGATAAGCTTCTACGTAATGACTTTACGGGTACTTTACAGTACCTACACATTTTTCCAAAACCACGTGGCACTTCTAAATGTATTAAAAAAAAACAATAATAATAGTAGTTATTAGTCTTTGTGCCAAATGTAGACATTTGTGCAAATTGTTTTGAAGAGTGTATTGAAAAAACAAGATGGTGGTGTTAGTTCCGAGTTTGAATTTGAAAATGACAGTTCGAACCCGTTGTGACAAAGGAATGTTTTTGAAAGCCTAATATTTTCGGTCATTGACCGTTCATACATTTTACATTACATTTTGATTAGATAGGTAATATAAATACATAACACTTTTAAATTATGTGTAATGCTCCATCTTTGTGCCAAATTCCCATTGTTAAGTCGATTATAAGTTTTAGAGAAATTCGCGTGTGATAGACGGACGAACGAGTTTTCGAGTAAAAAATATACTTACCTACATGTATGTATGTATTTAGTGGACTTAAGCTTTTTTACATAAACTTTTTATTACACTGAATTCAATTATCAATCAATCTACCTAGCTTTTTCCCAACAATGTTGGGGTCGGATTCCAGTCTAACCGGATGCAGCGGAATACCAGTATTTTACATGGAGCGACTGCCTATCTGACCTCCATAACCCAACTGAGTAATACGATACATTGAATTTAATTATAAAAAACTAAAATAAAAAGCAAAAATCCAAAATCATTTTGAATCTTTTTATATTAATATTTAGTTTCTAAATTCTAGATTACACGTTTACGTCAAATACATTGACATTCCATCGATAGACAGATAAGCTAATCAAAAGTATCGATATCGTGTAATTCGTGAGAAATAAAATGCTGAAACGGAAATTAACAGCGTGCGATGACTGGCTGGCTAGATTATAAGATTGTAGACGTCCTACACGAAAAAAAAAATACAGTGTTTTTATCGAATGAAAATTTCAAGCAGTCTGATGCAGTTTGTGGTACCTATAAAATCTGAGACCGGTTCTGTGCTTCTCGTATCCAGCGGATTCCTGCGGCCTACACCGAGTCATTGGTTCACCTTGCAAAAACGATATTCGATACCGATATTTTATTACGGTTATAGATAGAACTTATAGTCCCAAATTAAATGAAGATTTAAAAAAAAAAAGGATTGTGTGGTTTTATGAAACCACGGTAAAAGTGAAACTTTTAAGCGAACTATAGGCGCCGCCATATTGGCCTTGGCTGCTCTGACGAGCGCCTTTCACTTTATCCCTACTCCACGGCCGACCGTCACGCGACATGCAACACACAGACGAAAAAGTTTGAGACGATGTAATAAAAGTTTCACTTTAAAAAAACTACTATTTATTTAAAATAACTGCCACTGAACTGCATCAAACTGTTTGAAAAGTGATATTTTTGGTTTAAACATGTTGATGGTTTTTGGGTGTATTTTTTCTTCGAGCATCAAACGGAACCCTATTACTAAGCTTCCGCTGTCCGTCCGTCTGTCTGTTAGCGGGCTGTATCTCATGAACCGTAATAGCGTAATATTGCCGCTATAACAACAAAAAATTAAAATAGGTAAAAGCAAATAGTAATTAATTATTTCTTTTACCAATTTTCCCATACAAGAAACGTGTTTTTTTCGGCGTTTTCTTGCTCGATTTTAATACGGTACTGAACTCTTCATGTGCGATTCCGACTCGCACTTGGCCGGTTTAAGAGTCTTTTTGTCTGGAGTAATATTGACTAAGATAGGTAAGTAGATGCAGTCGACCGAACGTCGTCGATGGTAATACTCTTTGACCTTCGGCTGGCATAGCATAGTGCGGAGTTTTAATGGAATAAGAGGCCCACTTACACTGGGTATTGAGCAGTGGTGACCCAGTAGTATCGGCCGCGACTTACGAGTAACCTAACCTAACCTAACTCAACCCAAGCAGGCACTTTGTGTAAATGATTTTATCACCACTGCTCTCAAAACGGTGAAGGAAAACATCGTGAGGAAACCAGCATGTCCTGGAACCAAAAATTCGAAGACTTGTGACATCTACCAACCCGCACTGGGCGTAGTGGATTACGGCCCACTCCCTCTCACAGAAAAAGGAGGCCTGTGTCCCAGCAGTGGGAATGTTATTTAAAATTCACATTTTCAATACTAAAATTACCCCAAATCCATTAAAAATTAACAAATTTTTAACAGGGGTCATAAGTTTTGACACCCGCTAAACGACGGCCACCCGCGACCTATGTAATAACCCGATAAAATTCCCCATTGAAAAGAAATGTGGCGATTTTTTTTTCTGATAATAAACACATAAAAAAACTTTTTTACAAAAATACAACCGACTTCCAAACTACAAAGTGAAAAATAACTTTAATTTCGGAAGTCGGTGTCTTTGGATCAGTATTTTAGTTTTTTGACACCGACTTCCGAAATTAAAGTTATTTTTCACTTTGTGGTTTGGAAGTCGGTTGTATTTTTTGTAAAAAACGTTTTTTTTTTCACTTTTTAGTCATTTGGTTTGTAATTTATCTAAGTTACAACAGCCTTATGTCAACTGCTCATCAAAAATACCCAAATCGCTATAAATGTGCCTATAATATTTGAAGAGTACCCTCGATTTCTGCAAGATTCAGTCATCAGATCGTGACCAAATGACAATGGGACCAACTTGAAAGTATACCCTTTCAAACAAAAAAAGAATTTTTCAAATCGGTCCAGCGGTCTTCGAGTAATCGGGGAACATACATAAAAAATAAAACAAAAAAAATCCCGACGAATTGAGAACCTCCTCCTTTTTTTTGAAGGCGGTTAAAAATAGACTCTCAGTATGATACCTAACAACACCCTCACAGATCGGACAGGTTTTTTTACATGTTGTTTGCTGATTATGCTTACACTGGTTACCTATTTACTTCTAACGTGTGGCCTACTACAACAATACAATAACATTGATTGTACCCATCACTGTATTGAACACACCTGCAGTGCACTTTAAAGAATTAAACAAATACACACAATCTCTATTTATTTAACTACGGCTGATTGAACTTGTTCACTGATCCGCCAACAGAGAATGATGCTGATAGTTCACTAAATAAATTGCAGGTACCTACATAACGTAACAAGCAGTAATCATGACAAGCAAGACAGCGCAGAGTAAGGCCGCGCGCACTTTGGATGCGTTTTCGTACGAATTTCACTCGTTCGTACACGTACGACCATGGCCGTACGAATCGACGTTATGTACGTATACGTTTTTCTCCATCAAATAGAACAAATCCCAACAAGTTCAGGTTGTTTTCGGACATCGGAACTATACGTACGTAAACGTACGATTTAGTCACACCCAGTCTGCGCGCTCCCTATGTACTTGGAAGGTCGGGATCGTTAGTGCGTGTTCGTACGTGTACGCACGAGTGAAATTCGTACGAAAACGCATCCAGTGCGTGCAGCCTTAAGCTTAGAAAAGTTATAAACTTAATGTGGTTCAATCGGGAGGGGCTCGTGGCTTAGAAATAACAGCAGCACGGGTCGATCTTCATGGTTAAGCAACGCTTACCGATGTTGGTCATAGATGGGTGCCCATTCATTACATACCAAGATCCCTGCGTACCTCGGAAAGCACGTTAAGCCGTTGGTCCCGGCTGTCATTTGTAGAACTTTGATAGTTGTTACGGGTATTCAGAAGCCCTAAAGTCTTACAATCAGTCTTACCTACGGGTATCGTGTTACCCAGTAACTGGGTTGCGGAGATCAGATAGGTAGTCGCTCCATGTAAAATATAGATATTTAGCTGCATCTGGTTCAACTGGAAGCCGACCTCAACATAGCTCTGAAAAAGCTAGGCAAATAAATGTAAACAAAATACACAACTACATTATCGTCATTGTATAGTTCTAATATTTTAAAAGCAGTACAACAAAGATGTCCTCTAAACACAATGTCATAATAATGAAACGTTTATTAAAAGCACGCCCGGTCTGCTATTAGATTTGCCCGCCGTAATGCAGCAGAGTGCACCTGTTCTGTTTATTTGTTCGTCCACCGTTATATCTGTCTTAAATCCAACTACTGTTGGTTTAACCGCGTTTTAGCATAAATGAGTTATTGTCAGGTTTTACTGTAGCTTTATTTTATTTAATAATACCAGCCTATTATTGTCCTTCTGCAGCACGCGTAGTATGACAACCAAGACACGGGTTTTGTCGACAGAAGAATAGACAAAAAAAAATTACAGATAAACAATCACAATCTGTCATTTTGTCTATAAAACCCGTTTCTATTGTGATTATACTAAGCGTGCTGGGCAAAGGCCTCTTCTCATACAGAGAAGGCACGAGCATTGATCACCACGCTTGCTCAAGACGGGTTGGCGATTTCACTTTTATTAATACATTATTATCTATAAGTCCAGGTTTCCTCACGACGTTTTCCTTCACCGATGTCAGTGATGTCCAAAAACTCAAAAAGTACATATGAGTTGAAAAAGTCATTGGTACTTGCCCGGATTTGAACTCACAACCTCGTGCATGAGAGGCGAGGCCTTGCTTGACCACTGGGCCAACAATTGAAAACTAAAGAAATAAAGAGGGTCATCATAATCAGTACCCTAATTGCGTAACTTATTTTCTTCGTAAACAATTTTGCCAAATTTGTTTTATTTTGACAGTTCAACAACATTCATTGCGTTATTTACGTTGTTGAGCAGATTTTTTTTTCCAACTTATGAAGCAATGGATTAGCAATCTGTTTTAAATCGAAACAAATTGTGATTGTGTTGTATTACGCACACAGGCCGGTATGATTGCGTTTAGACAAAAACCGGCGATCAACATTCACCGATATGCGTTTGCCTTATTGACAATCTATTACTATACTCTATGCTTATTGACCAGCGTTGATTTTGCCAGTAAGCAAGTCAAATGCACGACGAATGATATTGTAAACTTGATTTTGAAATCAAGTCACAATCTCATTCGTCGTGCGTGTACCGAACTGTTATCTGCCCCTCGTCTTGGAAGAAGACTTTTAGCCGCAGGACGTGGTGTTTCGTTGCTTCCGCGGACAAATTCCACAGGACAGCACAAAGATAATCTAGTGCGTAGTGAAGTGCTAGGTACTAACATAATCTGTCTTATTTATTAACACAAGTTTTTGTTTTGTTTATATTTATTAAAACATTATGTCTGTTTAGGTTAAGGTATTTTTCTATGGCCTGTATCGCCTGAATTAAATGGTATTATTTTTATTACATCTCAGCGACAAAAGTGTTAAAAATATAGGCAAATTAGAGGTATTTTCGACAAATTGAAACAGATTAGAATGCAAATGTTGAATAATGGAATTTAATTCTGTTCAATTTATCCAAACGATAAGTCGAATACGTTTAAGTCTAAAGTCATACACGCTAACAAGCTTTTTATTGTTACGAGAATTCTGTTTCTGAGGGGGACGGCGCGTACGCAGTCCCCACTACCAAAAATAACGCATCCGAGTTATCCACATTAGGGATAATCGCAGGGGTCAACCCAACCGCAGTGCAATGGTAAGGCCTCGCCCTGGGGGAACCGCCTTATTGATCACGGTGTCCCCTATGCCAGGTAAGTATGATTATATTACAGAAATTGGCGAGGGTCGTTCAACGGCGGAGAATCTTGACACCGCGATTCAGAAACGTGACGTAAATGTACAGCGCCATCTAGTTTGAAGATTGGAACTAAATCGCGCGGTATCTCTGCGTCTACTTTGCCGTACCGTACCTTTACTTAAATTGCACTCACAGTACAATGTAAACAAGTCAATATATCAAGTACCATTGACAATACTACCGATTAAGTACTGCACTTAGTAAGAAATATAAGTAAGATTAATTGAGAACGATCAGTAACAAGATACTGACGGATCTTACCAACAAGGGAATTTAGTAATCTTCTACAGTGCTGTGCTGCGATGTTTAATTATTACAGGATTATAGGCGTTTCTTGTCCGTTCTTCTCCATAGGAACCTACCTACTACGCTTTGAAATGAGCAACTAGCTTCATCATTCTAAGTGATCGAAGCCAATACAAAAGTAATTGGTTTAAATGAAATAAATGCTTTGAGTTTGAGTTGGAACAAAATTGTTAATAGATTATTTGGAATAGAATACTCTTTATTTTGTACGAGGGGCTCGTGGTTACATAATAACAGTCGCACGGGTCGATATTCACAGTTAAGCAACGTTTGCTGAGGTCGGTCCGTGGATGGATGACCATCCAATACATACCGAGACCCCTCCGTGCCTCAGAGAGACTGGTTGTCAGACTTTTGAGCTTTTATTGTCTGACCACCAAATGTACGCACCAGGACTTGGCTTAGTATGGCCTTATTTCAAATGCGTACAGTGTGGCTATGTTTAAGACAATCGAGCCTGGTACTTAATAGCTACCTAAGACCCTACTATACGTGCGGGAAGTCTGTTACAAGGAGACCTACGGTAACAGACGGAATTTGGGAAGGAATAGGGGTTTGTGTACGTCGTGCAATGTACACAAGAAATGGTTTTCTCACTGCCGATCCCACAGACTCATAGGACCGATGATGGCTAAAGGTGTCTTGGCCACTGTAAGAGGAGGTATAGGAGATAATTGACTGACCACCCGTAACGACTGTCGAAGATCTACAAATAACAGACGGGAACAAACGGCTTAACGTGCCATACGAGGCACGAAGGGGTCTCGAAATGTAATGGATGATCACCCATCTGCGAACCTATCGCGGCAAGCGTAGCTTAGCCTTCGATCAACCCGTGTGTCTGTTATCATTTAGCCAAGAGTACAGTCTAGAAATAAATATGTTTAAGCACCTTAAGGTTACATTTTACTTGTACTTTATCATTTTCAGACTACGTATTGTGCATGAACATTGCCTCGTTGGTCTACTGGTCACAATCGCTACTGCTGAGCATGAGGGCTTCGGCTCGATTTCCAGGTCCCGCAAAGTAGACGCCCTGGGCGTCGGGAATCACAGGCTGATTCCCGGCCACCGTAGGCGCGGGCTTGCGGACGATTAGGACCAGGCCCGGGTTGACGGCACGTTGTGTTCTACGCACGCCTCAAAGAAATGTCAGCAGAACTTGACGGGATCCGATGCCTGCCGGGGTCACGGGAAAGTCCGAAAGAGATACCGTGGCCCCTGGCAACATTCAGGCAACTGAAGGAATACGGGTGGGTTTTAGTCAGTAGGAGCCTGACACGCCCTCCCGCTCTGCCCAGAGCGGGAGAAGTTATTTGAAAATTTCCAAACCAAAAAAGAAAAAGGTCCCGAAAAGTGTTATTGGGCTTTTCCATCTGTTGGATCATTTAGCTCCCTTCAAAATGGTTGAGCTGAATGGTGCTGATCCATGCGTCATGTTCGTGAACGGGAGCCGTCAGTAGGGACTGGTGATCTCTTAGCTGCCACGGCTTATTTTAATTTTTGAATTGTTTTTGTTTTTATATCTTTATTACGGACGCTTTTAACGTTCTGCATCATTCAATTCAACAACAACAATATTCAACAATCATTTATTCTCTCTTCACAAAGCTGACTTAAAGTTAATGTGCATAAAAAATGTCTCGGCAGTATTCCACCTTTGTGAGAGTACATTACATATCATTCTCACACGTATATTTATAACTTTAACATGAATGATGTAACTTATATTTTGTAACCATATTTTGATTTAAAAGAGTGTCTGTGGAGTTTCTTGCCCGTTCTTCTCCATAGGTACCTACTACGCTTTGGAATAGGCAACTAGCTTCATCTTTCTGACTGACTGACCCCTTGACAATTCAAAAGTGTTCCATCAGAAATTTCTCAGTAGCAGCCCGGAGTCTGGAGTTGTGCTCGGTTGATGGTAATAAACTCGCCCAATTTTATATGGGGCTTAAACATAACCGGTAAAATGTGGGTATACGTAGGTACACCTCTGCTTAACCCTTCGGGGATTGTTGGCGCGATGTTATGTAATTATGTTTTGTCAACATTTTGAATGACAATGACAATTCGAAAAGGTTGCATGCGCCCGCGCGACCGCTGTGTGAGAAAGGAATGTGTTTGAAAATTGCCTAATATTTTCGTTTCTCGACCGTACAAGTACATCGACGATGGACAGTTTGTTGAATTCCCAAGTCATTTGTCACTATGTCGTATCTAAAAACACATGTTTAATTCAGTACACATACATACTTATAGGGAAAAAAAGTGGTGGCACTCTGGGAGTGCCGACAGAAGTGAAAACTTGAACAAGATCGCCTTGTTGGAAGAAAAATACCTTTTATAGAACATTGGTCCGTAACCTTATCTAAATAAAGAGCACAATCGCGTTTACAAAAAATAATACTTCCGAAACCTTTAAAGTAAAAATACTTGCATAGAACATTGATCTGTAACGTAATATAAATAAAGAGCACAATCGCGTTTACAAAAATGAGGTGTCGTCATGGTGTCGCGAAATCAATGGTTTAGTCCCATCTCAAAAATGCCCAACGCGCCTAAAGAAGTTTTCACTTCAAAAACTGTTTATTTAATAAGTGTTGACGGCCTCGTTGGTCAAGTGATCGGAAGAGCTTCTGCTGAGCATGAGGTCCTGGGTTCGATTGGCAGGTCGGGTAAACTGTTATTGGGTTTTTCCATTAGGAATTTCTCTGTAGCAGCCCGGAGTCTGGATTTGTGCCCGATTAATGCCAATAGGCTCGGTCCCTACTACATGGGACTTAAACATAACTGGCGGAATCTGGGTGTACTATAAGGTGCACCTCTGCCCAACCCCAGGCGTGATGTTATGATTGTATTGTGGCCTAAAGTATAAATACGACAGTAGGTACAGTGACTGAAGACATCGTGGAATACATCAGAACCAAAACCAAGTGGACCTTGAGAGTAGAGAGGTTGCAGTCGCGCCATAAAATAAACTTCAAGTCGTTTGTGATGCGGGTTCCAACTCTGTACCTAGAAACCTTCATGAAAGAAGAGTTCTGGCCGTTTTGGCCGAAAGGTGTGGCGTACCGACGATTTCGTGGAAGGTTACGCGACACCACGCAGCGCAACACGACGCCGACACAGTCATTACTTTGTGTTCAATAATTATTTGTTATTATTATTAAAAAATATGTTTGTTTACGTTAAGGTATTTATCTATCGGCCTGCGTCGCCTAAATTAAATGGATTATTATTTTTATTAAGTCGGACCCGAGAAAACTGTAGTGGCATTGTCGGCAATTAGAACCAATGGTCGTTGGAGCAAACGTGTTATTGAGTGGAGACCACGAAGCGGAGATTCGTCGACGAGGAAGCGATAAGCTATCAACGATTTTCTCACTCAAGAAGGTACAGTGCCGACCAAAAGTCCATGAGCAATCTCACAAAGCAATAGACTGACGCTTCGGTTTGACTTACGACCTTCTTCTATAAGTTGTTACAATACTGTAGACACGCACATTACGCACATTACACACACACACTCACTTTGTCTGCAACCAATGACTAGTTCAATAATCATCATTCGTTTTTAGTTTCATTCGTCTTGTTCACATGAATATTAAAGTTTAGCAGGTAGACCACAAAAAACTAAGTAAATTATTTCGATTTCTGTGGGGTAGATGCAGTTTGTTACGAGTATTCAATTAATAGAACTTTTTTGGTTCGTGGATAATATTGGTGACGAGTATTTAGCGCAGTGTTGTGGTTATTATTATCAAAAAGCAGGCATAAAATATATTGAAGAGATCAGATCAGATCAGAGAATATTATTGCGCTGCGTAAAAGTGAAGTGAATATCTAATGAAACCGGACTAAGTGTGAGTGTTATCATTAATATATTTCATATTTTACTAAACATAAATCTTAATCAAGGGTATTGTTGATAGAACAGAGGTATTGTTGAGACAGAAGATGCCTTTAAAGTTTTAAATTCATTGTGAGGTTTAATTCGATTAGTGAATAATAAATAATAAGGTATTATGTGTAATAAAAACAATGTTTTTCTTTGTTCTAGAGAAATACTGTGAGGGTTAAGAGATATGAGGAAGGGGCTTATTATCGAGTAGCAGCGACGTCAAACGGTGAATGAAATAAATGGTTTCATACCAACGAGACATTTTGCTGAATTATTAAAAACACGTCATTATGAACCGTTCGCCGTGCACTCTGAAGGCTTGCATCACTGAAGACCAGCTAGAAAACCGTTTTTGACCTTAAAATATTGACCGTACCAACTTAATAAACAACAGATTCGTTATTGCATGAATTTATGGTAACGAATTTTTTAAGCACGTTTCAATAGGGTGTTTGTCGTATTTCTTGCAGATATACCGAAATTGTTTAATATTATTTTAGTAATAGTATTATTTTAGGATAAAAATATGAGGTTTAGTTTCAATCTTCTTTTCGTAAAGAAAATGAATACTTAAGCTTTAACCTCAATAACAACCAATATTTACTAAAGTCAAATAAAATGTAAAATAATTAATACAAATAAAATATAAACAAACTGCCCATATTTAACCTTAAAATTACCTATTCTGTAAGTAGTTTTTTACATTTTAAGTAGTCTAATATTCTTATTTATTACTTCATTACTTCGACCATGATCAAAGCTTAATATTTATGGTGAAAAAATCCATTAAAAATTTAAAATATTTCATAATTTAAATATGTCTAAATAATACAAACTGCTTCTAAGTTTCTTGACATCTATTTCACATCTTATTCAGCTGAAGTAATGATAAATAATTGTAGCAGTTTATTAACTTATGTAAAATAAATATAACGAATAAACATTTATTTTTTAATTTAGTTATCATATATCACGCATTTTTTATTCTAAAACCTTTATTGCAATAACAACATAAAAAAGCAGCAATATTCAAAAAATATTATTATCGAAAACAAAAATAATAATATTTGCAAAAAACCGCACTGTGTTTCACGAGATTAGAACCTGAGGCAGATTGAATTCCATATCAACGCTTAACGCTTTCTGCTATCTGCACTTGTTAAGTTACTATCGAATTTTAGCAATGACATTAACTGGTCAAGTTCACGCGCATAGTGCGTGTGTGCTAGCATGTTTAAAGCGACGGAAATATATTGTTGTTTCGTGTAACTGCGTTATCTGTGGTGTGTGTATCGTGTTGCTTACACATACAAATGTACGAGCTATACCGCGTGTTCACAGCAATATGACTCTTAGCGTGCTCATGCACTTTTGAGCGCTTACTGTACAAAAGATAGCAGATCCCGTATAGGTAAAATAAATACTTACACATGCTCATAGTTATTATTTATTTTTTGGATGGCCCAGTGGTTAAGGCCTCGCCTCTCTTGCACGAGGTTGTGGGTTCAAATCCGGGCAAGTACCAATGTGACTTTTTCAACTCATATATAGGTACTTTCTGAGTTTATCTTGGACATTACCAACATCGGTGAAAGAAAAACATCGTGGGGAAACCCGGACTTTATAGTTACCTAATATAAATCTGAAATCGCTAACTCGTCTTGAGCAGGCGTGGTGATCAATGCTCGTGCCTTCTCTGTATGAGAAGAGGCCTTTGCCCAGCAGTGGGACAATAATAATAGGCTGGTAGTATTATTATTATTTAAACTTTTAGCACTCAAAAAGGTGCAAAGGCGGAATTAATGCCCATAGTTCATCGCTGACTGTTCACACATCCGACGAGTACGCGATTGTCGCAGCGGCAAGAGCTATCAAAGAGAATACTGGCTTGAGCAGAACACTCGCTAAGAGACTACCGCTTGGTACATTCGCATACCAGCGAGTAATCGCTCGTCGCCGCTGCGCTCTCGCTGCCCGTTGCTGGCTTACAGAAAAAATATCGATATTTTCTGTTCGACATGTCGATATTTTAGACGAAATTTATTATTTCAATATATCGATATAAAAACTATTTACAAAAAAATAAATCAACCGACTTCCAAAAAAAAACACTACAAAGTGAAAAATAACTTCAATTTTGGAAGTCGGTTGATTTTTTTTTTTAATGTTTTTATTTTTCATTTTTTAGTTGTGGTATTTACCCCACACAAATTCGCATATCACTACCTGCTATGTAAATAACAGTGACAAGAACTTAACATATCATCCACATACTAAGTGGCAAAAAATACGTATTATTGAAGATGACTCAAAAACTACCGAAGCAAAGTTATAAAAAATTATATGGAATCACCACTAAAGTATGACCTACCAAACAAAAAAAGAATCACTAAAATCAATTCATAATTGGCGGAGTAATCGCGTAACAAACATACAAGAAAAAAAACATATAGTTGAATTGAGAACCTCCTCCTTTTGGAAGTCGGTTAAAAATATCAAGTATCGAAAATGTATCAAATACGATATATTTCCAATAACAACACCGTTGTCGGCACTGACTAAAACCGCTGGGATTGAGAGGTCTTCTTTTTAACCGACTTCCAAAAGGAGGAGGTTCCCAATTCGACTGTATATTTTTTTTTTGTATGTTTGTTACGCGATTACTCCGCCAATTATGAATTGATTTTGATGATTCTTTTTTTGTTTGGTAGGTCATACTTCAGAGGTGGTCCCATATAAATTTTATTAACTTGACTTGGATAGTTTTTGAGTTAGCTTCAATAATACGTATTTTTTCCCACTTAGTATGTGAATGATATGATAAGTTCCTGTCACTGTTATTTACATAGCAGGTAGTGGTATTCGAATTTGTGTGGGGTAGGTACCACAACTAAAAAGTGAAAAATAAAAACTTTTACAAAAATAATACAACCGACTTCCAAAAAAAAACACTACAAAGTGAAAAATAATTTCGGAAATCGGTGGCAAAAAACGAAAATTCTAAACCAAAGACACCGACATCCGAAATAATTTTTCACTTTGTAGTGTTTTTTTTTTGAAGTCGGTTGTTTTTTTTTTAAGTTTTTTTGATTACACAATTTTTTTTTAAATTTTAGTATGTTTTATGTTGTATATCCTGTACGTGACCAAAAAAAAAATCTTTCTTTCTAATTAAAGAACGGTACATTATATTGCGGTCCGGACAACAATGTAAATAAGTAGTCTGGTATGTTTCCTCACATTTAGCCGTTAAAAACGTGCAAACTTCACAAGCCTTCAAGCATATATACAGTGCCGCCATTGTAGCTTATAGCTTATCTATAACTAGCTGAGTCCCACGGTTTCACCCGCATAAGTCTCGAGTCGGATATCGGGATAAAAATCCTATGTTCTTCTCCAGGGTCTACCCATGTGCCAAATTTCATCCAAATCCGTTCAGCCGTTTTAGCGTGAGAGCGTAACAAACAATGCGTCACTTTCGCATTTATAATATTAGTACCTGGTCGACAGAGCTCGGCTCGGCTCGGCTGCTGAGATGTGGATGCTGCGTGACATCGAGAAGAAGAAGATAGACGTTCTGTAAATGTGATGCGGGAGAAGAATGCTTGGGGTATCGTGGGTGGAGTTTCGCACCAACACCTCTATACGCCAAGCACTCGGCATCAGAAAGCGTCTTTCTGTTCTGGTCCAAACGCGCATTCTCAAATACTTCGGACACGTCTCGAAGCGTGAGGTTGACTCTATAGAGCGCCTTGTCGTGCAGGGTAGAGCGGAGATCACTAGACCAAACGTACACTCACCCAAGAGATGGACTGGCCAAATTAAATCCGCAGTGGGCGAACCCGTGAGTGCACTAAAAACACCAAAAATCGGAGTAGATGGCGAGAAATCGTGAGGCAAATCACATCAGCCCTTGAACGAGAAACTACATGAAGACAAAAGTGTTACGAAGAAGAAGAATTCGTTATGCACACACACGTAGGTAGTTCAAAACTTTGTATCTTACTAAGTGATACAGTAGCCTGACGAGCAATTATAATTAATATTAAAATAATATAGTAACATCATGTAGGGACAGATTAGAGTTCCCTTGACGACGAATTATGCGCATGAAGTGTTAACTGCTAATCACCACTCCCAGTTGAGTGACATTTTTAAACTAATTATGAGCTAATTGGTTCACTATTTGATTATGTTTACTAACGCGTGAGGTCAGTGATATGATTATAAGTTCTGCCAAGGACGGCAATTTGTCTTTTCACAGTACTTACTTTGCAGACTGAAATGACGATGATCATTCTATTTTTAAATGACCCACGATATGATAAGTATAATAAAATTAAGTTTTAGTCTAAGTCAACTAGTAAACTTATTTTGAAACGGCTTACCACGAAATCGACAAAGCATTTCTGCGTGTGAAAGTTTAGACTGAAAAATAAAACGACGCGACGCAATATACACCCCAAGCAATACAATAAATATGATTCGCGATCATAACAAATATGTATTTAGGTACAGAATAATAATCATTAATACATCTCTCTTATGGAAACGTTCTTCAATTTTGATTTTCTATGATTGATCAATGATGATTCTGAATCATATTTTAATCAAGATTCAATCTGACACTGACCTGCAAATTGCAAAAAACGTACCTAAAAATTACCTACCTTACTTACCTTAAATTTGAATTTCGTGAGCTACAACAGCGGATCCGCCAAAACAAATAAATAAATAAACAATTGAAATGAAATGAAATTTTTTATTCTGTTATGTAAACAGGATATCGAAATCACTTTTACAGGTCATATAAAATGATAATAAGTTAAATGGCGTCGACATTACCTATCTGACTACCCCTGGGAAGAAATGTCGAAACAAACTCAGGGCGCAGTCTTTTTTAAAGTCCAGACATAATTTTCGTTAGATCATGTGAGGACCATGTAGATTGGTGTCTGAAAATGGTCTTTTGAGGAAAGAACTACACAGATTTGAGTGGATCTGTCCAGCCAGTGCAAGCATTTGTCAGTAATCGTGCAGCTCAACTCAGGACATTAAGAGCTCAACGACTCGACGAACTTTACCAAAAAAAGGACAATGGGGTAGGCCGCATCAAGTACTCGAACTACCAGAACATCAATATAACTAACTGAAAAATGGGTCTTGATAGACTGACGGACGGATTACAAAGTGATCCTATGAGGGTTCCGATTTTTCCTTTTGAAATACGGAACCCTAAAAAAGAAAGAAAAAGAAGAAATGACCCACATAGTCCCCACATTCACAGTAATTAAAGTAATATAATAATTTAATGATCTAATCCCTATGATCCTCAACATCTTTAGTATTAGATTAGATTATTGGAAGCTCAAGCCAAGATGGCGATTTCCCAAGGTCGAATGACTGTAGGCAGTGCATTTTAATATTCTACATTTTGATGGTTATAACATCTGCCATTTATGGTACATATATGTACGGTTGAATATCATCATCGAAGGGTTCAAACAAAACCAGATTCACGAGTTTAAGTAACATATGCCTAAAGAGCTTTTCCCTTCCCTTCCTTTTTTTAATAACATAATATACATATATATTTTAGTGTTATGTGTTATAGTGTGTTGTATATTGTATTTACGTTTTGTCAAAATAAATTTAATAAATAGTAACGCATTATATTGATGATTTCAACGCATTGTGTTTATGGGTTTCCAATATAATAAAATTTTATTTAGTACTATTTATGATCATTGAGCTCTTCCAAATCAAAGCACATTAAATTTAATGTCCAAAGTCGATTTATTAAATTAATCGCATAAAATATTACCAACAATCCTATTAACATTTCCAAAGTTCACATCCTTCCAAGAAACCGAAATACAAAACACCAAAGTACTCAAAAAGGACTTACCTGCCATAAATCTTTAATAAGTTCCGATTTATTGGTTTCAGAAGTTAAAGGGCACTCGATGAAAAGTGTTTATTCACTCGACTGGTAAACTTACGTCGTCGAAGTTTTTCGGAGCGCGACGCGAGACGTGGGTCGTGGTCGACCGCCCGATCGCAACTGAATCCTAGCTGGTATACACCGGGTACTGGCTGACAAGGACAGGTGTTTCGATGCCATTATTTCTAAAAATTAAAAATATAGCGGTCTATGGTTTTGGAATATTGTGATTGCGTTGTTGAGTTCGTTTTTCGTTTGTTTTTCGAATTTTAAGTTTGTTTGGAAGGGACGTGGTGGATTTGAAGTTTAAAGATACTTTTTCGTCAGATTATATCGATTAGGTTTGCTTTAAGTTCTATAAAAACATTTTATTTTATTTACAAACACCTGTTTGAGTGAGGAATCGTTTGATTGTACAGTTTAAGACCTTGTTATTGTATTTGAAAATAAAGCATGAAATATATAGATCTTAACTTTATTTATCAAATTGAATGCATAACAGACATGTAACAAACTCTATCATACTTGTGAAAAATCAACAAAAAATCTCCGAAAGACTTCATACAAGCCCTCACTTGCTACGGCGTAGTAAGGCGTCTACGACACCGCTACGAAGCTACGATGTCTACAAGCGCCGTAGTAAAAGTTAAGCGTAGTATCGTAATGAATAATAATAATGTTTTATGCGAAAGGTACCGCATTTTATTATATTTTATTAGCTATTATCCTTTAGTACACTGTAAAGATACATTTTGTAACATAATATCAGGAGTTTAGTGACCATACGAACGATAATGGTGTCTCTTACGATCGAGTTCGATCGTCGAATATCGAAAAATTTTGAAGTGAAAAAAGCCTCATGTACATATTATGTCACAGTCTTAAACTGTTATATTAAACGGTCAAAACAACTTTTGACGGGTAAGGCTTTTGGGTAGGTAGATATGTCGTTTTAGAAACCATTTTTTTTGTAGTAACATAAAATCACGCCTTGTTTTCCCGAAGGGTTGGGCAGAGGTGTACCTGTAATAGGTACACCCACATTTCGCCAGTTATGTTTAAGTCCCATGTAATAGGGGGCGAGCCTATTGCCATCAACCGGGCACAAATCCAGACTCCGGGCTGCTACTGAGAAATTCCAGAAAGAAAAACCCAATAACACTTTGCCCGACCCGGGAATCGAACCCAGGACCTCATGCTCAGCAGTAGCGCTTGCGACCACTAGACTAACGAGTGTTTCTAGATAACTAAGGAGTTCCGTAAAAACTGATTTTTACTAGAGAAAACGCTTGTTCGTTTCGTAATAACGGTTATGACTGAAACTAATTGAAACTCGTTTTATCCAATTAACAATTTTGACTGTTGCATACTTATTCAAATTAATCATTTTAAAATGAGTTAACCTATCAAGCGTCGTTCGTCCTTCCTTTACAGTATTAGGAGAGGTCTTTGACAAGTAACAGGACAATGGCAGGAATTTGTTATTAGTACTAAATAGTTTGTATTTAATTCATTAAAATGCACCATGATTCATACGAAATGATGACCTCCACAGGGACCTAAAAGTTGAGTTCATCGAAAAAGTGATCCAGAAACTTACAGAACTATACAGAAAAGTCCTGATGCCAGTTTGGACTTATGGTATTCAGCTATGGGGCTGCACCAAACATACGAATATATTAATAATACAACGATTCCAGAACAAAGTGCTAAGGGAAATTGTAAATGCACCTTGGTACATACGAAATGATGACCTCCACAGGGACCTAAAAGTTGAGTTCATCGAAAGAGAGATCCAGAAATTTGCAGAAGCTCACGAAAAAAGACTTTATCAGCATGTGAACGTCGAGGCAGTCCAGCTTCTCGACCACACAAACATAATTAGAAGACTAAAAAGAACAAAACTGTTCGAGCTAGTGTTTAGTGTTAGTGAATAGTGTAAAGTACAAAAGTGCCAAACAAACACAAGAACGAAGTGTATTCGCCTTAATAGAGACAATAAGAAAAGTGCTATTGGACACATTCTTAGTAAAGACAATTTAATAGTTTAGTTTATAATTAAATTACTTTTATTTATAAGGCTAGATTGTAATAAGATTTGAGTCCATCCTATTGTTGAAAAATAAGAAAAGGAAATAAAAACATTTTGTTACCAAGTTTCTTCAAGTAAACGGCTGTTCTTTCAATAATAAGTCAATTCCCAGTATTCCTAAGTAAACTTAAAATAAATTAAAAGTGCTTTCAATGATTTCTCAATATTATTGATCTAACGTTAATCGGCTTACAGTATTATTGAGAAACAATCATTATTATTTTCGATTGCAAAATTTTAGAAAGCTAGCAACAACTGAATTACAACTCTATTAATTTCAAGTTACAGTCAAAAACTGTTTGATAGAAGTTGATATTTTACTAAACGCTTTGCGAATGGTTTGGTGGTTGAGTTGTTTGTTACCTTACGTATATAACCCTGTCTTAGTTTTTTCGTGGTGAGTAGAAATGTTACCACATACCCTACTAACATAATGGACAAGGAAAACTTCGTGGGGTCGCCTTTTTTTTTTGGGTGGTAAATTTTCAAATAACTTCTCCCGCTCTGGGTGGAGCGGGAGAGCGTGTCAGACTCTTACTGTCTAAAACCCACCCGTGTTCCTTCAGTTGCCTGTATATTGCCAAGGGCCCCGGCAGGCATCGGCCCTAGCGGACCCCGTCAGTTCTACTGACATCTCTTTGAGGCGCGCGTGGAACAACGCGCCGTCGACCTGAGCCTGGGACGGCGAGCCACCCATTGCTCACCGTCGTGGAGTCGCCTACGGGGTAATAGCGTAATACACATAAAATGACAGTTGATCACATTTTCTATCATTTTGACAGTTAAACCACGTTCATAGCGTTATTTACGTTTTTGAGCAGACGAATTTAGTAAACCTATGAAGCAATGGATTAGAAATATCCTTCAAAACTCACGAATTATGATTGAAACTGTGTTACGTAATTAGGATGCTGAGGGCCTAAACCAGGGATCATCAATTAGATTAATTGGGGGTCCGTTTTTAAAAATAATATAACTGTCGCGGTCCGTTTGGTAGACGATTACTAGCAAGCAAGATTAAAAATACAATAGACGTTGTGCGCGTGTCCGCGTGTTTGTTCGGATTCGCGATAAGTCAATTGTCATCCTGAGGATGCCTAGTTGAGAGGTGAAACACGTGTCGATTTCTTACAGGGTTTTTTATGGCTCTTTAGGAATAGTTAAGCAAAATAGGTTACTAAATATGTCAACGTCCATTGTATTTTGTAATGGATTTCCGCAAGGTCATGCCTGAATCAATTAACTAAGGTTAAAAATATCAATTAAGAAATAATCACAAAATAGGTCGGTGATCCGGATTCGGACCGCAGTCCGCCATTTGGTGATTCTTAGCCTAGGCAAAGTGGCTTTCTATCAGCGATGATGAGAAAAGTCAAAAATGTATTGGATTTGAGTTAAGCTACCATAAAGCTTATGTCAATCCTGTTGAAAGTCATGGTAGAAACACGAAACGCTTTGAATGTGGTTGCCAGATCACTTGTCTAACGACTATGCCCTCTGGATTACCGAGCTTTCAATTACTATTTGACTTATCATCATCAGTAGTCCACTGCTGGAACTATAGGACTCCAATAACACACTTTTGAATACGATCATCAGCTAGTCTCATCCAGCTGTTACCAGCCACCCTGCGCAGACTGTCACTCGACCTAGGCGAGCCTACCTCGCACAAGATCTCATGGTCCCCGGTCCAAGTCTGGGAAGGGAACACCCACCAGGGTGGATTTTAATCAGTAGGAGTCTGACAAGCCCCTTCGCCTGCCCAGTGCGAAGAACATCCATGGGGATATTCCACCTCGAAAAAAAAGGCGTAGCCTACCTAAAACTGGCGACCCATCTACAGAAAATTTACTCGACAAAAATTCAGCGTACTTGTGCTTCCTATGTAAATTACGCGACGTAATTTCGGACGGATATGTTGAAGGTAATTTCATCAGTGTGTCGCTGCACTAACATTTGCTGATTTGAAAACTATTCGACTACTTATAGCTAATATTGACTCACAGTATTTTTTTTTTCTCAACCGTTGTTTAATCAGATGTAGAAACGGATTTTCGTTTAGAAACCGCGTTTATTCATTGTTTGAGGAAGGAGGAAAAACCTAAATGTTCAATTAATTTACTTCAAGTCCGTGCATGCTGTGACATAGTCAATGATGTTGTAGTAGCTCAAGTGGTAAATATTATTGAAAATGAAGTTAGTCACCCAAAAAAGCAAAAAAATGTATCGTCAAAACGTAGCGCTTTACTGGGACTTCTTCTGTATCATGGCTATGTTATCAGACACAGGTAGGATCTGGTTAAGTAAATGCTTTTTAGTACAAGTTTTTTCTATACAATCTCTAAATCTACTATCCCACGTCCACAGATATTATATATATTATACCAGAAATTATTTTTAAATACCTATTTGGAAAATCTAAGCCGCAGTTCGAAGACTAGATTTGTGAACTAAACCGTACTTATACTCGCTATAACATGGATCTTACGCGAGTACACACCTCACCACTTCAGAGGAAATCATCCCATAATATTATAGGAAAATCAGCCAACAGAAAAATTTGAAAGAGGTGCACTTTTTCACTTTCCGCTTGACACACGACTTTTCTAGATTGGTGACTTTGCAATTTTTTTGACGCCTTATGAAATAAAACTTATATTTTCCAAATATTACCTACTACACAATACAATCTAGACACGTGGCATCGTGACAAGCCAAGTTCTACAAGTTACACAAAATCCTTAAGAAATAAGCAGTACCTTTATACTCAGTCTTTCTTTTATTCTTGTTTCCTTAAAATGTCATGTATATAGTTAATTTTTAACCGACTTCAAAAAAAAGGAGGAGGTTCTCAATTCGTCGGGATATGTTTTTTTTTTTATGTATGTTCCCGAATTACTCGAAGACCGCTGGACCGATTTGAAACATTCTTTTTTTGTTTGAAAGGGTATACTTTCAAGTTGGTCCCATTGTCATTTGGTCACGATCTGATGATGGGATCTTGGAGAAATCGAGGGAACTCTTCAAATATTATAGGCACATCTATAGCGATTTGGGTATTTTTGATGAGCAGTTGACATAAGGCTATTGTAACTTAGATAAATTACAAGCCAAATCACTAAAAAAGTGAAAAAAAAATACTTTTTTACAAAAAATACAACCGACTTCCAAACTACAAAGTGAAAAATAACTTTAATTTCGGAAGTCGGTGTCAAAAAACTAAAATACTGATCCAGAGACACCGACTTCCGAAATTAAAGTTTTTTTTCACTTTGTAGTTTGGAAGTCGGTTGTACTTTTTTGTATAAAAGCTTAAAAAAAAATCGAGACGTGTTGTGGGTCACCCGGTTGGAACGAAGTTCTTTTCACTGTATATTATGTAAAAACACAGACACAATGAAATAAATTAAGTCAAAAATATCGTGTCGTGACAGTCAAAATGTTACACATTTTTCGGTCTAGGACTCATTTGCCAAGTCTGCAGAGTATAACGTGCGATAAAGGTAATATGCAGCCTTGTTTGTTTGAACAGTTAACAAAAATACCTGCGTTTTCTATACATACTTAATCCGAATAAATATTTTTCATGATTTTCCACTCCATCGTTAGATTCCTTTGTATTTCTATAATTATTTATTTTGGTACACCAACAGCAGCACATACAAAGAATTAAAATAGAACAATATAACATAATAAAAGTACTGGTGATGTATGCCTTTCAGCATTCATATTCATCATTCATTGTATAATTGGTGGCTCTGTTACTACCTAGTCTGTGGCACTCAGTCCGAGGCACTTAATCGAACTAGTTGGCTCAATTAGTTGACTATAGTGCATGGTTTTGGCGTCTCAATAGTTCTTATGTCAAAGTTCAAATTAAGGATGCACCATCTGCTCGTACTTCCTCCGTTTTAGTCCGCTAATTAGAAATTCTAAAGGTAACTTTATACAGATATTTAGTGGATTACTATATATATGTTAACTGGAAATAAAGATGCTTTTTACCTATAAACCTAACTTGGTTTCCGTACGAGTTTTTCGGGTGACCACTAAAAATCAGCGCTGTGCTGTGGGTCTGTCTTGTCACAGTCATGACGTGCAGCTGCCGCATATTTCTGTTTTGTGCTCGTGATTATATTTAAATCAATTCTTTTATTTTATTTTATTATTCTCTTCTTTTATGCACGTGTTTCTGTGACAAATAAACTTATTTTTCTTTCTTTCTATAAACATGATTGCGGAAATTATAAAAAATAATCTTTCGAGGTAAATAAAATTAAAAGACAATGGTCTACACTGGCCCTGGACCGAAACAGCTGGAAGTCATGGGAGAGACCTTTGCCGAGCAGTGGTATGATGCAGGCTGGCAGTAACCAATAAGCTTACCTTTCACCTCCAGGCGCGTTGAAATTTCATGCACTGTCAACAGCAACCATGGCAACTGTGCCAATACTCCAGCACACACAGCCCCAAGCCTCAAGATGCGACTTGCATCAAGCGACACGAGCGTGGGTCACCTGATTCCGGCCGTCACCATCGGTCGCTTAGTTAACCGACGTTCGCACGGCCGTAATAAAATCGCGGCGGGATTTTATCGCGCAATGGATTTTCAACTCTCGGTGTTAAGCCGACCGTTGAGAATCAAACGCGCTGGGATGCACTCTCGTCCCAGCGCGTTGAAAAAACATACAGTTAGATTTTCAACTCTCGGCTCTAAGCAGAGAGTTGAAAATCAAGTGCACGAAAAAAAATCGCCGCGATTTTATTACGTCCGTGGGAACGTCGGCTTAGTCTCGTCGTAGTGACTCGTGGCATGCTCTAAACAACTTTTTTCATTTGTTTTGCAGTCACTGTCGCAAAACGCGTGTCGCAGCGAGTAGCTCGTGGTATGGGGATAAAGCATAATAGAGCTGCATAAAAAATGGTTTTCGGAAACGAGGTGCTAAAAATTGTATCTGAATACAATCACAGGGAACAGTTGCCTATAAGGGGAAACAAAGAAAATCCTTATTTTTATAACTAGTGGCGCCCCACGGTGTCACCCGCATAGTTCTCGATCCCGTAGGAATATCGGGATAAGAAGTATTCAATGTGTTAATCCAGATTATAAACTATCTGTGTGCCAAATTTCAACCTAAGCCGTTTAGTTGTTTTTGCGTGAAAGAGTAGGTAACAAACATCCATCCATCCAACAATCCTCACAAACATTTGCGTTTATAATATTAATAATATATAGGATACTTCAAGCTCCTAGCACTGTGTATAAATTTGTCTCTCATAAATACAGATAGTGTGGTGAGTCGAGTGAGTGAAATGTGAGTAACACGCACTAACTCGACTCACTACACTAACACTTTTAATTTTTTTATTTAATTTAATTTAAAGATTTTTCCTTTCGTGTTTTGTTTTTTATTGTAAGTTCCAAAAGCATAAAAACATGATTATTATGATACTCTAATAGGGAGTCGAAACTATCTCTCCTAAATACAGATTACGCAGTGATCTAGCTCGGAGAGCAGCGCTTCGCCCAACAATTCATGTGTACACCATGTAATTAACAATGCATACTTTGTAAGTCCCCCATGTACTACAAAACGTTTATGTGCCTAAATAAATTAGGTATTAGTGTGAAGCGACCGATGGCCACGTGACCACAGAGTTCTAATCAAAGGGCGATAAATCACGGCCAGCCGTCAGGAGGCGCCGGCGATCATGTTACAACTATCACTTACTGATAGTGTTTTACGGGTACGTACACATGGCTACACATCAAGCTATAGATTTCCAGTATAAGCTGACCTCGCATTGTACGGAAATCCTATACAATGCGAGATCAAATACAAATATACAAATATTTTATTGGTGCAATAACTTATTACAATTTTTGTGTACGTTAATACTGCGTTAGTTTAGTAACTGTGTCGCAGTTATTAGCGCCCACCACAGGAGCGAAAAACAACTGACTTCCATAACAACAATTTTGGTTATACTGATTGGTAGAAACTAGACATAAACATTTAATAACAACAAAACTAGAACTAGACATTTATTGATAATAGTTGTGACAGTATGTGAGTGTGTGTGTGTGTGAGATCAGCATAAAGTGGAAATGTATAGCTGATGTGTAGCCGTGTGTACTAGGAGTAAATCCAACCAAAGGGTACATAGTATTGTTGTTAGCTTGGGTTAGTTAAGGCTCTAATAGAAGTTAGTGTAGGAAACTATGCTCCGATATTAGGCAGAGCTGTTCCTATAGTACACCCACATTTCCCAGTTATGTTTAAGTCCTATGTAATAGAGGGCGAGCCTATTGCCATCAACCGGGCACAACTCCGGACTCCGAGCTGAGAAATTCCTGATGGAAAACCCAATAACACTTTACCGCTTGCGACTAGAGTAATTATGTTTAATTATCTATTAATCGTAAAAGGTATTCTATATGGCATCTTACTTACCAACAATTTTGCTTCATAAGCAAGGCGAATTAAATCAAAACAATATGTTATAACCCTTTACGGGCCACCGACTTTTGCTACAAAAGGAATATTAAAATGGTTGCCAAAGCTTTTAATATTCTGCTGTTATTTTATTTTACGAAAAGCCTATTGGGAATGGTTCACCAATATTTAATGCAAAAACTCTGCTTTTTCCAGTAAAAAATAGTTGAGGCCATATTTGGATTAAAGGATTACCTACTGGATTATACTTTAATCACTTCTGCTTGTGGCTTTGCCTGTGAATGATTGCGTCGTTCGTATAGCTGTTGCAAGGGCTACTGCTGAGCATGAGGTGCTAGGTTCAATTCCCAGTTCGAGCAGTGTTATTGGGTTTTTCCATCAGGAATTTTTCAGTAGCAGACCGGAGTCTGGATATGTGCCAGGTTGATGGCAATAGGCTTGCCCCCTATAAAGCCCGGAATCCACCAAAGTAGAGATGTGCGAAGATGTCTGAAGCGGAGACGAGAAGATGTTTTTCAGCTGAGTGTATCCACCGAAGCTGTGCGGAGATGCGTACTGGCTAGACTGGAGCGGAAATGTGTGCTGTCTAGAGCGGAGATGTTACAGCGCTGCTCATTGCACGCCACTCACATCTCTTCTCGTCTCCACTGCGCGCCGTCGCCAGCTTGCGAGGCACAGCTCACATCTCCGCTTCGATCGCGTCATACAAATATGATACATTTCCGCTCAGTGGTCTCCACTGAAGCTGAGTGAAGACGAGATGTGTGAATAACGAAATTCTATTGGCTGTTTAAAACACATCTCCTCTCCTCTCGTCTCATCTCCGCTTTGGTGGAGGCCTAACATGGGACTTAAAGATAACTGGCGACTGTACATAGGTATAATAAGCATACCTCTGCCTAACCCTTCGAGGAACACAAGCGTGATGTTATGTTGATTTTCACGCTATTTAATGCAGGGTACCTATACAGTATTTATTTCATCACCACTGCTCTCAAAACGGTGAAGGAAAACATCGTGAGGAAACCGGCATGTCCTAGAACCAAAAATTCGAAGACATGTGACATCCACCAACCCGCACTAGGCTCGTGTCCGTATGGATTGAGGAGCCATGTCTCATATTTAAACGCGGGTACTACCAATATTTAGTAGTAAATTAGGCGATTTTGTAGGCCTGATCCTGGAATTTGTAGTAAAACACTTTAAAAGATACACGACTTTTAAGGTGGCTCCTCAATTCAGACGTCTGAATTGAGGTGCCACCTTACAACTGTAAAACTAGCCGACGGATATTTTTGAAAATTTGGTAGGATTTAGTAGTACTTATGCGTAATCTTTACAAAAAAAATGGGTTTTGTACAGCTGAATATATGATAGCTACAATGTTTTGATTTTTCATAAAAATTCATAAATTTCACCGCGCTGTTTCTCGAAAAGTAATCAACCAATTATAACATATTTTTAGTATAATTTAGTAGTAAATACGTTCTAATTTGTAGTTTAAAAATAAAATGGAAAAACTACATAATTTCGCTAACACAACACATTTTATGTGGCTCCTCAATCCTGACGATCTGTAGAAAATATATGTGCGTAGCTACTAAAGTAGTTGATCAAATCGGATAACAATAGCACCAATATTTAGTAGAAATTTCTACTAAATATTGGCGTAATCCAACATTTTGTACATTCAGTATTTCAAAAGATATTAAAAAAATAAACATTCCTTAACAATTTAGTGTGGTACAAGAGCCCACGACCAAAACCATGTCACATCGTTTTACGGCCAAAACCGTATAAAATCGTTAGTTTAGATGATTCTGAACTGATTCGCGACGCAATCAACTGAAGGTGGTCACAGATGGTTTCAGCAACTGTAGTAACTTGTATGAGGAGGCTTTAAGCAAAGTTAGGGACCTAGAAGATGAATTAATTTATGCTAATAGTCGTATTGTCCAGTTAGAGAAAGAAAAAGAATGTATTCAGGTTAAAGAAACTAATCACTTATATAATGAATTGTTAAATACTAATTGTAACCCTCATTCCTCAATAACTATTGACCTCACTGAAGATTCCTTGATGAAACAGAATTATAGTTATAAAGTTAGTCATAAGAAAATGAAAAAATATGCAAAACTGAATAGAATAATTAAAAAATTTAATCTTATTAGGAGACAACAAAAACACTTTTCCAAAAATATTCCACGGAGAAAGGAACGTGTTGATCTGATCAATAAATTAAACAATTATCAAATTAAATTAGAAGACAGCAAAAACATCTATGAAATTGATACACAGCGCTTACAGTCCGACATACAGGTACTTGAGAGCAGACTTAGTTCCCTTTTCATTAAATATGTGGGCTCTCAGAACCAAATTAAAGAACATATTCTTGCTGCTAATGAGTTAGTTATGTCTCAGTGTATTTGTCAGAAGGTTTCAAACCCTGATGCTGTCCAGCCTGAGGCAACGGAGGACCCGTCCCAGACTGAGAGTTTGTCTCAAGACTGTATCCTCAACCAAGATATACCTGATATTGTGCAAGAATTATCACAAGTGGTACAGTCAGTAGCTAGTAGTATTTCCTCTTGTAGTAGTCAAGTTTGCCATCAGTCAGTTATGTTTTCAGATAGTATAGGAAGAGGTTTGAGAAAATTAATTAGTAACAACTTGAGTCTTTCTACTCAAAACTATTGTTTACCTGGGATATCCTTCAAAGAAATAATGACATCAATTACAAGAAATCAATATGATTCTAATACCAACATAACTGTATTTGTAGGTAATAGTTCCCAGGTTAAAAAAGAAGATATCACTGACAGTGTTACCGAGATCTTAAAATTAAATTGTGATAAAATTATTTTGTGTGCTTTTCCATATTTTGAGAGGTTATCAAATAGAAAAAACAATTATATACATATGCTTAATAAGCATATACACTTCTTAGTAAGTCACTACAGTGACAAACTTATATTTTTTGACACCAACAATTTTGTTGATAAGTTGAAATCGACAAGGAATACAGTGTATCTGCCCATTAGGTTTAGACATAAAATAGCGAGGCTATTAGCTTATATAAACTCAGACATAAGTAGTATGTCGAAGTCTTGTACTATAAGTAACACCGCAATCATTAGTAATAATTCTAATGTAAAGGTGGCCTTAAATAACTGTAGCACTAATGCTATAAATGTATACAGTAATTGTACGAAGGAGGATCCATGTGTCACTATGGGGAATTATTGTCATAGTGAGGGGTCCACAAGTAGTAGGATCTCATTGCCTGGTGATGGCATGGGAGTCTTGGGACTCACTCTGGATGTTAATTTAAATTTAAACTAGATAGTAAGACAATAGAAGATACCAATAACACTATAGTTATACCTACCAACAATAAGGTGTCTTCTTGCTCTCAAATGGTTAATTGTAAAAAAGAGTCTAAGCAGAATTCCTTGAAATTATTTCATCAAAATATTCAAGGTTTTTCTTCCAAACAATTAGAAATTGAATTATTTTTAGAAAAAACAAAGTTTGAAATTATTTGCTTAACTGAACATTGGCTGAAAGAATATGAGATGCTAATTAATTATAAAAATTATAGTGTGAGCAGTTGTTTTAACCGAAAATCTATGCTGCGTGGGGGTTCACTAATCTTAGTTAAAAATTCTATTAAATTTAAGACTCGTAAAGATATAGTTGATCTGTCGGTTGAACATAACGTTGAATTGTCCTGTGTTGAGCTAGATAAGCATGTTATAGTGTGCGTTTACAGACCCCCAAATTATCAAAACTACTCCATATTTGAGTCAGTAATGGAAGATGTTCTAGCAAAACTCGCATTGGGTAAAAAATCACTAATTATCTGTGGTGACTTCAATATTAATATCTTAGAAAATAGTACAAATAGTAGTCGATTGTTAAGTCTCTTTAAATCATTCAATTTATCAAATGTGTTTTCAGAACCAACCCGCATAACTACAAATACTGCTACATGTATTGATAATGTTTTTTGTTGCTGCAACTACTTAAATAAATCCATTGTAAATTATCTCCCTTCTGATCATAGTGGTCAAACGGTTACTTTCAAGTCCAACACACCATTACAAAGAATTCAGATACAATCTAGACAAATAACAACCAGTAATCTAAGTAGATTTAATAATAACTTAATTAGTAAGTTAAGTATACCGGGTCATATTATAAACAATGTAAATGAATTATATGAGGAATTCTTTTCGGTAGTGCGCACCGAGTTCAATAATACTTTAAAAAAGAAAACTAAAACTATTTGCCCAAATTTTTTGTTCAGTGATTGGGCAACTAAGGGTATTAGGAAAAGTAGGGAAACATTGTTTGAGCTGTATGGCCTTAAGCCTTATATTAACTCTGAAACTTTTAATAAATACGTTGCTACTTATTCTAAAACTTTTAAAAATACCTGTAAGGTAGCTAAAGCCTTGTATATTAGCAACAAGATCAAATCAGCCGATAATAAAATAAAGACTGTTTGGAAAATTATCAATGATGAGACTAACAGGAATAAAAGACAAAATAATAATTTCACACTAGAAACTTCACATGGTCTCATAAGCGATAACAAAGAAGTTGCTCAAGAATTTGTAAATTTCTTTACCAGTATCCCACTTAAAACTACTGAAACCTTAAATTCCTCGCCCTCGCGTTCTATTGATTTATTAAGAGCTAACGTTTCATCCTGCCCGATTGAATTTAAATTCAAACATATAAACCCCATATCAGTAATAAAAGCTTTCAAGCAAATTAAGATCAAATTAACCGAAGATCTATGGGGAATGTCTATCAAAGTTTGTACCTCAATTATTGAGACTATAGCGCCGTACTTAGCCTTAATATTTAATTTGTGTGTGGATCAAGGAGTCTTCCCTGATCTAATGAAATATAGTAAGGTAATACCACTTTTTAAATCCGGGGACAGTAAAGACACCAATAACTATAGACCCGTATCCGTGTTGCCAGTTTTCAGCAAGGTGTTTGAAAAAGTAATGCTTAATCAAATGCTCATTCATTTTAACACCAATAAAATCTTACATGATCAACAGTATGGTTTCACCAGGGGACGTTGTACGACTGACGCCGATGTCACCTTATTAAAGCACATATTTACGGCGTGGGAAGAGGCCCAAGACGCCATAGGAATTTTTTGTGACCTCTCCAAGGCATTTGATTGCGTCGTCCATGAAACCTTAATCTCGAAACTTGAGCATTACGGACTTGGAAAACTTGCGCTCAGTTTAATAAAATCCTATTTAAATGATAGACAGCAGCAAGTTCAAATAAATGGTGTCAATTCACTCGGTTTAAAAGTAAAAATGGGTGTACCACAAGGATCAATATTGGGTCCTTTCCTCTTTTTAGTTTATATTAACGATCTACCCCATTTGTTAAAAACCCAACCACAAATGGTGTTATTTGCTGACGATACTTCCTTAATTTTTAAAATTAATAGACGTGCATCAAATCTTGACGACGTAAATAACACCCTACTGCAGGTCCAAAATTGGTTCACTGCTAATAATTTAGTATTAAATGGTAAAAAAACTAAATGCATAAGATTTTCTTTACCAAATGTCAAAAGTAGTAATTGTGAGATAGTATTGAATCAAGAGAAACTAGAATTTGTCGATAAAACGGTTTTCCTGGGGATCACGCTCGACTCAAGGCTTCAATGGGGTCCTCATTTAACATCCCTTTCAGGACGTCTAAGTTCAGCAGCATATGCTGTGAGAAAAATCCGTCAATTTACTGATGTAGATACCGCGAGGCTAGTCTATTTCAGTTACTTTCATAGTATTATGTCGTACGGTATTTTACTATGGGGTCGGGCTGCAGACATCGAGTCTATTTTTATTCTGCAAAAAAGAGCCATCAGAGCCATATATGGCCTCCGCAGGCGCGACTCTCTAAGGGAACTGTTTAAAGATATTAACATCATGACGGTACCTTGTCAATATATCTATGAAAACATTATGTACGTAAGGAAAAATCTACATCTTTTTAGTAGAAGAGGTGCAAGACACAATTATATCACTAGAAATAGGGATCAATTAGTTCAACCGGGTTTCAGACTGGCTAAAGTGGACTCGTCTTTCATGGGGTACTGTTTAAAATGTTACAATAAAATACCTCCTCACATACTTCAGCTGAATGAAACGAAATTTAAATCTTATATAAAACGCACACTATGCAGCCAAGCATATTATAAGTTGGGGGATTACATCGCTGATATAAGTGCTTGGCCGAACGCTGGTCCTGCTCCACAAGGGCGCATAAACTAATTGATTAGCATTTGAAAATACTGTTGGAACTGCTGAAGATTTTTAAAAACTATTTGCATTGTATAGATTCAATCGCTTAGCATTGTATAATTGCATAACACGTGTGAGTACTATGTACCTACTATAAAGCTACCATTTACTAGGTACGTCTTTCATTGACTTGAATGTGCCCTGGCGGCTGAGAGTATGTCATGCTCACTCTAATGTCTCGCTGACGGTGGAGTGTGTGTTGGATCATTTAGCTCCCTTCAAAATGGTTGAGCTGAATGGTGCTAATCCATGCGTCATGTTCGTGAACGGGCGCTGTCAGTAGGGACTGGTCATCTCTTAGCTGACATGGCTTATTTTAATTTAATTTTTGAATTGTATTATTTGTTTTATTTTCTATTACGGACGCTTTTAACGTTCTGCATCGTTCTCACATGTATAACTTCAACATGAATGATGTAACCAATATTTTGTAACCATATTCTGATTTAAAAGAGTGTCCGTGGAGTTTCTTGCCCGTTCTTCTCCATAGGTACCTACTACGCTTTGGAATGGGCAACTAGCTTCATCTTTCTGACTGACCGACCCCTTAACAATTCAAAAGTGCCTGTAATTGGTTTATTTGAAATAAATGCTTTGAGTTTAAGTTTGAGTTTGAGTTTGATTCGATGGGAAATAACCGGTCAGAAACATTCCAGTTTTACGGGAGCCCATTTCTGCTTTAAAAAAATAAACAGGCAGTCGGTTTCATCACAATATGTCTGATATTTAAAATGTATAATAGGTTTCGTAATTTTATTACGAAAAAGTTTGTTTTCAGACATTTTTGCGTGTCAAATGTGGACTGAGCGCATTTTCAAAAATGTCAAAAAATTTAACCTATCTGTCTCATAGCAATCTGGTTCAATCGAAAAGTTGTCTGATTAGTAACGTATTTTTTTCTTCTTTTACGTAATCAAAAGATTACGGCAGGTCAGTGTCAGTTTGTATCTTGATCAAAAATAACTTTTCCATAAGAGATATGTTCTAATGGAACAAATCTATCTTACGGAGATGTATTAATGATTCAACCTACAAACTGCAAAAAATATAAGAAAATTTTAATGCCGGTGGCTATAACTGCAGAAGATTCTGAATTCAAAAATTTTTGACATTTTCTGCGTCACGTCTGACCTAAGTGCATTTGAAATACCTATGTAAAAAATAATACTGAACTGTTTCATAGCAATCTGTCTGATTTTCAGAATGTAGTCGATTCTACATACCGAAAACACCATTTTCTGAAACCAGTATATGCACATATTATGTGTACATTTTAATTGAAAATAATATTCCTGGCAGAATCGGTATAGTTGAATATTGCTGTAGTTGTTTTGTTGGCCGGCGCACTGAAGGCTGCTGCGCACACACTATGACGTTAGTGTGGTATCTAGGATGGGCCAGACATCAAGAACATATCTCAGCACCAGCAGGTTTTCTTGATGAGATAATAATACGAGATGAGGATGAGGAATAAAATAATATGTTTAACAAAATGTGTTTTTTATTTGCCCTAACATTAGGTATAATAACCCTCAGTTTTAGTGTTTACTCTACACCGAGGTTAGAATTTATTTGGGTTTTTTCATTTTATCCGTAAATACTCTTATCCTCACTTAGACCACACCACATTATCCATTTCCTTATGATTTAATTTCAATCTGCGATGTTTTATAGATAATTGTTGTTTGACGTTCATTCATAACCTAAAAATTCAAACACCGAAATCTTTTTATTCCGGCTTTCCCAAATGAAAATAGTCTCATTTATATATTCTAAAGCTAACGCCAAATCTTTTAACATATTTTTCATTACGGGACGCTTCAATTTGATCCCAGACAATTCTTAGTATGGAAACCTGCCATTGTTCTTCTGAAAACAGATTTTCAGTAACTATAGAAAAGATTAAAAAAAATTGAACCAGGTTGCTATGAGAAAGATAGGTTACATTTTTTGAAATTTTTTGAAAATGCTCTCAGTTCACATGTGACACGCAAAATGTCTGAAAAAAAACTTTTTTGTAGTAAAATTACTTTATTTAGACAACCAACAGCGATACATAATAGTATGTTACAGAATATGTGTTACTTATTAGTACTTAACGCATATTCTGTAACATACTATTATTTACCTAAATAAACCTATTATTATAGGTTTGTAATTGTATGGCTAATAATAGGTTTCCCTGTATAACTAGGATAAGTATAAAACATGCGAACGGACTGCTTAGAAATATTTAAATTCAAAAAGTGCAATTTTAAGGTATTGCTTATAGTTAAGTTTAAATTTTAAAGAGAAAAAAAGTAAAAAATTAAGTTATTAACAATTTGTCATTTGCCTTCGTTTCTGGTTTTTATTATTTGTTTTTTGAATGTAGGTTTATTACAGTTAAATATATCGACTTGAGAGAAATCTGTGTTATAAATTCGAGCAATACGGGTCAATACACAATTTTTGGCGTAATTAGTCAGCTCTGGGCAATCGAGGCGTCCATTAAGTATATCATAAATCAAACACATGTCCATAACTTTGCGCCTTTCATTCAGTGTTAGCAGACCATGTGTTCGACAACTATTTTCATAAGCCATCGGAGGTTTACGGAGGCGATAGTTAAGATGGTTAATAAATTTTCTTTGAACCCATTCTAGTTGTAAATTACGAAAACTATGTACATTTTTAATATCAGGGGGCCTACAAGGGGCTCATAAACAGTATTATTTTAATATTACTTCAGTGGAAGAAAGAGATGGATCTATACGACCTGTAGACCTGTAGAGCATCTCTTTCCCACACAGAAGTAATATTTATTAAAATAATACTGCTTTATGAGCAGGTGGTAGGCCCCCAGGCATATTATGATGAAACCGTCTGCTTATTTTTTTTGACATAGCAGAAATAGGCTTCCATAAAACTGGGACGTTTCTGACCGGTACTTCCCACCGAGTTGGGTTCAGGAATCATCTAAATTAATGATTTTATATGGTTTTGGCCGTGAAACGATGTGATATGGTTTTGGTCGTGGGCTCTCGTACCACACTAGATTTTTAAGGAATGTTTATTTTGTTAATAACTTTTGAAATACTGAATGTACAAAATGTTGAATTACGCCAATATTTAGTAGAAATTTCTACTAAATATTGGTGCTATTGTTATCCGATTTGATCAACTACTTTAGTAGCTCTACGTACATATATTTTCTACAGACCGTCAGGATTGAGGAGCCACATAAAATGTGTTGTATTAGCGAAATTATGTAGATTTTCCATTTTATTTTTATACTACAAATTAGAACGTATTTACTACTAAATTATACTAAAAATATGTTATAATTGGTTGATTACTTTTCGAGAAACAGCGCGGTGAAATTTATGGATTTTTATGAAAAATCAAAACATTGTAGCTATCTCAAATTCAGCCGTACAAAACCCATTTTTTTTGTAAAGATTACGCATAAGTACTACTAAATCCTACCAAATTTTCAAAAATATCCGTCGGCTATTTTTAGAGTTGTAAGGTGGCACCTCAATTCAGACATCTGTATTGAGGAGCCACCTTAAAAGTCGTGTATCTTTTAAAGTGTTTTACTACAAATTCCAGGATCGAGCCTACAAAATCGCCTAATTTACTACTAAATATTGGTAGTACCCGCGTTTAAATATGAGACATGGCTCCTCAATCCATACGGACACCTAGGCTCGCGTGGTGGATTACGGCCCACTCCCTCTCACAGAGAGGAGGCCTGTGTTCCAGCAGTGGGAACATTCAGGCTGATTATGACGATGATACAGTATGGATACGGTCTTCCTAACTGGATGTAAGTTGTTACTTAGTATTGTTGGAAATGGTCCAATTTAACCCAATAGGTATGACAAAAAATAATAATTTGTCCCTCAGATAGATTATTAAAAATATTGGACACGTATTTTTTCTTTTTTTACGTAATCAAAAGATTACGGCGATACATTGAGTTAAAATGTGCCATGACGTCATGAGTATGTCGATTTTATACTTGTGACGTACCGAGTCTCCCCAACTTTAATGCGTTTTATCTAAGCCATTATAACAAAGCAAAAAATACTTACGTTTCTAATATTTTTTTATTATCTGACTGACGGACTAATAGAATTTCTGTTTTTCTACCCAGGCATCATCTCTATTTTAAGAATTACCAAACAAGAAAACTTCAATTAAAGATTTGTCTGACTCGGGCATCAAACCTAAATCTGAAGCTTTCAATAAATCAACTCAACCTATCGCTGTCCACTACTGGACATAGGCCTCTCCCAGGCTGCGCCAGAACACCCTGTACTCCGCCTTCCTCATCCAGTCTGTCCCAGCTACCATTTTAAGGTCGTCGGTTCATCAAGCCGAGGAGCGTCTCATACTACGCTTGATACGCGGTCTCCACTCCAGAACTCGTCCACTCCACCGGAAGCTCTACTGACAAAAAGCCAAAAGATCAACACAGCAATTAAAAACCTTCTAAATGTTTCAACATCTTCGCTCTTAAGCCATAATTAATAAAACATTTCAAAAGCTGCACAGTGAAAAGCTTGAACAGATCTGACCATAAATCGCCGCGATTCTCGTTGGATAGACGATTACCAGAGACAATAGAGGTGCGCGTGATTAATGCGCATCTCTAGTGGAATGTCCGTTGAGAGCCGGCGCCGTTCACGATAATCACCCGTCTTAATCACCACCATATTTGAATAAGTTTCATTTTCTTGAATGGGATGTGTATTTTTCTTATTAGTTTAGCAGGTTTTTAAGGAACTGCATTTTTTGCGCCAGTCGTTGTGCGCTTAAGGACGTCGTCAGCCGATGGCCCAGTTGTTGATATACCTATGGAGAATGGAAAAAGTATGATTTGCAGGTACAGTCAAAAGTCAAGAGCACAGGAAGCTTTACACTTGTAATGCGAGTCTTATTACCTCTACGGCGCACAATGGGGCTGAAATCGACACTGGTGGGCATTTGATTTTAGACAAATCAATTTTATCTCGGTAGTCCCAATAGGAACTGAAAAAAATTATAATTTCCATATTCAATGTATGAATTGGAAATGTCGTTTTTCCCAAAAACTATTCAGATCTGTAGAGCTGAAACATAATAGGTATTATGGCTGGACCTACCACCAGCACATAGATACGAATATTACGTCCCCGGACCCCAGATTAGACCCCGTTTAGGAGATATGGAACTTTAAAAAACCAAATAAACAAAATTGGCTTTATAGATAAGTTTCTTTCCATTAAAATTAACATTTACAAAAAAAAAAAACTCTAGGGGGGGGGGGAGCTGCCCTCTTTGTCCCCCCATGGCGACGCCCTTGTGCGCTTTTATAATTTCGATCGTGACGAATAACGTGGACGTCCACGTCCATAATATGTATGAAAATAAGTGCACGTTATGATGTTATCGTGATAAAAAATTGTCTTCATATATCTCCATAGATTTTACTTCCCTCTGTTATTGTGATCCCGTGAACGGCCACGATATTAACGTCACGATAAAAATTATGTAAGCGAATATTGTGAGGAGTTTCGCCGATAATTGGCAATGTGTGCTCCTTCTTATCTTCTACATCTTTTCGTGTGGTTGATGACTAAACCTGGTGTTTTAAAGCCGCCCATGGGCTTCTGACTAGGCTTCACATGAAAATACACTAAAAATGTTGGTTAATTATTTTAGGTCTGTACTGTGTTTTTTTTTTTTTTGCTTTGTTATCTTTGGTTAGACGTACTGAATGCTGTGTTAAAATTTGTCCATCTTTTTTAATGGAAAATTAATATATTTTCTCTGACATGGAATAAATGAATCATAAATATCTACGAGAAATTTCAACGCAGGGGGTTCAGAATCATGTACTAAATCCATGGTAACAGTTTTCGCGTCGATGTCCCTGCCACCCTGTATAATTATTTAACTAATGTAGTAGGTACTCATACAAAACATAGCAAAACATTTTAAAAGAGTAACGGTGGAGTTTCTTGCCCATTCTTCTCCATACGAAAACTGTCTTTTGGAAGGGGCGACTAGAATCAAATCTATTATTTTGTAAATTTTTACATTTACATGTTCCTATTTGAAATAAATAATTTGACTTTGACTATTCTGTGTTATCTGGCTAGGTTTCAGCAGTCACAGCTACTCAATAAAATTATAAACACGAACTTAACAATTAACAGCAATAGGTATCCTGAAATCACAACAATCAATTGCTAAATTGCAACAACAACGCGGGATTTAAAATAAATCCACCACATTGCTCTTAATGGATTTCAGATTAATCCGGGCCGTTCGTCCGAGCACACCTTCTTTTTGTATTGGAACTAACTAAATAAAGCTCAGAATTGCAGCCGAGGCATCTGGACATCTGTAATTATTGAAGATGTAATGCAAAGAAGATCTGAAAAATACTTACATACATAACATATAACATCACGCCTTGTTTCCCCGAAGGGTTGGGCAGAGGTGTCCCTGTAGCAGGTACACCCACATTTCGCCAGTTATGTTTTAAGTCCCATGTAATAGGGGGCGAGCCTATTGCCATCAACCGGGCACAAATCCAGACTCCGAGCTGCTACTGAGAAATTCCAGATAGAAAAACCCAATAACACTTTGCCCGACCCGGGAATCGAACCCAGGACCTCATGCTCAGCAGTAGCGCTTGCGACCACTAGACCAACGAGGCATTCTCGAAAACGGCTCTAACGATTGCGATGAAAGTTGCAATATATATAGGGGTTGGTTTACGGGGGCGAAAAATCGATCTAGCTAGATCTCATATCTGGGAAAATTGGTTTTCTCCGTATTTTCAATTGGGCAGAGCTCGATCGCTCAAAGTTTGAACAAGATGGCGTAGAATAATGACATGGCAGCATAGAATTAGTAAGTACCTTTTATCATGGCAGCATGGAATTGGTAAGTACCTACTATCACGGCAGCATGGAATTAGTACTTTCCTATACTATTAAATGAGCATTCTCTATTTTCACCAGAGCAGAGCAGGTCGCCCAGGTACTAAATATTTATTTGTAGTCACGTTCTCGAAAACGGCTCTAACGATTTCGATGAAAGTTAGGTCTCATATCTGGGAAAATTCGTTTTCTCTATTTTCACCCGAGTAGAGCTCAGTCGTTCAGGTACTCTTTGTTTGAACGCGCTAATCTCTGGAACTACCAGTCTGATTTGAAAATTAATTTTTGCATTTGAAGCCCAATTCTTGAGCAAAAACAAAAAAAGTCAGAAAAAACGCTAAACGAAAACGAAGTATGGCTATAGAAAGAAAGAAAGAAAAAATTATTTGTTTGTGACACGCACAGGTAATACAACATTAAAACTAAGAAAATTATAAAACAATAGCAATTTCAGAAAAACACCAAAATTCAAAAAAAAATTGTGAATACCTGTGCGAGGCTAAAAAGGCTCCTATCTCAGCATAATGCTGCGATATTTGAAAAAACAAATACCACGGCGCGGTATTCTGATAGGGTCCGCTGTGATACCACGGACACACCTACGGACACAAAATAAAATATAGAGGAGAGAGGAGGAATAGAGAAGTAAAAAAAAACAATAAAATATAATACTACACACAAAAGTCTGTGATAACCGTATTTCTTACGATATTAATTATAAGATCAACGTCGCTTGTCCATGCTAGTAGGTACTACATAATCTGTATCCATGTCAAAGTCAAAGTCAAATAATTTATTTCAATTAGGCACAAAAAGGCACTTTTGAACGTCAAAAACAAAAAATAGAATTGATTCTAGTCGCCCGTTCCAAAAGGTAGTTTTCGTATGGAGAAGAATGGGCAAGAAACTCCACCGTTACTCTTTTAAAATGTTTTACAATATTTTGTATACATTAATTATATAATTGTATGTGAAAACGATGCACCAATAAGATTACTATACCACAATAGGTAAAAATAATTAAAAATGAAGCAACGACAGAAAAAATAATTATGTAATGGATACATGGTGTTCACATTTTTACAAGCCTTGTTAAAGTAGGTACCTATACGATATTCCTAAAAAAAATACAAGTGATACTAATTAGTCAGTGGTGCCGATTCTCTTGTACACCGAACTAAACTAACTAAACTATCACTAAAATTCCTTACTTTGGACTATGAGAATCTAAAAGCTATTCTGCAAAATAAATTGTCTAAATTTAAAAATAATTTTGACACATCTAAATCGAATTTGACAATCGCAACTCCACACGTGATACCTATAACCACGTGAATCTTTTTAGAGCCGGAGGCGCGCAGGGGGGGCAGCCTCGACGTGTTTTATATGGATTTTTTTAGTTTTTGTATGAAAAATAAGAAAAAATATTACCCACATGTAGAGTGTTAGGGGTTTAAGGGTCTTATAAAGGGTGTCGAAATTTTCATTATTTTTGCGATCAAAAATCAAAAGTCAAAGTCAAAGTCAAAGTCTTAAGTCAAAGTCTTAAGTCAAAGTCTTAACTCCTTGACAACACTGAATTTGTGCGAAGACTAAAAAGGGTTAAACCTTTGCGCCACCCTATCAACAACCAGCAACACCCTATCGACTACGTCCATAGTGCTCCGTACCCGAAGGGTGCCAAACGGAAACCCTATTACTAAGCCTCTGCTGTCCGTCCGTCTCTCTGTCCGTCCGTCTGTCTGTCAGTCCATCTTTCTATTGCCGCTATAATAACAAATAATAAAAACAAAGTTAAACATAAAAGGGGGTCGGGGCCTTACAAGAAACGTGTTTCTTTTTACTAAATCATAAAAAAATAACAGTGTTAAATATTGTACGGTTGTACGGTGGTACGGAACCCTTCGTATGCGAATCCGACTCGCACTTGGCTAGTTTTTTTGAAGTGAAAACTTCTTTAGGTGCGTTGGGCATTTTTGAGATGGGACTAAACCATTGATTTCGTGACCTGTTACCGACACCGTGGAGTAAAAGACATCAACGCGTTGCTTACCATGGTGCCGATGTTTTTTCAAGTTTTCACTTCTGTCGGCACTCCCAGAATGCCACTGACTATCCTAATCCTAAATGACACTCAGGAATACTGTAACTTCCTATTATTGAAAGAATTTCCGGAATCTGATCAGTAGTTCCGATCTACATACAAACCCACTTTAACCTCTTTATAATATTAAGAACAGTTACTCCTCTTAGTGGATTAGTTTCCAGTTTGCAGTAAGTTATCAGATTGCGGCAGCTCCCGTCGGGGCCGTCATTACACGGGGACTATTGTCACGCGCCGCAGACATCTTGGGAATTCATCCGCGGCCTCGAATTACGTGTGTCAGCGAGCGGCCCGAACGCTGCGTTTTTTAAGTGATCTTTAGGCACACTTTGCACTCTTTTTGGATAGTGAACGAAACTGAACCGTCATGCTCGGGTCAGTGACGCTTAATCGCGTATATTCGGCTCCAGTCGTAAGTTTTCACTTAAGTATTCGTATGGTATTTAAGGACACTCTTTTTTATTTATGCTTTGCTATTTGGTTATGCTTTTGACCGGTATATATGTTCATCTGCTACCTCATAACTTCTAAACATAATTTGACAAATGAGGTTTCATTAGAAGCGTCTTGATTGTCTATTATGTGACGTCCCATTAAATGCAATTTGGCGCCCTCTAGAGGACATAAAGTCATGAACTATAAAAAGCCGTGGTCACATGCCTGTACACCAACAAAAGAATAATGAATGGCTTTACCTTGACTATTTTTGTACCTATGTTTTGATTTTTCAGTAGTCTGGTTTTAGTTTTTATTGTTATTCCGTTATTCCGCCGGCCTTCCTCTTTACTTAAAAGAGGTAGTCTGTAGTGTCTAGAACAACAAGATTTCGCAAGTTATAAGACCAACGAGCGTATTCCCATTAAAGCAGAGCAGTAGCCGCCACAGAGTGTCCGCAATTTACCGGCAAATGACGTTACTGAAATATTTTTTATGAAAGTAAGTTGGTATGTTTTCCTAGCCTAGAGAGTGTTTTATGACACCGTTTAAGGTACCATTCTGTACCCGACCGCAGGAGGCAACTGCAGGCGACGTGTCGCCGCGACAGGACTGGTTTCTATGAAATACCTTCCGTAGCTAGCGACACGTCGTTGACAGGTGACAGGCGAGACGTGCAGTCCGACCGCAGACCAGTGTCGCCAACGCTCGAGCGATAGTTATGTTTTTCTATCTTCTATCTACCGACAAGAATACGGGCAGTTGCCGCCTGCGGTCGGGTTCGGAATCATGACTGCAGTGACATGACGCCACGACGTGTTGCCGCGATATGACGCCGCGACACGTCGCCTGCAGTTGCCTCCTGCGGTCGGTTACGGAATGGTACCTTAAAATCAAACCTCGCTGCCATCAATTTTATGACAGCCGTCACTACGGCCATTGTGCGGCCACCGCTTTTCTAGAAAACCGTTGCCGGCCACAAAATTAATCACGTTCATCAGAAAAGTGGTTCTAAAAGACAAACAAAAATGTATAACTATGTCTTCATGGATGGCGATCACTCTACGCCTTCATTAGCCAGCCCCTGGCAACATGGCAACTGAAGGAATACGGGTAGGTTTTAGTCAGTAAGAGTCTGATACGCCCTCCCGCTCCGCCCAGAACGGGAGAAGTGATTTGATAATCTCCCACCCAAAAAAAAAGGTTAAAAAAATAATGAAAGAAATCGAACTCCATTTGACTCGAACCTCTATTATAAGCCACCCTTTTTTTTCGTGGGAACATCCTCATGGGTACCTCCATCAGAGGAGAACGGAGAGCCAGACTCCTATCGACTAAAACCCCATTGTTCCTTCTACTACCATCAGTCGGGGGCCCGGAAGATACTTGTACATTTGCCGCACCCTATTGCGTACCCAAGTAGGCCGCTGCAGACACAATTCATCGAAGTGGGGGATCACTAAACCATCCAACACCCATTGCGAGTGCGGTGCTGCTGATCAGACCATGCCCCACTTGCTGGAGTATCCTAGGTGCCCATTCTCCTGCACCTCGGATGACCTAAAGAATGCCACTGATGCCGCAATCAACGTTGCCACCTACTGGGCTGATATAATATAAAATAATATATAAAGAAGAGTACCATCGACACGAAAAGAAGAAGAAGAAGAAGCCGCATCCTTCCAGCCACCCAGCGAAGATTGTCTCTCCATATAAAATACCGAAATCTCTTTTTGTTCAGGCAGAACTCCTTCTAAAATAACCGGCAGAAATTTATTGTTAATTAACGACATTTTGTCAACCCAGCTATTCGATTACACTGTTAATGGTGGCTCATTATGAAAAACTTTTGATTGGGTCATTGTTTCTTTTAAACTTGTTTTTTTTTTGTGCTTTTAAACCTTTTCGAAAGAATGACGTATACAAATAATGTACAGGGCTGGCTCATTCTTTGGCCAAAGAATTTGCATTGCCATTCAACGTGGCAATGCTGTCAGTCTTCTGGGCACATTTCCGGATGACTGCGATGTTTTTCTATTTATTGTAGTTAGTCATTTAATTTAGTATCTAGTGTAAATAGTTGTAAAATACAATAGACGTGGATATATTTAGTAACCTGTTCCGCTTAGCTATTTCTAAAGACCCATAAAAAACTCTTTAAACAAATCGACATGTGTTGAAACACGTGTCGATTTGTTTAAAGAGTTTCGTTGAGAGGTGAACCTCTCAACGAGGCATCCTCTGGATGACGATTGACTTATCGCGAACCCGAACACGGCGTGTTTCCACACCGAGCGCTGAACGCGGACAAATAGTAAAAATTGTACCTATATGGACAAATTTTTAAATATAATTTTTAAACAAACATTTAAATATATTTTATTGTACAAAAATACAAACAGGAATACTTAGTTACCAATGCGCGAATTGAAGTGGCGCACGTGGGGAAAGATCACCCTGGCGGTAAATTAAATGGCCCACTTTGTCAAGTTCAAAACTTCAGATAGCGTAATTCACAACAGCGAAATTCAACACCTTCGTGCGCTAGTTTTAATAATACATCTATGTTCGTTCCCATAAAATAATATTCCCAAAAATGGTACGTATTCCCAAAATATGAAATTCTCAAAATAAGACACAAAAAATATTCAAGTTTCGACTTCGAGAAATTATAATGTGACTGCAGTAATTAAGAGAGAAGGACAGATGTCTACACCAATAAAACTCAATCCAAATCTACCATTTCAAACGCCAATAAAAGTTAAACGCGGCTTCCAAACCGCCAATCAGGCGCTTACCTTAGGGCGGCGGGTACCGGCGGGTGCTGGCGGGCGCCGGCGGGTGCTGGCGGGTGCGACCGCGGGTATTTTGCGGCTATTCCAATTATACGTCTTATGAAATAGCGAGGATGGTGTCTCTTTCGCCTGTGCTCGCAATATCGCGCCGATGCGATGGCCGATTGGAATTTTTGTTGGAATGTTCTGTGTGTTACGAGCGGAGCGGATTTTGAAGTGAAAACTTCTTTAGGCGCACTTTGCGCTCTTTCTGAACAGTGAACGAAACCGAACCGTCACGCGGTCGGGTACGCTGAATCGTGTATACTCGGCTCCAGTCGGTCGGTGACGCTAAATCGCGTATACTCGGCTCCAGTAGTAAGTTTTCACTTCTATTGCGTCATGCGTGGTCATAATCACACACCCTCTTTTTTGCTGTTGAAGATCCTGGTAGTGGATGCTGAACACGAGTGTGAAGTGTGGAAGGGAAGAAGAAGTCTCTTTCGCCGTGAAAATATCGTGGTTTTTTCTGGCAACGACTTCGGCAGAGTGTGCTGCGGTATTAACATCACACTGCAGAAGTTGCTGTTCTTAGTACCTAATATAAGATTATTTAATTACAGTAATTACAGGACTTTTCGTTGAGTGCAAAAGAATTCGGTTAATTTACACTTAGGATTCGGATTATCCACCTGATCAGCAAAGTGCTAGCAAAGCTAACTGCTATTATAGTATGCGCCACTTGTTGAGGTGTGTATTTAGAATACTTTGAGCTACACTCATACCACAAATAAATCTCGTAAAAACAAAAAAAATGCTCTTTTACTGGCGATCCATGTACGCCTCATCGAGACCTAATATTATGCCAAAATTCCGATTCTTTGCATAGCATAATCAGCCTATAATATTCCCACTGCTGGGACACAGGCCTCCTCCCTGTGAGAGGGTTAGGCCCGTTGGGCCGTAATCCACTGCGCGGGCCCTGTGCGGGTTGGTCAAAAATCCCTAGAAAAACTCTGTGACACAGTCAAAATCAAATAATTTATTTCAATTAGGTACATAAAAAGCACTTTTGAACGTCAAAATTTACAAAAAATAGAATTGATTCTAGTCGCCCCTTTCAAAAGGTAGTTTTCGTATGGAGAAGAATGGGCAAAAATACTCCACCGTTACTCTTTTAAAACGTTTTACAATATTTTGAATATAATATATTAAATATATAAATAATAATACATCAATTTATATGTGAAGACAATGCACCTGGATTATGATTACTATACCACAATAGGTAAAAAGAATTAAAAATTAAGCAATGACAGCTAAATTAATTATGTGATGGATACATGGTGCTCACATTACAAGCATTGTAAAAGTATACGATATTCCTATTTTTTTACAAGTTATACTAATAAGTCAGTGTGTGAGTTCAAAGTAATCACAGAATTTAAACTCAGTGATATAAAAAAAACACAATTAAATTAGCAACCAGTTTGATTTTGTCTTGACAGACGGACAAAAAAGTGATCTTATAAATGTTCCGTTTTTCCTTTTCAGCTCGTCACCTTAAAACGCTCCACCTCTTCCCGCTACCGCTCCGCTAACCACCGCGGCAGCTACCGAAGGCACCTCACGCGCCCGACACCGCGAAGAATGAGAGATATAGCGGGACGAACAGCTTTTTAAATTCAGTCCATGGACGCTTAGCGGAAGGACGTCTCATTTATTAGAATTTTTCATTTCTTATTGGTATTTCTTTTGAAAATTATGTCTCCTATTGATTGGGGATTATTTGGATGATGGAGTTTTCGTAAATGAAATGCGCCTGGTGGGGGAAAATGTTTTAGGAGTTTAGTACTTAAGCAGGTATTTAGAATACTGGTATTCAGCTGCATTCGGTTAAGCTGCGGCTTCCTAAAACAGCGGTGCGCACTTGACGGCCGCAGTGACAGCTGTCATGAAAATGATGACAGCGGCAAAGATTTAAATAGTTAGATTCGCCCTACCGCGTCAAAAGATAGTCGCGTTTCTGTTTCGTTTTGACACCTCTGATACACAATGACGCAGTGTCTACACTCTACACTTGTTTGTCATGGCTATTTAAAATATTCTGTGAGCTTACTCTTCTCAGTATGGGCACATTTTCTTGTGGTGAGGGCAAATCTAGCAATTTAAATCTTTGGGGGCGGGGTTTGCTTTACGGTGTCAACAACGCTCTCTAGGAAACCACACCAACTTACTTTCATAATAAACGTTTCAGTGACGTCATTTGCTCGTAAATTGCAGACGCTGCGTGAGCCGTAGAGAAACCGTAGCTTTAGACTGAAAGCCGACCCCAACATAGTTGGGAAAAGTCTAAGCAGATTGAGTACTCAGGCAATGCTGGCTTTCGTTTTGTTTTTAACCGACTTCGTAAAGGAGGAGGTTCTCAATTCGTCTGTATGTTTTTTTTTTTTTTTTTTTGTATGTTTGTTACGCGATTACTCCGCCAATTATGAATAGATTTTGATGATTCTTTTTTTGTTTGGTAGATCATACTTCAGAGGTGGTCCCATATAAATTTTATTAACTATGCTTGGGTAGTTTTTGAGTTAGCTTCAATTATACGTATTTTTTCCCACTTAGTATGTAGATGATATGATAACTTCTTGTCACTGTTATTTACATAGCAGGTAGTGGTATTCGAATTTGTGTGGGGTAGGTACCACAACTAAAAAGTGAAAAATAAAAACTTTTTACAAAAAAAAAAACAACCGACTTCAAAAAAAAACACTACAAAGTGAAAAATAACTTTAATTTCGGAAGTCGGTGACAAAGAACGAAAATTCAAAACCAAAGACACCAACTTCCGAAATTAAAGTTATTTTTCACTTTGTAGTGTTTTTTTTTTTTTAGCTTAGAGTTCTTTGTGTTGAAATACGTCAGATGATGCAGACACTATCACGGATCACCATCTTATTCTTAGCGTGTCGATGGCAATTTGAATAGACTCGGCCCAGAATTCGGCCACGTGTTTGGCACCATCAGGTCCTTTAACGTGCAGCTGACAGGACACGCAGAACATGACATTAAGTGTCCCATCGTTTCTGGGCAACTGATAAAGTCAAAAGTAATATTTTAGTACACATTTTTAATTACTAGCCTTTAATTACTCATGAGGTCAGCTAGGTGAAGTATTTCATTATTGGAACCCACACGGTGGAAGAAATGTCTAAGAAAACTGAAGCTATGTTGGCAAAGCAACAGGTTGGTTTCCAAATCTTTCGAAAAGAAGCAGTATAATACAATTTCTATACAGGATGGCAGGGACATCGACGCGAAAACTGTTACCATGGATTCAGTATATGATTCTGAAACCCCGTGCGTTGAAATTTTTTGTCGGTTATTAAAAAAAAAACAGCTGTTCCATACATTTTGAACGCGTAGGTATGGCACGTTAATATGTTTCTAGATTTTTTTTTTTACACTACATCATGATTTTCATGAGATCATGATAGCATTTACAATTAAATTTAACCTAAAGTAAGTCATATACCGGAGTAATACCAAAAACATGTCAGCCGGTGCCTCCGTCGCCGCCGGTAGCAATCTATCCGGTTTCAGATTAAACCGGGAAGCCGGCACTAACATCGTTAACCGACCCATTAAAATTAACATCCCCCACCTGTTGATTACAACCACTAGCGAAGGTTTAGTTCTTCAGTCTCTGTTTAACTTATGGTGTACGTCAGCTTCAAAAAGATGTATACTTACATCGAGAAGAATTAAGAAGGTTTATCCTGAAAGTTGGCAACGTCGTAAATAGCTGTCAAATATTTACCAGTTTTGGCAATATTACTGTATGGAATTAAGAAATGTGGCTAACTAGGGAACTAAAATATTGATTATGAAATACAATAATTAATATTGTAACACCGAATATTTAGTTTTAGATGTAAAACAAGTCTTTAGAAACTTTCCAAATGCCTTTTTTACACCTAAAACGGTTACAACATCAAACTCAGTGTTATAATTGCAATTTTTTTATTAATATTCAAGTTCGCTACTAAGCTACATTTCTTATTTCCATTCAGTAATATTGCCAAATTAATCAAAACAGCGAAATATTTGACAACTATTTGCGACGTTGGCCACTTTCAGAATAAACGCTCTTAATTTGATTGTCTACAATTTGTTTTCCATAATACCAACAAGCACTGGCCCCGCGTGGTGGATTACGGGCTACGGCCCACTCCCTATCATAGAGAGGAGGCCTGTGTCCCAGCAGTAGGAACATTATAGGATGATTGTGCTTATGCTTTTAAAACTGTTTCAATGAGAAGCTACTATAAAATACCCAATGTGCAATATATTTGTGGCTATACATTGGTACAATATGAAACAAAAATTAACATAACAAAACATCACTCCTGTATTTTCCCGAAGGGTTAGGCAGAGGTATACCTACACCCACATTTTTCCAGGTCTGTTTAAGTCCCATGTAATAGGGGGCGAGCCTATTGCCATCAGCCGGGCACAAGTCTAGACTCAGGGCTGCTAATAACACTTTGGCAGACCTGGGAATCGAACCCAGAATCTAATGCCCAGCAGACATTTGTAAACAATTAAATTATTTTTTGACGATGTTCACATCTTTTTGAGGCTTTTTTTTGTTGTGAAATTATCAAATAACTTCTCCCGCTCTGGGCGGAGCGGGAGGGCGTGTCAGACTCCTACTGACTAAAACCCACCCGTGTTCCCTCAGTTGCCTGTATGTTGCCAGGGGCCACGGTATTTTCGGGCTTTCCCGCAACCCTGGCAGGCATCGGCCCTAGTGGACCCCGTCACATCTGCTGACATCTCTTTGAGGCGCGCGTGGAACACAACGCGCCGTCGATCCGGGTCTGGTCCTTATCGGACGGTGAGCTACCCATTGCTCACCGTCCGCAAGCCCACGCCTACGGTGGCCGGGAATCGGCCAGCGATTCCCGACGCCCAGGGCTTCTACTGTGGCGGTGCGATGGTTAGAGGCGTGAGGGCGCGAAATTTGCCTCTCCCTCACGCGTTCCGCCTCCTCCTTCGCGAGTATTACTGCTTCGCAGAAGGAGGTGACGGCCTGCCATGCCCTCTCGCTCAGTACTATGGCCTGGACCAGGGCCGGTCGCAAGAGGTCACCGCCGCCGAAGTATAGTCAGCCTCAAAAAGCATTATGTCTGAGTTCCCTGAAGAGGCAAGAATAGGTGTGAGGTACACTTACATTTCGACATGTAATTAGGGGGGGCCTATTATCTACTATTTATCAGGTACTAGCGTCCGCCAGCGGCTGCGCCCGCGTGATATTTTTATAAATTATAGCCTATGTTACTCAGTGACATAGCATTCCACTGGTAAAAGAGTTTTTAAAATCGGTCCAATACTTTTTGAGTTTATTCATTACAAACAAACATACAAAAGATAAATCTTTTCTCTTTTTAATATTAGTTTAGACAAAAAATATATATATTATATTATTAGCCTTTGTTAACAATCTTACAATCTAGTTACATATATTATTTAGTTAAAAATAAAGTTATTCTTCAGACATCGGTTTCCGAAGATTGTTTTGCTTTAGCATAGGCCTCCCCCATATTCTTCCAGTGTTCCCAGTCATGGGTTTTCCTCTTCCACATTGGCCCGGCTGTCGCTTTAAGGTCGTCGTCCCATCTTCGTGTCGGGCGTCCTCCTTTCCTTTTACCTTCTCTTGGGTACCATTCGGCTACTAATTTAGCCCATTTCTCCTTTTTGTCCCTAATAAGGTGGCCCGCCCATTTCCACTTCAGCCTTTTTACCTTGCATGATACGTCCGCTATTTTCGTTTTCCCTCGGATATGTTTAAGGCTTAATTTGTCCTTTCTCTTAACATTAAGCATACTTCTTTCCATGTTGTGTTGGCATATTTGTAATTTTTTAGCGTTTTGCTTAGTTAAAGCCCATGTTTGGCAACCGTAAGTCATGGTAGGAAATATACACGAGTTAAATACTTTGCTTTTTAACGTCATTGGTATTGACTGTTTTTTGTGGCTTCTTTTAGGGACCAATATCGCTTCCACGCTACATTTACCCAGTTGTGTATTTCTTTTGACGTATCGTTTGTAGGAGATATAATCTGTCCAAGGTAAAATGTATTCATCTACAAACTCGATTAGATAGTTGTTGACCCGTATGGGTGGTTTCGAACAATTCGTCATCAATTTGTTTTTTGTTAGATTGATCTGCAGACCTACTTTTTGGCTTTCCTCTACAAGTTGTCTGAGCATAGTTTGCAGTTGATCCGGGTTATCAGAAATTATTATGAGGTCGTCCGCAAATCGAAGGTGGTTCAGCATCACTCCATTTACCCTAATACCGTAAGTTGACCATTCCAGGTTTCGAAACACAAGTTCTAACGTTGCTGAGAATAATTTAGGTGATAAGGGATCACCCTGTCTGACGCCTTTTTTAATGGGGAATAGTTCTCCCAGTCTTTCCGTTTTAATTTTCGCGGTCATGTTTTTGTAGATGTTCCGTATAACCCGAATATATTTCTTAGGTACTCCTTGACTAGCCAGCGCTTCCCAAATCTTTTTGTGTTTTAGAGAGTCAAATGCCTTATGATAGTCTACAAACGCTAGACAGTAAGGTAATCCATATTCTTTGTACTTCTCTGTGATTTGTTTTATAGTAAAAATATTGTCTATGGTCGAGAAACCGCTGCGGAATCCTGCCTGTTCTTTTGGCTGGTTTTCATCTAAACTATTTGTAAACCGACCGAGTGTAATTTTTGAAAATTTTTTGTGTTTCTTCCCTTTTTATGGAGCAAAGCAATTGTTGACGTAGTCCATTGTTTTGGTGCTTTTTCTTGTTTTAGAATATCACTAAATATGTCGTGCAAAGTATTAAGTAAAACATCTGAGGACCTTTTCAATAGTTCGTTCGAGATTCTATCTTCCCCTGGCGTTTTTCCACTTTTTTGTGATTGGATGGCTTTCAATATTTCACTTTCCATTATTTCTGGGGTCTCGTCCTCGTCCTCCATGTGGTTTAGACATGATAATGATGATGTGGTTTTTTCGTCGTCGTTGTAAAGGTTTCGATAGAAATCTGTTGCTGCTTCTAATATTTCGGATCTTTTCGTTTTATTCTTTTGGTCTTTCTATTTATTCATTTCTGGTATCCAGTTTGTATATTCTTCGAACTCCTTCCAAGCTTTTTTGACTCCTCCAGTAGATTTAATGTGAAAAATTATTCGATCTTGTCTTTTTTGTTTTCTGTGATTTCTTATGCATTCGTTAATCTTTTTACTTATCTTAGTTATTTCTCTCCTGTCAATTGGTTTTTGCCGTCTCAAAATCTGTCTCGTTTCCACTAAATTCCTCGCTTCTTTTCCGATATTATCTTTTGAAGCTTTAGTTGATTGCGTATCGTTTTCAATCTGTTTTAGTTGATTTTCTAATATATCGTATTTTTCCTTTATGTTTCCTTAGTATGAGTTTCCTGGAGTTTATCTTGTAAATCATGTTTTAAGGTGTCTAAAATAATATCCGGTAAGGGTAATTTAATTGGTTGTTTACTATTTCGTAAATGTTTGCGTGAATGTTTTATATGGGACACAGTCATTATTCCTCGAACCATGTGATGGTCGGTAATGAAGTTGAGAAGGTTAATGACATCGACATTCGTGAAGAATTTGGGTTTGTTTAATTATAAAGTAAAAAATATGCAAACATACAAAAAATCAAATCTTTTCTCTTTATAAACTTCTTAAAAAATAAAGAATAAAAGAGATTTATTGTGAGAGACAGAGAGAGTCATATCTTTCTTCTCTCTCATGTAACGAAATGTGCGTAAACGTGACGAGTCCTTGAAATTTCGCTCTCAATTCCCGTCTAATTATCGAATCACCGCCCAAGAAGTTTCACTTCAAAAACTCGTCACAACTGCTTCGTTGATAAAGTGGTAAAAAAGTGATTCCTGAGCGAAGGGTTCAAATTTTGATTCCCTCAAGGGAATCAATCCTTATTCAGTCAAGTCAAGATTATAAGTTTTATCTCTCTCTCTCTCCCTCTCCTTGCCTAGCCTTATCCCATATCATTTGGGGTCGGCTCTCCTCGTCATTCTTCGCCAGATATTTCGGTTCTGGGTCGGCGAGTTATTCACTTGGGCTTGCTTCAGGTCGTTTTTGAAGACATTCAAGTGAGAAGGGTTCTACCTCACTTCTATGGACCTGAATTAATTTATAGGAAGATTAGGGGTGTAAGATTATTTATAATAGCCTACTATGTAAGGCACAAAATATATTTTGTTTTCACATACAAACTTTTTTAGAAACTTTCTTTATTAAATCCATGACCAACACGTAGACATATTATTTCTATTTCAATGGACCCAATATTGACAGTGTCAACCAACTGACATTGTCAATCAAAACATTCAGTGACAACTTTATAAACCACAAAAAGTGGTGTTTTTTTATATTTTTTTAATAAGTTTTTACAAAAAAAAACAGGTTTCTATCTCACAGTTTTCTATATATTTCTGTGCTGTAGCCGACATAATTTATATGCTTAAAGTGTTTTACAAGATATTCCATAACTATTTCTATGTATTAGCCCATCATTCATCTTCACCCCAAGCTTAGACCAAATAAAATACCAAGACAGCGCTGCGAACAATACAGTGAAGCATGCCAAAATTACACCTCCCGCTCTGTGCATACACGCTCACACACATACATTTACAATCAAACTACACCTCACTAAGTGCACACATGTTTACGAAACCGGCCTCACGTCACTGTTGACAGCACTATGTCTTGGTTTTTAATTTGGTCTACCCCAAGGCCCTGTTTATTTACTTTCCACAATACCATGTGGACCACCATCCCTATATCTTCAGTTTACGTACAGATTTTTTTTTAAATAAACCAATATTTACAATGTGTTCCCACATAACAGTCACATCACATACTCTGCTACGATATTTATATAGTATAATAGCATTATCACCCTATAATATTCCCACTGCTGGGGCACAGGCCTCCTCTGTTCGAGAGGGAGTGGGCTGTAATCCACCACGCGGGCCCAGTGCGGGTTGGTAGATGTCACCTGTCTTTGAATTTTTGGTTCTAGGACAGCCGGTTTCCTCACGATTAGTCACGATGTTTTCCTTCATCGTTTTGAAAGCAGTAGTGATGAAAATATTTACATAAAGAAAAGCGCCTGCCTGGATTCGAACTCACGACCAGTCGGGGCCGTTAACACTGGGCCACCGCTGCTCTATCTTTATATTTATATAATTCTTCATCATCATCGTGAGGAAACCAGCATGTACTAGAACCAAAAATTCGAGGACATGTGACATTTACCAACCCGCACTGGGCCCGCGTGGTGGATTACGGCCCACTCCCTCTCACGGAGAGGAGGTCTGGGAAAACTATAGGCTGATTATTACTGATGTACTTGTGTCCCAGACAGGATGACGGAAACCAAGTGCACGTTCGGCACGCGCGCGCCCATTGACATACACATGCTCAACGAAATCATTCACAGGGAAGTGAAGCATTTTAGAAACTACAAGATTTACAGGCCGAACTTTGGATGTGAGTAAAAAAAAAGGTATTTATGTCATATGTAAGGTTATGTCGCAAGAGCTGGAAGCTCTGCGCAGGGCATGCGTAGCTGCGCGATGCCGGTACGCCAGGCACCACAGGCTCCGTATCCGCCCTCCGGATACGGAAGCCATCCAGGCGGAGTTGTACGAGGGGTACAGAGCGGCAAAGACCGCTCTCCAAGCGGAGATCCTGCAGGCCAGGGCACTGGCCCGAGAGGAGATGCTGGAGACTCTGAACAGAGAACCGTGGGGACGCCCATACAAGATGGTGCGGGAAAAAACTCCGCCCATGAGCTCCCCCGCTGACGCAGAGTCTCCGGCCCCAGCTTGTGGGGGACGTGGTGAGCGCTCTGTTCTCCTCAAGAGGGGATCATACCCCTCCGCCCATGGCTCCGCCTACTGCGGTGCCCGATGCGGACTACACCGCCGACGCCGATGACGATGCTCCGGAGGTGACTGAGGTAGAGATGAGAGTGGCGGTACGTAAGATGAATGCGAAGAATACCGCCCAAGAACCCGACGGGATACCCGGAAAAGCCTGGGTCCTGGCCATGGGGGCTCTCGGGCCTCGACTAAGGGGGCTCCTAAGCGAATGCATGAAGAGGGGCCAGTTCCCACTTCGATGGAAGACGGGGAAACTGGTCCTCATCAGGAAGCCGGGGCGCCCAGCGGACTTTCCGTCCGCTAATCGGCCCATTGTGCTGTTCGACGAGGTGGGCACGAAAGAGTCATTGCAGACCGCCTCGTCGGGCAGCTGGTGCGGGTGGTTCCGGATCTGGTGGAGAGCCAGTTCGGTTTCCGCAGGGGGCGCTCTACGGTGGACGCCATCATGCGCGTGCGGGCCCTCACGACGGGGGATGCTGTGGCCCGGGGTGGGGTCATCTTGGCGGTGTCTCTAGACATCGCCAATGCCTTTAACACCCTGCCCTGGAGTTGCATCAGGGAGGCACTCCGGTATCACCGGATGCCGACCTACCTCTGTCGTGTGGTCGAGGCCTATCTGATGGACAGGTCCGTCATCTACTCCGGTCACCAGGGAGAGTAGAACTGGCAGGAGATGTCGTGCGGTGTCCCACAGGGTTCGGTCCTGGGGCCGCATCTGTGGGACATCGGATACGACTGGGTGCTGCGCGCCGACCTCCCTAGCGGCGTCAGCGTCGTTTGTTACGCTGACGACACGTTGGCGCAGGGGAGGTCGTACCAAGCGGCGGCCGACTTAGCGACACACGGGGTTGCGACAATTGTGGACAGGATCCAGCAGCTGGGACTCGAGGTGGCCCTGCACAAGTCCGAGGCCATGGGTTTTCATGGTCCTCGGAATGCGCCACCGTCGGGTTCCCAGGTAATGGCGGGAGGGGTTCACATCGGTGTCGAGTCGACGATGAAGTATCTGGGACTCGTCCTCGACAGCCGGTGGAATTTCGTCGAACATTTCCGACGTTTGGCTCCCAGATTGGAGCGGGCCGGGGCTGCCTTGAAGCGGCTCCTGCCCAATCTAGGGGATCCAAACGCCTCCTGCCGGAGGCTCTACGCGGGGATCATGCGGTCCATGGCCCTCTACGGGGCGCCGGTGTGGGCGCGTTCATTGAGGCTGCGGCCAGCCCGCCGGTTGAACGCGTCCCAGAGGGTCATGACCATCTGGCTGGCCCGAGGATACCGCACGGTCTCCTGCGAGGCGGCGAGCCTCCTTGCCGGATTACCGCCATGGGATCTGGAGGCAAAGGTCCTCGCGCACATCTCGAGGAGGCGAAAAGCCGGGGCTTAACTCAGGTGTGAGCTGACACCATCGTCTCGCGCCGACATATATACAGGGCGTCCCAAAATTATGGGACATGAAGGGAAAGTACCTTAAATATCGTAGATAGGGTATTTTGCTGAAAGAAGACTTTATGTTATTTTTAAAAGTTAGTAATTCTGCATTCAAAGATTTTCTAAAAATTACTTGCCTCGTCTGGGAATCGAACCGACTTAAATGTAAAAAAAAAACACCCCTTCTTTTATGATGCCAAACGAAAGAATGACCAAAAACTAATAACTCTTCTTAAGTAACATAGTATTTTAAAAGAAACGAACAACGTAAAATGTTTGAGTGAAATTTCAAGAAAGTTATTGATTGCCGACGACGACGTTCGAAAAGTAGTGAATGTTTTCCTACTTGGATTGGTACGAATGGACCGATTAGATGGCCGGCCAGATCCCCGGACCTTACACCATTAGATTTCTTCTTTTGGGGATACGTGAAAGATATGCTATACAAAAAACGATACGAGAACGGGCGAGTTACAAACAGAATTGTGCCATATCATATCGAGTATTCACCATAAAATGATAAGAAAATCAACAGGCAGCGGACTCATTAAAAGATTGGCGATTTGCGTAAAACAAGAGGGATCACATTTTGAGCATTTAATTAATTAATTTACAAAAAAAAATACCCACTTATTGACTACGGCAGTTTCATGTGTTTTTAATTTGATTAAAATGATTAATTTCACGCTGTTCCTTTCTTTTAAAATACTATGTTACTTAAGAAGAGTTATTATTTTTTGGCCATTCTTTCGATTGGCATCATAAAAGTAGGGGTGTTTTTTTTTTTACATTTAAGTCGGTTCGATTCCCAGACGAGGCAAGTAATTTTTAGAAAATCTTTGAATGCAGAATTACTAACTTTTAAAAATAACATAATGTCTTCTTTCAGCAAAATACCCTATCTACGATATTTAAGGTACTTTCCCTTCATGTCCCATAACTTTGGGACGCCCTGTATATATGTCGGCGCGAGACGATGGTGTCAGCTCACACCTCGTCCAGTTCTTATCAGCGTGAGACGAAGGTGTCATTCACACCTCATCTGACTCTCAAGAACATGGTGGTCTTTATCAATAATGATATTAATTAATTAATAATTGTTTGCGATATGAAAGGCGACGACGTAAATCTGATTGTGTCGAACGTGGCCGGGGGTCGGTTTGCATTTTCTCCTAAGAACGTTTTAAGACGATAAGAGTTTAGCATCAGAGTAGCCTGGTCACCTGGACCAGACAGTCAGTTCCATTCAGACCGCGAGATCGACTGAGCGCGACCCGCGGACTTGTTACGCCCTTTTAATTCATTTAAGAAAAGCGTAGATTATTAGTTACGTGTAGACTTTTCTAGTTAGAGTGATTATATTTAATTCACGCGTTTCCTTTGCCCACGAAGTAGACAGACAGTTAAATAATGAACAATTTAATTGATATTACCCTTCTAACGATGGTTGTGAGCTCGGCGCTCCGACAGGTATATTCAAAACTGTTTTTCCTTATAGAATTTCTCAGTAGCAGTCCGGAGACTTATATAAGCACGATTGATAGCAATTAGCAATAGACTCGTTCTCTATTACATGGGACTTAAGTGGGTGATAGACGTGCGAACTTAAAGTACGCGGTTACTCGGCTCGCCGTCGATGACACACGTGAAGCTTGCTCACACTGTACCGCGATGTTGTCGAATTTTCTGAACCAAACTAAACAAACATTACACAAATGTCGAAACAAAATGGCGGCTCGCGACTCGCGGCGATGACAGACGTATCTACGAAACTACGAACCAAGGCAGGCTACGAGCAAAATTTCGAACCTGTTGGATCGCTGAGGAACTTACACAGCGGTTTTAAAGTACGCGTACTTAGCATGACACGCGGGCGAGAAAGTTCGGCAAGCCATAAGTACGCGTACTTGCTCGTGCGTCTATCACCCTTTTATAACGTACCTCGCGTAATGTGGGAGCACTATATGCAAACCTCTCCCTGACCCGTCGAGGTATACAAGCGTGATATTATGTTGTTTTCTTCTGCAGCCATCCCCGTGACCGGCAAGTTCTACGCTGCCCACGACCAGTTGAAGGCGGAGAGCAAGGAAGAAACAAAGAAGGTGGAGGACTACCACGACAACGTGTCGCAGACCAGAGCCAAAGGCCCACGCAGCAAGTATGCTTCGCCAGCTACAGAGAACCAAGTGTAAGTTAGTACAAAAATAGAAAAATAAGTTTATTTGCCACAGAAACACATGTATATGAATGTGTATATGCAATATTATACGAGGGTGAATCAAAAAATTCATGAATCTTCTTGAATCAATACAAAAAAATTTAAAAATATTTTATTTTTCTACATCATCTCTATCCAATGCAATGCATTTAGAATAACGCGTTTCTAACTTTCTTATTTATTGTGAAAAAAAAGTTTTTCTTTACTCTCGAAAAACTCCTCTAGGGCAGCCATAACCGCGTCATTATCGTGAAATTTTGTTCCACGAATTTCTTCTTTTAATTTTGGGAATAAGTGAAAATCACTTGGGGCTAAGTCCGGAGAATATGGTGGGTGGTCAAGGAGATTGAAGCCAGCACAGCGGATTGCGTTGAGCGCAACTACCGATCGATGAGCAGGAGCGTTATCATGAAGAAACAACACACCCAACGACAGTTCTCCACGACGTTTTTCTTTAATCGCTTCACGCACGTTCGGGATTAAATTTGCATAATAGGGTCCAGTAATCGTCTGGCCTTTTGGCATGTAATCAATAAAAAGGATTACTTCACTATCCCAGAACACTGAGGCCATAACTTTGCCAGCGGTAGGAGCAACTCGAAATTTCTTAATGGATGGAGAGGATGGTCGTTTCCAAGACATGCTTTGTCTCTTAGTTTCAGGATCGAAATGGTGGACCCACGTTTCATCCATGGTGACAAGGCGATGGCAAAAATTATCCGAATCACGCTGGAACATTTCGAGATTACGCTTAGAAATTTCCAAACGTCGCTTTTGGTTTTCGTCGGTTAACATTCGTGGCACCCATTTTGCCAACACTTTTTTGAACCCCAGTGAATCAATTAAAATTACCAACGCTACCAAATGATATCTTTAGGATCTCAGCTATATGTTTTATAGTTATTCTTCTGTCTTCCAAAACCAGATTCTCAACCTTTTTGACATTTTCTTCCGTAACGGAGGTTAAAGGCCGCCCAGAACGCGGGTCATCTTTACATCTTGATCTACCTCTTTTAAATTCAGCCACCCAGTACGCAACCGTAGAATAGGGTACAGCATCATCCCCTAATGTCTGCTGAATGTCCGAAAAAAATTCCTTCGTAGACATTTTTTTTCAAACTGAGATATTTTGTGACCTCACTTTTATCCATAATTATGGGTTTTTGCGCAACTCGTTGCACAAAACAATTTATTACGTACGAACGAACTGAGAAAAACGAGTGACAGTTTGCATAAATGTTGTGTGATTGACACTTTTTAATTTAATATCGAACTTCTCCCAAAAAGGTTTTATATATATGCACTTCTAAGAACTTTTTGATTGACCCTCGTGTAAATGTGAAAGTAGTTTGTTTGTTTGCTACGCTTTCACGCTAAAACGGCTCAACGGATTTGGATGAAATTTGGCACATGGGTAGACCATGACCGGTTAGGACATAGGATAGGTACTTTTTATCCCGGTAGTACGTTCCCGGGGGATAATTTCCGACTTCAACGCGGGCAAAGCCGCGGGCATAAGCAATATTTAAATTGAGAATCAATGTTTAAAAAAAATCTTATTTCAGTTACGGCTGGTATGGTACGCCACTGGTGCCGATGAATCGTAACGACAAACGGTTCTACTATCCTCAAGTGGAAAGTAAAAGCACGAAGATCGAAGTCATCATACTTATGAGCAATCCCAGGAATAAAACGCCTACATGAATTTAGGGACGTCTGTGGTCCCTTCCACGTATAACCCGTCAGCCGCAAAGCAAGAGAACAGGCATCTTCTGAGCACGCTTTTTTTTGGGGTACCTTCCTTACAGGTGAAGCGAGAATGACTTTTTTTACTCATCTATTCTATTGTGTTCCCACACAATAGAATAGATACGACGAATAGAAACGACCTTTAAATCCAATCCAACGACATCCCTGTCGTTGGAATGGATTCAAGGGTCGTTTTCAAAATTTATATAATTTTTTTGTGTTATCGTAACATATTATTAAAGTAATACAATTGAACAAGAAGGGCAGAGTCACAACGTAGTCGACGAATCTAATCAAATATTTTTCTTGTACTTCCTTCCATTTTTGTGGATGTTTTGATTTTAAACGCTCTCGCTAACGTCTTTGTCGTTCAGCGGGCGTTAACGGCATCTTTCCTATAATAGAAATGGAATTACTATTCACATTTAAGTGAATGTACTGTGACAAGCCCTAAGTATCAAGTGACACAAAAATAGTAACACAATGGTCACACAATTGAACAAAATTAACGTTTCCCTAGCCTTCAAAAAATTCTATTTTCGTAATTTCTCCCTCGAGTTACTCGTGAAACATGCATATGACTTTATTATAGCATAAACTACACTGATATGCTGCACTGTAAACCGAATTCTCGTAATTTGGCACTTTTCACACAACTCCTGAAAGTCCTTTTTACGACGCGCACGAATCGAAACCCACAGTTACTAAACAAAATGGCGTCACCGAAAGAAACTAGCACCCTCTCGTTGTAACTATTTTGACGCATAGATTTCCCATTCAAAATTTTGAATTTACTGCCATTATTATAAAAATATCTGGATGACCAATTCAATTATTTTTTTACGACTTTTTCTATAAATGAAACCTAACCCCCGAAACCCCCTGCATACTAAATTTCATGAAAATCGTTGGAGCCGTTTCCGAGATTTAGATTATATATAAAAATATATACAAGAATTGCTTGTTTAAAGGTATTAGATAGGTATCAACGTTACAAAAAGGAATCACACAATGGAATGGAATATGAGACACGTGTTTATGAGCAAGTAAATAAATGGTTTATTAAACTTACCCCCTTCACCTGACAAAACATAGTTGAATCTGGTTATATAGTGCGTGCATTATTTATTATATGCTGCATTTTTGAAATACGCGCGACTGTGGACATAGCAATTTTGTATGGGAAACAAATTATGACAGGAATTAAATTTAGTTTTTTAAAGCAATAGAACCAATTTCCATATTAAAAAAACTATACTTGCAATTTTATTATTAATTAGTCTGAATGTTGATTTATGTGTTTACATTTCGAACTGTATTTCATTTTATTTTACCAACAAGTCGGTGGACACAAAATTACAACAACAAATGTACATTAAATTTTGAAAACGACCTTTAAAACAATATTAGGGATATGTTATGAACATTTTTTCATTCAAGGATCCGTCTGCAAAAGGGTGGCAGCGACATCGACGCGTTACCTGTTACCATGGATTTGGTACATGATTCTGGCTAGCCTGCGTTGGCGAAATTCGAAGACTTTCCGGGAGACTTTTCCTATTTCTTTCAATAAAAACCTAATTCGATAACGAACAATTTAAATTAAAATATAGCCAAATCGGTGCAGCCGTTCTCAAGTTTTGCGTCAACGAATAGCATTTCATTTTTATTTATATAGCCAGACATTGTCCTGTACTTTCAATAATTCAAACAAATAGATACAAATTCCAAAGAAAATATAATTTTCAGTGTTTTCCCGAATTTCCTAATTTTCCGGACAACTTTTAAAATTTTTGTTTCCCCAAAAACCTTATTCGAACATTTAAAAAACAAAATTCACCAAATCGGTCCAGCCAGTGATGCGCTTACCTTAGAGTATATAACACTGGAGAAGCCTTACGAACACTTCCCCCTCTGTAAAAGTACAAGAACAAATTTTCTAGCACAGTCATAAAAACTCCTTTCAAAATGTACCTTCTACCTCTATCTATAAAGACTGAATGACCTTCCATGTGTAAGTATTTTTTTCTTATATTTAGTCATGTTTTCACTGAAATTCAAAATCATGCTGAAGTCGATAGTGAGGTCAAAATGTAAATCTAAGATGGCGGCTGTGTACATTACAAAAAAAAGGAACCCTCAAAAATGTACACGCCATATTTACTCCAAATTGATTAATATTTAAAATCAGTAGGTGTTATGTACCTACTGATTTTGTAAATATATTAATTTTTTGTAAGTACTATGACAATTTTATTATTACTTTTATTTAATAGTTGTTATGACTAGTAGTTCTGCGAACAGTAGACTTCTCGCGCAAAAACTTTTTTGCAACGATTAACCTTTAGCTAGTCGCGCTAAAATAATCACACTGCACTGTTAGTCGCGTGCGGATCCCCAGAGTTTATTGTGAAAAAGAAACACAAAATAAGTGCAAATATTCATTTATAAAGGAACGTAAAACATCTTATCAAAAATATAAGGCTTCTAGAAAACAATAAAAATATATAAAATAATATATAATAGTCGCGTATGTATAATATTGGCAAAAATATGGACTTCACGAGACTTTTTTTTGTACCACTATAAAACCTATGTAAACAAAGAACTTTAATATTTTCTAAAAAGCTAAAGCTTGATGAGGCTTATCTTGAAGTGAAATAACAACGTTCACGGCTCAAGCTTTTAAGAAAATATTAAATTTATAGGTATGTTTACGTAAGTTTTATTTAGTACTTTTTAGTTCATTATAGGCTTGTTTAAAAATAGTAATTTATGAAACTGTTGCTTAATGAGGGATATTAAAACATGAGTGTGTGTTTAAAAACCAAGCCGTAGGCGAGGTTTTTAATAGTACCTATCACACGAGTGTTTTAATACCTAGTTATGTGCAGTTTCATACACTACTTTATCTACTCTCATACATTGGGATTGAAACGAATACTAAATAAAAGATCAAAATTAAAGGTCAAGAATAAATTTAAAAATCCCACGAAATTCCGTACTACAAAACAAATGAATGTCGCCTTCTCCAGCACATCACCGCACATGCGCTACAGCGGGTGCTGCTGTCCCCCGCTTAAACGTTCCATTACAAAAATTGATGAAAACTTCTTGGTGATTTTAACTTCTTGTTACAGAAAAAATAATGATTCTATTTTTAAATTTCGGTATTGTGTTTATAAAGTATGTCAATATAAACTCGTTTTGAAGTTTATAATTCTAATATTACGCTATGAGAGTAGATAAAGTATTTTACATTTTATTCTAGCATTAGAATTTGATAAAATATCTGTTCTATCACCTTCACTTGTAAGGTTCCTAATTGTCGAAACAAATCCAACGAGTCCAACACAACAGGGCTACTGTGTAAAGTTGAGGTGTTCCTGTGGCCACCTTCCAGCTCTATAAACCTACATCTACATCAGACCCTAGACTATATTACACCTTGGGCTAACTTACCTACTTGTCAAAACATCGAAATTACCTAAACACAACGGGACTATCTTGTCTAGTTAAGGAGTTGCTATAGTGTCCTTCCAGATCCATCATGAGGCTTTGGACTACACCTTGGGCGACAGTACTTGGCAAGATAAAACCAATGACCGCAAACACAATAAGGAGTTGAGGAGTTCATATGGACCTGGACAGTACCTAGTCTAAAAGCACTTGTCAATACTTAGTCCGGAGTCTGAAAACGATGGTTTTAACTTGTTTGGTTGAGTATTCCTATGGCCACCTTCCGGCTCCATCATCAGACCCTGAACACCACCTAGTATAAAAAAACTTATCAATACAGTCAGTCATTTTAGTTTTCGAAAATATTTATATTTGACGGCGATAACCGATGACCTACTTTTTTTCCTATCAAAAAAACATGACATCCACATGACAGCATTAAATATGTCAAATTCAAATTAACCTGCCTACGTACGCCTGTTTACGTTTAAAATAAGAACTAATTTACACAGTTATAGTAATTTATTTAACATTCATTCAAAATTACAATTAGGGAGGTATCGTTGGTCCCAAACTAGGCACAGCCTGTATCTTGGGCACCGTTGTATGCAATAAATATATCTTTATCTTTAAAAAACCGGCCAAGTGCGTGAACCACGCACAATGAAGAGTTCCGTAGTTGGGATCAATTTATCCCAAGAACAAACTATAACATTGTAGTTGAAAAACGTGCTCTCCCATGATTAAAAACATAGTTATCACACACCCACACGACTAAAATGGAAAAGAAGAAAAAAAAAAAACGTGATTTTATTTTACCACTTTGACGGCGTGTTTAATGTTTAGGTACCCATGTCAAATTACAGCTTTCTAGTACAACAAAGATTATCTGAGTTAAACCGCGGATAGACAGACAGACAATCAGACATGGACATGGCGAAACTACATCGGTTCATTGTTGACTACAGAACCCTAAAAACCAGAAAAATTATGAGTAAAAATTTGTAGGCCAGTTATAAAAATTGACTAATAGGTTTTAATAAATAGTGAGCAATTTACTTCATTTTGAGAAGCTATTCTGCTCATCATGCCGAAGATTATCATCAATCTTCACCAATTTTTTTTGAGACCAATATAGAGTTACTACCTTTCACATAAAAAACCGGCCAAGTGCGTGTCGGACCACGCACAATGAAGGGTTCCGTAGTTGGGATGAATTTATCCCAAAACCAAACTTTGTAGTTGAAAAATATGTTCTCTATGGGAAAAAATGTTTTTCCAACTGCAAAGTTAAGTTGTTCGATTATTACTCGTTAACTTGTAAAGCCTACTTTTTTAAGGACCTTTCCAATGATACCCCACACTAAGGGTATAAAAAAAAACTTCACCACTTTACGTGTAAAAGAGGTACCCTAAAAAAAAAATGTTTTTCATAATTTTATTTTACCACTTTGTCGGCGTAATTAATATGTATACCTATGCCAAATTACAGCTTTCTAGTACTAAGGGTCTCGGAGCTAGACCGCGGACAGACAGACAGACAGACAGACGAACATGACGAAACTATAAGGGTTCCTTGTACTACGGAACCCTAAAAAAGAACCATCGAAATCGGATCTCATAAGGCGGAGATATCCAGAAGCCCCTTTTTGCCCCATTTTGGAGGACGTAGCCCTCCAATCAAAAATCCCCGACGGACGACTAAAAATTACAAAAAATTCGTCAAACCTGTACACCAAATTTCGTCTAGATCGGTTGTAAAATACGACTTGTAGACGAGTACGTACAAACTGACACACGAAAACAAATTTGATCCAGAGACGCTTCGCTCGCTATGCTCGCTCGGTCAGTTAAAATTTAAGTTTTCTATGCATCAGCTGATTTATTTCTAGGTTCAAGCAAAATTCCGAATGATTACCGATATCATAAAAAAAAATCGATGGTACGGACTTTGTTCTTTTTCGTAGAAGCTGCCGCGTCCACCGCCAAAAGTGACAGACTTTTTTGTTCGGAATATTGCGCTTATGGCTTCTCCAGTGTTATATGTATATTCAGGGTGGCAGCGACATCGACGCGTAACCTGTTACCATGGATTTAGTATTTATTATTTAGATTCTGGACCCGCCTGCGTTGGCGAAATTCGAAAACTTTCCGGGAGACTTTTCCAATATTTACTTACTACTATTTACTTACCTATTTCAATAAAAACCTAATGCGATTGCGAACAAGCCAAATCAATGCAGCCGTTCTCGTTTGCCAACGAAAAACAATAAATTTTTATTTATATTGCGTAACCCAACAGACGTTGTTGTCCTGTACTTTCAATAATTCAAACTAACAGATACAAATTCCTTAGAAAATGTCATTTTCAGTTTTTTCCCGATTTTCCGGGAAATTTTTCCAATTTTTGTTTTCCCAAAAACCTTATTTGGACTATTAAAGAACATTTAAAAAACAAAATTCACCAAATCGGTCCAGCCAGTGATGCGCTTACCAACAAACAGCATTTAATTTTATTGAATAGAAGAATTTGTTTTTGATATTCTTTACTATTAATCTATATTATTCTCTACTATTTACTATTATCTATATTTCTATATTATTACTAAAAATAAAGTGCGTTTTAACACTTTACTTTTGTAAAAAATACGTCAACGCAGAAATGCAATCAATAAATTCATTTTCAAGCATAACTTATGTATTTGTTTTTAACCCTGTTATCCCTTAGTCAAAGAAAAAAATAATGTGATTCGTGGCCTGCAATCAGCAGGCTAATTGCGGGAAATTCCAGTCACAATCAGTTGCCATAATTACGTGATCAAAATCTCAATGAAATGATTGCACCTGGACCTGCGTTGATCTTCGTCTGGGCAAGAGAAGGTTGGTAAAGTTAGCAAGGTCGGATAATACCTATAGTCATAATCAGCGTATTATGTTTCCATCATCGAGAAGGAGTGGACCGTACCCAATCCACCACGCGGGCCCAGTACGAGTTGGTAGATGTCAAATGTCTTCGAATTATTGCTTATTCTTCCTCACGTTTTCCTGCACCGTTTTGAGAGCAGTGGTGATGAAATAATTTACACAAAGTGGCTGCCTGGGTTCGAACCGACGACCTACAACTCGTAAGTCGCAGCCGTTTTTACTGGGGCCACCACTGTTCTACTATACCTATAGTACAATACGGCCGATATAACTTGGCAGTTCCAAACATGCGCAATAACATGTGTTAACAATACTAACACATGAAGTGAGTCAAGATACGCCTGGAGGAACGCGCGCTAACGTCACGCAGTGCGTGGCCGGCGACCTCTAGTGTGAGAAACAAAAACGAAAACCACCGGCCGTCAATACGCACGCATAACTTTGTCGGTCCAATAAAAATTATTGTATTAACTTGATTAATAAACAAGTACTATTCCTACATCGCATTTAATGTGCATGCAACCCACATCCTGCACACATGTTTTTAAAGTGGTTCTGCTGGAGAGTATGCTCTGTAGCATGACCACTTTGAATTGATATTTTCCAAGAAACTAACTGTATACAATTTTTGATAAACTACAAAATATAGACATTATCTATTTAGTGGCATGAGGAACAGGGTGTAAAGTTCACTCATCCACGTGCATGACACGTTTTAGGAACCAAAATGGTGATATGAGGCGAGTATGTGTGAGTGAACATGCGCGAAAGAATGGTGACATGAGGCGAGTATGTGTGAGTGAACATGCGCGAAAGAATGGTGACATGAGGCGAGTATGTGTGAGTGAACATGCGCGAAAGAATGGTGATATGAGGCGAGTATGTGTGAGTGAACATGCACGAAAGAATGGTGATATGAGGCGAGTATGTGTGAGTGAACATGCGCGAAAGAATGGTGACATGAGGCGAGTATGTGTGAGTGAACATGCACGAAAGAATGGTGATATGAGGCGAGTATGTGTGAGTGAACATGCGCGAAAGAATGGTGACATGAGGCGAGTATGTGTGAGTGAACATGCGCGAAAGAATGGTGACATGAGGCGAGTGTGTGTGAGTGAACATGTGCGAAAGTTCGTAGTGCCTATGTTCAGAACTGCCAAGTTATATCGACCGTATTGTAACCTTCGTTAATGTGTATATAACGGGAGGAGCTTGTGGCCAAGTAATAACAGCCGCACGGATCAATTCGTCAGGTTAAGCTACGCTTGCCGGGGTTGGTCCGTGGATGGGTGACCATATTTCATACCGAGACTCCTCAGTGCCTCAGGTTGGTCCCGACTGTCATTCGTGAATCTTTGACAGTCGTTAAGGGTCGTCAGAAGCCCGAAAGTCTGACAACCAGTATTAATACCAAGAGGTATCGTATTACCCAGTTACTGGGCTGTGGAGGTCAGATAGGCAGTCGCTCCATGTAAAATACTGGTATTCACTATTCAGCTGCATCCGGTTAGACTGGAAGCCGACCCCAACATAGTTGGGAAAAGGCTGGGCAGATTGTTAATGTGTATAATAAAACAAAGAAACGCAAACGCAGTCTAAGTTCTACAGCTACTGTTTATTTATTCATCAGATTTCTTATCCTCGGTTGCATACTGGTTCCACATGCGGGTATATTTCTTCTTGAAGTCACTATTATATAGCGGATTCAAATGAGCTGCTGCTACGCGGTCCCTGGAACCGAACCAAACGAACAGATAATTAATAGTTTTATTGCTGCTTTTAGCGACAAAAGTTGTATCAGATAAGAAGCGAATCTCCACGAAGACATGTGACATCCAGCACCCCGCACTGGGTACACGTGGTGGATTATAGCCCACTCCCTCACACAGACACAGGAAGCCTACGTGTCCCAGCAGTGGGTACAGTACAACTATGTTCTTAATGTCCCTCGGCAAATCTCGTTTCGCCAGTCGTCGGATATCTATTAGTTGTCCTTTGCACTTGGTGCAGACCATAGATAATACACTTAGTGCAGACCGGACGCTCTCAATCGACTTGGAAGTATATATAGAGTTGTTAATACTCTTTTAACTTAATGTAATTAATTTTGAAATGGTAGGAAAGCTGCTACAGTTGCAGACACGACAAATAAGAAAATTGTTTTACAGCTCTATAAAGTTTACACGAAAATCAAAACAAAACAACAGTAACGTACTTACTTCTGAATTCAAATTATTATACAAGATAAATCTAATAATTGATGGACATGGAAATTAGCATTCGTTTGTATTCGGCGTTTGTCCCAAGGGACATTAAGAAAATAGAAATACTGTACATTAAAGGCCGATAATGCTGATGCTTATGCAAGTATCCAGAGACAAACTTAAAAAAAAGTTTAGGTAGGTACTCACGCAAATTCTTCGTAAGTCTTGGCAGTGTGGATGGCATCACACTTAACGTCGTTAACCTTCCAGTATCTCCTGTCCTGTTCCACAGAACATTTTAACTGACTTTCCATGGCGATAAAATCATCTTGATTTAGTGGCTTGTCCATTTTGAAAACTGAAGATAGCTCGGTATCTTGCAACTCCTCGAAATAATCTTATTTGCTTATTATCCCAGGATATAGTTTTGAGCGTTGCCTTTCTTGCACGATGTCGATGTCAGAAATATTGACGTATCAAACGGTTGCCATGGAAACAGTTTGTTCTCTTTATTTGAAACGGCATTCTCCGTTCAAACCTTCGATTGATAAATTGCTAATCTCCATGGAAACTGAAGTTATTTTGACACGTGGCCAAAATCGGAACTAAAGCCACCTTAGAGCCTGTGCACACGATGCGTTGCGGCGCCGCACCACAAAGATTTCGCCGCATCGGCGGTCGCACGTGCGCTGCAGTGCCACGACATCATCTGTCAAATATCAGTGTTTGACAACGCACAAACAACTGAACGGTTCCGCTCCAGTGTCGCAACGCGTACGCCTTTGCCCGCGTCGTCTCGCGGGCTGCAAGTCCGGTGTACGTGCGATGCGACGCCGGAACGCATCGTGTGGCATACCATGGATATTTGTATGTAGGACGCCGCAACGACAACACTTCGGCACCGCGCCGCCGCGCGCGCCGCAACGCATCGTGTGCACAGGCTCTTATGCTCGGGCCACACCAACGGGAAACGCCGTTAATTATCACGACGATGGACCTTAACTCGTCGTAATAAAGTCTATCATCGCGATAATCAACGGCGTTTCCCGTTGGTGTAGCCCCGGCATTAGGGCGTTTGTCCACCGCTTAGGTAACCCGTCGCCGTCACCGGGTCGTCAACGAGAACAAAATGACGGCGCCAAAGCACTTACCTACACCTTTTGCTTCGTCCACGTTCATACAAGCCCCTCAGTTGCGAGATTAATTTAGATTAAGTCATTTTTAATCATAGTTATTCAAACAACATAGCATCACGCCTAAAATCCCCGAAGGTTAGCCAGAGGTGTATGTATAGTACACCCACGTTTCGCCAGTTATGTTTAAGTAGTATCGTGGTGCGAGCCTATTGCCATCAACCGCCGGCCAAAACCCCAGACTCCGGGCAGCTACTGAGAAATTCCTGATGGAAAAATCCAACCCGGGAATCAAATCTAGGACCTCATGTTCGGCAGTAGCGCTTGCAACCACTAGATAAACGAGGCAGTCACACATTTTAGATATTGAGATTTTTACAAAGGTTGGTATAGGTCAATCAATCTGGGACGTCCGCCGCCCCCCATCCAGCAGGACCCGAGGTGGTGGTGCGTAGTGTTCCACGCGCGCCCCTATTTGACGTTGCGGGGGGAGTCTCACCTCACTCCCCCCGCGGGCATGAAGTGGTCCGCAAAGGCGGGCCGGCACCAGTCGGGAATCATGGAAGGCGCACTAGATCTCATGATCCCCGGTCCAAGTGTGGGAAGGGAACACCGGGGTGGTTTTTAGTCAGTAGGAGTCTGACAAACCTCTTCGCCTGCCCCAGGGCGGAGGACATCCATGAGGATTTTCCACACCGGAACAAAAAAAAAAAAAAAGGTCAATCAATCTGCCCAGCCTTTTCCCAACTATGTCGGGGTCGGCTTCCAGTCTAACCGCATGCAGCTGAATAGTGAATACCAATATTTTACATGGAGCGACTGCCTATCTGACCTCCACAACCACAGTAACTGGGTAATACGATACCCCTTGGTAAAACTGGTTGTCAGACTTTCAGGCTTCTGACGACTCATAATGACTGTTAAAGATCCACGAATGACAGCCGGAACCAACGGCTTAACGTGCTTTCCGAGGCACGGAGGAGTCTCGGTATGTAAAGATGGCCACGGACCAACCCAGGCAAGAGTAGCTTTAGGTTGGTATAGGCACCTTACCTAATTAAGTAATTAGAGTAGATTCTTCATGACTATTTGAACTTCTGAGGTAAGAAAACAAAAAGAACGCCTTTCATACATAGTCAAAAGTGCAAAAGCAAACAAAATGGATTGGCTCGATAAGTGTGGGTTAACTGTATGTAACACGATGTTGTACAAACATACACGGCTACTGTAACACGATCGATCAATGTAGGACACCCTTCTCTATTCTCTTGTATCAATCAGCCTAGCCTTTTCCTAACTATGTTGGGGTTGGCTTCCAGTCTAACCGGATGCAGCTGAATACCAGTATTTTACATGGAGCGCCTGCCTATCTCCAGTGCCTCCACAACCCAGTTACTTACTGGGTAATACGATACCCCTTGGTAAGACTAGATGTCTGGTTGTTGGCTGGTTGTGTTAATAGCATACATAATTAGCATTACAGCAGAGATGTTTTCATCCTCATTTCGACGTATGCGTAACCCCAGCAAAATTTTGCGCCTTAGAGAAATGAGAGTAGAGTATTACAGATAATTAGTTCATAGTTAGTTGCAATTTGTTCAAGTATAGCAAAATTTGTTCAAGTTGTATTTTCGAAGTTATTCGAGAAAAACTGATTTTGCTGGAGTAACGTTACCCCAGCAGAAAGTTTTTCCAAAAAAGGCATTTAGCCTGGAGCCAAGTACATGAAAAGATAGCTTTTGATGAGTTTTAAATGTATACCAATAGCAAAATTTGTTCATTTTATAGTTTTTAAGATATTCAAGATTTTGCTGAGGAAACGTTTTGGGATTTTCAAAATCTCGAAAACTGTTCGTCGCAGAAGTTTGAAAAAAATACTAGTTATAGGACTTAATTTTTTCAAATTTGTTCAAACATAGGTAAGTATTTCGTTTCATCAACAAATATCGATGTAATTTATTGTTTTTAAGAATCAGAAAAAATCGATTTACTCGTAAACTAGTACATTTACAAACAAATAAAAAGCAGTTACATATACCTATACCTTTTAATGTGCACAAATCTGGATTTAAAAACTACGCGATATGAAGATATAAAGAGATTTCATCAAATTTCAAGAGATGTTTCTTTGGCGATCGAATACACACATGTAGTTTTTTTTACAAAAGTACAAACGCATTCATCAATAATTAATACTATTAGATAGTTTGAACCATGTTTCTTTTATTTTTGGTTACCTAATTGCTAAACACGAATTAAGTCGAATACTGCTAATGTTATAATTTCTTCCCAAATAACCCATGCTTAAAATATTTGAGATTTCGGTTAAGTACATGAATATTATTCTGCCAGACTATACTCAATATCGGTTATTAGGCTGCTAATTTGAGTAGGACACCCGTAAGTATGAAACGGTCGCTTTTTCGTAGCCTCCGTAATGGAGTCGGCTTATAACAGATTTGTAAGAGGGTTTATCCTGAAAGTTTGCAATGTCGTAAATAGCTGTCAAATATTTACCAGTTTTGGCAATATTACTGTATGGAATTAAGAAATGTGGCTTACTAGGGAACTAAAATATTGATTACGAAATACAATAATTAATATCGTAACACCGAATATTTAGTTTTAGATGTAAAATTAAATTACTTTATTGATTTAGACAACAATGATCCTTATGTCGGATCCGGTCATTAGTACGGACACGAAACGAATCGCAAGCGTGCCACTGGCGACATCAAGAGTGAGCTACCTACACCAAAAAAGGCGCGCTTCTACAGAGTCGTGATGTTTGAAGGCCACGGCGAGGAGGGCTTCAGCCTCGGGTCGCATTGGAATCAAGACGTCACGGAACTGTTCTCGATTCGTGGTGGTCAGTTATTGTGTTAGTTGTAATTTGTGATCATTTTGTTAATTGGTGATTTTAATAAACGCCGTCGCACCCAGTGTGTGTATAATTTAGCTAGTGTGATTCATTTGCTGGTAAATTAACACTACCCACACTACGCCCACAGTAGTTAAAATATCGTTGATAATAACGAAAGTCACATACCCGTCTCCGACACATATGTTAATTAGTTAGATAAAAAAAGAAAACTTAAAAGCTATGTTAGTGTGTTACAATTATAACTAAGTACAAACAATATTTACATACATTCACCGAATGTAATGAATCACTCCTGCCTAACCAACACCTGCATGAAGTGATTCATTATTGGCTAGTCAAATTTATCCACAAATCTTCAGAATGCTGTTAGGACTTGACCGCGTTCTCTCTAGCAGCGACGCCGTTTTTCTCTTCACCATTGCGTGGAAATCGTGAACACGCGCCTGTGCGAACATGCCAGAGGCACTGCAAAAGCGCGGCAGTCCCAAAAACATTCTGAAGCTGTTATTATATTGGACCCTCAGGGCGTCCATTGTTTTCCGCGTGTAGTTGGCCCACAGGCTGCTCGTGTAGAAGGTCTGGCAGTAAGCCTTAAACAACGTTATCTTAACCTCCTTACTACAACAAGCAAACCTGTGAACCAGCATATTGCTTCTCACAGCAAGAGCCCGGCGCTCGCGTTCGATATCTTCATGATCCTTAAGGTCCTCCGTTACGTAATGCCCCAGATATTTGGTTTGTTTCACCCTATGCAGGGGTTGGCCATTGAGGGTGATAATTGGCTCGTATAACTGTTTCCTACCGGGGGCCTTAAAGATCATGAACAGGCTCTTCTTACAATTATAAATTAGACCGTGGCTAGCAGCGTACCTTTCGCAAAATTCTAAAAGCTCTCTTATGGAGCCGGCCGTTGGACCCAGCAGCACCATATCGTCCGCGTAACTGAGGTTATTGACGCAAACGTTGTCAATCCAACATCCAATCCGTTTACTGCTGAGTCCAGCGATCAGCTCATTGACGTAAAGGTTGAAAAGCTTGGGCGAGGTCAGTCTGCCCTGCCTCACCCCACAATCCAACCCATACGCAGCAGAGAGTGAATTATTCCACTTAGGTATAACACACAGGTAAATACACATAGATCACTTGATTACCATACCAGTACTGGAAAACACGTATAATTTCAGCCGGTACGCATGCTTCCCCGAGCTTTTTCCATAATATGTCTCAGGAGACGAGGTCGAAAGCTTTAGAGAGGTCGAGGAAACACGCGTACACAGGCGTGCTTCTGTCAGTATAATATCGGACAGTCTATTTAAGACTCAATATTGCGCTTTCAGTGGAAAGTCCAGGCCTGAACCCAAACTGTGCGTCGTTTAATTTCAACAATTTGTTGAGAGTTTTATCTAACAGACTGTCCAATACTTTAGCTAGTACAGTGGCAAGTGATATGGGTCTGTAATTACCTACATCAGACACGTCACCAATCCTATTCTTTACAATTGGGACAACTAATGTATTCATTAACTCGGGAGGAAGATAAGAGTGACTCAAACATAAAGAATAAAACATGGATAACACTCTCGGACAGTGTACACCCGCATGTTTCAAGTGCTCGATGCTGAGACCGCCATGCCCTAGAGACTTGCCTCTGGCCATTTTCTGTATTGCAGATGTTACTTGGTTGGCTGTAAAACGACTGAGAGGGCTATTATGACAGATCTCAGCATCGACCATTGATTTAGAAGGCCCCAGCGGCGAGGAAACACAGAAGTGGTTCCGGAAAGTGTTCGCTATTTACTCTGGTGTACTGCAGCCCGCTACTGTTGCCGGCAAAGCTGATATAAAATCAAGCCGGGATGTCGACTTCTAAAACAGGCTAAAGTTTTTGGACGATCTTTGTGATGTTATTATGTCCATTTTTATCTGATGCTGATGATTTTGGCACCATTTAAGCTTGCCCTTAAACACCCTTTGACTTTCCCGCATTTCTTCCCAAACTCTGCCGGAATTGGGTTTATTGTAAGACAGCCATGACTGATACTTAAACCTCGCCTCCATGTGAGCAGCACGAACATGATTATTCCACCCAATAATACGCCTATTTCCTCGCGGCCTTCACGTGTCTGTATGGCAGCCCTAGATAAAATACCTACAATATCTTGGTACATTATCTGCAAGCCACGTCTATGTTCTGCGTTTTCACAAACTTTGTCAGCACACTTGGAAAAGAGTTCCGGAAAATGCATATTTTTAAACTCGGAGTTACACACCTCACGATATCTCTTGATCTGATCATCTCCACAAGTCTTTAGAAACTTTCCAAATGCCTTTTTTACATCGAAAACGGTTACAACATCAAATTCAGTGTTATAATTGCAATTCTTTATTAATATTCTTCGTCCGCGCCTATGGTAGCCGGAAATCGGCCTGCGATTCCCGACGCCCAGGGCGTCTCCTGCGGCGGTGCGGTGGTTAGGGGCGTCAGGGCGCGAAATTTGCCTCTCCCTCACACGTTTCGCTTCCTCCTTCGCGAGCATTACTGCTTCGCAGAAGGAGGTAACGGCCTGCCATGCCCTCTCGCTCCGTACCATGGCCTGGACCAGGGCCGGTCGCGAGAGGTCACCGCCGCCGAAGTATAGACAACCTCAAAAAGCATTATGTCTGAGTTCCCTGAAGAGGCAAGAATAGGTGTGAGGTACACTTACATTTCGACATGTAATTAGGGGGGGCCTATTATCTACTCATTATCAGGTAGTAGCTTCCGCCAGCGGCTGCGCCCGCGTGATATCTTTATAAATTATAGCCTATGTTATATAGCATTCCACTGGTAAAAGAGTTTTTAAAATCGGTCCAGTACTTTTTGACTTTATTCATAACAAACATACACAACAAATCTTTTCTCTTTTTTTAATATTAGTTTAGACAAAAAAATATACAAACATACTAAAATCTAATCTTTTCTCTTTATAAACTTCTTGAAAATGAATAAGAGAGATTTAGTGTGAGAGACAGAGAGAGTTATATCTTTCTTCTCTTTCATGTAACGAAATGTGCGTAAACGTGACGAGTCCTTGAAATTTCACTCTCAATTCCCGTCTAATTATCGAATCGCCGCCTAGGAAGTTTCACTTCAAAAACTCGTCACAACTGCTTCGTTAATAAAGTGGTAAAAAAGTGATTTCTGAGCGAAGGGTTCAAATTTTGATTCCCTCAAGGGAATCAATCCTTATTCAGTCAAGTCATGATTATAAGTTTTATCTCTCTCTCTCTCCCTCTCCTTGCCTAGCCTTATCCCATATCATTTGGGGTCGGCTCTCCTCGTCATTCTTCGCCAGATGTTTCGGTTCTGGGTCGGCGAGTGATTCACTTCGGCTTGCTTCAGGTCGTTTTTGAAGACATTCAAGTGAGAAGGGTTCTACCTCGCTTCTATGAACCTGAATTAATTTACAGGAAGATAAGGGGGTGTAAGATTATAAGTTTTATAATAGCCTACTAAGAGCACAAAATATATTTTGTTTTCACATAAAAACTTTTTTTAGAAACTTTCTTTATTAAATCCATGACCAACACAATATTGACAATGTCAACCAACTGACATTGTCAATCAAAACATTCAGTGACAACTTTTAAACCACAAAAAGTGGTGATTTTTTTAATTTTTTTAATAGTTTTGTACAAAAAAATCAGGTATCTCAAGTTTTCTATATATTTCTGTGCTGTAGCAGACTTAATTTATATGCTAAAAGTGTTTTACAAGATATTCCATAACTATTTCTGTGTATTCAGCCCATCATTCACCTTCAACCCAAGCTCAGACCAAATAAATAACCAAGACATAGCGCTGCGAACAATACAGTGAAGCATGCCAAAACTACACCTCCGCTCTGTGCATACACGCTCACACGCACACATTTACAATCAAACTACACCTCACTAAATGCACACATGTTTACGAAACCGGCCTCACGTCACTGTTGACAGCACTATGTCTTGGTTTTTTATTTGGTCTAAGACCCCAAGGCCCTGTTTATTTACTTTCCACAATACCATGTGGACCACCATCTCTATATCTTCAGTTTACGTACAGATTTTTTTTTAAATAAACCAACATTTACAATGTGTTCCCACATAACAGTCACATCACCTACTCTGCTACGATATTTATATATTAAGATAGCATTATCACCCTATAATATTCCCACTGCTGGGACACAGGCCTCCTCTCTTCGAGAGGGAGTGGGCTGTAATCCACCACGCGGGCCCAGTGCGGGTTGGTAGATGTCACATATCTTTGAATTTTTGGTTCTAGGACAGCCGGTTTCCTCACGATTAGTCACGATGTTTTCCTTCATCGTTTTGAAAGCAGTAGTGATGAAAATATTTACATAAAGAAAAGCGCCTGCCTGGATTCGAACTCAGTCGGGGCCGTTAACACTGGGCCACCGCTGCTCTATCTTTATATATATAATTCTTCTGTAAATGTGTTTCAAAAGTCATTTATTAAAACTAGGCTGAGAATCAGCACTATTCGAACGTCAAACCACCGCTCCGTCGTCGTTTGTCACCACTCCGTCAACTCCTCCTAAACGGCTGGACCGATTTGGATGAAATTTTGTGTGTATATTTGAGTGGGTCCCTAGATGGTTTGAAAATACAATTGGACCCGGTAGGTGGCGCTGTTCGGACAGGACAACGTATGTCGGTTCCGCTAGTATTTATATAAAACTATTCAATAAATAAATCAGCTCACTCTTTTTGCACACTCACCCATCCAACACCCAGTGCGAGTGTGGTGCTTCTGATCAGACCATGTCCCATATGCTTTGAAGACCTAAAGAATGCCACTGATGCCGCTATCAACATGGCGAACAACCAAAGTACCATCGACACTAAAAGTAGAAGATACTACAACGAAGACAACTCAGCCTATAGCAGTCCACTGCTGGTCATAGGCTTCCCAAGCTACGCTACAACACCCTCCCTCTTCTGCATCTAGTCCGTACCGACCGTGATCTCGAGCACCATGAAACAATTACCATAGATTTCTTCTACTACAGCATCTTTCCATCGATCTGCTAGCCTTTTCCTAACTATGTACGTTAGGGTCAGCTTCCAGTCTTACCAGATGCAGAGGAATACTAGTATTTTACAGGGAGCGACTGCATATCTGACCTCCACAACCCAGTTACTGGGTAATACGATGATCCCTTGATAGGACTGATTGTCAGACTTGGGTTTCTGATTCCCCTCTCTACTACAGCATCTTTCAACTTCAATGAAAGCGCCATTCGTACTTCTTTCCAACTTTCCAGAGAGTAGTGGTGACCCAGTGGTAACGGCCGTGACTTACGAGTTGTAGGCAAGGACATCGCCAAGGAGGGGACAAAGGGGCAGCTGCCCCCCCCCAGAGGTTCAAAATTTGTTTGTCAAATATAAGGCATTTTAATGTAAACAAACTACATAAATTTATAAAGCCAATTTTGTTTATTTAAACGACTTTTATTTGGGTTTTTAAAGTTCATTATCTCCTAAACGGGGTTTAATCCGGAGTCCGGGGACGTCATATTCGTATCTATGTGTTGGTGGTAGGCCCAGTCATAATACCTATTAGGTTTCAGCTCTAGAATTCTGAATAGTTTTGAGAAAAACGACCCGAAAGGTCCGTTTCCAAGTCATACATTGAAAATGGAAAATATTATTCTTCTAAGTTTCTACCGGGACTATCGAGTTGAAACCGATTTGTCAAAAATCATATGTCCACCAGCGTCGATTCTGGCCCCATTGTGCGCCGAAGAGGTAAGACTCACACTACAAGTGTAAAGCTTCATGTGCTCTTGACTTCAATCATACTTTTCCTATCCTCTATATCAACTTGCCACCCCTGGATCATCGGCTGGAGACGCCCTTGGTTGTAGACCGTAGGTTCGAACCCTGATAGGCGCTTAAATTTGTGTAAATTAATTCATCACCCCTGCTCTCAAAACGGCGAAGGAAAACATCGTGAGGAAACCAGCATGTCCAAGAACCAAAAATTCGAAGACATGTGACATCTACCAACCCGCACTGGGCCCGCGTGGTGGATTACGGCCCACTCCCTCTTACAGAGAGGAGGTCTGGGAAAACTATAGGCTGATTATTACTGATATACTTGTGTCCCAGACAGGATGACGGAAACCAAGTGCTCGTTCGGCACGCGCGCGCCCATTGACATACACATGCTCAACGAAATCATTCACAGGGAAGTGAAGCATTTTAGAAACTACAAGATTTACAGGCCGAACTTTGGATGTGAGTAAAAAAAAAGGTATTTCAGTCGAAATTTGCGGAGCTGCTAAGCATAAGGGTCTAGGTACATCAGGCAAAGTGTTTTTTACCATTCATAATCTATACCTCCCTGAATCATCCCTGAATCTAAAAATGGTTTTCACGTACTGACAATGTTTTTGAAGGACCTTTCCAATGATACCCCACACCAGGGAATAGACAAAAAAAAAGTCTCCACTTCACGTGTAGGGGAGGTACCCTAAAAAAATATATTTTTAATTACCACTTTGTCGGCGTAATTAATATGTATACCCATGCCAAATTACAGCTTTCAAGTACTAAGAGTCTTGGACCTTAGACCGCGGACGGATAGACAGACAGACGGACATGGCGAAACTATAAGGGTTCCTTGTTTACTACGGGACCCTAAAAAAAGTCAGAAAGAACGCTACACAAAAACAACGTAATAGCGCGGACGGGCGATGCGATGCGACGGGGTGGGACGGGGAAACAAGACATTTCACGAGGACGAAGTTGCGGGCAGAAGCTAGTATATATACATATAATTATATATATTCAAAACTGTTTTTCCATCTAGAATTTCTCAGTAGCAGTCCGGAGTCTTATATAAGCACGGTTGATAGCAATGGACTCGTTTCCTATTACAAGGGACTTAAGTGGGAGATAGACGTGCGAACTTAAAGTACGCGGTTACTCGGCTCGCTGTCAGTAACGCACGTGAAGCTTGCTCACACTGTACCGCGATGTTGTCGAATTTTCTAAACCAAACTTAACAAACATTACACAAATGTTGAAACAAAATGGCGGCTCGCGACTCGCGGCGATGACAGACGTATCTACGAAACTACTAACCAAGGCAGGCTACGAGCAAAATTTCGAACCTGTTTAATCGCCGACGAACTTACACAGCGGTTTTAAAGTACGCGTACTTAGCATGACACGCGGGCGAGAAAGTTCGGCAAGCCATAAGTACGCGTACTTGCTCGTGCGTCTATCACCCTTTTATAACGTACCTCGCGTAATGTGGGAGCACTATATGCAAACCTCTGCCTGACCCGTCGAGGTATACAAGCGTGATATTATGTTGTTTTCTTCTGCAGCCATCCCCGTGACCGGCAAGTTCTACGCTGCCCACGACCAGTTGAAGGCGGAGAGCAAGGAAGAAACAAAGAAGGTGGAGGACTACCACGACAACGTGTCGCAGACCAGAGCCAAAGGCCCACGCAGCAAGTATGCTTCGCCAGCTACAGAGAACCAAGTGTAAGTTAGTACAAAAATAGAAAAATAAGTTTATTTGCCACAGAAACACGTGTATATGAATGTGTATGTGCAATATCATAAATGTGAAAGTAGTTTGTTTGTTTGTTACACTTTCGCGCTAAAACGGCTGAACAGATTTGGATGAAATTTGGCACATGGGTAGACCATGACCGGTTTTTTTTTTCGGCAGGAGTGGGATATCTTCATGGACGCCCAGACTGCCTCACAGATGAACCAGTCTGGGCAGTGCCGGACTCTTACCGGCTAAAACCACACTCCTGCCTTACAATTGTACCACAGACTTTGCGTCCGTGCCTTTTTTTAGTACTATACGTTTTGCCTCATGAGCTCCACGTACAAGTGGTGACTCCAGAGTACAACATTCACATGCTTATTTATAAATACTTATCAACTAGTGTGAGTCGATCACATATTATATATATATATTTTTTTTTTACCATGACCGGTTAGGATATAGGATAGGTACTTTTTATCCCGGTAGTACGTTCCCGGGGGATAATTTCCGACTTCAACGCGGGCGAACCCGCGGGCATAAGCAATATTTAAATTGAGAACCAATGTTTAAAAAAAATCTTATTTCAGTTACGGCTGGTATGGTACGCCACTGGTGCCGATGAATCGCAACGACAGACGGTTCTACTATCCTCAAGTGGAAAGTAAAAGCACGAAGATCGAAGTCGTCATACTTATGTGCAATCCCAGGAATAAAAAGCGTGCATGAATTTAGGGACGTCTGTGTTCCCTTCCACGTATAACCCGTCAGCCGCAAAGCAAGAGAACAGGCATCTTCTGAGCACGCCTTTTTTTGGGGTACCTTCCTTACAGGTGAAGCGAGAATGATTTTTTTACTCATCTATTCTATTGTGTTCCCACACTATTGTGTGGGAACACAAATGAATAGTTGAATAGATACGACGAATAGAAACGACCTTTAAATCCAATCCAACGACATCCCTGTCGTTGGAATGGATTTAAGGGTCGTTTTCAATTTTTTTTTTTTTTTTGTGTTACCGTAGCACAAAAGTAACACAATTGAACAAGAAGGGCAGAGTCACAACGTAGTCGACGAATCTAATCAAATTTTTTTCTTGTACTTCCTTCCATTTTTGTGGATGTTTTGATTTTAAAGGCTCTCGCTAACGTCTTTGTCGTTCAGCGGGCGTTAACGGCATCTTTCCTAAAATGGAAATGGAATTACTATTCACATTTAAGTGAATATACTGTGACAAGCCCTAAGTGTCAAGTGACACAAAAATAGTAACACAATGGTCACACAATTGAACAAAATTAACGTTTCCCTAGACTTTTTTTTTTTTTAAATAGGTAGGCGAACAGCATATATTGTACATTAAATATCACAGTTAACAGGTATGGGCTCTTATATATATACCAATTACAGGTGTCCACGACATTCACATAAAACAAAGCAACTTTCTTAACTTACTTAAATATTCCTTCATTAAAATTGAAATGGAAAACATAAAAAAATAAAATCATTAAAAAAAACAGCTTTGACCTAAGTCTAAAACAGAACAAAAAACTGACTTACACAAATATCATTCAACATAAAATAACTAACTAAAATAAGCTTAACTAAGTATTGTTTAAATGACTGCGCAAGAGGTTTTTGAATTGCGGCAGGGAACCAAATAAAACATCTAAATCAGGTAGTTTTGTGTTGAGTTCGTTGAATTTAATACACATCCTAGATGTTGGCGAATGTCTCTTAATGTTATTTCTACAGGTGGGCGGTTCAAAAAGTCTGGATATTGGTCGTCTAGGAAGATTATAAGGAACATGACACGTTCAAGCAATTGCTCGCATTCTATTTGACCATTGACAATTTTATAAAGAAAGACTAAGTCATGGACAATACGACGGTTCCGAAGCGACTCGATGCAACAATAGTTTTACAATGGTAAATAATGGTAATAATAGCGCCCATGACAAAAGATGGGAATTGTCTGTTTAGAGCGATAGCCCACCATATAAACAATATTATGGGACTAACTTTCGACCACATGTCTGTCCACCGAGATCTCGCTACCTATGTTTCGGATAACCGCGGTGATGCCAGAATTAGCTTGGCACTTCAAAATAACATTCAAAATTTTATTCCTAACAGCAAGATCTCTCAGGAACAAATGATAACAAACTACATAACCGCACAGTTTAACGAGACATTCTGGGGAGGAGAAGACATCCTAATCGCCGCGGCTGAATTTTATCTCGTAAATGTGCATGTGCACATAAATCACGAGAACACACTGGTGTATTCACCTGCCGGCGAACCAGTACCCGGAGACATACATATCCTTTACAAAGACCAACATTATGATAGCTTGGTCATGATCGCCGACGAACAGTACAACAATAACCTGCAAAGTCTAACGCAAGAAAAAACCTACAACATAACAACACAAAATACCAAAACAAGAGGTAATAAATACAAAAAAAGTGACGAGCAAGGGCAATCTACAAAACCCAGATTCCGGAATAGCCCCCAATTAGCTAGCTCATTAACACCGTGTGAACAGTTAGCATCAACATTACATACACCGATATCGGATGAAGTTGCGGATGACACTGGATACACAATACTTAGAAATCAGCCTTCTGTCGCAACCAAGTACACTTGTACTGACCTGCGTATTGCAACTTGGAACGTCCGTGGGGCCTCGAAACCAGCCAAAAAAGATAAAATAGATACGGAACTTTCAAATAAGGGCATTCACGTAGCCTGCCTACAAGAAACAGTAATGAACTTAGGAACGTACAACTCCACCCACTATGTATGGCACCTATCTGAAACCGCAGGTAAAGCTCACCGGGGACTTGCAATTGTAATCAGAAAGGAACAAAGCCTGGACACAGAATGAAACACCCAACACATGGCTAGAAACAGTGCAGGTACCAATTCCGAAGAAAAGCAACCCTAAAGATCCAAATGACTATCGACGAATATTGGTTTGCAATACGGATTACAGAATCTACGCCTCTCATGTGTTAAAAAAATTAGATGCAATAATAAAAGAATTGGGCAACTACCAAGCGGCTTTTTTAAACAATAGATCTACAGATGATCACATTTTTACGCTGAAAAGGGTATTGGGCGAAGAATGGCGCGCAGGTAAAAGAATTTATGTGCTCGCTCTGGACATAGAAAAAGCTTTTGATAACGTCGACCTTCAAACACTGCGAGACATTTTAATAACTGACAAGCCACTAACCAACAGGATAATTAAGGTTGCATTGCATGAATGAACGAACACATATCAAATGGTGTGGTCAGCAAAACAGTTGGATTATCAAAGGAAAGGGAGTCAAACAAGGTGGTCCGTTGTCCCCTCGCCTTTTTACACTGGACATGGATGAGGTCCTTAGAACCCTCGAAGAGGAAACTCAATTAATCAAACTAGACCAAGATCGTGAAATCTCACTCCCATTGGTGCTGTCATTCGCGGACGACCTCATCTTTATTACAGATGATCTAAAAGGGTTAGAAGGAATAGTATACCATATTAAACCCTTGCTAGCTAGTGTCGGCCTCCTAATAAACGAAACTAAAACAAAAATACTTATTAGAGACCCCATAGCTAAACAGAAAACGACTTACGTGTCAATTAACGGATTAAATCTACATACGGTCGATGAAATTAAATACCTGGGCACATACATAACATCTGCATTAAGCAGGAGAAGCACAATTAGAAAGAGGTGTGAGCAGGCCACTAGAAACGCAAAGTCACTACCATTCATAATAAACTCAAAAATGGACTGGAAACTAGCCAGACTCATGTATCGAATGGTGATCGCATGATATACGGCTTAAAAGTTTCGGCAATCACCAAAGCTAACAGGTCAAGACTGAGAAGATATGAGAGAATTATCATGAGAGACTTGATTAACCACGCCATAAATAAACCAAAACAAAAGAAAATGCACGAAATCTTAGACGGAAAAACAGCAACCAAACGCATCAAGAATCACAGGATGTGCTATCTCGCACACGTTCACAGACGCGGCAAACCACACCTGTTACACGCAGCAATGCAGTACAAGGCCAAATCCAAGAAAGTTGGCCGTCCTATTTACACATGGAACGACAACCTTAAACAAGACTTGACGTACTTCGACAAGGTATTAAATTTTTGGATGGACATGTCTGCAGACCGATATAAGATTAGGAAGGCTGCCAACGAGATCTACAAGAAACCTGAAACGGATAGCAGCGAGGCTTCTGACGAAGACATAGAAACAGTTAAATGTAACACAGCACAACAGCGATGTATAAATGGACCGAGAAAGCAGCATAACCTAGTCAGAAGATCCACCGGTGAAGATCGACCTGAACCAACATAGCGGCGAAATTGTAAAAAGACATCCATGGATAAATAACACCCGTCTCTCCACTATTCCATTGCTTACTTAAGGATGCATATCCGGTAGGATCGCAAATCCCTCCTTATCCTAAGGGCACGTCTTCCCTACCATTACCGCGCCCCCCGGTCTACTCCTTGATATGCAATGGCTAAACCCTATGAATGCATGAGGCTCCAGCGGCTAGTGCAAATCTTGGGATTCATTCGATTTATCGAGTCTGGTTAAACCACGCTGGGATCGGTGCATTTCATTCATTCATTCATATAATAACGCCTAGGTCACGAATCTCAGAAACTTCTTGCAAGGTAGTATTGTTTATAATGTAAGGGGAAAGTAATGGCTGTAATTTTCGGCCATAACGGATGCAAAAACATTTGTCCGCATTCAAGGTCATCCCGTTAGATTTACACCAGAGACTGATCGTGCTGGAGTCGACTGGCATCTGTTGGTGACTCTACTCTTTTATAGATTTTGAGATCATCAGCATAGAAAGAAAAGTCGCAGCCAATACGAGACGCAAGATCGTTGACAAATATGATGAAAAGTAGAGGACCCACGTGCGAGCCCTGTGGTACTCCAGATTTGGCATAATATATCGATACCGGAAATTTCAATTGTTGTAAAGGACAGGGAATACAATGTCCTTTACGACAATTGAAATTTCCGGTATCGATATAATAGAGTCATAACCTCCGACTGAAACAACTTGTTTCCTGCCGCTCAAATATGATTTAAACCAGTCAAGAAGGGAACCGTGGATTCCATAAGAGTCCAGCTTCTGCAATAATAGTTGACGATTTACCTTATCAAAAGCACTGGAAAAATCGGTGTATATCGCATCAACTTGATATCCCCCATCAAGTTCCTTTGACAAATCAGAAATAAAACAAGATAAATTAGTCTCAATAGAACGACCACTTCTAAAACCGTGTTGATGAGTTGAGATAAACTTACTAACATGTCGATATATAACAGGATAAATGAGAGAATCAAAAATGTTGCCTAAGGTTGAAAGAATAGCAATGGGTCTATAGTTTTTAATACTGTTCTGGTCGCCTTTCTTATTAACTGGAACAGTTCTAGATTTCTGTCATTCTTCTGGAAAAATTCCTTCGGCAAGAGAGCGGTTGTAGATTTTAGCTAAAGGTGCAGCTAGATCATTGGCACACCGTTTTAAAAAATAGGGATGTATTGAATCAGGACCTGCACCTTTGCTAGCATCAAGCTGAATCAGCTTAACAAATATTTCCCTTGGAGTAAACTGAAGGTTGCAAGATAAAGAGTCGTTAATTGCAGTGGTAGTGTTGATTAATACTTGGGAATCGTCATGGTATACAGAGGAGAAGTGAGAAGCAAATAGATTGGCAATATTGGTACCATTTTCGCCAACAACTCCGTTAAGATGCATACGTTCAGGATATGAGGAGTTATTGTTGCGCTTTTCCTTAATATATTGCCAGAACACTTTAGCATTCTTAGTCACAGCCTGTTCTATTTTGCGTTTATACGTTTTATGGCAGATATCAAATAATTTAGAACATGTTCGCGCAGTATTGTAAACTCTATGCTGTCGCCTTCATGACTGTAGCCTTCAAAAAATTATATTTTCGTAATTTCTCCCTCGAGTTACACGTGAAACATGCATATGACTTTATTATAGCATAAGCTACACTGATATGCTGCACTGTAAAGTATAGTACTTACCGAATTCACGTAATTTGGCACTTTTAACACAACTCCTTAAAGTCCTTTTTAAACGCGCACGAATCGAAACCCACAGTTACTAAACAAAATGGCGTAACCGAAAGAAACTAGCACCCTCTCGTTGTAACTATTTTGACGCATAGATTTCCCATACTAAATTTTGAATTTACTGCTATAAACATAGTATCAGGATGACCAATTCAATATTTTTTTTAACGACTTTTTCTAATGATGAAACCTAACCCCAGAAACCCCCTGCATACTAAATTTCATGAAAATCGTTGGAGCCGTTTCCGAGATTTAGATTATAATATACAAGAATTGCTCGTTTAAAGGTATTAGATAGATATCAAGCTTGTTTTTAAAACACCTATTTAAAAACAAGCTTTTAATGAACACCATGACTTATGTAACGACGTGCTTGGGTTCGTTGGATTTGTCCTTACTTTAATATTTTCTTAAAAGCTTGAGGCTTATCTTGAAGGGTAAGAAGGACGTTCACGTCTCAAGTTTTTAAGAAAATATTAAAGTTCTATGTTTACATAAGTTTTATTTTGTACTTTTTAGTTCATTAAAAGCTTGTTTTTAAAAAAGCTTTTACTTACATTTTATTTTTTACTTTTTAGCATTAGAATTTATTTAAATATCTGTTCTATCACCTTCACTTGAAAGGTATTTGTAAGGACAAATCCAACGAACCCAAGCACGTCGTTACATAAGTCATGGTGTGAAACCAACAAAGTTGCACTATCCAAGTCATGCTATAATTTTGAACGGGCTATCATAATTGAATGCGTACCTATATAAAATTAACTGTCTGTGCTGTTGACCGTTTAGTACTTCCCTCGTCTGAAGTAATGGGTGCAGCTTGGTGCTGCATGGTCATGGTGGACTTTAGAACGGGCTATCATAATTTAATGGGTATATAAAATTTAATATCGCTGCTGTTGTCCGCTGAGTAGTTTCCTCGTCTTGAGCCAATCTTGGGTGCAGCTGCCAGGTTATGGTGGACTTTAGAACGGACTATCATAATTAAATGCGTATATAACATTTTTGTCGGTAGGTACTGTTGACCGTTGAGGAGTTCCCTCGTCTGGAGCCAATCTTGGGTGCAGCTGCAAGGTCATGGAAGACTTTAGAATGGATTGTCAACATTGAATGCGTATATAAAATTTCGTGTCTGTAGGTACTGTTGACAGTTGAGGAGTTTCCTCGTCTGGAGCCAATTCTGGGTGCAGCAGCTAGGTCATGGTAGATTTTAGAACGGAGATTTTAGAACGGACTATCAACATTAAATGCGTGTACACATTTTCGTGTCTGTACTGTTGACCGTTGAAGAGTTACGTGGTCTGGAGCTAACCCTGGGTGCAGCAGCCAGGTCATGGTAGATATTAGAATAGACTATCATAATTAAATGTGTATATAAAATTTCGGCTCTGTACTGTTGACCGTTGAGGAGTTCCCTCTTCCGGAACCAACCCTGGATGCAGCAGCCAGATCATGGTGAACTTTAGAACTAGCTATCATAATTGAATGCGTTTATAAAATTTTGTGTCTCTGCTGTTGACCGCTGAGTTTCCTCGTCTGGAGCCAATCTTGGCTGCTACAGCCGGGTCATAGTCGACTTTTGAACGGACTATCATAATTAAATGCGTATATAAAATTACGTGTCTGTAGTGTTGACCGCTGAGGAGTTTCCTACTCTGGAGCCAACTGTGGGTGCAGCAGTCAGGTCATGGTAAACTTCAGAACGGACTATCAACATTAAATGCGTACATAAAATTTCATGCCTATACTGTTGACCGTTGAAGAGTTAAAATAAAAAGATGGCGGCTGCGAAAATGTGTTAAAATTTTTCATCATAACTGTAGTTTTCATAGTTAAGGGTGCTGAAGTCGATAGTGAGGTCAAAATGTAAATCAAAGATGGCGGCTGCGTACATTATAAAAAAAGGAACGCTCAAAAATGTATACGCCATATTTACTCATTTTATATTTTATTTATTTTTCCTTATCCTAGGGTTCAACAATAGGATGGACCCTAAGCTTATTACAATCTAGGCTTATAAATAGACTAATAAGTAATTTAATTATAACCTAAACCAGTAAATTGTACTCCAAATTGATTGATTGATTCATTAAAAAAACAGTAGGTGTTAAGTACCTTGTGATTTTTATATATTAATTGTTAGTACTATAACATAATTTTATTTTTACTTTTATTTAATAGTTTTTATGATTAAAATTTAAGTTTTCTATGCATCAGCTGTTTTATTTCTGGGTTCAAGCAAAATTCCGAATGATTTATCGATATCGATAAAAAAAATCGATGGTACGGACTTCTCTTTCCGGTAGAAGCTACCGCGCCCTCCGCTAAAGACTTTTTGTTCGGAAAATTGCGCTTATGGCTTCTCCTGTGTTATATACTCTAAGGCGCTTACCAACGAACAGCATTTCGTTATTTTTGAATAGAAGATTTGTTTTGACATAATTATTTGATACTTAAATTATATAAACCACACTTTATTTTTGTAACAAATACATTAACGTAGAAATCAATGAATTCATTTTTATAATCATACGACGAGCGGTGCCTTTGTGTCGCGTCGCGTGTCGCGCTGGTCTGCACAAGCCTTAACTTATGTATTTGTTTTAACCCTGTTACCCCTTAGTCAAGGAAAAAAAAATTCCGTGTGGCCTGCAACCAACAGGCTAATTGCGGGAAATTCCAGTCACAATCAGTTGCCATAATTACGTGGTCAAAATCTCTATGAAATGATTGCACCTGGACCTGCGTCGATCTTCGTCTGGGCAAGAGAAGGTTGGTAAAGTTAGCAAGGTCTGATAATACCTATAGTCATAAGCAGCGTATAATGTTTCCATCATCGAAAAGGAGTGGACCGTACCTAATCCACCTCGCGGGCCTAGTACGAGTTGGTAGATGTCAAATGTCTTCGAATCATTGCTAGACATGCCGGTTTCCTCACATGTTTTCCTACACCGTTTTGAGACCAGTGGTGCTGAAATAATTTACACAAAGTGGCTGCCTGGGTTCGAACCGACGACCTACAACTCGTAAGTCGCAGCCGTTTTTACTGGGGCCACCACTGTTCTACTATACCTATAGTACAATACGGCCGATATAACTTGGCAGTTCCAAACATGCGCAATAACATGTGTTAACAATACTAACACATGAAGTGAGCCAAGATACGCCTGCAGGAACGCGAGCTAACATCACGCAGTGCGTGGCCGGCGACCTCTAGTGTGAGAAACAAAAACGAAAACCACCGGCCGTCAATACGCACGCATAACTTTGTCGGTCCAGTAAAAAATATTGTATTAACTTGATTATTAAACAAGTACTATTCCTACATCGCATTTAATGTGCATGCAACCCACATCCTGCACACATGTTTTTAAAGTGGTTCTGCTGGAGAGTATGCTTTGTAGCATGACCACTTTGAATTGATATTTTCCAAGAAACTTACTGTATACAATTTTTGATATTAAACTATAACGTGTGTGAGTGAACATGCGCAAAAGAATGGTGTAATGAGGCGAGTGTGTGTGAGTGAACATGCGCGAAAGAATGGTGATATGAGACGAGTGTGTGTGAGTGAACATGCGCAAAAGAATGGTGATATGAGGCGAGTGTGTGTGAGTGAACATGCGCAAAAGAATGGTGATATGAGACGAGTGTGTGTGAGTGAACATGCGCAAAAGAATGGTGATATGAGGCGAGTGTGTGTGAGTGAACATGCGCAAAAGAATGGTGATATGAGACGAGTGTGTGTGAGTGAACATGCGCGAAAGAATGGTGATATAAGGCGAGTGTGAGAATGGTGATATGAGACGAGTGTGTGTGAGTGAACATGGTCAAAAGAATAGTGAAATGAGGCGAGTGTGTGTGAGTGAACATGCGCAAAAGAATGGTGACATGAGGCGAGTGTGAGAATGGTGATATGAGGCGAGTATGAGTGAACATGCGCAAAAGAATGGTGAAATGAGGTGAGTGTGTTTGAGTGAACATGCGCGAAAGAATGGTGATATGAGGCGAGTGTGAGAATGGTGATATGAGGCGAGTGTGAGAATGGTGATATGAGGCGAGTGTGAGAATGGTGATATGAGGCGAGTGTGTGTGAGTGAACATGCGCAAAAGAATGGTGACATGGGTCGAGTGTGAGAATGGTGATATGAGGCGACCGAGTATGAGTGAACATGCGCAAAAGAATGGCGAAATGAGGCGAGTGTGTGTGAGTGAACATGCGCGAAAGAATGGTGATATGAGGCGAGTATGTGTGAGTGAACATGCGCGAAAGAATGGTGATATGAGGCGAGTGTGTGTGAGTGAACATGCGCAAAAGAATGGTGAAATGAGGCGAGTGTGTGTGAGTGAACATGCGCGAAATAATGGTGACATGAGTCGAGTGTGAGAATGGTGATATGAGGCGAGTGTGAGAATTGTGATATGAGGCGAGTGTGAGAATTGTGATATGAGGCGAGTGTGTGTGAGTGAACATGCGCAAAATAATGGTGAAATGAGGCGAGTGTGTGTGAGTGAACATGCGCGAAAGAATGGTGACATGAGTCGAGTGTGAGAATGGTGATATGAGGCGAGTGTGAGAATTGTGATATGAGGCGAGTGTGAGAATTGTGATATGAGGCAAGTGTGTGTGAGTGAACATGCGCAAAATAATGGTGAAATGAGGCGAGTGTGTGTGAGTGAACATGCGCGAAAGTTCGTAGTGCCTATGTTCAGACCTGCCAAGTTATATCGACCGTATAACCTTTAATGTGTATATAACGGGAGGAGCTTGTGGCCAAGTAATAACAGCCGCACGGATCAATCCGTCAGGTTAAGCTACGCTTGCCGGGGTTGGTCCGTGGATGGGTGACCATCTTTACATACCGAGACTCCTCCGTGCCTCGGAAAGCACTTTAAGCCGTTGGTCCCGACTGTCATTCGTGAATCTTCGTGAACAGTCGTTAAGGGTCGTCAGAACCCCGAAAGTCTGACAACCAATATTACCAAGAGGTATCGTATTACCCAGTTACTGGGCTGTGGAGGTCAGATAGGCAGTCGCTCCGTGTAAAATACTGGTATTCATTATTCAGCTGCATCCGGTTAGACTGGAAGCCGACCCCAACATAGTTGGGAAAAGGCTGGCAGATTGATGTGTATAATATAAAACAAAGAAACGCAAACGCAGTCTAAGTTCTACAGCTACTGTTTATTTCTTCATCAGATTTCTTATCCTCGGTGGCATACTGGTTCCACATGCGAGTATATTTCTTCTTGAAGTCACTATTATATAGCGGATTCAAATGAGCTGCTGCTACGCGGTCCCTGGAACCGAACCAAAAGAACAGATAATTAATAGTTTTATTGCTGCTTTTAGTGACATAAATTGTATCCGAGGGCCTGGGTCAAATAAATCAGATAGGAAGCGAATCTCCACGAAGACATGTGACATCCAGCAACCCGCACTGGGTACACGTGGTGGATTATGGCCCACTCCCTCACACAGACACAGGAGGCCTACGTGTCCCAGCAGTGGGTACAGTACAAGTATGTTCTTAATGTCCCTTGGCAAACCTCCTTTCGTCAGTCGTCGGATATCTATTAGTTGTCCTTTGCACTTGGTGCAGACCATAGATAGATAATACACTTAGTGCAGACCGGACGCTCTCAATCGACTTGGAAGTATATATAGAGTTGTTAATACTCTTTTAACTTAATGTAATTAATTTTAAAATGGTAGGAAAGCTGCTACAGTTGCAGACACGACAGATAAGAATAGTAGATTGTTATACGAGTACAACAGTGAAAATGTCATCATCTAGTGAGAACATCTTCACAGAGGACTAAAATTAAGTTGCCGGAAAAAAACATCTTGTTAAATATCCAGAATTGTACAAATTGTACATTTAAATAAAATAAACTATTTAATAGTGGGTTATTTCATTTTCTCGCAATCGTAGTGAAAAGTAGGGTTTAACACACGGCGCTAAAACCCATTATAACTCGGGTTCTATTTACTCCCTTTAGCGAGGGAATAAATAGAAACCGAGTTATAATGGGTTTTTTATATTGGATTATTTTATTTTCTCGATTGCAAGAAAATAAAATAATCCAATACTAAATAGTTTATTTTATTTAAATGTACAGTTTGTACAATTCTGGATATTTAATGAGATGTTTTTTTCCGGCAACTTAATTTTAGTCCTCTGTGAAGATGTTTTCACTAGATGATGACATTTTCACTGTTGTAAATTATATTACTGTCACCAATTCAATTTGTAATTAGAGAAAAATTCTAAAGATGTCGCGCCAATGCCTTTTTTATTTCTTCTGTAGCCGCAACGCAATGCACGCATTCTACCGAAGAGATAGCCGCATTTAGTTCCATTTAAAAAAATAAAATGTAATTTTTTTTGTGAACCTGTAATAAGTCGAGCCATAATCATGATTATTCTACATAAGAATAAAGACTTTTTTGTTTTTCAAGGCTCGTTGGAACAGACAAAAATTAAAAAGAAATTACTTTTCCCCTAGTGCAAGAAATGCTATGTTTTCCCCGCTCTGGTACTCTACAATGACGGACTTTTTGAGCAAGAGGAGTGAAAAATTGTTTTACAGCTCTATAAAGTTCACACGAAAATCAAAACAAAACAACAGTAACGTACTTACTTCTGAATTCAAGTTATTATACAAGATAAATCTAATAATTGATGGACATGGAAATTAGCATTCGTTTGTATTCGGAGTTTGTCCCGAGGGACATTAAGAAAATAGAAATACTGTACATTAAAGGTCGATAATGCTGATGCTTATGCAAGTATCCAGAGACAAACTTAAAAAAAAGTTTAGGTACTCACGCAAATTCTTCGTAAGTCTTGGCAGTGTGGATGGCATCACACTTAACGTCGTTAACCTTCCAGTATCTCCTGTCCTGTTCCACAGAACATTTTAACTGACTTTCCATGGCGATAAAATCATCTTGATTTAGTGGCTTGTCCATTTTGAAAACTGAAGATAGCTCGGTATCTTGCAACTCCTCGAAATAATCTTATTTGCTTATTATCCCAGGATATAGTTTTGCGCGTTGCCTTTCTAGCACGATGTCGATGTCAGAAATATTGACGTATCAAACGGTTGCCATAGAAACAGTTTATGTGTTCTTTATTGGAAATGGCATTCTCCGTTCAAACCTTCGATTGATAAATTGCTAATCTCCATGGAAACTGAAGTTATTTTGACACGTGGCCAAAATCGGAACTAAAGCCACCTTAGAGCCTGTGCACACGATGCGTTGCGGCGCCGCACCACAAAGATTTCGCCGCATTGGCGGTCGCACGTGCGCTGCAGCGCCACGCCACAAAGCACGTAAATTGTCTGTCAAATATCTGTGTTTGACAACGCACAAACAACTGAACGGTTCCGCTCCGGTGTCGCAACACGTACGCCTTTCCCCGCGTCGTCTCGCGGGCTGCAAGTCCGGTGTACGTGTGGTGCGACACCGGAACGCATCGTGTGGCATACCATGGATATTTGTTTGCAGGACGCCACAACGACAACACTATGGCACCGCGCCGCCGCGCGCACCGCATCGCATCGTGTGCACAGGCTCTTATGCTCGGGCCACACCAACTGGAAACGCCGTTAATTATCACGATGATGGACCTTCTTAACCCGTCGGAATAAAGTCTGTCATCGCGATAATCAACGGCGTTTCCCGTTGGTGTCGCCCCGGCATTAGGGCGTTTGTCCACCGCTTAGGTAACCCGTCGCCGTCACCGGGTCGTCAACGACCTACTCCTTTTGTTTCGTCCACGTTCATACAAGCCCCTCAGTTGCGAGATTAATTTAGATTAAGTCATTTTTAATCATAGTTATTCAAACAACATAGCAACACGCCTATAATCCCCGAAGGGTTAGCCAGAGTGTATGTATAGTACACCCACGTTTCGCCAGTTATGTTTTGTAGTATCATGGTACAGACGCCAGCACATCAAGCTACCCGAAACTGTCAAATTTTCCCAATCAACTTTGAACCTTACGTACCAGCAATAAAGTTGAAAATCTATTAAATAAATTTGACAGATTGTAGTAGCTTGATGTGCTGGCGTCTGTACGAGCCTACTGCCATCAACCGCCAGCCAAAACACCAGACTCCGGGCAGCTACTGAGAAATTCCTGATGGAAAAATCCAACCCGGGAATCGAATCCAGGACCTCATGTTTGGCAGTAGCGCTTGCTACCACTAGATAAACGAGGCAGTCGCACATTTTAGATATTGAGATTGTTACAAAGGTTGGTATAGGTCAATCAATCTTAGGACTGGTGCTCGACAGCCGATGGAACTTCGGCTCCCATTTTCAGCGGCTGGTGCCCGAACTGATGGGCGCGGCGGGTGCGTTGTCAACGCTGCTTCCCAATTTGCACCGCTCACCGCTTGTAGGCGGTTATACGTGGGGATCGTGCGATCAATGGCCCTATATGGAGCCCCGGTGTGGGCAGCTGACCTGACGGCCGGCAGCATCGCAGTACTGCGAAAACCGCAAAGAGCGATGGCTGAAGTCATAAGTGGATATTGCACGGTCTCTTACGAGGCGGCTTGCGCATTGGCCGGATCCCCGCCCTGGGACCTGGAGGCGAAGACACTCGCGACACTGCATCTGTGGCGCGAGGAGGCCAAAACACGGGGCGAGAGACTGATGCAGCGGCAGATCACACTGCGCCGGTCAGAGCTCCGTCAGGTCATGGTGGCGGAATGGCGGGAGAGGCTCTTGCAACCTACTACCGGCCTGTGCTCGACGACTGGCTCGGGAGGAGGCACGGCTCCCTGACGTTTCGGGCGACGCAGGTGCTCTCGGGGCACGGTTGCTTCGGCAAGTACTTGCGTCGCCTAGGCAGGGAGCCGGACGCTCGGTGCCATCACTGCGTCCACTGTCTGGAGGACACGGCGCGGCATACGCTGGCCGAATGTGACGCATGGGAGGAGCCACGCCGTGCCCTCGTTTCAGAAGTGGGGAATGACCTGTCGCTGCCGACCGTGGTTCGTTCGATGGTCAGCAGTGCAGAGTCCTGGGACGCGGTGGTATCCTTCTGCGAAACAGTTATCTCGCAGAAGGAAGCTGCGGAAAGGGAAAGGGAGATCACAAGTACTCAGGCAGATATTGCCCTCTTCCAGCCCCCCTAAATGGGTCCAGGGGTGGCGGACTCGGGGACATCCGTCGCCCACAGGACCCGAGATGGCGGCGCGTAGTGTTCCACGCGCGCCTCTACAATACGTAATTGGGGGAGTTTCACTTACCCTACGGATCGGGGCCCGCAGAGCGCGGGCCGTCACAAGTCCGGGGCAGCGGTAGTCGCATTAGCACTCGCAGCCCCCGACGCAAGTGTGAGAGGGAACACCGGGGTGATTTTAGTCAGTAAGAGTCTGACAGATCCCTTTGCCCACACTTTGAATACCAATATTTTACATGGAGCGACTGCCTATCTGACCTCCACAATCACAGTAACTGGGTAATACGATACCCCTTGGTAAAACTGGTTGTCAGACTTTCAGGCTTCTGACGACTCATAATGACTGTCAAAGATCCACGAATGACACAAATCTTGAATATCTCAGAAACTTTAAAATTAACAAATTTTGCTATTGGTATACATTTAAAACTCATCAAAAGCTATCTTTTCATGTACTTGGCTCCAGGCTAAATGCCTTTTTTGAAAAACACTTTGCTGGGTAACGTTACTCCAGCAAAATCAGTTTTTCTCGAATAACTTCGAAACCTAACTAATTATCTGTAATACTCTCATTTACCATTTCCACAAGCCACCTCAAGCTCCTATGCGTCACGTATGCACCTATGTATGTATCACGGGACACTGCTCGCTTAAAAATACTTCCACACAATAGGCATGACAGACAATCCTCTGTGCAGGGCGTGCATGGAGGCTGAGGAAACCGTCGCGCACGTGCTCTTTGAATGCACAGGCGTCTCACAGATTAGAACAGAAACCCTTGGGTCCCTCAGATCTTTCAGATGTTCTGAACAGGCCAGGAGGCTTACTCAACTTTAACCGCCGACGGCCGCCATGGCCCACGCACAATGGTCCATCTGAAAGACTAAGTGCGGAAACCAAACCCAATAACATAGAACCTATGTATGTACCTAATAAGGGCGAATATTGACGGAAAAATCCAATGACACTGCCTAATCTGGGAATTAAACCCAGGACTCGCTGTCACGCTTGCCACCACTAGACCTACGAGGCAAAACCTATGCGAGCTAGCATCGTACTAGTCGTTGATAGCCCACTTTGTTATCTTTTAGAGGTATGAGGGTGGTAAGGGTAACAGGGTGTAAAGTTCACTCATCCTCTATAGAAAGGGGAGGATCCTCCGAACAGACGGGTGTTGTGTCTGGCGGGCAACTGCCCAACGATTGACGTCGGATAGTCATATAATATTTATGTCGTTCGCGCGGTAAACTCTAATTGCGCGATGCAGGATTTGTGTGACGTCAGGTCTTTGAAGCGTAGTTTGCATGCGCCGATGTAGATGCCGCCACAATCTTTAACTAAAACGAAATTAAAAATTATTAATTTTCGCTACTGCTGAGCATGAGGTCCTGGGTTCGATTCCTAGGTCGGGCATAGTGTTATTGGGTTTTTCCATAAGGAATTTCTCAGTAGCAGCCTGAAGTCTGGATTTTTATGCCCGGTTGAAGGCAATAGGCTCACCCCCTATTACATGGAACTTAAACATAACTGGCGAAATGTGGGTTTACTATAGAAGAACACTACAAACCCTTCGGAGATTACAGCTGTGATGTTATGTTAGTTCTAATCAGGGCCGGCCCTTTCATATAGGCGAACTAGGCGACGGCCTAGGGCGCTCGTATTAGGGGGGCGGCAAACGGCGGCATGGAAATAAAAGTCGGGTAAAAACAGTGGCACTCCGGGAGTGCCGACAGAAGTGAAAACTTGGAAAAAATCGGTACCGCGGTAATCAACGCGTTGATGTCTTTTTAATGGTCAAAATCTGGTGTTGTCACAGTGTCGCGAAATCAATGGTTTAGTCCCATCTCAAAAATGCCCAACGTGCATAAAGAAGTTTTCACTCTCAAAAAAATGTACAGCGGGTCTAAAACGGCCACATTAGCAATTCCTCTAAAAGCAATTCATTTTCTGAATCCCCAGCAATTCCTCTATGGTGACACAAATATTTTAGCTGAATCATATTGAATTCAATTCATATCAGAATCATATTTGGTGTAAATATTGCCGCATGAAAAAATTAAGACCGTAATTTAACCGGATAATTTTTCTTTACAGTTTTTATTAATCAAATGAGATTTTTATTTTTTATTTCTGTGGTTTAAATGTTATTTCATTAAATCACAAAACTGTCAAACAGATGAATTGTGTAATATGAATTGAACGCAGATAATATTATGAATTGTCAGTTTCTGACAGTTTGTGTGATTCATAATATTATCATATTATGATTCTGCAAAAGCGGCCGTTTTAGGCCCCCAGTACATTTATTTTTTATTTACAACTTGAAAATACTCCCAACTTTTTACCAATTTTTCTTCTAAAATATTCTTATCTAAGTTACCAATTAGCTGACGTGCATGATGCACTCATGGACATTTACGAAGTCATCGGTACGGTTCATCTGGAAATCAAAAGCGAGTTAAGGCCAGTTAAGGAGTTAAGGCCATTGCTAAAAAAATCGCGATTTCAAATTTATTGCTTCTCTTGTTGTATGGTATAATATTTTGTTCAAAATTAATTTGACTATAGTTTGACCGCGATCGCTGTACCGCGCCATAGGTATGTGCCTGACGAGTCGGGGGGCCCCTCATTCAACAACGCCCACGGCGTCCCGCCACTCATTCGTCCCTTCTCACCACGCATTCTTAAGGCGCGGTTCAGCAGTCTCGGTCAAACTATGGCAAACTTCTTTAGTTAAAGGAATTTGATCTTACCGCTTCTACAAAATGCTCTCCTAAAAACAAAAATCTTCCTCGAAAGTTGTAGAAGTGATTAGGGTTACGAAAAAATGCTGGAAATTTCAGAAGAAGCCAACATTCCTTTACCATTCGCATCAGACTCGAAGCCAGTCCGCTTAAGAAAAAGAAAAGGCAGTTTAGTTATAAATCGGAAGACGATCCCATACAATCATGATGAGAAAGACAAGTTCAAAATATTTTTTTTATTTTGCCGTGCTGGATAGTAAAATAAATGCAATCGATGAAAGGTTTACTCAGATGAAAAATATTAACTATGTTTTTGGATGTCTTTAGCACGTTGTTGTTGTTTTGCATGTGTTGCTTTGTTGTTAATGAGATGCAGAATAAATCTTCCAAACATGCAGAATAAAACTTCCGAACACGGTGTAAAGTTCACTCATCGTCTATAGACAAGGGAGAATCCTCCGACCAATTGGGTGTTTCAGGTGGGCAACTACCCAATGATTGATGTCGGGACGTTGTATACTGGTCGCGCGGTAAACCCTGCTTGCGCGATGCAGGATTTTTGCGTGACGTTAGTGAGATGCGTAGTTCACATGTGGTGATGTAGATGCCGCTACAATTTAAAGGAGATCGTTTCTACTTTTGCCAAAATTAAGGCAAGAAAAATAAATCTTACCTAACCTGCTAACATTTATTTCATAAGCTTTCATACCGCAAAAAAAGAAGGTGTATACACTCTCCATCTAAATATATAAAAGCGAAAGGTCACTCACTCACTCACTCACTCACTCATTCACTCATTCATCACGAAATCTCGAAAACCGCTTGCTTGACGTATAAAGATGAAAGTTGGTCTTTGGGTTGGTAGGGAGGTAGTTCATAGTTAGTAGACTAAGAACGGATTTTTGGAAATTCGACCTTTAGGTGCAGCGCAGACGACACACTTTTTGTGCGATCGAGTCTGTGGCGCACAAACTAATAATCTCTTATTTGTCTCCGATGTTTTTCCGCATGCAGGTTATTTTTATAGGATGTGTCGCTTGATAGTAATTTCTGTCAGTTTAAAATTTAAATACAGAAACCATTAACTTGAATCTTTACTCCGTAGCTCACATTACGAATAAGATACCTACCACAGACTCGATCGCACAAAAAGTGTGTCGTCTGCGCTGCGCCTTAAGGGGGTGAAAAGGGAGAATTTTGTTTGTATGAAAAATCTTATTCCTTGAGTTAATAAACTTGAAACTTGGCACGAATATTTATCTACGTAATTATAAACTTTGCCATTTTTAGTTTTTCTAAACTACCCCCTAAAGGAAGATTGGGGGTATCAGTTTGTATGGAATAATTTTAACACCTGTTCTGATTAACTCGAAACTCGGTATTTATACTTATGATTGAAAATAAATAAAAATGTATATCAGGGATTTTTTTAATCTACCCCTAACTGGGTGAAAAGGGGTATTCATTTTTACAGGGAAGGACAGGGGAGGTGGGTGGCTTGGTTAACTTGAAAATTGTTATAAATAAATAATCAATAAGTCAAATAATGGAAACGTCACAATAGATTTTTCAAAAATGATTATCGTGCTATTTGTTATGTGGGGGATGAGCAGAATATTGCAAATGTAATGTTCACCGCAAATTGTAAAAAGGCTAGCTAAAAGGTTATAATAATGTAAGGTTAAGGTTATATTGCAGATAGTTCGGTTTTTTTTTTAAAGATTATGTCTTTATGGATCTAAGCAGTCAATCACATATGTCTATGGTCAATCCCACAGACATATAAAGAGTAGCAGACCAAACATTAATCCATAGTTATATTTATATTTATGGACATGATTCTCTATCCTTTTTTTGCTAAGCGACAAGTCGTAAATTGTATCTCGTTCTGTCACCTGTTGTCACACTGACTCACACATAGACAAAATTTGACGTGTAGCTTGTCTGTACTGTACCATGCCGCCATATTGCTAAGCAACATCATCTGCATCGCGTTCTTTGTTTCAACCGCGTTATTTAGTCAGGGACGGATTTGGCAACAAAGACGAATTTTTTTGTAAAATGTTTACCATTGAATTATTATCAAACAGAGCTTCAGTTTACTCTACGATTTTTTAAATCTTTTTGGTGACATTGTTCCAGAATACTGCAAAGTGCAGATTGTCAGTGTACACACATGCTTTTGTAATAAATTATAAAATGAATTAAATTACCCTGTATCTGTGTGATAGAAAACATGAACATAGGCATAAGTATACATAAATAGGCTACTCACATAACTTGGAAATTTAATTTGGCAGGTAATAATTGATTGATTGACTTTATTGCTAAGTAATTTACACTTCTTATACCCAGAGAATATCAATTTTCGCGGATTTTCAGTAAGTACCTATATCGGTTGTTTCAATATCGTTAGATAATACCGGCAACCGGCTCTAGTCCGGCCCTGTATTGACAACATTCCCTATGTGTGCGTAATGGCTACGCAAATTTTTAGCGAATGTTTGGTCTGCTAATCTTTATACGTCTGTGGTCAATCCTCAGTCTGTCTTTAATTTTTTGAAACATTTTGATCTGCACAGATTTTGAAAAGAATATTCAGAAGAACATAACCGCCGCCACATAACGGCCGCCAAATAGCGGCCGCCACATAACGGCCGCAACACAACGGCCGCCACATAGCGGCCGCCACATAACGGCCGCCACATGATGGTCACCACGTAGCGGCCGCCACATGATGGTCACCACGTAGCGGCCGCTAGATAACGGCCGCTAGGATAACGACCGCCAAATAACGGCCCCCATATAACAGCCGCCACATGGCGGCCGTCACATAACGGCCGTAACAAAACTGCCGCCACATAGCGGCCGCCACATGATGGTCGCCACGTAGCGGCCGCCACATGATGGTCGCCACGTAGCGGCCGCTAGATAACGGCCACCACTTTACGGCCGCCACATAACGGCTGCTAGATGACGGCCGCCAAATAACGGCCGCCATATACCAGCCGCCACATGGCGGCCGCCACATAGCGGCCGCAACAAAACAGCCGCCACATAGCGGCCGCCACATTGTGACCACCACATTACGGCCGCCACTTTACGGCCGCCACATAACGGCCGCAACAAAACGGCCGCCATATAACAGCCGCCACATAACGGCCGCAACAAAGCGGCCGCCACATAGCGGCCGCCACATTGCTACCACCACATTACGGCCGCCACTTTACGGCCGCCACGTAACGGCCGCCATATAACGGCCGCAACACAACGGCCGCCACATTGCGACCGCTAATCAAAAGTACTAGAGGATTAGAGGATTATATCCAAGATAAGAGTGCTTGGAAACATGCTGGTCCTGCTCCATAGGACAATTTAGAATCAAGACAAAATCAAACTGGTTGCTAATTTAATTGTAAAATTGATTATTTTGTGTTTTATGACATTGATTTTACATTCTGTGATTTCTTACACACTTATTAATTACAAAATTTTAGGAAAATCGTCTATTTTTACAATGTTTGTAAATATGTGAGCACCATGTATCTATCACATATTAAATTATCTGTCGTTGCTTCATTTTTAATTCTTTTTACCTATTGTGGTATAGTAATTTTATTCTAGGTGCATCGTCTTCACATATAGGTAATACTATTTAACTAATGTACGTGTATATACAAACAATTGTAAAACATTTTAAAAGAGTAACGGTGGAGTTTCTTGCCCATTCTTCTCCATACGAAAACTACCTTTTGGAAGGGGCGACTAGAATCAATTTTAATATTTTGTAAATTTTGACGTTCAAAAGTGCCATACATGGGCCTATTTGAAATAAATGATTTGACTTTGACTTTGCTACATTATGGCCGCCAATTAACGGCCGCCACATAACGGCCGCAACAAAGCGGCCGCCACATTGCGACCGCCACATTACGGCCGCCACTTTACGGCCGCCACGTAACGGCCGCCACATAACGGCCGCAACACAACGGCCGCCACATTGCGACCGCCACATTACGGCCGCCACTTTACAGCCGCCACATAACGGCCGCTAGATGACGGCCGCCAAATAACGGCCGCCATAAAACAGCCGCCACATAGCGGCCGCCAAATAACGGCCTCCACATAGCGGCCGACACAACCGCTGCCAAATAACGGCCGCCACATGAAAATGATGGGCAGCGGGGTTTGGACTTCACGGAGCCAAAAAACGCTCCTAACTAGTGTTCTACTAATGTTTCATATCCATACAGTAATATTGTCAAATTAATCAAAACAGGTAAATATTTGACAGCTATTTGCGACGTTGCCAACATTCGCATCAACTGACCAATCTTCACATAAAAACAAGATTTTCAGACGGGATGCTATGGGTTTTATTTTTACCTCATTTTTAATTTTCTCAAATTATGGTCTCCTTGGTATAGTCCGTGCAATCCACGACGACGCGCCTCACTCCGCGATTACTGTACTGTAAGCTGAACTCTAGTACGGCGCGGAGCGGAGTGGGGCGCGTCTTCGTGGATTGCGCGGACTATATTGTGACGCTACTGGTTTCTGAAAATTGTGTTTTCGGTAGGTATCTAAAATATATCGTTCAACTACATTCTGAAAATCAGACAGATTGCTATAAAACAGTTGGTTATTACCGAACTGTTGAAAAAAAATTTTTTTTTACTTAAATTTAATAATGCGGTCAGGTCAGAAGAAACGCGGAAATTTTCTAAACTTAGGATTTTTGTATTTCTGAATAACCAAATCTATCGATTTTATACGATTTTGTTCGTAAAACGATGAGGTCATGGGCTCGCCAACCAATAGAATTAATTTGAATTTGGAATTCTTAATGAAAGCAGTGTGCGCGTGCGGTATCGTTTCGGTTTACCGACCAGTGAAGAAACATAAGCAGTACCGAAACGAAAGGGCCTAACGAGACTGCCCTTAACTTTTTCAAACATGTTGATCTGCATTCACAGATTTCTTAAAAATTGCCAATTTTCACAAAAGTTTTTCCAAAAACTAAATGGAGCCAACTGAGGTTTGAGTACAAGAATGTCTGTCTGTATGTTAACTTTTCACGCCTAAACCACAATCAAATTTCAAATTCGATTTCGATCAAATTTGCCAAGGGGATAAACAGCATCCTAGGGTAGGACATAGGCTACTTTTTGTCTCAAAAATAATCCTAAAGGAGGTGATATATAGGTAGGTAATGAAAAATTTCTCGCCAAACTTCATGCTGCTAGGACAACGGGAAGTACCATAATTATAGGCTTTGTTTTATTTGCGAGTGTCAATATAAATATGCGGTATAATTTAATGGCCGTATATTTTATTGCATTGACTTGGAAGTTTGATTTTCTTTACAGCTCCAGGGGACCGTAGATCTAAGTTTTTGATATCTATTTCAACTTGATGCCTCCAGGCGTTTCTGAGCAAAAGGGTCTTGACAGACAACGAAGTTATCCTTTAACGGTTTCAATTTTGCATTTTGAGTACTGATTTATTATCTGCCTGTTACCTTTTAATACCGTAACCGCTGAACGTATTTAGATGAAAGGCATACGGATAGGCCATAATCTGGCTTAGAACATAGGATACTCTGAATTCCGGTAGCTGTTCCCGTGGGATATTTTGCGACATCCACGCGGGCGAAGCCGCGGGCAAACGCTAGTTATGTATAAAATAAGAACTCTATTTTTTTATATAAAATTACACACCTAGGTAATCTGTTTACATTATTGTTTTATTCAAACTCAAACCATTTATTTCAATTAAACCATTTACAGGCACTTTTAAATTGTCATTCAAGTCCCTATGACTTGAATAAAACTCGAGTTCAATCCCAAGGCACGCTCCTCTGACTTTTCGGATTCATGTGCGTATTATATAATATTATCACTTGCTTAAAACACGGTGAAGGAAAACATCGTGAAGAAACCGGCATGCCTGAGATATATTTCTCGACTAAGGCCCATGGGTGGCTCTAAAAGTCTGCTAACCACACGAAAAAGAAAGAACATTGTTTTATTAGGTATGTCACAAATTTTCTTAAAAAGGCGCCGTTCCTGCCTTTCGCCTAGGGCGCCAGGAATTCTCGGGCCGACGCTGGTTCTAATACCAGTTCATAAGCATCGATCGAGTGAAATGAAGTAACAAACTTACAAAGAAAGCAACACGTGACCGAGAAATCAAACGGTGGATTGTAGCCACGACTAGGCGACATAAGTATTGTATGTACCTAGCAGCACTTTAACAACACAATCATAATACTTGGTAATATGTTAGCGTATTATACTGATACTAATATAATAAAGCTGGAGAGTTAGTTTGTTTTTAGGGTTCCGTACACGAAGGGTGCCAAACGGAACCCTATTACCTGGCCTCTGCTGGGGGCTGTATCTCATGAACCTTAATAGGTAGACAGATTCTAAGTACTGTTTATTTTATTTTATTTTGTTACTTATTTATTATGTACAGACGCCAGCACATCAAGCTACCCGAAACTGTCAAATTGTCCCAATCAACTTTGAACTTTATGATTCAGCAATTAAGTTGAAAATCTATTAAATAAATTTGACAGATGATTGCTTGCTTGATGATTGATTTGTTTGGTTTGATTTGCTTGAAGTGCTGGCGTCTGTACAAAATCACTGAACCTGACTTGATTTCCGGACGTCTTTTCCGGGTGACCATTGAAAATCAGCGCTGTCGCCCATAGCACAGCATCATGCTAAGTGGAAGCCTTTGTGTCATAGTCATGACGTGCAGCTGCCGACTATTTCTGTTTTATGCTCGTGATTTCTTCTGTTGGTACTTTATTTTATTGTTTTCTGACTACTCTTGTCTTTTTGTATGCACGTGTTTCTATAATAAATAAACCTATTTTTCTTTCTTTCTATTATTTTCACAAATTTTGTATTTCTATTGCCGCTCTATCAACAAATAATAAAAATTAAATAAAGTTAGTTATTAAAGGAGGTCTGCATACAAAAAAACTTAGACATTAGTTTAGATTTGATTATGGTTCTTAAACTATTGTTTCTGGGCTTCTTCTTTTCGATTAACTTACTTATTTATTTTTCCCTAGATTCAGACTAGAGCTGACGCAAAATTAAGCTTTGTGTCACAGCCACGCGCCATAACACGCTTTCCTTACCCATTTTTTTGTTGCATACATTTCATCCAACTGCTGGACAAAGGCTTTTTCTCCTTCCAAACCTCTCTATTTTGTGCTATCTCTGGCCATGCTGGCCCTGCAAACTGCATGATCAGACCGTCACAACACTCTTACCGCAGTCTACTTCAACACCCACGTCTTCCTTCAGGCGTCCAGTAAGCAACGATCTTTGCCCAGCTTTTCGGGCGCAATCGTGCAATGTGGCCAGCCCACTCCCAATATTCATCCTGTGTGTTTTTTCTCCAAAATCCGCTAGTTGAATTATTGAGCGCAAATATCAAAGCAAGACAAAACACGATCGGCCATAATCATTATCGTAGCAGTCGTCAGCATTCTATAAACATATGCGATAAAACTACAGTTCTAGGTACCTACCACCAGGGTTGGCATAAAACAAACAAGTTGTTTTAAAACACGTATTTTAAACGTTGTTTAAAACAGTTTGAAATAAAACAGTGTTTTTATTAAGTGTTTAAAATCACAGTACAAAACAAGTTTAGTCAGTATAATGTTTTAAATATTAAGAAAAACAACATGGTTTTAAATCGCGAATGAATGGAAATAAATGAAAAGTATACTTATACATTTGTAGGACTTGAAATAGCACGAAAAAAATTAAAAAGAAAAAACTAAGATAGTTTTATACACTTCGTCACTTGTCGAAGAGGTAATTCCCCGCAATAATTTGGGGACTTCCCCATATTTAAATATACTTTTAGGTAAAGTACATCTGCCTACTTAGATTGATAACAAAAAAAAAAGAAAGTATGTTCACAGATTAGATAATTTATTAGTTAGTAATAACTAACTATAACGTTGTGATTATTATGTTATTCTGATCGCTTTTTTGTAAATTTATTTATTTATTTGATGTAAGTAAATGTTTCCTCAGGTAAATTTTAAAATAGTCTAGAAATGAACTATTTTAGACCTGATCGATTCTATAGTAAATTTGAAAAATCGCTCAATGAAAAAACAAAAAAAACTATAACATTTTGAACTGTTTGTTTCATAAAATTTAAAAAACAAACTGTTTTTTTCCAACCCTGCCTACCACCATCCAGTTCCTACCTACTAACAAAACAGTAAACTATAACCATCGACCACCTTACGTCAACCATAACGTGCTGAAAACCGTTGCAATTGCTTACTGTGAACGAAGTTTTTGCGTTTTTTCTTAGTGTGACAGAGTTTGTTTTTATTTTATATTACACAATGATCGGAAGTGAATATTTATGTGGGTAATTAATTATTTTGTTTGCGAATGCCATCTGGCTGCGTCTGAGTGGAAGTCGCCTCACGTGTTGATCCAATTTTTAACCCACAGATCTGGCTGTACTCTCATTAAACCTGGCCTTCGGTGTCTGCTTCGTAAACTACGACCTGTTCCAGGGGTTTAACCCTACACCGGTTACTTTGAAAACGCTTCGGCGGCATCATGTGCGAGGCGACGGGAATACCACAGCGAAATTGAAGCTTATCAGTACGACGGTTAATGATGAAACTGAACCCACAGTCATCAGTAAAAACAAAGTCATTAATTTTACGAGTGATTATAATTTTGTAAGTAGGATAATTACTTGACTGTAACTCTTTTCGCCAATATTTTCCTTCGAAAGTTTCGTTTTTTTTAAAGGGTTCCAATTTTTCAAGTGAAAACTACTATAGGCGCGTTGGGCATTTTTGAGATGGGACATATGACCCGCACTGGGCCCGCGTGGTGGATTATGGTCCACTCTCTCTCATTGATAGGAGGCCTGTGTCCCAGCAGTGGGAACATTATAGACTGATTATGCTTATACCTACTTATTGATTCTTTGAGTTGAATAGTCCTTCATATCAGCACCTAGAAGCAAAACATTGCCTTTCCGGAACCTATTAACACGTTCAGTGCCTGGAGGGTTCACTTAGTCGCATATGGGATGCCAGGAGCCCTCGCGGAGGGCTCATTTTAAATGTAGGTTTTACTTAGCGAATACAGCATTATAAACCGTGAAAATAAAATCTGATGTAGGTATATTTTAACAAGATTTATTAGTATATGCTTTGGTTTTAAAAAACCAAGCATTTAAAAAAAAATCGCGGTTTTTAATGTTCACAAAAAAATTTAGGTTGGAAACTACGTACAGCGACAAGAACCCCTGAAAACACTATTTTAGCTACTTCGTTTTATAGTGTTTTATAACAAGGTTTTAAAACCTAATGCTGTTTATATATATGGCGGCATGGCGTATGAGTGAAGAATATACGTCATTTTACCCACCACACCGTATCAACTCACGGAAAATAATCACACACTCATTTTCAACAGTACCTGACCACACCAAAAGCGAAACAAAGGAAACCAAAAATCTATGGGAAGCAATTCAACATGAAATGCCCTGAGAATGAGATGCCGTCGAGCATCGGGACCTACGAGATACCGACGCAGCGAGACCTGGTCCTCTTCACGCAGAGAACCCTGCTGAAGATGTTCAACAGCTACCATGAGAAGACGCTGCTCTTACTTAAAGATATAAAAGAGGTTGATCTAATCTAAACAGCTTGGATAGTTTTTGAGTTAACTTCAACTATACGTATTTTTTTCCACTTAGTATGTGGATGATATGTTAAGTTAGTTCCTGTCACTGTTATTTACATAGCAGGTAGTAGTATTCCATTTAGTGTGGGGTAGATACCACAACCAAAAAGTGAAAAATAAAAACACTTTACAAAAAATAATAACTGACCAAAACCAAAGACACTGACTTCCGAAATTTTGAAGAGTTTTTTTGGTAGTTGGTTGTTTTTTTTATTATGTGTGAAAAGTGTTTTATATGTTTGTTTGTAGATAGAATAAACTCAAAAACTACAAAACCGATTTAAAAAATTCTCTCACCAGTAGAATGCTATATTATCACTGAGTAACATAAGCTATAATTTCTAAAGATATCTCGCGGGCGAAGCCGCTGGCGGAAGCTATATAGTAGCTTATAAACTTACAACTTTTTACGCCGCATACTCGTGTTTGTTGTATTGGCTAAGCAGAGCCTTTTTTTTTTTGGTTGGGAAATTATCAAATAACTTCTCCCGCTCTGGGCAGAGCAGGAGGGCGTATCAGACTTTTACTGACTAAAACCCACCCGTGTTCATTCAGTTGCCATGTTGCCGGGGGGCCACGATTTCCCTTTCGGCCTTATTCGCAACCCCGGCAGGCATCGGCCCTAGCGGACCCCGTCAATTCTGCTGACATCTCTTAGAGGCGCGCGTGGAACACAACGCGCCGTCGACCTGGGCCTGGTCCTTATCGGGTGGCGAGCTACCCATCCAGCCCGCGCCTTCGGTGACCGGAAATCGGCTCACGATTCCCGACGCCCAGGGCGTCACCTCCTGCGGCGGTTAGGGGCGTGAGGGCGCGATTTTGCCTCTCCCTCACGCGTTCCGCCTCCTCCTTCGCGAGCATTACTGCTTCGCAGAAAGAGGTGACGGCCTCCCATTTCCTCTCGCTCCGTACCATGGTCCGAATCAGGGCCGGACGCGAGAGATCACCGCCGAGGATCGCCTCCACGAGGACACGGCGATGCTCCGCCCAAGCCGGGCAGACCTCCACCGTATGCTCCACCGTGTCCTCCGGGCGATCCACACAGTGGTGACACCCGGGCTTTTCCTCCCGCTTTATCCTGAACAGGAACCTCCCGAAACAGCCGTGTCCGATGAGGACCTGCGTCAGGCGGAAGGTGAGGACGCCGTGGCGCCTCTCTAGCCATTCTCGTCCCAGCGCGTTGAAAATACACTGTTGGATTTTTAACTCTCGGCGCTAAGCAGAGCGTTGAAAATCAAGTGCACGAAAAAAATCGCCGCGATTTTATTAAGGCACCGCTCGTCGCGCGACGAGCGGTGCCTTTGTGTCGCGTCGCGTGTCGCGCTGGTCTGCACAAGCCTTTACGTCGAAATGCTTTTATATTACGCCGAAGGTGTTCTTCGGCCCTTGTGCAAAAGCTGACGTTTGGTACAGTCAATCGCACATCACAGCTAACAATTTGACATCGACAGCGCCTTTATTTCGTAGCAATAAGGGCAATTTTAGTAGTGCAAATGTTACCAATGATGTGCAGTTGATTGTACAGTAGGTACCTACTGTTCTCAGTTATACTTACTCGTTTACAGACTACAACAGCTACGGTTGCGGTGGAAAAGAAATGCCACGGTATAGGTAAAAAATCGTATAAACTATGTGTGAAACAAGTCAACAAGAAGTTTGTTACCGTCACCAAGGAATTAGTTCAGTCGCTTGAACGCCAGGAACAGGAAGTTATCGCTTTGACAGAGGTATTTACATCAGTTTTCTTTTTAAACTTTTTTTCCTCTATTTCACCTTCCACCCAACCAGCAAAAGTTAGTTGTATAGAAGACCATATGCACGTCCCTCCCTATCGGTTATTATTCGGGTTTTATTAATTACGGTATCGATATTTGGCCAAAACCTGCCTGCTATTCATGCAAATGGCACAAATAATAATTAAAAGAAATATGATAACAAAAGTTGTCATGTTTTTAATAATTATCATATTACATAATAAGTATATAATTCTTTAGAATTTTGCTTAGATAGGTACGGTCATTAATTTTATTTTATTTATTTTTGTATAAATTGTAACTGAAAACATCGCCTTGGATGATTCTGTAAAGGTGTTATAATTGTAATTTAAATAAATAATAAATAAATTCACCTCTTCAGAACAATACATCTTTATTTTCTAATGTTTCAGGGTAAAATATGCAACTTGACATCCATGAAGATAAACCCCATACAGCTAATTCAAAGACTGGCTATGGATGAAGCTACGTTGGATTTCGCATTGCCAGCTTTTTTAAGACTACTCGGTGAATGTATCGTTCATTGCAATAAGTGAGTAAGATTAGGTAAATATTCGCACGACATAAATAAATTCTATAGGTAATTTTAAACATAACGGTAATTTTGCAGGCCGGCTCCACCCGACCACCGTCCAAGGCTTCGTCAAATGACAGATCAAGAACTAGTCGTAAGACATTTCCTTACAAGCAAAAACTACTTACAACTTTTAAAAGACAAGTATGTGTAAGGATAAAAGAATGCAACGCTGGTAAACTGGACGCATTCCTAGCATTCATTGCCAACGAACGCACCCACTACGATCGATCGAGCTTTGCCGTACTCCGCGTGCCGTATGCTAGATGTCGCTAGTATCAATGAACTTTTGACGTGAACTTGATTGAAACTTAGAATAACTTAACCAAAATATTCTAAGCTTTTTATGTGATGTGAATAGTGATAACCGTGGGAATATATATCTAAATAACAACATTTATATTACAATACGTGAGAAATGCGCATGTGTGTTTTAAATCGTAGAATACTACATCCTGGTTCCTTCTTCTAAAACTTTGAACAAATCCTACGGGAAAGGTATGTTGTGTTATTTACTAATAGATTAAGCATTATTTGTAAAGGAACTTAGTTAATTCAACTCAACATTTATAAGTAATCGTAAGCGTAAAGTAAATTTTATCAATTACCAGTCGGCGAAAGTCATATTAGCCCACTTTCTCGCGCGTATCAACTTAGTAGCCACTTACTAATTACACGTTGATATTATCTGTTTCCTCAAATGATCAACATCTTAAAATCTTTAACTTTTACATTCCCATGTAAAGATATTAATCGTTGCCAATTATGCCACATTTATAGCATTTGTTCTGAAGTATTGTGAACTTGTTTGGTGGTGTTACTTGTACATAACTTAGCATTATCTATTATAAATTACATTTAGGTATTACCTACGTAAACTACACACAAAGTATTTTAGTGTACTTAACAAATCTTGTTTTCTATCACAGAACATCTTAAATAAAAAGTTTAATAAGAGGAACTTATGAGTAATAACTTGAGTGAGCCTTAAATAGATTATTTTACCAAATCTTGACTGAATCTACAAAACAGATAGGTACCTACTTACATTTTTTTCCGTGCAGCACTTGGTAGGTATAGTTTTGAACACTGGGTTCTGGCTGTCCATTTTTTTTTCTGTAGGTATGTATACCTACACTTGTCCTTGTCAAACTTCTACAACACGGTTTCAAAGATTAATTCCACACAAAATAAGCTGTAAGTTCATGAACTAAAGTTAACCGCTGTGATTGGCTGGCTGAAATAATAATAGCTAAATAATCTTTAGCCTTTGCATTACAATAAATTGAAAAACAGATTAAAATAAACTTTCAGAAACTGGGTGTTTGAGCTTGTCTATCTATTTTTTTATTTATTTGGCTCACCAACAATTGAATACACCGATACAAAGATATGAGATATATGCAATAAACTTATAGACTAGTGTACCAATTTCTTACAGGTAAGCACATCATGCATTATTTATTTTATCAATCAATCTGGTCAGTGCTCAGCTTCCTGTCTAACCTGAATGCCAGTATCAACTGCCTATCTGACCTCCACAACCCAGTTACTGGGTACAACAATACTACTTTGTAAGACTGGTTGGCATTCAACAACCAGTCTTACCAAGTTAACCAGAGAAGTAACGGTATTCTTATGTCAACTGGAACAAATAGTGAGACATGCTAACACTTATAATTATTTTAATATTCCTTTCTGAAATGTTACCTTGTAAAAATGCAAATACACAATATAAGTACCAAGCATTACATCAATGGTACCAAGAAAATCTACTGAATGGATAACTTTGTGACAGTAGATTTTGTATAGCTGTTTGCAGTAGCGTAGCAACACTTCCATCAACATAATGAAAAACAAAAATGAAGGAAAGGTAATGAAATTGTAATGAATGTTTATTTATTTTTAATAATTAAAATAAATATTTTATTGTTAATTATTTAAAAAATATTTAAACAGTACTATAAGTATCTCATAGCAAAATCCCCAACATTAGCACACCAACTTTGTTAAAATAAAAAGTAAAAAAACAGTAAGATTACCTATTTCTTTAATAGAGTCATAGTTACAATTCATGGTTTTAACTAATAATATTTGTACTAATTAAAACTTATTCATTTAAATTGCTTAAAAATTACAATAATCAGCCTTAGTTTAATTGTAAGTGTTCCAATTACTACTTAACTATGGAAGTACAATCAAGGTAATATTTAAATTCACTGCCATTTGTTGGTCTAGTGATGATTGGTTGATGTCCTGGGTCCGATTCCTCAGTTGGGCAACGTGTTATTGGGTTTTTCTATCTAAAATTTGTCACTAGCAGCCTGGATCTGGATTTGTGCCTGGTTGATGGCAAAAGGCTCGCCCCCTATTACAAGGGACTAACACATAACTGGCGAAATGTGGGTGTACACCTCTACCCACCCCTTCAGGGAAACAAGGCGTTGTGTTATGTTATATTTAACTTCTAAAAAGGTTATAGTAGTCCAATAACAACAATAGTTGTATGTATTTATTCTAGTTGTAAATTAAATAATAAGTTCTAAAGAAAATTAAAATGCCTCTGAATTCTGTATTCACTTCAATTTATCTGCTGCAAATTTAGCATAGTCCATACATCTTTTTACATCCATATTTTATTTATTCCTAGTTCAAATCCTGTCCTGTAGTTGTAAATACTGTCTTATTAGAGTATCCCATAATAAATATCAAAGAAGAGCAACTATGTCAACATAGATCAATGAAATTAGGTACAGTATGAGTATGTACACACGGCTACACATCAAGCTATACATTACCAGTTTATGCTAATCTCGCATTGTTTAGGATTTCCGTACAATGCGAGGTCAGCTTATACTGGAAATGTATAGCTTAATGTGTAGTTGTGTGTACACTTAAAGCATATTTGGTACAATGAAAGCATGTTTCACAATGTTGTGGATAGTAGCTATCTACATTTTATCATATTATGGGCCTATTTGAAATAAATGATTTGACTTTGACTTTGACACCTGAGGGACTAAGTGTGGAAACCAAACCCCCCTAACATAGAACATATCATAATCATTTATTTACTTTGCAAACATGGATAATACACAATTTACCAGACAATATAATCTCCTTGTATATTTATAACTAAACAGAATATATCTGCCACATAAATGAACATACACTTATCAGGAAATCTTAAACAATTATCAGAAACAGAATATAAATTAAAATGCAACTACAAATGTTATTTCCTACTTTTTTTCCTATCACTATGAGACTTCTTAGATTTAGACTTTTTGGACTTCTTCTTATGTTTCCTCTTCTTGTCTCTGTCTGATTCACTGCTGGAGGATGATGATGAGGAACTGCTTGTTGATGATGTGCTTGATGCTCTGTGAAACAAAGAATATTCAGAAAGTTATTAGGAGGAATAAATGCAAAATAATAATGATATGCACTATACCATGAATGTTCATAAATGAGAAGATTATGCTAAATATATCTTCACTGGAAAGGCAAAAATACTTAACGCCATATAAATAATGTAGCGGTTAAGTAATTTTGCCTTTCCAGTGACGATATGAGGATACAACTGTCCAAACTAGCTTTTATTTAAAAACAGCTGCTGTTTTTTTTTTTATATTTTTTTATGTGATTTTGTCCAAGGATATAAGTAGATACAGTAAAAACCATTTATAACGACTTTGCTTATAACGTAATACCAATTATTATGATGAAATATTGAGGTCATGACATTTGCGTTTACTTTATCGGCTATAACAACCGTAATCCGATGGATCCTTTGTAGTCGTTATAAACAGTTTTTACTATAGTAGTAGGACTCGGATACTACAAACCTTATTATCTACTGCCTATAAAAAAATATGACAACAATGGATTATTATGATAGATTAAGAACAGATACCTATTCAGCTATTATTTCCTTCACACCTACCTAGACCTCTTTCTCTTCTTGCTCTTCTTCTTCTCCTTGGCCTTCTGTAGCTTCTCCTGCAGTTTCTGCCTAAGTTCTGCTTCTCGGAGCCTCTGCAGTGGTGTTGCATACTCCTCTTCGGTATCACTGCTTGTACTGCTCACATCCAGTACTATCTCCTTATTAGGGTCCACCTGGAAGTAAAGGCATAAATATTATTTATATTAAGGCATCATTTATTTTCTACATGGCCAGTTCTAACTTCATACCAAAATTCATAGTTACAGTATGTGGCTATTATGGACTCATGAGTGTTAGCCTACTAATTAAGCATTTAAATATATCCTAAGCACCTAAAAAAACAGTGAAGTACTTAGATTTATTATTGGTTACCTTAATGATCTGAAAGGGTAAAGGTATGATTAAATGATTCATGTATAAAAAACAAATTGAAAAACAAAGTACTTATATATATCCTGCTTAATTGTATAGGGCAAAGAAAGACAAGATTATTCTTTTGTCCAGGGTAATTAATAAAAAACCAAAGTTCAAAAAGTTGATTTACCTTGATAAAGTTTCTGCATTGAAACGTAAGGTGTCCAGCATAGCCACACTTTTTACACGCAGCCCGAGATGTTTCCTTGCCGAATTTATTAACTAAATCTGTATAATTAGACATTATTGTTTAAAACAGGCGAAGAAAATACTAGAATGCAAAGTAACCAACAATAGCTCGAGACGTGAAACGCCTTACGTCAACGTCAACAAACAATGCCGTTCCGTTTCGCTATATGCCTGTAGCGCTTAGTAAAATTTTATTTTGAAAAGTAGCAAGTCGTCACTAATAAAAATAAGTCGTAGGTTATTTAAACAACAATACAGTTCATTTATTGTATATATAATAATTTTTTAAATAGTTGATTTATCTTTTTAACGTAAGAAATACAATACCTGTAATAACCTCAAAAAACGCAGCAGTAACTAAACGTGAAACGAAACGTTCGAAGAAAACGGTCCGTTTCAATGGTTTCATGCAATGGCTCGCCGTTCCATTTTGCAATACAATTTAAAAATATATTTTCTTTTACAGCAAATGACGGAAATTCTGGAACATATTAAAAACATTTTATCAAAAATTAGTAGTTGAAAGAAATGTTCGGAAATGGCGGAGTTCCTGCCGCTGTGCGACGTGCTATTCAACGTGATCTCGCTCGCTGGGTACTTCTGCGACGTGGTGTTCGACGTCGTCATGGGCTACGCGTTGCTCGAACGAGGATATAAAGGCACTTTCGCAGCCGCTATATCTATTGTTATCACTTCACTACTTATATCTCAGGTATATTATACTGTTATTGCAATATGGTTTTATGTTGAACGGAACGTATTTTCGCCAGTGGAGATTTTTTGGCCCCTTGGCTTTTCAGCCCTTTTTAGACTACAGTCGAGACTGAAATCAAAACTGAAGCGCCATATTCACCATCCATTTTGCTGTACGTCCCGCCAACGCCGCGGTACTGGACGTAGCAAACAAACGATTGTGCGCGCATCCAGCATGCTGTACGTCCTACACGTCCGCTCAAGGACGCAGTCAGTGTTGCCAGATTGTTTTTTTTTTTTCGCGATTTTACCCCAAAATTCCCTAAATCGCTGTCAAAATAAAATTGCCCTAACCGTAGCTCTAACCCATCTATAATTAATCATTTTACGGAAAAGTGAGAAATCTCTAAAAGTGGAAACACTAGCAGAATCTGCTGTTCAACAAGTCTATACACGACCCAGCACGCACGATGCGTGATCGCTCTGACGTACGTCCGCAACTCAACGTTATTCAATAACCATCTGCACGACGCTCGCGGTGGTGGGGACGCTTGCTGGATGCAAAATCGCGTCGTGAAAATTCAGTAAGCAATTATTTCGACGTACGTCAAGACCATTCGTGAGTGGCCTTGCCTTACGTACAGCAAAATGGATGGTGAATATGGCGCTTAACGGGTCTAGTAATACTACAAATGCTGCAAAGCTTTAAAAAATGTCAGCCTTAAAATCTGTCACTGCTACCAATAGACATTCGACTCTGCTAAATATGTCTCGATTTCTTCTCCCCAGGTACTATCTCTCCGCTGGTACCTCCACGTCTGGTGGGCGGGAGAAGGTCGTAAAGGGCGGCCGCCATGGCTGCCGATAGTACTGCACTGTCTGCAGCTCGGCGTACTGTGGCGGTATGCAAGGCTGTTGGTACCGGTGGAATTAAGACGAGTGAAGCATCAAGTGCGGGACTTATGTGAGTATACAACATTAAAATTAAATAATGTGCTCGTGGCTAGGGTTGCCAGGTGTCCGACTTTTTACAATCGTGTCCGGCCAAATGTTTACAAGTCCGGCCTGTCCGGCTTTTGTTAGGTTTTTGTTCAACCCCACCAAAAGATGCCGAACGAAAGCGCGCGAGCTACTCATGCGGACATTATAAAAAAAAATGTGATTCATAAAAACATTTATTTAAGAGTAGAGTAAGTCTCAAATGAATAACAGTAATAAACACACAAACAAGTTTTTTTTCTTTCTTTAAAAATCTGTGTAAGGCTTTCAGGGCAAAATTTCCGGCTAAATATAAATCTGTGTCCGGCTTTTCTATTTTTGGACCTGGCAACTCAACTCGTGGCTAAATAATAAAAGCCGCACGGATCGATCGAAGGTTAAGCTATACATGCCGCGGTCGGTTCGTGTATGGGTGACCATCTATTCCATATCTGAACCCTCCATGCTTCGGAAAGCACGTTAAACCGTTGGTCCCGGTTATCATTCATAGATCTTTGACACTCGTTACGGGTAGTTAGAAGCCCATTAAGTCTGACAACCAGTCTTACCAAGGGTATCGTTTTACCCAGTTAGGGTTGTGGAGGTCAGATGTGCCCCTGTTGTCGAGAGGACCCGTGCGAAGCGAAGGTCGCTAGTAAAATATAAATAAATAATATAGGTAATACCCATATTCGAAAATCGTTCGACTTTACGTTACGTTTTCTTCACGCGTTCGTGCTAGCCCACAGGTCTGCGCATGCGCTAGCGTTGGTAACTTACCATCCAGCAGTCTAGCTGATGAATTTTATATAACTCCAGACAGTATAAACGTATCCCAGGCCGATTCCTGGCCACCGTAGCCGCGAGCTTGCGAACGGTGAGCAATGGGTAGCTCGCCGATAAGGACCAGGCCCGGGTCGACGGCGCGTTGTGTTCTACGCGTGCCTCAAAGAGATGTCAGCACAACTGACGAAGTCCGTTAGGGCCGATGCCTGCCGGGGCCGCGGGAAAGTCCGAAAGGGGTACCGTAGCCCCTGGCAACATACAGGCAACTGAAGGAACACGGGTGGGTTTTAGTCAGTAAGTCTGACACGCCCTCCCGCTCCGCCCAGAGCGGGAGAAGTTATTTGATAATACACCACCCAAAAAAAAGACTATAAATGTAACTATGTAACATTCTCATTTCACAGGTATGCTCAGACTGGTCCACGCGTTCTGCGAGGCGGCGCCCATGTTGCTGCTACAGCTACACATACTGTTCAAGGATACTAACAGAGAACCTGCCAGCGACCTCGCCGTCACACCGGAGCCGAGCATCGATGAACCTTCAGGTATAGAACAAGGCAAACAACATACAGTGAAAACCGTTTATAACGACTTTGAAGGAACCGTCAGATAACGGTTGCTAAAGCCGATGGTCGTTATAACCAAAAACTATGTCAAAAATGTTGGGACCTCAAAATTTCGTCGTAATAACCGGTACCACGTTTTAAGTGAAGTCGTTATAGACGGTATTCACTGTACTTTTAATACTTAAGGGTGTATTCATGTAGAAAGCTGGTAACCGGCGCCCATATGCCAGCGTTTGACGGCGCTGACAAACGCTGGTTGTCAATGTTGGTGAGTGCAGGTAGTTTTCATATTTTTTGACAAATCAGTGCGAACCGGCGCCGGTTAATCAGATAGGAACTCATCGGCGACGGATAAGCGCCGTCAAGATCCTATAAGTATGAAAACTGCCTACGACCAGCGTTGACAACCAGCGCTTGTCAGCGCCGTCAAACGCTGGCATATGGGTGCCAGCTTTCTAAGTGAAAGTTGATAACCGGCGCGCCCCTGCTTCACATGGTTTTAGCGACTAAAGGCGTTTGCAAACAGGCCCGACGCGACTCTAATAAAACAATTTCTAAGAAAAGTTCACGGTAGAACAATTACCGCGTCGCGCGACAAATCGCGTCAGTCTGCCCGGGCCATAATTGATAAAACATCGAGTTTTATTTATTCTCTCAATTCAGTGTCAGTGTAAGACTCACCTGTGCACATAAATTGGGGCTCTTATTGTAAGCGATCTCACTCAAAGGAACAATAACATTAGTATTTGTTCGTTATTCATAAAGGTGTGTCCATTGAGCGGGAAGAGCGCGGCAGCAACACTCTGCGTTTGCAAGACACATTTCTGCCGCGCTCTATTTAGGACTAAACGAATGTATGCGCGGCAGTACTGCGCAGCACATCCGAGACACGCCGCGCGCTTCAGTCGGCAATATCAATCAGCAGAAATACGTCCAGGAACAAGTAGTGACGAATGTTTCCTAAAAATGTTTGTGCGCGGCAGGTAGACAAAAGCGTCCGCGCGCGGCAGTCGTCCAAACACAGCGTGGCAGGCCGCGCACGACTTCCGCTCAATGTTTGGACATACCTTTAGAGTTTTTCATCAACCGAGCTAAATTCCTTAGTCGTATTTTGTATCCATTACAAGTTACTTTATTAATTACCAGAAAACAAAGCATTTGCGGAACTGAACGTGATATCTGCGTCACTGTCTCTCTTCTCCGTGTGCTGGGCGCTCGCGAGCTTCAGCAAGAACGTGCGGCTGCAGAACGTGCACCGGCTTGTGCTCACCTGGCTCGGCGTTATCTTTCAGGTAAATTACACTTTTATACTTTGTGAGCCGCAGGAATCCGCTGGATGTGGGAAGGTCATAATCAGTCGATGTAGCCATACTTAGGAGAAGCCTATGACCAGCAATGGACGTCTTTTGGCTGAAATGATGATGAGGACACTACCTGCGGCCGTTGACCCCGTAATCAGCTATAGTTACAGTATTTTTATCTCACGAAACGTCGCGCGCTTTACTTGTGGTAACCAAGTATACAAACACACTGAATGTGTGCGTGAAGATGAGTGGCGTTAGGAAATAACACACCCATGCACACACACACTTCCGATTTCGCCATTGTCTCGAACGGTATCGAGAGCTCCTGAGCTTACACATTCACAGCGTGTTTGTACAATTGGTAACCACAAGTAAAGCGCGCGTCACTTTGTGAGATAAAAATACTATATTTGAAGTTATGTAAATTTATTTTGAAGTGAAAGTTCTTATGCAGTTATTCGAGAGTGTGTGTGAGAGAGAAAAAAGATATAACGCTCTCTGTCTCTCACACTAAATCTCTCTTATTCTTAATTTTTTAAGAAGTTTTACTTCTATAACGTGTACAGTGCTGTACGCGTAATTTTTTGGTTCTATCTTCATTACAGCGAAACTTCGAAGCGAGGAATAGTTTTACCATCTAATTTATCCTTGCATAAAAACCGGCCAAGTGCGTGTCGGACCACGCACAATGAAGGGTTTCGTAGTTGGGATGAATTTATCCCAAAAACAAACTTAACTTTGTAGTTGAAAAATATGTTCTCCCATACGGAATGTATGGGAAAACATGTTTTTGCAACTGCAAAGTTAAGTTGGTCGATTATTACTCGTTAACTTGTAGAGCCTACTTAGCTGTGATAATTTTCCTTTTAATTTCGTTATAATAAACTACTGCTGTGATTTTTTTCACACATCCAAAACCAACCATTTAGCTGGCAGGGGGGGGACACTTGACTCTAACAAAAATTAGCATTTTAAAGCTTAATATTTCGCAAACGGATCCTTGAATCCAAAAATGGTTTCACAAACTCACAATGTTTTTAAAGGACCTTTCCAATGATACCCCAAACCATGGGTTAAAAATGAGAGTAGGAGAGGTACCCTAAAAAAAATGTTTTTCATAATTTTGTTTTACCACTTTGTCGGCGTAATTAATATGTATACCTATGCCAAATTACAGTTTTCTAGTACTAAGGGTCTCGGAGCTAGACCGCGGACATTCAAACAGACAGACAGACGGACAGACAGGCAGACAGACGGACATGATGAAACTATAAGGGTTCCTTGTTTACTACGGAACCCTAAAAATGATTGCGTTTGTGTACAGTTCCTGTGGCGGCTGGGCACGATATCGGCGCGGATCTGCGCACTCACTGTGTACGCTCTAGTCTACGAGTACTGGGTCTTCTTAGTTATAGGTAAGTTACATAGTCTGGCCACGCTAAGTCTGCAAATAAAAAAACGGTGGAATTTTAAAATCTATAGACGGCAACACCATCTGTCCTACGAAAAAAGAATTTGATACTTTGTTTGTCTTTTTGTTTCTGATTATGTTTATATTCTGATTTATTCCTGGTAAAGTATAGTCACTTTAGCACAATGCAGTGTGGATTTGAAACAGTTTTGTCATCATATGGAGGTATAACATACGTACGACATAGTCTATTACACATAATCTATTATGCAAAAATCAAAAGGCAAAATATCAAAATCATTAGATTTACTTACAACCCCGAAACTGACATAACTGACTGATGTAAAAGTGTACCATATATAAAACTTTTTGGGGTTGCCCATTTATTCTATTGCAGACTTAGCGTGGCCAAACTCTAACAGTGTACTATTGTAGAAAATATAACAAAAGTATAATCAATGTTTCTACATAAAAGAAGTATTTTAAGATTAAGAGGGCGCCCAATGGTCCACTAGCGCCACTCTTTAAAAAATATATTATCTCGTGACTGAGAAGGAATTATGAATAACGGCTATACGATAAAAATACGATCTAAAAGAATGTTGCCGCTTTTCATTAGATCGAATTTTATTGCTTCGTGTATCAATATGAAACTTTATAAAAGGTATTAGAAAATTCTAGACACACATACCGAGGGTCCTTACTAGCCGTTATTCATAATATAAAACATAAACCAAAATCATAGCTTCAATTCTTTGATCTATAAAATTCTTTCACCACTAGAATGCTATAATATCACTGAGTAACAGGCTATAATTTATAAATATATCGCGCGGACGAAGCCGCTGGCGGAGGCTAGTCATAAATAAATAAAAAACTATTATTTCAGCAATACACCCATATAAAAATTAACACCAGATTAATTAATTACAGATTATTAAACTCTTACCTCTTACCTTCTCCAGGTCTCCACTGGCTATCAATGTTCCTATGGCTAATATCTCCTAAGAACGTGTTCCACGGCGAGCGCATCAGTCGGCCGCGCAAAGCGTACTTGTCTGCGCTCATCGCGTTCGTGTACGTGTTCGCGTATGTGAACCTGCAGGAGCTTAATCATAGGCAGAAGATGGTAGGTATTACTATATTGTTTTGGGAATGGGTGTTATTTACCTGAAATAAATGAATTTTATTCATTACTGTTGTTAGTAGTCATTAAAAAAAGTAGTTCTATAACTTTCTGTCGGGCTCCTTTCGTGGCGCGCACTCTCTCTTTTTTTCGCGACACTGTTACCGACACCAGCTTTTGACCATTAAAAAGACATCAACGCGCGATACATTTTCTTTAAATCAGAAAGTGGAAAGCCTTAAAATTACATCCCTTAGTTGCAATACTGCAGTTTGGCTCCATGAGTATTGATCCGTTGAGCTTACAATGAGGATTTGCATGAAAGTTCACGCCACCAGTTCGCGTTACTTTGATAATATATGATGTTCATCATTCGTTTCATTTATTTGTTCATCATTGAGTCACGACTGAAGAAAATATAGGCGCTTTGGAACTTTTGCCTGATGCCCGGACCTGACGTCTCCGTGCTGCCATCTAGTGACCCGCATTTCACAAAACTCTCATTCCGGATATCTTGCTAACTCCCACTATACTTCTGCCTTTTTTCACTGTACTCTCCCGCAGGTGACGTTCTACTGCGTGATGTGCATCGAGAACTGGTTGCTGGTGACGGCGTGGTGGTGGTCGGGGCGCGCCGGGCGGCCCGCGGCGCTGGCGGCGGCGGCCGGCGCGGCCTTCTGTGGCGGCATCGCCTTCATGCTCGTATACTACAGGTTAGTATAGTGAATAGATAAACACAGTGGAAAGGAACATTGTAAAAATTATTTACTGACTTTGAAAAAACCGGCCAAGTGCGAGTCGGACTCGCACACGAAGGGTTCCGTACCACCGTTCCATATTTAGCAACAACGCCGAAAAAAAACACATTTCTTGTATGTTATCGGATTTTTCCATCTGGAATTTCTCAGTAGCAGCCCGGAGTCTAGATTTGTGCCCGGTTGATGGCAATAGGCTCGCCACCTATTACATGGGACTTAAACATTACTGGCGAAATGTGGGTGTACTATAGGTACACCTCTGCCTAACCCTGCGGGGATTACAGGCGTGATGTTATGCTATGTGTGTTTATTATTAATGTTTTATAGAAATACACAATCTGTGAAAATTTCAACTGTCTACCTATTACGGTTCATGAGATACAGCCCGCTGACAAACAGACGGACAGCAGAGGCTTCCGTTTGACTCCCTTCGGGTACGGAACCCTAAAAAAGGCGGACGTAATGCTTCAGGCATAAGAAACAAGAGGCCCAAGCCCAGCGGTGGGTGAAGTCGGGCAGTGGATTATGATGATGAATGCCTGAGGCATCAACTGTCCAGCTTTTTCCCAACTAAGTGCAAGCTTGTTCACACGATGTGTTATGGCGTCGTACCGCAAAGATTTGGCGGTCACATGGTGAGACTGACCGGTGAGCGGTACCACTCCAACACGTACCCCCCCTCCCCACCTCGTCTCGCGGGCTGCAAGTCCGGTGTAATGCACTGTGTGGCGTCATCATTCAGCTGAAAGACGTGCACTGCTGGACATAGGCCTCCCCCAAGCACCGGCTCTTCAACCGGTTCTGTGCTTCTTGGTGCTTGTCATTTTTGGGGGTATGCCATAATCGCCACGCTTGGCAGGCGGGTTAGCGATGGTAGTATGGTGTTAAAAATACATAGAGAACGCTGCTGCCCATTCTCTAGTAAGTCCCTTAGTCGCCTTTTACGACACCCATGAGAAGAAATAGGGTAGTGCTATTCTTTAAATCCGGCACCACACGAAACATGTGGCATACCATGGATATTTGCTGGACACCGTTTCGGCTCTGCGCGGATGGAGCGACTGCCTATCTGATCCCCACAACTCAGTTCATATATTAATGTTATGTTTGTTTTCCTCAGATATTTCCACGTGAGAAGATTGGGCTATATGCTAGGTGAACATCAACAAGGAACGAATAGCACTAACACGTCATCACAGAATAAAGATGGTATGTTGATGTAAAATTTTTCTAAAACCTTATCTTAAATGTAACTAGTGTACAGTTTTTCTATTTTCTTAATGTCCTTCAAGAATCATCGCATTTCCGAATACAAACGAATGCTAATTTCCATGTCCATCAATTATTAGATTTATCGTGTATAATAATTTGAATTCAGAACTAAGTACTTTATTGTTGTTTTGATTTCCGTGTGAACTATATAGAGCTGTAAAACTATTTTCCTATCTATCGTGCCTGAGACTTTCCTCCCATTTTTTAAATAAATTACATTAAGTTAAAAGAGTATTAACAACTCTATATACTTCCAAATCGATTGAGTGCGTCTGGTCTGCACCAAATGCAAAGGACAACTGACTGATAGAAATCCGACAACTGACGAAACACGAAGTTTGCTGAAGGACATTAAGAACATAGAAATACAGTCCCACCCTTACACGCCCCACGCTTACAGTACAAATCGCGTTTAGCAAGAAGAGTGAGGCGCGTCTTCGTGGATGACACTATCTATACTACGCACCTGACAGAACATCACCAATAAGGTCACGATATGTCCTTCTGTTACATTGATGTTGTGCTTTATTTCATTTCCAGGCAAACAGTCGAACCAAGCGGACAATCCAACGATACCGGGAGTATTCAACTGTCGGTTCTCCAATCCAGTTAGTAATAGGTGAATACTTATTGATTTATGTTTGCCAAACATGTAAACAAATCGCTATAGATGTGCCTATAATATTTAAAGAGTTCCTTCGATTTCTCCAAGATCCCATCATCAGATCGTGACCAAATGACAATGGGACCTACTTGAAAGTAAAAAAAGAATTTTGCAAATCGGTCCTGGCGTCTTCGAGCAATCGGGGAAAATACATTTAAAAAAAATCCGACGAACTGAGAACCTCCTCCTTCTTTTGAAGGCGGTTAAAAAATGTAAAATTTTAGTTTTTGAAATGATTTCATTCAATCATTGATGTCCTGTGCTAACGTGCCTGTACGTGCCCCCAGCGCCGCGAACGGTCGCAAGAAGAAGAAGCCGACGTCGTTCGTCCCGCCGCCCGCCGCGCCCGCCGCCGCCTTCTGGAGGCGACCGCTACCCGCCGCGCACAACCATCATGTGACTACAACTATTATTATTTCAATAACTAGCTGACCCGACAGAACTTGTACTGTCAAAATTTCAACATGGTCTTGAATTCATACAAAAATTCCATATAAAAAAAATACTTTTAGTTTTTCCCGAATTATCAATTGTCCCGGCAACTTTCCAATTTTTCTTTTCAGAAAAACCTGATTTGGACCATTGCGAACATCTTAAAACAAAAATTTGTAAAATCGGTCCAGTCGTTCTCAGTGATGCGCTTACCAACGAACATTTTTTATTATACTAGCTGACTAGACAGAAAACTGTCTAGATTTATAAAAATCCCAAAGAAAAAAGGACGTTATAACTTATACACACAAACATCACGATATTATTTCAGGGCGGCTCATCAGAAAACGAGGGGTCAAGCGTCGGTTCCCGCGTCAACATCCAGCAAAAACTACAAGAGAAAAAACAAAAACAACTCGCAGAGTTACGCGTCATAGAGGAAGAGATCAAGCAAGGCAAACTGGCCAAAACCACCCCTGTGGCGGCCGAAGAAATATACAGCAGCTTGCAACGACAGCCCATACCCCGAGCCAAGACACATGCGGAACCACCAGCATGGCCCAGCATCGAAATGGCACACTCCTACCAAAATTACCCCATATGCAACATATACCCAACATACACAGAGATAAAACCAGATTTCAACATCAATATAACTTTTCAAAATAACGATTCAAACAACCCCACAGATTTAAACGATCCGTTAAAAATCCGAAGACTCCCGAATAGATACGACAATACCCGAACGTTTTACGAGAACCCAGCGAACATGAGGAACGATGTCACACGAACTCCTTTACGATCACCGAATTATTTAGAAAGCAGAAACTATGAAGCTAACTGTGGCAGTCCTAGTAATGTACTGAATAATAGTCCTAGGAATTATATGCCTGATGTTAGTAATAACTATGAAACTGGGTTAGATAAACCTAGGATAGCTCAGAACTCTATTTATTCAGAAGACCATAGACAAATGGGGGAGTATTCGGGGTATTGCGAAGGTGGTCAGTACCCAAAATATGAAAGTAAAGATGAGTATGTGTCTGCGTTACATAATGTACACAATGCTTTAAATGTTCAGAGCATAGAGAATATTAGGAATAACTACAATGAAGTCGGTTGTGGATACAATCAGAATTGTGAGAGGTTTCAGTACCCGATGGGGAAGAAGCCGGAGAATATGAGGAAGATGCAACGGTGTAGGACACCTGAGATACTGCTGGCGCCGCATTATCTAGAGGGGTGTAATAGACAGGTGTGCTGCCACTGGGGAGCGCCTTATACGTGAGTTCTATTTACAAACATTTTATAAAACGGTCAGTTTCAAATGATGTCAGTTTTTCTTGATACATTTTTAAGCCCCTTGTAAAAACATTTAAATAGATTTTTGATAGTAGTAAAGTTATAACACATAGAAGAATGAAAAAGATGATGGTGGAAATATAATATAAATAAATAAATGGTTCACCCCGCAAAATCATTTAAATAAAAAGCGACTCTTGCTGCAACACAATTAAGTGCAATTCAAGTCGCACAGCACTGATTACCTAGACTAGACCTACACCTAGAAGTTGCCTCTCTTTCTATCGCGTAACTCTTAGATCTTCTGACTACGTTACACTCGCTGAATTAGCTCAGCAAGTCGGGCCCGCCGCGTACTTGTAGCTTCATACCTAAACTGTGGAGTGCCTTCTGTACTATTCTGTGGTTCAAATAAGAACGTTGGGCCATATTAAAATAAAGTCTAAAATAAAAGAACTTATTTATCTACCGCGTATCAAAGTTTTTTTTTTTTCAGATAACAATGACTCATACTATTTGTTATCAATGTTGATTTTTCTTTGGCAGTATAATAGCCTTACGTGACACCTCTTATTTCTACAAAACGCTTCACTTGAGGTTAATTTTTGTTTCACACGACTCCAAGAAAATTATATAGGAACTAGTTGACCCGGCAAACGTTGTTTTGCCATATAAATGTTTGGGGTGGACCACCCTTATCACTTAGGGGTATGAAAAATAGATTACGACCGATTCTCAGACCTACCGAATATACATATAAAATTTCATAAAAATCGATCAAGCCGTTTCGGAGGAGTATGGCAACTAACACTATGACACGAGAATGTTATACATATAGAGATAGATTACGTAGAGTACGAGTAGACGAACGGTTCATCCGCTCCTTTCATTAAATTTTTTGATTATTCTCTAAACGAGTAAAATATGCCGAGTGCCGAAATCCAAGATAGTCGGATCGAGTCACTTAAGAATTCATTTTTCACAATTTTCACTTTAGATTCATTGTGTTCAGACGTTTCACTTCGATTGGAAGATGCCGAATGAAAGGCAAAAATGAACGAAAAGTGAAGCATCCGTTATCGGCTTTACATCGTTTGTGACCGACAGTGATTGATAAAAGCACGTTTGTCTAGCAACAGAAAGAAGGAGGAAGGCGGCGCAAGCAGTGGCGAAGAGTCCTGTCCCGACGGAGCCGCGCGCGAGACGCCTAGACCACCCAGCGATATTGATAGCCAGGTCTGATATAATTTTTTTTTATATTCCATATTAAACTTCTTATGGCACAGTCAGTCTCAAAAATATAAATACATCGACAGTAATTTATTTAATTTTCTACAATCTATGTTCCATAATATTAGGTTGACGTAGTCTCTTTAAAGTTAAGAGACGGTTATACGTCAACCTATTGTGCTCTTTATTTATATTATGTTACGGATTAATGTTCTATGCAAGTATTTTTACTTCAAAGGTTTTGTAAACGCGATTGTGCTTTATTTATATTAAGTTACGGATCAATGTTCTATGCAAGTACCTATTTTTACTTTAAATGTTTCGGAAGTATTATTTTTTGTAAACGCGATTGTGCTCTTTATTTAGATAAGGTTACGGACCAATGTTCTGTACAAGTATTTTTCTTCCATCAAGGCGATCTTGTTCAAGTTTTCACTTCTGTCGGCACTCCCGGAGTGTGACCACTTTTTTTTTTGTATATAACAAACAACAATTCTATGTTTATGTGCAGATATCGCTGCCTCGCTCGTACACTCTGCCGCGCGAGTTCCGCTACTGGCGCCGACGGCCGCGGCTACGAGACGCGCATGTGCCCAGCAATAATAGCAGTGATGGTGAGGAACTTTTGACTCTTACATTCACACACACACACACAAATTATATTCTTAATAGCTTGGCATCTATGATGGAGATCACGTCATGTCTCGTTTCCTCATTCATTATCTTCTAAAGTACTGTAAATGCGGTAACTTTTTTTTGTGGGAAATTATCAAATAACTTCTCCCGCTCTGTGCGGAGCGGGAGGGCGTGTCAGACTTTTACTGACTAAAACCCACCCGTGTTCCTTCAGTTGCCATGTTGCCGGGGGCCACGGTCTCTCTTTCGGACTTTCCCACAGCCCCGGCAGGCATCGGCCCTCAGTATCTAAGTATCAAATCTATTAAGTGCGTTCATCCAAAAAGTTGGCAACGTCGCAAATAGCTGTCAAATTTTTACCTGTTTTGTTTTTTGGCAACATTCTGTATGAAAGTAATAAATATGGCTACTACTACAACTAGTGAACTAGAATATTAAAATAATTAATTGCAATTATAACACTGAATTTGATTAGTAACCGTTTTAGGTTGAAAAGTTTCCAAATCCTTTTTTTACCTCTAAAACTAAAAATTCGGTGTTACGATATTAATTATTGCATTTCATAATCAATATTTTAGTTCACTAGTTAGCCATATTTCTTATTTCCATACAGTAATATCACTAAAATAGCGAAATATTTGTCAGCTATTTGCGACGTTACCCACTTTCTGCATAAACGCTCTTAAACATGAACCTTGAAAACATTACACTCCTTTTTGGGCAGTCGTGTAAAAATGTAATGTGACCACATCGAAATCGCTTCAGTAGTTTAGAGGAAAAGGCAACACTTTTCAACTGGTGTGAGTTGAGTTTTAGTCTCAAGTCACACCTGCACGCGTAGCATGACCACCGTAGAAACGGGTTTTGTCGACGGAAGAATAGACAAAATGACAGATTGTGATTGTTTATCTGTCATTTTGTCTATTCTTCCGTCGACAAAACCCCTTTCTATTGTTGTCATGCTAAGCGTGCAGTTGAGTAGTGTAACCTAACCTAACTGAAGTCACTGAGTCCGGAATTGAAAGAGTACAGATTTATGAATCCCCGGATATTTATTGGTATTCCGAATTTCGCCGGAGACGTGCAATATTGGACAAGTAATTGTGTCTCAATTTGGGAGCAGCAGTGGACTGCGATAGGCTACGTTGATTTATTGAGTCAAGGGTAGCTGTTAATTTCTGAGTGGAGCCAAAATATGAAGTAGGTAACCTCTTTAGGGATCTCGGGCAATATGGCCACGACCACGACCAGTGGCCGCAGCGACCAGGTAAACTATAGAAACCGATACGAATCGCGCACTTGGTCGTAACGGCCAACTAGCCGCACACCATACAATAGCTCTAGACGGCCACGACTGGCCGGAGTCGTGGCCGTCTAGTGCGCGAGATCCCTTATTGTAGTTAATGGATTCAGGCGTGACCTTGCGGAAATCCATTATAAAATACAATATTTAGTAACATGTTGCGCTTAGCTATTTCTAAAGAGCCATCAAAAACTCCTTAAAGCCATGCCTTGTCTTGCCATGTTTTGTCTCTACATCACCCTAAGGTTGACTGGTAGAAAATGCCTTAGGCATTAAGTCCCCTTTGTACAGTATTTTTTTTACTTGTGCATAAAGTTTTAATAAATAAATAAAGAAATCGACGTGTTTCACCTCTCAACGAGGCATCCTCAGGATGACACCGAGCGCTGAACGCAGACTGGCTGTCTCGTCATCCTGAGGATGCCTCGTTGAGAGGTGAAACAAGTATCGATTTCTTTAAGGAGTTTTTATGGCTCTTTAGAAATAGCTAAGCGGAACAGATTACTAAATATATCCACGTCTATTGTATCCCTTATTGTTTCAAAAAGTATCTGATGAAAATGTAAACAAATGGATCAGAACGTACCCGTAGATGTCAATGTATAGTGCCACTTACAAATTCAGTGCTTTGATTTTATTATTTGAATACTTTAACCTGAAATTCAACCTAACTTTAAATCGCATTAAAGATGTTTTCCCTTTGACAATTTGGAGTAATTTTATAACCTCAATTTTCGTCGATATTTTTCCAATTACAATTTAATAATATTATTCAAACAATAATTGCTGGAAACAGACCATAAGTTGCTAGCCATAGAAAAGAAGAAAAATCACAGAAAAAAAACTTCCAACTCCCCGTAGGTGATGTAGACAGCGCAGATGACAACGACAGCTCGCACCGCTCCAACTGCTCCGCGGCCTCACAGCTGCAGAGTACGTGCGAGTACTACCGCCCCGACATGTACTCCTGCGCAGACCGCCGCCCGCGCCGCATACACGCCTTCCGCAAGCAACCCGCCAAGCCTGAGACCAAGCTGTAGTATAGCCCGGTTACCAGGTTGTCACAAGCAAAGGTTAGAAGAAGACTACTGAAATTATGACAGGTCAATGTCATGTCTCCTGACAGATGTTGGCTGCGGCAGCTAATCTGATCACTCAGCTAAGTAGCCTATCAATGCACGCTTGTCAGGGAGAGTATGTTTGACCATGTGACCTCAATGAGGAATCTCTTATTTAGACTGGTTTCACAGCTGTCCGAGAGACCCGTACGGGCTCCCGAAATAGAGACACACGAGAGGCGCTTAGAACATTGTTTCACAGCGACGCAGATTGGTCCGTACGCGAGACACTCCGGGTACAACGCTAGCAACCGTATCGTACTAACTCCCTCGTTTCAGAGCACTGCGGGCGCTACCCGTACGGATCTCCCGTGTGCGGGTCTCCCGGACAGCTGTGAAACCAGCTTTGCACTTGTATGTAACAGTTTTGAAATTTGGTAATAAACATTGATGTTAATGTTTTTTTACTAAAGAAATGGAACTGATGAAAATGTAATATGCCTAAAACATTAGGCAAAAAATATTTAGTAGTGTGTACTAACAAGAAATTAATATTTTGTATATTCAAATAGTCAAATATTGTACATACTAACTTTTGTAGTAGTCCGTCCGTTATGGATCTCGATGTTAGTTCATAAGCTAATAATTCTCATGTAATTGTAAACATTGTATGTTAAGTTTAATTTAAATGTAACATACCTTGTATTATTGTATGATAGTGTATATTAAACTAATAGACTGCAGGAGGGGAGAGTGGAAATAAAACAATACAATCAATCGTTTGTGTTTTATTGATTTGGGATAACCAACCATACATAATAATAATATTATCTAAAAGTAAGCGTTGAGACAATCATATCACTATGTCATAATTATCTCTACACATTACATCAAGAAAAATCACATTAATTATAAAACTATATTACAAGGGGAAATAATAAAGCTTCCGAAAATTTGTGGTTGACAATACTAAATTTCCAAAAAAAAAAACAAATTTCCAAAAAAAAAAACTAAACTTCCGAAAATAAATACAAAGTTTCCGAAAAGTCAATATGTTGTGCTACAAAAGTTAGTGACAGAAAAGAATCGCTGCAAAACCACGTACGTCTGCCCTACCCCTAGAGTGTAATTAAAGCCCGCGTAGGCGCGGCCCGCGATCTGAGGAGCACCTGTTCCTCGGGGCGAGGAGGCCCACGAGGTTAGGAGCACCTGCTCCTCAGCTCGCGGGCCGCCTCCACCTGATTTTATGAGGTTTTGTGAGCGTTAAAACCATCTGCGACGATAAGCTCGCGTGGGACCGCCGGAGACTCGCAGCGCCGTAGCCTCGCAGCGCTGGAGCCGTGACAGAAACCATGCCTGCTGCATATTGCATGGTCGCTTGCATGCTGCATGCATAGTGTATGCTTATTTGCATGTTTAAAAAATATTACGTTAGCAAATCTGTATTGATTTTTCGGAATTTTGAGTATTTTATTCGGTCGTTTCTTTATTTGTATTCGCACATAAGTTGTCGGAAAATTTGTATTTATAGCAGTAAATTTCATATTTTGAGTAAGTATGCATATTTTTTTTTTTTCGGAGCTTTTATTACTACCCTATTACAAGTAAGGCCAGACGACCCGCAATTTCACGACATACTTTTTGCAACACAAAATTGTATGATATGGGCACGGTTCGAAATAAAAAGTTAAGGAGTTGCAACTATGATTCTTCAATTCAGCTATACGATATATATCGTTATCTCAACGCACAAAATGAACGTCGCCTGTAAGAGACCTACCTGAAAAAACGCTCATTGGGTTATTTTCTCTGCGCTACTAAAACCCGCTTCGAGTGGCAATAAACAAAATCAACTTTATTTACACATTGGGTAAAGTTGATATTTGCTATTCCTTTTTTTCGTGGCCGTCGGGTAAGAGGCTCGAGCGCGCGGGGAGACGGCGATCAGAGAAGGGAACTGAACATTGGACATCGCACAACCCTGAGCAATAAAATGCTGTTCAAGATCTAGGGTTGCTCATCGCCAATGCGGTTTACGAATAGAGATTATCGAATATAGACAAAAACAGGTCACCTCTATGAGTGAACGCATTGCGCCGCGTCGCCGCTCGGCCGAACCCACACCTACGTTAGCGTCACCCCGACATCGGCCACAAGTTACATTCAAACAATACCAAATGCAGCACCTAAACTTATATGCTATCCTGTACTGTCAGTATCGTATCGTATACAGTACCTAATCAAAATGTTTCTCATGTCACAAAAAAAAACACAATTTGGAAACACTTATTCTACTTAATCTAGAACTAAAAAATAAATAATACTGTGCATAAATGCCAAACTGGCCTAGTTTCAATCAGGTACAAAAATATACATCTCTAACTTAAAAAAAAAAACTGGCATTCTGGGAATGCCGACATAAGTAAAAACATTTAAAAAAATCTGCACCGCAGTAATCAACGCGTTGATGTCTTTTACTCCACGGTGTCGGTAACAGGTCGCACAATCAATGGTTTAGTCCCATCTCAAAAATGCCCAACGCGCTTAAAGCTGTTTTCTCTTATAAAAATGATGTTGATGATTAATTTTGCTATAGATATGTTCTGTCTCTATGTCACCTCAACACGTTCAGTGCCGGGAGCCCTCCTGGAGGGTTTACTGAAGTCGCATATGGGATGCCAGGAGCCCTCGCAGAGGGCTCAATTTAAATGCAGGTTTTTCTGCGAATTCGGCATTATAAACTGTGAAAATAAAATCAGATGTATATTTTAACAAGATTTCAAACCTAATGTCGGCGACACTCCACGAGGGTTAACTTTAGCGCAAACGTAATGCCGGTGACCCTCCTGGAGTCAACTTGCAATATGCATGGCGGCATGGCGTGTGAGCTCTATGAAAAATGAGTGGAGTCGAAAGTTAACGAAAATAAGGGTCTGCAAAAAAACCTGAAGATTTCTAATGCTTGTGAAGATTATAAGCAGTAAATAAGCATGAATACCTCGTAATCTTGCCTTAAATTTGTCTTATTATTGTGGGGTAGAAATAAATACATATATAATAAAACTTAGTTGGGAGTGTTACGACGCTCTATTTCTTCCGCAATTTTCTGTCCACAAGAGGCTATAACAGATCCTAATCTTTCGGTAGTCGCTCCGAAACTGTTCAAAATTTCGACAGACTTCAGATTGATCTGTAGTCTCCCTTCCTCTATATTAATAAGCCGCTCTATCGCTGTGTGTGGTCTAGTTCTTATAGCTCGGGCTCTGGTGCGCCGGCTTCGCCTCGCAGCCCTTCTAGCTGTAATAACATACATAACACATCACTACAATGTTCCCACTAATAAGACTCAGGCCTCCTGTGTGAGTGAGCGAGCCGTATAGCCCGGGGTATTTAGGACGAATTTTAGTCTAACTTTGCAAAAATATAAAACATGTTTGATAGTATCCAGCGAGAAGTTCTCCCCCAAGAAATCTTGCCTAGCAGTGGGACAGTATAGGCTAAAGAAAACAAAAAACCGGCCAAGTGGGGACGAATTTATCCCAAATACAAACTTAACATTGTAGATGAAATACATATTCTCCCATATATTCCAACTGCAAATATAAGTTTGTATGCACAATATTGAGAGATTTACCATGTCATTTTAAGACCATAGACTTCTTATAGGTTTTCCTGTAATCTATGAGTAAAGAACCATTCTCTGTATTTTTTTCAAAATTTTAAGTCCAGTAGTTTCGGAGATAATGGTAAATTTTCATAGAATTTCTTAAATATCTTTAAAAGTATTTATTTTAAAATTATATAAAAAAAATATTTAAGATCCTTGAAAAAAGCCCTTTTATTTGATGTCATATGGTACTGTTAGCAAAACTTTTTTTTTCTTGTTTGCCCCCAAAAGTGACCCCTATATTCAAAATTCATTTATTTACATTACACGTCCGTGTTTGGGTTACAGAAATACATATGTGTACCAAATTTCAACTTAATCGGTCCATTCGATTCGAAGTAAATTGGCTGTGACAGACGGACAGACAGACACACGAGTGATCCTATAAGGGTTCCGTTTTTCCTTTTGGGGGTATAGAACCCAAAAGAAGAATATACATATTCACTTTGAAACAAGATCAACAATATTGTTTCAGCAACATGCTTCTTTGTTGCTGGCAACATGCGAATGTCCCAAATTCATGATGTAATATTATTATTTGATGTGAACTTAGTTTCCAAGGAATATGTCGCTTAAAACTGCTTGACTTACCTGAAGAAGCAGCCAATCGGCTTGCAGACGACTCTTCTTTAATTTGCGGTACATTGCCTGAGGATTCTGGGTCCAAATCGTCTTCAATTTCGACAGCTTGCTGAGCAGCTTCTTGTGTTTGTGCGGTCTATAAAATCATTAATAAGGCTGGTTGTACACACACTTTTTTCGCCGTAAAAATGACTACGGTTAATTGGCCGATCGTAGGCACGGTCATCAATGTTGTAGGTATGGACCACTATGAAAGTTTGTTGATGGCCGCGCCGCGTTTACCCACGTCGTTTCTTACAACAGTGTTGCAGTCTATGGGAGTCTGTCGACGGCACCACGTTTTCGCGGCGGCAATTATTGCGTTACTTGGTCGGTGGCCGCCACGAGTGGTCAGTAGCCGCCACGAGTGGTCGGTGGCCGCCACGAGTGGTCGGTGGCCGCCACTAGTAATCGGTGGCTGCTACAATTTGTAACGAATACAAAGCGAAGGGTGGCCGCACACGGGCCACACGCGACAGCCACAAACGCTGCCACAAGAGGCAAGAAACGGCCACAAAAGTAGCTGAAGCGCGCGACAGCCACTTGTGGCCGATGGTCGACACTTGCGGTCGGTGGTTGCTACTTTTTTTAACCCAGGCATGCAGTATCATAATGGACTCGGACGAAGAAGGTTTAATTGCGCTACTTTTAATAAAAAGACGTCGTCGTAGAAGACGAAAACGTAGTTATTGGATACATCCAATTTTAACGAATGTACACAAATGCAACGAACATTTCGATAATCTTCTAAACCATCCAAAAAAGATTTTCAAACATTTTCGTTTAAGTATAGATACGTTTTGGGAACTACATGCTCTATTATATGCTGAATTAAAGCACCACGACACCAACATGCGGAAAAGCATCGCACCTGCGGAAAGACTAGCTATCACATTAAGTTAAGTGGAAATAATCACTAGCATAAAACTCCACAGAACGCTATAATAAAATAATCTACTTATACTTTATTTATAATCACTACTTATAATTATTATAACTGCGTATTAAAATCTAGGCCGTATTTTTAGCGGCGGCGCACGCCAAAATAGCGTGCAGATGGTAGATTTTTTTCCTATTTATTTGACACTTGTCTTTATATTTGGGATAATATAAACAATATCTTTATAAATTATAGCCTGTTCTGATGTGTAAGCCACATTATTGTAAAGTTTCATCAAAATCCATTCAGTAGTTTTTGCGTGAAAGTGGAACAAACATCCATACATCCATTCTCACAAACTTTCGCATTTATAATATTAGTAGGATTTCTGATAGTTCACCCATGGGGCACAATTGCATTGTTTATTCTACTAGAGAATAGCTAGTTAACAAATAAAACACGTAGGTATTTGTATTTATTTATTGTGTGTTTATTATAATTTGGTATCACTCGTCATCATCACGGAACATGTCTTCGATAACAGAACTGTTGTCCATAGACTGGTCAGAATAATATGAATGAGTTGGAGAAGGCTGAATTATAGGTGAAGACGGGATAGATGTAGAAGCGTTTTGTGTAGAGTATGACATGTCAAGCATAGACTTGTCGGAATAATGTGAATGAAGTGGAGAAGGCTGGGCAGATGTAGAAGCTTTTTGTGTAGAGTGTATGTTGGCATTTCCTGAAGAATAACCATAATATTGTGCCGAATAGGTTTCATAATTTTGATTATGCGTGTACTTTTTAATTAACTGTAATATTTCTGATTGAAAATCAAGTTTACAATTTTCGTCAATTTTTTTTATATGTGGAAGCAGCGACATCAGAAATTGCTTATCGGGGTAATTTTGGTCGCTTTGGTCGCTTATTTGATCATGTTTACGTTTAAAATTTTCCGAAAGTGTTCTGAGAATTTCATTTTCTGATTTTTCGGCCCTTTTTATATTAATGTTTCTGTTTATTTTCGGGCGAGGTGTTTCCACATCATTAGTCGGTCTTCACCCGTGTTCCTTCGGTTGCCCTGTTCGATTTCCCTATCGGTTTTCTTCGAACCCCCGGCAGGCATTGGCCCTAACGGACCCCGTCAATTCTGCTGACATCTCTTTGAGGCGCGCGTGGAACACCACGCGCCGTCGACCCGGGCTTGGTCCTTATCGGACGGCGAGCTACCCATTGCTCACCGTCCGCAAGCCCGCGCCTACGGTGGCCGGAAATCGGCTCGCGATTCCCGCCCCGGGCGTCTCCTCCTGCGGCGGTGAGGGCGCGAAATTTGCCTCTCCCTCACGCGTTCCGCCTCCTCCTTCGCGAGCATTACCGCTTCGCAGAAGGAGGTGACGGCCTGCCATTTCCTCTCGCTCCGTACCATGGCCTGAACCAGGGCCGGACGCGAGAGATCACCGCCGCCGATCGCCTCCACGAGGACACGGCGTTGCTCCGCCCAAGCCGGGCAGACCTCCACCGTATGCTCCACCGTGTCCTCAGGCCGATCCACACAATGGTGACACCCGGGTGTTTCCTCCCGCCTTATCCTGAACAGGTACCTCCCGAAGCACCCGTGTCCGGTGAGGACCTGCGTCAGGCGGAAGGTGAGGACGCCGTGACGCCTCTCAAGCCACTCCTCAAAGAGGGGTCTTATCGCCGCAATTGTGGCGTGCCCAGCGCGGGGTTGCGACAATCGCACTCTCCATGACGCCATGAGATCCCGCCGGAGCTCTGTCCGCTGTGCCGCGATTTCTTGCGGCATCGGAGTTAAGCCCCGGCGTTTCGCCTCCTCGCGTCACTCCCAGATGTGCGCGAGGACTTTTGCCTCCAGATCCCATGGCGGTAATCCGGCAAGGAGGCTCGCCGCCTCGCAGGAGACCGTGCGGTATCCTCGGGCCAGCCGGATGGCCATGACCCTCTGGGACGCGCTCAACCGGCGGGCTGGCCGCAGCCTCAATGAACGCGCCCACACCGGTGCCCCGTAAAGGGCCATGGACATCATTAGTCGGTCTCACTTCTTTTAAGGAATTCAAGAAAGATAGATTATTGAAATAAATGTACTGTTTGCTGCTTGTTGCTGCCGAACCACTCGCAACGTTCTTGTTTTTTTGCATTTTCTCTATTAAAACTGTCACGAAGACTCTTCCACTTCCTCTGTAATTTAGTTACTGTAACAACAAAAAAATATAATATACTTCACTGTTTCAGGTATCTAGGAACTGGATGCTCGTTTGAGGATTTTGAACTCTCTTACCACCGTGGGGCCTCTACAGCAAGGAAAATAGTACAAGAAACATGTCAACTAATTTGGAACTATTTAAAAACCGTTTGTATTCCAGAACCGACCCAAGACATGTGGAATGAAATTGCCAGCGGATTTCTTCAAAATACTAATTTTCCTAATTGTTTAGGCGCCATAGATGGGAAACATATAAGAATTATTCATCCATTCGATACCGGCTCCTTGTACTTTAACTATAAAAATTTTTTTCAATACCTAGTACTTCTAGCAACTTGCGACTCGAATTAACTTTTTACGTTCGTGGATGTTGGGGCATACGGTAAAGCATCCGATTCTACAACATTTAGAGAAAGTGAACTGTGTAATACTAATAAAATACACAGAAATACATTAAATATCCCCTCACCACGACAGGTCGGTAATCGACAACCATTGAACTATACATTTGTTGGTGATGAAGCATTTGGCCTCAGTGAAAATATGATGAGGCCATATGCTGGGAAATATTTGGACTTAGACAAAAAAGTTTTCAATTATAGGTTAAGCCGTGCCAGACGTTGCATTGAGTGTACCTTCGGCGTACTAGCAAACAAATGGAGAATATTACATCGCCCATTAAACACTTCTGTTCATTTCTCAGAAGACATTGTGAAAGCTTGTTGCATTTTGCACAACTTTATTCGCAAAAAGGATGGTTTAAATTTTCGTGACACTTTGAAAATAGTGGGACTCGAAAATATACAAAATACAGGCTGGCCAGTAACACGAGCGTCTACTGGAAGAGATACGTTAAAAGATTATTTTATGAATGAAGGAGCAATACCGTGGCAAGAAAATAGAATATAAATATATGGTTTTATATTATTTTATTAAACTTACCTTCAATGTTCTTTTCTTTGGCAGTTTTATTCGAAAAATTTCCTACAAACAATTCGCAGATTTCTTCCCAGGCCTTCACTTTTTCTCCTCTATTACTATAACTATCACTTTTTGAATCCGAAATCGCAGGACGGGATTGTATCTCTGATATAAATATTTCTATATCCATATTTATCTACCTATATGAACCACAGACTACGTGCGTGCGTTACCGTCGGCTGTAACAGGTTAACTGAGGTAAGGGAGAGGGGCGCGGAATAGCGCGAGTGGCGTGTGGTGGCTTTTTGTGTCGGCGTTTAGTAGCCGGTGCGGGCCACAAGAAGCAAGCTGCGACGATTTGTAGCGTGTGGCCGCCACCGGCGCCAACCGTGTGCGGCGAGTCCATATAAAATGTATGAAAATTACAGGAAATATGCCAGTGGCGGCGTTTTGTGTTTTGTAGTTGTGGCCGGTGGCCCGTGTGCCCTGCGAAGCCTTAGATTCAGATCAATGTATGGTTTGCCGTGTCAACAAGCTCATAGTATTATTCTGCAACGCGGCTAGCGCGCCGTACCATAAATAAACCGTGCCGTGTACTACCGGCCTAGAGAAACAAAAACTTACCGAAGTCGACTCAGCTGGTATTACTACATTTCCGGATCCTTCCAATAAAATAATCATTCGTTCCATCATCTTTGGTGGGTACTGTTGGAGGACTCCGCCGCAAGCGCCAGTTCCAGATTTCGTACCGGCTATAATGTGATTCAGATGACTTCTCAATACACCCCAAAACTGAAAATATTTTTTTTGACAAATCTTTATTGTAATGGCCAATCTATACTATACATATAAACATCATTGTTAGTCTGTTTGTCACTCGAATGCCATTCGATCGATTAAGCAGTTAAGGTAACTCATCAACATTAAGCTATGCTACGCTGAGCTGTGCGGTTTTCTATTTAGTCAATAAAAAAACGGATGTGTAACGTTTGAAATAATAACAAAAGTTCATCATATGACCTAATTTCATTTAATATGTATACTTTTTTAATATGAGATGAAATGATATAGGTAATGAATTATCGATATAATTTTATTTTACCTAATGTTATATGGTATAACGAACATTTTCTAAAATGCACATTTGAATTTAATATTCAATTGGTATAATATTCAGTTATTATAATATTCAAAATCTATAAGTAACGTTTCATATCATTTAGAAACGTCGTCATTTGGGTTATGTTAGAACAGTTGACCATTAACGCGCGAAGGCGAGCGAGCGAAGCGAGCGTGCCGCGGCAGCGGCCGTCGAGCGCCAGACCCCCTCTATTGTTGGTGAATCACTTGGGTTTGATGAGGTTTTAATAAAAAGGAATTTTAGTAAAAAATTTGTAAATATGAAAATTAGGTCAACTGAACGTTTTAAACAAAGAGCGATATAAATTGATTTTTTATGAAATGAACGCTATACTAAATGTAATTAGAGCAAAAGAAGGTTATAGGAAATATAACATTAGATCACATGAAATTAGGTTATTATTTGTTTTTATAGCATATGAAAATTATATCATGTGAACGTTATTTCAAGTGATATTATACTATCTGTTATTATGCCATATATTACACACCCCAAAAAAACGTGCTGTGCTATGCTTTGTTTCGAAAACAACAGGGGTCACGCGATACGTACTAACACGACAAGCACAGCACAAATCGCACAGCTCAGCGGTTTGAACAAAATACATAGCACGAGAAAGTTAGCTTTGCTTAGCACAGTACAGCGCAGCATAGCACATTATTGGACACTGGAAAGATATCGTTTGCGCAATTGTCAAAAAGGTTGGGCTGCGTAGCGCGACAGGGTTCAACTAGTCAATGATAAAATTATAATTTTATTGCAACAAGGCCGAACAATATTGTTCGTTTGGATAGCATACTTACTTCTGCCCAAGAGTCGCCGCTTCTATTTGCGCCTCCCATCAAATTTAATTCATTCGCTATAGCTTCCCATTTCTGGGTCGCATGATCTGTCCTTGCAGCTATCTCTGGATGCTCCTCAAGAAATTTTACCAACTTCTCCATCTGTTTAATGGTTGGCTCCAAGTTTATAGTCTGGAAGTAAAGTCACCGTATTTATTTATTTATTTAATACTTCAAGCACACAAATGTACAGAGGCGGACTTAATGCCATAGGCATTTTCTACCAGTCAACATTTGGGTGATGCAGACACAAACAGTGGTAGGTACAATAGCGAGAATTGTGGAATAAATATTTATTTAAATATAAAGATACACAACATAAGATACATATAATAAATATAAACAAAAATAAATACACATAAAAATACTAAAAACAAATAAGACAAACAATGGGAAAACATTACCGTTGTGATGATACTGCCTGCCAGCTTCTTGCGAATGTGCTCGCGAACTTTAACTTTAAAAGATAATCGGTTGGTCGCTATCCTGATTTCCTGGGGGAGCGCATTCCACAGAGAGATAGACTGAACGAAGAAGGAAGAGTGAATGAAGTCTGTGCGGTGAGTGGGACATTGAAGACGATTGTGAGATGAACGTAGATTTCTATTGTGGTTGTCGCAAATGTACTGAAAGTGCGGGGCTAGATAACTAGGGGAAGAGGGAGAGTCAAGAAATGAAAACAAGGCGGTCAGCGCCCTTTGCTCTCTGCGCTGGCGTATGGACAACCACTTTAGAAAAACCACTTTACGGTAAATAATTTGGTACTTAATGAGAAAAAAACCAAATGCATTAGATTTAAATTACTGAATGTTAGAAGTAGCGAATGCGACATCATATTGAATGGAGAAAAACTGGAATTTATTCATCAAACAGTTTTCCTGGGAATCACGCTAGACGAGAAATTACAATGGGGACCTCATATAACATCTCTTGCGGGGCGGCTAAGCTCGGCCGCTTATGCTGTTAGAAAGATAAGACAGTTAACAGATGTAGAAACCGCGCGTTTGGTCTATTTTAGCTACTTTCACAGTATTATGTCATATGGCATTTTACTGTGGGGTCGGGCTGCTGACATTGAATCCATCTTTATTTTACAAAAGAGGGCTGTCAGAGCCATTTATAATCTATGTCGTCGCGAATCTCTCAGGGAACTATTTAAAAAGATTAATATTATGACGGTACCTTGCCAATTCATCTATGAAAATATTATGTATGTAAGGAAAAATCTGCATCTTTTTAAGAAAATAAGTGATAGACATAATTTTAATACTAGAAATAAAGATAAAATAGATCAACCATTTTTCAGATTATCCAAAGTACAAACATCTTTTATGGGGTACTGTGTTAAATGTTATAACAAAATACCTTGTGATATATTACAATTAACTGAAAGAAAATTTAAAACGCATATTAAAAGTACTCTTTGTAAACAAGCATATTACAAATTAGAGGATTATATCCTAGATAAGAATGCTTGGAAACGTGCTGGTCTAGCTCCATAGGACAATTTTGAGTCTAGACAAAATCAAACTGGTTGCTAATTTAATTGTGTAATTAAATATTACTACATTTTTTTTTTTTTTTTTACATTATGTGATTACTTGAACTCACACACTGACGAATTAGTATCACTTGTAATTTTTTTAGGAATATCGTATAGGTTTTACAATGCTTGTAAATATGTGAACACCATGTATCCATTACATAATTATTTTTTCTATCATTGCTTCATTTTTATTTTTACCTATTGTGGTATATAAATCTTATTCCAGGTGCATCGTTTTCACATATAATTATATAATTAATGTATACAAAATATTGTAAAACATTTTAAAAGAGTAACGGTGGAGTTTCTTGCCCATTCTTCTCCATACGAAAACTACCCTTTGGAAGGGGCGACTAGAATCAATTCTATTTTTTGTTTTTGACGTTCAAAAGTGCCTTTTTGTGCCTAATTGAAATAAATTAATTTTCTAAGTCCTTTACGTCAGTGCTAAAAGGAACGATCGAACCATTGAAGAGAACTGCTGGCAAGGTTGTACCATCCACCTTGCTAATACCGCGAGGACTGCCAATGATGATCGCCTGACACTTCGTAGGGTTTACGGCTACACCAAATCTATTAGCCCAGGTTTTTATGGCTATCAAGTCCCTATTTAATTTGTCGATAGCGTCAGGTAATTCATCAACCCTTCCCCGACAGTACAACTGCAAGTCATCTGCATACAGATGATACGCACACTGAAGTTCGGAAGTTATAAGATTAATAAAAATAGAAATCAAAAGTGGAGAAAGTATACCACCTTGAGGAACGCCAGTTTCCAAATCACACCAGCATGAAGAAGAATCCCCAACATGAATAGACTGCTGACGTTCCTGAAGGTAAGAGGAGAACCATTCCAGTGCTTCGGGAGAGACCATAAGATATGAGAGAATGGCTAACAGGATATCGTGACTGACGGTATTAAAGGTATTCGAGAAATCAACCAACACTAGACAAGTAACAATAAAAAGTTAGTAACAGTAAAAAGTTTGGTGTCTTCCAGTCCTGCCCTTATATCGCCAGTCACTTTAAGAGAGCGGAAGTAGTGCTGTGCCCCAGGCCTGAACCCAGATTGAAGAGGACTAATAACCATATTAAAAACTTTTACGCATGATAAGCCAAAACTTACCTTTACGGAAAACCGAGATCGAAACAAATTGTGATTGATCGTGTATTACGCAATTAGGGTATTGGTTAAGCTACGTTTGTCGCGGTTGGTCCGTGGATGGGTGACCATCTTTACCCCTCCGTGCCTCGGAAAGCACGTTAAGCCGTTGATCCCGGCTGTCATTTGAAGATCTTTGACAGTTGTTACGGGTCGTCAAAGCTCGAAAGTCTGACAACCAGTCTTACTAAGGGGTATCGTATTACCCAGTACCTGGGTTGTGGAGGTCAGATAGGTAGTCGCTCCATGTAAAATACTGGTATTCAGCTGCATCCAGTTAGACTGGAAGCCGACCCCAACATAGTTGGGAAAAGGCTAGGCAGATTGATTAAAGGATATTCGATCCCTGTCTTTTTTTCATATTTTGTTAATTTTGAATCTAACAATATCAATATTATCATTCATATACGTACAGTGGGTGGCTGCCCGTCCCCCATGTTCATGTTCATGTCACTTGTTGGACTCCTCAATGCTCCGTCTCGGCTAGTAGACCTGCTGCTTAGCCGACGGATGCCTTCTTAGCTATGCATGTAACACAACATGAACATAAATGATGGCCTGATAAATCAGGTGACCGGCTTGAATAGGGACAAACTTTGAAATGAATTTTGACTTTGAATTAGTATAGTTTGTAGCCAACAAGCACTCGTTACTTACTTAATTCTTTACTAAATAATTTTGTACAATAAGAACTCTAAAGTGTACATTATAATAATTATAGTTACTAACTTAGATTTTATAACTTGGAGTTTTTATTGGCAACTAACTATACTACATAAACGTTAAAATCTCTTTCAGAGTTTAGCCTCCATTATCTATATCCCTAATTACCCCATTTTATGAACAACAATACTATCCCTAAAAGGCTTGCATCCAAAAATTTGCCGGAGTAACTACCTACCCAACTAACAAAAAAAAAAAAAAAAAAACAACCGATTTCCAAAAAAACAGTACAAAGTCAAAAATAACTTAATTTCGGAAGTCGGTGTCTTTGGTTTTGAATTTTCGTTTTTTGCCACCAACTTCCGAAATTAAGTTATTTTTGACTTTGTAGTGTTTTTTTGGAAGTCGGTTGTTTTTTTTTTTGTAAAAAGTTTTTATTTTTCACGTTTTAGTTGTGGTACCTACCCCACACAAATTCGAATACCACTACCTGCTATGTAAATGACAGTGACAGGAAGTTATCATATCATCTACATACTAAGTGGGGAAAAAATACGTATAATTGAAGCTAACTCAAAAACTGCCCAAGCAAAGTTTATAAAATTTATATGGGACCAACTCTGAAGTATAGAGTAATCGCGTAAAAAAAAAAAAAAAAAACATACAGACGAATTGAGAACCTCCTCCTTTTGGAAGTCGGTTAAAAATACATATTATAAGAGAAAGAATAATGTCCCATTACGTAATGGATCATTAACGCTAATGATTTCATAAATTTAATGATGTTGCACAAAACAACTTCAGCTAATGTTAATACAGTCAATTGCTTCAGTTAATAGAATGAAGAGAACAAAGCTACAAGATGACCCACGCCACCCAATGCACAATTTTAACCCAGTCGCTTAAAAGCTCCAAAAAAATTATTGGGTGCGTGAGTCCAGCCGATGGTCTCCTGGCCTCCATGGCCTCCACAGAAAGATGTGATCTTTGGCAAGAACTACTTAAACTACTAAGCCTCCTGTACCCTAATTGCGTAATCCACGATCAATCACAATTTGTTTCGAGTTGATACAGATTGCTAATCCATTGCTTCATAAGTTGGAAAAAAAAATCTGCTCAACAACGTAAATAACGCAATGAATGTTGTTGAACTGTCAAAATGAAACAAATTAGTCATAATCGTTTACGAAAATAAGTTACGGAATTAGGGTACTGGTCCTCATCTCTGCACCGAACCATCAGAGACCCTCCCATCCGGGCACAAGTTACCGTGGCCTACTTAGAAAACCATAGACTTTGTACCCAAGTAGGTCGTAGCAAGGACAACCTTCACAGGTGAGGGCTCATGGACGACTCAAACAAATTAAAAAAACTAAGAACATACTGGTGATATTTTTTACCGTCTTCAAATTTTTACAGGGTGTTCTACCCATAAATGTAAACAACTTTCAATATGGGAGCAAATCTGAAATCACGAAAAAAAAATCTGCTGTTTATACAAAAGTTCAATACCTACTTGACCAAAATAAATGAAACAGCAGATTTTTTTTTCGTGATCTCAGAGTTGCTCCCATAATGAAAGTTGTTTATATTCATGGGTCCCTAGAACCAGAACACCCTGTAAAAATTTGGAGACGAAAAAAAAAAAATATAAAATTATTCAGATTGTGATTGATCGTGTACTACGCAATTAGGGTGCTAGCAGGAAATCCCGGCGTCTGCAGCGTGGCACACCCACTGGGTCATCTTTGCACTAGGCTGAGCCAGGAGAGTACTGCGCTACTCCCAAGGAAAATTTAAAGACAAATTACAACTTAGACAAATTACAAATTGACCCACTAAAAAGCGAGAAATAAAAACTTTTTTACAAAAAGGAAACAACCGACTTCCAAAAAACTACTACAAAGTGAAAAATAACTTAAATATCGGAAGTCGGTGGCAAATAACGAAAATACAATACCACAGGCACCACTTCCGAAATTTAAGTTATTTTTTTGAAAGTCAGTTGTTTTTTTTTTTTGTAAAAAAGTTAATTTTTATTTTTATAGAATATACTTTTTTCATTTAAGGTTAATTTGTTTTGATGAAGGTAATAATAGGTAATTAAAATTATGGATAATATTAACACAGACCTGAATCAAATATTGTAAACAAAGGAAAGGAAACCTACATCTAAATATACATTGTTTTATTAATATGAAAATGGTCAATCATCATAGGGAATCATGGAATGAAAGAAAAAGAAAATTAGGTTATAAAATATATTTTGATTTCTTTATAATCCTGCCTTCTCCAGCGAGAAAATGCTATTTATAAGAGCAGTTCTTACAGAAGTTTCTACATTTGGTCCAGAATATAAAATATTATCACTTGATACATCAGGCTGAAAATCGTGGAGGGGTTCCACATCATCTAACTCAATACACATATTATGCAGCACTGCTGTAGCAACAATTACTTGAAGAAGCGTAGTGGTTTTCCTCAATGTTATGCCTTTCTCTAAGCATGGGAACCGCCGCTTCCATTCTACAAAGCATCTCTCCACAGTATTGCGAGTGGCAATTTGACTTTTGTTGTAGGCTTCTTCTGAGTGTGTTTGTGGTTGCAATACAGGGGTCAGTAAATAGTTTTTATTATAGTAGCCGCTGTCTCCTAACAATAAGTAATTTCTGTATGCACCTCTTTCAAAATCAGCACACAAATGAGAGTTGTTAAAAATGTTACAATCATGCACTGATCCCGGCCAGCGTGCAATGATATCCCTGATTTTTAGCTTCGCATCACATACCACCTGGACATTTATTGAAAAATATCCCTTTCTGCATCGGAAAATTTCTGCAAGGTTGCCACCTCTGCTTATAATTTTGATGTGTGTGCAATCTAGGGCTCCCACTACACGTGGAAATCCTGCAATTTCATAAAAATCTTCAGCAACCCTTCTGAATTGTTCCCTCTCTGGCATTCGAATAAAGACAGGTGCTAATCTAGCAAGCTTCAGAGTTACCTTCTGTACAATTCGGCAAACCGTTGATTTGTGGACATTGGTCAAATCACCTAATACTTGTTGAAAAGATCCTGTGGCAAAAAATCTCAGGCAAATCAGTAGTTGGGTTTTGCCATCGATGGCCTTATTTCTTTGGGTAATTGGCTCCAAATCAAGCTGGTCACATATTTGAATAGCTGCTTCTTTTGAGATTCTGTAACGGACACGAAAATCTTCTCCACTGTATTTTGAGAATATATCTTCTCTGTTTGGGATATGACGGCGACGACGGCTAAGATATTCTTCTACTTCAGACAATGAGGAAAGGCTCGACAAAGACATGTTGTATAATCCAGGAATGGCTAACTTTACTTTTTACCACTGCTTTTTAAATAAAAACTGAAAATTTGCAAACAAAATAATAAAATAACCACGAATTGACGGTTAATGTTGGGCTGATGGACCTTTCTTGACCCATTAAAATTGAACGCCCGAAATGAAGTTCCGGTCAGTGGGTCGTCTCGAATTAAAACGAAAGAACCATTAAAATCGAGACTAACGTTGCTTTCTGCAACAAGTTAATGGAAGATTAGTATTTATTTATTTATTGACAACTTTAAAAGTTGAAAGTTCGTTTCTGCAACTGGCTGTAAATGCAGTATTATCACATTCCCTTGCCTGCGACGACAAGCACAAAATAACAAGCTTTTCATAAGCCCTTTTCTAAGAACCTGAAGGTTTCTTGTTTTATTTTCTTCTACAGGAAGGTATTTTTAAGCGTAATAACTTACTTGATTGTAGAAAGCCAGCTACGCTGCGACCAGCAAACTCTGGAGAGTCTTGAAACCTGCGCAGCCTATGCTTTTTGTTTCGGAGGCAGCAGAAAATTAGAAATGTAATACTGTATTGATTTGATTGTGTTTTGAGTATTCAGTAGAGATGTGCTAGGAATAGTAATTACTTAACTGTCAATCAAATACCTAGTAACTGAATTCAGTTTTCAGCAGTGTTGCCAACTCCAAAAGTTCAAATTATCGAGATCCCACGTCGAAATTATCGTTTTTTGGGCAAAATTATCGGAAAAAAGAAAAATAAAAAAAACCGTAAGTGGTTAATTCAAATTGCTGTCAAAAGACAATGAAATGAATAATTTTATACTAGAGTCAAAGAGGAAGTAAATGCCTTTTTTTTCTTTTTTTTAGGTAGGGCATCTCGTAGTTGCCGCCTGAGATCATGACTACTTAACCGGGCTTTCCTGTGGGTGCCTTAAGCTACTACACTTAAAACCTCCAGCCAGGGGTTATTCAACTATTCTAATTAAAACTAGGTAAACACTCGCTAAGGGCACCCCCTGTGGGGTACGAACCTCGGCTTAGGGCGTCAACTGGAGGGAGGACATCAAGGATGGGACGGGCTGGATCAAAGTTTTGATCACGATTATTAGTCGGGGAATTTAAAGCTACGTGCTCAGTTGCAACAACTGCTGGCACCTCGTTATCGAACAAGGGTCGGGGGGAAGTATTATTTACTCGGGGACGCGGACAAAGGACCTCGGCGGCGAGGTCGGAATGACGGGAGGCGTCTGTTTTCGTACACTGTGCTGGTTGAAGTAAATGCCAAGTTTCACCACTAATGGCGCATGTTTTGTCATAGTTCTTAGAAGTTTTCTAGTTGATATTTTTGTGATTTCACTGTAAAATTTAATAAAAAAAACTAGAGAGGAAGAGATCTCTCCAAATTCAAAATTCAAATTCAAATTCTTTATTGCGAACTAAGGCCCGTATTACAGAACATCACTCAATACTCAAGCATTACTTAAATCTAGTTTCAATCAATCAAATGGCTTGAATCTAGTTTTAAGTAATGCTTGAGTATTGAGTGACGTTCTGTAATACGGGCCTAAGTGTACAACATTTTGAAGATGGTAACAATAGGTAGGTTCTTAGAACTTAGTTGCCTGTTAAGGCATTGCAATTAAATGGTTATAAAGACTGAATAAAAAAATAAAATAAAACATAAACATACTCAATATTCCAGTTAAACCTACATTTTACATTATATTATATTAATTATCATTATCATTACTCCCTTCCCTCTAGTTTTTTATTTAATTTATATACTTACTTGTGATGTTTTTTTAGCAAATCTTAAAATGATCGTACAGTAGACATTCATTATCGTACTACGTCGTACCATTGGCCAAATTATTGTACGCCCCCATAATTATCGTACGGGTTGGCAACACTGGTTCTCTACTGTTACCGTTTCACCGTTTACCACTGACGTATGTTCGTTCAAAACATAAACAATACTACTTGAGACGTTATAATGAAACCTGAGTAATTGTTTATTTAAGTGCGGTCGTAAATCTGTCACGGCCGTTGGACGCACCGGTGCGTCCGCGGTCCTTTACCGGTTAAATTTTATCAGATAATAAAATTTGTCGATGACTGGGAATTCCTCGGTATTTACTTGGGAACTTCGCTCAGTAGTGACCATGAAGTAGGTAATAGATAAAATCTTCATGGTAGTGATGTAATGTAGTAGGTAGGTAGTGATGTCAATGAACGTATGCGACAAAGAATTAGCCATTTAAGTTTCTTTGACATAAGAACTTTATTGCGATGGCACGCGTGTGTGTGTTGTTTTCGATAATAGTATTAATGACAAATATGTTCGAAGGGGGTTCCTCGGGATTTACTCGGGAACGTCGTCGCTCACTGCTCATTAGTGACGCTAAATGAATGTAAGCGACAAAGAATTAGCAATTTAAGACGTACAACTGTGCTGCCACCTGTTATGAGCTTTCAGTTTTTATCCTCATTGGATGCGTTAAGTTCTAAAAGTCACTAAAGGGCTTGCTACACGGCTGCCAACCGCGTCCCAAAAGAGGTGACCTTGGTGGTTTACAACCGCGTAGTTGGTTGTTTACAACCAAATTTCAAACAGCTCTGCCTGTCGCCAACCAAGGTCACCTCTGTCGGGGACGCGGTTGGCAGCCGTGTAGCAGGCCCAGAGGGATGCGCTAAGGTAGCCCGCGAAATTCAAATTTTCTTTAGTTTTTTGCATTTTGTAGGTCAGTGTCAGGTTTTATGTTGATTAAAATATGATTCGCGACCGTAACAAATATGGCTTTTCATAATTATAATCATTGATTGTAATGATTATAATTATGAAAAGCCAATAATACAAGTCCTTAAGTTGGCATAACAGTCAAATGTAATGATCTTAGATTATTTTTATTTTTAACTATTCTCGGGACCATGGATCCCGGTCCTTTGGAAGGCGTACGAGGGGCCGAAGCCAAATCGTAGGGGCCCGTTAGACGCTTTTAAAGAAATGAGGCACCAACCGACGATTATCCCTGTATGCACTATGTAAGTGCACCCAAGGACAACCCCTGGTTGGTGTAGGACTATTGCAGTACATGGAAACAAAACATTGGACTATGGGTTTGGGTAGCTAAAGTGGACTGGTTACCTGGAACTATGGTAGGACTATAGCCCCTACCTGATCAATGTTTTGTATTTACACGAAATGGCAGGGGGTGACTTTCAGAACAATCCCAGAGCCCGGAAGATGGTCAAGATCCCTACGAGCACTTACTGGAATACTTTCTTCCTCCGAGCATGTTTGCTCTTGCGAATCTCTACGTAAGCCGGCCAATTAAGGCAAGAATGAGGTGGGAGCTCTGTTCCTCGTCAGTGTTCACTCTAGCCGGCCAATAAAGGCAAGCCAGAGGTGAGGAACAAGACTTCTCCCGGAAGATAGGGTCCGTGGGGTCGCTACTGCCCAACAGCTCGCCACATGCTGCTCTGCGGGTTTTTGTATCTCTCTTGGTCTGGCTCCTCATCCCAGACCTGTTCCGGCAAAGTAAACTGTACCGGCACAGGACTAGAGTTCGGAGCGCCCAAGCCCCACCACGACGTCAACGTAGAGAGATTATTATTATTATTATATGATGTCATGAAATCATGACATTTGACAGTTATGCTAACTGAAAACTGAAAATTTGAATTTCGCGGGCTACCTTAGCGTATCCCCTTAAACACGCTGCGGTTTCCTAGGAGAGCGGTGACCGCTCATGGAGCGTCCGCAATTTACGGGCGAATTACATCACTAAAACGTTGATTATGAAAGTAAGTTGGTGTGTTTTCCTAGAGAGCGTTGTTGACACCGTAAAAGCAAACCCTGCCCCCAAAGATTTAAATCGCTAGATTTGCCCGCACCATACTCGGTCACAAGAAAAAGTGTCCATACTGAGAAGAGTGAGCTGAATATACTGCAGAAGGGGAAGTGGAAATAAAACAATACATTTCAAACTTTTATTTACTTTATTATCTATTATCCAATTGTAAAAGGGGGAACCAGTCACTCGCTATCACTCCATGTCACTACTTCGCTACAGATCTCAGCCATTTACACATTTATAAAGAAACATCAACCGAAATAAGGTTAAAAATTCACAAATACACATTTAATGTTGATTATCCTAACTTATAAGTAAGAGGCTCGAGCGCGCGGGGAGACGGCGATCACAGAAGGGAACTGAACATAGGACATCGCACAACCCTGAGCAATAAAATGCTGTTTATGGTCTAGGGTTGCTCATCGCCAATGCGGTTTACGAATAGAGATTATCGAATATAGACAAAAACAGGTCACCTCTATGAGTGAACGCATTGCGCCGCGTCGCCGCTCGGCCGAACCCACACCTACGTTAGCGTCACCCGGGACTTGGCGACATCGGCCACAAGTTACATTCAAACAATACCAAATGCTATAGCAGCACCTAAACTTATAAGAAGCGGTTGATCCTTCGACAAAAAACATTAACTTATACACTATTTCCGTGTAACGACCCAAGCCAAGACGAAGAGAGAAGAGAAGCTAAACTCGGATTGACACAAAAAAATCTACCTTGTAAAGTAAAGCATTTATCCGTTCCACTTCAATCATATTTTTTATTATTATTCATAATTATATTATTATTGTAATAATATATAGCTATGTCCTTTTATAATCTATAGGTATACTATGTAGACATCTACACTCCGCTTCTTAACTCCTATCATCTTAAATACACTGAAACAAAGAAAAATAATAAATTAAATTAAAAATAATTCTGATGTCATGCAGGCGCAAATAAAGGAGATTTAAGAGGCCTGCGAACACGGCTCGCAACTACAAATCGAGATGTTTGCAAAATTCAATTCCAAGCACGTTGCGCTAGTGTGAGTGCCTGTCGAAGCGATATACACTTACAGTGAGCAATACTAACACGCACACATTGACAATTATTGCTTGACGCGATAGCACTACTAGCTTTCGAAAATTTATGATAAATTTGGATGTATTCCGTAATACCAAAAATGATGAATGAAAACTTAACATTTTTCCATTTTTTTTCGATAATTTCGACTGTAGCAATTAACATTGTCGGATCTACATTTCTGCGATTTTTTAATTTATAATTTATTTTAAGACCTTTATAGCAATAATTTAAAAATCGCAAAAATGTAGATCCGACAATGTTAATTGCTACCATTGATATATAAAACATATCAATGATTGCTACAGTCGATTTGTAACTTGATAATACAAGCTATGCTTCTGCAGAAACAATATTATAAATATTGTTGTTTATAATACAGAAAAAACAATATGAAGACATGTCATTTACGCTGTAAAAATGTGCGAAATTAAATTCTTTTAATTAATTTTAGAAGAGTTTTTTGAATAAAAAAAGATGGATCTAAATCCGAATAACAACATAATATGGTGGAAATTTTCTTAAGATCAAGCAATGGAATATTTAAGTATACAGAAACTGAAATTCCTGAAACAATGCAAAAAATACTGCTAAAATGAGTAGCAAAATAAAATCGATTGACGCAATCCTTAAAAAGAACGGAATGGCATGCACTAGCCACGTAGTGCCGTGCACCGCGTGACGGGTTATTCCACTAATTCCCATTGATATTCCCCATAGAGCTCGTATTGAGGATTAGAGGAAAAAGTTCATAAATCCCCATCAGTGCAAAAATAAAATATAAACAACGCATTATATAAGGATCACGAAGTCTTTATTTCTTATGGAGGTCTCGTTGATTATTTTTATAATCAAATAAATTTGAAGTAATGGCTAAGTGTAAAATATTTTAGCTAAAAGAATGAAACGGGCACGCCCTTTATACCTGGAGGCTTTTATTTAGATATTTAGTTCTGTTTACGTTTAGTTTTCATTTTTTTATTTCTGCTTGAGTATAGTTCTCGATGTTTTTGGTTGGTATATTGGCGTGTGCTAGCTGACATATGGCCAAAAAAAAAAATTATCATTTAAATTACGTTTTGTGTTGCATAATGTAAATTATTTTGCATACTATTGTATAGAATCATTTCTTTTCTAACTTGAACAGACAGCTGCTGTGCTGTGCAGTTTGTTGCGCCACTTCTTCCCAGCCAAAGGCACTACGAAGTGGTGAAGGGTGGGCGTTTTTGGGGGACTATCTTATGTAATTTTGAGGTTCGAAAAGTGCTGATTCTCAGCCAAGTTTGAATAAATGACTTTTGAATTATGAAATCACAGTCCAAATTTTACTACAAACAAATCTTAATTATTTATCTTCCTTTTAAATTACTTTATGGTTAATTTGTTATTGAATATTTTAGAACGTTGGTTTAGCTATGGCTTCGCAATAATGGTGAAAACGTAAATACGTGGTTGACGAAATGGCAGCAGGGCATGGATACTTCAGTTCTCAGACTTCCACCATACCCCTGCCAATGGTGCCGATTCCCTTGTTCACAAACTAAACTAAATTTAAGTTCAGTGCATCTTTTTCTTTCTATTTCATTAAGAAAAGGACAGAAGATGAATTTTAGTTTAGTCCTGTCAAATTAATCAGCGCCTGTCACTACTCCATACAAGTTTAGACGTGATTAAAAACTTGCCCACTAAAATTCCGTCAATTTACGTCAAACGCTGATTAATTTGACAGGACTAAACTAAAATTTATCTTCTGTCCTTTTCTTAATGAAATAGAAAGAAAAAGATGCACTGAACTTAAATTTAGTTTAGTTTGTGAACAAGGGAATCGGCACCAATATAATGTTATCGAACTAATATGGGCACAAGGAAAAGGATATGATGTTGCCAAAAATAACGCGAGTGCACCATTTACAGCTAACAAGATGCTCGAATTACTAAAGGATTTTTGAAATCAAGTGACGCCTGAATATGTCAAGTGTAGTGGAAAGGGCTATACGATTAATATTATCGCATTGGGAAAGATATGTAGCTTTCGACAATATATGAGAGCAAGAATCGATCATAATAAATTTAGGCGAAGACTCGTCATCAGACGTTCCATGTCGGAAGACGACGAATAATAAATATATTCGGCCGGAAGGTGCTTATGCCTCAAATTCTTCAAGTAGCGATAAGTTATATTATTTGTTCTTGTTTTTTTATTTTTTTCTATATTACTTTAGTCATATAGTTACATAGCAAAGTATTTATATTGCTTCTCTAATTAAGGCGATGTGTTTTTTTATTTTTTGCTCACACCATAAATTTGTATTATTATGTCTATACGTGAGGATTTGTAATTGGCTCTCTGGTGACTATGGTCTCCTTTTTGTTTGTTTTTATTAGCTGTAAGTCCTCCATGTATTAAATAAATAAATCGACTGTAGCAATTAACATTGTCGGATCTACATTCTTACGATTTTTAAATTTATTGCATTAAAGGTCTAAGGAATAAATTATAATAAAAATGCCCCCGCAAAGATTTAATGCAATAAAAAAAACGCAATAATGTGGATCCGACAATGTTAGTTGCTACGGTCGAAATATGTATTTGAGTAAAATAAACTTGTTAATATTTATTTGGTTGTTTAATTTTCCACTGGCTTCTTTTGAAAATATATGTTTAGAATTGTTTAATTTTACATATTTTATTGATATTTGAGTGGATGCAAGGTTTTTCTATACTGTTTTACCTATAAATAAAATTATTATTTTCGATTTATTCATTTGAAGCGAATACATTCGATCCCATCACTTAGTATGATAGAATATAACTATATTTAATACGCATAACAATTATCTCTTTTTTTTTAAGCTGATTCATTTACGGTACTTATTATAATGTCTGTAAGAAGTCATAAATAAGTTAAGGCAGTTTACATATTTATTTTAATCTGGTACAGTTACATTTTAAGGCAGCTGTCAAAAAGTGAATAACCTAATCGACTGAGTATAGTGGAATCATGGGGTCTCAACTCGAACAAATTATAATTAGTTTTGATAAAAAAATCATAGATGGCAGCATAGGTAACAATTATGAAAATAACAATCACTAAAAAGCGATAAACGGCTGATTTTGGCATAAGTAAGATTAGTAAAAACCAAAACTTCCTTGTTTAATGCTGATTTATCTATATAAACTCATAAATCATGTATTTTCAACAAAAATGATAAACGAAACCTTTTACTTTAATTCGAACTCATAGAATGATAAAGCTCTTTGCAATAGATGGCGTTTTAGTCAAATTGTCATCACATAATCTGTCGTTATTGTTTTACGTTTAGTGGTAAATCAAACAATTTTTGAAGTGAAAACATCTTTAGGCGCGTTGGGCACTTTTGAGATGGGAAAAACAATTGAACTCGCGACACCGTTACCGACATCTCATTTTTGTAACCGCGATTGTGCTCTTTATTTATATTACGTTACGGATCAATGTTCTATGCAAGTATTTGTACTTTCGGTTTCGGAAGTATTTTTTTTTGTAAACGCGATTGTGATCTTTATTTAGATAAGATTACGGACCAATGTTCTATACAAGTATTTTTCTTCCACCAAGATCTTGTTTAAGTTTTCGCTTCTGTCGGCACTCCCGGAGTTCCACTGTTTTTTTTATAATGTATTACCTACTTTACGTAGAAATATAATATCTGAAAGAAATCTATTAACATGTTTTTGGCAAGTACAGTAAGCGCTCAAAAGTGCATGAGCACGCTAAGAGTCGTATTGCTGTGAACACGCGGTATAGTCCGTACATTTGTATGTGTAAGCAGTCAGACGTCTGTGGTGTGAGTGCCGTACACACACCACAGAGAACGCAGTTTCGCACTACATACTATCGTATCGTCACGGTTCGCGGGCGCCGCACTTATATTTCCATAACTTTTGTTAGCACGCATCATACTCGTACGCGTGACCTTGGCCAGTGTATCGCATTGCTAAAATTCGAAAGTAAATTATATGTGCAGATAGCAGAAGGCGTTAAGCGTTGGTCTTAGATTCAAGATGGCTAAGGTTCTAATCTCGTAAATCACAGCGCTGTTTTTGCAAATATTATTATTTTTGTTTGCAATAATAATATTTTTAAATATCCTGCCTGTTTATTAATGTTGTTATTGCAATAAAGGGGTTAGAATAAAAAATGCGTGATATGTTATAATAAAAAATAAATAATATTTATTCGTTATGTTTATAACTGCTACAATTATTTATCATTACTTCACCTGAATAATATGTGAAATAGATGTCTAGAAACTTAGAAGCAATTTGTATTATTTTGACATATTTAAATTTTGAAATGTTTTAAATTTTAAATGGATTTTTTTGCACCATAAATATAAAGCTTTGATCATGGTCTAAGTAATTAAGCAATAAATAAGAATATTAGACTACTTAAAATGTAAAAAAATCTACTGACAAAATTGTTGATTTTAAGGTTAAAGGCAGTTGTTCATATTAATTATTTTAAACTTTATTTGGCTTTAGTAAATATTGGTTGGTATTGAGGTTATAGCTTAAGTATTCATTTTCTTTACGAAAAGAAGATTGAAACTAAACCTCAAATTTTAATCCTAAAATAATACTATTACTAAAATAATATTAAACAATTTCGGTATATCTGCAAGAAATACGACAAACACCCTATTGAAACGTGCTTAAAAAATTTGTTACCATAAATTCATGCAATAACGAATCTGTTGTTTATTAAGTTGGTACGGTCAATATTTTAAGGTCAAAAACGGTTTTCTAGCTGGTCTTCAGTGATGCAAGCCTTCAGAGTGCACGGCGAACGGTTCATAATGACGTGTTTTTAATAATTCAGCAAAATATCTCGTTGGTATGAAACCATTTGTTTCATTCACCATTTGACGTCGCTGCTACTCGAAAATAAGCCCCTTCCTCATATCTCTTAACCGTCACAGTATTTCTCTAGAACAAAGAAAATCATTGTTTTTATTACACATAATACCTAATTATTTATTATTCACTAATCGAATTAAACCTCACAATGAATTTAAAACTTTAAAGGCATCTTCTGTCTCAGCAATACCTCTGTTCTATCAACAATACCCTTGATTAAGATTTATGTTTAGTAAAATATGAAATATATAAATGATAACACTCACACTTAGTCCGGTTTTATTAGATATTCACTTCACTTTTACGCAGCGCAATAATATTCTCTGATCTGATCTGATCTCTTCAATATATTTTATGCCTGCTTTTTGATAATAATAACCACAACACTGCGCTAAATGCTCGTCACCAATATTATCACGGCACGAACCAACAAAGTTCTATTAATTGAATACTTGTAACAAACTGCATCTACCCCACAGAAATCGATATCATTTACTTAGTTTTTTGTGGTCTACCTGCTAAACTTTAATATTTATGTGAACAAGACGAATGAAACTAAAAACGAATGATGATTATCGAACTAGTCATTGGTTGCAGACAAAGTGAGTGTGTGTGTGTAATGTGCGTGTCTACAGTATTGTAACAACTTATAGAAGAAGGTCGTAAGTCAAACCGAAGCGTCAGTCTATTGCTTTGTGAGATTGCTCATGGACTTTTAATCGGCACTGTACCTACCTACTAATATTTTTTTCATTTTACTGATACCTTTCTAAAACTTTCTATAAAAAACCGGCCAAGTGCGAGTCGGACTCGCGCACGAAGGGTTCCGTACCATTATCTATAAAACGGCAAAAAAATCAAGTTTGTTGTATGGGAGCCCCCTTAAATATTTATATTATTCTGTTTTTTAGTATTTGTTGTTATAGCAGCTGCTTTAGATTGTAAAAACTATCTTTGCTTTGTATAAATTCAATCTCTTTTTATTGTATAATTGCATATCACGTGTGCAACAGAAATACATCATCTGTGAAAATTTCAACTGTCTTACTATCACGGTTCATGAGACACAGCCTGGTGACAGGTGACAGACGGGCAGACAGACGGACAGCGGAGTCTTAGTAATAGAGTCCCGTTTTACCCTTTAGGTACGGAACCCTAAAAAGGATTGCACGAAACGTTTTAAAAGTAGATAGAAGTAGGTAGCTATTCTGCAAAATAAATTCTCTAAATTTAAAAATATTTTTGACACATCTAAATTGAATTTGACAATTGCGACTCCACACGTGATACCTAACCACGTGAATCTTTTTAGAGCCGGAGGCGCGCAAGGGGGGCAGCCTCGATGTGTTTTATATGGAATTTTTCACTTTTCGTTTGGAAAAAAAAAAAATATTACCTTCATGTAGAGTGTTAGGGGTTTAAGGGTTTTATAAAGGGGGGTCGAAATTTTCATTATTTTTGCGATTGGACACACCGTTTTCGAGATATAAGCAAAAGAAAAAAAAAGATTCAGTACTGTTTTTGCATCTGAAGTCGGGGTGTTGGTGTGAATTTAAAGTTCATGACAACCAATATTATTCCACACGTTTTTAGTCGCGATTAAAAATAGTCATATTTAGTTAGAAAATCTAAATTTTAGGTGAAAAATGTCAAATTCAGAATAGCAAAATTGCCATTTTCACTAAATTAATATCTCAGTACCATCGCCAGTCTTTTTTCGCCAACTCGAGAGATTTTTTTTGTTGTATTGTTATTACACTTGTCCTTGAACGCACCGTGCGATGAGTATCTAAGTCGACTCCTAGCTGGTAATTTGTGAGTCGCTGATGCTGCCATCTGTTACTAAAACGGAGGAAAAAAAAAATAGCCAGTTCAATAGCCAGTTTTAGGGAGGTGTCATTTCTTTGTATGGGATTGGGTATCTGTACTAGTATATTATCTGTGGTGGAATAAACCCGCGTGACAATCTAGAAGATCTCAGGTAATAAAAGAAAATCTATGAAGATATTCATAGTAAAAAAGATACGTGTAGTGCTCTTAAAATCTCTGAACACAGTAAACACTTAGAACAGCTCTGAAAACAGTCAACGTGGCTTGGGAACAGAGCGTGATTTTACGAACGAACATTCACAAACGATTTTACACCGTATATCTAACTCGGCAAAGTTCATAATAAAGGTTCATTGACTTCGGTGTAAATTCAGCGATTTCAATCGTTATGATGTTGGTAATACGGTGCAAATTCGCTTCGACATACGTGAAACCGTTAGAAGCGTGCTTGTAGATAATTTAATTACATATCTGATACTGACCGACTTGACTGTTGACTTGATGAAGTCCCTCTTGTGCGCGAGGTCGACGTGTGGGTAGTGACTGTACACCTGCTGGCACACCATCTTCATCGTTAGCTCCTCCAGGTTGGCGCCCTCCAGAATCTGCTTCACGTACTTCTTGATCTCGTCATCCTAAGACAGAGGGAGGAGTGAGTTAGGGTACATATTCATACTTAGCTGTCCTTGTAAGGGTGTTTGTAGATAGTGCAAATTACTTGAACATGGGGGTTTAATTATAAAAATAGCTTACAGTTAACTAATGAATAGCGACTGTTTAACCATTAATTTTTGACGTTTTAACATCTCTTAACTTTCAGTCATATTTATAAACAAAGGGGCCAGTGTGGGATACGGCTTACAAATTAGCGGTCATTGAATAATATCAAGCTTATTCTCAATATCTTAAGGTTCGTTTAAAAAAACCGACCAAGTGCTTGTCAGACCATAATCAATGGTTCCGTAGTTGGGATAAATTTATCCCAAGAACAAACTTAACATTGTAGTTGAAAAACATGTTCTCCCATACATCCCAACTGCAAATGTAAGTTTGTACGCACAATATTGGGATAAGAATTACTTTCTGTATGGTTTTCAAAATTTTAAGCTCAGTAGTTTCGGAGATACGGAACGGTCAATTTTCATCTATTTCCTTAAATAAATTTAAAATTATTTCAAAAAAATAACTATTCCGCCATCTTGGATGGTCCGCCATATTGGATTTAGAATGACGTCACATAACTTATCGTATATTGTCATCCAAACTAAATGTGTATACAAAATTTCAGCTCAATTGGTTGAAGAGATCTGCTTCAAAATTGAGTAGCAAGGTTCCACCACACATAAAAGCTTTTAAAAAAAATACTCGGACCCTCACAGTAAGCCCTTCATTTTCTTGTCTCCCAAAAGTGACGCCATATTCAAAATTCATTTATTTACGTAACACGTCCGTGTTTGGGTCACAGAAATATATATGTGTACACACGGCTACACATCAAGCTATACATTTCCAGTTTATGCTGATATGGCATTGTATAGGATTTCCGTACAATGCGAGGTCAGCTTATACTGGAAATGTATAGCTAATGGACCGATACATTAGATTCGGAGCAAATTGGCTGTGACAGACAGACACACGAGTGATCCCATAAGGATTCCACCGCGGCTTTACAAATAGGCAGTCACACAATGATGAGAGGCGACGCTCTACATGACCGGATTTTTTCTTAAACTTCCTCTTTCATCGTCACCACGATCGTTTTGACAAAGTATTCGATACCTTCAAAACATGTTTTTTTTTGTATTTTGGCAACTTGTAGGTATTTTCTTAATATTTATGTTTTAAGTCATAATTTTATTGTTCTTTTTGTGTTGTGCTATTTCTTTTGTGTGCACCAAATAAACGATTTATCTATAATATGTACTTACATATAACGACGTGTTATTACGTAATAAATACTCCCAGTGAGCGGCCGCTTGGCTTTTGTCTGCGGGCGTGTCGGACTCAATACTCTCCTACTCCTCATCATTGGCCTCATCCTCGTCTTCCTCCTCGCTGCCCTCGCCGGTCTCCTTGTCTGAGGACGCCTTCCTGGCTTTATGGTCTAATCGGCCCGCGGCCTTGCCTTGCCGGCAGTAAGTGTTGTATTAGCCACTAAGAAACTTTGTTGATAGAAACGGCGGCGAGCTCCTCCTCGGCGCGTCGCGTTTAACATCAGTGTTATGTAGTCCATTGAGATTTAAATTAGTGCATTGTTTGCCGCGTCATATTATCGTCACACGATTATTCTACGGTCGGCTAGCGCATCGTGCCGTAAAGAAACCGTGCCGTGTTCAACCGGCCGAATAAAACCAAAACTTACCGAAGGCGACTCAGCTGAGTTTTCTTCTATTCCAAGTCCTTCCAGTAAGTTAATCATTCTTTCCATCGTTTCTGGTGTATACGGTTGGATGATTTCGTCGCGAGCGCCAGTTGCAGATTTCCTATCGGCTATAATGTGATTGAGATGACTCCTCGATACATCCCAAAACTGAACAAAAATTAACATTTTGACAAAACTTTATTGTAATGGTCTAAAGTTTAGCGGTTCTCAAACTTTTTAGCCACGGAACCCTTTTGGAAAAATAAAAATTTGACGGCGCCCTAAAATAATCCAAAACTGCGTTATGTGAATTATTCCACTTTGCTCTTTACCCCACCAGTGGGACAAAGTGGATTGTTCAGTTTTGACGTCCACTGTGTCCCACTAATTGATTTTGGTTGGGCAAATAACACTCGTATAAACTAGTGAGTTCACTTTTTCGCACTTTCGAAAATAAAAACAATTTTAATAATAAAAATAGAAACTATTCGTACGAGATTAGGATGATTCTGAAGCAGCTAAAATATCACAAAGCAATGACGTCCACTGCTGGACATAGGCCAGAGGCTAATATTTTCGCGGAGCCCCCACAGAGGCTTTGCAGTGCCCTAGGGCTTCGCGGAGCACAGTTTGAGTATGACTGGACTATATGTATAAACATTAATCATATTCATAATCTGATTATCATTCAAATACCATTCGATCAATTAAGCACTTAAGGTAACTCATCAACATTATGCTACGCTGAGCTGTGCGGTTTTCTATTCAGCCAACAAAAAAACGTGTTGTGCTATGCTTTGTTTATAAAACAGCAGGGGTCACGCGATACGTGCTAACTCGTACAGCACACCTCGGCCAGCTCACCGGTTTGTACAAAATACGTTGCAGGAGAAAGTTAGCACAATACAGCGCAGCATAGCACATTACTGGACACTGGCAAGATATAGTTTGAGTAATTATCAAAAAAATGGCGCTGCAATGTTCAGCTAGTCAATGATAAAATTATAACTTTATTGCAACAAGGCCGAACAATATTGTTCGTTTGGATAGCATACTTACTTCTGCCCAAGAGTCGCCGCTTCTATTTGCGCCTCCCATCAAATTTAATTCATTCGCTATAGCTTCCCATTTCTGGGTCGCCTGATCTGTCCTTGTAGCTATCTCTGGATGCTCCTCAAGAAATTTTACCAACTTCTCCATCTGTTCAATGGTTGGCTCCAAGTTTATGGTCTGGAAGTAGAAAAAAATGACTATTTCGCACACTGTAGTTATGTGGAGAATAACCTAGAGCCTTAGTTTCACAGTAAAAGATAATAACTGTAATGTTATCTGGCATAAATAGCTATTACTATAATTAGATTACTGTTATTCTTTTATCTAAAACATACTGAAAACAGTAACGGAATATAACTTTTTTTTGTTTGGCCGGCACTTTCATAATTTAGCTCAAAATGAATGATCTCCTTTTTAACCGACTTCCAAAAGGAGGAGGTTCTCAATTCGTCTGTAAGTTTTTTTTTTTTTTGTATGTTTGTTACGCGATTACTCCGCCAATTATGAATAGATTTTGATGATTCTTTTTTTGTTTGGTAGATCATACTTCAGAGGTGGTCCCATATAAATTTTATTAACTTTGCTTGGGTAGTTTTTGAGTTAGCTTCAATTATACGTATTTTTTTTTCCCACTTAGTATGTAGATGATATGATAACTTCTTGTCACTGTTATTTACATAGCAGGTAGTGGTATTCGAATTTGTGTGGGGTAGGTACCACAACAAAAAAGTGAAAAATAAAAACTTTTTACAAAAAAAAAACAACCGACTTCAAAAAATAACACTACAAAGTGAAAAATAACTAATTTTGGAAGTCGGTGACAACGAACGAAAATTCAAAACCAAAGACACCGACTTCCGAAATTAAAGTTATTTTTCACTTTGTAGTGTTATTTTTTGAAGTCGGTTGTTTTTTTTTTGTAAAAAGTTTTATTTAAATAAAGACGAAATATGAAATAATGGTAAAACTAACGATGAATGTGTTATTCAAGAAAAAGTGAAAAATAAAGCGAAATTATTCAGTTTTTTGCAATTATGCGAAAAATCTGTAGTCATTAAAATCACCCATGACGTTAACAACGGTCCTGCAACGGTTTTTCATGCTCTGAATCAAGTTATCAAAGTCTTGCTGCGGGATATTGTCCCAGGTCCTGCTAAGATGTCAAAAAAGTTGCTCATGAGTAAAAAAACAATCTTCAAAGTCCTCCTTTGAAGCATGTCCCACGCGCACTCTATGGGATTCTAGGGGTCTGGTGATTGCATGGGCCAAAGACCGATACATCGTGCTCCTGCAGCCAGCTAATCACCACTGTGTGCTGTGCACTGCTGTGTGCGGACGGGCGTTGTCGTGCATGAGCGTGAATTCTTGGCCCATTTGTAGTCGATGGGGGTAGACATTGGTACTAGCACCTGGTTACGATATTTTTCAGCGGTTATGGTGTTTCTGATCCAAACGAGGTATGTTCTTCGTTTAACACGAATTCCCGCCCAAACCATAATTGTCCCGCCGTGGCCATAGACTTCCTGAGGGTGTTGCAGACGGCTCTCACGACCAGGAACTATGATCCACCGGTGTGCTATCTACCAAGGCAGTAGGGAATGATAACGCGTTACGGTGTGTCTAATCGTTGTAAGACGCGAGCTTGGGTTTCCGAAGACAGCGGTGGTCGCCAATAAAAATAAAAAAACTGTACAATAACAAGTCATAACGACCACAGTGGCGGCTGTCATGAAAATGATGGACCGGGAAGACAAATTGCATTCACCGCAGTCTTAGGAAACCCTAGATTTAGATGTCTACGGAGAGCGCGCTACACCGCGTGTGCTCGGATCGCGCGCGGCCCTTCCACACCGACCGCGTATTTGGATCGCGCTCCTGCCGCACCCAATCGGAGCGCATCGATCCGCACGATCACTGGATCGTCCGGCGTGGACTCAGCTATTACATTACTGACATCGACATAGGAGTGTGCGATTTGCTTGTCGCGAGATGGATAGACGTAGATCTTGCATGTTTGAGATTCTGTGAGATCATGAACGAAAAATACGTTTTTTTCTGCCATTATTATTTGATTATTTATGAATTACCGACTTAAAAAAAAGGAAGGTTATTTTTTGCATTATTATTTTAAATACACATACACATACATACATAAACTCATGCCTTCTTCTCATGGGGGTAGGCAGAAACTACAGAACGCCACCTGCTACGATCCTTACATACCCTACCCTACCCTTCCCTATTTTAAATAATGTCTGTTTTTATTGAGTTTTAACTGTGCAATAACTTGGATTTATGTCTGTATTGGCACCTTGTAGGTATTTTCTTAATATTCATGTAATTTGTTATCATTTAATTGTGTGTTGTGCTATTTATTTTGTGTGTAACAAATAAATAATTTATGCATCTAACGACGTGTTTATAACTTAATAAATACTTACAGTGAGCGGCCGCTTTGCCTTTGTCTGCGGGCATGTCGGATTCAACACCACTCTTCTCCTTCTCATGACTGGTCTCATCCTCGTCTTCCTCCTCGCTGGACTCCTCATCTCAGGACGCCTTGATGCCCTTCTTATCTGGTTGGCCCCCAGCCTTGCCTTGCCGGCAGTTAAGTGTTACATTAGCCACTATGGAAGATTTTTGATAGAAACGGCGCGGCGGCAAAAGAGCACGATTACGCCGTCGTGTGCACTGTGCTCCCCGTCGGCGCGCTGCGTTTTCACACGGCGTGTTTTATATCAGTGTTGTATATGTATCATATGCATGGTTTGCCGCGTCATATTATCGTCACACGATTATTCTACGGTCGGCTAGCGCGTCGTACCGTAAAGAAACCGTGCCGTGTTCAACCGGCCTAATGAAACAAAAACTTACCGAAGGCGACTCAGCTGGGTTTTCTTCTATTCCAAGTCCTTCCAGTAAATTAATCATTCTTTCCATCGTCTCTGGTGTATACGGTTGGATGATTTCGTCATGAGCGTCAGTTGCAGATTTCCTATCGGCTATAATGTGATTGATACGAGTTCTCGATACATCCCATATCTGAAAAAGAAAAAAGTTTTGACAATACTTTATGGTAATGGTATATACTAACATCAATATTAGTCTGTTTATCACTCGAATGCCATTCGATCGATTAAGCATATAATGTAACTCATCAACATTAAGCTATGCTGCACTGAGCTGTGCAGTTTTCTACTTAGCCAACAAAAAAAACGTGTTGTGCTATGCTTTATTTAGCACACCTCGATCAGCTCAGTTGTTTGTACAAAATACATAGCAGGAGAAAATTAGCTTAATTTAGCACATTACTGGACACTGGAAAGATATAGTTTGAGCAATTGTCAAAAAGGTGGCGCTGCGTACTGCGGCGGGGTTCAGCTAGTAAATTATACAATTATAAGTTATAAATTTTTGTGAAACAAGGCCGAACAATACTGTTCGTTTGGATAGCATATGTACTTACTTTTGCCCAAGAGTCGCCAGATCTATTTGCGCCTCCCATCAAATTTAATTCTTTTGCTACAGCTTCCCATTTCTGGGTCGTCTGAAGGCTTTCGTGTGCATTATTCTCCTGATCTGTCCCTTTGGCCATCTCTGGATTTTCCTCTAGAAAATTCACCAGCTTTTTCATCTGTGCAACGGTTGGCTCCAAGTTTATAAACTGAAAATACAGTTATCATATTTGAAACTTTTACGCATGATAATCAAACGCTTACCTTGACGGATCATCGGCCTGGCTGATCTAGCATAAATCTATATACTAATATATATAAAGCTGAAGAGTTTGTTTGCTTGAACGCGCTAATATCAGGAACTACTGGTCCGATTTCAGTGTAGATAGCCCATTTATCGAGGAAGGCTATATTTATATCATCACGCTAAGATCAATAGGAGCGGAGCACCAATGAAGAATGTTTCAAAATCGGGTTTTTTTTTTTCCTTTTGAGAGCTTCCGCTGCGTGTGCCGCGTAAACGGTTAAAGTTTCGCAAAAATCATGTATGACAGAATTGTTCCCCTTTAAAAGTTCTAAAAAAAGTCCGCGACAGCATATGCCTATCTTTTAAGGTTGGCTCACTATAACCTTTTTTATGCTAACCAAATTTGTTCTAAAATAATGCATTATTTGCGAAGGTGTTTTTATAAACATGATATTAATCCTTATCCAAATAAATACGCCCAAAGTAACTATTCCACGCGGACGAAGTCGCGGGCAGAAGCTAGTTCGTTTATATATAGAAAACAGACACAGAACTTCTGTGTCCGATGCATGTGTTATATATACCTTTAATAAATAAATAAAATCATTTTATTTCGGATAACAAAAAGATTAAGAAGAAGAAACCACTATTTTTAGTAACACAAAACTAAAGACGAATTTGTGAGAAGACCACCCAACATCTAGACAACGAGAAATGGTAATGGTCTAAGTCTTCGCACAAATTGCCTTATTATGGCGGACGAAGTATCTGCCGCCACAGCCTTCAGAATACTATTGTGACTGCCTCTTATTTTGCTCAAGAGGGAAGGCCGTTTTTTTGCGGATGATGGCATGAAATCCATCGGTATAGGTTACCGCGAACATTTCTGATGAACTGCAAAAACGAGGCATCGCGTTAATATACGTTGATACATTTTAAATCCTCAGCCCCATGATCCGCCGGTGTGCTATCCGACACCGTCAACGAGAAACGAGATTATTCGAACCGAACTTAACGTCTCGTTGACGGACTTGCTGTGGACACACGGTCATAGGTATGTATCGCTACCGCCGTCATCTCGTTCTCGTTGACATCCCGTTGACGTAGCGGTGGACGAACGGCCTTATGGTGTGCCTAATGGTTGTAGGACGCGAGCTTGGGTTTCTTAAGACAGCAATGGAGGCTACATAACAGCCGCAGTGTCATGAAAATGATAGGACTGGGATGACAAACTGCGGACGCTATGTGGCGTTCAGTCTTAGGAAAACTCTAGCTTTAGATGTCGAGTTGGGGACATAAGCCCGTTATGCTCATACAAAGGTTGTTGGAAGAAATTATTGTTTTCTCCTGACTTGCCATACTTGAAGGATAAGAAGACCCAGAGAACTAGAGGGTTTCTACTCAAGAAAACTAGAAACTCTTTTACATTGAGTTTCTACTCAATGTAAAAGATAATATGCACAATTGCACATCATGCGTAGCAAAGATAACCCGGTTCGCGCACTCGAAATGCTGAATGCTCTACTTAACTGACATCGACACAGGAGTGTGATTTGTTTGCTGCGAGATGCATAGACGTAAGTATGTCGGTCATGTTTGAGATTCTAAGATTGAGATGATGAACAAAAGACGAGTTTTTTTTTGTGCCAATATTATTAGACCTCTCCTACATCCCCATAACGGATTGCCGACGTATAACCAATACCCCTGTATATAATTATACTATAATAAATACGAAGGTGAATTTGTATGTTTGTTTATTACTTATTACGCTATCACGCTAAAACAGCTGAACAGATGTGGTTGAAATTTGGTAAATGGGTAAACCATGACCTGGATTAGGACAGGATATTTTTATCTCGATTTTTCCATGGGATCGAGTATAATGCGAGTGAAACCGCGGGGCGCAGCTAGTAATAATATAATATAACTAGCTTCTGCCCTTGACTTCGTCCGCGAGCCTATAACCTTCATCAAGAATTGGGCCATCTAAAGCAAAAAGATTTTTATTACTTATATTAGTATAGATATCTACTCAACTGCCGCCATTGACCACGTAATACCTACATGTTAGAAAGGTTACCAATTTAAATTAATAATATCATATTTTAGTGATATACGTCAAGACAGATGATAATTATGTATACTTATTGTTTCTTATCGTATATTTATGTCTATTTTTATTAAATTTTAACTCTGCAATAACTTAGATTTATGTATGTTAAGTTGTGTAAGTTTTCCCCAAATGAATAAATTAAAAATCCCAAAAACAGTTATTAATAAAAATTAAAAATGTTGAGAATCTGGTACTGACCGACTTGACTGTGGTGCTGATGAAGTCCTTCTTGTGTGTGAGGTCAAAGTCTGGGTAGTGGCTGTACACCAGATTGTACACGATCTTCATCGTTATCTTGTCAAGGTCGGAGCATACCAAGATCTGCTCCACATACTCCTTGATCTCATCATTCTACACACAAGATGAGCGCTTAATATAAAGTCAAATAAATACTCCCATTCGCTATACCAAGACCGTAAAGTATTGGCACGTTCAAAAGTAAATTCTTTGTTAATTATTAACAAAGAATTTACTTGAATTTATGGTGGGCGTGTTATGTAACAGCTGGTGGGAACCAGCAATTTATCATCTATCACTGACCAACCAAAATTACATAAATGTTTTCTGTGTCACAATATGTTCAGTATGATACAGTTTAATGGTGACGTATCGATATTAAACTATGCTGTGCTGTGCTGTGTCTTGCTAAGTTTCTCGTGCTATGTTTTTTCAACTAATAATTTGAGGTACGCGGAGGGTTTCCATTTCGAAATTGAAGAGTCAACACAAAAAGCTGGACATTTGAAAAAGGTCCAGACATTATACTATTTAATCTCTTTTTGAGTATGACGATGAACTCTTTATTAAAAAAAAATCCTCTCTAGTAGAAAAGTCTGGACAAATGACAAGGCTGGACAAAGTCTGGACGGGGAGCCAAAAAGCCAGACATATAACCCTCAGTGTGAGCCAGATAAATAGAAGACTGAGTGAGTGGGCTCACGGTAAACTTTTCAAAAACACTTTACATAGCATAGCATAATGTTAATTAGTTCATCATCATCAGCCTATAATGTTCCCACTGCTGGGACACAGGCCTCCTCTCTTTGAGAAGGAGTGGGCCTTAATCCACCACGCGGGCCCAGTGCGGGTTGGTAGATGTCACATGTCTTCGAATTTTCGGTTCTAGGACATGCTGGTTTCCTCACGATGTTTTCCTTCACCGTTTTGAGAGCAGTGGTGATGAAATAATTTACACAAAGTAAAGCGCCTGTCTGGGTTCGAACCTACGACCTACAACTTGTAAGTCGCGGCCGTTACCACTGGGCCACCACTGCTATTGATTTTTATGATTAATTAGTTATTGATCATAAAAAATCTGGTGGTAACAAAACATAAGAACTATCCCGCAATCAACATCAGCATTTTGAAAAAACCCTTTTTGCAGTACAAACAGATTTTCTGTTTGTCCAACACAGACTCTACCACAACATATTTTTATTCCAGACAGAATTACTGTTATAATAAAATTATCACCCTGTCTTTTTAGCATGGTAATTATTTTGATAATTTTATTACTAACAATATCAATATTATCATTAATATACGTACAGTGGGTGGCTGCCCGTTCATCATGTTTGATGGTCACTCGTTGGACTCCTCAATGCTCCGTCTCGGCTAGTAGACCTGCTGCTTAGCCAACGGAAGCCTTGCTATGAATGTAACACAACATGAACATAAATGAGTTGTAAAATGAAGTGGATAGCCTGAGTAGTGACAAAAATTTAAATGGATTTTCACTTCGAAATAGTAGTTTGTAGCCAACAAGGACTCTTTATTATTTACTAAATAGTTTAGTAGGTACAATAAGAACTCTAACTTGTTAATTATGTATGCCTACCTAATAATTGTAGGTAACAATTTAGTGTTCTTTTTGGCAACATATTAAACTACTTCAGCATAAAAATCTCTATCTAAGTTTTGCCCCCACTGTCTTAAATTGCTAATCATACTATTTTAGATTCTAGAGAATAATCTATTAATAACAATACACCTGCTTTCTCTAGGGAAAGCAGGCATGCATCCAAAATTTTGGCGGAATGACTACCTACCCGACTAACTTCGCAGGCCTAGCAGAGTGCTAAAAGTTTGGAAATTGCTCTTGTGTAAATTCTAAGAAAACTAAAAGGTTTTAGCTGTCATATAATATATATTCTGAGATGTGACTGTGACCCATATTATTCTTTTAATAGAATTTATTCCTAATCTTAACAAAAATAAAATAAATAATAATAAGTAAGTACACACTTGCGGGCGTTACAAATTCCCTTGCCTGCGACAACAAGCACGAATTCGAATAGGCTTTTCAAAAGCCCTTCACTTACAGAACTGGAGGTTTCTTGTCTCATTTTTTATAGACTTAGCTTTTAAGTTACCGGATGTTGTGGAAAACTCAGCTACGCCAGCAATTTCTGCAGTTGTGAAACCTGCGCAACCTACGCTTTTGGTCTATGAAGCAGTAGAACTGTAATACTACATTGATTTGATTGTGTTTTGACTGTCAAGTTTATTTACAATGAACAAATAATCATGGTAAGATCAGGTAAGAGGTTTACCTGGGCTGGGCACTCTCCTGCACAGACCCTCTCCTGCCAATATATTAAAAAGTAGGTAGTCTCTCTGTGCTCTCCTGGCAGTTTTGTTTTGTTATTGTTTTCGCTATTTGTTTGTAGTGTATTATCTATGTTCGCTATCTACCCACAGAACATATATACTCCTAACGGAGTATCTACCACAGAGAACAGAGACGGCGGGTCCACAGATTTCGAGTTCGTCGTTTCCGTTTATGGTCGTTTCATAAATATGTCAAGGGTAGACAGTCATGTCGTGGCGTTAAATTGATCGTTTCATAAAAAGATCGACCATTTCATGAAATAGTTGCATTTCATGAAATATAACATCGATCGCTGGCCACATCATGATGTGGTCTGGCCAGATCATTGAATACTCAACATTTGACGATATGAACAGTTAAACGCACGACTATTTCATGATGTGGCCAAACGTTGGCCAAACATTAGTGATCATATCGTAAAATAGTTAGATTATCCACCGGTAGAGGCATTGATGTCGCTTTGTTTTTGTTGTGCATCATGGCGGCGGACGGTGGATGATAATTCGATTGGAAAAGCAACTTTTAAGCAAATAGAAGAAGGAAATATATTAAAGTATCGTTATTATATCGAGCTACGTGACTTTTATGAAATTCACTCGAAAAACGAACGCAACCTTAAAACCATGGAGTTTGGAACGTATCTCACAGGTTAGTATGTTATAGTTACTATTCAAATCTTATTAATTATTATTTTTCTTCTGGAATGAAAGCTATTAAAATGTTTTATTTATCCAGTAACCCAGATTACTAAGAGTTAATGAATGCCAGCATACCCTACTAAATGATAAATTATGGCGAAAAGTCGACTGACATATCAATAAACGTTGACGTTTGAACGATATGGTATATTTTAGCTGGCCATTTCATGAAACACAACCATTTTCATGAAATGGTCGATCTTTTCAGGAAATGATCAATTCTAAGATCTGGCCACGACAGACACACCGTCCGTCGCGCGTCGCGTCGAATCGTGGTCGAACCCATGGGTCGGTTGGACGAACCGGGACCGAGCGTGGATTCTGAAAGTGAGTGGGCAACGTCGCAAATAGCTGTCAAATATTTCGCTGTTTTGATTATAATCTATGCCCATGACTACCGCCGGACCACCATCGCCAATAATTAGTACTCAATGGTAATTAGTGCTCGAACAATAAAATTGGTAGGTGCAGACGCCAGCACATCAAGCTACTACAATTAAAAATTTAATAGATTTTCAACTTTATCGCTGAAGTTTAAGGTTCAAAGTTGATTGGGAAAATTTGACAGTTTCGGGTAGCTTGATGTACTGGCGTCTGTACCTTAGTAGTTTTCGAGAAACTCGACTTTGATGGTGGTCCGGCGGTGCCATGCCATTGGTGGGGTGGCGGTAGTAACGGTGTTAAACATTTCAAGATTTCCCTATTAAAAACTCTGTGATTTTTTCCCAAATTTATACAAAAATTTGTGCTAAAGAAGTTATAGCGACTAAAAATTCAGATTCCTAAGTGTTGTATTCTAAGAGAAATTGGCTTCATTACTTTTCCATACTAAATCTCCGCGTATAACCGGACCAAATTAAGTTGTCATGGCATGGTATATCTCGTAAACTACTGAAGAAACAATTTTGAATTTTGGGCACTAATCTTATGTAGCAGCGTAGACAGTACGTGTAGCAGGGTACTAATTTTATATTTATGTTTGAGGAAAGTGACAAGCTCCTCAAACTTGGAATCAACATTCAGTCATGGTCCTGCTGAACGAGCGCACGAAAGTTATCATCGTTGATTTCTCGGTAAATATAAATGTTTCAGTTCTGTTTTTTACGCAATGAAACATTTAAGGGTACTAATTATTTGTATACTTAAAATAGCTGCAGCATGGCCTTTTTCGGCGCTCATCGTGGTCCTGCTGAAGAGAGCGTGACTATCGCCGGACCACCTTCAAAGTCGAGTTTCTCGAAAACTACCAATTTTGTTTTATCAAAATATATGGTAGCGATTGGCGTTGGTGGTTCGGCGGTAGTCACGGACATGAATGTTTCGCCAGTGCAAACGCAGTTACTTAGATCCGCAAAGTTAGCCCGCGAAGTTCACATTTTCTAAGTTTTTTGCAATTTTCAGGTCAGTGTCAGGTTGTTAGTTAATAGGCACTAGAAAAATAACTTTCCGGTTCCTCATACAAATATAAGATGTGTGGTACGCGCCGGCAGTGCCGGTTTTAGCAATACCGGCGCCCCGGGCAAGATTTTTGTGTGGCGCCCCTCACTACTCTTTGAAAGAGGGGCGAAAATTTTAGCTATTGTTCTAGTTTGAGGAATAGGAAAATGCAGGATGCTTAAAAATTTCAGCACCCCGCCACGGAAAACAGGATTTCTTTTACGCAGAAAAGTTTGATAATTCAGACTTCAGAGAACGCAGGGTGCAAGAGTTCAAAATTTTTTGGCACCCCGCTGCGTCTTTCTTTGGACCATTTAATTAAAGTGACATGCTCTGTGCATTTAATAAAAATAGTACCAAAACTTGTGTCGACTTGTACAGAAAAGTTAGAGAAAAACAGCAGTCTTTGCTGTCCCGCAGTTGGGTAAAAAAAGAGAGAAGATAGATAAACAGAAAAGATAGAGAAATAAAAGGCCGGTGGTTCGCGTCGGGCGCCCCTTCATATCTGGCACCTTGAGCGCATGCGCGCCCTACCCTAACGCTACTGCGCGTCGGGTACCTGAATTTGGTACTGGTACTTGTTAGGTGGAGTACCGGTACGCAGGTACAGCAATGGCAAGATTCGCTAAGAAGCGATACAGAACCTGTACTTTTGAGATACCGGTTCAAAGCCCTGGTGCAGTGGTGATTGAGAGTGGTATTCTGTGTGTGTGATTGTGCGTACTAATTCCATAGTGATTAGTTATAAACAATAGACTGCAGAAGGGGAAGTGGAAATAAAACAATACATTTCAAACTTTTATTTACTTTATTATCTATTATCCAATTGTAAAAGGGGGAACCAGTCACTCGCTATCACTCCATGTCACTACTTCGCTACAGATCTCAGCCATTTACACATTTATAAAGAAACATCAACCGAAATAAGGTTAAAAATTCACAAATACACATTTAATGTTGATTATCCTAACTTATAAGTAAGAGGCTCGAGCGCGCGGGGAGACGGCGATCACAGAAGGGAACTGAACATAGGACATCGCACAACCCTGAGCAATAAAATGCTGTTCAAGGTCTAGGGTTGCTCATCGCCAATGCGGTTTACGAATAGAGATTATCGAATATAGACAAAAACAGGTCACCTCTATGAGTGAACGCATTGCGCCGCGTCGCCGCTCGGCCGAACCCACACCTACGTTAGCGTCACCCGGGACTTGGCGACATCGGCCACAAGTTACATTCAAACAATACCAAATGCTATAGCAGCACCTAAACTTATAAGAAGCGGTTGATCCTTCGACAAAAAACATTAACTTATACACTATTTCCGTGTAACGAGAGAAATGCCTGTCTACATGTAAGCTAAACTCGGATTGACACAAGAAACATTGATATGATTTCAAAAACGTCAATGATTAATATATTTGTTACGCGTTACGATTATTGCACTAAGGGGATCAGACCGGGTTGGGAGTGTTGTGTGTTGGGACACAACAGCGGGGCGTGTGTCGTGATATCTCGCCAAACAACCGCACCTGGCCGCGTACATGAACACATTTATGTACTGAACGTTACACTAACTTATCGGAACAAATTAATATACAACGCGGGACACGCGGGCACACACGCACACAGTGAGACCACGCCCTTACATGGAGTTATTTCAGTACACGTAGTTTCTTTAATTAATATATGAGAATCATAGTAACAATGCGACTACTATAACTCCATGTATTATAATAACATGTCAAGCATTTCACACGCATCATCCCCAAAAATCCTGTGTAATATTTACACTTCTTAAAGTACACTTAACCGACCCTAAAACGAATAGTTTTATTTTGCGATAGTGCCAAACTGCGAGAAAACTTTTACAAACTACGTCCGCGTTAAAAAAATAAACTGACTTCCCCGAAACATTTTTGAAACAAATAGATAACGATTTAAAAAATTAGGAAACAGTTATTTACCTCTCATTACAGCGTACCTAATTTATTTGCGACAATGTACCAATACATTACTATAACTCAAGTTAATTAACGCCAAAGGCAATGTCGTCCCCGATCCCAATAAAAAAATAATTTTGGATTTTCCAACACTAGTATATAAATCCTTATTATAATATGCGGATTATTACAAGTGATATCACTATAGTGAATTAATTTTGAATTTTGTAAAGTAAATGAATCAACACATGGTGCCAATGTTCCTGAACTTTGTACATATCATTTTATAAAAGGGATTAACGCGACTTCACAACGTAACTGAACACGGCTCGAGCGTTAGGAATACACTTACATAAATGTACTTTAAAAACTAGAACTTTAAAAAATCTGTGCTTATATAAACTCGCCGTTCGCTTTATAATCGAACCATACATGAAGCTGTTGTTCGACTGTCAGCTGCATTGCTTCAAAGCAAAAATAACTCAAGTCACAATATGAAAAATAAAACAACATAATATTAAAATATAAACTTATTAATTTAAACGCCAACGGTCGTGCTACAGCTTGATGTTACATTATAAAATCATTCACTTATGTAACTGATTATGAGAAAAAATATGCAAAACTTATAATGTAGAATAACTCTAGAGAATAATGGAAATACATCAGTTACCAGCTAACACCGAGCCGCATTCTTCATGATAACATAATCAACAGACGTGATCGTAATTACTAATACAGGCACAGTTAAAATAAAACGACTTACAAATCCTAGAGCTGTTTTACTTGGGTTATCCTTACTCTAATGGGAATTATTCCTACAACATAAAATTACATAGGCCCACGCAGCTTCGCCGACAAAACAAACAAATGTATCTACTTGGAGTAACATAAGGGTGTCTGCGGGGTGCGGTGTACAGCCTGGCGAGCTGGGGGCATTAGTCTAAGTATGTTTAAGTGGTGCTTACTCGACTATGTATGTGTTTGCGGCCGAATAGTCACCTGCTCACGATGATATGAGCTGCAAACAAAGTATGCGTGTTAGTAACACTTATGAAATGGAGCTGATATCCTGGAAAGCGTGCAAGACCTCGTCATGGCTGGCTGTCATGTCCGCTGCACTCACAACTTAGTTATCAAACGGTAAAGTTTACGTTCAAATGACCCTTACCAAGTCGCGCAAATAAATCTCGTATCTATATGGATGCATTTATTTCGAGGTTCAAATGAACAAAAGTTTTAATGGAAATGATCATAGGAAAAATAATAACAGCAAATAAAACACACAGTCAATGATAACGTCAAATGGATGTAACACGTTTCACAAATCAGTAATAAAAAAAGACAGGAATACATCTCATAGTGAAAATCAGTGCTAGTTGCTGGTTTATTTTCAGGCGAAAACCTTAATAAAAATACGTACAACACACCAAATGTGACAAATCTTACCTATGAAGAGGCTTGCTTTGAGTGGTAATAATATTTTTAACCATGTTACATACATTCAAACATAAAAACCACATGCAAAAAAAAAAAGCATAAAAAATCTACCTTTTAAAGTAAAGCGGGTGTTTATCCGTTCCACTTCATTTCATATTATTTTTTTATTATTCATAATATATTATTATTGTAATAATATATAGCTATGTCCTTTTATAAACTATAGGTATACTATGTAGACATCTACACTCCGCTCTTAACTCCTATCATCTTAAATACACTGGAACAAAGAAAAATAATAAAAATAAATTAAAAATAATGCTGATGTCATGCAGGCGCAAATAGTGTTCAAGAGAGATTAAGATCACGCGGTGGCAATGGAATATAACTATATAATTATACGGAAACTGAAATAACTGTAAACTTAGCAAAAAAATACTGCTAAAATGAGTAACATAATCGATTGACGCAACCCTTACAAAGAATAGGACAGCATGCAGTAGCCACAATCTAGAAGATCTCAGAGAATAAAAGAATATTTATGAAGATATCCACAGTTTAAGAAAAAGATTCGTATAGTGCACTTAAAATCTCTGAAAACAGTTAATACTTGGAACAGCCTTGAAAACCATCAACATGGCTGGAGTTTCATGGGAGACTTTGGTGTAAATCCTGCGATTTGTCTTTATCTTTTTGGAAATATGGTGGAGAGTCGCTTCTACATCCGTGAAACCGTGCACCGTTGGAAGCCGGCTTTACAGAGTTGTAGATAATTATCTAGTACTGACCGACTTGACTGTGGCCTTGATGAAGTCCTTCTTGTGCGCGAGGTCGAAGTCTGGGTAGTGGCTGTACACCTGCTTGCACACCGTCTTCATCGTTATCTGCTCCAGGTTAGCGCCCTCGAGAATCTGCTTCACGTACTTCTTGATCTCGTCATCCTAAGACAGAGGGAGGTGTGAGTTAGGGAACATGTTCATACTTAGCTCTCCTTGTAAGGGTGTTTGTAGATAGTGCAAATAACTTGAACATTTGTGTGTGGGCTACGGCTTACAAATTAGCAGCTGTCATAGATTTAATAAACCTTATTTTCAATATCTGAAGCCTCGTTATAAGGAGACCATCAAGAGGTCCATGCGGTACTGGTAGTCGTCGTAGGCGGGTATCGCCGCCAGGCGCTTGCACGCATGTAAACGATGCCTGTGTACCACGGTGTGGTTAAAACTAGATGACTCTACACATCAGAGTTTTAGAGTTAGACAGTCACACAAGTATGAGTTACAATACAAAAAGGCTATATTATAACCTTTTTTAAGATTCTTTAAAAAAAAAAATCCTATCTCATCGTCACCATGGTCATTTTGACATAGTATTCAATGTGTTAACAACGTGCTAAATACTCACAGTGGGCGGCCGCTTAGCCTTCTTGTCTGCGGGCGTGTCGGACTCATCACCGCTCTCCTCTTCCTCATCACTGGCCTCGTCCTCATCCTCCTCCTCGCTGCCCTCGCCAGATTCCTCGTCTGATGACGCCTTTTTGCCCTTCTTAGCTGGTCGGCCCGCAGCCTTGGCGGCCGGTGCCTTCTTCTTAGCTGTGAGAATTAATGTAGAATTAGGGAAATCGCAAATTACCGTGAAACATAGGTGAGAATTGAAGATAACATTCAATATTTTAACAAAGAAGTCTGAGAACACGGAGACGCCAGTAAAAAATTGGTCACCGAGAAAAAGAGATCGTGATTTTGGATTGATATGGCTGTAAACAAGCTTCCATGAATGAAGGTATCAAGTATTCGTCCGACATACCCTAGGTTGTTATAGACCGCGCGCGACTGTTAGTCACCGCCTGAGGTATGTGAACGGTGAGACGGCGGAGGTAGACAAAGGCCAAACTAACTCAGTCTGCCAATTTTATCAATGGCGTCCTCCCCCGTCTCACCGCTCACGTACTTCAAGCGGTGACTAGCATTCGCGCGCGGACTATGCCTACCAACTTTGTTGACAGGACAATATTTTCATTAAGGCTATGTATTCTCGAAATCGTGCCGACAAACTCAAGCATTTATTTCAGGCACTTTTGAATTTTTAAGAGTCGGTCAGTCAGAAAGATGAAGCTAGTTGCCAATTCTAAAGCGTATTAGGTTCCTATGATGAAGAACAGGTAAGAAACTCCATGGACACTCTTTAACATTGTTTTGGGACAAAATATTATTTACTTCATTAACGTTAAAATTATATGTTACAATGATGTAAAAGCGTCCAGAGAAAAAGAAACAAAAAAATAAAATAAGCTAATAGATGACCAGTCCCAACTGAAGGCGCCCGTTCACGAGCATTACGCATGGACTAGCACAGCCAGCTCCGTCAGTGCGCGTGTAACATACCGGGTGGCGTGGGTGCTTTCCGCTTGACGGGCGTGGCCTTAGCCGCGGCGTTCTTAGCCACGGCTCCTTTACGGCCCTTAGCGACCGGCGCCACTGGCCGACCGCGCTTGGACTTGGGCTCCTGCTACAAAACAAAACAATTTATTTATAAGTTATTTAAATTTAAACCATTATCAACTTTACTTCAGTGTAAATTGTGTTTGAAGATCAACAAGAATTCATTTGACTGTCTACAATTTGTTTTCCATAATACCAACCCGCACTGGCCCCGCGTGGTGGATTACGGGCTACGGCCCACTCCTTATCAGCAGTAGGAACATTATAGGCTGATTATGCTTATGCTTTTAATACTGTACAATTAAGTTCCCAAAATGTTATATGTTTTGTGGATACACATTGATACAATATTATGGAACAAAGATTGTAGACAATTATCTATATATATAAAAATCAATTGCTGTTCGTTAGTCTCACTAAAACTCGAGAAAGGCTGGGCCGATTTAGCTGATTTTGGTTTTGAAATGTTTGTCGTAGTCCAGGGAAGGTTTAAACGGTGAGAAAATGTGGGAAAACTCACAAAAAAAAAAAATGAAGAAAATTCACGTTCTCATACTTTTTGTGTGGATCGGCTTTTTTGATATCTCGGTAGGTAGGTTGGGTAGAAATTTTAAAATCCTAAACATGCACATTCATTGACTGTTAGGCGGAACGAAGTTTGCTGGGTCAGCTAGTATTAATATATAAATCTTATTCAGGACTGATCTATTGAAATTTTAAAATAAATGGACATTTATTCAAAAGACGAAAATGTCTTAAAATACTGCCATAGTGTAAAGTTGACGCATTCATATCAGTTGTTACTTACATCAGACTCCTCTCCCTCGCTTCCCGACTCGTTCTCGCTCTCACTCTCTGACTTTTCACTTTCCTCTTCACTGTCAGACTTTGCTCGTCGGCCGCGACTTGGTTTACTTGGCTGCACAAAAGAATGATAACCATTATTTTTATGAGTGCTCTTTTACATTTGCAGCTGCAATGCCCTATATTACATGGAACTTGAACATAATTACCTCTACCTGTACCTACAAGTGTTTATCCAGTAAAATATGAGCAGTAAAGTGAGCTGGCGAGTACGTACCCGTCCCTTCTTGCCCTTGGGCTTGCGGCCGCGCTTGCCGCCGGCCGGCTTGGCGGACGAGCGGCGACGGCCGGACGACTTGCGCTTGCGGCCCGGCCCGGCCGCGCCCTCGCCCGCCTCCGGGTCGAAGTCGGAGTCCGCTTCTTCCGACCCGCTCGGGTTGAATGACCCCTGCGCAATACAAACTAAGTGTCAATACCACTCGAAATAACATAGAAACTGTCTAAGTTTATGCCAACCGGAAACGCGTTGGTTTTCAGCTCACAGTACCGAGTCTAGATTTCATTTCCCTGATTAAATGATTTCTCTGAGAATTACCACTCAACACTATAATATAATTATTACGTTAGTATATTAGAAAATATGGACTTTAATAAATAATTCTAATACTTAGAAATAGGCGGACGAGATGAGCACAAGAATGAGTAACACAGCCTGAATCACTACTATTGGTTTGTTTATAATTATTTAAATTCTTAATGTGGTGTGTATGCTTTACTTACATCTGAATCTTCTGAGCCATCTTTGGCTGGCTTGGGTCCCTTTACTTTTGTTTCTTGGTCAGTTTCGTATTCTTCCTCAGAGTAGCCTATGAACATTAAAAAACATTAATTAATAAAATTACTAGTTTTCCTTTTTTTGTTATTGATCTTAAAGTATTTGTCGACAACTGTGGGTGATAACCAATGACGTAATATAAATAGACGCGTTATGCATGAACATCACGGCACTCGAAAACAGCGTAAATACTATCGGTAGCTAGATAGCTACTTAGACGCACGAAGAAAGGGAAAGAAAATTAAATGTCATCTACGGAATTCCTGTTGTTAGAGAGAGATAAATATATTTCTTTAATTACGTTGTCATTCTGTGGTGCATGCTCATTGGCCAAACGTGTACAAAAGGAGGCATATGGGGAATAAATGGACACTCGATTTTCTCGTGTTGATCTGGTAGTAGATTTACGGGTAAAATAATAATATTTTCGATCTAAATATGAATGCAGTATTTCGCAAGAGTAGGTAATTACTGTCACTTAAAATAAAACAAAATACAATATTATAAACATAAAAGTCTTTATTAAAAAAATGTGAATAATTAAAAATTTAAAATAAAAAGTATAACAATCGGTTAAATTAAATTACAATTAAATTTCCTCTCATTTATTTGGACATTTTACACACCGTTTTGGACATTTTGAGACATTGAGACGTTCAGGCACCGTTGTTGCCAATACGCAACAAAATGTTCCAATACCGTAAAGGACAGTTGTTGCCATTTGGCATTACATCTCTATTTGTACGCTCAAATAAAGTCTAATGTCCTCTGTGGATTTTTATTCTATGGTCGGATAGATAATCTAGTCAACAAAACCATTTAATTTCAAAATACCTGGAACGCAATATTAGGTTTTACACACACTGATGCAAAGTACCCCATCTTCCCCTAACGGCACGTGACTTACCTCAAGCGCCAGCCGCCATTAGAAGGCATCGAAAAACATAAAATAAAATACATTTTTCTTGATACTTACGCATGAAATTATACTTTTTTATCTTTCACAGTTGCAGTATAATTTTTACATTTCCTATAAACACAGGACGGCATTTTTTTTTTGTTATTTTTAGGAAGTTATCCACACAAGTTATTTTAATATCACGTACAGCCGCGGCACTGGTTGGTACGCGACTAAATCGAAGTCCGGTAATTACCTTGCATTCATCTTGCCACTATAGAGCGCGGGTAACGTATCTATAGTTTATAATATCATTGGTGATAACCGCGTAACGGAAGGCGCAGTATGGGTATACCCGAGGATATAGTGAAGGGTGTGGGATCCACCGATGCCCGAGGTACAGGATCTATCGTTTCGGCGACGATCGGGGGACGCCTGTCCACTGGTCCATTTTTGGACGCGTTTATCTCTGTTAACTTGAAAGAAAATGTTCTGTATGTTACCTCTGTTGTGCACCTTGACGGCGGCGGAGCGGCGCGGGCGGCCGCCGGGCGTGGCGGGCGGCGCGGCGGGCGGGGCGCGCGCCCTGTTGGGGCCCGGCTGCTGCAGGAAGTGTTCTGTGTGTATAGTTACCTCTGTTGTGCACCTTGACGGCGGCGGAGCGGCGCGGGCGGCCGCCGGGCGTGGCGGGCGGCGCGGCGGGCGGGGCGCGCGCCACGCCGCGCGCGTGCGGGCTGTTGGGGCCCGGCTGCTGCAGGAAGTGTTCTGTGTGTATAGTTACCTCTGTTGTGCACCTTGACGGCGGCGGAGCGGCGCGGGCGGCCGCCGGGCGTGGCGGGCGGCGCGGCGGGCGGGGCGCGCGCCCTGTTGGGGCCCGGCTGCTGCAGGAAGTGTTCTGTGTGTATAGTTACCTCTGTTGTGCACCTTGACGGCGGCGGAGCGGCGCGGGCGGCCGCCGGGCGTGGCGGGCGGCGCGGCGGGCGGGGCGCGCGCCACGCCGCGCGCGTGCGGGCTGTTGGGGCCCGGCTGCTGCAGGAAGTGTTCTGTGTGTATAGTTACCTCTGTTGTGCACCTTGACGGCGGCGGAGCGGCGCGGGCGGCCGCCGGGCGTGGCGGGCGGCGCGGCGGGCGGGGCGCGCGCCACGCCGCGCGCGTGCGGGCTGTTGGGGCCCGGCTGCTGCAGGAAGTGTTCTGTGTGTATAGTTACCTCTGTTGTGCACCTTGACGGCGGCGGAGCGGCGCGGGCGGCCGCCGGGCGTGGCGGGCGGCGCGGCGGGCGGGGCGCGCGCCACGCCGCGCGCGTGCGGGCTGTTGGGGCCCGGCTGCTGCAGGAAGTGTTCTGTGTGTATAGTTACCTCTGTTGTGCACCTTGACGGCGGCGGAGCGGCGCGGGCGGCCGCCGGGCGTGGCGGGCGGCGCGGCGGGCGGGGCGCGCGCCACGCCGCGCGCGTGCGGGCTGTTGGGGCCCGGCTGCTGCAGGAAGTGTTCTGTGTGTATAGTTACCTCTGTTGTGCACCTTGACGGCGGCGGAGCGGCGCGGGCGGCCGCCGGGCGTGGCGGGCGGCGCGGCGGGCGGGGCGCGCGCCACGCCGCGCGCGTGCGGGCTGTTGGGGCCCGGCTGCTGCAGGAAGTGTTCTGTGTGTATAGTTACCTCTGTTGTGCACCTTGACGGCGGCGGAGCGGCGCGGGCGGCCGCCGGGCGTGGCGGGCGGCGCGGCGGGCGGGGCGCGCGCCACGCCGCGCGCGTGCGGGCTGTTGGGGCCCGGCTGCTGCAGGAAGTGTTCTGTGTGTATAGTTACCTCTGTTGTGCACCTTGACGGCGGCGGAGCGGCGCGGGCGGCCGCCGGGCGTGGCGGGCGGCGCGGCGGGCGGGGCGCGCGCCACGCCGCGCGCGTGCGGGCTGTTGGGGCCCGGCTGCTGCAGGAAGTGTTCTGTGTGTATAGTTACCTCTGTTGTGCACCTTGACGGCGGCGGAGCGGCGCGGGCGGCCGCCGGGCGTGGCGGGCGGCGCGGCGGGCGGGGCGCGCGCCACGCCGCGCGCGTGCGGGCTGTTGGGGCCCGGCTGCTGCAGGAAGTGTTCTGTGTGTATAGTTACCTCTGTTGTGCACCTTGACGGCGGCGGAGCGGCGCGGGCGGCCGCCGGGCGTGGCGGGCGGCGCGGCGGGCGGGGCGCGCGCCACGCCGCGCGCGTGCGGGCTGTTGGGGCCCGGCTGCTGCAGGAAGTGTTCTGTGTGTATAGTTACCTCTGTTGTGCACCTTGACGGCGGCGGAGCGGCGCGGGCGGCCGCCGGGCGTGGCGGGCGGCGCGGCGGGCGGGGCGCGCGCCACGCCGCGCGCGTGCGGGCTGTTGGGGCCCGGCTGCTGCAGGAAGTGTTCTGTGTGTATAGTTACCTCTGTTGTGCACCTTGACGGCGGCGGAGCGGCGCGGGCGGCCGCCGGGCGTGGCGGGCGGCGCGGCGGGCGGGGCGCGCGCCACGCCGCGCGCGTGCGGGCTGTTGGGGCCCGGCTGCTGCAGGAAGTGTTCTGTGTGTATAGTTACCTCTGTTGTGCACCTTGACGGCGGCGGAGCGGCGCGGGCGGCCGCCGGGCGTGGCGGGCGGCGCGGCGGGCGGGGCGCGCGCCACGCCGCGCGCGTGCGGGCTGTTGGGGCCCGGCTGCTGCAGGAAGTGTTCTGTGTGTATAGTTACCTCTGTTGTGCACCTTGACGGCGGCGGAGCGGCGCGGGCGGCCGCCGGGCGTGGCGGGCGGCGCGGCGGGCGGGGCGCGCGCCACGCCGCGCGCGTGCGGGCTGTTGGGACCCGGCTGCTGCAGGAAGCCCACCAGCCGCCCCGACAGCTCCGATGCTGAACCTGGACCGGACAAACAGTTCATTGAAAATGTAAAAAGTAAATAAACCTGAGAGCCAAGCCACACGGTGCGGTCTCACGAAGCTAACCCCATATCCTAATACAAGCGATAGTTGCGGCAATACGCGACTGTCGCGTTCGTTTTTCCGAACGAATGATCGCGAATACGCAACAATCGCGTTTTCGCGTGCAATAGGACACAGCCTAACGGTCGATCACGTAAAGTATGTGGAAATGCCACGAGCGTCTGCCCATTTGAGGCGGCCGTGTCAGAGGTGGTCTAAACATATTCGGAATTCTGAAATCAGGCACGATAATATTATGAATACTTTTTCTTACCTTTCTTGTCTAGATCAAGCATCTCACACATGGTCCGCAGCTGCTTGGGTTCCATCTTGGTGGTCTCCTCCAGCTTGGCCTTGTATTCTGAAGAGCCAATGGACCACTCGTACCCCTTGAACTTCTTGACGTTGCGCTTTACGTTGCGGTCCAGACATAATTGCTGACAGACAAATAAAAACATTAGTATATTATTGTAAACATGTTGATGATGCCTGTCTTAAAAGAACCAAAATGTATAATAGGCTAATCACCATGATGCAATAATTAAACCATTGAAAGTGGGCGGTTTTATAATTTACCGTAGCACAACACGTAACGACACCATTTTGCAGTCACAACACAATAGGAAAACAGTTTTTTTTTTTTATGTTCAGGACGATTTTTTTTTCTCTCTGCGTGCCCTATAATATTTTTGATTCGAACTGACGATGTCCTTCAACTTTAAATTAAAAAAACCCCAATCGGGCTAAGTGTTTATGGGCTTTTCATAAGAAATTTATCAGTAGCAGCCCGAAGTCTGGATTTATGCACGGTTGATGGCAATAGGCTCGCCATATTAAATGTGACTTAAACATAACTGGTGAAATGTGAGTGTACTATGGGTATACCTCCGCCTAACCCCTCGTGGATTATCAGCGTGTTGTTATGTTAAAACAGTATTAGGGTTAAAAGCAGATTTTTTGAGTGCTAACTCACCCCATACAAGTACTGATGCAGCAGCTTCTGGTCCTGAGTCTTGAACCGCGACAGTGATACCTCCACGTTGCTGATGTGGCCCAGCGGGATGCCCTTACCGGCCGGCAGCGGCACAGGCGGCTCTGTTGGCTAGAGACAAAATGTCCACATCACGTTACACGTTCAACCTTCATCATGGAACCAAACTTTGGGAATAATTTAAGTTTATAATTGGACCCAATAATGTCAAAACTAACCTACGCCACTGTCGTTGACAATAGTGTGGGTTATGCGGTCTTACTTTTATTATACTACAATGTATTACTTATAAATGTTGTAACTTATAACTGTTTTTGTCCGAAACAAATATGAATTAAAAGTATAATAATCGTACCTCTTTCTTAGGCTTGGGTTTGGGCGCTTCCTCCTCTTCCTCTTCTTCCTCCTCCTCCTCTTCTTCGTCGCCCTCCTCCTCGTCCTCGCCGTCGTCATCAACCTTAGCTTTCTTCGCCGGCTTCTTTACTCTGTAATGATTTACATATTATAACATAACATAACATCACGCCTTATTTCCCCGAAGGGTTGGGCAGAGGTGTCCCTGTAGCAGGTACACCCACATTTCGCCAGTTATGTTTTAAGTCCCATGTAATAGGGGGCGAGCTTATTGCCATCAATCGGGCACAAATCCAGACTCCGAGCTGCTACTGAGAACACACACACACACATACATAATAATGCTCCAAAAGTTTTGAGTATGAATGTGGATGGCCATGATGGCGATGAAAGATGATATGACTTCTCGACTCTCGATTATCGTACATGTGTTTACAATCGTATTAGAGTTTTTATTTCTCACTTGGAGAGACAAAAACTCTAGTACGATTATGTGTTAAGAGGGCCCTTCCCGGTCCGTCTATCGTCAACGCGAGCATGGTAGAAAAGCTTGTTGTTTCATCCAGCGCAAGTGAGAATTGCTAACAAGCAAGTGAGAACGCGATAACATTGTGCGAAAAATAACTTGTTTCAGGAAATACGTGTTTTTGAATACGCCTTATAAGTTTGTGAAATAAATGTTTGTCATTTAGAATCTCCATTACATGTGCGAGGTTTCTATGCAGATGTTTTCTTTAATTTTACAATTTATGAGTACATTATGAACGGTCAAAATTCAGGTAAAATTTGTGCAAAAAAGCAAAATTTTTATTTTTTGCTTTCATAGAAACCTACAAGATACCTATTAGTTTAAAAGAATTAAAGATGTGTTACAACGCCATAATCACGTACGAGCGTTTGTATGAAAAGTATGACGGGTTGGCCGCTCTTAAGGACTCACCAGAAAGTTTTCTCAAACCGATATTTACACCTAGAAATACGTCTTTGTAAATTTTGAAAGACGAGGCGATTTCTGGTTTTAACTCTGATTTTCTTTCAATAATGATAATAATGTAACTGACGAAATGAAGACTTTTTGTATCGTCATTAGAGACTTACCGAAAATGGGCCGAAAACTAATTGATTGATTGATAAAATAAAAGTAACAGTAATACAGGGTCACCTTTTAACCGTTTTACTATGGATTTTCTCTGAATAAAGGTATTGTAAGTATTGATTTGTGGGATTTATGTGGCTAGCGACGAAAAAAATTTATATTTTGCCGAAAACGATGATTGCGGAAATTGGATACGGAAAGTTGGTGAAATTTAAGTTGAAACGTTTCTCTATGGTTAAAAGAGTGACATAATGAATTTCTTTTACTTATTCTATACTTTTTACACATCAAAAACCTACCGGCAAACAATTTTTTTGTTTCCGGAATTAGGCCGAAAAAAAAATTGCCTCATTTTTAACCGACTTCGAAAAAGGAGGAGGTTATATGTTTGTAGCGTTTGTTTGTTTTTTTTTTATGTACCGATTTCTCCGTCATTTGTGGACCGATTTTGAAAATTCTTTTTTTGTTTGAAAGGGTATGCTCTCAAATTGGTCCCATTTAAATTTTATTAATTTTGATTGGGTAGTTTTTGAGTTAGCTACAAAATACGTATTTTTTTCCCACTTAGTATGTAGATGATATGATAAGTTCTTGTCACTGGTAGCAGGTAGTGGTATTCGAATGTGTGTGGTAGGTACCACAACTAAAAAATGAAAAATAAAAACTTTTTACAAAAAAAAAAAAACAACCAGTGTCTTGGGTTTTGTATTTTCGTTTTTTGCCACCGACTTCTGATATTAAAGTTATTTTTCACTCTCTAGTGTTTTTTTTTGTAAAAAGTTTTTTTCGTTGTCGTTTTGTCTAATCGTAATGAGAACCTCTTAAAACTGAAAAAAAAAATTGTAATAAAATGGAACCTACTTTTCTTTAGTTGGCTTCTTTGCTTCCTCCTCGTCGGCCTCGTCTCCTTCTTCCTCCTCCTCCTCTTCTTCCTCGTCCTCATCCTCCTCATCTTCCTCTTCAGTATCCTAAGAATAAAATAAATATACATAGAAAAAGAAAAAGATTGTTTTGACTTATGACTTTTTTACTAAAAAGATCTTAAAATAAATCATTATAATACTTACACGAAATTGGATTCAGAAATTAACGAAACGTTTCGGTAAAGGGACAGTATAAAACGTGTAAAAAAAAAAAACTGTCTAATCCGTGAGGGTGTTAAGGCGCAACTAGCCGATACTTTTTCCATACAAATTTCGGGGGGGTTTTACTCCACTGTTACACATTGTACATCCAAAGTAACACATGAAATCGTTTTGTCTTAGTATTAATTTTGTCTGTACAAAGCAGAATAGTAAAAAAAAAAGCAATTAAAAAGTTATGAGCCAACAAAGATTCGTTTTTCCTGCTAATTTTAACGCAACTTTGGGAGTAAATAAGTAATAAAAGAAGTATAAAATCTCCAAAACAAAGCTCGTTCCGACAAAGCTCAATTGTCGAAGATTATAATTAACTTTATTCGTAATTGATTTATGCAGTAGTTTTTTCATAAAACTCCACCTTCCAAAGGACTTTTCGTAAGTTTTTACGCGCTCGTTTTACTAAAATCGTTCTGAACGGTGTTTGTGTGCGTGCGAACTAGAGTTTGTGCATGTAGACCAGCGTCTAACTGCTCATCACTGATACTATCTCTGTCGGACACGATGCCAGGTGAGATAGCGTGCTTTTTGACCAAGCCCACCAATGAGTTCGAGGCCGCGACTAGTTCAACCTTAAGTATCGTATTAAGAGTAAATTTATGTGGACATTTTACCGGGCTATTACACGGCGCGGGCGGCCGTTGTTTAGCGGTCTACAAGTCATAACTTATGACCCCTGTTGAAATTTGCAATTTTTAATGGATTTGGGGTCTTTGGATTTTTGGTACAAAAAATGTGATTTTTAAATAGCAATAACTCTTTTATTTTCCATAATAATAAGATTTTTTAATACTTTTTGTAAATTTTTTTGCAGTACCTATGTGCCCCTTTCGGATCGGACAGGGTTTTTTTTACATTTATTGTATAATTCACGTGTTTTTGAGTCGAAGCCGCTATACGTGCTGTATAGTCATCTCTTTTTCGCATTGGAATAATTATTATAACTTGGACTTGAGACTTAACACATGGATCCAGGTAAGTCAATTGAAATTTGAACCACTAGATTTTGTAACGATTATGATTTATTTTGTTATACTGTTTGGCGAAATAATATTAACAAATCTAGACATAGTTTTGGACATGTTTATTAATAAGCTACGAAATTTTCTTACCTCCTTCTTAGGCTTCTTTTTAGGAGCGGCCTTCTTAGCACCTTTGTCGTTAGTCTTTACATCATCTTTTTCATCTTCGTCATGCGCCTCGCCATTTTCTTCCTAAAACAAAACGTGCGTTTAGAATAATCTACCCGCAAACCTGCTTGCTTGCATGAGCATCAACCTACGAAACAATTTTTTTCTTTAAATAAAACGTTGGGCACTATCGGTTACTCTTGCATCTTGAATACGATTACAAAAACATATACTTCTATGTCACAGGTGTTAAGAAAATACAAAAGAATCTATAAATAAAGAAAACAAATCCTCTCTGTATTTATCCTATAATTATCACCTCTCGTGACAAATGAAAATCGATGATATTTATCTCAAAATAAACCTTTGTGTGAGGGACACGTCCTTGACTTCCGAGGTCGCGTTATTTATAGCCTTACAGATCCGATTCTGAAATGGGTGTTACAATGTGTTGGACTTTCTTCTCCACTATTGACAATAACTGAATTGTGTATAGTGCTGAAAAATAAATCCCGGATGTTCTAGTGCAATTAGGGATATGTCCAGCAGTGGACTGCGATAGGGAGTCGTTTTGATTGGAGTAAGTTTTAGCAAAAAATCAAGAAAATATTCTTTGGGTGAAAATAACATAAGTAGGTGTTCCAATTAATAGATCAAAACCAAGGACCGTAATCATCGACGTTCCTTTGTGAATTCATTCATATGAATTTATCAAGCCAAACTAGTTTTCGTCCTACTTTTTTAAAGGTGTTACTTTAAGTTATAAATATCAATATCATGTCATGCTATTATTTTATTCGTAAGTACCAGTTTTTTAGAAACACGCTATTCATTCTTACATTGTACTTAATGTACTGTGTAATAATATATCATTCATTATTGTATCGCATTAAATAGATTGAAATTATATGAGTTCATTGAGTGTAAATTTTATGATATTCATGTAATTCTTAAAAGCACAAGTTGGTGACCACTTCATTAAATGCGACGTGGTATGAACTAATTACGTACATTTTTCGTTGCTATTATTACATTAGGCAATGTAATCGTCGCCGTCGTCGTGAACTTTTGGCCTCGGCCATGACCGACAAGTAGTGGTTCAGCCTACTGAGTTATAGTTTCGCGAACTGCCTGTTATGTTGACAAAATATCATAACAAAAAAAAAGGCTTTTAAAAACAGAACTTACTATTAAAGCACGTGATTCCAAATCGAAGACGCAATTTGTCTACTTGCTAAACTCGTAATGTTAGCATATCGTCGGGCGTTTATTTCTTAAAATATTCGAATTTCAAGGCCAAAAAGTATTTATTAGGTCATCGTTAAATTAATTATTTTATCAGAATAGAAGTTAATTTACGTAATTAAATCACGACATCCGTGTTCGTCACGCTCTCGTCGTTAACTGGGTAAGCAGCACGCGAGATGCGTACCTATTCATAATAACAGCTTGTTGAAGTCTCAAAACTAGCAAGTACTCAATCTCAACATTTACCTCGAAAAAATACTTCTCACACTCATTAATTTTATCATCAGCCTACAGCAATCATGCCCATATGACAGATAAATTATAATGAACCTCGCTGGAAGGAAACGCTTACAGATCGCCAGTGTGAAAACGCTCTTAGCAAGCCACTCCATTATAAACTTTCAGGACATTATATCTTTCTTGGATTGTAATGTACTGTACACCTGTGAAATAGAGATCTATCCGGTTTCATGTACAGACGCCAGCACTTCAAGCTACTACAATCTGTCAAATTTATTTAATATATTTTCAACTTTATAGCTGAAGTATAAGGTTCAAAGTTGATTGGAAAAATTGGACAGTTTCGGGTAGCTTGATGTGCTGGCGGCGTCTGTACAATGGCTACACATTCCAACCCCAGATTCGTAGCGAGATACAGTGGGGCGACCCCTATTTGCATACATTAATGCACTTACAATGACCTTGACCTATAACCTCGGTGTTATTCAGTTCTTTTTGCATGTGTTTTTGTTTTTCGTGCACTGGACAAACGATAAGCACTGTTTACCAACACACTGACATATTATTGTATGGGTAAATTACTGACTGTTTCGCAGATATCTCATCATCTGTTACGACGCCTCATTGAGGTGATAACAATTAAAATTGTATTGTGTCTCGTTAATGACAGTTGAAAGGTTAAGAGGCTAAATTCAAATGATTTTTTAATCAACATTTTTGCCACAAACACAATTAGTATCACCCATTGATATGAATAGTCTTAAAACTAAGAAAATATTATGCGAAAAACGAGTATTTTAAATTTGTTCCAATTTACGTTACGTTTAGGGATCTCGCGCTCTAGACGGCCACGACTCCGACCAGTCGTGGTCCGGTCTGCGGCTAGTTGGCCGTTGCCACCAAGAGCGCGATTCGCATCTGTTTCTAGTTTAGGTCGGTCGCTACGACCACCGGTCTTGATCGTGGTCGTCTAGTGCGCGAGATCCTTAACTCTTCCAGTTCGTGTTAAGTTCAAAAGTGGTCAAAATTCAAACTATAAAACATAGGTGAGAGAAGTACACACAGCTACACATTAAACTATACATAACCAGTATAAGCTGATCTCGCATTGTACGGAAATCCTATACAATGCGAGATCAGCATAAACTGGAAATGTATAGCTTGATGTGTAACCGTGTGTACCAGCACCAAGCTTTTTGGTGACCTATAAAAACCCAGTTATAGCTATTAGCTTCAGTCGAAAGGCGCCCACTGCTGGACATGGGCTACCCCCCAGGATCGCCACATCGACCGCTCATACTTAAAGCTTTAATTGTTATTGATGTGTAACATCTTTCCTGTCACTTTCCTACAACCTGTGGGAGTGGTTTCGTGAAAAGGGACGGAAGTGTGTAACAGAAAGCCGGAGAAGCGCGCGCTATTTTATTTGACCAATGAGCGCGCGTGGTGCTAGAGTTGGCCGTCAGATGGTACCAACCCATTTTCCGAGAGGTTCGTACTATGTGTGTAGTCAAGATGTCAGATGTTACACAATACACATTTATGCGATACTGTGTAAGGCTCGCTCGTTTTTTTTATTTCACTTACCTTTTTAGAATCTGCATCAGCCTTCACATCCCTCTTGTCATCCTTAGAGCCATCTCCTGCGCCATCATCGTCCTTGCCATTAGCCGTTGTTGATTTTGAGTCGCCTGTTCATGACAACAAAAAAAAAACATTATTTTACAAACACTTGTTGTTTTCGAGGTATTTATAGAATCTGTATTAAGCTTTGAGAGATTGAGGTACACACGGCTACACATCAAGCTGTACATTTCCAGTATAAGCTGACAGCGCATTGTACGGAAATCCTATTCAATGCGAGATCAGCATAAACTGGAAATGTATAGCTTGATGTGTAGCCGTGTGTACAGATCTGATTCTGGAATAATTTTATTACCATAATCTACGACTGTTCCTGGGTTTTGAAGCTTTAGTCAAGTTTCAGAAAACTAGGGAGCGGCATTGCGCAAGTCATTGACTAACCGCACACTGTTCGTGTATTATTAACCAAATTTCGCCCATATTATTTTTAATCATAGCAACGATTAAGAACCGATCCATTTGGTTGTCTCCTTAAGACATAAAAAAAAATGTAAGCAAATGATAACAAAACGATATCGTTCAGTGACATTGCGGTAAACTTGTAGATTTTTACCAAGCGATAATTTTAACGATGATAACAAACCATTGCATAAGAGACTCCATTATTGATCATTTCTGGACTTCCCATCACACAGTGAGCATCTTATTTAATTTTTTCCTCTAAGTCCAGAGTCACCCTATGCACGTTATGGTAACCAGCCCCAACCACCACTTAGCCAAAATTTTATGAACAGTTATAAACGTTATTTGGTCGAAGCGGACCACAATCACAGGACTGAACCCATTCTTTTTAATTTACCTAGCAACACTATTAAAAGGTTTTATTTTTTAAATTAAAATGCACTTTGTCCCGCCAAATTTAGAGCCCAAATTCAAATAGACCAACGATTTGCAAATGTGATAAACTGCTAACGATAAACGCTATCGATTTAATTTATATAATACTATAATTTATACTAGTTAAGATAATGAGTTTGCGAATTTAACCGCCGTAGAAACAGTAGCTTCACAGCTGGGTATCCACAGCACCGCGCATATCCTATGTGTTAGCATAAAAAGGGGACCTGCTTTGCTGTGGTCCGGACTGGTGCGCGGAACAGTTTGTGCATAGTGGATACAATTGCCTACTAGTAGAAGCCGTTTTGCATGTGTCGTTTCAAGTGTATTTTTCTTAAGAACAAACGTTGGTTCATACGAGATTTTGTCGGGTTAGTGTTTTCCTGTTACACAAACAAAGATAACGGTCGTATACAAGGAATATAGCGGCGCGCGGCGGCGGGGCGTAGCGACGCGGTCTCCCTTCATACATTGCAAGACGCGATCTCCAGGGTTTACATTAATGACATGATCTTCATAATCTCGCCGATAAGCGCTGAATGAAACTAATTACCGAACATATTAGATGTTATCGCTGTTTTAGTGAATGTAAAAGAAAGCTTTGAGTTCCCAGATTTCATATAATGCAACAAAGTAGCAGATTGAGGCGACTTTCCTTTGCGTCTCGACTTTGTATTATAATTTATTGGCTTCTGCCCGCGACTTCTTTCGCGTGTAAGTAGTAAGACACCAATATAGTAAAATAACAGCCACAATACCTCCCGCCAGTGCTATATTACTTCATTTTCTCTTAGCGTTTTCTCTAATTTTTTTTCTTTTTGCTCGGCTCCTAAGGGTCGTAGCGTGATGTGAAATTGCCTATAACCTTCCTCAAGAATTGGGCAATTCCGACTGGTAATTATCTTCTTCTATATATATAAAATTCTCGTGTCACTGTGTTGGTTGCCATACTCCTCCGAAACGGCTTGATTGATTTTTATGAAATTTTATATGTATATTCGGTAGGTCTGAGAATCGGTCGTAATCTATTTTTCATACCCCTAAGTGATAAGGATGGTCCACCCCAAACATTTATATGGCAAAACAACGTTTGGCGGGTCAGCTAGTTATAGTATAGATTTCAGATTTCTTGTTACACACCGTTCATCGTCCATAAAGGCATGGGTCGATAAGTGCATGACGATTGAGTCGTAATTTTTTTACCATTTTAGGATAAATCATAGCACTGTATGAACAAGTTTAACAGGCGGGTCAATGCCCTTTGGTTCTAAACTCACAACAAATCGATTTGACTGTGTAAACCGATATTTGCGGTCATTGAATTATGAATGAGTGATCCATTTCTCTCCTTCGTAATAGGTATAGGCCACACTGTTGCGTCAAAAATTCAAAATACCGTTTTCGGACGTAGCGCCTTTTAATAAAATACTTTCTCTCCTGATAATTTTTTATTTACTTACGCTTAACGTTAATTTAGAAAGGTGCATGTTAAAAGCCCCTTTACATAATTATAATAAAATAGTACTAACGAAGTCAAAACTGTACATTGAATATTTTTGAAAAAAAAAAGTAATTATTCGAGATAGAGAGATAATTCCTCGAGTCTGATGCCGAAAATAAAGTTTTTAGAATTTTTGCCCGTTTGTCTGGATGTATGTTCCGGATTGGCGCAGAAACAGCTGAACGGATTTGGATGAAACTTAACACACAAATAGTTCATAAGCTAGATTAACACATAGGGTACTTTTAATCCCGGTAGTACGTGGGATGTTTTCCGTCATCCATGCAGGCGAAGTCGCGGGCAAAAGCTAGTTGTTGTAATATACTTGCATATTTGTTTAGGAAAACATTTATAATAGACTTTTTACGTGTCTTTTTGCTTCGCTTCGTTACTTTGGTAATATCTTCCATCTCTCCCGCGTCCGCGTCGCGCCTGTCTGACCTTCCCCTAAACTGTAACGACCAGTTTGCGCAGTAAATTGCGCAATTTATCATGACGCTGCCTACCTCAACATTGAATAAATAGCTGGTTGATAACATTTCGCCTACGAGAAATCATGGAAACATGTTAAACTTTACAAATGACGATCGGCTGATTAGATTTTCTAGCCAATAAAGAAAAGGTGGATTGGCTAAATGTTCTAATATGTCCTCGAGCTGAGTTCGATTCCTGCATTAGGCCCAAAATGCATTTATTATATACTTTTTGTAAATATTTGTTACTAATGTGTATGTAGGTAGAACCCACGACAAAACCTAAAAGTGTACTCCTTAATTCCATCAAAAAATTCAAACTGTCTAATACTCCGAAAGTTTATTATTCCAAGTGCAACTTAAAGTGCACTTATTGGTCGTTTCTCTGCTCCTACACGATTGGCTAAATTGCTCTGGATGCTAACTGAATCACGCCGGATAAAAGTAAGCGGTTAGTACTTATGATACCGAGATATTGTTAGTTACATGCGAACGAAATGTTCATGAGGTGTGGAGATTATTGTGAAGCGGTTCCGATACTATACTGTTTTTGGGCTTTATGAGTCAAACGTGCAATATTAATTTGATTTGTTTTGGAGAATATTAAAGGCCGAAAATGAAAGGACAAAAATATTCCTGGTTTAGAAACGGCTATTACTGGAATTTCAGGCATGCTTTGCTCCTCACCAAAACATGCCATATCTTGGCATGTATCAAGTGTCCAGGTGTATGGTCAATTTCGAGGACCTAAAAATGTCACTGATGCCGCGATTGGCGTGGCCAGAGCCGCCTCATTTAATAATCTGACACCTGAGATACAGGACATGTCCTAGTTTGGGTGTCCGGAGTTTCACAAATTCGTGCATGTGCTTAGTCTAATTACTATAAGGATCCAAGTTACTTAAGAAATTCATTGTTAACCCTTTTCTCTCCTTATGTATTAGGCTTAATGAAATAAATTTAATTTAATAATATACCATCGACTCGAAAAGAAGAAGGCCTGCAATGATTGTACTAGAGACTTCTAGTCAGAAGTGCACTGATTTTGGTCCAAGACCAAAACTAGTCACATACGACTAAAATTTGCAACTTGAAAGTAGCGACACACTACAAATAATTATGTTCTAAACCGGTATGCATTAAAAAACGGGCCGGAATAATTATAAGACCAATTTTAGAAGACCTCTGATTTCTCAATATCGAAACAGTCAAGGAGGTCAACATATTTTGTAGGCTAGTGACTCAGAATATCCACCCAACCTGAATCCGTAATTACAAATGTCATCGGCTAGCATAATAGCGTACAATTTATCTTATGTAGTAATAGGTACTACCGGGGTACCGGTTCCAACAGTAACAATTCTTCAAATTTTTGTCGAAGGAAAAGTATTAATATGCGCAACTTCGCAGACAGAGAAACCCTTTAATTGTTGAATTGGCTCAATTGTTTCGGAAATTTTGAAATTCTATTTGCATGACTTGCGTTTTTGGGTATCACAGCTCTCAAGTGTGTTAAGAATAGAAGATAACGGTTCTGCGTAATACATACTTTCTCTTATTTCACGTCTTCTAGGGTATGCTTTGATTGAGGTACTAGCAAAGATTTTACTATTAGAGTATCCAAACATTTTAATATTTGAGAATCCAAATTATAGATTCTTCACTGCACTTATATTAATTAGATAAGTTACCAGTTGACAAATAAGTTTTATCTCAGTCTGCATAAGTAAACTTTTATACAAAAAATAAACTGTCTGGAGAGCGGCCATTACACAACAGGTTAACATTGCGCGGGAAAGCCATGTTTATTTCATAAATAAACATACAGACACATTAGGAATTCAAATAGTAGTGTCTAGATTTATTAAAACCAGTTTCAGAACAAGCAGAGTTCCTTTTCACTGGCGAAACTTTTATCTTCAGGGCTTTTTGTCTAACAATGTGGGCTGAACTAATTGGCGCACGTATTGCAAGATTTATTTTGGGCTTATTAGCAATACAATCCATTAAATAGTCGTCCAATATGTCTCAAATACCTGGCAAAAACCCGAGGTGATGTACGCACAAGCAACGGCGCCATTTAAGCCACAGTAAGTGCTATGCACGGAAATCGATAATGACGAGTGACAAGGTTGCAAGTTTACTAGTAGCAACGCTTTTGACAAATTATTCAGTTTCTAGTTGGGTATCGTCACTCGTTTCGTGGCATTTTTGTTGTTTTGATGTAAAATATGTTCTTTTGTGTCAGTTATTCTTGGGGTATGCACTGACTATAGCGTTTATATAGCGTTTTCTCGGCACAGTTTATCTCAACGAAAACACAGCCAGAAGCCATGGGATAGTTTGCATCATTTAGTTACAGTAGTTGATGTACTATTTCGCTAAAGTATAGGAATAACAATCAAAATACTAGATCGGTAAACTATTATGGTATTGTTATAACATAACATTATTTTAGACCAGGGATTCCCATTCGCCTCGTGGGGCGTAGTGACCAATGGGGGGGCGCGGCGGAGGCAGCTCCAATAAAGTATAGATTTACATAATTGTATGTTCTTGGTATTAGAAAAGGTTAAGACTAGTTTCCAAAACCCAAACATTTCATAATACTTACTTAGGTGCTGTAAAATGAGGCTCAGCTTTTCTGTATATTATGTCAACAAAATAAGTTTTTCTATTTCTGTATGAATGGTCAAAAGAAAAATGTAACGAATCCGAAATTGTACATTTTTCGAGCTCGCTCTTACAATATGCATTCTCATAATTCTTGAGTTTTTCGAAATTCGACAAAGTAAGCTTCTATTTCTGTTTGATTATCAAAAGAAAATCTAACCTATCCAAGGGGTGCAAAAATTTTCGTTCTCACTTTCGCTTGCTTTACATTCCTATGCTTTTCTACTTCTGTCGACAAAGTAACTCACGGACGCGTAGTGATTTTAAAAGAAAGTTAGGGGGGCGCGTATGTTAAATGGTTGGGAACCCCTGTTTTAGGCCAACGCGCTCGGTGGGTACGGAAATCGTCATCCTTTCCGAGGGCTGGTGGAAAGAGCGTTTTTTTTTCAGTTTATCAAACTGTGATGAAGAGGGTCACCACGATAAGATTTGGTAAAAGCTGCTAATTATTCAAGCATACTGAACTGAATAAGGTTAATTTGTAAGGGTTCTATGATATTTCTCAGATGATTTTGACAGATGACTTTATTGTTAATTTTTTTTTTTTTTTTTTCTTTCAAAGTCATTCTGCAGTAAAATCCAGTAGAGACGGTGGTTTCTTTTCCCATGAAGATATATGTATGATATTAAAGAGTCTTGCTTTACATCACCAAGAACCTGTAGATTTCTGTTGAGAGCTTGAATAGTATCACGTTATGTAGCTGATATAAATAATAAACTTTTCAGTAAAAACCAGTCATTTTAAAAGTTTTAAACATTTTAAAAACGATACTTACCTGATTGTGCTCCGAGGGTAATGAGAAGTTAATTGCGAGTGTTGCGACGTACAATTACAAAATGACAACGAAACACACGAATTATTGACAAAAAACAAAATGAAATTGAAAATTATCGATCTGATGTGGAGTGTTAGGCCAACTTGTAATGTTTATGAGTACGTACACACGGCTACACATCAAGCTATACATTTCCAGTATAAGCTGACCTCGCATTGTACGGAAATCCTATACAATGCAAGATCAGCATAAACTGGAAATATATAGCTTGATGTGTAGTCGTGTGTATCTATATTTAAATGCCACTTCCTACATTTTATCCATCAGTTCGATTTAATTATAAGAAAAGTAGTTTTTTTTTTTTTATTATGAGCACGATAAAATTCTGTTATTTCTTTTTAGGAGGGCGACATTATTGAACGGTAAAGTCGATCAAGTCTGTGGGCACCATTTCTTTTTACCCAACTGCGACGGAGCCCATGAGAAGTGCAATGTTTTTTAACGCTTTATAGTAATTCTCCTTTAGATAACATTGGTTGTACGTAAAAATGAAAGTGTACCTTAGTAGTTATTTCCGATAAAAGCCATCAAGTCGTATAATTAATTGACTTATTTGAGTAATGATTGTTTGTTTTAATAATAATAAGTGGTGTAGTGTATGAAATTATGAAAATGTATTCGTAAAGTGTGATGTACAAAACAATCTTTTGGATGTTAACTTAGATTGAAAAATAATAACATACTGTCAATAAAATAAACAGTTTTTTATCTAAAATATTACAATTTTACTGAATAAAATATTTTATTTGTATTTTTTTACTGTCAACACTTAGAAGTCCACTACCGCCATTACCGCGGGACGTTGCGGAACTATTTTTCACAAAGTTATCAAGCAAAAGATCACGAAATCAGCCCAGAAAAAGGTTAGTTGCCATGTAGATGAACACCGACTTGTGAAAACATTGACCAGACCGGGGGACTGGTGCTAGAACCTGACCTTCTATACTAGGTAGCTTATCTTCCTCTTTGGTGTCTGGTTGATCTACATCGGCGTTACCTTGGGCTGGGGCAGGGTCCACAGACGCCTGCGACTCACCCTTTGAGTCCTGGGAGGACTCATCTTCTGTTGTTTGACCGTCGCCTGCTCCTGACTTCTTGTCTTCATCCTGCACACAAATATGTTGATTTTCTTAGTTTTTTTACTTATTTTTCAATACATTTTGGAAAATACTTATAAATATGACTGACGCAAGTATATTCTTTTTTGAATGTTCAATCATGTAGTCAATATACAACAAATTTTTTCTTCAATATTTATTAAATGTTGTGAAAAATCTGTTAGCATTTTATTATCCATTGCTGGTTACTTCTCATATAAATATACCTGTTAGTTATTCCTTGTAACAAATTGATTGTATTACTTAGTATCTGAGTGCATAGTAATTTAGATGGTCAATAATTATTATGCAGTTAGTTAATATACCTGATTTGGTAATGTTCAATACATACATTTTCACTAATTGACAGTAATACTAAACAAAAAAATATATATTTAGATTACATTGCACGGCCATTGATTGTTCTGTCAACAGTGTGCTAAGGTTGTCCAAGCAAATACAGCAATGGATGACCAAGTACTCGAGTGAACATTTTCATAGTAGGTGGACGGCTTTGTATGTAAGCATGACTTCCAATACATTCATGCAACTTTATAAAACTGCTTTATTAATGAAACTAATTAATTCCAAGATAATTAAACATTTCTTGTTCTGTATTGTGAAACTGACATTTAGCACAAAAACAATGAACAGATTGTCACAATTTTTACTCTACCCAGTGCAACATGTTTAGTTGTTTAAAATGACAACATTGTAAATAAAAATTTGCAACCATGCATTGCAAAATCTGCATGTTGAACACCATTCTATTGGTAAAGTCGGCGTCACTTCCGCGCTCCGTCACTCAATTATCAACCTTATGCTAATCGTCGCAAGTCACAAATTTCAATGCTTCTCTTCTAGCACTACAGTAAGACGTATACAGCTGTGTACATACAATAGCTATGTATGGACTACTAGTACCATTATGAGGAATATTCTACATCTCTCCAGTCAAATCCGATGCACATTTCAATTATTTCATGATAATTTATTTGCGTTCGCGCCATAAACGTATACTATCACAAAAAATGTACCGGAAAAAAAAAGAAAGAGGTCAGCAATAAAGGCCCCCGAAAGGATACTTATGTTTTATTTACATCGCCGGCAGAGTTCCGAGCGTAAATAATGAGTCGCGAGGCCGCGGCTCAGTGGAACAACAACATATCACGCTGCCTCTAAAATTGAATAATCACAAGAAACCAAATATCAAGGTCATGCGGATTTCATATCAATGTCATATAACATCGTGCACATTAACAAAGGCCCTGCAACGAAATGCAAAGGGGCGGGGGTGGCCAAAATATGCGAAATCCTGAAAAATATCCCATTAGAATCAGTTTCGATAACTGATCAAGATGGCATTCACAGTTTTTATTGCGAAATATTGACTCGTATCACAACCCTCCGTGGCGTAGTTCCCGCTTTTAGCGGGAAGCAATCGTTCTGTCAGCCATGTTGAGACGCAGGCAAACATTAGTGATATAACACGGAAATAACACCACTACGCAACTCAAATCCACCTTAATAGACGCGCACTATTACAGAGAAAATTAAAACAAAGACATATTTCACAACTATACCTGATTATCACTGATTTTCGCTTTATCGGTATCACCCGACATTTTTCCTACGAAGAAATTGAAAGCGAATTCCAAGCGTCTTCAAACACCGGACAACACAAATGCACGCACCCATAACATAGAAAAAAAAGTTAGAACGTTTTGTTATTTTCGTTGCATCGATCGTATATAAACCCGAAAAAGGATTACTTTAGCCATAATTGGGCTAAATTATTATAAGATAATTTTAATTATTGCTCTGTTTTGATTCTGTTTTATAATTGTCTTACAAATACAGAAATTTCATCTGTTAACCGATGTTCACACATATCCTTGTGTATTTCAAGAAAAGATATATAAAGGTGTTTTTAACCAGAATATTACTAAAATAAAATTCTGATGCAAATAGTTCTACTAATATAGCCACCTTTCAATTACAAAAAATATAAAATAATATTGTATTTTTAAGGGAAACATTACTTTCAATTTTAGCAGGTACTTCAAGGAATAATTTTTAAATGAAAAATAACATGAAAAGATTTTTAAAGTAACTGATTTTTTTTAAACTTATTTTTAATTGTAATAAATCCTCTTTTTAATCATGTTTTAACAAAATGGCAATAACCAAACGCATTTTCATTTTCAACCAAAGACAACAAATTTGACTTTTCTAAAAACTCAACTTTATTATTTCTGTGAATAATTTAGAATGAAAAATAGCACAATTGCTGTTTTAATTTAGCTCGTTATGTTTCAGTTATATTTGGGAACTCATTAGATCATTCAAGTTGGTAGATAGATACATTATATACAAAAAGAAATAAAATTGGTAAGCGACATTTAAAACATCTCTCATTTTGTCTATGGTCCGCGTCGTTCTCGCAACGAACTTGCGTTGCGAGAGAAACCTTTCATAAAGTTTTTGGGTCATTTTGATCCTTTTTAATGGCTGCGGTATTACGCGGTTGAATGTGAAATTGGGTTCAAATATGAGTGATTATTCTTCTATGGCTACGCTTCAAAACAATAGCCAAACGGCGGGATTTGCGGCTGCTGTACAACGTGCTAGATTGGTAAGCGCATCTTCTCTTTACAAAAATCGCGACTATTGACATTTGCGTGTTATTTACCGTTAAAATTTTGTGTTTATACCTTCAACATGGAAATTATCATTCATTAGAAGTAGTTTTTATTCCAACCCGCCCTTTTCTCTTCATACCATTGATATTCCATGAAGGATCATTGGTAAGATGCTTTTACCTAACCTACTTATTGATTGTAATTTTTCGTGGTGATAAAGGAGTACTTTAAGCAAATACAATGCAGCTGTTAAGTTTTGATGTCTGCCCTTGCGGCCCGGACGATTCTGGCTGGCGTACACGCCAAGCGGTTCTGCCGCGGCAATACTGCGTTGTGGCACATTATAGGCGCGAATTATGCATCAGACAACAAACGAAATTATGCACATGCTATGAGTGATTCATGAAATAGGCTTTTGATGTGGACCATTCTACAATATCAATGTTCAGTGAAAAATCTTATCTTAAAATATTGTCTCTAGCAGTTTGGATCAATACATGGTTTAGTAACAAAGACAATTACAAATCAATAGTGTTACTGCTTCTTCACTAAGTATAATATCAATAGGAATATTCTAGATGTTTCAGTATATTTTCCTTACCCAACTCAAATATTATAACCACAAAGTGTTAATGTTTATAAATAATCAGTCATAGGGACGTCTTCGGGGCAGATCAACATAAGTTATGGCTGGTTGGTGACTGCAAGAATTTAATTTAAAATATGTCATTTTATCTTTTTCACTTAAGTATTGAGGGAAGCAATTGATACAATTAAAATAAACAATTATTTTGACCTTGCTACAGTTAGTCACTTTCATAAATTCTTGGACATTTTTTAACTTCCTATAGTGGCTCATACACACTTTGATTTTGTAATGTTTAGTAAGTAACCATACCAGTTTAAACAGAAGTGTTTGAAGTGATTAAATTAACGCAACATTTGGTCACTATCATACTACATTGCCAATTAAAAACCTAATTTGTAACAACTGCATTACAATGTAAAACATAACCGTCAATTATGTTCTTCTCGTCAGTAATCGGTGAAATCAAAGTTTGTATGAGCCATAAAATTGTAAAAAAAGAAGACTGTTATGAACAAAAGTTTCAACAGTTTCTTTCCAAGTTCATGATCATTTACTAATTGACATTATTAATTGTATAACTGATAACGACACACACACTGTTAGTTAACAAACTACTTCAAATCAAATCATTTATTCCTTTGCAAACATGGGTAAAGTACATAGATATTTTACATGTATCCTTATTCTCCATGTTCAGCCGTCACATGGGTTTGCAAATATTCATACAACAATAGTTTTAACAATATATATTACTGGAATTAAGATTACAATAAATTGTGACAGAGGTTGTTCTAATTAAAATCAATGTAAAACTTTGTAGATTAAAACTTGTTTTGTAGGGTTCTGCATAAAAATAAACTTAGAACAAGCAGCTTAGATTTTATTTAACCTTTCAATGGTCATTAATGAGACAATAGAATTTTAATTGTTATCAATCTCAAAGAGTCCTCGTGACCGTTGAACTCATAAGTACATACTCAGATTAAAAATGTTGCCTGTGGAATAAAATGTTATGAAAAGAAACAAAATTACAAAATATGACCAACATAACTGGAAATGCGTAGGTAAAAAAAAGTTTTCAAAACATTAAAAAGGTTACGTTCATCACCATTCTCTATAGGTTGCTGCTAAGCTCGAAGGAGGCGGAAGCAAGAGGCCATTGGAGGAGGGTCCAGAACCGAATGCGAAGAAATTGGCTTCAGTAGAAGTACCGTATCAACAACCACAACCACAAATGAGGTAAGATGAGATACTCTTTTGATGAAAGGTCTACTGAAAATCTCTACTGAGAAAAAAAAACAAGTTAAATTTGTTTCTGCTATATTAATGTAACAAATCTCTCTTTTCATAAAAATTTATTGATAGTGTGTTAATAATTTTAAAGACTGGAAACGTCTTGGGAGTGCATTGCAAAGTGTAAGGTTTTGTAGACATGACATGAACCACACAATTTTAAAGATGTACTTGTACAGTCAGCATAGAAAGTAGATGATTACTGCAGTTTCAAAAGTGTTGTATGATATGAATGAAAACTTTAAATGCTTTGTTATAACTTATGATAGAATCCTTTTTAAATGTTGATTTACTAAAGAGAATAATAAAATTATTTCTCAAGCAAAAAAAAACGATAGGCTCTTTCAAACAGGCGCGACACGCGACGCGACACAAAGACACCACTCGTCGCGCGACGAGCGGTGTCTTTGTGTCGCGTCGCGTGTCGCGCTGGTCTGCACAAGCCTTAAATGAATAAACTCTTTTTATCATACAGACTACTGCTAAGTGTCACTTTTTTAGGAAAAATGTAATGATATAAATTAATTTGAGATACAATGTTAAGATATAATTTAATTTGAGATAAAATGTAGTATTTCGCCATACGTTGCAACAAGAATTTTCTTAGTATAATTATTGTCGACTAAACTTAAGAAATTGATACGAATTCTAGAAATTACAATTTCGTGAAACTTTTACTTACATTCATTTACCATCTATTAATAACAATAATATTAGTTGGTGTCTATTTTTAATTATTGTTTTTTTCACTTGCTAGTTTTTCGCAAGTCGCGTGTGTGTCAACCCGCCCTCGTGCCTCGTGTCACATACACAAAAACACGTGTTTTTGCTGTACGATTCGCGCGCGTCATATTGCGTCAAAGACACATGTCACTCGCATTCGTAAAAACGTTTGAAGGTTTGTAGAGTACTCTGCTACTCTACTTTTTTTTTTAAGGTTATCTTTTGTTTTTTAATAGCAAAGTAAAGTATCACGCCGGTTTTATGCATACCAAAAACGAACTTAAGTCTGAAATAAAAGTTTTTTTGTTTTTTGCAACAACACGTTTTTTAGCAGTACAAGACTGCAAAAAAAAAGCCATGAATTCAGAGTTATTTCCGTTACACCTTAAAATATTTAAATTATTATCTACATGCCAAGATCGCTGCATACGTGGCGAAGTTTTCTATAAATGAAGGTGAAAGCTCCAGTACCCTAATTGCGTAACTTATTTTCGTAAACAATTTTGCCTAATTTGTTTCATTTTGACAGTTCAAAAACATTCATTGCGTTATTTACGTTGTTGAGCAGATTTTTTTCCCACTTATGAAGCAATGGATCAGCAATCTGTTTCAAATCGAAACAAATTGTGATTGTGTTGCATTACGCAATTAGGGTACAGGTTAGCCCGCGAAATTCAAATTTTCTTACGTTTTTTGCAATTTTTTTATTTACAACCAAATACTAACCTGCAAATTGCAAAAAAAAAATTTGAATGTCGCGGGCTGCCTTAGCACATCCCCGTTAATACTTCGTTTGTTCGTAGTGGACCGAGTGCCGCCCCGGCCGCGAGCCGCGCCGCCCCACCCGCACCCGCCCCGGCGCCGCCCCCGCCCCCAAGCGCGCCCGCCAACCTCATGCCCGACCAGACTCTCAACGAGTACATTCGGGTGCCCGATAAGATGGTCGGACTTAGTAAGTATCGACACCTCGACACACGAGCAATAAAAAGGAGGAAAAAAGAAAAAAATTGCGTAGATTTCCAATTTCACAAATAAAGTAAATTGCTAATGTCAAAAAAGCCTCAGATAATGTTAGATCACCAGTGTTATTTAATCACATCCTTTAGTTGCTGTAAAGCATAAAAACATTGTGTAGAAAAGAATAAAAATGGCAAACAACATAAAATATCACGCCTCTATACTCGAAAGAGGTAAGACATGACACTTTCACTTCTCCAGTTATATATTTAAGTCCAATATTACATTGGAACGGGTGAGTCTATTGCCATCAAAATGGCTCAAGTTCAGATACCAGGCTATCAGAGAAAAATTCCAAATGGTAAACCGAAAGACTATGAAGCAGTTGCGCTTGACACCACCAGACTAAAGCCAAAGAGGTGTTTGAATGAACAAAACACCCCCTTTTTTAAAAACGTTGCTTAATGTTAAGAGATGCTTAAAAGTCAAAAAATTATGGTTAATCAGACGCTAATCATTACTTAACTTGAAGAAACGTATATTTATTTAATGCCAAAATTAAATGCCATGTGCTTTGTCCACAGTAATAGGTCGCGGTGGAGAGCAGATCACGCGCTTGCAAGCGGAGTCAGGCTGCAAGATACAGATGGCGCCTGACTCGGGCGGCCAGCCCGACAGACTGTGCACCCTCACTGGGTCGCGAGAGGCTATCTCGAGGGCCAAGTAAGGACTAATACTAGCTACAGTACGTGGCCAAGAAGACTGTGAAATGTTCAGAAAAGTTTGGCTCTGTAGAGCGTTGTCTCTCAAACATGTGAAAATCTCCATTTCCCTTCTTAATGGCCCCGTACTGTAGATGACCTGGTCCCACCATCTCCTTTTTAACCAACTGCGCGACAGCAAAGAGGGTTATGTTTGAAGTTAAAAGAAGGTGTATTTTATTCCAACAAACCAAATTATTATTTTTTGCATTCTTACCAATTTGACGAGAACTGTCACTTAAAAAAATAAAAGAAAAGTAAATACGTCAAAAAAGCTTACAAGACCACTTAAATGAAGTTTATATCTTAAAACAGACTTTCAGACGCACTGTAGGACAGAGTTCGTACTTGGAAATTTTAGATGAATAATTGATTTTCGAAACGTATCGTGCAGCCAGAAGGAATTCGTATTAGATTTTGCTGAGACAGGTGAAAGGTCTCACAGGTCTCATAGATTGTTGCGATAGTGGTCAGGTAACAACATGTCAGTTTTCAGGAACATTATCTTGAAGATCCAACACTAATTCAAGCTAGTGTCATGATCAATGCTTATGCTTTCGTCGTATGAGATGAGGTTTATTGCAAAGATGTTACGTGTCAACCCTAAAGTGGCTGTTATAGGTAAAATAACTGTGAACGGTCTTTATCTTTCTGACGTAGGGAGCTCGTGAACCAGATAGTGAACCACCGCGGCCGCGAGAACGCGCCTCAGCACCCCGGCGACAGCCAGCCCGGCGGCGGCGGCATGCCGCCCATGCCGCGCGGCGGAGGCGGGGGCGGGGGAGGCTCCATCACGGTATGTAGCACTCTTACATACTAATGTGCAGTGGAGGCAGAACTACTGTTTTATAGTCCACATTATTACACACCGAGAATGTATAGTTTTTGAAGCTAGCAAGGATTCTGGTCATCTTCATGTTAGGATGAGCATATCAACGTTAATAAGGCAATGTTCTAAGTACCAAACGGAATTTAGTAGATAGGGTAGAGTATTAGTGATTGTAGTGACTTACCCATTGGAGCTGGTATGTCCATACTTATTGGTCATAGTTTGTCTTTAAATAAGTGAAATGCTGACTTATAGACTGGAAAATGAGTACAACTCTCAATAAAAATCTTATAAATTAATAGTAACATTTACTAACAAGTTTTTCAGCAGGTAATAACTGTTTAACATTACAACACCTCTCGGCGATAAAAGCGTGATTCATGTATGTCACGACTTCGCACTCTATCTGCTGGATCGACCCATAATATCATTTTTTACAGTCGGTCTTTGTACTTTCCTTTGCCATAAATGGGAAATCGCGACTTAGAATAGCAGTCTGAATATTAGCATACTTTTTGTTTCCACATTAGTCAAGATTATTTGTATCATAATGTGACATTGAAAATGATGGGCTGGTTACGAAAAAAGTATTCTAGTAAGTTTTTCTCACCATTACTAGCAAATACTGGTTTTTAAAGTAGTTACTTCGAGTTCACCTATGCAGACTGCACGACTACCAGCCTTACTGACTATCTAAACTTCTCACATGACATGTGTCTATGCTCAGAGCTTTTCTACATGATTATAAGGTTGACTTCTTCAACCAATCAGAGGCTTGATCAGGCATCTTGAAACTGGGTGTTAAGGCGATGTCCCACTGTATGGAGAAATGTGTGGTCAACTGGTAGAATCCACCCTCACAGGAAGTAGTTATACTAACTTATCTGAATCTGCAGGGCAACCTACCCATTGGACGATCGGATTGGGTGCAAAATTGTGATGTAAGTATTAATTTTAATAATATTAATATTTAATTATTAATTTTATAAATAACCTGAGTAATATAAGTTACTGTAGCATAAAAGTTATCACCTTAATTTTGTAATTAAATGTCAAATATGCATGTTTTTTTAACCCTTTACACCCGACGGTACACGATAGTGCGGGTAACTTTGAAAATATCTCAAGGCCGCGCGGATTCGTATTTGCGAACGCAACCGACGTCGATCGATCGTGAGAGATGTGTACTCGCGCGTAGTAGCGCCCGAGTCGCGTACTGGGTTGTTAGTTTGTGTCAATCGTAGGTACAAGATGGCTGCGTTTTTTGATCCGACCGGCGGCACGTGTAAGTATTGTGTTTTATTGTTTATTGTTACATTTTGAGTATTGTTTTTGTTTTATTTTGCTATTTAAACATTAATAAAATGAAATGCAAACTATTTTTACTATTTTGTTTTGTAAGTTAGAAAAAAATTGCGACTAAACTTCAAGTAGCACGATCGTGGCCCCACGGTTGTAACCCTATAAATTGATTTTATTGTAGTTTTTTTGTTTATTTCTTAAAAGCTGGTATTTTGGTTAAGAAGTTGTTTATTTTTTTATTTTAGTGCTTCCTGTATCTGATGACCGTATCTTGGAACTCCTTGGCGATGGAACCGAGTCAGAAATTGAAGAATTTAACGAGGAAGAAGAGTTTGAAACTGAGTCGCGTGTACTCGCTGACCTCGTAGGCGAGGACGACAATTCCGAAGGATCAGGCGATGAAATGGAGCCTGAACCTCTAAGTCAGGTAATGACCCCAAGTAGGGGATGCTCTCGAAGAAGAACTACCTCACTACCAATTGGAAGCAGGGGGCGATCTCGTGGTACTAGTTCGCAGCGAATGCAGTCAGGCAGAGGACGTTCTTGTACTACGGCGACTCAGCGAAATCAGCAGCAACGTGGTCATGGAGACACCTGGAAGAATATTCCTTTTATCGATAAGACACATGACTATACTGCGACTTTACCAAAAAACCCAGTTCGTACACCTTCAGAATATCTTCATGATTATTTTGATGAAGGTTTCTACGACGAGACTGCTCGGTGTACAAACTTATATTACATGCGTAAGACTGGACAACAACTAAAAACTACAAAAGCGGAAATAGCTAAAGTGTTTAGGGTGCATATTCTCATGGGATGCCTTCCATACCCACGAATGCCAATGTACTGGCGAGCTAACATGAGGATTGGACTTATTGCCGACAAGATAGTTCGCGACCGATTTCTTACTTAACGCAATGCGCTTCATGTAGTTGATCACGACCAGCCAACTGAAACTGAGACTAACAATCCACTTTGGAAGGTGCAACCGATAATCAAACGGGTTCAGGATACCTGCAACAAACTGGAAAGAGTTCCATCTTATTATTCCATAGATGAGCAGATGATACCTTTCAGTGGCCGATGTTCTTTGCGCCAAGTGGTCAAAAATAAACCACGACCAGAAGGTTTGAAAAATTTTGTTCTTACTACTAGCGAAGGCCTGATGCTCGATTTTGAGATTTACAGAGGCGCTAATACAATGTTTGCTGATACATCTTTGCTGATACATCTTTGGGTCTGGGACCTTCTGTTATACTCCATTTGACCAGAAGTGTCCCTCCAGGAAGTTGTGTGTATCATGATCGTTTTTTCACAACGGTTCCTTTAGTGGAAGAATTGAACCGGAAAAATATACACAGCACTGGCACGATCATGTTTAATCGTATCCCAGATCGAGCCGCTTGCAAATTCAAACAAGATTCAGCTATGGTTCGCGGCGAAACTCAGCATTACACCAGGGATTCGACTGTCATTGTCAAATGGAAGGACAACAAGTCCGTGATCATGGCATCTAACTGTACAGGATCTTCGTCTGGTACTACTGTAAAACGGTGGGATAAAAAACAGAGAGCCTACATTGATGTACCGGCTCCTAAAATTATTCAACAGTACAATCAACACATGGGGGGCGTTGATATTCTCGACCAGCAAATGGAGTATTATCGTACCTTCATCAAGACAAAAAAATGGCCTTTGAAAGTCATTATCCACTTTTTGGATTTGGCGTTGGTTAATTCTTGGCGATTATACAAAAATGATTGCGTGGCAAATGATTACTCAAGAAAGGACACTCTGACACTACTGGACTTTCGATTTAGTGTTGCTGACGCTTTAACCAATTTTCCAGAAGTAGACCGCCGCGACGACGTAGACGTCGATTCTGAAAACGAGCCACCTCCTATCAATAGGCAATACAGGCCAATACGCCCATCACAGGGCAAAAGATATGATGGCTATGACCACCTGGCTGTATTTGATGACATAAAGGCACCAAGGTCTTGCATGATGGAGGGATGTCATAGCCGATCAAAGATTAAATGCTCCAAGTGTAGTGTTTACCTGTGTCTTTCTCGAAACCAAAACTGTTTCCAATCTTATCACCTCAAACTTTAATATTTAGTTACGTTTTTTCAAACTATGTTAGTTTTTGCTATTCTTTATTTCTTCAATTCTTTTTAAATAATTTGTGATCTCAATTTTTGTTCCTAAAAATTAAGAATAATTGTTATTATGTTATTTTAAGTTAGTCAGATGTTGACTTAGTTTATTTTGAAAAAAAAATTGATTTTTGTTAGAGAATTAGTTAAAAGAAGGTTAATTTTTTGTAAAATAATAAAGACTGATTAATGAAGAGGTTATTCAAATAAATAAATAATGATTAGTATATAATTTGTTGTTTTAATTAAGCAAAAAAAAAAAAAAAAGTTAACTCTCACTATTGTGAGACTTGTAGATTATACCTAAGTGTCACGATCGTGAGGGCACCTTTTCAGGACAACTGAAAATTCAGGATTTTTTTTTGCATTTTTCCTAGCTTCCCTAGACTCCGAAAAATCCGCTCTATTAACTTTTTTTCAAATATTTGCAACTTTTTTTTTTCGGGTGTAAAGGGTTAAAGTATTTTGTTAATGTATACGTGTTTGTTGTAATGTAATAACTGGTTTTTGTTAAAAAACAAACATATTGTATTAAGAAATTTTGAAAATTACATCAGATTGCTCAAAATAAGGTAATATTTAGCAGTAGAATGATACAATACACTGATGTATCACCATTTTTTTAAAGTAAGATTTGTACCTGTTAACATTGCAAATCTTTTGAAATTATCTGCTAGATAGTCTCTATCGGGACCCTGAGAAACAGGCACTTACTATTTAATTCTACAGCAGGAGGAAATTATGTTGCCGGGTCCCAAAGTGGGCCTGATCATCGGCAAAAACGGCAAGACGATCAAACAGCTACAGGAACAGTCTGGAGCTAAGATGGTGGTCATTCAGGATGGACCTAACACAGAATATGTAAGTATTGACTGGACAATCACCAAGGTACCATTGAGGAAAGCCATAACTAACCACCGTAAGGACTATTCTTGCGTGCAGCGCTCTGCCAATATAGAACCGGGGCAGTAGCAGATGTGATCATCGTGTGCACGGGATTTTGTTTTCTAAGTGGTTAGTAAAGGGCTTCCGCGATGGTACACTGTAAAATATAAGTTGTTTTGGGGAAAATATTTCGACTTAACGTCCATGTTTTTTTTTTTTTTACATAAATTACAAGTACCTGCTTCGCACGGTTTTATGACTTGACAAAACATTGATATTTCTATATAATAAATAAATGTAATATTAATGTATTATACATATAAACCTTCCGGAATACATTCTCTAAATGATGTTGAAAACCTCATCGAAATCTGTTGCGTATTTTAGAAAAACGCGAACTTACAGATAAACGCGAAAAGCGACTTTGTTTTATAATATTTAGAGATTGTTTTCTACTCCTGAAAATTAAAGACAGAACCGAGTTTATTCGGTTTGTAATCTAGAGGTATGAACTTGTCTTTATCAATATCCAACAATAAAAAAGAGAACTTGCATAATTGATTTTCTCGACAATATTTCCATTAAAACGTACAAAAACATAACAAGCAACAAAATACACATCGCTCATTATAACAGCACCGCTCCAATACGGCAAATAACTTGTCATTCAAGTTAGGATTTTAAATCAAATATAGTAAAGTCTATTTTACGTGTGACGGCTCGTTCCATCCGCTATTCTGTATAGCCATCGTTTCACCTTAATACATTTGATTTAAAATCCTAACTTGAATGACAAGTTATTTGCCGTGTCGGAGAGGTGCTATTGTAATGAGTGATGTCCTTAAGGTTGAAAATACTAACAAATACATGGTTATTGTGGCGCGTGGCCAAAATCGGACCTAATGTCGCCATCTTGGTTTGTCAATACAATGGAGATAAAAACTGCCACTTGCTCACTTCAGATGGCTCTGATCTCCAGCGTCTAATAATTTGACAGCTAGTCATACATTTTTTGTAAACAAGCGACTCCTCTAACGCATAATTCATTTTTGAGCCCAGTTGCAAAGCTGTTTACTGCAAAAATACGGGGACCCATGTATTTGCCAAAGATGTTATAAGAAGAAAACTGGGAGAAAGCTCTCCAAAAAAAAATTTGAACCCGATATTTCGTCGAGACTATGTGCTATCATCCTTTAAGCTTTTCATGGGAGAAAGTGGTTTATAGGTGATACTCCCAAGAGAACTAAGTCTGTTTTAATTACATATGTGATGTGATATTATGTAAATTATAGTAAAGTATGTGTGTGTTTATTTATATTATCATATTAGATTAGTGCTAGAAGTGTTATCTCTGAAGTTTTTCAGTCAGGAGAGTTAGTTTTCAACTCTGATCAGGTTATTTCTATCTTACGCCTCCAGTCTTTAACAAAAAACAAATTTAAAGTCAACAAACACAAAATCCTAACATATTATAAAACAAAGTCCCCCGCCGCGTCTGTCTGTCTGTCTGAACGCGATAAACTCAAAACTACCAAACGGATTTTCAAACGGTTTTCACCAATGGACGGAGTGATTCATGCGGAAGGTTTTAGTGTATAATTCATTAAGGTTTTGTGTAAATTGGCTGAAATATGACGATTATTGTTGAAGGAGTCGGAAAAAATCATGCCGACTGGGAGCCTTTAGTGGCGTGCGCTGCATTAATCGGAAAAGATACATCAAATTTATGTTCTACGGTTTGGTTCATCTTAAAAAGGTTAACAAAAAAGTCCGCGATGGCATATTATGTCTATCTTTTAAGGAAGACCCACAATAACCATTTTTATCTTTCAGAATTTGATAAAAATTGAATTATTATTTCCGAAGCTTTTTTGACTGGTATAGTATTAATCCTTATCCAAAAAAATGTGTTATTTAAATTGGGCATTTAATTTAGATTAAAATATGCCTTTGAATCATATCATTTAAATGAATAGTTTAAAAGATATCACAGTTTCAAAATTCGCGGAGCAACGCGGGCGCAGCGGTAGGAGTCAATGACGTTTTCCTCTGTTATTAGGTATGAAATCTCGGTAGTACATTCCTGTGGGATATTTTCCGACATCCATGCGGGCGAAGCCGCAGGCAAAAGCTAGTAACCTATAAATTATAAAACGTTCATAATTTATTGACTTTTCCACTAAAGCCGCTTTTTTACCAGTGGTAGACGCTTCCCCTGTCCTTAGCTCGTCTTTTTATAGTGCTACACTCCAAGTCTCATAGATATTTATCTAGTTTTCGTATAATTTGTGATCGACACAAAAGTAAACATAACAACGGCGGTAGACGTACAACTGTGCGGCCACCTGTTATGAGCTTTTCGTTTTTAACCTCATTGCTGTGACACAGTTTTACTCCATGGTTTTACTAATGTATACCATCAACGCTCCTCTGTCAATGTCACTGAATGACAATGACAGGTGCCAAAATATCCTTGTAGCACTACGAAATTAAACAATGTTAAAATATGTTCAGGAAAAGCCGCTGCGCATATCGGGCGACCCAGCTAAAGTGGAGCACGCCAAGCAGCTGGTGTACGAGCTATTAGCGGACAAGGACATGCAACAGGGCGGCGGGCCCAGGCAGCCGCAGTACGACGACCAGTACTCGGGACACGACCAGGGCAACGGACTCGCTACCAACTCTACTGAGGTAAGCGTGAATAAATTAAGCAGGAAAAGAGATGATTTTTTATTATTATATATTCAAAAAGACAAACTGAAATAGAAAAAAAAGCGTTCCTTCCAGGATAATATTAGAAAAACTAAATACTATTGTTATTTCGAAATAATTAAATTCAAATGTCATTTATTCAAACTAGGCTGAGAATCAGCGCTTTTCGAACGTCAAAATTACATAAGACAGTCCCCCAAAAACACCCACCCTTCATTAAACGATGAAAGCCATGTATTTTGTACTTTAGAGGCGACGCTTAAGATCTCTTGATGCATAGACAACAATCAGCTCATTTTGTCAAGTTCGAAAAACCTGCTTTGAATTTGTGTCAGATAAAAATGTTTTTTTTTGTAGAATTTTAAAAATTCATGAGAAAAACTTAAATAATTGTACAATTATATAAGCAGTAACAATAACAAAACGTCTTATTGTTATTAGGTACTAGTACCAAAAGTAGCGGTGGGCATCGTGATTGGTCGCGGCGGAGACATGATCAAGAAGATCCAGGCTGAGACCGGATGCAGGGTGCAGTTCCACCAGGAGAGAGACGACGGACCCGGGGACAAGAGGTAATGTATTTTATAATAAAATCGTTTTTTTTTTTTTTACAAAATGGGGCACATTTGCAATAAATTCTTTAACAATTAAAATAGAGCACAGTTGCTTATTTGCCTGAACTGGGTTGAACCTGTTCAGTGGCGAAAGTGCATAAATACTGGAATAAACTAACAATGTGTATAAAGTAAAAAACTTGGTTAAATATGTTAGCGGTTCTATTTGCAGACATCTGTGCATAATCGATGGTATTTATACCCATCACATCTGAATACCTCGAAGGCAGAGATGTATAGAGCGGTCACATTATGAAAATGTTGAGCACTTTTCGATCTCGGCACATTAAGCTTGTTACTAGTCAACGTCACCATTTTCATCATATAATATGACAAGGTTTAAAGGTTTTCGTAACTAGACCGTAATACCAATATTTGGCGGAAAAAAGAAGATTTAGTTAAAATATACGAATGTTATACAGATGTTACCTGCAAGGCAAACCGCACCAGGTGGAGCAGGCCAGGCAAATGATTGAGGACCTCATCTCAAGTGTAAATGTGAGTATACAATTATGTGATTTTGTGAAGAAACTAGTAAAAAATGTGTTAAAACATGTAAATATTGCAAGTCAACTGCTACAAGCGACTTTTAACTGGCAACTTGGAAGAAGCCTATGTTTGGCAGTCAAATACAATAACCTAAGTTTTGATGTATTTTTTTTCCTGATATTAGCATAATTAGTTGGGTCTGCATTCGAATATTTTATATCAACTAGCTTTGCGTATTTGTCCTTGAGTGGATTCTAGAAAACGGCAAGCGTAGAATAGCAAACTCCCCAGATGGACTGAAGGCTAGGAAAGACGGTGCAGGAAGCGACGAACCGGGTGTTGCAACTTCATAGCTAATGCCTATGTCCAACAGTGGACTTCGATAGAAGTTTTTGAAAGGCAGATCAGCAATGTAAGCATGTAATACTGTGATAATATACAGAGACGTGAGCAGGAAGTGCGGACGGGGCGCGGGCGCGGCGGCTCGGGACAGCGCAACGGCGAGCGCGGCGGCGGCGGGGACTACTCGCAGTGGCAGGACGCGCAGGAGATCAGGGTCACCTTCACCGTGTCCAACGTCAAGTGCGGCCTTATCATCGGCAGAGGTACGTCACAACCAACTCAAAAGTCGCCTGACGATTTTGTAAATAAATAGAATTATTTATAAAATCGTGCAATATACTTTGTAATTTATACTTCCTAACGCTAGAGGTAAGATCTGCCTACAGTAAAAAAAAAAAAACATTTCAAGGCATTTATAAGTGATACCACATACTTTGTCCAGGCGGCGAGGTAATAAAGCAGATCAACGCGGCGTCGGGCGCACACTGTGAGCTGGACAGACGCGCGCAAGGCTCGGACCGTAACAACCGCACCTTCTACATACGAGGACACCCCGAGGCCGTGGAGCACTGCAAGCGGATCATCATGGAGAAAGTTGGCATGGTATGTGACAGCTATATTTGAATACAGAATTTCAGATAACTACCGAGTTCTGGGAACACAAACTCATGATTAAGGTTTTATTGCAACTGATTAGGTGGCAACATAATGACATGTAAATATTCAAATTTATATCACCCAAACTTTTGTCCCATTCTGTATTTTTACTTTGGATACCATTTATAAATGACTAGGTGCGCCCCGCGGTTTCACTCGTAGAAGTCTCGATCCCGTGGGAATATCGGGATGAAAAGTATCCTGTGTTAATCCAGGTTATAAACCGTGTGCCAAATTTCATCCAAATCCGTTCAGTAGTTTTTGCGTAAAGAAGAGACAAAACAAATAGTGTGATAGTGATGAGGAGCTCCTCATCACTATCACACTATTTGTTTGTCATTGTGGCTAAGTAATAATAGCCGCCCGGGTCGATTCATCCCGTTAAGCTACGCTTGTCGGGATTAGTCTGTGGATGGGTGACCATCTTTACACACCGAGACTCCTCTGTGCCTCGGAAAGCATGTCAAGCCGTTGGTCCCGGCTGTCATTCGTGGTGCTTTGACAGTCGTTAGGGTCGTCAGAAGCCCGAAAGTCTGACAACCAGTCTTACCAAGGGGTATCATATTACCCAGTAACTGGGTTGTGAAGGTCAGATAGGCAGTCGCTTCATGTAAAATATTGGTATTCAGCTGCATCCGGTTAGACTGGAAGCTGATCCTAATATAGTTGGGAAAAGGCTAGGCAGGCAGATTGAGTGTTTTGTCTTTTGTGATATAGAGACAGCATAGGCATTGATCATCTAGTTGTTCAAGGCGTATTGACGATTTAAGACTTTTAAGCTTTTTACGTTCATCGTATGCGATGTCTAAAATCAAATGTAAATTTGAAAAATTCAAATTAGTACTTGCCTAGTTACGGTTACAGTTGACAAAAAAAAAAAAAAAATCGTGATTACTTATTGTAAGCTCTCGTCTCTTTAGCCAGTGAACTTCATCAACGAAGGCAGCGGAGGTAACGGCGGCAATGGCAACGGCAACGGTAACGGCGGCAACGGCGGCGAGTACTACGGCGGCGGCGCGGGCGGGGGGGGCGGGCCGCCGGCCTGGGGCTACAACCCGCACTGGCACCAGCCGCAGCAGCAGCAGGGCCCGCAGGTACATAACTGGCTCATACAAGATCTATAGGATTTTTGCCCTCTTATTGCTTTCACTCAATTCTCATGAATATGACGACGACACTTTAGTTTTTGAAGTGAAAACTTCTTTAGGCACGTTGGGCATTTTTGAGATGGGACTAAACCATTGATTTCGTGACACTGTAATGCAATTTACCGACACAATAAAGTAAAAGACATCAACGCTTTTATTACCGCGGTGCCTTTTTTTTTAGGAATAAAAGTCAACCGTTGCATATTATGCTTCATATTGGTGCAAGGTAAAATGGTTGCAGTAAGCCAATAAAAAAAAAACAATGTAAAAAACGGGCTTGAGTCCAAAATATAATGGTTTTTGCAAATTTTTTTAATTTTGTTTGCATCAGAAGAATTAACAAAAACAACCCAAAGCAATTTTAGGTGTACAGTTAACCCAGAAATCGTTTTATAAACCTAAAGAAGCCTTTCGGCTACTTTTGAAATTATTCTGAAGGATACTTTACTTTTTGTCTTTTAGCAACAGGTGCAGATCAACCCGGCGACCGGACAACCAGATTACTCTCAACAATGGATCGACTACTACCGCTCTTTGGGACTGATGCGCGAGGCCGACGCCATAGAGGCACAGGCCAAGGTCCAGGTGCAGGGCATGGATGGTGAGCAAGTCTTCCTATTTTAGTATAATTTTTTGTTTATAAGCGACTAGTGCCTTGCCTTCGCATGGTTGTTACGACCTTTCAAAACATCGAGATTTCTTTATGATATGTAAGTTTAATATTAATGTTTATACTCATAAATCTTCTGGAATAAATTCTATAATTGATGGTGGAAACTGTATCAAAATCCGTTGTGTAGTTGAGAAGAAAAACGCGATCACACGTACACTAAAAGCGATTTTAATATGTATGTAGGTATTGATGATATTTAAGTAAAGAAATAAGTAGAAATAAAGAACTTCTTAATTATAGTGAGGACTTTTTATGGTTAATGAAGATGAGTTGAAATGATTTTAAAATATTTTTATGTATTTTTGTCGTAATGGTTCAAAAAGTTGAAGACTTGTGATTTGTTTTTAGTGATCTTTATTTGAGTAGATTTAGTTTTGAACGAGCACCTTGCTTAATCTTTCTGAACAATCATTGAATTCATGCATTCGTTAGTCAGAAGATTGATTCATACTACAGTCCAGCAACTTTTAATAGACTTCGTCATGTGTGTATGATTTAGCATCATAGTTCGTGGAAGATTGATATTCGACGAATGTCGAAGCTACATAACTATTTTGATCTGTAGACTTCCTTGAACTCAAGATTGTTCAATCTGTGTCGCCAGGTGGCGGCGGCGGCGGCGGCACGCCCCCCGCGTCGGGCGCGGGCGCGGCGCCGGGAGCGGCGGGCCCGGGCGGCCCGGGCGGCCCGGGCGGCCCGGGCGCGGCCCCGGCGCCCCCGCCCTCCGCCGCGCAGCCCGACTACAGCGCGCAGTGGGCCGAGTACTACCGCAGCATCGGCAAGCTCAAGGAGGCCGAGGCCATCGAGGCGCAGATCAAACTCAAGGTTACTCATTTTTGATGTGAAACATCTATAGCGGCGAATCAGACCAACTGTTGCCCACGCCAACATTGCCATTGCCAAACCAACGCCAACGCCAATGTTGGCGTCGGTAAACTATCCTTTTATGCATATTACCTGTACATAATAATTTCGATGGTTCATATTTGTCAGGCGTCCCGTGTAGGTTCATTTTTTTTTAACTTAAAAGAACACAAAACTCACTCCTTTTTCCTATGGGCTCGGCAGAAACTACAGAACGTCACGTGCTATAATCCTTACATAATCCTTTTGCTTCATTTACGTTCATACATACGTCGGTGGCAAGTATTACACAATCTAATATTTCTGAAGAACATCATCAATAAAGTCACTAACAAAAAAAAAACTAAAAAAGTAACAACATTCTACATAAACTCTTTGCAAAACTTCTGATAACAAAAAGACTAAACTACTGATCTTTTTGACTTGACATCGTCTTATAACTCGATGAACGCTGGCTACACACACAAAAAAGTGTCACGAGCGTACAAGCGAGAGCGCGGAACAAGCGATCATAAAGGCACGATCGGCCTAAGCGTTCGTCTTGTGACGCTATAACGTAAAATTATCATTCGTAAACCGACTTTACAGACAATCAATTTTTTTTCCCCTACTAAGTTGGTTCCTTTAATATTTCCTTCTATTATCGTAAATCCAATGTTTGTGTTATCATTTTTCGATTTGGCATGTACAGCCACAAACACTAATATGTTTACAATTAGCAAAATTCAAAAAGGATTTCCTCGTAGAATAAAAATTGCAACTTTGAGATAAAATCTATGCCATGAGTATGAGTTCCAAAATACTATATTCGTAACAAAGTAAAATTACAAATATAGTAGGAGAAAATCACTTGAAATGTTATTGAATGTAAACATATTAGTGGTCGAAACTGTAACATTGATATGGTGCAGACGACGGGCGGCGGCGGCGGCGGCAGCTCCACGCCGGGCGCGGGCGGGCCGGGCGCGGCGCCGGGCGGCGCGGGCGGCTCGGGCGGCCAGTACGCGCAGTACGGCGTGTACGCGCCGCAGGTCTACCCCGCCTACCAGCCCTACCCCTACCCGGGCCAGCCCAACGCCGAGCACCACCAGTAGGCAGTAAGTACCGCCCCACACATACACACACACGCAGACCTACTGTGCTTACTCTAATGACACAGCTACGGAAAATACGCTACGGAAAGATTGACGTCCTTACGCCAGCAGTTACCAATAATACGATGGTTAGTATGAATTCTGACGTACAAACGCGAAAAAGAGCGCGACGATCGCTTTTAATAGAACGCCTGATGCATACGGCCGAAATTATAGAGCCAAAAATGTATGCATCCCGCTGTCTGAAAATGCAACTAAAGAGTCCTGTAACGTGACTACGTCTTAATTTTTGGTTTACAGAAACCAACGCCATCTACGTCGCGTAATTTGCATAGAAAATATAAGTACGCAGAATTTCTGTCGCGTAATTTCGGCTGATGTGTTGCTCCATATCTTGTGTACGATGTCAGCTGTCGAACAGTGTTTCATGTACGATACTACCATGCCCGTCCTATGTACTATTGGTTGTGTACTTTAAGTTGTGTGCTTAGGATAACTTGTTCTTATGATAGATACTACATGATACGTGATTATTTTCATATTTGCCTGTTTTTTATTATTATTATTTTTGTTTTATTCTATGACATGTCGTATGCTCTCAACTGCTTTGATTATATTTTAATGAACCCGATTTTTCCTTCGTTTTTGTTATAAAAATAGCTATTGTAAAACCATGTTATGTATTGTTTTTTTATTCTAAAAGCAACATATACATAATACTGAAAATGCCGTAAATAAAACCTCATCAATTATAATTTATATTTGAATGAATAAAATTGCAAGACAATATTATTATGAATTTATGATGAATTAAAGTAATGTAAATTATGTACTTACTACGCATTTATTTTATGTAGCTTATTATTGCTTACCATCGATTGGCGTTTTACTAAAGACAATTGAAACAACATGTTGGCAATTCATTTAAGTTGTTCCTATTGTCACAATGACCCAGAAATGTATGATATTGACGTGTTATTTTAATTTGAACAGTATTACATCCAGCATGTTTGGTATATTTTGTGTACTTCTATCATAGGTGATTGGTTTATTTTTACATTGCAAATTAATCTTTATTTTACAGGCATTTTCCGTTATATATCACAAACATATTGACGAAATGCATGTCTTAATTTATGATATATTCTATTTCAGTTTGCATGTCATACAAAGATAATGTAAATTTATAATATGCTATATTGACGTGTCTAGTAGTTATCTGTGAGATGTGTTGAACACCAACTATTTAGTGTGTGTAGTGTTGCAGATGTAGGCCAGTTCCGGGGTTGCCTGCTCGTGAGCTCAAAATCGACAATTTGTTACGTAGCAAGTGTTGCCATGTTCGTTTGTTTGTGTGATTGCAGAGCGCCGACGGAGGGCCAGGAGACCAGTCGCCGCCTGACTCCCCGTTGTACATTCTAACGAAATAGTTATTATCTTGGGAAATGAACGCATCATACAACTACTGCAACGCCTAGCTTCTAACTACCTACAATAAATAACTTGCAGTTAGCGCGCGTCTCTAGATCTGAGTCGACCTCTCCCACACACACAGCTCTCGACCTCGAGTCACATGTTCAAACTGTATGATCTGATTATTATTTGAAAGGTTTTAATTGTTATTTATGATTGTAAATAAATACAAACAGATAAATTGATTACCTGGCACCTATTTAGACGTCCACTCACATCTGGAGTCGTCCTGAACGGACAGTACATAGGCACATATCACATAATTATTTCTTGTGGGTAACTAACACTTGAACATTGTCAACAAAACGTATATGATGAGATTATTTTTTACGAACACTATATTATTTAAATTTACGAACGGCCGTGTGGTTTATACTATGAACTGTGTTATATCATGTTCTATTTATACTGAATTGTTATGATTGTTTATGTGCCAATATTGATCATTTGACATGCCAGTCTGTCCAGGTATAAGTTAGAAAGCCACACTGCCTTAAAAGATGTAACAGAATGATCCGACCTACCACGGAGCTATAGAGAGAATGAACGAAAGCGGACCACGCCGCGAGGAGCCGAGGTAAATGCACTGTGCTGAGTGACTAGTTGACACGCAAACTGTCTTATAAATACTTGTGTAATATCCACGTGAATTTGGAGATCACCAATTTATTTTTCCACAAAATCAGTAAGAAATCATGTGAATCGAACTCCCAATTCATGTAATGAACTATGTTTAGCATACGTTAGGTTATAATGTTTGGCGCCACATCTCTCTGGACAGCTCGTAGGTTGTAATGCTGGTATCAGTGATGTACGTTATATAGCCTCGGTTTAATTAGGTGTTAGTCTATATGAGAAATAAATGAGATAAAGGTAATGTAATACTATCTACATTCCTCTCGACACTGTTCACTTATGGTTCGACGCGGCTCACGCTCGACTCGGCACCGAGGGCGCAAGCCCCCTCAGACTTGTATTAATTTTTAAGCATATAAAGTGTATATTGATTCACTAGTGTGTTCATTTTATTTATAATCATGGTTTCTGTCCACAGTCCCTGGAGGTAAGTGACCCTAACTCTAACAGTATAAATCGTTGTGCTTTTTACTCTTTCTCACGATATTCTGAGGTTTTTACGTGTCGATTGACATTGTTTTCGTGAATTTTATTATTTCTGATATATTTTTCGTGATGGTGTTTAGTAATTGTAATATTAGGATCCTTGATTTACTATTTTTTCAGTCACACGATATTTGGCGTATGGTGAAACGTTTAATAGGTCCGATTCTTTCGAATTGACGTCGGAAAAACTGTATCTTATAATAAATAACGAATAAGGATAGTGAAATTGGCCTTTCTGAATTTTTGCCACACGTCAAAAATCCCATTGCTCTACAGGCGTGTTTGAGTTATCATGTTATTTCCTATTTTACTAGGTGTAATTCTTACGTTGACATCTCGTAGATACTAATCTCATGGTTCACTGTTTTATCGTATTCGTTTTATGATGTTTGCATATTTTAAATGTGCTTTTCACAGAGTCGCATATCCAGAGATATGACATCACTTTTCTTACAAATACTGACGAGCATACTTCACCACAAAGGCGGGACATCTTTGACATGCTAACCAATATTTTTAAACATTGATAATGTTTTAGCGTTACGTATTGTAACATTTCCATGTGTCTCTATGTGCCCTCTATCTTGTACTTGTATTTTTACATCGCTGTGTACTTGCTATGTTGATTTTTATCTTGTGTGTATGCTACATTTGCATCTCATCATGTGATTGCCTCACTACCCTCATTGTTGTCGATCTGTTAAAGGTGGGAGAAGTACTGCCACTCGTTAATATCATTGAAACTGACACAAAAATGATACAAATAATGTTGGAATATGGCGGAACGAGCACGAATGCTGAGATAAAGGTGGTATTACTGAGATTGTCTTGGTAAGTTTTACTTTAGATGAAAGGATGAAATTAACTCTGATTCTCTGGTTACTCTCAAACGTCATGCCAATCACAGTTAGAGTAGACGAAAAATATTGAAAATAATACACAGCAGATCCATGAGGACAATGCCCATGGAACATCTTGTTATAGTATCACGTACTGAGGGTAACCCCACTATGAAAACTGCATAAGTATTTTGATTAGTGTTTTTAGTGTCATAATGACAAATACAATGATCTCGGATACATTGAAAGGGTTTACTTCTGTCTGGCGAATGCGATTTCTAAGGAAAGTACAAAGTAACATCAATCATTGGCTTAGGGTCACTTTCGACTACAAAAAAATCTTTGTCAAAATTTTCTGTTGGGCTAAGAAATTCGTTCTACATAAACATTTGAACACGGTGTATTCATACCTACATACAATAATTATGTGTATTAATTGAAATTTACTCTGCACACTGTAGATAGCTGGCCTATGCTCGCTTTCTGAGGTATTTTATCAGTAGTTTTTCATATTTGATAGTGCTTTGGTTCAAAATCGCGTGTCTGAACACTGACAAATTAGCTAACTTTGACGAATCAATAGCTAGGTATTGAAAGTTTGGGTTAAACCGTTTATACACCCCAAAAATCCACCCTAAGGTGGATACTCGCAAACGCATGTCCAAGAATCCAGCCTAAGCCTATAAATTCCGTTTTTCCAACTAGGGCTAGGATGAATTTTCGGACATTCGGACATACGTTTCCGAGTATCCACCTTCCACTGATTGTCCCCCGCACCGTGAACACCGTCAACGAGAAACAGATTACGCGGTCATAGCAAATGTACTGTCGCTACTTCAGCTTCGTCACCTCGTTCTCGGTTCATGGCGCGGTGCACAAACGGCCTTAGGGTGAATTTTTTGGGGTGGATAAACGGAATAACCGGAATGTTTATCTGAAGACCTCAAAAACCGGGCAAATAAGTGTGCAGTTGAATTATTTATAAAGCGTTTGAACGCACTGAACAATGCGAATACATTTTAGCCATTTTATAATATTAACAATCCAAAGACGATTACCATATAAATTAGAAACAGTAGTTTTATTGGTAGAATATGATAATGTGCGTTCACCGCTTTACGTTTTGGACAAATCGTGTCTAGTCACAATCGATGATTTTTTAATTTTATATTAGTTGTTGTATCTATGTTCAACCATTTCATTTTAGCTTCGTAGCCATCGTAATAAAACAACAGTTTAATCCAAATTATTTTTATTTTCATGTTACATCTTTACTTACATATTTTTGAATTTGATTACGTTATATTGGTTTTCACAGCGGCGAGTTAGGGGTGATACAATAAATTATATTAAAACTATGTTTTGTTTTATTTCACAGTAGATATGAGAGAACATAGTTATTATTAGGACCTGCCTTGCATTCACTAGATACTTACTGATTATACCTAGATATTAAATTAATCTTTAAATGTAGGTACTTATTATCACTGTTAAGTTAAAGCTATAAGATAATACACTATGATGGTCGAAGTAGTTACGGTTACACATACCTACATCACATCACTTATTACAATTATTTAATAAAAGTACAGTTTGACTAGATTTTACTCAAGTAGATACACCTCATGTTATAAGTTCTATATTTACTTCGAAGAAAGTGAACTCTGCACTCAATAGCTTCACATAGCGCTTTGATTTGAATGATCACTAGAATTTATTTTTATATTCGACTATAACTAATGCTAAAATCTTGAAGATGGCAGTGTAAGTATCAATAGTTGATCGTCCTAATAAAAATCACGTCAGTACCTCTGCCGCTGGTTGCTGTCAGTCTCATCACCTGACATGCACGAGTTGAGCGATGCTGTTGATGCACTGGACGTCCTGATGAGCTGCGAGAGCCGAGACAACGGCGCTGTTGCCCAGGGTTGGAGTGGACTACCTGCCTCGATGACTGGCGAAGGAGATATCCTGCGAAGAAGTAGGCTTCGAGAACACATCTGGACAGTACCTATAAGCTCCGATTACACCGGCTTATCTTACTGAAAATGTATTCCTAAGTATAAGGCTGCCTGTCCACTGGAGCGGAGAAATGTACCAATATTACCCAATAGAACCTAAACTACGCTTCAGAGCTCCGCTCCTATTGGTTAACACCCACATTTCTCCGCTCCGCTCGTGGACAGGCAGCCTAAAGGGTAGGTACACCTGGGAGATGTTGTTTTGCCGTATTTATTCGTCTATCTACCTACCGACTCGTAGCGATCTGATAGCGTAGAATCGCTATCTGTAAGGTGCATTCGGATAAGGGATAAGATCATATCTCGCAAAATTAACAAGAAACAATGGACATTTTTTAGTGTCAGCAACATAGAAGGTGACACCATTTTCCTTTAACCCCACTCTCTTCAGACCGCGTCTGACGTTTCACCTAATAAACTCGTTTGTGTGTTATGTGCAGTGAAATATTGTTTTAATTTTACCAGAAAATTTAGGATTATTTGCTTGTGAACAGAGTGGCGTAGCGAGGGGGGGGGGCGGAGGGGCGGACCGCCCCGGGCGCCACCACAAGAAGGGCGGCAAAAAAAAAAAAAAATTGTGTGGCCACTGGCGGTCAGCCAGACAATTTATTTTTCAAGAAGTTGGCTTTTAACCACTTGCACATATTAAATGTCCCTCCCGCCCAAAACAATTGTTGCAAATCACGAATGGCGGCCGGCCCTTGTTTGTGTTTAGACGTTATGCGGGCACGGACACTGTCATACCATGCGTGTAAACGTCTACTAAACACAACCACGGGCCGACCGCGCTCGTGATTTCCAAGAACTTGTACTCCAGTAACTTTAACTTTCCAGTAACTTCTTCGTCTGCCACGCTGCGGTTTTAATAGTACATGAGTACATAAGTAAGTTTTAGTTTGTTTTTTATTAAAAGTATTTTTTTTTTTTTTACGACGTCAAAATGGCGGCAAATTATGACTCCGCCCCGGGCGACAGTGACTCACGCTACGCCACTGCTTGTGAACCCTAGTTTACTAGCAATAGAAGCGTTATTAGAACGTAGTCCGAACGTCCGGTCTTTTCAATGCTTAGAATTTTTTTTTGGCAATATTTTGAATTGCTTTCTAGCTAGAGCGGTTTAGAATAGGAAGAAGATAAAATATTCGGATAAAGTAGATAAAGGTACACACGGCTACACATCAAGCTATACATTTCCAGTATAAGCTGACCATGCATTGATGCGAGATCCGCATAACTTGGAAATGTATAGCTTGATATGTAGCCGTGTGTACTACCTACGCAGAGATAATTTTAAAAAATGTTTTGGAAAAATAATTTGCTCTGTACATACGGCTACACATCAAGCTATACATTTCCAGTATAAGCTGACCTCGCATTGTACGGAAATCCTATACAATGCGAGATCAGCATAAACTGGAATTGTAGGTATAGCTTGATGTATAGCCGTGTGTACAACACCCTTTCAACTCATCGAAAATCAGTCCGAACTTAGCCGAACGCAACTTACATAAAATGGAATGGGTCTACTTCATTTGGATGATAACTCACCTATTTCTTCTGTGACGAGCTGTTTTCGGTCTTCGAGTCTTCACATGTTTGTTCGATGCCTGAGCTGGCGCAGCACTTTCAACGTCAACTCCACTGCCAGCCCCTATTGAAATAATTAGATGAGCTCCGTAAACAAAATAAGTTAATAGTACATTACTGCCGCGGTCTATAATGACTACTTTGCTGGTCGCGCTGATGATGGCCGACAGCGCAGCGTAGCGCAGCTCCAGGCCGACACAGCGCGGTCAGCGTGCAGCACTTGATGGACGAGCTGAGATAAAGGCCGAGGCCTTTACAGCGAGGACAGTAAGGGCTGCAATGATGGCCAAGCTGGAAGGCCTAGAGCGTAGCAAGCGAGGCAATCATAGCGTGACCAGCGAAGCAGTCATAGTGGGCCAAGGCTTGTATAGTGCTTTACTCAAAAATGCAAGTACCTAATCTAAATAAAACCAGCAAGTAATTTCAATAAAATATATATTAATTAACTAGAAATTTAATTAAAATGACAATTATGAAAAGTACAGTTACTAAAATTCAACACCGACTTTCCCGGTTTGATATTACTAATAGTTTGCGATAATTTTAATGCGGTGTTTGACTGCTGTACTATTTCTTCATTTATTACGCAAACCATTTATCACTAAATAAAAATAAAATTTTCGCTGAACCGCGCTTTTGTTACTTATTTGTTTTTTTTTTTAACAATGGTAGTTGGGAACTATACAGCCAAATATGGAATAAAATCTTTTTGTACCTATCTCTATAAATACAAACAGCTGTGTTTTAAATAAAATCTTTTTGCATTTGATTTTTTAAAACGTTGAAACGTCAAAATAGCGGCCGGCAATGTTTTGCCGGCCTGTTAGAGCGACCAGCAAAACTTTGCCGGCCGCTCCTTGAAACAGAGCGGCAAGGTCGACTTTGCTCAAACAAGGTTGTGAAATTAATGACCACATTACATGCATTTTTGAGTAAAGTACCTAATGCCGTTGATTCAGATCTTACGGTAGGTAACGAACCAAATAGATTTGGCGCCGGAGGAGTAAAAATATCCGACATTAGACCATTTATGGATTTTCTTACGCCAAATAGATTGTGATAACGACATTGACAATAACCAGTTCCATGTAAGTTATGAACTGCACAGCTTGCTTTTTACTGACTGCTGAAAGTTAGGCAGGTACTTAAGTATACGTACCAACTACAAACATTGAATGCTCCACATGGCCTGGCGCCGGTAACCCGGTGGCAGATAGAATGCAAAGAGGTCGTGCTGCTCTGATTCGAGCAACGTCTGCAATCGCTCTGGTGAACAAAGAAGTTATTAGGTCGACTTGAATTCTGGTAGATAACTAAACTACTTACAGCCTTCTTAAGAATAAAAAATCAATCATCACAGATGTGACATAATTTGTCGATTTCTGCACATCTTCGCCTCGGTGGAAACGAACCCAATTCTATGTGTCATGCTCTGCCGCAGAGCCATCGTTTTAGAAACCGATCAATTATATCTTAAAATGATGTACGTCAAACGTACATAATGTACGTATACCGTTATCGCTGTACGTGCATTAGGTAATGATAAAATAGACATTGATTGTGGCTCTGCTGGAGAGTATACTCTCTAGCAGAGCCACACAGAACATGTACTCAGGAAAGATAAACGCTGTTGTTTTTTGATGAAAACTGTTGTACGAATAGTGTTTATTGCGTACGTGTTGAAAAATATCATTATTAGACAGTGGTTTTATTTATTTTAACTTTACTAAAATTTTCATAGAAAGCGCCTGATTATTTCATGTCAGCAAAATGTTTTGTAGCATTTGTAATTAGGCGCACAACTATAAATATATTAATGAGGAAAATTTGCATGTTATTTATTACATAATATTACTACATTTACGTCTTTACTTTTCGAATGTGCAAATAAATTATATTCAACTTATTTTCAATTGTAGTTTTCTATGTTTTTGATATTTTTTGACATTTTAGTTCTACAGAAAAGGTAGTATGAGAAAACGTGAAGTATTGAAACTGCATGTTGATACGTCCATGCAGTTTCAATACCATCAGTGACATTAGTGTTCAATGGGAATTTTAGTTGTATTCCATTATTAGTTAAATTAATATTACTTAACAAATAACAATGAAGCGCGCAAAATGTTCGTCAGTGTGCTTAGAAGAACAAAAAGCAGCATTTAAGGATTTCAAACACTTATTTACTAATGTGAAAAAATTGCCATCGAGTGAGGGTAATGTTTTTAAGGACATATTTAAGAAGTTATCGTTTCGTATGACACCAAAAGCATTATACCTATCTGCAAAAAGACACTTCAATGATTTTTTTGGTGATGAAAACCTGCAAGATAATGAAGGTTCCAGCAGCGCTGAATCTGTAAACGTTGAGGACGATACAAGTTCTAGTAGCGATAGCATTAGTAATAACGTGGAGTCTTTTAATGTAGACCGTGATTCGTGGCACAACGTTAAGCCTATACTGGTAACTGGCAAAAGAAATGATGTCCAAAAACCTGCTATTACACATAAAAGAAGGAGGAGGATGCCTAAGGGAAAGTGGAGTAGTGTTTTTTGTGAATGGATTTGGATTTACACAACTAATCGTTGTGTATGGACTTTTAAAAATAGCTCTGTGACTGATGATTACCATATGAAGTGTACAGGCACATGTAAAGAGTGCAATGGTAAAATTAATATCACAACCCAAGAAAATAATGATAGCGTGATGTTAACATGTTCGTTTCAAAATGTCGATAGAAATATGATACATACATCAAAAAATAAGTTGTCTTCTTTTAAAACGAAGCAACTATCTTTAGAAATGCAAAACCAGTATCCAATTGTCATGCGAAATAACATGATTAATGCTTCCATGCAAGATGATGATACACGTGAACCACCATTTATACCAAACTTAAAATCATTACAAAATGTAAGAAACAGACACGATGCTGTAAAACGTTTCCATAAAATAGTTGTTTTGGCCTTATGGATTATGTCGTTTACAGAACCGTGGGTGAACGTCATCAGAACTGTTTCTCTACAACCCTTTTTCATACATTACTGGACCGAACTTCAGTTAAACTTCTATAAAAAAGTTTCTAGGGGATATACCGTTCTAAGTATTGACGCAACGGGTTCAATCTTTAAGAAAATTCGTCCTCCTAATCCTACAAATGTTTACGAAAGTAAACATTTGTTTTTGTACATCGTGATGTTAAAGATCGAAGATAGGTCTGTGCCAGTTTCACAAATGATTTCAGCTATACAAACAATGGACAACATATTCCAATGGTTAAAGAAATGGATCAGTGAAATGAAAGCGCCTGATGAAGTCATTTGCGATGACTCTGCTGCAATTATAGGAGCTGTTGTTAACGCGTTCACAAGATTTACCACAACCCGGGAATATTTGTCACACTGCTTTAATGTTTTGTGCCAAGGAGAACGTTGTGAAATTACTAGCCTTTTGAGATTGGATACGTCACACTTCTTGAAGTCTTTGTATCGTCTACAATGTTTCAAGTTCGTTGATATACGTGTCAAGTCTTTTTATATTAGATATCTTTTAGGACTGAAAAGCTGTACAAATTTTGAGGTGGCAAAAATTATCATTGAAAATTTAATTGTCCTTGCACTGCAGAAATATGATAGAAATTTAATGGACGGTAGCAAAAGCAAATGCGATAAAGCTCGAGAGTTACTAAAATCTTTTAGACTGTCAAGTGAAGGTTCTATCAATATTGACCAAAGTGACGAAGATGTGACTGGTACCCACGAAGATACTGAAAGTGTTACCAATTCTTTTATTACGTGGTTTAATGCAATTGTTGATGCTGAAACTGTCCACTCTGATTTAAGTGAAACAACGGACTACGAAAACATGTATTATTTGCCAAATTTTGTAACATGTTTTCGCAAACTTGTGCTAAGATTACCTCTCTGGTCGAATGTTATGCTTCCCTACATTCCAAATTCTTCTGACTCATCAGATGTTGCTAGTAGCAGTAATGTAGAAAGCTACTTTAAAAATATTAAAACTTTATTATTGCATAGTAGAAGTGGACTGATGAGAGTTGACGATTTTGTAATGAAACATACACAATTTATAACGGGAGAATTGAAAGCAGCTAATTGTGCCAATTTTCTAAAAAGTAAATGTAAATATTATGACGAAGATTTAAAACATAGTGTGAATGAAGAAATTAATTCAAAACATGGTGACTTTAATCGAGAATCGGTGTTTAAAAGCAACCCAAAGCTAGAAGAAAATTGGCGCAATAAAACAGAAAATCGGAAAACCACACGGTTAATAGAAAAAGTAAAACCCAGAACAAAAGAAATAGATATTCTACCTAATGGAAATATTTGCACATCAGGTATAAAAAATGTAGTTATAATGAATACATGTGCTTTTGATGCCGTACTTAACGCTTTGTTAGTTATTTGTACTGATAACATAAATATTTCCATGTTTATTACTTCTATGAATTCGGCTTTTTCCAGACTGGTTTCTGGTTTGGTACATAAAGATGTTGATGTAAATTGTTTAAAAAGTAGAACAGAAATCTTACAAAAACATTATCAATCTACGGTACAAGGACATGTTGAATTAATTGATTGCAATTGTAACGTTACTTTTGTGCTAGAAAAAATTTTAATCGATGATATTTTTAGTGCAACTCTTTCCAAAGTTTGTTCTGAATGTGAAATGCGTATAACACGAAAAGTTTCGATTATTCCTTTAAACATATTAATGATATCAGATGGTAGTGTAGCCTTATTAAATGAATCGGCATCATCTATGTTGGAAAGCGAAGTCTCTGATTGCAAAAACAATAATTGTACTGGAAAAGTATGCACAGAATATTTAATTTCAGATAATTTAATTTTTTTTGAATTAGATTTGACTATGCGTCTATGCGATATTCCAAAGGAATTGCTGCTCTGCGACAAAATATTTGAATTGGGAGCTGTAGTTGAATTTATTCCAAATTCCGGAGGCATTGGTCATTATAAAACTAACTGCCTACGGCGTAATTCTGAATGGGAGTGCTACGACGATATGGCCCGCAAAGCTGTTCCAGTTAAGTACGGCATTGTAGTTAATTCCCATCTGCTGATATATAGACGCTGGAGAGCATAGTTTGGAAAATTTTCATAACAAACATAGATTATGATTGTATTTCGTCAGTTATGTTAAACGTACGTTGTTCTCTTTCATGGCAAATCCTGGCAATCGGTGCACAACGAAGCGAATAAAAATGAAAAATTACAATAGAAAATTAATGCTCTTTGAGTCTTATTTATATTTTGTATGTAAAACTAGCTATTAATGTAACATTATATAATAAACAAGTAACATTTAATTAAAAGTATAGAAAAACCCGACTACAAATTGTATTATGTACCTATATACATACGTACTCGTATATATATGTCGGAGACTGGTATGTGACTTTCGTTATTATCAGCGATATTTTAACTACTGTGGGCGTTGTGTGGGTAGTGTTGGTTAATGCGCAATAGAAAAACAGTTTGCAGTTCAGATCACATAATTTACTATCAAATTAATCACACTAGCTAAATTATACACACACAGGGTGCGACGTCGTTTATTAAAATCACAAATTAACACAATGATCACAAATTACAATTAACTCAATAACAGAGCACCACGAATCGAGAACAGTTCCGCGACGTCTTAACTCCAATGTGATTAGAAGCTGAATCCCTCCTCGCCGTGGCCTAACATCACGCGACTCTGTAGAAGCGCGCTATTGGTGTGGGTAGATCACGTGATGTCGATTTTGGCGCCCTTGCGATTCGTTTCGTGTCCATACTAATGACCGGATCCGACATTTACATATTTATTATCGCCTTTTAATTTCTTTCATTTTGATACCATACTCGATAGGCTTGGTTGATAAAAAAAAATATTAACGTCACAATTTAGCACCAAAAATTTGCCATTTTTTTTAAATACCCATCTAAAGACACTTGGGTTTTTGAAACGTATCTAATGATACCGTAATCGTCGAAAGAAACAAACAAATATACAAGATACGCGCGAAAAACATTACCCTTCCTTGGCAGTCGGGTAATAACATGCAAATTTTCTCCTCATTAATATATTTATAGTTGTGCGCCTAATTACAAATGCTACAAAACATTTTGCTGACACGAAATAATCAGGCGCTTTCTATGAAAATTTTAGTAAAGTTAAAATAAATAAAACCACTGTCTAATAATGATATTTTTCAACACGTACGCAATAAACACTATTCGTACAACAGTTTTCATCAAAAAACAACAGCGTTTATCTTTCCTGAGTACATGTTCTGTGTGGCTCTGCTAGAGAGTATACTCTCCAGCAGAGCCACAATCAATGTCTATTTTATCATTACCTAATGCACGTACAGCGATAACGGTATACGTACATTATGTACGTTTGACGTACATCATTTTAAGATATAATTGATCGGTTTCTAAAACGATGGCTCTGCGGCAGAGCATGACACAATTCTATAGATAAAATGGTATAGTCCGTGCAATCCACGACGACGCGCCCCTCTCCGCGATTAATGTAGGTACTGTAAGCTGAACTCTAGTACGGAGTGGGGCGCATCTTTGTGGATTGCGTGGACTATAGCCCTGACTGCCCAAGATCCGTTGGATTTACGTCCTACATTATCGGCACTCATAAAGGCTAGATAGTTTTTAAAATTATCGTATTTTAAGAATTGCATGGGTTCCACAAACCCTTGTCTGTGCACAAGCCAAGCTGAAAGGAATCGAATTCATGCATTTTTTTTTCTGTTATTGTTTCATACATCTAATTTTCTTTATTCAATCCTCAGCTCCGCATTAGTTCTATAATACCAAGAAGCCTAGAATAAAAAAGGTCCTAAACCTAAAACACACCATTTTCTGTATGTCGAATATACGAATTTAATTTTATATTCTAGCAACCCTTTAATAAATTGAACCGGAACCTAAACTGTCAATGTCAAAGTAGATCAATAAAAGTTGTCAAGCCATGCCATGCCAACAAGCAAGAGTGCTTCAAGTTGTCAAATCAGTTTTTCTGGTCAGTAAATAATTTTGTAAAACTGATCAAGTGATCATGAAGGACGAAGGTTCAACATCGGCAGCTAGTGGTGTTTCCCTCAGCCGTGAGACTCGAGCCATAGAAGAAGACTTTATAGAAACTTATAAGAATTTACCTCTACTTTGGGACACCGACCATAAACATAACACAAATAAATACAAACGAAGTGAAGCGCTAGACGTCTTGTTACGAATAATAAAAAGATGGAATCCGTCGGCGACTCGCATGAATGTCCGACAGAAGATAAACATACTAAGGTCCACTTATAGGAAAGACAGGCGAAAATATTTGGCATCTAAATGTATTGGGCCGAATGGTGAAGTAATTTACGAACATGAACCTAGAAATTGGAAGTTCCACGCACTGAAATTTCTTGATAAAAATGGTGTTAACAACGACATAGCTGAAATCAGTGAAATTAATATGGATGACAATAACTTTGAAGTAAGATTCTATACATTAGCACACGTATATTTGACCTTGACATAATTCGGTCCACTTGATTTTGATTTGCCTTGATGGCATTGCGTGACGACTGATTGACTGATCCAACAAAACTTGTTTTTTTTTATAGGATGAATCCGGTAACGAGTCGGCATCAGAAAACGCGGAGCCCTTATCTCACACTAGTGATGTTTTAGCATCCATATCTGAAGATGAACCACCGAGAAAGAGATTTAAAGCCAAAAAGAGTAACAAGTTTGTGAAGGTCGAAATAGAAGATGATTATTATGAACGAAACGATAATTTATTAGACAGAGAACTGGAAGCTATTGGAGCTAATGTGACTTGTAAGCTAAAGAGAATGGATTCACTGCAAAGATATCATGCTGAACTGTTGATAAACAAAGTTCTTATAACTGGCTTGAAGAACAATTTGTCTGATGATACAGATTTGACTGATGTGTATAGACCATAGTCCATAATATTTTTTTATATTTATCGTTACCTACATTATTATAATTATATACCTAGGTACAAATTATATTTTTTAATCAAAAATACGGTTTCCCCCGCGCGGATGTCGGTAAATATCCCACGGGAACGTAGGTACTGCCGAGATTAAAAGGACCCAAGTATGAAGTAGGTAAACTTAATTCCGTAGGTAGTACCTACATTGTTTTCATTTAACTTTATTGATTTACGCGGCGCGGTGGCGCACGCCTGTACCTAAAGCTTGTTACCAATCGGCATGATTTTTTCAGACATCTCAAAGGAACCGCCGGCGACCCCCAAAAAATTTTGTTCAGCAGACCAAAGCACATACGCAAGAGAAGTATCAAAACTATTTGAATTCGGGGAGGTCAGGGGGCGGATCCCGCGGCGTCCTATAAGATATTTTTTTTTGGACCCGCCGGCGTATCCCACGGCCTCTTGTACTAAATTTGTTTTTGATTCACGGCGTTCACAAGCAGAAACTTTGGGACCCGCCGCAGAAACTTTGGCGGCCTCCATGGCCTCCTGAACTTAAAAAGTTTTATATATTGTCGGCAGGGAAAGTGTTAACAATCATCGTCATATTTCAGCCAATTTACACAAAACCTTAATTAATTATGCACCTAAACCTTCCTTATGATTAGGTAAGTACTCATGAATCATTCCGTCCATATGTGAAACCCGTACCCTAATTGCGTAATACAACACAATCTGTTTCGATTTGAAACAGATTGCTAATCCATTGCTTCATAAGTTGGAAAAAAAAATCTGCTCAACAACGTAAATAAAGCAGTGAATGTTGTTGAATTGTCAAAATGTAACAAATTAGGCATAATTGTTTACGAAAATAAGTTACGCAATTAGGGTACCTACTGTTCTGTAGTTTTTGAGTTTATTGTGTTCAGACATACAGAGCAAGTAGGTAACTTTTATTAAATACCTAAGTAGGCTACCTAGAAGATTAGACTTTAAATGGCGTATAAAACTCACGAGTTATTTCCAGAGCTAGGGTGATCTTCCCAAGGCGCATCACTCTCCACAGCACTACTTTCAGACGCCACCAAGTACATAGACCTACAAAAGATAGCCAATAAGTATCCTACGTAAATTCACAACTCAATAAAATTAAACTAAAAAATTTAGGTATGATGTAAGAACGCGGAAATTAGCGGTTTTTTTTTCCTCGTCTTATGTTTTAACCATGGTCGTATATTATTATACCATGGGTTCATCTTATTACAATCTAGCCTTATAAATAGACTAATAAGTAATTTAAACTAAACTATTAAATTGTCTTTACTAAGAATGTGTCCAATAGCACTTTTCTTATTGTCTCTATTAAGGCGAATACACTTCGTTCTTGTGTTTGTTTGGCACTTTTGTACTTTACACTATTCACTAACACTAAACACTAGCTCGAACGGTTTTGTTCTTTTTAGTCTTCTAATTATGTTTGTGTGGTCGAGAAGCTGGACTGCCTCGACGTTCACATGCTGATAAAGTCTCTTTTCGTGACCTGCAAATTTCTGGACCACTCTTTCGATGAACTCAACTTTTAGGTCCCTGTGGAGGTCATCATTTCGTATATACCAAGGTGCATTTACAATTTCCCTTAGCACTTTGTTCTGGAATCGTTGTATTATTAATATATTCGTATGTTTGGTGCAGCCCCATAGCTGAATACCATAAGTCCAAACTGGCATCAGGACTTGTCTGTATAGTACATATATGTGCATTTGCGGTGAACCACTTTTAGTTATAAGGTTGAAAAGTAGTTCACCACCAGTGTCCGCGATGGTACCTATAGGTGGTACCCGTTTTCTGAATGGCAACAACAACAACGTATCAGAATTAAATTTTATATCAAGTGATCTGATTGGCTTTTACTTTTTTTAATTTATTTTAGCCAGCTATGAACTAATCACAGCAGTTAACAGGCTGTTAGCGTATTTTTGTGATGATTATCTATTAGAAACCCCAGCATGGTTTATTCAATAATGTCCACAGGCGGCGATAACACGACTCTTACCATCAGGCGGCCCACCGGCCTGCTTGCTTGCCTCCCATTAAGGGGGAAGCAGTGATAGCCTAGTGGTGTGACCGTTGGACTGCCAAGTCATAAGTCTCGAGTTCGAATCCAAGGCACGCATCTCTGACTTTTCGGATTCATGTGCGTATTGTATAGTTATCACTTGCTTCAAAAACGGTGAAGGAAAACATCGTGAGGAAACCGGCATGTCTGAGAGATATTTCTCGACGGCATATGAAGCTAAGTCAGAGGCGGTTTTAAAACTGACACCAGATTAGTCACTAACCACACGAAAAGAAAAAGGAGAAGGGGGAAGCGCCAGGGTAGCTCACAAAATTCAAATTTTCTTACATTTTGTGCAATTTACAGGGCAGTGTCAGGTTGCCCTGACTGGGCTAGTGCTTTCGCCTTAACAAAAAAGTGCAAGAGCTAGAGGTATGTGTACCTGGCAGGTACATAAAGGTGAGGTGGCGGCGGAGCGGCGCGGCGGGATGCGGACCGAGCGCGGCGAGCTCGCGACGCACGACCCAGCAACACTGATTCTGTCACGTCACATAGGTAGTATTAATTTAGTGTTAACATAAATGTGGTTAAAGAAATTTATTTCTCAACAAGAAATTACAAAGTTTAAAAAAAAAATGTGTACAAAAATAACATCAACCCTAACCAAAAAACCCCTAACGAAAATAAATATGTCAGATATCCTGTTAGTCGGTTGAAACATTTAAAATAATTTGTTAACTGAATAACAATTAATCAAGCGAATTTCATTACACAATGCGAAATTTAGACATCACTTTATCGTCGACCGTAGGTTCAATTTGAGGTAAGGGACAAAATACCCAAAATGAGTTGAGTACACAGTTTTGTTCAGAATTTTTCGCTCTATCGAATGGTGAATATGAAAAAATTCTAACGTAAGAAAAACAGACCCGAAAAAGCTTAATAAGAAAAAAGTTATGGGCGATTTAGTCCAAAACAAAAACTTTGTCGGCCTCTCCTGAAAAATCGTATTTTGTCCCTTACCTCAATTGAACCTACGGTCGACGATATATATATGCCATGACATTTGGCCACCTTGGGCACCAGTATGGCATTTGGGACATTTTTATTTTATTGTGCTACGTAGGTACCTAGAGCATCTAGGTAGCTAGAGCAGTACTAGAGCCATAATTGTTCCAGTGTCAGAGAGAGATGGAGCTATACAGGAGGAATAGCATTATCACAACGGAACAATGATAGCTTTAACACTTCATAGTATGGCCCCTAAATAGTTTGCATAATTTTTTACTTGGTTGATGATTAATCTTACCTGATATAGGATCACTGTCGCTGTTCTCGTTCCTCTCACGTTTCCAAGCGGTGTCAGTCGCTGAAGTGGGTGCGTCGGCTGCCACTCCAAACAGTCCCGACACTGCGCCAGCCACCACGCGCCGCGCTGACCGCGCTGCCGTCTGACATCATGTAACGGCCATTAATTTCACTGTATAACTATCAGATGCTACTTACACTAATATACTGCTTATTTCATTATACATTTCTTCCAGCAGACCGTCCGCGGTTGTACATAATAGTATCAGTCATCATACTAAAGTAACAGTGTTAATCGACTTTTGATGCTGACTGTACAACCGCGGACATTTGCGGTGAACCACTTTTCACCCTTATTATACCCTAAGTAATAAGGTTACAAAGTGGTTCATCCCCAGTGTCCACGTGGTACCTACAAGTGAAAACTATCAGCAAGTCGTGTTTTTTGAGCGTACAGACGTCAGACGAAAATATGGCATAAATTTGAACATTTGCATTCATTAATTTCAATTTTATGAATGTTTAAAGACTTTACAAGTTATTGCGTTTTCGCAAAAAACATTTTCACCTATAGCAGGATAGTGATCGGTTTTACGAATTTTGCCGATGGTACAGACGCCAGCACATCAGGCTACTACAATCTGTCAAATTTATTTAATAGATTTTCAACTTTATCGCAGAAACGTAAGATTCAAAGTTGATTGGGAAAATTTGACAGTTTTGGGTAGCTTGATATGCTGGCGTCTGTACATCTAAGTTGTGTCGTACTGTACAGAGATTAACAAACTCACAGAAACATTAATATCGATCTCGGGCACTCCGTCCAAATCGGCAGCTTTCTCGGCGAGAGCCTTGAGTTCCGATTTGTCCGGCGTCGGGTCTGCAGCCAGCTTGATCAGCTCGAACAAATAGTCACGGAAAACCTCGTCGGAAACTATAGGCGCAGAAGATTTGCGATTTATTTAACGTTTGACTTTTTTTAATTTTAGAGTAAAATGTATGCAAGAAACTTACCCGGCTTCTGAATTTGTATTTCAATCATTTGCTGCATCCCTGGGCCATACATCTGTCCATATATCGGATACATTAATCCCGGCTGACCGTATGCCATCGATCCTTGCATTGACATTACTTGCATTTGACCACCAGGAACTTGCATTTGTCCACCAAATTGCTGCATTTGGCCACTCGCCATTGGGATTTGGCCACTCGGTATTTGGGCACCAGTGTATGGGACTGGGCCTCCTGGTAGTGGCATTTGGGTACTAACGTAATGCATCTGGCCACCTGGCAGTGGTATTTGGGTACATGTAAATGGTATTTGACCACCTGGTAGCGGTATTTGATTACCTGCGTGAGGTATTTGGCCTCCAGGTAGTGGAATTTGGCTACTAACGTATGTCATTTGGCCACCTGGTAGTGGTATTTGGCTAGTAGCGTAAGGCATTTGAGCACCTGGTAATGGCATTTGAGAACCGGGTAGTTGCGATTGGACGCCAGAGTATGACAATTGAGTTCCCATAACCATTTGGGCACCAGTAACTGGCATCTGGGCAGTCGTTGGTAAAGCACCGATAGACATCAGCGGCATTGTACCAACAACTGAAGTTTCTAAACTTGTCTTGTTTTGAGGAAAAGATGGAGGCACACTGAGTTGGTTAGGAGTTGAGAGCAATGGCTGAGTTGAAATCACTGAGGTCGGTATTAGCGGCGACTTTCCGTTGACTAGCAAATCTGGAGTTGGCTGCTTATATTCTTGACCTTTAACAAGAGTAACGCATTATGTAACTAGTATTTTCAATAAATACAATGTTCTTGTTGACATTCCAGTTGAAATTCATTCGTACCGGTAGTTCCAGTAGCCCCCAGGTTCATTTCCTGTGTGAATGCCATGACGTTGAGGGCTGAAGACAGTGCGGGGGCCACTCCTCCGCCCTCACCTCCTACCTGTGGTACTAGGGCGCCACTCGCTGACGTCACGCAGTCCGGAGGTGGCGCCACGGTCCGACGACTACTGCAGGGGTACATAATATATAAATAAAAATCTTTATTGCATGTGGTCACATGATCGAAAAACATGTTTAGAGGAACAGCAGTGTGTAAAGTTCACTCATACTCCATAGAAAAGAGAGGATCCTCCGACCAGACGGGTGTCGTGTCTGACAGGCAGCTGCCCAACGATTGATGTCGGGGAAGTTATATATATGGTGTTCGCGCGGTAAACTCTAATTGCGCGATGCAGGATTTGTGTGACGTCAGGTCTTTGATGCGTAGTGCGCATGTGGCGATGTAGATGCCACCACACATACATAAACTCACACCTTCTTCCCATGGGGGTAGCCAGAAACTATAGAACTCCACCTGCTAGGATCCTTACTTACATACTTATTTTGTTTCGTTTACGTTTATACATCTGCTATCCAATTGCGTAACACATTTTCGCAAATGATAGACAAATTTGTTTTATTTTGACAGTTCAACAACATTCATTGCGTTATTTATGTTGTTGAGCAGATTTCTTTTTTCGATCAATGGATTAGCAATCTATTTCAAAATTATTCAAATTGTGACTGATGGTGTACAGTAAGCGCTCAAAAGTGCATGAGCACGCTAAGAGTCGTATTGCTGTGAACACGCGGTATAGTCCGTACATTTGTATGTGTAAACAGTCAGACGTCTGTGGTGTGAGTGCCGTACACACACCACAGAGAACGCAGTTTCGCACTACACACTATCGTATCGTCACGGTTCGCGGGCGCCGCACTTATATTTCCATAACTTTTGTTAGCACGCATCATACTCGTACGCGTGACCTTGGCCAGTGTATCGCATTGCTAAAATTCGAAAGTAAATTATATGTGCAGATAGCAGAAGGCGTTAAGCGTTGGTCTTAGATTCAAGATGGCTAAGGTTCTAATCTCGTAAATCACAGCGCTGTTTTTGCAAATATTATTATTTTTGTTTGCAATAATAATATTTTTAAATATCCTGCCTATTTATTAATGTTGTTATTGCAATAAAGGGTTTAGAATAAAAAATGCGTGATATATAAATAAATAAATATAAATAAATAAATAATATTTATTCGTTATGTTTATTTTACTTAAGTATAGTTATCAAACTGCTACAATTATTTATCATTACTTCACCTGAATAATATGTGAAATAGATGTCTAGAAACTTAGAAGCAATTTGTATTATTTTGACATATTTAAATTTTGAAATGTTTTAAATTTGAAATGGATTTTTTTGCACCATAAATATAAAGCTTTGATCATGGTCTAAGTAATTAAGCAATAAATAAGAATATTAGACTACTTAAAATGTAAAAAAATCTACTGACAAAATTGTTGATTTTAAGTTCATATTAATTATTTTAAACTTTATTTGGCTTTAGTAAATATTGGTTGGTATTGAGGTTATAGCTTAAGTATTCATTTTCTTTACGAAAAGAAGATTGAAACTAAACCTCAAATTTTAATCCTAAAATAATACTATTACTAAAATAATATTAAACAATTTCGATATATCTGCAAGAAATACGACAAACACCCTATTGAAACGTGCTTAAAAAATTCGTTACCATAAATTCATGCAATAACGAATCTGTTGTTTATTAAGTTGGTACGGTCAATATTTTAAGGTCAAAAACGGTTTTCAGTGATGCAAGCCTTCAGAGTGCACGGCGAACGGTTCATAATGACGTGTTTTTAATAATTCTGCAAAATATCTCGTTGGTATGAAACCATTTGTTTCATTCACCATTTGACGTCGCTGCTACTCGATAATAAGCCCCTTCCTCATATCTCTTAACCGTCACAGTATTTCTCTAGAACAAAGAAAAACATTGTTTTTATTACACATAATACCTAATTATTTATTATTCACTAATCGAATTAAACCTCACAATGAATTTAAAACTTTAAAGGCATCTTCTGTCTCAACAATACCTCTGTTCTATCAACAATACCCTTGATTAAGATTTATGTTTAGTAAAATATGAAATATATAAATGATAACACTCACACTTAGTCCGGTTTTATTAGATATTCACTTCACTTTTACGCAGCGCAATAATATTCTCTGATCTGATCTGATCTCTTCAATATATTTTATGCCTGCTTTTTGATAATAATAACCACAACACTGCGCTAAATGCTCGTCACCAATATTATCACGGCACGAACCAACAAAGTTCTATTAATTGAATACTTGTAACAAACTGCATCTACCCCACAGAAATCGAAATAATTTACTTAGTTTTTTGTGGTCTACCTGCTAAACTTTAATATTTATGTGAACAAGACGAATGAAACTAAAAACGAATGATGATTATCGAACTAGTCATTGGTTGCAGACAAAGTGAGTGTGTGTGTGTAATGTGCGTGTCTACAGTATTGTAACAACTTATAGAAGAAGGTCGTAAGTCAAACCGAAGCGTCAGTCTATTGCTTTGTGAGATTGCTTATGGACTTTTGGTCGGTACTGTACCTATTCCCTGGTCATTTATGCACGCCGGTTGCGAGTACTACGAACTTGACTTTTCTGAAGAACATCACCAATAAGGTCAGTATAATTATGTCCTCCTAGAGCGTCCCCTCCCGGCCTTTCCAGTCACATCTGCCTTGTTAATACATTTGTTAGTCGCCTTTCATTCATCCTCTCAACATGACCAAACCATCTAAGCATACTATTTTCATTTTGTTAGCGTACATCCTCTATCAGCAAGTTCCTTAATTGTTTCTAGTTTCTACACGTACCAATCCTGAACATGAATGATGGAATTCTGTTTCTCTGAATGGCAATTAACGTGTCAACTAGCATTTGCCTGCCATAATCCTGCCTTAAAACCTCTATCATTTACTACTTACACGGGTTGTTATATGTCGTGTGAACTCCGTGTGTACGACGTACTAAGGTCCCATTCATTGCTGATATCTTATTTTAAGGCTTGTGCAGACCAGCACGCGTAGCATGACCACCGTAGAAACGGGTTTTGTCGACGGAAGACTAGACAAAATGACAGATAAACAATCACAATCTGTCATTTTGTTTATTCTTCCGTCGACGTTTCTACGGTAGTCATGCTATGCGTGTCGCGCCTGTTTGAAAGAGCCTTTATGGTTATTTAAATCCTTACCCCAGTGGTACTTTGGTCGGTGTAGATATGGACACTCTGCCCCACATCAGTCGACGTAACTCTTCACCACTGATGCCGCGGCGACGCAGTTCAGCTATTGTCACCTTGCCGACGCGCTGTCGCAAGCAGGTAAATAAGTACAATAAGTGTAGTGCTAAGGTACCCAGCGAAATTCATTTTTTTTGCGTTTTTTGCGATTTGCAGATCAGTGTCAGGTTGCATGTTGATCAAAATATGATTCGCGAACGTAACAAATATGTATTTATCTACACATCATTATAATCATTAAAATTAAATTCCATAAGTTAGTATTGACCTTAAATTTCATGGTTTGATGGAAAATTCCTTCAATGGGGTAATTTGAACTGATAGAGTTATGCTTATTGATGATTTTATTGACTATTATCCTGTAAAAAGGTACACGTTGTTACGGTCGCGGATTTTTAATAAGGTCATAGCGCACATTAGCAAATTAGCAAACTGAAGTGGCAGTGGGCCGGCCATATCAGCCGTAGAACCGATGACCGTTGGGGTACACGTGTTCTTGAGTGGAGACCGCGAATTGGCAAACGTAAGGTAGGACGCCCTCAGGCTAGGTGGAGTGACGATCTTCGCAGGGTGGCTGGTAGCCGCTGGATGAGAGTTGCCGAGAATCGAGCTGAATGGCGTGCAATCGGAGAGGCCGATGTCCAGCAGTGGACTGCTATAGGCTGATGATGATGATGATAGCGCACATAATATCAATTTGGTAAGGGATCGTCACCGTATCGCGGTTCGTGAGCTTACGATTACGTACGTTACGATTCCGATTGGTGTGCGTTGCACTAAGAAGTTTCATAAAAAGAAAACTGAATGGCTCAAGTTGATACGGTGACGACCCTTTCCGAGTTTATATGTGCAACCTGCCTGATACTGACCTCCAGATTGCAAAAAGTTTGAAAATTTGAATTTCGCGGGCTACCCTGGCGCTTTCGCCATAGATAACTATGTTTTCCCAGACTCAGGAAAAGGATTTGAGCCAGTGATCTAATATTTATTTATTGACAGTAATACACATTATAGGCACAGAGTAAATATAGGTACTCCTACCTACCTAATCATAATTATCATTTATCGTAATATTATAAATTACATTCTAAAATGCGAACAGTTCAGACTGTCAGGAAAAACTGATGATGTGGATTGTTGAAAAATCGCATCGCTATTCTAAATTAATAATTAAAAATCTTAAATATAATTATTTAAAGGAATTGACTGCCTAATTAAATAATAGAGTACTTAGATATTTTATAGATAGGTATCAATTTCTTGTACTTCCGGGCTTCTGGCCTTCCGATAAAGAAAAAGCCTCTCTACAAATGCCGCAAAAATTGACTTGTCTATTACTTCGTAGGAAATGACATAGCATTAGCAGAACATAGCATAGCAATATTTTTTGTTTTTTTATTTTATTGGAAGGCCTTCAATTAGTTAAACACCTCTCATTCAGGTGATAGGATCAGGGACTCAGAATAAAACTCCCAACATTCTCACCTTCCAATTAGTCAGTGCGCCCTTCCTCTGCTTAGCCCTTGTCTTGGCCGCACTCTTGATGACCATGACGGCTCTGACCTCGTATCTAGGGTCGTCAGATGGTCCCAGACCTATCGAGTACTCCTGTAGGTACTTGTGAGCGTCTTCTTGGGCCACTGACCGTTCTAATGATACGACAATTTTTGCCCACTGAAATAAAATATTTTATTGTAAGCGCTCAGACCAACAAAAAAAGAAAGACGGCGCGCCGCGAACATTAAAAGTGAAGCCACAAAACCGTGCTCCTGCAAGTAAATACACCCGCTCACGCACACACCTACACTAAAACCACGCTCATCGCTCTTAGTACGTCATGAGTCGTCGTCTAGTTAACATTGATTAAAAAAATATAATTATGCTTTCCTGTGTAGTGAAAACTTATAAAAACAATAGCAAATCACAAAAAAAGTCTCACGGAATCACTTTTCACCCCTAAGCATTGATGTACTTGAAATAACATCGTTTTTTATTAAACGAATTTTAGGTTACTTGGAACAAATAACCTCAACAAACGAAAGCAGTGACTTAAAGTGCGAGGGTTGCCATAATATGATTTAAATCTTTCCCATTCGATTCAACAAATTTAAATGTGATTTCTTACTTCGAGTTATATTCATGTTCTCTTTTTTATTTATTTAATATTTTAGATTTCTAATTAATACTGAATTAAAAAGTAAATGGATAGTAGATATAAGATAAAGTCGGAATGATCCAGAATGGCTGCCGTCGAAAACCAGCGTGGTTTGTTCCGATCATTTTGATAATAACGACCTTTATTCAACTAATCGTGGACCAAAGGCTATATTATGGTTAAAAAAACTTTTTGTTTGTTACGATTTATCTTGATATTACTTTTTCTTCAGAGTCAGTGATTTTGTTGTTGTGATCTTTTTGTATTTAATAAAGGTAATTGACAATATAATTACCTATATTATTTCAAAGTAATTTACATAATGACTTCATACATACCTACGACAATGTTATGATTTACGCTTCAACAAACTTATAATTGAATTTCTATGTGCATGGTTATCGAAAGAAGCTGTATTTCACTTCTTTCAATCCCAAGACACTGTCGCGGGTAGGGTTAACTTACACCTAAAGATATACCCTATAGTAGAACTAAATATATGCAAATTTTAATCCTTACACCGTAGACAGAGAATGCTACACACTTCACACTCTCGTACTAGCGCACTCTCACCCACACTCGCACACGTCACACAATTAGGCGCATTTTTGCCTTTTTCTCTGTATTAAGCTCGTTCATTTATACAAAGTTATTTGATTTTTCTATAGTTTAAAACTAACCTATTTATTTATATTTGTATTTTGAATTTTTTACATTAAATTGCAAATTAATGGATATTTCTAAGGCCCGTATTACAGAACCTCACTCAAAACTCAAGCATTACATAAAACTCGTTTAAAGCCTTGTGATTGGTTAAAACTAGCTTTAAGTAATGCTTGAGTCTTGACTGAGGTTCTGTAACACGGGCCTAAGTGGAACAGCGGAGTCTTCCAAGGCCCAACACAACAATTCTTGCTTTAAAGGTGCACTTTATAATTGTTTTTTTTTTCTGATGTAATTTTTTTTGTTTTGTTCGGAATAGAGGTCCTTCTAAACAATTGAGGTATAATGCCATACTTAACAATATCTTACTTGTACAATATTAGCCTACCCATAAAATATTATTACCCAAGTTATGGGGTATTTTTTATAAAAATGGCAACCCTTCGACTCACACATAGATAAAAAGGTGGCTTCAGTTTTGATGTTCGCAGCGCGCCGTCTTTCTTTTTTTGTTGGTCTGAGTGTAAGCGTTACTATTTTTATAAAGTTACATAATAATTAGTGAATATCCCAGGAAACCCAGTCTTGATTGTCGTGAATCGTGAGCATTACTAATACAGCCGTTATGAAGGACCACTCTGTTGTATTTGAAGTGATCGTGTGGTAATGTCCTTCAAAATCAAAAGAATAAGCCGACGTCCGCACGGACGTAATAAAATCGCGGCGGGATTTTATCGCTGTTTTTTCAACTCTCGGTGCGTTGAGAATCCAACGCGCTGGGACGCAGTCTCGTCCCAGCGCGTTGAAAAAACACACCGTTGGATTTTCAACTCTCGACGCTAAGCATAGCGTTGAAATTCAAGTGCACAAAAAAAAATCGCCGCGATTTTATTACGTCCGTGCGCGTGCGTGTGAGTCTGACTGGTTCGATCCCACTATCGCTAGTGGAAATTACAAGTGACCTTTATAAAGGAGATTTGTAAAGGGCGATTTGATAATTGGACGACAATTGAGCAAGGACGCGTCCTGTTTAGGCACATTTCGTTACATGAGAGAGAAGAAATAATACAACCTCTCTCTGTCTTTCACACTAAATCCCTCTTATTCTTAATTTTTTAAGAAGTTTCACTTTGATGCTTTTATCACGTTTTTTTAATGTTCAAACTTGCTTCTTGTTTCAAATAATACTTAACAATACCCACCTACTAAGTACAGTTACTTAGGCTCAATGATTTTACCTGTTTCACCCATTCCTTCTCCGACTGTTCGATGACGTGCGCGTAAGTGTTGCCCATCATAGCTATCAACATGTTTAGCAGTAGGATCGGCACAAACACCATGAATATCGCAAACACTGTCTTTGATAGATTCGGGTACGTTGTCATGCTGAGGTCTGTGTACTGAAAAAAAATATTGTTGTTAACCACAAAATGAGACAATCACCAAATCATAAACCTCAGTTGTCAAAACTGTAATTATTCATTTCACTCACACTGTAATCTCCTAACGTAATCTGGAACAGTGCCATCCAAGTGCTGGGATAGCTTGAGAACAATGTAGACTGTACGTTTGGGAACCCTGAGACAAAATACGTAATTAGATGATGTAAAAATAACTCTAAATTCTGTGGTTGCTTGCAGAAAAGTATAATAACTTTGTCCTTTTAAAAGCACAAAACAGCAATGGCGCGATGAAGTTGATAATGCACAAGACAAGACGAAGATGCCATCCGAAATCATAGTCTCAGTCTATATCAACAAATATTATTTACCTTTGTATAAAAAGTAGAATGACTGCGAGAACCCGAACAGCACGATGGAGTAGATGATGCCGAAGGTGAACATGTCTCCCGTGATCATGCTGTAGATCATGGTCACGAACGGACCCGTCAGCTTGACCGCACTGCCGACAAAAAACACCAAAGTAATAACATCAGGCTTGTTTGTATTCCCCGGAGGAATAAACTGCTAGGACGCCAAAAACGAAAACCCGATTCCAGAGCTGTTGCTGCAAATTCGCAGTTCGCAAACAATCTTAAAGGCTTATAATCTTCCACCATCCGTTGGGTCATCAGAGCTTTGTCGACCAAATCAGCCGGCCGTTCTGTAAAATGGCACTGTTTTAAACTTAGTTGCTAGGGATTGAAACAGTTCTTTCAAGCTCACTTCATAGTTTTCATGGAGATTTTTACAAAATAATTTTGTTTCGGTTAATAGGTTTAGGCGCATTAGGGCTAATTCTCATTTTGGCAACCGACTCCCTAATGGACTACTTCTCATTATGGCTACTTCTGATTAGGGCTACTTCTCACTTGGGCTACTTCTCACTTGGGCTACTTCTCATTAGGGCTATTACTCATTAGGGCTACTTCTCAAAGGGGTTTGCGTAAAGTTGGCGTCGTTTTGAAATTGAGCAGCCAGTAATGAAATTTATGCATTCCTATAGAACAGAATAAAGCGATCAAAAGTTATTATGGGCACATTTATCTAAAAACCACACGGGAGGTGAATGCAATCAGCGATTCTTGCTTTATAAGCACACTAAGCTGATGTTGGCACGAATGTAATAAAATCGCGGCGAGATTTTATCGCGCACTGGATTTTCGTGGATCGTTCGTTTCGTTTCGTTTCGTTCAAATCCAACCCCAGCGCGTTAACGTACTCTCGTCTCAGCACATTGAAAAAACACACTGTTGGATTTTCAATTATTGGCGCTAAGCAGAGCGTTGAAAATCAAGTGTACGAAAAAAAATCGCCGCGATTTTATTACGTCCACGCGAACGTGGGCTTAGTGTTGCGTTTTTCAATAACCATGTTAGGTAGGTACTTAGGACTTACCCAGCGAAGAACATTAGCAGAAACCAGAAGCCTGGCAGTAAAAAGATCAGTAGCGCTTCCTCTAACATCGGTTGTCGCATCAGCCGCGCTGGTATGCATGCTAACAGAAGCAGGTTTGAAATCAGGAAGATGAATTTCGCTGGTTCATGGATCTGGGGTAAAAGGGAAAAAAAATATCGCCATAAATTGAGGCTGGTTTAAGTTTTATCTAGCAATCTGCAGTTATGGCAAAGAATTAAGTCCCAAAATAACAAAATATTGTCTACAATGTTTAGTTATTTTTACATTCATAGATATTCATAGAAAAATATGATACATTGTGCACATCTTTCGTACCTAGCCGTGAACTTAATTCATAGATGACATAGATCTCTTCCGGTTGGTTGTTCGACCGATGCCAATGGACGCTGGTCCCGATATAAGATTAATTGTAATCACGAAGTCTTATTTCAAGAACCTCGCTCAGCTCCACCAGAACCCAGGCATGCCCAAAGGCAACACACAGTGAGGTTTGCCAACACCCGAACCTAACACACGATCAATCAAAATCTGAATCATTTTGAAGGATATTCCTAATCTATTGCCTCTAGGTCCAAAAGTCTGCTCAACAACGTAAAATAAACGTTGTTGAACTGTCAAAATTTAAACAAACTGTGTTTGATCGTGTGCATGTGATCAGCATGTTAGGTGCATGGTTAACTTGTTTGCTAGCCACGCATCCGTATGATCCGATGGTCCTGCTTACATCTTCATACAGAGCGAAGCTAAGTAGGTACATGTGGGTAGCTTAACCGAGGGCTGCTGTGAAGCGGCGCCTTAATAATTAATACTTACGACAACTTTATACGCTAAAATATTAAAAAAAAAACTCACCAATTGCTTAAAATAAGCCACCAGCCCTTGATTCTTCAACTCATCGCCCTGCTGCAATATAATATAGCACAGGGTACTGGCCAAAGTGCCCAGTTCACTTGCCAACCGGATGCCACTCCTCGCATCAGCAATCTCAAGACCCCAGTCGGGATGAGCATCGGCCTCGGCACTGCTATGACGAAGGTATACGGAAAGGGACAGGAGAAGGAGATGTAGCATTAGGATAAGGAGACGTTTCAGGAATTTGTTCTGCAAAGACAGGACCAAAACGTTAATGTTTTTTAAATTAACCGCTAGTAGGTACCTAGGCGACCGAGCTCTGCTCTGGTGAAAATAAAGAATGCTCATTTAATAGTAGGTATAGGATAGTACTTCATAGTACATACTAATTCCATGCTGCCAAGACCATGATAGTAGGTACCTACTATTTCCATGCTGCCACGTCAATTTAATCTAAGGTCTATATAAGTCACCTTGTTCTAAACTTCGGACGATCGAGCTCTGCGCGATTGAAAATACGGAGAAAACGAATTTTCTCAAATATGAGTCCTAGCTAGATCGATTTTTCGCCCCCGTAAACCCCTATATTGCAACTTTCATCAAAATCGTTAGAGCTGTTTTCGGGAACGTGATTACAAATATATATAAAATATATACTTATACAAATATTGCTCGTTTAATAGTATAGGATAAAGCTCGTTAGTCAGGTCCTCGCGTGTGCGCTCAAAATTGCATGCGATGATCAGACGCATACATTGTAAACAGGGCGCATTGACTGTCGCATTTCTCAATTTATGGCAAATGCACGCAGATAAACATAAGGCACGCAGCTGAATGACACGGATATTGATGATAAGTTTTGAAACTTTGCTCAGTGATAAATTCCTCCTACAATGTGTATAAAATGGAAATATGCATAGGCCTTAATCCTGCATTGGAATAATACAGGCTAGTTAGATTAGATTAGATTGTACTACAATAAGAACATAATCTACGTACTCGAGCAAACGTCTTCCACTTTTCTTCGAGTAGCCTCTGAATGATGCCGCCGTCCAACATGTTGAGATGCTCTTGTTTCGTACCATTGAGGATTATGAACAACGCGGAGTTCCAATCTATAAGAACACATTTCAGTAGGTACACACGGCTACATATCAACCTATACAATACATTTCCAGTAAGCCGAAGTGTGTAGACGTAATAAAATCGCGGCGATTTATTTTCATGCAGTGTGTTTTCTCAACGCGCTGGGACGAGAGTGCATCCCAGCGCGTTGGGTTCTCAACGCTCGGCTTAACACCGAGAGTTGAAAATCCAGTGCGCGATAAAATCCCGCCGCGATTTTATTACGGCCGTGCGAACGTCGGCTACGTGTACGCTGACCTCTCATTGTACGGAAATCGTATAATGTACATGTCGTGGCTAGATCTTAGAATTGAACATTTCATGAAATAGAACATCGATCGCTGGCCACATCATGATGTGGTCTGGCCAGATCATTGAATACTCAACGTTTGATGATATGCACAGTTAAATGCACGACTACTTCATGATGTGGCCAAACATTAGTGATCATATCGTAAAATAGTTAGATTATCCACCGGTAGAGGCGTTGATGTCGCTTTGTTTTTGTTGTGCATCATAGCGGTGGACGATAATTTAATTGTAAAAGCAATTATAGATATGCAAATGGAAGATAAAAGTGCAATGAAGTATCGTTATTATACCAAGCTACGTGACTTTTATGAAAGTCACTCGAAAAACGACCGCAACATTAAAAAACCATGGAGTTTGGAACATATTTCACAGGTTTGTATTTAACTATTCAAATCTTATTACTTAATTGTGATTTTTCTTCTGGAATGAAAGCTATTTAAAATGTTTTATTTATCCATTGACCCAGATTACTAAAAGTTGATAATGCCAACCCAAATATTACAAATGCCAGTAATATGTGCACGGATATTACTTAATGATATGGCCAAACGTCGACTGAAATATCATTACCTAAACGTTGACGTTTAAACGATGTGGTCAATTTTAGCTGGCCATTTCATGAAACACAACTATTTCATGAAATGGTCGATCATTTCATAAAATGATCAATTCTAAGATCTGGCCACGACATGTACATTATACGATTTCCGTACAATGAGAGGTCTGCATACACTTAGCCGACGTTGCACGGCCCACGGCCGTAATAAAATCGCGGCGGGATTTTATCGCGTACTGGATTTTCAACTCTCAGTGTTAAGTCGAGCGTTGAGAATCCAACGCGCTGGGACGCAATCTCGTCCCAGCGCGTTGAAAAAAATCTAGCCACGACATAGATAATGCGAGATCAGCTGATATGTAGCCATGTGTACTTGTTTACGACTTTAGGAGTAGCAACACATTCTCGGCGGGACGTCTCGACGAGAACATTTGCCGAGAAAAACAAGAAGAGAGAACAACAAGAATGTAGATAAATATTCCCTCTACACTCCGTATTCGGCAAGTCTCATGTAGTTTTGCAGAGAATGTGGAGCGGGCTTTACTCAATAAACTAAGTAGGTACTTCACTATATTTTGTAGAGATAGCGTATTATAGCTTGTCCGCTCTCAAATAACGCGCCCCGCTACCACAAGAATAAAAAACTTTTTAGTCTTGTGCCATTACCGCATTATAATACCAGCCTACTATTGTCCCACTGCAGGGCAAAGGCCTCTTCTCATACAGAGAAGGCACGAGCATTGATCACCACGCTTACTCAAGACGGATTGGCGATTTCAGACTTATATTAAATAATAAATAAATAAAATAAGTTTATTTCGTATAACCATTTGGCTTACATTGCATGTCGAGGAGTCTCCATTTAAGCATAGAAAATGCCTGTAGTTGAAGGCTCCGCTCTTCCCTTACATTATAAACGTACGAGTACAAACAGGTATTCAAAATAAAACAAAGAAAGGAAGAAATAAGAGCAAAATAAAATAAAAATTACGATCAATTTATACGAGAGCGTGTTTGTGTGTGTGTGTGTGTGAGTAGTGATATTAACTATCTTACTATTACTCACGATGTTTTCCTTCACCGATATCAGTAATGTCCAAGATAAACTTAGAAAGTACATATGAATTGAAAAAGTCACATTGGTACTTGCCCGGATTTGAACCCACAACTTCGTGCATACTGGGCCATTATGAATTCATGATTCATGACATGAATCATGACATTATTTTATTTTCACATTACCGCATTATCGTTTGCGTAAGAAAAGTTACATGCTCTGAGTCTTTCAGAGTGGACATTTCAGAGTGGACAAGCTTTACGCGTGTTTAGAGTCGATTCGTATAATATAATTATTAAAATAGGTACCTATCTTTCTTTTCAAAGTATCTACCCAGTTACCCACTGCTACGCTGGCCTTTTTGAAGCACAAAAAAGGATTTTTTTTTGCTTCGCCAAAACATTTACAGTTTAATTTGTATGGAACAAAATATTACGTAGGATTTTATTATTATTTATTGAAGACCGTCGCTACACATAGGTACCTACGCTACGTTATAACTAATAGCCTACCTACCACCAATGTGTAGTCATAGCCTATAGGGCTTAAAAAATATGTAGCCTAAGTCTGGTCTGGCGTAGGTACTTATTTTTTCTTAGATAGTGCTTTGCAACCCCGTGACGCAGGTAGGGCGAAGGGTGGGTCAGACAGGCAGGCTAGCAAATCGCAGCCGCCATGCTTCAATATTAAATTATTGCCTTTCATATACTTACTTACAGGTTACTTTTATCAGCGTATAAAACAAAGAATCTAGTCTTTTTCAAACTTTTACAGGGTCAAATAAAATTATTTAGATAGCTACCTTTATAAAGTGAATGTTCTATTAATAGCAGCTATAATTTAAGTACTCTGTGGTCACTAGATGAAGTGTGTGTAGAGTAATAAAATGAAAACGTGCAAACACTCTTGATAACAGTCCGCGGGGAGAGCGGTCGACGAAAACGAAACGGTTCGGTTGGCGGTTCCCCCGCTCCCCACGATCCCCGGCCCCTACGTCACCTGACATCGGCTACGCATGCCTCGCGTTTCCCCCCGCTCTTCACTGCACGCACAGTCTGCGCCGCGAGGCGCGGTGTCTCTCGACAAACATACGTATTTATATTTTACACGAATACTATTGCAGAATAACATTGTTCTGACCGAAGAATCTATTGTTTTTCCTAATTTCAGGAACCTAGGTAAGTCTATCATGTTTTGAATTTGTACTTTTTGTTCAAATAACAACTTACGGTTTATTGTTGACTGTAGTTTAATTACCTACTTACAAGCCGGGCGAATTAACATGACACCTGGCTCGGAACTCGATACTCCCCTCGCTACTTCGCGCGGTGCCCCGCCGTCGCCTTGGGGGTAGCGGGGGAGTTACAAACGTCATTCGAGCCAAGTGTCTACGATTACTATTCTGTGATACGATACAGTCGTCAGTCGGTCAACGCTAGCGTTTTCGCTTAATGATCGGGGGAGGGTCGCGGGGGGAAGTGGGCGGAGCTTAATGTCCCATAGTTTCAACTTCCAAGCTGCCAAACTGCAGCTTACACACACCAAAAAAGTCTAAGCAACACGCATCATTTACGGAAACTGCATGTTTTATTAATTGATACTTACTTTATTTTTTTCATAACAAAGTAGATTGGTTTAGGTACAATCATTTTGTTCTCGGAAACTTATACTGGCTGATTTTAAAAATGTAAACTTTTCGACTATGTTTTGTTTTCATTAAAATAAAAGCTAATATTTTTTTCCCGATTTCATCATTGATATAAATCAGCGATGGATTTCATGTGTTTTCGTTGCTTGATAAATTTGGTATTTTTCTGACTTTTATCATTTTGAGATTGAGACACAGTTTTTGTATTTTTTTTTGTGGTGAGTCATTTTTTTTGTCATGGAGCGACGCCATTTGGCTGCTGATGAAATGCAGAGAGCTGTAGGACAAGCGGGAAGAAATCAGTCCCAGGTATCTTGGCATCGGCTGGCCCGAGGATACCGCACGGTTTCCTGCGAGGCGGCGAGCCTCCTTGCCGGATTACCGCCATGGGATCTGGAGGCAAACGTCCTCGCGCACATCTAGGAGTGGCGCGAGGAGGCGAAACGCCAGGGCTTAACTCCGATGCCGCAAGAAATCGCGGCATAGCGGACAGAGCTCATGGCGTCATGGAGAGTGCGATTGTCGCAACCCAGCGCTGGGCACGCCACAATTGCGGCGATAAGACCCCTCTTTGAGGAGTGGCTTGAGAGGCGCCACGGCGTCCTCACCTTCCGCCTGACGCAGGTCCTCACCGGACACGGCTGCTTCGGGAGGTTCCTGTTCAGGATAAGGCGGGAGGAAACACCCGGGTGTCACCATTGTGTGGATCGGCCTGAGGACACGGTAGAGCATACGGTGGAGGTCTGACCGGCTTGGGCGGAGCAACGCCGTGTCCTCGTAGAGGCGATCGGCGGAGGTGATCTGTATCCGATGGGTAGCTCGCCGTCCGATAAGGACCAAGCCCGGGTCGACGGCGCGTTGTGTTCTACGCGCGCCTCAAAGAGATGTCAGCAGAATTGACGGGGTCCGCTAGGGCCAATGCCTGCCGGGGGTTCGAAGAAAACCGATAGGGAAATCGTGGCCCCCGGCAACAGGGCAACCGAAGGAACACGGGTGGGTTTTAGTCAGTAAAAGTCTGACACGCCCTCCCGCTCCACCCAGAGCGGGAGAAGTTATTTGATAATTTCCAACCCAAAAAAAAAAGAAAAAAAAAAAAAGGTATCTCGGCATTTTGGTGTCGATAGGAACGTGATTTGTCGTCTTTGGCAGCGTTAGATTAATACAGGGGATCTTGCTGCGCAGCACCCAGGACGTGGAAGGAGTACAACTGCTCCACAGGACCGATACATACCGATGTTAACCGCCCGGGAGATACTTACGTTTTAACCCTTTGAACGCCAAGCGCAGCTCATAGGAAGTGTACAATTCTCAAGCGGTGTTGTTATTAGCCACCAAACTGTGAGAAATTGACTGCATGAATACGGCCTACGAGCACGACGCCCAATTAGGTGCTATACGCCATGGGAATCGCGCCCGTCGGAACGAATGGTGTAGGGAACACTTGACATGGACCCAGGAGCAATGGGATAAAATTTTATTTTGTGGTGAGTCCCGGTTTGGGTTTACGCCTGATACGAGAAGGGTAAGTGTGTATCGTCGTCGCGGAACCTCCTGAACGGCTGAGATGCGTCCAGGAAGTGCAACCTTACAGTGGCTCCACAGTTATGGTATGGGCGGGTATTATGAAGAACAGACGAACTGAGCTCGTTTTTGTAGATGGCAATATGAACGCTGAAAGTTACGTTGAAGTTGTCCCCGGGCCCATTTGCACAGTCTTGGTTCAGATTTCACGCTGATGCTTGACAATGCGCTTTCGCACACAGCTCGGTGGACCAGAGAGTAGGTACTTGGCAATGGAAAACATCCGGGTATTGTCGTGGCCTGCACAATCGCCAGACCTCATTCCCATCGAGCACGCATGGGACATGCTCCAGAGACGTATGCGACGTGTTCTGAACCTGGACGGAGTGTCGACAACCCAACAACTGAGACTTGTTAAAATTCCATTGGGAGCGATTGCCACAGCGCAGGATCAGATGTAGGTACATTAATGAACAATCTTATAAATTCAATGAAAAATCGTTGCCGACAAGTTTTAAACAACAGAGGCGGTAACACTTTGTATTGAATTACCAAATAATAAAAAAATGTCGTTATTGAATTTTGTAAAACATGAAAAGTTTGATTTCGTTTTAACTTTATTGCTTTATGTTTTAATAAAGGTTTATATACGGTACACCTATTGTTAATAATTGTGATTAAATGAACAATTGAAGGAAATATTTTGTTGCTTTAGTCACTAATGCATCAAAAAATGCTTAGTTATTTTCTATAAAAGAAATGTATAAATATATTACAATAGTAAAAATCGTTCAAAAGTTCAAAACCGTACATGTTGCTTACACTTTTTTGATGTGTGTAGTTTCAGGGCACTAATTTCGAAGATGATTTGATCAAATACTTAGTTGACTTATAGACTACAGAGTTTGGTGGTTTACACATTAAAGATGGCGATGCCCGAAAAAAATCGCATGTAAAACTACTGGTTATTTGAAGTAGATAAGCCGTAAGTACCTATACTTACGGCTTATCTACTTCAAATAACCAGTAGTTTCACATGCGATTTTTTTCGGGTTTAAAAAAATTGCTCACTATGCTGAAAGTTACGTTTAATTTCAAATAGTATCGTGTGTTGTATATTATGTATATTGTTTAAGAAATATAAAAACATACTCACTTGTCCTCCCATCAGGCAGCAAGGTATCCAAAGCATTCAGCGGATAGGCAGAGCAGGTGATATTAGAGTACCGCCAGAACTCCTTCGCAGACAGTTCCAACATCTCCCGGAAGACGGACGCGCGGCCCAGCTGGCAGGCCAGTGTTAGTGGCGTGAAACCCGCCAGGTTCATTCGACCGTTGCTGGCTGGGACCTTCGGGTGTCGAAGCGCGTAGCCGAACATGTCCTTGTTTGGGGACACGGTGAGTATAACGTTATTGTTTTGTTATTTTTTCATAGGTAAGTTGTAAATTAAAATCAACATATTACATAACATTCTATCACGCCTGTTTTCCCTAAAGGGTTGGGCAAAACAAAAAAAAAAAGCTGAGTGGCCTCATTCGAGTACTGTATTTCTATTTTCTTAATGTCCCTCAGCAAACTTCGTGTTTCGTCAGTTGTCGGATTTCTATCAGTTGCCCTTTGCACTTGTTGCAGACCGGACGCTCTCAATCGACTTGGAAGTATATAGAGTTGTTAATACTCTTTTAATTTAATATAAATTTATTTAAAAAATGGGAGAAAAGTCGCAGGCACGATATATAGAAAAATAGTTTTACAACTCTTTATAGTTCATACGGAAATAAAACAAAACAACAATAAAGTACTTAAGTTCTGAATTCAAATTATTATAAGTACACGATAAATCTAATAATTGATGGATATGGAAATTAGCATTCGTTTGTATTCGGAAATGCGATGATACTTACCCGACGGACATTAAGAAAATCGAAATACTGGTGTCGATTCCCTTGTTCACAAACTAAACTAAATTTAAGTTCAGTGCATCTTTTTCTTTCTATTTCATTATGAAAAGGACAGAAGATAAATTTTAGTTTAGTCCTGTCAAATTAATCAGCGCCTGTCACTACTCCATACAAGTTTAGACGTGATTAAAAACTTGCCTACTAAAATTACGTCAATTTACGTCAAGCGCTGATTAATTTGACAGGACTAAACTAAAATTTATCTTCTGTCCTTTTCTTAATGAAATAGAAAGAAAAAGATGCACTGAACTTAAATTTAGTTTAGTTTGTGAACAAGGGAATCGACACCACTGTGCACTAAAACTACACAACACTGCAACCAAAACCCACGCTCACCAATTTATCACAAACGACCACCATATGCAGTATCATGTTCCCAAACGAGTCCTGCGCATCCGGGTCGGCTCCGGAGTCACAAAGGAGGTTGTACACTCCCTCGTTGGCACAGCAAGCTGCCCACGCTAATGGGCTCTCGCCTAAGTACGCCAGACCTTCGTAGTTCGTCTGCCTCGCTGGAGGCACGCGTTGTTGGTCACGGGGGAGGAAGAAACTGCCTGTTGGCAGAGCATGTAATAAAAATAGACTAACTGTGTGGCACAGTTATTGGACGGGCAGAGTTGTGGGCACAGCCGATAGCCGTAACTCTGTCCGCTCTACCTAGAAGGTTTTAATTTAAAAGTCCAGTATGAAAACGTAGGATGTTCTGAATCCCTTAAAACACAACATAACATCACGCCTGTAATCCCCGAAGGGTTAGGCAAAGGTGTACCTATAGTACACCCACATTTCGCCAGTTATGTTTAAGTCCCATGTAATAGGTGGCGAGCCTATTGCCATCAACCGGGCACAAATCCAGACTCCGGGCTGCTACTGTGAAATTCCAGATGGAAAAACCCGATAACTCTTTGCCCGACCCGGGGATCGACTCAGCAGTAGCGCTTGCGACCACTAGACCAACGAGGCAGAAACCCTTAAAAATAAAGAAGTAAAACAATGAACCCAAAATAGTCAGCACCCTAATTGGTATGGTGTTACCCACTGGGTTGTGGAGGTTAGATAGGCAGTCGCTCCTTGTAAAATACCGGTATTCAGCTGCATCCGTTTAGACTGGAAGCCGACCCCAACATAGATGGGAAAAGGCTAGGCAGAGAATTTTGAAGGAAATTCCTAATCGATTACTTCATTATGTTTGAACAATTCATCTGCTCGACAACGTAAATATTGCAATGAATGTTGTTGAATTGTCAAAATAAAAGGCAAGTACCGCAGTTGTTATCTTATTGGTACTTACCGATAGCTCTCTGGTTGACGTCAGCGCCCGCTTCCACTAAATCTTGAACGAGTTCGTTATTGCTGTATGCTATGGCCAGGTGTAGAGAACTGGCCCCTTCAACAAAGAGATGAACGATATTCTACTACTGGTTAAAGCCACAAGCCTCACTAGAAATAGTATATCCCATCAAAAACATAAATGTGAAAATGGGAGCCAAGTTCAATAAATATGGTTGTTGACTTCGCCGACAAAAGAATTGAGATCTAAATGGGTGCCAAGTTCTGTAGATAATCCTGAAATTTATTTATAAGAACATGCAACTTTCTAAAATAAAATTAAAACACAAATTCTTGTTTTTTCTGCTATAACAATGTTTGCTATTTAAAAATATAACTTCTTAAATTTGAACAGTCGAATTATTTACACAAAGCACTTAGGATAAATTGAAGCTCAAGATTTGACTTGGCTAGTTTTTACATACAAGTTATCTTACAACTTTATATTTGATTTTATATTTGTCTACAGTGTCGTGGTGCAAAAGAACTAAAATAAACAGAGTAACTTTTTTATGCCGGTGTGCGTTACCTCTACGTCTTACACTCGCGCCACGTCATTGTGCTGTAATTTTACTTTTCTAGTGTGCGTGCATTAAGCGGCTAACAGTTGGATGCTATTTTTTTCATCGACTTTACAGCTTTGACTGTCTACCTAGTCATATTTAATTATTATTATTTAATTTTAAGTAGGCACTCAACATCAAATAAGTCATTCATGATGTGACCTGTAAGAAATTGGTACTCTAGTCTATAAGTTTATTGGATGTATCTCATATCTTTGTATCGGTATACTCAATTGTTGGTGAGTCCAATAAATAAAATAAAATGATGATATCTTTTGTTCTTTATGTTATGCGCAAGTTACTGTTTCTTATTATAACTGTTTACAGCTTTGACTGTCTGCCTAGGCATATTTATATTATGCGCAAGATACTGTGTCTTATTGTAACTGTAAGGTCAAAATATCTTCCTCCTCTAAAATTTCAGCTTGCTGGTAAAAACTAGCCAAGTCAAATCTTGAGCTTCAATTTATCCTAAGTGCTTTGTGTAAATAATTCGACTGTTCAAATTTAAGAAGTTATATTTTTAAATAGCAAACATTGTTATAGCAGAAAAAACAAGAATTTGTGTTTTAATTTTATTTTAGAAAGTTGCATGTTCTTATAAATAAATTTCAGGATTATCTACAGAACTTGGCACCCATTTAGATCTCAATTCTTTTGTCGGCGAAGTCAACAACCATATTTATTGAACTTGGCTCCCATTTTCACATTTATGTTTTTGATGGGATATCATTACTTTTTGTAAAGAAATTATTATCATTTGTCAATCAAACGTGATCTATAAAATTCTTTTTGCAAATATGTGTAGCAATATTGTGTAAGAATGTAGGCATTTCTTTCGTAACAATTGTTACAATTGTCCGCAATGATGTCAGGTCGCTGAGCCGGCGCGGTAAGTATTATTATTTAAAAAAACTTGTGCAGTCGGGGAGCCCCGTCAGGAACAAAGTTCCTTAACTATTTACTATATTAAACGACAATAGTCCCTAAAACAATAGTCATACGATCTATCAATTCAAAAACGTCTCAAGCACAGTACCAACCTACAAACTACCTTGATCATACCAACCTGAGGTTTGTAACAACGTTTTTCGAGATCAGAGAATGAATGAAATGAATTCACTACCGCCTAACATAAGGACCAAGATTTTGACACGTGACACATCAGTTGACTCGACGGGGTGTTTTGAATTCAGTCATGAAATTCTGGAATTTACATCAACTTTTAGCATTCGAATCAAAAATGTATAGTTAGCTGTCAAATTATAAGACGCTGGAGATCAGCGCCATCTGAAGTGAGCAAGTGGCAGTTTTTAACACTATTTGAAAATTTTTCGTCATGACTGTCATTTTCGGGAGATAGTGCTGATATCGAATTAGATGGAAATTCTGGATTTTAAGATGGCGGCTATTCCAAATAATAATAATATTGTAGATCAATTCTCATAGACATCAATTGCATGCCGATTGTAAACTTGATAATCAAAATCCGTAAAAAAAACGGACCTCTTAATTTCGTCAAGTTCGTCTGTCCGTGTGTCCGGATGTCATACAGCCATTTTAAATAAAGAAAATTTAAAAACAGGTGTATTTTTAGCACTGTTAAACAATGGTGTAGTGAAATTACGATAAACATAATAGTGGGGGTGGCATTCTCCATACCTACATATAACCGAGAGATGAAAAAAATCTATGCATATAAAGCGTGTATTGTTGGATCTCATAATTAAAATGTTAAAGATGTTTCTAAGTGACTTTGCTTTTGACGTCAATAGTTTTTGAGATACAGTTTATTTTCGGTTACAACCGCAGAATTAACTTTGTTTTTTATAGTTTTTTCGAGAAACACAAACTTATTTTTGCAGTCGATAAAATTGATACTATGCAATGTTTATGCGTAAATATTCATCCCAATTACGGAACCCTTCACTGTGCGTAGTCCAACATACACTTGGGCAGTTTTTTAAATTTCATTTTGAAACTACCTCAAAAAAAAAGCAATTTCTATTACTCGAGTAAGATTATCCTATTAATAATAATAATGAATAATAAAAATCTTTATTTATCCAAAAACATACAGAGTTTGAAAATACAGTGTGATATTTGGTTTAGAAAATATTAAAAACAAATACTACCAAACTCATACAACTAACAAAAAATATAGACGTCACTTAAAAGTGTTTGCGGAATACCTACCTAATTTATAGAATTAATTTAACATCATTCCCGAACAAAATTTTCTTGCCTACCTAAAAAATGTATACTAGGCATTCTGTAGCAAACTATCAAAAATAAAATCCTACCAAAGTCATACCACTAACAAAAATATAGACGTCATTTTAAAGTGTTTGCGGAATACCTACCTAATTTATAGAATTAATTTAACATCATTCCCGAACAAAATTTTCTTGCCTACCTAAAAAATGTATACTAGGCATTCTGTAGCAAACTATCAAAAATAAAATCCTACCAGTCATTCAACTAACAAAAAATATAGACGTCATTTAAAAGTGTTTGCGGAATACCTAGGTACCTAATTTATAGAATTAATAGAAGCTCCAAAACATTGCAATGAAATTCACAAAGAGCGTCAGTCAAAGAAAATCCTCTATATTGGAGTCGTGACGCGAACAAGTGAACATCAGCGATGCTCGGGGTTAACATCATTCCCGAACAAAATTTTCTTGCCTACCTAAAAATGTATACTAGGCATTCTGTAGCAAACTATCAAAAGTAAAATCCACATTAAATAATTGTCCAATAAATTAAAAATAATTTTGAACAACATTCCGAATTTAAATTCAAATGTAGAAACAATTCGGCGCGAAATTCATTATATGAGGTAAGTATCTATCCACATCCTGAGGTAAGTATCTATCCACATCCTGTCTGTTGACTCGTTTTATATTGAATGTCCTAAAAACGATTAAAATTACACTAGAAAAGTATAAATAATTATTTTAAACAATGCTTATTGTATTTAATGCTTAAAACAATTTTATTTAAATTTTCAAGTATAGATTTCAGACATTCGACATATACCTAAATCGAGACAATCAAAATTGAAAAAAAAAAAAACGTTTGGCATAATCGTTTTCGCCAAAGACTACTATTACTAGTTTTCGCACATCATTACCTACAATAAAAAAAAACAATGATTGGCGATTTTTAACACAAATTGAGTAGTAGTAATGAATATTACGTGTTATTGAACGTGTGTTCGTACAATAAGTTAAGATCTGGGCATTTTCTAGTTGCTTATAATATTTTTAATCATATTTGTCACATTTTAAATCATATCTACATGTGTATGAGTGTTAATTGTGAAAAGTTAAAATGTAAACACGCACGATTGGCGCGAAACTTCGACTTTTGATAATAAAAAACTTCATTACCACTACTTATTTAACTAGAACAATGGATGAATTTGTCAAATAATTAAATGTTGTAATAGTCACTGTCCTTGTGGTGGAGTTTGGATGTTCGAAATCCCCAATTTTTATGTTTTTTAGCCTCGACCTCGACTGTCATCAAAATGGCGATTGTTGCATTTACAGACTTGCAATTTTATAAAGGTAAATTAATAATCTTGCGCGCTAAATATGAAACATTTAATGGCATAAACATTATTTTAGCCAACTCTCTTAATTAAAGATGAATAATCTTATTGGTAGCAGCATTTTCAGCGCTTCTATAGGAAGGTTTACTCTAACAAATAACACAACAATAAATACTAAAAACATTTTATTTCTCATAGAATTTAAAACGGCTTCAGCTTCATTCTCATAACTTAGTCATGGTATGAAAGCAGCGTAGGTACAGTAGGTGGTAGGTGTACGCTTTCCCACGAAACAGTAATAAGCAATGATGATCTCTTAAACGATTTGTCCTATTTTGCTCACTTATCAATAATTATGTACACCAAGTCCTGCTGCTCACACGTCACGATTTGATTCTGGCCCTAACCAGATTATTGTTTTGACCTAAGGGTAAATCTCTTAAACTCTAGGGTGGCTCTGTTTTTATCATCACTTGCTTGTCTATAAACATCTCTGGTAGCAGCCTCTCTCAATAAGCATGACAAACTTTATCCAAATGTATGACCTAGAAAGTAAGAAAGTACTTCTTATTGTTGTTTATTTACTTTTGTTTAGTAATTATATCACTCATAATAATTCTGCCATTTTAAAAACACTAACCTGATGACTTCTGTGACTTGCAATTGACATGCCACTTGCAAAACATAATATGCTTAGATTTCCATGAGCAAGTAATACTTGGGATAGAGTTGTAGATAATATAATCAATAATTTCAAGTCTTGCAATAACACATGTCATCGTCATACCTGAAAAAGGTAAAAAAATTCAGTGTATTTACTTATGTAATATAATTACATCATACTATAGAAATTTACAGCTGACGACGCGCGACGTACCCCTGACTGAACATAGGCCTTCTACTAATAGGCTGCTAAAATCAATGAGGTTATACAATACGCTAAAATAGTGAAAGGTGAACGGGTGTTTACAACAAATATTTAAAGAACTTATTAAACTTACCCAGGGCCATGGAAAGATAAGCAATAGTTCGTCTGGCTTCAATTTAAATTAACAGTATTAAATCGTAACGTAATTTAACTATAAAATAAATACGGAAAAATAAATTCAAATCAACTTAAACAAACAGCCAACAATGCCATTGATCTGACAGATATTTTTTTGACAGTTTGACATTATGCATGGTGTCAATGTTACCAGGTTTAATTATTTTGGTAATCGATTGACGAAATCGATTGGCTGATTAGCAGTGATCGGAGTAGGTAGATTGATTTTACGTAGGTACTCGCATCATGAATAGTCATAGAAATCATAACATGGATAAGCCTTTTTTCCGGGATTTCATTTTGGTACTTACGGGATTTAATCAAATATTGTTAAAGTAAGGATTTTTAAACTACTACATTAGAAATTTATAGAATGCGATAGATAAACATTTAAAATATATTAAATTATTATATTGTTTACAGTATACCTATCCTTTTCTTGGAGTCCGATCACCTATATACTATTAAAAAGACAGCAAAAGGGTTAAACATTTCTTATTCATATTGATGTATTCTTTAGTTTACACATCACAACATTTGAAATTCCTTAAAAAAATCTTAATAATTTCAAAATCCCGGAATCCCGGAGGCATATCCATACTAATATATACGTGCCAGTTCATTGACCCCAAATCAATCTACCTACTCCGATCACTGGTGATTAGTTTATAAAATAACATTACTGTCTCGAAACACTTTTAAGTTTTTGAGTATATTCAGATCAGATAATATTTTAGTTATTGTAAAATCATAATTTTACAGTATTTGAGTATAATAAATAGCATTTGAAACATACTCGTGTAGTGGATACTCCACGTACTCCATGTGGGTTAGAATCGATTTTTCAATCGATTACAAATTATTTGATTGGAATAGTCTGTCATTTGGCAACATTCAGGTTAGGATTGAATGGCGGATGTACAAAATTACAATTAGTCAACCAAATAAATATTAATTAGGTTCTCTAATGCTAGCAGAAAGAAATGTTTATAAAAAACGACTTAACTTGAAAAAAATACGACATAATTTTTGATAAATAAGCTTTGACACAGTACCATACCGTGGGCCTGCTTTCGAGAAATCTCCTTTCAACTTTATAGGTCATCCGGAAGTGGATTAAAGGTTTTTGATGACCATGGCTATGTGGTTGATAAAAATGCCGATTTTTAGACGTTAATATCTCAATAACCGTTTGAGCTTTATTTATGAAATTTGGAGTTCTAGTTAATCTAAGGGGTTTTAATAAATAAACCAAATTTCATGTGCTAATGTTACATGGATTTTGAGTTATTAAGGGGTCAAAAGTGGCTCCAAATGGTTCGTGTAATATAACACACTGCAGCCGTGTCTTGCCTGGAACTTGGCTCGACACGCTATCGCGTGTCTAGATAGTGGTGCATGAATGTTGACAATTTATATCTGCGCTTACGTTGTGCAAATCATTTTAATTCTAGGTTTTTCTCCCAAATGTAATGTGAATCCATTGTACTGTGCTGGGGAGTCTTTGGCGCCAATTCTATTTCGCAGCTAAAGCATTATGAAGTGGTGAGTGGCGGGCGTTTTGGGGGTTGTATGTAATTTTTGACGCTCAAAATGTGCTGGTTCCCAGCCTTGAATAAATTATTTTAATTTGTTTTTTTTTTATATTAGAATTTTTATAATTCGATGGACACACTAATTAGTGGTAATAAAATAATGTACTTGCCTAAATACTCCTCACCTTCGACGACATCCAATGATAGCTTCGGAAAGCATTTCACTAGTGTTCTTGCTAGTCTTGTGTGAATCTGGAATTGAAAAACAATCGTTAGTAGGTAGGGCAGAGCGGGGTCTTATGAGCCACGTGGTCTCCGGCACCACCCACACTAGTACTCAGACGGTGCCACAAGAAGCGGGAGGGGTATGCGGCTCAGCCGCTTTTGCGTCACAGTAAATAAAAGATAACACTGGCAGTCTGGCACTGGTCGCAAGCGCAACTAAGTGCAGCCGACTAGCCATCGACGCGCCATCTACGGCTGCCGCCGACCAGTGTCGACGGCTGCAACGTGCCACTCGTGTATTATAATTAGTACTATTATTTATTCTGTGATAATATGAGTACTAAGGGTGGAGAGGCTTTTCCTTTCGAAAATTATTAGTGTACCAGTTCATAATGTGGCCCTTTAATTACATGAGATGATAAATTGATGAAGCACACGCACAGTCATAATTTGACTGGCAAAAGGTGGTGTATTGTGGTGTACTAATTACACAACTCTGCCCCTTTGAGAAATTCTAGTATTACGTACGTCATCTCAGGACTGAGATAAACCGACGATCCTTCCTTGCACCCCTCGTATGAAAGGAACGACCGTCCGTCGACTGATCAGGAAGATAGGATCTGTCTTACCTTAGTATCACAAATAATGAGCACATGAAGTAGCGACTCCCCCAGAGCGCCTCTGTAGCACATCTGCCAGCACGCGGTGTGGTCCTCCCATTTAGCGAGCGGGTCGTGAGGGGAGAGCGAGGCTTCTATTGGTAACACCACCTGGGGGTTTCCATACACTCATAAAGCCAATATTAGATTGAAGACTCGTTGGTCTAGTGGTCGCAAGCGTTACTGCTGGCTGAGCAATGAGGTTCGGTTTCCATTCGTCCTGGGGTCGGGCAAAGTGTTATTGGGTTTTTCCCCTCCTTCTATAAATATCACCCGTCTCTCCACTAGACCGCATTGCCCACTCAAGGATGCATATCCGGTACGACTCACAAATCCTTCCATATCCTAAGGGCACGTCTTCCTTACCATTACCGCGCCCCCCGGTCTACTCCCTGATATGCAATGGCCTCTGTAGCCCCATAAACCATGAGGCTCCAGGGGCTAGTGCAAATCTTGGGATTCATTCGATTTATCGAGTCTGGTTAAACCACGCTGGGATTTGTATTTGATTCATTCATGAATTTCTCAGTAGCAGCCCGGAGTCTGGATTTGTGCCCGGTTGGTGGCAATAGGCTCGCACCCTATGACATGGGACTTGTACATAACAGGTGTACTAAAGTAGGTACACTACTGCCTCATGGGATTACAGGCGTGTTATTACGTGTTTATGTAAACTGAAGTGTCACACGACCTGCCCTGCACATAACCCTGTAAATGATTATGGTAGCCCCTGACCTTCTGTGATTTGCAATGGTACCTAAAAGAATGACAAGGTGAAACGTCCTTACAAGACGCAGAGGGATTGACCGTTTCATTGGTATTTTCTAACGTGATCGTTAGCTTCCCACCAGTCAGCAAAAATGGATATTTCTTTATTATCCTCGGAATAGAAGAGATCCACATAAATTAGTGCTGAATGACTTGCCAAGACTTGCCAAATACAATAAAAACTGCCTAGCAATGTGCGTGTGTATTTATAATAAGATACCATCAAGTCAATTCAAAACATTAAATTCTAAGTTATTTAAGATAAAGTTGTACAAGTGGTTGAATGAGTGCAGATTCTATTGTTTAAAAAAAATATGGATAAAAACGTTGACGTGACATTTTCAAATACCCTTAAATTTTGCATTTTTCATAAACCCTCTAATTTTGCATGCTGTTTTATCCTGGATAAACATGTTATTTGGGCCATTATAATTATATTTTAACATCATTGTATACCATGTTTTATGCAAATAAATGATTTATTTATTTATACTCCGGCTGGTCCGATGTTGGGAATTGAAACCGATAAAATATCGATAAGTGCGTTTCATTATCATCGGCCCATAGATAAAGTGTAAATCAAATCATTGTAATCAACGTTATCGCGTTGCCATTTAAAATCACTTACTGGCGACGAAGTATCGACTACAAGCATTTATTAAGATCACAGATATTAAGATGAAGTTTAATTCTAACTAATTTTATATACTTGGTTTTTTTTTTGCTATTATCTTCTTATACCTAATCTAATTATATCTAAGTCATTTAATTTAGTAGAGATCGTCAAATTTGAAACAGCACCGTCCACAAAAAATTATATACCTACAAAATTTTAAATGTGTATGTAACAAGCAGTGGAATGGCCTGCAATAAAATTAGAAGATCTCTACTCAGTGTTAAATAGTTAGTTGTATATTAATTTTTATAAGCGTTACCTGTTAATAAATAAATACATATATTTTAAATTCTACAGTTTATACAGTACGTTCGTAAAGTTCGTTAAATTATACAGTGTGACATCACTGACCTGTTCTTGGTCCCTGAACTTCCACCGTAGGTACTCAGCGCGGTTGATGACCCTGCCCCTCCCGCCCGCATACATGTATGCCGCAAACTCGTCCCTAATCAACTTCTCGGCCGCCAACATTCCGCCTTTAGTGTACGCCTCGAGCAGGAGACCGCCTTGAGTAGAAAAGGGTTAAAAATTTAAATGGCGATGAAAATACCAACCAAAATAATTATAGATACTTATACTAGCCTGTACTCTAATTGCGTAAATTATTTTCGTAAACAATTATTCTAATTTGTTTCATTTTGACAGTTCAACAACATTCATTGCGTTATTTACGTTGTTGAGCAGATTTTTTTTTCCAACTAGTGAAGCAATGGATTAGCATTCTGTTTCAAATCAAAATAGATTGTGATTGTGTTGTATTACGCAATTAGGGTACTGAAGAACAATGAAACTGTAGAGAGTACCAAACTTTAATAAACTGTCGGGTTGAAAAATCAATAGATGGTACTCGTAGGTTGGTCGTTGATCTTTTTTGTTGGGTTATATGTAGTTGTACATGCCGTGAGGAAAGTTTTGTGTATGAATGTGAACGGCTATTAAGAGTAGGGAAGACCATAGAAACAATGGATGTACTGTGTGATAATATTATTATGAGTAGAAAGGGGGTGACTCTACCGAGATGACGACTACTAGAGAAGTATGGCAGAAAAAAGATAATATACTTATGTAAAGAAAAAAATAAACAAATTAAAATAAAAGCAGAAAGTCCTGTACGAGGCCAAAAGGCTCCTCTCTCAGCATATGCTGCGACATTTAAAAAATAAATGTCGCGCCGACCGACCCCAAATAAATTGGGATAGAGAAGGACAATTATTAGTTGTCCATGTCGCGTATTGATTTGTCTATTAACATAATTAAATAATATTTTTTATTGTTCCAAAAACAGTGTTAAAGATATTTTTTTCCACCAGTTATTGAAAAGCAGAAACTATGCAATACAATACTGTTCTTAACTTTAGTGGAAAAGATCACCTGTATCCTGTACTAGTTAAAAAACAGTGGCACTCCGGGAGTGGCGACAGAAGTGAAAATTTGAAAAAAAATCGGCACCGCGGTAATCAACGCGTTGATGTCTTTTACTCCACGGTGTCGGTACTTTCGATAACAGTGTCGCGAAATCAATGGTTTAGTCCCATCTCAAAAATGCCCAACGCGCCTAAAGAAGTTTTCACTTCAAAAACTGTATTACAAGAGACAGGGGAATAATGTCCATACATGACTCAAGCCACAGATTACATCTCAAGCCATCTTATTTTTAATGGGTACCTAATACCTATCACGTTAGTGATTTTTGGAGTAAAGGTAATTTAGGAGAGAAGGTAACCTTACTACAATACCAAATTATTTTTACACAGCAAAAAAACCGAAGACACACGAAGGGTTCCGTACCATCGGACAATATTTAACACTACATTACTTTTATTTTTTTTAAACACGTTTCTTATAGGTACCTCTTTACTTTTTTATTTTATAATTATTTGTTGTTAAAGCGGCAATAGAAATACACAATCTGTGAAAATTTTAACTATCTACGGTTCATGAGATACAGCCCGCTGACAAACAGACGGACGGATAGCGGAGGCGTAGTAATAGGGTTTAATTTGGCACACTTCGGGTACGGACTACGGAATCCTAAAAACAACAAAAGTAACGTAATATCGTCGATAAAATACTCACCTTTTTTATAATCTGCAAGTTTGTAAAGCACTGTATGGTCTTCGCTGCTGGGCTGCGATATGACTCTGTCGAGGACTGAACCCCCGGCCTGCACGCCTCCCGCCGATACCAGTTTACTGAGCGCTTCCCCCATTATCTAATTTCTTGAAATTTGTATACCTCATTTACAAACTAAGTCGACGTTGGCCCGGACGTACTTAATAAAATCGCGCCGATTTTTTTTCGTGCACTGGATTTTCAACGCTCTACTAAGCGCCAAGAATTGAAAATCCAACAGTGTTTTTTCAACGCGCTGGGACGAGAGTGCGTCCCAGCGCGTTGAATTCTCAACGCTCGGCTTAACATTGAGAGTTGAAAATCCAGTGCGCGATAAAATCTCGCCGCGATTTTATTACGCCCGTGACGGTCCGTGCGAACATCGGCTAAAAGTCTTAAAATAATAATATGTTCAGTACCTACTTACCCTAATTGCGTAATAAAACACAATCACAATCTGTTTCGATTTGAAACAGTACCCTAATTGCGTAACTTATTTTTGTAAACATTTTTTTTTAATTTGTTTCATTTTGATAGTTCAACAACATTTATTGCGTTATTTACGTTGTTGAGCAGATTTTTTTTTCATCTTATGAAGCAATGGATTAGCAATCTGTTTCAAATCGAAACAGATAGTGATTTTGTTGTATTACACAATTAGGGTACAGATTCATTAAGTTCATAAGTTGGAAAAAAAATCTGCTCAACAACGTAAAACGCAATGAATGTTGTTGAACTGTCAAAATTGAACAAATTAGGCATACCTAATTGTTTACGAAATAAGTTACGCAATTAGGGTACTGGTTTAACAAAAAAGGCATTCCTTGAAAATCTAAAATTTCAGGGTTGGTAATCTATAAATCTAACTGTTGATAATTATTATACCGTACTAAATTAAATTACCCAGCGAGACTCCGCATGTCGTAATGGGTATCGATTAGGGTTATTTGGGTCCCGGGACTTCTCGTGATTCGAAGTCCCGGGACATTTGGTAAAGTTTGTAGTCTCGGGTCCAGAGACTTTCGGGTGACTCGGGATATGGTTGTTGAAATTGTATTGTAATAATTTTATTTTTATTAGTTTCCCGCACTCTATCATTGAAATCCCCATTTATTAGCTTAACGAATAATTACTTGGTATTCAAAGTCAAATGGAACAAGGCAATCAAAAAAATCGAAAAAAAATTACCTACCCGAAACTCTTGCAAAAAATCAAGAGCAACATTAAATAAGTTCGAGTTTAGACCTAGGTACTTACTTACTTTACAAAGCTTTGAACACAGTAAAACCGACATCTATTGAAAACGAGAGAGTGTTGAAATTATCCTTATCCGGTGGCATTATTACAAAAATCTGTAAATTTTTACTAAAATTGCGTTTTTTATTGATACCTGGACAAAAATCAATTCGACTTTAATTTTATTCTGAGAAGTTTCGAAGTCCCGGGACGTCCCAAAACTTTGATCGAGGACTGTCTCGTGTCCCGAGACTTTGAAACTGTCGAGACTTCCCAAACCCTTAAATTGTATCGAAATATAAACATTTTGACCGTAAGTTAGGCTTAAAAGTAATCACCAAACTGAGCAAATTTCTCCATGGCGCCAACATCGTAATCCCGAAAAACTATCAGCTGTCCCATATATTTGGTCGAGTAGTATTGAAGTTTTTTACGGGACATTAAAAAACAACAGGGTTAGGGTTAAAAACTGTCCTTTAAGGACAGCTGATAATTTTTACGCGATTCTTAATCGACGTACGCACGGACGTAATAAAATCGTGGCGATTTTTCTTCGTGCACTGGAATTTAAACGGTCTGCTTAGCGCCGAGAGTTGAAAATCCAACAGTGTGTTTTTTCAACGCGCTGGGACGCACTCTCGTCCGTCGTCGTCGTCGATTCTCAGTTGAATGAAAATCCAGTGCGCGATAAGATCCCGCCGCGATTTTATTACGTCCGTGCGTACGTCGGCTTACGATGTTGGTCCACTGAAGAAATGTGTTGTTTATTATATTTATAACTTTTAATTTTATGATCAACATAAATACCAACATTACGTTTAGATAGGTACTTACTTGATAAAAATACAACGATGATAATATTGATAATTCTACTCAATTTCTTCATATCTTGAAAGTCAATACCATACATTCACTATTGCACTTTCTGTCCGTAAATTTACCATATTGAGTTAAATTAATAAGATGATTTAAATGTCATCGTTCACCATCTTATTTCCGTATCGATGCACAAAACACTAGTTCATTTCGATTTTGACTCCAATAATACGGGTCGCGAGTCGTGGCGCGGGGTCAACATAATTAAGTAGGTCAATTTTTTTTGTAATAAAACTTCCTCTTAGAAGTTTCTGTAGAGTTCGAATAGGACTTATTTTGAAACCAAACAATTTATAAGATTTGTCTTTTGAATAATAACAAAAGAGTAACAACATAACACAGTATTATGTTATAAAGTCAATTTATGCACTTTAAACGTCTAATATTACTGTCTGATAATTTATTATGTCGTAAAGTTCTTTACTTGTTGTTTTAATTATTTTTAATAATAAACGCAGCTCAAAAATAATTTAATTGGAACTAGAACTCGGGGTACAGTAATTTCGAGAAAATAAACAATCGCTGTCGTCATGGCGACGCCAACATGGCTGCTGCCTGCTCAAAAATCGGCCAAGTGCGTGTCGGTCCACGCACAGGCAAGGGTTCCGTAGTTGGGATGAATATTTACGCATGCGCAGTATATATATGTCATTGTAACCGAAAATATATCCACTAAAAACGAAGACTTTTTATCAAAGTTTCTTAGAAACATTTTTTTTAAATTATGGTGTGAAACAATACCCTTCACGCTTATGTGACCCTCGATCATCTCTGCCTACCCCGCAAAGGAAAGCGTAAAGTGTTAGTAGTTTTCATCATAAAATGTTTAAATACAAATTGTTGAAATAAATAAATAGTATTTATTTTTTACAATAACATTACAATCACAAAGTTATAAAATTTGCCTGGTTTTATGTGACTCATTTTGTATGGATAGTTTACAAGTACCTATATTTTGTAACTTGCCCTAACAGTTAAAGAGTAACAGGGGGGGGGGCAGACCTGGAAAAAATCACGGGAGCTTTACCTGTAACGGAGGTTTATTTTACAACTTTGTAGGCGTGATTACTATGTATGTATAACCATGCGAAATTACAGCTTTTTAGTCCCAAGGGTCTCCGAGTTAAACCGCGGAGAGACAGAAGAGATAGACAGACAGACGGACTTGGCGATACTATAAGGGTTCCTTGTTTTACTACGGAACACTAAAAATAGACGTCACGTGAGGATTCCATGGATTCCGTTTTATAGAGTGTGTAAGAAAGCGGTAGTAGGTAGGTGCGTATAAAAATCGTTATCTCTCATCTCACCTAATCATTAGAATCTCAAGTAGATACTTACTTACCCAAGCGGTATTTTATAAGAATAAGTAATGTAATATAAATAGGTAGAGATATGTCGTAAAAACGTTGCATGCATATACTCTCTATCTATGAATTCGGGAAACAAAATTACTTGCCAACGTAAAGAAAAATTCAAATGCGGTACCCCACGGGGCGGTACCTATAATTTTGGGGACATGATTTTGTTTATGTAGCTTTTATCGTTTAATTTTATTTTGTAATGTATTATTGTATAGTAATAAGAGCTACATAATTGAGGATTATTAATTTTTATTTGCGACGATGAGAATGCCCGTTTCGGGCGCACCTTGCGCGGTTCAAACAGCTGTTTATAATTTACAATACTCTTCGACTCTTCGGCACGGTTTACTTCCCCCCCCGCCCTGTGCACTTCAGTCTTCAGTCGTCTCGCCACGCCAGGAAGTCCCCCTTCCTCTTCTTTCCCCTCTGATAAGCGACGACTCGACGAGTATCGGATCGAAATTCGGAACTATTCGGAAGTTCGGAACGAACGCGAGTGACGGCGGGCGGGCGGGCGGGCGGGCGGGGCACACAGCCCCCCAGCCCCCCGCGCTCGCACCCGTACCGCACTAGTCCCCGCGGGCCTCGCGTTGTTGTCACGAATGTTGTGATAGTGCGGAATTCAGCAAATCATTACAGACTCATGATATTTTGTGATAAATAGATACCTAGTTTCGTGTTTTAAAATCCTGAGTGCCTGTAGAAGTGTCAGAAAAGTCAGTATTTTGTAATGGATACGAATACGGTAGGTATTGTATTGTTAGATTTATTTTCTTCACATTCGTACGTAGCTATAGCCATATACGTAAGTACATAGAAATAATTGTAATCCAAATATTCATAAATACCACTATTTATTAATATTTAGGTGTTTATAGTAATGTAAAGGTATCTAAACCTAACCCTTAAATAAATATTCTATACAGTACACTGTACAGTACGCCCAGTATATTTATCGTAATTTCCACTATAGACGTTCTTTCTTAAACGCGAGTGGCGCTATAGTCGTGCGTCGAAATGTTGCCAACTACTAAATGTTACCTAGACCCAAGAAGCTTATATGTAGATAAAAGTGGATGCAACACTCTAAATACTTAAGTGAAGACGACTGTGGTCGAACACTCTCTTTCTGAATACATACATAAGATAAAGAAATACATATCACTGTCTCGTTCTTATGTGTGTATTTAGAAAGAGAGTGTCCAACCACAGTCGTCTTCACTTAGGTATTCAGTGTTGCCCCTACTTTTATCTATAAGCTTCTTGCCTAGACCTGAAAGAGTTACAAAACGTAGAAGTAGGTTACTTTCTCTCCATCGTATAAATTATTTTATTTATTTATTTATGTATTGAAAATAGTTTAAATAATTGGAATGTTGACAAACCACTTTTTATATTTCTTTCGTACCTAAAAGGAAGATTCTAAATTAATTATTATTTATTTCGAATTATGTCCTCCGTGTGTGATGATTAGCTCCGTTGGGTAGATGGTACTGAAGATAATAAAAAAACCGGCCAAGTGCGTGTCGGACTACGCACAATGAAGGGTTCCGTAGTTGAGATGAATTTATTTATCCCAAGAACAAACTTAACATTGTAGTTGAAAAACATGTTCTCCCATACATTCCAACTGCAAATCATCGCTCGGCATCCAATACCGCGACTGTGACATTTTTTTTTTAAATTGCAGGGTCACTTATTTGAATGTGTAGAATGAAATAAAACAAAAATCAGATTTTCGTAAAAAAAATTCACATTCGCGGTGTTAATATAATAATAATACCTTTAAACGAGCAATTCTTGTATATACCTATGTATATATAATCTGAATCTCGGAAACGGCTCCAAGAATTTTTATTAAATTTAGTATGCAGGGGGTTTCAGGAGCGATAAATCGATCTAGCTAGGTTTCATTTTTAGAAAACGTCGTTAAAAAAAAATTATCATCCAGAATACTGGCTGGTTTTGATGTCAATTAAAACGTTGACTATTTATTACAAAAAACATAACATTCCAAATTCGAAATTCCCTCCACATTTTTTTACGAGTAAAATCAAAATACTCTGTCTTACTGAAAACTGGATTTATAACGAGAACATTTTTGCGCGATGATTTTGTACGATTTCAAATGTCGACTAAAACCAGAAGAATCGTTTGAAAGACTTCGAATGGTGTTCATAGAAAAAAGCCCTTCTAAAGAGACTGTTTTTCGCTGGTTCAACGAATTTATGGGTGGTCTACTAATTTTGGCAGACAAAGAAAGAAGTGGCCGCCCTATGACAGTTGTTGAAAAAGTGCTGGCTGTGAAAAATTTAATTCAAGAGAATAGGCGAATTACATATGAAGAGGTTCAGCATACACCGTGAAATTTGAATCACAGTTTTGCTAGAACAAACGTTGTTCAGACCATGGTCTACTACCATTCTACAGCATCCAATAAAAAAAAACATAATTGGTTTTGAAATAACACAAAAAAAGCAAAGTTTAAAATGTCAAGATTATCGTTACTCCCTACAACACAGACACCACCGTATACGTTTTTTCAAAAACCAATTTATGTTTTTTTTTATTGGATTCTGTAGAATGGTAGTAGACCATGGTCTGAATAAAGTTTGTTCTAGCAAAACTGTGATTCAAATTTCACGGTGTATACTGCCGATTAGATCGGGAAGTGTGCATGAAATTCTACACAGGCATCTTCGGTTATGAAAGATAGTTTCACGCTGGTACCGTAAAATCTAACGCAGGGTCAGAAGGAGGTTCGGGTAGAATGGTGCCGAGACATGATAGCAAAATTGGTAGCAGGCTCGTCTCGGCGCGTTTAAGATATCATTACGGGTGATGAATCTTGGATTTATCAATATGATCCAGAAATGAAGCATCAGTCGACCGTGTGGCTGTTTCAAAATGAACCAACGCCTACCAAAGTGAAGCGAGCCAGAAGTGCAGGCAAAATGTTGATCGCAAGTTTTTTTTTTTTCTACCAGGTTATCTGGTGTCAATACGACGAGATCAAAGAAGCATCAATGCTGAATGGTATGTTACCAAATGTTTGCCAGAAGTTTTTACTACTGCAAGCAGCAAGCGACCGAACACTGGCCTCCGTGGGCTACTGCTTCACCACGACAACGCGCTGGCTCACTAGGCGCTCAAAACAAGGGACTTTCTGGACAGCACACCGGTCAAATTCATAGGTCATCCTCCTTACAGTCCCAATTTGGCTCCGTGCGACTTTTTCTTGTTCCCCAAAATAAAAAATCAACTCAAAGGAAAACAGTTTTCATCACCTGAAGATGCACTGGGTGCATTTGAGAAGGAGATTGGAGAGGTGTCTGATGCGGACTGGAAAATGTGTTATGAAATTTGTTTAGACGTATAAAACTGTGTATGCCAATGGAGAGTTCTTTCAAAAGATATAATAAAAAAAATTATAACCTGTAGTATATTTTTTTCTAGTATCACAAAACTTTCTGAGTGCCCCACGTAATCTAGTTTAAATTTATTTCACCCCATGGGAGACGGCACTGCAGTGATTGATGTACATGCAATCCAGACTGCTAACGATATTGTTGGAGCTGGCCCGTACTCTGCGTACCAGGGATGCACACCTCATTCGCATCGTTGCGTAAAAGCAATTAATATGTGCGTCCGCGAATATTCCCGATGCGCTACAAAAACGGGGCAGCACCGACCTATTGGAGTTATACATCAAACCATGTGTTTTGGCATACTGCTCACATTTGGCGACCAATTACTTTCTGAGACCACAGATTGACGTGCTCAGAAGCACCATATCATCTGCATAGCTAATATTATTTACACAAATACCATCAATATAGCAACCCACTCTGGTGCTGCTGAGCTCGCCAATCCTGCCTCACCCCGCATTCCAACCTGTATGGCTTGGAACAAGTTCCAGCCCATCGTACACTATTGATCTGGTTGCCATACCACTATTTAAAGATGTTTATAAGCTCCGTTGGCAACCTATCCTTCTCCATCTTTCTCCACAATACGTCATAAGCAAACTGATCAGAAACCTTGAATAAATCGATGAACCTAGCATAAATCGGCGTCCCACGCTGTGTATAGTAAGTATGTGATAGTTAGTATGCTTAAGGCACAACACTGCACTTTCTGTTGACAAACCACGCCGAAACCCGAATTGGTTGTCATGAACACTTACAGTTTTATTTATTTGTGTATTAAGCAGACGGTCAAACACTTTTGAAATTTTGATATTATAGTAGCTAGAGAGATGGGCCTTTTGGATGCCGAGCGACGAAATGTAAGTTTTTACGCACATTATTGAGAGATTTACCATGTTATTTTAAAACCATAGACTTCTTATAGGTTTTCCTGTAATCTATGAGTAAAGAGCCATACTATGTATTTTTTTCAAAATTTTTGGTCCAGTAGTTTCGGAGATAAGGGGGGGGGAATGGTCAATTTTCATTGAATTTATCAAATATCTTGTAAAGTATTTATTTTAAAATTATATAAAAAATATATTTAAGATCCTCGCAACAAGCCCTTTTATTTGATATGTCACACGGTACTGTTAGCAAAACTTTTTTTTTTAATTTTCTTGTTTGCGCCCCAAAAGTGACACCTATATTCAAAATTAAATTATTTACGTTACACATTCGTGTTTGGGTCACAGAAATACACATGTGTACCAAATTTCAACTTAATCGGTCCATTAGATTCGGAGTAAATTGGCTGTGACAGACGGACAGACAGACAGACAGACAGACAGACAGACAGACAGACAGACAGACAGACAGACACACGAGTGATCCTATAAGGGTTCCGTTTTTTCCTTTTGAGGTACGGAACCCTAAAAAGTATACCTTTATACAGATTCAAGATTTTTATTTCGACAATCTTTTAGGAATCAATTCACAGAACATCAACAGTTAGATACGAAAATGAATGCCCGGTCGCCGCCGCCGGTCGGCCGGGGATAGATTGAGCGGATGGCGGCGGCGGGAAGGGAGCCGCGGACACCCGCCCGCCTGCATTCCCTTCCCGTCACTCGCTCACTTGGTCTGCATTTACACCTTCGATCAACAATACCAACATTTACACGCATACTTCTTTCTTACTAGATGTCCTACTAATGTAGTACGATGTCCGGTCAAAATGTATGGAACAGCTGATTTTTTTAAAATAACCGACGAATAATTTCAACGCAGGAGGGTTCAGAATCATGTACTGAATCCACGGTAACAGTTTTCGCGTCGATGTCCCTGCCACCCTGTATTTATTTATAATAGGTACAGATCGCGGCACGTAAGTTGAACCAAAATGACGGTCGTCCGCGCAGGTACAGTTATGATTATAGACCCGAAAATGTGTTACTGCGCATTCAAGGTCATAGTTCAACTTACGTGCCGCGATCTGTAACACATTTTCGGGTCACAATCGATGTATAATCATAATTGTCCCTGCGCGGACGGCCGCCCTTTTGGTTCACCTTACGTGCCGCGATCTGTACTTACACGTTTTCTGTTTTAGGTAATGATAGACTTCAGCGATGGGGCTACGGAATGCTTCGACGAAGAGGAACCTGAACTAAAATATCAGCATGAAATATGCATTCCGATTGTGTACACGACGAGACTAGATGAAATGAAAATATTCAAGGACGATACAACGGACATGGGCGTAGACACCTTCATCAATTCAATTATCAAAGAGAGTAAACCAAAATCAAATTGGAAAAGAAAATGTACTCACACAACACATTCTCATTATTCATTCGAAGATTTATCTTGTTATATAAATACTTTTAATAGAAAAGTTGCCAGAATAGCTGAAGATAACAACAATCTTTTATCCCTATGTAAACCCGTGAAAGTAGTGCTTGAAGACATTAAATATACTTTACTACGTACACAAAGTACCGAATGCAGAAATTCAAAAATTGAGGAAAAAATATGTCCCATCATCAGTGATAATCCATTATCGACATACATCCAATCACGTAAGCTTCAAAGTAGAATACTATATGATCTGCAACTTAAAGAAGCCGACATGTATTTTCTAGATAAATCCTATTTCATTAAGGAATATACCAAGTTTCGTATTGATAAAAGTAATTCTAATATTTACCGTTCACTGAAAATGGATAAAAATGTTTTTCATGTTTCCTGCTGTTGCTGGTATAACAGAGAAAAGAGTTTAGCGATGTTACCGGTTACTCCTCATGAAACATTGAGGTTCATGAGAAAACCACACAAATGTGCAGTTAATCTTTGCCGTTGCTGCTGTAGAAACAAAACTATCACGTCACCAGTAAGGACAAGTTCACTGAAGCCTTTAGAATCACTCAGCATTTGGTTAAACAGAATGACAGAAGTGAATGCATCACTGCCACTTTCAGATAAATCAAAACAAACATTACTTTCGAAATCGATGAGTGTCTTTCCTAAACTCGAAAAAGATGTTAATCCTGTGAATCCTGTGTTACAAATACCAGACACATTGCCATTTTTACATTCAACAAATATTGATTTTGGAGGAGAATATTATGCAATCGGAGCAGATGGTCAGATTAAATTATACTTAAAAAATACTGGAAAAGACCGACGAAAATGTTCTAATCTAAGATTGAAAACAGCAAACAATATCGTGGGTAATATTTGTTGTTGGTATAAACGCGAAGAATTTGCAGGTCGTTTGCTAGCACTTGGCGCTTTACCCAACACTGTAAACTATATAAGAAGTGCCCACCCATGTTCTCCGAAAAATTGCAGGTGCTGTTGCAAGCCTTCAAATACTGAGAAACCCAAACTTACACTTTTAAGTAAATCTGCAAGGCACACTAATGATTTGGTCACCAAAAAAGTTAATATCAAAGTAAGATTTTCAGGAGACGCAGAGAAACCTGTTAATCCCAGTAATAGAAATAATTTAGTTTCATTTAATGTTTCCCTATCGGCATTAGAAATGATATCAAAGGGTAGAACTGAACCGTATGTTATTGATTCAATAATACCAGAAAGCTCTATACTTGACAAAAAAAATAGTTGCGTGCGGGTGCTTGTAGAAAAAACACCTAAACACAAAACTGTTATTGAATGTACTCACCACCACCACGATCGGTTAAAGAATTTTACCACAAAGGAACTGAAAATGTTGGATGCAATTTTTTGTGCAGTGAATAAAACCATTGGACAACCAAAGGATGAGAAAAAAATTAGAAAGTATCGAGCGTGGAAAAATAATCCAAGCTGTAGTTATCACACAATATATCCATTATTATTAAATACACAATTAAGTGTTGCAACTGATTTAAGGAGCAAACGTTTCCTGCCTTCTTTAAGAGCCCACCTTGACAAATATATTTTGCCGCTGCCCCAAATGAAAAATATAAGTGTGTGGTTAGACGCTGAGAGGAGTCTAGAGTCAGCCAGCACAATGTTAGCTGAGTCTAAGGCTAACGCAAATGAAAAGAAAATAAAAAGAACAGGAAAGCCAATAAAAGAAAAAGGAAAAAGGGGTAAGTAAATATTGCAGCGCTTAACTGCTTCACTTGGACTTAGGGTTTAATGAATTCATTAATTTAAGCCTACACTACGGGAGCGTTTAACGTAGGTGACGAACTCGAAAAGTTTTATGTATAAAAAATATTATAGACTATGTAGCATTCCGTCAGACTGTTCCTGGATCAGTAGAGCAAAAATCCCTCGTCGTTGGTTATGTTTGGGTGTTTGAGATTTATGTTAACTTATTGGATAGATAATTCCTCCGGTTGGTCGTCATCAGGACATCGGCTGTCGTTACTGTGCGTTTGCACTGGCGAAACATTCACAACAAAACATCTTGAAATCTCTAGTTTCTGTCAAACATCGCATTCAACATTGACAGAAAATAGAGATTTCAACATGTTTTGTTGTGAATTTTTCGGCAGTACGCACAGTTAGTCGGACAGAAAGACGTTATATCTGTGGTGGACAATTAGCCCAGTCAATAACAACATCTAACATCGCAAACGCGCATGTAACTAGGTTTTTTTTTATATGTTGTTAGGTCCCCTGAGAGTAGTTTATACCCAAGTTTACAACCCTGAAAACCTTGTGCTGATGCTCGAAAAACTGCGAAATTTTGGCACGTTTCAGTTTTTTGAAAAAAATATTTACTGACCTGTTTTTAGTTTAGGTATCTTTGTTCAACGTTTGCCTCTTTTGTGTCGTTTTTGACTGGGCTAATTATGGGAGTCAGGTTGCCGAAATCCTGTACAGTTACAGTATTACACTGTTACAGTAGTACAGACGCCAGCACATCAAGCTACCCGAAACTGTAAAATTTTCCCAATCAAATTTGAACCTTACACTTTGACGATAAAGTTGAAAATCTATTAAATAAATTTGACAGATTGTAGTAGCTTGAAGTGCTGGCGTCTGTACATTCGGAATTCGGAACATGATGAAGTTACGCGCCCATTAAATTTTTCCGTTCGGACTTTGTTCATAGCCTCGCACGGGTTGCACCTCTTCATAAATTATAAATAATGTAAATGCTAATATTAACTATACTAGATATAAATCACAATACAAATGTGAACAATTCAATGTTATTCTTATTTGTTAGTTAGGTACTTTAGATCTAAGATGACGCTCACTGTGATACATCTAAGATTATTTATTTTTTGTTTCAACTGTATAATTACTGCTTCAAATACTTGTGATCATCGTTATCAAGTCAGTTTTCAGCGACTGGTCTTGCGCTTATCTCCCATCCAATTATCTTAACCAGCGTCGTCGGTTCATCGTGTGTAGCCAATCAATGCTGCGCTTTCCGCAACCACGTCTAGATTTTTTTGATAAAAGAAAAACTTCTTAAAAATTAAAGCCTATGGCTCAAAGCCTTTGGCCCGAACAAATAAATAAGAGCATGTTTTCTTTTCTTTTAATGTAGGTATGTACTCACTTAATTAACACTTCTAATACAGTGTTAACAATTGGAATGGATGAAGGTTTTTTTTTATAAATAAAGCTCTATCTTTCCAAATTTGTTTTATTATTTCATAATTTAATACCTCCTTAGTTTAGGTCTTCCTGCTTCGTACTTACCTCGGACACGTAGTGACTATCTATTTTATTAACGAATTATTGAGCAGTATACTTTCTCTTCTCAACCTGACTATTTCAGTCTAAATAGTGAGGTTCAAGGTTTTATTTGCCAAATGCTACATTTTCGACCCTAAAATGGTATGAAACTAAGGCTGGGAATACACGTCCGATTTTTTCATCAGATAGCTGGATACGATAGTATGATCGGACGTGTGTTGAATATTCAAACAAAATAATAGCTCCAACGCCTTCCGAAAGCCGGATCAAACTATCGGATCCGACTATCAGATGAAAAAATCTGATGTGTATTCTCAGCCTTAAACGATAGAGGCTGGCAACATTCTGTCGCACAACTATAGCGCCGCGATGTGCCGCGTAGGCGTACTACGTGTGCGTAGCTAGCCCACACTTATTTTTTCAACCATCACGGTGAATAACATTGACTCGAATTCAACTTTAGACAAGTCGCGATAAAATAAAGCAGATTTAGATCATCCTTACATATTATAAAACAAAGTCCTCCGCCACGTCTGTATGTCTGCCTAAACGCGATAAACTCAAAAACTACCGAACGGATTTCGAAACGGTTTTCATCAATGGACGGAGTGATTCATGTCATGAGGAAGGTTTTGGTGTATAATTCATTATGTTTTGTGTAAATTGGCTGAAATATGACGATTATTGTTGAAGATGTCGGAAAAAATCATGCCGACTGGGAGCTTTACTGGCGTGCGCCGCGTAAACCGTTAGAGATACATAAAATTTATGTTCTACAGATTTGTACATTTTGAAAGGTTCAACAAAAAACTACGCGATGGCAAATGTCTATCTTCCAATGCTCGGGCCACACCAACGGGAAACGCCGTTAATCATCACGATGATGGACCTTAACCCGTCGGAATAAAGTCTATCATCGCGATAATTAACGGCGTTGGTGTGTATTTAGGACGCGGTTGGCAGCCGTGTAGCAGGCACTTTAATGACTGACTTTTTAAGGGCTTATTACACGGCTGCCAACCGCGTCCCAACAGAGGTGACCTTGGTGGTTTACAACCGTGGAGTTGGTGGCTTACGAGTAGTTACGACCAAATTTCAAACAGCTCTGCCTGTCGCCAACCAAGGTCACCTCTGTCGGGGACGCGGTGTCAGCGTTGCCAACCCGTACGATAATTATGGGGGCGTACGATAATTTGGCCTATGGTACGATGTACGATAATGAATGTCTAACGTACGATAATTTTGTGATTTGCTGAAAAAAATTTCAGTTCCATTATCAAAACGTATTTTTTAAATACGCAAAAAATGACAATGTCTATTGTCAAATGTGTCAATAACAACAAGTAAGTATCTCTCTCGTTTTCCGTTTTTTATTTTATTTTACAGTGAAAACACAAAAATTTCAACTAAAAACTATGAATAAGCATGTTTAAGGTTTGTGCTGAGCTAGCACCACTACTGGTGAAACTTGGCATAGGTATGCTCAGTGGCGTAGCGTGAGTCACTGTCGCTCGGGGCGGAGTCATAATTTGCCGCCCTTTTGACGTCGTAAAAATAATTAAAAATAAAATAATTAAATTACTTATAATAAAAAACAAACTAAAACTTACTATTAAAACGGCAGCGCGGCAGACGAAGAAGTTACTGGTACAAGTTCTTGGAAATCACGAGAGCGGTCGGCCCTTGGTTGTGTTTAGACGTGTACACGCATGGTGTGACAGTGTGCGTGCCCGCATACGCCTCGCGCGCACACCTTAATACCGCACATGTACATGTCTAAACACAACAAGGGCCGACCGCCACTCGTGATTTGCAACAATTCTTTTGTGCGGGAGGGACATTTAATATGTGCAAGTGGGTAAAAGCTAACTTCTTGATAAATTTATTGTCTGACTGACCGCCAGTGACAGCACAATTTTTTTTTTTGCCTCCCTTCTAATAGTGGCGCCCGGGGCGGTCCGCCCCCCCCCCCCCCCCCTCCCCCTCGCTACGCCACTGGGTATGCTTCCCCTTTGACTCTAGTATAAAATTATCCATATTTTGATAGCAATTTGCTATATATATTGAGAATTTAATTTGAATTTAGGGTTTTTATTTTTGATTTTTCTTTTGTACGATAATTTTGTCCAAAATACGATAATTTTGACATGGGAACTCGATAATTTGAACTTTTGGAGTTGGCAACACTGCGCGGTGTGCAGCCGTGTAGCAAGCCCTACAGCCTCACGGAGCCGTCAGCCGCGCCGCGCGGCTCTAGATGGGGACGCGGCTAAAAATTTACATGCTCTGTGGACGCGGCTTCAGAGAGCAAATCAATACATTATTCGAACTACTGGCAAGGGCAACACTGGAGTCGATCATTGTCAACAATTTTCCATTGTTTGAGAGTTTTTAGAGTATTGCGACCCAGCGATTTCTAGATTTCTACGCTACGCCGCGCCGCAGTCAGCAGAGTTATTTCTGTGCAATTTTACATTTCTGTGAGAAATTAGCTTACTTCAAGGAAAATGACTGTTAAAGAAGGAGAACCTACATACATCGGACCGTTCAAAATGTCCAAGCTGAGCCCAGTCTTAGCGACCAATTACTATGAGCATCTTATTCACGATAGTAAGTTTACCCACACTTATTATTATTATTTAGCTGTGATTATGTTGTTACTAGCTGTTGCTCGCGGTTTTACTCGCATCGAAAACTATTCCATGTACGAGGATAAAAATCTTCGTTTGAATGCAATTTTGTATTTGCCTTCCTTATGGTATATTAATTCAGCCTGTGTCGTCGCACTGCAAACGCCTCTATTTTGTTTTTCAACTCTGAAAATCTACAGGTAATATGGTATATTCTTTTGTGTATAAACTTAAAACTAGGTCAGTGGGTCGTCTTAGGGGTGGTCGATTTTTTGTAGGAGCTAAATGAAACAGTGGAGATCAAATTTAATGTATTAATGCACACATTCTACTTAAATCTGACTAATTGTAGGACCTACAAAAGGTATGCTGTGTGCAAATGTGCTAAGAAGCATAAAGGTATGGATTTTTTACCTTCAAAATATTTGTTTCTCTTCTAGAGAGCAACAACAACTTTGTGCAGGATTGGGACCTGATGCTGGGTGTTAATAATTTGTCTGACACCATTGCTACGCTGAAGAAGGCATTGGACAAGAAGAATGGTATCGAGGAGAAAGGTAATTTATTTTTATAATTACTTTTACAATAATGTTGTGTCCAAAATACAGGAAAAAAGGTGGTTTATCTACTTGGAAACTGAACAGTTTTCTTCTTAACAATATTTCCCTGTCATCATTTCCTTTTCATGCTGATTTTACTAACATATAATAATTTTTTGTTTCAGAATACGATACCAAAGACTTGTACCACATGCAAATTGATGCATAAAAAATAAATTTCAAGACATCACCATTATCAGTATTATTTAACCAAAATAATGATATAATGTCAATATTTAACCACTAAATGTTAGTTGTATGACTGTTAATACAGTTACCTTCTGTAGTGCCACTTTGTAATCCCAACGAGGTCTGTTTTTTTAGCTGACTGTATTTGTGTATTTATATAAGTAATAATATATATTTGAAAGTTAAATGGGTAGGGTATTATGGTTAGACAACCGAATGGCAGCTAAGCTGTTGAAGATGTTTGGTTAAGTCCTATGATCGACAGAATTACAGGTTCTTTCCATTTCTTACCTAAGTATTGCAGAAGATTGGAGTCTCTTTAACACCGAGAGACAGGATCTCTAAAAGAAATGTCTATGTGATAACAACAAGAATACAGGGAAAATGAATAGACTGGAGGCTTTTAGAGTGTTATGTATCTTATATTATATTAAAACATTCCCAAAACGTTTAGTTTTCTAAGTTATAAGAATATGTTTTGTATTTTTTCTAGTCATTATTAAAAACTATGTTTAAGTTGCTGCAGTAGAATAGAAATGATGTATCTTCGGAATACAATTGACCGCTGAATTTGTGTTTTATTTAGGTATTCGATTTTAAAAGTAAACCCTTTTAACACAAGCATAGGTACAGAATGGCTTAAAAGTTAATTTTTGAGATTAAAGGCCGTACCTCACTGGGACGCAATGTGTAACATACCGGCATGGCCACCATCAGGGATTTTAATTTTGATAAGCTTATACTGGAAATGTATAGCTTAATGTGTAGCCATGTGTACGAGGGTGACACTGAAAGTTCTTACAAAATCAAAAACTGAACAAACTAGCAAGTTATTAGTTTTATTATATCTTTTCAAAATAGTGTCCATTTACATCAATACATCGCTGCATCCGATGGAACCACTGAGAAAAGCACTTTACCCACTCGTCCTTAGGGGTCTTTTCGACGGCATTTTGAAACGCAGCCACTGCTTCCTCGGCGTCCATAAAACGTTATCCTCGAAGTTTTTCTTTTATTTTCGGAAATAAATAAAAATCGCAAGGTGCGAGGTCGGGGCTATAGGGCGGGTGACCCAGTAATTCCACGTCTGACGTCGCCAAGTAGTCGATTGTTTGCTTGGCGGTGTGCGACGAGGCGTTGTCGTGGTGAAGGAGGATCCTACTGCGAGGTCGTTTCTCCCGAACTTTTTCCAAGACAAGTGGCAAACAATTGTTGCGTAATGACCTATCCTTCCGAAGAACGAGGCCACCATCATTTTTCCCACGCTTCGACCTCTCTTCACTTTAGTTGGCAACTCCTCGGAAGGAAACACCCAGACAGCAGACTGTCTCTTAGTTTCAGGATCATAACAATAAATCCAGCTTTCGTTACCAGTAAGTATGTCGAACACAGCATTTGAGTCACCTCCGTTAAATCTTTGAACCATTTCACGACACCAATCAACACGACGGAGTTTTTGGGCCTCTGTCAAATCATGAGGTATCCATCGGGCACAAAGCTTCCTGACCGCTAAATGTTCATGAAGGATTTTGTGCACTTGACTCATACCGATGCCTAAGCTTGTCCGAAACTGCTGATAAGTCACTCTTTTGTCAGTCTCTATCATACGCCGCACAACACTGATGTTATCTTCAGTCGTCGCCGTAGAAGGCCGTCCCTCACGCAGATCATCGGTGAGATTAGTGCGACCACGTTTAAACTCATTAAACCTGTTGTAAACAGTGGCACGAGACGGGGCTTCATCGTGAAAGGCCAATCGAAGTCTATCATAACTTTCTTGTTGACTTAAATGACATCGAAAGTCATAAAAAATCATTGTACGAAAATTTTCTCGCGTTAAATTCATGCTGACGTGACACAGACAATTTTCAATTTGCCGCCAAATCGTTAACAAAATGATAAATGAATAAAATACATAGTACACAATAATATTGGCAAAGAGTTCCATTTTCAAAATTTGAACTGTTTTTTATATTATATTGTTAACAAGTGGCCAGTTCTAAAAACTTACAGTGTCGCCCTCGTACCTACCTACGCATCATAGACCCTGCTCAGCCCCTGCTGTACGCATTTTGTTGACAGCGCGCGCTGGCTGCTGTGCCGCCATGGCTTCCCAGTGAGTGCTCACCCCTAAAGATAAACCTCAAAAACGTACCAACTTTTCGAATAGGTACAAGAAAAATCGACTCATTCATGTTTATGTCGTGGCCAGATCTTTGAATTGATTATTTCATGAAATAGAATATCGACCGGTGGCTACATCATGATGTGGTCTGGCCAGATCATTGAACACTTAGCGTTTGACGATATGCACAATTAAATGCACGACTACTTCATGATGTGGCCAAACATTAGTGATCATATCGTAAAATAGTTAGATTATCCACCGGTAGAGGCAGTGCCGGATCTAGGGGGGGCAAGCCGGGGCCCGTGCCCCGGGCGGCAAATTCAAGTTTAGCAGATCAATACACAACTCAGCATTATCGCAACTTTGCGATGACTGAACGTGCAGTAGGTATAGTAGTTTATTTTAAAGGTATTTCTTCGCGGGGCGCGTATGCATAGATAGGACAAAAATCGCGTTCGCCCGGAGTTCGCCCGGCTAGGCTGGTTGATGCCGTAGCGTAGCAGTGTGCAAATGAAACACACTCACATTTGACGGCGGTTAGCGTGTGAAAAATACAAAGCAGGCTCAGAAAGAGTGCTACAATGCAAAAACTGTTTTAAATTCAACCATACAACGAGTGCATGCTATACACCGAAAAGAGAACCCACCATATCGATCAAAAACAATCAGAATGAATCGGTGACAGTCTGTCTAAACTGTAAAGATGTACTGCCAGAGCAACACAGCGCAACACAGAGAAAGTGCCCACTGTTCAAAAAGGCAATAGAGAGACAAAAGAAAAAGGCTGAGCGAGTAGAAAAGGAACACATAAATGTCCCATCTGCAACTAAACTAACACCACACCAAATAGAAGACCGAGATCTCCAGTACCTACGCAGATCCATGATTCAAAAGGGCACATCGTACGCACGGCACGGGCAACGAATAATTAAATCGAACCACCTCAGCCACGCAGAAAAACCACGGAAGAAAAAGTTTCCATATTTGATAAAACTGGAAACATTCATGACACTAATGAAAGAATTCAGCTACCCAATCAAATTAAAAAAAAAAAATGGGCTTAACAGAGAAAAAGAAGCGCTAAACCGGCCGTTGGGGCGTTTTTTGCCTGTGTCTATCATTGGGCGTCTTATGGCGGTAATGATAATGATGAATTGATGATACCTAACTGTAAAAATATTGGCGGGCGGGGGCGGCATTTTTCAGTTTTTACCCCGCCTCGAAAAAATTCAAGATCCGGCACTGGGCTGCGTTGATGTCGCTTTGTTTTTGTTGTGCATCATGGCGGCGGACGATAATTCGTTTGGAAAAGTAATTATAAAAATGAAAATAAAACCTAATAGGTATTATGACTGGGCCTACCACCAGCACATAATTACATCCCCGGACTCCGGATTAGACCCCGTTTAGGAGATAATGAAATATTAAAAAACCAAATAAAAGTCGTCCAAATAAACAAAATTGGCTTTATGTATGTAGTTTCGTTACACTAAAATACCTTGTATTTGACTCTGTTGTTCTCTAGGGGGGGGCTGCCCCCTTTGCCCCCTTGGCAGGAGCCATTGACACAGTTATAAAGTGTTGGTGTGTTGGTTGAATATACCGTGGAATGCCTACAGTGATGTGATGCCGTCTAGTCTGTCTCTGATAAAGTTGAAAGAACATGTTGGTAAGTATCTTACTTTGCTAGCAGCGGTCTGCGCGGCGGCGCCGGCGGCGACGCGGACGGTCTTCTTGCATATTCTGTCATCATAGTCTGTGAGCAAAACTATTCTGAAGCGTTTGGTTTCAACTTTATCATTTTGAATGACTCTACAAAAAGCTGCGAATTACAAATTTTCTTGCGATATGTTGCCGATTCCCTTTTCCACAAAGTAAACTAAATTTAAGTTCAGTGCATCTTTTGTTGCATGTTTGCATAACTCGTCAAAATGTACAATACAGCTGAAATTTTTTCCGCGATTTCAGGTTTAGTCCCATAGTGAAAGTTGTTCATAATGATGAGTACAATGAACTCTTAACATTTTTCGTGTATGAATAGTTATACCTTATACATATACTTCCAAGTCGATTGAGAGCGTCCAGTCTGCACCAAGTGCAAAGGGACACTGATAGAAAGAAATCCGGCGACTGACGGACTGACGAAATACGAGGTTTGTCGAGGGACAATAAGAACATATTTGTACTGTACTTACCGTACATAACATTGAATTAATTTTTCACGAAATCATGACATTTGAGAACTTTACATACAGAGATGTATAAATGATTGCAACGATTATATTTCTGTAAACACATATTTGTTATGGTCGCGAATCATATTTTGATCAACATACAACCTGACATTGACCTGCAAATTGGAAAAAACGTAAGAAAATTTGAAATTTGCTGTTTGCGCAGTGGTCACCGCGCAGTGCCACTGCGGCTCGATTTTAAATAATGAAATACCTACCTATGATAATGATAATACATGTCTGTCTGTACTTCTACCACCTCTACCTACATTTTTGCCATACCTAAAGGAAGAACCATGATAAATTAAAATGTCCCTGTACCTACCTACCTCTTTTAGTAGCCATGGGCTGTATTGGTTTTCTGTTAAGCCTAGATAGAGTGTAAAGGGCTTGCTACACGGCTGCCAACTGCGTCCCAACAGAGGTGACCTTGGTGGTTTACGACCAAATTTCAAACAGCTCTGCCTGTCGCCAACCAAGGTCACCTTTGTCGGGAACGCGGTTGGCAGCCGTGTAGCAAGCCCTTAAGGGGACGATAACTGACTTATGATGATTTTATACTGAAGATGACGTCTAAACGAGTAGTGTTAGTGATTTTGAAAGAAATGTTAAATTAGAGCATTTTCTTAATATTTTAATATAAGCATATTTTTGATTATGTTTATATTACATAGTGAAATTAATTTGTAAAGTTATGTCTAACGCGGATAAAAAACTGAGAATGACGCAAAATCTATCAAGCGTATTTTTCTGAAAACGCACCATTTTAAAGATTATTAAATTATTGATTGTTTAGTATACGTGTTTTATTAAAATACCTTTTGTTTTACGTGTAATAAATTAATAATGCGTCTAATTTGGGTCAGCGCTCCTTGATGGGCGAGTCCTATTACTGGCTGGACGTACGACGCGTTGCGTGAGCTCAGTACAGAACACGCAAGCTAACCATTCAAGGTTAATGTGTAATAATAAAATTAATGTAGTAAATCAAAAGCTCATATTTTTTAATAGGTACGCTTCTGTTTCTTTCATCTCGTCATTTCGAATTCATAACCAAAAATATCCTTTCTGTGAATGCCAAAGTGGTGGAATAAACATAATAAGTAACTTATTTTCAGTATTTTTTCAAATATGCTGCCATTTTTGGCCTTTACTTTTGTCAGTAAACTCACTAAGTACATTCTTTTACTTTTACAAAGATTTAATTCATAGTTATTTCAGAGTAGTAGAGTAGCGTTTACTTTTATTATGAAGGATTTGTTTGTTAGATTTCAATGTTGAAAATGTAGTATTTTTGTGTAGGTACCTGCTATATATTTCTTTAACAGTAAATAGTAGGTAAGTACGCAGACTCGAAATATAGTACAGACGCCAGCACATCAAGCTACTACAATCTGTCAAATTTATTTAATAGATTTTCAATTTTGTCGCTGAAGTTTAAGGTTCAAAGTTGATTGTAAAAATTTGACAGTTTCGGGTAGCTTGATGTGCTGGCGTCTGTACAATACTATATAAGTATTATAGTACGGTTGGCAACCCTATATCCGCGGCGCAGTTTCATTTTATTGATTATATAGAGAGAGCGCGATAGCAACAGAACTGTATCACCACAACCTTCGGCTTGCTTATCCTCTTATAAAAAACTAAGACATAGCGCTGCAAACAAAACAGTGAAGCATGCCGAATCTAAGCCAAAACTTTATCTCCGCGCACACATTTACAATCAAACTACACCTCACTAAGTGCACACATGATTACGAAAACGGCTTTACGTCACTGTTCGCAACGCTATGTTTAGCACATTATAGTTTATAATATTATTAGTAAATAATATTATTAACTATAATGTTTGAAGTTTCTCCGTCACGCAAAACGGCTGAACGGATTTAGATAGGTACTTTTATCCCAGTACGTTCCCGTGGGATAATTTCTGACCTCCATGCGGGTGAAGCCGCAGGCAAAAGCTAGTCTATAATCAAAATAATATTATTGAAGTGAAACTTCTTTAGAATCGTTGTGATTTCAAACCGGATGCAACGGAAAAAACGACAGGTAAGAGACACAAATACAAAAATGTGTAGGATGAAGCCAGGAAAGAATGAGACAGAAATATACATACTATTTTATATTATCGGTCTCTCCTCTTTGTCCCATACTTCGTAGCGTCCCCACTCCCGTCTTCTAAGCATAGTCGCCTGTAATTTGTGAGCCAGAGCGAGAGAGCAGATATTGCATACTGTTTAATACGTGCTTGTATTTGAGCATTTAACGTGTGTTAGTGTATGTGAAAACTACGTGAGCTAAACTGTACACTGTATGCGGCTGCGTATTACAGCTTTTTAGTAAGATGTCAGCGTGGTGTGTTATTATTTAACTGTGTGTTTGTGAGTATTTTTATATCTTGTTGTGCTAAATAATACATTTTATAAGATGCCGAAAACTAATGCCGAAATGTGTCGTCAATATCGACGCAAAAAAAATGAAAATAAAATTAAAATTAAAAAAAAACCAGGTAAAAGTTCAACAGAACGTAGTCGCGAGTTTCGTGCACGTAAAAAACAATTATTGAACAATCAAAATAGATGTTCAAATATAAGTGTTGATGTGACTGATGTAATAAATGGTAAGTGTCAATATTTTTTAATCCTGTTTTAAGTATAAACTAATTGTAGTGGACTGGGGGCCTACCATGCACTCTTATAGCAGGTCAATTTCCGACGGAAAGTGAACTGTCGGGCTATTTTCGACCATGAACACGTCAAATAACAGGCGAGCCAGCGATCACGTGACTAAAGCCGGTCAGTGGTCACGTGACAGCATTTCACTAGTCTGACCTGCGATAAGCTGTACCATCACGTCCTTTTTGACGTATATAACCTTGTAAACTGAACTGCCCTGCAGTCATATTAAGCAGGTGTGAAAAAGTAACTTTTATTGAACTGTTTTCTTTCATTTAAAACAAAAAACATAAGTACATGTTAATTTGTTTAAATAAAACTATTTAGGCGGTCTTTAAAATTGTAGATAACAAAACAAACAATCTCTTAGTCGTTTATTTTTTATGTGTGACGAAGATGAAAATAATTGAGTTTCTTGAGGAAGATGGTGATAAAAACAGTGTGAAACAAATCGCTTAAATCCAAAGGAAAGTTTTATGTTCAATAAACTGGTATATATGTTATAGAAATGGTACTAGTAATTCGATGTAAAAGAAATACAAATCAAGAACACAATACGAGAATAGAAGAAAATAAAAACTAAAATTTTTAATAGATGTTTTAGGCAAATATAATATTCGTAGTAACATAAACATCACGCCTTGTTTCCCCGAAGGGAAATTCGAATATTCGTAGTCTTAATATAAAACCAACTTACAGTTGCCCAGTGTTTAAAATCTTTGATAGCACCACCAACAATGGAATTCAAATGTTCCGTCACTTCCGTCCACAATCTGCGGGACATTTCTCGAGTTTGAGCACTTTTATTGTAGCCCATTGCAATGTCCTTGTGATTATTTATAAAATTCCACACTGTTTTCAATCGTTCATAGGAAACTTAAGTCATTATCACCAAATAACTGCACTTTCTTACCACTCTCAACAACGGACATGATACAAATGTGTGCTTTGTTTTCCTGATTTATTTACAGAAACAGTTTCTTCTTTAAAACAAACTTACAAAAAAGGAACCCACTTGAATCTCCAATATTCAAAATGATCTCGTAAACATTTGTGGTGCTTACAATATATTTGATACTTAATGGGCCTACCACACGCTCATGCTTCACCACAGTTTTGCCTGCGCAGGCCGGCTTGTACACGGAACACTGAGCGTGTGGTTGGTAAAACTGTACGACGCGCAAACCCCACGGCGCGGCCTGCGCACTTTTCGACTTGTTTGAAATTTTGCCTGCGCAAACTAGAGATGAGAATATTGGTTGAAATTGTTTATTGGTTAATGGTTATTGGTTAAATAAAAATATCGATATTTTTATTGGTTGAAAATATTAGTTAATATTTTTATTCAAGTATCTGCAACATGTTGAAAAGTTGAATATTCTATTAACTAATGCATGTTGAAATTGTTAAGTTAAACTTCCCTTCATACTTTAACAGGCTTAGGACTGACTAGCATTTATCTCGATTAGATAATCGAATATTTTTAACAAGTGCTAGGCGTATTTATTTAAAAGTTCATTGATTGTCTAATAGACAATCAATGAACATCATCATTATTTCGTCTCGGCATTTTGTAAAACAAAAAAAACAACAACAACGCAACGACGCGACTTTGTTATTTGAGTAAAATATCAAAACTAACTAATAAAATAAACTTATATCAAAAATCAACCAATAACCGACCGAAATATTGGTTAAAAATATCAACAACTTTCTTTAGAATAAAATATCCCCAACAGTAAATGTGTTTTAACGTAACAAAGATAGAACATACAATTGAATGCACGTAACGGAATAAATATTTCTACGACACTGACGACACTGCGTTGCCGCTCCGAAGGTCAACCCGAGCGAGCGAGAGACAGCGCGTTGTTCGAGCGAGACAGAGAAATATTCGTCCTTGCCAATTTTGCGCCGAAGAAGTTGATATGATATTTTTATTCGTTAATGTTATTTATTGAATATCATGGTTAATTTTAAATATTAGTTAAATTTAATGGTTGATGGTTATATTCATCATCTCTAGCGCAAACCCGGCCTGCGCGTACTTGCCTGTGCGTGTGGTTGGGCGTTCAGTGTTCAAGCCGCAGTCTAGGTTAGTCGTTCGATGATTACGTGGTCTTCCGTCACTCAAAAACCGGCTAAGTGCGTATCGGACCACGCACAATGAAGGGTTCCGTAGTTAGGATGAATTTATTCCAAATACAAACTTAACATTGTAGTTGAAAAACATGTTCTCCCATACATTCCAACTGCAAATGTAAGTTTGTAGTCACAATATTGAGAGATTTACCATGTCATTTTAAGACCATAGACTTTTTTATAGGTTTTCCTGTAATCTATGACTAAAGAACCATTCTCTGTATTTTCTTCAAAATTTTAGACACAGTAGTTTCGAAGATGGTAAATTTTCATCTATTTTCTTAAATAACTTTAAATGGATATGTTATGTTTATAAAAATAAATTATTTTGAGATCCTCGCAATAAGCCCTTTCATTTGATATGTCACACGGTACAGTTTGTAATTTTTAATTTTCCCCCAAAAGTGACCGCCATATTCAAAATTCATTTATTTACGTTACACATTCGTATTTGGGTCACAGAAATACATAATGTGTACCAAATTTCAACTTAATCGATCCATTAGATTCGGAGCAAATTGGCTGTGACAGACGGACTGACAGACAGACACACGAGAGATCGTATACTTAAGGGTTCCATAGAACCCTAAAAATGGCCGATTTGCGTACGCACAATCGCGAGTTCATGTCTGAATTAATAAGTCTAGGTATACAAATCTCTGCCTGCACTCTGGAAAATTAAATCGAAGGATTATTCCGATCGAAATAAAAAGAACTAGGCATGCCTACGAAAAAAATGATAAATAAAATGAAAGAGGATCATAGTTTATTAAGGGAGAAAGAAGAAATAGTTCTTCATTAGGAAACATGTTTCTACGCCGACGATTTCGACAAGACTGTGGCTTGCGCGTACTTAACTGTGCCGTGTGGTAACGCCGTCCGTGTACAGTTTTTTCATGCGAGAAGCCTGCGCAGGCAGAACTGTGGTGAAGCTTGTGCGTGTGGTAGGCCCATTATGGCCTACCACACGCACAAGCTTCCAGAGTGCAGGCAGAGATTTGTATACCTAGACTTATTAATTCAGACATGAACTCGCGATTGTGCGTACGCAAATCGGCCATTTTTAGGGTTCTATGGAACCCTTAAGTATACGATCTCTCGTGTGTCTGTCTGTCTGTCCGTCTGTCACAGCCAATTTGCTCCGAATCTAATGGATCGATTAAGTTGAAATTTGGTACACATTATATATTTCTGTGACCCAAATACGAATGTGTAACGTAAATAAATGAATTTTGAATATGGCGGTCACTTTTGGGGGAAAATTAAAAATTCCAAACTGTACCGTGTGACATATCAAATGAAAGGGCTTATTGCGAGGATCTCAAAATAATTTATTTTTATAAACATAACATATACTTACATTTAAAGTTATTTAAGAAAATAGATGAAAATTTACCATCTTCGAAACTACCTTGTCTAAAATTTTGAAGAAAATACAGAGAATGGTTCTTTAGTCATAGATTACAGGAAAACATATAAAAAAGTCTATGGTCTTAAAATAACATGGTAAATCTCTCAATCTTGTGACTGCAAACTTACATTTGCAGTTGGAATGTATGGGAGAACATGTTTTTCAACTACAATGTTAAGTTTGTATTTGGAATAAATTCATCCTAACTACGGAACCCTTCATTGTGCGTGGTCCGATACGCACTTAGCCGGTTTTTGAGTGACGGAAGACCACGTAATCACCGAACGACTAACCTAGACTGCGGCTTGAACCCTGAACGCCCAACCACACGCACAGGTAAATACGCGCAGGCCGGGCTTGCGCAGGCAAAATTTCAAACAAGTCGAAAAGTGCGCAGGCCGCGCCGTGGGGTTTGCGCGTCGTACAGTTTTACCAACCACACGCTCAGTGTTCCGTGTACAAGCCGGCCTGCGCAGGCAAAACTGTGGTGAACCATGAGCGTGTGGTAGGCCCATTAGATATCGTCGTTCGAAAATAGCAATAACTTTGGTAAGTTTTTCAAGTAGGTACTTATACCTTTCTATATCTAAAAGGGTCTCCAACGTCATAATCGTGTTAAATAAGATTTTTTGCTACGAAACAAAGCTTTTTTAGAATTCTATTGATCACTATAAACTGTTATTAAATTAATTTTATCTAGTTCTTTAAAACCGTAAAACCGGTAATGGTGCCGATTCTCTTGTATACCGAACTAAACTAACTAAACTATCACTAAAATTCCTTACTTTTGACTATGAGAATCTTATAGCTATTCTGCAAAATAAATTCTCTAAATTTAAAAATAATTTTGACACATCTAAATCGAATTTGACAATCGCGACTCCACACGTGATACCTAACCACGTGATCTTTTTAGAGCCGGAGGCGCGCAGGGGGGGCAGCCTCGTCGTGTTTTATATGGAATTTTTCACTTTTTGTATGGAAAATAAGAAAAATTATTACCTACATGTAGAGTGTCAGGGGTTTAAGGGTTTTTAAAGGGGGTCGAAATTTTCACTATTTTTGCGATTGGACACACCGTTTTCGAGATATAAGCAAAAGAAAAAAAAAAGATTCAGTACTGTTTTTGCATTTGAAGTCGAGGTGTTGGTGTGAATTTATAGTTCATGACAACCAATTTTATTCCACACGTTTTTAGTCGCGATTAAAAATAGTCAGATTTAGTTAGAAAATCTAAATTTTAGGTGAAAAACGTCAAATTCAGAATAGCAAAATTGCCATTTTCACTAAACTAATATCTCGTTGCCATCTTAGTGCTGTCAAACTAAAATATAGTTAAGTTGTGTCACTTTAGTCTATTTCAGAATGGGAAATCGTCGTTTGACAGGAATAAACTAAATTTTGGTGATTTTTAGTTTAGTTTAGAGGCATTTGTGACAAGAGAATCGGCACCAATGTTGCGAAAAAGTATTTCCGAACGTTTGTTTATAATATGGCGTACCGGTCAACGATAACGTAGCAGGGGCATGGGTAATATCGCTTTTACACTGTATCAAATCGTATCTATGTATCGGTTTAGAATATCGGATATCACATCTATATATTTCAATACCTATATATCGGCTGAATCTGTGTGGTACTCGGAAACTTAAGTGGTACTGTAATTTTTAGTTTTCGGTTTTGTTCGATTCATGTACATCGTTGTATTTTATTTGTAACTGTATACTCGAAATCAGTGAATGTATTGTTTGGTAGTGTTGATAATATGGCACTCTGAAATGAAACTAGTACAGTCGTTTCGGTTTTTTAGACTTATATTTTTATCAATTAATTATAAAGGTCAAGTATTTATCAGTGAATTGAACTTTCCTTCATACTTTTCTCAGGCTTAGGACTGACTGCATTGCCGCCCGCGCGCATCGCGAGGACACGGTACTACCGTACTCTACTGTACCCGAATCAGTTTGAACCGAATATCTAAGATCATGCGATACGATATTGATATAGTGTGTTGTTCTGAGACTCATCGCGCTATATTCGCTATAGGTATGCGGATACCTGATATATAGATTCAGTGCCGTCCGATATATACGTATTGGGTATTGTGCCGATACATAGATATCGTATCTATATACGATTTGTATCGCCCACTCCTAAGCAGGTCTAAAGTTGATACTTTGCAGGTCAGACGGAAATGCTCAAGGTACAAATAGAAAACCTGTCAGGTTCACTTGCCAAGTTGACCTGTCCTGCATTTGGCAAGTATTTTAAATGTTCATGGTAGGGCCCCTGTATTGTGTTGTGGGACTTTTCTCTGTTAAGAAATGAAAGGCTTCTTGAGACTTCTTCCCATTTATTGTCTTGAGTTGTTTCTTTCTTGAGTGACAGATTGTAGTAGCTTGAAGTGCTGGTGTCTGTACAAAAGAAAAATGCAAAAAAAAAAAAAAAAACGTATGTCGGCCATCAAAAAACAATAAATACTCCATTTTAAATAAAATTTGATATTTAAACAAACCTTTTAACAGTTCTTTCAACCAGATTTGACTTCTATACTGTAGGCATAAGGATGGCATTAAAAACAAAAAAATGGTTACAATACCAACTGTTTACTGTAGCTGCCATTTGACATGCCACCAATACAATAGAAGTCAAAATCGGTTGAATGGACTGTTAAAAAGGATTGTTTATATGTCTAATCTTATTTCAAATGGAGTATAGAGTCAAAGGGGAAGTATATAATTATGCCAAGTTTTACCACTAATAGCGCTAGGAGCACAAACCGTAAACATGTTTTGTCATCGTTTTTAGTTGATATTTTTGTGTTTTCACTGTAAAATAAAAATAAAAACTAGAGAGCGAAAGAGAGAGAGATACTTGTTGATGTTGACATAATTGATATTGACATTTTTTTTGTTACTTTTCTGCGTTTAATTTTGTCTGATAAATACATTTTGTTAATGGAACTTGTTTTTTCAGCAAATCGTACTTAGACATTCATTATCGTACATCGTACCATAGGCCAAATTATCGTACGCCCCCATAATTATCGTACGGGTTGGCAACACTGCCGTGGCCCAAGGCGTGAAGGCGCGTCTTTTATACAATTTCGCTGCTAAGTTCCCGTAACGAGAGCCGCGATTTTTAAGACCATTTTACGTGCAATTTTCTCTATGATTTATGGCTTCAAACCTCTACTTTTTATTGATCCCATGGTTGGATCGCTATGAAATTTGCACATAACAGAGCTTACATAATCCTGTCTTAGTATACATATCAATTTTTATGGTATCTTCAATAACAAAGGATTTCCTAGAACATTAACTGTCTAAAATTAACTTTGGTACGTTTTCATTATATAAAACTGCTAATATCTTCAAAACTCGTGGGTCGATTTATACAATTCAAACATGACAAGTGTTTTTACACCTTTTTTTTTTTTTTTTGGGTGGGAAATTGTCAAATAACTTCTCCCGCTCTGGGTGGAGCGGGAGGGCGTGTCAGACTCTTACTGACTAAAACCCACCCGTGTTCCTTCGGTTTCCCTGTTGCCGGGGGCCACGATATCCCTATCGGTTTTCTTCGAACCCCCGGCAGGCATTAGCCCTAGCGGACCCCGTCAATTCTACTGACATCTCTTTGAGGCGCGCGTGGAACACAACGCGCCGTCGACCCGGGCTTGGTCCTTATCGGACGGCGAGCTACCCATTGCTCACCGTCCGCAAGCCCGCGCCTACGGTGGCCGGAAATCGGCTCGCGATTCCCGCCCCGGACGTCTCCTCCTGCGGCGGTTAGGGGCGTGAGGGCGCGAAATTTGCCTCTCCCTCACGCGTTCCGCCTCCTCCTTCGCGAGCATTACCGCTTCGCAGAAGGAGGTGACGGCCTGCCATTTCCTCTCGCTCCGTACCATGGCCTGAACCAGGGCCGGACGCGAGAGATCACCGCCGCCGATCGCCTCTACGAGGACACGGCGTTGCTCCGCCCAAAAGTGTTTTTACACCTAATCCTCTTATTTGGAACTAAAATTACGTTAATATCTCCGTAAACAAAAAAAAAAAAAACCTTATTTTCAAGTTACGTAATTATACTGAACATTTTCTTCATTGCTTTGATTGAGTTTCTCGATACAACATTTAATTTAAAAATGTGTAACAATCGCACTCAATCAACTACGAGATCAAAAACGGTAATAGATGCAGTATTCCAAAGATATATCAACCAAATTGAAACTAAAACATTTGTATCGTATTTTAGTTATCATAAGCCTCTTGTATCATTTGTTGAAACTGAAAAAATGGAACTTGAGCAATAGATTATGTAACATTTATGTTAAATAAAATATAAAATATCTTTTAAAATTAATCAAAATACTTTCATTTTTAAACAATTAAACTTTGTAATTATCCTACCCTTGTTATATATATTCATCTCATTCTTTTGTCGATTTACTGAAGTTTCACTTCTATCGTGTGTGAATCGCACACACACCTTTTTTATATATTACATTACACAGCTGGTTTTGCTGTGGTGGTAAGTATCTTAGTACTTTTTGTGGTCTTCCTAATGCCCCTGCCACACACTCGTCGAGTGGCATGAGAAGTAGCGAGGAATGTAGGCAGAGACGTAGTGTGGCAACGTTACAATCGTCATGCCGCACGTCATGCCCACTGCTTCCTCTTTTGTCGGTTTTTGGGCGCGAGTCCAAGGACGTAGACGACGTAGTGCGAAGCGTCGCGATAGAGCGCTGAGCAGCACGAGGAGCATAGTGTGGCAGGGGCATAAGCCGACGTACGCACGGATAACTGGCGAAATTTTAGGTTGACCTCTGCCCAACCCTTTGGGGAAAACAAAGCAAATGTTATTACCTTCTGGCGCAACTTTTATACTTGTAGTAGTCTTAGTCGCGGCGATATTTTTTCGTGCACTGGATTTTCAACGCTCTGCTTAGCGCCGAGAGTTGAAAATCCAGTCCGCGATAAAATCGCGTCGCGTTTTTATTACATCCGTGCGAACGTCGGCTTAGTGTATCTACCTTACAGTATGATATGATGAATATGATGATCTATCTATAAAATAGTAAACTACTAAGTATTTATTATTGAATTGAATCACAGACAGCTCTGTGCTGCTGGGGAGTTTGTTGCGTCACTTCTTCCCAGCTAAAGCACTAGGAAGTGGTGTAGTGTCTCAGCCAAATCTTTATAAATGGCTTAGCTAAGTAATAACAGCCGCACGTGTCGATCGCTACGCTTGCCGCGATTGTTCCATGGATGTGTAACCATCTTTACATACCGAGACTCCTCCGTGCCTCGGAAAGCACGTTAAGCCGTTGATCCCGGCTGTCATTCGTGGATCTTTGACAGTCGTTACGGGTCGTCAGAAGCCCGAAAATATGACAACCAGTCTTACCAAGGAAGGGGTATCGTATTACCTACCCAGTAACTGGGTTGTGCAGGTCAGATATTATAGGCAGTCGTTCCCTGTAAAATACTGGTATTCAGCTGCGTCCGGTTAGACTGGAAGCCGACCACAACATAGTTGGGAAAATCGAATTTGTTGACTGGACTACGTACAGTCTGCGTCATGAAACCAACAGCCTATAGCAACCTTGCACCAGTTTGAAGATCAAATTCCTATAAACTAGTTTTAAAAGGTTATAGGTAGCCAAATTCCCTTGAAGATGAAAAACTAAGGCGCTACGCAGACGACAGACTTCGTAAACGATTATGACAAGTTTGTTTCATTTTGACAGTTCAACAAGATTCATTGCGTTATTTACGTTGTTGAACAGATTTTTTTTCCAACTTATGAAGCAATGGATTAGCAATCTGTTTCAAACGGAAACATATTGTGATTGATCGAGTATTACGCAATTAGGGTACAGGGCAAGATATCTGTAAACTGTAAGGTCTGCATTTTGTTGCGATTAGTTGTACTTATTCAAATTATCAATTCCGGTTAATTCCTTTTGTCCGTACCTTGGTCGTCGCAGATTTAATGCCCCAAAAGACTGTCTGCGATGCCCCCTAACGAAGAGAAATTGCTGATTCGTCTGAGTATTTCTTCTGTATAAAAATGCAAGCAGTAAGTATGAATTTTCTATGTAGAGTTCTTATACCGTTGGACCCAGAATACTACCCTGCGGAATTCTAAGATTAAAATATCGAAAAAGGTGCCTGTGCTACGAAAATAGTAACTTATTTTGGTTTGATATTTTAAAGATATTATTAAATCAATCCGCCTAACTATTTTGGGGTCGGCTTCCAGTCTTAACCGGGCGACTGCCTATCTGACCTCCACAACCCAGTTACTGGGTAACACGATACCCCTTGGTAAGACTGGTTGTCAGACTTTTGGGTTTCTGACTACCCGTAACGACTGTCAGACTGTCATCTACGAATGACAGCCGGGGGCCAAACGAAGGGGTCTCTAGCCCACGTTCGCACAGACGTAATAAAACCGCGGCGATATTTTTTCGTGTACTGGATTTTCAACGCTCTACTTAGCGGCGAGAGTTGAAATAAAAAAAACAGTGTGTTTTTTCAACGCGCTGGGAAGAGAGTGCGTCCAAGCGCGTTAGATTCTCAACGCTCGGCTTAACATGGAGAGTTGAAAATCAAGTGTGCGATAAATCCCGCCGCTATTTTATTACGTCCGTGCGTACTTTGGCTGGATGGTCACCCATCCACGAGCCGCTTCTGTCAAATCAAAAGCTACAAAAATTCTAACTTATTTTGGTTTAATGGTTTATGTAATTACTAATTAATTAGGTAGGTACATAAATTAAATATTCCGATGTCAATCAAAACCAAAAATAACCATAGATCATTGAAAAAACATAATTATGTCCCACGGTTTAGCTAACTCATTTTTGGTGAGGTTGCCAAGGCAACTCAGCCAATGATAAAAACGTGCTTGAATATTGAAGATACTATGTACCTACAGTTTATATTACGTCACAAACATGAATAACCGTTGGATAATTTACTGCACGAAGGTCAAAGAATGTAAGTACAAAAGTATTCGTACACGTAAAAGTAAACTTTATCACAAAGTAACAAAGCTTATAATCGTGTGCACAGAAACACACAATCGCCCCTACAACGTTCAAACAAGTTACAGCTGGCGGGTACGGTTTCATTATCAAGACTCGTGCGATATGATTATCGTATTTATTTACAAAAACAATAATTTGGTGCTAGGTATCAAAAGATGACAAAACAATGAAATAAACACCAACTTTTGTGAATCCAATATTTGCTGGTATAAATGATTTCAGATTTGTACCTACCTACATATTTATTTGTGCATTAAACTTTTCGAAAATGTGTTTTGCAAAGTACCTTATTAACGTAAAATGTGGGTGTATTTAGTTAGATACAACTCCACCTAACCCTAAGGGGAAAACAGGCGTGATGATACCATTTCATGGTATGTAATTTACAAGGTAAGTAAAAACACTACAGGTAATTCTAAATGCATTAATAAATCTAACTTTCAAATGTAAATGAATTAATTATGATAAATGATGTGGTCTCCTATTGGAAGCGCACACTTATATTTGTCCCTGATTGTTAACATTCATTTAATTTTGTAGCCTCTCTGTTGGAGATTCAATAAATACGTAAATAAATTAACAAGAAGGCTTGACTCATTCATAACAGACAATGGAAACAACTTGGCCGCCACGCGTTCGATTTTTTTTTGTCAGGCCCTACTATGGGCGCAAAATTCTCAAATCGAGTTTTGATCGAAACCCAGAATGTTTTGATATCAAAGTCGTATACTTACAAACATAGCACTTTAGTTTTGAATGATTATTTTGGTCTATTTTATTTCCTACAATTTTCGTTGATATAATTGAATGTTCTATTAGTGGGAATTTTATTTTCCTGCCTTTTTTCGTTCAAAACTCTACTCGGTTCACAATCGACCTCCCTAGTCCGTACCTACCTACTTATTAATTCTGGAGGTTTGAATCAATTTTAGTTCTCACTTCTCACTAAAAAGGTAACGCATATCTAAGCATTTTGAAAACAAAATCTCGTGCACACCATCCTTTTTTTCGTAGGTAAGCGATACTATAGCTGCCGAGCGCTGCAAGCAAGAATAGTCCTTACAGTGTACAGATATGAGTTTCTTCGATAGTACGTAGTAGGGGTTCATTATCTGAGTATGTTACGAGTTTCATTTTAGCATTCGGAGCCTTTTGAAACGCTTGAGAAAAATATACACGCCTACCTGGCCGAATTTAGGTTTACCTGTTTATTTATGTGGTCTAAGTTAGGGTCAATAGTCTCACTTAGTAACAAAAACTGAACAAAACACTCTCAACACATTTCTCTCTGCAAATCGTTTTGTATTCTATGATGACATTGATGACATAACGTTGGTAACCTACTTTCGCAGTAATTTCTTCATGCCTTTATTATTTTACTAACGGAGTAACCAGACAAACAATACCTACTTCCAAGATCTCAGTCAGAATTAAAAGCCACTGTGCATTAGCCCAACATTAAACTAATAATGCTTGTTTTTAAAAATAACGCGGTTCACTATAGAATTTTCCGGCACTCCGCAGCCATACGTCCGACTCGTTTGAAGTCCACATTCAAAGTGGCTCGTGATTTCGAAATATTGTTATCTCCCTCACGCAACTCGCTCGTCTCAAAATCCCGCTATGATGCGCGACAAGGATAGAAAGACAGTCTATTTGTGTCGCACACGTTGTACAAGCTTCCCGTGGATTCGGCGCTGTCGGTCTTTATTGAACGATGCATGTTTTCGCCATTTTGTTTTGAAACGTTGACGTGTTCGCAAGTGGAAAAAATGTGGACTGTGAAAGGAAACTCTAGCTTGATATTATTTTAGTGAATGTGTTTAGTTGATTTGAATGTGATTAATAACTTGTGTTCCGGGTTTCCTGTACTCAATGGGTAATTTATATTTTGATGTTTCTTACGTCTAGCTAGTTTGCTCCAGAATGTTCATTTGCGTGGTTGCATTAGAACTATGCAGACGTGTCATCTGCAGATAATATTGTAAAGTCGTTTTACATGACTTGTGCTGGCATTCTTTATGTTAGGTACTCAATTACGTTTAATTGAAATAGTATTTCTTTTTATATAAACAAAAAAATAAAAAATTTAACGCACCATTAAAAATAGCCATGAGTTAAAAATATAAGCCGATCGTTGATTATCGACAAGAAAATTAAAAATTATTTTATAAAAATAACAAGGTCTACATTTACCAAATAAAACTAACAAAAAATTAAAAAAAATACGTATTTGAAACTGGAACGAGGCGTTTTTTTTATCAATTAAAAAAATATTTTGACTATTATACCCACCTAATTACTATTGCAATAATTGCAATAAATATTGAAGAATCCATTAAGAATTAAATTATTTTATTATTACACTACTTACACAAATTACGTAATCATTTTATATTATTATTTGAGTATTTCCGGTTCAGGTAAGTAGCACGGCAGTGCGTGCTGCCAGTTGAAAAAATAAATTTCGTATGATTTTATTTTCAACTTTTGGAATTATTTGGGGAGCGCTATAAATCAAACGAAACTCGCGCATGTTTATAGCGTACCGGTTTGCGGGACCAATTTAATTTGCGTATGAACCATTAAAAACAGCATCGTGTTTTAAAATATTACGTGGAATAAAAGGAAAATGCGGTACCTACCTACCTAGTAAAATTACAATGAAACTAAAAGCAGTATACCTACTTAGTAAAAATATTTGATAAATAATGTAAAGATGAAATTAAATTAATTAAAATTGCATCAAATAAATTATAAACGTAAAATTTTGTAGTATATTGTATTCGTTATAGATGGCGCTGTCCTAAATATGAAACCCTATCAAGTGTGACGCTGAGTGCAATATTCCATTTCAAGCAGAAGCACTATTTGTTAATTATTTTAAAACAAAATTCAGTCACAACCTATTTTTTAATAGCAATAGAAAAATCGTTAGTTTTTGATATACTTACGTAAAGTAAAAATAAAAACTTACAAACGTACTAAAATACATGGTCATTCTTCAAGCATTTGAAGCGCATGTGTAATATATAATAATACAATGTACAGTACATTACTTTAATAACTTGAATACACACTTATCAAACATACGACGACGACGACGTCGTTTTTTTTGACTGGAAAATAAATACAATTTTAGGTTAGTGGGTCGTCTTAGGTTAGGGGTGTGACCACAGAGCATGTAATTTGGGTATGACCATACATCTACCTACTTATTAGGGAATAATATAAATCAAACAATATTAAGTACGCTGTGGCGGGGCAAGACCTAAATTTGATGTGGGCGAGGTACAAAAAATATCCCGACTAATTGAGAACCTCCTCCTTTTTTTGAAGTCGGTTAAAAAAAACAGTGGCAATCCGGGAGTGCCGACAGAAGTGAAAACTTGAACAATTTAAAAACATACTTCCAAAACCTTTAGGCATCGTTCACACCAAACGTATTGTCCGCCGCTGACTGTGAGCACGCGTTACGCAGTTTATCGCTTTTCAATATATATTTAACTTCTTGTTCACACCGAACCGACTATACGCTATTACGTAGTGCGTTGTTGCTGGGGGCAGACAGTGAGCATACTCACAGTCAGCGGCGGACAATACGTTTGGTGTGAACGATGCCTTAAAGTAAAAATACTTGCATAGAACAATGATCCGTAACTCAATATAAATAAAGAGCACAATCGCGTTTACAATAAAAATGAGGTGTCGGTAACAGTGTCGCGAGTTCAATTGTTTTTTCCCATCTCAAAAATGCCCAACGCGCTTAAAGAAGATTTCACTCCAAAAATAAAAACAGTTGCGACCTTCGATCAACAATATTGTTGATCGAAGGTTGCGACTATAAAAATTTTAAGTAGGTACCTATTATAGGTCGAGATATAGGACAGGCTGTTCAAACATATTGCGGGTCTGTAAAAACCATTTTTCGATTCAGGGATCGGAGTAATATTAAGCTTTATAACGAGTATAATTTTTTCGTCGCGTTCACGGCTTAAGGCTCCTACGAACAGTCGCGACACGCGACGGTGTCTTTGTGTCGCGTCGCGTGTCGCGCCTGTTTGTAGGAGCCTTTATAAGTAACGCATCCTCATAAACCTTCGAGGTGCGAGGCCCCTCGGACCGCGAGGCCGTAGGCGGTGGCCCACGTTGCCCACGCCTTACGCCGCCGCCTCTTTAAGTACGTAAGTAGGTACATTTATCTTTCATATTCGGTTACCAAAATTCGTATGTATATACTTATATATGTTATAGCACGCACACAGTGATGAGTGACATTAAATTGTTTTCACGCCCTAATTTTATCGGCGAATTTGTTCAAGTTCATCACAATTTTCAAAAGATAAAAAACGGGACCCTTATAAGATCAGTCTCTTGTCCGTCTGTCCGTGTGTCAGCACTGATTTTCTCAGGAACGGGTGGACCTAGCAAGTTGAAATTTATACCAGATACTGAGGGTTATAGTTCCTATTAGGTGTATAAAAATCAAGGTCCTGAGTCACCACGATAAAAGATATGGGCAAATTTAGATTTTCGTGAAAACTAAGTACCCTAATTTACCTTAATTTTCAACTTTTTTATTTTTCGAAATTTTCCCTTTACTTGTGCTGTAAGACCTTGCTTTTATCCAAAATTGACAATTCTAGGTCAACCGGAAGTACCCTATAGGTTTTGGGTCGAAAACCTATATGGTAGATCCCGTTGACTAGAATCATGAAATTTTGCATATCTTTTACCAATGAAACTGATACCAATTTTATTATGACGGTATAATGGGTAGGTACGGAACCCTCGGTGCGTGAGTCCGACTCGCTCTTGACCGGCAAAAACGGAACCCATATAGGTAATTAAGTTTTGTCCGTCTGTCCGTCCGTCCGTCCGTCCGGATGTTACACAGCCATTTTACACGGAGACTAATTTTGCATTATATCGATTAAAATTAGAAAAAAAGGTGTATTAAGTGCACCGTTAAACAATGGTGTACTGATATCACGAGAAAAAAAAAACCGGTCAAGAGCGAGTCGCACTCGCGCACCGAGGGTTCGTACCTACCCATTATACCGCCGTAATAAAATTGGTATCATTTTTATTGGTAAAAAAATATGGGCAAATTTAGATTTTTGCGAAAACTTGTAAGTACCAAAATTTACCTTAATTTTCAACTTTAATATCTTTAGTTATTTTCAAATGCAGACGAATCAAATTCAACCATCAATGAATAATGTAGCTGAGCAAGTAATAAGTCTAAGTTTTCAATCATTTGAAGCCCCATACGAGGAACATGATGAATGTACAATGCCAAACGCTTTGTTGCCTCATGGAACAAACATTGCTGGCGACAGGAACTGGCCATTTTCTTTTCTCATAAGAATTCTACATCTTCAAATATCTGCATCAGTTCTTCGACAGCAACTTACTTGAATGCTTGTCAAAATCCAACTAAAGGCTCTTTCAAACAGGCGCGACACAAAGGCACCGCTCGTCGCGCGACGAGCGGTGTCTTTGTGTCGCGTCGCGTGTCGCGCTGGTCTGCACAAGCCTTAATGCAAGAAGAATGTTGTGAGTTTGAGAATGAGATTTACATTTTTTATTCATATTTTCCAGAATATACAATCAAAATATATGCGTGCACTTTAATTATTTTAATATTAATCCAACTGTCCAACTCCAATCCATTGACTGCCTCGTTGGTCTAGTGGTCGCAAGCGCTACTGCTGAGCATGAGGTCCTGGGTTCGATTCCCGGGTCGGGCAAAGTGTTATTAGGTTTTTCTATCTGAAATTTCTCAGTAGCAGCTCGGAGTCTGGATTTGTGCCCGGTTGATGGCAATAGGCTCGCCCCCTATTACATGGGACTTAAACATAACTGGCGAAATGTGGGTGTACCTGCTACTGGGACACCTCTGCCCAACCCTTCGGGGAAACAAGGCGTGATGTTATGTATTAATCCAAGAAAAGACGTTTTTAATTTATGTTATTTTAAAGTACTTTAATAATAATAACGAACTTCGTGTCTGATGGGGGCTCCCCCGACCGCAAATGTTTTTTTTTACTTATATTTTCCCTCTGTAAAAGTCTTCCTTCATCTTTGTCTGCTGCCTTTTCCGGCTAATCATTCAAGAACGAGTCTAGGTCGTGGCGCCATTTTTATTTTATTTTAAATATTAACTCATTAAGTTATGCAGGCCACTCACGTTACTATATACTTGCGCAAAATTGGACTTGCACAAGTGTACCATCGGGGTAACGCATATCTAACCAATTTGAAAACAAAATCCCGTGCACACGACCCTTTTTAGGGTTCCGTAGTAAACAAGGAACCCTTACAGTTTCGTCATGTCCGTCTGTCTGTCTGTCTGTCTGTCCGTCCGCGGTCTAGCTCCAAGACTGTTAGTACTAGAAAATTGTAATTTGGTATGGGTATACACATTAATCATGCCGACAAAGTGGTAAAATAAAATTTCGAAAAATATTTTTTTTTAGGGTAGGTACCTCCCCTCGTACTCGTAAAGTGGGGATGGTTTTTTTTTTTTCTATACCTTGGTGTGGGGTATCGTTGGAAAGGTCTTTTAAAAACATTGTGAGTGTGTTAATACCATTTTTGAATTCAGAGATCCGTTTGCGAAATATTAAGCTTTAAAGTGCAAATTTTTGTTAGAGTCAAGTGTCCCCCCCCCCTGCCAGCTAAATGGTTAGTTTTAGATATGTGAAAAAATTCACGGCAGTAGCTTATATAACGAATTTAAAAGGAAAACTATCACAGCTGAGTAGGCTTTACAAGTTAACGAGTAATAATCGACCAACAACCGGTAAAGGACCGGCGTCTCTCATGAGAGACGGCACACCCACGCGACTTACATCTCTATTTGTACTTGTTGTAATGGCTATTATCGTCTGTGGATTTTTCTGTCTATGGTCGGATAGATATTCTCGTCAAATAAATCGACTAAAAGCAAAAATATTAATAGGCAACATTTTAAAAAAATGTTGAAAATCACGTTCCCGCGCGGTAAAATGTCAGTCAAATGTCACTCCCGTCCGCTGTAATAATTCGTTTTTTAATGGTTTTTGTGTGTAAATCGTCGGAAAGTGGTGATATTTTCATTTTGAAGTAAATATTACATCGTTTTAGATAATATTCGCACTAAATAACACCTATTTTGACCCAACCAAAAAAGTGTAAACAAACAAAAAAGAGAAAGTTCCCGTCACAGTGAAAGTTGTTATATTTTGTGGTTTTTCTGTATGGATCTGATCCGTAAGTGTTTTATTTCTTTTCTATATTACATGAATCATCGTATTAGACAACATTTAGAACAAAATAATACAAAAAAATATTTTTTTGGGACGGAGAAAGTTACGTAAGCATTAGAAATTCTAGATCATCTAAAATCTAGATTTTTTGAATTTTTTGTTTTGAATGTTTGTCTCTAAAAACGCTTTTGTTAGATAACTTATCTATCCATAATGTACCCTGCAAAATTTCGTGTGAATTGGTACGGTAGTTTTATCAGAAATCGTTATCACAAAGAACAAAAGAAATAATAACAAAAGCGGGTAATAAAGATAAGTGAACGTTGTTTACAAAGACTGTAACCATTTGAAACGTATTCCTAATCTATTCGAGTAGCAAAAAACATTAACAATACTACTTGAGATGTTGTAAAGAAATCCGAGTGTTTGTTTATTTAAGTGCGGTCGTAAAACTGTCACGGCGCGGACCACCCACGGCGACTCAGCCGTCCCTTACCGGTTAAATTTGCGGTTGTAAAAACATGTTCTCCCATACATTCTGTATGAAAGATTTTTTTTTTCAACTACAAAGTTAAGTTTGTTCTCGGGATAAATTCATCCCAACTACGGAACCCTTCATTGTGCGTGGTCCGACACGCACTTGGCCGGTTTTTTTCGTAGGTAGGGGATACTATGGCGGCCGAGCGCTGCAAGCAAGAATAGTCCTTAAAGTGTACAGATATGCGTTTCTTTTCGATAGTTCATTAACGTGTGTGGGATGAATTAGCACAAGTATCCGAGCCACTCGGTGTTATGCAGGTGTGCAGTAGGGTGATCCTTATTTTTCGACTTTTGAATTATCACCACGCCACTTTGTCATTCGATTATACACCTAAATATACATCTAAATATGAAACAGATTTTTTTCTTTTAAATTTTTGATAGGATTTAGAGGTCGCTACCAGTTGTCAAATTTTAACAAAAAGCGTTTTATGGCCGCTCTGTTACGACGCCTTATTAAGGCGGATAACAATTAAAATTCTATTTATTTATTTATTTATTTATTAAAACTTTATGCACAAGTAAAAAAATACTGTACAAAGGCGGACTTAATGCCTGAGGCATTTTCTACCAGTCAACCTTCTATTGTGTCTCGTTAATGACAGTTGAAGGGATGAAGGTCTCACTAATGTTTATTTCACATTTTAACTGCCTGTGAAATTCGCATAAGCAACCACTCCTCTTCCTCCTCTCCCTCCAGCCCGTCCCATCCTTGATATCCTCCCTCCGGTTGACGCCCTAAGCCGAGGTTCGTACCCCACAGGGGGTGCCCTTAGCGAGCGTTCACCTAGTTTGAATTAGCATAGTTGGATAACCCCTGGCTGGAGATTTTAAGTGTAGTAGCTTAAGGCACCCACAGGAAAGCCCTGTTAAGTAGTCATGATCTCAGAGGTCAACTACGAGATGCCACACCTAAAAAAAAAACCTCTCCCCTCGACCCCTCTCCTGTATCTGCGTCGAGATTTAGCCCGCCCCGCACTTCAGTTCTAATTAGTCATTAACGAGAGCGCACGCGTTTTTTTTTAAAAGGCATATAAAAGTGTTTCAACTTGCAATGGCGTCTACAAGTAGCGGACTCAGTATAGCTACTAGAAATCACACCAACATTTGGCTTATCGGTCAATTATTATCCAAATTAAACCAATCAAGGTTGCCATCCATTGGTGAAGTATTATTCAAAAAGTTTAAGAACAATTGGATCACAATTGACCAAAGCGACTACAAAATAATAACTAATGACGCCGAGGCAAACATCCTTGCAGAAGTGGCCGCAGACAGGATTTCTTTTGCGGAAAAACAACTACAAGGACATCAACCTTGAGATGACTACAGGGAACTGTTGAAACTCACGATCATTTTCTTAGGAGGAGTTTCTGAAAAGGGTATTTCATTTAGGAGACCTGCTGGTCTACATCGAGTTAGATGGATGGCAAGAGCCTTGTACTGTTAGAAAATTTATTTATTTATACATCAGTTTATGCTAACGAAGAAGGACGAGAAAGCTGTGAGAGAAATATGCATTTTCACGGTGATAATAATATGTAAAATATTAATTTTAAGCCATTACCGGATGGTCAGCACCAAGAAACGACTTACGATTATTGAAAGCCCTCACAGCGTTTAAAGTATTTTAGGCATGGGTCCCGGTTATATACAATAAAATTCCTGATATCATTAAGAATGAAAATTTTCACAACTTATTGGGATTGAAACAAATACTAAATAAAAAATCAAAGTTAAAGATCAAGAATAAATTTAAAAATCCCACGAAATTCAGTAAGTACTACAAAACAAATGAATGTCGCCTGCACCAGCACATCACCGCACATGCGCTACAGCGGGTGCTGCTGTCCCCCGCCAAAAGTTGATGGAAACTCTTTGGTGTTAACTTCTTTTATTAGCGCTGTATCGTAATAGAAAAATATTTGTTTTGTAGTATTATTTTGTTAGAGAAAAAGTGTTTTATTATGATTCTATTTTTAAATTTCAGTATTCTGTTTATAAAGTATGTCAATATAAACTCGTTTTGAAGTTCATAATTCGAATATTACGCTATGAGAGTAGATAAAAGAAAATTAAAGAATTTTTTAATAGAAAAATGCTATTATTCAATCACCGAATATTTGAATCATGCTGTTATAAAATTTCTGACAATTCATAAGTATTATTTTACTTGATATGTCTATGGTATTATTGATCTTCCCTAATGACATTTAATTTTAATTTATGACACCATTCAATTTCTTTAGTTTTCTTTATATAATGAAGTGCTGACAATTTTCATTTTATTACAATAACTGTGGACATGTTTTTTTTTTTCTCACACAATTTATCTAATTATCTAATCGACATTGTTCAGTGTGGTTCAAAATTCTTAATGCGATAGATGATCTAATTTATTTATTTGTGGTTCATATATTATAATGATTTCTTGTTTTAATTATATTGTATGTATAGTTTACTACTTTTGTACGCTCTTTTTTTTTTTTGGTGGGCAGTTTTCAAATAACTTCTCCCACTCTGGGCGGTGCGGGAGGGCGTGTCAGACTATTACTGACTAAAACCCACCCGTGTTCCTTCGGTTGCCCTGTTGCCGGGGCCACAATTTCCCTATCGGTTTTCTTCGAACCCCCGGCAGGCATTGGCCCTAACGGACCCCGTCAATTCTGCTGACATCTCTTTAAGGCGCGCATGAAACACAACGTGCCGTCGACCCGGGCTTGGTCCTTATCGGACGGCAAGCTACCCATTGCTCACCGTCCGCAAGCCCGCGCTTACCGGTGGCCGGAAAACGGCTCTCGATTCCCGACGCCCAGGGCGTCTCCTCCTGCGGCAGTTGGGTGCGTGAGGGCGCGAAGTTTGCCTCTCCCTCACGCGTTCCGCCTCCTCCTTCGCGTGCATTAGCGCTTCGCAGAAGGAGGTGACGGCCTGCCATTTCCTCTCGCTCCGTACCATGGCCTGAATCAGGGCCGGATGCGAGAGATCACCGCCGCCGATCGCCTCCACGAGGACACGGCGATGCTCCGCTCAAGCCGGGCAGACCTCCACCGTATGCTCCACCGTGTCCTCCGGGCGATCCACACAATGGTGACATCCGGGCGTTTCCTCCCGCCTTATCCTGAACAGGAACCTCCCGAAGCAGCCGTGTCCAGTGAGGACCTGCGTCAGGCGGAAGGTGAGGACGCCGTGGCGCCTCTCAAGCCACTCCTCAAAGAGGGGTCTTATCGCCGCAATTGTGGCGTGCCCAGCGCTGGGTTGCGACAATCGCACTCTCCATGACGCCATGAGATCCCGCCGGACTACCGCCGCCCCTAGAGGCAAAACATAGCGCCCTCAATGTATTACTAAATAAGAACTTATAATGTACCTATGTTTTACAATAAATAAATGAATCTGAAAGCTTTAACAAAAATATGGCTACTGTTACGCTGAAAAAATACTAGGTCATTTGTTGGAAGAGTTAGATTAGTTTGTAGTGTAGTGTAGTTAATTATTCAAATATTTTATGTCTTTAATTTATAGCAATCACAATAATTTTCTATTTCTTATGTCCTTGACTTATGAATAAAAGAATCCAACAAATGTAGAGATTTTGCGTTTTATTTAAAATTCAACCCTTAAATATTATTTAATAAAAAAAATTTAATACTGAAATAGTTTCTTATGGAATTTAATCAAATTATGTGGTGTTCCGTGAAATTACCGTTTTTTTTTTCTTAAAATAAAGGAATATGTACCACCCGGCTAGTGTGCAGGTCTAAACTTGCGCAAGTAAATCGTAACGTGCATGGCTACCACACACGTTACGATATACTCGCGCAAAATTGGACTTGCACAAGTAAATATTAACTTGTGTGGGATGAATTAGCACAAGTATCCGAGCTCGGTGTCACGCAAACTCGTGCAGGTCTGGGGGCCTACCAGAAGCTCATAAAGCAGTATTATTTTAATATTACTTCAGTGTAGGAAAGAGATGAAGCTCTACAGGACTTATAGCTCCATCTCTTTGTCCCACTGAAGTAATATTAAAATAATACTGCTTTTGAGCTGGTGGTAGGCCCCCTGAACTTACAAGTATATCGTAACATGTATGGCTACCATTAGGAATGCAAATAAATATATGGATGTGAATTTTTCCGAGGCCTAAAAACGGCCGAAGTTATATCTTTATTCGTGTTCTAAGAGCTCATCAGTTCTTTGCCAATATTGCACCACACCAATTATAAGAATATTCACCTTCTTTCTTTACAGAGAAACCTGTCCGTAGTAAGGCTGGGGTAGAGTTAGACAAGTTCAAGAGACGTCTGATCCGAGCCGTTGCGCGTTTGCTACTACACGAAAAGAAACCAGAGGAAGAAATATGGCAAGAATTGAGGAAGGAAACTGGTTGCGACTGCCAATTATTATGGTAAGTTTTGCTGAGTTACTACACGCTAATATGTGTTCAAATACGATTTTTTAAGTGAAAACTTCTTTAGGCGCGTTGGGTATTTTTGAGATGGGACTAAACCATTGATTTCGCGACACTGTTACGACACCAGCTTTTGGCCATTAAAAAGACATCAACGCGTTGATTACCGCGGAGGCGGTTTTTTTCAAGTTTTTTCTGCCTTCACTCCCGGAGTGCAACTGTTTTTTTTTCGGACTGGAAAATCTTTTCACGAAAATATATTTGTGTAAGATTAATTTTACTTATTTTGAAGTCAGTATCAGTACCGAGAACTGAGAAACAAAAATATCATTACCAAATATTAACTTGCACAATGGTGAAATTAATTAATTATTATGCCAACTTTTTTCTGAAGAGTGCAAGAATATTTATAATGTCCTGAAACTATGTATGATACAAAGAAATGAGAGTATCTTAGGGAGAGAAAGATAATATTAGTTAAAGTAGATTAAAATAGAGGTGAGTACCCACTCACCTCCACTCACCTCTCGGGAATTTCATTGCACCTAGCACCCGCTAGGTGCAATGAAATTCCCGCCACCAGTTGCGCCACTTGGACAAGAGGTCTTCCGTTTCGACAATGAATATAAAATTTAGGATGACGTTCATGATTCGTTTCATTCATTCGTTCACCATTCAGTCACGACTAAAGAAAATAAAGGCGCTCTGTTTGACACTTTTGAAAGGTCTGCCCGGATCTGACGTCTCAGTACTGCCAACTAGTGAACGTCATTTCAGAAAACCCTCATTCATTAGTAGCATGCTGGCTGCCACTGCACGCTGCATGCTATTACAGTTTTTTTTTTATGTCCCTCGGGAGTCATCGCATTTCCGAATACAAACGAATGCTAACTTCCATGTCCATCAATTATTAGATTTATCTTGTATAATAATTTGAATTCAGAACTAAGTACTTTATTGTTGATTTGTTTTGATTTTCGTGTGAACTAAGTATATAGAGCTGTAAAACTATTTTCCTATCTGTCGTGCCTGCGACTTTAGCAGCTTTCCTACCATTTTTTAAATAAATTACATTAATTAAAAGAGTATTAACAACTCTATGTACTTCCAAGTCGATTGAGAGCGTCCGGTCTGCACTAAGTGCAAAGGGCAACTGATAGAAATCCGACGACTGACGAAATACGAGGTTTGCCGAAGGACATTAAGAACATAGTTGTACTGTAATTGTGCTATGATAATATGTTTGACCTAATGAGGTTGGCATAGTCACTGGATATTTTAGTAAGTAACAGTTTTTCAAATATTTTTTTTAGAAGAACTGAAACCCCTAGAAAATGTATTAAAAAAAACGTCAATTATTATGAATTGTCTCTCATAAAACAATACCTGTACCATATATTTTGTACTCAGGACGCGAATGCGAGCCCTAACATTAAAGAAGCTGGACCGTCTCTTAGCAGCCAACGACTGCATGGATTCCGTACCCACAGCAGCCCGGATGTCGCTCACAGACTGGCTGCTATTCGACCTGGTGCTCGTCCACCAGAAAATAGATCTTATTGGCCAGGTAATTATGTTAATTGTTGTATAAAAAGAAGGAGATAATTCTACAGTCTCTCTCTAGACAGCAAGCGACCGCATGGATGCCGTGCCTAAAGCTGCCTGGATGTCGCTCACAAACTGGCCGCTATTTAACCTTGTGCTCGTCCAGCATAAAATAGACCTTATTGGCCAGGCAATTATGGTCATTATTGCATGAAAAGAAGTAGAGAAGAGTTTCATCTTTGGATAAATATAATTTATTATAATTATTCTTGCTATGTGAAGAATATCTGTCGCATTTCAATTAAAAATGTACTATTTTCATGTTATTGTCATTGCAAGCGCAGTTTCCAAGCTAAGCTATTATTATTATTTTTTTATTTATAAAAAGTTTACAGCATTTTTACACCTATGACGTACAAAACCGTTTTCATAGTTTGTCTATGTGATTGGGCCATAAAAATCAATTGCCGTGCCATAGACTCGCAAAAACTCGAAAATGGCTCGACCGATTGTGATGAAGCTTTGGTAATTTGTCGTGAGTAGGACGGAGAAGGCTCCAAACAAAAAAAAATGAGCAAAAATGTAAATTTAAAAAGTCCTAAACCCGACTGCGTAAATTTATGAAGATGCCTCCGACTGCATGAGATGGTTTATAATTTTAATATACCCAGTGATACTCGCGCAATAAAGACTAATCTAACGACATATCATTCATAAAAATGGTTTCAGCCGTTTAGTAGTTACGAGGAAACATTGGGACGGACATACATACAAACATACAGATCAAACACATAACCCTCGACTGCATGAGATGGTTTATAATTTTAATATACCCAGTGATACTCGCGCAATAAAGACTAATCTAACGACATATCATTCATAAAAATGGTTTCAGCCGTTTAGTAGTTACGAGGAAACATTGGGACGGACATACATACAAACATACAGATCAAACACATAACCCTCCTTCGCTTCGCCGCAGTCGGGTAGAAAGGCATTACAATGTATGCCATTCATTAGGCATTAGCAAGTACAAAAAAGTGCTTTTTTACAAAAATACAACCGACTTCCAAAGTACAAAGTGAAAAATAACTTTAATTTCGTCGGTGGTAAAAGTCGGTGGCAAAAAACTAAAATACTCATCTAAAGACAAAATACCCAAATCGCTATAGTATTTGAAGAGTTTCCTCGATTTCCCCAAGATCCCATCATCAGATCGTGACCAAATGACAATGAGGCCAACTTTAGAGGTATACCATAGTCGACGGGATTATAGCCGATTATGTGGAAGAAAGTCCAATACAGCACTGATGCACAAAAGTGTGTTCTGCATGGCGCCAAATATATTTAATCACATTCCGCCACACATAAAAGACTTAAATTTTAATCTATTTAAGAAAACATTAAAGAATTTTCTAATTCAAAAAGCATATTATAGTATTTCCGAGTTTTTGACAGACAAAGTATTGATATAGTTTTATTTTTTGTTGTTTGTTTTGTTCATTACTAGTGTTATTTAATTAATCTGACTTGTGTGACATAATATGTAGATTTTTATTCCTAATTACTTTGACTTTTGACTGCCTAATTTTTGTTTTATTATAAATTTCTATGACGAGTTGATGACACTATTCTGTAGTATATTTATTATAATTTGATTGATTATGTTTTAATTTAATATGTTAATTGCTTTGAATAATGGACTAATTTTTATCTTTAACTAATTTTTTTAATCTATTTGATGTTTATACCCTAGTAATAAAAATAACCAACGTGTTTATATTTGTACGCCGTTAAGGCAAAACATGACTGTGCTATAATTTTATTTTAACATCTTGCATGCCATGTGTGTATACTTATGTTTTGGACAAATAAATTATCTTATCTTATCTTATCCTATCCTATCTTAAACAAAAAAAAAAAAAAAAAAATCGGTCCAGCCGTCTTTAAAAAAAATGTTCCGACGTACTGAGAACTTCCTTCATTTTTGAAGTCTGTTAACAAAGTTAAGTTTATAACACACTGCGGATACTTATTATATTGCTTGCTTATGCTTATAGTTCAGTATTTTTTTGTATTTATTTATAATCTCTCATGTGTTTCCTAACCAACGAAAATAGAAGCTTTGTAATTTAAATTAAATATGTCTTGTTAAATTTCAGAACAATGCAAAAGATAAGGAAGATCGTCCAGTGTTGGTTGAACTGGTCGAGCTAGTAAAGATGTACAAGCTCGAGTTTCTGAGGGGTGATCAGCTGGCAGAAGCGTGGTCATTGGCTACCTTGTATTATAATAAGAAGTAAGTTTTATCTAAACAAATATTATAAAGAGAAAAGATTTTATTTTTGTGTTTGTTTGTTGCGCTCTCATGTTAAAACAGCGGAACGGATTTTGATGAAATTTGCCACATGGGTAGGCAATGGGTCTACCCACAGATATAGATAGACCTAGATAGCGCAAGTATCACGATCTGTATGAAAACCAAGCGTGCCATTTTTTGACTACCTACTATGACGTCACAAGCACTAGAAAACGTTTATTTTATTGTTTCTCCTCGCATTTGTACAGTTTTTACAATTTATAATAGCGTAATTAACCATTTTCAATTTTTTTACTGACTTCCGACAAGCGTGGCACCGATGCAGACTGAGCGCGAAAGTGGCAGCTTACGATTATTGTACGTAAGCTGGGCACGAAAATGGCACGCGAAGTAGTTGCTCTTGCGTTATCTAGGTATGTGCCAAATTTAAGGACATAGGACTTTTCTCCCGATATTCCCACGCATGCTGTGGAATTTTGCTTCAGTTGCGGTCATTTATATTTTATTCCTTCATCCTATAGATCCAGCGAAGAACTAAAACTTCTGGGAAGTAACCATGATATTATTATGTTTAGTTTTGAAGTTATTTAAAAACTCAAGAAAACTCCATAGAAACCATAGAAATGCATTATTTCGTCTCAAATATGTTATTTTCGAATAAAAGGACTGTTATATTAATTAACCAGACCAGTGGTTTTTTTTTTTAATAATCGTAAATGGAAGGAAAAGTCAAGTTATATTAAAAAATAAAAATAATTTGGTTAGTCTCGTTTAACATAGTCGAGAATCACTTGTATTGTATTCTCCATCATTGGGATATTTTCATAATTGAATTGGCAAGGTACCGTCATAATATTAAACGTCTTAAATAGTTCCTTGAGAGATTCGCGGCGACGCGACGTAGATTATAAATGGCTCTGACAGCTCTCTTTTGCAAAATAAAGATCGATTCAATGTCAGCAGCTCAGGCTGCTGACATTGAATCCATCTTTATTTTGTCGAGGGAGTGCCTCCGCTGCCGGCGCCGGCTCCCGAATTGTCTGCCGGCGCCGGTTGCTACTGTCAGCAGCTGTCAGCAAAAAAACATGTAATAAAGCATTCTTTGCATACTGTCAGCAGTATGCAAAGAATGCTTTATTACATGTTTTTTTTAATTACCTACCCCGCCTATCTCCTCCAATATGCCAAATTGCCAACCCCATTTTCCGCTTTTTTTCCAAACTCAGCGCCCGCGCCGGCAGCCAATTCAGCAACCGGCGCCGGCAGACAATTCGGGAGCCGGCGCCGGCAGCGGAGGCACTCCCTATATTTTATATTCATTGTCAAAAAAATAGAAGATCTCTTGTCAAAGTGGCGCCAAACACGACGACACATCAGTCAGCGGCGAACAGTCGGTCTGACCCGCCGCTATAGATGTTTCACATAAAAAAAGGAAAAAGATTTTTTACATGTTTGTAGATGCAACAACTAAATTGTCCCAGATTTTTTAAATGTTTTTTATTTCTTTCGCAGAGGGCATCACTGCTCGCCGATGCTGCTGCAGCGTCGTTGGTACCAGCTGAAGGAGGTCACCAGGTTCAAGTTCTATGACTTCTGGTACGCCTACCGCGGGAACCTCACGAGGATCAACTTTGCTGAGCCCTATAAGCCGTCACTCTTGCAAACTGAGATTGCTAAAAGGTATGTATTTTGTCTACATTATCTTCGACTTGAACGATGGGTTTGTGGCTAAATGACGCACGGGGCGATCGAAGGTTAAGCTACGCCTCCCGCTGTCATTTCATGGATGGGTGACCATCCATTACATATGAGTGAACTCGCAAAAATACTGTTGTTTATTTTATGTTATAGTGTAGATTAGAGTAGGCTATATGTTGTTGTGTTTTATATTTTAAATATTGTGTTTTTATATGTAGGAAATTAGGTAGTTATTATTTTTTAGATGCTATTTTATGTATTACTAGTTTTTTAAGTTTTTCACTGTTTTAAATTGTAGAAAGTTAATTTTAAGACCGCGCTATCGCATTAGATATACACCTGTAATGATAGTGGTCAGGGAAATTTTTATAAATAAATAAAAAATGAAAAATCCCGTTTTGCCTCGGAAAGCACGTTAAGCTGTTGGTCCCGACTGTCATTCAGAAGCCCAAGTCTGATAATCAGTCTTACCAAGGATCGTGTTACCCATTAAATGGGTATAGGAGGTCAGGTAGGCAGTCGCTCCATATAAAATACTGGTATTCAGCTGCATCCGGTTAGACTGGAAGCCAAAAAAAACAATATATAATTTAAATCATTACTTTTCAGTTTCAAACATCTCGTCACTCAGCCGTTCCTCGACTGGGAAGAATTGATAAAACGAAGACTGGTCACGCTGCCCAACGAATTTGTAAGTAAAAAATTAAATAAATCATTTATAACTAGCTGTGCCCGCGACTTCGTTTGCGTGAATGTCAAAAAACAATAATGTGTCGTTTAGAGAAGGTGTATGTACCACTCCTTAATTAAAGAGGAAGAGTATTCCGACCAGGCCAAGTCATCTTGTATCTTGTCAAGATGTCTTGGTGAGAATTGTGACCACAATAGAAACGGGTTTTGTCGACAGAAGAATAGATAAAATGACAGATAAACAATCCCAATCTGTCATTTTGTCTATTCTTCCGTCGACAAAACCCGTTTCTATGGTTATCATGCTACGCGTGCTGGGGTTCTCTACCGATAGATAGATAATGTACCATGAGCAAAACAGACAAGCTAACAACGTCTTTTTTAAACTATGAAATAGTTCGTCATTCCGTGTCGAAAAAGTTATAATATGCTTATCTCTTTCGTTGACTGTGGCTTTTTTTTCTGTCTGAGAAATTATCAAATAACTTCTCCCGCTCTGGGTGGAGCGGGAGGGCATGTCAGACTCTTACTGACTAAAACCCACCCGTGTTCCTTCAGTTGCCTGTGTGTTGTCAGGGGCCACGGAATCCCTTTCGGACTTTCCCGCGACCCCGGCAGGCATCGGCCCTAGCCGACCCCGTCAATTGTGCTGACTCGTTGACTGTGCCTGTCACGCGAACATATCGACCAGAAACTTATCGTTTATAATGTCTTAAATAAGCCAAGAATCGAAGTAATGTACAAATTATTTTAATTCTGGTTTGATTTGGAGAAAATATCAGTCTATAAAATAAATGTAGAAAAACCATCTATATCATATTTTTACGCCTTGTATATAAAAAAAAAATTAAACGGGAATAAGGTTTTCTCGTTATAAAGATTGTTCTGCAGTATAAAGCATTGATAACATATTTCAGGAAAGCAGAATGAAAGAAAGGGCTGCTCTTAGGAGACCTATACCTAAACCAACTGAAGGTGAGTGGAATTCAATCATTATGACGTCACTATCGCAATTTTATCATTTCAGCCGAAAGACGTCCACTGCTGGACATAGGCCTATCGCAATTTGACACACTGAAACTGGAATCTATTACAAGATAGAATAATTTAAAATAATTTAAATACTTGCATAGAACATTGATCCGTAACGTAATATAAATAAAAACTTTTTACAAAAAAATAACAACCGACTTCCGAAAAACACTACAAAGTGAAAAATAACTTTAATTTCGGAAGTCGGTGTCTTTGGTTTTGAATTTTCGTTTTTTGTCACCGACTTCCGAAATTAAAGTTATTTTTCACTTTGTAGTGTTTTTTGGAAGTCGGTTGTTATTTTTTTGTAAAAAGTTTTTATTTTTCACTTTTTAGGTGTGGTACCTACCCCACACAAATTCGAAAACCACTACCTGCTATGTAAATAACAGTGACAGGAACTTATCATATCATCCACATACTAAGTGGGAAAAAGTACGTATTATTGAAGCTAACTCAAAAACTATCAAAGCAAAGTTAATAAAATTTATATGGGACCTCTTCGATAGCATACTCTTTCAAACAAAAAAAGAATTTTCAAAATCGGTCCACAATTGGCGGAGAAATCGGAGGACATACATAAAAAAAAAAAACAAACATACGCGACGAACATATAACCTCCTCCTTTTTGGAAGTCGGTTAAAAAGAGCACAATCGCGTTTACAAAAATGAGATGTCGGTAACGGTGTCGCGAGTTCAATTGTTTTTTCCCATCTCAAAAATGCCCAACGCGCCTAAAGAGGTTTTTACTTAAAAAAAATCGCCTGTAGAACTCTGGCCACACTGAAGTCAATCTCGCGTACGTCGGTCGTTTAAATTACGAGGAAGTTACGCGGCTATCCGCGCCAGTTTGAACATCTCCTTACACGTTAGTTGACACAGTCGGTGCGAGCGAATTTCGTTCAGCAATTCCGCGCATGATTCGCTTCAGGTTGGCCAAAGTTTATGAAGGTTTATCCTAAAAGTTGGCAACGTCGTAAATAGCTGTCAAATATTTACCTGTTTTGATTAATTTAGCAATATTACTGTATGGAATTAAGAAATGTGGCTAACTAGGGAACATAAAATATTGATTATGAAATCCAATAATTAAAATGTGATTAAAATCGTAATACCGAATATTTAGTTTTAGATGTAAAAAAAGTATTTGGAAACTTTCCAAATGCCTTTTTTACACCTAAAATTGTTACAACATCAAATTCAGTGTTATAATTGCAATTCATTATTAATATTCTAGGGAACTAGTTATCCACATTTGTTATTTCCATACAGTAATATTGGCAAATTAATCAAAACAGCGAAATATTTGACATCTATTTGCGACGTTGCCCACTTTCAGAATAAACGCTCTTAATATTGTAATATCCAGTTACATTTTTATTTATAGTTCATTCATTAATTCATCCCTGAATTTCAACACCCCTAATTTCTTATTTTTAATCTTCAGATGTACCAGATTTAGTGATGATAGAACCAAAAATAGATACAATAGATCTTAGGCTTGAACCAGACGATAACGTGACAGAAGATAATAAGCAAGATGAAGAAGAAGAAGTAGTGGTACCACCCTTAGTAAGGATAAAGCAGGAACCTCAAGATGACATGGAAGTTGACGAAACACAGATACAACCTCCAAAGAAATCCATATACGAAGTGGTTTTAGAATCAACGGCTTTAGAAAACGAACAATTGGACAGCATGGATGCTGGAGACTTTGACCTTGAAAATGATGAAGAAGTTGAAGAAACAGTCAGAGACGAGGAAGAATCATTGATGCCACAAATAGCTAACGTGTTCGGTAATGTCAGTGATACCAGCGTACTCGCTAACATAGAGGAGGGTAAAGTCTATGGTAACGCTGAAAATACAGAAGTCCGTGGTACTGTTGACGATACAAGTGTAGTTAACGTTGACGATGATAATGTCTGTAACGATAAAAATACCGGTGTTAGTGAGGAGACAATTGTACTTGATGATGTTGAGGATAGTGTCCGTGGTAATGATAAAGACACAGATGATTGCGGTATTGTTGATGATGACAGTGTGCGTGGTAATGAAAAAGAAAGCGATGCTTGCGATAATGTTGACGAAAATAGTGCCCGAAATAACGACGCAGTTATCGAAGTCAGTAGCGATGATAAAGAAGCCGATGTTTGTGATATTGCCGAAAATGTTAGCGAGAATGTTGGTGAATTAAGTCCAGATGGTGGTGTACCTGATGAGATCAATGAAATCAGTGATGATGACGATATCTCTGGTAATGTTCATGCTACCAATGATATCGGTAATCTTGACGAAGCCAGTGTAACCGGTAACGTTAGAGAAACCAGCATAAACGGTAACGTTGACGAAAGTAATGTTTTTGGTAAAGTTACCTGTAACGTAATTAAAACCAGTGTAACTGGTACCGACGAAGTTATTGGTAACGTAGATGAAACCAATGTCACCAGTGAGGCGAAAGTTGTCAGTACCGCAGTTGAGATTAGTGTAAGCGGTAACGTCGAAGTTATCGGTAACGATGACGAAGCCAGTGTCACCGCTAACGTGGAAGACACAAGTGAACACGTAGCCAGTGAAAATGTCGCCGTTTTAAATGTTCAAACCACTTATCCTACTATCTTTGCCGCTTTAAATGCTAAAGTACCTAATCCAACAGCTACCAATACAGCAGAGGTAATTAAAGACATAGAAATAATAGAAACTATTTCAGATCCAGTTGTAATTACTGATTCAGACGAAGACGATGACAATATTGTAGATGACCTCGTCATTAATAAGACCGCACCTAAAAGTACTGAAGGAGATATAATCGTACCAAAAGATCAACCAATGGATGTAGATTCAACTCCTGAAGTTTTAGAAATTTCATTTAAAGAGCCTTTAAAAGTAAAAAACGTAATTGAAGATGCTGTCAACACTGAAGATAATGTTGAGAAGAAAGTGGAAATAGATATTAAACCAGATATAAAAAGTTTCAAGTTCGGGGAACTGCCCAATGATATTAGTTTTGCAGATGAAGGGATTGAGTTTGTTGACGATGGCATTGTTTATGTTGATGAAGATGGTCATACTGGTGAGTGGCTTTTTATTAATTAAAACTGGCTGAACCGACACATGTTGTCCTGTTCAAACAGTAGTTCTTATAAAAATTCGATAGGAAAAAAGACTTTCAGTTTTTCCCATTTTTTGTAATTTTCCGGGAAGCTTTAAAATTTTTTATTTCCCTAGAAATCTTATTTGGATTATTACAAACATTTTAAAACAAAAAAAATGCCAAATTGGTGCAGCCTTTCTCAAGTGATGTGCTTAGCAACGAACAGCATTTAATTTATATTTATATAGATAGGCTTGTTGTACTTTTAGATGAGCTCCAACTGTCTACTGACCTGGAAAATAATATCATTAAAATTCTGATCCATTTTCCAATTTATCTGGCAGATAGTGCCTATGTTGACTCTAACCCCGGATTCTAACCAAAATTATCGGTCGCGCGAATACGCGACCTATAATTAAAATTTTTAACGAAATTAAAAACACCGGAAGGCGCCCCCTGCCGGTGTGACCACGCGTTCGGGTTCGCCGAAAAATATAAACGCGACGATAACATGTTCTCACGGTGATGGTTTAGGTTAGGTTAGGCCGAAATTTTCTCTACAAGAAGCAGCTACAATGAACTATCGTCGCGATAATTTATATGTATTTTTAAAATAATATTCCGAAGATACAATTAATTCGTCACGATTTAATGGTGTCTAGGAGCTAAACAATTTTTCATGTTAACAAACTTGTTATCATTATTTCAGAAACAAAAATCAAATGTGAAGAAGAAGACGAAGATGAAGATACTCCAAAAATAGATGCAAAGCTGCTGATGTGCCCCATCGTATACACAACCAGGTTAGATGACATGGGCCTGTTCCACACACAGACTAATCACATACACATTAATGATAAACGTTTATTAGACGCCATTACTAAGAAAAGCAAACCAATTAAAAAGGAACCAGAAAATGATAGCAAGGAAACAATTGAAAATGTAACGGTAAACTATAGCGGTGAAAACATTGAAAGTGTAACAGTAAATGATAGTAGAAAAACAATTGAATATGTCCAAAAAATTGTCGATGAAAATGTTTTAGTCAAAAATAGTATTATTATAATTAAAAAAGAACCGGAAAATGTTAAAAGTGACACAATTGAAGATGGCCCAAAACATAATATTGTACCAATTGAAGATGTACCAAAAGATAATGTTGTACCTGTTGAATATCAACCAGAAAATGATAATAACGTAACATCTGATGACGATGATTGTGAGGAAAATGTTATAGATGAAAGCCAAAAAGTCAAACCAACTAGCCACTTATTACAAAAACCGCGAAGTCGCAGATACCATCCTATACAGTTGTGTAAAAACCCTGATTTTAACACTAGACTAAAGAGGTTAAGCGTAGGATTCTTTGGCTCACCGCGTAACCGGGTACTGATCAAATCTTGCAAGCCCTTGACTATTGACCTAAGTAAAGCTTTCGAGTCTAAACTTGTCTCCGGAACGCTATATCTTAAACCCGTTGATCACAACATTGTAACGAAAGTTATAGATGATTCAGAAAGCCACAACGTTTCAGTAGTCCCCTCGGCCATGCCCGCTCAAAGCCTTATAGACAACTCAAAAGTCGCAGATATTCTTCCTATGTTACGACGATGTTTGGAAGCTTCAAAACAACCTGAAGATGTAGGTCCAACGAGTGAGAGAAATAAAATAATAAACCTACCAGATATCACAGAGATACGTCGCATCAACCAACGACTTCTTACTGCGGAAGTTACACCTATCCAAGTTCAGAATAATCAGCCGCAAGTACCAGTCACTATCGTAACATCTTCAAACACTCCGACTTACCATGCTCAAAAAATCATAACGATCGCGGATACTGACACAGATTTACGATCGATAGTATCAGAAGCGACCGATGCTAGAGGTCCTCCTAAATTACTTGACATTACAGACGACGTGCCTGCTAAAAAGACCACTGAATATTATTCTGGAAAATATAATGATGGCTTCAGAGCTCGGCTCCCACTACCTGGTCGACCACCGAGAATGATGAATGGGAAAAGAATTATTCCGCCCAAACCGGTGGTATGGAAGCCGAGGCAATTCAGACCTGAAATACCCTGGCTTTCAAAAAATTACGAAGCAAACATTAATTCTAAAAAGTTGGAGGACACGCTGTTAACTTTAGATGCTCTCAACAAAATGTTATTTCTATTAACTGATCAACTAGAACCGGAAGCAGTTGCTGCAAAAAAGCCGAAGCCTAGAAAGAAGCGCAAAAGCAGCGATCAGCAGACGAAACAACGAGGTCGGCCCAAGTCAAATCCTAATGATTCCCGTTACATGGTAATACTTAAGAAATCAGATGAAGCAGATGAAGAGCTAAATAGCTCTCCGGAAGCTTCATCAAAGTGCCAGAAGCCCAAATTTAATATAAAATCCGCAACGAACTATCCACCTGATAAAGATAAAACTGTTCCAGTAACTGAACAGCCTAAAAAGAAGATTAAATATTGTTGTTGGGCGCGACAAAGAATGCTACAGTTGTTATTTTGTAGGGTAAATATACCGCCGCACGGTTGTCGGAAAGTATGTGTGTGTTGTTGTAGCAATTTGTTAAAAGATTATGTTTTGCAAGACCAGAAATCAAAAAACCCAGAATTGGAATTAATCAAAGCAACATATAATATATCAGGTCTAGATGAAGTAAGTGTGGTAAGTGAACGGAGTATTAGCTCTGAATCTTTTGAAGCTGGTGTCGAAAATCCTGTTCAAACTGCTGTGGAAATTCAAGCTCAAGTTCCTGATGTAGAAACAGACCACGTTTCTGATGTAGAAACAGTCCAAAGTTCTGGTGCGGGAACGGTCCCAGTTACTGAAGATACAACAGTTATAGATGTAGATGCCACTAATACTGAATCGACTACTAATACTACTACTGAAAATGAACCTATAGATATTGAGGCTATGGATACAGAAGGCGATGTTCCTATACCGGCTTGTGAAGTATTTGTTACAACTACTGCAGAAGAGGAGAAACTAGCGGCGCGGGGACTAGAGGCCCCCGTTAACGTGACTGCTAAACGTACATTGGTGGCTGTTCCAATTTTAAAAAATCACCACGATACATCATGTGTGACACCAGAAGTAGGTAAACCAGCGTATCGATACACACATTGTATTAGTTCTGACAATCAATCTGGAGGTGTTATATTAAATGCTATAAAGACTCCCAGTACAGCGATTACCCAGACTGTCACTTCTCCGCCTAGTTTAAAACAATTTTTGGCGCTTAAGAAGTCTAAGGCACCCAATAGATTTAAAACAAATTTGCCTCTGCCGCCAATCTCGAGTAAACCTTTCGTGCCACCAAAACATTTCAAAGAAAAGATGATATTCTTAAATAGCAAACAAATTTCCGAAAAGCCGTCAAAAAGTCCAGTATTTTTGGGGAAGAACAAAATATTGCTGACCACGATAAAGTTTCCGCCTAATTTGAAATTATTTGAGGATGCGAAATTAGCTTTACGCTCGTCACTTAAATTACCGAACGGTGTGCGTTTAGTATTATTGTCTAATGGGTCAATGGCATACAAAATAGACCAAAATGTTTCGGTAAACGCAACGGAGCTGACAGAGATGCCAGCGATCATTGCAGCCGTACAGGCACACATGGACACACACGCCGCACAGGACGATGCATTGAAGAAACAAAAAGGTTTCAAGGAAAGCGAAGTTGTTGATCTTATTGACGATGACGATGAATCTGCATCTAATGTTAACGATAATGAAAATAACGAAACCCCGCTAGTGACTGAAGTTCAAACTACTGAGGAAACTTTAACAATAAATAGTAACAATTCTCCTGATGTTAGTCATAATTCACAAATGAATAGGTTTAATGAAGCAGAAGAAAATCGCATTGATTCAAATATCAACAGTAATGTCATGGAGACAGAAAGTAATCAAACCGAGAGTGCCGACCAATATATTGTTACTAAAATTCAAGAGAATGTGCAAGAGTCAAGTCAAAATGAAACGCTTTCAGCATCAACAGAACAAGTACAAGATCAGAGTGACCCAGCTACTCAGACAGTAAGTGCTGAAAAAGATGATCAGCCTAAACCCTCAAGCCAGACTGGAAGTATTGATGTACACGAAGTATCATCAGAACCACCACAAAATCAGTCTGACTCAGCAGGTCAGACAGTAAGTGCTGAAAAAGATGATCAGCCTAAACCCTGCCAGACTGGAAGTACTGATGCACGTGAAGTATCATCAGAACAAGCACAAAATCAGTCTAACCTAACCAGTCTGACAGTAACCGCTGAAAAAGACGATCAATCTAAACCTCCAAGCCAGACTGGAAATAGTGATATACATGAAGTATCATCAGAACAAGCACAAAATCAGTCTGACCCGACAAGTCAGACAGTAAGTGCTGAAAAAGATGACCAGCCTAAACCCTCAAACCAGACTGGAAGTACCGATGTACACGAAGTATCATCAGAACAAGCACAAAATCAGTCTGACCCAACAAGTCAGATAGTAAGCGCTGAAAAAGACGATCAATCTAAACCCCCAAGCCAGACTGGAAGTATTGATGCACATGAAGTATCATCAGAACAAGATCAGTCTGAACCATCAGGTCAGAACTGTAGTATCAAAAAAACAGCAACACAAAACGTTAATTCTGAAACACCCGAAGAAAGCACAAGTGAGCCCAGCAGACCGAAACCTAAAAATATACTATCGGACTTGATGGAAATGTCCGGCATATTTGATGAAGACATGACATCTGAAATAGAAGAAACCCAACCGGCAGAAACACATGCTGCACAATCGACTGAACAGGTTGTATTAACGCAAGCCTCCTTGGGGGCTTTACCTTTACTGGCACCCGAGGTTGAGGAACCATCTGAATTAGCGCCCATCACCGAAGGGACAACTATAACGCGGCCAATTTTGATACCAGCAAACTACAACAGTACCAATCCTCTAGTTCCGAAATTACGATCACCTCTTGGCGAGCTATCACCAATCACTTCGTTGTACGAATTGAAATACGCGTGCGATAATAAAGGAGTATTCTTTAAATTGGATTTCGAAAGTGGATTCCTTGTACCCATAAATGTTTGCATGAAACCAGTACAAAAATCACTACAACCGCCAAAAGGAACGACGCCACTGAACGCTATCCCGAAATCAGTAATCGATCTAACTGAGGATGACGATAAACCAGAACAGATAATTACAGAATCACATACTTCACCCAGCAAAAGGTCGCTCTTACGCGTCAATCATTTGCCTACTGACGGTTTTGATAGCCCAGTGAAACCGGTGAAAATGTTCAAAGCTCTGAATCCTAGTATTTTACAACGATTAAACCAAAATAAACTTCATCTAAAACGTAAGAATTCTTTGTTGTATAAGACTGACTTAGACCACGGACAAAAGCGCAAGCAATTTTTGAGGAAAATTAATGTGAACGCTGACTCAGACGCCGTTTTAGACTACGTACAACCCGGTGGCCCAGTGCCTGTGAGGCGATACGTTAAGAAAATTAAGGTGAAGCGAAATTCTATCAATATGTTCAAAGTTACGGATGAAGCAGACGAGCCGACTCCAACGACATCACGTACAGAACCTTACAAAGAATTTGCTACTACTATTTTGTCAGATGATAATTCTTCTGACGATGAACCGCTAGCCAAGATTGCGAAAAGGAAACATGAAAACAAGAATACGCCCGAAGAAAACACGAACGCGCCCGAATCAGTAACAAAGAAGATTGAACTAGAATTGCCAGCAGCTGACGTACAACCAGAAGCGCCAGTTGAAAACCAAAATGGATCAGAATCACCAGCGCCTGGCGTAGAACAAGCTTTTATGGGTGTCGATGACAATGATGTAGTAGAACCGGAAACGCCTGTTCAAAAGCAAACTGAATCGGAATTACCAGCGTCTGAATTCGAAACTTTTTATATGAGTGACGATGACAATGAGTCAATAGACCTGGAAGCGACATTTGGGTTTGAGAGTAACGAAGAGGAGGAGGAGGAGGATTGTTGTATATTAGGTGTGTGATTGTTCGTCTTGCACCCTAAATTGGGCAAAGTATTTTTAACCCACAGCTTGCCTATGACGGTATCCTACTAATATTATAAACTAGCTTTTGCCAAATTATCCCACGGGAACGTGCTGCCTGGATAAAAAGTATCCTGTGTTAATCTAGGTTATAAACTATCTGTGCGCCAAATTTCATTTAAATCTGTTCGGTAGTTTTTCTAATTGCGTAATACACGATCAATCACATTTTGTTTCGATTTGAAACGGATTGCTAATCCATTGCTTCATAAGTTGGAGAAAAATCTGCTCAACAACGTAAATAACGCAATGAATTTTGTTGAACTGTCAAAATGAAACGAATTTGTCATAATCGTTTACGAAATAAGTTACGCTATTAGGGTACTCGATTAACACAGGATACTTTTTTCCTGGTAGTAGGTACGTCCCCGTTGGGTAATTTCCGACCTAGTAAAAGCTCAAGATTCAATAAAACATAATAGATAGGGATTTGATTTACCCGGACAAAAACAAAAATAAATCTTGATCTATTTAGTGATCTAAACCTGGCGTATTTAATTGGTTAGTGATTTTATTAATTGACTGTATAGTAGGATAGTGTTTATATTTTCATCTTATCTTGTGTTTTTAAGGAATAATAGTAGATTATTATACGAGGGGCTAAAATAACCCATTCTATCGAGGGGAGTAAATAAAAACCCGAGTTAAAATGGGTTGTAACGCCGTTTGTTACACTCTGCTTTTCACTACGATTGCGAGAAAATAAAATAATCCAATACAATAAATAAATTATTTTATTTAAAAAAAAAATGTAGGTACAATTTGTTCAATCTGAATTTTTAAGGAAAGTTTTTATCCCGGTATGCGGTAGAAAAAGCTAGTTTTACATAAGAATAAAGACTTTCGTTTTTGTAGGCTTGTTGGTTACAAACAAAAATTACTTTTCCCCTAGAGCAAGATTTGTATTTTTTTTCCTCGCTCTGGTACGCTGCAATGACGGGGTTTTTTGAGCAAGAGGAGTGAAAAAGTATTTCAGTTCTATGTAAAGTAAACAATAATGTAGCTCAACGTGTATTTTATTTTGAAATTGGATATTATGTTATAGTACTTTTACGATACAAGATTTTTTTGTTACCTTATTTTTGTTAAGTATAAATGTTAAGCTTGTAGTTCTGTTCAATGCTTTCACATTTTTATTTTATTTATTAAAATCTTAAACTATGCCAATACTTCATCACAATCATCACATATATTTTAAGAAGCGTCCGCACCACTTTTTAAAATAAAGCTAAAAATATTTGTAGTTTGATATGAAAATTTATAACACAAACATTTGGTGTGGCTTTTCAGAAACCGAATGTTAATAGTAGAATAAATAAATGTATATTATTACTTAAGTAGGTAGGTACCTAAAATTCTTTATTGTGCATATTTTCTATGAAAATATTGCAGTCTTCTTGTTCATTGAAATGAGACATTACAGTTTGTGTTATTATGTATACTATTTCTTAATTAGGTAAGACAGTAGCAGTAGTACGTAGTAGTACTCATCAAATCATAAAAACTAAGTAAGTAATGTGATAAACCTACATTTAAGAGCGAGTTTTTAAGTTAGTTTTTTGTTTGAGGCCCGCGCCATTAAACATTGGGTAAAATTAATACTATTGTTGTTACACCGTACGCCCAGTTACGTAATGAAGATGTTATAGTACTCGCATTATGAACTGAGTCGTCGGGCCATAAATGTTATCGATAGTTCACTACCTGCTCCATAAACTCCGTAAGTGCGAGCGCGACAGACAATAACAATGATTTATGCCCGGCGACTCAGTTCTTAAAGAACCTATAGTGATCCACCTGGCAGAATTTCAGCCTAGAGGTGCGGTTCTACAAGCAATTAAAATTGGGCAATTCTTCGCAATTTATAAATGTCGCAGGGATATTGTCAAACCATTGGTATAATAATTTCACTAGTGAAATTAACTTTGTCCATCGCCTCCGGACTTTTTTTAGCGTTATTGTAATTTTACGGGAACGCTGTAGTGATTTTATAATAACTCTAGGTATATTATGAGTCAAGTTTGTAGTGGGGTTTCAATTTCACTAGTGAAATTATAATATCACTGGTTTGACAATATCCCTGCGACATATACAATCTTAGAATTGCTGAAAATTGCTTGGTGTTGAGTTGAGATGCGTCACAATTGGCAAGAATTGCGCAATTTAGTTGCCCGTACATCAGATGTTAAGGGATAACAATTATGCTAACTTGTACTGGCTGTGAAATGCAAAACCTCTAGTTTGTTGACGCATTTTCAACCGATAGACTGTTACAACAGTTGTCTGTGTATTTAATTAAAAATCACAATTTGATGTAAATTGACTAGAATTAAGTAAGTTAAAAAGCTGTTTCTTTAAATATACGTTTCATAGTTATTCCTATAGAGTGAGGTGTATGATTATATTAATATTTAAAGTTAATAATGAAACAGTATTGTATATTTGGACTTTTCTGAATAGCAATTTTATCCTGATATATGCGCGATGTTTAATCTGTGCGATGTAATCCATGGATCTTCTGTGATATTATTTTAGGATAGGCATAGTACTAAATGTTATAAGGTGTTTGAAATAAATATTCTTGTCGATTGCACAGTGTGAAAATTAACTTTAGGGTGCGCGTCCTAATCAAAAGCCGAAAGGCGCCCTCTGTCGGCGTGACCACGAGTTCGCTTTCTATTAGGACGCGGAGTAATGCGATATTGGTGAAACCTGATATTTTCTGGCAAATCTGTGTTAATTTGATTCCTGGTGTATAATTATTAAATAGTCTGCACTGTCGTGACTTCTAAATGTAAGAATTGTACAGCGATACTCAGCTTTGGGTCTGCATAGCCGACCCTTCAAGGCGTTAAGATTCTACACGAGTTCCAAGTTCCATTAATACTTATGTGTAGTTACCAAACGAGCAAGTTTATGCTGGTTATTTTTACTTGCAGGATAGATATTAGATAGTAAATAAATGAAGGGCCAGAAAAGAAAAAAGGTTGAGCATCGCTAATTAAAACAGGCAGGCCTGACCGCATTGCATCACATTAAATCCAACGATTTAAAATGTCTTTAAACTGGTGTTAATTTTATGTGTTAATAAATAATTATGGAAGTGATATCTGTGTTTTAGTTCATTTCCTTGAATTCTATTTTATACAAGCTGACACAATACCGGAAAATTTAAAAAAATATCCCATCCATACAAACGTACCTAATATAAACATTTTAAAACAAAAAAAAATTGGCAATTTTTTGGTCCAGCCGTCCTCAAGTGATGCGCTTACCAACTAACAACATTTCATTTTTATTTATACAGCGTGTAAAAAAAGAACCCTGTCCAATCCGTAAGGTTATTGTTAATCATACTGAGAGGCTATTTATGTGGTAATTTTCTGGAACACAGGAAAAACCAAAACGGCGAATATTTTTTCAATGGGGAGTTTGCGTAACTTATTTTCGAAAACGATTATGATTTTTTTTTCATTTTGACAGGTCAACAACATCCATTGCGTTATTTACGTTGTTGAGCAGATTTTTTTTCCAACTTATGAAGCAATGGATTAGCAATTTGTTTCAAATCGAAATTAATTCTGATTGAACGTGTATTACGCAATTAGGGTACGGGTTATTTACATGGGGCGCGGGTGGCTTTCGTTTAGCGGGTGTCTACAAGTCATAACCTAAGACCCCTGTTGAAAATTTACCATTTTTTTATGGAATTGGGATAATTTCGGTATGGTACTAAAAACGTGAATTTTTAATAGCAATAAATTTTTATTTTCAATAATAATATTTTTTTTATTACTTTTAGGGTTCCGTACCTCAAAAGGAAAAAACGGAACCCTTATAGGATCACTCGTGTGTCTGTCTGTCTGTCTGTCGGTCTGTCTGTCTGTCCGTCTATCACAGCCAATTTACTCCGAATCCAATGGACCGATTAAGTTAAAATTTGGTACACATATGTATTTCTGTGACCCAAACACGAATAAGTAGGTAACGTAAATAAATTAATTTTGAATATAGGGGTCACTTTTGGGGCGCAAACAAGAAAATTAAAAAAAAAAGTTTTGCTAACAGTACCGTGTGACATATCAAATAAAAGAACTTGTTGCGAGGATCTTAAATATATTTTTTATATAATTTTAAAATAAACACTTTTAAAGATATTTAATAAATTCAATGAAAATTGACCATTCCCCCCCCCCTTATCTCCGAAACTAATGGACCAAAAATTTTGAAAAAAATACATAGTGTGGCTCTTTACTCATAGATTACAGGAAAACCTATAAGAAGTCCATGGTCTTAAAATAACATGGTAAATCTCTCATATTGTGCGTACAAACTTACATTTTGTCGCTCGGCAGCCAATAGGCCCATCTCTCTAGCTACTATAATATCAAAAGTGTTTGACCGTCTGCTTAATACACAAATAAATAAAACTGTAAATGTTCATGAAAACCAATTCGGGTTTCGGCGTGGTTTGTCAACAGAAAGTGCAGTGTTGTGTCTTGAGCATACTATCACATACTTACTATACACAGCGTGGGACGCCGATTAATGCTAACTTCCTCGATTTGTTCAAGGCTTCTGATCTGATTGCTTATGACGTATTGTGGAGAAAGATGGAGAAGGATAGGTTGCCAACGGAGCTTATAAACATCTTTAAATAGTGATATGGTAACCAGATCAAAAGTGTACGATGGGCTCGAACTTTTTCCAGGCCATACAGGTTGGAATGCGGGTGAGGCAGGATTGGCGAGCTCAGCAGCACCAGAGTGGGTTGCTATATAGATGGTATTTGTGTAAATAATATTAGCTATGCAGATGATATAGTGCTTCTGAGCGCGTCAATCTGTAGTCTCAGAAAGTAATTGGTCGCCAAATGTGAGCAGTATGCCAAAACAAATGGGTTTATGTATAACTCCAATAAGTCGGAGATCATGGTCTTTGAGGCTGGGGGTAGACCGGGTTATGTACCACCTGTATTACTCAATGGGACTCCACTACAAAGAGTATTTACGTTTAAATATCTGGGTCATATATTGACCCCTGACCTCAATGACGGACTCGATATTGAGCGGGAACCTCTGAGATTGTTTCGGCCTTTCTTCTCAGAGTAGTCAGATAGGAAACGCCGACCTCATCTAGTTTTAAAATATGATTGACGTGTAAAAGTGTTTGTACAAACCTACTTACAGAAATAAAATCATTTATCATTTATCAACGAAGGGCGTTGTCGGTAAGGGCAAACATGCTGGCTCGCAGGTTTGCACGCTGCTCACTTAAAAAGTCAAAATTACTCTGTTTCGAGCTTATTGTACAACGTTTTACACGTGCAACCAGTGGGCTAGATATACCCAAAGGTCGTGCAACGCCTTTCGTGTCCAATACAATAACGCTTTCAGGGTATTGGTGGGGCTGCCCCGTTTTTGTAGCGCATCGGGAATATTCGCGGACGTACATATTAATTGCTTTTACGCAACGATGCGAATGATGTGTGCATCCCTGGTGCGCAGAGTGCGGGCCAGCTCCAAGAATATCCTGAAAAAAGATCGCTAGCAGGCTGGATTGCATGTACATCAATCACTGCAGTGCCATCTCTCATGGGGTGAAATAAATTTAAACTAGATTACGTGGGGCACTCAGAAAGTTTTGTGATACTAGAAAAAAATATACTACAGGTTATATATTTTTTTATTATGTCTTTTCAAAGAACTCTCCATTGGCGTTTATACACAGTTTTATACGTCAAAACCAATTTTCATAACACATTTTCCAGTTCGCATCAGACACCTCTGCAATCTCCTTCTCAAATGCAGCCAGTGCATCTTCAGGTGATGAAAACTGTTTTCCTTTGAGTTGATTTTTTATTTTGGGGAACAAGAAAAAGTCGCACGGAGCCAAATCGGGACTGTAAGGAGGATGACCTATAAATTTGACCGGTGTGCTGTCCAGAAAGTCCCTTGTTTTGAGTGCCGAGTGAGCCAGCGCGTTGTCGTGGTGAAGCAGTAGTCCACGGAGGCCAGTGTTCGGTCGCTTGCTGCTTGCAGTAGTAAAAACTTCTGGCAAACATTTGGTAACATACCATTCAGCATTGATACTCCTTTGATCTCGTCAGGGTACTGACACCAGATAAACCGGCAAAAAAAACCTTGCGATCAAAATTTTGCCTGCACTTCTGGCTCGCTTCACTTTGGTAGGCGTTGGTTTATTTTGAACCAGCCACACGGTCGACTGACGCTTCATTTCTGGATCATATTGATAAATTCAAGATTCATCACCCGTAATGATATCTTAAACGCGCCGAGACGAGCCTGCTACAAATTTTGCTATCATGTCTCGTCACCATTCTACCCGAACCTCCTTCTGAGCCTGTGTTAGATTTTACGGTACCAGCGTGAAACTATCTTCCATAACCGAAGATACCTGTGTAGAATTTCGCCTATTTTCTTGAATTAAATTTTTCACAGCCAGCACGTTTTGTTATGTAACAACCGTCATAGGGCGGTCACTTCTTTCTTTGTCCGCCAAAATTACTCGACCACCCATAAATTCGTTGAACCAGCGGAAAACAGCGCTTTAGAAAGGCTTTTTTCTATGAACACCATTCGAAGTCTTTCAAACTATTCTTCTGGTTTTGGTCGACATTTGAAATCGTACAAAATCATCGCGCGAAAATGTTCTCGTTGTAAATCCAGTTTTCAGTAAGACAGAGTATTTTGATTTTGCTCGTAAAAAATGTGGAGGGAATTTCGAATTTGGAATGTTACGTTTTTTTGTAATAAATAGTCATAGTTTTAATTGACATGACAAAACCAGCCAGTATACTATAGACAAAAACTGTTAGTCGCAAAACTTTCTAAGTGACCTGGTAAAATAAGTTAACATAGTTCATAAGTTTACTAACACAATGAGTCCTTGTTACTTGAATAAAGAAAAATATCTGGATGACCATTTTTTTTTAACTACGTTTTCTAAAAATGAAACCTAGCTAGATCGATTTATCGCTCCCGAAACTCCCTGCATACTAAATTTAATAAAAATTCTTGGAGCCGTTTCCGAGATTCAGATTAAATATACGTATATACAAGAATTGTTCGTTTAAAGGTAGTAGATTTAGATTATTATTATATTAATACCGCGAATGTGAATTTTTTACAAAAATCAGATTTTTGTTTTATTTCATTCAATACGTTCAAACAAGTGATCCTGCAATTAAAAAAAAACGTAAAAGTGTCACATTCGCGGTATTGGATGCCGAGCGACGATTTGCATTTGGAATGTATGAGAACATGTTTTTCAACTACAATGTTAAGTTTGTTCTTGGGATAAATAAATTCATCTCAACTACGGAACCCTTCATTGTGCGTAGTCCGACACGCACTTGGCCGGTTTTTTTGTTAATAAAAAGTAACCAGCACCTATGTGCACTTTTCGAATCGGACAGGGTTTTTGTAACACTTTGTGTATATGTAATCTGTGACTTTGTATAGCTACATAGATGGCCAATAGGCGCTGGAAAAAAGGAACTAAGAATCCGATTCCCGACACGATTACACAACGACCCCGGGTAGGCTTAAAAGTCGTAAGAGTTTTTTATGCTCTATGCAGGCCATCCAGAACAAACCACCTACCTACCGAGAGAACTGAATTGTGGGAAGAGAAGCATCCACCATCTCCTGACTTCGTTAAACCCCAGGAGCATTTGCCTCCCGGGCGTGATCTGCAGTGGCCTATATGGAAAGCCCTCAATCGATTGCGTACCCAAGTAGGCCGCTGCAAACACAATTTGTCGAAGTGGGGGTTCACTAAACCATCCAACACACATTGCGAGTGCGGTGCTTCTGATCAGACCATGCCCCACTTGCTGGAGTGTGCCCGTTCACCTGCACCTCGGATGACCTTAAGAATGCCACTGATGCCACAATCAACGTGGCCACCTACTGGGCTCATCTATACTTATATTATATATACTTATATTATATATATAGGAAAGATTTGTATTTTTGTATGTAACGAATAAACTTAAAAACTACTGGACCGATTTGAAAAATTCTTTCAGCAATGGATAGCTACATTATCAGCGAGTAACATAGGCTATATTTTATCCCGGTACTCCCACGGGAACGGGAACTACGCGGGTGAAGCCGTGTGACACCCGTTAGTATTATATAAAATAATATATAAAGAAGAGTACCATCGACACGAAAAGATGAATAAGGCCAAAAACGCACCTAGAGGCGTCGCGCGGGCGCGGGTACCCCTAGTATACTGATACTGGCGCTCTTCAAACTGCAACACAGCAAGGCTGCTTGGTGGCAGAAGTAAGTATGGTGGAGAATAAAATGGTGTTTATTTCTGTAAGTAGATCTTTTAAGAAACTTTTTTTTAAACGAGATAGAGTTGACTGACCTCTGAGAAGAAATGCCGAAACTAACTCAGGAGGTCATGGTCTGTTTTACAGTCCAAACATAATTTTTTTAAGCCACCAAGAACAGCCTCGTTAGTCTAGCGGTCGCAAGCGCTATTGCTGAGCAAGAGGGCTTGGGTTCGAAATTCAGGTCTGGCAAGGTGTTATTAGGTTTTTCCTTCTGGAATTTCTCAGTAGCAGCCCGGAGTCAGGATTTGTGCCCGGTTGACGGCAATAGGCTCGCCCCCTATTACATGGGACTTAAACATAACTGGCGAAATGTACCCTGTACTATAGGTACACCTCTGCCTAACCCTGCGAGGATGATGGCGTAATGTTATGTTACATTATATTTTTAGGATATTATGTGAGTCTAACAATGCAGGGCCATGTCAGGGAAGGTTTTGAAGAAAAAGCCATTGCGTCTTTAAGTTGATCTGTCCCGACAGACAGCATGTATGCATCAATCATCGTCTAGCTCAACCCTATTTTAGGGAGCTCAACAACCCGTCACATGACGCCACCAGATCTACAAGAAATTTGCGTAGGCCATATAAAAAATACTCAAAACCGCCAGACAGTCTGTTATAAAGTCATGTATTATATCTAGCCTGCAGACTTCTTTGGACAAGGTAAGCTAGTAGTACAGATAGTGCTATCCACGAAGACGCGCCCCACTCCGAAATTACTGTACTGTAAGCAGTACTTTAATACGGAGCGGAGCGGAATGTGGCGCGTCTTCGTGGATGGCACTGTCTATAGAGTTCAATCATATTATTTTATAACTTCTTCATAATACAACTGGACTTAAAACATAACTGGCGAAATGTGGGTGTACCTGCTACAGGGACACCTCTGCCCAAACCTTCGGGGAAACAAGGCGTGATGTTATGTTATGTTCTTCATAATTATTATTTCTGACGAAAGATGTCCACTACTGGACATTTGCCTCGCCATTATATTGTACGTCATCACATCAGCTGATACTTTACCTCTCACTTCCAGCGAATTCCCGCGACCTCCAAGACCTTTATCACTTCAAAAGAAATTAAAAAGGCCACATAAAATTCAACATACTATATTTAATAATTAAATGAATATTTTATCTCATAGCTACATCGAAGGCGTCGACCACAGCCTTCTCAATCTCCTTGTGAACTTGATTGACCTCTGCTTGTGTGAGCGTTCGCTCTAAATGTCTGTATACTATGCTGTAACACAGACTCTGCTTCTTTGTCTTGGGGTGAACAAACTTGTCCTTAAGTCTCACCTGAAAAATAAATATAAATAAGTATGAAGCTAAATAGCTCTGGGAATAATAATAGTTCTCCAGACCGTATTTTGGCCATGGCGGCCAATCTTAACGGAGACTAGCCTTCGGCGCGGGAGATATTAAAGTGCACCAGTGTGTGCGCAGACACAGGTGTACTCTCTCTTCCCTCTCCCTCACTCTCATAGTCCGATGGAACGGCAAACCGACACGACCGAAGAGAAGATTAGGCGAAGGACCAACGGCTTATCGTACTTTCCGAGGCACGGGGGTATCACACTGCCAACTTCCAAACGCTGTTATTGAGAAATTCTTAATGGAAAACCCCAATAACACTGCCTGACGTGGGAATCGAATCCACAACCCCACGCTCAGCAGTTGCACTTGTAACCACGAGACCAACGGGGCAGTCGGGGCAGCTCTAGAAATACAAGGGGCTAAACCAGCCTATGGGTGTCTTAAATGGTGACTAAAGGACACTCAAAATATTATGTTGAGTATGGGCACTGTGGGTCTAATATAATATTGCACGATCCTCCACTGCTTGTTGCATACACATTTCAAATGTTTGTATAGAAATATGTTCATCATGCTTATGACATGTTCAGTTGAAAAAAGAGACAAGTAAGCCAAGAACAGGAGAAAGAATGCTGTTGGTAGTTTTGGTCCGTTATTTTTTGATCATACTGAGAGAGGATCCTTTTTTGGCTCCCACAGATTTCTTTTTTTTCGATTGTTTGTTTGTTCCATTTTTATTTTTTGTATTGTATTTATTTGTATTTATTTTTTATTTTGTATTTCCTGTGCATGTCCCAAATAAATTATTTTTCTTTTTTTATCTTATTTGGAAATTAATGACTTATGCCGCCAAACATAAATTATCAGTGTTTGACCCTAGAAACACGCTTAACTCTACATAGATGTCTAATTCATCTATGTAGAGGTCACAAAGGTGAGGTAAGAATAATAACAAACCTGTTCAATAATATCACCTCCAATATCTCTAACTAAATCATAGAAGTCATTGCTCATGAATGTATCTATTGTCAAGTTCTCAGGCAACCAAAATGACATGTCATTCGTACATTGAGGATACGACGATACAGGCTTATACGTAATCCTTGCATTTAAGTCAACATTCTCAAACTGTGTCAAAAACCCTGAGTCTGTACTCCACATTAACCGGATATCAGGAATTTTGTATAATGCCATTGCCAGTCGCTCTAAGCCAAGACCGAATGCATATGCTATAGTGTTTGAAGGTCCTGCATTGATTAAAATCTCATTTCTAACTATGCCGCAGCCTAAGATTTCCATCCATTTGTTTCCATAGAATATTTCAAGTTCCCATGAAGGATGAGTAAAAGGGAAGTACTCTTCAATCCATCTGTATTTTATGCTGTCACCAAATAACACTTTTGTTAGACCAATGAGGTGCGTTTTCAATTGTGTCTCCATTAATTTCGTAGCTTCTAAAGTATGACAGCTCTGTTTCGTCGGGTCATCAATTGAGTTGGAGAAGGCACGCGGATTGTTTTTATCATATTTTGGCTCAAATATTTCTAGATCTGGTTGCCCAGGGAACAGTTCCTCTTTACGTTGAGATCTTACTGCATCTACCTGAAAGAGATGATCATTTACTAAAAAAGGTGTTGTTAGTGAAACAATAACGAAGCCTGCTCTTTAGAGAAAAAAACTAATCAGCAGCATTTAAAAGTAGAAATTCTCAACAGAGGGATTATTAGTCCAGAAGTTGTTATTAATCATTACGAAGATATAGATTCTTATCCTTAAAGCCCTCTCCTAGAATCTCTGAACTAAGACTAAGATATTCAAGCATTCCAAAATTATTTCATGAATAAAAATCTTCTTATATATTCATAACTTACTTGGTGAAACACAGGAAAATGCGTAGAATCAATTTCATCTCTTCTATAAACATCTCCAATCATCAGGAAGTTGTCCAAACCAGAACGTAATAGTTCACACTGGTGGGCAGTCATGTGAGCCCTAAGAAGATTGTCCCTATTGATGTAGTAGCAGTCAGACTTAGCCCTACTCGGGTGATCAGAGGGAATTAGCAAATCATCAAAGTTTTGCTTCGTTGTGACAATAGGAGACAAGTTGTCGTAAATGCTGAACGCTGGGTGCCCTCTACGTGTGAAAGAGGAGTAAAAATAATTCACAATTCTTTGCCTTACGATTGATAGCGGGTTATTTTTTTGCAAGTGCAGATTCTTACCCATATAAGATATCATTTTAGGAGTAACATTAGTGTAATCATCTGTTCTGAATTCTTTGCCTTTTATTTGCACCGAAGCAACAGATTTTGCAGCTGTACTGTATTTATACTTCGTTAAAACCGCTGAAAGAGTGCGGTTTGTTTTTATAAATAATTTCGTCATGATTTTTGAGTTATCTTGCTAGAAAATAACTTAAACTATAGAAATCGTGATAACGATTTCATTCGTCACTATTCTGAAATTATTACACGTATTTCATCGAATTTTTTAAATAAAATAAATTTTAGCAGAATTTGTAGAAATCCACAATCCACGATCGCCGATCGTAGTTCCAGGTTAATACACAGAGCATATTTAAATTTATAGATTGTGCACCTGCTCTATTACAAGTAATTAAAAGGGGATAGCAATAAAAATATGTCTAAAATATAACAAGTAAACTAGACAGGCTTGGAACGTCATTGATTGTGTCACCCTTTTATTTGATATGTCTATGTTACGACGTGAATTTGTCAATTTGTGATTTGACATCTGACATCTAAAAAAGTTGTGTAAAGTAGCGCCAGCCCAGCGCTTTATTTATGTAATAAAAGTTTTATTACAAACAAAATAAAATAAAATTTGTTTCTAATTCAGTCATCATTTCTTTTAATTCAATTTTGCTCAGATTTTGAATTTTTTAAATCAGATTTACAGATTATTGAAGATTATTATTATTAGACGTTATTCCAGCATACTAAAACTTCAAGAATATGGTGAAACGAAATCCAAACTAACAGGCAGTTGTACATACTGTTTGACTGTTTGAAAACTGGAAATAAAAATGAATAGCAGCTGATAATGTCAAACTGACAGTGTCATTTTACTTAACCTAAATCTAGGCTTGTTGTTACGTGCTTTGAAACACAGTAATTTTATGAATATTGACATAAATACGTATTTTTAAAAAACGGAATCTTATTTCTTTTTAAGTATCAACCTTATTACAGAATGTTTCGTAAGAGGCTTTTGCATATCGCTCAGTTAAGTGCTATAGGCTTGACCGGATTTTATGTGGGACAAAATACAGAAAAAATTAATAATTTTCTTTGGGATGACTCAGTAATTGTTGATGGTAAACGCCTAAAGATCATGCCGGGCCTGCCAGTCTTCGGCACAGTGTCGGCTGCCACTCCCTACATGGAAACCGGTGGCGCTAAAGATCGGGTAAGATTCGTGTTGGAAAAGCTTTTTGTGTTATTTTAGCACTCAAATTTACGTAGTCAGAGTATGTTACATAAAATTACATACAATTATTTATATTTGCTACACCTATAGATATCTACAGTATAAGGTTGGCCAAAATTAAGAAAAGTGTCTCTGCAATATACCCAATACCCACCCCTCCTTGGTTGTGTTACATTTACACTGAGCCTTAGCACCTAGGGCTCCTACCTACATAGGACATAGGTAGGATTTTTTTATAAACATAACATTATGACTTAAAAATTTCTAGGTATCACAAATAATGAAATATGGCTTCCCCAGTTTGGATAATGTTCGTTCTTATGATGACTTCATAATATCTTATGACCGCCGCAACAGAGTGCCAAACTGGGTGTTTGAGCATATCACTCAACAACACATTGCTAAGAACGACCAGGTGGACCGAAGCAAATGTGATTTCAAACCTGATGAGAGTATACATCCATTCTTTAGGTAAGAAACTCCCACGTTACTTACTCTAATTGCTGTTGTGACTGTCACTATTTACAAACTGAGAAATTGTGTAGTATTCTGAACACAATTACCCAAGCAAGCGAGATTATTTGTTAGTTCAGCAATATTCCAGCAAAGTTTTCAGTCCTACACACACACATGGTACACGCTGCGGGCATGTCTGCTGGGTTTTTGTTTGCAATATTTGAAAAGATGCTCTGCAGACCGCAGTTTCTACATAATGTGCCAGCACGGGCGGCCTGTTTATGACGGCAGTATACGCGAGGGCATGGTCGTGACGCCGGTGGCATAGTGTGTATGAGCTTTACTGTTTGTATTTGCTGTGCATGTCCCAAAAAAAAAACTTTCTTTTCTTCAGGTTGTGCATTGTTTTTGTTTCAAAATTGGTTTTGAATGAATTCCAGGTCACAAAACACAGATTACAAAGGCTCAGGGTTCGACCGCGGCCATATGGCGGCCGCTGGTAACCACCGCCTTTCTCAGAAACATGTTGACCAGACATTCTATCTCACCAACATGGCTCCTCAGGTAAATGATTACTAGCTGCGCCCCGCGGTTTCACACACACAAGTCTTGATCCCATGGGAATATTGGGATAAAAAGTAACCTAACTCCTAAGCCAGGTCATGGTCTGGTCTACTCATGTGCATTACTGTGCAATAGCTTTCAGTAATTAGTACCTAAAGATCATGAACATGTAAATAGTTACTAATTACCTTGTTATTGTTCACAGGTAGGAGAAGGCTTCAACAGAAATGCGTGGAATAATTTGGAGAGGCATGTGCGCAAACTTACCAAAGTTTATAACAATGTGTACTGCTGCACAGGACCACTGTACTTACCCAGGTGATTAGGTTATTGTGAAGTCTAGCACATTTTTAGCATATTTTTAAAGACTATTTGAAACAAATAAATCTTGCCCCATGTAAGGAATTTACACACATAACATCACGCCTTGTTTCCCCGAAGGGTTGGGCAGAGGTGTACCTGTAGTAGGTACTCCCACATTTCGCCGGGTACAAATCCAGACTCCGGGCTGCTACTGATTTATACTGTGTAATTTTGAAGAAAAATTTCTAGGGCATGATGGGTTGATGGCAATAGTCTCGCCCCCTATTACTTGGGACTTAAACATAACTGGCAAAATGTGGGTGTACTATTTGTACACCTCTGCCTAACCCTTCGAGGAATACAGGCGTGATATTATGGAAGGAAAAGCCTATCCCAAGTATGAATACTTTGAAACAGTGTCCCTATTCTTTTTCTAGGAAAGAATCCGACGGCAAGTGTTACGTCCGCTACCAAGTGATCGGCGCCAACACTGTGGCGGTCCCAACACATTTCTACAAAGTCGTGGTCGGGGAGGCGAAGGATGGGTCTCTTGATATGGAGGCCTACGTCATGCCCAACCAGAAGATACCTGATGAGACGCCTATGGCGGCGTTTATGGTATGTCACCGTTACGTGATATTGTTGTGTAGATTTGATAATACAGTCAGCCCGTCAGGAGAATGCGTTCCTGACACCTGTCAGTTGGACAATTTCTATTAACTAAAAGGATCAAACTCGCAAAACACATGGAACTGACAGGTGTCAAAAACGCATTCTCTCAGCGGACTGTAATATGAAAATATAAAGGTGGTTTTATACTGGTGAGGCGAGGCGTGGATGGTGGATGGTGGATGGTGGATGGGATGGGCGAGAATTGAAATCACGCTTACCCTTTTACACCGAAAGATGTCCAACTCTGCCTCGCGATGTCTCGCGCCGGCTTGCGCTATCACGCGCCGCCCAGCTAGCCGTGTCTGGCGCACCGGCCAGCCGAGAATATAGTATGCAGAGATGTCTTGCGATGGTTGGAGCGAGCCGGCGCGTGCCAGCGCGTGCCAACGCGAGACATCGCGAGTCAATGCTTGACGGAGAGAGACTGTGCGGGTCCTCGATGGCTGGTGCGAGATTTGCATATTCGTTTTACAGAGTAAATAAATGCTCTATTCTTAAAGCAATAAAGTTCAATATTGTACTAACAAATATTTCAATTCTCGCCTCGCACATCCTCGAGCATCTTTTACACCAAAGTGTGACCAAAGATAGGCAGGGCGTGGATATAAATTTTGCCACACTTTCAATTCTTGCCCATCCAAAGTACTTCCTTTGGAAAAGTCTAAGACGCGGCGCCCACTATCGGTGGGCGGGCTCGGGCGCTTTACGGCGGCTTCGGGCGCTTTACGGCGGCTTCGGGCGCTTTATGCCGGCTTCGAGCACTTGAGAGCTACCTCGGCAGTCGTAAGCATACCTAAAGACGCCGAGACTGGTTTCGGGTAGCTTCGGCAAAACTAAGAATAGTTCGGGTGTAGAAAGGCAAAGTGCCCGAGATGTACCGAGCCGCACCGATGCCCACCGATAGTGGGCGCCGCGCCTAATCTAATTATTAGCCTGTATGTATGTAGGGCAAAGGCCAGTCCTTTCGGTAGGAGATATATTCGAACAAATATTTAGAGTTGCATATTCTTATTTTTGTTTCAGGTACCGCCAGAGTCAATAGAGAAGGCAGCAGGTCTGTTGTTCTTCGACAAGATTCATAGAAGTAAATTGAATAGAATAAACGGTAAAAAAGTGTAAATAAATTTATTTTTAAAATGTTATTTTATTGTAGAATATATTTTATGAATTTGTTTCGAATGTGATTTCAGATCTATTATGTTAATTATGATGAACTTGTAAATAGTTGTTATTGTAAATAAATGATATAGTTAAAAATGTTATTTTGCTGTTTTAATTTTTTTACATAAAAACCCTGTTTAAATTATTACAGGGTTTTTTAGAAGTATATTACACATATTAACAGAAATATTTTTTTCTTGGCATTGTCTTGGACTAAACCTCAAAAATTTAACTAATTCTAAACTAAGACCCGACTAAATCTGTGACTGCGAAAAAATGCGACTAATTAACGACTAAATTTTGGAGAAAACAGATCTTCGCTAGATGCCCTAGTTTTTGAGATATAAATGTGGCCAAGCTGGGGAAATTCTCTCCAGGTCTGCCACCCAGAAACGCTTATAACTTTTGAACCAGTGACAGACAGATTCTGATATTTGGCGACTGAATCCGACTAATTAGCGACTAACTAAATTTGGGAGAAAACAGATCTTCGCTAGGTGCCCTAGGTTTTGAGATTCAAATGGGCCAAGCTGGGGTAGGCGCTCCCCAGATCGGCCACCTATAAACCCTTATAACTTTTGAACCAGTGACCGACTAATTCTGATATTTGGCGACTAAATAGCGACAATTTTTTGTTAAGTATCAAAATTATAATCCTTGATGGTGGCCATGCTAGTGTCAGTCACTCTACAAACTTCCATAGTGATCCATACAACACTACACTGACGACCGTGCCTACACACGGCGAATAAACTTGTAGTTTTTCACGGCAAAAAAAAGTGTGGTCTTATATTACGCTGATGTAGTGGTAAGAAAACGGATTTCCAAATACGAAGCCATGGTTTCATGCAACGACTAGGAAACTATAATTTTATCTGCAAGTGTCTCAAGAATGGAGAGACATTGAGAGGATGGAAAGTAATTACTTAATTAAAATTAATCTTTTATCGAATTGGGATGATTTGATGATGTCCACAAGGCATTTTCTATGAATCTTGTCATTGCAGACTTCTCTCTGCGGCATCGTAACTCTCAAACGGATGGACCGATATCGATGCGATTTTATTTTTGATGAGTAGTATCATCGAAGAAACACATATCTGAGCAGTTTGAAAACAAAATTACTAAAAAAACATTACTATAGCGGCCGAGCAGAAGCAGAAATAGTCCTTACGGTGTATAGATATCTATATTAGATATGCATTTCTTCGATAGTACCTACTAAGTAAAGTCGTGTATGAAGTCTTACCAAGCGGTATCGTATTACCCAGTAACTGGGTTGTGGAGGTCATATAGGCAATCGCTCCATGTAAAATACTGGTATTCAGCTGTATTCGATTAGACTGGAAGCCGACCCCAACATAGCTGGGAAAATGCTCGGCAGATGATGATGAGTAGGTACTAAGTATTACGATAGCTAAAGTCTGTTTTTTATTAACCGACTTTCAAAAAAAAACACTACAAAGTGAAAAATAACTTTAATTTCGGAAGTCGGTGGCAAAAAACGAAAACACAAAACCCAAGACACCGACTTCCGAAATTAAAGTTATTTTTCACTTTGTAATGTTTTTTTTTGGAAGTCGGTTGTTTTTTTTTGTAAATAGTTTTTCTCGTACACTAATTTGTCATTTCAAGTAATTAATGGTGCCGATTCCCTTGTTCACAAACTAAACTAAATAAAATAAAGTTCAGTGCATCTTTTTCTTTCTATTTCATCAAGAAAAGATCAGAAGATAAATTTTAGTTTAGTCCTGTCAAATTAATCAGCACTTGACGTAATTTTAGTAGGCAAGTTTTTAATCACGTCTAAACTTGTATGGAGTAGTGACAGGCGCTGATTAATTTGACAGGACTAAACTAAAATTTATCTTCTGTCCTCTTCTTAATGATGTAGAAAGAAAAAGATGTACTGAACTTAAATGTAGTTTAGTTTGTGAACAAGGGAATCGGCACTAATGTTTGTTTTTTCAATATGGAGTTTGAGATTTGCACCTGTCAAATTAGTCTACGAGATTAAAATCCACAGACATATAAAGAGTAGTTAAAAACAGACTTTAGTCGTCCATGTGCTGTTTTAAGGTTGTAAGAAAATAAAACGTTAGCATGTATAAAACGTGTGTATATTAGGTAGTAACATGACGGTACTATCATAGTAATGTATAGAGGGACATATATCTCGAGGTTAGTCTTCTTCTTCGTCCGACGCGCCGTTCTGTTGTGGTTCGTCATCCATGCGCACGTCGCCCATACCTGGAAAAGTAAAAACATTAATTATATTATTTGTGGCTAAATGAGGACAATAAGGGGAATGCGCTAAGGTAGCCCACGAAATTCAAATTTTCTTTAGTTTTTTGCATTTTGCAGGTCAATGATGCCGATTCCCTTGTTCATAAACTAAACTAAATTTAAGTTCAGTGCATCTTTTTCTTTCTATTTCATTAAGAAAAGGACAGAAGATACATTTTAGTTTAGTCCTGTCAAATTAATCAGCGCCTGTCACTACTCCATACAAGTTTAGACGTGATTAACCGCTAAAGGACCGCGGGTAGTGGTATTAGCAGGTAGTGGTATTCGAATTTGTGTGGGGTAGGTACCACAACTAAAAAGTGAAAAATAAAAACTTTTTAGAAGTCGGTTGTTTTTTTTTTGTAAAAAGTTTTTATTTTTCACTTTTTAGTTGTGGTACCTACCCCACACAAATTCGAATACCACTACCTGCTATGTAAATAACAGTGACAAGAAGTTATCATATCATCTACATACTAAGTGGGAAAAAATACGTATAATTGAAGCTAACTCAAAAACTACCCAAGCAAAGTTAATAAAATTTATATGGGACCACCTCTGAAGTATGATCTACCAAACAAAAAAAGAATCATCAAAATCTATTCATAATTGGCGGAGTAATCGCGTAACAAACATACAAAAAAAAAAAAAAAAAAACATACAGACGAATTGAGAACCTTTGGAAGTCGGTTAAAAATGCAAAATTACTCCTACAACTAACTACTATAGCACACGCGAAATTAACCATGTTCGCGCGTATACAAAGATGTTCGTGCGACTTCGCTTCTTCGAAATCGTCACTGAGGCATGTAAGGTGTAAAAAGAGCTTATGCTTCGAAAATGCGCCAGATTTATAATTATTCAAGGCAATGGCACGTAAAATTTAATCGAAGAGGCAACCGTATGGTGGTAATCTGGGTCTTGAAGTGATACCGAACCCCCCACCATCCGAATGGACCCCAAATGGACGGGGGCGGAGATATTTTCTTTGAAATGGCATTCGAAATTTAAGCTCTAATAAGTGCAAGGAATTTGTGTGTATCAATGCTTGTGTGCAATCAGTGGTTTTGATAAAATAACACCCTCATTTTCGGTGATAAAACGACTAGCTAGATATGTCTGTTTTGAATTAATCATCGGTAAGGAGTTTCAAGAATTGTACAGAGTGGCAGGGACATCGACGCGACAACTGAAACCATGGATTCAGTACATGATTCTGAACCCCTTGCGTTGAAATTTTTCGTCGGTTATTAAAACAAAAATCAGTACATACCCTGGTCCTCGTCCTCTTCTGCGGAGTCGCCCGCCACCTCTGCGTTCTCGGCCTCCGCGCGCTCCATCTGCCGCGCGAGCTCGGCCTCGTCTGTCGCTGTCACTACCTTAGGCTGTAATACACAATGAGGATATTAATGGTTCAGTTTTAATTTTTATTATAAGTAAATTCGAATTAAGGTGCAGCAATGATAGGAAGATAATTAGCTGTCTATGATCTATTTAGTTATTCGAATCGTTGGAGTGCACCGAGTCCTTAGTCAGTCTGACTGGCCAATCCTAACTAATGAATGAATGAATGAATGAAATGCACCGACCCCAGCGTGGTTTAACCAGACTCGATAAATCGAATGAACCCCGAGATTTGCACTAGCCGCTGGAGCCTCATGCTTCATAGGGTTACAGAGGCCATTGCATATCAAGGAGTAGACCGGGGGGCGCGGTAATGGTAGGGAAGACGTGCCCTTAGGATAAGGAGGGATTTGCGAGCCTACCGGATATGCATCCTTGAGTAAGCAATGGAATAGTGGAGAGACGGGTGACATTTATCTATGGATGGGCATCTTTTTACGATGGCACCACTAGGCTGGTTCCGTTTCAGGTTTCTTGTAAATCTCGCTAGCAGTCTTCTTAATCTTATCTTGGTCTTCAGCCATGTCCATCCAAAAGTGATTTCCTTGCCGAAGTAAGTCATATCCTGTTTTAGGATATCATTTCATGTCTAAATAGGTAGGCCGGCTTTCTTGGATTTGGTCTTGTCCTGTATGTACCTATGTACGGATGTAGTTTACGACGACTGTAAACATGTGCGAGATAGCACATCCTGTGTTTCTTGATGCGTTTGGTTAGGTACGGTTTTTCCGTTTTTTTCATGAATTTTCTTTTGTTTTGGGTATTCCTAGTGTGGTTAATCAAGTCTCTCATGATAATTCTCTCCGCTAGGATGGTTCAAGTCCAGCTTCACTGGTGAATCTTTTGGCAGGGTTAAACTTTAAATTTAAATTTATCTTCTGTCCTTTTCTCAATGATATAGAAAGAAAAAGATGTACTGAACTTAAATTTAGTTTAGTTTGTGAACAAGGGAATCGGCACCAATGTTCGTTTTTTCAATATGGAGTTTGACATTTGCACCTGCATGTGCTGTTTCAAGGTAGTAAGAAAATAAAACGATAGCATGTATAAAACGTGTGTATATTAGGTAGTAACATGACGGTACTATCATAGTAATGTATAGAGGGACATATATCTCGAGGTTAGTCTTCTTCTTCGTCCGACGCGCCGTTCTGTTGTGGTTCGTCATCCATGCGCACGTCGCCCATACCTGGAAAAGTAAAAACATTAATTATATTATTTGTGGCTAAATGAGGACATTAAGGGGAATGCGCTAAGGTAGCCCACGAAATTCAAATTTTCTTTAGTTTTTGCATTTTGCAGGTCAGTGTCAGGTTTTATGTTGATTAAAATATGATTCGCGACCGTAACAAATATGGCTTTTCATAATTATAAACATTACAATCAGCAATACAACTCCATATGTTAGCATAACTGTCAAATGTAATGATTTCATGAAATCATGACATTTGACAGTTATGCTAACTGACCACTGACCTACAAAATGCAAAAAATTAAAGATAATTTGAATTTCGCGGGCTACCTTAGCGCATCCCCTTAATTATTACCATTTTTGGGTAAATAATAACGGGCCTCGTGGCTAAATTATAACAGCCGCTCGGGTCGACAGAAGGTGAAGCTATGCTCGCCGCGGTCTGTTTGTGGATGGGTGACCATCTTTTACATATCGAGACCCCTCTATGCTTCAGAAAGCACGTTAAGCCGTTGGTCCCGGACTCCCAGCTGTCATTAATAGATCTTTGACAGTCGTTACGGGTGGTCAGAAGCCCGAAAATCTGACAACCAGTCTTACCAAGGAGTATCGTGTTACCCAGTACGCTAGTAACTGGGTTGTGGAGGTCAGATAGGCATTCGCTCCATGTAAATTACTGGTATTCAGCCGGTTAGACTATAGGCTAGTTATGACAACAGATAAGCTTCTAAGGTGACCCCAACAAAGTTGATTATCATTCACCAGTCTTACAACCTTGCTGCGGGTGGAATGGTAATTTTAACATTACGTCTCCTCTGCATTCCCTTAATTAAAGGGTAAGCAGAAATCACAGGTGTATAGTTCGCACATATTCTCGTCTTATGTAGTAAGGGGCGACCCTATTGCCAGTAACAGTACACAAATGTAGATTCTGGGCTGCTGCTGAGAATTCCCCAATGGAAACCTTATCAACACTGTCCAACCTGAGTATTTCCATAAGCCGTTTGCGCCACTGGAATGATGAGGCATTCACACTATTTTTCTTATCAACTAGCTGTTACCCGCGACTTCGTTCGCGTGGAATTCCATATATCAATTTTATTTATTTGTATAGTTTCGTAAAACAAAAGCCTAAGTTACTCCTTATAACATCAGCTATCTGCCAGTGAAAGTCCCATCAAAATCGGTCAAGCCGTTTCGGAGATTAGCCGGAACAAACAGACATACAGAAAAAAAATAAAAAATTGTGTTTTTGTTGTATGTACCGTATATACTTTCATATGCATTTAGTAAAAAGCTGTTATTTTGAATTTATTTATTTGTGTGTATGCAAAATTACTCCTACAACTAATTACTATAGCACACGCGAAACACGCGAACAAAACATGATTTTCTTTGAAATGGCATTCGAAATTTAAACGACTAGCTATATCTAGCTAGTCGTGAATTAATCATCGGTAAGAAGTTTCAAGAATTGTACAGAGTGGCAGGGACATCGACGCGACAACTGAAACCATGGATTCAGTACATGATTCTGAACCCCTTGCGTTGAAATTTTTCGTCGGTTATAAAAAAAAAATCAGTACATACCCTGGTCCTCGTCCTCTTCTGCGGAGTCGCCCGCCACCTCTGCGTTCTCGGCCTCCGCGCGCTCCATCTGCCGCGCGAGCTCGGCCTCGTCTGTCGCTGTCACTACCTTAGGCTGTAATACACAATGAGGATATTAATGGTTCAGTTTTAATTTTTATTATAAGTAAATTCTAATTAAGGTGCAGCAATGATAGGAAGATAATTAGCTGTCTATGATCTATTTAGTTATTCGAATCTTTGGAGTGCACCGAGTCCTTAGTCAGTCTGACTGGCCAATCCTAACTAATATAATAAATGAGAAAATGATTTTGTTTGTTATTCTTCACTCAAAAACTACTAAACGGATTTGGATGAGATTTGACACACAGATAGTTTATAACCTGGATTAACACATAGGATACTTTTTATCCCGATATTCCTACGGGATCGAAATTTATGCGGGTGAAACCGTGGGGCGCTGCAAGTTATTCATATAGTGAGGATTATGTAGGATCATGGTCTGATGTCTTGTTATTATTATGCGTTCCACTTACCGCCATCTGCACATTAAATACTCCTCCTGCGGTGTCTATGGTCTCCTTAATTTTGTCGATGGCATCTTGCAATGCTTTGAGACCGTCTGTTTTCTCAGGCGTTGATGTGGTCATTACTGCAAATTATAGATGAAATAATAAGAAATGTTTTTTTTTTTTAAACTAGTATCACAATGCTTCGGGAGTACAATACATAACACCAATAATGATTTTCTCAACTTACCATACAAAGGCGGCGCAATAAGATTAATCTTGATAGGCAGATCCACAGTCGACAGTGCAAGACCCGCTTTCAACGCAGCACGTACAGCATCTATGCCTTCATAGCCATAGCACGCACACTCTATGTCTGCACGAATCTTCACGGCTTGTGACGTCAGCTTCCGCTTGATGTTCGCTAGGAGGACCTCCTTTGTGTTCTCATCAAGACCACACTCGTTTAGCACTGAGGGGTCGCTGGAAAATGTATTGACAATATTTTATTTTAGTTGAATTTCTAGTATACAAGGTAGAGATAAGACAATAAATTAAACAGCATAATATATCTAATAACATTCCCAGTCTAGATAAAAAAAAATAAAATAAAATATATCCAATAGTTTAGTCACTATAGATAGTTGACTGATTGGCAAAATCCATAGTTGGCCCATCAGCACTATTTAGTATATTTCAACGTTAGTATTTATTTGATAGTTCCAGATGGGTTTTGTGTCTGGCGAGCTACTGCCCAATGGTGCATATGATAAGTAAGTTGCAGATGATAACTGAATAATTTGTATTCTTTGAGGTAAAAGTCTAGTTAGAGATATTCCAACATATTTAAAAAAATATTGAATGTCTCTTAGTATATCATGGCTTTTAATTTTAAATACTTTACCTATTCTGTTTTCATTAAAAAATTCTGTATTTTATAAGTTAATCAGAACGTAGTTATGTAGAAATAGTGATAATAGCATTGATTTAATATTTTCAATGAGGAAAATTGTTAAGGAAAGTATGATTTTCTTTCATTTACTCACACTGCAGCTTGTTTAAAGAAGTCATAAGCTGAAGCCTTCTTCTTGTATTTCTCTTCAAACAGCCACGCGGTTCTCTTGTAGAGCTCCTCCAACTGTTCAGAGCTCTCATAATGCAGGAGTTCGGCCACATGACGCAGGATAGAGTTCACTGCTTTCGCTTTAGCATACCTCTCTGTACATTTGTCTATGTCCTCTGCAGATACACGACGTTTTGACAAGTCTATGTAACCTGGAAAATGAAAATGTAGAATTAAAGTAATGATGATTTTTTTTAAATCAAAACTATGATTATAGAATTAAAGTTATGATTTTAATTTTTTTGAATCAAAATTATGATTTATCATAAGTAAAAAATTTAAGATTCAATCACAGAACTGGAGAAGCATTCAGTTAGATATAATAAAATGACCATGTCCAATAAACAAATGATAAAATGTTGATTATCTTAATGAAATCAATATTGACAGTTTAAATAGCAATGTTAAGAACTTTAAGTGGCAGTTTATAAATAAGAAAAATTGAAATGAATTAGCTGCTTCAAAAGCATTGGACCATACAAACCTATACTCTTAACAAAACAGGACAATATTGCTGTGTAAGTAACCTAACTTTACAAGGTTGCCATTTATTAAATTATTTGACATTATGGCTATTAGTTAATATTTAAACAAGGCGGTACCTTTTTCTTTGTCCACTCTGATGACGACGACAGGCTCAGTCTTGCCGACTCTGATCAATTTGTTGATGGATCTGATACGACGTCTGGACAACTCTGACAACAAGATCATGCCCTCAATGTTGTTGTACTCCAGCAGGTGGACGTACGCGCCCATCTCCGCGATGGATCTCACGTTCACCATCACCACATCTTCCACCTCCGGATACTTTTCTTGATAAAACCGACACGAAAGAGGCATCTGAAACGATTTTTTAATTCATAACCTATACATTCCATTTTTTAAGGATTCTCACAACATGAAAGCCTCAGTCGGCTTATTTTAATACCTTGTTTGTGTTTTATTAGTTATTTTGCTAATAATTTTGGGAAATAACTAAAAGAATGATGAAATACAGCACTTGTTCACGTTGACGACTGGAGACAACTTTTACGTTTCGTTTTGACAAGCAAAAGACTCGGTTCTATACGTTGAAAAAGTTACAACTTTATTAACAATTTTAGTTATGAACAGTGCAAAGTTTTAGAAATCTTGTAAATCGAGCATTAAAATAACATGGTTATTTTACAAATGTATGGTTGTAAAGTTATGATAAAAATATAAAAAGCTACTAGAAAAAAGAAAATCTTTATTCGTAATGGAATGTAGTGAATGTTGCCTGTCTCAAAAAAGGAATAATTATGGCTAATAAATTCTAAATTAGATCTCTTAGCACAAAAAATTATAAATGAATAAAATTCTACAAACAATTTAATTATATAACGCGGAGTATCATTTCGGTTGTGAAAAACCAAAACCGGCAGTGCGTGTGTATTGTGTAGGAGCAAAAACTTTGGGTGTAACAAGCAGTAATAGCCAATAGATGGCGGTATATTTAGCATTTTGTGGCCGAAGAGCCGAGTGCTAGACGCTTTCGAGCGGGAAAGTTTAGCGGTAGCGGGAAAGTTTGTTTTAGTTTAAGTTCAACCACTTTGCGAAGACATACAGTAATAAAAAGCAAAAAACTAATCGCAGTATAATGCGTCGCGTTATGCTCAAGACACTGAGTGACTAGATATTTATTACATAGGTCATAAATGGACACACGTTTATCTCCTAACAAGTACCATGTATTTGATAGAGTAACACCACACATTATAAGGTTTGACAATATAATAATTAAACTAGGTCGATCCAGTAATCAACCATAAGGAGAGCGGACATTAAAGTGAACAATGCTGACACTGACCTTTAACTTTGCCCTGTAAAATTGGTTTGGGCTACATATCAGATACCTATTCTAAACTTTTAGGTAACTGTAGCTAATTAATTAGCTTGCCACGATGAAAGCACACCACTAAGCACAGCATAATTGAATCAGATACTACAATCAGGCACAATCGAGTTTATTTTGATGTTCAAAAATTTCAAAGGAAGCAGGTTTTTAGGGTTCCGTAGTAAACAAGGAATCCTTATAGTTTCGTCATGTCCGTCTGTCTGTCCGTCTGTCTGTCCGTCTGTCTGTCTGTCTGTCTGTCTGTCTGTCCGCGGCTTAGCTCAGAGACCCTTAGTACTAGAAAACTGTAATTTGGCATGAGTATACATATTAATCACGCCGACAAAGTGGTAAAATAAAATCATGAAAATATTTTTTTTTTCAGGTACCTCCCCTAGACGTAAATTGAGGATGATTTTTTTTTCTCAGTAATCCCATAGTGTGGGGTGTCGTTGAAAAGGTCGTTCAAAAATATTGTGAGTTTGCTGAAACCATTTTTGGATTCAGGGATCTGTTTTCGAAATATTATGCTTTAAAGTGCTAATTTTTGTTAGAGTCAAGTGTCCCCCCCCCCTGCAAACTTAGTGGTTGGTTTTGGGTATGTGAAAAAATTCACGGCAGTAGCATATATAACGAAATTAAAAGGAAACTATAACAGCTAAGAAGGCTTTACAAGTTAACGAGTAATAATCGACCAACTTACATTTGCGGTTGCAAAAACATGTTTTTCAACTACAAAGTTAAGTTTGTTCTTGGGATAAATTCATCCCAACTACGGAACCCTTCATTGTGCGTGGTCCAACACGCACTTGGCCGGTTTTTTAATGGTATCAAACCTTCTTTGTCAACTGAACTCGAAAAAATACTGGCGAGATGCGATCAAAATCTTTTGGATGGCCATTAGCGTTTATTTTTTAAGTAGGTATATTTTTTTGTAAATTAAATGGCATTATTCATAATTTTTCGAGGATATCAGCCTGAAGTATTTTTAATTTACCTAATTTATAAATAAGCGATACCTCTTTAGTTGACGATTTTCGAAGTTTTTAAGGTAGGCACATAATTATACATATATTTATTGGTTTAACCAAAGTTGTAAGATAACAAATCAACATGATAATAATTAATATGTACGATACATTATATCATTCTTCCATGCAGTTCCTCGTTCTAATGATTTGTTGCAACTTATTTAATCGTTAATTAAACACTGGTGGTGTGGCGTGCGTTTATCTTTCTGCCCATTAAAACCTATTAACGAATGAAATCTATCGCATTCCTGGTCGGCCTGCACTCGTTCCAGGAAGATGACCTGTTTAAAGATTCTCAGAGCCTTGACAGTGTGACTTAATTGAAATAATTAATGCATTATTGTGTCATCGCTTTGTCACAGACGGGTTTTTCATGAATTGGTTCTGCTGGGTGTTGGGTACTAATAAAGAAGCAATATTCAGAAGTCAATCAACTCAACCTATTGCAGTCCACTGCTGGACATAGGCATCTCCCAGGCTGCGCCACAACACCCTGTCTTGCGCCTTCCGCATACAGTCTGTCCCAGCCACCTTTTTAAGGTCGTCGGTACATCTAGTTGGGGACTGGGATACCCGTGCCACACTATGCTCGACAATACGCGGTCTCCGCTCTAGGACTCGTCTGCTCCACCGGCCATCGGTTCTTCGACAAACATGTGCTGGCCATTTTTGTCGAAGAACCGATGGCCCACTACTACTTCAACTTTTTTTTCTAAGGTTTAAAAAACTCCTGAAATGGTCTTTCCCTGAAGCTCCATAAAACCTCAAAATTTAGTGGAGCCCAGCATACAGTTTTGGATTTTATTATGATTAGTATACGATGTTTTATTTTTTTATTATGCTGTTTTAAAGAGCCTAGAACCAAGTCTATACCTACGCAAAAGAACCTCCTTTTTTTCGTCGGTAATAAACGGCGATGTGTGTCCCTTTGAAATGTTGCTTCCTATTTAGAATTCGTTGTCCTGACTGTACTGATTTAAAAACAAACAGTAGCTCATTTGTTTAATAAAGTTACGAGCTCTTAAAATGGTGTGAAAACAAAGAAAGGATCGAGTATCAGGCGCCATGCGTAAGTCTTCATTAAAAATCTGACCTTTGCGGTCACAGGGACGTCCTGTTTGACCAACTGGTGCATTTTAATTTATATACAGAATTTTAATGAATGTAGATTGATTGAGCTAAGAAGACATTTGACTTGTTGTTCCAAAGTCGAATCAAATAAAAAATACGATGATGTGTAGATAATTTTCCACATCTTATCTTCGTAGGTCAGTTTTGTTGTTCCAAATCAGCGCGGACTCAAAAGATTATGGAAGGCCTGCCTGCACGATATAGAGAATATGAAGGATCTATATTTTTGGTGGATTCGCTATTGTTAGCACTGGCAGTCGGAAAATTTTTTTTAAATAAAAAGGAAAATTGATTTTGACAGCTGAAAAAATTAGCGGGATGTCATTTACAAAAGTTTACTTTTTATTTTATTGTTTTTTTTTTTGGATTTCATGATCGTGTTATCGCAGTTTCCCGGTTATTAGTTACTATGCTGTTTTGATAGGTAAGCAAGTAGTAAGATAAGTAAACTGTTTTTGGTGACGCTGCCGCGGTGGCAGAGTAGTCGAAACCAGCGCAATAATTGCAAAAAAAAAATGCTTTTGTATGAAGTGTTCCTCCTAAGTACCTACTTACTTATCTGTCATCTATGAGGACTGAACCAATTTTCGCCATACATTGTAGAATCGTGAAGTTATGCATTTATAGTCAATTGCGGTTCCTTAAATTGCTGTCAGGAGCAAATTAATTGATATATCAGTGCGCTGTCAAATCTCAGCCGTGCTCAGCAGTTCAGTCAGTAAGAGCTCAATAAGACGCAGCGGTTGGGTCGCGCGGATCAGCGCGCGCGCTCGGAATGCGCGAGAGTTCGTTGTTTTAAGTAATATGGCGGTTTTTAGGTAAGTTTTTCTTTTTAATTAATAAAAAACCATTATAGGTTTATTGTGAGGGTTAGTTGTGTCCCGAAGAGTTGGTGTAAATTACAAGCAATTAATTTTTTTACGAAGAAAAATCCGACTTTTAACCAACTTTACAAATAATGTTTATCCAATTTCTAAAAGAATTCGTATTTTAATGTGCTGATATTTTTATGATTAGGTAGATGTTTAATTTTATTTCGGGCACAGGGCGCGCGCTCTCGTCATGCGCGAGAATTCGTTGTTTTGAATAATATGAAATAATTAAAAACATCTTAAGTTTTTTGTGAAGGTCAGTTGGGTCCGGAAGAGTTGATGTAAATTCCGAGCAATTTATTGTTTAACCACAAAATTGCGATTTTTAATAAACTTTTCAAATAATGTTTATCCTCGCCCCCTGTTACATGGAACTTAAACATAACCAGCGAAATGTGGGTATACCTACTAGGTACACCTCTGCCCAACCTTTCGGGGAAATAAGGCGTGATGTTATATTATGTTTGTTTATCCTATTTTATAAAGGATTCGTATTTTAATAGGCTGACATTTTTATGATTATGAGTTTAATTTTCTAGTCAAATAATTTATTTCCTACAATAATTATTGCTTTTAAAAGTAATGGAATACTTTGCATGTTTTTGGCAAAAACATTTATATCCTGTGGATCTGGGATTTTGTTCTGTAAAAAGTACCTAAAGCTCGAACTTCAAACCCCGTTTACCAGTAAATTTTTGACGGATTGTGATTCAGGACTTTGATCCGTCAATAATAATAACCCCACGGCCGTATCTCTATGTTGACATCATGGTGGGGCTTGCGCGTTCCGAACTCTAGGTCTGTGCCGGTAGAGTTTAATTTGCCGGAACAGGTCTAGTATGAAGAGTCAGACCAAGATAGATGAAACTCGCAGGGCACCATGTGATGAGCTGTTGGGTAGTAGCGACCCCATGGATCCCAACTTCTGGGAAAAGTTTTGTTCCTCATCTCTGGCTTGCCTTTATTGACCGGCTGGAGTGAACACTAACGTGGAACGGAGCTCCCACCTCATTCTTACCTTTATTGGCTGATCTGAGTGGAGATTCGTAATAGGAAGTATTCCAGGAAGGATTGTTGGATTGTCCTGATAGCCGTGGAATACCGCTCCACTTATAAGCACCTCGGGACAAGTTGCCCCTTTGTCGCTACGACACTATGTGCTAGCGACCGTTTCCAGGGGCCCATTTTTGAGTGTGCAAGTCACCCCGTTCCATTTTATTTGTGTCTAAATCTGCCTAGCCGGTCGGCTTCCAATCTAATCGGATGCAGCTGAATACCAGTATTTATATGGAGCGACTGCTTATCTGACCTCCACAACCCAGTAACTGGGCAATACGATACCCCTTGGTAAGATTGGTTGTCAGACTTTCGGGCTTCTGACGACCCGTAACAACTATCAGAGCCACGAATGACAGCCGGGACCAACGGCTTAACGTGCTTTCCGAGGCACGGAGGAGTCTCGGTATGTAAAGATGGTCACCCATCCACGGACCAACCCCGGCAAGCGTAGCTTAACCTGATGGATCGACCCGTGTGGCTGTCATTACTTAGCCACGAGCTCCTCCGTCATTTTATCTATGTATTGTATATAAAATATTGGTCAGGCAGGGGCCGTAGTCTTTCCTTAGTTTTAGGTAAGTTCACTATAGCCACCCAAACCCATTATCCAATGTCTTTGTTTCCATATCCTGCAATAGTCCTACACCAACCGGGGGTTGTTCTTGGGTGCACTTGCATGCTGCGAACAGGGATAATCGTCGTCGGTTGGTGCCTCATTTAATTAAAAACGTCTAACGGGACTCTGCGAGTTGGCTTCGGCCCCTTGTACGCCTTCCAAAAGTCCGGGACCCAGGGTCCCGAAATATGTGAAAGACATTTAAAAAAAAAACAGCCTATAATGTTCCCACTTCTGGGACACAGGCCTCCTCTCGATGAGAGGAAGTGGGCCGTAATCCACCACGCCCAGTGCGGGTTGGTAGATTCGTCAAAGAAAGTTTTTTTTTTCTTGGGTTCCAAAAATATTTGATTATCCTCTTTCAGGATACGGCTGAATAAGCACATCTTTCTTTCCAGCTAGGAATCTTCTCGTAATAAAACTGCATTTCAAACAGCCCAACACATGAAAACTCCTTTAGACAAACATACAAGGAACTTAATAAGATGACGAATGTCGTTAGCGGCACACTCCGCTAAACGAAACAAATGAATTAAATGATCGTATCACATCGCCGAATCAAGCGGTCGTAAAAATATATGTACATACAATTATAGTAATGTTTGCATTTCATCATGTTTGTGAGTAATTCGTCTTTGACAGACATGTGGTCAAGATTAATCTAGATGCCTTGTGGTTGTCATCATGATTCTTGTATTTGGGCAGTTCTCACACACTTAAACCTATCAACATACTGGTTTAACCGGTCAATAGCCAATAGTAGAGGAAGTGCAGCATATTTGGAATATCAGTTTGTTTTTTGACCCGTAGGAGGACATAGGTTACTTTTCATCCTGGATCGCAGAACGAAGTCGCGGGCAACAGCTAGTAAGAAATATAATATAATCGTCAGCTCCTTGAGACACACTGCATGCACTTTTAGGGAATTAAACTTTCAAGAAAGTGGACTCCACTTGTTCGAGTTAATCGAACACTCAGCGAAAATGCATAATTGCATTGAACGCAAATTGCACATTCGCTCGTTCACCTAAATGTGGGCCAGTTCGCGTTCAGATCCCATTAGAGACACCACGTACTCAAAACCATACCATACCATTTTACCATACATTTTACCAATAATTAAGTTAGTTATATAGTTTACCATTTTCTACCAGTTCTTGTAATTAAGTGTTATAGTGATTCAAAATAGCTATTTCCCTTGTAATTCGAGACTTTAACTTAAACCATCCTCGTATATACGATATCCTATCAATACGAGAAAGTCAATTAAGTAAATCTGCTAATATTATTCGCGAGATGGTTGCAGAATTGTCGAATTAAATCTAGTCGCCTTAGTGGGAGCAAGGCCTCCTAGATCCATATTGAGCTTTTTGTTTTGATATTCTTGCTTGTTAAAGGTCTTAAAGTGTCACAAATGTACCTAATGTAGGTACCTCCTTTGCATAATCAGCCTATAGTGTTCCCAATGTTGGGACACAGGCTTCTTCTCATCTATAGGGAGTGATGGGTGTGATCTACCACGCGGGCCCAGTGCGGGTTGGTAGATGTCACATATCTTCGAATTTTTGGTTCTAGGACATGCCGGTTTCCTCACGATGTTTTCCTTCACCGTTTTGAGAGCAGTGGTGATGAAAATACTTACTCGTATGTATACAAAGTAAAGCGCCTGCCTGGCTTTGACAACTCGTAAGTTGGGGCCGTTACCACTGGGTCCTACTGCTCACACTGGTACCTAATATGGTTATAGCTTAATCACACTAACTACATTCAATAACGAAGTCAATCAGCCAGCAGGAGAACAGAAAATGGAGGTAAACATAATGATGAATGAAATGAATGATGTAATGTTCCGAGTTTTCAATGTTAGGACGGTGATAAATCTCTGGACAAGCTTCAGCTATTTGGTGCAGTCGTTAATTTATTAATTTTAGTATTTTATTCACTACAATGTTGGTTATGTTTGGCCATATTTATTTTATATCTTGTCTCGCTTATGTATGGAAGTGAATGTTCGGTGTGGCAAAAGAAGCATGAACGTAGAATAAATGCTGTGGAAATGCGTTCTTTGCGAAGCATGTGTGGTCTGACTATGAATGGTAGGCTGAGGAATGATGTGATAAGACAGCGGTGTGATTTAAAAGATGTTGTGACAAAAATTTAAAAGGGTATGCTGAGATGGTTTGGTCATGTTGAGAGGATGAATGAAAGGCGACTAACAAAATGTATTTACAGGGCAGATGTGTGTGGAAATGCCGTGAGGGGACGCCCTAGGAGTACATATACTGATCTTATTGGTGATGTTCTTCAGAAAGGTCAGGTGCGTAGCACTCGCAACCGGCGTGCGTGTGTGACCAGATGTATGAACGTAAACGAAGCAAAAGGAGTATGTAAGGATCGTAGCAGGTGGCGTTCTGTAGTTTCTGCCTACCCCCATGGAAAGAAGGCGTGAGTTTATGTATCTGTGTATATCTTGTTACGATAGCGACACACATGCTTCGCTTGGGGTGCACTGAGGACATGTCAACTCATCGAAATTTCTGTGCTGTTTCTAAGTTAAATATGAAATGTAATCTAGACATAAACCTTTCGGAATAAATGCTCTTGTGTCCGACCGAAAGTTCGGTTTCGGTTTCGGTCGAGTTTCAACAAAAAAACGAGTTTCGTTGTCGGTCGCAAACCTGCTGAAACTACGACCAAAACCGAAGCTGCATTCGGTTCTCGCGCTGTGATCGGTCATGTTCGGCCGTTAAATTCAAATCCAAGCGAGTAACCGACGAAGACATTTTGCCGCGTCTACGTGCCTAATAATGTCGTGACTGGCTTGTGTTTGCAGTTCGTTTTGTTTGTTGTGAGTTTTCGTGTGATTTTAGTGATTTATTTTGAATGCGGTAAGTTTTATTACGTGATATAGCATAAGAGTAGGTAGTAAACATAAAAAAATTTATTCATTATAACAAACTAATACATAGATTACCGTTTTCTTTATTTTTTCCTCAAAACATGATCCTTGTAAGGAAGTTTCGGTTTCGGTTTCAGTCGGACACTAAAATGCTCTCATATTATTTATGATGGTTAAAACCGCATTAAAAACCATTGTTTTGACACAAAAACTACTTTATTTAATACTACATAAGCAGGTATATCTACGGATAGATTCATTGACAGATTAAATTATGAACATCGTCTACAAGTTATCTTGTTCGTCGAGTGGTTAAAAGCACAGCTGTTGTGATTGAGGTTTTGAGACTGGGATTCCCAGGTCGGCCAAGTGTTATCGGGTTTTTCCAATGGGAAGTCCTATCAACTGCCTCGTTGGCATTGTGCGGTCTTGGGTTCGATTCCCAGGTCGGGCAGTGTTATTTCGTTTTTCCATCAGGAATTTCTCAGTAGCCGCTCGGAGTCTGGATTTGTGCCCGGTTGCCGACAATAGGGCTCGCACCCTATGTCATGGGACTTTAACCATAACTAGTGAAATGGAGTTGTACTATAGGTAAACCTTAACGTTTAAACCAGCCTAAACCTTCGGGGAAAACAAGGCGTGATGTTATGTAATTTATAGCGACTTGAAATATTATCCGTAGACTGTAATATTTGTCCTTCTACTCAGTACCTACAACAATTCTATCGCCACCGTTACTTATCTCTGCTGACTTTGTTGTGTTTCTGACACTTTATACTTTGTAGGCATCGGTACGTCCATGAACTCATGTCCCACATTCTTCCCAGAACCAGTGATTTATCTATTTCTTTGTAAATATTAATTGCAAGTCTAAAATTCAAATTCAATCATTTCATTTCAGACCAAGGGATCCATAATTATAGTGTTAGTAAGAACTTAGCCTATGTTAGTAAACTTAATAACTTGAAAATACAATCATTATTAATTAATTGGCTACATGGACATGTGCACGCACATGTTTGCTAGCCCAGAGCCTGATAAATGGTCCATCCACCAGCATCCTTGTCCGCCAGTGTAGCTAAAATGCTGTTAGGGCTACCCCTGAATCGCTGCAACATCGATGCACACCCTTGGCGCATGATGGCATGAAAGTCATCTATTCGCGCTTCCGCAAACATGCCCGATGCACTGCAAAACCGAGGCAGCCTCAACAATATCCTCAGCGCATTATTATATTGCACGCGCAGAGCGTTGTAAACCTTCTACGTATACCTAACCCACAAGCTACAAGAGTAAAACGACTGGCAGAAGGCTCTGAAGAGCGTCAGTTTTACCTCGTCAGTGCAGCGCGCAAACCTGCGGGCAAGCATATTGCATCGGGCTGCCAACGCCCTGCGCTCCCTATCTATATCCTGGTCATCTGTGATAGAACCCGCGCGTGACCACATGACCAAGGTATTTAAATTGAGTGACGACTTTTGATGGTGTTTAAACTGCGTAAAAGGCTCAAATACCCCCTCCCCCGACCGATCACCATGTTCGGCAAGCCGATCCCTTGGGAGAAGCGAGCCAAATATCTCGGTGTCGTTCTCGATCATCATTTGACCTTCGCAGAGCACATAAAGATGGTTCGTTCGCGAGCCGCTTTCGCTCTCGGTAGACTCTTTTTCCTGGTGAATGCACGTAGCAAATTGTCACTTAGGTGCAAATTGCGCGTTTACACGGTGTGCATTCGACCGATCATGACCTATGCGGGTGCCGTCTTTGCTCATGCAAAACCCCGTCATATCCATAGGATGCAAACAGTCCAGAACAGATTCCTTCGTAGGGCGACAGGTTCCCCATGGTTCGTCAGGAACGAGACTCTCCACCTCGACCTAAAGATTCCCACAATCCACCAATTTCTAAAACGCCTTTCAAAGCGTTTCCTTGAGTCCGCGGCCAAACATCGCAACCCTCTGGTTGTCGAGGCCGCCAGTTATGTCCCTAGTAGAATAAGTCAAGTTCGCCGCCCAAGGCATATCCTAGTAGACCCCGATGACCCCATAACCCTCCTCCAGGAGAGCAATAGGGAAACAAGCACAGTGTACAAACACAGACGCCTCCCGTCATTCCGACCTCGCCGCCGAGGTCCTTTGCGTTCCCGACCGCCGCGCCCCCGAGTAAATGATATTCCCCCCCGACCCTTGCTCGAAAACGAGGTGCCAGCAGTTGTTGCAGCTGTGCACGTAGCTTTAAATTCCCCGTATAAATGTCCTCCCCCCGGATAACGCCCTAAGCCGAAGCTCGAACCCCGCAGGGGGTGCCCTTAGCGCGCGTTCATCCTAAGCTTTTTAGCTTAGTTTTATATATGTGCCCTGGCTGGAGGCTTTGAGTGTAGTAGCTTGAGGCAGCCACAGGATTGACCGGTTAAACAGCGACGGTTTCTCAAAACCAGCTGTGAGATGCCATACCGAAAAAAAAAAAAAAATTTGATGGTTTTCTTTGTAACGTCACCGGTGGTATATTCGTGGTAAAGCTCATACCTTCCTATAGATACTCGTTATATAAACTAGCGATAGACGTTCTAACTTTGATGATGGGTGAGGGACGAGGTTGCTTATATTATAATTGTTTATGTTGTTTCTTTTGTGTACCTACTGTGCAGATATTTCGACACAAATGTATTTTTGTTGTGAAATAAATAACTTGAACTTGAATGGTAGCATTTTTTATTGCCAAACTGGGTGTATAAATAGATTCGTAAGCTAATTTTACCTGTAATAACTACTTCCCTATGGGAGGGTCTGCTATGCAAAGCATTGAGGTCTTTGCTTCATTGCAATAATGAAGACTAAGTTATTAATTAAGATTCTTGTATCTTTATCAATAATTGGTAAATATACAATTGTCTTAATTTTAACCCATAACGGCCCGTAAATTATAGGAATCGGCCATTAATTTACTGGCGAAGATGCTAAAAAGTTTGCACATTTTCTACACAAGTCAATAATTTTTCGTTACATTGACCTACTCAGTGTCTTGACGTCACATTACCGTTAAAGAAGCCATCAAATTGGCTCGCTGACCAATCATTGACTGTTGAAGGTCAATTCAAGTGGCTGTGGACGCAGTTCAATTATTTGTTGACCTGAGTATATTGAGATTCGATGCCCAAAGTAGGACACGACTGATGGTCTAATTGATTTGAGGTATCGAAAGTTTGGTGGCAGGGTGGAGGGTCAATGTTAGGCGGGGAAGATGGTAGAAGTGTCCGGATTATTTCTGACCTCAAGGGGGAAGCGCCAAGGCAGCTCGCGAAATTAAATTCAGTCTCAGGTTCTATGTTGATCAAAATATGATTCAAGACCGTAACAAATATATATACCTATGGGTGTTAAAAAATAAACTTTATAAATTTTGTAAAAAATTTGATGTCCCATACAGATTAGAACAGTAGGTACTTATTAAACTTTAGTATGGAACATCAGATTTTTTTTTCATGATTTCAATGTTGGTCCCATAGTAAAAGTTATTCAGTTCGATAGTCTAAAGCACCTCTTAAAATTTATAAAGTGATTTTTTTAACATCATTTATATTTACAGGATTATAGTTAATCATAAGGATCATCAATACAACTCTCTTAATTCATATATTACCCTATTGAAGTCATCTTGTTTTGCAGAGCTTGATAATGAAGGGATTCATTTTTAATGGCGGCACAACCCATATGCTCAAATCGAGGGTTTTAAATAGCGATAAAAGGTTATCTTTTTAGGGTTCCGTATCTCAAAAGGAAAAAAACGGAACCCTTAAGGCTCTTACAAACAGGCGCGATACGCGACGCGACACAAGGGCACCGCTCGATCACTCGTGTAACTGTCTGTCCGTCTGTCGCAGCCAATTTTCTCCGAATCTAATGGACTGATTAAGTGGAAATTTGGTACACATAATTATGTATTTTTATGACCCAAACACAGACGTGTAACGTTAATAAATGAGTTTTGAATATGGGGGTCACTTTTGGGGGCAAATAAGAAAATTAGAAAAAAGTTTTGCAAACTATACCGTGTGACATATCAAATGAAAGGGCTTGTTGTAAGAATCTCAAATATATTTTATATATAATTTTAAGATAAATACATTTAAAGATATTTAAGAAAATTTATGAAAATTTACCTTATCTCCGAAACTACCAAGCCTACAATTTAGAAAAAAATACAGAGAATGGTTCTTTAGTCATAGATTACAGGAAAACCTATAAGAAGTCTATGGTGGTAAAATAACATGGTAAATCTCTCAATATTGTGCGTACAAACTTACATTTGCAGTTGGAATGTATGGGAGAGGAAGTATTTCAACTACAATGTTAAGTTTGTATTTGGGATAAATTCATCCCAACTACGGAAACCTTCATTGTGCGTGGTCCGACATGCACTTGGCCGGTTTTTTAAGTAGGAGATTCTTGTTCATAAGTATATCACGTTTGAGTAAAAGAAGTTAATCTGCTATTTAATGTTATTTTATTTCGTTTCAGGTTTACTGTGTTCATCATCGTGATATCATCATACCCGACCAGCAATGGACAAACAGGTGAGACAAAATATTAATGTAAAAACCACAAAAAAAAGATAAGTAAATAAAGCCTCTTTTTGTTCAAACTCAAACTTAGAGCATTTATTTCAATTAAACCATTACAGAATACAGGCACTTTTGAATTGTCAAAGAGCCGTCAGTTAGTTGTCAGTTAGTTAGAAAGTTGAATCTAGTTGCCCATTCCAAAATGTAAATCTCTACGGAGAAGAACGGGCAAGAAACTCCAAGGACACTCTTTGAAATATAGATATTACAAAATCCTATTATACTTGTTGGTTCTATATGTAAGAACAATGTACAAAAATAATCAAAAACAATTGAAAATATAAGATTAAAAATAAGCCCTGGCAGATAAGAGATGACCAGTCTCAACTGACGGCGCCCGTTCACGTACATTACGCGTGGATCAGCACCATCCAGCTCAATCATTTTGCTTAAATGAAACCATGATGTATGAAATGAAATAGTGATGTAGATCTTAAGACAGTCTCGTTGGTCTAGTGGTAGCAACCGATACTGCTGAGCATGAGGGCCTGGGTTCGATTCCCAGGTTGGGAAAATGTGGGTTTACTATAGGTACACCTCTGCCTAACCCTTCGGGAATTACAGGCGTGATGTTGTGTGTAATGACCGGCGTGATCTTAGAAGGTAGAAAAGAAAAAAGAACCAATTTAGCAATACATTTTCGTCTACCAAAACATAACTCCGTCACCTCACAGGTCCAGTTGAAAACTAGCATCAGGCACTAGGGGGTTAATTATAAACGTTGCTTAAAATTACATAAATAATGATTAGCAATCGTTTAACCATACATTTTTGACGTTTGAACGTCACTTAACTTTTATAAATAAACTCCTAGTTGTCTGGCATTTTTGCTGAACTGGGCCTATTTGGCGTAGCCGCGAGGTACATGTTCCTGTTATATTATTATTTAACACTTTTATTTGTTTCGTTTTTTTTACTTGTGTTATAATTACGTTGTGTAGTGTAGTGTGCCTTTTTGTCTGTGCTAAATAAATGTATTTTCTTTCTTTCTTTTATCTTTTAAATCATTGACGGTTTACATCCCATAACGCAACATTAAAAAACACTTTACATTGACAGAATTGACCAAATTGGTCTGAACCAATTCTGTCAATACCAAATGATTTCCAATTCACATTTTGATACACTGATTTAAGATAATTTATGACTAGGTCCGTACGTATATAATGTTTATACGTTAGTGAAAAAGCATAATATCAATTTAAGCCCCACTAAGGCCCACTTGCGCGTTCATGGGTTAACTAAATAACTCAGGGTTAACAACTAACTCAGGGTTAATACAAATAGAATTATTGGATTAATCCCGAGTTAGCTGTTAACGCGCAAGAGGGCCTATGCAGTACTTCTTTGATCTGGTTTAAACGAGTCAAATGACTAACTCCGTACGGGACACACCAGCTTTGGAAAAGAAAAAAATAAAAATGGTTTTATTATTTTAACAAATAAATTCCTCATCAAGGCGTAACGTGTGGGCCCAGTCGGTGGTTTGTGGAGTGACTGCTTATCTGACATAGGCAGCCGCTCCATGTAAAACACTGATGCTCAGCTGCATTCAATTAGACTGGAAGCCGACCCTAATATAGTTGGGAAAAGGCTACGCAGATTGTTTGAAGTAAATACCTTAACAACTATACTCCATTTGAAATAAGATTACACATTTAAACAAACCTTTTTTACAGTCCGTTCAACCGATTTTGACTTATAAACCGTGGGCATAAGGATATTATGGCATTAAAAGCAAAAAAGTTGTTACAAAACCAGCTGTTTACTACAGCGGCTATTTGTCATGCCACTAACGCAATAGAAGTCAAAATCGGTTGAACGGACTATAAAAAAGGTTTGTTTAAATGTCTAATCTTATTTCAAATAGAGTATTATTTTAAGCAAATAAAGGCTTATTTGAACTCATACCTGATTCTTGAAAAAATACCCTGTACAACAGTAGGTATATATACAAGCTGTTTCGATGCATGTATGAAAAGTTTTTTTTAATATAATGGTTATGGATTTCATAGCAAAAGTTGTTTAGTATGTCGGGTAGTATCACCCTCTGGACGAATGCAGGTGACTAAATCGTCACTCTGTATACAATTTCAGATTCCACCACAACAGTGCTTCCTATGGCGGCAATGGCACCTTCCTGTTCCTCCAACATGTCAGGGAATGTGGATTTCCAAACGGTGGACCTGATAGCCGTGTACAAGATGGATCAGCCTGACACTAAGGGCATCACCCTGGTGCAGGGATCGCAGGATCTGCAGAAGGCTTATAGAATTGGGATCGATGTCAATTTGACTCTGCCTTTGCAGTAAGTATGGAATGGTGAAAGAAGCGAAAACCCAAAATTAATCATTTAAAATGATTAATTTCAAAAGTAAGCACAGAGTGGTATCCCAATTTAAAATCAAACCATAATTAGTTTAATAACCACTGTGGTAGGAACTGAATTAAAACTCGTAATTGACCGAGCGAGCGTAGCGTCTCTGCTTCAAGTCTGGCAAAATTTGCTTTCCTCTGTCAGTTAGTTGGTACTGCTCTACAGGGGGCCTACCACCAGCTCAAAAGCAGTATTATTTTAATATTACTTCAGTGGGAGAAAGAGATGGAGCTATACGTCCTGTAGAGCTTCATCTCTTTCCCACACTGAAGTAATATTAAAATAATACTGCTTTATGAGCTGGTGGTAGACCCCCTGGTCGTATTTTACAACCGATCTGGACGAAACTTGATAAACAGCTTTTACGATTTTATAGATATTTTTGTCGTCGGGGATTTTTGATTGGAGGAGAACTTCCTCCAAAAAGGGGCAAAAAGGGGGTTACTGGATATCTTCGCCTTATGATATCCGATTTCGATGGTTCTTTTTTATTTGAAAGGTAGTGACTTAAAGTTGGTCTCATAAAAATTTGGTGAAGATCTGTGAGAGGATCTTCGGCGTGATGAAAAAGAATTAATAAAAAACATGGTAAATATCCAGTTTTATAACTTTAGTGGTATATTAATTGTTGCAAAAAAGTTGGGGCTCGCGAGGTCTACTATTCGCAGAACTACTAGTTTACAAAAATCTATACAGTAAATCTATTCAGTTTTGCTCACGAAATACCGTATAAAAACACAGATCTAATAGAAAATCACAATTGTCTAACTCTACAGTTTACTATTTATGTATTAGTCGGCCTGTTTTCTAACTCAATGTTACTTTTAAACTTCTACTTGTAGCGACGTATTCCCCACCGGCCTACCCCCCCACTTCACGGTAGTGGGTACATTCAACGCCCGCGGTCAGCGCCGGCCGTGGAGCCTGATCCGCGCGCGCTCCCTCTCCAGCCTGCAGTTCTCGCTCACCATGCTGCCCGTCTCCAAGAAGATCGCTGTCTTCATCGGAGGGTCCAGGGTCATGTTTACTAGTTGGGAGGTAACTGAAACTGTTTATATTTTCTAATCGAACAAGCCTGCATGTTGGAAGGCCTTCCTCAAGGTGGACCGATGACCTGGCGAATGCCGCAGGAATCTGCTGGATGCGAGAAGCACAGAACCGGTGGAAGTGGCGGTGATTAGTCATATGAAATTAAATGGAATTGTTTATTCTAAAAATAGGGTATTGGAATCACTTTTACAATTCATATTAAAAATAAGCTAGATGAGGTCGGTTTCCTATCTGAATACTCAGAGAAGAAAGGCCGAAACAGACTCAGAGGTCGAAGTCTCTTTTAAAGTCCAGACATAATCTTGGTCAGGCCATATGAGGACCATGTAGATTAGTGTCTGAAATGGTCTTGTGAGGAAAGAACCACGCAGATTAGAGTGAACCTGTCGCTGTCCAGTCCTTGCAACCATTTGTCAGTAATCGTGTAGCTCAACTCAGAACTTAAAAGGAGCTCAACGCTATGTCCAGCAGTGGACGTCTTTCGGCTGAAAATTATAAAGCCTGGATGGGATTTTCCATCAGCAAAAGTGACGAACTTCCATACAAACTTTCATCACCTATAGAACCACTTCAGGGGGTGAATTTTCAAAAATCCTTCCTTAGTCACCTGTGTATCAAAAGAACTTTTGAGCGAACTTTTGTGCTTCCAGATACAGCGGTTTAGGCTGTGTGTTGTCTGTGAATTTAAGATTTTTATGAGGTAGATTTTCTTTTGAGCCCAGTTATATCTTAGATTTCTCAACCTTTGTATTGAAATGAAATGAAATTGTTTATTCTGTAAATAGGATATCGAAATCACTTTTATTATTTATATATACTTGTATTATATTATTTTGTTAGATTGTCTACCCTAAATGTAACTACTTTCCTCTAAACTAATATTATAAAGAGAAAAGATTTGATTTTTTGTAAGTTTGTATGTTTGTTACGCTTTCATGCTAAAACGGCTGAATGGATTTAGATGAAATTTGGCACATGGGTAGATCATGACCTGGGTTAGGACATAAGATACTTTTTATCCCGTTATTCTTATGTGATCGAGACTTATGCGGGTGAAACCGCGGGGTGGAGCTAGTATTTAATATTGATACTTTAGCACACAATAATAGAGGTATAGGACAATTTCGCCGAGCTCGTAGCTAAGTATTAACAGCTGCACGGGTCGATCCATTAGGTTAAGCTACGCTTGCCGGGGTTGGTCAGTGGATGGGTGACCATCTTTACATACTGAGACTCCTCCGTGCCTCGGAAAGCACGTTAAGCCGTTGGTCCCGGCTGTCATTCATGGATCTTTGACAGTCGTTACGGGTCGTCAGAAGCCCGAAAGTCTGACAACCAGTCTTACCAAGGGGTATCGTATTACTTGTCAGATGGGCAGTCGCTCCATGTAAAATATTGGTATTCAGCTGCATCCGGTTAGACTGAAAGCTGACCCCAATTTAGTTGTGAAAAGACTAGGCAGATTGAGGACAATTTCGTTTAGTACCTTGGGCTTGGGCGCTTACGAGATTCTCCTTGCATTTATGTTGACTCGCATTGGCCAAATTTTATTTCTGTACTTAGATTGAAGTAATTGTACCTATACTTTATTTTCTTACTTATGGTACGCAAGCACTTCATTTTGCCGTATTATATTGAAGATCTGAAAAAAATTAAGTAGTCATTTTAGTGACAAACTCACCGTGATTTCATTTGCAGATATTCTCTCCTGGTTGGCACAAGATACACGCATCCATTTCTAACAACACGGTGCATATTGCTGTCGACTGTGTTGAGGTAAGGAAACGTACCACTACTTAGGCTTTTCATCATAATCTCAGTCAAAACGATGAAAATGTAAAAAAACTGAATAGGTAACTCTTAAGACACCTGTCCCCCCGCTGACGAGGAAGCGACTATAGCTATTAATGATTTTCTCGCTCAAGAAACGTACAAAACATTGTAGGTCCCGTGTAAGTAAAATAGATACATGTATGAATAGTTGATCGCTGTCTGTTCACACCGCTGCACAGTGGATCGAAAAAAGGCTCTCGAAGACATAGGAGCTTTAGGAAGTGCCTCCGCTGCCGGCGCCGGCTCCAAAAAATAACGCCGTTGGGAACCGGCATGACATTACTGCCGGCAGCCGAGATTAAAAACATCGGCTGCCGGCACATTACATAGGTACTCTGTGGCCGGCATCGCCGGCTCCCAAGGATCCCAGTGGCGCGGCGTTTATGGAATCCCTTCCAGTATTCAGAACTCCAACTAACTAACCCTGACTAAAGTATTTTTTTCTATATATTCTAGTCATTTTTGGCACTCGCCGGCCGCTGCCGTGGTACCGCTCGCTTGGCTCGTGCGTAGGGGGGTATCAGTTCTAACCTAAATAATCTTTTTTAACGAGTAAAAATATTTAACCTAATCCAACTAGTTCAGTTCCGGGTACTTTAGTACTAACTTGATTACTGGAATATGGAAATCATTGATTATGGAAACATAAATACTGGAAAAAAAAATGCTTTATTACATGTTTTTTTTTAAATTATGTCTACCCCGTCTACTCCAATATGCCAAATTGCCAACCCGTTTTCCGCTTTTTTTTCCAAACTCAGCGCCGGCAGCCAATTCAACAGCCAGCAGAAATTCGGGAGCCGGTGCCGGCAGCGGAGGCAATCCCTAAATTTTAAAGTGTCGGTTTTTTGCATGAAATGGCTTCTAATAGCCAATATCATACATAAATATATCATAGGATACAATCTAGCAGGCAAAGTGGCTACTTTTTTTTTTTATCATCCAAGGCGATGTTGTAAGCTACAAGGCCTTCAATATATATATAGAATAATTTAAACGAAATTCCAAAGAATTATATGCCCTTTGATCGACGGTTTCACTTCACGTAAATTCTACTTCTGTTTCATGTTAAATAAATAAAAATAAAAATTGTCATATTACTTAGTATGTACACACGGCTACACATCAAGCTATACATTTCCAGTATAAGCTGACCTCGCATTGTACGGAATATACAATGCGAGATCAGCATAAACTGGAAATGTATAGCTTGATGTGTAGCCGTGTGTACATACTAAGTAATATGACAATTTTTATTTTAAGCTATTGCATAGCTTTTATCGCGGGCTTTGAGCGCGGCGACCGAATCAAGAAATTCCGTAACGAAAAAAACCTAACATCCCCCACTCCGCCTACCACGTAATGACAACATCACGTTGTCATGGGAACGTAATTTTTGTTTAATGTCATCATCCGTCATCATCCCAAGTGTAGCGTTGACAAATAGGAAGTATGGAGGTTACAAATGCTATGCAATAGCTTTACCGCGGCAGTCCCCGAGTGTCACACGTTTTTTATTAATTTAACATGAAACAGAAGTAGAATTTACGTGAAGTGAAACCGTCGATGAAAGGGCACCGAAATAATCTCGCTCTACGATGATTTAGGGCTGGGGCTGGCTGTTGGGGTCTTTTGCTAAATAAATAACAGTTGTTAAATATATAAAAATAAAAATAAAATTGTGTGTAATTTCAGTTGATGCCAGAGAAGATCAGTGTCAGCAACTTCGGCAACGCTACCTCTGTTACCATCGTGTCGAATGACGACGGGACTTCTGCACCTGTAAGTTGAATCCTTAAGTAATAGAAGAGTTCATTTCAACCCCAGGCGTAATAATAATAAAGCTTTTATTGTGTCTCCTTCAACCGATTCAAAAAGGGAAGTTCTACCACTATATGTTTTTGAAGTGAAAACTTTTTTAGGCGTGTTGGGCATTTTTGACATGGGAAAAACAATTGAACTCGCGAATTTTAATTGTTATCGATCTCTAGGAGAGCTCGTGACAGTCAAGGGGATTAAGTTACGGATCAATGTTATATGCAAGTATTTTTACTTTAAAGGTTTTGGAAGTATTTTTTTTCTGTAAACACGATTGTGTTCTTTATTTAGATAAGGTTACGGACCAATGTTCTGTACGAGGATTTTTCTTCCACCAAGGCGATCTTGTTCAAGTTTTCACTTCTGTCAGCACTCGCGGAGTGCCACTGTTTTTTTTAAGTGAAAACTTCTTTAAGCGCGTTGAGGATTTTTGAGATGGGAAAAACAATTGAATTCGCGACACTGTTACCGACACCTCATTAAAAGTATTTCCTGCACAGTAAAATTGTTCAAGTTTTCACTTCTGTCGGCACTCCCGAAGTGCTACTGTTTTTATGAGAGTTAATCTTTTCTGTGTGTCCAAACTTTTTTGCTGCCTAGCAATTGGCATTCAAGGGTGCCGATGTAATGCACCGATGTAATGCAGCAATGTTAAATAGGCTAATTTAACTCTTTTAACATAAAACATGTATGATTTTTTGTATGACTCCTAATTATTTATAAAATAAAAATAAGACTGTTTTATTATGTAGGGACCAATAGTTAAATTGTAGAGATAATAACCACCTGAAATTATGAACTGAAAAACTACAAGGTATATATATATACCTACAAAATAAATCATCCGGATGCGGCTGAATATCAGTATTTTATATGGAGACGACAAAATAAATGAAGCCTAATAATTCCAGCAATAATTCAACCAGCCTTATAAAATCGATAGCCTCATAATTTCCACCGCACATAACAATCTTGTGAATCGCTCCGGTTCATTTGCACGGATTTGCGTAAATCCGGGTGATATTACGTAATATCCGGGGCATCGGCCGGATTTGGCGACCCGGGCATTACCTGGTTTTGACGACTGAGAATTTGTAATCGAATACTTCTCGGTACATGTGATACTTTTGTGTTGTATTTTATTTTTGTTTTATGGTATTCCTATGTGGGTATAATAGTTGGTGATAGCTTCAGGAGGAAATTGGTACCTACCTATTTGTGTTCTGGAGGATTATTTTTTAAACGAAAAAACTCAGTTTACAAAAACTCTGCGTTCGATAACAACTGCTTTAGTATAATAATATTGTGTCGCAATCATTAACGCCCATCTCCAAAAAGCCCGAGACGAAAGCAAAACTAAAACGAATAAAATAAAATTTATAAAAACAAGAATAAAAAAAAAATTAAAACAAAAAATTAGAATTTAAAATTAAAACTGTACAATATTTTCACTGTGCAATTTTCTGTGAGATTGTGTGTTTGTATGGAAGTATTGTGTAGTTTTGAGCGTAGAGTGTATATGTGTGTGTGTGTGTGTGTGTGCGTGGGAGAGAGGTGTCAGTTTGTTTGTGCAGGGGGTGTGTTTGCGCATTTGGAGAGTGAGTTTAAGTTTATACAACGTGTTCCTTTTGATGTCCCTAAACTCTAATGGTTATATGTTGTAAGTAAAAATACATAGATTCGAAGTTAACAAAACACTAGACTCTCAATGTGTGTATCTGAATTAAATATTTTTTTTAAATATTTTACGTAAAGCTGTTTTACATAAATAATCGTGGCATTGCCGAATTATTTGGTAAGTTATTGAAAAAAAAAGAAAACTAATAATAAAAAAAAAACATCTGGCCAGTTGATTTTTTGACATAGTCTCATTAATACCCTAGAGTTATGGTATGTCAGAAACAACACCATTGATGTATCTATGTACATAGGTAGACTTATCTTGTTGGTATCACCAATTTTTTAGCTATATTTAGTGATTTTGGTAGTAAATTCTTTTGGTCCGTTCTGTAAAATTTTTGAGATCATTAAAAACGAATATTTTTTTATTATGTTTTTTTTTGTTATTTTCAGATAGATCTACAATGGCTATCACTGAGTTGCGACCGGTACAACTTGAGGCGAGATAGCTGTGAAGAAATCGTAAGCCACAAACAATAAAACATAACACACAAACAACAACAACAACATTAGCTACTGTTTTGTTATTGTAAAAATGAAGGCACAACAATCTAAAACTATGATTTTATAAATTTCAGAATACTTCTCAATATTTAGTGTCAACATCCCCGCCAATGGTAAGTGCACTTTAAAATACGAATTTTAAAAATAAATACATACATAAAATTTAAAAGTTTTCTCCCTTGGGTAGGCAGAAACTATAGAACGCCATCTGCCACGATCACATTCGATTACATACTCCTAAAATTAAATATTGTTTGAAAATCCTTGTAAATTTTTCAGTTTTGTTTTTTAAAAAGCTTTTATTTAACTTGCAATGTATGTATGTATGTATGTTCGGGTGGAATCTTGCTACTCAATTTTGAAGCAGATATCTTCAACCGATTGAGCTGAAATTTTGTATACACGTTTAGTTTGGATGACAATACACGATAAGCTGTGTGACGTCATTCTAAATCCAATATGGCGGACCATCCAAGATGGCGGAATAGTTATTTTTTGTATATCAATCGAGGTGACTTAATTAATTAGGTATCAGTTTCCATATAAATGATTAAATGTGTAAATAATTGTGTGACGTGTGTGTTTGTCTTTTTGTTTGCAGTACGATGTGGACCCGTCGTTATTAGCTGACCCATTGGTGGGTGTCTGCAACACCACATGTCCCGCAGTGAGTTCATAGCACAATATCATACGAGTACCTACAGTCTGGCCATTTTCTTAATGTCCGTCGGGTATCATCGGATTTCCGAATACAAACAAATGCTAATTTCCATGTCTATCAATTATTAGATTTATCGTGCTTAATGGTGCCGATTCCCTTGTTCACAAACTAAACTAAATTTAAGTTCAGTGCATCTTTTTCTTTCTATTTCATTAAGAAAAGGACAGAAGATAAATTTTAGTTTAGTCCTGCCAAATTGCGCGCAGCGCTTGACGTAAATTGACGTAATTTTAGTAGGCAAGTTTTTAATCACGTCGAAACTTGTATGGAGTAGTGACAGGCGCTGATTAATTTGACAGGACTAAACTAAAATTTATCTTCTGTCTTTTTCTTGATGAAATAGAAAGAAAAAGATGCACTGAACTTAAATTTAGTTTAGTTTGTGAACAAGGGAATCAGCACCAATAATTTGAATTCAGAACTAAGAATTTTATTGTTGTTTTGCTTTGATTTCCGTGTGAACTATATAGAGCTGTAAAACTATTTCCGCGACTTTAGCAGCTTTCCTCCCATTAGTAAAATAAATTACATTAAGTTAAAAGAGTATTAACAACTCTATATACTTCCAAGTCTATTGAGAGCGTCCGGTCTGCACCAAGTGCAAAGGGCAACTGATAGAAATCCGACGACTGACGAAACACGAAGTTTGCCGAATAGTTATACTGTACCTAATTTATTCATAGGTATATACAGACCGTTCACTATCACTTATGCCTTGCCGTCATGTTGGCACCATTGGTTGTCAAGCTTAGTTTCAATAGCAATAGAGTTCAAAATGGCGACTGACAGAACAGTGCTACAAATCGCGTCACGGGACAAGTTATAATGAACGCACTGTAGTAATAAAATATATTTTTTACTGGTGGGTTATGGGCATCAGCAGTAAAGTCAGTCAAGCATCATCTCAGGAGAATACTCTCGTTGATACATCTAGAGAGAGGCTATCCTTTATCTACAGACCCTTCAGACCTCACCTGTCTTACACCAGCCCACTTCCTTATCGGACGAACCCTGACATCGGTACCCCATCCTCCAGTCACAGCCGATATAACAATTGCAGCGCCATGACACGATACAAAAACTTAAAGAACATTTGTGGCAGAGGTTCTCACAAGAATATATTAACCTTCTATAGGCCAACACCAAGTGAAATTCAGCAGCTAGTGAGGACTTGAAGCTGGGGTCCTTAGTCCTTGTCAGGGACCGACACCATTTACAATAAAGGAAACAAAACAATTCACCAAGAGTTATTTGCATTTTGTCTATGTTTCAGGGCCCCGAAGGACCACGTGGTCCTAAAGGAGACCAAGGACTGAGAGGATTTACAGGCATACCGGTAAGGAATATTTTAATAACACTGATATTAACACTCTACCTTGTTGAAGAAGACCTTTACCGACCCTGACGACTCCATTACCCTCCTCCAGGAGAGCAGTAGGGAAACCAGCACAGTGTACAAAAACAGACGCCTCCCGTCATTCCGACCTCACCGCCGAGGTCCTTTGCGATCGCGACCGCGTCCCTGAGTAAATTATGCTCCCCCCCGACCCTTGCTTGATAACGAGGTGCCAGCAGTTGTTACAGCTGAGCACGTCAATTCCCCAACTAATAATCATGATCAAAACTTTGATCCAGCCCGTCCCATCCTTGTTGTCTTCCCTCCGGTTGACGCCCTAAGCCGAGGTTCGTACCCCACAGGGGGGGTGCCCTTTGCGAGGCGGCGAGCCTCCTTGCCGGAGTACCGCCATGGGATCTGGAGGCAAAGGTCCTCGCGCACATTTGGGAGTGGCGCGAGGAGGCGAAGCGCCGGGGCTTAACTCCGATGCCGCAAGAAGTCGCGGCACAGCGGACAGAGCTCCGGCGGGATCTCATGGCGGAATGGAGAGTGCGATTGTCGCAACCCAGCGCTGGGCACGCCACAATTGCGGCGATAAGACCCCTCTTTGAGGAGTGACTAGAGAGGCGCCACGGCGTCCTCACCTTCCGCCTGACGCAGGTACTCACCGGACACGGCTGTTTCGGACGGTACCTGTTCAGGATAAAGCGGGAGGAAACGCCCGGGTGTCGTCACTGTGTGGATCGCCCGGAGGACACGGTGGAGCATACGGTGGAGGTCTGCCCGGCTTGGGCAGGGCATCGCCGTGTCCTCGTGGATGCGATCGGCGGCGGTGATCTCTCGCGTCCGGCCCTGATTCGGGCCATGCTACGGAGCGAGAGGAAATGGGAGGCCGTCACCTCTTTCTGCGAAGCAGTAATGCTCGCGAAGGAGGAGACGGAGCGCGTGAGGGAGAGGCAAATTTCACGCCCTCGCGCCCCTAACCGCCGCAGCAGGAGACGCCCTGGGCGTCGGGAATCGCAGGAAGATTTCCGGCCACCGTAGGCGCGGGCTTGCGGACGGTGAGCAATGGGTAGCTCGCCGTCCGATAAGGACCAAGCCCGGGTCGACGGCGCGTTGTGTTCCACGCGCGCCTCAAAGAGATGTCAGCAGAATTGACGGGGTCCGCTAGGGCCAATGCCTGCCGGGGGTTCGAAGAAAACCGATGGGGAAATCGTGGCCCCCGGCAACATGGCATAGGAAGGAACACGGGTGGGTTTTAGTCAGTAAGAGTCTGACACGCCCTCCCGCTCCACCCAGAGCGGGAGAAGTTATTTGATAATTTACCACCCAAAAAAAAAAAAAAAAAAGGGGGGGTGCCCTTAGCGAGCGTTCACCTAGTTTTAATTTGCATAGTTGAATAACCCCTGGCTGGAGGTTTTAAGTGTAGTAGCTTAAGGCACCCACAGGAAAGCCCGGTTAAGTAGTCATGATCTCAGAGGTCAACTACGAGATGCCCTACAAAAAAAAGTTGAAGTAGGCAAAATTTTATTACCACTATACTCTATTTGAAATAAGATTACACATTTAAACAAACCTTTTTGTACAGCCCGGTCAACCGATTTTGACTTCTATACCGTAGGCATAAGGATGACATTAAAAACAAAAAAGTGGTTACAATACCAACTGTTTACTGCAGCTGCCATTTGTGTTTGTTGTAAGTCAAAATCGGTTGAACGGACTGTAAAACATGTTTATTTAAATGTCTTATTTCAAATGGAGTATAGGTCTCTACGAATTGACTGCCTCGTTGGTCTAGTGGTGGCAAGTGCTACTGCTGAGCGTGAGGTCCTGGGTTATTGGGTTTTTCCATTAGGAATTTCTCAGTAGCAGCCCGGAGACTAGATTTGTGCCCGGTTGATGGCAATAGGCTTGCCACCTATTACATGGGATTTAAACATAACTGGCGAAATGTGGGTGTACTACAGGTACACCTCTGCCTAACCCTTTGGTCGGAAAACTTATTAGTCAATAGAGCCAAATACTATAACGACTAAGATTTTGAAGTGAAAACTTCTTAAGGCGCGTTGCGCATTATTGAGATAGGAATAAACAATTGAACTCGCGATACCGTTACCGACACCTCATTTTTGTAAAAGCGATTGTGCTCTTTATTTATATTACGTTACGGATCAATGTTCTATGCAAGTATTTTTACTTTAAAGGTTTTGGAAGTATTTTTTTTTAATTGTTCAAGTTTTCACTTCTGTCGGCACTCCCGGAGTGCCACTGTTTTTTATGAGAGTCAATCTTTTCTGTGTGTCCAAACTGTCTCAAGACACTTTTCTTAATCCTTAAAACTCCCATCCTCTTTCACTCCACAACGCTTCCTAAAATTAACTTGCTAAGAAGTAGGATGCCTTCATCATCATCATCATATCAGCTGATAATAATATGATGAAGGCATCTTACCTATTAACAAGTTAACCTCGGAAAACTTTGAAAGGTAAATGATTAATTTTCGATGTCCTGTTAATTTTTGGTTTTGGAGAACACTTCGGAAACAAATCTTTGAAATATAGTTTGAATCTGAATAAAACTTGATATCTTAAGATCTGATATCGGTGTGGCAACACGCCGTGTTCGAGTTCGCGACAAGTCAATCGTCATCCTGAGGATGCCTCGTTGAGAGGTGAAACTCGTGTCGATATCTTTCAGGGTTTTTTAAGGCTCTTTAGAAATAGTTAATTCCGCTTAACTAGTTTTAAAGAGCCTTAAAAAACCAGTGCTATTCTGTAAAAATCTCACCATGAACACTTAGGTGAAGTGAGCTTAAGGTGAGCTCTTATTCCACCATAACGTTAGGTATTGACACTATTGATACCTCACTCTCAAGCTCACTTCACCTAAGCGTTCACGGTGAGATTTTTACAGAATAGCATTGCTGGTTACTAAATATATCCACGTGTATTGTATTTTATAACGGATTTCCGCAAGGTCATCTTAAACTTAATATCTTGTTTAATGACCGAAACCCCGACCCCCGGCGTATTTACGCTCGCACTTATCGACATTTGTACAGAGCCGCACTCTGTAGGCCAAAGAGCCACATGCGGTTCGCGAGCCGCGGTTTGCCGACTACTGGCCTAATCTTTTGGGGAATTTAAACTACGGGGAACTAACTACAAAATTCATTTGTTCAAACTAGGCTGAGAATCAGCACTTTTTGAACGTCAAAATTACATAAGACAGTCCCCCAAAACGCCCACCCTTCACCACTTCCTAGTGCCTTTAGCTGGAATTTTCTACCATTTCTTTGTTCACAACAATCATTGTTTGAATAATTGTGGTTTATTATAGCTACCGATATCTTTCAGGGTGTACGAGGTACGAAGGGGGACGTGGGAATACCAGGTCCCCCTGGCTTCACAGGAGACAAGGGAGCACCGGGACCCCCGGGGGCCATTGTCAATGTAAGTACTTATTTTAGAGCTGCTGCAGTAGCTGCTGCTGCAAATTATGCTAAGAATAATGCTCAATTTATATGGACGAAAATCCCAAAAATCTATCAGCGTCGATCACAACAATACCTAATATACCTTTATCTACACCCATGCTATAAAACCTCTATAAAAGTTTCAGAAACAGTTAGCTTATTACCAACATTAAAACAGCCAGTGTCATAGTAACCATAATATCATCCAAACGAGTGTTATAATGTTGTACTAAATTTCATTATGCAACTTGAATTTAAAAAAAAAACATTGTCATGCACGCGCATTTCACTACCACAGCGCAGTAATTTAAAAAAAAACTTTTAGGTTATCCGAATTCACGTCGTATCCCGCCATTTTTGTTCGATAATAGTATTACTTTGTTGTTTACAACAATGAGTGAAACAAACTTTGAAAACACTCCACCAGATATTTCTAATGCAGCGAAGGACATTTCTAACCAATTATTACCAGAAAAGTCGAGAAAACAATATTGTACAACACCCTATGGTTTCAGAACCTTTTATAGAGGATTCATATCATGGGTGTAGATAAAGTCTTGTATGCAACTGTACCTACATAATTAGGTATTAAAACACTCATGTGATACCACAAACCCACATTCGTGTTTTAATACCCCTTATTAAACAACAGTTGCATAAAAAACTATAAGAGGTATGAGGAACAGGGTGTAAAGTTCACTCAGCCTCTATAGAAAAGGGAGGATCCTCCGATCAGACGGGTGTCGTGTCTGGCGGGCAACTGCCCGACGATTGATGTCGGGGAAGTTATATTTATGCAGATCGCGTGGTAAACTCTGTTTGCGTGATGCAGGATTTGTGTGACGTCAGGTCTTTGATGCGTAGTTCGCATGTGGCAATGTAGATGCCGCCACGTATCTATCTTAATTAATGAGTTTAATAAGTTATTAAATCAGAGTAACTGGCAATGATGAAATCCGTGGGTTACAGGAGATAGTTTGTTTTTTGTTGAAATTATATAAATTGAGTTCTCATAATACTTTGAAATTACAAAAATAGTGAAAAATAATAATTTATATTTAATATATTTAAAGGCATCTGGTCCAGGGTACGTTGGACCCCCAGGTGAACAGGGACGACGCGGACCGAAGGGTGAGAAAGGGGATGTAGGGCAAAAAGGTAAAGGCACAAACAAAAAAAAAACATGTACCGACATATTTTTTTCTGTTTTAATTTTTTTAAATGTTTTTTGTTGACGTTGATATCAATTGCTATTTATTATTAATTATTTATATTATATTATTAATTCATTTGTATTACGAAATGTGTGAAATTTATAATTGTTTTTTTTTTATCCAGACTTATTTAATTTAATTATTAAGACTTGTTTGTTTGATTACTAAATTACAAACATTTTTACAAAATATTTAATTTTATAAAATATTTGGCCTTAAGGTGTGAAAATTGATTCGCTGTTACAATGTAGAAGAAACCATTATTGTTGTACTATCGCGGAAAGCCATAACTAACCACCGTAAAGACTATTCTTGCTTGCAGCGCTCGGCTGCTATAGAACCGGGCCGGTAACAGATCTGGCCATCGTGTGCATGGGATTTTGTTTTCAAAATGGTTAGATAAGGGTTTCCGCGACGGTACCTATGTTAAACAAATTAATAAATTACTTATCTTCTATCTATCTATCTATTGTATATTATATTACATTCATAAAATTCTCGTGTCACAGTGTTAGTTGTTATACTACTCCGAAACGGCTTGATCGATTTTTATGTAATTTTATATGTATATTCGGTAGGTCTGAAAATCGGTCGTAATCTATTTTTCATACCCCTAAGTGATATGGGTGGTCCACCCCAAACATTTACATGGTAAAACAACGTTTGCCGGATCCTAGTGACTTATAGAAATTGAAAGTCGTAATACTCGAACTTATTTGAAGTTTTTTTTTGTATGTTTGGTGTTTAGGTGATACAGGAGAACCCGGTTTGATTGGTTTCGCAGGACCTCAAGGATTTAATGGAACACGTGTGAGTTGATTACTATTAAATGGAAAATATTTCACTGATCCTCTAAAAACTATTTGCGCTGTTAATCATGCATCTTTTTTTAAACAATTGACCCTTTTTTAACTTTCTGGCCTTTTCTCTGAGTCGGTCGCAGTAACTAAGCTAGGTTACCCCGACTTAACGGGTTAGGTTAGGTAGAAACTGTGTAAAATCGCGAGTGAGCCGAGCGAGTCGAGCGAGCTAAGCGAGTGGTGCACGGTGCCGCGGCACAAAAAGTGTCGCAATATGAGAGTGTCCAATAATATTTTTAGGAGTGCAAATTGGGAATGATTAGAGGTTCAATTAAATACATGCCCTATCAAATTGGTATAGCTAAAACGGTGGATATTTTTTTACAGGCTAATGTTATAATCACCTGCAATTATTAAAGGGGTGATTCAACACATCATCATAATACCATTTTCCCTATTTCTAGTTATAGATAACAGGCACAATAATAATAATATGCAAGTCTATAAAAAAGGAGGGGAAATATTAATAGGGTGTCAAAAATACCCAAAAGGCTGGCAGCATTGTCACGGTGTATGGCAATGCTGATTCTTTGGCCAAAAAATAGGCCAGCCCTTTGGTCACGTGAAGAGTTGACCAAGTGGTTCAATCCGTTTGGGGTAGAAACACTAGGCCCTTGGGGTCCGAGTGCCCACTTAGTTTTACGAGACATCGCCAAGCGGTTGAAATAAACTTGAAAACAGTTTTATAAGTGTTTTTTATGCGCTATTAAATACACTTGAATGTTGCTTTTTACTCCAAGAAGCTATCTTGCGTGGTTTCGGAAATATTTCATGATAAGTAAAGTGGCTTTTTATATTGCTCGTCAGTGTACTTACTTCATTATGTATTGTTAATGTATAATTCTCTCCTTAGGGTTTTCCTGGACCACCAGGGCCCGTGGGACCCCCTGGAGATCGTGGCTTTCCTGGGCCCCCGGGACCCGCCAGTAGCATCAATGCCTCTCTAATACATGGTAAGGTCACTTATCAAATTACGCATCTTATATTTTATTTTCTATTGGGGTAAAATTGGCGTGATTTTTCCCCAAGGAGGTTCCAAATTCGTCGACATCTTTTTTTATGTATGTTCAGCGATAATTTTGTATCACGTGGATCGATTTCGATGTTTCTTTTTATCGGAGAGGGGGTGCCTCATACAGGGTGGCAGGGACATCGACGCTAAAACTGTTACCATGGATTCAGTATGGAATCAAATTTAAAATTCAAATTCAAATAATTTCGTTCGGAAAAACATCCATATTGTATTAGTATAAGAACTTACAAAAATATGTTAGTGGAACTTAAATCGAAAACAATATTACAATAAAACCAAAATTAAAATCAAGATTAACATCAAAATTAAAATCAAATTAAAATCAAAACTACAATCAAAATTAAATTAAATTAAAAAACATAACATCACGCCTGTAATCCCCGAAGGGTTAGGTAGAGGTGTACCTATAGTACACCCACATTTCACCAGGCAAGCGAGCCTCGCTTCCTATTACATGGGACTTAAACATAAATTAAATTACAATCCAAACAGAATTAAATCAACATCAAATCAGAACTAAATTAACATTAAATTAAAATTAAATCAAAATTATGTCAAAATTAAATTAAAATTAAACTAAAACATGAACATAACTTCAATCAATCTTCTTTTTCTTCTTGAATCATGTACTGAATCCATAGTAACCGTTTTAGCGTCGATGTCCCTGCCACCCCTGTATGTGTGTTAGTTGTGTTATTGACAAAGTGACGGTAGTGCGATATTTATTTATTACTCTCCGGCTGTCGAGAGAATGCGTTCCTGACACCTGTCAGTTGGACAATTTTTAGTATTACCATGTCGAAGGCGCACTCCGCATTTAAGGTATGAAGCTACAAGTACGCGGCGGGCTCGTCTTGTCGGGCCAATTCAGTGAGTGCAATCTAGTTGGTAGATATAAAAGTTATACGATAGAAAGAGTGACAACTTCTAGGTGAATATAATTGTAGGTAATTAGCGCTGTGCGACCTGAATTGCACTTTATTGTGTCGCACCCAGAGTCGCTTTTTATTTAAATGATTTTTCAGAGTGAAACATCTGTTTTCATCTGTAGTTAGGGTGACCAAATCTGATTTTCGCTTTTACGGGACAACTGCATTAAAAATACGGGATTTGAGGTTAAAATACAGGACAGGCCATTTTTTAATAAAAATCAACATTATTTTTTACTAAAATTTGGCATAATCAATTAAATAACCTATAAAATTGCTAAATTTCTTAATCAAAGACTTTAAAAACAATATTAATATTAAAAAACACAAGAATTTTTATATTATCCAAAAGGAAAATGTGAAATAATCAACTAAAATAACCTATACATACAAACTTTGATTTTCTTTATGAATTATCCTTAAAACAATCATAAATCGACAATTTGTTAATTATTTGAATAAGAAAATGTGGATTAACCAACTAAATAACATATACAAACAAATTCTGACTTTGCAATAGGTATTTTTATCATTAAATGCCATTGAATCATGTGATATACAATAAAGATTTGAATTTGAATCATAAATTACGGGACAATGTACTGTCCCGTATTGCTTTCGCCAAATTACGGGACAATGAAAAATTTGTGCCTGAAATACGGGACAACCTGTAAAATACGGGGCATCTGGTCACCCTATCTGCAGTAGTAATAAGGATCAAATTCGCAAAATACTTATTCGTTAGTTTGAAACTGACAGGTGTCAGGAACACATTCTTACAACGGCCGGACTATAATGTATTTTACATCTCTCATATTCGGTAAGTAGGTCCTTATTACCCCCAAATGGGGCTTGTAGGTAACCAATTAGCGCTCTAGGGTAATAATGTAGCTAGAAAAGCGGCGGTAAGTAATTTAAAAAAAAACTCTTCACTCTTTCAAAAAGTTCGCGTACATCTAACCATCATACTGGCAATAGACATCATGCATTCAGCCCAATGACAAAAGAGGTCGCTTCGCTATTCAGCCTTGTCTTCGTATGAGTATAATAGTCATCAATTTTAAATATCGAACGGCGAAGCTCAATTTCGTTCTTGAAAAAAAAAAAGATGAAAAAAGGCGGGAATAGAAAACTTTTACCTACTTTAAATATTGTTTGTTTTTGGGATTTTTTTATAATTACGTGCTAATTAGGAAAAAAACATGAGTTCTGCAAGTGATGAAGATATAAGCTGCACTCCCGATTCAATGAAAATGGAAGCTGAAGCAGCAATTAACAATATTTTGCCTGAAAGATCTAAAGAGAGATATTTGAAAACTTACGACGAGTTCATGAAGTGGCGAAAAGAAAAACGAGTAAAGTCTTTATCTGAGACTGTATTCTAAACATACTTTAGTGAGCTATCAAAAAAGCTGCAGCCATCTAGTTTGTGGTGCATTTATTCAATGTTAAAAGCAACTATGAGTACTAAACACGACATCAATATCAAGAACTTTTCAAAATTATCATCTTTTCTAAAAAGACAATCAGCTGGGCACAAAAGCAAAAAGTCAAAGGTTTTACAGCGCAAGAGGTGAAATCATTCATTAATGAAGCCCCTGATGACATATATTTAGCTGTTAAGGTACGTAAAATAACAAATGACATAATGGTAATACTTCATCATTTATCTTTTAAATTCTTACAATCCTATAAAACATACTTATTTTTATATTTCGCTTGTTTTAGGTGGTTCTTATCTTCGGTATAACTGGCGCAGGTATTGAATTGACAAATATAACAATAGAGAACATAGAACAACAGGGTCAGTTGTTAGTAATTAAACTACCGAACACAAAAACTAAAATTGACCGAACATTTGTAGTTCCTCAAGAATTTTCTGAATTCGTACAAAAATACAGAAATCTTCGTCCTGAAAATGTAAACACCAACCGATTTTTTTTGAAGTACCACCAAGGCAAATGCTACAAACAAGTTATTGGAAAAAATACCATCAGAAGTATGAAGCAAATCGCAAGTTATTTAAAGTTAGCAAACCCGGAATTGTACACAGGTCATTGCTTCCGGAGAACATCGGCTACACTTTTAGCCGATGCTGGGGCTAACTTAACCACTATAAAAAGGCACGGTGGGTGGAAATCCAGCAAGGTGGCTGAAGGTTACATTGAAGATTCCATACAAAATAAAAGTAAAATTACCAACCAAATAACGAAAACTATTCAGCTTTCAAAAAATGAAACATCTTTCTCAAGAGATGATCCGCAACCATCAACTTCTGCTGAAGAAAGCTTCATCCCGTCAAATTTTATCCATGACCAATAAATATCACAATCTCAAACTATTAACATACCCAAAAAACACCTGTCCCTAAAATTTGAAAATTGTTCTCATTTCAATATAAATTTTAACTAATAAAATGTTTTATTCTTGTAATGCCGGTTTTTTTCTACTTACCTCACAATCGAGATGTAAAGCAGAGTAGTTAGCTCGGGTGTAAGCATCAATTGCACCCTCGAACTATAGGCGCCCTCGCTGCGCTCGTGCGCCTATATATCTCGGGCTGCAATTGACGCCTTACAGCCCTTGGCTACTAATCTACTATTAAAGCCTTCTAATGTTTATGAAGGTGCTAAGGGTGAGAGGGGTGCTCCGGGCCGGGACGGTAGACCTGGTGACACAGGCCCCCGAGGAACACCCGGACGCGACGGTGCTGTGGTAATGTTACATGTGCAATAATTCATTTAAAATTTTAATCATGCTGTATGTAAAAGTTAAAACTGTACAAAGATAGATTTTATGCCTTACGCGTTTTCTGAAAGTCTATCTCAAGGTAACGCAGAGACGAAACAAGGTCAGAGCAAAAAAAAAATTTTCAATTTTTTTTAATACCTAACAATTTAATTTGTTGTCTTTAATCGAAATTGTTAGAGCTGTTTTCAAGAACGTGATTACAAAACATACATATATACAAATATTGCTCGTTTAATAGTTTAGGATAGGATTCAAAATCAAATATAATTTTTAATGTTTTGCAGGGTCAACCAGGACCACAAGGCTTTGTAGGAATACAAGGCATACCCGGCAACCTGGGTCCACCGGGCCTCCCGGGTCCAGAGGGAAAGAGGGGCTTCGACGGACTCCCGGTATTTATCTTACATTCATCATCATCCATTAGCCTTTTCCCTACTATGTTGAGGTCGGCTTCCAGTCTAACCAGATGTACCTGAATACCGGTATTTTACATGAAGCGACTGACTATCTGACCTCCACAAACCAGTTTTGGTAACACGATACCAATGGTAAAGACTGGTTATCTGACTTTTGGGCTTCTGACTACCCCTAACGACTGTCAAAGATCTATAAATGTATTTATTTTACAATACCTATACATATTAAATAAACACTATAATTTACTTCCTTTCAATTCCCCCAGGGTCCAGAAGGTCCACCGGGCCTGCCGGGCTCCCCTGGTCAACCAGGGTCTGCAGCTGCCTCTTCGCAGCACATCTCCATCCCAGGACCTCCGGGGCCGATAGGACCAATGGGACAGGTAACTCAGTGGCGTAGCGAGGGGGGGGCGGAGGGGCGGACCGCCCCGGGCGCCACCATTAGAAGGGCGGCAAAAAAATATATTTTGTGCGGTCACTGGCGGTCAGTCAGACAATTAATTTTTCAAGAAGTTAGCTTTTACCCACTTGCACATATTAAATGTCCCTCCCGCCCAAAACAATTGTTGCAAATCACGAGTGCGGTCGGCCCTTGTTTGTGTTTAGACGTGTACATGCATGGTGTTAATGTGAGCGCGCGGGGCGTATGCGGGCACGCACACTGTCACACCATGCATCTACACGTCTAAACACAAACAAGGGCCGACCGCGCTCGTGATTTGCAAGAACTATAGGTACGTCCCTGCAAGGAAGTACGTGAAGGTTTGACAATTCAAAGAAAGTTTTTTATTTGTTTTTTTTGTTTTTTTAATGCAAAATAATTATGACTGTTCTTGCTGAAAAGTTCTCTAGAATTAATGTATAGTATGTATATGTTACCGTTAGAATACGGAATACGTTATTAAACGCATTAACTAGATAATCTGCAAATTACCGGGAACAATCCGTTAAAGTTTAAAATTTTACTTAAAGAAGTAGATATATGCATTCTATCTAGTTGATTAACTGCATATTAACGAATGCTACACCGTTAAATCGCGGAAGACAATGAGCGAAACACTTCTTTCTCGTTTTTTGCTAACGTAATATTTTTCAAACATGCAAACAAGCATACACCATGCATGCAGCATGCAAGCAAGCACGCAACATGCAGCACGCATGGTTTCTGTCACGGCTCCGGCGGCGGCGGTCCCACGCGAGCTTATCGTCGCTCGCCGCCCGCGGCTGAGGCTGAAGCTGCGGTGGTGATAAAACCACCTGCTCCTCAGCTCGCAAAGCCGCCACGCCCGTCCGCGCCTACGTGGGCTTAAATTACACTCTAGGGGTAGGGCAGACTGGGCACGCCACAATTTCGGCCATAAGACCCCTCTTTGAGGAGTGGCTTGAGAGGCGTCACGGCGTCCTCACCTTCCGCCTGACGCAGGTCCTCACCGGACACGGCTGTTTCGGGAGGTTCCTGTTCAGGATAAGGCAGGAGGAAACGCCCGGGTGTCACCATTGTGTGGATCGCCCGGAGGACACGGTGGAGCATAGGGTGGAGGTCTGCCCGGCTTGGGCGGAACATCGCCGTGTCCTCGTGGAGGCGATCGGCGGCGGTGATCTCTCACGTCCGGCCCTGGTTCAGGCCATGGTACGGAGCGAGAGGAAATGGCAGGCCGTCACCTCCTTCTGCGAAGCGGTAATGCTCGCGAAGGAGGAGGCGAAACGCGTGAGCGAGAGGCAAATTTCGCGCCCTCACGCCCCTAACCGCCGCAGGAGGAGACGCCCTGGGCGGGAATCGCGAGCCGATTTCCGGCCACCGTAAATTCAAATTCAAATTCAATTTTATTTGCCATAAGTGTTGGTACAATTTTAGTGTTCAAATAAATCGAAAAATCGTAGGCGCGGGCTTGCGGACGGTGAGCAATGGGTAGCTCGCCGTCCGATAAGGACTAGGCCCGGGTCGACGGCGCGTTGTGTTCCACGCGCGCCTCAAAGAGATGTCAGCAGAATTGACGGGGTCCGCTAGGGCCAATGCCTGCCGGGGCTGCAAATAAGGGCCGAAAGGGACATCGTGGCCCCCGGCAACAGGGCAACCGAAGGAACACGGGTGGGTTTTAGTCAGTAAGAGTCTGACACGCCCTCCCGCTCCACCCAGAGTGGAATAAGTTATTTGATAATTACTCACCCAAAAAAAAATATGGGTAGGGCAGACAAGACTACGTGGAGTCGGTTTTGCAGCGATTCGTTTCTGTCACTAACTTTAGATTTTTGGAGCTAACCGTATGCTTGGTCGTTAGTCTGCAGATTACCTAAGAAGTCTACAGATTATCTGTTAATCTAAGAACTAAAAGAATCTTTTCCACTTTATCGGACTCGACCAGTTAATCTATACTCGTAACAGATTTACGCACATTACCGGTAACATATACATTAAATTGAAATACCTAAATAAGAGGGCGGCAAAATTGTCTTCCGCCCCGGGCGGCCGACAACCACGCTACGCCGCTGAGGTAACTATCAGAATATGGTCAATTGGTACAGCACTTATTCTAAATTCTTACGAAAAACTGCACTGTAATTTCCAGGGCCAGAATAAAAAGTCCGAAATAAAATTAAAACAGCTACCGTTCTATGTTATGGGGTTTTGGTTTCCGCACTTAGTCCGTAAGGTGGACCATTGTACGTGAAAAAAATTTTTTACAAAAAAAAAACAACCGACTTCCAAAAAAAAAAACACTACAAAGTAAAAAATAACTTTCATTTCGGAAGTGGTGTCTTTGGTTTTGAATTTTCGTTTTTTGCCACCGACTTCCGAAATGAAAGTTATTTGGAAGTCTGTTGTTTTTTTTTTTTTGTAAAAAGTTTATATTTTTCGCTTTTTAGTTTTGGTACTTGGAAGTCGGTGAAAAAAAGAATCATCGAAATCGGTTGGCGTGATATTGAGTTATTCGTCCATTTGTCGCGCACATACTTAATGCAAATTTAAGACTTATATGGTTTTCTCATGGATGCCATTGTCAGAACTGGACCATTGGGTCCACACGGGAAGCACCAGCTTTCAAATAAAAAAAAGAATCATCAAAATCGGTTCACCCAGTCGAAAGTTCTGAGGTAACAAACATAAAAAAAACAGACGAATTGAGAACCTCCTCCTTTTTTTGAAGTCGGTTAAAAAACAGCTACCGTTTGGGAAATTCCGTTTAAGTTTTGTTTATTATCTGTGAGATAGGTTACAAATATTGAAAACGTCGAAAAATAGGTAAATTTTATCATCTAAAGCTGGTGAAGGCTTAGGCTTAAGCCGTGTACGCACGTACGAACACGAACATAGCGAACACAAACATCAAATCTGAACATTTGGTTCGTACGTATGGACGGCATATTCGAACACGAATGCGAACATAGTTCGAGTCGGAACTCGACAACAGTCGTAAACTCTATCTTAATAGCCATGACGGCGCCGTTGGAAGTGGTGGTAAAGCTCTTCGAACACCGTCCATACAGAACATACTAAAAGGATCGCCGCAAACATGTTTGACGAACAGAGTATTCGATGTTCGTTAGTGGTACGCACGTGCGAACCAAGTTGATGCGTATCATGCAACGCAACAAATTTGTTCGTACGTGCGTACACGGCTTTAGAAAAAGGAGTGAAATGAAGTGCTTGAAAAATGGTTGACAATGCGAGTAACTGGAAACACATACGAACGAATAAGCTAATATAAAGCTAGTCAAAACTATAGGATAAGTTTTTAACCAGTGCGCAAACTTTAACACGTGACTTTACTCATCATTATGAACAACTTTTACTATGGGACCAAACCTGAAATCGCGAAAAAAAATCAGCTGTTCCCTAGATTTTGACGAGTTATGCGAACATAAATGTAGGGAACAGCTGATTTTTTTTCGCGATTTCTTGACTGAACTTATAGACGTTTGGTAAGGAAAAGGAATGTTTGATGTATTTTTATCCACATCGGGGAAACTCTTGGCCTGCATCCCACCTGATGATAAATGATGATCAGGCCGAAGGTGGAAGCGAGCTTCACCCGGAATCCTCAACCACACAGGAACTGACTATCTTATCTCTAACTGCCAAAACACAACAATGCTGTATTATGGCGACAGACCTAGATAAGATGGTGGTAGCTAGCCAGGCGGACTTAGAACAAGCCCTACCAACAACCAAACCGAGCAGAAAATTCTGCCCCCACTGGGAATCGGATCCGGGACCTTTGGGTCTGAGACAGGTAGTCTAACCACTAGACCACAGAGCAGAGACAGGCGCTCTGCGTTTATCTTCTTAGTTATTTCTCCAAGGTACTTCTTCAAAATTTCTTGTTAGTCTTCAAATTTACACCCAAAATTGTTGCACTATTGCATTTATAACAAACAGGGACTCGTGATTTATCAATATGTTTCCAGAAAGGCGAGGCAGGTTTCCCAGGACTACCTGGAAGGCCCGGCGTGGACGGGCTCCCGGGCACTCCCGGAGAGAGAGGATTACCGGGACTGCCTGGATTACCGGCACATGCCAGCTATGTACAAGAGGTAAGCAGTAGGAGCGTTATCACACTGACGATTTTCCAGCGTGTTTCCAGCGAAGCGATTTGTGACCAGGCAATGTGTTCGCCGCGTTTCCACAATATTGTACACTCGCTTATCTCGCTCTCTCTTGTGCACTCGCTCTCGTTCCGCAGACCCGGCGAACTCATTGCACACTCAGAGCGGTTTCGCACTACGGCCGATCCGAATCCGATCCGAACCCAGAAATGTCGGTCCGAAGTAGCCATAGTACTATTTGTATGAAGGGTTGTGCACTAGATCCGATCTTTGTCCGTCCGAATTTAGAACACTACCTACCAATTCGGATTGAACTCGATCTTGAATTCGGATACGGATCGGATGTAGTGCGTAACCGCTCTCATGGCGAGCTCGTTAAACAATCGCCTCGAATCACGCTCGCAAATCGCCAGTGTGATGTGGTTTTAAAATTGCTTCCGTGGGTGGCGAGACTATAATTACATCCGTTCCGTTACCAACTTGCTGTCTGGCTAAGATTTTGACAACGGCAGTGTTCTCTTATTCACAAATGCTATATTAAATGATTCGTTATAACCTTTTGTCAGTCTTGTAAACTAAATGTTTGTTTAACAAATTTTCAGGCACCTTCAATCTCCGAAGCTGAAATAAGAAACATTTGTGAAGATATCATTAAAGGTTTGTACCTATTTATTTTATATCATTGTTAGGTTAGATTGGAGGTAAAAACCCTATGTAGTGAGAAAAATTGAAAAGAGTCTGCTTACATGATTTGGGCATGTTGAAAGGATGAATGAAAGGCGACTAACAAAATGTATTTACAAGGCTGATGTGAAGGGAAAGGCCGGGCGGGGACACCCTAGGAGGACATATACTGACCTTATTGGTGATGTTCTTCAGAAAGGTCAGGTGCGTAGCACTCGCACCCGGCGTGCGTGTATGACCAGATGTATGAACGTAAACGAAGCAAAAAGAGTATGTAAGGATCGTAGCAGGTGGCGTTCTGTAGTTTCTGCCTACTTCTATGAGAAGAAGGCGTGAGTTTATGTACGAGTATGTATTTCGTGTCATGTATCCAAATTCTCGACTTCATCAAAACTTACAAAAACGAGCGAGCCTTACAGTAGTTGCATATGATGTGTAACATCTGACATCTCACCTCAATAAGCAACATTAAAGGGGCAACATTATTAAGGGCCTCGTCAAGGTCGTTTCTGACAGCCAACTCTAGCACCGCGCGCGCTCATTGGTCAAATCAAATATCGCGCGCTTCCCCGGCTTCCTGATATACACTTCCGTCCCTTTTCACGAAATCACTCCCACAGATTTTATTATTTTGATTTTGATTGCAGGAAACCGAGAGGAAAGATTTTACACATCAAAAAGTTATTAAATAATATTTTTCTCCACAGTTCGTTTAGGAGAGCTGGCTCTAAATCAAATAGTGCAGACGAGTACTATCGCAGGCAAGCGAGGACATCCGGGCAGACCGGGGCCTCCTGGAGCACCAGGTAACAAACATAATATTATGAAGCAAAAGTAAAGCCGCGCGCACTTTGGATGCGTTTTTGTACGAATTTCGCTCGTGCGTACACGTACGAACACGCACGAACGATCCCGGCCTTCCAAGTACATAGGGAGCGCGCAGACTGGGTGCGACTTACTCGTACGTATAGTTCCGACGACGTCCGAAAACAATCCGAACTTGTTGGAATTTGTTCTATTTGATGGAAAAAAACGTATCCAGTGTGCGCACTCAATAGGGATGATGCCCGGGTAAAAAAAAAACATATTTTTTGCTTTATCATATTAATAAAAAATGACTTAGATAAAACGCATTAAAGTTGGGGAGTTGAGGTCAATACGTCACAAGTAAGTATAAAATCTACATACTTATGACGTCATGTCACATTTTAAGTCAATGTATTACCGTAATCTTTTGATAACGTAAAAAAAGAAAAAATACGTGTTCAATATTTTTTAATAATCTACAAGACGAATAAAAAAATATTATTAGCCATCATCCCTATTCGTACGACCATGGTCGTACGTGTACGCACGAGTTAAATTCGTACGAAATCGCATCAAAATTGTCTGTCTGGTACCTTTTCACGCCTAAACGGATAAACGAAATGATTTTTGAACACATACGATTTGAAACACATATTATACTATTTTTCATTAAATCTAATATTATAACTTCAAGGAATTCAAGGTGACTCCGGCGAGCCAGGCCCGCGAGGTTACCCTGGGGAGACAGGGGATACAGGCAAGACTGGCAGTCCCGGCCCTGCAGGCGAGAAGGGTGACAAGGGCGAGAGAGGGCTCGAGGGCGTCGGCGTGCAGGGGCCCGAGGGACCCAGGGGACAAATAGGTAATGTAGTCGACAAGATGAACGGCTTTTGAAAGCCTGTTTAATTGTTTTAGTCGTCCATCCTACTATCCTATAATATATTTTATCTACACCCATGCTATAAAACTTCTATAAAGTTTCTGGAACAGTTAGCTTATTGGCAACATTATAACAGTCAGTGTCATAGTAACCATTACCTCATCCAAACGAGTGTTACAATGTTGTACTAAACTTCATTACGCAACTCGTTTCAACGTTCAACGGGGGACAGCAGATGTGTGTGTGATGTGCTGCTACATACGTGCAGTTATACTGAATTTCGTGGGAATTTCTTTATTCTTGATCTTGAATTACAAACACCCTATGGTTTCAGAAACTTTTATAGAGGATTCATATCATGGGTGTAGATAAAGTCTTGTATGCAACTGTTATAATTAGGTATTAAAACATATATGTGATGTATTATCCCAACAAGTTAAATAAACCCGCATTTGTGTTTTAATAACCCTTATACAACAGTTGCATAAATAACTATTATACCATTCCCCCTCTAAAAAGCTTATTTTACTCACTGAAAACATGCCATAATGCTATAAAATTAAATTAAAAAAAAAATCCCGCCAATTTTAGTTAGGTTCATTTTATAACTGTTATCGTGGTTGTTTTATGTCATTGGAAAATCTATTAACATAATTTTGATAGAATGATTGTTAAGATCATTTCGTTCTAAAGCAGCAATTATAGTAGAAAATTTGTTGCCGCCAAAATTTTATTTTCTCGCAGTCAATGGTAAAAAGTCGTGAAAAAAAATCTTTTCGGTCCTTGTATCTCTCGACCCGCTCAGGATTCTAATCTAGAATCTCTCGCTACGCTCTTGATTCTACTCTAGAATCCTTCGCTGCTCTCGGGATCCAATTAGTCCCTCGAATTAAATTCCCTCTTGTTTCACTTGTTTTATAATCTTCTAATATATATATATAATAATATTATAAATGTGAAAGTTTGTATGTTTGGATGTTTGTTACTCAATCACGCAAAAACGGGTAAATGAATTTGAATGACATTTGGCGCACAGATACATAGTTTATAACCTAGATTAACACATAGGATACTTTTTATCCCACTGATAATTTCCCGACGCCCACGCGGGTGAAGCCGCGGGCAAAAACCTATAATAATTAAAATGATTTTGGTGAACAAAACTTTGTAATAACGAGTACAAGACTTGGAAGAAGTTTTACTGATCAAGGAAGTGAAGAGGTGGGAAGATGCAAACATATTCTAGCATTCCCCTTGTCAGAAACAGCGAGGCTAGAGTCTGGCCACGCTAAGTCTGCAATGGAATAAATTGACAACCCCAAAAACTTATATATAAGGTATACTTTTACATTAGTCAGTTATGTCAGTTTCGGGGTTGTAAGTAGATCTAATGATTTTGATATTTTGCATATAGACTATGTCGCATCTATGCTCTACCTCCATACGATGACAAAACTGTATCAAATCCACACTGCGTCGTGCTAAGTGGACTATTCTTTACCAGGAATAAATTGTAATATAATCAAAATAACCTATCAAAAACAAAAAGACAAACAAAGTATCAAATTCCTTTTGCGTAGGACAGGATGGTGTTGCCGTCTATAGATTTTCAAATTCCACCTTTTTTTTACTTATGCAGACTTAGTGTGGCCACACTCTATTATACAAACTTGTGCGGACTGGTATTCGTAGAAGATCTTTTATAAGAATTGTATTTATCATCTTCCTGCCCCTGTCCCATGTTACGTGGGGTTGGCGCACCACGTTTTGTTCTTCCATTCTCTCCTGTCAACCGTCATGCTATCATTCACTCCCTTCTCATTCATATCATTCCTCACAAAATCCATCCCTCTTTTCTTTAGCCTTCCTCTCCCTCTCCATCCATTTACTTTTATATTCATCACTCTTTTAGTCACATGCGTTTCCTCCCTCCTCATTACATACCCATATCAAGCCAAACGATTTCCTTTCAACTTTTCTGTCACTGGCGCCACTTTCAAACTTACCCTTTTATACTCATTTCTTGATTTAGCCATTTTCGTCACTCCAAACATTTATCTTAAGAACTGTATTATGTTTATAATAGTGCCCCCGCCAAGAGGAGCCAAGCGAAGCGCAAGGGCACTATCTACCTTTTCTTGAAGCACTTCGTCGTTTTTTTGAACTCTCATAATATTAATTTCTCCTCCATACTCCTCCAAAACGGCTTGATCGATTTTTATGACATTTTATATGTATGTTCGGTAGGTCTGAAAATCGGTCGTAATATATTTTTCATATCCCTAAGTGATAAGGGTGGTCCACCCCAAACATTTATATGGCAGAACAACGTTTGCCGGATCAGCAAGTAATATTATAAGAACACCTTACGAGCGACTTAGTTTTGTTGACCAAGCTCCTTAAATTTTGATGATAAAAATACCAAGGAAGTTATTGATCGAGTAGCAAATTAGGCTTCATACAATAAAGTTTTCAGAAATCGGACAAAGCAAATAAACATAACTGAATTGAAATAGTGCAAAATAATTAAATATTTACTCACCGCTTCAAGAAGCCCACGCTAAGTTTAGGTTTCAGAGTCAATAGAAGCAAACAATTTGTGACAAATATACAATTCATTCATCGCTGTTTTCAGGTCCTATGGGTCCATCGGGTCATCCAGGCAGAGCCGGAGACAGGGGAGACCCAGGACGAGAAGGTAAGATAAATCACACCTCATCATCTGCCTAGCCTTTTTCCCAACTATGTTGGGGTCGGCTTCCAGTCTAACCGGATGCAGCTGCTGAATTTCAGTATTTTACATGGAGCGACTGCCTATCTGACCTCCATAACCCAGTTACTGGGTAACCCTTGGTAACACTGATTGGGCATCTGAATAACGTAAAGACTGTCGAAAGACTTAAGTACCTACGATTAGTCAAAATCAAGGTAATAATCATTAAAAATCAATGTTTTTAAATGCCTTATCATTTATATTGTTTCCAGGACCTATGGGCCCCCGCGGCCACCCAGGACTTCGAGGGACTTGCGAGTGTCCTCTGAGTTACTACGCGTACTCCCCACAAGGACTTAGCAAAGGGCCATAACCAATTTACTACTAGAAAAACTTGTGTACTTAATAAAACATTGAAAACTTTCTTCGATTTCATTGATTTTTCTACTAAATATAAATTATGGGGAAGAAAAGACACAAATTATTAAATAAATAATAATTTAATAAAAATATACCAAAACCATTATCGACACTAATACAAGAAATTATCTCCATACTTTATTTTATAAAAACAATGTAGGATGGCTATGATTTCCATAGATTTAATTAAATATAACTCGAAGTACAGCCGCCATTACTGTTAATGACGTAGTAAGATGGCGTCAGTTGTTAGCGGGTTCTATTTCACGTACAGAATCGATGTCTGCCTTGCAGAAGAAACATTGCTTGCTGTTTAAAAGGTGTTGCATTATACAAGCTCTAGAACAAATAAGATTAATTTAAGCTTTATCCAGTCAAACTGTGTGAAAATTCAAAATGAAGCTTTCCATCAATCGTCCAGTTGAGCCAGTTTTTAAAACTGGACTGGCGGTGGACGATCGGTTTAACAGTGGTTTCATAGTTATTTACCTCTGACAGCAGTAACCCAATAGCAACCTTATGTAACGACAATAAAGATCACTGTGATTTTGACAGTGATGCATAATTAGAGGTGAAATAACTGTGGAAGGAGTAAGAACTTTGAGAATGTTGTATCTCAATCACTCAACAAACCTGCAAGAATGATGTCCACAAGGCATAAAGGCGGTGTCCGCAGGTCTAGCGTAGCAGATGGTGCATAACAGGTCGGACTGCCCCCCGCTGGAGCCCGGGGACTTCGCCGTCACGATAGTGTCCCTAGCTATGCGTAGTCGATCTGCTACTATCTCTAGAGCTTTTAATTCTTCCATTGTTACGTCCTCTTGATCTGAAATAGATAAAAATGGCAAAATCAAATCAAAATACTTTATTTCACATAAACCTACTTGGGCATTTTTGAAACGTCAGAAGCTAGGTGTACAGCTCCAATTAGTCGTTTCCTATGGAGAAGAGCCGGCAAGAAACTCTTAAAACTAATTGGCTTTTACAATATTTCTAAATTACAGTGTTTATAGGTGTTGGGAGGACAGTGTAGGCCTGTCAACTTGTGTGTGCCAATTTAAACATTTGGATTGAAAAATTCATACCGTTTAAAAAAATGCCTTGTGTTTGCACCAGTTCGACGATAATAAGCTGAAAGAGCCATCAAGTTATCCTGTTTACACTCGTGGTCCTTACCTGGATGCAGGCCACCCAGTAATTTGGACACAACCTATCCAGCCACATTCCTCATTGTCTGCCTAGACTTATTCCAACTATGTTGGAGTCGGTTTCCAGTCTAACCGGATGCAACTGAATACCAGTATTTTACATAGAGCAACTAACCTAACCTCCACAACCTAGTTACTAGTTAACACGATGCCTTATGTTAAGACCAGCCACATTCCTATTTAAGGTCATATAACATAATATTCGTAGTAAGAACTTACATTTGTAAAATGAGAATATTTTTTCGTTCTTCGACTTGCCGAGCATGAGGTCGAGTCCATCCATTCTGAACAGCGGTTCCGTCACCAACGCTTTAGTCACTCGGTCTAGATGCTAAAACAAAAAAGTAATGAGTTTTAAAAAGCTAATGGCCCTTTAAACACATGCACAGTTCCCACAAACGGTCACCATTTATTATTCACGAAGGAAAGCATCCCGAGAAAACTTGGATCCACACCCTTCTGCACTTTGCCCTTTTTTTTGGGATCGGCTTAGAATTTTTTCTTTGTACAAACATCACAGTCATCTTAATAGCAACTATTAAAAAATTTGGATAGCTAATAGTCGGAAATAACTATCATGCAATGAGCACAACATCGTGCACCGTGGTCAATTGTCGCACTGAAATCAGGTATTTTTTGACAGATGAGTCATTCCTGTCAAGCCCCGCGACCACCCACGACGCAAAAGATTTATGACTCACCTTCAGATAAACAAAATACTCAAGTTTCCTAGAAGCCGTGGAACGATAAAGCCTATTATTTTCGGTTCTCGGATAGATAAGGAACCCAACATAAATATTTATAACTTTCGTGTGAAATGTTTACTAAGATTTATTACGCGTTTTTGTTCGCGAGTCTATTGTCCACTAATTTTACGATTTCTGATAAAACTAGCTAACCAATTCACACGAAATTTTGCAGGGTACATTATGGATAGTTATGTTATCTAACAAAAGCGTTTTTAGAGACAAACGTTGAAAATAAAAAATACTAAAAATCTATAATTTTTAAGATCTAGAATTTCTAGTGTTTACGTAACTTTCTTCGTTCCAAAAAAATATTTTTTTGCCGTATTTAGGCAAAAAAAGTGCCTAACATTATTAAAAATCTAATGTAATCATTAAAAAAGGCGACTTACCCATCAAATACCAACGATTACACACCAAAATACCACAAAATCACAGCACGGTCACTTTTTCATTCACATGTTTGTTTACACTTTTAGTTTGGGTCAAAATAGGTATAACATGATGTTATTTACTGCAAATATTATCTACAACGACGTAATATTTACTTAAAAATGAAAATAACACCACTTCCCGTCGATTTACACACAAAAACCACAATAAAAATGAAATATTACGGTAATAACCTTCAAGGCCGGAGCGATTCGTAGACTGACATTTTTTCGTCCCCGAACGTCACTTTCAATATTTTTTTAAAATGTTGCGTTCCAGGTATTTTAAAATGAAATGGTTTTGTTGACTAGCATATCTATCCGACCATAGAATAAAAAAGCCACAGAGGACATTAGACATTATTTTATATTAGAAAAAGATAAAATCCCGGTGTCCAACATTGTTTGACACCGGGGCTTGACGGCATGTTCCAAGTGTCAAACATTGTTTGACACCGGGGCTTCAGCGGTTAAGGGTCTATCATTATAGACTACATACAGTCAGCGTTTATGTCTTTGCCACCTTTATCTGTATAAATTATTAATTTATTAAAGTTAATTAAAACGGTACAACACCAATTACATTAATTAACATAGAAACAATTAATAAGTTGGCAATAATTATGTTGCTTAAAATTTTAAACTAACTTGGAACAGTGGATTCCCTAGCATACTTTATCTCGTAGAACACCAGACATTATATGCATAATTTTACTGCAGTCATACGCAAACACATCACATTCGCATTCAGGGTTGGCAGTCAGAAGGGCATTTAACATCTTTAAAAGGTACCTACGACAGACTGGGGATTCGGCTCTGGCTACAGTTTTGCATGATAGTTGCGCAAACAGATTGGCTCTTGTTCAATGTATTTGTTGGGCACAAGTAATTGGCAGTAAAGGCCATAGAGGTCTGGGCAGTCAATACGTCCCCGTAAAGTCTTACAGGGTTACGTGATTACGATTATAATCTGATGCCATTATACTTACGTCTGGAGGTAGCTTAGGCTCCAGCATTCTGATAAGGCACCCTGCCACGGGCGCTAGAGCCACGTAGTAGTGCACCCGGTCTGTGTCCGGTAGACCTCGGGCGACCAGACGAGCGAAACTGGCGCCCCCACCGCCGCGGATGCAGACCCGGGATACTACTGCCATTAGGATCTAGAATAGAAGTCATGTCTGTGTTGGGTGTAGTTCAGCATTATTTTAATATAGGGTAGCAGGTATAGCAGCCTAGAAAAGCTTGTCATTGGTGTGCTTATTTATGGTGTTGTGTTATGGACATAATTTTTTTTTGTGTATTATATATTTTTGTTATTATTTTGCCTGAACGATCCAAGGCAGGTAATATTTATATTTGTCTTTTACGATACATACCTGACAAGTTCTGCCAAGCAGTAATTCGTTCTGGTTATCACAAGCCTCTGGTTTGGTCAGCAACAAGGGGGCCAGGTGTAGCGTCATCTCTAGAGCTCTGGCCAGGCCGTGGTACAGGTCGAAACACGTCGCGCACAGCTTGATCTGACGCGATTCTAGGTGAGAATCTATGCTGACACGGTCCATCTAGATAAAATGATATTTTGTTGGCACTTTATACTTAAATTTTTAAGCTTTTGTTTGAGAAGTCTTTTCTCAAATAATCGCTCAGGGACAGCAAATAAGTGAATGGCGGGGAGCGGGGTCTTTGCTCTACAGTGAAACCCTACAGGCTTACAACAAAATAAGGTAGGTAGGTATATCTTAGTAAAGTAGACAATGGTGCCGATTCTCTTGTCACAAATGCCTCTAAACTAAACTAAATATCACCAAAATTTAGTTTATTCCTGTCAAACGACGATTTCCCATTCTGAAATAGACTAAAGTGACACAACTTAACTATATTTTAGTTTGACAGCACTAAGATGGCAACGAGATATTAGTTTAGTTTCTATTCTGAATTTGACGTTTTTCACCTAAAATTTAGATTTTCTAACTAAATCTGACTATTTTTAATCGCGATTAAAAACGTGTGGAATAAAATTGGTTGTCATGAACTATAAATTCACACCAACACCTCGAAAAAAAAAAGATTCAGTACTGTTTTTGCATTTGAAATGCAAAAACAGTACTGAATCTTTTTTTTTTCTTTTGCTTATATCTCGAAAACGGTGTGTCCAATCGCAAAAATAATGAAAATTTCGACCCCCGTTATAAAACGTTTAAACCCCTAACACTCTACATGTAGGTAATAATTTTTCTTATTTTCCATACAAAAAGTGAAAAATTCCATATAAAACACGACGAGGCTGCCCCCCTGCACGCCCCCGGCTCTGAAAAGATCCACGTGGGTAGGTATCACGTGTGGTGTCGGGATTGTCAAATTCGATTTGGACGTGTCAAAATTATTTTTAAATTAGAGAATTTATTTTGCAGAATAGCTTTAAGATTCTCATAGTCAAAAGTAAGGAATTTTAGTGATAGTTTAGTTAGTTTAGTTCGGTGTACAAGAGAATCGGCACCATTATTGCTGCTGCAGTTAAAAAATCTCGAAGATTTTTACATCATACATTATGAAAAGTAATACGATTTTTTTTTTGCATTAATAAGCCACTGTTTCTTATTGTATCTACGGTTGATAACTTAGAGCGATTAATCAGGATCATAATTACACACATGGTTAAAAGCTCTAAACGATCTTCTCACCTAGCTTGAAAAAATCAACAACACTCTTAGCCCTCAAAAGCACGGGACTTTTTTTACTCGACGGTTTTTTCTCGCGCACTGTATTTTTAACTCTCGGTATTGAGTCGAGCGTTGAGAATCCTACAGAGCGCATCCCAGGCAGCGCGTTAAAATGGCGCTCTGTTGGATTTCAACTCTCAGCAGCTAAGCAGTTGGTTGAAAATTCAGTGCGCGATAAAAATAAATCGTACATGCGGGCGAAGGCTTACTCTACACTTTATGAGCAAAAATTTTGGGGCTGTTACCTCCTGCATCATTGTGATGAACTCTGAGAAGGCCCAGTTGAGCTGACTGAGCAGCGAGTTGAGGTAGGCAGCCGCGTTGGTTGGGTGAGTCGCGAGATACTCCTTTATGCGACTCTGGATCACCTCCGAGGGGCACGGACCTTGAGGCAGTAAGGACCTCTTTCTTAAACCTATCTTAACATAAAGTCTAAAAGATAAACCTCAAAAATTGCTAAAATGTTAAAGTAATCTGATTTTGAGACTCCATCATCGATTTAATTTAAAAAATTATATGTAATGTTAACCATACACATTTTACCAAACAATTTCATAATATTATTATATGGTGGACTATCGCACAAAATGGTTTTCACATGACATATCAGTTATAAACTAAAAGGTCTTAAAAAAACGCCCTATAACATTACATGAAACCCAAATTGTAAAACTTAGCTTCAGCTTCAGAAACTAGTTCACAGACATACAAGTATGTAGGTATATAAATCCACTTATTCTCATGTGACCTTCCAGTGTTAGTACAAATTTTACTAATTAACAGTGACAACTTTTTTTCGATATGTCTATAAATCACATTATAATTATAAATATTGTAGTGATAATTTATTTTAGAAGTATGAATGTAATTACATTCTCATATTGTATGTTTATATTGAAATTAGTGAATTGTTTTTTTTTTCTTCTTTGATTTATGTTTTTGTTTTCTCTTCTAAGGTTACACACGTTGTTTACATCTCTTTTTATATACTTTCCTGTCGCAGGTATGCTGGAAGAGATTTCTTTAGAAATAAGCATTGCCTTTGTACGTATTTTTCTGTTCCTTTCTTTTTGTCTGTTTATATGTGTGTGCATAAATGGTTAAATAAATAAAAGGATATTTGAGTAACTCACCAAAACACTGGCTCATAAGTCCTGCATCGACCTTGGCCCCGAGGTTATTAACTGTCGGCTCCCTGTCGCCGTATCTGCGTGATGATACACGTCACTGTCAATATCAGCTATCTGATTTGTTACTTCAAAAGTTTGCATAACTTCATATTATTGTTTTTTAGGGTTCCGTAGTAAACAAGGAACCCTTATAGTTTCGTCATGTCCGTCTGTCTGTCTGTCTGTCTGTCCGTCTGTCTGTCTGTCTGTCCGCGGCTTAGCTCAGAGACGCTTAGTACTAGAAAGCTGTAATTTGGCATGGGTATACATATTAATCACGCTGACAAAGTGGTCAAATAAAATCAAAAAATTTTTTTTCAGATACCTCCCCTAGGCGTAAAGTGAGGATGTTTTTTTTTTTTCTCAATAATCCCATAGTGTGGGATGACGTTGGAAAGGTCGTTCAAAATATTGTGAGTTTGCAAAGACCATTTAAAGTGCTAATTTTTGTTAGAGTCAAGTGTCCCCCCCCCTTTTTTTTTTTTTGGGTGGGAAATTATCATATAACTTCTCTCGCTCTGGGTGGAGCGGGAGGGCGTGTCAGACTCTTACTGACTAAAACCCACCCGTGTTCCTTCGGTTGCCCTGTTGCCGGGGGCCACGATTTCCCTATCGGTTTTCTTCGAACCCCCGGCAGGCATTGGCCCTATCGGACCCCGTCAATTCTGCTGACATCTCTTTGAGGCGCGCGTGGAACACAACGCGCCGTCGACCCGGGCTTGGTTCTTATCGGACGGCGAGCTACCCATTGCTCACCGTCCGCAAGCCCGCGCCTACGGTGGCCGGAAATCGGCTCGCGATTCCCGCCCCGGGCGTCTCCTCCTGCGGCGGTTAGGGGCGTGAGGGCGCGAAATTTGCCTCTCCCTCACGCGTTCCGCCTCCTCCTTCGCGAGCATTACCGCTTCGCAGAAGGAGGTGACGGCCTGCCATTTCCTCTCGCTCCGTACCATGGCCTGAACCAGGGCCGGACGCGAGAGATCACCGCCGCCGATCGCCTCCACGAGGACACGGCGTTGCTCCGCCCAAGCCGGGCAGACCTCCACCGTATGCTCCACCGTGTCCTCAGGCCGATCCACACAATGGTGACACCCGGGTGTTTCCTCCCGCCTTATCCTGAACAGGTACCTCCCGAAGCACCCGTGTCCGGTGAGGACCTGCGCCAGGCGGAAGGTGAGGACGCCGTGGCGCCTCTCAAGCCACTCCTCAAAGAGGGGTCTTATCGCCGCAATTGTGGCGTGCCCAGCGCGGGGTTGCGACAATCGCACTCTCCATGACGCCATGAGATCCCGCCGGAGCTCTGTCCTCTGTGCCGCGATTTCTTGCGGCATCGGAGTTAAGCCCCGGCGTTTCGCCTCCTCGCGCCACTCCCAGATGTGCGCGAGGACCTTTGCCTCCAGATCCCATGGCGGTAATCCGGCAAGGAGGCTCGCCGCCTCGCAGGAGACCGTGCGGTATCCTCGGGCCAGCCGGATGGCCATGACCCTCTGGGACGCGTTCAACCGGCGGGCTGGCCGCAGCCTCAATGAACGCGCCCACACCGGTGCCCCGTAAAGGGCCATGGACCGCACGATCCCCGCATAGAGCCTCCGGCAGGAGGCGTTTGGACCTCCCAGATTGGGCAGGAGCCGCTTCAAGGCAGCCCCGGCCCGGTCCAGTCTGGGAGCCAAACGTCGGAAGTGTTCGACGAAATTCCACCGGCTGTCGAGGACGAGTCCCAGATACTTCATCGTCGACTCGACACCGATGTGAACCCCTCCCGCCATTACCTGGGAACCCGACGGTGGCGCATTCCGAGGACCATGAAAACCCATGGCCTCGGACTTGTGCAGGGCCACCTCGAGTCCCAGCTGCCGGATCCTGTCAACGATTGTCGCAACCCCAAGTGTCCCCCCCCTGCAAGCGTAATGGTTGGTTTTGGGTATGTGAAAAAATTCACGGCAGTAGCATATAATTATAACGAAATTAAAAGGAAAACTATCACAGCTAAGTAGGCTTTCCAACTTAACGAGTAATAATCGACCAACTTACATTTGCGATTGCAAAAACTAACTTAACTTTGTAATTGAAAAACATGTTCTCCCAAACTTTCTGTATGGGTGAACATGTTTTTCAACTACGAAGTTAAGTTTATTCTTGGGATAAATTCATCCCAACTACGGAACCCTTCATTGTGCGTGGTCGGACACGCACTTGGCCGGTTTTTAAGACCTTAAATTGTCTTACATAGAAAAATGTTGAGTTTAATTCATCATAATAATATTTGTTAATTAAAACAGAATAGTGGAATGGAGCAGTGGTGGTAGCGGCCGCGACTTACGAGTTGTAGGTCGTGGGTTCGAACTCAAGCAGGCACTTTACTTTGTGTAAATTATTTTATCACCACTGCTCTCAAAACAGAGAAGGAAACATCGTGAGGAAACCGGCAAGTTCTAGAACCAACAATTCGAGGACATGTGCCGCACCCGCACTGGGCCGGCGTGGTGGATTATGGCTCACTCCCTCTCACAGAAAGAGGAGGCTTGTGTCCCAGCAGTGGGAAAATTATAGGCTAATTATGGTCCTTTAAACACAACATTTTTGTGTCGGCAAAATAAATCTTTAAAAAAATATTCAGCTCATTTCATTCACTAGTGTTTAGATAGAGTCAACTACCTACTTACATAATAAAATATTATTTGCGGAGTACCGTTAGACATTTTGTAACAAAACGTTTTGAACCAAAATAGTTACTAGTTAACGCATCAATTTTAACTAATATTATAAATGCGAAAGTGTGTTTGTTTCACGGTAAAACGGCTGAACGAATTTGAAAGAAATTTGGCACATGGGTTGACCATGACCTAGGTTAGGACATAAGATATTTTTTTATCCCGATATTCCCACGGGATCAAGATTAATGCGGGTGAAACTTCCGGGCGCAGCTAGTTACCTATAAATTCCGTTTATCTAACAAGGCCTAGGGTGAATTCCCAGACATACGTTTCCTAGTATCCACCTTAGTGTGGATTTTTGGGGTGGATAAACGGAATAACCCGATCAACCTTATCGACATCTGAATTTGAACTACTCTTGGGAAAAAAACCGATTCGATTAAGTTTTCTGCAATGTATATCTATGTCGTGCAGCACAGTTCAATAGGTTCTATTTGGATATTGCGCCGATAAATCTCAATGATATAGCGGCTATATATTTGACTACGGAATACTATGGATCGCTTACGAGTTATAGGTACTGGCAGTACTGGATTTGATTATATAATATGATTTCTGTAAATATATATACGGCATTTTTAAACACGAAAGTGTTGGAAAAGAGGACCAAGGAACTATGACCATGGGTACTGACGTACTGTATCCGATTGACTGCATTTATTATATCCTATACTTTTAAACGAGCAATATTTGTATGTATATATTTAGGGATATAAGGAACAGGGTGTAAAGTTTACTCATCCACCATAGAAAAGGGAGGATCCTCCGACCAGACGGGTGTTGTGTCTGGCGGGCAACTGCCCATCGGTTTGATGTTGAAATCTTGTATCTATGTCGATCGCTCGGTAAACTCTAATAGCGCGATGCAGGATTTGTGTGACGTCATGTCTATGATGCGTAGTTTATAAGTGGCGGTGTAACCGCTACATATATATATGAGGTTGTATATATATTTGTACTCACGTTCTGGAAATCGGCTCTATCGATTTCGATGAAAGTTGCAATAAAGGGGTTTACGGGGGCGAAAAATCGATCTAGCTAGGTCTCATATCTGGGAAAATTCGTTTTCTCCATTTTCTCAGCCTCGGGAATGTGATACAACGTTGGTACATCTGGACGATATGTTTATCTATTTTTATATTAACTGGGTGATTGCAAATAAACATTTCTCGTAAGTTTCACCGCTTCAACTTGTCAAAATAAATACCTATTATTCAATTTTGTATTTATTGCAAGAAGAGACACTAAAAAGTATCGCGTAACTATTTTTATTGATTATTGTAAACTATACTATTATCAGATCTTGAGCGAATGTGGCACTATATTGAATTATTCTTAACCTTTTCATCGAATTAAAACAATACTTGTTTTCCTCACAACCTTCTCCAATATAAATCCTGATTCAAGTAACCTCTGTAAGTAAAGTTGTGAGCGTTCATTGTGTTTCTAAAGAGAAACACGTCGCAGTGTTTAAGGAAGCTAGTTGAAAGTGTTTTATTAAGAGTTCTACTTAAAGTGCTATTTTATCGAGAGCTCTTTCCTGCTTTAAAACTTTGCTAGAAATAGGGAGGGGAGGGGGGTATTTTCTTTGCTTTGTGAATTTGTGGGTTATTTTGTCATCTATACATTCGGTTTTAGAAATACAGATCCACAATGCCATTCATATCACTTTACATGAGAGGTGGTAATCGAGCTTTCAAAAACTGAGCGTAATCGACCCATGGTAGAAATACTCAAAGTTATTCAATGAAAAGTTTGACTCGGTTGCCATCAATGACAGTCATTTGATTTACCATAAATTTAAAAAGCTTTCCAAATCTGTTGTACACAGTAATTATGTTGCAGAGTTCAGCTGACAATGTTGAGGCTCTATTTAGTAGGTACAGACGCCAGCACATCAAGCTACCCGAAACTGTCAAATTTTCCCAATCAACTTTGAACCTTATACTTCAGTTATAAAGTTGAAAATCTATTAAATAAATTTGACAGATTGCAGTAGCTTGAAGTGCTGGCGTCTGTACTTACTTATTAAACAGAGCCTCAATATTATAGCAGATATTAGGAGGTCCATACCAGCCCCGGATCTAGATTTTTTTGAGGCGGGGCAAATACTGCCGTCTGCCACCAATATTTTATAGGAATGCGCTAAGTTAGCCCGCGAAATTCAATTTTATTCGAAATTAAAATTTTGGCAGCAACGTATTAATAAAATTTTATCGATCGGTAATGCGCCAATCCAACAGGGGTGCCAAAACTGTTGTAAAAAAGAAAAAAATTCAAAGATTATAAGTGCTGCACGTCTCATTTATTGCAAAGTTGCGGTGTGCTGGGTGGTGCACTTGTCTGCTACGCTTGAATTTACCGCCCCCAGAAGTTGGCGCCCGAGGCACGGGCCCCAGTTTGCCCCCCCTAGGTCCGGGGCTGGTCCATACTATATGATGTGCCGTGCGTTTGCATTTGGGTTCTCACCTGGCAGCTAAATGCGGCCACTGCCGGTGCCGAAAGCCGAAGCCGGAACCGTGCCAGAACCGGACGAGCACCCAGTTGGACTGCGCCCACGCACGGTTCTGATACGGACGCACCAGCTCTTGTACCATGGACATCTGTCTGGAGCAAAATAATGGCTCTGGATATTATTGTAGTGTAAATAAGTACCATTGTGATGATATTATAGTTAGGGGTGGGTCGTTACGTGATTTTTGTGAAACGTAACGTAACTAGTGACTTCGAGGACGTCGCCGATTTTGAAAACTAGTGATTTTAGTAACTAGTTATTTTTCAAATTCTATTCGGTGATTCAACACGGTGATTCTATTGAAGTGTTTTACTGTTATTTGCGAAACGAAAATATAAATGGTTACCTACGTAATACGTTACATATCACAAGCTTTAAGTTTTTGGAACGAATAAGTTTTAATAGCTACATATGCAGTTACATTATTATCGTAATACTAAAGTTATAACTTGCGAAAGAAACAACATGCGTCGCAACGTACTTTTGTTTCGTTTCACTCTTTTCATTCGATCACTGCATTGTGGTGGAACTAGTTACAAAAATCACGTGTTTATGTGTGACTCGAAACTAGTTATTCGGTTACATGCCCCGTAGCCAGTTATTGTAACTAGTGACGTTAAATAACGCCCATACATAATTATAGTTTCTCTTGATACAAACGATATTATCAAAAGATAGTGTAAAATAGGCATAACCAATTTCTAATCTCGCAACAATCTATGAAGCCTGATTTGACGCTTCTCATTATACATGCCGCGATAACTTTGTATGCACGTCTACGTAAGAAATCGAAAAATCTTATTCATAATCCTAATTAATTACTATGTTATCCATACCTATAACAATGAGTACTTATCATTCGTAAGCACCAAGTTTCACTTTATATTGGAAAACTGCACTCAAACACACGAATTAATCGTTGATTAATATTCCGACAGGACGTTATTACAATGTCATGTCTTTCGGTTCGTTGTCGTAGTATTGTGACCGTTTTAAGCCGTTTTTTGACCGAATAAAATCGATGTTCTGAATAATCGATACTAGAGAAACGTATAATAACTGTATTGTATTATTAAATGTTTAAACATAAAAATAAAATCGATAGAAAGAAACTTTAGAAGAGACATACATTTAGATTGAAAATGAATTAATTTATGGGTAACCGACGAAGACAGTTCGACCGATGAAAATTTTGCTGGATCATACAGTGACGAAAGTAAATAAAATATAACAAAAGTGAATTTACTTATTTACCTGATGATTTTGATGACGATGTGTAATAAAACGATATGCCTCGAGAATCAGTTTTAATTCAAGAAATGTAGATAAATTTGTCGATTACAAACTCTAAGTATGATAAATCGATATGTCTTGAGAATCGGTTTATAAAGCACCTGATTTTTTCTCCCATCATTACACAAAGTATTTTGATAGGTGTCAAATCGGGCTTCTAGATTGTCACAAGATTAAGCAGCGATACTGTTCATTATTGTGTATTAATTGCACAATTCTTAACATAACTTTACATAACTAACTATTTACACTAGGTACTAAATTAAAAGACTAACTAACTATCTGTATAAATAATAAAAAAAAAAAAAACTTAGGCGTCGAAGTATTCGTCCGCATCGCTGTCATCCGGAAACGTGCCCAGAAGACTGGCAGCATTGCCACCTTGAATGGCAATGCTAATTCTTTGGCCAAAGAACGAGCCAGCCCTCTGGTCACGTGAAGTGTCGATCAGTCGACGAGAAATTTCCTTAAAAAGGAGACGCGCACTCGGGCCCCATGATTCGAGCGTTTCGACCCCAAACGGCTTAATTGCGCAAAATTTTATGAATAAATGCATTTCCCGAATTTTGATACTATTCGATACTAGAATTTCAACATAAAAACTAAATACCTACAGAAAAAGTGAAACGATCTTAACGTAGTTAAAAGGTGAATTTTAGAAAAAAAAAATGTATTTGTGTCGTCTCGAAAACACGTTAACCTGTGTTTTCCTAATTTAACCGAGGGCTAATTACTTTGATTGTATTTTAACTATAAGAATACTTGCCACTTATGCCGATTAACATTGCCACTTACTCAACTAATTTAATAAAAATCCATCGAGTCGAAAAATAAAGAAGTATACTCACTGTTTGATCGGCACTCTCTCGATAGCCCTCATGGTGGTTGGCTGTGTGGCGAACGACGCTAGAGTCTGGACCAGAGACTCTCTCGTACTGGCCAGCACTATCCGTTGGTCTGCAAACTCCGCGCACAGGAACGAAGCACAGGACACCACAATTTCGTCCCATTCTAAGGTAAATAAGAACATGATAGTAACTGTTCAGTTTGGGGCTCACTGGCAAATCAATATTATTATAACTTAGCTGTAGGTATTATTTTAAGTTACTTGTGACGTCTCAACTTCTGTTAACCTGCTTACTGTTTTACCTGGACAATACCTACACTATTATCTATTTTTAACCGACTTTAAAAAAAAGGAGGAGGTTCTCAATTCGTCGGGATTTTTTTTAATGTATGTTCCCCGATTACTCGAAGACGGCTGGACCGATTTGAAAAATTATTTTTGTTTGAAAGGGTATACTTTCAAGTTGGTCCCCTTGTCATTTGGTCACGATCTGATGATGGGCTCTTGGTGAAATCGAGGGAACTCGTCCAATATTATATTCACATCTATAGCGATTTGAGTATTTTTGATGAGCAGGTAACATTGGGCTCAGGCTATTGTAACTTAGATAAATTACAAACCAACCCACTAAAAAGTGAAAAAAAAAACTTTTTTACAAAAAATATAACCGACCTCCAAATTACAAAGTGAAAAATAACTTTAATTTCGGAAGTCGGTGTCAAAAAACTAAAATACTGATCCAAAGACACAGACTTCCGAAATTAAAGTTATTTTTCACTTTGTAATTTGGAAGTCGGTTGAATTTTTTGTACAAAAGTTTTTTTCTATTTGGTGTTGGGCCTATAGCAGACGATCAAGATACTAAAAAACGTTTACAAAAAAATCGATGCAATTTTGACGTCCGATTTTTCTTTGAACATGCGATGAACTTAATTTTCATGATTATGATGTTGATGAACATAATATTCTTAAGAAATAGACGACAGTTGCTGTTTAAAGGGACTCGTGAATAAGTTGGATGTGCGGGCGAATGTTTTTACGAATTGGAAAAGACAACGATACTTAATTCTTCATTATATGTAAGTTCAATATTGAAGTATTATACACATAAACCTTTCAGAATAAATTCTCTAAATGATGGTGAAAAACTGGCTTTAATTTTAAAATACATAAGTATAGAAGATGATATAGATTTTAAAGTGTACGTATATTTGAAGCTCTCACCTGGTATCCGGTGCACGGGTATGGTGGGATGCATGTACAGCCTCAGAGTGTTGCACAGCTCCAGCATGGCGTCCACGTGGTACTCCGGAACGAACGCGAATAGAGACTCTGTAAATTCTGTGCGATCTGATCCGTAAAGGCGATGTATTTAAGAGCGTTTATTCTGAAAGTGGGCAACGTCGCAAATGGTTGTCAAATATTTCGATGTTTTGATTTATTTGGCAGTATTACTGTATGGAAATAAAAAAACAGTGGCACTTCGGGAGTGCCGACAGAAGTGAAAACTTGAAAATATCGGCACCGCGGTTATCAACGCGTTGATACCTTTTACTCCACTCACCGCGGTAATCAACGCGTTGGTGTCTTTAATGGTCAAAAGCTTGTGTCGTCACAGTGTCGCGAAATCAATGGTTTAGTCCCATCTCAAAAATGCCCAACGTGCTTAAAGAAGATTTCACTTCAAAAATATGGCTAACTAGTGAACTAAAATATTGATTATGAAATGCAATAATTAATATCGTAACACCGAATATTTAGTTTTAGATGTAAAAAAGTATTTGGAAACTTTCCAAATGCCTTTTACATTTAAAACGGTTACAACATCAAATTTAGTATTATAAAATGCAATTCATTGTTAATATTTTAGTTCACTAGTTAGCGATATTTCATATTTCCATACAGTAATATTGCCAAATTTATCAAAACAGGTAAATATTTGATAGCTAGCGACGTTGCCAACTTTTTGAATGAACGCTCTTAAGTAGCCATGTTGTTCTCGGCACTTGAGGATAGTCTAGCAAGGTTTTTGAAATTCCTTCATTGTTTCATCAAAAAATATAATTGGAATTCTGTTTCAGAAAGTCTATTCCAAGCTTATTATTTTTTGCTAAATCTGATGTCAACTTCTATTATTGGTGAGTAGTGCTATCAGATTTTCTGATGCGGGATTAATCAGGGCTTACAAAATACTGTGTTTGATCAAGTAGAAACTGTCGATACTGAAATATCGGACATAAAGTTACTAAGTAGGTAAGTCATCTTAGGTGACATCTGTTACAAGTTATCAGGCGAAATGTAAGTGATTTAAAAATTGGGGATAACAGGGTATACAGTTCAAGAAGAATAAGAGTCTAAATCAAAGGTTTGAAGTTTCATCAGTTCCACAGTTGCTCGCGCGCATTCGAAGCGTGCGCTCGTGTATCTTATTATCGGTGTCCATATACGTCACGCGATTAGTGCTGCCTTGCAGTAGCGAAATAATAATTTTTAGTTTATATAATGGGAAGTGGAGAAGATGATGACTCTGGTGATGAGGAGAGTTTATCTATCAACCAACAACAGAAAATACTGGAATCCGGAATTATCTAAAATAGTAGCACAGCGTAGATTATGTTTATCCAACTTTCGACGCAACCCAACCCCTGACAATTTGACCAAACTACAATCTTATCCCAACCAACTTCAGAAGGTGCTAAAAAGTTATGTAATTTAATAACATCAATGATTTCTATCTTAATCATAAAGTGTTTCGTGTATTGTTTAATTGTTAATTATAAGTGATGATGTTACAAGGTAAAAGGCACGATGGGGTTGACATATCTATTTAGATAAAAACCCCAAAAACAAATAAAGATAAAAAAAAAAGTTTCTGTTCATGTCAATACAGGCATTAATGTTTTTATATTAGGGTTCCGTAATCGAAAGGTGCCACACGGAAACCTATTACTAAGTCTCTGCTGTCTGTCAGCGGGCTGTATCTCATGAACCCTAACGGGTAGACAGTTGAAATTTTCTGACAAACATAACAATATTAAGCAAAAATTACCGATTTTTTGTGTGTATCTCGCACTTGGCCGGTATTTTTAATTAAAATAATTTACAGTTATGCTATTCTTTCGAAATATTGTGCCTGTCCATGAATTGACGGCAAAGTGAGTGTTACTATATATATCACTTACGATTAGATGGTCCTATATGTACATTGGATCCCGTCTGCGGGGTCGCCGCTCTTGAAGGTTGGCTCTGAGGACTGAAAAAGGTGAGAGGTCGGCAACACAGCACGAAAAATGCCTATAAAAAACTGGAAAAGAATTGAATCCACAAAGGTCAGCGCAGACAATAGCAAAATGCATGAGCAAGTTCGAGTATGCTCGAGCATATTCTTGTAGTCCAGACAATAGTGTCCATCCCTAGTATCAAGGGGAATGCAGGTCACTTCAAGCTCACTTCACCTAAGCCGACGTACGCACGGACGTAATAAAATCGCGGCGGGATTTTATCACGCACTGGATTTTCAACTCTCTGCGCAGAGCAAAGTAGAGCGTAGAAAATCAAGTGAACGATACAAAATCGCCGCGATTTTATTACGTCCGTGCGTACGTCGGCTAAGTTTTCATGGTGAAATTTTACAGAATAGCACAAGTTTTGAGTGAAAATATGTGCAAACATGCGAGAACGAACGTCTCAGGGAATTATCTATTGCACTCTATTTTGTTGAATTATATTTAAGTTGTGATATATATTCGTTATTATACACACATCAAAAAAATCTTAGCAACAGTACTTAGTAAGGTTTTGAACTTTTGAACGATTTTTACTATTGTAATATATTTATATTTCTTTTATAAATAATTACTTTTTTATGCATTAGTGACTAAATCAACAAAATCCTTAATTAAATTGTTAATTTAATCACAATAGTTAACAATGTGTTTGTTGTTTTTGTCTGTGCTAAATAAATATATTTTCTTTCTTTCTTTTACCGTAACATACGTACTATAAAATAAAGTTAAAACGATATTAAACATTTATTTGGTAAGTCAATACAAAGTGTGACCGCCTCTGTTGTTTAAAAATTGTTCGCAACGATTTTTCATTGAACTTATAAGATTGTTCATCTGATCCTACCGCAATCGCTCCCAATGGAATTTTAACAAGTCTTCCAGTATTTGGTTTCTCGACACTCCGTCCAAGTTCTCTAGAACTTGACAGGGTCTGCGAGGGCCGATGCCTGCCGGGGTTGCGAAGAAAACCGGAAGGGAGATCGTGGCCCCCGGCAATATGGCAATGAGGAAAAATATGTGGTCTATTTTCGTATGAAAATCTCCACGTTTGACAAGCTGTTGAGTACTATAGAAAATAAGATACGACGTGAAAATACTACGCGTTAAAACAACCTGAGTCACCTCACTTATCCCGCCCCCCTTCCGCACCGCAGAAATTTCGCGCGTCGGGTCTAGCGCAGACAAGATTTTTTTCTTGGTTAGCGCCGAAGCAGTGTACACAGTTTGTGTGTAGAAACGACACGAATTCTTGCATAGGCCCGGCGACTTTTCTTAGCGTGTACAAGCGGCCTTAGTAAGAGTTTGACACGCCCTCCCACTCCGCCCAGAGCGGGAGAAGTTATTTGCAAATTTACCACCCAAAAAAAAAAAGGTCCTCTAGAACACGTCTCGGGAGCATGTCTTATGTATGTTGAGGTCTGGCGATAATCACCAGTAAAAAACGTTAAAAAACATTAGGAACCTTCTGGTTACGAAGACTATCTCCGGTACAGGAGTCGATAACATTTAAAACTAGTTTTCGAGAAAAAAGTATTTAAAAGTTGAAACTTTGACCTTCAATATCTCCGTAACTAGAAGTTTCTAATGTTTGTTACGCAATTCCAAATATGGCAAGCTATTGCGAGAGGCATACCTGCACATACTGGACCATAGTCCAGTACAAAAAAATCACATTAACGGGGAGCATAAATATGACATCCGGATTCGTTAGCCGACGTACGCAAGGACGTAATAAAATCGCGGCAATTTTTTTTCGTGCACTGGATTTTCAACGCACTGCTGGAGTTGAAAATCCAACAGTGTGTTTTTTCAACGCTCGGCTCGCTCGGTGAACTTCTTGTATTTAAAGCACCTAAGCAGCGGCCGCGCAGAGTTCTGCCCATAAGTCTCAACGGCGTAGCACTGAAAATTGTTGACAGTTTTAGGTACCTTGGCCACATTGTCACGAGCGACCTAAGAGGTGACGTAGATATAGAGAGGGAGCGCAGGGCATTGTCTGTGAGGAGCAATATGCTTGCCCGCAGGTTCGCTCGTTGTACTACAGACGTCAAAGTAACCCTTTTTAAGGCGTTCTGTCAATCCTTTTACACGAGTGGCCTGTGGGTGTCATACACGCGCCGAGCCTACAACGTCCTGCGTGTTCAATTTAATAATGCTTTTAGGGTGCTGTTGGGGCTGCCATGGCATTTTAGCGCTTCAGGAATGTTGGCGGAGGCTCGCACAGATGGTTTCCATGCCATCATGCGAAAGAAAGCGGCCTCCTTACTACAGCGCCTACATGGTAGTGACAACATTATTCTAAAAATGATCGCTGCCAGACCGAACTGTCCCTTTCAGGAACACTGGGTGGAGACAGTCATAGGTCTGCATAAATAAATAATATTGTAAAAAATAACAATACTAACCTATTTATTTAAGCACCATTGTTAACACACCAATATACTAACAAAATTATGGACCTTAGTCTCAAAGTTTTATTTAATTTAATTTAACACTGAGAGTTGAAAATCCAGTACGCGATAATATTCCGCCGCGATTTTATTACGTCCGTGCGAACGTCGGTTTTGAAATCCGTTATTTATGTACCTAAAATAATGTGTTATTTTAACTGTTCTTGCGTGAATAGAAACCACTAAATAGACCTTTAACTAGTTAATACTAGTGATATTTACGAGTGATATCTATTTCAATCAGCTAATACTAGTACTGTCGAAAAAAATAGTAGATTGTTGTACACTTTACTTTTCATTTCGAATTTAAGGAAAGCAAAAAATTTTAGTTTTTCTAAAATATTTATTGATAATAATAACATGAGTATTCTAATAGGTACATATTAGTCTTTTTTAAATTTTAAATATGGAACACACCGCGTCACTGCCGCGGGTCGTCCCGCTTATAGGTATTTTTTTTAAAATTCACACTAGCTGTTTATACACTGACAAGACTGCATCATTTTTTTTATCTATAAAATTAAATTGAATAAAATTGAGAATTGAAAATTAAATTGTAACATAAGACATAATATGGGTAATTTGTGAGCTTCGTAGATAGGTATATGATATAACATGATAGTGTAATATCCCCCAAGGGGGATATACCCATAACAAATGTCTATTTTACAATTCCATTATATCTTCGATCACAGATCCATGACCACAGACTCGACAGTGTAAAAAATTTCGTAGCTGACTACCTAACCAAATTTCGTTCTATTTTAAAAATTCATTCCCGCCCTAGAGAGGGAAGCAATTACTATGAGTCTTTCCTGCCCAAGGGTGGAGATCAGCGTCTTCCACCCGCTACTCGGATCAAACAAACACTACTTTCCGAGTATGAGAAATGACAAAACTATTTAGCATACTGTAGTTAAGTATGTGGAGAATAACCTTAGAGCCTTAGTTTTACATTAAAAGATGATAACGATAATGGTTACTGGCATAAAAAGCTAAACTATAATTAGATTTTTGTTAGGTATTCTTTTAACTAAGACATACTGAAAACGTATTTTTAAAACTAGTATAACAGCGCAGGGAATGGCCCTACAGATTTGGTCCTATAGTGAAAAGTAAAGAGAATAACATGTTCCAAAGGATTTTTTTTTTTTTGTTTGGCATTTTCACATTTAGCCCAAAAATGTATAGACGTTGAAGGATTTCCTTTATCTAGCAACGAAAACACATGAAACCAGGTAAGAGAATTAGCATTTTGAAGTGAAAACTTCTTTAGGCACGTTGAGCATTTTTGAGATGGGAAAAACAATTGAACTCGCGACACCGCTACCTACACCTCATTTTTGTAAACGCGATTGTGCTCTTTATTTATATTACATTACGGATCAATGTTCTATGCAAGTATTTTTACTTTAAAGGTTTTGGAAGTATTTTTTTTGTAAACGCGATTGTGTTCTTTATTTAGATAAGGTTACGGACCAATGTTCTATATAAGTATTTTTCTTCCACCAAGGCGAGCTTGTTCAAGTTTTCACTTTTGTCGGCACTCCCGGAGTGCCACTGTTTTATTTTAATGAAAACAAAACACAATCGAAAAGTTTCTATTTTTTAAATCAGCCGGTATATGTTTATTTATTTATTTATTACAGCATGGAAGACTTACGGCTAAAAAAAAATGTTTCCGAGAGCAAAAAGATTGTATACCAATCTACCTTCTTAAGAAAAAAATAAAGTAACTTGCAGTTTCTGTAAATGCGTGTTGCTTTAACTTTTTTGATGTGTGTATTATATCAAGAAAGAATTGCTCGCATTTTGCTGCCTCTCTACAGAGGCAGCAAAATGCTCGGGCAATTCTTTTAACTTTTTTGTTTTCGTTTACATATAAAGTTACTATACCGTAACCTACTGAAGCTCTGGCTACACCAAGGCGAATCGCGCGCGGGACGCGGGACGCTATTGCACGCGTCACTTGTTTTAAAACCACGTCTATCGGTCGTGAGCCACATGTCACTTTTTGTTCGAAAACAGAGAAGCGCCCTCTGTCAGCGCGGTCACGCGTTCAGGTTCACCGAACAAAAAGTTCGAACGTTCGTGTATTCGCGCGACAATCGCTTTTAAATAGGACGCGGGATAATGTTTACAAATTCACGAGACTGCTCGCATCAGTTCGAACACCTCCATACAAGTTAGTTGACACTAGGGATATAAAACGGTAAAATTACCCTGGTACAATACGGTAAAAAAAAAATGTTTTACGTAATTTACGCAATTTTATGGTAAATTATGGTAATTTTCGGTAAAAAACGTATACCCACTAAAACACTACAAATACGGAAGTGAGTATGTTTGTGTGTATCATGTGTATGTCAAAACTTCACTATTAACGGATATTTATCCGTTAATAGTGAAGTTGTGACATACACCATTGTGTAATTCACAGTTGTGAAATCAATTTGGATTTCAATGAAATTTGCCAAAGATATAAGCAGCATTAAAACTTAAAAAAAAAAAACAGAAAACTGGGCTCGTGCGACTCATGCGTAGGTACTAAAAATCACTAAAACTTAATTCTCGTCAAGAGTTCAAACTAAGAATCACATCATGTCATGGATTACAATAATATCATCTAAAAAATCATTAAGTCGTCGGTAATTTTATCGTAATTTATATAAATGACCGTAAAATACCCGTATTTAACCAGCGTTTTCAGTAAAATTACGTCAGTAAAATTGCAAAATTACGACACTATCGGCGCCAGCAAATGTTATCCCGCATCCCGCGCGGGATTCAATTGTTTGGCCAGAGCTTAAAAGGAGCACATACCTTTGATCTGAGCTGGAAGTATATTCTAACTGTAGCGAGGCGTAGCTGGTACCTCCAAGTATTGAGCTCTTGCCGGGGAGGATCTCTTTGCTTGCCACCTGCGCGTACTGAACATCATTTTATTAATATCCGTTCACATTTACATAAATTATTCACATTCTTTCGTTGATACAAAAAGCTCTTTGAAGGAATATTAATCTAGCTGTTGTGTGGTGGATTTTCCACAATTTACTTTAATGTAAAACTTGTCTATACAAATATTATAAAGAGAGCGAGCGAATTTTGTGAATTTGTGTATTTCACAGCTACTATTTGAAAAATTATTTCACCATTTGAAAGGTTTCACCATTCCAGATGTATATATAGGCTATATGTTATGTAAATAAATACAAACATAATCATATGTACATCTTCTTTTTGTGTGGTTAGTGACAAACCTGGTGTCAGAGTTTTAAAGCCGCCTATGAGCCTCTGACTTGGCTCCACATGCCGTCGAGAAATATCTCTCAGGCATGCCGGTTTCCTCACGATGTTTTCCTTCACCGTTTTAGAAGCAAGTGATAATTATACAATACGCACATGAATCCGAAAAGTCAGAGGTGCGTGCCTTGGGTTCGAACTCGAGACCAGGGACTGAATTACTCAAAAATTAAGGTACCTTTAAATTTCAGTATGACGTCATACCGTTATATAAGGGTTACCGAAATATTTCGGTACCGTTATTTTTTTCAGTAGCGGTATTTTGAGGTTGGTAATGCATACCGGTATGTTTTGGTAGCAGTACCTAAACCTTAATAAATAGGGGTTTTCTTTGACGAACCGCCGCCACACTCTGTCTGTCGTTCACTTGCTGATTGTAACTCAGTACCTATTGGTTTTTATTTCCGATCGGAAGGACACGACTGTGTAAGCACCCGCGCCGCACCGTCTTCTTTCGCCGTTCTTCTGCCACTTGTATAGATAATATTTTTTGTAATTGTGATTACTTACACAAACAAATTGTAAATAAGTTACCATCAGATCACAGTGGACAAACAAGTAACATTTTGCTTAGCAAAAAATTCAAATAAGGTTTAGGCCAATTACATGTAAAAGTTTAGAGAAATTAAATATTCTTTGGCAAATAAATTATGTGTTCAAAGTTTTAATAATAGGTGACCCAAATGAGTTCTACGCTGAGCAGTTTCATTGCTGGGAATTGCTCTGGCTCATGCTGACGTTCGGCTCGGCTCACTGGCTCACATCCCGTATGTCCTCGAGCCGGAGGTTCTTGTTGCATTAATAAATTATGACAATTTGTTGGAACATGGAAGTCTGGCATCGTTCAAAACAGGTTTTTTGTTCAGACTCATTTTCGTAGGATATCTTTATTTAAGTATACAATGGTCTATCATGCGTCCGTCTCACTTACTCATTTATTGTACCTGCATATTCGTTATTTTATTTATTTTTTTATCAGACACAAATTTATTTTATTTAAGTATACATATACACGTTACATTATAAAACTGATTTACATCCGTCACATCACACTTTCAGGTCCAGTTGAAAACCAGCGTCAGGCACTTATTGTTGTCTGGCATTTTTGCTGAACTGGGCCTTTTTGGCAGGGGAGTGTGCCTCACGGCTGTGAGGCACACTCCCCTGCCAATTTCTAACATCGCTCTTTACACTTTTGTTTGATTTTTATTGGTTTTTTTTATCTGCTGTTAATTATATTGTGTGTTTTTTTGGTCTGTGCTAAATAAATGTATTTTCTTTCTTTCTTTCGTTTTTTCTAATTTAATGACACTTTTCCACTAAATATTAAAAGTATTTACACAAAGTTCTTATTTAGTGCTTGGGTGACTCCAGGTATTCATAAAAGCAGGGAAAAACTATTTGAACTTTATGGCCTAAAGCAACATGTGAATAATACAAGCTTTCATAAGTACTTATGTTGCAAAATATTCAAAAACTTTAAAAAGTGTGTGCAAAATAGCCAAAGCTCTTTATATTAGCAATAAAAATTACCTGGCAAATAATAAATAATGAAACAGGTAGGAAAAACCAGCGAAATACTGAATTTAATGTAGAGACTGCACATGACCCCATTAACTCAGTTATAGATATAACTCAAGAATTTGAAAACTTTTTTGCTAATATTACTCTTAAAACTACTGAAGCTTTAAATGCCTCACCCGCGCTTTCTGCTGCCTTACTTAGACAGAATGCAAATCGGCGGCTCTGATTCAAATTTTTTCGTTTTCATGGTTTTCAAGGGTGCGAAAGCCGATAGTGAGGTCAAAATGAAAATCCATGATGGTGACTCTGTTTTTTTTTAAATTTTTCATTCTGTGTATCGTTTTCATGGTTTTCGAGGGTGTTAAAAGCCGATAGTGGGGTCGAAATATAAATCCAAGATGGCGGCTCTGTTTTTTTTTAAATTTTTTCATAATGGGTATCGTTTTTATGGTTTTCAAGGGTGTTAAAGCCGATAATGGGGTCGAAATGTAAATCCAAGATCTGATTTTTTTAAAATTTTCATCATGGGTATCGTTTTCATGGTTTTCGAGGGTGTTAAAGCCGATAGTGGGGTTGAAATGTAAACTCAAGATGGCCGTTCAAAAATGTTTCAAAGTTTTCATCATGGGTGTCGTTTTCATAGTTTTCGAGGGCGCTAACGCCGATATGAGGTCAAAATGTAAATGCAAGATGGAGACTGCAAAATTTGTATTTATTTGTTTAACCATTTATATACACAAATAATACACAGACAAGACAAAAGGAACAGAAAAATACGTACTAAGGTGATGCTTATTTCTAATGAATTTGTTTTAAATCATACGTAAGAAAGAACTTCGTTTCTGACGGGGGTCTCACGATCGCACACGTTTTTCTTCATTAAATGTGTATTTTCGCTTAAATCTTTTTTTTTCTCGTAGTCATGGTATAAAATATAGTATGCAACTCTTGAATAAAACGGATTTATATCGAGAGCCATCCCCACTTGCTTGTGATTCATCTATGGCCCTCGCTTTAAATCCGTCCTTTATTCACTAATTGCATAATATACTATTGAATTTGGGGGGCAAATAAAAATATGTAAAAAAAGTTTTGCAAACTGTACCGTGTGACATATCAAATGAAAGTGAGATCTTTCTTTTTTTAATTAAAAAAATTTTTTTTTTAAAGATATTAAAGAAAATAGATGAAAATTCACTAATTACATTGAAAATTGACCCTTATCTCCGAAACTACTGAGCCTTTTTTTTTTAAATACAGGGAATGGTTCTTTACTCAGATTACAGGAAAACCTATAAGAAGTCTAGTCTTAAAATAACATGGTAAATCTCTCAATATTGTGCGTACAAACTTACATTTGCAGGTGGAATGTATGGGAGAACATGTTTTTCAACGGCAATTTTAAGTTTGTTCTTGGAATAAATTCATCCCAACTACGGAACCCTTCATTGTGCGTGGTCATGCCAATAAACGCATTTTTTTTTCTTTCTATAAGTAAGGTTCAAGGGAAGGGTGTTAGGGAAGAAGGCGTGAGTTTTTGTATGTATATGGATGTAGTTTAACAAAAAGCCGAGTGATCCCATCGCAAAAAAAATCAGCCTGTATAACATGGCAAGAAAAATAAACTTACTTGGACATGTGTCACATATTCAGGGTCCGATGATAGCCTCAAAGAGTGCAGTATTCCAGAAAAGTGCTTCGCAAGCTCTAACTGCCTCTGTTCGGTCCAGATAGCCCCTACTACCCACGCCATTTGCAATGCACCTGCTTCTAATTTCTCCTGGAAAATACACACATTGCGCATCATTTTCTATGTTGAAATTTTAAAATTCCATATAAGGGTGTTTGTCCACCGAACCGTCACTGGGACAACACCAGGAATCGAGATTATTCAAACCGAACGTGACGTCCCGGTGACGATGATCGTGTGCCCACCGCGACCGAACTTGGCGGTTCAGGATGTTATCATAAACAAAAAAAAAGCCGGGTGAACGGCGCCGGTGTGACGGCAGTGTATGGGCAAGATCAAACGTGTTTTGTATGCACAAAACACGATTGGCACGTCACAATCTCGGGCCGAGTTCTAGCGGTCGCGTCAACTTCTTGACACGATGCCGGGATGACGGCCCTCGGGTGATATATTTGTGGCCCTAGTGAAAAGAGGTATAAGTAATCGTATAAGTAATGGGACTTATACCCCTTTTCACTAGGGCCACAGTTATGATACGCGGCCATATAGTAAATATATGTATCGCTACTTTTACGCCGTCATATCGTTCTCGGTGACGTCTCGGTGACGTCTGCGGTGGACAAAGGACGTTTGAATGAGACGTACAAAACTCGGTTCATAAACCAATTTATTAAGAACTTAGGTATTTGGTATGAGAAAAAGGAACCATTCAAATGCGTGTAGCAATCTATTTACAAGTTAAATACTGTTCATTTCAGCTTTAGTTATACCATAAACCGTTTGAACATGATTCGGGTGAAGATTCTTTTAAATGTTCGTTCTTTTTTCTTCAACACCACAAATAATCTTCAGAAGACGAATCTCTAGCCTTTTCCCAACTATGTTGGGGTCACTTCCAGTCAACTCGGATGCAGCTGAATACCAGTATTTTACATGGCGCGACTGCCTATCTATCTATACATTATAAATGGCGATACTAACCTCATAAACACATTTGGACCTCCCCAATTCTTTGATCATGTTCTCCATTAGGTCTTTCTTAATATTATTATCTTGTTCTGTTTGTTTGTCAGCAGTACCTGAGGGGATTTTTTTCGTATTTTTAAGAACGTGCGCATTCTAATCTCAATCTGTCAAAAAAATCTCGAATTTACATACATTTTTGACAAGTTTTTTTAATAAAAAGTCGCCGAGATGGGAATGCGACATGAATTTAAACGATTTTTAAGTGCGATAATTGGTCCGATTCTGATAAAAAAATTATTAAAATTATGACTTTTTGTACGGAATTCACCAAAGAAACTGAAAGCGTCTGTCGCACTGTCAGTGTCAATATTCAGAACAGTTTTGACACTGACAGCTCTTGAACGTGGTTTAGATGTACTGAATGTTCATTGGTGAACTTTGGCCTTAGAATTTCACGTTTTTTAGGTACAAAAAGCTTTATAGAGCTCTTGTAGCCCGTCAGGTAGTTTTACGTCGCAAAATGTTGGGTAGTTCTAAATTTAGGATAGGTCGTGTGTTTAAGCGCGAGTCTAATGAAAACCTCAAGTTTTCATCCTAGAGTCATCTTGACGCAAAAATCCGTTTGCTCCGTCATCTTGACGCAAAAAATTAGTTTATTTTTAATAATTTACTCCTTATCTGTGTTTTACTACAAAAGTAGCATAAACAGCCTATGATCTTCCCGCTGCTGGGACACAGGCCTCCTCTCTCTCTCCAGAGTGGACTGTAATCTAACACGCGGGCCGGGAATTTTTGATTGCAGGATAAGCCGCTTTCCTTACGATATTTTTCTCCACCGTTTTGAGAGTAGTGGTGATGAAATTATTTACAAAAATTAAGGCGCCTGCCTGGGTTTGAACTCACGACTTCAAACCCAGACTTCAAACCCTTTAAGGCAACCACTTCTCTCAAAAATAGCTCAGAACAAATTAATTTTAAAGATAACAAAATAATTGTTTGTTTCCCAGAATCATTATAAAAGGATAACAATAGCGTAACACACTTACAATGGCAACGCCATTCTATTTTGACATTTCAACAATATTCATTGCGCTATTTACGTTGAATTTTTCAAACATAAGAAGCAATTGATTGAATATAAAGAAATTGATATACTGACTTTGCCTTCACTTTATATCTTAGAAAGTATTATGTATGTTCGCAAAAACTTAGGACTTTTCAAAATAAGAAGCGATTTCCATAATAAAAATACACGTAGTCGACATGAAATTGTGATACCCAAATTTAGATTAACTAAAACAAGCAAGTCATTTCTTATAAACAGTATCCGCTTTTATAACAAGTTGCCAAAGTCTGTGACAGAACTTAGCGATGGGAAGTTCAAAACCCACATCAAACGTGTCCTTATCAAGAATTCATATTATAAAATTAAAGACTACGTTGAAGACAAGGAAATTTGGCAATAATTCCTTCTGCACATGTGGCTTCCCTGGTACCTCATTAACGGCATAAATAAGTAAGAGTCTATTAACTGCTCCCAAATTACCATGTTTATTTAAATCTTTATTTTTTTTTTTACATTCGCCCTTGACATATTTACTATTCTATTATTTGACATTATATACTTTTTTTTTTTTTTTTTGTGGCTTTTGTAGACATGATAATTATTCAGATTGATTACAGTTGTAATAGCAATCATATAATTGCGTTTTATTTAAAATAGGTTTTTTACTTTTTTTAATTAATTAATTTTTTTGTATAGATTCTTCTCTACATATTTTGTGAATGTGAGAACGCTGTAGGCTTAGTGGATTGTAGACCTGTTGACCATTTTCTATTTTGTTAAGTACTTGGTACTTATTGAAAGATCTACACTGTCCTCCCATACCTAGAAACACTGTTATTTGAAAGTATTGTAAAAGCCAATTATTTTTAAAAGAGTAACCGTGGAGTTTCTTGCCGGCTCTTCTCCATAGGAAACGACCAATTGGAACCGTGCACCTAGCTTCTGACGTTTCATAAGTGCCCATGTAGGTTTATGTGAAATAAAATATTTTGATTTTGATTTTGATTTTGAATGGATTATCAATTTTCTTCAAAGTCCTTCGGATTTTGATTGAAAGTGTGTTACGCAATCATGGTGCAGGTCTATTTATATAAAAAGTCATTTTAATAAATGCGGAACAAGATAGTCGTGACCAACCATTTACAGCCTTCAACTCAGTGGTGACGGTGTATATTCGATACTCAATATCGTGGAGACAGTCTGCCATGTCCAGCTGATTGTCCCTCAGCTCACATAACTGAAAATAAAATAACATTCTAAAGAATAGAATTCAAAAGTTGTAGCTACTATTTTAACATATAATCATGTCACGTCTTTTCGCGAGCCAACAAGGGAGAATTTGAAGAGAGAGAAGCGAGAAATAAGAGATAGAACAGAGAGACAAAAGAGAATTAAGAGAAAGAACAAAGAGAAAAGAGAGAATTAAGAGAAAGAACAGAGAGAAAAGAGAGAGAGTGAAAAGAGCGAGGAAAGAGAGAGAGAGAAAAGAGAGAGAGTGAAAAGAGCGAGGAAAGAGAGAGAGAGAGAAGAGAGAGAAGAGCGAGGAAAGAGAGGGAGAGAGAAGAGAGAGGAGAGCGAGAAAATAAAGGGAGAGAGAAGAGAGAGAGAGAAGAGCGAGGAAAGAGAGGGAGAGAGAAGAGAGAGAGAAGAGCAAGGAAAGAGGGAGGAAAGAGGAAGAGAAGAGGGAGAGAGATGAGCGAGGAAAGAGAGGGAGAGAGAGAGAAATGAGAGAGAGGAGAGAGAGAGAACAGAATAAAAAAGACGCACTTGAGACTGTCAAGTGTTGCAATCCATCTAGATTAGTGATCGCTGTTTATTTTGCTGCTGATATTTTTTTATTTTTTTTTATTTTGTGTTTCATGAACTGTGTTCAAATAAACGTTATACTTTCTTTCTTCTTTTTTACTTTGACTTTTAAACCAATAATAATAATAACTTGAATAACTTACGATGCAGACACGAGATTATATGAGACTTTTGAGACAACTTTTAGAACGCCAAAATGAAGGTACGAGTATATACAAAATTTCAGCTTATTATCTCTCATTCCGAGGTTGATCGCTAAAGTGACTGGACTATAAGAGCACATATGTACAGCCGCAACGGGCCGCAGTGCAACGCATTTTCATACAAAAAAGTGCGGTGCGGCCCGCCTATTGTGAGCGTTGCTTCATGGAAAATGTACGAAAGTGATTATTGAGGCGCGGTCCGCTCCATTCTGCGCTAGCCTTTACGATATATCTGCGAATAGAGAAGCATATTCTATGTAATAAAACGGGTCATTCGAGTTGAACAAAATGTATCGATACAGAAGTTATGACTTTGTATGATTTTTATTGCATTTCGTGCAGTCGAGACATGAAAACAAAGTTTAGTATCAATAGTCACGCTACATTGCAAACTTATACATTCGTCAATTTAAAGGAATTGTTAAAAAACTGTCCATGTTTGCATATCTGTCTATTGATATAGATAGTGCCATCCACGAAGATGCGCCACACTCTTCTTCCTAATCACTTACAGTCCAGTAATCGCGTTTAGGAAGAAGAGAGGGGCGCGTCTTTGTTGATGGCCCTATCGATATCTGCGTACAGTATAACTATTTTCTTAATGTCCCTTGGCAAACTTCGTGTTTCGTCAGTCGTCGGATTTCTATCAGTTGCTCTTTGCACTTGGTGCAGACCGGACGCTCTCAATCGACTTGAAGTATATAGAGTTGTTAAAACTCTTTTAACTTAATGTAATTTATTTAAAAAATGGGAAGAAAGCTGCTAAAGACGCAGGCACGAAAATAGTTTTACAGCTCCATATAGTTCACACGAAAATCAAAACAAAACAACAATAAAGTACTTAGTTCTGAATTCAAATTATTATAGACGATAAATCTAATAATTGATGGACATGGAAATTATCATCCGTTTGTATTCGGAAATGCGATGATTCCCTAGGGACATTAAGAAAATAGTAAGACTGTACATAGTATAAAACACAGTTGCTTTTCTTCCCAATGGATTTTGACGCAGCTTTCACCATCATTTAGAGCACTACGGAACGATTATGGGTATAATACGTTAACCTTGTAACCATGATGTAGCACAGAAATCTCGATGTTTTGACATGTCGCCATGCCAATAGCTTGCACCTGTGTGAAGCAGGGTTGGCTCGATAGTATAAATAATAGAACTTGTAAAGCCCGGGTACACATTGGGCGATCAAAATACACGCAAATCAAACAGCAAATCACGCAGAATGGCCCAGAATATGTTGGCCGAGCGACGGGCTCACCCGACGTGTACTGGGGGGCTTTAAACTGTATACGTCCCGGTATCATATTGACTGGCTTAACTTTAAACAAAGCACGATCGATTCTTGTATAGCTTGCGGTCACGAAAAGAGTATTAGGCTAAACCGGATTGGGGCGGGTCGCGCCGCAACGCAACGCATTGCAAACTATGAACCAACGCACACTACAGGCGGGCCCCACCGCACTTTTTGTATGAGTGGTGCTGCGGCCCATTGGAGCTGAAATGTGCGCTTGACTTTATAGTACGTTAATATCAGCATACCTTCTCTGCGTGTTTGATGGCAGCTCCGTGGTACAATGCTAGGAGTCCGTCCACGAGTAAAAGATACGCAGACCTGATGTCAATGGACCCCGCGCCCGGCATCATGGACCTGGTGCCTTTGAGAGCCAGCGCCGTTTCCCCTGTATTCCTGCATGTGGTGAACACGTGCAATGAGACTAGATAACCACAACAAAACTCAAGTGAAGATCGTTTTAATTTGTGTAGCAATTTTAGTAGCGTTCAAGAATTTGTGCTTTTTTTAAATTATCAAATAACTTCTCCCACTCTGGGCGGAGCGGGAGGGCGTGTCAGACTCTTACTGACTAAAACCCACCCATGTTCCTTCAGTTGCCATATTGCCGGGGGCCACGATCTCCCTTTCAGACTTCTTCGCGACCCCGGCAGGCATCAGCCCTAGCGGACCCCGTCAATTCTGCTGACATCTCTTTGAGGCGCGCGTGGAACACAACGCGCCGTCGACCCGGGCCTGGTCCTTATCGGACGGATAGGAAGAAGGCCTGAGTTTACGTATGTATGTAATAGACGTTTTAACTTTGTTAATAAGGATAGTAGGCTTTAAGACTGTATGACTATTGAATCTTTAAAATAAACATAACATAATAACATCGCGCCTGTAATCTCCGAAGGGTTAGAGAGAGGTGTTACACTTATACAGTGTAGGTACACCCACATTTCGCCAGTTATGTTACGGTCCCATGTAATAGGGGGCGAGCCTATTGCCATCAAGCGGGCACAAAACCAGACTCCGGGCTGCTACTGAGAAATTCCTGAGTAAAAAACCCAGTAACACTTTGCCCGACCTGGGAAGCGAATCCGGGACTTTATACTCAGCGGTAGCGCTTGCGATCACTAGACCAGCGAAGCAGTTCAATGATCTTTAAAATAGTCCTCTAAAACCTATTATCGTCTAATGCAGTGGTTCCTAACCTTTTCAATATTGTTACCCCTGTGACCTATTAGGAAAACTGATTTTACCCCGACCTTAAAATGTTATCAATACAAACAAGACAAGCTTATAGTTCTTACGTATTTTATATTTAAATTAAGCAATAAATTAAGTAAAAATTGTTAGTGTGATGGTTGGTATTGTTTTGCATTCACAAGGTTTTTATTTATGTAAGGTTTAGTTTCGTTTAAAGCGCATCTTAAGTCATGTTCCACATTGAAATAGTTTCTGGCCTTTGTTTTCAGTGTAACCGAAGTTGAAAAACCACAATCACATCTCTAGGTGGTTGCAAAAGGTACTTATAAGCATTTTTAAAGCTCTGTTAGCTATTAATAGGATATTCGGCACCAGCTTTGGTCCCACCAGATTAGGTTCTTTGTTACACCCACAGAATAGCTGATTTACCCCCGCGGGGGCAATTACCCCCAGGTTCGGAACCAAGGGTCTAATGTTTCTGTATATTTATTGAACGCATTCAACTATTTCTGAACCATTGGTGTGGGTTACACGTTTACCTAGTTTTAAATTTATACTGTCTCACATAAATTGTAATGTGCAATTATTTCGGCACCCGTCCCATCGCCAGCGATTATGAGAAGCGAGCTGTGCTAGCAACTAAAAACGAGTTGCCGAGTGACGTCAACGAGCGATGAGTGTGCGATGCTGAAGAGTGATTACTCAGACACATTACCGAAGAGGCTTTGACTGGCGAAGGCTGATTTTATGGAGGAGGGAAACCGGAGCAAAAAAGAAAAAAAAAATACCGTTATGAGCTTCATGCTAATTCAACGAAAACGACCGAATCAAATGCGTGTGCCAGAAAGAGGTGGTGCAATAGCAATAATTCTTTCTCGCTCCCGCGCGCACGTTTCTGCTACTATGTGCCTACAATAACTCGTTACAGACCGGCTTATCCAGCTCATAGAAACCGCGGTATCACGTGACCGAAGTGACGTCATGATGACTTTATTTTTTGTAAGGAAATTGAATTTAGCATAAGCCGGACGCGCCTACGAGTTATTTTAGCGCAGTGTTTTGTTGTTGGGTTATTAAGACAATTTTTAATGTATGTAGGCGTTTTGTAATAGGTATTTTAATTATATGGTGTATCAAATACTTATAATTTGATTATTCAATGACGATAGAGTGGTTGTGTTCCGAATTTCCAAAGGGAAGCCGGTAGGAATCGGCTTATATGGACATTTCGCCCCTGTTGCTTCGTTGGTCTAGTGGTCGCAAGCGCTACTGCTGAGATGAGGTCCTGGGTTCGATTACCGGGTAGAGCAAAGTGTTATTGGGTTTTTCTATCAGAAATTTCTCAGTAGCAGCCCGGAGTCTGGATTTGTGCCAAGTTGATGGCAATAGGCTCGCACCCTATGACATGGGACTTAGACATAACTGGCGAAATGTGGGTGTACCTGCTACAGGGGTGTCCCTGTTGCAGGTACAGTACCGACCAAAAGTCCATGAGCAATCTCACAAAGCAATAGACTGACGCTTCGGTTTGACTTACGACCTTCTTCTATAAGTTGTTACAATACTGTAGACACGCACATTACACACACACACTCACTTTGTCTGCAACCAATGACTAGTTCAATAATCATCATTCGTTTTTAGTTTCATTCGTCTTGTTCACATAAATATTAAAGTTTAGCAGGTAGACCACAAAAAACTAAGTAAATTATTTCGATTTCTGTGGGGTAGATGCAGTTTGTTAGAACTTTGTTGGTTCGTGGATAATATTGGTGACGAGTATTTAGCGCAGTGTTGTGGTTATTATTATCAAAAAGCAGGCATAAAATATATTGAAGAGATCAGATCAGATCAGAGAATATTATTGCGCTGCGTAAAAGTGAAGTGAATATCTAATGAAACCGGACTAAGTGTGAGTGTTATCATTAATATATTTCATATTTTACTAAACATAAATCTTAATCAAGGGTATTGTTGATAGAACAGAGGTATTGTTGAGACAGAAGATGCCTTTAAAGTTTTAAATTCATTGTGAGGTTTAATTCGATTAGTGAATAATAAATAATAAGGTATTATGTGTAATAAAAACAATGTTTTTCTTTGTTCTAGAGAAATACTGTGAGGGTTAAGAGATATGAGGAAGGGGCTTATTATCGAGTAGCAGCGACGTCAAATGGTGAATGAAACAAATGGTTTCATACCAACGAGACATTTTGCTGAATTATTAAAAACACGTCATTATGAACCGTTCGCCGTGCACTCTGAAGGCTTGCATCACTGAAGACCAGCTAGAAAACCGTTTTTGACCTTAAAATATTGACCGTACCAACTTAATAAACAACATATTTTTTTAAATTTTGTTATCATATATCACGCATTTTTATTCTAAAACCTTTATTGCAATAACAACATAAAAAAGCAGCAATATTTAAAAAATATTATTATCGAAAACAAAAATAATAATATTTGCAAAAAACCGCACTGTGTTTCACGAGATTAGAACCTGAGGCAGTTTGAATTCCATACCAACGCTTAACGCTTTCTGCTATCTGCACTTGTTAAGTTACTATCGAATTTTAGCAATGCCATTAACTGGTCAAGTTCACGCGCATAGTGCGTGTGTGCTAGCATGTTTAAAGCGACGGAAATATATTGTTGTTTCGTGTAGCGCAAAACTGCGTTATCTGTGGTGTGTGTATCGTGTTGCTTACACATACAAATGTACGAGCTATACCGCGTGTTCACAGCAATACGACTCTTAACGTGCTCATGCACTTTTGAGCGCTTACTGTACATCCACATCTCGCCCAATCCTTCGGGGAAACAAGGCGTGATGTTATGTGTTACCGAAGAGTCTCTCAGCGAGTATTCAGCCCGCTAAGCGAGCTTCACTGAGCGAGTTCTCTCTTTGAATGAATGAATGCTATATTAATTTGCAAGAATATAGGTAGCTAACATAAGTTCTCAAGTTCTATGGGTTTCACTATATTCATAGCATGCAGTACACATTTAGTCATTAGAAATAACATAAAAATACTAATAATAATTTCTTATTTTAAATTTAGATTACAATGCAATTAATAAAATAAAAATAAAATAAAATTCGATTCATTTAAAATAATAATTTATATTGAAAACAGCGATCTCTTTGATAGCTCTTGTGACCCCCTAACCCTCCTGCGTTGAGGGGGTTAGCGGATCTGGATCTGAATTCATTACAGTTTGCGCGTCGATTTCCCTGGCACCCTGTATGAATCTCTTTTATAGATAGTGCCATCCACGAAGACGCGCCCACTCTTCTTCTTAATCCCTAACAGCACGCTTAAGGTGAACGCACACTTATCCGAGCTGAACGCGTCGAACGAACCGAACGAACGTATTGAAATCGCGTCGAATCGTCCCAATTTGGAAGACCATTCCTAGCGTTCTCGTTGACTTCGATTCGTTCGACACGTTTGGCTCAGATAAGTGTGCGTTCACCTTTAGCATGACCACAATAGAAACGGGTTTTTTCGCCGGAAGAATAGACAAAATGACAGATAAACAATCACAATCTATCATTTTGTCTATTCTTTTTATTGCTATCATATTACGTGTGCAGTACAGCTTACAGTACAGTAATTGCGTTTAGGAATAAGAGTGGTCGCGTCTTGGTGGATGACACTATCTACACTTACACGGGAACCTTTTACGTTTCGTGAGTTAGAAAATCGTTGAAAGCTAGTCGCTTCCTCGTTGGCGGTGGGACAGGTACCATTATGTTCCAATAACGTAAAATAAATAACAAAGATTACCTGTTAGGCATCGGCGGCATGGGCGGATGCATGAACCTGGCCATCGACGATATGACTTGCGGCAGAGTCGCCAGCCCCGGCGAGCCGGCCGCCATGTCGCTCACACCTGGCAAGTTCCAAGTGTAGTCACTGACTGTGGCTTGGAAGAGTATTAGAGGTTGTTAACATTTGATTTCAAAGATGGCCACTGTTGTATAGTCTGTCCGTTTAAATAGTGCAGCGCTAACGAATATGCCGCCACCGACGTTCGTGAGAAGTCTTGTCATCTGTGGCCTTAGTGCGAGTTTTTTTATTTGTACTGGAATTGAATAAGGAACTTATTCTTAATCTGGGCATTAAAATGGGAAACGCAATTAGTCCATACAAATTGATGTAAGTGAACGTTTTGCTAACGTGATCGAGTATGTATAGAAACTCGCGGTAGGCTCTCTGATATCGGTGCATCAAAGTTAAAGATTGATTATTACATAAATATTTATATTGTATTAAATTCCTGCCATACCGTTTGAGTGAACCATCACTATTTGAGCGGATAGACTATACTTGAATGGAGGACACGTTACTGAAATCGCAGGAACTATGCTTCTTCTCCCTCCCTTCCTACTTCTTGTCGCTTTAGGGCCTCTTACGAGCGAGGGTTTTGTGCAAAGTCAGGAGCTTACACAGCCCCTGACTTTGCAGGAAGTAAAAGAGATGCGACACGATGCAACATGTCTGCGGTGCGGTGCCTGAGCAGTGTCGCTGCCACTGATGTTATTAGTTCATTATAGTGCAGTGCACTAAAAAGCATCGTGTGGCCTGGCTCTTAGAAGAGATGACGCTGTTCGTCCTGAATACGACAGTTCTCATACAACCGGAACTATGTTTTTTTTTGTATCTAAGTAGAGCGACACACTTGCGAAAATTACGTAACTTTGACGTATGCGGTTGCTGAGATACACCATGATAAAAAATTATGCGTCAAAGAAGTGATGCTGATGTGTTGCTGGTAATTTATAAAAAATACACGTCGGCACGCCGAAATTTTATCGCGTAATTTGGGCAGGTGTGTCGCCACACTTTATTCTAACTCAGAGATCCTGAACAATATCGTGCGTCGGGTGACCAACCGCGAGGCGAGTTGTGATGGGCAGACCGCGACCGTCGCGCGCGAACCAAGCGAGCATGATCGGCCAGTCTGGGCACGCCTTTATATCATAAATAAACAAATTGCTAAAATTATTTAAAGTAAAAAATGAAAAAACACAAGGGTTCTTCGTGTAAGCATAAGCACTAACTTGTTACTTTCGTCTTAGGCCAAGTCGTAATTATAAATTATGAATAGCCCCGGTAGGAACCGGGGCTTTCAGGAGAAAGCCTACTCAAGTAACTGATGTAGTATTATGGGTTGATGTTATTGTAACCCATAAATCACAACAATAAAACATGTTACCTACAGATATCCCAATAAAAATATGCGCTTCGGTAATCTTCGTATTTCCGAATTAGCACGAACGTCACGCCACAGAGTAACCCTCCACAGGCAAAGCTTCTAACTTTTATCATGCCGTCCTTTGTAAAAGTGCACCTAATGGTACACATTGGTTGTTTGTAAGCTTTCTCTCTGTCAGATTACCTACTCCGGTCGCCTAACGTCATAATATCCAACACCCCCAAAAGTTTTAAAAAGATGATTGGAATTGCATATAATTTTTATTATTAAATCATTGTTGTTGCTATATAATTTTATGATCATGGTAATACAAAAGAGGCGAGTGCTTTCATCGTTGTAACAGCTCTTTATTAGAACTCATCATCGCGCGATCGTATTTCCGAAGACAAACGATGATTTTCGAAGCGCATAATTTTCCTTGGAGATCTGTACCCCATGTACAGATCTCTAAAGAAACTTATGCATATTGAAAGCTTAACTGATCTAGAACTTGACAAGGTTTTCAAAAAGGTGTTATTTTCTAGATACTCGTAAGTTATTTATCTAAACATTTAATAGTAATAAAGCAAATATAAACTATGCAAATAATATGAAAAAAAATAGTACTCTACCACTGGTAGTACCTGTGTCAACACCTCCCGCACGGTTGTAGTTCGGCTCAAAACTTTGTATGAAAGGGTTGTCTTCGCCCAGTACACTGATGAGGTCTTGTCTGTGGACAACATTGTTATATACTACGGGGGATGCGCTAAGGTAGCTCGCGAAATTCAAACTTTCTTTCGTTTTTTTGCAATTTGCAGGTCAGTGTCAGGTTGTATGTTGATTAAAATATGATTCGCGACCGTAACAAATATGGCTTTACAGAGTTATAATCATTAGAATCAGCAATACAACTCCTTAAGTTAGTATAATCCTCAAATGTCATGATTTCATGAGATGTATTGATGATTTTTATGATATATATAATTCTATAAATAAACAATTTATACGGCCGCGAATCATAAATAGATCAACATACAACCTGATACTTACCTGCACATTGCAAAAAACGTAAGAAAATTTGAATTTCGCGGGCTACCTTGTCGCTTTCGTCTTAAACTGTCTTGTTGGTGTAGTGGTCGTAAGCGCTATTGCTGAGCATGAGGTCCTGGGTTCATTTCAAGGTCGGGCGCTACTAAGTTTTTTCATCTAGAATTACTCAGTAGCTGTCCGGAGCTTGATTGATGGCAATAGGCTCTACCTCTATTGCATGTAACATAACTGGCGAAATGTGGGTGTAAACCACTGCTTAACTCTCGGGGAATAGGCGTGATGTTATTGTTGGGACCTTATGAGTATCGTGGTTGGAGAGGGATAATAAATTAAATTCAGGTGTACAATATAAAGTCTTTTCATATGACAGTGAATCTTTAGCACAATGACATTTCTTATATTAGTTACACGGTACCAAGTTATTGCCACGGCGCTGGGAAAACGACTGGTCGCTAAACCTAATGCGCGAGGGACATTGCATTCTGCACCGCTAGCATTACTGCTCTCTGTAGTCCCTACAGTTATAATAATAATAAGCCTTTTTATTCTGAACTTTTCATAAATATGAGTACCTACAATACGTTCTTATTATAATATGTCCCGAAGCTCAGTTTGCCTCTTGGCATAAGCCTCCTCTAACAATTTCCATTGGGACCTGTCACTTGCTACTCTTCTCCAGTGAAGTCCAGCCGTGAGTTTCAGGTCATCTTCCCATCTTGTCTGTTGGCGTCCTCTGCTTCTCCTGCCATCTCTGGGATACCAGTTGGTAACAATTTTACACCATTTCTCTTGTGGATCGCGTAACATGTGACCTGTCCATCTCCACTTTTGTTGGTCTATCCGGGTTATTATATCAACAACTTTGGTTTTGGCTCTTATTATGCTACTTCTCACTCTGTCTTGTTTCTTTATTCCTGTCAGTTACGTTATGTCATTTATTAAAGGGGTGTCAATGGTCCCTCTGTGTTCTGCTACCGATTGACTAGTCCTATACCATATTCTAGCAAATAAATATTTTTGATTTGATTTGATTTATATGAACTTCCATATACTGTAGGAAGTGCAGGCGTTTACGATTATCAATCCAAACCCACAGCAAAACTAGAACTTGTGGATCGAGAGATTAATATCGGGGGTATGGCAGTAAACTGCACCGATAATCGAAAAGTGTGTGTGATAAAACTGTACCATTTTTACGATTTTTTTACACTGTACCATCAAACAGAGTAGTATGAAAATATTAATAGATAAAACGGAATCGGAGGACAATGTGCTGATCGTAACGTGTGTGCTGAGCGCTCAGTTCTTGCGTGGAGCGCGCTCTTTAGGGTAGGTATAATTATCTGTGGGATCAAGGAGTAATATTTTTTTTAGCCTGCATTAGCCAATCTTTACACCAGTTAATTGTGTAACGTGTAAGTAAAAGAGATACGCTTTTTAATTGTTTCTTTGACTAACGGGATTTGACGGGTTAATATATGATCGCTGACTGTTCACACCGCTGGCGAGACTTGTTTGTCGCAGCAACAAAAGTTACCAAAGATTACTCGCTCAGCGACGCTCGCTTTTCGGGCAGAACACTCGCTGAAAGACTCATGCACATTGGTAGATCACCAAGCACCAAGCAACCAGCAAGTAATCGCTCGTCGCCGTCGCACCCTTGCTGACCACTGCTCCCCAACTCGTTTTTAGTTGCTATCTCTACTCGCTTCTCGTTCCTTATTCTAGTAAGAGTTTTACCTCAATGTCCTGACAAGGAACGGTAGTACTCCACCGAGACGGTCTACGTTGTAGAAGTCCAGTTCTCCGTCGATATACGTTCGAGCTGGCAAGTGGGGAGTTCCGTGGCTGCAGAAAGAAAGCTTGTATCATTATATAAACTAATATCATAAAAAGGTAAAATTTTGTGAGTTTGTATGTTGAAGGTAATCTTCGGAACTATTGATTTGATTCTGAAATGTCTGTCAATAATGAAAAGATACAGTATTGACAAGTGTCAAAGGATATATTTTATGTTAAAGCAAGAAATATCACGTGGATGATGTCGCGGGTAGAATCCACGGTTTGTATGTGGATATAATCCACATACAAACCATAATAAGTAGAAAAATACTTAAGAACAGCTAACTTATAAAACACGCATTAAAGTTGGGGAGTGGGGGCTCGCTACGTCACAACGCACTATTAAATCTAGCAAGGCGTGACGTCATGCCACATTTTAACTCAATGTATCGCCGTAATCTTTTGATTACGTCAAAAAAGAAAAAATACATGTTGAACATTTTTTTATAACATACAAGAAGGACAAAAAAAAAAATTGGACACAGGTCTATCCTATAACAACTTTTCAGTTTAGAAATTGTAAAAACTTTTACAATCAAAATACATCATGTATCAGAAAGGTGTGGTTATATTTAAGGGTCAACACATCAAACCACAGACCACAAACATACCAACTTTTTCCATCGGACCAATTTTGTAATCGCAAAAATAAAATCAACTGTCATACTTCAATACCTACTGGACCCAAATGAATGGGACAGTAGATATTTTTATCGCGATCCTATGGCGCCATCTCCACGGGCGAGAAAATCGCGGCGATAGTCTCGCCGTTCTCTCAAATTCAATAGAAACTCTATGAATCAATCTCCACATAGCGATATCATCGCGGCGATAATTTGAGGCACAGCCTGAGTTTCGCCGCGATTCTCTCGTCCGTGGAGAAGGCACTTAAGTTGGTCGTATGAAGAAAGTTGGTTAGTTTGATGGTCTGTGCCACATTCTTAAATATAAACACACCTTTCTGAGCATCTTGCTGAGTGGAAGCCTTCTTGTCACAGTCATGTCGTGCAGCTGCCGACTATTTCTGTGTTATGCTCGTGATTTCTTATATACTTTATTTTGTTGTTCTCTGATTACTCTTTTTTTTTTGTATGCACGTGTTTTTGTGACAAATAAACCTTTTCTATACATACTTGCATAAGTTGGTAACATAAATAATAATAATGGATAAGTTATATAACTAATTGACCTATCTACTTATATTTGTACGCTGTTAAGGCAAAACATGACTGTGATATAATTTACTTGTAACATCTTGCATGCCATGTATGTGTATACTCATGTTTTGGACAAATAAATGATCTTTATCTTTAAATGTTTAGCAAAATATATCATAGAAAACGTTCCATGAATGTGATATTATTATGGGCTCGCAGGGATGCGACGTGTGAATTTATATTTAAAGATAAGAGCTACCCTTATCAGACGTGCCTTGGTATACAAGGGTGCAGTTTTATTCAAATTTATTGTTGTATTATGTATATTGCGTGCCTGTGTCTTCTTAGTGGGTGTACGGAAATTGAATTTAGTTTTAGTTTTTTCTATTTCCTTTCGGCGAAATCTTGAATTGAAAACATTAAGGGCACTTTTGTAGTTAGTATTCAAGTTGCAGTGTTCCTAAAAAAGTAATTTCTATGCAGAAATATATAGAGCTGAGCAACTCTTTTTTCTTTTCTTGCTTTAACTGGATATTCTGTGAAAACGTTTTGGACAATACGCCTAAGTACGTAGGTATTTGTAATTTCTCATGATTGGGTCAAGGCAGTGCCGGCGACAATGCCGCTGGCACTGCCTTGACGCCAGGCAAGCCGTGTTGCGCCCTGTTTGCCGCACAAAAGAGCCGCCAAACAAAGGAGTGCCGCTCGGCAAAACCCGGCCGGTCTGTGCCGCCGGCACTGTGTGTAGCCTTAAGAGTGGGTTCTCAACACTAAAAGTTACGACCATTAATGTTACTTATATCATAAGATTAATTAAAACTGTTATAAGTAACTTTTACTTCTCACCAGGACAAAGTTAACCAGGACTTAAATGAGGTAAACTACAGATTTGTCCAGGTAGCTACATACTAGTCGGACAAAATACAGGTACAAGAAGAAATAGACACATAACTAAAAAACGGTGGCACTCCGGGAGTGCCGACAGAAGTGAAAACTTGAAGAATTATATTGTACAGGAAATAGTTTTAATGAGGTGTCGGTAACGGTGTCGCGAGTTCAATTGTTTTTCCCATCTCAGAAATGTCCAACGCGTCTAAAGAAGTTTTCACTTCAAAAAGAGAAAAACTATCATTGAACTTTGTTTTTTGTATGATATCGCAAGTTCTAATTTATTTAAAAAAAACCTTCCCCTCCCTTTTTTGTGTTTGCAGATACAATATATGTATAAATATTAAATAGCCTATGTCACTCGTACAAACAAAACGAATCTAACGACACCTCATATGTTAAAATCCATCAAGCCATACATACATACTCTCGAAACACATTAACCTCTTTCTGGGGCAGTCGGGTAACTAAAAGATCACTTACTTACTTGTAAAAACTATCTGGATATCGCTAAAAGAAACCGTTTTCAATACTCACGTGACTCCGATGGGGTTTTCGTTCCAGAGCTTCAGCACAGCGGTGAGCAGCCTGGCGTGGCAGCACCACGAGATGGCCGGGGAGGTTCGCGAGATGTTGAACAGTCTCTGAAATATGGCCTCCTGACACTTTTTTATCGTGCAATTCTCCTGATAAACCGACAAATTAAACCAACTTGGTTAAACTAGACTTGTCATCTTTTTCATGTGATTATCTAGAAATGTTTTAAGGGTCTGCAAAGGCTTTCAGACTGTGCAAGCGATACTCGTGAAATACATCAATTTAAACCTTCAAAACCGTTTAGCCTTCTAAAAGAAAGCGTTTTTTTATTTGACAGCTGTCATAACTACAAAAGTTTTTCGTCTGTCATAAAACGACGTAAAAGTAACGTAAACTTGAAATAATTTTTAATCGGAAATAGTATACAACTATCCTATAGCATTTTGATTTTAAAAAATCCGACAAGGACAATAAGTATCACCCATAGATATAAATCAATCAAAAATCAATCAAAATCAATCTGTCTAGCCTTTTCCCAACTATGTTGGGGTCGGTTTACAGTCTAACCAGATGCAGCTGAATACCAGTATTTTACATGAAGCGACTGCCTATCAGATCTCCACAGCCTACTTATTGGATAACACGATACCCCTTGGGTACCAAGACTTGTTGTCAGACTTTTGGGCTTCTGACGATCCGTAACAACTGTCAAAGATCTACGAATGACAGCCGGGACGTGCTTTCCAAGGCACGGCGTGCACCCATACATATGAATAAACTCTTAAAAAAAGTTAGTATTCGTTCGATTTCTGGTATGTTTATTCCGCACCACGAACGCGCGGAATAAACATACCAGAAAGTCGAACGAATAGGGCCTTAAACAAACAGTTAATATTTACCATGTCGAGGATGCAATTGTCCATGATGTATCTCCGGAATTTCTCGAGGAAAATCTTTCGTGTTGAAGGTACCATATTTGTGCCATCTGTGTTGTCCAGAAGTAGAAGAAGGAACTCGACCTGTCGAGAAAAAATAATTGAAGATAGATTGCATTAAATAGCTAGAATAGACAAACAAATACAGTTAAACAAGAAAAAGTATGCGCTTCGGTAATCTTCGTGTTTTTGAATTAGCACGAATGTCGCGTCCTAGAGTAATCCCCCACAGAGGCAAAGCTTCTAAGTTTTGTACTGCAGCGATTTGTAGTAGTGTACCTATTATTGCGCGTTTTTATGAAGTTTTCTCTCTGTCGCGTTACCTATTCCGGTTGTAGATCGTTCGAGTCCAGTCCAGTAGTTTGTCACTCAAAGTTTTAAAAAGTTTTCTGAAATTGCATAGAGTTGTTTATTTATACTTTTGTAAAGTAATACAAAATAAGTACTTCTAAAGTTGTAACAGCTCTATAATAGATCTCATCATCGTGCGTTCGGATTTCCGAAGATAGACGATGATTCCCGAAACGCACACTTTTCTTGGGATGTCTGTATTTTCCCGCCTTTCACGATCAAAATCTGACTTTCATAGACTACAACAGTGACACTAAACAATCATGCACACTGTTGCCCATACGGAAACTATATAACATTCTCCAGATTTCCACCCTTGAAAGAATCCCATAAATCTCTTTAAAAATATTCTAGATTCAAGAAAAATGAGGATTTTTGTTGCCAAATTAGTTTGAAAACGTCGATATAATGCCGTCTCCAGTTCCGTGAGCAACAGTCCACTCTAAAGCCTGGTTTAGGGTGAGGCACTACCGCGGGTGCTAAGGCGGGCGCGAAGTAAATAAAATGTTTGAAATCGTCGTTTGCGTCCATAGTGTAGCGACTATGGTGGACGCCAAGTGCGACAGAACTGAGCGACGTTACTTCAATATCCAATAAAAAATAATATTAATAGCAAATATTATACCTTCTGCCAGATAATACTGCAATAAAAGTCGTTGACGCCTTCTACCAATGTATTTCCAGTATTTGAAAACTATACGAAAAATAATTATGCAGTGTCGCTAACACTATGTCGCTTTCAGATTATTTACAAGATAAAAAAGCTTGGGATTGAGCTGCTCGCTCTGCTAAGCCTTGTGATAAAACCATAAAACTTGACATTTTAATTTTCATGTAAAATATACCAGTTTTATACACACATTGACATTATTGAAACTTATATTCAAAATGACGTGATTATTTTGTAAAGTATTATATTATTTTAATAATTGTGAATGTGAGGACTATGTGGATATTATTATTATTTTTATTTCTCAGCTAGTTTTAATGATGGTCTGGCAATTTGAGTAGTTTATGCGGCCTACCCAAGTGTCCTTTCTTTGGTATTGTTCGTTGAGTTGACCTCCTTAAGTTCTGAGTTGAGCTCCACGATCACTGACAAATGCTTTGAATTATTTGAAAACGACTGAGACCTTTGAATTTGTTTCGGCCTTCCTTCTCAGAGTAGTCAGATAGGAAACGCCGAACTCATCTAGCTTATTTTTAATATTTTTTTAATATGACGTTAAAAGTGATTCCAATATCCTATTTACAGAATAAACAATTTTATTTCATTTCATACGATCAAAACAAACTTATCGCGGTAAGAGGCGTCCTTTGCGTTTGCACGTGGCATGTTTTTTGTTTTTGCATTTAAGTTTCCAGATTTTTTAATACAAGTGGGGTTAACGACTATTATTGCACGTGTTAGGTTTCAATTTATTAATACGTAATTGCTGATTATTATACTGGCAACACCGAAAGATTCGATGTGTCAAAAGTGGCGCGGGAACGGCCTTCTGGGTCAGGCGCTCGTGAGGGTAAGACGTGCTTAGTGGCTGTGTCGGTAAAAAGATAGATTGGCATAGTATTGGTTGGAGATCTACTGTAAATTAAGGTAACCTATTAGTTTTATGGTAAATCTTAGAATACTGATTGAATTATGATATTATGTGGGGAATAGGAGATGTGATGGTATGGTGTAGAATATTGAATTTGATGTTGGCAAAGTAATATAAATGACTGACAAAATATCTTGGTGTTTCATATTACTTCCATAACCCTGAAATATTGTAAATATGTAGTTTTATTAAACAGTTTTAGATTATGATATTGGGGTAACGACTTTAAGATTCATTTGGGAATTAGTATCTATTTTGAGGTTAAATAATTATATTCGGTATTAAATTAGTATTTTAGAGCAAGGGTAGCTTCTTATTACACACGGTTATCTGGCGGGAGGTTATAGTATCGTAATTCGTAGTAGCAATAAATAAAAATTTTAATAGTTGATTAGTAGCAATACATGTAATTGCTACTACTTATGCTTCTTCAAACTCAAACTCAAAGCATTTATTTCAAATAAACCAATTACAGGTACTTTTGAATTGTCAAGGGGTCGGTCAGTCAGAAAGATGAAGCTAGTTGCCCATTCCAAAGCGTAGTAGGTATCTATGGAGAAGAACGGGCAAGAAACTCCACGGACACTCTTTTAAATCAGAATATGGTTACAAAATATTGGTTACATCATTCATGTTGAAGTTATACATGTGAGAACGATGCAGAACGTTAAAAGCGTCCGTAATAGAAAATAAAACAAATAATACAATTCAAAAATTAAATAAAAACAAGCCATGGCAGCTAAGAGATGACCAGTCCCTACTGACAGCGCCCGTTCACGAACATGACGCATGGATTGATGCACCATTCAGCTCAACCATTTTGAAGGGAGCTAAATGATCCAACATACACGCCACCGTCAGCGAGACATTTGAGTGAGCATGACATACTCTCAGCCGCCAGGGCACATTCAAGTCAATGAAAGACGTACCTAATCATGTATTCTAAATTGATTTTTGATTGACCGTTTGTAGTAAGAAGGTTCTAAATACATTTTGTTAGCAATGGAATTAGAACTTTATCATGTATGACATTTAGTTTGTGTTGCTAAATTGTGTTTTTTCCCAAAAAAATTATACAATTATCTGAGATTTTGATTTCGAATATAGCTAGCGAACGGCTGTCTATTATTTTATTTACCCTGTTGAAACACCTCGAGCCTCTACTGCCCGCTACATCCTTTCGCGATGCACTAAGTATCACAAGAATTGTGTATACCAAACCGCACCCGGGATCTCGCCCGCAACCACCTCAGTCACCGCGCGTTCACCCTGAACGAGGCCCAAGGCAAAGGAAGTTATCGGTGCAATAGCTACTTCTGGCAGTTATTTTGCATAACAACCGCGGTCTCAGTGGGAGTGGTGCCAAAAAACGAACGTTCCCCGCGACCTAGGTATTGGACCGTGAACTTTATGCTTCAGGCCTTGCTCAGGGTCGAGGGTTTGGCACGTGCCTACACGCTTCAGGCTGGTAATTTACTGGCAGCTGGTCAACATTTTTTAGGCCGATGAAATTTAAAAAACTGGCCAAGAGCGTGTCGTACCTCGCACAATGAAGGGTTCCGCAGTTAGGATGAATTAATTCCCAAGGACAAACTTAACATTTTAGTTGAAAAACATGTTCTCCCATAAATTCTAAATGTAAGTTTGTACGCACAATATTGGGAGATTTACCATGTAATTTAAGACCGTAGACTTCTTATAGGTTTTTCTGTAATCTATGAGTATAGAACTATTTAAGGAATAAAAAAAATTGCTCAGTAGTTTCGGAGATAAGGGGGGGGGGGGGGAATGGTAATTTATCATCTATTTTCTTAAATTTATTTTAAAATTACAACATAAAATAAAATTGAGATTCTCACGATAAGCCCTTTCATTTGATATGTCACGCAGTAAGAATCACAAAAATAAAAATTAAAAAATTGCCCGAAAAGTGACTCCCATATTCAATATTCATTTATTTTCGTTACACGATCGTGTTTGGTTCACAGAAAATGATATTGTACCAAATTTCAACTTAATCAGTCTATTAGATTCGGGGCAAATTGGCTGTGACAGACGGAAAGACAGACACGAGTGATACCATAAGGGTTCCGTTTTATCCTTTTCAGGTATAGAATGCGAAGAACGAAACTGAAATAAATATTGGTATATACCTTATATTCATTAATTAATGTTAAAATTTTAGTGAATCAATACATTGAAATTATAGTAGTTATGACATTATCAATTACCATTTACTTATTTATTTATTTATTTAGTCTTAAACTGTCATAGCTTTGACGTCAATTAACTAATTATTTTTTTCCATGAAAGTCTTAATGCATGCATCTTATTTGCTATTGCTGTATTTTTTATTTACTTAGCATTGTGTTAGATAAAATGAAATATTTGCACACCATAAGTAATGGTAGAATGTAAAGGGGCCATTATATTTTTAAGATCATACATTGTAAACCTACATTCTCTCAAATAAATTCATTTTAATTTGAATCCTAAAAACGAAAAGTGTGAAATTATTTCAGCGTTTATACATAAGAAAGTGTGATAAAATTATGATTGTGATGATGCACGTGTATTGTTAATTTTCCCAGGTGAGGTGTCTATGCTTTGTGATTAAACAGCGTTTGTATATAAAACGTAACTGGCGAAATGTGGGTTTGCTATAGGTACACCCCTGCCTATCCCTTTATCCTTGACTGAATTAATATCCCTGAGATATTAATTTGGTGAAAATGGCAATTTTGCTATTCTGAATTTGTCGTTTTTCACGTAAAACTTAGATTTTCTAACTTAATCTGACTATTTTTAATCGTGACTAATAACGTGTGGAATAAAATTGGTTGTCATGAACTTTAAATTCACACCAACACCTCGACTTCACATGCAAAAACAGTACTGAATCTTTTTAAGGGTTCCGTAGTAAACAAGGAACCCTTATAGTTTCGTCATGTCCGTCTGTCTGTCTGTCCGTCTGTCTGTCTGTCTGTCTGTCCGCGGTCTAACTCCAAGACTGTTAGTACTAGAAAGTTGTAATTTGGCATGGGTATACATATTAATCATGTCGACAAAGTGGTAAAATAAAATTATGAAAAATATTTTTTTTAAGGGTACCTCCCCTACACGTAAAGTGGGGATGTTTTTTTTTTTCAATCCCTTTGTGTGGGGTATCGTTGGAAAGGTCTTTCAAAAACATGAGTATGTTAAAACCATTTTTGAATTCAGAGATCCGTTTGCGAAATATTAAGCTTTAAAGTGCAAATTGTTGTTAGAGTCAAGTGTCCCCCCCCCCTGCCAGCTAAATGGTTGGTTTTAGATATGTGAAAAAATTCACGGCAGTAGCTTATATAACGAATTTAAAAGGAAAACTATCACAGCTGAGTAGGCTTTATAAGTTAACGAGTAATAATCGACCAACTTAAATTTGCGGTTGTAAAAACATGTTCACCCATACATTTTGTATGAAAGATTTTTTTTTCAACTACACAGTTAAGTTTGTTCTTGGGATAAATTCATCGCAACTACGGAACCGTACATTGTGCGTGGTCCGACATGCACTTGGCCGGTTTTTTTTTCCTTTGCTTATATCTCGAAAACGGAGTGTCCGTTTTCGAGATATAAGCAATCGCAAAAATAAAGAAAATTTCGACCCCTTTATAACGCCTAAAGTTAACTAAAATTATTCCTACATGTAGACTTACATGTAGGAATAATATTTCTTATTTTCCATACAAAAAGTGAAAAATTCCATATAAAACACGTCGAGGCTGCGCTCCTCCGGCTCTAAAAAGATTCACGTGGTTAGGTATCACGTGTGGAGTCGCGATTGTCAAATTCGATTTAGATGTGTCAAAATTATTTTTAAATTTAGAGAATTTATTTTGCAGAATAGCTTTGAGATTCTCATAGTCAAAAGTAAGGAATTTTAGTGATAGTTTAGTTCGGTGTACAAGAGAATCGGCACCATTGCATCTGCAAATACAAAAAAGGGAGGGGAAAGTTTTCTTTGAAATAAATTACTACAATATTGGTTTCAAATAAAAGTTAGTAATGAGTAAATTCTAAGTATGTTTAAATGAATAAAACTAAAAAGCTTGAAATAAAGAAAGTCATTATAATAATAAAATATTCCTTAGCTATTTCTCCGTATTTGACCTGAACTAATCCGTATTTATTTTGTTAGCCTTTCAACGGTCTTCTTTTACTTTCGTGTGGTTAGTGACTAACCTGATGTCAGAGTTTTAAAGCCGCTCATGAGCCTCTGACTTGGATTCACATGCCGTCGAGAAATATCTCTCAGACATGCCGGTTTCCCCACGATGTTTTCCTTCACCGTTTTAGAAGCAAGTGATAATTATACAATACGCACATGAATCCGAAAAGTCAGAGGTGCCTTGGGTTCGAACTCGAGACCTATGACTTGGTAGTCCGACGGTCACACCACTAGGCTATCACTGCCCTTAACCCAACGGTCATTAATGAGACACAATAGAATTTTAATTGTTATCGACCTCAATGAGGCCTCGTGACCGTTGAATTCCTACGTAACATAGTACAGAGCTAGAGAGCTATTAAAACAACTTGCTCACCTGCACTTGTTCCAGGGGTGCGACCGCCTTCGTGATCTTTCTGCAGTCCTCCCGGTACTGCGCCTCGATAGCGGCATCGTCTTGCGTTGACACCATTAATTTCGATATCTTGTCTGAAATTATCAAATCCTTGCTATAGTCCGTGCGCGAGTGCTAGTCACCGCCGGGCGCCATTGACAAAATTGGCAGACTGAGTTAGTTTGGCCTTTGTCTACCTCCCCCGCCTCACCGCCCACACACCTCAGGCGGTGACTAACAGTCGCGCGCGGACTATAATATCATTTCATAACTAACACAGCATTCCTAATAATGAGTTAGTTATGAAATTATATATATTTGGTGATCTTTTAACAGGTTAACTGTCCACACTCCACAGACCACGGTCTGTAGAGAGACTTCGATACCAGTCCACAGACCGTATGTGGTATGTTCGCCCGTACAATTTCTAAGCCATCTGACACTGTGGATGTAAGAAGTAAGTCTCATATTTAATGCAGACTTGGCAGAGGATAGATCATCCTTATCCTTACATATTATAAAACAAAGTCCCCCACCGCGTCTGTCTGTCTGAACGCGATAAACTCAAAAACTACAAAACGGATTTTCAATCGGTTTTCACCAATGGACGGAGTGATTCATGCGAAGGTTTTACTGTATAATTCATTAAGATTTTGTGTAATTTGGCTGACATTTTGTCGATTATTGTTGAAGATGTCAGAAAAAATCATGCCTGGGAGCTTTATTGGCGTGCGCCGCGGAAATCTTAATAGTTACATAAAATTTATGTTCTACAGTATTGTTCATTTTAAAAAGTTCAACAAAAAAGTTCCGGTTTTATATTAATGCTTAATAAACAATATTCCAATAAACTTTATTCCTTAAATTGAGCATTTAATTTAGATTAAAATATGTCTTGACATCATTTTATTTCATCACTTTGGTGATCATTTTCTATTTTGCTTTACGTTTTTGTTAAGTATCTAGTACATACAGGAAAATTGTACACTGGTCCATTGTTTGTTGCACAGATACACATTTCAAATGATTTTATAGAAAGTTTAGAGGAGGGGCAGAACAGGTGCAGGTTTAAATTAGACGATCTCTACAGAGTAAATTCTAAGTTGACTTTTAAACATCGTTCTGTTGAACTGTCATTAGGTTACTGGACTGTTATTTGCGATTTGCGGTGCAAGTGAGCCTAAGATATACAAAATCAAGAATGTTCTAAAGTCTAACAAAATCCTTTTTTCCAATTGCTGTTATTTTCATTTAAACGAATATCAACTATATTATATTATAATAGTACAAATTAAGCTGATTTCAGAATGACTTGTACTATTGAAAAAGTCATAAACATGTTTGCAGTTGTAGCGGAAATTGAACTTTATGCGTCGATAAATTTGTTTACATTTTTGAAAATTTAATCGTGGACGCAGTATAGTTATTTAAAGAAATACAGTCGATAAATAATAACATAACAACATCACGCCTTGTTTTCCCGAAAAGGTTGGGCAGAAGTGTACCTTTAGTATACCCACATGTAATAGGGGGCGAGCCTATTGCCATCAACCGGGCACAAATCTAGACTCCGGGCTGCTACTGAGAAGTTCCAGATAAGAAAACCCAATAATACTTCGCTCGATCTGGGAATCGAACCCAAGACCTCATGCACAGACCAACGAGGCAGGCGATACATAATAAATGTCCGAATAAATAAAAATAATACCTGTGTCGGTAGGCGCGAATGGTGAACGGTTAATGGTACCCTTCTCAGCCATTTCTGTAAATAAATAATATTTGTGTAACCCTAGCTATTCTGCAAATGGCGTTAACTATCTACTTAAATGAGTTAGGAGTGTGTTTTTTTGGAAGTCTGATTCTTATAACACACAAATTTCTAGCTTGGTTATGGAGGTCAGGTAGGCAGTCACTCCATATAAAATACTGGTATACAGCTGACCACAAAACACAAACACTTACATGAGTTTATCGCTACACTATCTCTCATCATCTCAGTGTTGTTACCAGCTATCCTAGGGTCTGTCTCTCCTTGCACAGCACAAGGTCGCTGCCACCACGGCTTCCTGATCACTGTCTTCAGCACTTCGTCGTCTGGACACTTAACGTTCAGGAAATTGTCGAAGCTGAAAGTAGAATTGCAGCTTAGAGAGTTTAGTCAACGGGTAAAGTATGTACAGACGCCAGCACATCAAGCTACCCGAAACTGTCAAATTTTCCCAATCAACTTTGAACCTTATACTTCAGCGTTAAAGTTGAAAATCTATTAAATAAATTTGACAGATTGTAGTAGCTTGATGTGCTGGCGTCTGTACCTGGCACTTAATACAGTCATATCGACACACGCGACTTTGGTTGGCGATTTCAAACGTGAGAGTTTGAAATGACAAGTAAGTCAGTGACCAAGTGGCGTCCAAGAACTGGAAAACGAAGTGTCGGTCGTCCGGTGGCGGGATGCGGATGGTATTGTTACCATCGCGGGTAGAACCTGGATGACGTTGACGTCGTGGTGGGCTTGCGCGCTCTGAACTCTAGGTCTGTGCCGGTAGAGTTTACTTTGCCAGTACAGGTCTGGGATGAGGAGCCAGACCAAGAGAGATACAAAAACCCGCAGGGCAGAATATGGCGAGCTGTTGGGCAGTAGCGACCCCACGGACCCTATCTCCCGGGAGAATTCTTGTTCCTCACCTCTGGCTTGCCTTTATTGGCCCGGCTGGAGTGAACACTGACGAGGAACGGAGCTCTCAGCTCATTCTTGCCTTAATTGGCCGGCTTGAGTGTGGTAAAATCACTGATTTATTTTACTTAGCCAGTTCACTAAATGATCGCGCGTATGCAAACGCTGATGTAGCTTAACCTACTTCATGTTACGAAATGTGCGGGTTCACCGTACAGTAAAGATACGCCTACCTACTCTTATTACGAAAAATATATAATTTAAAAAAAAATAGGTTTGAAGCATTCAATAAATAACTTACCTTAGGGATGATAAATATTAATTATGTAATAAACAATAATAAGTAAATAAAACAATAATTAATAATTAAAAAAAAAAAATGGTAATTATAATGTTACTAATAAATAAACGTATACAATTTATAAAACAATAATTATATATAATTCATAAATTTAATTCTGTATTAATAAATATATAACTAACTAACTACTTATCTAATAATACAATTTATCACATTAAACGACCAGTGCTCTTCCTCCTCTCTCCTACTTGATCTGTGCTGTGCCCGACAGGGTCCATAATTGTGACTAATATAATTATTTACCGACCAACTATATACATTATGGTACGCAATAAAGAATTTGAGATTTGAGTATTACTATTTTCTTAAAGTTCCTCGGCAAACTTCGTGTTTCGTCAGTTGTCGGATTTCTATCAGTTGCCCTTTGCACTTGGTGCAGACCGGACGCTCTCAATAGACTTGGAAGTATATAGAGTTGTTAATACAAAGAGTATTAACAACTCTATATACTTCCAAGTCTTAGTAAACTTACTGTAATTTATTTAAAAATGGGAGGAAAGTCGCAGGCACGATAGATAGGAAAAAATAGTTTTTTAGCTCTTTAAAGTTCACACGGATATCAAAACAAAACAACAATAAAGTACTTAGTTCTGAATTCAAATTATTATACACGATAAATCTAATAATTGATGGACATGGAAATTAGCATTAGTTTGTATTCGGAAATGCGATGATACCCGACGGACATTAAGAAAATAGAAATACTGTATATTTTGGTACTTGGCCAAAATCGGGACTAACACCGCCATCTTTTTTTCAATACATTTAACAAAACAATTTGACAAATGTTTACCATCAACGCTCTCCTGTCAACGTCATTTGAGCGCCAAAAGATCTACAGACCGTTCACTATAACCTATCCCTTGCCGTCATGTTGGAACCATTGCTTGTCAAGCTTAGTTTCAATAGCAATAGAGTTCAAAATGGCGACTGACAGAACAGTGGTACCAATCGCGCCACGGGTCAAGTTATAATGAACGTAGTGTACGCTTTGTGCCAGTGTCTTTTAAACCTGGAAGTGGAAAATGTTGAAGAAGATTGTTTTACGTTAGAATATTATACTGACGTGATTTTATTGAAGAACACGTATTTGACGAGGTGGTGCCTGGTCTCCCGGTGTTGCATTAATCCACATAACACGTACACACCTTCGATTTGCTGACTGAAGAACATGTCCTGTGATATATCAAATTATTTTAGCATTAGGTGACTTAAAAATTCTTTTTAGGGTTCCGTACCCAAAGGGTAAAACGGGAAACGGACAGCAAGTCTTAGTAATAACTAAGACTCCGCTGTCCGTCTGTCACCAGACTGTATCTTATGAACCGTGATAGTTAGACAGTTGAAGTTTTCACAGATGATGTATTTCTGTTGTCGCTATAACAAAAAATACTAAAAACAGAATAAAATAAATACTTAAGGGGGCTCCCATACAACAGACATGATTTTTTGTCGTTTTTATAGATAATGGTACGGAACCCTTCGTGCGCGAGTCCGACTCGCTCTTGGCCGGTTTTTTTTTTCGTGTCCCCCTGTATCGAGGCCGACTGCTCAGTAGCTCAATAGTAAAAGTATTTTTACTTAAATTATTTATTTTTGGTTTTGGCCTCACAACGGAAACCTCTCAGAGTTTATCTGTGTGCGGCGGTGTAAATTGAAAACAACTAAACACACACTTTACACATTAGAGTTTTAATTTAAAATAAGTAAGTAAATACATAAGTAAAAATAAATCATCATCTTTTAACGACGAACTTACATTTCAAAGACCGTTTCTACGAATAGCGTTTAACTGAAAAGGCTTTTTAGGAATCTGCGCCCATTTTATTCACTTAAACATTATTAGTCGGTAAACGTATTGTTCCTAAATTATTTATTTTTTCAAAGACTTAAGGGCCCGAAAATCAGCCCCGCATCTAGAATATTTTTGAGGCGGGGGAAAAACTGCCGTTTGCCTCCCCCGGCCAATATTTTATGGGGATGCGCTAAGTTATCCCCCGCGAAATAATTTTTTTCTCAAACTGAAAATTTTGGCGCCAACATAATAAGTAATCAAATTGCATCGATCGATAATGCCCCAATTCAACAGGGGCGTCAAAACTGTTGTAAAAAATAAAAAAATTGGTTGCCTGTAAAGTCGGTATACGGGCGAAAGTTTTACGTGACAACGACTTTGAGTGGTAAAATAATTTTAATGTGAATATTCATTCGTATAGTAGGAAGAAGGATGAAATAATAGTAACAATTTAAAACATTTATTTATACACATGAACCGGTGTGTATGCCTATCTCTCTCACTCTCTCTCTCGCTCTGTCTCTCTCGCTCTTAGGCGGGCTAACTGTGCTCGAGTGGAAAAGACGCGTGCCTTTCACTTTTTATGTCTGTCTCTCTCGCTCTTAGGCGGGCTAACCATGCACGCGTGCCTCTCACTCGCTCTCATTGTGAGCGCATAACGTGAGCGAAGCGTAACGCAGTTTCTTGAAGTGTCACCCGGCAAACCAATTTATAAGACGTTGTCACGTCAAAAATAGAATGATTATAAATGTGCTGCGCGTCTCATTTATTGCAAAGTTGCTGTGTGCTGGGTGGTGCACTTGTCTGCTACGCTTGAATTTGTCGCCCCCTGAAGTTGGCGCCCGGGGCACGGGCTCCGGCTTGCCCCCCCCTAGATCCGGGGCTGCCGAAAATAGATGGGTAGGTATATAGTCAACTGGACTGACTTGACGGCGCGAGTTGAAATTGAAACTAGTGTCTACACGAGCACAGTTGCAAGCCAGCGCTGGACTGTTTTGTCAGTAGCCGACGATCGCACGGACGTAATAAAATCGCGGCGGAATTTTATCGTGCACTGGATTTGCAACTCTCGGTATTAAGGCGAGCGTTGAAAATCCAACGCACTGGGACGCACTCTCGTCCCAACGCGTTGAAAAACCACACTATTGGATTTTCAACTCTCGGCGCTAAGCAGAGTGTTTAAAAACAAAGTTACGATAAAAAATCGCCGCGATTTTATTACGTCTGTGCGAACGTCGGCTTGCTAGGTTCGGTATTAATCTGCCTTTTAAAACAAAGAAAATTGACACCAAGTTACCTGTGACACTAAATCAAAGAGTAGACATTCCCGGACCACACAATGTTCTAAGACATCACACAGCGCGGACTCGTCTAGGAAGGTCCACAGTAAGTCCAGCATGGTACAGAGCCGTGGCGAAGGCTGCGTCAGGAGCTTGGATGCGAGGCCCACCTGGAGACAAAAGAATACTTGCATAATTAAACTAAGCTATAACACTATCTATACGCAGTACAAACGAATGCTAATTTCCATGTCCATCAATTATTAGATTTATCGTGTATAATAATTTGAATTCAGAACTAAGTACTTTATTGTTGTTTTGTTTTGATTTCCGTGTGGACTATATAGAGCTGCAAAACTATTTTCCTATCTGTCGTGCCTGCGACATTAGCAGTTTTTTTCCCATAAAAAAAAAACATTTATTGTTAAAAGAGTATTAACAACTCTGTATACTTCCAAGTCGATTGAGAGCGTCCGGTCTGCAAAGGGCAACTGATAGAAATCTGACAACTGACGAAACACGAACTTTGCCGAGGGACATTAAGAAAATAGAACTACAGTACATACATAACTGGGTGGAATGCGGTCCACTAATCGGCTCATATCCTGCGAATCATACCGTTTAAATCTATCAAATATCTGCGGATCTCGACTGAGAGGTCTAATTGACTTGAACTTGAGGTAGGGGCGGGTTCACATTAGAGTACCACGGGTAGGGATCAAACTAATGACATTTCGTTCGTCAGTTTTTGCCCTTAGTAAGGCTTACAAATTGAGGTAACAAGCTCTTAGGGTTTTCCACGAAACACTCTAGCAAGAAGACTGGTTAATTTTAGATAAAAAGTGCCACTTTCCGTAGCTGGCCCAAATCCAAGAATATTTTTAACCCGAGCCGAAAGGTCAGCGGGACTCAAAGGGTAGAGACTGATTTAGAAACGATTTTAACCTTTAGAGAATAACATGCCGTTATTAAATCAGATAATTGGCCTCTTTATTTATGACAAAACGGAAATGACCAAGTAAATGAAAGTATTTTTATTAATTTCGATATTAAAATACGACTCCCGCTAAAAATTATGAGCTGTCAAAATATATTTTTTTGTTTCTATCGTATCCAAAGAACTGGTCATCAGCCAGTGCAAAAATACGTATAGGATCACTGTAAAGATAGTGCAATCCACGACGACGCGCCCCACTCCGCGATTACTGTACTGTAAGCTGAACTCTTGTACGGCGCGGAGCGGAGTGGGGCGCGTCTTCGTGGATTGCACTATCTATACTGCTGGTACAGCATTTGTTTTATTCAGAATAGATATTTTCATGTATTTTGGTGGAGATTGGCCCGTTAATTACATCAACTGAATACATCATTTATATGCGGACAGATTTCCCCAGGAAGTAGGGTGTCCCCTTGTTGGTGTTATATGTATGTAGTAGGCTGCCCTTGAAGAAAGTTTCACATAAAGAAATCGAGAGCAACAAATTTAGAATTCAGATCTTACTGGGTTGCCTAACTAATCCCGTATTACTTTATAGTGGTACTAAGAGTTAAAATTACTTAACTCAGAGATTTAGTTAAACCGATTTAACGTGCAAGTGTGTAACTTAATAATTGAGCCCGATTCTGAGACCGAAAAACAAAACAGAATCGGCCGCACAAGTGCAGCGGACCAGGGCATAACCCATGTGAAAATATCAAACCATTTCAACCAAGTATTACTTATTCAATTGATTTCTTTTTAACCGACTTTAAAAAAAAAAGGAGGAGGTTCTCAATTCGTCGGGATATATATATATTTTTTTTATTTATGTTCCCCGATTACTCGAAGACGGCTGGACCGATTTGATCATGGATCATCTGATGATGGGAGCATCTGATGATGGGATCTTGGAGAAATCGAGGGAACTCTTCAAATATTAAAGGCACATCTATAGCGATTTGGGTATTTTTGATGAGTAGTTGACATAAGGCTATTGTAACTTAGATAAATTACAAATCAACCCACTAAAAAGTGAAAAATAAAACTTTTTTACAAAAAATACAACCGACTTCCAAACTACAAAGTGAAAAATAACTTTAATTTCGGAAGTCGGTGTCGAAAAACTAAAATACTGATCCAAAGACACCGACTTCCGAAATTAAAGTTATTTTTCACTTTGTAGTTTGGAAGTCGGTTGTATTTTTTGTAAAAAAGTTTTATTTTTCACTTTTTTTACTTTCAGACGAATGACTGAATTCAAATAAACTTTAACCGTCATAAAAAAATTCAGAGTAACAAATACCTAATTAAACACCTATACAATTATGTAAAATCTTGTCCGATCCAAAAGGGACGCAGTAGGTACTGCATTAAAATGACCAAAAAGTAGGTAAAAAAAAGCTTATTATTAAACAAAAAAAGTTATTGCCATATAAAATAGAAGTTTTTTAGTACTTACTAAAATTACAAAAAAATCATTATAAATGAACAATGACTCTTAGCACGACACTTAACAACACCCACACGGATCAGACAGGGTATTTTTCCAAATAATGTATTTTGAATGTCAAATAATACCAAGTGCACTATGGTGCCGATTCCCTTGTTCACAAACTAAACTAAATTTAAGTTTGCAGTGCATCTTTTTCTTTCTATTTTATTATGAAAAGGACAGAATATAAATTTTAGTTTAGTCCTGTCAAATTATCAGCGCTTGACGTAAATTGACGTAATTTTAGTAGGCAAGTTTTTAATCACGTCTAAACTTGTATGGAGTAGTGTCAGGCGCTGATTAATTTGACAGGACTAAACTAAAATTTATCTTCTGTCCTTTTCTTAATTAAATAGAAAGAAAAAGATGCACTGAACTTATATTTAGTTTAGTTTGTGAACAAGGGAATCGGCACCATTGTATAGCTAGTATTTTGAACATTGATTATAATATCAAACAGCAAAAGGGATACCTGATAATAAAAAAACACTACAAAGTGAAAAATAACTTTAATTTCGGAAGTCGGTGTCTTGGGTTTTGTGTTTTCGTTTTTTGCCACCGACTTCCGAAATTAAAGTTATTTTTCACTTTGTAGTGTTTTTTTTGGAAGTCGGTAGTTTTTTTTTTGTAAAAAGTTTTTATTTTTCACTTTTTAGTTGTGGTACCTACCCCACACACATTCGAATACCACTACCTACTACCAGTGTCGGGAACTTATCATATCATCTACATACTATGTGGGAAAAAAAATACGTATTTTGTATCTAACTCAAAAACTACCCAAGCAAAGTTAATAAAATTTATATGGGGCCAATTCGAGAGCATACCCTTTCAAACAAAATAAGAATTTTCAAAATCGGTCCTCAAATGACGGAGAAATCGGTGGACATACATAAAAAAAAAAGAAAAAAAAAAAACAAACATACGCGTCGAACATATAACCTCCTCCTTTTTGGAAGTCGGTTAAAAAGGTTACTTACAAAATTCTCATCCCGGCATTTCATATAGAAGACAGCGGCGAGTACGTCTGTGTGTGAGCTTCTGTTCTTCAAGCCGAGGAGGCCTCGCAGTCGTGGCAACAGTTCTGCCACCACCACGTACGAGAGGCGGAGAACACCTCCCAGTTCTACCACCACCAGCCGGGATAGAGACATTAGGAAAGCCTGGAAAGGATGGATGAAAGGTCATAGAGGAAACCATTAAAATAAGAGGTGTCTGCTCCTAAGAGAAAAAAAAAACGGAAATAATTTGAATGAAAAAAAAAAAACGTAGAAGATTTATTTTGGTAGATAGTAGTAGTTTTGTAGTAGCCTATGTATTGTATCCTCTTAACGAATGGTATATTTTTTTTACTTTGTTTTCATCGTAATTCAATATAAACTAGCAGAGTAAATTTAGTTCCGTGATAACAAACTCATACGAAGAGGGATTGGTCCATTTTGACTCATGATCGAGTTGAGTGGAAAAAGGAAAGCCTTTTTCCTGCAGTGGAACAATACAGGCTGATTATTATTTATAGATGAATAAATTGCAAAAATAATAAAATAAAAAAAAACAGCGAAATATTTGACAGCTATATGTGAAAGTACTCTGTGTATGTGACGTTGCCAAATTTTGAAATACACCCTCATAAGTAATGTGCTCGCGCTAAATCTTTTTAATTGTTATGAAACCACTAAGCAGTAACTTATTACTAACCGACTTCAAAAAAAGGAGGAGGTTCTCAGTTCGTAGGGATATATTTTTTTTTTAATGTATTTTCCCCGTTTACTCGAAGACGGCTGGACCGATTTGAAGAATTCTTTTTTTGTTTTAAAGGGTATACTTTCAAGTTGGCTCTGTGTTTTCATTTGGTCACGATCTGATAATGGGATCTTGGAGAAATCGAGGGAACTCTTCAAATATTATAGGCACATCTATACCGAATTGGGTATTTTTGATGAGCTGTTGACTTTAGGCTGTTGTGACTTAGATAAATTACAAAACAACCCAATAAAAAGAGAAAAAAAAAAACATATTTACAAAAAATACAACCGACTTCCAAACTACAAAGTGATAAATAACTTTAATTTCGGAAGTCGGTGTCAAAAAACTAAAATATTGATCCAAAGGCAGTCGGTGTCTTAAGATTTAATTTTTTTTTTTTTTTCGATCGCTAGAGTCTACTCAAAAGGCTTTTCAGTCTTATTGTCTAGGCAATAAAGTACCTTTTTGGACATCTTCTTAATCTCCGTGCTCTGGGAATCCATGATAGTGTGTGGAGATGGCCGTGGATTATACACAGATCCTGAGCTGCGGATCCTCAACGCTACCTCCTCCTCAGTTCCCTTCGATGTCTCTGACTTCGCCTGGTTGAGAGAATTACGAGTTAGACTCCTCGAGTGTTTGCCATTTTTGATCATGCATGCTTTTTCCACTTTCCCGTATCTTCATATACAGAATGTAAAAAAAAACGTCACATAGCCGTTGTTTACGCATTTTGTACATCCAACTAAGTAATATTGAGAAAAAATTATTGCTGGGACGCCTTTTTTAGGGTTCCGTAGTAAACAAGGAACCCTTATAGTTTCGTCATGTCCGTCTGTCTGTCTGTCTGTCCGCGGTCTAGCTCCAAGACTGTTAGTACTAGAAAGTTGTAATTTGGCATGGGTATACATATTAATCATGCCGACAAAGTGGTGAAATAAAATTATGAAAAATATTTTTTTTTAGGGTACCTCCCTTACACGTAAAGTGGGGATGTTTTTTTTGTTTTTTCTATCCCTTGTTGTGGGGTATCGTTGGAAAGGTCTTTCAAAAACATTCATTGCGAGTGTGTTCAAATCATTTTTGAATTCAGAGATCCGTTTGCGAAATATTAAGCTTTAAAGTGCAAATTTTTGTTAGAGTCAAGTGTCTCCCCTCCTCGCCAGCTAAATGGTTGGTTTTAGATATGTGAAAAAATTCATCACAGTAGTTTATATAACGAATTTAAAAGGAAAACTATCACAGCTGAGTAGGCTTTACAAGTTAACGAGTAATAATCGACCAACTTAAATTGCGGTTGTAAAAACATGTTCTCCCATACATTCTGTATGACAGGTTTTTTTTTCAACTACAAAGTTAAGTTTGTTCTTGGGATAAATTCATCCCAACTACGGAACCCTACATTGTGCGTGTTCCAACATGCACTTGACTGGTTTTTATTGTAAAAAATCGCTGTTTAGGGCAGTGCGCAACGTAACGCACGCAAAACATTGTGTTTATGGGTGCATGCAACGGTACAGAAGTTATGGATGTATTTAAAGTAAAATTATGCTTCCATGAACAAAAAAAAATGCCTGTGTAACTTTGACCTCTAGTATCTCCGAAATCAGAAGGTTCTTAGGTATGGTTCAGTACGAAAAAAAAAAAAAAACAATGACGGTATAAGTGACTCGGCTTCGTTGAGCATCTTTTTACCTTGTTATTATTCCATTAACCTAATATAAAAAAAAAACATAGATTTTCGATGATCACAGTATGAGGAAATTCCTTGACAAAATAGAGGCATGAGGAACAGGGTATAAAGTTCACTCATCCTCCATAGAAAAGGGAGGATACTCCGACCCGGGTGTTGTGTCTGGTGGGCAACTGTCCGACGGTTGATATCCGGACGTTGTATACAGGGTTATTGGTTATACGTCGGCAATCCGTTAAGGCAGTGGTTCCTAACCTTTTCAATATTGTTACCCCTGTGACCTATTAGGAAAACTGATTTAATCCCGACCTTAAAATGTTATCAATACAAACAAGACAAGCTTATAATTCTTACGTAATTTATATTAAATATAAACAATGAATTAATTGAAAATACATAGTTAGTGTGATGGTTGGTATTGTTTTGCATTCACAAGCTTTTTTTTAAATTTATGGTTTAGTTTCGCTTAAAGCGCATCTTAAGTCATATTCCACATTGAAACACTTTCTGGCCTTTGTTTTCAGTGTAACTGAAGCTGAAAAACTACAATCACATTCATCTATAGGTGGTGGCAAAGGGTACCTACTTATAAGTATTTTTAAAGTTCTGTTAGCTATTAAAATTATATTCGGCACCAGATTAGGTTCTTTGTTAACCCCACAGAATAGCTGATTTACCCCCGCGGGGGTAATTACCTCCAGGTTCGGAACCCAGGCGTTAAGGGGATGTAGGAGAGATCATTTGAAACCAAATTACCCCTGATGACCATAGTATAACAATGTCAACCATTTTCGAGTAATTTGACATTTTATATTTTAAAATGTATGAAATAAAAAAACGTTCAAAACTAAAAACCGACTACAGAAAAATCACGCTCTAAAAAGTATGAAACAAGAAAATATTTCAGTCAGAAATCAAGACATAGATACAAAAACGGTCAAGGTAAAGCCGTGGTCGCATGCCATTATAATTTTGTAGGTTCGTCAAGCCCTTTCATTTGATACCAAATATGGCACAATTCAAAAAAAATTTTTTTTTACTTCGTGGCTTTATGTCCTCTAGAGGGCGCTATATTACATTTAATGTGACGTCACATAGCCTATAACCAGCGGACCATCAAGATGCTTCCAATGAAACCTTATATTTTGTCAAATTATGATCGGTAGTTAAGAAGTAATGAGGTAACAGATGAACATACATACATACCGGTCAAAATCATAACCGTCCTTTTTGCTTCGCCATAGTCGAGTAAAAATATAAAATGTACCCAATAACCCTGATTTATAGGGTTAATAATAACCCTGCCTGGTTGCAAATTACCTCTCTTACATCCCCGACGGATAATCAATAACACTGTATCCCTATATGTATTCTGTATGTGTGTATCACTGTATCGCTGAAAACCAGCGCTGGGGCTCTGTCTCGCATGGGGTCGCAGCTTTATGCTGAGCGATGGCCGTTTTGCGCGGATGTGACGCATATTTTCCCCCAATTTGCTATTTACGTGTTTTTTTTTAAATCTTTCTTTGCGTCATGTTTACCGCAAATAAACGAATTTTCTTTCTTTCTTTTCTTCTTTGTATATGCTAGGTCGCGCGGTAAACTGTCCTTGCGCGATGCAGGATTTTTGCGTGACGTCAGTGTGATGCGTAGTTTGTATGTGGCGATGTAGATGGCGCCACAACCATATTTTATTTATTATATTTAAATTAACAAACAACAAGACTCAAAAATGTTAGTAACAATATATCTTAACAACTATGTTAGTAAACATAACCTATACATTTAATGAATCCCTGCTACACGCTCAACACAGATGTGGAAAGCTTGCAGCAGCGATTCATACGCAAACAGTCTAATAGTCTGCTCCCGATACACTGCAGTATGTTGTTATTGTGTTGATTCCCTAGTGACTTGAAAGGCCTAAAGCGGGAATCTCTTGTCTAACGGTGTACCTTCACCTAAAGCCTATGCATAAGATATACCTTGCTGCTCTTAGCAGTTAGTGAAGGCTTCATTTCCGTAGGTCGAACCAGTTCATCCAGCAGAGCCTCCAGAGACTTAAACAGCAACACAGCGCGCGTGCACTCTCGGCTGGGAGGTGCTTGCAGAGCTGCGTAGCCCGCCACTGGGAAACTGAGATTAAAGGTAATTAATTTTATTTTGGACTGCCTCGTTGGTCTAGTGGTCGCAAGCGCTACTGCTGAGTATGAGGTCCTGGGTTCGATCCCCGGGTCGGGCAGTGTTATCGGGTTTTTCCATCTGGAATTTCTCAGTAGCAGCCCGGGGTCTGGATTTGTGCCCGGTTGATGGCAATAGGCTCGCCACCTATTACATGGGACTTAAACATAACTGGCGAAATGTGGGTGTACTATAGGTACACCTCTGCCTAACCCTTAGGGGATTACAGGCGTGATGTTATGTTATGTTATGTAATTTTATTATATGTAAATGTTCATGTACATGTTCTAAAGGAGTTTTGGAATATAATACAGGGTGATAACTTTATAATGTATACATATCGAAATGAGGGGAATCTATGCTTAATTTTAACGACAGATTTTTTTTTTAAAATCAATTTATTTTTATGGAATATTTTTTTTAATTAATAAAACGGTGTAACTATTAAACTAAATCATCTATCGCGATGAAACAAACTCCATAATGATTGGAAGTAATTAGGCGTCCTTATAAAATGAAAATTGTGGAAAAAAAACTACACTCAATTGAAAATAAACATGTTTTTTTTTAGCAATAATCTGTATTTTTTTATTAAATTTTTTACAATAATTGTAACATTTATCAATAAGATGCCAAAGAGAAAAAAAACACTGTATAATATGTTTTATGGATATTTATTTGCATTAAAACATGGTACAATAATGGTCTTAATAACATAATTATGATCTACATGTCTCACCATGGACTAGCATGTTTTAATTATGTAGAATTAATAATAACAGTAGAGTCTTCTTATTTCGTGTCGATGGTACTCTTCTTTATAATTATATTATTTTATATTATATATGAGCCCAGTAGGTGGCCACGTTGATTGCGGCATCAGTGGCATTCTTAAGGTCATCCGAAGTGCAGGTAAACGGGCACTTAGGACACTCCAGCAAGTGGGGCATGGTCTGATCAGAAGCACCGCACTCGCACTGGGTGTTAACAGTAGAGTAAAACAATCATTATTACAACATGTTCACAACACTATTGCTAAAAATCTGTTTTTGCGAGGTTTCTCCACAATATTTTCTTTGAAAGTAAGTAATTGTGGTGTCTTAGAATAATTTGAAAGTATGACTATGAAAACCTCGTATTCGAGCATGAGGCGATTTATTTATTTTCACACGTAAAGCGTGCGCGGCTCCCGCCCCCGACCCGCTCCGCGCCCGACCCGCGCACGCGTTTCGTGTGCTGACATCCATATAACACAAGGAATTACAATATATACAAGCTCGCCATACTCCCGTCCCGCCCGCGCCCGACACGCACCCGCTTTGTGTGTGTGGTGTGTGTTGAGCGTAATAGTCCTCAACAAGATCCTTAATATGAGGCATGATTCCTAAATTTTGAAACAGTAACCTGATACTGGAGTAATACTGGCCAGTTATTGAGATCTGACGAGCTACCTACGTGTTAGTCTCTCCTACCGCCGACGAGGAAGCCACTAGCTGTCAATGATTTTCTCGCTCAAGAAACGTACAAAACATTGTAGGTCCCGTGTAAGTGAAAGAGATTCATATATGAATAGTTAATCGCTGACTGTTTACACCGCCGGCGAGTACTCATTTGTCGCAGCGACAAGAGCTATCAAAGAGAGTACTCCTTCAGCGACCGACTTCCGAAATCAAAATTATTTTGCAAATTATAGTGCTTTTTTGACGTGACAACGTCTTATAAATTGGTTTGCCGGGTGACACTTCAAGAAACTGCGTTACGCTCCGCTCACGTTATGCGCTCACAATGAGAGCGAGTGAGAGGCACGCGTGCATGGTTAGCCCGCCTAAGAGCGAGAGAGACAGACATAAAAAGTGAAAGGCACGCGTCCCTTCCACTCGAGCACAGTTAGCCCGCCTAAGAGCGAGAGAGACAGAGCGAGAGAGAGAGAGTGAGAGAGATAGGCATACACACCGGTTCATGTGTATAAATAAATGTTTTAAATTGTTACTATTATTTCATCCTTCTTCCTACTATACGAATGAATATTCACATTAAAATTATTTTACCACTCAAAGTCGTTGTCACGTAAAACTTTCGCCCGTATACCGACTTTACAGGCAACCAATTTTTTTTTTGGTAAAAATGTTTTAATAACACCATTAGGCTGCCTGTCCACTGGAGCGTAGTGAGGCAGCGGAGCGGAGAAATGTGCTAATATTAACCAATTGAATCTAAACTCCGCTTCAGAGCTCCGCTCCTATTGGTTACCTTACCATAAATGATACCCTTATTATAAATTCATTTTCAATCATAAGTCATGTTTTTGAATGCATTTTTCCAATATTAAGTGAAACTTGGTGCTTACGAATGATACTCATTGTTATAGTGTATGGATAACATAGTAATTAATTAGGATTGTGAATTTGATTTTTCGATTTCTTACGTAGACGTTCATACAATGTTATCGCGGCATGTATAGGTACTGAGAAACGTCAAATCGGGCTTCTTAGATTGTGAACACTTTAACATCGATATAAGTTATCTTTTTGTTTACTAACCCATATGGATGTTGCTTATCCGAATTAAAGATTACTTTATTTTATTTTATAGCAAGTAGTGGTATTATAACATCCTGTCGGTTATTAATGCGGTTATAATTACTTGTACCAGCGAGGTAATTGCGTAACACGCATAAAATGACAATTGATCGGAATGGGTTTCATTTTGACAGTTCGCCAACGTTCATTGCGTTATTGAAATTGCTGATCAGACGAATTTTTTAAACCTATGAAGCAATGGATTTGCAATATCGTTCAAAACTCTCTGATTGTTATTAAAATTACTATTACGCAATTACTATTGACAAGTAGCGACGACAGGTGAGTATAGTAACGGGTGAGTTGAACTCCACGATTACTGACAAATGCTTGCACTAACTGAACAGGTCCACTCAAATCTGAGTGGTTCTTTCCTCAAAAGACCCTTTCAGACATTAATCTACATGGTCCTCATATGGCCTGACCAAGATTATGTCTGGACTTTAAAAGAGACTGCGACCTCTGAGTTTGTTTCGGCCTTTCTTCTCAGAGTAGTCAGATAGGAAACGCTGAATTCATCTAGCTTATTTTTAATATTTTTTTTATATGACGTGTAAAAGTGATTCCGATATCCTATTTACAGAATAAACAATTTCATTTCATTTCAGTATAGTACCAGACGAATATGTGAGCAGGCGCCGGCGGCCGCAGCTGCTGGTGGTGCCGAGCGCGCGCACCAATCTGCCTCAGCGCGCACCGCTGACGCGCACGGTGTGCGCGCTCAACGCGGTAGCCGATAGAATAGACTTGTTTTCGTGTACACTGAACGACTTTACTCTGGCAACCTCTAGGGTGTTATGTTATAATTAAGTTAAATTTAAGTGTTATGTTTTATTTATTCTGTTGTGAATTTATTTTATACCTAATAGTATATGGGGTGGTAGGGACATCGACGCGAAAACTGCCTTTATTCGCAGCCCCGGCAGGCATTGGCCCCAGCGGACCCCGTCAATTCTGCTGACATCACTTTGAGGCGCGCGTGGAACACAACGCGCCGTCGACCTGGGCCTGGTCCTTATCGGACGGCGAGCTACCCATTGCTCACCGTCCGCAAGCTCGCGCCTACGGTGGCCGGAAATCGGCTCGCGATTCCCACCCCGGGCGTCTCCTCCTGCGGCGGTTAGGTGCGTGAGGGCGCGAAATTTGCATCTCCCTCACTCGTTCCGCCTCGTCCTTCGCGAGCATTACCGCTTCGCAGAAGGAGGTGACGGCCTGCCATTTCCTCTCGCTCCATACCATGGCCTGAACCAGGGCCGGACGCGAGAGATCACCGCCACCGATCGCCTCCACGAGGACACGGCGATGCTCCGCCCAAGCCGGGCAGACCTCCACCGTATGCTCCACCGTGTCCTCCGGGCGATCCACACAATGGTGACACCCGGGCGTTTCCTCCCGCCTTATCCTGAACAGGAACCTCCCGAAACAGCCGTGTCCGGTGAGGACCTGCGTCAGGCGGAAGGTGAGGACGCCCGGGCGCCTCTCCAGCCACTCCTCAAAGAGGGGTCTTATCGCCGCAATTGTGGCGTGCCACCTATCGCATTAGGGCAACATGTAAAGATAGATTTAAGGGTTGTATAATAAATAAATAAAATATAGGAAACTACTGGCTAAAATGGAGTTATACCCACACAAACGGCACATGTCCAAAGTTAGCATACAGATGTTCTTGCATAGCCAGCGACACTGCGGGGAAGTACGCGAGACCAGCTCCGTGGGTCACCTTGTCAAACGCCACACCCATTGATATACCGTTCCTGTTGAAGAGAGGAAGGTTTAATTATGAGTGACTAGCAGCGCCCCGCGGTTTTACCCGCAGAAGTCTCGATCCCGTGGGAATATCGGGATAAAAGTATTATATGTGTTAATCCAGGTTATAAACTATACAGGGTGGCAGGGACATCGACGCGAAAACTTTTACCGTGAAATTTTTCATCGGTTATAAAAAAAAAAATCTGTTGTTTCATAGAAAAGTGCAATACCTACGCAGTCAAAATGTATGGAACAGCTGATTTTTTTTATAACCGTCGAAAACTTTCAACGTAGGGGGGGTTACCGTTCGCCGTGCACTCTGAAGCCTTGCATCACTGAAGACCAGCTAGAAAACCGTTTTTGACAGAAAGGCATAAACCTGCACATTTAAGTTTCGCACGATAATATAACCATACATATTTACCATACCAACTTAATAAACAACAGATTCGTTATTGCATGAATTTGTGAAAACGAATTTTTTAAGCACGTTTCGTATTTCTTGCAGATAGACCGAAAATGTTTCAATCTTCTTTTCGTAAAGAAAATGAATACTAAAGCTATAACCTCAATACCAACCAATATTTACTAAAGTCAAATAAAATGTAAAATAATTAATGTAAACAATCTGCCCATATTTAACCTTAAAATCACCTATTCTGTAAGTAGTTTTTTTACATTTTAAGTAGTCTAATATTCTTATTTATTACTTAATTACTTCGACCATTAATATTAATAATAATAATAATGGTGAAAAAAATCCATTTAAAATTTAAAACATTTCATAATTTAAATATGTCAAAATAATACAAATTGCTTCTAAGTTTCTTGACATCTATTTCACATCTTATTCAGATGAAGTAATGATAAATAATTGTAGCAGTTTGTTAACTTATGTAAAATAAATATAACGAATAAATAAAAAAAAATATTTTGTTATCACATAACACACATTTTTTATTATAAACCCTTTATTGCAATAACAACATGAATAAAAAAGCAGCAATATTTAAAAAATATTACTATCGAAACCAAAAATAATAATATTTGCAAAAAACCGCGCTGTGCTTTACGAGATTAGAAACTGACGCAGTTTGAATTTCATACCAACGCTTAACGCCTTCTGCTATCTGCACTTGTTAAGTTACATTCGAATTTTAGCAATGCCATAAACTGGCCAAGGTCATGCGCATGATGCGTGTGTGCTACCGTGTTTAACAAAAGCGACGGAAATATATTTTTGTTTCGTGTAGTGCAAAACTGCGTTCTCTGTGGTGTGTGTATCGTGTTGTTTACACATACAGATGTACGGGCTATACCGCGTGTTCACAGCAATACGACTCTTAACGTGCCTATGCACTTTTGAACGCTTACTGTACTTTGACATCAGTTATCTCGAAATTTTAGTATAGCATTAAGCGTACAAATTACGGAGAAGACATCTTCATTTAATCAGCTACCTAATGAGGTACAAATGTTAAAATTTTTTAGAGGTGCCGATGAAACAGTCGATAGTGCTGGCAAAGATCGAATTAGCAAATTGTTGAAACATTTAAAAATTGTGAGATATTCGAAGTAATAAACTGGTTTATGCCATCCCACTACTTCCTAACCTACCAGCAATCCAACACACGGCAGGCAATCAGGTCGTCATGACCAGATAACAAGTCGCGGAGCGGTTTTTGGGTGTTTAACATGACTCACGGTTTACTCGCTGGTCACGGTTCACTTGTCGCTTAGTTTGCATGTACACGTTAACAAAACTATTAATCATTTTTGTTTAAACATACAGCGTACGTTCATACTGTAATAGTTTGACACACGCTTACATTTGAGGCTTAAAAAAATCCTTTATTTATCATGGGTTAGCCTTAGTTTCAGAAAAAATCCCAGATTGTCACATAAAATATGAATTCTTGAAAATATGAATTGAAAGGCCTTCATTGCTAATTTATTTGAAACAACATCGAAAATGCTTCAAAGGTAAACGAAAAAAAATAATTAAATTGGGGCCCATAGTCGAATATGCGGAAAAAGATAGAATTGGCAATTGGGTCACCAAGATACAGGCTGTGCCTAGTTTGGGACCCGCTGTCTAATAAGTCTAAGTCTTCTGTTAGTGAGAATTTCATACCATGCTATTTAGGTTGTAATTGTAGAAATAATTTCAAACCTGAACCTAGTTGCTGTTTGTTATCCAAAAGTTTTGTTTAAAATGGGCACCTCTATACCTTATTATTTTTCTAACTTCTGTGTTGGTAACTTATAATGTGAAATTAATTCTAATGTGTTTTGCTGCACGTATTAATTATTCTTTGCCTTAGTACCTCTACTGAAGGTGCACGAGCATTATGTTTAAACACACGCAAACTAAGCGAAAAGTGAACCATAACCAGCGAGTAGACCGTGAGGTATGTTAAAAACTCAAAAGCCGTTCCGCGACTTGTAATCTGGTCATGACAACCTGATTACCTGCCATCTGTTGGATTGCTGGGAGGTTAGGAAGAAGTGGGATGGCATAACTAATTTAATTAATTTGATTATCTCACAATTTTTTTGTATTTTAATAATGAGCAAATTCGACCTTTGCCAGCACTATCGACTGTTTCATTGGCACCTCTAAATATTTTTTAAACATTTGTACCTTGTTAGGTAGCTCATTAAATGAAGATGTCTTTTTTGTAATTTGTACGCTTATGCCATAGTAAAATTTCAAAATAACTGGTGTCAAAGTTCTTGTACTTAAACGATATTTTGAAAATTGTTAGTAAACTTCTTTCTTTTACCTGTTTGATGTTTTAGAAAATTTGGTTACCTACATCGAAAAGTATTAGGTATAGTTTAGAGAAAAGTGATATTTAGTGACGAATTCTAGAAATTTTTCAAAATAACATAAAGATTGGGTTTTCTCGAATCCCATGAATTTTCGCCTAGGCTTTATGGGGTGCTTAATTGTTGCAAATGGGTCACACTATTACGTCCTGGTAGGAATACGTCAAATTACCAGTCACCCTGTATATATATATAAAATAAAACAGTAGGGTTGGCAACACTCGAACAGGCTGACATTTACAAGACATTGAGTCGTTAATAAGTTAGTACCAACAATATTTATATCTAGTACATGCCATTGTATTCGAATTGGTAAAAATAGATCAAATCGATTCTTATATTCGAGATTGCATCGTTGGAGCGTACGTGATTGAGTGAGTGAGTGAATGATTTACTGCAGGAAATTGCAATAACATGTAGAATGAGTTGATTGTAAGCATCCGATTGCCATAACGATGGTTTTTATGTCCTATGCTTTGTAAGGAGGAGCTTTTGGCTAAGGAGGGGCTCGTGGCTAAGACATAACAGTCGTAAGGGTTGATCGATCGGGTTAAGCTACGCTTGCCGCGGTTGGCACGTGTATTGGTAACCATCTTTACATACCAAGACCCCTCCGTGCCTCGGAAAGCACGTTAAACCGTCGATCCCGGCTGTCATTCGTGAATCTTTGACAGTCTTTACGGGTCATAAGAAGCCCGAAATTCTGAAAACCAGTCTTACCAAGGCGTATCGTATTACCCAGTAAATGGGTTGTAAAGGTTAGACAGGCAGTCGCTCTATGTAAAATACAGGTAGTCAGCTGCATCCAGTTAGACTGGAAGCTGACCCCAACAGTTGGGAAAAGGTTAGAGAGCTAATAATTTGATTCTTTTTCTTTTCGTGTGGTTAGTGACTTAATTTGGTGCCAGACTTTTAAAGCCGCCCATTGGTATCTGACTTGGCTAATTTGATTTGGTCTATATCATAGATTTATTCTAGCCATTTAGATAAATGTAATCCTTGGTTTTTAAAAGCCAGTTCAATTTATCTGTTGTCAAATCTAATTCTGCATTTGTGATTGTAAAAGTACGATAACTAGCTCTAGATACATGATTCGCAACTTGTGTCAAGCTGGTATTATCGAATTTAAAATGATGCACCAAACAAAACTGTGTGCTGTTACGAGTGCGTCTTAAGTTCAGGAAAAGTTTTTTTTGTTATTTGTCAAATTATAATATTGTCGAAACAATGTTTTTTGATGTTAAAACTTCTAGCTCTTTCTGAACATTGAACGATACTGAACCGTCACATTCGGGTCGGAACGCTGAATCGGGTTTATTCGGCTCCAGTCGGTCGGTGATGCTGAATCGCGTATAAACGGCGATGCATCGGGTATACTCGGCTCCAATCGTAAGTTTTCACTTTTATCGTATGGCCATATATGCTCACATCCTCTTTTTTGACATAATAAAGAGTTTTTTTTAAAGTAAAAACTTCTTTAGGCGCGTTGGGCATTTTTGAGATGGGAAAAAACTATTGAACTCGCGACACCGTTACCGACACCTCATTTTTGTAAACGCGATTCTGCTCTTTATTTATATTACGTTACGGATCAATGTTCTATGCAAGTATTTTTACTTAAAATATTTTGGACGAATTTTTTTTTGTAAACGCCATTGTGCTCTTTATTTAGATAAGGTTACGGACCAATGTTCTATATATATATTTTTCTTCCACCAAGGCGATCTTGTTCAAGTTTTCACTTCTGTCGGCACTCCCGGAGTGCCACCTTTTTTTGTGCGAACATACGCAATTTTCTTTCTTCCAAATATGTCATACTTCAGTCGTGGCTTAAGAGTTCTCACCTATAATACTCCAGAGTCCCTTTATCCAAATCGATGCAGGATCCGATGACGTCACCAGGTAGCCATGCCTGACCATACTGCGAGGTCGCCACGTTCCACTTCCTCACCCTGCCACCGTCGTAGGCGTAAGAGTGGGCTGTGTCTCCCACTCCTGTGTCCATGGAGAAGCTGCAAGAAGAAGTGCACCAGCCGATCTGGTGGAGACAGATTTTTTCAGACCATGGAGAACCCATACAGTATGTAGTGTTCGTAAAGAAAACATAAAAGTAATGATATTAAGTATCCAAATAATAATAATAGGGTAGTTGCCTAGGTAAAAAAAAAAAACTATTTCGTCCGTCTTTCAGATAATAAAAAAATATTAGACACATATTTTTAGCTTTATCATATTAATCAAAAATAACTTAGAAAAAACGCATTAAAGTTGGGGAGCGGGGGCTCGTTACGTCACAACGCAGTATTAAATCTAGCAAGGCGTGACTTCATGCCACATTTTAACTCAATGTATCGCCGTAATCTTTTGATTACGTCAAAAAAGAAAAAATACGTGTTCAGTGTTTTTTAATAATCTACAAGACGGTTTTTTTTTTTTGGACTCAGTCCTTTTATGCTAGGTAAAGTCTGGAGCCGAACTTCGCACTATCCACGTGGTATTGAGTACTTACTCGTAGTTGTGTGAAGTCCAACCCAGTGTCGCAATATTGGACAATCCCACTGAAGTAGAAGTATATACTGAATCCTACTGAAATGTCTTAGGGGGGACATATTTTCCTTTTTATTTCATCAGAATACGTGGTTAACTACTAGGTTATCCAACCTTCATGTCTTATATATTTATGTACATTTCTTTATTAAGTGTTTTGTGTGTACATGGGTACTTATCCTTTCAACTGTCATTAACGAGACACAGTAGAATTTTAATTGTTATCCACCTCAATGAGGCGTCGTAACAGATGATGAGATAAACAAAAAATCCACACTTTTTTTTCACTTTTTTTCTCTTCCACACGTTACACATCCATCAAATGAATTACTCGTGATACCACTATCACGAGTAATTAATTTGATGGATGTACACACGGCTACACATCAACCTGTACATTTCCAGTATAAGCTGACCTCGCATTGTATGGAAATCCTACACAATACAAGATCAGCATAAACTGGAAATGTCTAATAGCTTGATGTGTAGTCGCATGTACGAGTATCTGTAATGAATAATGTATTCATTTATAGTATATATTTGTTGGAATCCTTCGTATTGAGTCTATCCATGAACTAGTGAGTACCGCATCCGAATTTAAAGTACATGCCTAGTACGTACTATCCAAACCAAATCAATCTTTATCCTTTACACATTAAGAACTATTCTTACCTGCATAATCCCCTTAGTACCGAGCTGCACCTCGTACATCCATTTGTTTCCGAACACGCACGCTGTGGCCCTGATGGTGGCGAAGCTGGAGAGACCCTGCACACTCACTCTCTCGTCTCCCACCAGGACCAAGCGGCCTGTACCTGGAGACATCATGCAATATGAGCATGTTTCTTAACCAAATTAAATCTTGACGTATGCAGGAAGTCTCTTAGGAAAAACGGTGGATTATGTCAGCCTCTGTCAAATTTAGGTATGTCAGGAACTACCCTGTCAAGTCAAGGTATGTCAGGCACTACCCTGTCAATTCAAGGTGTGTCAGGCACTACCCTGTCAATTCAAGGTATGTCAGACACTACTCTGTCAATTTAAAGTATGCCAGGCTGACTTTGTTCTAGTGGTCATAAGCGTTACTGTTGAGCATGGAGGCCTGGTTCGGGCAAAGTGTATTTGGGTTTTTCACGATAGAATTTGATAGATTTGTGTCCGGCTTATGGCATTAGAACTACGCTCTATTTATTACACGGGGCTTTTAATAAGCTGGTGAAATGAGGGATTACTATACGTACTTCACTGACTACCCTTCGGAAACTACAGGCGTGCTCTAATAATTTATTAAAAAGAAAGAAAAAAAAGAAAGAAAAAGAAAAAAAAACTGGCACTCCGGGAGTGTCGACAGAAGTGAAAACTTTAACAAGATCGCCTTGGTAGAAGAAAAATACTTGCATAGTACATTGGTCCGTAACCTTATAAAGAGCACAATCGCGTTTACAAAAAAAAAATACTTCCAAAATCTTTTAAGTAAAAACACTTGCATAGATCCGTAACATAATATAAATAAAGAGCAGAATCGCGTTTACAAAAATGAGGTGTCGGTAACGGTGTCGCGAGTTCAATAGTTTTTTCCCATCTCAAAAATGCCCAACGCGCCTAAAGAAGTTTTCACTTCAAAAAGAAAAAAAAAAAGATTTGAAAAATTGCTAACACATTCGTAGAATTTTGGCCGTGTCTTGGCCCTCTATTGTCAAACAAAAAGCTATATTTTAAGGCTAAAACAACACCTAAAATGGTGAAATAAGATGCTAAACGCAAGCCATTTAACTGCAATTTGTCTAATAATTAATTGATTCAGGCGTGACCTTGCGGAAATCCATTATAAAATACAATAGACGTGGATATATTTAGTAACTTGTTCCGCTTAGCTATTTCTAAAGAGCCATAAAAAACTCCTGAAAGAAATCGACACGTGTTTCACCTCTCAACGAGGCATCCTCAGGATGACGATGGACTTGTTGCGAACTCGAACACGGCGTGTTGCCACACCAAACGCTGAGTGCAGACTGAGCCTTATCGCCCGTGAAACCCACTTATATAGTGTCGCCGTTATCAGTGCGATAAGGGGCGAACAATCGCAGCAAAGGTGACCTTGGCATACTCGTATTTAATTCGTTCACAACATTTAATAGATACAGGTCATTCGTTAAATAATAATAACACTTTCGAAATTTTACACACATGTGATAAAGGTTACAGAATGTCAGGACTAGAGAGTTTAGAAATTGTCAAAAATAATACCGGAAACATTACACTGTTGAACGAATTAAATACGAGTATGCCAAGGCCACCTTTGCTGCGATTGTTCGCCCCTTATCGCACTGATAACGGCGACACTATATAAGTGGGTTTCACGGGCGATAAGGCTCAGTCTGCACTCAGCGCTTGGTGTGGCAACACGCCGTGTTCGAGTTCGCAACAAGTCCATCGTCATCCTGAGGATGCCTCGTTGAGAGGTGAAACACGTGTCGATTTCTTTCAGGAGTTTTTTATGGCTCTTTAGACATAGCTAAGCGGAACAAGTTACTAAATATATCCACGTCTATTGTATTTTGCAATTTGTCTGTACAGTACAGTGCTAATTACGACAATTATTCCGGCTCCGCTCAGTGACAACAGAGGTCTGTGACGTAATAGATGTTAACGTGCTTTTTGATGTCGCTTCTGGGCACAGCATCGACGACTATTTTGTGGAGACCAATCTCTGTTCCAAATGTGGTTCCAAATCGAAACTTTTTTAAATGAAATTAAATGATATGATACCAGGGGCCTAAGTCTGCTATTTTTATAAATTCGTCATTCCAACACGATCCCATTGTCATTTTGCTAAAAGTTCGTAATCTGCTAAATTCATAATGGTCGGTCAATGGTCTCGTAATAGAATTGTGTTATAATGGCATTGTCGTACAATACGACCAATGATACCGCCTAAGTCAGTCATTCATTTGTCATTATGTACGAGATTACCAATAAGTGCCATTTCTTTCAATGGAGTGTCAGTGGCTGACCATTGAAAAGTCATAATGGCGCCATTATATTAGTAGATTACCAAACTTGTCAAAATCAACAATTATGAAATCAATGATAGACCATTCTGACACTATTGTAATAGCAGACTTGAGGCCCTGTTCTCTTGTGTAACTCAAACAAATAATCCTGACTTCATATATTAATATTATAAAGACGAAAATGAGTTTGTTTGTTTGTTACGCGTTCACACTAAAACGGTTGAACGGATTTGGATGAAATTTGGCACACGGGTAGACGACCTGGAGAAGGACATATCATACTTTTTATCCCGATAATCGATACCGATATCGATACCGTTTATACATAGTTATTGCAAACGTTATTTTATAACATTGAAATTAGGTTTAAATTGCAATCGTAATTGTTACGCTTTCATGAACACATAACATAACATCACCCCTGTTGTGCCCGAAGGGTTAGGTAGAGGTGTACCTATAGTACACCCACATTTCGCCAGTTATGTTTAAGTCCCATGTAATAGGGAGTGAGCCTATTGCCTTCAACCGGGCGCAAATCCAGACTCCCTAATTTCTATGAAATTCCTTCCGTAGCTAGCGTCGCTTTCATATAAAAGAGTACATAGAATCTAGTTGTGTCACGGCGACATGTCACCTACAGTTGCCGCCTGCGATCGGGTACGGAATTGTATCTTTACACTTTTCCTGACCTGGATATCGAACCCAGGACTTCATGATCGGCAGTAGCGCTTCCGACCACTAGACCCATGAGGTTTAAATTGCAATCATAATACGATAGTTGCCTAGGTTAAAAAAAAATAGGATTTCTATTTAGTCCGTCTTTCAGATAAAAAAACAAATATTAGACACGTAATTTTTGCTTTATCATATTAATCAAATAAAACTTAGAAAATACGCATTAAAGTTGGGGAGTGGGTGCTCGCTACGCTACGTCACAACGTCGTATTAAATCTAGCAAGGCGTGACGTCATGCCACATTTTAATTCAATGTATCGCCGTAATCTTTTGATTACGTCAAAAAATAAAAAAATACGTGTCCAATATTTTTTAATAATCCACAAGAAGGAAAAAAAAAATATTTTTGGACACAGGCCTAAAATACATTAAATATACAAAAACATTGACTCCATATATACAACTCAACTCTGTACGTAAGCTAACCTGTAGATGCGTCGAATACAACGATCTTCGGTCCTACTCTCCCGAATCTGTCATCAGCATTGTCTGATATCTAAAATTACAAAAGATACTAAGGGCCCGCACACATGTACCACAACCACACCACGTAGACGGGCGCTAATTTGTATGAAAATTAATAGTCTTCACACGGACCACATGTGGCCGACAAAATCAACCGTGTGGGCGATACCGACCACATAAAAGCGACGTCGCAGGCACAATGTTACGTCAATGCGACGACACTGTCACAGCTGAAGTCGATCTGTCTGCAAACACTAGCCACAACGTAACCACATCGCTATCTAAAGAAGTTGCAGCGACTCTATTCACCAGTAACCAGTGCTCGCCCACATTTTGTCTCCGCGATGTGGTGTGGTTGTGATACATGTGAACGGGTCCTAACCGGGTCACGTCAACTGCATGCATAGTGACCGCTGGGCAACAGTCTCCACACGGTGGGTGGCTGAGGAAAGACGGCGGCGCCGTGGCCGGCCCAGGAAGAGGTGGCCAGACGACCTAGACGCGTACCGTAATGGTTGGATCGAGGCAGCTCTGGAAAAAGACGCCTGGAAGTATTTGGGGGAGGCCTTTGCTCAACAGTGAGATAAAAAATGAAAAAAAAAAAAATTACAAAGATTTTTCTACAGCCCATTATAGTGAAAATGGGCATGAGTAGCTTTAAAATGTACATCTTTTTCTACGGTAAGGACACCCTTATCGTAGAAAAAGATGTACATTTACACAAAGTAGGTGTGAGAACACTCTCACACCTACTTTACTGACGCTCAGTAGATCAACAGGATCATTATCTGCCTATTAGCCGTTTTCCAACAATTTTGGACTGTATTTACCAGTATTTTATGTGGAACAACTACCTATTCCAGGTCCAGTTGAAAACCAGCGTCAGGCACAATTGTCTGGCATTTTTTGCTGAACTGGGCCTTTTTGGCGCAGCCGTGAGGCACGCTCCCCTGCTAATTTCTTACATCGCACTTTTTAATTTTGTTTTTTTTTGTCTGCTGTATAATAATACTATGTGCCTTTTAGTATGTGCTACATAAATGTATTTTCTTTCTATCTAACCGGCAGGTACTGGGTAACATATAGTCCGTGTGCGACTGCTAGTCACGGCCTGAGGTATGTGAGCGGTGAGACGGGGGAGGTAGACAAAAGACAAGCTAACTCAGTCTGCCAATTTTGTCAGTGGTGCCCCCCCCGTCTCACCGCTTACGTACCTTAAGCGGTGACCAGCACTCGCCCACGGACTATAGCAAGATATGATAGGGTACAACTGGTAGGATTGAATCTTTAAGTAAAAACTGTCGGTCGACGTTTAATTTTCTGTCGATCATCGACTCAAAAAACCAAAATAATCATCATAAATCTTCTCCGTTTTATGATATAAAACGGAGAAGATGGAATACCTATTTTGTCCGAGGATATTACAAGAAAATATCATAGTAATTTGTCGTGTGTTGATTAGTTCACCAAAGTTTGAGATCAGAACCCTTTTTTTTTTTTTTTTTTTTTTTGGGTGGGATATTATCAAATAACTTCTCCCGCTCTGGGTGGAGCGGGAGGGCGTGTCAGACTCTTACTGACTAAAACCCACCCGTGTTCCTTCCTATGCCATGTTGCCGGGGGCCACGATTTCCCCATCGGTTTTCTTCGAACCCCCGGCAGGCATTGGCCCTAGCGGACCCCGTCAATTCTGCTGACATCTCTTTGAGGCGCGCGTGGAACACAACGCGCCGTCGACCCGGGCTTGGTCCTTATCGGACGGCGAGCTACCCATTGCTCACCGTCCGCAAGCCCGCGCCTACGGTGGCCGGAAATCTTCCTGCGATTCCCGACGCCCAGGGCGTCTCCTGCTGCGGTGGTTAGGGGCGCGAGGGCGCGAAATTTGCCTCTCCCTCACGCGCTCCGTCTCCTCCTTCGCGAGCATTACTGCTTCGCAGAAAGAGGTGACGGCCTCCCATTTCCTCTCGCTCCGTAGCATGGCCCGAATCAGGGCCGGACGCGAGAGATCACCGCCGCCGATCGCATCCACGAGGACACGGCGATGCCCTGCCCAAGCCGGGCAGACCTCCACCGTATGCTCCACCGTGTCCTCCGGGCGTTTCCTCCCGCTTTATCCTGAACAGGTACCTCCCGAAACAGCCGTGTCCGGTGAGTACCTGCGTCAGGCGGAAGGTGAGGACGCCGTGGCGCCTCTCTAGCCACTCCTCAAAGAGGGGTCTTATCGCCGCAATTGTGGCGTGCCCAGCGCTGGGTTGCGACAATCGCACTCTCCATTCCGCCACGAGATCCCGCCGGAGCTCTGTCCGCTGTGCCGCGACTTCTTGCGGCATCGGAGTTAAGCCCCGGCGCTTCGCCTCCTCGCGCCACTCCCAAATGTGCGCGAGGACCTTTGCCTCCAGATCCCATGGCGGTACTCCGGCAAGGAGGCTCGCCGCCTCGCAGGAGACCGTGCGGTATCCTCGGGTCAGCCGGATGGCCATGACCCTTTGGGACGCGTTCAGCCGGCGGCCTGGCTGCCGCCTCAATGAAGGCGCCCACACCGGCGCCCCGTAAAGGGCCATGGAGAGATCAGAACCCTAATTGTCTAACTTATTTTCGTAAACGATTATGACAAATTTCTTTTATTTTGACAGTTCAACAATATTTATTGCGTTATTTACGTTGTTGAGCAGATTTTTTTTCCAACTTATGAAGCAATGGATTAGCAATCTCTTTCAAATCAAAACAAATTGTGATTGATCGTGTATTACCTACGCAATTAGGGTACTGATCATTCAAAAAGCACCCATCCATTATATAGAATTCTCGTGTCACAATGTTAGTTGCCATAATCCTCCGAAACGGCTTGATAGATTTTTATGAAATTTTATATGTATATTTGGTAGGTCTGAAAATCGGTCGTAACCTATTTTTCATACCCCTAAATGATGGTGGTCCACCCCCAAACATTTATATGGCAAAACAACGCTTGCCGGGTCAGCTAGTATATACTAATACTGATAGTATTATAAAGAGGAAATATTTGTGAGTTTGTATGTATGGGGTAATTTTCAGAAATACTAATCCGGATCAGAAAATTATTTCACTAATGAAAAGCTACAGTATTACTGAGTGTCATTGGATGTTAAAAACAAAAAAAATTAAGCTGACGAAGTCGCGGGCAGAAGCTAGTCTCTTATAAAAGCAACAACGTTTTGTAGATACTATGATGTTATAGATATTCTTACATCTGGGACAGGCGCGGCGTGTTTCTTGGTCTTCGTCTTGGCATTTAACACCTTGGCATCCAGCATCTTAGGCAGGTTCTCACGGACGTGAGTCACGTACTTACTCCTTCTAAAAAAATCATGTTTTAGTGGTCATTGTCTTTCTTACACAGAGCTATATTTTTGGGTTGTCATCGTCTTTTAAACAGTATTGTTTTTCGATATCTCACGGTGCGTGGACACTGAGGCGGAGACGTGCAGGAATCGACCAATCACAAACGAGACATTACACGTAATAAATATGCGTCCTATTTGTGTAATTTTTCTTTGTTTAAGCACGATGTGGATTTCAACAGATGTGATTGGTGGTGTTAGATTTTACCCCCAACCAATACCAATATTTCTAAATGCTTTGCATAGAACCTCTCTCTGCTTGCCAATCTCCTCGCTTTTGTATCAGCCACATTAAAGTTCAGTTACTACATAATTATCAAAAACAAATCCGTGTTTATAAAAGCCATTACTCATCATCTGCCTTGTCTTTTCCCAACTATGTTGGGGTCGGCTTCCAGTATAACCGGATGCAGCTGAATACCAGTATTTTACATGGAGTGACTGCCTATCTGACCTCCACAACCTAGTTACTGGGTAACACAATATCTCTTGGTAAGACTGGTTGTCAGAATTTCGGGCTTCTGAAGACCCGTAACAACTGTCAAAGATCTACAAATGACAGCCGGGACCAACGGCTTTACGTGCTTTCCGAGGCACGGAACAGCCACGGCAAGCGTAGCTTAACCTGATCGATCGATTCGTACGGCTGTTATTACTTAGCCACAAGCCTCCTATAAAAGCCATCAATATAGGCAAGGAATTAAAGGCTTCTTCGATGGGTCATCCCATTTATCGTAACTTATAAACTATTGTTACGAATTCACAATACCCAAAACTGTATGTGGTTTTTGGTGTGTATGTTTTAATAAGTCGTTGAAGTGCCTTTATATAAATAAATAAAAATATAACTACTAAAATTTTCTAATGGTTTAAGTTTTTTACCCGTCAAGTCACAGTAGAAACCACGCGGAATCCGCGCGATCATAAGGCTAAGTTCACATGATTACGCGGCACCGCGCGGAACTACTAACCGCGCGGTGCAAGATTTTGCGCACAGGACGGAGCGCTCCGCGCTGTGCAGCCCGGTAGCGCGTGTTAATGTAGACGATAAACACTGTTTAGTTTGATCTTGTACCGCGCGATAATAGATCTTGCGCACGTGACGGAGCGCGCCGTGCTGTGCCGCGCGGTAGCACGCGTTAATGTAGACGACTAACACTATTTAGTTTGATCTTGTACCACGCGGTTAGTAGTTCTGCGCGGTACCGCGCGGTCATATGATCTTAGTCTTAGATCCGTGGCAACCGCGCGGCTCTATATGGACGGGTACTAAAATATGTATAGTAAATACAAATACTAACTGATTATGTTTATCCGTATTGTCTTTTATCACCATATCATTCCCAAAGACCCTTCGGATCGTGTCATGAACCTCTCCCTTCTCTGCCGACCCGCTGCAGACCCCAAACATTGACCTTTAAATTCAATATGCTTTAGTGTACATAAATCTACTTTGGCAATTATGAAAAGTCAGAAGCTCGTTTCCTATGGAGAATAGCCGGCAAGAAACTCCACAATTATTCTTTTTAAAATAATTGGCTTTTACAATGGTTTCAAATGATACTAACACTGACTGTTAATAGGTACGGGAGGACAGTGTAAGTCTATCAACAAGTACCAGATACTTAACTAAATAGTTTTTTTTTTAATTTTACTTAGTCTTATTTATATCATCGGAAAATAACATTACATAACGTAACACAAGCTCATTTATCTATAGAGATTTATTTCAATCGACGTCTTCTCAGTTCATCGGCCACATGTACATCAGTTTTGTCTAGGTAGGGTTGCTCCACCGTCGAAGACGAATAACTTGGCTATTGGTTTAAATTTATTTGCCGCGAATGCACATGCTGGTGGCACGGATTATTGAGATGATGACAATTACTAAATAGAAAATTATCAACAAATCGCAGCATCTATGAGTCTATAAGGCCTGAATGTTCTTAAATTCATAAAATAGAAAAGTTAATAACAACAAATACAAATCTTATTTATACCAAATGACACGATTTTCAATGCAACTGTAACAAATGGATAAAATGTCCGCAAAAGCTACGAATGAAGACTTGAATTGTATAAACCTTAGAACATTCATCATGGGGAGAGGTCGGTATTTTTTAAGACTCCGTTGGTCAGCAATTTTGACTTGGTGCGTTGGCACCTGGATTATGCAGCTCGAGTAGCCCAGATTGCTAATGCTTTACGCAGATCGACAAGGTCACACCGTTTGTTCTACGTTGTTAGATCTCTGTTTGCAAAACGATTGAAATCTTTGTTAACAAGTCTTTATTATAGTTATGGGTTTTATTAGGAGTTTGTACGTTCTTTGCTAATTAGCTCAACCCGCGAATGTCTTCTAGAAAATAATCTTAACTCATTTTATGCACTCTCTGCATTCAAAATGGATTTAATTAAGATTTTGTTCAAGTTATAACCAGAAGTCCAGAAGGTATCGATATTTCACAACACAAAAATAAAGTTAAAATACAAGAAGGATTTGAATAAATTCTAAGTGTAATTTAAGATATTATCGCAAAGTTTTCAAAGTAAAAAATTATTTGCAAAATAAAATATATTTCAAAATCATATGGTAGGTAACTGTCAAAAACTTTACGTCAATTTGGGAACGTTTGAGCAAAAAGGGTGGTTTGAAAACTAAAAATAAGAGAAAATACTCTTTTTGTTAGTATTTTTCCCATGAAATGGGGGAGCTATCGTTTTTGTGCTCACCAGTTGGCGCCACTGGCGAGTAAAGTCCTGTCAATACTTTGATATGTTTAAGTAGAGTCTATATCCCCGTATTTAGTGAGGTATCCCCGGATCAACTATGGAAAAACGTATTTGATACTTGAATATTTTTATGGAGAATTTTTATTTTTGTTTTTACAGATTAATAGGAAAGCGTAAAGCAAAAAATTGTGTAGATAAGCTTTTATGATTCAAAGGATGTAAGTCACATCACCATCATTATTTTGGCCGAAAGATGTCCACTGCTGGACATAGAAGTTCCCCACGCACCGCTACTTCGACAGATTCCGCATACAACGGATTCCTGCGGCCTTCTTAAGGTTATTTATCGGTACACCTTATGGACATTCTGAGTATAAGGTACGCCACCCTGGTCGACACACTCTCGATCTTCACTACGTTACTCACAAGGGACTTATGGACGATAAACCCGACACCACCTTGGGACTGCTGGTCGCTCTCTTGGAAATAGAGCAAGTTCCCGGATTTGAGGATAATCGAGTCCTCCCCCTCTCTTCGGACTTCAGATTACTATATCCCATCGTAACCTGCTCAATTCTTCTTCGATTTTGATGATCTTCTCGTCGGTTCGGAGTGTACGCGTGTTGTATGTTGCCAGGTCCAGTTCTGGTGATGGTGGTAGCCGGATCTCTTCCGGGGATTCTTTGCACCCCTTGCCTCACCGTGACCTTGACCGCTACCGTAGCCAAGGGTAGGTGGACCGCCAGGCAATTGGGGTCATTTCTTTTTTGTGCTTGTCATTTTTGGTATGCCATAATTGCCACGCTTGGCAGGCGGGATGGCGATTGCAGTATGGTGTTATAAATGCATAGAGAAGGTTGCTGCCCATTCTCTAATAAGTCCCTTAGTCACCTTTTACGACACCCATGGGAACAAATTATTGTTGTAAGTTTATTGTCAAAATGAAACACGAAGGACATGTTTGTTGTTTTTTAAAACTTAGAGGATGGTCTAAGCAAAAATATGATGCACTTAATTTTAGGAACAAGAACTTATACCACACGGCCGGCGAGCTCGCTGTCGTCATAGAAACTAACGAATTTTGTCTCTTTCCCGGGATGCCAAACATGCATGCTTCGTCAAGTGTCTTCAGCATAAATCATTTCAGTAGCGTAAAAATTTCAAATTTATGGAATGGATCGGTAATAGCTGCGGGTTTTCGATGGGTCTTTAATAGCTGAATTTACCTTAAACCAAATCAACCTAACTAATTTAATTAACGTTACCTTACAACACATCCTATATTGATTAAGTTCTCTGTTATAGTGCTGTGCACTTCTGTAAGCGACGGAGTCACAATGTCTAAAACTGCATGTGATTTTTGTTTGTGTGTGTTTTAGTGAGTTAGTCGTTGAAGTGCCATATCAATAAATAAATAAATAATATGGTGGCCTCCATGTTATCTCCTGTACCTCAAAAGTAAGGTATACTCCTACCATTCAACTGATCACATTACCGAATGAACGGAATGAACTGTTATCTTTCACTAATCGTCGCCATTAATCAAAAATGTAACCGGGACTATAAATAATATTTATTTTTATTAAATCTTAAACAAAGGGTTCGATTGACTCTAGACTATTATCTTAAATCTAGTTTGAATAAATGAAGGATACCTACTTAAAGATATGAATTGAGAAACTCGTGGCTAAGTAATAACAACCGCACGGGTCGATCCATCAGGCTAAGCTACGCTTGACGGGGTAGGTCCGTGGATGGGTGACCATCTTTATATACTGAGACTCCTCCGTGCCTCGGAAAGCACGTTAAGCCGTTGGTTCCGGCTGTCATTCGTGGCTCTTTGACAGTCGTTACGGTTCGTCAGAAGCCCGGAAGTCTGACAACCAGTCTTACCGAGGGGTATCGTATTTCTCAGTTACTGGGTTGTGAAGGTGAGATAGGCAGTTGCTCCATGTAAAATACTAATATTCAGCTGCTACCGGTTAGACTGGAAGCCGACCCCAACATAGTTGGAAAATGGCTAGGCAGATTAATTGACTTAAAAATATGAATTACCTGGACATAATTAGGGCATAAATGGTCTATTATCGTAAAATAAGTAAGTTGGAGTCTCATTTCTTACGGAATGTGTGGGAAAGGTTTTGAGATTTCTGTCTTTTCTAGTACACAAACTTCGGAAGGTCTAATACAGTTTTTTGATCCTTTTATGAAACAGGATCGATTGTTATTAAAAAAAAATGTTTTTGAAAACTGCCCATTTTCTTGCTGAATGTACCTACATTATTTTGGAGATCTTTAACTTTGGGCTAAATTACAAAAAAAAGTTATATTCCAAAAGAGAACATGTTATTTTCTTCACTTTTCATCGTGGGACCAAATCTGTTGGGTCATTCCCTGCGCTGTTATACGAGTTTGAAAAATACTGTTTTAGTAATAGCTTTTTATGCCAGTAAACATTACAGTTTTTTATCTTTTCCTGATCTGTTACATTCAATAGGACCAGTACAATGGCAAGTGGGTTACAGCTGCGAGGGTGGGTTTCTAATATTTTGGTCTCGATCGTCTGTCGTTGCGAATGCAGCAGGTCGGTAGTTAACTACTAGCTCATGGGAGAAACGTATTAATCTTTTCGTAATAGGATCACGCACGGAGATAAATGTCGCATCTAGTCGCTCCTTTAATCTTTGTCAAGAAGCAAACTGTATTAGTTCAACTTTGGTATTTTTAAGCAATTCTAAGATATTTCGTACAAAACATGTGATAAAATAGTTCTGAAGTGGTCAACCTTGGAGATGAGTCTATAAGGTTATTTTAATTAATAGTTGAATATTTGATGCCAGTGGCCGCAGTATTTTAACCACTCAACCAATGTCATTATTATGTTTTATATTGTTAAAGATTACTTGGACGACAAAAAGGTTTGGGATTAATTAGCTACTCCTATGTGGGTACACAGAAGTAGCTTAATTAATCCCAAGTAACAATCTATTTTTACGACCTTACGAGTTGTAGGTCGTAGGTTCGAACCCAGACAGGCGCTTTACTTTGTGTAAATTATTTCATCATCACTGCTCTCAAAACGGTGAAGGAAAACATGGTGAGGAAACCGGCATGTCCTAGAACCAAAAATTCGAAGATATGTGACATCTACCAACCCGCACTGGGCCCGCGTGGTGGATTACGGCCCACTCCCTCTCACAGAGAGGAGGCCTGTGTCCCAGCAGTGGGAACATTATAGGCTGATGATGATGATGATGATGATGAACAATCTATTTTTAACCGACTTTCAAAAAGGAAGAGATTCTTTTTTTTTTTATAGGTTTGCTCTCGGTGTGGTACCATATTTTTTTATTAAATTTGCTTGGATAGTTTTTGAGTTAGCTTCAATAATAAAATAATTATGTTTTACTCCACTTTACACCTACTTAGAAAAACGAAAAGTATTTAGTAGTTACTAAATCAAAACTTAAAACCATTCCATGGCAAAAGAAGATCTTCAGTAATTTAACTAAGTAGGTAACAATCTTCATACCTACTCATTCTTTTAAAACTATCCAATCACAATTTAAGTTTTATATTCAGACCTGTTAAAAATTTTGTTTGTAAAACTTTTTTAACTAACTAACTTTGTATAAATTCTACAGAAAAAAACAATCGCGCCTTACCTACAATAGTTGCATATGAATTGTTACATCTGACATCTCACCTTGGTAATAAGCAACATTTAAAGGAGCGGGGCCTCGCCAAGGTGGGTTCTGACCACCAACTCTAGCACCGCGCGCGCTCATTGGTCAAATCAAATAGCACGCGCTTCCTCGGCTTCCTGTTACACATTTCCGTCGCTTTTCACGAAATCACTCCCACAGATTTGATAATCAAGATTGTTTAGATTTTGATTGCAGTTAAGCGAGAGGAAAGATGTTACACATACAAAACAAAGAGGTCTTCATTGTTCTATGTTATGGGGGTTTGGTTTCCGCACTTAGTCCCTCAGGTGGACCATTGTGCGTGTAGATCCCTCCTTATTAGCAACTCCTGTGAGATCATGAGTCATCCGTGTCCGCGTCAGTCGCTCGCGCGCTCGGTCAGCATTTTTTGGCGGGATGGGGTTGACCAAAAGCTCAATAAAAGCTGGACAGGCCGGACTTGTATGTATTTGGCCGGACACGATTGTAAAAAGCTGGACATGTCCGACTAAAGCCGTACACCTGGCAACCCTAAATACGCAGCAATTAAACTTGATCATCGAAACAGGTAATGTGATTTAAAGTGATGAATTAAAAAGTGGGTTTTAAATACAGGCTTTAAAAGTCACACCTATTAAGAATCTGAGTCATTCGAGGAGACAATCTTTAGTGAAACAGTCATGAATCGCAATTTATTTTGTTTTATAATATTTTCACTAACGTCAAACTTCGTTTTTCCAAGTGCGTTTAGTTATGATGGTGATGTTAAAGTAATAGAAGCCGATGAGACAGTGAAAAGGAATATTACTAAAGTGAAACAGACAGATTTTGAAGAACAAGAAGAAAAGAAAGAGGAAGACTATGATATTCAAGTCAAGTTTCCGAAAGACGACTTGACCAAGACTGAAGGTGAGTCTACAAAATATAGTAAAATACAATTATTATGTAAAAGATGTCTACAATTTTCCAAACTCGAGTCGTTTGCCGAATACAGGTTTTCTTCTTTCTAAATGAAATAAAAAACAAATTTTATCGTTAACATCAAGTTTTTATTACGATAATCGAATGTTCAATGCAATCATAAGTCAAGATAATTATGATCAATTTTATATCGCGAAGATGAGCCAATATTTTTATAGTCAGTTGAAAAAATCTTCGTTTAATTCGTCATCTATACATATTATAAAACTAATATCAAAGCTTTGATCTTATAGATTTTTAGATTAAGCTCACATTAGGGCTAATATCGGTGAAGTTGGCACTGGATATGAACTCCTTGAGAAAGCCATCCAGCTCTGTTCCCTCGTAGTCTATCTTTCCACTTCATCATAATTTCATATTATGTATTTATTTTTACAATTAGACTATTTGACGCAATTAATTGTAATTTATTTTGTATTCGATTCATAATTTGCAATCAACTAATTGTGCTGACAACATCGATTGTGATTCTCTTTGAAAAAGCTGTCAGTGGAAAGCATAGAGGAAAGCGATATATATTACTTTCCTCTATGGAGGAAAGTAATATATATCCATTGATATGTCTATGTATATATCGGTGGAAAGTAATGGCGGGCGAACGTTTTGAAAATCTTCTTGTTCGGTTGTCGCGTCGACTTAAAAATTTTTGGTATCCATCTTAATATTTTATATAAGTCTAGCGACCCGCTCCTGCTTCGCATGGTTTTTACGTCTTGACAAAACATTGAGATTTCTTAGTTATATGCATAGTTATATGTAACTTTAATATTATTGTCAGGATCGATTCACTAGTGATCCATTTACTAATTGTGTACCAGTAGCATCAATGATATCATCCGTTGTACTCCTGTCATCGCCGGTGCCGGGGTGCCCCGTGCCAGCTGTTTTAGAATCCAATGGCTTGGCACGCGACGATGAGAAGAGATCAGACGGAATGACCAAAATTCCTTGGAAGGTAAGTAGGCTTTTGGTGTGGGGTGCAACGTGTGTCGACACCCTTGCCCCACCCCATCTTCCTAGCACGGCGGATTGTGCTGGGGCGGCTACCGCAGGTACGGAAAACCTCAAACGGCGCAAACTTCAATCTTATTGGGACTTATATGTTCGAGCCGTTTGGGGTTAAAGGGCCATGGAGTCCAAGTGCCCACTTAGTTTATCGAGATATCACCAGGTGGTTGGTCAACTCTTCACGTGACCAGAGGGCTAGCCTATTTTTTACCAAAGAATCAGCATTGCCATACAACGTGGCAATGCTGCCAGCCTTTTAGGCACTTTTCTTGTTGACAGCGTTATGGACGAATTTTTTGATGCCCTATGATTATCGCCCCTTCCTTTTTTATATACTTGAACATAATTATTTTTTAAGTCTGTAAGTTTTTGAATTATGTAAATATTATATTGAAAAAAGTATTACAAAATTGTGTACCATCTGTATGTTTATTTTATTAAATACTAGCTGTGCCCCGCGGTTTCACCCGCAGAAGTCTCGATCCCGTGGGAATATCGGGATAAAAAGTATCCTATGTGTTATCCTGGTTATAAACTATCTGTACACCAAATTTCATCCAAATCCGTTCAGCCGTTTCAGCGTGAAGAAGAGACAAACATACAGACACACTCACAAACTTTCGCCTTTACAATATTGAATATGTGATTCTATATTTTTCAGTGCACTTTCCGAACGAACTAAATGAAGTAGTATATGAAAATCCGTGCTTACCATCACCATGTGGTAGGAGGAATTATTTTCACTGGGACGATAAGTTCCAAGGCAACAAACGCCGCATTTGTCTTCCGAATTACGTCAGATCTCCGCCGAAATGCAATCCGGTATGTCCGAGGTGGTGTCCAGGTAATTAATTTTAGTTATCATTTTTATCTGACTTGTGCTAGTATTTTTGCCTTAAAACAATTTTTTATAGATTTAGATACATTTATATTACTCAAGCAATGTTATGAATCTTTTTATAAATCGACTTAAAAATCGTGTTATAAACGTCTAGATCTCTTGGTATAATCTAGTTTACTAGTAAAAAAGTCGGGTACACTACATAAATACGAAAAACTTTATTCCGTCAGTCACAAATACGAATTTCAAAATACCGATTTTCATAATTCCGAATGGTTCAAAATTCTAAATAAACAACTCCAAACTCTTTCTAATTCTTAATATAACAACTCCGATTTATTATTAATCCTATTTTATAATTCCAAAATTTCAATATTCCTAAAGTTTATAATTACTATTTTCAAAATACCGAGTTTCAATAGATCGAATAACAAAAAGTCCGACTTAATGATAATTCGAAACATCAAAAATACGAATTCCGATTATTAAATAGAGATTAATTAGAATTTCGAAATAAAAACGCCTTATAAAACTGCATAACAAGACAAACAAACACATTATTTATGTGTTTATTTGTTTTGATATTCTATGTTATTATTAAAAAAAAAAACTAAATTATATTTTTTTTTTAGATTCAGATTCAGATTCGTTTATTTGCAAAAACATGTGTAGATAATATACATGGTATGATGCTTATTATAGGTGTAACAAAGTATTTTTTGGCTCAACATGTTTGACCATGGCTGGTGTACAAATTTGGTCGAAAGACTAAAAAAAAAGAAAAAAAATTAAGATAGGTACAATGAACAATAATATAAATAAATCAACAATTAACAATAATATTAAATTAAATAACGTCAATAGTCATCATTCAAAATAAATAGATTAGATTCAGTCAGTATCTTCAGAGCGATTTATCATTTAAAAATTCATTAATATTATAATAAGCTTTTTCTGTCAGTATTTTTTTAAATGTTTTCTTAAACTGGTCTATATTTAATTTCTTAACACATTTAGGGATATTATTGTAAATTATTGGCGCTCTGCATACAACGCTTTTATACAGTAGCGCTGTCTTAGCTGGCTGAACACGAATTTTACTATTATCCCGGCGATTACGTTTTATAATGTCTGATATTCGAGGAAACAAATGGGGGTTATTTCTCACAAATAGGGCTATTTCCAAAATATACAGTGACGGAAGTGTGAGTATTTTATGCTTAGTAAAGAGTGGCTTACAGCTTTCCGTACTTTGGATACCAAACATGGCACGTAGGCATCGCTTTTGCATTATAAATGCCATATCTTTATTTGTTGAGTTGCCCCAAAAAATAATGCCATATCTGAGGACAGATTCAACAAGGCCATAATACGCCGAGAGTAACACATCAGTGTTGACGGTTGGAGCAAGTTGGTATAAAGCATAAGATTGACTACTGATTCTTTTACATAGTTTCTCAATGTGTTCTTTCCAATTTAGTTTGCTGTCTATAATTAAACCGAGAAAACGGGCTTTAGTTACTTCATTTATAGTACTATTATCGTGAATCAAATTTACATTTAGTGGATTATGCAATCTTTGCCCAAAGTGCATTATATTTGTTTTTGATATATTTACTGTGTGTATATGAATAATAAAATAAATAAATAATTGTTCGTCAGAGAAAAGTATAATAATGTTTAGTATGAGGAGGTAGAATTAAAACACTAATAACAGATGCCTTTTTCTACTCATAATTGCATAGTTAAGTGATTGTTTACAGTTATTATCCTTGTGGTAAATAAAACGCTCTAACTGTGACCAGCGACAGTTCTAACCTAACCTTGCCCAAATGATTCACCAACAATAGAGGAGATCTGGCGCTCGGCGGCCGCTGCCGCGGCACGCTCGCTTGCCTTCACGCTTTAATGGTCACAGTTCTAACCTAACCTAACCCAAATGATTCACCAACAAAAGAGGGGATCTGGCGTTTGGCGGCTGCTACCGTGGCACGCTCACTTCGCTCGCTCGCCTTTGCGCTTTAATGATCACTGTTCTAACCTAACCTAACCCAAATGATTCACCAACAATAGAGGGGATCTGGCGTTAATGGCCACTTTTCTAACCTAACCGATTCAATAACAGTAGATGATACCCGAATTTAAACTGATTATTATAGTAATTAAATCAGAATCTTCATTTTAGCAGTTAATTCGAAGTATTGAAAATCGGAATATCGTTTTTCGGACCGAAAACCCATCGAGCATTTGATTCTTCGAATATATGAAAATCGGAAAACAAACAAATCGCATTTACACTTAATAATCGATTTTTAATAATAGACATTATAATTCTTAGGTATTTTGAAATTCGGACTTTTGAAAATTGGAACATCGAAATTCGGAATAAAATATTTCGGAGTATTTGGGTATTCCCTAAAATCGTTAAAACGACAACCAAAAATTTAAATCGTTAGATGTGCCCTCATCGAACCGAGTGGCAGGAAAAATGGTCCATAGGTACTGAGAAGAGTGACCTCACATAATAATAATATCGTTTCCTCATGGAAATTCAATTAAAGTCTTTGAGACATTGTGTGTGTCATAGGTATCAAAACAAAACAGAAACCAATAAACCTTGGGTAACAGCATTTTTGAACACAATTATTTAGCAATTATAGCTTTTGCTGCGACTTCATTCGCGTTGAAGCCAACTATACTATAGATGTATGAGGAATAGGGTGTAAAGTTCAGGCTAAAACTGCAGTGTGCTGTGCCAAGGTTGCTGATGAGGCTGAGGCTGGGAAAATATATCCTATGCATGGCACTCGGCATTAGTGTAGCTTTGTATCAGTGAAATCATTTTTGAAAACGGATGAGTCGTTTCGGAGATTACCTCCTACATGGATTGCATAATATCAATAAGTTCAGAATTCGGCGAGATTTCAAAAGAGGTTAGTAACTTTAACAGTAATTATACAAACCCAGTATAAACAGATGTACTGAGGGGCAAGGCGTTAGATGTCCCGTCCGAGATCCTTTTAGATTAAAGGGAAAAGCGGCGGATGAGAGACGCTTAGAAAGTGTCCACGAAACCCACGGGGAAGTCATATCTAGGAGGAAATTGTTTGCCTGTTTTTGAATTGAGAATTTGAAGTTGAGAACTTTGTTAAAGTTGAGTTTGACAGGTTCTCAACTTCAAATTCTCAATTCAGAAACCGGGTAAGTGTCAGTACAAATTATGCGTCTTGTCGCTGCGTCTAGACACTGTAACAAGACGCAGAGTTGTCGTTTGCGTCTGCGTCTAGTGGTCACGCAAAGCAATAATTTTCTTTGAATATTGAAGAAAGACGATCGTGTAGTTCATCAATCTACTGCTGTACATGCGCCACAACACCCTGTCCTCCACTTTCCGCATCCAGTCTGTCCCAGCCACTTTCTTAAGGTCGACGATTCGCTTGCCGATACGCGGTCTCCATTCTAGGACTCGTCTGCTCCACCGGCCATCGCTCCTTCGACAAACATGGCCAGCCCACTGCCACTTCAGTTTGCTGGTTCTGCAAGCTATGTCGGTAACTCCGGTTCTTTTCCGGATAATTTCATTTCTGATTTTATCCTTCAAAGAAACTCCGAGCGTAGCCCGCTCTATAACGCGCTGAGCGACCTTGAATTTGTGGATCAACCCAACTGTCAGTGTCCACTTTTCGGCACCGTATGTCATAACGGGCAGGACGCACTGGTTGAAGACCTTAGTCTTCAAACATTGCGGGATTGGCGACGAGAAGACTTGACGAAGTTTCCCAAATGCTTCATCTTGTGAGTCTAGTCGTTGCGACTCTACAACTTAATTCCAAGTGTGCGGAGCTTCGAACAAAATATACAAAAATGTTTGGCCGCAACTTGTCGATGCTTTTAGTCGCTGAGCTGTTGTCAAAGTAGGTATATGTTTCATCGACAATAAAGACCCTTGACCTTAACCGACTTCACACACGTTGACTGGCAATGATTTCCGAAAAATATGTCAAGGGTCTTTAATCGGCAAAAGAAATCATTACCAGTCAACGAGGCAGTACTGTCAACTTGTCAACGGTGATGTGGTTTTTGTTATCTTAATTTATTTAGTTACTTTCAAACGTTGTTAATTTATAAGAAAAGATCTTCGTTCCAACCGGGTGACCCACTACACCTCCTGATTTTTTTTTTTTTACAGCTGATCCCAAACCAACACCTTGCTCGCCATCACCATGCGGTCCTCACAGTCAGTGCAAAGAAGTGAACTCACAAGCAGTATGTCGTTGCCAGAGCCATTTTATAGGCACACCACCCAACTGTCGACGGGAATGTACAATAAACAGTGAATGCGCTAGTGACAAAGCCTGCTTAAACCGCAAATGTGTAGACCCATGCGTTTATAAATGTGCTAGAAATGCAAACTGCACAGTAGTTGCTCATAACCCCATATGTTCATGTCAGGATGGATTCGCCGGTGATCCATTTACTAATTGTAGTAAGTACTCATTACATTCCAAAAAAAAACACACTTATCTACAACTCCATAATTATTTTTTTGACTAAATATTTAATATTTTTCAGTGCCACTATCAATTCCGACGCAACGACCAAAAGTAAATCCGTGCAAACCATCACCATGTGGTCTGTATTCCCAATGCCAAGAGTTCAATGGCAACGCACGCTGCACTTGTCTTCCTAAATACAGCAGCTCTCCGCCGAGATGCAGACTGGAGTGTACTATCGACTCTGAGTGTAACGCAGACATGGCGTGCATCAACAATAGGTGCAGCGACCCATGCCCCAGGGATTGCGGCAACTATGCGGAGTGTATCGTCAAAAACCACATACCGTACTGCACGTGCTTGCCTGCTAGCTGTCAAGGTAATTAATTATAGTTATCATTTTTATCTGACTCGTGCTAGTATTTTTGCCTTAAATTATTCTTTATACATGTAGATACATATCATGGCCGTATTCGATTGTATTATGCATATTTTTTACTATAAAAAGAGATATGTTCATTACTCAAGCAATGCTTTGAATCGTATTATAAACCCGCTTGAAAATAACATGTTTTGATCCGATCAGTAAACAAACTAAAATAAAATTTGCAAATTTGTGACGTAATATCAGCTGTTAGATCATTTGATTCGACTTGTAGGTCAAAGTTCTCTTAGCATATCACCTAGACAGATAGTTTGACCTGACGTAGAGGGCAAACGTTTGAATCTCTCGGTATGATCTAGTTTACTAGTTCAACAATCTTTTAGTCGTTTTCTTTATTTAAGTAAGCCGGTATTTACCTACTCAAGGATTTCACCTAAAAATTATCAATCATTAGCTTTAATTGAGAGCCAATGATTTAAATCGTTAGATGTGTCCTCATCGTACCGAGTGGCAAGAAAAATTGTCCATACTGAGAAGAGTGACCTCACAAAATAATAATGTCATTTCGACGTCCGTAGTCTGGCTGCGTTTCGGTCACCTCCTTGAGGAAATCGAAGGTTTTGTCTTTTCAATTATCGACAAAGTTATCATAACGAACAATTAACGGAGATTTTTGTGATGGACAGCTCTGTTGACATCTGTGGGTCATGCCACCGTCCGGAGAGAGAATCAATCCGACACATTATCTCCGAGTGTTTACGTCTAGCTTACGAAGAGTATTTGCATAGACACAACCTTGTAGCCCAGATTATCCATCAGCAACTTGCTCTGAAATAAAGCCTTGTAGGATTGGATGTGCCGTACTACAGGTATATGCCCCACCCAGTTCTCGAAAATGACAATATCACATTTGTTCTGGGATCGATCCATCATCACTGACAGGAAGGACTATTGTTGCCTGTTATAGTGGTGGTGAATTGAACAGAGCAGCGCGCAATGATTATTAACCTCATGAATGCTAAGAAAGATAAACAAATCAAACATCTTGACTTAGCTCGGGTGGTTGTCGACATGTGGGATGTGGATTCAGCGATCATTGTGCCGATAGTCGTATCAGCCAATGGCTTAACCCAACAGTTTCTACCAACACCTACAGAGGCTCTTGTTGGGTAGCTGGATTAAGGGCTTGATTCAGAAAGCGGTACTTCTGGACACGGTCGCATTGTTGAGGTTCCTCTCTCTGGAGCCCTGACTAACTTGGAGTAACTTGGACCCTATTGATGTCGTGGTAGGACTTGCGCGCTCTGAAGTCTAGGTCCGTGTCGGTAGAGTTTACTTTGTCGGAACAGGTCTAGGATGAGGAGTCAGAGCAAGAGTAATACGGAAACCCGCAGGGTAGCATGTGGCGAGCTGTTGGGCAGTAGCGATGGACCCTATCTCCTGGGAGAAGTCTTGTTCATCGTTTCTGGCTTGCCTTTATTGACCGGCTGGAGTAAACACTGATGAGGAACAGAGCTTCCACCTCATTCTTGTTTTTATTGGCCGGTTTGAGCGGAGATTTGCAAGAGTGAACGTGCTCGGAGGAAGGATGTATTCCAGTAAGGTGCTGGTAGGGATCTAACTAACTCAAATTAATGTTTAGCTCTTGCACACGCCCTTGCACCACTACGAAACATACAATTGCATATTATACCTAAAAGTATCACAAATGAGGTCAATTTCTTTGTTTACATGAGAATTAGTTTAAAGGCATAAAACAGAATTTCAATTCATTTCATATTTACTCTGCATGTGCAACTTACGAATTATCTTGTTGTGCTTTTGTGTGTTCTAGTTTTGGATCAAACACATGACTTCCCACGATACCCAGAATTGAGTTACAACTTTGGCTACCCAAAAGAAGAAGCAGAATATATGAGATGTTATTCGGGAGGGGGCTGTGGATATGGTTCTGGTGGTTCATACAGTGGCTGTCCTTCGGGTACTGTGAGACTCAATGACTTGTGTGTTGAAATTGATGATGACTATTATGACAATAATAATTAAACAACCTACTACTACTTAACCTTTTTTTGCTTGCCCTCTCCTTGGTAATATGTTGACCAGTTACCAAAAACAGAAACCTTCTACATAATTAAGTTGCGACCTGATTGTGATACACCGGAACTAATAATTGATGATACAATTAAACAACTATAAAATATTGATAAACTTAAAACATTTTAATTAATTTTGTACTAAAAAAGCAAGTTTTCCAGTTAAAATTAATTATTTCGCGACATTTTTGTGTGTTCCGGTATTGGATCAAACGTTTGGCTATAATTTGTCCCACTGCAAGGCAAAGGCCTCCCTCATACAGAGAAGGCACGAACATTTATCACCACCGCGGTTGCTCACTGCGTATTGTCCATACAGACAGTAATTACATAACATAACATCACGCCTGTATACCCCAAAGGGGGGTTAAGCAGAGAGTGTGCCCATAGTACACCCACATTTCACCAGTTGTGTTTAAGTTCTATGTAATAGTGGGCGAGCCTATTCCCATCAACCGGGCACAATTCCAGACTCCGGGCTGGTACTGAGTAGCTCCTAATAAAATATGATATTTAAATTGGGCATTTAATTGCGATTAAAATATGCCTAGACATAATATCATTTAAATTAATACTTTAAAAGATATCACAGATTCAAAATTACGCTTTACAAAATAATATGGCTGACGGCAACGCGGGCGCAGTGTTACAACAAGAGTCAATGACCTTTTCCTCGGTTATGTATGTGATCATTACTTCGCTTCCTTTTAATTCCGGTAGTACGTTCCCGTGGGATATTTTCCGACAACCACGCAGGTAAAGCTGCGGGCAAATGGTAGTATAATTATAAAGTCAACATTAATGATGTAACTAATTTTTTGTTACAATATAATTTTAAATAATTTTTCCTCCATAGGTAACTATTACGCCTTGGAACGGGCAAATAGCTTCATATTTCTGACTGATCGATTCCTTGATAATTCAAAAGTGGCATTAAATGGTTTCATTGAAATAATGCTTTGAGTTTGAGTTTGATATAGGACGGAGTATATTTTTGTAGAATACTGAATATAGTCGCATTTAAAGTGACCCTAATAACAGTCGGGAGACGAGTGTCAGTTCTGCCAAATATAGAATTTTATGTAAGAGTTACGAGAATTAGTTTTAGTTAACAATACGCAACGTAAGAAAACAATGTGATTCATATCACATTTTTTTATTACAAAAAAAAAAAATATGAAAGAAAAGAATGTGATTCATATCACATTTTTAACCAACTTCAAAAAAAGAGGAGGTTCTCAGTTCGTCCGGATATATATATATATATTTTTAATGTATGTTCCCCGATTACTCCAAGACGGCTGGATCGATTTGAAAAATATTTTTTTGTTTGAAAGGGTATACTTTCAAGTTGGTCCTATTGTCATTTGGTCACGATCTGATGATGGAATCTTGGAGAAATCGAGGGAACTCTTCAAATATTGTAGGCACATCTATAGCGATTTGGGTATTTTTTATGAGTAGTTGACATTAGGCTATTGTGACTTAGATAAATTTCAAACCAACCCACTAAAAAGTAAAAAAAAAATTTTTACAAAAAATACTACCGACTTCCAAACTACAAAGTGAAAAATAACTTTAATTTCAGAAGTCGGTGTCTTTAGATCAGTATTTTAGTTTTTTGACACCGACTTCTGAAATTAAAGTTATTTTTCACTTTGTAGTTTGGAAGTCGGTTGTATTTTTTGTAAAAATTTTTTTTTCCTTGCTTGCTTAATTTGTAACTTCTTTACATTAAATGTAACTAAAACAGTCAAATCAAAATCAAATCAAAAATCAAATCATTTATTACTTTGCAAACATGGGTAATTATTACATTGATGTTTTATTAATAAAGTCCTCCATGTTCTACCGTCACATGGGCATGCAAATCATGTTAATTTACACAAATTTAAAGACATATTAAATTTAAATAACAAGTAGTAAATTTTAACAATACATGATATAAGTTAATGTCAAATCGTTCAAATTACAGTAAATGTCAAATTAATACAAAAAATTTAAAAGTCAAAAGGTAGCAGTAATCAAAAAATAAAAAAGTCAAATGGATTATTAGCATGTCAATCGATCAGTGATTCATCATTAAGAATTTCGTCATTTGTGTAATATCTTTTTCTATTAATATTTGATTTAGTGCCCTTTTGAATTTGAAAACAGTCATATTTTTCAACAATCAGTCTTATCATTTGTAAATGTACAACTTTCCAGTTTATAAAAATGAAATAATTATCTTTACTCCACTTTATACCTAATTAGATAAACGAAAATTCATTCATTAGTAACTAAATCAAAACTTAAAACCATTCTATGGCAAAAAAAGATGTTCATTATAATTAAGTGGGTAACAATCTTCATACCTACTCATTCTTTTAAAACTAAGCAATCATAATTTAAGTTTTAGATTTAGACCTGTAAAAAATTTTTTTTTGTCAAACTTAAAACTTAATCAATTCTACAGAAAAAAAAACGAGCGAGCCTTGCCTACAGTAGTCGCATACGATTTGTAACATCTGAAATCCCACTTTGGTAATAAGCAACATTAAGGTGATAAGCAACGTTAAAGGGGGGGGGGGGGCTCGCCAAGGTCATTTCTGACGGCCAATTCTAGCACCACGCGCGCTTTATTATTTATTAACAACCCCTCCTTATCAGCAACTCCTGCGAGATTGCGAGTCCAAAAGCCTAACAAAAGCTGGGCAGGCCGGATTTGTATATATTTGGCTGGACACGATTGTAAAAGCCGGACATGTCCGACTAAAGCCGGACACCTGGCAACCGTGAATTCGCAGCAATTAAACTTGATCTTCGAAACAGGTAATGTGACTTTAAAGTGATGAATTTAAAAGTGAGTTTTAAAATGTAGACTTTAAAAGTCACACCCATTTAAAATTTGAGTCATTCGAGGAGACAATCTTTAGTGAAACAGTCATGAAGCGCGATTTATTTTGTTTTATAGTATTTTCACTAACGTCAAACTTCGTTTATCCAAGTGCACTTAGTTATGATGGTGATGTTAAAGTAATAGAAGCCGATGCGTCAGTGAAAAGGAATATTATTAAAGTGAAACAGACAGATTTTGAAGAACAAGAAGAAGAGGAAGAGGAAGACTATGATATTCAAGTCAAGTTTCCGAAATACGACTTGACTAAGACTGAAGGTGAGTCTACAAAATATAGTAAAATACAATTATTATGTTATTGCCAGATCGATTTTATGAATGTACATTAAACAGTGAATGCGCTAGTGACAAAGCCTGCTTAAACCGCATATGTGTAGACCCATGCGTTAATCAATGTGCTAGAAATGCAAACTGCACAGTAATTGCTCACAACACAACCCTATATGTTCATGTTAGAATCGATTCGCCGGTGATCCATTTACTAATTGTGTACACAGTGAGTCTCATTACATTCCAAATAATTTCACACTTGTCTCCAACTCTATATTTCTTTTACGAAATATTCAATTTTTTTTTTCAGTGCCACTATCTATTACGACGCAACTGCCAGAAAATCCGTGCTTACTTTCACCATGTAACAGATGGAATTTTTGGCATTGGTGCCAAGAGTTCAATGGCAATACACGCTGCATTTGCCTTCCGGATTCCATTAAATCTCCGCCGAAATGCATACCAGAGTGTACTTGGGACTATGAGTGCAACGCGATTATGAAGTGCATCCAGCACCGCTGCACCGACCCGTGCCCCGGGCAGTGCGGCAACAATATGCATTGTAACGTCGTCGACCATCAGCCGCACTGCTCGTGCTTGCCTGGTTTCACCGGCCAGCCGTGGAACAGCTGTTACAGCATGCTTCAAGGTAATTAATAATAGTTATCATTTAATCTGACTTGTGCTAATATTTTAGCCTTAAAAGTATTTTTTATACATGTAGTTACATATCATGGCGGTGTTAGATTGTATTATGCATAATTATGTTTTATTATTAACAGGGAAATTATTTATTAAATATGACTCAAGCAATGCTATGAATGGTATAAACCGGCTTGAAAATAACATGTTTTGATCCGACCAGTCCACAAATTATTAAAATTAGCAATGTTATGACCAATAACATCAGCTGTTAGATCATTTGATTTGACTTGTAGGTCAAAGATCGCTTAGCACATCACCTAGACAGATAGTTTGGACTTACGTAGAGGATTTACGATGTACGTAGGTACCTACCAGTGTTTAATTTTTTTTTTTTGAGTGCTCTTTGTTCCGACAAAGTGGTTGGTGGGTTTTCACGTCGTTCCGACATAAGTTCCAGAGTCTTCTGAAAGTTTGGCCCTCCTGGCCGTTTTTGCAAAATCGCGTATTTTGCCTTCCTCCCTGAGGATTTCCACGCTATGGTCGAGAGCCTGGTCAACATCATTTGTGGTTGCCACGTCACCAAATCGGTTCTTTATGTCTCACTGGAACGCTTCAGATCCTAGCATAGTTTGAACCATGTTTGGACGGAGTCTGGACCTCGTCAAACGAGTTCGCTCGAGCTTGAAGTTGATATTCAGAGAGCCTCGGACAAGTCTGTGATCACTGCCGGTGTTGAACCTGTTGATCACCGAGACGATCCTGAATATATGTCCAGATGTGGGACAATAATGGCAAAAAAAAAAACAAGAATGATGAACGAATGATGAACGTCATTGTCGAAATGGAAGACATCTTGTCACAATGGCGCCAACTGGAGGCGTGAATTTTTTCATGAAAATTCTCATTACTTGTAGTAAAAATTTAGGATCTAATGTTTGGTTGTAAAGTCACAAAGGACTATTTTCCACTATAGGTACAGTCACGAGCAAAAATATACATACACTTAGCAAAATTCAAAATTGTTTTCTCGTGGAATTGCAACTTGAAATATGTAGTGTTCCACTGTGGGCTCCAAAATACTATATTCCCAACAAAATGCTATTACAATCAACAATCTTGAAATATCTCTAAAATGTTAATATTTTATACATATTAGTTGCTCGTGACTGTACTCCATTTATTTTAATAAAATGATAAAAGTAACATCCATATAACGACAGTTATTGTGTAATATTGTCGAAAAATTACTGAACTTTAGAGTTATTTTTTTAATGTAAATGGTAAATAGATTATATTGCTTTGTATTTATTCTATTAAAATAACGAAAGAGTGATAACTGATATTTTTCCAATGGAAGCGAAATAATTTATTAAAATTTAAAAAATAATTGCATCAAAATATATAAATAAGCAAAAATTAAATATCATTAAAACAGTTGCGGAGTAGGTAATTTGGCCTAAATGAAAAGAAATTACGAGAAAACTTAAGGTACATCGGATAGTAAAACTTTGTTACGCATTTGGTTTCTGAGCTAGGGAATCGATTGCAATCGGTTTTAGGTTCGCGACTACTAATAAATAAAAAAATGATGAACGAATGTGTTAAAATTAATATCGACAGTGGAAAGGTAAATCTCAGGAAATAACTTTAATAATTTATTTCAATTATTCACATAAAAGGCACTTATGAACGTCAGTATTTACAAAAAATAGAATTGATTCTAGTCGCCCCTTCCAAATTTTTTCATTGTTTTTGTTATTTAAAACAAAACATACAGCGAAAGTACAGAGTAATTTTTATAGCGAAAGGCACTTCTTTCCAACCGGGTGTCAAACGACACCTCTTGACTTTTTTTCTTTTTTTACAGCTCCTCCCAAGCCAACACCTTGCTCGCCATCACCGTGCGGTCGTCACAGTCAGTGCAGAGAAGTGGACTCGCAAGCAATATGTCGTTGCAAGATCAGTTCTAAGGGAACACCACCCAAATGTCAACCGGAATGTATAATGAACAGTGAATGCGCTAGTGACAAAGCCTGCTTTAACCGGAAATGTGTAGATCCATGCGTTTATCAATGTGCTGGAAATGCAAATTGCACAGTAACTGCTCACAACCCTATTTGTTCATGTCAGGATGGATTCACCGGTGATCCATTTACTAATTGTGTACCCAGTAAGTACTCATTACATTCCAAGTAATTTCACACTTGTCACCAACTGTATATTTATTTAACAATATTCAATATTTTTCAGTATCAATTTCGACGCAACGACCAGAAGGAAATCCGTGCCTACCATCACCATGTGGTCCGAATTCCCGGTGCCAAGAGTTCAATGGCAATGCAAGCTGCACTTGTCTTCCGAATAACATCAGCTCTCCGCCGAGATGCAGACCAGAGTGTACTATAGACTCTAAATGCGACGACGACATGGCGTGCATCAACAGTTGGTGCAGCGACCCATGCCCCAGGGCTTGCGGTAACTATGCGGACTGTGTCGTCAAAAACCACGTACCGTACTGCACGTGCTTGCCTGATAGCTGTCAAGGTAATCCATCTTCAATCTATATAAATAAAAAGAAAAGTTAGAATAAGGGAGATTTAGTGTGAGAGACAGAGAGAGTTATATTTTTCTTCTCACTCGTGTAAAGACCTGTGCCTAGACGTTACGCGTCCTTGTAATTCTCGTCCAATTATCGTATCGCTGCCTCCTAAGAAGTTTCCACAGATTTCACTAAAAAAATTTGTAAACTTGTTAACTTAGTATTTTATGTTACACATATTCATTCAGAGTCATCTAATTTCGAGGTCACAATTCATACACTAGGTATATAGATATTTTTTTTCTTTTTATGGGAGGCAATGTAATAAAACTTTATGCTGCGGCTTCTTCCGCGTGAATTTTATGTTTGTGAACTTTTAGGTATATTTATTACAGGCTATAAAGATGTAGATTAGTAGATAGGAACCTAGCAATATCTGATTGAATGTTTTTAGAAAAAGTGTTTTTAGAAAAAGTCAACTTTTATACCCCCGGCGCGTGCAACACTCGAATTAGTACTTATGAATAATTTTGTTGTTTTTGTGTGTTCTAGCGTTGGATCAAACATTTGGCTTTCCACAATACCCAGTAAGAGGTCACAAGTTTGGCTTTCCAAAAGAAGAATCAACGTGGCCTTACGAAATCCGTGAATACTCTCTTTATAATTTCGGCTATCCTGGATCTGCACTTGGAGGACCTGACTGCCCTTCGAGTTCAGAGAAACTCAATGGGATTTGTGTTGAAGTTCATTGATCATGACAACAATTAAACAATATTCTTTCTTAACGGTTTTTTTAATGCTCTCCTTTCACCTTGAAATGTTGACCAGTTACCAACAGTTGAGTCTACATAATTAAATTTCGACCTGATTGTTATACACTGGAACTACTAATTGATGATATAATAAGCCAACTATAAAATATTGATAAACTCACAACATATCTATTCATCTTGTACTAAACCAGCTAGTGCTCCAGTTAAAATGAATTATTTCGTGACAATTTTGTGTGTTCCGGTATTGGATCAAACCTTTGGCTACAATTTGTCCCACTGCAAGGCCTCTCTCATAAAGAGAAGGCACGAGCATTTATCACCACCGCGGTTGCTCACTGTGTATTGTCCATACAGACAGTAATTACATAACATAACATCGTGCTATTGATTCCCCGAAGCGTTGACAGAGGTATTCTTATAGTACACCTGAATTACGCCAATTATGTTTAAGTCCCATGTAACGGGGCCAGCTTATTGCCATCAACCGGGCACAATTCCAGACTCCGGGCTGCTATTGAGAAATTCCTGGAGAAAGCCTATTATATTCTGCAGAAAAGAGTGATCGGAGCCATGTATACCGTGACATTTTGTGACTGTTATCTGGTCAACATAATATCAAGGTGACAGATGGGGAAAAAAAAAACCGTTAAGTAAGAATACTGTTTAATTGTTGTCATGATCAATCAATTGCAACACAAATCTTGTTGAGTCTCGCTGAACCCGAAGGACAGGAAGGTGCTACTAATACAGATGAAGGGGAGTTGAAAGTAACAAGAGTGTAGTCAGAGATATAGTAAGGCCACTGCGCTCCACCGTGTCCTCCGGGCGATCCACACAATAGTGACACCCGGGCGTTTCTTCCCGCCTTATCTTGAACAGGAACCTCCCGAAACAGTCGTGTCCGGTGAGAGCCTGCGTCAGGCGGAAGGTGAGGACGCCGTGGCGCCTCTCAAGCCACTACTCAAAGAGGGGTCTTATCGCCGCAATTATGGCGTGCCCAGCGCTGGGTTGCGACAATCGCACTCTCCATGACGCCATGAGATCCCACCGGAGCTCTGTCCGCTGTGCCGCGATTTCTTGCGGCATCGGAGTTAAGCCCCGGCGTTTCGTCTCCTCGCGCCACTCCCAGATGTGCGCGAAGACTTTTGCCTCCAGATCCCATGGCGGTAATCCGGCAAGGAGGCTCGCCGCCTCGCAGGAGACCGTGCGGTATCCTCGGGCCAGCCGGATGGCCATGACCCTCTGGGACGTGTTCAATCGGCGGGCTGGCCGCAGCCTCAATGAACGCGCCCACACTGGTGCCCCGTAAAGGGTCATGGACCGCACGAACATTCTGTACCTAGAGTATGCCGTGAGGATTGTGACCTCTACATTAGATGACTCTGAATGAATCTGTGTTAAATGTAATACTAAGATACATTCAATAGGAGCAGTACAATGGCAAGTGGGTTACAGCTGCGAGGGTGGGTTTCTAATATTTTGGTCTCGATCGCTCACGTCTGTCGTTGCGAACGCAGCAGGTCGGTAGTTAACTACTAGCTCATGGGAAGAACGTATTAATCTTTACGTAATAGGATCACGCACGGAGACACAAATGTCGCATCGAGTCTTTAATCTTTGTGCAACAAGCAAACTGTATTAGTTTAACTTTTTTTAAGCAATTCTAAGGTATTTCGTATAAAAACATGAGATTAAATAGTTTCGAAGTGGTCAACCTTGGAGATGAGTCTAAAAGGTTATTTTAATGACTGGTTGAATATTGTTGATACCAGTGGACTGATTAAGGATATTAACATCATGACGGTACCTGGTCAATATATCTATGAAAACATCATGTACGTGAGATTTTTTTTTTATCTTTTTAGTAAAAGAGGTGATAGACATAATTATAGTACAAGAAATAGGGAACTATTAGTGCAACCAGGTTTCAGACTGGCTAAAGTAGACTTATCTTTCATGGGGTACTGTTTAAAATGTTATAATAAAATTCCTCCCCACATACTTCAACTGAATAAGACAAAAATTCAAATCTAGTATAAAATGCACACTATGCAGGCAGGCATATTATAAGTTGGGGGATTACATCGCTTATAAAAATGCTTGGCTCAATGCTGGTCCTGCTCCACAACCACAACTAATTGATTAACATTTGCAAATACTGTTGGAGCTGCCTGAAGATTGTAAGACCATATTTGCATTGTATAAACTCAATATCCTTTGTATTATATAATTGCATAGCACAGGGTGTGAGCAGTGGCGGTACCTCCATAGAAGCCGAAAAGCCCGGCTTGCATTCAAAGATGAGCCCACCATAAAAAAAAAACACTACTCCCGTAAACTTGTAAAGCAACCAAGTCATTCATTCATGTCGCAAGAATTGATAAGAATAATAACATTAAACTCCGCGCTGCACCGTATCAGCCGCGCGCTTTATAAGCTACGATGCCAGGTTTACGTACTCAAAGAATAATATTTAAATTCCGCGCCGTTTTCATCACGCACGTTGCCAAACTATCTCGGATGCCGCAGTTGCGATCTCACTCTAACACTATAGCGTTAAGCAGGACGCGAGATCGCATCGATGAATGAAAACGTCAATTCTGTAGTACATTGCATTGCTTTCTCGCTCACACAAGGGGGCTTCCTATGAGGCTTCATTTCTCTCATTCTTTCACATATAAATTTTTAACGTTGTTGGTACCTTTAGTATGTACTCATTTCGCAAAATGTTCTAATTTTTAAGCCCGGCTTTTGATTTTTTATGAATGGAACGAATCGTGTATTTGATTTTGAATAGTAGGAGTAACCTTATGTCGTTGCAAGACGCTGCGCAATGCGTGATTTTCTATAGAATGATACAATTTAAATCAAATTAGTTCAAATTTGTTTTGAGCGGCTATTGGCGCATTTTTTTTGCTTTGATATTTTTTTCATTTTCTGTGAATTAAAGTGTTGTGAATTGTGATTAGTTTTGGCTGTGATTATTATCTTTGTTTTGAAGTGATTAAAAAGTTTCTGATCATTAAAATTAATTAGGAAACGCATGCAATTGTTCCTTGTGAAGGACTAAAGTGTGTGAAATTGTTACTCGGAAAGGTAATTTTATCATCAAAATGGGAATTCGGAAACTGTTCGTAAAGGTATTTATATTGATTTTTCTGACAGTAAGTAACTCTTTACTTCACCGTAACCAACCTCAAATTATTGTACCCATTTCTCGGAAAAAAAACATGTATTTTTGTCAGTCGAAGAATAGATTGAAATAGGCATTCGATTGTCAAACACAAACTTATGTAGGTACTAGTAGCTGGTGCCATGAAAGCATTATGACTAGTGTTGTTTTTATGGCAATGTAGTTTTGGAAAACCACTGAAAAATAAACCATCCTACTATGTTATTACATCTCATTGAGATCACAAAACAATAATGTTCGTATCGAAAAGATTCTTCATAGGTGTTTTGAAATAAAGATTAGAGTTGGCTATTGTCATTATGATTATGATAAATTATAAAATTTTGTTTAGGTAGGTAATATCTCATGTTAAAATTTTCAATCGACATTAAATTTTAAACTCATAAAATTATGCGTTTGGCAATAGAACAACAAATCGATACTATGGGAGCCATCTAGTGGCTTTTGATTGAAAAATTTTGCATGACACAAGCAAATATGAATTATGGTAAAAAGGTTTGGCTAAGCGGTGACATTACGCGCATTCGTGGCGATAGATGGCGCTTATGACAATTACGTGCCTGAAATAATATGTAGACCTTTTCGCATTTGAAAGATTTTCTGACCAAAATTATAATAATGTTGTACCATGAACAACATAAATGAAAATAAGTCAATCCCTCACTTGGCAGATTTTTTTTTTTCGTAAAAAATCTGTCGGCTTGCCCTAATTTTGACCCCTAGGCACGCCACTGGGTGTGAGCACTATGTACTAAAGAGTTACCATTTACCGGGTAATATGTTTTGCATTGACTTGAATGTCGGCGGCTGTAAATATGACATGCTCACTCATATGTTTCGCTGATGGTGGCGCGTGTGTTGGATCATTTAGCTCCCTTCAAAATGGTTGAGCTGAATGGTGCTAATCCATGCGTCATGTTCGTGAACGGGCGCCGTCAGTTGGGACTGGTCATCTCTTAGTTGCCACGGCTTATTTTTAATTTATTTTAATTTTTGAATGTTCTTTGTTTTAACTTTTTATTACGGACGCTTCTAACGTGCACGTCTTTCTACATTGTTCTCATATGTATAATTTCAACATGAATGATGTAAGCAATATTTTGTAATATGTTTTTATTTAAAAGAGTGTCCGTGGAGTTTCTTGCCCGTTCTTCTCTATAGGTACCTTCTACGCTTTGGAATAGGCAAATAGCTTCATATTTCTGACTGACCGATTCCTTGACAATTCAAAAGTGCTTGTAAATGGTTTAATTGAAATAAATGCTTTGAGTTTGAGTGGCCGCAGTATTTCAACCGATATCATTATTATGTTTTATAATGTTAAAGATTACTTGGACGACAAAAAGGTTTGGGATTAATTAAGCTACTCTTATGTGGGTATACAGAAGTAACTTAATTAATCCCAACCAACAGCTTATACTAAGTCATCATCTGCCTAGCCTTTTCCCTACCGGGTGCAGCTGAATACCAGTACTTTATATGGAGTGACTGCCTATTTGACCTCCACGACTAAGTTACTGGGTAATACGATACCCCCGTCAGACTTTCGAGCTTCTGACGACCCGTAACGACTCGAAGATCAACGAATGACAGCTGGGATCAACGACTTAATGTGCTTTGCGAGGCACGGAGGGGTCTTAGTATGTAAAGATGGTCACCCATCCACGGACCTACCGCGGCAAGCGCAGCTTAATCTGGTCGATCGACCCGTGCGGCTGTTATTACTTAGCCACAAGCTCCTATTTCATTTATACTAATTATTGATATTATACTGTACATAATTGATCTACGTTCCAAAGCTTATGATATTTTTGATGACATAAAAAGAAACCTGACTGTGAAAGTGAGTACCGTGCAGGCTAGATAGAATACATTGACTTTCTAATTTTCTGGCGGTTTTGAGTATTTTTTTATGTGACCTAGACAAATGTCCTACAGATCTGATAGCATCGCGGGTGGTTGAGCTCCTTAATATAGGGTTGAGCCACACGATGACTGATGCATACATGCCGTCTGTCGGGTCAACTTAAAGCCGCAATGGCTCTTTCTTCAAAAGGTCCTGACATAGCCCTGGGCAATCCCAGTAGCATCCAAAAAAGTTTGGAAATTTCTTAGATCATTGGGGGTCGGTAAAACACGACAAGACACGATTCCAAAAGACATAGACATTGAAGCTATGAATGCTCATTTTACTGCCTCGTCCAATTTTGATAGGACAATAAAATTAAATACACTTAATTATCTTTCTTCACTTCCGACTCCCAGTTATTCTCCATTTGTTTTTAGTCAGTTCTCCGCATGTGATGTTAAGAAGAGCATACTATCGATTACTTCCAATGCAGTAGGAAGTGACTGTATCAGCCGTAATATGTTAGTACCTGTGCTGGATTTTATCCTTCCCGTCATTTGTCACATCCTCAATTTTTCTGCATCTAGTGGTGTATTGCCATGTTCATGGAAAGATGCTCAAATAATTCCTTTACCTAAAAAGTCTAATCCCTCATCCTTTTCTGAATACCGTCCAATATCCATCCTACCATTCCTATCCAAAGTCCTTGAACGGTTAATTCATAATCAAATAAGCACTTTCCTCTCCAAAAATAATCTCCTCAACCCCTTCCAGTCTGGCTTCCGTCCTGGTCATAGCACCACCACAGCGCTTCTGCACATTACGGATGATATAAGGTCAGCCATGGAAAACGGTAATCTAACGGTTTTAGCATTACTAGATTTTAGTAATGCTTTTAATACCGTTGATTTTGACATTTTGCTTGGTATTTTATGCTCTCTTAACATATCTCCATCGGTAATTGACTGGTTTCGTACTTACCTGTTCGGCCGCCGGCAACGTATTTGCATTGGAGAGACCTTGTCTTTCTGGAGTAATACTTCTGCCGGTGTACCTCAGAGTGGCGTTCTATCTCCTTTACTTTTCGCAGTTTTTATTAACTCAATCTCCGACGAACTAATTTCTTTCTACCATCTTTATGCAGATGATTTACAAATTTACTCGCGAGCTCCTCTTGGAAATCTATCCGAGGCTATCTCAACGATTAATCGTGATCTGGCCCGTATATGCGACTGGAGTAAGAGATATGGACTTATGGTCAACCCCATAAAGACGCTGGTTGTGGTGGTAGGCAGTTCTAGGACGGTCTCAAGGATCGACTGGACGACTCTTCCCCAAGTTTCTTTTGACGATTCAGTAGTTCCATTCAGTGAGAAAGTTAAAAACTTGGGGATCTTCATTGATAAAAACTTTTCATGGACTGCCCAGCTACAGGAAGTTAGCCGCAAACTATTTGCATCCGCTGCATCTTTGAGGATAATTACGTAATTTTCTACCGACTGCCACCAAGATTGCGCTTGCACAATCGCTACTTCTTCCCATCCTTGACTATGCTGATGCCAGCTATCTTGACCTTACCCAAGACCAACTCGATAAACTTGAGCGGCTTCAAAATGTTTGTATAAGGTTCATATTCGGTTTGCGCAAATACGACCATGTTTCCGAATTTCGTGTGAAGTTCAAGTGGTTACCAATTCGCCTTCGCCGGAATGTTCATATTCTTTCCTTTTTGTATAATGTGCTTTTTTCCCCTTCCACCCCTCTTTATCTCAAGAAACGTTTCCAGTTTCTTTGCGACTCCCACACAAAATTTTTAAGGTCATCAGATAACTTGAAGCTTAAAATGCCTATGCATTCCACTACTTTCCTCGACAAGTCCTTTACTGTCCAGGCCGCTCGTTTGTGGAATACATTGCCAGTTCAAATTAAACGTGCGCAATCGTTACCCATATTTAAGAGACTCGTGAAGGAACATTACTTGTCGTTGTGATCTTGTTCTCGTAACTGTAATTATCCATAGTCTTCATTTATTTTTGTTGCTTATATATTTAGTAAGTATGTATATATTTATGTATCTATTATTTAGGATATGTATATATCTGTGTATCTATTCTTGTATATTGTATATTTATTATTTGCACCAACGACAGCCCCATTTTATGTACAGGCAAATCACTGTCCATTCCAAGGTTGCCTGGAAGAGATCGCGGAAAGCGATAAGGCCGCCCATTGTATATTTTGTAGTGTTTGATTTGTTTTTTGTTGTGTATTTTTGTGGTGTACAATAAAGTATATATAAATAAATAAATAAAAACTATTATTGTACAGGCTTTATTGGCAGGCAAGTTTTTTCGGAAAAGTTTTTTTAACCTTGATAAGAAAGCTTTATGACATTTGTCCAGTAACTATTATAAAGAAAACACAATTTTTAACCGACTTCCAAAAGGAGGAGATTCTCAATTCGTCTGTATGTTTTTTTTTTTTTTTTGTTACGCGATTACTCCGCCAATTATGAATAGATTTTGATGATTCTTTTTTGTTTGGTAGATCATACTTCAGAGGCGGTCCCATATAAATTTTATTAACTTTGCTTGGGTAGTTTTTAAGTTAGCTTCAATTATACGTATTTTTTCCCACTTAGTATGTAGATGATATGATAACATTTTGTCACTGTTTACATAGCAGGTAGTGGTATTCGAATTTGTGTGGGGTAGGTACCACAACTAAAAAACGAAAAATAAAAACTTTTTACAAAAAAAAAACAACCGACTTCAAAAAAAAACACTACAAAGTGAAAAATAACTTTAATTTCGGAAGTCGGTGACAAATAACGAAAATTCAAAACCAAAGACACCGACTTCCGAAATTAAAGTTATTTTTACTTTGTAGTGATTTTTTTGAAGTCGGTTGTTTTTTTTTTTGTAAAATGTTTTTCTTGCTAATACTTTTAATCCACACTACTGTACTATTTCACAATCAAACGACGACTGACTATGCATTACATTTTACCATTTAAAACGACTTTTGCTCCACCCAGAAATAACGATAATATCATAACCGTCATTTCTAAGTGTTGCCAAAGTAAAGCAATACATTCAGTTGCCATAATGAAATTACATTTAGAAGTTTCTGATAATATTAAAATTTGTATTTTGACAGTGCTGCCACAGTGGATATTATAAATTGATCTAAAAATAATAGATTTTTTAAAATTAAATCAAAGAAATCACGACACTATCAATAATAATTAAGGTAGAAAGCAATGTACACGTACTCGGTCGTTCATTTTTTTATTAATGTGGGCTCAGAAAATTTCGCAAAAGTTTTATGACAAGTTAGACAAGGCAAGTAAAAATAAAATTTGAAGCATTGCAGACCACACTGACCGTAAATAGGAACATAATCTTATACCTACACTATCAAGGCGTCTTTCAGCCACATTTGAATACGCTACGTCATAAATTTTGTTCACAGGGTCGAAAAATTTACATGAAAGTGTAATATTTCCTTAAAAATGATTAAATTTTGAACTGTAGATGGCCACGTCCACTTTACCCCACCTTTGGACCACTACGTTTCAGACACCTTGCATGTATATAATAATAATTTATTATATAATTGCATAGGTACTCGCTTCTGCCTGCGACTTCGTTCACGTGGAAGTCGTAAGACACCACGATATACTACAAAAACAGCCACATTTTATAAAACTTCCCTCTATACAACGTACGTTTGTAGTTCCCTGTAGTTCCTTGTGAGATTATGCTTTGCGATGATTATCAAAAAGTCACAGGGGCAGACACTAAAGTGCTCAGCGACACGACGCCGCCGCCGTCGCCGCGCCGCTTTTGCGTCGCAAAGCATAGGTGCACTCACAAGAAACTTCACCCCCTATGAGGGTGGCATGGTCATACTGATCAAACCCTCTATAAACTAATAAAGATTAAAAAAAAAAAAAAAAAAAAAACTCCACGCGCTTAAACTGGAAGGGATAAGGAGAATTAGTGGCATACGCAGTTGATTGATTTGAAATATGATATTCTGTTGTTTCAATGATATTTGAAGAACATAACTTTGAACTGATGCTGCAACTCCCTTACGAACTTACAGCACAGGTCGATACCTGTGCTGTAAGTTGGTAAGGAAGTTGCAGCAAACATGATTGTTTGGGGTTGATGATAAACAGGGTCTGGTGATGGAGCAGGAAAGAGAAAGGAGGAAATGTTTGTGTCGGGGGTTTTTTAAATTTAATATGGACTTGTAACTGGAGCACTCGCTGGTTTAGTACATACCTATAAAATGAATTAAAATGTTGTAAGTTCATCAATATTTTATAGTTGTTTAATTATATAATCAATTAGTAGCTCCGGCGTCAGGTCAATCAGGTCGGGATTTGATTATGTAGATGGTTACTGGTCAACAAAACAAGGTGACAGGAGAGCAAAAAAAAAAAAATCTGTTAGGTTAGCATGTTGTTTAATTGTTGTTAATGATATCATCAAATTCAACACAAATCGTGTCGAGTCTCACTGTACCTGGAGGACAGAGAGCTACGAATGCACCACACACATAGGAACAACGAGGTTTCACACTAAATCCAGTTTCCTTTGGTCGTGATTCCATATTGTGACCCAATTCTGGGTATCGTGGGAAGTCAAATGTTTGATCCAACACTGGAACACACAAAAGCACAACAAAATAATTAATCAATAATAATAAAATAATAATAATTAATAATAATAATAATTAATCAATAATAATAATACACGACAGATACGACGTGAAGAAAATTGATATGATGGCAGAAGGTCCAGTCAAAACCACAACGTCTGCAGATCATATGAAAAAATGGCCGGATGACAAGGAGTAAGACGAAGTAAGTATGTGAGGTTTATGGAATATGTGAGGTTCATAAAGTATGTAAGGTTTATGTAAACTACACAGTTGTTAAGGATAAGGTTTACAATTTAATTATAACGGTTAGATGTATTGTATTGTCATGATGTTTTGTGTTGTGTATCTCTTTTTCTGAGAAAAGAAATAGTAAGAAGTTTACTGATTATGTTGTTAAATAATAGAAGTTCAGTAAATATTATTAAGACTTCATATAAAGTGTTTGAAACATTGTGTCTGAGGGCAGACATTGTGTAGGATGGCCGAGTGTGGAATGAATTTTGAGTAAAAGGAAACGTATGCAGAGGTGCGAGTGAAAGGCATATAGGAGTGAAAGAGGGAGAGATAGAAATAAGGTGATGGACGACTGCAGGAACGAGGCACGACGTGTTATTTTGTTTTTTTTAGTTTTATTTTACGTTATTCAAAAATAAAGAGGTTTTCGACCTAACAAGCATTTATTTTCACCACACAATCCCACAATCCCCTGCCACTTTACACCATAGTTCCAGGTGACCAGTCCACTTTAGCAACCCAAACCCATAGTCCGATATCTTTGTTTCCGTGTCTTACAATAGTCCTGCACCAACCGGGGGTTGTCCTTGGCTGCACTTGCATAGTGCGAGCAGGGATAATCGTCGGTTGGTGCCTCATTTCATTAAAAACGTCTAAGGGGCCTCTGCGAGTTGGCTTCGGCCCCTCGTACGCCTTCCAAAGGTCCGGGACCCCAGGGTCCCGAGATATGTTAGATTATTAATAATAATAATTAATCTCTAAAAAAAGAAGAAAAGAAAGAAAGAAAATAATTAATAAGTACTGACTATTGCAAACGCAGGGTGAAAGGGAAATGAATTGAAATTCTGTTGTAAACAAAGGGATTGACGTCATTGGTGATACTGATAGGTATAATATGCAATTGTGTATTGCGAAGTGGTTCAAGGGCATTTGTGCAAGAGTTAACTTTGCTGTTGTTAGGTTTAAATTTATTAACACGTAATTGTTGGATATTGTACTGGCAACACCCAAAGATTCGATATGTCAAAATGGGGGAACAACGGCCTTCTGGATCGGGCGCTCATGACGGTAAGACGTGCTTAGTGGCTGTGTCGGTAAAAAGATAGATTGGCATAGTATTGGTTGGAGATCTACTGTAAATTAAGGTAACCTATTAGTTTTATGGTAAATATCAGAATACTGATGAAATAATGATAATATTATGTGGGAAATAGGAGATTTGATGGTATGGTGTAGAATATTGAATTTTATGTTGGCAAAGAAATATAAATGAATGACAAAATATCTTGGTGTCTTAAATTAATTTCCTTATCCCTGAAATATTGTAAATATGTAGTTTTATTAAACAGTTTTAGATTGTTATATGGGGGTATTGACTTTAAGATTCATTTGGGGATTAGTATCTATTTTGTGGTTAACTAATTATATTCGGAATTAAATTAGTTATCTTAGAGCAAGGATGGTTCTTATTATACTGTATATTCTGTGTCAAAAGTCTCTGATAAAAGTGTAAGCAATTCCTGTTAAGGTTAAATTCTCACGCATTTTTTTTTTGCACTGGTAACGCTGGTAACTACAATTTTTTTAGATTATTAAATAATTTTGTTTATTTTGTGTTAAATCTATTGTTTGTCTTAATTTCTAAGTATAAAGTGTCTCACAGTGTTTGTGATGTGCTTTTATCGTGATTATTCATAATAATCGATATTTAGAAAAATCTTCTACCGCCGCCGGGTCAACGTTTGGATTGCTCGATTGAATTCACCGAACCCGGGGAGTATTTTGTTTTATATTATTCATTATTTTAGTTATATTTACACACTATATACACTGCTCAGATTTACGAACTACGTCCAGTACACACGGGCACCAGTTATGTCTCATCTAGCTTAAAAAATTGTGAAAGCAAAATTTGCGACGATAACACTTGCCACAGGCATAAACATACACTACAAACTTGATGTCACACAAATTGCTATATATTATTGTTTAAAACCAATTGCATTGTTGAAATGATGAAACTTTATTAAATACCTCTACTATATAATTTTTACTAAGAATGGAGTCGCACTTGGAGTCTGCGAACGGGCTTTGGAACGAAGCATACTAGGTGTCAAACTCACAGACCGCACTAGGAACTCTATACTTCGTTCCAAAACACAAATAGCGAACGCTGGCCTTACAGTTGCTGGACTAAAATGGAACTGGGTTGGCCACATCTGTCGCATGTCATAGCAGCAGTACGCAAAAATCACCACTCAGTGGATCCCAAATGGCAGGAAACAATTACGCGGCAGGCCCAGAAAGAGATGGCGGGTTGAGCTGGACACCTTAAAGGATTGGCCCGCAATCACAGTAGTCCAGAAAATAGGGAAGGGAGGCCTTTGCCCTGCAGTGGGAAAACACAGGCTTATAATAATAATAAGAATGGTAAGGAGTTGAGATTAGAATCTCATGTCCTTACTATTCCCTGCCGGGGGTTCGAAGAAAACCGATAGGGACATCGCGGCCCCCGGCAACAGGGCAACCGAAGGAACACGGGTGGGTTTTAGTCAGTAAGAGTCTGACACGCCCTCCCGCTCCACCCAGAGCGGGAGAAGTTATTTGATAATTTCCCACCAAAAAAAAAAAAATGTCCTTACTATTCAGTAGAAATTACCTAGTTCAACAATTATAATCTTAAATAATTATTAACTTAAATGGTCATAATTATAGGTCTTTAAGTAAACAGTAATAAAATAAACAGCTTCCTACTTTCTTATACTTCCATATTTTCATAATCTTATGTTATATTTTAATTTTAGGCAATGTATATAGTGTGTTTAAAAAAATATTTTTAAGGCAAAAATACTAAAAAATCAGATAAAAATGATAACTATAATGAATTACCTTGACAGGTATCAGGCAAGCACGTGCAGTACGGTATGTGGTTTTTGACGATACACTCCGCATAGTTGCCGCAAGCCGTGGGGCATGGGTCGATGCACCTATTGTTGATGCACGCCTTGTCTGCGTTGCACTGAAAGTCGAGATTACACTCCAGTCTGCATCTCGGCGGAGAGCTGCTGTAATTCGGAAGACAAGTGCAGCGTGCGTTGCCATTGAACTCTTGGCATTGGGAATATGGACCACATAGTGATGATGTGCACGGATTTACTACTGCTCTTTGCGTCGGAATTGATAGTGGCACTGAAAAATATTGAATATTTAGTAAAAAAATAAATATATAAAGTTGATAACAAGTGTGAAATTATTAGGAATGTAATGAGGGTTACAGTTAAGAAACGTGCCGCCTCGATAGGGGGTGGGAGGTAGGGGAGGGGGTGATGGTTGAAGGGTTAGTAAACCCCACACTCTCCCCCCGCCGGAGATACATAAATATTTTTTTAACGATTTTTTAGTAAGATATAAATTTCATTGAAAATGTTAATAAATGAAATGTAGAGCCCTAAGTCTCAAGTTCGCTAAGCTGGCTCTTGCATCCGTAAATAAGTTTCTCTAAAACTAGGCGTTTGCTAGTTGCGACATTTTGCATCATGAAGACATCTACAAAGGCGGGCACGCCACAATTGCGGCGATGAGTCTTTGAGGAGTGGCTAGAGAGGCGCCACGGCGTCCTCACGTTCCGCCTGACGCAGGTCCTTACCGGACACGATTGCTTCGGGAGGCTCCTGTTCCGGATAACGCGGGAGGAAACGCCCAGGTCTCATCATTGTGTGAATCGCCCGGAGGACACGGTGGAGGTCTGTTCGGCTTGGGTGGAGCATTGCTGTGTCCTCATGGAGGCCATCGGCAGCGGTGATCTCTCGCGTCCGGCCCTGATCCAGGCCATGGTATGGCGCGAGAAGGCATGGAAGGCCGTCACCTCCTTCTGTGAAGCAGTAATGCTCGCGAAGGAGGAGGCGGAACGCGTGAGCGAGACGCAAATTTCGCGCCCCCACGCCCTTAACCGCCGCAGGAGACACCCTGGGCGTCGGGAATCGCAGGCCGATTTCCGGCCACAATAGGCGTGGGCTTGCGGACAGTGAGCAATGGGTAGCTCGCCGTACGATAAAGACTAGACCCGGGTCGACGGCGCTTTGTGTTCCACGCGCGCCTCAATGAGATGTCAGCAGAATTGAAGGGGTCCGCTAGGGCCAATGCCTGTCGGGGTTGCGGGTTTGTCCGAAAGGGTTACCGTGACCCCTGGCAACATACAAGCAACGCGGCAGGAACATGGGTGGGTTTTAGACAGTAAGAGTCTGACACGCCCTCCCGCTCCGCCCAGAGCGGGGGAGAAGTATTTGATAAAATACCCAAAAAAAAAAAACATCTACAAAGGCAACACTAAAAGTTTTTAGAACTGACTGGTTAGAAAAAAATCCAATGAAAAATTAATTTAAATTCGTGTTTAGAACTCTTGATTAACCTGACAATGTAGGTACTACGTTGAATTTATCTGTCATTATATTCATATAAATTGGCAGCAACTTATGCTACGTTCAAGTTTTTTATTTTCTAAAAACTTTCAGTTTGTCTTACGTATACGCCAAAGGTTCTCACGCGCGGTCCATAAAGTACAGTGGAGCTTGAGTGGAGCCAACACTTACGTTCCTAACCTAAAAAATAATACAATTTCTTTGTTTTGTTTAAAGAATCTCCGGCAAAAAAAATGTTGTGGAGGGTTCAAGAGACCCTCTAGAACCGTCACATATCCTCACATTCTTTCTAGCGAGGCGGCACGTTTCTAAACCCAACCCGTAATGAGTACTTACTACAATTAGTAAATGGATCACCGGTGAATCCATCCTGACATGAACATATAGGGTTGTGAGCAATTACTGTGCAGTTTGCATTTCTAGCACATTTATAAACACATGGGTCTACACATTTGCGATTTATGCAGGCTTTGTCACTAGCGCATTCACTGTTTATTGTACATGCCCGTCGACAGTTGGGTGGTAAGCCTATAAAATCTCTCTGGCAACGACATACTGCATTTGCGTATATATCATTGTACCAGCTTTCTCTGCACTCACTGTGAGGACCGCACGGTGATGGCGAACAAGCTGACTTCGGCGGGCCTGCAAAAATATAAAAATAAATAAAGAGGTGTCGTGGGTTACCCGGTTGGAACGAAATTCCTTTCGTTGCGAGTTAAATAACAGACATAATGAAATAAATTAAAAGTAAAAATGAAAAAAAAAAAAAACAACAAAATTTCATCCACATCACTGCTGACGAGTTGACAAGTATTGCCTCGTTGACTGGCAATGCTTCTTTGGCCGAAAAATAAGCCAGTCAAGTGACGCTGGCAGAATAGTCGACATCGGCTCAGTTGCCAAAGAAGAAAAAAAAAAAAAATCAGTCAAGGGTCTTTGTCGTTGACGAAACATATACCTAATTATATACATGGCGCACACTATGTGACATGCGACTGCGACAACTCGGCGACTAGACGCATCGACCAAAACGTTTCATATACAACGTGTTCCTTTTGATGGCCCATATGACTCTAAGGTTCTACGCTATAAATAAAAATTATACAAAAAGTCTTAGACCAAAAATACTTTGTTCGGATAATAACATAATACTAGTCTCTCGATGTGTATATCTAAGTTTCATTGACAAGTAAATAATTGTCATTCAGACCAATCATTCATAAAATCTGACTACATCACTACAATAAGCTAAGAAAATGCGACAGAAATATATTTATTAATAATGGACAAAAATAGTCATCGTTTTTTTTATATTAAGAATCGTAAAGATGTTTTATGTAAAATAATCGTAAATTTGTCGAATAACTTAGAATGAAAAATCATAACGAAAAAAATTAATACATAAATCAGTTGATTCTTTGAGATGGTCTCATTATACCTTAAAGTTATGGGATATCAAAAACAACACGTTGTACCTACGTGTATTTCGCTCGGAGCTCCACACACTTGGCACCAAGTTGCAAAGTCGCAACGACTAGACGCACAGTGCTCGCGCACACCCGACGCAAGTCAGATACGCTTCACTTTCACATGATAATCACCAAGGCAAGTGCAACTAGAGGCTCAATATTCACTCACATGATGAACAATATGATCGTCTCTCTCGAATATTCAAAGAAAATGATCGCTTCCTGCACGACGCCCATCGTGCCTACTAGACGCAGACGCAAACTAAAGCTCTGCGTTTAGTCGCAGCAACAAGATGCAGAAGCAAACGACAACTCTGCGTCTTGTTGCAGCGTCTAGATGCAGCGACAAGACGCACAGTTTGTGCTGACACTTACCCGGTTTCTGAATTGAAAATAAGAAGTTGAGAACCTGTCAAACTCAACTCTAACAAGTTTTCAACTTCAATCAATCTGCCTAGCCTTTTCCCAACTATGTTGGGGTCAGCTTCCAGTCTAACTGGATGCAGCTGAATATCAGTATTTTACATGGAGCGACTACATATCTTATCTCCACAACTCAGTAACTGGGTCATACGATACCCCTTGGTAAGACTGGTTGTCAGACTTTCGGGCTTCTGACGACCCGTAACGACTGTCAAAGATTCACGAATGACAGCCGAGACCAACGGCTTAACGTGCTTTCCGAGGCATGGAGGAGTCTCGGTACCTATGTAAAGATGGTCACCCATCCATGGACCAGTCAACCATCTACGGGACAACAAGTTAACACACGTTTACATTAATAAGTTTTCAACTTCAAGTTCTCAATTCAAAAACCGACTGATAATTTCCTCCTAGATATGACATCCCCGCGGGTTTCGTGGCCACTTTCTAAAAGTTTCTCATCTCTCTAAGTTAGATTTGTTCTCAAATGTTATGTGTGAACGACTTCATGAAAAAGTCATTCAGTGAACAAATCTAACACAGGTGTATAAATGATCCTGCCGGGGGTTCGAAGAAAACCGATAGGGAAATCGTGGCCCCCGGCAACAGGGCAATCGAAGGAACACGGGTGGGTTTTAGTCAGTAAGAGTCTGACACGCCCTCCCGCTCCGCCCAGAGCGGGAGAAGTTATTGGATAATTTCCCAACCAAAAAAAAAAAGATGTATAAATGATTCAAATTCTGTAAAAACATATTTTTTATAGTCGCAAATCATATTTTGATCAAGATAACACTGACCTGCAAATTGCATAAAAACTTATGAAAATTTGAATTTCGCGGGCTACCACTGCGGATCCTCCTATTGCCCAGTATATTTTAACACATAACAATGCATATAAAATGTTCTCAACCTGTCAACTCGTTCCAATTTGTAGTTGTTAACAAAGATTTAAATCGTAAGATTCGCCTACCGCGTCAAAAAATTTGGTTTATGTTTTGTTTTGACACCTCTGACACACACGTGTCTCAGACACTTAATTTGATTATCATGGAAACGACATTATTATTGTGTGAGGTCACTCTTCTCAGTATGGACCAGTACGGTGAGGGCACATCTAACGATTTAAATATTTGGTTGTCAATTAATGTTAATAGTTGTTTATTTTTAAGTGAAATCCTTGAGTAGGTACCGGCTTACCCAAATAAAGAAAAGGACTTAAGAATGCGGCGACGCATGAATTGTCCATACAAACGTAATACATAAATAATTTGCAATTTGACCATATTTCCACCATATTATGTTGATATTCGGATTGAGACAGTATTTATCTAGGCTCCTAGGTCTTTTTATTTCCAAAAACTTACCTTGAAATGAAGTGTAAGCGAATTGCATTTCGTACATTTTTACAGCGTAAATGACATGTTTTCATATTGTTTTTTCTATCTATAATCTTATTATTCTATTTATTATCTATAATCAACAATATTTGTAATATTGTTTCCGCAGCAGCATAGTTTATGTTATCAAGTTACAAATTATCGAAAAAAAAAATATGGAAAAATATGAAAGCTTTATTCATAATTTTTTGTATTACGGAACTCATCCAAATTTATCATAAATTTTCGAAAGCTAGTAGTACTATCACGTCAAGCAATTATTGTTAATGTGTGCGTGGTAGTATTGCTCACTGTAGGTGTATATCGCTCCGACACGCACTCACACTAGCGCAACGTGCTTGGAATTGAATTTTGCAAACATCTCGATTTGTAGCTGCGAGCCATGTCGCCGGCCTCTTAAAAGATTTTTAAACTAGTAAACTAGATTATACCGAAAGATCCAGAAGTTTATAACAAGATTCATAGCATTGCTTGAGTAATATAAATATTTCTGTATAGAGTGACTGGTAATTAGTGACCAATACTTAAACACGTGACTTTACTCATCATTATGAACAACTTTTGCTATGGGACCAAACATGAAATCGCGAAAAAAAAAGGTGTTTAGTACATTCATGTTCGCAAAAGTCGTCAAAATGTAGGGAATAGCTGATTTTTTCTATGTATAAAAATACTTATACGGCAAAAATACTAGCACAACTTAGATAAAAATGATAACTATGATTAAATTACCATGACAGATATCAGCATGCACGACAGGACACTCTGGATAGCATTTCGGCGGAGATCTGACGTAATTCGGAAGACAAATGTGGCGTACTTTGCCATTGAAGTAATCGTGCCAATGCCAAAAATTCATTCCACATGGTGATGGTTTGCATGGGTCATCAAATGTTACTTCAAATAGTTCTCTCGGAAATTGCACTGAAAAATATTAAATACTTAGTATAAGAAATATAGAGTTGTAGACAAGTATGAAATTATTTGGAATGTATTGAGTACCTACTTACTGGGTACACAATTTTATTTAAGTTTTTTAAGATAATTAGAGATGGGCCGAATGTGGTTTGAACCGAATCCGAACTTCGGCCGAACTTCGGTTCAATTTCACGCGCTTTCGCGAGAGCGACACGTCGTGACTTGTTTACGCATTTACTTCAATTATTGTTAGATGTACCCCGCCCGCACACCGCGCTTCCACCGCGTGGCCTAATAAGAAGAACAGATTTTCAAGACTAATAAGAACTGATTTAATTTAAGGTTTACATTTACAATGTTCCTAACTAAAATAAATAACCATGAGTGAGTAAAAGACATAATTTTATTTTACAGTAATTCTATTCTAATTCTATTTACAGTCAAAATAGTGCAAGTAGGTATTATTTTTCTTGTGCCGAATGTTCGGTATCTGAACCGAATTTCGGCCGAATGCCGAAGTTCGGTTCAAGCTGCCGAAATTCGGTTGAACAAAATCAAAATCAAAATATTTTATTTCACATAAACCTACAAAGGCACTTATGAAACGTCAGAAGCTAGGTGCACGGTTCCAATTGGTCACTTCCTATGGAGAAGAGCCGGCAAGAAACTCTACGGTTACTCTTTTCAAAATAAATTGTTTCTACAATGTTTTCAAATTACAGTGTTAATAGGTATGGGAGGACAGTGTAGGCCTATCAACAAGTACCAGGTACTTAGTAAAATAAAAATGTTACACAAGTTTACAGCCTACAACGTTCTCACATTCACAAAATCTAAAAGAAAAGAAAATAATCTACATAAAAGATACACAAAATAATAAAAATAAGAACCTATTTAAACCAAATGACATGATTGCCACTACAGCTGTAACAAATCGAATTTGATTAAAAAAAGTATAGCAAAGTACACAAACCTAGCTGTGGCTACATCAGTTAACCGAACCGAATGTGAACCGAATTTCGGCCCATCCCTGAAGATAATCTATATATTTATATAAAAGGAGAAACTGACTGACATACCAACGCAGAGCTACTGGGACAAAACTACTGGGACTAGGAACGTAAAATTTTGCACACAGCTTCCTTTGATAAAGTAGGGGAGCACTAAGAAGGGGTTTTTTAAAATTCCACCTTTAAGGGGGCGAAAAGGGGGAATTTCGTTTGTTTGAAAAATCTTATTCCTTGAGTACATAACATAACATCACGCCTTGTTTCCCCGAAAGGTTGGGCAGAGGTGTACCTGTAGTAGATACACCCACATTTCGCCAGTTATGTTTAAGTCCCATGTAATAGGGGGCGAGCCTATTGCCATCAACCGGGCACAAATCCAGACTCCGGGCTGCTACTGAGAAATTCCAGATAGAAAAACCCAATAACACTTTGCCCGACCCGGGAATCGAACCCAGGACCTCATGCTCAGCAGTAGCGCTTGCGACCACTAGACCAACGAGGCAGTATTCCTTGAGTAATAAACTTGAAACTTGACGCAAAAAGTACTAGACTTGCATGAATTCAAGATAATATCCCTCCGTATCAAAACGTCTTAAAAGGAAATGGTTCTACTAGCAAAACGACCCATAGTCAAAACTACACTTTAGCAAAATGTCCTATTAGCAAATTGTCCTATGAGCAAATGGTCTTAAAAACAAAAGAATGGAAATGGTACAGTCATACAACACTTTCAATCATTAGACGTTGGGCACAATTTCTGAGTAGTAACCTAACAAAAAGTACTAAATTCACGATAGTATTCAATCATTATGTAATGCTACTAATAGGATTTGGATGAGGCAGGCATATAGTTTATATAACCTGGATTAACACAGAGGACACTTTGTATCCCGGTAGTACGTTTCCATGGGATAATTTCCGACTTCCACACGAGCTAAGCCGCGGGAAAATGCTAGTATTTTTATAATTTAAAAACTTACAGACTTAAGACTTAACATAATAATACGTATGTACAGTAAGCGTTCAAAAGTTCATAGGCACGCTAAGAGTCGTATTGCTGTGAACACGCGGTATAATCCGTACATGTGTATGTGTAAGCAGTCAGACGTCTGTGGTGTGTGTACCGTACACACACCATAAAGAACGCAGTTTTGCACTACACACTGTCGTATCGTCGCGGTTCGCGGGTGCCGCACTATATGTAACAAAAATATATTTCCATCACTTTCGTTAGACACGGTAACACATAAGCGTGACCGTGGCCAGTTTATGGCATTGCTAAAATTTGAAAGTAAATTATATGTGCAGATAGCAGAAGGCGTTAAGTGTTGGTCTTATATTCAAGATGGCTAAGGTTCTAATGTCGTAAATCACAGCGTTGTTTTTGCAAATATTATTATTTTTGTTTGCAATAATAATATTAAAGTATAGTTAACGAACTGCTACAATTATTTATCATTACTTCAGCTGAATAAGATGTGAAATAGATGTCTAGAAACTTAGAAGCAATTTGTATTATTTTGACATATTTAAATTTTGAAATGTTTTAAATTTTAAATGGATTTTTTTCACCATAAATATAAAGCTTTGATCATGGTCGAAGTAATTAAGCAATAAATAAGAATATTAGACTACTTAAAATGTAAAAAAAACTACTGACAAAATAGGTAATTTTAAGGTTAAGTATAGGCAGTTTGTTTACATTAATTATTTTACATTTTATTTGGCTTTAGTAAATATTGGTTGGTATTGAGGTTATAGCTTAAGTATTCATTTTCTTTACGAAAAGAATATTGAAACTAAACCTTAAATTTTAATCCTACAATAATAATATTACTAATAACCGAAAATGTTTAATATTACAAAAATAATATTAAACATTTTCGGTCTATCTGTAAGAAATACGACAAACACCATATTGAAACGTGCTTAAAAAATTCGTTACCATAAATTCGGTTAATATTTTAAGGTCAAAAACGGTTTTCTAGCTGGTCTTCAGTGATGCAAGCCTTCAGAGTGCACGGCGAACGGTTCATAATGACGTGTTTTTAATAATTTAGCAAAATATCTCGTTGGTATGAAAACATTTGTTTCATATTCATTCACCATTTGACGTCGCTGCTACTCGATAATGAGCCCCTTCCTCATTTATCTCTTAACCCTTACAGTATTTCTCTAGAACAAAGAATAACATTGTATTTATTACACATAATACCTAATTATTTATTATTCACTAATCGAATTAAACCTCATAATGAATTTAAAACTTTAAAGGCATCTTCTGTCTCAACAATACCTCTGTTCTATCAACAATACCCTTGATTAAGATTTATGTTCAGTAAAATAAGAAATATTTAAATGATAACACTCACACTTAGTCCGGTTTCAAAAGATATTTGTGTAAATAACATTCACTTTTACGCAGCGCAATAATATTCTCTGATCTGATCTGATCTCCCTTCGATATTTATGCCTGCTTTTTGAAAATAATAACCACAACACTGCGCTAAATACTCGTCACCAACATTATCCACGAACCAACAAAGTTCCATTATGTGAATACTCGTAACGAACTGCATCTACCCCACAGAAATCGAAATAATTTAGTTAGTTTTCTGTGAGTACCTGCTAAACTTTAATATTTTTGTGAACAAGACGAATGAAACAAAAAACGGATGATTATCGAACTAGTCATTGGTTGCAGACAAAGTGAGTGTGTGTGTGTAATGTGCGTGTCTACAGTATTGTAACAACTTAAAGAAGAAGGTCGTAAGTCAAACCGAAGCGTCAGTCTATTGCTTTGTGAGATTGCTTATGGACTTTTGGTCGGTACTGTACTACAATACTATAGACACGCACAGTACACACACACACACTCACTTTGTCTGCAACCAATGACTTGTTCGATAATCATCATTCGTTTTTTGTTTCATTCGTCTTGTTCACATAAATATTAAAGTTTAGCAGGTAGACCACAGAAAACTAAGTAAATTATTTCGATTCCTGTGGGGTAGATGCAGTTTGTTACGAGTATTCAATTAATAGAACTTTGTTGGTTCGTGGATAATATTGTTGACGAGTATTTAGCGCAGTGTTGTGATTATTATTTTCAAAAAGCAGGCATAAAATATATTGAAGAGATCAGATCAGATCAGAGAATATTATTGCGCTGCGTAAAAGTGAAGTGAATATCTAATGAAACCGGACTAAGTGTGAGTGTTATCATTTATATATTTCATATTTTACTAAACATAAATCTTAATCAAGGGTATTGTTGATAGAACAGAGGTATTGTTGAGACAGAAGATGCCTTTAAAATTTTAAATTCATTATGAGGTTTAATTCGATTAGTGAATAATAAATAATTAGGTATTATGTGTAATAAAAACAATGTTTTTCTTTGTTCTAGAGAAATACTGTGAGGGTTAAGAGATATGAGGAAGGGGCTTATTATCGAGTAGCAGCGACGTCAAATGGTGAATGAATATGAAACAAATGGTTTCATACCAACGAGATATTTTGCTGAATTATTAAAAACACGTCATTATGAACCGTTCGCCATGCACTCTGAAGGCTTGCATCACTGAAGACCAGCTAGAAAACCGTTTTTGACTTTAAAATATTGATCATACCAACTTAATAAACAACAGATTCGTTATTGCATGAATTTATGGTAACGATTTTTTTAAGCACGTTTCAAAATAGTGTTTGTCGTATTTCAATGTTTAATATTATTTTAGTAATATTATTATTTTAGGATTAAAATTTGAGGTTTAGTTTCAATCTTCTTTTCGTAAAGAAAATGAATACTTAAGCTATAACCTCAATACCAACCAATATTTACTAAAGCCAAATAAAATTTAAAATAATTAATGTAAACGAAACTGCTTATACTTAACCTTAAAAACAAATATTTTGTCAGTAGTTTTTTTTACATTTTAAGTAGTCTAATATTCTTATTTATTGCTTAATTACTTCGACCATGATCAAAGCTTTATATTTATGGTGAAAAAAATCCATTTAAAATTTAAAACTTTTCAAAATTTAAATATGTCAAAATAATACAATCAATTTCACATCTTATTCAGCTGAAGTAATGATAAATAATTGTAGCAGTTTGTTAACTATACTAAAGTAAAATAAATATAACGAATTAATATTTTTTTATTTTATTATCACATATCATATCACGCATTTTTTATTCTAAACCCTTTATTGCAATAACAACATTAATAAAAAGGCAGCAATATTAAAAAAATATTATTATTTTAAACAAAAATAATAATATTTGCAAAAACAGCATTGTGATTTACAAGATTAGAACCTTAGCCATCTAGAATCTAAGACCAACGCTTCACGCCTTCTGCTATCTGCACATATGATTTACTTTCGAATTTTAGCAATGCGATACACTGGCCAAGGTCACGTGTATGATGTGAAAGTGATGGAAATATAAGTGCGGCGCTCGCGAACCGTGACGATACGACAGTGTGTAGTGCAAAACTGCGTTCTCTGTGGTGTGTGTAAGGCACTCGCACCACAGACGTCCGACTGTTTACACATACAAATGTACGGACTACACTGCGTGTTCACAGCAATATGACTCTTAGCGTGCTTATGCACTTTTGAGCGCTTACTGTACAAGTATATAAAAAGGCAGGGAAGATAATCATAGGACATTAAAAAAATCGTCCACATCGATGTCAACAGGAAAAGTGTCCAAAAGGCTGGCAGCATTACCACGTTGTATGGCAATGCTGATTCTTTGGCCAAAAAATAGGCCTGCCCTCTGGTCACGTGAAGAGTAGCCCAACCGCCTGGCGATGTCTCAAAAAACTAAGCGGGCGCTGAGATTCCATGGCCCTTGTTCTTCAACCAAATTAGCACCAAGGCAAATAAAACTAGAGGCTCAATATTCAATCACAAGATGAACAACACGATCGTCGTTCTAAAACAATCCAAGAAAATTATTGGTTATTGCACGACGGTTGTCGTGACGAAAAGCCGCAGATGCAAATGACAAGTCTGCGTCTTGTTGCAGCGTCTAGAATTAAAAGAGAATTAAACGCATGGCCCTTTAAATTCGTTTTTTATTACTTTAACACCCAGTTACACAAAGACAAACATAAATGCCCCATTAAGTAATGGATCATTAAAGCAAATGATTTTACTAATTTCATCAAAGAACCGTTAAAATCGAGTCTAAAGTTGCTTTCTGCAACAATTTAAAAAAAGTTAATGTAAGATCTGTATTTAAGAGGAGGCTCCCTAAATTGTATGTTAATTTGCATTAATATTCTGAAACATACAATTAAAATGGAACTTTAGTATATGATTTATTGGATCTTTTTCTTTCCATGTACAAGATAGTTACGTAATAGTAACATTTTCGCTCGATTAATTTTTTATTAGAAAATTATGTCTTTTTTTAAAGAATATTTAGATACAATTAAGATTACTCGGCTTTATGTTTAAAATAAGTATTCACAGTAAGAAAATATAATTTATAATCCAGCCACAAGATAGTTTTTCTCTAGATCACTCATTATTATTTTAGTTATAAACGAAATAAGAATTGAGACTTACGCCATTTAGTGTTAAGAGTGGTCTTAATGACAGATTTAAAAGTTAAAGCTGCAACTGGCTGATATAAAAAAGAAAAACCTGTATTTGGCCAAAGATTCGAGCTTGGAAAATTGTGGAGATCTTCAATATTTTTTTAGACTCACCTCCAGGCAATTCGTCTCTAACTTTTTTTTCCTCTTCTTGATATTCATATTCTGCATCTTCATAATCTGGCTGTTTCACTTTAGTAATATTCCTTTTCACTGTCACATGGGATTCTATTACTTCTAAATCACTATCATATTCAAGCGTACTTGGATAAACAAAGTTTGACGTTATCGTCAATGTATTTAGTGAAAATATTATAAAACAAAATAAATTGAGCTTCATGACTGTTTCACTAAAGATTGTCTCCTCGAATGACTAAAAATTCTAAATTGGTGTGATTTTTTTAAAGTCTGCACAAAAGTTGCGTAACCTGTTTAGAAGATCAAGTTTATTCGACATTGGTGCCGATTCTCTTGTACACCGAACTAAACTAACTAAACTATCACTAAAATTCCTTACTTTTGACTATGAGAATCTTAAAGCTATTCTGCAAAATAAATTCTCTAAATTTAAAAATAATTTTGACACATCTAAATCGAATTTGACAATCGTGACTCCACACGTGATACCTAACCACGTGGATCTTTTTAGAGCCGGGGAGGCGCGCAGGGGGGGGAGCAGCCTCGTCGTGTTTTATATGGAATTTTTCACTTTTTGTATGGAAAATAAGAAAAATTATTACCTACATGTAGAGTATAAGGGGTTTAAGGGTTTTATAAAGGGGGTCGAAATTTTCATTATTTTTGCGATTGGACACACCGTTTTCGAGATATAAGCAAAAGAAAAAAAAAAGATTCAGTACTGTTTTTGCATTTGAAGTCGAGGTGTTGGTGTGAATTTATAGTTCATGACAACCAATTTTATTCCACACGTTTTTAGTCGCGATTAAAAATAGTCAGATTTAGTTAGAAAATCTAAATTTTAGGTGAAAAACGTCAAATTCAGAATAGCAAAATTGCCACTTTCACTAAACTAATATCTCGTTGCCATCTTAGTGCTGTCAAACTAAAATATAGTTAAGTTGTGTCACTTTAGTCTATTTCAGAATGGGAAATCGTCGTTTGACAGGAATAAACTAAATTTTGGTGATTTTTAGTTTAGTTTAGAGGCATTTGTGACAAGAGAATCGGCACCATTATCTTCGTATTTTTGACTAATAATCGTGCATAAAATTCTACATTTGGCAGAACTGACGCTCGGGAGACGAGTGAAAAACAAGAAAAACTATTATTATTATTCGGCATTTAAATGCCAAATAATAATAATAGTTTTTCTTGCTTTTATCTTTACCCTTTCTCTGCGCACATTTTAGGGACACTGAACAACACAGCATAGATTTACCATCTTGAATTTCACTTTCGGTGAAATTACTCGCACATATTTGAGTAACACTCAGCTCATCTATCACGTCGATTTGATTTTGGACAAATGTTAAAAACTCATGAATGATTATTAATTATTGATCGCGCCATAATTAGTTCGCGTAAGCGCACAACATGCGCGCGTCGCTCGTCTGCGGTGGCTACGACCGAACAATTATAGTTATCATTTTTAATCGACTTCCAAAAAGGAGGAGGTTATATGTTCGTCGCGAATGCTTGCATTTTCTTTTTTTTTTATCTGAGTTGTGCTAGTATTTTTGCCTTAAAATTATTTTTTATACATAGAAATACATAACATAGCCGTCTTCGATTGTATTACAGTGGTGGATCCAGGATTGTCGTTTGGGAGGGGCTTGAACCCGCTGAGGATAGGTTTTACCGAAGTAAATACTAATAAAAAAGGTGGCAAAAAACGAAAATACAAAACCCAAGACACCGACTTCCGAAATTAAAGTTATTTTTCATTTCGCAGTGTTTTTTTTTGAAGTCGGTTGTTTTTTTTTGTAAAAAGTTTTTATTTTTCACTTTTTAGTTGTGGTACCTACCCCACACACATTCGAATACCACTACCTGCTACTAGTGACAGGAACTTATCATATCATCTACGTACTAAGTGGGAAAAAAATACGTATTTTGTAGCTAACTCAAAAACTACCCAAGCAAAGTTAATAAAATTTATATGGGACCAATTTGAGAGTATACCCTTTCAAACAAAAAAATATTTTTTAAAATCGGTTCACAAATGACGGAGAAATCGGTGGACATAAATAAAAAATAAAAAACAAACATACGCTATGAACATATAACCTCCTCCTTTTCGGAAGTCGGTCAAAAAAGCACACAACATTTTACAAGCCTCCTCCAATTTTTTTTTCACAAATTCCTCAATGACTTCGTTAGGTTATAGACTACCAGAGATATCTTGTTGAATATATATGGCGGCCAAACCTGACAGCGTGAGCGACAGAATGAGTAGCGTGCAGATTCTAAATTCGAAACGTAAGCAAAACATCTTAAAGGAAAAATAAATAAAAACATAATACCCATTATCAGCTATTTGCGCCCGACGGGTCCAATATAATAACGGGTTCAGAATGTTGATTGGGCTGCCCCGTTTCTGCAGTGAATCAGGTATGTTCGCACAAGCAAACGACAAAGGCTTCCATGCCATCGTCAGACAGAAATCTGCCTCTTTGCTCTGCAGAGTGCGGATAGCTCCAAATTCATCCTGAAGAAAAAAAAAAAATAAAAAAAAAATGAAAAATCTGTATGCCTATTCTAATAATAATATGAGTCCATGTTACTCGAAATAAATGATTTGAATTTTGTATTTGATAGCGGGGAGGTACGATTCTCCATTGTTAGGTGATGTTGTTCGAAGGTGTATTTCAAACAACAGCCTTGTTTCCAAATAGATTATAAGTTTATTACTTACATAGATATAAGTTATCTTTTTGTTTACTAAGCCATATGGATGTTGCTTATCCGAATTAAAGTTATTTTTAAAATTCATTGATGACAATTGTTTGTCAAGGAAAAACTCAAACGCTTTTTGGGGGGGGGAGGGGGAGAGCTTGAGAGATATATTTATACTATTCAAACAATGCTATGAATCATGTTATAAACGTCTCGATCTCTTGGTCTAATCGAGTTTACTAGTTCAAAATCTTTTAAGTCCTTTTCGCTTAAAAATAACCAGTCAATCAATCATTAACATTAATTGATAACCAAATATTTAAATTGTTAGATTTGCCCTCACAGTACCGAGTAGCACGAAAAATGGTTCATACTGAGAAGAGTGACCTCACACAATAATAATGCCGTTTCCATGATAATCAAGTTAAGTTTCTGAGACAATGTGTATGTCAGAGGTATCAAAACAACATTATAAATATAAAAATATAATTTATTATTATATCGGTTGAAATATTGCGGCCATTGGGTAAAGTTTAACAATAACATTCAACCAGTTAATTAAAATAACCTTTTGGACTCATCTCCAAGGTTGACCATTTCAGAAATACCAAAGTTGAACTATTGTAGTTTGCAACTTGGATTAAGATTAAAGGAGAGACTAGATGCGACATTTGTGTCTCTGTGCGTGATCCTATTACGAAAATATTAATACGTTCCTCCCACTAGCCAGCAGTTAACTACCGACCACCTGCGTTCGCAACGACAGATGTGAGAATCGAGACCAAAATATTAGAAACCCACCCTCGCAGTTGTGACTCACTTGCCACTGTACTATTGAATGTAAGCAGATTTACACGAAGTCAGTGCACTGGCGCTAGTTGTACAGACTTGCTTGCGCTGGCCTTACCGGTATTATTTACATAAAGACAGTCATTTCTATTTTTTTCTTGCGGTTGCACGTTCATCTCAATAACCAAATTGCATTGCATTTTAGTTTGTGTAGAATAAACAAGTTTTCTTTCTAAAATTAATTCCGGACAAATCTGGCTGTTGAAAAAGAAACGTCTTAAGAACGCAACTGCGTTATTACGAGACGAGTTAATAAAACAAACACTTGTGCACTTTAAGGAGATACGCCAACGATTTAAAAGTGCCGTTTTGAGTTTGATCTATGAATGAGCATATTTCTAGAATACAAAATATAGTCGATGAGACGAGTGTCAGTTCTGCCAAATGTAGAATTTTATATAAGATTTATTAGTTTTTTTTTAGCAATTCTAAACTAGCTGATCCGACAGATGTTGTAATCCAATAGAAAAAAACGACGATCAATATATCCCGAAATTTAAAATTCAACTGACCTATTTCAGAGAGAAAAAATCATTAAAAAAATTGTAAAGGTTTTATGTGCTGTTTTAGTTCGTGAGATTCGTATTTGCATTGAAATAAAAGCTATTATCATCCCGCGAATGAGAAAATTTAAATTGGTTGACAACAATTTGTGTTTGTTTACCTATTTTGGCGGGTTTGCGCATGTGATGGCTTGACTATTAATAAATAGACACGGCAACGTTTTTAATGAAGAATTTTTTGAAAAATGTGACCTGTATTAAAAAGTGGTTCAATTGATTCGGCTCGTTATTCTGATCAAACTATTTTCAGGTCTTGCGCATTTAACGTTACATGTTGTAGAGCCATCTAGTATGGTGGCAAGTTTCAAGTGTCAACGTTTTTGTTTTTAATACAGAGCCATGGCTTGGCAATTGAGTTTTTCGGACCTAACGCTTTTTCGTTACGGGACTATTTTTACTAGTTTATTCCTATCGCACCAAGAATAGCCTAATCAGTCCAGTCATTCTCAAGTGATGCTCTTACCAACAAGCAGCATTTCATTTTTATTTATATAGACATAGGTGATGTCACTTTAAGGTGCAGAGTTTATTCAAAACTTTGCTCTTTAAAAACGAGCAAAGTTTAAAAGTCACATCATCAATTCAGAATTTAAGTCATTCGAGGAGACAATCTTTAGTGAAACAGTCATGAAGCTCAGTTTGTTTTGTTTTATAATATTTTCACTAAATACATTGACGATAACGTCAAACTTCGTTTATCCGAGTGCGCCAAGTTATGATGATTGGGTTTGTGAATTTATTGATGATAATGATATAGACGTAATTGAAGCCGATGCGACAGTGAAAGGAAATACTACTGAAGTGAAAGAGCCAGATTTTGAGGAACAAGAAGAAGAGGACGAGGAAGACTATGATATTCGAGTCAAGTTTCCAAAAGATGACTTGACTAAGACTGAAGGTGAGTCTACAAAATATAGTAAAATATAATGATTATGTGTTAGATATTATGAAAGTATTTATGCGGAAAGACGGTGACACTTATCAATCAAACTCGTTAGTTTTTTGCACACTGCTCTCGGCGCGGGGAGGGGCGGGGTGCAGCCCGCTCGCCTACATAACATCCCTTCCCCTTATGCTAGACTCTTGTCCATTAATAAATAAATTTAAACTTAACCTATGTCGTTTCCGATTGTTCGTCATCATCATCATCATCACTGACATACTGATCCACCGTAGGTGTCGAGAAGATTGGACTAATTTCCTGCCACCTGTGAGTTACCGTGATGCGCTGCGGAGTCCCTCGTTTGGGGTCCGTCACCGACCCTCCTTCCTCTCCGGGCTGCGTGACGGGTACCACGTCTAGGTCCCATTCCTGTGTCCTGTTTATCAAAACTTATAAGCCTTGTATTACACTGATCCTTCATGAAAAGTTTGTCCCGCTTTCGTCCTGCCGCCATGCCCATGATAAATTTGTCTAGCAAGGTCTCCTCCAAATTTTTGAACGCACAGTGAGTCGCTCATCCTTTTATCCTGTAGTGCTATTCTGTAACCATCTCATCGTGTTATCTTAGGTGAAGTGAGCGTGGAGTGAGCTGTTAGTTGCTAAGGATTGACACTATTGGCAGCTCACTTCACCTAAGTTATCACGGTGAGATTTTTACAGAATAGTACTACTGGACGCCCATTGAGTGTGCGTTTCTCGTGGTTGCTATTTTGAATAGAAGATTGACTTCTCTGCAAACCCGAATATTTTTGGTGTAAAGTGCTCGTCGAGGAGTTTTACTATTTCTTCGTAACGTTATTTTTCCACCTTGTTGGGTAACGCCAGGTCACTAGCAAGCTTGAACGTTGATTCACATAATGACGTTAACAATATCGCTCTCGGTTTGATCCGTTGCTTTGTCCATTGTTGCAATAAACCACTGATTTAATCGCAACTTGTAAGTATTCTACTCTTGCGACTGGTGGTCAAAAGTGGAAAGAACCCCATAAGTTGCTCCCGTAGACATTGGTGCCAATTCTCTTGTCACAAATGTAGAGGCATTTGTGACAAGAGACTAGAGCTAGACTAAAAATCACCAAAATTTAGTTTATTCCTGTCAAACGACGATTTCCCATTCTGAAATAGACTAAAGTGATACAACTTAACTATATTATAGTTTGACAGCACTAAGATGGTACTGAGATATTAATTTAGTGAAAATGGCAATTTTGCTATTCTGAATTTGACGTTTTTCACATAAAATTTAGATTTTCTAACTAAATATGACTATTTTAAATCGCGACGAAAAACGTGTGGAATAAAATTGGTTGTCATGAACTTTAAAAGTTTAAATTCACACCAACACCTCTACTTCAGATGCAAAAACAGTACATGCTTTGAGTGTGCTTTGTTTCTTTTTTTTTTATGTATGTCCACCGATTTCTCCGTCAATTGTGGACCGATTTTGAAAATTCTTTTTTTGTTTGAAAGGGTATGCTCTCGAGGTGGTCCCATATAAATTTTATCAACTTTGCTTTGATAGTTCTTGAGTTAGCTTCAATAATACGTACTTTTTCCCACTTAGTATGTGGATGATATGATAAGTTCCTGACACTGTTATTTACATAGCAGGTAGTGGTTTTCGGATTTGTGTGGAGTAGGTACCACAACTGAAAAGTGAAAAATAAAAACTTTTTACAAAAAAAAACAACCGACTTCCAAAAAACACTACAAAGTGAAAAATAACTTTAATTTCGGAAGTCGGTGACAAAAAATGAAATTTCAAAACCGAAGACACCGACTTCCGAAATTAAAGTTATTTTTCACTTTGTAGTGTTTTTTGGAAGTCGGTTGTTTTTTTTTTTTTCTTTTGCTAATATCTCGAAAACGGTCCAATCGCAAAAATAATGAAAATTTCGACCCCCTTTATAAAACGTTTAAACCCCTAACACTCTACATGTAGGTAATAATTTTTCTTATTTTCCATAAAAAAAGTGAAAAATTCCATATAAAACACGACGAGGCTGCCCCCCTGCACGCCCCCGGCTCTAAAAAGATCCACGTGGTTAGGTATCACGTGTGGAGTCGCGATTGTCAAATTCGATTTAGATGTGTCAAAATAATTTTTACATTTAGAGAATTTATTTTGCAGAATAGCTTTGAGATTCTCATAGTAAAAAGTAAGGAATTTTAATGATAGTTTAGATCGGTGTACAAGAGAATCGGCACCATTTTACTATAAATGTGAGTCCGGTCGTCGCCACATGTTAGATATAAAAGTATTTATGCGGAAGGACGGTGACACTTGTCAATCTAACACGCTAGTCTGTTGCACGCTGTTTTAATCCTTGGAAGTTACCGCCCGGCGCGTTGAGGTGCGCGGTGCAACCCGCTTGCTTATATAGCACTCGTTTATTACATAATATTATGTAAAAAATGTCCAGAATTTTCCTAGCTCGAGTCGTTAGAAAGAAAAAGAAAGAAAGAAAATTCGTTTATTTGCGGTAAACATGACGCAAAGAGAGATAAAAAAAAACACGTAAATAACAAATCAGGGGAAAATATGCGTCACATCCACGCAAAACGGCCATCGCTCAGCATAAAGCTGCGACCCCATGCGAGACAGAGCCCCAGCGCTGGTTTTCAGCGATAGCCGTATACTGGTTTTTCTTCTTTATAAAAAACTAATTTAATTGTTATCGTCAAGTTTTTATAACGATGATCGATTGTTTGACGCAATTATAAGTCAATATGAGCCACATATTATAATCAGTTGAAAAAATTGTCGTTAAAATCGTCATCAATAAACGATAGACGTATATCTGTTTTTGAATTTATATTTAAAATAAAAATACACCTTTTTTTGTCTAAATTTCTATCAATTATAAGTATATGTAATTATATTATAGTATATGTCGTGGCCAGATTTTAGAATTGATCATTTCATGAAATGAACATCGACCGCTGGTCACATCATAATGTGGCCTGGCCAGATCTTGAATACTCAAAGTTTGACGATATGACCAGTTAAACGCACGACTACTTTATGATGTGGCCAAACATTAGTGATCATATCGTAAAATAGATTATGCATCGGTATAGGCGTTGAAGTCACTTTGTTTTTGTTGTACATCATGGCGGCGACATACAACAAATCAAACAAAGTAGGGTGATTATGCAAAAAAAGTCGATGAACTTTTATTGGGTTTCCAAATATGATATAATGGAAAGCCTGCCACGCCATGAAATGCAAAATAACACTTAAAATAAGTTTTAATTGAGAACTTGTTAGAGTTGAGTTTGACAGGTTCTCAACTTCTAATTCTCAATTCAGAAACTGGGTAAGTGTCAGCGCAAACTGTGTATCTTGTCGCTGCGTCTAAACCCTGCAACAAGACGCAGAGTTGTCGTATGCATTTGCGTCTTGTTGCTGCGACTAGACGCAGAGCTGTCGTTTGCGTCTGCGTCTAGTGGTCATGACAGGCGTCGCTCGTGCGGGAAGCGATCCTTTTCTTTGAATATTCGAAAGAGACGATCGTTTTGTTCATCTTGTGAGTGAATATTGACCCTCTAGTTGTACTTGCCTTGGTGTTTATAATGCGAAGGTGAAGCGCATCCGACTATTGTCGGGTGTGCGCGAGCACCGTCTAATCATTGCGACTCTGCAACTTAATGCCAACTGTGCGGAGCTTCGAACAAAATATAATTAAATAAAAAACAAACAAGAAATATGTTATCGCCTGATCGATTTATGAATGTAAATTAAACAGTGAATGCGCTAGTGACAAAGTCTGCTTAAACCTGAAACGTATAGACCCATGCGTTAATCAATGTGCTAGAAATACAAACTGCAGAGTAATTGCTTAAACCCTTTTTGTTCATGTAAGGATCGATTCGCCGGTGATCCATTTACTAATTGTGTACCCAGTAAGTACTCATTACATTCCAAATAATTTCACACTTGTTATCAACTCTGTATTTCTTTTACTAAATATTCAATATTTTTCAGTGCTACTATCAATTCCGACGCAACAACCAGAAGATCCGTGCATACGATCACCATGTGGTTGGAAATTTTGGCATTGGTGCGAAGAGTTCAATGGCAATACACGCTGCATTTGCCTTCCGGATTACGTCAGATCTCCACCGAAATGCATACCAGAGTGTACTAGCGACTCTGAGTGCAACGCGATCATGGCGTGCATCGACAACCGCTGCAGAGACCCGTGCCTCGGGCGTTGCGGGAAAAATACGCATTGTAACGTCGACGACCATCGGCCGCACTGCTCGTGCTTGCCTGGTTTCACCGGCCGGCCGTGGAGCAGCTGTTACAGCATGCTTCAAGGTAATTAATAATGATTATCATTTTTATCTGACTTGTGCTAATATTTTTCCCTTAAAAGTATTTCTATACATGTAGATACATTTCATGGCGGTGTTAGTTGTGTTATGCATATTTTTTTACTAAAAATAGGGATATTATTTATATTACTTAAGTAAAGCCTCGTGCAGACTAGCACGACGCGACGCGCGACGCAACACCGGTATTGTTCTACCGTCAAGTTTTCTTAGAATTTGTTTTGTTGGAGACGCGTCGCTCCATCATGTTGCGCTAGTCTACGCGAGGCTTGATGCTATGAATCTTGTTATAAACCGGCTTGAAAATAACATGTTTTGATCCGATCAGTCAACAAACAAAAATTTGCAAAATTGTGACCAGTAACATCAGCTGTTAGATCACTTGATTCGACTTGTAGGTCAAAGGTCGCTTAGCACATCACTCTTTTTTTGCAAAATCGCTTAACTTGCCATCGTCCCTGAGGATTTCCACGACTTGTCAACGTCATTTGTGTCGTCGCTGGTGGACCCCTGCTGGGCCTCTCCCAGGCAACAGGGACTCTCACCTGGTGGGGATATACTGCCGACATGTCGTGAAGATAACGACGCTATGGGCTTTAGCGTCGTGGCGTGCCTACAGAAGTATTCTTTGCAACCAATCACACAAACGCATTAAAACCGCGTCAATTTCCACAGGCCGTAATAGGCGAACATAATGAGGGGCCCATAGTTATGGGCCACCGTAATGCTTCCGCGGGCGAGAGGCGAAGCCCCGACCTCGCTCGCCACGCCCCTTTGCGGGGGCATCGCGACATCTCGACCTTGTGTGGCTCACCCCTGTGTCCGGCGCTCGGTGTGGCAAGACGTCGTGTTCGGTTTCGCGATAAGTCAATTGTAATCGATTTCTTACTGTTTTTTATGACTCTTTAGGAATAGTTAAGTGGATTAAGTTACTAAATATATCTACGTCTATTTTATTTCATAGAAAACTCGTGAACAATTTATATAACAAAATTTTAAAAAAGAAAAAACAGTAAAAGTAATTTATAAAAGAGAGACTAAACTTAAAAATTATAATTTAACTTACTTATTTAATTATGTTGAACATTTGTGGGTGGGCGTGCACGAGAGTGCACGTGTGAGTGATTATGATATGTTAGTGTATGTGTGAGTGTATGTATGCGCCTATGTTTTTGAAATACCTCTATTCAATAGAGGTATTTCAAAAACACAGACACTTCAAAAATACATACACTTCTCAAACCAATACAATACAGTCTATTGTATTGGTTTGAGAAGTTCTTCTATCTCCAGGTAATTTAACTTTAGTAATAGGATTTGTAATTCTTTTTAGGGTTCCGTAGTAAACAAAGGAACCCTTATAGTTTCGTCATGTCCGTCTGTCTGTCTGTCCGCAATGTAGCTCCGAGACTCTTAGTACTAGAAAGCTGTAATTTCGTATGGATATACATTAACTACGCCGAAAAAGTGGTAAAATAAAATTATGAAAATTTAGGGTATCATACACGTAAAGTGGTGAAGTTAATTTTTTTTCTATCCCTAGGCATGGGGGTAACATTGAAAAGGTCCTTCAAAAACATTGTGAGTGTGTCAAAACCATTTTTAACCGACTTCCAAAAAGGAGGAGGTTATATGTTCGTCGCGTAAGTTTTTTTTTTTTATTTTTTTTTTCTTTTTTTTTATGTATAGCCACCGATTTCTCCGTCAATTGTGGACCGATTTTGAAAATTATTTTTTTGTTTGAAAGGGTATGCTCTCGAAATGCTCCCATATAAATTTTATTAACTTTGCTTCGATAGTATTTGAGTTCAAGCTTCAATAATACGTACTTTTTCCCACTTAGTATGTGGATGATATGATAAGTTCCTGTCACTGTTATTTACATAGCAGGTAGTGGTTTTCGAATTTGTGTGGTGTAGGTACCACAACTAAAAAGGGAAAAATAAAAACTTTTTACAAAAAAAAAACAACCGACTTCCAAAAAACACTACAAAGTGAAAAATAACTTTAATTTCGGAAGTCGGTGACAAAAAACGAAAATTCTAAACCAAAGCTAGACACCGACTTCCAAAATTAAAGTTATTTTTCACTTTGTAGTGTTTTTTTGAAGTCGGTTGTTTTTTTTTTGTAAAAAGTTTTTGGATTTAGGGATCCGTTTACGAAATATAAAGCTTTAAAGTGAAAATTAGAGTCAAGTGTCTCCCCCTGCCTGCCTGCTTAGTGGTTACTTTTGGACGTGTGAAAAAATCACAGCAGTAGTTTATATAACGAAATTAAAAGGAAAACTATCACAGCTAAGTAGGCTCTACAAGTTAACGAGTAATAATCGACCAATTTATATTTGCAGTTGCAAAAACATGTTTTCCCACACATTCCGTATGGGAGAACATGTTTTTCATGTTTTTCACAGGTGCATTTTCTGGTCTATTTGTTTACATTACCTTTGGAACAGATTGTAGATAGTCCATGATTCGAAGATCGTAGTGAGTCGTATGACCAGCACTAATTATTGCGTACGTTACTCACAATGCCATTAATTGCAAAAACCTGTAAAACACAAAAAAATACAGCCAAAGTGACCTCTGCGCTGCCACCGGCGGCGACGCCGTGGAAGTGACGCAGTTTTAAGGCAACATTTAATTAATACCTCAAACTAAATTCAAAGCATTTATTTCAATTAAAGGGGAAAGTGGTGGATGAGAATCGTTTAGAAAATGGCCACGAAACCTGCGGGGATGTCATATCTAGGAGGAAATTATCTACCGGTTTTTGAATTGAGGATTTGGAGTTGAGTTTGAGAGGTTCTCAACTTCAAATTCTCAATTTAGAAACCGGGTAAATGTTAGCACAAACTGTGTGACTTGTCACTGCCTCCAGATGCTGTAACAGACACACAGCTGTCATTTGCAACAGCGTCTTGTTGATGCGACTAGTCGCAGAGCTGTTGTTTACGTCTGCGTCTAGTCATCACGACAGGCGTTGTGCAGGAACAGGCGTTGTCTCGCTGATGGTGGCGTGTGTGTTGGATCATTAAGTTCCCTTCAAAATGGTTGAGCTAAATGGTGCTGATCCATGCGTCATGTTCGTGAACGAGCGCCGTCAGTAGGGACTGGTCATCTCTTAGCTGCCACGGTTTATTTTAATTTTTGAATTGTTTTTGTTTTTGTTACGGACACTTTTAACGTGCACGTCTTTCTACATTGTTTTCACATGTATAATTTCAACATGAATAATGTAACCAATATTTTGTAACAATATTTTTTTATTTAAAAGAGTGTCTGTGGAGTTTCTTGCCCGTTCTTCTCCATAGGTACCTACTACGCTTTGGAATGGGTAACTAGCTTCATCTTTCTGACTGACCGACTATTTGACAATTCAAAAGTACCTGTAATTGGTTTATTTGAAATAAATGCTTTGAGTTTGAGTTTGAAGCGATCATTTTCTTTGAATATTCGAGAGAGACGATCGTGTTGTTCATGTTGTGAGTGAATATTGAGTCTCTAGTTGCACTTGCCTTGGTGCTTATCATGCGAAAGCGAAGCGCATCCGACTTTCGTCGGATGTACGCGAGGACTGTGCGTCTAGACGTTGCGACTCAAGCCTGCGGAGCTTCGAACAAAATATACGAAATTCTAGTCTAGTCGCAGAGCTGTCGCAGTCACATGTCACAAAGTGTGCGCCATGTCTAAGTAGGTATATGTTTCGTCGACGATAAATACCCTTGACTGGCTTATTTTTCAGCCAAAAAATTCATTGCCAGTCAATGAGGCAAAACCGTCAACTTGTCAACAGTGATGTGGATTAATATTTGTTTTTTTTTCATTTAGTGACATTCGAACATCGTTAATTTATTTCATTTTGCCTTTTATTTAATACATAATATAAAGCGAAAGGAACTTCGTTCCAAATGTCAAACTGTCCCACGACACCTCTTGACTTATTTGATATTTTTTTACAGTTCCTCTCAACCCATCTTGCTTGCCAACACCGTGCGGTCCTCACAGTCAGTGCAGAGAAGTGAACTCACAAGCAATATGTCGTTGCCAGAGCGATTTTATGGGAACACCACCCAAATGTCGACCGGAATGTACAATAAACAGTGAATGCGCTAGTGACAAAGCCTGCTTAAACCGTAAATGTGTAGATCCATGCGTTTATAAATGTGCTAGAAATGCAAACTGCACAGTAGTTGCTCACAACCCTATTTGTTCATGTCAGGATGGATTCACTGGTGATCCATTTACTAATTGTGTAACCAGTAAGTACTCATTCCATTCCAAATAATTACACACTTGTCAGCAACTGTATACTTATTTAATAATATTCAATATTTTTCAGTATCAATTTCGACGCAACGACCAGAAGGAAATCCGTGCCTACCATCACCATGTGGTCCGAATTCCCGATGCCAAGAGTTCAATGGCAACGCAAGCTGCACTTGTCTTCCGAATAACATCAGCTCTCCGCCGAGATGCAGACCAGAGTGTACTATAGACTCTGAATGCGACGACAACATGGTGTGCATCAACAGTTGGTGCAGCGACCCATGCCCCAGGGCTTGCGGCAACTATGCGGACTGTGTCGTCAAAAACCACGTACCGTACTGCACGTGCTTGCCTGATAGCTGTCAAGGTAATCCATCTTCAATCTATATACACCGTGAAATTTGAATCACAGTTTTGATAGAACAAACGTTGTTCAGACCATGGTCTACTACCATTCCACAGCATCCAATAAAAAAAAAAAACATAATTGGTTTTTGAAAAAACACAAAAAAACAAAGTTTAAGATGTCAAGATTATCGTTACTCCCTACAACACAGACACCACGCATGGGACACAGCATTTTTACAGGGAAATGTACCTCCATAAACGAAATTTAGTAAGCAGTAGATAATCTTGACATTTTAAACTTTGTCTTTTTGTGTTTTTTCAAAAACCAATTATGGTTTTTTTTTTATTGGGTGCTGTATAATGGTAGTATACCACGGTCTGAGTAACGTTTGTTCTAGCAAAACTGATTCAAATTTCACGGTATATATAAATAAAAAGTAAAGTCCTGACTGTCTAAACAATAGGTATATTTAGTTATCTATCACTATGGCTGTTGAATCATTAAAAATTAATGCGATTATTAGTTCCTCATACCATTGTTCCTATAATTGGGGTCAGAGCCTGTCAGTTTCGGGCCAACTCCCATCTATTGTATGACACACAAGTGATGACCAGGGACGTGCGCGAGTAAATCATTGGCTATGTGGTGGCCAACTGAGAAGACTACCATTATGGTCAGCGATAGTAACGGGGACAATTACTCCAGTGCTGCTGAATACTGCATTGATACCTTGTGGGATGTTTTCCGACATCCACGCGGTTGAAGCTGCGGGCAAAAGCTAGTTACTTATATTAACCAGACGAGTGGGTTGTGTCTGGTGGGGTTAATGGGTGGGCTACTGCCCGACGATTGATGTCGGAACGTTGTTTGTTTGCTAGTCGCATGGTAAACTTTGTTTGCGCGATACAAGATTTTGCGTGACGTCAGCGTAACGCGTAGTTCAAATGGGGCGTTGTAGATGTCGCCACAAAGTCACTTAGTTATATTTTAAGCAAAACTTAGGCTTACTTTGCTTACTGGAACTGGAGCAATGGCAATGTTTGAAGAGTGTCTGTTCAAAGGGAGATATTTCCACCATAAAAACATTTAGATAAATGAAAATTACGTCTACCGCTAAAGGACCGCGGACGCACCGGTGCGTCCAAGTACCCACGCGGCTTACAACTCTATTTGTATTCGCTGTAATGGCTATTATTGTCTGTGAATTTTTGTGTCTATGGTCGGATAGATATTCTCGTCAAATAAATCGACTAAAAGCAAAAATATTAATAGGCAACATTTTAAAAAAATGTTGAAAATCACGTTCCCGCGCGGTAAAATGTCAGTCAAATGTCACTCCCGTTCGCTGTAATAATTCGTTTTTTAATGGTTTTTGTGTGTAAATCGTCGGAAAGTGGTGATATTTTCATTTTGAAGTAAATATTACATCGTTTTAGATATAAATAACATCATGTTATACCTATTTTGACCCAACCAAAAAAGTGTAAACAAACAGATAAGAGAAAGTTCCCGTCAATGTGAAAGTTGTGATATTTTGTGGTTTTTCTGTATGGATCTGATCCGTAAGTGTTTTATTTCTTTTCTATATTACATGTATCATCGTATTAGACAACATTTAGAACAAAATAATACAAAAAAATATTTTTTTGGGACGGAGAAAGTTACGTAAGCATTAGAAAATCTAGATTATCTAAAATCTAGATTTTTTGAATTTTTTGTTTTGAATGTTTGTCTCTAAAAACGCTTTTGTTAGATAACTTATCTATCCATAATGTACCCTGCAAAATTTCGTGTGAATTGGTACGGTAGTTTTATCAGAAATCGTTATCACAAAGAACAAAAGAAACAATAACAAAAGCGGGTAATAAAGATAAGTGAACGTTGTTTACAAAGACTGCAACCATTTGAAACGTATTCCTAATCTATTCGAGTAGCAAAAAACATAAACAATACTACTTGAGACGTTATAATGAAACCCGAGTTATTGTTTATTTAAGTGCGGTCGTAAATCTGTCACGGCGCGGACCGCCCGCGGGCCTTGAGCGGTTAAGTCATCTCAGATATAAAAAAAAAAACATTCAAATATTGACGAAAGGTTACTCGAATGGCGATTTTTGTTTTTTTTTTTAATTGTTTAGTACAATTTAGGAAATATCTCTTTTTGGTTATAATAAAGTGTAAAAAGTGTATTTTTGTACTCCACAATTTAGATTCTCCGCATTCATTATATTGCTAGTGTTACTCATTTTTGCAACAACACACAATAATGAGAAAAATAAAACAGGTTGAAATCGAAACTATGAATTTTATCTCTTTTTAAATGTAATGGAAATATCTCTCTTTGAACAAAACAACCACATGTTTTTTTTATTTTTTTATTGGAAATAACGCTTTCTGACGCAGTCTAAAAAGCACAGACGATTTAAACCAATCCAGACTACAGATTAAAAATAAATAAATATGGATTGTGGAAATATCTCCCTTTGAACTGACACTCCTCGTTTATGGGTAATAACTTGTACTGTCTTAGTAAGTAGTACTAAACTTAGAAAAAGTGTTGCTTAAAATAGTTAAATTCATATTTATGGAAAACAAAGAAGCGATAGGGAAACAAAAAATCACGTGCAGCACCGTATACTTGATAGAAGTGAACATTCTTAAAAAATAAAGAATAAGGGAGATTTAGTGTGAGAGACAGAGAGAGTTATATCTTTCTTCTCACTCGTGTAACGACCTGTGCTTAGACATGACGCGTCCTTGTAATTCTCGTCCAGATAACGCATCGCCACCACCTAAGAAGTTTCACAGGTTTCACTTGAAAAATTGTAACTTAGTATTTTATGTTACACAGATACATTCAGAGTCATTTCACCGTCTATACATTTTTGGCTAAATGTGAAAGAGCCGGCCAAACAAAAAATATATATATATTCCGTTAGAACATTGTTATTCTCTTCACTTTTCACTATGGGACCAAATCTATAGGGCCATTCCCTGCGCTGTTATACGAGTTTGAAAAATACTGTTTTCAGTATGTTTTAGATAAAAGAATAACAGTAATCTAATTATAGTAATAGCTTTTTATGCCAGTTAACATTACAGTTATTATCTTTTACTGTGAAACTAAGGCTCTAGGGTTATTCTCCATATAACTACAGTGTGCAAAATAGTTACTTTTTTCTCCAGTTCTAATAATAGCTGATTGAAATAGGTATCAGTCGTAGCTATCATTGGTATTAACTGGTTTTAGGTCTATTTAGTCGTGTCTATTCACTTAAAAACCGTGAAATAAAAAACACATTATTTTAGGTAGGTACATAAATAACGGTTGTAAAAAGCTTAACGAAGCCGCAAGCAAGCTCATTGTAAATTTTTTGTACTGGAATATGGTTCAGTATGTGCAGATATGCCTCTCACAATAGCTTGTCATATTTAGAATTGCATAACACACATTAAGAACCTTACGGATAACCTTACGGAGAATACAGGAGTTGATAGCATTTAAAACTTGTTTTCGTGAAAAAAAGTATATAAAAATAAAACTTTGACCTTCAATATAGGAGATCTTCAATATATCTCGGCATCGTATCGCTTCTTTTACATCCGTTATTTATGTTTCTAAAATAATGTGTTATTTTATTTCACTGTTTTTGCGAGAACAGAAACCAGTAAATATACCTAAAACCAGTTAATAGTGATAGGTACCTATTTCAAAAAGCTAATACTAGAACTAGTGAAAAAAAAAAAACTTTATGTCGCACACTGTAGTTATGTGGAGAATAACTCTAGAGCCTAGTTTTACAGTAAAAGATGATAACTGTAATGTTTACTGGCATAAAAAGCTATTACTATAATTAGAATACCTACTGTTATTCTCTCTAAAACATACTGAAAACAGTATTTTACAAACTCGTATAACAGCGCAGGGAATGGCCCTACAGATTTGGTCCCATAGTGAAAAGTGAAGAGAATTACATGTTCTAATGGAATATAACTTGTTTATTGTTTTGCCGGCACTTTCATAATTTAGCCCAAAATGAATTTTCTCCTTTCGAGGTCACAATCCCCACGGCATACTCTAGGTATAGAATGATTTAATAATTATTTTTTCTAAAGGAGGCAATGTTATAAAACTTTTTGCTGCGGCTTCTTCCGCGTGAATTTTATGTTTGCAAACTTTTAGGTATATGTATTAAAGGCTATAAAGATATTTAGATAAGTGGGTACGAATCTAGCAATATCGGTTTGAATCTTTTTAGAAAAAGTCAATATTAATACACCCGACGCGTGCAACAGTCAATAATTAATTACTAATTATGAATTATATTGTTGTGTTTTTGTGTGTTCTAGCGTTGGATCAAACATTTGGTTTCCTACAATACCCAGTAAGAGGTCACAAGTTTGGCTTCCCAAAAGAAGAATCAGTGTTGGATATGGAATCACGATCAAAGGAAACTGGAGGTAGTGTGAAAACTACTTCATTGATTGGGTGGCCTTACGATATTCCTCCATACTGTTATGTGAACTGTGAAACCCAGCTATCTGCATTCGAGGCACTTGACTGTCCTTCGGGTTCAGAGAGATTCGAAAAGATTTGTGTTGCAATTGATTGATGTTCATGACAACAATTAAACAGTATACTTACATAACGGTTTTTTTTTGCTCACTTGTCACCTTGATATGTTGACCCAGTTGCCAAAAACAGTTACCCTCTCCATCAGCGGTTCTCAAACTTTTTTGGTCACGGAACCCTTTTGACAAGCAAAATACTTGACGGAACCCTACAATAAAACAATAGTTTTTAAAAGTGTATTCTTTATTATATAAGCATAATAAAAGTACAATGTAACACTTACTAATTATTACTTACTTTACCACATGGCAAGTACAATAATAGAAGATATTAAAAATGAAAAAATCTTAACTAATGGGAGGTATGAAACTGTTTTTAATTTTTCATCAATTGGTTGATATCAGGTTTGATAGAAGACATTTGAAGTCTCATATCAGGTTCGGCGTCCAGTCTATTGCGATATTTTGTTTTCGTGGCTGCATAGGTTGAGAATCCTGTTTCGCACAAATATGTTGTTGGGAACAGGAGAAGAATATTCAGAGCCATTCTGCCAAGCATTGGATATTCATCACGGATTCTGCACCAAAAATCGTTGAGAGGCGTCGTTTTGAACAGTGACTCCATACTTGTATCTGATGATATTTCTAAAAGAGATTCATATATCTCGTTTGACATACTTTCGGGCTTTTGCAAGTTGGGTAAAAAAGGATTATGAATCCATGAATTCAGCTTCATTTTTGTATTCTGTTCTTCGGGAAAATACTTTTCAAAAGATGCGCGCATCGAAGTGAGATATTGGACCAATTCTTCAAACACATCATCTTGAAACATTTCTGAGTCGTTATCGCTAACAAACTCACTGAGTGACGTAAAGCTTTCTATTTCTCTCTTACCAACGCAAATAATCCAAAAATCTAATTTTCTTTTGAAGGCAGTTATTTTGTTATAGGCCTGGAACACTTTTGTCTGTTTACCTTGCAATGATAAATTCAATTCGTTCAGTTTTTGAAAGATATCCCCGATAAAAGACAATCGGAACAACCAAGTTTAATCATACAAACGGTCTTTCAAATTAAAAGAAACTGTATCTGCTGAAAGAAACATTTGTAACTCGGCTCTAAGTTCAAATAGCCTTGTTAAAGTTTTACCCCGAGACAGCCATCACACTTCTGTATGGAGCAGCAGGGTTTTATGTTTGCTGCCATAATCTTCACACAATAATGAGAACAATCGGGATTGTAGTGGTCGTGATTTGATAAAATTAATTATTTTTACCGCTTCATCCATAACTAATTTTAGATTTGACGGCATTTGCTTCATCGCAAGTGCTTGTCTATGCAGAATACAATGGCTGGAACTACAATTAGGCGCTTTACTTTTTATTCGTGATACTGCTCCTGCTGTTTTACTTGTCATCGCCTTGGCCCCATCTGTACAAATGTCAATGCAATCGTTCCAACTAAGATTATTTTCTTTAAAAAATATGTTTATTTTATTAAAAATTTCTTCCCCGGTAGTGTTTGTGGGCAGCGGTGAACACATAAGCATGTCTTCTTCAAAAGAACGTTCATATGGATATCTCACGATAACCAGCAAGAAAGCCAGACCAGTGACATCAGTTGACTCATCCATTTGCAAGGCGAATCGTGTTTTTTTGTAGACGTGCAACTAGTTCTTGTTTGACGTAGCTTGCCAGATCATGGATTCGCCATGAAACAGTATCGTTTGATAGCGGTATAGTAGAAAGATGCTTTGCAGATTTTTCATCGAGCATACATTTTGTTGTGTCTAACACACATGGCTTTATTAAATTCTCAGCGATAGTGTGCGCTTCACCTGCTTGTGCAATGCGATAGCTAACTAAATATGATGCCTCCGTAGCCTTTTCATTGATAGTTTGTGTTACATGCATCATATTTTTTTGACTTTCCAATAATTGTTCTTTTTTACGAACAAAAAATTCTTTATTCTTGTCTTTAGACTCGGGTTGTACAGTTTCTAAATGTCTGCGCAATTTGGCAGGTGCCATGGAACTATTAGGAAGCAGTTTACTACATAACACGCAGAGAGGTGAGCCGTTGGAATCAACAAATCCGAAAATGGTATATGATTCATCATACTATCTTTTTTTCGTCTTTGAAACCGTGGAGCTTGACGTTGTGGCATCATCGTCTGGATCGGTAATTGCTATATTCTCCGCGCGTACTGCTTTTGAACATTCAGCGTCATTAGAAGATGTTGTTGCAACACGTTTAACACCTTTAAGCCAACGTTCCATTCTTCTTTATTAATAATGTTACACGTCAGGATGGTGGGGTCAAAATAATGCACAATCGTTACTGCGTTTATGAGACAAAGTTTAGTCCAAAGAAGAAATGTACAAAACTGATATAATCAGAATACAGCAGGCAGTAGAACTTACAAGCAGGCAGCAGGCTAGCCAGCTTGTAAGTAGGTAGGTACGAACTTATCGCTCCGAACGCTAATCGTCAACTGACTGACGAGGCGCGACGCGCGATCGCCGCTTTTATACTTAGTCTTAGACTCGAACTCGAACATTCTAAAAATACTCGAGTCGGCGCCTTTGATAAACAAAAAGCGGAAATAAAAATATAAATACAAAAAAATGCGTTGTAAACAATCTCGACTTTATGTTTTTGAAGATAGAGCCGAAAGTCACTTGTTCACAACTATAGCGTCTAATTCAGAGGCGGCTTTTATAAAAGGGACTGCGCGCTCACAAGTATACGCGCGGCGGGCGGAGTCAAAACGTTCGACCAGTGACCAGAGAGAGGTGTTTGGATTTTTTTTCTAAATTCTTGCGGAACCCCTACAGGGGTACACTTAGAGTACCGCTGCTCTCCATAATTAAGTTCTGACATGACTGTAATAAACCGAAACTACTAATAGATGATACAATTAATCAACTATAAAATATTGATAAACTTACAACATTTTAATTCATTTTATACTAAACCAGCGAGTGCTCCAGCTAAAATGAATTATTTCGTGTCAATTTTGTGTGTTCCGGTATTGGATCAAACGTTTACGTCATGCTCCCTGGCGGAACCACCTTTGTTTCAACAAGTTACATAAAAAAGTCTAAATGTATAGTTTCGTTCGACGTAAACTTTTATTTAAAGTGGTTGCGCTCCGGAGCATTTTTCCCGGTGAAACCACTATGATATATCTATTACTATACATAGTATAAGCAAATGTATAGTATCAAATAATTCTAGGTATAACAATTTCATATTGAACTAGTACCCCCAAATCCTCAAAATATGTTAAATTAGTATAAGAACTTACGACACAAAAAAAATTGGAAACAAAACATTAATGTTTTTTTAATAAAGATATTTTAATATGTAATTAATATGTATGTAAATGTAATAAAGGAAATAATAATCAAGTTCTTATGTAAAGCAAATTCAACTCTCGGATTCCATCACATACCTTAGATTCCCCTCATCCGAAAGCTATAAGTATCTGGGTTTGTCAGAAGCAGTAGGCATCAACGTTGCTGACATGAAGCAATCGTTGAAGGAGCGTTTCTTTGGTCGCCTCAAGAAGGTATTTAAGTATTAGTCTTCCCTTCAGGCACAAATAAGGTGTGCATATTCGACGGTTGGGTCTTGATGTACTCTTTCGGTGTAAGTACTAAAATGAACTCAACGCCCGTACACTGTTGACTGTAAACCGGATGCATCACCCACGATCATTGGTGATGAGATTGTACAGTATCGACCAAAAGTCCGTAAGCAATCTCACAAAGCAATAGACTGACGTTTCGGTTTGACTTACGACCTTCTTCTATAAGTTACAATACTGCAGACACGCACATTACACACACACTCACTTTGTCTGCAACTCATAGTAATGACTAGTTCGATAACTATTCGTTTTTTGTTTCATTCGTCTTGTTCACAAAAATATTAAAGTTTAGCAAGTAGACCACAGAAAACTAAGTAAATTATTTCGATTTCTGTGGGGTAGACAGATGCAATTCGTAACGAGTTAGAACTTTGTTGGTTCGTGTTTATTGTCGGTGAGGAGTATTTAGCTATTAGTGGTGTTGTGGTTATTGCGCTGCGTAAAAGTGAATGTAATTTACACAATTATCTAATGAAACCGGACTAAGTGTGAGTGTTATCATTTAATAAATATTTCATATTTTACTAAACATAAATCTTAATCAAAGGTATTGTTGATAGAACAGAGGTATTGTTGAGACAGAAGATGCCTTTAAAGTTTTAAATTCATTATGACGTTTAATTCGATTAGTGAATGATGAATAGTTAGGTATTATGTGTAATAAATACAATGTTATTCTTTGTTCTAGATAAATACTGTGAGGGTTAAGAGATATGAGGAATAGGCTTATTATCGAGGTGCAGCGACGTCAAATGGTGAATGATTATGAAACAGATGGTTTCATACCAACGAGATATTTTGCTGAATTATTAAACACGTCATTATGAACCGTTCGCCGTGCACTCTGAAGCCTTGCATCACTGAAGACCAGCTAGATAACCATTTTTGACAGAAAGGCATAAACCTCAACATTTAAGTTTCGCACGATAATATTAAGACTTCAAGTGGGACACTGCTATATTTTAACCTTAAAATATTTACCATACCAACTTTAACTTAAGCGACGGAAATATATTTTTGTTTCGTGTAGTGCAAAACTGCGTTCTCTGTGGTGTGTGTATCGTGTTGCAAACAACAGATACGTTATTGCATGAATTTGTGGTAACGAATTTTGTAAGGACGTTTCTTTATGGTGTTTGTCGTATTTCTTGCAGATAGACCGAAAATGTTTAAGATTATTTTAGTAATATTATTATTTTAAGATTAAAATTTGAGGTTTAGTTTCAATCTTCTTTTCGTAAAGAAAATTAATACTTAAGCTATAACCTTAATACCAACCAATATTTACTAAAGTCAAATAAAATGTAAAATAAAATTAATGTAAACAACTATTTAACCTAAATGTAAAAAACTACTTACGGAATTGGTGATTTTACACCAATTCCGTAAGTAGTTTTTTACATTTGAAGTAGTCTAATATTCTTATTTATTACTTTGACCATGATCAAAGCTTAATATTTATGGTAAAAAAAATCCATTTAAAATTTTTCATAATTTAAATATGTCAAAAAAATACAAATTACTTCTAAATTTCTTGACATCTGTTTCACATCTCATTCAGTTGCAACATAAGTTAACAAACTGCTACAATTATTTATCATTACTTATAAATAATTGTAGCAGTTTGTTAACTTATGTAAAATAAATATAACGAATAACTATATGTTTTAATTTTGTTATCACATATCACGAATTTTTTATTCTAAACCCTTTATTGCAATAAAAATATTAATAATAAAGCAGCAATATTTAAAAAATGTTATTATCTAAAGCAAAAATAATAATATTTCCAATAAACCGAGCTGTGCTTTACGAGATTAGAACCTAAGGCAGTTTAAATTACATACCAACGCTTAATGCTTTCTGCTATCTGCACTTGTTACGTTACATTCGAATTTTAGCAATGCCATAAACTGGTCAAAATCACGCGCATAATGCGCGTGTGCTACCGTGTTTAACTTAAGCGACGGAAATATATTTTTGTTTCGTGTAGTGCAAAACTGCGTTCTCTGTGGTGTGTGTATCGTGTTGCTTACACATACAGATGTACGGGCTATATCGCGTGTTCACAGCAATACGACTCTTAACGTGCCTATGCACTTTTGAACGCTTACTGTACATCCCTCGGAAGTACGGGGGTCGAGGCTTTTTAAATGTGAAGACCCTCCACAACCGCGAGGTGTGCAGTCTCAGAGAATATTTTTTTAAAGCTGAAGAGGGTATGCGTAGTGGTCGCAGTGGACAAGGGACTCACCCCACTTTCCATGGCTAAAGAGAACTGGCGCAAACCTGTAGTACTTGATACCGATGACCGCAAGGAAGTATGGCAAAACAAGGAGTTTCACGGACGCTTCTATCGGGCTCTTCATTAGCCCGGTGTAGAGTTCTTAGCTTCCGTAGCCTGACTAGGTTTTGGTGACCTTTTCGGAGAAAATGAAGGTTTTGTCTGTGCAATTATGGACGAAGTTATCTTGAAGAATAACTACCGGAGACATATTATAAAGGACGAGACGGTTGACGTGTGTCGAGCATGCCACCGTCCGGTTGAGTCCGTTAGGCATATTATATCTGATTTTTCTCGTCTGGTTAATGGCGATTACTTGCACATGCATAACCAAGTGGCCAGGAATATTCACCAGCAACTTGCTTTGTAATATTAATTGTGGACTCTGAGGTATCGAGGCGTTAGATTGTATCGCGTCCGAATTCGCGTTCAAATGAAAGGGGAAAGTGGTGGTTGAGAAACGTTCAGAAAGTAGCCACAAAACCCGTGGGGATGTCATATCTAGGAGGAAATTACCTGCCGGTTTTTGAATAGAGAACTTGTTAAAGCTGAGTTTGATAGATTTTCAACTTCAAATCAATTCAGAAATCGGGTAAGTGTCAGCACAAACTGTGCATCTTGTTGCTGTATCTAGTTGTTGCAACAAGACACAGAGTTGTCGTTTGCATCTGTGTCTTGTCGTCACGACAGCCGTTGTGCAAGAAGCGATCCTTTTTTTTGAATAATCGAGAGAGACGATCGTGTTGTTCATCTTGTGAATCAATATTGAGCCTCTAGTTCCATTTGCCTTGGTGCTTATTGTGCAAAAGCGAAACGCATCCGACTTTCATCGGGAGTGCGCGAGCACTGTGCGTCTAGTCGTTGCGACTCTGCAACTTGATGCCAAGTGTGCGGAGGTTCGAACAAAAAAAAACAAGCAATGATATGTAGTTATCAGATCGATTTTATGGGGATTGACAGTTGGCTGGTCCCAACTGGCAATCGAAAAGTACAAATAAACAGTGAATGCGCTAGTGACAAAGCCTGCTTAAACCGCAAATGTTAACTACGTACGAGCTGTTGCTCACAACCCTATTATATTCATGTTAGGATCGATTCACCAATGATCCATTTACTAATTGTGTATCATAGCATCAATGATATCATCCGTTGTACCCCTGTCACCGCCGGGGTGCCAGCTGTTTTAGAACCCAATGACTTAGCACGCGACGATGGAAAGAGACTAGACGTAATAACCATAATGCCTTGGAAGGTAAGTAGGTCTTGTGTGTGGGATGCAACGTGTGTCGACACCCTTGCACCATCCTATCTTCCTAGCACGGCGAGTTGTGCTGGAGCGGCTGCTGCAGGTGCGGTGAATACTCAAACGGTGAATACTTCAATCTTATTGAGACTTATAATGTTCGGGCCGTTTGTGGTTGAAACATTAGGGCCATGGGGTCCGAGTGTCCACTTAGTTTTTCAAGACATCGCCGGGTGGTTGGTCGACTCTTCACGTGACCAGAGGGCTGGCCTATTTTTTTACCAATGAATCAGCATTGCCATACAACGTGGCAATGCTGCCAGCCTTTTGGGCATTTTACTTGTTGACAGTGATGTGGACGAATGTTTTGATGCACAATGATTATCTCCCCTCCCTTTTTATATACTTGTACATATTATTATTTTAAGTCTGTAAGATTTTGAATTATGTATGTGGGACGGGCTCAATATTACTCGAATAAAAACGCTGATTGCTTCTTAAATGTTGTATTTTTATTTTCCGTCTTCAACTCTAACGTCTTTCACCTTTTCTTTCATAGTCCACCCCCAGTACCTTATTCAAATTATTCTACATCTTAATCATTCATTCACTATCTCTTTCACTCTTTAACTATCTTGTACATTCATCTCTGTCACTCGTTTATGCTTCACATCTGTCATTCATCTTCACGTTTCGTTTCACCATCCTGTTATAACGTTCCGTTCCTACATGTATTACATACATACAAACTTACATTCAAAAAATTGTGTACCCAGTAAGTACTCGTTACATTCCAAATAATTTCACCCTTCTCACCAATTGTATATTTCTTTTACTAAATATCCAATATTTTTCAGTGCAATTTCCGAACGAACTATATAAAGTAGTATATGAAAATCCGTGCTTACCATCACCATGTGGTCGGAGGAATTATTTTCACTGGGACGATAAGTTCCAAGGCAACAAACGCCGCATTTGTCTTCCGAATTACGTCAGATCCCCGCCGTATTGCAATCCGGAGTGTCCGAACTGGTGTCCAGGTAATTAATTATGGTTATCATTTTTATGCTAGTATTTTTGCCTTAAAAGGATTTTTTATTGATATAGATACATATCATAGCCTTGTATTATGCATATTTTTACTATAAATAGAGCATTTATATTATCAAGCAATGCTATGAATCATGTTATAAACCGACTTGAAAATCTTTTTATAAACATTTGGATCTTTTCATAACGATCTAGTTAATTAGTTAAACAATCTTTTAGTTCCTTTTCTTTATTTGAGTAAGCCGGTATCTACTCAAGGATTTCACTTAAAAATAATCAATTGTTAACTTTAATAAAATAGAAAACCAAAGATTTAAATCGTTAGATGTGCCCACACAGTACCGAGTGGCATGAAAAATTGTCCATACTGAGAAGAGTGATCTCATATGTCTTTGAGACATTGTAGTGTCAGAGGTGTCAAAACAAAACAGAAACCAAATCTTTTGACGAGGTAGGGCGAATCGACAACTATAAACTGGAACGAGTTCAAAGATTGACTACATTTCATTTGTGTTGCTTCTAAAATATACTGGCCAATTTAAGGAAATAATAGTTTAAAGAGGATCCACAGCGGTGGCCCGCGAAATTCAAATTTTCTTAAGTTTTTTGCAATTTACAGGTCAGTGTCAGGTTGTATCTTGATCAAAATATGATACGCGACTATAAAAATATATATCAGAATCATTAATACATCTCTAAGCTAGATTTGTTCAGAAATGTTATGATTTCATGAGAAAGTCCAATACTGTCAACTTGTCAACGGTGATGTAAAATGATTTTTTAAAATTTATTTAGTTACTTAAAAACGTTATTAATTTACATCATTGTATAATAATTGTCAAATCATATATAATTGAATCTTTGTTGTGAACAGACGTGTCGAACATTTATTAAAATCAATAAATAATTTTTGCTGAATCGTGACCTGTTTTTACCAAATAGCCGGTAGTAAAGCAAACTGTGTCATACGTAAGCATAACATGTGTAAATCGTTTCTGTGAAAATGTGTTTAAGTGATTAACAAGTATATAACTTGTGTCACAATGGCAAGCAGTCCCTTCAGCAGGGGTGGCAGATGTGCTCGAAGCCCACCTCCTACACCTGTGCCCGCACCCGCACCTGCACCTGCACCCGGGCCCTCACCTCACCCTCAACCACCCAGCCGAAGAGAAGATGTCATGATGGAAGTGATACCTACGCCAGAAATCCAGAACTGGATGTCGTCCATTGAGCAGTGCCTAAACGAAGTGAGCTCTATTGTATCAGAGGGCAAATTAAACGTGGAGCAAAAACTGGGTATAAGTACCCGATGCCGAAAAGTTAGTCACGGCAAATCGCAGATGGCCGTTCAGTACAAGTCCCTTAAGAGTAAAGCCGTCCAAGCCCACTCCACCGTCCAAACACTCGAAGACCAAATTGATCTGTCGCAGCAACTGCAAGCCCTTAAGCTGTCAATCGGAGCTTCAATGAAACCGGTAACGGGAATTTCCTTTGCTGAGATGGTTAAACAAGGTACCAACAATTTTATACAGCCGATAAATCTAAGCTCAGTTGCAATATACCCTAACGACAAGCTGAAGTCGAGTGAAGAGACAAAATCACTTGGCCAAAAAATTATATGCCCCGAGCAAATGAAACTTCAGGTAAGAGGACTACGTAAGACGAAAAACGGCGATGTCATTATCAACACTGAATCAAAGGACGATATTGAGAAGGTGAAAAAATCGATGCAGCAATCAAATTCAGGCCTTACAGTAGACGAACCCCCAAAAAGGAAGCCTAGACTAGTAGTTATCGGAGTGCCCTCATCCATGCAAGAAACGGAAGTTTTTAGTTGTTTATTCCACCAGAATCTAGCAGAGACTCTTCAGATTGCAGCCTAGAGACCTTTTTGACCTCCATTAAATTAAGCCATAAGTCAGGTAAGAAGGACGCTGAGACCTGTAATTATATAATAGAAGTATTTGCAGACATACGTAAAGCCCTGATATCAAAAGGCAGAGTGTTTATAAATTGGTCGTCATGGCATGTGAGAGACTTCACTCTAGTGACACGCTGTTATAAGTGCCAGCAGTACGGACATGCAGCCAAATCATGTCGGGAGACCTCCGTTACCTGTGGCCACTGTGGTGATCAGGGTCACTCCATTAAATAATGCACAAAGAAGACTGAGGAGCCAAAATGTGCTACTTGCTTGCACTTCAAAAAGCCAAGCAATCACAAGACAAGTGCTTCTGACTGCCCAGCAAAAATAATGACGGAAAAACGGTATATCAATTCTGTTAATTATGGAGGCGCCTAAGAGCGCCGTTAATTAAGTATTTTTTCAGCCCGTGTTATTGTTTTTATAATTATGATTAGTAATTTAATTAATGACATAGATAATAACTCTGTATCTGAATCCCGCGTTTGTTGTTTTTAAAAAGTTACGCTATATTGCTGACCCAAAAATCGTTAGACAAGTTTACTTTGCTTTATGTCAATCAATATTAACTTACTGTATTACCACATGGGGTGGAGCGGGTAAAACAATGTTATTAACCATCGAGAGAGCTCAAAGGGCGATTCTCAAAGTGTCTACTTTCCGCCCTTTCCTTTTTCCTACTAACCCCCTATACAAATCTTGTGAAGTATTAACAGTTCGACAGCTATTTATAATGGGTATTGCATTAAAACAACACACAGCTTTACCTTACAGCACTGCGTATACTAATAAAAGGCGTAAAGATATAGTTTGTCCACAAAATACATCAAAACATGCTTTTGTATCTAAATTTTACCTGTACCTCGGTCCTTTTCTCTATAATAGACTAAATTCGAAAGCAAACATTTATTCCCTGAACTATATAAATTGTAAGAGCATTCTCAAGGATGCTCTCCAAAGTATTTTTTACGAAGATACAGAGAATTTACTAACTGTGTTAAAGTGAATAAGTATGTACAAATTTCACCTACGTTAAGTATTTATCAAATTTAGAAACTAAGATTTAAGCTACTCTACATATAATTAGTGATCTATTGTCAACCTGCAGATTATTTATTTATTTATAAGTCTATTTTAGCACTTTTCGCCTGAAACACAGGATTACCTAGTTCAGGCACGTAAGTCTTAGGAATATAATTTACATTTCAGCAAATCTGTAATAATTTTTATGCCTTGTAATTTTTTGAATAAATATTATTATTATTATATTATTATTGTCCCTGTTATTAAATACATAATACACAGCCAAAAGAACTTCGTAACAACCGGGTGACAGACGTCACCTCTTGTTTTTTTTTGCAGTTGATCCCAACCCATCACCATGCTTGCCATCACCGTGCGGTCCTCACAGTCAGTGCAGAGAAATGAACTCACTAGCAATATGTCGTTGCCAGAGCGATTTCATAGGCACACCACCCAACTGTCGACGGGAATGTACAATAAATAGTGAATGCGCTAGTGACAAAGCCTGCTTAAACCGCATATGTGTCGACCCATGCGTTTATAAATGTGCTAGAAATGCAAACTGCACAGTAATTGCTCACAACCCTATATGTTCATGTCAGGATGGATTCGCCGGTGATTCATTTACTAATTGTAGTAAGTACTCGTTACATAAAAAAAAACACACTTGTCAGTTGTCACCAACTCTATAATTATGTCTTTAATAAATATTCAATTATTTTATAATTTTTCAGTACCACTATCAATTCCGACGCAACGACCAGAAGTTAATCCGTGCAAACCATCACCATGTGGTCTGTATTCCCAATGCCAAGAGTTCATTGGCAATGCACGCTGCACTTGTCTTCCTAAATACAGCAGCTCTCCGCCGAGATGCAGACTGGAGTGTACTATCGACTCTGAGTGTAACGCAGACATGGCATGCATCAACAATAGGTGCAGCGACCCATGCCCTAGGGCTTGCGGCAACTATGCGCAGTGTGTCGTCAAAAACCACCTACCGTACTGCACGTGCTTGCCTGAAAGCTGTCAAGGTAATTAATTTTAGTTTACATTTTTATATCGGACTTTTGCTAGTATTTTTGCCTTTAATGATTTTTTATACATGTAGATACATATCACGGCCGTGTTAGATTGTTTTATGGATATTTTTTAATATAAGAAGTGATATGATAAATCACATGAAAATAATAACTGCCCGCTTGAAAATAACATGTTTTGATCCGATCAGTAAACAAACTTAGTTAATTTACTAAGTTGTGAACAATAACATCAGCTGTTAGATCATTTGATTCGACTTGTAGGCATCGATTTACATCTATTGTAGGTCAAAGCTTGCTTAGCACATCACCTAGACCAGGGATCCCCAAACTATTTTGGACAAGTGACCCCTTTTCCAAAATGAACTGTTACCTCAGACCCCCATGGCCAAATTACCTACTTTTAAGATCAACCCCTTATTCATAATGGTCCGCTAACTTAAAACAGCTGCTACAGAGTGTTATTTTTCATTCTGACTTAGGTCAATAGAAGAAGACAGAGTGAGAATTAGCAATGCTTTAAGTTAGCAGACTATTATGAATAAGGGGGCCTATCTTTAGTTTTTTCCTATTGATAAAAAATACCTAGGTACTAAGGTACCAATTGGAAAACTTTGCACTTGGTTAAGTGAGTAAAGTTGACTTCATTTTCTCATCAAAATATTTAATTTATAATGATTATTACAAATTAGGTACTTAAAGAATCTTAAGTAGGTAGGAAATTATATTTAAAAAAGTATTAATTTGCAAAGAGAAAATAAAACATTCTGTGTGATGGATGAACCTGGTAAATATCTACCAATCTAGCTACATCCGGTTCAATATTGGTGAGTTGCAGCCTTAAATCTCCACGTTCGTTGATTTTCAAGCGGTTTCTTTGTTTCGTCAAAATGTTTGTTACCACACTGAAGCTTTTTTCAACTAGGTATGATGATGGAAAAGCGATAAGGTATTTTTCAGCAATGTTCCACAATGTAGGATACTGTGTTTCAATGTTGCGTTGCAACCAGAACTTCTGATAGCCTTGCTTGAACTTCTGCTTAAGCTCTTCGTCTGTGCTGATGGTAATCAACTCTTCTTGCATTATCACATTGGCTTCTTCTATGGCTGTGGTATTGTATGGATTTATTATCCATTGAGGAATTTGTAAATTTAAAAGATCCTCAAACCTCTTCGTAAAATCCTTGTGTAATGCGTCCAAGTGAGTGACATATAATAAAATGTCATCATCTTGAAGCATTTCTGGTACTTTTGACAAATGCAGAAACTGCGAAAATTCTTTTCTGCCTAAATTTTGTTTATAAAGGATTAGTTCACCCACGAAGGCCGATATTATTGATTTTGTTTTAATCAAGTTAAGATCGTCACCCTGCAGCTGCAAATTAACTTTGTTGAACATTCCAAAGATATCAGTCAAGTAATAAATATCTGTTTTACAATTGGTCAGATTTTCTTTCAAATTCGGATCTTTTTCTTGTAAAAACTCCAACACAGATTCAAAAATGGCTGAAAATCTTTCTAAGCAAAGAGCCTCTTGATAGCCAGTGAACTTCAGTGTGCAGAAGTAATCGAGTAAAGACTTCGTCGTTTTCCTCACATAGCTGAGCAAATAACCGAGAGTTCAAAGAATTGCTTCGAATCTTGTTGATAGCATTTATTACATATTGTAAAGACTTATGCAATCTAGGACTCAGCTTTTTTGCTACTAAATGCTGCCTGTGAATCACGCAGTGAATGACCAGTACATCAGGCAGTTGTCGCTTTAAGTGAGCTATAAAACCACGATGACGACAAACCATAGACGGTGCACCATCAGTCGCAACAGAAACAATGTTCTTCCATGGAATAGCTTTGTCAGTAAAAAAAATGTTACACGGCTTGATAATAAAATCGATTCTCCTCTGGTATCAGTCTCTAAATATGTAGCAAAAAGCAGTTCTTGGCACATATTTTCATCTTTGATATATCGAACATATCCTAACAACAGAGCTTCATTGCCGGGTAATGTAGACTCGTCCAACTGGAGAGAGAATCTGTTGGTCTGTAAGAACTTGCATAAAATGTTTTCCACATCGCGTCCCATCTCGTCTATGCGTCTCTGAACGGTGTAATTGCTCAAAGGTATTCTCTTTAAAATATCATGTGCAGGTTTGTGCAATACATTGTTAAGGACCTCCGCAATGGCTGGTAAGATAAGCTGCTCTCCAACTGTGTGGGGTTTCCCCGACTTCGCTATTAGTAAAGATATATTATAGGACGCTCGTAAACCATCATCGTCTTTAATAGATGATGACGCAAACATCGATCTTATGGATGGCCTTTTGTCTAGTTTTTCTTTAAGTGTTTGAAAAAATGACAAGGGCTTACTTTTTTTGTCAGCATGTACTCTTGATAAGTGGTCATCCATTTTTGAAGGCTTCATGGCATCGTTACTGAATACTTTTTCACATATGAGACACATCGGCAAGTGTTGATTAATGGAGATGCAATAAATCCGAACTTCAAGTAGTTCAAACTGTATTGTCTGCATTTTTTTTTCGTGTCCGCCATCATAAAACTCAGTAATCCTGCAAATAAAAAAATAAGAAATTATTTAAATAAAAAACCACAATGTATGCCCCACTGCATGGCAATGCTGATGCGCTGTGCCGAATAAAAACTGTTTGGTACTTACCCTGTTAATTTTTCATAAACTGCAGATATTGTATGGTTACGCTATTAACTCGCGTAGGGAGCTCCGCATTTTGTAAATTCTTTTTCAGTCACTTTACTTCACTTATTAGCTATGTAATAACTTTGTAATCTCTTGAAATAAATGAGTACTTATATGAGTTATTATCGTTCAAGCTCCAACGAATTTCAAAACGCAAATTAACTTTCAACCTAAGTGCAAGCTCGTTAAATAGTAAAATATCAGGAACATGTTTGGACTTGCAACTTGATCATGAATTCGTTCGTGTTAAATCGCGTAAGCGTCAAATAGAGAGCAAGTCAAAACGCGCCTGAAAGACGTACGCTCGAACTAATTATCTTGCACAAACTTGTCCACAGTGATTTGCCGAGTTTTTCATCTTGTACGAACTTGAGACTTTACATTACTACAACAATGCTATTTCCTACAAAAATATTAATTATATTACGTCGCTTCATTCTTCAGATACAAATAACCATGTAGTGCCTTTATTCTACAAGGCTCTATTCGCACGTTTAAAGAATCGACTTTTAGTCGATTGTCATTTTTTTTTTTTTTTTTTTATCTGTCAACCTCACTAGCGTGGCGTGATGTTCGTGCTGTGAACTTCATTCCTTTTTCTTGCGAGGCATCGTTTGCACGTGCCTTACACTAGTGAATATTTCGTGCTCAACAATCGCCATTATAATGCCGAAAAGGAGAAATCAGGATAAAATAGAACATTATCAACGTAAAATTCAAAAACTGGAAGATCGACAAAGAAAATATAAAAGAATTATTTATTCATCATCGGAAGACTCCGATGAAAATTCAGGTTAGTAACTCGTTATTTATTAAGTGTGAAGTGCGTTAGTGACAAAATATTTTAGAGAAATATTATCTCGTAGTCTCGATTATAATGCCTGGAGGTTGACCGTGTGTCATCACGAAGGTAACTTACTATACCTAGAGGTTAACCGCGTGTTAGCACAAAGGTAATCCGTAATTGTTCAAAGGACGATTACGTTAAAACAAATAAAATGCCTGGAGGTGGATCGTGTATCCTCACGACGGTTATTTATAGTCCCGCTTTAGCGTTGTAATATTACCCGAGAGATTAACCGCGTGTTAATACAAGGCAAAAAATTTAATAAAAAATAAAAAAGTCTACCCTCAATTTTTAACTTTTATTTTTTTATTGTTTTAGACAATACACGTCATAATGACGCCGATCCAGACCCCATAGGGTTAATAGATCAGACTGGCATGAACGACATGTCACCCGATGAGGAGACCAAACCTGATGGCGAACAGGAATCAACCCCAGTACCGGAATTGAATCCTGATATTCTCTCCGCCTTAGGTGAGACCACGGAAGAGACGCCAAAGTTTGGCCCTAAAATTCACGAAAATCTATCGCGGCTTTGGCTACCTATTCTCCGAAAAGGGATGAGTAAGGAGACAAAAGAGAGACTTCATAAAGAGTACCTCATTCCTGAGAATTGCCCGTTATTACAAGCACCTAAATTAAACCCAGAAATTTCGGCTGCAGTAAATGAAGGTACCCGTATTCGTGACAAAAGAGTAGAAGGAGTACAGCAGCAATTAGGTCACGGAATAGCCGCTCTTAATAAAGGTTTAGATTTGCTTCTTGACGAAAGCAAAGACAAAGTTCAGGCCATAAAATTTTTAAGCGACAGCTGTCGCTTGTTTTGCGATCTGCATTTCGAAGAAACGGAGGCGAGGAAGAAGTTTGTCACTCCGGGTCTAGATAAATCGTTCTTAAATGTCATGCAAGATATAGATCGGGATGAAATGCTTTTTGGAAGCAAGCTGTCAGAAAAGATAAAGGCCACGAAAGTGATTGAAAAACATGGCTTACAAATAAAAAAACCCGCACCGAACCTCAAAACACCTTCTACATATCAAACACCAACGAACCGGCCGCGCTTCCAGGGAAACTGGAGAGGCCCTCCTCGCTTCTCTTTGAACAGGGGGGGGAGGGGAGGGCCAAGGAGGACTGCTCCAGCACCTCGCAAGCCCCAGACAGGCGCAGCTCAACAGAAGTCATCTGTTCAGAACAAACAGCGTGCGGCAGCTCAACAATAGAGGTACACGCTGGGAGAATCCAGCATTTTTATAATTGTTGGCTTAAAATTACTGGTAATCCATTAATCCTTAAGTGGATATCTGAAGGATATTCCATTCCATTTTTAAAAACAGTGAATCAAGTATCAGTTATACGTAATTCTGTATCTCCGAGTGAACAACCGGATATGTTACAAGCTATCAAAAAATTATTAGAGTTAGGAGCTATATCCCCATGTCATAGATCCAAAAATGATTTCGTTTCCAAAATCTTTTTAACTCCTAAACCTAATGGAGGCAAAAGGTTTATTTTAAATTTAAAAGCTTTAAATAAGTTTGTTTCCACTGCTCACTTTAAAATGGAGGACCATAGGACTGCTGCTAAACTTTTACCTAAAGATGGTTTCATGGCAAGCATTGACCTAAAGGAAGCATATCTTTTAGTCCCTATTTGCAAAGAACATCGTAAATACTTACGTTTCCAGTTTGATCAAACATACGAGTTCAACGCAATGCCCTATGGTTTATCTGTTGCTCCTAGGGTTTTCACGAAGTTAATGAAGGAGGTTATTAACCACCTAAGACATAGGGGTTATAGGTCAGTAATATTTCTCGATGACATTTTTTGCATCGGTAATACTTTCGATGAATGTCGTGACAACGTTAACGAAACACTAAGATTGCTCAAATGCTTAGGTTTTGTCATTAATTACGAAAAAAGTTGTCTTGACCCTCGACAAATTTGTAAGTTCTTAGGTTTTATATTTAATAGCATCGATATGTCACTAGGCCTGCCAGATGACAAACGAACAGGGATTATGCAATTGGTCATTAAGTTCTCTTCTCTTCCTAAGTGTTCCATTAGAGAACTATCACAGTTGATCGGAGTACTTACTGCAGCCTGCCCTGCAGTTAGATATGGTTGGTTATACACCAAAACTCTCGAACGTCAGAAATATTTAGCCCTTCAAAAGTATGGTGACTTTGAAGCAAAAATAAGACTGTCAGAAGTCATCTTACCTGACCTAGAATGGTGGAGACGGAACATCTATTTAACATACAATGCGTTGAGAAGAGATGAACATTTCGATTTAGAAATTTACACGGACGCTTCTAGGACCGGCTGGGGGGCCGTCTGTAATGGTAATCGAGCAAACGGTGGTTGGAAAAACCAGGAATTATCTTTCCACATAAATTACCTCGAACTACTAGCGGTATTTCTAGGTTTGAAGTGCTTTGCAAGCTTGCATTCTAACTGTTCTGTATTGCTTCGCGTGGATAATACAACTGCTATCAGCTATATTAACCGTATGGGAGGAGTACGGTTTCCACATTTAAATGAACTGACCAAAACAATTTGGCAATGGTGTGAAAAGCGAAATATATTTCTATTTGCATCATACATTAATACACATGACAACATAGAAGCCGATGAAGAATCTCGGAAAATTAACGTAGATACAGAGTGGGAACTATCGGATTGGGCCTTCCAAACGATAATTCAAAAGTTAGGTGAACCAAAAATCGACTTATTCGCTTCCCGCACCAATGCCAAATGTAGCCAGTACATTTCATGGAGACCGGACCCTGATTCTATAACAGTTGACGCTTTTACAGTTAGTTGGCAATCAACTTTTTTCTACGCTTTTCCACCGTTTGCTTTAATCCTAAAATGTTTAAGAAAAATCATTGACGACTCAGCCACTGGCATCCTAGTCTTTCCTTATTGGCCTGGCCAACCTTGGTTTCCATTGCTGAAAAGAATGCTCATGTCAGATATTGTTTTCTTGGATCCTAATGAGGACCTTTTGCATTCAAATTACAGATCTCGTCACCCGCTTCACAGCAGCCTTACACTGGGGGCCGCGACGCTCTCAGGACAGCATTTACGAGACTGAGTACCCCGGACGTAGCGCTAGACTTAATGCTAGGCTCCATCTCGGATAATACTATGAAACAATATTCCGTTACTTATAAATATTGGTGGCATTTTTGTCTCGAAAATAACCTTAATACCTTTGAAACTTCGGTATCATCAGTCATAGCCTTTCTGGTAGATCTCTTTCATAAGGGAGCATCATACGGTGCTATCAATAGCCATCGATCTGCCCTTTCATTACTCCTCGGGAATAACATTGGAGCAGACGAAAGAATAAAACGTCTACTCAAAGGTATTTACAGGCAAAAGCCATCTCGTCCCAAATATAACACTACTTGGGACCCAAAACTAATACTGGACTACGTTTCCCAATGGTACCCGAACATCAATTTAGACCTTACTAAACTAACAAAAAAAATCACAATTTTATTAGCTTTATGTACTTCCCACCGAGTACAAACCTTCTCCCTTATTAGAGTGCAAAATATCAATAGATCCTCCACTGGTATAAAGATAAACATAACTGACATGATAAAGACTTCCGCAGCAAATCGAGAACAACCGATTTTGTATTTACCGTATTTTGTAGAAAACCCAAGGATTTGTCCAGCAAAGACTCTCGATGATTACCTCGAGGTAACATCTGCTTCACGACCCGAAGGAACCGATAGTCTTTTGCTTACTGTTAAAAGACCATATAAAAAAGCATCGTCACAAACTATCAGTAGGTGGATCAAGCAGACCCTAGCGGAGAGCGGCGTCGACGTCACAGTGTTCAGTGCGCACAGCACGCGCCACGCCTCCACCTCGGCGGCGGCCTCCGCTGGAGTCTGTATTGACACCATCAGGAAGACGGCTGGCTGGGCTAGCTCGTCTCTGACGTTTGCACGGTTCTATAACCGACCATTAATTGATGATGGAATTTATGCTCGATCTGTCTGCGCCATCAGTAATTTAGATCTAGAGTAGGTAATAAATTACTATAATATGTAAGTTTAAAAATAATTAAAACAAAATACATTTAAGTATTTATTGTTTATTTTTTGTTGTTCTAATAATGATTAATTAATTTCCAATTATTTATAATTAAGAACTTTCTGTTTTTTTGTTATTAAAATTAAAGTTTTCTACTGATAAATTAAGTGTTATTTCCTAATCTGAGAACCTATCTCTAAACATCTACATGGTTATTTGTATCTGAAGAATGAAGCGACGTAATATAATATAAGATCAAACGAACTTCTTGAAGTGAAGTTCGATCATTATTATATGAGTCGCTTCATTCGAAGATACAAAGTCCTCACCCACCCAAACCCATCGTAGAAAACTGATCTCTAAACAAGAATGAAGTTCACAGCACGAACATCACGCCACGCTAGTGAGGTTGACAGATAAAAAAAAAAAAAAAAAATGACAATCGACTAAAAGTCGATTCTTTAAACGTGCGAATAGAGCCTTGTAGAATAAAGGCACTACATGGTTATTTGTATCTTCGAATGAAGCGACTCATATAATAATGATCGAACTTCACTTCAAGAAGTTCGTTTGATCTTATATTATTCTTAGTACACGTAACACAACATAAACAATATAGTACCTACCTACCTATCTTGAAAGTTTTAAATAAGAACTTGTGTTAATTTAAAAGGGGTCGATTTTTAGACCTCGTCGACCCCCAAAATCAGTTTTCGTTTATGTCGACCCCTAGGAAACCGATATTGACCCCAAGGGGTCGATATCGACCACTTTGGGAATCCCTGACCTAGACAGACAGTTTGACCTGACGTAGAGGGCAAACGTTTGGATCTCTCGGTATGATCTAGTTTACTAGTTCAACAATCTTTTAGAGCTTTTCTTTATTTAAGTAAGCCGGTACCTACCTATTCAAGGATTTCTCTTAAAAATAATCAATTAATAAATTTAATTGGCAACCAAAGATTGGAATCGTTAGATGTGCTCTCACTGTATCGAGTGGCATGAAAAATAGTCCATACTGAGAAGAGTGATCTCAAATAGTAATAATGTCGTTTCAACGACATTGTGTGTGTCAGGTGTGTCAAAACAAAACAAACCAAATCTTCTGACGCGACAGGGTGAATCTTATGATTTAATAATATTATTTATCCGTATGCTGCTGACTGCATATCGAATTCTTCACTCATGGTTATCGGTAATGAGACTATATATCCCGCGAAAGTGTGGAGTTCTAGGGTTTTTAAACAATAATACCGCGTCCTATTTAAAAGTGATTACGCGATCGTCGCGTGCATAAGTCACTTTTTTGTTCGGTGAACCTGAATTCATGGTCGCGTCAACAGAGTGCGTTTTCCGGTTTGCGAACAAAAAGTGACATATGCATGCGACGGTCGCGTAAACAGTTTTAAATAGGACGCGAGGTAAGCCCCACCACAATCACGAGATATGTAATCTCAGGGAATCCGACGACGTGGGGATGCATCGAGATGTGGGCGCGGAGGACAATGACCTTACCCCGCTCTCCATGGCTAAAGAAAACTGGCGCAAGCCTGTAGTGCTTGAAACTGATGATCGCGGGGAGGTTTGGCAGAGTAAGGAGCTTCACGGACGCTTTTTCCGGGCCCTAGATGGACCTGATGTAGATTTGCTAGCGTCCGTAGCCTGGTTGCGTTTTGGTCACCTCTTTGGAGAAACTGAAGGTTTTTTCTGTACAATTAACGACAAAGTCGGGCATGCCACCATCCGGAAGAATCTATCCGACACATTATCTCCGGTTGTTGTCGTCTAGCTTACTTAAAGTACTTGCATAGACACAACCTTTTAGCCAGGATTATCCATCAGCAACTTGCTCTGAAATACAGCCTTGTGGGATTGGAAGTGCCGTACTACAGGTATGTGCCCCACCCAGTTCTCGAAAATGAAAATATCACATTTGTTCTGGGATCGATCCATCATCTCTGACAGGAATATTATTGCCAATAAACCTGATACAGTGGTGATGGATTGAATAGAGCGGTGCGCAATGATTATTGACATAACGGTCCCGCAAGACGGGAATGTCATGAAAGCCAAGAACGATAAACAAATCAAGCATCTTGACTTGGCTCGGGAGGTTATCGACATGTGGGAAATGGACTCAGCGATCTTTGTGCCGATAGTCGTATCAGCCAATGGCTTAATTGCCAAGAGCCTCGACCAACACCTAAAGAGGCTGTCGTTGGGCGGCTGGATTAAGGGATTGATTCAGAAAGCGGTACTTCTGGACACGGCTCGCATTGTTAGGAGGTTCCTTTCTCTGAAGCCCTGACCGCCAGTGGCTTGTAGCTGTTGGGCAGTAGCGACGGACCCTATCTCCCAGGAGAAGACTTGTTCATAGTCTCTAGCTTGCCTTTATTGACCGGCTGGAGTGAACACTGACGAGGAACAAAGCTCCTACCTCATTCTTGTCTATATTGACTGATTTGAGTGGAGATCCGCAAGGGTAAACGTGCTCGGAGGAAGGAAATATTCCAGTAAGGTGCTGGTAGGGATCTAACCAACTCAAATTAATGTTTAGCTCTTGCACACGCCCTTGCACCACTACGCAACTTACAATTGCATATTATAGCTGAAAGTATCACCAATGAAGTCAATCTCTTTGTTTACTTAAGAATCAGTTAAAAGGCATAAAATATTAAAACCCTTATATAATTACAATTTGTTCTATGTTTACCCAGAATTATTTTGTTGTTTTTGTGTGTTCTAGCGTTGGATCAAACATTTGACTTCCCACGATACCCTGAATTGGGTTACAACGTTGGCTACCCAAAAATAAAAGGAGAAGAATATTTTGGATGTTATTTGGGAGGCTGTGGCTATAGTTTTGGTAGTTCCTACAGTGGCTGTCCCTCGGGTACAGTGAGACTCAACGATTTTTGTGTTGAAATTGATGATGACCATGACAACAATTAAACAACTTACTTACTTCACGGTTCCTCGATCTCGAAGTCAGCGGGCAGCGGGGCGGCGGCGGCGGCGGCAGCGCGACAGCGGCGCGCACTTACCAAAAACAGTTAACATCTACATAAAGTTCCGACCTGATTGTTAAATACTGGAACTACTCTACTGATTGATGAGACAATAAAAGTAGTAGGGTATAGTTGGGGGTTCTGCGTCACTTGCTCTCGCATGAGCTCGAGCTGCGCGATGCAGAAGCCCCCAATTATACTCTACTAGTGTAGGTCATCACTTGCATATCTTATTCAATCACAAAGGCGTATAAACGTCGCTCGATACTTATTGATATAATCTCTTCCTTTCACTACATTCAAATAAAAACAATGAGGAAAGTTTATAGCATGTTGCATCCAAGGATCGTCGTAAATCTCCCTATCTTCAATAACACCTCCACATGAGAAACATACAGATCTATCATTAATTCCATCACCGCAATAAAATAATCCCGCGTCAGCCATTTCCATCACCAGCCTTTTTCAAGAGTCAGTTGTTACCCAATAATAATTAAATGAATGTAAACGCATTTTATGCGTGTGATATATGTCATATCGGGGATTGTAATTTTCTTTTAACATTTTCGTCACGCAATAAGTACTTCAAACAAATATTAATGAAAATATAATGAAGTCGCATTCTGTTGCTAACAATTTATATAGACATTCATTACATGTTTTAGGAGAGGGGGTTAGTATCAGTGTTGCCAAAAGTTCAAATTATCGAGTTCCCATGTCAAAATTATCGTATAAAAGAAAAATTAAAAATAAATACTCAATATCTCAATATATATAGCAAATTGCTATCAAAATTTGGATAATTTTATACTAGAGTCAAAGGGGAAGCATATGCCAAGTTTCACCAGTAGTGGTGCTAGCTCAGCACAAACCTTAAACGGGTCCACCCTTTATAGCAGAACTTTTTATGTCATAATATTATTTTGCATTACCATCGGATAGCATAAACTTCATTTCGCAGAAAATCTTTTGGCAGACACTCATTTATCATACCTTCAAAACTCATAATTTTGTAAGCCTTTCAGCCCATATTCGCAGCCCCGGCAGGCATTGGCCCTAGCGGACCCCGTCAATTCTGCTGACATCTCTTTGAGGCGCGCGTGGAACACAACGCGCCGTCGACCCGGGCCTGGTCCTTACCGGACGGCGAGCTACCTATTGCTCACCGTCCGCAAGCCCGCGCCTACGGTAGCCGGAAATCGGCTCGCAATTCCCGCCCCGGGCGTCTCCTCCTGCGGCGGTTAGGGGCGTGAGGGTGCGAAATTTGCCTCTCCCTCACGCGGTCCGCTTCCTCCTTCGCGAGCATTACCGCTTCGCAGAAGGAGGTGATGGCCTGCCATTTCTTCTCGCTCCGTACCATGGGCTGAACCAAGGCCGGACGCGAGAGATCACCGCCGCCGATCGCCTACACGAGGACACGGCGATGCTCTGCCCAAGCCGGGCAGACCTCCACCGTATGCTCCACCGTGTCCTCCGAAGACAAGTAACCTAATGACGAAGAGAAGGACCAGTACCGTAATTGCGTAATGCACGATCAATCATAATTTTTTTCGATATGAAACAGATTGCTAATTTATGTTATGGTTACCCAAAAAAACCAATTCGACACGACACGCTTCTCATAATGAGCGCAAAGCATGACCTATTTTAATATATTTAATGATGATTAAGAATAGGATAACATCCTTACATATTATAAAACAAAGTCCCCGCTGCGTCTGTCTGTCTGTCTGTCTGAACGCGATAAACTTAAAAACTACCGAAAGGATTTTCAAACGGTTTTCACCAATGGACGGAGTGATTCATGCGGAAGGTTTTAGTGTATAATTCATTAAGGTTTTGTGTAAATTGGCTGAAATTTAACGATTATTGTTGAAGAAGTCGGAAAAAATCATGCCGACTGGGAGCTTTACTGGCGTGCGCTGCCTAAACCGAAAAAGATACATCAAATTTATGTTCTACGGTATTGTTTATCTTAAAAAGTTCAACAAAAAATCCGCAATGGCATATGTCTATCTACTAAGGATGACCCACAGTAAACATTTATATCTTTCAGAATTTGATAAAAATTTAATTGTTATTTCCGAAGCTTTTTTGACCGGTATGTATTACATACATAGTATGAATCCTTATCCAAAAAATTAAAAATATGTTATTTAAATTGGGCATTAATTTAGATTAAAATGTGCCTTTAAATCATATAATTTAAATGAATAGTTTAAAATATATCACAGTTTCAAAATTACGCGGAGTAACGCGGGTGCAGCGGTAGGAGTCAATGACGTTTTCCTCTGTTATTAGGTACAAAATCTCGTTAGTACGTTCCCATGGGATATTTTCCTACATCCACGCGGGCGAAGCCGCGGGCAAAAGCTAGTGGTTAAATAAAATATTACACTGTAACAGTTTTCTTCATCACTGCTGGTGAATGTGATTTCGGGCATAGCGAAACTTTTTAGTAGGTATTTTACGAGTCGTGCATAGCGGGACTAGAGCATAGGGGACTAACCGTCAAAAACGTTACTAGTATTTTAACATTTATTTTTTTAGATTAGAATAACGGTTCTTTATATCGATTATTGTCAGATTATTATATTTTTCCTGGCAACTCCTACTGTATCGCGTATAGAGATGATCTATCCGGTTGCTTTGTTTCGATATTCTGCTTCGCAATGTATCATTTCGATTCGAGTATCGATATAAAATCGCTTTTAATTAATCATTATTAATATGTTTGTCTTTAATTCAATTTCTTACTACGGCAGTCCCGGTTTTGCCCGAACAATTCTGCCAATGTCAGTAGTGATTGAGAAGCGTGTTTATGGAAAATAACGTTGTACGAGCTATACTCTACATTGACCTTTGTGGTAGTTTTTACGTCATACTCAATAATGCACATCGATATTGTTAGCTGTGCATTTCTCTAACATAGCATATAAGTGGAACAATTGTGTAATTATATTCAGTGGCAATAAATCCATCAGGAAATCATTCGTCTACTCATTTACATAACATAACATACCTAACAAGTTTGCATAAAGCCGGGTCTCCTGCGCTTGTTTTTACACAAAAACATTGCAACAAAGAAGCCATTTGTGTATGCAAACACGATATTTTGTATGAAAGCAAATGTTTGTGTAAGGTTTTTTGTGATAAGTTTCGAAAAAATACGCGCAATAACGAACAAACAAACATGGTCGGCATTTAAGGTGACCCCGATAACGCTCGAGTGACAAATGTCAGCTCTGCCAAATGTAGAATTTTAAGTAAGATTTAGGCCGTTTCCACATTAGTCGGTGCGTGTGCGGTATCGTTTCGGTATTATACCACACTGCTTATGTTTCCTCATTGGTCGGTAAGCACTCTGTACCGAAACGGTACTGCTCTGCTTTTATTTAGAATTCTAAATTCCAATTAATTCTATTGGTATGTGCGAGAGCCTATAACCAAAATTTATGCCTTATCTTTTTACGAACAAAACCATATAAAATCAATAGATTTGGTTATTCTGAAATTCAAAAATCCTAAGTTCAGAAATTATCCGCGTCTCGTCTGACCTGGGGGCCTACCACCAGCTCATAAAGCAGTATTATTTTAATATTACTTCAGTGTGGGAAAGAGATGAAGCTCTACAGGACGTATAGCTCCATCTCTTTCTCCCACTGAAGTAATATACCGCTAAAGGACCGCGGACGCGCCGGTCCAAGTACCCACGCGGCTTACAACTCTATTTGTATTCGCTGTAATGGCTATTATTGTCTGTGAATTTTTGTGTCTATGGTCGGATAAATATTCTCGTCAAATAAATCGACTAAAAGCAAAAATATTAATAGGCAACATTTTAAAAAAATGTTGAAAATCACGTTCCCGCGCGGTAAAATGTCAGTCAAACGTCATTCCCGTTCGCTGTAATAATTCGTTTTTTAATGGTTTTTGTGTGTAAATCGTCGGAAAGTGGTGATATTTTCATTTTGAAGTAAATATTACATCGTTTTAGATATAAATAACATCATGTTATACCTATTTTGACCCAAACAAAAAGTGTAAACAAACATTTGAATGAAAACGTGACCGTGCTGTGATTTTGTGGTATTTTGGTGTGTGATCGTCGATATTTTATGTGTAAGTCCCATTTTTTATACAAAATATTAGATTTCTAATAATTTTAGCATGTTTTTTCACCTAAATACGGCAAAAAAATATTTTTTTGAAACGGAGAAAATTACGTAAGCACTAGAAATTCTAGATATTAAAAATTCTAGATTTTTAGCATTTTTTATTTTCAATGTTTGTCTCTAAAAACGATTTTGTTAGATAACATAACTATCCATAATGTACCCTGCAAAATTTCGTGTGAATTGGTACGCTAGTTTTATCAGAAATCGTTATTACAAAGAACAAAAGAAATAATAACAAAAGCGGGTAATAAAGATAAGTGAACGTTGTTTACAAAGACTGCAACCATTTGAAACGTATTCCTAATCTATTTGAGTAGCAAAAAACATAAACAATACTACTTGAGACGTTATAATGAAACCTGAGTAATTGTTTATTTAAGTGCGGTCGTAAATCTGTCACGGCGTGGACCGCCCGCGGGCCTTGAGCGGTTAAAATAATACTGTTTATGATCCGGTGGTAGGCCCCCTGACCGCATTTTTAAATATGTCAAAAATAAAATACCGAACAGTTTCATAGCAGTCTGTCTGATTTTCAGAATGTAGTTGAACGATAGATTATGCATTCTGTCTGAAAACTGTTGGACATAATGAAAAAGGTTGTCCAGATGTAGACAAAAATGATATCAGACAAATTAAATGTCTCACGTTACTAATCGGACAAATAGTCTTTTTTTTTTTTGCTTAAGCAATTTATTAATAATAAATATAGCGATTTATATTATAATAAAAAATTAAATTAAGCAATTTAATTTTTTATTATAATATAAATCGCTAATATTTAATATACACAAAGAAACATATTTACAACTAACTACTATATATATTATGTACAAGTATGTAAAGTAAAAAGTTAAAAATAAAGATAAGAGCTCATTGGGCGTCAAAAAATTCGTCCGCATCGCTGTCAGCGGGAAAAGTGCCCAAAAGGCTGGCAGCATTGCCACGTTGGATGGCAATGCTGATTCTTTGGCCTAAGAATTGGCCAGCCCTCTGGTCACGTAAAGAGTCGACCAACCGCTTGGCGATGTCCCGGAATACTCGGTGAGCAGTTGGACCCCATGGCCCTAGTGTTTCAACCCCAAACGGCTCAAAAATATAGCTACCAGTAAGGTTGCTATATTTGCGCCGTTTGAGGTTTTCTGCACCTGCAGCAGCCGCCCCGGCACAGCCCGCAGTGCTAGGAAGATGGGATGCTGCAAGGGTGTCGACACAGGTTGCATCCTACACCAAAGGCCCACCTAAGTTCCAAGGCATTATGGTCATTCCGTCTGACCTCTTCCCACCGTCGCGTGCCAAGCCATTGGGTTCTAAAACAGCTGGCACCCCGGCGGTGACAAGAGCCCGACGGAGGATGTCATTAATGCTTGCGTGCCGTGCCAACCGAACAGCGCTCTTAATGCAGGAAAGGCCAAGGTGTGTCAGGCGGTCGACAGCTTCACCGTACTGACAGCGATGTGGAGCCCCGCAAGGAGCATCCAGACGCAGACTTGTAGTGAGCCGGAAAGTGGTGTCACCCAACATAGCATAGTGCCTATGTTGGGTGACGGTAGCGCCTGAAGCCAGAGGCCCGACTCCCACTCTCCCACAGCTATCAGGCGGGCACGATCGGCAGTGTTGGTGGACGTATTTATGAGGTCATTCCGTACTAACCTGCAGAGCGGCTCATCCCACTGTCTCTGGGAAGACGGGTTCTCGGGCTGCTCCGTATCCGGACAAGCTATTTTCCATGCATTCATCGCATCAGTCAAACACGGCACTCCAGAGTCAACCTGAGAAGCGGTTAAGATTTTTCTGGTTAACTCTTCGGTGCTGTGGACCGAGGACAGGAACGCCGGTAAGCTTACACTAGAAATTTTGCGGACGCCTAGCCCACCGTAGCGGATGGGTAGTGTGGCTTGCAGCCACGCGCGGACGTCCAATGCCACATTTATAATTGATGTTAGAGTACTTCGAATAATTTAATCGATTTTGTCTAAAAGGTGTGGCTTCTTCGATAAAGAGGAAGAGCGGAGAAATTACATAAAATTTGGACCGAAACATCTGATAAGGGTGAATGCCGAATGTAAGTTTATTTTAGAAAGTCTGTCCGAAATATCGTTAAAGTGGTTAATTTTTTCGTCAATGAAAGGTGAAAAACTGTCTTCTAAGATTGGGGAACCTAGGAGGTGCAGTGAACTTTTTTCCAAAACTTTGATGTCTGGGGTTATTGAATTGAATTTCTGTATGGTCGATTGTCTGTCAGTATTGTCACAAAGGTAAATTTCGCATTTTGAAAAGTTGAGGTCAAGGCCAATGAATTGGAACTGCTGCTTTAGGAATTGAAGATCTTTTAGAACAGTATCTACGTCACCTCCTAGAGTCCCATCATCTAAATACCACACATTAAATTTTGAATTTAGTTGTTGTATTATGGGGTGAATAGCTAAGCTGAAAATGACTGGCCCGAGGGGATTACCTTGTTGGCATCCGACTGCAGATTCCAAAACGTTGTCTCTATAAAGTAATTTGGAAGGGTGCCTGTAGCACTGCCACAAAAAACCATAAATTTCCGGTAACTCCTTTTTACTTCAGCCAACAGAGTGTTCCTGTTAACGGAGTTGAAGGCGTTCTTAATGTCAACCTTGAGGATGACCTCACCTTTACCGGAGTTTAAAAAACTGGAAAGGGCATGCACGGCAGCCTCGCAGCCCCCTTTGGAACCAAAGCCAAGCTGTAGGAGCTGGAATTTGTTCTTTAAAATTTCCCCGTACAATTTGCAGTATATTTTAGCTGCCGTACGCCTGTAGGTACACCCAACGTCAATAGGACGGACGCCGCCGTCCTTCTTGCGCAGGGCACATAAATTGGCCCCGTACAAGATATCGACGACGGCATCGTTCACACCGCCGTTGAGCATCAGGTTAATTAGGGCCGCAAGCTCCTTCAAAAGTGACTCGCCAGCTTCCCCAGCGCCTGAACTTAACAAGTCTTTTAAATGCTGAGTATAAAAAGTAGAAGAGCTGAGTAATAAATCATATAGCGGCGTTTTTACGTACGATTAATAAAGAGGTTTTCCGAAACTATCGAACTAAAATTAAAATGATTATTTTTAATAAATTGGACAAAAGGAAACTGGGATAACGTTTGAAAAAAAATGTTTATTAAAAAAAATCGTCGTCAATCATTGTCGGACTCATTTTTTCAGTGTCGTGAGAGATAGGAGCGTAACAAGCCCCACCGCTTTTGTTGGGCGGGTCCGAAACATTCGAAAAAAATCTGAATACAGGTTTTTAGTAACCCCGGTAACTAAATAAGAGATTTAAAAAAAATTGAACCAGGTTGCCATAAGATAAACCGATTATTTTTTTTGACATTTTTGAAAATGCGCTCAGGCCACATTTGACACGCAAAATGTCTGAAAACAAACTTTTTCGTAATAAAATTACGAAAACCCATGTACATTTTTAATATGAAACATACTGTGATGAAACCGTCTACCTATTTTTTTTTGACATAGCAGAAATGGGTTTCCATAAAATTGTAACGTTTTTGACCGATACGCTACCGAGTCGAGTTCAGAATCATCTAAACAAACGAGTTTATACGGTTGGCGATGTGAACGATGTGACATGGTTTGGGTCGTGGGCTCTCGTAGTATATAATTTACTACCGCTTTTGCCAGCGGCTTCGCCCGCGTGCATGTCGGTAATTATCCCACTCTAAAAAGTATCCTATTTACCCTGTATCCCCCCCTCCCTGTATCCTGTGTGTCCTGTGTGTGTGTCTATATATACGTGTGTGTTTTGTATGTGTTGTTCTGTGTGTATCCAGGTCATGGTCAACCCATGTGCCAAATTTCATCTAAATCCGTTCAGCTGTTTTAGCGTGAAACATATAAACTTATTTTCGAATGTATAATATTATATATATATTTATATAAATAAGGCGCTCGGTAAGCTTTCGGTACCGATGCAGAAAAACGCGTGACGTTACGCAGTACCGAAACGATCCTGCGTATACCGAGCAATCGGAAACGCTCATTGAAATATGGGCGCTCGGTAAGCTTTCGGCACCAAGTATACCAAGTATACCGATCCCGCACTGCAGACGAGACCAGTGAGGATACGGCCTAACGAGAATTCGTTTTAGTTTAGAACCTGATCTTATAGACAGGAAATGTGACTTCTATTGTGCAGAATAAAAACAGTGTTTTAACTAGGTATATTTAGAATTAGAATCATTCGAGGAAACAATCTTTAGTGAGACAGTCATGAAGCTCAATTCATTTTATTATCTAATGTTTTTTTTGTATCTAATATTTTTTTTTTTTTTATGGATGATAATTTCAAACATCGTTTATCCAAGTACGCTTAGTCATGACCATGATGTAGAAGTAATAGAAGCCCATGTGACAGTAAAAAGGAATATTACTCAAGTGCCAGATTATGAAGAAGATGTAGATGTAGAAGCGGAACAAAAATATACAGGCGAATTGCCTGGAGGTGAGTCTAAAAATAGAAAAACATCATTAATATGAACAAGATCACCACAATTTTCCAAACTCAAATTTTTCGCCGACTACAGGTTATGCTGTGTTGTGTGCTTTTGTCTGTGCTAAATAATTGTATTTTCTTTCTTTCTAAAAAACTAATTTAATTGTTAACGAGTTAACAATTAAATTAGTTTTTAAGTTTTTATTACGATTATCGATATTTCGACGCAATTATAAGTCTAGATAATTATAATCAATTTTATGACGCGAAGATGAGCATATTAAATCAGTAAAAAAATCGTCGTTGAAATCGTCTTTTATACAAAATCATAAATTGAAGTTGTTTTTCGTGTCTGTCTGTGTGACTGCGCTGTCCTTTTAAACTGCGCAACAAATTTTGATGCGATTTTCACCATCATTTAGATAATTTATTCCGGACGTTATTTATGTTTATTATATCAATAATAAACTTATACAATAAAATAGTCATAGTCATTTATTCATAAACAAGTAATTTGTATCTGAATTTATACACAAAATTACACAATTATAGAATATACACTAAAATAAATTAACATTTGAATTTCATAATTTACTTACATCTACATTTAAATATAGTAAATTTACATTTCATCAATAGTATTTCGACATATAAATTAAACAATCTGGCCTGACCTTAAAATTTAAAATAATATAATAATAATAACCCCACCACCGTATCTCTACGTTGACGTCGTGGTGGGGCTTGCGCGTTCTGAACTCTAGGTCTGTGCCGGTAGAGTTTACTTTGCCAAGACAGATCTAGAGTGAGGAACCAGACCAAAAGAGATACAATCCAAGCCAAGGTCGCACATATCGAGGGCTGCATGGCTAGGAGAGAGCGCTAGTCGTTAGTGTGCCAACTGTGGAAAATAGGGGACCTCCAGTTTTATTGACCCTTGCCACAGTGAACGCAGGGCTCTGCTGTGGTCGACTTTTATGTCCCTAGCTTCTCGTGGGAATAATCATGATAACAAGATCTAAAACAAAACAACGAATTCAGGCAAATAAGCCCTCAGCAGATGATGAAACATCACCGGCTTCATTATCATCCTCTCCGAGGTCCATCTTTTCATAAATCGTATCAACACCACCTTCATATTTATCACGCTCATCAAAATCATCATCATCGTCACCGAAGTCAGTAGACGTTGTGTCGGAGGCTACTACTGCCATAAACCCTTCACTCGCTACTGTCACCAATACGCGTAAAAAATGGAGCGAAGACATGAACCAATTCATTTGGCGTACGCGTATTCATATCAAATTCATATCTTACATCATTGCACCAACAATTTATTAACAGATTTCCACAAATGAATGTCTCGAAGCAAAGAATTGGAGATCAACGAAGAGCAATAGTTCACAATAAATTAATTTCGGCTAGTACACTTGATACAATTAGATTAGAAGTAAGCAGAATGCTACAAACAGACACCACTATCTTAGATACATGCACCCGGACACCAGCGCATTTAAATACAGATCAATGCAGCACACATTTACAATCGGAACCAAAACGTAGAATGAGGTGGTCAAACGAAATGAACGAAACTCTAATAAAATCCTATTTCATCGCTACGAAAATGGAAACAGATATGACTGTCTGGAGGAAAAAATTAAGAGAAATTTTCATTGAGTTCTATCCACAATTGTCACATCTATCTGAGCAGAGAATATCAGATCAAAAAAGGGTCATTTTAAATAACAAAATGATATCAGATGAACGACTTCAAGCCCTAAAAACGTATGCAGAGAATACAGTTAACCAACCGAACCCTTATAGGCAATTAGATCATCCAAATTTACTTATAGCTGCAGATAATACAACACAAGCACCCACAAATAATAACACAGAAACTGCACACGTTATTAATCAAACAAATACACAAGAAACTGAAGTAGGAAGCGAGCCCAATTTCTTGAATAGCATTGACATTGGAGCCCTGACCACTATTATAAACACAGAACATAATACCACAAACGTCGAAATAAGTCAGGAAAGATGTCAAGAACTAGAGGAAACATTCTCACATACACTACAGCATTTTACAAGCATTCATCCCACAAAAAGAAATTATATACCCAAACAAAAACCATCAAAAAAATTAGCCCAAATAGTAAGTAACATTTATAACGTCATCCTTCCAAAATATGTCAATGCAGATACAGACTTCGAAACCCTGCAGACAGTAACATATAGTGCTGCTTGGACAGCTGCTACAACAAATGGAAGCAAACTTTCTTATATAACCTCTGAGAGTACGGCTTACATCAATCAGAAAAATAAGAAACCAAAATGGCAGAAAAGATTAGAATTAAGAGTTAAAGACTTGAGAACAAAAATTGGAAGACTTACAGCATACATGCAAGGAAATAGAGGCTGGAGGCTTGTTAGAGAGGTACACACAATATTAGAAAACTACAGAATACACTCAATTTATGAAGAACCAAACACACAACTCACACATTTCTTAGATACACTAAAACAGAAACTCACTTTTGTAAATAGTAGATTAAACAGGTATAATAATTGTACACTTCGCAAAACTCAAAATAATAAATTTAGGAACAACGAAAAGCAGTTTTATCGAACGCTAAAAAATTCGACCACGAACCAAACCGCACCCAGTAATAACGAAAATAACACAAACCATAGTTTACCGTCGGTACAAGAACTTCAACAATTTTGGTCAGGAATTTGGGAGAGGCCAATATGTCATAATACTGAAGCTGAATGGGTTAAAATAGAGACAGAAAACCATTTGCATACTGAACAAATGGAGTTTGAACAAGTTCCGATAGATACATTTCATGACGACCTTAAAAAATTACACAACTGGAAAGCACCTGGATCTGACTACATCCACAACTTTTGGTATAAAAAAATTACACACACTTACCCATTCCTGTATTTTTTTATTTTTTTTTCGGTAGGGCATCTCACAGCTGGTTTTGAGACACCGTCGCTGTTTAACCGGTCAATCCTATGGCTGCCTCAAGCTACTACACCCAAAGCCTCCAGCCAGGGCACATATATAAAACTAAGCTAAAAAGCTTAGGATGAACGCGCGCTAAGGGCACCCCCTGCGGGGTTCGAGCCTCGGCTTAGGGCGTTATCCGGGGGGAGGACATCAAAAGATGGGACGGGCTGGATCAAAGGGTTTTGATCATTATTATAATTATACGGGGAATTTAAAGCTACGTGCACAGCTGCAACAACTGCTGGCACCTCGTTTTCGAGCAAGGGTCGGGGGGGAGTATCATTTACTCGGGGGCGCGGCGGTCGGGAACGCAAAGGACCTCGGCGGCGAGGTCAGAATGACGGGAGGCGTCTGTGTTTGTACACTGTGCTTGTTTCCCTATTGCTCTCCTGGAGGAGGGTTATGGGGTCATCGGGGTCTACTAGGATATGCCTTGGGCGGCGAACTTGACTTATTCTACTAGGGACATAACTGGCGGCCTCGACAACCAGAGAGTTGCGATGTTTGGCCGCGGACTCAAAGAAACGCTTTGAAAGGCGTTTTAGAAATTGGTGGATTGTGGGAATCTTTAGGTCGAGGTGGAGGGCCTCGTTCATGACGAACCATGGGGAACCTGTCGCCCTACGAAGGAATCTATTCTGGACTGTTTGCATCCTATGGATATGACGGGGTTTTGCATGAGCAAAGACGGCACCCGCATAGGTCATGATCGGTCGAATGCACGCCGTATAAACGCGCAATTTGCACCTAAGTGACAATTTCCTACGTGCATTCACCAGGAAAGTCTACCGAGAGCAAAAGCGGCTCGCGAACGAACCATCTTTATGTGCTCTGCGAAGGTCAAATGATGATCGAGAACGACACCGAGATATTTGGCTCGCTTCTCCCAAGGGATCGGCTTGCCGAACATGGTGATCGGTCGCGGGAGGGGGGTATTTGGTCCTTTTACGCAGTTTCGTGAAGAGAACCGCTTGGCTTTTGTCTGGGTTCACTTCTATCCGCCACTTTGTAAACCATGCGGCCAGTCTGTCGACTGCGCGTTGGAGAGTGAGGCAAATAGAGTTGGGGGATCTAGATTTGCAGTAGATGGCAGTGTCGTCTGCGAACAGACCCAACTGCGAACTACGGCAACCTTTAGGGATGTCGCTAGTGTATAGCGTGAATATGAGGGGACACACCACAGAGCCCTGAGGGACACCTGCGCGGATGGGACGGGGAGTGGATAACGCTTCTTCGATGCGATAGCGGAAGACGCGGTTCGATAAAAAGTCTCGTAAGATGAGCACGAGACGATCTGGCACACTGAGTTGGTACAGCTTGTATATTAAGCCGTTGTGCCAGACTTTATCGAACGCTTTCGCTACGTCGAAGAATACTGCACCGGTCATATAACCGTGCTGGAAGCCAGCGCTTATGAATTCTTCGATACGGTGGGCCTGATGCACGCTAGAGTGCTCAGTTCGAAAGCCGAACTGTTGGACATGGCGTCATGGAGGGTGCGATTGTCGCAACCCCGCGCTGGGTACGCCACAATTGCGGCGATAAGACCCCTCTTTGAGGAGTGGCTTGAGTGACGCCACGGCGTCCTCACCTTCCGCCTGACGCAGGTCCTCACCGGACACGGCTGCTTCGGGAGGTTCCTGTTTAAGATAAGGCGGGAGGAAACACCCGGGTGTCACCATTGTGTGGATCGGCCTGAGGACACGGTGGAGCATACGGTGGAGGTCTGCCTGGCTTGGGCGGAGCAACGCCGTGTCCTCGTAGAGGCGATCGGCGGCGGTGATCTCTCGCGTCCGGCCCTGGTTCAGGCCATGGTACGGAGCGAGAGGAAATGGCAGGCCGTCACCTCCTTCTGCGAAGCGGTAATGCTCGCGAAGGAGGAGGCGGAACGCGTGAGGGAGAGGCAAATTTCGCGCCCTCACGCCCCTAACCGCCGCAGGAGGAGACGCCCGGGGCGGGAATCGCGAGCCGATTTCCGGCCACCGTAGGCGCGGGCTTGCGGACGGTGAGCAATGAGTAGCTCGCCGTGCGGTAAGGACCAAGCCCGGGTCGACGGCGCGTTGTGTTCCACGCGCGCCTCAAAGAGATGTCAGCAGAATTGACGGGGTCCGCTAGGGCCAATGCCTGCCGGGGGTTCGAAGAAAACCGATAGGGACATCGCGGCCCCCGGCAACAGGGCAACCGAAGGAACACGGGTGGGTTTTAGTCAGTAAGAGTCTGACACGCCCTCCCGCTCCACCCAGAGCGGGAGAAGTTATTTGATAATTTCCCACCCAAAAAAAAAAAAGGCTCTCGTACCCCACTAGATTGTTAAGATGTTGGATTACGCCAATATTTAGTAGAAATTTCTACTAAATATTGGTGCTATTGTTATCCGATTTGATCAACTACTTTAGTACATATATTTTCTATAGACCGTCAGGATTGAGGAGCCACATAAAATGTGTTGTATTAGGGAAATTATGTAGTTATTCCATTTTATTTTTATACTACAAATTAGAACGTATTTACTACTAAATTATACTAAAAGTATGTTGTAATTGGTTAATTACTTTCCGAGAAACAGCCCGGTGTAATTTATGGATTTTTGTGAAAAATCAAAACATTGTAGCTACCTCAAATTCAGCCGTACAAAACCCATTTTTTTTGTAGAGATTACGCATAAGTACTACTAAATCTTACCAAATTTTCAAAAATATCCGTCGGCTAGTTTTAGACTGAATTGAGGAGCCACCTTAAAAGTCGTGTATCTTTTAAAGTGTTTTACTACAAATTCCAGGATCGGGCCTACAAAATCGCCTAATTTACTACTAAATATTGGTAGTACCCGCGTTTAATAATAATAATAATAATAACCCCACCGCCGTATCTCTACGTTGACGTCGTGGTGGGGCTTGCGCGCTCCGAACTCTAGGCCTGTGCCGGTAGAGTTTACTTTGCCGGAACGGGTCTGGGATGAGGAGCCAGACCAAGAGAGATACAAAAACCCGCAGGGCAGCATGTGGCGAGCTGTTGGGCAATAGCGACCCCACGGACCCTATCTCCGGGAGAAGTCTTGTTCCTCACCTCTGGCTTGCCTTTATTGGCCGGCTGGAGTGAACACTGACGAGGAACAGAGCTCCCACCTCATTCTTGCCTTTATTGGCCGACTTGAGTGGAGATTCGCTAGAGCAAACGTGCTCGGAGGAAGGAAGTATTCCAGTAAGATGCTGGTAGGGATCTTGACCGTACTTCCGGGATTGTCCTGATAGCCGTGGAATACCTCTCCACTCCTCATAAGCACCTCAGGACGTGTTGCCCCCTTGTCGCTACTACACTATGTGCTAGCGACCGTTTTCGGGGGCCCATTATTGAGTGTGCAAGTCACCCCCTGCCATTTTATCCGTGTGCATATAAAACATAGATCAGGCAGGGGCCATAGTCCTTCCATAGTTCCAGGTGACCAGTCCACTTTAGCAACCCAAACCCATAGTCCGATATCTTTGTTTCCATATCTTACAATAGTTCTACACCAACCGGGGGTTGTCCTTGGCTGCACTTGCATAGTGCGAACAGGGATAATTGTCGGTTGGTAGGTACCTCATTTCATTAAAAACGTCTAAGGGGCCTCTGCGAGTTGGCTTCGGCCCCTCGTACGCCTTCCAAAGGTCCGGGACCCCTGGGTCCCGAGAAATGTCAAAGACGTTTAAATAATAATAATAATAAATTCATTTATTTCAGGTAAAAATAACACCCATAGACACACACAAATTAATAAATAAGATCAATAACATAAAATACAATAAAATCCAAGATCAAATTAAAACAAAATAAAATAAAATGACAATAAATTATGTTAAATCGAAAATAATTTAAAATAAACAATGAAAACAAAATAAATCAAATTAAATTAAATCAAATAATATCAGAAATAAATACATATTACATACATAACAAGCACAGACAAAAACGAACACTCACACAGTAACAATATGTCTGCTGCAGCATTGCCGGATGTAAGGGCAATCCAGTCTGTTGGCAATCATTAAATATGAGACATGGCTCCTCAATTCATACGGACACCTACACACTTGTCACCAACTCTATACACCGTGAAATTTTAATCACAGTTTTGCTAGAACAAACGTTATTCAGACCATGGTCTACTACCATTCTACAGCATCCAATAAAAAAAAAAACATAAATTGGTTTTTGAAAAAACACAAAAAGACAAAGTTTAAAATGTCAAGATTATCTACTGCTTACTAAATTTCGTTTATGGAGGTACATTTCCCTGTAAACAATGCTGTGTCCCATGCGTGGTGTCTGTGTTGTAGGGAGTAACGATAATCTTGACATTTTAAACATTGTATTTTTTCTAAATATTCAATACTTTTCAGTGCAATTTCCGAGGAAACTGTGGGAAGTACAATATGAAATCCGTGCATACCATCACCATTTGGTAGGATGTTTTGGCATTGAGGAGATTCGGAAATCTATTATAAAATACAATAGCTGTAGAAATATTTAGTAACCTATTCCGCTTATCTATTCCTAAAGAGCCATAAAAACCCAGTAAGAAACCGACAAGTGTTTCACCTCTCCACGAGGCATCCTCAGGATGACGATTGACTTGTTGCTAACCCAAACACGGCGTGTTGCCACATCGAGCTCTGGATGCAAAAACACGACTTTCTACTCTGCACTCTGTACTCTGCGTCCAGCGCTCGGTGTGGCAACACGCCGTATTGCCTCTACTTACCTACATACTTATAGAAACAAGAATAATTTATTATTATTAGGCTTCATTATGCGAATGATTTTACCCAGTTCTCCGAAATACAGAGAGGGTCTATTAAATTTTATATGAAAGCAATATCAACGGGCGCTGTGATACAATTATGTCACAGAAGCAGGTGCCCCGCCGTCGCCGAGTTTTGTCAATGTTGTCTAAGTACTTATGTCCGTCCCTATGTTCCCTCGTAACTACTAAACGGCTGAATCGATTTTGATGAATGATATGTCGTTAGATTCGTCTTTATTGCGCGAGTGTCACTAGGCATATTAAAAGTAGCGCGTTTTGGCGCCAAAATTAATGTTTAAAAAAGAAAACTCCCAAACCTATCGAGTGGGGTATTAAAATGAAGGGTTTTAAAAAATTATTACGAAAATATGCACAAATCATAATATTTAAATGTAAAAGACGATCGTGTTGCTCATCTTGTGAGTGAATATTGAGCCTCTAGTTGCACTTGCCTTGGTGCTTATCATGCGAAAGTGAAGCGCATCTGACTTTGTCGGGTGCGCGCGAGCACTGTGCGTGTGTTGCAACTCTGCAACTTGACGCCAAGTGTGCGGAGCTGCGAATTTTTAAAATTAAAATTAACAAAAAAAATAAAAACAAACAAGCAATATGGTTGCCAGATCGATTTTATGGGGACACCATCTAACTGTCGATCGGAACGTACAATAAACAGTGAATGCGGTAGTGACAAAGCCTGTATAGACCGCAAATGTAAACTGCAGAGTTGTTGCTCACAAACCTATATGTTCATGTCAGGATCGATTCACCGGTGATCCATTTACTAATTGTGTACCCAGTAAGTATTCAACTCTACATTTCTTTTACTAAATATTCAATATTTTTCAGTGCAATTTCCGAGAGAACTATATGAATTTCAACATGAAGATCCGTGTATACCATCACCATGTGGTAGGAATTTTTGGCATTGGGGAGATGAGTTCAATGGCAATGCACGCCGCATTTGTCTTCCGAATTACGTCAGATCTCCGCCGAAATGCACATGGTGTTGGATGCCGTGTTCAGGTAATTAATTATTGTTATCATTTTTATCTGACTTGTGCTAGTATTTTTGCCTTAAAAGTATTTTCTATACATATATGTAGGATTGTTGATACATATAATTTTATTTTCTTAATTTAGTCAACCGACAGAGATACAAATAGTATGTTACAGAGTATGTGTGTTACAGTATTGATATGTATAAAACGTGCGAACGGACTACTAAGAAATATTTAAATGAAAAAAGTGCAATTTTTGGTAAATTACTTAAAGATAAGTTTACACTTTAAAGATTATTTAAAAAAAAAAATGTTGATAGGTAAGTGATTAGTAGTTTGTCATTTGCCTTCCTTTATGGTTTTTAGTTATTTTTTTATTTAGTTTTATTACAGTTACAAAGATTACCTGAGGAATCGCACCCAACGGGTAAAGATTGGCTCTAGCTACAGTGATGAAGAGGCTGTGCTATACGGTGTCCCCCAAGGAAGGATTCTAGGCCCCACCCTTTTTTAGATATACATAAATGACTTTTGTAGAATGTCAATACCAGGTTGTAAGATCTATGCATATGCAGACAACACAGCAATTCTGGTAGATGGGCCCTCCTGGGAGGATGTGAAACGAAAGGCGGAATTTGCACTGTCTTTGATGAAACTAAACTTACTGACATTAAATCTAAAAAAAAACATATTACTTACCCTTTGCGATCCGGTCCAACACCAAACCTACAAGTAGTTTCATGATAACGGCTCACTCATGTCAGAATCAGGTAATATCGTGCTCAAGCCCTTCCATTGCCAGAGCCAATAGCGTTAAATACTTGGGTGTGCTTATAGACGATGGACTAAAATGGGACAAACAACTCGACACACTAACTTCTCGAACACTTCCTCTTATTCACATCTTCAAATCTCTCCGAGAATCCGCCAGTGTTGACATTCTAAAAATGGTGTACTTCACATTATGCCAATCGATTATTGGATACTGTATAACTGTATAGGGTGGGGCAGCAAAGACTTATCTTCTGAGAGCGGAAAGGTCACAAAGGGCTGTACTTAAAGTTATGTTAAGGAAACCCTACAGATACCCTACAACGCAACTTTACGCTGATTGCAAAGTACTGACGGTTCGGCAGCTCTTTATTCTCCAATCTATCCTGAGGACACATGCCCGCTAACCTCCATCTGATTCAAGAAAGCGTACATATGTTCCCCCTGGTGTACAGTACAAAATCTCATTTATAAGACGTCAATACTATGTCTTAAGCCATTATGTCTTTAAAGAAATACAGAAAGAACTAGACATAATAGACCTTAATAAATTTAATGTCAAATCAAAAACTTCTGACTGGCTCTTACAGCAGGACTATATTATAACGGAGTCTTTACTATCATACATCGCTTGACTTAATAAAACACTTTAAAAAAAACTCATACACACACACACATTTGTACACTCTCCCTTTCCCTTCCCACACACACCTCAACACTCACACATATTTGATTAATTATTATTATTATTATATATATTTAAATATCTCGGAACCTTAGGGTCCCGGTCTTTTGAAAGGCGTACGAGGAGCCGAAGCCAACTCGCAACCCCTTAGACAATTTTATATGGAATGAGGCACCAACCGACGATTATCCCTGTTCGCATTATGTAAGTGCAGCCAAGGACAACCCCCGGCTGGTGTAGGACTATTGTAAAATATGGAAACAAAGGTATTGGACTGCGGGTTTGGGTGGCTAAAGTGGACTGGTCACCTGGAACTATGGAAGGACTATGGCCCCTGCCTGATCAATGTTTTATATGCACACGGATAAAATGGCAGGGGGTGACTTGCACACTCAATAATGGGCCCCCGAAAACGGTCGCTAGCACAAAGTGTCGTAGCAACAAGGGGGCAACATGTCCTGAGGTGCTTGAGGAGTGGAGAGGTATTCCACGGCTTTCAGAACAATCCCAGAACCCGGAAGATAGTCAAAATCCCTACGGGCACTTACTGGAATACTTCTTTCCTCCGTGCACGTTTGCTCTTGCGAATCTTTACTCAAGCCGGCCAATTAAGGCAAGAATGAGGTGGGAGCTCCGTTCCTTGTCAGCGTTCACTCCAGCCGGGCCAACAAAGGCAGGCCAGAGGTGAGGAACAAGACTTCTCCCGGGAGATAGGGTCCGTGGGGTCGCTACTGCCCAACAGCTCGCCACATGCTGCCCTGCGGCTTTTTGTATCTCTCTTGGTCTGGCTCCTCATCCCAGACCTGTTCCGGCAAAGTAAACTCTACCGGCACAGACCTAGAGTTCGGAGCGCGCAAGCCCCACCACGACGTCAACGTAGAGATACGGCGGTGGGGTATTATGCAGGTATACAAAGATTGGCAATATGCTTTAAAAAGCGTGATCTTAACCGCATTCGTACACCGTGCAAACCTGCGGGCCAGCATGTTACAACGGACAGCCAGCGACCTGCGTTCCCTTTCTATGTCCACATTATCACTTAAATCATCGGTGACCCAATGACCCAAATATTTAAATTTAGACACCCTGCACAGCCATAAAGTGACACATTCGGAAATGCTGGGTAAGAAAAACCACTTGCTTTGAAGAGCATTAGTTCACTCTTCCCAACATTATACCTGAGCCCATGAGTCACCGCATATGATTCACAAATAGACACTGGTGCCGATTCCCTTGTTCACAAACTAAACTAAATTTAAGTTCGGTGCATCTTTTTCTTTCTATTTCATTAAGAAAAGGACAGAAGATAAATTTTAGTTTAGTCCTGTCAAATTAATCAGCGCCTGTCACTACTCCATACAAGTTTAGACGTGATTAAAAACTTGCCTACTAAAATTACGTCAAATGCTGATTAATTTGACAGGACTAAACTAAAATTTATCTTCTATCCTTTTCTTAATGAAATAGAAAGAAAAAGATGCAAAGAACTTAAATTAAGTTTAGTTTGTGAACAAGGGAATCGGCACCACTAGCTGCCTCAAGGCACTAATTACTACTAATTAATACTAATATACAAAAATAATGGTAAATCGTCAGTCGCACTTTCACTCTGTAAACTTCAGTTATTTAAATTTATATTTTGGCCGATCACTATCTCTTAAGATACAGGTCTCCTAGTTTAAGAGACAGAGTTCATTATTTTTTGTATGCATAGACTTTTTTTTTTTGTTTGGTAGATCTAAATCTTCTGTACACAAGCTACATTTTTATGCTATTGTATTTCTACCACTTTGTTTTGAACTGTGTCTGTGTGTATTATTTGGATAAACAAACAATTTTATTTATTAGTTAAATATATCGACTTGAGAGAAATCTGTGTTATAAATTCAAGTAATACGGGTCAGTACACAATTTTTGTTGTATTAGTCGACTGCCAAGACACATGTAGCATCGTAGTGTGACGAGTGCGCCGTAGGGGAGTGTTAAAAGTTACCTATGTGTGTGCGACCAACTCCAGGCAATCGAGGCGTCCATTAAGCAAACATTATCAAATCCATAACTTTGCGCCTTGAGTGTTAGCAGACCATGTATTCGACGACTATTTTCATAACGGAGGCGATAGTTAAGATGGTTAACATTTTTTTTTGTACTCGTTCTTGTTGGTTTTTATAAATAATGTGTTGGGAGGCCTTTAATAAAACTTACAAATTGTAAAATATAAATTGTAGACGACCGGCTACAATTCTACAAGTTTCTGTATACTAAAAATTACAAGTTACAAATAAGTCATGGTGGAAAATTTTGTAAATTGTAAAATTGTACCTACAATTTTACATATTTCTGTTTAATAAACATTTTCACTTTACAGGTGTAAGTTTATATAATTGTAGGGAAAACTACTTTATTGAACACATAATTGTAATTACAAGCTTACATATTTTGTAAATTGTATTATGATTCCGACAGGTGGTCTCACGATATGTTAAAACTTTACAATTTTGTGTCTCGACCTAATGACTAAAGAAATAAAAATATTGTAAGCAAAAAAATGGTTCTAACAACGAGTAGTGAAAGTAGTGATAGAATGTGTGATTGAAAGGCAACGGCCAGTTTTTCGTATAACAATAACTCCGTGAAACACTATAATTATAAACTCAAGAGTAACAAATCTACCCTCGTTTATTAAGAATCTGTACCAAAAAATCACATATTATGTAACTAAATAAAATTTTAACTTACAACAACATATGTATTTGTAATTACAATATTCGAAATCCACAGGCGTTTTCTACATATATCAATGTTTATTGAACAGCATATACAATTGTGATAATTGTAAGTTATTAACTTGTTAGTTTTTACATATTTGTAGGATTTATTAAACAGCACATGTAGTAAAATTTAACAAATTTCTCACTTTTTTACAAAATTTTAGGATTGTAATGTTTATTAAACAGGGCACTGGTTGGGTACGTATATTCTAAGATGCTGCGCACATATGCAAAATAAACCGATTTAAGAGTTTTGATGTTTTTAAAAACCTTACATAATCTAATAAAACCCTAAGCTCTTATAAGCTTTTGTGCTTACAAAGTCTATGTGATCTAAGAATGTTAATTTATTGTCAAATATAACTCCTAAATCCCGAACTATCTTGACTTTATTAATGACAATTCCATTAAAGGTAGATTTTAATTCAATAGGGTTTTTTTTTGCGTGTATAACTAATACATTAACACTTTATGACGTTTACTGTGATCTTGTTTTTAATGTAATCTTTATTTAACTTCAAGAGCCTTATAGTCGAGTGATCTTATGTCATAAAATATTTTTATGTCGTCAACGTACATTAAGTGTTCAGAGTGTTTAAAATAATCAATGTTATCAAATAAATATACGTTATAAAAGAGAGGCCCAAAATGGGAACCCTGCGGAACACCGCTAGGTATTTCAAGTTAGAACGGTATCCTCCTATTAGTACAGCTTGTGATCTTTTAAATAAATATGATTGGACCCATCGTAAAAGATTGCCGCGTATGCCAGTCTGTATAGCTTGTTGAGCAGAATGACATGATCCACGTGATCAAAAGCTTTTTCAAAATCCGTGTAAATCACGTCAACCTGCCCACCGCCAGCTGTATTTCCAAGGACAAAATTTAAAAATCTAGCCAAATTCGATTTAGTCAAGCGTTTAAGGAACCGTGCTGTTTGTAAGAAATGCCTCTGAAGATGTATGAATAGATAACATTGTTAACTAGTTTTTCAAATACTTTACCTATTTATGTTTAGTATCAAAATTCCCCTATAATTTCCAGTTATTATTTGCGAGCCCTTTTATGCATTGGAACTAAAAATGTTTCTTCCATTCATTTGGAAAAGTGCCTTCTCTTAGAGAGATTAAAAAATAAAATTAATTATTATTGGAGGTGCTAAAGACCGCCATTCTTTCAAAATACTGGAGGCATTCCATCGCAACCAAGACCCTTATCGACGCTTAAAGCATTCAATGACTTCTGCATGGTTAACGACGTAAATTTCAAATCTTATATTATTAAACGAGCAATATTTGGATATATAACGAGCTATATTTGTAATCACGTTCTTGAAAACGGCTCTAACATTTCGATTAAAGTTACGGAGGCGAAAAATCGATCTAGTTAGGTGTTATATTTAGGAAAATTCGTTTTTTCCGTATTTCCACCCGAGCAGAGCTCGGTCGCCCAAAATTTAGAACAAAATGCCTACCTTAGAATAATGACATGGCAGCATGGAATTAGTAAGTATAGGTACTTATTAATTCCATGCTGCCATGATAGTAGGCTATCATGGCAGCATGGAATTAGTATGTACTATCATGGCAGCATGGAATTAGTATACAACGCGTAACGTTAAATGCGCAAAACCTCAGACACCCCAACTGATTTTTATACATAAAACACAGCGAAAGGAACTTCGTTCCAATCGGATGTACGACAACTCTTGACTTTATTTTTTACAGTTGATCCCGAGCCACCACCTTGCTCGCCATCACCGTGCGGTCCTCATAGTGAGTGCAGAGAATATTATAGCATAGAGGCAATATGTCGTTGCCAGAGCAATTTCATAGGCAGACCACCCAACTGTCGACGGGAATGTACAATAAACAGTGAATGCGCTAGTGACAAAGCCTGCTTAAACCGCAAATGTGTAGACCCATGCGTTTATAAATGTGCTAGAAATGCAAACTGCACAGTAATTGCTCACAACCCTATATGTTCATGTCAGGATGGATTCACCGGTGATCCATTTACTAACTGTAGTAAGTAAATTATTCAAAAAAAAAACAAACTTGTCACCAAATCTAAATTTCTTTTATGAAATATTAAGTATTTTTCAGTGCCACTATCAATTCCGACACAACGACCAGAAGTAAATCCGTGCATACCATTTCCATGTGGTCCATATTCCCAATGCCAAGAGTTCAATGGCCGCGCACGCTGCACTTGTCTTCCGAATTACAGCAGCTCTCCGCCGAGATGCAGACTGGAGTGTACTATCGACTCTCAGTGCAACCCAGACATGGCGTGCATCAACAATCGGTGCAGCGACCCATGCCCAAGGGATTGCGGCAACTATGCACAGTGTATCGTCAAAAACCACATATCGTACTGTACGTGCTTGCCTGATAGCTGTCAAGGTAATTAATTGTAGTCTGTTATCATTTTATCTGACTCGTGCTAGTATTTTTGCCTACCGGTAAAGGACCGTTGTTGCCAATTGGCAACAAGTGACACACGCGGCTTACATCTCTATTTGTACTTGCTGTAATGGCTATTATCGTCTGTGAATTTTTCTGTCTATGGTCGGATAAATATTCTTGTCAAATAAATCGACTAAAAGCAAAAATATGAATAGGCAACATTTTAAAAAAATGTTGAAAATGACATTCCCGCGCGGTAAAATGTCAGTCAAACGTCACTCCCAGGACGCGCGCGTTCGCTGTAATAATTCGTTTTTTAATGGTTTTTGTGTGTAAATCGTCGGAAAGTGGTGATATTTTCATTTTGAAGTAAATATTACATCGTTTTAGATAATATTCGCACTAAATAACATCATATTATACCTATTTTGACCCAACCAAAAAAGTGTAAACAAACAGATAAGAGAAAGTTCCCGTCAAAGTGAAAGTTGTGATATTTTGTGGTTTTTCTGTATGGATCTGATCCGTAAGTGTTTTATTTCTTTTCTATATTACATGTATCATCGTATTAGACAACATTTAGAACAAAATAATACAAAAAAATATTTTTTTGGGACGGAGAAAGTTACGTAAGCATTAGAAATTCTAGATCATCTAAAATCTAGATTTTTTGAATTTTTTGTTTTGAATGTTTGTCTCTAAAAACGCTTTTGTTAGATAACTTATCTATCCATAATGTACCCTGCAAAATTTCGTGTGAATTGGTACGGTAGTTTTATCAGAAATCGTTATCACAAAGAACAAAAGAAATAATAACAAAAGCGGGTAATAAAGATAAGTAAACGTTGTTTACAAAGACTGCAACCATTTGAAACGTATTCCTAATCTATTCGAGTAGCAAAAAACATTAACAATACTACTTGAGACATTGTAAAGAAATCCGAGTGTTTGTTTATTTAAGTGCGGTCGTAAAACTGTCACGGCGCGGACCACCCACGGCGCCTTACCGGTTAAAATTATACAGCAAAATTAGCTCTTGCACAAATGCCCTTGAACCACTTTGCAACACACAATTGCATATTATACCTATCAGTATCGCCAATGAGGTCAATCACTTTACACAATTTAAAACCTTTACAGAATTTCAATTCATTTCATATTTACCCTGCGCGTGTGACAGTCAGTACTTGTGAATTATTTTGTTGTGCTTATGTGTGTTCTAGCGTTGGATCAAACATTTGACTTCCCACGATATCCAGAATTGGGTCACAAGTTTGGATATCCAAAAGAAGAAGCAGTGTCGGATATGGAATCTCGACCAATGGAAACTGGACCTTGTTCCAGAATGTGTGTATTAGATAATTTCTACGCTTTGTGTCCTTCGGGTACAGAGAGACTCAACAGTTTTTGTGTTGAAATTGATGAAGACTATGACAACAATTAAATAACAGTCTTACTTAACAATTTTTGTTTTGCTGTCCCTGCTTTGCTGCCCCTGTCACCTTGTTATGTTACCAGTTACCAAAAACCCTCAAAAACCTTCTACATAATTAAGTTCCGACCTGATTGTTAAACACCGCAACTACTAATTGTTCATACAATTAAACAACTATAAAAAATTTGATAAACTTATAACATTTTAATTTTTTTATACTAAACCGGTGAGTGTTCCAGTTAAAATTAATTATTTCGCGACATTTTTGTGTGTTCCGGTATTGGATCAAACGTTTGGCTACAATTTGCTCGTGCCTTCTCTTTATGAGAGAGGCCTTGTAGTGATAAGGCCTCTCTTCGTTGACTATGGAAGAGTGGAGTCTACTAACACAGGCATTGTTTGCTTAAAAGGAGGCTCCAAACACGAAACCCTTTTTTGTAAACTGAAGCATATTTTTTTTTTTTTTTATATTAGTCACTGGTTCCTAAGTACTAATAAAATATTTTCATAGCTGCCACTATGAATTATTTAGTTCTATTTTGTCTCCTCCTGCGGCGGTTAGGGGCATGAGGGCGCGAAATTTGCCTCTCCCTCACGCGTTCCGCCTCCTCCTTCGCGAGCATTACCGCTTCGCAGAAGGAGGTGACGGCCTGCCATTTCATCTCGCTCCGTATCATGGCCTGAACCAGGGCCGGACGCGAGAGATCACCGCCGCCGATCGCCTCTACGAGGACACGGCGTTGCTCCGCCCAAGCCGGGCAGACCTCCACCGTATGCTCCACCGTGTCCTCAGGCCGATCCACACAATGGTGACACCCGGGTGTTTCCTCCCGCCTTATCCTGAACAGGAACCTTCCGAAGCAGCCGTGTCCGGTGAGGACCTGCGTCAGGCGGAAGGTGTGGACGCCGTGGCGCCTCTCAAGCCACTTCTCAAAGAGGGGTCTTATCGCCGCAATTGTGGCGTGCCCAGCGCTGGGTTGCGACAATCGCACTCTCCATGACGCCATGAGATCCCGCCGGAGCTCTGTCCGCTGTGCTGCGATTTCTTGCGGCATCGGAGTTAAGCCCCGGCGTTTCGCCTCCTCGCGCCACTCCCAGATGTGCGCGAGGACCTTTGCCTCCAGATCCCATGGCGGTAATCCGGCAAGGAGGCACGCCGCTTCGCAGGAGACCGTGCGGTATCCTCGGGCCAGCCGGATGGCCATGACCCTCTGGGACGCGTTCAACCGGCGGGCTAGCCGCAGCCTCAATGAACGCGCCCACACCGGTGCCCCGTAAAGGGCCATGGCCCGTACGATCCCCGCATAGAGCCTCCAGCTGGAGGCGTTTGGATCCCCTTGATTGGGCAGGAGCCGCTTCAATGCAGCACCGGCCCGCTCCAGTCTGGGAGCCAAACGTGGGAAGTGTTCTACGAAATTCCACCGGCTGTCGAGGACGAGTCCCAGATACTTCATCGTCGACTAGACACCGATGTGAACCCCTCCTCCCGCCTTTACCTGGGAACCCGACGGTGGTGCATTCCAAGGACCTTGAAAACCCATGGCCTCAGACTTGTGCAGGGCCACCTCGAGTTCCAGCTGCCGGATCCTGTCAACGATTGTTGCAACCCTGCGTGTCCCTAAATCGGCCGCCGCCTGGTACGACCTCCCCTGCGCCAGGACCAACGTGTCATCAGCGTAACAAACGACGTTTACGCCGCTAGGGAGGTCGGCGCGCAGCACCCAGTCGTATCCGATGTCCCACAGATGCGGCCCCAGGACCGAACCCTGTGGGACACCGCACGACATAGTTTGCGACCCCTGCAATGCTAACTGCGTTGCAGATTTTCTTTTGAACGGATACCGCGATGCATACATATATTTTGAGTGGGTTTGATAGGTACAGTACCGACCAAAAGTCCATAAGCAATGTAGGCAGTCAGGAAGTGTGGAGGAGCCGGGCAGCAGCGTCACGCGTCTAGCGGCGAGTCCTGTCGAACGGAGAGGAGGGTGTGAATGACAGTTAGATAGCGGAGGCACTCCGTGGTACCTCACGCTAATGGGAGGCCTGCGTCAATGTCGGCAGGCTATGTTGGTGTCACTGGGCGCCGCGCCGATTGGCGTCGCAGAGCTTGGCGTCGCGCCGCTTGGCGTCAGACAGTGTCGGGGGTCTCTCTTGGAGGATGGCGTCGCTTAGCGTCACGTCTCTTGGCATCGGAGGCCTCTTATGCCGCTGTATACGTGTGGCGCCTTGCGCCACGCGGCCGGAAGGGTGTAGTACAGGAGCTTATTAAATGATAAACAAGAGTTCAGACACACTCAAGGTTTATTTGTATTTTTTTTGACACTGAATTGACTAACAAAGGTTTAAGTATTTAAAATAGCTTTGCTTTAGAACTAGGCTCTAGGGCTTCGAAAACACGGCCTCACCAGCCGCTTTCAGACCAAAAACTCCTAGCCCTCAACTCAACCTCTCACTGCAAACTAAAAATGTGAAGCCCGTTTCTATCGTTCTGTGCCATTTTTTTAAACGTTTTCAAAGATATATCAAGCGATAGATGGCCAGCACGAATACAAACGGTTTACAGAGAGGGAAGCCTACAGGTGTTCTTATTGCTAGGGTCAGTGTATACACCGGCTTTATGAAAGGTTTAGAAAACTATAAAATGTACTTGTCCATGGTGTGTTATGTCTATGGTATAGAAAAATAAATTGGACAGATGACCGTTTAATTTGAAAATGTCAGAATATAAATAATTCTAAGATTTCTTACAAAGAGTAAAATTAGTAATATAAAATAAGTTATGGATGCTAAGACGATAAAAGAATAATTAAAAGTATACTTTTCAGAGGTAACAATGTTTACGAGTAATTATAAAAGGTGAGTTCTGTGTGTGTCATAGGATTTTAACATGTTGTAAATAAATAGTATAAAACATATAAATAGATTAGATTAGGTGGCGCGGCAGAATACCACAGACTTTAGCCGCTGTGGTAGCGAGAGAGATAGGCCTGTAGTTATTAGTATCAGCTAAGTTGGAGACACAGCAAATACGAACCACGGTTCTCTATCAATCCTCTTTGTACATCAAAGCATAGGACCGCAGCATTCAGGGGGAGCTTCAAATACGCCGCCACGCACTGTTGGAATAACATTCCCCCACCAGTAAGAGTCAAGAACAAAAAAGCATTTTTTGACTATCTTAAAGACAAATTTCATGAAGATACAGCAATCCACATAATTGCCAAACTAAAATTAGTAATAATAGCTGCTCTTTTTGTACTTACCTCTAGGGTCATGGCCTACGGGCAATGGATATGGTTTTCCAACAGTGTGACTGGCCTCCGTTTAATTCCTCCCTGTTTAGGTCCGGTCTGTGTCATTGGTACAGGGGAGTGGTGGTCCTCAGTTGTAGGTGGCGTATTTGTGTGTCTTTCGGAGGCTGCATTTTCTGGATAGGACAGTAGATTAAACTTCAATAAAGTTTCAGAAGGATTACCAATTTTATTTAATTGTAGGCTGGGATTCTGGTTCATTTAGTTTAGTTTGGTTTAGTTTAGTTAGTAATGCAATACTAGCATAATATAGATAGTAACACTTACGATTGCTCATTTGGCGTCCTTTAGGTTTTGCATTCCGTATATTTCGGCGGATCTTGTTCCTTCGTACATCATGGATCCATCTCATCCCACTAGAATAATATTAAGGAATCTATAATTAGCACTATAAAGCTGTACTAATTAGCTTATTTACCGCTATAATTGTAAAAGCATGGTTGTTTTTTGCCAACACCATGCCTTGATGCCTACCGTTATGCAAATCGCCGCCACGCCATCGACACGCAACGCATATTATTATTGCAATTCCCATGGTGCATCTAAGAAACGATGGTGTATCAATGTAGACCTAACTATGGATTGTTAGTATTATTATAGAAATTATTCTAATTACTAAAACAGCACAAACAGGAAAACACACCACACTGTACACAACGCATAATATATTAATTATTTATTATTTATGTTTTCATTGTACTATTTTATTTATTTTTAAATAGGTATTGAATTTATGTTACGCAGAAATACAGATATTAATTTTTTATTACTTTTAAGTACATACTATGTTCAGCTCAATCACACACATTTCAGTGGAATATAATACTTACCCGATAAAATATGTAGGTCACACAGGGAGACGTCATTACGTCATTCCTTAGGTAATTGCTGAAAACCAGCACTGTCGACATTAGGTTCGTCCGATTTCACAGCTTTTCGCTGAGCAAGGACCTGTTCTTGCACAGATGCGACGCACAACTTAATTTTTTTTGATTATTTGATACAACAGTAGTTAACTCTGCAATCGGCATCTTGTTGTTGTTATGTTTTTGTTTTGTTGTCATTTGCCAAGGTTGCAACAGTAGTGCAATATTGTCTTTGGTCTATGGCCTTGACATCAACCAATGAACCAGTGTTATTTTTAAGCTATGAACAACATTGTCAAACTTTTTTTTTTGAAATACGAGGCTTTTGGCTACTTTTGTATTGTGTTTATTTTATGTTTAGTTTTTTAAAATGTGCGTTTTGTTTGTGCAGAATAAACAAGTTTTCTTTCTTTTCTTTTTTCTTTTCTAAGTCACCCGTCTTATTTTTATCTACCGGCACTACCACGGTTTTCATAAAATCATCCGGTAAGTAGCAGTGGCTCATACACAGGGAGTAAAACATTGCTAATAATCGCGAGATGTGAGGTCCAGCATACAGGAAGTGCTCAATACTGAGTCATGTGCCTTATGACACTAGCTACCTCTTTCGCACTAAATCTTGTTCCAACAGCATGACCACTCCTGTTAGCATTGAGCACCTCACTGTCTGGACCACGCGGCGAATTAACAGCAAAATGCTCTTTAAAAAGCCCTTAGGAAGGATCACTCACTCCTCCGACGCTCGCAGGAACTCCAGGTCGTACGTTGATTTTGGCAGTGCTCTGCCAGAAGCCACGGAAATCGCCTTCACGGTGTTTATCTGCGAGGGCATCCATTCTAATCTGATCTTGGTGATCTTGACACCACTTCAATCTTGATTTGAATACCCGTCTGCTACAACACATATCATTATAGACAGAACCAGACCTGGGCCTACCGCACAAGTCCCATTCCATAAACCTAGACCTGGCGTCCCTATGAGCACCGGCGACATGTCTGTTCCACCCAATTACGCGTGAGCTTCTCGCACACCGCCTGGCCCCCCTTGGTCCACCTCCGCTGATACCTTTGCCGCAGTGCAGAGGGCAGTGACGATGTCAGAGTACAGTCTATCCAGAATATGCCCGTGACCAGAATCATTACAATAATAATCAGCACCTTGAGATACCTTAGATGTCAATAAATTCAAATTACACTCAATTATGAGCGGTAAATGATCAGAAACCATGGAACCATATTTCACTCGTACACTAGTTACACATTGCCTAGCTGCTTGCGTCACTACGCAGAGATTCAGCCAGCTACATGTACCATATACTTGACTAATGTACGAATAATTATCCGAGTCTACATCTAGTACGTCTACATCAATACTTGTCAAAAACTGCTCATCGCAACAGTTTATCAGTTCCTTAAAAAACAATTTACGAGGGTCCGCATTAAAATACCCTAAAATAAAAACCAACTCAATTCCGTGAGTAAGCACTAAAGCACATAGTTCACAGTCCTTAAATAGTTCGAGATTATCAGTGGAATTTGTCGGCATGTAAATAATTAATTGATTCAGGCGTGACCTTGCGGAAATCCATTATAAAATACAATAGACGTGGATATATTTAGTAACTTGTTCCGCTTACCTATTTCTAAAGAGCCATAAAAAACTCCTAAAAGAAATCGACACGTGTTTCACCTCTCAACGAGGCATCCTCAGGATGACGATGGACTTGTTGCGAACTCGAACACGGCGTGTTGCCACACCAAGCGCTGAGTGCAGACTGAGCCTTATCGCCCGTGAAACCCACTTATATAGTGTCGCCGTTATCAGTGCGACCGTTATCAGTGCGATAAGGGGTGAACAATCGCAGCAAAGGTGACCTTGGCAAACTCGTATTTAATTCGTTCAACAGTGTAATGTTTCCGGTATTATTTTTGACAATTCCTAAACTCTCTAGTACTGATATTCTGAAACCTTTATCACATGTGTGTAAAATTCAAGTGACTTTAATTTAATATATGTATATATGTTTGAGTGCGTGAAGCCTGTACGTAAAGCTATACCTATTGATTATTTTTACAATCTTTTCCGTAAGGTATAAGAATCCATGAGGGGTATATGTACATTACACATAATCAAATAATAATTTGTTTTAAATGTCTTTGATAATCGCCAATTCAAACAATCGGATAGCAGTTACAAATAAACATTTCTCTTACCGGATGGGCTATAAATTTTAATAGCCTGTGAACCGTCCGGGACGGGCTTAAATCGAGGCCACTGAATAGATAGGTACAGAAGGCTCACGCCAAGCTCACGAACTTACCCCGCGTCCTATTTAAAAGCGAGCGTTGCGCGAATACACGATCGTTCGAGGTTTTTATTCGGTGAATCTGAACGCGTGGTTGCGCCGACAGATGGCGCTTTACAGTTTTCCAAAAAAAAGTGCGTCTGTGCGTCACGCGATCGATCGCGTATTCGCGCGATGATCGCTTGTAAAAAGGACGCAGCCGTATGTTGATCTCAAACTGTACAGCGTAAAATACAATAGACGTGGATATATTTAGTAACCTGTTCCGCTTAGCTATTTCTAAAGAGCCATAAAAAACCCGGAAAGAAATCGTTCACCGCACAACGAGGCATCCTCCGGATGACGATTGACTTGTCGCGAACTCGAACACGGCGTGTTGCCACACCGAGCGCTTAACGCAGAGAGAGGGCCTTATCGCTTTTAGTTTGGACCACTAAGGTCTTTTGTGTTGAGCCGAATCTCACTCAATCTCACGTGGACTCCCACGTAGGACTGGGTGAGATTCAGCTCAACCCCCTCTGCAAATATCATGTAATTTTTTTTTCCGCACGAAACTGAAAAATTCCGATAAAACTGGTCGATTATTGTAACAAATAAGTAGGTATTATAAAAAAATGGACATTATTTTTTTTTTTAATAAATCCGACCTAATCAAGCATTTATTTACACAAAAAAATACGCATTTAAAAAAATATTACGTGCGATGATAGGACCCCGGGGTAAGAGGTCGAGGCAAATCTCACGACATCTCACCAAGGGGGGAGGGGGGTTTCGAAAACTCGCTAAAATCGCCGTGTATGGATCTTCTGCACCTGTCTATTTTTTGTGACCAGGGCCTTACATTGGGCCTTACAGTCCCTTCATTATTTTGGCCCGAACCCGTCGTGTTATTTATTGTTTTCTCGGGGTCCCATGTGAAGATATATTTTTCTATTTATATGCGCATATAAAGCGCTGTTTGATAGTTTTCTTACTAGAAAATTCTTGTTTTTTTATAAAAGTATGTCGGTTAAGTATTTGTTTTCTAGAAATTTTTAACCAACTTCAAAAAAAGGAGGAGGTTACTCAATTCGACCGTATATATATTTTTTTTTTAATGTGCGTTCGCGGATAACTTCGTCGTTTATGAACCGATTTTGATGATTCTTTTTTTTGTTTGTATGAGTAGCCATTAACGTGATACTGACAGGAAAACTAAAGGAGTTTTCTATGCTTGACAACATACCTATAATTATATCAAGGAAAACTTTTTCCAAAAAAAAATAACCGACTTCCAAAAAAAAAACATTACTAAGTGAAAATTAACTTTAATTTCGGAAGTCGGTGGCAAAAAACAAAAATACAAAACTCAAGACACGGACTTCCGAAATTAAAGTTTTTTTCACTTAGTAATGTTTTTTTTTTGGAAGTCGGTTATTTTTTTTTGGAAAAAGTTTTCCTTATTTTTCACTTTTTAGTTGTGGTACCTACCCCACACACATTCGAATGCCACTATCTGCTATCAGTGACAGGAACTTATCATATCATCTACATACTAAGTGGGAAAAAAATACGTATTTTGTAGCTAACTCAAAAACTGCCAAAGCAAAGTTAATAAAAATAATTTTCAAAATCGGTCCACAAATGACGGAGAAATCGGTGGACATACATAAAAAAAATTAAAAAAAACATTCGCTTCGAACATATAACCTCCTCCTTTTTGGAAGTCGGTTAAAAACTACGTGGCGACCATTTCAACACGACTGTACAATTTCTGCCGTAATGCGAATCTATGGCAAAGCGAATCTGTCGTAAAGCGAACAAGCGGTTAAAATGTACGCGGTTCTCTTAATAGTTTCGTGCAAGCATTAAGGACGTTGCGCAGAGTATAGATTGTTTCATGCCGTAGGTACTATGGAAGAAACGCATATCTAAGCAGTTTGAAAACAAAATCCCGTGCACACGACCTTTTTTTTCGTACGTAAGCGTTACTACATCGGCCGAGCGCTGCAAGCAGAAATAGTCCTTTTTTTTTGGGTGGGAAATTATAAAATAACTTCTCCCGCTCTGGGCGAAGCGGGAGGGCGTGTCAGACTCTTACTGACTAAAACCCACCAGTGTTCCTTCAGTTGCCATGTTGCCAGGGGCCAAGATAACCCTTTCGGACAAACCCGCAGCCCCTGCAGGCAGCAGAAATAGTCCTTACGGTATATATGCGTTTCTTCGATGGTACATATACATATATACTTAATAACCGCGGATTATTACTTCGTGGTCCTACATAATAAACAAAAATAGATAGGCACCTATACACCGTGAAATTTGAATCACAGTTTTAATAGAACAAACTTTATTCAGACCATGGTCTACTACCATTCTACAGCATCCAATTTAAAAAAAACATAAATTGGTTTTCGAAAAAACACAAAAAGACAAACTATAAAATGTCAAGATTATCTACTGCTTACTAAATTTCGTTTATGGACGTACATTTCCCTGTAAACAATGCTGTGTCCCATGCGTGGTGTCTGTGTTGTAGGGAGTAACGATAATCTTGACATTTTGAACTTTGTTTTTTTTGTGTTTTTTCAAAAACCAATTATGTTTTTTTTTTAATTGGATGCTGTTGTATGGTAGTTGACCATGGTCTGAACAACGTTTGTTCTAGCAAAACTGTGATTCAAATTTCACGGTGTATAATAGAGTGCGTTAAGCGTATTACCAAGGGGTATTATCGTGTTGCCCAGTTACTGGGTTGTGGTTGTCAAATAGGTGGTCGCTTCATGTTAGATAATTCACCTGCATTCTGTTAGACTGGAAGCCAACCCCAACATAGTTGGGAAAAGGCTAGGCAGATGATGAAGGTGTTGGATTAAAAACTAAAGTAGTTGGTAAACTTAGTTTTAAACTCGCGACAATCTAAGAAGTCCGATTTGATAGCTATAAAAATACTTTGTGGAGTGTTGGAAAAAAAAATCGGTTGCTTCAAAAACTGATTCTCGAAACATCCATTAATCATACTTAGAGAGTAGAGTTTGTAATCGACGATTTAACTGCATTGCTTAAAACTGATTCTCGAGGCATATCATTTTATTACAGGTATCTACGAGTATGAAACGTCAAATCGGACTTCATTGTCACCAGTGTATTAAATGAATGCCTTCTTGTGCGAAACCTATTATTATGTAATATAGGCAGAACAAAAAAAAAAGGAACGTAAGTCCCAAATAAAAATTTTTTAATAAACAATAAACATTTTTCTACGTGCTAATAGCCTGGCCTGTAAATTTTAATGGCCTGTGAAAGTGCCGCGTGGCCGGCCGGGCCATGGGCTAGGGGCTATGGGCTGGAACGGAATCACAGTCACAACTCACGCTATTATTTCGGGCTATTTCACTTTGTTTAGTGCCGGTAATTTGTCGTGATGGTTTTGCAATGAGACCCTTTTTTGAAGATATATTGTTTTGTTTTATTAGATTGATTTGATCTGTTACCTGCTTGTATTGTGTGTATGGAGGGTAGAGGAAGCTTTTAATACTTCATACTTCATGGTTTTTTTCTCCATTGAGTATTAATAAATAAATAAATAAAAACTTTTTAATTCAACCTTTGAAATCCATAGAATGTTAGAACAGTAAAACTAATGAAACTAGTGTTAGTAATTAAAAAAAAACATTATAAATACTTATTTCCTAATGTGGGTATTAACTCAGTGCTGGACGTATCGCGTGTCCAGCCTATCCGCAATCACAGCCAGGATGCTGCTAGTGCTGGCGCGCAACCTGCCGAGCGCCGCGGCGCATCGCTTGCGGATCACGGTGTGGTAGCCGTCAACGGGTGCGTCCGCGAACATGCCCGACGCACTGCACCAGCACGGCAACCCCAACAATGCCCTGAACGCATTGATATATTGGACGCGCAGGGCGCTGAATGATCTTTGCGTATAATGAGCCCACAAGCAGCACGTGTAGAGTGATGTACAATGCGCTCTGAACAGTGTTATTTTCACTTGTGCATTACAACGTTTAAACCTGTGGGCTATCATGTTCGCTCTGATAGACAGCGCCCTACGCTCCCTGTCCATGTCCTCATCATCGCGTAGGAGATCAGTGACTATATGCCTAATATATTTAAAACAGGTGACCACTTTCATAGGTGTTCCGTTCAAAATCACGGGAGGAACCTGATCTGGTGACTTGGTACCTGCTTTAAATACCATGAGCTCACCTTTTGTGACATTATATTTGACACTGCGACTGGGTGACAGCCGACATGCATGCTGCTGAGCTTAGCGATTAGCGCATTTATATATAGATTAAATAAAACTGGGGATGTTAATCTACCCTGTCTTACTCCACATTGTAATGCATATGGATCCGATAAGATGCCAGCCCACTTTACATAATTGGCCTGACTCTGATACCAAAACTTCAGGATAGCAATAGACTCACCAGGTAAATTGGTTTCCTTAAGCTTATCCCATAGTTTATCATAATTAACAAGGTCAAAAGCTTTAGGGAGGTCTAAATAACAAGCATAAATGGGCGTTTTCCTACTCGTGTAATACTCATCAGTGTGTAATAAACAGTGATCGGAGTAGGTAGAGTGATTTGGGGTCAATGCACTGGCACGTATATATTAGTATGGATATGCCTCCGGGATTCCGGGATTTTGAAATTATTAAGACTTTTTTAAGGAATTGTAAATGTTGTAATGTGTAGAATAAAGAATACATCAATATGAATAAGAAATATTTAACACTTTTGCTGTCTTTTTAATAGCTATATAAACATTAAAAATATCAACAAGAACTAAATGTAAACACGTCCGTCGCCATCTTTTCACTGCGTATTCCCCCACAGACTTTTTAAAACGATCATTCCGGCGCGAAATCGTTTTCAGATGTTTGACATGTGATGATATATGCCTTTCCTTATCCTTTCCCTACACTTTGTATAAGTTAGAACAGGAAGATATAGTTTTGACAGGCAATTTGGCGCGTTTTTGTTCGACGTGGAGCACGCGGACTCAATAAGTCCGCTTGACATTGACAGATACAACACAATTTCTTTCGCAATCGCAATCGCTTAATGTCAAGCTCACTTCAGTCAAGGTTTTTACGGTGACATTTTTACAAAACAGCACTACTGTCACTGTCAGTTGTTGTTGATCGGACTCCAAGAAAAGGATAGGTATACTATAAAAACAATATAATAATATAATATATTTTAAATGTTTATGTATCGCATTCTATTTTCTAATGTAGTAGTTTAAAAATCCTTACTTTATTTGATTCAATCCCGTAAGTACCAAAATGAAATCCCGGATAAATGGCTTATCCATGTTATGATTTTTATGACTATTCATGATGCGAGAAAATAAAATCACTCTACCTACTCCGATCACTGCTAATAAAATACAAAATAATCTTTTTATGGTTGAAAAAAACAATAAACAGGCCACAATGGAACGCCTACCACAAAACGTCAATAAGTACAAGATTCGAGAAAAAGTTGAAATATCTCATTGCTCTTGTAATTTCACCAATGACATACCTAGCTTATAAATAGGAACGATGTGTATTATAAAATTTGAGATTTTTTTGAAAGCCGGCTGTTTTTTTACAGCCGTAGTCAACAAGTAACCCTTATAGTTTCACCATGTCCGGTTGTCCGTCTGTCCGCAGCTTAGCTCAGAGACTGTAAGTACTAGAAAGTTGTAATTTGGCATGGGTATAAATATTAACCACGCCGACAAAGTGGTAAAATAAAATAATGGACTTTAGAGCACTTAAAGTGGGGAGGTTTTTTTTTTTCTATCCCATAGTGTGGGGAGTCGTTGAAAAGGTCGTTCAAAAATATTGGGAGTTTGTGAAAATCATTTTTGGATTCAGGGATCCATTAAGCTTTAAAGTGCAAATTTTGTTAGATTTAAGTGTCGTCCCCCCCGGCAGCTAACTGGTTGGTTTTGGATATCTGGAAAAATTCACAGTAGTAGTATATATAATGAAATTAAAAGGAAAACTATCACAGCTACTTAGCTATATACTTAGCTATTATAGAGCCTACTTAGGCTCTACAAGTTAACGAGTAATAATCGGCCAACTTACATTTGCAGTTGAAAAAACATGTTACATTCATTCCCATACATTCCATAGGGGAGAACACGTTTTATAACTACAGTGTAAAGTTTGTTCTTGGGATAAATTCATCCTATCTACGGAACCCTTCATTGTAAGTGGTCCAACACGCACTTGGCCGCTTTTTTTTAAATAATACGTATTGGTTATAATAATTACCTAATTTTCTCGCAATTTCACATATTAGTTTCGTGCAGAAAAAAAATATTACGTGATATTTACCAAGACCCCCTCTCTCCCACACATGAGATTGGGTTTTTTTTTATTTGATATTTTCTAAATACTTCCATGTATTAGTATTCCCAGTGTTTTCATTTATTGTCCTTTTGTCATTTTGTATCAAACTGCAATGTTCAATACTTCACCTTAACTTAACAATTACCTAATACATAGTTACCTACATCGAAACAGACAAACAGACCCAGAGACCTTGACCTCTCTTCACACAGTGAACAGAGTCTGGGTAATATTACTCCGCTGCTGGTACAGTACGCTTTATTGCTCATCTAACATGTTTATTGCGCGCTGACGTCACCGTGTTATAGCTTGTTCGGGGGAATATGAAGGGGTTTTAAATGCACTTAATTAGTGTCCGACTGAAAGTTCGGTTTCGGTTTCGGTCGAGTTTCGGCAAAAATACGAGTTTCGGTTTAGTTTCGGTTTCAGCGGCAAACCTGCCGAAACTACGACCGAAACCGAAACTGCATTCGGAAGTTATCGCGCTGTGGTCGGTCATGTTCGGCGCGTTAAATTTCATCTAAGCGAATAAGCGACGAAGATATTTTGCCGCGTCCACATGCCTAATCATGTCGAGGCTGGCTTGTGTTTGCAGTTCGTTTTGTTTGTTGTGAGTTTTCTTGTGATTTTAGTGATTTATTTTGAATTCGGTTAGTTTTATTACGTGATAATTATAGCATAAGAGTAGGTAGTAAACATAAAAAAATAATTCATTATGACAAACCAATACATAGATTTCCGTTTTCTTTATTTTTCCCTCGAAACATGATCCTTGTAAGGAAGTTTCGGTTTCGATTTCAGCCGAAACTGAGACTGTTGCCAAAATTCAGTTTCGGTTTCGGTCGGACACTACACTTAATATACTGTCTGTTCGAAAAGTATCTGATTACAGAGTAAACAAAGCCTGTTCCGTTTAATTTCTTAGACGGTAAAAAATTATTAACTCTTTCTGTATTTAGGTTTCAATTTTATACCTCACCACTTTTTCAAAGATTATTTTTTTAATGACATTATTAAATTGTATTTGTATTTGATTACATTTAAAACAACTCGCGTAAAATCGATGACTTATTACATATCGTACAAGTAATCAATTTATGTAAGATAGCTTTTGGTATGCTATGTCCAAGCGTAGTGATCCAAAGTTTAGACAAAACCTAATTTCTTAGAAAGGTTTCTTTTTCCTTACACTGAAAAGTTTGTAACAAAATCAGTAAAAAGTTAAGAATTGGGAACCTTCTAAATTCTTTGTTATTCCAAACAAGAGCTAGCTGTGGGTCGAGGTTATATAGTATTTGTTTATATGACTCGATTGAGATGTTTTAGCAAATTTCATGTTTATTGTGTTAAGTGTTTAAATTTTGTCGTTTTTGGAGACATACCTATTGCCGCGCCATTTTGCTTTTCAACTATTATGGGTCTTGTCATTACCCTTAATATCCACCAAATATCAGAGACCCCTGAGTTCTATCATTACCCTAAGGGTTAGGCCACCAAATGTCAGAGACCGTCAGGGTACAATGTCAATTTTTAACCGATTTCCAAAAGGAGGAGGTTCTCAATTCGACTGTGTGTTTTTTTTTTGTTGTATGTTTGTTACGCGATTACTCCGCCAATTATGAATTGATTTTGATGAGTCTTTTTTGTTTGGTAGGTCATACTTCAGAAGTGGTCCCATATAAATTTTATTAAGTTTGCTTGGGTAGTTTTTGAGTTAGCTTCAATAATACGTACTTTTTCCCACTTACTATGTGGATGATATGATAAGTTCCTGTCACTGTTATTTACATAGCAGGTAGTGGTATTCGAATTTGTGTGGGGTAGGTACCACAACTAAAAAGTGAAAATGCTAAACCAAAGACACCGACTTCCGAAATTATTTTTTAGTTTGTAGTGTTTGTCTTTGGAAGTCGGTTGTATTTTTTTTGTAAAAAAATTTTGTTTGAACTTGTTTACGCGATGTCCGACTTTTCAGTAGGCCGACTGGTCGTTTTTGCGACAAGTCATTGGTTCGAAACATATTTTTAAACATAATATATGTATGGTTCGACAGGTCGTTGGGTCATGTAGTTTTAAGAAATATGACTTCTAGTTAATAAGCATAGATACTACATATTACAGTTTTAAATAAATAAATCTATGGTAATAATGATCTCGATACCAATAGGGCTACTTCTTTTTTAAATTTGTTTAGTGGAAATGTTTAAAAATGTTCAGAAAGTATGTGGTCACCAGTCGTTTCATATACAAAACATTAATATCTACTCGACCCAAAGTATCGGACGACTGATTATTTTTTCGCAATTAGGTACGATGTTGGTCCCTTGGAGGAAGTTGTTCAGTTTGATGGTCTGTACTTATACCTTTAATTTTGACCACATCTATCTGATACACCCTGTATATCTACATGACATAGATATGCATAATCAAAATAAAAAGTAATACCTAGCCACATCGGTATCGAGATCCGTATTACCTAGAACTCATAATTATTATTTCTTAAAAATATATCGCCTGTCACCTGTGTTGCTTGTGAAGCTTGTGGCTAAGTAATAAATAACAGCCGCACGGATCAATCCATCAGGTTAAGCTACGCTTTCCGGGGTTAGTCCGTGGATGGGTGACCATCTTTACATTATGTACTGAGACTCCTCCGTGCCTCGGAAAGCACGTTAAGCTGTTGGTCCCGGCTGTCATTCGTGAATCTTTGACAGTCGTTACGGGTCGTCAGAAGCCCCAAAGTCTGACAACCAGTCTTACCAAGGGGTATCGTATTACCCAGTTACTGGGTTGTGGAGGTCAGATAGGTAGTCGCTCCATGTAAAATACTGGTATTCAGCTGCATCCGGTTCAACTGGAAGCCGACCCCAAGATAGTTGGGAAAAGGCTAGGCAGATTGATTGATATTGCCTGTCGCACTTAGGCGCTGTCGAACTTATGACCTATCTATCTAACGACCTGTTGAATAAATGACGTAATAATTATAAAATAAAAAAATGAAAAATAAAAAAGCCTTTTATTTCATGCATTAGAAAGAAGATAATAAGATTACAATTTTTAACATTTTGTTTTTAAATTATTATTTTTCTACAAGTATTATGTATGTAATACACAGTAGTTTTGCCATCATTCCATAATTATTTATTAGTGTTTTCCTATGGTAATTAAAATTAAATTATAATAATAACAGTTATAGTAATAATAGTTAGAAAAAAAAGTATAAATTAAATTACATTGTAAATATTTATAAAAATCGTTGAATTATTAATTACAATTAAATGTTAATAAAAAAATAGCATGCATGAACCCCTCAAGTAGTGAGGGTAAAGGCCTCCTCCAGAGAACAGCAGCGGTCTCGGTCTTTGGCTTCTGTCAGCCAGTTTTTGCCTGCGACTCGTGTGATGTCGTCCGCCCATCTAGTTACAGGTAGCGTAGCAAGAATGAGCGACGATCGATGGACAGTTCGCATGACGTCATGGTCAGGTCCTACAGGCACTCGGAAAAGAGGAAGACCTGTGACGTAATAATTACCGGGTGAAAATTCTAGTAAGGACTTGATCTTAAAAGTACACACACAGTTATAAACTCTCAAAGAAAATAAACAATACACAATGCTTTGGAAAATATGCCACACACGTAGACTCTCCTAACCAGAACATCCGAGGTCTATTCGAAGTCTAGAACCAGCAAATTCTCAGTAAATTACCTCCGAATCGAACAATCAAGCTGGGGCTATTGTCTCTGCGGAACTCCAGAGCAATTTGATACCATTGTTCACTTGGCTTAGACTGGCTTATTGGCTCCTATTGGCAACTGTTATTCCTTGAACAACTAAGCATTCGGGTTTATGAAGTCAGTGGCTTTTGACGATAAATGGGAGAAATTATAAAACAGCCATGTTTTCCAAAATTGAATGGGACCTGTCATATTTTGGTATATCTAATTATTTACCTTTATACGAGCAATTCTTGTATATAATCTGGATCTCGGAAACGGCTCCAACGATTTTCATGAAATTTAGTATGCAGGTGGTTTCGGGGGCGATAAATCGATCTAGTTAGGTTTAATTTATAGAAAACGTCGTTAAAAAAAAAAATACATCCTTTCATCCAGATATTAATAATTATTTAAAAAAAAACCCTGTCCGATCCGAAAGGGGCACATAGGTCATCATCATCGTTTCAGCCGAAAGACGTCCACTGCTGGACATAGGCCTCCCCCAAGCATCGCCACTTCGACCAATTTTGTGCTTTCCGCATCAGTACGTGGTCGCCACTCCAGAACCTTTCGACCCTATCGGTCATCCGTTCTGCGAGTAATGTGCCATTGCCACTTAAGTTTGGCAATTCTTCGGGCAATGTCGGTTACCTTGGTTCTCCTGCGGATCTCTTCACTTCTGATTCGATCACGTAGAGAAACTCCAAACATAGCCCTTTTCATTGCCTTTTGGGTGCCTTTTAGCCTTCTGATAAGGCCCATTGTGAGCGACCACGTTTCAGTACCATAGATCATCACTGGCAACACGCACTGCTCAAAGACTTTCGTCTTGAGACACTGTGGTATGTGGGACGAAAATATATTGCGTAGCTTCTCGAACGCTGCCCAGCCGAGTCGGATTCGACGATTGACCTCTTTCTCGAAGTTGGACCTACCTAGCTGGACAGTTTGTCCTAGGTAAACATACTCGTCCACAACTTCGAGCGTAGCGTCTCCGATCTTCATGTGCGTGGGTGTCACATGGGCATTTGACATAACCTTTGTCGTGTCCATGGCACATAGGTATTGCAATAACATTACCTAAAAGTAATAAAAAATCTTATTATTATTGAAAATAAAAAAGTTATTGCTATTTGAAAAAGCTCATTTTTTGTACCAATCTGCCTAGCCTGTTCCCAACTATGTTGAGGTTGGCTTCCAGTCTAACCAGATTCAGCTGAATATTAATATTTCACATGGAGCAACTGCCTATCTGACCTCCACAACCCAGTAACTAGGTAATACGAAACCCCTTGGTAAGGCTGGTTGTCAGACTTTCGAGCTTCTGACGACCCGTAACGACTGTCAAAGATCCACGAATGACAGTCGGGACCAACGGCTTAACGTGCTTTCCGAGGCACGGAGGAGTCTCGGTATGTAGAAATGGTCACCCATCTACGGACCAACCCCGGCAAGCGTAGCTTAACCTGATTACACACACATCACATTATCACATTTTTATTACTAGCAAATTTTCAACAGGGGTCATAATTAAGTTAGGACTTGTAGATCCGCTAAACGACGCCGCCCCATGTAATCACCCGGTAAAACACCCTATTGAAAAAAAAAGTGACGATTTTTTTTTCTTCTTTCCTGAGAATTATTACATAATTAGACTCTCAGTACGATATCTAACAACACCTTTAGGCCTCTGCCTCGAATCTTGCCGGCAGCGGGGCGGCGGCGGCGCGGGAGCGCGGTGGCAACGCAGACCCGTTTTCGAAACCAGCGGGCAGATCGCGCGGCATTATAGCGCCGTAGTGTTGTGTTCGTGGTTGTGTCGTCGAGATATTTGTTTTTATTTGCGAACGATATGTCTGAACAACGGCGACAACATCTTTTTGATTCAAATTTATTCGACACGTCACAAAAATAAATTGCACAACACTGCAATGCAGACGCGCGGGCGATCACCGCTTGACTGGAGTGCACCGCTCGTTGCCCGGAATCGGGATTGGTGCCCGGTTATGGCCCCACTATTACGTGGAACTTAAACATAACTGCTAAAAGTGTGTACTGTTGGTACACCTCTGCTTAACCCTTCCGGAAAAACAAGCGTGATGTTATGTTATGTGTTTCATACTAAAGAAGTCGTCCCTTAAACTGTACGTTCAACGTTTACCGGGTCTCGAAGTCCTCACAAAGTACAAAAGATTCTAAAATTATACGTTGAATTTTCTTTATATACGAACTTTTTAAGGTCCCGAACACGAAGGGTGCCAGACGGAACCGTCAGGGCTCGACCCCTAGTACATGGGACTTAAACATACTGGCGAAATATGAGTGTGTTATTGTTACACCTCTACCTAACCCTTCGGGTAAAGCAGGCGTGATGTTATGTAATGTATTATAATAATGGTACTGTTCATGACACACTTCTAAAATATCTACATGTTTGGACGGAAATCTCATAGTGGAATTTTAGTGTTTACGTACTTTTTATCGCTGGCTATGCGCCAGAGTATGGCACTGAAACTTAAAAGTCTTTATCTAAGAGTATTTGCTTTTTATACAACTACTAGTTTCTGCTCGCGACTTCGTCCGTGAGCCTATAATCTTTCTCAAGAATTGGGCTATCCAATGCAAAAATATTTTTTCAAATCAGACTGGTACCTAGTTAGATTACCACTACATACAAAACAAACAAACAAAAAATACAATAGCCATGGAAGCAGAGTAAGCTCCGCGTTCAGCGCTCGGTGTGGCAACACGCCGTGTTCGGGTTTGTAACAAGTCAATCGTCATCTTGAGGATGCCTCGTTGAGAGGTGAAACACGTGTCGATTTCTTTTAGGGTTTTTTATGGCTCTTTAGAAATATCTAAGCCGAACAGGTTACTAAATTTATCCACGTCTATTGTATTTTATAATGGATTTCCGCAAGGTTACGCCTGAATCCATTAACTAACAAACAAACAAATTTTACCTCTTTGTAATATTATTAATATAGTAAAAATACACCTTTAATAATATGAATGTCATAGGTAAGTAACAAAAATATTTTGTTTGGACATCTTCTACCTATATCAATATATAAATATACATCTATACTTACCTACAAATTAAAGTCGCTTTTCGTATCTGTCTGTGTGACCGCGTCGTTCTTCTAAACTACGAAACGGATATTGATGCGGTTTTCTCCATCATTAAAGGGAATACATTAACATTAAACTTACATTTTTATTAAAGAAATCTCAATGTTTGTTCCAGTCGTAAAACCTGTGCGAAACAGGGGCGGGATGCTAGTATTCTTATATTGTTAACTCCAAGGATCCTTTCCAGAACATGAAAATTATTTTTGGATTTTTCCATTAAGAAATTCTCAGAAGCAGCCTGGAGTCTGGGTTACTAACTCACAACCGGCGTCATCCCGAATAACCTTCTCCATAGCCTTAAATTACTAAACCTAAAAGATAAGCCTTCCATATCACCTTCAAAAAGCTGCAATTTAAAATACATGTTAAATTGTCAGAAAATTCATGCAAAAAGATGAAAACCAAATAGGTCTTCATCATAACACATCCTCAACATAACACCTCACACGCTGCATTTATTTGGCTTCGGTCCGTAAGTATTACAAATACCAGTCAAAGAGCTGAGAAGAAAAACACTACAAAAACAATTATACCATTTATTTCAAGCGACACAGGCCCAAAGGCAAATACCTAAACATACATATTTTAATATAAACAAAACTGGTGTTACTGCCTGGTTAGTGGCAATAGGTAGGGATGTGACGAGTCGGATTTTTTTGGACTCGAGTTACTCGAGTTGATATCGCTACTAACTCGAGTCGCAACTCGAGTTGACTCGACTCGGTGCCTGTAGAGACCGTATATGTGCGAGTCGACTCGTAATGACGTAATGTATTGTATTTTAGTGTAGAGCTCGAGTCAGACGATTCGCAACTCCAGTTGACTTGTTGTTTTTCTTTCTTTGCTTGTAGTCGCGCTACAAACCTACAACGGTTTTTTATTCACAATTCCGATCCTGGCCGAGCCCCCCGAACGAGTAACGCAACTTACGACGCAACGCGCATGCTATTGCTATTTCACTCCGCTCACATCGAGTAGAGCGAGATGTGAATCTTGCAATGCAATAGGCATCATCATGGCGCGTGGGGGCGAGCGCTCGGGTTGCGCGGGCTCGGGCAGGGTATCAATCGACCGAGTTGACTCGAGTTGGTAAAAACTGAACTCGAGTTGACACGTTTACGATTTCAATCGAGTTACTCGAGTTAAATAACTCGACTCGCCCATCACTAGCAATAGGCTCGCCCCATAATACAGGATTTAAACACAACTGTCGGAAAATGGGTGTATTTGTTTTTCTATAAATTTTCGAAATGGTCATGCTTCTGACCTTGATCTCGCCTGATTGAAAGCAATGGATGAGGTCTATGATAGAATGAGCGTGTCCAGAAGTAGCCTGTTCACTCTAGCTTTGAATGCTGTCGAGTTTTGGCCGTGCTACTGCAACTCTGCCACCCATATCAGCGAAAATAGATGTAAAGTGTTAAATATTCTCAAGAATAGCCCTTCGCCATTTAAATAGGAATGCACGTGAATAGCCACGTGTACACTTCATAATGGCCGGACACAAACCAGACGGACTTACTGGAGTTCCTGAAATCATTAATACCTGCTGTTTTAGTGTGTATGGAAGTTATTATGTAAACTACCTGTCACTGCGAAATTATCAGGAAACGTTGAAATAGAATTGTTTTGTTATTATTCTTGGTAGAGTAGCTATTATTTCCTGTTATCTGGATGTAATCCTGGTTTTCCGTGAGTGGGTGTCGTAAAAACTGATTGGCATTATTTAATGATTTAGTTTGACTGACACCGCTGTACCACGCGCTTTAGAAATGCACGGCGAGGCGGGCCTGCGTTGACAGAATGAACGGCCTCCACTGCTCCCCCGTCACGTGGCCGTGGTTTGGCCGTGCACATACCTAACGCGCGGTACAGTGGTCTCGGTGAAACTATAGCTACGATTGATTCTGGCTCACTCGTTTCACAAGTCATTTATTTCCGCCCCTGCTTCGGTCAAACCGGAAAAATCTTTGGCATAGCTAAATACATACCAATCACCAACTCGCGCTGTCGACGCGCGTATACACGATGCAAACATAAATAGTGCTGATTTTACACGGCAGAAAACGCGCCGTCGACGCTTATTCGACGTGTGTTATACATGGAGAGTGTGTATAAAAAGCGTGATGGATAGGTGGATCATGGTTATGATGATGATGACCTCAATTTAAAAACATGACGTGTTGGTAAGTACTCGTACATAACTAACCACTTTGAAAACAAAATCGCGTCCACACGATGACAACATCTGTTACCGCCCTAGTTCTATATTTGCCGAGCGCTGCAAGCAAGAATAGTCCTTATGGTGATTGTTTATGGCTTTCTGCGATGGTACATACATAGGTACATAAACTCGCGCCTTTATTCCATGGGGGCAGAAACTACAGAATGCCACCTGTCATATTATGGTCATACACGCACGCCGGTTGCGAGTACAACGCACATAATCTGGGTAGAGAGGTACTCATTCAAAATTGTAATCCATTGTCGATATAACTTTTGTGATCACATGTTTGTTTACCTGTCGCATCACTACCAAGCAACTTCAACCCAATTTCTCGTTCCCAAAACAAGTCGTAACGTTAACGGCCAGTCGCCGGTCGATCGGGTAAGCACTACAATCTAAATATAATCGAGTCCAACAAATCGATTCATGCATCGGACTCGCTTTAATCGATGTTTACTCGCCAAACTCGTGTTTATTTCCTTTGGGGAGCGTTGTGTATGTTGTGTACCTAGGATGTCGATCGCCAGCAGTTTGATTTGCGAAGAGGTTTTATTTACATCGTATTTTAACATTTGGCAAGAATTGTTTCTGTGAGCAAACAAAGAGTTCATACTGCGAATCGATCTCCATCTTGGTATCAACATCTGACTAGCCTTTTCCCAACTATGTTAGGGTCGGCTTCCAGTCTAACCGAATGCAGCTAAATACCAGACCAGTCTTGGCCTCCACAACCAGTTACTGGGTAATACGATACCCCCCTTGGTAAGACTGGTTGTCAGAATTTCGGCCTTCAGGCGACCTGTAACGACTGTCATTGTCATCCACAAATGACAGTCAGACCAACGGCTTAACGTGCTTTCCGATGCGCGGAGGGTTCTTAGTGTGTAAAAATGGCTACCCATCCACGGACCAACCGCGGCAAGTGTAGCTTAACCTGATCGATCGATCCGTGCGGCTGTTATTACATAGTCACAAGCACTTCCATCTAGGTATATTATGTGAACCAAACCCAAACTAGTAGCGCGTCGTCCGACGACTTTTCAAAAGTGAATGCTTTTGTTCAGATTGAGATGAAGCCAAAGGGCCGAATGTAAGATTCATTTACATTCTAGCTTAGTATTATCTATACTATTAATAAAACTGATGAGTTTGTTTGTTTTGTGTGTTATTACTAGCTTCTGCCCGCGACTTCGTCCGCGTAAAATTTCGGCCTCCGACCCATCGCGTCGCATCGCATCGCACGTCCGCGGTATTAATTCGTTTTCGGTCAGCGTTCTATCTGACTATTTGTCGTTTTGCTCAGCTCGTTAGGGCCGTAGCGTCGTGTTAAATAACCTATAACCTTCCTCAAGAATTGGGCTATCAAATGCAAAAATAATTTTTAAAATTCTACTGGTAGTTCCAGATATTAGCGCGTGCAAACAAAAAAAAAAACTCTTCAGCTTTTTCATTAACTGTGTAGATTATAGTAAAGATTTTGCCAAGATGTTTTCAACAGCACAGTAGCGAATGACGTGTAACAAAGCTAAATGGAGTGCGCTCTCTCCCTACAAGTTACCACACACATTTATAATATATATGTATATTTTTTTGCTAACCTATTTTGTCCCACTGCTGGGCAAAGGTCTCCTTCTCCGGCCAGTCGGTCAGGAACGAGTCCAAATCGTCACGCCAGCGCTTTTTAGGCCTGCTTCGGTGGCGACGCTCGTCATCAGGCACCCACTGTATGGCGATCCTGACCCATCTGTTTTCATGCATCCTATAAGTGTAACCCGCCCAGTCCCATTTCAGCCTCGCAGACTTATCACCAACATCGGCGACACCTGTCTTGGAGCGTATTATGGTGTTGCGAATTTTATCGGTAAGTTTGATTTTTTAAATGCTACGCTAATAATATTAAAAATACTAAAAGTCTTCAAGACTCATAAGAGTTTTTGAGTTTAAAGGACATCATCCAACTCAACGAAACTAAAAAAAAATGGGCTACGGCCAACCGCGCGCGAGCCGAGCGAGTGCCGTGGCAGCGGCCAGCCAGCGCTACATCCAAGTTGGTCGCAGTTACTTGAAAATTTAGTATTTTTAGGTCTCCAAAATAGGATTTTTTTGGGGTTTACAAAAAGAGGCGCAATCATTATATTAGAGTGTTCAATTATAGTTTTATGAGCGCGAAATGGGAATTACTAGAGGCTCGATTAAATACATGCTTTATTCAAACCCTCATAATAGACATGCTCACACTTTACTCGTTGACCCATGTTTACGGTTACTAAAATAACCATTACGCTGGCAACACGGAATTAATTCAAGTCATCTGGCGGCTTGCTTTATTGTTCAAATACCCGGAATAACATTGCGCCATACTGTGATGACTGTTGACACAAAATATAGGAATACAGAAGGTTCAGGGTCTAGTTCAAAGGGGCTAGATTGGCAATCTATTATAACCACGAACGAGTGCGTCAGAATTTGTAACTCTGCTAGCACATACATTATTTCTTACAAATTCTGACATAATTTTTTCGGTTACTTATCTATTCCATATTAGAATCCTTGTTTCCAATGAATTATATTTCCACTTAAACAAATATAAATTTTATATTAGCGTAAATAATTTGATTTCAGAATGACTAAGAGGGTTTATCCTTAGAGTTGGCAACGTCTTAAATAGCTGTCAAATATTTACCTGTTTTGATTAATTTGGCAATATTACTTACCGTAGGTATGGAATTAAGAAATGTGGCTAACTGGGGAACATTTTTTTTTAAATCTTTATTTATTAATGGAGGTTTGTTCAACTAAAATATTAATTATGAAATGCAATAATTAATATCGTAACACCGAATATTTAGTTTTAGAAGTAAAAAAGTATTTGGAATCTTTCCAAATACCTTTTTTACACCTAAAACAGTTACAACATCAAATTCAGTGTTATAATTGCAATAATTCATTATTAATATTCTAGGGAAGTTAGCCATATTTCTTCTTTCCATACAGTAATATTGCCAAATTAATCAAAACAGCGAAATATTTGACATCTATTTGCGACGTTGCCCACTTTCAGAATAAACGCTCTTATGTCATATTTTTTTAAATTATTTTTCCAAAGACACTTAGCTCATCATCTGTTACGACGCCTCATTGAGGTGGATAACAATTAAAATTCTATTGTGTCTCGTTACTGACAGTTGAAAGGTTTTGTTGATTCTCCGATGCTTGAGCGTTGGATACGACTGCACGCGCACGGGTATCGGAATTACCGATAGTGTTATGTTTGTATTTTGTATTTAGTTTTTAAAGTGTCTTGTCTTGTCATTACTAAAATTAGTTTCTCATAAGCATTTCTGTGTTACTAACAACTATTAATATGGATGTATTTTAAAACCCGAAATAAATGATTAAAATAATAATTATTACGTATTGTTCAAAGTTGGCCTTTTGTACATAGCTACATAATAACGTTTATCACATATACATACCCATGGCACATTGCAGCCTGTTAATGATTAAATGTATATGGTTGATAAATTAATCTTATAAGGGTGACGCTAATCTCGGGTAACCACGAGATAATCTTGTCACCTGCGTGTCTTAATACAGGATAAAAGGATTGGCGGATTAGCTGGCTGGGAAAACCTTTTTTTCCCGTTAATTCCTGCTTCATACGACGAAAGTGCGTACCGCTGGAAATGGAATCCCTTGCCAGAATCTGTGTCCGGATCTAAATAAATTGGGTATATCGTCGTTGTAGTGCGAGAAGTCACTAAGTGACATTTTAGCCAAAATGATTTGATGATGTCAAAGTGTTTTTAAACCCATTATCTACCTTATAAAAACGTGAAAGAGATGATTTTTGTTTGAATTTTAGATAATACGAGAATGTCAGAAGTATATAACTACTTCTTATGGCAAAAAAATAAGTGTGGTGTAGGCAGATTTTTGAACAAAAAAGTCATTTTTTTTCCACTGTTTGCTGTTGCGCCAGCCGGCACTCTACGCGCCGTCAGGGGCGCTCGCAGCGCCCCTGACGGCGCGTAGAGTACCGAAAAACGAAAAAAACGAACGTATTGAAAAACGAATATAGAAGAATTCCTCTCTTCAGATTCGATGGCGGACGACGCCATATGCATTTTATAATATTCAGATCTTATGTCAGAATACAGAAATAAAACAGAATTGTACCAGTATCGTCCATTATTTATCAAAGCCTTCACAACGGCAACAGCCGCACCAGATTTTCTAAGACATTTCTTTTGATAGCCGCTCTATAGTATAAAAAAATCAGTCTATGAAATTTAACCAACGGTACTTGAGTAATTTATAACAATGTTTTTACCAACGTTTTCGGGCTATACTGCTCATCGCATACAATATATTTATTTCATTTCATGTAAAGCTTTCGTCTGCAAGAAATAACTAAGAAACATTATCAGTGGTTCTCGTCGAATATATACACCTAAATTAAATTTTTTGAGTATGCTAAAATTAACTATTTTACTTTTTATTATATTTCTCAGTTACGGTAAAATATTTACATAATTTAGGTACTGAATATTAGAGTGCAGGGTAAAAATATCAATATTTTGTTCATAAAAAACATTTTGGAACTACAAAATGTGTTATACCAATTATAAGAACAAAAAAAGTACAATACACGTGGATATATTTAGTAACCTGTTACTAAAAAACATACATAAAAAATTCCTGAAAGAAAATTGACACGTGTTTCACCTCTCAACGAAGCATCCTCAGGATGACGATGGACTTGTTGCGAACCCGAACACGGCATATTGCCACACCGAGCGCTGAGCGCAGACTGAGCCTTATCGCCCGTCAGGCTCAATCTGTGCTCAGCGTTCGGTATTGATTAATATATCCACGTCTATTGTATTTTATAATGGATTTCCGCAAGGTCACACCTGAATCAATTAACTAACAAAAAACTTTAAAACACGGTTGTCTAGAAACTAGCTTTCTGCACTTAATGATTTCTCGCTCTCATCATCATCATCAGCCTATAAATGTTCCCACTGCTGGAACACAGGCCTCCTCTCTGTGAGAGGGAGTGGGCCGTAATCCACCACGCGGGCCCAGTGCGGGTTGGTAGATGTCACATGTCTTCGAATTTTTGGTTCTAGGACATGCCGGTTTCCTCACGATGTTTTCCTTCACCGTTTTGAGAGCCCTATCAGAATACCAGCGCTGCGTCATTTTTTTTTTTCTTAAATGTCACAGCATATTCTGAGATAGGAGCCTTTTGGCCTCGTACATGACTTTCTGCTTTTATTTTAATTACATACACATACATAACTTCACGCCTTGTTTCCCCGAAGGGTTGGGCAGAGGTGTACCTGTAGCAGGTACACCCACATTTCGCCAGTTATGTTTAAGTCCCATGTAATAGGGGGCGAGCCTATTGCCATCAACCGGGCACAAATCCAGACTCCGGGCTGCTACTGAGAAATTCCAGATAGAAAAACCCAATAACACTTTGCCCGACCCGGGAATCGAACCCAGGACCTCATGCTCAGCAGTAGCGCTTACGACCACTAGACCAACGAGGCAAATTATTTTTATTTTTTAATGTTTTTTTTATTTTTATTAATGTTTTAATGAGTGTATTTTAGTTTCATTTGTGATTTCATGTGCGAGTCTCAATAAACACTTTTTCTTTCTTTTCTTTCTTTCAGTGGTGATGAAATAATTTACACAAAGTAAAGCGCCTGTCTGGGTTCGAACCTACGACCTACAACTCGTAAGATGCGGCCGTTACCACTGGGCCACCACTGCACTATTTCTCGCTCTACAACGACGATATTCAAGCATCGTTTTAGTACTTCTGGAAAATAACCAGCCTATAATGGGACAAAGGCCTGCTCTCTGTGAGATAGTAAGCCATGATCTACCACACGGGCCCAGTACGTGGTCATGGATGTCACATGTCTAGTGTCTGTTTGGTTCTAGGACATGCCGGTTTCCTCACGAATTTTTTCTTCACCATTTTGGGAGCAGCGGTGATGAAATAAATTACACAAAGTAAAGTAAAGCCTGCCTAGGTTCGAACCCACGACTCATAAGTCGGGGCCGGAACTACTGGAACACCACTGCTGGAAAATAGAAATTGATCCAATAATATGCATATATTCCTCTTTGTAAAGTTTCTTAAGAGTTTCAAATAGGACATAATACCAACCTACAACTATGGATGCTTTAAAGAAAGAGCCTCCAAAAGAATAGATTAATAATAATAGATCGCACAGCGCTAATTACCTACAGTTATATCCACCTAGGAGTTGCCTCTCTTTCTATTGCGTGATTTTTAGATCTGACTACGGTACACTCACTGAATTGGCCCGACAAGTCGAGCCCGCCGCGTACAGTCACGAGCAAAAGTATGCATACACTTAGCAAAATTCAAAATGATTTTCTCGTGGAATAACGACTGCAATTTGACATAAGCCCTATGTAGTGTGGTATTGTGGGTTCTAAAATGCTAGATTCCGAACAACATACAATTACAATCAATACAATAGGAGAAAATAAATCTAAAAAACAACCGACTTCCAAAAAACACTACAAAGTGAAAAATAACTTTAATTTCGGAAGTTGGTGTCTGTCTTTGGTTTTGAATTTTCGTTTTTTGTCACCGACTTCCGAAATTAAAGTTATTTTTCACTTTGTAGTGTTTTTTGGAAGTCGGTTGTTTTTTATTTTTCACTTTTTAGTTGTGGTACCTACCCCACATAAATTCAAAAACCACTTCCTGCTATGTAAATAACAGTGACAGGAACTTATCATATCATCCACATACTAAGTGGGAAAAAGTACGTATTATTGAAGCTAACTCAAAAACTATCGAAGTAAAGTTAATAAAATTTATATGGGACCACCTCGAGAGCAAATCCTTTCAAACAAAAAAAGAATTTTCAAAATCGGTCCACAATTGACGGAGAAATCGGTGGACATACATAAAAAAAAAGAAAAAAAAAAAAAACAAACATACGCGACGAACATATAACCTCCTCCTTTTTGGAAGTCGGTTAAAAAGTTGATAATTGTATACTTGTGTAGGTACTTGTAGCTTCATGCCTAAAATGCGGAGTGACCCGTTTGTATTAATCTGTGCCACAAGTTACATTATTTCACCACGATTTACTTTAAAAGAGACTGTGACCTCGTGAATTTGTATCAATATTTATTCTCAGAACAGTAACTTATAAGAAACACCGAACTCATATGCTTTAAAAAAATAAGATATTTGATGTGTAAAAGAGTTTTTTAAAACCAATTTACGGAAATAAATACCGTTTATCATTATCATCTACGTCTGAGTCGAAACTAGAAGAAAGACCTCTATTAAAAACGTGTCAATTATTGTCTTTGTGAGACAGTCATTTGTTTTTTCCAATTTCTTTGTTCTATAATACCTCTTAATATAACAATGAACCCGGCCACAATAGCTGTTTCGTCCTAAAAAAATAACTCGTAGACCTATCGCCGATAGTTTATAGTAACAATAAATTGTTCCAATAAAACTGCTTCTTTCCTGTAAACACGTTTATTGTCGCCCTGTCTGCTAGACTAGAAATTATTGCTACTGTAAGACGTCCTTTCGTAGTGATGTGGCTAAGTTTGATCAAGACCGAATGATATTGGTATCGGTTTTTTGTTTTACAATGGTGGCTTGTGGTTGGGGTGCTACCGTGGTCGTTGTGGATCAATGAATCTTGACCTTTTGATGGATTGATGACCGCGAACTAGTCATCAATCAAATCAACATTTTCAGTATTAAAAAAGTCATAAAGACACAAGGACATAAGATAGTACTCAGGGAGATAACAATAAAAAAAAAACTATATTGAGACCAAGATTTTGAATCTTTTTATGCATATGTATTTTAAAACAAAATCATTTGTGCAATATAGTGTAAAAGATAACACAGTGTGCAAAAGCAGTTACAATAGAGCCAGTCATCTGTAAACTGATAACATCGATGCGGTCACTCGTTCGCCTGTCACAGGCAGTGTTAATGACTATTGCCACGATTCCCATTTAATCTTGTCATCTGATCGGTACATTTCCGATTGATATGTGTTCTCTAGATCACTGAAAAAAGCAGGAATGAGGTTTTTTGTAAAAATAATTCATGATAAAAGGACTTTTAATTACAAAATTTTAAATCAATTGGCCAGTTTCACTTTCGCATGTTAATTTTTTAAACTGATACTGTCCATGTTGCTTAATTTAAAAAGCTATTTGAGAATTAGGGGACTAGTGTTCAGAGATAATACGCTTTTCATTCATTGTGATTTATTCAGTACCCAAATAAATTTTCTTGAATTTTCTGAGGTTAAATGGATCTCCAAAGTACTGAAAGTTCTACGTATTATTTCCAGAGTTATAGATTGAGGCAAGTTGTACCGTTCTAAAGAGCAATTCATTTAATCACATAGTTGCCCCAATAGTTGCAAAACGCTCTTCATTTAGAAATCAAAATTGGTACCGATTTTTTTGATAACATCAAAAAAGCTGAGGCACCTCACTATTTCATATATTTATTCAGCTGGACCCGAGAAATCGATGTGACAAATAAGGCACAAATACTCAGTATTGTGATAAATATGAACTTCATACGAAAGTTTTCATACATTTTCATGAGCCTCCAAAGAACTATGTTACCAAGGTGACCATAATGCTTGGGTTACCCGAGGCTAGTTTTTTATACTGGCTTACTAACCTGGCTTGGAACATGTTAGAGCTGTTTACACGATGCTAGGGAATTTTAAGCTAGTAGCATTGCAGTAACTTAGTCCGTAGAGTAAAATGATCCGATTGGATACTACCTTATTGCTGGTCACACGAGGCTAGTACAAAAGTCAGGATAGTAAAGTCAGTGGTGGAGGGCGCTACTAGCTTAAAACCCCATCCTATTAAACTATAACACTATCTTACTATCTTTTTCATTAGCTTACTAGCCTAAAAATGAGGATAATTCTGTATACCTACACATTCCTAGCTATCCTAATTTGAAAAATCTTTTTACAAAAAAAAAACTACCGACTTCCAAAAAAAAACACTACAAAGTGAAAAATAACTTTAATTTCGGAAGTCGGTGTCTTGGGTTTTGTGTTTTCATTTTTTGCCACCGACTTCCGAAATTAAAGTTATTTTTCACTTTGTAGTGTTTTTTTTTGGAAGTCGGTAGTTTTTTTTTTGTAAAATGTTTTTATTTTTCACTTTTTAGTTGTGGTACCTACCCCACACACATTCGAATACCACTACCTACTACCAGTGTCAGGAACTTATCATATCATCTACATACAAAGTGCGAAAAAAAATATGTATTTTGTAGCTAACTCAAAAACTACCCAAGCAAAGTTAATAAAATTTATATGGGACCAATTTGGGAGTATATCCTTTCAAACAAAAAAAGAATTTTCAAAATCGGTCCACAAATGACGGAGAAATCGGTGGACATACATAAAAAAAAAAAAAAAACAAACATACGCGTCGAACATATAACCTCCTCCTTTTTGGAAGTCGGTTAAAAACTAGCCTTGTAACCCGGGCATAAAGTCGATAATCACTCATTTGTTTACGAGACCCTAATTTTATTTACTTAGTAATGAAATATATTTGTTTTTAAGTCGACGACTTCTTTTCGTAGCTTTTATGACGATTGGGTTTCGTTTGACGGTAAGGGTCACGAATGACTGATTACGATGCTAATTATTGATTCGATTCATCATATGCATAGCCTTGTCCTAACCATGTTGGGGTCGGCTTCCAGTCTAACCGGATGCAGATGAATACCAGTATTTTACATGGAGTGACTGCATATCTGACTTCCACAACCCAGTTACTAGGTGGTAACACGATCTCCTTGGTAAGACTGGTTGTCAGACTTTTGGGCTTCTAACTACCCGTAACGACTGTCAAAGATCTATAAATGACAGCCAGGATCAACGGCTTAACGTGCTTTCCAAGGCACGGAGGGGTCTTGGTATGTAAAGATGGTCACCCGTCCACGGACCAACCGCGGCAAGCGTAGCTTAACCTGATCGATCGACCCGAGCGGCTGTTATTACTTAGCCACAAGCCCCTCCCCAAGCCCTAATGATTGTATCGATTGGTTCTTTAATGAAATGTTATTTTTTTCGTAATACTTTTAAGAGCTATAGCATAATCAGCCTATAATGTTCCCACTGCGGGGACTCAGGCCTCCTCTCAGTGAGAGGGAGTGGGCCGTAATCCACCACGTGAGCCCAGTGCGGATTAGTAGATGTCATATGTCTTAGAATTTTTGGTTCTTCTTTTCCTTCACCGTTTTGAAAGCAGTGATGATAAAAATTACTCAAAGTAAAGTCCGAACCCAGTACCTACAACTCGTTAGTCGGGACTGTTACCACTGGGCCACTACTGATTAGGCCTGTGTTTATTTTTTTTTTTCTCCGTTTTGTAGATTATTAAAAAATACTGAACACGTATTTTTTTCTTTTTTGACGTAATCAAAAAATTACGGCGATACATTGAGTTAAAATGTGTCATGACGTCACGCCTTGCTAGATAATACGACGTTGTGACGTAGCGAGCCCCCACTCCCGAACTTTAATGCGTGTTTTTAGTTAAGTAAGTTATTTTTGATTAACATGATAAAGCAAAAATACGTGTCTAATATTTTTTAATTATCTGAAAGACGGACTTAATAGAATTTCTTTTTTTTTTTACCTAGGCAACTACCGTTTTTGTTCATAAACAATTATTTTACATTTATGTCGATAAAAAAACGCGTATAAAATAATTAGAAGCGTCTTTGAAATGCAAAGTTTTATTATTCTATTGATTCTCATAAACACGTGCAAAAGTATACAAACGGCTAATTAATCGCATTTGTATCACATTTAGTATCCAGAAAGGTGTATTTTCTGCTCACTGCTGGATTTAAAACAAGATACTGCACTAAGGAAGATGCTAATGGTATTTATAATTGTAAAGAATCTGAATTCCATTTTAATATGAGGGTCCAGCTTTGGGCTAGACGAAATTCGAGGTTGTTATTGTTGTCTTGGGACTACTTAATGATTGGACAATGGTAGTGTGTTTGTGGTTGAATGATTATTTTCGTACGGTTGGATTCAAACGTAAACAGTTTTATTTGTATGGACCTTTTAATGTTGAAAAATCTTCGTATGTGGAATGTCTGTTTGGTCGTGTGAATATTAAGTATGTTTTTATCCTGGGGTAGGTTAATTTCTTATGCAAGGATTTAAGGAGGGTTATCATAAGATTATATTGTTTTCAGAGTTTTCATATAAGTTTTGTGTACCTAATATGTTAAAGAGATTATTAGAAATAAGTATGCTTATCCGGTGAAGTGTGAAAGTGATATGATTTTGGCGTTTAACCATTCGTATGTCGGAACGTGGATCCACGCGAGACACAATGGTTTTTTAATTGTTTCGGTCCTATTTTTGTGTCTAATGAATTAGATGATAGTATAGATGATGTATTATAGAATCGTTTGTTGTTTGCAGTGCCGATTAGACGTTTTGGGAGGCGAAACGGGCGTGTGTACCGAAGATGGAAGAAGATTCGCCCCCGTGGTTTCAAGAAACAATTTGCTTATCGTAGGACAGCTGGTTGGAACGAAGTTCCTTTCGCTGTACATTATGCATTAAATAACAGGCCATTACCATTATTGCCATCTACCGGGCACACATCCAGGCTCCGGGGTGCTACTGAGAAATTCCAGATGGAAAAACCCAATAACACTTTGCCTGACCCGGGAATCGAACCCAGGACCTCATCAAACAAACATACAACCATACAAAAAATAAAATATTTTCTTGTAATAACATTAGTTTAGTTTTAGTTAACACATCTGTTATGAACTTTTTACGTTGTATACCGACTTATAATTATGACTCCGCGAGCAATGCTCATGTTTTTCAAACATAGTTCACAAACTGCATTTATTTTCCAACACTTCAAACTTTTGCATTTGAAATTCTTGCACAAACACTCCCACTACTATGAAGTTGGAGCATCACTGCTGTAAGTTAGAACTACATAGTTTACAGAACAAAGATTTCGATTAACTTAGACGCAAGTTGTCCGGAGTTGGGGCGTAATGTTGTTAGCTAGGGACCTGGGGAGCTCCTAACATCGGCACGTATGGGTGCTTCAGAATCACTTGCTAATTTGATTGCACAGATAATCAAATTGGTTGAATGTTAATGTGTGAAACTGCACTAGAATACAAGCCACAGAGGATTCTCTATTTGTGCTGCGGCCTGCGGGTCTGAAACGGCCACTTTAAGCAATTCCTTTATGATGACACATATTTTAGCCGAATCATATTCAATTCAATTCATATCAGAATCATATTTGGTGTAAGTATTGCAGCATGAAAAAATTAAGACCGTAATTTTTACCGAATAATTTTTCTTTACAGTTTTTTATTATTCAAATGAGATTTTTATTTTTTATATCTCCAGTTAAAATGTTATTTCATTACATTACAAAACTGTCAAACAGATGAATTGCGTAATATGAATTGAACGCAGATAATTTCATGAATTGTCAGTTTGTGACAGTTTGTGTGATTGATAATGTTAAACTATTATGATTCTGCCGAAGCGGTCGTTTTAGACCCAGTAAACGATTAAAAATAACATAAAATCACACCTGTATTCCGCGAAGGGTTGGGCAGAGGTGTAGAAAGAACTGTCAGCTAAATGACAGCGTACGCTTATGCATAAACCAGTAACGTGCATTTATTTTCATTAGATGCTAGTTTTAGATCCCATTTTTTTTTAAATATTAACGATGGGTCCCATTTGCCATTTCCATTGAATCCTATGTTATAACAACATGTGTACCTACTTTACAGAAGAAAAGTGATTTACCTTTATCAAAAATTGCCCACTGACTATTAAATTATTGAATGAATGAAAGAAAAAAGAAACATAAATTTTTTTTCCAGATTTGCCCGTTGTTGTATTTCCAGTATAAGCTGACCTCGAATTGTACGGAAATCCTACACAATGCGAGATCAGCATAAACTGGAATTGTATAGCTTGATGTGTAGCCGTGTTTACGACGAAAATCAAAATAACCCTTTTCAGAGCATACTGCCGTCTTTTTACACGTGCAGTCTGTGGGTCAGGCATGCGCTGAGGGCATAAAATGCCCTGCGTGTCCAGTATAACAATGTCTTCAGGATGCTGTTGGGTCTACCACGCTTTTGTAGCCACTCCAGCATTCGTCTGCTCCACCGGCTATCGGTCCTTCGACAAACATGGCCAGCCCACTTCCACTTCAGTGCTTATTATGCAAGCTATGTCGGGGATACACATTATTTAACGAGAGTTTTCTCAAAATAAATTGCTATTTTATTTTCTCTACGAAAGCAGTGCCTTATCAACTTTATCATTCTTAGGTTAACTTAGGTATTCTACAGTTGAACAAAGGCTCCTACACTTAAAAAAAAAAAAAAACAATCTGCCTAGTCTTTTCCCAACAATTTTGGGGCAGCTGTCCCATCGCCGGCGAGGAAGCGACTAACAATCGGCAATTTTCTCGCTCAAGAAACGTGAAATAGATATACATTCCATGTAAACAAAATAGATGCATATATTCATAGTTGATCGCTGACTATTCATACCGCCGGCGAGGACTCGCTCCACTAGTTTGTCGCTGAGCGACAAGAGCTATCAAAGAATACTAGGTCAGCGATACTTGCTCAGCGGTGCTCGCTTGGCGGTCAGAACTCACGCCGAGAGACCAAACAGCGGTAATTTCGCCCCGAGCGGGTGGTGCGAGTAATCGCCCGTCGCATTCGGACACTCGCTGATAGCCCAGCGACAAAACTATCGGAACTACACACTCGCTGCGCGCTGCTCGTCAATTCGTTTTCAGTTGCTAGCTCTACTGGCTACTCGTTAATCGCCGGCAGTGGGACAGCCAGATGCAGCTGAATATCAGTGTTTTACTTGGAGAGACTGTCTATCTGAACTCCACAATCCAGTTTATTTATTTATTTATTATTTATTTATTTATTTATTTATTTATTTATTTATTTATTTATTTATTTATTTATTTATTTATTTATTTATTTATTTATTTATTTATTTATTTATTTATTTATTTATTTATTTATTTATTTGTTTATTTATTTGTTTATTTATTTATTATGGCACTCCAACGACTCAACGACGAAGATCACAAGAACATTTACAGAGAGCATATCATATTAAAACTTACAAACTACAGCGAACTTGTCACTTAAAGGTGTGCACAGCACTGACATAGTTTGTCTATTAATAATTAAAGTGATAATAAAAATAACAATAAAATCAATAAGTTAATAATAAATTCAAATAAATTTATAATAATTAGATCATATAAATCCAAAAAATACAATCAATGAATCAAATTAAGTTAAGTTAAATAAATATAATAGGTAATTGAAAAGTTTAACATGTTACAATAAAATGCAGATCAATAATAGAAATGATGTAATTAAACAAGAATCAATTGTCAGGTTAGGAGTTAGCAATCCACAAGTTGCCGTAATAGATGTTTGAGAAATTGAGCCAGCGTGTTGGAGAAGATGTCAATGCTATTGGTGCGAGAGTGGCTTTCATTATACGTCCTCATGAAACGGTTCAATGGCGCTGATCGCCCGAGGTTGGTTCGAGCTGTAGATGGTGCAAACACATCTAATTTGCGGTCGGGCCTGGGTTGACTACTACGGGGTACAGATACATTTATGAATTTCAGTAGTTGTGGTGTGTGCAGTTACTTGGTAACACGATACCTCTTGGCAAGAAAAAGTCTCTTCTAAACATTACTGCACAATTCTAACACAAATTTATTTTATGCAAAAAAGCTCATCAACTATCCTCGTCGCTATGGACGCTGGAACTAGTTAACAAAGATTTCAATTACGCCGTAGTCACAAGTTGCCGGCAGTCCAACGTAACGTTGTTAGTGTAGTTATCTGTTAGCTTTAGAACTGTGTGGGTGTACTTGTGTTTATATGTTAGGTTTGAAAGTGGAATTTGATAGTTATGTTGATGGGTATGTGAGAGTTGAAACACGGGGTACATGATGTTCTGAAGGGATGCGCTAAGGTAGCCCGCAAAGTTCAAATATTCTTATTTTTTTTGTAGCTTTCTGTAGGCCTAAAACGGCCACATTAAGCAATTCCTCCAAAAGCAATTCATTTTCTGAATTCCCAGCAGATCTTTTGCAACTCCTCTGTGGTGACACATATTTGTTGAATCATATTCAATTCAATTCATATCAGAATTATAATTGGTGTAAATATTGCCGCATGAGAAAAATTAAGACCGTAATTTACCGGTAAATTTTTCTTTACAGTTTTTATTAATTAAATTAATTTTTGTATTTGTTATTTCTAGTGGTTATTTCATTATAATACAAAACTGTCAAACAGATGAATTGCGTAATATGAATTGAACGCAGATAATATTATGAATTGTCAGTTTGTGACTTTTAATATGATTCATAATATTATCATATTATGATTCTGCCAAAGTGGCCGTTTTAGGCCCCCAGGTCAGTGTCAGGTTGTATGTTGATTAAAATATGATTCGCGTTCGTAACTTATATGACATAACAGAGTTATGATCATTAGAATCAGAAATATAACTCCTTAAGTTAGAATAATCCTAAAATGTCATGATTTCATGAAATAATCATTTAATAGGATTATATGAACTTAGAGAGTCCTATTGATGATTTTTATGATACTGACCTGCAAATTGAAAAAAAACGTAAGAAAATTTAAATTTCGCGGGATACCCTGACGCTTTCGTCTTAAGAAGAAAAGATACGATACGGTTTCCTAGAAAAGCGGTCGCCGTCACATAATGTCTGCAATTCACTAGTGAATGACGTCACTCAAATAATTTCAAATATTTTAATGGAACAAAAACAGGTTTACAATTATTTTTTGGGTTTGTTACATCTTAGTTTTTAAAAAAAACTGTGTTGCAGCCATTAGCGTTCACCTCCGAGGGGGAGACGTTGGTGTTCCAACATTTATAATAATAAAACAATAAAATAAAAATAAATTTGATATAAAAGAACCTAAAAGTTAAAGTAGGTATGTCAACTATTTAACTAAACTAAAGTATGATTAATTATGATTGCATTTAATTTCTATTATTTTTAAACATGATATTATTAAATTATTAAAACATTCAAAATAAATTACGATTAAATGTTCCAGGTTTTTAATGTGACATGTGTGTGTGTATGTGTGTATGCAGGGTGTATCTGAATGTGTCTGTATTGTTTACTTAAGTTATAGTCATAGGTATGTGTCACCAGACCACGTCACTGAAATGGTATTTATGACAGTAAGTTAATGTCTTTTCGTATATAGAGCGTTTTTTGACGTCGTAAAGTCAAACCCCGCTGCCGTAATTTTCAAGCCGTCACTGCGGCCGTTATGTTACCGCCGTCGACTGCTTTGTTGATGTAGTGGTCGCAAGCGCTACTGCTGAACATGAGGTCTTCAGTTCGATTCCCGGCTCGGGCAAATTGTTATTGGGTTTTGTCCATTTGGAATTTCTTAGTAGCAGTCCGGAGTCTGGACTTGTGTCCGTTTGATGGCAATAGGCTCTCTCCTATTACATGGGACTTAAACATAACTACCCACAGTTCGCCAGTGTTTAACTATAAGTAGACACTGTAGGTATTAAAGGCGACTAAAAAAATGTATTTACAAGGCAGATGTGAAGGAAAAGGCCGGGCGGGGACGCTCTAGGAGGACATATTATACTGACCTTATTGGTGATGTTCTTCAGAAAGGCCAGGTGCGTAGTACTCGCAACCGGCGTGCGTGTTTGGCCAGATGTATGAACGTAAACGAGGCAAAACGAGTATGCAAGGATCGTAGCATGTGGTGTTCTGTAGTTTTTGACTACCCCCATGGGAAGAAGGGGTGTGTTTATGTGTGTGTGTTTGTGTGTGTTAGGGTGTGTGTGTGTATGTATAGGTAGACCTCTGCCCAATCCAACCTTCGAGGAAACAAAGGCGTGATGTTATGTAATATTTATTCATAACCGCTTCGAGATTCTACTCTCAATACGTAAATAAAAGTGTATTCGAATGACTTACCTAATAGACGCCATTTTCCGATTCAACACTAAACCACTGCCAGTAGCGGCGAATTGGCGAGTGAAAAGTAATTACTGTAAAACTTTCCTGTAGTTCTGCGGTCCGTGATTGGTGACCCCTGCCGCGCCGGCAAATGAACTTGTAGTTCAGATTAAAATCTCTCGCCTTTTACTAAAATACACAATTTAGTTTAATTACTGCTGCTGTGTTGGTTTTAGTGAATAATTTGTTTATTGCGGTCATAATATTACTTGGTAGTTGGGTGACGGTTAGAAAAAGATTGTTGAAGGATTCACAAAATAGGGATAGGTATAGACAAAAAATCTTTTTATCCGTCAAACCTACCTGATGGATGAAAACAACAATGCCCAACGTAGGGGCAATCCAGTCGCTGAACAATCATCGTTATGGATAGAACCTGACCTGTATTACTACATTTATAAGGCGAAAGCGTCAGGGTAGCCCACGAAATTCAAATTTTCTTACGTTTTTTACAATTTGCAGGTCAGTATCAGGTGGTAAGTTGATTAAAATATGATTCAAGACCGTATCTAATATTTATTTACAGAGTTATAATCATAAAAATTATCAATACAAAGTTCATATTAGGTATTATTGAATGACTATTTCATTAAATCATGACATTTGAGGCCAAATCTAAATAAAGGAGTTGTATTGCTGATTCTGATGATTATAATTATGTAAAACCATATTTGTTACGGTCGCGAATCATATTTTAATCAACATACAACCTGACACTGACCTGCAAATTGCTTGGGCTACGTTAGCGCGTCCCCCTTAAGAGCGGCCAACCCGTCAAACTTTTCATACAAACGCTCGTAAGTCATTATGGCGTCGTAACACATCTTTCTTTGAAATTTTTAAACTAATAGGTGGCTTGTGCACTATTTCTAGGTTTCTGTGAAACCAAAAAATTTAAATTTCGAGAAATAAATTCAGTACAAGCCTCCGAAAATCTGCATTTTTGCACAATTTTTACCTGAACTTTGGCCGTTCATAGTGTATTCATAAATTGTAAAAGTAAAGAAAACATCTGCATAGAAACCTTGCACATGCAATGGAGATTCTAAATGACAAACATTTATTTTACAAACTAGTAAAGCTTACTCAAAAAAACGTATTTCCCGAAACAAGTTTCCGCACACTATTTTTCGTACAATTTTATCGCGTTCTCACTTGCTTGTTAGCAGTTCTCACTTGCGCTAGATGAAACAACATGCTTTTCGCCCATGCTTGCGTTGACGATAGATGGATCGGGAAGGGCCCTCTTAATATCTTGAATCCATACGGTGTACATAATAAAGAGTAATCTATTCTATTCTGACATAAATAGTCACAGATCTGATGAAGAATAAAAGTGTCACTGCTTAAAAAATTAGGTCCTTCAAGTGGGTCATTATACGCGAATGTGTACTGCCGGGACACAGGCCTCCTCGCTTTTGACGGGGTCCGCTAGGGCCGATGCCTGCCGGGGGTTCGAAGAAAACCGATAGGGAAATCGTAGCCCCCGGCAACAGGGCAACCGAAGGAACACGGGTGGGTTTTAGTCAGTTCTTACTGACTCGTCGTCCCGCTTCGCCCAGAGCGGGAGAAGTTATTTGATAATTTCCCACCCAAAAAAAAAAAGAAAAAGAAAGGCCTCCTCTCTTGGAGAGGGTGTGGGCTATTTACACCACGCGGGCCCAGTGCTGGTTGGTAATGTCACATGTCTTCGAATTTAAGGTTCTAGGACATGCCGATTTCCTTTACCGTTTTAAGAAGAGTGGTGATGAAATTATTTACACAAAGTAAACCGCCTGCGTGGGTTCGAACCCATGACCATTCGTAAGTCGGGGCCGTTACCACTGGGCCATCATTGCTCGTGCAATCCAGTTTAGTAGTGATTTTGGGTATAAAGTCTTTAAAACCAGTCAAATTTGCAACTCTTGCAAAACAATTTTTTATAGTGTCTACATAATATTTATGTAAAAACACAGAACGTTGTATGTAAACTGTCCTTCAAGCTGTTTTTCTAGCGATAGACATCAAAGGTGATTTGATCAAAGAACTCTATTTATAGACACGACATCTGTGAGTCGTATGTGTAGTCCTATTAGATTGATTCTCTCGATCGACGCCCTACGAGATACGAACTCTGAGGAATGTGTGAGGAATGTAGGTAAAAATAAATAATGTCTAATGTGTTGATTCTCAGTAAAGGCACAGTATAAATAAGTAACAGTATTATGTCTTGATAGACAACAGCCGAAATGGCGCGCTTCGAAATCTCAGTGTATACCAGTACGCAACAATCTCTAATGCGCGGCTGTTACGCATGGACGTTTCGCGGTTTATCTAATGAGCGGCCTTAGGTAATTATTTTAAAGTCACCGCTGAGATATGATACTGTTACTTTATTATACTGTGGTAAAGGATAAGTTAGTCTATTTCTTTCCGTAGGTATCGTGTTGCCAGGTAACTGGGATGTGGAGGGCAGATAGGCAGTCGCTCCATGTAAAATATTGGTATTCAGCTGCATCCGGTTAGACTGGAAGCTGACCCCAACATAGTTGGGATAAGGCTAGGCAGATAGTACATATAGTATTAGTAAGTATTAGTAAGTATTGGTAAGTATTAGTAATTATTATCACACTGTATTTTCAAACTCTGTATGTTTATGGATAAATAAAGATTTTTTTTTTTTTTTATTTTTTTTTTTAGTATAGATGAAGCAAAGACCTCACAGCTTTGCATAGTAGATACTATCATAAGTAGCTATATTTTGATGCCCAGTTTGGCAATAAAAAAACTACCATTGGTAAGCACAACGATTCGTTTTAGTTTATAAGAACCGAGTTTAAATGACAAACACACACCTTTGACAGAATTGAGATTATAAAAGCTCTCTCCTAAGACAATTTCTATGAACTGAAAAGGCTCAGAGTATCAAACAAAATACTTGTTCCAAATGTAAAGGAAATAGAGATTTATTGAGAAGAAAATAGAATCTAATCACAATTTTATGAAGCACTCCTAATTCACTTACAGACCAAATCAATTTCAGATAATATCCCAATCTAGTAACATGATTCAGCGGTTTGGAGTTGGATCATTTATTTCTCAAAGAAAATATTATTATGTGAGTGCCACCGATCCATATTGGGCTCGTGGTGGATTACGGATTACGGCCCAATCTCTCTCACAGAGAGGAGGATTGTGGCCCAGCATTGGGAACATTTTAGGCTGATTATGCTATACTATGAATGGACAAAAGAAGCCGCAGACTGAAAACTTTTTTTTGTAAATAGTTTTTATTTTTCACTTTTTAGCTGTGGTACCTACCTCACACAAATTCAAATACCAGTGACAGGAACTTAACATATCATCCACATACTAAGTGGAAAAAAATACGTATTATTGAAGCTAACTCAAACACTATCCGAGCAAAGTAAATAAAATTTATATGGGACCATCTCGAGAGCATACCTATTCAAACAAAAAAATTTAAAAATCGGTCCACAATTGACGGAGAAATCGGTGAACATACATTAAAAAAATAATAGAAACATACGCGATGAACATAGAACCTCCTCCTTTTTGGAAGTCGGTTAAAAAACACTGACATAACGCAAACGAAAAATTTAAGTGCTAATTTTATTAAAAAGTAAAAGGTTATGAAATTAAAAGGCTCTTTTTATTATTACTTCTATGAATGCCTCCTTGGCCACAAGAGTAATTAATTACTGTTGAGCGTGGTTGAGTTCCATTCCAGCACCTTAATTGTGCCACACACATCAACCACAATTTGTTTAATTTTGACAGTTCAACAACATTCATTGCGTTATTTTGCGTTATTTACGTTGTTGAGCAAACAAATTTTTCTAACATTTGAAGCAATGGATTAGCAATATCCTTCAAAATTATTCAGATTGTGATAGACTGTGTGTTAGGCACTTAGGGTGCCGGATAGATTTTATTTTTTCTGAGTTTGTCAATAAAAAATTCTCAGTAATACCCGTTCTCAGTAACAGTATAGAGCAATGATAGCTTAGTGGTGTGACTGTCAGACTGCCAAGTCATAGGTCTCGAGTTTGAACCCAAGGCACGCACCTCTGAATTTTCGGATTCATGTGCCTATTGTATAATTATCACTTGCTTACAAAAGGGTGGAGGTGAACTAAAATGACGCCTTTTTTTTTTGGTGGGATATTATCAGATAACTTCTCCCGCTCTGGGTGGAGCAGGAGGGCGTGTCAGACTCTTTCTGACTAAAACCCACCCGTGTTCCTTCAGTTGCCATGTTGCCTGGGCCCACGATTTCCCTTTCGGCCTTATTCGCAACCCCGGCAGAAACCGGCATGCCTGAGAGATATTTCTCGACGGCATGTGAAGCCAATTCAGAGGCCCATGGGCGGCTTTAAAACTCTAACACCAGGTTAGTCACGAACCACACGAAAAGATTAAGAGTAACACCCAACTTGCTCCATATTAGGTATGTAGGACAGCAATAAAGTGTATTTGACAATTCTGCCCGTCCCTCCCGTTCCAACGAGCCTTGAAAAACGAAAAAAGTCTTTATTCTTATGTAGAATAATAGTGATTATGAACTCGACTTATTACTGGTTCACAAAAAAAAGAAGAACATTTTATTTTTGAAAATGGAAATGCGGCTATCTCTTTGGTAGAATGCATGCATTGCTTTGCGGCTACAGAAGAAATAAAAAAGACATTGGCGCAAAATCTTTAGAATTTTTCTCTAATTACGAATTGAATTGGTGACCGTAATATAATTTACAACAGTGAAAATGTCATCATCTAGTGAGAACATAAGACTGAAATTAAGTTGCCGGAAAAAAACATCTCGTTAAATATCTAGAATAGTACAAATTGTAAATTTAAATAAAATAAACTATTTAATAAACTATTTATATATTGTATTGGATTATTTTATTTTCTCGCAATCGCAGTGAAAAGTAGAGTGTAACACACGGCGCTTAAAACCCATTATAACTCGGTTTCTATTTACTCCCTCGCTAAAGCTCCGGAGTAAAGCTACCTCGTTACAATGGGTTATTTTAGCCCCTCGTAGTCGGACCAAAATAGATTCAGTTTGCTTTAAGTCTTGTCTTTCAATAGCAGTACTAATGTTTCAAATGTTTGGTACAGTACAACACAACTTAGATGTAGCATCGGCAAAATTCGTAAAACCGATCACAATCCGAACTTAGAGCGCCTTCAAAATTACCAATCTTTATTATTGCTTTAGGTGAAAATGATCTTTATGCAAACGCAATAACTTGTAAAGTCATATAACTAAATACATTCGTAAAATTGAAATGAATTAATGCAAACTTTCAAATTTATGCTACATCTTAGTTGTGTCGTACTGTACAGTGAGATAAACTGTATTGAATATTTTCAAGAGACCTATCTCTGGCGTTATTAATTAGAAGACACACCACGTCAGCAAAGGTGTGGTGTTTAGAGCAGTCGTGGCCCTGTAGAGCATTGGTGGCCTAGTGAAAACGGCCCTGACTTACGAGTTGCAGTTCGTGGGTCCGAACCCAAGCAGGCGCTTTACATTGCGTAAATAATTTTATCACCACTGCTCTCAAAACGGTGAAGGAATACAATAGACTTAGATATATTTAGATATTTATTCCGCTTAACTATTCCTAAAGAGTCATATAAAACCCAGTAAGAAATCGACACATGTTTCACCTCTCAACGAGGCATCTTCAGGATGACAATTGACTTATCGCGAACTCGAACACGGCGTGTTGCGTCGCCGAGCGTCTCTGAGTCCGGCGCTTGGCGTGGCAACACGCCGTGTTCGGTCTATTGTACTTAATAATGGATTTCCGCAAGGTAACGCCTGAATCAATTAACTATCTTACGGTGAAGGAAACCATTGTGAGGAAACCGGCATGTCCTAGAACAAAAAAATCGAAGCCATGTGATATCTATCAACCCGCATTGGGCCCGCGTGGTGGATTACGGCCCACTGCCTCTCACCAATAGGAGGCCTGTGTTCCAGCAGTGGAAATATGATAGGCTATCTTGAAAGAATATAAAAAAACAAGGTCTCATTATACCATATTCCTACATAAATATAGGTACTGAATCATTATTTTGTTGCAAGCTGTAAGTTTTCCCAATAAAATAAAACAAATATGTATGACGTAACTATGCATGTATGTACCTTAGAATAAAGAAAAGCAATGATCTAATCACATCAAAATTCGTCAAACGTCTCCACGTCAAAGATTCTCGTACAAGTGAGGTCACAAGGACAATACTCCTGCTCCAAATGTCTGAAACTGACCGGCTTCGTATAAACCCGGCCTAATGAGGGTAATTTGGAAAAAGGAGCAATTTAATTCGTATAAGAAACAGATTGTCCCTTCTAAATTGCCTTTCATTTCCGAATGGGAGGAATTTAATCAGCCGCAAGCTGAGTGGACTTGAGATCTCCAATCTAATTGCCTCAATGTGCTGACTATGGGCAACTTTCTGACTTCTAAACCAGTTCAGAGAAAGGTACGGGCCCAGAAATAAAATTAAGGACAACTAATTAAGTATACTTACCTATAGTTAATTGATTCCAGCGTGACCTTGCGGAAATCCATTATAAAATACAATAGACGTGGATATATTTAATAAACTGTTCTTCTGCGTTCGGCGCTTGGTGTGGCAACACGTCGTATCCGAGTTCGCGACAAGTCAATCGTCATCCTGAGGATGCCTCGTTGAGAGGTGAAACACGTGTCGATTTCTTTCAGGGTTTTTATGGCTCTTTAGAAATAGCTAAGCGGAACAGGTTACTAAATATATCCACGTCTATTGTATTTTAAGTATACTTATGTAAAAGTTTGTGAAAATATATCTCCCTAGCTTCTGCTCGCAACTTCATCCGAGTGAAATTTCTTGTTTTAACAATACTGTAGCTTCCAATTACTTACTGAAAGAATTTTCGGAATCGAATCAGTAGTTTCGAAGCTTATCCCCTACGTAAAAACTCTCTTTACCTCTTTTAGTATTACTAGCTTCCGCCAGCGGCTTCACCCATGTGATGTCTTTATAAATTATAGCCTATGTTACTGAGTAATACTTAAGCATTCTACTGGTGAAAGATTTTTTTGAATCTGTCCCGTAGTTTTGAGTTTATTCATTACAAACAAAAATACAAATATTTTCTCTTTATAACATTAGTGTGGATACTTATCTAGATTTATTTATACTTATATAGATTTAAATTAAATTCATAATCCGTTAAAAGCTTCAGCGAATATTAATGAATAAATTAACGACTAAAATTCAGTTTTCCTATAAAATCCGTACAGTTTTCCAAACTTTGTTTTGGCCATTTTAATGGGCCCGTACTGGCGCTCATATGTGTGCGGCAATAGAACTTGTTAAGTTTTGTGTGTCTATCTCGTCACGTTACCCTGCAATGCGCCACGGCAGCTCGATCTCATCGGTAAAGTGAAGACCCTAAAACCAATAAATTTAACCAATATAAATTTTACCAATAAGCATTTTGAGAAAAAGTATTTCGATCATAGGTATCAATGTCAGTTATGTCCGTTAAATAGCTTTTCCTTAGCAAGTAAACTAGGATAGGATTTTCTTTGATACTCGTAGTTTGAGTTATATGATATCAAGGTATACATATTTGCTCGATTTTTCATCCTATACAGATTTACTGCTTGCTTTGCTCAAGACTGAAATCATTATAGAATCTATCATCACCTGGATTGGCAAACGGATTAATAATCACATTTTATTGCTATTGGCTAAGCTGGTAAGAGAAAATTTATGCTGTCCATCCTCTTGATTAAACCTCTTACTCTACTTTTACTACCGTGATCCACACGGAATCAAGGCAGTGAAAGTGCATATACAATGTCGCCCATCGGCATGTGCCCGCCCGCATTTTTCTGAATGTTCATGAATTTTTTTCGAAAAATAACTTTAAAAAGGGGGGTCTATCTTGACTTTCTTTTCTATTTTTTTTTCAAAATCCTATTATTTTATGAACTTACACGTGTTTGTTTTTTTAAACACGATTTTTTTTTATGTTTTCTTCGCCGTTTTTTTTAATATTTGACAAATTTTAATAAAAATGTTAATTAATCCGATAAAATAACTCGTAAGCTTTTAGAAATAATAAACATAATCCAAATCGAGCCAATAACATCGGAGATATGGCAAACGCTAATCAAAACATAAAAAATTTAATAACATATTAAAGATAGACCCGTTTTATAGTTATTTTTCGATCATTTTTCATGAATATTCAGAAAAATTCGGGCGGTCACAAGCCGATGGGTGATATTGTATACAAACTAACACTTTTAACTTATGGTGGATACACAAAGGCTGTCCGCGAAATTGAAATTTTCTTACGTTTTTTGCAATTTGCAGGTCAGTGTCAGGTTGTATCTTGATTAAAATATGATTCGCGACTATATCAAATATTATGAATTTACACAATTATAGTCATTAGAATCATTAATACATCTCTCTAAGTTAGAATTGGTTTATTGAATGCCTTTTGCATGAAATCATGACATTTGAGCAAGTTAGAATTTCGCGGTTTATGTTTGCGGGGCCATCTTAAGATCCATTCGTGGAAACATTTACTTTTTCACTATAACAGTGTATGGATGGATGGAGACAGTGGATAAAAACCTCGTTCCATTGATTCATGTCAGGCCAAAGTTCGACCCAACACGTTACGAACAGAGTCAAGACATTAACTACACAGGGGCGGCATAAATGTTAAGGACTGCGATAAGTTAAAAGTTTACTGCGTGTTTACCGCTGCCAGTGAATTTTATGAAGCTTGGAAATGACACTATACTAAATGTACTTATGGCTGTGCCAACAGCCTGTAGTTAGAATTCGTCTCTTTTATTGAAAATAAAAGCTGTGATAGTTTTCCTTTTAAATTCGTTATATAAGCTACCGCCGTGAATTTTTTCACATATTTAAAACCAACCATTTAGCTGGCAGGGGGGGGGGACACATGACTAACAAAAAATTGCACTTTAAAGCTTAATATTTCGCAAACGGATCTCTGAATTCAAAAATAGTATTAACACACTCACAATGTTTTTAAAAGGCCTTTCCAACGATACCCCACACCAAGGAATAAAAAAAAACATCCCCACTTTACGTGTAGGGGAGGTACCCTAAAAAAAAAGTATTTCATAATTTTATTTTACCACTTTGTCGGCATGATTAATATGTATACCCATATCAAATTACAACTTTCTAGTACTAACAATCTTGGAGCTAGACCGCAGACAGACAGACAGACAGACAGGCAGACGGACATGACGAAACTATAAGGGTTCCTTGTTTACTACGGAACCCTAAAAAGGATTCCGACGAACTGAGAACCTCCTCCTTTTTTAAGTCGGTTATAAATTCAATTATCAAAGTGATTGGCACTTCTATAATTCTCTAGGTATTGTTCGATTGTTCGATTTCTGTACCCTGATTGCGTAATACACGATCAATCACAATCTGAATCGTTTTGAAACAGATTGCTAATCCATTGCTTCATAAGTTCGAAAAAAAAATCTGCTCAACAATTTAAATGACGCAATTAATGTTGTCGAACTGTCAGAATTAAATAGATTAGTCTTAACCGTTTACGAAAATGTGTGTTACTTAATTAGGTACCTAGCTGAATGTTATCCGCCTAAATACAGACTTACGAAAAGAAAACTGCTTTGATATAAGATTTGCCTAGTATAGTCAGTAAGTTTGTAGCAGAATTGATTGCCAAGGGTGCGTCAGACGTGTAGCTCGCCGTCCGGTAAGGACCAAGCCCGGGTCGACGGCGCGTTGTGTTCCACGCGCGCCTCAAAGAGATGTCAGCAGAATTGACGGGGTCCGCTAGGGCCAATGCCTGCCGGGGGTTCGAAGAAAACCGATAGGGACATCGCGGCCCCCAGCAACAGGGCAACCGAAGGAACACGGGTGGGTTTTAGTCAGTAAGAGTCTGACACGCCCTCCCGCTCCACCCAGAGCGGGAGAAGTTATTTGATAATTTCCCAACAAAAAAAAAAAAAAAAAGGGTGCGTCAGACGTAACCAAGTAGGTATAGATATGTACCTATCCTCACCCGTGAAGGCTATTTCTATGCAAAACTCTTAGATTAATCTGGCATAGACTCTACGTGTGATGGCCTAGCTAAAGTACCTACATCATCTCGTAGAATGCTTTAACAATTAATTATTTGAATCATAACAAGAGCTATAGGTACTCATAGTTCAAAGACAAAAGTACAATTATCACATATTCATAATTTTTGACATCGACACAAACATTTCCTCATTTCTCTTCACCAGACCCTGTTTACCCTCTATTTATAACCTATTTATTGAGACCATTCCTATGAGCCCAAACACGAAACCTGTGCTGTAAGTTAGTAAGGGACGAATATCCTGCAAATTCCAGGTGAAACTGCAGAATCAGTTCAAGATTACTATGTTCTTTTTAATATCATTGATGTAACAGAATACCAAATTTCAAATCGATCAGACCTGTAGAAGATACTCACATCCATTCATCAACTAGAAAAGAGCTGATAATCTTCAAACGACTGAAACGATTTTGATAAAACATATCAAAGAATCATTGCTAGAAAACCTGCTTTCAAATAAAATAAACCGCATTCAAATCAATTCACCCGTTTAAGAGTTACGGTGCCACAGACAGACACACATATCGGTCAAACTTATAACACTCCTCTTTTTGCGTCGGGGATTAAAAAAGACAATTGCTCTAACATATTCCACGATAGTGTTTTGTTATCCTGCAGCATAAATATGTAATTGCTTGTCGATAAAAGGGTCCCCGAAACGAACAATTGCAATTGTAACATTGATGCGCAAATTAATCGTTTATCAAATGCAAATGGAGCGATTGACAATACAAAATGACAACAACAATACAAATTGAACAATACAATATTACAATAGAAGTTTATTGCAATTGATCGTTTCGGGGAACCCATAAAGAAACATGTTTCATTCACAATCAAAGTTCTGCAATTTTCATTGCAAAATTTATTTCAGTACTAACACAGAGAATATAGCAAGATACATTTTAATAATCCCATACAGAGCCCAAGATTCCAGATAACGCTATATGAAAGACATTGCGCCTTTATGTCGACATGATTCTGCGAATTATTTCAATAGACAACTCCCTCACAATAAATATAAAACAACCAGCCAAATTCAGAAGCACATCATAATAAACGAACATTCAAAATAAAAATAACTTCTTAAATGAGTAGGTTGTTCACAGAATCACTTCGAGCTTTCCACGAAGTTGGGGAATTAAGAAGGTCGTTTCTCGTATTGATGTGGAGGGCAGGCGCGACTTTTCAATTCGGCTGGGTGCGGTGGTTCAGAGCAGCCCCGCCCACCGTCGCAACCCCTGTATTCATTCATTCCTCAATCGAGGCTCGCCCGTGTCGGGTGTCCGTGACGATAAGTACGCGCGAGTTTACGTGGAAAAATAATAAACAATTGTTGATTGCCAATTCGCCATTTCGAGGTTCATCCCAATTTAAGGTAAGTGCTGTGTGGTTTTTGGGTCCCGTTAGGATAATGTTTTGATTCTTAAAACGGTGGAAATTGTGGGTTTATTGTCGTGAACGCGTGTCTTTGAAAACAGGTTGGATGGTACTGTATCTTTTGAGTCGTATTTCGGAATTTTCCGGCGTGTTTTGGCGTGACCAAATTGTTGAGTTAGAATGTACTCGTTGCTTTATACATATATATTGCTGTGAGTTTTTATCGAAAATATGGGGGCTATTTTTTCGAAACTATTAGGGATCTATGTACATTGTTTATATTCTGATTCGAGAGATTTCCGTCTAATACTGACAGTAAAATATTAATAGTATAATAATGACAATTTAATTTAAAGGATATAAAATGATTTACTATTAAATAGGTACCAATATTTTCTCTTTAATCACGATTGATATTGAAAATATACATTATTTATTTATTTATAGTACTTCCTCACACGACAAGACCTTCATTTATTTGTGTATTACTGAAAATTATATCAATTATTATTACGAATAATAATAATAGATTTTGTTCTCCTACTTCTTTATTTATAAAAATTATAATTTCTTTATTTTGCATATAATATGGTACAGACGCCAGCACATCAAGCTACCCGAAACTGTCAAATTTTCCCAATCAACTTTGAACCTTATGCTTCAGCGATAAAGTTGAAAATCTATTAAATAAATTTGACAGATTGTAGTAGTTTGATGTGCTGGCGTCTGTACATAAAAGGTCTTTAATATAATTATAACAAGTTTCACGAATTTTGCTTAAGTACTTATTTCAGCATGCAAAAAATACCTTAAAATAAAATTATAAGTATGCAAAACACTAACACGAAAATTGTTACTATTGAGATCATGAAGTAATAAATAAAATATAAAATTCTCGTCAACTACCAATGCCTACTTATGTTATTATTACGTAAATACTTATGTAGCTTCTTTTCTAAATTATCGCTCGGTAGTATAATAAGGACAAATACTTATTTCTGTCGAAAGCGCGCCGTCTGTCACGCTGCCTTTAAAGATTAATGAGAAATACAACTCGTCAGTGTCACGTGTCACGTCTGTCGTCGGCCGCACTCGCTCTTGACATAAAGGTCGATACTACATTTTGGAGAACATTGCTTTTACGATTATTTGAAAAGTCTTACCAAGGGATCGTCTAAAGGTTCCCCGAAACGATCAATTGCAATTGTCAATTTTTACGTGATTGATACACATTGATGCGCAAAATGATCGTCGACCAAAAAATGCAATTGAAGCGATTAACAACGTTACTACAATTGCAATTGATTGCAATTGTTCGATTCGGGGATCCGTAACTGAGTCCTTTTTCGCGAGTCGGTTACGAGCCTTACATATCATAGTGGACCATTTTGCTTACCAAGACACTAATGGTAAACAAAATATTGATACTACTCTTACTTGCTAGGACTAATTGGTGGGCAGCTTCCAAAAGGGGGCTTCGTAAGAGGTAGATACCTACACACGTTCTGTGCTGCATTATTGGCACGATCCTAGTGTAATACTAGATTAGAAACTCATCACTGTCATCTGTGTATCTAGTCTATGTTGCATAATTAACAAAAACAATAATAATAAGTATGAAAAAAAGTGCCGACAGTAGTGAAAACTTGAACAGAAAAATACTTGTATAGAACATTGGTCCGTAACCTTATCTATCGCGTTTACAAAAATGAGGTGTCGGTAACGGTGTCGCGAGTTCAATTGTTTTTTTCCATCTCAAAAATGTCCAACGCGCCTAAAGAAGTTTTCACTTAAAAAAAATAGGTTCTGCTTTTACCTAATTGCGATTTCAGACTTTTATTATATTACTAGCTGCGCCCCGCGGTTTCACCCGCATAAGTCTCGATCACGTAAGAATAACGGGATAAAAAGTATCCTATGTCCTAACTCAGGTCATGGTCTACCCATGTGCCAAATTTCATCTAAATCCATTCAGCCGTTTTAGCGTGAAATCGTAACAAACAAACAAACATACAAAAAATCGAATCTTTATAATATTAGTTTGGATAGATTATTTTGACTCTAACCATTTTGTAAATAAACTAGTCCTATTGAAAGCTGGGTGATCTGTAACCCATGACCCGTCAACCTCGGACACATTTCTCTATTTAAGATTGTGTATTTTATTAACTAGTAGTTATGGTAGCCTGTTTTATGATGTTCAGATAAATAAAGATTTATTCATTCATTAATTTTTTTACATATTAAATACATTTTTAAATATTTTATAAAAATTATTAAAAAAAAAAAATATATGTATAAAAATAGTGGTCCAAGCTGCCGGTGGTCAGGGCTCTAGAGAGAGGAACCTCCTCACTATGCGTGCCGTGTCTAGGAGTACTGCTTTCTGAATCAAGCCCTTGACCCAGCCGCGCAATGAGAGCCTCCTGAGGTGTTGGTCGAGGCTCTTCGCTATTAGGCCATTAACCGTAACGATTATCGGTACAATGATTGCAGAGTCCACATCCCACATGTCGACAACCTCGTGTGCTAAGTCAAGATAAATAAAGATTTATTATTATGTTTTTTTTTAATTAATCAGCAGATGTCTGCTAATAAAACTTTTAAATAATAAGTAGAGTCCGCGGACGCAGCGCTAGTGTCTATGTCATTGCATCAAATACCATTTAAAAAATGTAGTTCAAAATTTTTCCGCCAGTCATCGGTATGGTCGCGCGGACTTTAGAATGCAATGTAAATTATTGTCTTTGGTCCCTGGCCCTGTCATCAAGCAATAGACAAAATGGTCAAACTTTTATTGCTTGACTACGAGGCTCTTGGCTACTTTGTATGTATTTTTTTTTCTAATAAGCGTTTTGTTTGTGCAGAATAAATAATTTTTATTGCTTGTTTTTTTTTTTTTTTAGTCTTTGTTCGTGACGTTATGCATCATAGACATATTATGCATCCACTTAGTGATGAAATTGGTCCTTGTTACATCCCCATTTACCATTTATATTTATTTATTTATTTTTTATTTATTTGTGACTGATATTATTTTGTCCCACTGAAAATTATATCGTCGACCGTAGGTTCAATTGAGGTAAGGGACAAAATACCCAAAATGAGTTGAGTATACAGTTTTGTTCAGAATTTTTCGCTCTATCGAATGGTGAATATGAAAAAATTCTAACGTAAGAAAAACAGACCCGAAAAAGGTTAATAAGAAAAAAGTTATGGGCGATTTAGTCCAAAAAAAAAACTTCGTCGGCCTCTCCTGAAAAATCGTATTTTGTCCCTTACCTCAATTGAACCTACGGTCGACGATATTCTATGACACTCGACAATACAGTAGCTTCCCATCACTAAAAGAATTTTCAGAATCAGGTCAGTAGTTCCCGAGATTACCCCTACATACACATTCACTTTTACCTCTTTATATTATCTTCTTTTTTGTGTGGTTAGTGTCTAACCTTGTGCCAGAGTTCTTATGCCGCCCATGAGCCTCTGACTTGGCTTTACATGCTGTCAAAAAATATCTCTCAAGCATGCCGGTTTCCTCACGATGTTTTCTTTCACCGTTTTTGAAGCAAGTGATAATAATACAATACGCACATGAATCCGAAAAGTCAAAGGTGTGTGCCTTGGGTTCGAACTCGAGACCTATGACTTGGCAGTCCGATGGTCACACCACTAGGCTATCACTGCTGTTCTTTATATTATTATTATTATATAGGAGCAGTGGTGGCCCAGTGGTAACGGCCGCGACTTACGAATTGTAAGTCGTAGGTTCGTACCCTGACAAGCGCTATATTTTGTGTAAATAATTTCATCACCACTGCTCTCAAAACGGTAAAGGAAAACATCGTGAGGAAACCGGCATGTCCTAGAACCAAAAATTCGAAGACATGTGGCATCTACCAACCCGCACTGGGCCCGCGTGGGGGATCACAGAGAGGAGGCCTGTGTCCCAGCAGTGGGAACATTATAGGTTGATTATGCCATACCTTATAGATATATTTCAAAATACAGTTACTTACCAATATTTAATGAAAACGGATTCGTGACTGCAAACCCTAAAACTAACTCGAAATAATAAACAAAATATAATAGTTTACCATAAATAAAACGCGAACAACTTTACCGCCGAAGTCGATATTTAGAGTCGATATCGAAATTGAATGCCTTACTTTACCGATACCTTATTTGTACCCTTTCGAGTCTATTACGGCATACATCGAACCGATGATCCGTAAAGAAAAAAATAGGGTTAAATGTTAACGAACGATATACCTACTTAAAGGTTATGGTTTAATAAAATTACATGTTGAAACATTATTTTTGAGTTAAGCAACGCCTACTGTCTACTTACATTGAACAATAAAGAATAAGAACGGATTTTCATAATTAAATAGGTAGGTACAGTCACGAGTATAAATGTATTACCTACTATTAGTTGTAGGCAATAATATCTGATTTCATGATTCATCCATTAATATCTGTCTTTAAGATGACGGCAAATATATTATGTGATCATTTGTAAAAGGCATATAGGTACAAGTGGCAGCACAAATATTGTGTCAGCGAAGGAACACCAATTCTCTCTGACGAGACATGCGACGCCAAAATATAAAATGCAGCATCGGCTTCAAAAAGATGTGTCATTTCTTAGAATGCAGTAATATTGGAAATATCTTGCGTTGTAAATATTTATTTATTAAAACTTTATGCACGAGTAAAAATATTGTACAAAGGCGGACTTAATGCCTGAGGCATTTTCTATCAGTCAACCTAAAGGTGATTCGAAATATATGCCTACTCAGTTAAATTCAGAAGAATGTGATACCTCGTTATAAAAAAAAATATCTAACATATTTATGTTCGACCACACGCCCGTGGTAATAATTTGACATTGACGGCGCATTTAATTCGTAGTTCAAGTTAACGATTGGACTTACATGCGAATTATTAATGTGAGGCAAAATTATATTGGGTTATTATTGTTTATTTATAGCATTTTTGAGAGCTCGTTTAGTGTTGAACTCTAGTGAAGAAATAAGCATTGAGCCAGTGAGCCTGGGCTTTCTTTTTGATTATTCTACATGTCTATATAGAGTGTCGCGCTGCAAGATAACTAAAACAGGCCAATTTTTTATGTTTGTGTGCATGACTGCTACGTCTTACACTGGCGCCACGTCATTGTGTTGTCATTGTGCATGCATTTAGCGGCTAACAATTGGACTCTATTTTTATCGACGAGTTTACAGCGTTGACTGTCAATCTAGATATATTTATTTATCTTTGCAACAAACCTATATCAGAACTATAAATGTCAGTTTGTCAGACTGCGAATGATTTCGAAAAATACCTAAATTATACGATTACTTTTCAGGGCAGATATCGTGTTACTCAGTAACCGGGTTGTGAGGTCAGATAGGCAGTCTCTCCATGTTAAATATTGGTATTCAGCTGCATCCAGTAAGACTGAAAGTCTACCTCAACATAGCTGGGAATAGGCTAGACAAATAATAACTTGGATTATTTATGATGAACGTTACTAAGATTTCTGTATTCGTAGAGAAGCTCGTGGCTAAGTAATAACAGCCACACGGGTTGATCCATCAGGTTAAGCTACGCTTGCCAGGGTTCGTCCGTGGATGGGTGACCATATTTACATACCGAGACTACTCCGTGCCTCGGAAAGCACGTTAAGCCGTTGGTGTCGTCTGTCATTTGTGGATCTTTGACAGTTGTTACGGGTCGTCGGAAGCCCGAAAGTCTGACAACCAGTCTTACCAAGGGGTATCGTTTTACCCAGTTACTGGGTTGTGAAGGTCAGATAGGCAGTCGCTCCATGTAAAATACTGGTATTCAGCTGCATACGGTTAGACTGGAAGCAGACACCAACATAGTTGGGAAAAGGCTAGGCAGATTGATTACTAAGATTTCTGTTTTCATTGTGTACATTCCTACCTTTATTTTTTTGGGTGGAAAATTATCAAATAACTTCTCCCGCTCTGGGCGGAGCGGAAGGGCCTATCAGACTCTTACTGACTAAAACTCACCCGTGTTCCTTCACTTGCCATGTTGCCAGGGGTCTCGGTATCCTTTTCGGACTTTCCCGCGACCCCGGCAGGCATCGGCCCTAGCGGACCCCGTCATTTCTGCTAACATCTCTTTGAGGCGCGCGTGGAACACAACGCGCCGTCGACCCAGGCCTGGTCCTTATCGGGCGGCAAGCTACCCATTGCTCACCGGCCGCAAGCCCGCGCCTACGGTGGCCGGGAATCGGCCTGTGACTCCCGAAGCTCAGGGTGTACATTCCTACCTGTAAACATATCAATGGAATATTTAGTAAGCTCTCCGGCCCATAGTCGTAACGCTAACTGTATATACCTTTAGTGTTTTGTTTTCCGCATTCATGCATATTTGAATCCAATGCGTGTCGATTGCGAGCACTATAGAGCATGGAATCACCGACTCTCTGACTAGATGCGGCAGTACTTATTACTAAGTGTTTTTTGTAGTGAAAACTTCTTTAGGCGCGTTGGGCATTTTTGAGATGTAGTATTTTTACTTTAAAGGTTTTGGAAGTATTTTTTTTGTAAACGCTATTGTGCTCTTTATTTAGGTAAGGTTACGGACCAATGTTCTGTACAAGATTTCCTGCACACTAAAATTGTTCAAGTTTTAAATTCTGTCGGCTCTCCCGGAGTGCTACTGTTTTTTTTTTTGTTTTTTTGCGCTTCGTACCCAAAGGGTGCCACGAGACCCTATTACTAAGGCTCCGCTGTCAGTCAGTCCATCCGTCCGTCTGTCACAGGGCTCTTTATTTTGAACCGTAATGGGTAGACACTTTAAATTTTCACAGAGTGTGTACTACTATGGCCGCTATAAGAACAAGTAATTAATATTAAATATTTAGTGTTAATTATTCTACGGTGGTACAGAAACATTTTTGTGCGCGGGTCTAACTCGCACTTGGCCACCTTTTTGTGTTCTTATTTGTGTACTTTAGTCTAGGTCTTTCTTTCTAAAACTTTTTTTCTTTAATATTTGAGCTGCGCAATTTGCGTTGTGCGTAAATACGGCTAGCTCGGACCGTAAGTTTCTATTCACACATACTTGCATGTTGTGGAGTAAACATAATAATAAAAACTGACATCAGACGCTTCACTTTTTGTTAATTTATGTCTTTCATTAGAAGTGAAACGTTTAAATAAAAAAATTAACAAAAATTAAACCAAATGTATGAACGGTGTAAAAGAAGCAATAGGAGTATTTACGGTTCGTAGTAGGTGGCGGTCTGTAGAGTCTGCCTACCTCCATGGTAGAAAAAGTTGAGTATGAAAAACTAATTCATTAGTGAACCAATCAGCAGTTAGATTTCAGTATTCGGCATCTATCACTCGCGCTCTGAATGATCAAAATATGAAATAAAATTAGCAAATGAACGTTCATTTCCATTAAATTTTGTCTGTGTCGTATGAACATAGAATTAAACAAAAACGAACAGTCACTCAAGTGAAGCGCCTGAGTACTAGAAATGCCATTTCTAGCAGCGATCGCCAAGACGCTGCTCTGTGGCGACTGTGGCGTGGCGTACACAACAATATTGAAGAACTATTACGTAAGTTCGGGCTCTGTCCTTCAAAGGGGTCCTTTCACGGGCTTCGTATTTTTTATTAATCGAAGGCTATGTTGTTAATTGACTCTACAGGATTTAAAAATATAAATATAAATTAAACGTTTATTTCGACCAACAAGGATCATACTAGGCACAATTTTAAATCCTTCACAAAAACATATTACAAGTTTCGATTGCTCAGTACGTGATCAGGTACTGATAACCGAACTTCTGCGCGCATGCCCTCAGGATGCCGCTGGAGCTACCTCGAACCCTGCGCATCAGGGATGTGCATCACTTTCGGATAGTAGAATAGAAACAGTCTACCGACTCGGCGAACATCCCTGATGCGCTACAGAATTGGGGCAGAACCCTGAACGCATTATTATAATACAATGTTGGCCATGGATATGTGCCCACCCGTATTTTTCTGAATATTCATGAAAAATTATCGAAAATTAACTTTAATATTTTTCATATTATTCAATTTCTTATTTTTTGAGTAAGCGTTTGCCATAACTCCAATGTTATTGGCTCGATTTGGATTCTGTTTATTAGTTTTAAAAGCTTATGAGTTATTTTATCGGATAAACTAACATTTTTTATTTTTTTATTTTCGAATATGAAAAAATGTAAATGCCGCGGTAAAGCTATTGCATAGCATTTGTAACCTCCATACTTCCTATTTGTCAACGCTACACTTGGGATGATGACGGATGATGACATAAAACAAAAATTACGTTCCCATGACAACGTAATCTTTGTTTCATGTCATCATCCGTCATTACATGGTAGGCGGAGTGGGGGGTGTTAGGTATTATTTTCGTTACGGAATTTCTTGATTCGGTCGTCGCGCTCAAAGCCCGCGATAAAAGCTATGCAATAGCTTAATAAATAAAAATAAGATAGACCCCTTTCAAAATTAATTTTCGAAATAAAATCATGAATATTCAGAAAAATACACATGCGGTCATTGGCGGCATTGTATATTGCAATCGCAAGGCGTTGCACTGTTTGCACGTGTATGAGACCCCACAGGCTTCTCGACGCTCGTTTGTGTTTAAATAACAGATAACGATTTTGTGTACTCCGTTTTTACAATTTTTTTTCCTTATGGATTAGGTTTCCGAGTCTAATGAGGATTTTTTTATTATTTCTCGCTCCAAAATGGGCAATGGTTTCTATAGCGATAGGCTTCACCCGTCTTGGCGGGGTCCGCTAGGGCCGATGCCTGCCGGGGCTGCGAATAAGGGCCGAAAGGGAAATCGTGGCCCCCCGGCAACATGGCAACTGAAGGAACACGGGTGGGTTTTAGTCAGTAAGAGTCAGACACGAAGAGAGCGGGAGATGTTCAAATTCAAATTCAAAATATTTTATTTCACATAAACCTACATGGGCACTTATGAAACGTCAGAAGCTAGGTGCACGGTTCCAATTGGTCGTTTCCTATGGAGAAGAGCCGGCAAGAAACTCCACGGTTACTCTTTTAAAAATAATTGGCTTTTACAATACTTTCAAATAACAGTGTTACTAGGTATGGGAGGCCAGTGTAGGTCTTTCAATAAGTACTAATTACTTAACAAAATAGAAAATGGTCTACAGGTCTACAACTCACTAAACCTACAGCGCTCTCACATTCACAAAACAGAAAAGAATCTGTATAAAAAATAAATAAATTAATAAAAGTAAAAACCTATTTTAATAAGACGCAATTATATGATTGCTATTACAGTTGTAATCAATCTGAATAATTATCATGTCCACAAAAGTCACAAACAAAGAGTTGAAATGAAATCGTAGGTATATAATGTCAAATAATAGAATAAATATGTCAAGGACGAATGTAAAAAATAAAAATTAAAGATTAAAATAAACATGTTAAAATAAATGTGTTATTTGATAATTTCCCACCCAAAAAAAAAAGCTTCGCCCGTCCGTATAATAATATATGCGACGTAAAAATTACTGGCGAAATATAGATGTAGGTACTATCGAAGAAGCGCATAAGTATCTGAACACCGTAAGGACTATTCTTGCTTGCAGCGCTCGGCCGCTATATTAACGCTTACCTACGAAAAAAAAGGGTCGTGTGCACGGGATTTTGTTTTCAAATTGGTTAGATATGCGTTACCGCGATGGTACGTAGATACTGAATTCATCTGCAATCACAATTTTGATATATTTAGTTCAAAGCTCAGCCTATTGGCGTCGAGTTGCAGAATCGTAACGACAGCCTAGGGAAGTCGCACGCTCTCGCTACTTTGTCGCAGCGTCTAGACGCACGGTGCACGCGCTCACTCGATGACAGTCGCATGCGACAGGTTAGTGTCTTGTCAGCTGTCACAGTCGCATTTTGTATAGTGTGCGAGGTAGTTTAAGCCTCTCTCTATGAGCACAAAGTAACTCCAACCACAAATAAATTAAGACAAATGAAACGAAATTAACACTGATCTACCTCATCGCTCCCTTAAAAAGGCCTTCAAATAATATACAAATGAATGAAATAAATGAAGTACTTATAATTCGTCAGTGTCGCCACATCCCAGGGGTACACAGAGCCCCAGTTTGTTCAGTTAATGACTTCTTTTGTGACGGCTTCGAATGTATTCAGACTTCGGCGGGGCGCCTGAGGCTCCTAGTGCGGTGTCGACGTTGAAGCGTAGTCTAGATTTGTCGTTCTGAGAGTTTTGAAAGCTCCTAAGTTACTGAAAGAATGAAATATTTTAATTTTAGCTTCATTGTCACATACCAGAATACACGCGAAATTTTGAGTTTTTTTTTAAATGATTTTTAATTCATATTTCTTTATGGCACCTCTTTAGGTCAAGAGCAATACGAATATAAAAATAAAAAAATTGGCCTACACCTTAAGGGTGAGGCGTTAAAATTGATTCGCTGTTACAATGTATAATAGATTCTTATTACAAAATGCGTATTAAAGGCGGATTTCATCAATGAAACTGAACGCGATCTGCACATCTAAACTGCGTTCAAATGCTGTCAGTGTCATCAATGATAGGGAATTGACAGCTCTTAAACGCGGTTTATAAGTGCTGTCTATCTTCTGCGTATCGTAACATGCATGAAGCTGAGCAGTGGCACGTATTCCTTTTACCAAACTTTGTTATACGAAAAAATCCTTTATTACGTTACAAGAAAGTTCATCTTCAGCAAATTGATTTGATGCGTGTTTACCGTCTCCACTTTAGTACGATATTTCGGGAAAAATCTTCAAGGTTTCGTAAAAAGTACGTGTTTTATATCCAGTTACTTGCCAGTTTATTGAATTAAGACTTAAGGTATACTTAGCACTTAACTAAAGTCGGGTTGTAAATAATTATGATCTTAATCAGTTCTAAGTAATAGGTTTTAGTAAACAGTTAATTTAGTTTCAGGGGTTTTAAACGACCGCAATTCCTACCTTATATTGGTATTTCATTTATTCATAAACAATTTACATTGTGTTGAATCAAGACATAACATGCAATTTACATACAAATACTAAAAACAAAATATAACTACTTATTATTAATTTATAAGTTATCATTGAAATAAAGTGTCAAAAAGTTTCAAACGTAATGTCAAACAGATTATAATATAATGATAAGATAATTAAAAGATATATTAAATGTCGGCAAATGATTCTAAATTATATAATATCAAATTATAGAAAACAGAAAAAAAAAGTTAGTTAAGTTTTGTTTATCCTAGATTTCTGTTTGAATCCATGTTAGATATTTTGAAGTGAAAACTGCTTTAGGCGCCTTGGGCATTTTTGATATGGAAAAAACAATTGAACTCGCGACACCGTTACCGACACCTCATTTTTGTAAACGCGATTTAGCTCTTTATTTATATTACGTTACGGATCAATGTTCTATGCAAGTATTTTTACTTTAAAGGTTTTGGGAGTATTTTTTCAAATTGTTTAAGTTTACACTTCTATTTTTCTTCTTATTATTTGTACACCCTAAACTCCTAGAGGTGTGTTGTAGGGATACTTTTTTAGTTTTGACCAACTTAATTTTTTAATAACCCACAACAACAATAAACAGATTCTATGCACAATAATGAACGAATAAAAATAAACCGGCCAGGTGCATGTCGGACCACGCAGCGAAGGGTTCCGTAGTTGAGATGAATTTATCCCAAGAGCAAACTTAACATTGTAGTTGAAAAACATGTTCTCCCATACATTCCAAATGCAAATATAAGTTTGTCACACAATATTGAGAGATTTACCATGTTATTTTAAGACCATAAACTTTTTATAGGTTTTCCTGTAATCTATGAGTAACGAACCATTCTATGTATTTTTTTTTTAATTTTAGGCTCAGTAATTTGGAGATAAGTGGGAGAATGGACAATTTTCATCGATTTTCTTAAAAATCTTTAAAAATGTTTACTTTTAAATTATATAAAAAAATATATTTGAGATCCTCGCAACAAGCCCTTTTATTTGATATGTCACACGGTATTGTTTGCAAAACTTAAATTTTCTTGTTTGCCCCCCAAAAGTGAACCCCATATTCAAAATCCATTTATTTACGTTACACGTTCGTGTTTGGGTTACAGAAATACATACACAAATTGGGTGTGACAAACGGACAGACAGACACACGAGTGATCTTACAAGGATTCCGTTTTTTCCTTTTGAGGTACCGAACCCTAAAAATAGATAAATCTAAACGAGGAACATTTCATCTTCGCATAACCTCGTTCATTCCTCGCTCAGCTTGCCGCAGTACCTCGCACGTCCAACACTTTCAATTTCAACCGACGCTGTAAATTTTTATCATTATTATCATAATATCTCGAGAATGAAGGAAAAAGTATTTTATGAAAATGAGCTGTACGAGAAAGTGCTTTTAGCTAGATTAGGTGTACTTTATACCTAATGTGTTATGATTTAAATACGGCATGACTACGGGTTAATATTGCTGAGTGTGTAGGGGAACCTATCAACTTCGTAGTACCTAATATTACTGTAATAGGCCTTTTCCCCCGACTGTAAAAAAGGATTATTAATTTACGGGGGAGCATCCAATGAGGGTTTTCTGAAATAACGTTCACTATGTGGCAGCACTGAGATGTCAGGTCCGGGCATCTGTCAAAAGTGTCAAGGCACCTATATTTTCTTTAGTCGTGACTGAATGATGAACGAATGAATGAAACGAATGATGAACATCATCGCCAAATGTCAAAGTGGCGCCAACTGCTGGCGTGAATTGTCATGAAAACCCTAATTAAATCTCTTCTGGTTTAACTCTACTGTGCTCTATATTCTTCATTGACCTTAGACATTGCTTGGTCAGTTGTTCGCATGCCCGGTAGTGGTACATCCGCTACGATCATACGCCTTAGCGCTTAGGCCTTTGTGAAGGTTCTTATCAGATACCTAGAGATATTTTTTAGCAGACGCTAAGGAACATGCTCTTGGGGCTTGATACAGAGACGAAACTTACGCCTCGATCTGTCAAAATCAGTGCATTTTTGACGTGATTTTGACAAAGCGTAAGTTTTAGATAGTCAACCTTGGACATCAGTCTGACACACCTTAGAGAGGTTACAACCTTTTCGCATACGCGCCCCCCTAACTTTCTTTTAAAATCACTACGCCCCTGAGTTACTTTGTCAACAAAAGCAAAAAAGCATTTGTTTGCAACCCTTGGATAGGTATTTTTTTTGATCATTCTGATATAAATAGAGGTAATTTTGTCGAGTTTTACAGAAAAACTCAAGAATTATGAGAATGCATTGTGAGAGCGAACAAAGCGAGCTCGAAAAATGTTATACATTTTCGGATTCGTCACCTTTTTCTTTTCTTTTTCTATTCTTTTTTTCTATTCTTAGAAAAAGGAGTTACTTTGTCGACTTATGCAGAAAAGTTGAAGAATCAAAAGAATATAGAATGGAAGACGATAATTTTGGTTTTCCTAAGTCCACTCATACAGAAATAGAAAAAAAAACGTTTTACGCAGAAAAGCTGAGCCTCACTTTACAACACCTAAGTAAGTATTATAAAAAAGTTTGGGTTTGGAAACTAGTCTTAACCTTTTCTAAAACCAAGAACATAAAATTTAATAAAATCAATATCTACTTTATTATTGGATCCACCACGCCCCTCATTGGTCACTCTACGTCCCCCGAAGGTTGGGAATCTCTGCTAAACAGCATGTCGCAGAGAGGTGTGGTCATATTTAAGGGTGTGGAACAGACCATCAAACTGAACAACTTTCTCATTACATAAGAACAACATAACAATTGCGAAAAAATTATCAACTGTCCCATAAAAAACTTCAATACCTACTCAACCCAAATATATGGGACAGCCGATTATTTTTTCACGATCATAGAGAAAGTTGTTCAGTTCCATGGTCTGTCTACAACGTTAAATATAACCACCCCATTCTGATACGTGCTGCATAATGTTCTGAATGCGTCGTAAAAACTATGGCAACCAAGAACAACCAGGGGGCAGAATCATAATATGATAATATTATGAATCACACAAACTGTCACAAACTGACAATTCATGATATTATCTGCGTTCAATTCATATTACGCAATTCATCTGTTTGAAAGTTTTATATTATTATGAAATAACATTTAAACTGTAGAAATACAAAATTAAAAATCAGATTTAATTAATAAAAACTGTAAAGAAAAATTATCCGGTAAAATTACGGTCTGCATTTTTACATGCGGCAATATTTACACCAAATATGATTCTGACATGAATTGAATTGATTATGATTCAGCTTGAATATGTGTCACCATAGAGGAATTGCTGGGAATTCAGAAAATAAAATGCTTTTAGAGGTATTGCTTAATGTGGCCGTTTTAGACCCACAGGACGTAACTTAGTAACCCTGACATTGTCTCCAAGTGCGTGGTACATAGAGATTCGAACCAAGGTTAATAATTTTATAAGCTCTCAACAGTAAACTTGGTTTAAGCATGCCAAGTTAGCATGTCGAGAGTGCGTGTCTCTAGAACCTTGGCCGTCACCACTTGTTATATTTGCGTTTTTCATGACGTTTGACCTCCCGGAAACTTGATTTACGGTTCAGTTAATAGAATTGTGTTGTAATCTTAGTTTAAGGACGAAAAGATTGTTTGTTTGAAGGATTGGGAAATTGTGAAATTATTATTATTTTACTTGTTTTATAAAGGCACTAATTATGTTTCAAAATGTTGCTGAACAGTTGCAGATTTTGCCAGACAGATGTAACTTGAATTCATGATAAAGGAAAATATTTTACTATTTAGGTGTAAACAATACTGATTCAATTAGATAGGCCTCTGTTCAGCAGGGGACTGATCTTTTGTAGCAGCAGTGTACTGGATACCAGTTGTTAATAATGGTTAATTACACTTAAAGAGTCTAATTAAGCACTGTAAGCGTCTTCTACTTACTTTTTTATTATTAAAGTCAAAAACAACTAACTGTTTCACTGGAAATCTACAAACATAAATAAGACTTACAAAAAAAAAAAATCTAGATGCGAACTAAGAAAGGATTTTTAAACTTTTTCCTTCAGCAGGTCAAACGGGTGTAACATTACAGGCAAACGAAGTCGCGACAACAACTTATGAAACACTGAACGAACTTTTCGCAAAATCTTTAAAATGAAATTATAAAGTTTTAATTTGATAACTTACTTGTAAAGTTTGCCTATGTGTCGCGTTGAAGTTTTAATTATTATACTACTAGCTTCTATCTACGACTTGGTTTACGTGAAATTTCTTGTTTTAACATAAAAATATATGTCCTATGAGACTCGGAAATACTGTACAGACAGACAGCTGTGCTGCTGGGGAGTTTGTTGCGCCACTTCTTCTTCCCAGCTAAAGGCACTAGGAAGTGGTGAAGGGTGGGTGTTTTTCGGGGACTGTCTTATGTAATTTTGACGTTCGAAAAGTGCTGATTCTCAGCCTAGTTTGAATAAATGACTTTTGAATTTTTTTTTGAATTTTTTGAATTTTGTAGTTTCGCATTAGTGAAAGAATTTTCGGATTACAAAAATTCTTTCCGAATTGTTCCTTTCTTTCTTTTTTATTTCCTTTTTTCTTTATTTTCTTTTTCTTTTCTTTCTTTTCTTTCTTTTCTTTCTTTTCTTTCTTTTCTTTCTTTTCTTTCTTTTCTTTCTTTTCTTTCTTTTCTTTCTTTTCTTTCTTTTCTTTCTTTTCTTTCTTTTCTTTCTTTTCTTTCTTTTCTTTCTTTCTTTTCTTTCTTTTCTTTCTTTTCTTTTCTTTATTTCTTTTCTTTCCGGTTTTACGGTGCTATGAAACTACTGTTCCGTAGATTACTCCCTACACACAGACTCCCAAATTTAACCTCACGACACACCTTGTGATTTGCCGTTGTGTCGTGTTAAACTAAGTACTTATAATAATTGGGGGTGGGTTATCAATCCGTCAGTGACCTTAGAAAGTGTTTGACCCGACGGAAAAATAATGACAAGAGGTTTTTTCTAGCCTGGCAGATGTATCGGGTGATTGCTATTTCGTTCCTAGAATCATGGTATATTCTCATAATTATAGCTGATGTTCAAACTAGAAAGAAAGATGATCGTCAATGGTATGGTTATCATAAAAAAGAAAAAGACTTCGTCGTTCATGCATGGCTCAGAAAAACTTAGGTAGGTAGGTTTTCCATAGAAGTCGACTAAAGGATCAGCGCCCCAAATTGCGTAACACACTTTCAGTAGCAATGGCTTTAACTTTGACAGTTCAACAATTCATTGCGTTATTTACGTTGTTGAGCAGACAAATTTTTCGAGCATAATTTTAAGAAGCAATGAATTTGCAATATCTTTCAAAATTATTCAGATTGTAATAGGGATGATGCCTGTGTCAAAAACTCTAGTCCGTCAGTCTGATAATAAAAAATATTCGACACGTATTTTTTGCTTTATCATTTTAATAAAAAATGACTTGGATAAAACGCATTAAAGTTGGAGAGAGTCGCAATTCAGTATAAAATCTAGTAAGGCGTGCTGACGTCATGCCACATGTTAACTCAATGTATCGCCGTAATCTTTTGATAACGTAAAAAAGAAAAAATACGTGTCCAATATTTTTTAATAATCTACAAGACAGACAAAAAATAAATTTTTAGTCTTTATCCCTATCAGAAAAGAAGAGAATAGAATACTATTAATGACGTCACCAGGCAGCAGCGTATTCCTAAGATTACTAGTCATGTTGTCGGTCCTGAAAAGGGCTCATTGTACTCATCATTATCATCACTGCTGGACATAGGCCTTATGACTTATCATTATGAACAACTTTTACTATTGGACCAACACATTAAATAGCGAAAAAATTCTCCCGTTACCTACATTTTGGTAGCCATACACGTTACGATATACTTGCGCAAGTATACAATAACGTGTGTTGGAAGATGTTTGCGCAAATTCTATACTTTTGTAATTTTGCATACTGGTGCATGTCTAAACTTGCACAAGTATATCGTAACGTACCTAACTACAACTATGCGAACATGAATATAAGGAGCAAGTTCTGTGTTTTTTTTGCGATTTCAGGGTTGCTCTCGTAGTAAAAAGTTGTTCATAATTATGAGTACAATGAACCCTTTATAGGACCAACACCATTTAAATTACACCTTGTATATTTCTGCCGTTTATTGTAGAAATAGATGGTAGCGATAATTTAAGTACCGGAGTTACCGACAAAGCTTGCAGAGTAAAAAAACTGAAGTGGCAGTGGGCTGGCCATGTTTATCGAAGGACTGGTGGCCGGTGGAGCGGATGACTCCTGTGTCGGTATGAAGACCGCGTATCGGCAAGCGAAGTGTGGGACGCTCTCCAACTAAATGGACCAAAGTGAAAGTCAAATCATTTATTTCAAATAGGCCCTTTTAAGGCATTTTTGAAAGTCAACATTTACAAAAAATCGAATTGATTATAGTCGCCGCTTCCAAAAGGTAGTGTTCGTATGGAGAAGAATGGGCATGAAACTCCACCGTTAAAAGAGTATTAAAATATTTTACATAGATACATTAGTTAAATAATTACTCGTATATGTGAAAACGATGCACTTAGAATAAAATTACTAAACCACAATAGGTAAAAAGAACTTAAAATGAAGCAACGACAGATAAATTAATTATGTGAAATACATGGTGAGCAGTCACATATTGAAAGTACAAACTTTATGAAAGTAGACGATTTTCCTAAAATTTTACTATTAACAAGTCAGTGTGTGAGGAAGTAATCACATAATGTGAAATCAATGTCATATAACAAAAAATTATAAATTATACATTTAAATTAGCAACCAGTTAGGTAAATAGTAATCTTTATATATTTCACAAAATTCAATTACAAAGGTATTTACATTATTTAAAAACTATCAGATTTAAAATAATAATATGTACAAGTATATAAAAAGGGGGGGGGCGGGGAAATGATCATAGGGCATCAAAAAATTCGTCCGTATCGCTGTCAATAGGAAAAGTGCCCAAAAGGCTGGCAGCATTGCCACGTTGTATGGCAATGCTGCCCTCTGGTCACGTGAAGTCGACCAGCCGCTTGGCGATGTCTTGAAAAACAAGGTGGGCACTCGGACCCCATGGCCCTAGTGTTTCAACCCCAAATGCAACCAGTTTGATTTTTGACCGACAACCTTAAGAAGGTGGCTGGGACAGACTTGATGCGGAAGACGGAGGAGAGGGTGTTGTGGCGCAGCCTGGGAGAGGCCTATGTCCAGCAGTGGTCCACTGCTGTTGTTGCCCAAATGCAAGAACAAGACGAGACTTAGCCAGTCTTGGTCTTGGTCTTGCGCCAATACACCTGGTCTTGGTCTTGGTCTTGGTCTTGCGCTCCCAGTCTTGGTCTTGGTCTTGGTCTTGCAGCAAGAGTCTTGCAAGTCTTGCAATTACCTATTAGTCTATTACTATTTATTAAAGTTTACTTTAAATCTTAGAAAAACGTATTAGAATTGGAACATTGTGAGCTTGAATTAACATAGCCATAGTAAAGATCAAGCAGATTAATAAATAACTGAAGATTTGATAAGAAATTCGAAAAATCAACTGACCTATATGTCGTTTTCCATGGAAGTAACTGTTTCTTAATAAACATTTATGATTTATAAGCTTACATTTGCTAAAACATGTAAAAAAACAAATTAATTACAATAACTTGACTATATTTTAAAGAACAATACTTATCTGTCTAGAAAGAGATTGAACCCTCAACTTATAAGAAATTTAATAAAAGAGTTTTACGATTTATCATTTATTTGAATAAAAAATAAAATACAACACAAATCAACAGCTTTATCATTAGGTTATGATACTTTATATCAATTTTTTTGACCAAGAATTAATACAAAGTAACCATCTGGCTGACTCATCACTTAACCTATTTCTATGTTTTCTAATTACTAATGATGCTTTAGAAAATAACCTCTCAGCAGGTACTGAAGTTGCAGGTATTGAGAGAAAATCACGGGCCATTTTCGATAAAATCGGATACTCTGTCTCATGCGTCCTCCACCAATCTAAAATGTATTCCGAGCTGGCAGTTCTTGGTTTTCTCAGGTACTCCTCCAACTCGTCTATCACTAAGCCTTGAAGACAAGATCCAGATGACGTCGAGGGACATTCATAGAGTTTATCAAAGTCTATTACGTCTTCATCTTCATCACATACTTTATTTTCTTTTTCTGGTAATTCCAGAGATTTGTTCAGTGAGTGTAGACTTTTATATTCTTCATAAAGTTCATTGAACTTGCGCAGACTTTCTGTTTTAAGTTGCTTCCCCCACATTGTCAGGTCAAAAGTCTGAGCCTTATGCCTTGGGTCTAAAATTAAAGAAGTACAATAAATCCAGTTGCTCTTCTTGTAATGTTTAAGCATTTTGTCTCGAGCTGCTTGGAAAGCTAGAATGAGCCTTTCATCCACTTCAGATCGATTAGGTTTCTCATCTAACTGTTTTACCATGGATTCAATTTTATCTAGCAAGAGATTGAATGAAACAATGACTAGCGGTAATGTAACATATTTGTCTCCACCAAGTTTTGTACTTAAAAGTTTAAAGTTTATTTTAGAAATTTATGTAATTTTTCGAGTACCTGCCATTCATTAGCTGTGATTTGAAAATCATTTAATTCGGTGACAGAACTGCACAATATGTCAATGCCCGCTCTCACTTTTAAACCAAATCCAATCATATCATGTGTGGAATTCCATCTCGTTGGACAGTCAATAATGGCATTTAGATTTGATGGCACGCCAGCTGCTTCACAAGCAGACTGAAACTTCTTCTTCACTATCTCACTTCTTTTTATTTTACTGGAAATACTGCGTAACTTTGTTACAGATGTACGCGAGTCAGCAATATTTGGTGCAGATTCTTCATCTTCCTCATCCTCAGTTTCGTCTGCATAGTCTTCGTACTGCTGATCTTGCGCGTTAGTGTCAGACTCACAGTGTAATGCTAAGGTCTTTAATAAATCTTGTACACCAAGGTTTAAAATGTGAGCAAAGCACCGGAAATGTTGATTGTCTGAATCAAAGTGTGGCGGCAGCTGTTTGCCCAGTTCATACATAAATTTGGTATTTGCAGTTGCGTTGTCGACCGTGATACCTTGTATTTTATCAATTATGCCATATTCCAATAAACATTCATGGAAAATCGTTGCAATATCTTCCCCAGTATGTCGACCGCGTGATGGTATAAAATCAAGAACTACAGATTGATACTTCCATTCGTTGTCTATATAATGAATAGTAACCCCGTAGTAACTCCTACCAGCAATTGGCGTCCACCCATCAATGGTAAAAGACATTTTAGATGATAATTGTTGAAGTCGTTCCTTGAGATTCAATTGGAGCTCTTCAAATCGCTCTTTGACTTTCCTTCTAAGTGTAGACCTTTTAGGAAACACCATATTAGGGCAAATACGTCGAAAATATACTTGTGTAGCTTCGTCATCGAAAAATGAGAAGGGAAGATATTTTTTCACCACCCAATCAACTGTAGCTGTCGTGATGTTGTCACTGCTGTTTTCCGACTGAAACAAAACAATAAATCTTGTGTTATTATTTAAAACATACTAGGTTTGAGCGTATAAGAGGAGGAGGTTTGTTGTTGTTAAATCGAGAAAATCGTTAAATTGATATTTGTTATATTAAGGTTGCACTGTACTGTAATTTACCAAAATAAAGTACTTAGTTGTAACTGGCCGATTAAATGAAAATATGGGTGTTTATAAAAAATATTTAAGACGATAATTACATACTTAATATGTCGCACCCCTAGATGAAAACACCACTAACTCAAAAATACTTACGTAAGTTAATGGCGTTTTTGAAAGTATCGCATGAATAGCTACGCGGAGTTAAAATTCTTTTAACTGTTAAAAAAATATTCTTACCTGTCCACTTCTTCCAGCGGTTACTAAAAAGCTTGTGATATCTCCACTTAATTTTGGTTTAACAGGAAGAAATATTTCTGATTCCTTTTTGTGGAAAGATATTAGATGTTTCCTTAAGCCTGAAGTGTTTCTGTTTTTCATTTTTATTTCAATCTTTTTATGTTGGCACAATTTACAGAAGGCAGTTTGGGATGCATGAATTATTTCGAAAAACTCCTCAAATTTGCTTTTGGGTCTTTTAGATCTGTGACTCAAACTCTCGTTACTCGGACTAGAATAATTTGAATCTTCGTCACTCATATTAAATTGTACACGTGATACGTTTTTAGAAAACAACGAGAATTAGTAAAAACAATTATTAAGTTAGACTCGAAGCACAGCTCAATTGGAAATGACTGGAATTAAAATAATTCCTTTATTTATAGTACGTTTCCTTGCTTTCTACCGCGCCGCCTCGCCACGTGCCGGCTCTATGAAAAGGATGCCGCCGCAAATCAAACAATGCCGCGTGCGGCGTACAAACACACACTAAATATTACCTACTTGTACAGACGCGACGCGTGAATAAAATAGAATTAGTGCCAATCACTATTCTTTACATATAAGTGAATGTTTTGGCGTACATCTATACTAATATTATAAAGCTGAAGAGTTCGTTTGTATGTTTGATGACAGAAGTTTTAAAATAAATAAATAAGTCTTGAACGTCACTATACCTACCTCCAAAGTTACTATTCCTCGTGGACGAAGTCGCGGGCACAGCTAGTAAATACTTACTCTCATCATCTCTCTCAGAGATATTCGGGCTGGTAAGTAATACAAAACTCTTATCGCAGGCTTTTTATTTTATTAGTAGGTAAGTACCTACGCTTTTTATATTATTTTATTAGTTTTGTAGAATTTTTTTACACGTTTCAAGTATATTTAAAAGTGGCTACAATATTTATTAAACGGGTGATATTTGAACACTTTTTTGCTATTTTTTCTTGTAAAAACTTAAGAAATATAATGACTAAATGTACAATAATAGTACCTAAGTAATTAGTTTAAAACCATATAAGTAATCAATATTATAATATATACTTACTAGAATGAATTAATATGACATCTACTACCTATCCTTACCATTTTATCCTAATCATAATACTACTTGCGTGATCAGTATAATGTATTCATTTTCATTCTAAGCACTCTGAAACTTATTTATTCTTTGGAACACCTGTAGGTACTCTTAAAAAAATTCGAAATTATTTTGCATGAGTATACCTACGCCCTATGGCGGCAATCAAATAGTGTCACAAATGTTATGATTTCGGCGTGGCGGCAACGATTGTTTTAGATTTCAAAAGAAGCCCCGGCGCGTGTATCATAACCATGTACTTCCGAAAAGCGGCAAATTTCTTTGAAAAGTAAGTACAAAACCTTTGATGCCGCATTATCAAAGTGCCGATGGTTAAAACATAACTATGCATGCACTCAGTTTGATTTTAATAGATATTTTTTATTCGCTATGTTTATGGTATTAGTCGTAATGCGCATAGGTCCAGTTTTTCATATTCTTTGATACAGTTTTTTGCGTCTCATATAATTCCTAAGCGTACCTACCTATACACCGAACTGTTACACCTAACTACTCAGTGAAATAGCGCTAAGTCCTAGCTGCAAGACACAAGAGTCTTGCAGGCTATGTCTTGTTCTTGCTCAAGTCTTGCACGGTCAGTCTTGGTCTTGGTCTTGCTAAAAATACGCGGTCTTGTTCTTGGTCTTGGTCTTGCAAAAACGCAAGAACAAGACCAAGACTGCAAGACCAAGACTGAATTTGGGCAACACTAGCAGTGGACTGCAATAGGCTGAGATTTATTGATATTTAAGACTCTGTTGAACAGATGATGTAATGACCAAAATTGTACATGACTACCGTAAACCTAGGAATATGTCGGATGACGTAATACTTGTAATAAGGTTTGACACCAGCTGTGCTGCGAATAATTAATGACGTGCGGTGAGCTCTGTCCGTTGCGGAAAATCCATCGCTATTCCAATTTACTCGGTTTTGATTAAATGTGGTCAACGTCACGATATGTAGATATGTAATAATATTCATGCCTATGAGTGCATTTAGAATGTTGGCAACGTCGCGTGTGTTGAGTAGTCAATTATTTTATACTAGCTTCTGCTCGCGACTTTTTTTTTTTTTTTTGTGTGGGAAATTATCAAATAACTTCTCCCGCTCTGGGTGGAGCGGGAGGGCGTGTCAGACTCTTACTGACTAAAACCCACCCGTGTTCCTTCCTATGCCATGTTGCCGGGGGCCACGATTTCCCCATCGGTTTTCTTCGAACCCCCGGCAGTCTGCTCGCGACTTGGAAGTGTCGCTCCGCAAAAGTACATTCAAACAAATTTTACCTCTTTATTATATTGTATAGTGTAGTGTGTGTGCGTGTGTGTAGTTATTAGTATTAATCATTTTATATTGATCAGTCTCTTAAAAGTATGTCATAAACTTAAAAAGCTATTACGCACATAACAAAAATCAATAACGGCTGTGTAGTGGAGAAAGATAAATATTTTTTCCCGTAAATATACCAAACTGAATAGCTTGTTCGACTATACAGACAGTGTGGTTTTAAATTAAGTTCTTTGCATTTTTTCGCTGTCGCATAACGCCGGCTAATAAATGTCGGGTTCAGCTACATTTAAGCTCGTGTTTTATTTTACGAGGCATTTAAGGCTATAGAGCCACAGGTTAATTTTCTAAGAATTTTACTAAATGAAGGGCTCGGAGCTAAATGCTAACAATTGCACGGGTCGATTGAAGGTTAAGCTACGCTTGCCGGGGTCGGTTCATGGATGGGTGACCATCTATTACATATTGAGACCCCTTCGTGCCTCGGAAAGCACGTTATGGGATGATTTATGATATAGAACGTATAATTTGTATGGACCAAGACTCGGACGGGACACGGACGCTGTACGGTGTAACGTGAACATGTGTCATATAAATGTTCGTGACGTTTGACACGGCTCGCGCTCGGTACTGTCTATACCCGAATCACTTTAACGAGGCAATAGCGGTCATTGCCCTTTCCCTAATATCTCTCTGTAGGAACTTATACAAGAAACTACGTATGGGTTTTCGTTCTAGGAACTCGATAGATATTAATTCAGGATGTTATCGGACTTTATATTAGTTTTTTTAAATAAAGAATGCTATAAAACGTAGGTGGGTCAATGACCATTATTGCCACGCTAAGGTGATTCGAGTATAGCATAAATCAACATTGCCGTTAGTTAGTTCTGGGTGGCTGTGTCATTCTTAGATCTTTGACAGTCATAACGGGGGAAGGCAGAAACCTAAACCTAGTCTAACAACCAGTCTTACCAATGGGTATTGTGTTTACTAGTAACGCGGCGGTAGCTGCATCCGGTTAAACTGGAAGCTGACCATAACAAAGTTGGGAAAAGGTTAGGTAGATTGATTTGTACGGTTAACTACATTTTCTTTGAAAACCTTTTTGGCGAAGGTAAAAGCACTTTTTATGTGTTCCAAGTTCTTTGTGCATTCATATAATTCTTTATTCAGTACCTAAACTAAGTGCCCCAGTGACTAAAACGGGGAATGACTGTCCCAATGCAATTTAAATCCCAAACTACAAATTCAACTACAGTTTTATAGTTGGAATTTTTCAAATGGAAAATAAAATTACCCTTACATACCTTCAACAACAAGATAGCAAGGCCTCTTCTAGTTATGTTTCAGTTTTTTGAAGTAAAAACTTTAGGCGCGTTGGGCATTTTTGAGATGGGAAAAAATAATTGAACTCGGGACACCGTAACCAACACCTCATTTTTGTAAACGCGATTGTGCTCTTTATTTATATTACGTTACGGATCAATATTCTACGCAAGTATTTTTACTTTAAAGGTTTTGGAAGTATTTTTTAAATTATTCACAGTTTTCACTTCTTTCGGCACTCCCGGAGTGCTACTGTTTTTTTAATTTTCACTGATAGAATATCTCTTTGTTTAAGACCTTAGGTCCTTAGTACTGGCTTGGAGTAAATACCTTTATCTTTACTAATAAAGAAAGTAATAGATATAAAATATTAAGAATCTTAAACAAAATACGTATCAAATGGGTATTTTACGATTTATTTGAATACAAGACAACAAAAGACCTCAAAATGTATTTTAAGAGATGTATACTAATGTACCTTTACTTGTCCCTTTGAGGTGCGAAGGGTTTCGTGTGGTTCAGTCAAGAGATTAATCTTCGTCTGATACGCTCGAGAGCAGAGATCTAAACTAACGCCTAATTAAGTCTCAATACCCATTAGTCAAGACATAAATGTAGGCAGACTAAGAGAGAGTAAATTGGAATGCTAAGTGGATTTTAGAGTAATTATAGATTGAGGTAGGTGTTTCAGAAAAAAATTAAATGAAAATATGTAGCTTGTAATCACAAAAAACATTTTCTTTGAAGGTACAATTGTAGCAGTGCGTGCTACGTCGTAGCTACATCGCTACGCCGTAGCATGCTGCTACGAGCGAATTCTTTTTTTTTACAAAGATTGACTGTTTCTGCACAGTCACATCTTTAACTTTGTCCATGTTATTTGGATAGAAAGCTATTAAACTGTAACATAGCTATAAAAAACTGAAGACTTTCTGTATTCGTTTGGGTTTTAATATGTCATCTAAAGTAAGTCCCTATAAATACTTTTCAATCTTTCTTTCCTAGGCAAATATTTTGTTCTAAAAAAAATGACAAAAGCAACCGTAACAGAAGAAACTTTTCCAAGTTACCGTGTATACTTGTGCACGAAGGGTAGCCGGCCATGTTGTCGTCCAATCGATATAGGCGATAAATAAATAATTTTCTACTTCACGCCCACAAGTAGAAAAATTCTGATGAATTCTATGTTTAGTTATATCATACTGGAGTGATACACAGATATTTATAGACAGGCGGTAATGAATATAGTCTCCGGTTGTATGTGGGCGGCATACGTAAATTATTTTCGTACCTACATTGTTTACGTTATCCGAGTGCTCTCTAAGTCTCGTGAAAAAATCTCGAGCGAGGAGCTTCAGTTCGTGTGCGGCTATGTACACTCTCGCCTAGTTCAGTTGAAGTTGTGAACCCCGAGAGGGTGAACGCAGACATTGAACATCTTCACTATCCATCGGCGCAAGCAACACTGGAGACACGAGAGTGTACAGCGAGGCACTCGCAACTGCCGCGAGATCCTTTTGACTTGGACTCAAAACACCGACACGGAACAACAACGCCGAGACACCGAGGCGAGGCGGGCTGGCGCGCTCTCATCTATATTCTCGCACTCGGCCTGTTTCGGTGTGACTCGGCGAGTGTACAGCCGCCATTAAACCCCTAATTTGTCAGTCGTCAATCCCATAATCTTACTTTCTATCCTCTTGCACTTTACTGGATCGCACTCCATGTGTCAATTTGATGTCGTTTGTTTTATTTTTGTGGTTTACTAACATAGTTCCTAAGTACTTACTAATACAAATATGGATGATTCTGTAATGGATAATCTGAAATAAAGATATTATATATAAAGCTTAATATTTCGCAAACGAATTTCTGAAATGAAAAATCATTTTTACACACTCACAATATTTTTAAACGACCTTTCCAATGACACCCCACGTCATGGGCCAGATGAGAAAAAAAAGATTTTATTGTACCACTTTGTCAGCGTAATTAATATGTATACCCATGCCAAATTACAGCTTTCGAGTACTGAGAGTCTCTGAGCTAAGCCGCGGACAGACAGACAGACAGATTGTCCTGGTGAAACTATAAGGGTTCCTTGTTGACTACGAAACCCTAAAATCAATTACTGTGCATTAGTCTCACAAGAACTCGAAAATGGCTCAATCGATTTAATTTTTTTTTCATTGAATTCGCCTCAATATACGTATTCAATTTATAAAATAATAATTATAATTCATAAATTGAATTCTGTATTAATAAATATATAACTTACTAATTACTTAACTAATAATACAATTTGTCACATTAAACGACCAGTGCTCTTCCTCCTCTCTCCTACTTGATCTGTGCTGTGCCCGACAGGGTCCATAATTGTGACTAATATAATTATTTCCCTACCAACTATATACATTATGTTACGCAATAGCAAGAGCAGTGGTGGCCCAGTAGTAACGGCCGCGACTTACGAGTTGTAGGTCGTAGGTTCGAACCCATACAGGCGCTTTACTTTGTGTAAATTATATCATCACCACTGCTCTCAAAACGGTGAAGGAAAACATCGTGAGGAAACTGGCATGTCCTAGAACCGAAAATTCGAAGACATGTGACATCTAGGTACCAACCCGCATTGGGCCCGCGTGGTGGATTACGGCCCACTCCCTCTCACAGAGAGGAGGCCTGTGTCCCAGCAGTGGGAACTTCTATAGGCTGATGATGATGAAAATCTAAATATTATCTTACGTGGTACAAAAATCACCGGGTTATCAAGTTCTAAACATTTTATACTAAGTTTTAGTTATACTGTTGTCCGCACAATTCCGCAAAAAAGGTCGGCGGCATTTGGTAACTTCTGGCTTAGTGCACATAGCATAGATACCTTATCATCGCAACAAAAATAAACACTGAATGATGTTCCAAAAATGAAATCGAAAGAACAGTCAAACTTAACAAAATATCTAAATCTTTAAGAGAGTATATCCTCAATTTAAAACTAATTAATCCAAACAGATGATTCACAAATTAAACGTAAGGTAAAACGCTAAAGTAATATAACTTCGAAGTAATAATTCTTCCCACAAGATAAATCAAAACTCCGTCTTTGCCGGTGCCCCAAGGAAAGTGATTTATAGGCGAATTTTCATTTAAACTTTTAAAGTATGAAAGCTTTTGAACGTCCTGCTAAGAGCTCCATTTTGTATTATTTAGTTACATTTTAAACGGTTAACGCTTTTAAAGGGTAGACAGGTTAGAACTTAACCCTAAGTATAGTTAGTTACAATCTACATAAAGGTCATACACATACTCATTACTTTAATTTGGATGCGGTAAGTTAGTAGGTACCTAAGCAAACAAACAAACACACTTTCGCATTTGTAATGTCAGGCAGGAAATTAATTAATTAATTTATTTATTTATTTATTTCCTTTGGAAGACTTACAGCTAAACAAAACAGACTAATTAGGATAGTAAAACTAAATATGCTAATATTAACTCACACACTACACACCCTCACACTTCACACTGTCACCTATACTCACACATATCACACGAATATGCGCATTTTGGCTCTTTTCTTTGCATAATCCTCATTCATTTACAGTGCTCTTTGTATAAACTTACCCATTTATTTTTAGTTTAGTATGTTTTCATTTCAATTTCTTAGATAATGATAAATAGAAGCGCGGAGTCTCTAAACACAAGCAATTCCTGCAAAAACATGTATCTAAATGCCCTTTGTAATTGAAATAAATATTTATATTTTTTTTACCTAAGGTTGGTAGCGAAACTGGACACGTCTACTCAAATCTGTGTGGTTCTTTCCTCAAAAGCCCATTTCAGACACTTATACACGGTCTTCATAAATATGATCTGACCAAGATTATGTCTGGACTTTATAAGAGACTTTGATTCCCTGAGTTTGTTTCGTCATTTCTTCTCAGTGCTAATCATATAGGAAATGTCGACCTCATAATTTTTTTTTTTTTAACTTATTACCTTTAATCGTGAAACCGAAATCCTATTTAAAGAGTAAACAATTTCATTACATTATATTTCACTGCCTGCGCGAAATGCGCCGAAAATATTGCTTTACTGCATGTAAAAAAAAACCCTGTCCGATCCGTGAGGGTGTTCTTAGGTATTGTACTAAGAGTCTATGTGGTAATTTTCAGGAAAATCGAAAAAAAAAGTAGTTTTCAATCGGGAATTTTACCGGTTTATAACATGGGGCGTGGGCGGCTGTGCTTATTAGCGGGTGTCTATAAGTCATAATTTATTGTTGCACCGCCACATACGAACTACGCATCATAGACATGACGTCACACAAATCCTGCATCGCACAATTAGAGTTTAATGAGCGATCGACATACATGCAAGATTCCGACTTCAAACTGTCGGGCAGTTCCCGCCAGACATAACACCCGTCTGGCCGGAGGATCCTCCCTTTTCTATTGGATGAGTGAACTTTACACCCTGTTAATTATGACCCTTGTTGAAAATTTGCTCACTTTAAATAAATTTGGGGTAATTTTGGTACTAAAAATGTGATTTTTAAATAGCAATAACTTTTGTTTTCAATAATAATAAGATTTTAAAGTGAAACTTTTATTACATCGTCTCAAACTTTTTCGTCTGTGTGTTGCATGTCGCGTGACGGTCGGCCGCGGAGTAGGGATAAAGTGAAAGGCGCTCGTCAGAGCAGCCAAGGCCAATATGGCGGCGCCTAATAGTTCGCTTAAAACTTTCACTTTTACCGTGGTTTCATAAAACCACACAATCCTTTTTTTTTATTACTTTTAGGTATGTTATTGCAGTACCTATAACCAACCCCTTTTCGAATCGAACAGGGTTTTTTTTATATATTGTATAAAACAAGTCCCCCCGCCGCGTCTGTGTCATAACACGATAAAATCATACGGTTTTCACCAATTGACGGAGTGATTCATGAGGAAGTTTTTTCTGTAGATTGACTGAAATATGACGATAATTGTTGAAGATGTCGGAAAAAATCGTTGATGATTTTTTGAGCTTTACTTGGAGCTATGCTGGTGTACGTCGCGTTAACTAATAGAGTTATTTATATGAAATCAATAGTAATATGTATCTATTCTTTACTTTTTCAAATATTTGCAGTATTGGAAATAAAACTACAAAAATACTCCAAGAGGATAAATATCAGTTACATTTTAATCTAATCCACATGCTCGACGTTGACAGGCTGATACGACACTACGACAGTAATAAAAATGTAGGCTCATATTCTCTGCTACCCGTGGGAAGCCAGGGCGGGTTGCTAGTTTAATTCTACATATTGTATAATTCTGCATTGTGTTGTGTTGCATTGTTTAACTCTCCACTGTAAATGTGAAAGTGAGTTTGTTTGTTTGTTATGCTTTTACGCTAAAACGGCTAAACGGATTCGGATGAAATTTGGCTCATGGCTAGACCATGACCTGGGCTAGGTCATTGGATAATTTTAATTCCAATATTCCTACGGGATCGAGACTAATATGCGGGTGAGACCACGGGGCGCAGCTAGTAGATTATAATTTACTACGCATTATCACTTATATTCCATTTGAAATAAGATTAGATATTTAAACAAACCTTTTTTACAGTCCATTCAACCGATTTTGACTTCTATACCGTAGATATAAGGATGGCATTAAAAGCAAAAAAGTGGTTACAATACCAACTGTTTACTGCAGCTGCTATTTGTCAAGTCACCAACGCAATAGAAGTCAAAATCGGTTGAACGGACTGTAAAAAGGTTTTTTTAAATGTCTAATCTTATTTCAAATGGAATAAAGGTCAAAAGGATATCAAGCTAAAAAAAAATTGACGTTCACTCGCCATGAATCTCTATCTCTTTTATAACTCTCTATGAAACAACCATTATATCGTCGACTCAACACAAAAATTTATGGCTATTAAACATAAACCTTGCTATTAATACGCTCCGACTCCGAACGATATTGGTATCAATGTACGGCAATTATTTTGTCAATAAATGGTATTGATGTCGCGCGTAACATGTGTTTTTACCCAATAATTTTATTTCCGTTGGGTGAAATTAATATAAGTTACGAGTATATCATAGTTCGGAAATAAACTTGGAATAACTTAATGTTGAAAACATTAGGAACATTTTGTAACAATATTATTAGGAACCTTTTTATTTTTTTACGGGAAATATTAAATGACGCGGCAGAAAAATTATTGAACTTCTAATGATGAACACAATTTTTACATAATGATCCACAAAAAAAAAATATTGTACTTCTAATTATGTACAATTTTTTTATTAATTGAGCCACTTTTTAACTTTCTAACGTTGACTGACAGTTGGTCACAGTAACTAACCCCGACCAAATGGATTAGGTTTGGTTAGAACTGTGACCAGCCACTACATCTAAGTTGGTCAAAGCTATTTGGCTATTTATTATTTTTAAGACACCAAAATATGAATTATTTGAGGTTCACAAAAAGAGGCGCAATCATTATATTAGAGTCATCATCTGCCTAGCCTTTTCTCAACTATGTTGGGGTCAGCTTCCAGTCTAACCGGATGCAGCTGAATAGTGAATACCAGTATTTTACATGCAGCGACTGCCTATTCGACCTCCACAACCCAGTTACTGGGTAATATTATACCCCTTTGGCAAGGCTGGTTGTCAGACTTTCATGTTTCTGACGACCCGTAACGACTGACAAAGATCCACAAATAGCAGCCGGGACCAACTTAACGTGCTTTCTGACAGTTCTGTTTTCTAAATCTTAATATTCAGTAAAAATTTTAAGATAGTTAATTGATTCAGGCGTGACCTTGCGGAAATCTATTATAAAATACAATAGACGTGGATATATTTAGTAACCTGTTCTTCTTAGCTATTTCTAAAGATCCATAAAAACCCTGAAAGAAATTGACACGTGTTTTACCTCTCAACGAGGCATCCTCAGGATGACGATTGACTTGACACGAACCCGAACACGTGTCGATTTCTTTCAGCATTTTTTATGGCGCTTTAAAAATAGCTAAGCGGAACAGGTTACTAAATATATTCACGTCTATTATATTAAAAAAAAAAAAAATGAATGGAAGCATAAACCATGTCATCACCATTCTCCTGCCATTATCGTAATATATTTGGGGTCCGCGCAAAATGTCTTTTTCTTCCTTAATTCTCTATTACTCGTCATCTCGGTAGTCACTTCCTTCACCCCCTTTCTAGCCATATAATCTTTCACACAATCTATCCATCGTTTCTTTGGTCATCCCCTACTCTTAGAGCCTGTGCTCACGATGCGTTGTGGCGACGGCGCACAGTGAACAAAATTACGTTTTTTGTTCAAAAATCTGCCTACACCACAATTTTTGACGAATTGCTGCCATTTTTTTTTTATAAATTCCTGAGATAACGCATCTTGGTGTGTCACTGCCACTTTTTAAAAATCGAAATTTCTTTTTAAAAGAAATTCTTCTAGAAATCGGGAAATTAATCAATTACTTTTTTTTTGGGCCGCGTTTTTGTATCCGCCATTTTGAATTTTTATAAACAGACAATAAATTCGTGACCAGGAACCTGAAAAACCCCTGGAAACCGATTTTTGTTAAAATATTTTTTTTGAAATTGTTTTTGCTTCATTTCCAGATTTTTTGAGGTTATGGTTTTGACTTTTAAGGAAAAGTGGCAGTGACACACCAAAGTGTGTTATCTCAGGAGTGTATTAAAAAAATGGCAGCGATACGTCAAGAATTGTGGTGTAGGCAGATTTTCGAACAAAAAAAGTAATTTTTTTCCCACTGTGCGGCGCGGCGCCGGAGCGGTATCGTTGCGGCGTCCTACATACAAATATCCATGGTATGTCACACGATGCGTTCCGGCGTCGCATCGCACGTACACCGGACTTGCAGCCCGCGAGACAAGGCGGGGAGGGTCGTACGTTTTGCGACACCGGAGCGGCATCGCTCAGTTGTTTGTGCGTTGTCAAAAACAGATATTTGACAGATAACAATTAACGAGCTTTGCGGTGCGGCGCCGCAACCATAGACATATCAAGATGGCCGCAACGCATCGTGTGCACAGGCTCACTGTCAGACAGACACTTTCATACCTAAACTATATATTTAATAAGTATTTTATTCCAAACTTTTTCTTTCGACCATTAAAAAAAAATCCTTTAAGCCAGTCCCCGGTCCATTGTCTCCAAGGCCCTCAATAACTCTCAAACTTCCCCGATCACAATAACAATGGAGCCTTAATCCTGAAACTTTTTTATTTGAAGCACTACACTTTAAGCGCACAACTTATTTATGTCCGGGACTTTTGCTCCCTTTTGTACGGAGATTTTTAACAGGATTTACTTTGGTAGCTAGCTGTGGTAGGTGACAGTTAGAGTTAAAAAAAAACCAGCGAGCCTGACATTAGTCTCATAAATGATGTGTAACATCTGACATCTCACTTTGGTCATAAGCAACATTAAAGGGGCGAGGCCTCGTCAAGGTCGTTTCTGACGGCCAACTCTAGCACCGCGCGCGCTCAAATTAAATAGCACGCGCTTCCCCCTAGCTTCCCGTTACACACTTCCGTCGATTTTCACGAAATCACTCCCACATATTTATTACAGCAAAACGAGAGTAACTATGTTACACATCAAAACTGTTCTAAGAGCCGTCTAGAGTGTCTCAAGTGTTAACACTCTGCTTAAAAATTCAAGGAAAGTAATTGTCGATTAAATGTAGTGTGTGCATATGTATCTTTCGAACAAAGATACAACGTGACAAAGTAATTACAAATTGATAAAAAAAAATAGGACAATCAAAATATGCTGTTCGATTTTCAACTTTCCGCGCGGAGCTGATCGTGGAAAATTTAGCAGCGCGCTTTTATATAAGAGTCGTCTAGTATAAGTGTAAACTGATATTAGTGCCCGTCCAATTTCAACATTTTTTTGAGCATTACCTCACTGTTTTATATTGTTTCCAAAATTAATCATAAACATTATATCCATCACGGATTACCTAAACCATAGATAATGAGATAATATACACAATGACTAGCTATCAGCCAGTGACAAGTTCCGTCAATATTTTTTTTTTAAACTTGCCATATAAACTTTCATTACCATTTAGTAAAAAGCTGTTATTTTGACATTACATACAGATACTTCAATTTTATTTATTTGTTCTATGACTATGTATGTATAGATAGAATAACTTATTTCTGTTTATTCCACAGTATGTCAGATAAGACTTTAGAGGTGATTGTGGTGACACAGTCACCTCTAAAATACCATAAGTCGGGATAACGTTCCATGACGCATACATCAGCTGATTTACAATTCTGTTTACCCAGTAACTAGTAGAAATTAAGAAGTAACACGAGGTCAAGTAGTCGTAGATACAGACGATTTATTCCTATGTTTGTGACTAGACGGCTAAGTTTATGTGTTTGTTGTCTGTGCTTTTATAACTCGTAAACATGCGAGCTGGTTTTGATTCGGTTATGATCTTTATGCGGATTTATTTATCCGTTTGATATTTTTGCTGGTAGGTGTAGAAATAGTGTGGATGGAAGCTGTCAATCCACCATGTGATGGACACAATTGAAAGCTCGCTTCATCTAAGTTCTCACGGTTAGATTTTACAGAATAGATCGGTAGATTTTGGTTTTTATAGGGCTCCCGAAGGGTGCCAAATGGAACCCTATTTCTAAGCCTCCGCTGTCCGTCCGTCCATCTATCTGTCAGTCAGCTGTATCTTATGAAACGCACAGATATATAGGCACATCCACGAAGACGTGCCCCACTACGCGATTACTGTACTGTAAGCTGTACTCTAGTACGGAGAGGAGTGGAGCACGTCCTCGTGGATGGCACTATCTATAATAGGTAAACAGTTAAAATTTTGAAATATTCTTTGCAACCAGACACACGGGTGCGTTAAAACCGCGCCCAACTACCACAAGCCGTTTTAGGCGAACAAGAGTTGAAGTTGAAGTGTCACAGATTGTGTATTTCTAATTGCCGCTATAACAAAAAAGAATAAAAATTTAATAAAGTTAATAATTGAAGGGGGTCCCCATACAAGGAACGTGTTTTTTTTCGGCGTTTTTTGCTTGATCTTAATATGGTATGGAACCCTTCGTATGCCCGTACGACTCGGGCCCGTTTTCTGCTCATTTTGTCTGTTTCTTTTAAAAAATAAGTTCAGTGAGGAGCACTATGTTTGCTCAAAATTCCTAGTATTTTATATGTCGACCCTTCCAACTAATATAAATTCCTTTGTTCAAGAGAGGGTTTACCTACTACTCGTATTTTTGGGTTATATTTTATTAGCGTCCTCCACAAAATTGCGACCTTCTAGCGAAAGTAACAAAATTCAAGTTTTATTAAAATTCTAGGTCCCAACTAAACATATCTTTGTTATCGCATGCACGTGCCGACAATATCTTAAAAAGAAAAGTAAGGCGGCCCCACACTGAATGAGATTGCGCAATGTGGGAATTGTCACAGCAATTAGAATTATCAATTATCATTAGCATAGTATTCATTTCTTAGAAGCATGAGGAACAGGGTGTAAAGTTCGCTCAACCTCTATAGAAGAGGGAGGATCCTCCAACCAGATGGGTGTCGTGTCTGGCGGGCACCTGCCCAACGATTGATGTTGGGGAAGTTATACAAGGTGCAGTTTTGGATCTGCAAAACATTTTAGGAGGTAATTATGTTAGTGATTCTCGACCCGAATCAACAATAAAATGGGCAGGTATTTTTTTTACATTTTATTCTTATTTACGGAAATCGGTAAGTGTGAACTCCCGTTTTTAAAACGAGGCCAATCTGTACGTGTCCTTAAACTGCGCTTTCACACACACAGTGACATGACGCGCGATACATCGCAATGGGTGATTCTGTTTATTTGAAGAGGGTTATTAAGAGAGTTATTCTGAAAAACAATAAAATTTAAAAATCGAAAATAAAAAGTATTATTGATTATTGACTTGGTATCGTATTGTTAAATGATTATTTACGAGTGTCATAACACCCTCCTGAAATGTTTTGCAGGTTCAAAACTGCACCTTGTATATTATGCTGTTCGCGCGGTAAACTCTAATTGCGCGATGCAGGATTTGTGTGACGTCAGGTCTTTGATGCGTAGTTTGTATGAAGCGGTGTAGATGTCGCCACAATTGAATATAAGCACATACATGTTATCCAAATACATAAAGAATCATATTTCAAATCATAGTCAGCGCATTTAATAATTTTCCTTAATTTACATAGGTACTTAGCTGCCACAATCATACTAATTTAGGAATTACAATTAGGACGCAAACGTTGATACCTACCTACTACCCTTTTTCACAGACTGTATTGTGAAAACTTATAAACAGTTGTGGACTCGTTGAGATCTGCACAAAGACTGGGGTTCGATCAACTCGTGGAACACCTTATACTAAACGCTCGTTTGCTAAGCGGCCCATCGTCAGGTGACGGACGTGACGTCATGAAGTCTTTTCCAAAATAAAACGTGTCGATAACAGCAATATGGTTGAATCAGCACTCAAAAGAGGAATTATTTTCACGCAATAACATTGATGACCCATATGCTTCAATGTTTTTGGCCTGGCCTGCCAACAGTGTAGTAAATGCGCAATACTGATCCCTCATGGTGCAATGAAAATATTAGCACATAACCTAAAGGGTTAGTATTGAGGGGGTCGTGGCTAAATAATAAGAACAATTTATGGATCATCCATTACATATCGAGATCCCTCCGTGCCTCGGAAAGCACATTAAGTCGTTGGTCCCGGCTGTCATTCGTAAATCTTTGATAATGGTTACGGGTAGTCAGAAGCCCAAAAGTCTGACAACCAGTCTTACCAAGGGGCATCGTGTTACCCAGTAATTGGGCTGTGCAGGTTAGATAATCAGTCGCTCCATATAAAATACTGGTATTCAGCTGCATTCGGTTGGACTGGAAACCGACTCCATTATATTTGGGGAAAGTCTAGGCAGATTGAATCTATCAACTAAGCCTACTGCATTCTACTGTTGGACATGCCTTCCGCATCCAGTCTGTCCCAGCCACTTTCTTAAGGTCATCAGTCCACCTAGCTGGGGGGCATCGCACGCTACGCTTGCCGATACGCAGTCTCCACTCCAGAACTCGTCTGCTCTCGGGTCGACGGCGCGTTGTCCCCGGTCGATGGCGCGTTGTGTTCCACGTGCGCCTCAAAGAGATGTCAGCAGAATCGACGGGGTCCGCTAGGGCCGATGCCTGCCGGAGTTGCGAAGAAGTCCGAAAGCAACATGGCAACTGAAGGAACACGGATGGGATTTGGTCAGTAAAAGTCTGACACGCCCTCCCGCTCAGCCCAGAGCACTTCACTCCTTCTTTATTTGATAATTTTCCAAACAAAAAAAAGGACTCGTCTGCTCCTCCACTGGCCATCGGTCCTTCGAAAAACATGACCAGCCCATTGCCACTTCAGTTTGCTTACTTTGCAAGCTATGTCGGTAACTCCGGTTCTTTTCCGAATAATTTCCTTTCTGATTTTATCCTATTGATTTATAGTATTAAAAACATTTCGCAATTCGATATATTGTGCTATAATATTGTAGATATAAGAGCCGCCTAATATCGTTATCAATACTTACAGTCTCACATACATTTAAAGCTTATATTCATGAACTGTCGCGTGTCTTAATCTTGGTGGAAGATCGCTGCCTCACGGTGAATGGCGGATCTTTTATGTTTGAGCCCCTTAAGGCTGAGGTGCCCTTGTTAGGCTGAAGTTTCATACAACACGGAATAAGCATGATCACGCACGCTAGCTTATTCCTTGAGAGAGATTTATGTGTATTGATTTGTGAGGCAGTATATTGATAAATTATTTTATTTCTGTAGGTAAGGACAAACATTTTTACACATCCATCATAATTTTTAAACTAGGGTCGGCGTTTCCTGACTACTCTAAGAAGAAAACCCGAAACAAACAAAGAGGTCACAGTCTCTTTTAAAGTCCAGACAAAATCTTTGTCAGATCATATCAAGACCACGTAGATTTCTGTCTGTAATGGTCTTTAGAAGAAAGAACCACCCAGATTGAGTGGACCTGTACAGTCAGTGCACGTATTTGTCAGTAATCGTGCAGGTCAACTAAGAACAGGACCTCAATAATTTGACAAACAATACCTAAAGGATCGTAGGAGTGTAGGTCGCTTAAATTACTCAAATTGCCAGACCATTGTATTAAAACTAACTGAGATAAAATTTTAACAAAAAAAATACTCACGTGGTCCTCACATTCACAATAATTAAAATAATAAGCATTTAAACATAAAAAAAAAAATATATATATTTTTAAATGTTATTTATAAAAATATATAAAAATGTATTTAATATGTAAAAAAATTAATGAATGAAAAAAATAAATAATAATATTATATACTTCACAAACTATAAATGCATGTTATTGTGTAAATAAAGGTGGTGTATAATTGTGGAGGTAAGTAAAAATAAATAAAAAAATCCTCTCATGGAAAGAAAGCCTGTGTCCCAGCAGTGGGAACGATATAGACTGATTAGGTATATCTATCGATACAATCATATTACAAATTAAAGTCAGCTTTCGTGTCTATCTGTGTGATCGCGTTGGTATTTTAAACTACGCAACGGTTCTGATGCGGTTTTCACCACTATTTAGAGAATTTATTCCGGAAGGTTTATGTTTATACAACAGTACCTGGGCGACCGAGCTCTGCTCTGGTGAAAATAGAGAATGCTCATTTAATAGTATAGAAAAGTTCATACTAATCCATGTATAGTACCTACTTATTCCATGCTGCCATGTCATTATTCTCATGTCATTATTCATTATCTTGTTCTAAACTTTGGGCGACCGAGCTCTGCTCGGATGAATATACGAAGAAAACTAATTTTCCCAGATATAAAACCTAGTTGGCAGACTTTCGAGCTTCAGACGACTCGTAACGGCTGTCAAAGAGGCACGAATGACAGTCGGGACCAACGGCTTAACGTGCTTTCCGAGGCATGGAGGAGTCTCGGTATGTAAAGATAGTCACCCATCCACGGGCCAACCCCGGTAAGCGTAGCTTAACCTGATGGATCGACTTATGTGGCTGTTATTACTTGGTCACGATCTCTACATTCAAGTCGACCCCTAATTAGTTGCAAAAATAATAAGTAGGTAGCTAATTATTTTCATCAAGCATCTAGGTACTATTGAAGAAATGCATATCTACGCAGTTTGAAAATAAAATGCCGTGCACACGACCCTTTTTTTTCGTAAGTAAGCGTTTCTATATCAGCCAAGCGCTACAAGCAGAAATAGTCCTTATGGTGTATATATATATGCGTTTCTTCGATGGTACATCTCTGTTAGCAATCTCTGTTTTACCTACAGATAGGAAAGTTATAAAATTCTCAACTTAAACACTCCGATTCCCACTTTGCCCATTAAAAGTTTTCCAAACATAATTGGATTCGACTCCTTTCATAAAGAACGGTTCATGTGACGTTCCATTTTATATCAAAGGTAACTTTAACAACCTTTGGTAGGAAACGGAAGTTACGTCGTACTTTTGTCATGTGAGATGCGCCATTTTGTTTCTTTGATCTACGTCAATGGCAAATACGAAGAAAATACTAATTCAAAGGGGCTCATGGCTAAATAATAACAGCCTCACACGGGTCTATGTTGAGGTTGGCTTCCAGTCTAACCGGATGAAGATGAATACCAGTATTTTACATGGAAAGACTGCCCATCTGACCTACACAACCCAGTTACCGGGTAACATGATACCTCTTGATAAGTCTAGTAAAGAAAACACGTTTTAATTTATTTTATTTTTATTATTTGTTGATAAAGCGGCAATAGTAATATACAATTTGTGAAAATTTCAATTGTCTACCTATTATTATAGGTTCATGAGATGCAGCTCGCTGACTGACAGACGGATAGGCAAGAAACTCTTTATAACAAATCAAAATAGCGATGGCTGCCTGACTTTGCTAACTTCTATGGAGAAATGTTCAAACCCTTTGGTTCAACTCGACTGCTTTTAATAAACTAGGTTTCAGCTATAATTTAACATGATACCACATATGAATTACCTCCAATGTAGACGATATTGTTATCAACATTACAGCGTAAATTCGAGTCTAATTTCGGTAACATGGTAATATCGTATGCGTGTGATTAGGCCGCTGGGATCTACTATTCATGATGTTTGAAACCGATTCCCAGCTGTCGGTACGCATATTATATTGTTAACTACTTTGTTTTGATATAGGTACATTAATTTAGAGGAAGACTAGATTCATTAACTGCCGTGCCTACTGCTGAGCATGAGGATCTGGGTTTTTAGGGTTCCGTAGTAAACAAGGAACCCTTATAGTTTCGTCAGAATCAGAATCAGAATCAGAATCTTTATTTGTAAAACATAGGTATTTACTTATTGGAGTTAGGTTAACATATTTGAGCGCTATGTTTTGCCGCGAAGGCGTACAAATTTTAATTAAATAATTAAAAAAACTTAAATACTTAAAAAAGCTAAATAAAAAAAACAATAATAAAAACCGAAAATAAACTAAAAAAATATACATTAAAAATTATCATTTATAAAATCTTGAACTGTATAATAACATTTTTCTATTAATAGAGAGGTGAGAACTTTCTTAAATTTTGATATGGGCATATTTTTTATACGATCGGGTATTTTATTATAAATTTTCGAAGCCATTCCAAAAAAGCTCTTTTTCATCAAAGTGGTTCTACATTTATGTCGCTCAATTGATTTTCATATTGAGAACGCATTGGAGTTTTTTTTACATCGGAAATTTTTGTAAAAAGGTGTAAATTCATTTTAACAAACAAAGCAGTCTCGTAGATGTACATAGCTGGCAAAGTAAGTAATTTTAAAGATTTAAAATGGGGTGCACAAGATTCAGTAGTTTTTAAGCCACACAAGGATCGAATACATCGTTTTTGCACTTTAAAAACAGTATCTCTATCAGTAGATTGCCCCTATAAAATAACACCAAATCTCAGAACTGATGCAACCAATCCGTGATACGCTATTAAAAGTGTTTGTGTGTTATTTTTTTTTGACAGCTGAAATAGTGCATATGCAGATTTATTTAATTTTAGACAAATTTCTTCGATATGTGGTTTCCATGTTAGTTTACTATCAATCTTTATACCTAAAAATTTAGCCTCGTTTGTATCTTCTATTTTACACTTACCATATGCAATGTGAGCTGGAGGTTTTTCACATCTTTGATGAAAGTACATTACTCTTGTTTTGTTTAAATGAATGACTAGGTTATTGCTAGTAAGCCAGTTAATAATTTTACTTAGGCAATCATTAATATCACTCTCGTAACAGACAGGATTAGTACACTTTACAACAGCTGTGCTGTCATCGGCAAACAGTACCATATTTTGAGATATGACTTTTGGGAGATCATTGATATATTTTAAAAAAAGTAGCGGCCCTAGCACGCTACCTTGAGGTACCCCGTATTTTATAACTCTTGGTTCAGATGTGTAAATGGTTAATATATTGTTTTTTGGACAGAGTTGTGATATTTCTGAGCACTGGGTTCTGCTATCCAGGTATGACTCCAAAAGTTTCAAAATATTTCCTCTTATTCCGTAGCCATATAGTTTTTTTAGCAAAATTTTATGACTCACGTAGTCAAACGCTTTCGTCATGTCGGTGTATAGAGCACATACCGGAGTTCTTTCATTGACAGACCTCATAATATGAGAAAGGAGGTCGAACAGTGCCATATTGATATTAATATTTTTGCGAAATCCTTTTTGTTCGTTGCAAAATAACTTAAAATTTTCAAAATAATTGTAAATAGAATTGTAAATAACCCTTTCGAAAAATTTTTAAAAAATTGGAATTTTTGCTATGGGTCTATAATTTTTAACATCTGATTTATCATCTCTTTTAAATAAGGGCTTAATAATTACTTTTTTAAGACTATTAGGATAAACACCATTTGTTATGCATAAATTCATAATGTGCGTTAGTGGTGGTGCTATAATTTCTTTGGTGTATTTTACGACTTGTGTGCGTATTCCATCATAGCCTACAGTATTTGTATTTTTAAGATTATTAATTAATTTGATTAGGTCAGTGGGTAAAACTGGTTGCATATATAATGATTGTGAAGATAAGTTGTTATAAATATTTTGACTAGCCAGAGTAACGTTATTATGTATGTTATTTTCAATCACATCTACAAAAAAGTTATTAAATTCATTTGCAATCTCCTTGGGATTTGTGATTGTGAAATTATCTTTCTTTAGGGATGGTATTAGTTGTTGTGGTAGGCGATATTTAGACTTGTTAATTACTTGCCATGCAGCTTTTGATTTATTTTGAGAAGTGTTTATGAAGTGGTTATTTTGAGCTTTCTGTGTCAGTTGTATAATTTTTTTGTAAATCTTAGTATAATTTTTAAAATAAAGTTTACTTTTACAGTCAGGTTTAAATCTATACGACCAAAGTAATTTTCTTTGCTTCCTACTACAGATCTTTATACCATGAGATATCCATTTAGTTCTAGTATTCGTTTTTATCATTCATGTCCGTCTGTCTGTCTGTCTATCTGTCCGCGGTCTAGCTCCAAGACTGTTAGTACTAGAAAGTTGTAATTTGGCATGGATATATTGGATATACATGCCGACAAAATGGTAAAACAAAATTGTGAAAAAAATTTTTTTAGGGTACCTCCCCTACACGTAAAGTGGGGATGTTTTTTTTTTTCCCTTTTTGTGGGGTATCGTTGGAAAGGTCTTTTAAAAACATTGTGAGTGTGTTAAAACCATTTTTGAATTCAGAGATTCGTTTGCGAAATATTAAGCTTTAAAGTGCAAATTTTTGTTTGAGTCAAGTGTGTCCCCCCCTGCCAGCTAAATGGTTGGTTTTAGATATGTGAAAATATTCACGGCAGTAGCTTATATAACGAATTTAAAAGGAAAACTATCACAGCTGAGTAGGCTTTACAAGTTAACGAGTAATAATTGACAACTTAAATTTGCGGTTGTAAAAACATGTTCACCCATACATTCTGTATGAAAAATTTTTTTTTTAAACTACAAAATTAAGTTTGTTCTTGGGATAAATTCATCCCAACTACGGAACCCTACATTGTGCATGGTCCGACATGCACTTGGCCGGTTTTTCCATTAGGAATTTCTCAGTAGCAGCCCGGAGTCTGGATTTGTGCCCGGTTGATGGCAATAGACTCGCTTCTTAATACATGGGACTTAAACATAACTGGCGAAATATAGGTTTTGACTATTATGCCGTAATCAGACAGTCCCTTTGAAGTCGTTATAAACGGTTGTGACTGTTTCGTGCTTAGAAAATAGATTACCCTCGCTCTGTATTAGGCAAGTGACTTCTAACTAAAATTCTACATATGTACATAATACCGAATCATTTTGTAGCTTTTTGCAATACTGAGACAATGAGACGTTGACTTCTAATCTAATCGCCTTAATTAATAAATCAATACAGCAAAAACATCGACTAGCCGACAAACGATAAAATTAATACACATTGAGCTCCTAATTTTGGCCTGAAGCAAAATTCTGCTAAGTCAAATAGAATTACATAACAAAATTACGTTTGGAAAGATAACAGTAATTTTCATTTAATTAAGTCTTTCGCTTTAGATAATTCTGCAAGATTGTCGAGTACCATTAAACCCCGGCAAGATTGCCGAGTACCTATTGTTAGTGCGTTTGGCCACCGCAGAGGTCACTGGAACGTCACCGAGAAGGAAATAACGGCGCCGAAGTAGCGATATTTACATTTGCTATGGCCGCGTGTCCACCGCACGTCTGTCACCCGAGCCGAAGTTTCGAGGACCTAGTTTGGCACGACTACTAGAACTTGGCCCTAGATTGTGACGGGCCGGCCGGCAATACAGAACACGTTCGATCTTGTCAGCACACTGCCGGCTGTCCGGCTATTGTTTTGTATTATAACATAATGAACCGCCGAGTTCGGTCACGACCACCGTTACCAGCAGTGCTATTCTGTAAAAATCTCACCGTAAACGCTTATGTGAAGTGAGCTTGAAAGTGAGCTGTCAACAGTGTCAATCCCTAGTATATGATGGAATGACAGCTCACTTCAAGCTCACTTCACCTTAGCGTTAACGGTGAGATTTTAACAGAATAGCACTGCTGGACGCCATATCGGTTTGAATAATCTTATTTTTCGGTGACGTCCCGGTGACGGTGGTGGTGGACAAACGCCCTTAAGATGGTAAGATTGCCGAGTACAGATACTTAATCCCGAGAAGACTGCAATTCGTAAGGATAGCACGTTTCGTTAATGCTCCACGATTAAATCAAATGGTGCGTTGTATGCAATGAAGCGGCTTGCTATATTGAACGAGTTTACTTTTGTAATGATTATACAACTTGTAACGTTAAATGCGCAAAACCTCAGATACCCCAACTGATTTTTAATTCAATTGACCTATTTCAGAGAGAAAAAAAAAATCATTAAAAAGATTCGTATTTGCATTGAAATAAAAGCTATTATTATCCCGCGTATGCGAAAATTTAAATTGGTCGACAACAATTTGTGTTTTTTTACCTATTTTGGCGGGTTTGCGCATGTGATGGCTTGACCTATTAATAAATAGACACGGCAACGTTTTTAATGAAGATTTTTTGAAAAATGTGACCTATATTAAAAAGTGGTTCAATTGATTCTGCTCGTTATTTTAATCAAACAATTTTCAGGTTTTTGCGCATTTAACGTTACACGTTGTATGTATATAGGGAAGTATTTAACCAATCCTCTAAAATCTTATCGACCTTTTTATGATGGACAATTGTTTAAACAAGTATCTCTGCGAACAGTAGACTTCGCGAGCACAAACTTTTTTGCAACAATTAATTTACCAGTAAAGTTATAAAACGGGATATTTTGTTTTCAAAAACATGGTAAATATCCCGTTTTCGTTCGGAAATGCGTTGATTCCCGAGGAACATGAAGAAAATAGAAATACTGTACCTACGTAGTAGTAGTAGAGGTACCTACTATGTACGCAGGTACTAAGTATCGAATATTAACATAGAAATGCTACCTTTTTTAAGCCCGTCAAAAGCTTGATGCTGACAAAGTAAAAGCCAAAGTCTTTCAAAGAGAAACAACGACCAAAGACTTTGATGGGAATCAAAGATCGATTTTTACGAACAAAGAACGATTGAAGCCTGCTAAATCGAAAGTCTTTAAAGAGAAAAGATTCGAGCCTTTTCCTTTGAAAGTTCAAAGCAATAACAACATGAAATCCTCGAGGGATCAGTGAGGGTTATTCTCAAATCTCATAAAATTCAATTGTTTAACTGTCGAGATCTCGGCGTCTGATTGGGGATGAGAGGATGAACGGATAACTCGGGTGGTGCGAGTAATCCCGGCTATCCGGCACTTTTACCCACTTCACAAAGTAACCCAAAGCAATTTGAGGATTACTGGATAATTTGGGAATTATGCTTTTTTATAAGGTTTCGTATGTCATAATGAAATAACGAAACCCTTATAGGATCAATCGTGTGTGTTTGTCTGGACAGACGGACGTCTGTCACAGCCATTTTGCTCTGAATCTACTGGACTGATTAAGTTGAAATTTGGTATTCATATGAATTTTGTGTTTGACTCAAACACGGACGTGTAAAGACAATAAATTAATTTTGAATATGGGGTCACTTTTTTCTTAGTGAATTTCTGTTACCGCCTAACATCAATTAACTTAACTGAGTACCACTTTATTTGTGATTTTTTTTAATATAAAAAGGGGGTTAATTCTCCCAGAGTCCTCACACATAAGTGAAATGAAATTATTTTTTCAGTGAATAGGATATTGGAATCACTTTTACACGCCATGATTATTAAAAAAACTAGCTGCGCCCTGCGGTTTCACCCGCAGAAGTCTTGATTCCGTGGGAATATCGGGATAAAAAGTATTTTATGTGTTAATCCAGGTTATAAACTATATGTGTGCCAAATTTTATCCAAATCCGTGCAGTCGTTTTTGCGTGAAAAAGAGACAAACATACACACGCACTCACAAACTTTGGCCTTTATAATATCATATATAAGTGTGATACGCTCGATGGAGTCGACTTTGCTGCCTCGTTGGTCTAGTGGTCGCAAGCGCTACTGCTGAGCATGAGATCCTGCGTTCGATTCCCAGTTCAGGCAAAGTGTTATAGAATTTTTCCATCAGGAACTATTCAGTAGCAGATCGGAGTCTAGATTTGTGCCTGGTTGATGGCAATAGGCTCGCCCTATAACATGGGACTTAAACGTAACTGAAAAAATGTAGGTGTACAATAGGTACCATCAAGGTAACGCATATCTAACCAATTTGAAAACAAAATCCCGTGCACACAACCCTTTCTTTTTAACCGACTTCCAAAAGGAGGAGGTTCTTAATTCAACTGTATGTTTTTTTTTTGTATGTTTGTAACGCGATTACTCCGCCAATTATGAATTGATTTTAATGATTCCTTTTTTGTTTGGTAGGTCATACTTCAGAGGTGGTCACATATAATTTTTTATAACTTTGCTTCGGTAGTTTTTAAGTTAGCTTCAATAATACGTATTTTTTCCCACTTAGTATGTGGATGATATGATAACTTCCGGTCACTGTTATTTACATAGCTAGTGGTATTCGAATTTGTGTGGGGTAGGTACCACAACACCAAAAAGTGAAAAATAAAAACTTTTTACAAAAAAAAAAAAACCGTATTAAAAAAAAAAACACTACATAGTTAAAAATCACTTTAATTTCGGAAGTCGGTGACAAAGAACGAAAATTCAAAACCAAAGACACCGACTTCCGAAATTAAAGTTATTTTTCACTTTGTAGTGTTTTTTTTGGAAGTCGCCTAGTCGGTTGATTTTTTGTAGGTAAGCGTGACTATAGCGGCCGAGCGCTGCAAGCAAGAATAGTCCTTACAGTGTACAGATATGCGTTTCTTCGATAGTACACCTTTAGCTTATCCGTCGGTGTGATGATGACGATGGATGGCTTATGTGAAAGATGATATATTATGGCTAGAAAGGGGGTGAGTATCCAGATGATGACTAATGGAGAAGTATGAAGAAATTACCTAACCCTTTGGGAATTACAAGCGTCATGATGTTATGTTATGAGTCGACATTTCCTATCTGAACACCCCCTTTTTTTAGGGTGGGAAATTATCATATAACTTCTTCCGCTCTGGGCGGAGCGGGAGGGTGTTAGACTCTTACTGACTAAAACCCACCCGTGTTCCTTCAGTTGCCATGTTGCCAGGGCCACGGTATCCCTTTCGGACTTTCCCGTGTATCCGGTAGGCATCGGCCCGAGCGGACCCCGTCAGTTCTGCTGACATCTCTTTGAGGCGCGCGTGGAACACAACGCGCCGTCAACCCGGGCTTGTTCCTTATCGGACGGCGAGCTACCCATTGCTCACCGTCCCCCTAAAAATAAATGGCGAAACAGTTTCATAATAAAATTGTTAGCTAAAACTACGAACTTGGACATCTGCGAGTCTTTGTCCAAATATAATAGGTAAGTTTTTATCAGAATTAATAGTACCTCTACGTTACGTATATTCAATAGTATCTCTGAATATTATTTTCTTAATTTTTTAAATGTATTTTATAAAAAAATATTGTATTTTCCAACTTTTACCTAGTATTAATGTTATAACTTTGTTGGATTTGTTGTTAACTTTATTGTGCATGCTGTGGTCTCCCAAAGGAGTACAACTACTTAATACTCTATGTTACCCTTTAATTATATTTATGTGTCAAGTATTGTTTACATCTTATTGCGGCTTATTGGCTTATATTAAGTTCTGTTCACCTTTAGTTTTTCTTTTTTACTTCTTTTTGAGTATAATTCTCGATATTTTTGGTTGGTTACATTACATTGGCGTGTGCTAGCTGACATAAATTATGGCTAATAATTTGTAATTTAAATTGTGTTTTGTGTTGCGTAATGTAAATTATTTTGCATACTATTGTATATAATCAATTTTATTTATTTTTCTAACTGAACAAACAGCTGTGCTGCTGGGGAGTTTGTTGCGCCACTTCTTCTTCCCAGCTAAAGCACTAGGAAGTGGTGAAGGGCGGGCGTTTTGGTAGACTGTCTTATGTAATTTTGACGTTCGAAAAGTGCTGATTCTCAGCCTAGTTTGAATAAATTAAATTAGCATCTTTTGTTGGAGTTTCTAAATAAATAATCCCCTGAAAGTTCCTGAATAACTCAACCGGCAAATAATTTTAGACAAGTTTTTAGTGTTGTGCTGATAGACAGAGGTCGGTGGAACGGGTTCTTGCGTAACACACTTGCAATGGCAATGCCTTTCAGTTTGACAGTTCAACAATGAAAGAAAGAAAGAAAAATAAGTTTATTTGTCACAGAAAAACGTGCATAATAAAAGATAATTACTCGAGTAGAACAATAAAATAAAACACAATAGATTTAAATAATAATAATCACGAGTAAAAACAGAAATAGTCGGCAGCTGCACGTCATGACTGCGACAAGAAGGCTTCCACTCAGCATGATGCTGTGCTATGGGGACCTATAGCACAGCGCTGATTGTCAGTGGTTTTCATTGCGTTTTGCATTTGGATTTCTATGTAGAGATAAAATCTGCCCAGCCTTTTCCCAACTATATTGGGGTCGGCTTCCAGTCTAACCGGATGCAGCTAAATACCAGTATTTTACATGGAACGACTGCCTATCTGTGCCTCCACAACCCAGTAACTGGGTAATACGATACCCCTTGGCAAGACTGGTTGTCAGACTTTCGGGCTTCTGTCGACCCGTAACGACTGTCAAAGATCCGCGAATGACAGCCGGGGCCAACGGCTTAACGTGCTTTCCGAGGCACGGAGGAGTCTCGGTATGTAAAGACGGTCACCCATCCACAGATCAACCCCGGCACGCGACCCGTGCGGCTGTTATTACTTAGCCACGAGCTCCTTTTTTTGTCACTATTACGATTCTTACGTAGAGATATTAGGGAAAAAGCAATGATTCCAAATGCCATGATAAACCGCGACAAACACAGCTATTATTGTTTAGTACGAGTATAATTATATTTGTTACATTATGTAACACAGCGTGTTTGTAATAAACCCTCTCTCAGAGTCTCAGGACCGGTTATGTTCTAGTTTTCATTAACCCCAACACTAGACGATTTTACCCTAAAATTTAGGCAGAAGTGTCATATTTCACATGTTATACCGAGTGAAAATACCCGGTTATACCCGGGTCTAAGCAACTATCGGGATTACCCGCCTCGTCTGTTACGGTTAATGGCGCTTAAGCCTTAATTTATTAAGGATTAGTGCGGTTACACTGATTATGTTACATGAGGGGATTAGGGCTCGAATTAATAAAGGAATATTCATGAAGAAATAACTAGTTTGAAGGAAATTGTTGTAAATACAGACTAGATTACTTCAAATCAAGACCAGTCATGACGTGCCAGCAGCTGCCGCATATTTCTGTTTTGTGCTCGTGATTATACAGTGTGATTTTTCATAATGTGCATATATCGAAATGAGGGAATCTATGCTTAATTTTAACGACAGAAAAAATATTTAAAAAATCTAAATAATTTTTTAAACCTTATAAAGAAAAAAAAATGTTAAAAAAACTGTGTAACTTTTAAACTAAATCATCTATCGCGATGAAACAAACTCCATAATGATTGGAAATAATTAGGCGACCACATAAAAGGAAAATTGAGGAAAAAACTACTCTCAATTGAAAATAAACATGTTTTTTAGCAAAAATCTGTACTTTTTTCATCAATTTACACAACAATTGTAAAATTTATAAATAAGATGCCAAAGAGAAAAAAAAAATACTAAAAAATTCAAAAATATTTTTTTTTTTCGTCGATAAAATTAAGCATAATCATTTCGATATGTGCACATTATGAAGACTGTATTTAAATTTATTGTTTTATTTTATTGTTTTGTTCTTTTATGCACGTGTTTCTGAGACAAATAAACTTATTTTTCTTTCTTTCTTTCTGAATGGTTTGTATTATTAAAAGTGTGAATAAGGTTAAATCACATGTATTAATCTGCCTAGACTTTCCCCAACTATGCTGAGGTCGGATTCCGGTCTTACCGGATGCAGCTGAATACCAGTATTTTACAATGTAAAATACTGGTACATGAAGCAACTATACCTGACTTCCACAACCCAGTTACTGGGTAACACGATACCCCTTGGCAAGAGTATTGTAAGACTTTTGAGCTTCTGACAACCCGTAACCTGTCAAAGATCTACGCATAACAGCCGGGACCAACGGCTTAACGTACTTTCGGAGGCACGGAGGGGTTTGGATATGTAATGATTGGTCATCCATCCATGAACCGACCGTGGCAAGCGTAGCTTAACCTTTGAGCGACCCGAGCGGCTGTTATTATAACCACAAGCCCCTCATTCCTAACCCACCAATAGCTTATTAATTTAATGTTGCCAAAAATAGTCTTTGCAAACCAGGGCAATCAATACCCCCAGCCTAACTCTTACCATTAATTTTACTCAAGCCAAAATCCTAAACCCACACAGTTTTAGCGTCATTATCGCAGTAGTCCAGACAGCCTATAAAAACCCCGCCTACATTGGACGCGACGAAAACAAATGAATATCACGTAAGCGCAGACAGTGGTCAACAGACGTTGACCGACATTTATGAAGCTTTGAGTTCAGGCAGGGTGCAAAATAATCACTTTTGTGATTATATTGAGCGATGTATTGACAAGTTAGTTACAAGTTGACACAGCTGGAAATCTAGTTATAACATATAAACATCATACATGTGATCCCGAAGGGTTGAACAGAGGTTTATCTATTAAATAACAACCACAAATTGAGCACCTACAAATTGCTTCCACCGCCTACAAACAGTGCAAGTTAACTAAGTATTCTGCATATCAAAGTTGGCAGCACTCGCGATGCTACTGGGAAATTGTCGAGAGATTCAGTTCAATACCGCTGTCGTTTGGTTTCTGCGAAATTAATGTTGAGTGAAGTTTGTTGTTGATGATACAATTATTGCTTTCACATAGCATAACATCACGCCTGTATCCCTGAGGGGTTTTGACAGAGGTTTATCTATTGTACACCCACATTTTGCCAGTTATGTTTAAGTCCCATGTAATACGGGACGAGCCTATTGCCATCAACGGGGTGCAAATCCAGACCCCGGGATGCTACTGAGAAATCCCTGACGGAAAAACCCAAAACAGTACGGTACGGCAGCATTATAGTATTTTAAAATTATTATTATTAAATTAATGAGAATAGATCATATCGTGTGTCCAACATATGATTTCTCTTAACATTAAGATTTTTATTAACCCCCGACGCAAAAATAGGGGTAGCTCTTAAACGGTTAGGATAGGTACGCCAGATGTACAAATCGGGGATGTTGCGAATGCAGATTTTTTAAGCGGAATACATACTTACTTACTACAATTTTTTTAATAACGGATTTCTGGTGCCTCACATCCGCGGATGCGGATTTCAAGTTTTTTTTAAAGGATCCGTCAAATTGGTAAGGCAAAATTCTAATTTTCTTACGTTTTTTGCGAATTGCATCAGCGCTGTTACGTTGTTTGTTGATCATAATTCAATTCGCGGCAATTATATCTGTAATAAAATAATTCCTCAATTATAATCATTTCAATATCTCTCATAATTTTATGTGTTTGATGGATATAAGACTATTTCGTAAAAATGTGACGATTTAGAACGCTGTTGATGATTTAAATGATTTTTATTTCTATTTTGTTGATTATGATTTTACTTATATTCACCCTTTTCGAGCCAAATCTGCACCCGCATGACCTCCGCATTAATTAATGCGGATGCGGAGGTCTAAATAAATGCGGAAGCTCCGCAATTGCGGATACGGATGCGAATATCCGCAACATCCGTGGTACAAGATGTACTTAAATAAGTAGGTATTGCCAGTCTAGAATGGAGGATGTTCTAATGGACACTCCTTTTGTAACTAACACAAATAACATTTAATTATGGTAAAATTTAACTAGAACTAAATTACCTTAAAATTTAATTCCACCCCGATTGAAATGTAAGTCTTGTTTCAGATAGCGAAATTTTTTATGTCCTCGACCGCGCTACAGCTGTTGTTTCGTAATTATGATAAACAAACGTTAGTCAGACCGACAGACCTTTGGGACAAGTACGAACGCACGGAGTAACGTTACGTAAATTCCAATTATTTTAACATATGAAATACTCTCTCGCACAATATATTGACTCAAGGCTCGTGCAGACCAGCGCGACACGCGACGCGACACAAAGACACCGCTCGTCGCGCGACGAGCGGTGCGCCTTTAGTTTTAAGTAAACCTACTACAAGATACAACCTTATACCTTTTTTTTAACTGGGACCTCTCGCAGTTTTGACCACTAAGGTCTTGGCTGCTTAACCGGACTTTCCTGTGGGTGCCTTAAGCTACTACACTTAGAGCCTCCAGCCAGGAGCAATTAAACTATTCTAAATTAAAATTAAGCGAGTGCTCGCTAAGGGCACCCCCTGTGGGGTACGAGCCTCGGCTTAGGGCATCGCTGGCGAGAGGACAGCAAGAAGGGACAGGCTGGATCAAACTTAAGATTTTCATCATAATTATTATGCGGGGTATTTAAAGCTACGTGCTTAGCTGCAACAACTGCTGGCACCTCACTATCGAGCAAAGGTCGGGGGGGGCTTGATTCCATTGCATGAGTTTAATAAATAGCCCTCCGTATTCCATGGACAAATATCGTTTATTCATCTATCGATTCCATTTGAGAAAACAAAAACAAAATGTAATGTATTTCTCGCCGCGAAGTCGTGCAAAATAGTCTGGCCACGCTAAATCTACAATTGAATAAATGGGCAACCCCAAAAATTCTTATTATTATATGGTATACTTTTACATCAGTCAATTAGGTATGTCAGTTTCGGGGTTGTAAGTAGATCTAATAATTTTGATATTTTGCCTTTTGATTTTTGCATAATTTGTTTTTTGATTATGTGTAATAAACTATGTTGCACATATGCTCTACCTCCAACGATGACAAAACTATCAAATCCACACTGCGTCGTGCTAAACTGACTATTCTTTACCAGGAATAAATAAAAAAATAAACAAAATAACCTATCAAAAACAAAAAGACAAACAAAGTATCAAATTCTTTTTTCGTAGGACAGGATGGTGTTGCCATCTATAGATTTTCAAATTCCACCGTTTAGCCGTTAGCGTGGCCAGACTCTATAAGCTGATCAATTTTATAATTATGTGGGTGTACTGGTCGACAACTAGGTTATCCGGCTCAATATCTACGTCCGGTACATCCGGGCCTATTGTCTGCTGGCAGGGTGTGATAGCTGATAAGATTCACATTAGCGATAGTACCTACAGTAATTTGAAGTAATTATAACATGTGTATACTTGTATAAAAATATCACAGTGTATCTTTCTTTAAGTTCTGACCAAACTGAAGTGAATTCCGTGGGATATAGGTACGGGACAAAATTCGCTCGCGCCGATTGTGTCAACTAACTTGTGTTCAAATTGGTACGAACAGTCGCGTGACGTCCTATGTGATTAGAATAATCGACAGGGATAGGTGCGTCCCGCATCCCGCGCTGGATCCGCCTCAGTGGCCACAGCTTAACTGCGGTTTATCGCCCATTCATTTGACAGGACTTGAAAAATGTAAAAAATAATGACAGCCTAAATTATGTCCCAAAACGCAGTGTGGTGGTTTGGGTCATAAGCTCCACCGCCTGCGCCCAAGGAATGCCACAACGATTGCTCTGCAAAAACGCAAGCGTTGACCTACTGTTAGGTTATACTGTGGCATCAGTGGCATGCTGTTATTTATGTAGACTGTGGCAGTGGCAGTATGGCTTGATATCATGTAAACATCCTGATGTAATTAGGCGGTTTAAAAAATATCAAATAAAAAATTATAATTGAAATTCGATGTATTATAAAATAAAATAGAAATGGTACAGCTTCCAACACCCACAACAGAATGAATACACACGTTGAGCCTAATGCAAATACAGACCAATTTTCCTAACAATGGTAAATTACTAAATGTTTGCTAAATGTAAATGCTCTACATAAATGATGAAAGGATTTGCAGTACGAAGGCAAATATATATCGACGGTATTAAGTTCACAATAGGAGTTAGAAATCAGGCATGATTAATGAAAATAGGATGGGTTTCACAAATGTACTTATCTAAATTCTGATAAGGTACCATTCCGTAGCCGAATGCAGACGGCAACTGCAGACGACGTGTCACCGCGACACGACTGGTTTCTATGAATTTCTATGGAATATCTTCCGTAGTTAGCGACACGTCGCCTTCACATAAGTACATAAGAATACATAGAAACCACAGTCGTGTCGCAGCGACGCTTTGCCTGCAGTTGCCGCCTGCGGTCGGCTGCGGAATTGTACCTTTATTATTACTGTTAGCCTGCATCATCCTACTGCTGAGCATAAGCCTTTCCCTTGACTTCCAGCTCTTTCGATTCAGGGCTAATGTGGACCACCTGTCGTTTGTTTTCTTCAGCTCGTCCCGCCATCTTTTACGGGGTCTGCCTCGACGCTTTCTGAGAGTGTCAGGGCTCCCAGAGGATTATTTTGGCCCAAAGGTAGACTTGGCAAGCCCAATCCCACTTCAGCTTAGCGGCTTTTTAAACAACTGGTTTAAAAAGCCACTATGCTGAAGTGACATAGTCAGAAAGCGTCTAGGAGAGCAGTAGTCGCCCAGTGGTAACAGCCCCGACTTAAGAGTTGTAGGTTGTGGGTTCGAACACAGATAGGCGCTTTACTTTGTGTTAATAATTTCATAAACATTGCTCTTAAAACGGTGAAGGAAAACACCGTGATGAAACCGACAAATATTAGAACCAAAAATTTGAAGACGTGTGACATCTACCAACGCGTACTGGGCCCGCGTGGTAGATTACAGCCCACTCTTTCTCACAGAGAGGCCTGTGTCCCAGCAGTGGGAACATTATAGGCTGATATGGGGTTGCGAATATATAGTCTGTCTATTGGATACTGCTATTTAAATTCTATCTCCTATCTAAATTCAGAATAAGAAAACCATATTTCATTTAGCTGTAGTTTCTACAATAATGGGTAAAAGCGTCGAGTTTATGTTTCTAAAGCCCTTGAAATTCCACTGACCCTGTAAAGACACTCTTGTAAATAAACAAATAGCTGACGACGTTTATTCTTTCATTTTCATAGAGAACGCAGTACAAACGTTGTTTACGTGGCATTATTAACAATTCTCTAACAAAATGGAGAGCGTAATAATTATTCTAAACACGCAACGAAACAGACACCTCGCTGCAAAACGATATCTTTTCACTGAATTTCATCTAAAACAACAACGCGATACTAAACCTTATTTCAAAGTGCACAAAGTTCAAATTACAACGCTCAAAAGATCTATTTACATTTGATTTTCAGCACTCGTTTCGCCAAAGGCGCCAAGGGAAAATTTAAACAATAACAACAGTGTTGCTCAACAATAAAGGTTGTTATTGCTTGTAAACGAAGTTAGTTGTTTATATAGTGGCGAATTTGTTAGATATTAGCAAATAAGTATTTTTACCTAACCGTGACGGGAGCTGAACGAAGAGTGATGTTTTGACAATCGTCACTTATTGTTTTCTGGATCTATTCTGAAAAATCTCACCGTGATAACTTAGGTGAAGTGAGGTTGAAGTGAGGTGTCAATACGTATCACTTGGAATGACAACTCACTTCACCTAAGATTTCACGTTGAGATTTTTATAGAATATATGCCTGCGCAGACTGGCGGACGGTACCGCAGAGGGTTTTAAATAATCAATTGATTTTAGTACTTATCTAATAGAAATAAGGTATATATTTCAATACTCGGTAATTGACCTTGGAGCATCGAAGAGCACGTTGGAGGATACCGCGGCGGAAGGCGGCGGTATGCGCCAGTATGCGCCGGTATGCGCCGGTATGCGCCGGTATGCGCCGGTATGCGCCGGTATGCGCCGGTATGCGCCGGTATGCACTGTAAGTCTGCCACACTAAAAAGCAACTTTTCGACTACATAGTCGCTAGTGGAATAATCAAATCTCGGCGAGCGGTGGCAACTCGGCGGATGCCGCGGCATACCAGCGGATGCTCCGGTAAGCTGGCGGACGCTCGCGGTATCGTAGAGGATTTTTCTTGTCAGTGTGCGCTGGCGGATAGCGGAATTCTCCTCGATGCTCTCCCCTGCCGTCCGCCGACCGACAGATATCGAGTAGGACATAGTTAGCACAAGCAGTTTTGAAAATTAAGGCTAAGACGAAGCAGAAGTTACTCTCCTCTATAAAATAAAAATCTCAAAATAATTTATCTAATCTAGGAATTGAAGATCTGGTAATTTGCCTTAATTTCACACTTGCTTTCAAGGGCGAAATTATTTGATCATCAAAACCTACTAAGTACGTCAATTTGCCGCGTTATATCTAGCCATTGTGCGCTTTTACAATTTCTAACGTCACGACATTATCGTGAACGTCGACGATGACGTCCATAAAATGTATGAAATATGTGCACTTGATAACGTTATCGAAAGCGTCTGCATACATTTTCATACATTTTACTACCTTGTGTTATCGTGACGCCGTGGACATCAACGATTGTAGCGTCACGTTAGAAATCTTAAAAGCGTTTTTTTTTCATATAATTCTCAGAAACTTCCAGTTGTGATTTTAATAAACAGACAATTTAAGTTTTTCACAGACACTTTCGCATTTATATTATCGGTTAGGATTATGACTAATTACCCTGATTTAACACCGAAAAGAAGATTTAACAAAAAAACCTAATAATTATGTAATCCACAGCTATAGCACAGCTTTTGTACTTTCCTACTTACAATCGAAAATAAAGAAGCAAGTTATTTTCTGCTTCCTTTTCCTGCCATTTTACCGGTTTCTTCCGAGACAACCGTAAACATGACTTTTAAGATCGCTCAGCACGCGACAATGTTGTTTCGTCCACAATGAAGTTTGTGCTTCTAGGTACATACAGGGTGGTAGGGACATCGACACGAAAACTGTTACCATGAATTCAGTACATGATTACATATATGAAAATAACCGACGAAAAATGTCAACGAAGGGGGGTTTAGAATCATGTACGGTAACAGTTTTCGCGTCGATGTCCCTGCCACCCTGTATAATACGAAGTAACATACATTGCTATGGTCACGTAGACAACGATACATACATATTATTGTCACATAGGGGAACGTCATTACGTCATTCGCGAGGTTTTCAGCGCTGAATTAACCTTAGGTTCGTCCGAAGTTACAGCATTTTACTGAGCAATTACCTATTCTTGCACAGATGCGACGCACATCTTAATTGTTCTTGTTATTGTTGTTTGCTTGTTACAATTTTTTTTATTTTTCCACTCTGCAATCGGCGTTTTTTATTTCACGTATATTATCCATGCACCCACATTATTTGCTTCTATTGGGTACCTTTACAATGCTTGTAAATATGTGAACACCATGCATCCATCACATAATTATTTTTTCTGTCATTGCTTAATTTTTAATTATTTTGACCAATTGTGGTATATAGTAATCTCATTCCAGGTGCATCGTCTTCACATATAAATATATAATTAATGTATACAATTTTTTTAAACATTTTAAAAGAGTAACGGTGGAGTTTCTTGCCCATTCTTTTCCATACGAAAACTACCTTTTGGTAGGGGCGACTAGAATCAATTCTATATTTTTGTAAATTTTGACTTCACAAGTGCCTTTTGTGTGCCTAATAGAATTAAATTATTTGACTTTGTAATATAGAAATCTCGATGTTTTTTCAAGTCGTAAAAAACGTGCAAAGCAGAAGCGGGTCGCTAGTTAAACATAAATGTCTCATATATATTCTACTTTAGAAATAAAATATTCTGAATTGCTTGCGTCCAGCTGGACTGCGCGTCTGGTGTCCTTGCTACTGACCTGACGTGCATCTGTTTTTCTCACGATAAAAGTCAGTCATTTTTTATTTTTTATTAACAAAACTTGCAAGAGTTTTTTTATAAGAGAAAACTCTGCAATGCAGGTCAGAGAATAGTTTTAATGGGCAGATATTTAAAGATAGGAAAAGAGTACTGTTCCTCATGCTTTTATACACTACTCTACTGCGCCATAGCATGGTCAGGGTTCTGTTTTTCATGCATACCTAAGTATTTGAGATTCTTTATATTAAGACATTATGATTTTTTCTTTACCAACGTACAAGATTAGCTTTTAACAGTTAAGATTGATATGTATCCTTAAGCATAAGCGTAATGAGCGTATAACGTTCCCACTGCTGGGACACAGGCCTCCTCTCTATGAGAGACAGTGGGCTGTAATCTACCACGCGAGCCCAGTGTGGGTTGGTAGATGTAACATGTCTTCGATTTTTTGCTTCTAGGACATGCCGGTTTCCTCACGATGTTTTCCTACACCGTTTTGAGAGCAGCAGTTATGAAATAAATTTCACAAAGTAATGCACCTACATGGGTTCGAACCCACGACCTACAACTCGTAAGTCGAGGCCGTTACCTCTGGGCTACCACTGCTCATGTATCCTTGCGCACTATGTAATAGAAATAAAACGTGTGCGGTCGAGGGACCCCCGTCATGAACGAAGTTCTTTCTCACGTATGATTTAAAATAAAAACAAAATTTTTGCAGCCGCCATCTTGGATTTACATTTGGACCGCACTATTGTCTATAGCACCCTCGAAAACTATTAAAACGACACCCATGACAAAAAAAAATGAAAATTTTCGCAGCCGCCATCTTGGATTTTCATTTGGACCTCACTATCCGCTTTTGCACCCTCGAAAACAAAGAAAACGATATCCATTATGAAAAATTTGAAAATTTTCGCGTTCCGCGTTCATGAACTTCATTCCAAAAACACAGTACTGCCCATGTTTGAAAACACAACCTCATTAATGCCAATTTAATAAATATATCAGTAGATTCAATACACACAATTCTACCGTAGGCCGTAATCCAAGCCCATCTAACAATAGTTCAGTACGGTCAATATACCAGACATCAATATTTATCTACCCGCGAAAACAAACAGAATCCGTTTAGTCAAGAAATATTATCTTTATTACACTGGCTCCACACAATGGTTCCAACTTTGGCCCCAATACTACCCGTTCGAAGTCTGGGGGAAAGAACATAAAGTTTGTATCAATGATATTTTGTCGATCAACACGTTGGACGAGTGGCGTTTGGGCCAATGTTGAGACCAACGTCTGGAGTCGGTGTTACAACAAATGTATAGCTTTCTCGATAGTATTGGGTAATATCTCGCTATTTCGAAGATATTGAAATGTATTGCGATTGTATATTTGGTGTTCAGAATCTATTTATTATTAGGGATCGTTTTTGGGTTAAGTTTACGGAAAATATTAGTATTTTCTTTCTCTTTTCTTAGTAATTTTAGAGTTTGGTTTGTATTCGTGGAATTCACACATAACATAACTTCACGGCTGTATTGCAAAGGTGTACCTGTAGCACACCCACATTTCGCCAGTTTTATTTAAGTCCCATATAATAGGGGGCGAACCTATTGCCATCAACAGGGTAGATATCCAGACTCCGGGCTGCTACTAAGAAATTCCAGATGGAAAACCCCAATAACACTTTACCCGATCCGGCAATGGAAGCCAGGACCTCATCGAATCCTCTCGTGGAATTTATTGGGGGAAAAATAGGATCTTTTATATATTCATTCGGGCTGTTTTCTAAGACTTATAGTCACATAATTTTGGGTTAAGACCATCTGGGATTTGAATCGTACAGGCTCAGTGTACGTGTACCTTTTTTTTTTTGGGTGGGAATTTGTCAAATAACTTCTCCCGCTCTGGGTGGAGCAGGAAGGCGTGTCAGACTCTCACTGACTAAAACCCACCCGTGTTCCTTCAGTTGCCATGTTGCCGGGGGCCACGATATCCCTTTCGGACTTCTTCGCAACCCCGGCTGGCATCGGCGCTAGCAGACCCCGTCTGTTCTGCTGACATCTCTTTGAGGCGCGCGTGGAACACAATGCGCCGTCGACCCGGGCCTGGTCCTTATCAGACGGCGAGCTACCCATTGTTCACCGTCCGCAAACCCGTGCCTACGGTGGCCAGGAATCGTGTACCTAAGAGCATATTTCAAAACTGATAAAACGTCGTTGTTGTATAAACACAAGGACAGGCCTTTGCAGCCCTGTCCACACGTTGTGTTGGATATTTGTGGCATAAGAGGCCCGAACGCGAGACGTAATTCGAACAATTTTTGAATTGAAAATGCACCAACTATCCTTTAGCGTTTTGGTTAAATTATTGTGCTATATAATTAAAAATGAAATGCTGTTCGTTGGTAAGAGCATCACTTTAGAATAGCTGGACCAATTTGGCTATTTCTTGTTTTGAAATGTTCGTAATAGACCGAATCAGGTTCTTACTTACGGAAAGAGAAAAGTTGCCTGGAAAATTCTAGCAATGGAATTTTGTATCAATTATTGAAATTTGGCACCATAACGTTTGTTGCGTCAGCTAGTACATGAATAAAATCATAAAATAAGTCAATTTATTGTGCGAATGAGTATTTTGAATCTCCCAAAGATTTCTTAGAACAGCGGTGACCGCTACATAACGGCCATTTCGTGACGGCTGTTATGAAAATGATGGCAGCGGGGTTTAAACACCAAATTACTTTTATATAAATAACGTTTCAGTGACCTCATTCGACGGTAAATTAAATAGACGCTATGTGGCAGCGAACCTGTAGCTAAACTAACTTTTGTTTAACAAATTGCAAACCAACAGCTGTAGCACGGTCGAGAACATAAAACCTGTTACTATCTGAAACAGGACTTACATTTCAATCCACCCCTCAAATAAATCACCCATTATGTATACTACACGTCAATAAATACACATTTACCTAACCTTTAATGGCAGTAACTCTGAAGAAACGATCGCTCCAATAGAAGTCGTTTAGTTCAGTTTACCGATGTGTTGAACGTTTCCAAAGGCTTTCAATGACTTCCGCGGAATTGGTTGTTATGAGAATTTAATGCTTAGCTTAGTTTAGCTTTATGTGCTTGTATTGAAGTTAATTATACGGCAACATTATCTATACTAATATTTTAAAAGAGGTTACATTTTTAAGTTTGTATGTAGGGGATAATCTCCGTAACTACCCGTCACATTTGAAAAATAATTTTTGCATTGGATAGCCCAATTCTTGGGGAAGGTTTATAGGCTCGCGGATGAAATTGCGGATTGAAGCTACAGATAGTATATTATACGAGCAATGGTGGCCCAGTGGTAGTAGCCGCGGCTTACGAGTTGTAGGTCGTAGGTTCGAACCCTGACAGGCGCTTTACTTTGTAAATTATTTCATTACCACTGCTTTCAAAACGGTGAAGGAAAACATCGTGTAGAAATCCTCCAGTAGTGTGCTTAGAGGATTCAAGGCTAGGCAGAACCAAAGTGGACTCAAACTGTCACCCTGGAATATACCTCGCTCGATCCTTATCGGTTCGCTATTCCTCAGGATATGTCGACACCCTGGATAGCGAAGCACCGTCCTCCATTGCCCCATACATGACATCAGGAAGGTGCGTAGAGTTGCATCTACTTTATACAACTCCAGCACCCTCATGAGCCATGTATGTGGCACCGAGTCGTAGGCCTTCTTATAATCTATCCAACATGTCGACAGATCCCTTCGGGAACGACGAACCTGCTGGCTAATGGCCATATCGATGAGGAGTAGCTCCTTAGTACCGCGGGACCCGGTCCTACATCCATTTTGAGAGGCAGACATGATGGAGTTGGTGTCTATATGTTTGTTAATTTTAGCTCTCAAAATGGATGTAAAAACTTTATAGACCGTTGGTAGACAAGTGATCGGTCTATAATTTTTGGGTTCCGCAGTACTACCTGATTTATGGAGCAGGTGGGTTATTCCTGTCGTTAAGAACTGGGGCAGCGACCCTGACTCTAAAGCTGACTGGAACTGGGATGCCAAACGGGCGTGCGACCTTTGGAACCATTTTATCCAAAAATTGTGCAGCCCGTCCGGCCCTGGTGATTTCCAGTTAGGTAACGGACGGACTGCACGAGCTACATCTTGGGGGCTGATGGTGAGTGCCCCCATTTCCGGTATTTGTTCGCACGCTCGTTCGATCTTCCTAGTCCAGTCTCCTTCGGTGTGATTGACAGGCGCCGACCATATGCTTCGCCAGAACTTACACATGGCGTCATCATCCGGTAGGCGCGTGTCAATCACACTTTTGTCCGGTCGCTCCCAAGCCCTGTAAACCCACCTTTCATCGCTCTGGAATGTGCGATTTTGAGTGTACCGCTCCACTCTCCGCCTGTACCGTCGAATGCGATTTGCCCATGCACAGATCTTCTGCTTCAGGAAGTCGATACGCTCTGTGACGCGGGTCAAATAATCTCGAGAGCTAATTTCAGTTCCCGAGAACGCCCGCTTCACAAAGCGCATCACTCTAGGGCGAGTATTGCCCTCCCTGAAGCAGATTAGCTTGCCGATGAGTACTCTAGCCTCACCGATACGACGCTCAATCCTGCACTGCCAAGCTGGTATAGCTGGTTTTGGTCGTGGAGCTCTGTCACTGTTGGCAAATTTAACTTGAGCTACACGACATGCTGCCACAGCTGCACAGTACAAGATCGAGTGGGTATCGGCGAGGTCTTTGCTGCCGTCAAAACAGTTTGACAGAAGCGAGTCTAGAGTACACACCAGCGCCTTGTTTTTCTTGTGCATGGGCAAACGAGGTAATTGTGGTCTAAGTCCAGGCGGAATAGAACGGTACTCCCGAAAAGCATCCTCCAGAGCGCTCCTCAATCGTGCATTGCATTGGGAACTCACGGATATAACCCCATCATCATCCTCTTCACCAACGCGGTCGGGTCGCGGTGAAGAACTGGGTAAATTTTGCAATTGCACCGCGACCAGTGGCGAAGTAGGTGTAATATGGTTATTCCGTGATTCGAGGCGTAGTCGATCAAGTACGGCGTCATCCAGCATATGGTTACGCTGGATGACCCGCACCTGATCCGACAGTCGTTGCGCCGACACGTTGATAGCTGGTTCAAGCACCTGAAACAGAGAGAGCATCCGACCACGGTACGCAGTCAGGTTAGTTCCCCCCTCTGTAGCCCCAAAGTATGCGCGCATGACATTTTCATTGACAGTTTGTGTCCACTTCATGCGCTGCACACTTCCACCGGGAGCGGGGACCCTATCAGAGGCCGGTGGGCCTCGGAGTCCTAAGCTGGCCGGTGGTCGGCCTCTTCCGCGCCGACGTACTGGTGGTGGTGTCGTTGGCGGCGAGAAGTATTCGTCGCTCGAGCTCGACGCAACTGCAGCGGCCGGTATCACTGGACTCACGTCTGGAGCAGGATCCGGCAACTGCGAGGCGGAGCTGAGCGACGAACCCGAAGATGTTGGGTGTGTGTTGATCAGTTTTTGTGCCCGACTTCGTGTCAGCATTTCGTTGGTCTTCTCCGTGTATTGTCATAAATCCATTTCTTTACATCCTAGTTTTATACATACTCCAGTTTTTATTTTATTTTATTTACAGCATTGTTGGGTGTTTATTTCGTAAAAAATATAGAAATTATAAAAAATACCACGGAGAAATTTTTTTTACCGTCATCTTGACATTCGGGCCACAGATTTTTATTATTATTATTAGTCTAAGGTATCCATCATGTTCTAAACTTTGGGCGACCGAGCTATGCTTGGCGTGTGTGTTGGATCATTTAGCTCCCTTCAAAATGGTTGAGCTGAATGGTGCTAATCCATGCGTCATGTTCGTGAACGGGCGCTGTCAGTAGGGACTGATCATCTCTTAGCTGCCATGGCTTATTTTAATTTAATTTTTGAATTGTATTATTTGTTTTATTTTCTATTAAGGACGCTTTTAACATTCTACATCGTTCTCACAAGTATAACTTCAACATGAATGATGTAACCAATATTTTGTAACCATATTCTGATTTAAAAGAGTGTCCGTGGAGTTTCTTGCCCGTTCTTCTCCATAGGTACCTACTACGTTTTGGAATGGGCAACTAGCTTCATCTTTCTGACTGACCGACCCCTTGAAAATTCAAAAGTGCCTGTAATTGGTTTATTTGAAATAAATGCTTTGAGTTTGAGTTTGAGTTTGAGCTCGGGTGAAAAAACGGAGAAAACGAAATTTCCCAGATAACCTAGCTAGATCGATTTTTCGGCCCCGTAAACCCCTATATTGCAACTTTCATCAAAATCGTTGCAGCCGTTTTCCAGAACGTGATTACAAATATATATCTATATTAAAATATTGCTCATTTAATAGTATAAGATCTTGGGTCCTAAAAATATTTACCTAGTGGCCAAGTAACTGCGACAACGTCAGCATTTTTTTTTTACTATTTGTTTTATTGAATCAGCAAACATCTTTTGTCCAGCAGTAAGATAACATGTGCTGTAAAATAAGATTTCTTTTTTTGATTTTCTTGTTTAAAAATAAACTATACCATAAAACACTCGGCAATACTGTAACTTCTCGTTAGTTAAAGAACTTTTGTAACCAGATTAGTAGTGTAGCGGTTACACCGCCACATACAAACTACGCATCAAAGACATGACGTCACACAAATCCTGCATCGCGCAGTTAGAGTTTACCGAGCGATCGACATACATACAAGATTTCAACTTCCAACCGATGGGCAGTTGCCCGCCAGACACAACACCAGTCTGGTCGGAGGATCCTCCCTTTTCTATGGTGGATGAGTGAACTTTACACCCTGTTCCTCATACCCCTAAATTGGTGACCCCGAGTATGAACGTCAACGCAGCCTTCGTGCAATTACTTCGGCGTGACATCATCATCATCATCACTCCCGCAAGCTTTTGTGAGGCGAGTCACACAGCCAGCCAGCACCCAGGACTTCAACGGGTATCCTGACCACCAGCATGCAGCGAACGCGCATTCCTGGTCATCACCCTCAGCCTCATCACCCCGACTCACTGGGGAATCAACGCAAGCAACCTCATCACCCCGACTCACTGGGGAATCAACGCAATCACCTCAATCACCCCGACTCACTGGGGAATCACAGCAATCACCTCAATCACCCCGACTCACTGGGGAATCACTACAATCACCACAATCGCCGCAATCACCACAGAAAGTTCCGACTCACCGCGAACTATGCGGCACCCGGTTCCGACTCACTGGAACCACAGCTGGCACTGTGTGAAGCATCGCAAGATTCAGCCCACTATCGACCTCCGGTCTCCGGAGGGGAGTGATGTAGCGGTTACACCGCCACATACAAACTACGCATCAAAGACATGACGTCACACAAATCCTGCATCGCGCAGTTAGAGTTTACCGAGCGATCGACATACATACAAGATTTCAACTTCCAACCGATGGGCAGTTGCCCGCCAGACACAACACCCGTCTGGTCGGAGGATCCTCCCTTTTCTATGGTGGATGAGTGAACTTTACACCCTGTTCCTCATACCCCTAAAGTAGTTCCGAAGATTACCCCCATCATTTATATACTCACAAATTACCTATTTATAATACAAAAGGATTGTGTGGTTTTATGAAACCACGGTAAAAGTAAAACTTTTAAGCGAACTATAGGCGCCGCTATATTGGCCTTGGCTGCTCTGACGAGCGCCTTTCACTTTATCCCTACTCCGCGGCCGACCGTCACGCGACATGCAACACACAGACGAAAAAGTTTGAGACGATGTAATAAAAGTTTCACTTTAAAAATTTAACCTCTTTTCTAATAATAGTGTAGATAGGCTATCTTAACCCTGATTCAATTTGTAAGGAGAAAACAATATACAATGTATTGTATAATTATATAAATGTCAATGACAAAAACAATTTGGTGACATGACGAGTCAACGCGTAGCAGATTATTTATTTAAGCTACGAGAGCGTAGCCGGCGCAGCGGTAACATGTGACGGCTACGGCGTAGCACCAATATAATAATTTTATTCTCTCTGCGTACTGACGATTTACAATGCGTTTATGTGTGTCTCTTTTCAAAAATTTTGTATTTATTTATTTAAACTTCTCACACACAAAAAGGTACAAAGGCGGACTTAATGCCATAGGCATTCTCTACCAGTCAACCAAGGGTGGTGAAGAGATTAGATGGCAGGTGCTCTGTTTGAGAGAAACAAAGAAAAAATTATTAAAAATATATCATTAGAAATAAAATGTAGGAACAACAGTACATAAATAGGTTATAATTTATAATACACACATATTACATACATTTAATATAATATATATCTATAATATATATACACATATACAAATTCAAGGGAAAGAAGTGTTGAGATGACTGATGACTGGTGAGTGTTGGTAGTGACTGGGTGTCTGAAAAAGGCTCGTATAATATTTTTCCAAGGGTAATATTTGACAGATCCTCTTTGACCTTCAAAAAAAAAAATATTTTTTTTTAATAATTGAGCCTTTTTTAAGTTTCCGGCCTTTTCTTACTGTTGGTCGAACTAACCTAGGGCACCCCGACCAAATGGGTTAGGTTAGAACTGTTACCAACCGTGCGCGAGCTGAGCGAGCGCTACATCCAAATTGGTCGCAGCTACTTGGCGATTAGGTAAATATATTTAGAATCAATTAACTATCTGCTGACGTTACGTGAACCTAGCTTCTGACGATTCATAAGTGCCCTTGTAGGTTAATGTGAAATAAAATAATTTGAATTTGTTATTCCAACCCAAATTCCCAGTGTTTATGAAAGTCATAACATTAATTTGCGTTCATAATCAGCCTATAATGTTCCCACTGCTGGGACACAGGCCTCCTTTCTTCGGGAGGGAGTGCACTGTAATCTACCACGCGTGGGACCGCGTGGTAGATGTCACATGTCTTCGAATTTTTGGTTCTAGGACATGACGGTTTCCTTATGATGTTTTTCTTCACCGTTTTGAGAGCAGGTGACCTAATGTTATTTTAACCTATTCCAACATAAACACAGCTGTAGTGTTGATAAATTCTCAATCAATCTACAATCTACCTAGCCTTTTCCCAACTATGTTGGGGTCGGCTTCCAGTCTAACCGGATGCAGCTGAATACCAGTATTTTACATAGAGCGACTGCCTATCTGACCTTCACAACCCAGTAACTGGGTAATACGATACTCCTTGGTAAGACTGGTTGTCAGACTTTCGAGCTTCTGACGACCCGTAACGACTGTCAAAGATCCACGAATGACAGCCGGGACCAACGGCTTAACGTGCTTTCCGAGGCATGAAGTAGTCTCGGTATGTAAAGATGGTCACCAATCTACGGACTAACCCCAGCAAACGTAGCTTAACCTGATCGATCGACCCTTGCGGCTGTTATTACTTAGCCTCGACCTCCTCCTGTGTTGATAAATTCTCAATAAAGCCAAATTACTTTGAAATATTACACGATAGAGTGTATAAAAAGCTAAACAAACAACTCAGATACATCTAGTGCTGTCTGTTGGCTATTGAGGCATCCGCGTTTCAGTTTGTGCCTCGTTTGAACCGTACGCTGGCTATTGGAGATTAGCAGAGTGGAAGAGTAGTACCTATTGTATTTTAAGTAAGATTTAAGTTGTATTATCTAAACTTGAATACTTTAGGTGTAATAAATAGGTACGGATATTTTATAAAAGAACCGACTAGAGCAGTGGTGGCCCAGTGGTAACGGCTCCGACTTACGAGTTGTAGGTCGTGGGTTCGAATCTAGGCAGGCGCTTTACTATGTGTAAATAATTTCATCATAACCACTGCTCTCAAAGTGGTGAAGGAAAACATCGTGAGGAAACCGGCATGTCCTAAAACCAAAAAATTCGAAGAAATGTGTCATTTACCAACCCGCACTGGGCCCGCGTGGTAGATTACGGCCCACTCCCTCTCACCGAGAGGAGGCCTATGTCCCAGCAGTGGGAACATTATAGGCTGATTATGGTGATATTTTATAAGGTGATTAGGTTACAGCCAGCACCAAGGCTTGAATTTATTTTTATTAAAAAAAAGCATAGCGTTGCATAATTATGGTGAAAGTTTTCATAAAACACGCTAGTTCAAAATGTAGGGACGCATAAATGTGCTAAAACTAAGCATTTGTAGCATGATCTAAAAAGCAAGCCATGAAAGACCCTGAAACCTTACTGCGTAACACACTTTCAATCACAATTCGAAAGGTTTGAAGGATATTGCTTCATTTGTTTGAAAAATTCGTCTCCTTGACTATAGTTTGACCGAAACCGCTGTACCGCGCCTAAGGAATGAGTGGCGAGGCGTGGGATGGGACGCCGCCGTGAGCGTTGACGAATGAGTGGCCTGCACTGCCCCACCCCCTGTCTCACCGCGCATATACCTAAGGCACGGTATAGCGGTTTCGGGTCAAACTATACGTTAAAAAAACGGTGGCACTCCGAGAGACAGAAGTGAAAACTTGAACAAGATCACCTTGGTAGAAGAAAAATACTTGTATAGAACATTGGTCCGTAATCTTATCTAAATTAAGATCACAATCGCGTTTACAAAAAAGAATACTTCCGAAACCTTTAAATTAAAAATACTTGCATAGAACATTGATCCGTAACTTAATATTAATAAAGAGCACAATCGCATTTACAAAAAATGAGATGTCGTCATGGTGTCGCGAAATCAATGGTTTAGTCCCATCTCAAAAATGCCCAACGCGCCTAAAGAAATTTTCACTTCAATAACGTAATAAATGTTGTTAGCTGTCAAAATAAAAGGCATTGTGTTACGCAATTTCCCCACTGTTTTATAATCTCTTCCTCAGTAAGCGACAGTAAACTAGTCCCTGTTTGAAGGCAGCACAAGTCGATGTTCACGGCAAATTGATTTAATAGCTCTGAAGGTTGCGACGCGAAGCTTGCCTGTAATCTTGGCTTTCAATATGTTGCTGTAAGCTGTTGAGCTGTTCCGTTACACCCATTATCGAACTTCTCTTCTATATTTGCAGTTAAAACTCAGGGTTTTAGTTAACGTGTGGTTCTGGAGTAATGTTTAAAGACTTTGCAGGCTTGATCAGTATGTGACTATACATTTACTCTGCAGTTGCATTAATAACTGTTTTCTTAAGCTCAATTCACACAGAAATGGCAGCGACGCGGCGAGCAGTTTTAATGACAAAGCATTATGAACTTTATCAATATCAAAAAATATAGATACGCTTGATATACTCGTAATAGCGGCTAGTCGGCTCGCGCCGCCGCGAGACTGCACGAGCCACCACGAGACTGCACGAGCCGCCGCGATCAGTATGTTTTTCAAATTGGCTTTATCTCTTAAAATTCCATAGGTTGCGTGGATGATAAGGCATTAATAAAAACTTTGAACTTTGAACTTTGAAGGCCTTAATGTCTAAGCGCATAATATATAGCACCTGGAGCAACCAGTACAATAGGCCTGTGTCCAAAAATATATTTTTTGTCGGTCTTGTAAATTATTAATAAATATTGAACACGTATTTTTTTCTTTTAAGAGCCCATACTACCTCAGCTCAAATTCACTTTTTATCTCGCTCGCACCATACTGCTCGCGGACTGAGTGAGAGCGAGACGGAGTGGGGTGCTAGCGGCTCCGAGGCGCCAATAATTTAGGTAATTGCTTTTTACGGCGAAAATAATGATAATAAAAAAAAATAAAAACATAGTCGCTGCTTTATAGTTAGTTCAGTCATTATGCAAAGTTTCATGATCTAATTTGAAGCATTTTTTGAATACCAGCTGTTTATTGTTCGGTTTGGAGGTAACTTTGGAAATTTTTTCTATCGAGAAAATTTTATGGAATCATGTTTTCGTCTAACATAGTACTTAACATAAATCCTTAACTTTAACAGATATCAGTATTTTCGATATAACGGAGGATCATGCTAAGCCAGTTGAGATAGTATAGGCCCTTAGAAGATTACGGCAAAATGTGGCATGACGTCACGCCTTGCTAGATTCAATAGTGCGTTGTGACGTAGCGAGACCCCACTCCCCAAGTTTAATGCGTGTTTTCTAAGTTATTTGTTTTTATAAAACAAAAAATACGTGTCTAATTTTTTTTTATTATCTGAAGGACGGACGTAATAGATTTTTTTTTTACCTATTCAGCTACCCTATTTTATAATTAAAAGTCATAATGATATAGCCGTCGAACTTAGAATTTTAGCCTTTAAATAGGATATAAAAAAATCTGTTTGGCCGTCATGGCCCTAGTTAGGGAAATGAATTATTTATCGAACATTATTTTACTTTTTTTTAATTCTAAAATTTTATAAGAGGCTTTTATCACAATGGCGTGTCAGCCTCATCGTAAGTTAATCTATTCTCAACTACATCTACAAATACAATACGTCTTCACATTATAAAGGAAATAGCACACATGTCAACTCGGAAATGGATCGTCACCGAATCGTCCCGAGGCGAGGCGATGACGATACGATTCCGATTAGTGTGCGTTGCAGTAGGGAGTGTATCCATACAAAGAATACTGAATGGCTCGAGTTGATACGGTGACGATACCTTTCCGAGTTGAAATGTGTGCATAAGAAAGATTTTTTTTTTTTGCAACGCGGTCTTAATAAAACAAATTATTCCTTTAATGTCTAAACAAATCAGTAAATAGGTTTTATATCTCAGGCAAAGGCTACGCTAAAACTTTAACACCTTTCAACGGTCATTAATGAGACACAATAGAATTTTCACGATCTCAATGAGTCCTCGTGACCTTTGAACTCTAGGACCAATATCAAATTCGTTGGCTTTTATTCTACTAAACAGTGTGTCTCTTTCCTTCTTTGTCTTAGTATACTCCACAAGTAGATGGCGAACATATTCAACTGTTCCGCATGTTTCAGAATTGGGAGAATTGCCTACCAACTTAAATTGCCACTATATTCGAATCACAACTGTCATTCTTTGACAGTTGTATGAACACACGTCACGTCGGCAACGCTGGCTGTCGCTGAAAACCAGTACCGCAAATAAACGTATATTCTTTCTTTTTTTTTTCTTCTTCCTATATGGGTATAATACAGCAAATTAACGTGATGTATCAATTTGATAAAAATAATTTCCCATAACGTCAAACATTTATGCACAATTCAAATTGGCCTTCATATGTACTGGCTTATGTTCTGTCATACATATTTCAATCTTCTTACTTATTAAATTCACTGATAGATAATACACAGCCTGAACGCTGGGTCAGGAAACATGTAATTTTTCTGTGGAACTATTTTTGAAAATTTAAATTGTACTTTTTAAAAAGCGAACTTCCATAAGTTTGTATGGAAGATCGCCATTTCTGCCGATAGAAAACCCCAGCAGGCACACGGCTTTTAGGTACATAAATTCCAGGTAAAAAACAACAAGACAAGAATCTATAACCTAACCAAATTCCCTTGATATATGTCTTCGTTTATGTCCGACTTCACACAATATTCTCATATATTTGTCCTTATTTTTCTACCCATGTGTCATACAATAAGACTGGGAAAGGCAACGCGGGCACAAATTATAACTAATGTTGGAGACGACACATTTATTCCGGAACGAAAAAAGCTTTTGCGGATTCAGCTAAGAATTTCGGTCCAATTTTTCATTATATTCCGTCCTTTGTCTTAGTGAATACTTTTGTGCTCATCTGCGGATACAGAAAGTAATCAATTAGGTGATATGTTGGCTAGATATGCGAGCATTAAGCTCGTGTGTATCTACTATGTACAATTTCTTTTGTAGAGTTTTTTTGGAAGTCGGTTGTTTTTTTTTTTGGAAGAAGTTTTTATTTTTCGCTTTTTAGTTGTTTACTTGGAAGTCGGTTAAAAATAGAATCATCGAAATCGGTTGGCGTGATATTGAGTTATTCGTCCATTTGTCGCGCACATTCTTAATCCAAATTTAAGACTTTGTGGTTTTCACATGGATTCCATTGTCAGAACTGGATCAAATTGAAATGGGACCACACGGGAAGCACCAGCATTAAAAAAAAAAATACAGTCGAATTGAGAACCTTCTCCTTTTTTGAAGTCGGTTAAAAACTAGGTAGGCTCGTGGCAATATGGTAACAGCCGCGCGGGTCGATCGAAGATTAGCTATAAAATAAAATATCTTTAATTCAGACCGAAATTATTCCGTAAGTTGTTAGTGGTTAGTAACAGATTGTGCTTACAGTGTTGTTGGTAATATAATTAATTAGTTTAATTTAGCACAAACCTATTGCTATTTTTACCCAGTATCTTTGGATGGGGCAGTCCGGTCTGCCAGCAATCATTTTCAGGATACTGTTACGAGTGTTACGCAAGCGTTGTAGTAAGGAAGCCGCTTTCTTACGCATGATGGCGTGAAAGCCATCCGTGTGCGCTGCAGCAAACATTCCAGACGCACTACAACGTCACGGCAACCGCAACAGCATCCTGAAAGCGTTGTTGTATTGTACGCGCAGGACGTTCTAAGCTCGGCTCGTATATGAAACCCACAGGCCGCTCGAGTAGAAGGACAGACAGAACGCCTTAAATAAACTAATCTTGACGTCTGCCGTGCAGCGAGCGAACCTACGGGCGAGCATATTGCTCCTTACCGCCAACGCCCAGCGCTCGCGCTCTATGTCGCCATCATCCCACAGGTCACTAGTGACAACATGACCTAGGTACTCAAAACTATTCACTACATTAAGTACTACGTCGGTGAGATATACCGGAGGTACACGACGGGGCTACGCTTGCCGCTGTCAGTTCGTGGACCATCCATTATAATCGAGACCGCTCTGAGTCCCAGAAAGCATGTCAAGTCGTTGGTCCCGGCTGTCATTAGTAGATCTTTGACAGTCGTTACGGGTACTCAGAAGCCCATCAGTCTGATAACCAGTCTTAGCAAGGGGTTTCGTGTTACCCAGTAACTGGGTTGTGGAGGTCAGATAGATAGTCACTCCATGTAAACTACTGAAATTCAGCTGCATCTGGTTAAAATGCACGCCGACCCCAATATAGTTGGGAAAAGACTAGGTAGGGTAGATTGATATTATTCAACAAATAAACTGTACCCTAATTGATTTTTATACACGATCATTCACAATCTGTTTGGATTTGAAACTGACTGCTAATCCATTGCTTCATAAGTTGGAAAAAAAAAATCTGCTCAACAACGTAAGTAACGCAATGAGTGTTGTTGAACAGCCAAAATGAAACAAATTAGTCATAATCGTTTACGAAAATAAGTTACGCAATTAGGGTACAGGTCAATCAAAATTGAGGCTCTAGATTCACATGAGTGACAGATTGACTGGCAAAAACATACAGCCTAGAACCTAGGCTGTATGTTTTTTGAGATAATATAAACTAATATTATAAAGAGAAAAGATTTGATTTTTTTGTACGTTTATTTGTAATAAATAAACTTAAAAACGACTGGACCGATTTTAAATATTATTTTGCCAGAAGAATATAGCTATATGATCACTAAGTAACATAGGCTATAATTTGTAAAGATATCACGCGGGTAAAGCTGCTGGTGGAAGCTAATAACCAAAAAAACAATAATTAATAGTTTAAAAACACTAGAAAAACACGCTTTTATAAATGCACGTAAAAACAAAAACAGTTATGATACGATTTTCCATAATGAAGTTCCAGTTCATATCTTCCGGCTCCATCATCAGATCAGTTCGACAATACCATATTATCGTATTGTCATCAGAACTACATACAGCTGCCAATTTTCATTACGCTACAACCCTTGGAAGATGGTTAAATTAGTTACCTTAGATTCCATTACATAGTTAGTTATATACAGGTTGACCTAATAAAAGCGTGTTAAAAAGATAAGAAAGATAGTAATGTATCTTTATAAGGGGTTTATAGTGCTTTAGAAAAGATTTAAAACTCGATCACCGAGCGCGAGAATCTGTAAGCGAATGGAGTCACGGCAATAGCTAGTTTATAAACCTTTTACAACTGATGTTTTGTAGTGAAAACTTCTTTAGGCGCGTTGAGCGATTTTTGGTAAGGGAAAATCTTACGGGTTCGCGTCCCCGACATGCTAATGTTAACAATATACCTGTAGCTATGCATAGTCTTAAGTTTTCTCATCTGTCGGCAGTCCCCATGACTCCCTATGTTTTTTATTAAGTGACGAAGCTAAACACAAAATTTATTTATTTATACTTTATAAAACTACGAAGGGAAAAATATTTTTTTTTCATCAGTGCTACAATACAATAAATTGCAAAACAGTAGAATTAAAATGTACCTGCAGTTCCCTAAAATTACACCACTTTCATCCTCCAAGCTTCTATAAACAAAGCGAGGGCTGTCAACCGGAAAATCGCTGGGATGAAAAAAAAAATAAAATCATTACCGTCGTTCGCCTGTCATACTAGGTCACCCCACAGAGCAGAGGCAAAAGTAATAATTTCATATCACGCAAATAATTTGTGGTTGCCAATGATTCGAGATTAATTTCGAATTGCATTTAATTATATTGTAGTAACTGGGCGATCAAGCTCTGCTCTGATGAAAATAGAGAATGCTTATTTAATAGTATAGGATAGTTCATACTGATCCCATGTATAGCACATACTAATTCCATGCTGCGATGTCATTATTCTAATGTCATTATTAATTATCTTGTTCTAAGCTTTGGGCGACCGAGCTCTGCTCGGGTGAAAATACGGAGAAAATGAATTTTCCCAGATATGAGACCTAGCTAGATCGATTTTTCGCCCCGGTAAACTCCTAAATTGCAACTTTCATCAAAATTGTTAGAACCGTTTTAGAGAATGTGGATTACAAATATACAAATATTGCTCGTTAGTATGGGATTGGTTTGAGGAGGTTGAAAATATAAAATGCAAATTGCAGCGCTTTATAAACAACGTTTGGTAAATTTTATTATGAACCAATATAATACCCATTCATTTATTTATTTACATAGCGTAGCAAACAAAAACAAAAATAACTTCGAAAACACGCATTAAAGTTGGGGAGTGGGGGCTCGCTATGTCTCAACGCAATATTAAATCTAGCAAGGCGTGACGTCATGCCACATTTTAACTCAATGTATCGCCGTAAACTTTTGATTGCGTCAAAAAAAAAATATGTATTCAATATTTTTTAATAATCTACAAGACGGAAAAAAAACATTTGGATACAGACATATTCAAATTTAGTGTTTTTGCTCTTTGATTTGCCAAGTTACAATGAAGTATGCGTCAATTAGTAACATATATTTTTTTTTTTTTTTGCCGCGTTTCAGACTCTTTCTGACTAAAACCCACCCGTGTTCCTTCCGTTGCCATGTTGCCGGGGGGCCACGATATCCCTATCGGCTCATATTCGCAGCCCCGGCAGGCATTGGCCCTAGCGGACCCCGTCAACTCTGCTGACATCTCTTTGAGGCGCGCGTGGAACACAACGCGCCGTCGACCCGGGCTTGGTCCTTATCGGACGGCGAGCTACCCATTGCTCACCGTCCGCAAGCCCGCGCCTACGGTGGCCGGAAATCTTCCTGTGATTCCCGACGCCCAGGGCGTCTCCTCCTGCGGCGGTTAGGGGCGCAAGGGCGCGAAATTTGCCTCTCCCTCACGCGCTCCGTCTCCTCCTTCGCGAGCATTACTGCTTCGCAGAAGGAGGTGACGGCCTCCCATTTCCTCTCGCTCCGTAGCATGGCCCGAATCAGGCCCGGACGCAAGAGATCACCGCCGCCGATCGCTTCCAAGAGGACACGGCGATGCCCTGCCCAAGCCGGGCAGACCTCCACCGTAGTCAATTAGTACCTAACCATCACGCTTTTTTGTTATTACAGACAAGCCTTTTTATAAGTGACGCAAAAGTTTTTTGCTTACTCTTTTTTATACCTTTGGGAAATCAAAATATAATGTGTTTTTCATTGTGCAGTGTCATAAAAGTAAAATAACATCGAATTAAAGCGAGAAATTATTCACAATTATATTCTCTTTCAACTTACTTTTCTTTTATTCAGAAACAAAAAGAAATAAATTCTTCAAATAAAAGATACCACGTAAAACACTAAAAGCCGATCGATTCCCCGAATTTCCAATAATTACCTCGGGACATAGTAATGTCAAGCCTGGAAACTCGTGAATAACTTATTGGGTGGGACAGCTACTGGCCTTGCTGCCTTATATTAATCGTGACTCTGACCGTTCCAATTCTATTAGCATTAATAAAGTGTCCACAAATGGCGTTAGTAAAGTTTCAGTATATCTAAAGAACCCTGCTGTCAGGCTAACTGACTATATATTTTGCCGTTTATATGTTGTGCCGAATCGAGCCGACCCGAACACATTCTTTGTGCTATACATGCTATTCTTATTATACTTACACCCTATCACATAATAGTACAGAACATTCACTCCACAAAAACATTTAAATATGTCGGATATACGTTTCGGAGTTGACTAATCGGGACGCCAGCGCCGCCTAGCGGCGCTCGACAAAGTCTACAACAAAACGCTCGGACCGGCCAGAGCTGAGCAGAATTCATCGGGGGCGATCAAGCAGTGAACACGTTTAGAAACTGTAGCGCGTTCCGTATTATATACTTAGTTGTGTCGTGAACCTAAAGTATGTGAATTGCTGATGTAATTAATTTGATAGTAAATTATAATTTGATCTGAACTGTAAACGGTTTTTCTATTGCGCAATAACCAACACTACCCACAGTACTCCCACAGTAGTTAAAAATTGCTGATAATAACGAAAGAGAGACCTACCCTCTCTGTCACATACATAAACTTTTCGGAATAAATTCTCTAAGAGGGTTTATTCTAAAAGTTGGCAATGTCGAAAATAGCTGTCAAATATTTACCTGTTTTGATTAATTTTGCAATATTACTGTATGGAAATAAGAAATGTGGCTTACTAGTTCCCTAGAATATTAATAATGAAATGCAATATTAATATCGTAATACTGAATATTTAGTCCTAAATGTAAAAAAAGTATTTGGAAACTTTCCGATTGCCTTATTGACACCTAAAATTGTTACAACAATAAATTCAGTGTTATAATTGCAATTCATTATTAATATTCTAGGGCCACATTTCTTATTTCCATACAGTAATATTGCCAAAATAATCAAAACAGCGAAATATTTGACATCTATTTGCGACGTTGCCCACTTTCAGAATAAACGCTCTTAAATGATTGTGAAAACTGTATCAAAATCCGATGTGTAGTTCAGAAGAACAAAGCGGTTTATTGTAATAAAATAAAACAGAAAGGTATAAGGTACTTAGAATTAGTTTATTATAATGGTTACAACAATAGAATAATTATATGAATGGCTAGGCAAAAAGGTTAACCGCTAACAGAAGTGTGGTCGTTGAGAACACACTATTGTTGGAGCGCGCTAATCGTTCAGAAACAATGAGGTTAGGTTTATGTTCATATAACATCATATTCGTGAACGGGCGCTGTCAGTAGGAACTGGTAATTTCTTAGCTGCCACGGCTTATTATTTTTTTTTTTTTTTAGTAGTTTGAATTTTTATTTACACACGTATTTACAGTGTTTAAAAACTATCAGACTTAATATAATTATATGTACAAGTATATAAAAAAGGGGGGAGGAATAGTCATAGGGCATCAAAAAATTCGTCCGCATCGCTGTCAATAGGAAAAGTGCCCAAAAGGCTGGCAGCATTGCCACGTTGTTTGGCCAAAGAATAGGCCAGCCCTCTGGTCAATTGTTTTATTTATTTATTACGGACGCTTTTAACAAATTTCAACCTGTAATGATGTAACTAATATTTAGTACCTAACCATTTTTTTATTTAAAAGAGTGTCCGTGGAGTTTCTTGCCCGTTCTTCTACTCCATACGCTTTGGAATGGGCCACTAGCTTCATCTTTCTGACTGACCGACCCCTTGACAATTCAAAAGTGCCTGTAATTGGTTTATTTGAAATACATAAACCAATGACAGTCACGAAGAGCAACTTTAAATGTATAGAAAAAGACAATACATGATTATGGATGATTATGAAGCTACGCTTGCCAGAGTTGGTCCGTGGATGGGTGACCATCTTTACATACCGAGACTCCTCCGTGCCTCGGAAAGCACGTTAAGCCGTTGGCCCCGGCTGTCATTCGTGGATCTTTGACAGTTGTTACAGGTCGTCAAAAGCTCAAAAGTCTGACAAGCAGACTTACCGACGGGTATCGTGTTACCCAGTAACTGGGTTGTGGGGGTCAGATAGGCAGTCGCTCCGTATAAAATACTGATATTCACCTGCATCAGGTTAGACTGGAAGCCGACCCCAGCATAGTTGGGAAAAGGCTCGGCAGATTGATATTATTTCTCTACTTCTGTGGATGTCGACTAAGTAAAACTGTATTATCGTGCCCTCACTTAAAATGGCTAATGGCCACTTATTACGGCCATTTACAATGATTAAAGTTTATGGTTATTTACTGTGTCTGAAAAAGTAACCTTCAGTTCAATAGAACCCAGTGACTTGATTGATATGCGAAAATCAAGTGCTGTCGAGGATAATAATTTCGAGCATTTTTTTCATCAGATCATTCCTTATTTGGCTAGACTTTTTGATGTGAAACATCTTTGCTCTCACTTTCCTGCAATCTGTGGGAGTGATTTCGTGAAAAGGGACGGAAGTGTGTAACAGGAAGCGTGCGCTATTTGATTTGACCAGTGAGCGCGCGCGGTGCTAGAGTTGGCCGTCAGATGGTACCAACCCATTTCCCGAGAGATTGGTACTACAAGTCAAGATGTTACACATTATAAGCGACAATTGTAAGGCTCGCTCACTTTTTCTTTTACCTAATTTACATCTAAACATAACATCACGCCTTGTTTCCCCGAAGGGTTGGGCAGAGGTGTACCTGTAGTAGGTACACCCACATTTCGCCAGTTAAGTCCCATGTAATACGGCAAGCCTATTGCCATCAACCGGGCACAAATCCAGACTCCGGGCTGCTACTGAGAAAATCTAGATAGAAAAACCCAATAACACTTTGCCCGACCCGGGAATCGAACCCAGGACCTCATGCTCAGCAGTACCACTAGACCAACGAGGCAGTCAATTTATGTATTTACCTAATTTATGTATTAATTAATTGATATTCGAAAAGAAGTGCTCCTTTTACATCGAAATCAATCTGCCTAGCCTTTTCCCAACTATGTCGGGGTCGGCTTCCAGTCTAACCGGATGCAGCTGAATACCAGTATTTTACATGGAGTGACTGCCTATCTGACTTCCACAACCTAGTAACTGGGTAATACGATAGATACCCCTTGGTAAGACTGGTTGTCAGACTTTCGGGCTTCTAACGACCCGTAACGACAGTCAAAGATCCACGAATGACAGCCGGGACCAACGGCTTAACGTGCTTTCTGAGGCACGGAGGAGTCTCGATATGTAAAGATGGTCACCCATCCACGGACCAATCCCGGCAAGCGAAGCTTAACCTGGTGGATCGACTGAAGTGCTCCATTTACATAAACTACGCATATTGTATGTTTAAAACGTGAACATACACTGTTAACAAATAAAATATTTGTTTTCTTCGTGACTAGAATCTGTCTTCAAAGGGATCCCAGGGATGAAACAAAGCTCTTATAAATTACAATTTATTGCCCACTTAAGGGACATGGACGCTAAAGTTCTTTTTATGCAAAGATTCGTAAATCTTTGCCTTCTAGGGTCCAGTGAATAAGGTTAGTAAAATATTTTGGGAGCGTTTAGGTTTTATAACCGCGGTGGATAGTTTACGGTTATTTTTGTTTATCTTTTCACCCTTTTTTTTTTGTTACGGTGATTTTTATTATAACAGTATCATATTGTATGGACATTATTTAGCAAAGAATTTCGTTTTTGCATAATTATGTATAGTTAGAGTAGTAGATAAACTCAATCGTAAGATATGTTTTCTAGTACGAAACTCAGCTTTGACCTTTCAAACTATCAAAAATAAATGATGAAAGAAGCAACAGTGGTTTAATATTCAGATATCATTCACTTTTCATTCTTGTCAAGTTACCCAACCCAATTTATGACCTTAAGCTTCCCGCGGCTTCACCCGCGTGGTATGTCGATAAAAGTCCCATGTCCTTCCCTACGGTGGAGTTCCTTGCCCATTCTTCTCCATACGAAAACTACCTTTTGGAAGGGGTGACTAGAATCAATTCTATTTTTTGTAAATTTTGACGTTCAAAAATGCCTATCATGATTGTGTCTAATTGAAAAAAAAATATGACTTTTTGACTTTGACCCTAGGGTTCAAAGTATCCCTATACCAAGTTTAATCAAATTCGGTTCAGCCGTTTAGCCGTGAAAGTGTAACAAACAAACTCACATTCGCATTTATAATTTGAGGAAGCATACCAACATAACCCGTATATTTTTAAAAGCACTTAGGTATTTTTGTCTGTATTTTGTCTCATAATCTGCTTAGTACCTTGTCGACCGAGTTCTGCTCTGGTGAAAATAGAAATAAACATATCGTCCAGGTATACCAACGTTGTATCATATTCCCGAGGCAGAAAATAGAGAAAACGAACTTTCAAAGACATGAGACCTAGCTAGATCGATTTTTCGCCCCCGTAAACCCTTATATTGCAACTTTCATCTCAAACTCAAAGCATTTATTTCAATTAAACCATTTACAGGCACTTTTGAATTCTCAAGGAATCGGTCAGTCAGAAATTTTAAGCTAGTTGCCCATTCGTACGTATTAGGTAGGTATCTATGGAGACGAACGGGCAAGAAACTCCACGGACACTCTTTTAAATAAAAAAATTGTACAAAATATTGGTTACATCATTCATGTTGAAATTATACATGTGAGAACAATGTAGAAAGACGCACGTTAGAAGTGTCCGTAATAAAAAGATAAAACAAAGAACAATTCAAAAATTAAAAACAAATTCTAAAATAAGCCATGGCAACTAAGAGATGATTGCGCACGGCGCCCGTTCACGAACATGACGCATCGAAATCGTTAGAGCCGATTTCGAGAACGTGAGTACAAATATTGCTCGTTTAATAGGATAGGATAATATCGAAATGCTTTATTGCTCCGTAGGGATAATACCATAATCACGACGTTTGATAGGATTAAGATCGCATCGCTGTTGCTCACATATCATGTTAATACGCATTTACCTTCGTAAGAATACTGCTGTTCATTCTCCAGACGTAATCTGTGTTCTTAAGACGCTTACACTCCGAGTAAATATAATATTGGAGAAAAGAACTAAAAAATTCGTAAAAAAAAAACAGTGGCACTCCAGAAGTGCCGACAGAAGTTAAAACTTGAACAATTTAAAAAAACACTTCCTAAACCTTTAAAGTTAAAATACTTGCATAGAACATTGATCCGTAACTTAATATAAATAAAGAGCACAATCGCGTGTACAAAAATGAGGTGTCGGTAACGGTGTCGCGAGTTCAATTGTTTTTTCCCATCTCAAAAATGTCCAACACGCGCCTAAAGAAGAATTCACTTCCAAAATGAAATTGGTGTTACCATCCGTTGAAATTTAGGATGTACAATTTACCTACTGTCAATTCGCATTTTTAAAGAGTCTTGAAGAGAACTACTGATATGATTTTAAATAGCCTTGAAGTGGAGACCGCGTATAGAAAGAAAGAAATAAAATACGTTTATCTACTCTCATAGCGTAATATTCGAATTATGATCTTCGAAACGAGTTTATATTGACATACTTTATAAACAGAATACTGAAATTTAAAAATAGAATCATATTATACCTAACACTTTTTCTGTAACAAAATAATACTACTAAACAATTTTTTTCTATTACGATACAGCGCTAATCCAAGAAGTTAATATCACCAAAGAGTTTCCATTAACTTTTGGCGGGGGACAGCACCACCCGCTGTAGCGCATGTGCGGTGATGTGCTGGTGCAGGCGAAATTCATTTGTTTTGTAGTAAGTACTTACTGAATTTCGTGGGATTTTTAAATTTATTCTTGTTCTTTAACTTTGATTTTTTATTTAGTATTTGTTTCAATCCCAATGTTTGAGAGTAGATAAAGTAGTGTATGAAACTGCACATAACTAGGTATTAAAACATTCGTGTGATACTATTAAAAATCTCGCCTACGGCTCGGTTTTTAAACACACACTCATGTTTTAATACCCCTCATTATGCAACAGTTTCATAAACTACTATTATTTAAGGTAAACATGACGCAAAGATAGATAACACGTAAATAACAAATTGGGGGAAAATATGCGTCACATCCACGCAAAACGGCCATCGCTCAGCATAATGCTGCCCCATGCGAGACAGAGCCCCAGCGCTGGTTATGTGTAAGCATAGTGTGGGACGACCCCAGCTAGATGAACCGATGACCTTAAGAAAATGGCTGGGACAGACTGGATGCGGAAGGCGGAGGACAGGGTATAGGGGCGAGCCTGGGAGACGCCTATGACCAGCAGTGGATGGCGATAGACTGAATTGATTGTTTGACTGATCTTTTTCAGGAATGGGAAGATACAGTAGTCACGAGTGTCATAGGATAACAAGAAATTTCACGTGGACGAAATCGCGGGCAGAAAAAGTCGATACTCGTAATAGAAAAAAAACAGTGGCACTCCGGGAGTGCCGACAGAAGTGAAAACTTGAACAAGCTCGCCTTGGTGGAAGAAAATACTTGTATAAAACATTGTTCCTTAACTTTATCAAAATAAAGAGCATAATCGCGTTTACAAAACCTTTAAAGTAAAAATACTTGCATAGAACATTGATCTGTAACTTAATATAAATAAAGAGCACAATCGCGTTTACAAAACCTTTAAAGTAAAAATGCTTGCATAGAACATTGATCCGTAACGTAATATAAATAAAGAGCACAATCGCGTTTACAAAAATGAGGTGTCGTCACAGTGACGCAAAATCAATGGTTTAGTCCCATCTCGAAAATGCCCAACGAGCCTAAAGAAGTTTTCACTTCAAAAACCTTACTGAATTCACACATCTTAGGCAGTCAGTCAGCCCAAATGCTACCTTGCTTACTGGCAAATACTTTAACCAGAGCCAAACCTCATCTCATATAGTGTCCTTCAAAAGTTAGTTGACATTGTTCCACTTCAGCTGTACCGAATCCTACATTATGATTTAAAATTCTAGTTTCAAATGTTTGAACTGTACACTGTAACATTTTATTGACTGCACCTTCCATGTTTTCCCTCTGCATCACTCTAAGGTTGACAGGTAGAAAATGACTCAGGCATGAAGTTCGCCTTTGTACGGTATTTTTTTATTTGTGCATACAGTTTTAATAAATTAATAATTCAACTAAGTTAGAAAAACCTATGATGACGGATTCCCTGTTTTTTTTTTTTTTGTGAGTATGTTAATGTGACATTTCAGCTGAAGTAGAAAAATTCCAACTAACTTTTGGCGGGCACTGAAGTTCGTGGCGTTACGAGAGAAGAATCATCATCTAACTAGCCTTTTCCCAACTATCTTGGGGTCGACTTCCAGTTTAACCGAATGGAGCTGAATACCAGTATTTTACACGCAGCGGCTGCCTATCTGACCTCCACAACCTAGTTACTAGGTAACACGATACCCCTTGGTAAGACTTGGTTATCAGATTTTCGGGCTTTCGACTACTCATAAAGACTATCAAAGTTCTACAAGTGACAGCCGGGAACAATAGCTTAACGAGCTTTCCGAAGCACGGAGAGGTCTCGATATGCAATGGATGGTCATCCATCTACGGACCGACCTCGGCAAGCCCTTCGATGAGAAGAATCACATTGGCAAAATGAAAGTTTTTGCGGGTATGTTACACAATAAAACCATTATACAATTTCCATTGTTGGATATGAGTTTAGATATCCCATTGTGGCTTAAAACTTTCTAACTCCAGCACCGCGATATTTGGAATTCAGCCAATACCTGAACAAAACCAATGTCGAACTGTCTTATATAAACATTCCTTTGACAAACAGACAGATATCACTCCAATGTAAATGTTCCTCCAAAGGTACGAATCAGTTGGAAAGTTGTTGTAAATAATGGCAGTATTAGAATCGAGGTACGGTACCCTTATCACTCGTGGTTTGATCACGCTTGACAGTTTATTCTTCTTTGGTGTGCGTTCGGTATTATTTGAATGTCAATGTGTGCGTATGTTGTTATTTACATACATATATGTAAACTCACGCCTTCTTCCCATGGGGGTAGCCAGCAACCACAGAACGCCACCCGCTATGATCCTTAGAAACCCCTTTTGCTTCGTTTACGTTCATACATCCGGTCATACACGTTATTATTTTTTTTGAGATGGGACTAAACCATTGATTTCGCGACACTGTTACGACACCAGCTTTTGACCATTAAAAAGACATCAACGCGTGATACATTATTTCCTGCACAGTAAAATTGTTCAAGTGTTCACTTCTGTCGGCACTCCCGGAGTGCCACTGTTTTTTTTAACAATATACATAGATAACTTCTTACAAACTTGTGTCTATCTATTCTGTATAATCTTGTTAAGGTTAAACTGTGTAGTCTCTTTTGCAGCAGTTAAGTGTGCAAAAATACGAGATCACTCTAGATGGGTCATTATGGTACCAGAATATAGGATGAACGCAGGAGTTTATATATCCTATGACAATTGGCAATACTGTTGCTTGCCATTAGTGAAACAATTTTCGGAATTGGATCGGTAATTCAAAAGAATACTCCCTACATACAAACTCATATATTTAACCTCTATTAGTATAGCAGTATAATAGATTACTAATGAATCTCCCAGGAGAAACAAAGTACCTCATACGTCGGAGCACTGATGCGTTACATCTGAGATCCTTAAACCCTTTGACAAACGACTGAAGTCAACCAGTGTGGTTTTAATAGGTAGAAGGTTGAAAGCCGCCTTTCCGGGAAGGAGGGTATCAATAAGGATACAAATTTGAAGCATTTATTTCAACTCGACCATTTATGTTCTTGTCATTTGCAACTTTAGTGGCGGCCGCTACTGAGGTGACATTGGCAACACTCTCCATACAAACCAAGTTGTCACCGTTTACTCTCACTATGACACTTATGACGTAAAAAAACTGACGGTTTTGAAGGCTTCGTCATACTCATCCCTAGTTCGAACTCGCCCGCTTTTTAACCGACTTCCAAAAAGGAGGAGGTTGTATGATCGTAGCGTATGTATGTTTTTTATCTTATATTTTTTTTTTTTTGGAAGTTGGTTGTTTTTTTCTTTTTTTTTTTAGGGAAACTTTTTATATGCCTATCAACTGCAAGGGTACAACACCGGGTAAGTTCAAACTAGGGATGAGTATGAATGAAGCCGCTTTGAAGACGGTTCTTGATAGAAGTTTTGCGCTCAACGCATTTTCAGCGTCACGAATTTCATTAGTACTGCCCGTCTCTAGATGCTGCCGTGCGTCGATTCCGTGCTCTGTACATTTATTTACGGAAAAACAGTAAATCGATCTATCCCTACAATTTGCCACGGAAGAAAAAAGGTTCTAACTAACAACCGCTTTTGAGTACCACCTTTATTTAATCTGGCAACAATAAAACAAATACGATTTTCGAACAAAGCATAAAATATTGTAACGTAAGGGAAAACATATATGAGAGCAAAATGCGAACCAATAAAACGTTATTGGCAAAATTCGCCAGTTGCCATAACGATGGTCACCTGCTGCCAATAATGCTGGCTGGCAAATTTTTGGCAAATGTGCTCGAAGTCACGAAGGTTATATTGGAGCTAGCCTGAAACTATTGCTGCATTCGTGTTGGTATGAGCCGTGTGAGAAATATTTGTATAAAAGTAATACCTAGTTGATAATGGACACCTTTAAAATAAGTATTTAATAAACTTTATCTCGCTTTGACAAAGCTTAAATAAAATATACAAGTTAACACTAAAATATATTTATATAATTATTATTTATTAAAAAAAAACACTGTCCAATCCGAAAGGGGCTCATAAGTACTCCAATATTACCTAAATGTAATAAAATATAGAATTACATTGTTGAAAATAAGAAAATTATTGCTATTTAAAAATCTCATTTTTTGTACCAAAATTACCCCACATTCATTAAAAAGTTACGCAGGAGGGGACGCCCTGGGCTTCGGGAATCACGAGCCGATTTCCGGCCACCGTAGGCGCGGACTTGCGGACGGTGAGCAATGGGTAGCTCGCCGTTCGATAAGGACCAGGCCCGGGTCGACGGCGCGTTGTGTTCCACGCGCGCCTCAAAGAGATGTCAGCAGAATTGACGGGGTCTGCTAGGGCCGATGCCTGCCGGGGTTGAGAATAAAACCGAAAGGGAAATCGTGTCCCCCGGCAACATGGCAACTGAAGGAACACGGGTGGGTTTTAGTCAGTAAGAGCCTGACACGCCCTCTTATTGAAGACGCTGTCGCTGACGCGGTTAGAAGCTGACCTCTCATTGTACGGAAATCCTATACAATGCGAGATCAGCATAAACTGGAAATGTATAGCAGCCGTGTGTACCTACCTACCTATGTTATATGTTGAAAAAAATTAGACGATTTATTTTTCGGTTTTCCTGAAATTTACCACATAAATAGACTATTCGGATTCATGCGCGTATCGTATAATTATAACTTGCTTCAAAAATAGTGAAGGAAAACATCGTGAGGAAATGTCTGAGAAATATTTCTCAACGGCATGCAAAGCCAAGTCAGAAGCCTATGGACGGCTTTAAAACTCTGACACCAGGTTAGTCACTAACCACACGAAAAGGTAAATGGGTAAAATGTATTACATCTTTTTGTAGTCAGTTTTTCCTTTATTTTCTCTTAATTTCTGTATGAGAGAGGTTGGCTGATAATAAATAATAATAAAGACGCCGATAATCCTTTCACTTATCGGCTTATTCTCTTGGGTATCCTACAGGCAACAGATATCTTCGACCTCTTTGCAGAAAAGAAAATAGAATTGTGATACTTACTTATTATTAGCCCCATTTAAGTAACTCTCAGTTTACAAAAAAGCTCAAGTTAAAGTATTTATTTGTAAAATATAGGTGCGTGTAAAAAACAGGTGTTGTAAATAAAAATATGGATAAAGATCGGCATCGTGTAAAAGGGGCTTAACTGTGTATACCATATGGCACATCGCATAATATCATATGGCACACACATTCGCACATGCACTGCATGACACCTCACCAAACACACACACACCCCCAAGCAAACACATTTCAACGCGCATTTCGCACCTACACTCATAAGTACAACGTATTAAGCTACATATAGTTTTACGTCACGAGTTCACGACATTCACGTTGACACGATCTGTCTGTAATACTTCACGTTTGAGGACTGACTCCCAAAATACAAGCCCTGGCTTAGTTTGAGTATCAGTTTCAGTACCTAAAGCAATAATAAATAAATCTGTAACTATCTATGTATCAAATTCTTGTGAATGCTCTCATTTGTGAAATTAACTTTACATTGTTCAAATAAATAATTAAAATATTCCATTTGGAGCAGTATCATTATAACAAGGTAACAGAGATAGGTAGTGGACCAGCAGCTGCAGTATCATTTTGTGTATTCAAATCTTCATACTCTGATCTTCAACATTACAACCTAACTTTAACACCGACGTTCTCATGTCTCCAATAGTGACGCGACCTAACCCACTCAAAATATCTGTATGCATCGCGGTATCCGTTCAAAATACCGTCTTTAGAACTAAATCTGCAAAGCAGTTACCATTGCAGGGCAAGCTTCTAGACTATTTTGTGAAAAGCTGCGTTTTATTTTGCAAGTTCGAGTTTTGAATTTTCTCAATGAAATTAAATGATGTTTATTTCTGTAAGTAGAACTTTTAAGACACTTTAACACGTAAATTTTTTGGTCAATATTTTTAAACTAGATGGCGCCGGGCGAAGAAATGCCGAAACAAACTCAGAGCAGTCAGTCTAGATTTATGCTCGTATTATAAGTTCGCCACCTATTTGAGTATGTTGGTGTAAATTCGGCACTGTGATAAAACCGTACGAATCAAATTCCCGGCTAATTTGGTAATATTTTTTTATGCTGATAACATTAACCTCGATTTTCGGGGCCGAATAAAATGACGCAGAACACAATTTGATTAATTCGGAAAACGAATTTTCTTTTTTTTTTGTATTTTATGTTTCCCAAGCTGTTGCTAAATAAATGTTATTATTTCTTTCTTTATTTGAATGGAGGTGTATTCTGTTGACCCCTACACGAAATACAGGCGTTATTTTATGTTCTGAGCAGGTATTGATCGGGAGTCGACAGTTGACATATACCTACGTTGTCGATCCCCTGTCAGTCTTTGTTAGCCGTGTTCCTGTTGATCGAATTAATTTTAAATGGAGATAAATTATGTAGGATTGAGAGCTTTTAACATGTTGAAATAAATAGAGTTGTGAAGGTCAATTAAATGTATTGAAAATCAGCTTATATTTTTTTTAATACGAGAAAATGTAAAGTGTAATTGTTTTTCTGTAGGTAACAAACTGTCAATAATAAAAACCAAATATTATCTGTACTTTCTTTTTGCTCATATTTGGTTGCCTCTGTGGTCTAGTGGTCGCAAGCGCTACTAATGAGCATAAGGTTCTGGGTTCGATTCCCGGGTCGGGCAAAGTGTTATTGGGTTTTTCCAACTGGAATTTCTCAGTAGCAGCCCGGAGTTTGGATTTGTGCCCGGTTTATGGGAAGAGGCTCGCCCTATTACATGGGACTTAAACATAAATGGCGAAATGTGGGTGTACTATAGGTACACCTCTGCCTAACCCTTCGGGGATTACAGGCGTGATGTTATGTTATGTTCATAACTTACCAATTTTTTTTTGTTTCAGATGACATGAAAAGCTGTGTAAACAAAAATAGTGTTTTTAAATCTAAATATTATCTACGTAAAACTTAATTAAAAATATTTTTAATAAACACATTGACAATAAACCAGGCCAAATCATAGATCAAGTAAATTCTATTTAAAAAAATAAATAATTTTCATATTTCCTTTTAAATATAGAACGGTAAAAATATTTTAAAATTCGAAATAGTGATTGACGTCAAGTTATATTTTTTATCGATAATATCGATTTTAGATTTGAAGTGATATTGCAGTCGAATTATTTTTCTAAAATGAGTATTGATTCGAATTCGTCTGCCAAAAGGCTTAATTTGGAGAGGGCCACTAATTTTATGAGGCAGTTTCGTGATCCTGACTCTCGTGAGTTGAAGAAACTATCAGCGAACCAGTTCATGGAAGTTTGGAGCCATTACGACAGGGACGGTAAGTTTACCTTTTGAATTTAGATTTTTCATTTTACCTTAATTAGCTATAAAGGTCTTAAGCCAAATAGCCTGCGTATGTCGTGTGTCGTTGTGTGCGTAGTTATGCAGAGAAACTTTACGTGTTGCAAAAAATTATGAGTGATGTACCTACTCATAATTTATGAAATATTTTTGCTGCTGTAAAAAGTTTAATCAAGTTTTTTTTTGTACCTAATGACTAACTAAAAATGTCAGTGGAATTATAAAAACGGTTGTATCTATATTATTTTCTGCAAGCGGGAAGTCAACAAGAACGAAATGACGACGCCGAAGTAGCGACAGTACATTTACTATGGCCGCATAATCGTATCTTGGACCAACGGCCTTGCACTATTTGTCCAACTCATTGTGACGGGACTGGGTACAAATAAATAAAATTAAAGTATTTATTTGTTACAAAAAAATAACAGCTCCTAAATGCAAATGAAAGTACGCATACGGTACTATTTTACAAAAAAACAATTTTTATTATTTTTGTCTGTCTGTCTGTCTGTTTGTTTCGGCTAATCTCCATAACGGTTGGAACGATTTTGATGGGACTTTCAGTGGCAGATAGCTGGTGTACTTTTATTTTAGATAAATAATTAGAGTCCACGCTGGCGACTACTTAGTACTTTCTAAAACGAGGAGCTTAATCCAATCCTTAGGTACGTAAATAAAGTTGTTTTGAACATCCACCGACAAACAAACCTTGAGTTATTATTGTATTTATTATTGAGTCCATGAATATAAAGTTCTTGTTGACAGAAAATCGCACTTAGCAAAGGAGACAATTTCGGACGACATTTACAAGACTTTAGTTTCCATCAGCGGCTTCGCCCGCGTGATATCTGCTTAAATTATAGCCTATGTTACTCAGTGATAATATAGCATTCTACTGGTGGAAAAAATTTTATAATCGGTCCAGTAGTTTTTGAGTTTATTCATTACAAACAAACATACAAAAAATCAAATCTTTTCTCTTTGTAATATTAGTTTGGATGGAGCGATTGCCTATCAAAGCTCCACAACTTAGTTACCTACATGTCAACACGATACCCCTTGATAAGACCAATTGTCAGACTTCCGGGCTTCTGATTCAGGTTACTTGGAAGTCTGACAACCAGATTCCCCTAAAACACACACCAACACACACTTACACTTTGTCACAACACCAATTTATATCGTCTGCTCGACGTCCGTATGTCACTGCAGGGATCCAGCAGAATAGCAGCGTCAGGTATATTTGTCTGGCACAAGGCCTTAAGACGCACACCGCACCTTGTATATTTGATTTGAAGTACGTTATAATGTCACTCCATTTCTATACGTGCCTTTTCTTTTTTGTTTATTGGCGTCTTGTTTTTATATTATATTCATGCAATTTGTTATCATTTTATTGTGCTTATGTGTGTCTTTTGTTTGCACTGAATAAATGTTTTATCTATCTATCTAAGGGCATCATGTTACCCAGTAACTGGGTTGAGGAAGTCAGATAAGTTCTCCCTCCATGCAAAATCAGGTATTCTGCTGCATCGGGTTGGACTGGAAGCCGTAATAATTGTCACATTGTGAATGATTTACGAAGCCGGTGCCGACTAAATTGTACTATGGTGTAATACCTAACCCAAAAACCAACCAACCAACCTAATATAAACGCTCTTCAAATAAGCGCTCTTCCTTCTCTCTCCTACTATGCTGTGCCCGACAGGGTCCATAATATTGTTTCAATCATTTTAAGCCTACCAACTGTTTTACCAATATTATGGAATGCAAATAAAGAATTGAGAATTGAACGATTTTGGAAGATGGAATCCCCATTCACGTCATTTAATACTCACAGGGCCAGACGGACTGACTACGTGAAGCGAATAAATTCACTCCAATACATTTCACATCGATATTTACGGCTAGCGAACATTTTTGAGTATTTCTTTATACATACTGTTGTGGGTAGCCTTCTGCTCCATACGGCTTATTTCAGTTCTGAGAAAAAAGGACGAAAATATGTTGCTGTCTTGGAATGGATTAGGCTAAGGCTGTGGTCACAACTGAAAAGTGACACTATAAAAAAAAACTGACACTCCGGGAGTGCCGACAGAAGTGAAAACGTGAACAAGATCGTCTTGGTGGAAGAAAAATACTTGTATAGAACATTGGTCCTTAATGTAAGATAAATATAGAGCACAATCGCGTTTACAAAAATGAGGTGTCGATAACAGTGTCGCGAGTTCAATTGTTTCTTCCCTTCTCAAAAATGCCCAAAGCGCCTAAAAGAAGTTTTCACTTCAAAAAACTTTTCTTCATAACCTTTTTTCCCTCATAACGCTTTGATTTCCTAAGAAAACGGTCACACAATAAAGCCCTTTGTACACACAAGTTTTTCTTGCCGTGTAAAACTACAGTTTATTCGCCGTGTGTACGCATGGTCTCAGTGTTTTAGGGATCACTATGGAAGTTTGTTGACAGATGTGTTTTTTCTACGGCGAGGCTTATACGCGGTACCGTAAAGAAACCGTGCCGTATACCTCCAAGGGCCTAACCAAAGATTTAAATATGTCTAGATAGACTGTTAAAACTGTAAACTCGTCCAAAAAAATAGCGTCCAGCTGTTAACCGCTAAATACGCGCACACTAGAAAAGCTCAATGATAGCACAATGACGTGGCGCGAGTGTAAGACGTAGCTGTCACGCACACCAGCCTAAAAAAGTTCGCCTATTGGTTTTAGTTATTATGCAGCGCGACACTATCTAGACATATACATAATCAAAAGGCTTAAGGCTACCTGTCCACTGGAGCGGAGCGAGACAGCTGAGCGGAGAAATGTGCCAATATTAACCAACAGAATCTAAACGCTTCAGAGCTCCGGTTCTATTTGGTTAATATTGGCACATTTCTCCGGTCCGCTGCCTCGCTCCGCTCCAGTGGACAGACAGCCTGAACAAGTACAGATTTTTGACACCTTATTGTCAAATACTAGTGAATACGACTAATTTTCATGAACATTACATTTTGGTTTCTTGGTTTATCCTGTTTTGATATGGATACCCACCATTTGTGAAGTTATAATAGTATTTTTGATACTATTCGCCGAGACTATTCTGTTTGCCTACCAAAGTTTATATCTTAAAGATGTGGGGAAAACCTCATGGATACCTTCTATCTGGGGAGAACGGAGGGTTATATTGGTGGTGCGGTGGGATTGAAATCCCACCGCACCACCACCACTAAGCACTGCCTTCCATTATCATGAGTTGGGGGCCCAGGAGATAACAAGTATCTCCTGGGCCCCCAACTCATGATAATGGAAGGCAGTGCTTAGTGGTGGTGGTACTTGAATATCTAAATTTTACAAAATGGTTCGCCATTAATTCGGCTAGGTTTAATCTTTTTCATATTAAGGAGGAAAGATTTTGTAGAATGCAGGTAGGTATTCAATTTTTTTTAAATGTTTCTGGGTTGTTACAATTAAAGGCGAACCATTTTGTAAAATTTAGATATTCAAGTATAAAAACTTATATAACATCGATAAAAACTGATCACCTCCTTACAGTTTAAGTAGGGTTTTAAAACCAGTGAACCGCACTCATTTTCTCACGACGTCGTCGAGTCGTCGTCAACGGGGCCGTTATTAATCAAAATCAACGCCAGACTCCTAACTGTCCCGGCGACGACGACGCTTCAAATTGATGTCCAATTTACACTTCGGAAGATTTTCGGTAAGATATGATAGATAGAGAGATTCTGAATGGCCTAGATGGGTAGTTATAGATGTTGTTACATGAATTTACTGTTATTATACTGGACGGGAAAAAACACAGTCAATGTTTTTACCTCCCGCTGCCTCGTTGGTCTAGTGGTCGCAAGCGCTAATGCTGAGCATGAGGTCGGGGGTTCGATTCTCGGGTCGGGCAAAGTGTTATTGGGTTTTTGGATCTTCGGGTCTAACACGGCCACATTACGCAATTCCTCTAAAAGCAATTCATTTTCTGAATTCCTAGCAATTCCTCTATGGTGACACATACCTACTCGTATTTTAGCTAAATCGTATTCAATTCAATTCATATCAGAATTATATTTGGTGTAAATATTCCGCATGAAAAAATGAAGACCGTAATTTTACCGCATAATTTTTCTTTTATTACAGTTTAAATATTATTTCATTATAATACAAAATTGTCAAACAGATGAATTGCGTAAATATGAATTGAACGCAGATAAAATTATGAATTGTCTGTTTGTGACAGTTTGTGTGATTCATAATATTATCATATTATGATTCTGCCAAAGCGGCCGTTTCAGGCCCCCTGGTCTTGTGTAACACATACAACTTTTCACCTCAGCAGCGAGATGGAAACGGCTTTGTTTGTGAAATGTAACCCACATCTATTTAAAGAATTATCAGAGGTCAGAAAAAATCTAATACGGATTCAATACATCAATCAATTATTTCAAGTTAAATTAAATTTTTTTTTTTGGTATTGCCCCACTCATATAATAGAGTACCTAATATTATAAAAATATGACTACATTAAAATTTAAAAGGGCGCTAAACGAATTTTTAATTATGAAAACTTATTACACGATTGACGATTTTCTTAATGATGATTTACTAACTAATTGACGTACTATTACCCTGATTGACATAATTATTGTGAACGTGATTCGCTTACTTAGTCTTATTTTATATTTTTTTATTGCTGTGACCACACTGACATTTTATTAAATGTTTTGTAATTCCAATGATCTTCATATTTCAAAAAAAAATTTTTTGGAATTGTAAACCTTTGCATGCGTACGTGACGGTAAAATATGGAGAACTTTACTACAAAAACACCTATGTACTATACCCATTTTTTGCAATGAAATAAATGATTTGGTTTGATTTGATTTGAGAACATATACGAGCTAAAGGTAAAAAAATACAACAAGATAAAATTCGCATTTTTTTTCTTCGGAACGAAGTTCCTTCTCACGTATAATTTAAAACAGAATCAAAATTTTCGCAGCCGCCATCTTGGATTTACATTTTAATATCAGTATCGGCTTTAGCACCCTCGAAATCTATGAATTCGACACCCATGATGAAAAAATTTAAAATTTTCGCAACCGCCATCTTGGATTTGCGTTTTGACCAAATTCACACTATCTATCTCTCTCTCTTTCTCTCTCTTTCAATTAGAAGAAGACAGTCAAGCGACCTTTCGATTGATGATTTCTGCCAGTGCACTCCTACCGCAAGCCGCGTTAAAGAACTTCGTTCCAAAAAATATAATAAAACGGCATAAACCAAATGATTTGCAATTTTACGGTTTTATTTGTATCCAAAAGTTTTATTGTTTGTTTCTTTTTTGGGTCTACTAGCTAAGGAATTTTAAAATCGAACTTCGATTCGACTTGTTTCTATCTCTTGCTCTTTTCGTATCGAAGTGAAAGTGACAGAATAAACTGAAGTTCATATCTTTCGAATTTTGTGAGTAGACCCAGCACAGTCCTCGGCATTAAAAAAAATAATTAAAAAGTTACTTATTCTCACGCTCGCAGCAAAATCGAATTTTGCTCACTGTCTATACACAGCAAAACCTGCTTGTTTGAGGTGCTGAGGTTAAAATAAGCTTTTTAGAGGGGGAATGGTATAGACATTATTATTTTGCACTTTAAGAATGGAGATCCTTGTTTCCACATCACCATTGTGGTAATATCGCCTTACTTCAGCTACTATATTATTCACCAAAAATATAATTTATTTCCTCTCAGATACGTGCATAGAGTGTCCCAGGGGCAACATACATCCCAATGAAAGAATTCCGTTCGAGGGTAGTTAGAAAAGTGTGTCGTGAATAATACAGACATTCGTACCGAAACATGGGTGAAAACTTTCTTTATGTTTCTTATGTGATTCTGTGAGTTGGAAAGAGGTCATATTCCAAGGAGACTTATAAATACATAAAGTTATGCATAAATACAAAATATAGTGGTGTTCATGTATAGGGGCCGTCCATTAATCAAGTGATGTTTTTAGCAACATTTTAACCTCCCCCTCCCCCCTGGTGATACGTGGTGAGGTTTTAGATTATATATATCTTAAGTCCCATTCCAGATCATGATCTACCCGTGTGTTAAATTTCATCTAAAGCCATTCAGCCGTTTTAGCGTGAAAACGTAACAAACAAACTCACTTTCGCATTTATTAGTTAGGATTAAGAGTTACAGTGACTAGGTTAAACGGGTACCAACATCGACGGTGATAATTTATACGGCGAGAACGGCGACGCTGGGAGCAGCAAACACCGCATTACCGTGCTTCGGGTGACAGATCTCTGCGATAAGCGTAAGTCCAGAAATGTGTGGCCGGCTTTGGGTTTCATATCGATGGAGATTGACTTTGGATTGCCTCGTGGTGAAAGAATTAGCCAATCAGCGTGGAAACTCGATGATAGCCCAGGGTGCCGGACGTAGGAGATGCCCCAGGAGTCGGGAATCGCAGGCCGATTCCCGGCCACCGTAGGCGCGAGTACATGACCTTGTTAGGATGCAGCAAGGAGTAACATTTATCTACAACAATAACAACTAGCAAGTCACCTAAAAATAAATAAATCACAAGCATTAATGTTTTCATTCAAATACATTTTTTTTAAATTTTTTTACTCACGTCGTCCCAAGCCCTTGGCCTGCATTTCACCAGATGGTAAGTGATGGAAACGATCTTCAACCGGAATCCTCAACCACAGAGGAACTGGCTATCTTATCTCTAACAGCCGAAACACAACAATTCTGTAAAGGGGAATGCGCTAAGGTAGCCCACGAAATTCAAATTTTCTTTAGGTTTTTGCATTTTGTAGGTCAGTAGGTTTAATCTTGATTTCATGAAATCATGACATTTGACAGTTATGCTAACTTATGGAGTTGTATTGCTGATTATAATGATTATAATTATGAAAAGCCATATTTTTTACGGTCGCGAATCATATTTTAACCAACATAAAACCTGACACTGACCTACAAATTACAAATTGTTCAATTTCTGGTGCTTCCAAACTGTTACCTACTTATACAACCCAGAATCCAGAACGCAAAAAACTTAGAGCTTAGAATCTATCTAGCTTAGAGTCTACCTTCTTTCAAAATAAAATCGGCATAGATTTCGCTACAGTTATGGACTTTTATTTTCTTACTCGTGCCGATCATAGAACTGCCTCTAGTTTCGTCAGAAAATCAATAGCTACCTACTCATTCCGAAGTTAATAATAGTCCGACAAACAAGCCACTAACAGAACATAATTGTTCCCATTTTGGTTGAATAACAAAACGTTTTCATTGAAAACTTTCAAGTTAGGGCTTTCAAACTTTCTTATTGCTCTAAGTGTAGACAATTGAATATTTAAATTGTTAACAAGGTAGGTACTTATTCAAATTCTGAAGTTATTAAATTCTCTTTAGAATTATTTTCTTAGAAACCAAGAATTAAATCGTTAGATTTGCCCTCACTTAAGTCGCGTGAAAAAGTGTCCACACTGAAAAGAGTGAGCTCAAACAATCATTATGGCGTTTTCATGACAATCAAATCAAGGCTGTCAGACGCGTCGAAACGAAACAGAAATGCGACCATCTTTTGACGCGACAGAGCGAATCTACGATTGAAATCTTTGGAATAAACTAGCAACCCTTTTTTTTTTTCTTTTTGCGTGGGATACTCTCAAATAACTTCTCCCGCTCTGGGTTGAGCGGGAGGGCGTGTCAGACTCTTACTGACTAAAACCCACCCGTGTTCCTTCGGTTGCCCTGTTGCCGGGGGCCACGATGTCCCTTTCGGCCTATATAACCCGCTCTTGCTTTGCACGAGTGCCGTGAAATTTCTGTCTGCGGTATACACATAAAACTTCCCAAAATTATTTCTGAAAATAATTGGAAAACTGAAACTGTAAAGTCGTAAAAAAACTGCTAGTTAATTTTATATTCTATGACCTTTTCACTCTCGAAGAGGTGGTAGACCGAACATTATTTTTTTATAAGTTGACAAGATCCGTTGAATATTCACAAATTAAATTTCCCTCGCGGAGGGAATGTCAAGCGGGACTCTTCATTCACCATGACGGCCGAATTAAAACATAATCCATTAAAAATATCAATTATTTTTATTAGTGATCTATTTTAGGAACTCGTTGCACGATCCAAGGGAAATAATTAAGCGAATAACTTTTACGCGTTTTATTTTAAATTGAAATTCTGGAGAAGAAAAATGTATTCTTAAGTTATCTTAAGAATACATTTTTCTCACGCATCATAATGGAACTAAAACGTAAACGGTTACATAAAGATAATTTATTAATATAATCGGTATTCCCTCGCTCTTTTTCTTCGACAAGAACACGTTGGACTTGACAGATTCTTTTTTGATTCGTTCGTGTTTAATTACATTCTGTATAAAAGTTTTACCTGAATAGCTAAAACATAAGTACTTACCTATTTAATTTGTAACATCAGGTTCTAGACTCATAAATAAGTACAGTGAGCAATTTTAATGGCGTTTTAAGGCGTATTATAATTACTAATGCAATTGTTTTTCTCATATAAAGATAATTTCGGTTAAAGTGCGTTTTCATAAATACATAATTATGTCTCAATAAAATACATGTAAAGCAACTTGTTTTCTATGTAAATTACGTTTCTTACCCGTGGTCTCTCCAAGATATACAATGCTGCCGAATCAAAATGGTAGACCCTGCAAGGTACCGTTCCTCCGAGAAATACAATGCTGCCGAATTAAAATTGTACCTATTCAAGTCATAATACAGTCAAAGACGCATTACGTGGTCCGCTCATGTCAAAAATAAAACAATTTTGAGACGCGTAGCTCGCGTCCCACTGTCTTGCCATTTACTTACCTTACGACTAGGGCCTGAGTCCCGACATTTCAATTTAGCCCGCTTACACAGAACCCTCTGAGTTGTCGTAATTACGTTAGCGCACTAATAGCAGGGCTAAGTATTGTATAAAGTTACTTGTGTTATTATGTAGGCAGTTTTAATTTTTTCTACTTAGTTATGTAGGTACTCGTATCTACCTACAACTACCACTTACCTTACCGCTCGCGGGCGAGTGACACTTCAATTAGCCCGCATACACGACGGCACTTAACCCTCCATGTTGTTGTAATTGTGTCAGCGCACTAATAGCTGGGCTAAGTATTTTAATGTCTTTAGTGAACTTGTGCAGCCTTGGTGAAACTTAAATACTTCGTTTTTTCTAGTAACTATTTTGGTAGAACTGTAATACATACAAATTCATAGGTAGAGTTTTAAGGTTTCTGTTTACAACTACATAACCCATAGATTAAAAAAAAAACAGTGGCACTCCAGGAGTGCCGACAGAAGTGAAAACTTGAACAAGATCGCCTTGGGGGAAGAAAAATACTTGTATAGAACATTGGTCCGTAACGTTATCTAAACAATGAGCACAATCACGTTTACAAAAAAAAAAAACTTCCAAAGCCTTTAAAGTAAAAATACTTGAAATACTTGAAAGACCATTGATCCGTAAAGTAATTTAAATAGGGATATTATAAATTGCATATCAAATAAATAATAAATAAATATATTCTTTTTTACATCAAATAACTTACTTCACTACAAATAAACTAAATGTTTGACAAAACTCAAACTGCAGATAATTCGAAATTATACATCAATATAACATTACTTTTTCCTCATAATGCAATACAGTTAAATTTATTTTTGTACAAAAATACTACATACATAGCATAAATACTGACTGCACAGCAAATTAATAATATAAAATATAAAAAAACAAAACTGGTTGTTCTATGGCTGAATGGTAGGTTAGGTTAGGTTAGAACTGTGACCACATAATATACCGCACGAGCCGAGCGAGCGAAGCGAGCGGTGCCGCGGCAGCGGCCGGCGAGTGCCAGTGCGAACACCGTGTTTACCAAGATATTTCCCCATAGAACAACCAGTTGAACCATGGGTAAATTTACTTCTCCGTAGTACAACCAGTTGGACATCGCAGTTACTATCGCTAGTATCACCGGTGGTTCAGTTCGGTAGTACTAGTGGGAACAAAGGTTGGGAACCAGTAATTTTGATGGGAATTCGGAATCTTATTACATAGAAAAAGGATATTTTTTGATTTGCGTTTAAATACTACCCTAAGATAAGCTGTGCATTGATGAAAAAGCTTTTGCTTTAGGAAAAATCGCTGTACGCTGCGAAAATAAATTGTAGTGTGTTTAGTGATATTTTGAGTTGAATATTTTGCTGTGCAATCAGTAATTTTGATGGGAATTCGGAATCTTATTGCATAGAAAAAGGATATTTTTTGATTTGCGTTTAAATACTACCCATTTAAATAAAGAGCACAATCTCGGTTACAAAAATGAGGTGTCGGTAGCGGCGTCGCGAGTTCAATTGTTTTTTTCCATCTCAAAAATGCTCAACGCGCATAAAGAAGTTTTCACTTAAAAAAATGGAACTAAATATACCTTATCTTTGAGAGTCGTTACGGATAGTCAAAATCTCAAAAGTCTTACAACCAGTCATACTTAGTGAGTCGTGACTACCCAGTTACTGGGTTGTGGAGACAAGATAGGCAGTTACTGGGTAGTGAAGGCTGCCTATCTTGCTTGTTCCGGTATTTAGCTGCATCCGGACTGAAAGCCGAACCCAACACATTTGGGAAAAGGAGCAGATGATGATAATGATTTAACCAAATACATACATGAATAAAAAACTTTTTACAAAAAAAAAACAACCGACTTCAAAAAAAAAACACTACAAAGTGAAAAATAACTTTAATTTCGGAAGTCGGTGTCTTGGTTTTGAATTTTTGTTCTTTGTCACCGACTTCCGAAATTAAAGTTATTTTTCACTTTGTAGTGTTTTTTTTTTGAAGTCGGTTGTTTTTTTTTTGTAAAAAGTTTTTATTTTTCACTTTTTAGTGTTGTGGTACCTACCCCACACAAATTCGAATACTACTACCTGCTATGTAAATAACAGTGACAGGAAGTTATCATATCATCTACATACTAATTGGGAAAAAATACGTATTATTGAAGCTAACTCAAAAACTACCCAAGCAAAGTTAATAAAATTTATATGGGACCACCTCTGAAGTATACAAAAAAAGAATCATCAAAATCAATTCATAATTGGCGGAGTAATCGCGTAACAAACATACAAAAACAAAAAAAAAAACAACATACAGACGAATTGAGAACCTCCTCCTTTTGGAAGTCGGTTAAAAATTAACACTGTTTATTTGACCCTAGAACCGCACATTTTCATTAGAATATTTACCTTTCGGGTCTTGTCGGCAGCATGTGGACTCTTGTCGCTCTCACATTCGGGAGCTATTGTTTACAGAGTACTCGTGTAGCATAGGGCTGGCGCTGCCAGTTTACGTAAAAATAAATAGTAAAAAATGCCAGCCTATTATTGCTCCACTGCAGGACAAAAGCCTCTTCTCATACGGAGAAGGTACGAGCATTGGACACCACGCTTGCTTTAGGTTGATTAAAAGTTCAGGGTCTCTAATTAATCTTTCGGGGAACACGTGCGAAATGTTATGTTCAGTATGTAATAAATAAATAATAATAATACCAGCCTATTTCTGTCCCACTGCAGGGCAAAGGCCTCTTCTCATACAAACAAGTCACGAGTATTGATCTCAAGACGGGTTGGCGATTTCAGACTTATATTATTATTGTGTCTCGTTAATGACAGTTGAAAGGTTAACTATACTTACACTTATATTACTTATATTATTGACTGCCTCGTTGGTCTAGTGGTCGCAAGCGCTACTGCTGAGTATGAGGTCCTGGGTTCGATTCCCGGGTCGGGCAACGTGTTATTGGGTTTTTCCATCTGGAATTTCTCAGTAGCAGCCCGGAGTCTGGATTCGTGCCCGGTTGATGGCAATAGGCTCGCCCCCTATTACATGGGACTTAAACATAACTGGCGAAATGTGGGTGTACTATAGGTACACCTCTGCCTAACCCTTAGGGGATTACAGGCGTGATGTTATGTTATGTTATGTTATGTTATTATTAACTATAAGTCCAGGGTTACTCACGATATTTTTCCTTCACCGATGTTAGTAATGTCCAAGATAAACACAGAAAGTACATCTGAATTGAAAAAGTTAAGTTTTGTATTTGCTCGGATTTGAAGCTAGTTCATATTAATTATTTAAGTCAATTAAACTAGTACGGACCGGTGTCAGTACTAATAACATTATAAACTAACTGCGCCCCGCGGTTTTACCCACATAAGTCTCGATCTCGTAAGAATATTGGGATAAAAAGTATTATGTGTAATAATCCAGATTATAAACTATATGTGTGCTAAATTTCATCCAAATCTGTTCAGTAGTTTTTGCGTGAAAGAGTTACAAACATTCATTCATCCATCCATCCTCACAAACTTTCGCGTTTAGTAGCAAGGAGGATAGGTAACATTTGTGAGTTTGTAAGAAAGGGGTAATCTTTGGAACTGCTTATCCGATTCCAAAAATTCTTTTACTAATGGGAAGCACAGTATTGTCCAGTGTCATAGAATTTATGTTAAAACAAGAAAGACGCGGACGAAGTCGCAGGCAGAAGCTAGTATTATATTACTAATTTTCAAAAATATTCTCGGCTACTTCGTTGATCTAGTCATAGTGCTAGCAAGTACGATTGTTGAGCATTAGATTTCGATTTGAAAATATGTTGCCGTCACTAGTAAAGTTGTACAGCTTTTGGCGCGTGGCCATAATCGGAACGATTGCCGCCATCTTGTTTTTTTTTAATACAGTTTATATGACAATTTCACGTGAAAAAGACGGATGAAAAAAGATTGCATGTAGCGGAGATGAGAATGTTGAGATGGATGTGTGGAGTGACGAAAATGGATAAAGTAAGAAATGAGTATCTAAGGGGAAGTTTAAAAGTGGCGCCAGTGACTGAAAAGTTGAAAGGAAATCGTTTGGCCTGGTATGGGCATGTGATGAGACAAGAAATGCATGTGACTAAAAGAGTGATGAACATAAATGTTGATGGATGGAGCGGGAGAGGAAGACCAAAGATGGATGGATTGTGTGAGGAATGATATGAAAGAGAAGGGAGTGAATGATAGTATGACAGTTGACAGGGGAGAGTGGAAAAAGAAAACGTGTGCGCCAACCCCACGTAACATGGGACACGGGCAGGAAGATAATGATGATGATTATATGACAATTTCACACTTGTTCGCACCAGCAGTGCCCTCCTGTCATGTCAATCAAGCGGTAATAAATCCTTGTGACAATTGTATAGCTGTGTCCAATGTTATTGTAATATTATTGACGTAGTCATCTTGAAACTATACTGCCAAGTGCTTTAGACGTACTCGTATCATTGGTTTTGACTGTTCATGTTCGTCTAGTAACATATCTACCGAAATTACGCGATTGAATGTTAACGTATTGACGCTTGCTCTTTAAATTAATTGCCTATGATTTTCAGTTTGTGTGTTGCTAGGTACAGTACCGACCAAAAGTCCATGAGCAATCTCACAAAGCAATAGACTGACGCTTCGTTTTGACTTACGACCTTCTTCTATAAGTTGTTACAATACTGTAGACACGCACATTACACACACACACTCACTTTGTCTGCAACCAATGACTAGTTCAATAATCATCATTCGTTTTTAGTTTCATTCGTCTTGTTCACATAAATATTAAAGTTTAGCAGGTAGACCACAAAAAACTAAGTAAATTATTTCGATTTCTGTGGGGTAGATGCAGTTTGTTACGAGTATTTAATTAATAGAACTTTTTTGGTTCGTGGATAATATTGGTGACGAGTATTTAGCGCAGTGTTGTGGTTATTATTTTCAAAAAGCAGGCATAAAATATATTGAAGAGATCAGATCAGATCAGAGAATATTATTGCGCTGCGTAAAAGTGAAGTGAATATCTAATGAAACCGGACTAAGTGTGAGTGTTATCATTTATATATTTCATATTTTACTAAACATAAATCTTAATCAAGGGTATTGTTGATAGAACAGAGGTATTGTTGAGACAGAAGATGCCTTTAAAGTTTTAAATTCATTGTGAGGTTTAATTCGATTAGTGAATAATAAATAGTAAGGTATTATGTGTAATAAAAACAATGTTTTTCTTTGTTCTAGAGAAATACTGTGAGGGTTAAGAGATATGAGGAAGGGGCTTATTATCGAGTAGCAGCGACGTCAAATGGTGAATGAAACAAATGGTTTCATACCAACGAGATATTTTGCTGAATTATTAAAAACACGTCATTATGAACCGTTCGCCGTGCACTCGAAGGCTTGCATCACTGAAGACCAGCTAGAAAACCGTTTTTGACCTTAAAATATTGACCGTACCAACTTAATAAACAACAGATTCGTTATTGCATGAATTTATGGTAACGAATTTTTTAAGCACGTTTCAATAGGGTGTTTGTCGTATTTCTTGCAGATATACCGAAATTGTTTAATATTATTTTAGTAATAGTATTATTTTAGGATAAAAATTTGAGGTTTAGTTTCAATCTTCTTTTCGTAAAGAAAATGAATACTTAAGCTTTAACCTCAATAACAACCAATATTTACTAAAGTCAAATAAAATGTAAAATAATTAATACAAATAAAATATAAACAAACTGCCCATATTTAACCTTAAAATTACCTATTCTGTAAGTAGTTTTTTACATTTTAAGTAGTCTAATATTCTTATTTATTACTTAATTACTTCGACTATGATCAAAGCTTAATGTTTATGGTGAAAAAATCCATTAAAAATTTAAAATATTTCATAATTTAAATATGTCAAAATAATACAAACTGCTTCTAGTTTCTTGACATCTATTTCACATCTTATTCAGCTGAAGTAATGATAAATAATTGTAGCAGTGTGTTAACTTATGTAAAATAAATATAACGAATAAACATATTTTTTTAATTTTGTTATCATATATCACGCATTTTTTATTCTAAAACCTTTATTGCAATAACAACATAAAAAAGCAGCAATATTTAAAAAATATTATTATCGAAAACAAAAATAATAATATTTGCAAAAAACCGCACTGTGTTTTACGAGATTAGAACCTGAGGCAGTTTGAATTCCATACCAACGCTTAACGCTTTCTGCTATCTGCACTTGTTAAGTTACTATCGAATTTTAGCAATGCCATTAACTGGTCAAGTTCACGCGCATAGTGCGTGTGTGCTAGCATGTTTAAAGCGACGGAAATATATTGTTGTTTCGTGTAGAACAAAACTGCGTTATCTGTGGTGTGTGTATCGTGTTGCTTACACATACAAATGTACGAGCTATACCGCGTGTTCACAGCAATATGACTCTTAGCGTGCTCATGCACTTTTGAGCGCTTACTGTACGCTAAGGTTACATCATTTCAACCAACTTTACCGACAGTTTTTTTTTCAACTTCGTATAACCTACGTCACACCCCTACATAGTTTGAACGACGACGCAGAGACGGGAACGTTGACAAGACTGGGCGACGGCGGGGCATCTGCTTCAGTGATACAATTGTATTACAGCGCCCGTTGACATTGCTTTCATATAAAATTAAATAGACTAGCTCTGTATTTAGGAGAACTGGGTAGTCATTCGCATTATGAAGCCTAATAAAAAAGTATCATGTAAGTATAGGTACAGACAAGAAAAAAAAAAAACAATTGTGAATCGGACTCGAAAAATAAAAAAACGTGTGCGGTCGGAGGACCCCCATCAGGAACGAAGATCTTTCTCACGTGCGATTTAAATCTAAAACAATATTCGGCTTTAGCACTCTCTAAAACTATGAAAACGATACCCATGACAAAAAATTTGAAAACTTTCGCAGCCGCCATTTTGGATTTATTTTTTGCCCAAATTCACATTTTGTCCCTCTCTCTCCGGCATGCAGTGTACTCGGGCCGATGTGTACTATTTTATCCCACGACACTGTAATCACTTTACTCTTTTCTTTTGTTTTTTCTGCCGGCGTTCTCTCTCTCGCTCTCTCTTTCTTTCTCTTAGAATTAGAAGAAGACAGTCGCAAGTATTAACACTTTTAGCGTGACGATTTCTGAAAGTTAACAAGCCGTGATAAAGAACTTCGTTCCAAAAAACGTTAAAATTGTATTGAGTGCCTCACGGCTGCGCCAAATAGGGCCAGTTTAGCATAATTTGCCAGATTGCTAGTGCCTGACGCTGGTTTTCAACTGGGTTTACTTTTCCTTGACACCAAAACTATATAGCTCTCTTACAAATAAACGCGGAGCAAAGTGGTGCAATACTTAATCTTAGGTAAATGTACAGTAAATCTAAAGGTTATAACGAAACCTTAAAAACCAACCTGTAAGTTGTCCACCGCAGAGCAAAATACTCTTTCCATACAGAGAAGGTACAAGCATTGGTCACTAAACTTGCTCATTACGCGTTGGCAATGCAAGTAAATACTGTTAAGTACCTATTAGTACTTAGTAGGAACGAGTTACTAATTGAATTAACAATTAATTTGTTTAATTGTAATAATAATTAGTAAGAAACTGGTTCTTAAGTACTGATAAAATAATGATGCATTACAACATTTTCATTTCATTTTAAAAGTAACCAGCGAGTGCATACATAGTATCTGCTCCGCTATGAATTATTTAGTTCTATTTTTATGTGTTCTGGTATTGAGTCAAACGTTTGGCTACCCAAAAGGAGCACCAATGTTGGACATGGAATTAGGACCAAAGGTATCTGGAGGAAGTGTCACTACTACTTTGTCGACTACGCTTCCCGCGGTTTTAAGGTCGGCATTCATGGGATCTGAGTGTGCTTCGAGATTAACCAAATTCAACGGAATATGTGTTGGTATTGATTAATAAATTATTACATCTATTTTGGTCCTTGCAGTGTTATTTATTGCTTGTCAGATCTTACCCTTGGATTGATTATTTACAATGGGTTAACCAGTTACTAATAAAACGAATTAAACAAATTTATTGTAAAATGTATTAGTAACTCGTTCTAAGTAATAATACTTAACAGTAATAAGCAACGGTGGTTATAGATGCTCGTGTTTCTCTGTATGAGAGAGGCCTTTGCCTTGCATTGGGACAAATTGTAGTCAAACGTTTGATCCAATACCGGAACACACAAAAATGTCACGAAATAATTCATTTTACCTGGAGCACTCGCTGGTTTAGTATAAAATGAACTAGCTTCTGCTCGCGATTTCATCCACGTAAAATATCTTGCTCTCCCGACCCACCCCGAAACATTGCATAGCCTGGCCGCATTACTTCGTTTTACTTGAATTCTAAGGTTATAAGCCTGATGTTAAAAAGTCTATAGCCTGTCTCAAGAATTGGGCTATGAAATGCAATTTTTAAGCTATTGCATAGCTTTTATCGCGGGCTTTGAGCGCGGCAATCGAATCAAGAAATTCCGTAACGAAAATAAAACCTATCACCCCCCACTCCGCCTACCATGTAATGACGGATGATGACATAAAACAAAAATTACGTTCACATGACAACATCACGTCAACAACATCACACAACTGTCATGACAAATGTCATGGGAACGTAATTTTTGTTTTATGTCATCATCTCAAGTGTAGCGTTGACAAATAGGAAGTATGGAGGTTACAAATGCTATGCAATAGCTTTACCGCGGCAGTCCCCGAGTGCCATACTTTTTTTTTTTTACAACCGCGTTCAAACAAAAAAACAAACTCTTCAGCTTCATTATTAGTGAATAATATAAATTAAAATGTTGTTGTAAGTTTATCAAAGTTTTATATTATTTTAATTATGATTGATTTGGTTTTTAATCAATCATATCGGAACTTAATTATGTAGAAGGTAAGGTTTTTGGTAATTATAGTCATACCAAGGTGATATAGGAGAGCAAAAAAAAAAAAAGTTAAATATGTTATTTAATTGTTTTCATGATCATCATCAATTTTCACACACTCTTCGTTGAATCTCACAAAACCCGAAAGACAGCCAGCTTCAAATGCAACAGCTGAAAAGAAAATAACTGAGATTTAGTGTGAGAGACAGAGAGAGTGAAATCTTTCTTCTCTCTCATTTAGCAAAATGTGCCTAAACGTGACGCGTCCTTGAAATTTCACTCTCAATTCTCGTCCAATTTATCGAATCGTCGCCTAAAAAGTTTCGGCAAGGACCTGACGTCTTAATGCTGTGCTCATAGTGAACATAATTTCAGAAAACCCCTATCGCAATAATCTGTTTTATTATGGAAAAGTTACCATCACCGCTAGTTTACTCCATTTGCCACAACATTTGCTACAACCAGCGCTGGGGCTCTGTCTCGCATGGGGTCGCAGCTTTATGCTGAGCGATGGCCGTTTTGCGTGGATGTGACGCATATTTTCCCCCAATTTGTTATTTACGTGTTTTTTTTAAATCTTTCTTTGCGTCATGTTTACCGCAAATAAACGAATTTTCTTTCTTTCTTTATTATTTGAAATAAGATAAGACAAATAAACCTTTTTTATCGTCCGTTCAACCAATTTTGACTTCTATCCGTAGGCATAAGGATGGCATTAAAAACAAAAAAAGTGTCCCATGAAATCATCTAACAGCTGATGTTATTGGTCAAAAGTTTAACTGGTCACATTTTTTCTAATTTTAATTTGGTTACTGATCGGATCAAAACATGTTATTTTCCAGCCGGTTTATAGATATAAGATTGCTTGAATAATATTTATATTTTTACCAAAAAAATATGCTTATTATCACGGCCTTATTAAGTATTTACACGTATAAAAAACTTTTAAGGTAAAAAAAAAAACACTACAAAGTGAAAAATAACTTTGAATTTCGGAAGTCGGTGTCTTTGGTTTTGAATTTTCGTTCTTTGTCACCGACTTCCGAAATTAAAGTTATTTTTCACTTTATAGTGTTTTTTTTTTGTAGTCGGTTGTTTTTTTTTTGTAATACGTTTTTATTTTTCACTTTTAAGTGTTGTGGTACTTACCCCACACAAACTTGAATACCACTACCTGCTATGTAAATAACAGTGACAGGAAGTTATCATATCATCCACATACTAAGTGGGAAAAAATACGTATTATTGAAGCTAACTAAAAACTCCCCAAGTAAAGTTATTAAAATTTATATGGGACCACCTCTGAAGTATGATCTACTAAACAAAAAAAGAATCATCAAAATCAATTCATAATTGGCGGAGTAATCGCGTAACAAACATACAAAAAAAAAAACATACAGTCGAATTGAGAACCTCCACCTTTTGGAAGTCGGTTAAAAATAATAACTATTATTAATTACGTGAATCCATCATTCGATAACTGCTGAACGGATCGCCGATGAAACCAAGCCCGCACGCGCAGATCGGTAGGTAGTTGTTGACTTTACATAGCGCGTTTTTGCCACAAGGCCCGGGGCACGGGTTGCTGCACCGGTTGTTGATGCACGCCATGAACGCGTTGCACTCAGAGTTGGTGGTACACTCTGGTTTGCTTCTCGGGCGAGAGCTGCTGTAATTCGGAAGACCAGTGCAGCGTGCGTTGCCATTGAACTCTTGGCACTGGGAATTCGGACCACATGGTGATGGTATGCACGGATTTACTTCCGATTGTAGCTTCGGAATTGATAGGGGCACTGAAAAATATTGAATATTTAATAAGAGAAATTGGTGACAAGTGTGAAATTATTTGGAATCTAATGAGCACTTACTACAATTAGTAAATGGATCACCGGTGAATCCATCCTGACATGAACATATAGGGTTGTGAGCAATTACTCTGCAGTTTGTATTTCTAGCACATTGATTAACGCATGGGTCTACACATTTGCGGTTTAAGCAGGCTTTGTCACTAGCGCATTCACTGTTTATTGTACATTCCCGTCGGCAGTTGGGTGGTCTGCCTATGAAATCGATTTTGTAACTACATATTGCTTGTGAGTTCACTTCTCTGCACTGACTGTGAGGACCACACGGTGATGGCGAGCAAGGTGTTGGCATGACAACATCTGTAAAAAATAAAAAAAAGTCAAGAGCTGTCGTGGGACACCTGGTTGGTACGAAGTTCCTTTCGCTGTGTATTACCCCGGGTCCACACTCTCGCGAGTGCGCCTCGTGGAGGCCCTTGCACGAGCCGTGGCAAGTGGAGGCTTCATGAGTGCTACCCATTCACACTCTCGTTTTATTCAGTTGCCCACCACGCCTCGCGCCTCGTATTCTTTGACTGAAAAAACTGATACCGAGGGGAATGCGCGCGAGGCAAGGCGGGAGATAACGAGAAGAAGCGAGAGACGACGAGAGGAGGCGAGAGACAACGAGAGGAAGCGAGAGTGCCATTCACACTATCGCGCTCGCTTCACCTCGTCTTACCTCCTGGAGAATGTGAAACCGGGGTTATTTATTAAATAAGGCAGGCATATCAAAATAAATTAACAACATTTGAGAGTTACTAAATGAAAAAAAAAAACACATCGACATCACTGTTGTCAACTTGACAGTATTGCCTCGTTGACTGGCAATGCTTTCTTTGGCCGAAAAATAAGCTAGTCAAGGGTCTTTGTCGTCGACGAAACATATACCTACTTAGACATGGTGCACACGCACTCAATGTGGCATGCGACTGCGACAGCACGGTGACGATAAAAAAAACATACCTACATTTATGTTGATATGTTCGAAGCTCCGCACACTTGGCGTCAAGTTGCAGAGTCGCAACGACTAAGCGCACAACTGACGAAAATCGGATGCGCTTCGCCTTCGCATAATAAGCACCAAGGAAAATGGAACTAGAGAACAACACGATCGTCTCTCTCGAATATTCAAAGAAAATTAACGCTTTCTGTCAACGCCTGACGTGACGACTAGGTGTAGACGCAAACGACAGCTCTGCGTCTAGTCGCAGCAACAAGACGCACAGGTTGCGCTGACACTTACCCGGGTTCTGAATTGAGAATTTGAAGCTGAGAACCTGTCAAACTCAACTTGAACAAATTTCCAACTTCAAGTTTGATCCGATTGATCAGATGATGATAAAGAATTATGAAACTCGCGGAATATCGATAAAAACTCATCTCCTCCTTACAGTTTAAGTAGGGTTCCAAAATCTTTGGACCGCACTCATTTTCTCACGACGTCATCGAGTCGTTGTTACCGCCCCGTTATTAACCAAAATCAACGCCAGACTCCTAACTGTCCCGGCGACGACGACGCCTCAAATTTGATGTCCAATTTACACTTCGAAAGATTTTCGGTGAGATATGATAGATGGACAGATTCTGAATGGCCTAGAGGAGTAGTTGTGGATGTTGTTAGATGTACTAACTTAGCTGAAATTACTATTATTATGCGGGACGGGAAAAAAAGACAGTCAGTGGTGGGTCCTTACCTTCAATGATTTAATAGTAATTTCCAGGAGATAGTAAGAAGGTTTTTTTAACCACCAACTTCTATCGCGTAACTCTTATATCTTCTGACTATTTTACGCTCACTGAATTGGCCTAACAAGACGAGCCCACAGCGTACTTGTAGCTTCATATCTAAAAGGCGGAGTGAACCATCTGAATTCATCTGTGCCAAGATCCGACTTTAAAAGAGACTGTGTGACCTCCGAGTCTGATTCGTCCTTTCTTTTCAGTATAGTCGGATAGGAAACGCCGACCTCATCTAATTTTAAAAATGCAATTGACGTGTTTGTACAAACCTATTTACAGAAATAAAATCACATAACGTGGGTTCGAACCCACGACCTGCAACTCGTAAGTCGGGGTTGTTACCACTGCTCTCTCACTTTATCATAAGAATCCTAAATATAATAAATGATTTTTATTATTTCTATAAGTATGTAAGTAGAGGTAAAGACAAGAACAAAAAAGAAACAATTTGAATCGGACTCGACGAACAGAAAAAAACCGGCCAAGTGCGACTCGGACTCGCACACGAAGGGTTCCTATTACCACCGTAAAATATTTAGCAAATAAATTAAAACAATAAACGAAGCATATTATTACTTTTCATCTTAAATTTTTATTCATTTGTATTACATAATGATACTATGAATTACATAGTAATTTTTTGCAGTTGCAGAAAATCGACAATATTTAAATTAAATAACTTATATGTCGGAGTGAGCAAATTATAACGTAAAACGGAACGCAACGTTTAGTGACATCATCGTCCCACTCAGTGAATCAGGCGAGTTGTGGAAAGGACCGGCCTTTATAAGACGACGCTCCGAGTAATACGACAGTTTATCCTAAGCTTTTAGCTTAGTTTATATGTGTGCCCTGGCTGGAGGCAATAAGTGTAGCAGCTTAATGCATCCACAGGATTGACCGGTTCAATAGCTACGGTCGATAGAGACCAGCTATGAGATGCCAAATCGAAAAAAATAAAAAAAAATAAAAAAAATGCGACAGTTCGAGTCGAGTGAGCGCCCCGACCATAACTCTAATTATGACACGGTTCACGCCTGAATCATATTATCAAAACGTTTTATTGTTAATTATTACTTTAAACTTTTTAGTTGTTAAATTAAACCTATTTTGAGTTAAATATTGATTTTATTTTAAATAATATCGAATGAAAACCCTCAAGACTACGTGGACCTTGTAAAAAGCAGGTCTCTCACAACAATACTTCAATCCGGTCACTCTTGCGCCGAAATATAAATCAGTGTTTTTAGAATTTGTTGATTATTTACAATATAATTATGTTACAGTCATGATATACAGAAGTTTCAAATGCCTAGTTTGTTTAGTTGTTGCGATAGAGCTCGCACAAAAATGGTCCAAGACTGACAACTTTTACGGCCCCCTATTTTTCATTTTTGAAGAAGGATGCATCGAAGGAGTTGGGGGAGGCCCTTGCTCAGCAGTGGGACAGTGTAGGCTAACGGAAAAAACAGAAGTTAAAAAGAAAATAAAAATTTGTACTCTACTTGATGAGTTCTAGACAATCACATCCAGGGTAAGATTTTTTTTTAAATTTTTTTAGTTTACTGCCTTGAATTTTTTACTTTATTTATTTATTATTTGTTGTTACAGCGGCAGTAAAAATACACAATCTGTGAAAATTTTAACTATCTACCTGTTACGGTTCATGAGATACAGCCTGCTGACATAAAGACGGACGGACAGCGGAGGTTTTGTAATAGGGTTCCGTTTGGCACCCTTCGGGTACGGAACCCTAAAAACTGTGAAACAGTATTGTGTACCTCACGACTGCGTCAAATGGGCTCGGTTCAGCATTTATACCAAACAACTAGTCCCTGACGCTGGTTTTCAACTGGGTTTTGTTTTCCTTACCACCAAAACTAAAGCCCCTTACAAATAAATCCCGAGTAAAGTGGTGTCAAACTTAATCCTAGGTAGATGTACGGTAAATCAAAAGGTTATAATAGTTGTAATTATTCCGCGTTTATAATAACGTGGTAACAGTTTACATTCTTCTTATTATTTGCCGTGATGTGACGTACAGACGGCCGTGTAGGGTTAGAAAATGGGTCCCGTTTTCGTCCTTTGGGTACGAAACCTTTAAAACCATCTAAATTTTCCCACTGCAGAGCAAAAGGCTCTTTCCATACAGAGAACGCATGAGCCAAGGTCATTAAACTTGCTCATTACACGTTGGCAATACAAAAAAATACTGTTAAGTACCTATTAATACTTAGGAACAAGTTACTAATTAAATTCTCAAAAAAAAAACGTTATGAAACACAATAGACGTTAATATTATTTAGTAACCTGTTCCGCTTAACTATTTCTAAAGAGCCAAAAAACTCTCAACAAGGCATCCTCAGAATGACGATTGACTTGTCGCGAATCCAAACACGACGTGTTGCCACACCGAGCGCTGGACGCGCTGTCTCTGCGTTCAGCGCTCGTGTGGCAATACGCCGTGTTCAGGTTCGTGACACGTCAATCGTCATGCGCGCTGTCTCTGCGTCCAGCGCTCGGTGTGATGTATGAGGTCAGGAAGATGATGGTGTCTATGATGATGCGGAGGTATTAAAATTGTGATAACACTAGCTAGCTTAGCGCGGCTTAACTCGCGTGGAGGTCGGACGATTAAATTAAATTTAACCACGGTAATGGGGATGAAAGTAAAAGAACCAAAGTCTCAAACAATAATAGAAGAATAATGATGACAAATAAAACCCGAAAAAATAAAATAAACTTATTTAATAATCAATATCAACACAAATCCCGTTGAATCTCGCTGAACCCGAAACACAGTCAGATCCCACGAATGCTGACAATTTTTCCATAGGAGCGATTGTAGTCGACAAAGTAGAAGTCACACTTTCTCCAGATTCCTTTGGTCGTGGTTCCATGTCTAACACTGTTGCTACTTTAGGGTAGCCAAACGTTTGACCCAACGCCAGAAAACACAAAAATATAACTAAACAATTCATAGTGGCTACTACACTCGCAGGTTGAATACAAAATTTATTAAAAATGTAACGCATCATTATTTTATTACCAAGGAACCAGTTACTTACTAATCAATTTTACAATTAAACAAATCAAGTTACATTCCATAACAGTAATTATTGTGACGGTTTGTGGACTGCCTCGTTGGTCTGTATTTCTCAGTACCAGCCCGGAATCTTGATTTGCGCCCGGTTGATGGGACTTAAACATAACTGGCGAAATGTGGGTGTACTATAGGCACACCTCTGCCTAACCCTGCGGGGAATACAGGCGTGATGTTATGTTGTGTAATTACTGTCTGTATTGTAACGGCTAGGGCTGCACAGGGTAGGCTGTGCAGGCCGTTTACGGATAGGTAGATAAGAAAACAGCTAGATAGATTTATAGATATAATTATTAGATTCAGTAGTGATAGGTAGTAGTAACACGGCTAGGTCGTGGGTCAGATCCTGACACTGAGTCTGAGCACTCGCACACTTAGGATAGAAGGGAAGGGTACCGTCCTTGGTAGCACATGGTAGTTGTACGGGGCCTGCTCAGCACAGGCTCCGCAGTAGGCCGGACGGTCCTAGCACGTGGTAGTACACGTCAGTAGCCGTGGAGAACGCCTGTCAGCACAGGCGCGCGGCGGTAGGCCGCAGGTAGGCAGGCATTGGCCACAGGCGGAGATCGCCTTTCAGCACAGGCGTGCGGCGGTAGGCCGCAGGTAGGCAGGCCTTTGCCACACGTGGAGATCGCCTGTCAGCACAGGCGCGCGGCGGTAGGCCGCAGGTAGGCAGGCATGCGGCGGTGTACAGCCTGAGCCCGTACAGGGAGCCCTGAAAGGCGCGGTAGGAAGCGCATGTCAGATGCGTGCGAGCAGTAGCAGGCCGCATGCGATGTGTCAGCTTCTTCCCATCATTAGCAACCAAGGTACGGTATGGGAAGTAGAGTAGGTGGTAGCTAACACATCGCAGCGGCTTACAGGCAGAGAGAGAAAGTGCAGAGCTAGCGTGGCACAATGACAGATAAAAAGTGAGGTTAAGTATGGTGAACACGCAAGCATAGAATATAAGATAAATAGATAGCAGATGGCTTGATTACTGGCTTATATTATAATAATACCAATGTGGAACTCACCCTAGGTCGGGGCACACAGTCCTGAGGGACACTACCTTCAGGAAGGCAAGCAGAGTCGAAATGACAGTGTCCTTAGAATATTAGTGTTGTGCCACGTTTGTAGTGATGTGGTTAGTAACTCACTAAGTGAGAATCACTCGACTAAATGTAGTGAGACCGCTCACAACGCTACAGTATGGACAATACGCAGTGAGCAACCGCGGTGGTGATAAATGCTCGTGCCTTCTCTGTTTGAGACAGGCCTTGCACTGGGACAAATTATAGCCAAATGTTTTTTTTTTCACACAAAAATGTGACGAAATAATTCATTTTAATTGGAGCACTCGCCAGTTTTGTATAAAATTAATTAAAATGTTGCAAGGTTATCAATATTTTTAATAGTTGTTTAATTGTATCATCAATTAGTAGTTCCGGTGTTTAACAATCAGTTCAGAACTTAATTATGAACTTAATTTTTGAGGGTTTTTGGTAACTGGTAACATAAAACAGGGACAGGTGAGCAAAAAAAAAAAACTATTGGGTAAGTATGTTATTTATTTGTTGTTATTCAACATTATCTAATTCAACACAAATGTTGCCGACTCTCGCTGTACCCTGAGGACAGAGAGCTACAAATGCACTACACCCATAGGAACAAACAAAATTCATACTAAATCCAGTTTCCTTTGGTCGTGATTCCATATTGTGACCCAATTTTGGGTATCGTGGGAAGTCATGTGTTTGATCCAACACTGGAACACACAAAAGCACAACAAAATAATTCATAAGTACTGACTGTCGCACGCGCAGGGTAAATGTGAAATGAATTGAAAATCTGTAAGGGTTTTAATATTTTATGCCGTTTTATGTAAACAAAGTGATTGACCTCATTGGTGATACTGATCAAATCATCTAACGGTTCTCAACGTTTGGATTGATCGATTTGAATTCATCGAACCCAGGGAGTATTTTGTTTTATAATATTCATTATTGTAGTCATATTTACGCACTATAAACATTGCTCTGATTTATGAACTACGTCCAGTATACACGGGCATCGTTTATGTCTCCTTTAGCTTAACAAATTGTGGAAGCAAAATCGACTTGGCAATTCAAACTTTGGTTGTCAATTAAGTTAATGATTTATAATTTTTAAGAGAATTCCTTGAGTAGGAACCGGTTTACTCAAATAAATAAAAGGACTTGAAGATTGTTGCACTAGTAAACTAGATCATACCGAGAGATCCAAACGTTTGCCCTCTACGTCAGGTCAAACTATCTGTCTAGGTGATATGCTAAGCGACTTTTGACCTACAAGTCTAATCAAATGATCTAATAGATTATGTTATTGGTCACAACTTTGCTAATTTTAGTTTGTTTACTAATTAGATCAAAACATTATTTTCAAGCCGGTTTGTAACAAGACTAGCTGTGGCCCGCGCCTTCGTCTGCGATCCAGGATGAAAAGTAGCCTATGTAAATTTCATCCAAAAACGTTCAGCCATTTTACCGTGAAAGCGTAACAAACAAACATACAAACAAACAAACTCACTTTCGCATTTATAAATGCTTGAGTACAAATATTCCTTTTTTTAATGAAAATATGCATAATACAATCTTGCATGGCCATGACATGTATCTACATGTATAAAAAAATTTAAGGCAAAAATACTAGAACAAGTCAGATAAAAATGATAACTATAATTATTTACCTTGACAGCTATCAGGCAAGCACGTGCAGTACGGTATGTGGTCTTTGACGATACACTCCGCATAGTTGCCGCAAGCCGTGGGGCATGGGTCGATGCACCTATTGTTGATGCACGCCTTGTCTGCGTTGCACTGAAAGTCGAGATTACACTCCAGTCTGCATCTCGGCGGAGAGCTGCTGTAATTCGGAAGACAAGTGCAGCGTGCGTTGCCATTGAACTCTTGGCATTGGGAATACGGACCACATAGTGATGGTATGCATGGATTTACTGCTGGTCGTTGCGTCGGAATTGATAGAGGTACTGAAAAATATTGAATATTTAGTAAAAGAAATATAGAGTTGATGACAAGTGTGAAATTATTTGGAATGTAATGAAGGTTAAAGTTTAGTAACGTGCCGCCTCGATAGAGGGTAGGGGATAGGGGAGGGGGTGAAGGGTTAGTAAAACCCCCACTGAGATACATAGTTTTTTTATGATATAAATTTCATTGGAAGGGAGGAAAGAGAAGAAGAAGGTAAGTCATCTCGACCCACCATTTCAGGGGAGACACATTTTTAGGGTCAATGTCAAACGTTTCGAAGGTCAAGCTCTAAAAAAAGAATGTTATGTTGGTAAAGGAACCTAACACGAAGATGACGGGTGCTCGTTCGCTCGCTCACTTGAGCCCGCTCATCCCCTTCGAACCTAACCTGTCCGAGTCGGGGTGGCTGGTTAGAAACAGATCCAATGAAAAATTAATTTAAATTTCGCATTTAGAACTATTTGGTAATCTGATGAATTGATATGACTTATTAATTTCAAATTGCCTAAATTGGCGGGAATTTGAAAAGAGCGTGTAACGCGTCAAAATGATTTTAACTTGTGAAAATTTATGCTCTATGATTTATTACGACTTTCATTGTAGTTTTAGACAACAACGAAGTTATGATAGACTTCGATTAGCCTTTCATGATAAAGCCTCATCACGTGCCACTGTTTACAACTAGTTCAATGAGTTTAAGCGTGGTCGTAGGAATCTTACTGATGACCTGTGTGAGGGACGGACGCCCTGCAACGGCGATAACTGACGATGACATTATTACTGTGCGGCGCATGATTAAGGCTGATAAGAGAGTGACCTACCAACAGATTCGGGCAAGCTTAGGCATTGGTATGGTCAGGTGCAAAAAATCTTACATGAGCATTTAAGTGTCAGGAAGCTATGTAACAGATGGATACCCCATAACTTGACCGAAAATCAAAAACGCGTGGTTCCATCGAATATGACGTTGCTTATAAAATAATGGACAATATTTCGAAAAACAGTAGATACAGGTATTATATAATAACTTATGCTACATTCAGGATTTTTATTTTCTAAGAACTTTCAGTGTGTCCCACGTATACGCAAAAGCTTTTCACGCGCAGTCCATAAAGTACAGTGGAGCCAATATTTACGTTCCTAACCTAAAAAATAATACCTTTTCTTTGTTTTTAATTAATCTCAGGCAAAAATAAATTGTAGTGTAGGGTTCAAGACAGGTCTCTAGACTACCCAAATAGCCTCACATTCTTTCTAGCGAGGCGGCACGTTTCTAAACTCAACCTGTAATGAGTACTTACTACAATTAGTAAATGGATCACCGTTGAATCCATCCTGACATGAACATTTAGGGTTGTGAGCTATTACTGTGCAGTTTGCATTTCTAGCACATTTATAAACGCATGGGTCTACACATATGCGGTTAATGCAGGCTTTGTCAATATCGCATTCACTGTTTATTGTACATGCCCGTCGACAGTTGGGTGGTGTGCCTATAAAATCTCTCTGGCACCGACATATTGCATCTGCGTACACATTTTGGTTCCACCTTTCTCTGCACTCACTGTGAGGACCGCACGGTGATGGTGACGTGCAAGTTGAGCTGGGCGGAGCTGCAAGAAATATAAAAAGTCAAGAGGTGTCGTGGGTCACCCGGTTGCAATGAAGTACCTTTCGCTGTGTGTTTATGTATTAAATAACAGGCACAATGAAATAAATTAAAAGGAACTAAACGAAAAAAAAAATACAAAAATTCATCCTTATCACTGCTGATGAGTTGACAAGTATTGCTTCGTTGACTGGCTTTCTTTGGCCGAAAAATTAGCCAATCCTTGTCATCGACGAAACATATAACTACTCAGACATACCGCACACTATGTGACATGCGACTGCGACAGCTCGGTGACTAGATGCATCAGCAGGCTGCGGCCAAAAAGTTTCATATACAACGTGTTCCTTTTGATATCCCATGACTCTAAGTATGTAAAAATAATTGAAAAAAAGTCCTAGAACACGTGTTTCAAAAATACATCGTTTTGAAGGTAACATAAGACTAGACTCTCGATTTGTGTATCTAAGTTTCATTGATAAGTACGATCGAATCAAAGATTTTTGAACTAGTAAACTGAATTAAGAGAGGTCCAGACGTTTATAACAAGATTCATAGCATTGCTTGAGTAATATAAATATCTCCATAAACATAAAGTAAAATATTTGCATAATACAATCTAAAACGGCTATATCTCTAAGTATAAAAAATACTTTTAAGGCAAAAATACTTGCACAAGTCCGATAAAAATGATTAACTATAATTATTAATTACCAAAACAGGGATGCTGAGTACACGATGAATTGCATTTCGGCGGAGATCTGACGTAATTCGGAAGACAAATGTGACGTATTTTGCCATTGAACTCGTCTCCCCAATGCCAAAAATGCATTCTACCACATGGTGATGGTTTGCACGGGTCATCATATGCTACTTCAAACAGTTCTCTCGGAAATTGCACTGAAAAATATTGAATATTTAGTAAAACAAATATAGAGTTTGTGACAAGTGTGAAATTATTTGGAATGTAATGAGTATCTACTTACTGGGTACACAATTTTATTAACTTTTTTCAAGATAATAAAAAATTAAAATCTTTATTGCAAAAAAATATTACAAAGGGTTTACATTGACCCCAAACTAGGTAAGCCTGTATCTTGGACACCAATATGAAGGGTTTACCATTTTAACATTTATTTTAAAAACATGTTCATTAAATAAAAGTAATAAAAACTTTTCACAAAAAAAAACAACTGACTTCCAAAAAAAACACCACAAAGTGAAAAATTACTTTAATTTCGGAAGTCGGTGTCTTGGGTTATGTATTTTCGTTTTTTGCGAAAAAGGTTTTATTTTTCACTTTTTAGTTGTGGTACGTACACACACATTCGAATACCACTACCTGCTACCAGTGACAAGAAATTATCATATCATCTACATACTAAGTGGGAAAAAAATACGTATTTTGTAGCCAACTCAAAAACTACTCAAGCAAAGTTAATACAATTTACATGGGACCAATTTGAGAGCGTACCCTTTCAAACTAAAGAATTTTCAAAATCGGTCCACAAATGACGGAGAAATCGGTAGACATACATAAAAAAAAACAAAAAAAAAATTAAGCATAATAAAAATTTAAGAAAGCAAAACAAACAAGTCTAGAATACAAAGAAAATAATAAAACTCGAAAAAACGCTATTATGTAAATGAGTGTGAGTGTAATTGTGTGCTCATGTGTTGTGAATGAGTGTGAGTATAAGTGAGGGATCATGTGATGGTGAGTTTGACGGTGTTTATGCGAAAGTATGTGTGTTTGAGGCAAAAAGTGCTAGTGATACGAACGTGTGAAAATTAAATTTTACCACTGTAATCATATGTTCTGCTTCGTCATATGACAAGTTTAGCAACCAGGATTTGAGAATTTGTTATATTGCACTATTTGATCACCGTGTTATAGCCGTGAACGTGCAGAAAATGTGGGAGTCTTTGTGCATACGCGGATTTTACTGGGGGAGTTGGAACTCTGAATCTGCGTTTGGCCTGTAATATTTAAATAACTCCTTTTGAAGTTTGATGTGGGTCTTGGTTGTTGCATTCAGGATATATAATTTTATTACACTCAGCAGGGAAGCTTCTACAGGAAAACGGTATGGTTTGTGTAACAGAGTTTTGAGGACTGCACTTTGTGCTCTTTCGAGGATTATTAGATAAGTTTTTGACGCTCCTCCCCATATTACAATGCAATATTGTATCAGCGACTGACAAAGAACTATATAGACGAGTTTTTTTACATCCACTGATGCACTGTCCCGTATTTCATTATGTAGATTTGCTTCCGAACGCGTTAAACAAGTTTCCTAATTTGTGTGTTTGAATGAAAGGTGTTGGTCTATGATAACTCCTAAGTATCTTATTACATCCACTCCGTCAATGTTATTGCATGAACATTAAAATGAATGAATTTTCATGAATAAATGTGTCATGGCAATCTTCCCCGTGAATCTTTATATTCCATAATGATACCTCAGTAGCCCAAGTTTTCCTGAAAATTATGTGGTCTTTTTGACATTTAGTGTAAGCAAATTCATGTCGAGTCATTTAGTGATCCTGATCATTCCTGCTTCTGCTTTCTTGTATAAGTCCTCCCAATCGGTTCCGTGAAATAGTATCACAGTGTCGCAAGCGTAACAAATGAGGTGAGCATTTAGGATGGTAATTTTGAGTATATTATCCATGTATAGAGTAAATAGGGTTGGGCCAAGTATGCTCCAAGTAAGGTCTAAGAATATTCCACGACAACATTGACATCATCTGTATGTTTATATGTTATGTTCGTAATAAGACTGGTCCAAACTACCTAAAAATGGTAACATGAGACGAGTGTGAGTGAGAGAGTTCAGACCGGCCATGATTCATCAGCCGTATTGTAAACCACGTTCAGGAGCTGTCAATGTCATCATTGTTGTGGAATATTGACATTGACAGATCTTGAACGTGTTTGAACAGTTTTAATAATACATCTTTAAACGTGAAATACGCCCATATACAGAAAGTATTTTTGTTTTAGGTAATGGTTACATCGAGGGAACAGAGCTGGATGGCTTTCTCAAGGAGTTCGTATCCAGTGCCAACTTCACCGATATTAGCCCTGATGTGAGTACCTAGATCTAAGCTTTTCATATTGGTAATTAACGACCCAAGTACGATTTTTACGACTGTACATCGAGATCTCTATTATAAATTATAATGTATAAAAGTTTATTATTCATGTATAACACAAAAACCATCCGGAATAAATTCTCTAAATGATGGTAAAAACCGCATCAAAATTCGTTGCGTGTTTAAGAATAATAACGCGGTCACACAGACAGACTCACACAGATGGCGCGGTCACACAGATGGCGAGGGGGGTAATGGCTGATCTTTGCGTTATGCTCGTGAACGGGTGCTGCTTGTGGTGACTGGTCGTCTTGCTGATCATGGTTTTGTTATTGTTACTAGTAATTAACTGTTCATTTATTTTATCTCGATGGTCCTAGTTTATCATTTATAACTGCCAATTACAGCTTTATGTAAGCGGGCACGCCCTTTATGACTGGAGGCTTTTATTAAGATATTTAGTTCTGTTTACGTTTAGTTTTATTTTATTTTTTAAATAATGCTTGAGTATAGTTCTCGATGTTTTTGGTTGGTATATTGGCGTGTGCTAGCTGACATATGGCCTATAACTTATCATTTCAATTATGTTTTGTGTTGCATAATGTAAGTTATTTTGTATACTATTGTATAGAATCATTCTCTAACTTGAACAGACAGCTGTCCTGCTGGGGAGTTTGTTGCGCCACTTCTTCTTCCCAGCTAAAGGCACTAGGAAGTGGTGAAGGGTGAGCGTTTTTGGGGGACTGTCTTATGTAATTTTGACGTTCAAAAAGTGCTGATTCTCAGCCTAGTTTGAATAAATGACTTTTGAATTTGAATTTGAATTAGACACGAAAAGCAACTTCAATTTATATGTGTGTATTATTTCAACGACGATTTCGACATAAAATTGATCATAATTATCTTGACTTATGATTGCGTCTAAAAATCGATAGTCGTAATAAAAACATGACGTTAAGAATAAAATTAGTTTTTTAATACATTTAGAAAGAAGACAAACCTGTATTCGGCGAACGATTCCAGCTTGAAAAATTATTTATAAAATTATTTATTTCAATAAATAATTAAATAAATAGCGGTTAATGGTGTTCACTATATTTGTGTGTTTGCGGGTCATGTCAGCCGCATGCATCGTGACCGTTGGGCAAGTCTCCACACGGTGGGTGCCTGAGGATGGGCGGCGGTGCCGAGGCCGGCCCAGGAAGAGGTGGCGAGAAGACCTAGATGCGTATCGCAAGTGTTGGATGGAGATGACCCTTGGATTTGGGGGAGGCCTTTGCTCAGCAGTGGGACAGTGAAGGCTAACAAAAAAAAAAACTAAATTAAGACTCACGTCCAGGCAATTCGTCCGTATCTTCTTCCTCTTCTTCATAATCTGGCTGTTTCACTTGAGTAACATTCCTTTTCACTGTCGCATGGGCTTCTATTACGTCTACATCATTATCATAACTAAGAGTACTTGGATAAACGAAGTTTGACGTTATCGTCAATGTATTTAGTGAAAATATTATAAAACAAAATAAATTGAGCTTCATGACTGTTTCACTAAAGATTGTATCCTTGAATGACTCAAATTCTAAGTTAAAACCCACTTTTAAATGCTGCACTTTAAAAGTCACTTGACCTGCTTAGAAGATCAAGTTTATTTGACATTATCTGCGTATTGCTAACTAAAACGAATACTCGTACAGCTTACATAAAATTCTACATTTGGCAGACCTGACAGGATACCGCTCGGTCTCCTGCGAGGCGGCGAGCCTCCATGCCGGATTACCGCTATGGGATCTGGAGGCAAAGGTCCTCGCGCACATCTGGGAGTGGCGCGAGGAGGCGAAACGCCGGGGCTTAACTCCGATGCCGCTGGTAATCGCGACACAGCGGACAGAGCTCCGGCAGGATCTCATGGCGTCATGGAGAGTGCGATTGTCGCAACCCAGCGGCACGCCACAATTGTGGCGATAAGACCCCTATTTGAGGAGTGGCTTGAGAGGCGCCACGGCGTCCTCACCATCCGCCTGACGCAGGTCCTCACCGGACACGGCTGCTTTGGGAGGTTCCTGTTCAGGATAAGGCGGGAGGAAACGCCCGGGTGTCACCATTGTGTGGATCGCCCGGAGGACACGGTGGAGCATACGGTGGAGGTCTGCCCGGTTTGGGTGGAGCATCGCCGTGTCCTCGTGGAGGCGATCGGCGGCGGTGATCTCTCGCGTCCGGCCCTGGTTCAGGCCATGGTACGGAGCGAGAGGAAATGGCAGGTCGTCACCTCCTTCTGCGAAGCGGTAATGCTCGCGAAGGAGGAGGCAGAACGCGTGAGGGAGAGGCAAATTTCGCGCCCTCACGCCCCTAACTGCCGCAGGAGGAGACGCCCTGGGCGGGAATCGCCAGCCGATTTCCGGCCACCGTAGGCGCGGGCTTGCGGACGGTAAGCAATCCCCGCCGCAATTCTCGCCGTCCGATAAGGACCAGGCCCGGGTCGACGGTGCGTTTTGTTCCACGCGCGCCTCAAAGAGATGTCAGCAGAATTGACGGGGTCCGCTAGGGCCAATGCCTGCCGGGGCTGCGAATAAGGGCCGAAAGGGACATCGTGGCCCCCAGCAACAGGGTTTTAGTCAGTAAGAGTCTGACATGCCCTGCCCGGAGAAGTTATTTGATAATTTCCCACCCAAAAAAAAAAAAGACCTGACACTCGTCTCCCGAGCATGATCGGGGTCACCTTAAATGTCGATTATGTATTCTTTAATTACAATAATAAAATGATAATATTAGCCTTTGTTAACAGCCTTAAAATTTAGTTACATTTATATTATTGAGTTAATAAAAAAAGTTATTCGTCAGACATCGGTTTTAGAAGATTGTTTTGCTTTAGCATAAGCCTCCCCCATATTCTTGTTGTTCATAAGTTCCTCTCTTCCGCCTCTCTTCTACCTTCTCTTGGGTACCATTAGGCTACTAATTAAGCCTATTTCTCCTTTTTGTTTCTGATTAGGTGGCCCGCCATTTCCATTTCAGCTTTTTACCTTGTATGATACGTCCGCTATTTTTGTTTTCTCTCGGATATGATTAAGGTTTAATTTGTCCCATTAAGCATACTTCTGTCCATGTTGTGTTGGCATGTTTGTATGTAGTTTCTTAGCGTTTTGCTTAGTTAAAGCCCATGTTTGGCAACCGTAAGTCATTGGAAGTCGGTGTCATAAAACTAAAATACTGATCCAAAGACACCAACTTCCGAAATTAAAGTTATTTTTCACTTTGTAGTTTGGAAGTCGGTTGTATTTTTTGAAAAAAAGTTTTTTAGAGAAGATGTTTCCACGAATGAAGTTAATTTATATCCTAAAAACTGGTATTTTATTTATTCTCTTATTTTACCGCTCTATGTATATTAAAAAACCTGCTAAGTACTTGTCGCACCACGAACAGTGAAGGGTTCCGTAGTTGGAATTATTGTTTACTCATGCACAATGCACAGTACTGATTTTATCAACCGTAAAAATTAGTTTTTTTTCATAGTTTTCTCGAAAAAACGATGAAAAATAATGTTATTTATGGCTGTAACCGTAAATATCCCTATTAAATAAAAATGTCACTGAGAAACATCATAATTTAATTTTTGGATCCAACGATATTCCCACACGCTTATGTGCACAGTTTTTTTTTTTCAACCCTTGGTTACATGTATGTGGAGGGCCACCCTAGCTGTTTAGTCGTAATTTCAACTTTGCCTTGCGGTGCATCTTCCTTCAAATTTTCATTGATGTAGTGTAATCGTCCTCGCGTGAAATGGCTGTGAAACATCCGGACAAACGGACATACTGACAGACGGAGATGATGAAATTATAAAAATTCTATTTTTGCTATTTGGCTACAAAACCCTGAAGTGATAGCAAAGCGGTATTTGAGGTGATAAAACCCGTAATTTTGACATTTAACCAAACTCCGACAGACCTATTAAATAGTTTTAGCATGAACACGGATATGTATTAGATTTTATATAGATATGGAATTGTGAATTTATGTGTTTTTTATTGAAAGGAACAGCAAACAGTTACACAATAAAAACAACTTGTCTAAAACTTACAACTAGTTTATCAAAATCAAGGTGTATATAATTCACCTAAATTTTTTTAAACCTTAAAAAAAACCGGCCAAGTGCGTGACGGACCACGCACAATGAAGGGTTCCGTAGTTGGGATGAATTTATCCCAAAAACAAACTTAACTTTGTCGTTGAAAAATATGTTCTCCCATAGGGAATGTATGGGAAAACATGTTTTTGCTACTGCAAAGTTAAGTTGGTCGATTATTACTCGTTAACTTGTAGAGCTTACTTAGCTGTGATAGTTTTCTTTTTAATTTCGTTATATAAACTACTGCTGTGATTTTTTTCACACATCCAAAACGAGACATTTAGCTGGCAGGGGGGGGGGGACACTTGACTCTAACAAAAATTAGCAATTTAAAGCTTAATATTTCGCAAACGGATCCTTCAATCCAAAAATAATTTTCACAAACTCACAATGTTTTTAAAGGATGTTTCCAATGATACCCCACACAAAGGGTTAAACAAAAAAAAAAAAAAAAACATCATCACTTTACGTATAGGAGAGGTACCCTAAAAATAAATGTTTTTCATAATTTTGTTTTACCGCTTTGTCGGCGTAATTAATATGTACACCTATGCCAAATTACAGTTTTCTAGTACTAAGGGTCTCGGAGCTAGACTGCGGACAGACAGACAGACAGACGGACATGACGAAACTATAAGGGTTCCTTGTTTACTACAGAACCCTAAAAAGGAGGAGGTTCTCAGTTCGTCGGAATATTGTTCTTTATTTTTATAAATGTTCCCCAAAAAAATATTTTTTTGTTTGAAAAGGTATACTTTCAAGTTAGTCCCATTGTCATTTGGTCACGATCTGACGATGGGATCTTGGAGAAATCGATGGAACTCTTCAAATATTATAGGCACATCTATAGCGATTTGGGTATTTTTGATGAGCTATTGACATTAGGTTATTGTAACTTAGATACATTACAAAGCAACCCACTAAAAAGTGAAAAAAAAAACTTTTTAACAAAAAAAAAATAACCTTAATTTCGGAAGTTGGTGTCAAAGAACTAAAATAGTGATCCAAAGACACCGACTTCCGAAATTTAAGTTTTTTTTTTCACTTTGTAGTTTGGAAGTCGGTTGTATTTTTAGTAAAAAAGTTTATTTTTTTATAATTAATCACTATTATGTTTTCCTCATGTCAAAACGTGAAACATCAACAAACACGGCGCACGACGTGTTCGAGCAGCCCTGAGCGATGCAACTGGCCGAGCCGGTATGAACCGGTTTCTCTTCGTACGCGACGAAGCTGCCAGTTGCACGCACACACGCGCCTCATGCTTGTAGTAGTGTACCAATCATAGCGCGTTGTGTATGAAGCTTCCTCTGTCCGTTATTCTGTGGCAAGAGTTTACTGCAAAAAAATACTTGTGCGTACTTGTCGCCTGTTTATCAAGATTGAGGGCAAGATTCACAGATCCCACATTGACTTTTTATAGCTCAGTTAAATTTTCATACAAATAAGAACCTTATTTTTAAGACTTTAAAGTCCATATAAGTATGATGCTTGCCCACATTCGCATATCGATACAAATATGAACCTCATTGTTAGTAAATAATTACCAACAATAAGGTTCATATATTCATATGAATCGCTAACTTGCCACAGTAAAGTCAAAGTGTTATAAGTTCTAAAAATATAATATGAGTAATTTGCTCGGCGTTTTTTTTTTTAATTCAAATAGTTTATTTATAAATGAAGCCAAGCAAGCAAAACCATTTAATAGTTCCAAAGTAGTTAGCCTTGGAAAATATTCAAGTTCACGGTAAAATATTTTTTTGTTTGTTAGAATAGCGACGCGTCCCTGTTTCGCACGGCTTTTGAAAAAATATTTGAAACAACAAGAGATTTTTTATTTTTTTGGTCACCCTAGTTTAAGAGGCAGGGCTCACCCATTTCATGTACAGACCCTGTGGTTACAGCATAATTATGTAATATCTGTCTACTCTTATGCCAACCAGTTGTAATCCATCTTTTGCCTAAGTTGTAACCATAACAACTACATAACCGATAAGCCCGCCCATTGTATATTTTGTATTGCTTGATTTATTTTTTGTCATGTATTTTTGTGGTGTACAATAAAGTTTATATAAATAAATAATAATGTATTTTCGCTGTAACCTATTAGAAAATATATTTTTTTTCTTTGTTATGTGTGTGTTTAATATTAATTTGTTAAACGACTGAACTGGCTGTAGATTTATTGACTCTTTTCTATTTTGTTAAATACCTGGTACTTGTTGACAGGCCTACACTGTCGCGGCGGTGATCTCTCGCGTCCGGCACTGATTTAGGCCATTGTACGGGGCAAGAGGAAATGGGAAGCCATCATCTCCTTCTGCGAAGCAGTCATGCTCGCGAAGGAGGAGGCGGAACGCGTGAGGGAGAGACAAATTTCGCGCCCTCGCGCCCCTAACCGCCGCAGGAGGAGACGCCCTGGGCGTCGGGAATCACAGGCAGATTTCCGGCCACCGTAGGCGCGGGCTTGCGGACGGTGAGCAATGGGTAGCTCGCCGTCCGATAAGGACCAGGCCCGGGTTGATGGCGCGTTGTGTTCCACGCACGCCTCAAAGAGATGTCATCAGAATTGACGGGGTCCGTTAGGGCTGATGCCTGCCGGGGTTGCAAATAAGGCCGAAAGGGACATCGCGGCCCCCCGGCAACATGGCAACTGAAGGAATACGGGTGGGTTTTAGTCAGTAAGAGTCTGACACGCCCTCCCGCTCCACCCAGAGCGGGAGAAGTTAATTGACAAAATCCCACACAAAAAAAAAAGGCCTACACTGTCCTTTCATACCTATTAACACTGTTATTAGGAAATATTGTAAAAGCCAATTACTTTTTTTAAAGTATTCGTGGAGTTTCTTGCCGGCTCTTCTCCATATGAAGCGACATTTTGTTTTTTTTTTTCACATTTTCACATTTTTTTTTTTTTTTTCATTCGAATTATTGTTTCCTAATTTAAATTGATTGCATGTATTTTAATAATATTATTTTGTGTATGCTTATGTTTTCATGTTAAATTATATTCGAACACAATGAGAATTGTTACAGAATAAATTCATTGAATTGAAATTGAAAATTGACCAATGGGAACCGTGCATCTAGCTTGTGTCGTTTCATAAGTGCCCATGTAGGTTTATTATATTCTTTAAATATTTTTTTTGTCACCAATACTAATAGGTACTCGAGGAGCTCGTGGCTAAGTAATAACAGCCACACGGATCGATCCATCAGGTTAAGCTACGCTTGCCGGGGTTGGTCCGTGGATGGGTGACCATCTTTAAATACTTGTTGGTCCCGGCTGTCATTCGTGGATCTTTGACGGTCGTTACGGTTAAGTCTGACAACCATCTTACCAAGGGGTATCGTCTTACCAAGTTACTGGGTTATGGAGATCAGATAGGCAGTCGCTCCATGTAAAATACTGGTATTCAGCTGTATCCGGTTAGACTGGAAGCTGACTCCAACATAGTTGGGAAAAGGCTAGGCAGATTGATTATATTAATACGATCCGAAATAAATCCTCTAAAATATTTCTGCAAATTGCATCAAAATCCATTGCGTCGTTTAGAAGAATAACGCAGACATACAGACATTCACGAAACACGACTTTTAATTTTTAATAACGTATCTTCTATACGTTGCTAGATGATGTTATTTTGTATTGGGTTATTTCACCTGACCTCATAGTATTTGATTGCACTGAGGTGCGCACGGACAACTTAAATAAAGTGACGGGTTCCAATCCGCACACACTGATTTATAATTTTTTTTTTTTTTTGGAAAATCGTCTTCTTTTACAATGTTTGTAAATATGTGAGCACCATGTATCTAATAATTAAATTATCTGTCGTTGCTTCGTTTTTAATTATTTTTACCTATTGTAGTATAGTAATTTTATTCTAGGTGCATTGTCTTCATATATAATTATTTAACTAATGTACGTACTTATACAAGCTATTGTAAGACATTTTAAAAGAGTAACAGTGGCGTTTCTTGCCCATTCTTCTCCATACGAAAACTACCTTTTGGAAGGGGCGACTAGAATCAATTTTATTATTTTGTAAATTTTGACGTTCAAAAGAGGCAACATAGGCATATTTGAAATAAATGATTTGACTTTGACTTTGACCAATTATTCCAAAATGCTTTTGGTATTTTCTTTATTGTAAAAAATATTCTTATCATCCTTCACTACATGAATCAGCTTTAGGTCATCAGAAAAGAGTTGGCAAGTTGATTCATTGACTGGTTAGTCGTCCACCAAGAGGATAATTAGGAACGGTGCAAAGAAAAGAAGAAAAAAACCGGCCTAGTGCGTGTCGGACCACGCACAATGAAGGGTTCCGTAGTTGGAATGAATTTATCTCAAATACAAACTTAACATTATAGTTGAAAAACATGTTCTCCCATACATTCCAACTCAAAATTCAAAAATTAATAAATTCAAAAGTCATTTATTCAAATTAGGCTGAGAATCAGCACTTTTCGAACGTCAAAATTACATAAGACAGTCCCCCAAAACGCCCACCCTTCACCACTTCCTAGTGCCTTTCGCTGGGAAGCAACAAACTCCCCAGCAGTTAGAAATGTAAGCACAAATATTGAGAGGTTGTTATTTTAAAGCCATAGACTTTATATAGGTTTTCCTGTAATGTATAAGTATAAAACTATATTTGTATTCAAAATTTTAGGCTCTGTAGTTTCGGAGATAAGCAGTGGATGGTAAATTTTCATTTATTTTCTAAAATAACTATAAAATTGTTTATTTTAAAATTATAAAAAAAAATGTTCGAGACCCTCACAGTAAGCCCTTTCATTTGATATGCCGTTTATACACGTTTTACAGTTTGCAAAACCGTTTTTTACTTTTTTATTATTTCATACTTAATTGTTTCCCAAATGTGACCCCCATATTCAAAATTGATTTAATTACGTTACACGTCCATGTTTGGGTTATAGAAATTCATAATGTGTACCAAATTTCAACTAAATTGGTCCAGTAGAGTCGGAGCAAATTGGCTGTGACAGACGGACAGCCAGCCAGCCAGACTGACAGACACGAGTGATCCTATTCAGGGTTTCGTTTTTTTCATTTGGACGTGCGGAACCCTAAAATACACGCAGATGAATACGCAGCAAAAAAAAAAAGTATCAATGATTTGGTGGATAAAAAAATAACAAAACCACAATGAAATTAAAAACTGTTTAATCTTTTTGAACACACACGGAACCTAGCCTACTAGTACCATCAGAACAAAAGTCCGCTTTCAAAAAAGCAGGGTGAATAAAAGCGATATTATGCAATTTAGAATTAGTCACTTCTGTGGTCACATCTGTGGTCACTTCTGAGGTCACTTCTGTAGTCACTGTATATACTCCCAACTTTTCTGTAGACACTTCAGCACTTGGGTGGCTACTCGTTATTGTTAATAATAGAACACAAAATAAAAATACAGTAAGGTTCTTCATTTTGACTCTTTTCCTTGTAAGTTCAAAACGTACTAATGGTCTAATGGTTACCAACTTCTTTATATAGTTTATTTGGTACTTGTTCATTCCTCTTCAATAATATCACATGTACCTACCATAAATAGCTCTTGACTGACAATGTTCTTTTTTGTTTGGCTCTTAGATACGCTTCTAACGTGTTTTTAAGGTTTCGTACGGTCTACTAGGATAAAACGGAACCCTTAAAGGATCACTCGTGTGTCTAGCTGGTTGTCTGTCTGTCTGTCTGTAATTTTTCTACCATTTCTTTTGAAAAAAAAAACAAAGAATCTTAAACTTCTCAGAAACCAAAAGAGAAATTGTTTTTTTTTTTAATATCCTGGAAAATTTAAAGTGCTTAAAAAATAATTAATTGGTCGGAGACACCTTTTTAAGTGCGTTAATTAAATAAAGTCATTTTAACAAAACAAAACGCAGAAATCATGGTGAGTTCTGTGTTTTTTTTTTGTTATCACTCTAAGGCCCTTTCCTCACTGGTCGGTACGTCAGCGGTGCGGAATCGGTATGCTCGGTATACTTGATATCGAAAGCTTATCGAGCGCGTATGGTAATCTAATAAAAGTGAGAAATTTACTTCATTTTGAGGAGCTATTCTAGTCATCTCGCCGAAGATCCTCATCAGATCTTCACCAATTTTTTTAGAAACCAACTTAAAATTATTACCTTTCTAATAAAAAAGAATCATTGGAATCAGATCTCATAAGGCGGAGATATCCAGAAGCCCCCCTTTTTGCCCCTTTTTAGAGGAAGTACCCCTCCAGTCAAAAATCCTCGACTACAAAAAATTCTATAACGTCGTAAAACCTGTACACCAAGTTTCGTCCAGATCGTTTGTAAAATACGGCCTAACATGCGACCTGAGTACCAAAAAACTGACGTAGGAAAGCAAATTTTGCCAGACTTGAAGCAGAGACGCTTCGCTCGCTGGGTCAATTATATGTAAGTAAGGATGGAAGAACTCAATAACACAGACCGATCCTGGGATCAAACTATGCTCAGCAGACGCGCTTTCCGTCTGATAAAACAAGAAAAAAACCACAAAAATATTTAAAACAATTTAATCTAATTCAACACACACTGAGCCTACTCTAGCACCATTTCCTGGACAGGGATTCACATCTAGGACCGATTCCACGGAATACATTTGATTATTCAAGTCTGATTCATTCGTAACTTCATAACCCAGGGGTGGCACTGGATTATTCATGTTATTCAAGTCAGTTACTTCATACACTTCCAACTTTTCTATGGTCACTTCACCTCTAGTTATTGTTAATAATGCGACACAAAATAACATCATTGTAACGTCCTTCATGTTGACTGCTCCCTTCTAAATTCAGAGTGTACTGATGGTTTAATGCTAACCAACTTCTTATATAGGTATATTTGTTAATTCATCTTCGATAATAACATGTGTAACTAATTACTACTCTTGACTGTTGAATGTTTCTGTTTTTTTAGGGTTCCGTACCTCAAAAGGAAAAAACGGAACCCTTATAGGATTACTTTATTTTCCGTCCGACCATCCGCTCGTCTATCATGAGTTCATGACCCCTTTTCTCAGGTATAAAGTTGAAATTGATACAAAAAAACGTATCGAATGATACGAATCGATGGTCCCTTGGAGCTCTAAAAACATAGAGCTAAGTCAACTCAATAAAAAATACGGCCATTTATGCGACATATTATTTTGAAACTCGCAAATAAATCAAAATCTATAATAGGATACTTCTCGTTGACCTAGAATCATGAAATTTGGCAAGAAGCAAGGTCTCACAGCACAAATAAAGGAAAAAGTCCGAAAATCGCATGGGAGAAATTTTTTTCAACTACAAAGTTAAGTTTGTTCTTTGGATAAATTAATTCCAACTACAGCTAATAGGTTGGTTTTGGATGTGTGAAAAAAATCACGGCAGTAGTTTATATAACGAAATTAAAAGGAAAACTATCACAACTAAGCCTACTTAGCTCTATAAGTTAACGAGTAATAATCGACCAACTTATATTTGCAGTTGCAAAAACATGTTTTCCCATACATTCCGTATGGGAGAACATGTTTTTAACTATCTACAAATTTAAGTTTGTTCTTGGGATAAAGTCATCCCAACTACGGAATCCTTTATTATTATTTATTTATTCAGACAAAGTCCATAATTGTTAGTTACATGAATTATCTTACAAGCTATGTTAGTACAGACATAAATTACAAAAAGGTAGGTACATAAAAGGTGTAAGCAGTCATGAAACCTCCCGTTCGAGTTCAGGATAGATTGCCACGCTATCTGACCAGAATCCGAACGAAAGCCTTCATGACTGCCGAGTCATACTTCTCGGCAATTACTTGAAGGATACTGTTAGTGCTGCCCCGCACTCTGCTTAGTAGGGAGGCTGTTCGCTTGCGCATTATAGCATGGAAGCCATCAGCCATCAGCCATCATTATTGTGCGTGGTTCGAGACGCACTTGGCCGGTTTTTTTGGTACTAGATACGCTGCTTACGTACTCGTTTTTTTTTATTTTGTGATGAATTACTATACCATCGCTGTTGTGTACCGGTTTGAATCGTATAAAGGCTTGTGCAGACCAGCGCGACACACGACGCGACACAAAGGCACCGCACGTCGCGCGACGAGCGGTGCCTTAGTGTCGCATCGCGTGTCGCGCTATTCTGCACAAGCCTTAAGTTTGGGTATAATTACAAGCACGTGTTTAAAGTTTATCTCTTTGGTCGGTATCCCTACGAAAAACCTCTCCTGTCCAGTTTGATAAAATAAAAACACAAAATCTGCCTAGCCTTTTTCCCAACTAAGTATGTTGTGATCAATATCCAGTCTAACATTATGTAGCTGAATACCTGTATTTTACACAGAGCGACTGCTTATCTGACCTCCGCAACTCAGTTACTGGGTAACACGATGCCCCTTGGTATAGCAGCAAAAAAAAAAAAACAATTTTATAAAATAAACAATTTAATCTTTATCAACACACACTGAGCCTACTCTAACGCCATTTCCTGGGCAAGGCTCCACATCGAAAGAAGAACCCAGTGGAAACCACTGGATTATTCAAGTAATTCAAGTTAGTTACTTCATAGACTTCCAATTTTTCTATGTGTAACCAATTTAACACAAAATATTAACACTGCAAGGTCCCTCATATTGACCTCTTTTCCTGCTAAGTTCAAAGTGTACTGACGCTCTAATGATAAGTTCCTTGTGTTTGTTCATTCATCGTCGATTATCATTATATACCTACGCAACAGTCATTACAAAGCAATTTTCTAGGTTTTTTTGGGTTATTACACTTCTAAGGCTAATTTCACAGTGACGCAAGCCTGCGAAAAAAAATTTTTTTAATAGCTTTCGGCGACGAGAACACACATCGTTAGTTGTTTTAGGCGGCATTTAGAATTCATCAAACCGAACTGCATCAAAGAGTTTTGCAGTACAGGTACAGAATGAAGAAAAAAAATATTTTCTTGTCACAGAAAAACGTTCATTTAAAAAAAAACTTTTTTACAAAAATTGCAACCGACTTCCAAACTACAAAGTGAAAAATAACTTTAAACTTACAGTTTATTTGTTTATTTTATAAAGGATTTTGTTTGTGTCGGGGGTTTTTAATTTAAATTTTAAATTTAACTTTTTAATAAAATAGTTTTAATAACGCTATCTCAAGTAGTGCGCGCAGCGTCACCTTGCGTGTCGGTGTGTAATAACCCTTACCTGATATTTTGTGTTGAATCACTCTACGTGGAATCATTGTTGTCTATGGGTTAAATTACTAGTACGAACTTCTTCTCGTTAGTAACAGTACGGCAAACCCCTTTGGCGTTACAGGTGACCGTCAGGTAAACTGCTAACCATTATCCATTTGAGCCATTATCATAGGGATTCACCTAATTTAGCATTGTAATAACTTAGTTAAACGCCCGTCGGTTGGAGAATAACCAGTATATCTATCTTCTATAATATAAAAATGAATCGGAAAATGTGTTGGTAAGCGCATAACTCAACAACGCCTAGACCAAATTGGCAAATTCTTTTTTTAAATTGTTCGTTATTTTTAGGACAAGGTTTTAGGGTAGGTAGGGTAGGTAGGGTAGGTAGGGTAGGTAGGGTAGGTAGGGTAGGTAGGGTAGGTAGGGTAGGTAGGGTAGGTAGGGTAGGTAGGGTAGGTAGGGTAGGTAGGGTAGGTAGGGTAGGTAGGGTAGGTAGGGTAGGTAGGGTAGGTAGGGTAGGTAGGGTAGGTAGGGTAGGTAGGGTAGGTAGGGTAGGTAGGGTAGGTAGGGTAGGTAGGGTAGGTAGGGTAAGTAGGGTAGGTAGGGTAGGTAGGGTAGGTAGGGTAGGTAGGATAGGTAGGGTAGGTAGGGTAGGTAGGGTAGGTAGGGTAGGTAGGGTAGGTAGGGTAGGTAGGGTAGGTAATAAATGATAAAGATGGTGCACCCCAAGCATTTATAAGGCAAAACAACGTTTGCAGGGTCAGTTAGTTTAACATAAAACAAGGACAGATCTATTACCATTTTCATTGCTGGCTGGTTACAAATCAAACTGCCTAGCCTTTTCCCAACTATATTGGGGTTGGCTTCCAGTCTATGAATAGCAGGATTTTACATGGAGCGACTGCCTATCCGACCTCCACAACCCAGTAACTGGGTGATACGATACCCCTTGGTCAGACTGGCTGTCAGACTTTAGGGCTTCTGACGACCCGTAATGACTCTCAAAGAGCCACGAATGACACCGGCGCGTTACTGCTGGCTGGTTACAATATGTAGGATATTGTAACCAGCCAGCAATAAAATGGTTATACATAAATACTTCATTGTTTTCCCTTTTTTTATGTTCTTGTGAGAACCGTTGTAGGCACGCAAAATCACGCTTGTAATACCCGAAGGCTTAGACAGAGGTTTTAGCCAAACTCCAAAAATTCTCATAGAAAAACCCAATAAGCCATTGGCCGACCGATTGAACACACGTCCAGTTGTGCTCGAATCTCAAGGTCACCAAGTCGAAGTAAAGTTAATGAAAATGAAACTTTGGGAATGAAAGCTTTAGAACTAGTTTTGCCATAATTATTCTGTTAGTTATTAACGTGTTGAGGCAATATCGCACAATTCCTTGCAGTCCGTCAAAATTCTTAACAGGACATACAGGGTGATTGGAAGATGGGTGCAAAGCTTTAAGGTGAAGATAGTATAGACAATTTAGAACCATTTAAGCCATGGTTGTCTTAGACGAAGTCTTACCAAATTTTTTAATTTTTAATAAGGTTTAAAAGACGTATTGTACAAATTTTTTATTTTTTCTGAGCTTTAATTGTCTGTAAAAAAAATGTCTAATGACACAGAAGCCTAAAACATGTTTTGCTTGATTGCTTACACATTACTTTAATTAAATAAATAAAAAATGTATTCATTTATCATTCAATTTGGCCATAATTATGCAGTTTACATTAAATTTTGAGAATTTCCGAAAAAAAACTTAAAAATTTGGTTAAAAATATTTGGTAAGACTTCGTCTAAGACAACCATGGCTTAAATGGTTCTAAATTGTCTGTACTATCTTCGCCTTAAAGCTTTGCACCCATCTTCCAATCACCCTGTATTTAAGTAACAGAAAATGGCGAAACTGGCTCTCAGAACCTGTACCCTAATTGCATAACTTATTTTCGTAAACAATTATGCCTAATTTGTTTCATTTTGACAGTTTAACATTGCGTTATTTACGTTGTTGAGCAGATTTTTTTTTCCAATTTATGAAGCAATGGATTAGCAATCTGTTTCAAATCGAAACAGATTGTGATTGTGTTGTATTACGAAATTAGGGTATTGTTCTCAGTGTTATATCCTATCCTACTAATAATATTATAAATGTGAAAGTTTGTAAGTTTGGATGTGTTACTCAATCACGCAAAGACGACTGAACGGATTTGAATGAAATTTGGCACACAGGTAGTTTATAACCTGGATTAACATATAAGATAATTTTTATCCCGGTAGTACGTTCCTGTGGAATAATTTCCGACATCCACGCGGGTGAATCCGCGGGCGAAGTCGCGGACGAAAGCTAGTGTAAGATAATTTTGAAAAATATCAAACATTGAATAAAATGTACCGATTTTTGCAAAGTTTCGCTCACTTCCAGATAGATAAAAAAAAATCACAATTAAATAAAATTCATTTTAATCTCTACCAACACAAGCTGAACCTACTCTAGCACTATTTCCGGGACATGGATCCACATTAAACATCGAATTCGCCGGCAAATCTGGATTATTTCCGGTATTAGTCCCTCCTTGGGCTTCCGTCCCTCCTGTGGTCACTTCATTTGGGTGGCTACTTGTTATTGTAAAGAATACAACACAAAATAATAACACTGCGAGGTTCTTCATTTCGACTGTCTTCCTTCTGAGTTCAAAATGTACTGACGGAGTATAATGATTACCTCTTTATTTAAGTATTTTCTGTGGACATCTTTAGGCTGAATGATTATGATTATGATGATGATGATTATGGTAAGTACTTAAATTGTAGGCATTTGTTTATTCATTTTCGATAATCATACCTGTGCATAGACATTACTGAGCAATTTTTGCTTTTTTTGGGTTATTACATATTATACAGGGTTATTGGTTATAAGTCGGGAATCCATTATGGGAATGTAAGTGAGGTCATTTGCAACCAAATGACCCTGATGACCCCTACATCAATGTCCACCATTTTCGAGTAATGTGACATTTTATATTTTAAAATGTATAAAATAAAAAAAATAAAAAATGTCAAATGACTCGAAAATTGGGTCAAAAGGGGTTATTTGGTTGTAAATGACCTCTCCTACATCTTAATGGATTGCCGACATAATTATAACCCATTATACCATTATTTAACCTATTAATGACCCCTATATTCAAAATTCATTTAATTACGTTACACGTTCGTGTTTGGGTCACAGAAATACATATGTATACCAAAATCGGTCCATTAGATTCGGAGCAAATTGGCTGTGACAGACGGACAGACAGACTGACAGAAACACGAGTGATCCTGTACGGGTTCCGTTTTTTCCTTTTGAGGTACGGAACCCTAAAACGTTATACTTATATTATTTACTCTAGTCCGACCAAGGACACGCGGTCGCGACTAGTGGTGTAGGGGATTGTGTCACTTCTATTATCTTCGCATTGCCTGGTACCCTGGACCTTGACTTTTTTAAGTTTGAACAACAAACACACTGACAGAACCACGTATGTGGTTTGTCTGTCAGTACGGAAATAGAAGAATTTAAATAAATCAAAATAAATGAATAAAATTATAGCACTTATTTACTTCGTTTATTTCTTGTTTAATCTGCGTCAAAATCAGTTGAGCTTTATTTTATTTATTAGGTGACCTTCTGACAACTAACTGCATGTTAACAAGTTTCTATATAACGTCAAAACATGCTGCCTTTTAAGTGCATTGAAGTTAACTTAGATATTGAAGTTAGTTAGTGCTCATAAGGCGCTTCCCTGAGCAAATAATCTTGAGCATTCGTTCCCTCTTTGCCGCACCACACCATGCGCATGAGTTACAGTAGTAAATACCTAAATTTTACACAAGCGGTGATGTAAACGGTGGTGTGCAAGTTTTATGTAGGATAGGAACTAATTCACATCCTTGAGGACGCTATAACTAACTTCCAGAAGAGCAGTATGGCTAGTGTTTATGTAGACTTAACAGGTCAACCCAAGGCGTCTACAAACAAGTTACATTTCGTAATATACGCGTACAGTTACAATTTGTGCTTAAAATATTATATTATTAAATACTAATGCTTAACTACTAACTTATAATGAATACAGCTTCAATGAGTTAGCCTGTATGACATTGTGTAAGATGAACATTTGCCGCAGATATAAGAAGTGTTAGAAGTACAAGGCCCGTCGCGATGTCCCATTTCGCATTTCCCCTTACCTTTGCTCGAGGCAGTCCGCACCACTGAACCTGTAGTTTTCTGTACCTTACTTAGCTGATCCAATCTGTCCCATACTGTCCTCCCCCTAGTAACGGCCTAAACTGAGGCCAGTACACCTCAGGGGGTGCCTTTAGCGTGTCAAAAGTCAAAGTCAAATAATTTATTTCAAACAGGCGTTTATTCGCTTACCTAGTTTATAAGTTTTTACTCTGCCCGGAGACCTTAATTTGTTAGGCACTAGGTACAGAAAATCTCGATTAAGCAGCGAGATGTCATTTTAAAAATAATAAACTTCACAAATCAAAACTATTTAATCATCATTAAGAACACAGATATCATTAATTCGAGAACGACCCTTAGCACACGCCATCGCAGCTAGTACGGTATATCCTACAGAAGGTATTCTTGGAGTTGTTCCACTTTTAGTCCGTTTTGATTTTGGGGCTTCTGTCACCCCCTTTACAGTCACTTTACGATGTACCCCACCAGGGGCGCCGATGACAAGGTTCAAGAACAAACACACTAACACCACTACGTATAAGTACTTCATGTCGACCGTTGTCTGCACTAGTTCACAATGTAATGGATTTTTAATTATGGAACATTGCATTATATTGGTTCCCAGTATGCTGTTATAATAATTAATTATGTTAATCAAAACTTGATTTCGATTTATCCTTGTAGGTAAGGTAAAATAAAAAATTATCCTTATCGAATTAATTATAAAATGAAACTAGTAAATAGCCCTTGATTCGCACGGATGCAATGGTGACATGTCAAAACATCGAGATTTCTTGTTTTATTCAAGTTCAATATTATACATTTGTTAGGCACATAAACGTTCCGGAATAATGTTCTAATGATGGTAAAACTGCATCAAAATTTATTTATTTATTTAATACTTCAAGCACGCAAATGTACAGAGACGAATTTAATGCCATAGGCATTTTCTACCAGTCAACATTTGAGTGATGCAGAGAAAAACAGTGGTAGGTGTAGTAGCCGCAAACCCGTCAGAATCATAACCCTCCTTTTTGCTTTGCCGTAGTCGTCGTAGTAGGTAGTAAAATTCAACATTGTTCATTCAACTGCAGGGTTTGGAAACTGCCGGGGTTGCGAATAAGGCCGAAAGGGAAATCGTGGCCCCCGGCAACATGGCAACTGAAGGAACACGGGTGGGTTTTAGTCATTAAGAGTCTGACACGCCCTCCCGCTCCACCCAGAGCGGGAGAAGTTATTTGATAATTTCCCACCCAAAAACTATTTTCGTATGTTCAACCGTCTGCTTATCACCCTGTATAAATAAAGACAAAATCCACTATGTATTTTATGAGATCTAAGCGGTCATAATAGACAGACTTTTTATCTTCAATATAGGTATTTAAATATCAATTGTCGTGCGTAAGTCTCGCAAATACTCGAAAATGGCGAGACCGTTTTTTTTTTGTTCGCCTTTGAGAATTGGAAAAAACCCAAAGGAACAGCCGAAAAATCAAAACAGACAGACAAATGAAAAACCCGGATTCACACGTAATCTGTTCGATTTTTTCAATAGCACGTGTGACTCCGGATTTTTTATTTTCTGTCCGTGATGTCTTGTTTATCTTTTTAAGGTTCCGTACCTCAAAAGGAAAAAACGGAACCCTTATAGGATCACTCGTGTGTCTGTTTGTCTGTCTGTCTGTCCGTCTGTCACAGCCAATTTGCTCCAAATCTAATGAACCAATTAAGTTGAAATTTGGTACACATATGTATTTCTGTGACCCAAACACGAACGTATAACGTAAATAAATTTATTTTGAATTAGGAGTCACTTTTGGGGGGCAAACAAGAAAAAAAAAAGAAAGTTTTGTTAACAGTACCGTGTGACACATCAAATGAAAGGGCTTGTTGCGAGGATCTTAAACATATTTTTATATAATTTTAAAATAAACACTTTTAAAGATATTTAAGAAATTCGATTAAAATTGACCATTCCCCACCCTTATCTCCGAAACTACTGGATTTAAAATTTTGAAAAAAATTACAAAATATGGCTCTTTGCTCATATATTACAGAAAAACCTATAAAAGTCTATGGTCTTAAAATAACATGGTAAATCTCTCAATATTGTGCGTACAAACTTACATTCGCATTTGGAATGTATCATCATCATCATCATCATCAGCCTATAGCAGTCCACTGCTGGACATAGGCCTCTCCGATTGCACGCCATTCAGCTCGATTCTCGGCAACTCTCATCCAGCGGCTACCAGCCACCCTGCGAAGATCGTCACTCCACCTAGCCTGAGGGCGTCCTACCTTACGTTTGCCAATTCGCGGTCTCCACTCAAGAACACGTGTACCCCAACGGTCATCGGTTCTACGGCTGATGTGGCCGGCCCACTGCCACTTCAGTTTGCTAATTCTGTGAGCTATGTCGATAACTTTGGTTCTCTGCCGGATCACTTCGTTCCGGATTCGATCCCTCAGAGAGACTCCAAGCATAGCCCGCTCCATGGCTCGCTGAGCAACCTTAAATTTATGGACCAGCCGTACCGTGAGTGTCCATGTTTCGGCTCCGTAGGTCATAACAGGCAGGACGCACTGATTGAAGACCTTCGTCTTTAGGCTTTGTGGAATACGCGACGAGAAGACTCGACGAAGTTTCCCAAACGCTGCCCAGCCCAGCTGAATTCTTCTGTTAGCCTCCCTCTCAAAGTTGTTCTTACCAAACTGCAGAGTTTGCCCGAGGTAAACGTATTCTCGAACAACCTCGAGAGCACCGCCATTGACAGCAATCGGCCCCGGAGTGACGTGTTCGTTGAACATAATCTGGGTTTTGTCCAAGTTCATCCGGAGACCAATGCGTACAGAAGAATCAACTAAGCCGTCCAGCATCTGCTGTAAGTCATGCAGCGATTCGGCCAGTATGACGATGTCATCTGCAAATCTCAAGTGTGAGATGTACTCGCCGTTGATGTTAATGTCACGCCCTTCCCAGTTCAGCGTCTTAAACACATCCTCCAATGCGTTAGAGAACAATTTCGGGGAAATTACATCCCCTTGTCTCACCCCTCGACGCAGGGGGATATGTTCAGTACGCTGATCCTGAATTTGGACGGTCATTGTCGCGTTTTCATAAAGACATCTCAGCACTTGGATGTATCGCCAGTCGACTTGGCATCGCTGCAGAGACTCCAAAACAGACCAGGTCTCGATAGAGTCAAAAGCCTTCTCATAGTCCACAAACGCAAGACACAGTGGCCGCTTATACTCATCAGACTTCTGTATAATTTGCCGCACTGTGTGAATGTGGTCTATGGTGCTGTATCCTCCTCGAAACCCAGCCTGCTCCGGTGGCTGAAACTCGTCGAGTCTTCTCGCTAGACCATTCGTAACGACTCTTGAAAACAACTTATATACGTGGCTAAGGAGCGAAATGGGTCTGTAGTTCTTTAAAAGAGTCTTATCACCCTTTTTAAAGAAGAGAACGACCACACTCTCTCGCCACGCTTCTGGAGTTCTCCCAGAGAACAGGACAGAGTTGAAGAGCTCCCGAAGCTCTTTCAGTACAGGACTTCCTCCAGCTTTCAGGAGCTCGGTCGTTATCCCGGCCTCACCAGGGGCTTTTCCATGAAGAACATGTATTTCAACTACAATGTTAATTTTGTATTTGGGATATATTCATCCCAACTACGGAACCCTTCATTGTGCGTCCGACATGCACTTGGCCGGTTTTTAGTTGACTTTTTTGTCGTGGTTGGGTTTTAGTTTTTATAACTTTTATTTTTATTTAAATTATTTTGGAGTTATAATACATGTATATTTGAAATGTGCTAATTAAGTCCTTTCATTTGATACCCAACATCATCATCATCATCAGCCTGTAATGTTCCCACTGCTGGGACAGAGGCCTCCTCTCTGTGAGAGGGAGTGGGCCGTAATCCACCACGCGGGCCCAGTGCGGGTTGGTAGATGTCACATGTCTTCGAATTTTCGGTTCTAGGACATGCCGGTTTCCTCACGATGTTTTCCTTCACCGTTTTGAGAGCAGTGGCAAATAATTTACACAAAGTAAAGCGCCTGTCTGGGTTCAAACCTACGACGTACAACTCGTAAGTCGCGGCCGTTACCACTGGGCCACCACTGCTCTCTTGGACCCCAACATGGAATTACTTTAAAAAAAATATCTTTTGTCCTCTAACGGGCGCCTTATTCAATTAATGTGACGTCACATAGTCTATACCCGGACGATCAAGACGCTTCCGACAATACATCATTTGTCAAATTATGATGAGCAGTTTAGAAGTTATGAGGAAACAGGTGAACATACATACATACATACCAGTCAAAATCATAACCCTCCTTTTTAACTAACTAGTAACTAGTTAACAACTAGTTAAAAACTTTGCATTTTATAGATATATACCTAATTCTTATTGCTTAATCAATAACAAGGTTGTTATTATGTTTTGATTATGTTAATCAAAACCTGATTTCCTCCTTATCAAATAATTTCAATCAATTATACTGCGGAAAAGTCCTTTAAATATTTTATGTTTTTGTTTAACAATAATAATAAAAACCAGTTAAATATGCACAAGATGACGCAGATAAAACAAGAAAAAAATACCGTGTAGTAAATAATAAGCCTAAGCGTATGCTGAGACGCAGGTGACGCAGGTCCACGCAGCGCAGGGCAGAGCAGATTTTGTAATATGATTGTACTGACAGTCGCACGTGCCTGCGCCGCAGCGTACGCTCGTGCGACGCAGACATGTATCTGTCCTGCTCTGCGTCTCGTTGTAGTGCCGGCACAGATTTCTGCGCGACGCGTGCAGGTCGTCACTTGTTTTTACCACTGATTCAGAATTTTGTTTCAATGACAGTTTGTTTGTACTAGCTAGGACGCGAATGTGTCTGTGTAACTGCGTCGCAGCATGCGCTCGCGGCCTATGTCTGCCTCGCCTGCCCTACCCTGCTAAATCTGTACTGTGCTGTGTTCTGTCACCTGCGCCTCAGTATACGCTTAGCCGTAGGCCCTTTCCGCATTGCCGGTGCGTCAGCGGTGCGGGATCAGCATACTCGGTATACCCGGTACCGAAAGCTCACCAAGCGCCTATAATATTTCAATGAGCTTTTCCTGATTGGCTTGGTATGCTCGGGAGCGGGGTTGTACCGTTTCGGTTTACCACGTCTCGGTAGAAGCATCCAGTGCCAGTGTTCACAGAGACACGTCACGCGAAAATATTTATCATTTTATTTTCAATTTACGGATGTCGCCAAAAGCACATTGGTTTTTTTTTTGTAAGCGAAGATACATATAACACGCCACAACATCTTCATCACTCGAAGAAGACATTTTCTCGCGAGGATTTACGCGGTACTGCACAAATTATGCCGAAAATATAACGTCAGGTCCGTAAATGAACGCCTCAAAGAGATGTCAGCAGAACTGATGGGGTCCGCTAGGGCCTATGCCTGCCGGGGTCGCGGGAAAGTCCGAAAGGGATACTGTGGCCCCTGGCATCATGGCAACTGAAGGAACACGGATGGGTTTTAATCAGTAAGAGTCTGACACTCCGTCCCGCTCCGCCCAGAGCGGGAGAAGTTATTTGATAATTTCCTAAACAAAAAAAGATCCGTAAATGAAAGCAGTGCAATCGCTTCGGTATACAGAGCATACCTACTCTACCGTACTGCTTCTTACCAACCAATGAGTATAAGGCCTAACTGTCAAATTATGGTAAACTAACCAAAGTAATATGTGTGGAAGGTCGACCATACGACGAGCATAACAAACACACTCACATGAACTTGGATGAAAACAATATGCCTGTATAGATTTGTAGTATCATGGTGAAAAGATTGGTCAGCTAGACTCTGCGTTACCGAGTGCCAGCTGTCCAGGGTGCGCCGGGCGTTTTGAATTGCAGTACGTTATGTTAACGCCGCTCGGGGAGGCTACTTTCATGCACCCCAACACAAGCCAAACATCCAAAACCCAAGGAATATTTGCCGCTCAGTCGTAACCTGCAGTGGCATAAATAAAAAGCTCTCAATCAATTACGTTCCCAGGTAGGCCGCTGCAAAACCCAATCTGGCGTAGTGTAAGTAATTTACTTATTAAGCTTTGATGGAATCTTAATCATAAAAAATCATCAATACAGTTTATATTACCTTAATAACCAGACGGAATGACCATAATGCCTTGGAAGTTGGATATTATCGGCCTTTGGTGTGGGACGCAACCTGTGTCGACACCCTCGCGGCATCCCATCTCCCTAGCACGGCGGGCTGTACTGGGGTGGTTGCTGCAGGTTCACAAAACCTCAAACGGAGCAAATATCCTACCGGCAAATATCATACCTAATTGATAGCTATATTTTTGAGCCGTTTGGGGTTAAAAACACTAGGGCCGTGGGGTCCGAGTGCTCATCGAGTATTCTGGGACATCGCCAAGCGGTTGGTCGACTCTTCACGTGACCAGAGGGTTGGCCAATTTTTAGGTCAAAGAATTAGCATTGTCATACAACATGGCAATGCTCCCAGCCTTTTGGGCACTGACAGCGATGCGAATGATTTTTTTGGTGCCCAATGATTTGTTCCTATATTTTTTTCCTCTGTATGCTTGTGCATAATTTATATATTTCAGTGTTAGATGTACCTATATTGTAATATAAATGATAGATTTTATTTACTTCATAAGTTGTAATAATATTTGACCTCAAATGTCATGCATGATGTAATTAAACAGGTTTGATTGAGTGTCAAAATGGTTACTGGTTATTATCATCATCAGCCTATAATGTTCCCACTGCTGGGACACAGACCTCTCTGTGAGAGGGAGTGGGCCGTAATCCACCACGCGGGCCCAATGCGGGTTGGTAGATGTCACATGTCTTCGAATTTTGGATTCTAGGACATGCCGGTTTTCTCACGATGTTTTCCTTCACCGTTTTGAGAGCAGTGGTGATGAAATAATTTACACAAAGTAAAGCGCCTGTCTGGGTTCGAACCTACGACCTACAACTGGTTATTAACTGTGTATGAAATTACCTATGAATATATAGACCACCTTATCGATTTGGATAACGGCGACCCTTTGAAATGATTATTATTTTCTAGCGTGTGCTCACTGTGCATATGACTCACTCGACCGAATTTAGTTTGGCTGGCACAGTTAAAAGTGTAAGTATAGAAGGGCTCCTCTCCTTAGTTAAGAAGAGACCTATGAATATGGTGTGTATTTATGTCGAAAGGATTTTATGAAGAAAAACATAAACCAGGCATTTATTTCAATTAGAGTTCTCAGTTAAATCGATAACGTCAATGAGAAAACGAATTATTCGTTCCAAAATTAGGTCTTTAAGGAGACGAAGTTTTAAAGTATTTTACTTGCACATTTTTATATTCACACTTGCTTCTACCCGCCACTTCGTCCGCGAGCCTACAACCTTCCTCAAGAATTGTGCTATCCAATGCAAAAACAATTTTTCAAATCTGGTTAGTTCCGGAGATTACCCCCTACCTACAACAAACAAAAAAATATCTCTATAATATATTTTTAGTATATTAGTATACAGGGTGGCAGAGACATTGACACAAAAACTGTTACCATGGATTCAGTACATGATTCTGAACCCCCTACGTTGAAATTTTTCGTCGGTTAACCTACCAGCAGGGCTAACATGACAAGCGCGAGAACGCTCTTTTTTTCGTTTTATCGTAAAAACCGCGCGTTTGGTCTATTTTAGCTACTTCCACAGCATTATGTCGTATGGCATTTTACTGTGGGGTCGGGCTGCTGACATTGAATCCATCTTTATTTTGCAAAATAGAGCTGTCAGAGCCATTTATAATCTACCTCGCCGCGAATCTCTCAGGGAAAATTTAAAAGGATTAATATTATGACGGTACCTTGCCAATTCATTTAAGAAAATATTATGTATGGAAGAAAAAATCCACATATCTTTAATAAAATAAGTGATAGACATAATTTTAATACTAGAAATAAAGATAAACTAGATCAACCATTTTTCAGATTATCTAAAATACATACATCTTTTATGGGGTACTGTGTTAAATGTTACAATAAAATACCTTGTGACATATTGCAATTAAATGAATGAAAATTTAAAACTCATATTTAAAAGTACACTTTGTAAACAAGCATATTACAAATTAGAGGATTATATCCAAGATAAGAGTGCTTGGAAACATGCTGGTCCTGTTCCATAGGACAATTTAGAATCAAGACAAAATCAAACTGGTTGCTAATTTAGCAACCAGATTGATTTTCTAGGTGCATCGTCTTCACATATCATTATTTAACTAATGTGTACCTGCACAAACAATTGTAAAACATTTTAAAATAGTAACGGTGGAGTTTCTTGCCCATTCTTCTTCATACGAAAACTACGTTTTGGAAGGGGCGACTAGAATCAATTTTATTATTTTGTAAATTTTGACGTTCAAAAGTGCCATACATGGGCCTATTTGAAATAAATGATTTGACTTTGACTTTGACTTTACCACTCGAATTTCGGAAGTAAAAAACAGCTTTCAATTTCAACTAGCTAGATTCCGCGCTTCCATTGAAGTCTGGTGGAAAATTGTGGAATTACATTTTTTGTATGCAATTTGATGCAATGTCAAACTAGCGCCGCGTCTATCGGACTTGAGTGGTGGCGGGGACTCTAAACAAGCTCTTTGTGTATAAGTTAACACGTAAGAGAAGGATTTTATGGCGCTCGAATGACGTCGGGCGCTGTTGGTAAACGGTTGTACAATTGTTTTGTAAAATATATTGAAAGAACAAGATGGCGGCGTTTGTTTCAATTTTGGCCACGCGCCGAGAGATTCTTGTACACCTATAGCACAATATAAATAAGGACAGTATGGAAACTAGGCTTATTTGTTAAAGGGATTACTTACGCTCCATTTTTAAAAAGACCGCGGCGACCACACGTCTCGGCACCCGCAACTGACAGCACCGCGACAATCGCTTAGGGCTAAGGTCTCGTCAATGAACGCATTTTAATGAGTGTGACGTTTCAAACGTTTACTACGTAGTTTCTGTATGGTCCATATTTATACTGTGTCTATATAACAGGACATGACGCAAAAACACAAGTTTACTTGAATCAAACCTTTTTATGGAAGCTTTCAAGGGTGGACTTAATTAACTACGAATAAGTTTAAGTGTAAGTTTAAGTCGTTGGTCTAGTGGTCGCAAGCGCTACTGCTAAGCATGAGGTCCTGGGTTCGATTCCCGGGTCGGGCAAAGTGTTATTGGGTTTTTCTATCTGAAATTTCTCAGTAGCAGCTCGGAGTCTGGATTTGTGCCCGGTTGATGGCAATAGGCTCGCCCCCTATTACATGGGACTTAAACATAACTGGCGAAATGTGGGTGTACCTGCTACAGGAACACTTCTGCCCAACCCTTCGGGGAAACAAGGCGTAATGTTATGATGTTATGTAAGTTTAAGTTAGGCAATAATTATGTCGTATTAAAAAAGTAAAGAGTTTTCCCACTATTGAAAACAAAGCAATTATTAATAAACTTAATTACAAGTCTTTTGCAATATTAGTAATAGTAGTCTACCGAAAATATATTACGAAGGCATAGTTGACATCTGTCAAGCATGCCACCGTTCGCGTCGAAGGAAGTCAATCCAACATATTATTTCTGGCTGTTCTTGTCTGGCTAACGGAGACTACTTGCATAGGCACAACCTTATAGCGTTTTTTTTTTTTTTGTTTGGGAAGTTATCAAATAACTTCTCCCGCTTTGGGTGGAGCGGGAGGGCGTGTCAGACTCTTACTGACTAAAACCCACCCGTGTTCCTTCGGTTGCCTTGTTGCCGGGGGCCACGATTTCCCTTTCGGCCCATATTCGCAGCCCCGGCAGGACAACCTTATAGCCTGGATTATCCACCAGCAGCATACTTTGAAATACAGTCGCGCGTGTCGATGTCCTGCTCTGCGTCTCATTGTAGTGCCGGCACAGATTTCTGCGCGAAGCGTTCAGTTCATCACGTGTTTTTTTACCACTGATTTATAATTTGGTTGCAATCGTCTATTGTTTGTACTATCTGGGACGCGAACGTGTCTGTGTAGCTGCGTCGCAGCATGCGCTCACGGCCTATGTCTGCCTCGCCTGCCCTATTCTGCAAAATCTGTACTGTGCTGTGTCACCTGTGTTTGAGCATACGCTTAGCCTTATGATTCTACACTTCTTTCATGTCATCACTTTAACAACTAGTTTATCTCCAGAACCTTAGTTTCTCACTGGTTTATTGTCTCAAATAACTCGTTCAATATGCTTGGACTGGTCAAGACAAGACAAAGGCACTGGTTTTAAACCAAAAATGCAACGTAATTTTTTCTCCAACAAACTAAGTATTCTCAAATGATTCTTTTCTTCAATCATATTTTGTTTTAAATTTTCTTGTAGTATGGTCTTATTGTCATCATTTTCTGATTTATCGTGTAACCCAGTAACTGATTAGTAGAGGTCAGTTATGCACTTGAATCATGTCAATGTTAAATATTGGAATTCAGCTGCATTCGGTTAGACTGAACGCTGACCCCGACATAGTGGGGAAAAGGCTAGGCAGATGATGATGATCGAGTGCAGATTAATCGTCAAAACTTTGACAAGTCGATCCGTACCTCCCTGTTCCTGTGAAACATCCGCGTCCAAAGACCAGAGAAGTGTGGAAACGCTTAAAAACGTTATGAGGGTCATTCACTCCTTTCATATCATTATCACTTTTATATTCCAGAACAACATCAAAACCGTCGTTTAATATTGATGTCTCTACCTACAGCATTTTCGACACTAATAATCACAATTTTATTATTAACTTTTGTATTTACTCAAAAATGCATGTAATGTGGTCATTATTTTGACAACCTTGTTTGAGCAAAGTCGACCTTGCCGTTCTGTTTCAAGGAGCGGCCGGCAAAGTTTTGCTGGTCGCTAATTTAAATTATCAAATAACTTCTCCCGCTCTGGGCGGAGCGGGAGGGCGTGTCAGACTCTTACTGACTAAAACCCATCCGTGTTCCTTCGGTAGCCCTGTTGCCGGGGGCCACGATGTCCCTATCGGTTTTCTTCGAACCCCCGGCAGGCATTGGCCCTAGCAGACCCCGTCAATTCTGCTGACATCTCTTTGAGGCGCGCGTGGAACACAACGCGCCGTCGACCGGGGCTTGGTCCTTACCGGACGGCGAGCTACCCATTGCTCACCGTCCGCAAGCCCGCGCCTACGGTGGCCGGAAAACGGCTCGCGATTCCCGCCCCGGGCGTCTCCTCCTGCGGCGGTTAGGGGCGTGAGGGCGCGAAATTTGCCTCTCCCTCACGCGCTCCGCCTCCTCCTTCGCGAGCATTACCGCTTCGCAGAAGGAGGTGACGGCCTGCCATTTCCTCTCGCTCCGTACCATGACCTGAACCAGTGCCGGACGAGAGAGATCACCGCCGCCGATCGCCTCTACGAGGACACGGCGTTGCTCCGCCCAAGCCGGGCAGACCGCCACCGTATGCTCCACCGTGTCCTCAGGCCGATCCACACAATGGTAACACCCGGGTGTTTCCTCCCGCCTTATCCTGAACAGGAAGCGCTGTGTCGGCCTGGAGCTGCGCTACGCTGCGCTGTCGGCCATCATCAGCGCGACCAGCAAAGTAGTCATTATAGACCGCGGCAGTAATGTACTATTATTGGCAAAGATGAAACATGTTTCAAATCTATTTATATTAAAGCGAAAGGTCACTCACTCACTCATCACGAAATATCGAAAACCGCTTAACGTATGAAGATAAAATTTGGCAGGGAGGTAGTTTATAGTTAGTAGACGTCCGCTAAAAACGGATTTTTGGAAATTCGACCTTTAAGGGGGTAAAAAAGGGGGTATTTTGTTTGTTTGAAAAATCTTATTCATTGAGTTAATAAACTTGAAACATGGCACGAATACTTACCTATGTAAATTATAAAGTTTGGAATTTTTTGGTTTTTCTAAACTACCCCCTAAAGGAGAATTAGGGGTGTCAAAGTTTGCATGGCAGACTTTTAATGAGCGGCCTGATTAACTCGAAACTCAGTATTTATAATTAAAACTGAAAATAAATAAAAAATTATATCAGGGTTTTTTTGAAAATCTACCCCTAATGGGGTGAAACGGGGTATTAATTTTTACAGTGGAGGATTTTACTGTGTGACTTGATTAACTTGAAAATTGGTATATAATCTATAAGTCAAATAATGGAAACGTCACAATAGATTTTTCATAAATTATTATCATGCTATTTGCTAGCTAGGGGAATGAGCAATATTGCATTATGTTCGTATTCTTCTATAGTTTACTGCAAATTGTAAAACTTTTTACAAAAAAAAACAACCGACTTCTAAAAAACACTACAAAGTGAAAAATAACTTTAATTTCGGAAGTCGGAGTCTTTGGTTTTGAATTTTCGTTTTTTTCCGACTTCCGAAATTAAAGTTATTTTTCACTTTGTAGTGTTTTTTGGAAGTCGGTTGTTTTTTTTGTAAAAAGTTTTTATTTTTCACTTTTTAGTTGTGGTACCTACCCCACACAATTTCGAAAAACACTACCTGCTATGTAAATAACAGTGTCAGGAACTTACGATATCATCCACATACAAAGTGGGAAAAAGCACGTATTATTGAAGCTAACTCAAAAACTATCGAAGCAAAGTTAATCAAATTTATATGGAACCACCTCGAAAGCATACCCTTTCAAACAAAAAAGAATTTTCAAAATCGGTCCACAATTGACGGAGAAATCCGTGGAAATACATAAAAAAAAAAAAAAACAAACGCGACGAACACTCTTCCTTTTTGGAAGTCGGTTAAAAAAGACTAGCCAAAAGGTTGGAATATTGTAGATAGTTACGGATTTAACCTTTTAAAATATTATCATCACGCTATACCTTTATGGAGCTGCAGTCAATCATAACATATACAGGGTGGATTTTGAGATGGGGCAATAAGGGCAAACCCTAACCGTTGTCGCTACAAGAAAACGATCTTAGAAGACTGTCCTTAACTTTTTGAAACATTATGATCTGTATTCACAGATTTTGAAAAAAAAATACATTAAGCAAGAAAATGGCCAATATTCACAAAAACTTTTTTGATGCCAGTCGATCCTATTTTATATTACTAGGATCAAAAAACTATATCGGGCCAACTGAGGTTTGAGTATGAGAAAAGTCAGAAATTGCAAAAATCTTCCCATACTTTTCGTGGGAAATAAGAGGCGATAAAACACAATAAATCTTTGTATGATGAAAAACCTTTTTAATGAGGTACTTACTATAATTTAAATGAACACAATATACCACTATACAACAGTTGAATTATTCCAATACTTCACTGGGCTGAATAAAGAACAGTAGCGGATAGTTACAGGTTTAACCTTTTAAATGATTATCATCCCGCTAAACTTTTATGGAGCTAAGCAGTCAATCATGAATTCATCCATACTTAATCATACTAATAACAATACTTCCAAAAATTTGAAATCCCCGTTTTAAAAATGTGTTGCGAAATTAATTTAGATAACCAAAGATTTCAACTCTACAGTTGAGTTCCCGTCCTGGCGGTGTTTTCACAATGAGGGTGATGTGATTTTCTCCCAGAGTTCCGAATGATGGGTTTAATTGGGGGTTGTGAATCCGTACCGCGGTGATCCGGGTAGTAGCACTTCCATTGAATACTATCTCTTGATTCGATGATACGTTCGTGATAGCACCCGCGAAGTAGTATGCACTGAAAATTAAAAAAATAAATAGTGTCCGAATTACTCGTTCGAATTATCAGTTTAAAATCCCATGCTTATGTCCTGTTCCACATCTTTCTATTACGTCACTGAATGTATCAAAACCAAAATAAATTGATTCAAACTAGGCTGAGAATCAGCACTTTATGAACGTCTGAATTACATAAGATAGCCCCCAAAACGCCCTTCACTCCTAGTGCTTTAGCTGGGAAGAAGAAGTGTCACAAGTGCACAATAAACTCCCCAGCAGCACAGCTGTCTGTTCAGTTAGATGTCTGTTTGATAACGTGTAAGGCATTTTATCTTCCCTTTCGATCTATTGATGCAGGACTTGCCTTTGCGCAAGCAGTATAAGTAATCCCTTAATACATTTTACAGCTATTTAGTTTAAAGAAGGTACTCACTCGTGAAGTATGATTTGTCCCAGCCTGCCAATAGCTCCTTCTTGGTACACAGCACCTTCTGCGTAGAGGGCGGCTTCATTTGGGATGGAAGCCGCGTCATTGCAGATTGCAAGTGCTGCTAACACCGCGATGAGAATGAAGCTCTTTATCTGAAAGGACACAAAATTAACTATAAAGTTCGGATTGATTGGCTCAGTTGCTGAGCTATTCACTCCTTTGTTACCACTCGATTGATTCTCGTACGAAACAAATATTGTCAGTCACCTGTCCCACTGCCAGCAAGGAAGCGTCAAGCTATCGAATATTTTTTCTCTAGAAATGTACAAATGATGTAGGTGCCGTGGCAGTAAAATAGATACATTCATAGTAGTCGATCGCTGTCTGTTTACACTACTGGCGAGAACTCTATTTCCAATTATTTATCGCAACGACAAGAGTTATCAAAGAAAATAATCACTCAGCGACGCTCGCTTGGCGAGCAGAACACTCCCTGAAAAACTCTCGCTTGATGCATATGCATGCCAGCGAGTGCGTCGAGTAAAATGACTGCCCAATTATTCTACTCGTTGCACTCGCTCATAGCCCAGCGAACTATCCGAACTATACACCCGCTGCTCGTTACTCGCCTACTTGTTTCTATTTGCTAGCTTTACCCACTTTCCGCTACTCACCGTTGGTGTGACAGGTGCCTAACACCCGATTTCTGAATTGAGAAGTTGAAGTTGAGTACTTGTCAAAATCTACTTTTGACTACTTCAATGAAACCCGCGAAATTCATTATTTTGTTTCTTGCGTTGCATTGTATTTTAACAAAATTCAATACGCGGCAATTATGATAAAATAATTGCCAAATTATAATCATTTAAAACAATATAACTCTCGAAATTGTAGTTCATGAAATTAAGATTATTTCGTGAAAAAATTATCATAAAATGTGGATTTCATTCAAGATAATCTGCGTTACCTAATAATAATTGTGTGTTACATGACATGGTAGGCATGTCAGCCCCAACATGAGCTTACCTCATGTAACTTTTTCTATGCTTCTTATAATATTTGTCGTATTTACCTACTACCAAAGAAGACCAGTTGATTATTGACAAAGATTTTAATGTCTACATAGCACAACACAACATAACATCACGCCTTGTTTCCTAGAAGGGTTGGGCAGAGGTGTCCCTGTAGCAGGAACACCCACATTTCACCAGTTATGTTTAAGTCCCATGTAATAGGGGGCGAGCCTATTGCTATCAACCGGGCACAAATCCAGACTCCGAGCTACCACTAGACCAACGAGGCAGTAAAAAACAAGTTATAAAGATAAAAGTATACTTACTTTGTCAAGATCACAGTAGCTTATACCTCGTGAGAGAACAGTGTGACTTAGTTCAGCAGGATACACTATATATAGTTCACGAATAGTTTCACGATAAGACAATATTATCAATAATACACATGAACATAATCTTTGAGCTTTATCTTATTACAATCAATAACTTTGTTAATTAAACTTGTTTTTTTTCCGTTTGTTTTTTTCCTTAAAAAAGTATTCAGACAGCTGAATTCGGTTAGACTGGTAAACATGCTACCACAACACAGTTGGGAAAGGTTGGCATCAACCTGATGATGATAATTATTCATAACAGGCGATGTACTCGCTGCCACCCAACTTCGTCCAGCCCCAGGAGCACATGTCGCCCGGACGTGTCTTACAGTGGCCTATATGGAAAGCAATTAATCGACTGCGGAACCAAGTAGACCGCTGCAAGCACAATCAAGCTAAATGGGGGATTATTGATCCAACCGACACCCAGTGCGAATGCGGGTGATCCTGACCAAACCATGTCACATATGCTGGAGTGTCCAAAGTGTCCACACACCTGCACCTCTGAGGACCTAAAAAACGCCACTGATGCTGCGATTGGCGTGGCCACCTTCTGGGCCCAACTCATCCAATTTAACATAGTATTTTTTTTCCTTTGTCATCGACTCCAAAAGAAGCAGAACAGGCAATGTGAGACACACGAATGCCATCCATTTTCCTGTATTAACATTTAATAAGTTATCGAGATTAAAATCAAGTAGGTACATTTTTATTTGTAAAAGATGACTATGACTATTTTTAAACATACGTTTTTATGCGTAAGTTTTAGTACAATCTAATCTAATTACATATATCTAGTAATTAATAGTTTTCCTGTAGATTTTACAGCATATATATAATCAGTTCACTCTTAGGAGTCATCCACAGTGATTTATACTGACTAACGAGCAAGTGAAAATGTAAGTACTTTTCATTTATTTGCTTAGTTTTCCTTTTTATAGTGGGTATCATTTTACCCAGTTACTGGGTTGTGGAGGTCAGATAGGCAGTCGCTCCATGTAAAATGCTGGTATTCGGCTGCATCCAACATCAATAACTTTGAGAAGAGGCTAGGCTGATTTAGATCGTTGTAATTTTCTGTCGATCTGACTAATTTGTAATTCTTGCAAGCTAAAAATAAACCAGTTCCTTTTACCCAAACCGGTTGATTATAAGTGTACTCCAGTTCAATTGGTCCCTTTTGGGTCATAGATTTAGTTTAACTGAGTTTAACAAATTGTGTCTGCCAACATGTCAAGTTTTTTAAATATCTTTTTAAATTCTTTTAAAAAGATGACCATAAAATGGCGCTACATCTACAAAATATTATTTTTTGTAACACTTTGTTTTTTTTTTGCTATACATTAATATGATTAATATAGCATCTATTTTCGACCCAACTCCCCCAGAAGAAGGGGGTTATGTTTTTTTCTGAAAGCACAACATTTTATGTAAAATTTTGAGATCTAATGGACCCGGCAAAATGGAGTGAAAATCTCATCAACTTCGCCAATAGTAAATTTTTTGTACTTTCAGATGAAGAGCCTGATCTTCATCGCGGTGCTAGCAGCACTTACAGTCTGCAATGACGCGGCTTTCTCCCAGAATGAAGGCATTCAGTACCAAGTCGAAGATGCATCTCTGCATCAAAAAGATGGAAAATTTGATATCGATACCTATTATACCGAACTTTTCAGGTGTGTAACATTTCAGCTTTTGCAAAAAAAAGATGGATGAAAGACAGATGGAGAGAATGAAAAAAAAAAACAGTGGCACTCCGGGAGTGCCGACAGAAGTGAAAACTTGAACAACATCGCCTTGGTGGAAGAATACTTGTATAGAACATTGGCCCGACCTTATCTAAATAAAGAGCACAATCGCGTTTACAAAAAAAAAATAGTTCCAAAACCTTTAAAGTAAAAATAGTTGCATAGAACATTGATCCGGAACGTAATATAAATAAAGAGCACAATCGCATTTACAAAAATGAGGTGTCGGTAACGGTGTCGCGAGTTCAATTGTTTTTTCCCATCTCAAAAATGCTGGCCAAGTGCGTGTCAGACCACGCACAATGAAGGGTCCCATAGTAATTGGGATGAATTTATCCCAAGTACAAACATAACTTAGTACCTAGTTGAAAGACATGTTCTCCCATAAATCGATATATATATATATATATATTTGAACTGCCAAGCAGCATTGCGGTATTTTGGTAAAAAATATGTTAAACCGAATAAACTAGTGACAACTTCATGACGCTCATAAAACCCTAGTATTGAGGGCTGGAAAAACGTTGTCAAAACCCCTTGCCTTGTACTCATGGAGCAGACTAAAGACACGGCAAACTTAAATGTAAAAATATGAATGGATAAACCGAAGTAAATCCTAATTTTCTCTCTTCTCTCTCTGAAGTGTGAAGTCATAGTATTTTTGAAGGAATCAATCCTGATCAAAGGCTCTCTAAACTAATAAATATAAAACAAAAGAAATTAAGTAATCCTCTGTTGGCGAACCAGAACTGGCATCGAGGTTGTCATCATAGATTCTCAGTTCAGCCAGTGTTGTCTGCCTGTTGCGCAGGTCGGATATGCTCTCGATAGAAACGATGTCCCTAAGTGGTTCGGTGTTTAGTTTCTTCTTTCTACGCTTTGGAATGAGGAACTAGCTTCATCTTTCTGACTGACCAACTCCTTGAAAATTTAAAAGTGTCTGTAATTTACTTGAAATAAATGTTTTGAGTTTTGTTGCAAAATTCAAAGTTCAAAGTTATTATTAATGCGATTTTTGGTGATACAACAGGGTCTTAAAAATAATCATATCAATAATCAATAGAAATTAAAAACAAGATATATTAGATTGTAATAAATTAGTAGACATATGAATATTACATTAAAACATAAATACATTAAATGGTCAGTCACATAAAATTTTATTAACTAGGAATTCGTCAATGGTATAGTAGCATTTTTCTATTAAAAATTTATTTAGTTTACGTTTATATTAAATTAATTAAAAATTGTGAGAATAATATTTCTTCTTTTCAGAACCAACTATCGTAGAACAGCTGTCGCTGACATAATGCAGTACCTGAATGTAATATACACTGGCAACTGTACCACCCGAGTGACTGCCATCGCATTGTTTCTTGTTTCCGCAGCCGCCCTTCGAGGGTGCATTCGCCCAAATTGTAAGCGGACTTGGGTCAAATAGTGCCACCGTCAGAATAAACTCAACTGTAGGCGGGGGATTCCACTATCTGTTACAAGTCTGGGGGTACGACACTGAATGGTAAAAGATAATAAAATTTTGATTTTTGTATAAAGTTTGTATAAATTCTGATTCTGCAATAAAATTTACATTCTTTAAATAGGTAGTAATAATAATTTTTATTTCTCTCTTCACAAAGGTTCACATATTTATAAACATAGAGACAAGAATTGTAGTGTTTTGACAAAAATGCATAAAATATGATCCTTTGCGAGAGACTGGCGTCCATACTAGGATACCCTGTGTGACGAATCACCAGGCTCTCACCCTGAATTTAATCTAATAACATTACAATAGTCAATTTTCAAACTCTAGTCAAATTATTTATTCTTTAAATATTATTTTATTTTAGTTCCCTACAAAGATGATAGTGACTGATTTTGTCGTATTACTTTATTTAACAAAAACCAAATAGCATAACTGTTAACATGGTTTTTCACTCATGCTGCACAAGCATAATTGGCTTAAAATGTTCCCACTGCTGGGACACAAGCCTCCTCTCTGTGAGAGGGAGTGGGCCGTAATACACCTCGCTGTGGGTCCAGTTCGGGTTGGTGGATATCACATGACGTCTTCGAATTTTTGTTTCTAGGACATGTTGGTTTCTTCACGATGTTTTCCTTAACCGTTTTGAGAGCAAAAAAACGTGTAATGTAGTAAAATTACGATAAGAACGATTTTCACGTTTTAATACCATCTTGCGCAGGCATGGTTCTCTGAAATACAATACTGGTCATCTGGCAAATAGAAGATGAAAATATCTCTGTCTTATAGAACGTTACAGAACTAAATTGTCACAGTGTAACAGTAGTCGAATTTATAACGCAGTTAACAAACAATGCAATATTTTATGGTTTAAATAAATTCATGTGTAAAAATAAAGTGAGTCTATGGCTCGCGACTCTTACATACGAGGAGATAGAAAAGTTACTCGAAAAGCTTTTTTAACAGTTCCTGCTTTCTCGGACCACTCACACATACGACACACACACGACATACACGCGACACATACACACGGCACATACTTACACATGACACACATATACTTACCAAATTCTCACTAGAGAGAGGCTTTACATTTTTTAGGGTTCCGTAGTAAACAAGGAACCCTTATAGTTTCGTCATGTCCGTCTGTCTGTCTGTCTGTCCGTCTGTCTGTCTGTCTGTCCGCGGCCTAGCTCCGAGACTCTTAGTACTAGAAAGCTATAATTTGGCATAGGTATACATATTAATTACGCCGACAAAGTGGTAAAACAAAATTATGAAAAACATTTTTTTTTGGGTACCTCTCCTACACGTAAAGTGGTGATGTATTTTTTTTTTAACCCTTTGTTTGGGGTATCATTGAAAAGGTCCTTTAAAAACATTGTGAGTTTGTGAAAACCATTTTTGGATTCAAGGATCCGTTTGCGAAATATTAAGCTTTAAAGTGCTAATTTTTGTTAGAGTCAAGTGTCCCCCCCCTGCCAGCTATAAATGGTTGGTTTTGGATGTGTGAAAAAAATCACAGCAGTAGTTTATATAACGAAATTAAAAGGAAAACTATTACAGCTAAGTAGGCTCTACAAGTTAACTAGTAATAATCGACCAACTTAACTTTGCAGTTGCAAAAACATCTTTTCCCATACATTCCGTATGGGAGAACATATTTTTCAACTACAAAGTTAAGTTTGTTTTTGGGATAAATTCATCCCAACTACGGAACCCTTCATTGTGTATGGTCCGACACGCACTTGGCCGGTTTTTTTTAAATGTTTATTTTGATTGTCCTGTTTCTTTATTTTATTAACTTTATTTTCTTTTTGTACTCAACGATTACTTCTTACCCAATGTAACTCCGTACTAGTTTGTATAAATTGGAAAATGTATTATTAGAGAGAGCCCTGGCAGCCATAACACAAGTTTAATCATAGCTTGGGTGCCGGTGGAGATAGTCAGTGATTTATGCAATTTTTAAAAATAATATTGTCATTAACATAACCTATCCTATGTAAATTGCAAATTTGGAAATAAAGTTATATTATTATTATGTTTATTAAGTCCTTCTTTATGTAGTTGCGTTACGTTAGATACATAAATCGCTTACCTATCTCAACAACATAAATGAGTAAATTTAATATCCGGATCATTTTCTATCATCTATTTTTTGTCATATTTGGATTGCCATAAATATTTTATTTATTGTGTTGGTGGAACGCGATAAGCTTATCGAATATGGTAGGAGACTTTTGTGTGTGTGTGTAATGCAAAAGATAGTTTGCCCCCTTCGACATATACTTACAGGGTGTATAAAAGACCCATCACTCTGACACCATTCTTACCGAGGGGTACCGTGTTACCCAGTAACTAGGTTGTGGAGGTCAGATCAGCAGTCGCTCCATATAAAGTGCTGGTAACACCAGTATTTTAGACGAAAACGAAGGCGACCCCAACATAGTTGGGAAAAGGCTTGGCAGGTGAGGGGCCGTTCAAGTATTACGTAAGCAGATTTATTACAATTATTTATCCCCCTTGTCAGCAAAAGTAAGCAAAGTTCTTACCCCATGCTTACGTAAACATTGGTATATGCATTTTTCTTTTAATGTATGTATTCTGTTTTTTTTTTTATTCATGAGCAGCAGTTATAATTCTAACAAATGTAAATTTAGACAAGTGAATAAAACGCGGTAATTCCCCTACCCGGTTCTAAGCGAGTACCTAAACGTATTCATTATTTTTGTGAATCCCCGAGTATACGTTTCGTTTTCAAGCATAGACAATGTGTGGGTTGCCATATGTGTAAAAAAGTAAATGATTACTGCTGACGTAATCACCATCTAGACCCCCCACCCCCCATGTCATCAAAAATAAGCAAAGCATAGACCCCCCCGCTCCCCTATAGTGCTTACGTAATACTTGTACGGTCCCTGAAGACTTTTTGTCACTAATTCGACCTAATAAGCAAAAGTGTTTGATAAACCTCCACAACCATCTACTAGGTCTTATGCAAAAACTTACCATGCATAGGTACCAAAAAATTCGAACGAAATAGGAAGCACAATCCAACGCACGTGCACGAAGGGGCGGGGCGCGTGGTCGTCAGACGATAGGTAGAGCGCTGGCGCATCAACGCTTGTCATTGGACACTAGTCCGCGTTGACTACGATATGATTGGCTAACGGAAAACTTTACGATAGCATAGTAAACAACATACATAAAATTATTATGATATCAGTGGTATGTGTAGTAAATCTGAACATATTTTTAATAATACTTACATGCATAATCAGCTTATACTGGTCCCACTGCCGGGACACAGGCCTCCTCTCTGTGAAAGGAGGCCGTATGCCACCACGCGGGCCCAGTGCGGGTTAGTGGATGCCACATATCTTCGAATTCTTGGTTCTAGGACGTGCCGGTTTCCTCACGATGTTTTCTTTCACTGTTTTTACTTATATGTTCATATTGGTAGGTAACTCAGATCAGATATTTTATAGGACCATAAAAAAAATTGACCTTTTTCTAAAAACAGGAACTTCTGTCACAATATGTACAATTTCGAGGAACAGAATAACTGGCTTCTTAATTAGACCCTTGATCCAGTTAACCACTTGAGCCTCATGGGATCTTGGTCCAGGTAGTTGGCAATACGGTAGTTTCCTAGTTAAAAAAAAAAAAAAAACTATTTAGTCCGTCTTTCAGATAATAAAAAAATATTAGACACGTATTTTTTGCTTTATCACATTAATCAAAAATAACTTAAAAAACACGCATTAAAGTTGGGGAGTGAGGGCTCGCTACGTCACAACTCAGTATAAAATCTAGCAAAGCGTGACGTCATATTTTGATTACGTCAAAAAAGAAAAAAATACGTGTTCAATATTTTTTAACTATCTACAAGATGGTCAAAAAAAAATTGTAGAAAGGCCTATTAGCAGCATCCGTTGATCATCACCTAGCCTTTTCCCAACTTTGTTGGGGTCGGCTTACAGTTTAACCAGCGGAATACCAGTATTTTACATATATGTCGGAAACGGGTATGTGACTTTCGTTATTATCAACGATATTTTAACTACTGTGGGCATAGTGTGAGTAGTGTTGGTTAATGCGCAATAGAAAAACAGTTTGCAGTTCAGATCACATTATAATTTACTATCAAATGAATCACACTAGCTAAATTATACACACACTCGGTGCGACGGCGTTTATTAAAATCACCAATTAACAAAATGATCGCAAATTACAACTAACACAATAACTGAGCACCACGAATCGAGAACAGTTCCGTGACGTCTTGATTCCAATGCGACCCGAGGCTGAATGCCCTCCTCGCCGTGGCCTTCAAACATCACGACTCTGTAGAAGCGCGCCTTTTTTGGTGTAGGTAGCTCACCCTTGATGTCGCCAGTGGCGCGCTTGCGATTCGTTTCGTGTCCGTACTAATGACCGGATCCGACATATACATATACCATGTTTAACATTATTGTTGTCCGTTATGACAACAATAGTTGGACATAATTTAGATGTCAATAAGCTACCTATTTCACAAAGTTGCATGATTTCGATATTAAATTGTGTTGTGGGTACGCTAAACTAACTATTATCAATGTTATCAGGCTCATTTGCGATAAAAGTCCTTTGATTTGGATAATACTGGCGACTTGATTATACCGTGCCATACGTACTCGTGGTCCACTTGAGATTATGTTGTTATGTAAGTATCATGTTTTGTTTATTGTAATTCGATAACAAGTAGCCAAAGTAACATTGTTATTTTATCTATCGCGTAAAAAAATCTCGTTAAGATAATAGAAATTGTCCTTTTGTGTGTGTTTGTGTGTGTGTGAGTGCCGTAGCGCAGCCTTCTACGCAAAGTTCGGACCGGCCACGATTCACCGGCCATCAAGACGTAAACAGGGTGTTGTATCAACGGAAGCAGGAGCGGTAGCATTGGCAGAATGTGAACCGTTACGTGCTCAGTTTTTCGTTTGCTAAGCTTTACCTCCGTTTAATTTTAACATAATACCTCATTATTTTCAATAGAGATCGTATGTCAGAAAGGGTTGTTCATTACGAAAATTAAAAAAAGTAAAAAATAGATAAATTTGTTTGCACTAATAAAAAAAATTGTACAAGATTTTCCCTAACTTATACAAAAATTACTCCATTCTCAAATAAGAATAATTTTTTTGAATGTGTTTTTGATTTGTTTTTGTATTGTTGCAAAAGTATCTTAGAATAAGTATGTTGGGATAAGTTCAACGCTGGGTTAAGATCGTACGAATTAAATTCCGCGCCACTAAAATGGTGTGAAATACAATGTTGTCAGCATTAAAAATTATTACCAGGAATTTGACTAGTACGGTCGACGAACGTACAACGTACTCAAGTTTGTCGTGACAGATAACTTTTTTTAATCAGTGTTACGTAACACTAGAATATTATGCCATTTCAATTATTTATTAGAAAAATACAGTTTTTCTGTTCTCTCTCTATTTTTTTTCTCCAGATCACATAACATAACATCACGCCTTGTTTCCCCGTAGGGTTGGGCAGAGGTGTACCTGTAGTAGGTACACCCACCTTTCGCCAGTTATGTTTAAGTCCCATGTAATAGGGGGCGAGCCTATTGCCATCAACCAGGCACAAATCCAGACTCCGGGCTGCTACTGAGAAATTCAATAACATTTGCCCGACCCGGGAATCGAACCCAGGACCTCATGCTCAGCAGTAGCGCTTGTGCGACCACTAGACCAACAAGGCCGTTCTCTCTAGATCAATTATTACTTTAGTTATAAACGAAATAAGGATTGAGACTTACGCCATTTAGTTCCGTGCTGGAACACAATCAAAGAGCGCACGCGATATTCAACCTTACTACTGATGTGTTAGCGTTTAGCACATAGTGGAGTGGCGGGGTGCATGTAGGCGGAGCTTGCGTGGAAATTGTCTTTAGAGTGCCTGGTCTTAATCTCGTAAAGCAATGTTATTTGACCCATGAAAACACGTCAGATGGCGTTGGGTGTTACAAGTCTGCTGCAGCCTTTAGCGTTATCGCAGATAATGTGTTGTCTGTAAATAGACAGATTATCTATCGTGTTATTAGTGCAGATAAGAGGCGGTTTAGTGAATGTTTTAGGTTTTTTAAATTTATTTTGAAGATAAGTAAGATCTTACTAAAACAAGCGATCCTACAGTAGTCGCGGGCGTAAAAGTCGTTTCAGACCAACTCTAGCACCGCGCGCGCTCGTTGGCCAAATCAAATAGCGCGGTCTTCCCCGGCTTCCTGTTACATACTTCCGTCCCTTATTTGATTATTTAGATTTTTTATATTTTCATTTTGATGCAACCGAGCGGAAAGAAATAACACATTTTAAAAAAAGTGTGATGTCGGTGGACCCCACAAGGAACGAAGTTCCTTACGCGATACTCGCACGCATACACACACACACTCTTATCTATATAATAGAAAGACAAAGAGAGAGAGAGAAAGTCGCAAGAAAGGAACATAACGCTTTTTTCCTTACGTGACGATTTCTACCAGTCAACTCCTACCGCAAGCCACGTTAAGGGAGATGCACTAAGGTAGCCCGCGAAATTCAACTTTTTGCAATTTTGCCGGTCAATGTCAGGTTGTATTTTGATTAAAATAGGATTCGCAACCGTAACAAATATGGATTTATTTATCATAAGAATCAGCAAAACTTAGGTAAACAAAAGTTAAGGAGCTGGCGCAGGTTTATTTATATTACTCAAATTACCGTAATAACAGCAGGCCAGCGACCATTCCACTGATTGCTCAGTGTAGTTGTGGGCCTCCCCAAGCACCGCCACTTCGACCAGTTCTGGCACTTCTTGCATCCAGCGCATTCCTGCGGTCTTCACAAACATCATCGGGTTTCAAGCACTACGTCTTCCGGTACACGGTCGCCACTCAAGAACCTTGCGGCCCCATAGACCATCTGTTCTGCGAGCAATGTGATGTGGGCAGGGGCCCACTGCCACTTAAGTTTGGCAATTCTTCGGGCTATGTCGGTTAAACTCTGACAACTAGTCTAACCAAGGGGTATCGTCACTCATACCCAGTAACTGAATTGTGGAAGTCAGGTGGTCGCTCCATGTTAAATACTGGTTTTATGGCCCGCCGCCGCCAGGTGGCGCACGGCGGGACTTACTGTAGCCATGTCGCTGCGCCAGCCGGTACTCTCCGCACCATCAGGGACGCTGCGACTATTTGAAAACTAAAAAAAATAATTCCTTCCTTCAGATTCGATGGTGGACGACGCTTAATCAATCCTGACAATTCAATTTCTTCTGAACATATGGCGTTAAATAAGTTTGTAATATATCACTACATTCTCCTGGGCTTATTTATTGTGCCACGTAGTCATTTAGATGAGCAGGCGGACGTCGTACTCTTTCAGAACAACGCAGAGTCTCTGGTGTGATGTTCTGTAGCTAGACCATTTCATTCTGGGAATCTCGCTGGCCATCTGTGTTGCGATCAACGCCATCGACTGCATCGATGAATTCGTCGTCATCATTGAAATCAGATCCATCCATTTCTAAAGATTCCCCAGCAGGAGCTAGGTGTCGATTAGATACGACAACTTCTCTACCACTGCTCAAACGCACACGAGAATGTCGAGGGTTACTTTTCAGAGTCTCTACTTCTTCAACCAGTGGATCATATTTGCGGGTTCGATTATGGTTTCGCATACCGCTCAAGGCCCGCGGGCGGTCCGCGCCGTGACAGATTTACGACCGCACTTAAATAAACAATTACTCGGGTTTCATTATAACGTCTCAAGTAGTATTGTTTATGTTTTTTGCTACTCGAATAGATTAGGAATACGTTTCAAATGGTTGCAGTCTTTGTAAACAACGTTCACTTATCTTTATTACCCGCTTTTGTTATTATTTCTTTTGTTCTTTGTAATAACGATTTCTGATAAAACTAGCGTACCAATTCACACGAAATTTTGCAGGGTACATTATGGATAGTTATGTTATCTAACAAAAGCGTTTTTAGAGACAAACATTGAAAATAAAAAATGCTAAAAATCTAGAATTTTTAATATCTAGAATTTCTAGTGCTTACGTAATTTTCTCCGTTTCAAAAAAATATTTTTTTGCCGTATTTAGGTGAAAAAACATGCTAAAATTATTAGAAATCTAATATTTTGTATAAAAAATGGGACTTACACATAAAATATCGACGATCACACACCAAAATACCACAAAATCACAGCACGGTCACGTTTTCATTCAAATGTTTGTTTACACTTTTTGTTTGGGTCAAAATAGGTATAACATGATGTTATTTATATCTAAAACGATGTAATATTTACTTCAAAATGAAAATATCACCACTTTCCGACGATTTACACACAAAAACCATTAAAAAACGAATTATTACAGCGAACGGGAGTGACGTTTGACTGACATTTTACCGCGCGGGAACGTGATTTTCAACATTTTTTTAAAATGTTGCCTATTAATATTTTTGCTTTTAGTCGATTTATTTGACGAGAATATTTATCCGACCATAGACACAAAAATTCACAGACAATAATAGCCATTACAGCGAATACAAATAGAGTTGTAAGCCGCGTGGGTACTTGAACGCACCGGTGCGTCCGCGGTCCTTTAGCGGTTAATACTTTTTTTCCTGGGACGTTTAGCCATGTAGGCATCGACTGATCACTTGAAGATCTCCTGGCGTGAGAGAAAACCTGCTCATGGGGCGTACTGTTTGTAGCCATGCAAAGAACTGATTTTATGGAATGCAGAGCCTTAGTTAAAACTGACTCCCATTTGGCTATAGGCAGATCACGGCTTCTCAGACCCAATTGTACTGTTCGCCAAATAATTCCGTTGTACCCCTGCGTTTGTCCATTACCTTGAGCATTGTACGGTGTAGTGTAGTTAGTAGCAATGCCCTTCTGGTGAAGAAAGTCTTTCATCTCTTTTGAAAGAAAAGAAGTACCACGATCTGAGTGTACGTAAGTTAGCATTCCGAATGTAGAAAATAAATCAGTCAGTTTATTAATTACCGTGTTAGTACTAAGTCTGGGCAGAGATATGCAAATGGAATCGAGACTATTCGTCCACAATTATAAGAATATTATATCGATTGTTCCCAGTGCCATATAAGGGAAGTGGACTTTTAAAATCTAATGATATTTTTTCGAATGGGGCCATCGCTTTTATTAGTTTTCCCATGTTTTTAATCCATTGCTTTATAATTATATTAGTTTTTTTTAAATTATAATTATATTTAGTGGTATGAGGAACAGGGTGTAAAGTTCACTCATGCACCATAGAAAAGGGAGGATCCTCCGACCAGACGGGTGTTGTTTCTGGCGGGCAACTGCCCTACGGTTTGAAGTTGAAATCTTGTATCTAAGTCGATCGCTCGGTAAATTCTAATTGCGCGATGCAGGATTTGTGTGACGTCATGTCTATGATGCGTAGTTTATATGTGGCGGTGTAACCGCTACACGTCTGCTGATGCTCGGCAACGTAAACCACACAATTTATGTTACTGAATCGTCAAAATGAAAGGCATTGCATTGGAAGTGTGTTACCAATTACCCCGCTGATTTGATAACAGATGGTAAATTCTCTACTTAGAAAATGTTAACATTGAAATCGCAATCTGTCAAACTTGTCAAAAATGTTGGTTAATTGATTGTATTTTTGACAGATTGCGAATAAGATCCGAATGCAATTTTTTATTTTTTATTACATGGGTTGCCCTTCATTGTGACGAATTTCCTCACCTTCCGCCTGACGCAGATCCTCACCGGACATGGTTGTTTCGGGAGGTTCTTATTCCGGATAAGGTGGAAGGAGACGCCCGGGTGTCACCATTGTGTGGATTGTCCGGAGGACACGGTGAAGCATACGGTGGAGGTCTGCCCGGCTTGAGCCACCTCCTTCTGCGAAGCAGTAATGCTCGCGAAGGTGGAGGCGGAACGTGTGAGAGGCAAATTTCGCGCCCTCAGACCCCTAGCTGCCGCAGGAGACGCACTGGGCCTCGGGAATCCCAGGCCGATTCCCGGCCAGCGTAGGCGCAGGCTTGCGGACGGTGAGCAATCACATGGGAAGCTCGCCGTCCGTGTGACGAATTGTTTTAAATCCGCTCGTAACAAAATATCTAAAGCTCTTAATTGCTACTACATTGACAGATTAAAAAACGATCGACACATAAATACTATTATAAACTAATCTAAAGTGTTATCACTTATCTTACCTTCGAATGGATTTTCGTCATATCAGCGATAAATTCATCAAAATCGGTAAGTCTGTATATTACTTATCTCCGGGTTTTTTTCAGTGAGAAATAAGTAGGTATATTCCTTAAGGGTAGATTTTTTTCAACATTTATAACTTGAATTTGCAAGACTTCATACCCATAAAACAAACCCCAATCACTGTTTTTTGCCTGAACGCTTTAAAACGTACCTTAAAACTATAAATCCAGGGCACCCCTACACAACTGGTTTAAAACCTTTTTTTTTTTTGGTTCGAAATTTATCAAATATCTTCTACCGCTCTGGGCGGAGCGGGAGGGCGTCAGTTGTGCTGACATCTCTTTGAGGCGCGTGTGGAACTTTGATGTGTATAGCAGTGATAGCCTAGTGGTGTGACCGTCGGACTGTCAAGTCATAGGTCTCGAGTTCGAACCCAAAGTACACACCTCTGACTTATCAGATTCATGTGCGTATTGTATAATTATTATCACTTGCTTCAAGGAAAACATCGTGAGGAATCCGGCATGTCTGAGAGATATAATTCTCGACGACATGTGAAGTCAAGTCAGAGGCCCATAGGCGGCTTTAAAACTGACACCAGATTAGTCTCTAACCACACGAAAAGAAGAGAAGAAGAAGCTTTGATGTCATTGTGCCATAACAAGCTGTGCATGTTACTGGGATGTGGACCTATTCCTAGCTTAATGGTCGACGAGAATGACGGTAGCCTTTTTTTTCATCGGTCATCATTCATCCATTTTGCGTCAGTTACTTTTAATTAATTTAATTATTTAGAAGATAGAAAAGCTTGGATTGAACTGCTCGCTCTGCTAAGCCTTGTGATAAAACCATAAAACTAGACATTTTAATTATTATGTAAGATCAACATAATTATACCAGTTTTATAATTGTTGAAAATTATATTCAAAATGAAATGATTACTTTGTAAAGTATTATATTATTTTAATTATTGTGAATGTGAGGACTATGCGGATATTATTTTTATTTCTCTGCTAGTTTTAGTGATGGTCTGGCAGTTTTTGAGTAGTTTATGCGGCCTACCCAAATGTCCTTTCTTTGGTATTGTTCGTCGAGTTGAGCTCCTTATGTTCTGAGTTGAGCTCCATGATTACTGACAAATGCTTGCATTGACTGGACAGGTCCACTCAAATCTGTGTGGTTCTTTCCTCAAAAGACCTTTTCAGACACTAATCTACATGGTCCTCATATGGCCTGACTAAGATTATGTCTGGACTTTAAAAGAGACTGCGAACTCTGAGTTTATTTCGGCCTTTCTTCTCAGAGTAGTCAGATAGGAAACGCCGAACTCATCTAGCTTATTTTTTATTTTTTTTATGTGACGTGTAAAAGTGATTCCGATATCCTATTTACAGAATAAACAATTTCATTTCATTTAATTTAATAATTCATGGTGTTTGACAGAAATCATTCTCTATTCTCTTGTCCTCACTCCAACTTCTTTGGGGTCGACGCAACATATTTTTTTTTTCAGTTGTTCTCTCATCATCAGCCTATAGCAGTACACTGATAGACATAGGCCTCTCCAATTGCACGCCATTCAGCTCGATTCTCAGCAACTCTCATCCAGCTGCTACCAGCCACCCTGCGAAGACCGTCACTCCACCTAGCCTGAGGGCGTCCTACCTTACGTTTGCCAATTCGCGGTCTCTACTCAAGAACACGTGTACACCAACGGTCAACGGTTCTACGGCTGATATGGCCAGCCCACTGCCACTGCAGATTGCTAATTCTGTGAGCTATGTCGATAACTTTGGTTCTATGCCGAATCACTTCGTTCCGGATTCGATCCCTCAAAGAGTCTCCAAGCATAGCCCGCTCCATGGGTCACTGAGCAACCTTAAATTTATGGACCAGCCGTACCTTGAGTGTCCACGTTTTGGCTCCGTAGGTCATAACAGGCAGGACACACTGATTGAAGACCTTCGTCTTTAGGCTCTGTGGAATACGCGACGAGAAGACTCGACGAAGTTTCCCAAACGCTGCCCAGCCCAGCTGAATTCCTCTGTTAGCCTCCCTCTCAAAGTTGTTCTGACCAAACTGCAGAGTTTGCCCGAGGTAAACGTATTCTCGAACAACCTCGAAAGCACCGCCATTGACAGCAATCGGCCCCGGAGTGACGTGTTCGTTGAGCATAACCTGGGTTTTGTCCAAGTTCATCCGGAGACCAATGCATACAGAAGAATTAACTAGGCCGACCACACTCGCCAATTGTTCTCTATTCGTCAGAAATAAAACCAACATGATAGCTAAAACCAATGAATCAGACTATCGTGGTTCCGGGATGTCACCTTAGGTAATAGTCATGTTGGGCACGCCACAATTGCGGCGATAAGACCCCTCTTTGAGGAGTGGCTAGAGAGGCGCCACGGCGTCGTCGCCTTCCGCCTGACGCAGGTTCTCACCGGACACAGCTGTTTCGGGAGGTACCTGTTCAGAATAAAGCGGGAGGAAACGCCCGAGTGTCACCACTGTGTGGATCGCCCGGAGGACAAGGTGGAGCATACGGTGGAGGTCTGCCCGGCTTGGGCGGTGCATTGCCGTGTCCTCGTGGAGGCGATCGGCGGCGGTGATCTCTCGCGTCCGGCCCTGATTTGGGCCATGGTGCGAAGCGAGAGGAAATGGGAGGCCGTCACCTCCTTCTGTGAAGCAGTAATGCTCGCGAAGGAGGAGGTGAAATGCGTGAGGGAGAGGCAAATTTCGCGCCCTCGCGCCCCTAACCGCCGCAGAAGGAGACGCCCTGGGCGTCGGGAATCACAAGCAGATTTTCGGCCACCGTAGGCGCGGGCTTGCGGACGGTGAGCAATGGGTAGCTCGCCGTCTGATAAGGACCAGGCCCGGGTCGACGGCGCGTTGTGTTCCACGCGCGCCTCAAAGAGATGTCAGCAGAATTGACGGGGTCCGCTAGGGCCAATGCCTGCCGGGGCTGCGAATATGGGCCGAAAGGGACATCGTGGCCCCCGGCAACAGGGCAACCGAAGGAACACGGGTGGGTTTTAGTCAGTAAGAGTCTGACACGCCCTCCCGCTCCACCCAGAGCGGGAGAAGTTATTTGAAAATGACATGTATAGTTTCTGCCCTCTGGTCGTGGTCTGAAACGATAATGTTCATGATCTAAGGTTTTCCAGTAAGATTTAAAAATTTAGATTTAAATTATTATGGATTTATAAATTCAGTAGAGGTTGCGTAACATAATTCTCAAAAAAACAGTACTCAAATATAACTTCCGCCTCGCCATTTTGAACGGGAAGTACTAAAAATGTTTTTGACATTCCATTTTATCCCGTAATTACCTTTAAAGAGTGTGAACAATAACTATAAGCCGCTTATTTTAGATCTAAAGTATTTATGTAATTATTGTAATGTAATTGCGTATAAAATACGACAATATTACTAACACGTTTTTGTGTACACATTAAAAGTGTTTTTTTTTAAATTACCCACTTCTTAAAATTAAGTTAAGTATTTATTATTTCATTGACATGACATTGACATATTATTTTGAATTGACCAGTTTCTGCTCGCTTTGCAGGCGAAGCATCGATGATTTACATCAATGAGGCGAAGTATATTATTATACCATGCAGTTTCACATAGTACATTTTTATATGTGCAGTTCCAAGTAGCGTTGCGTTCCTTGCTTACTGTGCGATTATTTTCTGATATTGATATTTTCTTATAACGACCATTGCTATTTATTCTACGCGGACTGATATCATCTAGACACGATTACTATTGCTGCTCATAAAGGATTTTGTTTTGCTACTTGATTTGGATATTATGATGAGGTGCATCAATTGTGGCATCGCTGTGCAGTGGATTCGCAGACATATCGTGTCGAGGCTGGCGTTACCCTTGCAAGTGAGACTCGCTCGATGGTTAGCAAATCAGGTACGCCTCTATACTACGGCAGTCGCGTAAACCATGCAGAAAAGGCAATAATTTGAGTTTGAAAAATACAACGATATTTGCTATTGTTCCAGCACCCATTAGATGGATACGCTTGTTACGATTGTTTTAATTGATTAAATACCGAAGCTGCTGACAGTGAGAGATGATTACTAGGCCATACAATAGTCTGCCGTGGATGTGGTGTGTCAGTCGGACTCAGAAATCCAAGACGCCGACGTTTTTATACTGTTGCAGTGGACGGCCCCTTAGTACCCCTTATTTCCAATGATAATAATTATCAGGTGAATATTTTTTTTTCCCCAACTACGTTTTTATTATATGTAGGTAAAGTCTTTGAAAGAAAATGGCTAAATGAATGGGACAGATCTCTCAAAACTGGAACAACGAACGATAGAAACGACGATCATGAAAGATTAAAGGAGTGTTCGTCATGTAAAACTCAACATAAACATATAACAACACGCCAGCGATTTCCGAAGGATTTGGGCGAGGTGAACTCATCCCACATTTTGCCAGTTATGTCATGTAATTTTTAATCAAATGTATTTTAATAATATTTTCAGATTATGGCAACAATTATTCATGCCTGTTGGGTCCGAGCGAATCGACGCCTGATTCATGACGCATCAAAGGACTTGCAACAGGATGTTGTTCCAACCGTGGAACATAGATCATTAACACCGTCGCCACCACTTTCTTTACAAACAATACCGCCGCTACCACTGTCTTCTTCTATTTAAATTGTTATTGTTCACACAAGTTCCCAAATGATTGGGTTCGTCCATGTATCGGTGAACACGCTCTATTATTTGCTGAACGTTTGGACTAACCTGAACAAGTGGGTGGAATTTATTTAGGAGGGCTATTCTTAAATCAAGCATGAGATTACGAGAAGCAATATTAAAATATCTTTGGCCAAATATTTTAAAATCTCTTTTGAAGCGACCATTTCTTATTTAAACTATCCATCTGCATAACGTAACCTTTCGACTTTGATTGGCCTGTGAGTAAGTTAATTGCTGTTGCCCCACATATAAAGACTGGTTTAAATACTTTGCATTGAAATCTTCTGGAAATGGAATCGCATCCCAGGATCCTCTATCTAGTATATCTACAAATATCGTTTGGCCTAAGTTACGAAATGGACTATCTCCAGTTACGAAACGGACTATCTCCAATTTCGAATAAACTTTTTATTATGTCAGCATCGCTTTGTGTAGCAGCATATGGCCCTAAAACATCAATTGTTTATGTCCATCGCACGAACAAATCACGAAAGGTTTGATAAGATTATCGTACTTATGCAAACTGTAGTTAGAGCTCTGTTGTAAAAAAATATGTATCAATGTAGAAATAGCCCAGCGCTCTGGGGTAATGAGTGCTAGTGAGTCCAGTCATTATTGGTCAGTGGGGAGTTGGGGACATCCTATCGCATCATCTATTTTTTTATTTATGTGTGTCTGTATACAATAAAATAATTTATTTGACAATAAATACATAGTTTTATTTATTTTAATCCCAATTCAATACCAACAAATAGGTAAATATAAATAATATTATGGGTATTGAGGATAGACACCAAAATACGGAATTGAAGAAAATAAAAATATCATTTTATGTGTATTTATGTATTCAATATATATAAGAATTTGGGATTTAATAAAAAAAATAGTAAAGCACTTATTTAATAGGTGCTTTACACTTACAAAAAATATCCAAAAACAACTGCTGAATCTGAACCCAGACCAACAAAATATTAACCACCAATTAGTGTATGTGTTCACTCACAGATGGCGTTATAATAAAAAAAAATCCCTAGCGTATAAACCTGATTTTGACCAGTTTTCGCAAGTTTTTGACTCCTGAAACTTATTAATTGATAAACTAAAATACGACAATTATACTAATATAACAATCAGTACTGAACATTGGTTTTGACTACCTAGGCAAACGTCCATTGCCCCACCAGACATGTCCTTTCCCACACAAAAAAAAAAAGGTAATAGTCATGTTATAAAGGCATTGTGATTATTGAATGTTTTAAAAAATAATCACTGTTGTACCTATTGTGTTTAGATTAAGAGCCTACTTAATAAGATTGTTGTTTTATTATTGAATTTCCGCATCTCGGACTCAATTTTTCAGTGTGGGTATGACTCACATAGTGCGTTCAAAGGTCAGTTATCTGACCTTAATAATTCATTGAACAGTTTCTTTAGTGAGCCTATGTCTCGTCACGCCATTATTTTTAACATGTAGTATGTTATATAGGGTTATCGGTAATATGTCCAAATCCAGGGGACGTAGGAGAGAATAACAATATAAAATGTCAAATTACTCGAAAATGGTTGACATTTGCGTAGGGGTCTCACAGGGTCATTTGGTTGCAAATTACTTCCACTATATGCCCATAATGGATTGCCGACATATTACCAATCACCCTGTATATATCTGACTAATTTAACTAGCAACATCATGTGAGATCAAAAATAGCTTTGATAATATCTAGCTATTACATCCTCTTTGAGAAGTACCTTGGTATATGTGAGTCAACTTCTCAAAGACTCAAAGAATAACATACAAAATGACCATTCAATCGGAAATCATAATCAAAGTATCTATAACTCGCCTTTTTAATAGGAAATCATAACGATCATTATATTTCTCAAGCTTTCTAACAATTATTTTTCTGAAAAATGGAAAAACTAGTTTTTCTAAAACATTGTCTTGAAAGGTTTCAAGAGAACGTTTTGTCTCACGTCCAATTATTTTTACACTAAGAAGAAAACAACACAAAAATTTACTAACAGCATCATTTATTACAATAACGATTTCCAACATTGCGCCACTAAAATAACCAAAGATCGAAAATCAAAACGTTGGCAAAAAACTTGTCGCAATTATACATGGTGTTATTCAGACTCGATCAGTGTAGCGACCCCACATTTGAACGGTTGAGAAAAGTCCCTCGCCAGGCGCTGATGTAAATCTGATAGTGATGTGCGTAGTGCCAAGTGCTCCAGCATGAGTGTGTCCGGGAACGAGTGGGACCCTGCTCATACGGATACCGGTTATTCTGGTAGTAGAATTACCACGATATGAAATATCTTCAATCTGCACTGCGTACGGGATCCCTGGCAAATTGCATGACTGTCTGAAAAATTAAAATATATTACATAACATCACGCCTTATTTCCCCGAAGGGTTGGGCAGAGATGTCCCTGTAGCAGGTACACCCACATTTCGCCAGTTAAAATATATTCTTACGATTAATTGCATTATCTAACTATGGATGGGTGTAAATCTGCACATATGAAATATGTGGTGTTAAAAGAAGCTTATCGAAGCCGAGTGTTACTTGCACATCGGGACAGTATGATCATTTAAAAAAAAATGAAATTTTACGTAACTTTACAACTTTTTTTAGGTCTTTTTTCACAAAAACAAGTTTTAAATGCTTAATGTCCCTAAACTAACATAACTTTAAATACCCCTACAACCAAAACCACAATATTTTGCGTGCGTAATGTTGTGTTTCTCAGCAACAATGTCTGCGCAATGTTACATAGTTTGACGCCCAGAATGCGTAGATAACAGCTACGAGTACCTATATGTGATGGGTATTTTTACACCCTGTATAAACTTTTTAAATGTAAAAATCGTACAAATTTGTGTGTTTCATGTAGTGTTTAGCAAATAAATACATACACAGAAATACACTCTTTTTGGTATGGTTAATTGTGCTACCCCGGACAAGCCTTTTCTTTATTAATAGAGTATCATGTTGGTACTTACTCGTAGAACATGATATCTCCTAGTCTGACCTCTCCTCTTTGGTACATATCGATATCTTCTCGGTACACAAAGTCTTCTTGGTACAGATTGGCTTCATTTGGGATGGAAGCAGCGTCATTGCAGACTGTAAGTGCTGCTAGCACCACGATGAGGATGAGGCTCTTCATCTGAAAGGACACATTTTAATATTATTAACACTGATTGATGATGAAATTAAATTAGAAATATGATCTGTTTCAATAGTAGAAATCTGATAAAAATGTAAACAAACCCTGTTCGAGTAAAATTCTTACGCAATCACACACTAAATTAAATTAATTAGTAACACATTCATCTCTGTATATATCCCTCTTCTTTTTCCAGCATTCATTAAATCGTTATTGAGAAACCATGGACAAAAATTTAGTTTATAAAATTAACCTCAAGTGTCAAAAAATTTGAACATCATTATGGTAAGTTAAAATTAAAATTTTTGGTATACACATAACACATAACATTACATCACGCCATGTTTCCCCGAAGGGTTGTGCAGAGGTGTCCCTGTAGCAGGTACACCCACATTTCGCCAGTTATGTTTAAGTCCCATGTAATAGGGGCGAGCCTATTGCCATCAACCGGGCACAAATCCAGACTCCGAGCTGCTACTGAGAAATTTCAGATAGAAAAACCCAATAACACTTTGCCCAACCCGGAAATTGAACCCAGGACCTCATGCTCAGCAGTAGCGCTTGCGACCACTAGACCAACGAGGCAGTCAGGTTGGGTCAGGTTGGGTATTATTAAGCATTCAATTTGTAAGTGGCACTACAAATCAGCGTCCACAGGATACGTTATAATTAAGACTATAGAATAGTACATTTTTAAGTACGTACAATAATTTACTGGCCACCTAATTGATTATAAAAAAAAAAAAAAAAAAAAAAAAAAAAAAAAAAAAAAAAAAAAAAAAAAAAAAACATATAAATTTGTATTTAACACCATTGTATACCATGTTTTACGCAAATAAATATTTTATTATTATTATTCTCATTTATTCATTTTTTTACATATTAAATACATTTTTAAATATTTTATAAAAATCATTAAAAAAAACATTTAAAAATATAAAAAATAGTAGCCCACCGGTATCGGGAACAGGGTCCAAGCTACCGGCGGTCAGGGCTCCAGAGAGAGGAACCTCCTGACAATGCGAGCCGTGTCCAGGAGTACCGCCTTCTGAATCAAGCCCTTGATCCAGCTGCCCAACGAGAGCCTCCTTAGGTGTTGGTCGAGGCTCTTGGCAATTAAGCCATTGGCTGATACGACTATCGGCACAATGATCGCTGAGTCCACATCCCACATGTCGACAATCTCGCGAGCCAAGTCAAGATACTTGATTTGTTTGTCTTTCTCGGCTTTCACGAGGTTCCCGTCATGCGGGACTGTTATGTCGATAACCATTGTGCGCCGTTCTACTCGATCCACCACCACTATATCAGGTTTATTGGCAACAATAGTCCTATCAGTGATGATGGATCGATCCCAGTACAATGTGATATTTCCATTTTGGAGAACTGGATCGGGCACATACCTGTAGTACGGCACTTCCGATTCCACAAGGCCATATTTCAGAGCAAGTTGCTGATGGATAATCCTGGCTACAAGGTTATGTCTATGCAAGTACTCTTCGTTAGCTAGACGAGAACACCCGGAGATAATGTGTCGGATTGATTCTCCCGGACGGTGGCATGCCCGACAGATGTCAACCGTGCCATCCTTCACAATAAATCTCCGGTAATTGTTCGTCATGATAACTTCATCCATAATTGCACAGATAAAACCTTCGGTCTCCCCGAAGAGGTCACCAAAACGTAGCCAGGTCACGGACGCTAGTAAATCTACATCGGGTCCATGTAGGGCCCGGAAAAAGCGTCCGTGAAGCTCCTTACTCTGCCATACCTCCTTGCGATCGTTAGTGTCAAGCACTACAGGCTTGCACCAGTTCTCTTTAGCCAAGGAGAGCGGGGTGAGACCCTTGTCCACCGCGACCACATCTCGATGCATCCTCACGTCGGCATCTAGGAAATATTCCCTAAGACTGCATATCTCGCGATTGTGGAGGGTCTTAGCGTTTAAAAAGCCTCGACCTCCACACTTTCGCGGGATATACAGTCTCATTACCGATGACCGTGGGTGATGCATTCGATATGCAGTCAGCAGCGTACGGACCCTCCTATCCAGGGCGTCGAGTTCGGTCTGAGTCCATTTGAGTATGCCGAAAGAGTACATCAAAACCGGCATGACCCAACCGTTGAAGGCGCGCACCTTGTTTCCGCCTGATAGGAGACTATTAAATACTTTCTTCAGGCGGCCAAAGAAGCGCTCCTTCAACGATTGCTTCATGTCAGTAACATTGATGCCCAACGCTTCCGACATACCCAAATACTTGTAGGTTTCGGATGCGGAGAGGGCTCTAAGGTTTATGGAATCCGAGAGTTGGGCTCCCACGGATTCCACAATCTCCCCTCGCTTTACATGCATGACCGCACATTTGTCCACACCAAATTCCATCCTGATGGCGCTACTGAAAGTTTCAGTTACTTTCAGTAGCTCCATCAGTTGCAAATTGTTGGGGGCAAAGAGTTTTAGGTCATCCATGTATAGGAGGTGAGATATAACCTGACCTCCTCTCCTCAACCGATAGCCAAGACCTGAATCCTCTAGCAGTGTGCTTAGAGGATTCAGGGCTAAGCAGAACCAAAGCGGACTCAAACTGTCACCCTGAAATATGCCTCGCTCTATCCTTATCGGTTCGCTATTCCTCTGGATATTTCGACATCCTGGATAGCGAAGGACCGTCCTCCATTGCCTCATACACGACATCAGAAAGGTGCGCAGAGTTGTATCTACTTTATACAACTCCAGCACCCTCATGAGCCATGTATGTGGCACCGAGTCATAGGCCTTCTTATAGTCTATCCAGCATGTCGACAGATCCTTTCGGGAACGGCGAACCTGTTGGCTAATGGCCATATCAATGAGGAGTAGCTCCTTAGTACCGCGGGACCCGTTCCTACATCCATTTTGAGAGGCAGACATGATGGAGTTGGTGTCTATATGTTTGTTAATTTTAGCTCTCAAAATGGATGTAAGAACTTTATAGACCGTCGGTAAACACGTGATCGGTCTATAATTTTTGGGTTCCGCGGTGCTACCAGATTTATGGAGCAGGTGGGTAACTCCTGTTGTTAGGAAATGGGGTAGCGACCCAGACTCCAAAGCAGTCTGGTACTGAGCCGCCAAGCGAGCGTGCGATCTCACAAACCATTTGATCCAGAAGTTGTGCAGCCCGTCCGGTCCTGGGGACTTCCAGTTAGGTAGCGGACGAACTGCACGTGTTACATCTTGGGGGCAGATGGTAATAGCCCCCATTTCTGGTATTGGATCGCAGGCTCGCTCGACTTCCCGAGTCCAGTCACCTTCGGTGTGACTAACAGGCACCGACCAGATACTCCGCCAGAAAGAGTCCATGGCATCATCATCCGGTAGGCGCGTGTCAGTCACACCTTGGTCCGGTCGCTCCCAAGCCCTATAAACCCACCTTTCATCACTCTGGAAGGTGCGATTTTGAGTATATCGCTCTACTCGCCGCTTATACCTACGGATACGGTTTGCCCATGCATACACTTTCTGCTTCAGGAAGTCGATGCGCTCTGTGACACGGGACATATAGTCCTCAGGACTGATATCAGTCCCTGAGAACGCCCGCCTCACAAAGCGCATCACTCTAGGGCGAGTATTGCCCTCCCTGAAGCAGAATAGTTTGCCGATGAGCGCTCTGGCCTCACCAATACGGCGCTCAATTCTGCACTGCCAAGCTGGTACGGCTGGTTTCGGTCGTGTAGCTCTAGAACTATTAGGAAATTTGACGTGAGCTACACGACATGCCGCTACAGCCGCGCAGTACAAAATTGAGTGAGTATCAGTGAGGTCTTCGCAGTCATCAAAATAGTTTGATAACTGCGAATCCAGAACCGCCACCAGCGCCCTATTTTTTTTATGCATGGGCAAACGAGGTAAGCGTGGCCTAAGTTCAGGTGACATATATCGATATTCCTGAATCGCACCTTCCAAAGCACTCCTCAATTCCTCATTGCATTGGGTACTTACGGTTGTAGCCCTGTCGTCACTCCCCTCGTCAGCTTGGTTTGTGTTGGACCGTGGTGTCACTACAATAGTCTGCGACGGGGGAGCAACGACATGGCTACTCTGCATTTCAACTCGTAGGCGATCAAGTGCAGTGTCGTCCAGCATATGATTACGCTGGATGACCCGCACCTGATCCGATAGTCGTTGTGCCGAAACGTTGACAGCTGGCTCAAGCACCTTAAAAAGGGAGAGCATCCGAACACGGTACGCGGTCAGATTATTTCCTCCATCTGTAGCCCCATAGTATGAGCGCATGACGTTTTCATTGATGGAGCGTGTCCATCTCATGCGCTGCACACTTCCGCCGGGAGCTGGGACCCTATCAGAGGCCGGTGGGCCTCGAGGTCCTAAGCCGTCCGGCGGCCGTTGTCCTCCCCGTCGACGAGCAGGTGGTGGCGTCGTGGGCGGAGAGAAATACTCGTCGCTCGAGCTCGACGCAACTACCGCGGCCGGTGTTGTCACAGCACTTCTAGTGGGGCTGGATACCGGTGGCGGCGAGGCGGAGCTGAGCGACGAGTCCGGAGGTGGTGGGCGTGCTTTACGTGCGGCTGATCGTGTCAACATTCTTTATTTCATTCGTTAGGTATTGATTTTATCGGAGGTGACATGACAGCTAATGTCACCTCCTGTTCGGCAGTTTATGGTTCATTTCTGGTGTGTGTTTTGTTCTTTTTGTAATAAATTCAGGTTTCAGGTTCTTTTTTACTCTTATAAATTGTTATACTGTGCTACAACTGCGTGGAAAGGTATTGATAATATTATTTATTGTGAAAAATCTGGAAATAAAATTTTAAGACGTTTGTTGACTTGGTGTTGCCAGCGTATTATTATTATTATTATGATCGTCGAAATTCCAACAAATTAAAAAGTACCTGCCAAGCTGTAAACCGTTTTAATAAGTTTAAAAACTACTTACATTATCAATTTCGCACTTGGTCCAGTAACACAGTAGCTATCTCCGCAGAGTACAGTGTAAGAATACCTAAGTTTTACGGTACACAGTTTTTATATCATTTTAATACATATTGATAAGATAATCAGTATCAACAACTCATGAATTAGCCTTTTGTAGTGAGACTTCCACAGCGATTCGATAATTGGACGAGAATTGAGAGTGAAATTTCAAGGACGCGTCACGTTTAGGCACATTTTGTTATATGAGAGAGCAGAAAGATATATCTCTGTCTGTGTGACGTACAGTCAGCGTCATTATGTGCTAGCCCTTCAAGTTTTAAAATGTTACACTGCTACAACATTGAATTCGTTACGTATAATCTAAAGAAAACTTCAAAACGAGTTCTTTGTTTCGACTTGGATTCGAACCATCGCATCACCGAACGTCGTCATACTCATACCGGCAGTTTGACGAACTAGCCAGCGATTCCATGTGAATTGCGATGAAATTGTTATCATTCTACTATCGTCCGAGTCACTTAATCTTTAGGTCTCTGTCTAATCGGTAGATGTTATATTTTGAGGGTATACATTAAAGTTTTCTGTATGAAATTAATACATACCCTTTTTTTTTTTTTTTTTTTTTTTGGGTGGGAAATTATCAAATAACTTCTCCCGCTTTGGGTGGAGCGGGAGGGCGTGTCAGACTCTTACTGACTAAAACCCACCCGTGTTCCTTCGGTTGCCCTGTTGCCGGGGGCCACGATTTCCCTATCGGTTTTCTTCGAACCCCCGGCAGGCATTGGCCCTAACGGACCCCGTCAATTCTGCTGACATCTCTTTGAGGCGCGCGTGGAACACAACGCGCCGTCGACCCGGGCTTGGTTCTTATCGGACGGCGAGCTACCCATTGCTTACCGTCCGCAAGCCTGCGCCTACGGTGGCCGGAAATCGGCTCGCGATTCCCGCCCCGGGCGTCTCCTCCTGCGGCGGTTAGGGGTGTGAGGGCGCGAAATTTGCCTCTCCCTCACGCGTTCCGCCTCCTCCTTCGCGAGCATTACCGCTTCGCAAAAGGAGGTGACGGCCTGCCATTTCCTCTCGCTCCGTACCATGGCCTGAACCAGGGCCGGACGCGAGAGATCACCGGCGCCGATCGCCTCCACGAGGACACGGCGTTGCTCCGCCCAAGCCGGGCAGACCTCCACCGTATGCTCCACCGTGTCCTCAGGCCGATCCACACAATGGTGACACCCGGGTGTTTCCTCCCGCCTTATCCTGAACAGGTACCTCCCGAAGCACCCGTGTCCGGTGAGGACCTGCGTCAGGCGGAAGGTGAGGACGCCGTGACGCCTCTCAAGCCACTCCTCAAAGAGGGGTCTTATCGCCGCAATTGTGGCGTGCCCAGCGCGGGGTTGCGACAATCGCACTCTCCATGACGCCATGAGATCCCGCCGGAGCTCTGTCCGCTGTGCCGCGATTTCTTGCGGCATCGGAGTTAAGCCCCGGCGTTTCGCCTCCTCGCGCCACTCCCAGATGTGCGCGAGGACCTTTGCCTCCAGATCCCATGGCGGTAATCCGGCAAGGAGGCTCGCCGCCTCGCAGGAGACCGTGCGGTATCCTCGGGCCAGCCGAATGGCCATGACCCTCTGGGACGCGTTCAACCGGCGGGCTGGCCGCAGCCTCAATGAACGCACCCACACCGGTGCCCCGTAAAGGGCCATGGACCGCACAATCCCCGCATAGAGCCTCCGGCAGGAGGCGTTTGAACCTCCCAGATTGGGCAGGAGCCGCTTCAAGCCAGCCCCGGCCCGGTCCAGTCTGGGAGCCAAACGTCGGAAGTGTTCGACGAAATTCCACCGGCTGTCGAGAACGAGTCCCAGATACTTCATCGTCGACTCGACACCGATGTGAACCCCTCCCGCCATTACCTGGGAACCCGACGGTGGCGCATTCCGAGGACCATGAAAACCCATGGCCTCAGACTTGTGCAGGGCCACCTCGAGTCCCAGCTGCCGGATCCTGTCAATGATTGTCGCAACCCCGCGTGTCGCTAAATCAGCCGCCGCCTGGTACGACCTCCCCTGCGCCAGGACTAGCGTGTCGTCAGCGTAACAAACGACGCTGACGCCGCTAGGGAGGTCGGCGCGCAGCACCCAGTCGTATCCGATGTCCCACAGATGCGGCCCCAGGACCGAACCCTGTGGGACACCGCACGACATCTCTTGCCGGTTCCACTCTCCTTGGTGACCGGGGTAGATGACGGCCCTGTCCGTCAGATAGGCCTCGACCACACGACAGAGGTAGGTCGGCATCCGGTGATACCGGAGTGCCTCCCTGATGCAACTCCAGGGCAGGGTGTTGAAGGCATTGGCGATGTCTAGAGACACCGCCAAGACGACCCCACCCCGGGCCATAGCATCCCCCGTCGTGAGGGCCCGCACGCGCATGATGGCGTCCACCGTAGAGCGCCCCCTGCGGAAGCCGAACTGGCTCTCCGCCAGATCCGGCCCCACTCGCACCAGCTGCCCGACGAGGCGGTCCGCAATGACTCTTTCAAAGAGCTTGCCCACCTCATCGAGCAGCACAATGGGCCGATAAGCGGACGGAGAGTCCGCTGGGCGCCCCGGCTTCTTAATGAGGACCAGTTTCCCCGTCTTCCAACAAAGTGGGAACTGACCCCTCTCCATGCATGCGCTTAGGAGCCCCCTTAGTCGAGGCCCGAGAGCCCCCATGGCCAGGACCCAGGCCTTTCCGGGTATGCCGTCGGGTCCTGGGGAATTAATACATACCCTCAAGTTATAACTACAACGTATGATGTAGTTATAACTTGAGGGTTAGTATGCGACATTTAAAAAATAAATGTCGCAGCGCTGGTATTCTGATAGGGCCCACAGTGATGTCACGGATAGATAGATACAGAAATAAACATAAAATAAAATAAAATAAAAATAGATAAGTGAAATACTTAAAAAAAAAAAAATATAAGTGGTCCGCGTGTCTGCACCCGACGTAACAACAGTTACTTGTCTATGCCTTTAGTATCTGTGGTAGTTTAAGCATCGTTGAGACAAGTAAAGAGACGCAGACGCCGACACCGGCAAAAATTTATACAATAACATTACGGCTGTTTAAGCTACGTACTTTGTGAATTGTGTGAATGCTACAATAGTACAGTGCTTATTATAATGAAAAGTGTTTTGTGGTAGTCAGTTAACGGCAATTGGAGAAATACAGATAATCTAATGTTACGAGTGATTGAGTGGTTTACGAATTTCAAATTTCACCTACGACAAACAATGATAAGAAAAATAAAACAAAATGCGAAACAACAGCTGTGTCTCTGTGAACCACAGAGCCATTGATGTAAATCAATCGATGCACAGAGCAATAAAACGTTCGGATACACATAATACCGTAAAATTGCAAATCATTTGAGGTTTTATTTAGATGCTGTTTTATTATATTTTTTGGAACGAAGTTCTTTAACGTGGCTTGCAGTAGGAGTGCACTGGCAGAAATTGTCACGCGAAAGGGCGCTTGCGACTGTCTTCTTCTAATTCAAAGAGAGAGAGAGATAAAGATAGTGTGAATTTGGTCAAAAAGCAAATCCAAGATGGTGGCTGCAAAAAATTTCACATTTTTAGTCATGGGTGTCATTTTCAAAGTTTTCGAGGGTTCTAAAGCCGATCGTGAGGTCAAAATGAAAATCCAAGATGGTGGCTGCGAAATTTTTAAATTTTTCGTCATGGGTGTCGTTTTCATAGTTTTCGAGGGAGCTAAAGCCGATACTGACATTAAAATGTAAATTCAAGATGGTGGTTTTAAAAACTTTAAAATTTTTCATCATGGGTATCGTTTTCATAGTTTTTGAGGGTGCTTAAGTCGATAGAGAGGTCAAAATATAAATCCAAGATGGCGGCTGCGAAAATTTTGTTTCTGTTTTAAATCATACGTGAGAAGGAACTTCGTTCCGAAGAATAAAATACGAAGTTTATCTTGTTGTATTTTTTTACCTTTAGGTATATGTATATATGTTCTCGCTGCTGAGGTGAAAAGTTGTATGTGTTACACGAGACCAAAGTTATTTGCATTTCGTGTCTTTGAATACCTCGCTGCGCTCAGGATTATAACCTAGAATCACTCGCTACGCTCGTGATCCAATTATAGAATCCTTCGCTTACTCGGGATTCAAAATCAACACTCGCAGCAAAAAACAACTTTGCTCTCTTGTTGCACAATGACTATTGTTTTATAGTCATGCTTTGTACTTAAATTACACAGCTGAATTAGCCCTACACCCTCCAGTTTTTCGCCAGGAGCAAACAAACGCTTGAATTCTACAGTATTGGATTACCAATACTGTAGAATTCAAGCTTTTTAATCAAAATTTTCTTTTTATTAATTAAAAAGAAAATTTGATTAATCTTAGTAACTTTACGTAGGTATACAAAATACGTAAAGATCATGTGGTTTAAAAAAGTACTTTTTTTTTTTTGTGTAGCTGTGTTACACGTGTTTCAGGATAACTTTATTTGGGCACGCCACAATTGCGGTGATAAGACCCCTCTTTGAGGAGTGGCTAGAAAGGCGCCACGGCGTCCTCACCTTCCGCCTGACGCAGGTCGTCACCGGACACGGCTGCTTCGGGAGGTACCTGTTCAGGATAAAGCGGGAGGAAACGCCCGGGTGTCGTCACTGTGGGGATCGCCCGGAGGACACGGTGGAGCATGCGGTGGAGGTTTGCCCGGCTTGGCCAGGGCATCGCCGTGTCCTCATGGAGGCGATCAGCGCCGGTGATCTCTCGCGTCCGGCCCTGATTCGGGCCATGCTACGGAGCGAGAGGAAATGGGAGGCCGTCACCTCCTTCTGCGAAGCAGTAATGCTTGCGAAGGAGGAGGCGGAGCGCGTGAGGGAGAGGCAAATTTCGCGCCCTCGCGCCCCTAACCGCCGCAAGAGGAGACACCCTGGGCGTCGGGAATCACAGGCAGATTTCCGGCCACCGTAGGCGCGGGCTTGCGGACGGTGAGCAATGGGTAGCTCGCCGTCCGATAAGGACCAAGCCCGGATGCGTGAAGCTAATATCTGTGTATGAATCAGCGCTCTAGGCGTTGAGTCGCAACATTATGCGTCCCAGTTTTTAGGGATGTTATGAATTTTTTAATGGACAAAAGCTGTTACGAATTAACTGTATGAACCAGCACTTTAGGCGTTGAGTCGCAATATTATGCGTCCTCCTTATTATAGATGATATGAATTTTCCAATGGACAAAGATATTACGAATTAACTCTTGGTTACTGATGATATCATTTAAATAGTTTCGGCGTGTGTATAGTTACATTTCCTTTCTAATATATATTTAAAACAGACACAAAAAGAAACTAGAATCATGAACGTTAAAAACATTATTATTAGAATGCCCATAATTTTTTTTAGCGTTCGCAGGTCATCCACTCTGGATCCGATTATTACCCTTGGATATACCTTTGTTCTTTCGCCTTGAAATGGCAGTCGGCTTAACTATTATTTTTTTGGACTGTGTTGCTCGTATTTTTGCTGCAGCAAATGCGATAGCTTGGTCCTCCGTTTCTATGACTGACAATGTTTTTAAGAATTTACGCAAGATTATCATTTTATTGGGAGTGTAGTTTTGTTTTAAAAAACCAGTAATACGGGTAAATTGGACGTTTATTTCATGAATGGTCTCCTCGTATTTTTGTTTTCTTTCGAAATTGTCATTACATGTATAAATACACATGCCAGAGGAATAGCGCCCACTTTATGCGCAGCGAATACAAATGTGATTCTTATATTGGTCTGATCACAAGACCCACTGGAGTCCACGAAAATCATTTCATTGCCATGGTTACCCAGAAAAAACCTTTTCATTATCGGAGTGATAATACGGCCACAAAAGGATTTCGTTTAATAATCAGCTGTACACCCCTTTCGTTCAAAGAAGGAACATGACTTTTGAGAACATTCAACATATCAAATTGAGAGCGGCTACCGTAGTTTTCACTCCTCCAAATATTCTACTATATAAAAATAAGTCGGGTTTTCATTCCTGACGCTATAACTCCAGAACGCACAAACCGATTTCCACGGTTTTAGCATTAGTTGGAAAGGTCTCGGGCTCCGTGAGGTTTATAGCAGTAGGGTAGGTAGGGTAGGTAGGGTAGGTAGGGTAGGTAGGGTAGGTAGGGTAGGTAGGGTAGGTAGGGTAGGTAGGGTAGGTAGGGTAGGTAGGGTAGGTAGGGTAGGTAGGGTAGGTAGGGTAGGTAGGGTAGGTAGGGTAGGTAGGGTAGGTAGGGTAGGTAGGGTAGGTAGGGTAGGTAGGGTAGGTAGGGTAGGTAGGGTAGGTAGGGTAGGTAGGGTAGGTAGGGTAGGTAGGGTAGGTAGGGTAGGTAGGGTAGGTAGGGTAGGTAGGGTAGGTAGGGTAGGTAGGGTAGGTAGGGTAGGTAGGGTAGGTAGGGTAGGTAGGGTAGGTAGGGTAGGTAGGGTAGGTAGGGTAGGTAGGGTAGGTAGGGTAGGTAGGGTAGGTAGGGTAGGTAGGGTAGGTAGGGTAGGTAGGGTAGGTAGGGTAGGTAGGGTAGGTAGGGTAGGTAGGGTAGGTAGGGTAGGTAGGGTAGGTAGGGTAGGTAGGGTAGGTAGGGTAGGTAGGGTAGGTAGGGTAGGTAGGGTAGGTAGGGTAGGTAGGGTAGGTAGGGTAGGTAGGGTAGGTAGGGTAGGTAGGGTAGGTAGGGTAGGTAGTAAGTGATAAAGATGGTCCACCCCAAACATTTATATGGCAAAACAACGTTTGCAGGGTCAGCTAGTCGTACATATATTTAATCTGTCGAAGGTTTGGGTTAACTTGGGAATTCGACAAGGTTTTTATAGATTATCTTCTAAATCAAGTTATATTTAACTCATGGAACCGTTTGGCCATCGCGGGAGTCATTCCCTGATTAAAATAATAAAAAAAAAACAATTTTGTGTCTTCTTTACATCTCAGTAAATTGTAGGCTTTGGCTACTTCAGTTTTGTGGCAATGAAAAAAAGATATTTTTATGATTACATTCAGTCCATGTTTTAAATTCTCGTCGTCTCGAATTTTATCTTTATTTACTTGTTATAAGTACGTGAAATCTACGTAAGCCTTGCACCCTAAATTTCGAGTTGTCTTTGTTTTTCCTTGAGAGGACAGCTGACATACGTACGTTTTCCTAAATTCAAATCTTTTAGTCAGCGGTCTACTCTTTACAATCCAATTATTTATTTATTTATTCTTCAGAAAGCTTACAGTCTAATATCTATTTACTATGTACAATAGCGCTTACGATTGCCATTTAAAAGCTTCCACAAATTAAAAACTATGTACCTAAAATTAAAAAGAAAGAAAAGATAAAGAATACAAAAATAAAAACAAAATCTTCTGTATAACCTAACAAAAAATGTTCTTTAAACAAAACAAAAAAAAAATCTTCTTTAAAACAAAACATAAAAGATCTTTATATTTAATTTTATGAATCATAAACATAATCATAATAATTAGGTAGTATCTAGTAAACGTGTCGTCTTTATTTATTGTGCTAAAAACAAACAAACAACATGTACCTACACGTGTGTTATATGATATATAATTATGAATAATGCTACTCATTGCGGTCTATAACAAAGTATTCTTTATTTATAGTACGTCTTAATGTGCTAGGGCTGGTTGTAAATAGATCAACATCTAAGTGAGAGGGCAGGTTATTAAAGCTTGTTGCGCTACGTAAGAAGAAGGCATTGCGTCGGTAGTTTGTTGATGCAAATGGAACGTGAAGAAGTGGCCGCCGTCTGTAGCCTACGTGATGGGTTCGGAGTGATATTTTGGAGAGAAGTTGGGGACAATCAATGGAATTATTGGCAATATTTAAAAGAAAAGTAATATCATTAGCATGGCGTCTGTTTTCCAGTGGTAGAAAATGGTATCGTTTGCTACGATGAGTGTAATCCGTTGAGCATTGCTTTGTTTTAAAATCTAAATATGTTAGAAACTTTTTCTGAATGCTTTCTATTCTTGACTTATACACGTCATATTTTGGGTTCCACACTTGAGATGCATATTCAAGAATGCTGCGTACGTATGAACAGTATAATACTTTGAGTGGTTTTAGAGAGCTGAAGCAAGTAGATGATCTGATTATAAAACCTAGGGACTTGGACGCTTTCTTCACTATTTCATCAATATGCATTTCAAATATGAGTTTACTGTCCTGGACAACGCCCAAGTCCCTAATACTGTTCACCTTAGTGATTGTTTGGTTATCCAATGCATACCCTGAACCAATTGTCTTCTTTTGCCGTATATAAGTCATATGGAAGCATTTGGATACATTTAATTGAAGTTTGTTTAGTCTACAGTAATCTACAAATCTATTGAGATCTTCCTGAAGTAGTGATGTGTCAGATGAACAACGTACTATTTTAAGTATTTTCATGTCATCGGCGTATAATAGAATGTATGAGTTAATAAAACATTTCTTAATAACTGCTATAAATAGATTAAATAGGAGAGGTCCTAAAATGGATCCCTGAGGAACTCCAGATGGTATCAGATTCCAACTGGAGGTGAAACCCTGTAGTACTACTGCTTGTGATCTGTTTTCAATGTAAGAGGAAAACCATCGATATAGGTCGCCATGAATTCCAGCTAAGTAAAGTTTACGTAATAGTACCCTGTGGTCAATGCGATCAAAACATTTACTGTAATCCGTATAAATTACATCAACTTGTGCACGTTGCTCCATACCTTCAGAGATAAATTCATTGGAAAGAATAAGGTTAGTGGTAGTAGATCGCTTACGAAGAAAACCATGCTGCTCATCACCAAAGTCACATTTTAAATCTGAATAAACTGTAGAGTAAACAACGCGCTCTAGTACTTTTGAGAACAGGCATAGCTTCGAAATAGGACGATAGTTACCTACGAGGGACTTATCACCTTTTTTAAAAACTGGCGTGACGAATGCAGATTTCCAGATTTTAGGAATAGTGCCTTCTGTTAAAGACCGTTTGAATATAATACAGACAGGCTTGGCTAGACTTTTCGCACAGTTGACTATAAATATAGGCGGTATTAGTCAGGGCCACCTGATTTAGAGAGATCGAGCATTTGAAGTAACTTTAGTACTTTTTCGTGGCATACCTCTATGGAGCTGATGCTCGCTGTGGATGGTATTGTGGCTAGATCTTGATCCTGATCGTCTGTGTCTGGCTCTTGAAATGTTGACTGAAAGTATGTAGCGAACAGGTTACTGATTTCTTCTCCAGTGTCTGCGATTGTATCTTGATATTTCAGAATATTAGGGAAGTTACTATTACTTCTCTTACTTTTAATATAGGACCAAAAAAATTTTGGGTTCTTAATAATTGATGACTCGACTTTATCCATGTACGTACGGTAACAAGATTTCTCCACTTCTGCAGCTCTATGACGCAATAAAGAAAAGGTTTGGTAATCTGATATATTTCCATAAGTTTTAAATTTCCGGTGATATTTATATTTTTCTTTTAGGATCTTAATTAGTGCAGATGTATATCAGGGAGGGTGTGATGAATTTTTAACAGTCTTTTTTGGAATATACTGATCTCTGATTTCATAGAGTTTGTAATAAAAATGATTAACAGCATTGTCTAGTGGCTCAGCACTCAGCAACTCGTCCCAGTCAACGTCATCAAGACCGGACATGATAGCGACGTAGTCTCCTTTGTAGAACTGATATTTAGTGTTAGTTTTTTCTGACAGTGAGTGTATTTGAACAAAATCAGCCTGAACAGTAAAGGGTTTGTGATGCATGTCAATAGGTACTGCTAATGGGTCAAGACATTCGTGTATGCTTAGGGACCCATTAGAAAATGCGAGGTCTAGCAGTCTGTCATTCGCGTTCCGTACATTATTAAACTGGGACAAGCTACAGATATTAACAGTGTTAACAATTAGTATAAGTAACAGAAGACAAATATTCAATGAAGTACTTGCAATCACGCAGCGGCGGCGATTCTTTGCTTTCTTTCCATTTGCACTGAATTTCGGCGCTAAAACTATTGATATCCCTTGATTCGTAGTTTATAATACGATATTCATTACACATCACACTTAAAAGTTTTTAAAGTCATTTTCTTCTGTCAATTTCATATTTTTTTCTCGTAATAACCGAAACAATCACTGATATTATGATAGTTTATCACGAAGTAATTGAATCAATATGCGCCGAGGTCAATGTCATAGTTCAACTGGCCAAAATAATGCCAAACGAATGTAAACTATAATACAATACACCTGTCTCGCTCTAACTCACTCCATATTCGGCACAGATTTATTCCTAGACGCCTTACCTTCTTTTGGGACAATCATGTTGCGGTATTACGCGTAGCTTTAGAAAAGTGTTGAGAGCGAACATGATTGTCCTTTTTGTCTGTTGCAAACATGAGGGCCAACTCTGTGCGGTAAAAACCAATCAACTAAGGTGCTGGCTCAAAACAGATTTGTATAATTGTTTTAAAAATTGTGCAGGACAATGTCTGTGTACTATTCAGCGCCATCCAGTGTTGGCTCATATACAGATATTGGCTTCACGCTGCCGGGGCTGCGAATATGGGACGATAGGGATATCGTGGCCCCCCCGGCAACATAGCAACTGAAGGAACACGGGTGGGTTTTAGTCAGTAAGAGTCTGACACGCCCTCCCGCTCCACCCAGAGCGGGAGAAGTTATTTGATAATTTCCCACCCAAAAAAAAAAAAAGGATAACTATTGATTTGACAGATTTTGGTTATTTATCAATCACTAGAGGAGAGGCTCATATCGATATTATCTATCGACTAGCTTCTGCCCGCGAGTTCGTCCGCGAGAAATTTCTTTTTTTCTATGACACTCGGCAATAGTGTAGTTTTCGCCTTCCTACCAGTGAACGAATTTTTGTAATCGGATCATATTTGATATCAGGTATTATGACGATTTCAAATCGGCTCAAACAACATATCTAAAGTAAATAATCGCTCGTCGCACATTGACAGATTAAAAAACAGTCAAAACATCTACAGTGTTATCACTTACTTTAGGTACCTACCTTCTAATGGATTTTCGCCATTTCTGCGATAAAACCGTTATTATCCCCGGATTTTTTCAATCGGAAATAATTAGGTATTTCTTTTTCAACATTTAAATCCGGAAGCATGACTTATCACGCCTATTTTCTTCGAAGGGTTTGGCAGAGGTGTACCTATACACCAACATTTCGTCAGTGGCGTGACTTACCATCAACCGGGCACAAATTTAGACTTCGGGCTTCTACTGAGAAATTCCTGATGGAAAAACCCAATAACAATTTTCCCGACCTGGGAATCGAAACCAGGACGTCATGCACAGCAGTGACGCTTGCGACCACATGACCAACGAGGCATCAACATGCCAATGATTGCACAAAAGTATGAAAGCAGCTTTGACGTCATTGTGTCATAATAAGCTGTGTATGTTACTGGCATGTGTACCTATTCCTTTTTTTTGGTTGGGAAATTATCAAATAACTTCTCCCGCTCTAGGTGGAGCGGGAGGGCGTGTCAGACTCTTACTGACCCACCCGTGTTCCTTCAGTTGCCTGTATGTTGCCAGGGGCCACGGTATCCCTTTCGGACTTTCCCGCGACCCCGGCAGATGTAGACCTATACCTGACTTAATGGTCGACGAGAATGACGGTAGCTCCATTCATCCATTTCGCGTCAGTTGCTTTTAATAATTCATGGTGTTCAACAGAAATAATTCTCTATTCTCTTGCCCTTATTCCAATTTTTTTGGGGTCGACGCAACAATTATTTTTCCTCCATGCTTCTCTATTTGACAGAAATAAAACCGAAATGTTATCTGGAATAAATGAATCAGACTATCGTGGTTCCGTGATGTCACCACATCTAGGTACAGTCATCAATCATAAAGGCATTGTGATTATTGAATATTATAAAAATTTGTCACGTTTGTACTAGCTATTGTTCATAGATTAGGACCCTACTTATTAAGATTGTTATTTTAGTTTTGGGTATCCGAATTTCGGACTCAATTTTTCAGTGTAGGTATGACTCACATAGTACGCTCAAAGGTCAGTTGTGTGACCTTAATAATTGTTTTTTTGGTGAGCATCCATGTCTCGTCACGTCATTACTTTTATCATGTAGTAAATATACTACTTGATAAAAGTAATGACATGACGAGACGATATATGGTTATTGATAACAAGTCGGCAATCCATTAAGAGCCCATACTACCTCAGCTCAAATTCACTTTTTATCTCGGTCGCACCATACTGCTCGCGGACTGAGTGAGAGCGAGACGGAGTGGGGAGCTAGCAGCTCCGAGGCGCCAATAATTTAGGTAATTGCTTTTTACGGCGAAAATAATGGTAATTTAAAAAAAATAAAAAACATAGTCGCTGCTTTATAGTTAGTTCAGTTATTATGCAAAGGTTCATGATCTAATTTGAAGTATTTTTTGAATACCAGCGGTTTATTGTTCGGTTTGGAGGCAACTTTGGATTTTTTTCTATCGAGAAAATTTTATGGAATCGTGTTTTCGTCTAACTTAGTACTTAACATTAATCTTTAACTTTAACATATATTTATTTCAAAACGAATGCTGCAGTATTTTCGATATAACGGAGGATCATGCTAAGCCATTTAAGGTAGTATAGGCCCTTAAGGGGATGTAGAAGAGGTCATCTGCAACTAAATGACCCCTTATGACTCCTACGCGAATGTAAACCATTTTCGAGTAATTTGACTTTTTTATTTTATTAATATGAATGGAATTAAAATATAAACACGGCAAGTTAAATAAAAACTTGTAAAAAAAACTTTTTACATAAAAACAACCGACTTCCAGAAAAACACTACAATGTGAAAAATAACTGTCTTTGGTTTTAAATTTTCGTTTTTGCCACCGACTTCCGAAATTAAAGTTATTTTTCACTTTGTAGTGTTTTTTTGGAAGTCGGTTGTTTTTTTTTGTAAAAAGTTTTTATTTTTCACTTTTTAGTTGTGGTACCTACCCCACACAAATTCAAATACCAGTATCTGCCATGTAAATTGTCCATTTTTTTTGAGTTATTCGTCCATTTATTGCGCACATACTTAAAGCAAATTTAAGACTTATATGGTTTTCTCATGGATGCCATTGTCAGAACTGGACCAAATTGAAATGGGACTACACGGGAAGCACCAGCTTTCAAATAAAAAGAATCATCAAAATCAGTTCACCCAGTCGAAAGTTCTGAGGTAACAAACATAAAAAAAAAATTCAGTCGAATTGAGAACCTCCTCCTTTTTTTGAAGTCGGTTAAAAACTAGTTTTTCTTACACAAAACATTGTTTTGAAAGGTTTCAAGTTAACGTTTTGTCTCCAATTATATTTACAATAAGAAGAAAACAAAACAAAAATTGATTAACAGCATCATTTATTACAATAAGAATTTCCAACATTTCTAGTCAACAAAAATTACCACACGTTCGAAAAACAAACGTTGGCAAAAAAAAAACGCAATTCTACATGGTGTTATTCAGACCCAATCAGTATAGTGACCCCACATTTGAACGGTTGTGAAAAGTCCCTCGCCAGGCGCTGATGTGACTCTGATAGTAATGTGCGTAGTGCCAAGTGCTCCAACATGAGTGTGTCCGGGTACATGCGGCAGCCTGGTCAGAAGGAGACCGGTTATTCTGGTGGTAGAATTGCCTTGGTATGTTATATTTTCAATTTGCACTGTGTTCGGGATCCCTGGCAAGTTGCTTTCGTGTCTGGAAAGAACAAAATTTGTTAAGAGCAATATTGTATACCCTACATACATAAACACTCACGCCTTCTTCCCAAGGGGGTACACAAAAACTATAGTACGTCATCTGCTACTATCCTTACATACTTCTTTGGCTATAATCAACGAACAAATATTTATTATGAATTTCGTATAATGTTAAGCAAATACCTATGCTGAGTTATCTATACTTTTTTTTGGTATTATTAACAGGGTGCTAACCCTTTTTTTTTTTGGTGGGAAATTTACAAATAACTTCTCCCGCTCTGGGCGGAGCAGGAGGGCATGTCAGACTCTTACTGACTAAAACCCACCCGTATTCCATGTTGCCAGGGGCCACGGTATCCTTTTCGGACTTTCCCGCGACCCCGACAGGCAGAGTACTACCCCTGACAATCCTTTTCTTTAACAAGAAGAATTATTACTGAGTTAATTGGCCCCTAAAAAATCCCCGTCAGAGGAATTCTTTCCGAAATTCTCCACTAAACCAGTGGGGGTCAGCGGGAATATGGTTGGTAAATAACTTCCGTTTTGCCCCCTTGCCAATGTACAGTCATTCCGTCATGATACAATCGTGCCCATGATAAATGATCATGCCCAGGGTTGATGAATAGGTAAATAAATGCCTTGAGATGAATGCATTAATAGTTGGTATGACTGTACATGGGCGAGGGGGCAACCGGAAGTTTAATATCCGTAGTCCCGTAAGCCCCCTTGGCCTATAAGGGATTCTCAGATATGCGTTGCCGACAATTCTCCCTAAGGCGATTTTTTAGAGAGAGCAACTGGAAAAATCCATTCTATGTTTGTACTTACTGGTGGAACATAATATCTCCTACTCTGACATCTCCTTTTTGGTACATATTGATATCTTCTCGGTACACAAAGCCCTCTTCTTGGTACAGAGTGGCTTCATTTGGGATGGAAGCTGCATCATTGCAGACTGTAAGTGCTGCTAGCACCGCGATGAGGATAAGACTCTTCATCTGAAAGGACACAACATTGACGATAAACGACAGCTCGAGTGACTCAGTTGCTGAGCGATTGCCACTGTCAGATTATGAAATGAATTCATATTGTCATCAACATCCGAAATTCAAGATATTTTTCACATTGTACTTAGTGTTTTTAAAGGAAGTTAGTAATATTTTTTTTAAATTTTTATCTGTGGGGAGGTAGGTATACCCCTCGCAAAGCCATATATTTACTGCAAACAACAGTGAAAGGAACTTAAACAACTGATTAACATACAAAAAGTGGATTAAATACGTATTATCAAAAACCACTCATCAGAACTTACCCAAATTTATATGAAACCATACGCAGGAGTATATTCTTTGATACAAAATATAATTTTGTTTTTTTTCTTCAATTAATGATAATATCGATAAACATACATTAAAAATAATTCATTCAGACGAACATAGACCATCCTCATTGTTTGAAGTCGGTTAAAATGGTATATTTCATCACTGCGTTTTTTTTTTTTTGTATAAAGTCAAAAATACTCACATTTTCAATTCTTCCGCTTTTCTGCATAGGACCACAGAGTCAAGAGAGAGAGTCAAATATTATTGTAATTTCATATCACGAATCTATTTAAACTGTAGCAGGGTGCGATAAGATAGTAATATCACTGGCTAATTACAATTTTTACAATTAATTAACGATAATCTCTAACACTGACCTTGTTCATATGCTCGTTTGAGCCTGCCGGTGAACCACGTTTTCTGTAATTTATATGATTCTGCCCAGCCTTTTCCCAATTCTGTTGGGGTCGGCTTCCAGTCTGACTGGATGCAGCTGAATACCAGTATTTTACATGGAGCGACTCCCTATCAGACCTCCACAACCCAGTTACAAGGTAATACAATACCCCTTGCTAAGACGGGATTTCAGATCTTTGGGATTCTCACTACACGTAACGACTGTCAAAGATCAACGAATGACAGCCGGAACCAACAGCTTGACGTACTTTCATAAGGGGCGGAGTGGTTTCGATATGTAATGGATGATCACCTATCCACGAACCGACAGCGGCAAGCATAGCTTGACTTTTGATCGACCTGTGTGGCTGTTATTATTTAGCCGCGAGCCCCTCTGTTTACTCTAATTGATATCAATGTTAATTGTACCTACCGTTTTATTTTAGTATACCTACATGATTATAAAATGAACGCCAACGGACTTCTTTCGAATTTATGAAGATTATGAAACATTAATTATTAAGAACTGCTTATACGGGCAACTAAATTCCGCAATTCTTGGCAACTGTGATGAAATATGAGGATTCGTAAATTTTCACTGATGTCAAGTTTGTATGGAAATTGCTAATCCTATAGCCGTTCTCACTGCTGGGACACTGGCCTCCTATCTGTGTGAGAGAGTGGGCCGTAATTCACCGCGCGGGCCCAATGCAGGTTGGTAGATGTCACATATATTCGTTTTTTTTTTCTAATTCATGCCGGTTTCCTCAAGCTTTTTTCCTTTACAGTACTTTTTCAACAGTGTCTTAACCATAGTTGCGAGTCGCCTGGACTGTCAATACGTGGGTCACTGTAGTGCCGTCTCTCATGGGATGCCGCAACGGTGACCAAAGGTTATTTCTTGTATTGTTTTAGTCATAAGTTTTACTAAAAATCTTGTTGAGTCTTGGTTACTCCAATAAAGAAAATTTCTAGTATATTTGTTAGATTTCAATTTATTAATACGTAATTGTTGGATATTGTACTGGGAATACCCAAAGATTTGATATGTCAAAATGGGGGTAACAACGATCTTCTGGGTCGGGCGGTCGTGACGGTAAGACGTGCTTAGTGGCTGTGTCGGTAAAAAGATAGATTGGCATAGGATTGGTTGGAGATCTACTGTAAATTAAGGTAACCTATTAGTTTTATGGTAAATATTAGAATACGGATTGAATTGTGCTACTATGTGGGGAATAGGAGATGCGATGGTATGGTGTAGAATATTGAATTTGATGTTGGCAAAGAAATATAAATGACTGACAAAATATCTTGGTGTTTCATATTATTCTCCTTATCCCTGAAATATTGTAAATATGTAGTTTTATTAAATAGTTTTAGATAATTATATTGGGGTAACGACTTTAAGATTCATTCGGGGATTAGTATCTATTTTGAGGTTAAATAATTATATTCGGAATTAAATTAGTTATTTTAGAGTAAGGATGGTTCTTATTTGATATTCTATTCTATTTACCGTTTTGAAAAGCAATGGTGACAGATGAGTAATTACAGGAAGTAAAGTGCCTGTCTGGAATCAAACTGTAAGTCCGCTCGTAAGTCGGGCCACCACTGTTCTCAGAAATTGCTAAGAATTGCGCAACATTAAGTGCCCGTGTAACCGGACTATAAGCGTGACTCAACACACATTTGATTGTACTATCTTATCATTAAAAAATACAATACACATGGATATATTTAGTAACCTTCCGCTTAGCTATTTCTAAAAAGCCATAAAAAAACCACGAGGTGAAACTACTTTGGCAATTCCACCACCCAGATAAACCGTATCACGGTATCCAACCCCCCAAGTGTTCCCGGACACACGTTCATTGGAAATTATTGGACTAACGCCCATGTCAGGGTTACATCAGCGCCGGGAGTGGGACTTCGAGGCACAGTTAGATACTTCGGTCGCTACTGACTGACTTAGAACATTATAACACCATGGAAAACTGTTACAACAAATAAACATTTTTACAACTGAAGATTATAATTTGTGTAATATTGTATGAATAATAATTGTTTATAGTGAAGTAAATATTGATTTAGACAGCATTAAATGAAATTGTTTTTCTAGGGTTTCATGCCTCAATAGGAAAAAATAGAACCCTTATTGGATCCGTCAGTCCGTATGTCCGTTTTTCTCAGGCATGAGGAAAACTGTTAACACTTTTTTTTTTGTGAAAACTTCTTTAGGCGCGTTGGGCATTTTTGAGACGGGACTAAACCATTGATTTTGCGACACCATGACGACACCTCATTTTTGTAAACGCGATTGTGCTCTTTATTTATATTGCGTTACGGATTAATGTTCTATGCAAGTATTTTTACTTTAAAGGTTTCGGAAGTATTATTTTTGTAAACGCGATTGTGCTCTTTATATAAGGTTACGGACATACAATATTCTAAACAAGTATTTTTCTTCCACCAAGGCGATCTTGTTCAAGTTTTCACTTCTGTCGGCACTCACCATGGAATGCCACCATTTTTTTTAACTTAAGTTTATAATTCGATACTAAAGGTTCCTCAGTATTCTTCATAGTGCTGGACAAGACCGTAACGCACTGGCAAAAAAAAATTAGTTCATATGAATCACTACGAATTGGTGCCCACTAACATAATTCTTGTGTTGCCTCAAGTCACCATAGTTAAACAAAATTGCGAAGAACTGCGCAATTAATTGCCCGTGTGAGATCCGGTGTCGATTACACAACGGAATAACATGTTGTGATGATCGGAACAGTTAGTTGAAAATTTCCAACCAAAGAAAACTTACGATACATACCTTACTCCTTCTGAGATCGAAGCCACACATGTGACAAGCTAAGCTACGCATGGCGTAATAAAATAAAATAAAACATCAGCGCCGGGAGTGGGACTTTTCTCCAACGTTAGTTTCTTCGGTACCTACACTGACTGGCTCTGAACATAATACACCATAAAAACTGTTCCAAAAAATAAATATTTTGACAACTTACTATTAACTATTAAACAATCTTACAAATTAAATACAAAAGGTATTTAATTTGTAAGATTGTTTAATAGTTAATTAAATGTTGAAAATTCAGACAGCGTTCAATTAAATTGTTTTTTAGGGTTCCGTACCCCAAAAGGAAAAACGGAACCCTTTATGGTGACCCTTTTGATCAGGAATTGGTACAGGAAAACTGTTACGTTTTTTTTTTTATAAACCTAAATTTTTCATTCGATTCTAAAGGTACCCCGTATTCCGTTCCGTTACAGGGCGGGGACGGTCACGTCACGGCCATCCATGACGCATATCCAAGAAAATATGGTTCCTACGAATTACTGCGAATTGGCACCCACTAACATAATTCTAGTATAGCCTCAAGCCACCATAGTAAAAAAAATTGCCAAGAATTGCGCAATTAATTGCCCGTATGAGTTCATCTTAATTACTTGCAATCCGGTGTCGATTATGACAGAACGGAATATCGTAAGTAAAAGTAAGTAAGTAAAAATTTATTTGCGTAGATTGCAGTAAATAAGATGTAACAGTTAAAATATGGGTGATCCTTGTACAATCTACCTTATATTAGGCATGCAACATTCATTCATTCATTTCTTTTGCTTCTTAGGTCGAAGACACACAGTGACAAGCTAAACAACGCATGGTTTTACAATTGCAATGGTCACTCTGACGCTTGGTAACTAGAAAAGAAAAGAACGAAAGAAAACACGTTTATTTGCGGTAATCATGACGCGAAAAAATAACAAAAAACTGAAATAACAATTTAGGGGAAATCATCACATCCACGCAAAACGGCCATCGCTCATCATAATGCTGCGTCCTTATGCAAGACAGAGCCTCAGCGCTAGTTTTCAGTGCCAGCCAGCGTTGACGTGATGACGTCAACCGGTGCAGTGTATAGTGAAATAACAAATTATGAAATAAAATAAAAATAAGTTTAACAAAAAACTGTAACCCGACTACGGAAAAACAAAAATTATCTAAAAAGTACGAAACAAGAATATATTTCTGACAGAAATCAAGACACGTACAAAAATGGTCAAAGTAAAGCCGTGGTCGCATGCCTGAATACCATGTGGGTCCCAGGAACACCTTCAAAATTATAATGGCATACGACGACGGCTTTACTTTGACCATTTTTGTACCTTAGTCTTGATTTCTGTCAGAAATATAAATAAAAAATTAAGTCATATATATAAAATATATATAACTTAATTTTTTATTTTATACTTTTCCGTTTTTACGCTTGATAAACGTTACGACGACGTAAATAAGAGTAATACAATAGGTCAGTAATTAACCTACTTTAAATTCCAATAGCAGTGCATAGTGTTTTGGACAAAACCATAGCGCAATTTATTTCGACGCCAACACCATCTATCGAGCTTCGAAGAAATCTAACTTATAATTAATATTTCGTTGTACTTATTTTTCTTCATAAGAGTGGAATTACAAATCTTACTATTTATTATTTCCTTTATTTCTTTTATGTACATATCGTTTATATTTTTAAATATTTTAGTAAAAATCATTTTTTTTCAACATTTAAAAATATAAAATATAGTGGCCCATCGGCATCAGGAACAAAGTCCAAGATGTCGGTGGTCAGGGCTCTAGAGAGAGGAATCTCCTCACTATGCGTGCCGTGTCTAGAAGTACCGCTTTCTGAATCAAGCCTTTGACCCAGCCGCACAAAGAGAGCCTCCTGAGGTGTTGGTCGAACCTCTCCACTATTAGACCATCAACCGTAACGACTATCAGTACAATTTCGACAACCTCGTGTGATAAGTCAAGATACTTGATTTTTTTTATCTTTCTCAGCTTTCACGAGATTCTCGTCATGAGGGACAGCGATATCAACAATCATTGCACGGCGCTCTCGTCGATCTATCACCACAATATCAGGCTTATTGGCTACAATAGTCCTGTCAGTGATGTTAGATCGATCTCAGTACAATGTGGCGTGACCATTCTCGAGAACTGGGTCGGGCACATATCTGTAGTATGGTACTTCGGACTCCACAAGGTTGTACTGCAAGGCAAGTTGCTGGTGGATAATCCTAGCCACTAGATTGTGTCTGTGTAAGTACTCGCCGTTAGCTAGACGAGAACAACCTGAAACAATGTCGGATTGATTCACCGGGACGGTGGCATGCCCAACAGATGTCAACCGTACCATCCTTGACAATGTATTTCCGATAATTATTCGTCATGATAACTCCATCCATAATCGCATAGACAAAACCTTCAGTTTCCCCGAAGAGGTCGCCAAAACGCAGCCAGGATACAGATACCAAAAGTCTACATCAGGCCCGTGGAGGGCCCGGAAAAAGCGTCCGTGTAGCTCTTTGCCCTGCCATACTTCCTTACGATCGTTAGTATCAAGTACTGCAGGTTTGCGCCAGTTCTCTTTTGCCAAGGAGAGCGGGGTGAGGCCCTTGTCCACTGCAACCACATCTCGGTGCATACCCATATCAGTTTGAAGAAAATATTCCCTGAAACTGTAAATCTCGCGGTTGTGGAGGATTTTAGCATTTAAGAAACCTCGACCCCCATACTTCTGCGGGATGTACAGTCTCATCACTGATGACCGTGGGTGATGCATCCGATTTGCCGTCAGCAATGTACGGACTTTCCTATCCAGAGCGTCAAGTTTCGTCTGAGTCCATTTGAGTATGCCGAAAGAATACATCAAAACCGGCATGACCCAACCGTTGAAGGTACGCACCTTGTTTCCGCCTGATAAAAGACTATTTAGCACTTATTATATTATTATTCAGATTTGATTTTTTGCGCGTTGGTATCATCTTGCGCTACTGCGTAACACAGTCTCAGTTTTGCTAGTTTTTAACAACTTAAACATATTTATTTATTTAAAAAATATGGTATTATATTCGTATTTGTAATGTGCCCTTCAAGACTTTTCTTTTGATACCAAACATGTCATGATCATCTCATTTGAATTTTTTTCGATGTTAGAAATTTACGTGTAAGTCCATCATATTAAATTTAGGGAAAATTTATATAGCCCTGACATTATTACACATCACCATACTTAAATATCACCCGGACCATTATTACACGGCATTACACTGTATTTTATAAAACTTTATTGTGTTTGCCCTATTTGTTTTCATAGGAATGGCGTAAAATAAAAGAATGTAATTTAATGACTGAATTTTTATATTTAAAAAAATTCTTACAAAATTATAAACTTCAGTTACAAAAACATTTCTTCGTAAAAGTAAAGTCATCGTCATCCTCTTGTTCTTGTTGTTCTCCAAAGATCACAACAACCTCTGCGCTGTTTTCACACGCGTCTTGACATGGAGACGCGTGTGCAGTTTTCCATAATGTTATTATGTTCAGAGCCAGTCAGTGTAGCGACCAAAGAATCGAACCGTGGTGCGAATTCCTGCGCCCGGCGCTGATGTTAGCCTGACCAGGGCGTGGGTCCAATAATTGCCAATGAATGTGTGTGAGGGAACGTTGGATATCACGATACGGTTTATCTGAGTGGTTGAATTGCCACGGTACGCTACTTCCCGAACCTGTACTGTGTTCGGGATACCTGCCACGTTGACGAATTCTCTGAAAATATGAAAATATTTATTATTACTCGTTAACCATATATCAGATTTACTTCTTTATAGCACGTCTGAAAACCATAAACAGGAAATGCGCTGTTTTCTGTTTGAAGAATTATCTGCTTGAGTGGCATTACATTATTTTTTAAATATTCAACGTACTGTACGTTGAATATTAAAAAAATAATGTAATGATTTGACTTCGTTACTATTTTATTATATCTTGATAATTATTTATCTTCCGATCAATTTATCGATAAAGATCAGATATTTGCTTCTTTGGAGTTTAAATACGAAAAAATACGTGAATTATTTCACTAAAGGCTTTTCTGGCCACTTTAATAAGAACTTAGAATGAATTCCAATTAAAAAAACAGTAATAACACATACTGCCTACAGGCTAAGCTTTTTTGTTCCAGAAACATTGTTGAATTAACTTTTTTTAAAGGTATTTTTCGGTAGCTTTTTCTCAATTTTAATTTAAAATAATAAATATGTGTGATGTAGAAAACCCCTATTTCTTTGCTTAAACTTTTCAAAAACAGAGTAACAAAATATAAAAGAAACGTAGCGCCTCAACGTTTCTAGTAACTGCCAGTTATTGTGACCCCGTGACCACGAGCTACACGCTCAAGCGACACCCGTCTTGTGACACCGACGGAAAATAAAAAAATTAAAGAAATTCTTTATTTTGAGTACTGTACTCAAAATAAAGAACTTCTTTATTTTTTTTTCAAAAGTTTTTATGTCGACCTGTACCTTTGTACAGCACGCGTGGCATTACGCTTTCTATCTCTACGAAGAATAGACAGCTCTTTCCATACAAAGTGACATTTCGTTTCTCTATTTTTGACATCGCACCTTAGAAATCTTTCTACAATCTGTCATTTTGTCTTTCGTTTCTAACGATCTTTGTCTAGGTCCTTTTACATGTAGACTATTTCAGAAGAAAGTTTTCTATCCAAACTGTCAAAATGACTAAGGTAGTGAAGACAATTTGATTTTGTTATCGCCATGCTAAAGACAGTAGTAGAAAACTTTTTACTCGACGGCCACAAAGTATATACGGTTATTTATAAAATCATGATTTTACAGGAGAGCGTTTAATAATTTTGATTGTTTATCTAAATCTGACTAAGTATTTCTCATCGCGATTAAAAAGGTGTGGAATAAAATATGAACCAAAATTCACACCAACACCTCAAATTCAGATGCAAAAACAGTACTGTATCTTTTTTTTTTCTTTTGCTTATATCTCAAAAATGGCGTGTTCAATCGTAAAAACAATGAAAATTTCGACCCTCTTTATAAAACCCTTAAACCCCTAAGACTCAACATGTAGGTAATAAATTTTCTTATTTTCCATACAAAAAGTGAAAAATTCTATTTAAATAACGTCGAGCCAGCGCGCCTCCGGCTCTAAAAAAAATTACCAAGGACCAAGGAAATGGTTAAATCCAATATTACTGTAATTTTTTTTTTCCAAAATACGATACTTCGACACTTTGAGAAATTTTTTGTAGTTGACGAATAAAAATTGAGAATCAAACAGAAAAAAAAAAATCCTTTAACAAAACAAAGAATTCCGAGTCGAATTATGAAAAGAGTCAATTTCGTAAAAAGTGCAGTTGAGTCTTTCTACTTTCCTGCCGTCCTGTCTACACGGAACGTCATTTTTGTCTATTCTTCCGTCAACAAAACTCGTTTCTACGGTGGTCATGCTACGCGTGCTGGTCGACATAACAGCGTGTGATGTGGTGACATTTTGAACTAAATATTTTACTTCAGTAATGCAGACCTGTGATGATAGCACTACTTTACCGACAAGTTCTAGTAGGTTTTGAGTCACCCACACACACCCACGCCGAGACGCGCTCGCGTGTCACTTGACGCAAGTCGAGGCTTTAAAAGGTCCCAAAGTGAGCAAACAAGCATGTTAAGCCAATACCCATGCACACGAGCAGCACCAAGGAAGTAGCTGATGCAGTGATGTGTAGCTGACTTTTTTCGTAATGTTTAAATAAATGTTCATAAGCGCCAGGAACAGCTTAACATTAAGTTGACCTTTGGCTTATAAGCCATCCAATAAAATAATGAAAAGGTACACACTCGTAAAACAGGATCAATTCATCATCGTCAAATAGTCTGGTAGTAGCTCCTTCTAGATTGTAATCTTTTTGGTACACTTGGCCACTTTATTGGAACACAACGATATCTTCTTGACCCGAAGCGACTTCGTTTGGGATGGAAGCCGCGTCATTGCAGACTGTAAGTGCTGCAAGCACCGTGATGAGGATGAAGCTCTTCATCTGAAAGGACACATCATTAACTATAAACGACGGCTCGAGTGACGCAGTTGCTGAGCGATCGGCTAAAATCATATTCAATATTTCATATCAATATCTGGTAGTAGATTGCCAGTCAATCGGTGTTTAATCGATTAATTTAATTTTAATTCATGACACACATCATCATCCGACTTCGCAGTCAGGTTGAAACTGTGCATTTATGTCTTAAAAATTCGAATAATTTAATCCAATTTACTACTAGTATTTAATATGATACGGTGGTGGCCCAGTGGTGAGCAGTGGTGGCCCAGTGGTAACGGCTGCGACTTACGAGTTGTAGGTCGTAGGTTCGAACCCAGACAGGCGCTTTACTTTGTGTAAATTATTTCATCACCACTGCTATCAAAACGGTGAACGAAAACATCTCGAGGAAACCGGCATGTCCTAGAACCGAAAATTCGAAGACATTTGACATCCACCAACCCGCACTGGGCCCGCGTGGTGGATTGCGGCCCACTCCCTCTCATTGAGAGGAGGCCTGTGTCCCAGCAGTGGGAACATTATAGGCTGATGATGATGATGATGATTTAATATGAGGTCTTTTTTGTTACAACATTATTTATTTAATTTATTATTTATGTACGCACAGCAAAATAGGTAAAGATACGATCTACAAGTATTGAGTACAAAGGTACTGCTTATTTTTTAAGAAAAGAAAAAAATATTTAAATGTAATTATTTAAATTATATTTAAGAAAGTGTCGAAAATGTAATTTTCGTGTCTTGAACAACTTCTACGTTGTAAAATATGACAAAAAACCTATTTAATCAAGTTAATATTTCTTTACTAGATATGAAAGATCAATCTTTCTGAAAAACACTAATAAGTAAAACAGAAGTAAAATAATGAATTAGAACTATTTCAATAAAACAAAAAATATTGCATACAATAAATACGAAACCATAATGAATTAAAAAAGCCTTACACTATCAATTTCTCACTTAGTCCAGTAAAAATCACAGTAGCTATCTCCTTAAAGTACAGTGACTGTATAAAGACATTTTGTAGTGCGTAGTATATTACCGAATCTATAATTAAATGATTGTACAAGTACAATATTTACACGGATCTATATCGATAATATACTATCAAAAGCACGATCAGTTTGAGTGTGAGTCAGGCACCTGTCCCACCGCAGGCGATTAACGAGCAGTCAGTAGAGCTAGCAACGAGTAGCGAGTGAGTGACAAGGGACGAGCGATTACTTGTAAGTGAGTCTCTCGGTGAATTTTCTGCCCGCCAAGCGAGTGTCGCTGAGCGAGTACTCTCTTTGATAGCTCTTTTGTTGCTGCGATAAACGATTACTCGCCTGCGGTGTGAACAGTCAGCGATCAACTATTAATATATGTGTATCTCTTTTACTTACACAGGACCTACACTCTTTTGTACGTTTCTTGAGTAAGTAAATCATTGAGTTGTGTCCTCGTCGACGGCGGGACAGGTGCCTTACGCTGTAAAGTTACACGTAGGTAAATCTTTTCATGCACCTTAATATTTTTCTAAATGTTTTCTGGGTATGTTATGTCAACTTTTTACTGCAAATGATAGATCATAAAACGAATTAAAAACGGATCTCGATTTGTAATGGGTGGTCACCCATCCACAAACGAACCGCGGCAAGCGTAGCTCAACCTTCGATTGACCCGTATGGCTGTTATCATTTAGATACGAGGCCTTCCTCCTTTTTGGGGAGAAAATGTTGACAATACGTTCTTAGAAAAATCATAAGGTGCAAGTAAAGATTAACCCACCTGTAACCTAGGGCACTTGTCTCACCGTCGACGAGGAAGCGACTGATCAATGATTTTCTTGCTCAAAACTTACAAAAGAGTAGAGGATCTACTCTTTTGTAAGTAAAAGAGATACATAAATTAATATTTGATCGCTGACTGTTCACACCGCCGGCGAGTACTCGTTTGTCGCAGCGACAAGAGCTATCAAAGAGAGTACTCGCTCAGCGACGCTCGCTGGCCAGGCAGAACACTCACTGAGAGTCTCACGCTCGATGCATACGCCTACCAGCCGAGTGATCTCTCGTCGCCGTCGTCGCGCATTCGCTGCTCGTTAATCGCCTGCGGTGGGACAGATACCTGACTGACTCACACTCAATCTGACTGTGCTTCTGATAGTACTATCTTATAATTATAATCCCATGTAATGTTTATCTTAGTATTATCTTAATCATTATAGATCCGATAAATACCCTACGCACTACAATGTTGATATATAATCACTTTGTACTCTAAGGAGATAGCTACTGTGATTTTTACTAAACTAAGTGAGGAAATTAATAATGTAAGTATTTTTAGTATGTACATTGTTTCGTGTTTATTCTATGCAATAGTCTGTTATTAAGAAACAGTTCTAATTAATTATTAAACTTCTGTTATACTCATTAATATTTTTCTAAAAGATTAATTGGTCCCTCATACTTAGTAAAAAATATTAACATGATTAATTAGTTTGTTTTTTGTCAAATTACACAAAGTGGACGTCAATTACACAAGTGGAGGTGACATTTTCTTTACTTTCTTAATGATAATTTAAACAAATACATTAATGTTGTAATAAAAATATAGATACCGAATATAAAAAAAACTAGTTGGAAATTGGATAAATTTAAATTACTCAAATAGGTATTTCCAGTTTTAAGACAATGTAAGTGCAAAAAGCACTTACATTGTCTTAAAACTGGAAAACTTTATTTTAGGTTCTTGAAGTAATTAAAATTCATTATTTTACTTCTAATTAATCTTTTATGTATCTTGATTAATTATTATTAGAGGTTAACTCTTTTTTTTTTAACCTGAGCTATTATCGAAAGAGCACATACCACGCAGGTGATATATTATTTTGAGTATAACAATTTTTTATTTAAAAGAGTGTCCGTGGAGTTTCTTACCTGTTCTTCTCCATAGGTAACGACTATGCTTTGGAATGGGCAACTAGCTTCATATTTCTGACTGACCGACTCCTGACAATTCAAAAGTGCCTGTGAATGGTTTAATTGAAATAAATACTTTGAGTTCGAGTTTCTGTTTTTTTTTTTTGTTTTAGACATTTTCGTAATGATAATTTAAATCATTTGACGAAGGCAGCAGAGGTGTACCTGCTACAGGTACACCTCTGCACAACCCTTCGGCTAAACATGGCGTGATGTTATGTTGTGTAATTTAAATCATTCCAATAATATTGTAAGAAAATTCAAAAAGCTGTAATATAAACTATTTCGAAAATTGGATACTTCAAGTATTTCTATTTTTATGAAATAAGCACAACAAAAATTTTTTACAAAAAAAAATCAACTGACTTCCAAAAAAAACACTACAAAGTGAAAAATAACTTTAATTTCGGAAGTCGGTGTCTTGAGTTTTGTGTTTTCGTTTTTTGCCACCGACTTCCGAAATTAAAGTTATTTTTCACTTTGTAGTGTTTTTTTTGGAAGTCGGTTGTTTTTTTTTTGTAAAAAGTTTTTATTTTTCACTTTTTAGTTGTGGTACCTACCCCACACACATTCGAATACCACTACCTGCTACCAGTGACAGGAACTTATCATATCATCTACATACTAAAAGCAAAGTTAATAAAATTTATATGGGACCAATTTGGGAGCATACCCTTTCAAACAAAAAAAGAATTTTCAAAATCGGTCCACAAATGACGGAGAAATCGGTGGACATAGATAAAAAAAAAAAAAAAAAACATACGCCTCGAACATATAACCTCCTCCTTTTTGGAAGTCGGTTAAAAATTAACGAAAATGTTTGGTTCAAATAGAAGTGAAATGTCATTGTGTTTTGTTTGAATAAAACGTAAACGTGCAAAACGACTGTTGTTCATCGAAGTCGATATGGAATATCGAATATTTGCGACTGCTCAGCAACTGCGTCACTCGAGCTGTCGTTTATTGTCAATTTTGTGTCTTTTCAGATGAAGAGCTTTATTCTGATCGCGGTGCTAGCAGCACTTACAGTCTGCAATGACGCGGCTTCCATCCCAAACGAAGTCGCTCCGTACAAAGAAGATGTCGTTACGTTGCAAGAAAATGTCGAAGTGTACCAAAAAGATTATAATCTAGGTGCTACTGGCAGACTTCTTAGAGATGATGAATTGATCCTGTTTTACAGGTGTGTACCTTTTTATTTTATTGAATGGTGAACCAGCCGACTGTCCACCAAATTTTAAGTTGCCATTGTGGTCACTGCCGCCTTTGGACATCTGCAGTACCATAGTCATTGCTGATCCGTTGTAATCCCAGGGAAAATAGATGGAAGAAGTCATTGATTTTAAACATTACATGTTGGGGAACTTAATTATTTAGGGAGGTGCTCCCATACCACATTGTGTGTCATCTTAAAAACTTAAAAACGCATCAGCCACTCCCCTGGTGCTGCTCATGTGCATGGATATTTTCTTAACCCACATGCTTGTATATCACTTACGGTACCCGCCAAATTGGGATTCAAGATGCATGTTGGTATATTTATAAAGTATACTAATCATGCTTCAAGAAAAATGCGATGCCTTTCTAAATGCCTTTCAATAATACTTTTCATAAATTGTTATTCGATTTTTTGTGAAAATAGCAACAAGAGTACAAAATACAAAACAATAAATCAGGCATTAAGCAATTGATCGAAAGACCACTAAGTATTCTATGACCAAGGTAACTGACATAGCCCGAAGAATTTTCAAAGTGAAGTGGCAGTAGGCACGGCACATTGCTCGCAGAACAGATGGCCCATGGGGCCGAAAGGATTTGGAGTGGCGACCGCGTAGCGTAAGACGTATCGTTGGAAAGCCTCCTACAAGATTGACCGATGACCTTATGAAGGCCGCAGGAAGCCCCTAAATGCGAGAAGCTCAGAACCGGTCGAAGTGTCGCTGCTTGGGGGAGGCCTATGTCCAGCAGTGAGCGTCTTTCGGCTGTATGATAATAATGATGTTTCTCTGACAGAGTCACTCTTCGAACAGAATATTGGGACATAGGGGCAAACAACTAACACATTTAAAACTTCAAACAGGGGTTTTGAGACGTGTTAGAAATATCTATATATAAACTATTCTAGACCCATCAATGTTGAAATGTTGCGTCAGTTATTAATAAAAAGTCTGCAGTTCCATACATTGTGACGTGTAGGTATGAAACAGCTGAATAAAAACAACCGGCCAAGTGCATGTCGGACCACGCACAATGTAGGGTTCCGTAGTTGGGATGAATTTATCCCTAAACAAACATAACTTTGTAGTTAAAAAAAAAATCTTTCATACGGAATGTATGGGAGAACATTATTTTATAACCGCAAATTTAAGTTGGTCGATTATTACTCGTTAACTTGTAAAGCCTACTCAGCTTTGATAGTTTTCTTTTTAAATTCGTTATATAAGCTACTGCCGTGAATTTTTTTACATATCTAAAACCAACCATTTAGCTGGCAGGGGGGGAGACACTTGACTCTAACAAAAATTTTCACTTTAAAGCTTAATATTTCGCAAACGAATCTCTGAATTCAAAAATCATTTGAACAGACTCACAATGTTTTTGAAAGACCTTTCCAACGATACCCCACACCAAGGGATAAAAAAAAACATCCCCACTTTACGTATAAGGGAGGTAACGTAAAAAAAAAAATTTTCATAATTTTATTTTACCACTTTGTCGGCATGATTAATATGTATACCCATGCCAAATTACAACTTTCTAGTACTAACAGTCTTGGAGCTAGATCGCGGACAGACAGACAGACAGACAGACAGACAGACATGACGAAACTATAAGAGTTCCTTGTTGACTACGGAACCCTAAAAGCGGATGCAAGATTTATTCTCTTGTGCTTTCTGTTTTCGCGTCGATGTCAGAAAAGAGATGTCGATGTTATGTGTGTGTGTATTGGTAGTACCTGGGTTATGTATTAGTGCCTGGGTTATGACAGACAGTAAACGAGTAATAATAAACTTTTTCATCTTTTCAGAGAACACGTCCACTTGCCTGGTATCCCGTACACAGTACAGCATCGAGACGTAGTGTACTTTGGCAATTCCACTACCGACATAATCCAAATCATGGTATCCCTCACCCCAAGACCTCCCGGATTCACAATCTATGGAAATTATCGGACTTACGGCCATGTCCGGCTAACATCAGCGCCGGGAGTGGGACTTTTCTGCAACGTTAGTTTCTCCGGTACCTACACTGACAGGCTCTGAACATAATTACACCATAAAAACTGTTACAAAAAATAAATATTTTTACAACTTTTGTATTTAATTTGTAAGATTGTTTAATAGTTAATTAAATGTTGAAAATTCAGACAGCGCTCAGTGAAATTGTTTTTTAGGGTTCCGTACCACAAAAGGAAAAACCGGCCAAGTGCATGTTGGACCACGCACAATGTAGGGTTCCGTAGTTAGGATGAATTTATCCCAAGAACAAACTTAAATTGTAGTTGAAAAAAAAAATCTTTCATACAGAATGTATGGGTGAACATGTTTTTACAACCGCAAATTTAAGTTGGTCGATTATTACTCGTTAACTTGTAAAGCCTACTCAGCTGTGATAGTTTTTCTTTTAAATTCGTCTTTCCAACAATACCTCACACAAAGGGGTAGAAAAAAAAAAACATCACCACTTTACGTGCAGGGGAGGTACCCTAAAAAAAATATTTTTCTTAATTTTATTTTACCACTTTGTTGGCATGATTAATATGTATACCCATGCTAAATTACAACTTTCTAGTACTAACAGTCTTGGAGCTAGACCGCGGACAGACAGACGGACATAACGAAACTGAGTTCTTTGTTTACTACGGAACCCTGAAAACGAAACCCTTAATGGTGACCCTTTTGCTCAGGAATTGGTACAGGAAAACTGTTAAGATTTTTTTTTTTTTACTTATATTTATCATTCGATTCTAAAGGTACCCAGTATTCCATTCCGTTACAGGACGGGGACGGTTTCATGACCGTCACGGTCATCCATGACGCATATCCAAAAAAATATGGTTCCTACGAATTACTGCGAATTGGCACCCACTAACATAATTCTAGTATTGCCTCAATACAATAGGTCAGTAATTAACCTATTTTAAATTCAAATAGCAGTGCATAGTGCTTTGGACAAAACCATAGCGCAATTTATTTCGACGCCAACACCATCTATTGAGCTTCGAAGAAATCTAAAATATTAAATATTTCGTTGTACTTGTTTTTCTTCATAAGAGTGGAATTACAAATCTTATTATTTATTATTTCCTTTATTTCTTTTATGTATCGTTTACATTTTTAAATATTTTTGTTTAAATTTTATTTTTTTAGCATTTAAAAATATAAAATTGTATGCAATGAGAGCCTCCTGAGGTGTTGGTCGAAGCTCTCCGCTATTAGACCATTAACCGTAACGATTATCAGTACAATTTCGACAACCTCGTGTGATAAGTCAAGATACTTGATTTTTTTTTATCTTTCTCAGCTTTCACGAGATTCTCGTCATGAAGGGGCAGCGATATCAACAATCATTGTACGGCGCTTTCGTCGATCTATCACCACAATATCAGGCTTATTGGCTACAATAGTCCTGTCAGTGATGATAGATCGATCTCAGTAAAATGTGGCAAGACCATTCTCGAGAAGTGGGTCGGGCACATATCTGTAAGTAAGGTTGTACTGCAAGGCAAGTTGCTGGTGGATAATCCAAGCCACTAGATTGTGTCTGTGTAAGTACTCGCCGTTAGCTAGACGAGAACAACCATAAGCAATGGACACCGGGACACCAGAACACCGGGACGGTGGCATGCCCGACAGGTGTCAACCGTACCATCCTTGACAATGTATTTCCGATAATTATTCGTCATGATAACTCCATCCATAATCGCATAGAAAAAACCTTCAGTTTCCCCGAAGAGGTCGCCAAAACGCAGCCAGGATACAGATGCCAAAAGTCTACATCAAGCCCGTGGAGGGCCCGGAAAAAGCGTCCGTGTGGCTCTTTGCCCTGCCATACTTCCTACGATCGTTAGTATCAAGTAGTGCAGGTTTGCGCAAGTTCTGTTTTGCCAAGGAGAGCGGGGTGAGGCCCTTGTCCACTGCAACCACATCTCGGTGCATACCCACATCAGTTTGAAGAAAATATTCCCTGAAACTGTAAATCTCGCGGTTGTGGAGGGTTTTAGCATTTAGGAAACCTCGACCCCCATACTTCTGCGGGATGTACAGTCTCAACACTGATGACCGTAGATGATGCATCCGATTTGCCGTCAGCAATGTATGGACCTTCCTATCCAGAGCGTCAAGTTCCGTCTGAGTCCATTTGAGTATGCCGAAACAATACATCAAAACCGGTATGATCCAATCGTTGAAGGCACGCACCTTGTTTCCGCCTAATAAAAGACTATTTAGCACTTACTATATTATTATTCAGATTTGATTAACTGCGCGTTGGTATCATCTTGCGCTACTAGGTAGCGTAGTCTCAGTTTTGCTTGTTTTTAACAATTAAACATATTTATTTATTTTAAAAATATGATATTATGTACATTTTGTAATGTGCCCGTCAAGACCTTTCTTTTAATAACAAACATGTCATGATCATCATTTTAATTTTTTTCGTTGTTAGAAATTTACGTGTAAAATCGATCATATTAAATTTAGGAAAAATTTATATAGCCTATGTTACCCGGACCATTATTACAAATCTATTGATATCTCATTCATCAAAATCGGTTCAGTAGTTTAGGCGCTACGGTGGAACACACATAAAAAAAATACAATACTAATTAGTCCTAAATGTTTATTTATATTATTATATAATATTTTAAAAGGCAACATTTCGCTCCGTCTAACGAAGTCACGTAACTAATTTGCCATTTGTGCCAGCTTCGCTACTCACCAAGCATAGCACCAAACGAACATCGTAGCTCAAAGCTCATGTGCCCAATTAGGCGTCGGTATACATACAAAAAAATCAAAATAGTCCTCCAGACCGAATTTCGGCCATTGAGGCTAATCTCAGCGGAGACTAGCCTTTGTCGCGGGAGATTATGATAGTGCACAAATGTGTGCGTAGACACAGGTGTAATCTCTCCCTCGCTCTCATGGTACGATGGGATGGCAATCCGACACGACCGGAGAGAGATCAGGTGCAGGACCAGCGGCTTAACATGCTTTCCGAGGCACGGGGGTATCACACCGCCAACTTCCAAACTCCAGGCTGTTACTAAGAAATTATTAATGGAAAAACCCAATAACACTTTGCTCGACCTACTAGGAATCGAATCTCACGCTCAGCAGTCGCGCTTGCGACCACGAGATCAACGGGGCAGTTCGTACTTACCGTGATACTTAAGTCGATGGATTATCATGTTGTGATGACGGAAACAGTTAGTTCTTACCAATTGGCTTGCGATATCCAACTCGTTCCTACGTCGAAACCACACATCTGACAAGGTACACAAGTACTTAGCGTGAAACTGAAGATCAAGTTACTGTTATTTGAAGGGCTTACATAATATTATCTCCTGATGTAAATATTAAAATTCAAATCAATTTGTATTCGAAATAACAGCTGATCGCCATAATCATCCAGGTCAAAGTTTCGTTCTATAAACAATAAAGAGACAAACAGATATTAGGTATATAGGAAGCTAATTTGCAGGTAATGTACTCTTAAACAATGCGGTGAGTGTTCTGAGTACAAGCCTTATACATCGCTCTTAAAGTGTTTGTGACTGGCCTACAAATATTTTAAATTAATCATTTATTTGTTTATAGTCCATTAAAACGGTACACACCAATAACATTAATTAACATAGAAACAATTATAACGTTGACAATAATTTAATTTAAAACTAACATGGAACAGTGGACTCCCTAGCATACTTTCTTTCACAGAATACCAGATATATACCTACGCATAATTTTATTTTTAATTAATAACATCGACACCCCTCCGTGCCTCGGAAAGCACGTTAAGCCGTTGATCTCCCCTCTTTGAGGAGTGGCTTGAGAGGCGCCACGGCGTCCTCACCTTCCGCCTGACGCAGGTCCTCATCGGACACAGCTACTTCGGGAGGTTCCTGTTCAGGATAAGGCGGGAGGAAACGCCCGGGTGTCACCATTGTGTGGATCGCCCGGAGGACACGGTGGAGCATACGGTAGAGGTCTGCGCGGCTTGGGCGGAGCATCGCCGTGTCCTCGTGGAGGCCATCAGCGGCGGTAATCTCTCGCGTCCGGCCCTGGTTCAGGCTATGGTACGGAGCGAGAGGAAATGGCAGGCCGTCACCTCCTTCTGTGAAGCGGTAATGCTCGCGAAGGAGGAGGCAGAACGCGTGAGGGAGAGGCAAACTTCGCGCCCTCGCGCCCCTAACCGCCGCAGGAGGAGACGCCCTGGGCGTCGGGAATCGCAAGCCAGTTTCCGGCCACCGTAGACGCGGGCTTATGGACGGTGAGCAATGGATAGTTGGCCATCCGATAAGGACCAGGCCCGGGTCGACGGCGCGCTGTGTTCCACGCGCGCCTCAAAGAGATGTCAGCAGAATTGACAGGATCCACTAGGGCTGATGCCTGCCAGGGGTGCGAAGAAGCCTGAGGACATGGTGGAGCATACGGTGGAGGTCTGCCCGGCTTGGGCGGAGCAACGCCGTGTCCTCGTAGAGGCGATTGGCGGCGGTGATCTCTCGCGTTCGGCTCTGGTTCAGGCCGTGGTACGGAGCGAGAGGAAATGGCAGGCCGTCACCTCCTTCTGCGAAGCGGTAATGCTCGCGAAGGAGGAGGCGAAACGCGTGAGGGAGAGGTAAATTTCGCGCCCTCACGCCCCTAACCGCCACAGGAGGAGACGCCCGGGGCGGGAATCGCGAGCCGATTTCCGGCCACCGCAGGCGTGGGCTTGCGTATGGTGAGCAATGGGTAGCTCGCCGTCCGATAATGACCAAGCCCGGGTCGACGGCGCGTTGTGTTCCACGCGCGCCTCAAAGAGATGTCAGCAGAATTGACGGGGTCCGCTAGTGCCAATGCCTGCCGGGGGTTCGAAGAAAACCGATAGGGAAATCGTGGCCCCCGGCAACAGGGCAACCTAAGGAACAGGGGTGGGTTTTAGTCAGTAAAAGTCTGACACGCCCTCTCGCTCCGCCCAGAGCGGGAGAAGTAATTTGACAATTTCCCACCCAAAAAAAAAAAAGCCGTTGATCTCGGCTGTCATTCGTAGATCTTCGACAGTCGTTACGGGTAGTCAGAAACGTCTGACAACCGGTCATACCAACGGGTATCGTGTTACCCAGTAACTGGGTTGTGGAAGACAGATAGGCAGTCTCTCCATGTAAAATACTATGTTTTTTATCCCATTGTGTGGGGTATCATTGGAAAGGTCCGCAAAAACATTGTGAAGGATGAGTTTGATTGTGAGTTTGTGAAAACCATTTTTGGATTCAGGGATCCGTTTGCGAGCTTTAAAGTGCAAATTTTTGTTAGAGTCAAGTGTCCCCCCCTTACTGCCAGCTAAATGGTTCGTTTTGGATATGTAAAAAAATCACAGCAGTAGTTTATCTAACGAAATTATAAGGAAAACTATCACAGCTAAGTAGGCTCTACAAGTTAATGAGTAATAATTGACCAACTTAACTTTGCAGTTGCAAAAACATGTTTTCCCATACATTCCGTATGGGAGAACATGTTTTTCAACTACAAAGTTAAGTTTGTTTTTGGGATAAATTCATCCCAACTACGGAACCCTTCATTGTGCGTGTCCGACACGCAATTGGCCGGTTTTATTATTAAAAATATATTTAAAACCCACTGTATTTTAGCAAACTTTATTGTGTTTGCCGTATTTGTTTTCATAGGAATGGCGTAAAATAAAACAATGTACTTAATTTAATGTCTGAAATTTATATTTAAAAAAATCTTACAAATCAACTTCAGTTGTAAAAACATTTCTTCATCAAAGTCAAGTCGTCGTCATCCTCACAGAACAGAAAGAACTTTTGTTTTTTTCTGTTCTGTGGTCATCCTCTTGTTCTTGTTGTTCTCCAAAGGTCACAACAACCTCTGCGCTATTTTCACACGCGTCTTGACATGGAGACGCGTGTGCAGGTTTCCATAGTGTTATTATGTTCAGAGCCAGTCAGTGTAGCGACCGAAGAATCGAACCGTGGAGCGAATTCCTGCGCCCGGCGCTGATGTTAGCCTGACCAGGGCGTGGGTCCAATAATTGCCAATGAATGTGTGTGAGGGAACGTTGGATACCACGATACGGTTTATCTGGGTGGTTGAATTACCACGGTACGCTACTTCCCGAACCTGTACTGTGTTTGGGATACCTGCCACGTTGACGAATTCTCTGAAAAGATGAAAATATTTACTATTACTCGTTAACCATATATCAGATTTACTTCTATATAACACGTCTGAAAACCATAAACAGGAAATGCGCTGTTTTCTGTTTGAAAAATTATCGGCTTGAGTTCATCTCAGGCATTACATTTTTTAATTTTTTATTCAACGTACAGTTTTGACTTCGTTACTACTTTATTATATATTTATTATTATTTATCTTTCGATTCGATAAAGATCAGATATTAGCATTTTTGGAGTTTTAATATGAAAAAAATTCATGAATTATTTCACTAAACGCATTTCTGGCTACTTTAATAAAAACTTCGAATGAATCCCAAATAAAAATACAGTATTAATACATACTGCCAAAAGGCTAAGCTTTTCTGTTCCAGAAACATTGTTGAATTAACCTCTTTTATTTTAAGGTGTTGTTAGGTAACTTATTCTCAATTTTAATAAAAATAATATATGTGATGTAGAAAACCCCTATTTCTTTGGTAAAACTTTTCAAAAACAGAGTAACAAAATATAAAAGAAACGTTGAGGCCAGTTTTTGTAACCCCGTGCAACACCCGTCTTGTGACACAGACGGCAAATAAAAAAATTAAAGTACTGTACTCAAAATAAAGAACTTCTTTATTTTTTCTCTGACGCGGCGCATGCTGAAGCGTTCAATAATGCAAACCTGTGATGATGGCACTACTTTACCAATAAGTTCTAGTAGGTTTTGAGTCACCAACAAGCAGCGTTTTTAACAATTTGTTAAAATTCTTTTACTTATTTCGAAGTCACCTAAGTGCGATGGTGGCGCTCTCATTTCACACATACTCTTTTATGTCGACCTGTATGCCTGTATGAAACAGGTGACGCGCGCGCGTGTCGCTTGACGCAAGTCGAGGCCTTAAAAGGTCCCAAAGTGAGCAAACAAGCATGTTGAGCCAATACCCATGCACACGAGCAGCACCAAGGAAGTAGCTGATGCAGTGAGGCGTAGCTGACTTTTTACATAATGTTTAAATAAATGTTCATAAGCGCCAGGAACAACTTAACATTAAGTTGGCCTTTGGCTTATTCGCCATCCAATAAAATAATAAAAAGGTACACACTCGTAAAACAGGATCAATTCATCATCGTTAAATAGTCTGCCAGTAGCTCCTTCTAGATTGTAATCTTTTTGGTACACTTGGCCAGTTTCTTGAAACACAACGACATCTTCTTGACCCAGAGCAACTTCGTTTGGGATGGAAGCCGCGTCATTGCAGACTGTAAGTGCTGCTAGCACCGCGATGAGGATGAAGCTCTTCATCTGAAAGGACACATCATTAATATACGACGGCTTGAGTGACGCAGTTGCTGAGCGATCGGCTAAAATCCATATCAATATCTGTTAGTAGATTGCCAGTCGATCGGTGGTTAATCGATTAATTTAATTTTAATTCATGACATACATCATCATCCGACTTCGCAGTCAGGTTGAAACTGTACATTTATGTATGTAATATGCTACTAGTATGTAATATGAGGTCTTTTATGTTACAACATTATTTATTTATTTAATTTATTATTTATGTACGCACAGTAAAATAGGTAAAGATACGACCTACAAGTATTGAATACAAAGTTACTGCTTATTTTTTAAGAAAAGAAAATTAGAAAAAAAAAATGTAATTATTTAAATTATATTTAAGAAAGTGTCGAAAATGTAACTTCCGCGTCTTGAACAACGTCCTCGTTGTAAAATATGACAAAAAAACTTATTTAATCAAGTTAATATTTTTGTACTAGAAATGAAAGATTAAAATATAATCTTTCTGAAAAACACTAATAAGTAAAACAGAAATAAAATAATGAATTAGAACTATTTCAATAAAACCAAAAATATTGCATAGAATAAATACGAGACCATAATGAACTAAAAAAGACTTACACTATCAATTTCTCACTTAGTCCAGTAAAAATCACAGTAGCTATCTCCTTAGTGTACAGTGACTGTATAAAGACATTTTGTAGTGCGTAGTATATTTATTACCGGATCTATAATGATATGATTGTACAAGGATAATATTTACACGGATCTATATCGATAAGATACTATCAAAAGCACAGTCAGATTGAGTGTGAGTCAGGCACCTGTCCCACCGCAGGCGATTAACGAGCAGTCAGTAAAGCTAGCAACGAGCAGCGAGTGAGTGACAAGCGACGAGCGATTACTTGTAAGTGAGTCTCCCAGTGAGTTTTCTGCCCGCCAAGCGAGCGTCGCTGAGCGAGTACTCTCTTTCATAGCTCTTGTCGCTGCGATAAACGGTTACTCGCCAGCGGTGTAAACAGTCAGCGATCTACTATTAATATCTATATAAATATGTATCTTTTACTTACACAGGACCTACACTCTTTTGTACGCTTTTTGAGTAAGTAAATCGTTGATGTAACTTTACAGCTTAAGGCACCTCGTCGACGGTGGGACAGGTGCCTTCAGCTGTAAAGTTACACGTAGGTTAGTTAATCTTTTCTTGCATCTTAATATTTTTCTAAATGTTTTCCGAGTATGTTATGTCAACTTTTTAGTGCAAATGACAAGATCATAAAACGAAAAAAACGGATCTCGATTTGTAATGGGTGGTCACCCATCCATGAACTGACCGTGGCAAGCGTAGCTCAACCTTCGATTGACCCGTATGGCTGTTATCATTTAGGCACGAGCCCCTCCTTTTTGGGGAGAAAATGTTGACAGTACATACGTTCTTAGAAAAATTATAAGGTGCAAGTAAAGATTAACCCACCTGTAACCTAGGGCACCTGTTCCTCCGCGTGCGAGGAAGCGACTAGCTATCAATTATTTTCTCGCTCAAAAACTTATAAAAGAGTAGATCCTGTGTAAGTAAAAGAGATACATAAATAAATACATGATCGCCTACTGTTCACACCGCCGGCGAGTACTGGTTTGTCGCAGCGACAAGAGCTATCAAAGAGAGTACTCGCTCAGCGACGCTCGCTTGGCGGGCAGAACACTCACTGAGAGTCTCACGCTCGGTGCATACGCATACCAGCGAGTAATCTCTCGTCGCCTTGGTCGCGCATTCGCTGCTCGTTAATCGCCTGCGGTGGGACAGATACCTGAATGACTCACACTCAATCTGATTGTGCTTCTGATAGTACTATCTTATAATTATAGACCCATGTAATGTTTATCTTAGTATTATCTTAATCATTATAGATCCGGTAGTAAATACCCTACGCACTACAATGTTGATATATAATCACTTTGTACTCTAAGGATATAGCTACTGTGATTTTTACTAAACTAAGTGAGAAAATTGATAATGTAAGTATTTTTTTGTACGTACATTGTTTCGTGTTTATTCTATGCAATAGTCTGTTATTCAGAAATAGATCTAATTAATTATTTAACTTCTGTTATACTTATTAATGTTTTTCTAAAAGATTATTTGGTCCCTCATACTTAGTAAAAAATATTAACAAGATTAATTAGTTTGTTTTTTTGTCAAATTACACAAAGTGGACGTCAATTACACAAGTCATGGAGGTGACATTTTCTTTAATTTCTTAATGATAATTTAAATAAATACATTAATGTTGTGAGAAAAATATCAAATAATAGAATTTGTTGGAAATTGGAATTAAAATTAAATTATTAAAATTTAGGTATTTCCGTTTTTAAGACATAAGTACATAGTGGTCGCATGCGCTACTGCTGAGCATGAGGTCCTGGGTTCGATTCCCGGGTCAGGCAAAGTGTTATTGGGTTTTTCTATCTGAAATTTCTCAATAGCAGCTTGGAGTCTGGATTTGTGCCCGGTTGATGGCAATAGGCTCGCCCCCTATTACATGGGAATTAAACATAACTGGTGAAATGTGGGTGTACCTGCTACAGGGACACCTCTGCCCAACCCTTCGGGAAAACAAGGCGTGATGTTATGTTTGTTGTTTTATGTTTTAAGTACATAGTTTTTCTATTAAATTATTGAGGTCATTTGATGACATCAACATGATTGAGATCATCAATTTAAAATAAATTCATCGATTAACCATCGATCGATCTGCAATCTACCATCAGATATTGATAAGGGATATCGAATATGATTTTAGCCAATCGCTCAGCAACTGCGCCACTCGAGCTGTTTTCAATGTTCTTTCCTTTCAGATGAAGAACTTCATCCTCATCGCAGTGCTAGCAGCACTTACAGTCTGCAATGACGCGGCTTCCATCCCAAACGAAGTCGCTCCGGGTCAAGAAGATGTCGTTCTGTTCCAAGAAAGTGGCCAAGTGTACCAAAAAGATTATAATCTAGAAGGAGCTACTGGCAGACTATTTAACGATGATGAATTGATCCTGTTTCACGAGTGTGTACCTTTTTATTACGTTACTAGCTGACCGGACATACATCGACCTGTCCAAATTTCAATAATTCATACATAAATGCACTTTAAATTTTCCCCGGTCCTTCCCCGTAGTCAAACTATTTTGTCCAACTGATTTGACCACAAGAAAATTTGACCATGGATCTTCCCCGTGGTCAAACTACTCAAATGATCCACCCTGTAATATTAAGTTTGACGACTATAGTGTTGAATTTTCCAGTTTTCCCGGCAAACTTTTCAAATTTTTCTTTCCGTAAGAGCCTTATTTCGATCATTAAGAAAAATAGCAAAATCGGTCCAGAAGTTCTCAGTGTCAAAAGTTCTAGTGATGTGCTTACTAACAAACAGCATTTAGTTTTTATTTACCTATATAGATGGATTGGATGGCAAAGATAAGCCAAAGACCAAAATGATGTTAAATTGCCACTGGCGCCATATGGACATTTGCAATGTCATCGTGAATACGTTGCCATCTTAGAGAAAAAGTTGAATTGAGTCATTAATTTTAAAACATTACTTAACATGGGAACTTACTCATTTGGGGAGGCCCAAATGAGTAACTTCCCAAGTTAATTTGGGGAGGTACTAATTAGTATTAGTAGTACCTCCCCAAATAAGTAAGTTGGTGGTTACTGGTTATTGGTTTATGTGATAGTCCACATAGAAGTCTTCTTAAAAAGTCGCCATTGAATGAGCTACTCCCCTGGTGCTACTCGTGTTTATTAACATCAGGCCACACGTGTTTATTTGCTCACCGCACCTGCCAGTTTATAAGCAAGTATTAATAAATATTTTTCATCGTTTCAGAGAATTCGTCAACGTGGCTGGTATCCCAAACACAGTACAGGTTCGGGAAGTAGCATACCGTGGCAATTCAACCACCCAGATAAACCGTATCGTGGTAACCAACGTTCCCTCACACACATTCATTGGCAATTATTGGACCCACGCCCTGGTCAGGCTAACATCAGCGCCAGGCGCAGGAATTCGCACCACGGTTCGATTCTCCGGTCGCTACACTGACTGGCTCTGAACATAATTACACCATGTAAAACTGTTATCGAAGAAATATTATTGCAACTGAAGTTTTCGTGATTTTGTAAGATATTTTTAAATATCGAATTTAACATTAAAACAGACAGCTTTATATGACATTGTTTTTTTTACGCCATTCCTATTAAACAAAAGGTTATGATTTTACAACTGTTATTCTTCTTCTTTTCGTGTGGTTAGTGACTAACCTAGTGTCAGAGTTATAAAGCCGCCCATGAGAATAATAGAATGTCGTCAAGAAATATCTCTCAGGTATATCGGTTTCCTCACGATGTTTTCCCTCACCGTTTTTGAAGCAAGTGATAATTACACATGAATCCGAAAAGTGAGAGGTGCGTGCCTTTGGTTCGAACTCGAGACCTAAGAAACTTGGCAGTCTGACGGCCACACCACTAGGTTATCACTGCTCTTAGGAGATTATTATGATCAGTAGAAAAGTTTACGAGCAGTCATTTTATTTTTCGGCTGTTGGTAAATTAGTGTAACTCTAAGACATGAACGGTAATAAAAAAATGAGCCTTCGCGGGACGTCTGGCAGATGTGAAACATTGAAATTGTTATATAGGTGATATGCATAAAAGGATAGTTTATGACAGGAAATAAATATGGCGACTGTTGGCGTGGCGACGTGACGATGATTTTGATATTTCACATCAAAAGACAATTGGTCGATTATTTCATCTGATTCTTTCAATTGCTGTAAAAAGTTGTGTAATAATGGCCAGTCGAACAAAGCGTTTGGTTTGATCGATTTGGACACAAGAACCTGCGTCTGAATCCTGGGTCGGGCTAAAATAAAAGTCATTGGGTTGGGTTTCTTGAAATTTTCATTAGCAGCTTTTTTTTTTTGGTGGGAAATTATCAAATAATTTCTCCCGCTCTGGGCGGAGTGGGAGGATGTGTCAGACTTTTACTGACTAAAACCCACCCGTGTTCCTTCTGTTGCTTGTATGTTTCCAGGAGCCAAGGTAACCCTTTCGGATTTTCCCGCAACCCTGGCAGGCATTGTTCCTAGTGGACCCAGTCAGTTATGCTGACATCTCTTTGAGACGCGCGTGAAACACAACGTGCCGTCGACCCGGGCCTGGTTCTTAACAGACGGCGAGCTTCCCTTTGCTCACCGTCCGCAAGCCCGTAGCTACGGTGGCCGGGAATCGGCTGACGCCCAGGGCGTCTCCTGCGGCGGCTAGGGGCGTAGAGGGCTCAAAATTTGCCTCTCCCTCACGCATTCCACCGCCTCCTTTGCAAGCATTAATGCTTCGCAGAAGGAGGTGACGGTCTGCCATGCCCTTTCGCTCCGTACCATGGCCTGAACTAGGGCCAGACGTGAGAGATCACCACCGCCGATTGCCTCTACGAGGACATAGCGATACCCCGCCCAAGCCGGGCAGACCTCCACCGTAAGCTACACCGTGTCCTCCGGGCAATCCACACAATGGTGACACCCGGGCGTTTCCTCCCGCCTTATACGGAACAGGAACCTACCGAAACAAGCGTGTCCGGTGAGGACCTGTGCCAGGCGGAAGGTGATTAATTATCAGCCTGGAGTCAAGAAGTTGGCGGTGAGATTCACTCGTGCCTCGAAAAGTGTGTAAAGTTAGTCCTGTACCTAATCTTTCTCCGGTTGTGTCGGGTGCCCGTCCCGTCGGACTATAAGAGTAAGGGCAGAGTGCGTAAATATCCTGCGTACTTAGCTAGTCTCCGTTGAGATGGCAAAAAATCGGTCAGATGGATATTTTAAGTCAAAGACAAATGAACGTTTATTGTAAACTAACCCCCTTATTCATAAACGCTGCTTAAAGTTAAGTAATTAGCGCCTGTTTAACCATAAATTTTTGACGTTTAAACGTCTCTTAACTTTAAGCAACGTTTATGAATAAGAGGGTAAGAGTATAGATATTGGTATTATAGTACTCGTATAAGATGTGATTTTTCAAGTTTTCAGCTCACAATTTTAAATGTTTTTGGTTCAGAACATTAATGAGTAATGTCAAACTTTATTTTTGTTTTTCTTTTTTTCAGGTAAGTCTCATCTCAACAACTTCCACTATGGCAATCGGGCCGTTTGAAAGATAAAGCTAAGTATCTACTAGAGCTACTGTAGAGGTTTTAACCTGAATGGCTTTCTCAGCCGACCTCCAGAAATATTTTGAAAGATAATGCAATAAGTATTATGCTCGTATATTTGGTGATAAATGCTGTTTTAATTATATAGAAGGAAAAAAATCGACAGTCAGCTCAGCGTTAGCGTTTTGGTATTACAAAGTATTCTTGTAAGTCTAAATATCAAATAAAATAGACTTTGAAATATTTAGTAACCTGTTCCGCTTAACTATTCCTAAAGAGCCGTAAAAAAACCCTGTAAAAAATCACCAAGGTAACCTACATAGCCCGAAGAATTGCCAAACTTAAGTGGCAATGGGCAGGGCACATTGCTCGCAGAACGGATGGCCGATGGGGCCGAAAGGTTCTGGAGTGACGACCGCGTACCGGAAGACGTAGCATTGGAAGGCCTCCAACAAGATGGACCGATGACCTTGTGAAGGCCGCAGGAATCCGCTGGATGCGGAAAGCACAGAATCGGTCGAAGTGGCGGTGCTTGGGGGAGGCCTATGTCCTGCAGTGGACGTCTTTCGGCTGATGATGATGAACTACCTAAACCTATGGAGACCATAACATAACCTAATGATGGTGAAAATCGTATCAAAATCTATTGCGTAGCTTAGAAGAACAACGCGGTGATACAAACACGAAAAGCGACTTTAATTTATAGACAATAGAAGATACATAACATTAACATATTGCCAACAACATTGATCGAGGGGCTTGTAGCTAATTAACCCTTGGTATGCCGGAACGTAGATCTACACGAGACACAATGGTTTTTTAATTGTGTCTGTAATTACGGCATTCGAGAGGTTAATAACGCCGCATGAGTCGATCGAAGCCGGTATTATAATAGGGAATTTGAGACCCCTCCGTGCGTCGGAAAGCACGATAAAGCCAAAAAATCTGACAAACAGTCTTACCAAGGGGTATCGTGTTACCCAGTAACTATATGGATAACACAATACCCCGATCCGAGATGTGGAGGTCAGATAGCCGGTCTCTTCATGAATAAATACTGGTATTCAGCTGCATCCGATTAGACTGCAAGCCGACCCCAACATAGTGGGAAAAGGCTAGGCAGATTTGATTTTAATTAATCGCTGGATAAAATCAACAATTTTAGAAAAACCCCAAATCATAATCTACTTACATTTTAACCGTCCACTTATAACTTTGTTTACAGACTTCTTACATCACCATCTGCTCATAAAATTGATTTCCGATTACGAAAAAAGGACATTATCTGCGATAAAATATATAACAGCGACATCTAACTACATATAACTGCGAAAGTATAGGATAGGATCAAAAAAAGATTTTTGATTTGATTTCATCAAGTTTTAATTAGCAATGTGGTGGTAGATCACGTAGTTATCATTATCGTTATTTATCATTTTCGTTTATTTCTTACAAGCCTTTCTGAAACTTACACAAGCGTGACTTTACCGCCTGAGCAGCAGTATCACTTATGATCAAATCTTAATACTTTTATCTAATATCAAGGCCTTCTGCCAGTTAAGTAATTTAAAATTGAAGCTCAATCTGATTGATAAAAATTGTTTTACGCCATCGTGGCACTGACTTGACGATCATATCATGAACACTCGCAAACTTACACGCACACGCCCAACTTCAAATGTACTCAACATCCGGTATAATAATGTTTGCATTTAAAATATGTTTTTCACTAAACATCTTTAGATATCCAGGTGTCTTAATCTTAAATTCGATAACATAAATAGAGATATATCTACTGATGTTGACCGTGGCTAATGCATCTATCTGCAGCATTGACGAATACTCATCTCTAATCTCATCTACTGGTAAAACTTTGAAAGTCATTACACAAATATTAGAAGCATTAATTGCAACATGGCTGGTATGCTTACTCTTTTGGGTAGGTCCCATGTTGACTGCGATTTAATAGCATTAATGTAGGGCCGGTTGCATAGTGTTCATAATCCTCCTTTATTGGATGGATACGATTTTTTATTATTCAACTACTAATAATAAAAACTTTTGACAAAAAAAAACAACCGACTTGCAAAAAACACTACAAAGTGCAAAATAACTTTAATTTCGCAAGTCGGTGTCTTTAGTTTTGAATTTTCGTTTTTTGTCATCGACTTCCGAAATTAAAGTTATTTTTCACTTTGTAGTGTTTTTTGAAAGTCGGTTGATTTTTTTTTTTTGTAAATAAAAAATATTTTTCACTTTTTAGTTGTGGTACCTACCCCACACAAATTCGAAAACCACTACCTGCTATGTAAATAACAGTGACAGGAACTTATCATATCATCCACATACTAAGTGGGAAAAAGTACGTATTATTGAAGTTAACTCAAAAACTATCAAAGCAAAGTTAATAAAATTTATATGGGACCATCTTGAGAGCATATCCAATAAAAAAAAAATCAAAATCGGTCCACAATTGACGGAGAAATCGGTGGACATAAAGAAAAAAAAAAAAAATCGGTTAAAAACTCAAAATTAAAGGATAGTCGTTTTTATTCAAAAAGGTATTATTGCATGTGTAAAGGAACCTTCCGTCTTGGACTGTAATAGCCTATTAATAACACTTGAAAAGCACACTGTGGTTCTTGCTATTTACCGTTCACCGAGTATTAGGAATCGAACCCAGGACCTCATGCACAGCAGTAGCGATTGCGACCACTAGACCAACGAACTCGTCAGTCATCTTAAGGCTAAATGTCACTTAAAAGTCATAATACGACAAATAAAAGCAATGGCACGTAAAATTTAATCGGAGAGGCAACCGGATGGCGAGTGGTAACCTGGGTATTGAAGTGATACCGAACCCCCCCCCCCCGTACCGTCCGAATGGACCCCAAATGGACTGCGGCAGAGATATGGGGGATGGGGACCTAACATTTTTTTTTTGACATGGCATTCAAAATTTAAGCTCTATTATGTGCAAGGAATTTGTGTGTATCAATGCCATCCGGTTGCCACCCCCCAACATCGTTATAATATAAATAATTTGAATAATTCTTGAAACTCCTTACTGATGAATTATCACCGAAAATGATGTTTAATTTTATCAAAACCAGAAGGCATTGATACACACAAATTCCTTGCACATAATAGAGCATAAATTTTGAATGCCATATCAAAAAAAAAATGTTAGTCCCCCATCCCCCATATCTTCACCCCCGTCCATTTGGGGTCCATTTGGACGGTACGGGGGGGTTCGGTATCACGTCAATACCCAGATTACCACTCGCCATCCGGTTGCCTCTCCGATTAAATTTTAAGTGCCACTGCCTTGAATAAAAGTCTATTAGTCTATGGGACAGTGATAGTGAAGATTCCATTTCCTAGAATTTTTTGTCAAAAGCGGTGAAGCAATAGGTTAGTTGACAGTAAGAAAAATCCTTATGTTTTTTAAAGGACGGGGTTCTGAGCTAAAAATATCAAAATCGTTTTTTTTTTAAATAGATATTAATATACTATTACATAATCAAAATGTTGACAGTTCAGCCGCGTTAATTGAGACACAGATTTTCAAATCTATGCAATGGATTTAGAATGTGTTACGCAGTTAGTGTGCTGATTAAGATACAATATCGCAGTAGAGGTAACATGTCGTATTGTTACATGTCTGAAAATCTTAAATAAATACTGCATAGTTTTGGTTTTTAACACAGTTGAAAGAAACCCATGCTATCTTGTATTCATGTCTCATTGGCTCAATTTAGGGAAAATTGTTTCTCATGACTAACTTTATTCATCCTTAGTTAGGTAAAGTAAATGAAAACGAAAAAAAATCTTAAAATTAGTTCATTGTAATTAAACAGTTAACGACTACAGATGCCGTCGAAAAAAGTCCATTTGCTGTAAAAGTTGTCCATATATCGTAAAAGTTGTCCATATCTTTTAAATGTTTAACGGCCGTAGATTCGGACCAAGTAGTAGTATCCGAAGCCTCTAGCTGTTGTCAGCCTGATGGTCGCGTGGTTAAAGCCAACGCCTCCTGCCCTGAGTGAGGGCTGTCCCCACTGGGTGCCTCCCACCTCTAACGCCTCCAGGTATGTGATACGTACGTTGTTGGCTCCTCGGTAATTGATGTCCTGGTACTGTACTGCGTTTGCAATAGCGTTCCTGGAGTAGTAGGCACTGCAACAATATCAATAGATGATGTAAAATATTTGTGAGTTTCATTATTTTATTTATAATACGTTGAACATTCTCGATCACCACATGGAAGCGGAGAAGTGTAGGATCGAGAAAATACAGGTGAGATGCGAGACGTTATGGGGATTTCAATCAATGTGATTGGTCGATTCCTGCACATCTCAGCTTCATTTTCAGTTAAGACGCATCCTATGTGCTCCGCTCGAGTTTGCATCTTGTCACACAAATTACGTTCATAATCATAATCAAAGGACCATTTGAATGTTAAAATATCAGACAGAAAATATTTTTCTCGATCGAACAGAAAGTGACCAGCTCCGTATTTTTAAGGAGACAACTGCTAACTGGTTAATCTGTTCCACACAGTATTGCAATATTCTCGAGACATATCGAACAAAAAATAACACTTCGTTTTGATATAAATAGGTACACACCTGTGAAGCAGTCTATCTCCGGGCCTGTAAGTTCCTTGGTACATGTTAGCCCTGAAGGCGGCATTTTTGACTGCAGCCGCGTCATTGCAGGCAACAAGTGCTGCGAGCACAGCGATGAGGATCAAGCAAGTCTTCATCTGAAATGTAACATAGTTATTAGTTTAAAAATGACTTGAATGGCCTAAAAATGAATGTCCAATACAGAATGAACATTCAAAAAATTAACACAGTCATGTGACTGACAATATTATATTAATTGAATGAGCAAAAAAATTGCAAAATTAAAATGGACTTACATTTTCAGTTTTTAATTAGGTAGCCCCGTAAAATATCGCAGTAGCTATCTCCTCAAAGTAGGGTGTGAATATAAGTAGCTACCTGCAGTCGATAGTTTATATAGTATTCAGACACCAAATGATAAGATAATAATTAAGTATTATCATTGTTTAAATGACTAATTCATTATTGACAACAAGCGCCAAGTAGTGCCACCGGTTCATAAAAATTGCTCGTTCGTTATCTTAATACAATCCAAAGCTTTGTTGTTAGGAAAAAACTTAAGGAAAATGATGAAGGAAAAACATTTTATGTTGTGGCAAAATCCTGTTGGACGCTCTTCGACTGAAAACAGCGGAGGGTTATATTGAACCGCTGCTGATAGCAGAAGAACATTATGCGAACTAAGCGTGGAATGTATTAGCATATATTATGTTCCACGGCACTCACAAGTATCCATGACGGTCATTATGCCAGTGGGCCCCATAATCACGTCTTCGCCTGTCTTACAACAACAATCTTTATGCTTTTCATCTTTTTGTAGTACCTATGCAGCAAGTAACAGAATAAAAGAAAGTCCTGAAAGTAGTTTGTTCAGAATCGATTTCAGGAACAGGCGATCAGAGTAAGGCCGAAGATGGCAGCGCACAGGACTCCGCGCACCTAGCTTGGAGAATGCGCTGTCGTAGGTCAGGTGAAGCCATCATCACGTGTTTCTCAATTAAAATCATTTTCCTCCATAATTTTACTAAAGGATTCTCCAAATTACCAAAGATTGCATTAAGATAACGATTTATTTTTAAGAAACCGCGGCGCGACTTCTTTTGTGAATAAATAAATCGGTGATAAATATGATAATGATAATACACGCATTATCTATTTTAACATTATGTCATGTTTTAGTCTACTATATAAAGGTACCATTATCTCTAGATAATAACTTATTTTAACACAGTACTCTAAGGAGATAGCTACAGTGATCTTTTACGGGACTAAGTACCTAAAACCTGAAAATGTAAGAACTAATTCATTTAATCTAAAAATCTTAAATAACATTTGTGTTATTTAACATAAGTATTTGCGTGATTCAAGCCATCATTAAATTGGTAACCATGTAATATTTCAGATGAAGACTTGCCTGATCCTCATCGCTGTGCTCGCAGCACTTGTCGCCTGCAATGACGCGGCTGCAGTCAAAAATGCCGCCGCCAGGGCTAACATGTACCAAGGGACTTACAGGCCCGGAGATAGACTGCTTCACAGGTATGTACCTATATGAAAATTAAAACTTCTTCTTCACTCAACATGACACGAGAATATTGCAATATTGTGGCAACAGATTAGCCAGTAAGCAGATGTCTCCTTGAAAGGGCCGAACCGGTAACTTTCTATTCGATTGTCAACATGTTAGCAGTTTTAAACATGAGACTTCTTAAGGCATCTTTGATAAGAAAAACAAAAATAAATCTTAACATTCATATTAGGGGATTTTTGTTAGATCTTTGATTTATCTACGTAAAATTTGTATGACAAAATACGAACTAGAGCGAAAAATTGTAGGTGCATTTCCTGTAAAGGAAGCGAGCGGAGCGGGGCGGAGCGATGTCTAGCAGGAATCGACCAATCATATTATTTTTAATCCTAGTCTATTTGCGCGATTCCTACACGTCTCCGCTACAATGGAAACCTCCTTAAGTCATGAGTCCCTTCAAGCAGTTATAGAGAGTGTTCTACGTGTTATAAGTAAAAATTATGAGTCTCACAAAAAAATTCATTACCTTGATATATTTTCAGTGCCTACTACTCTAGAAACGCTACTGTGAACGCAGTACAGTACCAGGACATCACTTACCGAGGAGCCAACAACGTGCGTATCACATACCTGGAGGCGGTAGAGATGGGAGGCACCCAGCGGGGACAGCCCTCCCTCAGGGCAGGAGGCGTTGGCTTTAACCACGCGACCATCAGGCTGACATCAGCTAGAGGCTTCGGATACCACTACTTGGTCCGAATCTACGGCCGTTAAACATTTAAATGATAAATGGACAACTTTTACGACTAATGGTCAACTTATACATCAAGCAGATTTTTTTAACGATGGGGTTGCTTTTTAAAACGGAGCATCTGAGGCCTGTGTTTTTCAATATAAGAGGGGTTTTTGTTTAAAAAATTACTATCCGATTTAAATTTTGATTACAAAAATTACAGTACTATTTCAAGTATTTATTTATACTTTTTCTTTTACCTACTTTTCCTAATGATAAATGAAATGTTCCCTAAACATTGAGACATGATAAACACAAGAATTAACGCTTTTATTCATGAAAGTATTTTATAACTAGAAACTATAGAACGGTGCGTGCTACGATGCTCATTTACATATTTTGATCCGGCTTTGTCCATACATTTTGTCGAATGGGTCTCAAGCACATGCGCCCAATTATACATGAATAAAAAAGAGCATTGGTTTTTCAAAAACTATCTGGAAAAAATTTTCAGCCACAAAAATGTTACAATACTACATATTACCTATACAGCGGTATTGTTACCTACTCAGTCATTGGCAACTTGACTAAATTGAGCGTAATTTAAAGTTATCACAACGCTATCAACGGTCCTTCTGTTTAAGAACCGAACTTACGTATAACGCATATTTCGCATGTCATTCTTTAACTTGACACCATAGCGAATACCTGCTTGGGTTATGAATTGTTCGAATGGCTCTTTCCTGCAGAACAAAGATAGTTTGAATGTAGACAGCATTTCCCCATACCAAAAGTAGTATTTATGATGTAGTTACATAGCTATCCACAAAGAATTACATGTGTGTATATTAATCAAATGTACTTGAATAATTGCATAAACAATGTCTTGTGTGGCATTAACAAGTTGTTGTGCTATTAGTTATCATAATTATATTGGCTTAAAATCATTCACTACTGATGTTGATAGAACTAACCTAGGTATTTCATAAATATCATCATGTTGGTCGTACGACGTGTACTAGACATAAGATAGACTGACCTTGTGAAGGTCGTGGGAACCCGTTGAATGCGAGAACCATAAGACCGGTTGATATAGCGACGCCTTGGGGAGGCTTTACTTACTTACTTGATTTTGATAAAACATGTCTAAGAACCATCGCTAGAAAATGCTTTTAAATAAAAAAACCGCATTCAAATCAGTTCACCCGTTTAAGAGCTACAGTGCCACAGATAGACACATACATATAGCGGTCAAACTTAGTAGTCCTCTGCCTCGAATTGAGCGGCGCGGGCAACGCAGACCCGTTCTCGAAACCAGCGGGCAGATTGAGCGTCGCTATACCGGCATAGTGTTGTGTTCGTGGTTGTGTCGTCGAGATATTTGTTTTTATTTGCGAACGAAATGTCTGAACAATGGCGACAAAATCTTTTTGATTCAAATTTATTCCTAACGCTCGATTTAATGTGGGTAAAAGAAGAAGTGAATTCCTACTGTAGGGCAAGGAAAAGAAAAGGCGAGTTTTATCAAAATTATGAAGAACAGAGACAATGTCCTGACAAATTCTACGACTACACCAGAATGAGTGTAGAAACTTTTGACTATATTCTTGAAGCTATCAAGGGAGATTTAGAGTCTGAAATTAATCCAAAACGATATTTATTTTATTTTATTTTATTAGGATCTCCAACAAAGAATACACCTTACATGCTATAATACAACGACAAGAACAACAATCTATGTGCTCCCTCAATTATAGGAGACCACATCATGCAATAAAAACAAGCAAACAGTATATTATATGGAAGTAGCCCTTAAAGTTAATGTTTTGTTTCCATGTTCTACAATAGTCCTACACCAACCGGGGGTTGTCCTTGGGTGCACTTGTATAGTGCATATAGGGATAATCGTCGGTTGGTGCCTCATTTCATACAAAACGTCTAACGGGCCTCTGCGAGTTGGCTTCGGCCCCTCGTACGCCTTCCAAAGGTCCGGGACCCCAGGGTCCCGAGATGTGTCAAAATTATATAGTATTATTAAGGTATATATTTATATTATATTTAATTTCTTCCCATAACTGATTAATTACTCTTCTATTTTTATGGTTCACATCTTTGCTGTTCCATATCGGTGTCCTCTCAAAAATTGCTGAAATAATTTGCTCTAGCACGTCCGAGGACATTTCGACACGTCACAAAAATAATTTGCACAACACTACAATGCAGACGCGCGGGCTTTTACCGCTTGACTGGAGTGCACCGCTCGTTGCCCGCCGCCGCGCCGCTACCGCGCCGCTGTTTTCGAGGGCCGGTCCATTTGATTTTACGCATTAGATCCTGCCGCTCCCGCGCCGCTGCCGCCGCCGCCCCGCTGCCCGCAAGATTCGAGGCAGAGCCCTAAAACCCCTCTTTTAGCGTCGGGGGCTAAAAATAAATAGGTTTGTGATAGAAATAGTTTCAAAATAATTCAAACAGAAGAATGTTAATTTACTTGTAACTAGGTACAGTACCGACCAAAAGTCCATGAGCAATCTCACAAAGCAATAGACTGACGCTTCGGTTTGACTTACGACCTTCTTCTATAAGTTGTTACAATACTGTAGACACGCACATTACACACACACACTCACTTTGTCTGCAACCAATGACTAGTTCAATAATCATCATTCGTTTTTAGTTTCATTCGTCTTGTTCACATAAATATTAAAGTTTAGCAGGTAGACCACAAAAAACTAAGTAAATTATTTCGATTTCTGTGGGGTAGATGCAGTTTGTTACGAGTGTTTAATTAATAGAACTTTGTTGGTTCGTGGATAATATTGGTGACGAGTATTTAGCGCAGTGTTGTGGTTATTATTATCAAAAAGCAGGCATAAAATATATTGAAGAGATCAGATCAGATCAGAGAATATTATTGCGCTGCGTAAAAGTGAAGTGAATATCTAATGAAACCGGACTAAGTGTGAGTGTTATCATTTATATATTTCATATTTTACTAAACATAAATCTTAATCAAGGGTATTGTTGATAGAACAGAGGTATTGTTGAGACAGAAGATGCCTTTAAAGTTTTAAATTCATTGTGAGGTTTAATTCGATTAGTGAATAATAAATAATAAGGTAATAAGTGTAATAAAAACAATGTTTTTCTTTGTTCTAGAGAAATACTGTGAAGGTTAAGAGATATGAGGAAGGGGCTTATTATCGAGTAGCAGCGACGTCAAATGGTGAATGAAACAAATGGTTTCATACCAACGAGATATTTTGCTGAATTATTAAAAACACGTCATTATGAACCGTTCGCCGTGCACTCTGAAGGCTTGCATCACTGAAGACCAGCTAGAAAACCGTTTTTGACCTTAAAATATTGACCGTACCAACTTAATAAACAACAGATTCGTTATTGCATGAATTTATGGTAACGAATTTTTTAAGCACGTTTCAATAGGGTGTTTGTCGTATTTCTTGCAGATATACCGAAATTGTTTAAATTATTTTAGTAATAGTATTATTTTAGGATTAAAATTTGAGGTTTAGTTTCAATCTTCTTTTCGTAAAGAAAATGAATACTTAAGCTTTAACCTCAATAACAACCAATATTTACTAAAGTCAAATAAAATGTAAAATAATTAATACAAATAAAATATAAACAAACTGCCCATATTTAACCTTAAAATTACCTATTCTGTAAGTAGTTTTTTACATTTTAAGTAGTCTAATATTCTCATTTATTACTTAATTACTTCGACCATGATCAAAGCTTAATATTTATGGTGAAAAAATCCATTAAAAATTTAAAATATTTCATAATTTAAATATGTCAAAATAATACAAACTGCTTCTAAGTTTCTTGACATCTATTTCACATCTTATTCAGCTGAAGTAATGATAAATAATTGTAACAGTTTTTTTAACTTATGTAAAATAAATATAGGTAACGAATAAACATATTTTTTTTAATTTTGTTATCATATATCACGCATTTTTTATTCTAAAACCTTTATTGCAATAACAACATAAAAAAGCAGCAATATTTAAAAAATATTATTATCGAAAACAAAAATAATAATATTTGCAAAAAACCGCACTGTGTTTTACGAGATTAGAACCTGAGGCAGTTTGAATTCCATACCAACGCTTAACGCTTTCTGCTATCTGCACTTGTTAAGTTACTATCGAATTTTAGCAATGCCATTAACTGGTCAAGTTCACGCGCATAGTGCGTGTGTGCTAGTATGTTTAAAGCGACGGAAATATATTGTTGTTTCGTGTAGCTCAAAACTGGGTTATCTGTGGTGTGTGTATCGTGTTGCTTACACATACAAATGTACGAGCTATACCGCGTGTTCACAGCAATACGACTCTTAGCGTGGTCATGCACTTTTGAGCGCTTACTGTACTTGTCTTTCTCAATAAATGTTCTAAAACACATAAGATGTCAACAAACAACAATGTATGTTTATTATGACATTTATAGTAGGTAGGTAGATAGGTAGAATACGCAATACGCTCCAAAACGGGGATCTTAGATGTAGGCAAAAAGGCTGCCAAGCTAAAATAGTATTGGGCAGGTCATGTCAGCCGCATACATCGTGACCGTTGGGCAACATTCTCCACAAGGTGGGTGCCTGAGGATGGACGGCGGCGCCGAGGCCGGCCCAGAAAGAGGTGGCGATACGACCTAGACGCGTACCGTAAGGGTTGGATGGAGGTGGCCCTGGAAATGGATGCATGGAAGTATTTGGGGCAGGTTTTGCTCAGCAGTGGGACAGTGTAGGTTAACATAAAAAAGAAGGTAGACTGAAGAGGTCTTGGAATAAGTGGCCAATGCTAGCAAAAACACTAATTCGAATCATCTTATAGGCACGCAGTTTTACGTTCGACGCACCAAAAATTAACTCCTTCCGTCCATACGGACATCCACGCAAAACTACCATTACTTATATCCCGCCATCTTCTTCTGGGTCAGCCGCGATGTTGCTTGCCATTTAGAAAGTTCCATGGTGTCGTGACTTTGCTCCATTAGTCGTTGGATATGCAGCAAATATATCACCCAGCCCCATTTACGAGTATTTCTAGCGCAGCTGCTTTATACATCAGTTTACTTGCTTGTGCAGCTTTAGAACGCTTTATGCGTGCAGTGTAACAATGCGCTGAGGATATTGTTGGGGCTGCCTCGGCTTTGCAGTGCATCGGGCATGTTTGCCGAAGCGCGAATAGATGACTTTCATGCCATCATGCGCCAACGGTGTGGATCGATGTTGCGGCGATTCAGGAGTAGACCTTTTTTTTTGGGTGGGAAATTATCAAATAACTTATCCCGCTCTGGGCGGAGCGGGAGAGCGTGTCAGACTCTTACTGACTAAAACCCACCCGTGTTCCTTCAGGCGATGTTGCCGGGGGCCACGATATCCCTTTCGGACTTCTTCGCAACCCCGTCAGTTCTGCTGACATCTCTTTGAGGCGCGCGTGGAACACAACGTGCTGTCGACTCGGGCTTGTCCCTTATCAGATGGCGAGCTACCCATTGATCACCGTCCGCAAGCCCGCGCCTACGGTGGCTGGGAATCGGCCTGTGACTCCCGACGCCCAGGGCGTCTCCTGCGGCGATTAGGGACGTGAAGTTCAGGGGTAGCCCTAAGAGTATTTTAGCTATACTGGCGGACAAGGTTGATGAACCATTTATCAGGCTCTGTGCCAGCAGACACGTGCGTGCACATGTTCATGTAGTCATCTAATGTATTAAGTTATTGAGTTTACAAACATAGGCTAAGTTCATACTAACACTATATGGATCTCTAGGTCTGAAATAAAAATAATAATTTGAATTTATGAGTGACAGCAGCTATTTTTATTATGAAACGGATTGCTACATTATTCACTTAGTTTACAAGTGTAACTCTCAGAATATTCCGATGCACACCTCTCAGTAGTGGACCTCTGCTGATTTGTCAAAAACCATGTTTGAGCCATGAGTGAGAATGAGTAGATTGCACACTTTCATGGTGTATACCTACTTATTTACCTACCGATAGCTCCGTTAAGTCCAAACATATTGATGGTAGTGTGTGGCGTTCTGTGGCATTCAGATATAAACCTACGTTTGTGGGAAAAGGCGTAAGTTCATGTGCCAATTTTGGTGTCAATTTTTTACACTCTTAACCTCATTTAGGAAAGCAAAAGAAAGAAACGTAAATAAATTAAAAACATATTTATTCTAATCAGAACTTTTAAAAATAAATTATTACTTTAAAAATAAACATACAGATTCAAATATTTAACCCCGTCGTAAAAAAATCCAGTCGCCGTAAAAGTTGTGCATTTGTCATAAAAGCTGTCCATTTATCATTTAAGTGTTTAACGGCCGTAGATTCGGACCAAGTAGTAGTATCCGAAGCCTCTAGCTGATGTCAGCCTGATGGTCGTTTGGTTAAAACCAACGCCTCCTGCCCTGAGGGTGGGCTGTCCCCACTGCGTGCCTCCCACCTCTACCGCCTCCAGGTATGTGATACGCACGTTGTTAGCTCCTCGGTAATTGATGTCCTGGTACTGTACTGCGTTCGGAATAGCGTTCTTAGAGTAGTAGGCACTGCAACAATATCAAGGCGATGTAAAATATTTGTGAGAGTCTTTATTTTTACTTATAACACGTCAAACACTCTCGATTCAAAGGGAATCATGACTAAAAGTGCGTTTCCATTGTAGCGGAAACGTGTAAGAATCACTCAAATACAGACGACACCAGAGACGCGATGTGAATCTTCTTATCTTGTCCCGCAAGCCCCCAATTAAATATTTTTATTTTTATTAAACTTCTAAGGGCTTAAGCATTAAACTCAGAACTCATATCAGTCAGAACATATTAATCTTTCGATCAAAAGATACAGTCTTAAAGAAGTCATCAGTTCATCGAATAGTAACTACCAGTTCCGTTCTTTTAAGAAGCCTAACTGGCTGATCTGTTACACACAATTTTGCAATGTTCTCGTGTCAAGTCGAGCGAAGAAGAAGACTTCGTTTTAATATAGGTACACACCTGTGAAGCAGTCTATCTCCGGGCCTGTAAGTTCCTTGGTACATGTTAGCCCTGGCGGCGGCATTTTTGACTGCAGCCGCGTCATTGCAGGCGACAAGTGCTGCGAGCACAGCGATGAGGATCAGGCAAGTCTTCATCTGAAATAACACATAGTTACCAATTTAATAACGACTCGAATGGCGCATAAAAATAATAACCAAAGCGTAAAGAACATTCATAAATATTGACAGAAAAACAAAAAAAAACATTGGGAAATAAATAAGTACTTACAATTTCAGTTTTTTAATTAGGTAGTCCCGTAACACAGTAGCTATCTCCTTAGAGTACAGTGTGAATATAAGTAACTACCTGCAGGGGATAGCATTTATAGTATTCAGTCACCAAATGATAAGATAATATTAAGTATTTACCAATGACTAATTTATTAAATTCACAACAAGCGATAAGTAGTGCCGCCGTTTCTTAAAAATAGCCCGTTATCTTAATACAATCGGCTTTGTTACAAAAGTTTTCTTAATTAGGAGAAACCTTAAAAAAAATTATGAAGGAAAAGACTTATCCCATTAAAAACATAAAAAATGTAAGTCAAAAGACCAAAAGCAGATCTCAAAAGGCAAAAGTTTTTGAGATCTGTTGTAAACCCAAGTCAGTTAATTTCTTCTGTACCTACATATTCATGAGAGAATTAATTCAACAACTTGGTCATAAATTGTTACCTAATTACTTAAGTAACAACATTTAATAGTGACTTTATCAATAATAAGGTACTCCCTGTCTTCTCCTAAAATTATTTGTCCGAATATCATTATCCATAACAAGTTTATTAAGTTCAGTAACCATAATGTTCAAAAAGTCGAAATTTTGTTTAACAAACTATTCTGTCCTAATATCGAGTACCATAACAATTGAATGTCCTAATTTTGCATGAAATAAAGTCAAATGTTCTAAGTTCATATAAAATTGTTAGTCCTAAAACTTTTGCAAAAATTAGATTTTAGTGACAGAAACGAATCGCTGTGAATCCGACTCCACGCAGTCTTGTCTGCCCTACCCCTAGAGTGTAATTCAAAATCGCGTAGGCGCGGAGGGGCCAGGCGGCCCGCGAGTTGAGGAGCAGGTGGTGAACGTTAAATCATCTGCGACGATAAATAAGCTCGCGTGGGGCCGCCGGAGCCCCACAGCGCCAGAGCCGTGACAGAAACTCGCAAACACGTCGCTTGCATGCTACATGTTGCATGCTGCATGCTTGCTTGCATGCTCGCTTGCATGCTGCATGCCATGGTGTATGCTTGTTTACATGCTTCTTACGGAGAAATAAAAAACACATGTTCACAATCAACTGTTTTATTGAGTATATAAAACAGTTGATTGTGATTGTGATAATACATGCAGCGCCGGAACCGAGACATCATTGCTTTTGCATCTTTAATTTTTTTCTTTCATTATTTAATGTTTATTAATATAAATTCATCCTAATAAATAAACATTAAATTATTTAAATTTAGGACTTACAACTTTTATTGAAAACGATTTTAAGTCTTTTGTATATTATGGATTGTCATATTTAATTTTATGACAAACAAATTTAGGACATTATAGTATTTAGGGATTTCAATTTTATGGCATGTTATATTATGTGACATTAAGTTCGGGCAAATCATCATTCGGACAAATGATGATTAGGACTAAAAATATTATGGCACTTTAGATTATGGATAAAAAAGTTAGGGAACACAATAGAGAACCCAATGATAGACATCTTTATTTCTTTAATTAATAAATAGAAAGACTTGGCCATCGCACGGCAACATAATCTCATAAGAATAATGTACTTATTTATTAAGCGCTCAGAGTGCCAATATTAGGTAGATTTTGCTGGATGTAGATTTTGTGGAGAATCCTCATGGATATTCTTTAACTAAAAAGTATGGAGGGATGTTGAACTTCTGCCGAGAATCGAACTAATTGCTGCTGGTAGCAATGTTCCTCACATTATGCGGACTAAGCGTGGGATGTACTCGCACATTTTCCACGCCACTGACAAGTATCCAGCCCGTCATTATGCCAGCGGGCCCCAACATTATGTATTGGCCTGTCCTGTGACTGCACATTCTTAAAATGCCTGGATGGTCATCATGTCAGCGCCGGCTATCACTGAAAATCAGCGCTGGGGCTCTGTCTCGCATGGGGTCGCAGTAGTTATGCTGAGCGATGGCCGTTTTGCGTGGATGTGACGCATATTTTCCCCCAATTTGTTATTTACGTGTTTTTTTTTATTTTTCTTTGCGTCATGTTTACCGCAAATATTGTATTTTCTTTCTTTCACGTCACCATCTTAGGCTTAAGTCTGATCGAGTAGTAAACTGCCCCAAGTTCGCCGCCACACGAGGCTCACACCCAGTTCCACAGAGACAAACATTAATGCCCCATTACGTAATGGATCATTAACGCTAATGATTTCATCAAGGAACCAGTAAAATCGAGTCTAATGTTGCTTTCTGCAACAAGTTAATGGAAAATTAGTATTTAATGAAAGCTTTAAAAGTTAAAGTTCGTTTCTGCAACTGGCTGTTAGCGTAGTAAGCACTGGAAACATTTCAAGATGATTAGTTTTAAACAACACTGATGTTACCTAGGCTAAGTTTTTGGTAAATAAAATGATTACTTACTTACTTACTAGTTTTGATTTTTGTAACGCTCATTCCTTTTACATCGTTTTTTCGAACCTTCTCGATAACCACGTTAAGACTCATGAGCATGACTAAAGGGAAGCGCCGCTCAAAACAGCTCTAACGATTTCGATGAAAGTTGCAATATAGGGGTTTACCGCCCCGGGGCGAGAAATCAATCTAGCTAGGTCTCATATCCGGGAAAATTCGTTTTCTCCGTATTTTCACCCGAGCAGAGCTCGGTCGCCCAAAGTTTAGAACAAGATTTTGAATAATGACATGAGAATAATGACATGGCAGCATGGAATTAGTACTATACATGGATTAGTATGAATTTTCCTATACCTACTATTAAATGAGCATTCTCTATTTTCACCAGAGCACAGCTCGGTCGCCCAGGTACTGTTGTATAATTTAGTATACTTATATACCTACTGACAGCTCCGTTAAAGTCCAATCATATTATTTTAAACTGAGTATAATAAACAAATCAGTAGCAGACTGATGGAGTCTGCATTAGTGCCCGGTAGATGGCAATAGGCTCGCCCCCTGTTACATGGGACTTAAACATAATTGGCAAAATGTGGCTATGCATAGGTATAGCTCTTCATAACCCTTTGGGGAATAAAGGCGTGGTGTTGTATTAACAAATAAATAAAATGTGCGGGAGAAATTACTATCCCATAAATTTTTGTACCTCATTTTGGCATGAAGCCAATGTCAATTGGTTAGGTAAATGCTGAGGCCGCATCTGCGTATATCGTGACGAAGCTTCACACAGTGATACGATACACGTAGATGTGACCCACCATTATCGGTTATTGTCGCGATAGTTCGGGCTGCGTAACACTTATCGCCCGGGTGGCGGTACATAATAAGTGTGGCGCGTGGCCGGACTAGCGTTGGTCATTTCGACTGTTGTTTCCGGACTGCGGAGACGCTCTGCCGAAATAATAGAGAACCATCTTGAATTATTGCACAATAATTAGTTAAAACTATGAAGCCTCTAAGGTGACCACTGCATTAGGACGATAATTTTTTAGCGAGAAAAACATACGAAGCTTCGGCACGCAATGCTTTGGCACGATAGTCGCAGATGAGGCCCCAGCATAATAGTTAATTGTTTGTATGTACAGTACCGACCAAAAGTCCATGAGCAATCTCACAAAGCAATAGACTGACGCTTCGGTTTGACTTACGACCTTCTTCTATAAGTTGTTACAATACTGTAGACACGCACATTACACACACACACTCACTTTGTCTGCAACCAATGACTAGTTCAATAATCATCATTCGTTTTTAGTTTCATTCGTCTTGTTCACATAAATATTAAAGTTTAGCAGGTAGACCACAAAAAACTAAGTAAATTATTTCGATTTCTGTGGGGTAGATGCAGTTTGTTACGAGTATTTAATTAATAGAACTTTGTTGGTTCGTGGATAATATTGGTGACGAGTATTTAGCGCAGTGTTGTGGTTATTATTATAAAAAAGCAGGCATAAAATATATTGAAGAGATCAGATCAGATCAGAGAATATTATTGCGCTGCGTAAAAGTGAAGTGAATATCTAATGAAACCGGACTAAGTGTGAGTGTTATCATTTATATATTTCATATTTTACTAAACATAAATCTTAATCAAGGGTATTGTTGATAGAACAGAGGTATTGTTGAGACAGAAGATGCCTTTAAAGTTTTAAATTCATTGTGAGGTTTAATTCGATTAGTGAATAATAAATAATAAGGTATTATGTGTAATAAAAACAATGTTTTTCTTTGTTCTAGAGAAATACTGTGAGGGTTAAGAGATATGAGGAAGGGGCTTATTATCGAGTAGCAGCGACGTCAAATGGTGAATGAAACAAATGGTTTCATACCAACGAGATATTTTGCTGAATTATTAAAAACACGTCATTATGAACCGTTCGCCGTGCACTCTGAAGGCTTGCATCACTGAAGACCAGCTAGAAAACCGTTTTTGACCTTAAAATATTGACTGTACCAACTTAATAAACAACAGATTCGTTATTGCATGAATTTATGGTAACGAATTTTTTAAGCACGTTTCAATAGGGTGTTTGTCGTATTTCTTGCAGATATACCGAAATTGTTTAATATTATTTTAGTAATAGTATTATTTTAGGATTAAAATTTGAGGTTTAGTTTCAATCTTCTTTTCGTAAAGAAAATGAATACTTAAGCTTTAACCTCAATAACAACCAATATTGACTAAAGTCAAATAAAATGTAAAATAATTAATACAAATAAAATATAAACAAACTGCCCATATTTAACCTTAAAATTACCTATTCTGTAAGTAGTTTTTTACATTTTAAGTAGTCTAATATTCTTATTTATTACTTAATTACTTCGACCATGATCAAAGCTTAATATTTATGGTGAAAAAATCCATTAAAAATTTAAAATATTTCATAATTTAAATATGTCAAAATAATACAAACTGCTTCTAAGTTTCTTGACATCTATTTCACATCTTATTCAGCTGAAGTAATGATAAATAATTGTAGCAGTTTTTTAACTTATGTAAAATAAATATAACGAATAATCATATTTTTTTTAATTTTGTTATCATTTATCACGCATTTTTTATTCTAAAACCTTTATTGCAATAACAACATAAAAAAGCAGCAATATTTAAAAAATATTATTATCGAAAACAAAAATAATAATATTTGCAAAAAACCGCACTGTGTTTTACGAGATTAGAACCTGAGGCAATTTGAATTCCATACCAACGCTTAACGCTTTCTGCTATCTGCACTTGTTAAGTTACTATCGAATTTTAGCAATGCCATTAACTGGTCAAGTTCACGCGCATAGTGCGTGTGTGCTAGCATGTTTAAAGCGACGGAAATATATTGTTGTTTCGTGTAGTGCAAAACTGCGTTATCTGTGGTGTGTGTATCGTGTTGCTTACACATACAAATGTACGAGCTATACCGCGTGTTCACAGCAATACGACTCTTAGCGTGCTCATGCACTTTTGAGCGCTTACTGTACCTAGCAGATGAATGGTCATATAGAAGCTCGCGGTATTATGGATGGTAGCGTGTGGTGTTCTGTGGCATTCAGATACAGAACTACGTTTGTGAGAAAAGGTGAAAGTTCATTTGCCAATTTAGGGATCAACTTTTCACACTCTTAACCTCATTTAGGAAAAGCAAAAGAAAGAAACGTAAATAAATTAAAAACAAATTTATTCTAATCAGAACTTTTAAAAATAAATTGATACTTTAAAAATAAAATCCAGATTCAAATATTTAACCCCGTCGTAAAAAAATCCAGCTGCCGTAAAAGTTGTCCATTTGTCATAAAAGTTGTCCATTTATCATATAAGTGTTTAACGGCCGTAGATTCGGACCAAGTAGTAGTATCCGAAGCCTCTAGCTGATGTCAGCCTGATGGTCGCTCGGTTATTGCCAACGCCTCCTGCCCTGAGTGAGGGCTGTCCCCACTGCGAGCCTCCCACCTCTACCGCCTCCAGGTATGTGATACGAACGTTGTTGGCTCCTCGGTAATTGATGTCCTGGTACTGTACTGCGTTCGGAATAGCGTTCTTAGAGTAGTAGGCACTGAAACAATATCAAGGCGATGTAAAATATTTGTGAGAGTCTTTATTTTTACTTATAACACGTCAAACACTGTCGATTCGTGAGTAAAAGTACGTTTTCATTGTAGCGGAGACATGTAGGAATCGCCCAAATACAGACGAGACGAGAGACGTGATGTGGATTTTATCGTGTACCTAATAGGTCGATTCTTGCACGTGTCTACTCCCCTCGTCTTTGTATCTCTTCGCAAAAATTACGTGTTTAACCAAAGATCCCACAAGCCCCCAATTGAATATTTTTATTTAATTTCTTAGGGCTTAAGCACTGAACTACCAATATCAGTCAGAAAATATAGGGGGTTGGTGTGGCGAACCAACTGATTATCTATGGTTCTCACTGTTAGATATAACCTGACAACACTAGTTGGTCTAGTGCAGTTAGTCTATGGTTCAATTGAAGACTAGAGAATTTTAATCTTTCGATCACAAGATACAGTCATAATGAAGTCATCAGTTCATCGAATAGTAAGTTACCAGTTCTGTTCTTTTAAGAAGACTAACTGGCTGATCTGCTACACACAGTATTGCAATATTCTCGTGTCATGTCGAGCGAAGAAGAAGACTTAGTTTTAATATAGGTACACACCTGTGAAGCAGTCTATCTCCGGGCCTGTAAGTTCCTTGGTACATGTTAGCCCTGGCGGCGGCATTTTTTACTGCAGCCGCGTCATTGCAGGCAACAAGTGCTGCGATCACAGCGATGAGGATCAGGCAAGTCTTCATCTGAAATAACACATAGTTACCAATTTAATGACGGCTCGAATGGCGCAAAAAAAATCTCCGGTTCGTAAAGAACATTCGTAAATAACACAGTATAATATAATATTGATAGAGAAGCAAAAAAACATTGGAAAATAAATAAGTACTTACATTTTCAGTTTTTTTGTTAGGTAGTCCCGTTACACAGTAGCTATCTCCTTAGAGTACAATGTGAATATAAGTAACTACCTGCAGGGGACAGCATTTATAGTGTTTGGACACCAAATGATAAGACAATATTAAGTGTTTATCAATGTCTAATTCATTAGATTCACAACAAGCGATAAATAGTGACGCCGTTTTACAAAAATAGCTCGTTATCTTAATACAATCGGTTTTGTTACAAAAGTTTTGTTAATGAGGAGATTTCTTAAGGAAAATGATAACAGAAAAACTTTCGTGGGGATCCTTCATGGATGCTCTTCTTCTGCCAAGTGTCGACAAACTGCTGCTGGTAGAAGTTCCTCACATCATGCGGACTAAGCGTGGAATTTACTAGCACATGTTCCACGCCGCTAACAAGTATGTATAATATACCCATCATTAGCCAGCGGGTCTCATCATCATGTTCTGCAACAGCACGTCCTTTAAGGGTGCACGCCACCGTCTTGAGCCTAAGTCTAAATAAATAGAGTAGAATAGTCAAAAATAAATAGAGCTCCCTACTCACTCCTGTTTAGACATAATAAAAAAATATAAAGCTTTCTCCTTAATTTTACTACCTAGTACATGTATAACTGATTCAGTCTCACGTCCTGGTCTGTGTGGCGTTCATAGGAGGCCCACACCCAGTTGCACAGAGACAAACATTAAGGTTGAACTAGTCGCGGGCTCGAACTCATTGGTGGGCTTGGTCAAAAAGCATGCTATCTCACCTGGCATCGTGTCTGACAGAGATAGTATCAGTGATGAGCAGCTAGACGCTGGTCTACGTGCACAAACTCTAGTTCGCACGCACACAAACACCGTTCAGAACGATTTTAGTAAAACAAGCGCGTAAAAAATTACGAAAAGTCCTTTGGAAAGTGGAGTTTTATGAAAAAAATACTGCATAAATACATTACGAATAAAGTTTATTATAATCTTCGACAATTGAGCTTTGTCGGAACGAGCTTTGTTTTGGAGATTTTATACTTCTTTTATTACTTATTTACTCCCAAAGTTGCGTTAAAATTAGCAGGAAAAACGAATCTTTGTTGGCTCATAACTTTTTAATTGCTTTTTTTCTACTATTCTGCTTCTGCACAGACAAAATTAATAATAAGACAAAACGATTTCATGTTTTACTTTGGATGTGCAATGTGTAACAGTGGAGTAAAACCCCCCGAAAGTTGTATGGAAAAAGTATCGGCTAGTTGCGCCTTAATGCTATTACGTGCTGGATCATTAACGTTAATGATTTCATTAATTTCATCAAGAAACCATTAAAATCGAGTCTAATGTTACTTACTGCAACAAGTCAATGGAAGATTAGTATTTAATGAAAGCTTTAAAAGTTAAAGTTTGTTTCTGCAACTGGCTGTTAGCGTAGTAAGCACTGGAAAAATTTCAAGATGAGTTTTGATTTTTGTAACGATCATTCCTTTACATCGTTTTTTCGAACCTTCTCGATAACCACGTTAAGACTCATGAGCATGACTAAAGGGAAAGGCGCCGCTCAAAACAGCTCCAACGATTTCGATGAAAGTTGCAACATAGGGGTTTACGGGGGCGAGAAATCGATCTAGCTAGGTCTCATATCCGGGAAAATTCGTTTTCTCCGTATTTTCACCCGAGCAGAGCACGGTGGCTCAAAGTTTAGAACAAGATATTGAATAATGAGATGAGAATAATGACATGGCAGCATGGAATTAGTAGGTACTATACATGGATTAGTATGAATTTTCCTATGCCTACTATTAAATGAGCATTCTCTATTTTCACCAGAGCACAGCTCGGTCGCCCAGGTACTGTTGTATAATTTAGTATACTTATATACCTACCGACAGCTCCGTTAAAGTCCAATCATATTATTTTAAACTGAGTATAATAAACAAATCAGTAGCAGACTGATGGAGTCTGCATTAGTGCCCGGTAGATGGCAATAGGCTCGCCCCCTGTTACATGGGACTTAAACATAATTGGCAAAATGTGGCTATGCATAGGTATAGCTCTTCATAACCCTTTGGGGAATAAAGGCGTGGTGTTGTATTAACAAATAAATAAAATGTGCGGGAGAAATTACTATCCTATAAATTTTTGTACCTCATTTTGGCATGAAGCCAATATCAATTGGTTAGGTTAATGCTGAGGCCGCATCTGCGTATATCGTGACGAAGCTTCACACAGTGATACGATACACGTAGATGTGACCCACCATTATCAGTTATTGTCGCGATAGTTCGGGCTGCGTAACACTTCTCGCCCGGGTGGCGATACATAATAAGTGTGGCGCGTGGCCGGACTAGCGTTGGTCATTTCGACTGTTGTTTCCGGACTGCGGAGACGCTCTGCCGAAATAACAGAGAACCATCTTGAATTATTGCACAATAATTCGTTAAAATTATGAAGCCTCTAAGGTGACCACCGCATTAGGACGATAACTTTTTAGCGAGAAAAACATACGAAGCTTCGGCACGCAATGCTTTGTCACGATAGTCGCAGATGAGGCCCCAGCATAATAGTTAATTGTTTGTATGTACCTAGCAGATGAATGATCATATAGAAGCTCACGGTATTATGGTCGGTAGCGTGTGGTGTTCTGTGGCATTCAGATACAGAACTACGTTTGTGAGAAAAGGTGAAAGTTCATTTGCCAATTTAGGGATCAACTTTTCACACTCTTAACCTCATTTAGGAAAAGCAAAAGAAAGAAACGTAAATAAATTAAAAACATATTTATTCTAATCAGAACTTTTAAAAATAAATTGATACTTTAAAAATAAAATCCAGATTCAAATATTTAACCCCGTCGTAAAAAAATCCAGCTGCCGTAAAAGTTGTCCATTTGTCATAAAAGTTGTCCATTTATCATTTAAGTGTTTAACGGCCGTAGATTCGGACCAAGTAGTAGTATCCGAAGCCTCTAGCTGATGTCAGCCTGATGGTCGCTCGGTTATTGCCAACGCCTCCTGCCCTGAGTGAGGGCTGTCCCCACTGCGTGCCTCCCACCTCTACCGCCTCCAGGTATGTGATACGAACGTTGTTGGCTCCTCGGTAATTGATGTCCTGGTACTGTACTGCGTTCGGAATAGCGTTCTTAGAGTAGTAGGCACTGAAAAAATATCAAGGGGATGTAAAATATTTGTGAGATTCTTTACTTTTACTTATAACAAGTCAAACACTCTCGATTCATGAGTAAAAGTACGTTTTCATTGTAGTGGAGACATGTAGGAATCGCCCAAATACAGAAGAGACGAGAGACGTGATGTGGATTTTATCGTGTAATTGGTCGATTCTTGCACGTGTCTACTCCCCTCGTCTTCGTATCTTATGGCAAAAATTACGTGTTTAATCAAAGATCCCACAAGCCCCTAATTGAATATTTTATTTTATTTCTAAGGGCTTAAGCACTGAACTACCAATATCAGTCAGAAAATAAAAGGGGGGTGGTGTGGCGAACCAACTAATTATCTATGGTTCCCACTGTTAGATATAACCTGACAACACTAGTTGGTCTAGGGCAGTTAATCTATGGTTCAATTGAAGACTAGAGAATATTAATTTTTCGATCACAAAATACAGTCATAATGAAGTCATCAGGTCATCGAATAGTAAGTTACCAGTTCCGTTCTTTTAAGAAGACTAAATGACTGATCTGCTACACACAGTATTGCAATATTCTCGTGTCATGTCGAGCGAAGAAGAAGACTTAATTTTAACATAGGTACACACCTGTGAAGCAGTCTATCTCCGGGCCTGTAAGTTCCTTGGTACATGTTAGCCCTGGTGGCGGCATTTTTGACTGCAGCCGCGTCATTGCAAGCAACAAGTGCTGCGAGCACAGCGATGAGGATCAGGCAAGTCTTCATCTGAAATAACACATAGTTACCAATTTAATGACGGCTCGAATGGCGCAAAAAAAATCTCCGGTTGGTAAAGAACATTCGTAAATAACACAGTATAATATAATATTGATAGAGAAGCAAAAAAACATTAGAAAATAAATAAGTACTTACATTTTCAGTTTTTTTGTTAGGTAGTCCCGTTACACAGTAGCTATCTCCTTAGAGTACAGTGTGAATATAAGTAACTACCTGCAGGGGGCAGCATTTATAGTGTTCGGACACCAAATGATAAGACAATATTAAGTGTTTATCAATGTCTAATTCATTAGATTCACAACAAGCGATAAATAGTGACGCCGTTTTACAAAAATAGCTCGTTATCTTAATACAATCGGTTTTGTTACAAAAGTTTTGTTAATGAGGCGATATCTTAAGGAAAATGATAACAGAAAAACTTTCTGGGGATCCTCCATGGATGCTTTTCTTCTGCCAAATTTCGACAAACTGCTGCTGGGAGAAATGTTCCTCACATCATGCGGACTAAGCGTGGAATTTACTAGCACATGTTCCACGCCGCTGACAAGTATAATATACCCGTCATTAGCCAGCGGGTCTCATCATCATGCCTTCATTTGTCCTGCGACCGCATATTCTTTAAGGGTGTACGCCACCGTCTTGGGCCTAAGTCTCATCAATGTTGCCATTTTAAATATTATATTTATATAAACATTTAGGACTTAGTATTGTATTTATTTTATTTTTGACTTCTTATTTCACTACCTATGTGCTGCACCGGTTGACGTCATCACGTCAACGCCGGCTGTCGCTGAAAACCAGCGCTGGGACTCTGTCTCGCATGGGGTCGCAGCATTATGCTGAGCGATGGCCGTTTTGCGTGGATATGACGCATATCTTCGCCCAAATTGTTATTTTCAATGTTTTTTTTTTCTTTCTTTGCGTCATGTTTACCGCAAAAAAAACCTATTTTTTTCTTTACCAAGTGGTGAACTACAGCAAATTCGCCGCCGCAAATGTGTGAAACAAATTATGAGCAGACTACATTCAAGACTGCCTACTTCTCTGGTAATACAGGGTGTGATGTTACGATATGGTTCAATTTATCGACGCAAAACTCTACTTACACTGATTCCAACATTCTCGATTTCATTTAACATGATGGACGGGTTATTAAGTTTTGAAATATCAGAATAAAGTCCTGAGAGTAGTTTGTTTAGAATCGATTTCAGAAACTTGTGTCGGCTCGATCAGAGTAAGGTCTAATATGACGGAGCGCGCCCTTCGAGAATGTACGGTCGTGGGTCAGGTGAAGAGAAGGACTTGTAGCGAAATAATAACAGCTGCATCGGTCGATCGAAGGTTAAGCTACGCTTGCCACAATCGGCTTGTGGATGGGTGACCATCCATTACGTATCGAAACCCCTCCGTCCCTCGGAAATCACGTTAAGCCGTGGTCCCGACTGTCATTCGTAGATCTTTGACAGTCGTTACGGGTAGTCAGAAGTTCAAAAATCTGACAATCAGTCTTACTTCAGGAAAGAACTTATCTCAGGATAGAACTCATGAAGTCAGTTTTAATAGAGCAGGGTATCGTAATGATTTTTAGTGATTAACTCAACGTGGCATTCAATTTTCGACCCTCTTTTTCTTCATTTTGAAATTAAACAAGAAGTTACGTACACCATAAATATGTAACATTACTCGTATTATTTATTTCAATTGTAATTTTCACCTTATAATTCTTTTTTATATATCTCCCAACTAAAATTTTAAATCTTCATCGTAAAATAAATCCATACGTCGCCGTAATAGTTGTCCATGAATCTTTTATTATATTTATTGAACCCAGATTTCGACAAGGTAGTAGAATCCTTAAGACCAAGTTGTTTTCAGCATGATGGTCACGTTGTTACTGCCAACGCCTCCTTCTGTGATCGTGGGAGTTGCCCACTGTGTGGGACCCATCTCAGTCACATGGATGACGGAGTATTTGATCTCTTTGCTCGCCGTGTACCAAATCCACAGATACTGCATTATGCCCGTTTTAGGAGCCCGGTAGTGGTAGTCCCTGAAGTGATTGAATAAGTTTTTGTTTTTAACCCTTTAAAGCCAGAAAAAAAGTGTGCGTTCGGGGAAGCCCCGTCAGGAACGGAGTTCTTTCTCACGTATGATATAAAATAAAAATAAAATTTGAAAATTTTTAGAGCTGCCATTTTGGATTTTCATTTTGACCAAATTCACACTTTCTCTCTCTCTCTCTTTCTCTCCGGCATGCAGTGTTTTTATCCCACGACACTGTAATCAGTAATCACTTTATTCTTTTCTTTTGTTTTTTCTGCCGGCGTTCTCTCTCTCTTTCTTTCTCTTTGAATTAGAAGAAGACAGTCGCAAGTATTAACACTTTTTAGCGTGACGATTTTTGAAAGTTTACAACCCGCGTTAAAGAACTTCGTATTATTTGTCGCAGTAAGATGGTTATAGCCGTGATATAATTATGTCCCTAAGGATATATCTATAAACCATAATATAGTTATATGAAGGCGGTTCATAACTGTCTTACTAGGAATATAACTATGATACGAGCACGGTGTAGTAATATAACTATCAGGGCACTCGGACCAAATAGGTTGGGTTAGGTTAGAACTGCGAACGCGCGAGTCGAGCGATCGCCACGTCAAAATTGGTCGCAGTATCAAAATTAGAGCACTCCGACAGTTATGAACAGGTTTTATATTCACTAGGGATCAAAGTCAAAGTCAAAGTCAAATCATTTATTTCAAATAGGCCCATGTATGGCACTTTTGAACGTCGAAATTTACAAAATATTAAAAATGATATTGAATGATATAACTATATCACGGCTTCAACCATCTTACTGCGACATTACCATTTGAATCTTCTGTAGTAAGTATATGCAAAATAATCAGATGAAACGGCTCTATTCAATGTAAGCTCTTTGTGAAGGAGCTCGCGCGGGGAATTACTATCTCTATACTTATTTCTGCCGTTTTATTTTCGCCAAGCAACGTTGCTTTACTCCGGTTAAAAAGGTATAGGTGGTGGGATTACAAACTCAAACTTAAACCCAAAGCATTAATTTCAATTAAACCAATTACAGGCACTTTTTAACTGTCAAAGAATCGGTCAGTTAGAAAGTTGAAGCTAGCTAGCTGCCCATTCCACAAAGTAGATCTCTATGGAGAAAAATGGGGAGGAAACTCCAAGGACACTCTTTTAAATATAGATATTACAAAATCCTCGGTACATTATTCTTGTTGCTTCTATCTATATGTAAACACAATGACATGATACATTACAGTTATATCTCTGGGACGACATCGCATCGATGCCACAATTGCATAGATGACGGTTACCCCTTATATTTCTGGCAAGACGTCGAATCTTATGCCATCTAAAAAAAAATACAAAAAAAACGGCCAAGAGCGTGTCGGACCACGCACAATGCCTTGGTTCCGTAGTTGAGATTGAATTTATCCCAAGAACAAAGTCAACATTGTAGTTGAAAGGTATGTTCTCCCATACGTCAATAATACGTCACAGTCAATTCTTCATCTGCAAAAGTTGTATGTTTGTAATCGCAAAAATATATATTACTTTATGTGATAAAACTACAAATTAACGATTTTCGGACTTTTTCCTTTACTTCTGCTGTGAGACCTTGCTTCTTGCCAAATTTCATGATTCTAGGTCAATGGGAAGTACCCTCTATAATTTCTCTCCTCTATGGTTTTGATTTATTTGCGAGTATCAAAATATGTCGCATAAACTTAGAAGCTTGATTTTTTTAGATCTCCAAGGAACCGTAGGCCTACGTATTTGGTATTAATTTCAACTTGATACTTTCACGCGTTCCTAAAAAAGGGCTTGACAGACTGACATACAGACAGGCGGACAGACGGACAATGAAGTGATCCTATAAGAGTTCTGTTTTTCCTTTTGTGGTACGGAACCCTAGAAAATTGAATCAATCTCAGCAATAATATTTGCGCCACTGGACCAAAGAGGTAGCAGTATCAGATTAACAAGACGCAATAATAAACATTACAAGTTAATTGTTTCTTCTAGTGCAGTGGTCGCTATGTCTCATATCTGGGAAAATTATTTTTCTCCGTATTTTCGCGCGAGCAGAGCTCGGTCGCCCAAAGTTTAGAACAACATAATGAATAATGACATTAGAATAATAACATGGCAGGATGGAATTAGTAAGTACCTACTATCATGGCAGCATAGAATAAGTAGGTACTATACATTGATTAGTATGAACTTTCCCATTCTATTAAATGAGCATTCTCTATTTTCACGAGAACAAAGCTCGATCGCCCAGGTACTCAGTAATAATGACATCAATATTACTGTCATTCCTTCCAATATTGACGTAATAATAATAAAATATTTAGATCACGTCATCATTCCAACCACCACACTGTCAGTAGTAATGACATTACTTAAAATGTAATGTCATTATTATTTATAGTGTCTGATCCGCTATATTTTTCACACTCCAAACCTCATTTAGGAAAAGAAAGAAACACAAATAAATTTAAAAATAGTTTATTCTAATCAGATTTTTTAAAATATTTTAATACTTTTTGGAATAAAACCCCAGATGCAAATATATCACTCCGTCGTAAAGAAACAATCCCCCTTAAAAAAATTCCATTCATCGTAAAAGTTATCCATTTATCTAAATGCTTATCGACCCCAGATTTCGACCATGTAGTAGTATCCGTAGCCCCTGGAGGATGTCAGCCTGATGGTCGCGTTGTTCCAGCCAACGCCTCCAGCCCTGAGGGTGGGCATTCCCCACTGGGTACCTCCAACCTCTGTGGCCGCAATGTATGAGATACGAACGTTGTTGGCTCCTCTGTAAGTGATGTCCTGGTACTGTACCGCGTTCGGAATAGGTGATTTGTAGTAATAGTTCCTGAAAACAACAAAGATTTTTAATTTTTGTTTTTGTTAGACCAAAGTTCCTCGACTTGTGACCTCGTAACTAGATGAACCCTAAGGTCCCTGGTCGAGTTAAAATCTTGACGGGCAAACTCGAAACATAGAAGAGAGTAAAAAAGATAACAATTTTTTTTTAATGAATATCAAGGACTGCCTCTTTGGTCTTCGAGTTCGATTCGGTCAGGCAAAGTGTTATTGGGTGAAAATCTCAATAACACTTTGCCTATCAAGAATTTCTCATTGGCAGTCCGGAGTCTGGATTTGTGCCCGGTTGATGGCAATATGCTCGCCCCTATTACATGGATACTTAAACATAACTGGCGAAATGTGGGTGTACTCGTACTATAGGTACACTTCTGCCTTACCCTTCGGGAAACAAGGAAAAAATTACAATAAATTCAAATTAAGAAGTTGGAAAATCCATTGAACTTATCGGCTCTTCTGATTATTAAAATCGACTAAATGATACGGCATTAATATAACGATGATACACGATAAGTCCGAAAGACATGTAGCGATAGGTATTCTGTCCTATCGCATCAGTCAATAAACCCGCTAAGTCACCAGATGCGTATCTACATCATAATAATTACTTACATATTACAATAATATGACTCATTAGTCAAATTGAACCAGGAATACACAATAACAATTATGTAACTTGCACAAAAGTAAAGTATGCAAGACTCTGCGTACCTTGCATGCCATTGTGACATAGTCATTTTTCCACTATTCAGAAGGCCGATTCCCGTAAATCCTTTAAAATCCAGTCGCAATTTTTTTTTTAATTTGAATAAATTAGAGTTATTTTTGATAGATTGAAACTACGACTTGAATGTGAACGTTCTTAAAAATACGGAAATTTCCCCTCAGAAGTTAGGACATGTATGCTAGCTACTCGCATACTTTTGTGCAAGTTACTGGCGTGTGAATTCCTGGCTTTATTATCAATTTTAATTTAACATAGGAAAGTAACTGAAAGACGAAAGTAAGGTACTTGACTCGAGTGGTTGTTGAACTTGTTAATAAAAATAAAAATGAGTAAGCAGATAATATTTGTCCTACTTTTCTATATTATCTATTGATAATAACAAAGCTATCAAATCGAAGAGCTGTCAGTGTCAAATTCCACAACAATTTTGACACTGACAACTCTTGAACGCGGTTTAGATGTGCTGATCGCGTTTAGTTTAATTTGTGAAATTCGTCCAGAGCGCGACAAATCGCGTTGATCGCTAAACAAATTCAAAACATACTTGTGTTGTTTTAAATAGCGTTAAATGCATTTAGTGATTAGTTGTGGAAGCGGACCTTTGTTTAATTGGTTAGGTACGAACCTGTGAAGTAAATAATCTCCTGGCCTGATAGCTCCCTGGTACATATTGGCCCTGAGGGTGCCATTTTGGATTGCAGCCGCGTCATTGCAGGCGACAAGTGCTGCGAGCACAGCGATAAGGATCAGGCACTTCATCTGAAATGAAACATTATTACTAAATTAATGATGGAGAAGAAATTTGATACCTTTTCACTGTTAGTCTACATCATGCTATACAGGGTGTGGCGTAAATAATGGATAACCCTGAAACTGTCGATTGGCCAAATTATCATCTATCATTAACCCCACTTTATTAGATTTATTTATTCATTAGATTGAGTTAAGTTACGACAATACTGTAGAAAGACTTTGAAGAAATACGCAACGCTTTAAAAGCGATTGCCACTTGTCTAGAGGCCTTCTTATCTAGCTTTCAAAAATATTATTGACGTGCAAAAAAAAGTGTTTGAATAAACCTACTTACAAAAATAACATCATTTAACAAATGGCGGTCTTAATATTTGTATTTACTCCACTGTGTTTCAAAATGTAGGTATTAATTTAAATTATCCTTCATAATAAGCAACACAAATTTTTATAAACAATAGTTGTCAAGCATAACATACAACAGCATGTATCAGAAAGGTATAGTCCAATACATTTGGGTCGAGTCATTTGGGTCAATTTTTTTTTGCGATTATTATTTTTGTCCCATTGAGAAAGTTGTTCAGTTTGATGGAATGACGTTTTTGATACACACGGTATTTTTATCCATTGAGAAAGCTAAGAAAAACAATACAAAATGGTAGGTGTACTTACATTTTCTGTTCTTTAGCAAACCACAGTAGCTATCTCCTTAGAGTATTGTGTGACAATAAGTTAACTTCAAAAGGAGATAGCATATATAGTTCATAGATACATACCGATAAGATAATACTATCTCTGACTCATGAACAACAAGTGGTCGTGTCGCGGTTTCATAGAAATCTTTATCTCAATAGTATCAATATCTTTGTTGATTAGAGGAAAACTTATTATGAGGAAAATAATTATACTTGCAAATAAATTTTCAGTCACTTCAACATTAATATTTGCGCGTTACAGAGATAACAAAATAAAACAAAAGTTATTTATTCAAACTAGGCTGAGAATCAGCGCTCTTTGAACGTCAAAATTACAAAAGACAGTCCCCTAAAACGCCCACCCTTAGAAGCGGGACATACAAAAATGGCGAAAGGCGCGGGCGTAGCGACGGTATGGCGCGGGCGTTGCGCCGCCCGTTTCATATTTCATACAAAATGTATAGGAACGACGTGGCACAGAATATACACACAACGCCCGCGCCGTACCGTCGCCTCGCCTCTTGTGTATCCTTTCAAATAAAAAAATAATTTACCAAATCGGTTTATAAATAAATAATAAGTAACAAGTATTTTAAAAAAAACATCGTATTGAAAACCTGCTCCTGTTTTGAAGTTCGTTCAAAATAGGTTTTGTTTGGTTGGGGTCCGAAGTGCCCGTAGTAAGTAATTATTTGTTCGACGAAATGCTCACTAGATCCGAATTTCATCTACCGAAATGTTTTTTTTTCTTTTGTCCAAAATGCCCGTAGTACCTACCTTCTATTTGTACGACGGGTTACGCACTAGATTCGATTTCCATCAGTTCGAATTTTAAAAAATTATGACGTTTCATGCTGCCACTTCTCGAATCCATATCGATGTATTGCGCAAGCGCTCTCAGGCTCAAGTGGAAATGACCAAACTGTTCGAATGCAAGAGGACAAGAGGCAAGTCCTTTCGTTGTTTTTTAAACCTAGGCTAATCCTTCCATTTTTTCTCAAAACTTCCTTGGTACCTAACAAAAAATGCCTACACGAGTGGCCCCGTTATCACCTTGTTAGTTGGTTTATTATGACGCGGCACGAGTTATTTTCATAATACAGTGTGATCCGTTGAGATAGCTCAGTATGGATGAATCTAAAATTAATAGAGGTAAAATTTGTTGTAAGGAACCATATAAGTATATGGTAATTAACTCAAAGGCAACTTTTTTCACATTATTTTCAGTTTACGATTCTCCACAAAAACCTTTTATAGTAAGCTAATCTGGCATTTATTTTCAAAAACGTACCTTAAAACTCCTATTTGCTCATAATTCGTTGACCCCGGCGAATAAAACCGTAATCGTAAAAACCAAATTTTACAGGAAAAATAATAAAAGTTTTTTGAGAATTTCTTAATAACATACATAGTATTCATAGCGGAATTGTTCAAATACCAAAAGAAAGGTGTTGTTTTTTTACATTCATTACAATACACCTTAAAATCTCGTAACTTTTGAAATAACCGTAGGAAATGAATGAAAAAAATTGACAGAGTGTAATCGAACCTCTAAATATCGAATATGCAATAAAGTTAAAACTATCATAATAGCACATTACCATGTTATTCGCCGGGGCCAGCGTAATTATGTAAATAAACCATCTGGTGTTCCTACAAAGGTGTATGATTTGTCAGTCGTTGGCCTCCTGCCAGCATTTGCCGCCACAGTTTGCAATTCAAGTATATTGTAACGATAACCATCGCTGATAATATTTTCCGGGCTTTTTATTGCGTAATTCGAACATTAATTATTGTTATTTTTGTAAACAGAATATTCTTGAACGATTTTATTAGATGGTTTTATAATATAACATTACGCCTGTATTCCCCAAAGCGTTAGGCAGAGGTGTATCTTTAATAGTACACCCACATTACAAAAGTTATGTTTATGTCCTCACGTTTAACCGATAGCCGATGATCGCGTTACATTACACGATAAATTACATCACACATTACACGTGTCTGTATACAGCTTTAGGGACGCTACAGATGATGTACTGACCTATTCTACGTTGTTCTGGGCTACATCATTTATGTAGACTGCCATCCCATACGCTAAAAAGATTTTTTTCGTAGCAACTGTATTTTTTTTTTTGTTAATTCTTTGTTTACCAGTCGTGTCTCCATAAGATTTCCGATCGGCAAGAATGACGAAATTCCGTACAAACATCCCCTAATTAACCCCTTTAGGTTGAGTTTTCAAAAATTCTTCCTTGTAGTGCTCACTTTAGTTATAAGGAACTCTTGTGCAAAACAAGCTTGTAGAGCCAGCAGTTTACACTGTTTATCCACCCAGTGCCGAATTAAGCCAGCGCGGGGCCTGTAGCAAATTCTACTTGGGCCCCCTATGGTAGAATTTGGTTTATTTTAAGTTCTAAATCTAAAGTTTGAGATAAACTAACAGTCAAGTAGGTACTTCTACCAAAAGTCTTTTTTCAAACAACGCTATCTGTAAGGGTATTAAAAAAGCACCTACCTTTTTAGTAGCGACCTCGAATTTTTTTTTGCACTCCGCATAGTCTAGGCTTCCTATTGACCATTTATACTGAAATAAGTTACTTTGTCGACTAATGTAGAAAAGTTTATGAAGGAAGAGAAATTACGATGTAGAAGCGAGCGAAGCGATGTCAATTTATTTTGAACCTCCGATTGGTTAAGTGACCTATACACCATTTATATTAAAATAGCTTATTCAAAAAACTTAGGAATGAAGAGAAACTTGCAAGAAAAGATGCATGAGCGAGCGTCGCGAGATCGAACATTTTTCAGCACCTCACCACACACAGATTCATAATCACAATCTGTAATTTTATCCATTCTTCCATCGACAAAACCCGTTTCTATGGATGTTATGCTACGCGTGCTGGAGTTTGGATATGCGGGGCCCCTATTGCGCGGGGCCCGTAGCAATTGCTACTCTTGCTACGTGGTTAATCCGCCACACGGCACTAGCCACATCGTTCACGGTGCGGTGGATAATCCACCGCACCGTGAACGGGAGGTCAATGAGAAATGAGATTACGCGGCTACAGTAAATATACTGTCGCTACTTCGGCGTCGTCATCTCGTTCTTGTTGATGTCCCGTTCACGGTACGGTGGACAAACGGCCATAGGCGGTGCGTTGTCTGTCAGTGAAGTTAAAATGTGTATGTTTTGTTGTTTGGTTAAGAGCGTTTATTCTGAAAGTTGGCAATGTCGCAAATAGATGTTAAATATTTCGCTGTTTTGATTAATTTGGCAATATTACTGTATGGAAATAAGAAATGTGGTTAATGAATTGCAATTATAACACTGAATTTGATGTTGTAGTCGCTTTAGGTGTAAAAATGGCATTTGGAAAGTTTACAAATTCTTTTTTTCTTTTAAAACTAAATATTCGATGTTACGATATTAATTATTGCATTTTATAATCAATATTTTAGTTTGCTAGTTAGCCACATTTCTTAATTACATACAGTAATATAGCCAAATTAATCAAAACAGGTAAATATTTGACATCAATTTGCGACGTTGTCAACTTTCAAAATAAACGCTCTTAAGTCTTCGCCTTTCATGCAAGAGATTGTGGATACAAATCCGGTCCAAGTACAGTACACATTAAATTCATATTTACTTTCTGAGTTTATCTTTGACAACACAGGCATCGGTGAAGGAAAAACATCGTGAAGAAACCTGGACTTGTAGTTAATAATAAGTCTGAAATCGCCAACCCGTCTTGAGTAAGCGTGGTGATCAATGCTCGTGCCTTCTCTGTATGAGAAGAGGCCTTTGTCCTGCAGTGGGACAATAATAATCTGGTATTATTTATATATAATTATTTTCAAGTCGAAAATTCAGTCTTGTCTGGAACTTATGGTCACTTCTCGTTACTAATGTGTCATTAACATCCGCATTAGTCTTCGAGTGGCTGTACTTAAAATTACAATGCATTGTTGAACATTATCATAAATACACCGTGAAATAATTCCCCAGCGTGACCGAATCAATTCTCGTTTTATAATGGACTTATCTAACCAAGCGATTAACATTAGCCACAGCTTCGAAAATTACGCTATGATATGAAACAATATTTTACGCATATTCGGATAAACATTTACCGAAAAAAAAAACTGCTGACAGAAGTGAAAACTTGAAAAAAAATCGGCACCGCGGTAATCAACGAGTTGATGTCTTTTAATGGTCAAAAGCTGGTGTCGCACAGTGTCGCGAAATCAATGGTGTAGTCCCATCTCAAAAATACCCAACGCGCCTAAAGAAGTTTTCACTTCAAAAAGTGTGTGTGTGTCAGCTCCGGCGCATGAGTGGAGTGGTTACTTAATACGATTGTCTTGGAATGTGCAATAAGTAGGTTCTAGCAAATAAAGATTTTTGATTTGATTTTTTTATTTGATTTGATGGTAAATAAACGCATCTCTTAAAAAAAAACCTTTATGGACTAGGCACGGAGGGGTCTCGGTATGTAAGGGATGGTCACCCATCCACGGATAGACCTCGGCAAGCGTTGCTTAACCTTGAAGATAGACCCGTGCAGCTGTTATTATTTATGCACGAGCCCATTCTACAGTCATATTATTATTATTTATTTATTTTGAGAACATTGGTCCAATGGTTAGTACATAGAACAAACTTATCAACTGAGGGTTTGTATTTATTAAAAGTATACTTAATTATTATTCATCCCTGCCGCACGAGCAACCTGACAGAGTGTCTCAGTATTGGTGCATCATGCTGTTCAGCTAGGGTTTTCAAAATACTGTTGCTGCTCGCCCTCATTCTGCTTATTAAGGATGCGGCCTTCTTCCTCATATTGGCATAAAAGTCGTCAGTTCGTGCTTGCTAGACGCGCTGCCGAACCGGGGCAACCTCAACAGCACCCTGAAGCCATTATTATATTGCACACGCAGAGCATCTAGAGCCCTCTGCGTACCGTTGACCCACAAACTGGCCGTGTAGAACCCTTGACAATAAGCTTTAAACCGACTTATTTTGACCTCATTACTACAACGGGCAAATATGTGCACCATGCTGCACCTAGCTGCTAGTGCCCTGCGCTCACGATCTATATCTACCCGATCCTTGAGGTCCTCGGTGACATAATGTTCCAAGTACTTAAATTGGGCGACCCTTTTAAGTGCTCGTCCATTGAGGGATATTGAGGGCTCATAATTTAGATGTTTCCCGGGAGCGGCAAAGATCAGGTATTCACTTTTAACGACATTGTATACCAGGCCGTGGGTTGCCGCATACCTTTCACTGACGTTCAGTATCTCCCTGATTGAGCCAGCCGTTGGACCCAGCAGCACCATGTCATCTGCATACATAAACTGAACGCAATCAGTGTCATCTTTGTTATGAATATGTACACTAACAGCTCTTGAACTCTGATTTTTTTTTAAATGTGCTGATCGCGGTCAGTTTCATCAGAGAAATTTGCACTAAGTATACTAAACAGGGTGGCAGGGACATCGACGCAAAAACTGTTACCATGGATTTAGTACACGATTCTGAACGTTCCTGGCTTGAAACTTTTCGCCGATAGTAAAAAAAAAATCTGCCCCATTTACTTACCTCGTATATAACTTCCATAATCTTAAGTAAAGTGAATCATAAAAATCATCCGATTATTTTCATATTATCAACACTTCACTTTGATAACGTATTTTTTATCGTATGATGTAATAGTTTTTTTTTGTTTAAATGGATATTTCCCTTAAACAACACTCACAGGATGTTGTCTTTTTGTAAACCCTTAAGTTATCTACATACATTTATATGAGAATTGTATCTGCGTTTAGAACAAAACAATTTTTATAAGTATTAATTTATTTTATTTGGTTCACCAATAATTGTATACAAGCAAATGAAACGGAAGCAACAAATTAGAATAAAGTGTAACAATCACTTATAGGTAAACTCTGCATGCACACAAAATGTTGTTGCAAATTACAAAAAAAAATAAAAAAAATACTGTATTATTATAAAGTTACGCTGAATAGATCTTAATAAATTAAACTTAATTAAAACAAAATTAATTCTACGGGGTAAATAGTCTATTCTAATGCATGGTTAATTTTGTCATTTCAAAAATAAATCATCACCATCATTTTTGCTTTATTTACGGACATTCAAATATAAATAAAAGAATGGATTATTAATTGCCTTCAAAATCCTTCAGATTGTGATGCATAACCACAACTGTAATTAACCCAACATTTTCGTGAAGTGGCGAGAAAAAGCCAAGGTAATCTTTTTGAGAAGACGATACATGATATTTTTAATCCTTTAAAAATATAATATTTATGTGTGGTATGACTGTACCATTTCCATTCTTTTAGGACGCTCATAAGACGATTTGCTAATAGGACATTTTGCTAAAGTGTCGTTTTGGTTATGGGTCGTTTTGCTAATAGGACGATTTGCTTTTAGGACGTTTTGATACGGAGCCGTCTGGTTTATAGACGATTATAAAAAATAAAAAAAATCGTTTTGGTTTTACCCAAAATCAAGCTCCTTTAGCAATCTTTCTTCCCTCTCTCATTGTTTTACCGTGAAGCTCTGGTCTGAGGCGAATCCTGTGCGGAATGCAGGATGAAATCACTTCGCACCAATGTGTCAAGTGTCAACTAACTTATATGAAGGGGTTCGAACTGGCACGAATACTCGCGTAACTTTCTAATAATTAAGAGACCATAATACCACAGCTCAAATTCACTCCATAACTCGCTCGCACGATACTGCCCACGGACTGAGTGAGCAGCGAGGAGAAGGCTCCAAAGCGCCAATAGTTTAGGTAATTTTCTTTTTACGGAGAAAAAAGGTAAATAAAAAATAGTTCAGTTATTATGTAAAGTTTCATCGTCTAATTTGAAGTATTTAGTTTTTTTCTATCGCCAAAATTGTATCGTATTTTCGTCAAACATAGCATTAATCTTAAGTAAATCCTCAACTTTATCATTCATTTATTTCAAAATGAATGCTACGGTATTTTCGATATAACAGAGCACCATGATAAGCAATTTTAGGTATTATACTCTCGACGACTCGACTCTTAAAACAATCGACGCGCGCAGTTGTTTCCCGCAGGATTCCCCTCAGTTTGAATAGTATTTTAAGGTTGAAATCCAAAACTTGTTTCTTTTAATCCAATAGTTTTTACTCACCCTGTATAACAACAATTAGATTATAAAAAACATTTTCCAACTATTGCATAAGAATGAGTCACCTGTAATTGCCGAAAGTAATTATCTATCTACAACTACATAATAAGATTATCTACAGCTTATCTGTCATCGGCTATTTTGGTAAAATTTACATTATCACTTTATGACACAGCAGAATTGACGGGGTCCGCTAGGGCCAATGCCCGCCGGGGGTTCGAAGAAAACCGATAGGGAAATCGTGGCCCCCGGCAACAGGGCAACCGAAGGAACACGGGTGGGTTTTAGTCAGTAAGAGTCTGACACGCCCTCCCGCTCCACCCAGAGCGGGAGAAGTTATTTGATAAGTTCCCACCCAAAAAAAAAAAAAAAAAAAAAATGACTGTAGATTATGTGTTGTATAAATCGCAATCTATTAATACAGATAACATTATGACGTATGTTCAGCGGGGGCTTGCGGACGGTGATCAATGGGTAGCTCGCCGTCCGATTAGGACCAGGTCCGGGTCGACAGCGCGTTGTGTTCCACGCACGCCTCAAAGAGATGTCAGCACAATTGAAGGGGTCCGATAGGGTCGATGCCTGCCGGGGTTGCGGGTTTGTCCAAAAGGGTTACCGTGGCCCCTGGCAACGTACTGGCAACTGAAGGAACACGAAATTATTTGATAATTTGCCACACAAAAAAAAAAAGGTGTGTTCAGCGGAGTAAGTGTCTTTTAAGAACAAAGTCTAATTATAATCGGAAAAACTAAGACAAAAATGTGACTGTCGACTAACGAAATCGATTTAATTTCAATTTCACCAACGAAACGGAACGCGATCAGCACATCTAAACCACGTTCAAGAGCTGTCAAAGTCAATTTCTCACAGCGATGATGGTGGCTTCAATGACAGCTTTTGAACGTGATTTAGATGTGCTGGTCGCGTTCAACAGGTTTAATTGGTACAATTCGTCCCAAATCATAATAGGTTGATGAACTCTGTGACCCCCTTATTAGATTAAGAATGCAGACGCGGGCTCCTGAAGGCCAATTCCCATAATTAAAAACGTTCCCTCTCCAACTCGTTCGACTGCCTCATTGGTCTAGTGATCGCAAGTGCTACTGCTGAGCATGAGGTCCTGGGTTCGATTCCCGGGTCGAGTAAGCCCGGAGTTTGGAAGTTGGCGGTGTGACACCCTCAGAAAGCACGTTAAGTCACGGGTCCTGCACCTGGTCCCATCGGACTATGAGTAGTAATAGTACTGTGGTAATCTACAACGCCACATACGAACTACGTATGAAAGACCTGACGTCACATAGATCCTGCATCGCGCAATTAGAGTTTACCGCGCGAACACCATATATATAACATCTCCGACAAAAATCGTTGGGCAGATAAAATCGTTGGGCCCGGAAGACACGACACCCGTCTGGTCGGAGGATCCTCTCTTTTCTATAGAAGATGAGTGAACTTTACAGCCTGTACCTCATACCTTTAAAGTACTACGAATGCGGGAAGAGAGAGTGCACCTGTGTCTGCACACACACTTGTGCACTATACCATATCTCCCGCGCCGAAGGCTAGTCTCCGCTGAGATTTGCTGCGTTACAGACTTCGAGACAAAGCTGAAATGTCTCATGTACTTGTAATTTAACATAACATAACATCACGCCTTGTTTCCCCGAAGGGTTGGGCAGAGGTGTACCTGTAGCAGGTACACCCACATTTCGCCAGTTATGTTTAAGTCCCATGTAATAGGGGGCGAGCCTATTGCCATCAACCGGGCACAAATCCAGACTCCGGGCTGCTACTGAGAAATTCCAGATAGAAAAACCCAATAACATTTTGCCCGACCCGGGAATCGAACCCAGGACCTTATGCTCAGCAGTAGCTTGTAATTTAAATTATAATAAATTCTTTATTACCATAAACAGGTTACAGAAAGATTTGAGACCCTGGCTCCAGAGCTGGAGCCAGGGTCTCAAATTTTTAGAGATCAAATAGTTAAGAGTATCTCAGGAGCCAGTGAATTCTTTCATTTAGGTTACAATTAAGCAAGTTTAAGCAGCAAACGGTGATACTATTATCTCACTTAAAATTAAATTTAAGAAATAGAATAAGAAAAATTAATTAGAATTAATGCAAATAAAATACTCATAATAAATTAAAATTAATAACAGCAGCATCGGAAATGTGATGGTAGTATATACAGGGTGGCGGGAATATCGACGCTCAATCTGTTACCATGAATTCAATACATGATACTGAACACCCCTGAAAAAAAAATCTGCTCTTCCATACATTTTAACTGCGTAGGTTTTCTATGAAACTGTTTTCTTTTTGATAACTCCCGAAAAATTTCAACACGATTGCGCGTCGATGTATGCCACCCTGTATGTTAGGTACTTCCCCGGGGAGCCGGGGAGTTCCTTCACAAGAAGCACTCAACTTAAAATATCTTACGGGACAGTAAACAAGATAATTGATAATCGTTTTACTGTTATCATGTCTATAATATGCGTGTCCCGCAACGTGGTGTAAAAACACTGCTATCACCTCTTATCAGATACTTGTAAGATTTCAATAAATTTTTTTGTAATTTTGCGAGTACCTACCAATTGCAGTAACACCATAATAGAGAGGTATTATAGTCCATCTCCTAGTTTTTTAATCAATTTTGACAACAATTCCTAGTAAATTTATATTTTAATACTGATTTTTTTAATGTTTTTGATTTTTGTGCGAGTCCCAAGTCCAAATAAATACTTTTTTAGGTTTCCGTACCCAAAGGGTAAAACTACTAAGACTCCGCTGTCCGTCTGTCACCAGGCTGTCTCATGAACCGTGATAGTCAGACAGTTGAAATTTTCACAGATTTTTTGGACAGATTTCTGTTGCCGCTATTACAACAAATAATAGAAAACAGAATAAAATAAATATTTAAGGGGGCTCCCATACAACAGACATGATTTTTTTGCCGTTTTTTATAGATCCCGGAACCCTTCGTGCGCGAGTCCGACTCGCACTTGGCCGGTTTTCTTTCCTTATTTCGTTACTTTTTAAGTCTTACCGTGACACACAAGGAAATAGGAACAAAACAAAAATAAATTGTGACATAAAGCTATCGTTAAAGTCATCGCAAATAAATAGTTGTTTGCGCTTTAAAACGGTCTCGTATCGCAGATGGGAAAAGTTGAAATCACTTTCAACATAACGAGTAGCAATGTGTTACCTATGAATCGTTTTAAAAAGTCTCAAATCTTACGGCATCCCGACCAAATGGGTTAGGTTAGAACTGTAACCAACCACTACTTCCAAGTTGGTCGCAGTTAAGGGGGAAGCGTCAGGGTAGCCCGCGAAATTCAAATTTTCTTACGTTTTTTTTGTATTTTGCAGGTCAGTGTCAGGTTTTATGTTGATTAAAATAAGAGTCGCCCCCGTAGGCCCCGTAGGTTCGCCCCCTATTACATGGGACTTAAACATAACTGGTGAAATGTGGGTGTACCTGCTACAGGGACACCTCTGCCCAACCCTTCGGGGAAACAAGGCGTAATGTTATGTTATGTATGTTAAAATAAGAGTCGCGGCCGTATCAAATATGGCTTTACTTAATTATAATGATGAAATCATGACATTTGACACCTTTGCTAACTTATGGAGTTGTATTGCTGATTGTAATGATTATAATTAAGTAAAGCCATATTTGATACGGCCGCGACTCATAGTTTAATCAACATAAAACCTGACACTGACCTGCAAAATGCAAAAAACGTAAGAAAATTTGAATTTCGCGGGCTACCTTGAGGCTTCCCCTTAATTGGCAATTTTTACTACTTCCAAGTTGTCCGCTTTCCATAGTATATTATAATATTTAAAAATCCATTACAAATCCATCAACGTTTTATGCGTGGTCAGGGTTACTCTGTTTGATTTGTTGTATGCCGCCGCCATGATGCACAACAAAAACAAAGCGAGACTGACGCCTCTACCGGTGGATAAAGTAACTATTTTGCGATATGATCACTAAGTGGCCACATCATGAAGTAGTCGTGCATTTAACTATTCATATCGTCAAACGTTGAGTATTCAATGATCTGGCCAGACCACATTATAACAATAATAAATTCATTTATTTCAGGTAAATAACACCTATTGCCAAACATAAATTAATATAAATTTTACAAATAAAACCAAATAAGATCAAATACAATTAAACTAAAACAAAGAAAATTAAATAAATAATGTCAAATAAAGTCAATTAAAATCAAATTACATCAAATCAAATTAAATTAAATCTAATCTAATCAAATTAAAAGAAATAACGTCGTTTAAACAATAAAATTTATATCTTCAAATTATGATGATGATAAAAATTTATGATGATTATGATGTAACCAGCGGTCGATGATCTATTTCATGAGATACAACCATTTCATGAAATGGTCGAACACTTCATGAAATTATCAATTCTATGATTTGGCCACGACGTATATATTCCTGTGGCAAGTGATTTTGACACTGTATAATTCCTGTGTGAATAGTTTTATAGTTAGGTACTTAGCAGTTTAAGTTACAGTACCTGGGCGACCGAGCTCTGCTCTGGTGAAAATAGAGAATGCTCATTTAATAGTATAGGAAAGTTCATACGAATCCATGTAGGTATAGTACCTACTTATTCCATGCTGCCATGATAGTAGGTAATTACTAATTCCATGCTGCCATATTATTATTCTAATGTCATAATGTTGTTCTAAACAATTTTCCCAGATATGAGACATAGCGACCACTGCACTAGAAGAAACAATTATTAACTTGTAATGTTTATTATTGAGTCTTGTTAATGTGATACTGCTACCTCTTTGGTACTTACTAATTCCATGCTGCCATGTCATTATTCAAATGTCATTATTCTCATGTCATTATTCATTATTTTGTTCTAAACTTTAGGCGACCGAGCTCTGCTAGGGTGAAAATACAGAGGCAACAAATTTTCCCAGATATGAGACCTAGCTAGATCGACTTTTCGCCCCCGTAAACCCCTATATTGCAACTTTCATCGAAATCGTTAGAGCCGATTTCGAGAACGTGGGTACAAATATATACAAACAAATATATATACAAATATTGCTCGTTTAATATAGTATAGGATTTAAATTACTTATTAGCGAATAGGCTAGATTAAATTGTAATATTAGGGAAAAAAAAGAATTTTGACGTAGAATATATCGCGGGTCTCAAACCATAGAGGTGTATTCATAAAACCTTTACTTTTCAAAAGGGACCAAAAACTTAATAACTTTTCTTGTGATTGAGACAGCTTGTTGTGTTTTTGCATATAAGGCCATATTAATTTATTAGTACTTCAGTTAACATGGGATGCTTGATTTTAAAGTTAATAAAAATATTCTATCTTATTCTGTTCTGATTCTATAGTATGACAGTTATGGATCACGGTCGTGTGATATCGAGAACATTTTTACGCCTATTGAAAATGTCAAAGCACAATCTCCTTCTAGGTGTAGTCCTGACCGTCGTTTCAGTAAGGCACAGCCATGGAATTAGTAGGTACTGTAAGGTTATATGCAGGAAGCAACCTCATGATGTGCAGGCTGGTGAGAAAGCAGCACTACATCCGAACAATCTGACAGAATAGATTTAAAATAGGATTAGAATAGGTTTTGTTTGTGGAAGAAAAGTCAGAGAGTCCCGAGGAGGCTGTCGAGCAACTAGTAATAAAAATTATAATATTGAATTGAATATATTTACGATTTTTAACCCAAGAAACCTTTCATTTAACATCATTCCGGTACCAAAGTCACGCGAAGTGTCTACAGTACTTCTGCTTTAGCAAAGCTTGTGCAATTTTGAGTCCATATTCGTACTTTTCTTTTTAGTTCTAACTTACGCCTTTTTCCTATGGAAGTGGGCTGAAAAACAGAAGCACACCTATTAGCGACACGCTCAATAGAATTTAGAAAATTGAAAGATAAAGTAGCATCACTAGTTTTAGTTAGTTTTACTAAACTAACTAAAACTAGTTAACTCTAGTTAAGAGGCGGGACACGCTGACATGCTTGTCACACTGTGGAAACCCCCGCCAGTCTGCCTCCGAATGTTAAACGATGCGCACGCCCAAATATTTTTTTTTGTATAATCAATAAACGTGTTTTCAAAAGTTCACCTGTATTTTCGTTGCGACTAAGGACAAACCAGTTGCTCACTACAGCACCACCCCTAACAACAGCTACTTTCTCACCTATTTAACCCCAGATAATCCCGTTTTCCTCATCTATTACCTACGTTAAGAAAATTCTGCCATTTATATAAGTAAAGCAGACACATAAAATAAGCCCCTACGTGATAACCCATGATGTAAACCATCTGGTGTTCCTACAAAGGTGTGTGATTTGTCAGTCGTTGGCCTGCTGCCAGCGTTGGCTGCCACAGTTTTAAAGTTTATTTCCAGAAAAAGTATCGCTGTTGTGTACCGTCCTATATTTTATAACGTATTTAACGTAATTTAAAGTCTATTGTTATTGGTATAGAAGATAAATTGCACTAAATGTGTATTATTTTGGCCAAAGTATTTTATTTCCTTATTGGTGATGTTTCTCAGAAAGGTCAGGTGCGTAGTACCTACTCGCAACCGGCGTGCGTGTGCGATCAGATGTATGAACGTAAACGAAGCAAAAGGAATATGTAAGGATCGTAGCAGGTGGCGTTCTGTAGTTTCTGCCTACCCCCATGGAATGAAAGCATGAGTTTTACGTATGTGTATATTATTTTTACCCGACTACGGCGAAGTAAAAAGGAGGGTTATGATTTTGACCGGTATGTATTGCAGCATAACTCTGCATTATCAAACTTTTTTACGCGTACATCATAGGCCGCCTTATTTTTTCCTCTTTTCAAGTTGACGCAAATTCAAAATTTTTAAATAAAAAGAATATTGAATTTTTTCTGGGTTGACATCAGTCAGTCGTCAGCCAAGAGAGTCCAGATAGACACCAAAATTTAACTCGTTGAAAATTTATATTGAAATTATTACCTGAATATTCGTGAGCAGACAAGCAGCAAGTAAATTTAAAGCCGTTGCTGCCAGCTGGTGCCCATTTCCGGGACCAATCGGGGATACGAGTATTCTCCCCGATCCCAAATTGTTCCTTTGATTGTTTTACTTCAGACAAGGCCGATTCCGGCCCCACCCCTGGGCCAGAGACCGCTACCTATTTGGTGCGGGTTCCCGCCACATCCACGCTTGGGCCAGAGCCAGCCAACCAGCCCTATTCACTGCGGGGTCCCTCCGTATCCGCGTTTCGCCTGTGGTCCGGGCAGAGAAGCCGGTCGTGCGTAGCCGAGCGCCGCGACGGGACGACGGACGGATGGAAGCGGTGCGCGGTGAAGTGCCACCCTCGAGCGGATCAACCTTTTTTTTTTTCTTATTCTTACTTTAGTTATTAATTCTTAAATCTTGTTAGCGCGGTCTAATCGTTTTTCTAGTTACGAAATCCGATGTTTAGGTTCATCGCGACTACTCTTGATATGCGTGCGTCCTATATGACGCGGGGTCGACAATAGCTATTGGCGATAAATCCGCGTCGTATCGTCGATCACCAAAATTAAATTACGAAAGTCGATGAGCCTAGGTCTAAAAATTTAAAATTTCTCCCATCCCTTGACATAATATTTTCCCAAAAAAAAAAAAATTCGCAAGTTGACGACTACTCATTTTCTATTTGATTTGTATTGTTTATAATTGTTTGTGTTTAGTTTTACAAATCTAATTATACAGTGTTATTTTACCACAATTATACTTTTCATTTCTTAACCTTACAACGCCCTGGGTTCGATTCCCGGGTGTCGTTGGACATGTGGCAAGAGAACCCATAATTTATGCTACAGTATGTATGTATGTATGTTCATCTGTTACCTCATAACTTCTAAACTGCCAATTATAATTTGACAAATGAGATATCATTGGAAGCGTTTTGATTGTCCGCTGGTTATAGGCTATGTGACGTCACATTAAATGCAATATGGCGCCCTCTGGAGGACATAAAGTAACAAAATAAAAAACTAAAATTATTGAATTGTACTATGTTGGGTATCAAATGAAAGGGCTTGACAAGCACATTACAAATATGTATATATATCATATTGTCCAAGTAAATTAATATGTTTAAATTGTTAAAAACAAGCAAAAGTGAGACTGTGGTACGTAAAGCGCGGCTGTAAAATTACTACCTATTTTACCATAAATGCCGTGATGGTAAAGTGGTTAAGGCCTCGCCTCTCATGCACGAGATTGTGGATTCAAATCCGGGCAGGTACCAATGTGATTTTTTCAATTCAAATATACTTTCTGAGTTTATCTTGGACATTACTAACATCGGTGAAGGAAAAACAATAACCTGCTCTGCAAATACTTTATCACGAAACTATAACCGCAAAATAATTGAAATAAAAAGTAAGTTCAAAAACTAAAACCCGACTAAAAGGTATGAAACAAGAAAATATTTCAGACAGAAGTCAAGACATAGGTACAAAAATGATCAAGGTAAAAAGGTAAGGTGGTCGACCACGGCTTTACCTTGATCATTTTTGTACCTATGTCTTGACTTCTGTCTGAAATATTTTCTTGTTTCATACCTTTTAGTCGGGTTTTAGTTTTTGAACTTACTTTTTATTAAGTTTTAATTATTTGTTTACAACACTATGCACCCCAAAATATCTAGCGAATAGACCTCTCTTCGTATACCATACACAATGTGTGTGGGTGTACTATAGGATGGTACACCTCTGCCCAACCCTTAGGCTGTGCACAATATAAATCACAATATTAAAAACGATTATTTTACGTGTGCTCCTTCAATCACAGGAGACCACAGCATGCACATAAAACTAGATGTAAACAGGATAAAAATAAAAATGGAGAAAATAAATGACGAAATTTAAAGAGAAGAATTAACATGTCAAGATTGAGCATTGATTTATTTCCCTAATGTTTAAATAACAGTTGTAAAAATTACTGTGCCTGTTTTATTATTTGTATAGATTTCAAATCATCAATTATAAAGTCTCACACTATGCTATGATGCCCGAGGTATGCCGTAGCATAAATCTCGTAGCGCTACGCATCATGCTACGACGTAGTTCTGTGCTACGATCCGCACGGTTGCTTCGTATGATTGATTTCAAAGTGAATAATATTTGTACGCCTCGATTTTTTATATTGAGTAAAATAATAATGTTATTTATGTTAGGCGTTAATTATTCGAGCAATCTGAATTTGTGTATTGTGATTTGACAAAAAACTTCTATGTAATAACTAAGTACCTGACTAATTGGATTAGCAATATCGTGGCAGAGCAAGTTGCTCTGATTTTGGTGCGATCTTTTTTTTAAATAATGGTAAACAAACAATGGTGCCGATTCCCTTGTTCACAAACTAAACTAAATTTAAGTTCAGTGCATCTTTTTCTTTCTATTTCATTAAGAAAAGGACAGAAGATAAATTTTAGTTTAGTCCTGTCAAATTAATCAGCGCTTGACGTAAATTGACGTACCTAATTTTAGTAGGCAAGTTTTTAATCACGTCTAAACTTGTATAGAGTAGTGACAGGCGCTAATTAATTTGACAGGACTAAACTAAAATTTATCTTCTGTCCTTTTCTTGATGAAATAGAAAGAAAAAGATGCACTGAACTTAAATTTAGTTTAGTTTGTGAACAAGGGAATTGGCACCAGTATTAAATTAAACGGAAATAGCTTAACATTTAACATAACAAAAACTATTATTATTATTATTGAACGTGCAATGCTGATATTAGTTGTGATCACTGGCTAACTGCCCAGGGTATCCCGGATGTAAGAGTACTGTGGATTTAAGTATGTATTTATTTATATTATACTTTTTGTACACCACAAAAATATTTAACAAAATATTCATCAAATACTACGCGACATTGCTGCGTCACATTGCCACTGTGCTCGGAATGTAATCTCATTTATACATATAGAAAATGTATGGGAACCAGTAGTGACGCGGAAACACTGCTGCGATAGCACTGCCGCGTGTAGCATTTATTATTTATACTTTATTGTACACTACAAAAATACATAACAAAAAAACTAACACTACAAAATAAATACAATGGGCAGCCTTATTGCTTTCCGCGATCTCTTCCAGGCAACCTTGCATTGTTCGGAATTATACCTTAATTCATAAAACAATTATAGTTACAATTATAACACTTTTAAGAGCGTTTATTCTGAGAGTGGGCAACGTCGCAAATAGATGTAAAATATTTCGCTGTTTTGATTAATTTGGCAATATTACTGTAGGGAAATAACAAATGTAGCTAACTAGTGAACTAGAATATTAATAACGAAATGTAATTATAACATTGAATTTGATGTTGTAACCGTTTTAGGTGTAAAAAAGGCATTAGGAAAGTTTTCAAATACTTCTTTTACATCTAAAACAAAATATTCGGTATTACGAAATTAATTATTGCATTTCATAATCAATATTTTAGTTCTCTAGTTAGCCACAATTCTTAATTCCATACAGTAATATTGCCAAATTAATCAAAACAGGTAAATATTTGACAGCTATTTACGACGTTGCCAACTTTTAGGATAAACCTTCTTAAAATACATTAGCTTTCGCCTGCGACTTCGTTCGCGTGAAAATCGTAAAATACACATTCAACTAAAATAACAGCCTTATTTTTATAGAACTCCTTCAGCCACAGTATCGCATCGCATCGCCCGCCCGTGCCAATACTACGTTTTCTTTTAGCGTTCTGTCTGACTTTTTTCTCCTTGCCCGGCTCCTCAGGGTCGTATTGGGTAAGGGGGAGGTGTTTTTTTAATCGTCTTTGCAAATAAGACAAACGCTAAATTCCTATTACATAATCTGACCAAAATCTGGGGACAAACTTGTTGAAGCATAGAGGGTGGCAGGGACATCGACGTAAAAACTGTTAGTTACCATAGATTCAGTACATAATTCTGAACCCCACTGCGTAAAAAATTAATCGTCGGTTATTTAAAAAAAAATTGCTGTTTCATAAAAAAACAGACACAAAAGACCTACGCGGTCAAAATGTATGGAACAGCAGATTTTTTTAAAAATAACTGACGAAATTATTCAACGCAGTGGTGTTCAGAATAATGTACTGAATCCATGGTAACAGTTTTCGCAATGATGTCCCTGCCACCTTGTATAATAATACTAAATTTATTCTGAGTTGTCTCACTGCTGGGCAAAGACCTGTTTCTTTTTTACAAGACTGACCAAAAAATGGATTGTTATATTTTTCCTATTAACACAATCCTGAGCCACTCTGGGTCAACCAATAGGTGCCAAGTTTGTCGCTCCACCTCTAACCTAACATATATTTAATTGATCAAGCCAGAATTGGCAAATGTGTATTGAAATTTAAAAAAAACCGGCCAAGTACGTGTTGGACCACGCACATAGAAGCGTTCCGTAGTTGGGATGAATTAATCCCAATATTCTCACGCTTTCAAATTTGTGCATATTTTTTTTAATTATTTTAAAAAACAAAAATAAAAACGTTTTAATTTTTTAAGTTTAACTCTATGATTCAATAGTACTACTAAGGGCAAATCGTTCTGCCGCGGGAAAACAACCATTAAATTTTCAGAGTGGTCAAAATTGCTTCGGAAATAACAATGAAATAATTTTCAAATTCTGAGAGAAAAAAAATATGTGGGTCATCCTGAAAAAATAGACATAATTACGGACTTTTTTGTTGAACTTTTGAAGATGTTACAATCTTAAAGATTTTATGTATTTCTTACGGTTTACGCGGCGCACGTCAGTAAAGCTCCCGGTCGGCATGATTTCCGACATACCTATTCAATAATCATCATCATAGTTCAGGCAATTTACACAAAACCGTAATTAATGAATTATACAACCTTCCTCAAGAAATATTCCGTTCATTGGTGAAAACCGTTTGAAAATCCGTTCGGTAGTTTTAGAGTTTATTGCGTTCAGACAGACGCGGCGGGGCACTTTGTTTTATAATATGTTTTGGATTCAAAAATAATAACAACTCGACCCCTCCCTCGCACTTCTAAGTCGACCATTTACTTTAGTTTCGGATTTTCTTGGCAATGGATTAAGTGCAATTCCACAACTACATACATTAGCCCAACTAACGAAAACAAAACTTGTTGAAATAACCCGTGTAAAGCCAATTTTAGCACATTGGTAGAAGAAGGTGTCCTGAACAATATATTAAAAGTACTGAAGGGTTGGCGCCGCTAAGGGGTAGAGGTAAAGGATTATTTCCACTATTTAGGCTTTTTTAGTCTTTATTCGTCGGGGCTACATAAGTGTCCACGATGAGGTTACCCATGTTAGCTGCGTTCATTAGTTTGCAAGTCACGCATTCGTGTATAGCGTGGCCATGGGTCGCAGTGGATAATCCCCGCGTGCATTTTCATACAAAGCGAAGCTAAATGCACGTGGGAGTTTAGCCGTTTGCAGCAATGGAGCTATGCCTTTAATATCCTTCGACATCAACATCTGCCAAGCCTTGTTTGTCCCAACTATGTTGGGGTTTGGCTTCCAGTCTAACCCGCAGCAGCTGAATATATGTATTTTGTTTGGAGTGAATGCCTATCTGAAGGCTAATTTCCGTTATTCGAAACGTTCGAAATGTGGTCACAATGACATCTCTAAGAAAAACAAAGTAAAAAAAAAATTACTTAAATTAGTGGTGTTTTGACAGATTGAGATAAATACAGGAATTGCCCTTCTGACCTCCACAACCCAGTTACTGGGTAACATGATTCAATGTGAACAAACGACTAAGACTTTTTAATTGCAGAATGTTTAGTACCTTTAGGTATTTGCTTAATAAACTTCCAAAAAACTTACAAACGTTATACAAAACGAGTTCAAAAGTAATAAGTTCAAATGCGTGCAAGCAGAAACTTTAATAGGGTATGTGTAAGGCATGACTTCGATCCGTTTACAACAGGTGTATCTGTGGCCAGAAAGAGCTTGAGTCTTAACTTTTTCACCTGATGCGTGATATTGCTCAGATTATGTTAGCCTCAGTAGCCTAATCTTACCACATTTATTGTAGTATTGTACTATATTAGTATTCTTATGTATAGTTTTGTATAGCTTTGGCGGTTTATTGTCTTCGTTGGCAGTACTGTGTTGTTCACAGATTTATTTTATTATTATTCTGGTAATTATATGTGAAGACTTGTAATTGGCTGTCAGTCAAATTTTCAAGCTCTTAGTCTGTTTTGTTTAGCTGTAAGTCTTCCAAAGGAAATTAATAAATAAAAATTAAAACGTTTCTTTACACTTTTTCTATTCGGTTTCATATAGTTATCTTTATCTAAAACTGAATAATAATAATAAAGCTGAAGTTTCTTTTTTTTTTGCTTGAACGCGCTAATATCTAGTATTTTGAAGTGAAAGCGTTTATAATTGGGCATTTTTGAGATGGGAAAACCCCTACTACATGGGACTTAAACATAACTGGCGAAATGTGGGTGTACTATAGGCACACCTCTGTCTAACCCTTCGGGGAATACAGGCGTGATGTTGTGTTATTAAAAAAACTTTTGTTTCAATTTAATTGTAGCATTTTTCAAGAGACTTTTTTTGGTTTTAATCGAAACGGCAATTCGACGAATGAAGGTTGAACACCCCAGGTTAGGCGAAACGACGATTTTCGCAGATAGTAGCCGAGGATTGAGTTAATTGGCGTGAGATTGGAGAAGCCTATGTCCTTCAGTGGACTGAAATTGGGTGATGATCATTACAAGCATTACAGGTCACTTACTCTTCAATAAAATAACTTCATGAATAATTTAATCTACGTATTTATTTAGAAAACCTTACAATAGTAATTATGGCATATTTTAGTGGAAGAAGTAGTAGAGCAAAGTATGGCTATAAAAGGATCGTTTGGCGCGCGGCAAAAGTCGGAACTAATGCCGCCATCTTGTCTGTTCAATACAATTTCACAAATGTTTACCAACAACGCCCCCCTGTCAATGTCATTTAGGCGCCAAAAGATCCTTGTATCGTTATACATATACTATGTGTTAAGGTTCCGCTAGTCGTCGGCTCGAACTCGTTGGTGGCATGGTTAATATGCATGCTATTTATAGTCCGCGAGGACCTAATTGGCCGCGCCTTAGGTATGTGAGCGATGGGTCGGAGAGGCGGGGGGGGGGGCATTTATTCAGTACGGTGCCATACAATGACAGCAAGCGTCCCTCCGACCCATCACTCACATACCTAAGGCGCAGCCAACTAGTTCCACGTGGACTATAGTACAGTTATTAATTTATTTAGTTTTATTTATCTAGTATTTACTCATATATTTAATTATTATTTCGATGATTTTCAATGAAAACGAGCGCGTAAAATTTAATGAACAGACCTTTGGGCGTATAAATAATAAGGAAAAACTACTGGATGTTTCTACTACATTTTTTTTTTAAACTTTCAGTCATATTACCTATCCCTGTACGATTTCTATTTTTCCATTTTCATACTACATAAGTTATTTACTTACGCCCAAAGATGAATTTAAAATTGGTGTTGAAATATGGAAGTTTCGACGCTCATAACTTTCAAACCAATGTTTTTGTTCAATTTTGCTTCCATACAGGGCTAGACAATGACAAGAAAAATTTAAGTATTTTTTTAAAATAATGTACACCGTCATACGGACGAGTAATCACCATACTACGTTTGTATGGAAAAATTACCGACTAGCTTAACCTTAAGACTACCACACAAAGATAACCATGCATCATATTCTTCTCCCTAACTATTTGCGCAGCCTATAGATGCATAGATGCTAATCGTGTACGAGAAGGCACTTCCTCTAACTCCTAGTATGTTGATGACGACAAAGCTCTGACCAAGTCCTCCGGATTTGATGGTCGGGATGGCATGCATTGTGTTCCCGACTCGAGCCACCTGGACTGAAGTTATATTGGTTTGATGTGCTCCGTGGAAGGTTACATCTTGATCATGAATTATGAACGCAGCAGCTGCAACGCTGTGTGTGATTCTGAAAAGCATAAAGTTCATAGTTAGAGAATTTGAAGTCCACTGTCAGTTGTTAGCGCAGCGGTGAAGGCAAAATTTCACCAATTTGTATAACATAAATAGCCTATAAAGTCCATCTGCCGGAACACAGGCCTCTTCGCTACGAGAAGGAGTGGGCTGTAATCCACCACGCGGGCGCGGTGCTGGTTGATGCATGTTACTTACGATCTAAATGTATGGCAGAGCAATTTTTTTTAAACCGACGTAAAGTTTCATCACTGGAGATTTAGAACCATGTACTCAATCCATGGTTAAACATTTCGTTGCAATGTCCCTCCAGTGATGAGCAGTGTTGGCCAAATGGTAACGGCCCCGACTTACGAGTTGTAGGTCGAACACAAACAGGCGCTTTACTTTGTGTAAATAATCAAAACGGTGAAGGAAAACGTCGTGAGGAAACCGGCATGTCCTAAAACCAAAGATTCGAAGACATGTGACATCTACCAACCCGCACTGGGACCGCATGGTAGATTGTAGCCCATTCACTTTCACCGAGAGGAGGCCTGTGTCCCAGCAGTGGGAACATTATAGGCTGATTATGATGTCCCTCCACTGTGAATTTAAATAAAGTATACGTTGTTATGAGAGAAGAAGGAGTTATAATGGCCTATTTTCAGATGAATGGTACCAACCTAGACACCAGTCTATCGTCAGGACCGACGACTCCCACGGACAGACTTTGTCGAGATGCTGGTAAAGTCCGCTTTGGCACGCCATCCTCGTCATATTCAATTTCGTTATTCTCAGCTAGTTCAGCCACCTCTGCTACTTTAGCCACTTCAGCCACCTTTGGTACTTCAGCCACCTCTGGTACTTCAGCCACTTCAGTCTTCTCTGGCACTTCAGGTACTTGATTGCTGACTGATGCTGCTGCTGCCGTTGCTAATAACGCGAAGAGAAGTAAGCTATTCATCTGGAATAAAAAAGTGGTGATAATTTTTCTACCCTCGTATCAGTACGCACTATAAGGCCGTGCGCACTTTGGACACAAATTTGTATCTACGTAAACATACGACCGTGGTCGTACGAATTGAGTGCGCACACTGAATACATTTTTCTCCGTCAAATAGGTAGTGTTCCGATGATATCTCATTGAACGCACGAAAAATTCCAACAAATTCGGATTGTTTTCGGACGTCGGAACTATGTACACTAACTCGCACCAAGACTGCGCGCTCCCTTTGTACTTGAAAGGTCGGGATCGTTCGTGCGTGTTTGTATGTGTACGCACGAGTAAAATTCGTACGAAAACGCGTCCAAAGTACGCACGGCTTAACAGATTTATCTTATGTCGGTAAAAATATAAACAAGTAGCAGAGGTGACTGCTTAGAGTCCGTCAGACCTGCATTTTGCCACTCGTGGACTTTATTGTAATGCATAGCATTTCCTATTTTGGGGTCGGCTTCCTGTCTAACCGGATGCAGCTGAATACCAGTATTTTATATGGAGCGACTGCCTATCTGACCTCCACAACTCAGTAACTGGGTAATACGATACCCCTTGGTAAGACTGGTTGTCAGACTTACGGGCTTCTGACGACCCATAACGACTGTCAAAGATCCGCGAATGACAGCCGGGGCATCTCTGACCCCAACATAGTTGGGAAAAGACTAGGCAGATTAAGTACAAAAAAAATAAAAATCTTACCTTTGCAATAGTACTATGACTAAACCAAGTGCTCGGAGTGCAGGTTAACTAATTTTATAAAAATACTTCTGAAGAAGACACTATTTATATTGTATTACAATCGATGAAAGCATGATAAGATAATAAAAATAATCTTGTGTTGTTATCATAATATCTAAATTAATTAATTATTTTCATGGCCTACTTAATTTTAACTTCAACTGCACAAAGAAAATGTACAGACAGCGACAACAGTCAGTAATTATAAATCTGAAAAAATTATAGAACACAAGTGTCTTCGATTAGATACACTCTCTATTCCTATACTCTCAAAGACACGATCGGGGATAAATCAGTCACAAGACCAACGGCTGTACGTGGTCTCAGAGGCACGGAAGGGTCTTGGTACGGTAAGAAAACGGTCACCCTTCCGTGGAGTACTAACAAAATCTAAAGCGCCAAAAGTGTGTTGCAGAATTTTTGTCAGGACCGCCATTCAAAGCCGTCAGTTTCCATAAGAAAATTAGTTAAATCTTATTTTATTGTTAATTGTTTCTCTGCTTGTTTTGTTTGTGCAGAATAAACAAGTTTTCTTTTTTTCTTCTTTTGTCCCTAATAAATAAATTGTGTCGTGTGCGAGTACATTTCATTAAAATTTTCACTACAACAATTTTCAAATTTTTTGATGAAATGGCTTAAAACTAAAACAATTCGAAGATTATTTATAAAATAGATAATTATGATTGGATACGTCATGAATTATGTTTCAAAATAATCAACAAAATTTTACTTGCCAAATTAATTTTTTCAAATATTTTTCAATTCCACTGTTGTGTATCAAAAATAAAGTTAAATTCTATTTACATACCATCGTTACCTACTTAATGTCAAGAGTAAAAATATATTGTCAATAACATAAGGCTAATAATAGTCTAGTAATTATAATGGACTATCTGACGTTGTCCTGTCCAAACAAGAGTTCATACAAAAATTTCCCTGTTTTCTAATTTTCCGGGAAGCTTTTTCAAATTTTCTTTCCGTAAAAACCTGATTCGGGCTATTAATAACATTTTAAAACGAAAAATCGCCAAAGCGTGCGTACCAACAGCATTTCATTTTTATTTATTTAAATAGATAATAGATTAAATATACAAACAACAATCTGAAAAATTTTTGTCAGTTTTCGCTGTCTGTACATTTTTTTAAAGTAAATAGAGGCCTCGAAAACGTAATTTAGCAATTTAGATAATAATGATAAAAACATGAGATTGCTATCTTATTGTTTTTCCCCTTTTTAATGACAATATAAATACTGTTTTCTTCATTAGGCTTTTATTATCCGTATCGGCACTCTAAGGAGCTATCATTTGGTACATCAGTCACCGTGCAATTGAAAGGTAAGTTTTTTGACGTGAAAACTTCTTTAGGCGCGTTGGGCATTTTTGAGATGGGAAAAAACTATTGAGCTCGCGACACCGTTACCAAGACCTTAATTTTGTAAACGCGATTGTGTTCTTTATTTATATCAAGTTACGGATCAATGTTCTATGCAAGTATATTTACTTTAAAGGTTTTGGAAGATTTTTTTTTTGTACACGCTATTTTGCTCATTATTTAGTTAAGGTTACGGACCAATGTTCTATACAAGTATTTTTCTTCCACCAAGGCGATCTTGTTCAAGTTTTCACTTCGGTCGGCACTCCCGGAGTGCCACTGTTTATTTTAATTTTATTGTCATACTTATTTCTATAATTCGTGATAAAATAATAACAGCCGCACGGCTCAATCAAAGATACGCTTACCGCGGTCAGTTCGTGGATGGGTGACCATCCATTACATATCGAGACCCCTCCGTGCCTCGGAAAGCACGTTAAGCCGTTGGTCCCGGCTGTCATTCGTGGATCTTTGACAGCCGTTACGGGTCGTCAGAAACCCGAAAGTCTGATAACCAGTCTTACTAAGGGCTAAGGAGTATCTTATTTGGGGTATTTTCTATTGTGGTGGAGGTCAGATAGGCAGTCACTCCATGTAAAATACTGGTATTCAGCTGCATCCGGTTTGATTGGAAGCTGACCCCAACACAGTTGGAAAAAAGGCTAGGTAGATTGATAAGTTATTTTTAGTGTAGTTCATAGCCATAAGAGAGAAAAAAATACACCCATTTTATTATTCCAGATGAATAGCTTAGTTCTCTTCACTTTGTTAGCAACGGCAGCAGCAGCAACAACCAGTAATCAAGTGCCTGAAGTGGCTGAAGTGGCTAAAGTGGCTGAGGAATATGAATATGAGATTGACGAGTACGGCGTGCCATTGCGGACTGTACCAGAATATCGACAAAGTCTGACCGTGGGAGTAGTCGGTCCTGACGATAGACTGATGTCTAGGTTGGTACCATTAATCTGAATATATTCCACAACTTAGCCTTCTAAAGCGGACGTATAGATAAGACATAACAAGCCATGTGCCCGATGGGATTCCATAAGGACAAACTTTCATACAGAAGTGGGTGACGGCGGAGCTTGACGGTCGGGTGGCGATGTGGTTCACATGGTTGTCGGCGGGGCTTTATCGTTGCCTTTTAAAGGGTGAATTTTCAAAAATCCTTTCTTTGTGCTCACTTTCACTGATACTAGGACCACTTGGCCTCTGCGATTTCTGACAGTGTATTAAAGATTTTTATTAAGTACCTAATACATTATAATGCCACTCTGTAGTAAACGTTATCCAGCGAATATAGTGGTAGTGGTGCTGATGACCTAATTAGCTTCAACTTCCTGACTAACTGACCGACTCTTTGAAAATGTTACATATTATATTATATTATATTATAATATTTAAAAACTACTGTAAACGCGACCTAACTGATAATAGTACGAAAAAAAAGAGGAGCTCGTGGCTTAGTACTAACAGCCGCTCGGGTCCATCTGTCAGGTTAAGCTACGCTTGCCGGGGTTGGTTCGTGGATGGGTGACCATTTCTATATACAGAGACTCCTCCGTGCCTCGGAAAGCACGTTAAGCCGTTGGTCCCGGCTGTCATTCGTGGATCTTTGACAGTCGTTACGGGTCGTCAGAAGCCCGAAAGTCTGACAACCAGTCTTACCAAGGGGTATTGTATTACCCAGTTACTGGGTTGTGGAGGTCAAATAGGCAGTCGCTCCATGTAAAATACTGGTATTCAGCTGCATCTGGTTAGACTGGAAGCCGACTCCAACATAGTTGGGAAAAGGCTAGGCAGAACATATTATATTATATTATAATATTGAAAAACTACTGTAAACGATTTAATTAAAATAAATCCTTTGACTTTTTACGACTTTGCAGGATCACCCACGGTGTTGCAGCTGCTTCGTTCATAATTCATGATCAAGATATTACTGTCCGCGGAGCAGAATACACCAATATAACTTCAGTCCAGGTGACTCGAACCGGGACCACACAGCATGCTATCCCGACTATTAAATCCGGGGGCCTTGGACACAGCTTTGTCACCGTCAATATTCTAGGAGTTAGAGGTCGCGCCTTCGATTACACGATTAGCGTCTATTCGTCTATAGGCTGCGCTAAAAGATAAAGAGATGGCTATTTCTGTAGAAGTAGGAGACGGTTATCTTTTATGTGATCGTAATATACCTATTTAGATTAATCTTTAGTTAGTAGTTAAGGATATTTATTTCATACTTGCTGACCCGAATGACGTTGTCCTGTCCTTTCAATAAACCTTAGAAAATTCGAATGGAAAAAGCACTTTCAGTTTTCCCGAATTTCCCAATTTTCCTGGCAACCTTTCAAATTTTTCTTTGTGTAAAAACTTGATTCAGACTATTATGAACAATTTAAAACAAAATTTTTCCAATTTAGTCCAGCCGTTTTGAAGTAATGCGCTTGCCAACGAACAGTATTTCATTTTATTATATTATATACTAGCTGACCCTGCAAACGTTGTTTTGCCTTAAAATGCTTGGGGTGCACCATCTTTATTATTTATTACCTACCCTACCTACCCTACCTACCCTACCTACCCTACCTACCCTACCTACCCTACCTACCCTACCTACCCTACCTACCCTACCTACCCTACCTACCCTACCTACCCTACCTACCCTACCTACCCTACCTACCCTACCTACCCTACCTACCCTACCTACCCTACCTACCCTACCTACCCTACCTACCCTACCTACCCTACCTACCCTACCTACCCTACCTACCCTACCTACCCTACCTACCCTACCTACCCTACCTACCCTACCTACCCTACCTACCCTACCTACCCTACCTACCCTACCTACCCTACCTACCCTAAAACCTTGTCCTAAAAATATCGAACATTTTAAAAAAATAATTGGCCAAATTGGTCTAGGCGTTGTTGAGTTATGCGCTTACCAACACATTTTGCGATTCATTTTTATATTATAGATGACGGAGAAGGGTATGTGTCTCTTTCGTTATTATCAGTCTTATTTTAACTACTGTGGGTGTACTATGGGTAGTGGAGCTGCTAAAGAATTTAAAAACTATATTAGCATTGTATAATTGCATAACACATGTTTGAGTATTATGTACCTACTATAAAGCTACCATTTACTAGGTACGTCTTTCATTGACTTGAATGTGCCCTGGCAGCTGAGAGTATGTCATGCTCACTCTAATGTCTCGCTGACGATGGCGTGTGTGTTGGATCATTTAGCTCCCTTCAAAATGGTTGAGCTGAATGGATCTAATCCATGCGTCATGTTCGTGAACGGGTGCTGCCAGTAGGGACTGGTCATCTCTTAGCCACGGCTTATTTTAATTTAATTTTAGAATTGTTTTATTTTTTATTACGGACGCTTTAATGTTATGCATCGTTCTCACATGTATAACTTCAACATGAATGATGTAACCAATATTTTATAACCATATTTTGATTTAAAAGAGTGTCCGTGGAGTTTCTTGCCCGTTCTTCTCCATAGGTAGGTACCTACTACGCTTTGGAATGGGCAACTAGCTTCATCTTCCCGACTGACCGACCCCTTGACAATTCAAAAGTGCCTGTAATTGGTTTATTTGAAATAAATGCTTTGAGTTTTGAGTTTGAAGTTCAGCAGACGCGACGGATATCGATAACTAAACACGATAATACAAAACAAAAACAGATTTGATAAAAACATTTTAGGGTCAATGACTGCAGTGAGCAATGGGTAGCTCGCCGTCCGATAAGGACCAGTCGACGGCGCGTTGTGTTCCACGCGCGCCTCAAAGAGATGTCAGAACAATTGACGGTGTCCGCTAGGGCCGATGCCTGCCAGGGTCGCGGGAAAGTCTGAAAGGGATACCGTGGCCCCTGGCAACACACAAGCAACTGAAGGAACACGGGTGGGTTTTAGTCAGTAAGAGTCTGACACACCCTCCCACTCCGGCCAGAGCGGGAGAATTTGTTTGATAATTTCCCACCCAATTTTTTTTAAAGATCCATGTCATTGCGGTTCTAGATTATATTATGCATAGTTAATTTTTACTATAAATAGGGATATTATTTATTAAATATTAATCAAGAAATGCTATAAATCTTGGTATAAACCGGCTTGAAAATAACATGTTTTGATCCGATCAGTCCAGAAACTAAAATTAACAAAGTTGTGACCAATAACATCAGCTGTTAGATCGCTTGATTCGACTTGTAAGTCAAAGGTCGCTTAGCACATCACCTAGACAGATAGTTTGACCTGACGAAGAGGATGTAAAATGTACGTACCAGCGAGCGAGAGAAGTTATTTCATAATTGTCCAACCAAAAAAAAAAACCGTCAATGACCGCGAGTGAGTTTAGAAACTCTGTGTTTTTGATGTTTTATTGTTTTAAGATTTCAATAGGTACCCATCAGTTATATAAAGTTTACATAAAAATTAACAGATTTTTAGGGTTCCGTAGTAAACAAGGAACCCTTATAGTTTCGTCATGTCCGTCTGTCTGTCTGTCTGTCCGCGGTTTAGCTCCGAGACCCTTAGTACTAGAAAGTTGTAATTTGGCATAGATATTCATATTAATTACGTCGACAAAGTGGTAAAATAAAATTATGTTTTTTTTTATCCCATTGTTTAGGTATCATTGGAAAGGTCCTTCAAAAAAATTGTGAAGGAACTTTTCTGAGTTTGATTGTGAGTTTATGAATTCAGGGATCCGTTTGCGAAATATTAAGCTTTAAAGTGCAAATTTTTGTTAGAGTCACGTGTGTGTCGGGTGCCAGCTAAATGGTTGGTTTTAGATAAGTGAAAAAAATCACGGCAGTAATTTATATAACGAATTTAAAAGGAAAACTATCACAGCTAAGTAGGCTTTACAAGTTAACGAGTTATATTTGACCAACTTAGATTTGCGGTTGTAAAAACATGTTCTCCCATACATTCCGTATGAAAGAAAATGTTTTTCAAATACAAAGTTAAGTTTGTTCTTGAGATAAATTCATCCCAACTACGGAACCCTGAATTGTGTGTGGTCCGACATGCACTTGGCCGGTTTTAAACTAATATTTCAAGTAGATAACTAAACTGCATGCGGTCATTGTAAAACAAAAATGGTAAAACAAAATTAAGAAAAACATTTTTTTTTAGGGTACCTCTCCTACACGTAAAGTGGTGATGTTTTTTTTTTTTTTTAACCCATCGTGTTATCATTGGAAAGGTCCTTCAAAAACATTGTGAGTTTGTGAAAACCATTTTTGGATTTAGGGATCCGTTTGCGAATATTAAGCTTTAAAGTGCTAATTTTTGTTAGTCATGTGTGCCAGCTAAATTTTCCCATACATTCCGTATGGGAGAACATATTTTTCAACTACAAAGTTAAGTTTGTTTTTGGGTTTTTTTTATATTTAGGAATAAAATAAACAGACAAACTAAAAAAAAAACGATCGTAAAAAAAAATATTCTTTTCATCAACCATGGGCATGATTGTATGATGACGCAATGACTGTACATTGCAAGGGGGGAAATTGGAAGTTATTTAATAACCATATTCTTATAGGCCCCCACTGGTTTAGTGGAGAATTTTGCAAAGAATCCCTTTTGGGGGGATATTTTTAGGGGCCAACTGGAATAACTCCGTAATAATTTTCCTTGTTAAAGAAAAAAATTGTCCGTCTGTCCGGGGTAGCACTGTAAACCACAGACCATTATGGATTTTATCACCACAAATTATGAAAGTACGACCGAGACGACATATTTAAGTAATTCCCCTATATGTAATCACAGGTATTACTCGCAAAACTACTACATTCCTATCATTGTCTTATCAGCCAGGTATTCTATTTTTACACAATTTTTAGGGTTCTGTACTGATTACACTCCGAAGACATAAAATGGAGTAAAAGAACCACCATGTGGGCAGGCCCAAAAGGAAAACGGCGACAGGGACGCCCCCGAGAAAGATGGGTCGACGAAATAGAAAAGGTAGCGGGCCAGAATTGGCCTGCAGTAGCACAGGACAGAAGAGAGTGGCAAGAAAGGGAGGAGGCCTTTACCCAAAGAGGGGTCCTTAATTAATTTCCTCAATTTTATTTACTATTTACCTTTTTTTTGTTATACTTTGTTTACTTTTTAATTAAGGAATAAAAGAGGCTTTATTATTATTACTGAATTACGGAACCCTTAAGAATGACTATGTTGTTCGTCTGTCTGTCTGTCAAAACTCTTTTTCTTGCGTTCCTGAGAAAAAAGGTTTTTTTGAAATTTATATCAAATACGTAGGTCCACGATCTCTTAGAGGTCTAAAAATAGAGCTTCTAAGTCGACGCACTAAAAAAATGTGGCCATTTATGCGAGATATAATCGTAAATAAATTAAAACCCATGGTATTTCCCATTGACCCATAATCATGAAATTTAGCAGCATAAGTAAATGAAAAATTCCGAAAATCATTAATTTGTAATCACATTTTTTTTCGATTACAAACTTGTATTTAAAATTGGAGAATTGACCGTGACGTATATCGATGTGTGTGTGGCAATAGGCTCGCCCCTAATACATGGGACTTAAACATAACTGGCGAAATGTGGATGCACCTGCTACAGGGACACCTCTGCCCAACCCTTTCAACTACAATGATAAGTTTATTTTTGGGATAAATTCATCCCAACTACGGAACCCTTTATTATGGGTGGTTCGACACGCATTTGGCAGGTTTTAATCGATACTGATATCTGTGGTTTTTGTTAAAACAAAAGAGGAAATTCATGTTGCATTGATAACATACAGTAGATTTATATTAATTAATATTTATCGCAAACCTGTAGTAACTTAATGCAAGCAAAATCCATTTCGAAGAACGAATTATCTATTCAAATATTGACGTTTATCTGTGAGATTGTTCACTTACTGTGAAACATACTTGGACTTTTAATCGTATTCAGTAACTTGGCAGTTCAAAGTAAAACGAAGATTCCATAAAAACTATCTTGATGGGGTGGCAAACGAATTTTTGAAAAGCATGAATGGTAAAAATAGTTGAAATTTAATAATTCACTGCTTGCTAATCAATGTTAATACTGATTATGTTATAAACTGTGCTTGGTTACGGTGCCAACTTTTTCTTCAATCAAAAGCACCCCACCACCGCTTTTCTGATTACTCGACATGTGCAATAGTGTCGCCGTAGAAATAGTTCAACTAAACTACACAGGTTTTCTTTACCTCAGTTACCTACTTTATTATTTTACTGATGATAAGAATTTTCCAAACATGCTTGGAAATTTGAACATTATTTAGACAACCTTCTTCGAGATAACTCGAAATTGCTGTACTGGTCAAAAACAAGCGAGTGTTACTATGAAAATCCATATCGGTCGTGTTTTGTTATTTAAAAACCGGCCAAGTGCGAGTCGGACTCGCGCACAAAGGGTTCCGTACCATTATCACGTTTGCTGTATGGGAGCCCCCCTTAAATATTTATTTTATTATTTACTATTAAAGTAAAAATACAAATGAGTATTTTGTGAATATTTCAAGTGCCTACCTGTTGCCATTATTGATATCGAGCAAAAAAGGGCAAAAAAATCGCGTTTGTTGTATGGGAGCCCCCCTTAAATATTGATTTTATTTTTAGTATTTTTTGATATAGCGGCAACAGAAATACATAATTTGTGAAAATTTCAACTGTCTAGCTATCGCGGTTCTTGAGATACAGCCTGGTGACAGACAGACGGACGGACAGACAGCGAAGTCTTAGTAATAGGGTCCCGTTTTTACCTTTGGGTACGGAACCCTAAAAATTAACTAACTTTTACTTCAATGCATGGCAACCAAGGAGGTACCTTAACAATGATTTTATTTAAATTTCGAGATGGCTTAGCAAATAGAGTTGTTTAAAGTAAAGAAGAAACAAATGAACATATTGGCGCGTGAAAAATGTTCTTTGTTGATTCTGTAATTTGTATTTAATTTACTTAGTTTGAACTTCCGCGCATTTGAGAAAAGTACTATACAAGCATTGGCCGCAACCAGGCATTCATGAACTCACATATCGTCGCCCTCCCCGCTAACTGTCGTAACTAGCAATAGATATTTTTCAGGGCAACAGTTTTTCGGTCGGACGCTACAGTCATGTTACTATAGTTGCGTTAGCTGTGGCTTTATTAATGAATTAATAACTTTTTATAAACAGCTCTTGACTTAATCTTTAACTCACTAACTGTAGATGTGTGCATATACGACAGGTGGTGAGAATATTTTTTCCCTCAAACAAAACTCACGCAAAACCAAATACGTGATTATATTCTAAACGGTATACGACACAGACACGACGATTAGAGAGAACTTTTTCGAAACAAAGTTCTGAACACGTAGGTAATGTCAGTGCAGATACGTCAGTTTGTGAGATACGACGGTTAGCGGGAAGGGCGACGATATGTGGCCGCGACAGTAATGTACTACATCGTAATATGTTAGTTGGTGTACAGCAGAATAAATTAGCACCATACATTCACAAGAGTCCCTTAATACCATACTGTCTGTTCTTAGAAGTTATAGGCATTTCTTCTCAGATATCGTAAGTTAGGAAAAGGTGGCGTAAGCTCCGGCCCGTCATGGTGGTTAGTTGACCACGTTACAGTTATCACCTAATGCAAAAGTTCAAAGAAAAACAATGTTATTTTATTAGCTTTTGCTTTTATTGAAACTTGACAGGTTTAGATAAAATCCTTCCAATAAATAGCACCAACAAAAATTCTGACTCCAGTAGTCCACTGCTCCGCGCAGTTTATCGTCCATATACTTCGATCTGGTAGTTATAGCCGCGGCTTCTAGCTGACTGAAGCCTGATTGTGACGAAGTTACTTCCAACTCCTCCAGACCTGATGGATGACCTGGACCCCTGTATGGTCCCCACGTGCCTCACCCGGATCGCGGTTATCCGGAGGGAGTTAGTGCGGAAAGTGATGTCTTGAACATGAATCACGTTGTTAGCAGCTCCCCTGATGTGACCGGTTCTGAAAACACATCAAATGCTTATGAAAATATAAATTATTTGCAGTCCAGCGCCATAACTTTTCATCAGCCTATAACTTTCCCACTGCTGGGACACAGGCCTCTTGCCTTTGAGAGGGAGGAGGCCGCAATCCACAATGCGGGTAAGGTTTAGTGGATGTCACGTCTTCGAATTTTTGATAGTTTCCTCGCGATGTTTGCCGTCTCCGTTTTGAGAGCAATCGTGATAATATAAATGTCACATGGTAAAGTGCCTGCCTGGGTTCGAACCCACGACCTACAACTTGTAAGTCGTGGCTGTTACTACTAAGCCACTGCTGCTCTTCATGAAGCGACTCATAAATATTTTAGTTTTCATCAATCGTCCAACATGGGGTTATATTGAGTGTAATGCTGCCCACCTGGCAAGTAGTCTGCTGGTGCCGATGGTGCCCACGCTCAGGTTGTTCCGAGTAGCGACTGCAGCTAGCGGCGGCAGCTCGACCACGTCGCTCGAGTCAACCTCCTCATGCGTCACCATCATCTCGGGCGCCTCCACCACGTCATGGCTGACAAATGCTGCTGTCGCCGCCGCTGCTAACAACACCACGAGAACTAGGCTCTTCATCTGTAATCATAAGCCATCGTTTTATTTTGTTATTTTATTTGTGTGTAAAATGAAGGCTTCTTTGACTACTTCGCTCTTCTTCTCATAGTTTTAGATTCAGCCCTGAATTCCCAAACCAAAACCTCAGACTGTATATTATTTTGACAAAATCGAAAATAAACACAATATTTTTAATGGTTTTTGGAATTTTAAAATATTAAAATGAACTTACCTTGTCAATGTGACTACGACTTGGTTTACAAAACACTTCTGTTGACTCTTGAGTTCAGTGCTACTATAATTGCCTTCTGAAGGAAGCAGTATTTATAGTAGAAATGCATTCATGATAAGAAGATTATATCAGTTATCTAGTAAATACCAACAGTATGTAATGACACCGACTTTGATTATTTAAACATATCTATGATTTATACAGCGGTAGTAAATTAGCATTGATAGGTCTTTATCTCTGTGCGATAATATTAATAAATGTTGGGATATCTGAAGGAAATTACCTTTTCTGATTGCGGAACTGGTCACATATTTAAAATAGTGCAAAAATGATTGACAACCCTGTTAAAGCCAATGATGTCTTGATGAATAATATCTGTGATTTTGTCCAAAAACGAAGCTTCCATGTTTCTGCCTCTTAAATCCCATCCCATATTCCATATCTCTCCATAAATCCCATATAATAGGTAATTTTTGCAATGATTTTAAAAGCATTCCACCGCAAATAATGTCTCATTTGCTCTGTGTAACCTAGTTAGCATAAATCTGTTAGGCTATGTCATTTGAAAATTTTCTGGTCCTTTGGGACAAGAGGACCATTTTGAAATGTTTATCCTTTTTCTATTGCAGGTTACATACAGTTCACAAACAGCAAAACTTAAGTTTCTCAGACGAAATATATATAAAAGTAAACGCAGTTTTAAAACGCATTACTTTGTTCAGCATTTCGATGGTCATATTAGTGTTCATTAGTAAATAGTACAATGCTTTAGAGGGGCATGTGACTAAGTAATAACAGCCGCACGGGTCGATCGATCAGTTTAAGCTATGCTTGTTGCGGTTGGTCCGTGGATGGGTGACCATCTTTACATACCAAGACCCCTCCGTACCTCGAAAAGCACGTAAGGCCTTAGGTCCCGGCTGTCATTTATAGATCTTTGACAGTTGTTAGGGGTAGTTAGAAGCCCAAAAAGTCTGACAACCAGTCTTACCAAGGGGTTTCGTGTTACCTAGTACCTAGGTTGTGGAAGTCAGATAGGCAGTCGCTCGATGTAAAATACTGGTATTCAGCTGCATCCGGTTAGACTGGAAGCTGACCCCAACATAGTTGGGAAAAGGCTAGGTAGATGATAAGTAATAGTGCAATGCTTTCTATTTAGTTATAGATGTCACACTCTACTTTGTACTTTGTAAGAGCTTCCGCTGTGGCTCCTTCACCCGGATGTGCATGACTAGAGTACCCTGCTCCGCTTCAAGGTGCCTGTGTTACTCCGCAGCAGCAACATCACTGAATATTTCCAGGTCGGCCAGTTGCTTCCATCGAATAGTCCTATTTCGAGTTTCATTTTTGAAGACAATAAGATTCACTCTTTCGAAATTTTATCCTTTAGCAAACAAAAATAAAAACTATTAATCTCTCGTTTTTGTACGCTCTGCTACCATATTAAAGTTTCTCATATTTCTCAAGAAAATAATTTTGTGATTTAAGAACCATTTTGATTATGAACGTAACTATTTAATTGAAAAAAACAGTAATACATAAAAATCGTGGATTATTTTGTTACCAAACGATTTAATAAGTTAAGATATAGATTGTTCTATATCTAAACTAGCTTTGATTCTTGTCATGTCATAGTCTTATCTGAAAATGTACTGCTAGTTAACAAAAACAAGACCATAAGTTTTAAAATGTATTTTAAAAAGAAAAACATGGTGCTCATCTTTTTCGTATTAAAAATAAACTTTATACAAAGAAAAACCCTATCTAACCTTTAACTGAATTTGCCTAAAACTCTTTTGAGCAAATTATCTAACATAGACTTGAATTCTATAGTGGTATCCGCGGCCTCTAGCTGATCGTATCCTGATTGTGACAAAGGAGTTTCCAATTCCTCCATTCAAGATGGACGGAGTTGCGTTCTGCGAGGCCCCTAGGCGGTTCACCCGGATCGCACCCACGCGCCGATTCGTGCGGATTGTTATATCTCTTACGTGGACATGATTCGCGATACCGTTCGCCCTGACCTCGCCACTGTAAACAAAAAAAAATGGTCATATTCAAGAAACATTCAGTTCATGTCCAATTTTTAGTTGGCATCGCGACCTAAGGCAAAGTCCAATTCAGTCCTAAGACAAAATAGATCGTATACGTACTTATAAAGTCGTACGGTTAATGTCATACGGGGAAATGTAATTATTTTAAGATCTTCGAGGCTTATTGCATTCGTTGAACCCCATCCAATTGCTGAGTAGTGTGTAGTGCTGACAATGTTCTCTGTCAATAAATTGACCATCCAAATTATTCAGGGTTATGTTCTGTTTTTGGTTGCTTACTTGTATCCCAATATATCTCCAGAATAGACGGTTCCCACGCTCAGGTTACGCCGACTGGCTACTGCAGTCTGCGCCTGCACGTCAGCCTCTTCAGTCAGCTCAGCCACGTCAGTTAGCTCATCCACGTCAGTCACAACCACCTCGGGCATTTCGTTCAGGTCCACGTCAGCTACTTCGTCTCCGTCAGCCACGTCAAGCACCTCCACCACGTCAGGTACTTCATTGCTGACTACTGCAGCTGATGCTGCCGCTGCTAACAACACGACGAGGAGTAGGCTCTTCATCTGGAATTATTTTATTGCTTTGTTAAATGTTAAATTAATTATCACCACATTTTTCAAGAAATTATCTCCTTTCGAAAAGTTACACAAAACTTAAATTATTTGGCATATTTTGTTTTAGAAGAACATAATTGTTGACTTTATTCTTCCACCGCAAGCCAAAGGTTTTACGTACCATTATTATTGACAGCGTTTAAGGCCATTTGTGAAGGTCTAACTACTAGGAGTCTAGTCCATTCCTAGGCCAAAATTTTAAAAAAAGACTTACCATTCCAATTTTTACTTTAATTTGATCCACAAAACACTAAAGTTAACTCCTTTGAGGACAGTGTGAGTATAAGTTGTATTCTGAAGGAGCCAGTATTTATAGTAAAATTAGAAAGCAACCACAATGATAAGATAATATCTGACCTACATTTCGGTTAATTACTTCCACATATGTATTATGACAACTAATCTCTGACGTAGTAAACAATGAGTTAGATGACACCGATTTAATTATAAAGATACTAGTTTTTATCTCTTACTCAAGCGATAACATCAATAACAATTTTAAGGGAAAATCAATCAAAAATAAGTCCCATGTGACCCTAACACCTTGGTGCGAAACAATTACTGATAATATAGACATGGGTATTTAGTATAGAAATCCAACCAGCCAGCGCATTTCGTAACGCTACGCGCTACGCGGCAAGCTACAAGCTGCTACGGCGTAGCTACGATCGCGATGTGATCTCCGCCCCTTCTTTGTGAAAGCAGCTCCAAAGTAAAGAAATAATATTTTAACATTCATTCATGGAATGCAAATAACGCTAATGTGAAAATGCGTTCGTTGTAGAAAAGCTGTTGTCAATGGCTTCTACTTCAAATCAGCAACAAAGGCTCCGCTAAAACTATTAAATTTATAGTCTTTTCACATTTATTTCGCCTTTGATTTTGCATCTAGTGATCTGTATTCTCGTTGTAAAGGTAGAGGTAAAAGAACTGTTATAGCTCATTTCTAATGTTAGTTTTACACAAGAAATTTCGCCCATAATTTATTAATTTTCAAGGTCATTTCTTGCTTGTACATCGTTCTAAAAGGGTCTTAGTTCAACTGCGTAATAATGTCGGTACTTTTTTGATATCGTTATAACTTAATAAATGTAATTAATCTCCTGCACTTATCATAAGACTTTTCACCTGTGATGAATTGGCTTAAATTATTTTTAATCATGGAACATGCTGGAAACGTGACTAATGCATTTTGTTTGCATTTATTTCTCGGCTCAAGGACGGCAGTTTCAAGGTCAGGTAATTATAGATCTACCTAGCCTTTACCCAACTATGTTGGGGTCGGCTCCCAGTCCAACGAGATGCAGCTGAATACCAGTATTTTACATGGAGCCTGACCTCCTGGTTGTAGACTTTTGGGCTTCTGACTACCCGTAACGACTGTCAAAGATCCACGAATGACCGCCGGGATCAACGGCTTAACGTGCTTTCCGAAGCACGAAGGAGTCTCGGTATCTAACCCATCCACGGACCAATCCCGACAAGTGAAGCTTAACCTGATGGAGCGACCCGTGCGGCTGTTATAACTTAACCACGAGCTCCTCGTTTCGAGGTGCCTACACTCAAATTAAATATTTAAACGATCATTTATGAGGAATGGTGCAGCAGTGGCTCAGTAGTTACGAGACCTTATTCGTAGGTTTAGAACCCAGGCTGTGTTATTTATGTCACCATATTTTCGCCATGTTTTGTACGAAAACAATTTCCTTTGGCCTAAGTATTTCTTACAAAAATATGTTCGCAACACATCTGGTTTCTATTAAGCTTGCAAAAAATCAGATTTTTTATATTTTTTATTAATGGCATCTTTCAGATCAACCTAGGAGGTTGTCGGCTGCTTAACCGGACTTTCCTGTGGCTGTCTCAATAAATTAAGGCCTCCAGCCAGGGCATAAAACTTAGAAACTAAGCGACTACACGCTAAGGGCATGGGGCACCCCCTGTGGGGTACGGACCTCGGCTCAGGGCGTCGCTGGGGGAGGACAGCAAGGGACAGACTGGATCGGATTAACAAAGGTTCAGACAACATTCGCGGGCTATTTACCTATAGGGCTCCCGGACCTTTTAAACAGTAATTCACATGATTCATAATGAACTGCGAAGTTGTGAACTAGCACATTTCACGTGCATCATAATCAAACAGGTTATAATAAGCTCAGTAGTAGAAGTATTCATTATTAATATTCTAGGGAACTAGTTAGCCACATTTCTTATTTCCATACAGTAATATTGGCAAATTAATCAAAACAACGAAATATTTGACATCTATTTGCGAAGTTGCCCACTTTCAGAATAAACGCTCTTAACAAGGCCTAAGTATTGTTAAAGATATCATCGATTCGAACACAAGAAGAAGATCATAGTAGGTTACTGAGTCCGCAAATTATGTAGGTAGGTACGGCGCAGTGCCTATCAGACTAATCAATCTAGATAATTACTTATCTTTATTTCTGTAATCCCGCTATTAAGTAATCACAGGTAATTTACTCATAAACTACTACATCAGCGAGGTATTCTATTTTTGCATCACTTTTGTTTGTTGACAGTAATCGGTGAATTATCAAGATCAATACAAAGTATGATTAGAGATACAAACCGGAAAAGTGGACCACGCACAATGAAGGGTAGTAAGGCTCAGTAGTAGGGATAAATTTAACCCAAAAATAAACTTAAGATTAGACAGTTGAAAAACATGTTCTCCCATACATTACAACTGCAAATGTAAGTTTGTACGCACAATATTGGAAAATTTACCATCTTTTAAGCTATTGCATAGCTTTTATTGCGGGCTTTGAGCGCGGCGACCGAATCAAGAAATTCCGTAACGAAAATAAAACCTAACACCCCCACTCCGCCTACCATGTAATGACGGATGATGACATAAAACAAAAAATTCCGTTCCCATGACAACATCACGTTGTCATGGGAACGTAATTCTTGTTTTATATCATCATCCGTCATCATCCCAAGTGTAGCGTTGACAAATAGGAAGTATGGAGGTTTCAAATGCTATGCAATAGCTTTACCGCAGTCCCTGAGTGCCACACGTTTTTTTTTTTTCTTATTTTATGACCATAGACTTCTGATTTATTTTCCTGTAACCTATAAGTATCGAACAATTTTCTGTATTTTCAACATTTTAGGTTCAGTAGTTTCGAAAATTACCGGGTAGTGGTAAATTTTCATAAATTTTCTTAAATATACTTAAACCTATTTATTTTTAAATTTAGAGTCCCTTAATACCATAATGTCTGTTCTCAGAAATTAAACGCATCTCTTCTCAGATATCGTAAGTTAGGAAAAGGTGACGTAAACTCCAGCCCGTAATAGTGGTTAGTTAGCTGGTATGAGTGAGCGGTGATAACTGTAACGTGATAATGCAAAAGTTCACAGAAAATACTATGTTATTTTATCAGCTTTTGCTTTTATTGAAACTTGACAGGTTTAGATTAAATCCTTACAATAAATACTCGTAGCACCAACAAAAATTCTAACTCCAGTAGTCCACTGCTCCGCGCAGTTTATCGTCCATATACTTCGATCTGGTAGTTGTAGCCGCGGCTCCTAGCTGACTGAAGCCTGATTGTAACGAAGTTACTTCCAACTCCTCCAGACCTGATGGATGACCTGGACCCCTGTATGGTCCCCACGTGCCTCACCCGGATCGCGGTTATCCGGAGGGAGTTAGTGCGGAAAGTGATGTCTTGAACATGAATCACGTTGTTAGCAGCTCCCCTGATGTGACCGGTTCTGAAAACACATCAAATGCTCATGAAAAGAGAAATTATTTGCAGTCCAACACCATAACTTTTCATAATCAGCCTATAACTTCCCCACTGCTGGGACACAGGCCTCTTGCCTTTGAGAGGGAGGGGGCCGCAATCCACAACGCGGGTACTGTTTAATGGATGTCACGTCTTCGAATTTTTGATATATTCCTCGCGATGTTTGCCTTCTCCGTTTTGAGAGCAGTGGTGATAATATAAATAGAATAGAATAGAACTTTTCTTTATTCGAGTAACCAAGACTCAACAAGACTGTTAGTAAAACGACTATGTACGACGATGTTAGATTACGACTATGTTAGTAAGCACAGACACTAAACAAAAACAGGTAAAACAATACAATCAATAACTGTTGGTCACCGCTGCGACATCCCATGAGAGAGGGCATAACAGTGACCCACGTATTCACAGTCCAGGTGACTTGCAACCATGCTTAAGACATTGTAGGAGCTGCCTCACACCCTGCGCACCAGGAAAGCGCACCTTTTACGCATTGTTGCGTAAAAGCAAACTACATGGGCATCTGCGAGCATCCCTAACGCACTACAGAAACGGGGCAGCCCCACCAGTATCCTAAACGCATTGTTATATTGAACACGGAGAGCGCTATACAAAGTAAAATGCCCGCCTGGGTTCGAACCTACGACCTACAACTCGTAAGTCGTGGCTGTTACTACAAGGCCACTGCTGCTCGTCAATGAAGCGACTTATCAAAATTTTAGTTTTCATCAATCGCCCAACATGGGGTTATATTGAGTGTAATGCTGCCCACCTGGCGAGCAATCTGCTGGTGCCGATGGTGCCCACGCTCAGGTTGTTCCGAGTAGCGACTGCAGCCAGTGGCGGCAGCTCGACTACGTCGCTCGAGTCAATCTCCTCATGCGTCACCATCATCTCGGGCGCCTCCACCACGTCATGGCTGACAAATGCTGCTGTCGCCGCCGCTGCTAACAACACCACGAGAACTAGGCTCCTCATCTGTAATCATATGTCGTTGTTTTATTTTGGTAAAATGAAGCCTTCTTTGACTACTTCGCTCTTTTTCTCATAGTTTCAGATTCAGCTCTGAATTCCCAAACCAAAACCTCAGACTGTATATTATTTTGACAAAATCGAAAAGAAACACAATATTTATAATGGTTTTTGGAATTTTAAAATATTAAAATGAACTTACCTTGTCAAAGTGACTACGACTTGGTTCTCAAAACACTTCAGCTGACTCCTTTGAGTTTACTGCTACTATAATTGCTTTCTGAAGGAAGCAGTATTTATAGTAGAAAATGCATTCATGATAAGAAGATAATATCAGTTATCTAGTAAATACCAACAGTATGTAATGACACCGACTTTGATTATTTAAACATATCTATGGTTTATACAGTGGTAATAAATTAGCATTGATAGGTCTTTATCTCTATGCGATAATATTAATAAAGGTCGGGATATCTGAAGGAAATTACCTGTTTTGATTGCGGAAATGTTCACATATTTAAAATAGTGCAAAAATAACTGACAAACCTGTTAGAGCCGATGATGTCTTCGGTAATAATATCTGTGATTTTATCCAAAAAAGAAGCTTCCACATTCTACGTCTTAAATCCCATCCCATATTCCATATCTCTCCATAAATCCCATATAATAGGTAATTTTTGCAATGATTTTAAAGCCATTCCACCGCAAATAATATCTCATTCGCTATGTGTAACCTAGTTAGCATAAATCTGTTAGGCTATGTAATTTGAAAAGTTGTCTGGTATTTTGGGAGAAGAGGATCATTTTGAAGTTTTAATTCTTTTCCTATTGCAAGTTCCATACAGTTTACAAACAGCAAAACTTAAGTTTCTCAGACGAAATATATATAAAAGTAAACGCAGTTGTAAAACGCATTACTTTGTTCAGCATTTCGTTGGTCATATTAATTACTGGTCAGTAGTAATAGTGCAATACTCAAGAGGGGCTTGTGGCTAAGTAATAACAGCCGCACGGGTCGATCGATCAGTTTAAGCTACGCTTGCCACGGTTGGTCCGTGGATGAACCCTCCGTGCCTCGAAAAGCACGTTAAGCCGTTGGTCCCGGCTGTCATTTATAGATCTTTGACAGTTGCTACGGATAGATAGAAGCCCAAAAAGTCTGACAACCAGTCTTACCAAGGGGTTTCGTGTTACCTAGTACCTATGTTGTGGAAGTCATATATTCAGTCGCTCCTTGTAATATACTGGTATTCAGCTGCATCCGGTTAGACTGGAAGCCGACCCCAACATAGTTGGTTGCTAGGCAGATGATGAGTAATAGTGCAATGCTTTCTATTTAGTTATAGATGTCACACTCTACTTTGTACTTTGTACGAGCTTCCGCTGTGGCTCCTTCACCCGGATGTGCATGACTAGAGTGCCCTGCACCGCTTCAAGGCTTGTGCAGACCAGCGCGACACGCGACGCGACATAAAGGCACCGCTCGTCGCGCGACGTAACTATTTAATTGAAAAAAACAGTAATACATAAAAATCGTGGATTATTTTGTTACCAAACGATTTAATAAGTTAAGATATAGATTGTTCTATATCTAAACTAGCTTTGATTCTTGTCATGTCATAGTCTTATCTGAAAATGTACTGCTAGTTAACAAAAACAAGACCATAAGTTTTAAAATGTATTTAAAAAAAAAAACATGGTGCTCATCTTTTTCGTATTAAAAATATACCTTATACAAAAAAAAACCCTACCTAAGCTTTAACTGAATTTGCCTAAAACTCTTTTGAGCAAATTATCTAACATAGACCTGAATTCTATAGTGGTATCCGCGGCCTCTAGCTGATCGTATCCGGATTGTGACAAAAGAGTGTCCAATTCCTCCATTCAAGATGGACGGAGTTGCGTTCTGCGAGGCCCCTAGGCGGTTCACCCGGATCGCACCCACGCGCCGATTCGTGCGGATTGTTATATCTCTTACGTGGACATGATTCGCGATACCGTTCGCCCTGACCTCGCCACTGTAAACAAAAAAAAATGGTCATATTCAAGAAACATTCAGTTCATGTCCAATTTTTAGTTGGCATCGCGACCTAAGGCAAAGTCCAATTCAGTCCTAAGACAAAATAGATCGTATACGTACTTATAAAGTCGTACGGTTAATGTCATACGGGGAAATGTAATTATTTTAAGATCTCCGAGGCTTATTGCATTCGTTGAACCCCATCCAATTGCTGAGTAGTGTGTAGTGCTGACAATGTTCTCTGTCAATAAATTGACCATCCAAATTATTCAGGGTTATGTTCTGTTTTTGGTTGCTTACTTGTATCCCAATATATCTCCAGAATAGACGGTTCCCACGCTCAGGTTACGCCGAGTGGCTACTGCAGTCTGCGCCTGCACGTCAGCCTCTTCAGTCAGCTCAGCCACGTCAGTTAGCTCATCCACGTCAGTCACAACCACCTCGGGCATTTCGTTCAGGTCCACGTCAGCTACTTCGTCTCCGTCAGCCACGTCAAGCACCTCCACCACGTCAGGTACTTCATTGCTGACTACTGCAGCTGATGCTGCCGCTGCTAATAACACGACGAGGAGTAGGCTCTTCATCTGGAATTATTTTATTGCTTTTGTTAAATGTTAAATTAATTATCACCACATTTTTCAAGAAATTATCTCCTTTCGAAAACTTACACAAAACTTAAATTATTTGACATATTTTGTTTTAGAAGAACATAATTGTTGATTTTATTCTTCCACCGCAAGCCAAAGGTTTTACGTACCATTATTATTGACAGCGTTTAAAGCCAATTGTGAAGGTCTAACTACTAGGAGTCTAGTCCATTCCTAGGCCAAAATTTTAAAAAAGACTTACCATTCCAATTTTTACTTTAATTTGATCCACAAAACACTAAAGTTAACTCCTTTGAGGACAGTGTGAGTATAAGTTGTATTCTGAAGGAGCCAGTATTTATAGTAAAATTAGAAAGCAACCACAATGATAAGATAATATCTGACCTACATTTCGGTTAATTACTTCCACATATGTATTATGACAACTAATCTCTGACGTAGTAAACAATGAGTTAGATGACACCGATTTAATTATATAGATACTAGTTTTTATCTCTTACTCAAGCGATAACATCAATAACAATTTTAAGGGAAAATCGATCAAAAATAAGTCCCATGTGACCCTAACACCTTGGTGCGAAACAATTACTGATAATATAGACATGGGTATTTAGTATAGAAGTCCAACCAGCCAGCGCATTTCGTAACGCTACGCGCTACGCGGCAAGCTACAAGTTGCTACGACGTAGCTACGATCGCGATGTGATCTCCGCCGCTTCTTTGTGAAAGCAGCTCCAAAGTGAAGAAATAATATTTTAACATTCATTCATGGAATGCAAATAACGCTGATGTGAAAATGCGTTCGTTGTAGAAGAGCTGTTGTCAATGGCTTCTACTTCAAATCAGCAACAAAGGCTCCGCTAAAACTATTAAATTTATAGTCTTTTCACAGTTATTTCACCTTTGATTTTGCATCTAGTGATCTGTATTCTCGTTGTTAAGGTAAAGGTAGAGGTAAAAGAACTGTTATAGCTCATTTCTAATGTTAGTTTTACACAAGAACATCCGCCCATAATTTATTAATTTTCAAGGTCATTTCTAGCTTGTACATCGTTCTAAAAGGGTCTTAGTTCAACTGCGTAATAATGTCAGTACTTTTTTAATATCGTTATAACTTAATAAATGCAATTAATCTCCTGCACTTATCATAAGACTTTTCACCTGTGATGAATTGGCTTAAATTATTTTTAATCGTGGAACATGCTGGAAACGTGAGTAATGCATTTTGTTTGCATTTATTTCTCGGCTCAAGGACGGCAGTTTCAAGATAAGGTAATTAAAGATCTACCTAGCCTTTACCCAACTATGTTGGGGTCAGCTCCCAGTCCAACGAGATGCAGCTGAATACCAGTATTTTACATGGAGCCTGACCTCCTGGTTGTAGACTTTTGGGCTTACCTGTAACGACTGTCAAAGATCCACGAATGACCGCCGCGATCAACGGCTTAACATGCTTTCCGAGGCACGAAGGAGTCTCGGTATCTAACCCATCCACGGACCAATCCCGACAAGTGAAGCTTAACCTGATGGAGCGACCCGTGCGGCTGTTATAACTCAACCACGAGCTACTCGTTTCGAGGTGCCTACACTCAAATTAAATATTTAAACGATCATTTATGAGGAATGGTGCAGCAGTGGCTCAGTAGTTACGAGACCTTATTCGTAGGTTTAGAACCCAGGCTGTGTTATTTATGTCACCATATTTTCGCCATGTTTTGTACGAAAACAATTTCCTTTGGCCTAAGTATTTCTTACAAAAATATGTTCGCAACACATCTGGTTTCTATTAAGCTTGCAAAAAATCACATTTTTTATATTTTTATTAATGGCATCTTTCAGATCAACCTAGGAGGTTGTCGGCTGCTTAACCGGACTTCTGTGGCTGTCTCAATAAATTAAGGCCTCCAGATAGGGCATAAAACTTAGAAACTAAGCGACTACACGCTAAGGGCACGGGGCACCCCTTGTGGGGTACGGACCTCGGCTCAGGGCGTCGCTGGGGGAGGACAGCAAGGGACAGACTGGATCGGATTAACAAAGGTTCAGACAACATTCGCGGGCTATTTTCATGCGGGTACCTATAGGGCTCCCGGACATTTTAAACAGTAGATCACATGATTCATAATGAGCTGCGAAGTTTTGAACTAGCACATTTCACGTGCATCATAAACAAACAGTAGTGCTATTCTGTATAAATCTCACCGTGATCGTGATAACTTAGGTGAAGTGAACTGCCAATAGTGTCAATCCTTAGCAACTGACAGCTCACTCCACCCTCACTTTACCTAAGATAACACGGTGAGATGGTTACAGAATAGCACTATAGGTTTTAAGTAGATCAGTAGTAGAAGTAGTAGTCTAATCGATTGTGCACCGAAGTGCATATGCCACTGCAAACACAATTTTGCAAAATGGATCACAGTGCGAGTGCGGTGTTCATGACCAGCCGATAACCCACTTTTTGGAGTGTCCAAATCACTTTTGTTTTTTGACAGTAATCGGTGAATTATCAAGACCAATATAAAGTATGATCAGAGATAAAAACCTGAAAAGTGGACCACGCACAATGAAGGGTTCCGTAGTATGGGTAAATTTAACCCAAGAATAAACTTAATATTGTAGTTGAAAAACATGTTCTCACATGCATTACAACTGCAAATTTAAGTTTGTCCGCACAAAATTGGAAGATTTACCATCTTTTTTTTCTTATTTTATGACCAAAGACTTCTTATTCGTTTTCCTCAGTATTTTAGGCTCAGTAGTTTCGGAGATAACCAGGGAAAAGTCAATTTTCATTATTTTTCTTAAATAACCTAAAATTTATTTTAAAATTATAGAAATATATGGACCAATTAAGTTGAAATTTAACAGCAACAACTCAACTCAATTGGTCCATTATATTCAGAGCAATTAATTGACTGTGACAGATGGACAGACAAACAGACAGATACACGAATGATCCTGTAAGGGTTCTGTTTTTCTTTTGGACATACGGAATCCTAAAAATAGTGGAAGGCATTAACAGAGTCTTTCCCCGAATTTGCCTTAGATTTAAATGCTTCCGGTCTTTTTGAAGAGTACAAAAACTGACCATAAAAAAAAACCCACTCTTAGATAAAAATTAACAAGTAAAGCGCAAACATGATGTCCTGAATACTTACGAACCCCGAGTTCATGCATTATTATCGGTAACTAACTTGTAAAGATGTAGTGAAAATCAGTTGACAAACGGACTGTAAGATTTCCTCAAGAAAAGGTGGTTATAGAATAGAATATTTTTATTTTCAGACAGAGTCCATAGGGTTAGTAACAATTTTACTTAACATCTAGTGTTAGTAGGTACAGACACAGATTGATTGATTGATTGATTGATCGGTTGATTTCTCTCATGACGTGTTATAATATCAGTTATTCATATTTAACATAAACCATTTGTAGAATCCAGTATTTAGAATAATAAAAGGCATTCAAATTCATACCAAAGGAATGCGATGCGACACAGCAGGATAAAACTTCAGACACAAATCTGCAGTCAGTATCAAAAATTGACAACTATTGTTTGTGTTAAAAATAAAAAGGAGATTCATGTTGCATTGATAACATACAGTAGATTTTTTCTCGTGATTAATATTTATCGCTAACCTGTATTAACTTAATGCAAGCAAAATCCATTTCGAAGAATGAACTATCTATTCGGATATTGACGTTTATCTATGAGATTGTTCACTTACTGTGAAACATACTTGGACTTTTAATCGTATTCAGTAACTTGGCAGTTCAAAGTAAAACGAAGATTCCATAAAAACTATCTTGTTGGGGAGGCAAACGAATTTTTGAAAAGAATATGAATGGTAAAAATAGTTGAAAGTTAATAATTCGCTGCTTGCTAATCAATGTTGTATTACTGATTATGTTATAAACTGTGCCAACTTTTTCTTAAATCAAAAGCACCCCACCACCGCTTTTCTGATTACTCGACATGTGCAATAGTGTCGCCGTAGAAATAGTTCAACTAAACTACACAGGTTTTATTTACCTCAGTTACATTATTGTTTTACTGATGATAAGAATTTTCCAAACATGCTTGGAAATTCGAACATTATTTTGACAACCTTCTTCGAGATAAATCGAAATTGGAAAAAAACAAGCGAGTAGGCGGCCGGCGATGTTACTATGAAAATCCATATCTGTCGTGTTTAGCGGCAAAATAAATAACTATTAAAACTCATAGCTGTCGTGTTATTTAAAAATGGAAAGAATTTTTTACTTCAATGCATGGCAACCAAGGAGGTAACATAACAATGATTTTATTTAAATTTCGAACTGGCTTAGCAAATAGAGCTGTTTAAAGTAAAGAAGAAACAAATGAACTTATTGGCGCGTGAAAAATGTTCTTTGTTATCATTGATTCTGGAATTTGTATTTAATTTACTTAGTTTGAACTTCCGCGCATTGTTTGAGAAAAGTACTCTACAAGAATTGGCCGCAACCAGGTATTGATGGACTCACATATGTGGCCGCGACAGTAATGTACTACATCGTAATCTGTTAGTTGGTGTACAGCAGAATAAATAAGCATAATGTCTGTTTTAGAAATTATAGGCATTTTTTCTCAGATATCGTAAGTTAGGAAAAGATGGCGTAGACTCCGGCCCTTAATAGTGATTAGCTATACTTCCTGTAGAGCTTCATCTCTTTCCCACACTGAAGTAATATTAAAATAATACTGCTTTATGAGCTGGTGGTAGGCCCCTAGGTATGAGTGAACACGTTATAGTTATCACCTAATGCAAAAGTACAAAGAAAAACTATGTTATTTTGTTAGCTTTTGCTTTTATTGAAACTTGACAGGTTTAGATAAAATCTTTACAATAAATAACACCAACAAAAATTCTGACTCCAGTAGTCCACTACTCCGCGCAGTTTATCGTCCATATACTTCGATCTGGTAGTTATAGCCGCGGCTTCTAGCTGACTGAAGCCTGATTGTGACGAAGTTACTTCCAACTCCTCCAGACCTGATGGATGACCTGGACCCCTGTATGGTGCCCACGTGCCTCACCCGGATCGCGGTTATCCGTAGGGAGTTAGTGCGGAAAGTGATGTCTTGAACATGAATCACGTTGTTAGCAGCTCCCCTGATGTGACCGGTTCTGAAAACACATCAAATGCTCATGAAAACAGAAATTATTTGCAGTCCAGCGCCATAACTTTTCATAATCAGCCTATAACTTTCCCACTGCTGGGACACAGGCCTCTTGCCTTTGAGAGGGAGGAGGCCGCAATCCACAACGCGGGTACGGTTTAGGGAATGTCAAGTCTTCGAATTTTTGATATATTCCTCGCGATGTTTGCCTTCTCCGTTTTGAGAGCAGTGGTGATAATATAAATAGAATAGAATAGAACTTTTCTTTATTCGAGTAACCAAGACTCAACAAGACTGTTAGTAAAACGACTATGTACGACGATGTTAGATTACGACTATGTTAGTAAGCACAGACACTAAACAAAAACAGGTAAAACAATACAATCAATAACTGTTGGTCACCGCTGCGACATCCCATGAGAGAGGGCATAACAGTGACCCACGTATTCACAGTCCAGGTGACTTGCAACCATGCTTAAGACACTGTAGGAGCTGCCTCACACCCTGCGCACCAGGCAAGCGCACCTTTTACGCATTGTTGCGTAAAAGCAATCTACATGGGCATCTGCGAGCATCCCTGACGCACTACAGAAACGGGGCAGCCCCACCAGTATCCTAAACGCATTGTTATATTGAACACAGAGAGCGCTATACAAAGTAAAGTGCCCGCCTGGGTTCGAACCCACGACCTACAACTCTTAAATCGTGGCTGTTACTACAAGGCCACTGCTGCTCGTCAATGAAGCGACTTATCAAAATTTTAGTTTTCATCAATCGCCCAACATGGGGTAATATTGAGTGTAATGCTGCCCACCTAGCGAGCAGTCTGCTGGTGCCGATGGTGCCCACGCTCAGGTTGTTCCGAGTAGCGAGTGCTGCTAGCGGCGGCAGCTCGACCACGTCGCTAGGGTCAAGCTCCTCATGCGTCACCATCATCTCGGGCGCCTCCACCACGTCATGGCTGACAAATGCTGCTGTCGCCGCCGCTGCTAACAACACCACGAGAACTAGGCTCTTCATCTGTAATCATAAGTCGTTGTTTTATTTTGGTATTTTATTTGTGTGTAAAATGAAGGCTTCTTTGACTACTTCGCTCTTCTTTTCATAGTTTCAGATTCAGCCCTGAATTCCAAAATCAAAACCTCAGACTGTATATCATTTTGGCATGATCAAAAATTAACACAATAAAAAAAATGGTTGTTGAAATATTAAAATGAACTTACCTTATCAAAGTGACTACGACTTGGTTCTCAAAACACTTCAGCTGACTCCTTTGAGTTCACTGCTACTATAATTGCCTTCTGAAGGAAGCAGTATTTATAGTAGAAATGCATTCATGATAAGAAGATAATATCAGTTATCTAGTAAATACCAACAGTATGTAATGACACCGACTTTGATTATTTAAACATATCTATGATTTATACAGCGGTAATAAATTGGCATTGATAGGTCTTTATCTCTATGCGATAATATTAAAAAATATCGGGATATCTAAAGAAAATTATCTTTTTTGATTGCGGAAATAGTCACACATTTAAAATAGTGCAAAAATGATTGACAACTCTGTTAAAGCCAATGATGTCTTCGGTAATAACATTTGTGATTTTATCCAAAAAAGAAGCTTCCACGTTTCTGCCTCTTAATTCCCATCCCATATTCCATATCTCTCCATAAATCCCATATAATAGGTAATTTTTGCAATGATTTTGAAACCATTCCACCGCAAATAATATCTCATTCGCTCTGTGTAACCTAGTTAGCATAAATCTGTTAGGCTATGTAATTTGAAAAGTCGTCTGGTCCTTTGGGAGAAGAGGATCATTTTGAAGTTTTAATCCTTTTCCTATTGCAGGTTCCATACAGTTTACAAACAGCAAAACTTAAGTTTCCCAGACGAAATATATATAAAAGTAAACGCAGTTGTAAAACGCATTACTTTGTTCAGCATTTCGATGGTCGTATTAGTGGTCGGTAGTAATAGTGCAATACTCAAGAGGGGCTTGTAGCTAAGGAATAACAGCCGCACGGGTCGATCGATCAGTTTAAGCTACGCTTGCCGCGGTTGGTCCGTGGATGGGTGACCATCTTTACATACCAAGACCCCTCCGTGCCTCGAAAATCACGTTAAGCCGTTGGTCCCGGCTGTCATTTATAGATCTTTGACAGTCGTTACGGGTAGTTAGAAGCCCAAAAAGTCTGACAACCAGTCTTACCAAGGGGTTTCGTGTTACCCAGTAACTAGGTTGTGGAGGTCAGATAGGCAGTCGCTCCATGTAAAATACTGGTATTCAGCTGCATCCGGTTAGACTGGAAGCCGACCCCAACATAGTTGGTTGCTAGGCAGATGATGAGTAATAGTGTAATGCTTTCTATTTAGTTATAGATGTCACACTCTACTTTGTACTTTGTACGAGCTTCCGCTGTGGCGCCTTCACCCGGATGTGCATGACTAGAGTGCCCTGCACCGCTTCAAGGTGCCTGTGTTACTCCGCAGCAGCAACATCACTTTATATCTCCAGGTCGGCCAGTTGCTTCCATCGAATAGTCCTTTTTCGAGTTTCATTTTTGAAGACAACATGATTCACTGTCTCGAAATTTTATCCTTTAGCAAACAAAAATAAAAACTATTAATCTCTCGTTTTTGTACGCTCTGCTACCATATTAAAGTTTCTCATATTTCTCAAGAAAATAATTTTGTGATTTAAGAACCATTTTGATTATGACGTAACTATTTAATTGAAAAAAACAGTAACACATAAAAATCGTGGATTATTTTGTTACCAAACGATTTAATAAGTTAAGATATAGATTGTTCTATATCTAAACTAGCTTTGATTCTTGTCATGCCATAGTCTTATCTGAAAATGTACTGCTAGTTAACAAAAACAAGACCATAAGTTTTAAAATGTATTTAAAAAAAAAAAACATGGTGCTCATCTTTTTCGTATTAAAAATAAACTTTATACAAAGAAAAACCCTATCTAACCTTTAACTGAATTTGCCTAAAACTCTTTTGAGCAAATTATCTAACGTAGACTTGAATTCTATAGTGGTATCCGCGGCCTCTAGCTGATCGTATCCTGATTGTGACAAAGGAGTTTCCAATTCCTCCATTCAAGATGGACGGAGTTGCGTTCTGCGAGGCCCCTAGGCGGTTCACCCGGATCGCACCCACGCGCCGATTCGTGCGGATTGTTATATCTCTTACGTGGACATGATTCGCGATACCGTTCGCCCTGACCTCGCCACTGTAAACAAAAAAAAAAAGTCATATTCAAGAAACATTCAGTTCATGTCCAATTTTTAGTTGGCATCGCGACCTAAGGCAAAGTCCAATTCAGTCCTAAGACAAAATAGATCGTATACGTACTTATAAAGTCGTACGGTTAATGTCATACGGGGAAATGTAATTATTTTAAGATCTCTGAGGCTCATTGCATTCGTTGAACCCCATCCAATTGCTGAGTAGTGTGTAGTGCTGACAATGTTCTCTGTCAATAAATTGACCATCCAAATTATTCAGGGTTATGTTCTGTTTTTGGTTGCTTACTTGTATCCCAATATATCTCCAGAATAGACGGTTCCCACGCTCAGGTTACGCCGAGTGGCTACTGCAGTCTGCGCCTGCACGTCAGCCTCTTCAGTCAGCTCAGCCACGTCAGTTAGCTCATCCACGTCAGTCACAACCACCTCGGGCATTTCGTTCAGGTCCACGTCAGCTACTTCGTCTCCGTCAGCCACATGAAGCACCTCCACCACGTCAGATACTTCATTGCTGACTACTGCAGCTGATGCTGCCGCTGCTAACAACACGACGAGGAGTAGGCTCTTCATCTGGAATTATTTTATTGCTTTTGTTAAATGTTAAATTCACTATCACCACATTTTTCAAGAAATTATCTCCTTTCGAAAAGTTACACAAAACTTAAATTATTTGGCATATTTTGTTTTAGAAGAACATAATTGTTGATTTTATTCTTCCACCGCAAGCCAAAGGTTTTACGTACCATTATTATTGACAGCGCTTAAGGCCACTTGTGAAGGTCTAAATACTAGGAGTCTAGTCCATTCCTAGGCCAAAATTAAAAAAAAAGACTTACCATTCCAATTTTTACTTTAATTTGATCCACAAAACACTAAAGGTAACTCCTTTGAGGACAGTGTGAGTATAAGTTGTATTCAGAAGGAGCCAGTATTTATAGTAAAATTAGAAAGCAACCACAATGATAAGATAATTATCTGACCTACATTTCGGTTAATTACTTCCACATATGTATTATGACAACTAATCTCTGACGTAGTAAACAATGAGTTAGATGACACCGATTTTATTATAAAGATACTAGTTTTTATCTCTTACTCAAGCGATAACATCAATAACAATTTTAAAGGAAAAATAATCAAAAATAAGTCCCATGTGACCCTAACACCTTGGTGCGAAACAATTACTGATAATATAGACATGGGTATTTAGTATAGAAATCCAACCAGCCAGCGCATTTCGTAACGCTACGCGCTACGCGGCAAGCTACAAGTTGCTACGACGTAGCTACGATCGCGATGTGATCTCCGCCGCTTCTTTGTGAAAGCAGCTCTAAAGTAAAGAAATAATATTTTAACATTTATTCATGGAATGCAAATAACGCTGATGTGAAAATGCGTTCGTTGTAGAAAAGCTGTTGTCAATGGCTTCTACTTCAAATCAGCAACAAAGGCTCCGCTAAAACTATTAAATTTATAGTCTTTTCACAGTTATTTCACCTTTGATTTTGCATCTAGTGATCTGTATTCTCGTTGTTAAGGTAAAGGTAGAGGTAAAAGAACTGTTATAGCTCATTTCTAATGTTAGTTTTACACAAGAACTTCCGCCCATAATTTATTAATTTTCAAGGTCATTTCTAGCTTGTACATCGTTCTAAAAGGGTTTTAGTTCAACTGCGTAATAATGTCAGTACTTTTTTACTATCGTTATAACTTAATAAATGCAATTAATCTCCTGCACTTATCATAAGACTTTTCACCTGTGATGAATTGGCTTAAATTATTTTTAATCATGGAACATGCTGGAAACGTGACTAATGCATTTTGTTTGCATTTATTTCTCGGCTCAAGGACGGCAGTTTCAAGATAAGGTTATTATAGATCTACCTAGCCTTTACCCAACTATGTTGGGGTCGGCTCCCAGTCCAACGAGATGCAGCTGAATACCAGTATTTTACATGGAGCCTGACCTCCTGGTTGTAGACTTTTGGGCTTACCTGTAACGACTGTTAAAGATCCACGAATGACCGCCGGGATCAACGGCTTAACGTGCTTTCCGAGGCACGAAGGAGTCTCGGTATCTAACCCATCCACGGACCAATCCCGACAAGTGAAGCTTAACCTGATGGAGCGACCCGTGCGGCTGTTATAACTTAACCACGAGCTACTCGTTTCGAGGTGCCTACACTCAAATTAAATATTTAAACGAACATTTATGAGGAATGGTGTAGCAGTGGCTCAGTAGTTACGAGACCTTATTCGTAGGTTTAGAACCCAGGCTGTGTTATTTATGTCACCATATTTTCGCCATGTTTTGTACGAAATCAATTTGCTTTGGCCTAAGTATTTCTTACAAAAATATGTTCGCCACACATCCGGTTTCTCTTAAGCATGCAAAAAATCAGATTTTTTTTATTTTTTATTAATGGCATCTTGCAGGTCAACTTAGGAGGTTGTCGGCTGCTTAACCGGACTTTCCTGTGGCTGTCTCAATAAATTAAGGCCTCCAGCCAGGGCATAAAACTTAGAAACTAAGCGACTACACGCTAAGGGCACCCCCGTGGGGTACGGACCTAGGCTTAGGGCGTCGCTGGGGGAGGACAGCAAGGGACAGGCTGGATTGGATTAACAAAGGTTCAGACAACATTCGCGGGCTATTTTCATGCGGGTATCTATAGGGCTCCCGGACCTTTTAAACAGTAGATCACATGATTCATAATGAACTGCGAAGTTGTGAACTAGCACATTTCACGTGCATCAAAAACAAACAGGTTACTGATCTAATGATCAGTAGTAAAAGTATTCATTATTAATATTCTAGGGAACTAGTCAGCCACATTTCTTATTTCCATACAGTAATATTGGCAAATTAATCAAAACAGCAAAATATTTGACATCTATTTGCGAAGTTGCCCACTTTCAGAATAAACGCTCTTAACAAGACCTAAGTATTGTTAAACATATCATCGATTCGAAAGAAGAAGAAGATCATAAGTAGGTTACTGAGTCCGCAAATTATGTAGGTAGGTACGGCGCGGCGCCGATGAGACTAATCAATCTAGATAATTACTTATCTTTATGTCTGTAATCCCGCTATTAAGTAATCACAGGTAATTTACTCATAAACTACTACATTCTTGTCAGCGAGGTATTCTATTTTTGCATCACTTTTGTTTGTTGACAGTAATCGGTGATTTATCAAGATCAATATAAAGTATGATTGGAGATACAAACCGGAAAAGTGGACCACGCACAATGAAGGGTAGTAAGGCTCAGTAGTAGGGATAAATTTAACCCTAGAATAAACTTAAGATTGTAGTTGAAAAACATATTTTCCCATACATTACAACTGCAAATGTAAGTTTGTACCCACAATATTGGAAGATTTACCATCTTTTAAGCTATTGCATAGCTTTTATTGCGGGCTTTGAGCGCGGCGACCGAATCAAGAAATTCCGTAACGAAAATAAAACCTAACACCCCCACTCCGCCTACCATGTAATGACGGATGATGACATAAAACAAAAAATTCCGTTCCTATGACAACATCACGTTGTCATGGGAACGTAATTCTTGTTTTATATCATCATCCGTCATCATCCCAAGTGTAGCGTTGACAAATAGGAAGTATGGAGGTTACAAATGCTATGCAATAGCTTTACCGCAGTCCCCGAGTGCCACACGTTTTTTTTTTTCTTATTTTATGACCATAGACTTCTGATTTATTTTCCTGTAACCTATAAGTATCGAACAATTTTCTGTATTTTCAACATTTTAGGTTCAGTAGTTTCGAAAATAACCGGGTAGTGGTAAATTTTCATAAATTTTCTTAAATAACCTTAAACCTATTTATTTTTAAATTTAGAGTCCCTTAATACCATAATGTCTGTTCTTAGAAATTAAAGGCATCTCTTCTCAGATATCGTAAGTTAGGAAAAGGTGACGTAAACTCCGGCCCGTAATGGTAATTAGTTAGCTGGTATGAGTGAGCGGTGATAACTGGAACGTGATAATGCAAAAGTTCACAGAAAAAACAATGTCATTTTATTAGCTTTTGCTTTTATTGAAACTTGACAAGTTTAGATTAAATCCTTACAATAAATAGCACCAACATAAATTCTGACTCCAGTAGTCCACTGCTCCGCGCAGTTTATCGTCCATATACTTCGATCTGGTAGTTGTAGCCGCGGCTCCTAGCTGACTGAAGCCTGATTGTAACGAAGTTACTTCCAACTCCTCCAGACCTGATGGATGACCTGGACCCCTGTATGGTGCCCACGTGCCTCACCCGGATCGCGGTTATCCGTAGGGAGTTAGTGCGGAAAGTGATGTCTTGAACATGAATCACGTTGTTAGCAGCTCCCCTGATGTGACCGGTTCTGAAAACACATCAAATGCTCATGAAAATATAAATTATTTGCAGTCCATCACCATAACTTTTCAAAATCAGCCTATAACTTTCTCACTGCTGGGACACAGGCCTCTTGCCTTTGAGAGGGAGGAGGCCGCAATCTACAATGCGGGTATGGTTTAATGGATGTCACGTCTTCGAATTTTTGATATATTCCTCGCGATGTTTGCCTTCTCCGTTTTGAGAGCAGCGGTGATGATATAAATGTCACAAAGTAAAGAGCCTGCCTGGGTTCGAATCTACGAACAACAACTCGTAAGACGTAGCTGTTACTACTAGGCCACTGCTGCTCTTCATAATGAAGTGACTCATAAATATTTTAGTTTTCATCAATCGTCCAACATGGGGGTAATATTGAGTGTAATGCTGCCCACCTGGCGAGCAGTCTGCTGGTGCCGATGGTGCCCACGCTCAGGTTGTTCCGAGTAGCGACTGCAGCCAGCGGCGGCAGCTCGACTACATCGCTCGGGTCAACCTCCTCATGCGTCACCATCATCTCGGGCGCCTCCACCACGTCATGGCTGACAAATGCTGCTGTCGCCGCCGCTGCTAACAACACCACGAGAACTAGGCTCTTCATCTGTAATCATAAGTCGTTGTTTTATTTTGGTATTTTATTTGTGTGTAAAATGAAGGCTTCTTTGACTACTTCGCTCTTCTTTTCATAGTTTCAGATTCAGCCCTGAATTCCAAAATCAAAACCTCAGACTGTATATTATTTTGGCACGATCAAAAATGAACAAAATTTAAAAAAAAAATGGTTGTTGAAATATTAAAATGAACTTACCTTATCAAAGTGACTACGACTTGGTTTTCAAAACACTTCTGTTGACTCTTGAGTTCACTGCTACTATAAATTGCCTTCTGAAGGAAGCAGTATTTATAGTAGAAATGCATTCACGATTAGAAGATAATATCAGTTATCTAGTAAATACCAACAGTATGTAATGACACCGACTTTGATTATTTAAACATATCTATGATTTATACAGCGGTAGTAAATTAGCATTGATAGGTCTTTATCTCTATGCGATAATATTAATAAATGTTGGAATATCTGAAGAAAATTACCTTTTCTGATTGCGGAGCTGGTCACATATTTAAAATAGTGCAAAAATGATTGACAACTCTGTTAAAGCCGATGATGTCTTCGGTAATAATATTTGTGATTTTATCCAAAAAATAAGCTTCCATGTTTCTATCCCTTAAATCCCATCTCATATTCCATATCTCTCCTTGTATCCTATATAATAGATAATTATAATGTTTGCAATGATTTTAAAAACATTCCACCGCAAATAATGTCTCATTTGCTCTGTGTAACCTAGTTAACATAAATCTGTTAGGCTATGTAATTTGAAAAGTTGTATGGTTTTTTGGGAGAAGAGGATCATTTTGAAGTTTTAATCCTTTTCCTATTGCAAGTTCCATACAGTTTACAAACAGCAAAACTTAAGTTTCCCAGACGAAATATATATAAAAGTAAACGCAGTTTTAAAACGCATTACTTTGTTTAGCATTTCGTTGGTCATATTAGTGGTCAGTAGTAATACAATGCTTTAGAGGGGCTTGTGGCTAAGTAATAACAGCCGCACGGGTCGATCGATCAGATTCTAAAAGGCTCTTAGTTCAACTGCGTAATTATGCCAGTACTTTTTAATACCTACATATCTTATTATTTATAAATTTATTTAATACCTCAATCCCCTGCACCTTCACTTATACTTATCACTTGTGATAAATTGGCTTAAATTATTTTAAATCATGGAACATGCTGGAAACTTGACGAATGCATTTTGTATGCATTCGTTTCTCGGCTCAAGGACGACAGTTTCAACATACAGAATTATAAATTTCCCTAGCCTTTACTCAATTATGTTGGGTTCGGCTCCCAGTCCAACCGAAGTAGCTTACATAGAGCGACTGCCTATCTGACCTAAATACAATACGCCTTCGTAAGACTGGTTGTCAGACTTTCAGGCTTCTGACTACCTGTTACGACTGTCAAAGATACACGACTGACAGTCGGGATCAACGGCTTAACGTGCTTTCCGAAGCACAAAGGAGTCTCGGTATGTAAAGATCGTCACCCATCCACGGACTAACCCCGGCAAGCGAAGCTTAACCTGATGGATCGACCCGTGCGGCTGTTATTACTTAGCCACGAGCTCCTCGTTTTGAGGTGCCTACACTAAAATTGAAGGGATTAAATATATAAATGAACACTAATGAAAAATGATGCAGCAGGGACCTTATTCGTAGGTTAGAACCCAGGCTGTGTAATTTACATCACCATATTTTTGCCTTGTTTTGTAAAGAAACAATCTGCTTCGGCATAAGTACTTCTAGTAAAAATATGTTCGCAACATATCTGGTTTCTCATAAGCATGCAAAGAATCAGACATTTTTATTTATGGCATCTTTCAGGTCAACCTAGGAGATAGTCGGTTGCTTAAATGCCACTGATGCTGCGATTAACCTGGTGACTACTTGGCCAAAGTCATTTAGATAACATGCCTATCATCGATTCGAAAAGAAGAAGAAGATCATAAGTAGGTTTACCGATTTCGCAAATTATGTACGGCACACCGACGATGACACTAATCAATCCACATACTTACTTATTTTTATTTCTGTAATCCCTAATAAATAATCACGGGTGATTTACTCACAAAACTACTACATTCTTATCACTGTCTTATCAGCCAGGTATTCTACATTTTTCATCTTTTTGTTTTTAAAAGTAATCGGTAAAATTATCAGTCTCAATTTAAGCATGATTATAAATAAAATATTCGAAGTTATTAACAGAGTGCTTCCCCGAATTTACCCTACATTTAAATGATTCCGACCTTTTTGTATAAGCGCGTTTGTCCACCACTGGGACGTCACCGAGAACAAAAATTACGGCGCCGAAGTAGCGGTACATACATTTACTCTGGCCGAGTGACAACCGCACGCCCGTCACCCGAGCGCCGTCATTCCAGCCGCCATAGTTTCGAATAGTTAGGAGCGACCGGTAGAACTCGACCAGAGATTGTGACAGGCAAAACACGTTTGATCTTGTCCACGCACTGTTTGGTCTATCATAACGTAGTGAACTGCCGAGTTTGGTTACGGTGGACACACGATCGCCATCACAGGGACGTCACATTCGGTTCGAATAATATCGTTTTTCGGCGACGTCTCGGTGACGGCTGCGGTGGACAAGAGTTCAAGAAACGGACTAGAAAAAAAACCTACTTGCAAACGCGAGCATGGAGTTGAATCCCTGGAGTCATGTATTGTTATCGGTGACTTATTTGTGCAAATGAAAATCTTTTGACTAACGAGCAGTAAGATCACAATGCACAAAATACATAGTTTCCAGTAGGAAGTATCTATAACTTCTTTTTATATATTTATACCGGTTAAGTCGCTTTTTTGTATCTGTCTGTATGACCGGTTAGTTATTCTAGCATACTCAATGGATTTTGATGCGGTTTTACTTTGATTTAGAGAATTTATTCCGGAAGGTTTATGTGTATCATCCATGAAAAACTTAGATTAAATAAATAAATCTCGATGGTTTGTCGTTCAAACCGTGCGAAGCAGGGGCCGGTCGCTAGTGTAGATAAATAACAAGGTATTCAAATTCATACCAAAGAAACTGACACAGCAAGATAAAATTGTAATCAAATAAATTGACAAAAAGTAGTAATTATTGGATCTTCTGGTAAAATCTGCAGTAAGATATTATAATTTCATAACTATTGTTTTTTTTAATAATTAAATTAAACTTTATTTCAGACTAAGGTCCATAATTTTGTTAGATTGGCGTTAGTAACAATGGTGCTTAAATAAGTAGGTTTGTATTGTTATTTTTTTTTACACATTATTTATTTACGCAGATCTATGACTGTGTCCCCACCCAGTGTCCCTGAAAGGGACAATCCGATCTGGCAGCGATCTTCGTGTTGTAAATTAAGCCATGCTCCCACCCATCGAGGGACTGAGAAGCACTACATCGTCTGCATAGCTTATATTGTTGACACACGTTCCGTCTATGCGGCAGCCGACATGTGTACCAACATGCACATGTGCATACACATGTGTAATAAAAGAGTAAATTCATGTTGCATTGATAACATACCGTAGGTTTTTTTCGTGATGTTATATTTAATATAGATATAATGTAAAAATTATCGCGAACCTATAATAACTTAATGCAAGCAAATTCCATTTCGAGGAATGAATTATATTATCTATTCGGACAGCGCACATACGGGTATTTGAATGATCTACGCGGCCAAAATTATTTTATGGTCAATATTGGTTCTAAACGATATTATTAAATAAAACAACGGTTTGAATATTACATCGAGTCATATTTATTAAAAATATTTAAAAAAAACTATAATGTTACAGACAAATTTTCGTCTTCGCTTTCTGAAGAATGATCAGGTTCATTCGGATTCGCAGGCATAAGTAAAGCAATTGATTCTGGCAAGAAAGAATTAAGATTTCTACTTTTTATGCTTCTCATGCTACTTAGGAGAGGGTCCGAACTTAAAAGAAGCCGATTAAAAATGTCTCGGTTACAATTTTCTCTTGAAAATTTTCGAGCGAAGTTTTGGCGGTATGACTTAAAATGCTTATTCCGCGCTTCCGCGGCCTCTTCTGAAAGCTGCCCAATAGGCAACAATGCATTTTTTATAACAACTGCACCATGGATCAAAATTTTATGCATTGTTGGTGACATGGGGTGCCAAGGGTATAAATTGACATATAAACGAGCGGTATCTATTGCGTACTTGTCGAATTTTTCTGGATCAATTTCATGTCCACTTGAAATCGTTTCAAGAATTACTTTCAATCTATATATTAGATCATGACTGATGCCCGTTATATCGGAAGCCAATTGTGGATCTTCAAAAAATCTTCTACTCGTGTTGCCAAAGTTTGCCTTTGGCATATCTACTAGCAATCCAGTTTCTTTGCGAAATCTGGCTTGGATTTCCAGTTTCCTTTCGTTTTCGATTTTTTTCTCGTCTTCAGTTTTCCTCTCTCTGTATTTTTTTACAGGCAATTTATATGCTAAGTGGATAATACTTTCAAAAAAACGAATTCTCGCATGTAGAACCGAAAGCCCAAACTCGATAGCTTCAGGACTAATCTCTTTTTCAACATCTAATCGGTTGAAATCCTTAGAAGTTGCACCGCATATGTAGCACCGGCTTGTGGATTTCGTGCCACTGGCAGCATTGCAGACCTTTCCGTCTATCATTGTCATCATGAACACATGTTTTACTAAAAACTTGTTCCCATTTAAATCAACCTCTGTTGCGATTAGAGAATTAGCAGAGCTTTTAACATAATTAATTTCATCTTCCGTTATATCAGTACTCTCTTTCACGAAACGAAACCTAATTGGCCGGCAATATCGTGGAGAAGATGGTGTTGGGTTTTCCCATAATATCTTTTTTTCATCTTGGCCACAAACTAATCGTAGAGGAACGAAGCAGCTCTGAAATATATTAGCGTCTGAGTCAGCATCATTTTCAAATTTTTGTTTAAATTTAGATTGCTGAGATCCGTCACAGCCCCATTTAAACATCATCTTGAGGCTATCCCGTTCTTGTACTTTTATTGTCATCAGGACTTCTTCTAGGAAAATTGACAGGCGCCTAACGGTTAGATCAATCAAAGGTTGTAAGTCGCTTTCGGCGGAGGTACTCGTTACTTTGCATGCCTCTGTGGGTGGGTAACATTCTGTTTTTGCCTTTTGTAAAATGCTATAACAAGGGAAGAACTTTTTGTTAGTATTTCTAATTATTTCGTACTGTCGACGAGTTAAGTCAGCTTCTACAAACATTGCCAATGCTTGTAATGGTGTAAGAGTGCAAGTTTCTTTTCCTTTTCTTGCTTCAGAAAATACTCTTTTATATTTTGTTGCGCGTGTCGGACTACTAGTGATTTCTTTTAATATGTCGGAAGCATTTCGTTTTCCACTTTTCCGTAACTCAATTTGAGCAGCATGAACAATCACTTCTTCTTCCAGATTAGACCGAATCTCCTCAGTTTTCCTCCTTTTAGTTCTTTCACTTGACTCACTGAATAACTTAGGTGGGCGGCCTGGCCGATTTTGTGCAACCACGGGAATCTCAATTGTTCCTTCAAGCCACGAATCATTGTATTTGCGAAATACGTCTTCCTTCTTATGAGCGCTTTGTTTTAATTGGCTTTTAAAGTGAGAAAAGGTGCGTTTTAAGATCTTAATTTGGTCTTCAGAGTACCCTTCGCATGACAGAAGCTCCTCATTTAAGGAAGTCATTTTTTCTTCCAAATTAGGCAAATCAAAGCTCTGTATGCGGTCGAACAAGTATTTACGGGTCACAGTTCTTGCTCCCGGAGTATTTTGTGAACCTATAACAAATACAAACAGACTTTCTATAAAAATGCATTTAACATAAATAATGACTTTACTTTTCGTAAAAACTATACAGTATCAATTAGATACTTATCCGCGACTTTCCGCGGCAATTTTTTATTTTTTTTACTACTGAAAGCTTTAATCTTTCGACTGTATCAAAAATTATGACATGATCTAACTTGGAAGTATAACAAATTCTCTATTGAACACAAATTATAGCTAAAAAATTACTCCATAATAAGCGAGACTTACAATACACTAAAACTAATCATTTCAATTATAAAAAATATCGAAATTACATTTTAATTAGTAGATAATTACCTGCTGTATCGGGATCCATAACTTTTTCTTTCGAAATAAACGCACAATAATAAATATTCACTGTTAAAAGACTTTGTTTGCACACGAACGCCGAGAACAGACACATACACCAAACGGGACGATCGAATTCCGACTGCACGTGGAAGCGCGGTGGGCACGGGGGAAAGGTGGGAGGGGCTGGGTATTGTTCTCAAACCTGTCCCCTAGCTCAGGTAGTCGTTTTTTTAAGCTGTTAGGCATTTTGTAAATTTGAATTATGGCCGCCTAGATTATTCAAATACCCGTATGTGCAGCGGCGGTCATCATCATCATCATCAGCCTATAATGTTCCCACTGCTGGGACACAGGCCTCCTCTCTGTGAGAGGTAGTGGGCCGTAATCCACCACGCGGGCCCTTTGCGGGTTGGTAGATGTCACATGTCTTCGAATTTTCGGTTCTAGGACATTCCGGTTTCCTCACGATGTTTTTTATAGTAACCTTTAATGCTGCCAGAATTAGGAAGTCAAGAGAACAGGTGAATGTGTCGTCCTATAAATCAACTTAATTTAACCGACCGTATCTTTTTAACGTGTAAAAACTGTTTTTCAAAACCTATGTATTTACAGAAATAAATTATCATCTATAACGATCATCAATCTGTCAAACGATTGATATGATTTCTTTTTAACTGTAATTACATCGTTTGAGATATGTTGATGACGGTGACTCGAAGCCTCAAAACTTATGGGTTCAATCAATGACGTATAATATCATTGGGTTCAATACTATAAAAACATAAAAGATCGCAGTTGATTGCAATCACGATACCGACAAAGCTGACAAAATTACGGTATCTATTATATACGATTACAACTCTTCATAACAAGTTTGATAATATCTATATTTAATAAGCAATCCTATAAATGACAAGCTGCCACAATAAAAAAAATACGATGATATGTGTATCGTTTGCATGATACGATTTTCTGCCTACATGACGGCATTCAACCTACTTTGGCAGTCGCTATGAGAACTTAGTAAAAACAATCGTAATTATTAAGCCTATAGTACACGTTGGGCGAGCTCGTCGGTCGAGCGCGCTCGGCCAATACGTTGACCGAGCGACTGGCTCGCCCAACGTGTACTGGGAGCTTTACATTCCGTTGTATTTTTTTCTTTGTTTTAATAACTTGTACCTACCTACAAATAATAATTAGGTAGGTATTATCACTCACCGAAAGTTGTTCTCCGTACCTTCTACATTTACAACAACCTTCGCGAAATTCAATGAAACCACAACACTTTCTGTTTACTTCACCTTTAGCTAAGGCCACTTACAAAAAAAAAACTACTATAACAAAACTCGTTAGTAACTTTAAAGTAATAAATACATAGCGCACAATTTAAAAAGTGCATATTTGTACGATTTTATTTCCCGCCATATTCCTTTCCACAGACTAAAAATTATTACATTGTTACAACCACACAAGTAGACCCAAACACAAAAGTTATTCAGCCAGTATTCATTTTAACAAAGCGGGAAATTCATATTTCGAAAAGTAAAATTCTGAATATAATTCGAAATCCAGATAGAACTGGGTGACGCGGACGGGCGTTCTAAGTTTAAAATTGCTTCTCTTTCAGGCTCCCTGAACAATGGCCGTTGCAATGTAAACGGAAACTACGGAAGTAAAAACCTACATTTTATAACAGAGAGCCAGGATTTCGTGGTAGACTTTTACCCTGTTAGTCTTTTGTACTGTATTTTATTTCCGTGGTATTTCACGTTCAATAGTTGGCAATATTAATTTATCAGCTGGCTTGTTGAGAGAATCGTGTAAATAAGTTTTAAATAAAAAGTGGAAAGCGATGGAATTCAACTATTCAGGCAGAAACATAGCGCTATTTTAGTATTTTAGAAAACAATGTTTTTTTTCTACGTGAAAATATACCTAGCGATGAAGAAATTATTTATTTATTTATGATTTATTTTACAATAACAAAAATGTTTTGATAATCTCATTTTTAAACTCCGTGCGTTTAATTTTTAACCATGGAATTAGAATTTACTATAATTACAGTACATTAATCTCCTTGTTTTCAACCATGGAAATAGTATGTACCATATTTTTAACAGTGCAAGTGCGACATTGACTCACATTGCGATAACCAACCGGTACAATGAGTTCTAACACAAAGAAGCTCCTAGTAATTTAACTAAAATTTCTTTTCTCTTCTTTCGCAGGCGGTTTCGGATGAAATGCTGGTCGAGCTAAAAGCATGCTTCATGGAGGCTTACGACGACAATCAGGATGGCAAGATTGATATACGAGAGGTAATCTTAGAACAGCATTATATTTATAGAAACAAATAGACTTCAATTAAGAGTACACACGGCTACACATCAAGCTATACATTTCCAGTTTATGCTGATCTCGCATTGTATAAGATTTCCGTACAATGCGAGGTCAGCTTATACTGGAAATGTATAGCTTGATGTGTAGCCGTGTGTGAACTAGATTAAGGATAAGTATGCGCCTCAAAAATGGTCCGAAAAGTAAGGCTACTTCGATTTTAAGTTTTTTAGAATCCCATTTTTGTAATTATTTCAAAATGACTTTATTTTCAAGCTTAAATCGAATTTGTTTTTACATTTTCTTTGATAATAGAACACGAAACATACATTAATAAATCGCAAACATAATTCAACTGTATGTTTCATGATATTTAAAAATCTTTGAATAATTATGTTTTTTGCATTAAAAATATAAATGTAAGTATAAGCAAACGTGGCTAGTTGAGCAGTGTGTTTTTGGTCGTGATCCTTTATCTCGAATATTATTGATCGAAGGGTCTAAGAATCATTTGCAACGGGGCCAGAATCCCTGTCACCCTCTGCGGCCGTCAACCTTAGGCCGCAGTTCCTGTTGAAAAGCACAGAACACGGCGCGCAGCTGTCTCGGGCCTGTACCTTTTCAGGTGACAGCCTCCCCAAGACTGTCACCCGATCTTGTACTGTCACAGGAGGCAAATGTTATGAAAAAAAATTATAGTCTGGGTCTATGGTCCTTTCACAGTTATGTCCGTGCCACCACTGAAGTCCTTTGACGCGGCGCTAGCGTCTATGTCATTGCATCATCATTATCATTATTTCAGCCGAAAGACGTCCACTGCTGGACATAGGCCTAGACCAGTGGTCGGCAAACTCATTAATCAATAGAGCCAAATATCAATACTATGACGACTAAGATTTCTTAGAGAGCCAATCCTTTCTGTGTGTCCAAACTGTCTCAATACACTTTTCTTAATCCTTAAAACTCCCATCCTCTTTCACTCCACAACACTTCCTAAAATTAACTTGCTAAGAAGTAGGATGCCTTCATCATCATCATCATATCAGCTGATAATAATATGGTGATCCCATACCTATTAACACTGTAATTTGAAAACATTGTAGAAACAATTTATTTTGAAAAGAGTAACCGTGGAGTTTCTTGCCGGCTCTTCTCCATAGGAAGCGACCAATTGGAACCGTGCACCTAGCTTCTGACGTTTCATCAGTGCCCTTGTAGGTTTATGTGAAATAAAATATTTTGATTTTGATTTTGAAAGGCATCTTATTGATCATCAAGTTAACCTTGGAAAACTTTGAAAGGTACTACAGTAAATAATTATTTTTTGATGAAAATACTTCGGAATTAATCTTTGAAATGTAGTTTGTATTTTGAATAAAACTTGATATCTTGCTTAGTGACCGGAACCCCGACCCCCGCGCCTATCTACGCTCGCACTCATCGACGTTTGTACAGAGCCGCACTCTATAGCCCAAAGAGCCAACTGGCGACCACTGGCCTAGACCATAGGATCATTGCATCACATTGCATTAAAAAAATAGTTCTACAGTTTTCCGCCGACCTTTCGTGGCGCGCACTCTACGTCTGTTTTGTATCACTGACAATCACATCACAGTGGTCTTTATTTCCGTCGTTTCGTTGCTGTCAGAGGTTAATAACTGTAAAAAGTAGTGTACCCCTGCATAGAGATATAGATGTATTATTTAAAATATAATTACTAATATACATAATAAAATGCATAGTGCATAAAGGGATAATTGTCGGTTGGTGTCACATTTCATTAAAACGCCTAACGGGCTTCTGCGAGTTGGCTTCGGCCCCTCGTACGCCTTTCAAAGGTCCGGGACCCCAGGGTCCCGAGAAATGTAAAATGCCAAATAATAATAATATAATAATAAGCCTTTATTTACTGATAACTAAAACTAATTACAACTTAAAATAAATGAAGCAAACATAACTATTGCACTTCAGTGTCTTCGTCGATCAGCGCGTCCTTTGACGCGCAGGCCTCCCCCAGGCTCCTCCATTTATCACGGTCTCGTGTGTCTCTAGCTCATAGGGCACCACTATCTCTACTATGTCGTCGCCTCTGCGACCCATCGACCCATCTCTAATTTGCCATCCGTCACAGCTTTAGACCACTTATTGTGCCTATCGCGGAGCATGTGACCAGCCCATCTCCATTTCAGTATTTTTGTATAGAAGGTAGCATCCTTTAGTTTGGTGATTTTCCTCAGATCTTTAGCTCTCTTTTTGTCTTTTAAGTTGAAATTCAGCAGGCTGCGTTCCATGCCTCTTTGACAAGAAGTAATTTTCTGCAGGGTCAATGCCCATGTTTGACAGCCGTATGTGAGGCATGGAAGAATTCTTGTATTCAAAAGTTTTTTTGGAGGATATAGGATATTGGGCATTTTTCATTACTTCTTTGAGTGACCAGTACCTATTCCATGTACTGGTTATGCATCTTTCTATTTCTTGTTCCATTTGCGTGGTGAACGAAATCAATTGTCCAAGGTAAATACAGTGTGATTCTTCATAATGTGCACTTATCGAAATGAGGGGAATCTATGCTTAATTTTATCGAAGGAAAAATATTAATATTTTTTTTTTGTTTTTTTTTATTATTAAAAATAAAAAAAATCTCTTTGGCATCTTATTTATAAATTTTACAATTATTGCAAAAATTGAGATTTTTGCTAAAAAAGCATGTTTATTTTCAATTGAAGGTAGTTTTTTTCTCTATTTTCATTGTATGTGGACGCCTAATTACTTCCAATCATTATGGAGTTTGTTTCATCGCGATAGATGATTCAGTTTAAAAGTTACACAGTTTTGTTACATTTTTTTTTATTCCATTAAAAGCATTAAAAAAATATTTAGATTTTTTTAAATATTTTTTCTGTCGTCAAAATTAAGCACAGATTCCCTCATTTCGATATGTGCACTTGTGCACATTATGAAGAATCTCACTGTATACGAGTTCACATACTTTATACTTTCTCCGTCATCTCCGTGTATACTGATGGTCTCTTCAATGCTGTTTGTCATCAGTTTTGTTTTTTCCTTGTTCATTGAGAATCTCATTTTAATGCTTCCTTCTGCAAGCTCTTGCAACATGTTTTGTAGTGTGAGATGGTTATCAGAAATTAAAACTAAGTCGTCTGCAAATCGTAGGTGGTTTAGTAATCTTCCATTAATATTGATGCCGTATTTTTGCCAGTCCACACAAATAAGTAGATAATAGTTTTTCCAACAGAAACAACCACTAATCGATCCTACCTATTTGATAAGCGTTTTATTATCAAAAAAAATACTGTCAATAACAAATGATTAACGGATGAACTTAATTTTACGAGGGGACTTTACCTACCGTTATAGATCCCTAAATTCTATCATTATCAGTTACTAGCTTCTGTCCGCGACTTTGTCTGCGTGGACTTCAAAATTGGGTCCAGAGAGAAATGAAAAAAGCAGATAGACATATAGCATTGCTACAGTTCAGTAGATATTTTTAAGAGGATAATTCCGTAATATATACGTAATGTTTTCATATGACTCTATTGGTTTATGAGGAGCACGCCAGTAAAGCTCCCAGTCGGAATGATTTTTTCCGACATCTTCAGCAATCACAGTCATATTGCAGCCAATTTACACAAAACCTTTAATGAATTATACATCTACACCTTCCCCATGAATTACTCCATATATTTGTGAAAATCTTATGAAAATCCGTTAGGTAGTTTTTGAGTTTATCGCGTTCAGACAGACGGATGCGGAGGGGCGACTTTGTTCTATGATATGTAGTGATTAGTTTCAATAATTTATAACACGGTTCTTGCTTTAATTTTTATTGTTTCTCCCGATTCAGCGTCACCGACCCGAGCGTGACGTTTCAGTTCCGTTCACTGTTCAGAAAGAGCGTAAAGAGTGCCTAAAAAAATATTTAGTAAAATAATGACAGCTATTGAAATCATGAAAGTAAATGTTTACAACTTCTGATAGAAAATACAATGGACGTGGATATAATATTTAGTAACCTGTTCCGCTTAGTTATTTCTAAAAAGCCATTAAAAACTCCTGAATGAAGTCGACACGTGTGTCCCTCTCAACGAGGCATCCTCAGGATGACGATTGACTTGTCGCGAACCTGAACACGGCGTGTTGCCACACCGAGCGCTGAACACAGTTTGAAAACACTACTAAATATTTCCACGTATATTGTATTTTATAATGGATTTCCGCAAGGTCACGCCTGAATCAATTAACTATCTTAAGCTTCTAATAGTCCTATAGCTTTGTAACGTTGCATATCATTTTGCAATTCTTATAAAATATTGTGCTACCATCAATTATGGTGCCTGAAAATTGTAGTATCCACAGATTTGGAGGTATCTATGTATGAAGATGATAAAGCTCTATTTATTGTAATAACAAGGAGTAACAAGACAGTTCGCGCCCGTTTGAACACCTCCATACCTAAAAGTTGGATGACACAATCGGCGCGTACGAATTTCATCCTCCTCGCTCGCTCGCTAAGTTTGGCCAGAGTTTAAAATAATGATATTTATTTTTGTACCTAAGCACATTTGACATGGTTTTGACAAACACTTTTTTTTTTTCTACTATAGTGTTAGCGTTTCAATTGATTCCTTGTTTGTCTATACTATATATTTACCATCTCCGTCTATTGTTACAGTTAGCACAGCTGCTTCCGATGGAGGAGAACTTCCTTCTACTCTTCAGGTTCGACAATCCTTTGGAGTCCAGTGTGGAATTTATGAAGGTAAGTTCAGACGGTCCATTCTGTAAAATCACACCGTAAATACTTAAGTGAAGAAATGAAATGAAATTGTTTATTCTGTGAATTGGATATGGGAATCCCTTACACGTCATAACTATTTAAATATTTTTTAAAATAAGCTAGATGAGTTCGGCGTTTCCTATCTGACTGCTCTGAGAAGAAAGGCCGAAACAAACTCAGAGGTCGCAGTCTCTTTTAAAGTCCAGACATAATCTTGGTCAGCCCATATGAAGTAAAGTGAGCCTGTAGTGTATCATTCCACCTGATGCTAGGGATTTGACAGCTCACTTTAATTTTTTTACATTTAATAGATCAGAAGCTCCAAAACTCCAAAATTTCGATTCGAAAAATCTTTTGTGCCATATTAATGTTCACATAAGGCTCAATTTGCATTGCTGTGGAACGAAATGGAAGTGACATTTTTTCACGAAATTGGGCCAAAGCATAATGAACTTTATATCAATTGTGTAATGTATAAATTTTTCCGGCCACGCGTCTTCCGGAGAATTCTCGTGCATTCTCGGAAATTGTATTATTGTGTAACGTACCATCGCGGTAACGTATTTCTAACCACTTTGAAAACAAAATCCCGTGCACACGACCCTTTTTTTTCGTAGGTAAGCATTACTACAGCAGCCGAGCGCTGCAAGCAAGAATAGTCCTTATACAGTGTACAGAGTAAACGTACCAATACTCGTCGGATTTTGAAATTCACTGACTTTAAAGAACTGCTGTGTGATAAGTATTTCATTTAGAATGAAACTTTTTGCATGACTAAATAGGAAATTTATCCAATAATTTAAGTAAGTAGTTAATTCATTTAATTAGGAGTGCTAATAAATACTTATTTAAGCAAATGTAAAAAAAGGGCGATTTGTACCAATAGTCGTCAGATTTGTACTATTACTCATCAAACAGACCCAGTAGTCGTCAATTTTTGATGCTAATTTGAACTCTCGGGTCTTGAACATAAAGTTCAAGATAAGCACAAAAAATTGGGATCGTCTTTGATATTAGTGGCCAGTCCAAGAAACAAAAGGTGGGTAGAAGACCAAATCCAAAAAATGACTAAAGCTGTTAGCAGAGCAGGTAGGTTATAAAATCAGCAAGACAAATTACATTTTAATGTATTTTTGTCTAAAAATTAAGAGATCAGAATGACAAAATCAGATTTATTTGAATCAATTTCGACGTGAAAACGTGTTTCCGCTCGGTGTACTGGTGGTAAGTTCAATATTTCTGACCATCAAAAACATGTAAGATTTGAACTGCTAATAACTACGAGAGTTTGAATACGTAATGATTGAGCATTCAAAAGGTAGGTTATATATTTGTAATAATTTTGAGGCAGGATATAATTTGCCTATGGCGTTACATCGCGAATGCACGTGCATGCGCGCTAGCCTCTATTTTTCACTATGTGTCGCAATTCCAATTTGAGTAGCGCAAAAACTTGTTTAGCTAGAACGATGATTCTAGTGCATAGTCAATATTTGACAAAGCTCTACCACTTTGAGAGAAACAACAGAAATCTTTGTTAAAATAGGGTTAAAGCTAAAGTGACAATACCAAAATAATTTCAGATGTCGTCTCATATCGGCCGTAAAAAACTCAGCAGTGAAAAATATCACTTACGATGAAAAGTTACTTTATAAGGAATGCAGAATGCGCGATAAAATCCCGCCGTGATTTTATTAAGCGTATTCCCGACTCAAGTAGAATTGGTCAACTTGACTTATATCTACAGACTTAACAAAATCGCGGCGGGATTTTATCGCGCACTGGATTTTCAACTCTCGGTGTTAAGCCGAGCGTTGAGAATCCAACGCGCTAGGACGCGTTATATTCGCTCACAACTAGATTTTTTGGGCTTATTATGTACCTTACGATGTAAACTTCGATTGTCGTTTGATTTTACAACTTAGAGCAGATTTACAGCCGATATAAGGCGAAATCTTTTTTACTTTATAGGCTTTTCTTTTTAAATCTTACGGTTTTCAATAGTACCGTAGTTATTGTATTTGCTCGGCACTGGACTTAGTAGGCTCACTGCATTCCTCATAAAGTAACTTTTCATCGTAAATGATATTTTTCACTGCTGAGTTTTTTACGGCCGATATGAGACGACATCTTAAACTTTTTGCTCTTTGCTGCAGATTTTCTTTCGATTACTGCTACTGCCGTAGTTAATTTATTTGCCAGGTTTCTGATACTGCCGTAACTATTGTATTTGCTACTGAACTTTTGAGGCTCATTGCTTTCCTTATAATGCGTACTTACTTTTATTGAGACTTTTTTTTCATTTCTGACTAGATTTACGGCCGATATGAGACGAAATCTGAAATTATTTTGCTATTGTCAACTTTAAGTGCATCTTTAACCCTATTTTAATAAAGATTTCTGTTGTTTCTCTCAAAGTTGACAATGGCGCTAGAATCATCGTTCTAGCTAAACATGTTTTTGCGCTACTCAAATTGTAATTGCGACACATAGTGAAAAATAGACGGTAGCGCGCATGCACGTGTGTTCGCGATGTGACGCCATAGGCAAATTATATCCTGCCTCAAAATTAGTTTAAATATGTATATAAGCTACCTTTTGAATGCTCAAACTCTCGTAGTTATTAGCGGCTCAAATCTTACATGTTTTTGATGGTCAGAAATATTGAACTTACCATCAGTACACCGAGCGGAAACACGTTTTCACGTCGAAATTGATTAAAATAAATCTGATTTTGTCAGTCTGATCTCTTAATTTTTAAACAAAAATGCATTAGAATTTAATTTGTCTTGCTGTTTGTATGACCTACCTGTTCTGCTAACAGTTTTAGTCATTTCTTGGGATTTGGTCTTCTACCCACCTTTTGTTTCTTAGACTAGCCACTAATATCAAAGACTATCACAATTTTTTGTGCTTATCTTGAACTTTATGTTCAAGACCCGAGAGTTCAAATTAATATGACGAGTTTAGAAGCAACTATTAAGCGGGTCCCAGTAATCGTCACAATAGTACTAAAAATGACGAGTTCTGGGTCAAGTAGGAATTTTAAGGTACCAATAAATGTCACATTCGAAAAAAAATACTTATAAGATAAAAGTGTTCCAAATTCCAAGTTATATCGTTTGCTAATTAACTCAATTAATTCATCAAACAATCGGACTTACCATAGACCCCACTGAAACTTCACAAATCAAAACATAAAACTACGTGCTGAGTTTCACATTGAGTAGCTAAACTTGCAAAAAACTTAATTTTTTGTGAGACACACCTTTCAAGTAAAATATTTCAGTCCCCATTACAGTTAAAACTTAGGGTTGTTATTTTAATTGTGCAGTATGTTATCTTAAATATGTTGCTATAAAAAATGGCCAGTTTTATGTTGAGTAGAAAAAGATATTGATGTTTTTAGATAATTTGACGACTTCTGGGTCACTGACGACTTCACCCGCGTTTACCTTATGCGTTTCTTCGAAAGTACAAACTCTTTGGGCCCTGCATCTTCCGGAGAATTCTCGCAACTAGCAGGTCGAATCTAGTTTGTACGTTAAGCAATTGACATAAAGTTCATTATGCTTTTCACTATTTCGGTACAAAAAATCGCTTCCATTCCGTTCCGTCGCAATGTAAATTAAGCCTAAATCGACAAAATGTATGGACCTGATTTTTTTCATAATTTCCTTTAGTGTTGGGCCGTATGGTAAAAGTTGTTCATAAAGGTGAGTATGTACAATTATCACTTTCAAGTTTAAGGTAAACTAAACCTAAGCTAAGACTGTGATATACCCTACTAAATGGGTTAGGCTGGTTATGGGTTTAAGACCGTATTCTCGGCAACAGCGGCGCATTCAAATGCATAGTTTTATATGGAACTGTCCTCGCTCACCACACCGCTGCCATCAAGAACAGTTCCATATTATGAAAATATGCATTTAAACGCGCTGATGTCGCCGCCGCTCCGCTGCTCGCTGCCCGCTACCGCCAAGAATACGGCCTTATGCGTAGGTTAAGTGGTTGCAGTTCATTTTGACAGAACAAAAAGGATCATGTTCATTCTATAACAGTCTACTGCTGAGAATAGGCTTCTCCCAAGCTGCGCTACAACACCCTTTAATCTGTCTTCCGCATCCGGTCTGTCCCAACCATTATCGGTCCAGGTAGCTGGGGAGACCCCACACTACGCTTGCCAACACGCGTTCTCCACTTGAGGACTCTTTTGCTCCACCAGCCAACGGTCCTTCGACAAACATGGCCAGCCCACTGCCATATTACAGCTTACTTACTCTGCAACCTATGTCGGTAACTCCAGTTCCTTTCCCAATAATTTAATATCGGATGTAATGGCCATAAAAGGACGCAGTAGCTTATTTCTTGACCTAGTTCTTTATTTATTTTTACAAAACTCAGGGAAATGTGGTGGGTTGGTACATAATCTTCTCTTTGACGAAGACGGGTCTTGTTCTTCTCAGGTTTAACTCTTAAGAGTCTTAAGAATTGAACGACAACGTGACCTCAAATTGCTTAGCCATGATCTTCCGTTATATATCCAAAATACTGCTTAATTTTGAAATAAATATATAGTTAAGTTAAGGATTATTATAAGTACTATGTTTGATGAAAACACGATTCTATAAATTTTAAATTTCCATTATTATCGCCGTAAAAAGAGAAATGATCAAATAACCTAAACTATTGGCGCCTTGGAACCTTCTCCCCATCGCTCAGTTTTGCTCTCACTCAGTCCGCGAGCAGTATCGTGCGAGTGAGATAAGGAGTGAATTTGAGCTGAGGTAATTTCTCTGAACGAAACTAGTGTTTTTGATCTAAAGTTTGCTCTCATACATTTTTGTGGCGGTGTTGTTACTTGTGATGTTTATTTTTCAGATTTGGCGAGAGTACGACACCGACGGCAGCGGGTACATAGAGGCCGATGAACTGAAGGTAAATAAGGACTCTTTTAGACAAGGCGACACAAAATGTTGGACAACTCGTCCTAACCAATAAAATTAATATGATTTATTTAATTCTGTAAGTAGGCTATCGGAATAACAATTACACGTCATATACAACAAAAATAAGCTATACTCCATTTAAACAAACCTTTTGTACAATCCGTTCAAACGATTTTGACTTCTATACTAGGCATAAGGATGGCATTAAAAGCAAAAAAATGGTTACAATACCAACTGTTTACTGCAGCTGCTATTTATCATGCCACCAACGCAATAGAAGTCAAAATCGGTTGAGCGGACTGTAAAAAAGGTTTGTTTAAATGTCTAGTCTTATTTCAAATGTAGTATAAGATTATAGATGGAGTCAAGATTTCCTATCTGACTACCTCTGAGAAGAAATGGGGAAGCAAACTCGGGGCATATGTTAGTGTCCAAAGTATCCACACACCTGCACTTCTGAGGACGTAAAAACCCCACTGATGCCGCGATTGGCGTGGTCACTTACTGGGCTCAAGTCATCTAACATCACACTAATATTATGTTTGTCTCTTCTTCACGCAAAAACTACTGAACGGATTTGTATGAAATTTGGCACACAGATAGTTTACACAACATAACATAACATCACGGCTTGTTTGCCCGAAGGGTTGGGCAGAGGTGACCCTGTAGCAGGTACACCCACATTTTGCCGGTTATGTTACAGATACACAGTGTGTGTGTGTTAGTTGTGTTGTGTACAGATAGTTTATAACACATAGGATACTTTTTATCCCGATATTACCACGGGACCGAGACTTCTGCGGATAAAACCGCGGGGCGCAGCTAGTAATACAATAATTTTACTTTCGCCATCGACTCGAAAACAAGAAATACCCATGCCAAATTACAACTTTCTAGTACTAACAGTCTCTAAGCTAAGCCACAGACAGACAGACGGATATGGCGAAACTGTATGGGTTTCTTGCTTAATAAGGGACCCAAGTGATAATAGACTTTTGTCGCTGACAGCAACAGAAACTAAATAGTTTTGTGGTTTACGTTGCCCTGTATCAAAATGTAGTAGCTGGGTAAATTCACAACTAAAAAACTTGCAATTAGTCTGCGACTTCATGTGTAAATATTTTAGTAGGTGTTTAAACTAGATAGCTGTTTTAATTTCATTGTGAGTCTCTGTGCGAGCATTAACCTTGGCGGCGGAAAATTGCAAGTGAATTTAAAGTGTTGTTTTAGTCTCGTAATTGGGTTCATTTCAACTATAGGAGCTTGTGGCTAAGTAATAGCAGCCGCTCGAATCAATCCATCAGGTTAAGCTACGCTTGCCGCGATTGGTCCGTAGATGGGTGACCATCTTTACCTAACAAGACCCCTCCGTGCCTCGGAAAACACGTTAAGCCATTGGTCCCGGCTGTCATTTGTAGATCTTTGACAGTCGTTACGGGTAGTTAAAAGCCCAAAAAGTCTGACAACCAGTCTTACCAAGGGTATTGTGTTACCTAGTAACTAGGTTGTGAAGGTCAGATAGGCAGTCGCTCCATGTAAAATAGTTAAACTTAAAGCCGACCCCAACATAGTTGGGAAAAGGCTAGGCAAATTGATTGGTATATTACAACTGTAAAAATATTGCCAGGCTTATTAAAAATACATAACATAACATCACGCCTGTATTCCCCGAAGGGTTAGGCAGAGGTGTACCTATAGTACACCCACATTTCGCCAGTTTATGTTTAAGTACCATGTAATAGGGGCGAGCCTATTGCCATCAACCGGGCACAAATCCAGACTCCGGGCTACTGCTGAGAAATTCCAGATGTAAAAACCCATAACACTTTACCCGACCCGGGAAATTAACCCAGGACCTCATGCTCAGCAGTAGTTCTTGCGACCACTAGACCAACGATGCAGTCCTCTAACAACCAATCAACTTCGATTGTTACTTTTGAAATTAGTTAGCAAAATAATTCACGACAAATTTTTCTTTTCTAGAATTTCCTCCGAGATCTTCTGAAGGAAGCCAAGAAGATAAACGACGTGTCAGAAGATAAACTCATCGAGTACACGGACACAATGGTATCTTATCTAAAATAATTTTCACTACAATTTTCACCACATAAAGAGCAAGTCAAAATAATCCTAAAGTAAAAGCCATGAAAACCTATTTTACAAGAACAATAAAGCTACAAGATCACTCTTACTAAGGCAGCATAATCATTATTATAAGGTTCCCACTGCTGGGACACAGATCTCCTCTCTGCGAGAGGGAACGGGCCGGAATACAACACGCAGGCCCAGTGCGGATTGGTACTTAAATGTCTCATGTCTTCGTTTGGTTCTAGGACCATTTTTCCTTATTGAGGTTTACTCGTTAATTTCAGTCTATGCTACATTTTCTACTTCTATAAAGGCCAGTTATAGCCAAAAGGGCTGTTATAGCCAAAAGGGCTTTCGACAGTATACACAATATAGATTTCCGTATGCCTAATTCCTGTCTAACCTTTCAACTGTCATCAACGAGACACAATAGAATTTTAATTGTTATCCACCACAATGAGGCGTCGTAACAGATGATGAGCTAAAGGTCATAGCACACATATCAACTCGGAAAGGGATCGTCACCGTATCAACTCGAGCCATTCAGTATTCTTTGTATGAAACTCCCTACTGCACGCACACTAATCGGAATCGTAACGTAATCGCCTCGCCCCGGGACAAACTCACGAACCACGGTGCGATGCTGGTCAACTTGCAATTTCAGCACTTACGGCTCGTCGTCCCCGAGCTAACGTCTCTTCGTCCATCCTTGCCCCTCTCACCCTTCCCGCGGCCTTGCCTACAGCACACTACTGCCGCGAACGTTTACGGCGAGCAGTAAGCGTGGCGTCGCCTAGCCGTAGCCGTGTCGATGTATCGGAGCTGCTGATCTGCTTTGGTTACGTGCTTACGTTAGGTTGACGCCTGTTTGACGGCGAGGCTAAAGACGATACGGTGACGATCCCTTTCCGAATTGATATGTGTGCTATGACCTTTATGCACCCGTCTTGGCTGTCCCACCACCGGCTATTAACGAGAAGTGTGATCTAGCAACTAAAAATGGTCAGCGAGTGCGCAACGTCGACGAGCGATTAGTCGCTGGTATACGTATGTACCAAGCGTGATTCTCTCAGCTAGTGTTCTGCTCGCCAAGCGAGTGTCGCTAAGCGAGTTATTTCTTGGATAGCTCTTGCCGCTGCGTTACACGATTACTCGCCGGCGGTGTGAACATTCAGCGATCAACTATTAATATATATATCTCTTTTATTTACACGGGACCTACAATCTTTTGTACGCTTCTTGAGCGAGAAAGCGATAGTCAGTCGTTTCCGTTTCGGCGGTGCGGCGAGTACCTAAAGAGGTTTAAAAGCCAGATAGTAGAAGGTGTAACTGACAGTTGCTGATTAGCAATATTGATGACAATGAACAAGGTATCTTTAGTAATCTAGCTGCTTAATCGTAGTCAACGTTGGGGAAGAACCTGAGACAACCTCAATAACAATTTAATTAATATTTCATCTTCATACGTACAGTACAAATTTTCTCAATATCCTTCAAGAATCATCGCATTTCCGAATCCAACGAATGCTAATTTCCATGTCCATCAATTATTAGATTTATCGTGTATAATAATTTGAATTCAGAACTAAGTACTTTATTGTTGTTTTGTTTTGATTTCTGTGTGAACTATGTACCTACTCAGTTTCTTCTGAATTCAAATTATTATACACGATAAATCTTTTATTATATTTTGATGGATATGGAAATTAGCATTCGTTTGTATTTGGAAATGCGATGATTCCCGAGAGACATTAATAAAATAGTTGTACGGTACAATTATACTGTCTAGAAGTTAAAATTGTTTACTACAAAGGTATTAATGAAACGCTATGATGATTCGCCAAACCCTACATTGCGCGTGTTATGGATTATGGCCTATTTCCACTCACAGAGATGAGGCTTAAGTCCTAGCAGTGGAGCATTGACCAAAGTTCCAAATGTCTCTATAATTACTTCAAAGCACAGGGTGCGATGCGGTGGATGTGCATTTATCTTGAGATTTCATTATCCTTCGATATATTTATTAATCGATTATAATACATTACATGTTTATACGTATCACACCAAATTTATAAAAAGCTCCTTCGCTCTGCATCGTGCCAAGTGTGCAGAGCTCCTTAATATGCTCTTAATACAAGATAGATAATTGTCTATTTAGAATCAAGAACTAAATGGATGTCTAAATATTTTCCAACGTTGATTTTAACTTTATTTTGATTTACAGCTCCAAGTATTTGACTCCAATAAGGATGGCAGGCTACAATTATCAGAAATGGCCAAGTGAGTATAATCCTTTCATACCTTCTTTATTTTAAAACTTCGAAAAAAGAACGTCAATGTTCTAAATTCGACACTTTTACGTATGTGTTTTGTTTATATCTCCTAACAAGAAGTCACTTCCCGGTAAAGTATTTAAAAATAACCTTTTTTCGCACTCAAACTCAAAGTATTTATTTCAAGTAAACCATTTACAGGCACTTTTGAATTGTCAAGGAGTCGGTCAGTCAGAAATATGAAGCTAGTTGCCCATTCCAAAGCGTAGTAGGTAGGTACCTATGGAGAAGAACGGGCAAGAAACTCCACGGACACTCTTTTAAATAAAAAATTGTTATAAAATATTGGTTACATGATTGAGATCATGATAACAATGTAGAAAGACATGCACGTTGGAAGCGTTCATAATAAAAAGATAAAACAAAGAACAATTCAAAAAAATTTATAAATTTAAAATAAGCAATGGCTGCTAAGAAATGACCAGTCCCAACTGACTGCGCCCGTTCACGAATATGACGCATGGATTAGCACCATTTAGCTCAACCATTTTGAAGGTAGCTAAATGATCCAACACGCGAGCCACCATCAGCGAGACATCTGAGTGAGCCATACTCACAGCCGCCAGGGCACATCCCAGTCAATGAAAGACATATTACCCGGTAAATGATAACTCTTTAGTACATAGTGCTCACACCAGTGCTACGCAATTATATAATACAAAGGAGATTGAGTTTATACAATGCAAAGATGGTCTTACAATCTTTAGCAGCTCCAACAGTATTTTCAAATGTTAATCAATTAGTTGTGGTTGTGGAGCAGGACCAGCATTGAGCCAAGCATTTTTATCAACGATGTAATCCCCCAACTTATAATAATGCCTGCCTGAAAGATACTAAAAATAAAAATAAAAACAAATAGATAAAATAATAATGAATCGTGACATAATCAAGACCATGAAGCAGGGGAATAACAGTTATGGATGCGTAGGTAATTGCGTCGTATCTAGAGATTAAAAAGTAATTAATATTAATCTGACAATAATGATAGGATCAATTTATTGATTAGATAGCAGTAAAAATACCGGCTGACATAATGGCATTTAATTGAGAGAGTACCTTTTTTTTGGGTGGGAAATTATTCAAATAACTTCTCCCATTCTGGATGGAGCGGGAGGACGTGTCAGACTCTTACTGACTAAAAACCCACCCGTGTTCCTTCAATTGCCATGTTGCCGTTGGCCACGATCTCTCCCTTTCGGTTTTCTTCGCAAGGTTTCGGCCCTAGCGGACCCCGTCAGTTCTGCTGACATCATCAAAATAAACGATTGATTGATCTGTTTGAGGCGCGCGTGGAATACAACGCGCCGTCGACCCGGGCCTGGTCCTTATTGGACGGCGAGCTACCCATTGCTCACCGTCCGCAAGCCCGCGCCTACGGTGGCCGGAAATCTGCCTGTGATTCCCGACGCCCAGGGCGTCTCCTCCTGCGGCGGTTAGGAGCGTGAGGGCGCGAATTTTGCCTCTCCCTCACGCGTTCCGCCTCCTCCTTTGCGAGCATTACTGCTTCGCAGAAGGAGGTGACGGCCTCCCATTTCCTCTCGCTCCGTACCATGGCCCGAATCAAAGCCGGATGCGAGAGATCACCGCCGCTGTTCGCCTCTACGATGACACGGCGATGCTCCGCCCAAATTGAGAGAGTACCTATGGGCCAAGACAAGTGGCAATCGCTTTCAAAGCATTTCATATTTCTAAAACGACCATCAACAGGATTGACATAAAGTTTTCGGTAGCTTATTGTTAATTCAATAAATTTTTGACTTTTTTTTTCATCGTTATCCCTGATATAATTTCACTTTTTGTAGGCCATGGGCCACTAGACCCCCTGGTGGATATTTCAAAATCACATTCACACAACCACACATACCCCACACAAATTCGAATCTACCTGCCATGTAAATAACAGTGACAGGAACTTACCATATCATCCACATACTAATTGGGAAAAAATACGTATTATTGAAGCTAACTCAAAAACTATCTAAGTAAAGTTAATAAAATATAGGACCATCTCGAGAGCATACTCTTTCAAACAAAAAAATAATTTTCAAAATCGAACCACAATTGACGGAGAAAACGCAAGACATACATAAAAAAAAATACAAATGCTACGATCATGGAACCATGGAATTTTTGGAAATCAGTTAAAAATGGAAGCGTATTGGTTCTTTTAATAAGCAATTAATTCTATTTGTGCTTACAGCCCATCATCTTGAAACTATCCCTTAGTTCCCTAGAAAAGGAAATGGTTTAGTCTATCACGAAAAAAACATAAAATAAATGATTACCATAATAATTTCAGCCCGGCATTACCCACGTCACACCTTCGCTTTCTACTGCCACACTTTCTGATTCAGTGCATCCCTCATACGGTGTTTCCCGCGGCTTTGAAAATATCGTTAACTCAGCGCGCTTTTAGAAAGCAATCAAGTACTATCAACAACCAATAGGACTGTCTCCAATTTTTTTTTGTCCTTTTGTAGATTATTAAAAATTATTGAACACGATTTTTTTTTCTTTTTTGACGTAATCAAAAGATTACGGCGATACATTGGGTTAAAATGTGGCATGACGTCACGCCTTGCTACATTTTATACTGAGTTGTGACGTAGCGAGCCCCCACTCCCCAACTTTAATGCGTGTTTTCTAAGTTATTTTTGATTAATATGATAAAGCAAAAAATACGTGTCTAATATTTTTTTTATTATCTGAAAGATCCGCGGACTAAGTAAATTGAATTTGTTTTTTTTTACTTACACAGAAAGTTACTCGGTTCATCAGATTAGGAACGAAGAAAAGTTATTTTAAGCCCGTTCTATAAACAATCCGGGTCCAATCATTCGATATTCCGGTGATTCGTGGCCGAACGGGTCCACATCCAAAACTTTAAAATAAATTTAATTAACTGAAGGTTTGGCCATCCCGAACAGATTAAACGTTTGATCCGGTATTGATCCCAAACTCTGAGCTATCGACATGTTTAGAAATAAATTCGGCATGTACCTTGTAGATACGTCGAATCGTTTGCAAGTTTTAATTAAATATAAATAACTTTAACCGATCTGACCGCTAAAAATGAAACTTTATAACGTTCAAGCGGTTTGACATTGACGCGCGCTTTACGTCACTTTCGACATTTTTCAGAATTTTTCGGCCTTGCCTGTCATTTTTTGATTATTTTAGTTCTAACTGACGAGAATATCCGTCAGGCCATATAGTGAAACAGCCCACAGACGATATTAGCCTTTATTTAGCAGTAAAAATACACTTTTAAGCCGCGTGAATGAGGTGACTCTCATGAGAGACCAATGCTTACAGTTCATAGAGCTTGAAATATAATTCTATAATGAGGGTATTATAAAGCCGAATACCTATGTGTAGTAATTACTTCGGGTCGGCTTTGTTGTTAAAAAAATATACTGCCGAATGTGCTACTAAATCCCCCGAGCTTACTGACATTAAGGGCCTATTTCACGACTTCCGAATAGCCACTACTTACCGAATAAATTAAAAAATGGAACAGAATTTGTAGGATATTATCTGCCAAGTAAGTTAACGAGAACCTACTTGTAGGTGGTGAAACAGGCCCTTAATGTACTGAAATGTGTACTAACATACATAGTACAATTTATGCATTTTGTTTACTTTTTGGTAAAAAAATCGAGGCCCTGAAAGGCTTTTGTGTCTTTATGCATGATGTTCTTCCAATTCGGTTGGCTTCTCTCAGGGCAGTCGTTACAGAGAGTCCAGTGAGGGTGGTTACTTGGTCTCACCAGCGGTTAGGTGACCGGCTTACAAGGTCTTTTCCTTTCTACCTTACCACCAACTTTTCAAGGTTATCTGGTTCCCGACGGGCAATGACCAAACTAACCAAACATCGACGTTTCGTAACAGATCGTGGATAGTCTATTTCTGATGTGTGTTGTTCGAGGATAGATTTGTTCGTTATCTTGGCAGTCCATGGTATGCGAATCATTCTTCGCCAACATTATATCTCGTATATATTTTGTCAAGTAAATGCAAAACATATTACTATATAACATACATATATAACAGCCTTTTTTCAAAGAGACAAGCCTCCTTTGTGTCATGCAGCTCTAAACGCAGATAATGGAAGGCTCCCCAGCTTTAAGTATTGTCCTTAAGCCGCTCAAAACTTGACCACCCGTGTAAGTACGTCCATTTATGGATTAGCAACTCCTTTGACGAACCTTTTTGTGAAAAAAATAAGTACATAATGGAGTCTCAAGTATCTTATTTATTCTTTGTGAACCCTCGTATTTGGAATTTTGTATGATATTGAGCAAAACATAATATCAAGCCTTCGGGAACGAAGGGTTGGGCAGAGTACTTATAGTACATGGGGTGTACATATAGTACACCCACATTACGCCAGATGTTTAAGTCCGTTGTAATACCCCGGCAAGCCTATTGCCATCAATCGGGCAAAAAATCCAGACTCTGGACTACTACTGGGAAATTCATAATGGAAACTGCACCTATATTAATACACGTTTGTGAAAAATGTGCTAGAAAGAACGAAAATAGCTCAGGAGTTAATTTCTTATTGAAATATCTAGTTTTCGAGCTCGCTTCGCTCGCTCTAGCATCTTGTATTCGTTTAATGCTCCAACTTTTCCGCATAAGTCGACAAAGTATTCCTATTTCTGTGTGAATGGTCAAAGAAAAACCTAACCTTTTCGAGACAGTGTGCTAAATTCAAATTCAAAAGTCGTTTATTCAAACTAGGCTGAGAATCAGCATTTTTCATACGTCAAAATTACATAAGACAGTCCCCCAAAAACGCCCACCCTTCACCACTTCCTAGTGCTTTAGGGAAGAAGAAGTGGCGCAACAAACTCCCCAGCATCACAGCTGTCTGTTCAGTTAGAAAAACTTGATTCTATACAATAATGCTTATACAAAATAATATACATTACGCAACACAAAACATTAAATTAAATTATTTGCTTTATGTCAGCTAGCACACGCCAATACACCAACAAAAAAAAACATCGAAATCTATACTCAAGCGAAAATTTTACGTTCTTCTAGTTCCCAACATTTTCTGCATACCTGAGCAGGTCCCCATTTAGTTTGCCGCCCCGGGCCCCTGATAGGCTTAGTCCGCCACTGCGTCTACTATCTGCGATATTTATATGGAAAATATTTTTTTTGATGAACCGACAGCTTTTAATAATAAAATACTAGCGACCCACCCCTACTTCTCACGGGTGTAATGTAACTACTGATGTGGCGACATGTCAAATCATCGAGATTTTCTGCTATATCTAGGTTAAATATTAATTTATTATACACATAAACCTATCGGAATTGATTTTCTAAATTATAGTGAAAACTACATCAAAATTCGTTGCGTAGTTTATAAGAACTACGCGGTCACACAGACACACAAAAAGCGACTTTAATTTAAAATAAATATGTACTTTAGACATAGTTCACACAGTTACTAATATTACGATCACATGTTGCAGACTGCTGCCCGTCAAAGAGAACTTCCTCTGTCGACAGGTCTTCAAGGTGAGTGACGTTTCATTTCCCGCCATTGTTCACCCAGACGCCATATTGCCGATACGCATAGATGAAACCACAGAGTAAATAGAAATAGAGCAGATTAAAACGGGGCATTCTTTTTATTATTATTTTCGTTTATTCATTAATTATTATTATTTTTATTAAAGGATATTGACCAAGTGATTAAGAAACCTTGTATCGTAATGAAACATGTGATTACTCAAAAATATAATTGGTTTAATTTAAAGGTTGAATTTAGGGTTTTCAAATGTAATTTACCATTTTATCATAATTATCAGCATTATACGGCATAATTAGGTCTCAAAATCTAGATTTAGAATCGAATATCTTAGTGACTTCTTGTCACAACTACTAAATAAAATCATTACAATTTAAAAACAGGAAATATCAACATTATATGTAAGCGATACCAGGTCTGGTCAATCTCGTTTTGGTTAGAGTCAATTTACATTATTTGTTTGTACGTTATGGGGTTAACAATGTAAAAATAAGTTCAATTCAAAAATAGAATAGAGATTCATCTCATACTTCATGCTTAATGCCGAACATAATCAAAAGTTTCCCTACAATAAAAATTATTATTTCTTCACTTAGTTTCAAAACCTAGATATTTCTCAATATTCACACGAAATCTAATGATATTAATATCTATAGTTTTATTGTTTTCCCAAGCATCCCTTCGATAGAATATAAGTAGATAGTCTCATTATGATAGTTTTTATTTGCACTCATTTCCTTTCTATTTAGTTTTGCTTTTAATTAAAAAAAATAACCTAAAAACTCCTAAAATAATATAATTGCAATTTCCAGACATTACATTTTCATGACGATCATAACATTAACACACCAACATTTATAATTATCATCATACAAGTACATAGACTACAAATAATAACTTTTTAGCACGTAGACTTAGAATTAAACAGATAAGATATGTTTTAGAGAACATTTCTACTGTAATTTGGCCAGTTAAAAGTTTAGATTTACTTTCCACTTTTTTTCTTTAAAGTCTGATGCAAGAAACTCATGTACAACAATTTACTTAACAATTCCATCTTTTCTGAAAACAAATGACTTTCATAATTCAAAACAATATTGGAACACCGAACTTCAAACCAATTTAAAAAAAGAAAATTGGATTTTCAAAAGACGAATACTTACTCACTGTCTGTAAAAAAGGTTAAACGTAAAATGATATAATAATTGAAATGAGCACGTTACTATAATTGGTTTGCCTGTCTGTCTCTCTGTCTATCCTAACACTAACGCTTATGTCTGCACTCTGCACTCCTAGGAGGGCATAGAGGTGAGTCCTCACGCTGCGTTTACACGTTGGCCCACACTGTCTCAACATGACTGCCATTGCTTCATAAGAAACTGTTTGAATGATTTTCCCATATAACTGAACGAACATCAATCTGGAGCAGAGGGCATTTTATAGATTTTTAAGCTATTTTTGTTGGCCATCGTTTTAATGCGACGTCACTTATTTTTCTTAATAGTTACACAAAAACAAATTGTGAATAACAAAATTGTAAGCTTTTATAAAAAAAAAAAAAAACAGTTTTTATTTTGAATAATTTATTTAATTTTATTACACTGCGAAATGCTATAGAACTTAAAGCTTACTTACTATATAAAGTTTAATTATGTGGTTTTACTTTGATTTTATTTCCAATTAATTAATATAATATTATAATATCCGCTTTCTCTTTAATAAGTATAAAAAAATAAAAAATTCAATACAAAAAAGTTGGCGCCCAACATGGGACAAGTCTTTAGTTATTTTAAATACGGTTTGACACTAATACAAATATTCTTTATGCTATCAGGGCGCAACAAAACTTACGAAGGACGATATTGAAAGGGTCTTCTCTTTATACGATAGGGTAAGATGTTTTATTATTCTTTTATAAGGGTATTTTTGGGACACAATACTTTTTATAGAACACTTTTTTATAAAAAGATAGTGTCCCAAAAATATGGATACGAAAATAGAAAAGTTGAAGGCATTCCCGGAGGTTGTTATTTATATTGGGGAAAAGGAATCTAGGAATCTAGGAATCTATGAAGGAATCTGGCAGATATTTAACATTTACCTAAAGAACGTACCTAATGCCTGTGCCCGATCAGCATAGTTTGTAAATTTCTCAATTTACCCCTTTTTTTTTGCAAAATTCAAAGTTTTTAAGCTATACTAAAATCGAAATTTTGAGAAAGCACCCATTTCTAACCTGTTTCAATAATACAAAATTCCTTACACCATAAAATATCTATCAATACGTCAGGAGAAAAACGCTTTTGAATTGCGTAAGTATAAGGTATTTATGTTCATAACTGTACTCTTAAAAAAAAGAACATGATTCCCTTCTACATTTTTTACAGTAAGACTTGAAAAAGGTCGTATTTTGAACTCAGAAATCACAAAAAGAAAGTCCTTTTAAAGAAACTAACTCGATTTAAGTTATCTAACGAATCCATTCAAACTGTTCCAGGATAACAATGGCTCGATCGAGAACGAGGAACTCCGTGGATTTCTCAAGGATTTATTAGAATTAGTTAAAAAGGTTAGTGTTTTTGTTACAAACTTTAATTCTAGCTTTTGAATTGTAAAAATAGAATTAGTTTTAAACTTTCGAATCGAACAATAGAAAACCGAAAGGGAAAAATATTAAGAAAAAAAAAAGTTATTAATTTTATGTAAATCGCTACGACACTTGGGAATGGCTGCTTAAGTGGCTTTTAGATAACAACACAATAACCCTCGTGGTTTTTCATAAAATCCCTAGATACATACTAAGATAAAAGATTTTTACGTAAAGGTCTTAAAGTAAAAAATAAGAAAATCTGTGACAAACTTACTTCCACCGTTCTCTCCTCCGAGGTTTTCCGTCATCACTTCCATTTTTCTTTATAGATAATAATAAAATTTACAAAATATAAAGCATCCACCTGTATTTTTCAGGATTACGACGCTCAAGACCTACTAGAGTTCGAAGAAACCATTCTCCAAGGCGTCGAATACAGCAGCGAAGGCAAAATAAGCAGAAAACAACTGACGATGATACTCCTAGCCCTCGCCAAGCACCATCAAGAAGAAGAACCAGCTACTCCATAATTGTTTCCGAACGCAACCACCACTCCGTCCCAATATCCGAACGAATTTCTAGCGTTGCGACTTTTTGACACATTCGGCGCCATCTTGGCATTCTAAATTTGAATTTCAAATTGTGGTTCCTGGTTTCATTTTGAACTTTTAATAAATTATTATCGTTCTATTGGGGTTATAGTTCAAATTGTTCATATTATGATGTTGTCAAGATAAAAAGTAGTCATAAACATTAACAAAAAAATTGATTCGTGGAAATAGTAGGTACCTAATAGTGTATTTTATTGTCCCACTGCAGGACAAAGACCTCTTCTCTGCAGAGAAGGCACGAGCCATTGACATATAGGCACAAGCATAGATCACCACAACCTCGTGCATACGAGTCGAGGCTACCACTAACCCATCACTACAAGAGTGCAATACTACCGTTAAAATCTCTCCCATGTTTCATTAGATAGCATTTTCCTGTAATTAATCTGGTTCAGAATTCGTCTTTAATCAATGTTTCAATCAATCGACTCCGACTGAGCAGCAGACATCCTTATCGGATTTCAACGTTTATAGTAGAGTCTGGCCACGCTAAGTCTGCATAAGTAAAAAAACGGTGGAATTTAAAAATCTATAGACGGCAACACCATCCTGTCCTACAAAAAAAGAATTTGATACTTTGTTTGTCTTTTTGTTTTTGATAGGTTATTTTGTTTATATTTTGATTTATTCCTGGTAAAGAATAGTCACTTTAGCACGATGCAGTGTGGATTTGATACAGTTTTGTCATCGTATGGACGTAGAGCATAGGTACGACATAGTCATAACACAATCTATTAGGAAAAAATCAAAAGGCAAAATATCAAAATCTTTAGTTCTACATAAAACCCCGAAAAACTGACTGATGTAAAAGTATACCATAAATAAAACTTTTTGAGGTTGCCCGTTTATTCCATTGCAGACCTTGCGAGGCCAGACTAATAAGGTCATATCAATCAATGGAAATGGATACGTGGGTCTCCCTTGTTTTACCGAAAAGAAATTGCCAAATTATCACTTCCCAAACAAATTTTCGCATAATTTCATTTGCCAAATTATTACTTACCAAAAAATCTCTTTACAAATAATTGTTACGAAAACCTATGTTTGGCAAGTGAACGTTTGAACAATAACTTGTTCACCAACTAGTACTTTTACCATTTTTTATCTAGTCAAATATTTCAGTTGGTATAACATATTTTACGCAAAATTAAATAAGCCAAATATTTTTTCTCTCGATAGCCTCCTATAAATAATCTCTTTTTTCCATATTTTTTTCTATATAATCTAGTCGTTTCTGGCACTCGCCGGCCGCTGCCGCGGCACCGCTCGCTTCGCTCGCTCGGCTCGTGCGTAGGTGGTCACAGTTTTAACCTAACCTAACCTAACCATTTTTTTTTAATTAATAACCTACTGTAACTAGTTCCATAAATAACCTAATGTCTAGTAACCATAAATTTGACTTGTTTCAGACAAATTCAAGCACATAAGTTTACAAAGAAATACGCAAATGACATCAAATTTAACAAATAAATTTCCAAAAATATCTTATTTTTGCCTTTATATTTTTTGTCATAACAAATCATTTGACTAAACGTTTATTGTCTAAATATTGTTTGCTGTAATAAATCATTTGATTAAAGACCAAAAGCCTTAATGACATTATCCTTGGTAACAATCTGCCAAGTAAACATTTGACCAAATAAAAATGTGCATACTAAAATTATTCCAAATATTACATTGGTATAAAAAAAGGTTGCTAAAATTTGTTTGGGTAATGAAAATTTGGCAAAATCTTTTCGGCAAAACGGCAGGATCCCGGATACGTACCTACGTACCTACTTTATTTCCGAGATGGGTTGAACGATGAATTGAATAACGCTTACTAGCTGCTTTTACTCGTGGGGCTTGTGGCTAAATGATAACAGCCGCAAGGGTCAGTCGAAGGTTAAGCTACGCTTGCCGCGGTCAGTTCGTGGATGGGTGACCATCCATTAAATATCGAGACCCCTCCGTGCCTCGGAAAGCCGTTGGTCCCGGCTGTCATTCGTAAATCTTTGACAGTCGTTATGGGTAGTCAGAAGCCCAAACACCGTCCAACAACCTGTCTTACCAAGGGGTGTCGTGTTACCCAGTAACTGGGTTGTGGAGGTCAGATAGGCAGTCGCTCCATGTATAAATATTGGTGTTTAGCTGCATCCGGTTAGACTGGAAGCCGACCCTAACATAGTTGGGAAAAGGTTAGGCAGATTGATTGACTGGCTGGTTTCGGTCCTATTGTTTTCTTCACGTAAAGAAAAACTATTTTTTTTTTTCAAAACAAACCGAATCATATGGCGTTGAATGTGTCGAAACAATTTTTAAGGGCTGGGAAAAATAGTTGTAATATTATAGTGTATGTATTGGTCGACTACGTTTTTTTTTTAATATGAAATAGTTAGTTCCATGGTTTGAGATTGTGGCTAAGGGGTTGCTATACTAATGTTCGGGTCGGCATAATTCGGCAAAAGCCGAGAGGGGGGAACAATCAAAAGTATGTTTTGCCGCCCACCTGTGCCAAATCGTGCCGAATTAGGCGATTAACACACGGCACCGCGCACCGCCGCGGTAGGCGGTGAAGCGGATCTCATGTCGCATTGGCTTCTAATAAATCCGTTGATGCCTAACACATGTACACCGCCCGACCGCGCGGACGAACGGTGCTCTCACCTCTTACCTCTGCGGCGGTGCGCGGTCCCGTGTGTTAATCACCTTACCGTAAGTGTGTTGCATGCCTAAGATTTATTTTTATTTGAAACCAAAAATACCTAATTAATTCGAAAATGAAGCACAAACTAGCTGTAAAAGGAATCAGATAGAACTTTTAGTAATTATAACACGAAAAAAATTAATTCTAGAAAGGAAGAGACCACAATCTCTTAACATTATAAGTACCTATATAAAACACTCACAATTTGATAACACCAAAACGTAATTTTTAAACACTTTTGGATTTATTTTTAATATCATATTACACGGTTCATCTTTCAATTTGGATGAATTAATCAAATTGAATCTTGTAAACTTAGATAATACGAGCTATATTGGAGAAGGCATAAGCATTGATCACGGCTTACAACACTAGAGAATAATTTAATATCGGAATAATTTTATACCCTTGATTTCTGCGCCTTTTCTAAGTGAGTGATTGAACCGTGTATAAAAAAATATTCGGTACCGGCTGTAAAAAGACCCATCACGAAGCCATCAATCTAAGTTAGTTGGTGCAAAAATAATTGCTGGAAAACAACTTTTTTTATTTATTCTCGCCAAACATTGTGCTTATGGGTGCATACAACGGCACAGAGATCAGTGGAGTGTTTAAAGTTAACATTTAAAACTCGTTTTCGTAAAGAAAACGTCCAATAAAGTTGGATCTTTGACCTTCAATATCTCTAGATCCAGAAAGTTCCTAGCACGCGTAGAATGACAACCATAGTGACAGGTTATCTACGAGTTTTGTCGACGGAAGAATAGACAAAATGACAGATTGTGATTGTTTATCTGTCATTTTGTCTATTCTTCCGTCGACAAAACCTGTTTCTATTGTGGTCATGTTAGAAGCGTGCAGGTAAGACCCAGCGCAAAAAAAAAAACACAATGGCGGAAAGAATAAGTGACTCTCGGCTTCGTTAAGCGTATTTTTACATCCGTTATATGGCAGCACTGTAATTCGACTAAACGATTCGACTCGACGATTTATCGTATCTCTAATATTAGGAACTTAAAAAATAATTTCCTTCTATTTTTCTTATTTTTAAAAGCTGTGTTTTAAAATTAAAATTCAAACTATGACACGTAAAATAGAGTGCAAATATTAATTATACAAAATGTTATATACATGATCATCTACAAAGCCAAATCATATGCCAAATATTTAAACCTAGCGATTTGATCGACTCTTGGTTTAAATGAGAATAAGCTTATACTTGCCCCGTCCTATAAGGGTAGAAGTATTTTAAAATTGGAATAAAATAGAGGTGAATACTTATCGATATAAAACTTTAGTCGATTCAACTTTACATCATTTAAAAAGTCGTCTTGGAAGTCAATTTATGCAAGATTAGGCATAGTCCCAACTCTGGGCTAAAAAGCTAAAAAATAATCGTTTATTAGAAACGGTATCTAGCTACAGCGTTTCCAGCCTTTTATCAAATATTTAAGAATGTATTATAACCTCGCTTAGTTATTAAAAAAAAACATTATTTCCCTTTTTCATTTTTACCAAGAGATCCTTTAATACTATTTTCATAAGCCATTTTTGATGAAAAAAGTAGCTAAACGTTACATCGTGTATAAAGTTTCTGATACGTACCTACATATCATTCCAAATCACTTGGCATTGGCACACTATTTGGATAAATCCAGTTTCATTATGAATGTTGTTTTTTCCAAAAAGCAGTAATGGTACCGTACTTGGCAATGTGATTTAATATCGGACTACCAAAAATGCGATCTACGACGTAGATCGTAGTCTGCTACGTCGCACAGTGGAAAAAAACGGATTTTTTTGTTCAAAAATCTGCCTACACCACAATTTTTGACGTATCGCTGCCATTTTTTTTTTATACACTCCTGAGATAAAACATTTTGGTGTGTTCCCAAAGTCGAAATTTCCTTTTTTTTTTAATTTTCAAAAAATCGGGAAAGGAAACAAAAACCATTTCTAAAAAAATATTTAAATAAAATCTGTTTCTAGGGGTTTTTCAGGTCCCTGGTCATGAATTTATTGTCTGTTTATAAAAATTCAAAATGGCGGAAACAAAAAGACGGCCCAAAAAAAATTGATTCATTTCCCGAATTTTAAAAGAAAAATAAAATCGGTTTTGGAAAAGTGGCAGTGACACACCAAAGTGTGTTTTATCTCAGGAAAGTATTAAAAAAATGGCAGCGATACGTCAAAAATTGTGGTATAGGCAAATTTTTGAACAAAAATGTGCTTTTATTTTTCACTGTGCGTCGTAGCGGCCTACCAGTATCAAAAATCTGAAATAAACAACGTTCATCGATCGATCGAACGATCAAACAAACAATGTTCACTGAAAAGTGTTTGACATTTAATATTCGCTTACTATCTATCGCTGGGAACTCTTATAATTAAATACTTATCAGTCTCCCAACTCTATTTTAGTAACATAATATACCTATTTCCCCTCTCAAATACTATTTTAGACCTTACCCAATAATTTTAATGCTTAAAAAGATGGTGATGATGCAATCCCATTAATCTACGGTAACCACACAAATTAATTACTTAAGTCTAAAGGCGCCTACACACTACATTATTGTTATTTGACATTTTGCCGTGTGGCTTTAAGCCTTATTAACGTCTATAATATCATTATCTTATGTCATGTTTGTGCGAATCGTTGCCGTGGCAAGCTTATAATAGGTTCCCTACCGCTGGCCAAGTCACCGCCAAACAGGATGGCACGTCCAGTGGTCATACTGACATAGTGTGTAGGAGCCTGAGGCACCCCCCAATAATTACGTATAACTTTCAAAGGTTCGTAAATCGTATCAGATATCACCAATTTACAACAACAAAACAAAATGTACCCAAGTTAAATATCTCTTACGAACAAATTTGTTTTTAAATCTTAGATGGGACTTGTACAGTGTGAGTCTTTAAATGTGCACATATTGAAATGAGGGAATCTATGCTTAATCTGGCCAACGGAAAAAATCTTTAATAGTTATTTATGCAACTGTTATAATAAGGGGTTTTAAAACACGAATGTATCACATGAGTGTTTTAATTCCTAATTATAACAGTTGCATACAATACTTTATCTACACCCATGATATGAATCCTTTATAAAAGTTTCTGAAACCATTGGGTGTTTGTAATTCAAGATCAAGAATAAAGAAATTCCCACGAAAATCAGTACAAGTCCACGTATGTATATCGCCTGCACATCACACACACACATGCGTGCAGCAGGTGCTGTTGTCCCCCCGTTTGAACATTGGAACGAGTTACATAATTAAATTTAGTACAACATTATAACACTCGTTTGGATGATGTAATGTTGCCAATAAGCTAACTGTTTCAGAAACTTTTATAGAGGTTTTATAGCATGGGTGTAGATAAAAACATAAATATTATTTTTTTATGGAATTTTTTAATTTTTTGTAACAAAACGATGTAACTTTTAAACTAAATGATCTATATATAGCGATGAAACAAACTCCATAATGATTGGAAGTAATTAGGCGTCCTTATAAAATGAAAAAAATCTCTCCTCAATTGAAAATAAACATGTTTTTTTTAGCAAAAATCTGTTATTTTTCATAAATTTTTACAATAATCGCAAAATTTCTAAATAAGATATCAAATAGATTTTTTTTTTAAATCCGTCGATTAAATTAAGCATGGATTAATTTCGATATGTGCACATTATAAAGACTAGCACTGTATATGACTTGCGAAATGTGGTGTACTGTAGGTACACCTCTGCTTAACCCTTCGGGGATTACAGACGAGGCGTGGTGTTATGTTTATAAAGATCACAGATGAAAATATCCTACAAAACACAATAGTGATACTTGATTTTAAACATTTTAATGGAAATTCAGCTCAAATATTAGCATCACAAATTCAAAATTAATGTGGCCTAATTATTAAGAAAATAATATTTTCCCTTTTATCTCTCTAGTCTATACTTAATCTATACTTACCTTATCCTTCGTCCATCCATTGTACAAAAAAACAAACGTATTACACTATGACCTAAAAATGTCTGCAAATCATTATAATAATCGGTGTATCTTTAAAATGTCCCCTTAGATTTTTCTCTAAATGTCTTCGCTTGATGATCTTTCCTTATAGATAGGCAGCTAATAATAAAATGTGATAAAAAAAAACAAAAACATCTCGGTGTAACATTTGCTTTTTATTCAACTAAAATGATGAATACATTGCAAATAAAAAATAAAAAACCTAGCAAGTTATATGCATGCAATCTTTTTTTGAACAACTTTTTTTACGCAGTTTTTGGATTACATTATTTATATTCAAATTATGTCACATGAGTTGAATATTTTTACTGTATTTTTTTAATAGTAAATAAATGTACCTAGGTGTAATAAAAAAATATATAACTTGATGTTTCACATAAGTATTGTTTTGTAACGGATAATAATGTGATGTTAATTAATATTTTGTATAAAAAAGGACTTATTAACTAGGAAGCTAAAAAATAAAACTTCTGTAAAGAGATGATGAGAAAAGAGTCTTGACAGTATTAAGTTTTGTTTTTAATTGTTCTAGTCCGAGCTTAAATCGATGTTAAATATAAATGAGTATAACGTAGTAATTGTTAAAATACCCTGATTGTGTGTAGCGGCCTTCTGTGTATTGTTTAAAAATTAACTAAATCTATGGACGGTGAGCAAAAGAGTTATGTAGGCTATCATTATGCTATGGTATGCTGGCCTTCCTTGAGGAGCTGGGGTGTATCGAATAACCGATTTACCCACCCGTACGCAAAATACGCGCTTTGACGTGGAGTTGCGGATACCAGCCCGTATTACCTATCATTATGGTAGGTAAAGGTAACTAACGACTTTACCCTGGTCTAAAATGCACATTTTTTTTACAAATGCCTTAAAAGTATTACTTTCGGCAGAATTTGGTATTTTTATCCATGCGTAACTTACGAACCTGTGGACAAAAATTACAAACTCTTTCGAAAGTAAATTTCCGCAATAAGTACTAAAGCTTTGGTTTCATGGCCAAAGAGCGTTTTTTAACACCTTCATGTCAAATACCTACAGGTGAAAATGACAGATTTTCATGATGGCCGATAAAATAACGGAACACGGAACTGCTTTCCTAGGAAACCAAAGCTTTAAAATAATGAAAGCACTTTCCTGAACAGTGCATATATTTTATGCTCATTGATTAGGTAGGTACTTGCATAGTTGCATGCTTAACTCTTTTGCCGTTTGTACTTACGTATATTTTATATTTAAAAAACATAAATATGTGTTGTGAAGGTATAACGTCTAGCTTTAAATATTATCTACAAATGAGTTATTTATCTTACGCACAATGAAACATCGCTCAAGTATACCCTACTTTTTGGCGCCAAAATGAAAAATCATAGACAATTTGATTGTTATTATAATTATGTTCTTTTTTTAGATAAGTAGGTACTACATTTTCTATAACCTTGTTAATTTTCTTCTTGCCTGTTGCAGTTAAAATTAATTATTGATGTTTAATTGTAGGTACTACATCCTAAATCTTATCTAGTCCGGGCAAACAAACACACGCAGCGAATTTAGTCGCCCGTGACTCGCTGACGACATTATATCGCTAGCGACAAATCGGCAGTCAAAATCTGTGTCTCATTGGTGGACGTGACATTTTTATTTCTCCAGCGATTAGCCGGTGAATAAAGTCGCTGCGTGTGTAGCTAGCATAACAATTTAATCAATGTTTTCAAAAATGGTTAAGGAAACTCATCTAAGCAGTGGTCGTGTTCATTTTAATTTTGAGTAAATAAACAATTATATATCAACACCAAGTTAACTTTTATAACTTAACAGAGAACTTAAAATCATGGACCACTGCTTTGAGGTCTGTCAGTCATGTCACTTGACACGTTAAACGTAAATTCAGCAAAAAAAAAATAAGTAGGTACCATCGAAGAAACCTATAACTAAGCAATTTGAAAACAAAATCCCGTGCACACGACCCTTTCTTTTCGTAGGTAACCGTTACTACAGTGGCCGAGCGCTGCAAGCAGAAATAGTCCTTACGGTGTATAGGTATGGGTTTCTTCGATGGTACCTATAACTAGATAATACAAATGACTACCTATTAATTTCTTCGCCTGGCACTAAGTGTTAAATGTAAGGTTGGAATACGATGATGTTTGTTATAAAATGTTTATATTTGTAAATCTGCCGTTTCATTTTGTCCTCCCCAGTCAGCCTATTCTCCACTAGATACCTACGCTTCTAGGTCACAGGCCACAAAAGCATCTCCGTGCTCTGTGGAACTAATGAAAGTGTATAAAGTGCCGCTACCAGCATTCTATCACTATCGGATAAAGTGCCGCAATTTGCGGCGTAATAGTGTCACTACCTAGACCCGTACCCTAATTGCGTAACTTATTTTCGTAAACAATTATGCCTAATTGGTTTCATTTTGACAGTTCAACAACATCAATTGCGTTATTTACGTTGTTGAGCAGATTTTTTTTTCCAACTTATGAAGCAATGGATTAGCAATCTGTTTCAAATCGAAACAGATTGTGTTGTATTACGCAATTAGGGTAGGTACCAGTTATAGTGCCGTAAGCATTGCATTGTCACTGTCACAGAATACCTGTCACTGTCACTTGTTTTTTGGTCGAGTGTTGAGGTTAGTTCGTAGCCGTTTGATTTAAAAAAAAAACAACTTATTTGCGTAATCAAATTGACTTAAAACATACGAAAGACAATGTTACCTACTTCTACTGTTACTAAGAGAACTTAGGATGCAAGAGCAAGCGAAGCGAGCTCAGGACTTGGGGCGCCCCGACTCCTTCGTGGTTATTTTTTTTTACCATTCAGAAATAGGAGCCGTCGACGTCCGTCGACTACGCTGTATTATTGCTTGGAAACAAATTTAGACCCGCTACGTGATCTTCACCAACCTTAATACTCCCACTATCCCACAAATCCCTAAAGAAACTATGGCGATTTTTGTACTTGCGGCACTATATCCGAGAGTGATAGAATGCCGTTAGCGGCAGTCTATACACTGCCTAAACTAATAAAGACAAAAAAGTATAAAGTATAAATGTGGCTGTCTGCCTTTGAGAAAAGCGGCAGACTAAAGAATAGTAGAGAAATATTTAATTTGGCTAAAATTCATAGGCGTAAGTATCATTAGTGGTGGTAGCGCCTTCAAGGTACGTTTAAATACCTACCTACAGGCTTAAGGGCCCGATCAGACGTACCACAACTACACAACAATCACAACCATACCACAACGAACACACGTGGACAAAATTAATAGTTTATTCACACGGACCACATTTGGTCGTCAAAATCAACAGTGTGGGCGATACCAACCACATCAAGGCCACGTCGCAGCCACAACACAACCACCAGCCAGACTAGCGACCGGCCACATCGCAAATACAACCTTGCGTCGACGCGACGACACTGTGCGCAAGAGTCCTGCCGCGCCGCCTGCGCCCACCCCCTTATTCATTCTGTGTTGTGGTATCCACAACTTAACCACATCGCAACTACAAGCAATAATGCAAAATATCGAAATTTTCTAGTTACCACAACGCAACTGCAAGAAGCTGCATCGACACTATTCACACGTAGGTAATCACTGCTTGCCCACATTTTGTCGCTGCGATGTGGTGTGGTTGTGGTACGTGTGATGGGGCCTAAATATAAAAGTGCCATAAAGGCGGTGTACAGGACACTTAGTAGTAGGCAAACAAACAGTCACAACAATAAAGTTATGTTTATTTATAATACAGGACGTCCCAAAATTATGGGACATGAAGGGAAAGTACCTTAAATATCGTAGATAGGGTATTTTGCTGAAAGAAGACTTTATGTTATTTTTTAAAGTTAGTAATTCTGCATTCAAAGATTTTCTAAAAATTACTTGCCTCGTCTGGGAATCGAACTGACTTACATGTAAAAAAAAACACCGCTACTTTTATGATGCCAATCGAAAGAATGACCAAAAACTAATAACTCTTCTTAAGTAACATAGTATTTTAAAAGAAACGAACAACGTAAAATGTTTGAGTCAAATTTCAAGAAAGTTATTGATTGCCGACGACGACGTTCGAAAAGTAGCGATATTATCATTCCATAGATAGCATTGATTATTCGTAAATAAGTATTCACCATAAAATGATAAGAAAATCAACAGGCTCATTAAAAGATTGGCGATTTGCGTAAGACAAGAGGGATCACATTTTGAGCATTTCATTAATTAATTTACAAAAAAATACCCACTTAATTGACTACGGCAGTTTCATGTAAATTTTTAATTTGATTAAAATGATTAATTTCACGCTGTTCCTTTCTTTTAAAATACTATGTTACTTAAGAAGAGTTATTATTTTTTGGCCATTCTTTCGATTGGCATCATAAAAGTAGGGGTGTTTTTTTTTTAAATTTAAGTTCCCAGTATTTCCAAGTCCCAAGATTCCCAGACGAGGCAAGTAATTTTTTGAAAATCTTTGAATGCAGAATGACTAACTTTTAAAAATAACATAAAGTCTTCTTTCAGCAAAATATCCTATCTACGATATTTAAGGTACTTTCCCTTCATGTCCCATAATTTAGGGACGCCCTGTATATTAAGCCACAATGGTTCATCGTCATTTCAGCCAGCCTCAAGTTCACTATTATTGTCTACTGTTGGACATGAGCGTTGCCACATCGACCGATCCTATGCCTTTCGTTTTCGCTTCCTTTATTTATCTGCTTCATTTTGTTCCATTACCACTAATTGCCCAAAATATTTTCGCAGGCGGTGAAAAACAATCATTCTTAGGAATGTGACAATGTACGTAAAACGAGATCGATAGATGGCGCCATTATCACAAGCAGTAAACAAAATGATTAATATAGTAATCTACAGAGCTGAACTTTTGCCGTGCATTTTTGGCACGTGGCTAAAATTGGAACTAATAAAGTCCGCATCGCAAAAGAGTCTCACAGACGCAGCGCCACTGACATCCGACGGAATCAAAAATCTTTTAATACTTCATATTATTATTTTTACACATATTTCAGACACATACCCCTTTATTCCCTTTAAACCCTTTGGTTAATAAAATGCACAATCATAAATAGAGAAAGGTGTCTGAGGTAGGAGGTTGTTGTAGGAATGTTGCTAGCTGGTAAATGAATAAAGTTCCACAGGTTCCACATATTACCACGGAACTTCTCACGGGAGACGGACTCTAAAATAAATAATAATATGTTCCTAAAACCAACGCGAGGCACCCCCCCAGTCCATGTCATTCAAGTGCGAAAATAATCTTGTAGTACTGTAACCCTATAATCATGATTTACACATCCGACCGTGCAGCACTGATGTATAAATATGTTATATCAATTCATTATTTTCACCTGCGTCTACAACTCGAGTTATTGAAGTTTTAGATGCATGTTATACTACACACATTATACCCGACGCCAACTTCCATTTCACACCTGGAAAAATGTCCATAGACAACGCTTATGAATATTTTTGTGTTGGCAATACTACAAATCCGCCATCATTCATTAGAGAAAATCGGCGTATTGGAAGCCGCAACGCGTGGTATTGGATTTAATAAATCGTGTAAATATACTAACTAAACCACCATGGGTGTAAACGTGGAAACTGTTTCTCCCGGAGACGGTAAGTTTTTATACAATTTCCAGTTTTACTAGATGGTAAATGTCATGTTGAGTGATTTTTTTTTCTATCAGTTTTTTTTGCTTTTCCTGCATATTTATACCCATTTTTAACTTATCATTCTCAAGAAAATGTCATTAGCATCATTTGAAGTCAATTCCTGCGCATATGTGTTAAAATAAGTACTATAGTATTACAACGAATTTTTTTTTACGGTCACTGGACTGACGCCTCTGTCGTATCATTACGATCGTCAGGTAATTTGCACAAACAATGACTAATCTGTTTTCGATTAAGTACTCATTTCAATATTTACTTTCGCCATTATTCGCCAGTACGTTGAATGTCGTGTGAGTTCTCATATTCGCACGCTAGATTCAGTTTCTGGGGGGATAGGGCTCCTCCCGGCATCTACATAAAATGCGTGGGAATGAACCACGTGTGGTACCACTGCATTATGCAAATATTTTTCCTCCAATCAAGTGTTATGACCTTATTAGATACCAAGACTTCAAAAAGTCCTGTAGTAATGTTGTTATCTAATTTAGATAAGTCATGATAAATACCTATGTAATGTAAAATAGATAACAAAATAAACATTATGTACATGTTACATATGCAGGTTGTTTGCCTTATCAGTCATTTCCCCTTGGTGATACATAAGAATATTGGGTTGGTTCATAAAAGTCTGTCCATTTGATCACTTGCATAGGTATGCAAGTGATCAAATAGGCAGACTTTTATGTCCTAGGTAGGTTTCAATACAAGGATGGAATAAAGATCATCATCAGACTAACTAAAAAAATCACAATAAAAAAAAAAAAAATTCTCAGTAGCAGTTTGGAGTCTGGATTTGTACCCAGTTCATGGCAATAGGCCTGCCCCTATTACATGGGACTAATACATAACTTGCATAATGTGGGTGTACTTTAGGTACCATCGAAGAATCCCATACCTATACACCGTAAGGACTATTTCTGCTTGCAGCGCTCGGCCACTATAGTAACGGTTACCTACGAAAAAAAAGGGTCGTGTGCACGGGATTTTGTTTTCAAATTGCTTAGTTATAGGTTTCTTCGATGGTACACATCTGCCCAGCCCTTCGAGAATTACAGGCATGAAGTTATGTCCTAAAGAAAAAAGTAAATACAACAAAAAAATAAACTAGATAGACGTTAACAAAGTCTAAAACTACTAATAGGAGTAATATTTCATCACTTTAACATTACCTAACATATCATCCACAGAGTCTACCTACCCTAAGTCTGGCCAGACAGTGGTCGTGCACTACACAGGCACGCTGACCAATGGCAAGAAGTTTGACTCCTCCCGCGACCGCGGCAAGCCTTTCAAGTTCCGCATTGGCAAGGGAGAGGTCATCCGAGGTTGGGATGAAGGTGTCTCCAAGGTAAGAAGTACCTTTCAATGGACAGAGAAGTCTTGCTCTTGTAACTAGGGTAACCATTTCAAAACTTGAAATCAGGACATTTCTTTCAATTTTAAAATTCTGGACAAATGAGAAAGCCGGAAAGACCAGACATGCCAAAAACCTGGACATTTCTGGACAAATCCAAATAGATGGTAAATCCTACATGTAACAAGAATGCATGCCTGATAAAAAGAGAACAAGGTCATATAGCCCAGGGTGTGACCTACAATTTTCAGGGCTGGACATAAGACACTCCCAAAATTAAAATATTGTGTCTGTATGGAGCTCTTACATGTAGTTTATTTACTGAGGAACAGCTGAAAGGTTATTGTCGCATTTGAAATTTCTTATTTATTTTTAGGCTATGTTGTCCCACTTAAGGGTAAGACTGCATAGTACTCTCCTTTCAACTTGAAAATATTTCTTATAAATCACAAAAAGAGAACTTGACTCAATGTTTTGTTCCCTTTTTATTTTAAAAGGACTTTTATTTTAAATTCATAATTGTGTAGGTAGGTCATCATAATTGTGATGTCTGAATCAAGTAAAAAATTGCTGTACAAATTTTAAGCAACACTGTCTTTTTTATTATGATAATCGCTTTTATCTCATACTTTGATTTTATTTGCATAAGTCTAACTCAAATATGATCTATTAAGCTTAGTCAAGCCTAGTAGATAACACATTCAGAACTATGTTTTCAAATGAAAAATGTTGACTACAATGTCCATTCACAATACCATATTTATCTGCATTGTTTTATAAACTACAGTGTCATTGTGTCACATGTTGGTTGTTTGAGTCTCATACAATTGTGTGAGAAAAGAAACAATATTTGTGTAGACTAGGATGTTAAGAGGTCCACGATCGTTTTTTAACGAACCTTTTATACCAGGCACTGGATTTTCAACTCTCTGCATTGAGCCGAGAGCTAAGAATCCAACAGAGCGCATCCTAGCATGTTCAAAAAAGCGCCCATACGTACGTGGGCTTCAATGTTAAGTTTAAAATAAGACGTTAATATTTAACATCAACTAGCTTTTGCCCGCGGCTTCGCCCGCGTGGATGTCGGATATACCACGGGAACATCCTACCGTGCAGTACCGGGATTACATACCTAATAGTTCAGGAAAAGGTTATTGCCTCCGACCGCTGCGCTCCAACCATAATTATTTTGTTACGCGTAATTTTGAATCTGTGTTATCTTTTAAACCATTCATTTAAATTATATGATGTCAAGGCATATTTTAATCTCAATTAAATGCCCAATTTAAATAACATATTTTATTGGATAAGGATTAATATGATACCGGTCAATATAGCTTCGGAAATAACAATGGAATTTTTATCAAATTGTGAAAGATAAAAATGGTTACTGTGGGTCATCCTTAGAAGATAGACATGCCATCGCGGACTTTTTTGTTGAACTTTTTAAGATCTTCAATCCTGTAGAACATAAATTTGATGTACCTATCTGTAACGGTTTACGCGTCGCACGCCAGTAAAGCTCCCATTCATCATGATTTTTTCCGACATCTTCGACAATAATCGTCATATTTCAGCCAATTTACACAAAACCTTAATGAATTATACACTAAAACCTTCCGCAAGAATCACTCCGTCCATTGGTGAAACCGTTTGAAAATCCGTTCGGTAGTTTTTGAGTTTATCGCGTTCAGACAGACGCGGCGGGGGACTGTTTTATAATATGTAAGGATGTATTTGTAGCCAACTGTTATAATTTTGATATTATTTGAAAACCTGTCAGTCTCTGATCCATCTCCTATCAAATCTCTTATTACTTATGAGAGAAATCATTGACATATTAACATTTCTTCTATATACATTTTATTTAACTGTATTCCTTTTTTCTTTACAGATGTCAGTGGGTGAACGCGCCAAGCTGACCTGCACCCCCGACTTTGCTTATGGTCAACAAGGCCACCCCGGGGTCATCCCCCCCAACTCCACCCTCGTCTTCGATGTGGAACTCCTGCGCCTCGAATAAAACCTTAAAGCAACCACCTACTTATAATTAACATTAGACATTATCTATTTCAACATGCAATTTTTTTTAACTAATAATAATAAAAACTTTAATACGTGGGTACATAGAAAAAGTCTGAGAAAAACCACTCTTCAAACTGCCAAGATCAAATGTCAAAACTTCCCAGTTATATGAATTTACTTAACTTGTATTCGAAGAGGGGGTTACACGTAATTTTTTACGTTATCTTATACGATGCTGCACAATAATAGCTTGTGTCAAAATGTGTTTAATATTTTATATAAGCAACCATTTCATGAAATAATATCTTCAAGATTATTTACAAATGGAATTTCACAACTTCGTCAATTACATTTCGCATTACTTATTTACTTTTCACTTTCACGGGGTGTCAAAATATTCAAATTTATAGCAAAATATTGATGTATTCTGTCTTTTGAATTAGATACATTGTGAGTCAGTGGACAACCCTTAGCTCATACAACATTCCTTACGCATTTGGATTACTAGAATCGTGCAATATTGTCTTGATAGTCACATTTAGAAGTCTTGACACTCTTTAATCACAAATATGATGGAGATGTGTAAGATCACGATAGAATAAGGCCAAAATATGAGAATTGTGTCGAAGCTTAAAGCCCAAAACTGTATATAATGTATGCACAAGTTGTACTAACTTGAGTGGTCTTTTATTCTGAACGTGTGGTAGGTAAAGGTGATTTCAATGATAGCTTTATCATATAACTAAGATGAATAAACTTACTGTGGAAATTCTGTGTTTTATTTGTAACTAGCTTTTGCCCGCGGCTTCGCCCGCGTGGATGTCAGTAAATATCCCACGGGAACGTTTTACTAGGATTATGTAAAAGTACCCTAAATGCGTAATTCAACATATTCTGTTTCGATTTGAAACAGATTGCTAATCCATTGCTTCATAAAATGGAAAAAAAATCTGTTTGACAACGTAAATAACGCAATAATTGTTGTTGACCTGTCAAAATGAAACAAATTAGGCAAAATTGTTTACGAAATTAGGGTATAGGATAAAAACTATCTGTGTGCCAAATTTTATCCAAATCCGTACAGCTGTTTTACCCGCCAATAGAACACATCAGAGTCTAGACAAACACCAACATTTTAAAAACACTTGCGGCATCAGACTCGTTCATCACAGCAATTTTAAAAACACTTGCGACATCAAACTCGTTCCTCACAGCAATTCCTTTTTTTTTCAAAAATGTTTAAACAAGATATGTATAGATTTTTAACAGAATTGGAGCAGTGGTGGCCCAGTGGTCGTGGGTTCGAATCCAGACGGTGCTTTACTTCCAAGTAAATAATTGCATAACCACTGCTATCAAAACGGTGACTTGCTGAAGAAGGTAAGTGAGTCAGTCCCGTGTGTAGGTAAGATCGCGCGCACCTGCTTAAATTCGTTACCTACACCGGGCCCTCCCCTTATAAATTTATTCTACTCTGACGACCCTTTTAAAGGAGATTGGGCTAATCAGCCCTGACACTCAGATACAGGGTGGCAGAAACCATTCCATACATTTTGACCGCGTAGGTATTGCACTTGTAGGAAACTGCAGTTTTTTTTTTTTTTAATAACCTACGAAAAATTGCGACGCAGGGGGGTGTTCAAAATCATGTACTGAGTCCATGGTAACAGCTTGTGCGTTGATGTCCCTGCCAGCCTGTATATGCCAAATAATGGATAGGTACTTAGATCTTTTCAAGGAAACTATTTCTTATTATGACGACTTCTCTTGGTTGTTATTCAGTGAGGAGCTACAGAGCTCTAAATGTGATTAATTAGTTTTACTTAGGTCTTGTAACTCCGAACAGACCAACAATTACCATCGTGTTTAGGCAACTAATTTCTCACATAAAATGCACTATCCATTGGTATATCACTTAGGGCTATTGAGCGCTAAAAAAATTCCTGAACTTCGGTTCTCAAGTAGCCGTGCACTGTACCTATTTATTTAGATTTTAGGTCATTAACTAACAATTGGCTAAAGTCATGTTTTTAACAAAAGTTCTCCTTGAAAAGCTCTTACCATTGGGTATTATATTATCTGTGCCATTGGTATATATTATGTCACCGTATGAATATGAACATCGTTAGTTTTTAGGGTTCCGTAGTAAACAAGGAACCCTTATAGTTTCGTCATGTCCGTCGGTCTCTGTCTGTCCGCGGTCTAGCTCCGAGACCCTTAGTGCTAGAAAGCTGTAATTTGGCACAGGTATACATATTAATTACGCCGACAAAGTGGTGAAACAAAATTATGAAAAACATTTTTTTTTAGAGTACCTCCCCTACACGTAAAGTGGTGATGTTTTTTATCGCATCGTTTGGGGTATCATTGGAAAGGTCCTTTAAAAACATTGTCAGTTTGTGAAAACCATTTTTGGATTCAGGGATAAGTTTACGAAATATTAAGCTTTAAAGTGCTAATTTTTTTAGAGTCAAGTGTCCCCCCCCGCCAGCTAAATGGTTGGTTTTGGGTGTGTGAAAAAAATCACAGCAGTAGTTTATATAACGAAATTAAAAGGAAAACTATCACAGCTAAGTAGGCTCTACAAGTTAACGAGTAATAATCGACCAACTTAACTTTGCAGTTGCAAAAACATGTTTTCCCATTCATTCCGTATGGGAGAACATGTTTAGTTTGTTTTTGGGATAAATTCATCCCAACTACGGAACCCTTCATTGTGCGTGGTCCGACACGCACTTGGCCGTTTTTTTTATTCTACTTATCTAGCGAGATTATAAACTATCGAAAAATTGTGATCAGCAATAAACCATTTAAAATTTATCGCCCTATTTTTCGATAGTTCATAATCTATCCATGGCAATCAGACAAATTGTGAACTGGTATCAAACCTCATCATCATCATCAGCCTATAATGTTGCCACTGCTGGGACACAGGCCTCCTCTCTGTGAGAGGGAGTGGGCCGTAATCGACCACGCGGGCCCAGTGCGGATTGGTAGACCGGCCGGCATGTCCTAGAACCGAAAATTCGAAGACATGTGACGTCTTCGAATTTTCGATTCTAGGACATGCCAGTTTCCTCACGATGTTTTCCTTCACCGTTTTGAGAGCAGTGATGATGAAATAATTTACACAAAGTAAAGCGCCTGTCTGGGTTCGAACCCACGACCTACAACTCGTAAGTCGCGGCCGTTACCACTGGGCCACCACTGCTCAAACCTGCATGCAACGAACGCACCTTGCACTCCTTTGGTGGAAAAGCAGCCTAACTGCGACCAACCTGGAAGAAGCACTCGCCGGCCGCTGCCGCGGCACCGCTCGGCTCGCCCGCGGTTGGTCACAGTTCTAACAAAACCAACCCATTTGGTCAGGGTGCCCTAGCTTAGATACTGCGACCAATTCGGCTAGGTACCGCTAAGAGCTACTAATCAGGGACAGGGACAATTTTAAGGTTGATACAATCGCATAGATTATTATGAACCCTGTCGATAAGTGTATTGACAATATTTGACGATTTGATATTGGTAGATTATAAACTACCGAAAATTGATGCTATAATTATTGTAACAGTTCACAATTTTTCGATGGTTCACATTATAATATCGCTAGATATTAAAACCGGCCGTGTCGGACCACGCACAATGAAGGGTTCCGTAGTTGGGATGAATTTATTTATCCCAAAAACAAACTTAATTTTGTAGTTGATAAACATGTTCTCCCATACGAAATGTATGGGAAAACATGTTTTTGCAACTGCAAAGTTAAGTTGGTCAATTATTACTCGTTAACTTGTAAAGCCTACTTAGCTGTGATAGTTTTCCTTTTAATTTTGTTATGTAAACTACTACTGTGATTTTTTTCACACATCCAAAACCAACCATTTAGCTGGCAGGGAGGGGGGACATTTGACTATAACAAAAATTAGCACTTTAAAGCTTTTAGGGGTATGAGGAACATGGTGTAAAGTTCACTCATCCACCATAGAAATGGGAGGATCCTCCGACCAGACGGGTGTTGTGTCTGGCAGGCAACTGCCCATCGGTTGGAAGTTGAAATCTTACATCACTCCCCTCCGGAGACCGGAGGTCGATAGTGGGCTGAATCTTGCGATGCTTCACACAGTGCCAGCTGTGGTTCCAGTGAGTCGGAACCGGGTGCCGCATAGTTCGCAGTGAGTCGGAACTTTCTGTGGTGATTGCGGCGATTGTGGTGATTCCCCAGTGAGTCGGGGTGATTGAGGTGATTGCGTTGATTCCCCAGTGAGTCGGGGTGATGAGGCTGATTGCGTTGATTCCCCAGCGAGTCGGGGTGATGAGGCTGAGGGTGATGACCAGGAATGCGCGTTCGCTGCATGCTGGTGGTCAGGATACCCGTTGACGCCGTGGGTGCTGGCTGGCTTTGTGACTCGCCTCACGAAAGCTTGCGGGAGTGATGATGATGATAACGTCACGCCGAAGTAATTGCATGAAGGCTGCGTTGACGTTGATCACATCGAGTATGAGGAACAGGGTGTAAAGTTCACTCATCCACCATAGAAAAGGGAGGATCCTCCGACCAGACGGGTGTTGTGTCTGGCAGGCAACTGCCCATCGTTGGAAGTTGAAATCTTGTATGTATGTCGATCGCTCGGTAAACTCTAACTGCGCGATGCAGGAAATCAAACACAAATATGTGACGTCATGTCTTTGATGCGTAGTTTGTATGTGGCGGTGTAACCGCTACAAGCTTAATATTTCGCAAACGGATCCCTGAATCCAAAAATGGTTTTCCAAACTCACACTGTTTTTGAAGGACCTTTCCAATGATACCCCACATCATGGGATAAAAAAAAGACATTACCACTTTACGTGTATGGGAATGGGAGGTACCCTAAAAAAAATGTTTTTCATAATTTTGTTTTATCACTTTGTCGGCGTAATTAAGTCAAATTACAGCTTTCTAGTACTAAGGGTCTCGAAGCTAGACCGCGGACATACAGACAGACAGACAGACGGACATGACGAAACTATAAGGGTTCCTTGTTTACTACGGAACCATAAAAAGGTAGTGCCTCCGCTGCTGCCGGCTCCCAAAAATAACGCCATTGGAAACATGCACGGCATGCGTTACTGCCGGCAGCTGAGATTAAAAACATCGGCTGCCGATTACATACTCTGTGGCCGGCAGCGCCGGCTCCTATAATGGACACCGGTGGCGCAGCGTTTATGGAATCCCTTCCAGTATTCAGAACTCCAACTAACTAACCCTAACTTAAGTATTTATTTCTAAATATTCTAGTTGTTTTCAGCACTCGCCGGCCGCTGCCGCGGCACCACTCGCTTCGCTCGCTCGGCTCGTGTAGGGGGTCTCAGTTCTAATCTAACCTAAATAACCTTTTTCTTGCGAGTAAAAATATTTAACCTAATCTAACTAGTTTAGTTTTGGGTACTTAGTACTTGATTAGGTACTGGAATATGGAAATCATTACTAGAAAAAATAATGCTTTATTACAGGTTTTTTTTAATTATTCCTACCCCGCCTATCTACTCGAATATGCCAAATTACAAACCCCGTTTTCCGCTTTTTTTTTCCAAACTCAGTGCCAGCAGCCAATTCGTGAGCCGGCGCCGGCAGCGGAGGCACTCCCTATTATAAAACTAACGGTTCTCACAATCTTACGGTGACATATACACATCTTATGGCTTTGAGCTTTAGGGTTATTCGGTGTCCATTCTCTTTTGAATGCACAGAGTAGATACAACCGCAGACAATGCTACCACTTTTCAACCTTAATCGTTATTTAATTTTATCACTAAGGACTTATAGGCAAGGATCCCTCGCCTGTTTGCCACACAATGGCATTACAAAAATGGGGTCAACCGCAATTTTCCGTGATTGTTAACCCAGTAAATGCTCGGTAGTGCAGCGCGAGCGCCATGTTCTCCGTTGGCCGCGCGCCCTGCTGGCACGCCGGCTGGTGCTGCTAAGGAGCCGGTCGGCCGCCGCATACATCGATCGGTGAATTCTTTAGAGGCTGTATCTAAGGGACTGTAGTTCTCTTCTCGAAAAGAGAACTACAGTCCCTTTGATACTAGTACACGCACTAAAATTTAAATTACCTACCTAACTACCACTCCCTTTTGGGGAAGCGAATTGGGTATGTAATGTGAATGTGTAATATTTATTATAAGTACGTATTGTATGTTTATTAGTTATTACGCTCTCTCTGTGTATGTATTATTTATTGAAAGCTGGATTTTTATCTGGTCAATTTCAGACCAAATAAAAAACCAAGACAGCACTGTCAACAGTGACGTGACGCCGGTTTCGTAAACACTTAGTGTGGTGTAGTTTGGTGTGTGCGTATGTGAGCGTGTTTAGAATTGACCATATCGTTTAAAAGTCGGCCGACGAGCGCTACTTCCAAGTTTATCGTTTTTCTTATATATCATATTTGTAAACCCAATAAAAACCCATCGACTTTTTTGCGTGGTCACCCTACTTATGGGAAACTAAATAAATTAACACGACAGACATTTTCACACATTTTAATACTTACGACAATAAATATTAACATTCATTTTACGAGATCAAAAATAGCCCGACTTGGCAGTCGGGTAGTAATTACACACTAATGTTATTAATAACTCACAATAGATAGGTACATTCAACAATTTAATTAATTGTATTGTAGGTTGTTAAAATTAGGTCGCTAGCTTAGTCCGTCATTTAGCGAGATAACTTTACTGAGACCTTGTTCTAAATAATCCGCTCTAGATGGATTCATTCCTTAATAATAATGTAATTTCTTGCATTGCCATTTATTATACTTATACTTTAGGTATTCCTGAAAAAGAAAAACATTTTGGTTAGTAAGCATGTAAGCAAAAAACCGGCCAAGTGCGAGTTGGACTCGCGCACCGAGATTAAAAATATTTTTATTATATGATGTAACTAAAAATGTATGCTTTTCGCAATTTTTCCTTTATCTGTGCTATAAGACGCTGCTTCGTACCAAATTTCAAGATTCTAAGTTCACAGGATCCCTGTAGCATCCTGTAGGTTTTGATTCCCTTGCGAGTGTCGAAAATTTGCAGCATCAACGGCTGTATCTTTTGATTGCGTTGGCTTAGAAGTTTGATTTTTTCACAGCTCCAAGAGACATGAGTATTTGGTATGAATTTCAGCTTGATACGTCCACACGTTCCTGAGAAAAAGGGTCTTGCTTGACAGATAGACGGACAACAAAGTGATCCTATAAGGGTTCCGTTTTTTCCTTTGGAGGTACAGACGCCAGCACTTCAAGCTACTACAATCTGTCAAATTTATTTAATAGATTTTCAACTTTATCGCTGAAGAGTAAGGTTCAAAGTTGATTTGGAAAATTTGACAGTTTCGGGTAGCTTGATGTGCTGGCGTCTGTACGGAACCCTAAAAAAGAAGGAAAATTTGTTTATAAAGTTGTTGTTGTTTGTTTTTAAGTTGTAGTAAGTTTTCTGGCCCTAAGAAAAACACCAGCACCCTAATTGCGTAACACACTTTCAATCACAATTCGGGGGTTTTGAAGGAAATTCCTAATCCATTGCTCATAGGTTTGAAAAATTCATCGGCCGAACGACGTAAATAACGCAATGAACATGACTGAACTGTCAAAATGTAACCCATTGCCATCGATTGCCATTTTGTGTGTTTTGCAATTACCCCGCTGTGAATACTAAAAATGCATATCTACAATAACTTGCTTTTTGCTGAGCTTACTTAATATTTACCTGAAAGAGTGTTAATTCCTTCTTACGTGGTCCATCATCTTTTTAATTGTCTCCATAATCCATGATCTTTCAACTCGTAACTGATCTTTTTCACTTTCCAATAACATCTTCATAGGTAGGTACCTAATTACAAAAATATACTTCCAATCATCTAGTATATTATAGAAAGGTGTAATCACGTTCTCATCTCGCTTTATCTTCATTCCTTATATTTAAAAACATCGATTTATTTTAAATGGCGTCAGCCTCGAGTCGGCCATCTTCTTATTCTAAGTTGGGTATTATGTAATATTTAACATCAAAAGCATTTTTATAAGGATTAATAAATATAGGATAATTATGTTGTTTATAAGGCCAAGTCTTCTTCGTAAATCGTACCATTCATGGTTGTATTTTTCTTCGATGTTTATTTCGTTAGTTCTTCAGCATCTTCCAAAGCTTTGCCTTCATTATATTTGACCAGATCTTCGTCAGTCACTAGACTTAAGCCAGTAGGTACATAAATATATATGCAGTGTAAACTTGCAAGAGGTAAAAGGTACCTGTATTCTAATCCACAGTTTCAGGGCTATGAATATATTCCTATGCTCAGTAATAATAATCAAATCTTCGGTATTTCCCTGTTTCCCGGAAAATCGTAACTTCTTCGAACTAAAGCCAACTATTGTAGTCTTATTTACGTATGGGAATTTGTACTTGTTTAGTTTTATATTCAGGTAAGCCCGGTTCTCCGTTAGCACGTCTAATTTGAAACACAGGCATAATAAATAAGTATTCTTTCATCATTTCTTGGAATTATCCACTGAGCCAGGTTTTGCATGCCCCATCAACTGCTTTAGGGAATGCGGGGTCACAACAACAAATACGGCAGTTTTTGCTCGTATACATAAGATATTATAATCATTCTGAACATCTACTTCTTATCAATATTAGCACAAGAAAGTGACAGCGTGGTCGTTTCGACCGAAAGGAACACGAGTATCGCGAAACATCCAATAGGTACTCCTATTTGAGCAAAGAAGTGGTAACGGAGAAAAGAGTGAGAACTTATGCTAATACTCCACCAGCCCGTTTAGTCGCTGGAGGAGCTCACTCCACCTAAAACAGAGAAAATAAGCGTTAGTGTTTTACCTCTTAAATAAGTATTAACTACCTAAGTTATGGGTAAAGGGAACTACACAAATTAATGGCAATCATTTCCCAACACTAAAGTGTCGCGACCGAATTTAACTAGGTAAGTGCTTTTTTGACAGTGTTTTTAATTAATGAAACGTAGGTACAAAATGTTTGATAGAAATAAACAAAAAACCATAATTAAGGACAAAACTAAAACAGTGCTTTAGTTAAGGGCCCCCGAAACGATCAATTGCAATTGTAAATTTTTACGTGATTCATACACATTGATGCGCAAATTGATCGTCTACCAAATGCAATTGAACCGATTGACAATATTTGATTGCATCATTTTGGAATTGCCAAACTTAACTGGCTGTGGGCAGGGCACATTGCTCGCAGAACAGATGGCCGATGGGGCCGAAAGGTTCTGAAGTGGCGACTGCGTACCGGAAGACGTAGCGTTGGCAGGCCCCCCACAAGGTGGACCGATGACCTTGTAAAGGCCGCAGGAATCCGCTGGATGCGAGAAGCACAGAACCGGTCGAAGCGACGGTGCTTGGGGGAGGCCTATAATAGGTAATAGGTAAAACGGGCTGGTATCCGCAACTCCACGTCAAAGCGCGTATTTTGCGTACGGTGGGAAAATCGGTTATTCGATCCACCCCAGCTCCTCAAAGAAGGCCAGCAACGCCTTAGTGTTACCTGGGTTACCGAAGTACTTGGCCCTGTATGTGGCAACCACCGGGCAGTTTAACAGCACATGAGCTGCTGTCTCGTCGTCCTCCGTGCAGGGTCTGCACAGCGGACTGTTTGTGACTCCTATAACAAAGAGGTAAACACCTCTTTCTCATAGGAGTCATTAAATGACCCATGGCCAGTTACAGCTGCTGTAACTGTACCTACGCAGCTGCTGTTTCGTTAGTCGGAGAAGGGGGAGGCCTATGTCCAGTAGTGGACGTCTTTCGGCTCAAATGATGATGATGATGGTGATCGTTTCGGGGACCCTTAAAGTTAGTGTGAGTAATTCTTCAACGGTTGGTTTCATCAGGGGGACCAAATAAATGTTCCTCAACCCCTCTAAAACATCGGCATCCATTGGGAGACGATGCCAAAATCAACTAGCAGATAATGCACTAATAGCTAGCCTGCTTTAGCTACTTAATTCTTACGGCTTTTATATGTACAAAATAGCTCATAATTATCAAATTGTGATTTCTTTGTGTAGGTAGGTACATTTTTTGTTGGAGGTCCCCAATAATATACAGTAAGGGAACTTGATTGTTCAGGAGATTGACACACTTAGTCAGTTTGCCGTGCCATAAGCCATTCCTTACGACTGGTCATTATGACATGGACAATTACTGTGATTTGGCTTTACGGATACTTTACAAAAGTTTCTAAAAATAAAATATGATAAATAAACATGATGTTTTATCAAATAATTTTTTTTGGCAAAAAATTAATATTAGTTCTCATTGTTTTTATATTGGGTGTCGGGCGCGTCTAGCGGCTTCGAGTCAAAATGAGAAGACATGGCACGGTATATGAAAAAAATTGAGAAAGTGTGTGCCGCTAGCGGCATTCTATCAATATTTGATTATGTTCCGCAGTTTGCGGCATACATAACAGTGGCGCTACCTAGACCCGTTTAAAGTGCCGTAAGCATTGCATTGTCACTTGTTACTTTGGTTTAATGTTGAAGTTAGCATAATAAAATTGTCATTTTGTGTACTTATGTACAAAAGGCAATGTTACTACTACTGTTAGGTACTAGAAGAACTTAGGGTGCAAGAGCGAGCGAAGCGAGCTCGGGACTTGCAGCACCCGTACGCTGCACGTGCGCTTGCAGCACTCTATACAATGCCAAAAATTTAAACCTGACGTCCGCCACAAATAATATTTTTATGTTTTTTTTTTCCTTTGACGATAATTTGCAATAAGTACTTTTTGTGTTGCATTTGCAAGTCGTCGTTTGATACGCGTGAGCACATTAACTTTTATAGTATCAAATTATAGGTAGGTACTATAAAATGGATATTACTTAGTCCTAGACGATAAAACATAATAGAAATAAAAAATATCAAGTACGTATTATCTTACTAACTAGTATTAGTAAGATAATACATACTTGATATTTGTTTGTAATAAAAAGAGCCATTTTGTACAAAGTCATACGTCCTAAGACTGTACGATGCCAGCTTGGTTTCCGTATGTGACTTTTAGTTGCGGAAATCAACTGCTCAAAAATGTTAATGCAAAATCTAAAACCCTAGGAACAATTTCGTATAGTTCCAGCGATAAAATATTTGAAAAATCATAAAAATAACGTCTTTAAAACACAACACGGAGAAGTAAGCAAATGGAAGGATAGCTTAATGATGATCGCAAAAAATAATATGAGTCTTATAAGGAAACGCAGTCACGTGGTCGTAGGCGTTCGTTCCATAGTAACTCAAACTCGAAGCATTTATTTCAATTAAACCAAAACGTATTACTACTCTGTTTTTCCAAGTATTTTTTTACGATATAGTGAATATCTACCACTGCCATGTTGCAAAGATTTGTTTTTTGGCGTAAGTACTTAAATTAATTTTAGAAAAAAAAGTATGGAACAAGAAACCAAAGATACGAACATGGCCGTGGTGGATAAATTGTTTCGTAAAAAAATATTTGCTCTAGTGGCATTACTAAAGTAGAAAACAGAGGAATACGTGTGTATGAACTGAATGCCAATGACCACAAACCAACGTTTCCTCTTTTCCTCAACTACAGTAGTAGCAGTAGGTGCTATTCTGTAACAATCTCACCGTGAATATTGAGGTGAAGTGAGTTTGCTTTGAAGTGAACTGTCATCCCACTTGATTTTAGGGATTGACAGAGCACTTCAAAACTTACTTCACCTAAGTTTTCACAGTTAGATTTTCACAGAATAGGGTGGCAGTTATTTTTTGTGTAATCTTTCTGTATTTGGGACATCGCCATCGTCGAATAATGATCCAATAAATGGTATTTCTCCTCCCATGCAACTCACATAATATATTAAAATTGACTTTGATTCCTGAGAAAGGAGATAAACTAACACAATTCACAGGCAACTCTGCTTACTACTCCGTGGTAGGATTGACTGCCGTGTGCATTATCTGTTATGCATTTATATTTTTTTACTTAACCTCATTTATAAGCAGGTAAATTAATTTAAAAAACTGATCTCTACATTACTTAAAACAGCAGAAATCTGTTTTAATGTCTTTATTAGTCTTCTGTGTTTAATGTTTAGTTTCACAATCCGTCTTTTTTGAATTTTGATTATTGCAGCTGCCTTGTCATATTCAGACATTTGTCCTGATTGCAGTAGAATTTTATTCTTTTGGGCCTCTCTAACTTCAGCGAGTGTTGCTTCGATTGCCTACAACAATATAAAAAAATGAGAAGCAATGATAATAATGATTGAAAAAGATACATAAATTGGAATAGTAAGGGAAGGGAGTGCGGTTTATTACTCGTTTCATACGAAGATTCGATCTCACCGAGTTCGTGAGATCGGATTCGTGCGTGGGGTGGAAATAATTTTATTGATGAACGATAAAAAGATGCACTGACACAGGCTATTAAAGTTGATGAATTGTCAATCAAGAACCACATAAGTCTGTCCAGATCACTCGTAAGATTACTGCATTAGGTTTTAGTTAGATATTGTCATTTAGCCAAACAAAAAAGCCTGCCTCAGAGCAACTTAACTAGTGCTCACTCCATTTGCTTACTACTCCGTGATCAATCGAGTGAGAGTTCTCGCCAAAAAAGGTTTGATTCACACGGGTGCTTTTCATTGCAAAGAGTATACGTACCAATCAATAGAGAGCTGAAGACAAATTCTCATACTTAACAACGTTCAAATTCAAGTTACAATCTTATCTCAGCGACAATCAGGCTAAGCGTATGCTGAGACGCAGATGACGCAGCACAGCAATTTTTTGTTTTTTTTTTCAGGTTTTGCATCTCGTAATTGACCTCTGAGATCATGACTACTTAACCGGGCTTTCCTGTGGGTGCCTTAAGCTACTACACTTAAAACCTACAGCCAGGGGTTATTCAACTATGCTAATTAAAACTAGGTGAACGCTCGCTAAGGGCACCCCCTGTGGGGTACGAACCTCGGCTTAGGGTGTCAACCGGAGGGAGGACATCAAGGATGGGATGGGCTCGACGCAGCACAGCACAGTACAGATTTTGCAGGGTAAGTAGGCGAGGCGGACATAGGCCGCGAGCGCATGACGCGATGACGCGAGTGACGAACTGCTCGCGCCGCGCAGAAATCTGTGCCGGCTCTACAACGAGACGCAGAGCAGGACAGACACATGTCTGCGTCGCACGTGCCTGCGCTGCAGCGTACGCAACTATTAGTACATTCATGCATTACAAAATCTGCTCTGCCCTGCGCTGCGTGGACCTGCGTCTCAGCATACGGTTAGCCTCAATGTCGTAGGAAGTAAATTAGGTATTTTTTTGACAGATTTAGACTAGACTAACATTTTAAAAAATACGGGAATTAATCCTCTGATTGCTTTAAAAAAAATTGAATAAATCGCTCTTGTGTTTTTTTGATGAGGCTGAGGACAAGAACTCACGGGTACGTTGCCCAGCTGAACCGCGCGACCTGCAGCGTGACGCCCGCGGCTCCTTGTTTTGTTCCTGTGAAAATTGTGGTGAGAGGTGCTCATGAATAACAGCCGCGCGCTTCGATCTTTAAAGTTAAGCAACGCTTGCCGAGGTTGGTCCGGGGATGGGTGCATACCGAGACCCGTGCGTGTATCGGAAAGCAAATTAAGCAGTTGGTCCCGGCTGTCATTCGTAGATCTTTGACAGTCGCTACAGGTCTTGAAAAGTCTGACAAGCCATCTTGCCAATGGGTACCGTGTTACCCAGTTACTGGTTTGTGGAAGTTTGATAGGCAGTCGCTCCATGTAAAATACTGGTATATAGCTGCATCCGGTTTGACTGGAAGCTGACCTCAACATAGTTGGGAAGAAGGCCAGACCGATGATGATGAGGTGCTCATATAATGACACAGAAAAGATGATGCATAGCTTAGCAATGTGACATCGAACAGCGATTGTGTTACAATTATGGCGCGTATAGTGTATTTACTTTACCAATACTTTACCGTCAAAGTATTTGTAAGTGACATTGAGCAAAAACTATTGCTGGGAAACCACTTATTTTTTTTATGAAAAATCGCTGTTTTCGGCAGCGGGGAATGTAACGCACACAAAAATATTGTGCTAGGGTGTAGCAACGGTACTGGAGTTAAGTTTCATTAAAAACTTGATGTTTTTTTTTTGAAACTGTGACCTTCGATATTTCCATAACTAGAAGGATCCCAGGTATTCCCCAGTACAAAAAAAAATACAAAATGACGCTGAGTATTTATAAGTGATCCTCGGCTTAAGCGTCTTTTTTACACTCTTTACGCATTTGAATGTCGATACACGATAAATAAATAATTGATACACGTCAACACGTGTAATAGAATATGAGTACAATTAACAATAATTGGGCAGGTGGACTGCCCTTGAGGGTCCAGACATGGGGCGTTGCTAGGGGATCAAATAGGGAAAAACGAGGGATGCGCTATAAATAAACATTAATTAGGGAGATGTTCTGATTTTTCTCGAATGTTCGTGATGATTTAAATGGATTTATTTACTTTGTTTTGCATAGGGAAAATGAGCGTGATATGATTTATTGCTTTGTGTTTTTTGGTTGTTAGCAAGTAAATACCTATGTTAGGAGCAGTGAAATTGAATATTTATCATTATGCTAAGCTGAAAGGTGTAACTGCTGGACATAAGCCTCCTCCAAGCATTGCCAGGACGACAAGGAAGCACGGGAAGCCGCTGGATACAGGAAGCACAAGACCGGTCGATAAAATCTTAAATCTTATCTAAAAAAGAATCTAAAAATAACTTACTCTGAAATTTTATGGTGGGACACAAAGTCCAGACAGTTATTTCTAAATAACTAGAAAAAAATGTATAGCGTAAGTATATCACTTTTATCAGTCACTGAAAATGTACAGAATAAAATTGACAATGTTTGAGGTAAGTGAAATACTTTTTTACTTCATATTTTTTCCAGTATTTATTTAAAAAAATGTCCTTTAGTCGCTAACCACCGGTACTGTATGATGGCATCATTTGTCGGCTTACAAATTACAAAAATATAGCTAATCCATTTGATATAGTTCTAGCTACATTATTATTGCGGCCTGTACAACAATGGAGTATCTATGGCATTTGTTTTCTCACATTAAGTCGCCATCTCCACGGTCAAGAGAATCGCGGCCCGCGGTAGTCACGTTGTGCCTCAAATTATCGCCGCGATGATATCGCCGTGCGGAGATTGATTCATAGAGTTTCTATTGATAATCTGATGGCACGGCGAGACTATCGCCGCGATTTTCTCGCCCGTGGAGATGGCGCCTGAGCGAGCAGTCAAAATGACCTAACAGAAATTCATGAAAACATGCAAACGTCACAAGCCATCTCACAATGCCACTACTGTACAGCACATCAAGCTACTACAATCTGTCAAATTTATTTAATAGATTTTCAACTTTATCGCTGAACGAAAACATTCAAAGTTGATTGAACAAATTTGACAGTTTCGGGTAGCTTGATGTGCTGGCGTCTGTAAAATGTCTATTGGCGCACAAATGACGTTGACGGGGGGGCTTAAGCTCAATTTCCTAGAAGAGCGGTGACCGCTCACGTAACGTTCGCAATTTACTGGCAAATGACGTCACTGAAACGTTGATTAAGAAAGTAACTCGTTTCCTAGAGAGCGTTGTTGACAACGTAAAGCGAACCCCGCCCCCAAAGATTTAAATCGCTAGATTTGCCCTCACCGTACCTACTCAGTCACAAGGGAAAAAGTGTCTATACTGAAAAGAGTGAGCTCACACATTATTAAACAGCGTTTCCATGGCAAAAAAGTGTAGTCACTGCGTCATGGTGTGTCAGAGGTCTCTTTTCTTTTTCCCCTGTGCTAGGGTTCAACAATAGGATGGACCCCTAATCTTATTACAATCTAGCTTTATAAATAGACTAATAAGTAATTTAATTATAACCTAAACTATTAAATTGTCTTTAATAAGAATGTGTCCAATAGCAATTTTCTTATTGTATCTATTCAGGCGAATACACTTCATTCTTGTGTTTGTTTGGCACTTTTGTACTTTATACTATTCACTAACACTAAACACTAGCTCGTACGGTTTTGTATTTTTAGTCTTCTAACTATGTTTGTGTGGTCGAGAAGCTGGATTGCCTCGACTTTCACATGCTGATCAAATCTCTTTTTATGAGCTGCTGCGTTAGGGCGTATCTAACGATTCAAATCTTTGCCGCTGTCTCCATTTTTGTGACAGCCGTCACTGCGGCCGTCCAGTGCGGCCAGCGCTTTTCTAGGAAACCGTACCTTCAGAAACATTTGTGCAATGTTTTCTTCGTGAAATGTCACTTGAAATGCATTCAAAAAAACAACATGGCTGCGGCATTAGTTCCGATTTTGACCATGCAAAAAAATTACCTTTTAGCGCTATACCTCTAATGTGCGATGAGAGAATTCAGTGCTGTAGCTGCGTTCAAAATGGACACACAAGTTTCTCATACCTAAATAACATTAACTGACCTTTTTGCTTGACTGGCTTCTTGTCATTATCCTCTTGATATTCTCAAGTTTCTGTCGTCCGCCCTGGCTTACTACCACAGGTGAAGTAGCAGGTTCCGGAATGTCTTCCTCAAAATCAGAAATGTGTTCTTGCTGGATGCTTTGCATTACCGGTTCAGGTGTTCTAGGTGGAGGTAGATGCGAGTGTGGGCGAAAGTCCAAGAGTGAACGTAAATCCAGTGGGTATGAATTCACTGACGACTGTAAATTAAATGGTAACAAATGACAATGATGGTATATTATGGAAGTGGTAACTACTATTTAAGTGTCAATCTTCCTAGCCTTTTCCCAACTATGTTGGGGTCTGCTTCCGGTCTAACCGGATGCATCTGAATACTAGTAGTTTACATGTAGCGACTGCCTATCTGACCTTCACAAACCTGGGTAGTACGATACCTCTTGGTCAGAGTGGTTGTCAGCCTTTCGGGCTTCTGACGACCCGTAACGATTGTCAAAGATCTCAAGAACGCATTTTCTCGACGGACGGACTGTTAGTAGCATTCATTAATGAAGTCTTAATTCATCCACTTACTGGAACGCTGCCAAAATATTGATCTCTTTTTTGATCTCTTTTTTTTTACGAATAGCTTGAAGATTCAAAAATTTTATTTAGGAACGAATTATGACGATAAAAAATCCTAAGAAATATGGTCTGGGTGAAATGTAGGTGCCCACCTAACATTTTTATTCCGTGGGGAAATCCTCATGCATACCCTCCGCCTGGGGAGAACGGAGGGTTATAACTTCTATCGGACTCCTACCAACTAAAACCCCACGGTTCCTTCTAATACCAAGTCGGTGCCCGGGAGATACTTGTACCTTCGCCGCATCCCAAATCAAATCAAATAATTTATTTGCATAATACATGTTAAAAGGTACATTGTATTATATAAATAAGTGTATTAAGTAATGCGATTATTAAAAACACACACAAGTCAAATCGAAATTTCCCCCACACCCCGACTAGTACCTATCTTACCTAGGTCGTTCAACGACGTCAATGGATTATCCACTTAGACTTACCCCAAAATCTCGGCGAAAGCGCTCATCGATACCCGAGGAACCAACCTCTTGGGAGTTATCTTCGAAGATTGAGACTGGCAGCCTTTGGCCGAAGAAACGTTCAGGCTACAAACAAAGATAGTTTGTGCTTGTTGTTAATATTGCTACTACCTAAATATCTATGTATCTACCTGTATACCTATACACACACACAGGTACATAGGTATACAGGTAGATACATAGATATATAGGTTGGTTGGTGAAGAAAACCATAGATATGAAACCATCTATGGTTTTCTTCAACTCAGACTGAAAATACTTTGCCTCTACCTACTACATGTAAATCGGATAAATTATTCTACAATAATCCATCAATATAATTATGTCATAAAGATTGATCATGGTAGATTCAGAACAAAAAAAAAATTAAATGGCAACACAGCTCTGTCTGAATACAAAATTTTAATAGGTACTTAGGGGGTTTACCTATTCAACTTTTGTAAAAAATATATAAAATAAAGATAAAAAACTTTACTTATAGGTAAATAAAATCTTAAGAACAAAACGCGCGCGGCATAACGCTCAGCTAAACTAAATTGTTTTTTTTTAATATATTTACTTACTCGGAATTGCTCCCAATCTCCAGTACCATTTTCGTTCATGGCGTATAAAGTCCCAATGGTACTGTCTATGTCTGGCTCTTGATTAGCGGGTAATGGCAAATTGAGTAGTGGGAATGCACGGCTTGCGTCAGATCGCTCAGCCACTTCAATATTTTCTATTGGTTCTTGATCAGGCATTAGGATCACGGGTTCTACTGCGTGATCCTGAACCACACTTGGTTCCGCTTCATTCACCTCAAATTTCACATCCACGTCTTCATCGAACTAAAAAAAGGAGTTGAAAGCACTTTTATTGAATTGTTGTAGGATGTTTGGATTAAACTGATCAATGCTAACTGGATTTTTTAAATTGAATATTACAACATGGACAGAACAGATTTTTAAACAAATTACAAATCATACTTTTGAAGTACACACAAAAACTAAGGTAAATAATAAATATGAGGAAATAAAATGTCTCCTAGAACCCCTGCGACAGGATCAAAGACACGGTTTAATAATTAGAAAAAAGAGAATACGTATATTAGCGGCAGATATATATGTATGTGCAATGTGTATATTGCCGCTGTCGCAAAAAAAAATATATTTAAAATGACTGACTGAATGACGGTGATTTAAAACAATGAAATAATAAAAAAATAACAATTCTCAACTTTTTCTTTTTCATTGAACTCTCATGTACTCGTATTCAGCTGTATCCGGTTAGATTGGAAGCAGACCCCAACATAGTTGGGAAAACGCTAGGCAGATTATGATGGGTTTAAAAAAATTCTCTGAGTTTTCCCTTTCCACCAACACTAAATATTTTTAACACTTTACACAACTGATTGACTATAACTTTACCAACAAACTACCACAAACTGCACTAACTAACCTTTGTCCCCAACACCGAAAACAATCACAAGGTAAAATCTTGCAAAGTATAGGTACCTACATACACAGTAGCAATATTTCCGTGAATCTATTAAACCGTAATACGCCGCACATCATTTTACAATTGACACACAGTGCTTGGGACTCCGAGGGAGTGTCCAGACAGGCAGGGCAGGAGGCACAACTATTATACGTACATAAAGGTGAATCTATCGGAGTCTGGCGGTAGAGGTGTACCCTTCTCGGCGTGGGATGATAAATTGATAACAGAATTTTACTTTTGCGATGATTTTCGTTGAGATTTTGCAAAAGGTTGGCGATCTCGTGAGGAACCTTCGTGTTTAATTATGTTTTTTTTTATGAAATATGGAAAGCGTTCGAAATAAATAATTCTTAGAGAAGTACCGACCTAATAAATTCATGAATAAACAATTATAAATAGTAAGTTTTAAACTAAAATAATGCCTAACAATGCCTTATTCACAAATTAACAAATTACCCTCTCCAATAGTGCCAATAGTGCTATTTTTACCAGAGCAGAGTTCGGTCGCCCAGGTACTATTTAATTACACCAGAACTCCTTAAAGGGTTAGGTAGAGGTGTAAGATTTCACCAGTTACATTAGAAGGGCTGGCTCTAAGAATTTCCTAATTAATAAAATCTTTAAAAATACTTACGTAGAGATCGCGGTACACCACATACTCGCAGGGAATGGCCGAGGTCTTAAGGTACCGTTTACCGGATCTCTTGATGAAGTAATCGTTGTCGCGGAAGTGACGCGAACAAATGAAGTCTTTGGACGTCGGCACCCAGTCATCTCGCCCTGTCATATCCACCCATTTGGCCCTGATCTCCGCGTTAGCGGGAAACCTGTAACAAATAAATGTTATCTTCTCCTAACAGCCATAACGACAGTTATTTTATTTATGGTTTGTGGAGGAGCAACCTCCGTTTGCCAGTGGCAAGTCTCAGGTAATAAATGTCCTAAATGAATGAAACAAACTAAACAAATGAATACGTTTAGCTAAGAAATCTCATAAAATAAATGATGTTACCAAGTTGCCTTAACATGTCGATAATTCGTTATTTTTGTTTGGATATGTAATTTATGTGAATACAATTTAGATTCGTTGTTACCTACGCTTACACAGCGGTTCGCGGGGCAATGACGCAGCCGACGAACTTGCCAGAAGGGGGTCGAGCATGGCACCAGTGGGGCCTGAACCCATCACGCCACTCCCCTTCGGGTACCTACTCACTCTGGTAAGGAAACGAACCAGGGAACAACATCACAAACTATGGGTGGACCACGGTGAGTGCAGGCAGGCCCTCCCTACAATCGACGGCCGCCTCACGAAACAGGTTCTCCGATTAACAAAACAGCAGCTGCGCACAGTTACAGCTGCCCTAACTGGCCATGGGTCATTTAATAAACACCTCTTTGTCATAGGAGTCACAGACAGTCCGCTGTGCAGAGCTTGCATGGAGGACGACGAGACAGCAGCCCATGTGCTGTTAAACTGCCCGGCGGTCGCCACATACAGGGCAAAGTACTTCGGTAACCCAGCTACCCTACGTGAGATTGTCAGTGACACCAAGGCGTTGCTGGCCTTCTTTGAGGAGCTGGGGTGGATCGAATAACAGATTTTCCCACCCGTACGCAAAATACGCGCTTTGACGTGGAGTTGCGGATACCAGTCCGTATTACCTATTACCTACCTACCTACGCTTATTTTAATCTATTCTGTGCTCGCGGATCAGTCTTCATATGGCGTAGCGTCGTAGCCTCGTAGGCCTTCCACTACGAAGACACTCAAGACACCAAGGTACCTGGTACGAAGACTACGCACTACGCAGCAAGCAGCAAGGTGCAACAAGTCGTAGCAGGTACCATTACGATCGGTACTATTATAATATGGGATGAGTTAATTATAATTTTTGCCAAAAAATGTAGGCGTGACGATATGCGTACCGGCTTAGAGCTAAAATAGTTTTTGAATAGAATGTAGTATCATGTTCCTTTAAATAAATTTCGATCAATAAAATCCATTCTTTTTTAGTCCGAGCCGATGACGCGACACAAAGGCACCGCTTGTCGCGCGACGGGCGGTGCCTTTGTGTCGCGTCGCGTGTCGCGCTGGTCTGCACAAGCCTTTATTTGATTACTTACGTAGGTACAATGTTTCTCGAAACATAGCACATAGTAACTTTTGTGAACACGTTTTGAACAAAGGAAATACACTTTTTAAAACACGTGACTGTTTATTTACGCTGGAATTTATTTTTTGACAATAATTTTGTTTTACAACAACACTAACCGCTTTAACATTATTTTTTTTTGTGTGGTTAGTGACTAACCTGGTTTCAGAGTTTTAAAGCCGCCCATGGGCCTCTGACTGGGCTTCACATGCCGTCGCGAAATATCTCTCAGGCATGCCGGTTTCCTCACGATGTTTTTCTTCACCGCTTTTGAAGCAAGTGATAATTATTCAATAAGAATGAAACCGAAAAGTCAGAGGTAGCCTTGGGTTCGAACTCGAGACCTATGACTTGGCAGCCCGACGGTCACACCACTAGGCTATCAATGCCCTCATTTATGGTAAAAGCACAGCATAAATCACATAAGAAACACTTCTAATAAAACTCGATACACTATCTTCATCGATGAAGAAAATCATAAATAAATTATCGGGGCACCTCTAGCCTTCGACCCTCACCATGAAACGCGTCCCGAGTTCACGTCGCTATCGGTCGCGGCGTGATACACTGGCCTTTGTGATAGCGCGACGAACATTGACAGCGAACATCAACAGCAATGAATATCTTTCGCAATGCAACAGATTAATGGTCGCTAGAACAGGTGAATTGCAGATTTCCGGCCTAATTTTTTAAGTTAAAATTAAGGTTTTGTACTTACAAATGAAAAGAAAGTCCTTCTGCTGCTCCATCATGGCCTTCCTGGCTCCATTTACACGTTATCACGGAGCAGAGAGGCATTTTTGATTTTTTCTGAGCAAGAATGTTGCACCCGATGGGATCCGCGGCCAACTAAATATCGCATGCGCTTATTTCGATCGATAGGTGTATGACCAATTGCTGTTATGCGCAGCACCTCTCAGCCACCCCCAGATCCTATTTTTAGCTCGGCTGTAGGTCCTGGGAAAACAGGGAAGCAACTTATCAATAATATGCAACTTCACGTCGGCACTTCAGCCGCCATTGGAAATGCAAATGTAAAAGTTTTCCTTGTAAATTTCAGCCATGACATCGCTGATCTGAAATGCAAATTAATTTTTACGATGCTTTTGAGTTTTTGATTCTGAATGGGAATATCAACCATTTTGAGTAATTTAGGTACTTAACTTTTCAGTCTAAGTTCTTTGTTCGTTTTTGAAGTATTTAATCTGTTTGGATTTTAGTGTTTTGATGAAATTATTGTTTAGGTTAGTATATTTGTTTTAAGAAGCCAGCAACTCCTAAAACATAGATTCTCCTCCGTCCTCGCACTCGCTCTTGAGAAATTCGCTGCATCCGCAGCTCTCGAAGAAAGCCTTTTTAAGAAATATACGGATTCAAAAATATCTTCCAATCTCTGAGATGATATGTGTGAACAATTTGTGAAATAACATATCGTAGGATGAGTTTTACAACGTTTCTTGGTCCCGTGATGGTATAATTATGATTTATAGCGATAGTTGGCTTCGCGGACACTGAAAGTGTTACAGACCTATTTCTTACATAAGTTATTATATATCTAAGACCTAAGTTAATGACATAGGTGTTTATTCACAAAATCACAAATATATGTAGGTACTTACGTTTATTAGGTTACACAAATAACTTTACTCAATCAAATACTTCAACTATTTTTGTTAGGTAATTCTCCACTGTTATTAAGCGCTAAATCTATGCTAATGTAAAGAGGTAAAATTTATGAGTTTGTATGTAGGGGGTAATCTTCGGAACTACTGATCTGATTCGAAAATTCTTTCTCTTATGGAAAGCTACAGTATTTTATGAAACAAGAAATTTCACACGCACAGAAGCTAGTAGGTACCTACATAAATAAATCGTTTGCCTATAAGTACTAAAATGTTTGCTGCATCGTGGGTTAGTTTATTGTTTTCCACCGACCGAATTGTCCTGTGGAAACAGAAATGAAGTTAGTTTAAAAAAATATTTTTTTTTTGCCGTCTCCAAATTTTTACAGAGTGAATATAAACAACTTTCACTATGGGAGCAACTCTGAGATCACGAAAAAAAAATCAGCTGTTTCATACATTTTGGTAAAGTAGGTATTGAACTTTTGTATAAGTAAACAGCAGTTTTTTTTTCGTGATTTCAGAGTTGCTCCCATAGTGAAAGTTGTTTATATTCATTAAACATTCATTCATATTCATTTTGTTGTTAAAATTTGGAGATTGTAAAAAAAATCATCCAGTATATTTTATTTCACATAAACCTACAAGGGCACTTAATTAAGAAACGTCAGAAGCTAGGTGCACGGTTCCAATTGGTCGCTTCCTATGGAGAAGAGCCGGCAAGAAACTCCACGGTTACTCTTTTAAAAATAAATGGTTTCTAATTTATTTTCAAATTACCTACCTACAGTGTTAATGGGTGTGAAAGGACAGTGTAGGCCTATCAACAAGTACCAAGTACTTAATAAAATAGAAAATAGTCCACAAGTCTACAGCCTACAACGTTCTCACATTCACAAAATCTAAAAGAAAAGAATCTATATAAAAGATAAATAAAACGGTGTGCGATAATTTACCGTGCCAATTCCGTTCACCATCAACTGGTCATTTGTAATATTGTGTGTTATCCCTGTATTTTTTGTTTAGAATATTTTAACTAATTTATAAAATGTTGGCGAAGATGAAATGTGATGGCACCGTGAGAATACAATATTTTTTAAATCTCTCAAAGAAACTGGCACCTAGCTGGTGAATTGCTCGAACAGCTCGTTTTTGAAGAAAAAATACTTATATTTTGAAAATTAGCTGCTTTGCCCCACAGCAGAATGCCATCAGTAGGACATAACGCTATGAAAATACTCGTAACTCAAATAGACTAACCGAGCTGTATCAATGTCAGTGTATTGTCTTACTTTCCTGACGGCGCGGCGCGGCGTAGGCGGCCGAACTGCTAAGCCTCCGCACAAGGCTTGCAGAACTGTCAGGGTCCGCTAGGGTCGATGCCTGCCGGGGTTGCGGGTTTGTCCGAAAGAGTTACCGTGGCCCCTGGCAACATACAGGCAACTGAAGGAACACGGGTGGGTTTTAGTCAGTAAGTAAATTCCCAGGCAAAAAAAAAAAGAATTGGCACTCTGGGAGTGCCGACAGAAGTGAAAACTTGAACAATTTTATTGTGAAGGAAGTAATGTATCGCGCGTTGGTGACTTTTTTAATGGTCAAAAGCTGGTGTCGTAACAGTGTCGCGAAATCAATAGTTTAGTCCCATCTCAAAAAAGCCCAACGCGACCACAGAAGTTTTCATTTCAAAATAAAAACTTTTTACAAAAAAAAACAACCGACTTCAAAAAAAAAACACTACAACACTACAAAGTGAAAAATAACTTTAATTTCGGAAGTCGGTGTCTTTGGTTTTGAATTTTCGTTCTTTGTCACCGACTTCCGAAATTAAAGTTATTTTTCACTTTGTAGTGTTGTAGTGTTTTTTTTTTTGAAGTCGGTTGTTTTTTTTGTAAAAAGTTTTTATTTTTCACTTTTTAGTTGTGGTACCCTACCCCACACAAACTCGAAACCACTACCTGCTATGTAAATAACAGTGACAAGAAGTTATCATATCATCTACATACTAAGTGGGAAAAAATACGTATAATTGAAGCTAACTCAAAAACTACCCGAGCAAAGTTAATAAAATTTATATGGGACCACCTCTGAAGTATGATCTACCAAACAAAAAAAGAATCATCAAAATCTATTCATAATTGGCGGAGTAATCGCGTAAAAAACATAAAAAAAAAAAACATACGAATTGAGAACCTCTTTTGAAATAACTTTTTGGAAGGCGGTGTCAAAAAACTAAAATACTGATCCAAAGACACCTACTTCCGAAAAGTTATTTTTCACTTTGTAGTTTGGAAATCGGTTGTACCTAAGTATTTTTTGTTAATTTTTTTTTATTTGTCGTTAACGAATCCGTAATCTGTGAGAGGGCACTGATAACATTGTCCAAATCTTGTTTATTCCTGTCTACTGTAAAGACAAGAGGCGATAGTTTGATAAATAAATGTTTTTCCATTATAGGTAGATCTAGACTACCTTATTAGGTACTTAGGTATATTGTGAGAGGTTGTCTGGCAGGGCACTTCGATAATCTACCCTAAACAATATGGCTACGCCCACGAATTAAACCACGAATTCTATTGGTTTTAGATTATGATCTTGAATGAACATGACATTAACACCATAGGGTCCGCCACCGCCAGTCGAGCACGACCGGGCGGGCGGATGTTGCGTATGAGCGGTGACCAACAGTACCTTCCTATGGTCTTTTCCAAGACTATTAATGCTCCCAAATTACCATGTTTTTTTTTTTACATTCTTCGTTCACATATTCGTAATGATTATGTCATTTGTTAACATAGGTACAATAAAATAGTTGTTATAAAAAAAAATTACAAGCCCGCTATGTTATGCCAGAAGACAATTCATCCTATTATTTGACATTATATACCTACAATTTAATTTCAGCTCTTTATTAGTGGCTTTTGTGGACATGATAATTATTCCGATTTATTACAGTTGTTATAGCAATCATGTAATTTCATTTAATTAAAATAGGTTTTTATTTTCATTAACTTATTTATCTTTTGTATAGATTCTTTTCTATTTTGTGAATGTGACAACGCTGTAGGCTGTAGAATTGTGGACTATTTGGATGTGGAGTTTCGTGCCTGCTGTAAAGTGCCCTTGTAGGTTTATGTGAAATCAAATAAATGGATCAGAAAACGTACCTACCTGTGGATGCGAGTTAACAAATTGAATACTTTGATTTGATTATTATTTACATAATATTTAACCCGAAACTCTAATTTGTAATCACCAGATATTTTTCATTTGAATATAGAGGTTTTTTTTATCGTTGGTGATTTTTCATCTACAATTTAATATTATTCAAAAATAGATTGAGAAAGTTGAAAACTTCGAAATACAGAACTAGGTACCTACCACGGAGTACAGAAAGAAGGTACCTACTGATGAATAATTTTTATTGGTCCATTGTTACAAAATCAATTTCAGAAAATAATGATATTGTAAGCTTATAATGTAACTAGAATATTTACCATAGTATTAAAACAGTGGTCCCCAAACTAGGCAGCGCCTGTATCTTGGGGGCCTGAGTTGCGTTATCTTAGATTTTAATTCGAAACATGTTTGCGCTAGCTTAAATTTAATTTTAGGATGTTTGGAAATGGACAGAATAGTTAATTAAAATAAGGGTAGCGAACTATCAAAATAAAAATAAATTGAACAAAATAAAACAATTCTAAAAAATATATATAGTGTGTGAGGGTGAGTGGGTGTGTGGGGGTGGGTGAAGTGTGTGTTTGAGTGTGCGTGGTGGTGAGTTGAAAGTGTGGGTTTTGTATGAGTAAATTGCTTGTACCTATATTATTAACTCACAATATCCTCAGTGTCGTTGTATGACAGGGAGAGAAGCCAACTTTTTGTCATTCTTTTAAACGAGTGAGTGTTAAGACCTTTAGTGTCACAGCGCTTGCTTATTTTATTGTAGATATGCGTGTGTGAGTAAAAAGGGCACCGACGCGACGGGCCAGAAGACTGTTTGCATTAGGGAGAGGGACGTGAAAGATACGTTTTGAAAGCAGGCTTTGGTAGTCAGGTCTGTTTTTAATAGATTTGTGTGCATGCAGTGCGGCACTAAGTATGTATAGTTGACGTACTCGAAGAACCGGAAATTGATTGTACAGCAGATCTGTCGGGAACCTAAAGGGCTTTCTAAGCATCACTTTAATTACGGCTCTTTGAGCTCTTTCTATTTCAATAAATGTGCTTTTCCCGGCTCCGCCCCAGACGGAGATTCCATACTGGAGTACTGATTGACAGAGACCTAGGTATATTGTTCGGAGAATTTTAATAGATGTGCAGTCTCGTAGTTTTTTCATGACGTAGATTAGTTTTCTGACGCGGCCCGCTAGCAAGTGTATGTGAGGTTGAAATGATAAATTTTCGTCTATTGTAATACCTAGATATCTAAGGGAGGAAATGCGGTCTATAGGAGTACAGATACAGTTTGTGAGTGGTGAATTGTGATCGTTGTGGCATGTGTGGAATTTGAGTGTTAATTGGCGAGGAGGACTGGAAGCTATGGTTTTGAAGAAAGTGATCAGCTTAGTTTTTTTTACGTTAAGTGTAAGTAAATTTCTACTAAGAGTCTCGGAGATAGTAAGTAGACCAATTTCGGCAAGATGATACACCTGTTCCCAAGTTTCGGTGTGGAATATGATTGCCCTGTCGTCTGCATAAGAAATTATTTCAGCGTTTTGAAGTGGTGCATTAAGGATGTCGTTCATATAGAAGGCAAAAAGAGTCGGACCGAGAGTACTACCTTGAGGGATTCCAAAGTTGATTGGTAGTAATCCACTAGAGTAGTCACCTACTTTTACTTGTTGCCAGCGATTTGTTAAATAGCTTCGAAACCAGTCTAGCGCATTTCCTCGTATTCCTATACCCTCTAGTTTGGACAGAAGTAGATCTATCGATATGGTGTCAAACGCCTTGGCTAAGTCAAGGAAAACTGCCAAGACGTGTTCGCCCTTTTCAATGCAAGAAGCTATGGAGTTGGTCAATAATATACCAGCGTCCTCGGTTGACTTGCCTCTTCTAAAGCCAAACTGTCTTTCAGATATTAGATAGTAATGTTCCAAAAAAATTACTAGTCGCTTATTTACAACTTTTTCAAGAAGTTTCGATAGAATACACAGAAGTGCGATAGGACGGTAGTTTTCCGGTAGTGCTTTAAGACCACTTTTATGAATGGGTCGGATACAGGCAACCTTCCAGCAGTCTGGGAAGATACCGTTTTCCAAACTTAAGTTAAAAATGTGAGTGAGTGGTTTTAACAGTGTTTTTTTAAGAAGTAGAATTTGTTTGACACTAATTTCATCCAGTCCGCCAGCGCTGTCAATTTTAAGTTGATCTATAAGTTTTTCTATTTCGTCCTCATCCGTTGGGTGGAAGAAGAGTGTGGTGGAGTTTCATGTGGTTTATATTTGTCTGCAAGGGATGCTTGGGTCTCGGACAGTCGCGTAAGTATGAGATTAGAAAGATTGTTGCCTAGGGAAGTGAAATAAGCATTACAACTATTTAAGGAATCGACAGGGTCCTGTGTGTTAGATAATAACTGGGAAGAGTCACTTTTTTCGGTATTTGGGTTGTAAATAGATTTGATGGTGTTCCAGAGCTTTTTCGGGTTGTCTTGGTTTTTGATTATGAGTTGATTGTTATAATCAGTTTTAAGTCTATGTAGCAAGTCATTACAAAAATTTTTGTACCTGGTGTACACTAGGCGTCGCATTTCGTCATTTGGATAGGATCTTAAGGCTAGGTGAAGATTATCACGATGCCTCATACATCTCATGAGGCCTGGTGTTATCCAGGGTTTTATATTGTATTGACTTCGACTGACGGTGATTCTACGTGAATTTTTAGCGATTGAGTTAGAAATAGTTTCAACTAGAGAGTTTACGGAGGAGTTAGTGCAATCGGTAGTTAATACATTAGACCAATCTGTGTTTTTCATCTCTGCGGCGACTGCCTCTTCGTCAATTTTAATTTTGTACCGGGTTTTAGCTTTGGTGAGAGTGGGTTTTTGGGCTATGGCAGCCATGGTTATATCATGATCTGTTATAGATGATTTCCCTATGATCCCTACAGATGTGAAGTTTGACTTGACAAAAATGTGGTCAAGACAGTTGCGTCCTCTGGTAGGCTCAGTAATCGCAGGCAAAAGTCCGTGCGTTGCCATGAGACTTAGATATTCAGTGTGCTTATTGTTGTTAGAATTATAAATATCAATGTTAAAGTCTCCGCTTACTATGACAGTTGGGTACCTTTTTAATTGCGTAAGGACTGTGTCTAAGGAAATCATAAAATTATCAGTGTTCGGGAAAGAGGGAGAGCGGTAAATTCCCAGGACAGCCACCTTATCGTCTAGTATGGTAAGAAGACTGTCTGCTTCTGCGACTTCTGTATCTAATACAGAAGTGTTCCAAGAGGTTTTGGTGTATATGACTACACCTCCGTTTTTATTTTGTTGAGTATTAGTGCGGGATGCGGAAAACCCTGGTAGTAGATCAAGTATTGTCATGTCACTTAACCAACACTCAGTCAAAACTATAGCATCGAATTCGGTGTCAAGGCGCTGGAAGGCTGTATAAAAGTTATCAAAATTATGTTGATAACTTCTAATGTTAAGCGAAAGGATTTTAAAATTGTTAAAGTTAGGTAGCAGTTTCCTACATTCTTCTAATTGATCACATGTGTAACAATGTATAGTAACATTTTCATCAATGTCCTGGATGATGTCAAGTAAAGCCATTGATGTAGTTGATGAAGAAGTTATATTTTGAAGTCACTATGTGTATTGTAATTGTTACTAAAGAATTTTCGTAAACATGAAGATGTAGGAAAGCATTCGTGTGAAAATGTGAGTATAGGTGTGTTTTGGTAGTGTTCGTGAGGTGTGTAAGAGTTCGTGTGTTTGTTACAGTGGGAGTTCCGTAAACTTCGGAAAAGTTTATGTAAGTGTTGTTATGTTGCGATAATATTATTAAGGTACACAGTATGTTTATAAATTGCAGAGAAAATACATCAGAATAAAATTTGAACGTAAAATAAAATTTAAAAAGAAAATAAAATCTAAAAATATTGTGCGATCTAGTTAGATGAGATCTTAAAATAAGAGATCGAAGAATACTAAAATGTTTGTACGTTACGTGTGAATGTGTTACCAATTTCCCTAGTGAGTGATTCTTGCATAGGAATTAACCTGCACCCTATTTGCGTCACACACGATGAATCATTTTGAAGGATATTGCTAATCCATTGCTTTATATGCTGGAAAAAAATCTGCTTAACAACGTAAATAACGCAATGAATGTTGTTGAACTGTCAAAATTAAACATTGTGATTGAACGTGTACTTTAACGCATTTATGGTGCTGAACGGGGTTTGTTTGCACTTTCATCAAATATTTTTGAAACAGACTATACCTACCTGTACCCTAATTGCGTAATGCACAATCAATCACAATCTGTTTCGATTTGAAACAGATTGGTAATACATTGCTTCATAAGTTGGAAAAAATAACTGCTCAACAACGTAAATAACGCAATGAATGTTGTTGAACTGTCAAAATGAAACAAATTAGTCATAATCGTTGGGTAGGTACTAATTAGTGATTATGATTACCTACCTTTCGTTTGTTCCTAACGCATGCAGTTGCTGGGCTTTGTCCAAGATGGTCCAATTTGCTCTTTCTGCCACACTATCAGTATTATAGTGATGCTCTGTGCACACCATTCTGCTGACTGCACGAGACAGCCGTTTGGTGACGGATTCCGTGTTGTTGCAGGAACTGCTGAAATCTCTTATTCATATTATATTCATATTATGCGGTTGATACTTGACACACGAATTCACACGAGCTTCTCCTAAGTAAACCTACATGTACTATCGGGGTAATGCATATAAGCAATTTGAAAACAAAATCCTGTGCACATGACCCTTTTTTTTTCGTAGGTAAGCGATACTATAGCGACCGAGCGCTGCAAGCAAACATAGTCCTTACAGTGTACAGATATGCGTTTCTTCGATACCTACCTACAGGCTGGACCCTGACAGCAAAACATTATTAGTACGGCATCACTAATAGTCGGTTGTGTCCCGGGGAACAGCAGTGGCGGATCCAGGCTTGTCGTTTGGGACTTGACCCCGCTGAGATAGGTTTTAGCAAAGTAAACACTAAAAACCGGCCAAGTGCATGTCGGACCACGCACAATGTAGGGTTCCGTAGTTGGGATGAATTTATCCCAAGAACAAACTTAACTTTGTAGTTGAAAAACATTTTCTTTCATACTGAATATATGGGAGAACATGTTTTTACAACCGCAAATCTAAGTTGGTCGATTATTACTCGTTAACTTGTAAAGCCTACTCAGCTGTGATAGTTTTCCTTTTAAATTCGTTAAAATTCGTTTCCAACGATACCCCACACCAAGGGACAGAAAAAAAACGCATCCCCACTTTACGTGTAGGGGAGGTACCCTAAAAAAAATATTTTTAATAAAAAAAATTTACCACTTTGTCGGTATGAATAATATGTACAGACGCCAGCACATCAGGCTACTAAAATCTGTCAAATTTATTTAATAGATTTTCAACTTTATCACTGAACCATAAGGTTGAAAGTTGAATGGGAAAATTTGACAGTTTCGGGTAGCTTGATGTGCTGGCGTCTGTACCATGCCAAATTACAACTTTCTAGTACTAACAGTCTCGGAGCTAGACCGCGGACAGACAGACAGACAGACGGACTTGGCGACACTATACCTTAGGGTTCCTTGTTGACTACGGAACCCTAAAAAGCACACAACATTTTACAAAGGTCCTCGGATTACTTTTCTTATATTCCTCAATGACTTCGTTAAGTTGTAGACTACCAGAGATAATCTCGGTGATTAGGCGGCCAAATCGGGCAGCGTGAGGGCAAAATTCGTCACGTAAACAAAACATCATTATAGAAAAAAACTTGAAAACGTAATTAGGTACTTATAATTGATGACAATTGTACAAATGGGAACCTAGTGTAATGCTTGCTAAAAAGTTTAATTAGAATAATATCAAGTTCACTTTAAGATTTGTCATAGAAGAACTCAGACGCTTTTGTGAAGTCGGGGGGGTTTGAGCCCCTTAGCCCCCCCCACCCCCTGGGTCCGCTACTGAGTGAACAGTGATTCCGTTCATTCCCCATACCAGAAATTCGAAGATATGTGACTTCTTACCAACCCACACTAGGCCCGCGTGGTAGTGGTACCTCAGACTACACAGGCCTCTTCCAGGCCTGTGCGGTCTGTCTGGCCATGATACCACCGGTGGTGTCAACTTGGTAGTGTAACCATAGATAGTATACGCGAGTTCTAAATAATACATCTATCGTACGGGGAACGAACGCAAATTGATATTTGGTTATTGGTAAGGCTAAAATCGTCTTTTTTAAACATTATACACACTTAAATGTCAGTAAATGTATTTACATCATCGAATAATAACACTATATAACATAACACAAGCTCATTTATCTATCGCGATTTATTGCAATCGACGTCTTCTCATTCTCAGTTCATCGGCCACATGTACAGTACCGACCAAAAGTCCATAAGCAATCTCACAAAGCAATAGACTGACGCTTCGGTTTGACTTACGACCTTCTTCTATAAGTTGTTACAATACTGTAGACACGCACATTACACACACACACTCACTTTGTCTGCAACCAATGACTAGTTCGATAATCATCATTCGTTTTTAGTTTCATTCGTCTTGTTCACATAAATATTAAAGTTTAGCAGGTAGACCACAAAAAACTAAGTAAATTATTTCGATTTCTGTGGGGTAGATGCAGTTTGTTACAAGTATTCAATTAATAGAACTTTGTTGGTTCGTGCCGTGATAATATTGGTGACGAGCATTTAGCGCAGTGTTGTGGTTATTATTATCAAAAAGCAGGCATAAAATATTTTGAAGAGATCAGATCAGATCAGAGAATATTATTGCGCTGCGTAAAAGTGAAGTGAATATCTAATGAAACCGGACTAAGTGTGAGTGTTATCATTTATATATTTCATATTTTACTAAACATAAATCTTAATCAAGGGTATTGTTGATAGAACAGAGGTATTGTTGAGACAGAAGATGCTTTTAAAGTTTTAAATTCATTGTGAGGTTTAATTCGATTAATGAATAATAAATAATTAGGTATTATGTGTAATAAAAACAATGTTTTTCTTTGTTCTAGAGAAATACTGTGACGGTTAAGAGATATGAGGAAGGGGCTTATTATCGAGTAGCAGCGACGTCAAATGGTGAATGAAACAAATGGTTTCATACCAACGAGATATTTTGCTGAATTATTAAAAACACGTCATTATGAACCGTTCGCCGTGCACTCTGAAGGCTTGCATCACTGAAGACCAGCTAGAAAACCGTTTTTGACCTTAAAATATTGACCGTACCAACTTAATAAACAACAGATTCGTTATTGCATGAATTTATGGTAACGAATTTTTTAAGCACGTTTCAATAGGGTGTCGTATTTCTTGCAGATATACCGAAATTGTTTAATATTATTTTAGTAATAGTATTATTTTAGGATTAAAATTTGAGGTTTAGTTTCAATCTTCTTTTCGTAAAGAAAATGAATACTTAAGCTATAACCTCAATACCAACCAATATTTACTAAAGCCAAATAAAGTTTAAAATAATTAATATGAACAACTGCCTTTAACCTTAAAATCAACAATTTTGTCAGTAGATTTTTTTACATTTTAAGTAGTCTAATATTCTTATTTATTGCTTAATTACTTAGACCATGATCAAAGCTTTATATTTATGGTGCAAAAAAATCCATTTAAAATTTAAAACATTTCAAAATTTAAATATGTCAAAATAATACAAATTGCTTCTAAGTTTCTAGACATCTATTTCACATATTATTCAGGTGAAGTAATGATAAATAATTGTAGCAGTTTGATAACTATACTTAAGTAAAATAAACATAACGAATAAATATTATTTATTTTTTATTATAACATATCACGCATTTTTTATTCTAAACCCTTTATTGCAATAACAACATTAATAAATAGGCAGGATATTTAAAAATATTACTATTGCAAACAAAAATAATAATATTTGCAAAAACAGCGCTGTGATTTACGAGATTAGAACTTTAGCCATCTTGAATCTAAGACCAACGCTTAACGCCTTCTGCTATCTGCACATATAATTTACTTTCGAATTTTAGCAATGCGATACACTGGCCAAGGTCACGCGTACGAGTATGATGCGTGCTAACAAAAGTTATGGAAATATAAGTGCGGCGCCCGCGAACCGTGACGATACGATAGTGTGTAGTTCAAAACTGCGTTCTCTGTGGTGTGTGTACGGCACTCACACCACAGACGTCTGACTGTTTACACATACAAATGTACGGACTATACCGCGTGTTCACAGCAATACGACTCTTAGCGTGCTCATGCACTTTTGAGCGCTTACTGTACATCAGTTTTGTCTAGGTAGGGCTGCTCCATCGTCGAAGCCGAATAACTTGGCTATTGGTTTAAATTTATGCCTTGTGCCGCGAATGCACATGCTAGTGGCACGGATTATTGAGATGATGATTCTTGATCTTAGCCAACCCATCACTACGCTCATGGGCCTGTTCCAGTGGTCAGCGATTGCAGCTCCAAGATGTTTTACGAAGGTAGACATTTGTGGGGCGAAGATTCCGTCAACATTTGCAACATCGATTATTCGATCAACCCCAGCACCTCAAGGAAGGCCAAAAAGCCGACGTGCGCACGGACGTAATAAAATCGCGGCGGGATTTTATCGCGCACTGGATTTTCAACTCTCGGTGTTAAGCCGAGCGTTGAGAATCCAACGCGCTGGGACGCACTCTCGTCCCAGCGCGTTGACAAAACACACTGTTGGATTCTCAACTCTCGGTGCTGAGCAGAGCGTTGAAAATCCAGTGCGCGATAAAATCCCGCCGCGATTTTATAACGTCCGTGCGAACGTCGGCTAATGCCTTGTAGCGGACATTGATACTTACCTAAAGGAATCTGAAAAAAAATCTTTATTTAAAAAATAAATCATCATCATTTCAGCCGAAAGATGTCCACTGCTGGACATAGGCCTCACCAAACATCGCCACTTCGAAAAAAAATTCGGTTGATTTTTGTGATGTCCCTGCCACCCTGTATAGGTACCTACTTACCTAATTCCATATACACGAAGGGAAATAAAATAAAAATAGGTAGGTACTATTTTTTTCTCATATTGCACTATAAAAAATATCGACCTCAATAAGAGAACCTGACTTGCAGGAAAACAAAATAACAGTCAAAACAAAAGTTACACCATCTTTCAAGTTATTGGTTTGTCCCTGGCCTGCAATACCTTACAAAAACAAAGTTCAATAAACTTCTTTTTCTCTTTTCCCGTGTTTTTGTGGTCGGGTTTTTTGTTTTTTTTTCATTATTTGCTTTAATTCAAGCTTTTTTCTGTATTTGCCGACGCTATACCTATATACAGGGTAGATTTTTGAGACGGGGCAGTAAGGATAGGTACCTTAACCGTTGTAGCTACATGAAAACGGTCTTAGGAGGAGACTGTCTGTGTTCAAACTTTTGTTAATTTTCGCTAGTCTGTCCATCATTAAAAGTAAGTTAAAGTCTCATTTCCTCCGAAATGTGTGGGAAAAGGTTTTTGCGATTTTTGACTTTTCTAGTAGGAAGGTACTAGAGGTGTGCGCCGATCGGCATGGCGCACGCCGCCGGTGATTACAGCCACGCCCGCCGCCGCCGTCACCGATGATTTTTCGCCGTCATCGATGATTTTTCGCCGTCATCGGCGGCAATGTCAAAATATGTTTTAATCTAGATTTAGGTATAATGCAATATACTAGTAAACTGAACACTAGAAATGTCTAAATACAAGCTTATTGGTTTATTTCGACGTAGTTGTTTTCGCAAATTTTATTTAAAAAACATTTTTAAATGAGCATAGGTAATTTAAAATAGCAAGCAAGACGCACTGGTTGAATACATTCGTTTTCAAACCAATTATTGTTTGTTAACTTGATTATGGTTTGGGCGAAAAGAAGACTTGACACAGTTTTTTACAAACGCTTCTTGGATGAAAAGAGAATTTTATTGTAGTAGTTTGATTTTAATGGTACTTTTATTTCCACCATCCACGCCGATTACGCCGATGACGCCGCCGCCGCCGCCGCCGACAAATTAAACGACAGACGCCGCACCGCCGCCGGTAACAAATACATCGGCGCACACCTCTAGTAGGTAGGTACTCAAACTTCGGTTGGTCCAATTGAGTTTTTTGATCCTTATAAGAAACAGGATCGATTGGCATCAAAAAAAGTTTTTGTGAAACTGCTTATTTTCTTACAGACTACCATTTTTTTCAAATCTGAGAATGCAGATCAAAATATCGCAAAAAGTTAAAGACGGTCTCTTAGACCGTATTCAAAAATCCACCCTGTATAAATAATTAAATATAATTAATTATACAGGGTCAAATTAAATTAACTAGCGAAACTCCGCAGAACTGAAGGATATGGATATCTAAACACGTAAAAAAATAAAACAAGATTTGATACAAAAATGTGAGGTAAACGACCGGTAGTGTACTACAAGTAGGTACACTACCGGTCGTTTACCCCACATTTTTTTAACAGCGTAAATAACGCAATTAATGTTGTTGAACTATCAAAATGAAACAAATCAGGCATAATGGTTTACGAAAATAAGTTACGCAATTAGGGTACTGGTTAGTCACTAATCACACGAAAAGAAGAAGAAAACACATTAAAGTTGGAGAGTGGGGGACGCTACGTCACAAGTAAGTATAAAATCTACATACTCGTGACGTCATGGCACATTTTAACTCAATGTATCGCCGTAATCTTTTGATAACGTAAAAAAAGAAAAAAATGCGTGTCCAATATTTTTTAATAATTTACCTGACGGAGAAAAAACTATTTTTAGTCATTATCCCTATTAAGACGCTTAAAACGATACCTCATAGATTTCCAAAGAAACACATACATGACACAGTTACCTACTCTCGAAAAAAATATACCTACCAAACGTAAAAAACGTCGAAAAAATATACCAAACGTACAAAAAAAATATCTGTCATAAAATATTCTATTTATAAACTGGCTTAACTTTGAACTATGTGGCAAACAAGCGGGCGATCCTCGCCTTTATGTCGTTAGTGATAAATAACAATAAACGAATAAGGTTGAAAATAGGTCTACCAGCATTGTCTGCGGTTGTACCTACCCTATGCATTCAAAGGAGAATGGTCACCGAACTATAGGTACCTGCCCTAAGGCTGCCTGTCCACTGGAGCGAAGAAATGTGCCAATATTAAACGAATAGGAGCGGAGAGCTCTGAAGCGGAGTTTAGAGCTATAGATATGTATAATATGTCGCAGGTAGATTGTATGATTCGTCATTTTACAAACGGCACCGTCCGTTTACAAACGCTCGCGGTTATGCAAAATACCTAAGGCTAATTGGCAACTTTTTGCTTTATTATAATTTCAACATTGATTGATCATACTTTATTCCAGCAATCAGGTATCTTATCTATTATGTCACCGTAAAATTGTGAGAACCGATAATTTATAATTTATCGGTATTATTTCCATTAGATTATTAATATAGTTGGGAAAAGGCTAGACAGATTCATGTCCGTTAGATTATAAACTACGAAAAATTGTGAACTGGGTGAAATAGGTAAGTTAGGTTAGAACCGTAAACAACCGCGCGCGAGCCGAGCAAGCAAAGCGAGTGGTGCCGCGGCAGCGGCCGGCAAGCGCTACTTCCAAGTTGCTCGCAGGCTATTTAGTATTAGCGCAAGGTGCGTTACGTCGCAAGCAAGTTTGATACCAGTTCACAATTTGTCAGTATTATTTCCGTTAGATTATCGAAAGATTATAGAACTATCGAAAAATAATGCGTTAAATTGTTTGTTCACAATTTTTCGACAATTTTGCACCAATAATATTCCGCAGGAGTCCTCCGAGCACCAGATTCCATATGGACACCTTACGTTTTGACGTTCTGGATAACTAAATACTTCAATTTGCAAAAGGCGTTTGAATTGTCCATCAAATGTAGTGGAATGTGGCATATTATAATAAAGTGACAAGGCAATTTACATTTTGCCTTCGGCATTTTTCATAACAGCGAGCGTTTGTTAACGGATGACGCCTTTTGTAAAAAGCGGAATCATACAAATTGCCTGCGACATATACAATGTGGAGACTACAATATGACAACAAATGAGAGTACTGGCAAAAGTAGTGTATAGTGTAGTGATGGTACCTATTTTGAAACTAACTAATAAATCCTAACATTTAGTATGAAAATATTTTTTTTGAAACAAACTAAATAGTAGTTGGGCTTACTATAGGTTTTGCCCATCAAACAACTGGCTATAATGACTAAACTATTGGTTAGATTCATAATATTGATAAAAAAATTGTATGCAGACTAGAAACGTCAAAATACAACGTTTAAATTAGGCAGTGTATATGTATGCAGCATTGTATCAATATTAGTTATAGTGCCATCAGCTTGCGGCATACTACAACCTCATTTTAGATATATAGGGTGGTACAAATAGTGACGTCATAAAAAAAAATTTGATTCCTCATACCCAGGCAAGGGCGTCGCAAAAGGGGGCAGCTGCCACTCCCCCCCCCCCCCCCGAGGTTCAAAAAATTTAAGTCAACTACTTACAAGGCATTTTAATGTAAAGAAACTACATAATCTGTAAAGCCAATTTGTTTATTTGAACGACTTTTATTTGGGTTTTTAAAGTTCCAATTTCTATTTTAAGTTTCAATTTTCTATGTAGGTTTGAGGAAAGCGACAAGCTCCTCAAACTTGGAATCAACATTCAAAGTCGTGGTCCTGCTGAACGAGCGCGCGAAAGTTATCATCGTTGACTTCTCTATAAATACAAGTTTCAGTTCTGTTTTTTTTTTACGAAATGAATTACATATAAGGGTACTAATTATTTGTATACTTAGAATAGCTGCAGCATGCCTCCTTTTTCGGCGCTCATGGTGGTCCTGCTGAAGGGAGCGTGACCACCTTCAAAGTCGAGTTTCTCGAAAACTACTAAGGACCCAATTTTGTTGTTCGAGCACTAATTAGTACCAATTAAGTACTAATTATTGACCAATTACGGAAACGATTAGCGTTGGTGGTCCGGCGGTAGTCACGGACGAGATCTTCAACATGTTCCAATTACGGAAAACCATATCATAATTTGTTGTTTGGGTTCCTACGGAGATATTAGGGAAAAGGGGGGACAATGACCGCTATTGCCGCGCTAAAGCGGTTCGGGTATAGTAGCTTTCTTTACGATAAGCGTGCAGTCGACCACACATCAGTTGACATCGCCTTTATATCGTAGCATTGAGGGTGATATTCGTACTGTTAGTGTTCCCACTGATGAGCGGTTGACTGGATATACCTAGTATAAAGTGTGAAGTGAAATGTGTGTAAAAATAATTATGTTGGTTGGGAATTATGAATAAAAAGCATCCATAGTTATTCATAAATGTAATTTTAATCGTTTTCCTATGTATCTCAACTTTTCCCTTATATTAGATAGGTACATGTAAATAGAACTCAAATACAAAACTTACAATCACTCGTTTTTAATTAAACTTAAAAAATAATCTCTTCTTATACTAAAGTTATATAATGCACCAAGAACGCGCATTTTTTACAAAGCCAACCAAAAACTATTTATTATATTTTTCTTGTGTAGACAGTACACAGTATACTTAAAACCTAAAAATAAAACTATACTTTAATTCAGAACCTTATATAATTTACATTTATTGCCACTTACTCAACTATCTACTGTAGCATCATGTATTCAAAGGTGATTTTAGAGTGACCATTTCCAAAAAAAAATCTTGCAATGGAATTGAACTTTGTCTTGCATGAAATTGAGTTTGTTGTTCTAAAACTAAAATAATTATCTAAGATTCTGAATACAACCGTATTAGACTATTATAGAATTTATAGATCGGTTGATTGCACAACTTCCGAATCTCAAAATCATAAGGCAATCTACTAATTTAAGAAAATGTTTTAGGTGCAAAATGTAGCTTCACCAAAAACGAACTATGTCGTCATCGTCACAGACGTGATATACAGGGTCAAATTAAATTAGCTAGCAAAACTCCACAGACGGAAAAGAATTTGATGATTTTTTTTAGGGTCAACGACCCGCGACTTGAACTATGAGTTCAGGAAATCTGATTTTTTTCCCTCTGTGCCGTCTGTGAAATTTACACAAAAAATAACTTCACACTCCTTTTGCCTCGTTTACGTTCATACATCTGGTCATACACGCACGCCGGTTGCGAGTACTACGCACCTGGCCTTTCTGAAGAACATCACCAATAAAGTCAGTGTGTCCTCCTAGGGCGTAATTTCTTTTTTGTTTTATCATGTTTACATACCGATACCGTCACGTCTGCAGTTTCGCTAGCTAGTTTTATTTGACCCTGTATGTATTACTTATCACTATCACAAAACGGGTTTGTATTAAGTACATTCCACATGGGAACTCATTTAATCTTACAAACAAAAATGTAATACAATCGTACCATGATAATTACTGATGGCACAGAAGAATAAAGATGGTTCACTCCGCAAAATTATTTAAATAAAAGCTACTCTTGCTACGACACAATAAAGTTCAATTCAGGTCGCACAGCGCTAATTACAGATTGTGCAATGCACGAAGACGCGCCCCAATCCGCAATTACAGTACTGTAAGCTGTACTTTAGTACGGAGCGGAGCGGAGTGGGGCGCGTCTTCGTGGATAGCACTATCTATACCTACCTAGTTATATTCACCTAGAAGTTGCCTCTTTCTATCGCGTAACTCTTATATCTTCTGACTAAAATACAACAGACGTGGATATATTTAGTAACCTGTTCCGCTTAGCTATTTCTAAAGACCATGACGTGTTCGAGTTCGCAACAAGTCCATCGTCATCCTGAGGATGCCTCGTTGAGGTAAAACACGTGTCGATTTCTTTCAGGAGTTTTTTTTATGGCTCTTTAGAAATAGCTAAGCGGAACAGGTTACTAAATATATCCACGTCTATTGTATTTTATAATGGATTTCCGCAAGGTCACGCCTGAATCAATTAATTATCTTCTAAGTTAAGCTCACTGATTTGGCCCGACAAGACGGGCCCGCCGCGTACGGCTAGCTTCATAACTAAAATGTGGAGTGAACCATCTGTATTTATTCATCTGTGTTCGTGGGTAATAAGAATACAATACAGTCGATAAATCATGGCCGGTCAGATCTTCGCGCAGAAGGCCGCGCAGTAACATTTTTAGAAACCAAACGGTGACATGTGGCGAGTGTGAGTGAGAGAACATGCGCGAAAGTTCGGAGAGCCTGTTTCATCGACCGTATTGTACAGTACGACACAACTTAGATATAACATCGGCAAAATTCGTAAAACCTATCACCATCGGAACTGAATGCACCTTTAAAATCATCAATCTTTATTACAACTTCAGGTGAAAATGATCTTTACGCAAACGTAATAACTTGTAAAGTCATTTAACCAAATACATTCGTAAAATTGAAATGAACATCTAAGTTGTGTCGTACTGTACCACCCTTTAAAATGTCAAATATAGCGCTGGAGTAGTTCTAAATAATCAAAACCGTAATTTAGACCACATACAGCCTGTTATTTGAAGCCATACCCCTAGACTAGTACTTTCAGATGCGCAGTAGAACATTATTTTTAAAAAAACCACGCACCGCGGTAATCAACGCGTTGATGTCTTTTACTCCACGCACCGCGGTAATCAACGCGTTGCTGTCTTTTACTCCACGCACCGCGGTAATCAACGCGTTGATGTCTTTTACTCCACGCACCGCGGTAATCAACGCGTTGCTGTCTTTTACTCCACGCACCGCGGTAATCAACGCGTTGATGTCTTTTACTCCACGCACCGCAGTAATCAACGCGTTGATGTCTTTTAGTCCACGGTTTCGGTAAATTGCGTTACAGTGTCGCGAAATCAATGGTTTAGTCCCATCTCAAAAATGCCCAAAGCGCCTTAAGAAGTTTCCACTTTAAAAAAAAAACGCACTTTTGCACACTTTTGTTACATAACTAAAGTGTCGTGACGGTCAGAATGTTATTTTTTTTCGGTCCAGCTCTCGTTCGTCTTCGTGAGTAAAGGTAACGTGCGCTATGGAACTTCATTCCAAAAAACTTTGGACAATTTTGAAAGTAAAATAGCCGTAGAAACTACATTCGAGCCAGTATCAACGTATGTTCCATATACGTTATAGAACTAAGACTAAAAATAAGTACATAAGTGGCAGTATGCATTAAATTCAGTTAACGCAAAAAAAAATATAATAGGTAATATAGAAACTTATAACTTTAATTTTATAAGAATGATATCTGATAACTACATATTGCAGTCAGTGACAAATAGTTTTAAATATAAAATTTTCCCGATTGATGGCAATAGGCTCGCCCCCTGTTACATGGGACTTAAACATAACTGGCGTAATGTGGGTGTACTATAGATACACCTCTGCCTAACCCTTCGGGGAAATACAGGCGTGATGTTATGTTACATTCATTTGTAAGTTTTAAAATAAACACAGTATTTCGAATTTTAATGAGGATTATTTCAGTAGCGGTCCAGTTTATAACTTCGGCTCACATTCCGGAACTCGAGCTCAACATGAATATCGATTTAAAAATGAAAGATTTCATACTATTTTCGAATCGAAATTAATGTTTTGGTATCTTTCCAGAATACGGTCCTCAAAACCCACGTTCGCACAGGCGATATTTTTCGCGTACTGGATTTTCAACGCTCTGCTAAGGGCCGAGAGTTGAAAATCCAACATGGTGTTTTCTCGACGCGCTAGGATGCGCTCTGTTGGATCCTCAACGCTCGGCTCAATATCGAGAGTTGAAAATCCAGTGCGCGGAAAAAAGCACCCGTGGAGGAGTATCAATGTCAAAAGGTATGAAAGCAAAATGGGGTGAAATAAAGAAGACAGATCCTGGCTTACTCTTGAACTATGGTTACTACACAAGCATTGTGATGTGATTAAACTAACTAGCGAAACTTCGGACGTCATGGAAACTTTACTTATAACATTATTCTTAGTTTTATCATCATTAGCGACGTTCACACGGCGCTGTCTTGTACGATATTTCACAGTACAAACTTGGGATCACACGTCAACATCCTACCGTTCATGTTGAAAAAATATACAGTAAAAAAGAGTGTGTGTATGAACACACTGTAATAGAAGTGAAAACTTAAATGAATTTCTAATTTTAAAATCTGATGACTGGAGACGAGTATACTCGATTCAGCGTCACCGACCCGAGCGTGACGGTTGTTTCGTTCACTGTTCAGGAAAAGCGCAAAGTCCGCCTAGACAAGTTTAAAGTTTAAAAAATGCAGTATAAAGTAAAAGAATACAGTAAAATATCATTCTGATCAACGCCGTATGAACCATAATAAAATATCGATTCGCATTACGTCCATGCAGTTTCGCCAAGTAATTTATTTGTCCTTCTATAGCTTATTCCTACCTAAAAACAAACCATATAACGTATACTAAACATGTTCATGACATTATAATTATACAACTATTTTTGACAATTTATTGCAACTTTACATTATCTACGCTACATCAAGTTAGAACATAATGTAAGAATATATTATTATACACTCCTGGGCCCCTAAATCGAGCCACTGTGCAATTTCATTTGAGGTTTAAAGGCCTAAAACATCAAAATAATGATGTCAAATGATGTTAATGTCAAAGAAAAAGTTTTTATGCAGTTTTGATGCCGACGTACTGGTGGCTCATTTAGGTTTTATCGTTGTTCCAAATTTGAATTCACGAACATAAGTTACAGGCCAACAAAAAAAAAATGCAGGGTGGCTCAATTCAGGTAGAAGTGTATTCGTATAGTTGTCTGAACTTACAAGGTTATCTATTTACTAATAAGTATAAAAATAATTATGTAAATGGTTACTGCTGCTTATCAGCCATTTTGAAGTATGTGTGAGCATAAGAATGAATTTAAACAAGGCGCTTTGGGTTGTATGTTGGAGGGCAATTTATTTGAAAATATCTGTTAAACAATATAAAATAATTATTTACGCATAATTTCATAGCAAGTCATACTATACTTAAAAAGTAGGTTATTAAAGTTGAAAAGTATTTACTAAATACTTTGACAAAATCAAATACTAAACGCCTTGTTAAAATCGTATTTTTTCTTATGAAACATATCAATCAATTACATATTGTAATAAGTTTGTCTTTACTACTCTTTACATTTTAAGTTTACTACTTATATTTAAATTAATGCTAGCAGTCATACTGACAACATTGTGAGGAACTAAATCAGTAAGCAAATAAACGTTTTAATTTCGGAGACTCAATTTGACAGAAGCAACTTGTCTGTGGGTGACTAATCAGCATCAAATTTTGCTGCGCTGTGCTGAACTGTGCTCTATTTGGCTAATGTGCTTTTCTTAAATTGTAATAACGAAAAAAGCTGACGCTGCCCGCCTCGCAAAGCTCAAAGTTGTTTGCAGAACAGCATGAGAACGTTAGCATAGCTTAATATCGCTTCTGAAGAATTCTTAACCGGAGTTCACACATTGCGTTTCTCAGTTAAAGAACTTGACTAAATTAATAGCTATTGTGAGCTTTTTATGATTCTTAACATGGTGATATTATCGTGGACGTTCACGTCCACGTTACGGCAGCACGATAACACATGGAAATAAATATTACCGTCCACAATAACGTTATAACGTGCACGCATTTTCATACATTTTATGGACGTCACGTTATAAATTAGAACAGCGCACATTGAGACCGAGGAGTTTAGTATAACCGAAGCATTTATCTAATCTTAAACAGAATGCATTATTATTATTCATAAAACTAACTATTTAAAAAAAATAACCAGTTCATATAAATCTACTTTTATTTTTTATCGATTGTGGCATAATTATTCAAAATATTACAGAAACTGATAACCTCAAGAAATGTCAGTTGAGTCTCCGAGATTAAGAATTAATACAGATTAGCTGCTTATATAAAAATAATACTCATGAATAAATTTTTAAGTCAAGGCCGAGTCTGAGCGGGCAACAAATCATAGACATAGGGTAAGGCCGGAAATTGTCCGAATCGTGTACAGACAAACTATGTTCTTAATGTCCCTCGGCAAACCTCGTATTTCGTCAGTCGTCGGATTTTTATCAGTTGCCCTTTGCACTTAGTGCAGACCGGACGCTCTTAATCGACTTGGAAGTATATAGAGTTGTTCATACTCTTTTAACCCATCATCTGTTACGACGCCTTATGAGGGCGGATAACAATTAAAATTCTATTGTGTCTAAAGAAATACTCTTAAAGTATTACAGTAAATTACTTAATGTAATTTATTTAAAAAATGGGGTAGGAAAGCCAGTAAAGTCGCAGGCACGACACATAGGAAAATAGTTTTACAGTTCTATAAAGTTCATACGGAAATCAAAACAAAACAACAATAAAGTACTTAGTTCTGAATTCAAATTATCAAGATAAATCTAATAATTGATGGACATGGAAATTAGCATTCGTTTGTATTCGAAAATCCGATGATACCCGAGGGACATTAAGAAATACTGTACTTGACTTGGAGTAATGTAAACTATACGGACTGTTTTTTTGATAATTGATAATGAAATGTACAAAAAATTCTACGTTATCACAAGAGTAAAGGTCAGGTGCGTAGTATCCGCACCCGGCGTGCGTGTACGTCCAGATGTATGAACGTTAACAAAGCAAATATAAAGGAGTATGTAAGAATCGTAGCCGGTGTCGTTCTGTAGTTTCTGCCCACCCCCATGGGAAAAATGCGAGAGTTTATGTATATAATTGAGTCTGTTCAAGGTTTGCCTGACCACTATCAGTGGTAATATCGCTATTGCACCCTTAAAGTTGATGTTATCTTACTAAATAATACAGTACAATAGCAACGTAGTAGTCATATACATATTTCAGATGATCAGATAGGATATGGTATGCCACAGCTCTATCATATCATTAGTTTAGCACATTTCTTCTCAATCACCATAAAATTAACATCCATGTCCATGTTGTAAAATAAACTCGGCTCGGGTCTAAACCCGTAATACACTCCCGCCTAAATCCAGCTACCAAGAAATTTGCATGTCTAAAAGGTCTAAAACATCAAAATAATACAGAATTTAAAAAAAAATATGCCAACATACTGGCCATCACTTTATTTTAAGTGTCATCATTGTTCCAAACTTGAATTTACGAACATCTAAAAAGTTACAGACCTTTATACAAAATATGCAGGTTGGCTCAATTCTGGCAGTGTAGTTTAAATCGGAGCCAGTTTTGCTTTCCTTGCCATGACTCACAAGCTTTGAGATTACTGACAAAAATGTCATAAAATTTGTGATACATGTCATTAATGTGCGTGTTTATCTTACAATACAGGACTGAATTGTTTTTATCTACAAGCCATGCCATAGCCATATCAAATATTGACCGTTATTAGTAAAATATAATTTTTCCTGCTTAATAACCTCTTTGTTATTTCAGTCATCTAATTACAAGAGGTACTTTTTCCTATATTAAGGATTTCTATTTGTTGGAATAGCATTTAAAATATCAAAGGTACCCTAATAATAATATTCATAGCAGCTTTTTCCCTATAATATTCAAGACGGTTGTAATTTTTGTAAATTTTTTTGCTTATGTCTTCCGAGAGAAATATAACAAGACAATATTCAAAGACAATTCAATTATAATGGATATTTTTCTACAATTAATTCTATTTTTATATTTCAAAACTTCTATTTATAACCTAAAGCCTTTAGAATGCATTATTTATAATTACTTGATATCAGAAATTCCTTGACATGCACCCTAATTGCGTAACACACTTTCAATCACAATCTGAATGATTTTGAAGGATATTACTAATCCATTGCTTTATATGTTCGAAAAATTTGACTGCTCAACAACGTAAATAACGTTGTTGAACTGTCAATTTGTATTTAATTCAAACAAGTCATTTAAATTCAAACATGCTCCGATTTAATGAACTTCACAATTAGTATGTACTTAACTGTATAATAATGATGTGTAAGTGAAATATTAATAAGTTCACCCATTAAAAACACATTTAAATAATTCAAGTTCACTTAACAAAATAAAAGTCTTGAACAAAATGTTTGTGACCCCTTTCAAATGTCTACGCAAAAACTAATAAATCACAGTTTACCACTTTCACACATTTTTCAACACATGCTGTTTATAAAGACAGTCTATGAGTTAGGTAGAGGTTTAAGAGGCCCTAAACTTAGTAGTCCATCAGCTCCTAAAGCTTGCAAACTGTTTGTCATACCATTTTGTACATTATGTACTGAGATTACTGGAATACCGAAGCATCCGCCCGCTTGCTCCCTATTCGCTAGCGGTATAAAACTATATATGCCTAAACTACTCAACCGCTTGAGGTTTTCTTCTTGTGATAGGTCCACAACGGGCAATCCAAGTTCCCTGTTGGGTCCAGTCACATTGTGGAATACCCTTTTATGGTGTTGTAACTGTAATGATTTTGGGTAGGAAGCCGGACACTCGTCACACTTAAAAACTGGTATTTTGCTCTGAGGATGTGCGCTTGACATGTGAACGGAGAGAGAGTTGTTGTTCATGAACATTTTCTTACATATCTTACAGGCTAGCATGCTTCCACCGACTTTAGCCTCTGGTATGGAGAAGTTGCTTGATTTCGACGTATGTTTGATGCTCATACCGGCGCCAAGGTTCGGAATATGAGGGATGGGACGCTCCGGAGTCGGGGACCGACTCTTCTGCTTCTGTTTGACGCTAATACCTCGCGATGCTAACACGTTAGCCATAGCATTAGCTTCTGTATTCACTTTTTTCTTCGTAATAGATATTTGGCTGCCTAGATTAAGTTTGTCTTTCGCGCCTTGCACACTTTGGATCATCGGTAAGCCTTCTCTCTGCTTCTGCATCGCCATGACCTGACAGTCTTCGTTGTCATGCTTGCCTGGTAGTAACATGTCTGTTCGTCGTTTCTGGCCAGGTCCACCAGCCATAGGCGCTGGTCTCTTCATGGGCATTCGCACTCCTGGTTTCTGTTGCCGAACTTGAGCATGTACTTGGATGCCTGGCCTTATTCCAGGTCGAGGGCCTCTAGGATGGGCCATGCGTGGTCTTGTTCCTGTGATATTCGCGCCGGCAGCCATTCTGATTTGGTTCGGTGCAGGCATTTGTCCGCCTACCATTTGTCCGGGTGCTGGTGCTTGTCCACCCATCTGGTCTGGTCCGGGCATGCCTATCGCCTGCCCGGCTGGGAAGGTTTGTACGTTTTGGATCTTAATACCACCTGCAGGTGATTTCATAGCCCCGCCCGGGCTTGAAGAAGGTACGTAAGATGATCCGGGTGGACCCATTTGACCTAAGGCTTGTCCCAGCTGTGAGTTTATTCCACCGGTAGGAGCCTGTCCATAGACCGCTTGCTGCATACCCTGAAGTGGAGATGCCACGGAGTAAGAAGAGGATGGCGGAAACTGACCCTGCGACATACCTCCGGGATAGCCCTGAGGTTTAGGCTGTTGGAACTGCCCATAACCTTGTTGACCCATATAAGCCTGTCCTGGATATGGATGCCCTGGCATCGTTTGTTGCTGACCATACATATTATTGCCATAATCAGGCTGTTGATTCTGTCCAGGCTGATAACTGTTGTACCCTTGTGGATTCATCATCATACCACTGGCTCCAGGATAAGCTTGGATATTGATCATGACATTCTGCTGATGCGTAAACCCTGGGCCTGTTCCGCCGATAGTAGATAATTTTCCAACTTGGTCAGCTAGTTTCACAGGCAGTAAGCTAGAGAGAATATTCGAAGAAATATTAGAAGCCGGATTGTACGGCATAAGTGTTGACGACGATGATGGAAGAACTAGCGTTTTTGTATGACCCGTCATCCTTCTATGGTCATCCAGCAAAGATATGTCAGTGAATCTAGTATTGCATATATCACACGAATGCTGTGGGCCTAAAGTATCTAAGGATATGTATTCACTCGCATCTGATATAGACATGCTTTCTTTTTTTGTGGAATTCGATAGTAGGCTCTCGAATATGTCATCTGCGCTTTTTTCGAGCATATCCAAGGGTGGTTTGGAATCTGGGGCATTCCAGTTGAAGTTGTGTTGTTTTTCCAAGCACGGGGCGGTTAGGCGTGTGCCGAGCAGTCCTGAAGAACTAAAGCTTGGCTGCGTCGTCGGGTACGCAGGTGGAGGGTACGTTACAGGCGGATTTTCGGTTTTAGGAACTACGGGTTTAATATCCGGTGCCGGAGTCGCTGACACCACACAACAGTCATCATCTTCGTCATTCGAATCACCGTTTATTTCTATAACCGTCACTATTCCTGGTTCTTCCTTTTTGGTAACTGGGAGAAGTGGTGTAGTATTAGACGTTAGATGTAAAGCCAGAGCACTGGGCGGTGCGCTCTGGTGTGACGCTAAGGCGTCTGGTTCAGATTTCACAGTGGCAAGTATTGGAGTAGATGCCCCTTCGTTTGGTGTTGGAGAAGCCCTTTCAGACTTAATCTGTGAGGAGAATATAGGAACGTTGGAGGACTGCGTTTCGACAGTCTCTACTTCTTGTTTTACTACAACGTTTTCCAAGCTTGCGCGTGATTCACGCCTTTCTGGGGTTGGAGCTTTGGTTGGAGTAGCAGGTTTCAATGGAGCTTCCCTCTCCTGCAGAGTAATCAGCGAAGTATCTTTGGTAGGGATTGGCAGATTCGCTCCTCTCTTTGGAGTCTGTTTGACAACTGGCCTCGCAGGCGGCTTTAATTGCTGAGCAGGAACTTTAACTGGCGTAAGAGGCGGCGTCTTTTGAACGATAGACATCCCCTGTAAGTTTTTCAGTGGACTTAGTTTAGATTTTGGAGACTTCTCAGAGTCATCGCTCTCGGATGTTTTACGAGTATTGGGCGGAGTTCGTTCAGTTTCTCCCTCGGAATCATTTCCTGATTTGTCTGGATCCTCATCATCTGGGTCTTCTCTACTCTCGTCATTCCCGCTTCCTTCATCCTCATCATCAGACGCACCAAAATCTTTTAGCCCATTGATGACTTTGAACGAGTTAGCATTATTCCCATCTGATTTTAATTTCAGTTTGATTCCGCCGAGTTTGCCCAGTTTTTGCATCACATCGTTGGAGTTTTTTTCTGGTTCTGGTTCATTCTTGATCGGCGTAGTACTCTTTTTTATAGTGAATCCTAATCCACTTAGTTTGTTCAGGGCTGAATCAGAGTCCTTATTGTCATTTTCAGCGGGTTTTTTCAGGGTAATGCCAGTTTTTTTTAATAGTTGTGATATGTCAATTTTAGTCGGTGTGGCTTTCTGGGGGGTCTGAGGCGGGGCTGGCTCTTCGTCCTCATCGGACCAGTTTTCATCTCCAGAAGGAGGGGCGTCCTCGTCGTCGGAAGGCAGCTTGTCGAGTACCACGGAGGGCAGAGAAACGTGCTGAATCAAGTGGTTTTCTAGTTCTTCCCAATCTCGGAAATCTTCGTCGCACGTGAAGCAACGATACTCTTGTTTGGGCTTTTTAATGAGAGCACCTGTAGACTGGAGTCTTTTCAGAATACTCGCAACATTGTTATCTTCTGGCTTTATGCCTTCTTCTTCTTGTTCGGATCCTGCTGAGTCAGCGGCCTCTTCGTCTGAAAAGTAGATAAAATATACATTAATTTATAAGTTTAGTATATTTTAATGTTCATGGAGGTAAATTCGGAAGAATTTTGTCTAATTAGACGTAGCGGACAGGTAAGGGAAAACTTAATATGAGCTATTGAGACACTACTCCAATCTATCTTCTTCTATAATATAAAAATGAATCGCAAAATGTGTTGGTAAGCGCATAACTCAACAACGCCTAGATCAATTTGGCTAATTCTTTTTTTATTGTGTTCGTTATTTTCAGGACAAGGTTTTAGGTAGGGTAGGTAGGGTAGGTAGGGTAGGTAGGGTAGGTAGGGTAGGTAGGGTAGGTAGGGTAGGTAGGGTAGGTAGGGTAGGTAGGGTAGGTCGGGTAGGTAGGGTAGGTAGTAAGTGATACCCCAAACATTTATATGGCAAAACAACGTTTGCAGGGTCATAACGAATAAATCAATAGAATTAGGTCTCCAGTAAGTGCCGTCAATCGATTTAACGTTATTATTTAATAGCGTTTAATGATTCATGTCAATTCAAACTGTAATTCAATTGGGTATCTAGTTGCACTGAAACTAAAACATGAAATCGTTTAAAGTGCTCCTGTGTTGAATAAAAAGTTCTAACCGTTTAGCCAGAAAACAATTTTTGGTAACGTTGTACGACAGATATGTACCAGAAAGGGTTTATAATAAGCCCCTGACGGACGGGAAGTAAGAACCGACAGCGGGACACAAAAGGATTCCGCTGAGACTCATTGAGCGCAGCCCTAAAAAGCTCAAATAGAACATTGCACCTTATCACCTGAGCACCAGGTTCTAAAATTAACTAAATGCAACTTTTATACACTAGTGAGGGTCAAAATGTACATAATTGAGTCTAGTACTTACAACGTAGGTATAGCAAAATTGTTATCGATCCTCACGACTTTGTAGGCGCGGGCCGTAGACAAAAATACTGGTGTACCAAAATGGATACTCGTGGGACATATCGATACCATAGATGTTGATACTTAATCAAGTAATGGTTATATAAGGCTTCTAATTCACGTTATGCGTTTATCAAATAAAGTAGGTGCTGTACAACTTGTAGTTATTAATATTATTGTTTGTAGTTTAATTACTTAGGAAACCACCTCAACGATAAGTCATTAAACAACTTTTAATGGATACTGTAGTGTAGGTGGTCCGAAAAACCCAAAAAAAATAATATAATAAATTGTTTAGTTTGAGACAGACGTCATTGTTAAAGGCAACACATATATGATCAATCATGGTAAGTATACTTATGTATAAGCAAAATTACTAAGATTTTGTTTTGTATAAACTCATTTTTGGAAGTTATTGAAAAAATATATAATCTGGGCATGGACGAAAATGTAATGCCGATGCCGCAAGGCTGCATAATATAGCCGTTACGATCCATTCCGGAAAATAGCCAAAATTAAAACACTGGGCGATGCGGTAATACTCGTTAAATATTTATTTTATTTATTCAAAATCTGTAGGTACCTATTAAAAATAAAATACCTAGTCTAACTTATATGTAATCTCATTATGTCACAGGTAGATACCGCTGCCCAGCCCCTGGGCATAAGCCCAAAGTAACTTAGGGTTTAGAAAGTTTTTAAAAATAAAATGGATTAGCCCTCTCTCTACCCGGGTATGGACTATGGCTATATATATGGATAGGTTACATAATATAGCCGTAACGATCCATTACGGAAAATAGCCAAAATTAAAGCGCTGGGCAGTTCGGTAATACCCGTTAAATATTATTATACAGGTATTAGCCGCTGCCAAGGCCCCGGGCACAATTCCAAACTTATGAAGCCCACGGGATAACGTTGGTAGAGCGTGGAGACCACAACGGAAATAATGTTCTCAGAATGGGATGCCTGGAATTTGATCTCGGAAATTACAATTCTGTTCTGGGTCCTTATTCTGAGTTTTTAAACATACTCAAAATATGAAATTTACTGCTATTATTACTAATTTTCCAGCAACATATCGTCGACCGTAGTTCAATTGAGGTAAGGGACAAAATACCCAAAATGAGTTGAGTATACAGTTTTGTTCAGAATTTTTCGCTCTATCGAATGGTGAATATGAAAAAATTCTAACGTAAGAAAAACAGACCCGAAAAAGGTTAATAAGAAAAAAAGTTATAGGCGATTTAGTCCGAAAAAAAACTTTGTCGGCCTCTCCTGAAAAATCGTATTTTGTCCCTTACCTCAATTGAACCTACGGTCGACGATATATGCGAATACAAATGAAGAAACGACCGAATAAAAAAATTGAAAATTCCGAAAAATCAGTACAGCATTTATTTTGCTGACGTAATCTTTTTCAAACATGCAAACAAGCATACACCATACATGCAGCATTCCAGCGAGCATACAATATGAACCAGGCATGGTTTCTGTCATGGCTCCGGCGCTGCTAGGCTCCGGCGCGGCGGTCCCACGTGAGCTTATCGTCGCAGATGGTTTTAACGCTAACTACCGCAGCTTGCGGCGAGCGTTATAAGACCACCTGCTCCTCAGCTCGCGGGCCGCCTCACCCCTCCGCGCCTACGCGGGTTTAAATTACACTCTAGGGGTAGGGCAGACAAGACTACGAGGAGTCGGTTTTGCAGCGATTCGTTTCTGACACCAACTTTTGTAGCAAAACATTGACTTTTCGGAAACTTGTTTTTTTTTTTTTCGGAAGTTTAGTATTACAGTCAACCACGCTTGTTTTTCGGAAGCTTTATTTCCCTTTTTTAAATATGATTAACGTGTAAAAGTGTTTGTTTGGCATATATAGAGTCCGCACCATCACTCAAGACCGATAGACGCGGCGATAGTGTCTATGTCATTGGATCAAATTGAATTTCAAAAAATGTGGGTAGTTCCACAATTATCCGCCGGACTTCAGTGGTGGCGCAGACTCAATTCATCATTTATTGCTCATTTGATTCAGAACTCAAAGGTGTTAGACATAAGTCCGGAAATTGTAACATTCAATTTATTAGAATGTCAAATCTAGAAGCCTTAGCAGACGGATGTTACTTGTTAGCATCGTCGATCAGCGCTTTTGCAACTTCATTAATGCTGCATCGCATTTAAGCGACTTAAACAAACAGCAGCAGCAAAATCTGTGGCGACTGTAGCGTACAGGCGGCAGGGGCGAAACGTCCATATAAGCCGATTCCTACCGGCTTCCCTTTGGAAATTCGGAACACAACCACTCTATCGTCATTGAATAATCAAACTATAAGTATTTGATACACCATAAAATTAAAATACCTATTACAAAACGCCTACATACATTAAAAATTGACTTAATAACCCAACAACAAAACACTGCGCTAAAATAACTCGTAGGCGCGTCCGGCTTATGCTAAATTCAATTTCCTTACAAAAAATAAAGTCATCATGACGTCACTTCGGTCACGTGATACCGCGGTTTCTATGAGCCGGGTAAGCCGGTCTGTAGCGAGTTATTGTAGGCACAGAGTAGCGGAAACGTGCGCGCGGGAGCGAGAAGGAATTATTGCTGTTGCACCACCTCTTTCTGGCACACGCATTTGATTCAGTAGTTTTCGTTGAATTTCGTAATACGTTCGGCTAGGAGTTCGGAGTTCGTAAACATTTCATTATTCGTATGACAATGTGTGGTTGCTTTTTGACGTAATCGCATCAGAACCATATTAATTTGCTTTTTGTCGCACAGTATTTATTGAATTCATTAGTTTATCATTACTAGTAGTATTAATATTTGTTTGTAGTCATAGGACAGTGATTAGCATAGTGTTTTGAGTTTATTGGATGTGAAAATAAAGTACGTTGTAATAAGGTATTGGGGTAAGTAGATAGTTTAATAAGCTGAAATTACTTATTTAGAGTAGATTTGAAAATAATTAGTACGATCTTATTAGGATGGCGGCATTCATAGTTTTAGAATGTCGTTTGACAATTACTTTGTGAAGAAACATGCTTTTCAAGGTTAAATTTTGAAAATACGTGCTCGCCCAGATGTGACTATAAATTACAAACGCCGCGATGGTTCGTTCAAATAATTTAATGTTTCCCTTTACGATAAATATCAATGAGTGACTGGCAGTCGTAAATTTAATAAAATGTATTGTTCCCGTGTTTACTTTTCATAGATTGTAGTTGTTTATAGAATATAGGGTTATTAAAACATATTCGTAGCTGTTTTATGACTTCGGGATTGGTAGGATTTTTTATTTTTTTTTGCTGCTCCGGCTTCCCTCCTCCATAACGTGAGCCTTCGCTACTGAGGCGGTGTATAGCATAATCTAATCTGCCTATTATGTTCCCACTCCTGAGACACAGATCTCCTCTCAGTGAGGAGTGGGCCGTAATCCACCACACGGGTCCAGTGCGGATTGGTAAATGTCACATGTGTTCGAATTTTTGGTTCAGTCGTTGTATCGAGCTTTCGAATGGCGCAGCAATTTTATATGTTTAGAGCACATTAAGTCATTTGTGGTTTAAGCGGTCTGTTTTAGCCCTAAGGCGCCATCTCCACGGGCGAGAAAATCGCAGCGATAGTCTCACTGTGCCATCAAACTAAATATAAACTCTATGAATCTATCTCCACACGGGAAATATCATCGCGGCGATAATTTGAAGGCCCACGTAACTATTGCCCCGATTCTCTCGTCCGTGGAGATGGCGACTAAAAGAAACAACCAGGTACCTACTTTACAACTTCTTTGAAAAAGATCACAATATATAATTTAAATAAAAGATAATGTCAGGGTCGTTATTCTCTGCCTGTATAGGAACCTCTGGTCAAGGTTGTCTATAGCCGTGAAGACTAGTTTTTAAGATGTAACGAAATGGTCAATGCATTGTAGCATATGACGTGATCAGGATCTATTTATAGAACAGAAAAAAGACAACTGCTAAAAGTCATAAATCAAGATTTATTCTTATGTAGCATCGTTCTGGACCCCTGACTCTGACTTCACGTAACCGCGCTCCCTCCACATAGTACTGATAATGAGACTACTAGCTCCATATTGTACAGTCCCGAGCATAAATAAATTACTATGTACAGCTCAGCAATAATATCTGATTTCCTGATTCATCCATTAATATCTGTCATCAAGATGACGGCAAATATATGTCATCATTTGTGGAATGCGTTTACAAGTGGCAGCACAAATATGTGACATCGAAGGAACACCGAAACTATCTGATGAGTCATCTTGACGACAGATATTAATGGATGAATCATGTAATCAGATATTATTGCCGAGCTGTCCATTGTAATATATTTATGCTCGGGACTATACTAAAAAACAAGTGCGTACTATTAAGCGAAGCATGCATAAGAAGCAATGGAGAATACTCCAGTGCCACTTATACAATGCATGCTTCGCTTTCAAGGGTCATCATCATTTAAAGTTTTGTTCAACGTTGAAAATATAATATTTATTTTTGTATTTTCTTAGGATACGCCCGAAGTAGTTCTCACAAATGGTTATGCGAAGCTTGTAGATACCAAGATCGATCTATCGTCACTGACATGACTGATATACTCTTTGTGGACACATTATGATTCGATCAATTTATAAATTAAGTCCGAGACACTCTCTCAGAGATAAATTTAAGGAGATTAATGTATTGACTGTGCCTTCTCAGTATATTTTTGATAATCTTTTATATGCCCATAAAAATATAAAATTGTTTAAAAAATACAGTGATATCCATAACATAAATACTAGAAACAAACACAAATTTGTTGTACCTACAACAAGACTCAAGAAAATAGGTGGCTCGTTCAGATGTCAATGTATACGCTTTTATAATAAACTTCCAAGCCACGTACAAGATCTAAGCCTTAATAAATTTAAATCATTCATTAAACGTAAGTTGTGCCAGAAAGCTTTTTATACCGTTAAAGATTACGTTGAGGACAAAAAGGCTTGGGATTGAGCTGCTCCAATTATAATTTTTATTTTTTTACTTTCGGAACTTTGTTTATTTTGCAAACTTTAAAATTATATACACAATGACATGAATATTTACTTGTGAAGTATAATATTATTATTATTTTAATTATTGTGAATGTGAGGACTATGTGGGTTATATTTATTTATTTTTTCTCAGTTACTTCTAATGATAATCTGGCAGTTTTGAGTACTTTATGCGGCCTACCCAAATGTCCCTTCTTTGGTATTGTTCGTCGAATCGTTGAGCTCCTTTTAAGTTCTGAGTTGAGCTACACTATTACTGACAAATGCGTGCACTGACTGGACAGGTCCACTCAAATCTGCATGGTTCTTTCCTCAGAAGACCATTTCAGACACAAATCTACATGGTCCTCAAATGAAATGCTCTGACCAAGATTATTTCTGGGTTTTTATATACACATTGACATTAATGAATTTTATATAAACAATGACATGAATATTTACTTTTAAAGTATTTTATTATTTTAATTATTGTGAATGTGAAGAATATGTGGGTCATTCCTTTTTTGTTATGTTTTTAATTTTTTCTCAGTTAGTTCTAATCATGGTCTGACAGTTTGAGTAATTTAAGTGGCCTACACAAATGTCCTTTTTTTGGTATTGTTCGTCGAATCGTTGAGCTCCTTAAATTCTGAGTTGAGCTGCACGATAACTGACAAATGCGTGCACTGACTGGACAGGCCCTCTCAATCTGTGTGGTGCTTTCCTCAAAAGACCACTTCAGACCCAATCCACATGGCCTTCACATGATATGACCAAGATTATGTCTGGACTTTAAAAGAGACTGAGACCTCTGAGTTTGTTTCGGCCTTTCTTCTCAGAGTAGTCAGATAGGAAACGCCGACCTCATCTAGTTTTAAAATATGATTGACGTGTAAAAGTGTTTGTACAAACCTACTTACAGAAATAAAATCATTTATCATTTATCATTTATGGATAAAATCGATTAGACCTTGGCGAAATAAAAATAAAACCTTTTTTAGACAGAATCAGCTCTTTTTGAACGTCAAAAATAGTAAAACCACCCAAGAAACCTGACTTCTAAATCAAGACTATACGGGCAAGACGAAAATCTCTGTAAGTTGAATACAGAAGAAAGCAAACATATCTGGACTCTATTGAATAAAAAATTGGCAGGCGACAATCCGACAGTTTTAAAAGTTTTATTTCATTTTCTGCTTTATTAAACAAACAGCACTTTTCGTAGAAATGTGCCAATCTTGTGATTTTTTGACAACTGTGCGTGTCGCATTTTTTGATAAAGCATTTTTTGTGGTTTTTGTTGTGTTGTTTGCTTAGCAACGTGGACCCTGGAACCATTACCCTAACCGTCGTCGTGGCAAACAACCGAATCGAAAGATAAGGACGTCCGTGAGTTGCCTCTACTTCACGAGAGAGTTGGGTCAAGTACTTGCAACGAACTCCTTGAATAGGCTCACATGTGAGACACGGAAATTCTATCCACACTATGTTATTTTAGTCCTTGCTGGTCATGACACCAGTCTGATCTTACACACAGAAGCCCAGGGGATCTAAAAAGGACATTGACTAGCTCACAGCGTTACATTAGTCTGCACTTACGAGAGCACTTTGCTCAGAAGTCGTCTCAAGTTAAAACCTACCGAACAGTACTTCATATTACATTGCCAACGAAAGGACTTATGTCCGAGAACTCCGAGAATCCGAAGCTAGCACTAAAATCTCTGAACATAACGTAGAATTTAGCTGCTGGCATTTTGTCATGAGAGTTTGACTTTTCGTACTGGGTTTATTCGTAGGGAAAAAACTTGGGGAGATAAAAAGTTATCCTAGAATATGGAGTAACAAACACCTTGTTGGAAATTTAAAATTGGTACTACATTTTAGCTATTTCTGCTTTGCAAGCGTAAATAAAACAATACGAAACAGGTTTTAACTCCATATTTTGTTTCGTGAAATACATTGCCGACCTTTATTTTTTAAAGGTACCCTACTGCTGTTAGGCCTTTTTTTTTTGGTTGGGAAATTATCAAATAACTTCTCCCGCTCTGGGCGGAGCGGGAGGGCGTGTCAGACTTTTGTTGCCGGGGGCCACGATCTGTTGTTGTAATTCATATACTACGTGTAGGTTCAGTCTTTCTGAGATATTCCTGTCTATTACCATATCACGATAAAAACTGTTGTAGCTTGTAATCCAAGACGATATTAACGATAGACCTTATCCCGGAAAAAATATGTAATCAAAAATCTCTCAAAAGATTTCCGAGTTAGTTTCGAACAGCCCTTACAAACCCTCAGTGGCGGCGTTAGGCGTCGGCGACTTCGTCGCGTCAGCGACCGCTAATGGCCTCGCGTCTGTCCCCCCGCCTCGCAAGTTTTCCAAGTTATTAAAACCTAAATTATTCGTATTTATTTCCCCCCGGCACCCGTTCCTGGAGAGCCCCAAACCTCGAGAAGTACTTTTTAATGAAATCCCAAACAAGGCCAAAATATGCTCAATACAATGAGGGGGGAGTTGTTATTGTAGACGTTGGAGGTTACGTATGCAAAAAAAATATAAATTACGTAGTATGCTTCCAAAATGTTCGAGCTCACGGCGCTCGCTTTTCCATTATATATTTTCTTAGTTTTCTAACTTTTCTGTATTGGTCGACAAAATAACTCCCATTTCTGTACAAATGTTCAAAACAACATTTTACCTATCTGAGACTGGGTGTTAAAATGTTTTGCGCTCGCTTCGCTCGCTCTATCATCCTATAATCTCATACCCTTCTCAAACCTTTCTGCATAACTCAACAACGACAACGTTTCTCCTACTTCTGTATGTAGGTAGGTATGGTCAAAAGAAAACCTTACCTTTCCGAGGCGAGGTGTAAAATGTTCGAGCTCGCTACGCTCAATCTTACTTACGTCCTGCATCCTCCTAATTCTCAATATTTTCTGTATAACTTAACAAAATATCTCCTATTTCTGGAAGAATGGTTAATTAAAGTTAAAATTCCCTGTACGATCCGTGAGGGTGCTGTTAAGTATCATACTGAGAGTCGTAATTTATGTGGTAATTTTCAGGAAAAAAGAAAAAAATATATACGCCGCATTTTTTTCAATGGGGAATTTTACCGGGTTTATAACATGGGGCGCGGGCGGTTGTCGTTTAGCGCGTGTCTACAAGTCATAACTTATGACCCCTGTTAAAAATTTGCAAATTTTTTATGGAATTGGGGTAAATTGGTAGGTACTAAAAATGTGTATTTTAAACAGCAATAACTTTTTTATTTTCAAATTCAATAATAGGAATAAGTTTTTTTATTACTTTTTGGTAATATAATCTTGAAAAAATTCGGTGAGGCTAAAGAAGTAGTCCACTTAGAGCACCCGTCCGAATAGCACCTGCGCAAATAGCACCTGCGCGTATAGCACCTAGCCTAGTCCACGATAAGCACCTGGGTGCTCTTCGTGGATTAAAATATATTTTTACATTTTTGTCCACGAAGAGCACCTACGACTCAGCAGCCTACTGCTGGGATGTATTTGTTTTACATGACGTTATTAAACGAAAGATATCGATAAAAATCACTAGAATGTTTATTAATTACACATATCGATAAAAATCACTAGAATGTTTATTAATTACACATACTTACTGTACGTAAGTAGGGTAGTTAGGTAATTATTTTATTATTCTACGATAGATTCTATTATTTACGATAGATCATGTGTGCTAGATCTTAAGCTTTCTTTGTTATTTTTTTTTTTTGTGTATCTTCCGCCAAATTATGATCGATTGATCGGTAGAAGTACTGGCTGTCATGCGAACAAGGCAACTTAATTTGGCAGTCAGGGTAATATCCTTATGGGTGTATTAAAGACATTATCACGAAGCTGGAAGTGCCAGACAAAAATACTGATGGATGAATATGTTCACAGAATTCGACGAATATTGACGTATTTGAGAAGAAATAATTAACAAAAGTGACAGAGAAGGGTACTGATTAGTAATTAAAATGTTTTGATCTGTAATATTGTTCCTAAATAAGTTTTATTGATGTTTATATTCACTTAAATTAGACGGGTTGCACCCGCGATAATTTGATGTTGCACCCGCGATTGTTTCACAATTAACAGACTTATGTGTTTTTGTCTTATGATCCAGAAAGGTAGGGCCAATTTTGTTGCACCCGCGATAGAACTTTGAACCTTCCTCCTAACTATATAAATAACAAACTAAAATGTTTGCTAACTAATATAAAGTGAACATGTTAAAATGTAATTCTTCCAAGATTAATTAAAAAAAAAAAAAAAAGATTTTAATTTATCGTTTATGAACTTTATATGCGTCTAAATGTTGCACCCGTGATAATGGAATCGCCCATTAATAATTATTGTCATAGTGATTTTTATTAGTTTTCATTTTTAAATGTCGCCTAGACGAATTACGTATGTACTTACGTTAGTATGTGTAATTAATAAACATACTAGTGATTTTTATCGATATATTTCATTTAATAACGTCCTGTAAAACAAATACATCCCAGCAATAGGCTGCTGAGTCGTAGGTGCTCTTCGTGGACTAGGCTAGGTGCTATTCGGACGGGTGCTCTAAGTGGACTACTTCAGGCTAAAAGCCGAAAAGTTCCGTTTATTTTAATTTGTGTTTGTTTTTATATATTTTTTGTCATCATTTGATTAGAAATAAAACTCATACTCATACATTAGTGTATAATTCAGCTCATTCAATTTAAACTTTTTCTTTCGTCTGTGAAATGAAAGAGGCCTCGTAAAGCTGATGTCGCCGACGTCCACGTTTGGTCGAGCGTCACCACTACAATCCCCTTTCGTATCTCCCACTAAATAGATCGTATCGGGCGGCAAAAACTTGTTGGCCAAATGTGGCTTATCGCCTACTTTCGGAAATAAGTTTTTGCGAGGTTTAAATCAACGACCCCCAACTTTACGTAGGCAGGCCCGGACTTAGAGACCCAGAGCCCTTTGGCACTTCGACATTTGAGCCCCTCCCCATTCCGAAGCCTTTTCGCATCCTACGTTTTTATTTAGCTCAAATAGGGACCCGCAACTACAATCTGTCTTTTACTTACTGAACATATTTTGGCCTTGTAATGGGCCTTTGCTTGAGATTTGGGGGCCCCCAAGATCGGGGGCCCGGGGCGGACCGCACCTGCCGCCCCTAGTTATAGACATAGACTGGAGTTATCTATTAAATTTGTAATTATTCATTCGTTTTTATATCAATTGCAATTAATAAATAAAATGAAGAAGCTACTTTTGACTCAACCCAACTGCACTATTCAAGTGAAATAATTAAATCTTCAATTTTTATTGTTTTTTGTCTCTCTCAGTGTAAAATATTAATTCCGCCTGCCGTCAGGCAAGCAAGCTGGTTGGGGTAGCTGGGTGGGTGGGGCCCCTAGGCTGCCTGGGTGGGCCATTAGGCCAGTGCCTTGTGTGCCTAGGCGTAAATCCGGGACTGTACGTAGATCCAACTTTCTGACCGAGCGGTGACCAAAGGTGGCGACGGAACAAATTGTGGTTTATAAAAATCAACAGTTTGTAATAACTTCCGAAACTATGTAAATTTCGGAGTCGCAGACTCAGCTGGTTCTTAATTAATGGCAAAATAAAGAGCGCAATCAAAATCAAAGATAATTGGGACCTCGCTCAACTGTACAGTTAGAAAAGGGGATAAACCAATCAATCCGTACCATGAATGACTTCAATGTCCACCCATCTATTGAAAATCCACAAATACAAGAACATCTTTAGACTAACTTTGGTGTCACACTCTGATCGAACAATATTTAAACTATTTATTTATTTACAAAACATTCGTTTCGTGTTTGTAAACTTTGCACACAAGACGTATAGTCGACCGCACGTCAATGGTAACATTTTGACTTCAAGCTGGCCTAGCGTAGTACCACAATATAAATAAGTAACAGTATTATATCATAGTATAAAGAGACGTAGTAAGCTATCTTCATAGAAACGCACCGCGCGCGGCTTGTATGTGTGCGCGGCTTGTATCTATGCGTCGCCGCACGCAACTTAACAAAATCTCGACCCGTTTCTCGTGAGAAACCAGCCGAGGTTTTGTTAAGTGTGCGTGCGGCGACGCATAGATACTATGGCCCCACACATACAAGCCGCACGCGGTGCGTTTCTATGAAGATAGCTTACTTCCTCTCTTTATACTATGATTATATCTTCATAGAAAACGGCCGAAACGCCGCGCTTCGAAATCTCAGTGCATATCAGTACGCAACATTATCGAGTGCGCGGCAGTTACGCACGGACGCGGAAGGTATATCTACCGAGCGGCCGAAGGTAATTATTTCAAGGTCACTGCCAATATATAAATATAATACTGTACTCAGTTATACTGTGGTAGTACGGAGAATCGATAGAATAAGGTCAATTCACACCGAGACATGACGCGACGCTGCGCGCACTTTTTAAGATGGCGATACAAAATCAAACTTTAAACTACACTATAAGGTGCACTATGCACTGCGCAGCACGAGTGTAAAAGTGAGTTAGATATTGTTTCGGTATCTTAAAAAGTGCGCGCTGCGTCGTGTTGCGTCACGTCTGGGTATGAACTGGTCAGTTTATCGTGGTTATGTTACCACTAACATGGGGTCGTGGGGCCACCGTGCACCGGCCTTCTGTACTTAGACCGAAGTTATTATAGCTATTCTATTTTAGCATCTTGGTAAAACCAGATATGTAGTTAGCCTTATCGCTGTGCCTCACGATCTCATAACCGGTTTAGTCTCACATTTTAGGTTTCATATTTGACTACGTATATTAATTCAAGCCTTAGCAGATTTTTGGTTACTACTCCTGCTAAATCCTTACATATTATAAAAAGTCCCCCGCCGGGTCTGTCTGTTTGAACGCGATAAACTCAAAAACTACCGAACGGATTTTCAAACGGTTTTCACCAATAGACGGAGTGATTCATGCGGAAGGTTTTAGTGTATAATTCATTAAGGTTTTGTGTAAATTGGCTGAAATATGACGATAATATTGTCGAAGATGTCGGAATAAATCATGCCGACTGTAGAATCTACAGGATTGAAGGTCTTAAAAAGTTCAACTAAAAAGTTCAACAATAAAGTCCGCGATAGCGTATGTCTATCTTCTAAGGATGACCCACAGTAACCATTTTTATCTTTCAGAATTTCATAAAAAATTATTGTTATTTCCGAAGCAATTTTGACAGGTATTATATCAATCCAAATTGGATATTTAATTCAGATTAAGATAATCCTTGACATGTTATCATTTTAATGAATACTTTAAAGATAACACAGATTCAAAATTACGCGTAACAAAGTAATTTTGGTTGACGCCAACGTAGGCGCAGCGGTAGGAGTCAATGAGCTTTTCTTATGAAATCCCGGTGGTACGTTCCCGTGGGATATTTTACGACATCCACGCAGGCGAAGCCGCGGGCATAAGCTAGTAAAATAAATAAAATTCGTTTAATAGGCCTCAAACGAAGAGACCCGCTTACACACAAGCTTTTTAATAGCGCACTTGAAGAAGTATTTTAAAAGCTAACGGCAAGTTGGGAGATAAACGGTATTGAAGTCGGTGGGATGTGGTTAACTGTCCTCCGCTGCGCAGAGGACATTTTCGTATTCTCCTCCACGGCGGCAGAACTAGAGCAAATGTAAAACCAACTAAGTGATCCTTGCAAGCATGCCTTGAGGTTGGACTGGTGATAAACATGTCGAAGAACATGCTGATGTCAAACACCACTAAACTTACAATCAGAGTGAATGGTGAAGAATTACAATTTGTCCACCAACACACCTACTTGGGTCAGTTAGTCTCTTTCCAGTTCAGACAAGACAAGGAAGTCTTAAGATAAACCGAGAATGCCTAGAGCAGGGATCCCCAAACTATTTTGGACAAGTGACCCCTTTTCCAAAATGAACTGTTACCTCAGACCCCCGTGGCCAATTTACCTACTTTTAAGATCAACCCCCTTATTCATAATGGTCCGCTAACTTAAAACAACTGCTACAGAGTGTTATTTTTCATTCTGACTTCGTTTATGTCGACCCCTAGGACTATGTTTATGTTGACCACTTTGGGAATCCCTGGCCTAGAGGATCTACTGGTCCATGACTTTATGAAAGGAAACCTTCCTTTGTCACTCAAGCGAAGAATTATGGACATGTGCATTCTTCCTATTTTGACCAATAGATCTCAGACTTGGTGTTTGACAAACTTGAAAAAGTCTAACCTCAAGGTTTGCCAACGTTGCTCCAAAAACCGCAAAGTTGAAGTGGGAATGGGCTGACCACGTCTGCCGCAAGCCCGATCAGCTGTGTGCCAAAATAACCACTATGTGGAGCCCTGAGACAGCTAGAAGGCATGTCGCTGGACAAAACAAACGACCAATGGTCCACATTAGCACTGGATCACAAGCAATGGAAGTTATGTGGAGAGGCCTTTGCCAGCAGTGGGATGATACTGGCTAACAGTAATTCAGGCAAAACCCATCCTTATCCTTACATATTATAAAACAAAGTCCCCCGCCGCGTCTGTCTGTCTGAATGCGATAAACCCAAAACTACCGTACGGATTTTCAAACGGTTTTCACCTATGGACGGATGATTGATTGGGAAGGTTTAGGTGTATAATTCATTAAAGGTTTTATGTAAATTGGCTGAAATATGACGATGATTGTTGAAGATGTCGGAAAAAATCATGCCGACTGGGAGCTTTACCGTGCGCCGCGTAAACCGGAAGAGATACATAAAATTAATAAAGTTCAACAAAAAAGTCCGCGATAGCATATTGTCTATCTTCTAAGGATGACAGTAACCATTTTTATCTATCAGAATTTGATACATTTTTTACTACTAAAGTATTACATTAAAATTCACAATACCTACACTGCAACAGAATAGATCAGAATAGAATAAAATGTCAATGAAATTAAAATAAAGGAATGAGTAGGTTACAAATTCTAAAGGTCACAGAATTAAAATAAAATGTCAAATGTAATTAAAATTAACAAATGAGTAGGGACAAATTCTAAAGTTCACAGAAGTAAAATAAAATCTCAAATGCAATTAAAATAAACGAATGAGTAGGGACAAATTCTAAAGGTCACACAATTAAAATAAAAACTCAAATACAATTAAAATAAACGAATTAGTAGTACAACTACGTACTAATCATTCGTTTATTTTTGTTGCATTATAAGTTATAATATTAGTATTGTTTGTATTGTATTTTAAAAGAATACAATACAAACAAGGGAACCACTGTACTTTAACACCCGGCGCTTTTTTATAGCAGCAATTTTTTTTTTGTGTAGGTTAAACCCTTTTTAGTGTTTTCTTGAATACCCCAAAGTGCGCAAAATCAGAGGTGACGAGAAAAAAATCTTCAAATTATATTTCAAGATTGGTGGGATAGAGGAAGTATTAAAAAACCGGCCAAGTGCGTGTCGGACCACGCACAATGAAGGGTTCCGTAGTTGGGATGAATTTATCCCAAAAACAAACTTAACTTTGTAGTTGAAAAACATGTTCTCCCATACGGAATGTATGGGAAAACATGTTTTTACAACTGCAAAGTTAAGTTGGTCGATTATTACTCGTTAACTTGTTGAGCCTACTTAGCTGTGATAGTTTTCCTTTTAATTTCGTTGTATAAACAACACACACGCAAAACCAACCATTTAGCTGGCAGGGGGGGGGGGGGCACACTTGACTCTAACAAAAATTTGCACTTATGTTTTTTAAAGGACCTTTCCAATGATACCCCACACTATGGGTTAAAAAAAAAATGTAACATCACTACTTTACGTGTATGAGAGGTACCCTAAAAAAAAATGTTTTTCATAATTTTGTTTTACCACTTTGTTGGCGTAATTAATATGTATACCTATGCCAAATTACAACTTTCTAGTACTAAGGGTCTCGGAGCTAGACCGTGGACGGACAGACAGACAGACAGACGGACATGACGAAACTATAAGGGTTCCTTGTTTACTACGGAACCCTAAAAATGGGGAAGATCACGTAGCAGGTCAGTTGTTTCCAAACAATAATAAGGCGTAGTCGAGCCTTGGGGGCTCTCCTATTTCTGAACGGGTTTGTAAATAGCATTCTCAAAGAGATGTCAGCACAACTGACGGGTCCGCTAGGGTCGATGCCTGCCGGGGTCGTGGGAAAATCCGAAAGGGATACCGTGGCCCCTGGCAACATAAGGCAACTGAAAGAACATGGGTGGGTAAGTCTGACACGCCCTCCCGCTCCGCCCAGAGCGGGAGAATTTATTTGATAATTTCCCACGCAAAAATACTGGCACTCCGGGAGTGCCGAAAGAAGTGAAAACTTGAAAAAAAATCGGCACCGCGGTAATCAACGCGATGATGTCTTTTACTTCACGCACCGCGGTAATCAACGCGTTGATGTCTTTTTAATGGTCAAAAGCTGGTGTCGTAACAGTGTCGCGGAATCAATGGTTTAGTCCCATCTCAAAAATGCCCAACGCGCTTAATGAAGTTTTCACTTTAAAAAAGGTTAGAACTGTGACCAATCGAGCGCGAGCCGAGCGAGCGCAGCGAGCGGTGCCGCGTCAGCAGCCGGCGAGCGCTATTCGTGGTCTCAAGTGCTCAAATTTTCGACCTCGCTTTGCTCGCTCTTGCATCCTACATTTTCAAATTTTTCTGTATACCATCCTCTTTTCGTCTGATACTCTACCTTTTCTGCTGTCGACAAAGTATCTCGTATTTACTAATGTATCAATAGTCAAAAGAAAACCTAACCTTTTCGAGGCAGCGTGCTAAATATTTGTTACGCGATTACTCCGCCAATTATGAATAGATTTTGATTATTCTTTTTTGTTTTGTTGATTATACTTCAGAGGTAGACCCATTTAATTTTTAACCGACTTCAAAAAAAAGAAGGAGGTTCTCAATTCGTCGGGATGTTTTTTTTTTTTTTTATGTATGTTCACCGATTACTCGAAGACGGCTGGACCGATTTGAAAAATTCTTTTTTTGTTTGAAAGGGTATACTTTCAAGTTGGTCCCATTGTCATTTGGTCACGATCTGATGATGTGATCTTGGAGAAAACGAGGGAACTCTTCAAATATTAAAGGCACATCTATGGCGATTTGGGTATTTTTGATGAGCAGTTGATATAAGGCCCACATCAACCCACTAAAAAGTGAAAATAAAAACTTTTTTACAAATAACACAACCGACTTCCAAACTACGTCAAAAATAACTTTAATTTCGGAAGTCGGTGTCGAAAAACTAAAACACTGATCCAAAGACACCGACTTCTGAAATTAAAGATGTGGATGATGTTATAATATTTTCCTGTCACTGTTATTTACATAGCAGGTAGTGGCATTCGAATATGTCTGGGGTAGGTACCACAATAAAAAAGTGTAAAATAAAAACAAAAAGAAACAACCGACTTCCAAACAAAAACACTACAAAGTGAAAAATTACTTTAATTTCGAAAGTCGGTGGCAAAAACCGAAAATTCAAAACTAAAGACACCGACTTCCGAAATTTAAGTAATTTTTCACTTAGTAGTGTTTTTTTTTGGAAGTATGTTGTTTTTTTTTTGCCTTTTAATGACTTACTTGAAATAAATGATTAGACTTTGACATTTTGATGTTTCATGGTTCTGATTTTCAGTCAAAGTTGAATAAATGACTCTCAACTTTTGTTTTGTTATTTGACTTCGTTGAATACTTATTACGGTCAACTAGTTTATCCTAACGTGAGCTATATTTCTGTTTGTTTCCTGTGCACCAAGATAAGAAGAGGTATACTGGCCAGTTTTAATATCAGACGCGTCGCTCGAGTTAATGTTCATATTTGTTCCGGGTTCACACGACAACAACAAAATTATATTTAATTTTTCAATCTTTCGGTTGGCGTATGAAAGATGCCGAATGCCGAAAATCGATTTTGGTTTTCGGCACACTAATGAATGCATTTTTCACTTTTGATTAATTTTGTGTTCAGAATTTCAGATGTTTCTCTTCGAGTCTCTAATATCTGCATAAAGGTATCAGCATAAAGGTAATTTAAGTTACTTAACTAATTTAAGTGGGTCTAGCTTTAGCCCGCGGCTTCGCAAGAAGTACGTACGGGAACGTACTACCGAGATTTCATACCTAATAAGTCTAATAACAGAGGAAAAGGTAATTGACTCCTACCGCTGCGCCCGCGTTGCTCCGCGTAATTTTGAAACTGTGATATCTTTTAAACTATTCATTTAAATGATATGACATATTTTAATCTAAATTAAATGCCCAATTTAAATAACATATTTTTTTGGATAAGGATTAATAATACTATACCGGTCAAAAAAGCTTCGGAAATAACAATATTTTTTTTATCAAATTCTGAAAGATAAAAATGGTTATTGTGGGTCATCCTTAGAAGATAGACGTATGCCATCGCGGACTTTTTTGTTGAACTTTTTAAGATGAACAATACCGTAGAACATAAATATATAAATCTTTTTCGGTTAACGCAGCGCACGCCAGTAAAGCTCCCAGTCGGCATGATTTTTTCCGACTTCTTCAACAATAATCGTAAAATTTCAGCCAATTTACACAAAACCTTAATGAATTATACACTAAAACCTTTCGCATGAATCACTCAATCCATTGATGAAAACCGTTTGAAAATCCGTTCGGTAGTTTTTGAGTTTATCGCGTTCAGATAGACAGACAGACGCGGCGGGGGACTTTGTTTTATAATATTATGTAAGGATGAGTACCTATGGTTTCTTAAGTAACGTTGTAACAAGTACGCGATAAGAACTTGCACGGTCATAATTATGAGCTCAGCCATGTTTGTTTCAACTGTGGTAGGTACCGATTTAGTCAGCAGTAGACAGCTGGTCAACATTTTTAACCGACTTCCAAAAAGAGGAGGTTCTCAATTCGACTGTATGTTTTTTTTTAATGTTTGTTACGCGATTACTCCGCCAATTATGAATTGATTTTGATGATTCTTTTTTGTTTGGTAGGTCATACTTCAGAGGTGGTCCCATATAAATTGTATTAAGTTTGCCTGCGCAGTTTTTGAGTTAGCGTCAATAATACGTATTTTTTCCCACTTAGTATGTGGATGATATGATAAGTTCTTGTCACTGTTATTTACATAGCAGGTAGTGGTATTAGAATTTGTGTGGGGTAGGTACCACAACTAAAAAGTGAAAAATAAAAACTTTAGATAATATTGCGCAAGGTAGTGCTGGTAAAATGGTCAGACGAAATGAACCGACCGGTTCTCACCTCATAAGAAGTGTGATCTCAAAAGATCAGACCGCCTGACTTCCGAATAAATTAGGACCAAGACCAGTAACGTTGTGAAAGACATCATGTCCTTTTATTATACCAGTATGAACAACGAATTTACATAAATAAATAAACAGCAAAAAAGTTGTAGGAGAACCCCAAAAAAATAAGCCAGAAATTCAAGCCAAGTTTTGGGGCGAGAATAGCAATAACAAGCTAAGAATGACGGTGGCGTAAAAGGGGGATTTTTTAACAATATTAATGATTGTACAAATACGGAGATTTTTGGTCCTTTGGGCATTCAACAAACTTGGGAGAGGTTTATGATGATTCGCTTACAAGAGAAAAAAGAAAAAAACCCTAGGATACTGAAAACACGAACAATATCGAGCTCCTCTTAAGACGCCACTAAATGCCAATGGCCTTGAGTGGTTAAGTTGTGGTACAATACGGCCGATATAACTTGGCAGGTCTGAACATAGGCTCTGCGATCTTTGACGCATCTTCTCTCACTCACACTCGCCTCATGTCACCATTTAGTTCCTAAAAATGTTACTGCGCAGCCTTCTGCGCGAAGTTCGGAACTGCCAAGTTATATCGGCCATATTGTACCTACGCCACGTAAAATTCGTATCGCTATCGCTACTTGCAATGTAAATAACAGTGACAGGAAGTTATTATAACATCATCAACATACACCTAGTGGAAAGAATAGGTACGTATTATTGAAGGTAACTCAAAAACCACTCATCAGAACTTGACCAAATTTATATGAGATGGGACCAATCTGGAAGTACATCCTTTGAAATTAAAAAAAAATCCAAATTGGTTTATATCTGAAAATGACTGACCAAGACTCAGCAGTGATTCAAATGGTGAAAAAAAATCTGCGAACAACTTGAAAATAGCGCTCGCCGGTCGCTGCCGCGGCACCGCTCGCTACGCTCGCTCGGCTCGCGCGCTTAAGGCTCGTACAGACCAGCGCGATATCGCGGGCGCGACACGGGTCGCGCTGCCTGTCGCGCCCGCGATATCGCGCTGTTCTGCACGAGCCTTTAGTCACAGTTCTAACCTAACCTATTTCACACAGTTTAATTAAATGACTACACGACAGCCATCAGCCATCTGGTTAAACGTTGCACTCAATGACTTGGCTAGTTGTCCTTCGGCTATTTAATTGAATGCGTTAATGAACGGCCTAGGCGTCCAATTAGCTGGCTAATTTAACCAGATGGCTGCGATATACACACTGAAACTTAATCTAAAATTACTAAAATAAATAAAAAAAAAATGTAATTCACTTTAGCCCGCGCTTTGTCTTCAGACATGGTTCGAAATAAAAATAAAAAAAAAATCACATTAATATTAAAAACTTACATTGTTATTTTTGTTTATCAAATAATAAAACGCTTTTATTAGCTTGACCTGTATCTATCTATCTATTAGGTTGGGGAAAAAGTCTTTTCGCATTATAGTATGTATGAACTTGTAATAAAATCTCTTTGGCTATACTATTTGTATCTGGCTGGTTTTGGATCATTGAAAGTTTGAAGTTTGAAAGTTTAAATTTTAAAGAACATAATTCCAAATTCAAATTAGGAAAATGTGTGATTTTCATTTGTTTTTCGTACCATCAAGATGAGTGAATCTAATGAAGAAATTCTATACATTTTAAAATTTTACTACAAAAAAGGTAAAAATGAAAAGCAAGCCGCGAAAAAAATTTGCGATGTTTATGGACCTAGTGCAGTGTCTGTGAAAGTAGCACAAATTTGGTTTAAGCGTTTTCAATCCGGAAATTTTGATGTCAAAGATGCACGTCGCTCTGGTCGCCCTATTACGGATAAAATGGATGCCATTTTTGAAAAAGTGGAGCAAGATATTAGTAGTTACGACGTAGCTGAAGAACTGGGAAATGACCACAAAACAGTTTTGGCGCATTTGAAAAAAACTGGGTACATAAAAAAGCTCTATATTTGGTGTACCCAAATATCGAGCTTTTTCATTCACGAGCTCACTGAAAGAAACCTAATGAACCGTGTATTCATTTGCGATTCTTTATTACGACGTAATGAAACCGAACCATTTTTGAAGAAGCTGATAACTGGTGATGAAAAGTGGATCACGTACGACAAGAACGTGCGAAAAAGGTCGTGGTCAGGCTTCACAGACTGTGGCGAAAACCGGGTTAACTCGCAACAAGGTGATGCTGTGTGTGTGGTGGGATTGGAAGGGCATTATTCATTATGAGCTGTTACCACCAGGCAGGACCATCGATTCTGAACTCTACTGCGAACAACTGATGAGATTAAAGCAAGAAGTTGAGAGAAAGCGGCCGGAATTAATCAACAGAAGGGGTGTGGTTTTTCATCATGATAACGCTAGACCTCACACATCTTTAGCCACTCAGCAAAAATTAAGAGAGTTTGGCTGGGAGGTGTTAATGCATCCGCCGTATAGTCCTGACCTTTCACCTTCAGATTTCCACCTGTTTCGGTCTCTTCAGAATTATTTAGGCAGTGTCAGGTTAACATCACGAGAGGACTGCCAAAACCACTTGTCGCGGTATTTTGATCAAAAGTCCCAAAATTTCTATAGCAATGGGATCATGTCCCTACCTACAAGATGGCAAAAAGTTATCGAACAAAATGGTACCTACATACTTTAGTTAAATGTAAATAAACTACATTAAAAAATGTTTTGAATTTTCTTAAAAAATGCGAAGCAACTTTTTCCCCAACCTATTAATTATGTAACGGAATCTTTCAACGTAATTTTCACCAACTTGAAGACGTCCGATTAACTTGAAAATTTGCACACGTATCAAGGACCGATGACAATACAATAACTTGGTATCTTGGAGTTTATCTGATGATGGAACCAGGAGGTGGATAGTGGAACTCTTCAGCGGCTTCTAGTAAACCCCTCGAATTTGGGCTCATATGATTTGTTTTGACGAATCGAATAGATTGGGCTTGGTGTCGAGGGTCTGATGATGGTGCCAGGAGATTGATATTGGAACTCTTCAGTGGCTACAAATAAACACTTGCGAGTATTGGGTCATATGATTCGTATTGATGAGTCCAATAAGTTGCACTTGGTGTTGAGGGTCTGATGATGGACCCAGGAGGTGGATAGTGGATTTATTTAGTGGCTACTAGTAAACCGGTCAAGTTATAACAGCTTTGACTTTAATAGACTAATTAACTAAATGAAGAATATACCGAACTAAAATTGTAGTTTGAAAAAAAAAAAAAAACACGCCGCTGGTTTCGTGGTTCGTAATTGATGATCCCTACTCTTGAATATTAAATCAATTTAAATCTGTATCGGTACCCTAATTGCGTAATACACGATCAATCACAACTGTTTTTGAAACAGATTGCTAATCCATTGCTTCTTATGTTGGAAAAATCTGCTGAACAACGTAAATAACGCTAACGTTGTTGAACTGTCAAAATGAAACAAATTTAGCAAAATTGTTTACGAAAATAAGTTACGCAATTAGGGTAATGGTTGCTTTATGTAAATGTGGATGAAGCAATCAAATTGACTTGGTAATGGCAGGTGGAGCAGAGCCCTATCGGAATGGTTGCCGAGACACGGTAGAAAGGTTGGCAGATCAAATAGCCAGAGGGGTAATTGCGTAACACAGTAGCAATGGGTATCATTTTGACAGTTCAACAACATTCATTGCGTTATTTACGTTGCTGAGCAGTTTTTTTTTCCAACTTATAAAGCAATGGATTAGCAATTTGTTTCAAATCGAAACAAATTGTGATTGATCGTGTATTACGCAATTAGGGTACTGGATGAGACTCGCACCGGCCAGGGGGCCTATCACCAGCTCAAAAGCAGTATTATTTTAATATTACTTCAGTGGGAGAAAGAGATGGAGCTATACGTCCTATAGAGCTTCATCTCTTTCCCACACTGAAGTAATATTAAAATAATACTGCTTTATGAGCTTGTGGTAGGCCCCCAGGGAAGCATGGCAAGGGAGGATAATGAACCCAATTTAATCGATATTAAAAGTGAATCATTCAATGTCGGTCTTACCCTTCATTTCTGCGCCTGCAATCTAAGCGAATCAATTTCGTTGTGCTGGGTATTGTTGGATTGGCTAGAATGCTAGATAAATAAACTCTAAACTGAAGAAGTTGATCACTGCACGTTTTTTCGGGATCTCACAATTTTATATGGTCTGAGCTGAGTTTTTGAACACCCGAAGCAGTTTTGCTTTTACATAGTTATTTAAATAATAAAAAGTGTATGTAACATTCGTAGAAACTTGTGAGTAATGCACGAAAAATTTTACAGAATTAAAATGCTCGGTCTGACGTGAGTTATAATTTATAATATAATGCCGCATGTCTAGCCAAACGCGTGTAAAATAATATATACGCCCATCCGTGAATCATAGAGATAGTATTTACCTACACAGGCAAAAAAATACTTAATTTAATGATTTATTTAAAGATAGGTCTATTGTCAACAAACTGCTGGCACGTGTCAAAAATATCTTATTAACGTTTAAGTAACATACCTAACATAGTGATTTTTTTCATTTAAGTACTTTTTGCTAGTTATGGTAAAATACTTACAGTTCATGTTGAATTTCGATAATTTTAAAAGAATAAAGTAAGAGAACATTCATTATTATTTTTCATTTAAGTATCCATTGTTTGACATAGGTATTCAAATACTAATTAAACATCGTCTGATGCATTTAAGTATCAATTTAACATCCGTCTGACATATTCAAGAGTCAATTAACTATCTTCTCACACATTCAGGAATCGATTAACTATCATCTGACACATTCAAGTATTAACTAACTATCTGTCGCCTGACGTAATCAAGTACCAATTAATTATCGTCTGACACATTCAAGGTTCAATTAATTATCATCAATTAAATACGGCAGGTATGTATCAACTATAGTCTGACATATTCAATAATCAATTGATTATCGTCTGATATATCCAAGAATCAGTTAACTACCGACTGACATATTCAAGAATAAATTAACTTTTGTCCGACGCATTAATTTTGTCCCTTACAAATAAATAAAAAAAAAAATAAGTATCAATTAACTATAATCTGTCAAAGTCAAATAATTGATTTCAATTAGGCACTTTTGAACATCAAAATTTACAAAATATATAATTGATTCTAGTCGCCCCTTCCCAAAGATAGTTTTATTTATTTAACCATTTATGTGCACACATATATACACTGACAAGACAAAAGGAACAGAAAATTACGTACAAAGGTGATGCTTATTTTTAAAGAAATCTCTTCCAGCATACCTGCAATAGGATAGTTTTTCAATTCAATTCAAAATATTTTATTTCACATAAACCTACATGGGCACTTATGAAACGTATAGACAGAATGTAAAATCAATGATAAAAAATGATAAATTATACAATTAAATTGGCAACCAGTTTGATTTTGTCTAGACTACTAAATTGACCTATGGAGCAGGACCAGCATGTTTCTAAGCATTTTTATCTTGGATATAATCCTCTTTGTAATATGGTTGTTTACAAAGTGTACTTTTAATATAAGTTTTAAATTTTCTTTCTGCTACCTACTTAATTGTAATAGGTTGGTTCATCACAAGGTATTTTGTTGTAACATTTAACACAGTACCCCATAAAAGATGTATCTATGTACAGTACCGACCAAAAGTCCATAAGCAATCTCACAAAGCAATAGACTGACGCTTCGGTTTGACTTACGACCTTCTTCTATAAGTTGTTACAATACTGTAGACACGCACATTACACACACACACTCACTTTGTCTGCAACCAATGACTAGTTCGATAATCATCATTCGTTTTTAGTTTCATTCGTCTTGTTCACATAAATATTAAAGTTTAGCAGGTAGACCACAAAAAACTAAGTAAATTATTTCGATTTCTGTGGGGTAGATGCAGTTTGTTACGAGTATTCAATTAATAGAACTTTGTTGGTTCGTGGATAATACTGGTGACGAGTATTTAGCGCAGTGTTGTGGTTATTATTATCAAAAATCAGGCATAAAATATATTGAAGAGATCAGATCAGAGAATATTATTGCGCTGCGTAAAAGTGAAGTGAATATCTAATGAAACCGGACTAAGTGTGAGTGTTATCATTTATATATTTCATATTTTACTAAACATAAATCTTAATCAAGGGTATTGTTGATTCGCGTCCGGCCCTGGTTCAGGCCATGGTACGGAGCGAGAGGAAATGGCAGGCCGTCACCTCCTTCTGCGAAGCGGTAATGCTCGCGAAGGAGGAGGCGGAACGCGTGAGGGAGAGGCAAATTTCGCGCCCTCACGCCCCTAACCGCCGCAGGAGGAGACGCCCGGGGCGGGAATCGCGAGCCGATTTCCGGCCACCGTAGGCGCGGGCTTGCGGACGGTGAGCAATGGGTAGCTCGCCGTCCGGTAAGGACCAAGCCCGGGTCGACGGCGCGTTGTGTTCCACGCGCGCCTCAAAGAGATGTCAGCAGAATTGACGGGGTCCGTTAGGGCCAATGCCTGCCGGGGGTTCGAAGAAAACCGATGGGGACATCGTGGCCCCCGGCAACAGGGCAACCGAAGGAACACGGGTGGGTTTTAGTCAGTAAGAGTCTGACACGCCCTCCCGCTCCACCCAGAGCGGGAGAAGTTATTGGATAATTTCCCACCCAAAAAAAAAAAAAAAAAAAAGGGTATTGTTGATAGAACAGAGGTATTGTTGAGACAGAAGATGCCTTTAAAGTTTTAAATTCATTGTGAGATTTAATTCGATTAGTGAATAATAAATAATTAGGTATTATGTGTAATAAAAACAATGTTTTTCTTTGTTCTAGAGAAATACTGTGAGGGTTAAGAGATATGAGGAAGGGGCTTATTATCGAGTAGCAGCGACGTCAAATGGTGAATGAAACAAATGGTTTCATACCAACGAGATATTTTGCTGAATTATTAAAAACACGTCATTATGAACCGTTCGCCGTGCACTCTGAAGGCTTGCATCACTGAAGACCAGCTAGAAAACCGTTTTTAACCTTAAAATATTGACCGTACCAACTTAATAAACAACAGATTCGTTATTGCATGAACTTATGGTAACGAATTTTTTAAGCACGTTTCAATAGGGTGTTTGTCGTATTTCTTGCAGATATACCGAAATTGTTTAATATTATTTTAGTAATAGTATTATTTTAGGATTAAAATTTGAGGTTTAGTTTCAATCTTCTTTTCATAAGAAAATGAATACTTAAGCTATAACCTCAATACCAACCAATATTTACTAAAGCCAAATAAAGTTTAAAATAATTAATATGAACAAACTGCCTTTAACCTTAAAATCAGCAATTTTGTCAGTAGATTTTTTTACATTTTAAGTAGTCTAATATTCTTATTTATTGCTTAATTCTTCGACCATGATCAAAGCTTTATATTTATGGTGAAAAAAATCCATTTAAAATTTAAAACATTTCAAAATTTAAATATGTCAAAATAATACAAATTGCTTCTAAGTTTCTAGACATCTATTTCACATATTATTCAGGTGAAGTAATGATAAATAATTGTAGCAGTTTGTTAACTATACTTAAGTAAAATAAATATAACGAATAAATATTATTTATTATAACATATCACGCATTTTTTATTCTAAACCCTTTATTGCAATAACAACATTAATAAATAGGCAGGAATATTTAAAAATATTATTACTGCAAACAAAAATAATAATATTTGCAAAAACAGCGCTGTGATTTACGAGATTAGAACCTTAGCCATCTTGAATCTAAGACCAACGCTTAACGCCTTCTGCTATCTGCACTTATAATTTACTTTCGAATTTTAGCAATGAGATACACTGGCCAAGGTCACGCGTATGATGCGTGCTAACAAAAGTGATGGAAATATAAGTGCGGCGCCCGCGAACCGTGACGATACGACAGTGTGTAGTGCAAAACTGCGTTCTCAGTGGTGTGTGTACGACACTCACACCACAGACGTCTGACTGTTTACACATACAAATGTACCTACGGACTACACCGCGTGTTCACAGCAATACGACTCTTAGCGTGCTTATGCACTTTTGAGCGCTTACTGTACTTTAGATAATCTGAAAAAGGGTTGAACTATTTTATCTTTATTTCTAGTAAGTATTAAAATTATTTCTATCACTTATTTTATTGAAAAGATGTAGATTTTTTCTTACATACATAATATTTTCATAATTGAAAATCTTTTTAAATAGTTCCCTGAGAGATTCGCGACGACATAGATTATAAATGGCTCTGTCAGCGGTTTTTTGTAAAATAAAGATGGATTCAATGTCAGCAGCCCGACCCTGGGCACGCCACAATTGCGGCGATAAGACCCCTCTTTGAGGAGTGGCTTGAGAGGCGTCACGGCGTCCTCACCTTCCGCCTGACGCAGGTCCTCACCGGACACGGGTGCTTCGGGAGGTACCTGTTCAGGATAAGGCGGGAGGAAACACCCGGGTGTCACCATTGTGTGGATCGGCCTGAGGACACGGTGGAGCATACGGTGGAGGTCTGCCCGGCTTGGGCGGAGCAACGCCGTGTCCTCGTGGAGGCGATCGGCGGCGGTGATCTCTCGCGTCCGGCCCTGGTTCAGGCCATGGTACGGAGCGAGAGGAAATGGCAGGCCGTCACCTCCTTCTGCGAAGCGGTAATGCTCGCGAAGGAGGAGGCGGAACGCGTGAGGGAGAGGCAAATTTCGCGCCCTCACGCCCCTAACCGCCGCAGGAGACGCCCGGGGCGGGAATCGCGAGCCGATTTCCGGCCACCGTAGGCGCGGGCTTGCGGACGGTGAGCAATGGGTAGCTCGCCGTCCGGTAAGGACCAAGCCCGGGTCGACGGCGCGTTGTGTTCCACGCGCGCCTCAAAGAGATGTCAGCAGAATTGACAAGGTCCGTTAGGGCCAATGCCTGCCGGGGGTTCGAAGAAAACCGATGGGGACATCGTGGCCCCCGGCAACAGGGCAACCGAAGGAACACGGGTGGGTTTTAGTCAGTAAGAGTCTGACACGCCCTCCCGCTCCACCCAGAGCGGGAGAAGTTATTTGATAATTTCCCACACAAAAAAAAAAAAAAAAAAAAAAAAAAAAAGCAGCCCGACCCCACAGTAAAATGGCATACGACATAATGCTGTGGAAGTAGCTAAAATAGACCAAACGCGCGCGCGCGCGCAAATGTCGTATTAAGTATCAATTAACCATCGTCTAATTAATTCAAGTATCAATTAAACATCATGACACATTCATGTATAGGTTAACAAGAGTCTAACACATTAAAATAAATGTGTAATTAAACATCAACTCACTGCTGATGCATATCTATATTCAATCATTAAATGCCATCGAACATAATAAAATAACCTTATTTGCGCATTCCAGCATGACCAAAGGCCTGAAGTACTGGAGTACTAACACGTTTCTAACTCAGTATCGTTTTTTTAATCACTAAAGCTTGGACTAGTATTTCAGTAGTAATAACAATATTCAGAAGTACTGTAACACTTAATACCTAATCATTGTTTGAAGCACTTCAGTAGATAAGTACTTAAAAATCGTTTCATACACTCAAAAATGTATTATAAATACATAATTTAAATTAATTATGCATTGAACTACTTACTAAAAATCATTTAATGCACTTAACTACTAAAATAATTGAAATCACACAACTACTTACTGAAAACAATTTAGTGCACTCAACTACTAACATAAACATATTTAGTTGGTACACTAAACTACTAACAAAAATATATTTAGTACACTAAACTACTAACTGAAATATATTTAATGCACTAAACTACTTACTAAAATATATTTAGTGTACTAAACTACTAACTAAAATATATTTAGTGCCCTAAACTACTAACTAAATTCTATTTAATGCACTAAACTACTAACTAAAATATATTTAATGCACTAAACTACTTACTAAAACATTTAGTACACTAAACTACTAACTAAAATATATTTAGTGCAACTACTTACTAAAACATTTTTAGTGCACTAAACTACTTTCTTTTCTTTATTTAGGAGCTTTGTCACAATACTAAACTACTTACTAAAATCATTTGGTACACTCAAGTACATGTACTATAATTTTCATTTAAATAGGTAGACTTAGTAGAATTTAAAATAATGTGTTCAAAATTTAAATTCATCAACACTCGTCTCATAAAAGCAATATTTTGGCATGAAAATGTAACACTAAATAGTCAGAGGTCAAGTTACCAACATCTATCGCCAAACTGATGGTCAAGGAACATGGACACTATGGGAATAAGTATAGGGTAGATTTTTGAGACAACAGATTTCAGGTAAATGGTACAGTCAACTAGAAAAACGCAATTTAAAACAATTTATTTTTATGATGCCAATCACTACAGTTTCACTTTCATATAAGGATTAAAAGATTTCTAGACCAACAAGGTTTAGGCCCGTATTACAGAACGTCACTCAATACTCAAGCATTACTTAAAACTAGTTTCAACCAATCAAATGGCTTGAATCTAGTTTTAAGTAATGCTTGAGTATTGAGTGACGTTCTGTAATACGGGCCTTAGAGTATTAGAAAAGTTACAAATTGCAAAAAAACTTTCCCAATGCTTACTGCTCATCTTAAAAATCCACCCTGTATGTTATGCTGTTTATAATTTGCAAGCTGTCCACAGTCATCAATTAAAAACTATACTGGGCCCATGGCCAATTTGTTTAAATGAAGCGAATACTCTAAAAGTCAGAGACAACTTTGGAAGTAAGTGGAAAATGATAAGTGTGGTTAATAGCATCACTTACTCTACATATCGCTTGCCCGCAAGAATACTGTATTAACTCTAAAAACGTACTTTTTAAGTGGTAAAAAGTGTAAATAATTTAATAAATACTGGTAAATAGAGTAATGTCTTTAGGGATAATTATAGAGTATATACTAATACATATTAATAATTTAAAAAAATCTGTTTATCTTATGGATATACCACAATATTTTTAGGTAAAAACTTTAATCACTTCTCCTTAAAAAGTACGTTTTTAGAGTTAATACAGTATTCTTGCGGGCAAGCGATATCTCAAAGACAAAGCACACTAAACATTTAAAAGAAAAACATCTTCATGACATTAAAAAAAACACAAAACCTTAAAAACTAACCTGATTCATTGTTCGTAGGCGGTGAGGAAATAACAGGCTCATGCTTAGTAGCCATCATCTACGATACCTGTGAACAAGTTATAATATCATCCTTATGCATCCCCTTCGGACAATAATAATTTTGTATTTTGTGCATAGACAGAAATAGCTTTGTCTATCTACGATTTTGTGCTTAGTACTTTTCATCATCTATGGTGACATAGGTATTCTCTTATTTGTTTGGGTATTCATTTGCACAAGATAAGTCATCATACAGCCTCTTGGAAACTTTTCGTTATTTTGTATGCTGTTGTTACTTGTGTTGGAACCGAATTTTGGATTGTTATTGATTGGTGGTGGATATAAATAATGTTATGAACTCATTCACAGATAGTTTTTGTTAGTAAGTAAACACAGCAATATCAATCACAGACACTAGTTTCAAAACATTACAATTTCTAAACAATTAAACTGATAAGCTTTGTGAAGTGAGTTGTTTTGTTTGTAGTTGAGGTTGATTTTGATAAGTTGCTTAGGTACCAAATTTAAAAGAATTAAAGTAGGTATTCAGAAATAAATACCTACAATAAAAGTTAATAGTATATTATTATTTGAACATTCTGAAGTTCAAATTAATCTCTCTCAACTTCATACACATTGATGAATATTATTAGTAGAAACACAACTCAAAACATTGCACATTATGTGGACAGACATTCATGCCGCAAAACTATAGAAGTAAATCTTATTATACTCACGATCATAATCTAGTTTTTGATGAAATCGTAGCCGATTCTTACACGTAGTAAGTACATCGGTTTATTTTGGTTCAGAACCACACAATCAACACTTAATCCGGCACAATCGTGTCAGTACGTTACTTTACAATCCAATTTTAACACTCAAGAGTTTTCTTCACGCCACAACGAAAACAACAACATATTCGACCGCTTTCCCGGTTTTCACTGTTATATGATAACCTTGAGAAAACTATCACAAATTCACAAACACTGGGAAAATACAAATAATTTATTTTCCACGAACTTCTGTCACTCACTTCGCTTCTGCAGGAAAATACAAAATGGCCGTCCAAATAAACGAGCGCTGTCAAAAAAGTCAATCAAATGTACCGATAACCCGGCTTATCCACTGCACGCAATCAGCGTTTGTCTCTGACATCTTGCGTCAAACAGGTTAAGTTTACAATTACTGTAAACCAATTATGTAAATTATACTATTATTATGTTCAGGTTAAATTAGCTGAGCAAAGTGGCTGACCTACGTCTTTCGATCTAAAATTCGAAACGCACTCTCAGTTTGCCGAGGCAGACCGAAACTCTGTTCCTTTCACTCACAGGCAGACGCGGAGAGACGCGGTTGCCAATGCCAGTATGGCGGACTGCCAGTATTGGTCGGCTGGCAAATTCCTAGCGGTTGTCGGCAGTAGCGTGTCCTATCTCTGTCTAACCAGCTAGGTGGGGACCACAGTCGATATATCTGTCTCTGTTGCTCAGTTCGTAAGCGACGACATTCAACATAGGTATAAATAACTCTCCGGGCAACATAGTGGTATATTATCGGAATGGTTCGCCCCCATTTTGTCCGTAAAGACCTCGCTCGCTCGCTCGGCTCGTGCTCATGGCTCGAGTGGCAAACAACGCTGAACGCTACGTCGAAAGTAATAATAATACTGGTTGCGGATTGAACCGAAACGTTGAGTCACGGAATGTATAAATTGAACCAAGTGAGCTAAGCCGAAGCATAATTGTTCGCTTTGCTCCGCTATGCTCCGCGATTACATTGATTGATCGAACAGCCGAAATGTAAATCAAAATGAATTATGATTTCTTGCTTCTTCAATGCTAATTGCACAGTCTGTGCTAATTGGCTTTATCATGCCTAACCATAGGTTTTTTTAAATTAATTTCCTATAAGTAACTTACCGGGAATTTATCATGGTTATTATTATGGTAAGTAGGTACAGTGTTTCCTAAATATCAGTTAAGTACCTACCTACCTAGGTAAAACACACTTAGGCGTTAAGGCGCACTTTTAGGCACCCTGACCCTATGATATATGATGACTTATAATATTATGCATTTTTTATATTTTGCATTATTTTGAATAGGTACTTAATAAATAACTTCATAACCTTGATAAATACAAGTTAAATATTCAATGTTATTTTCAAATATTGCCTGGAAAATAATGTAATTTTTCGATACTCGTACAATACGAGAAAAGAAAAAAAAGGTCTTCGTTTTGTTTTGTTTCGTAGTTTGTCGTCGGGCGGGCCTCCCACCACAGCATGCATCGGTCGGCCACGACGGCACTGTAGTCTGGTTCAAACCGGTTCACGAGCAGTCAAGCCACAAGCGAATATTCTATTTCTATCTCTCTCTAGCAAGCAGGCAATAACGATTTTAGTATTATTATTGAGATGTTTTATGCCATACCTACCGACGCAATGAAATCGAATGTAGGTAGGTAATAAAAAAAATCTAGGAAAGCAGTCAATCTAGGTATTTCCTGGCAGCTCATATTTTATAATTAGATTGTAATTCTAGCTACGTAGTAGGTACCTACTATGGTCTTTATCATGTGGCTTATCCTTAATGGGTTTATCAGTGTATTTTGCTATGTAGCCTGACCTTGACGTGTTGCTAACGCTGACGTGGCCTTTAGGAATGTAAATTAAGTACGACAACTCGTAATGATTTACGAGTTGGCGTTTTAGGGTTAGGTAGCCCGAAACGCATGCGTTCTTGGAAAGTACGGGGTTACGTTTCGGGTTTGTTTCGTACGGTTTGCATTTATCTCGTAGTTTATTGTGTTGTAACTTGTGATACTTACTTACCTACATGTCCCCGTAGGTTACCTACCTTCCTATGTTTAACCGAAGTCTTTATCTTTTGTTGGGTAGAGTACTCTGTCCGTAGGTAATAGAGGTAAGTAGTTAAATTAAATGCTAATCAAAAATTGTAGGTACAATCGACCGCACGCCGGTGGTACTTTGAACTTAATCTAACCTATACTCCATTTGAAATAAGATTAAACATTTAAACAAACCTTTTTTACAGTCCATTCAAGCGATTCTGACTTCTATTTCGTAGGCATAAGGATGGCATTAAAAGCAAAAAGTGGTTACAATACCAACTGTTTACTGCAGCTGCCATTTGTCATGCCACCAACGCAATAGAAGTCAAAATTGTTTGAACAGACTGTAAAAAGGTTTAGTTAAATGTCAAATCTTATTTCAAATGGAGTATAGTGTGTACGGAGTTTTAATAAGCCGACACCAGACAGTAACAATATTTGAACACTTATTTGAACTCTTTGTTTGAACACTTGTGAGGCACGGTTATTTGGGTCAAATTCAATTCAAAATATTTTATTTCACATAAACTTATATGGGCACTTATGAAACGTCAGAAGCTAGGTGCACGGTTGCAAATGTTGCAATTGGTCGTTTCCTATGGAGATATTTTCTTTTACAATATTTTCAAATAACAGTGTTAATAGGTATGGGAGGACAGTGTAGGTCTTTCAACAAGTACCAGGTACTTACTTAACAAAATAGAAAATGGTCATCTACAGTCCACTAAGTCTACAGCGTTCTCACATTCACAAAATAGAAAGGAATCTAATCAAAAGATAAATAAATGAATAAAAATAAAAACCCATTTTAATTAAACGCAATTACATGATTGCTATTACAACTGTAACAAATCGGAATAATTATCTTGCTAATAAATAGTTGAAATTAAATCGTAGGGATATAATTTCAAATAATAGGATGATTATGTCAAGGACGAATGTAAAAAAGAACATGGTAATTAGCGCAGTTAATAGACTCTTACATAATTATGCCGTTAATAAGGTACCAGGGAAGCCACACGTGCAGAAAGAATTGCCAAACTTCCTTGTCTTCAACCATTTTGAAAGAACAGCCAGACTATCGTTGACATGTAAGACATATCAACGATACATTCGATCTGTATCTTTCCTGTCTATTAAAAAAATAAGAGAAGTATCGTCAGCAAATAGAATTATATCCGATAAGTTAGCCATCATGTAAAGAAGATCATTTATATAAACTAGAAATAAGAAAGGGCCGAGAATTAAACCTTGAGGCACGCCCATTTTAACTAGAGATCCCGAAGACGTCGCCCCATTAATGTTTACTTTTTATTGCCTGTTTGATAGATAGGAAAGAACAAGATCAGCAGCTTGTCTTTGAATTCCGTAGTGGTGTAATTTACAGATCAGTGTATAGTGGTCAACGCAGTGAAACGCTTTTGAGAAGTCACAGAAAATGGCAATTGCTTCCTGGGACTTCTCCCAAGATTCCAAAATGTGACTGATGACTGATGAGTTTTGTTCCTGCGTCAGTCGTCGACCTACCTTTCGTGAAACCAAACTGGTGACTATGTAAAATCCTATTTGAATTAAATGTGACAACATCTGGTCTAGCATGATTTTTTCATATATTTTACTCAATGCTGGTAGCACAGATATTGGTCTATAATTAGAGGGATCACTCTTACTACCCGATTTTAAAATTGGTACTACTTTACTTTGTTTAATTAAATCATGAAACGTACCGCTATCAAAACATTGATTAAATATGCCTGTTAGGACAGGGGAAATTGTGTCAATGATATCTTCAAGAACCTTAACGGAAATCCCCCATAAGTCTTCAGTGTTTTTTATGTTAAGACTTTTGAACGCTTTTTTAATTGTGACAAAAATGGGCTTAAATTCAAAACTTGGAATGTCCTTACTGAAGTGTTCTTTTAGAAGAGATTCAGCTAGCATAAATGATGAGGGGAGAGATTCCGTAACCTCTATAGGGATGTTGATAAAGAAATTGTCTAGTGTCTCAGCAACTTTTAACTTATCTGAAATGGTTTCATTATCAATTTTTAAAGATAATTCATTCTGATCTCGCTGTTTTATGTTGGAAACAACTTTGTTAATTACCTGCCACACAATTTTTATTTTATTGTTAGAAATATTAACTTTGTTACTTATACATTTAGATTTAGCTTGGGCGCAGACTCTTTTAAATATCTTAGAATAGTTTCTTACATAATTATAAATTGCTTGATCAGAAGTTAATGATTTTTCGTTATATAAATTACATAAAATATTTCTGCTTTTTCTAATGCCAGGAGTGGCCCGTTCAATAAATTTTGGTTTGGTATTGATTGTTACTTTTTTACAGGACATGCTTTATTGAATTCTTGGCATACTGTATAAAATTATGTACCGTAGTTAATGTTGGGGTCTTGTGAATGAAAACTAGTTGGTGAAAGGTGGCTAAGAAGATTTTCATTAAACATTTTAAATTGATTTTTAGTAAGAGGTCTTAACTGAATAGTTAAAACTATTCAGTTAAGACCTCTTACTAAAAATCAATTCAACTTATTTCCTTTGAATCAGACAAAAAGTTACGTTTAGATAAATCTAAACGTAACTTTTTGTCTGATTCAAAGGAAATAAGTTGACCAGTATGATCAGACCTGACCTATTTTACAATTAGTAAATACATTGTCTATGCATGTAGCTGAGGTTGCTGTTATTCTAGTTGCTACATTAAATATAAAATTTTAAATTGAAACCTTTAAACAATGAGATATAATAAGCTTACATTTTTACGGTGAATTTACTAATAGATCAATATTTAGGTCACCACTAACAAAAACTATTTTATCATCTCTAAAAGTTTAGTTAGTATTTCTTCCATTATGATTAAAAAACAACCGACTTCAAAAAAAAAACACTACAAATTTTTCACTTTGTATTTTTTTTTTTTTTTGGAAGTCGGTTGTCTTGGGTTTTGTGTTTTCGTTTTTTGCCACCGACTTCCGAAATTAAAGTTATTTTTCACTTTGTAGTGTTTTTTTTTGGAAGTCGGTTGTTTTTTTTAGTAAAAAGTTTTTATTTTTCACTTTTTAGTTGTGGTACCTACCCCACACACATTCAAATACCACTACCTGCTACCAGTGACAGGAACTTATCATATCATCTACATACTAAGTGGGAAAAAAATACGTATTTTGTAGCTAACTCAAAAACTACCCAAGCAAAGTTAATACAATTTATATGGGACCAATTTGGGAGCATACCCTTTCAAACAAAAAAAGAACTTTCAAAATCGGTCCACAAATGACGGAGAAATCGGTGGACATACATAAAAAAAAAAAAAAAAAAACATACGCGTCGAACATATAACCTCCTCCTTTTTGGAAGTCGGTTAAAAATGATGACAAGTTTGAGGCTGGTGGTCTATTAACACATAAGAAAGTATGGCCTTCAACCTCTGCATATGCTACGTCACACAAGCGGTCAACAGAGCAAGCAGTGATATCCTTCCTTTCCTTATATCTGAGAAGCTTTAACATAATATCTAGGTACCACCCCCAATGAAGACTGGTTGTACGCACTGGCAACTGAAAAATGATTTACATTAAACCACTATATGGTTTTAACCATTACCCTAATTGCGTAATACAACACTATCACAATCTGTTTAGATTTGAAACAGATTGCTAATCCATTGCTTCATAAATTGGAAAAAAAATCTGCTCAACAACGTAAATAACGCAATGAATGTTGTTGAACTGTCAAAATTAAATTAGGCAAAATTGTTAACGAAAATAAGTTACGAAATTAGGGTACAGGTTTCACAAAAACATAAGATATCCATATGATATTTGTCTATTCATTTCTAGTATTTCCACTATCTAGGATTTTGCCAGAGAAGCGATTTATATTTTGGTGAGAAAGTAAAAATATTCTTATTTTGCTTCTCTTTTGTCGATTCTAAAAGTTTAAAGAATTTATTGCAGTACTAGAAGTACTAGATAATACTGTTTCGTCACTTAAACTAATCTCAGTTAAAACATTTTAATAACTGCGTGAATCACATATTTATGCGGGTGCCAAACACAGACACATATTTAACAAAGACTTTGATAGACTTCTTACACATTTGAACACATGTTTAATTTACCTACCAGACATGCTTTGCAACACGTTCGCTGCACAGTTCTCAAATAGACAACAAACAGGATGGACGACGAATTTGTGGGCGCGGTAGGTATAACCTTTATTAAATGTAGGTATATAATTATTTCTTACATGTGCAAAAAAATAAACAAAATATTCCGAGAATAAGGCGCAAGTGGATGTCTGAAATGTATCGTAATCGTAATATAGCAAGGTAGGAGTTTATTTAATGAATTAAATTATCTACGTTTTTAATTGATAAATTTATAGAGCAATGGGGTTGAAACACTAGGGCCATGGGGTCCAAATCATCGATTATTCCGGGACATCGCCAAGCGGTTGGTCAACTCTTCACGTGACCAAAGGGTGACCAAAGGTTGGCCAATTTTTAGGCCAAAGTGGCAATGCTGCCAGCCTTTTGGGCACCTTTCCCACTGACAGCGATGCGGATGAATTTTTTGATGCCCAATGATTTGTTCCTATATTTTATTTTTTCCTCTGTATATAGTTAGTTATATTTACTTGGACTCTAATATTAAGGTATTAATGTTTAAACAATAATAAATTTAGTAATGTACTAAAAATGTATTAGTTATCCTGATTACATAAAAAAAAATATGATGATTACTTTTCCAAATGCATGGTTCTACTTCACTTTCAAGCAACTCAATAAATTCCAGGATACTTTCGTTGCTCCAGTCCATCTTGCGACTGAACAAAGTGACCGTTCCGCTCAGTGATTTACAAACAATGCAACTGTACTTTGTGCAAGTGCAGCAGGCTACGCACACATTCGAACTTTGAACGCCTTGATGTGCGCTCGAAAGATACCAAATGGCAAAGTTGAAATATGTGATCAAACTTTGAACAAGTACCCAAATACCCATGCCTCACAAGCGTCCAAATATTGTTGCTGTGTCTGGCGCATAACACACATAAAATGACAATTGATCGCAATAGGTTTCATTTTGACAGTTCACCCACGTTCATTGCGTTATTTACGTTTTTGGGCAGACGGATTTTTCAAACCTATAAAGCAATGGATTAGCAATATCCTTCAAAACTGTCAGATTGTGATTGAAAGTGTGTTGCGCAATTAGAGTGCAGTTTATACCTACAAGTTTTGTTACCACTGACGTACGACCTACTGTACCTACATACGAATAGAAGAAACAGAAAAAAGGAGAATATAAATATCACACACATACCAACCCGTGGCTGATATTCAGTCTGCAAGTAGATATGACGAAAATGGGAGATGGGGATGGGGTGAGTTTTGTTGGGAGTTTTGGACTCGGGAGCCCTCAGCCCACCGAAACAAAACAATCTACCCTTCTCGCCCTTTTTCGGTGAAAAGCCCCAAGGACAAAGTCGCTAGTCCCTTCCCTACGTACTACATAAATATCAGCCAAAAAGGGTCGGAAACTAATGAGTAGGTACGCCGTTTCGGGTTTCACATGGAGTCCGAATTGTCGTACTCAAAATTTAAGTTAATACGTAGCTAAAGTGGTGCTTAATTGATTTTTTGTCAATATTTTACATGAGTTTTGCTATAACTTTCTATTTATCGTTTTCCCAGGTAGGTAAGTAATTTAAAAATAGGTAAGTACATAAATATTTATAGTTAAGTACCATTTTAGCTAAACTGCTGATTATAACTTTAGTATTTTGTCAAACTAACTAAAATTACCAGTAGATACAGTCGACCACACGTCAGTGATAACACTTTGACCTTGAGCTGACCTAGCGCAGTACGAACTTTCAATTTCTTAACACTGACGTGGAACTTACTATACCTAGGTTTATTAATTAAACTGACACTGTTAAGTACCTACAGATAAATTGGGAGATAATCATACCAACGTCGTAAATAAGGAAAATGAACTAACCTACATAATTTAATAAGTGAACTTGCCTGCAATTTACTTACCTCCTAAACTTTATGTAGGTATTTCGAACCGGAATTAGATAGGACACGTCCTATAAATTCGTGTCGGAATTTTGTCCAAAAATTCTGGACTTCAATTTGTACAGACGCCAGCACATCAAGCTACTACAATCTGTCAAATTTATTTAATAGATTTTTAACTTTATCGCTTTAGGATAAGGTTCAAAGTTGATTAGGAAAATTTGACAGTTTCGGGTAGCTTGATGTGCTGGCGTCTGTACCTACATTGATAACTACCTACATTAGTACATACCTACCATACCAATTAGTTTGAAGTCAAAAGCTGATAATTAAACTTACTTTTTTATCTGTAGTTCCGAGCCCAAACTACACCCGAGTTTTTGTGTGTGTTTGTGTTGTATATGATTTTATGTGTGTGCGTGAGACTGTGCTGCTGTGTGAGCACCCACGCGAGCGCGACCCACAGGGGGATACCTTGCTTGGGTGCCCAATATGGGTTTGAGCCTTTGAGCGTATTATTATTATTAGCAGTGTAACGAATAGGGTGACGCGTTCACTAGTTATGAGATTTTGATTTTCACTAGTTAACAAATTTAAAATGCAATATTGGTTTATTATACTTACTTACATAAAATGTGGTACGATAAAACGCGGATATAATACCTCGAGATAAATTATATGACAGACTATAATGCCACAAGACAAGACTGAATACCAGTACCCTAATTGTGTAATACAACACAATCACAATTTGTTTCGATTTGAAACAGATTGCTAATCCATTGCTTCATATGTTGGAAAAAAAAATCTGCTCACCAACGTAAATAATGCAATTGATGTTGTTGAACTGTCAAAATGAAACAAATTAGGCATAATTGTTTACGAAAATAAGTTATGCAATTAGGGTACAGTTCTATACAAGAAAAAGACAAAAAAAACAGTAAAAAATTGGTTTTAAGTACCTACCTACCTCAATTCAGGTGTACCTACCTAAATGTGTATTTCTTATTTTCAGCTAATTGTGTTGTCATAGCCGCGTTGTCTTTTTATTACCTACTGAATTCATTTTTTTTTTAGAATATTTACCCACCTACTTAGGTAAAACACACTTACGCGTTTAGGCGCACTTTTAGGCACCCTATAACTATGACATAATGACATATTAAGTAATAAAATGCAATAACAATCATTTGCATTATTTTTAACACACACACATAACATCACGCCTTGTTTCCCCGAAGGGTTGGGCAGAGGTGTGCCTGTAACAAGTACCATCGAAGAAACGCATACCTAAGCAGTTTGAAAACAAAATCCCGTGCACACGATCCTTTTTTTTCGTTGGTAAGCGTTACTTATCGGCCGACCGCTGCAAGCAGAAATAGTCCTTACGGTGTATAGTTATGCGTTTCTTCGATGGTACACCCACATTTCGCCAGTTTTGTTAAAGTCCCATGTAATAGGGGGCGAGCCTATTGCCATCAACCGGGCACAAATCCAGACTCCGAGCTGCTACTAAGAAATTCCAGATAGAAAAATCCAATAACACTGCCCGACCCGGGAATCGAACCCAGGACCTCATGCTCAGCAGTAGCGCTTGCGACCACTAGACCAACGAGGCATTATTTTTAATAATGCAAATTATTGTTATTGCATATTTTTATAGCCTGTTTAATATTTACTGGAAAAAGAAATAGTTACCTAACAATTTCTTGTGTATTGGACACAATATTAATCAAATGGTTATTAGTAAAAATAATACCAAGTGGTTATTAATTAAACCCATTTTAAAGTGGTTATTAATGAAATCCATTTTGTTGTGGTTATTATTGAAACACATGTTGCAGTGGTGGATAATAGAACTCATTTTATGATGGTGATTAACATTACAATTGTCACATTATGGGTACTTAGGTACCTATTTATTTAGTTTGTCGTCTGCCTATAGTTCATTCCATAAATCAAAAATATTTTGCCTATTTAAGTATTAAGTTAAGTATTATCTTTTCAGTACCAAACACATGAGTAAGTGGTAATCCTTACGTATTATAAAACAAAGTCTCACACTGCGTCTGTCTGTCTGTCTGAACGCTATAAACTCAAAAACTACCGAACGGATTTTCAAATGGTTTTCTCCAATGGATGGAGTGATTCATGCGGAAGGTTTTAGTGTATAGTAAAATTCATTAAGGTTTTGTGTAAATTGGCTGAAATTTTACGATTATTGTTGAAGATGTCGGAAAAAATCATGCCGACTGGGAACTTTATTGGCGTGCGCCGCGGAAATCGTAAAAGATACATAAAATTTATGTTCTACAGTATTGTTCATCTTAAAAATGTCAACAAAAAAGTCCGCGATGGCATATGTCTATCTTCTAAGGATGACCCACAATAACCATTTTAATCTTTCAGAATATGATAAAAATTTAATTGTTATTTCTGAAGCAATTTTGACCGGTATTATATTAATCCTTATGTACTATGTTACTGTAACTATGTTACTTAAATCGAGCATTTAATTTAGATTAAAATATGCTTTGACATCATTTAATTTAAATGAATGATTTTTAAAGATATCACAGATTCAAAACTACGCGTAACAAAATAATTATGGTTGACGGCAACGCGGGTGCAGCGGTAGGAGTTAGGACCTTTTCCTCGACTATTAGGTATGTAATCCCGGTATCGGTAGAACGTTCCCGTGGGAGAAGCCGCGGGCAAAAGCTAGTATCAAACATAAAATAAAATAATATTTTCATGTATAATTAAATATATATAGCTAGACTAACTTTAAAATGGGCCTGTACTTCTGGTTACCCTACTTTACCAGAACCTCATAGATTTTTTTAATATAGTCTAATTTCAACAAAAAAAAAGAAATTATGAAACACACTTCCAAACAAAGTTCCAGAGTACCTATAGATTTTCTATACCTACCAGAGAGTCCCTGATCCCTGGGGGTGCTAGAGTTTGTGCGGGAATCTTTAACACAGGACTGGGGCGGGCGGTGGGCCATCCCCTCCCATTGCCCACCACACCACACCTCCACCCTGTCTGCGTTATACTGTTCTATAGAAAATACTTATGTTAGGAGCTTCGTCATGGAGTTTTGAAAGCATTTTTATTTCAATGGTTCTCTTCTATTACCAGCAATTTTATGATTTTTATGTTAAGGTGCTGTTAATATGTCCAACTGCACATAGTAGAACTTTTTAAGTCTATTGACAACTATAATTGAATAACCTAACATCTCGTAGTTCCATTATGTGTAAAATACTATTGCGTATCCAATATTTATCTTTAGTTTTATAGTAAAGAACTTCGCAGTTACTTTACTGTACATAAGTGTTTTTCTTCTTCTTCCTTCTTGTCTCTGGGTGCAGAATTTTCATAATGAGATAAGACAACAAACTTAAGTAGCAGGCAAATTATTTAGATAAAATCCTTATCTTACTTGGTCACCAAAGATAAAAAGTTATCATACTTACAAAGTTACAACGTAGTCTGCGAGTCTGTGTTCTGTGTGTTCACTATCTTTTCGACCTTCATAACGTGCAATTTTTTCTTGCAAATGTATATACCTAATTTAATTGATTCAGCTTGGCAACAATAAAAAAACCTGTGGCCGAAACAATGACTGATATGATATTATTAACACTAATATTATATAGAGAAAAGATTTTTGTTTGCAATGCTAATGAATAAACTAAAAAATTACAGGACCGAATTTTTTAATTCTTTCCCCAGTGGAATGCTATTTTATTAGTCACTGAGTAACATAGGCTATCCTACTTATATATTTAATATAAATTCGAAAGTTTGTGAGGATGGATGGATGTTTGTTACTCGTTCACGCAAAAACTTCTGAACGGATCTGGATGAAGTTTGGCACACAGATAGATTATAGCTTGGATTAACACATAGAATACTTTTTATCCCGATATTTCCACGGCATCGAGACTTATGTCTCTTATATTCATCTCGATCTCGAACTTCTGTATATTACATCGCTAGCTGAAGCTAGTTATATGTAGGTATGCTATGATTTTGTAAGTGCATAGAGCACGGGGTCGCCTCGGCGGTCGCTCCTAGAGGCGACATTTAACACTTTCCATACAAACAGCGTGTCACCGTTAACTGACAGTTTTGAAGGCGGTCCGTGACAGAAGTTGGGCGCTCAACGCACTTTCGACACCACAAATTTCATTAGTAGGTGTAGGTACTTACTGCCGATGCCGTATCTAGACTAGACCCTGCTGGCGCGACGATTCCGTGCTCTGTGGGTGAGTGTCAAAGCTCCTGCAGACAAGCGCGACGCGACGACGCAACGACGTCACACCGGTGGAACAATTTCCATGTAGTATTTTTGAATTTCAGTTTGCGTCGCGCCTGTTGGCCTTTGAAAGCTCCCCTTCAAAGGCCAACCTATAAGACAATATAAGTTGCAGACTCCCAGGCAGAGAGAGTATTGATTTTTAAGCTGTCCGCTGCGTTAATCGTGTGCACGCAGTGGGGCGCGCGTGGGCACCCGCCCAAGGCGTCAGACATGAAGGGGCGCCCAACGCGAACTACCGGCCTTTTATTTCTCTATCTTTTTTGTTATTTAACTCTTTTTTACCCGATTGCGGGACGGCAAAGACAGGGTTATGTTTTTCTCTAACTTTCCTGTACAAGTCGACAAAGTTTAGGTACTATTTTATATGAATAGGCCAAAGAAAAGAGGCAGCAGGGTGCTAAAAAAAATTGAGCTCGCTCTTGCACCATGTGTTCTCTGAAGTCTGAATTCTCTAACTTTTCTGCATAAAAGAAATCCTAAGTTTTCCGTGGCGGGGTGCTGAAATTTTTGAGCTCGCTTCGCTCGCTTTAGCATCCTGCATTTTCCTATTCCTCAAACTAGAACAAAAGCTAAAATTTTCGTCCCTCTACTCTCCAAGAGTAGTGAGGGGCGCCACCGAAATCTTGCCCGGGGCACCGCGGTTACTGCTAAAACCGGCACTGGGTGCACGGAGCGGGCGCCCGCGTGGCGTGCTGTTTTCTTATCATCTTTAGAGCAGCGCTGCGTGTGGCGGGTCTCCCGTCGCACGCGACGCGATAGAAAACGGCACGCCAATAAATTGGGCGCCTGCTCCATGCACCCGCTTAACGCAGCGGACGGCCTTACCCTTTGTACTATTCTCGAACCCCACTCCTAGCACAAACAAAGCTTAGTAAGCAGTTATCGGGTATACCAGTAATCCTCAAGTATCCACCAACCCGCATTGTACCACAGTAAAAAACAGATCGTCACATCAGGATCTTGACAAGCTCAAACTTAGGCCACGCGTACTTTGGACACGAATTTGTATCGTTACGTAAACGTATAATCGTGGTCGTACGAATTAAGTGCGCACACTGAATACGTTTTTCTCCGTCAAATAGGTAATTTTCTGGTGATATCGTATTAATTGTGAAGTCCAAAGAGGAGCGCGATGAATAATCTGTATCTTCAAGATAATAATTCTCTTGTAACTCAGAGACTGCGGTGGCTCTTCGCTGTCGTAGAACCGAAATAAATATAAGTATATTTAAAAACATTACACTCCTTTTTGGGTAGTCGTGTAAAAAGACATGAATTCGATGAAATATCACGAAGTGATAACTTAAATCACTCTAATCCCACAAGCATTAGGTACATTTTTCTATTTTTAATTTTCAGCGCTCGAAAGTGTCGTAAAATCCCGACAAGTTCGGATCGTTTCCGGACGTCGGAACTAATCGTGCGACTAACTCGCACGCACTCAGTCTGCGTGCTCCCTTAGTACTTGGAAGATCGGGATCATTTGTGCGTGTTCGTATGAGTTCGCACGAGTCAAATTCGTACAAACGCACGCCTTAAACTACAACGTCCTTCTGTAGATTGAATAGGAGTAAAATCTGCATTCTGAAGAGGAGAAGCGAGGGTGGGAGACATGCGCCGATAGTACCCCCGGCCCCAGGGTACAACAGCCAAGGGTGGATTCAGGGTGGGAGTCAAATAGGGGAGAGTGGCGTTCCCCCAACACCCCAGACTCGGCGTTAATAATAATAATCCCCAGTTGGTGAGTTTTATTTGATAAATCCCTCGAATGAAATTATACGTAGCGCTATTATTTTCATCAAGCATTCTCGTGATTTATATAAAATTAGAAATGAATCGAATTATGAATTTAATAAAGATTAACTTTATCTTTTTTTTTTTTTTTATTTGACCCGTTATTATGACGGAATCTAAACGGTTCTTAAGTGGTGAATGTGGTGATACAGTAGAAATCTAAGTACTACCGTTTTAAGTTGGTGATTATCGTAGGATTACTCTTTTGTTCACCGTTTTAATATGGTGATTTAATAATTTTATGAGGATTTGGTCTTTAGTACAATTGAAGTACCTACCTACCGGTTTAAACATTAAAGTAACATTAAATAACGATAGGTACAATAGTTATATCCTTACTTTTTGATAATGTAACACTCGACCAAGACCCTCTTTTGTGACGTCAGGTAGCCGGCCCGCGGCGTTGAGTCATCGAACTCATCGATGAGTCATGCGCGGCCCCGGGGCGGTCAATTCTATGATTGTTGCGATTGGTCTTTGACAGGTCGCCGCTGGCAGCGTTGGGAGATGAGATTGCAGTAACTAAATTCGAGAGTAGAGACGCCGAAAGCACAGTTTATATTATAAGTAACTGTATTATATCGTCATAGAAAACGGCCGAAATGACGCGCTTCGAAATCTCAGTGTATATCAGTACACAATAGTATCGAGTGCGCGGCAGTTACGCACGCATGCGGAAGGTTTATCTACCGAACGGCCGTAAATAATTATTTCAAGGTCACTGCCGAGATATAATAATAATATTTATCCTGTGCCGAAAGTGTGTTGAGCGCACAGTCACAACTTATGTCACGGACCGTCTTCAGAACCGTCAGTTTCTTTATGTCATTTGTGTCGTAGTGTACAATCTAGAGTGCTACAATCATAGATGTACTATTTAAAATTTTGGCGCTTTAATAACATTGACAGGTAGGCGTTGTTGGTTAATAAATGTGTGAAATTGTCACAGAAATTGTAGGTACCTGCTACAAAAAAAGATGGCGGCGTTAGTTCCGATTTAGGTCACGCGCCAAAAGTACCTTGTAGCGTTGTAAACGGTGACTATGGAATCAGTAGGTATGTACTATCGCAGAAACGCATTTCTATACACCGTAAGGACCATTTCTGCTTGCAGCGCTCCGCCGCTATAGAAAGCGGCCGTTAAACAGATGTGGTCATCGTGTTCACGGGATTTTGTTTTCAAACTGCTTAGATATGCGTTTCTTCGATAGTACTATATCGGTGGCAGTGGCACACTAGATTTGTACGGAAAGAGTTGACAATGCTGTCTCTAGTAGCGTCCACCGAGAAACCGCTCTGTAGTTTTTATCACCAATATGAAATGGTTATTACCTACCTATTAAATAACAGATATGAACTGATTCAAGGGTGACCGTGCGGAAATCCATTATAAAATCCAATAGACGTAGATATATTTTATAACCTATTCCGCTTAACAATTCCAAAAGAGTCATAAAAAACTCTGTAAGAAATCGACAAGTGTTTCGCCTCTCAACGAGGCATCCTCAGGATGACGATTGACTTTAGCGAGAGCTCTGCGTCCGGCGCTCGGCGTGGCAACATGTCATGTTCGGGTTCGCGACAAGTAGAGTGGTAGAGGCGTTGATGTCGCTTTGTTTTTGTTGTGCCTCATGGCGGCAGACGTTAATTCGATTGGAAAAGCAATTAATATGCAAATGGAAGTTAAAAGTGCAGGGAAGAATCTATAATATACCAAGCTATGTGACTTTTATGAAAGTCTCTCGAAAAACGAGCGTAACGTTAAAAAACCATAGAGTTTGTTAATTATTATTTTCCTTCTGGAATGAAAGCTATTTTAAATGTTATATTTATCCATTGACCCAGATTACTAAAAAAAGAAAAGTTATTATGTGAAATAAAATATTTTGAATTTGAAATTTGAAAGAAAAGTTAATTAATGCCAGTAATATTTGCATGGATACCCTTCATAATGATATGGCCAAACGTCGACTGACTTATCATTAAACGCTGACGTTTAAACGATATGTTCAATTTTAGCTGGCCATTTTATGAAACACAATCATTTCACGAAATGATCAATTCTAAGATCTGACCACGAAATAGGCACCTCAATAGAAATTTTGAGCTTCAAAATTTACAAGATAAAAACTTTTTACAAAAAAAAAACAACCGACTTCAAAAAAAAACACTACAAAGTGAAAAATAACTTTAATTTCGGAAGTCGGTGTCTTTGGTTTTGAATTCTCGTTCTTTGTCACCGACTTCCGAAATTAAAGTTATTTTTCACTTTGTAGTGTTTTTTTTTGAAGTCGGTTGTTTTTTTTTTGTAAAAAGTTTTTATTTTTCACTTATTAGTTGTGGTACCTACCCCACACAAATTCGAATACCACTACCTGCTATGTATGTGCAACAAGTTATCATATCATATACATACAAGTGGGAAAAAATACGTATAATTGAAGCTAACTCAAAAACTACCCAAGCAAAGTTAATAAAATTTATATGAGACCACCTCTGAAGTATGATCTACCAAACAAAAAAGAATCATCAAAATCTATTCATAATTGGCGGAGTAATCGCGTAACAAACATACAAAAAAAAAAAAAAAAAAAACATACAGACGAATTGAGAACCTCCTCCTTTTGGAAGTCGGTTAAAAATAGTATTGATTCTCGTTGCTCCTTCCAAAAGGTAGTTTCATATGGAGTAGAATAGGCAAAAGTAACTCCACCGTTACTCTTTTAAAATGTTTTACAATATTTTATGAAGACGATGCACCTAGATTAAAATGACTTTACCACAAAGGTAAAAAAAAAAAAGTGTGGCACTCGGGGACTGCCGCGGTAAAGCTATTGCATAGCATTTGTAACCTCCATACTTCCTATTTGTCAACGCCACTTGGGATGATGATGGATGATGACATAAAACAAAAATTATTGTTTTATGTCATCATCCGTCATTACATGGTAGGCGGAGTGGGGGGTGTTAGGTTTTATTTTCGTTACGGAATTTCTTGATTCGGTCGCCGCGCTCAAAGCCCGCGATAAAAGCTGTTTGCAATTCACACGTGGTAGAAACCTTCAAAAATTAAAATAATAATATGTACGCGCACAAACACGTATTATCACACGTACAACGCTGAGGCCCAAGCAAACTCCCACTATGCCTTGGTAAACACGAGTGGAGGGGGTACGAAGCAGAGCACAAAGAGAACCATGCACGAACATAAGAAACACTGTATAATGCTTCCTATCTCATTTTCTCCCACGTTAAATCTTATGAATTTATGTGTCTGTCTCTTTTAACTGTCGCTTTTTCGTTTCATCGACTTTCAAATCACAACGATGCTAAAAAAGTTTTCACTTCGAAAATGAAGCAATCCTCCAATCTGTATTTTTTTAATTTAGGTACAAAGTGTATTTTTATGATGAGTTGTAAATCTTTAATTTAATTGCAATATATCACAAGGTAGACTAATACTCGGCGAGTAGATAGGTATCTAAACGTTCAAAGTTCAAAGTTCAAAGTTTTTATTAATGCGATTTTTGGTGATACAACAAGGTCTTACAAATATTTTATAGTAGCTCAAAAATCTATCCTATAAAGGCATGCATTGTTAAATTACAATGCATGCCTTTATAGGGTTGCGTTGCATTTATTACACATTAAATAAAGTACCTACATAAAACTGTACCTTAATTGCGAACTTATTTTCGTAAATATGCCTAATTTGTTTCATTTTGACAGTTCAACAACATTTATTGCGTTTTTTGCGTTGTTGAGCAGATTTTTTCTACCAACTTATGAAGCAATGGACTAGCAATCTGTTTCAAATCGAAACAAATTGTGATTGTGTTGTATTACGCAATTAAGGTACCAAGCTGTCCCAAACTCCTCAAAATAAAGAAATTTATCTTACTACTAGTTTTTGCTCGCGGCTTCGCCCGCGTGGATGTCAATAATATCCCACGGAAACGTGCTACCGGGATTACATACCTAACAAATCGAGGAAAAGGTCATTGACTCCTACCGCTGTGCCGTCAACTATAATTATTTTGTTACGCGTAATTTTGTATCTGTGATATCTCTTAAACCATTCATTTAAATGAAATGATGTCAGGGTGTAATTAAATGTTCAATTTAAATAACGTGGTTTATTGGAAAAGGATTCATATAATGTCGGTCAAAATAGCTCCGGAAACAACAATGAAATTTTGATCAAAATCTGAAAGATAAAAATGTTTTTTGTGGGTCATCCTTAGAAGATAGACGTATGCCATCGCGGACTTTTTTGTTGAACTTTTTAAGATGCACAATCCTGTGGAACATAAATTTTATTTATCTGTCAAGGTTAACTTACGCGGCGCACGGTAAAGCATGTTTCTTTCCGACATAATAAACAATAATCGTCATATTTTCAGCCAATTTACACAAAACCTTAGTGAAATATGATATACCAAAACCTTCTTCATGAATCATTCCGACCATTGGTGAAAACCGTTTGAAAATCCATTCGGTAGTTTTTGAGTTTATCGCGTTCAGACAGACAGACAGACGCGGCGGGGGACTTTGTTTTATAATATGTATAAGAATAAAATATTTCTTATCAAAGTAGACGACAACTGAAAATAAATTTCATGCCGTAGGGTTAAAAGTTGATAATGGCTTGCGGTAAATATACACTTCCGTCATCTTTGATCTCAAAGTACTCCACAACTCCGACGTTGCTTGGGGTCTTTTTTTTCATCGTTTTTTTAAACCAGCGCCCTAATTGCGTAACACAGTTTGAATCACCTTCCGATAGTTTTAAAGGATATTGCTAATCGATTGCTGTAAATAACTCAATGGACGTGGGTGAACGGTCAAAATGAAACCTATTGCGATCAATTGTCTTTTATGTGTGTTACGCATCTATTATTTCTATTTCAATGATCTACCCCGCAGAATGGCTTTAAAAAACGGTGAAAAATAGACCCCATTAAACTTTATGAATTAAGGCTTGTGCAGACCAGCGCGACTTGTCGCGCGACACAAAGACACCGCTCGTCGCGCGACGAGCGGTGCCTTTGTGTCGCGTCGCAAGTCGCGCTGGTCTGCACGAGCCTTTATTATTGACGCAATCTTAAATAAAAATAGAATTTAATCGAGCTTGTGTTCCAGTGCCATGCGAGTGCAGTAGGTACTATCGAAGAAACGCGTAACTGTACACTGTAAAGAATAGTCCTCTTGCTTGCAGCGCTCGGCCGCTATAGTATCGCTTACCTGCGAAAAAAAAGGGTCGTGTGCACAGGATTTTGATTTCAAATTGGTTAGATATGCGTTACTCCGAAAGTATATACCCTAAAGCCACGTGCAGACACGCGCGACGCGACACCGGCAATTGTTCTACCGTGAAGTTTTCTTTGAAATTGTTTTTTTAGAGTCGCGTCGCGCCTTTCTGAACAAGGCTTTAGCCAGTGGCGTATATTTTATTCTGCAGGTACCTACCTACCTGCCTGCCGGGGTTGCGAATAAGGCCGAAAGAGAAATCGTGGCCCCGGCAACATGGCAACTGAAGGAACACGGGTGTGTTTTAGTCAGTAAGAGACTGACACGCCCTCCCGCTCCACCCAGAGCGGGAGAAGTTATTTGATAATTTCCAAACAAAAAAAAAGGTACCTACCTGCCTTACTACATATCTATTTTTGAGGTTTTAGGTACTTACGTTTTCCTGTTTTACCACACAGTTTTACCGCGTTGGCTTGGCTTGGCTGCATATTTTGCCTTATTTGCCTACCTTCATAAAAAGATTCTGTATCTGTAGTATGCTACCTACCTAAATGATCAGCCTTGTTTTATGAAGGAAAAAGATTATTTCGTACCTAGTAGGTACCTAATATTATTTTATAGCTATAACTAATAACAAGTCAATAATATACTTACTAGCTAGACCAGTACCCTAATTGCGTAATACACAATCAATCACAGTTTGTTTCGATTTGAAACAGATTGCTAATCCATTGCTTCAAAAGTTGGAAAAAAATCTGCTCAATAACGTAGATAATGCAATGAATGTTGTTGAACTGTCAAAATTGAACAAATTTGTCATAATACTTTTTCACCTGATGCGTGATATTGCTCAGATTATGTTAGCCTCAGTAGCCAAATTTTACCACATTTATTGTAGTATTGTATTATATTAGTATTCTTATGTATAGTTTTGTATAGCTTTGGCGGTTTAAGGCTGTTTCAAACAGGCGGGACACGCGACGCGACACAAACGCACCGCGTGTCTTTGTGTCGCGTCGCGTGTCGCGCTAGTCTGCACAAGCCTTTATTGTTTTCGTTGGCAGTACTGTGTTCTTCACAGATTTCTTTTATTATTATTCTGTTAATTATATGTGAAGACTTGTAATTGTCTGTCAGTCATATTTTCATAGTCTGTTTTGTTTAGCTGTAAGTCTTCCAAAGGAAATAAATAAATAATCGTTTACGAAAATTAGTTAACAAAAATTTCCAAATTCGGGACTCACCTCTTGGCTGTCATGGAGAAAAAAAGAGGCACAACTAAGATGAATGAAGGACTGTGCAAATAAGAAAAAAACGTTCAGTTTCAATCGAAAATTTTATTAGTTATACAAGGAGTGCTATTTCAATGAGAAGTATGTATTTGTTTCTTATTTTTTGTCATTATAGCTTTAGCATCCACAGTATTTAGTTTTAATATTAATCATAGCTGAAAATATTTTTTTCAAGGCCTACCCAAGTGGGTCGCAAACTCGCAAGTCGTGACCCATAGTTTGGGAATTACTGTTATCATGTATTAATGAACGAATAGTTGTTTGGTCTGATAATGGGTATCCGACCATCCTATAAATTGGATATCCTGCCGAACATTCAAGTATCATTACCATTAGATATAGCCTAATCTGAGTGAGCCCACAGAGCTAGGTGAAACTCGTACGACGGCGATCGGGCAGATTCTGGCACCGCCGGATATTGATATACTATCCGGTATCCGGCCAGATACATTGTTGATCGAAGACCTCTACCTACTTAAGTATAATAATATTATGTTGTGTTGTCAGTTTTGTGCCTTTTAGTCTGTGCTAAATAAATGTATTTTCTTTCTTTCTTTTCTTTCTTTTCTTTCTTTTCTTTCTTTTCTTTCTTTTCTTTCTTTTCTTTCTTTTCTTTCTTTTCTTTCTTTTCTTTCTTTTCTTTCTTTTCTTTCTTTTCTTTCTTTTCTTTCTTTTCTTTCTTTTCTTTCTTTTCTTTCTTTTCTTTCTTTTCTTTCTTTTCTTTCTTTTCTTTCTTTACTCAAAAGCTGTAGGTATATCTGTCGCAGTAAGACGGATGAAGCTATGGTATAGTTATATATCCCTAGGTTCCATAAAACCGGTTCATAACTGTCGGAGTGCCCTAATTTTCACAGATTTAACCTAACCAACTTATTTGGTCGGAGTGCCCTAATAGTTATATTACTAGATCGTGCTCGTATCATAATTATATTCCTACTAGTAAGACAGATAAGAACCGCTTTCATATAACAATGTTACGGTATATAGCTATATCCCTAATATCCCTACCCTAGGGATATTTAACTAAATCACGGCTTTAACCATCTTACTGCGACATATCCACTAGCCAGTGTCTGGAGCAGCCCCAAGGCTATGCTAAGGTCATTTGGATTCGAAACTAATTGCTATTCGCACAGTTCCGAATGAGGCTGATTCAAGCGCGACAAATAACCGACAGTTACCGACAGGCAACGCCTTCAAATCAATAAAGGCAGCCTCGGGTCAAGGCTAGGCTGCCTATATTACGACTGCGCTGCCATAGTTTTTATACATATCTACATAAAAAGGTACCTACCTATGACGCAAGTCCCCGGCCTTCCGCACGGAGGACGGAGGGATACTATAGGAGGGTCACTGCACTCTGCGCTCACTGCACTCGGCGCGGCGCCCCATTGTTCCCTTTCATCTTGTTGAGCAACTCAATGACTCAACAACTTGAGCCATGAATATTCAGAATAAAGTCGTCGATGCACAAACTCGACCGCACGTCAGTGGTAACACTTTGACCTTGAGCTGGCATGGCGTAGTACGGAATTTCAATGGAATAAGGGCCTATGCACAAGGCATTATTTTACTACGGAACCCTAACAAAAAAAAGAAAAAAAGTGTCATTCAAGGAAATTGTAAATTTAAAAAATAAAGAATTAATTAAATTATTCTGAGATTTATGTTAATAACTGTTCAAATTGATTTATGTGATACTTGATTTGCAATGTTGGACCACTATTTACGCCACACCCTGTATATGCGCGTTGACGGTGCGTAGAAAAACGATGGCGCAAAAAACATGTACGGTGCTGCACGCACAATTTTTTAATTAAATAGTTCAGAACGTAATTTAATCTTTGCAAGCACGCACGCAACTCGAAGGGTTTATTTACTATGGGTTTACTAGTAGCCACTGATTAAATCCACTATCCACCTCCTGGCTTCATCATCAGACTCTCGACACTAAGTGCAATATGTTGGACTCGTCAAAACGAATCAAATGAGCCCAAACTCGAGGGGTTTACTAGTAGCCAATGAAGAGTTCCACTATCCACCGCCTGGCTCCATCATCAGACCAGCTTCAAGATACCAAATTAGAGTATTGTCATCCGAACTACATATACTTACAAAGTTTAATTTCGATACGACAACTAAAAGTAGGTTAAAAATTACTTCCAAGATTTTATTACATCGTTAGTTACAAGTAGGCAAATCGTGTTTATGGGTTTTGGATAAGTTTTATAGAAAACATAAAGTAGTAGCCACGAAAAAAACGTCTGGTTAGCTGAAGAGTTTCACCAGTCAGTGACAAAATCGTATTGAGGACAAACCTTGTCATCATCATCAGCCTATAATGTTCCCACTGCTGGGACACAGGCCTCCTCTCTGTGAGAGGGAGTGGGCCGTAATCCACCACGCGGGCCCAGTGCGGGTTGGTAGATGTCACATGTCTTCGAATTTTTAGTTCTAGGACATGCCGGTTTCCTCACGATGTTTTCCTTCACCGTTTTGAGAGCAGTGGTGATGAAATAATTTACACAAAGTAAAGCGCCTGTCTGGGTTCGAACCTACGACCTACAACTCGTAAGTCGCGGCCGTTACCACTGGGCCACCAATGCTCCGCTCCGCTCATTTATGTGACCGTGAAAATTACGAAAATTTCCGAATCTTTTCACTGTTCTTTGTTGTCTTTATTATTTAGGTGACTTCTTTTAAAGTTATCAAAATACGACAGTGCTTTTTGCACGTTTTTTGTGATATTCCTTAGAGAATAGGGCTGAAACCTTCAAAAATGGTAAAAAGTGAAAAAAAAATAGTAGGATGAAAACCTATTAGAAAAGGAGGGAAATATGGTAAAAATGAACTCAGATCGCCCGTAATTTATTTTTCCTTTCATTTTTAATTTTTTTTCGTCGTAAATCTTTGCCGCGCGGGAGGTCTCCGGACTTGACAGATCATTACGTCATCGGCGCGCTAGGGGGTGAGCGGTTAAAGTAACTCAGCCTGCACGTGTATTTTTAAAAACGATGTTGTACACTGCTCTGTATCTCGAATACTGGCTAACGGTTCTTACAGCTGCTACGAAATAACAGGTATGTAGTAAGGCCCAGACCCTCCTAGCTCCTTCCCCACTTCTTTATGAAATACCTTTCAATAGGCTAAAATTCTCCGTAGGTCGTATATAAATTATCTTAAAACAGCAATAAAATAGGCATCTACAAATATTGTTTAAAGAAGATTCTACAAATTTCTCAAAATATGTAACAAAATATTAGATATTAACTTATTTGTTTCTTAATTATAGTAGTACATTTCGATTTGCAATTTTTTCGTTTATCAATGTAACATGGAATCTTACGATTTTTGAGTAATTAAAGTGTAAAATTTAATAAATAGCTCAAAATTGTAAACAATGATTTAAAAAAAAAATTGAATTCGAGTTTTTATCGATTTTTTGCATTTTCTGAGAACATTTACTATTGTAATGTATTTTTTTTTACTCCATCAGAAAGTAGAGTTTTCAACGAACAAAAAGCCCATCGACTTTTTTAAAAAAGCTGATATTTTGACACGAGAAATTTCGATTGAAAATTAGGGTGCTTTTTTGATATTAAGTCAAAATAAGGTGATTATATTTTAAATAAAATAAATTACAGTGTATTTGGGACATAAAAAGGTAAGTATTCACCAAATTTCGTAGATAAAAAACCAAAAACTTATTTGAATATTTCACATAAATTTTGAGGTTATGTGAAAAAATTGTAAATACAAAAGTTGTACCTATATCTTTTTATTACCTACAACTTTGCCATTTAACTTTTTTCCATAGGACTTGTAGTTTTGCCGGAAATCGAGATAAACAATTTTTTACCCTTAAAAACTCACCCCCTCCCACTTCCCGAACTCAGATCGCCCGTAATTTATTTTTTCTTTAATTTTTATCATATTCCCCTTCTTTTCTAACGGGTTTCATCCTACTGTTATTTTTTTTGGTTTAAAAAATTATCGACCCTTAGTTTTTTCCATCATCTACAAAGTTTATTCTTAATCCGATTTTTTCACTGACTAGTGAAACTCTTCAGCTAGCCAGACGTTTTTAGGGTTCCGTACCTTCAAAGGATAAACGGAACCCTTATAGGATCACTCGTGTGTCTGTCTATCTGTCTGTCCGTCTGTCACAGCCAATTTGCTCCGAATCTAATGGACCGATTCAGTTGAAATTTGATTCACATATGTATTTCTGTGATCCAAACACGGACGTGTAACGTAAACAAATGAATATGGGGGTTACTTTTGTGGGGCAAATAAAAAAATAAAAGTTTTGTCAATTATACCGTGTGGACATATCAAGTAAAAGGAATTGTAGGGAAATTAATAAATGAAATTAATTGAATTGAAATGAGGATTTCAAATATATTTATTTTTTATTTTAAAATAAATACATTTAAAGATACACATACATACATACATAAACTCACGCCTTCTTCCCATGGGGGTAGGCAGAAACTACAGAAGCTAAGCTTATCTCCGAAACTACTGCGCCAAAAATAAAAACAAACCTACTACGCTAAACCCTTATAAGAAGAAGCACAATATGCTATTGAAATCTTTTGCGACCTCTCGAAGGCGTTCGATTGCGTAAACCATGAAACACTTCTGCTGAAACTAGAGCACTATGGGATTAGGAATAATTTTGATTAATTTCTTGATTTACTAAGATTATACCTGAAAGATAGAAAGGTTAAAGTTTAAGTAAACAGCGAGAACTCATTAGGGTCTGAAATGGCAATGGGCGTTCCTCAAGGTTTGATATTGAGTCCATTCTTCTTTTAAGTTTACATTAATGATTTACACCAATTGCTTCAAAATCAACCGAAGATGGTGTTATTTGCAGATGACACATCATTGATCTTTAAAATAGACCGACCGACGGTCACAAAATCTTGTCGACGTAAATAACTCTATTCTTCAAGTCCAAGATTGATTTACGGTAAATAATTGGGTACTAAATGAAAAGAAAACCAAAGGCATTAGATTTAAATTACCGAATGTTAGAAGTAGCGAATGTGACTTCATATTGAATGGAGAAAAACTGGAATTTAACACGTTGAACGCCGCTTTAATTTTTCAGTCTTTCTGTTTGGGCCGTGGGGGACACCGTGTGGTCGACATACAATAGTTCCGTTGGGGCCGCGGGGGACAACATATGACCGCGAGTCAGAGGCGATTTTAAGCGTCTTTTTTGGGCCGTCGGGCACAGATATGAAGCTAATATGTATTTGACGTGACCCCCACGGCCCTGCAGAAAAACAGATTGTATTTGGTTTTTAGTAAAAAATATGACTTAGAAAAATATGACAAATAATTTCGGGACAAGACTAGTTTGAAAGTTCTAAAGGAAAAAGTGTGTATGATAATGTGTTATTTTATATTTTTCCATAAAATTACTATTTATAATGTGTTGTAAAATACTGTATACTGTTACTATTTACTGAAGTAGTTAAAATCTGGTTAAAGTTGTAGGTACTACATAGCTGTTGTGTAATGCTGTAAATGAAACAAAATTATACCAGACTTTAGATTGAGATCAATATCAACGTTACTACACCTATTATTTTAATGAATTTTATGGAAACAATCAAAACAAAAAAATGGTTTGTTAGGGCAGGTTTCACAAAAAGTTACAACTTTTTTCGTCTTGTTTTTGGCTAATACTCGTCCCATTACTTTACTATTGTCTTTGTAGCACTGCTGACATGTTCGTCGACTATTTTTGCTTGTGCCATCTTTCTTCGCAAGCTTATGCTTCATTCTTATTGGTCTTGAAACCTGACTTAAGGTTTCACTTCTCATTAACAGGCCCTTCAACACCTGTTTCCTAAATTCAACAATTTGGATTTTCTAGTGCATTCTGATATAATACTAGTGCATTGAAAACTGCAGTGTTCAACAGCAAGTTTATGGCAACTTTTCTGTACCATTTTACCGATTTTCTTAATGGCGTGCAATAAGCCCCCATTTTCGCGTATCGAGACGGCCGGTGGCGGCCGGCAGGACATGAGCGAGGATGACCGACACCCCGACCCCCGCGGCCCCTGCCATCGAACAACGCGATTTATTTCCGCGTGGGCCATGGGGGGCAACTGTTGAGTGACAGTAGTATTTTGGTAAAATAAAGTCACAAATAACTTTTCTTCGGTTTATTTTATGTGATTTGGCACATTTTCTAACCCATAAAGCAATAAAAACTTATACGCAAAATTTAACAATCGGGCATTTTTAACTTGGCTACTTTTACTAAATAAGTGAGGCCCATATGTTGTCCCCCACGGCGTTTAACGTGTAACAGTTTTCTTAGGATTCACGCTAGATGTGAAATTACAATGGGGACCTCATATAAAATCTCTTGCGGGGCGGCTAAGCTCGGCCGCTTATGCTGTTAGAAAGATAAGACAGTTAACAGATGTAGAAACCGCGCGTTTGGTCTATTTTAGCTACTTCCACAGCATTATGTCGCATGTCGTATGGCATTTTACTGTGGGGTCGGGCGGGCTGCTCACATTGAATCTATCTTTATTTTTACAAAAGAGAGCTTTTTTTTTTTGGTTGTGAAATAGTCAAATAAATTCTCCCGCTCTGGGTGGAGCGGGAGGGCGTGTCAGACTCTTACTGACTAAAACCCACCCGTGTTCCTTCGGTTGCCCTGTTGCCGGGGGCCATGATGTCCCTTTCGGCCCTTATTCGCAGCCCCGGCAGGCATTGGCCCAAGCGGACCCCGTCAATTCTGCTGACATCTCTTTGAGGCGCGCGTGGAACACAACGCGCCGTCGACCCGGGCCTGATCCTTATCGGACGGCGAGCTACCTATTGGTCACCGTCCGCAAGCCCGCGCCTACGGTGGCCGAAAATCGGCTCGCAATTTCCGCCCAGGGTGTCTCCTACTGCGGCGGTTACGGGCATGATTGCGCGAAATTTGCCTCTCCCTCACGAGTTCCCCCTCCTCCTTCGCGAGAATTACCGCTTCGCAGAAGGAGGTGACGGCCTGCCATTTCCTCTCGCTCCGTACCATGGCCTGAACCAGGGCCGGACGCAAGAGATCACCGCCGCCGATCGCCTCCACGAGGACACGGCGATGCTTCGCCCAAGCCGGGCAGACCTCCACCGTAAGCTCCACCGTGTCCTCCGGGCGATCCACACAATGGTGACACCCGGGCGATTCCCTTATCCTGAACAGGAACCTCCCGAAACAGCCGTGTCCGGTGAGGACCTGCGTCAGGCGGAAGGTGAGGACGCCATGGCGCCTATCAAGCCATTCCTCAAAGAGGGGTCTTATCGCCGCAATTGTGGCGTGCCCAGCGCTGGGTTGCGACAATCGCACTCTCCATGACGCCATGAGATCCCGCCGGAGCTCTGTCCGCCGCAGTGCCGCGATTTCTTGCGGCATCGGAGTTAAGCCCCAGCGTTTCGCCTCCTCGCGCCACTCCCAGATGTGCGCGAGGACCTTTGCCTCCAGATCCCATTAATCCGGCAAGGAGGTTCGCCGCCTCGCAGAAGACCGTGCAGTATCCTCGGGCCAGCCGGATGGCCATGACCCTCTGGGACGCGTTCAATCGGCGGGCTGGCCGCAATGAACGCGCCCACACCGGGGTGCCCCGTAAAGGGCCATGGACCGCACGACCCCCGCATAGAGCCTCCGGCAGGAGGCGTTTGGATCCCCTAGATTGGGCAGGAGCCGCTTCAAGGCAGCCCCGGCCCGCTCCAGTCTATTAGTTTTCTAAAACCACATCTAGACCGCGGACAGACAGACAGACATGACGAAACTATAAGGGTTCCTTGTTTACTACGGAACCCTAAAAAAAGGTTAACTTTTTAATAAGTAAGTAAAATTCGTCGACAAAATTAAGTTTTTTTTTTATGTGGCGTGTAAAAGTCGTTCCGATATCCTATTTACAGAATAAACAATTTTATTTCATTTCATTTAATTTCTACCTTCTCTTTATAGGTCTGGAAAGTATTTTGTAGGTTCGCAAAAAAAAATTCAAAATAAATTTCAAAATAATGAGCGATTTCCATAATACATATAAATTACACGTAGTAGACATGAAATTGTGATACCCAAATTTAGATTAACTAAAACAAAGATATTCCTTATAAACAGTATCCGCTTTTATAACAAGTTGCCAAAGTCTGTTACACAATTAAGCGATAGGAAGTTCAAAACCCACATTAAACGTATTCTTATCAAGAGAGCATATTATAAAATTAAAGACTACGTTGAAGACAAGGAAGTTTGGCAATAATTCTTTTTGCACATGTGACTTCCCTGGTACCTAATTAACGCCATAATTATGTAAGACTCTATTAACTGCTCCCAAATTACCATGTTTTTTTTTTCAAGAAAAGTGTATTGAGACAGTTTGGACACACAGAAAGGATTGGCTCTCTAAGAAATCTTAGTCGTTATAGTATTGATATTTGGTTCTGTTAACTAATGAGTTTGGCGATCACTGTCTTAGCAGAAAGACGTGCACTGCTGGTCTGCTGGAACTGCTGGTCAAAGGCCTCTCATAAGCAGCACCACGAAGGCCGGTTCTAAGCTTCTGATAACTCAAATATCGCAGAAAAACAGGTCTTTCACACTTTTGAGGTCAGCTTATCTTAAAAAACCTCAATATATTGCCTGCACTTGGCCTGTACGATAAAAAAATAATGGGTTAACTGCCTAACTTTTGAATTAAAAACTGAAACCTGATAAGAAACACCACGTTCTACATCGTGATTAAAATTTGAAATATTTCTTTAAATAAAAACAAACTATATTTTCTGAGTCGCGCTTGTGAATGTAATAGGTAGTACCTGGGCGACCGAGCGCTGCTCGGTACCCTAATTGCTTATCTTATTTTCGTAAACAATTTTGCCTAATTTGTTTCATTTTGACAGTTCAATAACATTCATTGCGTTATTTACGTTGTTGAGCAGATTTTTTCCAACTTATGAAGCAATGGATTGGCAATCTGTTTCAAATCGAAACAGACTGTGATTGTGTTGTATTGTATTACGCAATTAGGGTACTGGTTTAAATAGAGAATGCTCATTAATAGTATAGGAAAGTTCATACTAATCCATGAGATAGTAAGTACCTAGGTACTTACTAATTCCATGCTGCCACAGATTTAGATATCTGTGCATGCTGCCATGTCATTATTCATTAACTTGTTCTAAAAATACGGAGAAAACAATTTTTCCCGGATATGAGACCTAGCTAGATCGATTTTTTGCCCCCGTAAACCCCTATATTGCAACTTTCATCGAAATCGATAGAGCCTATTTCGAGAATGTGGGTACTAACATATATGTATAATAATATAAATATTTGTATACAAATATTGCTCTTTTAATAGTATAGGTAGGATAGGATACTGTTGATAGTAATAGGTAAGTACTACATACCATCAAACTGAACTACTGAATAAATTAGGTACGATGTTGGTTCCATGGAGAAAGGTTTTCAGCTTGATGGTCTGTTCCAACCACACTTTTAAATTAGGACTACACCTTTTTTATACGTGCTGTAGGAGTATTTTACATTGTTCTCACAAATTTAAGCAACAAGAATGATGTACCTACCTAGGATTTTGTAATACTTATCTTATATTTAGAAATTGAAAAAATAAACGTTTTTACAAAAAATACAACCGACTTCTAAACTACAAAGTGAAAAATAACTTTAATTTCGGAAGTCGGTGTCTTTGGATCAGTATTTTTGTTTTTTGACACCGACTTCCGAAATTAAAGTTATTTTTCACTTTGTAGTTTAGAAGTCGGTTGTATTTTTTGTAAAAGTTATTTTTTTTCAATTTTTACTGGGTTGGTTTGTAATTTATATAAGTTACAATAGCCTTATGTCAACTGCTCATCAAAAATACTCAAATCGCTATAGATGTGCCTATAATATTTGAAGAGTTCCCTCGATTTCTCCAAGATCTCATTATCAGATCGTGACCAAATGACAATGGGACCAACTTGAAAGTATACCTACCCTTTCAAACAAAAAAATAATTTTTCAAATCGGTTCAGCCGCCTTCGAGTAATCGGGGAAAATACATTTAAAAAAAAAATATCCCGACGAATTGAGAACCTCCTCCTTTTTTTTGAAGTCGGTAAAAAGAGTGTCCTTGGAGTTTCTTGCCCGTTCTTCTCCATAGAGATCTACGTTTTAGAATGGGCAACTAGCTTCAACTTTCTGACTAACTGACCGACTCTTTGACAGTTAAAAAGTGCCTGTAAATAGTTTAATTGAAATAAATGCTTTGAGTTTGAGTTTGAAAAGGCATTGTGAGCACGTATTGTAGTTGCACTAAAGTCTCTTGACCGCGATAATCTGTGCGGTTGAAACAATTGACTCATCCTTACCTACTTACTACTTTCAATCACGATTCGAAAGATTTGAAGTAAATTGCTAATCCTTTGCTTCATATTTTTGAAAAATTCGTCTACTCAACAACGTAATTAACGCAAGAATGTTGTTGAATTGTCAAAATTAAAGGTATTAACATTGTGTCTAAAGCGGGCATAACAATAATGGTGCCGATTCCCTTGTTCACAAACTAAACTAAATTTAAGTTCACTGCATCTTTTTCTTTCTATTTCATTAAGAAAAGGACAGAAGATAAATTTTAGTTTAGTCCTGTCAAATTAATCAGCGCTTGACGTAAATTGACGTAATTTTAGTAGGTTTTTAATCACGTCTAAACTTGTATGGAGTAGTGACAGGCGCTGATTAATTTGACAGGACTAAACTAAAATTTATCTTCTGTCCTTTTCTTAATGAAATAGAAAGAAAAAGATGCAGTGAACTTAAATTTAGTTTAGTTTGTGAACAAGGGTATCGGCACCGTATCCAATTTGCAGAGCGTTAAACTGGTGCGCTAGATGAGCAAGCGTGGCAGTGCCCATACGATCGCACTAGATTGGACCATTAACTGCCCTTACTGCCTTTACACCATCCAATTTTATCACGCTAGCTCACCTAGCGCTTTGCAAATTGGATAAAGTAATGTTACGCTATTATGTACAAACGGCTACACATCAAGCTATACATTTCCAGTATAAGCTAACCTCGCATTGTACGGAAATCCTATACGATACGAGATCAGCATAAACTGGAATTGTATAGCTTGATGTGTAGCCGTGTGTACTCTATAGTTTATAGTCTATAATATAGATAGACCAACGGGGTAATTTTCGTAATTTGCCCCATAGCATTATAGAGTATAGACTCATATAAGTCTATACTCTATAGTGATCTATGGCAAATACCTCTTTATAAACAGAGTAAGTGTATTAACTACCTATGACGAGAAGAAACGAGCATTACACCATGCTTGCGTCAGTCAGTCTTTTCTTCTGTCGCTCATCCTAGAAGGGTAGGTATTAGTAGGCTGGTGGTATTAGTTGCGTACAGACTAGCATGACTTGTCGCGTGACGCGACACCAGTAATTGTTCTACCGTAAAGTTTTCTTAGAATTTTTGAAGTGAAAACTTCTTTAGGCGCGTTGGGCATTTTTGAGATGGGACTAAACCATTGATTTCGCGACACCATGACGACACCTCATTTTTGTAAACGCGATTATGCTCTTTATTTATATTACGTTACGGATCAATGTTCTATGCAAGTATTTTAACTTCAAAGGTTTCGGAATTATTATTTTTGTCGTGATAACGTCTTATAAATCGATGAACGCCGGCTGCACGCACGAAAAAGTGTCACGTTCCGCCTGAGCCGAGCGTGCAAGTGAGAGCGCGGAACAAGCGATAGAGAGGCACGATCGGCTTAAGCGTTCGGCTGGTGATGTTATCACGTAAAATTATCGTCCGTAAACCGAGTTTACAGACAACCAATTTTTTTTTGTAAATGCGATTGTGCTGATTATTTAGAAAAGGACCACTGTTCACGGACCAATGTTTTACGCAAGTATTTTTTTCCACCAAGGCGATCTTGTTCAAGTTTTCACTTCTGTCAGCACTCCCGGAGTGCCACCACTTTTTTTTTATTAGAGTCGCGTCGCGCTTGTTTGCCGAAGCCTTTATGAGAGCGAATTAATCAATATAGTTTTCGCAACACTTGCTTGCTACCCGTAGCAGATATTAGTATAATATGTAGGTAGCTAGCTTAAGTATACATCCCGTGCACCGTTACCGCACTTCACTCGACGGTGGGTCGGACCCAGTCGGACCGCCGTCAACCGCAAACCGCAGAGCATCGTGCTACAGAAATGAATGCATCCTGCTTCATGAATAAGGTCATTCTACAAATACCTAGCTATCGACAGACTATAATAGGAAATGCTTACCTACTTATGAATCATTCCACTTTACCCCACCAAGTCGCCCCACTGATGGGGCAAAGTGGAACGCCTAAAAAAATTTCAATGTTATCTGCCCCACTAGTCTAAAATCTTGTAGATTCTGCCCCACTAGGGTTGGCTCCTTAGAATTTGTGTAGGTAGGTATGCTCGTATTTTATATTTGTATGGAAAAGAAAGAAATGTATATCTAGTAAAATGTAACTAGGACTGGTAACGTTAGACTTAGTACACACGGCTACACATCAAGCTATACATTTCCAGTTTATGCTGATCTCGCATTGCATAGGATTTCCGTACAATGCGAGTTCAGCTTATACTGAAATTATAGCTTGATGTGTAGCCGTGTGTACATACCTAGGTGGTATTTTTAAATAAAAGTACAAAGTGCAATGATTCTTACTTATTAGCTTAGAATGTAGGTATACAGGTGAGTTGTTCCAGAAAAAAGTTTTATTTCAGGTACATTCTACCATTTCATCATCATTTCAGCCGAAAGACGTCCACAGCTGGACATAGGCCTCCCCCAAGCACCGCCACTTCGACCGGTTCTGCGCTTACATTATACAGGGTGGCAGGCACATGACGCAAAAACTGTTACCATGGATTCAGTACATGATTCTGAACACCTCGCATTGAAAATTTCGTCTGTTATTTTTAAAAATCTGCTGTTCCATACTGCACTTTTCTATGAAATAGCGAATTTAAAAAAAAATTAACGCCAAAAATTTTAACGCAGCGCACGCAACGCGGTAAAAGTTTTCGCGTCGATGTCCCGCCACCCTGTATTGCAAAGTACCTACTTATAACTAATACATAACATTTTTTGTCGCCAGAACAACTTAAAACAAAAAATTTGCTGCGCCTGCAACATTTTCTAAAATAAGATTTAAAATATCGAAAGGTTTCTTGAACGAATTCGGCTATGGTCTGACAACCGATTGGCGATTGCAAGTAGAGAAAACCGGCCAAGTGCGTGTCGGACCACGCACAATGAAGGGTTCCGTAGTTGGGATGAATTTATCCCAAAAACAAACTTAACTTTGTAGTTGAAAAATATGTTCTCCCATACGGAATGTATGGAAAAACATGTTTTTGCAACTGCAAAATTAAGTTGGTCGATTATTACTCGTTAACTTGTAAAGCCTACTTAGCTGTGATAGTTTTCCTTTTAATTTCGTTATATAAACTACTGCTGTGATTTTTTTCACACATCCAAAACCAACCATTTAGCTGGCAGGGGGGGAGACACTTGACTCTAACATAAATTAGCACTTTAAAGCTTAATATTTCGCAAACGGATCCCTGTATTAAAAAATGGTATTCACAAATTCCGAATGTTTTTAAAGGACCTTTTCAATGATACCCCACACCTAGGGTTAAAAAAAAACCGTTTTACGTGTAGGAGAGGTACCCAAAAAAAAAAAAATGTTTTTCATCATTTTTTTTACCGCTTTGTCGGCGTAATTAATATGTATACCTATGCCAAATAACAGCTTTCTAATACTAAGGGTCTCGGAGCTAGACCGCGGACAGACAGACAGACGGACATGACGAAATTATAATGGTTCCTTGTTTAATACGGAACCCAAAAAAAAGGGGGAAAAATATCGAAGGGGTCTGGATGTCGGTGGAATTACAGGCTCATAAGGTGATCAGTGACCATGTATGTCTGCTGGTTTGACACAAAAAAAAATCTATAAACAAACTTACACAATCAACGTTTATCGTCTCCCCACAGACAATGATTCGTCTTCCATCCTGCAGCGCATACTCTGTCTCCTGTGCAGTTGATGATCTAAAGACCAATTCCCGTAATTAAAAACGTTCAGTCGCAGAGATATAAATATGTCTAGTCTAGATATACAGTCAAAGCTGTGAACTCGTCGAAAAAAATTGCGTCCAGTAAAGAAAAACACAATGACGTAGCGCGAGTGTAAGACGTAGCTGTCACGCACACACAAAGTTGGCCTGTACCCGAATTGCGTAATACAACATAATCACAATCTGTTTCGATTTGAAATAGGTTGCTAATCCATTGCTTCATAAGTTGGAAAAAAAAATCTGCTCAACAACGTAAATAACGCAATGAATGTTGTTGAACTGTCAAAATGAAACAAATTAGGCAACATTTTTTACGAAAATAAGTTACGCAATTGGGGTACTCGTTTTTTTGCACCGCGACATTCTATCTAGACATATGTATAAATAATCAAAGTTCAATCGCAATCTCATCTCAGCGACAATCCATGTCAAAAACTTGTCAAAAATGTAGGGAAATTGCAGTATAAGTATAATAATGTCCCTCGGCAAACTTCGTGATTCGTCAGTAGTCGGATTTCTATCAGTTGCCCTTTGCACTTGGTGCAGACCGGACGCTCTCAATCGACTTGGAAGTATACATATAGAGTTGTTAATACTCTTATAACTTAATGTAATTTATTTAAAAACTATAAGGGTTCCTTGTTGACTAAGGAACCCTAAAAATGGGAGTAAAGCCGCTAAAGTCGCAGGCACGACAGATAGGAAAATAGTTTTACAGCTCTAGATAGTTCACACGGAAATCAAAACAAAACAACAATAAAGTACTTAGTTCTGAATTCAAATTATTATATACGATAAATCTAATAATTGATGGACATGGAAATTAGCATTCGTTTGTATTCGGAAATCGAATGATACCCATAGAATAAACGAAGAATAAACTAGCTTTTTTGACAGATTGAGACTGAGATCAGTACCCTAATTGCGTAATGCAACACAATCACAATTTGTTTCGATTTGAAACAGATTGCTAATTCATTGCTTCATAAGTTGGAAAAAAATATCTGCTCGACAGCGTAAATAACGTAATGAATGTTGTTGAACTGTCAAAATGAAACAAATTAGGCAAAATTGTTTGCGAAAATAAGTTACGCAATTAGGGTACAGATTGTGAATGTTCTTAAATTACGAGAATAGCCCTCTGATGACTGCATCAGTGAGCGGAGTTCGCGCAGCTAAATATTCGAACATGTTTGAATTTTTTGCCGTCGATACGCTAAGAAGGAAAATCAACTTTTAAAACAAAACAACCGAAGTCATTAACATAAACATTTATTAAACAGATCCAATACATTCACCCTCACTTCTCCCCTTAAATATTAAGATTCAAGCTCTCCAAATAGAAGCCTTCATATTCCTTAAAAGTTTTTCCATCAACGGTTCTGTTACAAGAGATATATTTCTTCATGTCGTTGTCAGTCCATAGTTGGAGATGCTCGTGGGCTACGTCTAATGTTTTTGTGGTCTTTTGAAGGCTGATCAGGTTCTCGTTTAGTTGTTTCTTCATTTTGTCTAGGATTCTGTGTTCTTCTTCTGTTTCTGACGATATGTCTGAAATAATAGTTTGAAATTAGGAAGTGAAAGGGCAATTTATTGGTCGTGGTAAGTCGTGAGTTTAATCGCCATTAGTGGCACCTTGGATTTGAAAATATGAAAAAAATTACTGAATTCAAAATTGGAGAAGATTCTATGTTCGTCTGTTTGTATTTTTTTTTAATGTATGTTCATCAATTTCTCCGTAATTATTGGGCAGATGTAATACATGATTATTTTTTTATTTGGTAGAGGAAGCTTTCGCGGTAGTCCCATACATTTTATTAACTTTGCTTGGATATGGTACTTTTCGAGTGAGCTTCAGTAATACGTATTTAAAAATAAAGCCCCCACCCTAATGTAACGTTGTAATTGTCAAGTCCTGCAGTTTGACATTGACGCGCGCTCCACGTCACTTTCGTAATTTTTTGGTGTTATCGGTCATTTTTTGAATAATTGTGTTCTAATTGACGATAATATCGGTCAGGGTAAGAGACAGCCCACAGACGATATTAGACCTTATTTAACAGTCAAAATAGTGATTTAAGCCGCGTGTACTGGCCGTGTACCCATATACACGGTGAGGCTTTATCGATCAATCCACTTTGTGTATGTTGATGATGTTATTATTAGTTTAGTTGAAGGGTATATTTTTGATCAAAGGTTGAAGGGATTAACTAGAAAAGTGAGATGCAAATTCTTTTACATAATTATAATAAAAAGAACCGGGGTCAGATTAGCTTCATTGTCACGGGTTGCCATGCATCGCGATAATTTTAAAGTAAACCACTGTATTTCCTGCTACGAGTGAATGACGTAACAAAAAAGTGGTACGGTTAGCAACAAAACTCGATTAAAACTTCAGTTTTTTAAAATCTTAATTATTGAGTAAAAAATTAACAAAAAATCTGTACTGATATAAAACTTTTAGCTATATATACATACATACATATTTAAAAGTTACAGTGTTAATCGGTTTTTGTTGCTGACTGGACCAGTGAGTTCCACCGAATATCGTGTTGATGTTGTTTGTTTGTCTGTTGTCTTTTATGGTTATTATCTATATATATAAAATTCTAGTGTCACAATGTTAGTTGCCATACTCTTTCGAAACGGCTTAATCGATTTTTATGAAATTTTATATGTATATTCGGTAGGTCTGAGAATCGGTCGTAATCTATTTTTCATACCCCTAAGTGATAAGGGTGGTCCACCCCAAACATTTATATGGCAAAACAACGTTTGCCGGGTCAGCTAGTTGTTATATAAATGTTTCTATTATTAATTTGTTTTGTATTTCATTTTATTTCGTTCTACGGTTTCGTGTTGTATGTTTTGATTTATTTTATCATTATTATTATTTTCGCTTTGTCAAGCTTAATGTATCTACCTAGATTATAAGAGAATGGTGTGGTCTCCTATAATTGGAAGCGTACACTAGTGTTTGTCCCCGTACTTTTAAACTTGCATGAAATGCGTAGACTCAGTTGGAGATCCAATAAAAAAAATCGCTGCCAGTGTCAGTTGCCAGACAATTCTGAATTGGATTAGATAGACAATTGAAAAAAGCTTAATCAAACCCCATTCAGGGTTGGAAAAAATCACGATTTTAAGCAAAAAAACAAAAATTATTGATTTTTTATAAAATATCCAAAAATTTGTGATTTTTTGCTTGAGCCTTTAGAATCCACTTAAGATAGTGCTTAAAACGAAACGCGCTTTTGTTTGACGGCGGCTGGGGGATTTTCCTTGCTTTGTTTTGTTTGACACTTTAGTTCGGTTCGGATTAGTTCGGATGAAACGCAATTTTTTATCAATGAAATATTTAAAAATGTGGCAGTGGAAGACAGATGGATGCCATCTGGCAGTTTTTTATAGAAAAAGTTTGTACATTAAACAATCAGGAACAGATTAGGAACGGAAAAAGCTGGACAGTTGGTTTTTGTTTAAATATTATATTAATTCTAACATATAGTGATTTTTAACATACATTTGCATATAATCTATCCGTTATCTAAAATTTAGGATTTTTATTTGTGTTACAAACAGGAAAGATTAAAAAAAAAATGATTTAATCAATGATTTTTATTGAAAAAATCACTTGATTTAAATCGTGATTTAAATCAAAGTGATTTAATCATGCCAACCCTGACCCCATTCCAATATTAACAAGGAACAAACAGAAATCTAAAAAAAAACTCACCTATAGCCACATCCTTTCTCTGACTACCCTCCAACGCCTTCAAAATCCCCTCCATATGTTCCTTCTTCTCCACCATCTGTATCAGCCGCAGCAGATTGCGCGACAGACCGACAGACGGACAGACTAGCGAGCACGTGACGTCATCGCGTTGCCAGCTCGAGTGTAAGCGGTCGATCGAGGATTGAAGGGTTTCGAACATCCAGATTTTTTCGCCACTGTAAGAAGAAAAGATTATTGGTAACTATATAAGAATGTTGGGCCACAAAAGGCAATTGCATGCAGCTGAGATGAGAATGTTAAGAGGGATGTGTGGTGTTGGTACTCTCCCTTTATTTTCCTAAAATTGTTTTCGCAACTGACGGCGCCCGTTCACGAACATGACGCGTAAAAGTGATTCCAATATTCTATTTACAGAATAAACAATTTCATTTCAGTCTGGATCTTGATTAATGACCGGTCAAATCAAGATTATATAAACGCTGTGAAGTCCCGCCAATTCATCTAAAAAACCATGTAATATGCTTGTATTGCTTACCTATCCAGCACCAATTTTCTGTTCTTCTCCAATTTGAATTTCTTCAAGTAGATTTTCAGCTCATCAATGAATGTTGGGTTCGCATTTTCTGAAAAATCAATAATCAACAGGTTCAGTGGCGGGGCTCCAGCACGCGTAGCATGACCACCGTAGAAACGAGTTTTGTCGACGGAAGAATAGACAAAAATGACGTTCCGTATAGACAGGACGGCAGGAAAGTAGAAAGACTCAACTGCACTTTTTACGAAATTCACTCTTTTCATAATTTGACTCAGAATTCTTTGTTTTGTCAATTTTTATTGATACTAAGTCACGTAAAATACAAAAAAAAATCTCTAAATCTTAGAGCTGTGTCTATTCTTCGCAGAGATAGAAAGCGTCATGCTACGCGTGCTGGAGGGTTCACTCAAGTCATATATGGGATGCCGGAAGCCCGGGTTTTCTTAGCGAATTCGGCATTAGAAACTGTGGAAATCAAATTAGTTGTATATTTTAACAAGATTTCAAACCTAATGCCGGTAACACTCATCGAGGGTTAACTTTAGCTCAAACGTAATGCTGGTGACCCTCCTGGAGTCAACTTGCAATGTGTATGAAAAATGGGTGAAGTCGAAAGTGTTAACGTCATGACAACGTAAGGAGTATTCAAAGTTTTTAACTCAATATGCCAAGGGGCCATAGTGTTACCCGGTAACTCGGTTGTGGGTTAGATAGGCAATCGGTCCATGTTAAATACTGGTATTTAGCTGCATTCGGTTGGACTGGAAGCCAAAATCAATACAATGTCGCCCATCGCCCATCGTATTTTTCAGATTTTAAAAGCTTATGAGTTATTTTATCGGATTAACTAACATTTTTATTAAAATTGGTGGAGGTGAATAAATTATTTTCTAAAAAAACACAAGTGTAAGTTCATTAAAGCATAGGAGAATTTTGAAAAAAATAAAACAAAAAAAACTGAAAAAAAAATTGTCAAGATAGACCCCCTTTTAAAGTTATTTTTCGATAATTTTTCATGAATATTCGCCCATGTGCGACATTGTTTAGTTGGGAAAAGGCTAAGCAACTACGCTCCACCTCCTATATCCTGCCCTCTATGCCCCGAAACATGGAGTCAAAGTGACAACTGCACCGCCACCGATAACACCGTGAAAGTGCCAAGTTTTGGACCGACATGATCTGAATATCTGTCATGCCAGCGACACGAAGAAGAAATTGATGAGGCCAAGAAGCATTGTCAATACGTAGTTTGCAAAAATCAATCTTTAATTTAGTTTCCGTTACATTTTGATCTAGACAAGCATATTACAAATTAGAGGATTATATCCTAGATAAGAATGCTTGGAAACATGCTGGTCTAGCTCCATAGGACAATTTTGAGTCTAGACAAAATCAAACTGGTTGCTAATTTAATTGTGTAATTAAATATTACAACATTTTTTTTTACATTCTGTGATTACTTGAACTCACACACACACTGACGAATTAGTATCACTTGTAATTTTTTTAGGAATATCGTATAGGTTTTACAATGCTTGTAAATATGTGAACTCCATGTATCCATTACATAATTATTTTTTCTATCATTGCTTCATTTTTATTTTTACCTATTGTGGTATATAAATCTTATTCCAGGTGCATCGTTTTCACATATAATTATATAATTAATGTATACAAAATATTGTAAAACATTTTAAAAGAGTAACGGTGGAGTTTCTTGCCCATTCTTCTCCATACGAAAACTACCCTTTGGAAGGGGCGACTAGAATCAATTCTATTTTTTGTTTTTGACGTTCAAAAGTGCCTTTTTGTGCCTAATTGAAATAAATTATTTGACTTTGACTTTGACTTAGAATTTGTGTGGTATGATGGTGTTTACCTGCAGCATCATATGAGCAGTTCTCTGAAGTATCGAGATCCATACTTAGGTTGACTTTGTTTCTATGCCTCTCTCGTGTTTCCTCGTAGAACCGGCGAAGGGTTGATACTGAATCTTGTGGAAGTGATAATTGACCTTAACAAATAAAAAAAAAACATTGCAAAGGGATTGACGACTATTATCAAAAAATAAAAAAATCATTTAATTCAGGCAAAAACCATATTACATAAAATAAAATTTTACTATACTGCAACATAATAAATCACAATAGAATAAAATGTCAATGCCATTAAAATAGATACAAATTAAAAAGGTCACAGAATTCAAATTCAAATAAAATGTCAAATATAATTAAAATAAACGAATGAGTAATACAAATTATACGGGTGACAGTCGAAATTAAAATGATATGTCAAATTATATATATATAATAATAATGTAAATTATATTATGTACTTTTTTATTTATTAAAAAAGGAATAACTTAATACTTTTGAGAAGATAATTAATCTTTCATTAGTAGATAATCCTGTTATGGGTACTCAGAAGTCCGAAAGTCTGATAACGACCTTTTACCAAGTGGTATCGTGTTACCCAGTAACTGGGTTGTGGAGGTCAGATAGGTAGTCGCTCCATGTAAAATACTGGTACTCAGCTGCATCCGGTCAGACTGAAAGCTGACCTAACCTTAGTTTGAAAAAGGCTAGACAGATGATGAGTTAATTTTAGTTTTATGAAAATAATTTTACAACTTGCTTGAGATGAAAGGAAAGACTATGTGCTAACAAATTATATTGGAAATAGCTCAACGGCTAGGTTACGGTCTAGCAAGTAAAGGGTCGTGAATTCGATCCTACATTGCGAAATTAGCGTGAACTTACTGCTACCTTCAAGGAAATTTTGTTTATTTGGACATCTACATTTCAAGTTAATTAGAAAAAACAGTTACATATAGGTCTCCAAACCGGTCGCTCTCCTTATACCAGGCATAATGCCTTAATGAGACACTCTCGTATGTTCTGTATCTTGCGCTGTTATAGGGAGAGTCGTATACCAGTAAACTATAAGTACTAGCTGTAGCACATACCTCCAAACCGGTCGTTCTCCGTGTACCAGGCAACATTATGAAAGCTGTTGAACACAGTGATGAGACACGCTCACACGTTCTGTTTCTTGCGCTGTTATAGGGAGAGTCTTATACCAGTAAACTATAGGATAGATACTAGCTGTAGCACATACCTCCAAATCGGTCATTCTCCGTATACACACGACTACACATCAAGCTATACATTTCCAGTTTGTGCTGATCTCGCATTGTATAGGATTTCCTTACAATACGAGGTCAGCTCTTACTGGAAATGTATAGCTTGATGTGTAGCCGTGTGTATCAGGCATCACTATGGAATCTTTTGAAAACAGTGATGAGACACTCTCGCACGTTCTGTATCTTGCGCTGTTATAGGGAGAGTCGTATACCAGTGAACTACTGGTACTAGCTGTAACACATACCTCCAAACCGGTCGTTCTCCGTGTACCAGGCATCACTATGGAAGCTGTTGAACACAGTGATGAGACACTCTCGCACGTTCTGTATCTTGCGCTCCGTTATAGCGAGCGACGTTATCAGACGCTTTAGCTCTTCACGCTTACTTTCCTGTAAATGATCATTCGTATATTATTCAGCCTCTTTAAATAAAATAAAACTTTTTTACAAAACATGCAACCGACTTCCAAACTACAAAGTGAAAAATTACTTTAATTTCGAAAGCCGGGAGTCTTTGGATCAGTATTTTAGTTTTTTGCCACCGACTTCCGAAATTAAAGTTATTTTTCACTTTGTAGTTTGGAAGTTGGTTGCATTTTTTGTAAAGTTTTTTTTTTCAATTTTTTATGGGTTGGTTTGTAATTTATCTAAGTTACAATAGCCTAATGTATACTTCTCATCACCTTTTACAAAATTTTGCTTTTCCCGATGCAGGGACTTTAAAAGTTGAGGAGTTCTCCAGGTACTTCACCATCAGCTCCACTGCACCATATGAATTGTGACGAGCATCAATTGCTTCGTGACCAAATGACAATGGGACCAACTTGAAAGTATATCCTTTCAAACTAAAAAATATTTTTTCTAATCGGTCCAGCCGTCTTCGAGTAATCGGGGAATAAAAAAAAAAAGAAAAGAAAAGAAGATAAAAAAAAGATTCCGACGAACTGAGAACCTCGTCCTTCTTTTGAAGTCGGTTAAAAATCATAATTAATGAATGAAATGCACCGATCCAGCGTGGTTAAACCAGACTCGATAAATCGAACGACCCCCAAGATTTGCACTAGCCCCTGGAGTCTCATGTTTTATGGGGCTACAGAGGCTATTGCATATTAGGGAGTAGACCGGGGGGCGCGGTAATGGTAGGGAAGACGTGCCCTCATGATATGGAAGGATTTGCAAGCCGTACCGGATATGCATCCTAAATAAAATAAAAAGCAAAATGTATTCAAATTTGGCTTAAAATCATTTGGACGTCAAAGTTACATAGCATAGTCCTCAAAACGTCTAGTCTTCACCACTTCCTCTGTCTGGCTATCCCCGATTTGGGTTCGCATTTTGATCTGGGAATATTTATACATCAGAAGATCTCTCTTTTCAATCGCTCTCTCACTGCTGAGAATCGTGACTCCGTATCAAATTGTCAACGGTCTTTTTCCATCGGTTACGATCAGTAGCCTGGTGGAGTGCGGCGCTGATAGGTATCGTCAAATGTTCGGATATTTGATCCGACCTCCTTTTTGGGCTTCGGCCTCTAGGTCTTCTGCCATCAATTTTTCCAGTCACCATTAGACGTTCCATGTTATTGGTACCTCTGCGAGCAATGTAGCCGAAGTATCTCATGACACGTTGCAGGCGTGTATTCCCGTTCGTCCCACTGACTTCGTCCCCGTAGTGGGACGAACGGGAATTTACAAAAATAATATTAAATTTGTTCCCGATCGTCCCATTCATGATTTTAGGGGGACGAACGGGAATATGTTCTTAGATTAGCGCCATTCGTCCCACTAAATAATTTTGTGCGTATTGTTTAGTCGTTGTTTCGTAGTTTACTTTCAAAGGAGATGTTTGATTTTGGGCTACCACTATGTACACTACGAGTACATAGATAAGTAGGAAAAAATAGGGGAATTTCATAAAAATACTAACAAATTAATTTGAAGAATGGTACAAGCGTACAAATTCGATCGGAAACAAATTTAATATTATTTTTGTAAATTCCCTTTCGTCCCACTACGGGGACGAAGTCAGTGGGACGAACTGGAATACACGGTTGCAGGTAGGTTGAAGACAGTTGTTGTACATCAGATGATAGAGAATATTATATATATTTTTAGGGCTTCGTGTGTCCATACGGAATAGATTTTCAGCTCTGTGGAATTTTAACTGGAAGTTACTTACAATAGTCTTATCGATAATTCCAATCTGCTTGCCAGCCTGCCTATCCCCCGCACTGCCCCCGGGCGCCTCGAACACGCCGCGCCGTGACGTCATCTCGTCGTGCAGTGCACGTAGCGCGAGCACGCGTGCTTCAGCGCGGGCACGCTCGCAGCGGACCACTAGGAGCTCGCAGGATGGGCCTGTTATGTACTCCTAAAGAAAAAAAAAATATTCGAAACTTAATTCTATGCAAAATGGCGAGATGTTAATATTATTAGTTATGACTTATGAGTAGACATCGGATTATAATTGCATGTTTGCATAATTATGCAAATGCATAAAACACTATTTTTTATAGCGTTATTGCATATTTTAGTACTTATTCAAATTAGTGATAGTCATTGATTGATAGTGGTGCCGATTCCCTTGTTCACAATTTAAACTAAATTTAAGTTCACTGCATCTTTTTCTTTCTATTTCATTAAGAAAAGGACAGAAGATAAATTTTAGTTTAGTAATCAGCGCCTGTCACTACTCCATACAAGTTTAGACGTGATTAAAAACTTGCCTACTAAAATTACGTCAATTTACGTCAAGCGCTGATTAATTTGACAGGACTAAACTAAAATTTATCTTCTGTCCTTTTCTTAATGAAATAGAAAGAAAAAGATGCACAGAACTTAAATTTAGTTTAGTTTGTGAACAAGGGAATCGGCACCATTGCTTATTAAAATTAAAATTAAATGCTGTTCTATATAAAACCTGGATATTGAAAGAATAAGCATGTATCAACGGTATCGGCCAAACTCTTCCTTCTTCTTCTTTTCGTGTGGTTAGTGACTAACCTAGTGTCAGAGTTTTAAAGCCACCCATGGGCCTCTGATTTGGCTTCACATGCCGTCGAGAAATATCTCTCAGGCATACCGGTTTCCTCACGATGTTTTCCTTCACTCTGTTTTTGAAGCAAGTGATGATTATACAATGAATCCGAAAAGTCAGAGGTGCATGCCTAGGATTGTTATTTCATATTGGTATTTTTATTTCATACATTTTTAAATATAAAAATGTCAAATTACTCGAAAATGGTTGACATTGGCATAGGGGTCATCAGGGGTAATTTGGACCTACATCCCCTTAACGGATTGCCGACGTATAACCAATAACCCTGATTAACTATTCTCAGTATTTTTTTCTAAATTTTTGGCTCAGCAGTTTCGGAGATAAGGGAGGGGGGAGTGGTGAACTTTCAGAAATTTTCTTTAATTACTTATAAACTAATTATTTTAAAATAATAAAAAAAAACAAAACAAGCCCTTTCATTTGATATTTCACACGATACCTACTGTTTGCAAAACTTTTTTTATTTTCCCCCCATAAGTGAACCCCATATTCAAAATTAATTTATTTACGTTACACGTTCGTGCTAGGGTTACAGAAATGTGTACCAAATTTAAATTTAATCGGTCCAGTAGATTCGGAGCAAATCGGCTGTGACAGACGTTAGACGGACAGACAGACATATTTGGACGTACGGAACCCTAAAAAGTTTGGCTGACAACCCTAACACCCACGTTTGATTTCACAAAAATGGCCTAGATGATATACTGGTCGTCTTCATACTGTGGTCAGGATAAGTAAGCGTGAGGCGAAGTCTAGGAGTGCTAGGACAGATCCAATTTACAAAAAAATATCGTGATATTTTTTTGATCGCGTGGACTAGTGTAAGTATTGATGGATTTCAGTATTTTTTCAATACTTATTTATCACAGAATTTAAATTTCGGAATAACAACCCGACTGCGAAAAATACTGATCAGTATTTGTTGAACGTGTACCACTCGCCTTACGTTCAATCTTTACTGCAATCCATCAAAGTTTGCTGTCTGATCACAATCCGTCTGGTTCGTTCGTGTCGTTCATTCAATATTGATCGCATGAAGCGTCATTCGATTCGCGTCGCGCGTCGTCAGTCAGTATGGCGTTGTGCTTCGTACCGTGCACACGTGGAAAAATGTATACAGGGACAAAAGTTAAGCTTGTGTGGTTAATATTCTTGGCAATTGGTTTAAAAAAGAAAAATAAACAGAAAAGGATGGACTTTTATATTTAAATCTCTAAATCACCACTAAATAGTTTATGTAAAGCAAAGTTTGCTTTTCGTGTGTCACGTGCGCTTGGTTCGTTGAATCTAAACTATCCAATGGATTTTGATGCGGTTTATACGATTATTTAAAGAAAAGTTTATATAAACTCATTTTAATCTGAGATATAGTACGGAAATAACGATGTTTTGACAAGAACCGAGTGGAAATTTTGTTTAAAAAAACAAACAAAGCCCCCGTGTCAGTTTGATTGATTAATTGATGGCAAATTGATAGCAATGGAGAACGCAGTTTTTAAAATTGAAAGCACGGAACCGGAACGCACGCCTTCCCCAGAGGTCTTGGAGATCGAACCGGCTACAATGGAAAAAATTGTTTTAAAAGAGTTTATTTTAAAGTACGAAGCACTACCCGAGCTCTGGGATAATTTCTCACAACATTATCAAAATTCAATTAGAAGAGGAGTAGCATTGAGCAAGTTACTGAAAATCTATAAAAAAATTAAAAGTGACGCGACCGTTGACGATGTAAAAAAGAAAATTAACAGTATAAGATCAAACTTTAGGAGAGAATGGAATAAGCTAGAAGCATCCAAACGAACACGAGGGCGCACCGGTGTTGTGTACAAGCCTAGATCATGGGCGTTCCATTTATTAACATTTTTAAAAAAGAAAGGCCAACCATTGACTCGGGTGAGTGTCTATGGTCTATTCTATTTTTTGTTGTTTTAAGGGTTGTGCAGACTGGCGGAACTTGTCGCGCGACGCGACATTGGTTATGCTGGGGCCACATTGTCACGATAAAGTGAACTACACTACGCGGGCTCTCTCTCGCACACAACTCGACGTCTCGCTGAGACAAAGAAAGCGCACGAAAAGTAGTTCACTTTATCGCGACAATGTAGCCGTAGCATAAATTGTTCCACCGTGAAGTTTTCTTAGAAATTGTTTTATTAGAGGCGCGTCGCGCTTGTTTGCTAAAGCTTTTACTTATGTATTACAAATAATTTAAAAAAACAATGAAACAGGGTAATTTGAGGGGCGTAATGTATGGCCGTATTCAGCTAGAAACTGCTGCCTAAATGCGGCCTATGGTGCGCAGGGGCGATTATCCATACAAATCAGAAGTAAAGACCTGCGCTAAACAATAGAAAAAAACACAATGTCAAAATAATATAAAATGGCAAAACTAACATGCATACAAGATATGCAGCGTGAGCTGCTGTCGACCAGTCGCGCTGTCTAGGGTTTGTTGACCCCAGAATTCACTTAAAAGTAGTAACATTCACGATCGACGTAAAACCATTAGTAAGTCATTGCAAAGTAACTCTTATCTCGGTAAGATAAGGTTTAAATTAGAATGATTGCTTAGAGTTTTATCCAACTCACGGCAATCATTCTAACATACTTTATTATTGAGATAAAGAGTTTCATTGCAATGACTTACTATTGGTTTTACGTCATTCAAATTTGACCGTGAATGTTGTACGCTTAGTTCAGCCGAGCGGATTTGGTGACAATACGGAAAATGCACAAGTTGTCTAAAATAAAACTGCACTAAAATTTCTATACAAACATTTGAAATGTATATGTAACAAGCGGTGCAATTTTAAATTAGACCTCTTCCCACATTTAAATAAATATAAATAAAACCGTATTTATTTGTATTTTTAGCGTACTTCTACAGCATCAGAAGATTCAGAATCAGAAGAGCAACATCGAGATAGACTGGCAACTTTTACTTCCCTCCCGCCGCCTCCAAAACGATGGAAACAGCCGATATCAGAACAAAATGAACTAGAGGACAAAACATTTAGTTCATTCTCACCTGAAGTGAATGCACCATTGGATCTAACACCTTCATTTTTATCTCAATCCGTGAATGCACCATCAACCGTTCATACATTAACCCCAACAGCATTGTATTGGAGTCATAAATTGGATAATTTAAATCGCACACAGAGACTGTATGCAGAAAAATACATTAATGAAATTTTACTAGAAGCTGAACTTGGTAATTTAGGGAGGAACTCTGTACTCATTAATTCCCCTGATCAAATTGATACCCCCAAGCTATCAGCTGTGTATTCAGTTTGCCATTCAACACCATCTTCTTCAGATAAATAAGTAACTATAGATAGTGCAATCCACGAAGACGCGCCCCACTCTGCGATTACTGTACTGTAAGCTGAACTCTAGTACGGCGCGGAGCGGAGTGGGGCGCGTCTTCGTGGATTGCACTATCTATATATATAGATACGCAGTTGTAATGAAACTTGCCCGTCTCATCTTTTGATGCCCTCCCTCCGGTGAACGCCCTAAGCCGAGGCTCGTACCCCACAGGGGGTGCCCTTAGCGAGCGTTTACCCTAGCTTTTAGCTTAGTTTAATGTGTGCTCTGGCTGGAGGCGGCTTTGAGTGTAGCAGCTTAAGGCAGCCACAGGATTGGCCGGTTAAATAGTCATGGCCTCAGAGGCCAGCTATGAGATGCCATACAGAAAAAAAAAAAGAAACTTTGTGGTTATATAAATAAATATTATATTATAATATGAGTTTTAATTAATTTACCCTAATATAATCGTAGAGCAATGATAGCCTAGTGGTGTGACCGTCAGACTGCCAAGTCGTAGGTCTCGAGTTCGAACCCAAGGCACGCACCTCTGACTTTTCGGATTCATGTGCGTATTGTATAATATCACTTGCTTCAATAACGGTGAAGGAAAACATCGTGAGGAAACCGGCATGCCTGAGAGATATTTCTCGACGGCATGTGAAGCCAAGTCTGGGGCCTATGGACGGCTTTAAAACTCTGACACCAGGTTAGTCACTAACCACACGAAAATAAGACAAGATTGTGGAACTGGGTTGTGCAGGTCAGTGGAAATGGATGTTACTCATGATTAGATTTGTTCTAAAGGCTTTATAATCTGTTCATGGATTGTTACGGGTACTAGTTAAAAGCCCGTTAGTCTGACACTGCTCTTACCATGAGGTATCGTCTTACTCAGTACCTGGGTTGTGGAGGTCAGATAGGCAGTCGCTCCATGTAAAATACTGGTATTCAGCTGCATCCGGTTAGACTGGAAGCTAACCCCAATATAGTTGGGAAAAGGCTAGTCAGATGAAGACTTAACTTTATGTAATCTCGAAGAACATAGATCAGTGCTTTACTATGTCCATGATGTCTCAGATTTTTGTGACCTTTATTATCAGACCAATTTAAAAAAAGTAATATACCCGTGTGTATTTATTACCCGAAAATAAAAGTTTTAGGGCTGTTTAGGGCTTCACCCGAGTGGGTCGGAAATTATTCCACGAGAGCTTATATCCTAACTCATAATCATAACCCTTGAAAATCAGCTTTCACAGACACAGGGATTTCCATTTTTAAATGTCATTTTTTTTTAGTGAAAACTTCTTTACGCGCGTTGGGCATTTTTGAGATGGGACTAAACCATTGATTTCGCGACACTGTTACGACACCAGCTTTTGACCATTAAAAATACATCAACGCGTTTTGATTACCGCGGTGCGTGGAGTAAAAGACATCAACGCGTTGATTACCGCGGTGCGTGGAGTAAAATACATCAACGCGTTGATTACCGCGATGCGTGGAGTAAAATATATCAACACGTTGATTACAGCGATGCGTGGAGTAAAAGACATCAACGCGTTGATTACCGCGGTGCGTGGAGTAAAAGACATCAACGCGTTGATTACCGCGGTGTCGATTTATTTCAAGTTATCATTTATGTCGGCACTCCCTGAGTGCCACTGTTTTTTTTCTTGGATATGGCTTTTGTTTACCATTACTATGCTCAAATATTCACATAAGGTTAATTTTGCTTATAAACGGACGAATTGTAATTTTTTTGAAAAATTTGTATGAAGCTCGTATGAAAAATCCGCTTGTCTTTGGAACTACTAGTTGAACCGTAATATCCTTACAGGAGGTTGTAGAACTGATTATATTTATGTTATTGACATACCACACATAGTTTACCACATTTGTAATGCCAATCGACGTAAAATAGCATTTTAACAAAAAATCGAAAAAAAGGTAGATTAGGAGTTACCAATAGGTAGTTCCTCGTCGATATACAGATTATTTCCGCAGAATAAAAAAAAATGTACTTTATTTTTTTATTATTCTTTAATGACTCGTTTTAAAGCACCAAATCAAAATATTAAGTATTAATTAGCTAATTCATATTTAATATTTTGATTTGGTGTAATATTTTAAAACCATAGTTTTAGGCGTAACAAAGGGCCTCAAGATGTGAAAGGGTAACAGACAGACAGGGCTAATTTTGCATTTATAATATTAAATAGTATATAATTTATAGTAGAGATAGTGCTGCTATCCAAGAAGACGCGCCTTACTCATTTTCCTAATCGCTTACAGTACGAGTGTGCATCCTTTCGCTAGTGTTGTATTGCTGTCGAAACGTACTAATTGCCTATGAGTACTTGAGTACGCACGCACACTACGATGAATAGATTAATCACGAGAGAGCGTTTCGGTCAACTAGGAAAAATGCTCTACTTCAATTTTATATTTTTTTTTGTCGTTCGGTGTGGGTAATATAACGTAATATTTACCATTTTAGGGAGCAATTATAAACATCAAAGAAAAACAAAAATAAAGTTTTATTGAAGTTTATTGAAAAATTACTTTATTACGAATCTTAATCCATTTCAGAAATATCCGATTCAAGATCAAGATTACAGTGACTTAGGTACTCGTCTTATATTTTTTCTACGTGCTGACAAGACAGTATGGAATCAGACATCTTTTTACTCGATTAATTTTCTCTTCTTCGTAGGTGACGTAAAATCGGCAGCCCTTTTGCTCGTCGAATTCAAATCTGACGTACTTGCTTCATTTTCAGACTCGATATCCGCTTCCGTAGTTGGCTCTATTTTACACTCGGTAGCAACTGACGCATCCATCGCTTTGGTATTCGATTCTACAACAGGTACTGCACTTTGCTTTATTGCAAGTGCTTTTCTTTCACTTAGTATTCTAGTCACCGTGCTTTCAGATACTCCAACAGCCTGTGAAGTTCTCCAACGTGCATCGGTGAGTTTTTCTGCATAGTTATTCTTTGCTTCTTTTTTCATAAAATCATACACTTTAGCAATAATTTCTCTGGCCTGCAATAGAAAAAATACAATAAATAAAAAAGTAAGCTACTCGTACAAATATAGCCAAATTGTTTTGATGTATTTATATACTGCTAGTTCTAAACAATATAAACTTATTATATTAGGTACATACCTCGGTTTTAAGTACAACACGCTGAGATTTTCTAGACATTTTAAAAGTATTAAGTAGAGCAACTTTCGTGCCAAGTCTGTATTTACGCAACGTAAGAACGCTACTCGTGTGCATCGAACCGCTGACGGCTCGCGACTGACGCTCGGAACAAACTCCCCGCACCCCGCGGCCCCCTCGACTATAAATTGTGGGGCGCGTCTTCGTGGATGACACTATCCGTATAGTATTATAATATAGTATGGATGAACGATACGAAACACGCTACAATATTTATTTATTTTTGCATAATGTTAAATGTACACTCAGTTACAGGCTAGGCTTAAACTTATGAGTACATTACCCTGTTAGGGCGCAGCAAGTTTTATTACATTTAACTTATAACTAGGTTAAATATTCGGAAGTTAACATTATATAGCATACTTATTAGATATCTATATCACAACATTCATTATTATTACTAATATATAATCTATTTGTGACATATTTTATTAATTAAAGTTATTTGAGTATAGTAACATTAATAAAATCATTTTATACTTGGTTAGACAACATTTGTGCTGAAGTGTTGAACTTGTATAGTGAGTCTTATCTATGAATACGGATTGCGATCATTCCGATGCGATCCCATCAAATTGAATGGATCGCAGTATTTTTTATTGATAGCTTTGGTTTTCTACGACAGCGGTGGTCGCGACATACGGTCGCAGTGACAGCTGTCATGAAAATCACGGTTTGACTTTACGGTGTAAAAACTTCTTCCAAAAAAAAAAAAACAAAACAGTGAGAATAACTAATTTCGGAAGTCAGTGTCTTTGGTTCTGTATTTTCGTTTTTTGCCACCCATTTTAAAGTTTTTTTTTTTGTTTTTTTTTTCAAGTTTTAGTCGTGGTACCTACCCTAAACAAACTCAAATACCACTATCTGCTTGAAGTAAATAACAGTAACAGGAATTATAACATCATACGTATTATTGAAGCTAACTCAAAAACTACCCAAGCAAAGTTAATAAAATTTATATGGGACCACTTCTGAAGTATGACCTATCAAACAAAAAAGAATCATCAAAATCAATTCATAATTGGCGGATTAATCGTATAACAAACGTATAAAAAAAACATACAGTCGAAGTCGAGTCTCCTTTTTGAAGTCGGTTAAAAAAACGCTCGGTAGGAAAACATGCCAACTAAATAAATAATTAAAAAAAAGCTTTTTACAAAAAATACAACCGACTTCCAAACTACAAAGTGAAAAATAACTTTAATTCGGAGTCTTTGGATTAGCATTTTAGTTTTTTGACAAAAAAGTTTTTTTTTCACTTTTTAGTGCGTTGGTTTGTAATTTATCTAAGTTACAATAGCCAAATGTCAACTGCTCATCATCTCATCCAAATCGCTATAGATGTGGCTATAATATTTCAAGAGTTCCCTCGATTTATCCAAGATCCCATCATCAGATCGTGACCAAATGACAATGGGAACAACTTGAAAGTATTTTTTAAACAAAAAAATATTTTTTTAAATCGGTATAGCCGTCTTCGAGTAATCGGGGAACATACCTACATAATAATTTAAAAAATTTAAATATCCCGATGAACTGAGAACCTCCTCCTTTTTTTGAAGTCGGTTAAAAATAAATTTCAGTGACGTCATTCGAAGGTATATTGCGGACGCTATGTGGCGTCACCGCAGTCTTAGCCATAACATAATAACCATAGCTTATAGGAAACATGCTCTTCAGTAAAGTTCTGGCCACACGCGACTACTTGCATCGTTTGTGGTTAACAAGCCACACGACTCTTCGCGCCAATTTGAACACCGCCATACGTACAGTACAACTATGTTCTTAATGTCCCTCGGCAAACCTCGTGTTTCGTCAGTCGTCGGATTTCTATCAGTTACCCTTTGCACTTAGTGCAGACCGGATGCTCTCAATCGATGACTCTCGACTTGGAAGTATATAGAGTTGTTAATACTCTTTTAACTTAATGATTAATTTTAATAATGGTAGGAAAGCTGCTAAAGTCGCAGGCACGACAAATAGGAAAATAGTTTTACAGCTCTATATAGTTCACACGAAATTCAAAACAAAACAACAATAAAGTACTTAGTTCTGAATCCAAATTATTATACAAGATAAATCTAATAATGTTGTTGGTGTAGTTCAATATTTTTTAATAATCTACAAGACTGAAAAAAAAAAATTTTTTTTGGACACAGGCCGTCCAAAAAAAATTTTATTTTTTCAGTCTTGTAGATTATTAAAAAATATTGAACCCGTAGGTATTTTTTCTTTTTTGACGTAATCAAAAGATTACGGCGATACAATGAGTTAAAATGTGGCATGACGTCACGCCTTGCTAGATACTGCGTTGTGACGTAGCGAGCCCCCACTCCCCAACTTTAATGCGTGTTATGTAAGTTATTTTTGATAAATATGATAAAGCAAATATTACGTGTCTAATATTTTTTTATTATCTGAAAGACGGACTAAATAGTACTTCTTTTATTACCTAGGCAACTACCCTATTGATGGACATGGAAATTAGCATTCGTTTGTATTCGGAAATGCGATGATTTCCGAGGGAAAATAGAAATATTGTAGGTATGTTAGAATCGGCGCGAATTTCGTCCCGCATCAAGGCTTGTGCAGACCAGCGCGACACGCGACGCGACACAAAGGCACCGCCCGTCGCGCGACGAGCGGTGCCTTTGTGTCGCGCCGCGTGTCGCGCTGGTCTGCACAAGCCTTCACGCGGGCGGGATTCGCTTCAGTTGGCCAGAAATTTAGAGATAAAGCATATCATTCAAAGGGGCTTGTAGTAATACCTGACGCACTGGTCGATCGCTCAGGTTAAGCTACCCTTGCCGCGGTTGGTCCTTGGATGGGTCCATCTTATGTGACCATCTTTACATACCAAGATCCCTCCATGACCGAGTCACGTTAAGCCGTTGGTCCCGTCTGTCATTCGTTGATCTTTGACAGTCGTTACGGGTCGTCAGAAGCCCGAAAGTCCGACAACCAGTCTTTTCAAAGAGTCAGAGCCGGCTTTACCTATGGTGCAGGGTGTGCAAAGCACGGGCGCAGGGCCTTAGGGGGCGCCGAGGGTCGCTCGCGACAACTTTTTAATCAAATCCCAAACAACACCAAAACATGTTCAGTAAAAAGGCTAAATATGAACTTAGGGTGCTAAAATGTCGAGCTCGCTACGCTCGCTCTTGCAACCTCAACATACTCTTTTTTCTTAGAATTCTCTGTGTAAATCGACAATGTAATTCCTATTTACGTATGAATGGTCAAATGAAAAACTGACCTATTTGAGGCAGTTTGCTAAATATTTCAACGTATGATTCCTGGGCGGGGGCCCCATTGAGTTTCGCCGCCCCGGGCCCCCGACAGGCTTAGTCCGCCACTGCTAGAGGACGCCAAGGTATTGATTGCACACGGGCGCTACATCGGCTAGAACCGCCTCTGCAAAGAGTATCGTATTACCAAGTAACTAGGTTATGGAGGTCAGATAGGCTGTCGCTCCATGTAACATACTGGTATTTAGGAAAATTGGTAGTTGGGAAAACGCTAGGCAGGTGATGATATCATTCAAAACGTAACCAATATATAAATATGCTGGCGGGAAAGAAAACAAATATTACTAATTTCTTAGTAGTAGGTTAGTCACTAACCACAGGAAAAGAAGACTATTTTCTTTAGAGAAATAATGTCCTAATAGTAAACATGTTTTACTACTTAGATCAGGGTTGTAACGGATGTCATCATATAACGGATGAGGATGCGGATGAGGAGGATACGCCCTTTACGCCTGGAGGCTTTTATTTAGATATTTAGTTTTGTTTACGTTTAGTTTTTATTTCTGCTTGAGTATAGTTATCGATGTTTTTGGTTGGTATATTGGCGTGTGCTAGCTGATATATGGCCAATAATTTATCATTTAAATTATGTTTTGTGTTGCGTAATGTAAATTATTTTGCATACTATTGTATAGAATTATTTTTTTTCTAACTTGAACAGACAGCTGTGCTGCTGGGGAGTTTGCAGCGAAAGGCACTAGGAACTGGTGAAGGGTGGGCGTTTTGTGGGACTGTCTTATGTAATTTTGACGTTCGAAAAGTGCTGATTCTCAGCCTAATTTGAATAAATGACTTTTTAATTTTGAATTTGAATTTTTGATATCGAGATAATCGGGTTTGAGGATGCAGATGAAGATACGGATATTGAAAAATTCCTTATTGAGGATGAGGATGAGGGTGCGGATGCGGATATAGTACAAAAAATAGCCCTTGTTTTTTAAAGTACCTATTTATATTTGTATTATAGGTAATCATTTGGTAGGTTACCGTAGCGTAATTCACCTGCAAAAAACTTGACATGTGACACCACAGTCGTGCCACTACTGCCACATGCAGCTGATCGTCTGTCATAGGTCAAGGACATTGCGAATTAAGCCAATAGGAACGCGTAACTCACATATCGGCCCTCCCATTTAGCTCGGCGCGAGTTTTAAAATTCACTATTTATTGTGCGAACAACGTAGGGTCACATCCCCATAGAAATTATGAGGAGCTTTTAAAATCAAAAGTTGAGGATGCGGATGTTTTGCGGATATCAAAATTTATGCGGATACTCCGGATATTGCGGATACGGATACGGATATCCGTTAGATCCCTGACTTAGGATTAACCCCTAGACTGCTGTGTGAGTTTGAAAATACCAAAACTCTTTTATTTTTCCGTGGGGTTCATTCTAGTCACGCACAATGACGGGCTCCGTAGTTGAGAGGAATTTATCCCAAAAACAAATTTGACATTTTAGTTGAAAAAACATGTTCCCCCATACATCGATATACGTCCAGTGGCGTAGCGTGACTCACTGTCGCTCGGGGCGGAGTCATAATTTGCCACCCTTTTAACGTCGTAAAAATAATTAAAAATAAAATAATTAAATTACCTATAATAAAAAACAAACTAAAACTTACTATTAAAACGGCAGCGCGGCAGACGAAGAAGTTACTGGTACAAGTACTTGGAAATCACGAGCGCGGTCGGCCCTTGTTTGTGTTTAGACGTGTACATGTACGGTGTTAAGGTGTGCACGCGAGGCGTATGCGGGCACGCACACTGTCACACCATGCGTGTACACGTCTAAACACAACCAAGGGCCGACCGCGCTCGTGATTTCCAAGAACTTGTACCAGTAACTTCTTCGTCTGCCGCGCTGCCGTTTTAATAGTAAGTTTTAGTTTGTTTTTTATTATAGGTAATTTAATTATTTTATTTTTAATTATTTTTACGACGTTAAAAGGGTGGCAAATTATGACTCCGCCCCGAGCGACAGTGAGTCACGCTACGCCACTGGACGTATATCGATGTATGGGGGAACATGTTTTTTCAACTAAAATGTCAAATTTGTTTTTGGGATAAATTCCTCTCAACTACGGAGCCCGTCATTGTGCGTGACTAGAATGAACCCCACGGAAAAATAAAAGAGTTTTGGTATTTTCAAACTCACACAGCAGTCTAGGGGTTAATCCTAAGTCAGGGATCTAACGGATATCCGTATCCGTATCCGCAATATCCGGAGTATCCGCATAAATTTTGATATCCGCAAAACATCCGCATCCTCAACTTTTGATTTTAAAAGCTCTGCATCCTCATAATTTCTATGGGGATGTGACCCTACGTTGTTCGCACAATAAATAGTGAATTTTAAAACTCGCGCCGAGCTAAATGGGCGGGCCGATATGTGAGTTACGCGTTCCTATTGGCTGAATTCGCAATGTCCTTGACCTATGACAGACGATCAGCTGCACGTGGCAGTAGTGGCACGACTGTGGTGTCACATGTCAAGTTTTTTGCAGGCGAATTACGCTACGGTAACCTACCAAATGATTACCTTTACTCAAAAATGCATGTAATGTGGTCATTATTTTGACAACCTTCTTTGAGCAAAGTCGACCTTGCCGTTCTGTTTCAAGGAGCGGCCGGCAAAGTTTTGCTGGTCGCTCTAACAGGCCGACAAAACATTGCCGGCCGCTATTTTGACGTTTCAACCTTTTTAAAAATCAAATGCACAAAGATTTTATTTAAAACACAGCTGTTTGTATTTATAGAGATAGGTACAAAAAGATTTTATTCCATATTTGGCTGTATAGTTCCAACTACAATTGTTAAAAAAAAAAAACAAAGAATTAACAAAAGCGCGGTTCAGCGAAAATTTAATTTTTATTTAGTTACTTTTTTGCGTATTATATGAAGAAATAATACAGCAGTCAAACACCGCATTAAAATTAACGCAAACTATTATATCAAACCGGGAAAGTCGGTGTTGAATTTTAGTAACTGTACTTTTCATAATTGTCATTTTAATTACATTTCCAGTTAATTAATATATATTTTATTGAAATTACTTGCTGGTTTTATGTAGATAAGGTACTTGCATTTTTGAGTAAAGCACTATACACGCCTTGGCCCACTATGACTGCTTCGCTGGTCACGCTATGATAGCCTCGAGCTAGCCTAGCTACGCTCTAGGCCTTCCAGCTTGGCCATCATTGCAGCCCTTGCTGTCCTCGCTGTAAAGGCCTTGACCTACGGCCTCGGCCTTTATCTCAGCTCGTCCATCAAGTGCTGCACGCTGACCGCGCTGTGTCGGCCTGGAGCTGCGCTACGCTGCGCTGTCGGCCATCATCAGCGCGACCAGCAAAGTAGTCATTATAGACCGCGGCAGTAATGTACTAATAATACAAATATAAATAGGTACTTTAAAAAACAAGGGCTATTTTTTGTACTATATCCGCATCCGCACCCTCATCCTCATCCTCAATAAGGATTTTTTCAATATCCGTATCCTCATCCTCAAACCCGATTATCTCAATATCCTCATCCGTATCCGTTATATGACATCCGTTACAACCCTGATCTAAGTAGTAAAACATGTTTACGATTAAAACGGCAGCGCGGCAGACGAAGAAGTTACTGGTACAAGTTCTTGGAAATCACGAGCGCGGTCGGCCCTTGGTTGTGTTTAGACGTGTACACGCATGGTGTGACAGTGTGCGTGCCCGCATACGCCTCGCGTGCACACCTTAACACCGTACATGTACACGTCTAAACACAACCAAGGGCCGACCGCGCTCGTGATTTCCAAGAACTTGTACCAGTAACTTCTTCGTCTGCCGCGCTGCCGTTTAATATGTGCAAGTGGGTAAAAGCTAACTTCTTGAAAAATTTACTGTCGGACTGACCGCCAGTGACTGCACAATTTTTTTTTTTGCCGCCCTTTTAATGGTGGCGCTCGGGGCGGTTCGCCCCTCCGCCCCCCCTCGCTACGCCACTGTATACGTCTCGACCGTATTTTTTTATTATTTTGTGCTCCATGGGACCGTAGAACGAGTATTCCATATTAATTTCAAATTGATACGTCCACGCGTTCCTGAGAAAAAGGGTTTTGACAGACTGACAGATGGACGGACGGACGAACAACGAAGTGATCCTATTAGGGTTCCGTTTTTCCTTTTGACGTACGGAACCCAAAAAATGTTCAAAATGGCCTTATTTTCCGTAAGTTTCTTTTTTTACTGATAATTATGATAAGCACTTTTTAGGGTTCCGTACCCAAAGGGTAAAACGGGACCCTATTACTAAGACTCCGCTGTCCGTCCGTCTGTCACCAGGCTGTATCTCATGAACCGTGATAGTTAAGACAGTTGATATTTTCACAGATAATGTATTCCTGTTGCCGCTATAACAACAAATACTAAAAAAACAGAATAAAATAAATATTGGGGACTCCCATACAACAGACATGATATTTTTGCCGTTTTTGTAGATAATGGTACGGAACCCTTCGTGCGCGAGTCCGAATCGCATTTAGCTGGTTTTTTTAGACACTAAATAATCGACGCCTGAATAATCTCTTTTCTTAGTATTGGTATTTTATGGGAACTGACAAACTGCAGTTTGGTAAGAATACGTTTGAGAAGGAGGTTAACAGAAGAATTCAGCTGGGCTGGGCAGCGTTTGGGAAGCTTCGTCGAGTCTTCTCGTTACGTTTTCCACAAAGTCTAAAGACGAAGGTCTTCAATCAGTGCAATCAGCCTGTTACTACTTACGGAACCGAAACGTGGACAGTAACGGTACGGCTAGTCCATAAATTTAAGGTCAGTCAGCGAGCTTTGAGTCTCTCTGAGGGATCAAATCCGGAATGAGATGATCCGGCAGAGAACTAGGTATGGGCGTTATTTAACGTCACTAGTTACAATAACTGTCTACGGGGCATGTAACGGAATAACTAGTTTCGAGTCACACACAAACACGTGATTTTTGTAACTAGTTCCATCACAATGCAGTGATCGAATGAAAAGAGTGAAACGAAACAAGCTTGTGTTATATAACGTATTACGTAGGTAACCATTTACATTTTCGTTTCGCAAATAACAGTACCTAACACTTCAATGAGAATAGAATTTGAAAAATAACTAGTTACTAAAATCACTAGTTTTCAAAACCGGCGACGTCCTCGAAGTCACTATACTCCATAGGTTTAGGGTAGTTAAAAAAAGGTAAACAAAAAAAACCACGTGACGAGACAGCTGTCAAGTAACCGACTAAACGTAATACCTGTCACTTCAGTTGTTATGCTACGTCACAGTTGAACTCTTCAATTTAGCAACGTTATACTTCGTTGACGTTTAGAAATTGGATTCTTTACAATAGACAGATTACAAAATTTTATAAACCAGACAAAAAAAAATGTGCTTAAGCAGTTCCATCTACGAAAAGTAGTTGAAGAATAAACGATAAAGTTTAACATACATTAATTACATTAAACTATGGTAAAACACTAAAATAAATTGAATTTGGTTTTATTGAATTTTTAAACAAGAAAGTGTCATCTATAAAAACCCTTTTCACGATTTGTTTACCTTTATTTAACTACCTAAACCTATGGAGTATATGTCCGGCAGTGTATAATAAAAGGCATAGTACTCACGTTAAGTTGTGCGAGTGTGAACGCTAGCTTCTTCTGTGTATGTTTCGTGTGCACCTTGTTCTTGATCGCGTTGAGAGCCAGCGAGCAGTGCAGTGATGCCGTGTGGGAGAGCACCCATTGTGGAGTTATCCTGTCCAATAATACAGGGTCGAATTAAATTAGCTAGCTAAACTTCATAGACTTGATTCTCTTTTTTTGGGTCAACGACCGCTGGTAGCATCAGGTAATCTTCCCATTGTTGGGATTGGGACACAGGCCTCCTCTCTGTGAGAGGAAGTGAACCGTAATCCACCACGCGGGCCCAGTGCGGGTTGGTGGATGTCACATATATCTTCGAATTTTCGGTTCTAGGACTTCCTAGAACCCAAAAATTCGAAGATACCCTTTTGAGAGCAGTGGTAATTAAATAATTGCCACCACCACCATAATTGCTCTTTGAGGTTTACACTACATTAATTAACTAATATCATAATTACCTGTTAGTTTCAGTGTTGTCATGTACAGTGGGCGCGGCGAGTGCGGCAGTGAGCGCGGCGCGACGTTCACATAGTTGCGGCCACAGCGACTTCCCGCATTTTACCAGAGAAGATAATAACATTTGGTCTTCTGTAGTGACAAAAAAGAAAGTTTGTTTATAGTGAAGTCCTCAGAAGTTTAGCAATAGAAGAACATACTAAGCGTCCAGTTTCGCTAGCTAATTTAATTTGACCCAGTAGTGACAGATGATAAGAGAACTTACCAGAATCATTAAGATGATAAGGGAACTTACCAGAATCATTAAGATGATAGGGGAACTTACCAGAATCATTAAGTTCTCCATTGCTAGAGGCGGCTGACGAATTCGCCAGAGGAGCGACGCTCACAGATAGAGCGGCAGGCGGCCGACTGGTCTGACGACGAGATGTCACCCTGTCCAACTTGCTCTAAAGTTGAAAGAAAAACGATTTGTATATCTTGGTCGAGTTGATTGCAGACGACAATAAATTTACAGAGGCCCAGAAGGTTTGCACAGAAATTGCAAAAGACAGAGAAAAATGGAAGGCAGGCAATGCAAGGCATACACCGTGAAATTTGAATCACAGTTTTGCTAGAACAAACGTTATTCAGACCATGGTCTACTACCATTCTACAGCATCCAATAAAAAAAAAACATAATTGGTTTTTGAAAAAAGACAAATTTTAAAATGTCAAGATAATCTACTGCTTACTAAATTTCGTTTATGGAGGTACATTTCTGTTTAGACAATGCTTGAATGCTGTGTCCCGTGCGTGGTGTCTGTGTTGTAGGGAGTAACGATAATCTTGACATTTTAAACTTTGTCTTTTTGTGTTTCTTCAAAAACCAATTATATATATTTTTTTATAGGATGCTGTAGAATGGTAGTAGACCATGGTCTGAACAACGTTGGTTCTAGCAAAACTGTGATTCAAATTTCACGGTGTATATAGTTACTAGCTGCCCGCCCCGGCTTCGCACGGGAAGCAGTAAGTACTTATCTACGGCGCACCTACCTATCTACCTACCCTACCGACCTATCTACACCTACCAGCCAGGCTGTCATAGCTCTTATTTCCTGAGCCGAGATATTGCCAGCCGCACGCGCAGGCTGGTCGGCCCTTATGTCTATCCGCCCTATGCCCGGGCCTCTTTGGCCTTAGGGAAAATCCGACACTGGCTTTACTCCTCGAGCTTCTGCAGTACCAAGCACAAGATAGTGTATGAAGGTTCAGTTACCTCAACATCCTCACAATCCTCGACGCTGCACAGCGCGTCAGCTATACTCCGAGCCTCTCCCAGGTTGTACTTCTTGGACCGTAACTCTTCGGCGAGCTGCTGGAGGAGCCACGCGCGACGCTGTGCGTTCTGCACGCGACCGCGGGTCAGGTTGCGGTGAGATACTGCGGGGGATGGCAAGATGGTTCAAAATTTTAGATAGCCTAGTGGTGTGACCGTCGGACTGCCAAGCCATAGATCTCTAGTTCGAACCCAAGGCACACACCTCTGACTTTTCGGATTCATGTATAATTGTATAATTATCACTTGCTTCAAAAACGGTGAAGGAAAACATCTTGAGGAAGCCTGAGAGATATTTCTCAACAGCATGTGAAGCCCAGTCAGAGGCCCATGGGCGGCTTTAAAACTCTGACTCCAAGTTAGTCACTAACCACACAAAAAGAAGAAGAAGACCTCTATGGTATAACTTAAAAGTACTTTAGAGAGCAGAATGACAATTAACAAAAAATAATAATTACTTACACCTGCTAGAAACTTTATCCACCAGCTGGTTCAACTCCTGCCTGGCTTGCAGTACTCTCGCCTCTGCATCTTGTACTCTCTCTCTTAGCGCAGTCTGTTGCTTCCACAGTGTCAGCTCTTCAGGCACGACCACACTTGGGTCGGGCTGCAAAGGTGAAATGGAAGTTTTGGTAATTAAGAATATTGAAAAACTGTTTGTTTTGATTAACTGTAAGTCTCCCAGAGAAAATAAAAAAATTGGCAGTCATGGGGATTGCCAATTTACTCTTTTGACTGCAGAAGTGAAAACTTAAAACTGGTATTAGCGCCATCTATATTCTATAGTACAGTACTACGGCGCGAGGATGTCGGTGACGCAAATCCCTAAGTTTACCCCTACCAAAAATCGCTCAACGCGCCTAAAGAAGTTTTCAATAAAACTGTTTTATAAATTATTATAAATAAAAGCTTACAGTTTTAGTTGAAAATGCTACAAATATGAGAATCTATTATTACTGCTTTTTGACAGTTAATTACTGATGTTGATGTGAGTGTACCTTCTTTTAACTATTGGTAAAATATAGAAACTGGACATAAGTTTCTCAGCAGAATCTGGTAGATGCATAGAGAATGTTAATGTTACATCTTTCACTACCCCAGAATAATTTGAGTCCGCAATATCATTTAAATAAATAGCGACTCTTGCTCCGACACAATAAAGTGCAATTCAGGTCGCACAGCGCTAATTACCTACAGTTATATTCACCTAGAAGTTGCCTCTCTATCGCGTAACTCTTATATCTTCCGACTACGTTACGCTCACTAAATTGGCCCGACAAGGCGAGCCCGCCGCGTACTTGTAGCTTCATAACTGAAATGCGGAGTGCGCCTGGCCTGTTATTACCGAAGATCTTGGTTATCACTATACATATAGAATCACAACTCAAAGCCATGCCTTTTTATGATTTAAATATGGGGTTAAAATTCATGCACAAACCTTGCAAAAAGCATTCTTCTTCTGGCAGCGCTGCACATCATTGCTGAAGACTTGCAGCCTCTTCTGTCTGACGGTCTCCTTGGGTTCTACATGCTCCATCAAACTGCGCCACACCATGTAGTACTGGCCACGGCATATCCTGTTAAGAATTTGAGATTGAGATAAATATGTAGATGTATGATGTGTGAATGTGAGAGGAGGTCATGATTAAGTAATAATAGCTGCACGGGTCGATCCATCAGGTTAAGCTACGCTTGCCAGGGTTGGTCTGTGGATGGGTGACCATCTTTACATACCGAAACTCCTCTGTGCTTCGGAAAGCACGTTAAGCCGATGGTCCCGGCTGTCATTGGTGGATCTTTGATAGTCATTATGGGTCGTCAGAATCCCGAAAGTCTGACAACCAGTCTTACCAAGGCGTGTCGTATTACCCATTTACTAGGTTTTGGAGATCAGGTAGGCAGTTGCTCCATATAAAATACTGGTACTCAGCTGCATCCGGTTAGACTGGAAGCCGAATCCAACATAGTTGGGAAAAGGCTAGGCAGAACAGTAAGATGTGTAATTGTTGACGAAGCAGAAGCAGTATGTTAGGATCATAGCAGGTGGTGTTCTGCAGTTTCTGCATACCCCATGGGAAAGTGTGAGTTTATGTACGTATATGTACCATTGGGGTAACGCATATCTAACCAATTTGAAAACAAAATCCTGTGTTCAGAACCCTTTTTTCGTAGGTAACTGTTACTATAGCGGCCGAGCGCTGCAAGGAAGAATAGTCCTTACAGTATACAGATTCACATTTCTTCAATAGTAACGGAGAAGAATATTCTTAGGATTGACAGCTATAGTTCCGGATTCATACTCATATTTTATGTAATTGTTGTGCCCGATGAACTTTATCATCATTATGACCTTGTAAACACAAATGGCAAAACAGATGGGCCAGGATCACCACACAGTGTGTACCAGATGACGGGCGTCGCCACCGGGGCAGGCCTAAAAAGCACTGGCGTGACGATTTGGACTCGTTCTTGACCGACTGGCCGGAGAAGGTACAACATAAAGAAGAAAATTATGGGGGAGACCTTTGCCCAGAAGTGGGACAAAATAGGTTAACAAACAAAAAAAAACACAAATGTGACATGCAATAAAGATGAATTCACCATAGTTTCTGCTATGGGATACAAATACTGTTGCATTTTGTCATCTGTGTGTATTGCAAAGGGAAAAAATGTTGTTTGTTGTAAGAATGTATAAAATTCATGAATTTTGTGGGTTCCCTGATGTTAGTGTGGGCCTTTAACTTGAGCCAAAGCTGTTGAACTGTCAAATTTCATACAACATTTTAGGTAGGAACTTCAAATAAAAAATAATAGGTAAATGGTTATGAGCCTGCTTGTAATAAATAACAAAATTGAGGTATACAACAGTAACATATTATTATTTAAGAAGAATTTCTTCTTCCAAGTGTGTAAGTTTAATTAATGAAGTTTATTATAGGCCAAGATATTCAAGTTACAAATAATAAATAATACTTTTATAAGCCTTTTTTTCTAGAGAAGGCTCCATAATATGTTACATACTTTATCATAATGGCACAGCAAGAACATAAAATCATAAAAAACTGTTGATAAACCTTTGATTTCAAATAGCCAAGTATTGCTAAATTAGACATTATTGAGGTGAAGTCACTCACAAGTTCACTCCCCTTCAATAAAAGTAGAGCGAAATTCAACAAAAATGTTTATTTTAAAGTTTCCACTTATTTTCTTAGAATTCTATGTACACACTCCAAATACTATTAATTATTGAATTTTGATTTTCTAAAGGAAAATGGATCATTTTCATCGAAGTACACAAACAAAGTATATTTAGACCCAAAACTCAAAAAAGATTTTCCCGTACCGGGAATCGAACCCGAGCCTCCTGGGTGAAAGCCAGGTATCCTAGCCACTAGACCATACGGGATATGAGAGACACTACGAATTTTGAATTCAATACCTAGAGAGTCGGAAAACATTACCAAACTCATAAATATTATCTTTCACTATTAAAAAGTTTCACAAGGAAGGTTCCAACGACATTGGTTATTGCAAAAACGTTGAAAGAGACTCACTCGGCAAGTTTATCTACGGAAGGCACTTGATCCGGCGGACACCCCATAGACAGAAGCCATTCTGCGAACTTCTCGGGCACTTTATCACCGCTCAATTTTTCTTCATTCATTTTAGTCAAATAACGTTTTCTACAGTTACAAAATTGCTAATTTGCAGACGATAAACAAAAAGCAACAACAAGCAACAGACGAGAATTCAAATCTATCATTGTTGTGACAGGTGACAGTTTACTGTAATCCATTGACAAAATATACTGACATTCTCGCTATGTTGGAAGTAAAGTACGCCACACACGCGTACACATTTGAAACAGTCATCGTAACCGAAATCGGCATGGGATACGACATAAGTTATATTACTAAAGCGGGCCACACAAAAAACATGGAAGATATTTCTTTGCGTTATTAATTATAAAAGGATATAAACTTCAAAGCAACCGCATTTTCATGCGGTTGCCTCGTCAAAAAAAACCTTTGGACCGTTATGTTTGAGTAATTATGTAGTGATGCTGAAATTACCGAACCCCCGTACCATCCTACCATCCGAATGGACCATAAATGGACGGGAGGGGAGGCATGGGGGAGGGGCATAACTTTAAAAAATGAGCCCGCAACGGCTCATTTTTTTTGCCTGGTAAATGTGAGACATCGAAATTGTTATGTGCAGGTAATAAGGCACTAGGAAGTGGTGAAGGGTGGGCGTTTCTGGGGGACTGTCTTGTGTAATTTTGACGTTCGAAAAGTGCTGATTCTCAGCATAGTTTGAATAAATGACTTTTGAATTTTGAATAAGCATAAAAGGACAGTTTACGATAGAAAATAAATATGGTGACTGTTGGCGTGTTGGCTGTTGGTGCCGTTGGTGCCAATAGGCGGTCTGACCCGCCACTGCCCGCTATAGATGTTTCACATCAAAAATTGACAAGGCAACCGGATGAAAATGCGGTTGCCAGAAAAAAAAAAGTTTTGGGGCCACCGCTCTAAAATTGCTGAGCTTATTTTGTGGTATCACTCTGTAATTTCTACCAATATAATCCAATATAATCAATCTGCAAGACCCAGATTACCACTCGCCATCCGGTTACCCCTCCTATCCAAATTTTACGTGCAACTTTTAATTAAGCTATTATTTTTTTTTGGGTCAACATTATGACGAGACGATGACACACTGTGTGTATTGTATTTATTAGTTCCACTTATTGCCGCTTATCGTACATACTAATTCCATGCGTGAGACGGACTGTTTATGTAAAATTGGCAACTGTCTTGAAAATGTAGACGTCATAAAATTAATGTCAAATTGTCTGAAATTGTCAATGTAAACAATGTTGATGTTCTTTTCCCAATATTTTTATTAATTTTAAATAATGCTAGGTAACCTTAAGGACTTTATTTCTGTTGTGCAAGATGGGATAACATCTAATAACAATATAAGGCAAACGCTACAAGAAGTGCAGAGGGTCACAAACATATTTAAAGACAGGCAAAAAGTTTCTCACGAACACGAAAGCAAAGTTAATTACGGCGCTGGTGGTGCTTTACTGGAGAAATATCAAGAAGATTGGGCTAAAATACATGAGAACGCTGACACAAATGCTAAGGCAGCTGATGAAGTAGATAAATTAATTGTAGAATTACACGAAAAGGCAAAAAAACGTTTACAAAGTGCGAATGAATTGGCGCATAATTTGTCGTTTATTCCTAATTTAACTGCTTCCGTGGCGCAATGTATGGATAGTCTGAAGAATGTTCAGGTGCTGCTGAAATCTGTTGAGGAGGAGCTAGTGGAATTTGAGGATATTGTTGAGAGGAGCAAGATGGAAAATTGGAAGCTAGACCATCATTACCATCTTACTGTGTATAAAGAAAAAAAAATGGGTATGTAATACGGAACTACTATTTTACTAACATGTGACCAAGTTAACAAGAAAAAGTCTGATAAACATTTTTTTATCATATGATTTTCTTCTGACCTACTTGAAGTGAAGTGCAGATGAATTTTGATAAGGATTTGGCCTTGTTTCGGCTTTAGTACTATAAAATATTAATATATTATCATAAAGTTTTAAAAAATGTCTATGAAGTATAAAAGTGGTCTTTTGCCTACCCACTCAAGCGTTTGAGTATGACACCTGTCAACACCTTGTCCGTTCGCGCGCGCGATCTGTGTTGAACCACGTCGAGCGCCCCATGCCATTACTGATTCAAAGTGTATTTTCTAGCAAACTATTGCAGCTATAGCAAAGTAAAAAATACCAGTATAAAGCTGAATTATTAAGGAATCAAAATATGTACTAATTAAAGTACAACAATTAATCTGAAATTCATAAAAAAAATGTGAACTTAACAATACGGGCTAATTTTAAGTAAAATATTTCTTTTAACAAGTTTTAACGAAACATTTTTTAACTTTTCTCAATGTTTTTTACTAATTATTAAATTAGATTAAATAAGCTTTTTTTTGACACCAATATATAATTACATAAAATGAACAGTGTAGCACATTTAACCAAAACAAACAATGCATTCCTGCAGCAATCTGTTATCGCCTCCGCTAACGAAATGACGGCAAGATGATTATTTTCGTCATATTATTTTCCCTAAAGTCTACTTAAATATGAATAATGACCTGTTTTTCTAATTACAAGAAGTATTTCATTAAAATATGTATAATCATACAAAAACTTGACGAAAAACCGGCACACTAGGGCGAAATTTTGGTCTGTCGACTTTAACACATGTAAAAACTTCCTATTAGACTGTGGATGCTTAAAATTGGTAGATAATCTGAAAGAATAAACTTTCAGGATTTTTTTAAAAATATATCACTAATACATTGGGTTAATAAATTAATAGTTATTTACATTTTAAAAGCGGAGCTCACAGACACTTCAAAACACTCGACACACTGTTTCTAAACAATTTTTTTTTCATTGCTTGCTGTCACCCAACTAGCTGCTTTATCGACCCTTCGACACGTTATTTAATATAGAGTAATCTAGTGGCACACTCACGAAGCTCTTTGAAAAGTTTCACAGATAAAAACTCGTATAAAGTGTACAAGTCAGCGAGGCTGCCATAATCGCCTTAACGCTCAACGCTAAAAAATTTTGGGCGACTACAGTCGCCCGGTCGTTTGAGTGGCTACTTGACGTAGTTTATTAATTTAAGGGAAAAGAAGGTACCTACTTCCTAGTAATGCAATGCAATAAAATAACTATGACAGTCTTTCATGATCATAAAAGTATTTTTTTCTGAATGTAATCCGGTCACAACATTATAATCTGTAAATATCTGAATAGTTTTTTGTTTCTATTTGTTGTACTCTGGAAACTTTTAATATGTACATCTTTTTTTACAATGTTCTCACATGTAATAATAAATTCAATATTAATTAAAAAAAAAAAAAAAAAAAAAAAATATATATAATTTTTGTAACAATATAATTTAAAAGAGTGTACAGTATTTCTATTTTCTTAATGTCCCTTGGCAAACTTCGTGTTTCATCAGTTGTCAGATTTCTATCAGTTGCCCTTTGCACTTGGTGCGGACCGGATACTCTCAATTGACTTGGAAGTATACAGAGTTGTTAATACTCTTTTAACATAATTTAATTTATTTAAAAAATGGGAGGAAAGCTGCTAAAGTTGCAGGCACGACATGTAGGAATAGTTTTACAGCTCAATATAGTTCACATGGAAATCAAAACAACAATAAAGTACTTAATTTTGAATTCAAATAATTATACACGATAAAACTAATAATTGATGGAAATGGAAATAAGCATTTGTTTGTATTCGGAAATGCGATGATACCCGAGGGACATTAAGAAAATAGAAATACTTTACATGGAGTTTCTTGCCCGTTCTTCTCCATAGGTACCTAGGCTTTGGAATTGGCAACTAGCTTCATATGTCTGACCGACTGACTCCTTAACAATTCAATTCTTTCTCTATATTGTCTGTTGACTGATTCTGTCTCGCTATAGCACTATCTCTCGCGAAACTTATCTGGAGGTGGTGAAATAGACCATAGCAAATATCAGCCAACTCGCATAATTATAAATTGTCAATTCCAGTGGCACTAGAAGAAGTCCGCAACAAGCTAGCAAAGGAGAACAGCCAGCGGAACTATGAGAGAGAGAGACAACAACTGGCAGAGTACCAAGCAAGAAGAGAGCAGAGTTCTAACGCATTCCAGCAAGATGTCGCCAAGTACTTAGCTAGCGGTGCAGTGTCCACGAGTAAGTTGTTGAGGAATTTCATTTTCATAAATTCTTTAACCCTAGAGTACTACTAATCATTGCCTCAGGGGCCAAATGCACCTCACCTTCCGCCTGACTCAAGTCCTCACCGGACACGCCTGTTTCGGGAGGTTCCTGTTCAGGATAAGGCGGGAGGAAACGCCCGGGTGTCACCACTGTGTGGATCGCCCGGAGGACACGGTGGAGCATACGGTGGAGGTCTGCCCGGCTTGGGCGGAGCATCGCCGTGTCCTCGTGGAGGCGATCGGCGGCGGTGATCTCTCGCGTCCGGCCCTGATTCGGGGCCATGGTACGGAGCGAGAGGAAATGGGAGGCCGTCACCTCCTTTTGCGAAGCAGTAATGCTCGCGAAGAAGGAGGCGGAACGCGGGAGGGAGAGACATAATTCGCGCCCTCACGCCCCTAACCGCCGCAGGAGACGCCCTGGGCGTCGGGAATCGCGAGCCGATTTCCGGCCACCGTAGGCGCGGGCTTGCGGATGGTGAGCAATGGGTAGCTCGCCGCCCGATAAGGACCAGGCCCGGGTCGACGGCGCGTTGTGTTCCACGCGCGCCTCAAAGAGATGTCAGCAGAATTGACGGGGTCTGCTAGGGCCAATGCCTGCCGGGGTTGCGAAGAATACCGAAAGGGAAATCGTGGCCCCCGGCAACATGGCAACTGAAGGAACACGGGTGGGTTTTAGTCAGTAAGAGTCTGACACGCCCTCCCGCTCCGCCCAGAGAGGGGGGAAATAATTTGATAATTTCCCAAACAAAAAAAAAAAAAGGGCTGCATGCAGAAATTGTAATAGTGTATTCGAGGTAATAATGGCAGCAGTGAACAAGTGCACTGTGTTTAGTAGTAATTATATGAAACTGAAACCAGTCCGACGATATCGTGACGTTATCGTTATCGTCCAATGTGAAAACGGCCAATACACCGCGCGCTATGCGTGAAAGAATTCGCTCATTCTTGTATGGAGGTGTATAAACGCGCGTGACTTCCTAATCATTAAAAAACTTACAAAAAATACAACCGACTTCCAAACTTCAAAGTGAAAAATAACTTTAATTTCGGAAATCGGTGTCTTTGGATCAGTATTTTAGTTTTTTGACACCGACTTCCGAAATTAAAGTTATGTTTCACTTTGTAGTTTGGAAGTTGGTTGTATTTTTTGTAAACGAGCGTGCAAGCGAGAGCACGAAAGAAGCGATAGAGGCACGATCGGCCTAAGCGTTCGGCTTGTGACGTTATCACGTAAAATTATCGTCCGTAAACCAACTTTATAGACAACCAATTTTTTCACTTTTTAGTGGGTTGGTTTGTAATTTATCTAAGTTACAATAGCCTAATGTCAACTGCTCATCAAAAATGCACCCAAATCGCTATAGACGTGCCTATAATATTTGAAGAGTTCCCTCGATTTCTCCAAGATCCCATCATCAGATCGTGACCAAATGACAATGTACCCTTTCAAACAAAAAAATATTTTTTCAAATCGGTTCAGACGTCTTTGAGCAATCGGGGAACAAACATAAAAAAAAAAATTAAAAAATTCCCGACGAACTGAGAACCTCCTCCTTTTTTGAAGTCGGTTAAAAATTCAAAACAATTACGCGAGCAGTTACGTTCAGCGACCCCCACGGGATTCGTCTGTTTGAACAGTCCTTGATGATACCGCAAAAAAGGTCACAAATAATGTTTTTTTCTTCTCCTGTTCCAGGTCAGCCTACAACACCAAAAATAACCCTAGAACAAATCCAACTAGATGACGACGGCACGGATCTGGAGAAATTCCTCGACAGTTGAAGTGACCGGTCTCGCGGTGGAGGGCAACGGTATAGTGATATCAGAGCTTGTACAATTAAGACTTAAGCATTCTATTTTATATTCCAAAGTTAATATAATATTGTTGAATATTTTACTAATGCATTTTAATTTTTTAAATCACTGATTGGCTTTGTTCCTTTTATCCACCCCAAAAAAATCACCCTAAGTTGGTTACTCGGAAACGTATGTCCGAGAATCCACCCTAGACCTAGTTGGATAAACGGAATTTATAGGCTTAGGGTGGATTCTCCGATATACGTTTCCGAGTATCCACCTTAGGTTGGATTTTTTGAAGTGGATAAATGGAATGGCAACCTAATAGATTAAGGCGCTTTGCAGATGGAGCAACTTTAGTTGAGGCAACTATCAACTTTTAAAAAGTTTCCTTTAAAAGTTGCCAGTTGCTACAACCAAATAGCCTGGTTTACGGTTGCCGCAATTTTATGGCAATCTGTGAGCAACTTTTATAGCCGAGATGCTCAATCTATGCTACGTATAGTGTGATGATGGATATCGAAGAAGCAGCACGTGTTCTCATTATAATACGTCGCTGCCGTCGACGGCGTCAACAACGAAACCAGCAACTTTACACAAACGATACAAATTCGACAGTTGCTGGTTGTGGCAATTAGAAACTAACTTAGTCATCGATTGCAGCAACTGAAAATTGTTGTCTATCACCGGAACACGCAACTTGAGTTGCTACGTGTGCGCAGTTCCATTGAGTTAAATGTAAACAGCTAGTTGCCAGTTGCCAGTTGCTGCAATAGTTGCTCCATCTGCAAAGCGCCTAAGAATTTAGAAAATATTTGCAAAGTAGATAGTGTTGGGTTTACATAATAGGTTTAAAGATTATTTTATATTAGTCTCAAAAAAGACAGTCACTTACATGAAAACAATGCTTCTAAACTAAATTATAAATATAAAGTTCGTCACAGTCTTCACTGTATCAATTACTAGCTGCGCCCCGCGGTTTGACCCGCATAAGTCTCGATCCCGTGGGATAGGATAAAAAGTCGTGGTCTACCCGTGTGCCAAATTTTATCTAAATGTGTTCAGCCGTTTTAGCGTGAAAGTGTTACAAAAAAACACAAAAAAAAACAAATCTTGTCTCTTTATATGTATAAATATATATTAGTTTAGATGTACCTACACCCATCCAATGCATTTAGTTTTTAAGAAGGGTGTTAAAAATTCAGCTAATTGAGTCCTGTCCTGAATGCATTGAACGAGTCATTTTTTTAAACATGAGGGTATTTTGCAGTAGGTATAACTAGTTTTACCCGCAATATTTCGCGGTATTTTTATATTTTAATTCATGTTTTATAATGGCAGCTCTTTAGCTTTAAGTCATGAGATCTCCAAATAAAAAAAAAATGGCCTAGGTCTTAATCCTCGGTCACACACAGCGAATACTCGCTGCGATAAGTACCTACTCGCAGAACTCGCCGTGTGGCTATTCGCCGCGAGTTGAATTGAGCATGTTAAATTTTACTCTCTGCGAATGCGCACTCGCCGCGAGAATTCGCTGTGTGTGACAGGGGTACTCACTGCGAGTAGCCATTCCGCTCTAGACTACACGCCCGTGCTACAAGGTTGTTTCATCGCTGCATAGATATGTAGAACTCGCTGTGTGTGACAGACAGGCAGCGAATTGTCGCTGCGAGCATTATTTGCAGCGAATACACTTGCAGCGTGTATTCGCTGTGTGTGACCGAGGCGTGAAAATTTATTCGCTGTTACAATGTATAATAAATGGTGCTTCTTTAGAAGCTAACAGTTTTTTGACAAACTTAGTTCTCAATCTTTGGTAACATCGGAAACCTAGCTCGGCGAGGGCTACGTTGGGTAACTTTAATAAACAATAAATTATTAGTCTGTGTGTATACTTTTGTTAACCGCCTCTTTGGTCTAGTGGTTAGACCTAGAGGTACCAGGTTCTGCCGGGGTTGCGGGTTTGTCCGAAAAGGTTACCGTGGCCCCTGGCAACATACAGGTAACTGAAGGAACACGGGTGGGTTTTAGTCAGTAAGAGTCTGATACGTCCTCCCGCTCCACCCAGAGCGGGAGAAGTTATTTGATAATTTCGCACCCTAAAAAAAGAAAGAAAAAGAGGTACCAGGTTCGATTCCCAGTGGGCATTATTTTTTGTTCGGTTTGGTTGGTGGTAGGGCTTGTTCTAAGTCCGCCTGGCTAGCTACCATCTTCATATCTAAGTCTGTCGTCATAACAACAATGTAAACAGCATTGTTGTGTTTCGGCAGTTAGAGGTAAGATAGCCAATTCCTCTGTGGTTAAGGATTCCGGGTGAAGCTCGCTGCCACCTTTGGCCTGATCACAACTTACCATCAGATGCAGGCCAAGAGCTTCCCCGTTATGTTTTTTAATTATTTTAAATAGTGAGTGCCTTTTGTGTAAAAATACATGTCATAATTTTGGTTCCTTCAAATTGTGCTTGTTGATGTTAAATATGGGTGGTTAATAATCATTTTTAAGAGATTTCTAAAAGGAGGAGGTATTCAATTCGACAGTTTTTTTTAAATATATTTGTTACGCGATTACTCCGCCAATTATGATTCGTTTTTGTTTAGTAGGTCATACTTTAGAGGTGGAACCTTATAAATTTGAATAATTTTGCTTGGGTAGTTTTTGAGTTAACTTCACCACTATTTTCCCCTGCTTAGGTCTATAAGGATGATGTTATAGTTCCTGTCACTTATTTTTTAAAGCAGTTAGTGGTATTCGAATTTGTGTGGGGTAGATATCACAACTAAAAAGTGAAAAATAAAAACTTTTTTGAAAAAAAAACTGACTTCAAAAAATACACCAAATAAGAAAAAAATTAATTCAATTCAAAGTCGGTGGCAAAAAACGAAAATACAGAACCAAAGATACCGACTTATTTTTCACTTTTTTGTGTATTTTTTTGAAGTCTTTTTTTATTATTTTATTTTGTAAAACTTAGACACTTGCTAGCTTCGTCTTGTCCGCACTACCCCAAATTTCAACAAGATATAGTAGGTGTGGTTTTACTAAGGCGTTATAGATAGTGTGACGCAATCTAAGTGAAATACATCGAACAATGATTCGGAGGGATCCAAAGTAGCGACGTAAGCTTTATGTTTATAAGATCCAAGTAATCATCCATTCTTATGCCAAGATATTATTTTTACAAAGTTTTTGCTGTAAGGGCACATTGTTAATATAACTAATGGTTAATGTGGAAGTATAATTTTATTTTTGGTTTAAAAAATATAGCTTGTTTTAAAAATATGTAGGTATCGTTAACAAGATAAATTAAAACTATGAAAGCACACCCGTTGCTGTTTAAATCATCTTGAGCCTTAGAAATTAAATCATGAATGGGGAAGATCCGAAATAAAATAAGCAAGTGTCATCTGCGTGTAGAGTAAGATGGCCATGTAGTTTAATTTCCTGAATAATATTTAGGTAGATTAAAAAGAGCAGAGGCCCTAAAATTGATCCCTCGGGAACTCACTGCGACCTAGGAAGGAATCTAATATTTTTAAGGCACTGCCGGTAATATTGATGATGTCTAGTTTTGTAAGTAGCAATTCATGACTTACGGCGTCGAACGCTTTTTTGATATCAATAAAAATACCAAAGACTATATTTTTTTCATCTACATTTTGGTAAAGCTTTTGTTTATCTGTGTTATATGCTATCAAAATCAAAACCCTGAAGTTAGAACAATTCATAAACAATTTATTTTAATGTTAATACCTAAAGAATTCAATTTATGTACTGTTAACCTTTTTTTTTAACTGAAATTATTTTTCTTATTCAATAATAAAGTCAAAAATACAAAAATATATATACAAAGCATTTATGACTAGTAAAAATAAGCACATTGCTAAAACAGCTCTATCGGAACAACACGGTTCACGCCGTTCGCGACATAGTTCGATACAGGTTTACGGGGGATCCCACAAAAACTCCATTCACAGCAATAATTATATATCAAAAACTGACTCCGACCACTAAGAGTTGACGGACGTATCATATAAAACAGTCAAAAATATATCTGTACGCCACAAACACAAGGAATTTACTAATACGACAACTAGCACTGGGGAAGCTTCGTCAGTGGCCGGCCGCGGGTGCCGCAATTCACAATTTTCCACTGCTCTTCAACTGTCAGTGGCGGGAGTGCGTGTAAAGTGTAAAAATATATTATATGAGTAGCAATCGTGTAGGGTTAGCTGGACGCCGCGGGATGGCGGCGTTTCGTTTACTCTGCTACGTTTTCCTCATGATCGGGTGCAGGTCGCCGCCGCCGTGCGCTGACATTTTGACCTTCCCTGCGACGTGATTCTTGATACACGGCCCGGCGTCCTTCATGGACACGCTGCCGTCCTCGATGTCCTCGTCGGACGAGAAGTCTGTCACGCACAGCGTCAGGTGCCGCTTCTTCGGCGGCACCACGTGCAGTGTCCACCGTACAGGGCCCTTGTGGTTGCCCTTTAAATTCTCCCGAGCTTCGTAGTCCGTATCGGAGGCCGCTCGCTGGGACTCACTTTTTAAACTCCGCAAGTTCTTACTCGGTCTATGGGTTTGCTCCTTTTTTTCCCCCCTCGGGGGGGTGTGGAAGTTTTTTAAATTCATTACACTGGACGTCTGTCCCTTGGAATTAAGGTCGGGAAAATTCTGGGAGTATATCACGACGCTGTCTACCGGTTTCTCTTTATGAAATTTTGCCGGCTGCTTGCTTTTCGTGTCGCTCTCCGAGGGCGAGCTGGAGGCTCGCTTCTCTGCCGAGGTGCCACTGCTACAACTAGTGTTACTGTTGCTCGTACTGTATTGCTCAACAGCCTGCTTTTCTAATTCTCGAAACTTGGTGTCTATACTCTCATCAGACGCTTTGTACTGCTCTAGCGCTTCTTTCTCCAGTTCTTCGAATTTGTGATCAACAGTCGGTGGCCGCACCCTCGATCCAGGGAGCACCATCTTTGGATTCAGTTTCAGGAGGCCAGGCGTCACTAATTTCTGCGCCAGTCTCACGACCGGAGTGAGTCCTATCGGCGCGGGCGCGCTCATGCTGAGCACTGTGCTGTACAGGCGCTTCTTCCTCAGTCCGGTGTCCATGGCGGCTGCGCTAGTGGACGGTAGCTGGCCATCAGTCACGATTTTGTCTTGTGTGTTCGGACTTTCTGGCTTATCACTTTGTGAGGTCTGTGGTTCGGTCACAGGAACCACAGCCAGTTCGATAGTAGTGCTGCTGCTTTCCTTCTCCTCAGGAATGTCTACCTTCTTGCCCTCTTCCGTTTCCGTCCGGTCGGGTGCCTTGGTGGTGGCGGGGGTGGCGGAGGCGGAGGCCTGGACGTGCGTGAGGTGGAACCTGTGGTCGAGGCGCGGAGAGGGATGGTCCCGCGGCCACCACACGCCGTAGCGCCGCTCGGGGCAACGCGCGGGCCGCGGGGCTGTGGGCGCATAGCGGCTCACGTTGGTGCCGCGGTAGGGAGGGCACCGCGCTGCTGACGCGCGCATCACGGCTTGCACGCTAGCCGACAGCCGCCCCATGGCGCGCTGACACTCCGTCAGCTGAGGAGGCCGCGGCGGATCGAACTGAAACTGACACATGACTAATAGGAGCCCATTCGGTACAGGTATGCTCGTTACACGACTCAGTACAGACCACTGCACAGTGCACAGCTATTCACAACCACTCGATTCGCTATCGAATTGGATTATTAAAAGGTTCGTTTAGAGGGAACGCTACAAAATGGTAATTCTTTTGGTAGAAAATAATGTCACTTAGGTACATCATTAAAAAAAATGTATTAAGTATTTGGTAAAATAACTAAGTGCTACTATAAAATACAGTCATGAATAAATTAAAAACCTAATCCGATAGCGAATCGAACGGTTGTGAATAGCTGAATGGTTACATAGTAGTTCGTGTTGGACTGAAACCATAAAGTTCTGGTATTCTCGTAGACATAGTACTGCTGGGGCCGAAAAGTGTAAAAATCATCACTGTTCTAGTGCGAAAACGAGATGGAGCTACAGGTACAGAACGCATAGCGCCATCTCTTTTCCCCACTTAAATTACTCAAACTATCGATTAAACTTACTTTGCACGTCGGGTCGCAGAAGAGTTGGGCAGGCATGTCGAGGCAATACGCGGGCGGCGGAGGAGCAAGTGCTGTCAACCGCCTCGGCTGACGACGTCTGGCCCGCATCTTGCGCGAGACGGCCGGAGGGCTGGGTGTGCGGGGTCCCTGCGCGTGCGAGGCGCCCCTCGACGTCTGGGGAGGGGCCCAGAGTGCTCGCACGCTGAGCACCCGCGCCGCCAGCGCCGCTTCTTCGCCTGCGGCTCGCGCCCCACTCGGGCCCCAGCGCTCGCTAGCTGCCGATCGGTGCCAATTAATTCCTCTACTCGTTAAACTTAGACTACTAATTCTTCTGCTCATAAGATTTAGCCAAAACTTAAAGTCAAAGTCAAATAATTTATTTCAATCAGGGACACAAAAGGCACTTTTTAACGATTATTAAGAAACTTAAAGAATCAACAAGGTTCTGATGACCAAATAATGGTAAGATAATAAAATTTCTATCTTTGCTTTTTAGCAGTAACCATCAATCACCAAAGATGGTTTTATTGCTCAAGAACCTCCTCGCTGAACAAAGTGAAAGTGAGAATTATATGCTCTTGGTGTGCCAGGAGTTCTACCGAGGACTACTATCGTGAGAGTCTCAACTTGTCTACCTAAAAGAAAGGCATTGTACTGACTGACTAAAGTAACATATGAACTAATTTAGTAAGATAAGATGGACGCACAAATCCTCGTCGGGCAGCATTCTGTACTGACGACGCCGGCGCGGGAACATGCTGCGGTCTGCTGATTCGTCTACCAGCTTGCGAAACCAGTACTCCACCTGTACAAAGTACATAATGCTTTTAAAACCACGGATATAAAATAGTATAACCTGAGGATACAAAAACCAAAATACCCGGTACTTAGGGTAAGGCGTCGTCCTCACTGGCTACGATTGTACAAGCAAACGATGCGATTTCGTCGCACGACGAGATTAAACACACACATTTCATTAGAGAGCAGTGGTGGCCCAGTGGTAACGGCCACGACTTACGAGTTGTAGTTCATGCGTTCGAACCCAGGTAGGCGCTTTACTTTGCGTAAATAATTTTATTACCACTGCTCTCAAAACGGTGAAGAAAAACATTGTGAGGTAACCGGCACTGTCTAGAACCAAAAATTCGAAGACATGTGACATCTACCAACCCGCACTGGGCCTGCGTAGTAGATTACAGCCCACTCCCTCTCGAAGAGAGGAGGCCTGTGTCCCAGCAGTGGGAACATTATAGGCTGATTATGTTACGTTATGTTATTTCTTTAGTGTCCTTACTGAAGCTTGCAAGTCATCTCGCGAGCACAGGAAATACTTAGTGTCTATCGTACGATGGGTTTGATCGTGCAATCAAAGCTACAAATCTCTTGAGTGTCCTAATTGATCACCCCTCAACACGCGAGTACAGCAACGCGAAGGCGTCACGTGATGCTGCCCATCACGCGAGCTATTAGGCCACCTGTTGGACCATCGCACGATCATTTTCATCGTCAAATCGCATCGTTAACTCGTACAATCGCTAGTCAATTACGACAACGCCTATGGGTAGTGCAGCCACGACTGCGACAAATGTTCATCAGCACAAGGCTATGTGCCTCATCTGCTTGTCCAGTTAAGTCTTTTGAGTGTAACTCTACACGTAACACTGGATACAACAAAGCACCCCAAATATCTCGGCTACACGAATATCTGGACAGTCATTATAAGCGCAATGATGACAAAGCAGGCTAGGCGACCACATAGCCATAAGTCCGCTGTGTAGTCGCCCATAAACCAGCTTAAAGCAGCGAAAGCTGAAGTCGGGATAGGCACCCATTTTGAAAACCTAAATAATTAAGACCAGTCGTAGCAGCGACGTTGACCAAGAGGACTGGACTACAACGAAGGCCACTACTCCTTTTGAAGAGAAGTTAGGTGATAAGCTCTTAACACAAATGATTACCTCAGGCAGCATCCAGCATTCCGTGAGGTCAGAGTTTTCGCAGCCCTGTCCGTTGTACCCTCGCAAGTTTGTTCTTTCGTTCGTACTTGTATAACATTTCTCTCTTGAAATAGAAAACATGCTAGATAAAATACGCGGTAAAATTCAAATAAAAAGTAGCCAGACGGAAACGATTTCATGACAATTTTGATTAGATTCTGTCATTTTTCTAAAAGTTTTCCCGCCAAAGCAGTTAGTGCCCTGCTTTTCAGTTTGAAAATAACGTTTCTGGAGTGAATTATGAATTGTTTTGTTGCGTTGCCTTTTGGCTCTGACGACAAACGCCAGTCTGATAAAGGCTTTAAGATTCGATTGTCAATTCTAGACGCTATTAGATTCTCTTCTTGATAGGTTAGCTAGAATGTGATAAGTTGATAAAAGCAAGCAGTACATGCAGGTTTAAAATGGCTAGTGGAAAGATAACTGTGCCTCTACATTGGCTTATTTTTCATCTGAAAGCGACATACTTAATATTATTAATGGACAACCTGACTTCGTCGTAATAAAAATTTCCATAGAATTGTGCCAATCTGGACTCTGGTATCACGTCTTTCACACTTCTTCTGCCACTACTGCTTCCATTTTCTTGGCTTTGGCTTGATATTGCGCGCTTATTATCTACAATCGACGTTATTCATTATTAGATTCATTAAGATAGGCAGTATCATATAGCAATCATGATCTTTAACTAGCGACCCGCTCTTGTTTCTTACAGGAGCAATGGTGGACATATCGATATTTCTGTGCTTTATCTAAGTTAAATATTAATGTATTTTATACATAGACTCAACCTTCTGGAATAAATGTTCTAACTAATGATGAAAACAGAATCAAAATCGATTGTGTAATTTAGAAGATCTAAGCCGACACAGACAGACACGAAAAACGACTGGTTCTATAATATGTTCATCGTTCGAAAGCAGCCTATCGCAGAAATAGAGTATAGCATGTTGCTGTAGGACTGTGCTCTTAAAGACCTGGATTTACGTACTGTATGGGCCGGGAAAGAAGACGGCTGAGAAAATATTGCATGTTGTGGAGATATGAGACTGTGTGGACTGACATGACAGGATAAAGTAGGAAATGAGTATATTGGAGGAAGTTTAAAAGTGGCGCCAGTTACAGTACAGAAGTCTTGGTATGGGCATGTGATGAAGAGGGATGAAAAGCATGTAACAAAAAGAGTGATGAATATTAATGTTGATGGTTGGAGAGGGAGAGGAAGACCAAAGCAGAGATGGATTGTGTGAGGGATGATATAAAAGAAAGTGGAGTGAATGATAGAGTAACGGCTGACAAGGAAGAATGGAAGAAAAAAACGTTGTGTCGACCGCAAATAACATAGAACAGGAGCAGGAAGATGATGATGACTCTGTTTTCGAATCCAGACTGCCTCATTTTGCTTTATGAGCAAAGAACTAGCAGTGTTTAAGATTATTTTATCTCTCCTCGAAAAACCTAAGTTGTTTTTAGGGATGGTTAAATACGAATGTTTTGTGTTCTACCTTAGGACTTGCAAAACTTAATCAGACCAAATAGGAGGAAAAAGAAGGAACAGAGGCTTTTCATTTCATTTGGAGTAGGCCGAGGTATAAAAACCCCAGATAAAAGTCAATAGGTTGAGTTACAATCTTCTATTTGAATACATTCACTACAAACCACCAAGATAAATCAGTCCCATTATCAGACATGCTAAGATTTTACGGAAATTCGTTCTAGTAACGATATAAATCTATGTCCTAGATGCTATTCTAAGTTCTGACCTGTTAATTCGCATTGATTATTCGTTTGCAAACTTTGTGATTCCAATGATGTGTCTTGCAGAACTTGGGAGACACGACAATGTTGTGTCCAGAGACGCTGAAAACGAAGAAACATCATACCAGAAGTAAAAACTTACGTCTGGAGAAGTTTTGTCCAAAAAAAATCAGAAAGTTTCGGGATTTTCTGTAGAGTACCTGATTAGCTATAATGAATTCATCGGGAGGTTCCGTAGCCCATGTGAGATCCGCACAAAGGGCTATATGTGCCCACGCAGACGAGTACCGATCCACTTCGAAGCTCATTCAATGTGACATTTCACACATACAATTAATTATCTTTAGAATAAGAAACGAACTAATATAATAAATAGTCACTAAATTTTAAGAGAAAAATTAACGGTAAAACAATTAATAAAAACGAAGAGAATTTGAAAGACATTGGTGGTTAAATCTACAATAACAAAATTTTCCTCTTTTTTGATAGATACATGATATATTTTTTTCTTTTATTTTAAATCGCTTTTCGAATTTCGTACCAAATGAAATGAAAGAAATTGTCATCGCATTGGCTTGGACGGATGTCCGTAAGCAGTTTTTATTTGTAACTTTATGGTGGAAGCTTTCACTTTACATTATTTTATGTTAAATTGCTCTGCAACTATTTCAACAGCGCATTTACAATGTGCGCATACAAGTTAGATTAGAGTTTTTTAGATAATTTGCGGCTTACTTGAACTGAAAAATTTTCTTTTGTTTTCGTGTGGCAACACACTGTTTATGGCGTGTGTTTTTTCCAGCTTGCAACATAAGCGGTCCCGCCCGCCAGCGCCTGCCAGCGCCCGCCAGCGCCCGCCCGTCACCCGCTATGTCAGTTTGGCTTGCGCAGCCAGGTGGCATTGTCCTTACGGTCGAAACGCGCAAGCGCGCACAGCTGAGGTGGCTGAATGAACATTGACAGATCAGTTAAATAATTATAATTTATTTTATTAAGTAAAAATAATAAACCTTAACAATTAAACAAACTTGGGCTTTTATTACAAAAAGTGTTACAAAGTATTGGCATAATGGAGTTTGTATTGTGAACAATCGGAGAAAGAAGAGTTTAAAAAATCGATTACAAACGACAGATCGTATTTTCGTTAATATTTCTGTGTGTTAAACGACTTTAGTTTTGCAACAAGTGTGAGCCCCGCTAGTCGTACTAAGAACGGGTTTCGGGACCGTTGGGTTTTTTGTTTATGTATATTTGTTTGTGGTATATATATTTTGCGAGTGAGTGTGGTGTGTCGTGTCCGTTTGTGATGCTGCAATCGGGTGCAAGTGGTCACCGCTGAGCCGACATCTCGCCACCTCTGTACGGTGAGTGATGATCCTCTACTGCTCGTTATATTTGTGCTATAACACTGGTTATGCAAGTAACGTCACTGGAAAGTCCGCTCAGTTTTGTACTTGTTTGAGTTCAGTTCGTTTCATCAAGTAACGTGAACTATCTACCTGTACCATGTGGATGTACTTGTACCTGTTACTTTTGTTTGAGTACCTAACTGTCCTTTCTAAAGTAGAAGCATGCCTAATATTTATCGTATCTATCTAAGTATTCATAACATTTATTATAGTTCTACTGTACCCACACTAAAACAATTAAATTGTTCGTATTGTTTCACGACTGATTGGGACATCTATTCTTTGGCCAAGTTCAGTTGTGAATTTCAATAGGCTTAGAGTATATATGGTTATTTTATCAATGAATCAATTCAAAACCATCTTTTTGATTAACACAAAGGAATTTTCGACAAAAAAAAACGATTTCGATCTACGATAATATTAGAACACTGTCTTGTTTATTATTAAGTATTATTACTTATCTATACCTACTTACTATTACTGATGTTTATTTACATAATAATCTTGTTTAGCTCTTGTATGCAAATTGTTATTAGTAACATTACAATAGATGATCGACATTATTCATCATTTGTTATGTAGGTTACCTAATAGCACAGTTTAACAATCTGATTTATTTGATAAGATACGCTTTGTAGAGGTTTTGGTTGTATTTATATAATTTCTTAAACATTTATATGTACCTAGGAATACAATGAACAAGAAACACCTCAATGTGCACCACTGTTTTTATTTGCTTGGAATGTAGTGAAGTATAGTGGAAGACGAAAGAAAAGATGGATGAACTCTGTGAAAGATGATGGCTAGAAGAAGAAACTAATAGAGAAGTATCGAAGTAGAAGACAAATAAATTTGAATAAAGGCAAGAGAATGATGATGAGGAAATAAGTGAAGTCTGAAGGTAGGATGACTGAGACTTACGTTTCGATCTATCAAAATCACGCAAAAATGCACTGATTTTAACAGGTCTAAGCGTAAGTTTCATCTCGGTATCTTGACCCTCAGATGATGATTAATGTTTGTTAGAAAAAGATGTGATTTGTTATTAGAAAGAAAGAAAGAATATCATTTTTTTGGCAACAGTTCGTGACGCACGAAAATATACAAATAAAGAAAAAGTGAAAATAATGTTATAACACCAACAGTGTGCGCCGCATTAGGCTAGCAAGATGATGATGTCTATGCTCCCATATAATTGTGGAACGCCTTTCTGCAAGGTTCATATTATACTAGCTTTGTCCGCTTCGCCCACGTGGATGTCGGATTTTATTCCACAGGAACGCACTACCTAGGTACAAAGTATTCCATATCCTATCCGTTCAGCCGTTGAGGCGTGAAAAGGTAACAGACAGACAGAGTTTCTTTCGCATTTATATAGTACCTAATCATGGATAAATTTGACTGTTCCAACACATCTATCATATTACTCTCCTATATCTATTTATATATTGTAGTATATTATGCCAACCATTCCTGAAACTCCTCCTACAAATATTGTATCAATGTTTCCAAGTCGTCTCCTTCATCTTTACCATCCCAACTATCCTGGCTGCAAATTCCAGTCTAACCAGATGCGAATGTATACCATTTTTTATCTTTTTACTGTCATTAATTTTATGTTTTGTTTTGTTCAGGTTGGTTGAGCGCTGACAATTGACTTGGCTTGAATTGGCGATAATTTCATCACAATAATTAATGCTTGCTTCTTTATTAACTTGCTTGCTTTTTAACTCATTGCTAACAGTGCACTAATTTTTGTGTCCGATCGAATTGGTTCTTGACAAATAGTGGTCCTTCTTAAGAATGAATAACTATCCTTTTTTGGCTTCGCTGCAGTCCGGTAAAAATAAAATGAACGACCAAAATCTTTGAACACCACTTTGAAGATCAAAAAGCGTGAACCTGAATTCGACCAGACACGCTTTGCATTCGAATGATGTAACCATTATTTTGTAACAATATTTTGATTTACAAGAGTGTCCGTGGAGTTTCTTGCCCGTTCTTCTCCATAGGTACCTACTACGCTTTGAAATGGGCAACTACGTAGTTTCAACTTTCTGACTGATCAACCCCTTGACAATTCAAAAGTGCCTGTAATTGGTTTATTTGAAATAAATGCTTTAAGTTTGAATGGAAACTAGGTTATTTAAATTCTTAAAAGAACCTTAGAAATCGTTAGCACATACTTGATAAAAAAATGGGTTAATTTTAGTGTTTAAAACAGATTGTTGAATACTTTACTAGTACTTCCATATTTTTGGCTTATGTTGCATGTTCTGTAACTAAAATCGATATCTGTATTGGTTTATAATAAAGAAAACTAACATTTTGTTGTCATCATTTCCTTTGCTTTCCATAATTTCACTCTCATTCATAATTTGCACATTGCAATAAGTAATTTGTCAGTAGAGTCTGTACGTATTCGTATTCGTTATTCGTGGATCTCTGACAGTCGTTACGGGTCGTCAGAAGCCCAAAAGTCTGACTACCAGTCTTACCGTATTACCCAGTCACTGGGTTGTGGAGGTCAGATAGGCAGTAGCTCCATGTAAAATACTGGTATTCAGCTGCATCTGGTTAGACTGGAAGCCGACCCCAACATAGTTGGGAAAAGGCTAGGCAGATTGATTTTTTTGTCTGGACGTAGACGAGTACAAACAGAAGCATGTAAAATAAGGAGCTAACTAACTAAAACTACGGTTACCGTTCTACATAAATCCTCACTTACAAAGAGCTCTGACTGTTTACCTACTCTTTGTTATCCATAAAAAGGGTCCACATATTGTTTGCCACAAGATTACGTACCTCGGCGTATAATATGACGTAAGCAGCCGCCCAAACATTACATTACTGGGTATGATCCCGTGCTAGATCCCCTAAACACAGCCAGGCCGCGGGGCTGGCCTTGGCCCCATTTCCCAATCCAAGCCATCTCTAAGGACAGCCTTGGTAAGTATGTTTCGGAGGATGTAATAAAGCTGAATTCTCAATGCGGCATAATTTCACCAAAAGAAATGAGTGTATGAAAATTTTGGGACATCTTAATCTGACAAAAGGTTCTTGCCCTACTTTATCGTACTTAAAAGCACTGGCAACTACTATTGAAGCGAAACCTTTAAAACTATTCAGTCAACTATGTGTATTCCACCAAAAACGTTCAGTCAATTAAATGAAAATACTTTCTTTAAGCATGTTATTTCATTGACTGACAAATTAAATTTAGCACAGACTAAAAGGCACACAACATTAAAAATTAGCAGGAATCTAAAGAAAATACTGCATTTTTTTAAACTATCCATCATCAAATGCAGTTATTAGAAAATCGACTAACCATTTCGATAACATTTGCTTATCTGTAGCCCACATTTCAAACTACATGTTTACAAACATTCTTATCACACCCAATCTTGTCCCTGACATTTTATTGCACTATTTGCCAACCCTCGTCCGAACTCACCGAGTTTTTCATACGAAACTAAATAAATATGTTTCAATTTGACTCCCCAATTTTTTTGTTGCGTCTTTTTACGTCTGGATGCAGCATAAGGCCCTTTGTACACACACGTTTTTCTTGCCGTGAAAAACTACGGTTTATTCGCCGTGTACCTAATACCTATATGCACAGTCGCGTCTTCAGTGTTATACGGATCACTATGGAAGCTTGTTGACAGACACGTTTTTTCTACGGCGCGGTTTATACGCCGTACCGTAAAGAAACCGTGCCGTGTACAGAGGGCCTTAGTCCCGGCTGTTTCCGACCTTGCCCCATTTTGGGGAGCTACCCGCTAGGATCTTTTCATATGGCTCTTATTTAGATAAATTATTCTTCGGATGTAACTGAGGGCAAGCGTGTATGTTTTTTTGAGAGGGTTAAACGCGCGTGCTAGGTTTTGAATCGATATACCCGGGTTACACGGGGCTAGTTTTTTTAAGCTAGGATAGCAAGCAAGTAATATCCTTGCTAACTATTCTGGCTTGGCACATGCTAGAGCTAAAACACGATGCTAGTAAATAAGTGGTGACTTCTTTCGTAAAATAAAATGATCCCATTGGGTACTATCTTCACCTTTCTTCTTCGGTACGCGGATATAACACAAGCCAGGGTAATAAGTACAATTCTAACAGTTAAAATTTAAAAAACCCCGACACAAACATTTTCTCACTTTCTCTTTCCTACTCCATCACCAGACACTGTTCACCATCTATCTATAACCTATTCATTGAGATCATTCCAATGAGCCCCCTGTGCTGTAAGTTGGTAAGTGAGTTGGGTATCCTGCAAATTCCAGGTGATGTTCTTCTAATATCATTGAAGTAGCAGAATACCAAATTTCAAATCGATCAGAACTGTGGAAGATAATCATATCTATTCATCAACTAGCAAAGAGTTGATAATCTTCAAACGGCTGAACCGATTTTGATAAAGCATGTCTTAGAACCATCACTAGAAAACCTGCCAAATTAAAAAAAAACCGCATGCGAATCGGTTCACCCGTAAAGAGCTACGGTGCCCCAGGACACATATCGGTCAAACTTATAACACCTCTTTTTGCGTCGGGGGTTAAAAACATCAGTGAAGGGGGGCGCTATTAGCTCAAAAATAGAACCCCATCCTATTAAACTACCTATCGCACTAGCTTACTACCTCTCTCACTAGTTTACTAGCTTAAAAATCAGGATAGTTCTGTATACGCGAGGCTAGAGTGAATAGCTTGCTAGTTTACTAGCACTATCTTGCTATCCTAGCTTGAAAAACTAGTTTCGTGTAACCCGGGCATTAGTTTTATCAGGGTGAGAGAAAATTATACTGTGCAATGTTTCTAGATTTTTTCTTACCTTTACAATTTGCATTGTACAGTAAGCGCTCAAAAGTGCATGAGCACGCTAAGAGTCGTATTGCTGTGAACACGCGGTATAGCTCGTACATTTGAATGTGTAAGCAACACGATACACACACCACAGATAACGCAGTTACACGAAACAACAATATATTTCCGTCGCTTTAAACATGCTAGCACACACGCACTATGCGCGTGAACTTACCAGTTAATGGCATTGCTAAAATTCGATAATAACTTAACAAGTGCAGATAGCAGAAAGCGTTAAGCGTTGGTATGGAATTCAAACTGCCTCAGGTTCTAATCTCGTGAAACACAGTGCGGTTTTTTGCAAATATTATTATTTTTGTTTTCGATAATAATATTTTTTAAATATTGCTGCTTTTTTATGTTGTTATTGCAATAAAGGTTTTAGAATAAAAAATGCGTGATATATGATAACAAAATTTAAAAAATATGTTTATTCGTTATATTTATTTTACATAAGTTAATAAACTGCTACAATTATTTATCATTACTTCAGCTGAATAAGATGTGAAATAGATGTCAAGAAACTTAGAAGCAGTTTGTATTATTTAGACATATTTAAATTATGAAATATTTTAAATTTTTAATGGATTTTTTCACCATAAATATTAAGCTTTGATCATGGTCGAAGTAATTAAGTAATAAATAAGAATATTAGACTACTTAAAATGTAAAAAACTACTTACAGAATAGGTAATTTTAAGGTTAAATATGGGCAGTTTGTTTATATTTTATTTGTATTAATTATTTTACATTTTATTTGACTTTAGTAAATATTGGTTGTTATTGAGGTTAAAGCTTAAGTATTCATTTTCTTTACGAAAAGAAGATTGAAACTAAACCTCAAATTTTTATCCTAAAATAATACTATTACTAAAATAATATTAAACAATTTCGGTATATCTGCAAGAAATACGACAAATACCCTATTGAAACGTGCTTAAAAAATTCGTTACCATAAATTCATGCAATAACGAATCTGTTGTTTATTAAGTTGGTACGGTCAATATTTTAAGGTCAAAAACGGTTTTCTAGCTGGTCTTCAGTGATGCAAGCCTTCAGAGTGCACGGCGAACGGTTCATAATGACGTGTTTTTAATAATTCAGCAAAATGTCTCGTTGGTATGAAACCATTTGTTTCATTCACCATTTGACGTCGCTGCTACTCGATAATAAGCCCCTTCCTCATATCTCTTAACCCTCACAGTATTTCTCTAGAACAAAGAAAAACATTGTTTTTATTACACATAATACCTTATTATTTATTATTCACTAATCGAATTAAACCTCACAATGAATTTAAAACTTTAAAGGCATCTTCTGTCTCAACAATACCTCTGTTCTATCAACAATACCCTTGATTAAGATTTATGTTTAGTAAAATATGAAATATATTAATGATAACACTCACACTTAGTCCGGTTTCATTAGATATTCACTTCACTTTTACGCAGCGCAATAATATTCTCTGATCTGATCTGATCTCTTCAATATATTTTATGCCTGCTTTTTGATAATAATAACCACAACACTGCGCTAAATACTCGTCACCAATATTATCCACGAACCAACAAAGTTCTATTAATTAAATACTCGTAACAAACTGCATCTACCCCACAGAAATCGAAATAATTTACTTAGTTTTTTGTGGTCTACCTGCTAAACTTTAATATTTATGTGAACAAGACGAATGAAACTAAAAACGAATGATGATTATTGAACTAGTCATTGGTTGCAGACAAAGTGAGTGTGTGTGTGTAATGTGCGTGTCTACAGTATTGTAACAACTTATAGAAGAAGGTCGTAAGTCAAACCGAAGCGTCAGTCTATTGCTTTGTGAGATTGCTCATGGACTTTTGGTCGGTACTGTACACGCGAATTGCATGTTTGCATTCTTGGCATGTTTGTTACTTCAGTATTAATTTTATTATAAACAGCTTGCATTATGAATTTTTGACTGTATGCTAAGTAATTAAGACTTCATTTTTCAAGCAGCTTGAATTATTTTCTCAATTTTTTCCTAACATTGCGTAATCTATTATGATTACAGCCCATTACATACTTTACCTAGCGTGAAGATTTAAATCTTGAAATCACCTACTTATGGAACTCCGTAAATAATGGGCTCAAAATAGTGCTTGGTGAATTACTTTTACTTCTTAGTTTAGGGCCCATAAAACCTAGCCTTTTTCCAACTATGGGGTCGGCTTCCAGTCTAATCGGGTACAGCCTTAAGAGTATATATCACCAGTATTTGACGTGGACCGACTGCATGTCTGACCTTCACAACCCAGTTACTGAGTATCACGATACCCCTTAGTAAGACGGGTTGTTAGACATTCGAGCTTCTGACTACCCGTAACGACTGTCAAAGATTTACGAATGACAGTCGGGACCAACGGTTTAACGTGCTTTCCGAGGCACGGAGGGGTCTTGATATGTAATGGATGGTAACCCATCCACAAACCGACCGCAACTAGCGTAGCTTAACCTTTGATCTACCCGTGCGGCTGTTATTATTCAGCCAAGCTAAGCCCCTAATAGATGGCATTACGGATGATATTGCCAAGACTATTAATTCTCTTAATCACATTGCTTCGTTCAAAGAACCGGCCACCGTCAGTTACAGAATACTTAATTAAAATTCTCATAAAAAGTTGCGTAATGAGAAGCCTCATAAAAACAGTATGGAACAAACCGTCGATTTTATGGCGCCCATAGCATGGTTGATTCGCGTAGATACTGCTACTGTTTACCGCTGACCTACTTAGGTTAATTTTTCATTTTAATGTAAACCGCCGGATGATTGAATTATGGTGTTTATGTAGTCATTACAGAGTCTAAAATCGTTGGGAGTATGTCGGATATTGCAATATTTGATTTTTTATCAGGTCATTATGATGCAAAGATCGACGATCGTGCCTGATATAATTAGGCTCTGCAGGAGAGCCAGTGGGCTGACGACGATAAAGATAATCATAAGAAGGAATTGTTTCAATACAGGTCTACTCTGATACTGGCAAAGAATAGAACAAACAGAAAGGAGGCTATATAGCGATCTGTAAATAGAGATGGACAATATTGTTGACAAAACCAGAATAGTGCGGCGATATAACTATGGTCTAAAATGAAGCGTGGATTACCTACTGTGCCACATAGAATTACATCACATGCAGCGTTGAATGGCGATAGGTGATTAGCGTACTAGTGGGTTGCATACGCAGCGCTGAGCTTATACTAATTAACAACATCATTGATTAGTTACTACAGAATCTTTGCTGTTTGAGTGACTTCTTAAAGGTTAACTATATCTAAATCAATATCAATATATATCACGTATATGTTTCCTATAATGAGGTCAAAGAGTAGGCAAACAATGTAAGCTAAAATATTTGAAAACATTAGAGATATTCAAGTTGGCCTAATCTGTAGTGAGGCAGTATTGGCTCATTGCCCATAGAGAGAGGGTATTTAAGATTAAAGTGGCTAGATAAAGCTGCTGAATGAATCTTATAAATATGGAGCTAAAGATAAAACTCTTTGTTAGGAAATCGGAATAGAAAATGAATTATTACTAACAATTTTGTCCTAAAATTTCTTAAAACAATCAAATAAATTGGGATAGCGGCAAGATGATGATAAATTTCTTAACAGTCATTAAGTACCGCTTATAAAAGAAAATGATTATGGCACATATATCTGACCGTAACAGACTGCAACATACGAAATTGAACCCAACATGATGCACTATCGACGTGAATCTACTTGCTAGCATGAATGACAACACATTGCTGTACCAACTGGTAGCCTTTTGAATAATTAAAACTAAATAACAATAGTTTTCGCCAAAGGAACTAGGAAGTTAAAGACTACAAAGAATAGCAAATTGTGCTGATCGTATCAAAGTGTGATGCCGTCAGTAATGCATACAATGTACATCCGAGACCTTGAAACTATGTTTCGCATAACGTGCGTAATAATTTTCTTTGCAGTGTTAATAAAATGCGATAATTCGACCTTACTTCCTCAGAGTCTTAGATTATAACAAGTATATAAGCTAAGCTCAGAGTGTTGATATTAACAAGCTAATGCTACCAATCCAGACATAACAGATATGTAATACATTGTTTATGCTAAAGAGAATGATAATAAATAAATAATTGTCATCCGGTTGTCGTTACAGCTATGCACATTGCGTTGGGCTGAGCCCTTGCATAATTATATGCGTCGGTGGTTCTGAAGGGTGCTCTAAAAGATGTCAAGTTTAAAATTAAAGGTTTTGAAAATAGAACCCTTATCACAGCTATTTCTACCGCCAAGCATACTACATTCTAGTTTGAAGGGTATGTATGTCAGTGTAATTACAAGCATTACAGCTTTGTCTCTGGGATGCCAATATACCACCTACTTTGTCTGGTATTTCAGATGACCATAAGTGGTGGTGAGCAGTTACCATCAGTCGGACCAGGCCCAAAAAATAAGCTTTTGCAAACAAAAAGTCAATAGCAGACCTACAGCGTACGGAGTACGAACCAAATTTTAAATTGCCTCTTGCAACTGTATTCTGCATCGCGAAACTTTCAACCGTAAATCCAGTCGTGCTTGAAACTTTCCCAATAAAACTACTAGGACTACCGAAGTACCGAGGAGCCACTTCTGTGCAGTAAACAGTCGGCTCGTCCACTGTTTATTTTACTTGAATGCGCTCGCGTTATGAACTCGATGCTTATTTTAGTCTTCCAATGCTCTTTCAGCTGTTAGCGGAGTACTTATCATAAATTTATTAATAGTGGCTGCATGAAAATTATTATTATGGTTCTTAAGCTAAGATGGTTTTACTTTAAAGTGTTATATTTTGTGTGTTTTATTATAAAGTTATGTTGGATTTGCTGTTTGCTGTGTGGTCTTGTGCTAACAATAGATGATTATATCGTATTCGTTACCAACAGGCTACACCATTGCATTATTTTAGATAACTTAACTGTTTTTTACTTCGTAAATTTTGTCCCAGTCCTATTTCAAGATACCTATGCATTTTCGGCTATACCAGATTTTGTTAGTCCTTGGCAGTTTAGCAGCTTGGTTACTACAAATTAGTTATTCAAATAATTGTTTGTACCTGGGCGACCGAGCTCTGCTCTGGTGAAAATAGAGAATGCCAATTTAATAGTATAGAAAAGTTCACACTAATTCATGTTTAGTACCTACTTATTCCATGCTGCCATGATAGTAGGTACTCACTAATTCCATGCTGCCATGTTATTATTTTCATGTCATTATTCATTATCTTGTTCTAAACTTTAAGCGACCGAGCTCTGCTCGGGTGAAAATACGGAGAAAACTAATTTTCCCAGATATGAGATCGTTTTTTCGCCCCCGTAAACCCATATTTTGCAACTTTCATCGTAATCGTTAGAGCCAATTTCGAGAACGTGAGTACAAATATATAAACAAATACATAAACATTGCTCGTTTAATATTTTAAGATGTATCAAGGAACGTTCTAAGAAACCCCATGTATCCAAGATAATCTAACCTTACTCGGCTCAAACGTCACAGTACAAAACGGTACACCATGCTACGGTAACTAGATACTTAATTCACTCTCCCACGCGTTCCCATCATATTTATTCCCATAACCTACTGATTCACTATACATTATTCACTAGAATTCTATCGATTTGATACGTTTCTGAGTCCTATTGCTTTGAAGTTAAGGAGGACTTAATATTTTTAGACTCGATTGTGACTTTAGGGAAACATGACATTGTGTTTTGATGAGATATGAAATTAAATTAAACAAAGTAGGAGAGAGTGAGAAAGATTTAATTGAAAAATATGGAGAGAAAGAGAGAGAGAAGAACCTCAAAAGTTTTTGACTGTTGACGGCGTATACTTAGTGGTTGCATTATATTATAGAACAGAACACTGCCACAGTCAATTTTGGGAAGATGGTTCTCATTACATCATTGCGGCATACACTTGTATTAGACATCATCATCTATTTATTCATCACGCTGCCTATTCACCTATCTAATTTATTCTATATCAACATACTTTATAGTATAATTTTAGCATAATATTTTTTTTGGTTTATGGTATAAACTTTATACTATCAGTATAAAGTTTATAACATAAACCAAAAAAAAAAAAACCAAAAAGGTTTAGTTGAATCCGTTGCTATACAGTGTGATTCTTTATAATTTGCACATATCGAAATGAGGGAATCTATGCTTAATTTTAATTACAGAAAAAATATTGAAAAAAATCTAAATATGTTTTTATGCTTTTTATACAATTTAAAAAAAAATGTAACGAAACGGTGTAACTTTTAAACTAAATCATTTATCGCGATGAAACAAACTCCATAATGATTGGAAGTAATTAGGCGTCCTCATAAAATGAAAATTGTGAAAAAAAACTACCCTCAATAAACATGTTTTTTTTAGCAAAAGTCTGTATTTTTTTCATCAATTTTTTAAAATAATTGTAAAATTTATCAATTTTGTGCCAAAGAGATTTATTTTTTTAAATATTCAAAATTAATAAAAAAAACAAAAAGCCACCCACTACTGAGTATATGCTTCCCCCCTTTTGTGCCATGCTTTCCTGGTCTGTGCGAGTCTCATGCAGGTTTTCCCCACGATCTTCTGTAGGTCCTCCACCCACCTGGCTTATTGGTCTGCCAACGCTCCTTCTACCTTCTCAGCAACCTTTCTGTTAGGGCTTTGCTCAATCTGCCATCACCACGTCTAGCCAAATGTCCTGCCCAACCATATCAATTACATAATCAGCCTATGATGTTCCCACTGCTGGGACACAGGCCTCCTCCCGATGAGAGGGAGTGGAGAGAGGGTATCCACCACGCGGGCCCAGTGCAGGTTGGTAGATGTCTTCGAATTTTTGGCTCTAGGACATGCCGGTTTCCTTACGATGTTTTCCTACACCGTTTTGAGAACAGTGGTGATGAAATAATTTCCTATACTACACTATTCACTGAACTGAATTTGATCTGAAAACCTAGGCGAAAATATTAACAGATCATCGATTTATTGTAATTGGATACTTGCTAGCATTTCTTTTAGCCATTTGGTATAATTGAATAAAGTCATAATTTATGTATTTTATGAAGAGGATTTTAAATAATTTGCAAGAATTTTGCGGAACCGCATGTTACAACTTTCTCAGAAAAAAAGTCCGTGATATAACTCATAAATTTATTTAAATAAATAAAAATGAAATGCTATTCGTCGGTAAGCGCATCACTTGGCAACGGCCAGCTCGAGCGATTTGGCTATTTTTTGTTTTAAAATGTTCGTAATAGCCCGAAAATTTTCCAATTTTTCTTTCCCTAAAATAGATTTTTAGGGAATGAAAAATTGGAAATGTTGCCCGGAAAATTGGAAAATCGTAACGTCCTTTTTTTATAGGATTTTGTATGAATGATTGAAATTTTAATATATAGGATAAGCGCCTGTTACGTCAGCTGGTAGTTAATATTTGACTACTTAATAAATTAATTTCTCTATTAATAATTTTAGGATAGTTTTCGCTATATTAATAGTTATAATCTTCTTAGCGCCTGTTACGTCAGCTAGTAGTTAATAATTGACTACTTAATAATTTAACTTCTCTATTTATAAGATTAGGATAGTTTTCGCCATATTAATAGTCATAGTCTTCTTTCATAATCTCAAAACATAGTTCCTTGACTTTTCATAATCTCAAAACATAGTTCCTTGACTTCTACATGTACAGAAACAAATGTTTTCTAGAATCAATTTGAATGGCACAGCTTTAAAAAATACGGATTCTTGAAAGATAAAAACAATGCATACAAAAGCATTGCAAACATCTGTTTCATTGTTTGTCATTGAACGGATTGCATGTGGGGTAGAAACTGTATTATTAGTTCAGTTGCACATGCACTGAGCAAAAAATATGAGTCTTATGAGTTGAGTAGCGACCGCAAACATTCACAGATGTTGAAATAATTGGACATTTAGTTTTTTCTAAATTAATTTGATAGGATTGTCGGATGGATAGCTAAATTCATTGAGGCTTATTTATAAGATTTATTCGTGAGAATTAGTTTCTAAAACTTGAATCTGTTTTGTGCTATCGTGACGTGAATTATTAGCAATTCAATGTTTTTATGTCTGGGAATAGATATTATTAACTTTTACTCTCTTTATCAAATTAACTTTAAATCAGATAAAAAATCAAGTCAAGAAAACAACCTTGTCTAAACCCATTTGTGAATTATATACATCGACGAATTTTGTCAAAATTCTGGAAGATCTTGAACTTGTAATTGTCTAAGAAATGTTGCTTTGATTCTCTCTAAAATCCTAGAAAAGTAGAGAGACCACACAATAGTACCTATGACGAATGCGTGTAGGCAGAAGCTATAGAACGCCTCTCGCCCCTCAACAATCGTCCCGTCAGTGCCTTGTCAATACTGCTTTCCACACAATTATGATATTGTCTCCATCGACAGTAGATACTGTTAGTCTTCTCCGGAAGCGTCCGAGAGAGGCCTTGAAAGCTGCTCTTTCAATAGAGCCTCTTGGCATTTACTTAGTTGGTGATTAAATGGTGAAGGCTCCTTGCAGTGTTGCAGAGCCTTCATGTGATGTGCAGTTTGTTACAAACTTGTTTGTTCTTGACGTTTGTTCATTATTAGGTACAATCAATTTGTAAATCGTCTAATACTGATTACTAATATTGAAGCCTGTTACTCTAATTTCCTAATTTAAAACTTTAATAACGGTTGATTACTTTTCACAAATCTGATTCTTTTTTCCGAGGATTTGTCTGTCTGCTGACTGATTGATAACCATTAGAATGAAACTCTAGATTAACTGCTCTGGTGATAAATCTTTCTAAGGAATCATTAATATCGTAGGCAGAACTATCTACCGAGCTTATCTACTAAACCTATAAAGCTGAAATACCCATGTTATTAAAAGCATGCTTGTTTGATAGTAGTTTGATTGAATGATCATAGATACTCTTTTCGCATACACATGTTAATTGTTTGCTACTAGGTAGCATCTGCTCGATATTAGCATGCTTTTGGGCTACATAGGATGTGTCTTCCAGGCTATATTTTATCCACACGCCCTTTCTTCAATAATAGGTGTCTATTATCTCCTTACCATAATTCCCACATTAATAATTTCCTTTTATTATCATCTCTCTCACAATGGGACTTTTTAATTAGTAGATCGTTCCATCGTTTCATAATGATTCGTTCGGAATATTGCTCGGTGGCAGTTTTAAAATTGAACTGTCGATATTATCGACTTTGCACTTTACCAGTGATTAATGAGAAAGCTATTGGAAACTTTGGATCTTATATTTTTGGATTTCAAGTTGAAATATCAAGTTAGATGACAGTTGTTTGATTAGGTGATCATTAGCTTGATACATTTCTCCTGATATCTTTATAGATTTTGATTATAAGTACCTTCAAATTGGGCAGAAGTTGATAGGTAAGAATTGGCGCAATTACATAATTTCTAACGTGACGATATTGTGAAGATATTATCGTGTACGTCCACGTCCACGTCACGGTAAATCGATAACACAGAGAAGTGAAATGTATGGAAATATAACAAGACGCTTTTTAAAATTCCGCTCACGATATCGTGTTATAACGTGCATGTATTTCCATGCATTTTATGGTCGTTAGAAATGATAAAAGCACACAATAGGTAACGTAATTTACACACATTATTATCTACCAGCTTGTTTTTGGGATCGCTAATAATTCTTCACTGTTACTGTTGATTGCGACATGAATGCCACTATGATTTTTTTAATGATAAGTGCTTCGCCACATGTGACAGAAATTAAAACTAGCGAAACACATACTGTGCTCTGAAAAATAAAACATTCTCAACCTACATAAACTATAATAACCATCTGTTTGTATTCCTCAATATACAAGCCATTAATTGAACTGTCATCTACCCTACAAATGTTAGTGTCATTAGTGTCAAACTTTCCGATACGCCAGCCATACATACGTTCTCCAAGAACCGTCCTTATTTAGTAGTCCAACAGTGGTTGAATGTGAAATTAATTTCAACTGTTATGAATTCTGTACACAAAGGATATGTTGAACACATGTTAACATCCACTTCCATGTAAAGTGTCAATTATAATATTCATCAAAACCACAGTACTTACTTCTATATGAATTACTAGCACTGCCCGAGGCGCAAACCATGTGTAGTAACTAATTTATAGCTAGGAGTTTTTCGAAATAGAAAATAGTGTCTAAGTAATACAGTAAGCAGGTTCACAGGTTATGACCAAGTTGAGACAACATGAGTAACTTAAAATACACATAACAGCTAGGTTAAAAAGTATAATTTTATTTACCAGTGAGCCTCAAACTAGACAGTCTGTATCTTGGGGCTCGGGGTACGTATTCCAGAAGTGGAGATTAGTGTGGTGATTTCTGATGTGGTTATGTTGTATGGGTGTATGTATGTGGGATGTCTATGAGATGTGTGTGTATGTGTGAAATGTTGAGCAGGTACGCTATCCTATCCATATCTTTAGGTAAACATGGCTGTCTCTATTCTGATGGAGATTGGTTAAGTTATTTAGGTACGATCAAAGAATAACAAGATGCATCTTCCTGTATGTATTATTAACAACATACTGTTAACACCAGTCCGTTTGCTAAATGTAGTGATAGTGAATTGCGGTTGACTTGATAGTGGTCTATCAATAGCAGAAGTCATAAGCCAACAACACGCTGATTCTCCTTTGTTTTAAGCTTCATTCAGATGTTGCTGCAGGAGCACATATCACCTCATTGATAATGCACTTTCTTCTGGTTCTTAAAAAAACAAACCTTAAACTGCTATCGCCAATCCGTCTACCAACACTGATAATTGTGACAATATTGTGTTCTATCAACCATTCATAATTCTGGTCTATCAAACAGCAGATACCGTTAGCCAACACCACACGCATTGCACCTCCCTCTGTTTTTAAAAGCTTCATTCAGTTGTTGTTGCTCCTGCAACAACAACTGAATGAAGCTTTTGTACACGTCTCCTCACTGATAATGCACATTCTTCTGGTTCTTAAAATAACAAACCTTAAACTGCTATCGCCAATCCGTCTACCAACACTGATAATTGTGACAATATTGTGTTCTATCAACCATTCATAATTCTGGTCTATCAAACAGCAGATACCGTTAGCCAACACCACACGCATTGCACCTCCCTCTGTTTTTAAAAGCTTCATTCAGTTGTTGTTGCTCCTGCAACAACAACTGAATGAAGCTTTTGTACACGTCTCCTCACTGATAATGCACATTCTTCTGGTTCTTAAAATAACAAACCTTAAACTGCTATCGCCAATCCGTCTACCAACACTGATAATTGTGACAATATTATGTTCCATCAACCATTCATAATACTGGTCTACCAACAGCAGAAACCATTAGCCAACACCATGCACATTGTACCTCCTTCTGTTTTTAATAGCTTCATTCAGTTGTTGCTGCAGGAGTACACGTCTCCTCACTGATAATGCACATTCTTCTGGCTCTTAAAATAACAACTACTATCGCTAATTCGTCTACCAATACTGATAATTGTGACAATATTATGTCCTATCAACCATTCAGAATTGTAGCCGTAGCGCCTTATGGTCTGATATAATCATGAATATCAGCAATATTTTTTGCATAAAGTATGACCCATACATATGCACGCCAGACATTGTTGCGACATGTTTTATAAAGTAGTTCTGCACATGCGACATGATTGCTGTACTAACACGTGTTTCTGACATGCATTTATAGCGGTATAGGCTAGCAGACTTATTGTCGCATAATTTCTAAAGGATTAGTTTGAACCCTGACAAAACAAACATAGGGTTCAAAGTTTAATTGCTGGCCAAGTGTAATAATACTTGACTATGTCGTTTCAAAACTATGCAGGTACCTAATATTCCCAAACTAGCATTAGGTACCTCCCCATCACACTAATTCACACCCAAAAATGGAAAATAAGTGCAAAATAGCCAATTCTTCACGAAGAATTTAGAATCCACATTGACAAATGAGCAGCCCACTATGGGTTCGAACCCAGGCGGGCGCTTTACTTTGTGTAAATAATTTCATCATCAAGGAAAACATCGTGAGGAAACCGGCATATCCTAGAACCAAAAATTCCAAGACATGTGACATCTACCAACCCGCACTGGGCCCGCGTGGTGGATTACAGCCCGTCCCTCTCGAAGAGAGGAGGCCTCTGTCCCAGCAGTGGGGAACATAGGCTGAATATGCATTGACAAATGACTGACAACTTTAATAACCAATGTACAATTGTACAACGCTACAAGATTCTTTTGGCGCGTGGCCTAAATCAGAACTAATGGGCCTACCACACGCTCAAGCTTCACCACACTTTTGCCTGCACAGGCCGGTTTGTACAGACGCCAGCACATCAAGCTACCCGAAACTGTCAAATTTTCCCAATCAACTTTGAACCTTAAACTTCAGCGATAAAGTTGAAAATCTATTAAATAAATTTGACAGATTGTAGTAGCTTGATGTGCTGGCGTCTGTACACGGAACACCGTGCGTGTGGTTGGTAAAATACGCCGATTTTTACACGGTGTTCCGTGTACAAACAAACCGACCTGCGCAGGCAAAACTGTTGTGAAGCTTGTGCGTGTGGTAGGCCCATAACGTCGCCATCTTGTTTTGTCAATACAATTTCTGTGACAATTCAAAACTTGTTTACCAACAACGCCTCCCTGTCAATGTCATTCAGGCGCCAAAAATACTCTATTACTCTCTATAACATAACTTAAAATGTTGCTAAATAAAATTGTTTAGAACCTAGACTGTCAGATACCGAGACCAAAATGCAGTTGACGTCAAAATAGTCGAAACGATCAAAGAGAAAAATTCTCGCCAACACCATCGCGGATACTGGCGGTGAACCACTTTTCAACCTTATTACTAAGGGGTGAAAAGTCTGCAAATATCCGCGGTTGTACATAAACCTAACGTTCTCCCTCAAGAATCCGCAAAGCTAACCCACTTCTAACTGATCGTGCGCGGGTAATGGTGCAGACTGCAGTGTTTAAAGATCAAGACACGACTGAGCGACCATCTGGCTTGATGGACTTATTACCTGTCACAGATTTGCAATAAATGGACTCGCAGCTATCTTCAGCAACGGTGTGGATTTTAATGTGGGTAGTATTTCAAATGGTGTAACTTATAGTGGGTATCTCGTAAGTAAGTGATTAGTCAGGTTAGGTAAATGTCAGTGGTTTTAGCCGAGGGTTTCTTAAGTCAAAAGTAAGTCTCCCATTGCCAAATAGTATTAAGACTTTCTTTTTTTTTCCGGCCATTGACATGACAACATCATCCTTCTCCCAAGTCCCCTGAAGGACAATGGCCCCATTTCAAAAGGATCTTTAGGGTTGGTTACTAAATATCGGTGATTTAAAAAACCACGCAAGATCTTCAGTTCACGACATGATCACACTTCAATAAAAACGGTTACTAATAAGACCATTACATTTACGACACATTATCGATCTCTTCTCTTCCATTAACTCAAGAAAACTGCGCCAAAACGGTATTAGCCGAGTACCTACGTGCGTTGGCGCAACGAACGGCGTGAAATTATAAATTTCTTATATACCCACTAATGATAGGAACATGCCCGCCATTGTGATGCTCTAATACGTTTCATATGAAAGCAGTATTGGGGCTTAACGGTCACGATAATGTTTCGATAGGTACGGTCAGCAGCAACAACAAAAGTCGATTATCACTTCAGTATTTTCAAATAAAATTTTTGAGCAAATAACGAAAACAAAAAACGGGAGTGCCAACAGAAGTGGAAACTTGAAAAAAAATCAGCACCTCGGTAATCAACGCGTTGATGTCTTTTACTCCACGGTGTCGGTAAATTGCGTTACAGTGTCGCGAAATCAATGGTTCAGTCCCATCTCAAGAATGCCCAACGCGCCTAAAGAAGTTTTCACTTCAAAAATGGTACAGAGGTGTTAAATTCAGATAATTCAAACTTAGCTATTGCACAAAATATAACATTAGTAATTTTGGGTCTATTAATTTATTTAGATCGAATGTTCAAGTAGGTACCAACCTTATTGGTGATGTTCTTCAGAAAAGTCAGGTGCGTAGTACTCGCAACCGGCGGGCGTGCGTGCATGACCATGTAGGAACGTAAATGTAGCAAAAGGAGTATACCTATGTATAGGATTGTAACAGGTGGCGTTCTGTAGCTTCTGCCTACCCCCATGAAAATAACGTGAGTGTGTTAACCTACTGCTGACCGTACCTGCCTTGTATGCCATCGTTGTGCATGAAATCAAAGACAGAGGTCACATCTCATGACCTGAAGGTGGATGAAATTTTTGTGGATTAATGTTCGGTTTGATAAATGCTGTTTATGAGAATTGTCAATTTAGGTCAGTGGTTATCTTGCAGTTTGATGGCATGTAGAAATTTTTGCATGATAGTCTAAGGAATCTTTCAGGGAAACTAAAAGTAAGGGTCCTGGGTTCGTTTCCTAAGTCAGGCAAAGTGTTATTGAGTTTTTCTATCAGGAATCTCGCAGTAACAGCCCGGAGTCTGGATTTGGGCCCGGTTGATGGCAATAGGCGCCCCCTGTTTCATGCCACTTAAACATAACTGGCGAAATGTGTAATAGGTCCTGTGCTTAACTCTTCGGGGATTATAGGCGTGATGTTATGTGTGTAGAGGAAAGAGAAATTACTAATTCGATTCGGAGTGCATTGAACTAATAAGTTTCTGCTGCGTCTAGTATTTTTTATGTCTATACGCTGATTTTTAATTAGCAAAATTCGACACAACTTAGATATAGCATAAATTTGAAAATTTGCATTACCTAATTAATTTCAATTTTACGAATGTATACGGCTATATGACTTTACAAGTTATTGCGTCTAAAGATAATTTTCACCTAAAGCAGTAATAATGCTTGGTGATTTTGAAGGCGCACAAAGTTCGGATGGTGATCGTCTTTACGAATTTTGCCAATGCTACATCTAAGTTGTTTCGTACTGTACCTACTTGTAATTTTTTTATGACAATAAAATGATTAAATATTGGCTCATAATTGAGAATTAATAGAATGCACACTTATTTCGATTTAAATAATATCTAGCATTGGTTCATCTATATGTACCTACTTACTAATAATATATTAAGGTATTTGTGAGTTTGTATACAGGGGGCAATCTTCAGAACTACTGATCAAATTTCGAAAATTCTTTGACTAATAGGAAGCTACCGAATTACCGAGCGTCATAGGATATAATATCTAATACCGTTGAACGAGCAATTCTTGTATATATATATAATCTGAATCTCGGAAACGGCTCCAACGATTTTCATGTTTAGTAGGTACTAGGTATGCAGGAGGTTTCGGGGGGCGACAAATCGATCTATATTCCATTTGAAATAAGATTAGACATTTAAACAAACCTTTTTTACAGTCCGCTCAACTGATTCTGACTTCTATACCGTAGGCATAAGGATGGCATTAAAAGCAAAAAAGTGGTTACAATACCAACTGTTTACTGCAGCTGCCATTTGTCATGCCACCAACGCAATAAAAGTCAAAATCGGTTGAACGAACTGTAAAAAAGGTTTAGTTATACAGGTTGATTGGAAGATGGGTGCAAAGCTTTAAGGCGAATATAGTACAGACAATTTAGAACCATTTAAGCCATGGTTGTCTTAGACGAAGTCTTACCAAATATTTTTAACCAAATTTTTTAGTTTTTTTTCGTAAATTCTCAAAATTTAATGTAAACTGCATAATTATGGCCAAATTGAATGATAAATTAATTCATTTTTTATTTATTTCATTAAAGTAATGTGTAAGCAATCAAGCAAAACATGTTTTAGGCTTCTGTGTCATTAGACATTTTTTTTACAGACATTTAAAGCTCAGAAAAAATAAAAAAATTGTACAATACGTCTTTTAAACCTTATTAAAAATTAAAAAAATTTGTAAGACTTCGTCTAAGACAACCATGGCTTAAATGGTTCTAAATTGTCTATACTATCTTCACCTTAAAGCTTTGCACCCATCTTCCAATCACCCTGTATGTCTAATCTTTTTTCAAATGGAGTATTAGCTAGATTTCATTTTTTAGAAAACGTCGTTAAAAAAATACCGAGCAAAGCTCGGACATCCAGATATTTATATGTTAATACAAGAAACTTCACACGAACGAAGTCGCGGGCAGAAGCTAGTCATTTGTAAAACAGTCAATAAAAATCCATAAAATTCATTCTTCGATTTGTACGAATTATAACTGCCACAATCAGTGAACTTAAAACCATGAATATCACTTGGAACTCTATTCAAACCTCAATGTAAAGAGGCTTTAGATAAGTTGGAAGGCTTTCCAAAGAGTTCTGAAAGCAGGACGCGGTAACTGGCAACTTCCTGACCACACCGCAGAGCGTCCTTCCGCTCCTGAAGCCGTTAGTCTGCTATCTCATTCAACTGTTTTTAAAAGTCCTGCAATAAATAAAAGTAGTGACGTATTTTTTATCTGGCAACATTTTTTTTTTAGTCTGTTGCGCATTTTTTTTTACCACATGCAATTTTTAATGGCCAGCGGCATTTTGTGTATTAATGTCGAAAAACGACAGGAGCAGAAAATTGTTAATTTTACACTACTTGCACCGTTATTATTTGTACGCCAGGTGTACACAGCTTTAATTTGGCTCACAATGTAGCAAAAAAATAACGTGACTAAGTGTAAAAAAAACAAGGCATGTGGCGACGTGTTTCTTTATTGTTACTTACAGACCAACCAATTCCTTTTTCGTTCTGTCCTGTTTGGTCCTTTGAAACTCTTTATGGAGTTTAAAAGCATGTTCTACTAAAGTAACACCTACGATGTAAGCCCAAAAAGACTAAAAAACAATTTGCCTTATTCAGAGATTACCTTTTGAGTCAAAATAATGAGACTCACTCGACAAATAGGTGCAAGATTGGGTGCAATTTGTATTGTTGTCATTGTTTTCTCTCGACTGTTGTGAAAACGAAAAAGGATGATTTTAACTAGATTATGTATGTAGTTTATCTTATCTTAAGTAACCCAGTAAGACTGCCTGTTTACTAAAGCGGAGAAGTGAAAAGAGGAGCGGAGCTGTGCCTGTATTAACCAATAGAATCTAAACTCCCCTCCAGAGTTTAGAATAGAAGTTTGAGAGTGAATATTGGCACAGCTCCGCTCATCTACTCTATTCTCCGCTCGAGTGGACAGGCAGTCTAACACTTTGAATTGACCACACACATATACACTTTGAAGTGTCAGTAAAATGTTGGTATAGTCAACTTTACCTAAAGGTACCTACTGTTCTGTACCATAATTGCGTAACTTATTTTCGTAAACTATTATGACAAATTTGTTTCATTTTGACAGTTCAACAACATTCATTGCGTTATTTACGTTGTTGAGCGGATTTTTTTTCCAACTTATGATGCAATGGATTAGCAATCTGTTTCGAATCGAAACAGATTGTGATTGATCGTGTATTACGCAATTAGGGTACTGTTCTACTGCTAGGCAAGTCTCCTCCAAAGTTTTCTTTCTATGCCTCTCCCTGAGTTGCTTTTACCAAGACCTTACTGATACTACTATGTCGATGAGGGCCAACATTTTATCTTATTGGTGAAAATACCTACTTACTTAGTCGGAACTCCTTAACCGCCTGTACCTATCTATCAACAGGCATAGTCTAGACTCTAGAGCAGGGATTCCCAAAGTGGCCGATCCGTTTCCTAGGGGTCGACATAAACGAAGTGAGAATGAAAAATAACACTCTGTAGCAGCTGTTTTAAGTTAGCGGACCATTATGAATAAGGGGGTTGATCTTAAAAGTAGGTAATTTGGCCATGGGGGTCTAAGGTAACAGTTCATTTTGGAAGAGGGGTCACTTGTCCAAAATAGTTTGGGGATCCCTGCTCTAGAGTATACAGGTTGTCCGGTAAATTATGGTGACCTTGAAATAGCATTTATTAGACCTTATAGCCGTTTTAAAAAAAATACCAAAAGAATATACATCCCAAGTAGTACACATCAAGCTATAATTTCCAGTATAAGCTGACCTCGCATTGTACGAAAATCCTTTACAATGCGAAATCAGTGTAAACTGGAAATGTATAGCTTGATGTGTAGCCGTGTGTCTACCTGTACCTAATATACGATTTAAAAAAAACTGTGCAATTTCTAGTCACATTATTTACTGCTTCTCTGTCGGTATATTCAACGTACAATATTACAATCGAATCGATGAAATTCATTTATTTGTCGTGAAGAAGAATGTAAAATAAGGTGAAAAAAGTTTGTTAAAAATCTTAGACCTAAGATTTTTTTTTTAGAACGGCCGTAATTTTTAATATGCTATTTCAAGGTTATCCATTATATTTATCGGACAGCCTGTATAGTCCAGCTTTTATAACTGAATTTGGATAACAATGTCTTCGAATCTACCTTTGTATATGTGCATTATGGCAGTTAAATCAGACTATAGTCCATTATATGGATCAACGTGTGGCGGCCAGGTGTCAGCCACGCGTTCAACTGACGCGCAACCGACCGTGGAGTGTAAGGCCGCCATCTTTTTGGAAGTTTGTGGACAATTTTTGAAGTGAAAACTTCTTTAGGCGCATTGGGCATTTTTGAGATGGGACTAAACCATTGATTTCGCGACACTGTTACGACACCAGTTTTTGACCATTAAAAACTGGTGTCGTAACAGCGTTGATTACCGCGGTGCGTGGAGTAAAAGACATCACCGCGTTGATTACCGCGGTGCCGGATTTTTTTTCAAGTTTTCATTTCTGTAGGCACTCCCGGAGTGCCAGTTTTTAAGCTATTGCATAGCTTTTATCGCGGGCTTTGAGCGCGGCGACCGAATCAAGAGTAACGAAAAAAACCTAACACCCCCCACTCCGCCTACCATGTAATGACGGATGATGACACGGATGATCATCCCAAGTGTAGCGTTGACGTTGGAGGTTACAAATGCTATGCAATAAAAGCTTTACCGCGGCAGTCCCCGAGTGCCACACGTTTTTTTTTTTTGTTGTGGTCTTTATTAGGTGGCAAAATTGATTTGATTTGGACGGTGGCCGCCTAAATATAATGAGAAAAATATATTCTAACAGTTAAAACACTAGGAAGTGGTCAAGGGCGGGCATTTTGCGCGACTGTCTGATGTAATTTTGACGTTCAATAAAAAGCGCTGATTCTCAGCCTAGTTTGAATAAATGATTTTTTATTTATTCATTGAAAAAGCCGTTTTTGTGTCTCAAATTCAATCGATTGAAAGAAAATATGCAAGGTTTTAATTATGTCTAGCGCTGTATTGTAGGTAGTCGTACATTTCTGGTATTTTACATTAGTATTTATTTTGCAAATGTTTGAGCAAAAAAAATTGTCGAAAAGCATTTATTTCTTGCATTGTAGACGTACGTATTGTCAGTCTAGACAATTGTTTATTATTATATATTATTTAATGTTTATTCTCCAACTCTTGGATTACCAAGGCCTTTTAAATACTGATGATTTGTATAAATATATCCTAGATTTTACCGTTGTATCGGCAATTTAACATGACTTAACTACTTACTTATTTAACCTTTCGTATGCCTAAACGTGGATCCACGCGAGACACAATGGTTTTTTAATTGTGTCTGTAATTACGACATTCGAGAGGTTAAATATTCACAATTCAGGTTTTAACATAACATCACACCTGTATACCCCGAAGGATTAGGCAGAGGTGTTTGGTACAGCCATAATTCGCCAGTTATGTTAGTAAAGTTAGTCCAAATATCAATCTGCCTAGCCTTTTCCCAACTATGTTGGGGTCGGCTTCTATAGTCTAATCGGATGCAGCCGAATACCAGTATTTCACATGGAGTGACTACCTATTTGATCTCCACAACCCAGTTACTCAGTAACACGATGCCCCTTAGTATGAATGTCCTGATGACCCGTTAGGACTGTCAAAAATTTACGAATGACAGCCGGGACTAACGGCTTATCATGTTTTCCGAGGCACGGAGTGGTCTCGATATGTAATGGATGGTCATTCATCCACGAACTGACCGCGGCAAACGTAACTTAACCTACGATTGACTCGTGCGGCTGTTAACATTTAGCCACGAGCCCCTCAGTCAACTTAGTAATAGTTAATAGGTGGCAAGCCTGTTGCCATTACTGCTACTGTGAAATTCCGAATCAGGTTTTGATAATTTCCAGTTTTTAATGGTTTTGTTCCAAACTTGTCTCACTCATCGATCCAGACAACAGGCCACTAAATAATTGTTTTTATATAGCCTACCGAGCGAGCAAAAAACCTGTTTAATTATCCTAATAGGTTTTCTTTACCATATTGATATTGACTCTTGTGTTCATGACCGTTCAAACTGCGAAGAGTAAAGTAATGTCAAGGATTTTATACATAGATCAATTACTTCGATTGTTTTGCTTCGTAAATTGACTAGAATACTTATTACATTGTTAGAAAAGGTAACACACGGGGAAGAGTGGAAAGCTATGGGGAGACCTTTAAGGCCGTATTCTCGGCGCCAGCGAGCACCGGGGCGAAGATGACGGCAGCGCATTTAAAGGCATAGTTTTATAATATGGAACTGTTCTCGGTAGCAGCGGCGCGGAGAGCGAGGACAGTTCCATATAAAACTATGCATTTAAACGCGCTGCACTACACAACTGAAGGTAGGTACTTAGGTATTTGCAAATTTTCGGCTAGTTTATCAATTAAATCGAAACGTTACTTCATGGGCTTTACCAGTAACATTGTTGCTCAGTATAGATTTATCTATTTCTTTACCTTAGTAGAAAATATCCATTTATGTACTTACAAAAAGTAATTATGTTTCATAATTGATTTAAAATTATATTTATCTTTCTTGTACCCTTGAGTGTGGTCACCGTATTTCTTATGAGCAGCGGTTGCACAAACCCTTCACGGTGACTGAATGTCTATGGGCAGAGCGCGAAGATACGCGCTGCTTAAATAATAATAATTAAATGTAACTGACCTTTAGATCAAAAGTATTATTTGTTCCGTTAGATATTTTGAAACTGGACAATTTAGGCAATAGGTGTTAAGTAGGTATAATTGAAATCGAGACTATTCTGAACATCAAAATCCAACATTCCATTTTCAAACGCTTTGATCGGCAGAAAGAGGATTTTTTTGCAATGGCAGGTACCTAATGCAGTAATTTGGCTAACATTACAAAAATACATTTTAGGATAAAGTCAGTTTTTTTTAAATCTCGTAATTTGACATTTCAAGTGATTGTTTTTACAATTTGATGTTTGACATTAGCACCTGTCAAATTAGTAGGTATATGAGATTAGAAAACAGACTTTAATGTCGGTTTAGAACTCGATAACATTTCTTGGTACTAGTATAGGTACCTACTTTTGAGTAGTTGCATAAACCCTTCACGGTTGCTGATCACGTTTGAAGGCAGGAGAAGATGTATTACAAACAGTGTTGCCATTGTACAATATTGTTGCAGAGAGTTTTAAAGCTGTGCTAAGTAACTATTGTTTAGTAAACGTTATTATAACTTGAAAATACGTTAAGTTGCTGTTATGTAAACATAAAGTGCCTTGTTATGTAGTTTGAGAAGACAATAGTAATAATAATAGGAAAGCGCTTGAGGATGTTACATTTTAATTCTATCGAGTACTTATCAAGTTTTTTTGAGCCTAAACTGACGCCATTTTATAAGGACATTTGTGCTAATGATATTCTCACTTTGCGTCTCTTTTCTAGTTAATATTGGTAAAGCTTTGGTTTTCTATAGGAAAGCGGTTCCGTCATATTATAGCGGCCGTCATGAAAATCTGACATTTTCACCAGTATTTGACATTAATTTGTACAGCCGTTATTGTGTGACTGTTCACCGCCTTTATAGGGAACCAAAACATAAGTTGAAAACGTCCCTTCTTATTTATTAACCTTGCTTCAAAATCATGCCACTGGTTCATAAACCTCTATCGTGCTTGGATTCAATTATACACCTCGTATATTCCGCTAGGCTCTCCAATGCTCCATTTCAAACAACGTTAGACGATTAGCCACAGTCGAATTGGCGCGTGTTCTCCGGACGATCATAGAGATTAGTCTACACGATGAATCATCGTAGACTTAAGACACACTTGTGACACCCGTCGTCACAGCACTCGAGATTATTGCCAGAATGTTTGCGTCATGTGGTGCAGAGTGTTACAAATCTGTTTCGTGCTTTATTGATGGATGTCTATTGGACTAACTGCCAATGTTTACAGTTTGAAAGATGTTAGTGCAATAAAACGGTTTGTTTATGTTTAACTCCTTCCGGGACATAGAGTATGTGCTCGTTGATTTATTATGACTGTGGTCGTCTTCAGTCGTCTTTTCATGACGGAAGTCGGAAGACCACTGTATCATTTTACACGACTGTCGTTTAGTTGGCCGGTTCCTATCGTCGTCATTTTTGTTGCTACTGTAATACCCAAATCGTCCCCATGACGCAGGTTTTACCCGCAGATATTATTTTTCTATAACCAATCGGCAAGCAAAGCATGCCGGTATCATGCCCTAGAGACGACTAGGCCGAAGGGTTGCCTACCAAATATTTATTTTTTGGGTTGGTTCGGATTAACGAAATCCATACATATTTTAGTCTAGTATTAATTTAACAAGGTCTACGGAAGCTGCGAAGTTGACTTACCAAAACGCTGCCTATTTTGGTTAAATACACAACTGAATTTTTTGGCAAAAAATTTTTACCTAGGTATAGAAAGAAACACCATTGCTAGGTTTTTATAAATCGCCTGATTTATTGTCACCCCTATGGTAACATTGGTATTTATTTCATAGCGTGATATTCGTACTGCATAGAAATTCAAAATGGCTGGCGTGACAACCCGCGATAAAATATAGGTAACTCTAATAAATTGGTCGCAATAATTCAGCACGCTAGTTTTTAAAGGCATTTAACCTAACTGTATTTTGTTGTTTTATTTTTTGTGGTTTACAAATTTTAATTTCCTGGTTCTGATAATAATTTGAGGTTAGACCTTAAAACATTTGCAAGAACGTGCCGTTCGCGTTGGTCCCGGCTGTCATTCGAAGCGTCAGTTGGGATAAGGCTAGGCCATAGACATATCAAGTAAGGCTAGGCAGAGTGATTGACCTCCAAATATTTTTGATTTGGCTTGTTAGGTTGGCAATGACAATTCTAATTTCAATTTTTCACAAGGAAGTGAACTATAGCTCCTACTACTACTATAATTCGAAACAGTTTTTATTGGCGCCAATTTCCGTTTTACATTTAATATAAAACGAGATTTTATGCATTTATAGAGCTGCCTCGTTGGTCTTAGTGGTCGCAAGTGCTACTGCTGATTTTGAGGTCCTATGTGCGATTCCCAGGTCGGGTAAAGTACCATTTAGTTTTTCCATCAGGAATTTCTCAGTAACAGCCCCCTTATTACATGGGACTTCAATATATCTGGCGAAGTGTAAGGTGTACTCTATAGTACACCCCTGCCTCACCTTTCGGGTATCTTTCGGCATCCAGATATTACGTAGAAAGACATTGATTAGAAACCTGACAAATTACAGTTTATTACCACGAAAACACGATTAAACAGCCATAACTGTCCGTTTCAAGCGTTACAATTGATTTCACAATGCTTAGTTTTGAATAATTATGAAATTCAATTAGCAAAATCGGCAATTTTATGTTTAGATATTACATTTATTTCTTTGTTACTTCATTTGTTGCAAAATTGTTAAATTTTTTAGAACAGGCAACCATTGCCTTTTGTATGACGTGCAAAGCTCTTGAAGTAAATTGCTGACAGCAAGTCAGCACTAGACAGTTGGTCTATAAAGTTTTCCTGACCAAAGACTATATCAAAATACTGCATACTTCTCTTCTATATAAATTATACCTTTCTACCTACTTATATACAATTTGAACGTTGCTACAGTCCTAGAACAGTTTGAACTATGGTCAAAATTTAACACTCAAATCTTTCTATATATTGGCCCATTTTGAGAGTTCACTTTCTCATAATTGTTGTTTACCAGCTTAGATGGACCAGCCACTTTCAGTAATAATGACATTACATTTAAGTAATGTCATTACTATTGACAGTGTGGTGGTTGGAATGATGATGTGATTTAAATATTTTAATAATTTTGGCAGTGACAGTAATATTAATGTCATTATTACTGATAGTGTCTGGTCCGCAGATATACATCAAAAGATACTCCTTAAAACGATGCATTTTGATCTTTCAAGGCATTTAATGTCCATTTTTATCAACACTAGGTGACACCAATGGTTTTCAACGCTCGACTCAGCACCGAAAGTTAAGAATCCAACAGCGCTCTTATCGTGAGTCGTCTAGCGATTCTGAAAACGAACATAAATCTGCCACAAAAGCTTCCTCAATCGATCACACTCCATCCACTACGTTTTTTGCAAACTTCCTCAATTTTCAATCATGTACCACCAAGTTCATTGTACCAGCAGATTGAATTCGCAGTGATTGCGTGATTTTCGACACTCATGCCCGTTAAAATACGACGTTGGATTTTGAACGCTCGGCTCAGCGCCAAAAGTTGAGAATTGCACTTTTATTTAGTCATTCATTTAAGGTGTCGTCTAGTGTTTGTGAAAACGGGCATCAGACCCATTCGTGATCGAAGCTGGCGTCTGTTCCAGCGGTGAGAGTTTGTGACTTATTGTCTTTTTGTTTGGCACTATGAGGATAGAAAGAAACTGTTTGAGAATATAATAGTGAATGGTGTTGAGATTTAGTAGGTGTTACAACAAAAGTTATGGTTACGACTACCTCTTACAAGCGGTACTGCTGAGCATGAGGTCCTGGGTCTGTGTTGTTATCGTAAAAATCTGAGCTGCCGTATGTTAGTCTCGTTTGCCGTATGTTAAGGGAAAAAATACTAAATTGCCGTATTTATTTAAATTCCTTATTTGTTTCTTTTCCTTAAAGGTAAAAGAAGAAGGTAAGGTAAGATGAGAATTGATAAAGTACGATTCCAACTCCAACATGTCTCATCCAGTCAATTTTCAAATGATCTATAAGTCCACTTTATTCTCACAATTCAAAAGTTCAACATTTTTTGCAGCGATCTAGCTCCGTCTGACTCTGAAGTGAAGTAAGCACTTATTTCAGAGAAATTCATGAAAAGAGAAAAAGTAGTCTGCTACTGAGCCGTACAGTCGCCGATCGCCCCTAAAAAAAAACTGCTACAAAGCGTACTCCAAACGGAAGGGCCGTTTGGAGTACGCTTTGTAGCAGTTTTTTTATTCACTTTAATATTTCTGTCTAGGTTCACTAGAATTTATACTTTTTTCCCTGCCATCTATAAAATTATTCAGTTACTTGGAATTATATTTTCTCAGTAGCAGCCCTTTTTTTTTTTGGGTGGGAAATTATCAAATAACTTCACCCGCTCTGGGTGGAGCGGGAGGGCGTGTCAGACTCTTACTGACTAAAACCCACCCGTGTTCCTTCGGTTGCCACGATCTCCCTTTCGGTTTTCTTCGCAACCCCGGCAGGCTTCAGTAGCAGCCTGGAGTCTGAATTTGTGATCATTTGGTGACAATTATAGCTTCGCCCAATTTTACAACTTGTAGAACCAGCAATAAAGGCTTAAGTATTTTATTTTATAGCCGCGCCCACTATTGCATCATCATCATCATTCTCTTGTCCTTCTCGCTCTCTATTCAATCAATCTGCCTAGCCTTTTCCCAACTATAATGTTGGTTTCGGCTTCCAGTCTAACCGGATGCAGGTGAATACCAGTATTTTTCATGGAGCGACTGCGACAGCGATCTGACCTCCACAACCCAGTAACTGTGTAACACGATACCCCTTGGTGAGACTGGCGCCATGTAGGTATACTATACAATATACACGGATACACCCTCTCTCTATACGTGGGAAAACAATGATATTATGTTGATCTATAAAGGCGTGTACGCACGAACGAACAAAACATGGTGAACACAAACATCGAACACAAAACATTTGGTACGTACGTGTGGACGTAAATGAGCAAAGCGACACGAACACCATACGAACACAGTTCGACGTATGTTCGCGTTTAACCGCCCCGCACCCTATTTGCGTAATACAACGCAATCACAATTTGTTTCGATTTGAAACAGATTTCTAATCCATTGCTTCATAAGTTGGAAAAAAAATCTGTTCAACAACGTAAGTAACGCAATGAATGTTGTTGAAATGTCAAAATGAAACAAATTTCGCGAAATTGTTTACGAAAATGAGTTACGCAATTAGGGAACTGCTCTCTTTAGTAGCCATGGATTCGAAATTGGATCGCCACGAACATTTTTGACGAACAGTATTTGATGTTCGTTAATGGTACGCACGTGCGAACAGTATTCGATGTTCCTGTTCACCATGTTGTTCGTTCGTGCGCACTAGCTGGCCACGACCCCGACCGCGACCAGGTAAACAGAAACCGATACGAATCGCGCAGTTGGTCGCAACGGCCAACTAGCCGCACACCGTACAATACCACTATAGACGGCCCTGACTGGTAGGAGTCGTGGCCGTCTATCTTCATGTGTGCATGTGAGATGTGTGTGATAACGCACTCGCATTGTAAGTCACAATACTAAACGACTTCTATTGCAGGGCACCATTTTTTAAGTAAATATTTCTTTAGGCGCACTTTGAGCTCTTCCTGAACAGTGAACGAAACTGAACCGTCACGCTCGGGTCGGTGACGCTGAATCGGGTTTACTCGGCTCTAGTCGTTCGGTGCAGTGTTGTTATCGTAAAAATCTGAGCTGCCGTATGATGTCACAGTCTAGTTTGCCGTATTTTAGGGGAAAAAATAGAAAGTTGCCGTATTTATTTTAAAAATGTCTTCCTCATTTGTTTCTTCTCCATAAAGGTTTCTTATCGTTTCTATTACTTTAGATTCATGTTAATCTAATGTGTACTTGTCCTTGCTTCTCATTTTGTCGCATACGTCGCGCAAAACCTTAAACTTGGGACAGTATCCTTGATTTTGAATCAATTGTAATTGTTTTTTTTAAGGTAATTTTCAATATTTTTCTGGGTTAGTGGCAACAAAAATTATCTTTAGTATTGTGGCGCACAGCCTTTCAGGTGTCAGTTAGTTTGAGTTTCATTCAATAAACTACTGGAAAAAAGTTTCATTTCACCTACTTATAGTCAATTGCCGTATTTTGTGATACGACAATGAGAGGTCTGCCGTATGCCGCCGTATTTTCTGATGAATAATAGTGAAATGCCGTATCAATAATAACACTGGTTCGGTGACATTGATTCGCGTATACTCGGCTCCAGTCGTAAGTTTTCACTTGTGGTCATAATCACACCTTTTTTGTTTCGATTTTCAATTGTCTTCCCTAGCCATTAAGGTCACTTCCATTGATCTCCTTTCGGAAGTAGTTAACACGTCTCTAGAGGTTAGAACGCAAATTGTTGCCACTTATACAGTGTTATTGGCACGCATTGTAATACAATCAGTGTTGACAGCCATGAGAAAACCGCATGGAAATCGGTTCAGTGGCCCAGGGAACGTCGGCCGTTCTACAAATTGCTTCTCTCATTTTTTGTATCTTAAGAGTGTTAGGTCAATTTTGTTGTATGAATATTGCCATAATTATAGGTACTGCTGATTTGTAGATACATTGATTCGTGATCGTGGTTGTGAGTCATACTTTGAGGCGATGCTTTTTAACTTCCAAAAGTAACAAAAGCTTTGATTCGCTCGCGAATAAGGCAGTAAGGCGGTGGGCCTTATTCTAAAAGTGGTTTAAAATAGTAAGAAATACCTAGGTCCTTGGATCCCTAAAGCTTCCTCTCCTCTAGCTAAACAGGAGACAACACAATGATTTCTTGTATGTAAGTACCTACTTATAAAATTATTTTTAGTCCTTCAAGATCAGCCGGCTCTTATAATTTATAATCGCATCGCAACCCTTTTATCAACCACTCTGTTGCCAGGATGCACTTACAAAGGATAAGAAGCCATTTTGAAACACCCCCGAATCAATACCCTCCTAAAACATTCTTACAAATTATATTAGGTATATAGTTTTGCTTAGCTATGTACACAGTTCTAGCGGTTCATAAAGCACGGAGAATTGCCTCTGCGTGACGGTCGCTAATCTTAATTTACTTGATTACCAAAGCATGAAAATTGACGTCTGATTGGCTTAATCGCTTGTCACAATTAAGTTCTTTTTAGGGTTCCGTACCCCAAAAGGAAAAACGGAACCTTTATAGGATCACTCGTGTGTCTGTCTGTCTGTCCGTCTGTCATAGCCAATTTTCTCCGAATCTAATGAACTGATTAAATTGAAATTTGGTACGCATATGTATTAATTTTTTATGTATTCTGTGACCCAAACACGGACGTGTAACGTAAATAAATGAATTATGAATATGGGGTCAGTTTTGCGGGAAAAAAAAAGTTTTGCTAATTATACCGTGTGACATATCAAATGAAAGGGCTTGGATCTCAAATGTATTTTCTATAAATAAATAATTTAAAAGATATTTAAGAAAATTGATGAAAATTGACCATTCCGAAACATGTGAGCCAATTTTTTTTTTAATACCGATGATGGTTCTTTACTCATGGATTACAGAAAATCTATAAGAAGTCTATGGTCTTAAAATAACATGGTAAATCTCTCAAAATTGTGCGCACAAACTTACATTTGCAGTTGAAATGTATGGGAGAATATGTTTTTCAACTACAATGTTAAGTTTGTCTTGTGATAAATTCATCCCAACTACGGAACCTTTTATTGTGCGTGGTCCGACACGCACTTGGCCGGTTTTTATTGTTTTTAAGGCCAGTACCTACTTGGGATATCAATTTAAAACTGAGATTAGAAAACGCCAAAATAAAATATGTAGATAACTCGATGATTTTCAGTTTCGTGTCCTTATCCGGCCTGTAATATTATAAACGGGAAGGTTTGTGAGGATGGAAGAATGTTTGTTACTCTTTCACGCAAAAACTATAGAACAGATTTGGATTAAATTCGGCACACAGATAGTTTATACTCTGGATTAACACATAGGATACTTTTTATTCCGATATTCCCACGGGATCCAGACGAAATGCGGGTGAAACCGCGGGGCACTGCCAGTTTTTCATAGTTTTTCAGGTGGAGTTATCATAAGGCATGAAATAGGACCAAATTATTTCAGATTTGTATCCAAGGACTACGATAAAGCTTCTTCTCGGGAACTATCAGTAAGTACCATACAAGATAAACATAAGCATAGGTAACTTTGTAAACAGGTAGGCATAACTTCCAGCCTACCCAGACTCCAGCCTTCGTCCTAAGACAATATATCACGTTCCGTTTACATAGTTGTCTACATAATCTCAATCTATCCGAAACAGAATCTCCCAATATATGCTGTCCTTGTCAATTGATGTTGAGACAACAGAGTCGGACCCTTGCTGGCTGTCAGTCGGCCATTTTGGCTACGCGTGACTGAATAATGCCAAGGTTCCACGAGACTAGTTTTTCAAGCTAGGATATCAAGATTTTACTAGTAAGCTAGCATTGCTGGCAAGCTAGTCAGTCTGGCCTCGTGTAAACAGAACTATCCTCATTTTTAGGCCAGTAAGATAGTAAGCGTAAATTAGTTTTTTAATCCCATAGACTAATTTGACAGGTGCAAATTTCAAATTCCAAATTAAAAAAAACAAACAACAATCATTTGAAATGTCAAAGTCAAAGTTTTTTGATCCCGTAGACTAAGGATCAAAAAACTAACTTTAGTGAGATACTTTAATAGGATGGGGTTTCGATTTTTGAGCTAGTAGCGCCTCCCACCACAGATTTAGGTACTATCCTGGCTTTTGTACTAGCCTCGTGTGACCGGCAAAGCTAGTATCCAATCAGATCATTTTAGTCTACGGAATTTCACTGCAATGTTACCTACTGGCTTAAAATTTCCTAGCATCGTGTGTTCAGCTCTAGCATGTGCCAAGCCAGTATATTACTTGCTTGCTATCCTAGCTTTAAGCTAGGATAGCAAGCAAGTAATATACTGACTCGAGGCTAGTTTTATAAGCTAGTAGCTTATAAAACTAGCCTCGTGTAATTCAGGCATAAAGAACAGTTGACTTACTTTAAAGGCTCCCACAGATAGGCGCGACGCGACGGTGCGACGTGATTCTAGTAGAAAAATTTCCATGAAGTTTTCTTAGAAATTGTTCTACTATAGTCGCGTCACGGTTGTCAGGATGAGCCTTAAAATAAATGGTAGCTGGATGAATAATGATTTGTTGGTAAAGGAGTCGTTTTGGAAAATTGCCAAATGTATTTAGATATTATTGTCGTGGAAGTAAGATCCTTGAAAGAGGTTGGATTTTAATGCTTAACCGATATATATTAGATAAAACTTTAGTAAAAAATTACAGTAAAATGAAAGCCCCATTACAATATGAGCTTGGAGGATCTATATGAGGAAACTCGGTCACGTGGTTGTTGGTAAATAATTTCATCACCACTGCTCTCAAAACGGTGAAGGAAAACATCTTGAGGAAACCGGCATGCCCTATCTAGAACCAAAATTTCAAAGACATGTGACATCTACCAACCCGCACTGGGCCCGCGTGGTAGATCCCCACTCCCTCTCGAAGAAAGGGGGTCTATGTCCCAGCAGTAAAAAAACTAATATCTATTTACCCTTTCGATTTATTTGGGTAAAAATAAAACAATAGCTGCTGCTAGAAACGCGACATGGCCAAATAAGGGTGAAAAATGCCGCGCGTCTCTGGTCACCCCTTTTTACATTGATAAATGTCCTTTAACACCCCTAGAGGCGTTTCATAAACTTTTTCAGGTTAATATCCCTGATAGTAATGCTGTCTCACCCATTTTAGAAATGTCAAAACCATTCCTTTGCACACTGCCGGAATGTGACGTCGCACTGACATTCTCAAGGAGGTATTATATTCGAAGAATCGTTGTTTGTTTGTCATTGATTTCATTGTGTTAATGTCCAGAGTTAACCCACTTTTAGATCTCATTCCGCGAGCATTGTCTTTTACTCTCAATAGACGTCGTTATGTAGAACAAGACAATTTGTAAAGCGAATTAGGGACTTAGCAGAGTAGCTGCCATTAATCACTGAGTTACTAACTGTCTCTTCCCTGTGCAAATAGGTTCAATAAAATAACATCGAATTGATGGACTAGATACAATTAAAGCCCCTGATTAAAACCGAACTGAAAATCACGACCGATGAAGTCCGACGTTCCGAACCAACAACCACTAGCCTAATGAGGCGGTCAAAATATAGTTCCTATTTCGAATTCAAACTTAAACGGTTCTATTTTTTTTCGAATGTAGTGACCATTAAAGTTGCCAGTGTAAAGTGCCTATTAGACATTGAGAACCAATGTACTTACTTTTAATGACGTAATTTGTTGCCAGTGTCAAAATATTGTAGAATATTATTGTAGCGATACCAGTAATTGCAGTGCGTTGTTTTATGATGATCCAAATTATTGTAGGTTAACGTGGCAATTCTCCGCTGTTGTTTTGTCCGTTAAGGCTACGCAAGACTCTATTTCAGAGGTATTGTTTACTATTTAAAATGAGGTTGCTTCATAGTTTTAAGAGAATAGAGTAATATTTAAGGTGGCTTTAAAATGTGCTTTTAGAAGGACATTGTCGCCGGATGTGCACAAATTAAATGACCACATTATTACTTTACTCGTTTTCTTAGTATTACGCCTGAGGCCAAGCGTCTATTCCAAGAGTTTGCTTTCTAGCCGACTTCCAAAAAGAAGGAAGTTCTATGTTTTTTTTTAATGTATGTGCATCTATATTTTCGTCAACTGTGGACCGATTTAAAAAAATATTATTTCATTTGGTAGAGGAAGATTGCGCGGTGGTCCTATAATTTTTATCTTAACTTTGCTTGGGTACTTTTTGAGTTAGCTTCAATAATTTTTCGAGCTTAGTCTACGTGGATGATGTTATATTATCTTCCTGTCACAGATATTTCCATAACGGGTAGTGGTATTTGAATTTGTGTGGGGTAGATACCACAGCTAAAAAGTGAAAAACAAATAAATTTCATTAAAACGATCATTTGCATCATTACATTATCTCCATGTTGGCTCGTCGGCCATGTTGTTACGAATAATGTCTGATTTGAAATAGCGAAGAACTGCCGTCTGCAGTAGCTTTGTTAAAAAGGACTTTTCACTCCTCTTGCTTAAAAAGTCCGTCATTGTAGCGTACCAGAGCGGGGAAAAAATAGCATGTCTTGCTCTAGGGGAAAAAGTAGTTTTTGTCTTTAACCAACGAGCCTACAAAAACAAAAAAGTCTTTATTCTTATGTAAAACTAGCTTTTTAGTACCGCATACCGGGATAAAAAGTTTCCTTAAAAATTCAGATTGAAGAAATTGTATTTTATTTTTAATAAAATAAACTATTTAATATTGTATTGGATAATTTTATTTTCTCGCAATCTTAGTGAAAAGTAGAGTGTAACACACGGCGCTAAAACCCATTTTAACTCGGTTTCTATTTACTCCCTCGTTAAAGCTCGAGAGTAAAACTACCTCGATAGAATTGGTTATTTTAGCCCCTCGTGTAACAATCTACTATTGTCTGCAATAAGTAGAGGTAATAGGTTACCTGCTGCTGCATCATACGATACTTTTTAAATAAACGTTTTTTCGTTCAGTAGTCTGTAATACACATCAATTCCTTCAAGGATTACCTACCTATTTCATTAATGCACTGTTTTAATTTTGTGATCCCAATCCATACCAAATATAATAGTAACTACTGATCAAAAACCTATCAATTCTCTCGTCCTTCTCAACTGTCTACTGCAACATATTGAACTTTGCTTCAATTCATCACAATAAAGATAAGTTGCATCGTTTAAGTCAGCTGTCTATAACAATGACAATTTATTGAGTGCCTTCCGATTGGTCCAAAGTCCATACTGCTCGATATAACTATGGTAGAAAGTCGCGAATGGCAGGTACCTTCCGTGTGTACTCAGTGAATCACAGCCATTAAACGATTTTTTTACCAAACTGTGGCAGTACGAGGTTTCAATCACGACTAGGGCTGGCTCTAATCCGGTTTGAACCGGCTCATCCGGTTTAAATGTGATTTGTTTGAGTGCAGTACAGCGAAATCTTTTTAATTTTGTCGTTTTACGAAATTCAGGAATGCAGGTACGTTAGGAGAAGTTTTCTGTTTGGTTATGTGGCTTCAGCCTTTTATTATTTATAATTATGTCTAGATACGAGTGTTGCGCTGCAAAAGAACTTAAAACAAACATGCCAACTTTGTTATGCTGGTGTTTGTGACAGCTACGTCTTACCTACACTCGCGCCGCGTCATTCTGCTTTTCTAGTGTGCGTGCATTTAGCGGCCAACAGTTGGACGCATTTTTTTATCGACGAGCTGACAGCTTTGACTGTCTATCTAGACATATTTATTTGTTTGGCTTGAGCTTTATGACTGGGTTTGTGGGCTTATAATTAAAGTAGTTGGGACCAATACCAGATAAATACAAATTTTTCGGTGATAATTTGAATTTAGTCCAGTACCTGTAACGTTTTTGAATAAAACTAACTATATCTAGTTTTATTGAAAAATAAACTTGCTACATGGAAGTTCAAAAGCATTTGTCGTTTTTTAGGAGTCCTTTTCTGCCCCTGTCCTATAAATCTGGACTGCAATTTAGCAGCCCTAATCACAGAGTGAATCAAAGCCCGGAGGCGTAACGAAGCTTTTACAAAAACTCCAACTCGTGGGTGCACCAAACGTGACTGCCGCTAATCGCAAAAAATATACAAAATGGACGGCGCTTGTCGTGGAAATCAATAATGGCGGCAAAAAGGCGGGTAAATATTTTGAGGTTATGTTTTCGGTTTTTACTATCAAATGTCGAGGCATATTGTGGGTAATTTAGGCAAATCAAAATGTGGTTCTTTAAAAGCTTTTTAAAAAAGTGGTAGAGAGTTATAGAAAGTTAAAATATTACCATTGTCACGATTCCGTACTTTTCGCGACATTAGTTTTTGATGTTACTTTGACAGACAGAAAATTTAATTCAACATTTTAAAATTCTGCATGAATATGTTTTTGAATTATAGAATAGAATAAAATTATCTTTATTCAAGTATCATATGACTCACAAATCAACTATATTACAAAAACAAGTAGTAGTGTATCACCGCTGTGACAACCCATGCGAGATGGCACAACAGCGACCCACGAAAACACAGTCTAGGCGACTTGAAATCATGCTTAGGATACTGTTGGAGCTGCTCCACACCCTGCGCACCATGGAACCGCACCTTTTGCGCATGGTTGTGTAGAAACAATCTACATGCGCATCCGCGAACATCCCCGACGCACTACAGAAGCGAGACAGCCCCACCAGCATCCGAAACGCGTTATTGTACTGAACGCGGAGAGCGTTGTACAATCTTTGCGTATATCTAGCCCACAGGTTGCTCGTGTAAAAAGATGTACAGTAGGCTCGAAAGAGTGTTATCTTAACAGGAAGTGAGCATCGTGCAAACCTGCGCGCCAGCATATTCGCTCTAACCGACAACGCTCTCCGCTCCCGTTCAATGTCGTCATCGTCTGTGAGATTGGGGGTTAATATGTGACCTAGATACTTAAACTTATAGACCCTTTTTTAAGGCGTGCTATAAAGTAAAACAGGTGGTACCTTATTAGGGATCTTACCCCCAGCCTCAAAGACCATGATCTCTGACTTCTTGACGTTATATGCTAAGCCATGCAACCTAGCATACGCCTCACACTGATTATCATCGTCTTCTGCGAAATATTGAACCACTATCTGAGTATGCCGAGTGCATCATTTTACGGAATAAAACAATGACTTCACTGAAAGTTATTTAAAATCATTTGTACTATTTATTTAGGTATACTCTACAACTTCAACTTTAGAACGCGTGCTGTCCCAATATCTCATTTTCCTGCTATTTTTCCAAGAAGTGTCTCTTTATAAATTTTTCCTGTGATTCTTTACGTCAATATTGCTTCGCTGCGGTTTTGTAAAAGTAACACAATACACAACAGCTTGTGCAGTATGCTATGGTTTGTCCTGTAGTTTTAAGTAGAAAAAATAAACAAATAATTTTAAAAACCTTTTTTTTTCGGACTTTCGGAACGGGTAATAATGGGATTGTGTGGAATAAAGAGAACATAACCATGAAGTTCCTAAATTGATGATTAAAAAAGAGGATCAAAATCAAAACCTGCTAACGTCAACCCTAATTTTTGAAAACCTACTCAAAACTGCTGTCAAAACTCAGATGCTACCCGAAACCGTTCTAAAATACTAATAAGTAATAACCAATCATATCCTATTGACAATAAATTAGAATCAATTGAGCAGGCAATTAAAATTCTATCTGATAAGTCGGCGCCGGGTTGCGCTAATTCGGCAAGAAGTGTGAAAACTGCCTGCGCCGACCAGCGTGGACAACCAGAGCTTGCTGGCGCCTGTTACCAGCGATCTACATGAATGCGGCCGTCGGCAGTAGAGCTGCTTTGTTTAACCATTGTCTGTCTATACATCATTATGTTTGGTAGTCTAAACATATTTAGACTAGCAAACAAATGAGCATCAAAAACTGACAAGGCATCATAGTTAGTCGTAAATATAGCATCACTATTTAATCCCAGGACGCTACCCTTTCAACATCTGCCCAGCCTTTTCCCAACTGTGTTGGTTAGTTATATAGTAAATGATATTTATTTCTGTAAATTGGTTAAAAAAAACACTTTTACCCTTAAAAAAATTACTTATGGTTCTTAATTACTTAATTACTAACTTGATGAGTTCTGTGTTTCCTGATTGACTGCTATGAGAAGAAAGACCGAAACAAGCTCAGAGGTCACAATCTCTTTTAAAGTCCAGACATAAACTTCGTCAGGCCATATGAGGACCATGTAGATTAATGTCTGAGATGATCTTTTGAGGAAATAAACACATAGATATGAGTAGACTTGTCCAATCAGTGCACGCGTTTATCAGTAATCGTGTAGCTCAAGCTCAACTCAGAACTTCAGGAGCTCAACAACTCGACGAACAATAAGTACCAAAGAAAGGACTTTTGGACACTTTATGCGGCCTCATAAAGTACTCAAACTGCCAGAACATCTTTAAAGTTTAATGAAATAGAAGAAAAAAATATATAACCTACATATCCCTCACATTTCACATTCACAATAATTAAAGTAATATAAAGTAAATATTCAGGTCATTTTGCATTGACCCTTTACTTGGTAATAATCAATCCGATTAGATATTTTACCAAGAATTTAATGTGTTGTGATTACTACCTTAACCATCGGTATTTCCAATCTAAATAAACTGAAACAAAGCTATTTACGATCAGATATATTGGCTTCTGTTGATAGTAAACTGATAGTTAAATGTTTTAGTTCGGTTTACGGCGGCCATTGCTTACGGTAGGTCAGTGACCGACGAGTTGATTTGATTGGAGAGAGTACATGTCGGATTGTCGACTAAAATGGTACTGTTTGGTTTATTTATAGGGTTAATAGGAAAGTTTGGTGCTAAGGGATGAGTAAGGTGATTGGTTGATTAATAACTGCCGATTTATTCTGTAAAAATCTTACCGTGAAAACGTATGTGAAGTGAACTGTCATTCAATGTATGTAAACTTAATTAATTGCACGCTTGCTTGCAGGCAGAACACAATGACACTTCAAATAAACTTTTGATTTGATTTGATTTCCACCTGATGTTAGAAATTGACACTATTGACAGCTCACTTCAAAGTTTTCACGGTGAGCTCTTACAATTGCAATTTTCAATTAATGAATGAATGAAATTCACCGATCCCAGCATGGTTTAACCAGACTCGATAAATCGAATGAACCTCAAGATTTGCACTAGCCCCTGGAGCCTCATGTTTTATGGGGCTACAGAGGCCATTGCATATCAAAGAGTAGACCGGGGGGCGCGGTAATGGTAGGGAAGACGTGCCCTTAGGATAAAGAAGGATTTGCGAGTCGTACCGGATATGCATCCTAGTAGGCAATGGACTAGTGGAGAGATGGGTGTTATTTATCTATGGATGGGCATCTTTTTACGACGTCGCCGATAGCGACAACATAGGTTGGTTCAGGTACTTCAGGTTCATCTTCACCGGTGAATCTTTTTAAGGGGTTTACGCTAATTTCTCTCAAATTGTAAAATTCTATCAGGTCTTGCATGCCAGAGAGTACTAGTGTTGATCATCCTAAGTTAAGTTATCGCATTATGTGAAGGTGCTTCAGGGCTTCAGTGGTGTTAAAAAGTTAAAAGAATTATCAACTACTTTCATAAATTGAAAAATTCTCAATGACAACTTTATCCCTCTTCTAAAACTTTTACACTATTAAAAGATTTCATCAAAGTATACTCTTGTTATGCAAATAACAATATGACTTGACATAACACCAAAAGGCAATAAATTAAAGATAAATACGGTTCCTATTTTCGTAACAGATGATATCATTTTGATTTATAGGCATGAGCGGTGAACAAACTATCTCACATTGATTCGGGAATTAATTCTAACTGTACTTGGACGAAAGCCGCTATTTTTGCTTTGTAATGTACCGCCCCATTTCTTTTCTGCGTGGGTGTAGTGTCCGATTATTGGAAAAATGGGAGCAACATCCCGACAATCTGTCGCCAAGTATTAGCTAGCTCGTTTTGTATGGTTCTGGTGAAATTACATGTCAAAATTGAGACCTAGTTTTTGTATCTATCAAAGTCTAATCAATTATTTCAATTAGGCACATATGAGGCTCTTTTTAACGCCAAAATTTACAAGAAAATAAAATTGATTCCAGTTGTCCCTTCCAAAAGGTAGTTTCGTATGGAGAAGAAGGCAAGAAACTCCTTAGATTACTCTTTTCAAATATTTACAATGTTTTTTTTTTCTGAGGTCTATGGGACTCCCATTGGTGTTGCAAGTGACTACAGTGGTGGTAACCACTGCCCATCATGGCCACGAGCAACACGACACTGAAACGCGCACACGAGAATGAAATCTTGCTTTTTGGTGCGTTGATCCGCAATGCAAAACTGCACACTTATACTACTTATAGAATGTCGAAAGAAGATCATGCCAAACGCATGATCTTCTTTCGATATTCTATAAGTAAATTGAACTTTTAGGCAGAACTTAAATGAAAGCAAGTTTTGAACAGAGATGGTTGTTAGCTTATGTAGGCTCTTACATCCAAATAGTACATTACTGCCACGGCCTGCAGCAAGGGCATTGATGGATGATCGTGAAAATGTGGGCCGAACCGAAGCCGAGGCACACATACGTAAGTCCATCAATCCCTGGTTACGGCCAAGGCTTGTATAGTATTTTTCTCAAATAATGCGCGTAAATTCAAACTAAGTAAATTAATTATAAATTCCAGAATCAATGACGAACAACGATAATTTTTCACGCGCCATTATGTTAATTTGTTTCTTCTTTACTTTAAACAGCTCTATTTGCAAATCAAATCGAAATTTTTTGAAAATCTTTGATTTATTACATTCTTGGTTGCCATGTCTTGTGTTGAAGTAAAAAGTTCGTTCCATTTTTAAATAACACGACAAAGATGAGTTTTCATAGTAATTTGTTTGACCGCTAAACACGACAGATATGGATTTTCATACAAACGTTGCCGGCCGGGCGCATGTACTCGGTCTGTAAAGCAATATCTCGAAGAAGGCTTTCAAAATAATACTCGATTTCCAAGCATGTTTGAGAAAAAACACATTTCAATCTAAATGTAAGGAGTATTTATTACAAACGTGCTGAAAATAAACCTTAACACAGCGTTAAGGCAAAACCGCTCACATAACCAATCCAAAAACCAATAAAAAAAGATAATAGCTGCTTGAATGGCATCAGATTATTCGTTCGAATCAAACTGTGGTGTACATAAGTATTGAGCGACCAGTTGCTATGGCAACCGCCCGACAGATCGATATAGCGTCAACAACTTTGCATCCCAGCGACTTTCATTGAGGCTGGGATCAGTTGTGGAATAAATTATAGAAGAAACTAACTGTTGAAGGCGACTTCCTTTGCATACAAACTTTAAATCCCGTTAGAGCAGGGAGTTGGGATTTGCAATCATTTCTTAGTGCATCTCTACACCCTCTAGGGCGAAGTTTCTCTATCTTCGGAACTGTCTTTAAGGTCAGAAAAATTATAGATATTATTCCGTCAGCGTCGTTTCGACTGTTGGCCTAGTCTATCTTTGTTTAATTCTTGTTCTGAATCTTGGCTATTCTCGATTTTTCACTGTTGAGCTTATAGAGTAGTTCAGCTCTATGATTCGATTTTAATTACTTATTTCATTTATCACCTACTCATACCGACATGCGACGCATTCATTATTTTATCACAATCTTTCTCTTCTTCTTCTCTTTTCTTTCCCTTTTTTGCCTGTCCAATTCTCAAATCGCCTTTTTTCCCAGAATCAGTTATGGTAGATACTAGATATCGTTTTTCTAACAGAACAGGTTTCTTAACTGTAAAATACATTAACAAAATTAGATCTCATTTACATTTAAACTCTCATCATTGTAATCTCCCACATTTCTCGCACTCTTTCTATCCAATATCACCTCGCGCATCTAAATTTGGTAAAGTAACATTGAAAACAAAATGCTTAAGATAATTCCGAGTGAGATAATAAGTTAACATCAAGTTTCGACACCAAGTGGGCGTGTGTGGGCAGGCCTGTTTGAAGTAATCTAACCGAATCTTGTACTGTCGGTTATCAAGGACGCCGTTATTTATTGGGTTAGTTAGTAAACGTATTTGGTTTACTGAGTGGTAGTTAGATTTGGAACTGGGAATGATTAAATCAAAGTTACGAAAATAGGCAGAAAAGCAAAGAAAGGATAGATAGATGAATGTATGAAGAATTATATGGGTAAGAAAGACAGAACCACAGATCATGTGATGTCGACTGATAGAGAACATTTTAGGATGCTGCAGAACCAGTCCCAAATACATCGTAGTTAGGTCAGGAGGAAAGCGATGAAATGTTATAATGAAAGTCATCGTAAATTTTCTGGTAGATAGTCACAGATTCTTCTTATACTCTTCAATAGTTATCATTAAATACATATAATGTCAGGTCCTGGACTCCTGGCTTTATCTATTTAGCTAATTCCAATATAGACCATCAGAATTCAACAATTTTATTCGAGGAATTTTGTGTGAAGTCGTACTCGCTGAATTACGTACGGACAGCCTTTTTCTTTCATCAGATCCATGTGAATTCAGAGCTGTTTGTCTAATTTGTTTTGTTTATTGGTAGGCCTACACTGTCCTCTCATACATATTAACACTATAATTTGAAAACATTGTAAAAGCCATTTATTTTTAAAAGAGTAACCGTGGAGTTTCTTGCCGGCTCTTCTCCATTGGAAACGACCAATTGGAACCGTGCATCTTCTGACGTTTCATAAGTGCCCTTGTAGGTTTATCTGAAATAATATTTTGAATTGAATTTGAATTTGTCTAATTCTTCCATATTACGATCAGACTCGGATAAAAATATTACGACAACAAAAAACTATTGGGATTTCGAAAGTGAGCTTTGTTAAATGTTGATTTTCGTTTCATAAAACGGCGTGCTTTAAATCCAGCTCCCGCCAAAATGGCTGTTCATTTTGGAGAAATTTTTTTGTTAAAGCTTGTTAAAAGTTTTTAATTAAATTTTAATCAATGTTGGGTCCACAGTCCACGCATCCTCTGAGGCTGATTTGTGGAACTGAAATACCTTTTTAACAATGAATCTTAGTTAGAATATTGAGATTAGTCATGTCTACTTTACTTTCCTTTGTTGTAAAGTTATTCATTTCCTTAATCGTATATTTTGCATGTAAATCTTCACAATAATCTAATTTTATCTTCACATCCTTGATACAATTAATATGCCAGACGAACCGTTGGGAACCTAATGGCTTTTTGGTGCTTTTCTACATCATTGCTACGACGCTATATTTCATAATGGATCGAAGAAGCTTCAGGCCGATATATTGGATTCTATGTCTTCTAAGACTGTACTTTAGGACCAGTCCATATATACAGGGTTATTGGTTATACGTCGGCAATCCGTTAAGGGGATGTAGGAGAGCTCATTTGCAACCAAATTACCTCGAGTAATTTAACATTTTATATTTTAAAATGTATGAAATAAAAATATAAAAATGTCAAATGACTCGAAAATTGTTATAACCCTGATATACAGGGTACTTTGGCAATAGATTAAGGGGATGTAGGAAGGGTCATTTACAACCAAATGACGTCTTTTGACTCCTATGCAAATGTCAACAATTTTCGAGTCATTTGACATTTTATATTTTTAATTCATACAAAAAAAAAAACTCGAAAATGGTTAACATTGGTCATCAGGGGTAATCTGGTTGCAAATGAATTAAAAAAAAAATTAATTAAATTAAATTAAATAATTTATTTTGGACCAAACACTTGATAACATTTTACAAACCTGCCAAACTGCGTTACAGTTTGTCGGCAGGATTAGCGCTCGTTTTAAAATATTTGGTAAAAACATCAGTAGGTACAAATAGTATAAGGACGGTAAGAACGTTTTTGTTGATTAGAATTTATTAACTATTGTCACATGTTGCGACTAAATTCCCTTATCGAATTGCCGACGTATAACTAATAACCCTGTATATCTGGTCCTAAGATACCTTTATAGTTTTACACAGTGTCGCCCCGCACTCTTCACGTCACCATATCGAATTTTGGGTTCCAAAGGCTGCATCACTTCTGTCAAAGATAACATATTTGTTGGCCACCATTAATACACTCTATGTAAATAATTAACTGCCTTATGTATATTTTCCGCGTTTTTCCTCGTATATACGTCATATACTTTCACTTTCGATCGCGGACAGGTCTCACATTGCATTGGATTATGTAGTCGATACTACCTTTAGGGAAAAGTTGGCATCTTGCTGCCTATGCTTTCCCTATATTCAAAATGACATGATTATTTTGTAAAGTATTATATTATTTTAATTAGATATTGTGAATGTCAGGTCTATATGGATATTTTTTTTTTCTCTGCTAGTTTCAATGATGGTCTAGCAGTTTGAGTTGTTTATGCGACCTACCCAAATGTCCTTTCTTTGGTATTGTTCGTCGAGTTGAGCTCCTTCAGTTCTGAGTTGAGCTCCACGATTACTGACAAATGCTTGCACTGACTGAACAGGTCCACTCAAATCTGTGTGGTTTTTTGCTCAAAAGACCATTTCAGACACTAATCTACATGGTCCTCATATGGCCTGACCAAGATAATGTCTGGACATTAAAAGACACTGCGACCTCTGAGTTTGTTTCGGCCTTTCATCTCAGAGTAGTCAGATAGGAAACGCCGAACTCATCTAGCTATTTTTTTTTTAAATATGACGTTTAAAAGTGATTCCGATATCCTATTTACAGAATAAACAATTTCATTTCATTTAATGCGCAGTTCCAAATACCCAAAAACAGGTCGTTAATCTTACCAATCGTAGCATTGTTCATCATCATCATCATCATCATCATTCTCCTCTGCTTATCCCCATTTATTTGGGGACGACGATTTCCTTTTCTTCCATACTTCTCTATTACTTAGTCGTCATCTCAGTAGTCACCTCCATTTTACTCATATTATCTTCCACACAGTACATAGTGACACACTGTAGTGATAAATTTAAAAACAATATTGTACGCACAAGATCTCAAAGGAACAATAATGTGAAAAGATTTGTAGTGCCCACTTGTAATAACTATTATGGTCGAAGAGGTAGACGTTTTTTAGTTCCAAGTATTTTTAATAACCTTCCAGTCGATATAGACAGTTCTATCACAAAAACCTCTTTTAAAAAGAAAATACATAAGTATCTCTTAAATGAGTTTTGTCAAAGCCTAAACGTAGTGAATATTTGAAAAACAAAAATATGTGCTAAATAGGAGCTACATCTGCCAACAAACTGCTGTGCAGGCAGAGGTAATTTACTAGGTAAAAACAAGTATTGTTGTGAATAAACACTTTTTAATTTAAATTTTTTTTTTTTGGTCATTTAATAAATTATTTATTTGTGACATCTTTTTACCTATGTTCTGCTAATAAATACTCGATGAAATTGATCCTCCTTATTGCGTTCCTGCTGAGCATGTGTTATTGGGTTTTTCAATCTGGAATTTCTCAGTAGCAGCCCGGAGTCTTGAATTTTGCCCGGTTAACGGCAATAGGCTTGCCCCCTATTACATGGGACTTAAACATAACTGGCGAAATATGGGTGTACCATCTCACACCTCTACCCAACTCTTTGGGGAAACAAGGCGTGATGTTATGTTATATGATAATGATTAATGTTTTAAAATCGCTAACTTGTTGTTTGAAAAGTAGTAAGCCGAACCCAATAACCTATTTTCAGGAAAAGACAGATTGCTACTGATCGTAGACAGTATAATTCTATCTGCCATTGAATGTCGTCCCACAATTCCGTAAGATTCCTTATTCTCTGACAGATTATTAGGATGTTAAAACCATAGATAGATAGGTTTTTCTATCTCCAGGATGCCAGAACTGGTGATAGATAGGTTATTGGGTGCGGCCGTAAGTTGGTAAAGGATAAAAAGGTTACGCTTAGCTTTGAAAAGTTTATTACACAATTGACATCAATATTGCAGACAGCCTTTAGGTCCTCCTATGTATCAGTTATTTCTGCGTAAAGTTCAAATAAATTAGCATTTTTAATAGCTACCTAGATATCGATTTCATAATTTTTTCTAAGGCTTATATATTGTCGTTCTCGTTTTCTCTACCCACGTTAATTACGAAAAGGTCTCTGACATCTTGTGTTAACTCAAGGAAAAATCAATTACGAACAAGTGAGAAAAGGTGACATTTTGCTGATGCGTCTTATAAAGAAATTATGTCGTTCTTTTCTTACAGTCTATTTAAATCCTTGTTTCTAATTGATGTTATTTCCACTTAAACGCATGTCAACTTTATGTTAGTGTAAATGAAGTTTATTTAATTAAAAGTCATAAAAAAAAAAAATTGTTGTATCGCAAATTGAACTTTATGTGTGGGTATTAAAATCGTTTTTGGGTATTTTTGAGATTAGACTAAACAATTGATTTCGCGACACTGTTACGACACCAGCTTTTGACCATTGAAAAGGTATTTTGGTCGTTCTTCAGCTTCCTTTTGACCTCGTAATTGCTTCCGTTTTCTATAAGCCCTAAAACATGTTACATAATAAGTGCAAAGCCTTTTAATTGCCTTCTAATACATAAAAATCAGTAAAAACCACGTTATATCGCCGATTAGCCGGTGACAGCGAGCAATAGACCAGACCAGTATTTACGTAAACCGCGTCTGTTCCGATCACAATCTCTTGAGGCCTACTATGAGTTTTAGAAAATGGAAAAAGTTTTCTTTACGAAAGTAGAACATTAAGAAAGAAAGAAAAAAAAATTCAACATACATTAGAACAAAAAATGCCACGTTTTAGTTCTCAATCGAAAATTGCATAGGGTTCTTCCTGTTTCTTTTATGATACTATACTATATTTTTGATTACCTACTATTGCAACCACTTCATTTTGTTGTCCTAAAAATTAAATGTTATTACTTTATTTTCATCCCCCGTCTTTGACACAATGCCAATCATAATACTGTCCGAAATTGCACGCCACTGAAATCAATTCTCGGCCACTCTCTATAATCCGGACCCTGATTTCAAACAGTTCAGAGTAGTCTACCTCCTGTCTCAAAGATCACTTGGGCTTCGATCATAAACGAAACAATTCAATGCCGACTTAATGGTGGACGATCAAAATTGCATTGTCTATAACTCCGATCAGAAAACACTTGATTTTTAAAGAATGACAGTTAATCTAATCGGACATTCCCTTCGATGATCTAAGCATTGCATAAACAATTCGTATTGTTTTTGTTTGAAATTCGTAAAAGGCGTGAAGTGTTTCATTCGAGAACTATGACTTGTATTTCCACGCAAATTTTCTCCTTTGCGATTACGAATAACAGGTCAAACTATCTTGACTGATCGCTGACCGATTTCGCGGAAACACTCGATTCGTTTCAGTCGAAGATGTAATAGATATAAAATAATAAAATTCAAATGGTAGGCAGGAAATAAGATTTCGCTATTTTGACATTTTTATTTTGTGCCACGATTTTAAGTACAAACCAATGATATTATATAATATCATTGGTACAAACCCTATGGGGCTTTCCTCTTCCAAAATCAAGCCACTAAATGAAATGAAAATGTATGGAACAACAGTCTTTTTTAAACAAACGACGAAAATTTCAACACAGCGGGGTTCAGAATCATGTACTGAATCCATGGCAACAGTTTTGTGTTGCGTCGATGTCCCTGCCACCCTGTATAATTATGATGATATCAGTTGACTATGTTAGTCCCCATCTGTTCTTCTTTGTCATCTCACTTATTCCTACCCTCATATCTCACTTACATCTAAGTACAAGTTTCCAGCCAGTCTTAAAATATCCTTAATCATCCGTTAAAAACAAACCCAATTTGCAGTTCCATAGTAGCCCTCTAGGACGGTTGCAGGCAATGCGACCGGTTCCCACGGTATAAGTTATAATATATCTGGTCAGGCAAGCAGTTTGCATGCCTGTCCTATCCCAGTCACCAGCCCAGTGTGAATGTAACGACGCTATTCTCAACCAATGGCGGCGATGCAAAATGTTTGTAATTATTCGCTCACTTGCACCACAAATCCCTAAATGCATATTACGCTAAAAAAAATGAAACGGTCAGGCAAATTGTTATTGGGTTTTTCCGTTCGAGATTTCTCAGTAGCAGCTCGTTGTCTTGATTTGTGCCCGGTTGACGACAGTAGGCTGGCCCCCATTCCATGGGACTTCAACATAACTGTCGAAATGTGAGTATACTTTAAGTACACCTCCACCCGACAAGTGGGAACAGCCTGTTACCTATACCCTTCAGGGTTTACAGGCGTTATGTTATGTGAATTTAAATCATAGTTCTATTTCCACAGACCCAGAGTAATTTTCAAATAGGTAAGTTTAGCGCTAAACACAATAGTGATTTGTTTTTGAAAGGTGAGGATCGAAATTACTCCGTTGTTTTTCAATTCTAGGTATATCCTGTACATCTTTCACCAAATAATTATTCAAACCCGAAACAACTAGATATCTGTAAGTGATGCAAATATTTGTTTAATTTTGGAAAGGTATCTCAAAAAGAATTAGAATTTGCTCTAACGCCAACAATGACTCTTCCTTGTAAAATCGTAGAAAGAATTATTCTATTCGCTCTAAAAAGATTAATTTAGTACTATATATTGAAATAGAAAGATAAGATGGATCACTGGTTTCAATGATGGTATTGATACAATTTATCATTTAATGTCAACAATTTAGACATTCCCCAATTACTGCCAAAATTTTTGACATTTATCAGGTCCAGTCAAATGTATTGGCGATGAATTACTGTGAAGTTATACAAAGGTCTGTAGGAAATAAGGATTCTTATAGCACTAAGGTTAAACATTTTCAGGGTATAAGGATTCTTATAGCACTCTAAGGGCGAATTTTACCAAAGAAACTGAACCTGATCCACGCACATAAACCACGTTTAAGGGCTGCCAGTGTCATAAATTTCTGTGGAATATTGACACTGACAGCTCTTGAGCTTGGTTTAGATGTGCTGATCGCGTTTAGTTTTATTGGTGATATTCGCACTAAGTAGTTACACTGCGGTTTGACCTGTAATATTGAGCAATACACAAGACCACAAGATTAGGTTACTTACCTTTAAACCTAAGACAGCTATATATAATTAAGTATACCTTCTCAAGCAAAGAGTCTTTCTAGTGATAAGATTTCTAAAACAAAAGACGTAAAAATGCACCATCATGATAACAGCATCCTTTTCTGTCCGTAACAGACGTAAGCTTGAAATAAGATTATAATTTTAAAGACAAGAATAAAAACCAGTTTTTTAAATGAATGAGACTCGTTGGAGTTATCACGTTACAAGTAAGATATGAATGAAGCCGTAGGAAATCAAGTGGTGTGGAGGTAAGCCAGATTTCCTGCCCTTATTGGATATGCACAGATTATATAACGGATTAAACAAATGTCAGAAAAGCGGTGTATATGAGGCAGGATTATGAAGGCTCTTTTGCTTTTTAAAAAGAGCATTCAAGTGACGATGATTAAACTTAAGTACGGTAGCTAGCTGACATTATGGCAAATAATTTAATTTAATGTTTTGTATTGCGTAATGTAAATTATTTATATATTATAGAATCACGTTTTACTAACTGAACAGGCAGCTGTGCTTCTGGGGAGTTTGTTGCGCGACTTCTTCTTCCCAGCTAAAATTGTTTTGTTACATGTTCCATGATCCAATTACAAAAAATATAGCAAACATTATTGCCAATTGTCATAGGATAAATTTTATGTTAAAACAAGAACTTTCACGCTGAAGTCAAAGTCAAATCATTTATTTCAAATGCACATAAAAGGCTCATTTGGACGTCAAAATTTACAGAAAAATATAATTGATTCTAGTCGCCCCTTCCAAAAGGTAATATCGTATGTAGAAGAATGGGCAAGAAACTCCACCGTTACTCTTTTAAAAATGTTTTACAATATTTTGTATACATTAATTATATGTGAAGACGATACATGAAGAAATCATTGGCAGAAGCTATTAAATAATATAATACTTTAATTAGCATATAACTCCAGCTACGCAGACGTGTAATGCTATTATATCCGTTAGAGCTTTTGTCTTTCAACTTGCATTATAAATAACGGTAAATCTTTATAGTCTATGCTAATAAATTTAAATTCTGTGTACTTAACTCATATGACGTTTACGAGGTGTTAAGTCTTTGTTAGGATAATTTTGTTGCTAACCACCTTACTTTGAACGATTGGCTAGCAATTTTAGCACTATACCACTGTTGCATTAATAAAAGCAACACTGATGGAAGCAGTGACGGATCCAGGATTGTCGTTTGGGAGGAGCTTGAGCAAAGTAAACACTAAAAAGCACACAATATTTTATTTTGCTTAATGCATAACAAGCCACCTCGGATTACTTTTCGCAAATTCCTCAATGGAAAACATATTCTTGAAAACATAATACTTAAGTTAAGGATAATAATTGATGACGATACCTTAGATAGTGTAAAGCTTGCTAAAAAGTTTAATTGGACAATTGGTTCAGTTGGACAAGTTTCTATACAGGCTAATATTCTTGGTTTTGAAGGGAATGGTGACTAACAAGATTCGACTTCGACCTTCTATGACCGCTCACCCTGAGTTTTTTTTGTTTGGGAAATTATCAAATAACTTCTCCCGCTCTGGCCGGAGCGAGAGGGCGTGTCAGACTCTCTGACTAAAACCTACCCGTGTTCCTTCAGTTGTCTGTATGTTACCACGGTATCCCTTTCGGACTTTCCCGCTTCTCACCCTGAGTTGCTGTTGCATTATCCTTAATTTTAGAAAAAAGCCCCTTATTCATTAAACTCTGCATCAAAACAATACATAAGCTAAATAACATGTAGTTGTCTTCATTTGCCCTTCTAGGACCAACCCCATTCGGAATAAACTTTGTAGTCTCGCCAAGACTGGCTTCTGCTACAAAAGCTTTCAACTCGTCTTCAGCATAAGTCCCGTTTGCATCATATTGACTTTAGTGTCCGTTAAATAAAAATACATTGGTAATTTAAATATTCAATTTGTTTGCGTTTTTAGTACTATTATTGATCGAAGCGTTTTTACTCAACAGAGCTTTTTTATTTGTTTTCTTTTTCATGTTTTTATATCCTTTTTGGTATTGCTGACTTCTTTTTAGGTTTCCTTACCCAAAGGGTGCCAACGGGACCCTGTTACTAAGCCGACGGACGTAATAAAATCTCGGCCGTATTTTATCGCGCACTGGATTTTCAACTCCCGGCGTTGAGAATCCAACGCGCTGGGATGAGAATGCGTGAAAATCCAGTGCACGAAAAAAAATCGCCGCGATTTTATTACGTTCGTGCGAACGCCGGCTAAGACTCCGCTGTCCGTCCGTCACAGGGCTATATCTTTTGAATCGTAATAGGTAGACACTTGAAAAACATCATATGCGAGTCCGACTTGCACTTGGCTGCAATTTTTTAAATCCTGTTTTCCCGTATTCAAAGAGTAAACATAAAACATGGGTTAGAATAAATAAAAGTTTTTTTTGCTATCCAATATCTCGTCATGTATTTATTTGCCTAGCCGCTTGCCGGAAGTCCGGTCATTCATCTATTGCCTCTCTGATATACTGGTTTTTAGGGTTCCGTAGTAAACAAGGAACCCTTATAGTTTCGTCATGTCCGTCTGTCTGTCTGTCTGTCCGTCTGTCTGTCTGTCCGCGGTCTAGCTCCGAGACCCTTAGTACTAGAAAGCTGTAATTTGGCCTAGGTATACATATTAATTACGCCGACAAAGTGATAAAACAAAATTATGAAAAACATTTTTTTTAGGGTACCTCTCCTACACGTAAAGTGGTGAAGTTTTTTTTTTTAACCCATGGTATTGAATATCATTGGAAAGGTCCTTTAAAAATATTGTGAGTTTGTGAAAACCATTTTTGAATTCAAGGATCCGTTTGCGAAATATTAAGCTTTAAAGTGCCAGCTAAATGGTTGGTTTGGGATGTGTGAAAAAAATCACTGCAGTAGTTTATATAACGAAATTAAAAGGAAAACTATCACAGCTAAGTAGGCTTTACAAGTTAACGAGTAATAATTGACCAACTTAACTTTGCAGTTGCAAAAACATGTTTTTCCATACATTCCGTATGGAAGAACATACTTTTCAACTACAAAGTTAAGTTTGTTTTTGGGATAAATTCATCCCAACTACGGAACCTTTCATTGTGCGTGGTCCGACACGCACTTGGTCGTTTTTTTTATAAAGTATAATATTTCTATGCGTATTTACAAGCATGGTCGTGTTAGTTGTATCTACTTATCTCTGTTGAAGTGAAAACTTCTTTAGGCGCGTTAGGCTTTTTTGAGATGGTACTAAACCATTGATTTCGCGACACTGTAACGCAATTTACCGACACCGTGGAGTAAAAGACATCAACGCGTTTAATTACCGCGGTGCCGATTTGGTTTCAAGTTTTCACTTCTGTCGGCACTCCCGCTGTGCCACTGTTTTTTTTTTGTATTTCATTGATTAAAATGTTTATCCAATCTGTTGTCTGTTCATGATTGACTAACTTCTATCCGCGACTTCGTCCACGTGGAAGTCGGCTATCGCTGAAAACCAGCGCTGGGGCTCTGTCTTGCATGGGGTCGCAGCTTTATGCTGAGCGATGGCGCATATTTTCCCCTAATTTGATAATTACGTGTTTTTTTTAATCTTTCTTTGCGTCATTTTTACCGCAAATAAACGAATTTTCTTTCTTTCTTTTCTTCTAACCTACTATGTATAAAATATCCTATGACACTCGGCAATAGTGTAGCTTTCTATCAGTGAAATAATTTTTGAAATCGGATGATTTGTTTCGGAGATTACCCCCTACATACAAACACACCCACTTTATAATATTACTAGCTTCCGCCAACAGATTCGTCCGCGTAATATCTTCATAAATTATAGCCTATGTTACTCAGTGATAATATAAATCGGTGCAGTAGTTTTTGAATTTATTCATTATAAACAAACATACTTACAAAAAATCTTTATAATGTTATTATTATTAATTATTATTTGTATAGTATTAGTCTTTTAAAAGTCTGAAATCGCCAACCCGTCTTGAGCAAGCGTGGTGATCAATGCTCGTGCGTTCTCTGTATGAGAAGAGGCCTTTACCCTGCAGTGGGACAATAATAGGCTGGTATTACTAGAAGGATTTATAGCAAAAAGAGTACCTAATTTCCTTACAATTATTACTTTTAATGCGCGTCGTCTAAGCGGACATCCGGCGATCCATCTACGATTCCCCTTCGATTACTCACCGGGAGCCATTTGAAACGGTAATGGCATTGTTTTGTGGCCTTCGAAGGATGGCAATGGCGGCGACGGCCATACTTGACAGTTGACACTTTGATTGTTTGATGTCATTTGTCGGCCATTGTCGATGGATTGATACAATTTGTGGTGCGTTTGAAGGAGAATGTGAATAATGAAGATATATTTTCTTATTCTTGCTTTTTGGAAACTAGTACCCTAATTGCGTAACTTATTTTCGTAAACGATTATGACTCATTTGTTTCATTTTGACAGTTCAACAACATTAATTGCGTTATTTACGTTGTTGAACAGATTTTTTTCCAACTTATGAAGCAATGGATAAGCAATCTGTTTCAAATCGAAACAGATTGTGTTGTATTACGCAATTAGGGTACTGGCCAAGTCTCCGATCAATAAAATTGCTGTCAAATCTCAAGTTTGCTGCTGTGTTTTTATCAGCAACCTAGGCATGTTTGAAATGCTTTGAGAAACCAGTCTTAGAAATGAGAATGCATACGTTTTTTCTTAAATATACGGGATATATAGCCGACCTAGTAGGACATATAGTGACCTTATTGGTGATGTTCTTCAGAAAGGTCAGGTGCGTAGTACTCGCAATCGGCGTGCGTGTATGACCAGATGTATGAACATAAACGAGGCAAAACGGAGTATGTAAGGATCGTAGCAGGTGGTGTTCTGTAGTTTCTGCCCATGGGAAAAAGGCGTGAGTTTATGTATGTATTATCAAAATAACGTTTGCATTCTAATGTCAAATGTCAATCTGTCTAAAGACCCTGTAACCTACATTTTTGACAAGTTTTTGGCATTGGTTGTCGCTGAGATGAAATTGCGACTTGAATTTGAACGTTTTCTAAGGACGAGAATAGGGATGATGACTAAAAAAATTTATTTTTTGTAAGTCAGGTAGATAATTAAAAATATTGGACACGCATTTTTTATTTTTTTACGTTATCAAAAGATTACGGCGATACATTGAGTTAAAATGTGCCATGACGTCACGAGTATGTAGATTGTATACTTACTTGTGACGTAGCGACCCCCACTCCTCAACTTTAATGAACTCATTAAAGTTGAGGAGTGGGGGTCGCTACGTCAGTAGTACGCTAAGTAATTTTTTATTATTATGATAAAGCAAAAAATACGTGTCTAATATTTTTTTATTATCTGACTGACGGACTAAATAGTTTTTTTTTTTTTTTTTGACTAGGCATGATTTGGCATGAAAAACTGAATGAACACTGGGTTTCTGACAATTCAAAGTCGCATCAAGAGAAATTGACAAATTAACGTTATTCTACCCAACTGTTTTAGCCAGACAGTTACAAAAACATCTGAGAACAGCGAAAACAACAAGGCGATGATTGATTATGTTTTCGCTCTTTAGGCTACCCTATTTCTAGCAAAACAGAATCTCATCTAACGAAACGAATGTTTTTAGACAATGCGGCACAACGTTCTATCTTGGCCACATTAAATGTCTTTTCGGATTCATGTGCGTATTGTATAATTATCACTTGCTTCAAAAACGGTGAAGGAAAACTTCGTGAGGAAACCGGCATGACTGAGAGATAATATTTCTCGACGGCATGTGAAGCCAAGTTAGAGGCCTATGGGCGGCATAAAAACTCTGACACCAGGTTAGTCACTAATCACACGAAAAATAAAAATAAAGGATGTCAATAACCTACCTTCTAAGAGAGGTTTATTTAAGAATTAGGAAATATTGTTTTCTCGACTTTTCTGGTAATAATTGGTTAGAAATGTCCTTTGCTGCATTAAAAATATCTTCAAAGCTTACTCATTTTTGTAAACAACAAAGTAATACATTTTTGCACTACTAATATCGAACAAAAATGGCGGGATACGACGTGAATTCGAATAACATACAAGTTTTTTTTTTTTATTTTTTATTAAGGCGCTGTGGTAGTGAGACGCGTGTGCATGACAATGTCCTTTTTTGAAGTTTAAGTTGCTAATAAAATTTAGTAAAACATTATAACACTCGTTTGGATGATATTATGGTTACTGTGACACTGGTTGTTTTAATGTTGGCAATAAGCTAACCGTTTCAGAAACTTTCATAGAGGATTTATAGTATACCCATACTATAAATCCAATTATTATTATACCAAAAATATAAATACCGATTATGCAACAACATCGCAAAAGTACGAGTAAGTTAAATATTTCACATATTTCGTTGGTTTACATAAAAAGTCTTCAACAAAGTGAGCTTAGTGTCATTACTAATCTACACTAATATTATAAAGAAAAAAATATTTTATATTTGAATAAACTCAAAACCCACTGGATCGATTTAAAAATTCTTTCACCAGTAGAATGCTATATATCACTGAGTAACATAGGCTATAATTCATAAAGATATCACGCGGGCATATATTTCATTATCCGACCATTACATTATAAGTCGCAGGCGGAAGCTAGTAGCGAATAAACGTTTAAAATGATGCTTAGGTCTGTAAGTGGGTATAGGTATTCACTCCACCGCTGCTGCACCGACGTTTACCAATCTAGGTCATCCGATGGCTTGACTTTTATTTCCTACATAACTACATTTCCCATTATCATTTCATGCTCTACCGTGGAAGTGAAACTCATTAAATTAATGGCATGCCCTCAAATTGTCGAATTTACAGAATTTACCAAAAAGCAAGAGTTAGAACATAAATAGGTTATATCCACATAGCAAAAGTTCACAACAGCAACAAGAGAGACTTCATGAGAAAATGAAAATGGCAGTGTCCTTCTTTCTAAAAATCTATTTAAATAAAAATCAATTGCCGTGCGTTAGTCTCGCAAAAACTCGAAAATAGCTCGACCGATTGTGATGTTTGGTAAGTTGTTGTGTGCGCGGAGAAGGTTAGTAACAAAAAAATAAAAGGCATTGCAACGCAGGCATCAGCTAGTCAGCAATAAAATTTAGGTACTTAGATATGTGTGTGAGTAATGTGTACGCATAATAGACACATGACAATATGAGCCCTCTTTCAAAAGTCGGTTAAAAACGTCTGTCATCTTCAAATGCCAGAGTGCCAGTAACCTCAAGCACAGTTCGAAACTATGTGACATATTCAGCTCTGAATGCATTCCGCTGTCACTTGGAGACAATGGCTACCGAATAGCGGCGCTCGCGCAGCCAAGCGGGCGTGCGGGCTTCGAGATATTTATCAAGACTGAAGAGTTACTTGAAGGATTGCGAAATCCTATACTATTAAACGAGCAATATTCGTATATTTCTTTGTATATATATTTGTACTCACGTTCTCGAAATCGGCTCTAACGATTTCGATGAAAGTTGCATTATAGGGGTTTACGGGGGCGAAACATCGATCTAGCTAGGTCTCATATCTGGGAAAATTCGTTTTCTCCGTATTTTCACCCAAGCAAAGCTCGGTCGCCCAAAGTTTACAACATGAGAATAATGACATGGCAGCATGGAATTAGTAAGTACCTACTATCATGGTATAAGTATTACTTTAAAATTAATGTTTTATGAATGGTGTATATAATCATATAATTGCGGAAGAAATTCTTTAAATTATGGTGAAAACCGCGTCAAAATCCGTTGCGTAGTTTAGAAGAACAACACGATCACACAGACAGACAGACAGACACGAAAAGCGACTTTAATTAATTAGGTATTGATAGATTTCAAGAGGCACAGGCGAAGCAAGAAAAATGAATAAAAATTTAAAATGAAGTTAACATTTATACATCTCAAACCAAATAAAAACCAAGACATAGCGCTGTCAAAAGTGACGTGAAGCCGGTTTTGTAAACATGCGTACACTTAGTGAGGTGTAGTTTTATTGTAAATGATTGTAAATGTGTGCGTGTGAACGTGTATGCACAGAGCAGAGGTGTAGTTTTGGCATGCTTCACTGTATTGTTCGCAGCGCTATGTCTTGGTTTTTTATACGGTCTGAGTTTTACTTTATCTATCTGTTTCCGAGCAAATTGCTTCACACTGAAGTCAATATTGTCATTCCATGAATGTTTAGTTAAGATTACTTCATTTGCTTGTTAATTAAAAATAGCTCTCTAATTAAACTTATAAACAATGCAGTATTGTTTTCTTTTATCATATTCAGTGCAATGTCAATACTGGTAGCTATTTTGTACTCACGATTTGGGGGATAAACTAATGTAAATCTATGTCGTCATCTGCCCAGCCTTTTCCCAACTATGTTGGGGTCGGCTTCCAGTCTAACCGGATGCAGCTGAATACCAGTATTGTACATGGAGCGACTGCCTATCTGACCTCCACAACCCAGTTACTGGGTAACACGATACCCCTTGGTAAGACTGGTTGTCAGACTTTCAGGCTTTTGACGACCCGTAACAACTGTCAAAGATCTGCAAATGACAGCCGGAACCAACGAGCTTTCTGAGGTCTTGGTATGTAAAGATGGTCACCCATCCACAGACCAACCACGGCAAGCGTAGCTTAACCTGGACGATCGACCCGTACGGCTGTTATTACTTAGCCACAAGCCCTCTCTTAAAAAAATGTAAATCTAAGTACAGTAGCTATATTCAAACTCGTAATGCATCACCATTTTTGACAACAATTCCAGAAAATGTTAACTTCAATAAGGTTGAAAATGTCTAACAGTCACACAGACAAATATGAAACATTCCTTGTCAATAAAGGACGTGCAATCACTTACACGTCATAAAATGACACGGAATATTCAACCTTAGGGTGATAGCAATCAATAAGTCAACTATACTCACTATTTGGGGGGTAAAATAATGTAAATCTAAACCAAGTAGATACTTAAAACGAGTCGGCTAAGTAGTGTCATATGTAAAACAGATGTATTGTCGCAGTTATCATGTAAAGCCGAGTACACAATGTTTGTCACGATGTGAACGAACGGAGAGGCGTCGCAGTGAATAAATAATGCACTTCTTGTACACACGCACACAGCGTACGTTGGTACAGCTGATTGTAATCTTTTAACAAATGAATTGGAGGAAAAGGATTTGTAATAATAATCTTAGAAATAGTCGTCTGAGACTGGAAATAATTTTGACACTTTTGAGGTGATGGGTTGTTAATCGTTTTAAGTGTGATGGGGCCAAATAAGTAATTTACATAACTTTTTGGCAAGTTTTATACCTTTAAGAGGTCCTTGACCTGCTGGGAAGGCTGTAGTAGGTATAGGTGGCAGGGACATCGACGCGAAAACTGTTACCATGGATTCAGTACATGATTCTGAAGCCCCCTGCGCTGTTTCGTCAGTTATTAAAAAAATTTGCTATTTCATAGAAAAGTGCAATACCTACGCGGTCAAAATGTATGGCATAGTTAAGTTTTTTTAAATTACCGACGAAAAATTTCAACGCAGGGGGTTCAGAATCATGTACTGAATCCATGGTAACAGTTTTCGCGTCGATGTCCCTGCCACCCTGTATGGAAAGTCAATCATTTTTGTTGCACGAAGTGAAAAGCACCGTTAAAGTTACCTTAGTGCCTGCACTAATTGTAACCAGAATTGTGCATTATTCGGTAAAAAATATTTACCAGCTATCTGGGTTCCAGTTTTTAACGGCACCGACCCACATCTAATCATTCATGAAGACGAGAAATCAAAGAAAACAACCCCACAGTCACTCCTATGACACTACATCAAAGGACATCTTAAACATTATCCACACTGTACCCTATTCAACAGACCACACAACAAGAAAATAAAATAAATAGGAATATCGTTAGAAGTCCACAAGAAAGATTGCGGGTCGGTAACCACAAGTGTGTGTTTCTTTTAAAGTTAAAACACACTTGGAGTAAGGATTACTCTTTGTTCGTCTGTTATTTGTATCTTTTACACTTTACACTATTACACTGAATTAATGAGTGCATACCATGCTTTATGTTATGTAGGGGGAATAGTAGGTTAAACTTTTTAGGTTACTTTAACTTTATTTATTTATCTTGATGATATGGCTAGAAAGGGGATTGAGGCCTGTTGAGATGACGACTAATAGAGAATTAAATATGGAATAAAAGGACATGTTGCGTCGATCACAAATAATTTGGGAGAAGGGCAAGAACGATGATATTTAGCTTGATGGGGTCAAGCGAGAGCGATGGACCGGCCGATTGTTGTGATGATTCAATTTTAGAAGTAGCAGAAGTTTTACAAGCAGCCAAACTGTGCGGAAAGTGCCACTTTTACGCACTAGTGCTTTTTACTTTTTTTTATTTTAACTCCGTCGTCAGTCTGACACAAAGAGTTTTTATTATTTGAGAAATCTTTTACAGAGGATAGTGGGCAAATAAAAATAAAAAATAGTGGCACTCCGGGAGTGCCGACAGAAGTGAAAACTTGAAAAAAAAGCGGCACCGCGGTAATCAACGCGTTGATGTCTTTTTAATGGTCAAATGCTGGGGCCCATCTCAAAAATGCCCAACGCGCCTAAAGAAGTTTTCACTTCAAAATGTATGGGCGGCACACCCACGTCCACAACAGTTAAAACCACTGTAGTTTTGAAGACATTACTTCTCCCTTTACTCAGGCCAAGGCGCATCAAAATCTGTCCCAGGGTTATTCAGTTCCGACAATGTTAGGTTAGGCAAAATACACCCAACTCAGCCACTGTCAAAACTACTGTATTTTCGAAAAAATTACTTCTTCCTTTACTCTTATTTCAAGAGAATGAGGATATTTAGCTTGATGATTTGATTTCTCCTAAAAAAAAAATACCAAATACAATAAATATGTATTACAAATATCGAATGTTTTATGTGAAAAGCTTCGCAAAAAATTTAAACTGTCAATTGCTTAGTAATTTATTAACATCGCAGTGTGGATGTGGATAGATACTCGTAGCATAGGTAGTATTATATTATCTGTGGCATAGGTACCGGTTATCAGTCTACAGTGATGTCATATTTATTTAACTTTGTAAGCAAGACTGGTGCTTATTTTGACATCAAGCAAAATTGCTAGGTATGTTAACGGATTGAGGATATAATTATTTATTATCAAATAATTTATTTTTTCTGAGAAATAGGTGAGACTGGGAACTTTTCAAAACAAATCCGTTTCAATTAGTGTATAGTTTTTTATTTTATGTATTCTGTTTTCTCTTACACACGTTGTCTACATCTCTTTAATTACTTTCCTATCGCAGGTATGCTGGAAGAGATTTCTATAGAAATAAGCATCACCCTTATACATATTTTTCTGTTCCTTTCTTCTTGTCTGTTTATATGTGTGTACATAAACTGTTAAATAAATAAATAATTATTATTTTTCATATTTAGTTTTAGTAAAATTATTTAAGAGTTGATTTTTACGAGTTTAATTTTAAATTCTGGTTCTTGCTGACCAATCAATGTGTCTAGTATTTTCTATCTATGTTGGGGTCGGCTTCCAGTCTAATCGGATGCAGCTGAATATCAGTATTTTACATGGAGCGACTGCCCATCTGACCTTCACAACCCAGTAACTGGGTAATAGATACCCTTTGGTAAGACTGGTTGTCAGACTTTCGGGCTTAAGACGACCCGTTCCCAGTCTGCATACAAAAATTCAACCAAATTATAAACAATATATAGTTTTGTCACTCTATATATAACTAATCAAAGATTTGCAAAAATTCCCCGACTAATAATCATGATCAAAAGTTTGATCCAGCCCGTCCCATCTTTGATGTCCTCCCTCCGGATAACGCCCTAAGCCGAGGCCCGTACCCCGCAGGGGGTGCCCTTAGCGAGTGTTTATCCTAAGCTTTAGCTTAGTTTATATATGTGTGCCCTGGCTGGAGGCAATAAGTGTAGCAGCTTAATGCATCCACAGGATTGTCCGGTTCAATAGCCACGGTCGATAGAGACCAGCTATGAGATGCCCAACCGAAAAAAAAAAAAAAAAAAAAAAATGGTACTCGGCCCATCCCTACTATTTAGTTTATTTGAAAAAATCACTATTTTAACTTCGTTATTAGCATTTATTTGATAGTTTCGAAATACTCCTATGCATTAGTATTACTAGTGTTTTCATTTGTTGTATTTTCGTCTCGACATCGTATATTATTTTGTTCTGTTCAATATCTCAAGCTACTGCATCACACAGCGAGAGTATCAGAACGGGACTTTATGTCGTAACTCACTGCTTGTCAAAAGCTCTGCGACTGATTTCGGTCACGTTCGCAACGGGCGACAAAAAAACCTTTTAAATGTCTTCTGGGGTCAAGCGAGAGCGATGGACCGGCCGATTGTTGTGATGATTTAATTTTAGAACATCTTTCGAGTCTGGAGTCTATGGATTTGAAAAGCATAGAGTTCTTGTAAAAGGTTTTTATCTATTGACAATCTGAAGTTTTTCACTACTCGTGGTGTGTTTTAAAAATATGGGCTAATTATGAAATTAATAAAGGTGGCCCATGTCGTACTTCTTCATGTAGATATCGTCACTCGCCGTGTTGGGTAGTTATAGATGGTACCTATCTTATAATTTGAAAGACATTCTAGTGTGGGCCCTTCGAAGTTAGTCATACGTTTGATGTTAGATTGCCTAACTCTCTTTTATTAGCAATCAGTGTGTATAATATCGTCATCTCTCCAAGTGTTTTATTGTAACACCACAAACCTTCAAAATCAAAAGTGATTTATTCAAATTAGGAGAATCAGCACTTTTTGAATGTCAACATTACATAAGACAGTCCCCCAAAACGCCCTTCACCACTTCCTAGTATTTTAGCTGGGAAGAAGAAGTGGCGCAACAAACTCCCCAGCAGCACAGCTGTGTGTTCAGTTAGAAGATATTCTTACAATAGTAAACTTTATTTAACCAATATGCAGCCGAAACTGCCACAACTCCACTAGTTCTCAATGAATCCCATGTGGCGTTATTTTGATACAAATAGTAATAAAACTAATAAAAGCGCCGCTGTGTGGCGTCGTGTCGCCTGTACACATCCAGATATAACGTGCATCTGTGTCATAGTTTGGAGAACACCATGGGGACGTGAATTTATGGGACTTTTCTTGGATTTTGGAAGTGCATTCTTGCGACTTTTTCGAAGGACTTGATGTTTCTCTCAAGTTTCTATGTTTTGGATGCAGCTCTGCGAAAAGATCAATACGTCTTTATCAACGGCTCGGTAACAATGAGACTGCCGGCTTGCCCTTATGCTCTATTGTCTTTTCTTCATTTTAATTTCACCCACTTGCGTGTTTATCTTCACCTAGTTTTTCAGCTTTCTGATCTTGTAATAGTTTGATACCTATCGTCAGCTATTCTTGACCAATTTCCCATGCAATTTTGGTACCGTTATCCTATATTGCTTTTGTATAATTCTGTCTACTTTCTTTCTCTACTACAAACTAACTCTATAGTCTATGCCAATAGGTACTAAATGTTGTATGCCAGATGTGCCATAACAACAGCTTTACAGTCTCAAAAATCCACTCCCATACTCCCAACGCGAGCCAAAGCCCAACAAAATGTAAATGCAACTAGGAACCGTCCCATTACCGCAGAGCATTTGGTCTCCCGTTCACCCCGCGGATGACCGGGCGAGCACCGATAACTGCTCAGAAATAGTATCGATTACATTCTGCAGCTTCCGTGTTATATGTCACTGATAATATGTAGTTATCTGACGTTTGTCGTGATTTGTATTACATGCTACATTTATGTTACTGTCTCTAGCTTGCGTTGAATGTGCAAATATGACAGTCTATTTAGGAAAGGATGGGTTGTAAGTGTTGCAAGACACATGCCAAATGCTTATTTTAGTCCTTTTGGCATGACAAATTAATAGAAAGTTTGATTATTTCACAATCTTTGGTTTTTATTTAGGTACCTATTATATTTCTGCTTGAGTAATTTTCAATGTTTTTGTTGAAAATGAGGTTGACTAAAACAACCAATGCAATGGATAAAAATCACCAACAATTAAGATATTAATGATTTTGTTATCTTAGCCACTAATATTGACATACATATAAATATTGTACACCCCATGGGTATGTTACAGTGATACAATAATGTTAATTGTAAGAACTGTCTTTTCACCTGTGACAAACAATTAATAAATGATGATGAATATGAAATTATGAACATGGTATATTGGCATGTGCTAGCTGACTTACGAAACACAAAACATTAAATTAAATTATTTGTCATACAAATAATTTAATTTAATGTTTTGTGTTTCGTAATGTTAATTACTTTGGATACTATTGTGTAGAATCAAGTTCTTCTAACTTAACAGACAGCCAATGCTGTTGCGCCAATTCTTCTTCCCAGCTAGGAAGTGGTGAAGGGTGGGCGTTTTGGGGGACTGTCTTATGTAATTTTGACTTCCAAAAAGTGCTGATTCTCAGCCTAGTTTGAATAAATAAATGACTTTTGATTTTGAATCGATTTTTATTATTACACCTTTTTTGTGGCGATATTGATTTAACTGATAAAGTAAAACGATATTTTTGAATGTGTCACGTAAACCATAAAAAATATAACCATCTTAATTTTAAAAGGAAATGTCTAAATCAATATTTTCTTCTTTTTTCAGGTAAATAAGGCGAACTTAGGAACTATTGAGATTGTCAGGTATAATTTAATTATCTAGGAGGAAAACGGGCTATTTTTAACAGTGCTGATTTAGACTGATGGCCCGAATGAAGATCGACTTCTTTGCTCTGCATAAATTAGGGCACAGGTAACACTTCGGAGTTAAACTCAGTGTATAAGAATAATTGAAATCACAGAGGTGCAGTGCATCGGGCATGTTTGCGGAAGCGCGAATAAATGACTTTCATGCCATCATGCGCAAGCGGTGTGCATCGATGTTGCGGCGATTCAGGGGTAGCCCTAACAGTATTTTAGCTACACTGGCGGACAAGGCTGATGGACCATTTATCAGGCTCTGGGCTAGCAGACATGTGCGTGCACATGTCTATCTCGCCAATTAATGATTATTGTGTTTGTTGTTTTTTGTGTTGTTTGTTTTTTGTTGTTGTTGTTTTTTAAATTATTGAGTTTACTAACATAGGGCTAAGTTTTTACTAACACTATATGGATCCCTTGGTCTGAAATAAAATGATTGAATTTGAATTTGAATAACCTCTTGTGATTTCAATTACAGTACCTATTTAGTTATACATAACATAATACACTATACATTACATATTATGTAATGTATAGTGTATCAATTTAGATTAAAAGGGGATGTGGCTAGCTCAAGAAATCCGGACTTTATGGATTCTATAACTCCCGGTCAAAACTATCTGTTGAAAGTATCTATTTCTATTTAAACCGCGACCACGATGAAAACGAAAAATAAACAAACAGTTTAACGAATGGTAACAAAACTAACACGTAGGTAGGTAAGTTAAACTGTGATTACCGTTAACAGTTTAACTATGATTACGTTAATGTATATAACTGTGTTAACTATCTGTAATGAAGGCTAAAAGCCGATAATGAGGCGGACTTATTTACATAAATAATTACCTACCTAGGGGTCGTCGTTTAATCACGTGAGGTTTGAAAAGGGGGGCAGGAGTCAGAAGAAAAACACGATTAATCACGATGAGGGGGGGATGGGACAATGTGACAATCACGTGTACTTTTTTGAGCGACGAAAAAATGTATTTAATGTGTGTCGTGTAAAATAGTTTTTACTAATAATGAATTGAATTGAATTGTGCGGCCACATAAAAACCCGAGGGAGCGAATAAAACATCCACATTCTACCTCAGTATCTTTCAGTTTACAAACTTGCAAACCTGTAAATGTAATAATAAAAAATATACGTGATGCAGGGAGGGAGGGGGGGGGGGTAACCGAAAACCTCACGACGTTTTACTAAGAAAAAAAAAAACAGACCAAGGGATCCGTATAGTGTTAGTTTGAACTTAGCCTAGGTATGTTAGTAAACTCAATAACTTAAAAATACAATAATTATAAATTAATTGGCTACATGAACATGTGCACGGACGTGTCTGCCAGCCCTGAGCCTGATTAATGGTCCATCAACTTTGTCTGCCAGTGTAGCTAAAATACTGTGAGGGCTACCCCTGAAACGCCGCAACATCGATGCATGCACACCGTTGGCGCATGATGACATGAAAGTCATCTATTCGCGCTTCCGCAAACATTCCCGATGTACTGCAAAACCGAGGCAGCCCCAACAATAAAATTAGTATAGTAGTAGTAGTAATTGTGTAGTAGTATTAAATAATTAAATTATGGCCCCCTAGTACCTAAAAATATTTGTGGATCGGGATTTATTTATCGCGTTTTCGCTTCCCTTGACCGATAATTGGTCGCCTTTGTATTGCAAATTGGCTCTTACAGCCAAATTACTTTTTGACAGGTTATTTTCCTACTTCCGAAAATATACAGGGTGAGAATTGAATTTTCCTTCTCTCGAAAATCGTGGTCTGCAATTTTAAGGAGACAGCCTCTCAACTCTTTTGAACAGATTCATGTAATTGTAATGAGAAACTTAATTGCGAAGTTATCACTTAGCTCCATAACCTAATAAAAAACCCAGAGACTTCGTACAAAGAAGTAGCTTATTTTTGTTGATAACAGATTTCTGTACAATGCGAGGTCAGCTTATAATGGAAATGTATAGCTTGACGTGTAGCCGTGTGTACCATAAAAAAGTAAGTTACAGAGGCAAACAAACCATTTCTTTATTCCTTATTCATTCCGAGATGAGCTTTCATTTGGTGGATTTTTGGCAGACCATAGGCAAGTGTCAAAGTCAAATAATTTATTTCAAATAAGCCCTAGACCTTCACAACCCAGTGGGTAAGACGATACCCCTTGATAAAACTGTACCCTAATTGCGTAACACACGATCAATCACAATCTGTTTCGATTTGAAACAGATTGCTAATCCATTGCTTCATAAGTTGGGAAAAAATCTGCTCAACAACGTAAATAACTCAATGAATGTTGTTGAACTGTTAAAATTAAGCAAAATTGTTTACGAAAATAAGTTACGCTGTTCCACTGGTTGTCAGACGTTTTGGGCTTCTGTACCCTAATTGCGTAACTTATTTTCGTAAACGATTATGCCTAATTTGTTTCATTTAACAGTTCAACAACATTCATTGCGTTATTTACGTTGTTGAGCAGATTTTTTTTCCAACTTATGAAGCAATGGATTAGCAATTTGTTTCAAATCGAAACAGATTGTGATTGTGTTGTATTACGCAATTAGGGTACTGGCTACCCGTAACGACTGTCAAAGATCTACGAATGACAGCCGGGAACAGCGGGTTAACATGCGTTCCGAAGCACGGTAGGGTCTCGATATGTAATAGATAGTTACCCATCCACGAAATGACCGCGGCAAGCGTAGCTTGACCTGCAATCAACCCGTGCGGCTGTTATCATTTAGCCATGAGCCACGAGAACCGGTAGTAAATATAGTATCCCTCTCTAGCCCACGTTTGCACGGACGTAATAAAATCGCGGCGATTTTTTTTCGTGCGCTTTATTGTCAACGCTCTGCTTAGCGCCGAAAGTTGAAAATCCAACAGTGTGTTTTTTCAACGCGCTGGGACGAGAGTGCATCCCAGCGCGTTGGATTCTCAACGCTCGGCTTAACACCGAGAGTTGAAATTCCAGTGCGCGATAAAATCCCGTCGCGATATTTTTACGTCCGTGCGAACGTCGGCTAACTATTATAAACTTACGTAAACAGCCAAAGGGATGTAAGTTTGTTTTAAACATAATTATCGGTCTGTCAGGCTGTGGAGTGACATGCGGTGATAACTCAGATAAGCCCCCTGTGTGCTGCTCTGATATAATTAACGAGTTCGAGCTCGGGGCTTTACCGATTTAATTATGAAAGCTAGGGTGGTTGTTGGTAATGTCAATTTATACCTACAAAACTATAAAGCAAAACCTACTTCAGTTATGGTTTATTGAGAGGTTTGAAATGTTTTCGATAGCCACTTGTGTAGGTATCTAAAAAAGAGAATGGTAAGTATCAGAAAGGGGATCTGAGGTCTAGATTTAAGAGAAACAAATTCCAAATGAAAATATAAGTAGGACCTAACCATCATCATCTTCTGCCAAGCCTTTTCCCAACTATGTTCGGGTCGACTTCCAGTTTTTCCGAATGAAATGTAATTGTTTATTCTGGAAATAGGATATCGGAGTCACTTTTACACGTCATACTTATTAAAAATAAGCTAGATGAGTTCGGCGTTTCCTATCTGACTACTCTGAGAAGAAAGGCCGAAACAAACTCGGAGGTTGCAGTCTCTTTTAAAGTCCAGACATAAAATTGGTCAGATCATATGAGGACCATGTAGATTAGTGTCTAAAATGGTCTTTTGAGGAAATACATATTTGAGTGGACCTGTCCAGTCAGTGCAAGCATTTATCAGTAATCGTGAAACTCAACTCAGAACTTAAGGAGCTCATGCAGCTGAATACCCTGGTATTTTACATGAAGCGACTGCCTATCTGACCTCCACAACCCAGATAATGGATAATACGAAATAGGACCTAACCGACAAATTTATTAAAAAAAATAAAACATAAAAAAGCCATACAGAAAAAAATTGTTCATCCCTAGTTCTTACTAAAACCACAGGCCTCAGATGAGTAATTTTATTACGATTATAAATATGAATATCGAGGACTATAAACAATATTCTCACATTATTAAATTATTATCTTTCCTCCCAGAAGTAATCACAATAATTAAGAGCATTAAAGTCTCTGAGATTTATGTGCAACAGGCTGTCCCATTGAAGACAGATCAATGGTTTATGAGTATGTTATTAATAATTTAATTTAATGGGCTTATTAATAAACTGATTTGCAGCCTGTGGGGTGAGCTAAAAATAGGAATGTCACTGTTACAGTTGGTATAAATATTAATGTTTGAATAGGTCTTTAAAAAAAGCTGAGCAACGTAATCCTACTTATTTATTAATTACGAATTTTAATTATTATACTTATCACTACATAGTATAAAACAAAGTCGCTTTCTCTGTCCCTATATCCCTATGTATGCTTATATCTTTAAAACTACGCAACGGATTTTGATGCGGTTTTTTTTTTAATAGATAGAGTGATTGAAGAGGAAGGTTTATATGTATAATAACCCGGTTTATACCCGTGCGAAGCCGGGGCGGGTCGCTAGTAATATTATAAATGCGAAAGTTTGTGAGGATGGATGGTAGGATGTTTGTTACTCTTTCACGCAAAAACTACTGAATGGATTTGGATGAAATTTGGCACACAGATAGTATATAATCTGTACCCTAATTGCGTAATGCAACACAATCACAATTTGTTTCAGATTGCTAATCAATTGCTTCATAAGTTGGAAAAAAAAATCTGCTCAGCAGCGTAAATAACGCAATGAATGTTGTTGAACTGTCAAAATGAAATAAATTTGGCAAAATTGTTTACGGTTATAAGACTAATGCGGGTGAAACCGCGGGGCGCTGCTAGTAGGTATCTTATAAATCTTGGATGATTTTCGTCCTTTTTAACACTTGTGGGTAGAGCTAGTAGAGATGACATATTATGTGATACGGTCTAATCATGGACGTTGACGAATGAATTTTAAACCATTTGTGATTTGGACCACGTGCAAAGCGGACCATTTGCAAATTGGACCATTCGAGAAATAGTCCTATACATATCGTTCCGTTTTTGACTTTTTGATGAACTGAGAATTGGACCAACTACCTACGCCCAAACGTTTTCATAAATAGACATAATATATCATCGTCCGCGTAGAAATCGTAAGATACACAATATACTACAATAACATTCACATTTTTATAAAACTCGCAACTACATCGCCCGCCCAGACTTCGTTTTAGCTTAGCGTTCTTTCTGACTTTATTTTTCTCGGCTCCTTATAGTCGTAGCGTGATGTTAAATGCCTATAACCTTTCTCGAGAATTGGGCTATCAAATGCAAAAAGATTTTTTCAAATCTGACTGATAGTTCCGGAGATTAACGCATTTATACAAACGACTCTTCAGCGTTATTATTATAGGTACTTACTTATTATGCTACTAGCATCTGCCCGCGACTTCGCAACGTAAGACACCACAATATACAATAACAGCCACATTTTTATAAAACTTCCCTGTATACGACGTTTTGTCGCTGCGCTTTCCATAATCGCTATGTGTTTTTTACACACTTCACAGGAGACGCCAAAAACTGATTTTCTCAAAAAATACCCAGAGTATTCAAATAATTTATTTATTTAACCATTTATGTACACACAAATAATACATAGACAAGACAAAAGGAACAGAAAAATACGTACAAAGGTGATGCTTATTTCTAATGAAATCTCTTCCAGCATACCTGCGATAGGACAGAGGATAAAAAGAGATGTAGACACCGTGTGTAAGAGTAAAGAGAAAGTCAAATACATAAAATCAAAACAATTCACTTAAATAAAACTAATAATATGAAAATATACTAACTTACTATAACTTTAATACATATAACAAATTGACGTAGTTTTAGATTACTTTTGAATAGATAACATTATCAATAATGCCAAAATTAAACATGATAGGCAAATTTGAATTTTTCGCTTTTTTTTTTCAGTGTATTGAAATAACGATTCAAACTGCATAAAAAACCGAAAATCACGAAATAACACATAGCGACTTTTGCACGCGCAACGACGGTTTGTAGTTTTATTCTAAGCAGCCAAAATATACAGAGTCAGGAATTTGGACTCGGGAGCAAGCGACGTACAGTTGACCGTGTGAGAAGCAGCTTGTCCTGATGTCGACAGCCGCAGCCTTCGGTGTCCGCCCCTGTGACTTGTTGACAATTATCGCAAAGCATACGCTTACAGGGAGTTGCACGCGCTTCAACTAGTAATTGAGGGGAATTAGTGGTATACGCAGTATAATTAGTGGTATACGCACTGTCGATGTCCGCCTCGATGACGTTTCTCTGCAAAGCCACGACTTTGAGCCGGGTTCCGTTACACAGCTTCGGCGGAGTTAATTATACTATAAGTCAGTAGCAGGGATGTTAAGGAGCTCCGTAACCGAAACTATCGGATATCCGAAATGAAAATCTATCCGTAACCGTTTCGGATAATTTCGGATTAGGGCGGTGTCTAAATGAGACACATTATGACAGGTTTTTCTGCCCGGCCGAGCCGATACAATAGACGCGCGCGTCACTTGCATGTTTGTTTATTATTGCTATTATTTAGTTATTGCAGGATAATATTATAACATTACAATTTCTTAAAAATCTAATAATCCGTAACCGAAACTATCCGAAACTAACGGATAATCCGAAATAATCCGTAACCGTATCCGAAACCGGTATAATATCATTTCTATATCCGTATCCAGATCCGAAATTTCATATCCATAACATCCCTGGTCTGTAGTATAGATTTTCAAAAGTCGTACGCAGACTTATGACATCATAAACTGTCCTATTGAATCCAGATTATTAGTTCATAACTAATGCAACATCACGATCACTAAACAATATTTAATAAATAATTACTATTCTACGCACAAACATAAGTACAGACGAACGAGCCGTGAGAAATATATAACGGCACAGGATCAGACATATTGAAAAATAAAAGAGGTTCCTTCAATAGTAACAAATAAGGATTTATTATAATCTAATCAATCAGTTTCAAGAAATAATTAGTTAACTTTACAAAATAGCCATAACACCCAGTAATACAGTTACAGAGCAATACAACCTGTGCACCGGGCGACGCCTGAAGTCAGAATGCCACTTCGCCGCTGTACGGGCCTTTTATACAGTATTATTGAAGGTGGGGCAACGACGTAGCGCGCTACGACGTAGCGCGCACTAACTCCGCCCAGCGGTGCGGCGGTGGGAGAATGACACAACACGCCACAGCGCTACGGCGCTTCCGCGTAGCCCAATGCACGTGTTGTTTACAATGCGACGCCGACACGGCCATGCTGACGTGCGGACGTCCTCGTACGCTCAGTCTACCGTGCTACATCTAGAACATGAAAAACTGATTAAGTACCGTTTGGTCATCCTGCTATTGTTTCTGGTCCGGTCTACTTAGACCCTTCAGATATTTAAGAACTTGGTCCAGTCAACTATGACTCTACAAGGCTTGTTTCTTGGTCCGATTAACTTCTAATCCTACAAGATCAGCCCCCTGGTCCGGCAATTGTTTTGCCCTTCAGGTGTATCCCTTCAGTTAAAACTGGACCGGATCTAGCTAGGCCGAACAAGTATCGTTCCTTTAGCTTAATTAATAAATAGCTCAAAACTTTGGTTGATGTACAAGTGCTTCTGTTAAAATGTTGATTGATTCAGGACCAATAGATTCTACTGAAATAGTGCGTAAACCAGGGTTTCTACAATTTGCATTATTATGAGAATTGGTAGATATAGTGTCACTTTTAGCAGATATTGTATCACTATTGGCAGACATGGTATCACTATTGGCAGAGATAGTATCACTATTAGTAGACTGAATATCATCATTGTTAATCTGTTGTCTACTCTCATGAACAAGAACCTCTGTGCTGTTGTTACTCGCCGACACATCATCCTCATCATAATTTTCTGCGATTTCCGAAAAGAATGACTGACCACGGGGTACTTCTCGCAAATTTTCGTGAGAATATTTATAGACTCTATTGTTTCCATTAATGTGTTTTAATTCATACCTATCATTTTCCAAAATAGCGGTTATTTTAAAGGGGCCTTTGTATTTACGGTCTAGTTTCGTTTGGTGTCTTTCTTCGCATTTAACAAAGACAAAGTCACCTACTGAAAAAGGTTTTACTATAGCTTTACCCTTATCAAATCGACCTGTGTCATATTGGGCCAGCCTTTTTATACTAGCAGAAGCATCGGATCGAATGGTTTCGAGGTCTAACCTATCTTCATAAGGATGATTAGTAGATACTCTCAATATCCCTAAAGAACTACCCTTAATGCCAAACATTAATTCCAAAGGCGTGAACCCTGTTACTCTACAACGAGTACTATTGAGAGCTAATTGGATATCGCCTACATGATCTTGCCATAGGCTATCCGAATCTGTTTCAGCTATAGTAAGCATACTTTTCAAGGTCCTCATGACACGTTCGACCTGGCCATTGGCCCTACTGGAACCAGTGGCTATTAAATGTAAATCTATACGATTATCTTTACAAAAATGTTTAAATTCAGTATTATCGTATGACCTACCCCGATCTGCAATTATTCTTTTAGGAGCGCCGAATAAGTTCACTGCATTTTTAAGCGAGTTAATAGCATCGGATGCATTTAGTGTTAAGGTATGCTCTAACAAGACGAATTTTGTAAACGCATCAATAATCACGGAACAATACTCTTTACGCTCGCTTTTGCCGCTGAGTTTGCCAGTTAAATCTAAATGAATTGTATGCCATGGAATGGCCAATTTAGGGATTGGATGTAGACGGACCTGCTGGGCACCCGACGGACCTTTGGAAGATTTACAAATGACGCACGAATCTACAAATTTTTTAACAAGTTTGGACATATTTTGGAACCAATAAAGATCGTATAATTTATCGAGCGTTTTTTCATAGCCAAGGTGTTTTATTTCGCTGTGTACATGATTAATCATTGACCAGGTTAAAGAGTGTGGCAATATTGGTAACCATTTAGTGGTTTTATTACGTTCGATTTTACGATAAAGTATGCTCTGTCTAATATCGTATGTGTGTGACATTTCAGACGGCAAGTCATTTGAACGAAATTTGGTAATAATATCTGATATTTCAGAATCACGTTGTTGTTCCACAGATAACCAACTCCTCTCTAGTTCAGAGAGATTTACAATTTTAGCTGCTTTATGAGTAAAAGATGTGTCAACATGATTACGTGAAAGGAAGTCTGCATGTGCCATATTTTTTCCCTCTTTATAGATGATATCAAAGTCATACGACTGCAAAATAGCCCACCACCTATGTACTCTAGGTGTAAGGTCTTTTTTGGAATGAGAGGCCTTTAAGGCGTTACAATCAGTAAAAACCGTAAATTTACGCCCATATAGGTAATGTCGAAAATGTTCCACAGATTTAACTACGGCTAGCGTTTCTAATTCATACGAATGATAACGACTTTCTGCACTTGTGGTTTTGTGACTAAAATAAGCGACAACATGAGGTAGACTATTATTTTTTTGTATAAGAACAGCCCCATACCCTTCACTGCTTGCATCAGTGTGGAGTTCAATGGGTAAAGAAGGGTTAAAGATTTTTAAAACTGGCTCAGAAGTTAGATAATTTACAATTTTCTTATGTACGTCATTATGTTCGCAGGTCCAATCAATTTTACCCTTTTTGACCGCGGTTAAAGGATACAAAGATTTCATCAATTTTGAGAAATTTGGAATAAATTGTCGAAAATATGTGGCTAGGCCTATAAATTGTCGGACCTGAGTAGCAGTGCTTGGAGGAGGGATATTTTTTAAGGCTTCAATCTTATGGGGATTTGGTCTAATTTCTCCAGAGGATATTACGAAACCCAGATATTCAATTTTTACTTTCATAAATGAACATTTTTTAAAGTTAAAAGAAAATCCAGCTTTAGACAATATATCTAGTAAGCTATTTAAACGAACCAGCCCTTCTTGAACGGTCTCTGATGCAGAAAGTACGTCATCCATGTAAACCAGGATTTTATCGTCATTTAGAGGTTTAAGTGCAGTATTTATAGCCCTTTGAAAAACCTGTGGAGCATTGCGCAAACCAAACGGCATGGTTAGGTACTCAAACTGACCCGAAGGTGTAACAAAGGCAGTTTTCTCTATAGACTCCTTATGGACACAAATTTGGTGAAATCCAGAGGCCATATCTAAACTAGAGAAGAAACAGGCCCCATGTAACTTATCGATTTGATCACTAATTAGCGGTAAAGGATAGCTGTCTGGTCGAGTATTGCTATTGAGTTCCCGGTAATCAACACACATACGATCGCTACCGTCCTTTTTTTTAATTAATAATATAGGACTCGCGAAAGGCGAAGAACTTTCTCGAATTATGTTAGCATCTAGTAATTCTTGAACCTTGTCATTAACAATTCCTAACTCGGTGGGCGATAGCCTGTAAGGTCGCCTATGTACAGTTTTATTTGGATCTATGAGATCGATTCTTAGCTCACCGGTCTTAACACGCGTAATGGGAAGATTTTGTATAAAATATGAGGAATATTTAGTTAGTATTTCAATTAAAAGTTCCTTTTCTTTACCGGTAAGATCTGTGTCAATTGAGTTAATGTCAAGAGGCATTTCTAATTTAGAGCTTAGATTTGAAATTTTATTTTTGGAAAAAGTTAAGGCATCGTTACTAACCACAACGGATATTCCTTGCCCTAAAATGTCCCGACCTAATAATACGTTTTCATTGAGACATTCGTCAGGCAATACATGATATGTAACATCGAGAAGACAGTTTTGTACCATGGTTGGACATTTTATTTGGAGTGAGCAATTGACGTTATTAGAACCGACCCCCTTTAAAAGCACTTGTTCATGAAACTTTTCACCAGTAAGAAGATCACAGTTACTTTCCTTCATAAGGCTACACTCAGAACCAGAATCAAATATGAAAGGAAATTGCATACCACTTATTTCCAGAACACCACGCGCAGCTCTGGAACATAGGTTAACTTGTTTGCTGGAGTGGCTCGGTGTGGGGTCTTCTTTCTTCTTCCAGCGTTTAGGGCAAGTGGTGACCACGTGGCCAGCCTCGCCACATACGAAGCAGGTTACCCCAGGGTTCGTCTGTGGAGTTTTTGCTGTAACAGGTGTACCTTTTGAAGCAATATGCTGTCTGAGTCGACATTCCTGCCCTCGATGACCGACCTTCCCGCAGAAATTGCAGTTTCCCCGAAATGGTATTGACGAACGGGGCCTTTTCGTGTCCGATTCGGACGTGCCCGATTCTTCATGTCTTCTCTTTAATGAGAAGCTGCGCAGCGTGCGGAAAAGTAGATTTTTATCGTTTAAAACGACGGAATTGAGTTCACGGCGAATTTTGTCATCGCACTGTGACAGGATAGATATGGCTAAACCGGTCACTACATTTTCTGGTAAATTGGCATCAGGAACCTTTTCAATAAGTTGCCACAATCGTATTCCTGCCTCGGCTGGGGTCTCTTTATTATCAATTTGAAATTTGATAATTAAATCAAAATGATCCTGCATTGTCATGGGTTTGGAAAATTTAGAGACCAGCATTTCCTTAATAGCACCCCATGAGATATTATCCGGCTTGATTCTTGTAAGACACATAGCAGCGCGGCCCTTTAGAGAGTGAGTAAGGGCTAAAATAAGGTCTACACCTTCTAGCTTCTTACTCTCAATTATGATCTCACTTAACGCACACCAGTTGGTAATGTCGGATTCAGGTGCATCAGGATCGAAAGGAACCAGCATCGACAGCATACTGGGTGTCATGTGGCGAGGTGTCATACTATCCGCTATTTTTGTAAAAAGTGATTCCATACTAGCCGAAAAAAATGACATTTGTTCCTGTATTAAATTGCCGGCAGTCCCAGATAAAGGTGGGAGTGGGTCTGATCCCACTTCTGATAACGGCACAGGATCAGACATATTGAAAAATAAAAGAGGTTCCTTCAATAGTAACAAATAAGGATTTATTATAATCTAATCAATCAGTTTCAAGAAATAATTAGTTAACTTTACAAAATAGCCATAACACCCAGTAATACAGTTACAGAGCAATACAACCTGTGCACCGGGCGACGCCTGAAGTCAGAATGCCACTTCGCCGCTGTACGGGCCTTTTATACAGTATTATTGAAGGTGGGGCAACGACGTAGCGCGCTACGACGTAGCGCGCACTAACTCCGCCCAGCGGTGCGGCGGTGGGAGAATGACACAACACGCCACAGCGCTACGGCGCTTCCGCGTAGCCCAATGCACGTGTTGTTTACAATGCGACGCCGACATATACATAATAGAAATGATAATGTTTGTAAACATTTTGATATTTTGATCATCATCTGTATACAATACAAACAGAGTGTTTGTGGCTTATTGCAATGTTTCTAAAGACATGATAATTTAGCAGTTAGAGACACAGATAATATATATCTGTGGTTAGAGAGGTATGAGGAACAGGGTGTAAAGTTCACACATCCTCTGTAGAAAAGGGATAATCTTCCGACCAGACCTGTGTCTGGTGGGCTACTGCTCGACGATTGATGTCGGGACATCGTATTTATGCTAGTCGCGCGGTAAACTTCGCTTGCGCGATGCAGGATTTTGCGTGCAATCAGTGTGATGCGTAGTTCGCATGCGGGATGTAAAGAAAGAAAGAAAAATAAGTATATTTGTCACAGAAACACGTGCACAAAAGAAGACAACAATAAAATAAAACAATAGATTTAAATATAATCACGAGCACAAAACAGAAATAGTCGGCAGCTGCACGACATGACTGTGACAAGAAGGCTTCCACTCAGCATGATGCTGTGCTATGGGAACCCACAGCACAGCGCTGATTTTCAGTGGTCACCCGAAAAAGACGTACGGAAACCAAGTTAGGTTTAAAACAAAGTAAATAGTAATTAGAATATAATGCTACTTTACAACTAAGTAAATGCCGCCACACAGACTTCTTGATACGCATAAGACTTGTGCAGCTAGATAAACGCAGTACTGCGCCTTTATCTTACCTGGGACAAAGCCCCATTCCCAAAAAGATGAAGAAGTTTCTTGCCTGTTCTTCTCCATAGGAACCTACTGCGCTTTGGAATGGGCAACTAGCTTCATCTTTCTGACTGACCGACCCCTTGACAATTCAAAAGTGCCTGTAATTGGTTTAATTGAAATAAATTCTTTGAGTTTGAGTTCGATGTAGTATGCAACTGTTTCAATAATGGAACTTCAAAATTTGGTAAACCACTGTCAGTCAATGCAAAAGCACAGCTATAGAACGGTGTCCCTAAGTGAAGAATGCGATGCAAGATAAGAAGTGAGCCATTCTCTGTGGAGAGACGCATACTCACCGGAGATCTAAGCCGTCCATGAACCCCCACCTGTGGAGGTTGTCTTTGCTGCAGCCTACCTAGGGTTGCAAAATTACGTAATTTTACGGAAAACGCTGGTAAAATACGGATATTTTACGGTCATAAATAAGGTATATAAATTACGGTAAAATTACCGGCGACAAATGAAGTTTTAAATTTTAATTTGTATTGTTCTCTGCTCTGCCTCTGCACATAGATGATATTATTATAATCTATGACGTGTTTCATATCTTGAATTCATGACTTGAGAATGAAGTTTTAGGGATTTTTAGTACGCATGAGTCGCACGTGCCCAGTTTTCTGTTTTGTTCCTAATTTCCTATACTGCTTTATATCACTGGCAAAATTCAAACCATTTATTAGTTAATAGTGAAGTAGTGACATATACACACACAAACATACTCACTACCGTATTTGTAGTGTTTTAGTGGGTATGACTGTATGAATACGTTAATACGTTTTTTACCGAAAATTACATTTTTTACCGTATACCAGGGTAATTTTACCGTTTTACATCCCTAGGCCTACCTCCCATCTTGCACCGCATGCACTGTCACCTGCACACGTGAGATCCTAATGGCTGCGTCAGCTAACGGTTTTTGCGTTGCTGATTTTGGGCCGAACAAATTTAAATATTTGGAAAATCCAAAAGTGCACGCCTCATAACTCTCATTTAAAAACAGAAAAATATTTAAACGACTTTTCATGCTTTTTGTTTTTTTACCCATCAATAATAATATGGTAATTAAAATACTTTGAATAAAAGAGCCATTTTCAATAGAGTTCCTCCTATGGCTGTGACGATTCCATTAAAAAAAATTACTCAGTTAATTGATTTTTTCGCAAGCTACGTTTTCAGGTTTCACAGACTTGATGACGGGATTTAAAAAAAAACTATTTTGATGTTTTTTTCGTTTCTGCTGCATTAAATTAATTTTTGAAAACATAACATCACGCCTGTAATCCCCGAAGGGTTAGGCAGAGGTATACCCATAGTACACCCACATTTCGCCAGTTATGTTTAAGTCCCATGTAATAGGGGGCGAGCCTATTGCCATCAACCGGGCACAAATCCAGACTCCGGGCTACTACTGAGAAATTCCAGATCGAAAAACCCAATATCACTTTGTCCGACCCGGGAATCGAACCCAGGCCCTCATACTCAGCAGTAGCGCTTGCGACCACTAGACCAACGAGGCAGTCAATTAGTAGTCAGTAATTTTTGAAAGTACAGAATTAATCTCCATTACATTATCTATACAATGGTATATAAAATAAGTAGGTTCTGTGGCTAGCAGGAGTGTAACAATAAAAACAGTTGCAGAAAGGAGGCAAAACAATTGTTTCGATCGCAAAGCTATCTCCTGCGCGTGTTTTTTCGAAACATTGCACAAAAAACGTTATACATAAACATTTGTTTTCATACAAATCATCGTGTTTGCTTACACAAATGTGTATGGCCACGCCTTTTTGTCGCGATGTTTTTGTGTAAAAACACGCGCAGAAGACCCGGCTTTATGCTTCGCATTATGAGTCGTGCAATAGTTAAAGTTACAATATAAATTTTCGAGTTATTTTTGCCAAGAAGAAAAACTAAAGAATCCTTTTACTGTGCAATTCCTAAAATGATTGGAATAAAAGGGTTTACTGATGTGTGAAAAAGCACTCTTCCTTTCTACCCGACTGCAAAGAAGGGTTATATGTTTTTTTACTGGTCTTTTGTGGCGCATTTCAGTTCATTCATGTGTACATACTTACATAGGCTGTGATTTGACGAGAGTCGTTTTTTCGTCGGCTCCATTATATTTTTATCGCTTGTAAGTCCTGTAACCACACCGAGTTCGTCTGTGGTGAGCGGATGTGGATGTCACTTCTCTTACACCTTTGACTATCTCATAAGATGACTGCATCATTTCCCAAAACATATTCTCCGTTCTAAACAGCATGCAATTTTACAATCTGTACCCTAATTGCGTAACTTATTTTCGAAAACAATTTTGCCTAATTTGTTTCATTTTGACAGTTCAACAAAATTCATTGCGTTATTTACGTTGTTGAACAGATTTTTTTTCCAACTTATGAAGCAATGGTTTAGCAATCTGTTTCAAATCGAAACAAATTGTGATTGTGTTGTATTAAGCAATTAGGGTAGGTACTGGTCTGGTCTGTCTGTCAGTTCGTGATTTGATCGTACTATTCAATACTTATAAGAAATCCATATTTAGTTTGATCCAACTCCTATTCACTCAGAACTGGACTCTTTTCTCAATTTATAAAAATATCTCAGTTAACAAGAAAAATAAATTGTTATGGACAACAGTTTCAAGGTCATATACTGAGAATAACTGATGGTTATTTTTAACTACCATCTCTTAACCGATTTATTGATTTTAACTACATTATTTCATGGTTTTGCTACGGCTTGTTATATTTAACGGGAGTCTACGGCTTAATTAATAACGGTGTGATGAAAGTTTATGTTATGTCCGTGAAGAAGGTGATTGAAGCCATTACTTTGATCATCCGAAGAAGATGATAATGAACTTAAGCTGAGGTCGCTAAAAAACGAAAACATACGTAACCTAGATACGAGTATTTTGTTTAAATCTGTGTGTTTCTCCAGAACTGAAATCAATATAAGGTCGGCTTCCAGTCTAACCGGATGCAGCTGAATACCAGTATTTTACCTGGAGCGACTGTCTATCTGACCTCCACAACCCAGTAACTGGGTAATACGATACCCCTTGGTAAGACTGGTTGTCAGACTTTCGGGCTTCTGACGAACGTGCTTTCCGAGGCACGGAGGAGTCTTGGTATCTAAAGATGGTCACCTATGGTTAGTTGGATGGTTCTCCAGAACTGAAATATATACTAATATACGAATACTAATCTATATTTCGATACTATAATATTAATATTTTGTCTTTAATATAATTAATATATTTATATAATATTATAAAGAGGAAATATCTGTATTTTGGTATGTACAGTACCGACCAAAAGTCCATAAGCAATCTCACAAAGCAATAGACTGACGCTTCGGTTTGACTTACGACCTTCTTCTATAAGTTGTTACAATACTGTAGACACGCACATTACACACACACACTCACTTTGTCTGCAACCAATGACTAGTTCGATAATCATCATTCGTTTTTAGTTTCATTCGTCTTGTTCACATAAATATTAAAGTTTAGCAGGTAGACCACAAAAAACTAAGTAAATTATTTCGATTTCTGTGGGGTAGATGCAGTTTGTTACAAGTATTCAATTAATAGAACTTTGTTGGTTCGTGCCGTGATAATATTGGTGACGAGCATTTAGCACAGTGTTGTGGTTGTTATTATCAAAAAGCAGGCATAAAATATATTGAAGAGATCAGATCAGATCAGAGAATATTATTGCGCTGCGTAAAAGTGAAGTGAATATCTAATAAAACCGGACTAAGTGTGAGTGTTATCATTTATATATTTCATATTTTACTAAACATAAATCTTAATCAAGGGTATTGTTGATAGAACAGAGGTATTGTTGAGACAGAAGATGCCTTTAAAGTTTTAAATTCATTGTGAGGTTTAATTCGATTAGTGAATAATAAATAATTAGGTATTATGTGTAATAAAAACAATGTTTTTCTTTGTTCTAGAGAAATACTGTGACGGTTAAGAGATATGAGGAAGGGGCTTATTATCGAGTAGCAGCGACGTCAAATGGTGAATGAAACAAATGGTTTCATACCAACGAGATATTTTGCTGAATTATTAAAAACACGTCATTATGAACCGTTCGCCGTGCACTCTGAAGGCTTGCATCACTGAAGACCAGCTAGAAAACCGTTTTTGACCTTAAAATATTGACCGTACCAACTTAATAAACAACAGATTCGTTATTGCATGAATTTATGGTAACGAATTTTTTAAGCACGTTTCAATAGGGTGTTTGTCGTATTTCTTGCAGATATACCGAAATTGTTTAATATTATTTTAGTAATAGTATTATTTTAGGATTAAAATTTGAGGTTTAGTTTCAATCTTCTTTTCGTAAAGAAAATGAATACTTAAGCTATAACCTCAATACCAACCAATATTTACTAAAGCCAAATAAAGTTTAAAATAATTAATATGAACAACTGCCTTTAACCTTAAAATCAACAATTTTGTCAGTAGATTTTTTTACATTTTAAGTAGTCTAATATTCTTATTTATTGCTTAATTACTTAGACCATGATCAAAGCTTTATATTTATGGTGCAAAAAAATCCATTTAAAATTTAAAACATTTCAAAATTTAAATATGTCAAAATAATACAAATTGCTTCTAAGTTTCTAGACATCTATTTCACATATTATTCAGGTGAAGTAATGATAAATAATTGTAGCAGTTTGATAACTATATTTAAGTAAAATAAACATAACGAATAAATATTATTTATTTTTTATTATAACATATCAAGCATTTTTTATTCTAAACCCTTTATTGCAATAACAACATTAATAAATAGGCAGGATATTTAAAAATATTATTATTGCAAACAAAAATAATAATATTTGCAAAAACAGCACTGTGATTTACGAGATTAGAACCTTAGCCATCTTGAATCTAAGACCAACGCTTAACGCCTTCTGCTATCTGCACATATAATTTACTTTCGAATTTTAGCAATGCGATACACTGGCCAAGGTCACGCGTACGAGTATGATGCGTGCTAACAAAAGTTATGGAAATATAAGTGCGGCGCCCGCGAACCGTGACGATACGATAGTGTGTAGTGCGAAACTGCGTTCTCTGTGGTGTGTGTACGGCACTCACACCACAGACGTCTGACTGCTTACACATACAAATGTACGGACTATACCGCGTGTTCACAGCAATACGACTCTTAGCGTGCTCATGCACTTTTGAGCGCTTACTGTACCTAACGAATAAACTTAAAAACTACTGAACCGATTTGAAAAATTCTTTCAGCAATGGATAGCTACATTATCAGCAAGTAACATAGGCTATATTTTATCCCCGTACTTCCACGGGAACGGGAACTACGCGGGTGAAACCGCGTGACGTCCGCTAGTAATAATATTATAAAGAGGTATTTGTGAGTTTGTATGTAGGGGGTAATCTTCGGAACTACTAATCCGATTCCGAAAATTCTTTCACTGATGGGAAGCTACAGTATTGCCGAGTGTCATAGGATAAGCGTCAGATGAGGGATGAAAATAAAGTTGGCACCCCCACTTTCGAAAAATGAAAATCTAAAACGGTGAAAATTTCGAGCTAATTAAGGACAATTTTGGACTGCAAGAAAAAAATTTCAGACCAACCCCCCCTTCGAGATATTCAAATTTTTTAATGGGGGTGCTAACTATTAATTAAGTTAGCACCCCCACAGCATTTAAATGATCACTAAAAAAGTTTTATGTAGGTCAAAATTTCGAGCTCATTAAGGACAACAAATGCAGCATCAACCCACCCCCCATGTACAACCCCCCACCCCTCTATCCGTAAAAACATGAAAAAAGCAAATTAAAAAAAAAAAATCTCACCTCTATAATTTCTAGCATAGAATTGTAGACTGCCAACCAAGTACAAAAATAAAAACATCCCTTAAAACCACCCCTTGACCAAACTTCCCGAAAATAACATCTAATTTATACGAAAATTTCTCTTCTTCATACATAAACTGTAAATCAATTATTAATGTATTATTACAACTCCTACTTGCAATATCCCCAAAAAACTACCCCTTGACTGATGCTTAGTTCAAAATGTTAAACGTACTTTAAAATATGTAATAAATAATATGTAGTTGTAATAATACATTAATAATTGATTTACAGTTTATGTATGAAGAAGAGACATTTTCGTATAAATTAGATGTTATTTTCGGGAAGTTTGGTCAAGGGGTGGTTTTAAGGGATGTTTTTATTTTTGTACTTGGCAGTCTACAATTCTATGCTAGGAATTATAGTGGGGAGAATATATATATTTTTTTATTTGATTTTTTCATGTTTTTACGGATAGGGGGGTGGGGGGTTGTACATGGGGGGTGGGTTGATGCTGCATTTGTTGTCCTTAATGAGCTCGAAATTTTGACCTACATAAAACTTTTTTAGTGAACATTTAAATGTTGGTGCTAACTTAATTACTAGTTAGCACCCCCATTGAAAATTTTGAATATCTCGAATGGGGGGTTGGTCTGAAATTTTTTTCTTGCAGTCCAAAATTGTCCTTAATTAGCTCGAAATTTTCACCGTTTTAGATTTTCATCTGCACGGTTTGGAGTTTTAATAATTTTTTGAAGTACGTTTAACATTTTGAACTAAGCATCAGTCAAGGGGTAGGGTTTTGGGGATATTGCAAGTAGTAGTTGTAATAATACATTAATAATTGATTTACAGTTTATGTATGAAGAAGAGACATTTTCGTATAAATTAGATGTTATTTTCGGGAAGTTTGGTCAAGGGGTGGTTTTAAGGGATGTTTTTATTTTTGTACTTGGCAGTCTACAATTCTATGCTAGGAATTATAGTGGGGAGAATATATTTTTTTTTTATTTGATTTTTTCATGTTTTTACGGATAGGGAGGTGGGGGGTTGTACATGGGGGATGGGTTGATGCTGCATTTGTTGTCCTTAATGAGCTAGAAATTTTGACCTACATAAAACTTTTTTAGTGAACATTTAAATGCTGGTGCTAACTTAATTACTAGTTAGCACCCCCATTGAAAATTTTGAATATCTCGAAGGGGGGGTTGGTCTGAAATTTTTTTTCTTGCAGTCCAAAATTGTCCTTAATTGGCTCGAAATTTTCTCCGTTTTAGATTTTCATCTGCACGGTTTGAAGTTTTAATAATTTTTTGAAGTACGTTTAACATTTTGAACTAAGCATCAGTCAAGGGGTAGTTTTTTGGGGATGTTGCAAGTAGTAGTTGTAATAATACATTAATAATTGATTTACAGTTTATGTATGAAGAAGAGACATTTTCGTATAAATTAGATGTTATTTTCGGGAAGTTTGGTCAAGGGGTGGTTTTAAGGGATGTTTTTATTTTTGTACTTGGCAGTGTACAATTCTATGCTAGGAATTATAGTGGCGAGTTTTTTTTTTTTTTATTTGATTTTTTCATGTTTTTACGGATAGAGGGGTGGGGGGTTGTACATGGGGGGTGGGTTGATGCTGCATTTGTTGTCCTTAATGAGCTCGAAATTTTGACCTACATAAAACTTTTTTAGTGATCATTTAAATGCTGTGGGGGTGCTAACTTAATTAATAGTTAGCACCCCCATTAAAAAATTTGAATATCTCGAAGGGGGGGTTGGTCTGAATTTTTTTTCTTGCAGTCCAAAATTGTCCTTAATTAGCTCGAAATTTTCACCGTTTTAAATTTTCATTTTTCGAAAGTGGGGGTGCCAACTTTATTTTCATAGATGAGGGCATTGTATAGGGAAAAATGGAAATAATTGTGCACCAGCTGAAATGGGTAGATTTTGTGAAGCCGCAACAATCGGCGATCTAAATATTTGATTTCGTGGAAGAGTACCTACCTATAACCCACTGACACCTTACATTGACCAACTCCTTTAAAGGTCAAAACAAAATAACACGGGTCCCTTTAAAATTTATTAAAAGCCGTCCATCAACCAAGATCATCGCGGTTTTGACCTTGCCACTAATTCAACCACTATGAAACTAGTAAATGGTGTACAAAATAACCATGACATTACGTAGTATTCAATTAATGGGAAGTGCTGCCATCTCGTAGCATGTTTTGGTAACTTTGTTGTGAATATGAATGAACTTTTGACATTTGAATTGACAACCTTTCCAATGCATAACGGCTTGTTTGTAGGTGATTTTTGATCTAACTGAGTAGGTATAGTGGACCTCCTAACTGCCTAACTAACCTCCACAACCCAGTTACTGGGTAAAACGATATCCCTTGGTAAGACTGGTTGTCAGACTTTCGGGCTTCTGTCGACCCGTAACAACTGTCAAAGATCCACAAATGACAGCCGGGACCAACGGCTTATCGTGCTTTCCGAGGCACGGACAGTCGACGGAGTTGACTATGGTCTTGTATCCATTAGGCAACATTTGGCGCGCGACATGTTGCGCAACATGTTGTTCAACATGTTGAAAGTCAGCGCGGAACTTTTGTTTAGCAACGTTGTCTGTCTACGCATGATCAGTCGTCGATAACATGTCGCCAGAGAAACTAGTGTTGATTTCAGCAACGATGGTTATAATTTTATCGAAAATGCATCAAAAAGAAGTAGCAGCAGCAGTATCCCACAAACATTCGTAGTTTTGGTACAGTCCAATTAATTTGACCACTCGTTCGTTACACCACATTACGGACATTTCTGCGTGTCACGTCTCCACTCGACAACAGAACATAGGTATCATTTGATGCTCAACAACATGTTGCACGGAAACAAACAACAAGCCGTCATATTCCGCGCCAGCTGGCAACGTCGCGCGCTGTTGTGCAACGTTGCCGAACATGTTGAGCGTCAAGTAATGCGCGTTAATTGTTGCCTAGTGGATACGAGGCTTAAACCTTACAAATAATAAAGTATTAACCCGTTTTAGGCCATTCCATATTTAGCCCAACTCATTCAGCACAAAAGTGTAACGCAAATAACAATAAAATTGGAACACAGGTATCTATTGTTACAAACTCGAACATTAGATGTAGGTGACAGATAACAGTGTTAAGTGCTAAGATCGTAGTCACCTGTACACTATCAAATAACTTATTGTTTGTGGTCGCAGGTGAACAACTTGTAGACTCAAAAACACGTAGACGTCTAATAAGGATGATGCCTGGGTCTAAAAAAAGAAATTCTATTTAGGGGGCCGTGCACGAAATCGACTGATTTTGATCAATTTTGTTCATTAGTTGTGAGAAAGGGAAACAGAATTTAAACAAAATTATTTGTGATTTGAAAAGTTGAATTCTTTGTCTTGTACATAGCGGAAAGGGATTTTTCAAATAAATTAATGATTCGTGGAAAATCACAAAAATTCGCAACAAGTTTTCCAAAAAATTACGCGAGACTGACGTTTTATCGTTTCGTTAGAAGAAACTACTTTTGATAGTATGGAAAATTAAAAATATCATCTACCTACTTGTATTTTACATAGGGAACCACTTTTTTCAATTTCCATACAAAATATAGCAGACTTTTTTTTTAAATACTTAACCATTTTTTTTTCTTCAGCTATCCTTGAAATAAAATCAAAATTACTGACGGACCAAAAAAAAGGTTTTATTCATCATCCGTATTGAGATGTATGAAAGACATCGACATGCTGCGTCGATCTGAAATAAATTGACATAAGATCTGGAGAATGATGAATTGATGATACATGGTGCTCAAATCCATGGTTGTTGTTGAGGTCCACCATCGCCTAAATCCCCTAAATCATCTACCTCATTACTCCCTGTATTAAATAGCTGGATACGCATAATCAGCTTATTTATGTACTCACTGCTGGGACACAGTGATCCTGCTCTCTGTGAGATAGTGGGCCGTAATCCACAATGCGGCGATGACACATCATGTTTTAGATTTCTCGCTTCTATGAAATGCCGGTTTCCTTACGATGTTTTCTAATAGCAGTATCATCTTTGTTGTCATCAGCTTTTTAACCGACTTCCAAAAGGAGGAGGTTCTCAATTCGTCTGTATGTTTTTTTTTTTTTTTGTATGTTTGTTAGGTACGTGATTACTCCGCCAATTATGAATACATTTTGATGATTCTTTTTTTTCGTGGTATTCGAATTTGTGTGGGGTAGGTCCCACAACTAATAAGTGAAAAATAAAAACTTTAAAAAAAAAAAACAACCGACTTCAAAAAAAAAAACACTACAAAGTGAAAAATAACTGTAATTTCGGAAGTCGGTGACAAAGAACGAAAATTCAAAACCAAAGACACCGACTTCCGAAATTAAAGTTATTTTTCACTTTGTAGTGTTTTTTTTTTGAAGTCGGTTGTTTTTTTTTTTGTAAAAAGTTTTTTATGAGTTGACCTTTTAGTTTATTACCTAGTCCTTTTCCGGCTACTTTATAAATATTTGTATAGAACAAATATTTATAATATCTTCCTTAACAAATAATACTTCATGTACTAGCTAAATCATTAACATATAAATGTTGATCTACGTTCGTCATTTCATTGCACTAGTCACATACAAATAGGCTGTATCTAGATTCTAGTTGGACCTCATGCTCAGTCGCGCGCGTGCAGTATTTTGTAATGTACTTACAGTTACTCTGTGGCGATGTGTGTGTGTGTGTGATATAATTTTGTGTCTGTATGTGTTACATGAGGTAATGTATCTCGGTTTTACGGGTTGTTTATTTTTGTTAGTGTAGATTTTTTTGCAGAAGCTAAATTTTTTTAATTAAAATTTATTTAGGTGCATTTTGCGGTCTTTCTGAACAGTGAACGAAACTGAACTGTCATGCTCGGGTCGTTGATGCTGAATCGGCTATACTCGGCTCCAGTCGGTCGGTGACGCTGAATCGCGTATTACTCGGCTCCAGTCGTCATCAGCTGTCATCGGCCCCGTTTACTGTAAGTTTTCACTTCTATCGTTTTGTCGACTACGGCGAAGCAAAATGATTATTTATGATTTTGACCGGTATGCATGTATGTATATGTTACCTCATAACTTCTAAACTACTCATCATAATTTGACAAATGAGGTATTGTTGGAAGCGTCTTGATCGTCCGAATTTGAAATTGAATATGGCGCCCTCTAGACCGACATAAAGTCATGAATTTAAAAAAAAAAAATGCCTTGTTGGGTATCAATTGAAAGGACTTAATTAGCACATTTCAAAAATAAATGACCGCAAAATAATTTAAATAAAAATTAAAGTTATAAAACTTAAACCCAACTACGACAAAAAAGTCATCTATAAAAGTATAAACATAATTACAGACAGACAAATAAAAAATCCGGAGTCGCACTTAATCTGTTCGATTTACGCCCTAACACGTGACTCCGGGTTTTTTTTTCGTGGGACATCCCGTCATGGATACCTTCCGTCTGTGGAAAACGGAAGATTATGTATCTAGAATCTAGATAGAGTGACGATCTAGATACAGATATACATGATCTAGATTTTAGATCATGTTCTTCTTTTGGTTGGTCGTCAACTCTGAATAATGTAAATCATATTTTGTCTTATCAATTCCCACCAAAGGACATTATATGACGTGCGTAGGTCCACTTTACGACAAGCATTCTGATAGCTATAAATAGAATATCTAATTAAATTCCGGTCCCACACGCCGCCGTCATCTAAGTATTAGTTTTATAAATAATTCCTCGCATAACAATTGATATTTAAAGGCACAGGAAACAAAACACAATGCCTCTATTAACTAATAGAGATGCAGACGTCAGAATCCCACGCCGAGTTAGGCCTACCATCTTATAAAAATAACAATAATATAAGATAATTAGGGGGTAAAGTAAACCTTTAATTTGGTACCACCCTAAGTTTGAATATCACTTGTACGTCATAAAACAGCACCCTTTACGTAACACACGACCAACCACAATGTTTTATTTTGACAGTTCAACAACATTCATTGCGATATTTACGTTGCTGAGCAGATCAATTTTTCGAACATATGAAGCAATGGATTAGCAATATCCTTCAAAATCATCCAGATTATGATTGAAAGTGTTTTACGCAATAGGGATGACGACATTTTTTTTTGGTCCGTTTGGTTGATTATTAAAACATATTGGACACGTATTTTTTCTTTTTCTACGTTGTCGAAAGATTACGGCGATATATTGAGTTAAAATGTGACATGAAGATTTTTTTTTAACCAGGGTATCTCGCAGTTGACCTATGAGGTCATGGCTGCTTAACCGGGCTTTCCTATGGAAGGCTCCAGCCAGGGGCAAAAACTATTCTAAATTAAAACTAGGCGAGCGCTGCCATGGGCACCCCCTGTGGGGTACGAACCTCGGCTTAGGGCTTCGCTGAGGGGAGGACAGCAAGGACAGGCTGGATCAAACTTAGATTTCATCTTGTTAATATACGGGGTATTTAAAGCTACGTGCTCAGCTGCAACAACTGCTGGCACCTCGTTTTCGAGCAACGGTCGGGGGGAGTATCATTCTCGGGGACGTGGTCGCGATCGCGAAGGACCTCGGCGAAGAGGTCGGAATGACGGGTGTTGTCTGTGTTTGTGCACTGTACGAACACAGTCGACATGTCCCTATTCTTCTCCTGGAGGTGTGTTATGGGGTCATCTGGATCGGAGATTGCCATGACATCACGAGTACGTAGATTTTATACTTTTGACGTAGCGACTTCCACTCCCCTAACTTTAACGAGTTTTATCTAAGTAATTTTTTATTAATTTTATAAAGCAAAAAATATGTGTCTAATATTTTTTTTATTATCTGTCTGACGGTCTACATAGAATTTAAAATTTTGAATCAGGCAACATCCCTAGTAAGGTGCAGCTCCGTTTTTGCATGTGACAGATAGTTTCAATCATAGTAGTGAAGCTTCAATTTATTTGAAGTTTTGTCAAAAGTGATGAAGCAGTGACTATATTTACCCTATGTAACATAACATAACGCCTGTAATCCCCGAAGGGTTAGGCAGAGTTGTATCTATAAGTACACCCACATTTTACATTACCCTATGTAAAGGTAGTAAAATCATGCCTATGATGGCGTTAATTTTTTATGAAGAGAGATTTATAATAAAATTATAATAACCGAGGTAAAACGAGCCGAGGCTGTTTGTCCCTTTATCTCAATTGCCAAAAATAAAAATGTTAAAGATGGTAGATATTTCACCAACATAAATTTGAAATAGGAATACTTATTTTTTACTTTTTCAACTTTATACCTTTTGCTTCTATAAAAAGCACAGTATCTAAGTAATAATAAGTATGTATTAGTAGATTTATGATCGCAGTGAACAATAGAAAATGCTTACTTAAAAAATAAACAAAAATGTTTTTAAAGCTCCTGCAATTTTTACATCGCTCACGAAATTCATGAAATCACACAAGGCACCGAATCACGACAATTTCGCACTGAAATCGATATCACTTGAGACGGCGACTTATAATTATCAGTTGAAAAGCATTGAAAAGCCGATATTCCTGAAATAGGACACCTTTTACTAATGAATAAAAATATAAATCTTCTAATTTCGATTGAAAAGCGAAACTAAACAAAACGAGTTGCAAGAATAGACGTTCATTTTGGTGTTCATTTTAGGTATTTTTTCTTAATAAAGCCTAGTAATTAGGCATCCCGAATTAATAGTAATTAACACATCGAAGAGTTTTGTTGTGCTAATTGTTGGTTCTAATAACTGCGTTCAGTAGGTAGGTCCAAATTAGAGTAGGTACTTCGTAAACCCTCAGTATTGTACGGTCTTTCATGCATTATTTGTTCAGTACACAAATTGATATTGCAAATTGACCATTCATTTATTAACGTTTTTGCGTCTGAAGCGAACGCACCCGCTAATCGCTACTGATATTGTGAGCAATTTAATTGAAAAAAAAACATAATGGATCTTTGTGGGTGCCACGCCACAGTGATGTTCTAAATTGAAATTCGAATACCATAGTTTAAGTGATTTGTGTTTACGAAAACGTCGAAATGAGCTTGGAAATAATGTAAGTTTTTAAATCTTCTCCATTCCCGCCTAAATCTTTCTCTAGATTACAGATTTTTGTTTTCAATGATCTTCTTGGTCTTCTAAAGGCTAGAATTATCTCCGTTTTGCAATAATTTTTGTGACGTAAAAATTGTCTCAGACCTTCATAGTAGGTTTAGGGCTTTATCTCTAATAACTTTATTATAGGTATAGGAACGGTACAGAGAAAGATAAAAACTAGTGTAAAATATATTTTAAAATGACGTAAATAACTTTTCATAATAAAAAACTAAGCACCTACTTTCTACAATTCGTTCCGATCATACGTAAATTAAAAAAGTAGTGTTCCACATTTGAAATTAATAAAATGGTGTGCAGTGCTCCACTTGCTAACTAGGTAATATTAACAAGTGCGATGCTCAGTGCTTTTCATTATGCTATAATGTGAACGTAAACATACATTCTTGTTGGGCTACGAAACAAGCGTGAAGTTAAAAGCGGTAGCGGTAGAATGAGCGGGAATTAAATTTAAGGAGCGTTGTCTGTGGAAAACCTCGTTAAGCCTTTGGTCTCGGCTGTCATTCGTAGATCTTTGACAGTCGTTACGGGTAGCCCAAAAAGTTTGACAACCAGTCTTATTAAACGGGTATCGTGTTACCCAGTAACTGGGTTGTGGAGGTCAGAAAGGCAATTGCTCCATGTAAAATACTGGTATTCAGCTGCATCCGGTTAGACTCGAAGCGACCCCAACGTTGGGAAAAGGCTAGGCAGATTGAATGGGTGTTGTCTTTGGTGTGATACCAAGAAAAACCTGATTTCCAAACTTTATAGTAAATTAGATCTTGGAATTTGTATATATTCTTTCACAAATAGCTAAATGCGTAAGTTATCAAATAAGCAATTCAGAAAATAATTTTCTTTTCCCTAATGATCCTCAGAAAACGAATAGCAAATTGGCAACACACCACTTCAAAAAGTTATTTTATCTGCTAATGACTCGTTAGCTGATAAAAATGGGAACTTTTTATCTTCAAAGTCAAATCTTTTTGGTCATTAGGTATTTGAGTAAAAAACTGTACTTGGAATATTTTGTGATTCCCAAAGCTTTTTGGCTAAAACCTCGTTTCATAAAAACAACGGCTACCGCAAAATGGCGTGGATCCTATTTCCCAAAGTATCAAGCTAGATAGATTATAGATCCCTAATAGGAACAGATCCCGATTCTTTTCACAGATGTCGACGTCAGAGGCAGTCGGATAGCACATAAAATGAAAAGGCTAAACACAGCCGTTGATCCACTTAGGTACAATTCTAATCTTGCTATTGCTGTTTCTAGTAATTGGTCCTCCGAGCCAATATTTAAATTTAAGCTTTATCTCGCTAATAAATTTGTAGATAAAGATTCATAAATAAATGATGTAGTTATTCAATCATCTCAAAGGTTTTTTTTTATCATTTATGGACTACTGAGAAAATATGTTTTTTTTTTCTCTTATTAGCCTGCGCTATCCCGCTCCTGGGCAAAGGCTCCCTCCGCTCCTCCCATCGGTCGCGAGCCCGCGCGTCCTCCTTCCAGTTTTGGCGGAATCTGTTGGCAGTTGTTGAAACTAATTGGCTACTTATATAATATCCTATCCCTCTGTTTTCACAATCGCTCATTTTGAGGCCCAACCCACACGTTACGAACATCATACACTAAAGATTTTTATTTATATATGCTAATTTATTTAGTAACATCCGACATTATTATCATATGGACCGTTAGTCCCTTCTTTTCATTTAAATCTCCATTTTGATTGCTTGAAACAATATGAATAAATTTTATTACTTTTAAGAAAATAGTATCTTGTAAAGATTTACTTTATAAGTGATGCTGATGACGCGTGTGTTAGGTAAGTCCAAACATGGTTCAAACTATCCAACGACGATTAAGTCCGTTAAGACGCGACGAAATGCCAGTGACCTTGAGTGGTTAGCTTGCGTGTTCTGTGCTGAGCTCACGCAACGCGTCGTACGTCCAGCCAATAATAGGACTCTCCCATCAAGGAGCGCTGTCCCAAATTAGACGCATTATTAATTTATTTTACATAAGACAAAAGGTATTTTAATAAAACACGTATATTAAAAGATAAATAATTAAATTATCTTTAAAATGGTGAAGGTTTCAGAAAAAAACGCTTGATAGTTTTTGCGTGATTCTAAGTTTTTATCCTCGTTAGGCATAACTGTACAAATTAATTACACTTTGTAATATTAACATAACCTAAAATATTCACAGAATAAGTTATTAAGAAAATGCTCTAATTTAACATACTTATATTTTTTCCAAATCATTAACACTACTCGTTTCGACGTGATCTTCAGTATAAAATCATTAAAAGTCGTTTCTTCTCGCCTTAAGACCGGTACCCTAATTGCGTAACTTATTTTCGTAAACGATTATGACAAATTTGTTTCATTTTGACAGTTCAACAACATTAATTGCGTTATTTACGTTGTCGAGCAGATTTTTTATTTTTATTTATTAAGTAATGGATTAGCTATCTGTTTCAAATCGAAACAAATTGTGATTTATAGTGTATCACGTGATTAGGGTACGGCGGGTGCATCGTCGCCGGCATAGCGCCGTTCGCCGCCGTGCAGTCCCGCCGCGCCGGCTAGTTTGCCATAAGACCATAACTTTTAAAAATCTTTCAGAAGAAATATATTATTATCCGTAACATTTTAGCATAACAATGAAAGCCAATAAGTTGCACAACGTCGTTACGACTGTACCTTGTAGTCGTGACATCTTGTTTGTAATTCTCATTTACGTGCGTCTGGGTCAAGGATAAAATAATAAAATGTGAGTAGGTAATCTTTGTTTTTATTATTTATTTATTGCGAATGTTATATTATTTTGATGATATAAGCATTTGTTGACCGTATCATAGGTAGTAAGAAGCCCAAAATTCTGACAACCAGTCTTAACAAGGAGTATCATGTTACCCAGTAACTGGGCTGTGGAGGTCAGATAGGCAGTCGCTCCTTGAAAATACTGATATTCAGCTGCATCCGGTTAGACTGGAAGCCGACCCCAACATAGTTGGGAAAAGGCTAGGTAGATTGATTGATCATCATAGGTAGTAAGTACATACAGCACTGAAAAATTTTGCAAAACCAAAAGAACTTTGGTTCTTCATAAGATTTTCAGTCAGTTGTGCAAGCTGAAACTTTTAATCAGACAAGCACATTATTACCGAAAATAGATGATCATATCAACTGTTATTCTTAAGAGTCCATTTTACCTCCGGTCAAATTCCCTCCTTATCTCGCTCGCACGATACTGGTCGCGGAATGAGTAAGAGCGACACTGAGCGGCTGAGCGGCTGGGGAGAAGGTTCCAAAGCGCCAATAGTTTAGGTAATTTCTTTTTACGGCGAAAATAATGGTAATTTAAAAAAAGTTGCATGATCTAATTTGAAGTATTTTTTTAATATCAGCTCTTTATTGTTAGGTTTGGAGGTAACCTTGGATTTTTTTTCTATAGAGAAAACTTATGGAATAGTATTTAACACTAATCCTTTTACCATTATATTTGTTACAAAATAAATGCTGCATCATTTTCGATATAACGGAGGATTAAACTAAGCAATTTGACGCATTATAAGACTCTTAATAAGTTGGGAAGTAGATCATTTCCTCCGATGAAAGCCGAATCTTTATAAAGGCCGAAACGTCTGAGCAATGCCTGATCTAAAGATGTCGTTTGACCAAAAGCACCCACCCTTCAAAAATTTAGAATCTATACTACCTAAAACTAAACAAACGCTGCCGCTGCAGCTACACGTATAAGTCTAAGACTATAAGCACATGAAAAAACCGCTTACATTCACTAGTTACTTAATAAAAACAAATGAAGCACAAGTAGTCAGTAATTGTTAGCCACAATGATTACCGTTATAGATGACGCTGCGCTCGCGTCACGTCTGTGCGCTTGCGCAAGCCTCGGGTGTCACCGCAAACTACTGATCTAACAACTAGTGCTGAATACGTAATTTGTTGGTTGTTTATATTTCCTTGAGCAGCATCTATGATATGTTAGCAATTTTATTGATCAGTTCCGTGGTTTCTAGATTTCTTGATGAAATTGTGTGCTCTATTTGGTTAGAAATTAGTTTGTCACCATGAAAAACTAAGGCATCATCCTCCTACGACTCCTAAACTTAACTCTTTTTTATTTGGGGTCTGCGCTCCAACTTGTTCTTTTTATGTTTGTGTTCTTTCTTTGCGTCATGTTTACCGCAAATAAACATTTCCTTTTCTTCCTCAGTGTTCACTTAGTTCCATGTTATCTACATATGTATATCATCCTTCACCCAACAGTCTAGTTACCTATTTATCTTTTATTCTAGCTACTTATTTATATCTGCAATGATGCTCAAGTATGAATCTTGAAGTTTAAAATTTATGTTTGTTTTGATCGTTTGAATCAAGTAAGATTCACTTTACATAGGGCATTGGTGTATATCATCAATAATTCAATCAGATATGCCCATCCTATTGTCCAAGTCTTCAATAAGATTATCTATAACGCCATGAGCCCACGACGAGACTATGCTTTATCCGCCTTCCTCTTGACAGACTTTTCTTTATTCAAAAACAATGATGTCGATAGTAACATCCTCTATTACATAACGTTTGTACAATGAAGCGTCATTCATCAAAAACAGTTCAGTAGTTTAAGAGAAAATAACAAAAGAGCTCTATAAGATTATTCTGATACAAAGGGCGATTAATCTATATTTTTTTATAATTCATCGTACAGATTATCTATCTCTTCTTAGATTATTTTGTATTCTTGTAAAAAACTACGTGCTTATTCTTCTGCCAACAGTATTTTTATGAAACTAGCGGACCCGACAGACGTTGTCCTGTCCGAACAGCGCCACCTACCGGGTCCAATTGTATATCCATTCAAACCAGGGACCCACTCAAATATACACTCAAAATTTCATCCAAATCGGTCCAGCCGTTTAGGAAGAGTTAGGTGACAAACACACATACAGAAAAATTATACGTAATATATTTTAGTAAGCCCATATATTTATTTTATTTAGACGGAATTAAGGAACAATCGCTGATAGAGTAACCGAGGGTCGAGTCGTCGAGTTATATGAACGTCGATTGGAGAGGCCTATGTCCAGCAGTGGACGACTACAGGATGATCTGCTGATGTTTCTGAAGGCAGACCAAATTGTGGATTCTCAATCCTTACAGAAAATATCCCAATATCCATCCATAGCTAGGATTTCATTTCTTCTTCTTGGATAGTTCTACTTAATTGATCATAAACATAACATAACTTAATCAGCCTATAATGTTCCCACTGCTGGGACACAGGCCTCCCCTCTGTGAGAGGGAGTGGGCTGTATTCCACCACGCAGGCCCAATGCGGGTTGATACATGTCAGATGTCTTCGAATTTTCGGTTCTAGGACATGCCGGTTTCCTCACGATGTTTTCCTTCACCGTTTTGAGAGCAGTGGTGATGAAATGTACACAAAGTATAGCGCCTGTCTGGGTTCGAACCTACAACCTACAACTCGTAAGTTGCAGCCGTTACCACTGGGCCACCACTGCTTTCATTGATCAATTCAACCTACTTAGTACAACCATCCACTGCTACACAAGCTCAGCTTAATATCAGTAATTTCCTACTCTACTTTCTTAAAACAAACAGATTTATTCTAAATACTCTTAAAAAGGTAAAATTATCCAAAAACTACTCCATAATGAGTGCCCTAAAGACTTGTAATCTCAGTTTCTGTGTGTAAACTCATTCAATTGAGTCAAGCGTGGCATTAGCCGCCTTTGTTTGCCGAGAAGTTTCTCATAAACGCGGGTAATTTGTGAGGAAAAAACTAGATAAACACTACGTGTACCTACTTTCGTTTTCCCGTGACTGGTGACTGCTGGCAACTTTCTATACTGCATGGTGTTGTGGATACAGCTTTATTTTTATGAGTATTTAGTTCACATCATCATAATTAACATCACGTTGTTGTTATCATCTAGTTTCCCCGAAGGTTTAGGCAGAGGCACACCCACATTTCGCGAGTTATGTTTAAGTCCCATATTATAGTGGGCCTACTGCCATCAACCGGGCACAAATCCGGACTAGGAGGCTGGTACTGAGAAATTCCTAATGGAAAAATCCAATATTACTTTGCCCGACCCGGGAATCGAATCCAAGACCTATGAGCTCAGCAGTAGTGCTTGCGAACACTAGACCAATGAGGCCGTCAGTATTTAGTTCAGATTACATTTATTTGACAGTATTGTATGTAGCCTGTCTAAAAGAAGCAATCAAATTCGCTGCTGAACCTACGAATCTAAAAGTGATTTCACAAAATTACATAAAAAAAAAAAATCTTAGAGTTTTCGAAGCACTCTAAGCTGTTTGTCCCGGCTGTCATTTGCAGATCTTTGACAGTCTTTTCGGGTACTTGGTTATTACCCAGATACTAGGTTGGGGAGGTCAGAAAGGCAGTCGAATCGTTCCATGTTAAATACTGATATCCAGCTGCATCCAGCCCACCCCAACATAGTGAGGAAAAGGCAGATGATGAACTCCCGAATACGCTTGATTTTACTATAGAAGCACAACTTGCTGACATAATCGAAATTTGGAAAGGACCACCCTCTTTTGTTTAAAATGTTCATTTTAGCCGCTGTTACTGAACATGTTCTAAATCTCAAATGTTTTTGGGGAGTAACAAGCAATCCGGACTGCTCTGATAATGGAAGCCAAAGTTAGTTGGACTATACTCACAGAAATATTTCGCAGATCCACAAAAACCCGTTAAAAATTTAATTGCAACCGCGTTCATATTCACCCAACAAGCGATGGCGCACAATAACCTCATTATGGAGCGGTCAGTATTGTCACTCGGCTTAATAAAGCTAATATATGCGCGGATACTATTCATCAATATTATGGCCAGCCCGAATTGCGGGACGTGGCCCGAATACCGGCCAATTGGGGCACTTGTGTTTATCTGTTTTAGTGGTATATCCACCCGAAATTAATTCTGTAGGGAAGCTCGTAGGCCTGAATTTAGTTCGATAGGTGTTTATTTCAGGCTTGCTAAAGGTTTAACCCATATAACAATAATCTGGGAGAGAAGGAGTTTAAAGAAAAGATGCATGAATTGTGCGAACGAATAATAAGAAGAGCTAGGGACTAGAGAGTGGATGAACAGGTGACGAATGAAAGGGACGAATGATAGAGGAAAAATATTACGCCGACCCGAAAGACTATGGGACAAGGCCAGACAGAGGAAGCTAATAGATCTATGCTCTTGTTAATCGTCCATTATCAGGTCGCTTGGTCACACGTAGGGTCCTGACTGTTTCATCTCCTGGTACCAGGTCATAGATTAGTTAACTGTTTATTTCACCTAGTTGATGTAGTATTCCATAAAAGGACGGCCGGTCGGATATATGGCCATTGAATCCATACTTCCTTTATTTTTTCACGCCTATACCACTGAACTGATCGTTATTAAATTTAACAGTTAGGTAGCCTGCGAACGGGGGAACTGAAATTTGACAGTTAGGTAGCCTGCAAACTGGAGAACTTAAATTTGACAGTTAGTTAGCCTGCGAATACACCACTGAACTGATCGTTATTAAATTTAACAGTTAGGTAGCCTGCGAACTGGAGAACTGTTTGATGGTAAGGTAGCCTGCGAACTGGAGAACTGAAATTTGACAGTTAGGTAGCCTGCGAACTGGAGGACTGAAATTTGACAGTTAGGTAGCCTGCAAACTGGAGAACTGAAATTTGACAGTTAGGTAGCCTGCAAACTGGAGAACTTAAATTAGACAGTTAGGTAGCCTACGAACTGGAGAACTGAAATTTGATAGTTAGGTAGCCTGCGAACTGGAGAACTGAAATTTGACAGTTAGGTAGCCTGCGAACTGGAGAACTGAAATTTGACAGTTAGGTAGCCTGCGAACTGGAGAACTGAAATTTGACAGTTAGGTAGCCTGCGAACTGGAGAAATGGAATTTGACAGTTAGGTAGCCTGCGAACTGGAGAAATGGAATTTGACAGTTAGGTAGCCTGCGAACTGGAGAACTGGAATTTGACAGTTAGGTAGCCTACAAACAGGAGAATTTAAATTAGACAGTTGGGTAGCATGCAAACTGGAGAACTGAAATTTGACAGTTAGATAGCCTGCGAACTAGAGAACTGGAATTTGACAGTTAGGTAGCCTGCAAACTAGATAACTTAAATTAGACAGTTAGATAGCTGCAAACTGGAGAACTTAAATTAGACAGTTAGGTAGCCTACGAACTGGAGAACTGAAATTTGATAGTTAGGTAGCCTGCGAACTGGAGAACTGAAATTTGACAGTTAGGTAGCCTGCGAACTGGAGAACTGAAATTTGACAGTTAGGTAGCCTGCGAACTGGAGAACTGAAATTTGACAGTTAGGTAGCCTGCGAACTGGAGAAATGGAATTTGACAGTTAGGTAGCCTGCGAACTGGAGAAATGGAATTTGACAGTTAGGTAGCCTGCGAACTGGAGAACTGGAATTTGACAGTTAGGTAGCCTACAAACAGGAGAATTTAAATTAGACAGTTGGGTAGCATGCAAACTGGAGAACTGAAATTTGACAGTTAGATAGCCTGCGAACTGGAGAACTGAAATTTGATAGTTAGGTAGCCTGCGAACTGGAGAACTGAAATTTGACAGTTAGGTAGCCTGCAAACTGGAGAACTTAAATTAGACAGTTAGGTAGCCTACGAACTGGAGAACTGAAATTTGATAGTTAGGTAGCCTGCGAACTGGAGAACTGAAATTTGACAGTTAGGTAGCCTGCGAACTGGAGAACTGAAATTTGACAGTTAGGTAGCCTGCGAACTGGAGAACTGAAATTTGACAGTTAGGTAGCCTGCGAACTGGAGAAATGGAATTTGACAGTTAGGTAGCCTGCGAACTGGAGAAATGGAATTTGACAGTTAGGTAGCCTGCGAACTGGAGAACTGGAATTTGACAGTTAGGTAGCCTACAAACAGGAGAATTTAAATTAGACAGTTGGGTAGCATGCAAACTGGAGAACTGAAATTTGACAGTTAGATAGCCTGCGAACTAGAGAACTGGAATTTGACAGTTAGGTAGCCTGCAAACTAGATAACTTAAATTAGACAGTTAGATAGCTGCAAACTGGAGAACAACTAGGCTACTTTTGTTTTGATTATAAACAAAATACACGCAGATGAAGTCGCAGGCAACAGCCAGTACTAAATCATACGAGGTATAATAAGCTGTCGATAGGTAATTAGATATCCCCGATGTGACATGACAGCATTCGCTAGCAGTTTCACATAATTTCGCAAATCATGCTCTTTTAAACAGACAGTCATCGAACGAGCTAACATCAGTTACTCTTTACTTTTTAAACATCACAGTATAGTTTTCTCTGCTATTGTATTAGTATTAACTGTTACCTAACTGTAGGTAGTAACTGACGCGTCATTTAGTGAAAGTACTGGGTTCAAATATTTAACTTTATTACATACTATGGCAGGTTATGTAAAGACTAACGAGTTAAATTAAAAGTAAAGCGGTTTTTTAACATGGCGGTTAAAAGGTAATACGGCATAAGCAGAGTTCTGAAGCGTGATTTGATGTTTTATGGCTGAGTTACGCGGTCCTCAACACCTTGTTATCATCATAACAGAAATAGGCCTGTGTCCAAAGTGTTTCTCCGTCTTGTAGATTACCTATTAAAAAATATTGAACACGTATTTTTTTCTTTTTTGAAGTAATCAAAAGATTACGGCGATACATTGAGTTAAAATATGGCTTGACGTCACGCCTTGCTAGATTTTATACCGAGTTGTGACGTAGCGAGCCCCCACTCCCCAACTTTAATGCGTGTTTTCTAAGTTATTTTTGATTAATATGATAAAGCAAAAAATACGTGTCTAATATTTTTTTATTGTCTGAAAGACGGACGAAATAGTATTTCTTCTTTTTTACCTAGGCAACTACCGTATTGTGTCATCATTAACTGTATTCTGTTGGCATATAAGGTTAGGTATTATAATGTATGCATGCTTAAACGAATAGAAGATCAATAATTATGGCCGTTGACAATTTTTTTTTCAAAATTTTACAAATCTATCTGCATTTTTGGGAAACATTGTTAGACCGACTTCCAAATGGATGATGATGAATCAATTTTTAATGAAGTTATAACGGTGTCTACCTTTTTTGAAAACTAACTACACCAAGTTGGTAATTTTGACTAATATATTTTTTACAGTAATATTGGGATACAGAACTATTGTAAGACGTCTTTGTAGTCAATTTCCTACAAAGTCGGAGTAACTTATCCTTATAGCATCTTTCCCCTTCTTTCTTCCAGAAGCCAGTGATAGTAGCGGCGGTGACTCCTGTGCGCGGTTCGAATGATGAGCGGCGCCGGCGGCGGCCCCTGCACCCCGCGCCTCCCCCGGCAGCCCCGCCCGAGACATGGCCGCCCTCTCCTGCTACCAACCCTGCAGGTCGCACCTCGCACAGCCTGCTAGGTAAGACTCGGAAGACTAGAAATATTATACTCTTTGCAATCTGGTCCTTCGGGCGGGAGTTCCGCTCGAAGGACCAGATTGCACCACGCAACCGCCGAGATAAAACTGAAGAAGAAACATATTTGTTACGGTCGCGAATCATATTTTAATTAATATACAACCTGTCCCTCAACGGCAAATTGAAAAAACGTAAGAAAATATGAATTTCAAGACTCAGAGGGATCAAAAATATTATGGTATTTTTAACTCCCGAAGGACTGGACTAGTTTGCATTTTGCAACCCCCTGGATAAAACTTGGAAGGACGAAATCCGTATGGTCTTCTGTTTGAGGGTAAAACCGATCAACAATCGCACAGACTTTTTTTTAAGTTAGTCTTATTATTGCTCGTGAAGTTAACGTTCTTTCAAAGTGTAACGGCTAGGGCTGCACAGGGTAGGCTGCGCAGGCCGTTAACGGATAGGTAGATAAGAAAACAGCTAGATAGATTTATAGATATAATTATTAGATTTAGTAGTGATAGGTAGTAGTAACACGGCTAGGTCGTGGGTCAGATCCTGACACTGAGTCTGAGCACTCGCACACTTAGGATAGAAGGGAAGGGTACCGTCCTTGGTAGCACATGGTAGTTGTACGGGGCCTGCTCAGCACAGGCTCCGCAGTAGGCCGGACGGTCCTAGCACGTGGTAGTACACGTCAGTAGCCGTGGAGAACGCCTGTCAGCACAGGCGCGCGGCGGTAGGCCGCAGGTAGGCAGGCATTGGCCACAGGCGGAGATCGCCTTTCAGCACAGGCGTGCGGCGGTAGGCCGCAGGTAGGCAGGCATGCGGCGGTGTACAGCCTGAGCCCGTACAGAGAGCCCTGAAAGGCGCGGTAGGTAGCGCATGTCAGATGCGTGCGAGCAGTAGCAGACCGCATGCGATGTGTCAGCTTCTTCCCCCTTTTAGTGACCAAGGTACGGTACGGGGAAAGCAGAATAGGTAGTAGCTAACACATCGCAGCAGCTTACAGGCAGAGAGAAAGAGCAGAGCTAGCGTGGCACAATGACAGATGCAAAGTGAGGTTAAGTATGGTGAACACGCGAGCATAGAATACAAGATCAACAGATAGCAGATGGCTTGATTAATGGCTTATATTATTATAATACTAATGTGGAACTCACCCTAGGTCGGGGCACACAGTCCTGTGGGACACTTCCTTCAGGAAGGCAAGCGGCAGTCGAAATGACAGAGTGTTCTTAGAATATTAGTGTTGTGCCACGTTTGTAGTGATGTGGTTAGTAACTCACTAAGTGGGAATCACTCGACTAAATGTAGTGAGACCGCTCACAACGCTACAAAAGGAACGAAAATAATTTTTAACCGCCTCTGTGGTGTAGTGGTTAGACCACCTATCTCAGACCCAGAGGTCTCGGGTTCGATTCCCAGTGGGGGCTAAATTTTGTGGTTGGTGGTAGGGCTTGTTCTAAGTCCACCTGGCTAGCTACCACCATCATAACTAAGTCAGTCGCCATAACAACAATGTTAATAGCATTGTTGTGTTTCGACAGTTAGAGGTAAAATAGCCAGTTCCTCTGTGGTTGAGGATTCCGGAATAAGCTCGCTTCCACCTTCAGCCTGAGCATCACTTACCATCGGGTGAGATGCAGGCCAAAAGCTCCGCGTAGTGTATAAAACAAAAGAGTGGCATTCTGAGAGTGCCGACACAAGTGAAAACTTGAACAAGATCGCCTTGGTCGAAGAAAAATACTTATACAGAACATTGGTCCATAACCTTATCTAAATACACAAACAATCGCGTTTACAAAAAAAAATTCTTCCAAAACCTTTAAAGTAGAAATACTTGCATAGAACATTGATCCGTAACTTAATATGAATAAAGAGCACAATCGCGTTTACAAAAATGAGGTGTCGGTAACGGTGTCGCGAGTTCAATTGTTTTCCCATCTCAAAAATGCCCAACGCGCCTAAAGAAGTTTTAACTTTAAAAAAGGTATTTCTTTGACAACGAACTTGACTCACGCCCATTAAATCATGACCATTTACTTCTACGTACTGTCTCTATAAAATTACATTAAAGCATTAAAAAAAGTAATTCAAGTATCAAGGCTAAGTTGCAGATATGCGACACTGCACAACCAGTGGATGCCAGTCGATTGCTGTACTAGTGACTGGATGACACAACACTAACACGCCTTTCTGCGTAGAATACAAAAACTATTTGGTTTACTTAGATTAGGCATTTGAATACCAAGTTCCAGTGACATTGTGGAAAAAATCTAGATCAACGCAATTATTTCGGCATCCAACTAGCTGGCCCATTGTTATCGTGTTTCGTCAACTGAGCAATTTTATCGTCTGTGACAATTTCTGGGCCCAAGTAAATTTCTTCGATAGAGAAGTTGAAGAGATGCATAGCTTAGAAGTAGTATGTATGCGCTTCAGTAATCTTCGTGTGCCCCTTTAATATTAACCCTCCACAGGAGCAATGCCTCTATGTTTTGTTCTACCGCGCTTTGTAGTAGTGCCACAGATGAATACAGATGGTTCACTCCGCAAAATCATTTAAATAAAAAGCGACTCTACGCTACAACACAATAAAGTGCAATTCAGGTTGCACAACGCTAATTACCTACAGTTATACAAGATGGGCCCGCGTGCTTATATCTCTCTCTATCAGGTTACCTATTCCGGTCGCAGATATCGTCATTTCCGAAGTTAGACGATGCTTTCCGAAGCGCATACTTTTCCGTGGGGATAGATCTGTAGGTACCTTTTCATTTTACTCTGATAGAAGTAAGTATCAAATCTTATTCTCATTTCTAGGTGTCTGGACGACGACGAAGACCATCACCAATCAGTGAACTTCTCGCTTCGGCGACAACAGTTCATCGAGAGATGCCACGAGGCACGGGGCCTGCGCCCCCGTGACACTATCCCCGAGGTGTCGGTCAAAAGGACCAGGGAAGAGCTGGCGAAGCATGCGTCGCAAGCCACACCGCTAAACCGCCGGCTCAACGTGGAAGCCGGCTGGTCGAAGGTCGAGGAAGTGCGGAAGAAGTTTGAGGGAGCTGCCAATTGTCCGGCGTTTTCGAGGTCCTTTGAGTCGCCGCCCAGGTAAGAAAATAAAACGCCCTGAGCTGTATTTTATTTCAAACGAAGTGACTTTAGGTTTATCTACTACCATGTCTACATTATGTAGGTACATTTTTTATGTTTTAAAATGTAATTGGGGTTGTACCGTTTTAACCATACTTTTATAATAAATAATGTTTTCCCCTATTTGTAATATGGGGAGGTCCATATCGAAATACTCCTTGAACGGCAGAATATTATGAACTATGAAAACTATGTAAAATCTGTGTAACAATATTCTCACAAATAAATGGACTATGTAAAAGAAGACTTGTCTTGGCTTAACAATGAAAATAAATTCTTTAGTCAAAGTGTGAAGACCATTCAGTTCTAAACGCCAATTCCTTTTTGCCCAGAAGCACTCATCTAGGAATCTAGGCAGACTAATCAAATGATCACAGTTTCTCATCGCTCCCCAGGCGTCGTCTCGCAGACTCATTGTTCGCGAGCTTCAAACTCCCGCGCAAGTCGAGGGACGGCATGGCGGCGCCGCGGTCTCTCGCGCAGCCGCAGCAGCAGAAACGGAAGTCTGCTGTGGAACTGCTGGCAGAGACTAAGGCTTTCTATGTGAAGTCGGAAACTGTGCTGGATCGGAAGCAGGAGTTGCCGTTGAGGGTGAGTTGATCAATGAAGTCAGATTTAGAGGCTTTTGAGGAGATAAGGAGAAGTTGTCAGTGGCCTGCATCGTTGGTCTGGTCTCTCGAGTGTTGTATCCTCGCTTTGATACACAAGTCGGGCAGTGTTGTTAGGGTTTCCGAATAGAAATTTCAGTAGTAGCACACATTAGTACAGACAGTTCACTCCGCAAAAATCATTAAAATAAAAAGCGACTCTTGCAACGACACAATAAAGTGCAATTCAGGTCGCACAGCGCTAATTACCTACAGTTATATTCACCTAGAAGTTGCCTCTCTTTCTATAGCGTAGCTCTTATACGAGTATCTTCTGACTACGTTGCACTCACTGAATTGGCCCGACAAGTCGGGCCCGCCGCGTACTTGTAGCTTCATACCTTTAGGTATGAAGCTACAAAAACGCACTCCGCATTTTAATGCGGAGTGCGTTTTTTATATTATTCTGTAGTAGTAGCCAGGAGTCGACTCGCTTACTCTACAAGAGACTGAATTATAAAATGGCAAAATGTTAATGATTTGCACATACATTGAAACACGGGCTTTGAAACATGGCATCACAAGAGTCAAGAGTGGAGATGATTACTGAAGACAAGAGTTGTTGAATTTTTTTTAATTTATAACTGTCAATGTCTACGAGAACTTCAACAGTTTGATATTGCTTTACAGATGAGCAGTGGGCTGGGGCAGGCGATAGCTGCCGGTGGCTGCCACCTCGTCAGCTCTGGGACTTTGAACAATGATGCCTGCTGCAACCCCTGTAAGTATATACAGGTTGACAGGGACATCGACGCGAAAACTGTTACTATGGATTCAGTACATGGTTCTGAATCCCCTGCGTTGAAATTTTTCGTCGGTTATATAATTTATTTTATTTGACCCAGGCATCATCCCTATTGTGGATGTACTTTAAGTACACCTCTGCCAAACCCTTCGGGGAAACAAGGTGTTATGTTATTACAAAATCTATCTTCCTTCGATACGCATTGCATAAAACTGCCTTGTTTTGACATCTCGTCTAAGATTAATTGCGAAGTCTCGGCATCGATAATTCATGGCTCTACATACACTATCAATCAGTGTCAACCACATTCGAATCGGAACAGATTTGTGCATGATATTGTACCTACTTTCGTTATTTAATTGTGTTTTCAGATTTTATGGGTTTAAAAACATCTGTTTTGATAGACATCATTTTATTATCCACAACTAACTACCATAACTTAGTGGGTAGTGTTATTAGTATCTGTGGGCGATTACCTCTTAGGCAGAGTACCTACAGACGAGCAACACTTTGCTGTCAACAGAGGCAACTGCAGTTGCCGCCATTGGTCGGCGTTTGCCGTTGACACGTGGACAACAAACGCTGACCAATAATGACAGCTACAGTATGAGCGAAGCGCGCGCGCTGTCTTGTCAGTCGACTAAGCGGCGCACTAAAACAATGCTGTTGAAATGGTGGGAAGCAGTTGGCGTATCGAATACTGCAGCAGTTGCTTTTATCGACAGTAGCAATTGCCTCTGTCGACAGCTAAAGTTGGGTCTGTCGACAGCAAAGTGCTGCTCGTCTGTTTGACGCCTTAGTGCTCATATACACGAGTGGCATGTTGCCAACAGCATAATCAACTGCAGCTGTCGACACTGGCCAGCCGTAGACGCGTCAACGGTAGCCGCCAACGCGTCCGACTGCATTCGTCAACGCGTCAGCGACTGCTGTCGACAACGAGCCGGTGTATATGAGTACGTGCTCAAATACACGAGCGACACGTTGTGTATATGAGCATGAGCTCTTAAACCCGTAACCATGAGCGTACTCAGCTTTTGACACAAATCAAAAAAATGCCAAAGATCATCTCCTTATCTTTCTAGTGTTCCCTATGCCTTCTCCGGCCAATCTCCCGTAAACACTTCATCAAGCTAAGGCATGGTTACGTAACCTAAATGTATGAGAGGCCGGATGTCTAGGGGGGGAGGGGGGGGGGGGGGGGGTAGCTGCCCTTCCCGTCTCCCTCCCCCTCGCTACCAGTACTCCAAGAGTTAATAGCACTCTAACAGCAGTAGCAGTAAAAGATACTTTGTTTCGAGCGTTTTGCCAATCTTTTTATACGTGCAGTCTATGGGTCAAATAAACGCAAAAGGCAATCAACGCCCTGCGCGTTCAGTACAACAATGCCTTTAGGATGCTGATGCGACTGCCGAGGTACTGCAGCGCGTCGGGCATGTTTGCCGACACTCGTATTGATGGTTTCCATGCCATCCTCAGAAAGAGAGCTGCATCGTTGCTAAGCCGTGCCCGCGGCAGTGGCAACAGCATTCTTAGCGTTGTGGCTGGCAGAATTGACTGTCCAATATTGTGGCATTGTGTACAGTTACATGTTTAAAAAAACAGCAATTCACTAAATTATTATGATTTTTATGTATTTATTTTGTTGTTTTATGATTTAATTAATTTAAAGATTTCAATGAATTTTAATTTTTATTTGTAATTTTAAATATTTTAGTAATTTAGACTCTGTTTTTTTTTATCTTAGTAATAATAGTATGATTGTGGTGTGTATTTGAATACTAACATAACTCTTAAGTATATCTACTAACAAAAATATGGATCATTGTGTCTGAATTAAATAAATAAATTAAATTAACAGCCAACCTATAATTTCCAGACGCCACAACCCGCAGCATGGGCCCCGCCCGCCGCGCCGTGAGCGCAGGCGAGGGGCTGCAGAACACACTGAGGCGGCTGCTCGAGCATGCCGACAGCAGGGAGAATGTCTACTCGCCGCCTTTTGCTGTTTGTAAGTATATCAGGTACCATCGCGGAAACCCATAACCAACCACTTTGAAAATAAAGTCCCGTGCACATGATGACCACATCTGTTACCGGCCCGGTTCTATAGCGGCCGAGCGCCACAAGCAAGAATAGTCCTTACGGTGGTTAGTTATGGGTTTCTGCGATGCTACCAATTATAAACTGATAGATCTGTCGCTGAGATTTTAGTTGCACCACTTCTTACCAGCTCAAAAACATAGACACTTCCTGATCCATCAGGTTAAGCTACGCTTACCAGGGTTGGTCCGTGGATGGGTGACCATCTTCATATCTTCACATACCGAAGCTCCTCCGTGCCTTGGAAAGCACGTTAAGCCATTTGGTCCCGGCTGTCATTCGTGGATCATTGACAGTCGTTACGGGTCGTCAGAACCCCGAAATTCTGACAACCAGTCATACCAAGGGGTATCGTATTACCCAGTTACTGGGTTGTCGAGGCAGTCGCTCCATGTAAAATACTGGTATTCAGCTGCATCCGGTTAGACTGGAAGCCGACCCCGGCATAGTTGGGAAATGGCTAGGCAGATAGACATTTATAAAAAAAATGTGATAGCATCTGAGCTTTACTTTTACGATCAAATATACATTTTAAACTGTTCTAATAACAAAGAACTTCTATTAAACTTAACCATTTTCGCCAACAGGTACACTTTCAGCGCACAAAGTATACGCTGACACAAGACGGCTAAAGGACTCCTACCCTGAACGGGAAACCATTCCTCGCTCACAGCACAACTCAGGAACCTTCTCCGGGACCTTCTCGGGAACCTCCTCATCAGGAACCTCAGGCTCTAAAGCCCAGAAGTCAGACCCTGACCATAGAGAGAAGATGAACAGGCCCTTGAGCTTTGGAGATGCGAGGGTGTTCTTCCCGGAGTCTTTCGTGATACCTCGGCAGAGGCCCAGTGAGGTGGTGATTAAAAGTGGATATTCTATGCGTGAGTATTCTGGTCCTTTAGGTTTTTAGTAGAATGACTCACTGTGACAGTTTTTGGTCCTTCGGTTCTTAGGTTTTGAACTTTCAATAGATGCAATAGAAACTATAGTTGCTTCTTCTTCTCGTGTCAAAGAGTATATTCTGTCCGATCAGTACGTCTGGACAGCTCTCTTGTTCAGAACTATTACTAATAGTAGTTCTGCGAACAGTAGACCTCGCGAGCACAATTTTTTTACTACAATTAATATACCTATGTTTTCCAGAAGCCTAGATGTTTTTGTATTTAAAAACATGGTTAATATCCTTCTGTAGTGTTCTGATGAGAAACTGGTTCTAGGTGCTCTATCAATCCTTACCTAGTAGTTAAAGGACTGATTCCACTGGAAGAAATCTAACATTTTATTGTATTTTGAGGAACTATTCTGCTCATCACGCCGAAGATCCTCATCACATCTCCACCAACTTAAGTTACTACCTTTCAATAAAAGAGAACCATCGAAATCGGATCTCATAAAGCGGATATATCCAGTAGCCCTTTTTGCCCCTTTTTTGCAGGAAGTACTCCAATCCAAAATCCATGACGTTAAAAAATCAAAAAAGTTGTAAAACCTGAATACTAAGTTTCGTCCAGATCGGTTGTAAAATACGACCTGTAGAGGAGTACGCACAAACTGACACACGAAAGTCAATTTTGCCAGATTTGATCAAGAGACGCTTCGCTCGCTCGGTCAACTGATATTGCTGATTGCGACAAGATCGCCCATTGTATCCCTTTGTAGGGTTCCGTAGTAAACAAGGAACCCTTATAGTTTCGTCATGTTCGTCTGTCTGTCTGTCCGCGGTCTAGCTCCGAGACCTTTAGTACTAGAAAGCTGTAATTTGGCATAGGTATACATATTAATTACGCCGACAAAGTGGTAAAACAAAATTATGAATCAACACCCCTCTCATACACGTAAAGTTGTGATGTTTTTTTTTTTTTTTACCCATTTTGTGGGGTGTCATTGGAAAGGTCATTTAAAAACATTGCGATCCGTTTGCGAAATATTAAGCTTTAAAGTGCTAATTTTTGTTAGAGTCAAGTGCGTCCCCCGCCCTGCCAGCTAAATGGTTGGTTTTGGGTGTGTGAAAAAAATCACAGCAGTAGTTTATATAACGAAATTATAAGGAAAACTATCACAGCTAAAGAGGATCTACAAGTTAACGAGTAATGATTGACCAACTTAACTTTGCGGTTGCAAAAACATGTATTCCCATACATTGCGTATGGGAAAACATGTTTCATCACATCTTTCACACAATCTACAAATTCATCGTTTCTTTGGTTTTCTTCAATTTTAATAGCCTTCCACATGTTATATCTGACAACTTTTCTCACGACATTTTCCTTATACCTCCGCCACTAGCAGAGGTATACTATTTAAAAGCTTAGTTAGCTTAGAAATAGGACCATTGTGCTCATAATTATGGCCAACTTTTACTATGAGACCAAGAAACAACCGTAAAATCAGCATAATGTTCCCACTGCTGGGACACAGGCCTCCTCTCTTCGAGATGAGTGGGTTGTAATCCACCACGCGGGCCCAGTGCGGGTTGGTAGATGTCACATGTCTTCGAATTTTTAGTTCTAGGACATGCCGGTTTCCTCACGATGTTTTCCTTCACCGTTTTGAGAGCAGTGGTGAAGAAATTATTTACACAAAGTACACAAGTTCCTCAATGAACAAAATGAGTGACCAGCTGATTTTCTTTCGTGATTTCAGTTTTGTATATCTTTAACAAATTATTTCTGATATTCCAGCGAGTTCCCACTCAAGTCCTGAGAACATGGAGCTCCCTGAGCCAGTAGTGAGTGGCTCGGGCTCCCCTGCGGACCCTGTGGCCGCCATCAGTCCGCCGGCACAGTACGCACACTCTGCGCCTCGGTACATCAGGTATGTCTTAACATAACCTAGAATATTATGAGCTTCCTTAAAACTTCGGTACTTAACTGAAAGTCTTAAAAAAAAAAATAACATCAAGAATTGGGTTTTTCTTAATATTTATTTGTAATTATTTGAAGTATTTCTTTAATAATTAGTGCGCAGTTGTATGTGCAGGTCCAACTCGCACTCCCAGCCGAGCATGCGAGAGGAAGACAGCGGCTGTCCCAACATCAACAGTCACAAGTCTCTGCCGGATCTGCACACGCAGACCAGGTGCTATCCTGAACAGTGAGTATCAGTAACATTTCATACTACCTGCTTAAATTATGTGCCATGCAAACCTAACCTACACTGGGCCTACACTGTCCTCCCATACCTATTAACACTGTAATTTGAAAACATTGTAGAAACAATTTATTTTGAAAAGAGTAACCGTGGAGTTTCTTGCCGGCTCTTCTCCATAGGAAGGACCAATTGGAACCGTGCACCTAGCTTCTGACGTTTCATAAGTGCCCTTGTAGGTTTATGTGAAATAAAATATTTTGATTTTGATTTTGAACCTAATGAAAGTCATTTTGCCGGGAAATAATATTGTACTGAATTTCATTATAATCCGTTGGTCAATAATGCGACTTAAATTGGGAACCTTAATTAAAAGTAAGTAAGAAATTTTTTACAAAAAAAAAAAACAAAATCGAATTGCATCTTATTACCGCGCAGAAGGTGTGAAAAGTAGAGTATTCTCCTTAGGTATAAAGGTGTCTTCGTCATGGGCCAGCTTGAATCGATTCAATATAGCGCCCGTGACAAAAGACACTGCTTTGTCCCCTCGTTGAATAATCTACTATTTTTTTTATGGTAATCATTTTCATGTAATTTGATTGCCGTCTAATGCGTTCATAAAATCTAGTGTTTATTTCTTTTTTGGTCTTTTGTCCTAACTTCAAATTGTTATGTGCCTGTGCCTACATTATTCTAGCCTTCCTAGATATTTCTTGAACACGTCCTAATGCATCTTTTCCTCAACCCAGCGTCAACGTGGGCCACACAGACACACTGGGCCGCTCCCCGCGCCGCCGGCGCCACTCCACGCACCAGCGCACCGCGTCGTGCTCCTCCAAGGGCACCAGGTCCAACCACTCCTCGCTCATGTCCTCGTGCGATGCCTTCTCGGAGCATCCCTCGCCGGGAGAGGACAACTATCAGTCTTATAACAGGTAGACATGGTCCTTCTTCAACATTCAGCCGTAAGACGTCCACTACTGGACATAAACATCGCCATAACGGACGGTCCTTTGCGGAAATGCAACCATGGGTGGTTTTTTCATACAGTGTGATTCTTCATAATGTGCACATATCGAAATGAGGGAATCTATGTTTAATTTTAATAACAGAAAAAATATTTTAAAAATCTAAATATTTTTTAAGGAATTAAAAAAAAATTGTAACAAAAATGTGTAACTTTTAAACTAAATCATCTATCTCGATGAAACAAACTCCATAATGATTGGAAGTAATTAGGCGTCCACATAGAATGAAAATTTGGAAAAAAAACTACCCTCAATTGAAAATAAACATGTTTTTTTAGCAGAAATCTATTTTTTTCATTAGTTTGTACAATAATTGTAAAATTTATAAATAAGATGCCAAAAAGAACAAAAAAAAAATGTAAAAAAAAAACATTTTTGTTTTTTTTCGTCGATAAAATTAAGCATAGATTCCCTCATTTCGATATGTGCACATTATGAAGAATCACACTGTATAATTATGTGTTTAAGGGACATGTTTGGATAGACAGCAAGATCTTCATGTGTTTCAAGACCGTAAATAAAACACATTTTTTGTTGTTGCACGAGACATTTAACAATGTCTCTCTAAGCTTATGAAAGCACTGGGATAGCCAAGGTTTTTAAAACAGGTGGAAATATCAAATTTTCATCTTAATAAATTTAGTTATATCTGTAATATTGAATACAAAACACACCTAACATCACGCCTTGTTTCCCCGAAGGGTTGGGCAGAGGTATGCCTATAGTACACCTACATTTTACCAAGTATGTTTAAGTCCCAGACTCCCATGTAAAAGGGGGCGAGTCTATTGCCATCAACTGGGACAGATCCCGACTCCGGGCTGCTACTGAGAAATTCCAAATGGAAAAATCCAATAACACTTTGCCCGACCTGTAAATCGAACCCAGGACCTCATGCTCATCAGTAACGCTCGCGACCAACGAGGCAGTAAATATCAATATTTACTTATGATAATATCTATTTCAGTCGTTGCGGGTCGTCGTTCGCTCGTGACTCAGGCGGCTCGAGCGGTCACTACACGCAACGCAGCGCTCCCGCACAAAACACGCCGCATCAACACAGACGCACCGACTCCGGCTCCTCCACGCAACACGACCATGAACACGCCAGGTGAGCACTACATATACAGACATGTTCTAAAAAACAGTGGCACTCCGGGAGTGCCGACAGAAGTGAAAACTTGAACAAGATCGCCTTGGCTGAAGAAAAATACTTGTGTAGAACATTGATCCGTAACCTTATCTAAATAAAGAGCACAATCGCGTTTACAAAAATGAGGTGTCGGTAACGGTTTCGCGAGTTCAATTTCCCGTCTCAAAAATTCCCAACGCACCTAATGAAGTATTCACTTCAATAAAAGTTTATAATGGAGCAGTCGTTAATTCGGCTCGAAGGATCTTTCCCACCCAAGTGATTAATTATTGTAATTTTACTCGACTTTTTAACCGACTTCCAAAAAGGAGGAGGTTATATGTTCGACGCGTATGTTTTTTTTTTTTTTTTTTTTTTTTTTTTTTTTTTTTTTTTTTTTTTTTTATGTATGTCCACCGATTTCTCCGTCATTTGTGGACCGATTTTGAAAATTCTTTTTTTGTTTGAAAGGGTATGCTTCCGAATTGGTCCCATATAAATTTTATTAACTTTGCTTGGGTAGTTTTTGAGTTAGCTACAAAATACGTATTTTTTTCCCACTTAGTATGTAGATGATATGATAAGTTCCTGTCACTGGTAGCAGGTAGTGGTATTCGAATGTGTGTGGGGTAGGTGCCACAACTAAAAAGTGAAAAATAAAAACTTTTTACAAAAAAAAACAACCGACTTCCAAAAAAAAAAAACACTACAAAGTGAAAAATAACTTTAATTTCGGAAGTCGGTGGCAAAAAACGAAAACACAAAACCCAAGACACCGACTTCCGAAATTAAAGTTATTTTTCACTTTGTAGTGTTTTTTTTTTTTGGAAGTCGGTTGTTTTTTTATTCATGCAAAAGCTAATCTCTCAATAAAATTATAAACATCGTTTAAATAATACAAAAAACTAAATTGTGGAAAGTAATGCTCGGCGCTATGGTGACCTAACCACATTTCTCGTATTAATGGGGAATGTAAATTTGGTGTAAGTAAAAGTCCAAAATCATAATACAGGATGGCAGGGATATCATGGATTCAGTTCATGATTCTGAACCCCCCTGCGTCGAAATTTTAATTGTATTTTTTTTATAATGAATCCATGGTAACAGTTTTCGCGTCGATGTCCCCTGTATAAGGTCATAAACTATATTGAATCACTAGATCACTTGGTTACAAGAAGATCTGAACGCGAACTGGCCCACATTTTGGGGAACATAGGTACTATCGAAGAAACGCAAATCTGTACACTGTAAGAACTATTCCTGCTTGCAGCGCTCGGCCGCTATAGTATCGCTTACCTACGAAAAAAAAGGGTCGTGTGCACAGGATTTTGATTTCAAATTGCTTAGATATGCGTTACCCAGATGATACTTGCGTTCGATGCAATTATGCATTTTCGCTGAGTGTTCGATTAAAACTCAAACATATTCCTGAGAGCAAAAACAAATTCGAGATGAAGTCTAACTTCCATGTTATCTCCACAGCCGCTACAACTCCTACGTGTCAGAATACGGCGCATCCCTGGAGTGCTACGTGTCAGCCCCCCCACAGTTCCAGGACGGCGCCCCCGAGCCCCCCGCCCCGCCGGCCCCCGCGGGCCCCCCACAACACCACGCACATCATCATCATTATGCACATGCGCCTAGGGTGGGGATACACTTCCAGGTAACTATGGTTTAGCCCGTCAAAAACCAGAGTTCAAACAATTATTTTGTCATCATAATCATGAAAAATAGATGGCCACCTATTTTGTACTATTCTAGGCCTAGAATGAAAATATATTAATCCTTATTCCTAGACCATTATGAATTCCAAAAATACATCTTGAGACAAAATACACACAACACACAGAAAAACAATATTTACATACATTCACCGGATGTAATGAATCACTCCTGTCTAACCAACACCTGCATGAAGTGATTCATTATCGGCGAGTCAAATTTGTACACTAACATCTTCAGAATGCTTTTAGAACTTGACCGCGTTCTCTCTAGCAGCGACGCCGTTTTTCTCCTTACCATTGCGTGGAAGTCCTGAACACGCGCATTCGCGAACATGCCAAAGGCACTGCAAAAGCGCGGCAGTCCCAAAAGCATTCTGAAGCTTTTATTATATTGGACCCTCAAGGCGTCCATTGTTTTCCGCGTGTATCTGGCCCACAGGCTATTCGTGTAGAAGGTCTGGCAGTAACCCTTAACAACGTTATCTTAACAGGCTCTTCTTACAATTATAAACAAGACCGTGGCTAGCAGCGTACCTTTCACACAATTCTAAAAGCTCTCTTATAGAGCCGCCCGTTGGACCCAGCAGCACCATATCATCCGCGTAACTGAGGATATTAAAACAACCGTTGTCAATCCAACATCCAAACCGTTTACTGCTGAATCCAGCGATCAGCTCATTGACGTAAAGGTTGAAAAGCTTACAAAGTACGTACTAAATCCACGGGAACAGATCCAAAGCCCTAGGTTGAAAATGACTAACAAAGATCACAACAGAGTGAAAAATTACGTCGTGATTTCGTGAAGAAATTTTTCTTTACACTTCAAAGCGTGGAAGATTTGATATTTTATAGAAACCTAAAACAGCTTTTAAAAACCTTGCTATATTATGTGCTTAACTATTACTTCTCTTCACCAGGCTAGCGCCCCCCCGCCGCAGTTCCAGGACGAGCCCCCCATGTACGACTACGGCGACTACGAGTGCACGTACAAGACTCCGCTCAAGTGCCTCAACGTGGGCCGCAAGGAGTATGCGAGGGAGTATACTAGGTAAGGACTGAAGGACCAACTAATACCTATGGTGTGCTATGGTACATTCAGAAAGACTTCTAAAAGTGCCAAGGCAAAATTGGGAACACTTATTCTTCGAGAGGACAGCCGTGTCTAACTAAGGTCAGGCGAGGAATAGGTCAGATTTTTTGTAACGTATACCAGTGTCTTGCGAAAAACTGTTTAGAGGAGCTCTGAGAATATAAAATAAAAACCACTTCTTGGTCCTTTTGATTATTTTGGTCCTTTCATCATCATACTCTGGCCTAGGGATGCAAGAAGTGCCAAAAAATATCGATATAATATCGTATCGTTATTTAAAAAAATATCAAGTTCGATTTCGAAATTCAATATTTTTTGGTACTTTACCTACCTTAACATCACCTTGAAAATGGAAAATGAAAATAAAAAGTTGTGCCAAAAAATATCGATATAATATCGTATCGTTATTTAAAAAAATATCAAGTTCGATTTCGAAATTCAATATTTTTTGGTACTTTACCTACCTTAACATCACCTTGAAAATGGAAAATGAAAATAAAAAGTCTACTTTTTTTACGGCTCTGATTCCCAGCGGTTTTAGTCAGTGGCGACGACAATGTTGCTATTGGAAATATATCGAATTTGATACATTTTCGATACTTGATATTTTGTATCGATATATCTAAATAATAAATATCGCCTAAAAATGGCGATATATCAAAAAAAAAACAGTGGCAGTCCGGAAGTGCCGACAGAAGTGAAAACTTGAAAAAAAATCGGCACCGCGGTAATCAACGCGTTGATGTCTTTTTAATGGTCCTTTTGACCATTAAAAACATCAACGCTGGTGTCGTCACAGTGTCGCAAAATCAATGGCTTGGTCCCATCTCAAAAATACCCAACGCGCCTAAAGAAGTTTTCAATTCAAAATCTGCAAGCCTACTCTGGCCCTTATACCAATTTATTTGGAGTATACATACCTTTTTCTTCTATACTTTCACTATTACTTTGATCGCCTGAAATGAGGTTTTACGTTTTTCCTCTTTTTGACAACGCTTTAAAAACTGGCTATTGGGACACTACCTTGCATATAATGAGAAGACCGAAAGCTGTATTTCGTCAAAGTGTTAACATGGACTAAAAGTTAATTATTGCGTATAATAATATTATCTGTGTACAATAAAACATTGATCGGACAGGGGACATAGTTTAAGGTAACCATTCCACTATAGTCACCCAAACCCATAGGCCAATATGTTTTGTTTCCATGTTCTGCAATAGTCCTACACCAACCGGGGGTTGTCCTTGGCTGCCGTCCTTTAACTAGAAAGTTAACCCTCAAATGGCCAATTTTTACTTTTTAACCGACTTCCAAAAAGGAGGAGGTTATATGTTCGACGCGTATGTTTGTTTTTTTTTTTTTTTTTTATGTATGTCCACCGATTTCTCCGTCATTTAAGGACCGATTTTGATAATTAATTTTTTGTTTGAAAGGGTATGCTCCCAAATTGGTCCCATATTAATTTTATTAACTTTGCTTGGGTAGTTTTTGAGTTAGCTACAAAATACGTATTTTTTTTCCCACTTAGTATGTAGATGATATTATGATAAGTTCCTGACACTGGTAAGTAGGTAGTGGTATTCGAATGTGTGTGGGGTAGGTACCACAACTAAAAAGTGAAAAATAAAAACTTTTTCCAAAAAAAACACTACAAAGTGAAAAATAACTTTAATTTTGGAAGTCGGTGTCTTGGGTTTTGTGTTTTCGTTTTTTGCCACCGACTTCCGAAATTAAAGTTATTTTTCACTTTGTAGTGTTTTTTTTGGAAGTCGGTAGTTTTTTTTTTGTAAAAAGTTTTTTAATTGAAAGTGATAGAGTTCAAAATTCTCTATCTTTCTGTCCAAGAAACATTTTTACAAAATAAATAGTTCCAGAGATATGAAAAATTTGTAGGCCGTTAAGTAACACAAATGAATCCATCACTAGAAAGCATCTAACCCACACTTCTTCTTTAAGAGTTTCTGGACAGAAAGGATTCTTTAGGATAAACAGAAAAGAATATCAATTCATGTGTCCAACGATCATAATTTTTAAGAAACAACGATTCCCGCGCTTTTCGCCATTTTCTCGGAAATACCTTTTTGGACTTAACGGCCTTCAAGTTAAAGGACGGCATTTGGATGCACTAGCATAGCGCGAACAGGGATAATCGTCGGTTGATGCCTCTTTTAATTAAAAACGTCTAATGGGCCTCTGCGAGTTGGCTTCGCTCGTACGCCTTCCAAAGGTCCGGGACCCTAGGGTCCCGAGATATGTCAAAGACAATATAATAATTATTATTTATTTACTTCCAGGTACCACGAGCCGAGCACAGAAGTCGTGAACAAACAGCCGCAGTACCAGGAGCTACGTATGAGACCACGGGTTGATGACAAACAGGAGTACGTCAATGCCACGCAGGTCAGTACTGACAACTAGGCAACTACAGTCTTATTTATTTTCTTAATGTCCCTCGGCAAACTTCGTGGCAAATCGGACGCTCTCAATCGACTTGGAAGTATATAGAGTTGTTAATACTCATTTAACTTAATGTAATTTATTAAAAAAATGGGGGAAAGCTGCTAAAGTTGAAGGCACGAAAATAGTTTTACAGATCTATATATTTCACAAGGAAATCAAAACCAAAACAACAATAAAGTACTTACTTCTGAATTCAAATATACACGATAAATCTAATGCCTAATTGATTGATTAGTCCGTATGCGTACTGGCACTGTATACTATGAAATGAGGTAGTTAATTTGGTCACTACGAAGTATACGCAAGTATTTGCGTACTACTCTTGTATAGAATGGAAGACCATAGTAAAAAAGTGATTTCCAATCTATACGCGATTAGTTTCTGGCCTTGTATAGAATGGAAAGACCCAACCGCGTTTATCTAAGATAGTACGTTTAAACTATGCAGCTTCTATTGAAAGGCTTTCGGTTGAGTTCGAAAATAATATAAGGGTTCGCTAAGAACCCGAAAAAAAAATCACTTTATTTGAAAATTCCAGAGAACTTTTCCGGTTGCTTCGTATTTCACGAACAAAATAAAGCAAATAATAATCTATTACATTTTGTCCTACAAAACTCACAATTGCTTCATTCGCCTTTGTCTTTGAAGCAAGTCAACTATAGTTTGACCGAGACCGCTGTTCAGGGGGCAGTGCAGGCTGCTCATTCGTCAACGCTTACGCTATCCCGCCGCTCATTGGGCAATGCTACCCCTAATTCCTAAGGCGCGGAACGGCGGTCTCGGTCAAACTATAGCACATAGTCCTCATACTTTCTAAAATTAAATATGACTAAATACTAACAAAGAACACAAGGTGAACCGATGACCTTGTGAAGGCCGCAGGAATCCGCTACATACGAGAACCACAGAACCGGTCGAAGTGGCTGTGCTTAGGAGAGGCCTATGTCCAGCAGTGGACGTCTTTCGGCTGTATTGATGATGATGATGACTAAAGAAGAAACTTTCTCTTATAGATATGCCAGCCAACAGAAGAGGTGACGTCCCCGCTGGGCACGTTCAAGCGACAGCGATGTCTTCGGTACAAGCAGCGGCGACCCCGACCCATACTGCGCTCCAAATCTGACATCTCTGATAGGTAAGATACTCGAGGACGAGCTCGTGGCTAAGTATTAACAATCGCACGGGTCGATCCATCAGGTTAAGCTACACTTACCGGGGTTGGTCCGTGGATGGGCGAGCCCGAAAGTCTGACAGCCAGTCTTACCAAGAGGTATCGTATTACCCAGTTACTGGGTTGTGGAGGTCAAATAGGCAGTCGCTCCATGAATGCATCTAACCCAACATAGTTGAGAAAAGGCTAGGCAGATTGATTGCTAATACACAATTGGTTAGTACTTGTTGTAACAGCTCTCTATTAGATCTCATCATTGCGAGTTCGTCAAGGTGAGCCCTACCTGATTGTTTGCCACCCATCTCTCATAATACAATAAGATTAAAGACACGAAGCAGAATATTTGACAGTATCTGACATCTCACCTTGGTAATAAGCAACATTAAAGGGGCGGGGCTTCGTCAAGGTCGTTTCTGACGACCAACTCTAGCACCGCGCGCGTGCATTGTTCAATTCAAATAGCGCGCGCTTCCCCGGCTTCCTGTTACACACTTCCGTCCCTTTTCACGAAATCACTCCCACAGATTTTTAGGGTATCTATACAGGGTGGCAGGGACATCGACGCGAAAACTGTTACCATGGATTCAGTACATGATTCTGAACCCCCTACGTTGTAATTTTTCGACAGTTATTAAAAAAAATCTGCTGTTTCATAAAAAGTGCAATACCTACGCGGTCAAAATACATGGAAATGGAAGATTTTTTTTTAAATAACCGACGAACAATTTCAACGTAGGGGGGTTCAGAATCATGTATTGAATCCATGGTAACAGTTTTCGCGTCGATGTCACTGCCACCCTGAATATACGTTCTGTGCACAGATTTCAGGAAACCGAGAGAAAAAATGTTAGACATAAAAAATAGCCTACTAACATTCAAAACCACCTTCCAGATACCGTCGCTCCGACGGCCGCAGCCCGGCCTCCGCCCCGTGCGAGGGCGAGGACTCCCCCGACAGTCCGTCGGAGGAGGCCTCGCGGCTGCAGGAGTTCTTCGAGAGACTCGGGCTGGAGCCGCGACAGTATGACGCGCTGGTGCGGGACGCGCCGCCTGACAGTCCCGTGTTCTTCTCGTCCGCTTCCACTGTCGACAGCAACCAGTTGGCTGCCACTGCTGATTATACGGTGAGGAATTTTTATAGGTTTGAAAACCAGTATGCTGACTGTACGTGACAGGCCAGAACTAGCGGGATGAGCTGAACTACTCTAGGATTGGTCTAAAATCGCAGTAAATAAGAAAACATACATGAAAGAGGAGATGAGGAATGGGCACAAAATTGTACAGAAGGCGCACTCCGCATTTTAGGCATGAAGCTACAAGTACGCGGCGGGCTCGACTTGTCGGGCCAATTCACTGAGTGTAACGTAGTCAGAAGATATAAGAGTTACACGATAGAGAGGCAACTTCTAGGTGAATTAGCGCTGTGCGACCTAAATTGCACTTTATTGTGTCGTAACAAGAGTCGCTTTTTATTTAAATGAACAGTGGAAAACTGTAGACTCATTATAATAATGATTCTGGCTTGGTTCACGAGAGTCGACCAAAGGTCCTGCTTTATTTGATCAGCAATCCACCAGTATGCGTAAACTAGGGAAAACCCAAAAACACTAACACTGCGTTCTATTTAAGACCAGACACTCCAAAGACAATTTCCACGCAAACCCCGCCCCCATGCACCCCACTACTCCACTATGTACTAAACGCTAACTCATCAGTAATAAAGTTGAATATCGCGTGCGCTCTTTGGTTGTGTTCGAGCACGGAACTAAATGTCATAAGTCTCAATTCTTGTTTCGTTTGTAACCAAACCAAATTGATCTAGAGCAAAAATATCTTCTTATATTTGGATAATAAACTATATTTTCTTACTGTCAATAATTATTTTAGACATAAAAGCAGAGTAATCTTGTTTTTATTTCAAAATTACTTAAAAAAATATTTGCGAATAAAAAATTAATCGAGCGAAGATGTTTCAATTACGTAACTGTCTTATATGTATAAGGAAAGAAAAAGATGCAATAAATCATATACTAAAGTTCTATTTTGATTGTATGCGTGACTTTTTCAGAATATTAATGCAAATTAACATACAATTTAGGGAGCCTCCTTTTAAAAGCGATCGTCGCGCAAATACAGGATCGTTCGAACTTTTTGTTTCCGAACAAAAAGTGACATATGCACGCGACCGATCGTATATGCGCTCGACAATCGCTGTCTAAAGCTGCACTGTAGGATCTGTAGAAAAATTGAAAAAAAAAAGTGGTGACACTCCGGGAGTGCCGACAGAAGTGATAACTTGAACAAGATCGCCTTGGTGGAAGAAAAATACTTGTATAGAACATTGGTCCGTAACTTGTATCTAAATAAAGAGCACAATCGCGTATACAAAAAATAATACTTCCGAAACCTTTAAAGTAAAAATACTTGCATAGAACATTGATTCGTAACGTAATATAAATAAAGTTCACAATCGCGTTTACAAAACCTTTAAAGTAAAAATACTTGCATTGAACATTGATTCGTAACGTAATATAAATAAAGAGCACAATCGCGTTTACAAAAATGAGGTGTCGTCATGGTGTTGCAAAATCAATGGTTTAGTCCCATCTCAAAAATGCCCAATGCGCCTAAAGAAGTTTTCACTTCAAAAATCTTAATAATTTTTTTAGGTATATTTTCTAGCTTCCTTGTAATGTGGAGGTTCTAGAGGAGACTTCACGAACTGTTTATTCACTCACTTATATTTATGATAATATTCCAGGTGCAAGGCCCAGGCGTTCAGAAACAGATCTACCGCAACACAGAGCCCCCTAGCGTCGTAGAACGGAACGCGCGCATCATCAAGTGGCTCTGTCAATGCCGGAAGACGCAGATGCCGCCACCACAGTGAACATCACTAGTACATAGATAGCACTGCCCCAAGGAAAGATTTAGATAGGTACAACACTAGTACACTTAGATTGACCTGACGTAGGAATATTTTACAAGGATAGTCCCGCTATAGAAATGTTTGTAAACCCTGCTAAAGATGCTATAATATTTATTAATTAGATTTCAGGATGTAGAAAAAATCGATTTGAAACTCGAGAATCGATTTGTAACTCGAAAATCGATTTCTAAAGATACGCTCAATGACTGACTTGTAATAATCGATTTATGAATGACTATGAAATGTCAGAAACGAGATTCATACGTGTATTCGATATTCATACTCCTCATAATCGAAATGTGAAGTACCTTTATAGGATGCGACTAAAATTTTAATTAAGCTACTCGACTAAAAAGTCACTCGACTAAACTGAATAATCGATTATCGAAATGTTACTATAACAAAAATGAGAGAACCAAATGTTGCTCATACGTCAATGTAAATGACGCTTAATTCTAATTCCTAAAACTAAGACTAGATTTATAAATTAATAAAAGTTAGATTTCGATATTTAATTACTTCTTCATTTATAAACGTCTTCGCAATGATAATGATAATAAATAAATAAGTTTTAATATTGAGATGATCTGGTCCAGATAACACACGCTCTTGACTAAAATGTCGGGTCTATTCTGAAAAAATCTAAAATTAAAAAAATAATTTTACTGTGAAAACTCAAGTGACACTCTCACTGTGAAATCTTTGGTGAAATGAGCTGTCAATGCTAGGGGCATTAGGTGGAATTATAGACATAGAGAAATGGACTGAGCTACTAAAGAGACAACACTGGCCGCAAATTCGCTTTGACTCTCTCAATTTTAACCCCCCCCCTCTCCCCCGCCCCCTCTAGTTTTCACGTAATATAGTTTTAAATCATTTTTTGCCGATAGAAAGAAAAAAAAATCATGTGGCTCATATTTGTCTTTATTAATACAGCGCTTGGTCGCGTGACGCCAAGAGTGCGTATATACCAAGTGAATAATAACAAGTGAAAAAAATATTACCAAGAAGAAAAAACTCGCATTACAAACTGTCAGTTTTAAATCAGCTGATTTCCGCCGCATATGTACGTTAGTGTTGCCACCTGTGAGTTTAAAAAGCGCTAAACGCTGCTCGCCTTTTAAATATAGCTCGAAAAAGCACGAGATTTCCCTAGAGGATATTGACTACGTGACGAAAACCTGAGCCCCTCCCCTGTGACCAAGCGTGGTATTTTGAAGACCCCTCCCCCTCAGAATGGGTCACGAAGTATGGGTACGTTCCCTAATACTAGGGATTGACAGCTCATTTCACCAAAAATTTTACAGTGAGAGTTTTACAGAATAGCCGGCTGAGATGACTGTCCTTTATGAGTGCCGGTGTCATTACCAAGCACTTGCGGCTTTTCAACATTGTCACTATAATGGCAACGCACCTGTAATCCATCTGGTTCTACAGATGGCCATAGGTGGGAGTAACCAATCATCAAGTAGGCCGCCTGTTTAATTGCCCTAATAATATAAAAAAGGGCTGGAAGTGAGAAAAACTTCTTGTAAGTGCGGCTTCTTGAAAGTTCCCCAAAGTTGGCCAGAGAGCGACTATTTCAAACAATATTGTGATTTGTGCCCATATATTCCACAATTCGGGCAAAATAAGTGTATGGCTAAACTCAAGGAATCACTCAATTTAGCTCCACACATAACTATTATATTCGTGGCAGATCAAAGCTCACCAGCAAATGAGCAGTGCGACTAACTTACTAATGCCCAGTTTCACGAACACTAGGCGCAAGCTCGTTATTGGACTTTCAACGCTCGACTTGGCATTGAAAGTTGAAAATGCAACAGCGCGCTTTTATTTAGCCATTCTTTTAGGTATGGCTTAGTCTTAGTGAAAACAGGCATAACTATTATAACGAGAAGGCTGTGCGTATCTGGACGGGTGACACGGCGAGCGATCGCCGTCGACTGCTGGTATTTGATAACTAAGCGATACTAGTTCACTAGTCTGTACGGTTTTTAGAGTAAGCATCGACATAATAATAATATTCTAAAGTCTAAACCTTTTAATAACGAGACTAAATAATGGCATGGTTGGGATTTTAAAAGACTCTGGGCCTAATGTAGCGGATGGCCTTACTAAAACCCCAATGCATTTTGCAATTTTATTCTTCGTCTGTATTTTAGCTATAATGCAGCATGCTCAATTTTAACGTCTTGTTTTTTTAATTAGCTGTGTAGTGATATAATGGGAATAAAAACTGCCACTTGCTCACTTCAGATGTCGCTACTGTCACTAGTCTAAGAATTGGACAGCTAGCTGTCACTGTCCATACATCTTCTGTAAACAAGCGACTTCTTACTTCACAAAGAGAAAAATTGTGGTTTCTGGACTAACAGCAGTGGTGCCACCTATAACGAGCATTCAGTTTTAACCCCATTCGAACTTCATCATGTGTGTTACAGTTTAGTGATGTAGGCTATCATCTAATCGATTAACTAGTCGATTTTAAATTGATGGAAAAACTCGTTACGAAATCGACTAAGTTAATTAATGAAAATCCAAACATGTGTTATTATTTAGTTTCAATTAAGAATACGTACGTAAACATTTAATTATCTCTAATATTTTTGGTCAAAAGGCCATAAAAAGTTAAAAGTTTTGATTGTAAATAGTAAAACGTATTTTTATCTCGACAACTATGTACAAGTCGCGAGCTTAGTAAGGCGGGAAAGAAGTTATTTTCGAAACGGAAAACATAAAGCTCTGGCCATACTAAAGCGAATCTCGCGCGGGATGATGGACGAAATTTGCTGTCGCCGATTGTGTCGACTAACTTTTATGGAGGTGTTCAAATTGGCGCGTTAAATCAATCGACGCGCGCGTTCCGTGTCTCGCGCGGTATTTACCTCAGGCAGTGTGGCTAGAACTTAATTCGATAGTTTGACTATCCTACGGTTTCTACTGTTTTAATAGTTATTTATATAAAATATGTAAATTCTTTTCAACAATGTTACTTTTTGTTAGCTATTATTTTGATCTAATGTTAGCCCAGGTACGCACGGGCGATTTTTTTCGCGCACTTGATTTTCAGCGCTCTGCTTAGCGCCGAGAGTTAAAAATCCGACAGTGTGTTATCTTGACGCGCTGAGATGCGCTCAATGCTCAGATCATTACCGAGAATTTAAAATCCAGCGCGCAAAAAAATTTCTTCGAATCGCCCGTGCGAGCGTGGACTTATAGTACCCGGGCGTTAATATGACACATCGGTCATTAGAAAGAGACTGTCCCACAGATAAGAGTGACAAAGACAACGCTCAACAGAACCGTTCTTAATAAACCAATTTTTCTTTCTTTCTTTTCTTTTTCTAAGAGTTGATGTGCCATATTATTTAAGGCCAGCCGGTCTATTCTATAAAAATCTCACCGTGAAAAGTGTTAGGTGAAGTGAGCTTGAAGTGAGCTGTCATTCCACGTGATGACACTAATGACAGCTCATTTCACCTATGTTTTTCACGATGAATAGACCGACAGGTACTATCGAAGAAACGCATATGTAAGCAATTTGAAAACAAAATCCCATGCACATGACCCTTTTTTTCGTAGGTAAGCGTTACTATATCGGCCGAGCGCTGCAAGCGGAAATAGTCCTTATGGTGTATAGATATGCGTTTCTTCGATGGTACCGTAATCATTGTCGATTATGACTGCCTTAATGTATAATAAACTATTATGGCCTCTGTCTGTTGATTTGTCTAGATAAATAGATATTCAAAACTTTTTCTAAATAATGGGCCTCAGACCAAATAAACAACCAAGACATCGCGCTGTCAACGGTGACGTGAGGCCGGTTTCGTAAATATGAATAGTGAGGTGTAGTTTGATTGTAAATGGTTGTAAATATGTGCGTGTGAGCGTGTATGCACAGAGTGTTGTTCACAGCGCTGTGTCTTAGTTTTATAATTAGTCTGAGTAATGGGCTTTCATATTTTCATTGTAATGTTGAAGGTCTACTCATGTTTTAATCAAATGAATAGCTAAAATTTATTTTGTAACTGTATGTTAGTATGACAGCTAAAAATACTGAAAAACGTTCTAAGTATAAAAATAAATTCTCACAGGCGCAGTAGAAACCAAATGAAATACGAAATATTTGTAAAAAAATGTTCCTGTTATGGATTTGTCTTAAATATTTTCAAGTCTGTATTTATCTATATTATTTATATAATAATGTTATTCTAGCTACATAAGGCATAACATAATTATATACCATCGAGGAAACCCATAGCTAACTTTGAAAACAAAATCCCGTGGACACAATGACCACGTCTGTTACCGGCCCGGTTCTATAGCGGCCGAGCGCTGTAAGCAAGAATAGTCCTTACGGTGGTTAGTTATGGCTTTCCGCGATGGTACCTACCCTCATCCCCGGTTTGGGAGCACAAAATAGATCAAAATATCTGATGCTGTATTTTTGGGCCAAAAATATTTACCTAATTATCTATTTAACTATGTTTTGACTTAAATACAGTGTTAGTGGACTTAGTTCAGTTGCTAATAGTGAACTTAACATATTTCCAATGTTTCAAATTAGTCATGTATGTTATTCCGAAGACCTGTGCTGTTTCACGATGGAATGATTAAGGGCTCGATCACACGTAGGTACCACAACCACACCACAACCACACCAAAATCACACCACAACCACATCAAAACCACACCATAACCACATCACAACTACACCACAACCACAACAACACATAGACGGGCTCTAATTTGTATGAAAATGAGTACCTAGTTTATTCACACGGACCACATTTGACCGTCGAAATCAATCGAGTGGGCGATACGGACCATAACAAGGTCACGTCGCAGCCACAACGCAACCACAACGATCTGTCTGTCTGCCAAACATTAACTAAATAACCACATCGCAACTACTGGTGACAGCGCAACATCATCGAAATTTTGTAATTACCACAACGTAACTCAAGAAGCTGCAGCTAATTCACATGTAACAACTGCTTGCCCACATTTTTTCGCTGCGATGTGGTGTGCTTGTGGACTGTGGTACATGTGAACGAGCCCTAAACCATGTCTTTATTAGAAAATTTATAAATTTTATTGCTACACAACTCTTTGACTACAATTATGTACACCTATTGGTAATATTGCATTTCATCGTAAAATGCCACAGAGGCCTAAACCTACCAAGGTAAATAATTAAACATAATTATTGTCTTCATCCAGTAAAAGGCCATTATTTTAACATTATGTCTGACAACTATTTTGATTTCAAAAACTCTTCTGCCCATTTTTACTAACACTGACCGAAATGTAGGTAATGGTGCCGATTCTCTTGTTCACAAACTAAACTAAATTTAAGTTCAGTGCATCTTTTTCTTTCTATTTCATTAAGAAAAGGACAGAAGATAAATTTTAGTTTAATCTTGTCAAATTAATCAGCGCTTGACGTAAATTGACGTAATTTTAGTCGGCAAGTTTTTAATCACGTCTAAACTTGTATGGAGTAGTGACAGGCGCTGATTAATTTGACAGGACTAAACTAAAATTTATCTTCTGTCCATTTCTTAATGAAATAGAAAGAAAAAGATGCACTGAACTTAAATTTCGTTTAGTTTGTGAACAAGGGAATCGGCACCATTGCCTAAATATTATTGCACTGTTGGATTTTCAACTCTCAGCTCTGAGCTGAGCGTTAAAAATCCAACAATGCGCCTCTCGGCCTCTCGGCCTACTAGGCTTAAAATTAAGCTTAGATCAACCTCATTCCTCATGTTTTTCTAAATCATCGTAGTTGTCAAACAAAATAAAAACGGTTACATTCAAAATCATAGACAATTAAACAAGATCGAAACATGTTTTACCTATGTCTTAAAGCATAATATTTAACTATAGTTCCAATAACGCAACAATTAAAGTATTTTAATCGTTCATAATAATATGTAAATAACCATTAGACTGGTCTAATCTCAATAGATTAACATTAGAAGGTAAGAATTCATTGTTTTTCTTCCATTAAGCAGTTACTGATGCTACTTTTAATCCGTTGTAGAATTTCTTGTTCATAGAGACTGTCGTTTCAGTTTTAACCGACTTCAATAAAGGTAAAGGTTCTTAATTTCACTTTGTATGTTCTGTGATAATGATAGGAGAATCTAGATTTTGTGTAAAAATTGCTGTCTGACGATCACTGCCTTTTTTGTGTGATTTGTAACTAACCTCTGCCCTTCCAAGACAGAAGGAACCCATTTGGCTATTATGAGCCCTGTTACAGCCCGATTCAAACTCTATGGTGGCTCTGAAGTGCGCTACTCGATGCGCAGTACCCCACCCCTCACCCCCGCTGACACATGAATTTGTTACTGCGCAACGACTCGCCTCATGTTCCGAGCCGCCATAAAGTTTGAATCGAGTTGTACCACTGATGAAGTTTATTGACTAACAAATCATTATGTCAATAACAATAGTACAGTTACGCTCAACACTAGCACTGATCCATAAGGGTCATAAGTGCGAGCGAGAGGTCCGATAAAATGATTTAAAACTCGTAACTTTGCGTTTGATATGGCCCTACTATTTAAAAAGTATATTTTAATTACTAAAGCCCAACTCATGTAGATTATCTTGACAGCCAGTTATTGTGTTACATTTAATTTCTCACATATAGTTGTTTTTAAAAATGGCTGCTTTCTGCATTGTACTTTTCGGTCTAAAAGAGAGAGGCTTATCTCGATGTGATACCGTAATGTGTTTCACTATTCTAAGCGGGATACATTGACACTAGATTTCAAATAAACTACACTTTCCATTTCGCATTTACATAATATTTTTTAAATTAAAGTTTAGTCGATTGTTTCCGATTGATAGTCGATTCCTAATCGATATTTGAAGAAGACTTTGTTTACTCGTTTTCTTCTATGATGTGATGTAACATGAATAATTTCACTGTGTTTGTTTCTTGACTATTATTAGATATGAAATCGAATAAATAAAAATTTCTCGATTAAGGAATTTTACCTTCAATTTAATTATTCTGTATAGTTTTAAAATGTATTGACAATGGTTAGCATTACAGTATTAGAAAGTTTAGCATTCGATGCTTCCATTAATTGTGTAAATAAGATTTACGTAAATTGTTAGAAGTTTATCGTGAAGAAAGAATTATATTGTGGTCTGATATTCTGCTGTTTTATTTAATTAGCCAGAAACCTGTGTAGCTTATTATGTATAAAAGCATAATGTTCCCATTGTTGGGATACGGACCTCCTCTCAGTGAGAGAGAGTGATCCATAATTATCGTAATTCACCATGCAAGCCCATTGCGGGTTGGTGAATGTCAGTCTTTTTCATCCCATTTCTACCCAATACTTAGTTGAGGTCTCATCCATTACACGCAATTTTTCGGGGCCTTGGGTGGGCCTCTCGCGTCCTAGTCTTTCCTGCTATCAATAGTAGGTAAATAGAAATAGTTCAGCCTGATACCTTGACACAAGTCTTCGGTCCATATTCTATCAACTAAATATCATATCACTGATACCGTATAGCTTAGTTGACCCCAACCACAGATAATATAATACTAGTACAGACACCCAATCCCATACAAAGAAATGACACCTCCCTAAGACTGGCTATTCAACTGGCTATTTTTTTCCTCCATTTTAGTAACAGATGGCAGCATCAGCGACTCACAAATTACCAAACACTGTAGTTTTACAACGCCAGCTAGGAGTCGACTTAGATACTTAAGATTCTCTACATCACACGGTGCGTTCAAGGACAAGTGTAATAAATAACAATACAACAAAAAAAATCTCTCGAGTTGGCGAAAAAAGACTGGCGATGGTACTGAGATATTAATTTAGTGAAAATGGCAATTTTGCTATTCTGAATTTGACGTTTTTCACCTAAAATTTTGATTTTCTAATTAAATAATTGACTATTTTTAATCGCGACTAAAAACGTGTGGAATAATATTGGTTGTCATGAACTTTAAATTCACACCAACACCTCGACTTCAGATGCAAAAACAGTACTGAATCTTTTTTTTTCTTTTGATTATATCTCTAAAACGGTGTGTCCAATCGCAAAAATAATGAAAATTTCGACCCCCTTTGTAAAACCCTTAAACCCCTAACACTCTACATGAAGGTAATATTTTTTTTTTTTTTCCAAACGAAAAGTGAAAAATTTTTCTTTTTAGAGCCGGAGGCGCGCAAGGGGGGCCCCCCTTGCGCGCCTCCGGCTCTAAAAAGATTCACGTGGTTAGATATCACGTGTGGAGTCGCAATTGTCAAATTCAGTTTAGATGTCAAAAATATTTTTAAATTTAGAAAATTTATTTTGCAGAATAGCTACCTACTTCTAACTACTTTTAAAACGATTCGTGCAATCCTTTTTAGGGTTCCGTACCTAAAGGGTAAAACGGGACTCTATTACTAAGACTCCGCTGTCCGTCTGTCTGTCCGTCTGTCTGTCCGTCTGTCACCTGTCACCAGGCTGTGTCTCATGAACCGTGATAGTAAGACAGTTGAAATTTTCACAGATGATGTATTTCTGTTGCACACGTGATATGCAATTATACAATAAAAAGAGATTGAATTTATACAAAGCAAAGATAGTTTTTACAATCTAAAGCAGCTGCTATAACAACAAATACTAAAAAACAGAATAAAGTAAATATTTAAGGGGGCTCCCATGCAACAAACTTGATTTTTTTGCCGTTTTTATAGATAATGGTACGGAACCCTTCGTGCGCAAGTCCGACTCACACTTGGCCGGTTTTTTATAGAAAGTTTTAGAAAGGTATCAGTAAAATGAAAAAAATATTAGTAGGTAGGTACTTGCCAGAAACATGTTAATAGATTTCTTTCAGATATTATATTTCTACGTAAAGTAGGTAATGGATTATAAAAAAAACAGTGGAACTCCGGGAGTGCCGACAGAAGCGAAAACTTGAACAAGATCTTGGTGGAAGAAAAATACTTGTATAGAACATTGGTCCGTAATCTTATCGAAGCTAGTTGCCCATTCCAAAGCGTAGTAGGTACCTATGGAGAAGAACGGGCAAGAAACTCCACGGACACTCTTTTAAATCAAAATATTGTTACATTCGTGCAGTGGCGTAGCGTGAGTCACTGTCGCTCGGGGCGGAGTCATAATTTGCCGCCCTTTTGACGTCGTAAAAAAAATGTAAAATAAAATAATTAAATTACTTATAATAAAAAACAAACTAAAACTTACTATTAAAACGGCAGCGCGGCAGACGAAGAAGTTACTGGTACAAGTTCTTGGAAATCACGATCGCGGTTGGCCCTTGGTTGTGTTTAGACGTGTACACGCATGGTGTGACAGTGTGCGTGCCCGCATACGCCTCGCGCGCACACCTTAACACCGTGCATGTACACGTCTAAACACAAACAAGGGCCGACCGGCACTCGTGATTTACAACAATTGTTTTGGGCGGAAGGGAAATTTAATATGTGCAAGTGGATAAAAGCTAACTTCTTGAAAAATTAATTGTCTGACTCATATAGTAGTCTATGGTTTGACTGACCGCCAGTGACTGCACAATTTTTTTTTTTGCCACCCTTCTAATTGTGGCGCCCGGGGCGGTCCGCCCCTCCGCCCCCCCCTCGCTACGCCACTGCATTCGTGTTGAACATATACATGTGAGAACAATGTAGAAAGACGTGCACGTTAAAAGCCTCCGTAATAAAAATATAATAACAATTCAAAAATTAAAATAAATTAAAATAAAATAGACCATAGCAGCTAAGAGATGACCAATTGACCAGTCCCTAATGATGGTGTCCGTTCACGAACATGACGCATGGATCAGCACCATTTAGCTCAACCATTTTGAAGGGAACTTAATGATCCAACTCACACGCCACCATCAGTGAGACATTTGAGTGAGCATGACATACTCTCAACCGCCAGGGCCCATTCAAGTCAATGAAAGACGTACCCAGTAAATGGTGGCTTTATGGAATGTACAGACGCCAGCACATCAAGCTACCCGAAACTGTCAAATTTTCCCAATCAACTTTCAACCTTATTCTTCAGCGTTAAAGTTGAAAATCTATCACATGTGTGAGCACTGTGACCATGTTGTACAGACGCCAGCACATCAAGCTACTACAATCTGTCAAATTTATTTAATAGATTTTCAACTTTATTATTGAAAAATAAAGTTCAAAGTTGATTGGGAAAATTTGACAGCATCGGGTAGCTTGATGTGCTGGCGTCTGTACAACATGAACGCAGCTTAGAAATCTAAATAAGTTGTTTCTGAACGCTGCTTTTCTAATGTCAGTCACGTTTGACAAAACGTCAGATAGGGATGTCCTAGCGACTTCGCATCAGATCCCAATGTCGATAATACTAATATTATGAAATCGATAACATTGATTAATACTTATTATATTATTTATCACCAGCGGCTTCACCCACGTGATATCTTTATAAAATATAGCCAGTTACAAACAATAAAGCATTCTACTGGTGAAATATATTTTTTAATAGGTCCATTCGTTTTTGAGTTTCTTCATTACAAACAAAAATAAAAATGGTTTCGCTTTACACAATATTTTTACTATTATTAGTGTAGATAATTTACTTAACCTGCAACATATTTATTTATTATTAGGCTGTTCAACAATGAGTACACTATTACTTTATAATCAATTATTTCTTATTCTTTCTCTACATTGCTTATTTTTTTAGACATTTCTACCAGCAGACCTGCGAAAGGAAAAATTAAAAACAAATGTTCAAATCGATAACAAATCTTTCTAGAATCTATATCGTTTGGATTGTTTTCATAAAACGAATGATGAAATCCCTACGACTAATGTCGTGATGACGTCAAAAACTTGCTCAAATGACGTCAACTGACATTTATTGAGCTATTTATATTTTTGCTTTCGAGTATTACGCATCAGGAATTAAGTAAACATGAGTAAATAAACGAACAATTTGCAAACGTGTTATTGTTGTTTGTGTTTTCAAATCCAGTGAATCAAGATACCATTTTATGAGTTTCTAACTTATGAATGCTAAAACTGTCTTGCATTGTGAAGTTGTGCAATAAAACACAGTAAAAGTGATCCCGTTCAACAACAGTGTCTCAATTTCTCGTTAAAACTATTACAAAATCGTCCTGTAATTCCTTAAATCTATTATTCCTTTAAAAGTGTGTTTAAATTATTTTTAGTAAAATTTGTGGGCATAGCGCGGCTTTTGTCGTATAAACAATTTGATGATATTAGACGAGCTCGAAGATTTCTTTGACATGGCTCCTAACAAGCGTGGGAGACGAGGAATCAGTGACGCTGACGATGAAGACGACGACTACCGACGGAAGAGGGACAGAAATAACGAGGTAAGGTTTTACTTATTTTAGAATAAGAAAGCTACAAGCTTGAAACCAGCCAGTAAACACTCCCACTAGCTAAAACAGTATATCTGAGTAGAGTAAGATCATGATCATTGTTTGCAAGTAGGTCAGGCATATCGCCATAGGCAAAGTCCTCTGGTCCTCCCAAGAAATCAAATATATTTTGATTTCTTGGGCTAATCATATTCTTACTGTATTTTCCTGTGAGATGAACCTGGGTTTAGAAATGGGCTCAGTATACATATAGAAATCCATTTAATGGGATACTTTTGATATGAGTCTAAAAGAAAAGTAAAAAAAAAACATTAAATCATAGTATGTTTTTTTACTGATTTTTTTTCTATATTTAATTTTGATGTATCAGAATAATTCCAAAAATAAAACGGTCTGCTTCTTTACTGAATGAGTATTCCCGGGAATTACTCAACCACATTTGGAAGGAACCAATAAGGAAAATAATATAAGTACATAAATTATGAACACATAAAATTCTGTCATTAATAATTATTGTGTAAGAATTTTAAAAACCCAGACATTTTTTACATAAATTGCTACCAAATATTCTCCTTATCTCTGACGTATTATAGAGTAGTTGTTGGTACTATTCCCTATAAAAAGATTGTAAAAAATATTGTGCAATTTGTTAAGTATTTTCTGTAATCATTATGCAATAGTTCCACTATAACTGTTAGCGTTACTGTCATTGCATTGTTTATTTCAAAATGGCTCTACAAGGCTTGTACAATCCCACAGTTTGCTTTAATTTTAATTTCGTTTTTGTGATAATTTTGTAATAAATAAAAGTGACCATGTTGTTTTTGTAATCAGTATCATATGATATAGTAGTTATTATTAGAGTGTGGGTTTTCTTATCAAAAAAGAATGGTACTTACTTATAACTATTAATGTTTTTACGTCATTACTCTGTATTGTTTACAAAAACCTCAAGTGATGCAATAATATTATGATCTGTTCTCAGCGAAGTGTTAAAACTGATAATAATCAATCATTTTAATATTTACAGGCAGTAAAAAAGAGCAGATTCAAGACAAAACAGCGGACGCAGGAAACATTCTCAAGGGTCACCAAACTAAAACAAGAAAACCAAATGTTGGAAGAAAAAGTGAAAACACTAACGAAAGAGCTGCAGTTTCTTAAAGAACTGTTCTTAGCTCATGCATCAAACGCATCCAATCCAAAACTTGAAGGGATAGACCTGGACAAACTGCTAGAAGAAATACCAGAGGATAAGAAATAGATGTTTAAATTATTTTATTCTATAGACTTGCCGTAAGTAGTGGTTGAGATATCAAAATATTGTGAAAGTGATCACTGGGACGGCTAAATTCAGTGTTCTGTGGCTCAATTAATAGAAATTAATAGCTATTATGTACTGGCAACTGTAAACAAGACGACTATACTATGTATGTATACCTACTTATACATCATACATATTTGAATTGTATTACTATATAAGTCAACAGTGATAAGGTCGCAAGTGCGTAGTAGCAATAAACCAAGATTATTGTATACTATGTATACTGACACTTATTTTGTACCATGAGGTATATTAAATTAAAATTGTCTCGTAAAAGGGTCATTCTACAGTTTTTAATTTAATAGAAGTTTTCGGACTATAGAAGTGATCAATTCACCTAATTTATGTACATATTTCAGCAGAATGACCCACCAATTAATAATTTGTTTACATAGAATGCTCGAGATGTAGTGAAATAAAAATTGAACGTATTATAAATAATTTATGATCACATCAATGTCAATCAACAAATAAAAGCAAAATTTACTATTATGCTCGCCTTTATAAATTTGTTTATCTATATGAGTTTCAATTATAATGCCTATAATTTTTATTTATGTGAGATGACAAGTACATATAGTATTTTAGATAAACACACCTCTGGTTTATAAATTGATAACAAAGTCTGTACCTATTATTAAGTGCATTTATAAAATACATGATTATACACTGCTACAAGGATCTTTTGGTTTTATAAAGGATTGAAACAGCAAGATTTCAGCGTTAGTTCTATTTTGGCCACGCTCTAAAAATAACCTTGTAGTGCTATAATATACATTAGTTATGATTTTAAAATTACGACAAAAACAAACGAAAGCATTTTGTTATTTATGTTTTTTTTTTAGTTTCTACACTCATGTTTCAATTACGAAAATCATTTTTTTAAATTGGCTCTTGTATGTTTTGCTGAAAAAACTGATTTTGTTATTATAAAAATTTGTGATATCTCTTTGTTTGAGCTGTTCTTTAGCCAATAAATGCACCTTTAGTAGAGCAAAATGCTGAATATTGGTCATATTTGTAGTTCCTTATCCTAAGTAACACTAGTACAAAAGTGGCAATATTTTACACTACTATAAGACAACTTTTTAATGCGTTAATTACAATGTGGAATAAAAACTTTTACACTAAATACACTGTGATTAATTATTCAATTATCTTAATAATTAAAAAATATTATAATTTAGGAAAACGGGTATACCAAAAAGTGGGATTCTTTCTTTTGATAACATATTATTATATGAAAATCTCACAAATATTTTAAAATATTTTACCTTTCTGCAATTAAATTTTATGCAGGGACATTTTTTTTGTATTACAGATTTATTTATTGTTTTCATAGAATGTATCTACATTATGAAAACCGCGCATACATTATGTTATTTTGCGACTTGAAATTTTGAGATCAAAAGCTTATTTATTCTTTGGTGTAAGTAACTGCTTGTATTAAACAGATTAAAACAACATCATAATTAAATAACATCATAATTTATTATTGAAAGAAGGATTGTTAAAAAACAGAAACACACAGCCACACCCCACTGAGCATTTTATCGCGTTGTTTTTTCTTCACCACATATCTATACTGTGATATATGAAATGATTGTATGAGTTTTTCTTTATGTACCCAATAGTCCATAACAGTGCATAGTTATCTGTTTATGCATATGAATCTTTACATTATTTTAAGTTCTAAATGTAATGTCTGACAACTGTGGTAAAAGAATCTTATTAAACTAAACAAACAATGAAACAGAAAATACATTTTTCAAAACAATTTCTGTCGTTTTAATTTTGTAAATAACCCCGTAAGTCAAGAACCTTTTTCACCGCCTCTGGACAAACAGTGTCCACCGGCCGAATACATTTAGAACTTTTGAGAAAATAATTATCTTCCAGATAAGTGGAACCTTATCCGGAAGATGATAAAACATGCTCTCTTGAAGTCTCCCAATTTTTTCTTTTGGTTGTTAAACTCCATCTATTGTAGATTTGAAGCACCACAAAACTCAGCGCTAATAAACTGCACTGGGTCACAACAAAGAAAGAGAAAACTTGCTTGCAATAGTAACCTCTAATTTTATCGAGTACATTCAACTAACTCGATTCTTTACATATCAGCTTTCGATTGTCGATAACAAAATTATACTTGTGGAACATCTCATCACTATCAGTAATGACGTCATATCTCTTTGACAGATCGAAAGTTATCTTGCCCACCAGAGGAGAGTTCCCATATTGGTGGGTAAAAGAGTAACCACCGTTTTTAAAAGCCAAGTGCTTGATTACGTCTAAAATCGGCTTATTTTGGCTAAAAATAGTTTCATAACATTTTATAGATATTTATTTTTGAATCGCTTCACTAAGTATTTATGATTTTAATAAAAAAGCAAACGGTAGCATAGCTTTTTTGGGAGTCCGAAAGCAGCAATGGCAACATTATTCCGTGATATTTTTTTGGTAGACATCAAGACATTCTGAGGGTGCGTTCCGACTTACACTGTAATCGATTTGAGCGTGCTAACACCCGTACCGTGTTAGCGTTATCGCGATAACGATGTCCTGTGAATCGTCATAGATGACGTCATGACATGCGCCATCTTGCGATAACACCGACCATGCCCTAAATTAATATCCCCGTGAGCGCTGTCAAAAATGACAGTTGTGCTGTTTTGTTTTGAGAGTCGAAATTGTGCTTCTGGCTACAGTTGCCACCTAACCAAAGAAGAAGAAGAAATTTGTGGTGTATACTCAAAGAAATACTGTAATCCAACCATCTTGTGCAAATTTTGGGGTTATGTTATAAGTTTTGACTATGAGCGACCACTGTGAGCAGTGTGAGCGCGTTCACGAGCGTTCCGAGTTGTTGACAGCTCTGAGCTGTCATAATCGTGATATTTAACTAGGAACGCGAAGTATCGATGTGAGCGCTGTGAGCGATTAAGGCCTAACTCGGAATGCGGCCTGAAATATTCATTCACATCACAAACTTTTTCATTCAAACAAGTACATACGTGCATTGATAATTAAATGAACATTGTTTGATTTTTCTACAAATTGAGTAAATCAAAACTATCGTTAGATTAAGCGGTATCTATAAAGCATCATCACCTTAATTTGGTACGTATATTTCAAAGAATTGATGTCGTGTTTCAACAATAAAATTGCGTCATAATTTCATGGAAACTTTAACTTCTCGCTTAATAACTTTACGTAGGTATTCTTTTGTTTTATAGCAGGAGTGTGTTAGAAGTGATTAAAAGTTAATTTCTGTAAGGAGTTCGCGGCATTAAGTCGTTTGCAATTTGATGACATTATTCGATTTGGAAGACTTCCTCGATATGCCACCTGTGAAGCGAGGAAGACGAGGGGCGAGCGACGCTGATGAGGGAGATGATGACTACAGAAAAAAGAGGGAGAGAAACAATGAGGTATGTTCTTGATTATAATGTTAAATCATAGAAAAAGTGAACTAAAAATAGACTTCCGCTGAAGTAAGGATGCTTCTCTTTTAAACAGGCCAACCAGTCTTATGATAAAAAACTCTTGTTGCTATTCTAAACAGTGTTCCAATCTACATTATTAACAAAATCTCAGATACTTTGCATGAGAAATAACTTAAGTATGCAAACACAATCAACTCCTATAAATAAATCATTTAAAGAGATTGATGTAGTTAATTTTTATTATTATCTTGTATTACATTTAACAAAAAATTCTGTCTAATGCTACACTTTTGTCACAATTTTCTTGTATTTATGATTACCCCTTGTTAATTTTGATACCTGGTCCCCCAAAATAGTGTATTTTGGTAATTTATGTAATATTGTCACCCTCCCTGCTAACAACTGTCGTAACTAGCAATTGATATTTTTCCAGGGCAACAGTTTTTCGTTTTGACACTACAATCATGTTAATATAGTTGCGTTAGCTGTGGCTTTATTAATTAATTAATAACTTTTTATTAATAGCTTTGACTTAATCTTTAACTCAATAACTGTAGATGTGTGCATATATGACAGGTGGTGAGAATATTTTTTCCCTCAAACAAAACTCATGCTAAACAAAATACGTGATTATCTTCTAAACGGTAAACGACATAGACACCACGATTAGAAAGAACTTTTTCGAAACAAAGTTCTGAACACGTAGGTAATGTCAGTGCAGATATGTCAGTTTGTGAGATACGACAGTTAGCAGGGAGGGTGATGTTATATGGTATGTAGCAATTGCTGCATCAAGAAGCATAAATATTGCGCAATTGTTTACATCTTGTAATGATGATGCAATGATTGTAATATCCTAAACTTATAAGTTTCATGAGTTAACATGACTTTCTTTTTCGTGTAGTTAGTGACTAACCTGGTATCAGAGTTTTAACGCCGCCCATGGACCTCTTGACTTGGTTTCACATGCCGTCGAGAAATATCTCAGGCACGCCGGTTTCCTCACGATTTTTTCATTTACCGTTTTTTAAGTAAGTAATAGTTATACAACATGCACATGAATCTGAAAAGTCAGAGGTGCGTGCCTTGGATTCCAACGCAAGACCTATGACTTGGCAGTCTGATGGTCACACCACTAGGTTATCACTTCTATGATAGTATGCCTTAAAGCGGTCTTTTAGGAGAACTAAATTTATGCTGCTGATTATTTTGTCTAGTTTTATATTATTTGTGTTTTTAACTGGCTTAAAAAAAAGATGGAGGTTCTCAATTCGTCTGAATCTTTTTTCTTTTTCTTAGTCACAATTTTTATTGAATATTCTCATGGCGTTGTTTGTTTTTGGAAATGATTAAATTGTTGTGATTATGGTAACTGATCTGATCATTCCTATTCTGATAAGAAAATAATAATATAATGCTGCAGCATAGATTAGCATTCATTCAACATGGCATTGATTTATTCTTCAAAGTTACGTTCTAAATAAGATTATAGATTTTTACCTTTAAATAAATACACAAAAAATACCTGCCCAATACATAACTACCTCCTTTTTCAGTTAAAAATTGGCATTTCAATTACAATTGTTATTTTTTTCCATGGGGATAGCCCAAAATCAAAGCATGCACATGTTACAAACCATACAATACTATTCCAATTAATATAAAATCACACCTGTTTTCTGAAAGGGTAAGCAGAGATGCATAAGGCAGTGCATCCAAATTTTGTTACCTCAGAATCCAAATGGTTTAATTTATTTGTAATCGTATTGCAAAGGGAGCGAATTTATTGATATACTCCAATAGAGCGCGTTTTTTTGGAGTGAGCAGAGATCATAGGGCAGTACCATCGGAGTAACGCATAGCTAACCAATTTGAAAACGAAATCCCGTGCACACGACCCTTGTCGTAGGTAAGCGTTACTATAGCGGCCGAGCGCTGCAAGCAAGAAAAGTCCTTACAGTGTATAGCTATGCGTTTCTTCGATAGTACATCCACATTTTGCCAATCATTTTGTTACATCAGAATCCAAATGCTTTAATTTGATTTGTATTTATATTTCACACATAGGGAGTGAATCTATTGCTGTACTACATTAGAGCGCGCTTTTTTGGTGTTTGTTATTTATAACTTTTCTTAATCCTTTTTATTTGTTAGCCTACATTGCGTCTCCTGCTGGGCTGCCTCCCATATTTTCTTTAAAAACTCTGTTTTGTGCGATCTCGGCCCCTCAAAATATGATCACACCACCTTCGTCGTAGTCTACCTCAACGGCGATGTCCTCCCCTCTCCACCTTATCCTTAACTTATTAATTAATTTTTATTTTCAGGCTGTCAAAAAAAGCAGAGTGAAGTCCAAACAGCAGACACAAGACACATTCTCACGCGTTAAGAAGCTGAAAGAAGAGAACCAACAGCTTGAAGACACCACAAAAAGACTGACAAAAGAACTGGAGTTATTGAAGGAGCTCTTTATTGCTACTGCGGCAAACAAAGCTGATCCGAAATTTGATGGTTTGGACCTTGAGAAGCTGTTGGCAGATACGCCTGATAGCAAGTAGTATTCGCTTTATTGGTTAAGGAGGTTGTATATGCAGAACAAAATGTGAACTTTATGCTTTGAACAGACTAAGACGAATACCGCGCGGGATTAGGGAAGCGACACACAGTCAGCACATCAGTGGTATCACTTGCATTAAGAAAATAGCTCTTACTGCTACGACCTTTCAGCACTGTTAAGTCGCAGCAGTAAGACCTATTTTTCAAGTGTCAAATTGTTACCATAAATGTGTGGTTGGCGCATCCCCAAGAGGCTCGATGATGGGGTTGTTGTTGACGAACAAAAAATTACAGACTGTCCACTCGTCAGTTCCTTTATTAAATCCACTGGATCAGATAAGTTAGTGGCTCTATCTATACAATATTCATAGGCGTCATACTCTGTATGACGCGTCCCGCGCGGGATTCCCCGCAGTAAGTCAAGCTGGGTGACGAAATTAACATTATCTCTTCATATGCAAAATACTCGAAATTAAATGAAAGAATTGCAAATCAACATAATCAAAATTAAAAGTTATTTAATCAAACTAGGCTGAAAATCAGCACTTTTCGAACGTCAAAAGTACTTGACAGTCCTAAAAACGCCCTTCCTAGTGCTTTAGCTGGGAAGTTGAAGTGGCAAACAAACTCCGCAAGAGCACAGCATTCCCTAATGGAGCCTGAAGTTTATAGTAGGTACGCTATTTTGCTAGTTATGCTAACGTCCCACTCTGTACATAAAATATATACCATGACACTTGACCATACTGTAACTTTTTATCAGTATTTTTATTTTATTTTATAGAATGAGATCCAGTGATTGCCTTTTACAAACATTTAAAAGGAAATAATTTTACCTATTTATAATATTACATCTCTGCCTAACCCTTCGGCGCAAACAGGCGTGATATTAATGTATAATATTACTTATTATTACTCGTTGGTCTAGTGGTAGCAAGCGCTACTGCTGAGCATGAGGTCCTGGGTTCGATTCCCGGGTCGGGCAAAGTGTTATTGGGTTTTTCTATCTGAAATTTCTCAGTAGCAGCTCGGAGTCTGGATTTGTGCCCGGTTGATGGCAATAGGCTCGCCCCCTATTACATGGGACTTAAAACATAACTGGCGAAATGTGGGTGTACCTGCTACAGGGACACCTCTGCCCAACCCTTCGGGGAAACAAGGCGTGATGTTATGTTATGTTATGTAATATTACTTTCGATGTAATATTTCTATCCCATTAGGCAGTAACAAGATAAATGTTGACTTGAATTTCTTTCATTTAAAAAATGTATGAAGAAAATAGTCATCACATTTTATATGTAGATTTTGCCATAAGTACCTAGTTTGTAAGAAATTGTGGAATTGATTGAACAGTACATTGGTTTGTATTGTTAAGCCACCCCTACGCTAGACGAACCGAGCACGAGCGAAGCACAAGCGGAGCCGTTCTCGGCTTCGTCGTTCGCGGCGTCAAGTGTGGACGTACAACGAACCTACAACGATCACTGTCCTCGAACGTAGTTTGAGCGCAATGCAAATCCCTTTGTGTTCGTCAAAAAACCGACGCAGCCGAGCACGAACGAAATGCTCGCAGCGCGCTCGTTCGAGGCTTATAAGTCGGTCCACACTAGACGAATTGTGTTCGGCTCGTGCTCCGCTCGTGCTCGGCTCTCCTAGCGTAGACGCAGCTTTAGAAATTATTATAATCTGTGATAGTTACGGCTAGTTACTCAAACAAAAATTATCGCTATAATAATGTGGCAAATTGTCAAGCGCGAGTAATCTACTGTTATTGGCTATTGATAAATCATTTAAAGGCGTGTACGCACGAACTGACAAACCATGGTGAACACGAACATCGAACACGGAACATTTGGTTCGTACATGTGGACGTAAATTTATTTTATTAAAAAACCAACTTATTAACAGTTAAGTAAGTTGAATAATTAATAATTACACATAAAATTAAAATAAATAATTAGCAAAGCGAACACGTACAGTCAGCGTCAAATAGTTAGTGACACTCAGGGTATTCAAATAAATAGACGCAACCAAAAAGTCAATAATATCGGTACAAACAAAGTTTCCTTATTGTTGTCAACAATGTATTTGCTCAAAAGGTCGAGACGTTTAAAATGTCATATAGATCGGTTCAGTCAAACCGCCATAGATATGGTTACAGTCATCCCACAGTCATATTTTTGAATACTTATAATGCTTGGATACCATTGGCGGGATGACTGTAACCATATTTATGGCGATTTGACTGAACCGATCTATATGACATTTTAAACGTCTCGACCTTTTGAGCGACTATATTGTTGACAACAATAAGACAACTTCGTTTGTACCGATATTATTGACTTTTTGGTTGCGTCTATTTATTTGAATACCCTGAGTGTCACTAACTATTTGACGCTGACTGTACATCATACGAATACGAACACAGTTCGACTTGTGTTCACGCTCAACCACCCCACTCTCTTTAGTAGCCATGGATTTGAAATTGGATCGCCACGAACATTTTTGACAAACAGTGTTTGATGTTCATTAGTGGACGCACGTGCGAACAAAGTGTTCGATATTCACCATGTTCTGGTTGGTTCGTATTTTTAATTATTTCTGTAATTACGGCATTCAACCGGTTAACCAATAACAGCAGTTTACGCTCGCTTGACAATTTGTCAAATAAATGTTGCGCTAATTTTCGTTCGGGAAACTGGCTGTTAATCTAGTTCATATTGAACAATGTTCTATGACATGAGAAATTATGAGCACAAACTATTTGAATTGTTGTATTGAGTAAAATAATGGGTGATTGTTATAGAATTATGATAGATGCAGTCGGAGAAATTAATTGTTATTGACTTCCTACGTTTATAGACATTTCATATCACGGAATGTTGAAGTTGGTAGTCAATCTTAACAATTCATTCTGGCCGGCTTTATTAAAAATAAAAAATAAAAATATTTTGAGGTATTCCTTAGAAAATACCAATTTAAAAGCACATTATATTCACTTCTTCTTTTTTTTGTGATTTATAACAATTTTTGACATGTCAGCAGTACAAGGAAAATAATTTTGTAAATAAAACAAAAAAAAAACCTGATAATATTTTATTATGTAATATGTAAAAATAGAATCTTACTATCTACAATTGTAATGATTATGTACGGTTTCACTCCAATGCGTGAATTTAGATCGAATAGTTTCGAGATCGAAAAAATACGTAAACCGAATCATGCACATGACTAATGCCGAACAAAATCATAATTATGAATGTTATATTATAATATTAATTACTATCTAGGAATTAAGAATTACAACATTTTAAATAAATTTGAAATAATTTTATTAATATTCAGTCGTTGTCATTTTTGATAACTCCCTTGACTGCAAGTGAAAAATTAATTTAATATTATGCGCATAGTATAAAATATAAGGTGGAGAACGACAATACAACAGTAAATTAAACTGCGTAGGTATATATAATGCCGTTCCCAGTCTGCATACGAAAATTAAATCAAATAAATCCAATAGTTTTGTCACTATGTAGTCAAATATTGACAAAACCTAAAGTCGACCATCACTTCTATTCAGTTTTTAATTTCGATGCTAGGATTTACTTGATAGTTCCAAAATAGCGTGGCATTAGCCGACGTTCGCACGGACGTCATAAAATCGCGGCGATTTTTTTACGTGCACTGGATTTTGAACGCTCTGCGCTAAGCAGACAGTTGAAAATCCAACAGTGTGTCCCAGCGCGTCGGATTCTCAACGTTCGGCTTAACACCGGGACTTGAATATCCAGTGCGCAATAAAATCCGTGCGAACGGCGGCTTAGTATTACTAGTTTTATTTTATTGTCGTATGGTTGTCTCCACTTTATATACGTAAGTAAAATATTAAAAAATCACAGATAAACAAATCTAAGGAACTAATCAATATTACAAAATAAAATAAATCATTTTTCTGTTCAATATCTGAATCTTTATAAAAGAAACCCATAGGGGTTTGCAGAAACTGCAGAACGCCACCTGCTACGATCCTTACATACTCCTTTTGCTTCGTTTACGTTCATATATCTGGACATACACGCACGCCGGTTGCGAGTACTACGCACCATATACCAGTGTACAGTTTTAACTTATTATAATTATGTATTTACACAAGCATGATACTGCACCATACAGCCGCAGCGCAGCGCATTTCAAAATACTCGCAAATATCTAAAAAACTAGACTTCCTACTCCTAGGTCAAAATTAATGAAAATTTCCTCACCCCCTTGTGTTACATCCCCCGATGTGTTTGTCTACAGATTCATGTATAACCATTAATGACCTTGACCGTGACCTTTGTCTAACTTAAGTTGCGTCCTAAACTGCCTGCATAACTTAGAATTACCCTTTTGAGTTTTTCCAAAATATATCAAAAACTACGTCCTACGATCCAAGGTCAAAAATAATGAAATTTCGATTCTGAGATATTTGCGAAAAATACGCAGCCTTAATAAGTATAACAGTATTACATTCAGCTAATTTTGCTCAGAGTTATACAGAGTGGTACTTAGGTTTCTGCACGCAAAATATGGGGATCCGATCAGATTCCTGAAGTAGCGAGCCATATCCATTCCACCTCAGAAGACTAAAGCCAAGTCACTTTTCGAATTTTATCAATCAATGGTGCCGATTCTCTTGTCACAAATGCCTCTAAACTACACTAAAAATCACCAAAATTTAGTTTAATCCTGTCAAACAACGATTTCCCATTCTGAAATAGACTAAAGTGACACAACTATATTTTAATTTAACAGCACTATGATGGTACTGAGATATTAGTTTCGTCGGCAATTTCTTGCTTCACATTTTGAACAAGGTAAAATTGCGGGCTTGCGCTGAAAACCAGCGCTGTGGCTCTGTCTCGCATTGGTCGCAGCATTATGCTGAGCGATGGCCGTTTTGCGTGGTTGTGACGCATATTTTCCCCCAACTTGTTCTTTTTGTGTTTGTGTTCTTTCTTTGCGTCGTTTCTTTTCTTTCTAAATTAAATTAGCTGGTGAATCTTCACAGATTTGATGGGATTAAAAGTGTCTGTAATTGTTTTCCTTGAAGTAAATGCTTTAAGTTTGAATGACGATAAAACAGATGTTCTAAATTCATAATTTTTAAGTAACGGCGCTCACTACCACCGTCGGCTGGTACAACCAGCTATCTAATCGCGTAATACACATTTTCGTAAATGATTATGACTAATCCGTTTAATTTTGACAGTTCAACAACATTCATTGCGTTATTTACGTTGTAGAGCAGGTTTTTTTTTCCAACTTATGAAGCAATGGATTAGCAATCTGTTTCAAAATGATTCAGAGTGTGATTGACTACTCGAAATTATGAGTTACGAAAATCTGTAGCACTTTTTCAGTCAGGCAGATGAAGCTAGTTGCCCATTCCAAAGCGTGGTAGGTACCTATGGAGAAGAACGGGCAAGAAACTCCATGAACACTATTTTAAATCAAATTCATTAGATATCTATACTCATCTCATCTGCGGAGGTTCGCTACCTAACTTATTTGACCCTGTATTTGACATTAAACCCGATCGTCCACCGCCACCAGCTAAACTAACTTAGTTTAGTTCGCCAGTTTTTCATACATGTGCGTCAACCCAAAAATCAATCTACCCAGCCTTTTTAACCGGATGCAGCTGAATACCAGTATTTTATATGGAGCGTCTGCCTCTCTGACCTCCACAACCCAGTAACTGGGTAATACGATACCACTTGGTAAGACTGGTTGTCAGACTTATTGAAAGACCTACACTGTCCTCCCATACCTAGTAACACTGTTATTTGAAAGTATTGTAAAAGCCAATTATTTTTAAAAGAGTAACCCGTGGAGTTTCTTGCCGGCTCTTCTCCATAGGAAACGATAAATTGGAACCGTGCACCTAGCTTCTGACGTTTCATAAGTGCCCATGTAGGTTTATGTGAAAAAAATAATTTGAATTTGAGACTTTCGGGCTTCTGACAGCCGGGACCAACGGCTTAACGTGCTTTCCGAGGTATGGAGAAGTCTCGGTATGTAAAGATGGTCACCCATCCACGGACCAACCCCGGCAAGCGTAGCTTAACCTGATGGATTGATCCGTGCGGCTGTCATTACTTAGCCACAACAAGCACATGTACGTTGTGCGTCCACCAAAATAATGCATGAAAAACTGCAAACTAAGTTCGTTTAGCTCGCGGTGGACGGCTAAAGTTAACCACTGGAGCGGGCAATATTGACTGTGGAGTTTCTTACCGGCTCTTCTCCATAGGAAACGACCAATAGCAACTGTGTACATAGGTGCCCGTGTAGGTTTATGTGAAATAACATTATTTTATTTTGAATTGAATTTTTAATTTTACTTCCACACATTAATAACACCGTCAGCGGCCGCGCTGACCAGATACGGCTTGGCTCCCTCCACCATGGTGAGGTCTGTGATGGGCGCCGTGTGGTAGAACGAGCGCGACTCCACGCTGCGGTATATGTTGTCTTCGATCAGGGACGCGGGCGCAGAAGTGTTCAGTTTGCAGCATTCTTGGATTACTGTGGTTCCGTCTATTATGCGGCTCCTGTGGAATAAGAGAGGTGATTTTAGAACAAAAAGAAGTGACCCTAACAAAGAGAGTTATAAGTAGCTGTGGGTGAAGTCATAGAATGTAGTGTATTCTTTAGTTTTTTTAAAGATATTGGCTGGAACATAAGCAGGTGGCGGGTGTCTGGTGTTAAGTGGTAACCGCCACCGCAGCCTATGGACATCTACAATATTAGAGGGATGGAAAAGTCGTCGTGTGTGTCTAAAAACAGCGGCACTCCGGGAGTGAAAACTTGAACAAGCCTTGGTGGAAGAAAAATACTTGTACTAAATAAAGAGCACAATCGCATTTACAAAAAAATACTTCCGAAACCTTTAAAGTAAAAATACTTGCATAGAACATTGATCCGTAATGTAATATAAATAAAGAGCTCAATCGCGTTTACAAAAAAATACTTCCGAAACCTTTAAAGTTAAAATACTTGCATAGAACATTGATCCGTAAAGTAATATAAATAGAGAGCTCAATCGCGTTTACAAAAATGAGGTGTCGTCAGTGTCGCGAAATCAATGGTTTAGTCCCATCTCAAAAATGCCAACCGGCCTAAAGAAGAAGAATTTCATTCCAAAAAAACTAAATTTTACATACCTATACTTAATAGCGTTAGGTGTATGCCTGAGTGCATCATTGTGTGCATACAGTAGCACATACGAGTCCTCTGGTTGCTCGAGGTTCCAGTACCGCAGGCGCAGGTCGGAGCCGCCCGTCACTACGAACCGGTTGCCTTCCCGGGCGCCGCAGTAAATTGAGCTGATGTAGTGGGAGGCCTGCAGGAATATTAGAAAATATCATTAGTAGCTGTTAAGAATTATGCACGTTATTTTAAGTTAAATAAAGTGCAAAATTCTATTTCAATACACTGATAAAAAGCGGTGAATATCTAATTGTTTATTTTATTTTTGTACATGAACCCTGTCAGGGCACTCCAAAGAACAATGTTGAATTGTGATAAATTTAATAAATTTAATTGTCATAAATTTAGTCAAAACTTATGAAAATACAATTAAATACATTTCAGAAATAAAAATACATGAAATTCGTGTGATGTAATTTATCCTTGAGCACGCTCGCACGATCTAATTTACACTTTAAAACGCTGATCATAAGGTTTATCGTTGAATATCTTTAAAAAAATCTCGACGGATCGCTTCTTTGATCATATTTCGACCTTAAGCTGGACACTTTTTTTTTTTTTTTTTTTTTTTGTGGCTTTTGTGGACATGATAATTATTCAGATTGATTACAGTTGTAATAGCAATCATATAATTGCGTTTTATTTAAAATAGGCTTTTTACTTTTTTTAATTAATTAATTTTTTTGTATAGATTCTTTTCTACATATTTTGTGAATGTGAGAACGCTGTAGGCTTAGTGGATTGTAGACCTGTTGACCATTTTCTATTTTGTTAAGTACTTGGTACTTATTGAAAGACCTACACTGTCCTCCCATACCTAGAAACACTGTTATTTGAAAGTGATTTACATCAATGTTTGAAAGTATTGTAAAAGCCAATTATTTTTAAAAGAGTAACCGTGGAGTTTCTTGCCGGCTCTTCTCCATAGGAAACGACCAATTGGAACCGTGCACCTAGCTTCTGACGTTTCATAAGTGCCCATGTAGGTTTATGTGAAATAAAATAATTTGATTTTGATTTTTGATTTTTTTGACACACACGCAGCATTATATCACGAAGCGAGGCGGCGAAAACAGACGCTAACGTGGCGCGTTCGTGGAAAAAGTACGATTCGAAAAGTCGCGGTTCCTGCATCCCAATTGCACACACTTACAATCACAAGAATTGTGAAGGAAATTCCTAAATTATTGCTTCGGATGTTGGAAAAATTCGTCTGCTCTATAACGTAAATGACGCAATTAATGTTGTTAAATTGTCAAAACGAAAGACATTCCCATTGTAAGTGGGCTACAATAATTAAAGTATTATCCAACGCTTCACCGCGGCTCACAGTGGAACGAATGTATGGGAGCGGTTGGACGTAGACATTTCCGAAAAAAAAGAGTAAAATTATGCCAAACTAATGATGCCATCTTATTCGATTACTTAATGCCTTCATAACTTGTGGTGATGAATTTCTTCATAACTCCCATATTTCGGGAGTAATTTGAGAAAATGTGAAATTTTACTATGAAAATGAGTGTATCGAGCTCTCTCCCTCCTGATTCCGGGCTTGTTTCAAGTAGCGGTCTCTAATATCATAATGCTAATACTAAGAGCTATATTTAATACTAAGACACATAGTGCGCCAAATGTGCACTTTCTGGGATAAAAGGAAATGAAAATTTAAAAAAAAAAACGTTTTTTCCCCATTTGTATTTACTTTAAACCGCAGACAGACTTATTAAGAGGTCTATAAATATATTATATATATACAGAAATATATATTAACAAAAATATTCACAAGAACTGATGAGAGTATGACTTTTAAGTAAGTTGATAATAAATTACCTAGTTTCATTAAAAGTACAATAAATAATTAAGATGTAAGCTCTAATTTACTAAGTTACACATTTTAAAACAATAACATCATTTAATTATCTTCGTCATCATCATCATCATCAATTAATTCAAATTCAGAATCGATGTCCGCTAAATCATTTATGTTAACAAATTCGATATCACTTTTCTCAGAATCCGTAAGCTCATAAAATTCCTTAAAAGAAGATTTTTTTACAAACTTATTTCCTTTTGGACGGATACTTGTAACAAGTGGATCAGAAGACAGTAAAAGATTGTGCATAATATCTTCATTGCATGAGATACTGCTATGCTTTCGAGAATGCCCCTCTCTATATTTTCTAAAATCTTTATTTCTAGCCTCAGATGCCTCTTCGGATAGAAAACCAATGGGCACAATTGACATGTTCTGAACTATGTCTGGCCCATGCATTAAAATTTTATGAAGTGAAGAAGGCATATAATACCATGGGTATAACTCCACGTAAAGCTTAGCAGTATCAAAGCAGAACTCTCGGAATTTAGTTACGTTGATCTTCTCTCCTGATGAAATACACTGCAAGATCACACAGATTTTTCTTAAAAGCATAGCATCTATTCCGGTCAGTTCAGCAGATTTAGTGTAGTTTTCAAAAAATCTCCTTGCCGAGTTGCCATTGTTGGTGGATCCACTGCCTTGTTTCACAACATCGAGAAGTAAGCCCGTTTCTCTTCTTACAGCCTCTTGAACTCTTTTCTTCCTGTCATCAACTTGCCTTTTTGCTATATCACCCCTTACTTGCCATGATTTTATGTCTAATTTGTAGGAAATGTGTAATAAGCATTCCATTGAGCGAATCCAAGCGTGAAGGGTGCTTAAGCTATATTTATACATGTCCTCGTTTGCGTGTTTATCTTTGATTAACTCTAAATTATTCATTTCTTTAGGACAAGCCTTGCATATGTCACACACTGAAGCTGCTGTATTGGATATAATGGAATGAATTTTACCATCAATCATTGTCAACAGCAGTTGGTGTTTGACACTAATTCCATCAGTGATGGTGGATGGAGTTAAGGCTTCAATCTCTGCTTCGATTTCAGCCATCTCTCTCTGCACATTTTCTTTGGTTTCCTTTATAAACTTAAACAATATTGGCCGGCAAAATGAAGTGGAAGATGGTCGCTCGTTTTCCCAAATTGTTACACCTTTTGAGACGAGCCGCAGTGGTACAAGACTAATCATAAAATTACTAGCAAGATCGATTTGCTCATCTTCACTCGTCCTTTGATGATAAATGCTTTGGCTAGATGATCCGTCAAAACCCCATTTGCTGGTCAATACGAGCTGTTGATTGGGATCAACAGGGGTTTCTAACGACCTAATAAGTCTTCTTGAGGTTAAATCCATCAAGGCTTGTAATTTGATTTTTGCAGAGCTCTCTGTAACTGTGAGATCTTCTTTGGCCGGATAGCACTTAATTTTTTCTTTAACCAACATGTAGTAACTCGGGTATTGAAGAGCTCCTTCTTGAGTGTTGAAATCCCGAAGAGTGTTATAGCGCCATTTCGATAAGTTCATCGATACATAAAGAGCCAATGCCTTCAAAGGGGATATTTCCCGTACCTGAATTGATTTACCTTCAATGAAGGCTTTGATTTTTGAGGCCTCTTCTGGATTCTCCGTCAAGTATTTCATAACATAAGCTGTATCGCTTTGTCCTGCCTTTTGAAGCGCCCTTTCGGCCGAAAACATAATTTCAGCGCTGCTACTGCTGCATGAAAGACTATCTTCAGTGCGTCTTCTTTTTTGCCGGTTACTAAGGTCCTCAAAAGATTTACGAGGACTAGGATGTGTACAAGTTGAAGCATCAGATTTAGCAGGAGAAATTATGGGCTCGATGACGTCACTTATATTTTCTGTAGAAGGTTCCATATTTTCATTCTGTAATTCCGGCCATTGAATTGCAGCCTGTAGCCAAATCTCATGTTTCTTCCGAAACTTATCTGTGCTTCTTCCAGACTGTGTCCATTTTGCATAAATGCGGTAGCAAAATCGACGACACCAGTCTTTTAAACTTGTTTCAGCACTTTCACATAACTGAACACAACTGTTATCTTTTAAAACACTGAACAAATAGTTAAAGTCGCGTAAATCTTTATGTGCGCGTGCGCATAAAGCAACGTGAATATCAAGATTTGTATTAAAATTTGGAAAATACATTGCGAGATTAGCTTGGATACAACGAGGTGTAAATCAACACTGATTTTAAAGTTACTAATAGTGACCTATTTATATAAAATCCAGGTATCCCAGGTATCCTTTGTTAAATATTGCAAGGTAATTAGTTATTGTGATAATTAGTAAATGATGCATGCTAAATTAGTGTATTAAGAGCCATTTAGTAATTAAATAATAGCAATGTTCTTATCAGTAATCATTAGTGCATCAGTTTTATATGTAAACCTTAAGTCCCTAATTATATATCCTAATTAGCTTATATCTTCTCTAATTGGCTGCTCAGAAATGTTATTGTAATAAGGTAAACCTTCAGAAAAACGGTTTTAATCAACAAAATAAACAAAAAATAAAAAAATTGTGTTATAAAATAAACATCACTCTTTATCCCAGAAAGTGCACATTTGGCGCACTATGTGTCTTAGTATTAAATATAGCTCTTAGTATTAGCATTATGATATTAGAGACCGCTACTTGAAACAAGCCCGGAATCAGGAGGGAGAGAGCTCGATACACTCATTTTCATAGTAAAATTTCACATTTTCTCAAATTACTCCCGAAATATGGGAGTTATGAAGAAATTCATCACCACAAGTTATGAAGGCATTAAGTAATCGAATAAGATGGCATCATTAGTTTGGCATAATTTTACTCTTTTTTTTCGGAAATGTCTACGTCCAACCGCTCCCATACATTCGTTCCACTGTGCGGCTGCACCATTCCATGGGAAATAGCGCAGCGATTCACGTACGGACAGTCCAGCCTGTTCGAAATTAGAGACAGGATACTGTTGTTGCCGCCCCACACCCCACGCACCAGGGACGCACAGCGCTTACGCATTGTGGCAAAGAAACAGTCCACATGTGAGCTGCAGTAGCGGAGCAGCCTCAACAGTACCCTGAACGCGTTGTTGTATTGCACGCGGAGGGCACTGTACAATTTTTGAGTATATCTAGCCCACAGGCTGCTCGTGTAAAACTTAGTACAATACGCTCTGATATATTTTGATGAGTAATTTTAACGGTTACTAAACAACGAGAAAACCTACGAGCCAGAATATTCGCTCTAACCGACAGGGCCCTCCGCGCCCGTTCTATATCGTCTACGCAATCACCCCGCAGATATTACGCGACATAGGACGCTTTATTATATTTTCCGAAAAACTTACAGCAGGTGTATACTGCAGGGGTTGCACACAGTTGGTGCTGGGCCACAGTGCATGCGTTCTCTGGGTAGATTCAAGGCTCCAGGCGGCTGCATCCCTGGCTCCGGCTACCCATATGCTGCCGCTACTGCCGCTTCCAACTATGCGACGAACACGCTCCGCTATAGAAGAAAAATAAGTATTGAACCATTAAAATTCAGGAGGCAGAAAAAGAGAAAACAATTGTTTTTGTAACCACTAAAACTTCGAAAAGGAAGCTCCAAATCCAAGACACAGCTGTCTAAAGGGACGCCGCAACTGAAGCTGGACTACCGCTCTGCAAAAATTGATGTTTCTCAACGACCACTCTTCTGTCAGCAGTTAACATTTTTCGCCTAGTAATTCTTAGAATAATTCTGCTGTTTTAACCGTTTTAATAAACTAGTTAATATTTTATATCTTCTGTTTTATTACATTAAATAATTCCAAGCTAAGTCAGAGGCCCATGGGCGGCTTTAAAACTCTGACATCATAACCCTAATTGCGTAACATAACACAATCATAATCTGTTTCTATTTGAAACAGATTGCCACTCCATTGCTTCATAAGTAGGAAAAAAAAGTCTGTTCAACAACGTAAATAACGCAATGAATGTTGTTGAACTGTCAAAATGAAACAAATTAGGCAAAATTGTTTACGAAAATAAGTTACGCAATTAGGGTACAGGTTAGTCACTAACCAAACTAAAAACATACGTAAAATTATTGATATAGAATTGAAGATATGGAGTCGCACCATGTAAAATATTGGTATCCAGCTGCATCCGGTTAGATTGGAAGTCGACCTCAACATAGTTGTCAAAGGCAGACAGATAATGGTGGTGGCTAATTAAATAGCTTTATATTACTCACAGTTGGGATGCCGCACAGACGTGATAGGCAGGTGGAACCTCAGGTCCCACACGCAGATGGCGCCACTGGACGTGCCCACTGCGAGGTACCCGCATGGGTCTGCGTATAGGCATGTGTAGACTCCTTGCTTCAAGTCGCCTTGTAGTTTCCATGCGTTGCCTGTGGAGGAAATACATGTAAATTAAATTATACCAAATAAAGAACTTTTTCGCGTTTTTATCACAAAAAAAAAAATAACTCGATTCTTAAACTTTTGGGCTGGTTATTAAGGCGAACGCCAGACTAGCCCACGAAAATCAATTCGAAATTTTCTTACGATTTATTTTTGCAATTTGCAGATCAGAGGCTGTATGTTGATTAAAATATGATTCGCGACCATAACAAATATGGCTTTACAGAATTATAAACTTTAGAATCAGCAATACACCTCCTTAAGTTAGAATTGGCCTCAAATATCATGATTTCATGGAATATTCATTCAATTCATTAAGTAATATGAGCTTAGAGAGTTGTATTGATGTTTTTTGCTCATAAACGCAATATGGAAATGCAACGGTACTTTTTAGATTGCGAGCGCGCGCGCAGGTGACGCGAGGGTGAGGGTTAGCGAGACAAAACACTTGTATATCCTCGTGTAGTAATAATATGTTATAGTTAGGAATCTGCATTATTTATGCACGTATCGTCGCCGTGCAGTGAAAACCTCGTGATTGCAATAAACGTTATTTTACAAGAGAAAATAAAAACTGTCTGAAAAATGGCCGCCATTGACGTTCTCCGAGGTTCTCATTATCATAAATAGAAGGCATTAAAACCATCTTAGAGCTGTGCACGTTCGTTCTAAACTAAATTATGCATTACGAGGTTTTCTACCCAACAAATAAATTAAAAAAAAATACAACAAAAAAATACTTTACAAGGTTTTCACTGCACGGCGACGGTATGGTGATGCCTGCGGATTTTTTTTTATGTTTTTAATCATATTTACCTATTATTATAATTATTCGTTGTATAGTTGTCTTATATTCTAAGCACTGTTTATTTTATTTTGTTACATATTTAATAGAAAAATCACTGAACCTGACTTGATTTCCGTACATCTTTTTATTTTCGGGTGACCACTGAAAATCAGCGCTGTGCTGTGGGTCCCCAAAGCACAGCATCATGCTGAGTGACAGTCATGTCGTGCAGCTGCCGCCTAAGTAAATTCTGTTCTATGCTCGTGATTTGTTATGTACTTTGGGTTGTTCTCTGATTACTCTTGTCTTTTATGTATGCACGTGTTTCTGTGACAAATTAATCTATTTATCTTTCTTTTCTTTCTTATTTTTATAATTATAATTTGATAAATAAACATTTGATACGGCCGCGGGGAGCTCGTGGCTAAGTAATAATAGACGCACGGGTCGATCCGACAGGTTAAGCTACGCTTGCCACGGTTGGTCCGTGGATGGGTGACCATCTTTACATACCTCGGAAAGCACGTTAAGCCGTTGGTCCTGGCTGTTATTCGTGGATCTTTGACAGTCGTTACGGGTCGTCAGAAGCCCGAAAGTCTGACAACCAGTCTTACCAAGGGGTATCGTATTACCCAATTACTGGGTTGTGGAGGTCAGATAGGCAGTCGCTTCATGTAAAATACTGGTATTCCTGCATTCGGTTAGACTGGAAGCCGACTCCAACATAGTTGGGAAAAGGCTAGGCAGATTAATTTATACGGCCGCGAATCATGTTTAGATCAACATACAACCTGATACTGACCTGCAAATTGCAAAAAAACATAAGAAAATTTGAATTTCGCGGGCTAACGCTTTCGCCTTAATATTTCTTATTATATCCTAATGTCTACCTGGTGCTCTCAAGTCCCAGCCTACAATAGTGGCGAGTAGCGTGGCGTAGGATATGACGGCGCCATGTGACGGCGCCGCTACACACACCGCGTCGTCACCATCGCCCTCTAGCTGTCGGCCTTGGGAGAGGTTCATACGGGATGAGGTGCCGTCGACCCTGAGGAAGTAAAGGTATGTTTACATGTTGGTAGAGACTGGTTAAAGGTAAGATTAAAAATCTGAAGCTAAGTCGAGAAATTTCTGAAAAAGAAAATGTAAATAAGGGCCTGTGCAGACTGGCGGCCGGGACGGCAATGGATTTTAAATTTATCAATTGAATTTAATACTTATCTAATCAAAATAATGTATATATTTCAATGCTTGGCGATGGAGCTTGGAGCATCGTAGCGCAGTTTTCCGTCGATCACCGAGCATTGAAATATGTACCTTATTTCAACTGAATAAGTATTAAATTCAAATCCTCTGCCGTCCCGTCCGCCAGTCCGCGCAGGCCATAAGAAGCCATTATGTTGAAAATAAAATCTAAATGAAATTATTCGAAGCCATTATGTGGAAAATAAAATGTAAATGGAAGTTTAGCCTAGGAGCCACAGGATTACTGATCATACAAGTAAATATTTGACGATAACATCGGGCTACCAAATGATTTTCGCAACCAACAATTATTTTTCGGGTGTAAGTTGAAACAATAAAGAAAGAAAATATAACTTTTTTATTCATGAAATACGCACGTAAGAATAATAAATTGAAATGCAGATAAGGTATTGTATTAGAAAAATTCAAATTCACATTATTTCAAATTCGATTTCAGTATTTTAAAATTATCTCTTACATGCAAGCAAAATTGAACCTCATTTCAATAGTCATACGTACCTTAATACAAAGACAGACTCTTGTGTGGCCGCTACAAGAGATTGCCCGCCTTCACATGCCGCTATCGATAGCACGGGACCTGCATTCCTATTGTACATTGATTTTGATCTGCAAAAATAAAAATAATTAATTGAAATGAATAAATTGTACAGGAAAAGCCCCTTCCTTTGCGATCTAGCGATACCTTGGTTTTTGTTCTATTATAAAATAAAATAAAGTGGTACATTATAATTATCCCTTGTAACAATGATCTTGCTGTTGCTCATCAAAATGGTTGAAGGTCCCTGAAATAGAGTATTCTTACAAATGGAATCCGTTTCCCTAGTGGCGGACTAAGCCTATCGGGGGCCCGGGGCGGCAAACTAATTAGGCCCCCGCCCAGAAATGCAGAAAACTTTGAGAACGAGAAGAACGTAGAATTTAAGAGCAAGCGAAGCGAGCTCGAAATTTTAGCACACTATCTCGAATATTCTCGAAAGGTTAGGATTTCTTTTGACTGTTCATACAGAAATAGGAGATACTTTGTCGACTTATACAGAAAAGTTGAATGTAGGATGCTAGAGCGAGCGAAGCGAACTCGAAAATTTATAGCAATCTTCATTTATATTTAGCATACGTAAGGTTTAGCAACAAAAGTCTGCCTTTAACTTACTGAACATATTTTGGCCTTGTTTGGGATTTTATTTAAAAGTATTTCTAAAGATTTGGGGGCCCCCCAGGACTGGGGGCCAGGGGCGGACCGCACCTGCCTCCCCCCCTTAGTCCGCCAGCGCATTTCCCTGACTCTACAGGGTAAGTTTTTAACCAGTGCGCAAACTTAAACACGTGACTTTACTCATTATTATGAACAACATTTACTATAGGACCAAACCTGAAATCGCGAAAAAAAATCTGCTGTTCCCTACATTTATGTTCGCATAACTCGTCAAAATGTAGGGAGCAGCTGATTTTTTTTTCGCGATTTCATGTTTGGTCCCATTGGTTACACACTAATATTATAAAGGCGAAAGTTTGTGAGTGTGTATGTTTGTCTCTTCTTCACGCTCAAACGGCTGAACGGATTTGGATGAAATTTGGTACACAGATAGTTTATAACCTGGATTAACACATAGGATACTTTTTATCCCAATATTCCTACGGGATCGAGACTTATGCGGGTGAAACTGCGGGGCGCAGTTAGTAGTTAATATAAGTCTGAAATCGCCAACCCGTCTTGAGCAAGCGTGGTGATCAATGCCCGTGTCTTCTCTGTATGAGAAGAGGCATTTGACCTGCAGTGGGACAATAATACGCTGGTATTATTAACATACCTATTAATATGCGCCTGTGTGTGTAGCCTCGCTGCGTCCCACAAGCGAACCGTGCCGTCGTCTGAACATGATCCGAATAATGACCGGTGAGCTGGCAGAGTTACTAGCTGGTTCACACGGGCTCTGAAACAATAAAGATTTAGAGTTGTAAGTGATAAGTGTTACTTGAACAGTCACATCGAGACTGAAATGACAAAAAGTATGTGTAAAATAAAACTACAAGGTCAAGGTCAAATTAAATTAGGTAGGAAAACTCCACAGACGTGATGGGTATCGATATCTAAACACGATACCGATTAGGGCTTGAGTATCGGACCATTTTTCAATTCCGGAACTGAGTTTCAATATTAAGCAATACAGTTCCGGAATTCAGGAGTTCGAAGCTTCCTTTAAAAATGGTATACAAAATGCATAATATTTATTGGTTATTTGATATTATGGAAGTGTAGGGTTAGTATTTTAAGTAGGAAAAAATCGGTTTTTCTAGCGGCTCGCACTGTGTCGATTCGACGATTTCCGAAAGCAAATGAGCGAACGAATAGCGCGCCTGAAGCTTGGCGGGGTGGGGAACCGGGCGTTGCGGAGCGGCTGGCAGACGCGCCGCGTCTCAAGCCGTGACAAAACTATATATTTTTTTCGAAATCGAAGTTCCGGTTTTTATCACACCAATTTCGATATTGGAGACAAACGATACTAAAATATATAGGAATTCCAGAATTTTGTCAAAACCGCAATTCCGGAGCAGCTGTACTCATCAGATCGGCGGAGTTTTGCTAGCTAATTTAATTTGAATGAATTTCCCCGCAGTTCTTAGTCAAGTATTTTACAGCTTAGTGTAATAGTGTCTACATCAGAAGATACCTAAACACGCGTCCTTAAGGTACATTTTTCAAAAAAACTGAAACAAGTGCCAGAATTTCGCAGTTTTTCGAGCACCATGGGTGTAGCACAGGGTTTTCAAGGTTGCAAACTTGGGTATAAACTACTGTCAGGGGACGTAAACATATTAAAAAGTCGTAGTTACTTGCGCGTTTGCGATGTTTGATGTTGTTATTGACTGAGCTATAATTATTCCGCCGGAGCCAGGAAAGCCCCAATTTCAAATTTCAAATATTTTCAGCTCCGATACCGATGTCTATCCTGGACGTCAAGTTACCAAATAAATTAACAAATGATTAAAAAAAATATAGTGGATGGATTTATTAAACAGAAAAGTATAATAGAATATACGGGGTGGCAGGGACATCGACGCGAAAACTGAAACCATGGATTCAGTACATGATTCTGAACCCCCCGGCGTTGAAATTCGTCGTCGGTAATTTTTAAAAAAATTAGCTGTTCCATACATTTTGACCGCGTAGGTATTGCACTTTTCTATGAAATAGCAGATTTTTTTTAAATAACCGACGAAAAATTTCAATGCCGGGGGGTTCAGAATCATGTACTGAATCCATGGTAACAGTTTTCGCGTCGATGTCCCTGCCACCCTGTATTATACCACTTACTTGTGTTCGTGTAAGTACGCGAGCAGTTGATTCCCAGGTCGCCATCCGTGTGGAGGTAATACATCTTCATTGTTGTCTAAAGGATCGTCGTGACTCCTGATAACAAACAGATTACAATTTAAATTAAAAATATCATAATATTATCTTTATATTTCGGATAAGCAACATCCATATGGGTTAGTACACGTTCCGTATGGGTTTGGTTTTAGTAAACTTATCTAAGTTTACTAAAACCAAACCTGGTTTCCAAATAGATATTTGGAAACCAGCCTGTTGTTGGAAATGCATCTTCGAACAACATCACCCAACAAAGGAGAATCGTACCTCCCCGCTATGGTCTTCAGGATGGAGTTGGAGCTTTCCCGCACTCAGCAGAGCAGAGGCAGATTTCTGTCTGACGATGGCGTTGAAGTCATCGACGTGTGCTTGTGCGAACATACCTGATGCACTGCAGAAACGTGGCAGCCCCATCAACATCCTGAATCCTTTATTATATTGGAACCGTAGGGCGCTGATAGCCCGCTGAGTAGAGTTGATGCACAGGCTGCACGTGTAAAACACTTGGCAATAAGCTTAAAGCGTTATCTTGACTGCCCTGCTACAGCGTGCAAACCTGCGTGCCAACATGTTACATCGGACTGCAAGCGCCCTAAGTTCCCTCTCAATATCCACTTGATCATTAAGGTCGTCGGTTACATAATGCCCTAAGAACTTGAACTGCTACACTCGCAGTATGTCATTCTCATTTAGTTTAATTAAAATATGCACATTAACTTTTACCGCAGAAAGAATTATTTGAAAAATAAAACACATTTCGCAATTTATACCCATTTCAAAAGTCACATTATGTTTTTAATGGTTTAAAAATACACATACGTTAAACTCATGCCTTCATTCCATGGGGTAGGCAGAAACTACAGAACGCCACCTGCTACGATCCTTACATATTCCTTTTGCCTCGTTTACGTTCATACATCTGGTCATACACGCACGCCGGTTGCGAGTACTACACACCTGACCTTTCTGAAGAACATCACCAGTAAAAAATTGGAACACAAATATATAAAAGGGCACATTACCTCAAAGATTTCTGATATTTCTGCTGCATCCGTGACGTCAAATCTCTCAGTTCCACGCGACACGGAGCCATGCTGTCTGTAAAGAATAGAATAATTGAGAATAATGATAATTATTCCAGTGAATGTGTACTAATATCATCCTATCCGTTATTAACTACTATCATTAATTAATCTAAAAATACGATGATAAAAGCGTTAGCTATATGATGGTGACCATCCAATTCATAGTGCAGTTAAGAAAAACTAAACACACACTTACACACACACCAAAGCACGGAAACCGCTTTGTTTTATATTGGTGCCGATTCTCTTGTCACAAATGCCTCTCAACTAGACTAAAAATCACCAAAATTTAGTTTATTCCTGTCAAACGACGATTTCCCATTTTAAAGTAGACTAAAGTGACACAACTTAACTATATTTTAGTTTGACAGCACTAAGATGGCACTGAGTTATTAGTATAGTGAAAATGGCAATTTTGCTATTCTGAATTTGACGTTTTTCACCGAAAATTTTGATTGTCTAACTAAATCTGACTATTTTTAATCGCGATTAAAAAGGTGTTGTATAAAATTTGTTGTCATGAACTAAAATTCACACCAACACCTCGACTTCAGGTGCAAAAACAGTACTGTATCTTTTTTATTTTGCTTATATCTCGAAAATGATAAAACTCATAAACCCCTACAACTCTACATTCTATGTACCACGTGGAGTCGCGATTGTCAAATTCGATTTTAGTTGTGTCAAAATCATTTTTAAAATTAGAGAAATGTTTTGGCAGAATAGCTTTAAGATTCTCATAGCAATAAGGAATTTTAGTGATAGTTTAGTTCGGTGTACACAAGAATCGGCACCACTATCTACTTTTTTTATAAATAAGTAATCTTTGTAAGCTTGGATGTAGGAGGTGATCTACGAAACTACGCATCCGTTTTCAAAAATTCTTTCACTGATAGTAACTATGCTATTGCCGAGTGCCATAGGATATGTTTTACGTTAAAACACACGGACGAAGTCGGGAGCAGAAGCTAGTTTAAAATAAGAAGGCAACATTTTGTCAAGAAAATGGCTGGTACCCCACAGAATAGTACAGAAGGCGCACTCCGTATTTTAGGCCCGTCTTGTCGGGCAATTCAGTGAGCGTAACGTAGAAGATATAAGAGTTACGCGATAGAGTGGCAACTTCTAGGTGAATATAACTGTAGGTAATTAGCGCTGTATGACCTGAATTGCACTTTATTGTGTCATAGCAAGAGTCGCTTTTTATTTAAATGATTTTACGGAGTGAACCATCTGTACTAATTTGTGCCAGTATTTAATGGTAGCATTTCACATCGCTATTCGGTATTTGCGTTTTTTACTGTGTTTTATTCAGCTATATAGTGTAGAAGTCCGAATAACTCGAACACACCGTCCACCCATCGTCATGAACAGCGAATATGCCGAGAATATTGAATATAACATTCAAGAATATTTTTGCTAATCTGAGCGCGCAAAGATGGGCGTGTTGACGGCAACAGCGACTTATTATTTCCTCTGTGTTAATTACCAATACATGTTATGCGTACATAAAACACCGCACTCTACTGAGCAAGCCATGTGTGGACGGTAAACGAACGGATTCGGTATACTCGCAATCCTTTGTTATTTGATCAAAAATCGACAACTGGCGGGTACGGGTATTCGTAAAATATAGGCCAATATGGGAGAATAGAGTAACTTCACATCGTCACATTTGAGCAATTATGACGAATACGCGAACACGAATAGCGATGTGAAGTGCCACCATATTGAGTGAACAAAAAATTATGATTAATGAAAGAAAAACCGGCCAAGTGCGTGTCGGACTACGCACAATGAAGGGTTCCGTAGTTGGGATGAATTTATCCCAAATACAAACTTAACATTGTAGTTGAAATACATGTTCTGCCATACATTCCAACTGCAAATGTAAGTTTGTACGCACAATATTGAGAGATTTACAATGTTATTTTAAGACCATAGACTTCTTATAGGTTTTCCTGTAATCTATGAGTAAAGAACCACTCTCTGTGATTTTTCTAAAATTTTAGGTACAGTAGTTTCGGAGATAAGGGGTCAATTTTCATCGAATTTATTAAATATCTTTAAAAGTATTTATTTTAAAATTATATAAAAAATATGTTTAAAATCCTCGCAACAAGCCCTTTCATTTGATATGTCACACGGTACTGATAGCAAAACTTTTTTTTAAAATTTTCTTGTTTACCCCCCAAAAGTGACCCTTACATTCAAAATTCATTTATTTACGTTACACGTTCGTGTTTGGGTCACTGAAATACATATGTGTACCAAATTTCAACTTAATCAGTCCATTAGATTCGGAGCGAATTGGCTGTGACAGACGGACAGACAGACAGACCGACAGACAGACAGACACACGAGTGATCCTATAAGGGTTCCGTTTTTGCCTTTTGAGGTACGGAAACCTAAAAAATAATGTATGATAATGATCTGCTATATATACATACACTGCACATAGCTAGCGCTGTGTCCTAGTTGAGAATGATGTGGAGGCACTGACATCGCCTGTGATACTACACCGCTACCCGACACCACTTGTGACTGAGACACACCCTCTGAAAACACGACCAAAATAAACTGCTGAGTCCGAGTCTTGAAAAGTCGAAAAACTACGATCTGCATTCTTATTTCAAGATTCTTTAGCAAATGGATTTTATAATTTATAGAAAAACTGTATAATGTCAACTCGAACTCTAAGCTCACGTGCGCGACGTAAAAATATCGCGGCGGGATTTTATCGCGCCCTGGATTTTCAACTCTCGGTGTTAACCCGAGCGTTGAGAATTCAACAGAGTGCATCCCAGCGAGTCGAAAAAACACACTGTTGGATTTTCAACTCTCGATGCTAAGCAGAGCGTTGAAAATCAAGTGTGCGAAAAAAATCCGCCGCAATATTTTTACGTCCGTGCAAACGTGGGCTAATACTTATTCACGACTTCAAAACTCTGAAGTAGAATCAGTTTTGCTTGATAGTTTTATGGGAAATATTGTGATATGAAATATGAAAGTTGAGTTGTCGGTATGAGTTGGTGGTTGGTTGGTTGGTTGGTTGTTGGTGTAGAAGTATATTTAAAAAAAAAGAATCTCTAAAATTTTTTTGAACTTTTAATGATGCTAACTTTTTTTTTAATAATCTAACCTCTTTTTTAATTTTTGGATATTTCTCACAATTGGTCGCAGTAACTTAGCTAGGATACCCCAATCAAACTTATTAGGTTAGGCACAGTATAAATATGTAGCAGTATTATATCTCGGCAGTGACCTTGAAATAATTACCTACGGCCGCTCGGTAGATAATCCTTCCGTGCGTAACTATCGCGCACTCGATACTGTTGCGTGCGTGATATACACTGAGATTTCGAAGCGCGTCGTTTCGGCCGGTTTATATGAGATATAATACTGTACTTATTTATACTGTGGTTTAGGTTAGAACGGTTACTAACCACGCGCGATCAGCACCCCAATTGCGTAACATACTTACTTTCACATTTCGACGGATTTACAAAATTCGTAAAAATTCGTCGAAAAACGTAAATAACGGAATTAATGTTGTTTTCAACAACATTAATTCCGCAAGCAATTGTAATGTCTTTCATTTTGACAACAAAATGAAAGACATTACAATTGCTAGTGTGTTACACAATTACCTCTCTGAATTGGTCGCAGTAACTAAGCTAGGGCACCTCGATCAAATGGGTTAGGTTAGTTTTTTAGGACCCCAAAATATAAATTATTAGAGATTCACAAAAAGAAGCGCATTCATTATATTAGAGTGTTCAATAATATTTTTAGGAAAGCAAAATGGGAATTATTTGAGGATCGATTAAATACAAGCATAGTTTTAATATAGAAATAAATAAAAATGAATTTCTACATTACCTCTTGAATGTTGTTCGTGTGATTGTCCAAACATGTGTTGCCATTCTGTGTTCATGTGAGTCTCGTGTGAAACCGAAGTCTTATGGGTACGTCTGAAAGAAAAAACGAAATAATAAAAAATGTTCTAAATATTTTTGCAATACAAATCGCGTCTAATGTGCTTACTTACTTGATATAAATATTAGAAGACTCGTGACTAAGTAATTTAGATGTTACGGAGGTTATTTAACCGGAACCGGAGCCGGAGTCGCAAGTTTTCAATTTGATTGTTCGGTGTCGGAACCGGAGTCAGAGTCGGAACCGGAGCCGGAGTCGGAGGTAAAAGAAATATGTTCTATTTATAAACATTTTTTTGGCATCATATTAAAATTAACTTATCACAACAATTAAACTACTACTACTAATTTAACAAATTAACGTGACGCATCTGAGATACACAAAACAATAATTTCCCGGGCGACAAGTTAAAAGTTACGTGCAATTACGCGTTTTAATCTTCGGTATAACTCCTATTCAAAATTATCGGAGCCGAAGTCGGAGTCGGAGTTGTAATATTAATCGGAAGTTCCGACCTTTCGGGAGTCAGAATCGAAGCTCCGTAACATCTCTGCTTGATATAAATATTGGGGTTTACAGCTGCACGGGTCGATCGAAGGTTAAGCTACACTTGCTTGAGCCGTTGGTCTCGGCTTTCATTTGTAGATTTTTGACAGTCATTACGGGTAGTCAGAAGCTCGAAAGTCTGACAACCAGTCTTACCAAGGGGTATTGTATTACCCAGTTACTGCATTGTGGAGGTCAGATAGGCAGTCGCTTCATGTAAAATACTGGTATTCAGCTGCATCTGGTTTAACTGGAAGCTGACCCCTATATAGTTGAGAGACTAGGCTGATGATGTTCTGATATAACTCGATTTTTTTTAACTGTGTGCTTGGAGCTGTCAAAGTTGTAGGTTGTTAGTATTGAATTCACCCGCCCGGTTACCTCCTCAGTGCCCCGACGCCTCTTAATACGGTCTACACAACTCGTGTTGTCTATGTTCTATGTTATAGGGTTTGGTTTCCGCACTTAGTCCATACAGCGGACCATTGTGAGTGGGCCATGGCGGCCGTTTGGTGGTTATTCCAACCAGCCCACCTCCCTCCAGAAGCTAATTAAATCTCCTAGTCTGTTCAGAACATCTGTGTAGGATCTGGGTGACCCGAGGGTTTCTGTTCTAATCTGGGTGACGCCTGTGCATTCAAAGAGCACATGCGCTACGGTTTCCTCAGCCTCCATGCACGCCCTGCACAGAGGACTGTCCGTTATGCCTATTGTGTGGAAGTGTTTGTTTAGCGAGCAGTGTCCCGTGATGGTCCCCGTCACCATGCGCAGGCCGTTCCTGTCCAGGCGCAATAAGCGCCTGGTTAGCCTGCTATCCAAGGATGGCACCGTGTTGGCTCGTGTTGTCTCCACAGTTCTGTCTTATCATTCGTCAAGTTGTTATTATTTAAACCACATACACTGTAATATTTTGACGTTGACAGGCACACGGTTCGAAAAATTTGGTTATACACCACTTAGTTGCAATACCAGAGGATTTGGGATGGTATCGCATGTGCGTTACCATTCCAGTCCTGGGCAAAGGCCTCGGGCTCCTTGTTATACTTACTGGATACAAATAACGGGTGTAAAAAGAAGCTTAACAAAGCCGAGAGTCATTTACTTGTTCTTCCTAACATCACACTAATATTATAAAGGCGAAAGTTTGTGTGTGTGTATGTTTGTCTCTTCACGCTCAAACGGCTGGACCAATTTGGATGAAATTTGGCACACAAATAGCCTGGATTAACACATAGGATACTTTTTATCCCGATACTCCCACAGGATCGAGACTTACGCGGGTAAAACCGCGGGGCGCAGCTAGTTGTGATATATATTTTTTAAGACTGGACTTCGAAGATACGAGATATCGAAGGTCAAAGTTGCAACTTTTTGAAGTGAAATCTCGCATTGGGTATTTTTGAGATGGGACTAAATCGGTTATTTCGCGACACTATTACGACACCAGCTTTTGACCATTAAAAGACATCAACGCGTTGATTACCACGGTGCCGATTTTTTTTTTTCAAATTTTCACTTTTGTCGGCACCGGAGTGTTTTTTTTTACCTTTTTGAGGGGTGTTTTTACACCTTGTATGTTTTATTTGTTTCCTTACCTATTTTGTGTCGAGGCGTACAGTTTGTCGACATGTTGCATCGCGTCTGTGGCGCCAGTGTCCAGCTGTACGGCACGCGTTATACCCGTTTGTTGCAGGTTCAAACGACCGGGTGCCTCTGTTATGTGCTGGAATATACAACAGTTTCTATTAGGTTTATATTCTTATATCGGGTATTTATAGGCATGGCATCGGATATTTAATCGATTATGAAACTTTCAAAATGCTTACACGTTTTGAAAGTTAAGAATATTTTTCATATTATGTTTGTTAAAACAAAAACCTGGGTGTGAAAGCAATCACCACTCTTAAGGACGCGTTTACAAAATTGATAGGTAAAGAATCGAGCTACTACATTGACACAGGTCACACATACAAGTGTAAGCACGGTAAATTGCGGGAATAGTAGTCAAGTGAACAAATTTTGATATTTGAAAGTTTATTTTTTATTTGTTTATGTTATAATACATGAGAACCTACAAAAAACATTCCGTATTGCTGTTTATATTATATTTGGGCTCGTTTTGTAAGTTATGATGAGACCTTACCTCCGGACCTGATGGAGTGATCTGAAGGTGTACTTCGGTGACTGCTACTGGATCTCCTAGACTACTAGAACTAGGTCTGCCGAGTTGGGGCTCGTTTTGTTAGTTATGATGAGACCTTACCTCCGGACCTGGTAGAGTGACCTGAAGGTGTACTTCGGTGACTGCTACTGGATCTCCTAGACTACTAGAACTAGGTCTGCCGAGTTTGGGCTCGTTTTGTTAGTTATGATGAGACCTTACCTCCGGACCTGGTGGAGTGACCTGAAGGTGTACTTCGGTGACTGCTACTGGATCTCATAGACTACTAGAACTAGGTGTGCCGAGTTTGGGCTCGTTTTGTTAGTTATGATGAGACCTTACCTCCGGACCTGATAGAGTGACCTGAAGGTGTACTTCGGTGACTGCTAGTGGAACTCCCCGACGATTAGAACTAGGTGTGCCGAGTTTGGGCTCGTTTTGTTAGTTATGATGAGACCTTACCTCCGGACTTGATGGAGTGACCTGAAGGTGTACTTCGGTGACTGCTACTGGATCTCCTAGACTACTAGAACTAGGTCTGCCGAGTTTGGGCTCGTTTTGTTAGTTATGATGAGACCTTACCTCCGGACCTGGTGGAGTGACCTGAAGGTGTACTTCGGTGACTGCTACTGGATCTCCTAGACTACTAGAACTAGGTCTGCCGAGTTTGGGCTCGTTTTGTTAGTTATGATGAGACCTTACCTCCGGACCTGGTGGAGTGACCTGAAGGTGTACTTCGGTGACTGCTACTGGATCTCATAGACTACTAGAACTAGGTGTGCCGAGTTTGGGCTCGTTTTGTTAGTTATGATGAGACCTTACCTCCGGACCTGATAGAGTGACCTGAAGGTGTACTTCGGTGACTGCTAGTGGAACTCCCCGACGATTAGAACTAGGTGTGCCGAGTTTGGGCTCGTTTTGTTAGTTATGATGAGACCTTACCTCCGGACTTGATGGAGTGACCTGAAGGTGTACTTCGGTGACTGCTACTGGATCTCCTAGACTACTAGAACTAGGTCTGCCGAGTTTGGGCTCGTTTTGTTAGTTATGATGAGACCTTACCTCCGGACCTGGTGGAGTGACCTGAAGGTGTACTTCGGTGACTGCTACTGGATCTCCTAGACTACTAGAACTAGGTCTGCCGAGTTTGAGCTCGTTTTGTTAGTTATGATGAGACCTTACCTCCGGACCTGGTGGAGTGACCTGAAGGTGTACTTCGGTGACTGCTACTGGATCTCATAGACTACTAGAACTAGGTGTGCCGAGTTTGGGCTCGTTTTGTTAGTTATGATGAGACCTTACCTCCGGACCTGATAGAGTGACCTGAAGGTGTACTTCGGTGACTGCTAGTGGAACTCCCCGACGATTAGAACTAGGTGTGCCGAGTTTGGGCTCGTTTTGTTAGTTATGATGAGACCTTACCTCCGGACTTGATGGAGTGACCTGAAGGTGTACTTCGGTGACTGCTAGTGGAACTCCCCAACGACTAGAACTAGGTGTGCCGAGTTTGGGCTCGTTTTGTTATTTATAATGAGACCTTACCTCCGGACCTGATGAAGTGACCTGAAGGTGTACTTCGGTCACTACTAATGGATCTCCTCGACGAGTAGAACTAGGTGTGCCGAGTTTGGGCTCGTTTTGTTACTTATAATGAGACCTTACCTCCGAACCTGATGAAGTGACCTGAAAGTGTACTTCGGTGACTGCTACTGGATCTCTTAGACTACTAGAACTAGGTGTGCCGAGTTTGGGCTCGTTTTGTTAGTTATGATGAGTCCTTACCTCTGGACTCGATGGAAGGACCTGAAGGTGTACTTCGGTGACTGCTAGTGGAACTCCCCGACGATTAGAACTAGGTGTGCCGAGTTTGGGTTCTTTTTGTTAGTCATGATGAGACCTTACCTCCGGACCTGATGAAGTGACCTGAAAGTGTACTTCGGTGACTGCTACTGGATCTCCTAGACTACTAGAACTAGGTGTGCCGAGTTTAGGCTCATTTTGTTATTTATGATGAGACCTTACCTCCGGACCTGATGAATTAGTAGTCACCGAAGTACACCTTCAGGTCACTTCATCAGGTCCAGAGGTAAGGTCTCATCATAACTAACAAAACGAGCCCAAACTCGGCACACCTAGTTTTACTCGTCGGGGAGTTCCACTAGCAGTCACCGAAGTACACCTTCAGGTCACTCCATCGAGTCCGGAGGTAAGGTCTCATCATAACTAACAAAACGAGCCCAAACTCGGCACACCTTGTTCTAGTAGTCGAGGAGATCCATTAGTAGTGACCGAAGTACACCTTCAGGTCACTTCATCAGGTCCGGAGGTAAGGTCTCATTATAACTAACAAAACGAGCCCAAACTCGGCACACCTAGTTCTACTCGTCGAGGAGATCCATTAGTAGTCACCGAAGTACACCTTCAGGTCACTTCATCAGGTACGGAGGTAAGGTCTCATCATAACTAACAAAACGAGCCCAAACTCGGCACGCCTAGTTCTAGCAGTCTAGGAGATCCAGTAGCAGTCACCAAAGAACACTTTCAGGTCACTTCATCAGGTCCGGAGGTAAGGTCTCATCATGACTAACAAAAAGAACTCAAACTCGGCACACATAGTTCTAATCGTCGGGGAGTTCCACTAGCAGTCACCGAAGTACACCTTCAGGTCCTTCCATCGAGTCCGGAGGTAAGGTCTCATCATAACTAACAAAACGAGCCCAAACTCGGCACACCTTGTTCTAGTAGTCTAAGAGATCCAGTAGCAGTCACCGAAGTACACTTTCAGGTCACTTCATCAGGTCCGGAGGTAAGGTCTCATCATAAGTTAAAAAAACGAGCCCAAACTCGGCACACCTAGTTCTACTCGTCGAGGAGATCCATTAGTAATCACCGAAGTACACCTTCAGGTCACTTCATCAGGTCCGGAGGTAAGGTCTCATCATAACCAACAAAACGAGCCCAAACTCGGCACACCTAGTTCTACTCGTCGGGGAGTTCCACTAGCAGTCACCGAAGTACACCTTCAGGTCACTCCATCGAGTCCGGAGGTAATGTCTCATCATAACTAACAAAACGAGCCCAAACTCGGCACACCTAGTTCTAGTAGTCGAGGAGATCCATTAGTAGTGACTGAAGTACACCTTCAGGTCACTCCATCAAGTCCTGAGGTAAGGTCTCATCATAACTAACACAACGAGCCCAAACTCGGTACACCTAGCTCCACTCGTTTATTGGTTCCAGTAGCAGTCTTCGAAGTACACCTTCAGGTTACTCCATTAAGACCTAAGGTAAGGTCTCATCATAACTAACACAACGAGCCCAAACCCGGTACACCTAGCTCTACTCGTTTATTGGTTCCAGTAGCAGTCTTCGAAGTACACCTTCAGGTCACTCCATCAAAACCTTAGGTAAGGTCTCATCATAACTAACACAACGAGCCCAAACTCAGTACTCCTAGCTCCACTCATTTATTGGTTCCAGTAGCAGTCTTCGAAGTACACCTTCAGGTCACTCCATCAAGACCTAAGGTAAGGTCTCATCATAACTAACACAACGAGCCCAAACTCGGCACACCTAGCTCCACTCGTTTATTGATTCCAGTTCCAGTCTTCGAAGTATACCTTCAGGTCACTCCATCAAGTCCGAAACGAAATGTAAATTTATAATCCGTAGGTAATTCAAGAAAAAATATAAAAAACTAACCTTGATTGTCCGTAGTCCGCACAAAACACGTGAAGTATCAAGTTTGGTATGTCAAATATTTTGTATTCGTACAGCGATCTTTTTCAACACGAGCTGGTGGTTACAAGCGACACAGTGTCCACTCACGACGGCGGCCGAGCGCAGACTAATATTTCGTTACAAATTTTTGTGCAATAAATCACGACAATGACCAGTAAAATAACCCTTATATTCAAGCAGTTAAGATGCCTGCGATAAAGCTAAATTTGTTAAAAAACTAAAATAGATTTGATTTTTTTTTGGAGACTATTTAGAACATTTTGGTAGTTTTTTCTACCACATTTTTGATTTGATCATGTCTGCTTACATTAAATATTTTTAAATAAATACATTTCTGTTATTAAATAGAAGAAAAATGTTCCTAAACTCAATACGATATTGTCAATTTTGTGTGAAGAGGCACCGGAAATGATTTTTTACAATATTATAAAACAAAATTTTCAAAAAAAAAATTGCCAAAATTTAAAGATGAAGGCGTAATCTATCTGTGGTAATTATTATTTGCATTTAGTTTGGTTCAGTTCTGCCGTAAAATGTACCGAAAAACTGCTTATTTTGGTCAGATTTGTAAACGCGTCCTTAATAATTGTCATCAATTTTAAAATTGTCTTAACAAGGTCGGTAATAGCTGCATTTACCTTATAGGTCCCTACTTTTACAATGCATGTCATTGCTTCATTTTTAATTATTTTTACTTATTGTGATATAGTAATCTTATTACATAATTAATGTTTACAAAATATTGTAAAACATTTTAAAAGAGTAACGGTGGAGTTTCTTGCCCATTCTTCTCCATACGAAAACTACCTTTTGGAAGGGGCGACTAGAAACAATACAATTTTTTGTAAATTTTGACCTTCAAAAGTGCCTTTTATGTGCCTAATTGAAATAAATTATTTCACTATAACTGACCTGTGTAGATGATCCTTGTATTTTAATTAAATGCGCACTCATTGCCAAGAGCTGATTTTCTACATGCTCTGTCATACCTGAAATAGATTTGCATGATCTTTACTAATATTATAAAAAGGTAAAACTTGTTTGTTTGTATGTTTGTTTCTAAGTTTGTATGTAGGAGGTAATCTCCAGTCGAGATTTGAAAAATTCTTTTTGCATTGAATAGCCCAATTCTTGAGGAAGTCGCGGGCAGAAGCAAGTATGAAATATGTAAAAAAAAACCTAAAATATGTTAAAAGTAATAAAAACATTATTATTATTGAAAATAAAACTTATTGGTATTTAAAATTCACATTTTTTATACCAAAATTAGCAAATAAAAAAAAACGGCGTATTTTTTATTTTCTTAATAGACTCAGTACAATACTTAACTACACCCTCACCGATCGGACAGGGTTTTTTACATGTTGTATAAGCTAAAAAAATAGATACTAAATTAACAATATCCCATGTGGAAATTGACCTATTTTGTTTAGAGCACAAAAGGCAGGATGACTGGAGAAGAATTTATAACAAGAAGGCGTCAATGCTCACCATCAGACGCCAGTCTCCTGAACAAGTTTCTAAGTTGCTGCCCCATTTCAGAGTATTGCGGCACTGTTCCTTGTTTTACCTAAAAAAAAAACATTAAATAAAATACACTGTTTAGTCTGTAGTCACTTAAAATGGTCATCTTCAATGTTACAAGTATCGCAGGTCCTTTGTCAGTCAGAGGAAAAGCTGAAAATGTCTTAAGAACAAAGTCAAATCATTTATTTCAATTAATCCATTTAAAGCCACTTTTGAATTGTCAAGGAGTTTAAATGTTTATTTCTCATTCGAAGTGACCTAAGTATGATAGTAGCGACCTAATTTTTTCCAAATTCTTTTTTGCCAAGATGTACCTTTATAGATAGTCAATAGAATTTATTTCAATTAAACCATTTAAAGGCACTTTTGAATTGTCAAGGAGTCGGTCAGTTAGAAGGTATAGAATAGTGCCATCCACGAAGACGCGCCCCACTCTTACGGGGTGTCCTGCGTGAGCGACGAATACGACGCGACGCGACACGACACTATGCAATGCGACGCGATGCTATACGCGACAAATGTCCTACGTGATTTTGGTCATTACTTCTCGAATCAAGGAGAAGTTCAGTACAAACAAATGCGGTTGCACTATAAAAAGCTGTGTTGCAGCTGGGTTCGGATGGACTATTACTGCTTTAAGCCATTCGCAAGATAACGCAGCACAGACTATGGGTTTCGTGTGTTGCATCTTTCAAATTCAATTCCAATTCAAAATTTAAATTGAAAATATTTTACTTCACATAAACCTACATGGGCACTTATGAAACGCCAGAAGCTAGGTGCACGGTTCCAATTAGTCGTTTCCTATGGAGAAGATCCGGCAAGAAACTCCACGGTTACTCTTTTAAAAATAATTGGCTTTTACAATACTTTCAAATAACTGTGACAGTAGGTATGGGAGGACAGTGTAGGTCTTTCAACAAGTATCAGGTACTTAACAAAATAGAAAATGGTAAAAAATCTACAGTCCACTAACTCTACAGCGTCCTCACATTTGCATTTGCACTTCGCCTTTGTATTTACGCTCCCCGGACGAGCTACTTCACAAAGAGGTTTACTACCATAACAAATCCACTATACCTTGAGTCTAGTATTTCTTCTCTCTCGTAACGTGTGCACCAGTCTATCCACGTCTCCGTGACGTAACACAGCATCCAGCACCTTACGTGGGATCGGCTCTGCTAAGCTCTCTAATAGTAGTTCTGCCCTTTCCACCTGATTAATACAGAAAAAGATTGTCTTAGTAATTTTTATCTACACCCATGCTATAAAACCCCTATAAAAGTTTCTGAAACAGTAAGCTTAACCATAATATCATCCAAATGAGTGTTATAATGTTGTTCTAAATTTAATTATGCAACTCGAATTTCAAAAAAAGAACATTGTCATGCACGCGCGTTTCACTACCACAGCGCCATAATTTAGCAAAGAAACTTATAGGTTAATCGAATGTCGCCATTTGTGTTCGATATAATAGTATTGCAAAATTTGATTACTTTGTTGTTTACAAAAAACTTTTTACAAAAAAAAAAAACAACCGACTTCCAAAAAAAAACACTACAAAGTGAAAAATAACTTTAATTTCAGAAGTCGGTGTCTTGGGTTTTGTGTTTTTGTTTTTTGCCACCGACGTTTTTATTTTTCACTTTTTAGTTGTGGTACAGTCAGCGTCAAATAGTTAGTGACACTCAGGGTATTCAAATAAATAGACGCAACCAAAAAGTCAATAATATCGGTACAAACTAAGTTGTCTTATTGTTGTCAACAATATAGTCGCTCAAAAGGTCGAGACGTTTAAAACGTCATATAGATCGGTTCAGTCAAACCGCCATAAATATGGTTACAGTCATCCCGCCAATGGTATCCAAGCATTATAAGTATTCAAAAATATGGAACACATTAGAAAAATAAACTTTACGGCTTTATATATTAAATATTATTTCTCACGTCAACATTTCACAAAATCAAATGGATAGAAACTTCTACTGTCCTTTTCATTTTAAGCATGACGTCTATGACGCAATTTCTATGTAGCGGTGCACACATTCAGTTCGCTCGTACGGTTTTGTCTCCAGAAGTTCAGTTAGCCATCGTGCGGTGCGGAAGAACTTGGTGCTAATTAATTGTCGAAAAGTATCCCGTATGTTTATGGAACATACGTCATGACGACTTAAACGATAGAATTGACTTTGTACAATCTCTGCATATACCCAATAGCATCGCTTTCTTTTCTTTCATTCTTTTGACAAAAGAATTGCTAATAGAAATTCGTCATCTCCATTCTTTTTAAAAATATTTTTAATTTCATAAGCGTTCTTCGATACAATCGCCACAAGCTCTGGCACACGACTGGAGAGCGTAGAAACCGAATACGATCAATCGCCTGTATGCGGCACTCGTCCGATCGGGTTTCCGAATTGGAGAATCGGATCAGGTACCTGACATGTGCGGCCACCCTTACATGCTAGTTTATTTTTCTAATTTGTTCCATATTTTTGAACACTTATAATGCTTGGATACCATTGGTGGGATGACTGTAACCATATTTATGGCGGTTTGACTGAACCGATCTATATGACATTTTAAACGTCTCGACCTTTTGAGCAAATACATTGTTGACAACAATAAGGAAACTTTGTTTGTACCGATATTATTGACTTTTTGGTTGCGTCTATTTATTTGAATACCCTGAGTGTCACTAACTATTTGACGCTGACTGTACCTACCTCACACATATTCGAATACCACTACCTGCTACCAGTGACTCGAACTTATCATATCATCTACATACTAAGTGGGAATAAAATACGTATTTTGTAGCTAACTCAAAAACTACCCAAGCAAAACACAATTAATGCAATTTATATGGGACCAATTTGGAAGCATACCCTTTCAAACAAAAAAAGAATATTCAAAATCGGTCCACAAATGACGGAGAAATCGGTGGACATACATAAAAAAAAAAAAAAAAAAAACAAACATACGCGACGAACATATAACCTCCTCCTTTTTGGAAGTCGGTTAAAAAATTATAAATTCCAGAATCAATGACGAACAACGATAATTTTTCACGCGCCATTTATGTTAATTTGTTTCTTCTTTACTTTAAACAGCTCTATTTGCAAGCTAAATCGAAATTTAATTAAAATCTTTGATAAGTTGCCTTCTTGGTTGTCATGTGTTGAAGTAAAAAGTTCTTTCTATTTTTAAATAACACGTTGTTTACAAAAAACTTTTTACAAAAAAAAACAACCGACTTCAAAAAAAAAACACTACAAAGTGAAAAATAACTTTAATTTCAGAAGTCGGTGTCTTGGGTTTTGTGTTTTCGTTTTTTGCCACCGACTTCCGAAATTAAAGTTATTTTTCACTTTGTAGTGTTTTTTTTTGGAAGTCGGTTGTTTTTTTTTTTGTAAAAATTTTTATTTTTCACTTTTTAGTTGTGGTACCTACCTCACACATATTCGAATACCACTACCTGCTACCAGTGACACGAACTTATCATATCATCTACATACTAAGTGGGAATAAAATACGTATTTTGTAGCTAACTCAAAAACTACCCAAGCAAAGTTAATAAAATTTATATGGGACCAATTTGGAAGCATACCCTTTCAAACAAAAAAAGAATATTCAAAATCGGTCCACAAATGACGGAGAAATCGGTGGACATACATAAAAAAAAAAAAAAAAAACAAACATACGCGACGAACATATAACCTCCTCCTTTTTGGAAGTCGGTTAAAAAATTATAAATTCCAGAATCAATGACGAACAACGATAATTTTTCACGCGCCATTTATGTTAATTTGTTTCTTCTTTACTTTAAACAGCTCTATTTGCAAGCTAAATCGAAATTTAATTAAAATCTTTGATAAGTTGCCTTCTTGGTTGTCATGTGTTGAAGTAAAAAGTTCTTTCCATTTTTAAATAACACGACAGATATGAAAGAAAAGAAAGAAAGAAAGAAAGAAAGAAAAATGCGTTTATTGGCATTACTGCAGAAAAAATACACCTTATGAGTTTTCATAGTAATTATTCGGCCGCTAAACACGACAGATACGGATTTTCATACAAACATTTCCGGCCGGGCGTTAGCATGTATTCGGCCAGTACAGCAATTTCGATTTATCTCGAAGAAGGTTGTCAAAATAATGCTCGTATTTCCAAGCATGTTTGAGAAAAATAGATACCTGTATTAGTTTGTGCTTGAGGTGCGGCCACACTAATGGTAATATCTTGCAGTTCACGTCGATAGGGTTCAGCAAGCTCGAGACACAAGATACCAAGCCGCATACTTCGTGACGAATCTAAAAACAGAAATATTAATATGTAAGATATACATTTTAGTACTTACTAGAGATAACGCAGGGTCCTGATCAGAACATCTCTGTGAAACTAATTTTATTGTTGAAATAACCAAATATAACTTGACAGTAGATTTTCTGAGTTGAGAATTGTTTAAAACTGTATGTGAGTGAAGAATTATGCACTTAAATTAATATTATGTAACTAATAATAACGATTGGTAAAATTTATTTATTATTAACAAAACTACATAATATGGCTGTACAGTTCCTGACCAATACAACCAACTTGTATGCGTGCGTTGTTGTTTAAATCATAATTACTCTAACATTAAGAGCGTTTATTCTGAAACTGGGCAACGTCGCAAATAGATGTCAAATATTTCGCTGTTTTGATTAATTTGGCAATATTCCTGTATGGAAATAAGAAATGTGGCTAACTAGTTCCCTAGAATATTAATAATGAATTGCAATTATAACACTGAATTTGATGTTGTAACAATTTTAGGTGTAAAAAAATCATTTGGAAAGTTTCCAAATTCTTTTTTTACATCTAGAACTAAATATTCGGTATTGCGATATTAATTATTGCATTTCATTAATAATATTCTAGGGAACGAATTAGCCACATTTCTTATTTCCATACAATTATATAGTTAAATTAATCAAAACAGGTAGATATTTGACAGCTATTTACGACGTTGCCAACTTTTAGGATAAACTCTCTTAAATAATTGTCAGTGAAAGATCCATACATAGAAATTTTGTGACATGCAATACAGGGCCATATACTCATTAGTTAAGCCTAGTCTTAGTCTGTAACTTTGTGTAATCGTGCAATCTATACATTTAATAAAATAATAACGAAGAATTATTGTCCATTTGTCTGTTTGTCTGGATGTATGTTCCGGATTGGCGCAAAAACGGTTGAACGGATTTGGATGAAATTTAGCACACAGAGATCTAGTAAATGAATAAAAAAACTAACCCATAAGTTAGGATGTGCGAGGAACACAGCGCTCTCGGCCACAAGGTCGCACAGTGCTTGCTTGGGCAATAACCCCAGCTCTGCCAAGTTGGTCGTAGCTCGTAGAGCCTTCGCTATTATCCACTCCGACTGGTCTGTTAGGCCCTGAAAAATATAAATGTCAATTATATAAAGAACATATTGTGTTGTCCTGTAAATTACATCGTCGCTCGGCATCCAATACCGCGAATGTGCCATTTTTGACGAAAATCAGATTTTCGATTTTTTCTGCACGTTCAAATACATGATCCTGCATTTAAAAATGATTTTTGTCAAAAATGTCACATTCGCGGTATTGGATGCCGAGCGACGACATCAGACGAATGGTGTATGGAAAATTTCAGAAAAAGAAAGAAAAAAGTTGTTTTTTATTTGGGACACGCACAGGAAATACAAACAGTAAAAAAAGAGCATTTAAAACAGCAAACAATTAGGCGATTATCACACTGCACCGCATCACGCTGCATGTTGCGTGTCAACGAACTAAAATGAACGCGCGTGGATGCATTTTCTGTGTGTTGGACTGTGCATGTTTTCTATACAAATGGAGATACTTACAAGCAACGTTAAAACACGCATTCACGCGCTACGCTGCGTGATGCGGTGCAGTGTGCCAATCGCCTTATAGGCCAAAAATGTACCCAGGTTTTTCAAATACCGCGCTTCATGCTTTGTATACAAGGTTTTGGCCTTGAAGAAACAACCAATATCTCAGATAAATGTTGATTATACAGGGTGGATTTTTGTTATAGAGATAATTTGCGATTTCTAACTTTTTTTTGTACTCAAACCTCAGTTGGACTAATAGAGTTTTTTTGGTTCTTATAACAAACAGGATCGATTGGCATCAAAAAATTTTTTGTGAAAACTGCCCATTTTTTTGCCAACTGTACACTTTTATCAAAATCTGTGAATGCAGATCAAAATATCTCGACTTTTTTCCTGTAGCTACAACAGTTGAGGTACCTACCCTTACTGCCCCGGCTCAAAAATCCAGCCTGTATAACATCGTGGGTTTGGGGTTTTAGCCAGAAAGAGTTCTACCAAACCCTAAACCCTGTACTGCCCTAATTTTAAAAATTTCAAAGCGATGTCGTTATCGAAATCCATAAGGAGGACTATACATTCCGCAATGTAAACTTGGATGGGTTCGTGGAAGTATTTAATCATTGTGGTCAGGTCCAGTGAGTAGAAATGAGGTAGATGGGAGACAGTTTTTCAGATAAGTATAGCTTTTAACTAGAGATGTTACGGAGCTTCGGTTCCGATTTCGAAAGGTCAGAACTTCCGATTAATTTCTACCTCCGATTCCGACTTCGGTTCCGATAATTTTAAATCGGAGTAATACCGAAATTCGAAACGCAGCGATGCACGTGTCTAGAGCGCGTACAAACAAGTTTTAACTCGTCGCCAGGGTAATGTTTGTTTATTTTATACACGCTCGCGCTCGAAGTCTCAGTTTATTGTTTTGTTGGTGGAAGTTATCGCTAATATTTGACTGATTAAAGAGACTAATTAAAGAAACTGACTAAAGAGACTGAATTATATATATTTCTATTGTTTCATTAAGCCTTCCCTTAACACATCTTTCTTCTACTTCCGCCTCCGATTCCGGTTTCGGTTCCGGTTCCAAATCCGATAAATCAATACTAAAACCGCCGATTCCGGATCCGGTTTCAATAAAACGACTTCCGGAACATCCCTACTTTTAACCTACCTGCTGCAGTAAAGGCACCAGTATAGGTGCGGCATGGTGCCCTACATAGGCCGCGACGCCCACCACTCGCTCAAAGAAACACCCGCGCAAAGCTGCCTCTTCTTTGTCGTTCAGAAACGTTACCATATGAGATAGAATTACGTCGTTAGCTGTAATAGGGATATTATTTATGTTAAAATATGGTTAATAAGGCGTAGCTACTACAGCAGTATTTTAATGTCAACTGTGTGAGCGAGTTTCAATGTTATGTTCATATATGTTAAATTATACGGTTCAGTTCAGACTAAGCCCAGATAATCACGGGCGATTTTTTCCCGCGGAGAGATTTTTCGCACACTTTTTTTTTCAACGCTCTGCTCAGCTCCGAGAGATGAAAATCCAGTGCATGATAAAATCCCGCCGCGATATTTTTACGTCCGTGCAAACGTGGGCTAAAAATATTTATTGGATTTCAAATTCGATTCCTTCTCACACAGTGGTCTATGATGCCATATACAGTGCGAGTCTTTATAATATGCATAATTATATCGAAATGAGGGGTTATGCTTAATTTTATCGACAGAAAAAATATTTAAAAAATCTTTTTTTTTTGTCCTGTTTGGTGTCTTATTTAGAAATTTTACTATTATTGTAAAATTTAATTTATGAAAAAAATTTTTTTTTTGCTAAAAAAACATTTTTATTTTCAATTGAGGGTAGTTTTTTTTTACAATTTTATTTTATGAGGACGCCTAATTGCTTTTAATCATTATGAAGTTTGTTTCATCGCGATAGATAATTTAGTTTAAAATTTACACAGTTTTGTTAATTTAAAAAAAAAAATTTTTTTTTTTCGTCGATAATTTTAAGCATAGATTCCCTCATTTCGGTATTGTCACATTATTTAAAGACTCACACCGTATTATACTCATTACTTTTTGAAACTATGAAGCATTTATAGCAAAAAGGCTGTTTACGATTTTCCGATGACTTTATTTGAATAGATGAATGAAAAGTTTTTTTTGTTCGAGCTGATACGCTTTTAATGCACAGAATAGCTGTTTATGACGATGGAAGATAATGATAAACGAAACTGAATAAATCTTACCGGTCTCTGTAATTTTGAAAAAATAAATCCAATTTTAATATTAATTGTGCAACATTTTTGTGGCTTTAAGAGCGATTATTCTGAAAGTGGGCAACGTCGCAAATAGATGTCAAATATTTCGCTGTTTTGATTAATTTGGCGATATTACTGTATGGAAATATGAAATGCGGCCAACTAGTTCCCTAGAATATTAATAATAAATTGCAATTATAACACTGAATTTTAGGTGTTAATAAGGCGTTTGGAAAGTTCCCAAATACTTTTTTACATCTAAAACTAAATATTCGGTATTACGATATTAATTATTGGATTTCATTATTAATATTCTAGGGAACTAGTTAGCCACATTTCTTATTTTTCCATACAGTAAGTAATATTGCAAAATTAATCAAAACAGGTAAATATTTGACAGCTATTTACGACGTTGCCAACTTTTAGGATAAACCCTCTTAATAAACATGCAATTTATTTTATAGAAAAAAAAAAAACTTACCCTTTTGTTTCCCAAAGAATATACAAAGTTTTGTAATGCCGTTTTCGACTAGTGCTCGCTTGACCACCGCTTGCGAGTCAGTCAGCAGATATGATACTGTTGACCGTACCTGACGAGAAAACAAATCATTCGACAATTAAAACTAGACCTTAGTTCGCCGCCCACCCCCCCCTACTGTCGTAACTAGCAATTGATATTTTTCCAGGGCAACAGTTTTTCGGTCGGACGCTACAATCATGTTACTATAGTTGCGTTAGCTGTGGCTTTATTAATGAATTAATAACTTTTTATAAATAGCTTTGACTTAATCTTTAACTCACTAACTATAGATGTGTGCATATACGACAGGTGATGAGAATATTTTTTCCCTCAAACAAAACTCACGCAAAACAAAATACGTGATTATCTTCTAAACGGTAAACGACACAGACACGACGATTAGAGAGAACTTTTTCGAAACAAAGTTCTGAACACGTAGGTAATGTCAGTGCAGATACGTCAGTTTGTGAGATACGACAGTTAGCGGGGAGAGCGACGAGTTCTCCAGCCAAAAATAATAAAATAGTGTATACTATATACACTATCGGAGTAGCGGGATCCGGCGAAAAGACAGATCTCTTCTGTACTGTCAAGATTACGGCCATAGATTTAAAAAAACTTGGTATTTTCAGACTGGACCATTATGACCTCCAAAACCTAGGTACATTGACAGCTAGCGAATTACTGTGAATTAGGTAGTTCCCTCCATGTGATAAGCACAATCTATCTATACTGATAATAAAGCTGAAGAGTTCTTTTTTTTTGTTTGAACGCGCTAATCTGTGATCTGAATCGCGATAACTATCAGTCGGATAAAAAAATAAAAAATTGAAGTCGAATTTTTTTTTGCATTTGGTAGTCTAATTCTTGAGGAAGGTTATAGGCTATTTTATACATATTAACATCACGCTACGACCCTTAGGCTACGGACAGAAATCGGCGGCGACGGCGGCGCGAGAATGGCGCGTTCAAATGCATAGTTTTATAAGGAACTATTCTCGCTCCCCGCGCCGCTGACTTCGAGGCCCGTTCCATATAAATCTATGCATTGAAACGCGCCGCTCCCCGCGCCGCCGCCGCCGCCTCCCCGCCGGCTGACTTCGTGTCAGTAGCCTAAGGAGCCGAGCGTAAAGAAAAAAAAGTCAGAGAAGCTAGTTTGTTATATGAACAAGATTCATTTCTAAGATAGCCTACATCTATCGGGGACTTGTCCTAACTATACTTCATTTTAAATAAGATTAGACATTTAAAAAAACCTTTTTACAGTCCGTTCAACCGAGTTTCACTTCTATACCGCAGTTATAAGGATGGCATTAAAAGCAAAAAAGTGTTTACAATACCAATTGTTTACTGCAGCTGCCGTTTGTCATGCCAACGCTATAGAAGTCAAAATCGGTTGAACGGACTGTAAAAAAGGTTTGTTTAAGATCTAATATTATTTTAAATGGAGTATATAGGTTTATAGCACAGGTTTATAACTTACAAATATACCAAGCAAGAATGAGGTTCAAGGTATGTGTCCTATTAGAATGTCATCATGACATACATACCATTTCATGCAGCGCAGACAACTCAGTCTCATAATTAATGTTGGCAGCTTCTTTATCCACCATGTTCTGTGTTTGGTCCAGGAAACGTACCGCGGTCTCTGCCAGTTTAGCTATAAAAGTTATATTAGATTAAATATTTTTGGTCGTGTTTTAGTTAAAGCAATGGCACGTAAAATTTTATCGGAGAGGCAACCGGATGGCGAGTGGTAATCTGGGTCTCGTAGTGATACCGAACCCCCCCGTACCGTCCGAATGGACCCCAAATGGACGGGGGCGGAGATATAGGGGATGGGGCCTAACATTTTTTTTGACCTGGCATTCAAAAAATAATTTTAGGCCCCCATCCCCTATAGTGCGTCGTTAAAGCAGCTGTAACTGGCCATGGGTCATTTAATAAACACCTCTTTGTCATAGGAGTCACAGACAGTCCGCTGTGCAGAGCCTACATGGAGGACGACGAGACAGCGGCTCATGTGCTGTTAAACTGCCCGGTGGTCGCCACATACACTCAGGGCAAAGTACTTCGGTAACCCAGGTACCCTACGTGAGATAGTCAGTGACACCAAGGCGTTGCTGGCCTTCTTTGAGGAGCTGGGGTGGATCGAATAACAGATTTTCCCACCCGTACGCAAAATACGCGCTTTGACTACTAGAAGAAGACGTTATATATTATAATACAGCTGTCTGTATCTAAACCACTTTTTAAACTTACCGATATTATTAGCATAAGCAATGCGCACAGGCACACTAGGATCCGTAGCGCGGGGCGCTAGCTCCGGCAGGATGTATTCCGGGAACACGTTACAGTCGGCGTTGGGCAGTGATCGCACGAGGGCGACGGCGCGCGCGCAGGTCGCTACTGCGCATGCGCGGACACGGGATACACTGTCGTGAGATAGGTGGATCTGGGGGAAAGAAAGCGAGATTTTAAAAAAAATAACATGTCGTGATTCTTACGAATGTTATTGTGTCGGTAGGGCGATAGATTTTTAATATGCCGAACTGTCATCGCACGGTCCGAAGTATTCTTTGCATGACAGGTTGCGGATTCGGTTCGGATGCCGTGCGCAAACGACACTAAAGAATAAAAATCTACTTCAGAACTGCCAGAGAAAGATCTACATTTTTGAACCCCATTATAGAATATTTCAAATTAAATTAAAGCACAATCGAAAATCATTAAATTCACTCACAATGTAAGGCAAAATCCGATCCAAAATGGTCTCCGAACTAGAATTCTCGCACAAAAGCTGCAAAATCTCCAAACTATACAATTTCGACGTACAATGATGCAGCCCCCTTATACATGACGTCACCAATGACGTAATCAGTATCAAACCTTCACTATCAGGCCCCATATCTTTTCTCTCTGGTGCTTTCTCATCATCTTCGTCAAAATCTGTCGTATTGACGTTCAAAACTTTGAATTTGTCTTTTAATTTATCTATATTGTCTATGTTCTGATGGTCTGTGGTTTCTTCGACTAAGTCTTGGTAGTTTTTGGCGTCTGATGGCTGGGTGAAGATTTTGATGATGTTTCTTATGTCTTGGTGTATGCGGAGTATCTTTTCGTCAGGAGGTAGAATGGGCTGGGCGGAAAATATCAGCATGTATGATTGGAGGAAGGAGTAGAAGTATTCTGGAAATAATCTGGAACAAAGTGTTAGGTCTTATAATTTCTGTAATAAAATAACATACGAATACTACGTCAGAGTAACGAATTGAGTATCTTTTAGTAATAATAAAAGTCAATCTGCCTAGCCTTTTCCCAACTATGTTGGGGTCGGCTTCCAGTCTAACCGGATGCAGCTGAATACCAGTATTTTACATGGAGCGACTGCCTATCTGACCTCCACAACCCAGTTACTGGGTAACACGATACCCCTTGGTAAGACTGGTTGTCAGACTTTCGGGATTCTCAAATATCAACGAATGACAGCCGGGACCATCGGCTTAACGTGCTTTCCGAGGCACGGAGGAGTCTCGGTATGTAAAGATGGTCACCCACGGACCAACCCCGGCAAGCGTAGCTTATCCTGATGGATCGACCCGTGCGGCTGTTAAATACTTAGCCACGAGCTCTGAATCTTTTAGTACAAATAGTAGTGTTTTTTTTTTTTAAGTGAAATTTTCTTTAATCGCGTTGGTAATTTTTGAGATGGGACTAAACCATTGATTTCGCGACACCATGACGACACCTCATTTTTGTAAACGCGATTGTGCTCTTTATTTATATTACGTTACGGATCAATGTTCTATGCAAGTATTTTTACTTTAAAGGTTTCGGAAGTATTATTTTCTGTAAAAGCGATTGTGCTCTTTATTTAGATAACGTTACGGACCAATGTTCTATACAAGTATTTTTTTTCCACCAAGGCGATCTTGTTCAAGTTTTCACTTCTGTCGGCACTCCCGGAGTACCACCACTTTTTTTTGTGGAAGTACAACTACCATAGTCATTTATTCTTACGGCAGTGTTAAGTGTTAAGTCTGTGCTCCAGTTTGAAGGGTATGGATTCCGCTGGAAATATTTAATTTATTTTTCATAGATGCACAACACACCTGCAACCGTCTCTGGAGAGTGGTATTGCAGATGTTCAAAGGCGGCAGTGAACCCTTAAAAGCAGCCCCGGATCTAGATTTTTTTTGAGGCGGGGCAAATACTGCCGTCTGCCGCCCCCCGCCAATCTTTTATGGGGATGCGCTAAGTTAGTCCGCGAAATTAAAATGCTCTCAAAATTAATTTTCCAGCAACATATTGATCAAATTTTATCGATCGATAATGCGCCAATCCAACAGGGGCGCTAAAACTGATGTAAAAAAGAAAAAAAATGTATAAAGATTACAAGTGCTGCGAGTCTCATTTATTGCAATGTTGCGGTGTGCCGGGTGGTGCACTTGTCTGCTACGCTTGAATTTGTCCCGGTTTGCCCCCTCCTAAATCCGGGGCTGCTTAAAAGTCTTGATTCGTTTTTTAGAAAAATTATAGATGGGGAAAATTTCAACAGCAGAGTAGTTTATAAAAGACGAGCGAGCCTTACAGTAATCGCATAATATGATGTGTATCATCTGACATCTCACATTGGTAATAAGCAACATTAAAGGGGCGGGGCCTTGTCAAGGTTGTTTCTGACGGCCAACTCTAGCACCGCGCGCGCTCATTGGTCAAATCAAATAGCGAGTGTTCCCCAGCTTCTTGTAATACACTTCCGTCCCTTTTCACGAAATCAATCCCACAGATTGCAGGAAAGCGAAAGCCAATCGGTTTATGCGAGTACAGTAAACATTTCTCATACTCAATTAGGAAGCCATAGTCTATGTAGGTATAATTAAATCAATAATATGACAAATACAGGAAAAAAATCTAATTACAAACAAACTTAATTTACTGAATAATTCTACTCACTTCCCCCTAGCCTCATCTAGATACAACTCAGCCGTCCTCCGATCCCTGGGGTTCCTTTCAGTCATGGAATGCAGGAGGGTCTTCAGCTGCGTTTCTTCAGTTGTCAACGTCATGGTCGGCGGCCGGTCTTCGCCGTTACGGTAAGCTAGTAGACCGGGCAGGTCGAGGGCGGGCGTGCCGTCGTTCCAGAGTTCTAAGAGGGCGCAGCTGGGGGGAAACAATGTGGTTAGGAAGAAAAAGGTAAACTACAAATAGTGTACGAAGTCAAAGTCAAAGTCAAAGTGAGTGCACCCTTGACTCGAGCGTCCGGCGGGGCGGGATGTGCGACGTTCGTGTTAAATACATGCAAACACTCGCGAGTGTCGTAGGTTCGAACCCAGACAGGCGCTTTACTTTGTGTAAATTATTTCATTACCACTGCTCTCAAAATGGTGAAGGAAAACATCGTGAGGAAACCGGCATGTCCTAGATCCGAAAATTCGAAGACATGTGACATCTACCAACCCGCACTGGGCCCGCGTGGTAGATTACGGCCCACTCCCTCTCACAGAGAGGTGGCCTGTGTCCCAGCAGTGGGAACATTATAGGCTGATGATGATGATGATGACTCGCGAGTGTCCTGAGTGGCGGCTGAGCGGCGCGGCGAGGGAGCGTGCTTGTTTGCGATGAGCGGGGCGTCGCGTGCAAGTTCAAATCAGTGTGTTTGGAGCGGTGACGGAAGCGTGCGTGCCATTTCGTTCGAAGATATTGTTATAGAAATTTAACATACACAGACTAAGCGTGCACTAAGGCCACTGGGCGAACGCTCTTTCATCGCTTGCATGCAACGCTGAACGCTTTTTCACTCGGGTCGTACACTTACTTTTGAAAAAAAAGGTGTGTAGAAATTAGTTTCTGTAGACGTAAGCACTGGCTATCTTCTACTTAGTAAAATTCTTTATTTATTAATTCATTCATTCACTGACAACTTCCACAAGAGTTCCTTATGTAACGCAGGTGAGCACTATGGAAGGATTTTTTAAATTCGTCACGGGTCTTCCACCACGGAATTTCGTCCTTTTGTGCCGATGGGTAATCAACTGGTTCATGGCTCGTTGAACCATAAATTGGTGTCTGCTAATGTGGGATGTTTTTTTTAGGGTTCCGTACCCAAAGGGTAAAACGGGACCCTATTACTAAGACTCCGCTGTTCGTCCGTCTGTCTGTCTGTCCGTCTGTCACCAGGCTGTATCTCATGAACCGTGATAGTTAGACAGTTGAAATTTTTACAGATGACGTATTTCTGTTGCCGCTTTAACAAAAAAGACTAAAAAACAAAATAAAATAAATATTTAATGGGGCTTCCATACAACAGACATGATTTTTTTGCCGTTTTTATAGATAATGATACGGAACCCCTCGTGCGCGAGTCCGACTCGCACTTGGCCGGTTTTTCGAAGGACGACGATAAAAAGAACTTTTTTAATAATAATTATCGTGAATTCGGGATATGTTAAACGTAACAAGTTTAATCAGGGGTTACAATAAAAAATGTGCTTACGTCATCATGATTCAAGAATGTAACAATAGCCGAAGAAAATGTGTATTATTATACTTCTGTAGCAACACTTACCCAGCCGAAAATATGTCCATACTGGGTACCAGCTCACCAACTTTACAGGGTGATTCACTCAGCAACAGACCGCCCATTCTGTCATCACCCTGTAAGATATAATTATTATGACAATTACATACACACACATGTAATCCCCGAAGGGTTAGGTAGAGGCATGTGATTGATAGTTATTGTTTGTTAAAAATCACGTCAACATATTTTTAATAAATAAACGATTTCGACAACTGAGTGTATTCATGAGTTTGTTTACAAATCAACAGCGCGCGTCATGAGACATTTATGTCATTGAAATAAGGTTGAAATTGCAACAACTATACTACACAGTATGAGCACAGATAGAGCTTCACGATGACTGATGCATGCATGCTGTCTGTCGGGACAGGTCAACTTAAAGCTGCAATGGCTCTTTCTTCATAAGGACCTTCCAACCTGTTTTGTTAGACTCACTATCTTCTAATATACTCTCTCTAAAGAGACCCTGACCCTGTAAGTTTGATTCGGCATTTCTTTTGAAGGATCAGACATCTAGCAAATGCCGGCGCCCCTGTAAGTTTAAAATACTGACCAAAAAATGAACATGTAAAAGTGTCTTAAAAGATCTACTTACAGTAATAAATCTCATTTCATATTCATGGACAAATACCATAACTTTTAATCAGTTTATTTTTCTTTAACATAGATATAGCAGCACAATATTCCAAGATTTTTGAGGTTGTATCCTCAAAATCTGTATTAACTTACCGCAGGCCTATTATGAGGGTCAGGCGCCCTCACGAATCTCTCCGGTGCGACATAGCAGAGTCTCCTGCGAGACGTGTCGAAGAAGTAGCTGAAGTCGGCTGGGTTGTCATCGGGCAGGAAGGTCGGCTTGAACGACGCTATGTCCGTGAGCAGCACCCACAGCCAGGAGGTTACCATTACGTTTTCTAGCTGGAAGATTAGAGGTATTGAATTATTGACAGGTCTTCGCCAGTAATTTGATATGTCGTGTTGTAAGACTGGTTTCACAGCTGTGCGTGAGGCCGGCACGGGCTCCCAGGACGGAGACACACCTAAGGCCTGAAACTGCGTTAAGCGGGCGCCCGCTACGGGCACCCGTCGCGTGTCTACGCGCGTGGACACGCGGATGGGCTCCGTGGGAACGCGACGGCCCCCGTTGCGGAAAACAGATTATTTTATTTACGCAGTGTCGCTAGTTCCATTTTAACGGTGTGCATGCACAGCCGTGTCGATGAAGAACTTAATATATTAAGTAGTACCTAGGCGACCGAGCTCTGCTCTGGTCAAAATAGAGAATGAGAATGCTCATTTAATAGTACAGGATTACATTGCAAAACCGCTGGCGCCGCCGCGCGTGCTCCCGCGCGGGCCTCCGTCGCACGGAGGCGGGACACGTAGCGCGAGCGCGGGACCCGCTTCCCCGCGATGGACGGCCGCGCCTGTCCCCGTAACGGAGGACTTTTGTATGGAACCGCGCGGACGTCCGCTTAACGCAGTTTCAGGCCTCACAACGACGCGGATGGTCCGTACGGTCCGTCCGTACTAATCTCCCGTGTGCGGACGGCCCGTGCAGGTCTCCCGCACAGATGTGAAACCAGCCTAAAGAAAACTGGGCACAAAAAAAACAGTACTATACCCATGTATTCATTCATTACAAACATACAAAAAAAAAAATGAGCCGTCGCGGGACGCCTGGTAGATGTGAAACATCGAAATTATTATGTACTTACAGGTAATTTGCTTATTAGGATAGTTTACCGACGCCAACATTGGCGCCCGCCGCTATAGATGTTTCACATCAAATATCAAATCTTTTCTCTTTATAATATTAGTTTATATAAATTCTCTATGATACTTACTTTAATATCACCATGACAAATCCCAAGCTTGTGCATGCGGTGGAGTGCATACAGCACTTGGAAGGTGATCCATTTTTTCTCAAGGGTGGTGAGGAATGGACGGGTCGACATTCTGTCATATACGCTGCATTTACAGTACTCGCGCATTAGGAGACCTGCCTTGTCTGTTAGCTGTAAGGAGATGAAAATATGTTAAGTATGATATCAAAATAAAAAATATAATTGGTTTGATAGTCTCTGTGATTATGCTTTACGGGTGAAACGTGTACGGACGAAATATCAATATTGTGACATCCTGCATGCATAATTTGCATGTATACGCATGTTTAGACAAATAAAATTATCTTTATCTTTATGTGGCAGGAAGTGTTAAAAAACATACGAAAAGTTGTCAAAAGTACTTTTAAGTAGTATACCAATCTGAAACTTTGTTGATTTCATTGAAGTGAAAACTTCTTTAGGCGCGTTGGACATTTTTGAGATAGGACTAAACCATTGATTTCGCGTCCTGTTACCGACACCGTGGAGTAAAAGACATCAACGCGTTGATTACCGCGGTGCTTGGAGTAAAAGATATCAACGCGTTGACTACCGCGGTGCCGATTTTTTTCAAGTTTACACTTCTGTCGGCACTCCCGGAGTGCCCTTTTTATTCATTCTACAAATAAATATTTTCCAAAAAAAAAGAAAAAAAATTTGTTACGTAATGTTAGCTGTACTGGGTAAAATACACTTGACTTTAAACTTCTAATAAAACTGATTGGGAAGGTAAATGTGGACACTGCCTTTGCCATCTGATATAAACAGGTTTTCTTTTTATTCAGCCTTAATTTTAATTACAACAACCATGTGTTAGCACTTAGCAGCAGGAATACGATATTCGGATGCATATTTACCTAAAGTTGAGGTGTTGGCTAATAGCCATTAAATAATAAGAAGCCGCTTCCATAATTTCTTAGCCAGCCAAAAATTAATCTCTGGTTATCAGATTATATAACAGTAAAAAAAATTCACAGACATTATTTTATTCTGATGACTATTGCAAACCATGTTCATCAGTTCTTCACCATTAAAAGAACACTTAACGAATACTCCAATACTTACAATAACCCTCTGAAATGGCAAACAGTTGAATGTCGAAGCCAGCTGCTCTTTGATCTTCAGTATCCTCTCCTTATGTTCAGCTAGTGGCAGTGATGGGTCATGAACTGCAAACACCTTCACTACTACTAAACCTTCACGAGATCTAGCACGAGCTACCTTCAGAAAACGGGTAGAGCCAAGGCTGGAAGGAAAATGTTTGTAAAATTAATCTTTTAAACCTTTTGAATATTAATGGATTTTCTGTATTTTTATTAAGTATGTTATGACAGCAAATTATACATATATTATACTGTCTTGTCGTTATTTATAATATGTATAATTACTATCATAACTTAACAAACATGATATGAAAGCATGATCATAGCCAAGACAAAGATGTAAAGATAACATGATTGGGGCTTGTTTTGACTCATAATTTTAATTTAATTTCAAGGAAATATGTAGCTGACTTGTCATACAGTTTTATTAAAGTGTTTAGTTTGAATTTGATAATATTATTTGCGACGTGGATATTGTACACCTATTTTTATCAAAATAGTTATCAATATTGACTTTGTGATACACATAAACTGAATAAAAAATCATACCTCTGATCGAACGACAGGTCTACATGGTCACTCAGGTAATGTTCTACGGGATATATCTGCGATGGAGCGACACCCACAAGCTGATTCCCCATTGTGTAATGTTAAAATTTGCAAGAAATTGCGTTCAACACATTTCCTTCTCAACGATAACTTATTTATTTTCGACCCAGTGGATGGTATAGCTTCGGGATCTTGGAGAGCACTTGTTTATCTCCTGCGTTTATAACTATAAGAATTACTGCGATTTATTTATGATAAAATAATAGTGAGAAAGTGCACGTATGTATTCAAAACAAAGCAGAATTTTGCAATTTTTGACAAGTGCCTGCCAGTCAATCAAAACGTTAAATTGACAAGTGCTGATGCGTTCAAGAACATACATTGAGGACTAATGTGTTAGTATTTCTAGGGAAGGGAAAAAAGATGTCTCTTTGTTTAGAAAAACATTATTTCTTGATCTTTTGATCAATCCTGGATTTACATGATTTACTTGATATGTCTATGGATTTCCCTGACTGTGTAATTTTAGCGTTTTTGGCACCTACTTTGTTTCAGAACTCCTTTGATTTTCGTATTTTTCTCACTCTGTCAAAATTCAAAGAGTAAAATGACAACACAACTCATCAAATCTGCTGTCATTTAAGCTCTATGGTTTCTCTTTCCTTCAACAAACAAGCATTCCACCCATTTTCATTGAATTTGATATCGTTTGCTAATAATATTTCAAAGAAATGTCTTCTAAAAGTGAAAAAGATCGAGCCAAACAGATCCAGGACAGATGTCAGAACATTTTGATGCAGATGTTGAAGGATGAGGACAATAAATATTGTGTTGATTGCGATGCTAAAGGTACGCGGATTTTTTCTTTTTTTGGTTGCAAATTTTTCGATGTATCTTCTGGGATGCACTTATAATGAGGTCATAAAAAACTTAAATGTATGTTTCTTCACAACTTTCTTTAATTTCGTCAGTATAATTGAGGTCCTTGAACTCAATTTTTAACATCAAAATTATTCAAATGACTCACGATATCTCGTAAGAACAGTCTTTCTATCGCTTCTCATTGCATATTCTCGTTGCTTCCGTGCTCTCACTTTGTTAGTATTTATAATGAATTTAAAAAAAAGTAAATCACAAAGGCTGCAAGTATTTGATAATCACACAATTCGTTCTTTTTTGAATAATTTGCAGGAATGTTTCAAAATAGTAATTTATACAGTGCAAACAGCTGCTGGAATTTATTGCAAACATAATAAAATCGCCCAATCTTCTTTTCAAGACCTTAGTAAAATTAAGAAAATACCCCTTATCATTGTTTCAATACCGTGTCATTCACTTTCTTTGCTCAAGGATTATTACTAAGTACCTATTTGATCAAAGAATTTCGTCACAAAATGTTTTTTACTAATACAGTTTTATGGACAGCCTCAGAAAGTCAACCTCTATAGTGGGAAAATCCTTTGCGTAGTTTGATTTATGTTAGTCCATAAACTAAGTGAATTAACTATGACATTCTTTTCAAACTGCACATTATTGTAAATAAGCACTCATATTGATGATTGTAGATAATATTGTTCACTTATTACTTTTATGTAGGACTTCATAGGAGCTAAATAAACATCAAAAGATATTGGAATAGCAATGTTGAATACACTGCACGAGTAGCATGACAACCATAGAAGCAGATTTTCTACAAAATTACAGATTGTGATTGTTTATCTGTCATTTTGCCTGTTCTTCTGTTTACAAAACCCATTTCTATTGTGGTCATGCAAAGCCTACACTAACTGAAAATACATTTATTGTATGTATGATAGAAATAAACATAGTATTCCTTTGGCCATAAATATATACATTACACAAACTCACACCATGGGGGTAGGAAGAACGATACTTACATACTCTTTTAGCTTCATTTACATTCATACGTCTGGTCTTTGGTTCCACTGATCATTTTAGCAATATTGTTATCATAAGAAACTGATGCAATGTCCAAAAGGTTGTACACTTTGATCATCATCTGGCTAGCCTTTTCCCAAGTATGTTGGGGTCGGCTTCCAGTCTAACCGGATGCAGCTAAATACCAGTATTTTACATGGAGCGACTGCCTATAAAAGAAACAAAAAAAGCCTACTTATTTTACACACACTTTATCTAGTCAAAAACGATGCTTATAAACAACAGCTGCAAAAAGGTTATTTTGTTACTAGACAACTAAAGGATTATTTCACAAAGGAGGCACTGGTGCCGATTCTCTTGTACACCGAACTAAACTATCACTAAAATTCCTTACTTTTGACTATGAGAATCTCAAAGTTATTCTGAAAAATAAATTCTCTAAATTTAAAAATAATTTTGACACATCTAAATCGAATTTGACAATCGCGACTCCACACTTGATACCTACCCACGTGAATCTTTTTAGAGCCGGAGGCGCGCAGGGGGGTAGCCTCGTCGTGTTTTATATGGAATTTTTCACTTTTTGTATTAAAACTAAAAAAAATATTACCTACATGTAGAGTGTTAGTTTAGTTTAGACGCATTTGTGACAAGAGAATCGGCACCAATATCTAACAGATAAAATTTGTATCTTTCAGATCAGTTAACTGAAACTTATCTGGAGGGTGGTTAAACAGGCTATAGGGCGGTAAAAAACCTCCACTTCAAATTACTGTGCTCAGTTTTGTTCATGTAAAATATTCAGCTGCATCTGGTAAGACTGGAAGCTGACCCTAACATAGTTGGAAAAGGCTAGGTAGCTGATGATACTCAAATCCATGGATTGCTTATTAGAAGCTTGCAATGACATGTATACATCATCCTATAATATTCCCACTGCTGGGACACAGGCCTCCTCTCTGTGAGAGGAACTGGGCTACGATTCGCCACGCGGGCCCAGTATGGGTTGGTAGATGTCACATGTCTTCGAATTTTCGGTTCTAGGACATGCCGGTTTCCTCACGATGTAATCATACTTCGTTATTAATCATTAATATTCTACTGTAATCATTATCAAAGACAGATCTATTAATGGATTAGACATGTTTATATGTTTTGCATTATATTGTTTATAATAAATGTATTGTTCTAAAGCTGTTGAGCATATTATGAGTAACACAATATCTTCCAATTGCAAATAATGCATAGTAAGATATGCATTATTTCATTTAGAAACATAAAAAAAGAATAAGGCCGTGCGCTCTTTGGACCCGTTTTCGTACGAATTTTACTAGCGCGAACACATACGAACACGCACGAACGATCCCGACTTTCCAAGTACTAAGGGAGCGCGCAGACTGAATGCGATTTAGTCGTACGTATAGTTCCGACGTCCGAAAACAATCCAAACTTGTTGGGATTTATCGTGCGTTCAATGCGATATCATCGGAACACTACCTATTTGACGGAGAAAAATGTATTCAGTGTGCGCACTTAATTCGTACGACCACGATCATACGTTAACGTACGATGCAAATTCGTGTCCAAAGTGCGCGCGGCCTAAATATAAAGTGTAGAAAACTACACTGCATGGTAAAAGTCCTACTAAATAAAATATTAAACACAGCAAAGAGGCACAATACTAAAAGTATAATCATCAGAGGAGCTCGTGGCTAAGTAATAACAGCCGCAGGGGTCGATTCATCAGGTTAAGCTACGCTTGCCGGGGTTAGTCCGTGGATAGGTGACCATCTTTACATACCGAGACTCCTTCGTGCCTCGGAAAGCACGTTCAGCCGTCGGTCCCGGCTGTTATTCGTGCATCTTTGTCATTATGGGTCTTCAGAAGCCCGAAAGTCTGACAACTAGTCTTACCAAGGGGTGTCGTATTATCCAGTTACTGGGTAGTGGAGGTCAGATAGGCAGTCACTCCATGTAAAATACTAGTATTCAGCTGCATCCGGTTAGACTGGAAGTCAACATGTTACGTGGGGTTGGCGCACACGTTTTCTTCCATTCTCCCTTGTCAACCATCACGCTATCATTCACTCCCTTCTCTTTCATATCATTCCTCACACAATCCATCCATCTTTTCTTTGACCTTCCTCTCCCTCTCCACCCATCAACATTTATATTCTCTTTTAGTCATTTGTGTTTCCACACATACGACGCGTCTTCAAGCTATACGGTCTTCTACAGTGTAGGTCGCTCGGTAAATGCTGCCTTCAACACCCTTCTTGATCGCGTCTGACCATCTTCTCGGTGCTCTGCCTTGAGTGCGTTTTCCTTCCACCCGACCCAGTATCAAGCCTTTCCAGACCATGCTTAGGTGAACACATAATATGTCTGAAAAAGCTGAGGGCACGCTTCTGGCATACTGTAGATAGCCGCTTGGTGATGTTGAGCTTGGAGACGCGTCGTATGTGGTCGCGATTCTCAGCATTGAGGGCATGACGAAGGAGAGTTTCCTCACATAAATCTATCTACCATTATTACTATTTAATTTTATAATTTAACACCTCTGACTTACTAACTATGATAGTAAGTATGTTTAAATGCAGATATTTTAAAACATAAAGATGAGGCTAAATGATTTGTTAACAATATATTAAACAGTTTAACGGGCGTAATTATCCTCCAATTTCCATTTATCATTATGAAATGGCTTTTAATGACTTATGTCCAACACTAATATTTTTATCACAAACACTGATATGATATCTAGAATATTACAGTTCAGTTGATTACATAATTAACTGTCAAAACTAATTTACCGGAAATGTCTGTATATTTGTAGTCTTACCAAGAAAATGTAGTGAGGAAAGTTTTGAGTATTGGTTGTGAATGGCTATAAGAGTAGGGGAAGACCAAAGAAACGATGGGTGGACTGTGTGTAAGATGATATGGGTAGAAAGGGGGTGACTACCGAGATGACGACTGATAGAGAAGTGTGGAAGATCTAGATAAAGACATGTTGAACCGACCTCAAATAATTTGGGATAAAGGCAGAAGAGTGATGATGGTAGACTTACCAATAGTTAAAGCAATGGCACGTAAAATTTAATCGGAGAGGGAACCGGATGGCGAGTGGTAATCTGGGTCTTGATGTGATACCGAACCCCCTGTACCGTCCGAATGGACCCCAAATGGGGGGGATTGACGAGGCATACGGATGGAAATGCGGTTGCTTTGAAATTTATACCCTATTTATATAATTAAAAAATAATTGCCACCCCCAACATCGTTATAATTGAAATAATGTCTTACGCTGCACATAATTCTTGAGACCCTTACTGATGATTTATCACCGAAAATGAGGGTGAATTATATCAAAATCGGATGGTATTGATACACAAAAATTCCTTGCACTTAATAGAGCTTAAATATCGAATGTCATGTCAAAAAAAAAAAATGTTTGTCCCTCGCCCCCATATGTCCGCTCCCGTCCATTTGGGGTCCATTCGAACGGTACGGGGGGTTCGGTATCACTTTAAGACCCAGATTACCACTCGCCATCCAGTTGCCTCTCCGATTAAATTTTACGTGCCATTGCCTTGAATACATGGGGTATTGTGTTTCCCAGTAACTGGGTTGTGGAGGTCAGATTGGCAGTTGCTGCATGGTAAAACACTGATATTCAGCTGCATCCAGTTAGAATGGATAAGGCCAGGCAGATGATGATCTGTTAATTGGTAACAAAAAATACACACCTACTTAATAATACATAATATAAAAGGAAAGTCAAATAACGATGATCAGTATCCCCCTCTTATCTGGTAATAAATATACACACAGATATGATTGATTTGTATTAAGAGGACGTTCCCTAAATTGCATGTTAATTTGCATTAATATTCTGAAAAAGTTACGCATACAATCAAAATGGAACTTTAGAATATGATTTATTGGATCTTTTTCTTTCCAAATATAAGATAGTTACGTAATTTGAACATTTTCGCTCGATTCATTTTTTATTCGAAAATCATGTCTTTTTAAAAAATTATTTGAAACAAAAACAAGATTACTCGGCTTTTATGTCTAAAATAATTATTTACAGTTAAAAAATATAATTTATTATCCAAATAAAAGATATTTTTTCTCTAGATCAATTATTACTTTTAGTTATACTTAAACGAAATAAGAATTGAGACTTACGATATTTAGTTCCGTGCTCGAACACGGCCAATGAGCGAACGCGATATTGAACTTTATTACTGATGTGTTAGCGTTTAGCACATAGTGTTGTGATGGGTTGCATGGGGGCGGAGTTTGCGTGGAAATTGTGTTTGGGGTGCCTGTTCTTAATTAAATAACTAATACTCGCTACGAACGTAACCGAAGCAAAAGGAGTATGTACAGAGGCGGCTCTAGCCCATGTAGCGCCCGTGTGCAATCAATATCCTGACGCCTTCTAGCAGTGGCGAACTAAGCCTGTCGGGGGCCCGGGGCGGCAAAACTAAATGCCCCATGGGAATGAAAATGATTTAACACCCTGCCCCGGATAAGTCAATCTTTATTTTGACCATTCATAAATAAATAGGAATTAAATTGTCGATTTACGCAAGAGCGAGCGAAGTGAGCTCGAAATTTTAGCACCCTACGTTTATATTTAGCGTAGGCCCGCAACTACAAACTGCCTTTTTACTGAACATGTTTTGGTCTTGTTTGGGATTTGATTAAAAAGTAGTCGCGAGCTACTCTCGGCGCCCCCTAAGACCCTGCGCCCGTGTGCGCTGCACACCCTACACCATAGGTAAAGCCGCCTCTGAGTATGTAAGGATCTTGGCAGGTGGCGTTCTGTAGTTTCTGCCAACCCCCCATGGGAAGAATGCGTTGTATGTATGTAAATAACTAATCAATACTATGATCATAATTTATTATCATCAGCATCCATGTATTTACATTTTTTTTATTATGTATTTACTATATGTAATTTCCCTAATACACATAAAACAGTAAACAATTTAATGGTGGCCTTGCATTAATTAAAAACATGGACAGCAGGAAGTCTGTAATTGTATTTTACCTTCTACATCATCAACGTTATTTGGAATGTTAATGCTACACACACTTCAAATTATTCGCCATTCGCGTAATGTATATTATACGCGTAGTGGTTTAAGTTGCCGCAATATGCTATTTAAAGATTCAAGGAAATTTATAATTGTCTTATTTATTATATAAATTTTCAGAAGTATTTATTGCTGCATGTAGTTCAATAAATTTATGGATAGTTAGAAAGATTGAAAACTCCATATTTTACACCATAATATTAATAAGTTATTAAGAGCGTTTATTCTGAAAGTCGGCAACGTCGCAAATAGATGTCAAATATTTCGCTGTTTTGATTAATTTGGCAATATTCCTGTATGGAAATAAGAAATGTGGCTAACTAGTTCCCTAGAACATTAATAATGTATTGCAATTATAACACTGAATTTGATGTTGTAACAATTTTAGGTGTAAAAAAGGCATATGGAAAAACTATACTTTTTTATATCTAAAACTAAATATTCAGTATTACGATATTAATTATTGCATTTCATAATCAATATTTTAGTTCCCTTGTTAGCCACATTTCTTAGTTCCATACAGTAATATTGCTAAATTAATCAAAACAGGTAAATATTTGACAGCTGTTTACGACGTTGCCAACTTTTAGGATACACCCTCTTAATGGAGCTTCTGCCCGCGTTTTTGACCTTTAGAAATTTCTAGTTCTTAACATAAAATATCCTATGACACTCTGCAATATTGTAGCTTCCCATAAGTGAAAGAATTTTTGAAATCGGATCAGCAGTTCCGAAGATTACCCCGTACATACAAACTCACAAATTTTACCTCTTTATAATATTAGTATAGAAAAACTCATTGAAATTGGATTTGAAATGAAATGGGTGAATATTTATAGAAAGAAAGAAAATACGTTTATTTGCGGTAAACATAACGCAAAGAAAGAATAAAACACAAAAATAACAATTTGGGAGAAAATATGCGTCACATCCACGCAAAACGGTTATCGCTCAGCATAATGCTGCGAGACAGCCCCAGCGCTGGTTTTCAGCAACAGCCGAACTTTCATACCTACTGGGTACAGACGGAACTATGTTCTTAATGTCCCTCGGAAAACCTCGTGTTTCGTCAGTAGTCGGATTTCTATCAGTTGCCCTTTGCACTTGGTGCAAACCGGACGCTCCCTATAACTTAATGTAATTTATTAAAAAAATCGGAGGAAAGCCGCTAAAGTCGCAGGCACGACAGATAGGAAAATAGTTTTACAGCTCTATATAGTTCACACGGAAATCAAAACAAAACAACAATAAAGTACTTTGTTCTGAATTCAAAACACACGATAAATCTAATAATTGATGGACATGGAAATTAGCATTCGTTTGTATTCGGAAATCCTATGATACCCGAGGGACATAGGAAATACTGTACTTCATACACGCAAACTTATGGTGGTCTAATCATTTGACTAAAACAGATGCGAATCACGTAACGCTAAGCATGTTGAAACATCGTTGCACAACAGCGCGCGACTTTTATAGACGCCGAGGAACATACCAAGCGCATTATTACCCCATACCTGTGTATTTACTAGGCAAGACGGTATTAGGCAAACTGACGCGCAATGTTGCATGGCAGCCTTGTTCTACTCACTGCAGAATATAGGCCGCCTCCCTTATGTGCCAAGCTTCCCTGGTTTGTGCGAGTCTCATCCAGATCTTCCCCGTGATCTCGTCGACCCATCTGGCGGTCGGTCTGCCAATGCCCCTTCCAACGTCTCTCGGCACAGATGGTCCTGCATTGTTAGACTTTCATCTTAATAATATAATGTTTGTACTTTAAAAGAGACCATGACCCCTGAGTTTGTTTCGGCATTTCTTCTCAGGGATCGGTCAGAAGGAAATGCCAGCGCCATCTAGTTTAAAAAAAAAGACCTTTTCTTGTAAAAGTGTCTTAGAAGATCCATTTACAGAAATATAAAAAATTACATTATCTATTCTTTTTTTCATAGGACCCCGCTGGGCGTCATGGAACCTAGGTATATTCCTGTGCATCAGGTGCGCTGGCATCCACCGTAACCTGGGCGTCCACATCTCTAAAGTGAAGAGTGTCAATCTCGACTCATGGACACCGGAGCAAGTCGTAAGTTACATTTTTCTGACCCTTCACGACTGTATCAGAAAAAAACGAATCGTAAATATGCGATTGTATAAAAAGAAAATATAATAATTTGCACTAAACGTGACGCATAAAGAAAAAATAAAGCACAAAAACGCAGAATCATCCCAGCACTGATCTGCTGTATTCGTTTTCTCCTCTACCTATCGTTATTTCTACTGACTAAGTTTATTTTGTTTATATGTATGTATCTATCCCTTATGTTGCACCTGCCATGTTTTGTCTCTGCATCACCCTAAGGTTGACTGGTAGAAAATGCCTCAAGCATTAAGTCCGCTTTAGTATAGTATTTTTTACTTGTGCATGAAGGTTTACAGACATTTACATCGTAAAAAAATTGGAATGAATAATAAATAAAAACATCAAGTTGGGAGAAAATATGCATCACTTCCACGCAAAACGGCCATCGCTCAGCATAATGCTGTGACACTATGCAAGACAGAGCCACGAGCCACAGTGCTTGTTATCAACCCGGCGCGGCGGCGTGCTCTCCATCAATTGATGTAAACGCGACTATCGTCATAAAGTTACGAAAATTATAGATAATTGCTCTCAATACTTCATTTCCGTTTCCTATGCTGAGGATCGCGACCACATAATTATGACGCAACTTCAAGCTATTGGTCTTTCGTGGTGCGAACCACCGGGACCACACTACCTCCGACATCATTCCTTATTGCGTCAGACCACTATCTAGAAATACCAATATTTGAAGAGATAGGTAGTAGCCTCATACCTGCTGAAAGCAAATCACTAAAAATACAAATTCTGCTGCTAACCTAGGCAATGCTATGAATGATTCGATAAAATACCGGTCATTGGCCATGTTCACCTGTACAAGTTACCCTGATACGATGTTATCGCGTTATAGTGACGTATCGGGTCGTGCGAAATTATTAAGTACTCTTTATCGTAGATGGCGTGACTTACAACAATAAAGGACTTACCAAAGCGACGTCAATGAACGAAACACGTGTGCGGTCGTCTACTTAAAAATAAACTCTGTGCTGCTAAGGTTTCCTTCTTTGTAATTATTTTCTTAGAAATTGTCCCCTCAGCATATAAATGAAGCTGAATAAAGTTTCATTTGGTTACTGCTTTTACCACAGAAACCCACAAATACAGATATTTACATAAAAAAACTGGAATTACCAAAAATTTTATCGTCCATTCCTCTTCACATAATTATAATTGGCGTACCTATACAAGGTGTTGTAAATAATTTTAAAAGAGTAACGATGGAGTTTCTTGCCCATTGTTCTCCATACGAAACTACTTTTGGAAGACTAGAATCAATTCAATTTTTTTGTGAATTTTGACGTTCAAAAGTGCCTGTTATATGCCTTTTTGAAATAAATGATTTTACTTTGACTTTCGTCCGTGGTTCCAAAAATACATCCTCTTTCATTTAATCATGTAGTTAGCATTGGCTAACTACAAGAAAGGGAGAGGGAGGAAGGGGGGCTTTTTGAATGAAATCCCTTTCATCCTATCGATCAATAGAATGTACCTGCTCGCAACTCGGTCCCTCCAATACACTTCTACTGGCCGATCCTTAGGGAAATGAAGTGTTGGTATCAATTCCCACACAATTTACAATAATTCATTGAAGAAGTTACAGTTAAATGGCCCATGTTCAGCTAAATAGACATCGTAAGTCGTCACCTGACTTTCCTATTTAATACGGCATCCCTTAATATGTCACCCTTGCGAAGCATGTGTGTTGTAACTATAAATGATGGACTGAGGAATGATGTGATAAAGCAATGGCGCGGTTTAAAAGAAGATGTAGTGATTAAAAAAAAGAGTATGCTTCCATGGTTTGATTATGTTGAGAGGATGAATGAAAGGCGACTAACAAAAGGTATTTACAAGGCTGATGTGAGTGGAAACGCCGGCAGGGGTGCCCTGGTGACCTTATTGGTGATGTTCTTTCGAAAGGTCAGGTGCGTAGTACTCGCACCCGGCGTGCGTGTAAGACCAAATGTATGAACGTAAACGAGGCAAAACGTTCTGTAGTTTGCCTACCGCTATGGGAAGAAAGCACGAGTTTATGTATGTATATATGAGTGGTCAAGCCATTCAGCCCCTATTTCTCTACTCACCTCTTTGAGAGAGGGAGCGGGCCGTAATCCAATACGCGGCGCAAGTTCGGGTTGTCATAAGGTCACAGTTTTCCCTCAACGTTACTTTCCCATCACGTTCCAGGTATCTCTCCAACAAATGGGCAACTCGCGTGCCCGCGCAGTGTACGAGGCTAACTTGCCCGATTCCTTCCGAAGGCCACAAAACGACTCCTCGCTCGAAGCGTTCATCAGAGCTAAGTATGAGCAGAAGAAGTACATTGCTAAGGAGTGGGTGCCGCCTGCACTGCCTAAGGTTAACTGGTAAGTTCGTTAAAGCTTGTATTTGATAAATAACACAGAAAATACTACTATTTTACTTACAGAAAATTTTGTGAATTCTTAAAATGCGACTTTTAAGAACACATAATTTTTTTTTAATTAAAATTTAATACTGGATAGAATTGACGTCGACTCCATTTTGCTTACTGATAAATGCAGCAGTCCCTTTTCATCGTTTAGTATTTCAATTAATAAAATTATACCTCCTGTCAAATCAGTACTCAGTCGCATCATGTATACTGCTATTCAGCTGCATCCGGTTAGACTGAAAGCTGACCCCAACCCCAACATAGTTGAGAAAAGGCTAGACAGATGATAATGAGGTCCACCTCATTAATCAAAGCATTAATATAATACCAATTTTAAACACCAAGGATCAAAACCCACGCGATAGCCATTCACCGGACATAATGAAGGCGGTCCGAAATCTACGGTTCAAACTCAAACTCAAAGCAATTAAAACATTTACACGCATTTTTGAATTGTCAAGGGATCGGTCAGAAATATGAAGCTAGCGTGGAGTTTCTTGCCCGTTCTTCTCCATAGAAAGCAAGAAACTCCACGGACACTCTTTTAAATAAAAAATTCTTACAAAATATTGATTACATCATTCATGTTGAAATTATACATGTGAGAACAATGTAGAAAGACGTGCACGTTAGAAGCGTCCGTAATAAAAAGATAAAACAAAGAACAATTCAAAAATAAAATAAGCCATGGCAGCTAAGACATGACCAGTCCCTACTGACGGCGCCCGTTCACGAACATGACGCATGGATTAGCACCATTCAGCTCAACCATTTTGAAGGGAGCTAAATGATCCAACACACGCGCCACCATCAGCGAAACATTTGATATTGTTCAACAAAGGATATTGAGAAAAAGTTATTGTATTGTAATATTATCATGTTTAACTTATGTTTCAGGGACAAAGAGATTGATGAAGAAATAGAAAGGCAAAAAAGGAAAAAGAAATCCAACTCCTCAGGCCTAGGACCCCTGCCAGCACCCACCACCAGTGATAAGAAATATAACGTAAGTATAGAAAAAAAAAAAAAAACAATGGCACTCCGGCCGACAGAAGTGAAAACTTGAAGAAGATTGCCTTGGTGGAAGAAAAATACTTGTATAGAACATTGGTCCGTAACCTTATCTAAATAAAGAGCACAAACGCGTTTACAAAAATAAGATGTCGGTAACGGTGTCGCGAGTTCAATTGTTTTTTCCCATCTCAAAAATGCCCAACGCGCTTAAAGAACACTTAAAAAAATCGGTCGGTGACCCGAAATAAGTATGCAACCTACCTAGCAGTTTACTTGGTGAGGTAGATAGATGCTTATTTCATAAGTACAGTCACTAACTGTACCTATGAGAATGCCTCAGATTTGTGGGAAAAAAACAGCTGTTTAAACAATGGGTCCTGTATTAAAAATATAGCTTCCGTTAAAAAAATATTTACCAAAACACGAAACAGCCGCTGTTGTGTGAACACAGTTTGACTTGTATAAATAGTGCAAGACAGCACTCAGGTTAGGCCCTTAGTACACATACGTTTTTCATGCCGTGAAAAACGACGGTTTATTCGCCGTGTGTAGGCACAGTCGTCAGTGGTGTATGGACCACTATGGAAGATTGTTGACAGACACGTTTTTATACGGCGCGGTTTATACGCTATACCGTAAAGAAACCGTTCCGTGTACAAGGGGCTTAGGCGTTTCTTATCGTGATTTATCGTAGGCCTAATTTGAATATAAACGGCAATGAGTGAGGGTTTTTACAAAGGAAAGCAATAAACTTTTATTACATATGCCATGTTTTCAGCATTTCTACCACCATTTAAAGCTTTATTAGGTTATGAACGTAACCTGCCTTCACCTTTAATTTTAGTTTAATTCATCATAATTTTTGCAGTAAATGTTACATTTAGGCTCTATATTTTCAATCCTTTTTAGAAATTACTAAGGTAAAAGCCACTTGTAATTAATTGCCAAGGCGCTTACACGTACAGCGTCTACAATCATTACACCTTTCTGATAAGGGTTTACAAGAAACAATTACGATACTTTTTTAACCGACTTCCAAAAAGGAGGAGGTTCTATGTTCGTAGCGTATGTATGTTTTTTTGTGTATGTCCACCGATTTCTCCGGAAATTGTAGACTGATTTTGAAAATTCTTTTTTGTTTGCAAGGGTATGCTCTTGAGGTGGTCCCATATAAATTTTATTAACTTTAGTTTTTGAGCTAACTTCAATAATACGTACTTTTTCCCACGTAGTATGTGGATGATATAATAAGTTCCTGTCACTGTTATTTACATAGCAGGTATTCGAATTTGTGTGGGGTAGGTACCACAATTAAGAAGTGAAGATTAAAAACTTTTTACAAAAAAAAAACAGCCGACTTCCAAAAATACACTACAAAGTGAAAAATAACTTTAATTTTGGAAGTCGGTGGCAAAAAACGAAAATACTAAACCAAAGACACAGACTTCCGAAATTAAAGTAATTTTTCACATTGTAGTGTTTTTTTTAGGAGGTCCCGGGTTCGATTCTCGGGTCGGGCAAATTGTTATTGGGTTTCTCCATCTGGAATTTCTCAGTAGCCCGGAGTCTGGATTTGTGCCCGGTTGATGGCGATAGGCTCACACCCTATAACATGCGACTCTAACATAACTGGCGAAATGTGTGTATACTATAGGTGCACCTCTGCCTAACCCGTCGAGGAATACAGGCGTGATATTATGTCTGTAAATGTAAAGAAAAAAATCGTTCAACATCAAAATGTAACACAAAATGCATCCGATTTCAGAAATCTGACGTCATCCCCAGCATTCCGAAACCAAAATCGTCAATTAGCCCAAAATTGGGCAGGAATACTCCCCCCACACAACCGGACCTCAGCAAGACTTCAAACGGAGCCGCAGACCTCCTCGGCCTCGACACAAGTACCAAACCGGACCCCAAACCAGCAAACGATGACATATTCTCCAGCTTCTTCTCCGCACCCTCAGAAATACCCGCAGATACGAAACCAGAAGACTTGAAACCGGACCTCAAAACTGAAGAAGAGAACTTCTTCAAGCAAGCCGCACCAACGGAGAAAGAAAAATCAAAGTTAACAAAGGACAGTATATTAGCTTTGTACAGTCAAACCCCAGCAACTAATTTAGTGAATCAATTCAATCCTGTACAGCCGGTCCAACCCGTGCAACCAGCATACCCTTTTGGCAACGTGTTTCAACACCAACAAGGTTTCAGCAACATGTTGCAACAGCCCGTGCAACAAAACGGTATGCAGTTCAATCAATTCCCCATGCCTAACCAGTTCCAACAACCGTTCGGAGGGCCGGTACAGCAACCGTTGCAGAGTCAACCGTTCCAGAGTAATCAGTTCTTCAATCAGCCGCAACAGCCGTTGGCGCAACAGTTTAATAGTTTGAACTTAGGACAGAGTTTTCCGAACGCGTTCGCGCAACCGAACGCGAACGTTGCTAGCAACACGACATGGCAGTAAATATGTGTTGGTTTAGACTTTTTTATTTACCGCGGATGTATTTTGTATGTAAGGAAGCTTGTGCGGTCATGTAGTGATGTTTTGTTTACAATCATATTTATTAAAGTACTGCCAAAAAACCTTCATATTTAAATTCAAGAAAGCATTTTTCTACAACTTTTAGTATTTCTGATGCCATAGAAACAGTTTTGCCATAGTTATTACCTCATGTTGTTCTTTTTTTTTTTACTTAGCCACAATGAAATTTTAGTATCTAATAAGAAAAGGATGCTATACTCTTCAAGCACAGACTTTTCTGGCAGTAATCATCTTCAAAATGACGCGTTATAGGCCTGCACGTAATTTGGCTTAACACTATTTCCTATCACTATCGCACAACTGTCAAAACACAAGTGTAAGATAGAGAGGAACATATCTAAGCCAAAGCACGTGCTACGTGTATCAATCTCGGCCGGTAAATGTTGAGGAGTGCCTTGCTAACGCCAAATTCTGAAGTGTTTTTTTGGGCCAAGGCAAAATTACTAGTAAATATCTAAACAAATCGATCTCAACAATAGGTCTTCCTAACAACACTACATGGCGCTAAAGCTGAGTACATCTGCGCGGGAGTTGATAAGTTAGCGTGAGCGATGGCTCGATCGGCTTCTTAAGCAGTTTGTTCCTATTTATAATGCTCAGATAACTAAGGGGCTGCACTCACTAGGTGCTGTCGTGGTGGTTCTGTTTTGTTTTTAAAACTCGGTAATATCTAGCCCCTATTAAACATGACGATTATTTGAAGACTCCCATGTACCTATTGGAAGCTATAAATTCTACAAAAAATAACACTTTATGTTATCAAATGCATTGAAAAAGAAATAAAAACCTTTAAATACAATAGACGTGGATATATTTAGTAACCTGTACCGAGCGCTGCTCTCTGCGTTCAGCGCTCGGTGTGGCAACACGCCGTGTTCGGGACAAGTCAATCGTCATCCTGAGGATGCCTCGTTGAGAGGTGAAACACGTGTCGATTTCTTTCAGGGATTTTTATGGCTCTTTAGAAATAGCTAAGCGGAACAGGTTACTAAATATATCCACGTCTATTGTATTTTATAATGGATTTCCGCAAGGTCACGCTTGAATCAATTAACTAATAAAAACCTTGTAAAAAGGTATTGACTTTACCACCCAATCCGAATGCGTACACACTTACAGAGTAAGTGTATTCGCGAGTGGTAAGTCAAGGTGTAAGTCTTATGCTTGCACTACACTTTACGTATTTGCCCAAATATTCGCATAACATCGTAAATACAAAATTAACTTTACGACAGTATGAATAAGGTAGATTTTGTATTACCTAAGTAACGCGAATATTCTGACAAATACGCTATGTGAAGTGCCAGCATTACAGCTGCGGGCGTATGATACGCCCAATTATTACACTTCAATATCTACATAATATAATCGATTTTTGAATTTCAAAGTTAGAACTCAAATGATATCGATTTATTCATACGCCCGTGTGCATAAACATCGAGTGCTCCTCGATGTTTCTTTACCCCATTTATTAAAAAAAAAGGAAAAGTAAACCGCACCGCGCCTGATGTGTACAGCTCCTAACACTGTTATGAGGCTTTGGGGCTTCAGAGTAAGTGGAGCAAAAGGTGAAGTACTTAGTAATATTATTTCCATAAATTCTATGGGTATAAACTGCCCCGCTGTACGATGTTTTACAGTAAAAAAGTTGAGATCACACGTCAACATCCCACTGTTCATACGCTTAAAAAACAAATGCAGTATGGAACTGCCATGTGATCCCAAAATTATACAGTAAAATATTGTTCTGATCATCGCCGTGTGAATGGGGCCTGTCTCGTTCAAGGCCGAGGTTTTGTATGAACTTATTCCATCGTGTTCGGAATCATACAATATGGCTGATGACTCATGGCCGGTGCGAACTTTGCGCAGAGGGATGTGCAATAACATTTTTTGGGAACCAAATGGTGACATCTGGCGAGTGTGAGTGAGAGAACATGCGCGAAAGTTCGGAGAGCCTATGTTCAGACCGGCCATGATTCATTGGCTTTATTGTAAGTAAATTATTGTGTGGAGAGATTCTTTACACTTCGTTTTTTAAATGTTTGAAGACAATGTTTTCCACTTGTTCTGAAGTTGTAACGGTCAATGCACACATTTTTGGTTGTAACTTTATGGTAGGTTCACAGTGTCGTTTAATTTGTAAATTATGGTACTGACACTGTACAACTGATTGTTTGAAAGTATAGTTCAAAATAGGTTTGATCTAAGTGTGAAATTCCCTAGACAATATTCTGGAGTGTCTGGGGTGTCATTGTCTGAGATTTGGCCGAATTGAACATAGCGCCAGTTTCAAGCAAATGAATATATACTAATGTTATATGAAATAGAGTTCAAAATGCCAAAATACAGTTTATATTTTTAGTTTTACACATAATAATAGAAGGACATGTGTGCAAAGACCTAGTTATTTCAAGCTGTGTTCATTATACGTGCGTTACGGCTAAATCGTCAAAAGCTGAATTTAACAGCCCTCTAGTGATGGGGCATAGTTAGTGCACAATGTAATCTAAATATACTAACTACATGTTCATTTCAATAAGTTTCAAGTATTATAGGGAATAGTAAATTAACATTTTGATATTATACATTCAAAAACGCCTGAAAACAGCTTGAAATAACCAACCAAGCTCATTCTTATAATTCGACCTGTGCAATTATGTAAATCTGATGATATTCTAATTAATTGTTTTATTTTCATTAAATAATTTATATATTATATATTGTGTATCCTAAAATTGTTTACACTTTGATGAATAATTTAGCACTTTTTTAACACTATTTTAAATATTTATGCACAGATAATAATTTGTGTTTGTGTAATGATCGATAATTTTAAGTAGATTTTTTATTTTTATTTTTTTCCGAAACGCAGGCGTCCCGGGTTCGTTTTATTCCGACAAAATAATATAAAAAATAAAATTTAAAAAACGCAAAAAAATATTTACAGATATTTTATTTTTATATTTTATTTAATGATAGAAATACAACAAAAAATACATAATATTACTATACAAATTATTTAAGAGCGTATAGACTGAGAGTGTGCAACGTCACAAATAGATGTCAAATATTTCGCTGTTTTGACTAATTTGGCAATATTACTGTATAGAAATAAGAAATATGGCTAACTAGTGAAATAAAATATTGATTATAGTTTGACCAATACCGCTGTACCGCGCCTTAGGAAGGCGCGCGGCGAGACGGGGGAGCAGTGCAGGCCGCTAATTCGTCAAAGCTCTCGGCGCACGGCGTCCCGCCCGCCTCTCATTGGTCAACACTGCCCCCCGCCTCGCCGCGTATTCCTAAGGCGCGGTACAGCGGTATTGGTCAAACTATATGAAATGCAATAATTCTTTTTTTCGAGTTGATGGTAAAACATGTTAAACGATTTGGGCCCAGTAGGTGGCCACGCCAATCGCGGTAGCATACTTTAGGTCCTCAGAAGTGCAGATGTGTGGACACTTTGGACACTCCAGCATATGAGACATGGTTTGGTCAGGAGCACCGCATTCGCACTGGGTATCTGTGGGATCTATTATCCCCCATTTTGCTAAATTGTGCTTGCAGTGGCCTACTTGGGTCCGCAGTCGATCGATTGCTTTCCATATAGGCCACTGCAGGTCACGTCGGGTGGCAGATGCTCCTGGGGATGAACGAAGTCGGGTGGTGGCGGGTGCTGTCTTTTCCATAGGCTTCTCACCTTAGGCGGTTGGTCCTGGATAACTTGTGTACAGCAAAGGAAACTCTTCCGGCTCTAAGTCTACCCAGCGCTGTTGTGTGTTCGTAGAGAGGGTGCCGGGAATCGGCTTCTTGCTTATGCTTCTCAAGCGTCCCTTCGAACGACAGGAGGTGCGATACCGACCAACGGGTAGAGCTTGTGGAGCGGGGTCGGTTTAAGACATCCCGATATAATTCGACACGTCTCGTTCACGTAACGTCGACTTGATTTGCGTAAGCGAATCGGTTCCACACTGGGCATGCGAATTCGCCAGCGGAGAAGCATAAAGACATACTAGTGGTGCGAAGAACATCGGGTGCTGCACCCCAGTTGATGGTGCATGAAAGGAGCCTCGGCGCGCGGCATTAATATAAATCGCACTGCGATTCCAAACGCCTGGCGCAACCTTTTTTTTTTGGGTGGAAAATTATCAAATAACTTCTGACTCACGTCAGACTCTTACTGACTGAAACCTACCCGTGTTCCTTCAGTTGCCATGTTTCCGGGGGCCACGGTATCCCTTTCGGACTTTTCCGCAACCCCGGCAGGGTTCGGCGCACCCTGAACAGCTAGCACTCGGTAACGCAGAGTCTAGCTGACAAAACCTTTTTTTTTACACCTAAAATGGTTACAACATCAAATTCAGTATTATAATTGCAATTCATTATTAATATTCTAGTTTACTAGTTGGCCATATTTCTTATTTCCATACAGTAATATTGCCAAATTAATCAAAACAGGTAAATATTTGACAGCTATTTACGACGTTGCCAACTTTTAGTATAAACGCTCTTAATTATTATAAAAAAAGATTTCGGGACGTTTGTAACTCGAAAATTGGTGCGTGTTCAACGTTTTATATATTTTTTTTATTTATAGACGTTAAAATGTTAAATAAAATCTGATAACCGTTTTCTCTAAATTGTAAAGTTTCTATATTATAACTATTTACAAATAGGAAGCCATTCCCATCCTGTATTTCTTAGGCATGTCTTTTAGTGTGGCCAAGATTTACAAGTATTACTTTTTTTTTTCTGAAATTTTAGTTAACAAAGAGTATGTAGATGTACTGCACTACCCGGCCATAAATACAGCATGTATCAGAAAATATGTGGTCATATTTAGGGGTGTGCTACTTGACTACGATACTGATTCCGATGTTGGTCCTATTGAGAAAGTTTCAGTTTGATATTCTGGACCACCCTTAAATAAGACCACACATTTCTGATACACGTTGTATAGCCCATTGAGTTTTAGAGTCCGACTTTGTAGAGCGTTGTGTTTGTCACTCATTCCTGTGCGACAGTTCTCTTTTTAACCACGATATGTCCTATCAACGCTTGAGTACTGTCAATTCTGCCCGTGCACGATAAACTTTTGTCATAAAGACTGATTTCTCGTGCATCGTTCTTTTGGAACAGGATCATATCGTATTGCGTAAACATCAGTAATAATTTGTCAATTTAATTATATTTTGATAGAATGAACCCCTTTGCCCGTATATTTTAACTGTCATAACCTGAGCTTCTTTCAAAATGATGACTTGCAAGTCAGACCTGCCAGGTATTTAAAACAACCGATCGAAAATTCAAACTACAGTTGATACCTTGATGCATTTTAATAGCGCACGTCAATCATTGCAACCTAAACCTTATTTCAATGTATGCAAAAGCCACATGACGCGCTACTCATTTGGAACGACTGTATCTTGTCAAAAACAACGCGATGAAGGTTATTTAACCCTTAGCAATTTGCTAGCTCTCTTTTGATTTTGAGAGAAACAGGGTATTTTATAGGCCTATAATTTATTATGAAAGTACGATTTAATTTCGTTAAAATCACTACATTCCAATGTCAGTTTAGCGCCAAATTCATCGAAGCGCATGAACATATTACTAAAGAGATGCGAAAGTCATGCGTCATACTTTCATAATTAATTAAAAAAAGAACATCAAGCGTCACGAATGATGACGAATGCAATACACGATCAATTTGATTGAACAAATTATAGTGGCATTCATAGGTCTGGCCGATTTGCTCGTCATTAGATACGAGAAGTCGACAATACCTACTTTTATAGATATTATCTAATAAAATATCTATAAATGTGATGATAGAGACTGTGAGCTCATGGAGGAAGAATAATTGTAGGCAAAAACGGAGGATTCCTATCCTTGCAAACTTAAAAAACATGTATTTTGTATGAGTACTCCATTTACTCACTACTCTGTGTTCTAGATCCATTCTGTGAAATGTCTACGAACTAACAACTACAAGAAATGGTACTTAATGTACGACAGAACACCACAAGATGTCAACGCACGCATAAAAATGTCAAGTGCAAATTCATTACAGTGTGACACGTGCACTCCATTTCTTACGAATCTGTGTGACTTTGTGATGACTAGAATGCCCGATTTGTACTGATAGTCTGTATTATTTTAGATCGTCATTAAATAAAATCCACTTTTGATGTATTTAGTTGAAATATAAAATGTGATTCTTTAATAAGTGAATAATATGTAATATAGTAAAACTAACGGGCGATTAGTCATATTGGCTGAATGTAGCCCTGATTGAGCCTGTATTTCGTTTACATACCTGAATAAATATAATGCCAATAGAAATATTTTTTATTTAACATTATCCAACTGCAGTCCTCGATCGAGTACACCTGTTACGAAGAAGGTGGAAGAAGTAAGTATAAGTATACGGATGGACAGATCTAGAATACGGCATGAATCATGGCGGGTCTGAACATAGGATCTCCGAACTTACGCGCATGTTCTCTTACTCGCTCAAGGAACATATACTCACCTACCTACTGCTCACACTCGCCTCATGTAACCATTCGGTTCTTAAAAATCCGGCCGTATTGTAATAAGGCACTATTCTGCAATAACAGGTGATTCTTGACATAGTATGGCCACATCTCTTTTAGATCCATAGAGGAAAGTAATATTTTAGATCCTACAAGGGAAGAACAGCCTATGTGTATGTAGAAAGAGAAAGTGACCAATGATAAAGTAAGAAAGGTGATGTAAACAGGATACCACAAACTCTGTCACCAGAAACTGACGCCTAAAATTCCCTTTGTAAGACCGGGTATGGGGCGAGACTTGAGAACGTAATGTAAAGGATCTCGCGCACTAGACGGCCACAACTCCAGCCAGTAGTTATTCGTGGTCCGTGGCCCGGTCTATGGCTAGTTGACCGTTGTGACCAAGTGCGCGATTGGTATAGGTTTCTATAGTTTACCTGGTTGCTGCGTCCACTGGTCGTGGTCGTGGCCGTCTAGTGCGCGGTGATTTAGTTTATCAGAGGGACAGAGAGCCAAAGAGTTGCTGCCACCAAAGCTGAGTGATCGAGTTTTTTTATTACTACCAATATGAACACATTGTTCTCACAATATAGCTTTTCTAATAAGATCGATAAAATAAAATAAAAAGTAGTTTGTGTAAACGAAATGTATTGAGAAACAAAATAAAGTTAATAATTCTGCTTAAAACGGAACGCGTTCAATAAGTAGCTTGGCCAGAAATCGTATTTTTCAACCGATTTTTGTAAAATCTATGTGAAAAACGAAGTGAATTGCTGCAAAATCAAAAATGATGGATTGCGGGTAAGTTATTGCGCTAAAAACAATACGTAAATCTTTTGATTTTTATATAGTTTTAGCGATAAACATGTTAAACTTTTGTTTTGGCGCCCGCAGCCATATTGTGTCAAACAGCTGTTGCGGGACGACTTCTGTGTGCGCTCCGTTGTTTTTGTCGTTTTTATTAACAAAAAAATGTGTCTAAAATCTATACATCGTAATAAACAATGATAACGTAGTGTAAATAACGTGTTTAATAAATAAACGTTCACAAATTGCTTAGTCGGGATGTGTTTTCGGTAATCAGAAAATACCATGGCTTGTGGATTGCAAAATTACGAGGACAGTGAAATGCCCGCGGCAGAACTTGAGTTCCAAGCGAAATGGAGCAGGTTTTCCGACTGGTTGCACTGCATTTGTGTGGTTACGTTCGACTTGGAGCTCGGACAGGCTATGGAAAGCGTGTATCCTCCTGGTGTGAAGCTAAGTGATCAAGAGAAGTGTAATATTTGTTATTTGGCGTTCCCTGACTCAAATTCTGGGTGTATGGGAGATACCCAGTTCCATGTTCGTCTGCGTTCGCGAGCGGAGCTCACACGGCAGCAACTTGTGTACAGCGACGACAGCGTGCCGACGTTGCGCGCCGACTCCACGCACTACTGGGGTTTCGTCTACTTTAGACAAGTCAAGGACCCCTCCCTGCCGCGAGGATACTTCCAGAAAAGTATAATTTTACTTACTAGATTACCTTTTATAAACTTATTCTACAAAGTAATACAATTGATTGCTCCTAAGCATTTTGAAGAAGGGGAAAGAAGTCTAGAAGCCGCCTGTCATGATATTAACAGGTGGCCTTCGCTCGATGCCGGCCAGAATGTGTTGTTACCTGTGCTTGGTACAGTTTTTCAATCATACATTCCTAACCAACAGACCGGAAAGATCACTCGATCTGACATCGCCAAACAAGTGCATTCTCCGAATGTACCTCATATATTAGCATCGATACAAGATGTGAATGTATTTGATGTGTTATCTAGTGTTATTTCACACCTACATTTATTATGGGAGTTAGTTTTGACTGCAGAACCTATAGTGGTTATGGCCAGTTCTCCAACAGAATGTTCCGCAGTAGTTCAAGCCCTGACATACTTGATACAGCCATTGCCATATTCGACAGAATATAGACCATATTTCACAATACATGACAGTGAATTTAAAGAATTTACAAGGAAACAATTCAACCCACCTTGTGTAATACTAGGTGTGACGAATCCATTCTTTACGAAAACATTGCAACATTGGCCACACACTATTAAGCTGGGTGATGCTACGTCAATAAAAACTAAACTAAGGAAAGTTGGTAACCTCAAGCTTTTGGACACAGCTCCTGGTGTGTACACCCAGTATAAACCTTTTTTGGAAAAAGATAAAGCTATTATAAAGAAACTGCATAATGGGATTAGAACTGATCGACCATCTGAAGTTCAAACTGCTATGGTGAAGAGACACTTGCTTGAACTGACCCAGAGTTTTATGATACCTTTAGAGAGGTACATGGCATCACTAATGCCTTTACAGAAGAACATTTCTCCATTCAGAGCACCACCAATACCAAATCCGTTCAACCCTGAGGATTTCTTTGCAACATTACAACAGTCTGGTCCACAATTGACTACGGGCATCAAAGGCGATTGGATTGGACTATACAGGAACTACTTTAGGACACCCAACTTTAGTGCATGGTTCCATGAAAGACACAACAATTTGACAAATAAATTACATGCACTGCAGCTAGAAGCTTTGGCTGAAAGTGACTTAAAGAAATGGTCAGTCGGCAAGAAAGAGGTTGAGATTGTGGATATGGTCTTGAAACTGAGAGAAGTATTGAAGAGTAACCCCCCAGTCGCTGATAATACCAGGACGTTGTTGGCACGCCGTTTGGAGGACCTCAACACTGTCCTGCCAGAGGATATGAAGTCTATACTGAATGCAGCCACGTGACAGAAGCACTGCTGCGCCTCAAACTTGAGAGGATGCAGCGACGACTGCAAGACGCAATACAGGAAGTTAAGACATGGTCACCCTATTGTGTGCATGTGAAATGTTAAGGTTTTTATATCTATGTGCAATAGTACCGCATTTAGGAGTCGCTTGCGTAAACCAGTTGCGAGAATCAACTCATTACGATATTTTTATTATACCAATTTGCGTTACTAATGTGGTGTAAAAAACAATAATAAGCCACTGAGTTCGCATTAAAATTTTTACGCTCTTTGATTTAACCATCTCTGGCCAGAAATTACTTTATTATGTAGTTTACTTACGATTGTAATACATAAACAAAGACCTCATTTTTTAAACAATATTCAGTCAAAGACATGTAACACTAGCTTGTTTATTAATTTGTGTTCATGTGACCTATGAATTATTTTGAGAATCTTTGCTCCATCTATGTACCTACTCTGATATTATGTATTTGATGTTAATTAAGTAGTAATTATAGTAATGACAAAGTTTCCAGTTAGTTAGGATTGACTGATTTTTGGTTAATTTCAGGTTTTAATTTTAATACATACCATACCATAATTGCGTATATTAATTTCGTAAACAATTATGCCTAATTTGTTTCATTTTGACAGTTAAACAACATTCATTGCATTATTTACGTTGTTGAGCAGATTTTTTTTTTCTAACTTATCAAGCAATCTGTTTCAAATCGAAACAAATTGTGTTGTATTGCGCAATTAGGGTATAGGGGGCCTACCACCAGCTCAAAAGCAGTATTATTTTAATATTACTTCAGTGGGAGAAAGAGATGGAGGTATACGTCCTGTAGAGCTTCATCTTTTTCCCACACTGAAGTAATATTAAAATAATACTGCTTTATGAGCTGGTGGTAGGCCCCCAGGAATGTATGTATAAAAAGCAAATTCAAGTTTGATTGATTGACGATTTTATTACCGATTCTCCTTGTTTATTTATCCTGTTATGAAGTCATAACAGGATAAATAAACAAGGAGAATCGGTAATAAAAACGTCTTTTGTAAGTACAAAAGACGTTTTCGACGCTACTGCAAAGCATTTTCCTGTAATATTTATTATTGTAATATACATTTACTTTGGTAATGACACTATAACGAAGTCAAGTTTATACGAAGTAAATACTTTCGACCAAGTCATTGTTTACTTATGCAAACAATAATGGCATTCAAAATTGTTTTTATATTACTGTGACCAAAATATTCGATGTACAATTTTAACGGCCATAATTCTGCATAATAATTCAGTTTTGAACTGTTGAAAATCTTGCCGAGAACGCTGGGGTGAATTGTTAGTGTTTGTTCACTGATAGATAAGGCATGATATTATTACGAAACTACGTCGATTATAAATAGGTGTTGTAAATATTGTAGTTATAAAATTAATACTTAATCATAATTATTATCTATCAAGTAACCACAGAAAATGTCGGAAGGCGTTTTTTTAGATAATTATCGTATGTTAAAACATTGTAATCCAATTTGTGAGACATTTGTAAGTCTGCTATTTTATTAGCTGTGTGAGCAAGGTCACAAAAAACGCGTAGTTTTTGTTTCTTACTATAGCATATTAAGTTTCACGATATTATGAATATAATGTCAGAGAACGAATAGCTATTGTCAGGTATCACTCTACGGTACTACTGTTCCCAGAGTCATCACAACAAACCTGCGCCCGCGCTGACTCAGTAATATGAATCAAGTAGCTTAGTTACAGTTTGAAAATAAACCATTTCAATCACTGCTGCACTGTGGGAAATACTTCAGTGTGTCATTCGTTTGAATGAGCATTGAGCATTGTCTCGCTTAATAAAATAAAATTTTCTCTCATTATTATCGATGACTGAAGTGGCTCTGGTTAACGGTAATCTAAATTAATCGTTTATCAGATCTTGCGGAAAAACCAATAAATTGAGTATATCTACTGAACATATTTATTGCATTGGATGATTCAAAAAAATAGCTCAATGGGGTTGAATCGTTCGTGTAAAAGACTTCTTTCAAAATTAATGTTAGTTTATCCTGCTAGCTTTTGCCCGCTTGGATGTCGGAAAATATCCCACGGGAACGTACTACCGAGATAAAAAGTATCCTGTGTTTATCCAGGTTATAAACTTGTGTGCCAATTTCATCCAAATCCGTTCTCCCGTATTTGCTCGATTGAGTAACAAACATACAAACTTTCATATTTATATTATTAGGAGGATTCTCCAACGAGGGAGTTATATCTAATATGTCTCCTGCGTATAGGTACCTCGGTTTTCATAGAAAAGTGCCTAAAATATCACAATTTAACTTGAAAGTAATGTCTTCTACACTTGCGATTTAAAACTTGAGCTTCAATGAACACAGAAAACAGTCAAATTCCAGTTTAAAAATAAGTAATTGTCCTCGTTCGTGCTAAGTCTAGTTAAGTATATGTAACTTACGGCCAATTACTCGAAACGCTACTAAATTTTAAGTATCTGAGAAGTCTCATGCTGTCCATGTCACTTTTAAGAACGTCTAAAAAATTAATATCGTTTGAGTATTCGGGGGTTATCCGCATTGAAGTATATTTTCGTATACTATTTTAGTAGAATGTATGTTTAGAATCTCTATTGTGTGTGTCTCTGTTCTATCTGTGTATTTATGTATCGAAAAAGGTGTGTTGCGATTGTCAGGGGCGGTAAGGTAACTTATCAACATCATTATCAGGGTGTAATCATTCGTAAGTTAACCTAATCGATAGGTGTATAGTAAGGACGATTTGCCAAAATTATCGGGTTTGGTTTCTTCGCCAATCTGTTTGCAACAGATTACCACCGTCTAGGTGAAATCACCTGCGAATACTATTTGCATCGCACCTTATCTTTCAGTAAGACACCGGAACAGGTCCGTGAAATCAAATCACATAGAGGACGGTTTCATTATCAGTTGTAATTATCTAATACAGGACCGTGAACAAGGCCGGGTCAATAAATGTGTATACATATTTATGTAGATACTAACCGAACCGATGCTGTATCGATTTGAAATTCCGGTAAGAGTTATCAGTCGATTCAAATGCAAAAATAGCCAGATTAGATTCACAGATAATTCGTAAACGTAACATGCAGAACTGCAATAGATGATTAGATTATACGATTAGAAATAACTGACAATCGGAACAGGTCTATCTAATATATAACTCATCTATCACAAAAGTCCATCCAATTTTACTTTATTTAAAAACCGCTAAATAATGAACGGTTTTATTGTTGAACATAGATAAGTAATGAGTAAGTATTAAGATAAATTACATTGTTATCGCTTATAGGATTTTTTTAAAGATATTTTATCGAGACTACAGTTAATGTAATATGATATTAAACGGACCGCGCTTGTTAATATACTAAAAAGTAATTTTCTATACAATGTTATTCGAAATTGGAAAAGATGATCGATTGTTGATATTTTTTAGTGGAGTGTCTGTACTCGAGAAAAAAATATCTTTTGGATTCCTGCATTCATTGAGATCTATTAACTAAGTAATCAAAATCCCGAAAACTGTCTCAATTGTCTTGCAATTCGAATTACAATTGATCATCTATTACAATACGTCCGTCGAATCATGGTCGGTGCTCTCCGAACTTTCGCGCATGTACCCTCACTGACACTCGCCTCATGTCACCATTTGGTTCCTAAAAACTTATTGCGCAGCCTTCTACGCAAAGTTCGCACCGGCCATGATTCGTCGTACATACTTTAAATTAGAAGAAATTAGCGTAGGAGTTGCGTGAAACGCATCCATACTAGAAAAGTCAAGTGTGCGTTAGATAAAATGGCAGCTACATTGACTAGGCGGCAAAGAACGGGGTTTCCTATGTTCCTTCCTGGCATGGATTATAAAAAGTAGATCATTTAAATAATATCGCCCCCGTCCTCCGCCAATTGTGTGACGCACGCTTCACTGTTAAAATTAGTATAATTCCGGGTGTTATTACAAACCAGTAAGGTATAAAACCTCGTTTACACGGACCGAGAGTCAAGGTTAAAAATGCATTTCAGACATAAACACCGACCGCCCGGAAATCCATGTTCATAATTTTACAACGCTAGTTAACTAAGATAATGGATCAACCGAATGTTTATTTTACGCGAATATTTGTAAATAATTGGGTGCCAAATTGTATTATTTTCAAATATTGGATGATAATGATGGCATTGTAATTTTATTTTTATAAGTAGCTAGTTTTATGGTATACTCCATAGAGGGCCTGTTTGCTCAATGAAATGATTGAAAGTTTAAGCTTATGAAAGGGTGCAGACATATTGGCGAAATCGCTTTTGATGCGCAGGTATATTTTGTTTCCTTAGGCTATGGACAAAAAAGGGCAGTATTTCACGTTCTAAAAGTCTAGGTGAAAAAATTGTTTTTTTGCACTATTACGACGACCAGCGGAATTCTGCCGCTTTTTCGCTCGGTCCCTAGCCTTACTCGGTGAACATTACCGCGGCCGCAGCTCATGCAAGGTTTCCAAGCGTTCGCCAATATGTACACACCCCAAGGGAGATTATTATGTCAAGGTCAGGTCGAGCTAACGCGACGTCAGTTAACTTGTGCAGACGTTCCAAACTGGGGCTTTGACCCACTTGTTTTAATAGACATTAAGGTAATAGAACTCTTACAAACCGATATATATATATGGCTTCCTGTGTTGGTCTGATCAGTATACGTGAGTTTAGTAGTCTTCGATCACCTTTTGAGATTTGGTTCTGGGATGGTAGCTATTGGCAACCCATCTGCGATACCTCTGGCTGGTAGTGCAGATGCAGATATCCATTGGCGGCGGTGAGCACTTACCATCAGATGTGTCACTCAAGAAAAACCAACTCCACAAACGTCATTGATTTTGATAAGGCCATGCATGCGGGTCAGATCCATACGCGAGGTAACCCAGCTTAACTGGAATACTGATTAGGCTCTTAGTTACCTGTACTGTAACTATTAACAGAGCCTGTAAATTTCGTTGTTTTCTTGAATAATAAAAGTTTATTCTCATCACCCACGACTTGCATTGGCTCGACTGGACTAAAAGGTATGGGATATTAAAATACCCATCCATATACCTTATGTATCGTCATTTATCGCCGTCTCCACTAGTATATAACATATCCCATCGTAATCGCCACATGTAAATACAAAATTGTACAAACTGCACCGTGTAAAACAACGTAAATGAAATAAATAAACATTATTTTTCAAAGAACTCATTTATTAACGCTTATGCATATTTGTGCGATCCTGATACGACAAGGCGGGAATATGTACGTAATACAGGGGATGAGGTATCCATAAACTGTACGTAATTTAAACAAAAAAGTTTATATGCAAGCCTGCATACAGTAAATATCTGAATGAGATAAATAGTCTTCTGATAGATAGTCCAACTCAAGTGTGATTATAAATCTGAACATTTGAGCAATTCTTTGCACCTTTTGATTTCCACAATAATTTACGAAGTACCCACTAGTCCATCTTTATTATAAACAAACTCGGAAGTGTGATTAGAATTCTAATCATTTGAGCAATTCTTTACACCTTTTGACTTCCACAATAATTTACGAAGTACCCACTTTAGTTTTGGCGTAGGAAACCCTTTGGTAGTCTAGAGGCTAACTTTCTATAACAAGTTATAGAAGAACACTTAAAAAAAAGCTCAATACTGACCCAACAATATACACATAACATAGGCAACAGGAAGAATATTAAGTACAATTGCAACTATGGCAAGAGCTTCACAACTTATAGATTTCACAGTTTATGGGTACCAAAGAGCACTATACATAAATCTAAACAGGTACGGGGGACATGGCACAAATAAGTCCCTGCGTCCCGACAGATCCTTTGGCGTCGTTCTTAACAAAATACTAAACATAACAGTCTATTAAGTATTTACAAACTATAGGCGGGTTGAATCACAATCTGTTGTATCTAGCTTTGCTCCATATGTTATCATTATCGGTTATGAGGGTGTATACTCCTGCGAGAGTGAGGCCTACTGCTGCTCCAAGGCCCATTGAGCGGAGTCCTGAGGTGCTTTTATAGATCATGCCGGTGGTGGTGGCAGCTATGAAAGTATTTGCAGTGTCTTCCTTGTCGCGTATCCATGTGACGCCCAGCGCGATGCACGAGTAGAATGATGCAATTATTCCGAGGGTACAGCCTGTGTTTGTGCCTGGAACATTTTGTTAAGGTTTTAATGAGGGTTTGATTTCATATGTGTGTTTAGAGGTCAGATTATGAGGGCAGTTTATGTTCATTAGTCCTAACTAAAAGGTTAAATTTAATATGTGGGGTTTAATAGACACAACATTGTAGCCAGGATTATCCATCAGCAACTTGCTCTGAAACACAGCCCTGTGGAATCGGAAGTGCCGTACTACGGGTATGTGCCCGACCCAGTTCTCGAAAATGGAAATATCGTCCCGCATGACGGGAACCTCGTGAAAGCCGAAAATGATAAACAAACCAAGTATCTTGACTTGGCTCGCGAGGTTGTCGATATTGGGGATGTGGACTCTGCGATCATTGTGCCGATAGTCGTATCAGCCAATGATTTAATTGCCAAGAGCCTCGCCCAACACTTAAGGAGGCTCTCGTTAGGCAGCTGGATTAAGGGCTTGATTAAAAAAGCGGTACTTCTGGACACTGATTGCATTGTTAGGAGGTTCCTCTCTGGAGCCCTGACGGGACCCTATTCCCGATACTGGTGGGCTACAATTTATTTTTAAAATGATTTTATATTTTTTTAAATTCTATTATTTAAAAAATAATATATATATTGAGAAATAAAGGGAATAATAAAACCATTCAGGGTCAGGGTTGCTTATATTGGATAAAGTCCTTAACAATTTTGGGCATTCAATTTAGGATTTAGACAGATTTTGGGTGAGGTGAGCATGAAAAAAGTAAGTATATACTTGTTGACATTTTGATGTCTAAATCAGTGGGTCCTGATTAAATTCTTATTGACTACTATCATCATCCAAGCACAATTTGATGAAGTAAAATAATAATAACCATTCAACTGTCATTAACGAGACACAATAGAATTTTAATTGTTATCCACCTCAATGAGGCGTCGTAACAGATGATGAATTATGTAGACTAGGGACTTAAACAAAGATTACTTCTATTAATAATAGATTATTTGTATAGTTATCATACTTATCATTGACACAAACTAACCTTGTTTCATTATGTAGTTGATAATTTGTGTTCGTCGCACCTTGCCTATTTGCCCTGCTAGTGTCGTAGCCCTGAGTCCTTTGTATAAGCCTGTCACACCACCTAAGCCTGGAACAGAGTTCACACATGTTTAAGAATAAAGCTAGTAACAGATAATTTTTTGACCTAAAATAGTTATAATTCAGTGGCAAGTTATATAAGTCTCGTTCAGACCAGAGATGCCTATATTTAAACTTCAACTCACAATTAGAATGGTGGTTTTATTACCAAATTTACTATGACAAATCATGGTTGAAAACTCAGGGGTTTATTATTTTATGGTTGCAAAGAAATCCGAAAGGAAGATCGTGGCCCCTGGCAATATGGCAACCGAAGGAAGGAACACGGGTGGGTTTTACTCAGTAAGAGTCTGACACTCCCTCCCGCGAAGTTATTTGATAATTTCCTACCCAAACAAAAAGAAGGGGTTTATTTATAAAGGTTGCTTAAAGTTAAGTAGTGATTAGCGACTCTTTAACCATACATTTTTGATGTTTGAACGTCACTTAACTTTAAGCAACATTTATAAATAAACTTCAATATTTCTAGAGTAGTATTTCTTATGTATTTATAATGTCAAGAGTGGGCACATATTGGGCACCCACTCAATATTTGCTGTTTAGATAGTAGGTGCCTGTGACTCAAACTATCATTACCCAGACCTACTTCTTAAATATGGTAGTGGTATATAAAATACTGAGTAGCTAATGACGCCTGCTGTCACAAAAATAATCATGTTATGATAAATTAGTGAAGACGTTTCTTGTTTATTAAGTCAAAGCAGATTAGATATTTGGTACAAGAATCTTATCGCTGTCCATGGCGAATAAAATGGTAATGTGCTATTACGATAGTTTTAACTTTATTGCATATTCGATATTTAGAGGTCCGATTACACTCTGTCAATGTTTTTCATTAATTTCCAATGGTTACTTTAGAAGTTACAAGTTTTTAAGATGTATTGTAATTAATCTAAAAAATCACCTTTTCTTTTGGTATTTGAGCAATTCCACTATGTATATTAGCTAATAAGATATTCACAAAAAACTTTTTTATTTTTCCTGAAAAATTTGGTATTTACAATTACGATTTTATTCGCCGGGGACAGCGTTATTAGGATTTGACTGCAACCTAACCTAATAATTAGTGGAGAGAAGTGATTCTTTTGTAAACATATGTACAAAAAAACTGTGCAACTGCAAATGCCTAAATAATAAGTTATGTTCAATGTTGTTCAGAACACTACATTATTTCGACTGAACTACAAAAATATTTGGCAACACAACTTCTTCGTTATTCAGATTAGATTTCAAGCTCCACAGAACATGCAGCTAATACATTTTCATGATAGTCAGTGCTTTTGTTTCATTAATGATTGCACTGTTTTTGTGGTTTCATAAGTTTCTTAGTTCATTTATGAATTAGATGGTAAATCTATTGTGTTTATCAGTATATGTATGCAACTGTTACTGCAATTTCTCTTGGCTAGATGCCCATAATGTATATAAACAGAGATATCTAGTGACTCATTAGAAACATTTTCTAATTAAGTGCATCTTGATTGACTTTTCACAATAAGAGCCTAAGATTTAGAAAAAATCGTGATTTGTTGTCTACAACAAATAAATACTGTTTATATATTCGGCCATACACAATGTTATGTAAAAATTACTAACCATTTTGAGGTTATGTTATAATTTCATCATCCCATTACCTGATCCGGTCATGAAGGACATTCCAATGATGGGTAGCGCTACATTAGACCTCCGTGCAGTAGATGCCATGTGACTGTCGTCAGGATACAAGAATTCTGGTTGCATTTTCGGTATAATATGGGGATCGAAGTTCAAATATGGGGATAGACCTGCTCCCGCCTGCTGTGCCTTCTCCTCATTCTTATTTATGGATAGTATATCGCCGAACAAGGACATTTTGCTAGTTTTTTTACACTATTTTAACTAATCTAAAACTAAAACGTGATTTGGCTATCACGCACTGAATTTGAAGAAATCGAACTATTCTGAAATGTCAATGACTTGAATGTCAAATTAGTCAAAAGGACCCTGCAAAGTATAGACAAAAAATGATTTGAATGTTGTCAGTGTCGAAATTCAAATAGCAATAGACAATTTAAAAAGTTAGATGTTTATTTTGATGAAATTTTTTCCCAAATAAAAACAAAACAATAGGTACAAAACACTATTACTTTGAAAACAATTTTTAGTAATATATGAAGTTTGTAATTTTGTTTGTTTCAATTCAAGAATAATACGTTACGTTAGCGATACGTTCAAAATATTTGACGCGGGTAGTCCGATCATATTTTAGGCAGTTCTTCTAAAAGTTGGCAACGTCGCAAATAGCAGTCAAATATTTACCTGTTTTGATTAATTTAGCAATATTATACAGGGTTACTGGTAACTCGACGTATTCCTTGCAGGACGTCTTAGTAGGGTTAAAATGCAACAAATTAAGCCACCAAATGTTCTACCGAAATTCAGTAGTTTTTGAATTAGTTAAGAGTTTTAGTTTTTTTATGAAAAATCTCAGATTAAATCATTTGAAACCAATTTAAAAATGATTTACGGCGCGACTGTACTGAAATTTAAGTTATTATCATAGTTGACGCCGTAGCAGACCTTTGTTAATAATTAAAAGTTCAATAATGCCTAAAACTTTGGCAAATATCACTAACCAAACATTTAATTTTTTGTAATTTTTGCTATTACTTCATAAAAAATGTAGTCTAGTGCAAAAAAAAAAATACTACACCTGGTGTACAAATTACTAGGAAAATATCCTTGTCTTATCAGTTATTCAGAAAGGTATGATTGTCAATACTTTTGCATGTGTGCCAGGGAAGAGAAGAGTTTTACGGGGGGCAGGTAAAATTGCGAGACGGTCAACCTATTGTTTCGTATTCGTATTATTCGTAGTTTTTACCTGCGCTTGAACTCCAACCACTCGGGGAGCTTTGTGATTGGTCGCTATTGTTCTCTCGGCATGACAGGGGGTGCGATTTTGCAAAATTTGGTCGTCAGCGTTAGTTAGTTTCAACTCTACGTCGCGCAAGCTCGTGTTTTGTTACTGGCTATTTCCCTAACTGTTGCTGCGTATCTTGCTCTTGTGCTGTGCTGTGCCTTCATAAGCGCTGACTATGGCTGCATATTCTAATCCTGAATACGCTGACATAATGTACTGTTACGGACTTTGTGACGGTAACGCTGCTGAGGCGCGGCGAGAATATCAACTTCGCTTTTCCAACCGCCGACTCCCCCACGTTAGTGTCTTCGGATCGACTTATCGGCGAACATCTGAAACTGGCAGCGGCCAAAGAAGCAGGCAAGTTGACACTGGTCGTTCCCGGAGATACACGGCTGAGGACGAGGAGCTTATTCTTCAACGTTTTATTGACGATCCTAACACATCGACAAACATCGTAGCGCGTGAGCTTGGTATGTCGCAGTGGAAAGTCTGGTCTGTAGTTCACTTGTCAGGCCGACATCCATACCATTACCAACCAGTCCAGTCATTAGAAGAAGGAGATCCGCCGAGACGGCTTGAATTTTGTCGTTTTATGCTAAGTGCCGACGCCGACAGCGAAAACTTTTTAAAAAACATTCTGTGGACCGATGAGTCATGTTTTGATCGTGATGGTATCACAAATTACCACAACTTACATTACTGGGCACCGAAAGCAGAAGCAAACCCTAAAAAACTGAAACCAACCGCATCCCAGCGAAGGTTCTCGCTTAATGTTTGGATGGGTATTATTGACGACAAATTAATTGGCCCACATTTTTTACCCCGAACACTAAATGGGGAACATTATGAAGATTTCCTCAGAAATCATTTATCAGCACTGCTCACGGATGTACCGGAAGAAAGAAGAGCAAACATGATTTACAAACATGACGGATGTCCAGCCCACTTCCGAATCACAATTCGACAATTGCTGGATGAAAACTATCCAAACCGATGGATAGGGCGCGGTGGGCCGATTCCGTGGCCTGCACGAAGCCCTGATCTGACGCTGCTAGACTTTTACGTCTGGGGTCATATGAAAGATCTAGTTTATGTGACCCCAGTAAATTCAATTGAAGAACTAAGGGAGAGAATTACAAATGCGGCGGACCAGATGAGGGCAACAATCACCTCAAGAATAACAAAAACCGAAGTAAGGAAGCGAATAAGAACATGTATTCGAAACCGAGGGCAGCACATCGAACAAGACGTGTGAAATGTGTGTAATTAAAGTTTTTAATATTGATTAAAAAGAATAATAATGTTCACGATTTTGTTTTTGATTTTTCGAATAATCACCTTTTTGTGAAACGCACGCCTGTACTAAATCAAAAACGATTTTCATAATGTAGTCCATGATTTTGTATTAACTTTCATACCTTTTTGGATAGCTGATAAGACAAGGATATTTTCTTAGTAATTTGTACACCAGGTGTAGTATTTTTTTTTGCACTAGACTACATTTTTTATGAAGTAATAGCAAAAATTACAAAAAATTAAATGTTTGGTTAGTGATATTTGCCAAAGTTTTAGGCATTATTGAACTTTTAATTACCCTTCAACTGTCATTAACGAGACACAATAGAATTTTAATTGCTATCCGCCTTAATAAGGCGTCGTAACAGATGATGAGCTAACAAAGGTCTGCTACGGCGTCAACTATGATAATAACTTAAATTTCAGTACAGTCGCGCCGTAAATCATTTTTAAATTGGTTTCAAATGGTTTAATCTGGGATTTTTCATTAAAAAACTAAAACTCTTAACTAATTCAAAAACTACTGAATTTCGGTAGAACATTTGGTGGCTTAATTTGTTGCATTTTAACCCTACTATGACGTCCTGCAAGGAATACGTCGAGTTACCAGTAACCCTGTATATTGAATTACAGTCAAAACCGTTTATAAAGATTTCGAAGGGACTGTCGTCGGTTTACGGTTGTTATAGCCGATAGTCGTTATTACGATAAATACTTATAGAGGCGTAGCGAGGACTAATATAGACGTCGGCGAAGTCGCATCAGCGAGGCCTCTTTTCTTTCGTTCCCAAGATCTACCCAATAGATCTATCCTACCAAAAATGCTTTGACACGACATACCTACTCACTCACCTACTCATGATAGTGAAAAAATATAAATGCACGGTGGGAGAATATTGAAAAAAATATAGATTTGAAAAAAAGTTTTATTTAGTGACTTGCGTGAAACCGGTAAAGGACCGGCGTCTCTCATGAGAGACGGCACACCCACGCGACTTACATCTCTATTTGTACTTGCTGTAATGGCTATTATCGTCTGTGGATTTTTCTGTCTATGGTCGGATAAATATTCTTATCAAATAAATTGACTAAAAGCAAAAATATGAATAGGCAACATTTTAAAAAAATGTTGAAAATGACATTCCCGCGCGGTAAAATGTCAGTCAAACGTCACTCCCGGGACGCGCGCGTTCGCTGTAATAATTCGTTTTTTAATGGTTTTTGTGTGTAAATCGTCGGAAAGTGGTGATATTTTCATTTTGAAGTAAATATTACATCGTTTTAGATAATATCCGCACTAAATAACATCATATTATACCTATTTTGACCCAACCAAAAAAGTGTAAACAAACAGATAAGAGAAAGTTTCCGTCAAAGTGAAAGTTTTGATATTTTGTGGTTTTTCTGTATGGATCTGATCCGTAAGTGTTTTATTTCTTTTCTATATTACGTGTATCATCGTATTAGACAACATTTAGAACAAAATAATACAAAAAAATATTTTTTTGGGACGGAGAAAGTTACGTAATCATTAGAAATTCTAGATTATCTAAAATCTAGATTTTTTGAATTTTTTGTTTTGAATGTTTGTCTCTAAAAACGCTTTTGTTAGATAACTTATCTATCCATAATGTACCCTGCAAAATTTCGTGTGAATTGGTACGGTAGTTTTATCAGAAATCGTTATCACAAAGAACAAAAGAAATAATAACAAAAGCGGGTAATAAAGATAAGTGAACGTTGTTTACAAAGACTGCAACCATTTGAAACGTATTCCTAATCTATTCGAGTAGCAAAAAACATTAACAATACTACTTGAGACGTTGTAAAGAAATCCGAGAAGTGCGGTCGTAAAACTGTCACGGCGCGGACCACCCACGGCGCCTGAGCGGTTAAATTTTTTAAAAAAGTAATCATAGCTATTCCTGACAAGTCTCGTATTCCGTCAAACGAACGGTTGCGGTCTTTGAAGGTAGCTACAACGGCCTCGCAGTCGCGCTTAAGACGGGTTTCTTGTGAGGCTGGCTGACGTTCTTTTTCGAGCGTAAAAGTGATAAAATTAATTAGTTATCTGTGGTAAAGTCTGGGGGCATCACACTTAAAGGGGCCTCGCGAGGCCCCTTTAATTGCGAGGCCGTGGGCGGGGGCCCACTTTGCCCACGCCTAGCTACGCCACTAAATCCTTAAACAGAAATGCTGGGACCTCAATATTTCGTCGTTATAACCGGTATGTCTTAAGCGAAGTCGTTATAAACGGTTTTGACTGTTTGAAATATGGATACCTACATAGTGAACTAAAATATTGATTATGAAATGCAATAAATTCGCCCTACCGCGTCAAAAGATAGTCGCACAATCAACGACGCAATGACTAGTATGACTACACTTCATTGTCATGGAAACGCTATTTCATAATGTGTGAGCAGTGAGCTCACTCTTCTGAGTATGGACAACTAAGTACGGTGCGGGCAAATCTAGCGATTTAAATGTTTGGGCAGCGGGGTTTGACTGATGAAATACTCACATGCTGGGGCCACACCAAAGGGAAACGCAGTTAATTATCGCGATGATAGGCTTTATTCCGACGGGTTAAGGTCCATCATCGTGATAATTAACGGCGTTTCCCGTTGGTGTGGCCCGAGCAACAGAGCATGTAACTTTAGAAATACTGGTGAAAATGACAGTATTGACTATCCTCATTGTATTTTACTTGACTAAGCTTTAGGTACTTACGTCCGTTTAATTTCAAGTTCTCTATGTTCTATGTTATAGGGTTTGGTTTCCGCACTTAGTCCGTAGGGTGGACCATTGTGCGTGGGCCATGGCGGCCGTTTGGTGGTTATTCCAACCAGCCCACCTCCCTCCAGAAGCTAATTAAATCTCCTGGTCTGTTCAGAACATCTGTGTAGGATCTGGGTGACCCGAGGGTTTCTGTTCTAATCTGGGTGACGCCTGTGCATTCAAAGAGCACGTGCGCTACTGTTTCCTCAGCCTCCATGCACGCCCTGCACAGAGGACTGTCCGTTATTCCTATTGTGTGGAAGTGTTTGTTTAGCGAGCAGTGCCCCATGATGGTCCCCGTCACCATGCGCAGGCCATTCCTGTCCAGGCGCAATAAACGCCTGGTTAGCCTGCTATCCAAGGATGGCATAGCTTCCTTTGACTGCCTGCAACCCGGTGTCGAGGTCCACCAGTTCTCTGCTTGTGTGTGGGTGAACTCCTGTAGCCACCTGCGTATTTGGTTGAAGGGCTCGGGACCACAGACTGCCGTGCTAGATCCTCTTCTAGCAAGTTCGTCAGCTGCGTCGTTACCTAGCGATCCGCTGTGTCCTTTTATCCATTGCAGTGTCACCGTGTTGCGGCCAGACACCGTTACTTGTTCTAGTGCATTGTGACATTCTAGTGTTAACTTTGAGGTAATATATTTTTTCCGTAAGGATTGGAGAACTGAGGCGCTATCGGAGAGTATGCGAATGTGGGTGTCCGTAACTCTCCTGGCTTCTATAGCGTGGGCCGCTTGTATGATGCCCACACACTCCGCCTGATAGACGGTGTTTAATTTCAAGTTAAATAGCTGTTAATATTTTATCCTCTCATTAATTCCAGTGAATTAAGAACCCCAGAGGAGGTGAGAAAAATAATAAAAACTGCAAAACTTCACGAATCGGAGTTAACGGAAATCACACAAGTTTTAAGATTCCCTGATGCCAACCAACATAATGATAACTTGAAGCTCATGTTGCTGGATGCTACCCTCCTGAAGGAAATAGAAGCGGGAAACGAGCTGCTTTTTAAAGGTTTTTTATTATTTATTTGTATTATTTAAACTGCAGTAAGTTTTGAACTCATCAATAAAAATGGTAATACATATGAATATTTTTGCATTTGCTTGGAAACCGTAACCTCGCGTACTAAACAAAAGGTATCGTCGCCCGAATACGCGATTGTCGCGTAGTGAGTGGCCCCCCCACTCTCTCCTCATCATCAGAACTTTGCTCTTTTTATTTGATAGGATACAGTGGGTCTAAAACGGCCACAGTAAACAATTTCTCTAAAAGCAATTAATTTTCTGAATTCCCAGCAATTCCTCTATTTTGACACATATTTTAGCTGAATCATATTCAATTCAATTCATATCAGAATCATATTTGGTGTAAATATTGCCGCATGAGAAAATGAAGATCATACTTTTATCGGATAATTTTTCTTTACAGTGTTCATTAATCAAATGAGTTTTTTTTTTTTCTGTTTAAATGTTATTTCATTATAATACAAAACTGTCAAACAGATTAATTGCGTAATATGAATGTCACGCTGATAATAATATGAATTTTCAGTTTGTGTGATTTATAATAAATTATCATATTATGATTATGCTAAAGCGGCCGTAATAGGCCCCCTGATCAATCAACCAAATCTTTTTATTGTGGGCATAGGTTATACAGTCAGATGTTAGGTAAATTAAAGTTCCATTTCCATCCAGTTTCATGTCTTCTTGGGTATGTTGAATTGTATGTATCCGTAACTACCCTGTATTTTATGAAGTTCAGAAACAATTATTAGGAGACATCATCGAAAACGAAAACTAAACAACTCCATTCGGAAGTTTAGCTCGCATCAGCTGTCATTATGGCGATTCTTGAAGGCGGCCTTTTTCCAGCACTGATTTTTTTTGTCTTGAGTGATGATGATGAGCATATAATATGAATCCAACCAGCCATAATAGGGATACTCGACTTATTTTCATTGTTGAAATTATTGATCTTATCCTTTGATAATCCCTTATCTTTATATGTATAATTCTTCTGTATGTCACTGAACTCCTAAATGGCTGGACTGATTTTGATGACATTTGTGGTTGAGTGGGATGGTTTAGATTCACAATTGGAGCCGGTAGGTGGCAGTAGCGAAGGCTGACATTTTATTAAATTTACGACTGCCAGTCAGTCATTGATATTTATCGTAAAGGGAAACATTAAAATGTTTGTACGAACCATCGCGGCGTTTGTAATTTATAGTCACATCTGGGCAAGCACGTATTTTCAAAACTTAACCTTGAAAAGCATGTTTCTTCACAAAGTAATCTGTCAAACGACATTCTAAAACTATGAATGCCGCCATCCTAATAAGATCGTACTAATTATTTTTAAATCTACTCTAAATAAGTAATTTCAGCTTATTAAACTATCTACTTACCCCAATACCTAATTACAACGTACTTTATTTTCACATCCAATAAACTCAAAACACTATGTTAATCACTGTCCTATTGTAGTGACCTACACACTGAAGTCTGATCAAATTATTAAAGTAGAAGTAAAACAAATTAAATATAAATATTATGTATTCTTTAAATAAAATTAATTATTATTTATACACATAATTATGTACAAAGGAACTTAATACTACTAGTAATGATAAACTAATGAATTCAATAAATACTGTGCGAAAAAAATGCAAATTAATATGGTTCTAATGCGATTACGTCAAAAAGCAACCACACATTGTCATACGAATAATGAAATGTTTACGAACTCCGAACTCCTAGCCAGTATTACGAAATTCAACGAAAACTACCGAATCAAATGCGTGTGCCAGAAAGAGGTGGTGCAATAGCAATAATTCCTTCTCGCTCCTGCGCGCACGTTTCTGCTACTATGTGCCTACAATAACTCGCTACAGACCGGCTTACCCAGCTCATAGAAAACGCGGTATCACGTGACCGAAGTGACGTCATGATGACTATTTTTTGTAAGGAAATTGAATTTAGCATAAGCCGGACGCGCCTACGAGTTATTTTAGCGCAGTGTTTTGTTGTTGGGTTATTAAGACAATTTTTAATGTATGTAGGCGTTTTGTAATAGGTATTTTAATTTTATGGTGTATCAAATACTTATAGTTTGATTATTCAATGACGATAGAGTGGTTGTGTTCCGAATTTCCAAAGGGAAGCCGGTAGGAATCGGCTTATATGGACGTTTCGCCCCTGGTAGGTGGTGCTGCGATCCAATTCTAGGAAACAGGTAGGTCTGTCCGGTCAGCTAGTACATAATAAAATATTTCTTTTGTTAATTCCAGGTGATCCTGACGAAAACGTCGTACTATGTACAGATAACAAAACTTACGATGTAAAAGAAGCCGAAACTTCTAACAGCCTCCTTTTAGTCCCAGAACTATTATTCGCAGCATCAACAGGACTAGACGAAACAATACAAAATGAATCCATAGAATCAGACTCTTCATTCGATAAGTCCAGCGCAAGTTTGAACAAATCCACGGAATCCGACGAAGGGGCAAGACCACCAAGAAATATCGTACACAAGGATATTATCCATACCTTCTTCACATACTACGAATTGAAACCATGCAAACCAAAATTATCAAAGCTAAGAAAACTACTAGAACCTACTAGATATCAAGGGTTAGAGTTAGAATATGCAATAGACAAAACAAAACTACTAAACTATGACGGACTATGCAACCAAGTACAGGCGTCGAAAGCAGAACTTAGTGAAGAAATCGAGAAGATTCAGGCAATAGAAATTGAAGGACATTACAGATTACTAGAATTTGATTACGAATTCCGTGTTCTATCCTACATGTTGGATCTTATCGATGAGAATTCTTGGCTTTTGGATAGAATATCTAAGGAAAGTACTATAGAGAGTCTCAAAGAACTGGTTCCTTTACCAATATTGGAGGCAACATTCAGGTTCTATACTACGAAGTCCATTCTTGAGGATGGTGTGCAGTTCTACCAGTATAAGCAAGACAAAGTGTGTAGGTTTTTGGCCAGAGTATTATTGAAGAGCGCCGGGAGATTCAATTTGGCGGAGTTCTTGCAAGCTTGGAGAGACTCGGTTCCTGACGGAATGGTTACAGATGTAAGTATCTTTAACTATAGTAATATTGAAGTGGGAACTTCTTTAGGCACGTAGGGTATTTTTGAGATGGGAAAAAACAATTGAACTTGCGACACCGTTACCGACACCTCATTTTTTTAAACGAGATTGTGCTGTGTGCTTATTTATATTACGTTACGGGTCAATGTTCTATGCAAGTATTTTTACTTTAAAGGTTCTGGAAGTTTTTTTTTGTAAATGCGATTGTGCTCTTTATTTAGATAAGGTTACGGACCAATGTTCTATACGAGTATTTTTCTTCCACCAAGGCGATCTTGTTCAGGTTTTCACTTCTGTCGGCACTCCCGGAGTGCCACATTATAATTTTTTTCATCTTATTGTGAGGCTTGTGGCTGAATAGCCGCACGGGTCAATCGAAGGTTAAGCTACGCTTGCCGCGGTCGGTTCGTAGATTGGTGACCATTGGATGGGTGAGACCCCTCTGTGCCTTGGAAAGCACGTTAAGCCGTTGGTCCCGGCTATCATTCTCACTGGACAAGCCCTTTCACAGAGCTCTTCTGCCTAATATATATTTTCAACCGACTTCAAAAAAGCAGGATGATCTCAATTCATCGGTTTAAAAAAAAGTATATTTAGCGATAATTCTTTACCACGGCCACGTCGACCGATTTCGATTATGCGTTGTTTTATTGGAAAGGGGGTAGATTACGTCATTTACATTAGGTAGTGTTGTTTTTTGGAAGTTGGTTGTATTTTGTTTTTTAGTGAATTGGAAACTCATTCATCTGTTTTGTTTTGTATTTCAGGAATCACTTTTATCAGGAATAGCATTAGTGGACAAATCAAGCACGCCGCAGGTTGTGTGGGGATTCGCTGAAAGCGATTTACCTGAGGAAATTAACGAGCGATTCAAAATACTATTTCAAACTAAACCGAAGTGGACCGTTAACCAAATATCACCTTATATTGAGTGCGTACTATTCTTTTTCCGGAGATTTCGTAAACCCTTATTTTCAGCGTCTCCTAAGACCGCGTCCTAATTGAAAGCGATCGTCGTTTATATGAATATGACATACTCGCGCGATTAATCAAGTCGCGTATGTACCTCATACCCCTCGTGAAACGGAATGAGTGGCCGCGCCATAAGTGACTCATGAACGTGACGAATGAGTATTCGCGCTACGATCGGTGTTGGTTAGGACGCGGCCTTATTCAGGTAAACGATCGCGTTATCGCGCGACAGTCGCTTTCGGTTAGACCGCAGGGTGAATCTGCGTTCTCTCTTATAAAATGTTCGCGAAGAAAACGTGTCAGCTGCGTCCTCACTTGTAACAAACATGCTAACTCCCAACAAACTGACCAACATGTTACGCATCTTCTGATGGGAATTTTAGCATTTCAGTCAGTAAACCTCCGAACTAGTGGTTTTATTATAACATTGACGAAAATATTCATTCACCGTGCCTCGGGGTCCCGGCTGTCATTCGTAAATCTTTGACAATCGTAATAGTCTGAAGCTCAAAAGTATGAAAACCAGTCTTACCAACGGGTATCGTGTTACCCGTAACTTGGTTGTGGAGGTCAGATAGGCAGTCGCTCCATATAAAATACTGGTATTCAGCTGCATGCGGTTAGAAGCTGGAAGCTGATTCCAACATAGTTGGGAAAAGGCTAGGCAGATTGAGTGGCGAAAATATTCATCCATCGAGGTCACTTACCACACCTAAAACCATTTTTTTAAGAGTATTTTAGGTCAGGGTTAATCACGCTCTTGAGGAACATGTCCTTAATATACATTTGCATTTTCCAGATGCTACGCAACAGAAAAATTGAACGTCAACGCTCTCTTGACGAAATACGCCAGAGCTTCGACACAGGATGGTGTAAGAGTGTTCTCAGCCAAACATATGAAATAGTGTGTTTAATTGTTACTTTGATAGTAGAATATAGTAAATATGCTATAGTTTGACCGAGACTGCTACACCGCGCCTTAGGAATACGTGGCAGCGTTGACGAATGAGCAGCGGGATACCGTGAGCGTTGACGAATGAGGGGCCTGCACTGCTCCTCCGTCTCACCGCGCACATACCTAAGGCGCGGATCAGCGGTTTCGGTCAAACTATAGTTAAAAGAAGATGTACTTTTGTGGGTTACGAATGAATAAAATTTTAAGTTACTCATTGAATAATACGTTTTATTTTAAACATTACCTTAAATTACAAAAATATTTATCCATTATTTGATGAGTAATTCACCATCATATTATACATAAATCTTACTTTAAATAACACAGCCTTCTTGTTCTTCATAACAACGTTCTTAGAAACCATCCTTTTTAGAACTTTTGTCAACATTTTATCTCAATATTACGACCAGCGTTCGATTAAAATAAAAATACAATAAAATCTCGGGAATGTTTGCAAAGACTATACACGAAAAAGAAATATAAGTAGTATCTTTACATTCCAAAACTTACGTTAAAGCTTATAACTAAGAATCTTTGGTTTAAAAATTAAGATTGTTGAACATTTTTCCTGAGTTTGTTCAGTTCTTCCCACATGGCGGCTGGGAGGTCTTCTCCCACTTCTTCTTTGAAATACTTCTCGATTGCGTCAGCTTCTTGTAGCCAGAAGTCTTTAGGTATACTGAAGAGGGTCTTCATGTCGATGGGGCCTAGGTTCTGCGTGTTGAGATCGCCCTCAGTGGGGATGTTACCAAGGGGAGTTTCGGTGAAGCACGGTTCGTTGTCACAGCGGCGAAGGATCCAGTCGAGAACGCGGGAGTTCTCGCCGTAACCGGGCCAGAGGAATTTACCCTGATGAGAGGAAATTATGATTAGTATTGGGATATTTTCAGAGCTTGCTCAAAGAATTTAAATTTTAGGACGAAAATTACGTCATGTTAGGTTTAAATCTAATAAAAATAGACGTGTGAGATGTTGGACATGGACTATAATTTAAGAATAGACGTTGCAATCTTAAAAATCGCATATCAATGACAATAATTTGACATTGATAGTGCCTCTATGTCTCACCGCTCACATTCCTCAGGCAGTGACTACCAGTCGCGCACGGAATAAACCAAAATTCGATAATTAATCAAGTGAATGGTACATACCTCATCATTTTTACGGAACCAGTTGACGTGGAAGATCTTGGGCATCTGGCGCCCAGCCTGGGGCATCGACAGCCAGTGCTTGATGTACTCGCCGAAGTTGTAGCCGAAGAACGGACGCATGGCGAAGGGATCATGCATGACTACTTTACCCTGTCATAGAAATAATAGGGTTAGAACAATGTTCAAGTAGTAACAGGTACGCGGCGGGCTCGACTTGTCGGGCCAATTCAGTGAGCGTGACGTAGTCAGAAGATATAAGAGTTACGCGATAGATAGAGAGGCAACTTCTAGGTGAATATAACTGTAGGCAATTAGCGCTGTGCGACCTGAATTGCACTTTATTGTGTTGTATCAAGAGTCGCTTTTTATTTAAATGATTTTGTGGGGTGAATCTTTTGTACTTGTACTATTATGTATTCTATGGTAGTATTCTCAAAAATCTAATCCAATTCGATAAAAATTATGTAAAAGGGATCAGGAGCCTATTTGGTGTATCTTACAATGCGACGAATTTCTCAAAAAATTATAAAAATTGACACATTTACACGACAGTTGCTGTTTTATAAAGCACTGAAACTGTCACTCTTCGATTTTATTGTATAAGCGGTAGGTCCCTAGATCTACTACCATTTAGCGGTTATTATATGCTGACATCGATCCAATTTTTCTTCTGATAGTAATTTAATGAAACTAGGGCTGTATTATGGAAGTTAGAGTCATCATTGTCTTCTTGCAAGAGAGGAAATGAAGCTAGACATAATTAATAGCACCATCCCTTTTTTGCAACAGCATAATGATGGATTGAACACTTCAAAATGCGGTCTCTGATATAACTAAGGCATCGATGGAAAATCTTAACAAATTGCTCAATAATTTTATCATAGTTGTGAAATAAAAAATATGCTTACAGCATGCTCAGCCGCAGCAGTGGATTCAGATCTCATGGAAGCTCCCATGAACACTCCATGTTGCCAGTCCCTTGATTCGACCACTAAAGGCACGCCAGCTGGTCGGCGTCCGCCGAGCAAGATGGCGGAGATCGGCACTCCTTCAGCGCTCTCCCACTCGTCATCAATGATTGGGCATTGTTCAGCTGGAGAGCAGAATCTGTGAAAAAATATTTGGTTAAAATCACTGCAATCATCAAAATTTTGAATAATAGTTCTCCCTTAAAATTGGGTAAAATTCTCCCATTCCCCCCGTCATTCTGTATCTGACAAAGGTATAAAGTATTTTGACAAGTGTTAGAATTTTGCCTTCAAAATTGGTAAAATTCCTTATACTGGCAACACTGTTAGCCATAGACAATATCCAAACTTTATCTGGCTAAGGTAAAATCTTCATTCAGCCTACCTAGAGTTAGGATGAGCAGCAGGAGTCTTCTTGCTAGAGTCCCATGGCTGACCCTTCCAGTCAGTCAATTTCCCAGGATTGGTGCCCATGCCTTCCCACCACACGCCGCCATCTTGGGTCTCGCCTACGTTCGTGAATACCGTATTTTGGAATACTGTTGACATTGCTATTGGGTTCGTTGCTTCTGAGGTTCCTGTGAAAAAAATATTATAATTAGGAATTTGATAACAGAACTAGTAATTACTTCTTTGTTAATGATTTTATAAAACAAGTTACTGATGGGCCTTAGAAAGCCCACGTGGGTTAGTTCATTCATCGGTTCTGGATATTTTTTTGTGTTTTTCTATACAAAAATTCTTAGACCGGAATCCTGATTTATCTCCTGGGTCCTCCAAAATACATTATAATATAAGAATTATAACTATTTTTTTTTCTAATTTTAATTTTTAACCGCCTGTGTTAATTTTCTCTATAATTACAGCAAGCATTATAATAATTATCTTCTATTCCTTACCTGGAGCAACTCCAAAGAATCCATTCTCCGGATTAATAGCCCTTAGTACGCCATTCTTATCGAACTTCATCCAGGCGATGTCATCGCCCACACATTCCACCTTGTATCCTGGCAGGGACGGCGTCATCATGGCGAGGTTGGTCTTGCCGCAAGCTGAGGGGAAGGCCGCTGCGATGTAGCGCTTACGACCTTTGGGGTCAGTTACGCCTACGATCTGAGAAAATAGAGTATTTATTAGTATTTGGACTATTTGGTATGTCCGTCTGTCAGCGGGCTGTAACTCATGAACCGTAATAGATAGACAGTTAAAATTTTCATTGATTGTGTAACATTAATAAAAATAAAATTTAGTTAAAATTAAAGGGGGTATAAAAGAAACTTGTTTTTTTTTCGGCGTTTTTTGCTAAATATTGAAGGTGGTACGGGACCCTTTGTGTGCGTGTCCGACTCATACTTGGTCGGTTTTTTAAGAGACTAGCTATGTACACGGGACTACGGCCCTTAGTGCACGGAAATTTAAGTATATTATTCTTAAAACAAGCCAGAGTACTGAATAAAAAAAAAATCTTTCTTTTAATTATGTTGTTCTCGAGTTATAAGCACGCTTACAGAGACAGCGTTTTGTAATACACGTAGGCATGATTTCTTAGCCTTTATAAATCGCCTGTGAAAATTATAATCATAAAGAAAAAAAAAAATACATTTTATTCACGCGTTATATAAACATTGCTATTATTTTACTGCAGGCGCTATTGTTTCAACATTATGACCACGACCTGGTAATTCGCTTCAAACTGTTTATATATGTAACGATATATTTTAAATATTTAAATAGTAATTTAAACTCACCAGCATGTGTTCGGCGAGCCATCCTTCTCTGCGTGCGATAACTGATCCCAGACGGAGGGCGAAGCACTTCTTGCCCAACAAGCTGTTACCACCGTAACCACTTCCTGTTAACAAAAGAACAATAAAGTTAGATTAGTCTGGAATATTATCTGAAAGCTGTCTAAAAGCTAAGTAAAATTTTAAGTGTGAGAGAAAAGTTTCTGCTTACCGCCACTAGACGGCGTTAGTAGTCGAGAATTTTCTTTTAGTTACTTTTAATTTAGATTTGAGTTTAAATGACCTTATTGGTTTTATAATATTTTAGAAAATCTACTGCATCAGCGTCGCTTTTGTTTTTTTTAAAGCTTTTCTAGCAATTAAGCCGATGTTCGGACGTAATAAAATCGCGGCGGTATTTTATCGCGCAACGGATTTTCAACTCTCGGCGCTAAGCAGAGCGATACATATCTACATAATACCTGATTTACCCTTTTTTATGTGTATATCTTGTGTTGGAGATTCTAAATAAATAAATAAAGAAATAAGTATGTACCCACCATAGCTAACAATCTCATTATCAGCAGGCTTGTGCAGGATGATAGTACGGGGCGGGTCGCAGGGCCAGCCTGTAATGCCGCCGTTACCAACTGCATGCAGGCAACGTACAAACTGCTCATCTTGACGCAGAGCCTCCAGCACTCTAGCACCTGTTGACGACAAAATGATCTTGTTAGATTTTCTCTCTCTTTTTAATAGGGTTAAAAGCTTGTTAAAAGTATCCTGGGTGATATGTACAAAAACAAAACAAAAATACAGCTTATATAGAAAGAGATATCTTTCTATATAAGCTGTATTTTTGTAAAGTTATCTGTCACATATTTGTTTGATTAAAACTAGCGGTTTTCAATGGCTTTAATCTGTTGTTTTCCGTGTGTATATGACATAGGAGAAGTATTTATTTACAAGGATGGGCTATGTCGTAAAAAATATGAAAATAAATGAAGTACCTACAATTTACAAGTCGTCAAGACTAATTAAAATTCTGTATGGCACATCACTCAGAAAATTTGAAACGTAAATAGCACTTACTGAAGAGTATTAAGCTCATGTAAATGATCTAACTAAGGAACCTAGTAATCATAAAACAAACAAATACATCAAGTATTTGTGACAGATAACCTAACCTAAAAGTTCGCGCCCTTTTCTATCTGCGCTCTGATTGGCGTTCCCGACTACGGGACTACCCCCACACCTGCGTACTAGATCCGCGACCTACGCAACAAGTGAACGATGAAAACCCCGTCATTGTCGACAGCTGTATCACAACAATATTTTTGAGACAACACAACAAAGAAACAGAACAATTTTGCGACGAACACAGTTTCAGTTTCTTAAAAAAAAGAACAAAAATTTGAAATAGGAACTTCGGTGTTTTTTTGTGTGACGTCTTTAAAATAGTGATGGGACAATGTAGTTTAAAAAACGCGCCTTTTTTGAGTGTACTTATGTAGATGTCGTTGCATTTCTGTAGGGATGCGGTGACTTGAGTTGCCGCGCGGCATTCTGCCGGAAAAATGACCGAACGTGGAAGTGAGATGTCAGACCTAACCTCGTCAGTCACGGCAGAACAGGCAGTCAGTAGCCCTAACAACGGCGATCCTACCGCCGTTATTGATAACGAATTGCTAATTGCGGAGGTGAAAAAGCACCCCATTCTATATAATAAGGCGTACGCAGAATATATTGAGAAGGTTGCAAGAACAAAAAAATGGACTATAGTCTGTAAATCTCTGTTCAAGCAGTGGAGCGAGTTCTCCCCAAAAAAGAAGAGAGAAAGTAGTAAGTAATAATCTTTGTTTTTTTGTTCGCTCAACTTTTTATCTAAATAGATGCAAATTATTTTCATTTTGGAATTTGTTGTGCTGTATTTAAAATTGATTGGGTCTTAGTCAACTGCACGCTTTGAATGTTAGGGTGCAAAGCGTTAAGTGCCCCGGTTCGATTCCTAGGTAAGTCAGTAAGGGAAAATTGTTTATGAACGGCTGAACGGCTGGACCGATTTGGTTATTTATAGTCCGAATTTGGTTTTTATGAAAATAAATATTAGAACACACATAATCATAACATCACGGCACAAAAAAAAACCAAACAAATAAAAGTTGAAATGCCCCGAAAATGGGATTATTCTGTAAAAACTGAACAGGACAACGTGTGGGGTTTTCCTTTTTTTATTTTATTTGTCCCTATGAGTCGTATTTTTTTAAAGATGTTTTGATAATAAATCCTAAAATACGGTCTACGATCGATAAAAATACAAATAATTCTGTCTGAAAGTGACTAAAACGTAACTCAAAGGGAACATTTTTGCACGTCATAATTCGTTCCGGGATTTCACACTATTTTAATTGCCATCGACATGCTAAGAAGAAGATCTCACAAAAAAAAAAAGATTGGCAATGACTTCGAATTAGTTTTAAAACTTCCACGAATCCTCAGATTTTCAAAGCAATACAAATAACAGGCACTTAATAACCTTCTTGGACGTCTATTCTTGGGCCTTCCTGTACTTTTACTTCTGTTCTTCTCCATGTTCTATTATTCTACTTAAAATAAAAAATCTAACGGAAGAGACTTTTAAGAAATTTAAATTTATTTATTTTTATATATTTTTCAGTTAAGGCAGTACAGAATAAATGGCGACAGCAACAAAATATTTTTTTTAAGAATTACGAAGGAGTAAAAAAACACCCTTTATCTAAAAGAAGCAAAAAAAAAATTGAAAGCATGACATTCCTAGTTCCATCAACCGTTGCTAGCGACGAGGATGTGGAGTGTGCTGATATTGCTGACGTGATGCCCATGGACATACTAACGCCTGAGACACCCCCAGTCAACATCTATAATAAGTCCCCGGTGCCCTCAACATCAGTACAAGTCGGGGACTTGGCAAAGCCTTACGAACTCCAAAAGGCGCCCTTCTTCATCCCCCCCATGCCGGAAATAGAACAACCACCACCGATCGACCCAAACCCGAACATGCATTTCGCGCTAATGTTAGTACCATTGTTGAATAAATTAACTCAAGAGCAATTGTTTTGGGCATGGCCCAAAATTTTAAATGTTATAAAAGACGCTGAGGGGGAGAAGAGAATATCTATTCTTCAGACTGAGTTAGTTTATCCACCTGGAGTGGAAAGAGTTGACAATTTGCTTCAAGAAAACGTTGAACCCGAACCGGAACAAGAGGAGGCTTTGGAGACAGAACTAGTCTATTCATCTCATTACGGAAGGCCGACCAACCCAGAAGGTCAGATAATATATCCAGAGACCGATCATGAGGACCTTGACGACGCCTAGGACTAGACCATGAGACTGCCTAAAAATAACTCAAACTCTTGGTATTAAGAGAGAAGCGTAATCCCGTCGTAATTTACGCTGCTCAAACTGAGTTACCGAAATTACGCTGCTACAATATTGCACTTTTCACCACGCTTGGCGCAGAATTATTATTAATTTGTTTTCAAAATGCTATTTACACTATTTTAGAATTTGGTTTGAGCAATACAACGAAAACCTCTTGTTGATTTTACTTCAAGAATCTTTGAGACATTACGTTGAGCGGCCAAAATTACGCTGAGTTTACGCTTTTCTAAAAAATATACAAGTTAGTTTGAAATGTTTACGAATTTAACTTTACGGTACTATCGGTCTATATTATGTTTTGTGTTGCATAATGTAAATTATGTTGCATATTATTGTATGGAATCATTTTTTCTAACTTGAACAGACAGCTGTGCTGCTGGGGAGTTTGTTGCGCCACTTCTTCTTCCCAGCTAAAGCTCTAGGAAGTGGTGAAGGGTGGGCGTTTTGGGGGACTGTGTGTGTAATTTTGACGTCCGAAACGTGCTGATTCTCAGCCTAGTTTGAATAAATGACTTGAATTTTTAATCGTCTTTTTTAGGACTAAAAAGCAAGTAAAAAGCGATTGTTATAAAATTATGTGAAAAATAACTTAAGTGTTGTATTTTTCTGTGGTAGTGTGTAGGTAGCCTACGGTATATTTGTGTAGGCATTGATTGCTGTGCGTATTTATGTATGTGTGTTTAGGATTAAAAACTTCATTTTGTGTCTTATTTCGTAACAAAAACAGCTCAAATAATAATCAAGCTGAAATATTTTGCAACTTTTTCTGTTGACTGCACTTTTTCTGTTGACTGCACTTTCATACGCTGGCGACACACTGCGCAGTGTTATTCTAAAACACGCTCGCAATTAGTTTCATTGTTACAGTTCTGAAATATACCGTTAAGCCGTTGGTCCCGGCTGTCATTCGTGGATCTTTGACAGTAGTTACGGGTCGTCAGAAGTCCAAAAGTCTGACAACCAGTCTCACCAAGGGGTATCGTATTACCCAGCTACTGGGTTTTGGAGGTCAGATAGGCAGTCGCTCCATGTAAAATACGGTATTCAGCTGCATCCGGTTAGACTGGAAACCGACCCCAACATACTAGTTGGGAAAAGGCTAGGCAGATTGAGTTTTGAAATATACCGCACCTTCAAAACTCGATGGAGATGCTATTGCGAGCGCATTCCGGAATAAGGCTGCAAGTGACCTAAGCCGTTAGCGAGTTGCACCTACGAAGCCATTGAAAACCGCGAATCAATATTAACAGATATTTATTGATAAACAACATAAAGAGCTAGCCACTAGAGGGAGATCAAACATATCGCCGTCTCTTTCCATCAACCGACGAGACGAAAACCCCTTTGCAGACAACGATGCATCCAGTATAAATTTACCTACAACTGGGATTTACGAACTATACGTGTTGCTCTTTGACATTTAGCTTTGCACGGTCAAGATATATTGGTTACAACGGCCTGTCTGGCTGTATACTGTTTTGTACCTATGTTTATTAATATTTTGAAGCATTAGTTACGTACCCATCCTTGTCATGACGCGCATAGAGTAGACGACGTACGGAGAGTCGGTGATTTCTACTCCGATCTTAGATAGCGGAGACCCTACAGGACCCATGGAGAATGGAATTACGTACATCGTGCGGCCTGTGGACAAAATATTAATTATATTTTTATATTTATTATATATTTCATTTGTCGTATACATGTACATATTAGGAAAGACAATATTAAAATAGTTTTTGAGATTAATCTGGACTTTTTTTTTTCAATCTATGATAAGTTGGCAAAAATCTTTCGTCTATTTTTCTTTCTGAGCAGTATGGACTAGGTATGCCTAATATTCTATGATTCCAAATTCAAATTGTGCAAATGACATGCTGGTTTGAGCCTTCCTTTGTTAGGTAAAAAGAATTAAAAAAACAACTTGATAAAATAATTTAACAAATTATTTCAGAATATTTTCAATCTATCTAGATTCCGTCGACAATTAATTTGCCTAGTGTACTGCATATCTATCCTAATTGCAGCAATCAGCATATTGCCCGGCCCCCGGTAGCTGTATTGATTTTGAGGGAAGTCTGAGAGCCAGACATCACATACACATACATACATAATACGTGATGCATCCATCTATGTAGGCGTTTCAATCAATTCAATGTATGCATGACATATCTGCAATGTAATGAACCCCTTTGAATAGCTACCTACTCGGTACTCAATATCCGTTGGCATACACAGATTTTGGGAAATTCATTCGAGTCCTTATTGTTTGAAATTGGAACAGTCTTTTGATTGTTTGAAAATGGAATAAACAGTCTTTTGTTTTTTCGACGTATTGCAAAATAGTTTACTTTTTTTTGTTGTTTGGAAACATTGTTCATGACTTTCAAGGAAATTTAATTTTGCTGTGATATTGTGGTTTCGTAAAGTCACAACTCACATTACACGCTGGTTTGAAATTATGGGTTTTCAACGGTCTTCTTCCGTGTTTGATTTAATCTCTAATAAGTCATATTACATATTTAACGATGTTAATAGATGCTGAACATTATAAAGGTCATGTTGGTTTAAGTGCAAATTATTCAGTTTACTTATTTTTTATGCAAATTACTATTCTGGGCACAATTTAGAAACGACCTTGCAGTGGTGGAACATACGGCCCTTTCTAATCGATTGAAGAACACAAAATAAGCGACAACAGAAGTTTTATTGTTATTACGCGTAAGGACGTTAAGTATCTCTCAAAGTATAAAATTATCATGCCACTAGCATACAAGAGATTACCGCTCTACATAATTTAGATTTCACTTTTCAGTAACGAACAATTTAAAACAACGACAAAAAAGTTTTTAATCTCTATCTCCATTTTCAAAAACAAAAAATTTAAAACAACGACGTAAAGTTTTTTTCGAAAGAGCCACTCACCACGCATACATCCCGGGAATCTCTCAGTGATGGCCTTGTCATAGTCATTGGGGGCGATGTAGTTGCCAAGCGCAGACTTCTGCCCCGCGCGTGCAATGGGCACCACATCCCTCTCCTTGTCGGAGCAGATGAAAGTGCGTGATTCTACGCGGGCCACATCGGCGGGGTCTGTGCGGGCTAGCCAACTGGTGGGAAAAGAATTTGGTTAGTTTTTTTTTGTGTTAAAAAGTATCATGCAATAAATTATAATAAATATTTTTTCTGGATTAGCTAACGCTGATGAAGTTTGAACATGTTTTTTTTTCGTCGTGTCTTTTTTGTAAGCGATTATAGTTACAGCTACTTCGAGCACAGTTTTTGATATTTGGGAGATATTATGTGCGTTTGTTTTCAGCACTGGGATATGTTGGAATGGATATATATTTCAATGACTGTACTTTTACGACAATCTCACTTTGACATTAACCAAAGTACAACAACAATAGTTACCTAACGTCGGTATCTTTCTAATGGCTTGGAAAACCTTTATTTACCAGGATCTGACTTTTTCAATTTCAAGCTTCTACCAACACAAAAACAAAATAAGTTCAGTAACAGTTCCAGCTGATGTACTTACCAGTTATCATACTTATGCAGACGCTTCAGAGTTCCTTGCTGCTGCATGATATGCAACAAGGCAGCAGCCTCAGCTTCTGAACCATCGCAGACGTGGACATGTTCCGGCTGGCAGAGAGCAGCGCTTCGTTCCACGAATGCACGTACCTGAGGGGTTTAAAAAAATCATCACCATCTGCTTAGTCTTTTCCCAATCATTTCAGGGTCAGTTTCCAGTCTAACCAGATGCAGCTGAATACCAGTATTTTCATTAAGCGAGTGCCTATCTGATCTCCATAACCCAGTTACTAGGTAACACGATACCCCTTGGCAAGACTGGTTGTTAGAGTTTCAGGCTTCTTGGCACAAGCTTTGAGGGATCCCTCAAGGTTCTGTCCTAGGTCCTGCTACGTTCGCATTTGGAATTCTAGAGCTAACGTTGTCGTGAAGAAATAGGCCAGGTAGTGAGATTGATAGAGAGACTGACTGTCCACGGTGCGATGGACGTACCTACATAAGTATTGTCATTTACCGGAGTCTTGTTTAATGCACTCAAAAGAAGATGCGACTTGTCAACTGGTTGGTTATTGATAGAAAAGTTACTTTGGTAGATCATGTAATGAATGTTTGACTACAAAAGGAAAGGTTAATACATTTACATCGATCCATAACAAATGGCCTTCGTTTGTATAAAATATTTAAAGTTATCGAACGAATAGTTCACAAAGTGACGTGCTGGCTTGACCTATAAATGTTTAAATCTCTTGCGCCGCGGTTCGCACCTACCTACTATTAAAGATAGTTGTGCTAAGTATTACAAAAACCCTTGATGTAATAGTAAAAGCCCTACAGAAACATAATAGGCCAATTTAAGGCAGTTTAGTCTTAATCACAGTCGCACGATTTAGACAATTTAAAAATATTTAAGACACGCAATGAGCAGAAACCAATGTTTTTTTTCCTGCGTTTATACTCAGTTCCTAGTCTTTGTTTATAAATTTACCTTTCAATAATTTAATTACGTGATAAGTAGGTATAGTACAACAATACGGAAGAGAATATTGACCAATATTTCCATCAGAGAAGTCAGATATTTTATCTAGAAATATATTTACCTTAGGAGTCAATGCAGCGAGTTGAGGGTTGGGGCTGGTGGCCCCACGGAGAGCGGTCTGGTGGGCCGCGCGTCCGCAAGCCAGCGCCACTTGGGCATACCTGGAGACAAAGGAAAACTTAGATTAGAAATGAAATACGAATAATTATGGATAATGATGGTGTGCAAAATGTGGAACATATTGGCGCCAATCGTCGTCATTTTGAATTTCCTTTCAATTATGAAAAATGTTCTATAAAATATATTTTGACGGCAAGCGTTGAATTTTGAATTTCCAGTGACATCAAATGACGTCAACCGAAGCATTGGAGTCTACACCACCACTGAAGTCCGGCGGAAAAGTTGTGGAACTACATTTTTTATACTTAAATGCAATTTGATGTAATGACATAGATACTAGCGCCGTTGAGTGGTGGCGCAGACTCTAGATTAGGAAAAACAAATGATATCTAATTTGTTGATAGCGGTCGAGTAGTAGGTAAGTACTGTTTTTCCTCTAATAACGGCAATCCAATAGCAACCTTATTGCAACGAAAATCAAGATCACTGATTTTGACAGACTTGTCAACGGCAGCAACCCTTTAGCGACTTATTGCAACGAAACTAAAAATCACTGTGAATTTGACAGTCATGCTTTGCAAAATCAGAGGTAAAATATCTATGAAGGGGTCCTTAATTTGGGTTTGAAAAATACTCAATCAAATAAACACATAAAATAGTCATTCCTTTTCTGGTAAAAACCCATAATAATAATTATTTCAACTGACTCCTCTTGACTCTTCAAATTAATTGCTAAGTAAGTTCGTTGAAACATTTGATATGAAATAATACCTAAACAATTAAATCTTTATCTATTGCGCATCGTCCGTTCCTCAGGGTTTGGTTTGAAACTTTGAACCGGGCACAAAATGTCTGCCATTTAAACCAAAGGTTAGATTGATTATTATCTTATTGCACTTTGTTCCTACTTCGTAATTTTTAATTAGGTGTTTAGATAAACGGATTAATTAATACAAGTAATCTTGCAAAATTATTAAGAGCGGCTAAAGTAGAATGCTCGGGATATAAATCTCTATTTATATAAAATTCTCGTGTCACAATGTTAGTTGCCATACTCCTCCGAAACGGCTTGATCGATTTTATGAAATAACTCAATGTATCGCCGTAATCTTTGATATCGTAAAAAAAGAAAAATCGTGTATTTTTAGTAATAAAAAAATATTTTTTTAGTCTTCATCTCTATTTGGCATTTCATAACTAGACATCCTAATATTGAATACCTAGGTCCCACAGCTTGGTCTTTGACTTTTTTTTTGTTTTTTTTGGGTACTGGCCATTAGTGGCTTAATAGCAGCCAAAATGAGACATGGAAAGATTTGGGTTGCCCCGTTGTCTGAAACCCCGGACAGTGGGAACATTCGGTAAATATAAGAACTATGAAACTCAACTGGAAAAATTGACGTAGGTACCTCTTGCTTATCAAGTTTTCAACCACACTAGTTTTATTTATTTATTGCTTATGCAACTGTATTTTATAGCTAGCCAGGGCAGTTTATGATTAGAGCCAAGTGAAGTGTTTGATTCGGACGTTACGCTGTTCTAAAATTAATTTTCACCTAGGTATCACAGTCAAACTCATTTATTTACAGTTTTAGGTAAAAATACGGGACAAAAGATGGTATGATCTTGGGTACAGACTGAGGAAGCACAAAATCTTTCAGTGCCGCGTCTTGTCAATGACCACCAGACCACATAGGTATTCTATATCTAACTATAAGAGGCGAAAATGTGTTGAAACTCGATGCGTGCAAATTATTTGCTTACGTAGATACCTATCTAGATGTTGACCTACGTAGATCATACTGATTACTACTCGTAAGTGCCAGGCCCACAACTCTTCGTGACGTGTGCCAAATTGATAAATTTTTATTAGTAGGTACTTAACTCATTGACGATATACAAAACTGAACAGTATGTAGTAGGTGGCTTGGTAATTTGAATCAATTCGAAACAATGCTGTTGTGAAGAAATATGAAACGCTGCTGAAACTGTCTGGAAGTAACGTAGAACTAAGCCGCCAGTCAATATTTAAAAAAAAACATAGTTTTTCTGTGCCGACACTCAATTCAAACTCAACGCATTTATTTCAATTAAACTATTTACAGGCACTTTTGAATTGTCAAGGAGTCGGTCAGTTAGTCAGACAGTTGAAGCTACATCGTTGCCAAAACGTTGATCTCATAGAGAAGAACGGGCAAGAAACTCACAAGGACAATCTTTTAAATCCAAATCACACTTCACACTAAAGGCGAAAGTTTTTGAGTGTGTGTGTGAATTTGGATGAAATTTTGCACACAGATAGTTTATAACCTGGATTAACACATATAATACTTTTATCCCGATATTCCCACGGGATAGAGACTTCTGCGGGTGAAACCGCGGGGCGCAGCTAGTATTACATGATCCTTGGTAGTTACATTATTCTTGTTGCTTCTTTTTACTTTAGTAGTAGCAATAAATATGAGGTAACGTACCTACTGTTGCTAATTGGTAACAAAGGGGATTTTCCTTTTCTTAGATAATAATAAGTAAACACAAAAAAAAACATTTCCACATAAAAAAGTGTAGTTTTTCCGATGAGGAAAGTAACTACATATCTAGGAAGAATGATTATATTTCTCGTGAGCTTTGATGAAGAACCTGTACTTAGGTTACTAATTCGTATCCGTGGACTCGTTCCCGACCGATTGGCCCGAGAAGAGAAAACTATGGAGAGAGAGGCCTTTGGCCAGCTGTGGGATTAGAGAGAATATTTATCTGAGTAGGTACCTACTTTACCTATTAGTATTTTAAGAAGTGAAATATAAATTATTGTGTGTCTGGTGTAATAATTAAAAATATGTAGGTTTTAAATAAATTACATATATCAATCCAGACAAACTAGTAGTTGAAAAAAGAATCTGATTAGCTTTCAAAAACTGAATGCTTTGACTTAAATTCCTCATAATATAATATCATTGCCTTAGCACAGGTAGTGATAGAATAACAAAAAGGATTTGAAATAGAAACAATTCTATGAAAAATACATATTTTAGAATTAGAATAAAAATAATAGAAGGAGAGAAGTCAAGAGTGAAGTAAAAGAAGAAAAAAATATGAAATACTCACTGGTTGGTCTTCCTCACGTAGACTTCAGGGATAGAGTTGAAGTGCAACATTTTGAATTAGAATATAAATAAAATTAAATAACAATACAATTAATTAATACTTTAAAATTAAAATAAAATCGTGAGCTAAATTTTATCAAAATTACTGAAACTGAACAGAAATATCAGCCACCTATAATATGCTATAGTGTTTAATTTGTCACCCATTTAATAAGTACTAGATGCGTGATGAAGCTTCAGAAACGTAGTGATTTTAAAATGTTGCGCGCACGCTTTAATACCGGAGGAGTGTTCACACGGCGCGCTCTGATTGGTCAAGAGCGCGGGTGTGTCGTGACGTGTGCACACGTAACGTTTGAAACAACTTGTTTTTCTACGTTCATCGATTTGTTTTTAAAATGCTGATTATGTTTGTGTGCTTTTGAAAATAATATTATCGTGATTTCGATGATTCGAGATTGGTACTTAGTAATCGTGATTTGACGGTTTTTAGCTGCAATGTTAACAACTTACTTAATAAAAATATTACGAGCCTTGATTATTCCATAGCACGCCATACTTCTCAATGGTAAATTCCGTGATAGGTACATTTCATTCGGTAGAATAAATTAGTTTCCCTTCTACGTGGTCGTGTGTGCAATAGGTAGGTACACTTTATTTAGGCCAGATCAAAAGCAATCTCCATGTGCTATGTGTAGGCAAGATGGAAGCCTTGTTGCATCGGCTAATCATGTGTGACGTTTTATCGGGGACTTTTTAATCAAAGTCATTGTTACGAGTAAAATTAGAGCGTTGGACCATTCAAGGCCGGACAGAAATCTAAAAAAATACTTTTCCGCCAATTTTAATGTCAAAATCTTTTTTTCTTTCATATATGATCATACATGATCATCAAATTATACGGCCAATATTAAAAAAATATAAAAATAGGTTCTTTTGAATTTCATTGATCTCAGGAAAGGTAGGTTTTTGACTTATTAGAACCAAGTTGTTTATAATGTAACTGAAGGCGTTTATTTCGTCAGCAAGTTGTAAAGCTCAAGGTGAATTTCGTCATCGGAGGCGTGTATGGTTTGCACATATCTACTGATTGCAGTTCAAAATACTTCTACATTTTGTTTATTTTGCGACGGCGTATTTTTTTTTTATAAAAACCTTTTTGTTAGCCTAGGTACCTAGTAGATATTGTGTGCATTCTTTTTTTGGCTACTGCAAAAAAGTAGGTAGGTACTGGAAAATTGATACGAAAAACAAAGGATTACTTGGAAATTGATATGTCAGCGTTTTTCTGTTGACTGCGCCCTTCGATCAAAAGATTACATTATAATATTGTTAAATATTTACGGCAATCTGGACCAAAAAAAAAATTTAATCATATGGAAGTAACCTATCTTTTGTGTGCTCTAGGTATAAACATTTTGTACTGTCAATAATACCTACCTACTTATCTTTAATTAGCTCAATCGATCTTATATAGGTATATGACGTATTGACGACAATTTTCGTTCATTGAAACGACAGACGCAAGTATCAACCTACGTATGGGAAGTGGATCACATTCGAACTGACGCACTTTACTTGTATTAATAAACTCAGACACTGTCCGTGGACGTTTGACCGTGGCCGTGAGAGCATCCAAAAAGGCGCGTGTATATTGGCGCTAGACAATTTGGCCCAGTTTTGGAGAAAAATGTCACTAGGTATAACTTTACCTCATCTTTTTCAACGATATCTACTTATAGTAAGATCGATAAATCCTTCTTGGCCGTCTTCCTCCTTGTGCTTTCACTAAGGTTCTTACATACTTATTTTTTTTTTATCATTAATGAATTCGATATTGCGTTCCAAAACTTAAATAACTGATGTAGGTTACACGGCTGCCAAGCTAAAATGGAACTGGGCTAGCCCACATCTGTCACATGCCCGGGAGCTATGGGCTAAAATAACCGCACAGTGGGTCCCAAACGGCAGGAAACGGCAAAGCGGCGCGGGCCAAGAGGAGATTGAGGGACGAACTCGACTTTTCCCTTAAAGATTGGCCACAAACAGCAGTAGATAGGGATAAGTGGAAGGAGCGACAGGAGGCCTTTGCCCAGCAGTGGGACAGAATAGGTTAACTACAAAAAACATTACCCTCCTTCCGGGGCAGTCTGGTAAAAAAAAAAACCGTGAATGACAGATTTTATGCTCTTCCCGTTAACGTTTGACGTCAGTTGACGTCACTAATTCAATGTTTAAGTTTTCCTGCTCAATATCTATAACTGATTTGTTTACCAGAGTCATTGATAGTTAATTACTTATTTACAATGTATTTTGTTTACGTCATCATAATATTATGATCATTTGTTAGTGTTTGGCCCTAATTTTATGTTAGTAAAGTGATGTCCGTTTGTAAAGTAGGTAAAGTTTTATTGACATTTGAAGTCAATAAATCCATTACTTGTCCCGTTTGAAGTTAATTTTGTCCATTACGTTAACTTTGTCCATATTTACATAAATGATTAACTTAAACAATAACTCTTTTGTTAGGTATATCATCATCGCAGCCTATAATGTTCCCACTGCTGGGACACAGGCCTCCTCTCTGTGAGAAGGAATGGGCCGTAATCCACCAAGCGGGCCCAGTGCGGGTTGGTAGATGTCACATATCTTTGAATTTTCGGTTCTAGGACATGCCGGTTTCCTCACGATGTTTTCCTTCACCGTTTTGAGAGTTTTGTTAGTACCTAAATATTATTATTATAATACCGTAAAATACATTGAAATTGTGAAATTTGGGTTTCATGAAAATAATACATACATAATTTGTAAGTATTAGGTACCTACCTATTATTCTAAGTACTTTGAAAAAAGGTTTGTTAAACGATTTTGTTTTTTTTTTTTAATACTTAATTTCCTGTAATAATTTTACGAAAAATATGAACTAACTGAATAGAAATACCATTAGAATGAACTTTACAACAGGCAATGCAGCGTTCGTATGTATTTCCACGATTTCCACGAACCGTCCGTTTCAACAAGCATGAGAGCTTTGAGCTCCATTTTCCAGTTTCCAAGAAAGTCGCTGTAACCTCTACCTCTAAATTAAATTCCCTGTAACTCACTAGTGTAAAGAGAAAAACAGCGCTACGCTGAATCGGCCTGAGGACACGGTGGAGCATACGGTGGAGGTCTGCCCGGCTTGGGTGGAGCAACGCCGTGTCCTCGTAGAGGCGATCGGCAGCGGTGATCTCTCGCGTCCGGCCCTGGTTCAGGCCATGGTATGGAGCGAGAGGAAATGGCAGGCCGTCACCTCCTTCTGCGAAGCGGTAATGCTCGCGAAGGAGGAGGCGGAACGCGTGAGGGAGAGGCAAATTTCGCGCCCTCACGCCCCTAACCGCCGCAGGAGGAGACGCCCGGGGCGGGAATCGCGAGCCGATTTCCGGCCACCGTAGGCGCGGGCTTGCGGACGGTGAGCAATGGGTAGCTCGCCGTCCGATAAGGACCAAGCCCGGGTCGACGGCGCGTTATGTTCCACGCGCGCCTCAAAGAGATGTCAGCAGAATTGACGGGGTTCGCTAGGGCCAATGCCTGCCGGGGGTTCGAAGAAAACCGATAGGGAAATCGTGACCCCCGGCAACAGGGCAACCGAAGGAACACGGGTGGGTTTTAGTCAGTAAAAGTCTGACACGCCCTCCCGCTCCGCTCAGAGCGGGAGAAGTTATTTGATAATTTCCCACACAAAAAAAAAAAAAAAAAAGATCAACATTTTCAAAAGACAGCTTCTAAAATGTTAAATCTTCACCAATTCCTATTGTCTATGCTGAGAAGAAAAAGCTGCGTAACAAATTAAAAACCTAAAAATAAATACTCGAGACGAACGAGAATAACCTCATTTTTAACTAGCGGACGTCACGCGGTTTCACCCGCGTAGTTCCCGTTCCCGTGGGAGTACGGGGATAAAATATAGCCTATGTTACTCGCTGATAATGTAGCTATTCATTGCTGAAAGAATTTTTCAAATCGGTCCAGTAGTTTTTAAGTTTATTCGTTACATACAAAAATACAAATCTTTCCTCTTTATAATATTAGTATTAGTATAGATAATCGTTATAAAGTTTGGCCAGCAATTAAAAAGGCTCAGTTTATAAATAAAGTTGTTGAATCTTACGATAAAATTCTGATGCAAGTCTCCACCCACGGCCTTAGTTAGTACCAAGTACCAACATACATTCTACTACATTACGTGACTCCAATAGGTCATAAGTTCAGATAGATAAGCTGAAAGTATAGTAATCTTTTTTAGTTTATAGTTTACATCAGTTTTTTTGTTAACAAAAAATACAAGTCATATGACAAGCCGTGTGAATTTGAGATAAAATGAAGATGAGTGCAAAGTTGGGCGCAATATTTGATGCCTACGTTTTCTTTTGACGTTATCTAATTTTGATTTTATCACATGTACATACTAATTCCATGGTATACATACATTAGGTTATTAATTCAAATATTTCAAAACCATACAACGACCAACGACGAAGCTAGATTCTATGTAGTTATCCTCCGAGTTAAAGCTGACAAGAGGTTAGGAACAAAATCGGAACTACATTTTTCCCGCTTATCTGTTAAGCCTCTAAGTATCTAGATATTTTTTTATCACAATAATGATATCTACTAAGTAATTATGAATACAACACATTAGCCGAAAATATCACAACTTGTTCTTCTACAAATTCTTGGAATCGACCAGGATGCCTCATTTAAATATCACTTACTAGACTTGTTATTATTATGGTGATCAAGTTTTTAATTAATTCATACAGCCGTGCCATGACCCATGACTTGCAGATATATAGTCAAATGTCACAATTGGTTCGGCTGATGATTGAGGACCCACAGTTCAGACATGGTGCCGATTCCCATGTTCACAAACTTAACTAAATTTAACTTCAGTGCATCTTTTTCTTTCTATTTCATTAAAAAAAGGACAGAAGATAAATTTTAGTTTAGTCCTGTCAAATTAATCAGCGCCTGTCACTACTCCATACAAGTTTAGACGTGATTAAAAACTTGCCTACTAAAATTACGTCAATTTACATCAAGCGCTGATTAATTTGACAGGACTAAACTAAAATTTATCTTCTGTCCTTTTCTTAATGAAATAGAAAGAAAAAGATGCACTGAAGTTAAATTTATTAAGTTTGTGAACATGGGAATCGGCACCAATCTGACTGTATTAATTTTGTACTTTATATTCTCTTTGGAGTGAGTTCATGAGTTGATTTCCTCCGACTCAATAACGTTCGAGTCCTATCTGGGCTGATGTGATTTGTTTGGTGGAGGCCACGCCGTCGCATCTTTTTCCCCAGTTTTGGTCGCAACGAGGTTTAAGCATGACGACGTGAGGTTATGTCAGTGCACATTGGCACACATTGTTACCGTGAGACGTCCGTCCTGATGTAGCCAACGTTCGCACAGACGTAATAGAATCGCGGCGGGATTTTATCGCGCACTGGATTTTCAACTCTCAATGTTAAGCCGAGCGTTGAGAATCAAACGCGCTGGGACGCACACTCGTCCCAGCGCGTTGAAAAAACACTATTGGATTTTCAACTCTCGGCCCTAAGCAGGGCTTTGAAAATCCAGTGCACGAAAAAAAATCGCCGCGATTTTATTACGTCCGTGCGAACGTCGGCTTAAGCCGTCTCTTGCAAAGGACGTACACACGGCTACACATCAAGCTATACATTTCCAGTTTAGGCTGATCTCGCATTGTATAGGATTTCCGTGTAATGCGAGGTCAGCTTATACTGGAAACGTAATCGCGGTAATCAACGCGTTGATGTCTTTTACTCCACGGTGTCGGTAAATTGCGTTACAGTGTCGCGAAATCAGTGGTTTAGTCCCATCTCAAAAATGCCCAACGCGCCTGAAGAAGTTTTAAACTTCAATAAGAGTTATCTATATCTTCTATCTATCTAAATATACAAATAAAAATGAATTGCCGTGCATTAGTCTCGCAAAAACTTCGAAAATGGCTCGACTGATTTGTTTTTTTTTTGTTTTGTTCGCCTCAGTACTGGGGTGGTTTAGGATAAAAGAACATCAGGAAAAGGAACAGACAAACAATCGAAAATTACGAATTTTTGTTCACCGGCTGGTCATCTTAGAGCTGAAACGCACTAGCGGCAGGACGTGACGCGGCGTGCCGTTGCGGTTGGCCGCACTTCAATTTTTATATGAAACCGCTTGATACCAACGCACTAACTTGCGGCCAGCCGTCAACCGCTCCGGTTGTCTCGGAGCTGCGGTGGGCCGCACCGGTTGAATGTAGCGGCGCACCGCACCCCGTCCACGCACTCGGTGCGGTGTGCCGCAAGCGCTTACCGCGATCCCCGCTACCGGCCAGTCAGTCGCTAGACATTGTATGCAGGGCGCGCGTGTCATGGAATTTGACACAGAAACATTTATTTTAGAGATCAAAGCAACTTCTTCTACGTCCATCATGACCAACATTTCTAGAAGCACTGACGACGAAATGCGGCGGACCGCTACAGAACCGAGACGATACGGTTAGCCGGAATACGGCGTGCCGTTGCGGCAGACCGTTTAAACTGCGGCCAACCGCAACGGCACGCCGCGTCACGGCCAGCCGCTAGTGCGTTTCAGGCCTTAGAGTTTATTATACCTACATAAAATACGCCTTTCAATAATAATCCCGGAGAGTAATAAAGGGACGTGGAGTCCTTTATGCAGCCTACCGAAAAAGCAAGAACTTTTAGTACCAATTACGTATTTCCTTATTATTATTTTCATAAATTACCACTTCTACCAATTAGCGGTGGGAAAAAAACAGTGTTATCACAATTCTAGTAGTTCTAAGTAAACAGATAATAATATAACGAGTTAGGTACCTATTTAGTTCGTAAGTATTAGGTCATAGTTCTAAGTCCAAGTGTCTGCTTAGTTTATTGGTCTAGAAATAACTGGATCGAATTGTTGATCTAAGTGGAGATCCTAGTTCTAAGTCCAGTAGGTACCTACTCGTGTAGATACATACTTTGCATTCTAAACTCGTATAATTTGTTATCAATGACTGGCCGCATACGTACGGTTTCCTGATTCGGAATTCCGTGAGACTAGCAAAGACGTTCGATTTTTTTTTTTCTTTTGTTTCCTATCCGAACGTGTGCGCCTAGTTGAACATTTTGTACGTACGGTAAGCAGTCAGGTTTCCGAATCAGGAATTCTGATCAGGAAACCGTACGTATGCCGTATGCGGCCAGTCTAAACGATAATTGACATTTGAATAAGTACCTGATCGACCGAGCTCTGCTCGGGTGAAAATAGATAAACATATCGTCCAGGTATACCGACGTTAGAAGAAAACAAGTTTTCCCAGATATTATGAGACTTAGTAGATAAGATACACCCACATTTCGCCAGTAATGTTTAAGTCCCATGTAATAGGGGCGAACCTATTGCCATCAACCAAGCACAAATCCAGCCTCCGGGCTGCCACTGAGAAATTCCAGATGGAAAAGCCCAATAACACTTTGCCCCACCTGAGAATCGAACCCAGGACCTCATGCCCAGCAGTAGCGCTTGCGAACACTGGACCAACGAGACCCTGACTCCGAAAATTTTCGCCGATCACTGAAAATAAAGCTGTTCCATAAATTTTGACCGCTTTGTAGGAAACAACAGTTTTTGAAGTGAAAACTTCTTTAGGCGCGTTGGGCATTTTTGAGATGGGACTAAACCATTGATTTCGCGACACCATGACGACACCTCATTTTTGTAAACGCGATTGTTCTCTTTATTAATAATATCATGTTACGGATCAATGTTCTATGCAAGTATTTTTACTTTAAAGGTTTTGTAAACGCGATTATGCTCTTTATTTAGATAAGGTTACGGATCAATGTTCTATACACGTATTTTTCTTCCACCAAGGCGATCTTGTTCAAGTTTTTACTTCTGTCGGCACTCCCGAAGTGCCAAAACTTTTTTTATAAGTAACTGACGTATAATTTCAACGCCCCGTCTAGAATCATGTACCATGTACTATGTATACATAAATCCGTGATAACAGGTTTTGCGTCGACATCCCCACACCAATATTCTTGAAGTCCTAAATCACTTAAATGGCAACAAATCTACCAATTATCACGACACAAACCCAAATTTTTTTTTGTAACCAGGAAGCGGATCTCTTAACTAAAGATTTACTATATAGTTATTATTTGGTATATTATATCATAACTCCCGGAACCTCCCACCTTCCTTATTTCCTCTTATCAATCGTTTTAGAGGCCACGTTTGATAAAATACACGTTTTTATACGCATCATACTTAGTGTATGGTAAGTACAACCAAACGCACATCATTTCAAACGAAAATCAGTTTTCCCGTGCATCCTAATCCTGTTACATATTTTCCGAGAGCAATTTTCTACAATTCCCTTCTTGGAATGTGGAGCAGGACGTCCAAGTATTTTATAATTTATTTCTTTCTTCATTGTTAATGTTATGAGAACTAACATATTTCGTAATGACTGTAACAACTTTATAAATTAACTGTTTATTTTTTAAGTTATACACATAGTATTGGTATGCCGCCGTTTCTTATTGTTCGTTGAATAACACTAAACGCTCCGCACAGACTATAGTCAAAACAGTTTTGTTGGCGTGGTATGCAAACCATAATTGTTTTCACAGCACTGTCAATTCCAACTTTGATTAGGTCATTGTGCATAGCGCACAATCTGACACTTCGTTAAAGTTCGTTTTTTAAACCTAGAGACTGATTTGACATTTCAAGTGATTGTTCTTTGTTTTTTCAATTTGGAGTTTGACATTTGCACCTGTAAAATTAGTCTCTGGGATTAAAAAACGAACCGTAAATACCAAACATACTTCCAGGGTGGCCCATGAAATGACGTTCAAGATTAAATTTATGTTGGAATCCTCTCACAAAGGACTTCTCGAAACACACCCATGAATGTTAAATAGTGATCGATGTTAAACGATTATTTATAGTTTTAGGACTTTTTTTGATAGGGGTTCCAAAATACTCTGATGCATTACTATTGTCAGTGAATCAATCTGCCTAGCTTTTTCGAAACTATATTAGGATCGGCTTCCAATCTAACCGGATGCAGGTGAATAGGTACCAGTATTTTACATGGAGCGACTGCCTATCTGACTTCCACAACCCAGTTACTTGGTGTTTTCATATAGTGTCGTATTGCTGTCTCCACATTGTATTAACTATTACCTATCAATCTGCCTAGCTTTTTCCCAACTATATTGGGGTCGGCTTCCAGTCTAACCGGATGCAGCTGAATACCAGTATTTTACATGGAGCGACTGCCTATCTGACCTCCACAACCCAGTAACTGGGTAATACGATACCCCTTGGTAAGACTGGTTGTCAGAGTTTCGGGCTTCTGACGACTCGTAACGACTGTCAAAGATCCACGAATGACAGCCAGGACCAACAGCTTAACGTGCTTTTCGAAGCACGGAGGAGTCTCGGTATGTAAAGATGGTCACCCATCCACAGACCAACCCCGGCAAGCGTAGCTTAACCGAATGAATCGACCCGACCGGCTGTTATTACTTAGCCACGAGCTCCTTAACAAACTATTAACTACTACCTATGACCGATAAATGAAGCCTATTCTGTAACCATCTCACCATGTTTGTTATCTTATGTGAAGTGAGCGTGGAGTGAACTGTCAGTGTCATCCCATGATAATAATTATTATCGTCGATCCGCCTAGAAACAACTATTAATTATTATCGACGATTCGCCTAGAAACAACTATTAATTATTATCGTCGATTCGCCTAGGAACAACTATCAAAACAACTATAAAAAAGCCGAACTTGGCCTGAATCGTAACATTTAAAGAGAATGATGTGGAAAATTTATCGAAACCGGTATAGACACACCCACTTGATTCTTGAATATTTTAACGTCCGCGTCGTGATATTTAGCGAGCGCCGAGACGGTTGGGTGTGTCTGCGACGTCACTAAGACCATACACGTTGGAATGTAACTATTTACTTAGCATGTATCATACGAAGTACTTGTTATTTATTTATCTATTATTATTAAGTTTTGAATAACTAGTTATTGAGGTAACGGACCATTTGTAAATGGTCCTTTAAGCGACGGCCGATCTGACCTCCACAACCCAGTTACTGTGTAACAAGATACCCCTTGGTAAAAATGGGTTGTCTGACTTTTGGCTTTTGAATACCCGTAACAACTGTCAAAGATCTAGGAATGACAGCCGGGACCAACAATTAACGTGCTTTCCAAGGCACGGAGGGCTCTATGTAATGGATGGTCACCCATCCACGAACCGACCGCGGCAAGCGTAGCTTAACCTTTGATCGATTCGTGCAGCTGCTATTATTTAGCCACCTGCCACCTGCAGCAACAATAAATAATATTTTATTCTAATATTGTTTGTTTGTTAATTAACCAAGAATTATATACCACAAAGCGCTGTTCTTTAGACAAATAAAAACAATATACTATCATAATATCACGCCTGTTTACCCCGAAGGTGTAAACAATAAATAAAATTTATATTAGCTCTATCTTAAATTAAGTATTACTTTACTAAAAAAACGTTTTAGGCTTTGCCTCGAACGTTTCATTTTTATCCGTCTGGAATGTTTGCATGGTTTATTTGATGACTAGATTGATTTTATCGAATGCAGCCATGTTTCCCATACGTCGTGGATTTATTCACAAACGAAGCCATTGTGCGTTTTTTATAATTTCTAACGTAATGAATTTATCGTGGACGTTCACGATAACACAGGGAAGTACATTATGAAGACGCTTTTAAACTTTCGTCAACGATAACGTGTACATCTTTTCATACATTGTATGGAAGTGGACGTGGACGTCCACGATAAGTAATATCGTGACGTTAGAAATTATAAAAGCGCACATTTAATGTTATGAAACAAATATTGCGGCACTGTTTTTCTTATCGTCGCGTCATTCTAGCCAGTTGCTATGGTTTGATAAAAAATAAAACACTGGCAAGTTGTGTTTATGATGCAATCTTGGTTGGCAAGTTTTGAAAAAGGAATAAAAAAACCGGTTGTCTTGACATAGTACATACTAATTCCATGGATGTAATAGAGAAGTATAGAAGAAAAAGACATGGCGCCGACCCTAAATAAATAAGGCTAAGGGCAAGAGAATTATGATAAGTGTGTGTGGGTATGTTATGGAGGAAACTGTGATGCTGAGGAATGAGGGACTTGTCCTATACATATAGGAATGTTTATTTGTCAATGGTTATTAGACTAGGGTAATACCAAACAAAACAATGATTCATGACAAATAATTTTATTTCTGTAAGTAGCACTTGTACACACGGCTACATAGCAAGGTAGTATCTATAAATTTCCAACATAAGCTGATTTCTCATTGTACAGAAATCCTATGCGATGAAAATCAGCTTACCTATACTGGAAGAGTATAGCTTGATAAGTGGCCGTGTGTACACGTCAAAAATAAATTATGTTTTGTAATAACTCGATGAGTTCGGTGATTCCTATCTGACTACTCTGAGAAGAATGACCGAAACAAACTCAGAGGTCGCAATCTCTTTTAAAGTTCACACATAATCTTGGTCATTTCATGTGACCATGAAGATTAGTGTCTGAAAATGGTCTTTTGAGGAAAGAACCACACAGATTTGAGTGGACCTCTAGAATGTATTGGGCAGTGTTTTTATCAATTTCTGTCTGATTATTAAAATCAAGGTAATGTTGATTAAAACAGGATTTTCATAAACAATTGACACACCTTTACTCTGATAACACTTATCAGGACACCGGCAGCGGCAGGCCCCTTGGAGAGTCATACGCAATACAATGACTAGACATATGTCTCAGATCTTGTTATTGTATCTAATCTTATATGAAAAATGTGATATAAATTATCTCTATTGATCACAGAGAAGGACATTCAAGTCTATTTTTGATGTGTTTGGGTACATATCGTTGGCGTAGGTGGAGAACTAAATAACAAAAAAAATCTTATTTGGAGAAAATTGCGATTTATTTATGCGGCCTGAACCTGAACCTGTTTTGTTACGAAAATGGTGAAAAGTCAATTTGACCAAAATCGCAGTTATTTAGTTCTCCACCTACGCCGAAGATATATATATGTAGGTATGTGTATTTGGGATAGAAATATTTTTTTAATAAGTACTAGAAATAAAAATAGATCAACCATTTACCAGATTGGCGCTGATAGCCGAAATACAGGTTTTTGCCTAGTTCGGCTACAGATGCTTAACTTATTTGTACTCAAAACTAGCCTAGGTTTAATTTGTAAAACATTTGTAAATAATCTAGAAAATAAACTTTATTTATTTATTTTTCAGATTATCTAAGTACATAGGTACATCTTATATGGGGTACTGTGTTAAATGTTACAACAAAAAATATCTTGTGATTTAGGAAAGAAAATTTAAAACTCATTAAAAGTACCTACACTTTGTAAACAAGCATATTACAAATTAGAGGATTATATCCAAGATAAGAATGCATGGAAACATGCTGGTCCAGCTCCATAGGAAAATCTACTAGAGTTTTGACAAAATCATACTGGTTACTAATTTAATTGTGTAATTTATTTATTATTTTTATGACATTGATTTGACATTCTGACTTTAACTTTTTGGAATAGCGTAATCTTTTATAATGTTTGTAAATATGTGAGCACCATGTACCTATCACATAGTAATTAATGTATCTGTCATTGCTTCATTTTATTCTAGATGCATCGTCTTCACATTTACATATTAATTATATAATTACTGTTTAAAAAATGTATGAAATACATTTTAAAAGAGTAACGGTGGAGTATCTTGCCCATTCTTCTCCATACGAAAACTACCTTTTGGAAGGGGCGACTAGAATCAATTCAATATTAATGTAAATTTTGACGTTCAAAAGTCCCTTTTATGTCCCTAATTGAAATACCTACCTAAATTATTAAACTTTTGACTTTGATGACGTTATCAGACATAAAACATTACAATTCAGTAGACTCACTCCCCACAGAACATACCTACGTGCCTAAAGTTATATGTTCTGTGCTCACCCCCATTACATGGGTTTTTACAGTGTACCTATAGGTTGGTATAACTGGCGAGATTTGGTTATACGATACACATCTGCTTATCCCTTTCTCTCCAAAGCACACACACAGCTGGCGTGATTTTTGTTATGTAAACTAATATTATATAGAGGTATTTGTGAGTTTGTATGTATGGGGTAATCTTCGGAACGACTGATCTGATTCCGAACATTCTTTCACTAATGGGAAGTTACAGTATTGCCCAGTGTCATAAACAGTGTCAAATTCAAAGCATTTATTTCAATTAAACCATTTACAGGCACTTTTGAATTGTCAAGGAATCGGTCAGTCAGAAAGTTGAAACTAGTTGCCCATTTCAAAGCGTAGTAGGTACCTATGGAGAAGAACGGGCAAGAAACTCCACGGACACTCTTTTAAATAAAAAATTGTTACAAAATAAGTATTGGTTACGTCATTCATGTTGAAATTATACATGTGAGCACAATGTGGAAAGACGTGCAAGTTAGAAGTATCCGTAATAAAAAGATAAAACAAAGAACAATTCAAAAATTAAAATAAATTAAAAATAAGCCATGGTAACTAAGAGATGACCAGTCCCAACTGACGGCGCCTGTTCACGAACATGACGCATGGATTAGGACCATGCAGCTCAACCTTTTTTGAAGGGAGCTAAATGATCCAACACACGCGCCACCATCAGCGAAACATTCATCTGAGTAGGATATAATATTAAGTATTTGTCAAAACAATAAATTTCTCGCGGATGAAGTGTGTCTATTTCTATCATGTCTATTGTGAATAAGTTCTGTTAGAATGTGAATGCAGACACAAAACCACTCACACTTCTAATCATTTCCTAGTTAACCATAGACAACAATCGATTTTTATAACAACTCTTTTTAGATATCTCCCTCTTTGTGTACCAGAATATCTTGTAGATAATGTATTCCCTCGTTTCTTTGTCTACTGACCACCTGTTAGACTGGTCGTGAAGGTCGCGGGCTTGCCGCCTAAAGAGAATGGGGTTCCTTTGTCTATCAACTAAACTAGGAAGTGTATCTCGGTTAGTTTGCCAGACGCAAATAAAAAATACGAGGCAAAACATATTTTTTTTTGTATTTGATTGAAATTAAGTACAAAAAAGGTCTTATTGTTTTTTTTTATCAGTAAAAGTAAAATTCCATTTTTAAATATTTAAGTAGGTATTGTTAAAAAAATATTTTCTATAGTATCTTTATAACTACCTATAAATAGAGAATGCCTTCTTTGTTATATTTTTATCGGCCGCAAAAAAAACATTTATCGAGAGCGCCTACATTTTTAGTAAATCTTGTTTGTAAGCTACTTATTATATTTCATTAGGCGCTAATATTTTAAATATTTTGTTACGATACCTTTTCTGACTTTTTAATATTCTAACACATAAATACGAAAATTCCTTTTAATTTAAGTAATAGTGCTGTAACTTACTAGTTTAGTGCAGACGCAAATATAATTTTCCACTAGGTATAAAAGTGTATTTTTTTTATATACCTACACAAAAAAAAAAAGAATTCTCTTAAAATCTTTAAAAATTGACTTGTACGATGAATAACTAATTTTAAAACGAAACAGTATCTTATTAGGTATAATTATATTATGACCATCACATGACCAAAAGTAAAATTATTTCAAGACTCACTCACTGATGCAACAGGCCGACCTTTTGCAGCAGACAAACCAAGATACGGGCTACAAGGGAATAATTAAAATACTGTTTAACGAAATTATCTTTACAATAATGAATACCATAATTAGTATATCTGATGCAGTTAAAAATAACATTCTTTACAATTTTCCGTGGCTTTTTTTTCCAGTATTTTTTTCCAATTTCTTCAACTCTTTTAAAAGGTTCAAATTAAATGTCCTTATAAACCGGAAAATCAACTTTCTACACTTTTACGATAAAATTTTAAAGTTGTTTTATTCAAAAATCATAATTAAAATTTTCATGATCGTATAATTAATTATATTAATCACCTATTATTAAGAATAATCAACAATAAGTCTCATGTCTGACCCTACATCTGTAACTCTATTATTATTAATTAAGAGAGTACAATTATTATTAATAGTTATCTTATGAGGGGGATTTTCCGCGATAATGAGCAAATAACAAAACAAAATAATAAATAACATTATTGTCACAAAAACACTGCAAATGTAGGCATAAGGAAAATTTTGCTTGTTTTTACGAGTAATTTCAAGATAAGGGTAGCTTTATTGACTGATACCGTTGAAATCTGAGGGTCAAACCAGCTGGAGATGATATTATGCATTTTGTGAAAAGGGATTTTCCATGATAGGCTAGATATTGGGGTCATCATTTCAGCCGAAAGACGTCCACTGCTGGACATAGGCCTCCCCCAAGCACCGCCACTTCGACCGGTTCTGTGCTTCCCGCATCCAGCGGATTCCTGCGGCCTTCACAAGGTCATCGGTCCATCTTGTGGGAGGCCTTCCAACGCTACGTCTTCCGGTACGCGGTCGCCACTCCAGAACCTTTCGGCTCCATTATATTGGGGTAATTTTACTAATATTATAAATGCGAAAGTGAGTTTGTTTGTTCGTTTATTTGTTTGTTACGCTTTCACGCTAAAACGGCTGAATGGATTTGGATGAAATTTGGGACATGGGTAGATCATGACCTGGAGAAGGACATAGGTTGGTTACTTTTCATCCTGGATCGCAAACGAAGTCGCGGGTAACAGCTAGTAATATTATAAATGCGATCTTTTTATCCCGGGTTGTACATTTCCGTGGGATAACTTCCGACTTCCACGCGGGTGAAGCCGCGGGCTAAACCCATATTTTTGCAATGAACAGCATAAGCACAATTTTTTTTTTTGGTGTGGGAAATTATCAAATAACTTCTCCCGCTCTGGGTGGAGCGGGAGGCCGTGTCAGACTCTTACTGACTAAAACCCACCCGTGTTCCTTCAGTTGCCAGGAGCCACGGTATCCCTTTCGGATAAACCAGCAACCCTGGCAGGCATCGGCCCTAGTGCTTGTGCTGACATCTCTTTGAGGCGCGCGTGGAACACAACACGCCGTCGACCCAGGCCTGGTCCTTATCGGACGGCGAGCTACCCATTGCTCAATGTCCGCAGGCCCGCGCCTATGGTGGCCGGGAATCGGCCTGCGATTCCCGACACCTAAGGCGTCTCCTGCGGCGGTTAGGGGCGTGAGGGCGCGAAATTTGCCTCTCCCTCACGTGTTCCGCCTCCTCCTTCGCGAGCATTACTGCTTCGCAAAAGGAGGTGACGGCCTCCCATGCCCTCTCGCTCCGTACCATGGCCTGGACCAGGGCCGGATGCGAGAGATCACCGCTGCCGCGCCGATTGCCTCCACGAGGACACGGCGATGCTCCGCTCAAGCCGGGCAGACCTCCACCGTGTCCTCCGGGCGATCCACACAATGGTGACACCCTGGCGTTTCCTCCCGCCTTATCCTGAACAGGAACCTCCCGAAACAGCCGTGTCCGGTGAGGACCTGCGTCAGGCGGAAGGTGAGGACGCCGTGGCGCCTCTCTAGCCACTCCTCAAAGAGGGGTCTTAAGCATAAGCACCATACTGTTTATTTAGGAATAAATTTTCTGCAAGATTTTCTAACAATTTACTGTCATACGTTTTGTGAGGGTATACCTACTGCTTAGGTTTAGGTACCTATTTATTAAGCGATAGAAGAATTTGACCATAGAATTGGCTCTTATAGAATAAAGTTTCACAATAGGTGATTTTTTTTTCATCAAACCCATACGTGTGGGGTATCTATGGATAGGTCTTCAAAAATGATATTAAGGTTTCTAATACCTATATTTTTTTCTAAACTGAATAGTTTGCGCGAGAGACACTTCCAAAGTGGTAAAATGTGTGTCCCCCCTTCGTAACTTCTAAAATAAGAGAATGATAAAACTAAAAAAATATATGATGTACATTACCATGTAAACTTCCACCGAAAATTGGTTTGAACGAGATCTAGTAAGTAGTCGTAAACCGCAATTTTATTATGTTACTTGCTGCTACGGAACCCTTCATGGGCGAGTCCGACTCCCACTTGGCCGCTATTTTTTTTCCTGCAGCACCGCCGCACACCACATTTATACGTAAAAGTCGCCCTATCATTTTATTTTTATGTCACTAATTTCGTATTATTATATTATTTTGACTTTTTTTACATTTGAATTTAATGAGTCCCGTTATGTAGATTGCCCAGATTTCTCTGGGTTTAATGCAGACTTTTTACTTCCTACTTAGTTCTAGATAGGTACCTACAAAATTTAAAAATAAATACGTTACTTATGTATCAAAGGAAATCATGCAGTTTATCGATACTGATACCGGTAACTCCGGTGACCAGGAAATCGTTCTAGAAATAACTGCTTTTAACCACGATTTTATAAAATTCACAAATAAGTTAAACACAGACAATAATGGAAGTTCAAGAGGTCACAGATAAGACATTATTAATAATAATGACTATGCATACGAATTACGACGAAATGTTCATAATAATTACTTATCGTACATTTTGCACACCCATTTTTGCACTCCAAGAGCTGAATCTATTTACTAGATACAACAAAACAAAGCGCCTTTTTGTGTCTTTCTGTGTTAATGTGATTTTGTGAATTCATAATAAGTAGTTTACTAAGTGCCGGGAGCCCTGGGATGCCGGGAGCCATCGCGGAGGGCTCATTTTAAATGTAGGTTTTCCTTAGCAAATACAGCATTATAAACCGTGAAAATAAAATCTGATGTATTTTTTAACAAGATTTATTATCATAGTATAGGTACCTATGCGTTGGTTTCAAAATCAAAACAATTTTTTTTTCTTCTTTTTGGCGTCGTTTTGAGAAATATTACGACTATTGTAAAAATTTATGAAAAATTAACAGATTTTTCCAAAAAAAGATATGTTATTTTATATTGAAGGTAGTTTTTTCCACAATTTTTATTTAATGAGGACGTCTAATTACTTCCAATCATTATGGAGTTTGTTTCATCGCGATAGACAATTAAGTTTAAAACTTACACCAATTAAGTTTTGTTACAAATTAAAAAAATAAAATATTTAAATCTTTAAAACAAAAAAAAATCGTCACAAAAATTAAGCACAGATTCCCTCATTTCGATATGTGCACATTATAAAGGCTCACACTGTAAAGCATACCACTGGTGAAAGATTTTTTTAAATCGGTCCAGTAGTTTTTGAGTTTATTCATTACAAACAAAAATACAAATCTTTTCGCTTTATAATATTATTACTAGCTTCTGCCGAATTAATGACCAAAATTATAGAGGAGCTTGTGGCTAAGTAATAACAGTCGCACGGATCAATACGTCAGGTTAAGCTACGCTTGCCGGGGTTGGTCCGTGGATGGGTGACCATCTTTACATACCGAGACTCCTCCGTGTCTCGGAAAGCACGTCCCGGCTGTCATTCGTGAATCTTTGACAGTCGTTACGGGTCGTCAGTAGCCCGTAAGTCTGACAACCAGTTTTACCAAGGGGTATTGTATTACCCAGTTACTGGGTTGTGGAGGTCAGATAGGCAGTCGCTCCATGTAAAATACTGGTATTCAGCTGCATCCGGTTAGACTGGAAGCCGACCCCAACATAGTTGGGAAAAGGCTAGGCAGATTGATTTTTATTACTACTAAAAGATACTCTGCCTCGTTGGTCTAGTGGTCGCAAGCGCTACTGCTGAGCATGAGGTCCTGGGTTCGATCCCCGGGTCGGGCAAAGAGTTATTGGATTTTTCTATCTGAAATTTCTCAGTAGCAGCCCGGAGTCTGGATTTGTGCCCGGTTGATGGCAATAGGCTCGCCCCCTATTACATGGGACTTAAACATAACTGGCGAAATGCGGGTGTACCTACTACAGGTACACCTCTGCCCAACCCTTCGGGGAAACAAGGCGTGATGTTATGTGTTATGTTAAAAGATACTCAATTCCTAACTCGAACTTAGTATATTATATCAGCAATTTTAAGACCTAACACGTTGTTCCAGATTATTTGGTGTGACTATTTTCTGCAGAATTGAGCTATATAATGCAAAAATATTTTTTCATATCCGACTGGTAGTTCCAGAGATTACCCCTACATACACACAAACAAACAAACACTCTTTATAATAAATTAGTATAGATTATACTAATTATTGTAGATATAAGCTCACATACGGCTTTCGTATGCTAATTGCTTGTTTTAAAAACCTTGCTAGTTAGGTACTTATTAGGTATATTTCATGACTTTGCCGATAGATGGACTTTCCATCTAGGTATTTACGAAGACAGAAAGTAAACAACGCTACTCTCATTAGCATTACATACACATGATTAATTATTTACGTGTGATTAATACAAGTAAACAATTAAATCTATAATCTACGGCGTGGGGTTACGTTAGTTTGTAAATAATTATAAGTAATTTGTTAATCCCGTGCTATTTCTAGCTAAGTGTTAAGAGTCATCCAAGATTTATGATAGTAAACATTGTTTATATATAATACTAGGATTTAATAGTCTAGAACTTTCTAAAACAGAATATAGAAAGGTCTAGAAACATTGTTTACTTCAGCCTATAATGTTCCCACTGCTGGGACACAAGCCTCCTTCAGCCCCGGATCTAGATTTTTTTGAAGCGGGGCTAAAACTGCCGTCTGCTGCCCCCCGGCAATCTTTTATGGGGATGCGCTAAGTTAGCCCGCAAAATTCAAATTTCCTCAAAATGAAAATTTTGTCAGCAACATTATTTATTACGATTTTGCGCCAATCCAACAGGGGCGCCAAAACTGTTCAAACGGCCAAAAAGTTCGGTTTCCCATTGGATAGAATCCAAACTATCGAAAAATAATGCGTTACTGTAAATGGTATGTTGCAGTTCACAAATTTTTGACAGTTTATAATCTAACGCAAATAATACCGATAGATGATAGATGATTACAAACTAACGGTTCTCACAATCTTACGGTGACAATACATCTTCTTGAGGCTGCTTGTACCTAAAACTTGTGGGGTAGGCATTGATATCAATGGGGGTAGGTATAGCATCCTTAATTATTAATACTTCAACATACATTTAGGTTGGTATAAGCTGCAAACATTTGAAATGATTGCTAAGATAGTAAGAATCATTGACTTTTGAGTTCAAGACTAAAACATGTCGTAACAATGTGCCAGGCCAATAATTCGGGTCAGTTAATTAACTCCAGATAAAGACGAACATAAAACTGCGATAGAAGTGCGGTTTGGTTGGAAACGAGATTGTTTTGGTATGAACCCGGCCGTAAAGGTCACACCGATTTATCAATGGAATATACCGCGATTCGGTAGCACAGTCGAGCCCATTTAACGGGCACCTAATCTCTTTTGCAAGAGATAAAAGCTTAAACTTACACTCTAAACCAGCTGTGAGATGCCATTCAGAAAAAAAAAAAAAAAAAAAATAATAATTAAATAACCTACACTTAATATACTTACGAATCATATCAAGGAGGCTTAAATACAGAGTGGCAGGGACATCGACGCGAAAACTGTTACCATGGATTCAGTTCGTGATTTTGAAACCTAGGGGCGTTGAAATTTTTCGTCGTAAAACTAAATCTGCTGTTTCATAGAAAAGTGCAATACCTACGGTCAAAATGTATGGAACAGCTGTTTTTTTTAAATAACCGACGAAAAATTTTAACGCAGTGTGTTTCATAATCATGTAAGTATCCATGGTAACAGTTTTCGCGTCGATGTCCTTGCCCCCTGTATATTCTACTACGGTCTAACGTTACAATATGAATTGAAAATGCTTTTAGAAGCAAGCATATTCAATAAGTATTGTAAAGTACGTAGGTATCCGTTTTCTTAATAAAAACATTTTGGGCTTCACCTTCAGTTAACGGACCGTGGGACCACAGCTTTATTCCAAACCTATTTCCGAGTTTTCCTACGCTGTATTTTCCGAAGTTTGAAGGCAAACTCAAAGGTCAAATGCTATAAAAGTATAAAACAAAAGAAATACTGAAGCACATTGAATTTAAGTAAAAGTTTGTTATTGTCTCTGACTTATCACATCATACCTGTGCGGTATTCTGTTTTTAAATAATGTTATTGCATGGAATTAGTATGTACTCTATGCTACTTGTGTGAATGTGTGACAACAGTGGGCTTGACAACGAATACTCCTAAAAGTTGTTACTACTCCGATAATTTCGCAATTATTATTGACTATGTAAATATTATTAAAACTAAGATTACGTTGGAGGGTGTGAGGCCAGGCCTCCGAGCTGAGGGTCATCTCGTGACCTCCTTATCACTGTTATCAATCCGGAGTTCTCCGTATGTTGTAGAATAATATTTGTGTGTTCGACTGGTGTGTGCAGAGATAAGTTAGAGAAGGTTAAGTTCTTTATGTGTTTGAATACTTAGTGCCATTTTAAAAAAACATTAAAATATAAAAATATTTGATAAACAGGAAATAATATGTGCAAAACATTTTAGTTTATTTAGCAAATGTTACTAAATATTTCCATCACATGGAAAATATAAAACGTTTAAATGAAAAGAAAATTGGACATTCTGTTGGTGATGTATTACAACATACCTACATTTATTGACTCTTGAAATAAAGCTGGTGTTTCTTTTAGGTCATTAAGGGGGATGCGTAAGGTAGCCCGCGAAATTCAAATCTTTCGATTTTTGCAATTTGCAGGTCTGTGTCAGGCTGTATATTGATTGATTATGGCTTTACAGAATTATAATCATACAGCAATACAACTCCTAAAATTAGCATAATCCTCAAATGTCATGATTTCATGAAATAGTCATGCAATAGGATTACATGAACTTGAGAGTTGATTGATAATTTTTATGATTATAATTCTATAAATAAATATTTTATACGGGCGCAAATCATATTTAGATCAACAACCTAATATTGACCTGCAAGTTGCAAAAAACGTTAGAAAATTTGAATTTCGCGGGCTACCCTGACGCTTTCGCTTTAATCAAGCCTATAGCAGTCCATTACTGGACATAGGGCACTCCCAGGCTGCGTCATAACACCCTGTCCTCAGCTTTCCATCCAGTCAGTCACAACCACCAGCACCAGCTGGTTTAGGTCATAATGAAAGGGTTCAAGGAGGCAGCCTTACCTTCTGGTAAGTGAGACTAAATTACCGACACTCTTCAATCCTCAACGCAGCGAAGTTACTTGGTGACAGCCGACGCGACGTAGGCACGGGCACGGACGTAATAAAATCGCGGCGGGATTTTATCGCGCACTGGATTTTCAACTTTCGCTGTTAAGCCGAGCGTTGAGAATCCAACGCGCCGGGACGCACTCTTGTCCTAGCGCGTTGTAAAAACGTTGTTGGATTTTCAACTCTCGGCGCTAAGCAGAGCGTTGAAAATCATGCGCACAAAAAAAATCGCCGCGATTTTATTATGTCCGTGCGAACGTGGGCTTATAGACAGGGAATGATAAACTCTTTTATTACAAAGAGCTGTACTAATTCAGAAACGAATTTCAGCCATGAAAAAAGTCTATAATTTTATGTTTTTTATGAGTAGGTACACCGATTAAGTTTTTTCTTAATCTTTTTTATAAACAATGTTAATTACGGGTTATGGCATTGGCTATAAAGAAATGTCCGATAAACGTGTTGTTATGTCACCGATATGACTTTAAATATATTTTATTACGTTTTTGTACAAATTAAGTACATCAGTTATCTTGAAACTTAGGTATGTGTCGTGCTGAAAAACGTGTGCACAGCTGTGTCTTCTGAGTAATAGAACATTTCAGTCGTCAGCACGGAATAGATTATATTTATAATATTCCGTTAGTACCTATTACCTCGGGGACTATTATATTTAAAATTAGGGCGTGTTGTCCTTTTCTTATTGGTGTGACCTCAGTGATCATCTTACTATGGACCGGTCGGCAATAATATCTGATTTCATGATTCAATGTGTACTTATATGATGTCAGATATTTTCGATCACCACATATCACATTCTTCTGAATTTATCTGAGTAGGCAGATATTTATGATGCAAGACTGTCCGTTTATATTGCATTGACACATTGAAAACGATGCAGCACCTATATTTTGGCGTCGCTTGTCACGCCAGACAGTTTTGGCGTTCCTTCGATGTCACATATTTGTGCTGCCATTAATAAATGCCTTCCACAAATGATCACATAATATTCGCATATTATGTAAATTAATGGATGTGTCATGAAATCAGATATTATTGCCGAGCTGTCCATAGATAATATATTTATGCTCGTTACTGTACTTCCTTATTTTCCTAAGTAATTTATTGCAAAAATAACAAAAATCTAGTCATATTCTATCGTTACATTCAATTTAATCTGCCATCTCCCTGCCCAATGTGTAACGCAACCGGGACTCAGCGGCGTCACGACTGATCGATCGCGATGTGAAAATAGACTCATAATGAATAGAAGAGTTGCGACTACACTGCCAGTTGCATACATCACAAACTATGTAGTTACTTAGTATGTGATGTATGCAACTGTCGGCAAGTGTTGCGACGGTTACACACGTGGGAATGGGCTAACGTTGATCACATCGTAGATGAAGTAGATTGAACGTCGTTCTTTTATGAAGAGATTGTGCTGCTTGGCGGCAGTAATAGGATAGTTGCGTAGGTAAAAAAAAGAAATTCTATTTAGTCTTCCTTTCAGATACTTAATAAAAAAATATTAGACACATATTTTTGCTTTATCATATTAATTAAAAATAACTTAGAAAACACGCATTAAAGTTGGGGAGTGGGGGCTCGCTACGTCACAACGCAGTATTAAATCTAGCAAGGCGTGACGTTATGCCAGATTTTAACTCAATGTATCGCCGTATTCTTTTGATTACGTCAAAAAAGAAAAAATACGTGTTCAATCTTTTTAATAGGTAATCTACAAGATGGACAAATTTTTTTTTTTGGACACAGGCCTATTAGTGGTGGTCATACTTTTTAGCCAAGGCACTTAATTCAAATAATTTTTGGGTAGGTACCTAGTTGATTTGCTTCCTAGGTTCGAAAAGTATAAGTATTTGAAAGAAAGCCGTTTGTAGAATCTGCAGATAAATTTTAGTTTGATGTAAATTGTGTAACATCCGCCATTGGTTCGCAAATATCCAGAACAAGACTGTGAGACGATCAGATTAATTAATACTCAAAATGCATCTAATAGCTTGGCGTAATCATTGCATTCACATAACATGTAAATAAAACCACTTACTTTTTAGTTATTCGAGAAAAGAAGAACACCATTTTGAATTCCCTTGCAGTTTACTGCTCCAACAGTTTGATTAGCTGTAACAAAAGAAATTGTTATCTAATAATTGTTGTGAACAAACATCTTGTAAAGGAAAAGCAGAAAGACGTGACGCGCCTCCTTCGATCCTTATCCGAAACCAACGCGTCGAACGTATCGAAGTCAACGAGATAGCGAGGAACGATCTTCCAGATTCGAACGATTCGACGCGGGCAGGTGTGCGAGGTTTATTTATTTATTTATATATACTTTATTGTACACCACAACAATACGTAAGAAAAAATAAATCAAACACTACAAAATATACAATGGGCGGCCTTATCGCTTTCCGCGATCTCTTCCAGGCAACCTAGGAATGGACAGTGATTTGCCTGGACATAAAATGGGGCTGTCGTTGGTGCAAATAATAAGCATATTATATACTAGAATAGATACACAGATATATACATAAATACATACATACTATACATATATATATTTCATATGTATGAAGGATTCTAAAATTCGTTTTGTTCGGTTCGTTCAACGTGGTCGGCTCGGATAAGTGTGCGTTCACATTTAATGTGTCAAAGCGTCAAGCACTAGTTAGTTATCAGGCATTTTTGCTGAACTGAGCCTTTTTGGCGAAGCCGTGAGGCACACTTTCCTGCTAATTTTTTACATCGCACTTTACATTTTATTTTATTTTTAGCTTCTGTAAGACCTATTGTGTGCCTTTTAGTCTGTGCTAAATAAATGTATTTTCTTTCTTCAAATTATATGACAAAAGATTATAATCTTGGTCACGGGGAGTAGGGTAGGGTCGTAGGTAGGGTCATCTAAATCGTGTCTTGGGCCCACTTGCACCGCAAATCAATGGGTAAATTTATGTTTAGCGCCATTTTAGCGCCAGACATATATACCTAATAAACCATTTACATTTATTTTATTTTATTTAAATTTTTTGAATTGTTCTTTGTTTTATCTTTTTATTACGGACGCTTCTAACGTGCACGTCTTTCTACATTGTTCTCACGTGTATAATTTCAACATGAATGATGTAACCAATATTTTGTAACAATTTTTTATTTAACAGAGTGTCCGTGGAGTTTCTTGCCCGTTCTTCTCCATAGGTACCTACTACGCTTTGGAATGGGCAACTAGCTTCATACCTATTTCTGACTGACCGATTCCTTGACAATTCAAAAGTGCCTGTAAATGGTTTAATTGAAATAAATGCTTTGAGTTTGACCATCAATCTGTCTCTGTCATCTTCAAACGAACAGAAATAGTACGATGCTTTAAACTCGTTTATCGCTAAACGTAAGTATTTTGTGATTTGTGGGTGCTGCAAGCGGGCCTTAAACAGTAAGGTACCAATTTAAAAAAACACTCGGAGGGAACCTGTTTTTCACGCAAAGGAAAACTCTGGCTGGAAAACTACTTTTGATTTTGGAATGTTTTTGCATCGTAGGCATTCGAAATGCAAAAAATAACTAAACACAGTAAACACGGTACAAATCTCACGCATGGAATTAGTATGTACTAAGTATGTAGGTACTATTCGATTTATGCTCCTTGATCTCATATTAGCATGTTGACAGTGGAGAAAATTAACAAAAGCCAATCAAATCCCTTATCTTGACAGCAACAGCTTTCAGACACCATGTTCAATCTATGTTTTACAGAAGAGCCAAAAACGTCCATACCTTAAGTAATAAAAAAGTAAATCACTTAAATTTTTTGTGGCAATATGTTTTTAGTAGGTATGTGTGAACGCAATACTATTACCCGTTGAAGGGGACACCCTTCGTTAATTAACCACACCGCGCGATCTGTATACATTTACAAATAGCGCGGTAAACTCTGTTAACGCGATGCAGGACTTTGTGACGTTAGTGGCGCCATCTATACCGCAACATACGAGGTCACCACATGACTATTTCGTTTGTCTTGTGGACGCTAGAGGTCTTTGAGCATGTAGTTCTAGGTTGGATCCTCAGGTAGCGCATTGGTATGATCTTGAGGCATATGAAAAATCTGTCCCGTTGAAAGCTTTTTGGTAGCTTCCCCAAAGAGTGAGGCAGGGGTGACTTATAGTACATATCACCCACATTTCGCCTGTTATGTTTAAGTCTCATGTAATAAGGGGTGAGCCTATTGCCATCAACCGGACACAAATCCAGACTCCGGGCTGCTACTGAGAAATTCCTGATGGAAAAACCCAATAACACTTTGCCCGACCCGGAAATCGAGCCCAGATCCTCATGTTCAGCTTGCGACCACTAGACCAACGAGGCGGTCTATCAATCCAACTCATTTTTTTGTTTTTCCATCATCGTCCTTACTGAAAAAAAATCACTTTGTAAGGGAACTCTGTACCCTAAAATGAAACAATTATGCCTAATTTGTTTCATTTTGACAGTTCAACAACATTCATTGCGTTATTTACGTTGTTGAGCAGATTTTTTTTGTAACTTATGAAGCAATGGATTAGCAATCTGTTTCAATTCGAAACAAATTGTGATTGTGTTGTATTACGCAATTAGGGTACAGGACCTCATGCTCAAGTGGTAGTGCTTACGGCCACTAGAACACATTTTTTGTTTTTACATCATCGACATTACTTACTAAAAAAAATTCACTTTGTAAAGGAACTCTGGTTGATCTTCTTTTATTTGCTAAGAAAAACAAGATAAACCCACCAATAATTAAAAAAACTGGTCTGGGCGGGGCTTACAATGCAAAGTGTAACAAAATATAACAAAAACCTGATATTGAACACTAAAATAATTTAATAACTTGAACACGGAAATGATTATTCTGCTAAAAATGTCACGAGTGGTCATCAGCATTCAAAAGGTTACGATTTATTTTTAACACGCTTTATTACTTTTTAATATTGGCAAAAAAAAAATTGAAGGAGCACAATTTATTATACAACAAAATAACCGTCATGTATAAAAAAAATCCAAGCTGAATATTTAGGTAATTGCAAATAACACCTCCTAAAAACTAGGACTATACAGTGAAGACTGTGAGGAACTTATGTATTTATAATTTAATTTAGAAGCATTGTTCTTATGTTACTGACTTAGCGGACGGGCACGAAACCAGCGGCGAGGAGCGATGGCAGAGCGGGGCGGGGAAACTTAACGCGATCAGCTCATCTAAACTACGTTCAAGAGCTGCATTATCAGCCTATAATGTTTCCACTGCTGGGACACAGGCCTCTCTTCGAGAGGGAGTGGGTTGTAATCTACAACGCGGGCCCAGTGCGGGTTGATAGACGTCACATGTCTTCGATTTTTTGGTTCTAGGGCATGCCGGTTTCCTCACGATGTTTTCCTTCACAGTTTTGAGAGCAGTGGTGATTAAATTATTTGCACAAAGTAAAGCGCCTGTCTGGGTTCGAACCTACGACCTACAACTCGTAAGTCGCGGCCGTTACCTCTGGGTCACCACTGCTCTAATAATATCTCAGTAGCAACCCAGAGTCTAGATTTCTGCCCAGTTAAAACCAATATTGGTATGCCCCTATTTCATGGGTTTTGAAACAAACCTGACGATACAAGGGCATTACATATACCTAGGTATACCTTTGCCCATCCCTCCGAGGAATATAGGAGTGTTTTTATATGTTTATGTTAGCCACAGCGACCACTCCTGCGCTGCCCGTATCCTGGGATTCCAGCGACCTTCATCGGTCGTCGGATCGTCATCGATCAACCTTGAAAAGTATGACATAAAACTGACATTATTCTGTTTTCCTAAAACAGTTCTTTATAGATATTTTTAAAAGCAGTGATAGCCTAGTGGTGTGACCGTCGGACTGCCAAGTCATAGGTAGGTTTGGAGTTCGAACTCAGCAGAATTGACGGGGTCCGCTAGGGCCAATGCCTGCCGGGGCTGCGACTATGGGCCGATAGGGATATCGTGGCCGCCCGGCAACATGGCAACCGAAGGAACACGGGTGGGTTTTAGTCAATAAGAGTCTGACACGCCCTCCCGCTCCACCCAGAGCGGGAGAAGTTATTTGATAATTTCCCACACAAAAAAAAAAAAAAAAGGCACGCACCTCTGACTTTTTGGATTCATGTGCGTATTGTATTATTATTACTTGCTTCAAAAACAGTGAAGGAAAACATCGTGAAAGATATTTCTCGACGGCATGTGAAGCCAAGTCAGAGACCCATGGGCGGCATAAAAACTCTGACACCAGTATCCTAATTGCGTAATACACGATTAATCACAATCTGTTTCGATTTGAAACAGATTGCTAATCCATTGCTTCATGAGTTGGAAAAATAATCTGCTCCACAACGTAAATAACACAATAAAGTTGTTGAACTACCAAAATGAAACAAATTAGTCATAATCGCTTACGAAAATAAGTTACGTAATTAGGGTACTGTGCCCTATTATTGAGCAGATTTTTTTTTTCCAACTTATGAAGCAATGGATTAGCAATCTGTTTCAAATCGAAACAAATTGTCATTGATCGTGTATTTCGCAATTAGGGTACTGTTTAGTCATCAACTACACGAAAAAGAAGACAGATATTTTCAGCAGTTCGCTCCACATTTAACAAACATGTAATCTTATCAAAAAATTGCGTTTTATAAATATTTCTTCCGCCTCTTCACTTATTATTTGAGTTAGGAGGAAAATATCATTCCATGACGTCAGAGCAGTCAGCTGTTTACACTTTCAGTTAAAAATTACGCATTTGTGAAATGTTATCTGAAACAAATAGGAATTGTTAGACCTTGATGTTTCAAGTACCTGAAGTTCGGATGATAAAAATCATATTACTTTGGCCATGATTTTCCAGGTTTATTGCGATATTGTGTATCTTTTGAGTTGGATTCAAAATCAAAATATGTTATTTCACATAAACCTACATGGGCACTTAAAAACGTCAGAAGTTAGGTACAGACGCCAGCACATCAAGCTACTACAATCTGTCAAATTTATTTAATAGATTTTCAACTTTATCGCTGAGCAGTAAGGTTTAAAGTTGATTGGGAAAATTTGACAATTTCGGGTAGCTTGATGTGCTGGCGTCTGTACCTCACGGTTTCAATTAATCGTTTAATCTATGAAGAAGAGTCGGCCAGAAACTCCACGGTTACTCTAAAAAAATACATAAATTCTTATAATATAAATATGGATTTAAATAAAATGATTGTGTTATACTCCTCCGAAACGGCTTGATCGATTTTTATGACATTTTATAGGTATGTATATTCGGTAGGTCTGAGAATCGGTCGTAATCTATTTTTCATACTCCTAAGTGATAAGGGTGGTAGGTACACCCCAAACATTTAAATGGCAAAACAACGTTTGCCGGGTCAGCTAGTGTTTGTATATAATGTTGTAAATACAGAATTCTCGATAACCGTGCGCATCAGGGGCGCGTCGCTAGTTTCTTATAATTACCAATTAAAATAATAGCTGTCGAATTAGTAAGTACTGAACCTTTCACCCGGATTTAAACAAACAGATAACTTTATAAAGCCAACTAGCAGTCACTATTTCATAATTAGTTTTTCTCGCATTTTCTTATCAGCGTTCATGGAATATTTGCGATATAGCTATTTTTAAACTCAGCGGCACGTTTATAAATAACGATTTATTTATTGATAGTAATGCTTTACATTATGTAGATACCTACTACTATATATATCAGGGACATTCGTTACTACTTCACCAATGATACTGAATAATTTGTTCTCCGAAAATCTGAAACACACTTTCAGGCAAGCATTTTCTCCTCCATAACAACAAAATGAAAAAAATAATTTTCAATATTTTTTTTATCGGTCCATTCATCTTCGTGTAATCGGGGATCAAACATAAAAAAAAAATACCTTCTTTTTTGAAGTCGCTTAAAAAAACATGGTATGGTCATAAAGGCTCTCGCGAACAGGCGCAACGCGACATCGGTAATTGTTCTACCGCGAAGTTTCCTTAGATTTTTTTTATTAAAGTCGCGTCGCGACTGTTTGTGCGAAATTGTATTTTAGTGTCAAACAGAGACTACTAGTCTACGTACGGACTTCTTTCATTTTCGGCTCACATGTAGCCTTTTCTACGTTTAATAAACTGATGAAAAAGAAAAACGCTGAGCTGCCCGTCGTGAATTTTCTTTTCCTGTTTAAAAATATATAAGCTAATGATTGTAGGTACCTACCTAACCTATCTATCTAAGCATTTTTCTTAGCTTTCACAAATACCTTTTCACATTTTTTCGGTTACTTATGTTGTAAAAACGATGAAAAATGTGTTTTTAAAAGAAAAGTGACCCGAAACTAAATAAACTAAAACAAACGAATGTACTTATAGCGTTTATATTTTCTCATTTTTATAGAATGGGTGAAAAATCTACGAATTTTCTAGATTTTTCACTTCATCATCTAATATTGGAAAATATATGAGCTCACTCACGACTTAGCCGATTTCCTAAGAGAACTATTTACTTACTGTAGAAGCACTCAGCTACCACTAGGCTGGTACTTCTCCGGTGCTTTAGTGATAATATGGTACCCAAGAGAGTACCAACACACGGGTTTTGCATAGGTAGATAATGTACTTTGAATGCTTCTAAAAGGTATCATATAGACAAGATGATAAAGAAAGTGTTGTCTATGGTATAATAAAAAATTGAAAAATATGACGTCGAGACGTTGACGTCGACGCGTTGTTTTATAAATAAATAATAACACAGTGGTTAATTACTTTATGTTTGTATAAACTATCTACGTAGGTATTTACCATGTTTTGTAAAACCATACAGCTGATGCTCTATTGTAATATTACTATTATTGTATTAATATGGTCAAGGTGTAGGTAGAGGTGCATTTAGAATGAAAATATTAAATCGCTATCGAGTTCTTAAAAAGCGCAATTAAAAAAACAGTATTTTTTTTGTGCTTTTTTCCCGCTATTTTTCAGAGCCAGAACCAAAAAGGGTGTTTTCTATTTAAATCCTAGAAAAAATGTCAAGTCCTTAAAGTAAAGTTTGGCTATTCTTGTTCATAATCTAGAAATCCATGTTTTTCATTCTTGGAGGTCAATTTAAGTACCTATAGTATATTGTTTGGTCCATTGACAAAAATTTATATGTGGAATGCTATAATAAAATGAGTAGGTATACGGAAATCTGAAAATGGCACTGGTGATGGGGCATGTAATGCGGAGGAATGAGAAAAATGTCGTGAAGAAATTGAGTATGATTGCTATAAGATTAGGGGAAGACTTAAGAAACGATGGATGGACTGTGTGACAGATGATAAGGAAACCGAGCTGACTACCGAAATGAAGACTAATAAAAAAGTATGGCAGAAAAAACATGTAGCGCCGACCCCAAATAAATTCGGATAAGGGCAAGTGCATGATGATGATGCTGACCATAGACAAAATAATATGAAACATTCTTACGCAACAACACGACAGTACTACAAAATCCAAAGACACAATCAGAACGTCCCTCGATAATGAATCTGCAGCGATGTCAACAAGTTGCCTACGTCACAACGGCCAGTGTTATCATCAATGTGCGGCTTCTCGGCTCAATTACATCATGCTGTTGTTGTGTTATCGTACGCGTTTAGATCGCGCTCGGGGCGCTGGGAGGCTCGCCCTATTGACTAATGTAATGACAGATGGGATTTTGGTTATAGGGAAGTATTGTACCACATTAGTTGAAGTTTCTTTGTTTTGCAAAATTGTTACTTACCTACTGATGGTCTTGTGGGATAAATATTCGGACAATCACGAATGAGAATGACAGATGATATAGGTAAAAAAAATTGGATATATTTGCAGAAAAATGGCAGACTTGTGAAGAGAGCTCAGTTTCTTTGCGATAAAAACTAAAGGAACTGACGGATTTTTGAAAAATATTCGGGCGATCGTAACGTCAGCTTTGGTATGAAAAATGGGTGTGTCTCGGTCGTCTCGGACGCTAAACCAAGAAATGGGACTAATTTAAATTATTTAAGTACCTAGTAATTTTCCAAAGGAAATCAAATCAAATCAAATCATTTATTACTTTGCAAACATGGGTAATTATTACATTGATGTTTTATTAAGAAAGTCCTCCATGTTCTACCGTCACATGGGCATGCAAATCATGTTAATTTACACAAATTTAAAGACATATTAAATTTAAATAACAAGTAGGAAATTTTAACAATACATAATAAAAATTAATGTCAAATCGTTCAAATTACAGTAAATGTCAAATTAAAACAGGATGTCAAATGTCAAAAAAAGGTAGCAGTAATCAAAAAATAAAAAAGTCAAATGGATTATTAGCATATTAAATAAAGGAATTCAGGATAATGGAAATAGAAACTTACTACATTAAAATATTTTTAATGAAGAATTACAACATACAGTCTGCGTATATAAAGCTTGCCACACTCATTTTGCACAGAGATTTTTCAACTTCTTAGGTGGAAATTTGTACAATAAAATCAATCACATTTTAAAAATATATCCTTTAGGTAAACGGCAATGTAAAATAGTGGTCACCAAATGGCTTCTAAGCCTTGATTATATCAATACGGAAAAAATACTGGATGTTTTAAAATAAAACAGAATTAACATACTGAAAGCACACCTACACGTTCGCGTACACATTCACACGCTATACCTACACTACACACACCACACACATTTACACCCTATACCTACACTACATACACCACACAAATTCACACTCTACATCCACACTTCACCCACTACACACATTCACACCCTATACTTACACTACACACACTACACAACACACTCACATCACTCACCCGTCAAGATTTAGATTTATGTAGTTTCTAACATAGTCTATAATTTTAGAATTTTTATGTATGTGTTTTGTAAGTTTTTACACCTAATTTAGCACGGAAGAGCACTGATTTCCAAGATACAGGTTTTACCTAGTTTGGAATTCAGAGTTCATTTAGTTTTAGCCGTCTACTCACTTACATTATTTGTAACCTAGTTCTAAATTTACATTTCTAATGAAAAAATGTCATGCCACATTAATTTGCAGTATTTTTTTAAACTTTCCAGTAAATAGGTAATAGGTACCTTTATATTTATGTATACTCATATATTTATGGAAACATTAAGGCCGTGGGGTCTGAGTGCACCTCAAGTATTTCGGGACATCGCCAAGCAGTTGGTCGACTCTTCACGTGACCAGAGGACTGACATATTTTTTGGCCATTGCCATCCAACGTGGCAATGCTGCCAGCCTTTTGGGCACTCCCATTGACAGCGAACCGGACGAATTTTTTGATGGCGAATGAGCTATCCCCTTTTTTATATGTATATTTGTAATAATATATGTTTATATTTTAGTATTCATTTGTATAGGTATTGTATTTAAGATTACTAATAACAGGTCTATCTTATAAGGAACTATTTGAAACTAGTTCCATAATGTCTCCGTGTTACCAGTTTGACGACTCTACCTACGTTACCAACCGACGCCTGAGCAGTTCATCACGCGACCTATTGAAAAACCTGATTGTCACCTGAGCCAGGGACGGCCGGACGGTTGCCTCATGGAGTCATGGAGTACAGTAGAAGTAGACTCGAAAAACAAGCATTATTGACTGATGGTGAAAAAAAATGTAACGAGGAAACCATGTTTTAACGTTTTATGTAAAATTGAACCTATAGGAAAATAAAACATGTGTTTCGTGAAAAGTCAATAAATACTTTCCACTCATTGAAGAAGTCCCTGCCTGCCCCCGATATTCATTGGCATTGACCATAGATATTTATATTTCTATGCCATTGACACAACCTTTTTTTTTGCGAAAAAGCCCAGCGTTTTTAGCAAAAGACCAGAAACTGTAATCATACGAGCTAATATCAGGATTTTTGCAAAAAACCAAGTCTTATTAGGACGATTGGAAACTGGATTGCCGATTGGCTAATAAAAACGATGGTCTGAAATCACCAATCCACATTCAACAAAATGATCGAAAAACAGAAATTGAAAAAAATCAAAAATCAAAATTCAAAATTGATCTATTGATGGATCGTTTTTTAATTGATTGATTTGATTGATTTTGATTGGTTAATTTGATTGATTTGAATTAATGATTGAACGATTGATTGAATTGATCTCCTTGCATTGGTTTCATCCCAATGCCAAGAATAGCATTGGGATGAAACCAATGTGATCCCATAGTGTAATCATACCACGCCATGCCGTATCACGCCCCTATGCTCCGCATGGGTAGGCAGAAACGTATATACCTACCTATAAACCTGCTAACAGTTATTTCAAAAGTCCCATGGAATATCTAGCCTGAGAACTGTTAGTTCCTGTTGTGATTTAGAGAAGGGGTAATGCAACATAGCTTGCTGTCAAAGAAAATGGAAGCAAATGCTACTGGGGATAAAGTTCCTTTTCGAGGAGGATCTCTTAGTTTATCTATTTATTATATTGATACACAAACAGATTCTGTACAATAGGTAGGTACTCATGATTCTACACCATGTTTATTATATAGTTAATTAAAACAAAGATAAAATAAGACTGCTGTTATGTAGATATTACTTACTTAGATTTACTGGAAGAAGCCATTGTGTATTCTGTCTTGTTTGTTAGTTGATAATTATTGAGTATTATTTGAATGGAGGTAATTAATAAATTAATAGATTATTTACTATACCTATTCATTCATTTCACTAGTAGATATATTATATCCGGTACGCTGATACACCACAGCATGATAATAAACTGTTTCAATTTCAAATAATTTATTGAGCAGAATGCACAAGTTCTTTGCCCAAATTCGTAAAACTGTAGATAGGTGAATGGTTATAGCAGACTATTGTAAAAAAAAAATGCAGTATATTTTATAAGTATTTATTATAAAATACTTCCCCGTTCAAAAGATACCGTAGCTGTTTTTAAATTGTAAACGCAATGAAATCCGCATTAAAGCTATGAAGAATTTGACGTAACATTTCTATTTACAGAGCCAGAAAGTTTATATTTTAAGAATTGAAAAGTTTAAAATATTTCGCGAACTTGCTGTTCCCTGGATACTCGACAAGCAAATTAGCATCGAGTTCGTATGAATAAATAAGTTATTATCGTGAGTAATAGTTTATATTTGTTGCAATCAGGAAGTATACAGCTAGCCATAATAATATTATTGATTATTATTCGCGTATAAAAACAAACACAAAATATTATTGTAGGGTAGTTGACTACTGATTTGACATCTAGTCTGACACTTGACCAAAAGGCAAGTGACACTGACGTTAATGGGCAAGAAAACACTATCCGCGAATTTGACAGTAGTTTTTTTCTGCGATAATGCTACAAACTCTTTTGTTTGTAGCATTTTAAATGTTTGTTTGTAAGGAGTGGAATAAGCGGAAAAATACAAATAAACGCGCAATCAATCTTATTTTCAAATACACAATAGAAATCGGTTTCATATCGGCCTAGTAAAAGTGATAACGTTGTTTATTTTGAAAATACTATCACATCCTAGATTGTTATTATTTCCAGCATTTCTATCACTGTGTGCGACTTCAAACGATAACCTTGCGACATTTTAAATGCACGTTCTATATTTAAACTCGAGGAAAGTCTTCCTTATTTAAACGTCAACCATCGACAAAAAAAAAGAACAAATTAAAAAAAAAACAGCTGCCTATAACTTACCTTTTTCTCAGTTAACGGTGCACGAATGAAAACCGGATTTCTCCTTCACGATGCAGTTTCACGATAATAACGATTTTTATTTAAAAAAAAATGCGCAAGACGTGTAGTATGCGGTCGACGCACTAGTGTACTGCTGTAAACAACATCGAGCTGGTACAATTACTTACCAGGCATCGCTATCAGTGATGTGTCGTCGTCTTGTGATTGTGGCTGCCAAAACTCAAGATGGTAGATAGGTCAAGGACGCAGGTGGTGATATTATTGTCGATGGTTGATTTGCATGATAAATGATAATACACACTCTTTCGTAAAATACCTAAAAAAATATATTAATATTAAATAATATTATTAAATATTATACAATTATTTAATTTCAATCAATAGGTAATAAAAGCACATATTTATTTTGGCTAGATTCGAAAAATAACAATACAACTGAAGTCCTTTCCATTCCGACATTTAATAAAACATGGTGAAAATCAAAATAAAATCTATGTTAAAAATAGTGACGAAGAATTCACTAAGTAAGTACTTGGAAAATATTTTGAAATAGGTAATTAATTCGGTCACGACAGATCCAGTGTGTTGCCTCTTAATGATGATAATACTTACGCCTGAAACACAAAACATTACAAAATAAACAATCTATGGATTATGTCAATATTAAAAGCATATAACCAGAATTAAAGACATAATTAATAAATATAATTCCTTATTTTAAAAGGTATTTTAAACATTAATATTATGGAACTAGCTATGTAAGTATGTTAATGATCCAGTTTTATGTATAAATCTGTTTCTGGTTATATCTTGCTTTTAACTATTATTTAAATAATGTATATAAAATTTGCAAACTGTCATGACAACACCCCTATTTTGACTGTCAGCAATAGTGGGAATCTCTTTGAATTAACAGAAAAACACAAACTAATCAAAAACACTAAAACCAGACTTTTGCAGTGTTTTCTTAAATATAAAGTAGGTACCGGATACCGGTTGGTGACATATGACAATAATATTCACATTACAATCTAGCCTATTAGCTAATAAGTAATTTATTTACAGGCTGTTTAAGAAAGGTGTGGTCAAACTTATGGTATTATAGTCATAGAAATATATTATATCTATGGATATAGTATTATAGACCATCAAATTATAGGACCAACATCGTAATCGAGAAAAAAGAATCAGGCGACCCATACATTTGGGTCAAGTACCTAGGTATTTTTTCTCGATTACGATGTTGGTCCCATGGAGAAAGTTGTACAGTTTGATGGTCTGTACCACTTGACCACACATTTCTGCTACATCCTGTATATATTTCTCCCAATATTTTGTGACAATATTTTGATTTTAAAAGAGTATCCGTGGAGTTTCTTGCCCGTTCTTCTCCATAGGTACCTACTACGCTTTGGAATGGGCAACTAGATTCCTGTAATTGGTTATTTTGAAATAAATGCTTTATGTTTGAGTTTGATTTTGATAACTTAAACTGATATGTAAGTTTTTTCCAGGGTAAGTAACGCTAAATTAGTCAATAGGAATATCTAATTACTAATCAGAATAATTTGAAAAATTTGGCAGTTGAATTACAACGTAACTTTGACTGTCAGCTTTTTGAATACCTACAGTATAACACAACTTAGATGTAGTAGCATAAAGAAAATGTGCATTCATTCAATTCAATTTTACATTAATATATTTGGTTATAAGACTTTATAAGTTATTGAGTTTGCGTAAAGATCATTTTCACCTAAAGCAGTAAATAAAGATTGGTGATTTTGAAGACGCACTCAGTTCGGATGGTGATCGGTTTTACGAATTTTGCCGATACTACAACTAAGTTGTGTCGTACTGTTAAGCGTGCGTTTAAAATTTAAGAAACCTGCACCCTAATTGCGTAACACATTATCAATCACAATATGAATGATTTTGAAGGATATTGCTAATCCATTGCTTCATATGACGTAAAATATCGCGGCGGGATTTTATCGCGCACTGGATTTTCAACCCTCGGTGTTGAGCGGAGCATTGAGAATCCAACAGAGTGCAACTCAGCGCGGCGAAAAAACACTTGAATTTTCAACTATTGGCGCCAAGCAGAGCGTTGAAAATCCAGTGTGCGATAAAATCCCGCCGCGATTTTATTACGCCTTTCTTACCCACAGGTGTTCTTTTATTTTCCTAATGATTCTTACAACTGAATAAACTTTTTATTTTATTTTTATTTTGCAGAATATTTTGTGTGCCTTTTAGTCTGTGGAATAAATGACTTAAATGACTTATGACTTACCTAGGTAGTCATAGCACCTACATAATTAACCTACTTAATACTCACAAACATTGTAAAATAATAATCCAAACAAAAACAAACGTACCTACTTAAATATAATTTTAGATCAGCCTTTTCTTTGCAGAGAAATACTAAGAAAACTGCTTATATTCCATAAGATATTTGTAGTTTTCAATAGTTTCCAATACCGAAGAAATGTATTGAAATTCATAAATAACTGGTGACAATGTCGGACATTTTGTAAAGCGCCACCTGGTGGATCGCACGGGCATTGTCAGTCCGTGTCGGACTAACAATGGGTCAAAGAGAATATATGAATGTATTTCATATTCCACAATGTTCTTAAGCATGTTTACAGGATCCTTTGTGAGTGTGGAGAAATGTCTTAGGCGGGTTAAGCTTTGTAGGTGGCTACACGTGGTGAGCAAGCGTATAAATAATTTAGAATGGATCCATCAGGTTAAGCTACGCTTACCGGGGTAGGTCCGTGGATGGGTGACCATATTTACATACCGAGACTTCTCCGTGCCTCGGAAAGCACGTTAAGCCGTTGCTCCCGGCTGTCATTCGTGGATCTTTGATAATCGTTTCGGGTCGTCAGAAGCCCGAAAATCGAACAACCAGTCTTACCAAGGGGTATCGTGTTACCTAGTAACTAGGTTGTGCAGGTCAGATAGGCAGTCACTCCATGTAAAATACTGGTATACAGCTGCATCCGGTCAGACTGGAAGCCGACCCCAACATAGTTGGGAAAAAGCAGGCAGATTGAGTGATCTTTGAACTTCAATCATTCCATAGAAAAGTGCAATACCTATGCATGAATGGAACAGCTGTTTTTTAAAAAATAACCGATGAAAAATTTCCCCCCCGATTCAGAATCATGTACTGAATCCATGGTAACAGTTTTCGCGTCGATGTCCCTGCTATATATATATATATAGTTATAGCTAAACTAAACTATATTTATATACTCACGAGGGCTGAACTATAATTCGTGTAATGTCGCTTTATTCAAACTCAAACTCAAAGCATTTATTTCAAATAAACCAATTACAGGTACTTTTGAATTGTCAAGGGGTCGGTCAGTCAGAAAGATGAAGCTAGTTGCCCATTCCAAAGCGTAGTAGGTACCTATGGAGAAGAACGGACAAGAAACTCCACGGACACTCAACTCAACTCAAAGCATTTATTTCAATTAAACCATTTACAGGCACTTTTGAATTGTCAAGGAATCGGTCAGTCAGAAATAGGTATGAAGCTAGTTGCCCATTCCAAAGCGTAGTAGGTACCTATGGAGAAGAACGGGCAAGAAACTCCACGGACACTCTTTTAAATAAAAAATTGTTACAAAATATTGGTTACATCATTCATGTTGAAATTATACATGTGAGAACAATGTAGAAAGACGTGCACGTTAGAAGCGTCCGTAATAAAAAGATAAAACAAAGAACAATTCAAAAAAATAAAATTAAAATAAGCCCTGGCAGCTAAGAGATGACCAGTCCCAACTGACGGCGCCTGTTCACGAACATGACGCATGGATTAGCACCATTAAGCTCAACCATTTTGAAGGGAGCTAAATGATCCAACACACGCGCCACCATCAGCGAAACATTTGAGTGAGCATGACATACTCACAGCCGCCAGGGCAGATTCAAGTCAATGCAAGACATATTACCCGGTAAATGGTAACTCTTTAGTACATAGTACTCACACCTGTGCTATGCAATTATATAATACAATGGAGATTGAGTTTATACAATGCAAAGATAGTCTTACAATCTTCAGCAGCTCCAACAGTATTTGCAAATGTTAATCAATTAGTTGTGGAGCAGGACCAGCATTGAGCCAAGCATTTTTATCAGCGATGTAATCCCCCAACGTATAATATGCCTGCCTGCATAGTGTGCGTTTTATACAAGATTTGAATTTCGTCTCATTCAGTTGAAGTATGTGGGGAGGAATTTTATTGTAACATTTTAAACAGTATCCCATAAAAGATGAATCTACTTTAGCCAGTCTGAAACCTGGTTGAACTAATAGGTCCCTATTTCTTGTACTATAATTATGTCTATCACCTCTTTTGCTAAAAAGATGTAAATTCTTTCTTACGTACATGATGTTTTCATAGATATATTGACAAGGTACCGTCATGATGTTAATATCCTTAAACAGTTTCCTTAGAGAATCGCGCCTGCGGAGATAATATATGGCTCTGATCGCTCTTTTCTGCAGAATAAAAATAGACTCGACACTCTTTTATAAATCAAAATATTGTTGAAAAATATTGGTTACATCATTTATGTTGAAATTATACATGTGAGAACAAGCGTCCGTAACAAAAATAAAAATAAAAACAATTCAAAAATTTAAATAAACCGTGGCAGCTGAGATGACCAGTCCCTACTGACGGCGCCCGTTCACGAACATGACGTATGGATATTTAGTGAGTGATTGCGTACTTACTTTGACTTTCATCAGATGATTTTTGAACAGACCAACAGTTTCGATGATATACTGGCTGCATGCGGCACTGTTGAGTTTCCGGATCAGATGATGCTATTGTTTTTTCCATGAGTTCTCAGACGTTATATGTGTCATCATCGCACTTGGATTTATATACTGAGAGTTTAACATTACCTGAAGTACCATACCACGGTATACGAATTCTTAGTTGTCAACTAGGGAACAATAAGTATGACATAAAATATAATATGCTTAGGTATTACTTACCATAAATATACCTATTAGAAACCTTGTTTATTAGACCTAAGAGCTCAACAATGAGATTTATGTAACAACTTCCTAAAAATTCGAGCAAAATGACATTGGTAAGTATTTATTCGTCATTTGGGTGACACTATATTTTCATTTGTTTTAATGCTTTTAGAATGTTTGCGTTAACACTTTCGACTCCACCCACTTTTCATAGAACTCATACGCCATGCCGCCATATATATTGGAAGTGAACCCTCCGGGAGGGTTACCGGCATTACGTTTGCGCTAAAGTGAACCATCGTGGACGTTTAATGGCATTAGGTTTAAAACGGTGTTATAAAACACTGTAAAACGAAGTAAAATTGTGTTTTCAGGGGATCTTGTCCGCTACAGGCGTAGTTTCCAACTTTTTAAATTTTTTGTGAAAATTACTAACCACGAAAGAAAAAAAAAAACAACATCGCGAGTTTGATTGTAATAATGTAAAGACCTAACCCTCGGGCCGTGGGGTCTGAGTGCTCATGCTTTGTTCAACGGAATCTCCAAACGACTGGTTGACACTTCCCGTGATACAAGGGCTTTTACCTTGGCCAGAGGCTAAGCATTGCCATACAACGTGGTAATGCCGCCAGTCTCTTGGCTACATTACCAGTCCACAGCGATGCGGTCGAATTTTTCGACGCCATATTTTAGTTTGTTAGTTTTAGTTAGGTTATAATATTTTTATTTTAATAGTTTTTTTGTATAAGAAGTTCAAAATCAAAAATTAAAATCAAAATCAAAATATTTTATTTCACATAAACCTACATGGGCACTTATGAAACGTCAGAAGCTAGGTGCACGGTTCCAATTGGTCGTTTCCTATGGAGAAGAGCCGGCAAGAAACTCCACGGTTACTCTTTTAAAAATAATTGGCTTTTACAATACTTTCAAATAACAGTGTTTCTAGGTATGGGAGGACAGTGTAGGTCTTTCAATAAGTACCAAGTACTTAACAAAATAGAAAATGGTCAACAGGTCTACAATCCACTAAGCCTACAGCGTTCTCACATTCACAAAATATGTAGAAAAGAATCTATACAAAAAAATTAATTAATTAAAAAAAGTAAAAAACCTATTTTAAATAAAACGCAATTATATGATTGCTATTACAACTGTAATCAATCTGAATAATTATCATGTCCACAAAAGCCACAAAAAAAAAGTATATAATGTCAAATAATAGAATAGTAAATATGTCAAGGGCGAATGTAAAAATAAATAAAAATAAAGATTTAAATAAACATGGTAATTTGGGAGCAGTTAATAGACTCTTACTTATTTATGCCGTTAATGAGGTACCAGGGAAGCCACATGTGCAGAAGGAATTATTGCCAAATTTCCTTGTCTTCAACGTAGTCTTTAATTTTATAATATGAATTCTTGATAAGGACACGTTTGATGTGGGTTTTGAACTTCCCATCGCTAAGTTCTGTCACAGACTTTGGCAACTTGTTATAAAAGCGGATACTGTTTATAAGAAATGACTTGCTTGTTTTAGTTAATCTAAATTTGGGTATCACAATTTCATGTCGACTACGTGTATTTATATTATGGAAATCGCTTCTTATTTTGAAAAGTCCTAAGTTTTTGCGAACATACATAATACTTTCTAAGATATAATAATAATAAGTTCATCCAGTAGGTACCTAATAAGATATAAGTTCATCCAGTAGGTACCTATATATTTTTATCCTCTTTATTAAATACCCCCTGACGACCCATAATACAATACATGTCTACTTGCAGTTAACTGTTTGAAGATAGGAACATCATTGTCTTGAACCTTTTCCCAATCATGTTGTGGTCGGCTTTCAATCTAACCGGATCCAGCTGAATACCAGTGTGTTACATGGATGGAGGACTTGATACCCCTTGCTAAAACTAGTTGTTAGAGTTTCGGGCTTCTGTCTGACTAAAATATCGAAAATGACATGACACGACAAAATCCGACAAGGGTTGAGAGGTGATTGCAACATCATTGACAGATGCTGTACTTGTGCAACACGCTATATCTACGCAATGAACCATCAGAGGCTGCGATAAAATTACTATTAATCTTTTAAATGAGTTAAAAATTAGGTTAAATGATAACATTGATAACTATTATTACCTAATTGGTGTCAGTAGTATCTGAGTATGCTTGATAAAGAGTACTTTCAAAATTTCTTCATCTACGAATTCAATTTTACGAAAAAAGATAGGTTACCGACCAGCTATTTATTTACGTAACAGATTTTTGTAAACGATTACGACTAATTTGTTTCATTGTGACAGTTCAACAATATTCATTTGCGTTATTTACGTTGTTGAGCAGATTTTTTTTCTCGAACTTATGAAGCAATGGATTAGCAATCTGTTTCAAAACGATTCAGATTCTGATTGGTCGTGTATTACGCAATTAGGGTACAGATTTCTAGAGTCATTAATTGTAACTAAGATTGTATCATCAGCCTTTTGATGACGTGATCTTATTTATTTATGACATCTCTAACCTCTTGCTTAATTTCGTGAAGGATTAGATAAACAATTAAACCTAGGGACTATTGAGATCAGCAGGGTAATCCGCAATGCCTCTAATTTTGACAATTCGACAACATTCATTGCGTTATGTAGGTACGTTGTTGAGGAGACGAATTTTTCAATAAAGCAATGGACTAGGGAATGTCTTTCAAAATCCTTCGGATTGTTATAGAAGGTGTGTTCCCTAATTAGGGTGCCCATCAGGCAAGAGGAAAGATGGTGCAGAAATAAATTATGATGGTTAGAAATATATTACCAAGGGAATAATATCTACCAAGAAGCACCTGCTTCTAAAACTTCGCAGCTTATTAGTGGATATCTACTTTGTCTTTAATAACACTTTCGGCTCCACCTGCTTTTCATAGAGCTCATACGCCATGCCGCCATACATATTGGAAGTGAACCCTCCGGGAGGGTTACGAATTCGTTTGCGCTAAAGTTAACCATCGCAGATGGTCAACGGCATAAGGTTTAAAACTGTGTTATAAAACACTGTTAAACGAAGTAAAATAGTGTTTTCAGGGGGGTCTTGTCGCTATACGTAGTTACCAACCTTTTAAATTTTTGATGAATATTTGTAATCGCGAACAAAATATAAAAAAAACTTGGTTTTTAAAACCAACACATAAATACTTATAAAACTTTTAAAATATACATCAGATTTTATTTTCACGGTTTATAATGCTGTATTCGCTAAGAAAAACCTACATTTAACGTGAGCCCTCCGCGAGGGCTCCCGGCATCTCATATGTGACTAGGTGAACCCCCCAGGAGGGCTCCCGGCACTGAACGTGTTAAGAGCGTTACCACACTGGTGATTTACCAGCGTGATTGGCGATTTGAGAACGTACTCTCCGAGGGTGCGAAGCGTATTATACTATTTATACTAGCTGCGATCACGCAACGTGTTCTCTGCAATTTCACAATATGGTATAATCACTTGTCTCGCTCTGTCTTTTGCACTCAAGTCAATCGCTCTCGTTCCGAAAACGCGGCGAACACGTTGCGCACACATGGCGTGTGCTACGGACACGCAACGACCGTGTTAATCAATCGCCTCGCCGGTAACACGCTGGTAAATCATCAGTGTGTTATGGCCCTAAGTATTATTACTTAACTTTACCCATTCTAGACACAATTCCACAAGGACAAACCATTATAAATTACTTCCCTGAAAATGAAAAAATAAGCTCACAAGGAAGATACTCTTTGTACCTTCCATTACCTTAACGAGGTATATTACAAGTTATGAATCAGAAAATTAGGCACCACAATAAAATGTAATTATGACATTTGCTGAGCATAAAATTTGGGTTCACCAGAACTGTTTGACTAAAGCTCATGTTTTGAAAATAATGGTAGTTTTAATGGTCCTGCGAAGTCTTCTTTTTTTTAGTTTTTTTTTAGTTTAGTTAGTGACTATCCTGGTGTCAGAGTTTTTATGCCACCCATGGGCCTCTGACTTGGCTTCACATGTCGACCGTCGAGAAAAGTGTCAAAGGCATGCCGGTTTCCTCACAATGTTGTATGTGGTCCGTAAGTAAGTTAGTGAGAACTTGAGAATACGGTGGCTGACACTTCGTCACTGTACTAACTGGGGGCGCGAATTACTAAACTATTCTATTAGACACTTGTCTATCAGTAGATATCCGAAAAAGGTGTTTAGTGCAGAACGCTAGCCATGCTACAGTATGATTACAAAGGTTAAGCAAACTGCTATTAAAAATCTCAGACATCGATTGGAAATTGCAATATTCTTAACCATTTTTTACGCTGCAGAACCCTCAAACTTCCCCCCGCTCACTTTTTAACTAGAAGGAAATTGAAAAATATGAAAATGTTCTTTTTAAAATATCTCGTATTATCCACAAGAGATTTCCTTAATCCTTTCCCACGTCGTGTGCGTGGAAGGATGCGCGGGAAAAGGGACGGTATATAAAGATGGCCGCCGGTCTGCAAGCCACTGTTGTGACCCGTAGCAAGCATTGACATGACGGCAGTGCGCTGTAGGTGAGTTTGTTACAAAAGTTTATATTTAAAGAGTGTTAAAAGTAACTACTTGAAATTATTGGTGGAAAAGTTTAAGGAAAGCATTTGTGTGAAAATAGTTTTTAAAAGTTTTGAGTTTCGGAAAAATTTCTGGAAAGTAAGACGATGTTGTAATTTTTACGGCTATCAAAGTTGTTGACTTTGGTATTTATTATTTTAGGAGTGTAAAGTGCAAGTTACAGGGTACTAGAGTGCAATATTTGCAGCAGAAACTTTAAACGAGTAACAATATACTTTTTGAAGTCCCCATTTACTTAGATACGATTTTTTTTTAATTTTCTTGTTTTTTATCTGAAATCCTTTATTATTTAGTCTTATGCTAGACTAAGAACTCTTCTAATAACTGTTATTGTATTGTTAGATGTCCCTTTCTTGCAAAGTTCTCTTTTTTTGACAGCTTGGCAAATGGCAGCAAAAGTTCTTTTCTTTTTCTTCTCTTCGAAAATTTACGACGACAGGTCAAAATAAACGCAAATCAAGTGATCCGATTAGCCGTTGATAATTTCCGCAACCAATCACAGCCACCAGACACCGCTTGACAATTTACGTTTCAGCGTTAATGTGTCTTCATTGGGTACTATTATTTCAACCCGTATTTATGCGCTGTTGAGTGTAAGCCTCGTTCCTGTTACGACACTCAGAACGGTGCTGTCTACATCGTATCCTCAACATTTCAGCTAGCTTCTGTCTCATCTACCCAAAGATTTCAATCAGCCTCGGCCACTATTGTGCTTGCGACATCTTTCCTAATTTTCTAATTCATAGCTCTTTTATCATCTGCCTTTTCTCAACTATGTTAGGGTCGGCTTCCAGACTAACCGAATGCAGCTGAACACCAATACTTTACTGGGTAAATCTATCGATTTTACATCAATGGGTAAAACAAACACGAAACCCTTTGGTAAAGCTGTTTTTCCGCCAGAAATGTGCTGTGCTACGTTGTTGTAGATGCGTTTAATATTCATCAATCATATTTATTGGTCGACATAGCATAGCACTGGTGGAAACGGATTTAACTAAGCTATGTTTTTTATATGGAAGAATGCGTGCTATGGATGCGCGAGTGGTGTAGCTATGTGCAGAGCAGAGTGCCTTCCCTACTGTCGATGCATCGCATAGCCCGAGCTGCTCGTCTTCCTCGCACAGCTACCTCGGGGCGGCGCATCTTCATATATAACATGTAAAAAAAACCCTGTCCGATCCATGAGGCTGTTGAGGTATTGTACTGAGTCTGTTTAAGTGGCAATTTTCAAGAAAATCTAAAAAAAAAATTGTCTAAATTTTTTTCAACGGGTAATTTTACAATCTATTAAATTCGATTATGACTAATAATGATCGTAATAGCTGTATCTATATTACTACTTAATAAATATTCCAACTTATATTATTACCTACATTATTAGCAAATAAATGATTTCTTTCTTTCTTTCATTTCTTTCTTTACCGTGTTATTACATGGGGCGCGGGCGGCCGCGGCCGTCGTTTAGCGGGTGTCTACAAGTCATAACTTATGACCCCTGTTTAATATTTTCCCTGGTTATCATTCATACCTCGGTACTACTTATAGGATTTCATATGTAGAGTAATTATTATAAAATTTCGTCATCCAAACCAAACTCCTATGATTAGTCAGTCTCTATAGCTAATGAGATATACAATAGGTAGGTATTGGTGTGTTTGTATCAGCAACAACAGTGTCTTAACTCATTAAAATTTCGCGTAAAGTGTTACGGGTTGACTCGATAGTACTTATTTTTAGCTAAGTATCGAATCTAAGATAGGCTTAGTACGAGGGTGACACTGAAAGTTCTTAGAAAATCAAAAACTGAACAAACTAGCAAGTTATTAGTTTTATTATATCTTTTCAAAATAGTGTCCATTTACATCAATACATCGCTGCATCTGATGGAACTACTGAGAAAAGCACTTTACCCACTCGTCCTTAGGGGTCTCTTCGGCGTCCATAAAACGTTTTCCTCGAAGTTTTTCTTTTATTTTCGGAAATAAATAAAAATCGCAAGGTGTGAGGTTGGGGCTATAGGGCGGGTGACCCAGTAATTCCACGTCTGACGTCACCAAGTAGTCGATTGTTTGCTTGGCGGTGTGCGACGAGGCGTTGTCGTGGTGAAGGAGGAGCCTACTGCGAGGTCGTTTCTCCCGAACTTTTTCCAAGACAAGTGGCAAACAATTGTTAGTGTACCACTCTGCAGTAACTGTTTTTCGATCCTCTAAAACAATTGTTGCGTAATGACCTGTCCTTCCGAAGAACGAGGCCACCATCTTTTTTCCCACGCTTCGACCTCTCTTCACTTTAGTTGGCCACTCCTCGGAAGGAAACACCCAGACAGCAGACTGTCTCTTAGTTTCAGGATCATAACAATAAATCCAGCTTTCGTCACCAGTAAGTATGTCGAACACAGCATTTGAGTCACCTCCGTTAAATCTTTGAAACATTTCACGACACCAATCAACACGACGGAGTTTTTGGGCCTCTGTCAAATCATGAGGTATCCACCGGGCACAAAGCTTCCTGACCGCTAAATGTTCATGGAGGATTTTGTGCACTTGACTCATACCGATGCCTAAGCTTGTCCGAATCTGCTGATAAGTCACTCTTTTGTCAGTCTCTATCATACGCCGCACAACACTGATGTTATCTTCAGTCGTCGCCGTAGAAGGCCATCCCTCACGCAGATCATCGGTGAGATTAGTGCGACCACGTTTAAACTCATTAAACCAGTTGTAAACAGTGGCACGAGACGGGGCTTCACCGTGAAAGGCCAATCGAAGTCTATCATAACTTTCTTGTTGACTTAAGTTAAGTGACATCGAAAGTCATAAAAAATCATTGTACGTAAATTTCCTCGCGTTAAATTCATGCTGACGTGACACAGACAATTTTCAATTTACCGCCAAATCGTAACAAAAATGACAAATGAATAAAATACATAACAATAATATTGGCAAAGAGTTCCATTTTCAAAATTTGAACTGTTTTTTTATTATTTCGTGTACAAGTGGCCAGTTCTAAAAACTTTCAGTATCGCCCTCGTATTTAGCTGCCGCGACCTTCACCGAGTCTTCACCTCGTGGGGGGCCAATACGATAAAATCGTAAGATACGCCTTTATCTTACAAAAATAATTCCAGAAAAAGATTTGCAATATCTTTTTGACATCGTAATGGTGATTGGTAGATAGTGGTGTCGATTCTCTTGTCACAAATGCCTCTAAACTAAAGTAAAAATCACCAAAATTTAGTTTAATCCTGTCAAACGACGATTTTCCATTCTGAAATAGACTAAAATGACACAACTTAACTATATTTTAGTTTGGCAGCACTAAGATGGTACTGAGATATTAGTTTAGTGAAAATGGCAATTTTGCTATTCTGAATTTGACGTTTTTCACCTAAAATTTAGATTTTCTAACTAAATCTGACTATTTTTAATCGCGACTAAAAACGTGTGGAATAAAATTGGTTGTCATGAACTTTAAATTCACACCACCAACACCTCGACTTCAGATGCAAAAACAGTACTGAATATATTTTTTTCTTTTGCTTATATCTCGAAAACGGTGTGTCCAATCGCAAAAATAATGAAAATTTCGACACCCTTTATAAAACCTTTAAACCCTAACACTCTACATGTAGGTAATATTTTTTCTTATTTTTCATACAAAAAGTAAAAAAATCCTTAGAAAACACGTCGAGGCTGCCCCCCGTGCGCGCCTCCGGCTCTAAAAAGATTGACGTGGTTAGGTATCACGTGTGGAGTTGCGATTGTCAAATTCGATTTAGATGTGTGAAAATTATTTTTAAATTTAGAGAATTTATTTTGCAGAATAGCTTTGAGATTCTCATAGTTCAAAGTAAGGAATTTTAGTGATAGTTTAGTTAGTTTAGTTCGGTGTACAAGAGAATCCGCACCAGTGTGAAGTATGAAACTGTGAAAAGATTTTAGAATATGTTAAGAGGCTAAAAAGTGTTTTAAGATGTAAGTACTTTAAAGAAAACTTAACTGTAACTGTACTAGTCATGTAATAAATGAACGAAACAAATTCAAGCTGTCTTTAAATAGTCGTCACTCGTCGGTATTTAAATCTAGCAATGTAGCGAATGTTTTAATTTATGAAACTGTTGCATAATGAGGGGTATTAAAACATGAGTGTGTGTTTAAAAACCGAGCCGTAGGCGAGGTTTTTAATAGTATCACACGAATGTTTTAATACCTACTCGTAGTTATGTGCAGTTTCATACACTACTTTATCTACTCTCATACATTGGCATTGAACCTAATACTAAATAAAAGATCAAAGGTAAAGATCAAGAATAAATTTGAAAAATCCCACGAAATTCAGTACCTATAACAAAACAAATGAATGTCGCCTGCACCAGCACATCCCCGCACATGCGCTACAGCGGGTGCTGCTGTCCCCCGTTTAAACGTTCCAATGCAAAAGTTGATGGAAACTCCTTGGTGATATTAACTTCTTGGAATAGCCCTGTATCGTAATAGAAAAAAAAATGTTTTATTGCATTATTTTGTTAGAGAAAAAATGTCATAATATGATTCTATTTTTAAGTTTCAGTATTGTGTTCATAAAGTATGTCATTATAAACTCGTTTTGAATTTTATAATTCGAATATTACGCTATGAGAGTAGATAAAAAGTATTATGTCTTCGTAAAAAAGAGAAAAAGTCTTTCAGTTGTTGACCAACCCGCACTGGGCTCACGTGGTAGATTACAGCCCACTCCCTCTCACAGAGAGGAGGCCTGTGTCCCAGCAGTGGGAACATTATAGGCTGATTATGGTTATGCTTTTAGTTGTTCGACACCTAGGCTAGATAGGGTTGCCAGCTTTTTGTACAAGGAATAAAGTATATTATGGTCAAAGTCGGAAAATAAACGGTATTTCGGAAAAATAAACAGTATCTCGGAAAAACAACTCACTTACAAAAAACAAAACAACCGGCTTCCAAAAAAAATACTACAAAGTGAAAAATACTCGTAACTGTCATTTCGGAAATCGGTGTCTTTGGTTTTCTATTTTCGTTTTTTGCCGCCGTCTTCCTTTTTATTTAGGCATAGCTCTGGATATCAGTGAAAACAGTATATTCATATACTTTATTTTTGTTAAACAGTCAAAAGTAGTTTAGAGTGAAAAACAGCACAATACTGTTTTTAACAGTATGGTTGGCAACCCTAAGGCTAGTTGTGGAATACCAAGGAACGACCGAGATATTGTGCTTCAACTTGGGAGGTTAGGCTTAGGTTTCTGACATTTTATTAGGTTATACAGGGTGGCAGGGACATCGACGCGAAAAATGAAACACAGGATTCAGTACATGATTCTGAACGCAGGGGGCGTTGAAATTTTTGGTCGGTTATTTTTTTTTAAATCTGCTGTTCCATACATTTTGACTGCGTAGGTATTGCACTTTTTTTTTTAATAAAAAAAATAAAAAAAAACGCTTTTTCTTAGAAAAGTATGGGGGTTCAGAATCATGTACTGAATCCATGGTTTCATTTTTCGCATCGATGTCCCTGCCACCCTGTATTACAACAATTTTATTTTCACTCCTCTTGCTCAAAAAGGCCGTCATTGTAGAGTACCAGAGCGGGGAAAAAGTTGCATTTCTTGCTCTAGGGGAAAAAGTTTTTTTTTTTTAATTTTTGTGTTTTCCAACGAGCCTTGAAAAATTAAAAGTCTTTATTCTTTTGTAGAATAATCATGAGTATGGACTCGACTTATTACTTGTTCACAAAAAAAAGAAGAATATTTTATTTTTGAAAATGGAACTAAATGCGGCTATCTTTTCGGTAGAATGCGAGCATTGCGTTGCGGCTACAGAAGAAATAAAAAAGGCACTGGCGCGAAATCTTTAAAAAAAATCTCTAATTTAATGCTTAAAACAATTCTATTTAATTTTTCGATTTCTGATATTCGACATATTAATTAATCGAGTCGATCAAAATTGAAAAAAAAAACGTTTGGCATAATCGTTTTCGCACATCATCACAATAAAAAAAAAAAATGGTCGGCGATTTTTAACACAAATTGAGTAGTGGTAATGAATATTACGTGTTATTGGACCTGTGTTCGTATATTACGAGTACGTTAAGATCTGGGCATTTTCTAGTTGTGTATAATATTTTTAATAATATTTGTCACATTTTAAATCGTATCTACATGTGTATGTGTGATATTTGTGAAAAGTTAAAATGTAAACTCGAACGATTGGCGCGAAACTTCGACTTTGGATATCAAAAACTTAATTACCACTACTTATTTAACTTGAACAATGGATGAACTCGTCAAATAATTAAATGATGTAGTATTCACTGCCCCTGTGGTGGAGTTTGGATGTTCGAAATCCCCAATTTTTATGTTTTTAGTCTCGACCTCGACTGTCATCAAAATGGCGATAATCGCATTTACAGATTTGAATTTTATAAAGGTAAATTAATATTGTATTGGATTATTTTATTTTCTCGCAATCGTAGTGAAAAGTAGAGTGTAACACACGGCGCTAAAACCCATTATAACTCGGTTTCTATTTACTCCCTCGCTAAAGCTCGGGAGTAAAACTACCTCGTTACAATGGGTTATTTTAGCCCCTCGTATAACAATCTACTATTATTTACTTTTTTGGCCCCCTATTACGTGGGTATTAAAACATAACTAGCGAAATGCGTGTGCACTACACGTGCACCTCTGCCTAAGCCTTCGGAGATTACCTATTGGAGTGATGTCAATCAATCTGCCTAGCCTTTTCCCAACTATGTTGGGGTCGGCTTCCAGTCTAACCAGATGCAGCTGAATACCAGTATTTTACATGAAGCGACTGCCTATCTGACCTCCACAACCCAGTAGGTAACTGGATAATACGATACCCCTTGGTAAGACTGGTTGTCAGACTTTCGGGCTTCTGACGACCCGTAACGACTGTCAAAGATTCACGAATGACAGCCGGGACTAACAGCTTAACGTGCTTTCCGAGGCACGAAGGAGTCTCGGTATGTAAAGATGGTCACCCATCTACGGACCAACCTCCGCAAGCGTAGCTTAACCTGATTAATTGATCTGTGCTTATTCAAAAGCTCGTACCTATTGGTGTGATGTGCGAGTTGTTATAAGATTTGGCAAATAATTTATAAGATCAGTTAAAAAAATACCACACATTTCTCAAAATACAATTCAAACATTTTGATGTTGTTTTTTTCCTATTCGTTTCTCTTTTTCATAAATAAAAGTAGCCTCTTATTTATAGAAATAAGTAAGAAAGCAACAAGTTGTCGTAACTTAAGAAGATATAAGAGAACAGCGAGTTATCCGGTAACATATCATTGTAAGCCGCATTCATTGTTGTTTGTGAGCAAATGTCACGAGCTCTGCTGATCCCGTGACTAAAACAGCCAACGTGTGGTCGCACATAATAATAAGTAGTCACTGCTGAGATAATTCTACTTTAATATCAGTGAGAATGGTTTGTGTTATTGAGTTTTTCCATTAGGAATTTGTGTCAGTAGCAACCAGCACTTAATTGCGTAACATACGATCAATCACAATCTTTCATTTTGACAGTTCAACAACACATTCATTGCGTTATTTACGTTGTTGAGCAGACAAATGTTTCGAAAATATTAATCAATAACATAACATAACATCACGCTTTGTTTCCCCGAAGGGTTGGGCAGAGGTGTCCCTGTAGCAGGTACACCCACATTTCGCCAGTTACGTTTAAGTCCCATGTAATAGGGGGCGAGCCTATTGCCATCAACCGGGCACAAATCCAGACTCCGAGCTGCTACTGAGAAATTTCAGATAGAAAAACCCAATAACACTTTGCCCGACCCGGGAATCGAACCCAGGACCTCATGCGTGTGTGTCTTCTCATATGAATCAATATCCTTCAAAATTATTCAGATTATGATTGATTATGTGTTACGCAATTTAATTAGGGTGCGGATGTATAGATTTGTGCCTGGTTGATGGCAATAGGCTCGCCCCCTATTACATGGGACTTAAACATAACTGGCGAAATGTGGGTGTACGGTGTACCTTCTTTGGGTACTCCTCTGCCTTACCCTTCGGGGACATATGGCGTGATGTTATGTTATCTTTATTAGTGAGAAAAGGTTGTGTGGAAAAGCACTTTTCGCTTTAAAAGTGTTTTTTTATTTTTATTTTATTACGAAATCGGCCTGCTCTTGACCTTGAACTCGATCACGTCTAATGGAAACCGATGGATGAGTTCTATGATCGAACGAGCGAAATGTCTAAGTGATGAAAGTATTCATCACATAAATATTTCGTTGGCTGATGGCTGATTTAGTAATAAAAATCGGAAAAGTGCGAGTTAGACTTGCACACGAAGGGTTCCGTTCCATACCACCGTACAATATTTAACACCACCTACATTTTTCTTATTTTAGTTATAGAAACGCCGTATAAAACTCGTTTCTTGTATGATTATGAAATCCCCTTAAATTTTTAACTTTATTTTATGTTGATTATTTTCTGTTATAGCGGCCATAGGAGTACATACTCAAGTGTCAAACTATTACGGTTAAAAAATACAGCCCTATGACAGACGAACGGACGGATGGACGGACTGACAGCGGAGCCTTATAGAGACCCGTTGGCCCTGAACCCTAAAATCGTATTTTCAACACACTTCCTCGATAACAACTTTTTACAAAAAAAAAACAACTGACTTCCAAAAAAAAAACACTACAAAGTGAAAAATAACTTTAATTTCAGAAGTCGGTGTCTTTGGTTTTGAATTTTCGTTTTTTGCCACCGACTTCCGAAATTAAAGTAATTTTTCACTTTGTAGTTTTTTTTTTGGAAGTCGGTTGTTTTTTTTGGAAAATGTTTTTATTTTTCACTTTTTAGTTGTGGTATTTACCCCACACAAATTCGAATACCACTACCTGCTATGTAACAGTGAGAGGAACTTAAAATATCATCCACATACTAATTGGGAAAAAATACGTATTATTGAAGCTAACTCAAAAACTACCCAAGCAAAGTTATTAAAATTTATATGGAAATTTATACCACCTCTGAAGTATTACCTACCAAACAAAAAATAATCATTAAAACTCAATTCATAATTGGCCGAGTTATCGCGTAACAAACGTACAAAAAAGAAAAACACAGTTGAATTAAGAACCTCCTCCTTTTGGAAGTCGGTTAAAAAGTGTCTCCTTTTAGATTCATAATGCAATGTATTTATCATGTGTGATTTTAAGGTAAGTACAAACTTTGTAAAAAAAAAAACTGGCACTTCGGGAGTGCCGACAGAAGTGAAAACTTGAACAAGATCGCCTTGGTGGAAGAAAATACTTGTATAGAACATTGGTCCGTAACGTTATCTAATTAAAGAGCATAATCAGGTTCACAAAAAAAAAACTTCCAAAACCTTTAAAGTAAAAATACTTGCATAGAACATTGATCCATAACGTAATATAAATAAAAAACACAATCGCGTTTATAAAAATGAGGTGTCGGTAACGGTGTCGCGAGTTCAATTGTTTTTTCCCATCTCAAAAATGTCCAACGCGCCTAAAGAAGTTTTCAGTTCAAAAATCCGACTGCCTCGTACATAAGAGTGTGACTACTGCTGAGCATTGGGTCCATCGTTTTTCCATGAGTTTTTTTTTTCAAGAGCAGCCCAGGGTCTGCCCTATATTGAGACCCGCTTGCACCACAATTGACTAAATAAATGCGTTCAGCGTTTAAGGTTGCACTCGTCGACGGCTCGAACTCATTGGTGGGCGTGACTATCCATGCTATTTAGTCGATTTTTTTTTTTTTTTTTTGTATTTATTTATCTAGTTTTTAATCAATTTATTTATTTAGAGAAATAGACTATGATTTATAACCAAAACGAGCGCGTAAAATTAATGAACAGACCTTTGGGCGTATAGATATTATGGAAAAACTGCTGGTTGTCTCTACTCAAAATAAAATTATTTGAATTGTCTACTCAGAATAAATTATCTATCCCTGTACGGTTTCTATTTTGCAATTTTTTTGCTAAATAAATTATTAATTTTACGCGCAAAGGTGAGTTAAAATTTGTGTTGAAATATGGGTTTCGACGCTCATAACTTCCAAAAATACTTTTTTTCAAATTCTGCTTCCATGCAGGGCTAGATAATAACAAGGCAACTTGATAAAAAAATTGTTTTGAACGTACACCGTCAAACAAACGTTTAATCACCATACTACGTTTGTATGGATGAATGACAGACTAGTGTACCCTTAAGTACCGCTTTTAGTTTCATAATGCAATGTATTAGTATGTGTGCTTTTTAGGTACTTTGTATTCCCGGAAAGAATGGCACGACGCACGAAAAAAATATTTCAGACTGCCTCGTCGGTCTAATATTCGTATAAGAGTGGGGCTGCCGCTGAGCATTGGGTCCATCGTTTTTCCATGAGTTTTTTTTTCCAAGAGCAGCCCGTGGTCTGGCCTATATTGAGGCCCGCTTGCACCACAAACAAATCACTAAATGTGTTCAGTGTTCAAACATCATTCTGTTTCTGTCATCTTTCAACGATTGTCAGAAACAGAACAACGATTTAAATTCAACATACTTATCATAACATCACACCTGTATTCCCCGAAGGGTTAGGCAGAGGTGCAACTATAGTACATCCACATTTCCCAGTTATTTTTAAGTCCCATGTAATAGGAGGCGAGCCTATTGCCATCAACCAGGCACAAATCCAGACTCCGAGCTGCTACTGAGAAATTCCTGATGGAAAAACCCAATAACACTTTCCCCGACCTGGGAATCGAATCCAGGACCTCATGCTCAGCAGTGGCGCTTACCTGACCACTAGACAAACAAGGCAGTAAAGTTGGTAAAACAGTTTAGATTCGTTTAGCGTTTAAATGTATTTAGGTACTGATTTGTGGTGCAAGCGGGCTCAAGTGCAGTTATGCATGAATACCCTAATTGAAATATGAATACCCTAATTGAAATATGAATACCCTAATTGAAATATGAATGCCCTAATTGAAATATGAATGCCCTAATTAAAAGTCATCGTCTCCAGCAGGTGTGTAGTGGTAGTAGCGGCCTGCGTGCTGGCGGCGGCGCTGGTCTCGGCGCAGATCACCTTCAGCCGCGACTGGACCGGCGGCAAGCGAGCGGCCCCGCAGCTTGCCCTGGACTGCGGCCAATTTACCAGGCTATGTCGCCACTTCGTAGTTAGTGTCACACTAATATTATCCCAACAATATTTATATTTTCTTAATGTCCCTCGGCTATCATCGGATTTCCGAATACAAACGAATGCTAATTTCCATGTCCATCAATTATTAGATTTATTGTGTATAATTTGAATTCAGAACCAAGTACTTTATTGTTGTTTTGTTTTGATTTCCGTGTGAACTATACATATAGAGCTGTAAAACTATTTTCCTATCTGTCGTGCCTGCGACTTTGGTAGCTTTCCTACCATTTTTTAAATAAATAACAACTATATATACTTTCAAGTCGATTGAGAGCGTCCGGTCTGCAGCAAGTGCAAAGGGCAACTGATAGAAATCCAACAACTGACGAAACATGAGGTTTACCGAGGGTCATTAAGAACATAGTTTGTCTGTACATAGCTGTCTTGCTCAGTAGAGGAACTGGGAGCCTACGAGCACCTCTTATAGATCCATCTCTTTCCCACGCTGAAGTAAGATTAAAATAATAGGAACTGCTTTAAGAGGTGGTGGTAAAAGTTAAATACTCTGTGGTGGTAGGCCCCCTGAAAGACGTTGTCAAAAGGGCAAAATACTGCAGTATTATTTAATACGTGCATTCGACAGAAGAAGGGGGACTCAGATCAGAAAGAAGAATTATTGTACTCGCTTATAAATGGTTTTAGAACTTTGACCTTCAATACTCAGTTGCGTTGCGCATATAGTTAGATTGACCTTTAATCTTTGTGGTTATACATTAGCGTGACCCTGGAAGTTACTGACACAAAGTGGCTTAGAGATGTCATTCATCAAAGCTATTAAATGAAAATCATAAATAGGGGCGCTTCTCAATACCGAAAATAATATCGTGTGAGAACTAATCCTTATGCAAATTCAATTGAACCCCGACCCTCTGACCGAAGCCTCATCCGACCCAATCTTCTAAATAACGAGCGAGGTTTACAGTAGTCGCAAATGATGTGTAACAGCTGACACCTTGGCTGACAGTCTCAACCTCTTGGAAAATGGGTTGATGGTACCATCTGACGGCCAACACTAGCACCGCGCGCGCTCATTAGTCAAATCAAATAGCGCACGCTTCCCCGAGTTCCTGTTATACACTTCCGTCCCTCATCAATCATCCGTAATTTTTTGTTCACGGTTGCAAATATTCACTATAAATTTAAAAGGTTGGAAACTACTTATAGCGACAAGACCCCCTGAAAACACAATTTGACTTCGTTTTACAATGTTTTATCTTTTATAACACGGTTTTAAACCTAATGCCGTTGACCGTCTGCGATGGTTAACTTTAGCGCAAACGTAATGCCGGTAACCCTCCCGGAGGGTTCACTTCCAATATGTATGGCGGCATGGCGTAAGAGTTCTATAAAAAGTGGGTGGAGTCGAAAGTGTTAAAGTTAAGTAATGATTAGCGACTGTTTAACCATACGTTTTTGACGATTAAACGTCACTTAACTTTAAGGAACGTTTATAAATAAACCCCTTTTTGTCTACACATGTAGTAGCTTAGCTACCTCGAACTTTTCTGAAGAAAAGGCAGCTTTAGCCTGGACAGCGACCTGAACTAATTTTCTTTCCTTTCGTCATCTCACTGATGTCTACCAAAGGCTCAAAATCAAAAGTCTGAAAATCAGCACTTTTCGAAAGTAAAAATTACAGAAAACAGTTCCCCAAAACACCCGCCCTTCACCACTTCCTCGTGCTTTAGCTGGGAAGAAGTGGCGCAACAAACTCCCCAGAACTAGCTGTCTGTTCATTTGAAAAACAAACTGCATCCAAATTGCGTAACACACGATCAATCATTGAACCATTTTGAAGGATATTGTAATTGCATTGCTTCATAAAATCGAAACATTTGTCTGCTCAACAACGTAAATAACGCAATGAACGTTGTTGAACTGTCAAAATGAAACGGATTGCGATGGTTCGTGTGTTACGCAATTAGGGTCACACCGTGTGAACACAAAAAGCAGAAGTGACGTACTAATCTAAAATATCTTCTCCCATGTTGGCAGCACGAATTGAAGCAAGCCATGACGTCAGAGCTGGCCAGCAAGCATCACAGCGAACTGGACAAGCCGCCGCTCTACGACGAGGAGTAGCTGCAACCTCTCTACACTTTATAGGCAGATAGGACTCCTGAACTGACGGCCAGATCATGTTGGTGTTGGATAGATTCTGTAACGGTTGGATAGAGTTTAAGTAGCGTCTATATGCTGTGCTATTTCTTGATCTATGCCTTCTGTTTTTGGGACAATGAAAGTAGGATTTATTAAAAGTAGAATTTTCAGTTTCACTTGTCAGATTTCTATTTTATTGTAAGTTGAATAATGTTTTAGACGATTTTGTCAATGTTCTTTTACATTTTAACTCAACAATTTAGTCAATTTATAAGATTATCAGTTTGGTTAAGAGGTTCTTTGTTTAATTATTTGCATTATTTTGTAGTTACCCTTTGGGTAACTAAATTGGGTTCCGTAATCAAAAAGTTTCCAACAATCATTGAATTATGCCTAATTTAAATTTAATTTAGCGTGCCGGATATTTATGGAGGACAATATTATGTGAAAAGTTGTTAACCATAAAACTTGTACCGTGACGCATAAAGTTTTTGGGGCGCGTCTGTTGCTAAGTTGATTATTTCAGGCGTTCGTTTTATTACATTAGAATTGTTATTTCTTTTTATTAAGTAATTGATTTTCTACATGTTAAGAGTGGTATTCTTTTACTATATTATGAAGTGCTTAATGAGTTTTAGAAAATGCATACGCTCACACCCAAAACTGTTTAGGTATCCTTGGAGAAAATAACAATATCTTTAACCAAAATTCACCATACATTATTTTATAATTAGTTCCAGATAATAAGTATGACTATATTGTTCCTAAAACCTACTATAATATAAAATATAAGCTAACTTCTATTTTCGACTCTAGTCAAAATGCTTTACTATGTAATACATAAGTAGTTAGGTATGATTAGGTATCAAATTACGCGAATTAAATGCACGACAAGATAATTAAGCGCTGATCGATATTTTGATAGGCATATCATTGTATAGCAAATATAAATCTCTGTATATTATATTGTATTATAAATTAATGGAGATTAAAGTCTTAACTCATATGTCTGTTTATTTTATTTTAAATATTTCCTATGAATTAAAAATGATTTTTATGAAACTCGCGTACCGGAAGATGTAGCGTTGGAAGGCCTCCCACAAGATGGACCGATGACCTTGTGAAGGCCGCAGGAATCCGCTGGATGCGGGAAGCACAGAACCGGTCGAAGTGGCGGTGCTTGGGGAGGCTTATGTCCAGCAGTGGACGACTTTCGGTTGAAATGATGATGAAACCCGAAATCATTCATTTACTGGGTATGAATTTATATCCCCCTTTTCCTGCTGGATTTCAAGGCTGTCTCCACTTTATACAATGTCAAGACTAATGCATAAGAGTATTTTGGAACTATCAAATAAATCCTAGCATCGAAATATTTTTTTTTTTTTTTCAAACGTCTAATTAGTAGTGATGGGCCGACTATTATGTTTTGCCAATATTTGACTAGCAGCTATAGTGACAAAACTATTGGATATAATTATGTACAGTACAACAGCTATGTTCTTAATGTCCCTCGGTAAACCTCGTGTTTCGTCAGTCGTCGGATTTCTATCAGTTGCCCTTTGCACTTGGTGCAAACCGGACGCTCTCAATCGACTTGGAAGTATTTAGAGTTAATTAATTGATTCAGGCGTGACCTTGCGGAAATCCTTTATAAAATACAATAGACGTGGATATATTTAGTAACTTGTTCCGCTTAGCTATTTCTAAAGAGCCATAAAAAACTCCTGAAAGAAATCGACACGTGTTTCACCTCTCAACGAGTCATCCTGAGGATTAACACGCCGTGTTCGAGTTCGCAACAAGTCCATCGTCATCCTGAGGATGCCTCGTTGAGAGGTGAAACACGTGTCGATTTCTTTCAGGAGTTTTTTATGGCTCTTTAGAAATAGCTAAGCGGAACAAGTTACTAAATATATCCACGTCTATTGTATTTTAGTATTTAGAGTTGTTAATACTCTTTTGACTTAATGTAATTTATTTTAAAAATGGTAGGAAAGCTGCTGAAGTCGCAGGCACGACAGATAGCAAAATAGTTTTACAGCTTAGTTCACACGAAAATCAAAACAAAACAACAATAAAGTACTTAGTTATGAATTCAAATTTTTATACAAGATAAATCTAATAATTGATGGACATGGAAATTAGTATTCGTTTTTATTCGGAAATGCGATGATTCCCGAGGGACATTAAGAAAATAGAAATTTTGTATTTGATTGAATTTTCGTAGGCAGACTGGGACTAAGCGTATTATCTATGGACTGGGAACGACATTAGAGTTAAACGCAGTTTTTTTTTTGTCGTCTCCACCTTGCATATAGTGGAGACAGCAGTAGGTCACCCATAGTTTGCGTAAACTGCAATGCGCTGTCAATCGTGATAACAGTCCGGCCGTCGAGAGAATGCGTTCCTGACAGCTGTCAGTTGGACAATTTCTAGTAGTAATAAGGATCAAATTAGCAAAACACATATTCTTCGTTAGTATGAAACTGACAGGTGTTAAGAATGCATTCTCTAGGGAATGATAACAGGCGCCGAGTGTTTCGTTGTGTCCGGAAGAGATGAGCATCATTTCGGAGAAAACAATAATTGCAATTTCAGTTTTTGAATGCACTGATTTTGATAAAATATTATCTTGCTGATAACTTTTCAGTCACTTTTTTATCAGTGATAAAGGATCTAAAAAGGAAGTAACAAAGAAAACAACGAAATTTACTTAAAATAGTTATATTATTGTAATAAATTGATTTTATTTACATATAATTACAAACTACACACGCATAATTATTGCAAAATACAATCAATTCCGAATCTTGGTGCACACTATTAACTAATACTAGAAACAACGTAGTTCCTGAATGTTTATATCAAAATTATATTAAAATTTATTATAAATAATTGTCTTTTTATTAAACGGTTGCTTCGTTGTCATATCAATGTACGTGAATAATTGTTAAAATCAATATGTAAACGGTCACCACCATCCAATCCCCCTCTCACAGAGAGGCGGCGCGAGTCCCAAGAGTGGGAACCTTACAGGCTGATTATGTTGGTCATCTGTTTGTATTGTAGTAAATTTAAATAATTATTAAATTTTCTTAGGCAAATGTCTAATATAGTCCGCGCGCGACTGCTAGTCACGAGAGTCACGAGTCGCCTGAGGTATTTGAGAGTTGCGACGGGGGAGGGCGCCATTGACAAAATTGGCAGACTGAGTTAGCTTGGCCTTTATCTACCTCCCTCGTCTCATCGCTCACATACAGCAGGCGGTGACCACCTGTCACGCACGAGTGTAGATGAACAGCTATTGAGTTCAGATAAACTTTTAACAATAGAAAACAGAGGACCATTTACATTATTTTTATGAAAACGTTTTACAAAGTGAAAATTTTATGCTTTTGTTTGTATCTAGCTAGAGAATGAAACATAACTGTGGAACAAATCTGTAAACGTAAGGTAGGACGCCCTCAGGCTAGGTAGAGCGATGACCTTAGCAGGGTGGCTTAAGAGCTGGATGAGAGTTGCCGAGAATCAAGCCGAATGGCGTGCAATTGGAGAGGCCTATGTCCAGCATTGGACCGCTGAAGGCTGTTGAAGATGGAAAAGAAAATTTGCCTATTTAAATTCTGCCTTTGAACAGAACTTAGAACCATTGAGTACGAAACACGATCTTCAAAATAATGATTACACAATCATGTAAAAAACAGTGTAAGTACAAATATGTTAATTGTGTAAAAAAAAAAATCTCTACAGTAACTAAAGTAATTTCTAAAAATTAAAACTGGTGGTTTATAAATGACTTAACACATAATTAATCTATTGCATTTTTATAATGCAATATTCTACATATAATGTCGCGAGTATATATTTTGTGATACAGTAGTATAATGGAAGATGAAATGACGATTTAAAACTAAAGACAGTAAGTTAGTTTAGAAATATTTAAAAGTCGAACAATGAATGTTATTTTCATAAGTAGAAATTTTAATACCTATGTTAATATGTGTACTGTTCTGCATTATTACCTATCATACAAAAATAGATTAGCATTAATGGCAACAGCGAGGTAAAAGGCCAATGTCCAAAAATGTTTTTTGTGCTTCCTGTAGATTATTAAAAAATGTTGAACATGTATTTTTTCTTTTTTGACGTAATCAAAAGATTACGGCGATACATTTGAGTTAAAATTTGGCATGACGTCACGCCTTGCTAGATTTAATACTGCGTTGTGACGTAGCGAGCCCCCACTCCCCAACTTTAATGCGTGTTTTCTAAGTTATTTTTGATTAATATGATAAAGCAAAAAATACGTGTCTAATATTTTTTTATAATCTGAAAGACGGACTAAATAGAATTTGCTTTTTTTTACCTAAGCAACTACCCTATTGCGTAACACACAAACTGACAAATCGATCGCAAATGCCTTTCATTTTGACAGTTCAGCCACGGTAATTGCGTTATTTACGTTGTTGAGCATACGAGAGATGATACAATAGATTAGGAATTTCCTTCAAAACCCTCGGGTAGTGATTGAAAGTGTATTACGCAAGGTACTAAGTTCATTATATATTTTGTTAACTTCATTATAAGGCTGCCTGTCTACTGGAGCGGAGAAATTGCCAATATTAACCAAAAGCAGCGGAGCTCTGAAGCCGAGTTTAGATTCTATTGCTTAATATTGGCACATTTCTCCGCTCCGCTGCTTCGCTACGCTCCAGTGGACAAGCAGCTTAATAACGGTCTTTTTACAGTGCTTTTGTTAAGTATTCCAATAATTTCGTGAAACTGAGTTAGCTTAGTGTCTGTAGGTATAAGAATCTGCTGTTTTGATCGTTTTAAAATAATGTTTAAAATATTGACATTGTTAGTTAATTTGTTAGTATTTAAAGCTAGATTCAGTCAAACTAAAACTATACACACTACAAACTTATAAAAAAAACTACTTTTACACTGCAATCATATCTACTAGCTATAAATTACGATCTAAATTGTCATGGCAAATATTAACTTAGGCTTTAAAGAGCCCCAAGTATCAACTTCGGGTACAATTATTGAGATATTCAGCTCATTTTTACGCGACTAGCCAAAATAGGAGTGTTATGTTTTCACTGTCATAATTAGCCCGTTATCTCGATTTGAAACCAGATTTGAGTAAATATAGTGTGAAATCTGTCAGTTTTGAGACGAGTGGAAAATAAACTTTGTCACTTTGAATGGACAAGTCGTCTTCTGCAAGCATTTATCATGCTTCATGATATGTCTATTAAATTTTTATTACTAAAAAATATTAATAGACGTTGGTATATTTAGTAACCTGTTCCGCTTAACTATTCCTAATTCAATTTCGCGACAAGTCAATCGTCATCCTGAGGATGTCTCGTCGAGAGGTGAAATACGTGTCGATTTCTTACAGGGTTTTTATGACTCTTTAGGAATAGCTAAGCGGAACAGGTTACTAAATATATCAACGTCTATTGTATTTCATAATGGATTTCCGCAAGGTCAAGCCTGAATCAATTAACTATTTTGTATTACTACACATAATTTTAAAATTGGTCCCATACAGATACATACAACATAATACATACGAGGTATTACTTGGCCCTGCCAATGAAATACTGGATTGTAAGGCGGATTGACATGTAGTGATTTGAATTGATGGTGACAAACCAGTAGCTGAATATTTCTTATGCATAAATAATTGTCGAAAACTATGCTATGCTGACTATGACCGATCATAACACAATGGAAACCGGGTCTTACGCTGCCTGTCCACTGGAGCGGAGCGAGGCAGCGGAGCGGAGAAATGTGTCAATATTAACCAATAGAATCTGAACTCCACTTCAGAGCTCCGCTCCTATTGGTTAGTATTGGGACATTTCTCCGCTCCGCTGCCTTATTCCGCTCCAGTGTACAGGAAGCCTTAGCCTTACATTCATTCGGAATTCCGTTTCCGATTTTCCGGTATGAATTTGCTGCCTTCAAAATTCCGAATCGATATTTCGAAACGGAATTCCGTATATATGTGGCCAGTCTAAGACCGGATTTCCATCCTGTCATGATGTCAGATATTTGTCCTGTTTAAAGGAGTCGTCGCCAAGGTACCTAAGATTAACTGTCATCCGCTATAATTTTACAGTACTTGTTTATTTTTTCATACAAATTCCTGACGTGACCAGAACAGGGTAGAATATTCATTTCCCTTAAACAGTTGTCAAAAAATTTAAAATCTATGGGAACCGGCTATTAGTGTTCCAATTCAAAACACTTTTACCACAATTAACCAAAAACGTCGTAATCACAGCATTATGTCTTTCACATGATTTAACATTATCACATACCTACATCAATTCATAAATTTTTACTCTCACCCATTTTAATTATCTTCAGTACCACAGCACCTGACATACTCTAAAGCCTTATTCAGACACTCGAGCCAAATATCTCTGTCCTTCGGTGTATCGGCAGCTAGTAAGTGCCGCCGGACGATGGAGCCGTCCGGTCGCCGGACGTAGACGAGGGAGCCGGTATCCGGCACGATGAGGCCGACGGGGATGGAAGACTCGAGAAGGATCGTGTTGGGGCGCGCGCAGAGGTCGCGCGGGGCTTTTATGACGCGGTCGGAAATTACGGTTGATAGGTCTATGTCGCCGATCGGCATCTGAAAAAGAACATTTTGTTAGGACTTCGAGTATAATAGTTCTAGATTTCCGAGGAGCGCAACAAAAACGGCCGGAAAAATAAGACCACAATAAATAATGTTATGGTCTTATTTTGCAACATAGTTTTTTCAACCTTATTGCTATAATTTCTAATTATGATTTATTTTTGTTCTTATTAAAAAAATACGTTTACTTTTCAATCGAAGTAGTAAATATATTGCAAACTATAATAAACTTTGTTTGAATGTTAAGAGGGCCCTTCCCGGTCCGTCTATCGTCAACACGAGCATGGTCGAAAAGCTTGTTGTTTCATCCAGCGCAAGTGAGAATTGCTAACAAGCAAGTGAGAACGCGATAACATTGTGCGAAAAATAACTTGTTTCAGGAAATACGTGTTTTTGAATACGCCTTTGTCAAGTTTGTGAAATAAATGTTTGTCATTTAGAATCTCCATTACATGTGCGAGGTTTCTATGCAGATGTTTTCTTTAATTTTACAATTTATGAGTACATTATGAACGGTCAAAATTCAGGTAAAATGTGTGCAAAAAAGCATATTTTTGGAGGCTTATATTGAATTTGTTTTGCAAAATTTTTATTTTTTGCTTTCATAGAAACCTAGATATAGTGTACAAGATACCTATTAGTTTAAAAGAATTCAAGAAAGATGTGTTACAACGCCATAATCACGTACGAGCGTTTGTATGAAAAGTATGACGGGTTGGCCGCTCTTAAGGTTTATAATCGAATTATATAGAATCGCGGCCACTTGAACGATGTGTTTTTGTTCCTAATCCTTAATCTAATGCTATTGTTGATAGAAGAACACACTAATCTTATTCTATTCTATTTTTGAAGTTGTCCTCGCATAAATTCAGACGAACAGATGTTTATCTGAAAAACTTAATTTCTTGTTCTTGCATCACATGATAGTTTGAAGTTGCCCGTAAAATCCGGAGAACTTTTGGGCAAATAGACATAAAATTTTACAAATTGTTTTACCCATAGTCACCACTCTGAACACAACTGGAGAGAGCTAATTTAGAACTGTTGTCATGACCTATATTGCAGCGACCTATATTTGAGTTTGAAAGTTGGTGGGTTATCCCGCCCGTCTAAGGCTGCCTGTCCATAGGAGCGGAGTGAGACAGCGGAGCGGAGAAATGTGCCGCTCCGCTGTCTCGCTTCAGAGCTCCGCTCCTGTTGAGAAGCGGAGCTCTGAAGCGGAGTTTAGATTCTATTGGTAAATATTAGCACATTTCACCGCTCCGGTCAAGTGGACAGGCAGCGTAATAGGTGTAACTGCATTCGTTTTAGGCTCGACATGTCGGACCAATTCAGTGAGTGTAACGTAGTCGGAAGATCTAAGAGTTACACTAGAAAGAGAGGCAACTTCTAGGTGAATATAACTGTAAATAAATGTATTTTCTTTCTTTCTGTATGTAATTAGCGCTCTGCGACCTGAATTGCACTTTATTGTGTCGTAGTAAGAGTCGCTTTTTATTTAAATGATTTTCCGGATCTGTGGTTGCACAAAGTAAAACAGGTTTTCTCTCTAATGTAAGGTTGATTTTAATCGATGTTCTCACCTTCCTCTGCACATCATCAGGGTACTTCCAGTAGGCCAGGCGGGGAGGCTGCAGTCTGAACCAGCGTCTGTGCCACGCGCCCAGTCCTGACACGTCGTCGAAGGCCGTGAGGAAGGCTGCATGAGGCGATGGCGGAGACACTTGTATCCGTGCTTTGATCTCGAGGTTGACGGTACCTTCGAGTGGACTGCTGCATGGAACCTGTAAATATTACAATAGATGTTAGAGTTTTAGATGCATTGTATGAATTCTATTTTTTTTTATATGACCAGAGGCCGTATTATGAAGTATTAATGCCATTATTTTTCCACTGCGAAAAAAGGTTAGTGCGTCGTCCTTGTATAACTCCGTAGTAGTAGTAGCTTCTTAGTAGAAAGTGTGGTAACACAATTTTCAGTCAATTCTGACAAGCATACTTTTATGTAACAACAAAACCGGCCAAGTGCTAGTCTGATTCGCACACGACGGGTTCCGTATCACCGTACAATTTTCATTTTTAAACATGTTTCTTGTATGGTTTAGGCTGCGGAGCGAGGCAGCAGAGTTTAGATTCTATTGGTTAATATTGTCACATTTCTCCGCTCCGCTGCCTTGCTCTGCTCTAGTGGACAGGTAGCCGTATTCCCTTTAATTTTATTTTATTATTTGTTGTTATAGCCAGCAATAAAAATACATAATCAGTGAATATTTCAACTGTCTACCTAATTACTGTTCATGAGATACAGCCCGCTGACAGACAGACGGACGGACAGCGGAGGCTTACTTATAGGGTTCCGTTTGGCACACTCCGGGGACGGAAAGTTTCCACTGCTGGGACAAAAGCCTTCTTTCTGTGAGAGGATGTGGGCTATGTCCCGTTGACCAGTACGCTGGTTCTAGGCAAATTATTAGGATCATATTATTCATCTTTTGTTCCAAGGGTTATTTTCCTTACCTTGTTGAGAGTAAAGTTGTTCCTGGTGGATTGCTGCAGCGCGAAGATGCAGTATCCGTGCAGAGAGAACTGCGGAGAGCGTACTGATAGCGGTCCTGCAGGACTTTGTATCCGCGGCGCTTTTAGTTCGGATATCTTTGATTTTGGTGTTAGGAGTTTGGAGCTTGACTGCGGAAGAAAAAAAAAATCTATTTGGTCCGTCTTTCAGATAATAAAAATTTATATTAGACACGTATTTTTTGCTTTATCATATTAATCAAAAATAACTTAAAAAACACACATTGAACTTGGGGAGTGGGGGCTCGCTACGTCACAACGCAGTATTAAATCTAGCAAGGCGTGACGTCATGCCACATTTTAACTCAATGTATCGCCGTGATCTTTTTATTACGTCAAAAAAGAAAAAAAATACGTGTTCAATATTTTTCAATAATCTACAAGACGGACAAAAAAGATTGTACGTAGTTTAATGACGGTAAGTGACGATATAGGGAATACTGAGCAGTGCTGGCCCAGTATAACGACGAGTTGTAAGGTCGTGAGTTCAAACTCAGACAGGCACTTTACTTTGTCTAAATAATTTCATCACCACTGCTCTCAAAACAGTGAAGGAAAACATCGTGAGGAAACCGGCATGTCCTAGAACCAAAAATTCAAGAGATGTGACATCCACCAACCCGCACTGGGCCCGCGCGCGTGGTAGATTACGGCGCACTCGTTGGTCTAGTGGTAGCAAGCGCTACTGCTGAGCATGAGGTCCTGGGTTCGATTCCCGGGTCGGGCAAAGTGTTATTGGGTTTTTCTATCAGATATTTGTCAATAGCAGCTCGGAGTCTGGATTTGTGCCCGGTTGATGGCAATAGGCTCGCCCCCTATTACATGGGACTTAAAACATAACTTTTCCGCACACTGGATTCAACGCTCTGCTTAGCGCCGAGTGTCGAAAATCCAACAGAGTGTCTTTTCGACGCGCTGGGATGCACTTTATTGGATCCTTTACGCTCGGCTCAACACCGAGAGTTGAAAATCCAGTGCGCAATAAAATCCCGCCGCGATATTTTTACGTCATGCGAACGTGGACTTAGATTTTTGGAAACCGGGTTTTAATAAACGAAATTGTTACCTTTTTGCTTGTGATGTGGTATTTCATCTCGTGTGATAACACTTCTTTTGACGCTTGCAGCAGGTACACCTCAACTGATACCTGAAAATAGAAACGAAAAATTATAATTAGTTGACGTTGGTAATGGTTTGTGAGACCACTATCTCTGTATGTCTTGATGTCAAGCAATGATGCGGTCAACGATGGTGAATGCTTGTTTACAATTAGTACTCACTCATGACAACCATAGAAACGGGTTTTCTCGACGGAAGAACAGACAAAATGACAGGTTGTGGTTGTTTATCCGTCATTTTGTCTATTCTTCTGTCGACAAAACCCGTTTCTATTATGGTCATGCTAAGCGTGCTGCCCGCGACTTCGTCCGCGTGTAATTTCTTGTTCCTCCGATTCACCCTACAGCCCAGGGCTTCCCAAACTTATTTTTACTGTGACGCCCTTGGGAATTTGCCATTTTTTTGCGACGCCCCTCTAGCCAAAAAGTACCTACCAGTTGTAGTTCTAGCGCCTAGTAACAAGTTATCAGAAAAACTCCAAATAACAGTTATAATTTTTATTAGAAAATAAAAACAAATTATAAAAAATTAAATTAAAAGTGGTATTTATTTTACTTTGTTGGCTGGCTACTAATGAGAAGGATGTGCTTGCTTTTCTGAGCATAGCCTCTCAAAACGGGGCTCAAGTTTAAAAATCGCCACTTTCATCTCCTTCTCTACATTGAGAAACTGAGCTCCAAAATTCAAGCAGTTTGTCTTTGTCGTATTGGAACTTAAGGCTGGAGTCACAGGACAATTCTATTGGGTAATTATTCTTCTTCCCAATGATTGAGGAAGGCTTTATTTAGGCTACAGTATAGCCTAAATAAAGCCTTCCTCAATAATTGGGCTGTCAAATGCAAAAAGATTTTTTTCAAATCCGACTGGTGGTTCCAGAGATTAGCGCGTTCAAACAAAAAAAAAAAAACAAACTCTATTATTAGTATAGGTAAAAAAAATCTGTTGTTTCATAGAAAAGTGCAATTCCTACGCGATCAAAATGTATGGAACAGCAATTTTTTTTAAAATAACCGACGAAAATTTTAACGCAGCGGGGTTCAAAATCATGTACTGAATCCATGGTAATAGTTTTCGCGTCGATGTCCCTGCCACCCTGTATAGATAACCCAGACCGTAAAACACCGTCAGTCATAGCGCCCTTATTTGATATGGAGCAGCAGTAGACTTTTTTGTGAAAACTTTTTGCGGAATTCGTACTGTAAGTACTACCACCATACTTATGTCTGACAACCCAGGGTCGTTGTGTTACGATTTGAAAGAATCCACACCCTTCAAGCCGGTGTAATTATAGTCGAATGAGATATTTCAGATCTGTCTCTGGGTTATCCCAACGACCAACAACGAACAAGAGCCGAAAGTGTTTCATTTTGTTTTTTTTTGCTTTGCACCAAGTCAAAATAGCTTTTGATATCATCAACATTATGTTATGGCACATGTTATCGTTGATCTATAAGGACTATAATAGCAATTTATCTACAATGCCTCTATACACTATAGGTTTAGATAGTTTTAAAAGGGTAAACAAATCGTAAAAGGGTTTTTATAAATGACACTTTCTTGTTTAAAAATACGATAAAACCAAATTAAATTTATTTTAGATTTTTATAATGTATGATGACAAATTTCATAATTTATTCTTAAACTACTATTCGTAGATGTAACTGCTTGAGCACAATTTTTTTGATAGATCTGTGATCTGTCTATTGTAAAGACCCCAAACTCTAAACGTCAACGAATTATAACGTTGCTAAATTGAAGAGTACAACTGTGACGTAGCATGACAACTGAAGTGACAGGTATTACGTTTAGTCAGTTACTTGACAGCTGTCTCGTCACGTGGTTTTTTTTATTTATCTTTGTATAGTATTGCAGAGGCGGCGGATCCCATACCGAGGTTCGCCCGGTCGTTTACAATACAATAACATAAGTGTCAACTAACCTTGAAGTCGCTAGCAAGTCCCAGCATACGTATGTCATCAGGGAAGTGCAGTATGTTGCTGGTCGGCTTAGTTTGTTGCATGCTGGTCGCGAGCACGCGGTCGCGGCACTTGACCAGGCACACGGCGTGATGACCTACGGCGCCGTCTGGAGGAACACGCAGTTCAAAGTTATATGTTTTTATAGATTTGGAATATCTCATGTCATGCTAATAAAATAAGAAAATCCACTCTGTTCCTTGCAATATGTCATTCACGCGATGTTGCGTAGGACATACCAATCAATCTGCCTAGCCTTTTCCAAACTATATTGAGGTCGACTTCCAGTCTAACCGGATGCAGTTTAATACCATTATTTTACATGGAGCGACTCCGCAACCCAATAACTGGGTAATACGATACCTCTTGGTAAGACTGGTTGTCAGACCCGTAACGACTGGCAAAGATTTACGAATGACAGCCGTGACCAACGGCTTAACGCGCTTTCCGTGGCACGGAGGAGCCTCGGTGTGTAAAGATGGTCACCCATCCACAGACCAACCCCGGCAAGCGTAGCTTAGTCGGATGAACCGACTTGTGCGGCTGTTATTACTTAGCCACGAGCTCTGAGCGAAGGACATACCGTAATATCGAAAAAAATAGGTCGTTGTGTAAATAAACGCTGTGTATTTTTTTTAAACTTGGTTGATCTTGGGCACTACCGTGTTCAAACTTTTCCGACATATAAACGCACGCAGACAAAATGCCGAGATTTCCATACGATTCCAAATTGTCTATCGTCTACTCAGCGTCTTACCAACCATCACAGCAGTTCAACATGAAATAATTGTCTATTTCATGTTGAACTATCTAATTTATTATACATGGTGGCAGGGACATCGACGCGAAAACGGTTACCATGGATTCAGTACATGATTCTGAACCTCCTGCGCTGAAAGATTTTTTCGGTTATTTAAAAAAAAAATCTGCTGTTGCATTCATTTTGACCGCGCACTTTTCTATGAAACAGCAGATATTTCAGACCAAAGTACTGAATCCATGGTAACCGTTTATTGCCTGTTATGTAGCCAGAACCTTTCCAAAGAAGTCTACATATCGAGCAGATGGGGGTGAGCTGTACATACCGGCATTGAGCTGGCGCACGTAGTCCCTCTTGAGCGGCACGTTGAGTGCGTGCAGCTGCAGCGTGGCCATGCCCGCCGCGCCCGCCGGGCCCGCGCCCTCCACCTGCAGGCGCTGCAGCTCGTGCACGCACGCCTGGCGACGGTGCGCTGCGGATATTACACGTAGTAAGAGGGTTTGTCCTAAAAATTGGCAACGTCGCAAATAGCTGTCAAATATTGACCTGTTTTGATTAATTTGATAATAATACCGTATGGAATTAAGAAATGTAGCTAACTACCGAACTAGAATATTAATAATGAATTGCAATTATAACACAATTTGATGTTCTAATCGTTTCAGGTGTAAAAAGGTATTTGGAAAGATTCCAAATACTTTTTTGACATCTAAAACTAAATATTCGGTGTTGCGATATTAATTATTGCATTTCATAATCAATAGTTTAGTTCGCTAGTTAACCACATTTCTTATTTCCATACAGTAATATTACCAAATAAAAAAAAAAACACTACAAAGTGAAAAATAACTTTAATTTCGGAAGTCTTTGGTTTTGAATTTTCGTTCTTTGTCACCGACTTCCGAAATTAAACTTTGTAGTGTTTTTTTTTTTGAAGTCGATTGTATTTTTTTTGTAAAAAGTTTTTATTTTTCACGTTTTAGTTGTGGTACCTACCCCACACAAATTCGAATACCACTACCTGCTATGTAAATAACAGTGACAAGAAGTTATCATATCATCTACATACTAAGTGGGAAAAAATACGTATAATTGAAGCTAACACAAAAACTACCCAAGCAAAGTTAATAAAATTTATATGGGACCACCTCTGAAGTATGATCTACCAAACAAAAAAAGAATCATCAAAATCTATTCATAATTGGCGGAGTAATCGCGTAACAAACATACAAAAAAAAAAACATACAGACGAATTGAGAACCTCCTCCTTTTGGAAGTCGGTTAACAAAACAGCGAAATATTTGACTTCTATTTGCGATGTTGCCAACTTTCAGTTCGCACGGGTGCAATCTACTGATGTGGCATTTCAAAACATAAAAATTTCTGTGCTATACTAATTCCAGTTTCACACGGTTCATTCCGATTCCGGTTCCGGTTTCACTAAATTACTGAGAATTTGAAATTCAATTTGATTGTAAATCTGTTCAGACGGTTCTAATCCCTTCGACTTGGCAGTTGATCAACTAAAATCGAACCATGTGAACCCGGTATAAGTTAAATGTAAACGTATTCTACACACTGCCTCGTTGATCTAGTGGTTGCAAGCGCTACTGCTGAGCATGAGGTCCTGGGTTCGATTCCCGAGTCGGGCAAAGTGTTATTGGGTTTTTCTATCTGAAATTTCTCAGTAGCAGCCTGGAGTCTGGACTTGTGCCCGATTGATGGCAATAGGCTCGCCCCCTATTACATGGGGGTTAAACATAACTGGCGAAATGTGGGTGTACCTGTTAAAGGGACACCTCTGCCCAACCCTTCTGGGAAACAAGGCGTGATGTTATGTTATGTGTATTCTACACATAAATCTTCTAGAATAAATTCTATTAATTTTGAAGAAATTTATTACGAAGTCGATAATTAATACATTCAATATTATCCGTAAATTGTAAAATTATATTTATTGTAACTGACTGTACCACACTTTTTTTAAATAAATAAATCATTAAATATTATCGCCACTAATGGAGGAATACACCCCAGTTTGTTTACTTTATGAATGGTATTCAACTAACTTATTAATAAACTTGTAGACGATTATTATATATTGTTGATTAAAACAGTGCACATATTTCCCCAACGGTAAGTAGTAATTAGAAGTGGCCGAGTGGTAGAAACGCTTTACTTTGTGTAAATAATTTCACTGCTTTGAAAACGGTGAAGGAAAACATCGCGAGTAAACCAACGTGTCCTAGAACTAAAAATTCGAAGACATGTTACATCTACCAACCCGCACTGGGCCTGCGTGGTGGATTAAGGCCCACTCCCTCTCGAAGAGAGAAGGCCTGTATCCCAGCAGTTGGGGACATTATAAGCTAATTGTGTTAATAAAACGGTTACCAAACTATTTCTTCAAGTGAGAATAATTGATTGTTTAGCGATTTTAATAATGCAATGTTGTTCACTTACTTGCTAATAACAGTAATCTTTCGCCTTCAGCCTGCTCGGTGGAGCCGCTGAATTCAATGGTAGCAGCGCACAGGTTCAGAGCTTGACTGGCCTGAAATAAAATAAAGTTTCATCAGAATTCAGAATCCACTTGAATAGTATATTCAGATTCCGGACACACCATATTTTAAGCAGTTAATCACTTACTACTGCTACAGCTGAATGGTGTGGCGCTGGCGTTAAATGTGTACGTACCATCGAAGAAACCTATAACTAAGCAATTTGAAAATAAAATCCCGTGCACACGACCCTTTTTTTTCGTAGGTAACCGTTACTATAGTGACCGAGCGCTGCAAGCAGAAATAGTCCTTACGGTGTATAGGTATGGGTTTCTTCGATGGTACATGCTCATGCTCGACTACGAGCACCTGGTTTTAACGTTTGATCTATTTCTTACATCATCTTTAACACTATTGGTACAAGCTACGAGTGGTTGACTTTTAGTGTATTATTTCGCCATTTCTACTGCCCTCGCGGCGAGACTGGAGGGTAGTTCAGGCCGATCATTTGTTAACACTCACAGCTTCCCGGTGCTCATTCGTCAACGCTCACGGTGTCCCGCCGCTCATTTGTCAACGCTCACGGCGTCCCATCGCTCATTCGCATTCCTAAGGCGCTGTACAGAGGTCTCGGTCAAACTATAGTACTATCCGTCTGACCGGTACTTTGGCACCAGTCAGTTTCCTTCCATCTATTGCTGGCAGCTGACTTTTTTTTTATCAATATAGCGGAAGTGTTACGAAAAACAATTTATTACATTGAGCTATTCTAACAATATTTACCTGTGATATAACAGTCTGCTGCTTGGCTATCTCGTTCTGTAGCTCCTTGATTCTCTCGCGCACGGTCATGACGGAGGAGGCAGGCTCGTCCGGCGTGGCGGGCGGCTCGCGGTCCGGCGACACGTGCCGGATTACTCGCATCGGAGTTGTCGGGGTGGATGACTGCGGAATGTGCAGTAGTTATAACACAAACTGAAGTAAACAATTCACAATATACAATCGTCCATTATTGCTTAGCCTAGCTAAACAATAATGGACGAGATTGTTTGGTAGCCTACGTTTTGCCTCACCGCTGGGCCATTGTACGTTTGTTAACCATGATGTCGGAGTGTCGTTTCTTGCCCATTCTTCTCCATAGTGGAATTTCTTGCCCATTCTTCTCTATGCGAAAACTACCTTTTGGAAGGGGCGACTAGAATCAATTCTACTTTTTTTTGTAAATTTTGTTCGTTCAAGTGCCATTTATGGGCCTATTTGAAATAAATGCTTTGACTTTGTCTACTCCATAAATATATGACTAAATTCTTAAGCTAAAAAATAAAGTGAAATGTATATATAACTGCCTCTAATAATGGCTGTTATTTTGAAGGTTAGATATTTTACAATTATTAAGATATCTCATAAACTAAAAAGGCTACGAAAAAAGTTATTTTTAAAAGTATAATTCGCCAGGTTGTTTGAAGTTTATAGCCAATTTTCACATATTATTTATTACCATTATTTTTTAACTTGTTTTATAGTTAAGAGAACCTCATATTTATAAATACTAAGGGAATTTTTGATGTTTTTGTTATCAATAAAGGTATATTATGTAGTCCACTTACTGCGTTCTGCATGCGCCGGTAGAAGCTAACACTGTGCACCAGCTCGCTGCCCTTATCGACCCTGGGCGTGTGGGGCTGCACCTTCAGCGGAGACTTGAAGGCCGAGCGCTCCTGGTACACGAAACTTGATGAGGACTCGACGAAATGCTGCAACCAACCCCCAGTAGTGGTTGGTCAAGCGAAATATACAAGCCAAGGTTCGAAAAGGCCGGCTTGTAATACAAATCCCTAACTGAGCGCGCTAAACTACGTCACTCGGCATCTAATACCGCGAATGTGATTTTTTTCGTACATGATGCTGCATTTAAAAATGATTTTCGTCAAAAATGTCACATTCGCGGTATTGGATGCAGAGCGACGACTAGTTTTATACATTTTACTTCTATGTCTGTTCAAGCGGCATAATCAGCCTTTAAAGTTCCCACTGCTGGGACCCACCAAGCCGGCCCAGTTCGGGTTGGTAGATATGTTATAATTATGTCTTTGAATTTTTGGGTCTACGACATGCCAGCTTCCTCACGTTTTCTTTCACTTTTTTGACGTCACTCAGATAGTTTTAGCTGTGGTTTTAATCTGCGCAAGCGTGCTTAAATAGAGTTCGTATCTATACTATTCTATTACTAGCTTTTATATCCCACGGGAACGTACTATTGGGATCACATAACTAATAGCCGAGGAAAGGTCATTGACTAATACCGCTGCACCCGTTGCCGTCAACCAAAATTATGTAGTTACGCGTAATTTTGGATCTAGGGGCTAATCTTCGGAACTATCAGTTGGATTTGAAAAATTATTTTTGCGTTGGATAGCCCAAATCTTTAAGAAGGTTATAGGCTCGGACGAAGTCGCGGGCAGAAGCTAGTCTTGAATATTTTGAAAGTTTCGTCTGAAAGACTTCACATTATTTAATGTTTTCACCTGTTTATTAAATGGTAGCAGATTTTTCAACAAACCCGACATTATTAAGTCCACTAGATTAATTAATACCGGTAATTAAAAAAAAAGTTATTCACTCAACCGCTGTTGCGTACTGTAGCGGAAACTCGTCAATACTAAAGAAAACAATAGATATTTGCACAACAGTGTCTACTCTATTGTGTTGATCAATGTTTCATTCGAATACGTTACTTATTTGTCATGTTTTACTGAGAAAATTAAAACATAAATCGAAGCATAAGATGATTAGTAACAGGTATTATGACAGCAGTTTTGTTTGTGTTGCACTGTCTTTGTTTCATTAACTAAGTATTTGATTAAATCCCGCAATCCCGCATACAAATAAATATTGTTTAACAATATACACCGTGACATTTTAGTCGTCTTACAAATTTTATTATTTTAGTGGCACCACTCAACGTACCTGACATAAAATATCTCTAGAAGCAATTAAAAAACTGTTATAATATAAGATTCCATTAAAATAGATGGACAAACCTTTAGAAATCATTCAGACCACCAAAATAAGGACAATGGTAAAAATAATAATAAAAAAACGCATTAGATACAAGAAAACAAATCTGTTAACGAAAATACACTAAAAATGTGGGTTACTTAACTTATGTTGGTTAATTATTTTAGGTCAAAATAAAATCACTTTATTCAGTGTTTTTTTATGCTTGGATATGTTTGGTTAGTTAGACGGACTGGACGGTGTGTTAAAATTTGTCCATCTATTTTAATGGGACCTTATATATGTACATATTTTTTTTTAATGAATGTTTAGTAGTCATTGAATACATGAAGTGGGCTGCTTTTGTAAGACGACTAAAATGTTACGGTGTATATTGAAAATAATAAATACAATATTATTCTGTAACATCTCCCGCACCGAAGGCACTCTGTTGAGATTGGCCGCCGTATTATTTGATTATAGCCTGCAACAATTTTAGGGAGCCATTGGTCAAGTCAATTGCTTCTGCAGGCTTAGAAAACGTAGATACATATTTTTCGTATTAACTACCTCGGAAAATTACGCATTCCAAAATCATTATTTGGTAACTGCAATGTGTGTACATTTGGCCAATAACTAATGAGAGCGATTAAAATACAGTAGTTTTTTAGACCCTCGCACGGTGAATTGAGAATTTGAAGTTGAAAGAATTTGAAGACAAGTAATGTTAAAATAAGAGTTTGACACTCTTATTTTAACATTACTTGATTCCTTCAATGAAAGCCCCGAAATTCAACATTTATTTTCAAACAAAAAATGTAATTAATATTGTATTTCGCGAGAAACCGGTTGTCTTTTGTCAATCAAACCGTGTGAGTTTCCTTTTACAGCTTCACGTGTTATATTTTCATCCGGCTACTGTCATGCTGCGGCCGCATCTGCGTCTATCGTGACGAAGCAATGCGTGCCGAAGCTTCGTATGTTTTGCTCGCTAAAAAGTTATCGCGCTAATGCGGTGGTCACATTAGCGGCTTCATAATTTTAACGAAGTATCGTGCAATAATCCAAGATGGCTCTCCATTATTTCGACAGAGCGTCTACGCGTGGTCTACGCAGTCCGGAAACAACAGTCGAAATGACCAACGCTATTCCGACCACGCGCCACGCTTATTATGGACCGCCACCCGGGCGATAAGTGCTACGCAGCCCGAACTATCGCGACGTTATCCGATAATGGACATGTACCATCGAAGAAACCTATAACTAAGCAATTTGAAAACAAAATCCCGTGCACACGACCCTTGTTTTTCGTAGGTAACCGTTACTATAGTGGCCGAGCGCTGCAAGCAGAAATATTCCTTACGGTGTATAGGTATGGGGAAGAAACCTATAACTAAGCAATTTGAAAACAAAATCCCGTGCACACGACCCTTTTTTTTTGTAGGTAACCGTTACTAGTGGCCGAGCGCTGCAAGCAGAAATAGTCCTTACGGTGTATAGGTATGGGTTTCTTCGATGGTACGTGTATCGTATCACTGTGCGAAGCTTCGTCACGATAGACGCTGATGCGGCCCCAGAACTAAACTAACACCATAATTATAGTGTAATAATGTGTACCTTGTTAACCTTAGGCGGCGTGGGTCCTTCGCTCTGCTCATTAATCGCTTCGTCAAGAATATCGTCCAGTTCGCTGTCTAATCCACTGCTATCAGAGTCTCTCTCGCGCACCGCTTTCTTGTAACTTGTGTTGTTTTTCTTTACCACCTGATTATAAACACGTAACAATTATAATTTAAAAAGCACTTGGAATGTAAGTCCGACACACCCTGGGCAGTTATCGCCGCTATCACTTCATAGTCTAGTTAAAGTCACATTCACATGAGAGTTCCTTGCATGTGGCATACAATAAAATTCAAGCAACAAAGGACTTGTGTCGTCTGTTATTGTTGAAGTGAAAACTTCTTTAGCCGCGTTGGGCATTTTTGAGATGGGGAAAAAACAATTGAACTCGCGACACCGTTACCTCATTTTTGTAAACACGATTGTGCTCTTTATTTATATTACGTTACGGATCAATGTTCTATGCAAGTATTTTGACTTTAAAGGTTTTTTACGGATCAATGTTCTATGCAAGTATTTTGACTTTAAAGGTTTTGGAAGTTTTTTTTTTTTGTAAACGCGATTGTGCTCTTTATTTAGATAAGATTACGGACCAATGTTCTATACAAGTATTTTTCTTCCACCAAGGCGATCTTGTTCAAGTTTTTATTTCTTTCGGCACTCCCAGAACGCCACTGTTTTTTTTTAACTCCTGGTATGCCGCAGGCAATTAAATCGCACCGTGTAAATCGGGCTTAATACATATTCTAACGATCCCCGAACGAAAACAGATCATTATTTCCAGCTTATGGAACGTACTCACGAACACAATAATATTTTGTATGTAACACTAAGTTGTCTGTAAGACTAGTAGCGAGTAATAAATTCATGCTTGACTGTTTTATCTAGGTAGGTTTTGTTATACTAAAGGGGACACTGTGGAAGGATTATTTGTTGTGTCATTGTGTGGTTTTCCTCACATTTTTCCTTTATTGTTTACTATAATTGCTTTCGAAGGCGAGGCAAGACAAATGGTAAAAATACTTGTCATTTCAATCAATAATTAGCAATAATTATGTTACTCAAATGATTGGTTTTGGTCGCATAGTAAGCGGTGTTTAATTTTTAATAATAATAGATGCTGGTCGAAGCGACCATGATCCCGTTCACGGTTCCTAAATGGACGGTCTTCTTAACAAGAGATTGGACAGAAGACTTAGGCAGCGCTTCACGATCAATTTTTGATGACGTAAAATCATTAGTAAATCATTGCAATAAAGTATTACATTTGAATGATTATCGTGAGTTTGATAAAATTCTCGAAATCATTCTAATTTACACCTTATAATTTACCGAGATAATAGTTAAATTGCAATGACTTGGTTATACGTTGATCGTGAATGTCCTACTTTACTGACGAGCGAATGATCAAGGTTTCAGAAATCTGGGTTAAACTTAAATATTATAAATTTATCAACACCTTTGCCTTATGCAGTACGTATTTAGGTACATTTTGCAAGTAGTATTAGTATGTAACATTCAATATAGACTTACATTCATGACTTCTCGTCCAAACGATGTCTCGGCCCAGTTGTCGGATTTGTTCATTTTCTCTTGAGCACTCTGTGGGACGTAGTCTTCACAGCTAGAATGCAAATAACAAATTGAAATAAAAATATGAACTTTTTTTAAATACAGTATGGGTTATTTCATTCCTTTATTTCGCTGTGACGTAAGATGATAAATCTCAGTATGTGTTTAGTTTCTATTCCCAAAAATGTTTTGTGTCCAGAGTTAGACTTTGACTATTAGCTCAATTGATCAATTGGTTTTAACTCATGCCTTCTTCTAATGGAGTAGGCAGAAACTACAAAACGTCACCTGCTACGGTCATTACATACTCCTTTTGCTTCGATTACGTTCATACATCTCATACACGCACGCCGCAAGTACTACGCGTCTGACCTTTCTGAAGAACATCACAAATTAAGAGGAGGCTCCCAAAATTGTACGAGTATGTAATGTATACAATCAAAATGGAACTTTAGTATCTAATTTATTGGATCTTTTTCTTTTCATAAATAAGACAGGTACGTAATTGGAACATTTTCGCTCGATTAATTTTTTATTCGAAAATCATGTCTTTTTTAAAGATTATTTGAAACAAAAACAAGATTACTAAGCTTTTGGTCTAAAATAATTTATTGACAGTAAGAAAATAGTTTATGATCCAGGTATAAGATATTTTTTTCTCTAGATTAATTTTTTATATAAAAACGAAACGAGAATTGAGACTTACGACATTTAGTTCCGTGCTCGAACACGACCAAAGAGCGAGCGCGATATTCAACTTTATTACTGATGTGTTAGTGTTTAGCGCATAGTGGAGTGCATGGGGGCGGAGTTTGCGTGGAAATTGTCTTTGGAGTGCCTGGTCTTAAGTCACTTCGATGTAATCTTATAGTTTTTCACTACAAGCATTAAGGCCTATAACAAAGGTGTCTATTTCATATACCTTTGCTTTTTTATTTACCTCAAGATCATTGATACTACTTCGACAGGCCAAGGTCTCGATTTACTTGACTAAACACATTTAACAAAACATGCTTATGTACTTAATATTTTTTTATGCGTAACAAGTGGCCGTGGTTTTTATGGACCTCTAGTGTACTTACACCATTTTTAGAATATTCGACCTTGTATTATACTATGAATGACAATGAGGATAGTTGGCAACATCTGGCTTGGGCTCAGATTTCTATCCTATAATAGGGATTTAAAAAAAGAAATTCTATTTAGTCCGTCAGTCAGATATTAAAAAAAATATTAAACAAGTATTTTTTGCTTTATCATATTAATAAAAAATGACTTAGATAAAAACGCATTAAAGTTGTGGAGTGGGGGTCGCTACGTCACAAGTATAAAATCTACATACTTGTGACGTCACGGCGCATTTTAACTCAATGTATCGCCGTAATATTTTGATAACGTAAAAAAAGAAAAAAATCTGACGGATAGAAAAGGAAATAAGTCATCATCCCTATTGTGACTATGGAGTCCTGAGCGATTAAACTGGCCGAGCCAGTATAAACCGGTTTCTCTTCGTACGCGACGAAGCCGCCAGTTGCACGCACACACGCGCCTCATGCTTGTAGTAGTGTACCTATCATAGCGCGGTTGTATGAAGCTTTGTCTCTGTCCCGTTTATTTACTCTGTGGTCAAAGAACCTGATGCTCAAAAAGTAAGGTTTGATAAGTACTTTTGTCAATAATACCATTCTAGCGTTCCCTGTACTCTTCAAATATTAAGGTAGACTGTTGGCTTTAATACATAATCTATACCAACATCTTTATTGCAGGAAACCTTACAGATCATGAAGTTTCCAACACTGCATCAAAGTAGCTTATAATTTACTCTAAACTTATATTTTGTAAATATACAAATAGGCCTCTCTGGCCTATTTAGTGGCCGTTAGTAGTTCCCTTTTGCCTATAGAGACCTCAAATTCAAATTGTGATGTCGCATGCGCCTGTAGCATAAAATATGATACAGTAAATCCATGCATATTCGTATAGATCGTAGCGGGCGGCGTTTTGTAGTTTGCGTAGGCAGAAACTACAAAACGCCGCCCGCTACGATAGCGGGGGTAGCCCCATGCCCATAACTAATCACTTTGAAAACAAAATCCCGTGCACACGATGACCATATGTGTTACCGGCCCGGTTCTATAGCGGCCGAGCGCTGCAAGCAAGAATAGTCCTTACAGTGGTTAGTTATGGCTTTCCACGATGGTATATATGCAGTATGTATGTAAATAAATATGATAACACAAATGCTGTTAGGCGATAGAAATATGCCGTATTACGTCTCCGGAAAGTGGCTCTTTACGAATAGTTTTAAAAACCACTTAAATGCCTTGGAATCTTCATTATAAACTCAGAATTTAAAGTAATAATCAGATGTAGCTACTATTAAGGACATTCTACCATCTGCCGCTCGTGTCTGTTGAACGATTACCATCAGAGGCATGCAGGAAAACATCTGGTTACCTCCCCGGGCAACGGTAGAGGCAGATGTGTCAGTAAATGCCTTTTTTGTTATCTGTTTCGTGTTTTTGTAAAGTTTCCTTTGCAAGGATTCATAATAAATGCTTTCTCAGTTTTACAGGCCGTGCGGTCATGCATATCTAACCACTTTGAAAACAAAATCCCGTGCACACGATGACCACATCCGTTTCCCGCCCCTTTTTTTTTAAGTGAAAACTTCTTTTGGCGCGTTGGGCATTTTCGAGATGGAAAAAAACAATTGAACTCGCGACACCGTTACCGACACCTCATTTTTGTAAACGCGATTGTGCTCTTTATTTATATTATGTTACGGATCAATGTTCAATGCAAGTGTTTTTACTTTAAAGGTTTTGGAAGTATTTTTGTTTTGTAAACGCGATTCTGCTCTTTATTTAGGTAAGGTTACGGACCAATATTCTATAAAAGTATTTTTCTTCCACCAAGGCGATCTTGTTCAAGTTTTCACTTCTGTCGGCACTCCCCGGAGTGCCGTCTTTTTTTTGTAGGTAAGCGTTCCTATAGCATTGCAAGCAGGAATAGTCTTTACGGTGTTCAGACAAGCGTGTCCGCGATTACATAATAGTCTCAAACTTTGAGAGACATTATTAGCGTCGTTACTGTTGTTAACACCACTTCACTAGTATCTATATTAACTTATACCAACTTAGTTTTCGTTTACTTTAAACCAGAAAAGGGGTCATTGTCCACATGGCTACATATCAAGCTATAAATTTCCAGTTTATGCTGATTTCGCATTGTATACGATTTCCGTACAATTGCAGGTCAGCTTATACTGAAATGTATAGCTTGATCCGTAGCCGTGTGTACTCATCGGTGATGGGAACAACGGGTGAAGGAAATGTGAAAAAAATAATCATAATACATTTTGTCGATTAATGTGAAGACAAATGTATATATCACCAGATTTTTTCGATTTCAGGGTTGGTTCCACACTAAAAGTTGTACATAAAGATGAGTTCCTACAATGACCCTTTTTCAGATTAAGGCTAAGCTAAACAAAAACTAAGGTTGTATATTATTAAGCTACATTATCTTCGTGCTAGCTAGTGGAGTACTTGCGAGTGACCCCTAATTAGTTCAATTTCGTTTTACTTGGTGATAAAGTTTCCCATATGGTCACATTTATTAAGTGCCTTTCAAAAGTACAATAGCAACAGTGCCTTGTGTGCAAAATATATTTTCTTTCAGGAAATTTTATGGGAGATAGACTGTAGTGAACGTCTTTTATCAGACAGTTGTATTAACTAAAGTGCTCATACACAAGAGCGGCACGCATCAACGGCAGAGGCAACTGCAGCTGTCGACATGAATGCGTCGGCGAGTGCCGTCGACAAGGTACTGCTAGTGTATTTGAGTACGGTGCTCAAATACACGAGCGGCACGTTGTCGACGGTTGCAGTTGCTGCCGTTGACGCGTGTCGATGGCTGCAGTTGCCTCTGCCGTTGACGCGTGCTGCTCTTGTGCGTCAAACAGACGAGCAGCACTTTACTGTCGACAGAGCCAACTTCAGCTGTCGACAGAGGCAACTGCTGCAGTATTCGACACGCCGACTGCTGCTCACCATGTCGACAGCATTGTAGTACCTAGTGCGCCGCGAAACGTTAATATAGTAACGCTCGGTCTATTTGAAGTCGACTGACAAGGCAGCGCGCGCGCTGCGCTCATACTGTAGCTGTCGCCATTGGTCGGTGTTTGCTGTCCACGTGTCGACGGCAAACACCGACCAATGGCGGCAGCTGCAGTTGCCTCTGTCGACAGCAAAGTGCTGCTCGTCTGTATTCTCTCCCTTAGCTATATGACGAAAACTAATATGATATTCATGGCTATATTGACCAATCAGGATACATAATGGTAGATACTGGCTACTACTTTCTAACCACTATAATTGTGTCTAATAATAGCTCACATTAAAATATTAAATGTATGTAGGGATCGTAGCAGGCGTTCTGTAGTTTTTGCCCACAGGCAAGGGAAAAAGACTTGAATTATTATATGGATGAAGAAATCTCTTGAACTGAAAAATTGTAGAGATTTCATATTAAGTAGTCGTAGTCAGGGCTAGAAAGCAGAGCAGTGGTGTCCCAGTGTTAACAGCCGCGACTTCGAACCCAAGCAGGCCCTTAACTTTGTGTAAATTATTCCATCACCACTGCTCTGTGGGAATAAAAAACGGCGAAGGAAAACATCGTCCTAGAACCACAAATTCGAAGACATGTGACACCTACCAACCGGCACTGGGCCCGCGAGGTCGACAACGGCCCACTTACGGCTTATTTTTTTTTAACTTATATTTTGAATTGCTTTTGTTTATTTTTTGTACATTGTTCTCACATATAGAAGCAACAAGAATAATGTACCCAGCATTTTGTAATACATATCTATCTATATTTAAAAGAGTGTCCTTGGAGTTTCTGGCCCGTTCTTCTCCATAGAGATCTACGTTTTGGAATGGGCAATCTAGCTTCAACTTTCTGACTAACTGACCGACTCTTAGACAATTCAAAAGTGCCTGTAAATGGTTTAATTTATATAAATGCTTTGAGTTTGACTCTTTCTCACGCCGGAGGCCTGTGTCCCAGCAGTGGGAACATCATAGGCTGATTATGAAGGGCTAGAAATAATGGATTCAAAAAAGCAACCAAACAACATACTGAGATTCTTCAATAAAGGTGTAAAAATAATAGTAGGTATGGGTATCACAGCAAAATAAAAGGAATAAAATAACCAAACATATATTTCAATAGCTTTATTTTACAAAAAAACATTACTAATTAAGTTTAATATTATCACAGACAACATAATTTATAAAATACCTGAAAAGGAGTCTTATAATTATTAAATTATACGAAATTAAATTATATTAAATTAAATCGTCATCGTAAAAGAAAATGGCTGGTTTTGAAAATGCTTGATGTTGAAATATGGCATTTTGTTCAGTTTTATGCATGACAGACATACGATTCGTTGCATTGTCAGAAAATAACGCCTTTTTGTAACACAACATCACGCCTGCTATCCTTGAAAGGATAAGCAGAGGTGTACCAATAGTACACCCACATTTCACCAGTTATGTTTAAGTCCCATGTAATAGGGGAAGGAAGCCTATTGCCATCAGCACAAATCGAGACTCCGGGCTGCTACAAAGAAAAGCCTGATGGAAAACCCCCAATAACACTGTCTGACCAGTACCCTAATTGCGTAATGCAACACAATCAGAATCTGTTTCAATTTGAAACAGATTGCTAATCCATTGCTTCATAAGTTAAAAAAAACTGCTCAACAACGTAAATAATGCAATGAATGTTGTTGAACTGTCAAAATGAAACAAATTAGGCAAAATTGTTTACGAAAATAAGTTACGCAATTAGGGTACTGGGATTCGAACCCAGGACCTCATGCTCAGCAGTAGCGCTTGCGACCACTAGACCAACGAGGCAGTTTAATTGGTTTTTTGTTTTATTACACTTAACATGAAATGGAGTATGGTATTACACATAATTGTATTATCGTTTTGCGACAAATCGACTAAACAGCTCAATGCGACAAATCGTATGATTGCATTCATAGAATTCCCACCTTCGACTGTTAAACTATTGCAAACATTAACTAATTAAGTATTGATAATTCCAACTTTATGAACACAGAAATAAAGTCTATTTTATATTGCTCGGTACAACTCGATTATGCATGTATCTATTCTGCAAATGCTTAGGTGTTAGACCAAATAATTTAACCTAGTATTTCTAAAGTATCCTGCTCTAGATAAGCCTTCGTCGATAGATTTTGTAGTTGTAGTTTTTTTTACCGTTTTTCGCGTTACTTATTTTATTGTACTTAGTCGATAGTTAAGTAGTCGTACATACACTTATGAATACCAATCCGCAGTTAAAAGAGATGTTTCTTGATACATAATATTGATTTCAAAATGCATTATTATGTTATTAAGAAATTGTTTGAATAACACTGCAATTTGCGTCCACGATAGCAATGCTAGTAGTTGATAAGTTGTATACAGGGTGGCAGGGACATCGACGCGAAAACTGTTACCGTGGATTCAAGCTGACCTCGCATTGTACGAAAATCCTATACAATGCGAGATCAGCATAAACTGGAATTGTATAGCTTGATGTGTAGCCGTGTGTACATGATTCTGAACCCCCTGCGTTGAAATGATAAAATACGGAACTGCTAATTATTTTTTAAATAACCGACGAAAAATTTTAACTCAGAGGGGTTCAGAATCATGTACTCCATGGTAACAGTTTTCGCGTCGATATCCCTGCCACCTTGCACAAAAAGACAATGTTTTGTACAAAATGTGCATTGATGCTAATAAGTGTATTCGCCGTCGAAAAGATCAGATCTATTTTGTTCAGTCAGTATACTGTCCACTGTGATATTTATAAATAACGATACTCATTTTGTTTCCTATAATTCTTGTTTCTCTTCTTTTTATGTTCGTACGAATATTGCGAAGAACTCAAATATACAATACACATCATTTGATAGTAAGCCTTTGACTAAATTTTGTTTTTGTTGGTCTTGTAGATTATTAAAAAATATTGAACACGTATTTTTTCTTTTTTGACGTAATAAAAAGATTACGGCGATACATTGAGTTAAAATGTGGCATGACGTCACGCCTTGCTAGATTCAATAGTGCGTGTGACGTAGCGAGTCCCCATTCCCCAACTTTAATGCGTATTTTCCAAGTTATTTTTGATTAATATGATAAAGCAAAAAATACGTGTCTAATATTTTTTTATTATCTGACAGATGGACTAAATAGAATTTCTATTTTTTTACTTAAATAACTACCCTGTTCTGCTTCGATTTTTGTATGAAATAGTGTCTCCTAGCTTTTACAGCTTTGATTTCCTAAGGAAACCGTGGACGGTCACACAATAACAGATGTCCAAAAACAGAGCGTTTTTCGACACTATGTCAAATACTGGTTGAAAAATGACAGATTGGCATGACGACCGTTATGACAGAACCGCCAGAACCAGTTTCCCAGGCAACCAAAGCCTTTGGGTTATTTCCGGCCTGTTACTATGGTATATTTAAACATGGAATTGTACTGCAGTATAATTATGCGTGAATAATAAATAGTACTCGTAATAATTGTACATAATACGTCAATTAAGTAGAACCGTGTTTATCTAACCTAAGTTATAATAAGAATGTAGTAAAACCACTACATGCTAATAGGCAACATACAGTCTTAGATTTAACGTTTTATTGATTCTTTTTTAATTTACTTATTGATTAGCGAAGACATCTGGCATCTACATCTACCAACCCGCATGGGCTCGCGTGGTGCGCTACGGCCCAGTCGCATAAAGAGGAGGCCTGTGTCCCAGCAGTGGGAACTTTATAGGCTCATTATGCTATTAATTAGCTATGAGAGTAGGGAAACAGCAAAGAAACGGTAGATGGATTTTGTGAAAATGATATGGCTAGAAAGGGAGATAGCGACTGATAGAGATGCATGGAAGAAGACGTGCTATAAAAAAATCAAATTGGAATAAATGTAGAATATTTGATTAGACATTGTTTGAATTTCATTATGAGGAGTCAAAAATGCAACATCTCTTTATCAGCCTGTTTTCTAGTTGCTAATAAATAAATCGAAAACCACTTATACAACATGTAAAAAAAATCTCTGTCCGATCCGTGAGGGTGTTGTTAAGTATCGTACTGAGAGTCTATTTATGAGGAAATATTCAAGAAAAAAAAATCGCCTAATTTTTTTCAATGGAGAGTTTTACCGGTTTTTTACATGAGGCGCAAATGGCCGTCGTTTAGTGGGTGTCTATAAGTCATAACTTATCGACTCCTGTTGAAAATTTGCAAATTTTTAATGGATGGGGTCATTTTGGTACTAAAAATGTGAATTTTAAATAGCAGTACTTAGGTACTTATGTGCTCCTTTCAGATCGGACAGGTTTTTTTTACATATTGTACAATTAACGTATTTTTTGTTTTTAATCATACATCGATTATGTTCACGTCTACGCGAGCGAAGCTGAAGGTAAAGCTAGTGTAAGGAGTTAAAATTTTTCTTACATTGCATTCTCAATAAATTAGTATACATTACAATACTAAGAAATAATAAAGGGAAAAATTGCATTAAAAAGGCCCATGTTTGCAATAAAAGGGTTTCGCAAACTGTTAGATATGTACGCTAGATAATCAACTTTTTTTTTGTCGCCATGACCGGCCACCATTCAAATCGACTTGACCCAATAACGTGGAACATTTGCTGAATACCTAATGAAGTTATTTTTGCACACTGTAATTAATGGGGTCTCGGTTTTTTATTTTAATTTGTTCTGTTCTGAGACTCAGAAAGAAAAAGCTGGGATTTTTTAAAACTGTTTGCCTTGACTGAGTTGTTAAAAGAAAACTTATGTAAATCAAGATGTTTTTTTGAAGAATATATATAACTCTCGTGTTTATTGTTAAGACATTTTTGAAGTGAAAACTTCTTTAGGCGCGTTGGGCATTTTCGTGATGGGACTAAACCATTGATTTCGCGACCTGTTACCGACACCGTGGAGTAAAAGACATCAACGCGTTAATTATCACGGTGCCGATTTTTTTTTTCAAGTTTTCACTTCTGTCGGCACTCCCGGAGTGCCACTGTTATTTTTAAGTAAATGTTAGATACTCGAATAGTTCATGAGTAAAAAGTATTGAGAGAGAGAGTTTTACATTGCAATACCTATTACGAAACGAAAATTGCTTAATTTCGGATACATTACGCATCCAGCAAAAGCAAACTGATACAAGTTATTGCACTATACACTTTAGTCATTCACGATTAGCTATAACTTAAAGCGCAATCCATATCATCACGCCAAAGTTCCCCGGACAGGGACGGCAGATATGTTAGGGCAGTTACAAAGTCCCATGTAATTTCTTTAAATACTCCCACATATATACCCATACCAACAAGTTCAGCAAAGGTTTGTTCTCGGTAACACGAGAGGTAATCGCGAACGTGACGATTTCGCAACCAGCGCTGTGTAAAGTAACGGATTATTATGAAATAAGTACGGCCGTGCCTCCGACAATGTATCAAATTACCTGACACTCGGAAATTGTCGGTGTGACTGAACTATGGGACAAAGGAGTGTGACTGAGTAAATGTTATTGGGGGAAATAAATACAAGTATTTTTTAAGCCGAAGTATCTGGAATTTAGAATGGAACACCAAACACTATTTCTCTACAGAAATCGCGATGTTGTGAAAATATTCTCTACTAGCTGCGCCCCGCGGTTTCACCTGCATAAGTGTCGATCCCGTAGGAATATCGAGATAAAAAGTATCCTATGTCCTAACCCAGGTTATGGTCTACCCAGGTGCCAAATTTCATCCAAATCCGTTCACCCGTTTTAGCGTGAACGCATAAAAACAAACATACAAAAAATCGAATCTTTTCTCCCAAGAAGGAAAATATTTTTGAGCGAGATTGTGCATCTGTATTGTAGTAAGTTGACGTATCGTACACATACGGGTTTTAAATTCACGCTGGCTGATAGATATCGTATCCTATTTTTTTTTTTACTGCCAATGTTGCAAACCCGCAAATGGTTTTTAACGTTACCAGCAAATATTTTTATTAACTGCGAAGATCAGCCTTGAAGGGTACCAAGTTTAGAATTTAAGGTACGGAAAGTTTTTCTGATGTTTTTAATTCAATTTCCTAATGACGTGACACGATATTTTATAGTTATGTTAATTACCGCGTAATGCGACTAAGCATTCTCGTTTTACTACCGGAAATATTCAATTTTAAACGTTACTAATGACAATTAATAACTTCAGTATCAAAAAACTTTTGTAAAACAGTCCATTATAATTTAGGCACGAGTTTAAATTCAATTCAATTATAAATTAATTGAAAGTTTTATTGCCATTTTATTATTATTTAAAGGTGCAATATAAAATGCATTATCAGCGATGAGTTATTAATTTCTAAATTACGGATTTCAAAATGGCTGTCAACCTCGTTAAAGTGTTTATCGTTTGTAAAAACCTAATGGTATAATTATATATGTAGTTAGAAAATTGCAGTATAAATGTATATTTATATTGTCATTTTGAAAGAATCATATCGATAGGCGATCGACATAATAATAACAGTCATTATTATATTTAGCACAGTTGTGATATATCTAATTGCATTTAGTTATTGCAATCCTATGTATGATTATCTATTAAAGAATCGATCCAATGTCACCTGGTCATGCGTTCTCGTCTGAGTTACGCCCTAGTACTTTTATAACTGGCTAGGCAACCTGTTTACACCTATAAGAATTTATAATAAATAGCGAATTAATAGGAATATTAATAAATATCTATCGATACGTTATCGAAGTCTAGTTTTTGTTTTGTTACAGCAACTTTGTGGATCTAATATTTAATGTTCCATGTTTATATTTCAAAGTGTCTGTAGATATTTGTTCCTGAGAACAAAGCACTAAGATAAATTAAACAATTACATCCTAAATTAATAGGAACATCATTTAAAAACTAAATAGCAACCGTTCTCACAACAGTTGCTGTAACACCGCCATCTTGAACTCCAAAATTGAGTACAACGCCATCTAGTTTTAATCCCAAGCAACGTTCTTCCTGAAACTTAAATGCATAGAAAGAAGAAGACGCATTCGAGAGTGTAATGCCCACACCTTGATCCGCCACAGTCTGAGTAGTCCTCCTGAGTATTCGAGGTGTCTGTCTCTATGTCTGATAGATGTGGGTATAGACTCGCTGGTTGTTGCAAGATCGCTCCGTTAGTCTGTGGCTCCTTTTTGCTGTTGTTTACTTTTATTCTTTTTACGTCTTCTAATACTGATAGTACTACGGGCGAGTCTTGCGAACCTGGAACAAGAGTAATATAAATGATGTTCAGAATGTTTCAAGAAAATAAATAAATTAGAAAACAGTTTGTATTTGAATGATAGGAATGATTTGCCTTATCTGGGTTATAAAAGGAAATTCTTTTATTTTTAATCATGGGGAAATTCCCATAATTGTCATGGTAATTTCAAAAGACGGTAGGTAGTGATTTTATGATTTATTGATTTTATGAGGTAAATTACTGACATTATCAGTCACAGGTTTAATGATCAAACATCTTACTGCATCTCAACAGACTACCTAGCATGATGTTGAGAATATGATAGAAGTTTAGTGAAAACTTAAAACTGACATTAACGCCATCTAGCTTCTATAGTTCAGCACTACGGATAAATTTATCCCCTACCAATAATCGCTCAACGCGCCTAAAGAAGTTTTCACTTCTAAAACTAGTGTCGTCATTGACTTAGCGTTTCCCCAACTATTTTGGAGTCTGCTTCCGGTCTTACCCGACGCAGCTGAGTACCAATATTTTACATGGGGCGATTGCCTATCTGACCTTCATATCCTTGTTCCTTGGTAACACGATACTCATTGGTAAGGTTTTCGGCCCGAGAAATCCTAGAGTATTAAATGTAAATATGTAGGCAACTATGATTATACTTACTTCGTCTTTTAACAGGTTGTGATCCAATAACTCTATCTTCCTTCTCAACTTCTTTTTCCTTATCATTTGGCTGGTCCTTCTTCTCATCAAAGGTGACCTTGGGTATATTGGCAATGATTTCCGGCTTCTTAGTGGTTTGTGAAAGGCTGGTGGTACTACCCATGAGGGGAGCCTTTTCTGACGGGTCCAGCTCGCTTGCGTCATCGTCAGAGTCATTTGGGCTTTCGGGTTTTAGTGGTTTGGGCTGGAATTGAAAGAAATTGGGTTATTTAAGTGTAATAAGACAGTTTTTAATAGCAATAAAAAAATTGGTCGTGAATTTCCGCCCACAGTAGAGCAAGACACGTAGTTTTGTTAGTGCATAAATTAATAGTAACTTGTTTGAAATCCACGTATTGGGTTTTCCTTGGTAGCTTTTATTTAATGAGGAAAATGTAATGATTTCGAAGTTGATAGCGATATAATTATGATTCGAAGATTATTACTGTCATAAGGTAACGAATTTGTTGCGTTGATATGCGTCGAGTCGCAAGTAATGTCATTATGGTCTAGCACCAGTAATAAGTACTCATAATAACACGGAAAAGACCAGAAACTACGTATAAACATACAGATTACTAATACCCACTTATTGCATAAGGCAATCCTAAGAACCCAAGGCATATGGCAGATCCAAATTACAAAAAAAAAAAAAAAAACATTGGCACTCCCGGACTGCCGACAGAAGCGAAACTTGAACAATATCGCCTTGGTGGAAGAAAAATACTTGTATAGAACATTGGTCCGTAACTTATCTAAATAAAGAGCACAATCGCGTTTACAAAAATAAGGTGTCGGTAACGGTGTCGCGAATTCATTTGTTTTTCCATCTCAAAAATGCCCAACGCGCCTAAAGTTGCAGACTGTTCATGGAATATTTCAAAACTAGCTTCTGCCCGCGACTTTGACGACGTGAAATTTGTTGTCCCCCGACCTCCCCCGTCGCGTCGCAGTGCCTTCCCACGCTATTACTTTTCGCTTAGCGGTTTTTCTTACTATTATTCGTTTTTGCTCGGCTCCTAAGGGTCCTAGTGTGATTTTAAATAGCCTTCCTCAAGGATTGGGCTAAAAAACGCAAAAAAAAAAACAAAAATACAATCCAGCTGGTAGTTCCAGAGATTAGCGCGTTCAAACAAACTAACCGTACTGGCTCTCGGAACGGAGACACACGTGAGGTGCTATAACATTGTTTCACAGCCACGCAGATTGGTCCGTACGCGACCCGCTCCGGATAGAGCCCGTACAACGTTAGCAACCGTATCGTACTAACTCCCCGTTTCAAAGCACTGTGAGCGCTACCCGTACGGGTCACCTGTGTGCGGGTCTCCCGGACAGCTGTGAAACCAGCGTAAGAAACAAACTCTTCAGCTTTATTATTAGTATAGATATAGAACTTCGTGTATAAGTATAATAAACAACTTTTTTTTATTATAAACGAAACTTTAAAATAAAATGCAAGCCAACATTGTGTAATGAAGTTTCTACCATGACTACATCAGGTGCGGAAATGTTGAAATTGGTCGCTGTTTCGCCATTTACCTTCTAGTCTAGATGATTCATTGTAGTGTTTTGTGAACTTCAAACTGACTGATTTAATATTTGCATAAGAAGACAGACTAAGACTACACACTATAAATAGAAACACGTAATTTGGCAGATAATGTTCAATAGAAGCTGTACAAAGAGATTGACTAAGAAATAATTTTACGTGAGTCAAAGGGTTGAAGTTTGTATGCAAACAAAGTCGCGGGGAATAACTATTAGCATATTCATTTTACATTGACTGGTTTTGAAGACCACACCAATTCTGTATTTTACTACGACAACATTTGCATAATGTTGTGGTAAACAAAAAATATCTAATTTAAATTCAACACAAGATTCAAAGATGGCTGTGAGATTTTTTATCAATAAGTCCGCGGTATTATTACTTCCCCCGGTGGGCTTCGATACCCGAATATTTAAAAGAAAAAGAAAGTTGGAAAATACATCTAATCTCTGTATACATGACGCAAAAAAAGAATAAGTTGGGGGAAAATATGCGTCACATCCACGCAAAACGGCCATCGCTCAGCATAATGCTGCGACCCTATACGAGACAGTCCCGAACCGAACCGAAGATCTCAGTTCACCGGACCTAGCCAAGAATTTTCATTGCTACAGTGAAAACTGTCAAGATACATAAATTTTCTCTAATCCTAACTAAATATTATAAAAATGCGAAAGTAAGTTTGTTTGTTACGCTAAAACGGCTGAACGGATTTCGATGAAATTTGGCACATGGGTAGACCATGACTTGGGTTAGGACATAGGATACTTTTTATCTCGATAGTACGTTTTCTCCACGCATAATAAAAGTGATGATGTGTTATTTATTATGTAGCTTTTTTAGAAGTTAATTTTGAATAGTGAATTTTGAAAAGGTGGTTATCTGACTGGTACTATACTAGATAAAGGACATGAATTAGGTTTCTAAGAGAATATGTAAAGAAGAAACCAACAAGAAACTCAATGGATTGCTTACTTTAGACGAAATTATTGAAATGAAGTCATTCTAGTTAACGAGTCCTATGACACTTTTTACGCAAATTCATGATTTTTGACGTTGTAATATTCAACAACAGTTAGATATTTTAATTATTTGATTATAATAACGATAGTGCCATTCTCTTTCTTCTAAGTTGGAGTTACATATTTAAATTTTTCTTTTCGTGTAATTTACTATAAATATTTTAAGGACTCAGTTTACAAGAAAATCCGTAGGCGATGGAACTTTGACACTCAAATTCACATTGTTCCATTCAATTCTAATAAAAGCTAAAATTACTAAAAGATAAGTTGACTGTTTTACTTGTTTATTGGAGTTCTAGAATTTCTTTAATTTCTGAAAAGCAATAAATGTCTTGATTCAGCGTCCATTATATTCCAAATAAACAAAATTTTATCAAATAAACTAATATGATATAAAACTTATATCTACGATGAATACGTTTAATTAGTTTTCGTTTATCAATATAATAAGACAAAATTACCATAAATAAAATTAAAGTACTATATATTCCGCGTCAATTCAGCAAATCACTTAAAAATAATGTGTTACTCCAGCTTACAAGAAAGAGAATGGCACTATCGTTATTATATATAATCAAATAATTAAAATATCTTACTGTTACTGAAAATTACAACGTCAAAAATCATGAATTTCCGTAAAAAAATGTAAACTCATAAAGTCATAACCTAATTTGACATCGACAATCTCACTTCTACTCCTATCATTTTAATTATTGTTTACCAGTTTGCAAAATACATTATCTTTTTACAGTTCAAAGATCAATAAAGTCTCATTACAACTTAATTTGCATATAGCCTACAACTGTAACACATTATTCATTTTCGCATGTTTTTCTCAGCCTTCGTCCATCATTAAAGCTTCACTTAGTACATGCAATTCATTAGTACATCTTACGTCACGTTTTGCAATACGACCTCTTTTTAGGGGAAGGGCGTGTACGTACCGCATGTACGGTATTGTCAATTATCGTGTATTGTGTATTTACTGTAGACTTTCGTTACTTTGTTGTTACGTCATAAGTTTTCGGTGAGTTCGACAAGTGGAGAGAACAGAAATGAGAATCGAAGGTTTGGTTATATAAATGGAAGTGCAGCTGTAATTATCGAAGTTCTACTAATAATGTATGATGTAATGTGTTTTTATTTTCAGGTTTTTTTAGGAGAATTCAAGGCCCAATATTTAGAAAAAAAAAAAAAAAATTGATGACATAAGTCCTAATACCATTGTCATTGGGCTTATCTTAATGTGACGTTTAAAATTACGATTCTCAGAGAAAAAAAAGATTTTGTTGAATTATAGGAGCATTGACGATTGATAGCAGCGATCTCCCTAGAAATAACTCCGAAAATTACATAACCTATTCCTCGCGTTTCTCATTAAATCTACCCACATTACTCTGAAATAACTTGCGAGTGCAGTTCTTAATTTCCTTTCTAGGGAGAGGTAACAGGAAATAAATAGCTCTGGTTTGTTGCTCCCGACGGGAATAGCTCGGGAACTAATGAGTAAGGAGTTGGAGCGAGGAGACGACGCATTTTGTGAGGAAGTTATGATATAGTTGGGGAAAGCTAGTTTTTCGTGGGTAGTTTTGAATAAATTTTCTTTGCTTAGAAAAATAGTTGGGAAGTTTTATCGCACTTAATCTAAGACTATGGATTCTTTCAAGGAGGTTTGCTCGAAGCTATTAAGTTTGCTGCTGGACATAGGGTTCTTTCAATTGCGATAGATAAAAGTTACAGTATCTGACTTTCTGGGACAATTTGTGTATTTAATTGCTAATTAAATTGTCACAACTCGTAAATTTTTCGTGTTATAGCTATTTCAAATAACTATCGAAGAATGACAATTGTGATTCGAACATACGGTAACTCAATTTGATAAACAATTAATTTTCTCTACTTACCTAACCCTTCAACTGTCATTAACGAGACACAATAGAATTTTAATTGTTAGGCGTCGTAACAGATGATGAGCTAATATACAACTGGAAATCTATGAATAACTTTGCCTTTATTGCACTTTTAGTTCGACTCATCCCCTTTCGACTACAATTTATAGTTTCGACCACAAAGGCTCTTCAATATACTAAAAATAACAAAGGAACATCTCACCTTATAATGAAATCTGTTCTGCAGCATCTCCATTTCCTTCTCTCTCTCCAGTTTAAATTTATTCGCGATAGTTGACTCACTAATCGTCTGCTCCTTACTGAACAACGCCGCTAACTTCCCTTTGATTCCACCGCCCAAAGAACTCTGACTTATATTGTCATCAGGGATATCGTCTTTAGAATTTGTTCTGGAGTTAGCCAAAGAACTGGGCTTGGTAGGTGTCGTTTTTTGAGCCAATGATTTCTTGTCGGCTGAAAGAAAAAAAAAACAAGTGAAAATGCGAGGTCGTAAGTACAGAGTTCGGTGTACTAAGTGCCAACAATGAAGGTTTTTTGCTCGAGTATGTGTTGAGTACAATGTATGTGTTGTAAAGCAGCAAAAAAGGTAGATAAATCACGTTCAGTTCGATAAATCGTGATCGATAACTTGGGAATTTGTTAACAAGATTATTTTATGTATTGATGAAGGAGTTATGTAGAAAAAGATAAGGTTTTTATGTTGTTATAGCTTTTGCCCGTGTATTGGCACAGATTAGTACAGCTACAGATGGTTCACTCCGCAAAACCATTTAAATAAAAAGCAACTCTTGCCACGACACAATAAAGTGCAATTTATGTCGCACAGCGCTAATTGCCTACAGTTATATTCACCTAGAAGTTGCCTTTCTTTCTATCGCGTAACTCTTATATCTTCTGAGTATGTTACGCCCACTGAATTTGACAAGTCGAACCCGCCGCATACCCACTTGTAGCTTCATACCCATATCTAAAATGTTGAGTGGACCATCTGTAATCATCTGTGGTATCGGTCGGAAATTATCCTACGGGAACGTAGTACCGGGTTAAGTATCATGTCCTAACCCAAATTTCACTCTAATCCGTTAAGGCGAGAAAAGGTAACAGACTGACAGTTACTTTTGCATTATTTTACAATTAGTATTAGTAGTGATTTGGTAGGTTAAACGTTACTTGGATGATGTCATAGTTCAAACTGTAGAAGCTCAATCAATGACACCGTGAGTGGCTATTTGTTTTGTTTTTATTTACTGCTGATATTTTTGCATATACTATAGTACTAATTTAAAAAAATCGAGTGCACGTATAAATTTTAACTCAAAGACAAAATGTAATTCCACCGTTTTTCTTGCCCAATCCAATTCCAATTTACAAATGGATTAAAACTGTGAAAATAAACCTGTAAGTTTATCGCCGACTGTCACAGAGGTGGTGTAATTGTTCCGATTAACGAGGCGAACCTTGGCGGAACATCTGTCTCCGATACGGGTCAAGTAAACTGATCGAGTCAACAAGAGAAATGATTGTAAACTCAATTGATAACAGCTTTTGTTTTTAAATGTTGGTGCGTTTAGTTACACAGGTGATCGAAAGTAGGAACGAATTAGAACGAGTAACAGAAGAATCTTGTGCGGAAGCCATTTCTAAAGAAGTAATGGAAATTTAATGTTCCCTTTAGATGAGTGATTTTGAGGAGTAATGTTCAAAATTCTTGTCGTGTATTTCCAGACCTTAATAAAACAGATAGTTAGATCACTATCTGTATCAGACTATGAACTGAAATCGGTAGAAAGGCATGTAATAAACGACAAATTTTATTTTATTCACTGTAATTGACCATTAGATTCGTGTTGAAAGAAATGCCTATTGGGCGATTTTCACTTCACAAACGCGAATGAATATCTTAGAAAAGCAAATTGGCAAAAAGCAAAAGGCCTTACTGAACAATAAAGTTTATGAAATGCATTTATTTAAGTATGAATAGGAGATGCTGCTGGGGAGTTTGTTGCGCCACTTTTTCTTCCCAGCTAAAGCCTTAGGATCTAGTGAAGGGCTAGGCGTTTTGGGGGACTGTTTTATGTAATTTTGACATTCAAAAAGTGCTGATTCTCACCCTATTATCGTTTGATTTACATGTGGAGAAGCTTGTCATAAATGAATCTGCAATAATTTTAACAAATCAAAGAAAGGGAAGTCAGTAAGGAGAAAAGATTTTTTTATCTGTGTTCTCTACATTTACTACGTTTAGGTAAATCTTGTTTTAAATAATTAAGCTTAATGGTTTTGCATTTTAATGTTTCCTAAAGTAAACATAACTTTCTATAAACAACTTAGGACTCAGAGGAAATACCTATTCCATTATAGTTTCTTGTTTTTCTTGGAATATTAAAAGTTATTACGTAAAGATCAACCATAGGTAGTAATTTAATGATGTAGTTTACATTGAAATATTTGAAAGTTTTTCCTTATGTGTTAGTGGAGTTGTTGATAAGACGGTTTTATCTACTAACCCGGTTTCTGAGGTCCACAGATAAATTCTCAATGGCTACCGATTCGACGGTTATCTATTTGGGCAAATTATTTAACCGAGTCTTTGTGAAAAACAATGTGTCAATTTTGTAAAAATGTTTTGATTTAAAAATAGTGTCCATGGAGTTTCTTGCCCGTACCTCTCCATAGAGATACTATGTTTTGGAGTGGTCAACTAGCTTCAACTTTCTGACTGACCGACTACTTGAAAATTCAAAAATGCCTGTAATTGGTTTAGAAATAAATAATGAGTTTATGGAGCCAATAAGTATCACTATATTAGATAATAATCCAGTTGGAAATACTTTGGAATAATTTGCAATATTAGCATAAATAGTGATTGGTAATTATTGACCGATACTTAAACACGTGACTTTACTCATCATTACGAACAACTTTTACTATGGGACCAAAAGTAAAATCGCAAAAAAAAACATACGTTTTGACGAGATAAGTGAACATAAATTGTAGGAGGTGGTATTTTTTTTTCGCGATTTCAGGGTTGGTCCATAGTAAAAGCTGTTCATAATGATGAGTAAAATCCCGTGTCTATGTATCGGTCACTAATTACTAGTCACCCTATATACCGTGCTTAATAGCGTGATTGGAAGAACTTTCAGGAGTGAACAACATATCTACGAAAAGTTTTTTCATATGACCATTTAAAGTCACTTTTGTTGCAAAAAAGCATTGGGGTCAAGAAAATCCGCTAGATGTTACGGAACAATCACTACACAGTAGTTATCTCAGGATTATTATAATGACGGAAACCGTGTAATGACTGCCACATTGTTCGACGTTAAGCTTTTTAAACATTGTTCGGAAACGTTGGCACCTTGTGAAGTCTTATTTATTTTGCGAAACCAATAGGTGCATACGACGAAATATAGATTTCGTAAAAATAAAAATAAATAATATTTTAGATATTCGTAAATCAAATCAAATCAAATCAAAAATCAAATCATTTATTTCTTTGCAAAAATGGGTATAGTACATAGGTGTTTTTATAATAAAGTTCTCCATATTTTACCGTCACATGGGCATGCAAAGGTTTACAATTCCAAATAAATAAAAAAAATTTGAAATATGCAGATCATTGGAATTACAAAAATTTAATAAAAATGTCAGTGTGGTCATAGCAACAAAAAAAATATAAAATAAGACTAAGTAAGCGAACCAATAATTATGTCAATTAGGGTAATAATATGTCAATTAGTGAATCATCATTAAGAAAATCGTCAATCGTGTAATAAGTTTTCATAATTAAAAATTCGTTTTGCGCCCTTTTAAATTTTAATGTAGTCATATTTTTTATAATATTAGGTACTCTATTATATATGAGTGGGGCAATACCAAAAAAACTTTTTTGCAATAACGCGGTAGAAACATCCTGTTAGATTTTTTCAGTTAAAAGAATGCAAATTTTGAAAAAAGATAGAAACAGTAAAAAAAAAATTCTAATAATATCTTTACCTCAATTCAATTGTCAATAGAAAATCGATCAACGCACTATCGATTGGCAATTTTTGTCACAAAAATCCAATGAAGCTGTGATCACAAAAAATCTTCGATCACGACCACTAACACGAATCACGAAATTCGACAAAAATAAACTATAATATTTTTCTAAGTTCGATCGGTTGCGCGTGCGCTCGGCAGAATGGGCGACGCGGATCACCAACCGTTGGTCCACCACTACTTCGAACTAGTGAGGTGCGCTTCCGAATCCCACGCTCAAAACAGTGGCACTAAACCTTTTGTAACTTAAAGATCTTTTGTCGCATTTTTACGCGTCACTGGTTCGTATCGGTTGTTCGGTTCCGATGGCCGATTGTCGTGTTAACTAGCTATTAATTTCACTAGAAAATTGTCTGATGGCGTGTCGTTTTCATTATCAATGCAATTACTGTTTACAATGTTGTAACTGTTTGAATCTGCGATAGAAACAGCTGCTGGGGATTTTATAACTGTTTTTGCAATTACTATTTTTATACCAGGTTTGAACAACCTTTTAATCTTCTGTCACTTTATGTACACGACAATAAACCAATGCGACCAATGCGAACGAAACGAAGCAATGCCGGTGGCGCTGTAGTTTCTGCCTACCCCCATGGGAAGGCGTAAGTTTATGTATATCCCATCCCATGTTGTTTATGTGTGGTCCCATTAAAATAGATGGACAAATTTTAACACAGCGCAGCGTTCAAGTCCGCCTAACCAAAGATATCTAAGAAAAAAAAAACACTGATTAATTTTATTTTGACCTAAAAAATGAACCAACATTAGTAACCCACATTTTTAGTGTATTTTCGTTAGCTGATATTTTTTCTTGTAAATATCTAATGCGTTTCTCTTATTTTTTTTTTTACCATTGTCCTTGTTTTGGTGGTCAATGATTTCTAAAAGTTTGTCTATCTACTTCAATGGGACCTTATATAAGTAACAATATTTGTTTTGTGTCATACATAAACCTTTCAACTTATCTGTATATCGCTCATAAAATAAAAATACAAAGTCAACTGCTGTCAAAAAGGGCCTCTTTCCCTGTAAACCATCTGCGGAGTCCAAGGTTGACGGCGCCTGCTAGCCTTGTTCACCTGCTATTTAGTGAGTCGCATCACTTAATTTAGGCAATAGAGTAGCACTTTCGACAGCCCTATTCAGGTTTTTATTCTGACATCGATTTTTATATACATATACTTTTATTGGAAATATGCTGATGGAAAAAAAGAAAATATCATAAAAAGCGATTTATTCAAAGGTTGAGGATAATAGCTGATTTAAATGCTAAGTTATGGAGTGACTGATCTAGAATCTCATTTAGCCTTCTACGTAACCAGGATCAAGGCTCTTACTTGTTGACCCTGACCACAAAAACGCAGACAATAAAAAAATATAAACCTGCATGAGTACTGTCTTCAAGAAACTATCTTAGTCGCTTTGAAAATTCTCAGAAGGAAAGGAGCAAGTGTATTTTGGCACATGCCTTTAGTATCCCACAAGCACGTAACATTAGGATGTATGTATGGCCTCCTTAGTAATAATAAGAACCGGTCTTGAACCTGCTTTTAATCTCGAGCAAAAACTTTAAGGAGTTCTTTTACCCTGAGTGCTTAGCTCAAGCTTACTTAACGATAGATTTTCAAATGGCTTCTGTTTATTCGTTCAGGTTTATGCAGCTTTTTTCTCGACAGTTTGAGAAAATATCATCATTCGTTGTAAAGTAGCATTATATTCTGAGTATTATTTATTTTATTTTGTTATCTATTTATGTATAATTAATTAAACCTAACTTCCGTACGTCTTTTTCGGGTGACCACTGAAAATCAGCGCTGTGCTGTGGGTCCCCCATAGCACAGCATCATGCTGAGTGGAAGCCTTCTTGTCACAGTCATGACGTGCAGCTGCAGACTATTTCAGTTTTGTGTTCGTGATTATATTAAAAATTGAAGTAAAAAATTTTTTTAGGCACGTTGGGCATTTTTGAGATGGAAAAAAACAATTGAACTCGCGACACCGTTACCGACACCTCATTTTTGTAAACGCGATTGTGCTCTTTATTTATATTACGTTACGGATCCATGTTCTGTGCAAGTATTTTTCTTCCACCAAGGCGATCTTGTTCAAGTTTTCACTTTTTTTCTTTCTATCTTTCTTTTCTCCTGTCCTTATCCCAATTTATTTGACGTCGTCACAACATTTCCCTTTCTTCCACACTTCTCTATTAGTCGTCATCTCGGTAGTCACCCCCTTTCTAGCCATATCATTTTCCACACAGTCCATCCATATCATTTTCCACACAGACCATCCATCGATTCTTTGGTCTTCTCCTACTCTTATAGCCATCGACATTCATACTCAAAACTTTCCTCACTCAGTTTGGAGGAAATATGCCTTGTCATTTTACTGGGATTCGTGATCAAGGTTACAAAGATCTATCTTCCTTTTTCTTGGTTATTGACTAGCCTGGTGTTTTTATGCCGTTCATCGGCCTCTGACTTGGCTTCAGATGCCGTCGAAAAATATCTCTCAGGCATGCCGGTTTCCTCACGATGTTTTCCTTCACCGTTTTTGAAGCAAGTGATAATTATACAATACGCACATGATTCCGAAAAATCAGAGGTGCGTGCTTTGGGTTCGAAGTTTCGAACTCGAGACCTATGACTTGACAGTCCGACGGTCACACCACTAAGTAGGCTATTACTGCTTATAAAGTTGTTTATGGTTGCGTCTATAAAGTTGTATCATCATTACTAGCCATGTGGTCCCTAATTGAATCTACATAGTCACGCAATAAGTTGTTTGCGTTTTCGACTGATATTTATAATAGGGATGAAGCCTAGGTCAAAAAAAAAAGAAATTCTATGTAGTCTGTCAGTCAGATAAAAAAAATGTATTAGCCACGTATTTTTGCTTTATCATATTAATAAAAAAATGACTTAGATAAAACGCATTAAAGTTGGGGAGCGGAGGTCGCTACGTCAAAAGTTAAAATCTACATACTCGTGACGTCATGGCACATTTTAACTCAATGTATCGCCGTAATCTTTTGATAACGTAAAAAAGGAAATCTACAAAACAGATTTTTTTTTTAAAACTAATTCTCGAGGTACATTAAATGAGCCTCCGCGAAAACGCTGCTAATATTCGCCGATAAGAGACAAAGTGAAGCAGATGGAGCTTAGTAAATAAGTAGTTTCGTTTTCAACATTCACATTTTCAGAATAACACCGTCCCTATCAGTAATGATACCGGCCAGAACGGTAGCAATTTTGGTAATAACATGTCATCATTTTTTGGGCTATGCCTCTAATGATCCGAACTGATTGTGTAATGTATGTACGCCAACATATCATTGACATATATCTCGTGTAAGAAACTGAATGACAATACCGTAAGTGAATTGGGGAAAGTTTTTGAAAATTGATGGATTGTCGTGATGACCCTGTGGTTAAGGCTTTGCCTCTCATGCACGAGGTTGTGGCTCCACGTCCGGGTAAATAACAATGTGACTTTTTCAATTCGTATGTACTTTCTGAGTTTATCTTGGATATTACTGACATCAGTAAAGGAAAACATAGTGACGAAACCTGGACTTGTGGTTAATGTAAGTCTGAAATCGCCAACCCGTCTTGAGCAAGCGTGGTGATCTATGCTCATGCCTTCTCTGTATGAGAAGAGGCCTTTGCCCTGCAGTGGAACAATAATAGGCTGGTATTATTGAACAATGGAGTAGAAACGGAATACTTTGTTATTCGGACTTCGTATTTGAAGGCTGGTTTCACAGCTGTCCGGGAGACCCGTACGGGTAGCGCCCGCAGTGCTCTGAAACGAGGGAGTTAGTACGATACGGTTGCTAGCGTTGTAAGTACGGGCTCTACCCGGAGCGGGTCGCGTACGGACCATTACACGTTGCTGTGAAACAATGTTCTAGCGCCTCACGTGTGTCTCCGTTCCGGGAGCCCGTACGGGCGGCCCACACGGGTCTTCCGGACAGCTATGAAACCAGCCCAAGTGTCGTTACACGAAATAATTCTTCGAAGCTGTCAATTTAATATCACCAGAGTATAATATGACAGATTCATCTTAATTTTATCAACTGATGCTCTATGGCCGTGTGATTTTATTAGAGCGTTCCACCGAAGATTCGGGAGCGTACCTTATATTTAGAACAACTCGGACCAGTACTTCACACGCTATTTGTGAAAATCTAGATACATGTAGTCCTACAAGTGACCTACGAGACGGTGAGAGTACCAAACAGTCTCATACACATAGGTTTAAGGAATTTATTTCTCATAAGAACTTAAATAACAGTTCACTTAAAATGAGATACAAAGTGCTTACATCTAAGTAGTTATAATTATCATATTTGCATCTGGGGTGTTGGTGACGTTAATCATACATCGATTAATTATTCCTGCAAATCCGCTTTATTTTCGAATTTTGACCACCACCCGCATCTGTCCACAGAAACAGGCATTTTAGGACGGATCTCTGTATATGCAACTGCAACTCATCATGAGTTGCAGTTGCATATACAGAGATCCGTCCGGGAGATGAGTTACTCATCTCCCAAAATTTTGTCCCTAGTCATAAACATAAATGCAGCTTTAATGGCTTGTGTGTGCGTGCTAGCAGGCGCCGATTACATCCGTAATGATGAAAATAATAAGCAAGGTACTACAACTCATCATGAGTTGCAGTTGCATATACAGAGATCCGTCCGGGAGATGAGTTACTCATTTCCCAAAAGTTTGTCCCTAGTCACATCTACGTCGCAGAATCCGATGATATCTTAAAGGCAGCTTTAGTGGCTTGTGTGTGCGTGCTAGCAGGCGCCGATTACATCCGTAATGATGACATAATAATAAGCAAGGTACTGCAACTCATCATGAGTTGCAGTTGCATATACAGAGATCCGTCCGGGAGATGAGTAACTCATTTCCCAAAAGTTTGTCCCTAGTCACATCTACGTCGCAGAATCCGATGATATCTTAAAGGCAGCTTTAATGGCTTGTGTGTGCGTGCTAGCATGCGCCGATTACATCCGTAATGATGACATAATAATAAGCAAGGTTACTTCGACTACATTAGTCTTGTATTAGCTTACCACTGTGTATTTTAAGACCAGTAGGTGCGGATGATTTGGTGGCTTTATACTTTTGGCTTGAATAATCAATTGACACTTATCTAACCGTTTTGACAATTTTGGGCCATGATACTTTGTTAAACTCAGTTTTTAAGCTTGGTCTTATGCTTGTTATCGTATTTAATTTGGATATTTTTTGTCAATTACTTATGATTGACTGGTCAAGCAGACATTTTTTACACTCATCAGATGATACGCCATCCACAATATCGCCTAAATCCTGGATTCGAACAAGACTAAGCTAAAAAATTAAGCTTTAAAGAGTTTGCTCCAATAAACTTTCTTCTTATCGTGTATAGGTATGTTCTACTTTAGTGACACACAAGAAACACGAACATCTCACAAATAAACAGTAAGAACAGTTTTTCGCGTCATCTCAACTTTCTCTCAGTTGTCACCATCGCCACCAGTATCGACGGATCGGTACAGACTGGGGTCATTCAAGCGTTACTGGCAGGGCTGCCAATTCGTGTCACCCTGATTTTTTTATTCCAGTATTTATGGCATGGTCACTTTAACGATGCCCAAAATAGATGAAGAGATTTTCTCGTTTTTTGCAAGATTTTTAACTATAAGTAGGTACATATACTAATACATATAATACCAAAACATAAGACGTTGTTGAACATTTTAAATTATATCTGGTAATGAGGTATGGTTCCACTGCTACATCAATTGACATCTGTTATTTATGTCAACTCATGTAAGTTCTTCCCAGCTAAAGCACTAGGATGTGGTGAAGGGTGAGCGTTTTGGGGGTCTGTCTTATGTTATTTTGACGTTCAAAAAGTGCTGAAGCTCAGCCTAAGTTTAATAAATGACTTTTGATTTAGATTTTTTAGTTCTGAGCAGCCCTACAGATAGCGTTTCGTTCTGTTACACCGCAAGCTCGAGCTCCAATAGACCATTGTCGTCGACAGGGTTAAACAAGTCAGAACCAGGATGCTCTTGCTAATTATTTGCATTGTAAGCCCCGAGATAGTTAATATGTAAGTAGGTAGCTAACCTAGGTATATTTCTTCTAGATATTTTGCTGAAAAAGTTGCTTTACCGCGGTTATTTATTTTATTTTTAATACAAATGAACAGAGGCGGATTTCTACTAGTCAACCGTCGCTCGTCTGTTGGTGTCTATAGAGATTCCATAAGATTGCTGTTTTAAAAAAATAGGTACTTGTGGCCGGTACTAATTCAATTTCGAGTACCTAAAGGACTCTTTACATACTGTGTGGTGTACACACAGTAGACCATTATGATTGATGACAGCGGTTTTAAATTAGGAATCTGTCTGGAAAATTCGACAGGTTTCCAATAGGCGTTTGCTAAGGTCCTTATCCAGTAGCATTTATAAGACTTTAGGGCTCCTAGTTCTTGGCAGAATGAGGTAAATGTCGTGAGGAAAATTATAAGTCTGAATGTGGATGGCTTTAAGAGTAGAGGAAGACCGAAGAAACGATGGATGGACTGACATGTGAAAGATGATATGGCTTGAAAGGGGGTGATTACCGAGATGATGATTAATCAAGAAGTATGGAAGAAAAAGTCGTCATGTTGCGGCGACCCCAGATAAATACGGTAGTTGCCTAGGTAAAAAAAAAAGAAATTCTATTTAGTCCGTCTTTCAGATAATAAAAATATATATTATATAATAATATTAGACACATATTTTTTGCTTTATCATATTAATCAAAAATAACTTCGAAAACACGCATTAAAGTTGCGGAGTGGGGGCTCGCTACGTCACAACTCAGTATAAAATATGGCTAGGCGTGACGTCATGCCACATTTTAACTCAATGTTTCGCCGTAATCTTTTGATTACGTCAAAAAAGAAAAAATAAGTGTCCAATATTTTTTATTAATCTACATGCCGGACACAGGCCTATTGGGATAAGGGGAATGATGAGTTCTTGGCAGCCCTGCTATCCGATTCGTTCCGTTAGTTCGCCAACCCGAGCTCAATGCTCAATAGACTATTGTCGATAAAGCATTATGCAACCGTCGGAACAGGCAGCAACCAGGACGTCATGGGTAGTAAAAGTTTGAATAGCTGGGTAGAATGTTTTCCATTTAACTTTAGCTGTTGTAGCTGTTGAATTTCAGCTAGAGGATTGTCAGATTTTCTATAGGTAATAAATCAAAATTAAATGCTGTTCGTTGGTAAGCGGATCACTTGAGAAAGGCTGGACCGATTTGGTTATTTTGTTTTAAAATGTTCGCAAATTCGCAATAGTCCAAATTAGTTTTTTCCGGAAAGAAAACTTGTGAAAGTATCCCGGAAAATTTTCAAATTCGGGAATAACTGTTTATTCTTTTTTCTATGGGATTCTTGTATGAATTATTATTACACAGGACAACGTACTATACAGGACAGCTAGTAGGTAATAAATGACGGTGGCAATAACTTTACACTACTTTGTAAGGACCTCTTTAACTGCGAATATAAATAACTCCATTCTTTTGTGCCGAGAAGAGACACAACTATAGGCACCCTTTTTAACCGACTTCCAAAAAGGAGGAGGTTATATGTTCGACGCGTATGTTTGTTTTTTTTTTTTTTTTTTTTTTTTTTTTTTTTTTTTTATGTATGTCCACCGATTTCTCCGTCATTTGTGGACCGATTTTGAAAATTCTTTTTTTGTTTGAAAGGGTATGCTCCCAAATTGGTCCCATATAAATTTTATTAACTTTGCTGGGGTAGTTTTTGAGTTAGCTACAAAATACGTATTTTTTTTCCCACTTAGTATGTAGATGATATGATAAGTTCCTGACACTGGTAGTAGGTAGTGGTATTCGAATGTGTGTGGGGTAGGTACCACAACTAAAAAGTGAAAAATAAAAACTTTTTACAAAAAAAAAACTACCGACTTCCAAAAAAAACACTACAAAGTGAAAAATAACTTTAATTTCGGAAGTCGGTGGCAAAAAAAGAAAACGCAAAACCCAAGACACCGACTTCCGAAATTAAAGTTATTTTTCACTTTGTAGTGTTTTTTTTGGAAGTCGGTAGTTTTCATAGAATAAATTGCAGTATTCGTGTAAATACAAATCACTGATCTTTACTTATGGACAGAGCCGGTTGGTAATTTTCAAGCGCGTGTCTAAAATGATATTTATATACTAATTTTAAAATGCCTTAAGAGGTTACTTGCGGAAACGCATGCGCTTTACTTGAGAACGTGATATAGGAGCGACATCTGTTTGGACAAAAAAAAACTGGTGGAACTAAACTTGAATAAATATCCACATCTTTACTTCAAGACTTAGGTCCGCTCTTACCACAAATTACTAAATACATTTAGCGTTAATTTAAAACATCTTTCTTTATCTGTTAATCGTAGGAAAGTAACAGAGACCGAATTATGATTAAGGGATCTCGCGCACTACACATGTGTTTAGCGTAAGGACCAGGGGGATGCACTAAGGTAGCCCACGAAATTCAAATTTTCGTAAGTTTTCTGCAATTTGCAGGTCAGTGTTAGGTTGTATGTTGATTAAAATATGAATTAGTCATTCAATAGGGTAATATGAACTTAGAGAGTTGTATTGATGATTTTTATGATTATAGTTCTACAAATAAATATTTGATACGGCCGCGAATCATATTTAGATCAACATATAACCTGATACTGACCTGCAAATTGCAAAAAACGTACGAAAATTTGAATTTCGCGAGCTACCGTGACCTGACGTATTCGCCTTAAACTCTTAAACGTATTTAAAGATTTGTGGAACAAGTGGGGCTAACAACAAGCTGTTCGTCTGGCACAAGACTAAGGGGAAAGCCAGACCAGAGTAATAGCCAATATGTCTTTACGAGCCGATGTGAAACGGCTTAACAGTAATTGTTCAAGTCGCTGGAGCGACCGAGTCGATGAATTTGTCCGTTTGTCAATATGTACGCAATGTGCTGGTTTCTGGCGAAGATTTCGAACGTGACGTTTTTTTAAATAAAATCTGGCAAGTAGAGGAAAACATTTTGGTATCTAAACTACATCTATGGTTGCTTGACTTGGTTTTTGGCCAGCCTTTAGCAATACATATCTACCGTATCGGAAGTCTTTCGCCTGTGATCATATCAGCAATTTGGATGTTAGCAGAAATCTTCTCATGCTGTTCCTCCCGACCATCAAGTCTGTCTATTTGAACATGAATAACGGTAAGCTGTAAAGCATACCATTTAATGCATGGTTCAAACCTCATTCTACCTAGCCCATATAGGTAAGAATTTGGGAGAACCTAACGTTGGATAGATCTTGAGAGTTATCAAAACATTTGGATATACAGGGTGGCAGGGACATCGACACGAAAACTGTTACCATGGATTCAGTACATGATCTGCTGTTTCATAGAAAAGAGCAATACCTACGCGGTCAAATTGTATGGAACAGCTGATTAAAAAAAAAAAACCGAAGAAAATTTCAACGCAGGGTGGTTCAGAATCCGCTCCACCCAGAGCGGGAGAAGATATTTTATAATTTCCAACTCAAAAAAAAGAAAGCTGGTTCAGAATCATGTACTGAATCCATGGTAACAGTTTTCGCGTCGATGTCTCTGCCACCCTGTACAATATACATAAACTCCTTGTGTATGTTTGTACTTCCGAATCACGGAGAATTCTAGTGAGACGTGCTAACCTGGGCTGCGGTTACCATCTGGCAACATTGCGGTCAAACGCAAGATTCTTGCAAATCTTAGAAATGATGACTTCTAACTGTTGTCACCATAACCTATTTACAGTATTTGCGTCGATTTTCTTTGGGCGTTTGTTATTCTCAATGTTAGGACACCATATCCTCTCTGCAAGATGTAGTGGGCCGTTATTCAAAACGCGGGTGACGCGGGTCCAGTGCGGGATGTGACATGTCTTCGAATGTCTGGTTTTAGGATATGTCGAGAATTACGCACGATATTTTGTTTGACCTAATGTTGGGAAAATTCCTGTCTATACAAGTAAAAAAACCCTGTCCGACCCGTGAGGGTGTTGTTAGGTATCGTACTGTAAGTCTATTTAAGTTGCAATTTTCAAGAAAAAAAAACCACCCCATTTTTTTTCAATGGGGAATTTTATCGGGTTACTACATGGGACGCGGGCGCCCGTCGTTTCGCGGGTGTATACAAGACTTGGGGCTGCGAATACGGGCCGAAAGGGAAATCGTGGCCCCCCCAGCAACATGGCAACTGAAGGAACACGGGTGGGTTTTAGTCAGTAAGAGTCTGAGACGCCCTCCCGCTCCACCCAGAGCGGGAGAAGTTATTTGATAATTTCCCATCCAAAAAAAAAAAAAAAAGGGTGTAGGTATACAAGACTTAGCTTATCACTCTTGTTAAAAAAATACTAATTTTTAATGGATTTGAGTTCATTTTGGTAATAAAAATATGAATTTTAAATAGCAGTAATTTTTTTTTTCCATAATAAAAATTTAAAAAATACTTTCTGGTAATGTTATTGCAGTACCTATGTGCAGCGTTTCGGATCGAACAGGGGTTTTTTTCATATTGTATAATTTCTTGTATGTTTTTCTTGTTACTTTTCAGCAGCTTTTTACACTTGAGATCACATTACAAGCTACTATTACATTATGCAGTCTCACGGTTAAGCATAGCAACTAATTGTTTATCATTATTTATGTTAACTAGGCATATGATTAGAGTACCACATGTTATATAAAGAGAGCAAGCAAATCTCAACTCTGGTTTCATGAAAACAAAGTCTAATTAAAAGTATTATCGATTATTCCCACAATCTGCGACCACGTGTGATCTGTTTTATGGAAAATATGGTAAAATTTAAATATTAATGACGATGTTTTTTTTTTGGTTGTACTGATAAGGTGATTTATGGAACATTTAATAACACCAGCCTATTATTGTCCCACTGCAGGGCAAAGCCCTCTTCTCATACAGAGAAGGCAGGAGCATTGATCACCACGCTTGCTCTAGACGGGTTGGCGATTTCAGACTTACATTAACGAGACGTTTATTGCGTAGAATTTATAGGTTCGCCATGTGACCAACTTAGCATTATTTACAACATGAACATGGCAGAATAAGGATGAAAGCTAGGTATTCATTACCTTCATAAAATATTTAGATGTATTTTTCTTAATCATACTTCGCAGAAGTCATCCAAAAAGCAGTCAAGCTTTAGTTGGGACTGGGCCGGACACATTTGTCGCATGTCGAATGAGTCATGGGCCAATTCTACCACAATGCGGGTCGCAGAACATGTCCGGCGTCCGGCGATATCGAGGCAGACCTAGGAGAAGATGGCAGGATGACCTACAGACAGGATTGGTCCTCACTAGCTCATGACAGACTAAGAAAGGAGAAAGTGAGGCATTTGCCCTTCAGTGGGACAAAATAGGTTAAAAATAATAAACAAAAAATAATGTCTACTTGATCATAGGTGCTGATTGTTCCTCAATGGGCCTTTTCAAATTACGACTTTCTACATAGACTTGTTAATTAATTGACCGGGTCAAACTCAAACAAAATAAATCAGTATTTTAAATATTTGTTGCGAATCCGTGTAACACAATTACTGTTCAAATATTGTAAGTATGCTATAGTTGCCGCGTTTTAGCGTGGCAATAGCGGTCATTGACCCACCAACATTTCCTAAGATTTTTTTTTTTTCAAAAACTGAAATAAAGTCCATTAACGTCTTGAATCAATATCTGTCGTGATCTTCAACATGTTCCAATAACGGAAAACTATACATAGTTCATTGTTTCGGTTCCTACCGAAACAATGAATTAGGGAAAGGGCAATGACCGCTATTGCCACGCTAAAACGCAACAACTACAGTTTTAAAACAGTATTACCTATTACCCTTAAATGTTCCGACGTAGTTAGGACGTGCTAAATTTTTTCAAAGACTTTCGGATGAATCCATATTTGGGTGGTCCTAATTTGTCTGTGAGTTTTCTATTGGGAATGGCAGAAAAACGAAAGTGTGTCAGCTTTTGAATAGTGTCTATAGTCAAACAGTCATAGTTATTGGCGTGAATAGGTAGCTATTTAGTGACAATGAGGTTTTCTTTAGACTAAACTAAAACGGTGAAGGAAAACATCGTGAGGAAACCAACATGTCCTAGAACCAAAAATTCGAAGACATGTGACATCTACCAACCCGCACTGGTCACGCGTGGTGGATTATGGCCCGCTCCCTCTCACATAGAGGAGGCCTATATCCCAGCAGTGCGGACGTTTGAAGCTGATTATGCTAAGCAGGGATTTTCTAAGAGGAGAGTTCGAAGACTCAAGGATCATGACAAAACTCGGCAAAAATCCATATACATGGGATATATAAATAACATAATTATATTGGTTGGAAAACTGGCAAACAACCAGACGTCACATCACATTTGATGTTAAGTGGTCACCGATTTCTATGGACATCTGCAATATCAGACGCATCGCAGGTGCGTTGCCATACTTGACATCCCAGAGACAAAGCTGACATGTATCATGTGCCTGGAATTTCACCGGCATCCGTACCCTTAGCATCGAAAATTCCGTTTTACCTGATCCAGGAAGCATATAAGTATTTGGATCTTTAGGTATACGCGCTTATGGTAAGTGGTCACCGATTTCTATGGACATCTGCAATATCAGACGCATCGCAGGTGCGTTGCCATACTTGACATCCCAGAGACAAATCTGACATGTGGCATGTGCCTGAAATTTCACCGGCATCCGTAACCTTCGCATCCAAATTCCGTTTTACCTGATCCAGGAAGCATATATTTGGATCATTAGGTATAGGCGATATCATTCAACCAGGACTCAAGGCCTTATCATACAGAATAAAAGGCGACATTTTCCGTATTAAACTTTTTGTTTTATGAATGAGTTCCGGTACTGTGCGCGTATTAATTCATACACTAATTAGTTAAAAGCATTTTTACGTTTGGGTTTGTATAACCACGTTCTTCTTACTAGGTAACCATATGATAACTTGATAAGTGTTCATTATTTTCCTGTTAAAACGCCATATGTTTTGTAAGGTAGGATACCTATTACTTTAGTGAATGAATTAAATGTATAAGGATATTTTGCGAATTACGCACTTTTTGTATTATTTTAGCAACACACAACGGCACAATGTAATTCATAGAAAATTGCATGACACATCCTGTGCTACTAGAAGTCACGTAAGCCTCTCAAGTTAAGACGCCTTTTGTGAATGTTGAGGTCAGAAAAAGCAGATACTTATTTTATTCAATGGATTTTTTTTTTGATAATAACATTGCTCCTTTGTTATGAAAATAATATCTTATTTATTTATTTATTACACTATTTTTTTTATTTATTATAATTATTATTTATTTATTTTATTTGTAATATTTTATTTTATTGGATCTCCAACAGAGGCTACACAATTACATGCATGATTACAAGTACGGGGACAAAAGCGAATGTGCGCTTCCAATTTTAGGTGACCACAATCATGATTCTCTTATAATCTAGGTAGATACATGCTTGACAAAGCGAAAATGAAAATAATAATAATGAAATAAATCAAAACATACAACACGAAAACATAGAAGATTTTTTTTTTACAAAATTACCTAAAATTTTAGGCAAAATCACTGATAATTTATTATTGTCTTACTAATTTTTACAAAATTACATAAAATTTTAGGCAAAATCACTGATAATTTATTATTGTTTTACTAAAGGGATTGTTTGCGTAGAGGTTCATAGAAAATTGTTTTTATATTTTACAAGAATTTATGCAACAAAGAAAAAATTATATTTTAAGGTTCTTAAAGTTTTGTGTGTATATTTATTTTAACTTCAAAATTTATTTTAATTCAATTTTAGAGTTTGGGTAATAACTCATAAGAGTTCAACCGATTTCTGCAAACCAAATAACCACTATAAAAATTTAATAGGAACTCTATGAGTAGTAATTTTATGTAATTGAATTAATAATGATCGACTGCCTCGTTGGTCTAGTGGTCGAAGGCGCTACCGCTGAGCATGAGGTCCTGGGTTAGATTCCCAGATCGGGCAAATGTTATTGGGCTTTTCCTTCTGGAATGTCTCAGTAACAGCCCGGATTCTGACATTTGTGCCCGATTGATGGCAATACACTCGCCTCCTATTACATGGGACTTAAACATAACTGGCGAAATGTGGGTGTACTATAGGTACACCTCTATCTAACCCTTCAGGGAATCAAGGTGTGATGTTATGTGAACGACAATTTTTAGTGGCAAATAAATAACATGGTCTTACGTGACATAACCTTTTAAAGCATATATTTACAGCTAATAAAAACGTCTACATAATTTCAGTAATCGCCACTGCATGTTATAAATTCACAAATGGCGATTTAGAACTTAAATGGCAACACTGCAGGTGGTGAACACACTGTGCAATTTGTATTAGGACCCTGGTTTTAATTCTGTCTTAATAATAAGCTGTGGCCACTTCCACGGGAAGTATGAATTAAGTTGCTGTAGAATGATTTTAATACTTGTCTTTTATTTTTTAATTATAGCTAGGTACTCAATCAGCCTAGCCTTTTCCCAACGAAGATGTGGACGGCTTCTAATCTAACCAGATGCAGTTGAATACCAATATTTTACATGGAGGGACTGCATATCTGACCGCCACAACCCAGTTACTGGGCAACATGATACCCTTTGGTAAGCCTGGTTGTCAGACTTTTCGGCTTCTGATTACTTTGTAACGACTGATGGACACCACTATTGAATCAAATGTCCATAAAATTACAGGCAGTGTTTTAACTCTTTTTAAATTATATAACATAACATCACGCCTGTAATTCCCGAGGTTAGGCAGAGGTTTACCAATAGTCACACACAGTCACATAGTCACATTTCGCCGGTTATGTTTGTTATATTTTGCTATGCGTAAATTACACAAGATGTAAAATAAATAACGTACAACCTCTTAAGGGGTCAATGTACTCATCATTATGAACAACTTTTACTATGGGACCAAACCTGAAATCGCGAACAAAAAATCTGCTGTTCCATACGTTTTGACGAATTATGCGAACATAAATGTAGGGAACAGCTGATAATTTTTTCCGATTTCGGATTTGGTCCCAGAGTAAAAGTTGTTCATAATGATGAGTACAATGACCCCTTAGGCTGCCTGTCCACTGAAGCGGAGAAGAGAGGAGAGAAAGCGGAGCAGTGTCAACATTAAGAGGAAAGCGTCAGGGTAGCCTGTGAAATTCAAATTTTCTTACGTTTTTTGCATTTTGCAGGTCAGTATCATGTTGTATGTTGATCTAAATATGATTCATGATTTCATGAAATCAAGACATTTGACAGCTTTGCTAACTTATGGAGTTGTATTGCTGATTGTAATGATTAAAATTGAATAAAGCCATATTTGTTACGGTCGCTAATCATATTTTAATCAACATAAAACCTGACACAGACCTGCAAAATGAAAAAAAAAGTAAGAAAATTTGAACTTCGCGGGCTATCCTGACGCTTCACCCTTAACCGATAACTCTGCTTTAGAGTTTAGATGGTCAATATTGTCTCACAGCTCCGTTCCTCTCCTCTCTTCTACGCTCCAGTGGACAGGCAGCCTTAAGAGGTTGTGTTATTTAAATTAGACCTTGTACATACAACATGTAAAAAACCCTGTCCGATCCGTGAGGGTGTTGTTAGGTATCGTACTGAGAGTCTATTTATGTGGTAACTTAAAGAAAAAAATCGTCATATTTTTTTCAATGAGGAATTTTACCGGGTGATTACATGAGGTGCCGTCGTTTAGCGGGTGTCTACAAGTCATAACTTACTTAAGACCCATGGTGAAAATTTTCTCAATTTTAATGAGTTTGTGTTGGGGTAATTTTGGTGCCAAAAATGAGACTTTTAAATAGCAATAACTTTTTTATTTTCGATTTTTAATTACTTTTAGGTAATGTTATTTATTGCAGTACCTATGTGCCCCTTTCGGACCGGACAGGGTTTTTTACTTATTATATAAGAAATACACAAAAAGACGATATTTGACGATATTTTATCCACTAGTAACCTCGTATTAGTCTTTCCCATATACATAGATAAACTCGCGCATTCTTCACATGGGGCTGCGAAGAAGTCCGAAAGGGAGATCGTGGCCCCCGGCAACATGGCAACTGAAGGAACACGGGTGGGTTTTAGTCAGTAATAGTCTGAACCACGGGCGGAGTCTCCACCCAGAGCGGGAGAAGTTATTTGATAATTTCCCACCCAAAAAAAAAATGCCAGAAACTACAAAACGCCGCCTGCTTTCTTTCCCATATTACGAGTCTTTAAAAAGGATGATGTAACTTTTTATTACCATTTCAAGTAAGATTATAATAATGCAAAACTCTTTCGATTTTGTAAAAAATAAATCAGGACCGGTTAGGCATTCGCAACAACTAAATATTACACATTATGCTAAACTAATTACTACGATAAAAATATATACAGAATATATTAGCAACAAAAGTTTATAGATCCATAAAATTAATCTACTTACTAAAGGCTCTCGCAGACACGCAACGCGACTCTAGTAGAACAATTCCTATGAAAACTTCATGGAAATTGTTCTACCAGAATCACGTCGCAACGTGGCGTCGCGTCTGTCTGCGGAGCCTTTAAGGTGAATGCACTTTAAAGTATTCGGAACAAAAAACTTAAAAGTCACTTGTATCGATTCGCACCTATTACTCAGTCGATTATGTATACCTAGTTATTCAAATCGATTTAAAAATGGCAACAAAAACTTCCAGAAATAAGATTTGCCTGAATATTTTCTAATTGAATGTTACTGAACCTTTTAACGAATATTTTAAAAGTGAGCTCTGTCTAGACTAAACGGACCGAAAAAAACTCATTTAATTCTTTTTTTTTATCGTGTTTAGATATCGATACCTATCACGTCTACGGAGCTAATTTCATTTGATCCTGTAGATGATGAAAGTTTGTATGGAAATGCGTCGAATTTTTGCCGACGGGAAATCCCCAACCCGGCTTGTTTTAAGATCCTATTGCACAAGGAAAACAGACCTTGCAAAGCAAATGGAAACAGACATACACATAAAGAGTAATACTTGTCTCAAACATGCTTGGAAATTCGAACATTAATTTGACAACCTTCTTCGAGATAAATCGAAATTGCTGTACTTACTTACTGGTCAAAAACCAACGAGTAGGCGGCCGGCAATGTTACTATGAAAACCCATATCTGTCGTGTTTAGCGGCCATATAAATTACAATGAAAACTCATATCTGTCGTGTTATTTAAAAATGGAACGATATTTTTACTTCGACCCATGGCAACCAAGGAGGTGACTTATCAAAGATTTTATCTAAATATCGAACTGGCTTAGAAAATAGAGTTGTTTAAAGTAAAGAAGAAACAAATGAACATATTGGCGCGTGAATTTTTTTTTTGTTCGTTATTGATTCTGGTATTTATAATTAATTTACTTAGTTTGAATTTCCGCGCATTTTTTGAGAAAAATACGTATGTGAGTTCAGACTCACATTTTCGCGATCGTCCATCAATGGCCTAATTGCTGGCCGCGACAGTAATGTACTATTGCCTCCCATCAATTAAGAGCGTGTATTCTGAAAATGGGCAACGTCGCAAATATCTGTCAAATATTTCGCTGTTTTGATAAATTTGGCAATATTACTGTATGGAAATATGAAATATGGCTGACTAGCTAACTAAAACATTATGAAATATGGCTAACTAGTAAACTAAAATATTGATTATGAAGTGCAATAATTAATATAGTAACACAGAATATTTAGTTTTAGATGTAAAAAAAAGCATTTGGAAACTTTCCAAATGCCTTTTTTACACCTAAAACGGTTACAACATCAAATTCAGTGTTATAATTGCAATTCATTATTAATATTTTAGTTCACTAATTAGTAATTAGCCATATTTCATATTTCCATAAGTACAGTAATATTGCCAAATTAAAATCAAAACAGGTAAATATTTGACAGCTATTTGCGACGTTGCCAACTTTTAGAATGAACGCTCTAACGCTAGTATTAATTAATAATGCAGAAATGTCAATGGGATCGTTATGGGTGCAGTGTGACGCAACAGAACCTGTCTGAAGTCTGACTGACACAAAGGTCTTTGACATGACCTGAGGTAAGGGCCTTGGCTGCAGGTTGTAGTAATCAAATCATCTATACATATTATAAATTAAAATCGCTTTTCGTATCTGTCTCTGTGACCGCACTGTTCTTCTAAACTGCGCAACGGAATTTGATGCGGTTTTTACCATCATTTAGAGAATTTATTCCGGAATGTTTATGTGTTACATTAATATTAAACTTACATAAATAATAAAGTAATCTCGCTGTTTTCTCAAGTCGTAAAAAGTGTGCGAAGCAAGGTCGGGTTGCTAGTACATAATATATTGGAGCTAAAAATTGTGAACACATATTGTACCTATGTACTTACTTTAAGGGAAAGGTTCAAGAAAGTCTTATAAAAAGGTTTTATACATACAGGTGAAGCTTAATGGTGTTATTGACGATAGTTCACATTTACCCGTCTCGTAAGGGCAGTAAACTAATATAAATAAGTAAAAACTTCGTAAAATGCTTTTAAAATTTTCAGAAAAAGTTTTTAGTCAAATTAAATCTGTAATATTAAAATTACAAACCAAACCTGTGGTGGTTCCAGAATGGCGTACATATCAATTGTTTTTTTTGTTAACCTTTGGAATGTCTTATGAGAACCAGCGATTGTTTATAAGAAAATATTCTCGAAATGACAATAAAAATATAATCGTGAAAACCGTTGAGCACTTACTGTAAAGTTATCCTTTAGGATTCCCCAAACTTTTTGCATCACAATACACAAAGTAAATAAATTCGTTTGCCCTAAATAAATACCCATAGATATTCAAATATTTGTCCCGATACGGGAATCGGCCTAGTGACCCTGAGAGCAGTAGGCTACGGTATTTGGGTCGTGGAAAAATAGACAAATTGTAACAAATACATGGATTGTTTTATGTTTATCACGATTAGGCGCTTCGTGTTATAAAACTAACTAATTAAGTACAAATAAATTCATACATAACCAAGTGTGCAGAAAAAAGAGCAAAATGCAAAGCCATTCTAAATACAAAATTTTTGATTTAAAATGAAGATTAAGACTGCATATTAAATAATAATGTCATTTTATTACCATAGTTATGACGTGATACCTAATAAGAATCATGATTTTTTGTCGTCGGGAACGTCAAATAAATTAGATTCCATTTACCCTCGGGTACTTAATTATCCCAAGTACATATAAAGTTTCGGCAATTTTACTGATAACATCTAAATTATATGCCAATACTGACGAACAACCAATAAAAAAAACTTTTATCTTAGATCGGTAGTCGTGGAAAAAAGCCGGTTTCTGAATATTACACAAAAAAGGTAGTTACCCAATCCGCACGACTTTGACATTTAAATTAACTTTTATTGATTTATTTTAACGATTTCCTTTTCTTTATTCAATTCGCGAAAGATTGCGACAGAAATCTTTGCATGTGCGTGTGCGCTGTTGATGATAAACCATTGTTAATTGTTGAGATTACCATGAATAAGCAAAGAAGTAGGTTATCAAATAATAAGGAACAATCTGCTGTTGTTTTCTCTTGAATAAAGGAGTTCAAACGTTCTGAATTAGATTTGGGACAAGTATTTTTAGACTCCTTATTCATTCTAGTGTGTTCGTTATCTAAGAATTAGCTGCACAATACATTATCATCGTCTACTTAGCTGCGTGTAAACGTCAGACCGCAATTAAATCAATTAACAGCTACAGAAAAATCTCGGTAACTGCGTAACACCGAAGCGAAAAAATAAACATACTGTTTATTGGTTACAGACCATAAATTCGAAATAATCGTGTGTCAAGGAGTTAGCGTGTTCTTCATTGTTGGCAGTAAATATTAAAAGTTGAACTTACCTTTGTTATCCCCTAGCAGGGTCTTGGCGGAGGGTGCAAGGCCGAAGGGGGCCTTCGGAACGATCGCTGCGCCCTTGTTTTTCTCAAAGAGCGCTTTGCGTTCCCTGAGAGACATTTCGGCTGGGTCCTTCGCCTTCGGGCTGCCTGTCTCGAACATCGCCGCCTTAGACAACACAGAACTCCTGTCAACACTCCCGTTTATTTTTGGACCCAACTTTTTCACTAGCGGCGATCCCTTCTCCTGCGCCGGCTTGTCGTCCGCCGGTTCCGGTTTTGTTTGTTTACAATCATCACTTGCGTCATTTTCGTTGTCGAGTTGCACTGCATTCTCTTTGTCTTTTTCACTTTCACATTCGTCTTCCGTGATAATATTCCGCGGCGGCGTGGGTGCTCTGTATTTCTTGATAGAGGGTTTTTTTGTGACGGCCGGGTTGGCGGGCGAGGGCGCCACCATTGTTGCCATGTTGGGGGCTGAAGCGGCACTGGGGGTTGTCGATGCGCACTTCGGCTCCTGTCGGTCGGGATCGGCAGTTTTCGTGGTGAATTCGTAGACGAGCCGCGATTGGCTGGCCGAAACTCGCCGGTAGCCCTCGCCCTCCTACGATTGGACAACGGCCGCGTAACGCGAGGGGTGAGCACGTGCTTGCATTTCGTTTATTGATACGTTTTATATCGGTGGCTGAATTCGCGCGGTTAGTTTAACTGGGTTATGTTAGAGTTAAAGGGCTCGCGGAGAAGTTGCATCACATCTGGCGTTATATTGGTTACGTAACTGAAGTGTATTGTAATTGTTATGACAGTAAATAAATAGTTTGTAGAGTTGAATGAACGTGTGTATCGTGTCCGTTAGGTCGCGGGGTCGTGTGTGCGCGCGTGAGTCCCGTGTGGCGAGCTCCAACTGACTGGCTGTCTGCGGAGGGCCGCACACGTTAGCCCAGCTGATAATTATATTTTGACGCATCGCGTTGTTTGATGCAAGACCCGCTTTGTGTTATTATAATTATTGAGGAAATATGTATCATTATTTCGGGTAAATGACACGCTGTGTTATGAAATGATTTATGATTATTACCTTTGTACGCGTTGATAATCGCGTCTGGTCTGTGAGCTGTGCTCATCAGAGCGTCAATTTGGCGTTCAATGTCAAAATGAGTGTTTTAGAATTTAACGGATTTGGGCACTTAAAATTTATGACCTCAAATCCAGTGAATAAATAAAAAAGTTTCATTCATAGACCATCTGGTCCTCAAGAAAACCCTATCAAGCCAACTCACTCCAATAAAGTTTGTGTAAAATCAACTGTACTTAGACTCAAAAAATTATTCGTTCATTGCTGCTATGGCAGTTTTGCCGAAGTCCGTGCCGGAAGCCCTAATGACAAGACAATTTTCTTATGCAGAAATATTGGCACGACCGGAAATAACACGACTTTTTGGAGAAAAGATGTCCTAACGGTCTGCTCCCAAAACTTTGCCGTGATTATTCGTCATTACAGCCATAAACAACTGTGTTATAGGCCGGGGAAATACCTGGTTTGTTCAAACGTAGGTATTAACAAAGTATTATGCTGGTGGATGGATAGACCAGGAAGCTAATTGGGCATTAGGTCGTGTTAGATTATCATAACAAGGGATATCAACTCGCTTAGATGCAAAATCACAGCTAATGTGAAGGAATAAAGGACATGAATGGTATAGTCGGGAAGACTAAAATCAAAAGTCATTTATTCAAACTCGGCTGAGAATCAACACTTTTTGAACGTCAAAATTACATAAGACATTTCCCCCGAAACACCCACCCTTCACCACTTCCTAGTGCTTTAGCTGGGAAGAAGTGGCGCAACAAACTCCCCAGAAACATGGATTGTTTGTATGAAACATGATATGGCTAGAAAAGGAGTGAATAAGTACCGAGATACCGTCAGCCAGAGTTGTAAATAATAGGTAAGTAATACGGGCTGGTATCCGCAACTCCACGTCAAAGCGCGTATTTTGCCTACGAGTGGGAAAAATGCCTTGGTAGTGGGAAAAATGCCTTGGTGTCACTGACAATCTCACGTAGGGTTCCTAGGTTACCCCTCTGTCAGAGGTGTAACTATAGAAGAAGAAAATATACTGAGCCAGGACAGGAGAATGATTCAAGGGTTACAAATATAATAGATAGTTTACTCCCTCTCACAGAGAGGAAGCCTGTTTGACCTTGTGATTGATTACGCTAGTTTAGAGTACTTACAGGAAAAAGTGATCGATACCGTTGATAAGTAGCAAGGAATCATAATGACTGGTAGAAGCAAAGTCCATATCACAAAGGAAGACAAAAAAAGCTTGTAAAAACTAAGCAAGTAATCTTGTATCTTAATGTGATTAATATTTTATTGATCGTCAGTCAGCCGTATAAATTGTGGCTTAGTGACTTTTAATCGAGTTTCTTACGGACATGGCAGATTTAGCTTCAAGTCGGGATCTTTACAAGTACTCTTTGAATCAATTATAGAACTTGGTAAAGCTCCATGTCTAGTTACTGTACAGACTATGACTTCACGTCGGGGGAGTCACGACCCTCGGTAATGAGCAATACTACGCGAGCAGAAGTACAAATGATAGGTTGGGTAATTCAAAATTATAAACACTAGAACATCTACAAAAACCAAATCTATACTCAATCTATATAAACTTAAAATATTATGAAGAGGTAAAATTGGTTTGTTTGTATGTAGTGGGGTAATCTCCGGAACTACCTACCAGTCAGATTTCAAAAAATATTTTTGCATTGGGTAGCCCAATTCTTGAGGATAAGGCTATATGTATAAATAACATCAGTGGCACTCCGGGAGTGCCGACAGAAGTGAAAACTTGAACAATTTAAAAAAATAAAAACCTTTAAAGTAAAAATACTTGCATAGAACATTGATCCGTAACATAATATAAATAAAGAGCACATTCGCGTTTACAAAAATGAGGCGTCGGTAACGGTGTCGCGAGTTCAATTGTTTTTTCCCATCTCAAAAATGCCCAACGCGCCTAAAGAAGATTTTCACTTCAAAAACTTCTGCCATCAATGGGGTTTATCCCAAAAATATCAAATTCCACGCTCCTAAATTGATGGTAGCCTATTAACCAATTCCCTTACTTAAGTTCGGGTACTGCCGAATATTGTGATAGACCGACATTCCCCTTACGCCTTACGGTCAATGGCTTTAGCTGGCTTAATAGATACTGCTTAGTTTAACTGACGAAAGTCGTGTTACTCTAATTTAAGACTATTTAACTGTTTAAGTAAACTGGGGAGTGCTTTTGGGGACCCTTTTCAGTACGTCGACGTTCGAAAATCAGTTTGAGAATATTTTTTGTGCTCAAAGGATGAAGAATAGTGAATTTTGTTGGATATTATAAAGCCAAGGAGTATCGTGTTATCCATTACGGGTTGTGGAGGCCAGATAAACTGGAAGCCGACCCCAACATAGTTGGGAAAAGGCTAGTCAGATGATGAATCTGAAATGTCAAGTTTAATGGACTAGACTGATTTGATGACTAATTTCATTACTTAGCACTAATTTTAAACGTACTCATCGGAACTCCTACTAATCATTGTACAAACGTACGCTAGAAACTTTGCATGAATTAGCAATTATATTTTTTGTAGCACCTACAACACTTTTTACATCTTCTACTACAAATTATCATCACTTTAGCGTAGCAAAATGACTAATGCTTAATCATTTCCTTTGGTATTTTAATATAGTCTGTAGTAATCGCCCCAAGTCAAATTCACAATGTCTAGACCTTCAAATAGAGCCAACATTCTATAATCCAGACTGACTAGTCGAAGTTCGATGCACCCTAGCAATCAATCTTTTAAAAGCATTTACAGAAAAAATGGCCGATCCAAACAGACCGGTAAATGGTCCGCAAAAACTTGGTTCAACAAACTACTACCGTGACCATTTTAAAAGACCTTCATATCTATGGAGTCCTTAACAAAGAATGGGTTTTCAATCTGGCCAGGTTTGTAGGGAAGTGAAGCTGTCGTAACAATGATGCAATTTGTATAAAAAAGGCATTGCGACATAGCTGTGGCGATTAATCTGTACCGGGGTGTAAAAAGTCAGTAAATTCACACCGTATAATGCTTCCAAGATTTATAGTGTGTGGGCCTTTTACTGTTTACGATAACACATGGCTGTTTCTGGTAACTACGATCATTTCTTTCCTGTTGGGATATAAAGGCAATCTTTGTATTGATGGCCAGGCCTCAATGCGTTATGCAATGTCTGTTGTGAAACCGATGTTTCTGGTTATGGATTCAAAGAGACACCACACTCCAGTGCCTTGTTTTTGTATGGCGAATCCAATCCTAATTATTTTTGAAATAACGTCACAGGCTCGTGTCTTCTCTGTATGAGAAGAAGTTTTGCCCTGCAGTGGAATAATACTACTGATATGGCCAGTTCTGCACTTAACACAATTTTAAGGCATTCTGCGCTCAAGCTTTAGTTTTGCTGTTCGTGACTTCGATTCATCAACATCCCTAAATATATGCATAGCTTAATCAGCCTATAATGTTCTCACTACTGGGACACATACCTCTCTGTGAGAGGGAGTGGGCCGTAATCCACCACGCAGGCCCAGTGCGGGTTGGTAGATGTCACATGTCTTCGAATTTTTGGTTCTAAGACATGCCAGTTTCCTGACGATGTTTTCCTTCACCGTTTTGAGAGCAAGTAATTTACACAAAGTAAATCACCTGTCTGGGTTCAAACCTTCGACCTAAAAACTTGTAAGTCGCGGTCCACTAAGCCACCAATGAAGATATGCATAGTATGCTCCAAGATCACATGGTCGCCGTTATAGAAAGGAATATAAATATTACAATAATAATTAGCACAATAAGCTCCACTATGCTTACAAAGCGACACTGACTCAGATATGGCTAGTTAATATTATTCTCAGATTTCTTATCAGTCAACCGTAATTTAATACTCACTTATTAAATTACGGTTGACTGATAAGAAATCTCGAACAGGCTTTTGATATAACACGTGCGTGTAGTATAACTTTAAGTATTATTGATAAAAGGAAGAAACAACGATATTACTGTCCAGTACGCTACTCTATTTTTGCCTTTTGCAGGTGGCCTGAAGTTCTAAAGAGTTAGAAAAATCCAAGATTAAAGATAAAGGCATTACCTATATCAAAAGAATGGACAGAAAAGCACTCTCATACTAGTGTATTGTTTACATGTTAAAAAGAGGAGGAGGAGGCTTCAGTTTTTCGGACTGACCTCATCTATCTACTTAACGCCCCCAAGCGTAACAAAAAATAAAAAAACATTGGCACTCCGGGAGTGCCGACAGAGGTGAAAACATGAAAAAAAAAATCGGCACCGCGATAATCAACGCGTTGATGTCTTTTACTCCACGGTGTCGGTAACAGGTCGCGAAATCAATGGTTTAATCCCATCTCAAAAATGCCAAACGCGCCTAAAGAAGTTATCACTTCAATAACATTAAAACTTTTTTGTGTCTCGAGTGTCCGACAGCCGATTAATAAAAATTAGGGATGTAACGATTTTGATGCCGATATATCGGCATCGCCGATATACTACCGACATCAAACAGTTCGAAAAGCACCCGAAACGACGACGCGCATGCAACATTGTTATCCCGTCGCAGGCGGGACTGGGGAGACCCGCGCAGCGCATGGTTAGCGACATGGCAACACCACAAACGGCAGTGTTTGCAGATTGCTGAGCGATGTATTGTTTCGTGCCTGTTTCTCGTCACCACTATTCGTGATTCTGTTTATTCACACAGTGAAGTGAAGACTATAACGCACTATTAAACAGTTGTGCCCGAAATACAAAAGACATACAAACGCCCGAGGTACATATTTCATTATTTGTTTGATTTATTACCTACTAAGCCATCGATATCGGTATCGTCGATTATTTACTACAATAATCGGTATTTGTATCGTATCGGGAAAAGTATCGTTACATCCCTAATAAAAATCTTAAATTCACTGACAGACAACGCCAGACTAAACAGCTGGGTCTGGAAGCATGAAAATTCGCACAAGAGTTCCGTATAATAACCAAGGTAAGCAGAAAGGAGGGATTTTTTTTTAAATTCACCCCCTAAATAAGGGATTAAATTTTTTATGGAAGTTCGTAATTTTTCCGATGATAAATCCCGGCACGGCTTGCAAGATACTAAACTTAGAAAGTATCGGGCGGAAATTAGAGGACGATGGTAGTAGTAACTTTTGAAGTAAGATATTCTTTCCACACGAACAGTTTCATGAAATTCACCCCCTAAAGGGGTTATATAAGGGATGAAAATTTGTATGGGAAGTTCGTAATTTTTCCGATCAAAAATCCCGACACGACTTGTAATTGTAAGATACTAAACTTAGAAGGTATCGGAGGACGATGGTATTAGTACCTTTTGAAGATATTTTTGAAACCGAAGTATGGTCCCATACGAACAGATTCATCGAACAGAAAACTAAACATACAATCTATCTTTCACAATGCACCATTTGTACAAACCCAACACAAATATACACGGTACGATAGCGACCCATATAACAGTAATACGGAAACTCGAACCGATGAACATGATGACATTTTAAGCGGTACCACCATGCGAGATGTGTATTTAGATTGCACGCGGAACTCCTGCGCATAACACAGATACACAGGTAGAAATAGAAATGTTTCCGAGGATTGAGAAACTGATTTGTGTGATAATAATGTTGTAATGTAAATTCAGTATGGGAGTCTTACTTGAAAATTTAGAAGCGAACAGGGTGTAAAGTTCACTCATCCTCTATAGAAAAGGGACCAGATGGGTGTTAGGTCTGGTGAGCAACTGCTGATTGATATCGGGAAATTATGTATATGCTGATCGCGCGGTAAACTCTCCTTGCGCGATGCAGGATTTCGCGTGACGTCAGTATGAAGCGTAGTTCGTAGATGCCGCCATAGAAACAAGCAGTAAAAAAGATGTGGAAAAAGTCTAGGCAAATAATAACCGACTTTTTTCAGAGTATTTAAGTGGTTGCATGTGGCAATAAGTAGTTGAAAGATAGTACTGGTACAGAACTCTCAATTACATGGAGGCAAGTTAAAAAAAGCTATAAGGAAAAATGTCTGGCATAAGGTCTTGGAAAATAACGACTTTTTGCAGGACTACAGTCACGATTGGATGGAGATGGAGAGGTCGCGAGTCGATAATGGAATTTGTAGCCGCAAAAGAGTTAATGCAGAGATGATACAAAATTGATAAATTCGGTAAAATATTATAGAAAAATATTTTAGTTTATTTTAAACTAGCTTTTGTCCGCGGCTTCGCCAGCGTGGATGTCGAAAAATATCCCACGGGAACGTACTACCGGGCAGTACCGGGATTATATACCTAATAGTCCAGGAAAAGGTTATTGACTCCTACCGCTGCGCTCCAACCATAATTATTTTGTGTGCGTAATTTTGAATCTGTGATATCTTTTAGACCATTCATTTAAATTACATCATGTTGGCATATTTTAATCTCAATTAAATGTCCAATTTAAATAACATATTTTATTGGATAAGGATTAATATGATACCGGTCAATATAGCTTCGGATATAACAATGGAATTTTTATCAAATTCTGAAAGATAAATAATGGTTACTGTGGGTCATCCTTAGAAGATATACATATGCTATCGCGGACTTTTTTGTTGAACTTTTTAAGATCTTCAATCCTGTAGAACATAAATTTGATGTATCTGTAACGGTTTACGCGGCGCACGCCGTAAAGCACCCAGTCGTCATATTTCAGCCAATTTACACAAAACCTTAATGAATTATACACTAATACCTTCCGCAAGAATCACTCCGTCTATTGGTGAAAACCGTTTGAAAATCCGTTCGGTAGTTTTTGAGTTTATCGCGTTCAGACAGACAGACCCGGCGGGGGACTTTGTTTTATAATATTTTATGTAAGGATAAGGATTCCGCAAAATAAACGCCTGCACGCGTACTATGACAACCATAGAAACGGGTTTTCTACGGGTTTTGTGGACGGAAGAATAGGAAAAATTACAGATTGTGATTGTGGTCATGCTAAGCGTGTTGATACTAAATATCGATATCTTCGTTAAAGTATTGAGGATATGGTTGAGCGAGTCCTTAATTTATGTAAGTATTGAAATCATGTTTCAATTGCGAAAATATATTTACTGTTGGTCCTTCTAAGGTACTTGATTAGCTTACCCTACTTTACTATTCAAATGACCTACATTATAATAACAGTCGCTGTTACCCGCGACTTTGTCTACGGACCAGGATGAAAAGCTTATGTCCTTCTCCAGGTCATGGTCTACCCGTGTGCCATATTTTATCTAAATCTGTTCAGCCGTTTTAGTGTGAAAGCGGAACAAATTCACTTTCGCATTTATAATATTATTATTATGTAGTTAGGATTAGGATAACATCATGTCTGTATTCTATTGGGTTTTGAGAACCAATGAAAGACAGTTGTAATTTCTATGAATTATTTATTTTATATATTTGGCAGGAGAGGTGTGTGTGCGCTCTCGCTTAGTCCAGACGGAACACTAGCGTCCAAACTATAATAAAGTTATGAACAAAAGTAAATACGTATGAAAGAGAAACACTCTCAAACTACTTAAGTGGGACCGATATATTTTGTTATATTCCAACACGCCCCCTCAAAATAAATCCTCTCTTTCAAAAAATAAATGATTAAATAATATTTACAATAATAACATCACACACCTTCCTTATCTGGGAACACAATTTTATATGGTCCACCATTCGATGCACAGGATTAGGGAAAACCCAGGAAAACCTAATCAGACCAAGTCATTCTTATCTATAATTCAATTCTTTATAGTTTGCAAGTAGATCTTTCTATAATTCAATTCTTTATAGTTTATAAGTAGATCTAAATTACATATTTATATTATACCGAGTTTAGTTTTCATGTCTGTAAAACGCACTGTCGGTAATGACTTCGTTAGGATGTCAGCTAACTGATTACCTGTGGAAACATAAATAATTTTAATAACATTTTTCTCCACCTGTTCTCTTGAAAAGTGGTACTTTATGTCTATATGTTTTGATCTTTTGTGACTCGTAAGGTTACTTGCAATGCTTATACACCCATTATTATCCTCATATATAGGAATTCCATTAGGTAATTCTATTTTAATACTGGTCACTAAGGATTTTAACCACAGGGCCTCTCTAACAGCTTCAAATAAAGCCATATACTCTGCTTCAGTGGATGAAGCCGCCACTGTGAGTTGCCTCTTTGTATTCCAGCATATTGTGCATTGTTCAAATAATTTAAACAAATAACCTGTTGTACTTTTACGGCCTATTTCATCACTTCCCCAATCAGAATCAACAAAGCCAGTCAATACATTAATTATATTGTTACTCCGCACGTAAGTTAACTTAAGATCCATTGACTCTTTCAAGTACCGTAAAACCCTTTTTAAATATAACCAAAGTGTACTGTTGTTTTTGTTAGCAAATCTACTCAAGATGTTTACACTAAAGCTCAAATCAGGACGAGTGCATACCATTATATACATCAAGCACCCGATAAGGTTTTTACAAGGAGCCTTTGTTGTTTCATTTGAATTCAATGCGGTATAATCTACTTTAGTTTCCATAGGTGTTTTGACAGTTTTACAATCACTCATATTGAACTTTTCTAAAACTGTTTCTATGTACATTTTCTGGTCTAATGTTACTTTGTTATTATATCTTTTGATTCTGATTCCCAAGAAACAACGGATTTCTTTTAAGTCTACCATTTTAAACTTTTTCAATAAATAGTTTTTAAAACTATTCATGGTATTTATATTAGCCGTTGAAATTACAAGATCATCGACATAAAGTACAACATAAATGTTTTCAAGAATGTTACCCGCATCTAGAATGTAAATACAACGATCAGCTGATGAGTATCGAAAACCCTTCTCTATTAAAGTTTGTTCGAACATTTGGAACCAACAGCGTGCAGACTGTTTTAATCCATACAACGATTTGTTCAATTTGCACACTAAATCATTTGCATTTGGGATTCCTTCAGGAGTTTTCATAAATATCTCTTCTTTTAGTTTACCATTTAAAAATGCAGTTTTTACGTCCATGTGGTGGACTAATAAATTAAATTGATTAGCAAAAGCCAATAAGAATCTAAAACTTGCGATTCTTGCAACTGGTGCAAAAGTTTCATTGTAATCAACCAAATATTCCTGTCTAAAACCGCGAGCTACTAAACGAGCTTTATATCTTAGTGGTTTTCCAAACTCATCATTTTTAATTGTAAACACCCACTTACAATCGATGATATTTCTATTTTCGGGTCTTTTTACAAGCGTCCAGGTTTCATTATCAGTGAGCGATTTAATTTCCTCATTAATAGCTTTTTCCCATAAAACTTTATCATTCCTGGATTCGATTTCTTTATAAGATGTAGGTATTTTGCATAATAATGATTTAGCGTATAGCAAATAGTTCACAGAAATATCATCTTCATTTTCATTATAAGATACGGTTGGCAAATTTTTAATCCTCTCACTTCTTCTTTGACCATGTGAAGTCAGTTCATTTCGAGACAAAGTCAACCTATTTTGAAATGAAGAACTGTTTTGTTGCATATCTGTTTCACTTACAGATTTATTAGGTGGTGGACCTAATGATACAGGTATTTCATTAGTCTGTTTACATAACATTTTCTCAACGTTGTATCTGTCAAAGTTATCAGAGTTAATACAATTTTCAGGCAAAACTCTGTCAGACTTCAATGGTCTGTTTGACAAGAAATTAATCTCATCCACTATCACATCTCTGACTTTTACAAACTTTTTGTCTACCACATCCCACACCTTATAACCATTCGGTTCATAACCAATTAATATCCCTTTTAAGGATTTTTCATCGAATTTGGTTTTCCTAGTTTTATTCAGAAAATAAACAGTTGAACCGAAAACCTTTAAATATTTCAGTTGTGGTTTTTTATTATGCCACAATTCAAATGGTGTGTTAGCTGTTTTCAGTGCTTTTGTTGGGCTGATATTTATCAAATATGTAGCTGTCAACACAGCCTCGCCCCAGAACGTTTTGTCAAGTTTAGCACCAGATATCATGGCTCGACTTCGTTCTGTTATAGTTCTTAACATTCTTTCGGCAATACCATTCAAAGCAGGGGTATGCGGCACTGTTAAGTGGTAACTTATACCTTTTTGCACACAGAACTTTTTCATTTCAATTGACAGATATTCGCCACCATTATCGCAATACAAATTGACAATTCTCGAACCGAAATGAACTTCACACTTTGCAACATAATCTTGAAACGTCGCAAAAACGTCTGATTTGTGAGCTATTAAGTATGTCGCACAGTAGTGTGTGAATTCGTCGACAAAAATTACAAAATAGTTTTTGTCGTCAAGTGTTGAAGGAGTGATGGGACCACACACATCACTATGCACATTATATAGAGGTCGTTTTATAATTTTTGACTTTGATTTATTAAATGGCAAACATGCTTGTTTTCCTTTTATACAAGCTTCACATAATTTATCATTTGGTGTAACATGATTTATTTTTTTCATTATCAGAATAAAATTGTTTGCTTTTTATTTGCACAAACTTAGATTTGCCAATGTGACCAAGCCTTTGATGCCATAATTCATAATTATTATCATTTACGACCCTATTTGATGAGTTTCTAGCATTTAAAGCACATTTTTCAAGAATGAAAATAATACCAGTTAAATTGTTCAAAGACTTACCCTTTGTTACTATCTTACCCTCGTTGTATATTTGCACACCACCGTTATTGTCAAAAACAATGGTCATTCCTGCTTGTTGCATTTTCTTTACCGAGAGCAAGTTGTGAGGAATTTCGGAACAGAAAAGAACATCCTGTAGCATTCCCTTTATTCCTAAGTGGCTGGTTACTGCAATATTGCCCTTCTTCGTTGCTCTTATGTATGTTCCATTTTTAGCAACTGAGATGTTAATTGGTTTTTTCAGTTCCATGAAGTTTCGTGCCAGATCTTCTCTATTAATTAAATGATCTGAGGCACCAGAGTCCAAAATAAATGTAATCTCGTTTTGATCTTCACTTTCATTTCCACAGCCTCCGACCATAAAAGCAAATCCCGAGATATTGGGATTTTCAGTATCTATAATATTTACAGTTTGAACTGTTCTGTTGTTTTCGGAACGTTTCGCCTGCTTGTTATAATAACAGTTCTTTTGTATATGACCATTCCTTCCGCAACAATTGCATTTTACATGTTTCAGTCTATGATTTTTCGGGTTGAATGAGGTTTTGTAAAACTGTCCTCGATTCGAGTACCGTCGCATGTTTGAATTTTTATAACTGTGTCGGTTTTGAGTGCTAGGTTTTGTTGTAGTGCCCGCCGTTGTTGTAGCTTCCGCTTGGAGAACTTTCATGCTTGTATCGCGTCTTTCATTAATTAATTTTATTTCGTGATCAAGAAGTCTAGTTTTGACAAAGGTTAAGGTCAGGTTGTCCTCTGCCAATGTTTCAATTGCTGTGACGACACCATCATAGCTGTTAGGTAGGGTCATAAATAGATGTGTTACCTTATCTACTTCTTCTAATTTTGCACCTGCAGCGATTAACTCGATTAGCAAGTCGTCGAATTCTTGGAAGTGTTTTGTTAAGGGGTTTTCTTCTTTTAACTTAAAATTCAACAACCTTTTCCTCAAAGCGAGTTGAGTCGCTATGCTTTTTCGTTCGTAGATGGAATCCAGCTTCTTGAAAATTTCCTTTGCAGTATTTTCTTCACTGGTAAGTCCCAGCAATGAATCCGATAGATACTCTATTATCGTATTCTTAGCGATTCTCTGTCGTTTTTGCCACTCACGGTCCGGTTCATTTGGAGTTTCTTCGTCAATTATATTAAGCACTTCAAGTTCGTTTAATAAATTACGCATTCTAAGTTTCCACACACTGTATTTGTCCCCGTCAAACGGTTTAATATTTCTCTTCATTTTAGAATTATCCATTTTATTAAATCACTAAAATAATCACTAAAAGTTACTTAAAGAATGTTATTAAGTCTAAATCACTGGGCCCATAACCTATTGGGTTTTGAGAACCAATGAAAGACAGTTGTAATTTCTATGAATTATTTATTTTATATATTTGGCAGGAGAGGTGTGTGTGCGCTCTCGCTTAGTCCAGACGGAACACTAGCGTCCAAACTATAATAAAGTTATGAACAAAAGTAAATACGTATGAAAGAGAAACACTCTCAAACTACTTAAGTGGGACCGATATATTTTGTTATATTCCAACATATTCCCCGAAGGGTCAAGCAAAGGTGCACCTGTAGTCAAAAATCAAAATATTTTATTTCACATAAACCTACAAGGGCACTTATGAAACGTCAGAAGGTAGGTGCACGGTTCCAATTGGTCGCTTCCTCTGGAGAAGAGCCGGCAAGAAACTCCACGGTTACTCTTTTCAAAATAAATTGTTTCTACAATGTTTTCAAATTACAGTGTTAATAGGTATGGGAGGACAGTGTAAGCCTATCAACAAGTACCAGGTACTTAGTAAAATAAAAAAATGGCACACAAGTTTACAGCCTTATAATATTAGAAATTATTATAATAACTAAAAAGATGTTTATTATTAAAATAATTATTTATATTAAAATTATTAAACTTTGCAACGTTCTCACATTCACAAAATCTAAAAGAAAAGAATCTATATAAAAGATAAACAAAATAATAAAAATAAGAACCTATTTAAACCAAATGACATGATTGCCACTACAGCTGTAACAAATCAAATTTAATTAAAAAAAATATAGAAAATTGTAGGTATATAATGTCAAATACTGAAAAGATTATGTCAATGAAGTATGTAAAATAAAAAAATCTTCGTAGTACACCCACATTTCGCTAGTTATGTTTAAGTCCCATGTAATAGGCGAGCCTATTGCCTATTCCCATACAATTCAGACTCCGGGCTGCTACTGAGAAATTCCAGATGGAAAAACCCAATAACACTTTGCTCGACCCGGGAATCGAACCCATGACTCCATGCTCAGCAGTATCGCTTACGACCACTAGACCAACGAGGTAGTGACCTACCTTCCATAATAAGCCTATAATGTTCCCACTGCTGGGACAGGCCTCCTCTCTGTGAGAGGGAGTGGGCCGTAATCCGGTAGATGTCACATGTCTTTGAATTTTTGGTTCTAGGAGATGCCGGTTTCCTCACGATGTTTTCCTTCACCGTTTTGAGAGCAGTGGTGATGAAATAATTTACACAAAGTAATGCGCCTGTCTGGGTTCGAACCTACGACCTACAAACTCGCTAAGTCGCGGCCGTTACCACTGGGCCACTACTGCTACCTTATGGTTGTTAAAATAAACTATTATTTTTTTCAATGTCCACCTTCATTTTCCAATAACGTTATCTTAAATGGACCCCTATGTTGTGAGATTATCACCTGTACAATAGAAATTTATCACCATTCAAGGACCCATTTACAAAGTAAATGATCTATTATATAGCGTCGGTCCATATGGCTGCTACCATGAATAGTTTATGAAAATAAAATCATCATACAATGCAAACGAATGTCGTATAATTTATTGTTATGAGTTCTGGTCAAATATGGGTAGATTTATTTTAATAAATAAACAAAGTATGATTAAATGTTTGTATTACATAAATAGATGTTACAGGGATGATCAAGTAACATAAACATTTGTCAAATTTCATGTCAACTTGTGTAGGTTATAATTACTACTTGGTTGTAATTATTTTGATCAGTCAATTAAATAGTTAATATATGAGATTCACATGCCGATTTATGCTTGGTTCCTATAAATTAACAAAAAACCGGCCAAGTGCGTGTCGGACCACGAACAATGAAGGGTTCCGTAGTTGGGATGAATTTAACCCAAAAACAAACTTAACTTTGTAGTTGAAAAATATGTTCTCCCATACGGAATGTATGGGAAAACATGTTTTTGCAACTGCAAAGTTAAGTTGGTCGATTATTACTCGTTAACTTGTACTTAGCTGTGATAGTTTTCCTTTTAATTTCGTTATATAAACTACTGCTGTGAGTTTTTTCACACATCCAAAACCAACCATTTAGCTCCATTTAGCTGGCGGGGGGGACACTTGACTCTAACAAAAATTAGCACTTTAAATCTTAATATTTCGCAAACGGATCCTTGAATCCAAAAATGGTTTTCACAGACTCACAATGTTTTTAAAGGACTTTCCAATGATAGTCAAATAAAGTCTAATGATAGTCAAAGTCAAAAAACATCACCACTTTACGTGTAGGAGAGGTACCCTAAAAAAATTGTTTTTCATAATTTTGTTTTACCACTTTTTCGGCGTAATTAATATGTATACCAATGCCAAATTACAGCTTTCTAGTACTAAGGGTCTCGGAGCTAGACCGCGGACAGACAGACAGACGGACATGACGAAACTATAAGGGTTCCTTGTTTACTACGGAACCCTAAAAACGAATCGTTTTCTTACCAAAGCTGCAAAGGTAGCAAAGCTGTTCCACTGAACCGTACTTATCAGAAAAAGATTTGATCAAGCTTTCAGGAACTGGTAGTTAAGACGAGGTCGATCGCCGACGGATATTCTCGTAAACTAAGTTCGTAAAATATTTATAGTAAATTACACGAAAAGAAAAATTAAAATGTGTAACTCCAACTTACAAGAAAGAGAATGGCACTGGTGCCGATTCCCTTGTTCACAAACTAAATTAAATTTAAGTTCAGTGCATCTTTTTCTTTCTATTTCATTAAGAAAAGGACAGAAGATAAATTTTAGTTTAGTCCTGTCAAATTAATCAGCGTCACTACTCCATACAAGTTTAGACGAGATTAAAAACTTGTCTACTAAAATTACGTCAACTTACGTCAAGCGCTGATTAATTTGACAGGACTAAACTAAAATTTATCTTCTGTCCTTTTCTTAATGAAATAGAAAGAAAAAGATGCATTGAACTTAAATTTAGTTTAGTTTGTGAATCGGCACCATTATCGTTATTCATAATCAAATAATTAAAATAATCTTACTGTTGCTGAAAATTACAACGTCAAAAATCATGAATTTGCGTAAAAAAATGTAATAGGACTCTTATGGAAACTTACTTCATAATTGTGCCTCTGCAAAAGGTATACTTACATATAATAGGTAGATAGTGTACATATTAGCAGAACCTTATTTACAATATTCTATTACCACAGTTTACTGCTGGTTAAGGAAGTAACAAGGCTTTCCTTACCAGCGAATCAGAGCCAAAACTTTCTCAGCAGTAATACTGCATTTGACCCAATTTATGTCATAAATAGATAAAACATTATTAATATCATCAAACGCCCCAATTCATACAATTAGGTAATGTAAACAGATAATCTATATTTCTGCTATCAGATCAGAAAACAGCTGTTACATTCCTATCTTCCCTGTTCCGAATACAAAACAGTTGAACCAGTATATCTTGGCATACGGCAAAACAGTGAACTAAAATTTGAAATATTTAGAATTTGACAGCTTATTGTCAACTTTTTTAGCCAGTAGCGCCACCATGATGTGTCAAGAGATTTATTGGCCAAGTACTACCAGATGTTGAATTTCAGGAACGAGCGTCAATCATTCCAGTTTACACCTTATTACAATGTCATACGAGTCACATCACGCGCTCTTGAGATACATTTTATATAACACCCGAATATTTTGTTTATCTAAAAGGATGAATGAGTGTGATAGTGTCAAATGACGTCATAGGACCGCATTGAATGCACTAGCACATTGTTTTCAATAATGCTATCCTTTGTAAAGAAATGTAGAAAATAATAAAATCTTACGGTGATTTTTGTTACAATAAGCTCATTGGTATAGTGGTCGCAAGCGCTACTGCTGAGCATGAGGTCCTGGGTTCGATTTCCGGAAAGTGTTATTGGGTTTTTCCATCTGGAATTTCTCAGTAACAGCCCGGAGTCTGGATAATATGTGCCCGGTTGATGGCAATAGGTTCGCCCCCTATTACATGGGACTTAAACATAACTGGCGAAACGTGGGTGTATTATTATTATATATATAACACCTCTGCCTAACCCTTCGGAGATACAGGCGTGATGTTATGCTATGTTGTTTAATTAAAAACACTGAGGTCGCGTTCCGACATACTATGCGTTTTATGCGCGTGTACTCCCAAAGGTTATTGCAATTTTGAGTCCTATGCTAATTACATAAAGCTTATCTTCGCTGATCGGTGACTGCGCGGTTGCTGCTCGGTGACTGCGCGCGGACGCGGTGTTTGTAGGATTTCAAAATAAGCTTTATGTAATTAGCATTAGGACTCAAAATTGCAGTAACCTTTGGGAGTACACGCACATAAAACGCGTATGGCGGAACGTGGCTTGATAGCAGTTGGACGAGAATAGCCGAGGATCGAGCTAAATCGTGTGGATGATGATGCAAATACTATTAATTAAATATTTGCTGTGAAAGAAAATGGTTTGCAAAGAACAAAAGATTGTCTTTTTCCTAGGTTTTATAAAAAACTAGCTGCGCCCCGCGGTTTCACCCCGTATAATTCTCGATCCCGTGGGAATATCGGAATAAAAATATCCTATGTCCTTTTTCAGTCCATGGTTTACCCATGTGCCAAATTTCATCCAAATCCGTTCAGCCGTTTTAGCGTGGAAACGAAATAAACAAACTAACTTTCGCATTTGCAATATTAGTTAAAATTCTATCTTTTAAATATACTAGTTGGATTTTTAAACTACTCTGTAGTACTGTTAATTAAAGGAGAAATATATAAAACTTATGCAAAATCCTCAGAACATAATTATTTAACACTAAATATTTTTAAGAGGTACTTAAAAAAGCATAATATTCAAAAGGTTTTGTGGTCAACACGTTCAGGGCTGCCTCGAAAAACAAAAAAAAATCATAAGGAAACAAAAGAGGGCCAGAAAAACAATTCGTCGAAAGGTCTTAAAAAAGGAGGGGGGGGGGGGTTAAGGTCTTTGAAATAATAATAATATGATTTGTGTAAAGCGAAACAATAGTGAACACTCCAGTGCATAATATTACGACGGCCATTGTGCGCACTGAAATGCGAACGATTGGTGAAAGAATGCGCAGGCGCTGATTTTATTCGCTGGCCTTGAGTTTAGGGCTGCACAGCTTTCGAAATAAAACTTACATAATGTAAAAATAATATTATGATAACTGATTATTAGTATCAAAAGTTCTAAAGCTCCCAAGAATAAACTTTCTTCAAAAAGTAAAATGAGAAGGATTATATTAGGATTGTAGCCGGTGGCATTCTATAGTTATGCCCACCCTCATGGAAGAAGCCGTGAGTTTGTGCATGTTTATGTAAATTAGATACCTGTTCAAGTTTCGCAAAGCAAACAATTTTAATTAAACAACTTTTAACACTACAAACTTACAAAGTGAAAAATAACTTTATTTCGGACGTCGTCGGTGTCTTTGGTTTTGAATTATGTATCGTTTTTTGCCACCGACTTCCGAAATTGATATTTATATGAAAAAGAAAAATTTATATGGGACCACCTCGAGAGTATATCCTTCCAAACAAAAAAAAAGAATTTGCAAAATCGGTCCACAATTGACGGAGAAATCGGTGGACATACATAAAGAAAAACATACAGACGAACATAAAACTTCCTCCTTTTTGGAAGTCGGTTAAAAAGTATTGATTAATGTCACCCCCACTTCACCCGGTCTTCTCGAGACAGCCCTATAACTACAAATTCGGTAGGAACCCAGAAACCCTTTTGTCGTAAGCCCACCCATATGGCCAAAGTCGTGAAATAACGAAAGCTTTAAATATAGCCGTAAAAGATCAAAATAAGTCGTAAACTCGCCGGGGCTTCGGAACGGGACAAAGGGTAGCTCGCTTATTTATAGATTATGTCTGGCCGTTGGAACTGTGTTTTGATAAAGCTTATAGTAGTTCCAGTTAAGAAAGAAAGAAAAACGTTTATTTGGACACAGTTCGTGAAACACAAAATAAAAAGTGAAAATAATGTTTTAACAACAATAGTGTGTGCCTCACGGCTGCGCCAAAAAGTTTCATTTCAGCATTATTGCCATACAGATGCTGTCTGACGCTGGTTTTCTAATGAACCTTTAGGGACAAGTGACGAGATGTACAAACAGTTTCAACATACCTAAAACATATTTTTAATACTCATTCATTAAGGTTTTATGTAAATTGGCTGAATTATCGCGATTATTGTTGAAGATGTCGGAAAAAATCATACCAACTGGGAGCTTTACTGGCGTCCACCGAATAAACCGTTAGATATACATAAAATGTATGTTCTACATGTTTGTACATCTTAAAAAGTTAAACAAAAATGTCCGCGATGGCATGTCTATCTTCTAAGGATTACCCACAGTAACCATTATTATCTTTCGGCATTTGATAAAAAAATCATTGTTATTTCCGAAGCTATTTTGACCGGTATCATAATAATCTTTATCCAATAAAATATGTTATTTAAATTGTGCATTTAATTTAGATTAAAATATGCCTTGACATCATATCATTTAAATTAATAATTTAAAAGATATCACAGATTCAAAATTACGCGTAACAAAATAATTATGGTTGACGGCAACGCGGGCGCAGCGGTAGGAGTAAATGACCTTTTCCTCGGCTATTAGATATGTAATCCCGGTATTACGTTCCCGTGGGATATTTCCGACACCCACGCGGGCGAAGACGCGGGAAAAAGCTAGTATGTATAATATAATTACAAAAACAACAAGAACAGTTACATACTGTTATTGTAGTGGAAGAAGCTTTTCATAAGTGTTCACTAGACACAGGTCTAGAAGAAACGATGTTCTCATTAAAAATGTAAAGAAAATCAAAAGGTTTTTCCGGAAAACGGAGGGAATATGTAGAACAGACGAGATTAGCGACAATCTAAAAATAAGAAATTTAATCAAATAGATATATTGGCCGCCCATGATATTATTCGTAATTGGAGCGATGTAAATTCAAAGAAATTAATATGTAAGTATTTGACCACATTAAATACAACAAATTATTTTCAAAGGACATCTTATAACAAACTTTTAATTTAAAACATAAATAAGTAGGTCACAAAAGAGCACACGGTCTCAATTAAAAATATTAAAAGAGTTCAAAAGGACATCAAGTAGCCCATTTCAAGGTTCCATAAACACTACAATTTTATTGCCTCTGGATAATAAAACCGCAATTTAATTTTTAAAATAACAAAGATAAAGTAAGTGCCTTGTTGTTCGAGTGGTTTAGCGCTATTTGCTGAGAATGAGAAGTGTTATTGGGTTGTTCTATCTGGAATTTCTCAGTAGCAGCCCGGAGTCTTTACTTGTGCCCAGTTGATGTCAATAGGCTCACCCCCTATTACATGGGACTTAACATAACTGGCGAAATGTAGGTGTACTATAGATACACCTCTGCCTAACCCTTCGGAGAAACAAGGCGTTATGTTATGTAAAGATTAAGGGGTTTATTTATAAACGTTGCTTAAAGTTAAGAGACGTTCAAACGTCAAAAATGTATGGTTAAACAGTCGCTTAACTTTAAGCAACGTTTATAAATAAACCCCTAAGAAAATAACAAAGAGTAAGACCAGGCAAGCATGGCACTAAATATAGGAGGCCTGTACCTGGCAGTGTGTGGAACAGGGCTGCCAATGTTGGTGAAATGACGAAGTATTCGCTACATGTTTTGCATACAACATTGATGCATGATTCAGAAGTGTTTTTAGGGAAAACCATCCAGCAAAAGACAAGGATGTCGCTAAAATTAAGCTTTCTATACTCCATAGGTTTAGGTAGTTAAATAAAAGTAAACAAATCGTAAAATTAGTTTTTACAGATGACAATTTTTTTTTTGTTAGATTTTTACAATATTTTCCTCTTTTATTAATGTATGTTAAACTTTATCATTTATTCTTAAACTACTCTTCGTAGATTTACATTTACGAAGAGTAGTTTAACAAAAAACAAAAAAAATAATAATAAAAAAGTCTAACATAAAAATCTAACAAAAAAAAAATGGTGCTCAAGCAGTTACCTACTTAAGCACAATTTTTTTGTTAGATTTTTTTATAATATTTTGTAATCTGTCTATTGTAAACTGCCCAAACTCTAAACGTCAACGAATTATAACGATGCTAAATTGAAGAGTACAACTGTGACGTAGCATGACAACTGAAGTGACAGGTATTACGTTTAGTCGGTTACTTGACAGCTCTCATCACGTGGTTTTTTTGTTTACCTTTATTTAACTACCTAAACCTATAAGAGTATAGGTTTATTTCTTTGGAAAGTAGATAACCATTTGCGTAAAATGCGGTAGTGGGGCGCGTCATTTCAATGTGGACAAGGTTTACTGTCATAAATCTTGAAACGCTAAGAATTTCACATATTTCATGGATGCATTTACGAACACCAATAGCAGACAGGAAGTAGTGAATAAAAGGCTTTTCTAAAACATAGCTCTGAAGAGAATAATCATGTTGATATGACATTTAAATGGACTTATCAGATAAACTTATCAGATAAGTGTAATTATAGACATTATGTCATTGCCTAATCGATCCACTAGCTGACAATCAGGCCGACAGAGAACTTGATGAAGGGCATCTGGTGGCAGACTGGCTCAGAAAGCTAATGACGCGAAACTTTGGCATAACTTGGAAGACTCTTTTAACTTAGCGAAGAATGGGAACCATAAACATAACTTTTAAAGCCATAAATAATAGGTATTGCCATGTTTATAGAGAGGAAGCCAAAAGGAAAGTGGTTGATATGATTCATCTATACATTTTATAAATTCGCTATTCGCGTTTGTCTGTATGTTCGCGTTATTCTTCTAAAATACGAAATGGATTTTGACGAGGTTTTCAACCTAATTTAGAGAATGAATTCCGGAAGGTTTATGTGTATAACACATTAATATTAAACTTATAGATAATTAAGAAATCTCGATGTTTTGTGAAGTCGTAAAAACGGCAATTGCTAGCTTTCTAAGAAATTTTGAAATCGGATGAGTCGTCTCAGAGATTACCTCTTAGATACAAACTCACAAATTTTACCTCTTTATAATATTAGTATCTACTTATATCATCATCATCTGCCTAGCCTTTTCCCGACTATATTGGGGTCGGTTTCCAGTCTAACCAGATGCAGTTGAATACCGGTATTTTACATGGAGCGTCTATCTATCTGACCTCCACAACCCAGTTACTGGGTCACACGATACCCCTTAGTAAGACTGGTTGTCAGACTTTCGGGCTTCTAACTACCCGTAACGACTGCCAAAGATCTACAAATGACAGCTGGGACTAAGGGACTACTTATATGCATAAAACGATATTAAAAACTAAAATATTAGATCGTAATAACTGTAGAAGAACGTGTGGCTAGACATGCAAATTAGAATAGATGGGCGGTAGATAACAAAAATGTTCCTATTAGTATTCCATGCGGGCGCCGCGTCAAATTGACGATACATGTCGCGACTCTAATCCTTGATTAGGTACGAACAGTGAAAACTGTGGAGCTGTATCAAAATATACATATTAAAAAAATGCAACTGTTTATTATACCTTAATGAACCAGAAAACTACCCAAATAATGGAAGAAAATAATTTTCCATCTCAGACTGCTGTGCTGCTGGCGAGTTTGTTGCACCACTTCTTCCCAGCTAAAGCACTAGGAAGTGGTGAAGGGCAGGCGTTTTGCGAGACTGTCTTATGTAATTTTGACGTTCGAAAAGTGCTGATTCTCAATCTAGTTTGATTAAACGACTTTTAATTTTGATTTTGCAATGGTAGTATAGCATCTTTAGGTGCGTTGGGCATTTTTGACATGGGATTAAACCATTGATTTCGCGACACTGTGACGACACCAGCTTTTGACCATTAAAAAGACATTTTTTTTTGTCAGGTCTTCCGCATTTTCTTATTTTAACTCATTTGGTGGATAATAAGCTTGGAAGCTGTGCTACTATTACACTGTTATAGAAGCATAATATTCAACAAATACAGCTCTCTTGAACTCCTCAAAAATATTTAGTCAGAACAGCTACTCTATTCCTTGTCCAGAGTAAAGGTCGTCGTCAATACCGCGCAAATCTGTTGCCCATTGACGGTGCGGCGTCACATTAATTTTATATCGTAATCAAATGGATTACGGTATCCATTGTAAACATTTGACATCATAACTTATTTACATACCTATTTATTTTTAGGTATGTTTGATGTCGGTTTTTGTGACTTGTGTTACACTTTTCGACCGCAAGTCCATAATTGCAATTTAAATCTTCTTTCAATGACATAAAAGTCACATTAGTGTGCTCGTGATTTGCATCACCTTTACTTTGACTGGACCGAAGGGTCCCGAAGATATTAAGATGCCATCCTATGTATGGTGAGAATAAAGTAGTGTGTGATATTGTAGTTAATATAATAATATCCTCTTGATCGACGACAGGGGATTATTTTAAATATTATATCTTCTATAATATAAAAATGAATCGCAAAATGTGTTGGTAAGCGCATAACTCAACAACGCCTAGACCAATTTGGCCAATTCTTTTTTTATTGTGTTCGTTATTTTCAGGACAAGGTTTTAGGTAGGGTAGGTAGGTAGGGTAGGTAGGGTAGGTAGGGTAGGTAGGGTAGGTAGGGTAGGTAGGGTAGGTTGGTAGTAAGTGATACCCCAAACATTTATATGGCAAAACAACGTTTGCAGGGTCAGCTAGTTTTATATAAACATGTAGAATTCATTATTGTATATTTATTTTATTTTTATATCTCATTGTATTCGGTACCGATCGACGTCATAACGTCAACGCCGGCTGTCGCTGAAAACCAGCGCTCGGGCTATGTCTCGCATAGGGTCGCAGCATTATGCTGAGCGATAGCCGTTTTGCGTGGATGTGACGCATATTGACACCATTTTTTTTTTGTTTTGTTTTCCTTGCGTCTTGTTTACCGCATAAACGAACCTATTTTTTTTCTTTTTATTAAAATCCTAGTATATATAAATGATTTTATTACTCCTGTAATAAATACCAGAGCAAAACCGCGATACACCGGAAACCCGATAGTAAATCTGCGCAGGCGGACTTTACCATTCTTAAAGAACGTTTTCAAGAATGTATGTATAGGTACGTAATTTTTTATTATAATAAAAAAAAATCGTTTTGTGTTTACGCATCAATGATGCAACTTCGCCGTTTACCTACGAATTCACCACAAACCGAACCGATTTTTTTAAACGAAATTACTAAATTACCCCAAACCGTTGTTAACATATACACGAGCACCCGTTTACCATTGTACCAATCATAAGAAACTGAGGGAGGGTTAGTAACTAAAACTACGTTAGTGACGCCTAGAATTATCTATAATTTACATAAAAAAATACTAAGGTAATATGCAAAATGGGACTTAAAAGCCGACTCACCAGGCGGCATGGCATGGCAAAGGAGGAGGAATCTTACTTTCATACTCTTAGGACTCAAATTTCGTTGGTATAGTCGAAAGAGGACTTGAGCATACCGCGAGATGCTGCAGTATGCCGCTAGATAATGCTTTTCCTTGCCATTCCACTAAGTGACCGCCTTTAATCAGAATTTCATTAGGATCACTTTGAATGGGGAATTCGGCAATACACGGACTGCTTCGGCTCTCTTACTGGATGAGATATTGGTATAGAGCTAAAAACACAGAGATTCAGTACTCAACCTTCAAATTAATGCATTTAAAAAACATAACTGACACAGTGTAGGTGAATTTATATATTTAGTTACATACAAATTCACCTACAAGAGATTCACTTTAAAAGTGTATTTTCTGTTAAACGAAGCTCTTTTAACTTGGGCTTCAGAAATACCCATGCAAATATTATGTTTTTAATTTATTAACTTCAAAAATGCAACTGCCTAAGCAGTCCGCGTATAGCCGGTTTTAATTAATATTGACTAATTCAAGGAATAAAATAAACAAAACTAGCTTACCTTCACTTATTTTAAAATACCATAAATTCAAGTCAATTATTTTAGAATTTCATAATCACATCTTCAAATTCTTAAATTAAATCATAAAAACCTGTGTGGAAAGTCACATACACGACCAAAATATAGTACAAATGAAATCAATCACCTAAAATGTAAACAGTATTATGCATAGACAAGTCTTACAAGCTATGTACTTACCAATTCGGCTACAATCTGCCTGCCAAGTCTCTGGCACTCGTTCACAGACGGCTTCGTGAAAGTGTTTGAGTCGAACTGCTTGGTAGTCTGTGAACAAAGGTGAGATTATTATTTAAAGATACTTAGGTAAGGTAAACAAGGATTATGTAGGGATCTTAGTTTCTGCCTACCCCGATGGGAAGGAGTCGTGAGTTTATGTATGTTAAGAAGAAATTACTGATTCGCCTCGACAGTTATCAAGAAAGTGACACGATAGCGTTCTATGTTATTGGGTTTGGTTTCCGCACTTAGTCCTTCAGATGGACCATTGTGCGTGGGCCATGGCGGCCGTCGGTGGTTATTCCAACCAGCCCACCTCCCTCTAGAAGTTTATTAAATCTTCTGGTCTGTTCAGAACGTCTGTGAAAGATCTGGGTGACCCGAGGGTTTCTGTTCTAATCTATAGGACGCCTGTGTGTTCGAAGAGCACGTGCGCGATGATTTCCACAGTCTCCATGCAAGCCCTGCACAGAGGAGAGTCCATAATGCATATTGTGTGGAAGTGTTTGTTTAGCGAGCAGTGTCCCGTGATGGTCCCCGTCACTAGGCGCAGGCCGTTCCTGTCCAGGCGTGATAAGCTCCTAGTCAGCCTGTTATCCAAGGATGGCATAGCAGCACGACAGCGTTACAATTACATATTATCTTAGCATTTTATTGAGTGTAACTGAAGTCACTAGCAAATGATGCCTTATCCAACAATTGTAATGACAATCATATCATTAGATTTAAATAGAATTATTTTATTTATCCTAAATATAGATTCTTTTCTGTTTTGAGAATGTGAGAACTTTTAAGGCGTTGTAGACTGTAGATTTTTTGACCATTTTCTATTTTGTTAAGTACCTGGTACAGTCAGCGTCAAATAGTTAGTGACACTCAGGGTATTCAAATAAATAGACGCAACCAAAAAGTCAATAATATCGGTACAAACTAAGTTGTCTTATTGTTGTCAACAATATAGTCGCTCAAAAGGTCGAGACGTTTAAAACGTCATATAGATCGGTTCAGTCAAACCGCCATAAATATGGTTACAGTCATCCCGCCATTGGTATCCAAGCATTATAAGTATTCAAAAATATGGAACACATTAGAAAAATAAACTTTACGGCTTTACATATTAAATATTATTTCTCACGTCAACATTTCACAAAATCAAATGGATAGAAACTTCTGCTGTCCTTTTCATTTTAAGCATGACGTCTATGACGCAATTTCTATGTAGCGGTGGGTGCACACATTCAGTTCGCTCGTACGGTTTTGTCTCCAGAAGTCCAGTTAGCCATCGTGCGGTGCGGAAGAACGTGGTGCTGATTAATTGTCGAAAAGTATCCCGTATGTTTATGGAACATACGTCATGACGACTTAAACGATAGAATTGACTTCGTACAATCTCTGCATATACCCAATAGCATCGCTTTCTTTTCTTTCATTCTTTTGACAAAAGAATTGCTAATAGAAATTCGTCATCTCCATTCTTTTTTATTTAAAATATTTTTACTTTCTTATGCGTTCTTCGATACAATCGCCACAAGCTTTGGCACACGACTGGAGAGCGTAGAAACCGAATACAATTAATCGCCTGTATGCGGCACTCGTCCGATCGGGTTTCCGAATTGGAGAATCGGATCAGGTACCTGACATGTGCGGCCACCCTTACATGCTAGTTTATTTTTCTAATGTGTTCCATATTTTTGAACACTTATAATGCTTGGATACCATTGGTGGGATGACTGTAACCATATTTATGGCGGTTTGACTGAACCGATCTATATGACATTTTAAACGTCTCGACCTTTTGAGCAAATACATTGTTGACAACAATAAGGAAATTTTGTTTGTACCGATATTATTGACTTTTTGGTTGCGTCTATTTATTTGAATACCCTGAGTGTCACTAACTATTTGACGCTGACTGTACTTGTTGACACGCCTACACTGTCCTCCTATACCTATAAACACTGTTATTTAGTTTGTAAAAGCCAATTATTTTTAAAAGAGTAACCGTGGAGTTTCTTGCCGGCTCTTCTCCATAGGAAGCGACCAATTGTAACAGTGCACTTAGCTTCTGACGTTTCATAAGTGCCCTTGTAGGTTTATGTGAAATAAAATAGTGCAGACTTCAGTCTCTCACAAACTATTGTCACAGTTTTTCAAGTCTGTCTAAATTATAAGATGCCAATGGTGCCGATTCCCTTGTTCACAAACTATACTAAATTTAAGTTCAATGCATCTTTTTCTTTCTATTTCATTAAGAAAAGGACAGAAGATAAATTTTAGTTTAGTCCTGTCAAATTAATCAGCGCCTGTCACTCTCCATACAAGTTTAGACGTCATTAAAAACTTGCCTACTAAAATTACGTCAATTTACGTCAAGCGGTGATTAATTTGACAGGACTAAACTAAAATTTATCTACTGTCCTTTTCTTAATGAAATAGAAAGAAAAAGATGCACTGAACTTAAATTTAGTTTAGTTTGTGAACAAGGGAATCGACACCATTGTTTGTGAAGAGAAAATAAATTATTTGAATTTGAAAATATTTTAATTTTAAACATGCAATATTGCAGCTTATACACTAATATGATAACGAAACTGCTTTACTTGAAAATATTGGCCCAGATTAGTACAGATGGTTTACTCCGGCAAATCATTGAAATAAAAAGCAACTCTTGCACCGAGACAATAAAGTGCAGTTCAGATCGCACAGTGCTAATTACCTACAGTTTTATTCTAGAAGTTGCCTCTCTTTCTATCGCGTAACTCTTATATCTTCTGAGTACGTTACGCCCACTGAATTTGACAAGTCAAGCCCGCCGCGTACACACGGCTACACATCAAGCTATACATTTCCAGCTTATGCAGATATCGTATTGTATAGAATTTCCGTACAATGCGAGGTCAGCTTATACTGGAACTGTATAGATTGTTGTGTAGCCGTGTGTACCTACTTGTAGTTTCATATCTAAAATGCGGAGTCTTCTTTTCGTGTGGTTAGTGACTAACCTGTACCCTAATTGCGTAACTTATTTTCGTAAACAGTTATCCCTAATTTTTAATGATTTATTTGTTTAAAAAAAGTGTGGTACAGTCAGTTACAATAAATATAATTTTACAATTTACGGATAATCAGAAAAGAGTAACAAATGACGGAATTGAATCTGGCGTCCTAGATAGGTTACATGTTAACCTGTATTAAGGCAATTTGTTTCATTTTGACAGTTCAACAACATTCATTGCGTTATTTACGTTGTTGAGCAGATTTTTTTTTTCGAACTTAGAATCAATGGATTAGCAATCTGTTTCAAATCGAAACAGATTGTGTTGTATTACGCAATTAGGGTACTGGTGTCAGAGTTTTAAAGCCGCCCATGGGCCTCTGACTTGACTTCACATGCCGTCGAGAAATATCTCTCAGGCATGCCGGCTTCCTCACGATGTTTTCCTTCACCGTTTATGAAGCAAGTGATAATTATACAATACGCACATGAATCCGAAAAGTCAGAGGTGCGTGCCTTGGGTTCGAACTCGAGACCTATGACTTGGCAGTCCGACGGTCACACCACTAGGCTATCACTGCTATTATAAACGCTGCAGTGAACCATCTGTATTCAACTGTGGTACGGTATTGGTCCTAAAAATCAGAGATCATATTTCGAATTCAAAGAGCTGATATCATCATGTATGATAGATACTATGTCATATTTAACAGCAATAATTTTAAGATAATTAATTGAATCAGGCGTGACCTTGCGGAAATCCATTATAAAATACAATAGACGTAGATATATTTAGTAACTTGTTTCACTTAGCTATTTCTAAAGAGCCATAAAAAACTCCTGAAAGAAATCGACACGTGTTTCACCTCTCAACGAGGCATCCTCAGGATGACGATGGACTTGTTGCGAACTCGAAAACGGCGTGTTGCCACACCAAGCGCTGAGTGCAGACTGAGCCTTATCGCCCGTGAAACCCACTTATATAGTGTCGCCGTTATCAGTGCGACCGTTATCAGTGCGATAAGGGGCGAACAATCGCAGCAAAGGTGACCTTGGCATACTCGTATTTAATTCGTTCAACAGTGTAATGTTTCCGGTATTATTTTTGACAATTTCTAAACTCTCTAGTACTGACATTCTGAAACCTTTATCACATGTGTGTAAAATTTCGAAAGTGTTATTATTATTTAACGAATGACCTGTATCTATTAAGTGTTGTGCAAAATGGGATTTTTCTGGATAATTATTTCCTGTACGCTGCAATATGTTCCTTATATCTTGTCTGAAAATGACGACCAGTTTGACCTATGTAAATACCATTACAATCATCGCAATGTAACTTGTATACACCTGATTTTTTGTGGTTTTCTAATCGATCTTTTACGCAATCGTTTAATCTCCTTATACGACATTGCATTCGGTTAAAGGAAGACATTGTAGGTTAAATTCTTTCCAACAAAATACACCTTTAACTGGTTTGTTGTGTGCTATCGAAAAAATGCATATCTGTACACTGTAAGGACTATTCTTGCTTGCAGCTCTCGGCCGCTATAGTATCGCTTACCTACGAAAAAAATGGTCGTGTGCACAGGATTTGTTTTCAAATTGCTTAGATATGCGTTACCCCGATGGTACATGGAGAAACCGTCGTAAATAACTCAATAGCAACACGTTTTTAAATGTCATTCAATATGTGAATATTACCAGCATTATATAATATTAAAAAGTTTGCAACAAACCTGTTTAGCTTTGCTAGTATGATCTAATACTTGGTTGATGTCCTTGATGGAATGTATTGATACATCCAGGGTAGATGCGTCTAGTTTCTCCTGCTTCTTTTTGAGCTCTGGCGTTGTCTGTCTGTTGTCTTGCTTGATGTTTTTGGGCTGTGGTTTTGTCTGTCTGTTGTCCTGCTTGAAGTTTCTGGGCTCTATCGTTGTCTGTCTGTTGTCCTGCTTGAAGTTTCTGGGCTCTTTCGTTGTCTGTCTGTTGTCCTGCTTGAAATTTCTGGGTTCTGTCGTTGTCTGTTTGTTGTCCTGCTTGAAGTTTCTGGGCTCTTCCGTTGTCTGTTTGTTGTTTTTCGGCTCTGGTTTAGCCGTCGTCTTCTTTGTTGCGTTTTCGGGTTGCTGAAATTAATAGAAAATGGTTGATTGAGACATTAATTCAGTAGTGTTAAGTGGTACTAATTTTGGGGGAATCTCGTAGTGATTATTACGATCAAAACTTTTAGGAGAATAAGGCGAACCTTTCCAAATTGAATCGGTGATGAAATACCACGTTATAATGTACTGCTGCATACTTTTAACATAATCCATGAACAATCGTCTACAAGGACCCAGAAATAGACATCAGTATCTTGGCTATGATTGAGAGAAAGCCGAATTCTGATGTGACACATCCAGATCAATCACATAAAATTTTTCACCTCTAGAACCATAACTACGCAAAAAACAATCTTAAAAAATTCACCTAAGGTCTAAATCAGTTTAACCTTAGTTCCCTATTTAAAACATTACCCTCCTTTTGGGCTCCGCCGCAGTCGGGTAAAAAATAATACTTCATTAGTCACATTAGAGTTATTGATCTGGTTTGCTAAAGCTTCAAGTCTACTGCCATCATCCTCCTCCCTTAATCCTATCCTCTTATAATCGAACTTCTTAAAATCAACCTTACACAAACCACACATGGTCTAAATTTCAGTACTCACATAAGTATGATGCGTCAAATCATCCTCCCAGTTGTTGATCTGGTCTGCTAAAGCTGCCAATCTACCGAACTTCTTCTTCCCGTCCTGTTGGGGGCGTTGCTTCGGCTGCTTTGGTTCCAGCTCCGATGGTGGCGTTGCTGAGGAGAACTCCAGTTCCGTGCGGTGGATGGGTGATGAGAGGGTTGGTTTATCTGGAAAATGAAGGGTTGTTCATGTTAGGGTTAAACTATATCTGAATTGGTAAAAAAGAACACCCATTTACAAGTGACACCCATTTTGAAGGCGTTCATATAACATTAATTAAACCCTTGTCTGTGGCATGATCCAGATTATTACATCTGAACTTGGCTGTAGGTGGCGAATTCGAAAATAGAAAGAAATATCTGTGGCTCTTAAGAGAGTTGAATAAAATCAGTTATTAATTACCAAAAGCTCAAATGTAACATGAAAGTTGCATGTTGTATAGAAATACGAAAACCATTGTATACAACTCAGTCTAAAGTACTTGATGAAATAAAAAAACAGTGGCACTCCGGGAGTGCCGACAGAAGTGAAAACTTGAAAACAAAATCGGCACCGCGGTAATCAATGCGTTGATGTCTTTAACTCCACGGTGTCGGTAAATTGCGTTACAGTGGTGCCGATTCTCTTGTCACAAATGCCTCTAAACTAAACTAAAAATCACCAAAATTTAGTTTATTCCTGTCAAACGACGATTTCCCATTCTGAAATAGACTAAAGTGACACAACTTAACTATATTTTAGTTTGACAGCACTAAGATGGCAACGAGATATTAGTTTAGTGAAAATAGCAATTTTGCTATTCTGAATTTGACGTTTTTTACCTAAAATTTAGATTTTCTAACTAAATCTGACTATTTTTAATCGCGACTAAAAACGTGTGGAATAAAATTGGTTGTCATGAACTATAAATTCACACCAACACCTCGACTTCAAATGCAAAAACAGTACTGAATCTTTTTTTTTTCTTTTGCTTATATCTCGAAAACGGTGTGTCCAATCGCAAAAATAATGAAAATTTCGACCCCCTTTATAAAACCCTTAAACCCCTGACACTCTACATGTAGGTAATAATTTTTCTTCTTTTCCATACAAAAAGTGAAAAATTCCATATAAAACACGACGAGGCTGCCCCCCCTGCGCGCCTCCGGCTCTAAAAAGATCACGTGGTTAGGTATCACGTGTGGAGTCGCGATTGTCAAATTCGATTTAGATGTGTCAAAATTATTTTTAAATTTAGAGAATTTATTTTGCAGAATAGCTATAAGATTCTCATAGTCAAAAGTAAGGAATTTTAGTGATAGTTTAGTTAGTTTAGTTCGGTGTACAAGAGAATCGGCACCATTGTCGCGTAATCAATGGTTTAGTCCCATCTCAAATGCCCAACGTGCCTAAAGATGTTTTCACTTAAAAAATACAGTAACAGATTCGGAAATTACCAGAAAGAACTATCAATGAATACACTCAGTCAAACCCGAAGCTTGAATGAACAGTTTTCTATAATATGCTAACTTAAAACAATATCTATTTAATTTTTATCAACTCCTTGTCCTTATCACATCCTGTTGTGTATTAGGGAGTAATTTAATAAGTTATCAATGCAGGATATTGTTTTGTGTGATTCAAACTATGAATCAAGTGAAATGACTAACACCAAAATATTATTATCTGGTAATATCAAAATGTATAGCTTGACCGTTACATTGAATTATTGCATGACACAACATTCAGGTGCTTCCTCACTTGGAGCATTCACCTGTAATGTAATGTTCAGAGCATTACATCAGTGAGGGCGGAGAACCGAGCATTACAGTGCGAAATGTCTGCAATATTTAACCTGAAATGTTAAATTACAGGCGAATGCTCGTCAATCAGGGAGCCAGTGTTATTACATAATGCTCAAAATCAAATCTGTTACATTACAGGCGAATGCTCAAACTCAAAGTGTTTATTTCAATTAAACCATTTACAGGCACTTTTGAATTGTCAAAGAATCGGTCAGTCAGAAATAGGTATGAAGCTAGTTGCCCATTCCAAATCGTAGTAGGTACCTATGGAGAAGAACGGGCAAGAAACTCCACGGACACTCTTTTAAATAAAAAATTGTTACAAAATATTGGTTACATCATTCATGTTGAAATTATACATGTGAGAACAATGTAAAAAGACGTGCACGTTAGAAGCGTCCGTAATAAAAAGATAAAAAAAGAACAATTCAAAAAATTAAAACAAAATAAAAATAAGCCCTGGCAGCTAAGAGATGACCAGTCCCAACTGACGGCGCCCGTTCACGAACATGACGCATGGATTAGCACCATTCAGCTCAACCATTTTGAAGGGAGCTAAATGATCCAACACACGCGCCACCATCAGCGAAACATTTGAGTGAGCATGACATACAGCCGCCAGGGCACATTCAAGTCAATGCAAGACATATTACCCGGTAAATGGTAACTCTTTAGTTAGTGCTCACACCTGTGCATAGCAATTATATAATACAATGGAGATTGAGTTTATACAATGCAAAGATAGTCTTACAATCTTCAGCAGCTCCAACAGTATTTGCAAATGTTAATCAATTAGTGCTCGATGTGAAGGAACACATTTAAAGACCAGTGACTTAATTTCTTACCATAAGCCCATAGGAGTGTCTGTGTCACGGCCTCAAAACGGTCAATCCATACATTTTGACCAAGATGTCAGGTTTGTAGAGTTAGGGGGCTTGGCTCTACATTAGATCTGATAACTTTATAACAGTGAGAGTTATGTAGGTCTTGGCAACCTACTTTACATGAAATATTTTTGATGGGTGTTTTAAACAGAAATGGCAGAAGTGTTATCACTCCCTTATGGCTTGTTGGTGACTTGTGGTTGGATGCGCGACTTCCGAGTGTTGGGTCCGGGGTTTGATAGCCAGGTTAGGCAAAATGTTATAATGTATTTGGTCAGGTTTTATCATAATAAAAGTTAATTTGAGAGACGTGGGCACTGCTAATATCTGTGTAGGTAGTGTATAAGTAAGTAAATCAACCAAAATAGAAGACTCCGGTAGAGTAATAAAGATCAAAAATTTATTAAAAAATATGCATAAAAGGATAGTTTACGACAGGAAATAAATATGGCGACTGTTGGCGTCGTTTCTAGTCGGTCGTATCTAGTCGTAGTCGGTCTGACCCCCGCTATAGATGTTTCACATCCAAAAAATTATAGAGTACGTAAGGCCGTATTTTCGGCGGCAGCAGGCAGCGGGGCGGCGCGGCGGTGACAGCAGCGCGATCAAATGCATAGTTTTATATGGAACTGTTCTCCATGGCAGCGGCGCATAGAACGAGGCCTAAGGCGCGGGACATACACAAATGGCGAGTGGCGCGGGCGTGACGACGGTATGGCGCGGGCGTTGCGCCACTCGTTTCATATCTCATACAAAATGTATGGAAATGATGTGGCGCGGAGCGAGAAGAGGCGTGGCGTGGGCGAGGCGACGGTGCGGCGCGGGCGTTGTGTGTTCAGCGCCACGTCGTTCCTATACATTTTGAATAAAATATGAAATGGGCAGGGCAACGCCCGCGCCACACCGTCGCCACGCCCACGCCCCTTGGCCAATGTACCGCGCCTAAGGATCGTAGCAGGAGGCGTTCTGTAGTTTCTGTCTAGCACCATGGGCAGAAATCATGAGTATGTAAAAAAATCATAAGGACAATACCTGAATAGAGATTGCCAAGTCGGTCAAGTCGAGACTTAACATTGTGTCGGAGCCCTGCACGCTTGGTCTCTGACGTGTCTTCTGTTGCCTTCTCCAGGTTACTGGATGTGTCATCTGTAATTGTAATCACATAGGAATAAGTATCATTTGCTATACCAACTTACGGATGCCAAACATGGGCCTTGACCAAAGCCCAACAGACAAAACTTCGAACGTGTCAGCGTAGCATGGAACGGAGTATAATGAGAAAAGGAAAATAGAAATAACTAATCACTGTGTAATCAGGAAGGCAACAAAAACACAAGATGTAGTACCTACTGAAGTTAAGGAGATTATGGTATCCTAAGGAGAGGAAGAGAAAGAAAGGGCAACCTTTGAAAAGATGGCAGGATGACTTGGTGAGGACGGCAGGAAAGCCACGGACTAGACAAGCAACAAACAGGAAGAATTGGAAGGGGATGAAGGAGGCCTTTGCCAAAGGGCACACAATCTCAAAATTTAAAAATCTCTGAAATAAGGCTATAAATAAATAAAATAAAAATCATTTGAATGAGACAAAATACAAAACTAATGATATGGTAAAACTTTCCTCGCTTGAAGCATATTTTTAAATAATCAATCAATCTGCCTAGCTTTTTCCCAACTATGTTGAGGTCGGCTTCCAGTCTATCGGGATGCAGCAGATACCGGTATTTTACATGGAACAACTGCCTATCTGACCTCCACAATGCAGTAAATGGGTAATACAATACCCCTTGGTAAGACAACCAGTCATACTTTCAGCTGTGCTTTCATGCTTCTGACTACCCATGTCTGTCAAAGATCTACAAATGACAGCCAGGACCACCGGCTTAGCGTTCTTTCCGAGGCACCCATCCACGGAACGGCCTCGGCAAGCGTTGCTTAACCTCGAAGATTGACCCGTGCGGCTGTTATTATTTAGCTACAAGCCCCTCAAGTATCATATCAAAAATATTCTCCACAGTTGAAGGACTGAACAGGAAAGTACAAGAGGCAAACTTAATATTTTTATATTATGTAATATTTAATAAATCTTGTGCAGGTTGGTAGAACTCACATGTCTTTGAATTTTTGGTTCTAGAACATGCCGGTTTGGTTGTAAGTTGCTCACAATGTTTTCCTTCACCTTTTTGAGAGCAGTGCAGTAACAAATCCAATGGCGTGGGCTCAAGCCCCCCCCAAAAGCATCTGAGTACTTACGTGACAAAACTTTTTACTAAGCATTACTCTACCTAAGATTCAATTGTCATCAATAATCTCTTTGATGATGTTTTGTTTATGTAGTGAATTTTGAATCTGCGAGCCACTCATTCTGCCACTCACGCTGCCCGGTTTGACCTCCATGTATATTCACCACCGAGACATCTCTGGTAGTCTAAAACCTAACGAAGTCATTGAGGAATTTTCGAAAAGTAATCTGAATTGTTATGTGTTAAGCAAATGAAAATATTGTGTGCTTTTTAAGTGTTTATTTTGCTAAAACCTACCCTCAGTGGGGTCAAGCCCCTCCCAAATGACAATCCTGGATCTGCCACTACAGCAATGGTAAAATAATTTACACAAAGTAAAATGCCTGTCAAGGTTCCAACCTATGATCTACAACTCGTAAGTCGCAGGGCTCCGGCTTGGCCCCGTGGGCCACCACTGCTTTCAATAATAACAAAAACAGAATAAAAAAATTAACAGTACCTGCCATCCTATTCCAAATATTTAAAAAAAGATTGCAAACACCACACTGGCCTCAAGCCACACACAATTTAATAAACCACACAATCTTAACAGGTAACTGTTCACAACCATTAAGCTAATGTTTTGTTTTTTAGCTTTTGAGAAACATTTACTAATTATTGGAATCATTATCTCATTGAGGTGAGTAATAAGTTACAAGCAAGAAGCTTTGTAAAGTTGTGAGGATAAAAACATTTAAAAATAATAAGTGTCATTGGCTTTTTGTTAGTCATCCTGTGTCCTTCCTTATTTAGATAAATACCTTCATAGTAAGACCTTTTTAGGCAAAGGTATGTGCAGAGAAGGGACAGTGATGTGGTTTTGACTGCATAATGCATCATGTTGTAAGTATTTATCATGATATCTAGATGTATATGATTCTAAGTGCCTGAGTATGCATTGTGTAGGTTAGTAGAGGTTTATTCACTTAGTTAGTAAGTATTAAATTGTTGTTTCATAAGGTTGGCTTACCTGTAATCTCCTTTATAATAACATTGCTACCAGGCCGCGCCTGTGAGTCATACACCACACTAATAGGAGCGTCCCTTTCCTCAACCTGAACCTCAATCTGTATGTCGTTTCTATGGGAAATGTTTATCTCAACAGACACATCAGAGTTCCTTCTGTTGATACTCCCCCTCTTTGGACTTTTAAACTCCTTTTTAGTCACTACAACGTCATTGCGACCCCGCTGTGGAGACGCGGCATCAGATTTCAAACTCGACCTTTTAGTAACAGCTTTCGTAGGAGTTTCAGACTTTATAAAGTCTTTTGACTGTCTCCGAGGCAACGTGATAGATTCCCGAGCCATTTTACTCGGAGACTTCGCAGGAGAACCCTCTGATTTCACTATGGCGATGTTTTCTGAAAGTGGCTTTCTCTTCGGAACAGCCTGTCCAGAATTTGCAAGTTTTTGATCGATCTTCTCCTGTCTGGCCCGCGCTCTCTCTAACATGCGCTGGAAATAAGTTTTTGGATATTAAAACATGCGATTCTTGATGACCTTCTAAAGATTGCGACCGTTAATACATAAATTATCGCCAAATCGTACCTGGGTGAAGGGATCCATAATTGAAACGTTATAAAAGGTACTCGAATATCACAAATCACAAAGATGACATAGTTTGTGTACACTTTGCACGATAATAATGATTTCACGTTAGTTTTTGCAATTTAAACAAGAAAACAATTTCCACAAACATTCACCCGTTCGTTAGACTTTTGACGTTTGAACCGAAATATTTGAATTTAGTTTGCTTTGTATCCGGTCGGTGCCGCGCAGCGTCATAAAAATGTTTCGTTCGGAAATGATAAACTAATGTTTAGAAATCGCCATCCAAGAAGCTTGCGCCATCTAATATCGAGCAAAAGAATCAAACAACCATGCAAAATCCTAACGACTCTACACAACCTTTTATTCTAATAAAATGTTTACAATGTTTGTGTTCAATAGTTTACACAAAAACACTACAACAACTAGTAATTTTTGAGAGTTCAATAACGTTTCTCAGTTCTTGACCCGCAAAACAGATGGCGTTGAACTCCGTTTTCACGAAAAAATTATGGACTTGAAGCAGTAGAACCATGGAAAAAATAAAGGCCTATGGATAAACAGTACAGATCGATAAAAGAGTCTGACGTGGTGACATTTGGAACTAAATATTTTAAGTGGCACTACACACTACTGTACTTTGCACAAGCAGTCGAAGTGGGCTAAGTGCGATAGTGGCGCCCTCATTTTGTTTTTACTCGTTTTTGCCAAGCTGTATACGATGCTACTATGTCTATATTAGGATTCTAAACTTAAAAAAAGCACATAATGTGAGACCAACAGAGTGTCTAGACTTCTAGACCAAGATGAAAAAATAAATCGAAACATCTACAAAACCAGATTCGTGTTGTTAATGTTGTTATTATTTTTATGTCTTTTACATATCTCGGGACCTTCGGATCCCGGACCTTTGGAAGGCGTACGAGGGGCCGAAGCCAACTCGCAGAGGCCCCTTAGACGTTTTTTAAAATGAAATGAGGCACCAACCGACGATTATTCCCTGAATACACTATACAAGTGCACCCAAGGACAACCCCCGGTTGGTGTAGGATTATAGCAGAACATGGAAACAAAACATATTGGGCTATGGATTTGGGTGGCTATAAAGGCTTGTGCAGACCAGCGCGACACAAAGGCACCGCTCGTCGCGCGACGAGCGGTGTCTTTGTGTCGCGTCGCGTGTCACGCTGATCTGCACGAGCCTTAATGGATTGGTTACCTTGAACTATGGAAAGACTATGGCCCCTGCCTGACCAATATGTTATAAAACATACAAAGGAAAATGGCAGGGGGTGACTTGCACACTCAATAATGGGCCCCCGAAAATGCACTAAGTGTCGAAGCGACAAGGGGGCAACATGTCCAGAGGTGCTTATAAGGAGTGGAGAGGTATTCCACGGCTATCAGGACAATCCCGGAAGTACGGTCAAGATCCCTACCAGCATCTTACTGGAATACTTCTTTCCTCCGAGCACGTTTGCTCTTGCGAATCTCCACTCAAGCCGGCCAATTAAGGCAAGAATGAGGTGGGAGCTCCGTTCCTCGTCAGTGTTCACTCCAGCCGGGCAATAAAGGCAAGCCAGAAGTGAGGAACAAGACTTCTCACGAGAGAGACCTTCTCACGAGAGCTGTTGGGCAGTAGCGACACCACGGACCCTCGTGGTGTCGCTACTGCCCAACAGCTCGCCACATGCTGCCCTGCGGGTTTTTGTATCTCTCTTGGTCTGGCTTCTCATTCCTGTTCCGGCAAAGTAAACTCTACCGGCACAGGCCTAGAGCACAAGAATTTTTTAGTCTTGTGCCTACAGTTCGGAGCGCGCAAGCCCCACCACGACGTCAACGTAGAGATACGGCGGTGGGGATGTTGTTATTATTATTATCAATTTTGATTGGCTGTCTTGTTGGTCTAGTGGTTGCAAGCTCTACTGCTGAGCATGAGGTCCTGGGTTCGATTCCCAGGTCGGGCAAAGTGGTATTGGGTTTTTCCGTCACTGATTTTAGTAGCAGGAGGAGTTCGTGGCTAGGGAATAAATTACAGCCGCACGATCCATCAGGTTAAGCTACGCTTATCGATGCCAGTCTGTGGATGGGTGGCCATCTTAACATACCGAGACTCCTCCGTGCCTCCACGCACGTTAAGCAGTTGGTTCCAGCTGTCATTCGTGGATTTTTGACAGTCGTTACGGGTCGTCAGAACCCCGAAAGTCTTACAGCCAGTCTTACCAGGGGGGGTATCGTATTACCCAGTTACTAGGTTGTGGAGGTCAGATAGGCAGTGGCTCCATGTAAAATACCGTATTCAGCTGCATCCGGTTAGACTGGAGCCGACCTCAACATAGTTGGGAAAAAGCTAGGCAGATTGATTGGATTTCTCAGTAGCAGCCCGGAGACTGGATTTGTGTCCGGCTGATGGCAATAGGCTTACATGGAACTAAACCATAACTGGCGAAATGTGGATGTACAGACGCAAGCACATCAAGCTACTACAATCTGTCAAATTTATTTAATAGATTTTCAACTTTATCGCTGAAGCATAAGGTTCAAAGTAGATTGGGACATTTTGACAGTTTCGGTTAGCTTGATGTGCTGGCGTCTGTACAGACGCAAGCACATCAAGCTACTACAATCTGTCAAATTTATTTAATAGATTTTCAACTTTAGGTATTGCTGAATTTTAAGGTTCAAAGTTGGGAAAATTTGACAGTTTCGGGTAGCTTGATGTGCTGGCGTCTGTACTATAGATACACCTCTGCCAAACCCTTCGGGGATTACAGGCGTGATGTTATGCTATGTTAGTAAATATTACATATAGAGCCAGGAATATACCAGTTGACGCTTGTCAGTGGAATCTGTTTACAAACCAGTTGCTCATAATAAGGTATAGATAGGTAGGTGCGCAGTATTCTAGCGATATTTCCACAGTAGAACAAGTAAACTAAATAACCTATTATGTTATCGAAACAAGGTAATTAAAATCGGTCATTAAGTCACTTGTTTTAATCTAGTAAATAGGTAGTAGGTATTTATCGTGTCAGTGCAATAATATCATTACCTAGTTCATTAAGTTGTGGAAAGGATTTTTATCGCGCATTGGATTTTCAACTCCCGGTGTAAATCCGAGCGTTGAGAATCCAACGCGCTGGGACGCACTGTCGATGTCGTCCCAGTGAGTTGAAAAAACACACTGTTGGATTTTCAGTCCTCGGCTCTAAGCAGAGCGTTGAAAATCCAGTGAATGAAAAAAAATCGTCGCGATTTTATTACGTCCGTGCGTACTTCGGCTAATAAGGATAACTTATAAGAAGGAAACATTCAATAAATCACGTGTTATACCTACAGTTTGAGAAAAAAATTGGCCACGTGCGAGTCGGACTCATATTCAACACTACGTTTTTTACTTCAGTAAAAAAAAAACGTTTCTTGTAAATACATTTGTATGGGGATGGGGGGTTTAACTTTTAACTGTAGGTATTATTTATTGTGGCGGTAATAGATATAAGTAGGTACACAATCTGTGAAAATTTCAACTGTCTACCTATCACCCACGAACGTTCATGAGATACCATACAGCTCGCTGACAGACAGGTTAACGGATGGACGGACGGACAGCGGCGGCTTAGTAATAGGGTTCCGTTTGGCACCCTTCGGGTACGACAGAAGACCTCCGTTTGAATTCGAGACTGGTCGGAAAACCTTAGGTTCACGTTTTTCACGAAACCTTTTATATTAAAATTAGTTTCAGCGTCTGAAATTCTATTAGCCGACGTACGCACAGACGTAATAAAATCGCTGCGGGATTTTTTCGTACATTCGATTTTCAACGCTGTGCTTAGCACCAAGAGTTGAAAATCCAACAGTGTGTTTTTTCGACGCGCTGCGACGAGGGTGTGTCCCAGCGCGTTGGATTCTCAACGCTCGGCTTGACACCAAGAGTTGAAAATCCAGTGCGTGATGAAATCCCGCCGCGATTTTATTACGTCCGTGCGTACGTCGGCTTATTGTCAGGTTCAAATTGCGTCAACATAACACACAATAATCACGAACTTGGTCATAATAAGGTTTGTTTATAAACTCAACGAATAAAGGGCATCCAATGAACCAAGATGGTTTGAGTCATTTAGATTCGATTAATATAACTTGTTTACCAAAACATCGAGAAATGGGAAGATGGATTGATCTATGATATCAACCACTACGGCCTACAATCCTACATCAAAGACATAGGTAAGTAAGTAGTAGAATACTTAGGTACAGACGCCAACACATCAAGCTACCCGAAACTGTCAAATTTTCCCAATCAACTTTGAACCTTACACTTCAGCGATAAAGTTGAAAATCTATTAAATAAATTTGACAGATTGTAGTAGCCTGATGTGCTGGCGTCTGTACTTACCACCTATTGTAAGACCTAAGTATTTTAATACTTACTTACTTCTTTCTACAACATGTAAAAAAAACCCTGTCCGATTCGTGAAGTTGTTGTTAATATCGCACTGAGAGTCTATTTATCGTCGTTGACGAGTGAAAATCTCGGGAGGATCGAAAACAAATTTGTTTAGGAGAGACAAAAACCGTCTCCTGAATATTTTTGTATGAAACCTTTTTCACAACACAAAAACCACTTTGAACAAAGTTTTTCAAATTAAAGAGCAAGAATTCACACGTCAGCCGTCTTGCCGAGCACAGAGCACAGAGCAAAGAGTATAATAATAATATGGGAGGCACAGAGCATGGCACAGAGTATGTGTTGCCGAGTTTATCCCTCTTTAATGCTCGGGCCACACCAACGGGAAACGCCGTTAATTATCGCGATGATAGACTTTATTCCGACGGGTTAAGGTCCATCATCGTGATAATTAACGGCGTTTCCCGTTGGTGTGGCCCCAGCATAATGGCGGACACCGAGGTTTTCATTGAACGCGAGAGTTGGCGCTACAATCGAACATTCGAATTATAGGTGAGCTAGAAATGTGCGTTGCGAGGTTTTCTTACTTAATAGTTTATTACATTAAAAAGTGTTTTTGGTAAAAAATTCGACTTGCGAGGTTTTCACTCGTCAACGACGTTATGTGGTAATTTTCAAGAAAAAATTAATAAAATAGGTACCATCGAAGAAACCCATACCTATACACCGTAAGGACTATTTCTGCTTGCAACGCTCGGCCACTATAGTAACGGTTACCTACGAAAAAAAAGGGTCGTGTGCACGGGATTTTGTTTTCAAATTGCTTAGTTATAGGTTTCTTCGATGGTACAGACGCCAGCACATCAAGCTACCCGAAACTGTCAAATTTTCCCAATCAACTTTGAACCTTATTTATCAGCGATAAAGTTGAAAATCTATTAAATAAATTTGACAGATTTTAGTAGCTTGATGTGCTGGCGTGTGTACGTCACACTTTTTTTCAATGGGGCGCGGGCGGCCATCTTTTAGCGGGTGTCTACAAGTCATCGGCCATCTTTTAGCGGGTGTCTACAAGTCATTATGTTGAAAATTAGCAAATTTTTTATGGACTTGGGGTGTTTTCGGTACTAAAATAATAACTTATTAATTATCTATAATAATAAGGTTTACGAAACGATACGAGATTTAAGAAACGTATATTAAGGAGTCCCGGCTGACGTGTGCGTTATTGCATAGATCTCCATAGGTTCTACATCGCGGACAAATTGTCCATAGTCCATACGATCTGCTCAGCGCCAATTCGTGCAAAGCAGGGGCGGGTACGCTAGTAGATAATATTGTAAACGTGAATTTGAATTTTTGGATGAAGACAAGACAGCGCCAGCTTTAAAATAATATAGAGTGAATAAAAGCAGAAGATTTATGAAAGTACACAACACCTTAAGATGACATCAGCGCAGCATAGGTACCTAGCAACACAATCTTAATATACCTATTTTAGTAATAAACGTATTTTAGAATCGTAAATATGATTTGTGATATGATTAAAAGTCTCAAACTAATAAACTTGACCCAAGACCTTGACCCGAAACGATTGGCAAACTATATTATCGTAAATCGTCATGTTGGTTACATACAAACATTCACCACACTACGTCCAACATTCGACAACGCATCCATACCTCGGCATTATGGATGTCCTCTATCAAAATACGAAGTAATGCAGCAATGGAAATGGTTTATTCAGTCATTGCAAATCAAGATAGGTACCTACCTACATACATAATTGAATTAAGAACATAAGAGGTTTCACAGCGGACTACGGAACTAGTAACCAGTCTCATATTAGCATTTGTTGCGAGTGCACGCAAAGTGAATTTATTACAAGGCAAAAATATGGGTGAGTAATTTTTCGTGAAATAATCAATAGGTAGAATAAGATGGGATAGGAAAATATTGAGATTAAAATACTTACATCCTGATGCATAGAAATATAATTCTTCTTTCTATGGTTCTATGTGTTATATTTCTTTGTCAAGTCGTTTCTAGGTCTTTTTCTGGGGTCTCTGGTAGAAGATTTGGCTCAGGTTGCTCGTGTCCATTTTTGACAAATTATTTTAACAATTTGCACAATTTTTGGAACTTTTATGTGATGGCACCAATGGAAATTAAATATTTCACTAAAGACCAAACATTAAAAACGATGTTTCACAAGTACAGAGCAGGGAAATAGGTAGGTTAATTTTTTTATCGACAAAACCTTTTTAATAAAAAAATGTTATCAAAATAAATCATTAACATTTTACAATTTGACAATTTTATATTTGACATTTTATTTTTTAACATTTTGACATTTATATAATATTTTGACAATTTTTTTTTTTTTTGATGAGTTGATGTAAAGTATATTTAAATTTAATTAGTCACACTTTTATTTTGGGTTTTTATCTGTTTAAAATAGTGTATGTGTAAAACTATGGACTAGAATTATGTCTGAAATAAATAAATTATTATTATTCAATCTACAAACATTCCGAATATTATTTACGTAACGTCGTAAAATCTGAGCGTTTATAAGAAAATTAGAGTTTTTCTTCTGTCGCCTATTGTTTTCGCACAATAGCTAGCCAAATAGCCATGTCAGTAGATATGTTTTAGGGTTGTCAACATTTTTATATATCAAATATAGTATTTTCGAAGCCATTGCCTGAACAAAACATAAGACAGCGAAAAAAAAAATTTTTTTTAATCATTAAAAAATATTATATTTTTTAAATGCATATTTTTGCTACTTTGAGCCTTTATTAACGGTTACATATTTTTTATAAATGTATAATAACTGGTCCGTGGATGGGTGACCATTTCTACATACCGAGACTCCTCCGTGCCTCGGAAAGCACGTTAAGTTGTTGGTCCCGGCTGTCATTCGTGGATCTTAGACAGTCCGTTACGGGTCGTCAGAAGCCCGAAAGTCTGACAACCAGTCTTACCAAGGGGTGTCGTATTACCTAGTTATTGGGTTGTGGAGGTCAGATTGCTGGTACTCAGTCGCTGGTATTCAGCTGCATCTGGTTAGACTGGAAGCCGACCCCAACATAGTTGGGAAAAAGTTAGGCAGATTGATTGAATAACTAATAATTTTTATTCTCTGGGTTCCAAAATACCATTCTGCTTCTAATTATGGTCATTATAGCAATATAATGACCATAATTAGAAGCAGAAACGAGAAAACGGCAAGAGAAAAAGGAAGGAGAAAACGGCGATATGACCGCAAGGTCATATCGCCGTTTTGAAATGAAAATATAGTAGTTTAGCTTATAATTTTGTTTTTAAAGCATTTAGGCCTCTAATATAGTAGGATCTAATATATAGGCCTATTCTTTGGTCAAAGAATCAGCATTGCCATACAACGTGGCAATGATGCCAGCCTTTTGGGCACTTTTCCTATTGACAGCGATACGGACGAATTTTATGCCCTATGATTATTTCCCCCCCCCCCCCCTTTTTATATACTTGTACATATTATTATTTTAAGTCTGATAGTTTTTAAATAAAGTAGGATACTAAGTATATTTTATAGTAGGGTTGGCAACCCTATTATGTTTACTCAACCGAGAATCGATAATCATAAAACACAGAATCGTAAAGTTCACTTGGTTCACACAATACCTCATTGTAGTACATATTTCTTATAAAAAGGTCGATATACTAGATAACATAACTGGCGAAATGTGGGTGTACCTGCTACAGGGACACCTCTGCCCAACCCTTCGGGGAAACAAGGCGTGATGTTATGTTATGTTATACTAGATACCTACTTAGGTAAATAGGATGAAGGAATAACTTGTAATCCCCGAAGGATTAAGCAGAGGCACCTATAGTACGTACATCCACATTTCGCCAGTTATGTTTAAGTCCCATGCAATAGGGGGCGAGCCTATTGTCATGGAGGCGACGCCCTGGGCGTCGGGAATCACAGGCAGATTTCCGGCCACCGTAGGCGCAGGCTTGCGGACGGTGAGCAATGGGTAGCACGCCGTCCGATAAGGACCAAGCCCGGGTCGACGGCGCGTTGTGTTCCACGCGCGCCTCAAAGAGATGTCAGCAGAATTGACGGGGTCCGCTAGGGCCAATGCCTGCCGGGGCTGCGAATACGGGCCGAAAGGGAAATCGTGGCCCACCGGCAACATGGCAACTGAAAGAACACGGGTGGGTTTTAGTCAGTAAGAGTCTGACACGCCCTCCCGCTCCACCCAGAGCGGGAGAAGTTATTTGATAATTCCCCACCCAAAAAAAAAGCCAATTGTCATTAACTGGGCACAAATCCAGACTCCTGGCTATTACTAAGGAATTCCTGATGATAGATCAATGAGACAGACTAAAGGTATGTAGGAATTAGGAAATGAAAAGCCTCAATATTCTATTGGACAAAATTCATTGACTAGCAGACTCAGAGTTCTTGGTTCTTGCCAAGGCTGGGAAACGTAGAATACCTTCCTTCAGAAATTTTTCCTTAGATACATATGTATAAAAAAATAATAATAGGTAAATACCTAGATGCGGTGTTGCGGTTTGGAATTGGAATAAGGTCAATAGCATCATCAAATTAATTTAAAAAAAAAACATAGGATATGGTGCAGGAATAGACAAAAATACTAATTATATGACCCCCACTTTATATCAGCCCAGGCAGGAGTCACCCTATTTCGTAGTCACGCAACATTAATTTATATTCAAACTCATTTTATTTAGAAAGAAAAAAAGGAAAGAAATAAAATTTGGTTCATTTGTCACAGAAACATAGGTATATGTAGGTATATAATGTATATATAAGCAGGTAAGTATAGGTAATAGGTTTATTTGTCATTCTTGTCTTGCCTGACGGACTCTACGTAGAGATCAAAACCTCTAAGATCAAATAAAATCCTCAGAAATCTATCTACAGCATGTATCAGAAAGGTGTGGTCAAATTGAATGGTGTGGTAGTACACACGGCTACATATCAAGCTATACATTTCCAGTTTAAACTGATCTTGCATTGCATAGGATTTCCGTACAATGAAAGGTCAGCTTATACTGGAAATGCATAGGTTGATATGTAGCCGTGTGTACATTCCATCAAACTGAAGAACCTTCTCCACGGGACCAACATCGTTACCGCGAAAAAACAACTGTCTCATACAAAACTTAAATTCCTACTCGAACTAAATGTATGAGACGGCTGATAATTTTTTACGATGTTGGTCTAATTTAGAAAGTTATTCATTGGTGCTGATTCCCTTGTTCACAAACTAAACTAAATTTAAGTTCAGTGCATCTTTTTCTTTCTATTTAATTAAGAAAAGGACAGAAGATAAATTTTAGTTTAGTCCTGTCAAATTAATCAGCGTCTGTCACTACTCCATACAAGTTTAGACGTGATTAAAAACTTGCCCACTAAAATTACGTCAATTTATGTCAAGCGCTGATTAATTTGACAGGACTAAACTAAAACTTATCTTCTGTCCTTTTCTTAATGAAATAGAAAGAAAAAGATGCACTGAACTTAAATTTAGTTTAGTTTGTGTACAAGGGAATCGGCACCAGTGTCAGTTTGAGGAGCTCGTGGCTAAGTAATAACAGCCGCACGGGTCGATCCATCAGGTTAAGCTACACTTGCCAGGGTTGGTCCGTGGATGGGTGATGGTGATGGGTACATACCGAGATTCCTCCATGCCTCAGAAAGCACGTTAAGCCGTTGGTCCCGGCTGTCATTCGTGGATCTGTGACAGTCGTTACGGGTCGTCAGAAGCCCGAAAGTCTGACAACCAGTCTTACCAAGGGGTATCGTGGAGGTCAGATAGGCAATCACTCCATGTAAAATATTGATATTCAGCTGCATCCGGTTAGACTGGAAGCAGACCCCAACATAGTTGGGAAAAGGCTAGGCAGATTCATTGGAGAAAGTTATTTAGTTTGACGGTCTGTACTGTACCTGTCAAATATGACCACACCTTTTTGATACATGCTGAGCATCAGGCTAAAGTTATACAGAGTTGTTGGTTATACGTCGGCAATCCGTTATTAAGGGGATGTAGGAGAGGTCATTTGCAACCAAATTACCCCTGATGACCCCTATATGCCAATGTCAACCATTTTCGAGTAATTTGACATTTTATATTTTAAAATGTATGAAATAAAAATATGAAATGTAACCAATAACCCTAATATCCAGGGTTATTGGTTATACGTAACCATTTTCCAGTAATTTGACATTTTAGATTTTAAAATATTTGATATAAAAATATAAAATGTAACCAATAACACTGACATATAGGGTAAATGGTTATACGTAACCATTTACGAGTAATTTGACATTTTACATTTTAAAATGTATGGAATAAAATCTAAAATGTATCCAATAACACTGATATACGGGGTTAATGGTTATATGAAACCATTTACGAGTAATTTGACATTCTACACTTTAAAATGTAAGAAATAAAAATATAAAAAGTAACCAATAACTCTGATAAATATTGTTAATAATTATACGTCGGCAATCCATTAAGGGGATTATAATATATTATGAAGATACGAAGCCACGATGCTCTTAATTAACTTGTTTACTAGCTATGACCCAGCTCCCAGGTGGAAAATTCCAACTGGAACGAGAGGCCATTGTAGGCCCATTACCCAATTGAATTCAACTAATGTACGTAGATATTTGCCTGTAGGTACAAAGTATTGTTTACTTGCCTCTTGACTTCGACTACCATTTTCAATGTTGACTCTCCGTGCTTAGTTTATTGACGCAACCAAACTTGTTTCACAGGTTTTGGCAAAGTTGTTCATAACACATACACGTCACAAACTGTATTCCCTGAAGGATTAGCCAGTTATGTTTAAGTCCCATGTAATAGGGGGCGAGCCTATTGTCATCAACCGGGCACAAATCCATTCTTCGGGCTGCTACTGACAAATTCCAGATGGAAAAACCCAGTTTCAAAGTTGTACAACTTACCTAAGAATCTCGTCTGATCTACCTGCTTAAGTAGATACCAGGGATTCTCTATTTTTCGGCTCTTATCCAAAAAGCGCAGAACAGGTGCAAGTCAGTCAAAAAGATTGTGAGTTCAGTATAAAGGGTTTTTTTACATATTGTATTGCAATTTCCCAGAATAGTCCGTTCACAAAGAGCTTTATTACCTACATAAAGTGTGATGACTAAGGAATGACACTCCTGCTTCGATGGCTATAGTGACCACACTCCCATAGAATACTAAATACCAATCCAACACATCTATTTCTGCTGCCAAGTAGCCTCACTGTTGAATTACAAGCATAGCATAAATACAATCAGCCTATAATGTTCCCACTGCTGAGACACACACAGGCCTCCTCTCTGTGAGAGGGAGTAGGCCGTAATCCACCACCGTTGGTAGTTTTTTGGTTCTAGGACATGCCGGTTTCCTCACTGTTTTGAGCAGTGGTGATGAAATTATTTATACAAAGTAAAGTGCCTGTCTGAGTTCGAACACACGATCTTTTAAAACCTTTTCAGACACTAATCTACATGGTCCTCATATGGCCAGACCAAGATTATGTCTGTACTTTAAAAGAGACTGCGACCTCTGAGTTTGTTTCGGCCTTTCTTCTCAGAGTAGTCAGATAGGAAACGCCGAACTCATCTAGCTTATTTTTAATATATTTTTATATGACGTGTAAAAGTGATTCCGATATCCTAATTACAGAATAAACAATTTCATTTCATGACCTACAACTCGTAAGTCGGGGCCGTTACGATAGATATTTCAGCTTTGACTTCAGGATGACAATAACGCCTTTGCGAATCTCCTGACATTGCAGAGGTCCCTAGGAGCCTGTGACAACTCCATCAGCTTAGCCGCCTCCTCGTTTGCCGACTAATAACATAAGAGGAGAGCAGTAGGTACAGATTTTATTCAGTACTGGTCTTATTTAAATAGTCGTCATAAGTGGTCTGACCAGTTTAGCAAGTCATAGTCTGTCTGGTATTGTTGATCTCGAATGTCTCGTCATTATCTATAGTACTCCGATTGTTGATGAAGATAGAAAAAAGCTTGTTACAAAAGTATTTCAATTCTTTTGTTGTGAAGGAGGAACCTTCTAAAGCGAGGATAAGCGAAGGCGCTTATCGCCATAATATATTTTAATGAATAAATATCAATCCTTATTGTTATTATCCATACTCATCCATTCTTAATATTATTATGCGAAATTAACTCTGTGTCTGTGTTTGTTACCTTATGCATATACCTACAGGGTTATTGGTTATGCGTCGGCAATCCGTTAAGGGGATGTAGGAGAGGTCTGACCCCTGATGACCCCCATTTTCGAGTAATTTGACATTTTATATTTTAAAATTACATAATGAAATAAAAACATAAAACGTCAAAAGACTCGAACATTTTTGACATTTGCATAGGAGTCAAAAGGGGTCATTTGGTTGTAAATGACCTCTCTTACATCCCCTTAAAGGATTGCCGACATATAACCAATAACCCTGTATATTATAATAGGGTAGTAGATTAGGTAAAAAAAAAAATTCTATTTAGTCCGTCTTTCAGATAATAAAAAAATATTAGACACGTATTTTTTGCTTTACCATATTAATCAAAAATAACTTAGAAAACACGCATTAAAATTGGGGAGTGGGGGCTCGCTACGTCACAACGCAGTATTAAATCTAGCAAGTCGTGACGTCATGCCACATTTTAACTCAATGTATCACCGTAATCTTTTGATTACGTCAAAAAAGAAAAAATACGTGTTCAATATTTTTTAATAATCTACAAGACGGACAAAAAAAAATTGGACACAGACCTATTAGGTATGGCACACGGATACCTTAACTGGGTTAGGATAGGACATACCTAGTACGATATTATTTACCCAGGTAGTACGTTCCCGTAGGATGATTGCCGACCTCCTAGCGAGCGAAACTGAATTTTTTTTGTCCGAATTAACACATAGGGCACCTATACTTTTAATCCCGGTAGTACACACGGCTACACATCAAGCTATACATTTCCAGTATAAGCTGACCTCGCATTGTACGGAAATCCTACACAATACGAGATCAGCATAAATTGGTTTTGATTCCCGTACCTCTTCGCATTAAACCGCGGGAAAAAGCTAGTTCGTAATAACATTGCTTTTAGTCACCACACTTGTTCACTACTGCGACTAATCAAAGACATTAGCAACACGTGATAATGAAAAAGTGTGTAGAGCAGCTCGCTGCAATACAACACAAATATTTGTATGTAGGTACAAATACACGCTTGGTAAATCAACTGATGGTTCGCCAGGTACTTATGTACGGTACGCAAATTCTCAAATCGCGACAGCAAACCGCGTGTTTCGTCAGTCGTCGGATTTCTATCAGTTGCCCTTTGTACTTCGTGCAAACCGGAAACTCTCAATCAATATGGAAGTATATATATATAGAGTTGTTAATACTCTTTTAATAATTTATTTTAAAAATGGTAGAGAAGCTGCTTAAGTCGCAGGTACGACAGACAGGAAAATAGTTTTACAGCTCTATATGTATATTTCACACGGAAATCAAAATAAAACAACTATGAAGTACTTATTTCTGAATTCAAATTATTATATAACAAAATAAATCTAATAATTGCTGGACATGGAAATTAGCATTCGTTTGTATTCGGAAATACGATGATTCCCGAGAAATACTGTAATTGGAATGTAAGCCATGAGAAGACTAAGCTAAGAAGGTCATGAACATCAACATAGGAAATGATTAGAGACTAATAACTTTCGCCCGCGGCTTTGCTCACATGATATGTCGATAAAAGTAGCTTATGTCCTTCCCCAGGGTTTTAAGTATCCCCATACAAAATTTCATCAAAATCGGTTCAGCCGTTTAGCCGTGAAAGCGTCACAAACAAACATAAAAAATCAAATCTTTTCTCTTTAGGTATAGATAAAACACGTAAGATAAAGCTTGTGGCTAAATAATAACAGCAGCACGGGTCGATCTTTAAGGTTATGCAACACAGCCGAGGTCGGTCCGTGGATGTGTGGCCATCCATTACATATCGAGATCCCTCCATACCTCGGAAAGTACGCTAAGCCGTTGGTCCCGGCCGTCATTTGTAGAGCCCGAAAGCCCGAAAGTCTGACAACCAGTCTTCAAGGAAAACCGTGTTAACCAGTAGCTGAATATTGTGAAATTCAGATAGGCAGTCGCTCCATATAAAATACTGGTATGCAGCTGCATCCGGTTAGACTGGAAGCCGACCCCAACATAGTCGGGAAAAGGCTTGGTTTAATTCTCTTGGCAAGCAAAGCACATTTGCTTCAATTGTTTCCGACCAAATTCACATGGCTAATTCTCGTGACAGTTTGACTAAAAACGCAAGGAAATCAGCAATATCAAGGTATGAGGAGCCTTCAATGTATGTTACAAATCAGGAAAATGCATTTGAGCAAACAACGCATGTTGCAAATAAATCTCTCAGCTGATCACATCCCCGCGAGCGTGATCCTCATACCAACTCATTTAATTAACATAACATAACATAACATCACGCCTTGTTTCCCCGAAGGGTTGGGCAGAGGTGTACCTGTAGTAGATACACCCACATTTCGCCAGTTATGTTTAAGTCCCATGTAATAGGGGGCGAGCCTATTGCCATCAACCGGGCACAAATCCAGACTCCGGGCTGCTACTGAGAAATTCCAGATAGAAAAACCCAATAACACTTTGCCCGACCCGGGAATCGAACCCAGGACCTCATGCTCAGCAGTAGCGCTTGCGACCACTAGACCAACGAGGCAGTCTCATTTAATTAATTTATGAAATGTTCGTGCAAACTTGGCAGCTCGCCCTTGACATATACATTTTACTACCTGAGACTGAGGTATTTATGGATACAACTTTATTTACATAATTTTTACTGCGGAAGGCTTGCTATAAACATAATAAATCCACTGAGAAGGATAGTAGGTAACGTACACCACAAAATTAAATGGAGGAGCTATAAAGCGTGTTCGGTGATTCGCAGGCAGAATAACAAGGTTATAATTAATATTTCTTGTATTCTAGAACATTATAGGTATACGAATGGAACTTGAGGATAATATTAATTAAAGTAAACTTAAAAATAATTGCAAAAATGACTCCTATTTCTGCCTATAAGTATGTTGCAGTCCTTGACCAAGACATATAATATGCAGCGAAGGTACAGACGCCAGCACATCAAGCTACCCGAAACTGTCAAATTTTCCCAATCAACTTTGAACAACACTTCAGCGATAAAGTTGAAAATCTATTAAATAAATTTGACAGATTGTAGTAGCTTGAAGTGCTGGCGTCTGTAATTATTTCTTTGTCAAAGACAATTGCATTTTTTACAATTCTGTTTATTTTGTTCCAATTTGACCATTTATTGGTAAGCCTAGATCAGTGTATTATCTATGGCCTAGGTAGGTAGTTTGCTATGTAGAAGAATGGACAAGATAATATTGGCAATGTCTCAGTATGTAAGAACACTGGGAACTATGTGAGGCCAAGTGAATGGTCCTCGATTATTCACATTGCCAATTAAAATTAGGTAATAGGCAGAGTCTAGCCACATTTTGTACCCAAAAGAGACGGAGTACCCTCTCTTTATACCATTTATTAGACTAAGGCAGGCCACACACGTGACTCACGTTACGATATACTTGCGCAAGATTCGACTTGCACAAGTATCCAAACCAGTATGCGTAACCCCAGCAAAATGTTGCGCCTTAGAGAAATGAGAGTATTACAGATAATTAGTTCATAGTTAGTTGCAATTTGTTCAAGTATAGCAAAATTTGTTCAAGTTGTATTTTCGAAGATATTCGAGAAAAACTAATTTTGCTGGAGTAACGTTACCCCAGCAAAATGTTTTTCAAAAAAGGCATTTAGCCTGGAACCAAGTACATGAAAAGATAGCTTTTGATGAGTTGTAAATGTATACCAATAGCAAAATTTATTCATCTTATAGTTTTTGAGATAGGTATTCAAGATTTTGCTGGGGTAACGTTTTGGGATTTTCAAAATCTCGGAAACTGTTCGTCGCAGAAATTTGAAAAAAATACCAGTTATAGGCCTTAATTTGTTCAAACATAAGTATTTCGATTCATCAACAAATATCGATGTAATTAATTGTTTTTAAGAATCAGAAAAAATCGATTTACTCGTAAACTAGTACATTTACAAACGAATAAAAAGCAGTTACATATACCTATCATATACCCTTTTAAGGTGTACAAATCTAGATTAAAAAACTTTACGCAATATGAAGATGTAAAGATATTTTATCCAGCCGCTCACAAACTTTCGCCTTAATAAAATTAGTGTGAAATTCACACCAACACCTCGACTTCAGGTGCAAAACAGTACTGTATATTTTTTTTCTTTTGCTTATATCTCGAAAACGGTGTGTCTAATCGCAAAAATAATAACAATTTCGACCCCCTTGTTAAACCCCTAACACTCAACATGTAGGTAATAATTTATCTTATTTTCCATACAAAAAGTGAAAAATTCAAAACACATCGAGGCTGCCCCCCCTGCGCACCAACGGCTCTAAAAAAATACACGGGGTAGGGCAAACAAGTATCACGTGGACTCACGATTGTCAAATACGATTTTAGTTGTGTCAAAATTATATTTAAATTTAGATAATTTTTGTTGCAGAATAGCTTTAAGATTCTCATAGCCAAAAGTAAGGAATTTTAGTGATAGTTTAGTTCGGTGTACTTAGAAGAGAATCGGCACCATTATCTTTCAAAATCTTTCAGATTGAGACTGAATTGTGATTGTGTTACGCAATTAGGGTGCCGGTTCTTTTAAAGTAAAACTTTTATTACATCCTTTCAAACTTTTTCGTCTGTGTGTTGCATGTCGCGTGACGGTCGGCCGCGGAGTAGGGATAAAGTGAAAGGCGCTCGTCAGAGCAGCCAAGGCCAATATGGCGGCGCCTATAGCTCGCTTAAAAGTTTCACTTTTACCGTGGTTTCATAAAACCACACAATCCTTTTTTTTAATAAAGCATAGAAAAAATGTTTAGATTGTTTTTTTATAATTGTTATTAATTACTTTCCAGGTTCTACTACTATCCTGTTGTCCATCGTGGCTGTGGTGCTGATGGTGTCCTATTCCGAGGCTTGTGAGTACCTTTCACATAATCGCTCCAATATCGCTCATTTTAATGCTCCTTGGGCTTACAGTGTTTTTTTTCCATAACGGTAAAGCTCTTGGCTTTCAGCCGAAGGTAGAAGTGAGCTTCATCCGGAATCCTCAACAGAGGAACTGGTTATCTTACTTCTAATTCTGCCGAAATACAACAATGTTAAAGGCAACAGACTTAGATAAGATGGTGGTAGCTATTTACCAGGCGGACTTAGAACAAGTCAGAAAAAGTTGCCCCCGCTGGGAATTGAACACCTCTGAAGGACCTCTGAATCTGAGCCAGGTGGTCTTGCCACTAGACCACAGAGGCAGTCAAAAGTTAACACTTATTAGCAGCCTCGGATCTAGATTTTTTTTGAGGCGGGGCAAAAACTGCGGTGTGCCGCCACCCGCCAATATTTTATGGGGATATGCGCTAAGTTAGAACGCGAAATTCAAATATTCTCAAAATGAAAAAAAAACCAGCAACATTTTAATAAAATTTTAGCGTTCGATAATGCGCCAATTCAACAGGGACGCCAAAACTTGTAAAAAAGAAAAAAAAATAGAAATATTACAAGTGCTGCGCGTCTCATTTATTGCAAAGTTGCGGTGTGCTGGATGGTGCACTTGTCTGCTACGCTTGAATTTGGCGCCCGGGGCACGCGCCCCGGCTTGCCCCCCCAGATAAATAAATATTCAGAGAATCACGAGCAAAAACACAGCAAAGAAAAACCAAAGTACGGTCTGTAAATCTTGCTCTTATACGTAACGTAGTACGTTCCAGCCATTTATTCAATCAGGGCACCGTTTAAGGACACCAGCGATAAATTGACTAGATTAGATAAACGGCATATTTTATCCTTATACCCGTGCTTTACTCGTTAGTACACGTTACCATTGCATAACTGCACAAGTAATAAAATGGTGGCAGGAAATCCTGTTATTCAAAACGTGGTGTGCCTCGATCCTCCGCGGAATGCGTGCTAGTTCTCACTGCATCCTGAGCACGTTGTGCGACAGGTGAAATTGCCCGATGCTGCGTCACTGGATAATACGTATATCTACTACACAATGGGGAAGAGCTCATTGGGCATCAAAAAATTTGTCCGCATCGCTGTCCGCGGGAAAAGTGCCCAAAAGGCTGGCAGCATTGCCACGCTGTCAGCAACTTGGCCTATCTTAGGAGGGAGGCGTGGAAATTGATTCGCTGTTATACTTAGTCCGTGCAATCCACGAAGACGCGCCCTACTCCGCGATTACTGTACTGTAAGCTGAACTCTAGTACGGCGCGGAACGGAGTGGGGCGCGTCTTTGTGGATTGCACGGAGTATAACAGCGAATCAATTTCCACGCCTCCCTCCTAAGATAGGCCAAGTTGCTGACAGCGTGGCAATGCTGCCAGCCTTTTGGGCACTTTTCCCGCTGACAGCGATGCGGACAAATTTTTTGATGCCCAATGAGCTCTTCCCCTTTATTTTATTTGTTCCTTTACATACTTCTACATAAAAAAAGCTCGTGGCTAAGTAATAACAGCCGCACGGGGCGATCCACCAGGTTAAGCTACGCTTGCCGGGGTTGGTCCGTGGATGGGTGACCATCTTTACATATCGAGACTCCTTCGTGCCTCGGAAAGCACGTTAAGCCGTTGGTCTCGGCTGTCATTCGTGGATCTTTGACAGTCGTTACGGGTCGTCAGAAGCCCAAAAGTCTGACAACCAGTCTTACCAAGGGGTATCGTATTACCCAGTTACTGGGTTGTGGAGGTCAGATAGGCAGTCGCTCCATGTAAAATACTGGTATTTCAGCTGCATCCGGTTAGACTGGAAGCCGACCCCAACATAGTTGGGAAAAGGCTAGGCAGATTGACATATGTCAAATTTGTCATTGACATATGTTCAATTTTATTTTCAGTAAGTATATTATGTAGAAGTATATACTTCTACATAATATACTTACTGAAAATAAAATATTTCGTCGGTTATAAAAAAAAATCTGCTGTTCCATACATTTTGACCGCGTAGGTATTGCACTTTTCTAAGAAACAGCAGATTTTTCTTTTATAACCGACGAAAATTTTTATTAATAACATTTTATTATAAAAATTTCAACGCATGGGCGTTCAGAATCATGTACTGAATCAATGGTAACAGTTTTCGCGTCGATGTCCCTGCCTCTTTATCTGGTTACATCGTTACAAAGATTAGGAACCGTCTATTAGACAAATCAATTAATGCTTTGGTATTTTTTCAATCTTATTTTAATAGAACCTGCTAGCAAATTTGTCAGAGCTGCTATTAACAGAAAATTGTTATACTAATTTAAATGTCGTTAGTTTATAATTACAAAAGTTTTACATAGGTATACTTCATAAACATCATTGTTTATCTTGTTGACAGAAGTTCAAAAAGAAATACCCAAAATTTACAGTTTTCTCTACCAATGTTACAGGCACCCCTCTAAATTACTTTATAAAGACAACCTTTTGGAATCAGCCGTCGGATGTCAACAGGGTGACCCTCTTGGGCCAGCCATTTTTAGTTTGGCAATAAATCCAATTATTCGACAACTAAATTCTAAATTCAACGTATGGTATTTGGATGACGGAACCCTAGGAGGTGAAGTAGACACAGTTTTAAAAGATTTAACTTTTTTTAAAGAAAAATTCAGTTCCATTGGCCTAGAACTTAACCTTTCAAAATGTGAAATTTATCTTCCCCAGACGACTGACAGACAGACTACCATAGCGAAATTTGATACTACAGCACCAAATATCAAAATTACGGAAAGAAACTCTCTTCACCTCCTAGGGTCCCCAATTTTTGATGAATCCTTTCCAACGTTCATTGAGGAGAAAATACAAAATTTCAACGATGTCTCGGAAAGACTTTTCAAAATTAATATATCCATTCGGCCTTCACACTCATTCGATACTGCTGCTTTGGACCAAAATTTACTTATAGCCTCCGTTCCTCCCATCTATGGAAGCATACACAACTTTTAGAAAAAGTAGACCAAATTATTAGAAACACTTTAACTTCAATCCTAAATGTGGCCCTGGACGACCAAGCGTGGCAGCAAGCTACACTCCCCATTCGCCTGGGTGGTCTCGGCGTCCGCAAAATTTCAAGTATAAGTTTACCGGCGTTCCTCTCCTCGGTCCACAGTACTAATAAATTAACCAGGAACATTTTATCTTCCTCACTGGCCGATTTTGAGGTACCGTGCCTGACCGAAGCGTTGAACGCTTGGAAAATGGCTTGTCCCAATACGGATCTGCCCGACAACCCTTCTTCCCAGAGACGCTGGGATGTGTCGCTCTGCAGTATTATACGGAACACCCTGTTAAATACGTCACCTAATACTGCTGAGCGTGCCCGTCTGCTGGCTGTGGGAGAATGGGAGTCAGGCTTGTAGCTTCAGGCGCTCCCGTCATCCACCATAGGCACTATGATGGATGACTCATCGTTTCGGCTCGCTACGTGTCTCCGCTTGGGTGCACCTTGTGTTGCTCCGCGTCGGTGTCATTGCGGTGAAGCTGTCGACAGTCTCGGGCACCATGGCCTGTCCTGCTGCAGGAGCGCAGGTCGCATAGCACGGCACGCCAGCATCAACGACATTATTCGTCGAGCCCTTGTCACCGCCGGCGTACCAGCGGTATTAGAACCAAACGGCTTGGTACGTGACGATGGAAAGAGACCAGATGGGATGACGTTGTTGCCTTGGAAGGTGGGTAGGCCTCTGGTGTGGGATGCAACCTGTGTCGACACCCTTGCGCCATCCCATGTTCCTAGCACGGTGGACTGTGCTGGCGCTGCTGCTGCGGCTGCTGAGACCCTCAAGCGGCGCAAATATTGTAACCTTATAGGTAATTACAGTTTTGAGTCGTTTGGGGTCGAAACGCTCGGACCATGGGGCCCGAGTGCGCGTCTCCTTTTAAGGAAATTTCTCGTCGACTGGTCGACACTTCACGTGACCAGAGGGCTGGCTCGTTCTTTGGCCAAAGAATTAGCATTGCCATTCAACGTGGCAATGCTGCCAGTCTTCTGGGCACGTTTCCGGATGACAGCGATGCGGACGAATACTTCGACGCCTAAGTGTCATTTTGTTTTTATTATTTTTATTTATACAGATAGTTAGTTAGTCTTTTAATTTAGTACCTAATGTAAATAGTTAGCTGTGTTAAAAACTGTAAAATAATTTATAAGTATTATAATGAAAATAAATGTAAGCTAGATTATTTATTTTAATGAAACATTTTGACTTTTACATTAGGTAGGTATATAAGTGATCATATTTGTCAGTAACAGCTAATTATTAAAAAAAAATGTCTGTGATTGATATTTTGTTAATTTTAAAGATTTTACTTAATATTTTATTCTAGTTTTAAAACTCTGTGATTATAAAGGAAATTAAGAAGGCATATTTTTAGTTAATTGATGAAGACTGATTAAAATGAACATATTGTGTATTACGAAAATGTGTATTTTATTTTAAACCTTTTTCATACATTTTTATTGAGGTTAATCAAATTCCCGACTTCTCGGGAATTCCCGGGAAATGGTGCTCGAGAAGTCCCTGTATCCGAGAACAAAAAAAAGTCGGGTAATGAGAAACCCTAGTAGAACAGCGCAGCGGATTTGGTTCCGGCATCAGTAGCTGGGCTATCATCGATTGCCGGTCATCATCGGTTTCGACTGTGCAACAAACATTACAGGATTTATTTCTTACATAGTGGGATATTATAGATCCGAGAGTAACACCAATTCATGGAACCATCGCTGAAATTATTGCCATCGATATAAGTCAAGGCCTCATATTGCCATAATACGATTGTTAGATAATGGGATTCCTTTAATTTATTTTTCCCTAAGGGCTGATTTACATACATAACATCACGCCTGTATTCCCCGAAGGGTTAGGCAGAGGTGTACCTATAGTACACCCACATTTCGCCAGTTATGTTTAAGTCCCATGTAATAGGGGGCGAGCCTATTGCCAACAACCGGGCACAAATCTAGACTCCGGGCTGCTACTGAGGCATTCCAGATGGAAAAACCCAATAACACTTTGCCCGACCCGGGAATCGAATCCAGGACCTCATGCTCAGCAGTAGCGCTTGCGACTACTAGATCAACGGGGCAGTCCCACTTCAAAATCTGCCGAATACGCCGAATACCGAATATAAAACGAATATTCGGCACATCTCTAGTTTATTATTATAATAAAACAGAAAGACCCAACAAAAACGACTCTTAATGATTCAAAACAAAAAGTTAATGTCATTATCAGTCACAGTACCTACTCACAGTAATGACTATTATTTTGTTTTACTTCAGGGTCAGGCTATTTCTACTTCTGAGTGTTCGATTAGCATTAGGTACAGCTAGCTTTGTAAATTCACATTTGAAGGATTTCATGAGAATTTTGGCTTTTAATTAAAGGACCATAAAAAAGAGGTATTCCACTCGGAGCACTGATTTCAACAGCACTTGACCGAACCGCACCTGAGCACTTCCACTAACCGCACTGAAAGAAAATTTTGATAAGTGCGGTTGACCACATACTGACTTGACGGATTGGTTTTTGTGACTTTGTAGATCTTTGACAGTCGTTACGAATAGTTAGAAGCCGGCCTCACTCCTGAGCAGAATAAGAGGCAGTCACAATAGTATCCTCTTCTTCTGCCATAATAAGGCAATTTGTGAGAAGACTCATACCATAGTTAGACTATTTATTATTTTGTTATTTTTATTGTGTCTAGATGTTGGGTGGTCTTCTCACAAATTCGTCTTTAGTTTTAAGTTACTAACAATAGTGGTTTAAGTGCATACATGTTACTAACAATTTATGGATCTTTTTGTTATCCGAAATAAAATGATTTTATTTATTTATTTATTTTTATTTAAGCAGAAGATTATGACCTAAACTAATTACAGTCTCATTCTCCCTTCCAGCTGGTAACTGCCCTCTACCCTCGAAGGTCTACGGCTGCAGCCCCAAGTGCGTCCAGGACTACGAGTGCGGCAACGGCAAGGTGTGCTGCAACAACGCCTGCAACGCCAAGTCCTGCACCATACCGGCTGCTAACGGTTCTGGGTCCAGCAGCTCCAGCAAGAGCCAGTGTAAGTTAAAGGAAACCTGTATTCTTCCAGGATCCTAGCCAGAGGTGCAACTAACTCACATACCACCAGTTATATCGATCCCAGAATTATCAGAATTCTCCCTGGGATCAAACATAAGGCCCAAGACAAAGTTATAAAACCAAAACTGTATTGGACTGACATTGGTGCCGATTCTCTTGTACACCGAACTAAACTAACGAAACTATCACTAAAGTTCCTTACTTTTGACTATGATAATCTTAAAGCTATTCTGCAAAATAAATTCTCTAAATTTAAAAATAATTTTGACACATCTAAATCGAATTTGACAATCGCGACTCCACACGTGATACCTAACCACGTGAATCTTGTTAGAGCCGGAGGCGCGCAGGGGGGGCAGCCTCATCGTGTTTTATATGGAATTTTTCACTTTTTGTATAGAAAATAAGAAAAATTATTACCTACATGTAGAGTGTTAGGGGTTTAAGGGTTACATAAAGAGGGTCGAAATTTTCATTATTTTTGCGATTGGACACACCGTTTTCGAGATAGAAGCAAAAGAAAAAAAAAAAGATTCAGTACTGTTTTTGCATTTTTGAAGTCGAGGTGTTGGTGTGAATTTATAGTTCATGACAACCAATTTTATTCCACACGTTTTTAGTCGCGGTTAAAAATAGTCAAATTTTGTTAGAAAATCTAAATTAAAGTTGAAAAACGTCAAATTCAGAATAGCAAAATTGCCATTTTCACTAAACTAATATCTCGTTGCCATCTTAGTGCTGTCAAACTAAAATATAGTTAAGATAAGTCACTTAGTCTATTTCAGAATGGGAAATCGTCGTTTGACAGGAATAAACTAAATTTTAGTGATTTTTAGTTTAGTTTAGAGGCATTTGTGACAAGAGAATCGGCACCATTGTATAATCATAATCAGCCTATAATGTTCCCACTGCTGGGACACAGGCCTTCTCTCGGTGAGAGGGAGTGGGCCGCGTAATCCACCACGCGGGCCTAGTGCCGGTTGGTATTTGTCACATGTCTTCGAATTTTTTGGTGCTAGGGACATGCCTCACGATGTTTTTCTTCCCCGTTTTGAGAACAGCTGCGGTGATGAAATTAAATACACAAAGTAAAGTGCCTGGCTGGGTTCGAACTCAGGATCTGATCTACAACTCGTATATCGCGGCCGATACCACTGGGCCACCACTGCTCTGTTAGTTTATTAAATCTAATCGAGGAGTTACCTATAGGAATCAAATTGTATTTTTCAGCGGGTGCGGGCATATACTGTGACAACGTGAAGTGCAACTCCTTCGAAGTCTGCAAGATGGACCCTCAGACCAAGCGAAACAAGTGCAGCCGAGCCTAAACAATCGAGTAAATAGCTGCTAAGTTTTATCATTTTTTTGAATCCGATTAAACTATTTTTTGCTCATTAGGATGTTGCCTTTCATTTATGGGAAATTTCTGAGTTGTAAAGGTGACAAGGAAAAAAAACCGGCCAAGTGCGCGTCGGACTCGCACACGAAGGGTTCCGTACCGTATTAAAATCGAGCAAAAACTCCGAAAAAAATAAGTTTCTTGTATGGGGACCCCCTTTAACTAACTTTATTAAATTTTTACTAGTTTTAGTTTATTAGCGGCAATAGAAATGATCAATCTATGAATTTTTCAACTGTCTATCTATTACTGTTCATGAGGTACAGCCCGCTGACAGACAGACGGACGGACGGATGGACAGCGGAGGCTTAGTAATAGGGTTCCGTTTGGCACCCTCGCGGTACGGAACCCTAAAAGCTTAAGTATAGCTGTCGCGTTTTAGCATGGCAATACCGGTCATTGACCCATCTACATTTTCTAACATTATTTATTTTAAAATCTGAAATAAAATCCGTTAACGTCCCGAATCATCAATCGTGAAATTCTGATGTTCAACATGTTCCAATAAGGAAAAACCATATATAGTTTATTGTTTGGATTCCTACGGAGAGTTATTAGGGAAAGGGCAATGACCGCCATGCTAAAGCGCAACAACTATAGTAAAAAAAAACAGTGGCGCTCCGGGAGTGCCGACAGAAGTGAAAACTTGAACAAGATCGCCTTGGTGGAAGAAAAATACTTGTATAGAACATTGATCCGTAACCTTATCTAAATAAAGAGCACAATCGCGTTTACAAAAAAAAAAACTTTCAAAACCTTTAAAGTAAAATACTTGCATAGAACATTGATCCGTAACGTAGTATAAATAAAGAGCACAATCGCGTTTACAAAAATGAGGTGTCGGTAACGGTGTCGCGAGTACAATTGTTTTTTCCCATCTTAAAAATGCCCAACGCACCTAAAGAAATTTTCACTTCAAAAAGTGATGTGTAGAAGATGCACTTTCAGCTTTGGTCATGTTCCACCAAGTAGGTACCTACGGCAGTTTTTACCAGTAAAATAATCCTTGTGATAATCTAGTTTCCAAACCCAGCAGTTGAATGGACAATGTTGAATTTTACTACCTACTACGACGACTACGGCAAAGCAAAAAGGAGGGTTATGATTCTGACGGGGATGTATGTGGGGTATGTATTAGGTTGGGGAAAAAGTCTTTTCGCATTATGGTATGTATGAACTTGTAATAAAATCTCTTTGGCTATACTATTTGTATCTGGCTGGTTTTGGTATCATTGAATTTGAAAGTTTAAATTTTAAAGAACATAATTCCAAATTCAAATTAGGAAAATGTGTGATTTTCATTTGTTTTTCGTACCGTCAAGATGAGTGAATCCAATGAAGAAATTCGATACATTTTAAAATTTTACTACAAAAAAGGTAAAAATTAACGCAACCGCGAAAAAAATTTGCGATGTTTATGGACCTAGTGCAGTGTCTGTGAGAGTAGCACAAACTTGGTTTAAGCGTTTTCAATCCGGAAATTTTGATGTCAAAGATGCAAGTCGCTCTGGTCGCCCTATTACGGAAAAATGGATGCCATTTTTGAAAAAGTGGAGCAAGATCGGCATATTAGTAGTTACGACGTAGCTGAAGAACTGGGAATTTACCACAAAACAGTTATGGCGCATTTGAAAAAAATTGGGTACACAAAAAAGCTCGATACTTGGGTACCTCACGAGCTCACTGAAAGAAACCTAATGAACCGTGTACTCATTTGTGATTCTTTATTACGACGTAATGAAACCGAACCATTTTTGAAGAAGCTGATAACTGGTGATGAAGTGGATCACGTACGACAAGAACGTGCGGAAAAGGTCGTGGTCAAAGGCGGGTCAGGCTTCACAGACTGTGGCGAAACCCGGGTTAACTCGCAACAAGGTGATGCTGTGTGTGTGGTGGGATTGGAAGGGCATTATTCATTATGAGCTGTTACCACCACGCAGGACCATCAATTCTGAACTCTACTACGAACAACTGATGAGATTAAAGCAAGAAGTTGAGAGAAAGCGGCCGGAATTAATCAACAGAAGGGGTGTGGTTTTTCATCATGATAACGCTAGACCTCACACATCTTTAGCCACTCAGCAAAAATTAAGAGATTTTGGCTGGGAGGTGTTAATGCATCCGCCGTATAGTCCTGACCTTGCACCTTCAGATTTCCACCTGTTTCGGTCTCTTCAGAATTCTTTAGGCAGTGTCAGGTTAACATCACGAGAGGACTGCCAAAACCACTTGTCGCGGTATTTTGATCAAAAGTCCCAAAATTTCTATAGCAACGGGATCATGTCCCTACTTACAAGATGGCAAAAAGTTATCGAACAAAATGGTACCTACATACTTTAGTTAAATGTAAATAAACTATATTAAAAAATGTTTTGAATTTTCAAAAAAAATGCGAAGCAATTTTTTCCCCAACCTATGTTCATTGTTCCCACAAATGAGGTTGGTATTGTTGGGAGCGTCTTGATCGTCCGCTGGTTACAGGCTATGTGAGATCAAATTAAATGAGGACATAAAGTCATGAAATAAAAAAAGCCGTGGACGTATGCCACCTTCTCTGTCTACGCACCTACCCGTAGACAGACTTACCCTAACAAAACAATACATTCTAACAGTAGTTTAGTGGTATGAGGAACAGGGTGTAAAGTTCACTCATCCACCATAGAAAAGGGAGGATCCTCCGACCAGGTGGGTGTTGTGTCTGGCGGGCAACTGCCCATCGGTTTGAAGTTGAAATCTTGTAGGTATGTCGATCGCTCGGTAAACTCTAACTGCGCGATGCAGGACTTGTGTGACGTCATGTCTATGATGCGTAGTTCGTATGTGGCGGTGTAACCGCTACAGTAGTAAGCGATCATAACCTTTAGGGCAAAGTGGCTTATGACCACGGCTACCTCTGAACATCACTATGAAAAATGTATTAAATACATTAAAATATATTACGTGTAAGTTGTTTATTTAATAGTCGATAAATATTGAACAGTTTGTATATAACAATTTTAGATGAGAATATTTTCTTGTTTCATACTTTTTAGAGCGTGATTTTTCAGTAGTCGGGTTTTGATTATTAGGACTGTGAGTGAGGAATAAGAGAATTCCTGAAACCCGTATATGGCGAGGCTATGCACTGGGGAAAAAGTCGTGAAAACATGAAAGGAGAGAATGAAAATACTTATGACCATATATTAATATTTTATTAGCAAAAACAATAAGCATTCTATTAGTAAGCATCTAAGCAGAATACCAAAGTAAAAATATAAGTAGGTACATCTAACAATCTAACTAATATACAACATGTAAAAAAACCCTGTCCGATCCGTGAGGGTGTTGTTAAGTATCGTACTGAGAGTCTATTTATGTGTAATTTTCAAGAGAAAAATAAAATAAAATTGGCCACATTTTTTAGGGTTCCGTAGTAAACAAGGAACCCTTATAGTTTCGTCATGTCCGTCTGTCTGTCTGTCTGTCCGCGATCTAGCTCCGAGACCCTTAGTACTAGAAAGCTGTAATTTGGCATAGGTATACATATTAATTACGCCGACAAAGTGGAATTTTTTTAGGGTACCTCTCCTACACGTAAAGTGAGGAGAAGGAGGTGAGGGGTATCATTAGAAAGGTCCTTCAAAAACATTGTGAGTTTGTGAAAACCATTTTTGGATTCAGGGATCCGTTTGCGAAATATTAAGCTTTAAAGTGCTAATTTTTGTTAGAGTCAAGTGCCCCCCCCCCTGTAAAGAAATTAAAAGGAAAACTATCACAGCTAAGTAGGCTCTACAAGTTAACGAGTAATAATCGACCAACTTAACTTTGCAGTTGCAAAAACATGTTTTCCCATACATTCCGTATGGGAGAACATATTTTTCAACTACAAAGTTAAGTTTGTTCTTGGGATAAATTCATCCCAACTACGGAACCCTTCATTGTGCGTGGTCTGACACGCACTTAGCCGGTTTTTTTCAATGGGGAATTTTACCGGGTTATTAAATGTGGCGCGGGCGGCCGTTGTTTAGCGGGTCAAGTCAAAACTTATGACCCCTGGTGAAAATCAGGATGTAATTTGGTAGCACTTGGAGGAAGAATAATATTTGTCTGCTTCATCCTTGTCAATTTTAGGAACATTATAATGTAAATATTCATTTGATGTTTTAAAATATAATAAAATAAACATTGGTGCCGATCCCCTTGTTCACAAACTAAACTAAATTTAAGTTCAGTGCATCTTTTTCTTTCTATTTCATTAAGAAAAGGACAGAAGATAAATTTTAGTGTAGTCCTGTCAAATTAATCAGCGCTTGACGCAAATTGACGTAATTTTAGAAGGCAAGTTTTTAATCACGTCTAAACTTGTATGGAGTAGTGACAGGCGCTGATTAATTTGACAGGACTAAACTAAAATTTATCTTCTATCCTTATCTTAATGAAATAGAAAGAAAAAGATGCACTGAACTTAAATTTAGTTTAGTTTGTGAACAAGGGAATCGGCAACAATATAGTACTTAAAGATATCCAAAACATATCAAGTAAAAGTACTGACAAGACCTTACTCGTCAGTGGCGCCAACTGGTGAGCACAAAAACGACACTTAGCCCCCATTGACAGTTCACTTCACCTAAGTTTTCACGGTAAGGTTTAACAGATTAGATCTGCTAGATATCATTCTTATGTCACAGTTATGTTTCATTGCCTTGTGTTAATAATATTCACATTAACAATACTGATGACTAAGTTATGAGCGCATATCAAACTGAAGCATGGCTCGAAATGTGCTCAAAACTTCTTAACATTGTTAAGCACCAAATTTCTGACTTATCATTTCTATTTAAAAAATTCAAAATAAGGTGTGTTAGTTAAAATTTAACAGAGCTAAATATAATTTCCAGGATATTTGCAAGCCCTGGCGCATTGAAGTAAGTAGTCGTCTCTTAAGGCCGCTGACATTTCAGCCGCTTGGTGATCGGATCAGGTTTGCAGACCTCGTAGGGCCTACATTTGACTCCTTCGCAGTACACACCACCACCACCGCCGCCTGGAAAGATGAAGCAGTATTTATCGAAACACAGGTCTTAAAACATGGTCTTAAAACACACACACAGGTTTCTAGGGCAGTCACGTAGAAAAAGATAAATTGGTCTGGAAGTGGGCGCCGACCAAAAATTTGTCGGCAGCGGCGCGCCTGGAGAAGGTGATCGACGCGGGTCATTTAAAAAAGAAAAAGATAATTTTTGGATTAAGTGAAAATCTCCGGTTCTTTTGGATCGACTGAAGCTGACTGATCTCCAGCGTTCTTGAGACAAATCTGTTCCTGTTGCCTCGTCAATATTGCTGAAACTACTGTGCTTCTCTAGACAATTTTGACAGCAAAGATTGAGTCGAAGAGGAGCTTGGTTATGACTGATGGATCACGGGAAGTTTCATCGCAATCGAAACATGGGAAATTAGAAGAATTACCATGTGCATTGTTGACATCTGCCAGAAAAGCCGCACGATTTGTATTTCTGTCAATCTCTAAATAAGAATCGATTTCTTTCAATCCTGAAAATCTGGGATCTAGAAGAGATGTCACTACTACATTTTTGGTCAAAGGAAATCTGTGATCAATGTTCTCTAACATATTTAGCGCCGACTGTGGCGATCTCAGACGAAGAAAGAGTCAAAAAAGCGTCATTTTTGTGACTCTTTCTTCGTCAGATCATCTCAGTCAGCGCTAAAAATCAAATACTCGGCGGCGGCGGCAGTGCCCACCTCTACTACCAATACGCAAAATTTCAACATCGGCAATAGCTTGCATAACCCGACTCCTCTTCTCCTCTTCTTCTTTGTAATAGGGGTCAGGTAATGCAGGGCACTGACCGTACCAGAGGCATCACAGGTGGATTGACATCCCATGAACAAAGTTGAAACGTCCCATAAATACCTATATATCTTTAATTACACCTCGTGAGCGAGAAGCTCGTGGCTAAATAATAATAGCCGCACGGGTCAATCCATCAGGTAAAGCTACGCTTGCCGGGGTTACCTAGTCCGTAGATGACCATCGTTACATACCGAGACTCCTCCGTGCATCGGAAAGCACGCTAAGCCGTTGGTCCCGGCTGTCATTCGTGAATCTTTGACAGTCGTTACGGGTCGTCAGAAGCCCGAAAGTCTGACAACCAGTCTTACCAAGGGGTATCGTATTACCCAGGATTTTAAAAGAGTAACGGTGGAGTTTCTTGCCCATTCTTCTCCATACGAAAACTACCTTTTGGAAGGGGCGACTAGAATCATTTTTAATATTTTGTAAATTTCGACGTTCAAAAGTGCTATACATGGGCCTATTTGAAATAAACGATTTGACTTTTTGACTTTTGACCAGTTACTGGGTTGTGAAGATCAGATAGGCAGTCGCTCCATGTAAAATACTGGTATTCAGATGTATCTGGTTAGACTGGAAGCCAACCCCAACATAGTTGGGTAAAGGCCAGGCAGATAGATTGATTATTAATTACACCAGCATCTAAATCTACCCTTCCCTCACAACACGATCGAGCACCTTCTCGGTCGAGCTCCTTCCCAAAGAATTCGACTCAACAATCTGGTATGCGTTCCTGCAACCTTTTATCTGATAGCTAAAAAATGATATGCGTGAAAAAGCTTCTTCCCGGGACTTCGTCCGCAAGAAAAATTCTGGTCCCCCCACTTATCGAAGGACCAATGGCCCAGGGAGCAGATGATCCTCGTCCGGAGAGCGCGCATCGACAACGACAAGCATTGTGTTGGACGGGTGGACGGGACGGAAGACGGAGAACCAGGTGGAACTTGAATTAGATCTATATCCAGCAGTGGACTGCTGCATTTTTTTTTAAACCAACTTACCGGTGTACATCTGTTTGTTCCTATGGTCATCAGTATTTGTCTGCCCAGACGCTCGGTATACACAGGACTTGGTGTTGAACTGGTTGGGGCAGCACACCTTGCCCCATTTCTGGCAGTCAGCATCAGAGAAACAGGTGGGCTTGTCGTTGTACACTTTGTTTTTAGGGGGACAGTTGCTCTGACCGAAACTTACTGGAGAAGGAACAAAAAATATTGGGATAAATACAGGAGTTATGTTAACTTATGGGGTGGCTAACAACCACCGACTAGTCAGTCTATCATGTTCCCACTGCTGGGATTTAGGCCTCCTTTCTATGCGAGGGAGTGGTTTAAGCTACCTACCTCGCGGGCCCATTGTGGTTACCACCGCTTTTGTATATCAGCAATTCGCAGGTGCGTTAATATATGGTATGTTAGAGATAAATCTGAAATGTCTTATATGAGCCTGCATTATTCTTATCTCCAAACCGAAATATAGCAACGCTGTATGTTCTATTTATTTATACTTAAGGCTACGATAACCGACTTTTAATGATTTTATACTGAATATCACGTCTAAACGAGTAGTGTTAATGATTTGGAAAAAATATATGTTAAATTAGAGCATTTTCCTTAAGAACTTAATGAAGGAATATTTTAAATTATGTTTATATTACATAGTGAAATTAATTTGGAAAGTTATGTCTAACGCGGATAAAAAAAGGAGAATCATGCAAAATCCATCAAGCGTATTTTTTTGAAACCTTCACTATTTTAAAGGTAATTTAATTAATCATCATTTAAAATTATTATTATTAAAATAGCTTTTGTTTTATGTATAGTAAATTAATAATGCGTCTAATTTGGGACAGCGCTCTTTGATGGGCGAGTCCTATTACTGGCTGGACGTACGACGCGTTGCGTGAGCTCAGTATAGAACACGCAACCTAGCCACTCAAGGTCACTGGCATATATATGTCTAGATAGAGTATCGCGCTGCAAAAAACTAAAACAAACAGGCCAACTTTTTATGCTGGTGTGCATGACAGCTACGTCTTACACTCGCGCCACGTCATTGTGCTGTCATTGTGCTTTTCTAAGGTGTGTGCATTTAGCGGCTAACAATTCGACGCAATTTATTTCGACGAGTTCACAGCTCTTTATTAAGTAGTTTTTATTAAAACAAAAATTGAAGACTAAATGAGGATGGTGGCATATTTTCCCGTTAGCACCGTTAGGTAGGTTACTGGCCCGTCCTAAGATATCATATAGCTCTTAGCTCTAAGTATTTTTTTCCTGTTATGAGTAAACCCTGCTGGGATCTTGTTACATTCTCTTATGAAAATATTCTACATATGACACATGGGAAACTAGAAAAATGCACAAGTAAGAGGAAATTCAGAAAAAATACCTGATACGTAGTTGATGACCAGCAAGGCTGCCACGACGAAAACGAAGGCACTCAAAGAACCTGGAAAAAAATACATTACATTGAGAAAGATATCATGTCACAATAACAAGTCAGGTGAAAAGGTAACTCACACTTTTGAACTGTCAAGGATTCTGTCAGTCAGAAAGATGAAGCTAGTTGCCGATTTCAAAGCCTAGAACCTACCCCTATTAAACGGGAGGTACAGCTCAATTCAAAGGGCAATGGAGAGGGCTATGCTTGGAGTTTCCCTATGTGATCGAATTAGAAATTAAGAGATCCGCAGGAGAACCAAGGTAACCGGCATGGCCCGAAGAATTGCCAAACTTAAGAAGGCCGCAGGAATCCGCTAGATGCGGGAAGCACGGAATCGCTCGAAGTGACTTGCTTGGCCTTACCTATGTCCAGCAGTCGTCCACGTCTTTTGGATGAAATGATGAAAGCTCGATTTAAGGCTTGTGCAGACCAGCGCGACTTGTCGCGCGACACAAAGACACCGCTCGTCGCGCGACGAGCGGTGCCTTTGTGTCGCGTCGCGTGTCGCGCTGGTCTGCACGAGCCTTTATGCGATAGATTTATAAAAATTGCATTAACTGACACTTCCTTTGGTTTTACACAAAGTAGGTATTCCTTTGCAGTAGGTATTTGATTCTAATTAGCAACAATATCGTTCAATATAAAAAATATATATTAAAAAATACTACTGCCCTGCCAAAAAACGAACTGAAAAGTAATAAACAAGTTCTATTAGTTAATCTGTATATATGTTACGGCTAAAGGTGGCTGTGAACATAAACTTAAGATTAGCCGGCTAAACTTAGGTTTATCTTCGAGGAGATGTTAATGTTAGTTTCTTCTATTTTTAGCCGGCTAAACTTAAGTGTAACTGGAGGCCCTTGGCTAAAAATGTAGAAGGAAATGAAAAAGGAAACAATGTAATAATGTATACTATTTTGACACGAAAACTTCACATAATACAAGATACTATTGCCTTTTTTTTTTTTTTTTGGGTGGGAAATTATCAAATAACTTCTCCCGCTCTGGGTGGAGCGGGAGGGCGTGTCAGACTCTTACTGACTAAAACCCACCCGTGTTCCTTCCTATGCCATGTTGCCGGGGGCCACGATTTCCCTATCGGTTTTCTTCGAACCCCCGGCAGGCATTGGCCCTAGCGGACCCCGTCAATTCTGCTGACATCTCTTTGAGGCGCGCGTGGAACACAACGCGCTGTCGACCCGGGCCTGGTCCTTATCGGACGGCGAGCTACCCATTGCTCACCGTCCACAAGCCCGCGCCTACGGTGGCCGGAAATCTTCCTGTGATTCCCGACGCCCAGGGCGTCTCCTCCTGCGGCGGTTAGGGGCGCGAGGGCGCGAAATTTGCCTCTCCCTCACGCGCTCCGTCTCCTCCTTCGCGAGCATTACTGCTTCGCAGAAATAGGTGACGGCCTCCCATTTCCTCTCGCTCCGTAGCATGGCCCTAATCAGGGCCGGACGCGAGAGATCACCGCCGCCGATCGCATCCACGAGGTCACGGCGATGCCCTGCCCAAGCCGGGCAGACCTCCACCGTATCCTCCACCGTGTCCTCCGGGCGATCCAAACAGTGACGACACCCGGGCGTTTCCTCCCGCTTTATCCTGAACAGGTACCTCCCGAAACAGCCGTGTCCGGTGAGGACCTGCGTCAGGCGGAAGGTGAGGACGCCGTGGCGCCTCTCTAGCCACTCCTCAAAGAGGGGTCTTATCGCCGCAATTGTGGCGTGCTCAAAGATACTATTGCCTTGTCCTGCCACTGGTGCTATCAACTTTTCTACGCCGCCAATAGTGCAAACATCAAATCTTTTTAATCGTCGATACTGCAATGTTGAACGCTTAGCGGCGAGTTTTGCTGACCTGACTTCTTGAATTACATTATCGTACTGTTCGTCACTCAAATAAAAACTATTATCAGTTCGTTTTGATGTTAGTAACTCACGAAACTTACTGTCAAACTTCGTTTTAAGCGTTTCGAGACTGTGCGACGCCGCGTTGCAATACTAAACAAAAACATTGCCACGTGTGCGCGCATTGTCTCCCCACCGCCCCCTCAAGTCCTCCGCCGGCCCGGCGCGTCCATCGAATACATTTTTTGCCGTTTCATTTCGGTTAATGTGCACATTAGCCGGCTAAAGATCGAATATCACGACGCAAACTAACATGATATCGAACTTTAGCTGCTTCTCGAAGATAAACCTAAGTTTAGCCTGCTAATCTTAAGTTTATGATCACACCCACCTTTAGCCGTAATATATACAAAGTGAAAGGTCACTCATTTACTCGCAGACTAAACATATAAATAAAATTGTCGTTGTAGTCGACCTCTTAGATTAATAAAAAACCGGCCAAGTGCATGTCGGACCACGCACAATGTAGGGTTCCGTAGTTAGGTTGAATTTATCCCAAGAACAAACTTAACTTTGTAGTTGAAAAAAAAATCTTTCATACAGAATGTATGGGAGAACATGTTTTTACAACCGCAAATCTAAGTTGGTCGATTATTACTCGTTAACTTGTAAAGCCTACTCAGCTGTGATAGTTTTCCTTTTAAGTTCGTTATATAAGCTACTGCCGTGAATATTTTCACATATCTAAAACTAACCATTTAGCTGTTAGGGGGGGACACTTGACTCTAACAAAAATTAGCACTTTAAAGCTTAATATTTCGCAAACGGATCTCTGAATTCAAAAATGATTTTAACATACTCACAATGTTTTTGAAAAAAACATCCCCACTTACGTGTAGGGGAGGTACCGTAAAAAAAAATATTTTTCCTAATTTTATTTTACCACTTTGTCGGCATGATTAATATGTATACCCATGCCAAATTACAACTTTCTAGTACTAACAGTCTTGGAGCTAGACCGCGGACAGACAGACAGAAAGACAGACAGACGGACATGACGAAACTATAAGGGTTACTTGTTTACTACGGAACCCTAAAAAAAGTGTTACACACATCGACACAACGGTCCTCTGACTGCAATGTTGTGACGAGTGACCTTTCGCTTTATATACAGCGTGGTGCTTTAATGGTGACTTAATTTAACACACGTATACGGATTAGCGTTTTCTTTTATGAAGATGTTTTAATTTCATTAAACGTTATTATTTATTTATTTATTTCCAATTTTCTTAAATAGCATATTGGTGCAACCTGTACCTACTACAAAACTACTAGAAATTTTAAAATGTTTTTTATTTACCCACTCTATCTTAAGTCTATACTCTATAATAAGTCTCTTCCTTTACCAAATTAATAATATTTTGTCTACTTTAATATTATTCGTTAATTTATTTTAACACAATATCTTACATAATCTAGTTTTAAAATAATATACCTAAATAGTTACTGTTTAAGTCATTGAAAATATTATGTCTTCTTTTTAATTTAGCTTCTATTATAAATGTATTGTTGTCTCCTTTTTAAATGTTTGAACACAGGTTTTCATAAACCTAGATCAGGCTAGTCTACATTGCCCGGGTTTCACCATTGTGTGGATCGCCCGAAGGACACGGTGGAGCATACGGTGGAGGTCTGCCCAGCTTGGGCGAAGCATCGCCGTGTCCTCGTGGAGGCGATCGGCGGCGGTGATCTCTCGCGGCCGGCCTCCTTCTGCGAAGCGGTAATACTCGCGAAGGAGGAGGCGGAACGCGTGAGGGAGAGGCAAATTTCGCGCCCTCACGCCCTTAACCGCCGCAGGAGGAGACGCCCTGGGCGGGAATCGCGAGCCGATTTCCGGCCACCGTAGGCACGGGCTTGCGGACGGTGAGCAATGGGTAGCTCGCCGTCCGATAAGGACCAGGCCCGGGTTGACGGCGCGTTGTGTTCCACGCGTGCCTCAAAGAGATGTCAGCAGAATTGACGGGGTCCGCTAGGGCCAATGCCTGCCGGGGCTGCGAATAAGGGCCGAAAGGGACATCGTGGCCCCCGGCAACAGGGCAACCGAAGGAACACGGGTGGGTTTCAGTCAGTAAGAGTCTGACACGCCCTCCCGCTCCACCCGCTCCTGCTGGGGAGTTTGTTGCGCTGCTGGGGAGTTTGTTGCGCCACTTCTTCTTCCCAGCGAAAGGCACTAGGAAGTGGTGAAGGGTGGGCGTTTTTGGGGGACTGTCTTATGTAATTTTGACGTTCGAAAAGTGCTGATTCTCAGCCTAATTTGAATAAATGACTTTTGAATTTTGAATTTTGAATTTTGAATTTTGACCCAGAGCGGGAGAAGTTATTTGATAATTTCCCACACAAAAAAAAAGCTAGTCTACATTACAGCTACAATTAAATTTTCCTCGATTGTAATTAATGTAAATCATAATTTTACTTTATACTTGAATAAAAATGTATTTATTTTTATTTCATTTAATTTTTTGTACTTAACAACTGTAGCGTAGAGGTCATTTACCGGGATCACGGATCATAACATCGCATCAATGAAAATTAAACGAATAACGTGCAAAGTGAAGGCGAATTGAAGGAAAGGAAGAGCCCTATGTCGGCGAGCGATTGAAAATTTAATTTTTTCAAGTATCGAATTATTTTTTCTTATCTTATTTTTATGATTACTGGCCACTAGCCCTACCCATGTGTTAAATTAATGTCACCATTGTGGCGGCACGTTGTATACAGATTTAACTAATACAACTTGTTTATTCGTTTTTTGCTTTTGTTTTTTTATTTTTTTATCTATTTATTTTTATTTTATACATTTTAGTGTCAAGTTTTATTTTTTTTATTTATTTAATAAAGAACACCAGCAGCATATACATTCAACAATTGGATTAAAGATAATCATTATAATGAAGAAAGGTATTACTGCTAATGTATACACAAATTATAGGTGCACATAACATTTAAGGAATAACAACATTGGACAGAAACAGCTCATAAACTAAAAGTAAGGTTTAAACATTTAAACAAAACTTCAACAAACAAAATACAACTGAATACAAATTAAACTAAGGGGATGAACACAACATAACACACATAATTTTAGATAACTTATGAACTAAATGATAATTGTCAAGTATTTTTTTCCGAATACCACCCAAGGAGTCATGAAATATGTCCAGGCTTGAATCTAAGTTTTTGTTGAGCATATTGTAATGGTTAAGAGTTCTTATTAGCGGACCTTATTCTTATATTTTAATTTTAACACCTGTCATGCTAGGTGGCTTTAATATTTAAGCACTGAAGGTGGTTTTATACTCTCACCGAGGCGAGGCGAGGGGTGGATGACGTTGGAATAATCTTTCATCTTTATGAACTTCGCGCAAGACTGTGCAATAACATTTTCTAGGAACCAAACGGTGACATGAGGCGAGTGTGGGTGAGAGAACATGAGCCAAAGTTCGGAGAGCCTATGTTCAGACCGGCCATGACATATCGACCGTATTGTACTTATCTGTGTTTTCATATAACTCTACTGGTTTACGCGGCGCACGTCAGTAAAGCTTCCAGTCGGCATAATTTTTAACCGACTTCCAAAAGAAGGAGGTTGTATGTGGATGGTATTATGATAAGTTCCTGTCACTGTTATTTACATAGAAGGTAGTGGTATTCCAATTTCACAATTAAAAGTGAAAAATAAAAATTTCTTACAAAAAAATAACAACCGACTTCCAAAAAAACACTAAAAACTGACAAATAACTTTAATTTCGGAAGTCGGTGGCAAAAAAAAAAAACGAAAATTTAAAACCAAAGACACCGACTTCCGAAATTAAAGTTATTTTAGGTAGGTAGATCAATTTACCTAACGCTTCAGGAAAATCAACATAAATATTATTACTTACATTTAATGAAGCACGCACACACATATACTCACGCCTTCTTCTGATGGGGGTAGGCAGAAACAACAGAACGCCACCCACTACGATCCTTACATTAATTATTTTCCTTCCATTACTTTCCTTTCATTAATTACAAAAAAAAGGCACTTACGTAGGTACTGTGAGCACCGCGCTTAGCTGCGATACTCGGAATCGTGTAGTGTGTATAAATTAAAATACTTTTGAAGAGCAGAGACTATATTTTAAATTATTAATATAAAGACACACGCGGGCGAAGGCCTGGGGCTGACTAGCCTTATTTTACTTCAACAAAAGAAAACCCTCACGAATCCTATTTAAATATATTTTTGACAGATTATTCGGAACACTAAAGGTTTCATGCCAGCCTGTGATATATATGAGGTTCCATCTCATATTAAAACCTTTACAGTACTTATTCATTATAATAAAACAATAACTATCGTTAAATATTTAATAGGTACAATCCCTTTTCTGTGATAACCGTGGGATGCGGTTATTTCCGCCGAGATGAAATCGGAACATTCATGAAAAACCGCGTTTCACACAAAAGGTGGCGTGGCACCATAGTTAAAATTGTTTTTTTTAATATTTCTATGCGTGACACACAGACCTACAGTGCCTAAGCTAAGTATAAATTAGACAAAAGATAATAATTGATTTGTATTAACATGATGATCAGTATACATTATGCACAACACGTAAAAAAAGTCCTGTCCGATCCGTGAGGGTGTTGTTAGGTATCGTACTGAGAGTTTATTTATGTGGTAATTCTCAAAAAAATAATTAAAAAATCGCGTAATTTTTGTTAAATGGGGAATTTTTAGGCGTGGGGGCCGTCGTTTAGCGGGTGTCTACAAGTCATACATAACTTACGAGTATCAGTATCACCCCTGTTGAACATTTTTCAAATTTTTTATGGATTTCGGGTAATTTTGCTATGAAAAATGTGAATTTTAAATAGAAATAACTTTTTTTTTCAATTATAAGTAAAAAAAAAATACTTTTTGGTAATGATTGTTACTGCAGTACCTATCGGATCGGAGAGGGTTTTTATTACTATTCTATACAGTTACAAATTGGAGTTTAATAGGTAAAGTGTTAAAAAAAACAGCTGACGCGCATCGCGCACGTCTTGTACCTATTGTATGTACTATTTTTTTTTATAACAGACGAAATTTTTTTTACCTAGGGGGGTTCAGAAACATGTACTTTTTTTTTTTTTTTTTTAAATCCATAGTAACAGTTTTCGCGTCGATGTCCCCGTACCCGTCTGCCATCCCGTATACGCTTGTAAACACACAAACACACATACTATAGCAGAAGTGTCGTGACGGTCAAAATGCTACACTTTTTTCGGTAAAGCTCTCATTCGCCAAATCATCATTCTTCACCCTTATCCCCATTAAAATGTGGTCATCGCAACATGTCTTTTTCTTCATCATACTTCTCTATTACTCGTCATCTCGGTAGTCACCCCCTTTCTAGCCATATCATCTGTCACACAGTCCATCCATCGTTTCTTTGGCCCCTATTCTTATAGCAATCGACATTCACACTCGAAACTTTCCTCACGACATTTTCTTAATTCTTCCGCATCACACGTCCATACCATGACAACCGATTTCCGAGCAACTTTTCAGGTTTTCTAGCTCTCATTTGCCAAGTGTGCAGAGTATACCATGGGTTATGGAAATTCTTAAAAAAAAAACGTGTGGCACTCGGGGACTGCCGCGGTAAAGCTATTGCATAGCATTTGTAACCTCCATACTTCCTATTTGTCAACGCTACACTTGGGATGATGACGGATGATAACATAAAACAAAAATTACGTATTACATGGTATGTTATGGTATGTTATTACATGGTAGGCGGAGTGTTAGGTTTTTCGTTATGGAATTTCTTGATTCGGTCGCCGCGCTCAAAGCCCGCGATAAAAGCTATGCAATAGCTTAAAGTGAACAGAAATAAAACTCGCTCATTGTATATCAAAGTTCCTTCTCTCCTACTGAGGTCTCCTCCTTACTGAATACTCCTTACAAATACCTAACGCTAATATTTCCCGTGATTACAAGAATATACAGTTACTTTCATAATATACCCATACAACATGCGCAAAACCTGAAAATAGTTTGATCAGAATAACGAACAGAATCAATTGAACCACTTTTTAAAATAGGTCACATTTTTCAAAAAATATTCAGTAAAACGTTGCCGTGTCTATTTATTAATAGGTCAAGCCATCACATGCGCAAACCCACCAAAATAGGTAAACAAACTCAAATCGTTGTCGACCAATTTAATTTTTCTCATACGCGGGATAATAATAGCTTTTATTTCAATGTTAATACGAATCTTACGAACTAAAACAGCACCAAAAAACATTTAAAATTTTTTAAATGCTTTTTTTCTCTCTGAAATAGGTCAATTGAATTAAAAATCAGTTGGGGTGTCTGAGGTTTTGCGCATTTGACGTTACACGTTGTATAAATAGGTAGGTACATGAGTCAGGCTGATAACTGACCAGCAGTCTGTGAGTAAGCTAAGTATATGGTACCTATTTTGTTTTGAAACTTTATTTACCTACTTGCTCAACTAATTATTTTTAAACTTAAGGTTAGGTAGATACACATCGTGAACAAAAAATTAATTGGTTTCAAAATTCAACAATCAATCTGCATAGCCTTTTCCCAACTATGTTGGGGTCGGCTTCCAGTCTAACCGGATGTAGCTGAATACTAGTGAATACCAGTATTTTACATGGAGCGATTGCTTATATTATCTGAGCTCTACAACCCAGTAACTAGTAAATACGATATCCCTTGGTAAGACTGGTTGTCAGACTTTCGGACTTCTGACGACCCGTAACGACTGTCAAAGATCCACGAATGACAGCCGAGACCAACCGCTTAAAATGCTTTCCGAGGCAAGGAGGAATCTCGGTATATTTTCAAAATTATGCTCTTCATTTTTGCATTTTTTCTTCAAATGTATGGTCAGTCCATATGGCGGTCAATGCTTCGTCTTAAGGGGGGGCACATTTGGAGAATTTTACGTATATTAATGTACCTTAATGATTATTGATCTTCTAACTAATAAGAGCGATTGCGTAGGTATTGCATGCGATCCGAATCTAGAGAAATGACGGTCCGAAGCAGCTATAGCCCCTAATAACATAACAACATAACATCACGTGTATTCTCCAAAGGATTAGGCAGAGGTGTACCTAATATCTAGTACACCCACATTTCGCCAGTTATGTTCAAGTCCCATGTTACAGGGGCCGAGCCTATTGCCATCATCCGGGCACAAATCCAGACTCCGGGCTGCTACTAAGGAATTCTAGATTGAAAAACCCAGTAACACTTTGTCCGATGGATCGGACCCAGGACCTCAAGCTCGGTAGTAGCTCTTGCGACCACTCGCCCCCTATTACATGGGACTTAACATAACTGGCGTAATGTGGGTGTACTGTAGGTACACCTCTGCCTAACCCTTCGGGGAAATACAGGCGTGATGTTATGTTACGTTATTCACTTTAGCTTTAATGCAAAATTATTTAAAGTCCTAAGTAGTTTCAAATATTTGAATTTCAAACGATTTTATTGGCCCTATGATAAGGAGTTACCTGTAATTTAAGTTATTTGATATCTAGGCTTTAGTTGCTGGCCGCCAAAAGTCAGTAGAAGATTATAATTTCTGTGAATTTACAATATTTATTATAGGGTTGGGTTGGGTAAGGTCTCGAGTTTTCCTCTGACTTTTCGGATTCATGTGCCTATACATAATCATCACTTGCTTCAAAAACGGTGAAGGAAAACTTCGTGAGGAAACCGGCATGCCTGAGAGATATTTCTCGACGGCATATGAAGTCAAGACAGAGGCCCATGCGCGGCTTTATAACTCTGACACCAGGTTAGTCACTAACCCACGAAAAAAAAAGTTAGAATTATATTATTTGAATAACATTCGTAGTTAAACTACTTTTAAAATTACATTTCGTTATAGCCAGGGCTTTAGACTTTATTCTGAAAAATATCATGGCTTCCGAGACGAAATCATAGAAGCTTATCAAAATGATAAACAACAGAAAAAATTATAGTGCTGTACTTAAATATCAATTTTAGATACTGTTGGATCAATGGCTTTCTTTCAATTGATCGTTTCGGGGACCCTTTGCAACGACACCTAAATGTTATTCGAAGACAAAGCTGTTCAAGTAAAAACAACGCCTGAATTTTGAGAATAGGGCCCTAAGCGGATCACAGATTCGAAAACTCACCAGGTAGGTACGTTTCGTGTTCTGGAGTTGCTTTTTGTATGAAGCCATTGATCCAACAGTATCTAAAATTGATATTTAGGTACAGGCCGTACAGCACTATAATTTTTTCGGTTGTTTATAATTTTGATAAGCTTCTATGATTTCGTCTCGGAAGCCATGATATTTTTCAGAATAAAGTCTAAAGCCCTGGCTATAACGACATGTAATTTTAAAAGTAGATTAAACATAAATAAAAAAAATTTAAAAACAAAGTGAAATGAAAATAAAAGCAGAAGGTCCTGTACGAGGCCAAAATGATGCTGCGACATTTAAAAATAAGTGTCGCAGCGCTGGCATTCTGATAGAGCAAAAAATTTGCAGATATTGCAATTGATCAATTGCAATTGTATTAATATTGTCCATCGCTTCAATTGCATTTGGTAGACGATCAATTTGCGCATCAGTGTACTTATTATAAATCACGTAAACATTGACAATTTTAATTGATCGTTCCGGGGACCCTTTACTATGGTCTTATTTTTGTTACAAAATTTAATTTAAAATTACACTTACCCATTTTGAAAACAGTCTGTACACCACAAATTATTAAATGTTTGCACTTTTCGTCTAATCCCAATGGAGGTTACTTTAAGAATGCCTCTCTGGTTTCTTGTTAGTTTATTATGTATGCATTCTAATGTGCTGATGATTCACAAAATAATAATAAAAAGACGTAATCCTGCTAGACAGTTAGGTGGTTTGTTTTTCCTTCCTCCAACGGTATTTTGTAATCGATTTTTATTTTTCCTTTAAAAGTTTTTGAGGAAAGTTCTAAAGTAGTCCACTTAGAGCACCCGTCCGAATAGCACCTGCGCGAATAGCACCTAGCCTAGTCCACGAAGAGCATCCGGGTGCTCTTCGTGGATTAAAATTTATTTTTACATTTTTGTTCATGAAGAGCACCTACGACTCAGCAACCTAGTGCTGGGATGTATTTGTTTTACAGGACGTTATTAAATGAAAGGTATCGATAAAAATCACTAGAATGTTTATACACATACTTAAGTACCTACATAAGAAATTTGTCTAGGCGACATTTAAAAATTAAAAATAATAAAAATCACTATAACAATAATTAATCTTGCCAAATAATAACACTTCTTATTTTTAATATATCACACACACATTCTAATAATCACACACACATTGTAATAATAACACTTCTTATTTTTAATATATCACACACACATTGTAATAATAACACTTCCTATTTTTAATATATCACACACACTCTTCGTGGATTAAAATTTATTTTTACATTTTTGTCACTAGGCTAGGTGCTATTCGCGCAGGTGCTATTCGGACAGGTGCTCTAAGTGGACTACTTCAAAATTCTACTGTTTTAAGAATTTAATGTTAGTGAAAGAAGAGATAATTAGAATATTTGCGTGTTATATGTAAGAATAAACTGTAGAATAATATTAAATTTTCTATCTCTTTCGTTTGTTTGTTTGATAACGCTGATCTCTGAAATTTCCAGTCGGATTTGTAAAATTCATTTGGCATTTGATAGCTCAATTCTTGAGGACGGTTATGGGCAATTTACAAGTTATAATTAACATCACGCCAGGACTCTTAGGAGCCGGGCAAAAAGATAACAATTCAGGAAGAACGCTAAGCGAGAACGAAGCAATAGCAAGGGCGGGCGATGTGACGGAGTCGCGACGCGTTGGGTCGGGACTAGGGTTACCATTTAAATGGCAGGCCGTCACCTCCTTCTGCGATGCGGTAATGCTCGCGAAGGAGGAGGCGGAATGCGTGAGGGAGAGACAAATTTCGCGCCCTCACGCCCCTAACCGCCGCAGGAGGAGACGCCTGGGGCGGGAATTGCGAGCCGATTTCCGGCCACCGTAGGCGCTGGCTTGCGGACGGTGAGCAATGGGTAGCTCGCCGTCCGATAAGGACCAGGCCCGGGTTCGACGGCGCGTTAACACAACGCGCCGTCGCGCCTCAAAGAGATGTCAGCAGAATTGACGGGGTCCGTTAGGGCCAATGCCTGCCGGGGCTGCGAATAAGGGCCGAAAGGGACATCGTGGCCCCCGGCAACAGGGAAACCGAAGGAACACGGGTGGGTTTTAGTCAGTAAGAGTCTGACACGCCACCGCTCACCACACGCTCCACCCAGAGCGGGAGAAGTTATTTGATAAATTCCTACCCAAAAAAAAAGGGTTACCATTTAGAAATTTGAAAAGTCCTGACAAAAAGCCTGACATTTCAATAAAAGTCCGGACATTGTAGTCACAAAATCCAATTATTGTTTGATCTCGTTGTTGATTGTTAAAGAAGATTTATATTTTGTTTTAAGATGAATGAGAAATTAATAAATATTAAAAACTTATTTGGTATTATTTAAATAAGTTTTATTCCTCATATTCTATCTAAGCCGAAAAATCCGGATAAAATAAAGAGCCAGACAAAAGTCCAGAAGTCCGGACATGTCCGAACAAATCCGGACGGATGGTAACCTTAGTCGGGACCCAAGAAATTTCACGCGGACGAAGTCGCAGACAGATAGTAGTAGGTAGGTAATAAAATGGAATAATAGATGGTAGCCCGGTAGTACGTTCCGATACGTGGGATATCTAAAAAGTATAAATATATAAAAAGTATCTTAGGTGTTAATCCGGGTTATAAATTAGCTGTGTGTCAAATTTCATCCAAATTCGTTCAGCCCTTTTTGCGTGTTTGAGTAACAAACATCCAAACATCTAGGATATCTCAAAGTTTTTTTTTTTGTAAGATAAAAATTCAGAAAATTTTACTTGGACTTTGTTACCTATACCTTTAAAGTACTTAAAATAGGTGTATGATATACCTACAAAAGCTAATAAGTGTACCTTTGTAAATAAATAAAATTTTCAAAAATAAAATCCAAAACAAAAAAGAAAATCGGTTTCCATAATAGTCCCCTCCGTTTCCTAGATCGCGTATAGTCGATACCGTCTTGATTCTAACCTCTGTGCTGTTGGCTGTATGCTAGTAGCTCCTTTGCCTCCCTTGCAATACCACGCTGGCATTTGACGCACCGAATGGCGCGAACACGCGATAACAACATTTTCGATGGCAAACAATTAAAATAACAGTTTTTAGATTGAAAAAGATTACTAAATCACGTGAATGTGATATTAATAGGTGATTGTGTGATAAAAAAATTACAATATAAATATTTAAGTCGGTTTAAGTTACCTACATAATACCTTAACTAAGTGGATTTAAAATTTATTTCAAGAAAGTGGATTTAAAGTAAAAGTATTTTTATCTATTTAAAAAAATAAATTGATGTGTGTTAGTCTCACAAAGACTTGAAAATGGCTCGACCGATTTGATTTTCTTTGTGTTTTGTTCGCCTCAATGCTGGGGTGGTTAAGGAAAAAAGAAAATTAGGAAAAACCCAAAGGAACAGCCGAGAAATCGAAAATTCCAAATTTTGTCTATGTGGTACGGAGTTCACCGGATCATCTAATACCTAATATAATAAAATTAAATGCTTAATAGCCTGCTCAGTGGTAAAAATCCATCTGCCTAGCCTTTTCCCAACTATGTTGTGGTCGGCTTCCAGTCTAGCCGAGTGCAGCTGAATACCGTATTTTACAGGGAGCGACTGCCTATCTGACCTCCACAACCCAGTTACTGGAAAATACGATATCCCTTGATAAGACTGGTTGTCAGACTTTCAGGCTTCTCTCGACCCGTAACGATTATCAAAGATCCACGAATGACAGCCGGGACCAACCACTTAACGTGCTGCTTTCCGAGGTGCAGAGTGGTCTCGGTATATTAAGATGGTCACCCATCCACAGACCAAACCTGGCAAGCGTAGCTTTACCTGATGGATCGAACCGTGCGGCTGTTATTACTTAGCCACGAGCTCCTCCGAGTGGTAAAATACCGTAAATGATCGTGAATAAGTTAATTTACAGAAGCAATTTTTGTCAATTTCCTAAAATCACAGGAACTCATTAAAATTACTACTTCTTCATTGCACCTGTAAATAAATAAGTCTTTATTTATATTTACAGACTGCCTCGTTGGTATAGTGGTCGCAAGCACTACTGAGCATGAGGTCCTGGGTTCAATTCCCGGGTCGGTCAGTGTTATTGGGTTTTACCATCAGGAATTTCTCAGTAGCAGCCCGGAATCTGGATTTGTGCCCGGTTGATGGCAATAGGCTCGCCCCTATTACATGGGACTTAAACGTAACTGGCGAAATGTGGGTGTACTATAGCAATGTGTAATGTAGCATGCCTTAGTGGCTTTTGATGACGTTTTCTTCATCTATTTCATAACTGAATGTAATGTGGCATGCATTATGCGGGGTGAGTCCGATTGTCAGGAACTAGTGGAGCAGTTGGTAAGGCTTTTTGTCCCTGTTCTGCCCAAACATCAACTCAAATACAAATACAAATACAAATAGTTTATTTTCTTTAACAAGCTTGTACTACATACTAGTGATAGAAGTGTCCCTTTAAGCAAGTAAATGCCTGTATTAGGACACTCCACTCTTCCGTAACTTAAATTTACATAATGTACACAAGAGATGCCACTGTTTACTATTTATAAATTAATTACAATTTTAAGAATTAGATTAGATTAGATTAAATATAACTTAGTGTGCGTTTTGTGTATGTAATGTGAGGTGAGGTGGGCATAATTATGTGATTTGTGTTATGGGATGTATGTTAGTGTAGGATGTGTGTGTGTGTGTACTCAGGCCGCGAAGTCACCGGCTACTAGCCGTACCATCAGCACGCACAGTGTCGCGAGCTAACTCGCTCCTCGTTCGGGCCCTTACTATGCTCAATGCTCTTCTGACATCAACACCAGAATGTGACTTGTTTGCTGGGAAATGGATCGATGTGTGTCGTGAATGTTTAAGTTTTTGTGAGAGGATGGATGAACAATAATTTTTTTTGTAAGTTTTTCTTCCTCTTGATTGCAGTTTGTTTATTATACGAGTGTTATTTTGTTTGTTTATTTTGTTATTTCTCGTGTTTTATGTTTTTTTGACGTGACAACGTCTTATAAATTGGTTTGCCGGGTGACACTTCAAGAAACTGCGTTACGCTCCGCTCACGTTATGCGCTCACAATGAGAGCGAGTGAGAGGCACGCGTGCATGGTTAGCCCGCCTAAGAGCGAGAGAGACAGACATAAAAAGTGAAAGGCACGCGTCCCTTCCACTCGAGCACAGTTAGCCCGCCTAAGAGCGAGAGAGACAGAGCGAGAGAGAGAGAGTGAGAGAGATAGGCATACACACCGGTTCATGTGTATAAATAAATGTTTTAAATTGTTACTATTATTTCATCCTTCTTCCTACTATACGAATGAATATTCACATTAAAATTATTTTACCACTCAAAGTCGTTGTCACGTAAAACTTTCGCCCTTATACCGACTTTACAGGCAACCAATTTTTTTTTGTTATTTACATAACCTACTTACGTAGGTGTGTGTAATTTTTAGTTTGTATATTGTTCTGTACAACGCCTTGGAAGTATATTCTGTTATGTTGTGCATGAAAACTTAAATAAATTGGTGGCTTTCGCATTGTAAAGGAAAATCTTAAAAGTGAAATATTTCACAACATTTTCCTAGGCATTACGACGAGTCCTTTTACTATTAGGGTCGTCACTGTCGGCAAAAGGACTTTTCTCTTTCAGAAAATAGAAACTCACATACATTGCAAAACTACTATATACTCGTACCGGCGCCAGACATAGCAGCAATTTTTTATCACTTGTATGAACACTTGTTTGATCACATGTCTGGCAGGGGTGTTTGGGTATTTGATCAAAGTTTGATCACTTATTTCAACTTTGCCGTTCGGTGTCGGTTTTTCGAAGCCGACGCCAGACATAGCAGCAATATTTGATCACTTGTATGAACACTTGTTTGATCACATGTCTGACAGGGGTGTTTGGGTCTGGTCCTGGCGCAGGGGAGGTCGTACCTGGTCCTGGCGCAGGGGAGGTCGTACCAGGCGGCGGCCGACTTAGCGACACGCGGGGTTGCGACAATCGTCGACAGAATCCGGCAGCTGGGACTCGAGGTGGCCCTGCACAAGTCCGAGGCCATGGGTTTTTATGGTCCTCGTAGTGCGCCACCGTCGGGTTCCCAGGTATTGGCGGGAGGGGTTCACATCGGTGTCGAGTCGACGATGAAGTATCTGGGACTCGTCCTCGACAGCCGGTGGAACTTCGTGGAGCATTTCCGACGTTTGGCTCCCAGACTGGACCGGGCCGGGGCTGCCTTGAAGCGGCTCCTGCCCAATCTGGGAGGTCCAAACGCCTCCTGCCGGAGGCTCTACGCGGGGATCGTGCGGTCCATGGCCCTTTACGGGGCGCCGGTGTGGGCGCCTTCATTGAGGTGGCAGCCAGGGCGCCGGCTGAACGCGTCCCAAAGGGTCATGTCCATCCGGCTGGCCCGAGGATACCGCACGGTCTCCTGCGAGGCAGCGAGCCTCCTTGCCGGAATGCCGCCGTGGGATCTGGAGGCAAAGGTCCTGGCGCACATTTGGGAGTGGTGCGAGGAGGCGAAACGCCGGGGCTTAACTCCGATGCCGCAAGAAGTCGCGGCACAGCGGACAGAGCTCCGGCGGGATCTCATGGCGGAATGGAGGGTGCGATTGTCGCAACCCAGCGCTGGGCACGCCACAATTGCGGCGATAAGACCCCTCTTTGAGGAGTGGCTAGAGAGGCGCCGCGGCGTCCTCACCTTCCGCCTGACGCAGGTCCTCACCGGACACGGCTGTTTCGGGAGGTACCTGTTCAGGATAAAGCGGGAGGAAACGCCCGGGTGTCGTCACTGTTTGGATCGCCCGGAGGACACGGTGGAGCATACGGTGGAGGTCTGCCCGGCTTGGGCAGGGCATCGCCGTGTCCTCGTGGATGCGATCGGCGGCGGTAATCTCTCGCGTCCGGCCCTAATTAGGGTCATGCTACGGAGCGAGAGGAAATGGGAGGCCGTCACCTCTTTCTGCGAAGCAGTAATGCTCGCGAAGGAGGAGACGGAGCGCGTGAGGGAGAGGCAAATTTTGCGCCCTCGCGCCCCTAACCGCCGCAGGAGGAGACGCCCTGGGCGACAGGAATCACAGGAAGATTTCCGGCCACCGTAGGCGCGGGCTTGCGGACGGTGAGCAATGGGTAGCTCGCCGTCCGGTAAGGACCAAGCCCGGGTCGACGGCGCGTTGTGTTCCACGCGCGTCTCAAAGAGATGTCAGCAGAATTGACGGGGTCCGCTAGGGCCAATGCCTGCCGGAGGTTCGAAGAAAACCGATAGGGAAATCGTGGCCCCCGGCAACATGGCATAGGAAGGAACACGGGTGGGTTTTAATCAGTAAGAGTCTAACACGCCCTCCCGCTCCACCCAGAGCGGGAGAAGTTATTTGATAATTTCCCACCAAAAAAAAAAAAAAAAAGGGGTGTTTGGGTATTTGATCAAAGTTTGATCACTTATTTCAACTGTTCCATTCCGTGTCGGTTTTTCGAGCACATATCAAAGCGTTCAATGTTCAAATGTGTGCGTAGCCTGCAAGTCCAGTGTCTCGTAAATAACTGAGCGGAACGGTCGTTTTATTCAATCGCAATATGGAATGGAGCAACAAGAGTGTTCTAGTATTTATTGACTTGCTTGCAGGAGAACCATGTATATGGAACCCTAAAACAAACATCATAATAAAAATAAAAGTTGTAAAAACTAAAACCCAACTACGACAGTCAACAAAATAGGTATAAACAAACAAGACATCACAGACAGACATCGATTTATTTGCGTTCGATTTATAAATCTTGATTATTTATAAATATTAAATGACACGTGTGACTCGGATTTTTAATATGTCTGTCTGTGATGTCTTAATTGTTTATATACCTTTATAGTTGACTAGTTTTTATCACTTTTATTTGAATTATTTTGGGGTTATTGTACAGTACCGACCAAAAGTCCATAAGCAATCTCACAAAGCAATAGACTGACGCTTCGGTTTGACTTACGACCTTCTTCTATAAATTGTTACAATACTATAGACACGCACAGTACACACACACACACACTCACTTTGTCTGCAACCAATGACTAGTTCGATAATCATTCCTTTTTTGTTTCATTCGTCTTGTTCACATAAATATTAAAGTTTAGCAGGTAGACCACAGAAAACTAAGTAAATTATTTCGATTTCTGTAGGGTAGACAGATACAGTTCGTTACGAGTATTCAATTAATAGAACTTTGTTGGCTCGTGGATAATATTGGTGACGAGTATTTAGCGCAGTGTTGTGGTTATTATTTTCAAAAAGCAGGCATAAAATATATTGAAGAGATCAGATCAGATCAGAGAATATTATTGCGCTGCGTAAAAGTGAACTGAATATCTAATGAAACCGGACTAAGTGTGAGTGTTATCATTTATATATTTCAAGGGTATTGTTGATAGAACAGAGGTATTGTTGAGACAGAAGATGCCTTTAAAGTTTTAAATTCATTATGAGGTTTAATTCGATTAGTGAATAATAAATAATTAGGTATTATGTGTAATAAAAACAATGTTTTTCTTTGTTCTAGAGAAATACTGTGAGGGTTAAGGGATATGAGGAAGGGGCTTATTATCGAGGTGCAGCGACGTCAAATGGTGAATGAATATGAAACAAATGGTTTCATACCAACGAGATATTTTGCTGAATTATTAAAAACACGTCATTATGAACCGTTCGCCGTGCACTCTGAAGGCTTGCATCACTGAAAACCAGCTAGAAAACCGTTTTTGACCTTAAAATATTGACCGTATCAACTTAATAAACAACAGATTATATATAGATATGAATTTATGGTAACGAATTTTTTAAGCACGTTTCAATAGGGTGTTTGTCGTATTTCTTGCAGATAGACCGAAATTGTTTAATTAATATTATTTTAGTAATATTATTATTTTAGGATTAAAATTTGAGGTGTAGTTTCAATCTTCTTTTCGTAAAGAAAATGAATACTTAAGCTATAACCTCAATACCAACCAATATTTACTAAAGCCAAATAAAATTTAAAATAATACTTAACCTTAAAATCAACAATATTGTCAGTAGATTTTTTTACATTTTAAGTAGTCTAATATTCTTATTTATTACTTAATTACTTCGAACATGATCAAAGCTTTATATATATGGTGAAAAAAAATCCATTTAAAATTTAAAACATTTCAAAATTTAAATATGTCAAAATAATACAAATTGCTTGTAAGTTTCTAGACATCTATTTCACATATTATTCAGGTGAAGTAATGATAAATAATTGTAGCAGTTTTTTCAACTATACTTAAGTAAAATAAATATAACGAATAAATATTATTTATTTTTTATTATTGTTTATCACGCATTTTTTATTCTAAACCCTTTATTGCAATAACAACATTAATAAATAGGCAGGAATATTTAAAAATAATATTATTGTAAACAAAAATAATAATATTTGCAAAAACAGCGCTGTGATTTACGAGATTAGAACCTTAGCCATCTTGAATCTAAGATCAACGCTTAACGCCTTCTGCTATCTGCACATATAATTTACTTTCGAATTTTAGCAATGCCATAAACTGGCCAAGGTCACGCGTATGATGCGTGTCTAACAATAAAGTGCGGCGCTCGCGAACCGCGACGATACGACAGTGTTAGCGCAAAACTGTGGTGTGTGTGCCCTACACACACCACAGACGTCTGATTACACATACAAATGTACGGACTACACCGCGTGTTCACAGCAATACGACTCTTAGCGTGCTTATGCACTTTTGAGCGCTTACTGTACATATATATATTTGAAATGTGCTACTTAAGCCCTTTCATTTCATACCCAACACGGCATCATTTTTTTATATCATTACTTTATGTCCTCTAGAGGGCGCCATATGCAATGGGACGTCACATAGCCTATAACCAGCGGAAGATCAAGACCCCTCCAACGATACCTCATTTGTCAAATTATGATGAGTAGTTAAGAAGTTATGAGAGAACAGATGAATATACATACATACTTAACGGTCAGAATCATAACACTCCTTTTTGCTTCGCCGAAAAATAGGGTCAAGACGCCTGGATCAGGATAAATAGTAGATTGTCAGTATATTGCTCTATCGAAGAATTAAAAAAACCGGCCAAGTGCGAGTCGGACTCGCACACCAAGGGTTCCGTACCACCGTACAATAATTAACAAAAAAACTCCGAAAAACCATGTTTCCTCATGTTGTTTCATGTTCCTTTAATTTTTAACTTTATAATATATTGGGAACCCTAAAATATGTAGTGTCAAATGTACGGTGGTACGGAACACTCATGTGCGAGTCCGACTCGCACTTGGCCGGTTTTTAGTTCAGTTAAATGAAAATATTAAACGAAGTATATGTTTCATCTCAAATTTTATATAAAATTGCAAAGTTAAATTTGTATTTTCATAATGATACTGTGAATTACAAATTTATTTTTTGCAGTTGCAGAAAATCACTCATATTTAAATAATAGGCGTTTTTAATATTTGTTGATTATATACAGTATATGGTACAGTAAGCGCTCAAAAGTGCATAAGCACGCTAAGAGTCGTATTGCTGTGAACACGCGGTGTAGTCCGTACATTTGTGTGTGTAAACAGTCAGACGTCTGTAGTGTCAGTGCCGTACACACACAACAGAGAACGCACACACTGTCGTATCGTCACGGTTCGCGGGCGCCGCACTTATATTTCCACCACTTTTGTTAGCATGCATTATACGCGTGACCTTGGCCAGTGTATGGCATTGCTAAAATTCGAGAGTAAATTATAAGTGTAGATAGCAGAAGGCGTTAAGCGTTAGTCTTAGATTCAAGATGGCTAAGGTTCTAATCTCGTAAATCACAGCGCTGTTTTTGCAAATATTATTATTTTTGTTTGCAATAATAATATTTTTAAATATTCCTGTCTATTTATTAATGTTGTTATTGCAATAAAGGGTTTAGAATAAAAAATGCGTGATATGTGATAATAAAAAATAAATAATATTTATTCGTTATATTTATTTTACTTAAGTATAGTTAACATTTGTCATTACTTCACCTGAATAATATGTGAAATAGATGTCTAGAAACTTAGAAGCAATTTGTATTATTTTGACATATTTAAATTTTGAAATGTTTAAAATTTTAAATGGATTTTTTTCACCATATATATAAAGCTTTGATCATGTTCGAAGTAATTAAGCAATAAATAAGAATATTAGACTACTTAAAATGTAAAAAAATCTACTGACAATATTGTTGATTTTAAGGTTAAGTATTATTTTAAATTTTATTTGGCTTTAGTAAATATTGGTTGGTATTGAGGTTATAGCTTAAGTATTCATTTTCTTTACGAAAAGAAGATTGAAACTAAACCTCAAACTTTAATCCTAAAATAATAATATTACTCAAATAATTTTAATTAAACAATTTCGGTCTATCTGCAAGAAATACGACAAACACCCAACCCAATAAACAACAGATTCGTTATTCATGCAATAACGAATCTGTTGTTTATTAAGTTGGTACGGTCAATATTTTAAGGTCAAAAACGGTTTTCTAGCTGGTCTTCAGTGATGCAAGCCTTCAGAGTGCACGGCGAACGGTTCATAATGACGTGTTTTTAATAATTCAGCAAAATATCTCGTTGGTATGAAACCATTTGTTTCATTCACCATTTGACGTCGCTGCACCTCGATAATAAGCCCCTTCCTCATATCTCTTAACCCTCACAGTATTTCTCTAGAACAAAGAAAAACATTGTTTTTATTACACATAATACCTAATTATTTATTATTCACTAATCGAATTAAACCTCATAATGAATTTAAAACTTTAAAGGCATCTTAACAATACCTCTGTTCTATCAACAATACCCTTGATTAAGATTTATGTTTATTGAAATATGAAATACTTATATAAATGATAACACTCACACTTAGTCCGGTTTCATTAGATATTCACTTCACTTTTACGCAGCGCAATAATATTCTCTGATCTGATCTGATCTCTTCAATATACTTTATGCCTGCTTTTTGAAAATAATAACCACAACACTGCGCTAAATACTCGTCACCAATATTATCCACGAGCCAACAAAGTTCTATTAATTGAATACTCGTAACGAACTGTATCTGTCTATCCTACAGAAATCGAAATAATTTACTTAGTTTTCTGTGGTCTACCTGCTAAACTTTAATATTTATGTGAACAAGACGAATGAAACAAAAAACGAATGATTATCGAACTAGTCATTGGTTGCAGACAAAGTGAGTGTGTGTGTGTACTGTGCGTGTCTATAGTATTGTAACAATTTATAGAAGAAGGTCGTAAGTCAAACCGAAGCGTCAGTCTATTGCTTTGTGAGATTGCTTATGGACTTTTGGTCGGTACTGTACATGATAGACGGACAGACAGACAGTGGAGGCTTAGTAATAGGGTTCCGTTTCGCACACTTCAGGTACGGAACCCTAAAAATAAAAGAAACACGTTATTGACCCAATAACAGGGAATGTTTAAAAAAAAGTGTGTGTGTGAGCTCCGACGCACGATTGGAGTTTACTCCTAAGAATTTTTATGTCTAATAAGATTTCGGTAAGAAATTGTTAAGTATCTAAGATCTCAGGTAGATTCATATTAGATTCTTATTAGTTTCGTGTTCAAATACTTATTTTGATCCATTAACATTGTTAAAAGTTAATTTAGAAGGAAATTTTAAAGATATTTCTTTAATTTGGTCTTGAATGAAAGGTCTAAACTTAAAACCATTTGTCACATTTAGTTCATGCAAATCGGCCCGCGAAACAAAAAGATATGGTTATTTTTATTTATGGAAATTGTGTTTAGTTAATAATTTGCACTTAAATATTTGTTCTAAAAAGGTGTAGGTACACACGGCTACACATCAAACTATATACCGTGAAACCGGCCAACATTGCCCTTAGCGGATATCTTTGCCCGAACACGAAAAATATCTAAAATCTTGAATTGTAAATAAATGTATGTAGCTGACAACATTATTTAATCTTTAGGGTAAATTTGAATATTTTTCTGGTAACACTAAATATTAGTTACGTTGCTAAGTTCACTCAGTTGTCGGCGAGACATGTTGGAAGTTGGACTAGTGTGAGGTGGTGCCAAAATTTTGTTTAACGTTTTTACACATTGTCAGCGTACGATATCACTCAGGTAAGTTATTTCAATATTAGAGTAATAATAAGTATCGCGCTTCATTTCTATGTTATTTTGAGACCATTAGAACATCAAATCTTCAAGATAATGAAGTGGGCAATGATTCCCGAACTTGCGTGAACATAGGAGTGACAACATTGCCCACTGCAAAAACAGTGTTAGGGTTGACACCCACTATGGTATTTTAAATTTAAAATTTCTGTCTACATAGGTACCTACCTAATTTATTAGAAATTGGTTATCATGGTATAAGCATTTGATGCAGAGGACTGAGAAACATGTTACGGGCAAAGTTCTAAGTAGGTATGAGTATAAATGCGGATGGCTATATGAGTATGTAGGAAAAGACCAAATAACCGATGGAGGGATTGTGCAAATGATTATATGACTGGAATAGAAAGGGGGTAAATACTAAGATGATGGCTGTTACCAAGTTTTGGAAGAGGACATGCTACGCTGACCCCTAATAAATTGGGATAACGGCAGGAAAATGATAATATTCCTGTATTTTAGTCTAGACAAGTAGTCATTCAGTTGACAAACAGAAACTACATTTAGATACTTAGATACATTTAGTCTGTTTGTTTGCAGTTTGGAAAAGCCTGTGAAAAGAAGAAATCGGAGAGTCCTCGGGTCTCGGCCCTATAAAAATTATTCAGAGGAAATGTTGCACCTCGCGGTAGAAAATGTTAAAGAAAATAGGATGTCCTCAAGATCTATATTATGAATGTTGTTAAACGTAAATATTATATCTTTTCGTTACAAAGTGGCTGGCATGCGTTGCAATGCTTCTTTTTTTTTGTAAGATTTGTTTTACCATTTTTGAGAGATTTCTATAGATTTATTTTGTTTTAGAACCCTTTATTTTACAAAGCTCATAATACTCATTGTCTCATACCTGCAATTATAACTATTGTACTTGACTGATTATTAATAATAAAGGAGTTTATATTTAAACAGATTATTATTTATCACATTAATATGTATCAACCCTAACCCACCGTTTTAGTTTGTATGAAAAAGTAGCTGGTGTGTAGTGTAACATTGCCCACCTCAGAAAAATAAAAAAATAAGTGTGTTTGACATATTGATCATGAAGGATGGCAACTTTGCACAATTCACTAAAACATACCTTATTGCCAAAGCCTTAGAACTGATAGTTATAGAGAAAATAAGGGTGAGCAATGTTGGACGGTTGTGCGTATAATTTTGCCCGGCTATTTAGGCGCCTTTTTCTAGGATTCTGTTAAAGCTAGAAGCACCACATTTTGCGATTTAAAGCCTTTATAGTAATTACTACCATAGTCGACTTTATTACGCGTTTCCGGAGAACATTTTTTGCAAAATCTCAAAAATAAGTAAAAATGCGGGCAATGATGGCCGGTTTCACGGTACATTTCCAGTATCACGTTGTCATGGGAACGTAATTTTAGTTTTATGTCATCATCCGTCATCATCCCAAGTGTAGCGTTGACAAATAGGAAGTATGGAGGTTACAAATGCAATAGCTTTACCGCGGCAGTCCCCGAGTGCCACACTTTTTTTTTAATGTGTGTTCGCGGATATCTTCGTCGTTTGTGAACCGATTTTGATGATTCTTTTTTTGTTGGAAAGGAGATATCCCAAGGGTAGTACCATGATAAGGAAACCAGGATCTGATGATGGCAAATAACGAAAATACAAAACCAAAGACACCGACTTCCGAAATTTAAGTTATTTTTCATTTTGTAGTAGTTTTTTTTTTTTTTTGTTAGAACTTATTAATGAATATTACATACAAAATGCCATGATTACTTTGTAAAGTATTATAGATATTATTTTAATTATTGTAAATGTGAGGACTATGTGGATATTTTTTTAAATTCTTTCATTTATATTTTCTTTCTCAGTTAGTTTTAAAATGATGGTCTGGCAGTTTGTGTAGTTTATGCGGCCTACCCAAATGTCCTTTCTTTGGTAAACTAACATTATCGGAACTGAATAACCCTGGGACAGATTTTGATACGCCTTGGCCTGAGTAAAGGGAGAAGTAATGTCTTCAAAACTACAGTGGTTTTAACTGTGGCGGACGTGGGTGTGCTGCCCATACATTTTTGCCCACGTTCCTTTGCGGTGGGTGCACCGTACGTGTTTTGTTTCGCATAGAGATAGAATATGAAGTACCTACCACGAACTGCTGTGAAAAAAAGCGGCCAAGTGCGAGTCGGACTCGCCCATGAAGGGTTTCGTAGCAGCAAGTAACATTGAATGAAAGGTAAATTGCGGTTTACGATTTATGACGTATTAAAAAAAAACTACTTGCTAGATCTCGTTCAAAACAATTTTCGGTGGAAGTTTACATGGTAATGTACAGTAAGCGCTCAAAAGTGCATGAGCACGCTAAGAGTCGTATTGCTGTGAACACGCGGTATAGCTCGTACATTTGTATGTGTAAGCAACACGATACACACACCACAGATAACGCAGTTACACGAAACAACAATATATTTCCGTCGCTTTAAACATGCTAGCACACACGCACTATGCGCGTGAACTTGACCAGTTAATGGCATTGCTAAAATTCGATAGTAACTTAACAAGTGCAGATAGCAGAAAGCGTTAAGCGTTAGTATGGAATTCAAACTGCCTCAGGTTCTAATCTCGTGAAACACAGTGCGGTTTTTTGCAAATATTATTATTTTTGTTTTCGATAATAATATTTTTTAAATATTGCTGCTTTTTTTATGTTGTTATTGCAATAAAGGTTTTAGAATAAAAAATGCGTGATATATGATAACAAAATTAAAAAAAATATGTTTATTCGTTATATTTATTTTACATAAGTTAATAAACTGCTACAATTATTTATCATTACTTCAGCTGAATAAGATGTGAAATAGATGTCAAGAAACTTAGAAGCAGTTTGTATTATTTTGACATATTTAAATTATGAAATATTTTAAATTTTTAATGGATTTTTTCACCATAAATATTAAGCTTTGATCATGGTCGAAGTAATTAAGTAATAAATAAGAATATTAGACTACTTAAAATGTAAAAAACTACTTACAGAATAATTTAAGTAATTTTAAGGTTAAATATGGGCAGTTTGTTTATATTTTATTTGTATTAATTATTTTACATTTTATTTGACTTTAGTAAATATTGGTTGTTATTGAGGTTAAAGCTTAAGTATTCATTTTCTTTACGAAAAGAAGATTGAAACTAAACCTCAAATTTTATCCTAAAATAATACTATTACTAAAATAATTTATACAATTTCGGTATATCTGCAAGAAATACGACAAACACCCTATTGAAACGTGCTTAAAAAATTCGTTACCATAAATTCATGCAATAACGAATCTGTTATTTATTAAGTTGGTACGGTCAATATTTTAAGGTCAAAAACGGTTTTCTAGCTGGTCTTCAGTGATGCAAGCCTTCAGAGTGCACGGCGAACGGTTCATAATGACGTGTTTTTAATAATTCAGCAAAATGTCTCGTTGGTATGAAACCATTTGTTTCATTCACCATTTGACGTCGCTGCTACTCGATAATAAGCCCCTTCCTCATATCTCTTAACCCTCACAGTATTTCTCTAGAACAAAGAAAAACATTGTTTTTATTACACATAATACCTTATTATTTATTATTCACTAATCGAATTAAACCTCACAATGAATTTAAAGGCATCTTCTGTCTCAACAATACCTCTGTTCTATCAACAATACCCTTGATTAAGATTTATGTTTAGTAAAATATGAAATATATAAATGATAACACTCACACTTAGTCCGGTTTCATTAGATATTCACTTCACTTTTACGCAGCGCAATAATATTCTCTGATCTGATCTGATCTCTTCAATATATTTTATGCCTGCTTTTTGATAATATTAACCACAACACTGCGCTAAATACTCGTCACCAATATTATCCACGAACCAACAAAGTTCTATTAATTAAATACTCGTAACAAACTGCATCTACCCCACAGAAATCGAAATAATTTACTTAGTTTTTTGTGGTCTACCTGCTAAACTTTAATATTTAGGTGAACAAGACGAATGAAACTAAAAACGAATGATGATTATTGAACTAGTCATTGGTTGCAGACAAAGTGAGTGTGTGTGTGTAATGTGCGTGTCTACAGTATTGTAACAACTTATAGAAGAAGGTCGTAAGTCAAACCGAAGCGTCAGTCTATTGCTTTGTGAGATTGCTCATGGACTTTTGGTCGGTACTGTACATCATTTTTTTTGTTTTATCATTCTCTTATTTTAGAAGTTACAGGGGGGGGACACACATTTTACCACTTTGGAAGTGTCTGAAAAAAGAAGAAGAGTTTAGAAAAAAATGAAATTAGAAACCTCAATATTATTTTTAAAGACCTATCCATAGATACCCCACACGTATGAGTTTGATGAAAAAACATTTTTTGAGTTTCAGTTCTAAGTATGGGGAACCCCAAAATTATTTGTTTTTTTTTTCTATTTTTGTGTGAAAATCTTAATGCGGTTCACAGAATACATCTACTTACCAAGTTTCAACAGCATAGCTCTTATAGTTTCGGAAAAAAGTGGCTGTGACGTACGGACGGACAGACAGACAGACAGACAGAACATGACGAATCTATAAGGGTTCCGTTTTTTGCCATTTGGCAACGGAACCCAAAAAACGCACCGAGACACGGACCAAGCAGTAATATACAAATTAGTTTTTGGATACGCCCTAAAATCTTTACAGTTTTTAATCTAACGAAAAAGTAGACCTTTAGGTCTTGAGGCAGTCAAGGGATGCACCTAAAATTGCTTTTGGGTACTCTTTTTATTCAGAAAAAACGTGTTTTTTTTTCACCGTCAGTGCGCGGTCTCGTGACTGCGTTTGTTATACGGCAGAAATAACACATCGCATTCCACCGCACCGTAGTACGCGCTAGACCTTAGAAAAGGGAAATACCTAAAATAAAACTCAAAATAATTGTGCAGAAGCTTACAGACAAAACATTTCAGAACTACCCTTAAAAGCAACACTGATGAAATCAGAAATAAGCCCCACCAGGCTTCCTTCTGCGAAACGGTAATGCTCGCGAAGGAGGAGGCGGAACGCGTGAGGTAGAGGCAAATTTCGCGCCCTCACGCCCCTAACCGCCGCAGGAGGAGACGCCCTGGGTGTCGGGAATCGCAGGCCATCGTAGGTTCGGGCTTGCGGACGGTGAGCAATGGGTAGTTCGCCGTCCGAAAAGGACCAGGGCCAGGTCGACGGCGCGTTGTGTTCCACGCGCGCCTCAAAGAGATGTCAGCAGAATTGACGGGGTCCGCTAGGGCCGATGCCTGCCGGGGTTCCGAAGGAAATCGAAAGGGAGATCGTGGCCCCCAGCAACAGGGCAACCGAGTCTGACACGCCCTCTCCGCACAGAGCGGGAGAAGTTATTTGATAATTTCCCACCCAAAAAAAAAAGCCACCCCACTAAAAAAAGGAAAGTGCAATACCTAAAAATTCTCAGTGGAATCTGCCCCACTAGTTCGATATTCATGTGTTTTAACGTTATAAAACATAAAGTTATGACTTTACGACTATGAAGGAAAGTCTCATAAACCTTCAAGATACATATTAAAAGTTTGGTCTAGAAGTTAAATTAACCTAAAAATATTTTCAATTTTTATTTCCACATCAATCCTTGTCTACTTAGTAGGCTTTCGTGATTCAGTGTAATTCTGTAGAAGACACCATTAAAATATGCAATGTCATAAATTTTCAAGGCGATATGCCGGTCAAACTTAAAAGACAAACCCGCTAAAATTAGATTATTATTCATCCAATATGTTTAAGGAAATTTAAGTAGTAGAAATCTTTATAAAAACCAGCTCTATTAAATTAAATGATTAACTATCTGACTATACAAATAAATACAAAAACAAAAGGACACTTAGGGGTCGAAGTATTCGTCAGCATCGTTGTCATCCGGAAACGTGCTAAGACTAAAAGCATTTTTTTTATTTTATTTTATTTATTCACAAGGCAACTACAACAGGTAACAATCACAGTATATCACTAGGTTGACATTATAGGTTTCGACCTGATTATCACCCAAAGCGTAATCGCACAACATGATTAGCAACAATAATAATTAAAAAAAAATGACAACTACAGTAAAAAGCTTAGTTCACAAAATTACAGCTAGGTCTATGCGTCTGCCCTCCGACACACTTCTGCTTAGGCAAGGAATGTGTAGGAGACCAAACACGGCAGGTAAAGTACATAAGTGACACAAATTCACATTACTTAAAGTGTTACAAGATTAATAAAAAAAATATTAAATTAATATTGCCACAATAAAGTAAATTAAGTTCTAATTAAGTCCTAGGCGACCGAGCTTTGCTCTAGTGAAGATAGAGAAAACTAATTTTCCCAGATATGAGACATAGCTAGATCGATTGTTTCGCCCCCGTAAAGATATTGCAAGTTTCATCGAAATCGTTAGAGCCATTTACGAGAACGTGGTTACAAAATATACTAGATACAAATATTGCTCATTTAATAGTATAGGATTCATTTTAGATTTCAAGGGATTTCCATTGGATTTAAAAATTTTCTTCAGGATAAGTTTCTGGAGAAAGTAACTTTGTCTCTTGGTGTTCGGATTTGCCAAGATTGTGGTAAAAACGTTCAGTGATTTTAAGATTCAGCCTTCAATCTTCAGGAAATCTGACTCTCTGAATGCAAATATTGGAACTATATAGGTACTTATCCTCATTCTGATCCTGCCCTTCTCCCAATTTATTTGTGATTGGCGCAACGTCTTCTTTTTAGGGTTCCGTAGTAAACAAGGAACCCTTATAGTTTCGTCATGTCCGTCGGACTGTCTGTCTGTCGGTCCGCGGTCTAGCTCCGAGACCTTTAGTACTAGAAAGCTGTAATTTGGCATAGGTATACATATTAATTACGCCGACCAAGTGGTAAAACAAAATTATGAAAAACATTTTTTTTAGGGTACCTCTCCTACGCGTAAAGTGGTGAGGTTTTTTTTTTATCCCTTGATGTGGGATATCATTGGAAAGGTCCTTCAAAAACATTGTGAGTTTGTGGAAACCATTTTTGGATTCAGGAATCCATTTGCGAAATATTAAGCTTTAAAGTGCAAATTTTTGTTAGAGTCAAGTGGTCCCCCCCCCCTGCCAACTAAATGGTTTGTTTTGGATGTGTGAAAAAAATCACAGCAGTAGTTTATATAACGAAATTAAAAGGAAAACTATCACAGCTAAGTAGGCTTTATTTTAACCTATGGTGTGGGGTATCATTGGAAAGGTCCTTCAAAAACATTGTGAGTTTGTCGAAAACAATTTTTGGATTCAGGGATCCATTTGCTAAATAGACCAACTTAACTTTGCAGTTGTAAAAACATGTTTTCCTACACATTCCGTATGGGAGAACATATTTTTCAACTACAAAGTTAAGTTTGTTCTTGGATAAATTCATCCCAACTACGGAACCCTTCATTGTGCGTGGTCCGACACGCACTTGGCCGGTTTTTTTTGTAAATGCGATTGTGCTCTTTATTTTTATATTACGTTACGGATCTACGCAAGTATTTTTACTTTAAAGGTTTTGGAAGTTTTTTTTTTGTAAACGCGATTTATTTCTATACAAGTATTTTTCGGTGGAGTTTCTTGCTGGCTCTTCTCCATAGGAAACGACCAATTGGAACCGTGCACCTAGCTTCTGACGTTTCATAAGTGCCCATGTAGGTTTATGTGAAATAAAATATTTTGAATTGAATTGAATTTCTTCCATCAAGGCGATCTTGTTCAAGTTTTCACTTTTTGGCGCAGCCGTGAGGCACACACTATTGTTGTAAAAACATTATTTTCTCCTTTCATTTTGTCATCTGTATTTTGTGTTTCACGAACTGTGTCCAAAAATACTTTATTCTTTCTTTTTCTTCCATACTTCTCTATTTAGGTTTGTGGCTAAGTAAGTAATAACAGTCGCACGGATCAATCCATCAGGTTAAGCTACGCTTTCCGTGGTTGGTCCGTGGATGCGTGGATGACAATCTTTACATACCGAGACTCCTCCGTGCCTCGGAAAGTACCTACGTTAAGCCGTAGGTCCCGGCTGTCATCCGTGAATCAGAAGAAGTCACAAGCCCGAAAGTCTGACAACCAGTCTTACCAAAGGGTATCGTATTACCCTGTTGGAGGTCCATGTAAAATACTGGTATTCAGCTGCATCCGATTAGACTGGAAGCTGACCTCGACATAGTTGGGAAAAGGCTAGGCAGATTGATTTCTCTATTAGTCTCCCTCTCGGTAGTCACTCCATTTCTAAGCATTATTATCTGTCCATCGTTTCTTTGGTCTTCCCCTACTCTTCTAAAGTCAAAGTCAAGTCATTTATTTGAAATAGGCACATAAAAGGCACGTATAAACGTCAAAAACGTAAAATGTTAAATGTACAACAATATGTAAAAAAAAAACCTGTCCGATCCGCAACGGGCTCATAGGTACTGCAATAACATACTTAAAACTAATAAAAAAAAGGATTGTGTGGTTTTATGAAACCATGGTAAAAATTAAACTTTTAAGCGAACTATAGGCGCCGCCATATTGGCCTTGGCTGCTCTGACGAGCGCCTTTCACTTTATCCCTACTCCGCGGCCGACCGTCACGCGACATGCAACACACAGACGAAAAAGTTTGAGACGATGCAATAAAATATTCACTTTAAAAATCTAATTATTATTGAAACTAAAAAGTTATTGCTATTTACAATCCCATTTTTAGATGGTATCAAAATATCCCCAAATTCATAAAAAATCTGCAAAAACAGGGATCATAAGTTATGACTTGTAGACACCCCGCTTAACGACGGCTGCCCGCGCCCCACGTCATAACCCGGTAAAATTCGCCACTGAAAAAAAAAAAAAATATTTAGGCATGCCGTTTTCCTCACAATGTTTTCCTTCACCGTTTTTGAAGCAAGTAATAATTATACACTACGCACAAGAATCCGAAAAGTCAGAGGTGTGTGCCTTAGGTTCGAACTAGAGACCTATGACTTGGCAGTCTGACAGTCACACCACTAGGCTATCACTGATATGGCTATGTAACAATACGTAGTTACTTACCTAAATGTTCGCACTAGTAGGCTTCATTAATATTTCCTCAAAGCTGTAATTAGTATTACAGCCACACGCTAACGACTTTAAACAACAAACTAGCAATTAGGGCTCTTCTTTGCCTTTGAATGCAATTTAAATAACGTGGTAGCATGTTTGGAAAATATTTGCACCACATACAGCAAAACATTTCTTCCTTTTGCCCTTAAGAGGGTTTTTCCTAAAAGTTGGCAACGTCGTAAATATTTACCTGTTTTGATTAATTTAGCAATATTACTGTATGGAAATAAAAAATGTGGCTAACTAGTTCTCTAGTATATTAATAACGAAATGCAATAATTAATATAATAATACCAAATATTTAGTTTTAGTTGTAAAAATGTATTTGGAAACTTTCCAAATGCCTTTTTTACACTTAAAATTGTTACAACATCGAATTCAGTGTTATTACGTGAGATTCACAGAAATGCAGTCGTGTCGCGACGATTGTGAAAATTTATGTGTCTCCAACGAAGAGGAGGAGGCTTGTGTCCCAGCAATGGGAACATTATAGGCTGTGATTATGCTTCTTTATGTAATTATCATCATCCATCCAATATACAGTTATACAAATTTTGATCTTCTCATAAAAAATAAAACTTAATTTTTCCGTCAGTCAGACCACAAATAAGCTAAAAGAAACTGCCACAGTATACCAGCATACAGTTGTAAAAAATTTATAATTAAAATGTAATAAACCCATAAAAATCTTACAGCATTCCTTTGCCGAACAGAATCTGCCACAGTATACCAACAAACAGTTAAAAAAAAAAACAAAAAAAAAAACATGTGATTAAACAAAAGACGATAACAAAAATGAATGGTGACGTGGTATCAGAATCTCCGCGTCGTGATTTGTGGGAGAGGCTGGGCTGCGCACGCGGCGTTTGCGCGAGGTTGTGCAGACGACGGGGAAGGACAAGAGTCGCGCCTATACACAATGGAAATAATAGTACCAGGTCAGTAATTTCACCATAACAACTCTCCTTTTGCAGTTTAAGTACGTGTATTAGTTTGGAAGGAAATTCAAGAAGCGAAACCTTCACTTCTATTAACATGACTCCAGGTTTCTCTATCATAAAAACCATGGAGATTCAATGGAAGTTACTCTATGTAAATTACGAACTAGGTGGTAGGTACAGCTATTCGCCAAGGTAATCGCAGGTTTTGTCAAAATGCTAAGAAAATTTGAACTACACATATAAAAATGAACAATGAGAGCCATTCGTGCAGACGCGTCTGTGCTAATGAATCTCATTCTTTTAAATCTGCCATTGAGTCTTAGCATTGAGAGTGCCCTTTATTTAGTTTTATACCTGTATGATCATGATCAATCTGAAAGACCTTAGATCTCTATTCTTCTTTTCGTGTGGTTAGAGACTAACCTGGTGACAGAGTTTTAAAGCCGCCCATGGGTGTCTGACTAGGCTTCATATGCCGTCGAGAAATATCTCTCTCAGGCATGCCGGTTTCCTCACGATATTTTCCTTCACCGTTTTTGATGCAAGTGATAATTATACAATACGCACATGAATCCGAAAAGTCAGAGGTGCGGTGCGTGCCTTGGGTTCGAACTCGAGACCTATGACTTGGATCATCTCTATTGAAAAAAAGACTATAGTTTGTCCGAGACCGTTGTTCCGCGTCTTAGGTATCTGCACTGCGAGACCGGGTAGTGCAGGCCGCTCATTCGTCAATGCTCAAGGCGCGCGGCGACCCGCTTGCCACTCATTAGTCAACGCTGCCCCCCGCCTCGCCTCGCATTCCTATGGCACAGAACAGTGACCACTGTTCCGTGAAGCTAGTGTGAGTCTATAGTTTGACCACGACCGTGGTCAAACTATAGACCCACATTAGCCTCCATATCAGACAGAGCAGTGATATTCCAAAAATGTTTTTTTTATTTGAAAGCAAGTTTTCTAACGATGGTTCTCAGACATGTTTTATCGAAATCGGATCAGGCGTTTGAAGATTATCAGCTCTTTTCTAGTTGATGAATAGATGTGAGTATCTTCCACAGATCTGATCGATTTAAAATTTGGTATTCTGTTACTTCAATGATATTAGAAGAACATAGTAAGTAACCTTGAACTGATGCTGCTTCATCACCTGGAATTTGCAGGATACCCAACTACCTTACCAACTTACAGCACAGGTATCGTGTTTGGACTCATTGCAATGGTTTCATTGAATAAGTTATAGATAGATGGTGAACAGGGTCTGGTGATGGAGTAGGAAAGAGAAATGAGGAAATGTTTGTTTCGGGGGTTTTTTTTAACTGTTAAAAATGTACTTGTTAAACATGGTCTCTTAAGAAAATCTGTCAAAGATGTTTCCATCTTCATTGCTTGAGGTTGTGTGATGTCTGTCATTTCAATAAATCAGTGAGTCACGGAACTATTTTATGTATAGAAATTTGGCTTCATCAAGTCGACTATATACCATTACCATAAACAAAATTATCGCGTTCCCTGATCTAAAATACCAAAATAAATAACAAACATGTCTACACGACCGTCAAGTCGCCATTAATTATAATTTCTGATGGTTCCTACGATTTATTTCGGTTGCCCGTACTAATGGTCGCTATTATTCCTATTACATTTGATTTACTTCTAAAAAGCTTTTACACACGCATTTGACATTAATTGTAATTTATAACTGTACCCCTTGCTTTGCTTGCGTTTTTAATATGTTTATTGGTTAATTGAAGTTTATGAGATTACTATGGAAATTGAGTTTGATACTTTAATTGATTTATTTTCAGTACTTGGGCGACCGAGCTCTGCTCTGGTGAAAATAGAGAATGCTCATTTAATAGTATAGGATAGTACCTACTAATTCCATACTTCCATGATAGTAGGTACATACTAATTCCATACTTCCATGATAGTAGGTACTTACTAATTCCATACTGCTATGATAGTAGGTACAGTACCGACCAAAAGTCCATAAGCAATCTCACAAAGCAATAGACTGACACTTCGGTTTGACTTACGACCTTCTTCTATAAATTGTTACAATACTATAGACACGCACAGTACACACACACACACACTCACTTTGTCTGCAACCAATGACTAGTTCGATAATCATTCCTTTTTTGTTTCATTCGTCTTGTTCACATAAATATTAAAGTTTAGCAGGTAGACCACAGAAAACTAAGTAAATTATTTCGATTTCTGTAGGGTAGACAGATACAGTTCGTTACGAGTATTCAATTAATAGAATTTTGTTGGCTCGTGGATAATATTGGTGACGAGTATTTAGCGCAGTGTTGTGGTTATTATTTTCAAAAAGCAGGCATAAAATATATTGAAGAGATCAGATCAGATCAGAGAATATTATTGCGCTGCGTAAAAGTGAAGTGAATATATATTGAAACCGGACTAAGTGTGAGTGTTATCATTTATATATTTCATATTTTAGTAAACATAAATCTTAATCAAGGATATTGTTGATAGAACAGAGGTATTGTTGAGACAGAAGATGCCTTTAAAGTTTTAAATTCATTATGAGGTTTAATTCGATTAGTGAATAATAAATAATTAGGTATTATGTGTAATAAAAACAATGTTTTTCTTTGTTCTAGAGAAATACTGTGAGGGTTAAGAGATATGAGGAAGGGGCTTATTATCGAGGTGCAGCGACGTCAAATGATGAATGAATATGAAACAAATGGTTTCATACCAACGAGATATTTTGCTGAATTATTAAAAACACGTCATTATGAACCGTTCGCCGTGCACTCTGAAGGCTTGCATCACTGAAGACCAGCTAGAAAACCGTTTTTGACCTTAAAATATTGACCGTACCAACTTAATAAACAACAGATTCATTATTGCATGAATTTATGGTAACGAATTTTTTAAGCACGTTTCAATAGGGTGTTTGTCGTATTTCTTGCAGATAGACCGAAATTGTTTAATTAATATTATTTTAGTAATATTATTATTTTAGGATTAAAATTAGAGGTTTAGTTTCAATCTTCTTTTCGTAAAGAAAATGAATACTTAAGCTATAACCTCAATACCAACCAATATTTACTAAAGCCAAATAAAATTTAAAATAATACTTAACCTTAAAATCAACAATATTGTCAGTAGATTTTTTTACATTTTAAGTAGACTAATATTCTTATTTATTGCTTAATTACTTCGAACATGATCAAAGCTTTATATATATGGTGAAAAAAATCCATTTAAAATTTAAAATATTTCAAAATTTAAATATGTCAAAATAATACAAATTGCTTCTAAGTTTCTAGACATCTATTTCACATAGTATTCAGGTGAAGTAATGATAAATAATTGTAGCAGTTTATTAACTATACTTAAGTAAAATAAATATAACGAATAAATATTATTTATTTTTTATTATCACATATCACGCATTTTTATTCTAAACCCTTAATTGCAATAACAACATTAATAAATAGGCAGGAATACTTAAAAATATTATTATTGCAAACAAAAATAATAATATTTGCAAAAACAGCGCTGTGATTTACGAGATTAGAACCTTAGCCATCTTGAATCTAAGACCAACGCTTAACGCCTTCTGCTATCTGCACTTATGATTTACTTTCGAATTTTAGCAATGCCATACAGTGGCCAAGGTCACGCGTATGATGCATGCTAACAAAAGTGATGGAAATATAAGTGCGGCGCCCGCGAACCGTGACGATACGACAGTGTGTAGTGCAAATATGCGTTCTCTGTTGTGTGTGTACGGCACTCACACCACAGACGTCTGACTGTTTACACATACAAATGTACGGACTATACCGCGTGTTCACAGCAATACGACTCTTAGCGTGCTCATGCACTTTTGAGCGCTTACTGTACTTACTAATTCCATACTGCTATGATAGTAGGTACTTACTAATTCCATACTGCTATGATAGTAGGTACTTACTAATTCCATGCTGCCATTATCATTATTCTAATGTAATTATTGTCATGTCATTATTGTTCTAAACTTTGGGCGACCGAGCTCTGCTCGGGTGAAAATATGGAGAAAACTATTTACCCAGATATGCGACCTAGCCGATTCCGAGAACGAGAGTACAAATCTATATACAAACAAATATTGCTCGTTTAATAGTATAGGATTCATCCATGGGCAACCTGACAACCTGTGAAGTTGGTGCGGCCCACGGGCGGCCTTATAAGTTTTATTCACGAAGTATAGAAAGAAGACACTCCGTGGTTTTATTAACATCTTTTTCATAAAAAAATTTGATTCCTTATGCCCAGGGATTTTTTTCCCGAAAATACTACTTTTTCTACTTCAAATAAAAATTAAATATTACCTGGTTCCTAGATAATTTCAAAAACTTAAGCTTGCACAATATTACAAAAAAATTGACTCGAAAATTTCGACTCTGTATCACTCGAACGTAAATTCCTCCTTTTCGATCATTGTATCTTGAATTAATGATAAGAAGATGATTATTTTGTCTGAAAGATAATGTAAAACAGACGTGTAAAAATAAAGATAGTTTTTTTTAAGTGAAAACTTCTTTAGGTGCGTTGGGCATTTTTGAGATGGGACTAAACCATTGATTTCGCGACACTGTGACGACACCAGCGTTGATGTCTTTTTAATGGTCAAAAAGACCATTAAAAGACATCAACGCGTTGGATACCGCGGTGGCGATTTTTTTTTTCAAGTTTTCACTTCTGTCGGCACTCCCGGAGTGCTACTGTTTTTTTTTTTAAAGTGGTTGCCACAAAATTTTGTAGCTTTTTTTTAATGATGATACTTAGAAAACTTTCAAGAATCGTGGAACATCATGGGGTATTATCGGATACCCCTGGGCATGAGGAACTTTTTTTTATGAAGTCACTATTTGGACTGTGAAAACTCAGGTGAAGTGAGCTGTCATTCCACCCACCTAATGCTTGTGATTCAAACCAGGCCATCCAATAAACGATATTTTCTTACTGTCAATAATTATTTTAGACATAAAAGCCGAGTAATATTGTTTTTGTTTCAAATAATCTTTAAAAAAGACTTGATTTTCGAATTAAAAAAGAATCGAGCAAAAATGTTCCAATTACGTAACTGTCTTACATATGGAAAGAAAAAGATCCAATAAATCATTTACTAAAGTTCCATTTTGATTGTATGCGTTACTTTTTCAGAATATTAATGCAAATAAACATACAATTTAGGGAGCCTCGTCTTAAGACAGTTCATTTCACCTAAGTTTTCACGATGAGATTTTTACAGAATAGGTCGACAGGAAGTTATCTTGAAAATATTAACAACTGAAAAAGACGTGAATTTATTGTACGTGACCTAAAATTAAACTGTTTTAGGTATTATCTGTGTCTGCCTGGAATTTATTACGAAAATTTACAGTTAAATGTTATTTAATTCTTTATGTACGGTGTACGTACACACGGCTACACATCAAGCTATTTTGGCTTGCGTATTTGCACTTTGATCGTGACCTACATTTGGAAGTGTATACGGCGGAGCCTAGATGATGCATTTTTGTACATAATTTAATTAATGTTCAATTAGACGTGATTTGAGTCGGACAACTTGCATTTTATTTAGATTCATTCCCGCTGAGCATTCATTGACATTCTTTGCATTTATTGACATTTTCTGCATCCTTGCATTCTGCATTTATAATGACGTTAATTTATTTATTTATTACAAGGTAGCTAATGTTTGGTTAATACGCCGAACACTTTAGAAAATAATATTAATTCTTCAACCCACAACAGAAAATAATACTTTAACCTTTCCTAAAAGTGTCATAATACGTAAAATAATAATATTATAATGAAAATATGCTCATATTTTATCATAAACATTCCCACTTTCCTTATTCTGTAAACCACAATATTCGTGACTAATCAGTGAATCAAAATCAGTCAGACTAATCAATTCAGTGTTGTAAATATGTATTTATTATGTTGTAATAATTATTAATGCTCACACTTTTTCTTCACTACTTAGGTAAATTCAACTCCAGTAAAGTTTGCGATATGAAGGCAACCATATTTTTTTTTTTTTGGTCGGGAATTTTCAAATAACTTCTCCCGCTCTGAGAGGGCGCGTCAGACTCTTACTGACTAAAACCCACCCGTGTTCCTTCGGTTGCCCTGTTGCCGGGGGCCACGATGTCCCTTTCGGCCCTTATTCGCAGCCCCCGCAGGCATTGGCCTTAGCGGACCCCGTCAATTCTGCTGACATCTCTTTGAGGCGCGCGTGGAACACAACGCGCCGTCGACCCGGGACTGGTCCTTATCGGACGGCGAGCTACCCATTGCTCACCGTCCGCAAGCCCGTGCCTACGGTGGCCGGAAATCGGCTCGCGATTCCCGCCCCGGGCGTCTCCTCCTGCGGCGGTTAGGGGCGTGAGGGCGCGAAATTTGCCTCTCCCTCAAACGTTCCGCCTCCTCCTTCGCGAGCATTACCGCTTCGCAGAAGGAAGTGACGGCCTGCCATTTCCTCTCGCTCCATACCATGTCCTGAACCAGGACCGGACGCGAGAGATCATCGCCGCCGATCCTGTGTGCTCCACCGTGTCCTCCGGGCGATCCACACAATGGTGACACCCGGGCGTTTCCTCCCGCTTTATCCTGAACAGGAACCTCCCGAAACAGCCGTGTCCGGTGACGACCTGCGTCAGGCGGAAGGTGAGGACGCCGTGGCGCCTCTCAAGCCACTCCTCAAAGAGGGATCTTATCGCCGCAATTGTGGCGTGCCCAACAAGATGCAGCCTAAGAGGGACCCTTATTCTAAAAGTTGTCAATGTCGTAAATAGCTGTCAAATATTTACCTGTTTTGATTAATTTGGTAATATTACTCAAAACAGTATGGAATTAAGAAATGTGGCTAACTAGGGAACAAAAATATTCAAAAGTCATTTATTCAAACTAGGCTGAGAATCAGCACTTTTCGGACGTCAAAATTACATAAGGCAGTCCCCCAAAACGCCCACCCTTCACCACTTCCTAGTGCTTTAGCTGGGAAGAAGTGGCGCAACAAACATTGATTGCATTGATTATGAAATGCAATAATTAATACCTTAACGCCGAATATTTAGTTTTAGATGTAAAAAAAAAGTATTTGGAAACATTCCAAATGTTTTTTTTTACCTAAAACGGTTACAACATCAAATTCAGTGTTATAATTGCAATTCATTATTAATATTCTAGTTCGCTAGTTAGCCACATAATTCTTATTTCGATAAAGTAATATTGCCAAATTAATCAAAACAGCGAAATATTTGACATCTATTTGCGTCGATGCCCACTTTCAGAATAAACGCTCCTAAGAACTTCTTTCCAATTCTTAAAAATCATTATGAATTGATGCGTTTAAAAAAATATAACCGGTTGATATTTCTTCTTTTGCCTACTTATTTTCCGAGTATTTTTTTTCGTTTTATTATATCTCTACAATGAATGTTACTTCCCTTCAACATCCTCAAACATCCTCAAACCTTTAGTTCTGTCCACCTTCTCAAAAGAAACGGGTGTTAAGATCCAAACGTAATCAGTAGAACTTGCACAGTGTTCCGTGCAAAGGTGTCGTGACTCGGGTGCAAATTGTTTTAATTCCGGATATTACAGGCTTTGACCCGGACGTGAGTCTGCCCACTGTGCGCACTGGGGCACGAAGCGTTTTATTTTACATAATTGTTACAGTTTCTGAGAAGAAAACTAACTTTTACGTACGATATGAGTTAGCGTGTAACTTATAAATGAAGAAAATTATAGCGTAGAAACCTAGGCGTAGTATGTATATGGAAACACCAACTCGCATGGTGCATAGTTGAATAACCCCTGGCAGGAAAGCCCGGTTAAGTAGTCATGATCTCATAGGTCAACTACGAGATGCCCTAACCACAGATTACATATACTAACCTAACCAAAAAAAAAAAAGCATTGTGCATGATCAAAGCTCGTTCCTTCCTGTATGAGAACCTTTGACCTGTAGGTGCGTGTCGGACCACGCTCAATGAAGGGTTCCGTACTTGGGATGAATTATCTCAAGAACAAACTTTTAACATTGTGCTGAAAAACATGTTCTAGCATACATTCCAACTGCAAAAGTAAGTTTGTACGCACAATATTGAGAGATTTGCTATGTTATTTTAAAACCATAGACTTCTCATAGGTTTTCCTAGAAATGTTTTCTGTATTTTTTTTTTTAATTTTAGGCTCAGTAGTTTCGGTGATAAGCCGCACGGATCGATTGATTAGGTAAAGCTACGCTTGCCGCGGTCAGTCCGTGGATGGGTAAAATATTTTACAACAGTTACTTAATTTGAGGAGCTTGTCGCTAAGTAATAACAGCCGCACGGATCAATCCATCAGGTTAAGCTATGCTTGCCGGGGTTGGTCCGTGGCTGGGTGACCATCTTTACATACCGAGACTACTCCGTGCCTTGGAAAGCACGTTAAACCGTTGGTCCCGGCTGTCATTCGTGGATCTCTGACAGTTGTTACAGGTCGTCAGAAGCCCGAAAATCTGACAACCAGTCATAACTAAGGAGTATCGTGTTACCGGTAAATGGTTTGTGGAGGTCAGATAGGCAGTCACTCCACGTAAAATATTGGTATTTAGCTGCATCTGGTTAGATTGGAAGCAGACCCCAACATAGTTGGGAAAAGGCTAGGCAGACCTACAGAAATTGAGTGGGACACAATATTTACTCAGAAAATACTATTATTTTGACGTACCAAGTATATTTGAACTGTAATCATTGTCATTTCGTCCGTCGCAATGCCAAGTACACAATCATAATATGACCACAATGCAGCCCCGGATCTAGAATTTTTTTGAGGCGGGGCAAAAACTGCCGTCTGCCGCCAATCTTTTATGGGGATGCGCTAAGTTAGCCCCCGCGAAATTAAAATTTTCTCAAAATGAAAATTTTGGCAGCAACATATTAATCAAATTGTATCGATCGGCCAAAAAAAAAAACTGAAAACTGAAAACTGAAAACTGAAAACTGTTGTAAAAAAAAACAAATAGAAATATTATAAATGTGCTGCGCGTCTCATTTATTGCAGTTGCTGTGTGCTGGGTGATGCACTTGTCTGCTATGCTTGAATTTGTCGCCCCCTGAAGTTGGCACCCGGGGCACGGGCCTCGGTTTGCCCCCCCTAGACCCGGGCCTGCACAATGTTATAATCTCGGATATTATCACACGAAACGCTAACCACTATGCAGTTTGATGTATTACCTGCTAAACAGCCCTTTAATCAACTAAGTATAAACCTGAGTTATTTGCTTTTACTTCTTAGTAAAACGATTTAGCTTTACTTAGAAAATGAATAAACACTAAATAGTTTCCAACTCTTTAATAATTTAACGGCAGCTTAGCGGTAGTTTAGTAGTAAAGTAGTTCTATATTACCTACATAAACAACATAAACCCACGCCTTCTTCCCATGGGGGTAGGCAGAAACTACAGAACGCCACCTGCTACGATCCTTACATACTCCTTTTGCCTCGTTGACGTTCATACATCACCTATGCGTAACACACGATCAACCACAATCTGTTACATTTTAACAGTTCAACAATATTCATTGCGTTATTTACGTTGTTGAGCAGACACATTTTTCGAACATATAAAGCAACTAGCTTTTGCCCGCGGCTTCGCCCGCGTGGATGTCGGAAAATATCCCACTGGAACGTGCTACCGGGATTCAGAGTATCCTATGTCCTAACCCAGGCCATGGCCTATCCTATGCCTTTCATCTAGAAATCCGTTCAGTCGTTACGTCATGAAAAGGTAACAGGCTGATATTAAATCTGTTTTAGGGTTCCGTACCTAAAAATTTAAACATTAAAACCCTTAAAGGATGACTTCATTGTCTTTCAAGACCCTTTTCTCAGGAACGCGTGGAGGCATCAATTTATATCAATAGATATTAAAAACTTAGATCTACGGTCTCTTGGAAGTGTAACGAAAATCAAACTTCCAAGTCAACGCAATAATGGGCACGCCACAACTGTGGCGATAAGTTCCCTCATTAAGGAGTGGTAGAGAGGCGCCACGGCGTCCTCACCTTCCACCTGACGCAGGTTCTCACCGGACACGGTTGTTTCGGGTTCCTGTTCAAGATAAGGCGGGAGAAAACAATGGTGACACCCGGGCGCAGCATACGGTTTAGGTTTGCCCGGCTTGGGCAGAGCAGCCGTGTCCTCGTGGAGGCGATCGGCGGTGGTGATCTCTCGCGTCCGGCCCTGGTCCAGACTATGGTAGAGAGCGAGACGGCATGGGAGGCCATCACCTCCTTCTGCGAAGCAGTAATGCTCACGAAAGAGGAGGCATCATAATAGCATAGTACCAGAAGGAGACACCCTGGGCATCGGGAATCGTAGGCCGATTCCCGGCCACCGTAGGCGCGGGCTTGCGGCCGGTGAGCAATGGGTAGCTCACCGTCCGATAAGGACCAGGCCCGGGTCGACGGCGGGTTGTGTTCCACGCGCGCCTCAAAGAGATGTCAGCGGAACTGACGGGGTCCGATAGGGCCGATGCCTGCCGGTTGCGGGTTGCGGTTATTGTCCGAAAGGGTTACCGTGGCCCCAGGCAATATAGGCAACTGAAAGAACACGGGTGGGTTTTAGTCAGTAAGAGTCTGACACGCCTTCCCGCTCCACCCAGAGCGGGAGAAGTTATTTGATAATTTCCCAACCAAAAAAAAATATTTTGACACTCGCAAATAAACCAGTCTATTTGGTACTTCCCGTTGGTCCAGCAGCATGAAGTTTGTCGAGAAGTAAGGTCAAGTAAAGAGGAAAATCCGAAAATTGGTAATTTATAGTTCTATAATGAACGGCAAAGTTAAGTTTTTTCTGCAATCTGGGGTTAAAAACTCATAGGCCGTGTCTTGGAGTAACAAACCTCAGTTGGCCCAATATAGTTTTTTGGTTCTAGTAATAAATAAGAAATAGGATAGACCGGCATCAAAAAAGATTTGTGAAAATTGGCCATTTTCTTGCTGACTGTACAATTTTTTTCAAAATCTGTGAATGCAGATCAAAATGTTTCAAAAAGTTAAGGACAGTCTCCTAAGACTGTTTTCTTGTAGCGACAACGGTTAAGGTACCTTATTGCTCCATCTCAAAATCCACCCTGTATATGCTATGATTGACTGCTTAGTTCCATAAAGGTATAGCGTGATGATAATTTTTTTAAAGGTTAAATCCGTAACTATCTGCAATATTCTAACCTTTTGCCTGGCCTTTTTACAATTTGCGGTAAACTCTAAAATAATACAAACATAATGCTATATTGCTCATCCCCCATAGCAAATAGCGTGATAATAGTTTTTGAAAAATCTATTGTGACGTTACGATTATTTGACTTATAGATTATTTATACCAATTTTCAAGTTAATTAAGCCACACAGTAAAATCCTCCACTGTAAAAATTAATACCCCGTTTCACCCCGTTAGGGGTAGATTTTCAAAAAACCCTGATATACGTTTTTATTTATTTTCAGTTTTAATTATAAATACTGAGTTTCGAGTTAATCAGACCGCTCGTTAAAATTCTTCCATACAAACTTTGACACCCCCCAATCCTCCTTTAAGGGGTATTTTAGAAAAACTAAAAATGGCAAACTTTATAATTTACATAGATAAGTATTCGTGCCAAGTTTCAAGTTTATTAACTCAAGGAATAAGATTTTTCATACAAACAATATCCCCCCTTTTCACCCTCTTAAAGGTCGAATTTCCAAAAATCCGTTCTTAGCGGACGTCTACTAACTATAAACTACCTCCCTACCAAGATTCATCTTCATACATCAAGTGGTTTTCGAGATTTCGTGATGAATGAGTGAGTGAGTGACCTTTCGCTTTTATATATTTAGATGGATTAGCAATTTCCTTCAAAATGATTCTGATTACGATTGATCGTTTGTTTCCCAATTATGCTGGTCGTACAGACGCCAGCACATCAAGCTACTACAATCTGTCAAATTTATTTAATAGATTTTCAACTTTATCGCTGAACACTAATGTTCAAAGTTGATTGGGAAAATTTGACAGTTTCGGGTAGCTTGATGTGCTGGCGTCTGTACACACACGCCGCGCGCCGGTTGCGATTACTACACACCTGTAGTTATATCATAATCAGCTTATAATTTTCCCACTGCTGGGACACAGGCCTCCTCTCTGTGATCCCCCACGTGGGCCCAGTGTGGGTTGGTAGATGTCACATGTCTTCGAATTTTTGGTTCTAGGACATGCCGGTTTCCTCACGATTTTTCCTTCACCGTTTTGAGAGCAGTGGTGATGAAATAATTTACACAAAGTAAAGCGCCTGTCTGGGTTCAAACCTATGACCTACAACTCGTAAGTCGCGGCCGTTACCACTGGGCCACCACTGCTCTTTACTCAAAATCAAAATCAAAATCAAAATATTTTATTTCACATAAACCTACATGGGCACTTATGAAACGTCAGAAGCTAGGTGCACGGTTCCAATTGGTCGTTTCCTATGGAGAAGAGCCGGCAAGAAACTCCACGGTTACTCTTTTAAAAATAATTGGCTTTTACAATACTTTCAAACATTGATGTAAATCACTTTCAAATAACAGTGTTTCTAGGTATGGGAGGACAGTGTAGGTCTTTCAATAAGTACCAAGTACTTAACAAAATAGAAAATGGTCAACAGGTCTACAATCCACTAAGCCTACAGCGTTCTCACATTCACAAAATATGTAGAAAAGAATCTATACAAAAAAATTAATTAATTAAAAAAAGTAAAAAACCTATTTTAAATAAAACGCAATTATATGATTGCTATTACAACTGTAATCAATCTGAATAATTATCATGTTCACAAAAGCCACAAAAAAAAAAAAGTATATAATGTCAAATAATAGAATAGTAAATATGTCAAGGGCGAATGTAAAAAAAAAATAAAGATTTAAATAAACATGGTAATTTGGAAGCAGTTAATAGACTCTTACTTATTTATGCCGTTAATAAGGTACCAGGGAAGCCACATGTGCAGAAGGAATTATTGCCAAATTTCCTTGTCTTCAACGTAGTCTTTAATTTTATAATATGAATTCTTGATAAGGACACGTTTGATGTGGGTTTTGAACTTCCCATCGCTAAGTTCTGTCACAGACTTTGGCAACTTGTTATAAAAGCGGATACTGTTTATAAGAAATGACTTGCTTGTTTTAGTTAATCTAAATTTGGGTATCACAATTTCATGTCGACTACGTGTATTTATATTATGGAAATCGCTTCTTATTTTGAAAAGTCCTAAGTTTTTGCGAACATACATAATACTTTCTAAGATATAAAGTGAAGGCAAAGTCAGTATATCAATTTCTTTAAATTTGTCTCTAAGGGACTCGCGAGGGCCCATTTTATAGATCGCGCGGATTGCCCTCTTTTGTAAAATGAAAATTGAATCTACGTCAGCTGCCGATCCCCACAGCAGGACGCCATAAGACATAATACTGTGGAAATAAGCAAAGTATACTAACCTAGCTGTGGCTATATCAGTCAACTGCCTTATTTTTCTTACTGCATATGCAGCTGAACTTAATCTACCTGAAAGAGTTCTAATATGGGCGCCCCATTGTAATTTTGAATCTAAAGTAATTCCTAAGAATATAGTTTCCGTTATTGCATCTAGTTTTTTGCCATCAAGTTTTAGATTTAGACCTACTTGAGGTACATTTGGTAATGAGAACCTAATACATTTCGTTTTGTTCGCATTAAGTAAAAGATTATTAGCTGCGAACCATTTTGAAAGTACAGCCAGACTATCGTTGACATGTAATACATCTGTATCTTTCCTGTCTATTTTAAATATAAGAGAAGTGTCGTCAGCAAATAGAATTATATCTGATAAGTTAGTCATCATGTAAGGAAGATCATTTATATAAACTAGAAATAAGAAAGGGCCGAGAATTGAACCTTGAGGCACGCCCATTTTCACTAGAGACCCCGAAGACATCGCCCCATTAACATTTACTTTTTGCTGCCTGTTTGATAGATAGGAAAGAACAAGATCAGCAGCTTGTCCACGAATTCCGTAGTGGTGTAATTTACAGATCAGTGTATTGTGGTCAACGCAGTCAAACGCCTTTGAGAGGTCACAGAAAATGCCAATTGCATCCTGGGACTTCTCCCAGGATTCCAAAATGTGACTGATGAGTTTAACTCCTGCGTCAGTCGTCGACCTACCTTTCGTGAAACCAAACTGGTGACTATGTAAAATCCCATTAGAATTAAAATGTGCCAACATCTGGTCACTCACTGTAGTTATTTAATATTATTATTTTCTAATTTATATAGCCACGGGTATTTTATTATGCCGTTGAGGTTCGCTTTTATGTGCACATTGTTCTAAATGTTTATGTAGCAAAATGTTCTGACAGCTTTTCAATGCGATTCAAACTCAAACTCAAACTCAAAGCATTTATTGCAATTAAACCATTTACAGGCACTTTTGAATTGTCAAAGAATCGGTCAGTTAGTCAGAAAGTTGAAGCTAGCTGCCCATTCCAAAACCTAGATCTCTATGGAGAAGAACGGGCAAGAAACTCCAAGGCCACTCTTTTGAATATAGATATTACAAAATTCTGGGTACATTATTCTTGTTGCTTCTATATGTGAGAACAATGTACAAAAAATAATTAAAGCAGTTGAAAATATATGATTAAAAATAAGCCCTGGCAGATAAGAGATGACCAGTCTCAACTGACGACGCCCGTTCACGAACATGACGCGTGGATCAGCACCATCCAGCTCAACCATTTTGTAGGGATTCCATTTTGCCTTCATGTATGGTCCATTGTGCCTCGCTTAAGAAGGTAAAACTGACCAATTTAAGCTTTTAGAAATCATCTAATATCTTAATTATTAACATTGTAGCGGTTACACCGCCACATACGAACTACGCATCATAGACATGACGTCACACAAATCCTGCATCGCGCAGTTAGAGTTTACCGAGCGATCGACATACATGCAAGATTTCAACTTCAAACTGATGGGTAGTTGCCCGCCAGACACGACACCCGTCTGGTCGGAGGATCCTCCCTTTTCTATGGTGGATGAGTGAACTTTACACCCTGTTCCTCATACCCCCCTAAAACATGAATATTTTGAGTAATAAGTAGCTTAGAGTAAATGTCGATATTCGTTCAACCTTAACTGGTTCAATCCGCCTTCCCTCCCCTAATTACAACACACAATAACAATTGTCTGTAACAATGTTCTAACTTTTTTTTATTTAATTGAAAATTCAATATTTACTTATTAACAAATTCAACTTGCTGAAGCATCAGGCAAGTAGAAAAAAAAACTGTTTATACGCACAGATGCCGCGGCGTTATGTCATCTGGAAAATTGATTGTGCTATTTATTACAAACGCCAAAGCTCATCATAAAATGATTATTATATTCATCATACGGAAAATCAGTTATGCCAGCAGCCGCAGACACCATTTAAAAAAATCCAAAAACAGCATCGTTCAAGTATTCGTTTTGCCTGTGGTTCAATGAGGTTAAAAACTGAAAACTCATAACAGGTGGCAGCACAGTTGTACGTCTTTAAACCGCCATTGTTGTGTTTATGTTTACTTTTGTGTCGATCACAAATTATACGAAAACTAGATAAAAATGTACGAGACTTGGAGTGTAGCACTATAAAAGACGAGCTAAGGATAGGGGAAGCGTCTACCACTGGTGAAAAAGCAGCTTTAGTGGAAAAGTCAATAAATTAGGAACGTTTTATATTTCATAGGTTATTTTGTGTTTGTTGACTTTAAGTTAATATAAAAAAAGTTCGTTTTTTGTTAAAGACTGGAGGCGTACGATAGAAATACCCTGATCAGAGTTGAAATCCAACTCGGGCATGATCTTCCTGACTGAAAAACTTCAGAGATAGCACTTCTAGCACTGATCTAATATGATAATATAAACACACACATAATTTACATAATATCAGATCACAAGTGCCTGTATGTAATGAAAACAGTCTAAGTTCTCTTGGGAGCATCACCTATAAACCACTTTCTCCCATAAAAGGCTTCAAGGATAGCACATCGTCTCGACGAATTATCGGATTCCAATTTTTTTTCGGAGAACTTTCTCCCACAGCTTTCTTGTTATAACATCATTGGCAAATACATGGGTCCCCGTATTTTTGCAGTAAACAGCTGCGCAACTGGGTTCAATAATTAATTCCGAAGGCCGATCGTGCATCTCTATCGCTTGTTCCGCGCTCTCGCTTGCACGCTCGACTCAGGCGGAACGTGTCACTTTTCCGTGCGTGCAGCCGGCGTTCATCGATTTATAAGACGTTATCACGTCAAAAATCCACAGCAACAATCTAGAAATATTTTCCATTAAGTACTAACGAAATATACACATAATACAACCCCTTCCTTAATTATTAACAACCACACTAATAACATTCCCTTCCCCTCCCCCTCTCGACACTTATAATGAGAGAACTCGCGTGACATTTCCCATGCCGTGATATTCAACTACCCTCTATATTTCATGGGGCACGCACCCTCGAATATAGGTTAGTTTTTGTTTTTATAGAACTTCCGACCTGTATCGAGGTCGGAACGGTAGTATAAAATAGGTTATAATGTTCTAGTATTTATGACAGTGATGAGGTACCTGCTCAGGTCATTTGTGGTTGCTGGTTGGGTTCGCAGGTTTCTGAAACACTCTGTATAAGTTATCTACTTCCCAGCCAAAGCACTAGGAAGTGGTGAAGGGCGAGCGTTTTGGGGGACTGTCTTACGTAATTTTTTTTACAAAAAAAAAACGACTTGTAAAATAACTTTAATTTCGGGGGTCGACGGTAAAAAACGACAATTCAAAATCAAAGACACCGACTTCCAAAATTAAAGTAATTTTTTGCAATCGGTTGTTTTTTTTTTGTGAAAAGTTTTAATTTTTCACTTTTTAGTTGTGGTACCAGCCCCACACAAATTCGAATACCACTACCTGCTATGTAAATAACAGTGACAAGAACTTATCATATCATCTAAGTAAATTCTAAGTGGGAAGGAACGTATTATTATTCAAGCTAACTCAAAAACTATATGAGCAAAGTTAATAAAATTTATATGGGATCACTTCGAGAGCATACCCTTTCAAACAAAAAAAGAAAATTCAAAATCAATCCACAATTGACGGAGAAATAGGGGGCAAAAAAAAACACACTTACACTACGAACATAAACCCCCCCCCCCCCCTCCTTTTTGGAAGTCGGTGCTGATTCTCAGTCTAATTTAAATAATTGATTTTTAATGACGATGAAGATACCAATAGATAGTGCTATTTTAAATTACTTCCAATTCAAAGTTATAATAACAACAACATGAAATAAATAGTACCTAAAATTACTGAACTCATGTAGGTAATCTACTGTATGACAATCTGATCAAACAAGTAATCATACCTTATCAAACAAAGCCATCAACCTAAACTATTAAACGAGCAATATTCGTATATATATATTTATAAGCGTAATGTGTCACGTTCTCGAAAATCACCTCTAACGATTTCGATGAAAGTTGCAATATAGGGGTTTACGGGGGCGAAAAATCGATCTAGCTAGGTCTCATATCTTTGAAAATTCGTTTTCTCCGTATTTTCACCCGAGCAGAGCTCAGTCGCGCAAAGTTTAGAACAAGATATTGAATAATGACATGGCAGCATGGAATCAGAAGTACCTACTATCATGGCAGCATGGAATAAGTATGTACTATACATGGATTAGTATGAACGTTCCTATACTATTTAAAGCTCATACAGACTAGCGCGACAGGCAGCGCTACCCGTGTCGCGCCCGCCCGCGATATCGCGCTGGTCTGCACGAGCCTTAACTGAGCATTCTCTATTTTCACCAGAGCAGAGCTCGGTCGGCCAGGTACCAATAACTATTGTACTAGTTTTTTGACCTATTTGACGAAAAGTATGATTGGTTCTTCTCTGTCCACATTGAAGAATATTGTTCATAGCTTTATTAATAATCCACTAATTCGTCTGCCATTGGGTTTTTCCAACAGGAATTTCTCAGTAGCAGCCCGGAGTCTGAATTCATGCCCAGTTGATGGCAATAGGCTCACCCCCTATTACATGAGACTTAAATATAACTGGCGAAATGTGGGTGTACTATTATAGAAACTCCCCTGCCTAACCCTTCGGAGATTACAGGCGATGGTATGATAAGTCGTCCATCAACCGCGTTGATTTGACAAAACAATTAAGAATCCCTTTAGACCTTAATCAGGAGTTCCATGATCATCAGTAGACTTTATGGGTCAGTAGGCCAAGTCGAAGCCGTTACCACTGCGCCACCACTGCTATCAAAACGGTGAAGGAAAACATCGTGAGGAAACCGGCATGTCCTAGAACCAAAAATTCGAAAACATGTGACATCTACCAACCCGCACAGGGCCCGCGTGGTGGATTACAGCCCGCTCCCTCTCGTAGAGAGGAGGCCTGTGTCCCAACATTATAGGCTGATTATGTGACTCAAACTCAACTCAAAGCATTTATTTCAATTAAACCATTTACATTCTCTTTTGAATTGTCAAAGAGTCGGTCAGTTAGAAAGTTGAAGCTAGTTGCCCATTCCAAAACGTAGATCTCTATGGAGATTAATGGGCAAGAAACTCCAAGGACACTCTTTTAATTAAAGATATGTATTACAAAATCATGGATACATTATTCTTGTTGCTTCTTTAGGGGAGAACAAGTACAAAAAATTATCAAAAACAATTGAAAATTTAAGATTATAAATAAGCCCTGGCAGATTAGACATGACCAGTGTCAACTATTTTTTTTTGGCTAGGCTTCGTATAACTTCTCCCGCTCGAGCGGGAAGGCGTGTCAGACTCTTACTGACTAAAACCCACCCGTGTTCCTTCAGTTACCTGTTTTGCCAGGTGCCACGATATCCCTTTCAGACATTCCCGCGACCCCGGCAGGCATCGGCCCTAGCGGACCCCGTCAGTTCTGCTGACATCTCTTTGAGGCGTGCGTGGAACACAACGCGCCGTCGACCTGGGCCTGGTCCTTATCGGATGGCGAGCTACCCATTGCTCACCGTCCGCAAGCCCGCGCCTACGGTGGCCGGGAATCAGCCTGCGATTCCCGACGCCTAGGGCGTCTCTTGCGGCGGTTAGGGGCGTGAAGGGGCGAAATTTGCTTCTCCCTCATGCGTTCCACCTCCTTCGCGAGCATTGCTGCTTCGCAGAAGAAGGACATGACCATAGACTATGGGTAAAATTTATGAGATCAAGTAATGTCCATAGCCTATGGGTAAAACTTGCTTACACATGTATTTAATATACCATCGGTAACTTCAACTATTCGTTATGAATATAGGAATGGAGCGTCTCGCTGTCGTTAGAATTTCAAAGCCCTTACGCGTGGCTGTCCAATTACTAGTAATGTAAGTTCTATGACCTTCACCGCGAAATACGGTTAGAATATTAAATATCTTCCTATTTTCGGTACGATATTTATAGATACCGAATGATTTAATAACGAGGTACCTTTGCGTGTCTGACTTTTCTGAATGTCGACGAGACTGCAGTCTGCACGCACGGACAGAAATAATGTTTTAAAAAAGATTGATCGATAGTTGAGTCACCTTCCTTTCAGCTTATAAATATCCAGGCGTCCCAAATTAATCATGAAATCAGGAATTTTGCAAATAAATTGGTGTCACAATGCAGTAACAAAATACTGATTAACATTACTGGAATGTTCACACATCTTACTTGTATTTGACAAGCATCCTTTTAAACGTTGTTAAGAAAAATTTAAAATTGTTACGTGGTAGCGTAACAGTATTTTAATCAGCGAATCGGGCCCTTGATCACGGATCATGCTTCAACAGTGCGCTATGGCTATCCTTATGAGCACTCAAAAAAAAAAAACATTAAATAATGGGAGTGCCGCCGCTACCGGCGCCGGCTCCCATAATTGACACCGACGGCGGCGCGGCGTTTATGGAAACTCTTCCAGTATTCAGAACTCTTAACTAACTAACCCTAATTAAAGTATTTATTCTAGTTGTTTTTGGCACTCGCGACCGCTACCGCGGCAACGCTCGCTACGCTCGCTTGGCTCGTGCGTAGGGGGTCACAGTTCTAACCTAACCTAACCTTTTTTTGCGAGTAAAAATATTTAACATAACCTAACTATTTCGGTTCCGGTTTTTGGAAGAAAAAATAACTATTTCGCTGGTAGGGATTTGTCGGTCGGGATTACTGGAATAAACTTCCAAAAGGTTAGGCAGAGATGTAACTATAACTACCCACATTTACCTCATACCCCCATTTCGACAATTACGTTAAAAAAAAAAAACATAAAAAATACAAGTCAGTTCTACTTTTTATTCCGACCCTCCTAATTGTTCAGTCGGCCGTTTGTTTATTTTTACAATAACTAAGGGTGTGGCTCCATTGTGACACTGACTGCGGTACAGTGTTCGGTGGACAGCTCCCCAAGTAACAACGTTACAAAATTACTAACATGTCCACGAAAATATTAGAAAAAGAACGCAGGAAATCCAGCATTAATTTTGTTAATTTCCGGCGTTTTCACTTTTTAGACAGGTAAATGTGTTTTTCAGGAGTAATTGAGTAGTTTACATGTCATTAAGCTCATAAAGAGTTTTCAAATATATCAGTGTAAAGTGTTATACCATGTATCAAGTGGGTACAATTTAATTAAACTACAATAAATCAAATCTAAGTGACAGTTGTCTGACTATTAAAAGTAAAAAAAAATAGGTAGGATATTCCTTAGCAATTTGAATCTGGTAATATTGCAGGTAGCCACATTTCATTAGTGTAATATTGAGCTTCCGAAAGTGCATAATAAATGATATTAGCATAGTATTTATACACCGTGAAATTTGAATCACAGTTTTACTAGAACAAACTTTATTCAGACCATGGTCTTACTACCATTCTACAGAATCCAAAAAAAAAAAAACATAAATTGGTTTTTGAAAAAACACAAAAAGACAAAGTTTAAAATGTCAAGATTATTTGCTGCTTACTAAATTTCGTTTATGGAGGTACATTTCCTGTAGACAATGCTATGTCTTATGCGTGGTGTCTGTGTTGTAGGGAGTAACGATAATCTTGACATTTTAAACTTTGTTCTTTTTGTGTTTTTGGCAAAAACCAATTATGTTTTTTTTATTGGATGCTGTAGAATGGTAGTAGACCATGGTCTGAACAACGTTTGTTCTAGCAAAACTGTGATTCAAATTTCACGGTGTATACATACCGTGTGAGTCTTTATAATGTCTACATATCGAAATGAGGGAATCTGTGCTTAATTTTATCGACGGAAAAATATTTTAAAAAATCTAAATCAATTATTTTTTTATTTTTTGTTCTGTTTGGCGTCTTATTGAGAAATTTTACGATTATTGTAAAAAATTATGAAAAAAAAACAGATTTTTGCTAAAATAACATATTTATTTTCAATTGAGGGTAGTTTGTGTCATCGTGATAGATCATTTAGTTTAAAAGTTACACCGTTTTGTCACATTTTTTTTTTAAATTTCGTAAATAATAATTTATTTTTTAAATAAAAAAAAAACTGTCGATAAAATTAAACATATATTCCCTCATTTCGATATGTGCACATTATAAAGACTCACACTATATTATAAATTAAAGTCACTTCTTGTCTGTCTGTGCGACCGCATTGTTATTCTGAACCACGCAACGGATTTTTCAACATCATTTATAGAGAATTTAAAACTTTGACATAACAAAAGAAATCTTTATGTTTTGCCGAGTCGTAAAAACAGTGCAAAGCAGGGGCGGGTTGCTAGTTTCTGTAATAAAAACACAAAATATTATTCTCTTGCTACGTTACACGAGCTACGCTCGTAACTTTTTCGTAGCAAAATCGTAGCCATCTCGTAGCAAAATCGTAGCAAGTTACAAAATCACTTTTTCTTACAAAAATGGCATGTTCCGAATATCGTACGTGCATTCATTCCTAGCGTTGTTTCTGTAAATAATAGGAATGATGACTAAAAATATTCTTTTTGTCCGTCTTGTAGATTATTAAAAAATATTGGACACGTATTTTTTCTTTTCTTACGTAATCAAAAGATTAAGGCGATACATTGAGTTATAATGTGGCATGACATCACGAGTATGTAGATTTTATACTTACTTGTGACGTAGCGACCCACCCCCCAACTTTAATGCGTTTTATCTAAGTATTTTTTTATTAATATGATAAAGTAAAATATACGTGTCTAATATTTTTTGATTATCTGACTGACGAACTAAATAGAATTTATTTTATTTGACCCAGGCATCACCCCTATTGCTTGGGGTCAGCTTAAAAAAACCAGTACATATGAGATGCTTGATGCATTTTCGTCTTTGATTTATTTCATAGATTTTCCGTACTCAAGCAATGTTTTTTCATCTTCCAGGAGTCGTGAATCCCGTCGCCGCATCAACCACCCCCCCTCAGCGCTATACAGCGTTGTGGGTGAAAAGCTGCGCGTGAGCACACCTAGCGGCTTACAATGTGCGCTGTTTTGTGGAGGACAGCGCTGCAGGTACGAGCTGCCGCAGCCTGGGACTGCGATACAGGGCCTGTATTCCGACTGGTGAGTGTCAAAATTCAAATTCAAAAGTGATATATTCAAACTAGGCTGAGAATCAGCACTTTTCGAACGTCAACATTACATAAGACAGTCCCCCAAAACGCCCACCCTTCACCACTTCCTAGTGCTTTAGCTGGGAAGAAGAAGTGGCGCAACAAACTCCCTAGCAGCACAGCTGTCTGTTCAAGTTAGAAGAAATATTCTATACAATACAATAAAATAAATGTCATAATCTGCGTAGCCTTCCCCAACTATGTTGTAATCGGTTGCAGCTGAATACCAGTATTTTACATGGAGCGACTGCCTATCTGACCTCCACAACAAAGTTACTAGGTAACACGATACCCTTTGGATCCCTGGGTGCTCCAACTGGTAAACACCATCTAGGGACTCTGCTTCTTTTTGTGTGGCTAACCTGGTGTCAGAGTTTTAGGGCCTCTGACTTGACTTCACATGCCGTCGAGAAATATCTCTCTCTCAGGCATGCCGGTTTCCTCACGATGTTTTCCTTCACCGTTTTTGAAGCAAGTGATAACATGAATCCGAAAAGTCAGATGTTGGCCTTGGGTTTGAACTCGAGACCTATGACTTGGCAATCTGACGGTCACACCACTAGGCTATCACTGCTACTATATAGGTACTAACTATCATGAATACCCACTGTTTGACCTACCCTATGGAGTGGCATATCATGTAGCAAACCATACCTACGGTGGGTGCTTTCAACTCAAGGATTTATCTGGAAAATTTGCAAAGCCGCTTTCTCTCTTCAGCATAAACCAATAGGAATCGATGCAGTGTCGGTGATTTAGGGTAGTGTGTTTATAAATCGATGTTAAGTCATTTTTGAAGTGAAAACTTCTTTAGGCGCGTTGGGCATTTTTGAGATCGGACTAAACCATTGATTTCGGGACACTGTAAAGACACCTCATTTTTTTAAACGCGATTGTGCTCTTTATTAATATCAAGTTACTGATCAATGTTCTATGCAAGTATTTTTACTTTAAAGGTTTTGTAAACGCGACTGTGCTCTTTATTTATATTACGTTACAGATCAATGTTCTATGCAAGTATTTTTACTTTAAAGATTCCGGAAGTTTTTTTTTTTTTGTAAACGCCTTTGTGCTCTTTATTTAGATAAAGTTAAGGACCAATGTTCTATGCAAGTAATTTTCTTCCACCAAGGCGATCTTGTTCAAGTTTTCACTTCTGTCGGCACTTACGGAGTGCCACTGTTTTTTTTTTGTTATTAAATAGCAAAAATATTCAGAATTTGTAGTGGAGTATTTGTCTTAAATGGCTGGTTTTTACAGCCCAACTACAATAGTTGTTTTTTATCTTCCATCTCAACATTATCATCTATACTGTAATGTTTGTAAAACTGTGACTTGTCCGAGTAGTTTGAAAGCCTGGAGACCTTGTAACACAGGTATTCCTAGTACAGGCTCCAGTCTCCACAACATCAATGTATTTTTAACCGACTTCCAAAAGGAGGAGGTTCTCAATTCGTCTGTATGTTTTTTTTTTTTTTTTTTTTTTATGTTTCTTACGCGATTCCTCCGCCAATTATGAATAGATTTTGATGATTCTTTTTTTGTTTGGTAGATCATACTTCAGAGGTGGTCCAATATAAATTTTATTAACTTTGCTTGGGTAGTTTTTGAGTTAGCTTCAATTATACGTATTTTATTCCCACTTAGTATGTAGATGATATGATAACTTCTACATAGCAGGTAGTGGTATTCGAATTTGTGTGGGGTAGGTACCACAACTAAAAAGTGAAAAATAAAAACTTTTTACAAAAAAAAAACAACCGACTTCAAAAAAAAACACTACAAAGTGAAAAATAACTTTAATTTCGGAAGTCGGTGACAAAGAACGAAAATTCAAAACCAAAGACACCGACTTCCGAGATTAAAGTTATTTTTCACTTTGTAGTGTTTTTTTTTTGAAGTCGGTTGTTTTTTTTTTTTGTGTACACATTTTTATGTATTGTACTGGTTGTTCATTATGTGGTGGAGAAAATAAACGTTTTTAATATTACAAAAACTGTTACCATGGATTCAGTACATGATTCTGAAACCCCTGCGTTGAAATTTTTTGTCGGTTTTTTACAAAAAAATCTGATGTTTCATAGAAAAGTGCAATACCTACGCGGTCAAAATATATGGAACAGCAGATTTTTTTTTAAATAATCGACGAAAAATTTCAACGCAGAGGGGTTCAGAATCAAGTACTGAATCCATGGTAACATTTAAATATATTACTCATTACCGTGAACTTATGCTGCCTTGGTGTATAATACATTATTATAACACCGTTTAATCATAGGTAGATAACGCTAACCTTTACAAAAACACCCCACAGTCGACCTACTGTGAACATGTTATATTAGTCGCAATGAAGCCCCAGCACGTTCATAATTTAGTTCCACACTACGACGACGCCTACTGATAGTACACACGGCTACACATCAAGCTATACATTTCTAGTTTATGCTGATCTTGCATTGTATATGATTTCCGTACAATGCGAGGTCATCTTATACTGGGAATGTATAGCTTGATGTGTACCCGTGTGTATCTACCACCACAATTCTGTAGCTGTATTTACTATGTCACCAGTTTTATTTGTGGGGTTACAGCATGTTGAATTATAAAAACCGGCCAGCTGTGACTCGCTCAAGAAGGGTTCCGTACCACCGTACAATATTTAACACTACATTTTTTTGTTTATTTTGGTTAAAAAAAACACGTTTGTTGTATGGCCATACCCCTTTTTATTTTTTTTATTTGTTGCTATAGCGGCAATAGAAATTTCAACTGTCTAGTAGAGACTAGACTGTATTTCATGGACATAGGTAGAGACCTATATCCATGAAATACAGCCCGCTGACAAACAGATGGAGAACACATACTAACACTTTGCCCGACCCCTGGAAATCGAACACAGGACCTCATGCTCAGCAGTAGCGGTTGCAACCACTAGACCAAAGATTAAGTAATTAACCACCCCTTTACAAATTATCATACATTCTGTACTTATCCTTGGCTTTAAAAATAAAAGAACCGACAATAAAATGTGTGGGTCGCGTGACTTCCGCCTTCCACTTTATTTTATGTTAATTATTGTAATAATATAGTTTTTTTACTGGACTTACTAATGTGAACTTAAGAAATAAGGGTCGGGGTACACCATAGGCCTGTGTCCAATTTTTTTGTCTGTCTTCTATATTATTAAAAAATATTGAACACGTATTTTTTTCTTTTTTGACGTAATCAAAAGATTACGGCGATACATTGAGTTAAAATGTAGCATGACGTCACTCCTTGCTAGATTTAGGCCGCTTTCACATTAGGATGTTAGCAGCGCGACAGTAGCGCGGCAGAAGCACATGCCTTCACATTATAAGAACAGCCGCGCGTTAGCAGCGCGGCGGCCGCGCCGCAGTTTAGATCAGTGTGGCGCACTTAATTTAAAAAATGGACTATACCTAATCACGTGCGCTTGCTGTTGGGGAAATAATGGGGGGTGTAATAATAATAACTTGGTCTACTTGTATAGCTATAATTATATTTCAACATCCATATTTTTTTTCTTCAATTAATAGTAATAATTTTTATTTCTCTGTTCACAAAGGTTCTTCATATAGTTATAATGAATAGAGATAAGAAATATAGCGTTTTGACAAAAATGCGTAAGACATTGTTTAAATTAATTACCCAAAAATTACAAGTTTAATAAAAAGAACATCGACAATGTCAATAGACAATAGTCGCATAGACAATCAAATCAAATTGAGTTTGTATTCCGACACTTGCAACACTGGCTCATCGCCGATTGAGCGAAACCGGTGGCCGCGACGGCCGCGCGCTGCCGCCGCGCTTCTGTTTATGATATGAAATTCTGATTGCGCGACGGTCGCGCGTCTGTCGCGCGACTGTTGCGCTGCTAAAGTCGCCTTAATGTGAAAGCGGTCTTAATACTGAGTTGTGACGTAGCGAGCCCCCACTCCCTAACTTTAATGCGTGTTTTCTAAGTTATTTTTGATTGATATGATAAAGCAAAAAAATACGTGTCTAATATTTTTATTATCTGACTGACGGGACTAAATATTTTTATTTTTTTTACCTAGGCAACTACCGCATTGTGACTGCATGCAGCGGAGCATTTTCGGCGCTTATGGCCGTCGTAGTCCAGATTCTGGCATGAGTTTAGAAGTATCATTAATTCATTACGATTCTTAAATACGGAACTATGAATAGGGATGGCGTTTTTTTTTGTCCGTCTGGTTGATCATTACAAAATATTGGACAAGTATTTTTTCTTTTTTACGTTATCAAAATATTATGGCGATACATTGAGTTAAAATGTGCCATGACGTCACGAGTATGTACATTTTATACTTACTTGTGATGTAGCATCCCCGCTACCCAACTTTAATGCGTTTTATCTAAGTAATAAAGCAAAAATTTGTGTCTAATATTTTTTTATTATCTGATTGACAGACTAAATAGAATTTCTTTTTTTACCCAGGCGTCTTCTCTATTAGACTTATGAACCTCGTCACCCAACTAGATACTTAGTTGTCAACACAAGAATTTCTGAAGAATTCTGGTAAACATCGTAGACAATTCTTGAAAGTGACGGTAATATAAGACTATACAATTCTGACGTCAAGTCTTTGTTTTTTGTGTACTATGTATGTTCAAATTCAAAAGACCACCTGCACCAAAAATATGTATAACTGAACCCGTCTAACTCCACTACAGCGCAATCAAATAAGCAACGAATTGCATTTCTATACTATCTACAGCGGAGCTAATTATTCTTCTTTTTTTCCCCTTTGCTCTTGACAGAGCGGTCGTTGTCACTATGAAGTGTGTCCAATCGCAGGTGTAGTCGTCCTGCGTTTTATGCGCATGTACTCCCAAAGGTTATTGCAATATTGAGTCCTATGCTAATTACACAAAGCATAAAGCTTATTTTCGCTGACCGGTGACTGCGCGGTTGCTGCTCGGTGGTTGCGCGCGGACGCGGTGTTTGTAGGAGGATTTCAAAATAAGCTTTATGCAATTAGCATAGTAGGTACCCAAAATTGCAATAACCTTTGGGTGTACACGCACAAAAAACGCGTATGTCGGAACGTGGCCTGACGATCTCTCTCCATCTGGTTCTATTAGTTGACAGTCTGAGGGCCTCAAACCGCGGATTTAATTCTGTTTTTCCAGCTAATTATTACAGGCTCAAAAATAAACTGCCAAAAGTAGTTCGTGTATTCCCCGCCTAACAACGATACTGCAGTCGTAATATAACATATTACACATGACATTTCTTAATAAAACAAACTACTAAATGTATGACTGTAATAAGTGACTTAAATAAAGTAGGCTTTGTTTTTTGTTTTCAATGTCACTCGTTCGTGCAAGGCAAAAGCACTATTTGATTACGTTGAAATGTTATTTATGTTTTTGCTGCCGTTTTGATTTAGTGCTTTTGTTTTATTTAATATTATTTTCTCTGTTTTGTAGATGCTTTTTTGTAATATTGAACAATTTGTTGTGCTTTTTAGGGTTCCTTATCCGAAGAGCACCAAACGGAACCCTAGCTGTCCGTCCGCCTTTCAGCGGGCTGTATCCCAAGAACCGTAATGGGTGGACAGTTGAAATTTTCTCAGATTATATATTTCTATTGACGCTATACCAACAAATAATATAAATTAAATAAAGTTAATAATTAAAGGAAAAAAAAAAAACGCCGAAAAAAATGAAAAACATTTTTTTTTTTCGGCATTTTTTTTTTGCTCGATTTTAATACGGAACCCTTTGTTTGCGAGTCCGACTCGCACTTGGCCGATTTTTTTAGTAATTAGGTAGTAACTGTTTAATGGTGTTCCCCAAGGTAAAGTACTAGGACCATTATTACTTTAGAGATACAAAAGAGCTCGTAGCTCAATAATAACAGCCGCACGGGTCGATCGAAGATTCAGCTACGATGCCGCCGTCAGTTCGTAGATGGGTGACCAACTATTACATATCGAGATCCCTCCGTGCCTTGGAAAGCACGAGCCGTTTATCCCGAGCTGTTTTCGTAGATATTTTTTGACAGTCGTGACGGATAGTCAGATGCTCAAAAGTTTGACAACCAGTCTTACCAAGTCGAAGTCGAACGTGCAGTATCAGGCCGAATATTCGGCTATTCGGCCACGAAACTGGCCGAATATTCGGTATACGGTCTGAGGCCGAACATTTCGTTGCAACACACAACTAATCAATGGAATCCCGTAAAGATCAATCTATGAAGGTCATCGAAGCGACGGATGCGTCAGCGAAAAAATTAAAATAATTGCGTATTTTTTTTCATTTTTATGCACGCACGGGTAATTTTCTGTGTTATTTATTCATATAATTGGTTGTAAAGTAACATTATATTCTAAGTACTATTTGTTTTTATTTTATTTTGTTATCTATTTATATTTAATTCATTAAACCTAACTTGGTTTCCGTACGTCTTTTTCAGGCGACCACTGAAAATCAGCGCTGTGCTGTGGGTCCCCACAGCACAGCATCATGCTGAGTGGAAGCCTTCTTGTCACAGTCATGACGTGCAGCTGCCGCATATTTCTGTTTTGTGCTCGTGATTATATTTAAATCTATTGTTTTATTTTATTGTTCTCTTCTTTAATGCACGTGTTTCTGTGACAAATATACTTAACATAACATCATGCCTTGTTTCCCCGAAGGGTTGGGCAGAGGTGTCCCTGTAGCAGGTACACCCACATTTCGCCAGTTATGTTTAAGTCCCACGTAATAGGGGGCGAGCCTATTGCCATCAACCGGGCACAAATCTAGACTCCGAGCTGCTACTGAGAAATTTCAGATAGAAAAACCCAATAACACTGCTCGACTCGGGAATCGAACCCAGGACCTCATGCTCAGCAGTAGCGCTTGCGACCACTAGACCAACGAGGCAGTCCACAAATATACTTATTTTTCTTTATTTCTTTCTTTTTCATGTTTTTATTATAGATGTTTCTTAGTTAGTACGGATATCCATGGTTGATACACACAAAAAACTTAAAAACTTTTGCACTATTCTACATTATAAGAAATAGGAAGTCCGCCCCGCCCTAGAAAACAACACTATCAGCTATATTACTCATACCAACTTATTTACCACGCACTATATCATGTTTAGGTAATATTAATTCAAAACTGTGTCAAGAACACCTAAGCAATTAAACATTAGACCTAAATTAAATTATTAATATTCTTTAGATTGTAAGTGCTATAACACTTTAATCAACATGCAAATATAAACTCACGCCTTCTTCCTATGGGGGGTGGGCAGAAACTACAGAACGCCACCTTTTTTTTGGGTGGGAAATTATCAAATAACTTCTCCCGCTCTGGGCGGAGCGGGAGGGCGTGTCAGACTCCTACTGACTAAAACCCATCCGTGTTCCTTCAGTTGCCTGTGTTGCCAGGGGCCACGGTATGGGACTTTCTCGCGACCCCGGCAGGCATCGGTCCTAGCGGACCCCGTCAGTTGCCGCCGAATTGGCCTGCGATTCCCGACGCCCAGGGCGTCTCCTGCGGCGGTTAGGGGCGCGAGGATGCGAAATTTGCCTCTCCCTCACGCGTTCCGCTTCCTCCGTCGCGAGCATTACTGCTTCGCAGAAAGAGGTGACGGCCTGCCATGCCAGGAACGGATGCGAGAGATCACCGCCGCCGATCGCCTCCACGAGGACAGAACGCCACCTACATATACATACTCTTTTGGTTTCGTTTAGGTTCATACATCTTTACAACCGTTCGATACACTTCCGTGCGGAATTGTACTTCAATTAATGTTATCAAAAGAGTCCTCTAAACGCTGTGCACAAACCCAAAACCCCAAAATTTTCTCAGTTTAAATCAAACAGGCTGCCACCATTCTTCCGGCAGCTATTTGCTGTTGGGGGAAAGGCTAATTACTAATTGAAAATGAGTCATTTTCGATTCGATAACCTGTCGAGAGCTCGAATGGTTGTAAATAGCTAAGCTGATCATACACGCATCCTGGTAACGAATATGATGGCAAAAAACTCATACATGCATGTTTTCATAAAATATACAATATCACACATAATAGGTAATGTAGATTTCCACGTATTCGATCGAAAAAGTAATATAATAACTTTAATTGCTTTCATGTTTACCAGCTAATCAACGGTATAAGTATTGTGATTTGTTTATAAATGGTTCCTATATTTTATAGGCACTTAGTTAACAGCTGTTGTAAAGCGCCTGCTGTGATTTTTATAGCAATTGTTTGGATTAACAACCGGTTATTGTTTCTAACTATAGGTAACTCCGGTCTATAAAATTTATGTGAACGGTATTTACGCATTTTAATAGGTCGAACTATTTAAATACTTTGCTTTGCTTCCTGCCTGAAGTTACTAATCACCCCTGTTTTCTGTTCGCTGATGACAATCGTTGATAATGACATCGAGTAATACTGTCATTAATAAATATACAACTGACATAAATAATACAATTGAAGCGATAACAACATGGCTTGACGAAAATAATCTACGTGTAAACCTAACAAAAACTAATTTTATTCAATTTAGTACTTATGGACGAGTAAATAAGACTTTAGACATTAATTATAGAGAACTTAAGTTAAAAGAAGTAAACGAAACGACATTTCTCGGTATCACGATTGATAAACACTGCAACTGGAAGGCCCACGTCAATAAAGTGTGCAATAAAATAAATAAATTCGTGTACGTTCTATTCGAACTCTCAAAAACATCAGCATTAAAAATAGTATTATCTGCGTACTATGGGTACGTCGATTCTGTGTTGAGATATGGTCTTATCAACAGACAGTCAGAGACAGGCGCGGTCCGAGGGGGGGGGGGGGTCCTGGGGGTCATGACCCCGCCCAAAATCTTTCACGCCTTAATGATTTACTTGTATTACTAACTTTTAAAACTGTACTACAACCACGGGTTACATTTTCAGGCTCGCTTCCCTCGGTCAACGCGCGCCTTCTACATTCTCTTAGTTCTTGAGCTTTTCTTCATAAACCGACATAGCAACTAATTCCTAGTTCTTTTTGAATAATCAAAAGAAAATCTAACCTATCCGAGTGTGTGCAAAATTTTCGAGCCCCCCCCGCTTATAAAAACTGCGTCCCTGAATAGCAAAAGTAATGTGGACCTAGATATATTATTATATGCACAAAAATATTCCTCGGCACCCATGGTGACCCCCCCCAAAATCTTTGGCTGCGACCGCGCCTGGTCAGAGAGTGTTCATCGCACAGAAAAAATGCATCCGCGCCATAGCGGGAATACGCCCATGGGAATCTTGCAAACCCTTTTTCAAAAAGTTCAAGATGCTAACCCTTCCAAGTCTGTATATCTTCGAATGTGCTAAATTTGTTAAAATGAGAGGTTGATTAATAAATGACAATCATAACTATTTAATGATTGTCATTTATTAATCAACCTCTTATTAAATAGGTCGCTAACTGAGTAGAAATTCTTTTCCCTTGCAAATTTATTAGCTGGTAAGATTTGAATACTGTCAGGTATAGCGTTAAATATGCGAACACACATTGCATAGCTATTCTTACTGTATAATGCTGTCCTAGGAATTATAGGCAAAACTATTCTATTTCTGTGCCTTGTACTTTTTGGAAATATTTCATGAGCTTTTTTAAATAGCTCCGGGTGCATTTTAACAAATTTAGCACATTCGAAGATATACAGACTTGGAAGGGTTAGCATCTTTCCCTCTGACACTAACAGTATTTCTTTTTTTTAATGTATCTGATATTATAACAATAATGCTACTAATTTTAATTGAATTGTCTTATATAATAATAACCCAAATGTTTGCATGTCACATTATTATGACTAAGTGTTATGGATCTATATAATTATTTATTTTAACACTAAAATTGTACCAACACTTATGGCAAATAAATAAATTGAATTGAATTGAATGACGAAAATATTTTTTTCTCGTTTTCGTAACATCAGGGAAAGTACCTAATGGTTAAGCAGTTCATTTTTAAACACCCTACGTCAATTTGCCATTGAATACGTACACTATACGAACAATGGTACCGATTCCCTTGTTCACAAACTAAACTAAATTTAAGTTTTCTTTTTCTTTCTATTTCATTAAGAAAAGGACAGAAGATAAATTTTAGTTTAGTCCTGTCAAATTAATCAGCGCCTGTCACTACTCCATACAAAACTTGCCTACTAAAATTACATAAATTTACGTCAAGCGCTGATTAATTTGACAGGACTAAACTAAAATTTATCTTCTGTCCTTTTCTTAATGAAATAAAAAGAAAAAGATGCACTGAACTTAAATTTAGTTATGTTTGTGAACAAGGGAATCGGCACCACTGTTCGATTTGTGTTCGCAGCCCAACCGCCCGCTCGCTCTAATAGCCATGAATTCATCAAAAAAAATTTTTTACGAACTCTGTGTTTGATGTTCGTTAATGGTATGCACATGCGAACAAGGTGATCGATGTTCACCATGCTCTTGTTCGTTTGTGCGTACTCGCCTTTACTTTCAAAGAACGACGGTTATGATTCAATTATACCTACAGATAATTGTTGATGCGATTTGTTTAACTATGAATTACTCTGACTTTACCCATGTGCCAACGAATTTTCTGTTGTCCTATTACTGTTGGCAATAGCTGCTTGGCGGAACACCACTAATTTCCCGACCATTTTATTTCAAAACAACTGAATAGAATCCTATTTCTCATAAAGGAACACAAAAAGCAATATTACTATATATTCTTAAAAAAAAAAACTCTAAAACTTCTTGTCTCTTCTTCCTCTTGTGAAATTATTTAGACACCGTAGGTGGCCATGTTAATCGAGGCATCAGTGGCGTTTTTATGTCCTCTAAAGTGCAAGTGTTTGGACACTTTGGACACTCCAGCAAGTGGTCTATGGTCTGATAGGGAGCACCCCACTCACACTGAGTGTCGAAAGGCTCTTTAAGGTGAACGCACACTTATTTGAGCCGAACGAACGAATCAAAGTCAACGAAAACGCTAGGAACGGTCTTCCAGATTCGGACGATTCGACGCGGGCAGATGTGCGAGTTTTCATAGAATTTCATATAAAGAATTCTAAAATTCGTTTCGTTCGGATCGTCCGACGCCTTCGGCTCAAATAAATGTGCGTTCACCTTTTATCCCCCATTTTACCAAATTGTGTTTACGTAACTTCAAAACAATATCGCCCAAAAACCATAAACCTTTAAACCCTTCTAACTAGATCAATAAGTCTGTCTGTATACTGAATATCTTACCTAATTTAACGTCTCGTTGTCGCAGGGTTACCGACGACATTCTGGCGATGGCACGCCCCAGCACCGCCAATATTGCCGCCAGGAATATTATACAACAGTTCCATAGGTAAGTGGTTCTGTATACTTAAATAAAGCTACAAAACACGTGGTTGAGTTTGTTAGAAAATAGTAAGAACGCAATTATTTTTAATCTTTTATTTATTTAAACTTTTCACACACAAAAAGGTACAAAGGCGGACTTAATGCCTTACGCGTTCTCTACCAGTCAACCAAGGTTGGTGAAGGGTGGTGGGGCTTTAGTTATTGATTTTGTTTTTACATATAAAATTTTAAAACAATATGTAATAAATACAATACAGTATCGACCCTGAAACTTTAAATTGTTAAATACTCTCAAGGACTCCATGAGACAGGCTCGGCCTTTTTTTTTTTTTTTGTGTGGGAAATTATCAAATAACTTCTCTCGCTCTGGGTGGAGTGGGAGGGCGTGTCAGACTTTTACTGACTAAAACCCACCCGTGTTCCTTCGGTTGCCCTGTTGCCGGGGGCCACAATTTCCCTATCGGTTTTCTTCGAACCCCCGGCAGGCATTGGCTCTAGCGGACCCCGTCAATTCTGCTGACATCTCTTTGAGGCGCGCGTGGAACACAACGCGCCGTCGACCCGGGCTTGGTCCTTATCGGACGGCGAGCTACCTATTGCTCACCGTCCGCAAGCCCGCGCCTACGGTGGCCGGAAATCGGCTCGCAATTCCCGCCCCGGGCGTCTCCTCCTGCGGCGGTTAGGGGCGTGAGGGCGCGAAATTTGCCTCTCCCTCACGCGTTCCGCCTCCTCCTTCGCGAGCATTACCGCTTCGCAGAAGGAGGTGACGGCCTGCCATTTCCTCTCGCTCCGTACCATGGCCTGAACCAGGGCCGGACGGTATGGAGTCCACAAGTTAAAATATTAAAATTATGTTTCCTTTATGTCAATAATTTTAGAAATAGTTTATTTGTATTACTTTTAAGGAAATGTAAAAATTCTTTATTTGGTCAATAAACGATTCATTTATAATTCATAATCGCCTTGTGGAATCTTCATAGCAAATGTTTGCCTGTTACATATTGCAGGCGTCAATACGCATACATATGACCCATGATTTAATATGTCAAACATGTATGTGTATTTTTTTGTATGTTTATCTTTAATCGTACCTAATTTAAGCATGAAAGCCACAAACTCAAACTCAAAGCATTTATTTCAATTAGGTAAACCATTTACAGACACTTTTAAATTGTCAAGGAATCGGTCAGTCAGAAATATGAAGCTAGTTGCCCATTCCAAAGCGCAGTAGGTACCTGTGGAGAAGAACGGGCAAGAAACTCCACGGACACTCTTTTAAATATATTTTTTTTACAAAATATTTTCAACATCATTCATGTTGAAATTATACATGTGAGAACAATGTAGAAAGACGTGCACGTTAGAAGCGTCCGTAATAAAGGTTTTGAGAAGCACACGAATTAAAGGTTTTGAGAGGTTGAACTTACCGAAAATTGCCCATGACCATCATAATAATATTATATACCTAAACCACATCAAGATACTAAGAGGTCGTGTCTTGAAGTAGGCTTAACTTGGGAAAAAATTAAGCATATATGTATAATGTAAATCGGCACCCATTCATCTGAGAACAAGTTAGTTTTAGTTAGTTTTAAAATACAATAGAAGATATACTAAGTAACCTATTCCGCTTAACTGTTCCTAAAGAGTCATAAAAAACCCTGTAAGAAATCGACACGTGTTTCACCTCTCAACGAGGCATCCTCAGGATGACTATTGACTTGTCACGAACCCGAACACGGCGTGTTACCACGCCGAGCGCCGTGTTCGGGTTCGCGACAAGTCAATCTAGGAATAGTTAAGTGGAATAGGTTACTAAATATCTACGTCTATTGTATTTTATAATGGCTTTCCGCAAGTTCACGCCTGAATCAATTAACTATCTTAAGTTTAGTTTTACCTGAGGGTTTTAGAAGAAAGGAAGAAATGTCAATTTAATCGGACTTTGTTCCATCCATGAGTATCCTGAAGTATCGTAGCTCACAATGTTCCCTGCTACGTGCTATGCCATAGCAGGATGTAGCTGAGTTTGTCCAGCCTATTAACAAAATCCCTTCTTCTTGTAGGGGCTTTCACTAACAGAGATCTCTAAATTATTTTAGTAAGGGTTTAAACACTCACCATTATAAAATTGTTAATTATGCAACTATTGTATAATAAGGGGTATTAATACACGAATGTGGGTTATAATAGTATCACATGAGCGTTTTAATACCTAATTATGTACAGTTGCACACAAGACTTTATCTACACCCATGATATGAATCCTCTATAAACCATTGGATGTTTGTAATTCAAGATCAAGAATAAAACAAATCCCTCGAAATTCAGTACAACTACACGTATGTATATCGCCTGCAGCAGCACATCACACACACATGCGTGCAGCGGGTGCTGCTGTCCCCCGCTTAAACGTTGAAACGAGTTGCATAATGAAATTTAGTACAACATTATAACACTCATTTGGATGATATTATGGTTACTATGACACTGGCTGTTTTAATGTTCGCAATAGGCTAACTGTTTCAGAAACTTTTATAGAGGATTTATAGCATGGGTCTAGATAAAAAATAATATTATATTATAGCTCTTATTCTAATGTACTTATATGTTCTGTTTCAGCTGGGGTATCCGCACAGTGATCAACCTACAGACGCCGGGAGAGCACGCCAGTTGTGGACCCCCCCTCACCAAGTCGGGGTTCACTTATGATCCCACCATTTTCATGGCTAATGATAGTAAGTTATTCATTCTTCTGACTTTTAGCCTAGCGCTTATACAACGTCTAAGCTAGAATTTTTGTCCCAACTTACAACCTCCGTCTCATAATCATCATCATAATCTGTCTGAGATAGGAATAAACCATTGATTTCGCGACACTGTTACGACACCAGTTTTTGATCATTAAAAAGACATCAACGCGTTGATTACCGCGGTGCGTGGTGTAAAAGACATCAACGCGATGATTACCCGGTGCCGATTTTTTTTTTTTTAATTTTCACTTCTGTCGGCACTCCCGGAGTGCCACTGACTTTTGTTGGGAAAAATACAATTATGGTAATTAAAATATTAGATAATATTAGATATCCAATTATAATTAAAATATGGATTAATGGATTATGATAAACAATTCAAAAAGACTAAGTCATTTTGAATTGTTTGAAACGAAGTCTAAGAATTTGTGTCACAAGTCACAACTTACACAGCCGATCAGTGAGATTTTACGTATTAGACGGCAGGAGAGCAGCGGTGGCCCAGTGGTAACGGCTCCGACTTACGAGTTGTATGTAGGTCGTGGGTTCGAACCCAGGCAGGAATTTTACTTTTTGTAAATAATTTCATCACCATTGCTCTCAAATCGCTAAAAGAAAACATCGTGAGGAAACCGGCATGTCCTAGAACCGAAAATTCGAAGACATGTGACATCTACCGACCCGTACTGGTCCCGCGTGGCCGCCCACTCCCTCTCACTAAGAGGAGGGCTATGTCCCAGCAGTGGGAACATTATAGGCTGATTATTTTTATGAACGGAAAAATCATAAAAGTTGACCGGAAACATGACAAGCTCGTGAAACACTGAAAGTACTTTTTATCTATGGGATTTCGCATGAAATCAAGACCATAATTACTAAGGAAATTTTTACAGGACAAAGTCTGCGGTCAGCTGCTGATTAATAATACTGAAGAGTTCTAATTTTATTCCTATCTCTGTAATGTTTTCAGTATACTACTACAACTTCGCGTGGCCGGACTACGCCGAGGCAAGCCTGAGTGGTCTCCTCAACATGGCGAAAGTGCTCTCCTTCGCTCTGCAGGAGGGCAGGGTGGCCATACACTGCCATGCAGGTAACTTCACGAATACTTTAGTCCCTTCTCTATGTCATTAAGGCGATGATAACCGACTTTTAATGATTTTATACTGAAGATCATGTCTAAAAGTGTTAATGATTTGGAAAAGATATATGTTAAATTCGAGCACTTTTTTAATAACTTAATATAGGAATATTTTAGACTGTGTGTACCTATATTAATTTGTAATTTGTAAATATATTTGTAAAGTTATGTCTAACGCGGATAAAAAACTGAGAATCACGCAAAATCTATCAAGCGTATTTTCTTGAAACCTTCACCATTTTAACGATAACTTAATTATTGATATTTTTGTAAACGTGTTTTATTAAAATATCTCTTGTTTTATGTACCTATAATATATTAGAAATGCGTCTAATTTGGGACAGCGTTCCTTGATGAGCGAGTCCTATTACTGGCTGGACGTACGACGCGTTGCGTGAGCTCAGTACAGAACACGCAAGCTAACCACTCAAGGTCACTGGCATATATCTGCGTCTTAAGTAGTGGCCCATCGTAGGATAAGCTATCACAGCCGCCTATACAGAGTGATTGGTATTTTTGAGCAATTTCTAATAATACAGGTACTTTCTTGATAATTTGGTTTTCGAAGGATTCATTCGTTCTTGAGCTATCAGAAAAGTTTCTGTTTTTAAGGCCCAAAGCAGAGTAAGTCTCTCACAATTTGCAATTTATTTTCGAAAGGTAGGAAATTTTCAAAAAAACTTTAAAAGTTCGATATCTCCAAAACAACCCATTTTGGACCCCAAGTTACCGGGTCAAAAATCTTGCAAATTAGCTCTTTTATAACCCAGTTCAAGCAATGCACCCAACTAAGTCCTGTAGACGTCTGCATACCAGAGGCAACGCTGTCAGTGCGTTGACATCCTAGAGACTATACAGGGCTATTAGTAATACGCCGGCAATCCGTTAAGGGGATGTAGGAGAGGTCATTTGCAACCAAATAACCCCGGTGACCCCTATGCCAATGTCAACCATTTTCGAGTAATTTAACATTTTATATTTTAAAATGTATGAAATAAAAATATAATCTTCGGCTCTTTCCTTAAGTGCTCTATTGGATTCTTATCAGGGCTTCTTGCTGGCCATTCCACTGATGCTATACTAACTACATGCAATTATTCTCGAACAACTCCTTCAGTGTGCGCCCTTGCATTATCATGCATCAAAATCAAATCCTAGCCCACAAACTCAGCATATGGCATCACATGAGCCATTGACGAATGTCAATGCATTCGTCAATACTCAGTCTCTATTTAGTGGTGGCAACCGTGGTCCCATCACAACCTCAAGGCCAGTTTTTCCTTCGGTGGAAATACTTACTGACTGAAAATGCATGCACTGTCTGAACAGGTCCAGTCAAATCTGTATGGTTCTTTCCTCAAAAGACCATCTCAGACACCAATCTGTAGGCTCCTCATAACTGACCAAGATTATTTATTGTCTGGACTTTAAAAGAGACTGTGACCTCTGAGCTTGTTTCGGTTTCGGTTTCTTCTCAGAGTAGTCAGATAGGAAACACCGAATTCCTCTAGTTTTAAAACTTTAGTTATTTTTGACGTATAAAAGTTTTTAAAACCAACCAGAAATAAATCTTGCAACCGTTCTCTAAAACGCCAATCAATACAATTTAACTAGACTCAAACTCATTTTAAGTCCGGAATAAGATCAGGCGCAGCACCAACGGCTTTACGTGCTTTCCGAAGCACGGGGCGGTGTCACAAGGCCAACTTCCTAACTCTGGGCTACAGAGGATTACTTGACAGGAAAAAGATTGTTTTCTGACCCGACGATTTGAACCCGGAACCTCTTATAGCTAAGTAGCCACAAAATTACTAAATCAACGATAGCTTTACCTAATATTATTGTGTAAATTGAAAGAAAGATAAAGATTAAACCCTGCCTAACCCTTCGGAAGATATAGGCGTGATGTTATTTTGAAGTAGTCCACTTAGAGCACCCATCCGAATAGCACCTAGCCTAGTCCACGAAGAGCACCCAAAATTTATTTTTAAATTTTTGTCCACATCTGAGCACCTACGACTCAGCAACCTAGTGCTGGGATGTATTTGTTTTACAGGACGTTATTAAATGAAAGGTATCGATAAAATCACTAGTATGTTTATAAATTACACAAATTTACGTACACGTGAAATTTGTTTAGGCGACATTTAAAAATGAAAAATAATAAAAATCACTAGGACAATAATTATTAATTTTACCAAATAATAACACTTCTTATTTTTAATATATCACAATCAGTCTCCACATATCACTTTTATTGCAAAGTCAGCCTTAATTTAAATCTTACCTATTAATAATACTTTCTTATTTTTATATGTCACATCATAATCAGTCTCCACATATCACATTTATAGCAAAATCAGCTTTAATCAAATCTTACCTAATAATACCACAGGTAAAACAGGAGTGCAAATAAAAACGAATTATGTTATTATTACTGTTACTGTTTTATTTGTACTTTTTAAATGACAAAACTTTATAGGAAAATGTTTTTGATAAATGTACGTTGCCTTTGCAATTTCGAATTTTTTAGATGACATTGACATAATGATATACCGATTTTTGTATGGTTGTTGTTATTATTAATGATTGTTATAGTGATTTTTATTATTTTTAATTTTTAAATGTCACCTAGACAAATTTCGTATGTACTTAAGTATGTGTATAAACATTCTAGTGATTTTTATCGATATCTTTCATTTAATAACGTCATGTAAAACAAATACATCCCAGCAGTAGGCTGCTGAATCGTAGGTGCTCTTCGTGGACAAAAATGTAAAAATAACTGTAGGCTATTGATTGTGGAGACACCACAGACGATGCGTCACCTCTTTGTTCTTTTGTTAGTACAATAGTTTCTGCGATATGAAGAAGCTACAGACCAACACTACGCAGAATCGGGGCTATCAATAGCAAACATTTTTTTTCCCTTACCTCGAATTTTATTAATTAGTCTGAGTAATTATTAATAACAACTTACAACATTAAAATACTTCATAAAATGTGAATAAACTGAATTAAACGAATGTAAAATTAATAGAATAAATGTCGTCTACAAAAAATCTTATCAGTTCTAAGACGAGAATGTACTATAATCTGTTAGTTTGGATTCTCGTGAAGAAAACATGAGCTCAATGTTTCCATCATTGGTTTTGGCGCGTCTAAAGGTTTTACGACTCTAAACTTACGGAGTTGATTTTAGAACGATTATGACAGCTGTCAACTTGACGTAACCCCGAGTACTGAGAAGGCGGCCGGCTGTAAAAAAAAAGCAAGATCGAAAGGATGGATCGAACCCGGAATTGATAAATGGCGACTGAGATATTGGAAATCATTAAGGGGCTTGTGGCTAAGTAACAACAAGCTGCACGGGTCGATCGATCAGTTTAAGCTACGCTTGCCGCGGTTGGTCTTTGGATGGGTGATCTTTACATACCAAGACCCCTCCCTGCCTCGAAAAGCACGTTAAGCCGTTGGTCCCGGCTGTCATTTGTAGATCTTTGACAGTCGTTACGGGTAGTTAGAAGCCAAGTCTGACAACCAGTCTTACCAAGGGGTTTCGTGTTACCTAGTAACTAGGTTGTGGAGGTCAGATAGGCAATCGCTCCATGTAAAATACTGGTATTTATTTATTTATTTATTTATTCATATAACAATTCGCATTGTGTTTGAATTTTGTAGTACATTAATTAATATTTTACAGCTAAAAACAATAAATTATGAATATCAAACAGTAAATTTCACTAAAAATAAAATCAATAACTTATATGATGAATTAATATGTCAATAGATTGTAAATAGTAATTATATAAATTATTGTAAATATTATCATGTCAAATTCGTATAAATCTATTCTCTAAAATGCAAAAAATCGAACAATGTCTTGAATGTATATTTAATGTCAAAAAGGTAAATTACTAAATATAAAAACTATTCACCATCATTTGTCACCAATTCAGATATAGAATATAAACATTTATTCAACAGGAATGCTTTAAGTTTGGCTTTGAATAGTGTACCTTTGTAAATCAATGATCTTAAGTCAGTAGGCAACTTATTAAATAATTCTACTGCTTGGTATTTAGAGCAATGTTCAGCAATATTAAGTTTCGGCGCTATTTTATTTTTTATAACGTTTCTTCTAGTTTTCTCTCTAAGTTCACGTTCTTCCTGTGATTCGTGCTCGTGTATGTATTTCGCAAAGTGGCTGAGTAGTACTAAAACATATAAACTTGGGACTGTTAAAATACCTAATTTTTTAAAATATTCTTTACATGACTCTTGTTGTGGGATTCTGACAATCGTTCTTAATGCACGTTTCTGTAGAATGAATGCTCTTTGGCAATTGTACCCGTAACTACTCCCCCAAAACATAATGCTATATCGTAATCTGGATTCTACTAATGCATAATATACAGATTTAAGTTGCTTAAGATTAATATCGTCCCTGAGGCTTTTTAGCGCGTAACAAGCTGAAGATATTGAGGAATCAATGGCGGTGAGCTCCTTTTTCCAATTTAATAGGGAATCTATATAAACTACTAAAAATTTAACTTCGTTCACCAGTCCAATATTTTCCTTTTTAAGCTTGACATCAATACTATCTTTGTTGCGTGACGTTGTTTTAAACAACATTACATTGGTTTTGCTTGGGTTTATTATTAAATTATTTGCTGTAAACCAAACAGAAAGATTCTTTAAACACTTATTTACATTTTCTGTCAACTCATTTAAGTTTGGCGACCCGAGTATGGCATTCGTGTCGTCTGCAAACATTACAAGTCCTGCGTCGGGTTGGGTATTATTCATAAAATTTAGTAAATCATTTGTAAAAATTAAATATAATATTGGTCCTAAGATTGAGCCTTGAGGCACTCCGCGGCTTATGTTGAGGCACTCCGCGGCTTGTGTATTCAGCTGCATACGGTTAGACTGGACCCCAACATAGTTGAGAAAAGGCTAGGCAGATGATGAGATATTGGAAATCATTGCGACTACCCTTGCAGGGCAGTGGGTTGATTGATGTGCGCATGCGCCTCACGTACTAGGGGGAACGTCGTTTACATTATTGTTAATTCCCTAATGTGATCAGAGATTTGTGATTATTCAGAATATTATTGTCTTTCATTTACTTACATCTGATCTCCTCGCCTGCACACCCACGCATCAGAGATAATAAGAGTTCTTCTGATAAAGATCACGTGATAATCTTGATATTATTCTATGATGCACTTGAAATCAAAACAAAAAGAAATTGATTCGTTTGACATTCATTCGTTTTGACACCAAATTGATTTGATTTAAAAAAATCAAAGCAATTTGGTGGTTTAATTTGTGTGGTTCTACAGCATGGTGGTTACGACAACATGTTTTCCTTCAAGGTTTTGTGAGCAGCGAAGCGAAAACATCCTTATCCTTACCTACATATTAGAAAACAAAGCCGCCGCCGCGTCTGTTTGTCTGTCTGAACGCGATAAACTCAAAAACAACCGAACAGATTTTCAAACGGTTTTCACCAATGGACGGAGTGATTCATGCGGAATCATGCCGACTGGGAGCTTTATTGGCGTGTGCCGCGGAAATCGTAAAAGTTACATAAAATTGATGTTCTACAGTATTGTTCATCTTAAAAAGTTCAACAAAAAAGTCTGCGATGGCATATGTCTATCTTCTAAGGATGACCTATAATAACCATTTTTATCTTTCAGAATTTGATAAAAATTTCATTGTTTTTCCGAAGCTATTTTGACCGGTATTATATTAATCCTTATCCAATAAACAATGTTACTTAAATTTAGCATTTAATTTAGATTAAAATATCACATCATTTCATTTAAATTAATGGTTTAAAAGATATCACAGATTCAAAATTATGCGTAACAAAATAATTATGGTTGGAGCGCAGCGGTAGGAGTCAATAACCTTTTCCTCGGCTATTAGGTATGTAATCTCGGTATCAGTAATACGTTCCCGTGGGATATTTGGCAATATCCATGAGGGCGAAGCCGCGGGCAAAAGCTAGTTGAGGATAAAATTCTCATCTGTTTTTATGTAAACGGCCTACACGACGTAAATCAAGAACAAATTTGATATTATTTACACGTGCGTCTCTGCCTTAGCCTCAGTCACCCGGACGTGTCCAACGCGACAACATGATACTCGTACTAGTTTACTCTTTGATTATACTACCACTCATATTTTTTCTCACAATATTTCTACTCTTGCTGATGGCAGCGATACACGTGAAACTAAAACTAGAACCCGTTCGAGGAGTTTGTACATCTAATGTGAAACTTGATGGAAAGATCGCGCTCGTGACAGGCGGGAACCAAGGCATCGGCCTGGAGACTGCCCGGGGCCTCGCGTCCAGAGGAGCGCATGTTATCATAGCCTGCCGGGACTCCATAAAAGCGGCAGAAGCTATCGCCGATATAGCAGCTACGACAGGAAACAAACACGTTGAATTCAAACCTTTAGATCTATCAAAATTCAGCAGTGTGCGGAAATTCGCTGAAGACTTCAACAAATCCTATGACCGTCTCGATATTTTGGTGAACAACGCTGGCTGCAGTGGCAACTACCCGAAGCCTACTGAAGATGGAAATGAAGTAGTGATGCAAGTGAACTACTTCGGGCCCTTCCTCCTCACAAACCTGCTGCTAGACAAACTGATCGCTTCCAAACCCAGCAGGATCATCATAGTGTCATCTTGGCTCCACAATTTTGCCAGATTACGTGTTGACAACCTACATCAAAGCGTATTTACTGGAGGGATAGGCCAGCTCGTTAATTACGGCAATAGTAAATTATGTCATATTCTTTGGATGAGGGCGTTAGCTAAGAGATTACCTGAAGGGGTGACTGTGAATGCTTTACACCCTGGAATAATTAAAACTGATATACTTAGCACGTTACCTTTTTATGTGAAAACGATGTTTCACGTGATAGCAGATGCTATGGTATTTAGAACAGCTAAAGCAGGAGCTCAAACGACGATATATCTGTGTGTTGCTGAAGAAGTGGAGAATGTGCGGGGGAAGTACTTCATGGAGTGTAAGGAAGGAGGATATAGCAGGACGGCTGATGATGATGAGCTAGTGGAGCAAGTGTGGAACAAGAGTTTAGAAGTGACGAGCTCAAGTTAGCTTGGACTTATCTTTGTGGTCATAAACCTTGCGTACGTAAATAACATTAACATTGTAAGAGTAGTGATTACGAAAACTTATTTTTGGAATGTAAAATTCTGCCGGTTCATGAGAGGGTAGTGTTATCAGTAGCTTTAGAACAGTATTGTAGTGATAAATTTAAAAACAATATTGTACGCACAAGATCTCAAAGGAACAATAATATGAAAATATTTGTAGTGACCACTTGTAATAACTATTATGGTCGAAGATGTAGACGTTTTTTAGTTCCAAGTATTTTTAATAACCTTCCAGTTGATATAGAAAGCTCTATCACAAAAACCTCTTTTAAAAATAAAATACCTATTAAGTGTGTTTTGTCAAAGCCTAAATGTAGTTAATATTTGAAAAACAAAAATATGTGTTTGTCGGATCCGGTCATTAGTACGGACACGAAACGAATCGCAAGCGCGCCACTGGCGACATCAAGAGTGAGCTACCTACACCAAAAAAGGCGCGCTTCTACAGAGTCGTGATGTTTGAAGGCCACGGCGAGGAGGACATTCAGCCTCGGGTCGCATTAGAATCAAGACGTCACGGAACTGTTCTCGATTCGTTGTGCTCAGTTATTGTGTTAGTTGTAATTTGTGATCATTGTGTTAATTGGTGATTTTAATAAACGCCGTCCCACCCAGTGTGTGTATAATTTAGCTAGTGTGATTCATTTGATAGAAAATTATAATGTGATTTGAACTGCAAACTGTTTTTCTATTGCGCATTAACCAACACTACCCACACTACGCCCACAGTAGTTAAAATATAGCTGATAATAACGAGAGTCACATACCCGTCTCCGACATGTTAATAAAAACCGGCCAAGTGCGTGTCGGACCACGTACAATGAAGGGTTCCGTAGTTGGGATGAATTTATCCCAAAAACAAACTTAACTTTGTAGTTGAAAATTATGTAATGGAATGCGGAATGCATGGGAAAACATGTTTTTGCAACTGCAAAGTTAAGTTGGTCGATTATTACTCGTTAACTTGCAGTAGCGAAGGCTCACGTTATGGAGGAGGGAAGCCGGAGCAGCAAATTCCTACCAGTCCCGAAGTCATAAAACAGCTACGAATATGTTTTAAAAACCCTATATTCTATAAACAACTACAATCTATGAAAAGTAAACACGGGAACAATACATTTTATTAAATTTACGACTCATTGATATTTATCGTAAAGGGAAACATTTATAGTCACATCTGGGCGAGCACGTATTTTCAAAACTTAACCTTAAAAAACATGTTTCTTCACAAAGTAATTGTCAAACGACATTCTAAAACTATGAATGCCGCCATCCTAATAAGATTGTACTAATTATTTTCAAATCTACTCTAAATAAGTTATTTCAGCTCATTAAACTATCTACTTACCCCAATACCTAATTACAACGTACTTTATTTTCATATCCAATAAACTCAAAACACTATGTTAATCACTGTCCTATGACTACAAACAAATATTAATACTACTAGTAATGATAAACTAATGAATTCAATAAATACTGTGCGAAAAAAAAAGCAAATTAATATGGTTCTAATGCGATTACGTCAAAAAGCAACCACACATTGTCATACGAATAATGAAATGTTTACGAACTCCGAACTCCTACCCAGTATTACGAAATTCAACGAAAACTACCGAATCAAATGCGTGTGCCAGAAAGAGGTGGTGCAATAGCAATAATTCCTTCTCGCTCCCGCGCGCACGTTTCTGCTACTCTGTGCCTACAATAACTCGCTACAGACCGGCTTACCCGGCTCATAGAAGCAAAAGTATCACGTGACCGAAGTGACGTCATGATGACTTTATTTTTTGTAAGGAAATTGAATTTAGCATAAGCCGGACGCGCCTACGTGTTATTTTAGCGCAGTGTTTTGTTGTTGGGTTATTAAGACAATTTTTAATGTATGTAGGCGTTTTGTAATAGGTATTTTAATTTTATGGTGTATCAAATACTTATAGTTTGATTATTCAATGACGATAGAGTGGTTGTGTTCCGAATATTAGCATTTTAAAGCTTAACATTTCGCAAACGCATCCTTGAATCCAAAAATGGTTTTCACAAACTCACAATGTTTTTAAAGGACCTTTCCAATGACACCCCACATCATGGGTTAACAAAAAAAAAACCTCACCACTTTACGTGTAGGGGAGGTACCCTAAAAATTTTTTCGTAATTTTGTTTCACCACTTTGTCGACGTAATTAATATGTATACCTATGCCAAATTACAGCTTTCTAGTACTAAGGGTCTCGGAGCTAGACCGCGGACAGACATACAGACAGACGGTCATGACGAAACTATAAGGGTTCCTTGTTTACTACGGAACCCTAAAAAGGAGCTATCATGTAAAAACAAGTATTTCTGCGAATAAACACTTTTTCATTTTTTTTTTTGTTCGGTCTACTGTAATTATAATAATAACTTAATAAGTGATAAACTTGTGTGTAGGTACTTAACAAGGTCGTGTGTGTACTTATAAGGTACATAGTTCGTGTAGTGCAGTGGTAATAGCATATCATCTACACAGACGAGAGTGTTAAAGGTCGAATCACAATCTTGAAGTTAGTTTATACATATTATTTTCTACCTAGCTATTTAATGTCTCTAGGAAAATATCATTGTGTGAATAGTAAAGAGCCGATTTTTCTTTCGTCACATAATTTAATTAACTGCATAAATAAATCCGGCGGTTTTACCAAATATATAAATCGTTAGACTCGCCCTACCTAAAATATAGTCGCATTTCTGTTTCGTTTTGATACCTCTGACACACAATGACGCAGTGACTTGACTTGCGGTATTTAACGCTATTTTAATGATTTAATAATTTGTAGAATAATTGTTCACCTTTTAATAAGAATGTTATGCATGCTTATAAGTGATGTACACAGTACTCAAGACTTGTGATACCTATTGTAACTATCCTTGTAAATATGTTGTTGGTGTGCCTTGCTTAATAAATAAATAAATGACTGTGTGAGCTCACTCTTCTCAATGTGGTCACTTTTTCGTGTGACTAAGGATTTAAATATTTGGGTTTAATACAGTTACTAGATAGGTATCTACTTAGATACAATATCTTTATTCACTCAATAAGTATTGACCTTCCCAGTGGAGTAACTACTAAGGTGCAAAGTGGTGAGGACACCAGGACCCGCGGTGTTTTGGGGCCAACACGGCATCGGTCTATGCTCAGTCGGCGACAGGGGTTTTAAGTGAATCGTAATCTAAAAAGGCATGGGCCCCCAATTCATAGTTATCAAAAATACGGCGGTGCTTTGTGCACGTTTTTAGTCATTAATTTTTTTTTTACAATCTTCTACAAGGTTTATCCTCAATCCGATTTTTTCACTGACTTGAAATTCTTCTGCTAGACAGACGTTTTTTTTTTTCGTAACTACTACTTTAAGTTTTCTATATAAACTTATCAAAACCTATAAACACGATTTCCTATAGCCGACCCTTAACACTGAATAAGTCGACAAAGCACCTCTTAAAAATGCTCTAAAGAAAATTTTACATAACCGAGGCCGGCAAAAATTTTCGAGCTCGCTTTAGCAGCCAGGGTTTTCTTAGTAAGATCATTGTCAAACCTGTTGTAGCACATGATAACTAACGCTAGCGATCAAGAAGGGGGGGGGGGGGGCAAATCCAAAGGTTTTGTAGCGGTTACACCGCCACATACAAACTACGCATCATAGACATGACGTCACACAAATCCTGCATCGCGCAATTAAAGTTTACCGAGCGATCAACATAGATACAAGATTTCAACTTCAAACCGTGGGGCAGTTGCCCGCCAGACACAACAACCGTCTGGTCGGAGGATCCTCCCTTTTCTATGGTGGATGAGTGAACTTTACACCCTGTTCCAAATGCCCCTAAAGTTCTTATAAATAATAAATATTAGAAATACAAATTGAGTTTGTAAAAAAAAACACGCCGTGGAAATGGGTAAGGGGGGCCCGATTTCCCCTTGGCACCAGGGCCTTTGGATCTGAAATTACGCGACTGCTTTTTCAGCATTTTATGGGTATGAACTGTTTACAAAACTAAACACCTAATGTATTCATACACGAGCCAGTGATAGGCCAGTGACTGAACTATTAAATAAACTGTCTCCCTAAATAGCTTCGTTTACGAATAAAAAAAAAAAACAAATCAAACGTTGCTTTGCTAGAAATACATTGTTTCTATAAAGGTGAAATGTCATTGTATTCTGCCTGCAAGCAAGCGTATAGTGCGCATAAATAATACTGAGTAATCACGATCTAAATTCGGCGGTTAATCAAATCAATAACGTTATTATTAAGGTCTCTACCCGCACTCATAGGCACGTGACAAGTAGCGGGCCCACAAAAAAAAACCGGTCAAGAGCGAGTCGGACTCGCGCACCGAGGCGAGGGAGGGTTCCCACCCCACTTCGAATTTTTAAGACCCCCGTTCAGACGCTGTAGCAAAAAAATTTTTTTTTTAAATTTCTTTCTTAATTGCGAAATAGTTGGGCAAACGTCATCTAAAACTATTCCAAATTTCAAGTTGATAGCATTGAGATATTTAGCTGTGACAGACAGATGGACAGACAGACTGGGTTACTTTTTGCCATTTTGGTACAGAACCCTAAAAACCAGGCAGTCATGGAAACTGCCGTCAGAAGTGAAAATAACAGTGTTTTTTTTTATGTGTAACATCATCTCCTCTCGTTTTCCTGCAATCAAAATCTAAATCTCAAAAAATCTATATACCTAATTAAATCTGTGGGAGTGATTTCGTGAAAAGGGACGGAAGTGTATTACAGGAAGCCGGGGAAGCGCGCGCTATTTGATTTGACCAATGAGTGCGCGCAGTGCTAGAGTTGTCCGTCAGAAACGACCTTGACGAGGCTGCGCCCCTTTAATGTTGCATATTATCAAGGTGAGATGTCAGATGCTACACATCACAAGCGGCTACTGTTAGGGTCGCTCGTTATTTTTTTTATTTTCATAATACAAATACTTTCACTGCTGGCCAAGCGCAACAAGTCATAGTCATAGCTACAGATATACTGTTAATATTATCAAGTCGGTGACACGAACCTATAAGATTTTTCCCTACCAAAAATCGCTCAACGTGCCTAAAGAAGTTTTCACTCCAAAAAGATAAGTGCGATTTCGGATGTCTCCGGTCCTATGCACCGGTACCTCGGATCACTCATCCAAAGACTGCTGGAATATGACCAAGACGTAATGCATTGGATCAACACAGGTTAGATGAGATGGCAGCAGATCTGGAGATGGAACAACTTGTAACCCTCGGGTGTCCCTCAAGCTAAAGGCAGGGTAGAGAAGATGAGAATGTTGAATGAATTTGTGAACTTGTGGAGGGTAGAGAGTAAAAACGTGAGAGTAATTTATACAAGTTAACGGAAGTTTAAAATTGGCACCAATGATAGAAAAGTTGTATTGGTTAGGGAATGTGATGAGAAGGGATGAAACGCATACTAACAAACAAAGTGATGAATATAAATGTTGACGAATAGAGAGGGAGAGAAAGACCTTAGAACGGAAGGGTGAATTGTGTGAGGGAAGACATACAGAAAGAGAGAGTGAACATTACTGTTCCTACTCTATTTTATTGAAGACGACGCGATAAGTAAAAAAAATCTTAATCGATTAAATAAAACGACCGTACCTAATGCGTGAAGTGGGCTATGAATATTGAAATATTAATTTATTCAAGTTAAAATAAACAAGTTCGGTTATCGACCCAGACATGCATAAATAAATCAGTCAGTCAGTGCGAGGTGCATTTACCAGTCAACGGTGTCAACATGATACTCGCTATCGTTTATTACCTACTGATAATACCTCTCATTTTATTTTTAACATTATTTCTGTTTATGTTTTCGGTATCACTATTTGCGAAATTAAAACTAGAACCCGTTCGAAGAGTGTGTACATCTAATGTGAGACTTGATGGAAAGATCGCGCTCGTGACAGGCGGGAACCAAGGCATCGGCCTGGAGACTGCCCGGGGCCTCGCGTCCAGAGGAGCGCATGTGATCATCGCCTGTCGGGACTCCATAAAAGCAGCAGAAGCTATCGCTGATATAGCAGCTACCACAGGAAACAGACACGTTGAATTCAAACCTTTAGATCTATCAAAATTCAGCAGTGTGCGGAAATTCGCTGAAGACTTCAACAAATCTTATGATCGTCTCGATATTTTGGTGAACAACGCTGGCTGCGGCGGCCTAATTCCGAAGCTTACTGAAGATAGAATAGATGTTGTGATGCAAGTGAACTATTTCGGGCCCTTCCTACTCACAAACCTGCTGCTAGATAAACTGATCACTTCCAAACCCAGCAGGATCATCATAGTGTCATCTTGGCTCCACAATTTTGCCAGATTACGTGTTGACAACCTACATCAATCAGGCGGAGAGGGAACGTGGGGAATGTTTATAAATTATGCAAATAGTAAATTATGTGATCTCCTTTGGACAAAAGCTTTAGCAAAGAGATTACCTGAAGGAGTGACCGTCAATTGTTTACATCCAGGAGTTATTAAGACTGATATATTTCGAAGAATGCCTGCAGTAACAAAGAAGATGATGTATTTTGTGTTCGATATATTATTTAGAGGACCTGAAGGGGGCGCTCAGACAACGATACATCTGTGTGTTTCTGACGAAGTGGAGAATGTGCGAGGGAGATACTTCATGGAGTGTAAGGAGGGAGAATATAGCAGGATGGCTGATAAAGATGAGTTAGTGGAGCAAGTGTGGAACAAGAGTTTAGACGTGACGAGTACAAGTTACTAATGGTAACATACTCTAGATTGTTCAACGTTAAGACGTTTCGGTCACGTACTTTAACTAAAGCGCGTCGATGGAAGTCGAATTTGTGTCAGTCCGGTGTTACAATCAACGCATAACTTTTAGCAGCTGTGCTTTGTCTGTAGTGTCCATAAGTTCCTCTAAAGTGCAGTTATTAGAGCACGCAGGACACTCGTGTTTTGCGAAACCACTGCAGATTTGCAGTTCAGAGGGCAGACAAGTGGCAATTGCTTTCGAAGCGTTTTGTCTTTCTTTAACGACTTCCATTTCAACAGCATTGATATAAATGTTTCGGTACCTTATGTATGTCAATAGACCTAATCAAAACATTACAGCGATACATCGAGTTAAAATGTGGCATAACGTCACGCCTTGCTAGATTTAATAGTGCGTTGTGACGTAGCGAGCCCCCAGTTCCCAATTTTAATGCGTGTTTTCTAATTTATTTTTGATTAATATGATAAAGCAAAAAATATGTGTCTAATAATTTCTTATTATCTGAAAGACGGACTAAATAGAATTTCTTTTTTTTACCTAGGCAACTACCCTATTCAATACATTTTTTTAACTTTTAATATCATCGATATGTGATCGCTGATAGGTCATTGTCTAGTCCCTCAGGATTAGAATTGTCCATTCGTTATTTTCGTGTACCGGATCCTTATTCCTTACCCCAGTATAATCAATGGATCTAGACATGTCTCGTGAGGGTTTAGAAACACCCTTGAAGGTCATTACATTGTAAATAAATACCTGACCTTGACTAATCCATATGTACATTTTGATCTTCCTACTGTATTAAATTTTAAGTGTTGTGATTTTGTTGTGTTATTGCTTGCACCTAACTGTGCGTTTACACTGGCGAAACATTCACAACAAAACATGTTGAAATCTCTAGTTCCTGTTAAACATTGTATGGAAAATTGACAGAACATAGAGATTTCAACATGTTTTGTTGTAAATGTTTCGCCAGTACAAACGCACAGTAACCTTAATGGGGAAAAAAAAACTTGATGTTATGTTATGTTACGTGTACGGGTTCTAGTAGTTAACTCCGTACACCGGTTTGTCGTGAAGGTTTGTAAGTTCAGTTAGTATAAAGAAACACGTTCTACTGAGATGCATTAAGTACCTAGTTAAATTTATACAGTACCAGAGTGGAAGGCGATTATTTCTCTCAGTTGTTGATGGCTAGTCTCAGTTATAAATTCACTATATTTAAATTCGTTAATCATGTTATTTTATTATGCTAAATTATGACGCGCATCGTTGCCCTAAAGTAGGTTGCAAAATATGTAGAATAATGTACGGCGATGAGACCGTCGAAGGGATGTTATGGTATGAAATTTCAGATACGGTTACGGTTTTGTTTTTTTTTCCTCTTGTTTCAATTTGCAATCGGTCGTCAAACCATAAGCGGATTCGTTGGATGACAAGTGCCGTTGTGGTGTGGCTGCCTCTTCAGCTTTTTTACTACCGCTGTCGGGTTTAACAGTTCAGCAACTAGTGGGTTTGGATGCAAGGTTCGCTCGATTTCAGAGTTTACTGATGGCATTTGTAGATAGTCGTGGATTTCGTCGTTCCTAGCAAACCAAGGTGCCTTTGCTATTGATCTTAGGATACCATTTTGGACTCTCTGCAGGCAAAGTATGTTGGTTTTGCTGGCAACGCCCCACAATTGGATGCCGTATTGGCCGTATGTCCATATTGGCTTAAGGACCGAGTTGTAGATGAGGGTATCAAGACCAAGTTTAACAGGTGGGGTGTTTCCGTGTCTGAGCGTGAAGGTGATATGGTGAGACTTGGATGCACTGGCATGAATCCGCCACTTACAGAGCCATTTATGAGTTTTGTCTAACTGTTTCTGGAGTCTATTGCTGGCCATTTCTGGGTTGTCAACAACCGATAAATAGGCTATGTCATCGGCATATGTTGCTATTGTTATGCCATCCAATGTGGGTGGATCTGATGTAAATATGTTGTACAACACTGGGCCAAGAACAGATCCCTATGGTACACCAGCTATCACTTCAAACAATCCTGATCTTGCTTCGCCTTGTTTCACTTGGAAGCAGCGCTCGGATAAATATGACTGGATAAGTAGGAACATTGAGTGCGGAAGTTTTTCCTTCACTTTAGCCAGCAGTCCTTTATGTCAGACACGGTCAAAAGCTTGTTGTACATCAAGAAATGCTGTTGAGCAATTTTATATTCAAAAGCGTGTCTTCCTGTTTGGTAAGCTGGGTGAACCTGCTCTATTGTTGAGTGAGATTTTCGAAAGCCAAACTGGTGAGACAGAACAACACCATTGGCGTTCATGCACGGTTTTAGTCGGTTAAGGAATATCGTCTCCCACAATTTGGAGAGTACAGGTGTTAATCTTATCGGCCCATAAGACGAAGCTTCATATTCAGATTTGCCTAATTTGTGGATCATGAAAACTTCAGAGATTTTCCACAGATCAGGAAAGTGAAATGTTGGAAAGATTGCGTTGAACAAACTAGCCCGAAAAGAAATGCATTTTCTGGGAAGATTTTTAAGTATGGAAGGCGTGATCAGGTCGAATCCCGGGGCTTTTCTCGAGTTTAGCAGTCTGATTTCCTTTCCAGATCTTGTTCCAATATTGTGTCGACTTTATGCTCATCAGCAACGCTCTCGTTTGGTTTGAAGACAGAATTCAGATGCATTGCGAATACCTCAGCCTTTTCCAAGTCAGTTCTTGCCCAGGAAGCTTGTGATCTGATCGGAGGATAAGATACTATATACGATACGGATATAGTATAGATAAGATATAGGATATGGATATAAAAATAATATAGTCACTGGAAAGGCAAAATTACTTAACCGCCACTTTATTTATATGGCGTTAAGTATTTTTGCCTTTCCAGTGACGATATTATACCGGCTTCGGATACGATTACGGATATTAAATTATTTCGGATTATCCGTTAGTTTCAGATAGTTTCGGTTACGGATATTCGATTTTTATAAAATTGTAAAAGTAAAATAACAAAAAAAAAACATGCAAGTGGCTCGGCCGGGCAGAAAAACCTGTCATAACGTGTCTACTATCTATCCGAAATCATCCGAAACTTTTATATCGGATTCAGTTAGGTAAAGCAAAGTCAAGGTAGATACGGGTACGGATAGATTTTTATTTCGAATATCCGATAGTTTCGGTTACATTTACGGAACTCTTTAACATGGTATTACATACACTGCCTAATATATATTATTATTATAGCTACGTCTGTGATGGGCTTTAAGAGCTAGATTTAATTATCACGATGAATATGAAGTGGTTTGTGGTTGTTTGCCTTGATCTTTCGTGGTCGCAAATTCAATAAATACCTTGTGACATATTGCATTTAAATAAAAGAAAAAAAACTAATATTAAAATAAAATTTTAAGTAAAATTTATTATTTTGTGTTATATGACATTGGTTTTACATTCTGTGATTACTTCCTCACACACACTGACTTATTAATTATAAAATTTTTGGAAAATCATCAACTTTTACAATGTTTGTAAATATGTGAGCACCATGTATCAATCACATAATTAAATTATGTGTCGTTGCTAACTTCTCCCGCTCTGGGCGGAGCGGGAGAAGTCAGACTCTTACCGACTAAAACCCACCCGTGTTCCATCAGTTGCCATGTTGCCGGGGGGCCACGATATACCTTTCGGACTTCTTCGCAACCCCGGCATGCATCGGCCCTAGCGGACCCCGTCAGTTCTGCTGACATCTCTTTGAGGCACCTAACAACACCCTCACGGATCGGAAGGGGTTTTTTTTACATATTGTATAGTACCTTCAATGTGTGGGATGAGCTTAACGTAATTGAGTCCCTGTAACTGACGCAGGGTATTGCTATCTACAATCTACGAAGCGTTTTTTCTGTCGGCTACTAAGTACATAATAATGGCTCTGTGAAATGCTAAGCACATATTTAACTTAATCTGTCCAACCTGACCTGCATGCACAGTATTTTTTCTTAAGTACCTAATTTTGTTGTTTACCTTGGCCAATGGTTGTGTAATTTGAGATAATGAATGTGGCAAGTTCAAGAAATATTTAACTTGTAATCCTCGATGGGGTAGGCAGCGGTGTACATTGTACAACCAAAATTCACCAGTTACGGTATGTTTAAATTGAAAGTCATATAGGGTGAGACAAGACAATTATAATGAACTAGCAGACTTCACGCGGTTTCACCCGCGTAGTTCCCGTTCCCGTGGGAGTACGGGGATAAAATATAGCCTATGTTACTCGCTGATAATATAGCTATCCGTTGCTAAAAGAATATTTCAAATCGGTCCAGTAGTTTTTAAGTTTATTCGTTACATACTTAAATACAAATCTTTCCTCTTTATAATATTAGTATTAGTATAGATAAAAGATTGAAACTGTGTTTCTTTAATCTACTTATGTAGGTATATTATTAATTTTACGTCTTTGACATTTCCCGGGACCCAGGGGTCCCGGACCTTTGGAAGACGTACGAGGGGCCGAAGCCAACTCGCAGAGGCCCCTTAGACGTTTTTAATGAAATAAGGTACCAACCGACGATTTTCCCTGTTCGCACTATGCAAGTGCAGCCAAGGACAACCCCCGGTTGGTGTAGGACTATTGTAAGACATGGAAACAAAGATATTGGACTATGGGTTTGGGTTGCTAAAGTGGACTGGTCACCTAGAACTATGGAAGGACTATGGCCCCTGCCTGATCTATGTTTTATATGCACACGGATAAAATGGCAGGGGGTGACTTGCACACTCAATAATGGGCCCCCGAAAACGGTCGCTAGCACACAGTGTCGTAGTGACAAGGGGGCAACACGTCCTGAGGTGCTTATGAGTAGTGGAGAGGTATTCCACGGCTATCAGGACAATCCCGGAAGTACGGTCAAGATCCCTACCAGCATCTTACTGGAATACTTCCTTCCTCCGAGCACGTTTGCTCATGCGAATCTCCACTCAAGCCGGCCATGAGGAACAATAATATTACTTAGAGGACCATGAGGAACAATAATATGAACAATAATATGAATAATATTACTTAGAGGACCATGAGGAACAATAATATGAGGAACAATAATATAATAGGCCATGAGGAACAATAATATTACTTATACAGGGTTATTGGTTATACTTCGGCAATCCGTTAAGGGGATAGGTCATTTGCAACCCATCGATTTTTACATCAATGTTGCTACTAAATTACCCCTGATGATGTAATTTAACGTTTTATATTTTTACTTCATACATTTTATTATTCATTGCGTTATGTTGCAAATTTTTCGAGCATATGAAGCAATGGATTAGCAATATCTTTCAAAATGATTCAGATTGTGATTGATCGTGTGTTAAGCAATTAGGGTGCTGGGTCCCAGCCAAAATCGTTAAAATTGAAGGAAGCCTTAATTGCAATTTATTTATTTCCAATTCCCAGGTCTAGGTAGGACAGGTGTCCTCATAGCCTGTTACCTGGTCTACTCGCTGCGCATCAGAGCCAACGATGCCATCCGGCTGGTCCGCAAGAAGAGACCCAAGTCTGTGCAGACGTCGGGACAGATCCTGTGCGTGCAGCAGTTCGAGCATTACATGCTGCCACAGACTATAGTGTTTAGTTCTAAGTAAGTGTGATAAATTAAATCCCCTTTATGTCATGTTGTCGAAAAAAAGTGGAATATTAGGTACTTACCTATTCGGATTCCATTCACCAAGTTTCTGATACCTACTATATCTTCACGACCTATGCTCGTGGTATCCTCATAATTATGCCATCATAATATTGACAGAGACTTGGCTGATACCAGAAATATCGAATAGCGAGTTTATTGACCCTCGTTACGTTGTATTCCGCTGTGATTGGGATCGTGACGCTACAGGAAAGCAAGATGGGGTTGGGGTGCTCATTGCAATACTGCGTGAACTCCAATCGGCCTCAGTCGATATTCTCAATAACTCACACTGTTAGCCCTCGGCGTGTATTGAGCACCTCATGGTTGCACTGCCTTACAAAAACGATAAACATGTAGCGGTTACACCGCCACATATGAACTACGCATCATAGACATGACGACACACAAATCCTGCATCGCGCAATTAGAGTTTACCGAGCGATAGACATATTTACAAGATTTCAACTTCAAACCGATGGGCAGTTGCCCGCCAGATACTACACCCGTCTGGTCGGAGGATCCTCCCTTTTCTATGGTAGATGAGTGAACTTTACACCCTGTTCCTCATACCACTAAAAACATAAGATACATGTCATCAGCGCAGTGTACATCCCGGGACTAGCTCCGATATCTATACATCTCATTTTGACTTTCTACAGGACACCTTACATGCACCTAACGTCATAAATGTTTACATCGTCGGTGATTATAATCTTCCTAATGTCACGTGGAGCACGATAGCGGCGGGGCATGAGGCCTGTGTGGCATGTGTTTGTACACACCCTATATGCTCGGAACTGACGCATCTCATGTCTTCGCTAGATGCTCACCAAAACAACAGCACGCCTAATAGTGGAGGAAAGACCTTGGATTTGTTTATCTCGAACACCTGCTGTTCTTCTGGCCACCTTAAAGATTCGTTATTACCATCGACTACCATCACCCCCGTTTATTATAACCGCACCTGTTAGACTATCTATACAAATGATGAAGAGAAAACCGATTAATTTCCGTAAAGCTAATTACGATCTCATTAACAAACAGATGGACGTGGACAATTGGTCCGCGCTGTTTGACAATCTATCATCGGAAGAGGCCGTTAAGGCTTTCTTAAGTATGTTAAGTGACATAATTAGTCCACTAGTCCCCCCTGCAAGGACTAGATCACTTGACTTCCCAATCTGGTTTACGCCACAATTAGTTAAAATAATTAAAAAGAAGCAGCGTCTTTGGATAAAGTGGAAAAAAATACAGCAACATCAAAGACTATAATAACTTCTCCGAATGTATGTCTATCTTCAAACATATGTGTAAAACCTAATTCTAGTAATATTAACTCGGTTGAAGATAGTCTCTATAGTAACATAAAGCATTTTTGGTCCTATATTTCTAACCGTAAAAGTAAGTCAGGCATTCCGTCCATGATGCAGTACCAGAATGTCAAATCAAGTGATCATGATGTTGTCTGCAACTGCAATACGTTTTTGGACTTTTTCTTGTGCAGAGAATGGTAGCTTGGTTAGTAATTTGCGAATCCATAAATAAAAATACTCAGCGAGTTGAAACGGTTGGACCCCTCTAAGGGGGCAGGACCTGACGGTCTTCCGGCGGCCTTTTTTAAGGCTACGGCTGATAATATTTGTCAGCCCATTTATATCTTTTTTAATAGATGTCTGCATGAAGGTGCGTTCCCGGGGGTGTGGAAGCGAGCTAACATTACCCCAGTGCATAAGGGTGGCTCAAAGCATGACGTTGAACAATATAGACCCATCTCGATTCTGCCAGCCTTGTCAAAGCTTTTTGAAAGACTTGTACACAACGAGATTTACCCTCTTCTGCATAATATTATCATTCCTGAACAACATGGGTTTATTAAGCGCCGATCTATGACATCTAACCTATTGATATTTGCTAATTACCTTTATGAAAGTATTGATGGGCCATTGCAAATAGATGCGGTCTACACTGATTTCAAAAAAGCTTTTGACAAGACGATCATGAAATTCTCCTGAATAAAATTGCTTACAATGGAATACGCGGAAATTTATTGCGTTGGTTTGTGTCGTACCTTGAAAACCGGTCACAGGGTTGTGACTGGTGTCTGTTACTTCCGGAGTTACCCAGGGCTCTATTCTGGGACCGCTTCTATTTATGCTTTAAAACGTCCAAAATTCTTATGTGCACTGATGACTTGAAGGGATTTCAAGCGATACGTACTATGGACGACTTCCAGTCATTTCAGAAGGACCTAGACAGACTAACTGCCTACTGTATTGACAATAAGCTGCATCTTAGAATCCCCAAGTGTAACTACATATATACACTTTACTAAGAATAATTTCATCTCCAATTTCAATTACAACCTTAACTGTATCCCCATAAATAATATTTCTATATTGAAGGATCTAAGTAACCAGCATATCGAAGCCTTACTCAATAGTGCTTTTAAAATGTATGGATTTGTGATAAGATCTTCAACAGAATTTAAGCGTACCTCAACCTATCTCCATCTGTATAAGACGCTCATTCGCTCTCAGTTAGAATATGCGGTCCCTATTTGGAACCCCTTCTACCAAAAGTACGTAGTTGGAATAGAAAGGGTCCAGCGCAAGTACCTCCATGCGATGTACTACAGATGTCATGGGACTAAGACTTATCTCTCAAACTCCCAACTTCTTGATATTAACAAGCGTTTGTCGTATCAGCTTGGAGAACCGGCGCAAATACCTGTAAGCCAACGTGCTTCATGATATTGTTCACAATCATTTTGATGCCATTGATCTGATGATTAAGCTGTTTTATTCTGTCCCCCGAACATTTCATGCGCGTCAAGTTCGTGCACGTACTCTGTTCGCGCTAAATTCTTGTCGTACGAACTCTGGCTTACGCTGCCCTATTCATAGAATGTTGGAATCCTATAAAATTTTATTGATTTTGATATATTTGCATGCTCAAAAAATAAATTTAAATCATTTATTTTTTAATCTTAATCTTATTTTTATTTATTACATCATTTAAGTAAATGAAATTGTTTCTGATCTGATTTGGCTTTGTAGCTAGCTATAGCTAGCTTTATAGTAACTTATTTATTTATTTCAAAATATTTGTTAATTTTGGTAGTGCTCGCCTAGTGGCAACCAATCTTTAAATATGTCATAACTGCGGATAATGCAGTAGACTGCAACATTACTACCGGTCAATTCATTCAATGATTCATCCATTCACAAATAAAACAAAAAAATTGAGAACCATCTTTTTGAAGTCGATCAAAAAATAATAAGAATAGTAGGTAACATGTAAACTGATGGCTGATGGCTAACTGATGTAACTGCTTTAAACCCGTTCGTATTTCTTTCAGGGAAACCTTAAACCTGACGAAAGATAGGAAAACGTCGGAGTTCACGTTAAAACAACATCTGTACCGACAACGAGCGACTTTACATGGATTAGAAGAACGAGCTTTTAGAGAATTGCCAAAGGTATGCCAAAGAAAGTTCTACATTTTGCAACAATGCAGCTCTTTGTCCTGGAGAAATTCAACAGCCTTGGAACTCGGTTACTCATTATGGGAATGTGCTAAAGTAGCCCGTGAAATTCAAATTATCTTACAAGTTTTTCTATTTTCTTAATGTCCCTCGGGTATCATCGATTTTCCGAATACAAACGAATGCTAATTTCCATGTCCATCAATTATTATATTTATCGTGTATAATAATTTGAATTCAGAACTAAGTACTTTATTGTTGTCTTTTCTATTTTGATTTCCGTGTAAACTATATAGAGCTGTAAAACTATTTTCCTATCTGTCGTGCCTCCGACTTTAGCAGCTTTCCTCCCATTTTTTAAATAAATTACACTAATTTATAAAAGACTATTAACAACTCTATTTTCTTCCAAGTCGATTGAGAGCGTCCGGTCTGCACCAAGTGCAAAGGGCAACTGATAGAAATCCGACGACTGACGGCAGTGTTGCTATCGTAAAAATCTGAGCTGCCGTATGTCACACGTCTGGATTGCCGTATTTTAAGGGAAAAAATACTATATTGCCGTATTTATTTTTAAAAAATCTATTCCTCATTTGTTTCTTCTCCATAAAGGTTTCTTATCGTTTCTATTACTTTAGATTCATGTTTATCTAGAGTGTATACTTATCTCCTTGCTTCTCGCACATGTCGCGCACTAGGTACAGTATCCTTGATTTTGCCTTGATTTTGAATCAGTTGTCATCGATTTTTTTAAGGTCATTTTCAGTTTTTACAATTAGTGGTAGTTTCTGGGTTAGTGGCAACATTAACGATTTTTTTTCTCTATTATTGTGGCGCACAGCCTCTTCAGGTGACAGATATTTGAGTTTAATTTTCGTTTAATTCATTAAGCTAGTGAAAAAACGTTTCGTATAACCTCTAGTCAATTGCCGTATTTATAGATACGACAATGAGAGGCCTGCCGTATGCCGTATTTTGCGAAACTATATCGTGGATTACCGTATCAATAACAACGCTTCACTGACGAAACACAAGGTTTGGCGAGGGACATTAGGAACATAGTTTGTCTGTACGATTTAAGCAATTTGCAAGTCAGTGACAGGTTGTATGTTGATAAAAATATGATTCGCGACCGTAACAAATATGGCTTTAGAGAATTACAATCAACATTTCAACTCCTTATGTTAGAATTGGCCTCAAATGCCATGATTTTATGAAATAGTGATTCAATAGCGTAATATGAACTTACTATTGATGATTTAGATGATAATAATTTTACTAACTGCGCCCCGCGGTTTCACCCACATAAGGCTGCCTGTCCACTGAAGCGGAACGAGACAGTGGAGCGGAGAAATGTACCAATATTAACCAATAGAATCTAAACTCCGCTTCAGAGCTCCGCTCCTATTGGTAAATATTGGCACATTTCTCCGCTCCGCTGCCTTGCTTCGCTCCATTGGACAGGCAGCCTTTGTCTCAGGCTAAGATGTATCCTATGTCCTACTCCAGGCCATGGTCTACCCATGTGCCAAATTTCATATAAGTAATTCCGTTCAGCCGTTTTAGCGTGGAAACGTAACAAATAAAGAAGCAAACTCTCTTTCACATTTATAATATTAACACATAACATTTGATACGGCCACCAGCGGCACTGGTGAGTAAGGTCAAATGAATATAATTACATTATTATGTTCCTAAAATTGGCAAGCATGAAGTAGACAAATATTATTCTCCCTCCAAATTAGATCCTGAGTTGTTACTTAAAATCTTAAGCCATATTAATCAGGAATGGCATAATCTTTAGAAAAATTAAGAATAATAAGTAAAAATTCGCGATAGAAAATACCGAAAACTGTGACCGTTCAGTGACATTTGACATTTCTAGAAACCTCACTCTACACTGGCGCCTCTAGCGGCTAATTCAAACGCGTGTGCCTGACGGGGTTTCCCATCGGCAAATTCTCTAGAGCTTTAGGGGATGAGTTCCCAAAAAACGGTGATAAAGCTTTTTTTTACTTATAAAGAGAAATCTAAGTAGGTACCAACTTCGATTTTTCTAACTTAAAAATAATGACGAACTTCCATACAAGCGCTATGAATTATAAAAAATCCTTCCTACGTGCTCATCTTCGTTGTTTAAGGAATTTTTGTGGAAAATTTTATACTTCTGGAATAACAACGATTTAGGGTGAGGCTGTACGTTATCTTTCAGTGAGTGAATTTAAGAAAGATAGAACACAAAAAGTTCACTTACATTAATCTAATTCAAACTCAAACTCAAAGCATTTATTTAAATTAAACCATTTACAGGCACCTACTTTAACCTAATTGCGTAACTTATTTTCGTAAACGATTATGACTAATTTGTTTCATGTTGACAGTTCAACAACATTCATTGCGTTATTGACATTATTGAGCAGATTTTTTTTCCAACTTATGAAGCAATGGATTTGCAATCTGTTTCAAATCCAAACAAAATTGTGATTGATCGTACGCAATTAGGGTACGGTCGATTGAGCTCTGCTCGGGTGAAAATAGATAAACATATCGTCCAGGTACATCGTATAGGACATATCTTCCAGAACTCTCAAAGAAATAGGTCAAAAAAGGATACCAGAGGAACATAAATAAAGACCCGACCAAACTTAATCTTTCACCATCATTTCCAGATAGTATACTGCCTCTGTGAGCGTCTCCTGAAGCTGTGCGGCTGTCATCAGAGCGTCGGCCTGGACTTCCGTGTCAAGAACAAGCCCTTCTACAAGTCCTTCATGGTGTACAAGCTTAGAAAGAGCAAGCCTCCCGACCCTACCACTCCTGAGGAAGCGGCCACTGAACTTGGTAATGGAGCATTATTTATATAACTTTTATTTTGATTACATTATTATATATTTTTGAAATGAGCTAATTTAGCCCTTTCATTTGATACCTAACATGGATTCTTTTTTTTTTTTCGTCCATTACTATATGTCCTCTAGAGGGCGACATAATTATTAAATTTAATGTGACGTCACAATCACCAGCGGACGATCAAGACGCTTCCAAAGATACCTCATTTGTCAAATTATGATAAGTAGTTTAGAAGTTATGGAGGAACAGATGAAAATACATACATACCGGTCAAAATCATACGGCTTCGCCGTAAGTAAAAAACAGTACCTACTCTATCGCTAATCCGCCACCACAAAATCCTTAACATTGGTTACAGACCAAATAGCACCACTACCAATGGTGGAATGGCGGGACCCAGTGGAGGAGGATATCGAGAGAAACCTGGAGTCAGTCAGCAAGATCACAGGCACTGCCAACAACGGCAGCATACCTGCCGTGCGGATACATGAGGTAACACCGGCACCCTAATTAGTTAAGAGGAAATGCCGGCTGCGTTTTCATACAAATGTATTCCTCAGTTTCCTCCCTAGAGCTAATATTTTTTTACCATAATTATAATTGGGCTATCAAATGCAAAAATAATTTAACAAATCCGATTCAAAGTAGGGTTATAATAGTAGGTAGTTCCTGAGATTAGCGCGTCCAAACAAACAAAAAAAACTCAGCTTAATATTGTTTATTAATTAGTATAGATAATAGATATCTACCACAGCCGTGTTTCTGTTAAGGCTAATTCAATCAGGCGCGACACGCGACGTCGCGCTACGAGCGGTGCCTTTGTGTCGCGCCTGTTTGTAAGAGTCTTTATTATTGTAACAACTAGAAACCTGCTTAATTTATTGAAATAGTTATTAAATATAATAACGTGTTTGCATCTCCACAGCGGCCCATGGCTAAGCTATGCACGTCTCCTTCTTAGCTTTGCTTTGTATGAAACTAGGCTGTAGGCGCAGATCCACCGCGGCGCATGCTGTGCACGGGCATGCGGCGCATTTTAGCTGCGTGAGTTCGTTTGTTTGACAACGTGGGTCTACGTTTCCACTGCAGCACACACTATACACGACTATGTCACCACGTCCCACCTCCCGCAGTGAAGCTATGCAGACGCACGTTTCCATGTACCGCGTGCATAGCATTGACAGCGTTGAGCTGCGTGGGCGCCTTATTCGAGCAAGCCACGCGTGTAGCAATGACGTCATTAATCTTGTATTCGTGCGTAGCGTGTTCATGGGTTGCAGTGGACTTTATCACATACATTTTCTTGCAAAGCGAAGCTTGACACACGTGCGTAGCCTCTCCGTGCGCAGTGGTGGAGCTCATATCTGGGAAAATTGTAATATAGGGGAAAAATCGATCTAGTCTCATATCTGGGAAAATTGTAATATAGGGGAAAATCGATCTAGTCTCATATCTGGAAAAATTGTAATATAGGGGAAAATCGATCTAGTCTCATATCTGGGAAAATTGTAATATAGGGGAAAATCGATCTAGTCTCATATCTGGAAAAATTGTAATATAGGGGAAAATCGATCTAGTCTCATATCTGGGAAAATTGTAATATAGGGGAAAATCGATCTAGTCTCATATCTGGGAAAATTGCAATATAGGGGAAAAATCGATCTAGGTCTCATATCTGGGAAAATTCGTATTCTCCTTATTTTCACCCGAGCAGAGCTCGGTCACCCAAAGTTTAGAACAAGATGGCTACCTTAGAATAATGACACGACAGCATGGAATTAGTAAGTACCTACTATCATGGCAGCATGGAATTAGTATGATCTTATACTAATGAGCATTCTCTATTTTCACCCGAGCAGAGCTCAGTCGACCAGGTACTTTATACTTATAACAGCTTCATATTTGTTAGAAAATATTTATAAGCACAACTCAAACAATCTATCTCCATTGTTCAGGCATTCACAGTGGACCACCACAGTCTTCCAGAAGAGAGGCAGAAGTACTTAAAGACACTACGTAATGAAATTAACCAGCAAAGAGAAGCGTTTGACAAAATCAACGTTGAGGTAAGCAATCACCATTATGCACGACATATTACATATTTTATCCTTAAAATATTAAATGAGCAATATTTGCATATATAATTATATATATGTAATCACGTTCTGGAAAACGACTCTAACGATTTCGATGTAAGTTGCAATATAGGGGTTTACGGGGGCGAAAAATCGATCTAGCTTGGTCTCATTTCTGGGAAAATTCGTTTTCTCCGTATTTTCACCCGAGCAGAGCTCGGTCGCCCAAAGTTTAGAACAAAATGGCTACCTTAGAGTAATGACATGGCAGCATGGAATTAGTAAGTACCTACTATCATGGCAGCATGGAATTAGTATGAACTTTGCTATACTTTTAAATGAGGATTCTCTATTTTCACCAGAGCAAAGCTCGGTCGCCCAAGTACTATATTCCTATAAGCACACATTTTCACGCCTGTATTCCCCGAGGGGTATGGCAGAAGTGTAAGTTCGTTTTTTAATCCCGTAGACTAATTTGACATTTCCAATGATTGTTGCTTGTTTTTCAATTTGGAGTTTGACATTTGCACCTGTCAAATTAGTCTATGGGATTAAAAAACAAACTATGTTCACCCTCATTTCACAAGTCTCATTGTAATAGGGGGCGAACCTATGTATTGCTATAAACCGAGCACAAATTCAGACTCCGAACTCCTACTGAGGAAACCAGTAGGTAACTGGGTTGTGGAGATAAGATAGTCCAGTGGTCGGCAAACCGCGGCTCGCGAGCCGCAGTCGGCTCTTTGGCCTATACACCGTGAAATTTGAATCACAGTTTTGCTAGAACAAAAGTTATTCAGACCATGGTCTACTACCATTCTACAGAATCCAATAAAAAAAAATGATTTTTGAAAAAACACAAAAAAGACAAAGTTTAAAATGTCAAGATTATCTACTGCTTACTAAATTTCGTTTATGGAGGTACCTTTTCCTGTAAACAATGCTGTGTCCTATGCGTGGTGTCTGTGTTGTAGGGAGTAACGATAATCTTGATATTTTAAACTTTGTTTTTTTTGTGTTTTTTCAAAAACCAATTTTGTTTTTTTTTTGTTGGATGCTGTAGAATGGTAGTAGACCATGGTCTGAATAACGTTTGTTCTAGCAAAACTGTGATTCAAATTTCACGGTGTAGAGTGCGGTTCTGTACAAATGTCGATGAGTGCGAGCGTGGATAATTATTATACGCGCGGGGGTCGGGGTTTTGGTCAATACCAGATAATCAAGTTTTATTCAAAATTCAAACTAGGTATATTTCAAAGATTTATTTCCAAAGTATTTTCACCAGGATATCGAATATTAATCATTTACTTTACTTACCTTTCTCAAGGGTAACTTGTTAATAAGTAAGATGCTTTCATCATATTATTATCAGCCGATATGATGATGATGATGAAGGCATCCTACTTTAAAGAAGGAAAGTTCGGCGAGTATCACCGTAGAAGCAATAAACAATGTACCTACCTATGTTTGAGAATAAAAAAAAGCGTTGTGGAGTGAAAGAGGATGAGTTTAAGAGGATGAGTGAAACAGGAGAGGAGGAGTTTTAAGGATTATGAAAAGATTAATTAGACAGTTTGGACACACAGAATAATTTCTGTCCAATGTTGTTATTCCTTAAACCTTATGTGCACCTATAATTTGTGTATACATTAGCAGTAATACCTTTCTTAATTATAATGATTATCTTTAATCCAATTGTTGAATGTATATGCTGTTGGTGTTCTTCATTAAATAAAAAAAATAAAATAAAATTAGCTCTCATAAGAAATCTTAGTCGTTATAGTAGGTATTGATATTTGGCTCTATGGATTAATGAGTTTGCCGACCACTGGCTAGTCGCACCATGTAAAATACTCATATTTGATAGCTATGCTATGTAAAATACTCATATTTCAGCTGTACAGTCACGAGCAAAAATATGCAAACACAAACATAACATAATATCACGCCTTGTATCCCCGAAGGGTTGGGCAGAGGTGTCCCTGTAGCAGGTACACCCACATTTCGCCAGTTATGTTTAAGTCCCATGTAATAGGGGGCGAGCCTATATATAAATATGCACACACCTAGCAAAATTCAAAATTATTATCTCGTGGAATAACGATTGCATCTTAACATAGGTAAGCCCTATATGTAGTGTGGGATTGTGGGTTCCAAAATAATATTTTCCTAACAACATACAATTACAATCTATACAGTAGGAGAAAATAACTCTAAAAAGTTGATAATTGTATGCATATTAGTACTCGTGACTGTACCCGGTTAGACTGGAAGCCGAACTCAACTGAGTTCAGATGCTGTCATGACTTCATGAGCTATTCCTAAATGGTTTGTTCCTACATATGACAAAAGAAGATCTAATTACGTCATAATATAATGTGTACTACATTTGCAGAACGATCCTACAATTCTGACCGGGCTACTGTTCGAGTGGCTCGAAGGTCTGAAGCAGCCGGTGCTGGACCGAGAAGATCTGTCACTCATCGTTGGGAGAGCATACAATGTGGAGTCGTGTCTGCTGGCATTGACAATGGTAATATTTATTGACAGATTTTTTGAAGTGAAAACTTTTATAGGCGCGTTGGGTATTTTTGAGATGGGACTAAACCATTTATTTCGCGACACCATGATAACACCTCATTTTGTAAACGCGATTGTGCTCTTTATTCATATTACGTTACGGATCAGTGTTCTATGCAAGTATTTTTACTTATAGGTTTTGTAGACGCGATTATGCTCTTTATTTATATTAAGTTACGGATCAATGTTCTATGCAAGTATTTTTACTTTAAAGGTTTTGTAAATGCAATGATGCTCTTTATTTATATTACGTTACGGATCAATGTTCTATGGAAGTATTTTATTTACAAAAGTGTTTTATTTTTATGCGGGATGACAACTGATAGAGAAGTATGGAAAAAAACAGTGACACTCCAGGAGTACCGACAGAAGTGAAAACTTGAACAAGATCGCCTTGGTGGAATAAAAATACTTGTATAGAAAATTGGTCCGTAACCTTATCTAGATAAAGAGCACAACCGCGTTTACAAAAAAAAAAAATACTTCCAAAATCTTTAAAGTAAAAATACTTGCATAGAACGCTGATCCGTAACACAATATAAATAAAGAGCAAAATTGCGTTTACAAAAAAATGAGTTGTCGGTAACGGTGTCGCGAGTTCAATTGTTTTTTCCCCATCTCAAAAATGCCCAACGCGCTTAAAAAAGTTTTCACTTCAAAAACATGTTGCGCCGACCACACATAAAGGGGATAAGGCGAAGAGAATGATGAGTTCCAGGACCTATAGTAATTTCATCCGCCAAGTAAAACTCCCATTTACTTCCAGGAAGACATAATGCTCATAGAGTACCTCCTCCGCTTCGTGACCCGCCTGCGGCCCCTCGCTGCCAACAAGAAAGTGGACATACTGAAGCGACTGCTCGCCTCCCTGACGCATCAAACCGTCTGCGTCAACGGACGATGTCTTCCTACACGCAAGGTATCAGGATATTATTATATACTCCCATTGCTGTGACTCATCGTGAGGAAACCGGCATTTCCTAGAACCAAAAATTCGAAGACATGTGACATCTACCAACCCGCACTGGGCCCGTGTGGAGGATCGCGGCCTTTCCCTCTCGCCGATAGGAGGACATGCAGGCTGATTATGCTGGGACTCAGGACTCCGCTCTGTGAAAAGCAATTGATCGTAGGCCAAGCGAGTCCAGTGGAATAAAACGTGCCACGAGCGAAACTGGTGTTGGACTGTTGAATTCAAACACAAAAGTAGATTCGAACTTGCCAGTTAGCTAGGCCTGCCCAAAAGCATTGAAAGGTACTTATTCAAAACTACTAGGCCTGGCACTTCCCTATTGGAACATGATTTGTTAGTTGATAAAGACCCCTTCTATATTTAGAATAGTGGCACGATCCGTACAACCCTGAAGAAAATTATGGTTAAATTTCATATTTTAACTAACTTTTTTTACCTTTCCAGGACTTCCAAAGACTGCGCGACGGCACCAGCAGCCAGGTGGTGAACTTCATGCTGCGGATGATAGTCGAATTGCAGAAGGACATGATGAAGCCTGGCAGGGACGACGCCGATGTGGTGGTGCCTCAGAGAAGGTTCAGAATAAAGGCTTGGAAATAAAGTTGTGTTTTGATTATTTTCTTGACCTAACGAAGAATGATAGCTGAGATAATAATGACGCCATTCAATTTACTAAAGTGGAGAAGTGGGGAGTAATCGATTCACCCAACATTCAATGAGAGTGTGGTACTCCTGAACAGACTATCCAATCTGTTAGTGTCCCAATTGTCAGTTCATCTACACCAAGGATCCCCAAACTATTTTGGACAAGTGACCCCTTTTCCAAAATGAACTTTTACCTCAGACCCCAATGGCCAAATTACCTACTTTTAAGATCAACCCCCTTATTCATAATGGTCCGCTAACTTAAAACAGCTGCTACAGAGTGTTATTTTTCATTCTGACTCAGGTCAATAGAAGAAGACAGAGTGAGAATTAGCAATGCTTTAAGTTAGAAGACTATTATTAATAAGGGGGCCTATCTTTAGGTTTTTCCTATTGATAAAAATACCTAGGTACTAAGGTACCAATTGGAAAACTTTGCACTTGGTTAAGTGAGTAAAGTTGACTTCATTTTCTCATGAAAATTTAACAAATTAAAAAAACATACAATTCAGTAAATATCAAGTTTAATTTATAATGATTATTACAAATTAGGTACTTAAAGAATCTTAAGTAGGTAGGAAATTATATTTAAAAAAGTATTAATTCGCAAAGAGAAAATAAAACATTCAGTGTGATGGATGAACCTGGTGACTATCTACCAGTCTAGCTACATCCGGTTCAATATTGGTGAGTTGCAGCCTTAAATCTCCGCGGTTTCTTTGTTTCGTCAAAATGTTTGTTACCACACTGAAGCTTTTTTCAACTAGGTATGATGATGGAAAAGCGATAAGGTATTTTTCAGGTATATTTCCACAATGTAGGATACTGTGTTTCAATGTTGCGTTGCAACCAGAACTTCTGATAGCCTTGCTTGAACTTCTGCTTAAGCTCTTCGTCTGTGCTGATGGTAATCAACTCTTCTTGCATTATCACATTGGCTTCTTCTATGGCTGTGGTATTGTACGGATTTATTATCCATTGAGGAATTTGTAAATTTAAAAGATCCTCAAACCTCTCCGTAAAATCCTTGTGTTATGCGTCCAAGTGAGTGACATATAATAAAATGTCATCATCTTGAAGCATTTCTGGTAATTTTGACAAATGCAGAAACTGCGAATATTCTTTTCTGCCTAAATTTTGTTTATAAAGGATTAGTTTACCCACGAAGGCCGATATTATTGATTTTGTTTTAATCAAGTTAAGATCGTCACCGTGCAGCTGCAAATTAACTTTGTTGAACATTCCAAAGAGACAGTCAAGTAATAAATAAGTTTTACAATTGTTCAGATTTTCTTTCAAATTTGGATCTTTTTCTTGTAAAAACTCCAACACAGATTAAAAAATGTCTGAAAATCTTTCTAAGCAAGAGCCTCTTGATAGCCAGCGAACTTCAGTGTGCAGAAGTAATCGAGTAAAGACTTCGTCATTTTCCTCACATAGCTGAGCAAATAACCGAGAGTTCAAAGAATTGCTTCGAATCTTGTTGATAGCATTTATTAGATATTGTAAAGACTTATGCAATCTAGGACTCAGCTTTTTTGCTACTAAATGCTGCCTGTGAATCACGCAGTGAATGACCAGTACATCAGGCAGTTGTCGCTTTAAGTGAGCTATAAAACCACGATGACGACCAACCATAGACGGTGCACCATCAGTCGCAACAGAAACAATGTTCTTCCATGGAATATTAGCTTTGTCAGTAAAAAAATGTTCCACGGCCTGAAAAATCGATTCTCCTCTGGTATCAGTCTCTAAATATGTAGCAAAAAGCAGTTCTTGGTACATATTTTCATCTTTGATATATCGAACATATCCTAACAACAGAGCTTCATTGCCGGGTAATGTAGACTATTGTAGACTCGTCCAACTGGAGAGAGAATCTGTTGGTCTGTAAGAACTTGCATAAAATGTTTTCCACATCGCGTCCCATCTCGTCTATGCGTCTCTGAACGGTGTTATTGCTCAAAGGTATTCTCTTTAAAATATCATGTGCGGGTTTGTGCAATACATTGGCTGGTAAGATAAGCTGCTCTCCAATTGTGTGGGGTTTCCCAGACTTCGCTATTAGTAAAGATATATTATAGGACACTCGTAAACCATCATCGTCTTTAATAGATGATGACGCAAACATCGATCTTATGGATGGCCTTTTGTCTAGTTTTTCTTTAAGTGCTTGAAAAAATGACAAGGGCTTACTTTTTTTGTCAGCATGTACTCTTGATAAGTGGTCATCCATTTTTGAAGGCTTCATGGCATCGTTACTGAATACTTTTTCACTTAAGAGACATCGGCAAGTGTTGATTTAATGGAGATGCAATAAATCCGAACTTCAAGTAGTCCAAACTGTATTGTCTGCATTTTTTTTTCGTGTCCGCCATCTTAAAACTCTCAGTAATCCTGCAAATAAAAAAATAAGAAACTACCTAAATAAAAAATGTATGCCCCACTGTATGGCAATGCTGATGCGCTGTGCCGAATAAAAACTGTTTGGTACTTACCCTGTTAATTTTTCATAAACTGCAGATATTGTATATGGTTACGCTATTAACTCGCGTAGGGAGCTCAGCATTTCGTAAATTCTTTTTCAGTCACTTTACTTCACGTATTAGCTATGTTATAACTTTGTAATCTCTTGAAATAAATGAGTACTTATGTGAGTTATTATCGTTCAAGCTCCAACGAATTTCAAAATGCAAATGAACTTTCAACCTAAGTGCAAGCTCGTTAAATAGTAAAATATCAGGAACATGTTTGGACTTGCAACTTGATCATGAATTTGTTCGAGTTAAATCGCGTAAGCGTCAAATAGAGAGCAAGTCAAAACGCGCCTGAAAGACGTACGCTCGAACTCATTATCTTGCACATTCAAACATACAAACATTCAAACATACATTCAAACATTCATACATACAAACATACAAACATTCAAACCTTCAAACATACAAACATACAAACATTCATTCAAACATACAAACATTCATACAAACATTCAAACATTCATTCAAACATGCAAACATTCATTCAAACATTTAAACATACATTCAAACATACAAACATTCAAACATACAAGCATTCAAACATTCATTCAAACATACAAACATTCATTCAAACATGAAACATACAAACATACAAACATTCAAACATTCATTCAAACATTCAAACATTCAAACATACAAACATACAAACATGCAAACATGCAAACATGCAAACATACAAGCATACAAACATACAAACATGCAAACATGCAAACATGCAAATATACAAACATACAAACATTCAAACATTCATTCAAACATTCATTCAAACATGCAAACATACAAACATGCAAACATGCAAACATGCCAACATGCAAACATACAAACATTCATTCAAACATTCAAACATACAAACATACATACAAACATTCAAACATTCAAACATTCAAACATGCAAACATCCCAGCAAACATTTACGACGTTGAGTACACGTTTTGGCGGTAACTTAATGTTATTTAGTATAATCGTATAAATGCCATAAGGACGTTTACTCAACGGCATTAGGGCCCATTTTATTCAACTAAAAGCGCTAAGAGTTTCGTGTAACAGTCATATAAATACCTACTTAGTCGCATAGTAGTCATATACACGTCGGCGATTTGACTATATGTCATGTAATGATAGCTGTCGCGGCGTGTATTCGACTTCGTGTCGAGTAATGCCACACAATATTACTTTTTCACTCCTCTTGCTCAAAAAGGCCGTCATTGTAGAGTACCAGAGCGGGGAAAAAATGGCATTTCTTGCTCTAGGGGAAAAAGTAATTTCTTTTTAATTTTTGTCTGTTCCAACGAACCTTGAAAAACGAAAAACTATTTATTCTTATGTTGAATAATCATGATTATGGACTCGACTTATTACTGGTTCACAAAAAAAAGAAGAACATTTTATTTTTGAAAATGGAACTAAATGCGGCTATCTCTTCGGTAGAATGCGTGCATTGCGTTGCGGCTACAGAAGAAATAAAAAAGGCATTGGCGCGAAATCTTTAGAATTTTTCTCTAATTACGAATTGAATTAAAGACCGTAATATAATTTACAACAGTGAAAATGTCATCATCTAGTGAGAACATCTTCACAGAGGACTGAAATTAAGTTGCCGGATTAAAACATCTCGTTAAATATCCAGAATTGTACAAATTGTACATTTAAATAAAATAAACTAATTAATATTGTATTGGATTTTTATTTTTTTTCGCAATCGCAGTGAAAAGTAGAGTGTAACACACGGCGCTAAAACCCATTATAACTCGGTTTCTATTTACTCCCTCGCTAAAGCTCGGGAGTAAAACTACCTCGTTACAATGGGTTATTTTAGCCCCTCGTATAACAATCTACTATTATATAATGTTATCGTTGTGTTATTGTCATTTAAAGATGATGCTTATCTTGAACGAATTATAACAGATTATCACGTTTTAATTTGGTGGTGTTTTTGACAGCTGAGTTAATGTTGCATTTTTTCTTTGTTATTTGACGTGATAAAACCATTTCATCAGTTGTAAACCATTGTGCAATCAAGTTTACTGATAAATGTTAGGAAAGTACGTAACAAAATTTTTATGCGCTTTTAAAATTTTAAAGTTTTCACATATTTTTATTAATAATTTATTAAGTGACTGCGTCATATGACAACTATATAACTTCCCGACCTATAAACTGCGTGTTCATTGTAAATGTGTACGCCATGACAGTTGATTTAGGGATCAATAATAAAATAATAAACGCCTTGCTAACTTAGTTCAAAGAGTTTATATTTTATATATTATGTCGGAGACGGGTATGTGACTTTCGTTATTATCAGCGATATTTTAACTACTGTGGGCGTAGTGTGGGTAGTGTTGGTAAATGCGCAATAGAAAAACAGTTTGATTTTAATTTACTATCAAATGAATCACACTAGCTAAATTATACACACAATGGGTGCGACGGCGTTTATTAAAATCACCAATTAACACAATGATCACAAATTACAACTAACACAATTACTGAGCACAACGAATCGAGAACAGTTCCGTGACATCTTGATTCTAATGCGACCCGAGGCTGAATGTCCTCCTCGCCGTGGCCTTCAAACATCACGACTCTGTAGAAGCGCGCCTTTTTTGTTGTAGGTAGTTCACTCTTGATGTCGCCAGTGGCGCGCTTGCGATTCGTTTCGTGTCCGTACTAATGACCGGATCCGACACGGCCATCCTGCTATGCACACGTCCTCGTGTGTTTACCTGCAACCAAAACTCAACAACAGTACCTGTTCGACTCGGCCAATTCTGACCATTTACGGGTTCCAACTTTTGAGATAAGGAAACTTTAATCCTCAACACTTTACAAAACAATACCCCTACTTCTCAATGAACTCAACAAACTTTCGAATAATTATGCCAAAAATCATCAACCAGAGCCAGGTACCATCGTTTTCCACATTAACAATCGTCTTTTCACTAAGAGCCTTAGAAACCCACACACGAGTAAACCACTCCAACGCCATGGCTCTCTAGCCGACTAGCAATCGCATTGCTCTCACACATCCAGCGCATGGATCAAAACTATGGTCTCTCCAGACCCCGACCTCCGCCAGTAACTACTGGCACGGTCCCACACAATACGGCCATTAGAGAACCCTACTCGCGTGGTTCCCATTACTTAGGTTTGCTCATCACCACTGTGATCACCATCTACTACAACTGGTACATGACCTACTGGCATCTTTCTTCACCTAACGTAAACGTGAACTTCTGTAAAGTTTGTTTATTTAACTAACATCACATTTCTAATATCATTTAACTAACTTCCAAAATAACAAAATCAATTTACAACAATAGCTAAACAATTTGGTTCAAGCCAAATTTTAGGCAGGAATAACAATTAAATAAGCAACATGCCAATCAATCAGAGTCCAGGCACTATTGAGGATTATGTAAACTGATAATTTAAGAATTGACCCAAAGTCATTAACCAATTAACGGGTATCTCATTCGCGGTCAACAATCACATGCGCACTTCCCAAAGGAATGCCGAGTCGTCCTTGACTCTACGATCTTGGCTACAAGGCTAGATCCGACCATACTACCCAGAGCTATCGCGTACCACGTACACGATACTCTGGTACGGTCTCCTATACGGTCTTGGCTACACGGCTAGACCCGACCATACTACCCAGAGCTATCGCGCACCACGTGCACGATACTCTGGTACGGTCTCCTATACGGTCTTGGCTACAAGGCTAGACCCGACCATACTACCCAGAGCTATCGCCCACCAAATTCCCACGGTCTAGCAAGTAGATGCCGATTTCTACCGGGCTATGGCTACGATACACTGGTACGGTCTCCGACCCAACGAATCGAGAACCCGTGCATCTCATACGAACAATTCAATTCGACTCTACTTTCACTATCCCGTCTTCTTCAAAATCCTCAATAGGCCCTCGGCCCTTGGCCCTTGGCCCGCGGCCCTCGGCCCTCTACTTCACGTCAAGGTTAATTTAATTACGCTCTTCGTTTTCTAATAACACGAAAAAAATTTGTTATTCTGCCTTTTTGTAATATTTTCTGACGCAATCTCACGGACTTCATCAACGTCCTATCATAATAATTTAATTACTTTGCAAGTTAGTGTCGGAAATCACATCCCAAAATTAAAATAATTAAAACCCAAAAACCTCAAGTTGGTGTTCGCTAACCGTTACGCTACACAAGATTGTTTCTGAGCTGAATACACGTGTTTCAATACCAGTCAACGCAACAACGTTATTAACTCGTTTGCCACTTAATTTGGCTACACAACTGTCCTTTACTAACGAGTATTCAAGACCAGAATCGTAAACAATACAATACAGCTCACCTTTTTATTTTAACGTGCCTGAGGGTAGTTGTGCGACGCAATCTTCCACTCGGTGTTCACTGCTTACAACACGTACAGCATCCAGAGCCAGCATCCGACTGGCTGCCCCTGTTCGTACACCGGTTCCTGATGTGTCCTAGTTTCCCACAGGTGAATGTAGGATCTTGACCATCACCAGGTGCGACTGCACTGGCGTCCAGCTGCACTGGCGTCCAGCTGCACTGGCGCCTAGCTGCACCGGCGTCCAGCTGCAGCGGCACCCAGCCGCACAGGCGCACAGCCGCACAGGCGCACAGGCGCACAACCGCACCGGCGCCCAGCCGCACAGGCGCACAGCCGCACAGGCGCACAGCCGCACAGGCGCACAGCCGCACAGCCGCACCGGCGCACAGGCATCCAGCTGCACCGGCACCCAGCCGCACCGGCACACAGCCGCACCGGCGCACAGCCGCACTGGTGCCCAGCCGCCTCGCGCTAACTCGTGCATCCGCGTTCCCGGTTCCACCCCCGAATGGACATGCATCTCGTGCCAGGGTCGCCCCGTGAGGACGCTTGACTGTCGCGAAACATTATCTGAAAATGAAGCACCCAAAGGCCTTCGTTGACGGCTGCGGGGCTGCTTGGCTCGATACTAAAGACGTCATAGATCTGCCTTTGCTGTCAATCGGCTTGTCTTGGCTGTCGCACACCATGATCACGCATAAACGCTTGCATGTTTTTATTTTAATATTCAAACACGGCACGCCAACGGTCATTTTCAACGTTTTTATATTGCGCATGAACGAACACGAATCCCACTTCTGATGTCGGAGACGGGTATGTGACTTTCGTTATTATCAGCGATATTTTAACTACTGTGGGCGTAGTGTGGGTAGTGTTGGTAAATGCGCAATAGAAAAACAGTTTGCAGTTCAGATCACATTTTAATTTACTATCAAATGAATCACACTAGCTAAATTATACACACAATGGGTGCGACGGCGTTTATTAAAATCACCAATTAACACAATGATCACAAATTACAACTAACACAATTACTGAGCACAACGAATCGAGAACAGTTCCGTGACATCTTGATTCTAATGCGACCCGAGGCTGAATGTCCTCCTCGCCGTGGCCTTCAAACATCACGACTCTGTAGAAGCGCGCCTTTTTTGTTGTAGGTAGTTCACTCTTGATGTCGCCAGTGGCGCGCTTGCGATTCGTTTCGTGTCCGTACTAATGACCGGATCCGACATATATATTACTTTTTTTTTAGGTAAACCCCACAATGATCTACAATTATGCGTAGATGATCTACAAATAATGATTTAAAATTAGATTTATGCTGTACCAAACAGTAAATAAATTTGATTTTAAAATGGTGGAAGTTGTATACAAGGTTATTATAAACCTTTAATATGAGTATTAATTAAATAGCAGTCGTATTATCATGTTTTTGATACTTTAGAATGTATACAGGTTGCACTCGTAATACTTATTCGACTTATATATAATGGTTACAAATACTACGTGTAAACAATTATTATTCGTTTAGCAGATGTTTAAAAGGTAATAATATGACAAAATTGACAGTATTATGACGTTTATACTACGAAAACGTTTACACGACGAAAAGTTGTTTATGTAAGTTTTATAGATGTCGTCGTAGACGCTATTATATAACTATAGTAAAAAAATGTCGAAATAACGTCTATATGACATTATTATACGACAAAAAATGTGTATGACTATTCGGACACATAATGCACCAGTACATGACGAAGAGTTAAAAAAATTACTTTAAAATAACTTTAATAAGACTCAAGGTCATATAAATGTTTGATTATATGACAAAAATGTTTGCTGGGATGCAAACATACAAACATTTATTCAAACATTCAAACATACATTCAAACATACAAACATACAAACATTCAAACATTCAAACATACAAGCATTCAAACATTCATTCAAACATACAAACATTCATTCAAACATGAAACATACAAACATACAAACATTCAAACATTCAAACATTCATTCAAACATTCAAACATTCAAACATACAAACATACAAACATGCAAACATGCAAACATGCAAACATGCAAACATACAAGCATACAAACATACAAACATGCAAACATGCAAACATGCAAATATACAAACATACAAACATTCAAACATTCATTCAAACATTCATTCAAACATGCAAACATACAAACATGCAAACATGCAAACATGCCAACATGCAAACATACAAACATACAAACATTCATTCAAACATTCAAACATACAAACATACATACAAACATTCAAACATTCAAACATTCAAACATTCAAACATTCAAACATGCAAACATACAAACATTTATTCAAACATTCAAACATACATTCAAACATACAAACATTCAAACATTCAAACATTCAAACATACAAACATACAAACATTCATTCAAACATTCATTCAAACATGCAAACATACAAACATGCAAACATGCAAACATGCCAACATGCAAACATACAAACATACAAACATTCATTCAAACATACAAACATACAAACATTCAAACATACAAACATACAAACATTCATTCAAACATACAAACATTCAAACATTCATTCAAACATTCAAACATTTAAACATACAAACATTCAAACATGCAAACATACAAACATTTATTCAAACATTCAAACATACATTCAAACATACAAACATACAAACATTCAAACATTCATTCAAACATTCATTCAAACATGCAAACATACAAACATGCAAACATGCAAACATGCCAACATGCAAACATACAAACATACAAACATTCATTCAAACATACAAACATACAAACATTCAAACATACAAACATACAAACATTCATTCAAACATACAAACATTCAAACATTCATTCAAACATTCAAACATTTAAACATACAAACATTCAAACATGCAAACATACAAACATTTATTCAAACATTCAAACATACATTCAAACATACAAACATACAAACATTCAAACATTCAAACATTCAAACATTCAAACATTCAAACATACAAACATACAAACATTCAAACATACAAGCATTCAAACATTCATTCAAACATACAAACATTCATTCAAACATGAAACATACAAACATTCAAACATTCAAACATACAAACATACAAACATGCATACATGCAAACATGCAAACATGCAAACATACAAACATACAAACATTTAAACATACAAACATTCAAACATGCAAACATGCAAATATGCAAACATGCAAACATTTAAACATACAAACATTTAAACATACAAACATTCAAACAAACATTCATTCAAACATGCAAACATACAAACATTTAAACATACAAACATGCAAACATGCAAATATGCAAACATGCAAACATACAAACATTCAAACATTCATTCAAACATTCATTCAAACATGCAAACATACAAACATGCAAACATGCCAACATGCAAACATACAAACATACAAACATTCAAACATGCAAGCATGCAAACGTACAAACATACAAACATTCATTCAAACATTCAAACATACATTCAAACATACAAACATTCATTCAAACATTCAAACATACAAACATTTAAACATACAAACATTCAAACATGCAAACATACAAACATTTATTCAAACATTCAAACATACATTCAAACATACAAACATACAAACATTCAAACATTCAAACATTCAAACATTCAAACATTCAAACATACAAACATACAAACATTCAAACATACAAGCATTCAAACATACAAACATTCATTCAAACATGAAACATACAAACATACAAACATTCAAACATTCATTCAAAAATTCAAACATTCAAACATACAAACATACAAACATGCATACATGCAAACATGCAAACATGCAAACATACAAACATACAAACATTTAAACATACAAACATTCAAACATGCAAACATGCAAATATGCAAACATGCAAACATTTAAACATACAAACATACAAACATTTAAACATACAAACATTCAAACAAACATTCATTCAAACATGCAAACATACAAACATTTAAACATACAAACATGCAAACATGCAAATATGCAAACATGCAAACTTACAAACATTCAAACATTCATTCAAACATTCATTCAAACATGCAAACATGCAAACATGCCAACATGCAAACATACAAACATACAAACATTCAAACATGCAAGCATGCAAACATACAAACATACAAACATTCATTCAAACATTCAAACATACATTCAAACATACATTCAAACATACAAACATTCAAACATTCATTCAAACATTCCAAAATTAACACAAGTTCTTATTTAAAACTTTCAAGATAGGTTTTGATAAAATTAACCCTCATTGTCGGTAATAAATCATCGGTAAGGAGTTTCATTAGAATGATGTTGGGGGTTGGCAACCGGATGGCATTGATACACACAAATTCTTTGCACATAATAGAGCTTAAATTTTAAATGCAATATAAAAAAAAAAAATGTTATGCCCCCTTCCATTTGGGGTCCATTCGAACGGTATGGGGGGGTTTGGTATCACTTCAATACCCAGATTACCACTCGCCATCCGGTTACATTGCTTTAACTATTAGTCAATAGAGCCAAATATCAATACTATAACGACTAAGATTTCTTATGAGAGCCAATCCGTTCTGTGTGTCCAAACTGTCTCAATACACTTTTCAACTCCCATCCTCTTTCACTCCACAACGCTTCCTAAAATTAACTTGCTAAGAAGTATTATGCCTTCATCATCATCATCATATCGGCTGATAATAATATGATGAAGGCATCTTACTTATTAGGCGATTCGCACACTGCACCGCATCACGCAGCGTGGTGCGGGGCGGCCATAGAAAAATCGCCTAAATGAACGCGCGTGGATGCATTTTCAGTGTGTTGGACTGTGCGTGTTTTCTATACAAACGGAGATACTTACAAGTAACGCAGTCACGCAACATGCAGCGTGGTGCGTGGCAGTGTGATAATCGCCTTAACGGTGATTTTTAAAACTCTTGAGACATGTCTATTACAAATTGTGAGAGATATTTAAATTAATATCTTAATCTATTCCGGTGACACCCCCTGGCGGAAAACGCTTAGGTTACGTACGCACTGACAGGTGGCTTGCTTAGCGCCTAGACTTTAGGCGCTAAGCACCTGACAGTGCTCGCAAGGTGACTCGTTAGACTCTAGCGAAGTGAAACGAACGTTCGAAGAATTCTCACAACCGAGTTGTGTGTTGATTTTTTGCACAGATTCCTCTAGATACCACTTTGCAGACAATTTTCATCCGCCACTGATATAATTTTATTAGCACTTAAAGACTAGACTAGACTAGACATAAGACATTCGTACATTCATAATAAATAATGAAAATGAAGCCAATCCTGAACGGGACTCGTATGTTTAGTTTGATGCTACTGAGGAAATGCTATTTTTGAAAGTGACAATTTGTTGACGTGCCAACAAACAAAACAACCATAGGATCCTAACGACTCGACATCGACACCCCATAATAGTGTTATGTGCTCAACACGCAAACTACCTCCGAGTGCGGCCAAGTAAGGCTCTAGCAGGCTATAATAGGCGCTAAGCAAGCCACCTAGCTGTCAGTGCGTATGTAGCCTAAAGGTTGTTTTACACCGGTGATGTGAGGCGTGGATGGGATGGGCGAGAATTGAAATCACGCTTACCCTTTTAGGGCTTGTCCACATCACCACGTCACGACGTCGTTAACGTGAAACGTTGCGGTGTTGTGTATAGTGTAGACATATAATAAGACACACCATTTCACGTTAACGACGTCGTGACGTGGTGATGTGGACAAGCTCTCACACCGAAAGATGTCCATTGCTATACCGCGCCGTCTCGCGATGGTCAGCGCTGTCTCGCGCTGGCTCACGATGTCATGCGCCGGCCATCGCTACCTAACGCCGGCTCGTGCTATCACGCGCCGGCCGGTCAGCCGTGTCTCGCGCCCCGGCCAGCCGAGAATATAGTATGCAGCGATGTCTCGCGATGGTAGGAGCGAGCCGGCGCGTGCCAGCGTATGCCAGCGCGAGACATCGCGAGTCAGCGCTTGATATCCGTTTTACAAAGCAAATAAATACTCTATCTTGACAGCAATAAAGTTCAATATTGTACTAACTATTCTCGCTTCGCACATCCTCGCGCATCTAGACCTCTTACACCAAAGATGTGCAGGGCGTGGATAGAAATTTTGCGATACCAATTCACGCCCATCCCATCCACGCCTCGCCTCGCCGGTGTAAGAGCGGTTAGAGCAGTGACGCACTACATCCGATCCGAATCCGAATTCAAGATCCGAATTCAATCGGAATTGGTTATGTTCTTATGTTTTAAATTTGGACGGACAGAGTTCGGATCTAATGCGCATCCTCTCGTAGGTACTGTGGCTACTTCGGACCTACATTTCTCGGATTCGGATCGGACGTAGTGCGTAACCGCTCTTAGGGTTTCAAATGCTAAGATCTAGCTCAGACGTTCGTACGAAGACCTTTGGGGTGGAAGTAGGTACTCGATAGTTACGTTCCTGTGTACTGCACGGGGAGTAGGAAGGAGTAGGTAATATTGTGGTGTTGACAGCCATAGTGCGCTTTATAATTTCTAACGTCACGATATTATCGTGGTCGTGGCCGTCCACCTCCACGACCATAAATGCAATTACATCTACCTACGTTATTGTAACGTTATCGTGGACTGAAATTTTAAAGTGTCTTCATTTCCATACATTTGACTTTCCTGTGTTATCGTGATGACGTGTACGTGGACGTCCACGATAATAATTATCGTGACGTAGAAATAATAAAAACGTACATTAGCTGCCAGCAGCCACAATTTAAGCCGACCTCGCATTGTACCGAAATCCTATAAAATGCGAGATCAGCTTATACTGGAAACGTAGCTATAACTTGATGTGTAGCCAAGGCTTATTTCCAATCTATACAAGGCCAGAACGCAGCCATAGGAAAATGCTCGCGTATACATTGTAATGCTATTTTTAAATCTGTGATTACAATGTCATCATCATCATCATCATTTCAGCCGAAAGACATCCACTGCTGAACATAGGCCTCCCCCAAGCACCTCCAATATTACAATGTATACACGAATATTGCGTATTGCTGGTGTATAGTTTGTAACGTGGACGAGCGCGTCCTGGTTCCAAACTATACTAGGGTAAGGAAGGGTATTGCCGGTCACTTAAGCAAAAAGGGTAGTCCTTTTTGCTTAAGTGACCGGCAATTCAGTGAAAAATCAATATTTATTTAAGAAACTCTTATGAAACATAATTTAAGGTATTATTCTAACATAATCACAACCATTGAGATCAATATTAATTCCAAATAAGACACAATAAACTCTTTAAAAAAAAAATGGTTTTGACCGGTACTGTCCGACATGGCAGACAATACCGGTCGGCAGGTTGGCAAAACCGGTCAAACTTTTAACGGCACAAGTTTGATGAACTCTGGTCCTTGTTCTCATCTTGGAGAACACTCTTTTTTACCTTTCTGACATTATTGAATTTAGCTGGTCTTCTTTTGTTGCTTTTTTTATTCCTGCTTTTGTTTTGGCACCAGATTCTTTCTTCTTTTCCCTTGTTGTTCTTCTCTCTTCTTTTTGTACCAAAGCTTCCTTGTTCGGAGTATTTGTTAAAACAGTTGCATGTTGTTTTCGAGAGGCTCCCTGCACTTTCTGATTTTGTGTTGGTTTCTTCGGAACTGGTAGAAGATCTTTGGCTGAGGGAATGGCATTGTCTATTATATTAATTTTACCTGATCTGCCATTTCCGCTTCTTGATCTTTCGTGAAGACTGGGTTTCAACCCATAGCTGGTAATTCACTATTCTTGTTTTTCAGTCTTTCTTGTAGGGTTGAGAATGGGATGCCATTAGACCGAGCTGCCTCTCTTATCGGTGTTCCTTCTTCGACTAGTTTGAATGCCCTACTCAAATCATTTCGGCTCCATTTCACCTTCAATCCTTTGTTCATGCTTCGAGTCCCCGATATCCTAAAAAGGAAAATAATATTTAACGTAATAAAAGGTCTAAATCTAAAATATAGTCTACTTGCAAACATAACTTGCGGTTAATACCGGTCAGCATGACCGGCGTTAGCCACCCGTATACTCTCTGGTTGACAATAATTTTAACAAAAACCTGTAGCTAAGTGCTTGAAATCTATGATTACATGGGTAGATAGATAACTACACGACAATAAATAATATTAACAATGAATGAAATACGAAAATTAAGACACTCACCTCTTATGTTCCGCGGCCAAAAAATTACGAAAAAATGGCGCGAAACATTTTTTGACGTGCAGTTCTCCCTGACGGGTGCTCGGAATTGAGCGGGGGCCGATGCGTCGCCGCGGGGAACACTCACGCCACCCTCAATCAATGTGTGTGTGCGTAAAACGCTGTAATTTGGAAGATAGTGTGGGGACCGGCATTGTCGCCTGACCGCGGATACCCTCCTTTACCCTACATCACTTACGCCTGATAAGAGATAAAAAAAAAAGAAAAGAACAAAAGTGTGAACTGGATGAAATGGCTCAGGTTAGGTTAGGTTAGAACTGTGACCAACCGCGCGCGAGCTGAGCGACCGAAGCGAGCGATGCCGCGGCAGCGGCCGGCGAGCGCTACTTCCAAGTTGCTCGCAGCCAGGCAGGCTATTAATATTAGCGCAAGGTGCATTACCTCGCAAACAAGATGGTTACCTATTCACAATTTCTCGCAATCTAAACTCAATTAGTCCGTATGCGTACTGGCACTGTAGGCTTATTCCCGAAATCCCCCCTGAAATCCCCCCTAAGGGGGAAAAGTGGAATCTATAAAAAAAAGTCTAGAAATCCCCCCTGAAAATCCCCCTTGGGGGGGAAAACTGGAATCGAAAAAAATACTTATTCCACAAATCCCCCCTGAAAGTGCACCCTGGGGGGGAAAACTGGACTCAAAAAAAAGAAAAGTCTGGAATTCCCCCTGATAATCCCCCTTAGGGGGGAAAACTGGAATCTGAAAAACCAACGTCCAGAAATCCCCACTGAGATCCTTAAAATATAAAGAGTGCCTCTGCTACCGGCGCTGGGCGTCGATTTGTTCGCCGGTGCTGGTTGCCAAAATATTTACCGCGGACGCCTGCGGATATTTTACTTAGATAACCAAGAATGCAGGAGCGAGCGAAGCGAGCTTGGGAACTCAAACTCAAACTCAAAGCATTTATTTCAATTAAACCATTTACAGGCACTTTTGAATTGTCAAAGAATCGGTCAGTCAGAAATAGGTATGAAGCTAGTTGCCCATTCCAAAGCGTAGTAGGTACCTATGGAGAAGAACGGGCAAGAAACTCCACGGACACTCTTTTAAATAAAAAATTGTTACAAAATATTGGTTACCTACATCATTCATGTTGAAAAATTTACATGTGAGTACAATGTAGAAAGACGTGCACGTTAGAAGCGTCCGTAATAAAAAGATAAAACAAAGAACAATTCAAAAAAATAAAATAACATAAAAATAAGCCAGAACATTTTGACTTATTCCGTTCTAATACCACTGGTATTTGTTTCAACTCATATTTATTTTCTATTCCGAATGGATAACACATAACATAACATCACGTCTGTAATCCCCGAAGGGTTAGGCAGAGGTGTACCTATCTCCGGTCACCAAGGAGAGTGGAACCGGCAAGAGATGTCGTGCGGTGTCCCACAGAGTTCGGTCCTGGGGCCGCATCTGTGGGACATCGGATACGACTGGGTGCTGCGCGCCGACCTCCCTAGCGGCGTCAGCGTCGTTTGTTACGCTGACGACACGCTGGTCCTGGCGCAGGGGAGGTCGTACCAGGCGGCGGCCGATTTACCGACACGCGGGGTTGCGACAATCGTTGACAGGATCCGGCAGCTGGGACTCGAGGCGGCCCTGCACAAGTCTGAGGCCATGGATTTTCATGGTCCTCGGAATGCGCCACCGTCGGGCTCCCAGGTAATGGCGGGAAGGGTTCACATCGGTGTCGAGTCGACGATGAAGTATCTGGGACTCGTCCTCGACAGCCGGTGGAATTTCGTAGAACACTTCCGACGTTTGGCTCCCAGACTGGAGCGGGCCGGGGCTGCATTGAAGCGGCTCTTGCCCAATCAAGGGGATCCAAACGCCTCCTGCCGGAGGCTCTATGTGGGGATCTTGCGGTCCATGGCCCTTTACGGGGCACCGGTGTGGGCGCGTTCATTGAGGCTGCGGCCAGCCCGCCGGTTGAACGCGTCCCAGAGGGTCATGATGGCCATCCGGCTAGCCCGAGGATACCGCACGGTCTCCTGCGAGGTGGCGAGCCCCCTTGCCGGATTACCGCCATGGGATCTGGAGGCTAAGGTCCTCGCACACATCTGGGAGTAGCGCGAGGAGGCGAAACGCCGGGGCTTAACTCCGATGCCGCAAGAAATCGCGGCCAAAGCTCCGGCGGGATCTCATGGCGTCATGGAGAGTGCGATTGTCGCAACCCCGCGCTGGGCACGCTACAATTGCAGCAATAAGACCCCTCTTTGAGGAGTGGGTTGAGAGGCGCCACGGCGTCCTCACCTTCCGCCTGACGCAGGTCCTCACCGGACACGGCTGCTTCGGGAGGTTCCTGTTCAGGATAAAGCGGGAGGAAACACCCGGGTGTCACCATTGTGTGGATCGGCCTGAGGACACGGTGGAGCATACGGTAGAGGTCTGCCCGGCTTGGGCGGAGCAACGCCCCGTGTCCTCATAGAGGCGATCAGCGGCGGTGATCTCTCGCGTCCGGCCCTGGTTCAGGCCATGGTACGGAGCGAGAGGAAATGGCAGGCCGTCACCTCCTTCTGCGAAGCGGTAATGCTCGCGAAGGAGGAGGCGGAACGCGTGAGGGAGAGGCAAATTTCGCGCCCTCACGCCCCTAACCGCCGCAGAAGGAGACGCCCGGGGCGGGAATCGCGAGCCGATTTCCGGCCAATGGGTAGCTCACCGTCCGATAAGGACCAAGCCCGGGTCGACGGCACGTTGTGTTCCACGCGCGCCTCAAAGAGATGTCAGCAGAATTGACGGGGTCCGCTAGGGCCAATGCCTGCCGGGGGTTCGAAGAGGTCTACCTATAAGTAGACCCACATTTCGCCAGTTATGTTTAAGTCATGTCAGTCAGTCAGTATGTGTAATAGGGGGTGAGCCTATTGCCATCAACCGGGCACAAATCCAGACTCCAGGCTGCAACTGAGAAATTCCTGCTGGAAAAACCCAATAACACTTTGCCTGACCTGGGAATCGAACCCAGGCCCTCATGCTCAGCAGTAGCGTTTGCAACCACTAGACCAACGAGGCAGTCCACCGAACGGATACTTCTCTTTAAATAAATTAATTAATTTGCGAACGAATACTAACAACTTGAATTTGGTACAGTCAGCTCAGTCAAACCTAAAAAATAATAATGATTGTTTTATTCTCGGTGAATTACCTATTATGATTTATTTTTACTTTGAATTGTTAGTATTTTTTATTGTTTCTTTTTATTGTTGTACGTATACCTAATTACTAGTCAACCGTGTTGTCGTCTACAAGTGATTTTTTATATTATATTTTCTCTTTATCTTTGTACTTCATTGTTACTTTCTGCAAATTGCCGAAAAACTTGATAATTGTTACATATATTGAAATAATTGTGATGTTCAGGGGGGGGGAGGTATGCTAAATACTTTAGTTTTTCTAGGTAAGTACTTTGTTTAAACTGTTTTAATTATTATTTTTACTAATATCGACCGATTTCCCTCATCGCTGTTTGTTTGTGATTGTTTTTACTCTGCATCACATTTTATTAGGTATAACAAAATTCTACTTTAAGAGCGTAGAAATCAAAACTAAAAATAAGGGGGAAAAGTGGAATAATCCAAAATGAAAAGGGGGATTTCTGGATTTTTTTACATAAGGGGTTCAGTTTTCCCCCCTGAGGCAGATAATTTGGTCACTACGAAGTATACGCGAGTATTTGCGTACTACTCTTGTATAGATTGGAAGACCTTAGTAAAAAAGTGATTTCCAATCTATACGCGAGCAGTTTCCTATGGCTGCGTTTTAGCCTTGTAGGTATAGAATGGAAAGACGCGTAGCCGAATGTACCTACCTAGTTGTAATCGTAGTAATTATTGGTAAGTAGTAGGAGTCAGATACCTACTTAGTTATAACCGTATTTTTATTTTCACAAAAGAAAATAAAGCCAAATTGTAATAAAATAAGACAAGGATTATTCCATCCGTCTACGATGTCAAATACCTACCTCTTCAAGTCTTCCTCATCTTCCTCTCCTTGTTTGTGATAGTGATAAAATAAAAGTAGAAACAACGCCATCTATCAACGCTACCTGTAAATAACGACAACGGTAGGGACGAACCAAAACGAATTTACGTTTTGGGAAATCGACTTAAAACGAACATATTGTGTGTGAGACTAACTAGTGTTGAAAATAATTTTCAACCCTAGTTAGCCTGTTGAATGCATCTTTCACAATTATTTTCAACTGAAATGAAATGAAATTGTTTATTCTGTAAATAGGATATCGGAATCACTTTTAAACGTCATATTAAAAATAAGCTAGATGAGTTCGGCATTTCCTATCTGACTACTCCGAGAAGAAAGGCCGAAACAAACTCGGAGGTCGCAGTCTCTTTTCAGTCCAGACATAATTTTGGTCAGGCCATTTGAGAACCATGTAGATTAGTGTCTGAAATGGTCTTTTGAGGAAAGAACCACACAGATTTGAGTGGACCTGTCCAGTCAGTGCAAGCATTTGTCAGTAATCGTGGAACTCAACTCAGGACTTCAGGAGCTCAACTCGACGAACAATAAAAGTACATTTGGGTAGGCCGCATAAACTACTCAAACTGCCAGACCATCATTAAAACTAGCTGAGAAAAAATATAAAATAATAATAATATTCACATAATATAATACTTTACAAAGTAATCATGTCATTTTGAATATAATTTTCAATTATGTCAATGTGTATTTAATACTCAAAACTCAGTAACAATCAGAATAATTATTTTCTCGATCTATCAAATGAACAATTTATCACAACTAATATAACATAACATCTTTGCAGCTTATGAATGCGGTTAAACTGGATAATTTATTTATTTATGGCTTACCAAGTACATACATAGGTATCGTATCATACAACATACCCACAATCTTTGTCATAATTATAGATCTCGCATGTTTCTAAATTATAAGAAAGCACGGCACTATTCATTTGTGTACTTATACTTCATACAAATGATTTCTTTTTATTTATCCTGAAACGTACGAAATCTTAACTTCATGTTGTTCAAATAATGTTTTAAAAGTTTTAGTAATTTAGTTTTAAATCGACTTAAAATTTTCGAGCAAATGGTGCGCATCACTAAAATTTTTGACAATTCGCCATCGGTATCGAAGCCCGCTGCCGTGTCATCGAATCGTAATTACTTACACGTCGAATACGAAGTACAATTTACCTAAAACTGTGTAGTGCAACGTTGGCATTTTTTTTACTATTTACAATCAAATATTACTGTTTTAATCATGTCGTCGACTGAAGAAACTTCTCAACTTAAGGCTGGTCATCCCCCGGCAGGTATAAACTTTGTTCCAATGCCTTTGTTTATGTAGATTCAATCGTTAAAAAAAAAGTTTTATCTTTCATTTAGAAAACAGGTAAAGATCGTATGGCGGCAAAAATGCTTGTTTACGTTAAATATAATTCCAAAATATTCGCAATACTTTGAGCAAAAGAATTGAATTTCGACGTAAACAAGTTGATTTACTTATTTATAAACCGCAATGCAATCAAGTTTATAGGCCTTGATTTTGATAATGACGTCATGTTATTTAAGTATGTTTCATGTTACGAGTCATTGCGTGTTGTTAAACAAAGACTAAAGAATTACCTTCAAGGTCGCCAGGCGGTCAGCGTAACGCCTATGTCGTTAACCACTTTTTTTTAAATTAACATAAACATAACATCACGCCTTGTTTCCCCGAAGGGTTGGGCAGAGGTGTCCCTGTAGCAGGTACACCCACATTTCGCCAGTTATGTTTAAGTCCCATGTAATAGGGGGCGAGCCTATTGCCATCAACCGGGCACAAATCCAGACTCCGAGCTGCTACTGAGAAATTTCAGATAGAAAAACCCAATAACACTTACAATAACAATACAATTAATTCTGGGTATATAGAAACAAATGTAATATTCCTGTTAGATTGTATTTATGAAACTTCCAAACATAATCTTATTATTTCATTTTCTTTATACGCATCCATTCTGGTTCTTTAATCTCAAATATCTATTGAATGCTGTACAATAATAACAAATTTACGTTTTATTTTTATCTTTCTTTGCGTCATGTTTACTGCAAATAAACGTATTTTCTTTCTTTCTTTTCTTCTTTCTAAATTAAAAATAAAATAATCTAATCAAAACTCAAAAATCTGAGTAACACAACAAATCCACCATGTGTGACTCAATAGCATAACAAATTCAATTATCACATTACGATAACAACCCAACATTCACACAATTATTATGCTACTTACATAATTTCAATCATTTACAATTACAGTAAAAGCCGGAGGCATGAGGATCACCCAACACAAGGCCGGGCACACCAAAGAAACTGGCAAGGAACCAGCAAATGAAGACCTAACCGGTCTTTCCGGACCATCTCCCGTGCCTTCAAACCCTGTATCAATCTCTGGAGCACCAAACAGAGGTAACGCGGACTTCACTCCGGAAGCGGCCCAGGTGGCCCATAGTCCTAAGCCTCCAGTGCACATCAATTTTAAACCCCAAACAAATATTCAGCAGCCTAGGAAGCAGTAGGCCTCATCTCAGGTGAAGATATTAAGGTTGTTAGGTAGATCTACAGAAGATAATATTATCAGATTTAATTATGAAGTTACTATCAACTATTATTGTAGGAAGATTTCTTAGTTTATTGTTAAAGCTCATTTCTCTTAAAAACAATCACATAATGCCTTATTACGATGGTGACACCTGAAATGGCTATGCCATGCAAAATGCGTTTTGCTAGAAAGAGATAGAAGTTGATGTGTCCCATTACTTGTGTAGCCAAGCTATAACTGTGAAACGGCTCATATTTTTATCTCTCACTTTTCAGAACTTTTTTATACAGTAGCATTCCTTAAGGGGGAAGCGTCAGGGTAGCCTGCGAAATTCAAATTTTCTTACGTTTTATGCATTTTGCAGGTCAGTTTTAGGTTTTATGTTGATTAAAATATGATTTGCAGTCGTAACAAATATTGCTTTACTCAATTATAATCATTACAATTAGCAATAGTGATTAAGAAGAAGATAAAGGTGTCTAATGTCATGATTTCAATGAAATCATAACTTTTGACACCTTTGCTAACTTATGGAGTTGTATTGCTGATTGTAATGATTATAATTGAGTAAAAAACGTAAGAAAATTTGAATTTCGCAGGCTACCCTGACGCTTCCCCCTTGATGAAAAGGAGGCATGTTTTTATAATCATTCAGACTTGTCAGTCTTGCCATCTGCAATAACATCATAACTGCCAATATCAAATGTGATACCATATCTAAAAATTAGTGTTACGCAATTGAAAGATTTCTGTTAGTTTATCTATCTACCTTGATAACTTGTATCATTTTGTTTACATTGGGCATTTTGAACACAAACCTTTAATTTGTAACAGCAAATGCGTAACTGTTTAGGTACTGATAAAGTAATCCGTATTTTGATAAGGTGGGTAACTACTTATTTTGGGTGACAACTAAAAAAATGACAATAATGTTGCACTTCTGAAAAGGTCATTGGAGTCAACAAAAATAAACTTTAAATCGTTTTGTTTATCAAGATATTATTTTTAAATGCATGTTGTTGTTTCTAAAATAGATTATTAAGTTTGAAAGGAAAGTCTTGCTACTAGCACTTTTATACAATTCATATTTGGGACATTTTACGTTATTCCATTCTATTTCACAATAACAGAAGAATAGAAGAACACATGTGCAAATAAGACATTCCGTAATCATTTAAAATCACACACACAAATTCTATTCATTGTGTTCAAATATCTAATGTAAACAAAACCTAAACAAACATGGTTCTAACTTTGCACTATTCTGGTATATAAACTTTTTACACCAAGGTTGCCAGCATTTAAAAATAACATTGTTCCTTTCTGAATGTTGCCAAGTTAGAATCATGTACTCAGCCTAGTGATTAGATTGGTATATTAAGAATATTTTGTAGTATAAATAAGCACTTTATTTATTTATAACGTCTTATTGTATCCGTTTCCATCTTGTTATAACAACCTAATCAGTTTAAGGCTTCTAAACGCTAGTTTGTGAAATATTCAGGCATTTATAGGAAAAACTAAAACATGACTTTTAACGTCACGATATAATCGTGGACGTCCACGTCCATTAAATGTATGGAAATACACGTTATAACGTTAATCGTGGACGGAAAAAAAATTCCATACATTTTACTTGCTTATGTTATCGTAATGCCGTGCCGTGACGTGAACGTCCACGATGATATCGCCACGTTAAAATTTATTAATGCTCACATTGTGTCACCACAACTTAGGGTAAAAAACAACAAATTGAGCTTATTTCAATTAACTAGTTATTCCTACAAATGTCTTTAAATAATCGAAAACAGAAAAGCATTAAAAATATTATAAAAGCTACAAATACTAGAGAATCTATGATAACATACATAATGGATTTTACTATATTGTTCAACAACACACTTCATTTATGGAATGAGTTATCTATCAATATTATCAAACTGTGAATGTAGATTAAAACTTGATGCAGCGGAAGTATCCAGTTACAGATATTGTAATGTTATATTTCAACTAGCGACCCTGCTTCACACAACTGCAATCTACTGATGTAGCGACATGGTCACATCGAGATTTCTGTGTTATATCTAATTTAAATAATAATGCATTTTACAAATAAACCTTCCAAAATAAATTCTCTAAAGGATGTCGAAAACCGCATCAAAATCCAGTGTGTAGTTAAGAAAAATTAAACGCACAAACAGAGAGACTCAAAAAACGACTTTTGTTTTATACTATTTAGGGATAGCTCATGCCCTGGGGTCGAGATTAGCCAGCCAGCAAGTTCAGGGCGACTGCCCATAGTACGCCGGGTGTAACAAAATATCGTACCTAATTCTTTGTATTTGTAGCTTTATATATAAGTTAAAGTTAATTATTGTTGGTTAAAAACGCATTAGAACTTCATTCGTTGACTGTTTAAAGTGTGTTACTGTACTTAGAGGTAAATGGTTGCTCAAACTACATATTGTGCATATGAAGATAATAGAACTATTGTATACTGTTCAGAAATAAACAGGTATGGTCAAGGTGCAAAAATGTTGAGCAATTTTCAAACGAATTCCTTTCCCACAAAGCGGGAGCATGTCACCTTCTCAAACTGTCATTTTCATTCAAAATGTTTGGCAATACGTAGTCGGAAAAATAATAGTGTCAAAGTAAAAATCTCGATCTGCAAGATCGATTTTATCTCTTTTTTTGTTGTAGTAAGTGTGAGCTAACCATTTAATTAGAATATTATTATAATATTTTGAAGTATGAAGAGCAGATTATTATAGTATATTATGTATAGGTAATTCAGTACATAGATAACCAGTGTTGTATTCAATAATTATAGAGAATTTAAATGTCCACATGTAGTTCTGCACAAATTTTCTATTTTAGATTTTTAAACTATTTTATTGAAACCTTTTTTGTTGACTAAAGTTCTGGCTAATATTTTTAATTATTTGCCTATGTTTTTGAAAACGAATTTTGCGGGCCAAGGGATAAGTTTGAAATTAAGAATTAAAAAAAAAATAGAGCCCTAAAATAATTACAGGGAGTAAAATTAATTATATTCAGTTTAGTTTGTGACAAAATTGCAATGAACTTATTCACGTTTTTATATTTTATCGAGGAAGTTTTCCCAAGCAATAATTATGGTGGATAAAATCATATAAATGATACAATATTAGATAGTGCAGTTTATATTATTCTTATTTGGTGCTAAGCCGTTAAATTTTTAAATTAATAAAAGCATTTCTCCACATTCCTAAACATTGATTGCATTACTGATGAAAAAAATAACAAAAAAATATTTTAATTATAGTTTTCTTATTTCTTATTCATTGGTCCAATGTTTTGCATTTGGGCCAAGTTTTTAAGTAATGTTTATTTTTTATTTTATTAGTTTTAAAATAAATTGGTATAAAAACCAACATGTGTTTTTATTTGTCAAGCACTGTCTATAGCACTGGCTATAAGCCTCATCCATTGATCATAGAAAGGTAATAATTATGATTATTTTGGTGTATCTATATAATAGACTAGCTGACCCAGCAAACTTCGTTCCGCCTAACAGTCAATGAATGTGCGTATTTCTACCCTACCTACCCTACCTACCCTACCTACCCTACCTATCCTATCTCTCAAGTTGGATCGAACTGCACATGGTGTGCAAATTTTATTATAATCGGTTAAGTGGTTTAGGAGTCCATTGAGGACAAACATTGTGACACGAGATTTATATATATTAAGATATGTAAACACTGTCTCATTCACACAAGTAGTGAGCTACTGTCACTAATGTCATCTGTCAGTCACCACTAATGGCGGGAAAAGGTTAAGGCCTAGCGCGCACTGCCCGTCTTTGTACCGCATGATCTGAAAATTGGCGGTGCGTCACCGCAAGTTTTTTTTTGCATAGTATATGTAATCTGTGTTTTGCATAGACATAAATATGAAGTACCGCGCAGTGCAGTGAAAAAAATGCACACAGACACCAACCAAGCAGGAAAATCCAAATTATTTTTTGGATACGTCCGCAAATCTTTATATCTTACGAAAAAGAAGACCTTAATGCCACCAAGAGCCATTTGGCGTTTCTCAAGATTTTGCATTCATAGCATAACATCACGCCTGTCATCCCCGAAGGGTTAGGCAGAGGTGTACCTATAGTATACCCACATTTCGCCAGTTATGTTTAAGTCCCATGTAATAGGGGGCGAGCCTATTGCCATCAACCGGGCACAAATCCAGACTCCGGGCTGCTACTGAGAAATTCCAGATGGAAAAACCCAATAACACTGCCCGACCCGGGAATCGAACCCAGGACCTCATACTCAGCAGTAGCGCTTGCGACCACTAGACCAACGAGGGAGATTTTGCATTCATTTATTAAAATTACACAGAAAAACGAACCTATCCGAGTCAGGATGCTCCAATTTTCTAGCTCGTTTCGCTCACTCTTCGATTCTTCTAGTAAGGTCACAATGGCGTCGATGGCAGTTTAACCTCCCGGGTCAGGATGCCGTTTTATTTATTTTGTAAAAAAAAAGAAGCTATAGGTGAAATTGCGTAAAAAGGGCTCCAAATTTTGATACAGGAATGCCAAACATGTAAACAAACACGAGTTTAAGGACAAACAACTGTAATGTCTACACAAGGTTTAGTTTGCGCTACAACTTCATATATTGTATAACTTTTTCAACAGTACTAGTCAGTCTAGAATCAACTTTATTTACACTTCCACAAAGTTGATTTTAAGTGAAAATAACATCAATTGGAAACAAGTTTATAAATAGACCTTAGCTACCTACCTCACTGGTGTTTACCTATTAAAACAAAACACAACTCCAATTAAATTAATATTTATTTACTGCAAGACATGTTGTAAATTATTAACTCATAATCTTAATGAAGTGCTATCAGAAGCAATTACAATAAGTACAAAATAAATAATTCTCTTTTAAACAAACTTTCAAAACGCATAGAAAACTTATCAAAAATCCTTAAAATTATACTACTATACTTATGGTCAGTTTTCGCTATTTGGTATTTTTCTTGCTCGTCGATGATCTCTTCTGTTTAGACAGCATTGTAGTGTACAACTGTAAAATAAATTAATATTCAGAGATGTGACTTATCTTAGATACAAGTACCTATTTGAGATACAGATACAAGATACAAGTAAATTTTTGAGATACAGATACAAGTACCTATTTGAGATACAGATACAAGATACAAAATACGTATTTTATATTAATGATTTCAAAAACTAGTGACAAGAAATCACCAAAGATTCCTAAAGCTAGGGATTACTAGGAAAGTAGTTCCTTCATATTATAATATATCGGCCATTATTGAAATCTGTTATATGTATTTGTTATATTCAGCAGTATTTTGACATTAAGGCGACGATAACCGACATTAGTGATTTTATAGGTACTGAAGATCACGTCTAAACCAGTAGTTTTAATGATTTGGAAAAATATATGTTAAATTAGAGCATTTTAATAATATCTTAATATAGGAATATTTTAGATTATGTTTATACTACATAGTGAAATTAATATGTAAAGTTATGTTTAACGCAGATAAAAACTGAGAATCACGCAAAATCTATCAAGCGTATTTGTCTGAAACCTTCATCATTTTAAAGATAATTGAATGATTGATCTTTTAGTATACGTGTTTTATTAAAATACCTTTTGTTTTATGTATAATCAATTAATAATGCGTCTAATTTGCGACAGTGCTCCTTGAAGTGCGAGTCCTATTATTGGCTGGACGTACGACGCGTTGCGTGAGCTCAGTACAGAACACGCAAGCTAACCACTCAAGGTCACTGGCATATATCTGCGTCTTAAGGTGTCCAAAAACTATATGTCTATATTTAAACAGCCGTAATTGTGTGACCGTTGTCCACTTCTATAAGAAACCAAAACTTTATGACAATATAAGAAACTGAAGAAAAAGCTGCGCCCCGCGGTTTCACCCGCATAAGTCTTGATCTCGTAGGAATATCTAGATAAAAAGTATCCTATATCCTAACCCAGGTCACGGTATACCCATATGACAAATTTCATCCAAATCCGCTCAGCCGTTTTAGCGTGAAAGCGTAACAAAGAAACTCATTTTCGCATTTGTAATATTAGTTAGGATTGTGATTTGTGAAACGTATTAAAACTGTGTTGAATGGATAATAGGTAATTTTGTACTCAATATAATGTCTTAATCTGATAGGACTAATCCAATTGTTTTTGACCGATAAGGATTGATTACAAAATACCCGAATTGTTATCAAAACACTTATACACACAACGCATTTCTTGCGCCACTTCTTCCCAGCTAAAGCACTAGGAAGTGGTGAAGGGCGGGCGTTTTGGGGGACTGTCTTATGTAATTTTGACGTTCGAAAAGTGCTGATTCTCAGCCTAGTTTGAATAAATGTCATTTCAATTTAACCGCCTGTGGTCTAGTGGTTAGACCACCTGTCTCAGACCCAGAGGTTTCGGGTTTGATCCCTAGTGGAAGCAAAATTTACTGCTCGATTTGGTTAGTGGTAGGGCTTGTTCTTAAGTCCGCCTGGCTAGCTACCACCATCTTATTTAAGTCTGTCGCCATAACAACGCAAAAACAAAATGGCGGGTGTACCTAAAGCCGGGTCGGGTCCTACGCGTGTGTTTTCGAAACATTACACAAAAAACCTTACACATAAACATTTGTTTTCATACAAATCATCGTGTTTGCTTACACAAATGTGTATGGCCACGCCTCTTTTTGCGATGTTTTTGTGTAAACTAATCGAATCATCCCATTTACCAAAAAAATTACCTAAAATGCACTCTACATATAAAGAACAATTTACCTTCTTCAGAACGAAATTGTATCAAAATTTTGGTACAACCGCCATATTGACATCAGGGTAAATGTAATACTGCATTCGCGATTTAGTTTCCAAACATATGTTTTAAAAAAAATAACTTTAATACCCTGACACATGTTCAGATTGCACTATATACAACTTCCATTTTTGTGACTTTTCTGCTGAGGTACTTAGTCTTTCTGAAATTAACTCAACATTAATTGGAAACAAGGAGTTGAATTGAATAGATTTGGACGTCTTTTGTGCGATAAATAAGGTCAGGTAATAAGGTTAGGTAAGTTGGTGAGGAACTTACCTCTTCTTCTGAATTCTGTGCGGACGAGGTAGGAGTGCCGTGAGTTGGCGCCGTCATGTCTAAGAGTGTTGGAATGTTAGATGGTGTCACTTTCTTGTCTTCTGTGCGAAAATACTAAATTATGACGAGTTATTCCATTCTACCTCACCAGGCTGTCCCAATCATGAGACAAAATATTAAAAAAAAACTTTTTTACAAAAAATACAACCGACTTCCAAACTACAAAGTGAAAAATAACTTTAATTTCGGAAGTCGGTGTCTTTGGATCAGTATTCTAGTTTTTTGACACCGACTTCCGAGATTAAAGTTTGTTTGTAATATGTCAACTGCTCATCAAAAATACCCTAATCGCTATAGATGTGCCTATAATATTTGAAGTGTTCCCTCGATTTTTCCAAGATCCCATCATTAGATCGTGACCAAATGACAATGGGACCAACTTGAAAGTATACTCTTTCAAACAAAAAAAAGAATTTTCCAAATCGGTCAAGCCGTCTTCGAGTAATCGGGGAACGTACCTACATAAAAAATAAAAAAGTCCGACGAACTGAGAACCTCCTCCATTTTTTGAAGCCGGTTAAAAATATGTCCCACTAATCTATTTTTAAGCGATTTTGGCAGAAAAACATAATCGGGCTGGAAGTTTTGGATTTAAGACAAAGTATGGACATTTTTTTTTTGTTGTAGCATCTTGCACTAGTAATCACTAAACCGACGCACGTTCGCACGGACGTAATAAAATCGCGCACTGGATTTTCAACTCTCGGTCTTAAGCTGAGCGTTGAGAATTCAACAGAGTGGATCCCAGCGCGTCGAAAAACACACTGTTGGATTTTCAACTCTCGGTGCTAAGCAGAGCGTTTAAAATCCAATGTAAGAAAATATCCTGCCGCGATTTTATTACGTCGTGCAAACGTCGGCTAAGTGCGTTTAGCTAATCGTATTTCGATGCGGACCTTAACAATGGGACAAAGTGGAATTTTAAATTTTAAACATTGCACTTGGTGGGGCAAAGTAGAATGCTATAATGGATTTATAGCATCATGTATGAACTGTTAAAGAATCGTCCTTAGAACCCCTCGAGAGTAGCCAGAGTGCAGTGGAAGGACAGAGGGGAGACGTTTGCCTAGCAGTGGCAAAATATAGGCTAGTAATAATTAAAAAAACCAGCCAAATTCGAGTCGGACTAGCACACGGTTCCGTACCGTATTAAGACCGAGCAAAAAACGCCGACGCCGTTTCTTGTATGGAGAATCCCCTTTAATTATTAACTTTATTTAATTTCATTATTTGTTGTTATAGCGGCAATAGAAATACACAATCTGTGAAAATTTCAATTGTGTACATATTACGGTTCATGAGATACAGCACGCTGACAGATGGACGGACGGATGGACAGCGGAGGCTAAGTAATAGGGTTCCATTTGGCACCCTGCGGGTACGGAACCCTAAACAAACATGTGCGTAAAGCGAGTTATTTTAACTCACTGTTGTTAACTACCGTACCATTTAACGTGAGCCAAGAGATACTAGAGACACCCGTGGCAAAAGGTATCCGTTTACTCCCCCCATTGGTGAGCACGAATTTACAATATTTTGCAGATGTTGTAAAATGTATTATTTAATTGGTATTTAAGAACTTACGCCGCGCCGGTTACCTTAGTTACCTTTTGGCTTTGAAGATTCCAGTTTTTCAGGCTGTAACAAAATAATACAAATAGATTTGATTATGTACTTTTAAAAAGGCATGTCTGTCATTCAATTCAAATCTTTATTGCATATCACATGTGTTTACAAGGTCTTAATAATAATAATAAAGTTCACATCAATTACATAAAATATGAGTAGTAGCATGATTAAAAATAAATGCAGTAAATAGAAATTAATTAAAAATCGAATAAAATTAGATTACATAATATCACATATAAATTTGTGATATACGTCTTTGCAAATTTTACCTCTAGAAATCATTAGGAAAAATCAATTTTAATTTCAAGTAATTATAAGATCACACACAAATTGAATGTAACAATCCATATCACAAATAGAAATTTAAAAAATTAAATAAATAAATAATTAGTAATTATTCAAAGTTCAATTCTGTTCCAAAATTAACTCATGAAAATGTAAACAAACCCTGTTCTGGTTTTTTATACGCAATCATTTACTAAAGGGAATTAAGAACACATGCATCTGTATTTTGAATGTATCAACTATATACAGGTTGGGGATTTTGTCACCTGCATCTGTCAAGGGATGATTTTACCCATCATACTAAACAACTTTCGCTATGAAACTCATATCGAGCCGTAAAAAATAACGTTCCATAAATGCATCGAAATAGTCTGTCTGCGGTTGAATAGAAATTGGTTTTTTTTAAGTGAAAACTTCTTTAGGCGCGTTGGGCATTTTTGAGATGGGAAAAACAATTAAACTCGCGACACCGTTACCGACACCTCATTTTTGTAAACGCGATTGTGCTCTTTATTTATATTACATTACGGATCAATGTTCTATGTAAATATTTTTAAAGGTTTCGGAAGTATTTTTTTAAATTGTTCAAGTCACTTTGTCACGTTCACTTCTGTTGGCACTCCCGGAGTGCCACATTTTTTGACGAATCGTTTGTTGAGTGTCATAGCGAAAGTTGTTTAGTATGGCGGGTAGAATCAACCCCTTGACGGATGTAGGTGACTAAATCGCCACCCTGTATATCTCACCCTTTTCTAGAATTGTTTGAATAACATTATTAATTTGTAATTGAAAAATCATGGACAAAAATTTAGGTTACCTATAAAATTAACCTCATTTGTCAATGAAAAACACCGGTAAGAAAATTAAAATTAGAATTTCCGGTTTAAGTATTTAAATAATCAAATTAAAGGACTCAATTTGTAAGTGGCACTACAAATTGGCATCCACAGAGGTACCATCGGGGTAACAAATATCTAACCAATTTAAAAACAAAATCCCGTGCACACGACCCTTTTTTTTCGTAGGTAAGCGGCCGAACACTGCAAGTAAGAATAGTCATTACAGTATACAGATATGCGTTTCTTCGATAGTACGTTTTCTGGTCCATGTTTACATTATCGTCAGATACTTTTGAATTTGAACAGGCTGTAGTTTCAGCCTACTGCCTACTCCCATTAGAACAGGCGTGATGTTATTACTCACTATATCGATGATGCTCGGCTTGTAATACTTCGACCCCATTTCTCTCTCGCTTGCACCTCCCATGATCTGTGATGCTGTAAGACAATAGAACTCAATCAATCAATACCCGTCTTTTCCCAACAATGTTGGGGTCGGCGTCCAGTCTAACCGGATGCACCTGAATACCAGTATTTTACATGGAGCGACTGCACAACCCAGTTACTGGGTAACACGATACCACTTAGTAAGACTGGCTGTCAGACTTGGGCTTCTAACTACCCGTAATGACTGAAAACAAATCTACGAAGGACAGCCGGGATCAACGGCTTAAGAGGGTTCATTCTAAAAGTTGGCAATGTGTGACTAACAGATCTGCTTGCCCCACACGGACTCCCTGTAGTTGACCCGCTTGCCCGCGCGGCGCCGCTTGTTCCGGCCGCGGCGCGCGGAGGGCGCGCGACACTCGGCCGACAGGCGTGATATAATGTGTGACTAACAGATCTGCTTGCCCCACACGGACTCCCTGTAGTTGACCCGCTTGCCCGCGCGGCGCCGCTTGTTCCGGCCGCGGCGCGCGGAGGGCGCGCGACACTCGGCCGACAGGCGTGATATAATGTGTGACTAACAGATCTGCTTGCCCCACACGGACTCCCTGTAGTTGACCCGCTTGCCCGCGCGGCGCCGCTTGTTCCGGCCGCGGCGCGCGGAGGGCGCGCGGGACTCGGCCGACAGGCGCCGCGCCACGCGGTGGTACAGGCAGCGGGACGACACGTTAGAGATCTGTGAAGGATAGGAATTTGAGCGTTGTCATGTATGAAATTAGGTTTGTAGTTCCATAACATACTGAACTCAATTGTTACTATAGTTGTTGCGTTTTAGCGTGGCTATAGCGGTCATTGACCCACCTACATTATCCAGCATTTTTTTTTTCCAAAACCGAATTAAAGTCCGTTAGCGTCCTAAATCAATAACTATGGTGATTTTAAACATATTCCAATAACAAATATCATACATAATTAATTTTGTGGGTTCCTAGGGACAGATATTTGGAAAAGGGCAATGACCGCTATTGCCATGTTACATCGTGACAACTATAGTTCACACTGCCTACGCTGCAACGTTGGAAAAAGACTCTAGTTTTAATAAAAACAAATATTGCGATGTACTTAATTTGAACTTAGTTTTGAATGCCATTGAGCTTGTGGTTCCAAAGCTGCTACTTCTCATATTCTGAATTAAAATATAGACAGATAATAATGTACCAGTTCACACTGCAGGTCATCGAGTTCATCTTCCATAATGTCCAGCTCATCAGTATCCTTTGCGGGCACGATCATCAGCTTGGTCTCGGGACAGTTGCCGGACACCATCAGCTGTGAGGACTTGGGGAAGATCAGGCGGTGCGCGGTTCTGGAAGTGAAGAGCATACTTTATTTACTCTTCTTCTATTTGAGCCGACAGCCAATAAATGTATCTGTCACCGTAGAATTATAAACTTCGTTAGTTTATAACCGATTGGTATTATTTCCGTTAGATTATAAACGGTCGAAAAATTGTGAACTGCGACAAATCATTTACAATTTAACGCATTATTTTTCGATAGTTTATAATCTATGCATGGGAAGCCGACAAATTGTGAACTGGTATAAAATTTTCTTGCGTCGTAACGCACCTTGCGTTAATACTAAATAGCCTGCCTAGCTGCGAGCAACTTGGAAGTAGCGCTCTCACCGGTCGCTGCTGCAGCACAGCTCGCTTGGCTCGCTCGGCTCGCGCGGTTGGTCACAGTTCTAACCTAACCTAACCCATTTCACTCAGTTTACAATTTTTCGACAGATTATGATCTAACGAAATAATACCGATAGATTATAAACTAACGATGCTCACAATCTTACGGTGACATATCTATCTAAAATAATAATAAATCTCTGGAATTACCAGTCGGATGTGAAAAAATATTTTTGTATTTGATCTTCTTCTTTTCGAATCGATGGTAAATACATGTACAGACAAACTATGTTCTTAATGTCCCTCGGCAAACCTCGTGTTTCGTCAGTCGACGGATTTCTATCAGTTGCCCTTTGCACTTGTTGCAGACCGGATGCTCTCAATCGACTTGGAAGTATATAGAGTTGTTAATACACCTAAAGTCGCAGGCACGACACATAGAAAAATTGTTTTACAGCTCTATATAGTTCACACGAAAATCAAAACAACAATAAAGTACTTAGTTCTGAATTCAAATTATTATACACGATAAATCTAATAATTGATGGACATGGAAATTAGCATTCGTTTGTATTCGGAAATCCGATGATACCCGAGGGACATTAAGAAAATAGAGATATAGTATTATGTAAAACGAGTTGGGCCCAGTAGGTGGCCACGCCAATCGCGGCATAGTGGCATTTTTTAGTTCCTCAGAAGTGCAGATGTGTGGACACTTTGGACACTCCAGCATATGGGACATGGTTTGGTGAGGAGCACCGCATTCGCACTGGGTATCTGTGGGATCTATTATCCCCATTTTGCTAGATTGTGCTTGCAGCGGTCTACTTGGGTCCGCAGTCGATTCGCTTTCCACATAGGCTACTGCAGGTCACGTCGTATTTGATAGCCCAATTCTTGAGGGAGGTTATAGGCTATTTAACATCACGCTACGGGCCTTAGGAGCCGAGCAAAACGACAAAAACTCAGAAAGAACCTTAAACGAAAACGAAGTAATAGCGAATGCGGGCGATGCGATGCGAGGAGATCAAATTTTCTTTCGATTTTTGCAATTTGCAGGTCAATGGTGCCGATTCCCTTGTTCACAAACTAAACTAAATTTAAGTTCAGTGCATCTTTTTCTTTCTATTTCATTAAGAAAAGGACAGAAGATAAATTTTAGTTTAGTCCTGTCAAATTAATCAGCGCCTGTCACTACTCCATACAAGTTTAGACGTGATTAAAAACTTGCCTACTAAAATTACGTCAATTTACATCAAGCGCTGATTAATTTGACAGGACTAAACTAAAATTTATCTTCTGTCCTTTTCTTAATGAAATAGAAAGAAAAAGATGCACTGAACTTAAATTTAGTTTAGTTTGTGAACAAGGTCGGCACCAATGTCAAGCTGTATATTGATTAAAATATGGTTCACGATCGTAACAAATATGGCTTTACAGAATTATAATCATACAGCAATACGACTCCTTAAGTTAGCATAATCCTCAAACGTCATGATTTCATGAAATAGTCATTTAATAGGATTACATGATCTTAGAGAGTTGAATTGATAATTTTTATGTTTATAATTCTACTAGCTTTTGCCCGCAGCTTCGCCCGCGTGGATGTCAGAAAATATCCCACGGGAACGTACTACCGATACCGGGATTACATACCTAATAGCCGAGGAAAAGGTTATTGACTCCTACCGCTGCGCTCCAAACATAATTATTTTGTTACGCGTAATTTTGAATCTGTAATATCTTTTAAACCATTAATTTAAATGATATGATATCAAGGCATATTTAAATTTAAATGAAATGCCCAATTTAAATAACATATTTTATTGAATGACGATTAATATAATACCGGTCAAAATAGCTTCGGAAATAATAATGGAATTTTCATCAAATTCTGAAAGATAATAATGGTTATTGTGAGTCATCCTTAGAAGATAGACATATGCCATCGCGGACTTTTTTGTTGCACTTTTTAAGATCTTCAATCCTGTAGAACATAAATTTGATGTATCTCTAACGGTTTACACGGCACACGCCAGTAAAGCTCCCAGTCGGCATGATTTTTTCCAACATCTTCGACAATAATCGTCATATTTCAGCCAATTTACACAAAACCACCACTTTACCAACACTTTCCGCAAGAATCACTCCGTCCATTGGTGAAAACCGTTTGAAAATCCGTTCGGTAGTTTTTGAGTTTATCACGTTCAGACAGACAGACGCGGCGGCGGCGCCGGCGGTGGACTTTATTTTATATAATATGTAAAGATAAATAAACACTTGATACGAACGCAAATCATATTTAGATCAATATACAACCTGATACTGACCTGCAAATTGCAAAAAACGTAAGAAAATTTGAATTTCGTGGGTTACCTTGATGCTTTCGTCTTAATTGAGTTGGGCTCAAAAGGTGGCCACGCCAATCGCGGTATCAGTGACGTTTTTAAGAGGCGAGGAGGAGGAAGGCGACAGTTTGTGTTGTGTGTATTTACCTGGGTATATATGCCGGTGGCTGGAACACTTCTCTAGTCGCCATATCTTGACAGATTCCATCCAGCAGCACGATATCTTCCATCAACTCGTTGACCACGAATACCTGCAAATAAATGCATGGTGTTTTGCGTGCATGGTGTTTTACGTTTGCTCCTAAAGAAAAGGAAAGCGGCGAGAGCGGGTTCCGTCATGTTAGTAGTTCTACTGGCACTCAAGTAGAGCGGACGTGTGTATAAGTAATATATACAGGGTGGCAGGGACATCGACGCGAAAACTGTTACCATGGATTCAGTACATGATTCTGAATCCCCCTGCGGCTATTCCTACACTAGATAGTTGTAATATTACCTTGAAAGCCTTGAGGCAAGGCACGAAGGCGTGTTCTAGCCTCATGCTGAGGTGCTCGACTGGCCAGCCGTGGTAGTACTTGATGCCTCACAAGACTGTTTCTACACTTGATAGTTGTAATATTACCTTGAAAGCCTTGAGGCAAGGCACGAAAGCGTGTTCTAGCCTCATGCTGAGGCGCTCGACTGGCCAGCTGTGGTACTAATTAATACCTCACAGGGCTGTTTCTACACTAGATAATTGCAATACTAACTTGAAAGCCTTGAGGTAAGGCACGAAGGCGTGTTCAAGCCTCATGCTGAGGCGCTCGACTGGCCAGCTGTGGTACTAATTAATGCCTCACAGGGCTGTTTCTATACTAGATAATTGCAATACTACCTTGAAAGCCTTGAGGCAAGGCACGAAGGCGTGTTCTAGCCTCATGCTGAGGCGCTCGACTGGCCAGCCATGGTAGGCCGGCACTGTGGGTAGCACCATCATACATAGCTTGATGCCTATTTCACGCCACATGGATGATTCGAGGCTAAAAAGAAGAAAATTATTATTATGGTTTTTACTTTGAGTTTTAGACCTCTGCCTCAACTGCCTCGTTCGTCTAGTGGTCGCAAGTGCTACTGCTGAGCATGAAGTCCTGGGTTCGATTCCCGGGTCGGGCAAAGTGTTATTGGGTTTTTCCAACTGGAATTTCTCAGTAGCAGTCCGGAGTCTAGATTTGTACCCGATTGATGGCAATAGGCTCACCCCTTATTGCATAGGACTTAAACATAACTGGCGAAATGTGGGTGTACTATAGGTACCAGTAGCGAAGGCTCACGTTGTGGAGGAGGGAAGCCGGAGCATCAAAAAAAAAAAAATTTTTACCTAATTCGTCAAAATAATTCTATTGCTACCAATCCCGAACTCATAAAACAGCTACGAATATGTTTTAAAAACCCTATATTCTATAAACAACTACAATCAAAGAAAAGTAAACACGGGAACAATACATTTTATTAAATTTACGACTGCCAGTCAGTCATTGATATTTATCGTAAAGGGAAACATTACAATGTTTGAACGAACCATCGCGGCGTTTGTAATTTATAGTCACATCTGGGCGAGCACGTATCTTCAAAACTTAACCTTGAAAAGCATGTTTCTTCACAAAGTAATGTGTATTCTAAAACTATGAATGCCGCCATCCTAATAAGATCGTACTAATTATTTTCAAATCTACTCTAAATAAGTAATTTAAGCTTATTAAACTATCTACTTACCCCAATACCTAATTACAACGTACTTTATTTTCACATCCAATAAACTCAAAACACTATGTTAATCACTGTCCTATAACTACAAACAAATATTAATACTACTAGTAATGATAAACTAATGAATTCAATAAATACTATACTGTGCGAAAGAAATGCAAATTAATATGGTTCTAATGCGATTACGTCAAAAAGCAACCACACATTGTCATACGAATAATGAAATGTTTACGAACTCCGAACTCCTAGCCAGTATTACGAAATTCAACGAAAACTACCGAATGAAATGCGTGCGCCAGAAAGAGGTGGTGCAATAGCAATAATTCCTTCTCGCTCCCGCGCGCACGTTTCTGCTACTCTGTGCCTACAATAACTCGCTACAGACCGGCTTACCCGGCTCATAGAAACCGCGGATCACGTGACCGAAGTGACGTCATGATGACTTTATTTTTTGTAAGGAAATTGAATTTACAGTTGATTCTCTGATTGAGTGGTCAGTATCATATTTTTTGATAAAACAGACAATCTAGTAAGTGTAGCATAAGCCGGACGCGCCTACGAGTTATTTTAGCGCAGTGTTTTGTTGTTGGGTTATTAAGACAATGTTTAATGTATGTAGGCGTTTTGTAATAGATATTTTAATTTTATGGTGTATCAAATACTTATAGTTTGATTATTCAATGATGATAGAGTGGTTGTGTTCCGAATTTCCAAAGGGAAGCCGCTAGCCGGTAGGAATCGGCTTATATGGACGTTTCGCCCCTGATAGGTACACCTCTGCCTAACCCTTCGGGGATTACAGGTGTGATGTTATGTATAGCTACTTCTAAACCTATGAAACGTTACCTTAGGCTTCCACAATGCCTGCCGGGGTCGCGGGAATGTCCGAAAGGGATACCGTGGCCCCTGGCAATACAGGCAACTGAAGGAACACGGATGGGTTTTAGTCAGACTATTGTCTGACACGTCCTCCCGCTCCGCCCAGAGCGGGAGAAGTTATTTGATAATTTCCCAATTACAAAAAAAAAAAAAAATCCACAAAGCCCCTAAAAATTCGATGCCTGTCATCCCTATAAATTGCACTTAGCACAAAATCACAGCTACGAAAGGTATTTCAAAGAAATTCATAGAAACTATACTCCATTTGAAATAAGATTAGACATTTAACTAAACCTTTTTTACAGTCCGTTCAACCGATTTTGACTTCTATTGCGTAAGAGGTATGACAAATGACAGCTGCAGTAAACAGTTGGTATTGTAACCACTTTTTTGCTTTTAATGCCATCCTTATGCCTACGGTATAGAAGACAGAATCGGTTGAACGGACTGTAAAAAAAGGTTTGTTTTAATGTCTAATCTTATTTCCAATGGACTATAGTCGTGTCGCAGCGACATGTCGCCTGCAGTTGTCTCCTGCGGTCGGGTACGGATTGGTATCTTAACACTTTGTCCGATTTAGGAATCGAACCCAGGACCTCATGCTCAGCAGTAGCGCTTGCGACCAACGAAGCCAACCTAATGAGTTAATTAAATAAATACCTTACCCCATAATAGGATGCGGCGCGAGATTGAAAGCCTCCTTGATGATTGGCATCGTAATGTAGTATGCTTGAACTGCTGAGTCGCAGCGAACCGTGTAGCTGTATGGACGATTTGTTAGTACCTAAAATACGTAAGTAATGCAGTTAAATTTACAGTATCTATAGGGTGGCTGGGACATCGACGCGAAAACTGTTACCATAAATTCAGTACATGATTCTGAACGCCCCGCGTTGAAATTTTTCGTCGGTTATTTAAAAAAAATCTGCTGTTCCATATATTTTGACCGCGTAGGTATTGCACTTTTCTATGAAATAGCAGATTTTTTTTATAACCGACGAAAAATTTCAACGCAGGGGCGTTGTTCACCCGTAAGGTTACCCACCCTAGGAACCTTAGGGGTGAACAACTTCACCTTAGTTGTCACGGTGAGTTTTTCACAGAATGGACCGACAGTTCCGTCATGAACTTGAGGTTAGGTACCCCTTCGTCGATGTCGTCAATGAAAGAGAGACATTAATAAACCCATCTAATCGCCAAGCCGCCGTGAGCCATACACAGTGTTTTTTTAACTGGGACAGAATGGAGAAATCCGAATCCCAAAAACCTGCTTTTTACATGTATTTTTATATACTCTACTAGCTTCCGCCAGCGGCTTCGCCCGCGTGGTATCTTTATAAATTACAGGCTATGTTACTCAATAATAATATAGCATTCACTGGTGAAAGATTTTTTTAAATCGGTTCAGCACGTCTTGAGTTTATTCACTTCAAACAAACATACAAAAAATCAAATTTTTTTCTATTCATAATATTAGTTTATATGTGCTTCTAAACAACTTTATTTACATGAAGAAAGCAAGAAAATCATTATCTGTCATTAAAAACAAACAAATAAAATAGCTAATCATGGCGATAATTTTGAAGTAATTTCATATTTTTATCTACTATTAATGAATGCCCTTTTACCCCCCACATAAGTTTTTTTTCTATAGACTCTGGGTTTTTTGTCCATTTATTTTTGAGCATTCTCCTTTCTCCGCTCGACAACGTAAACGACGCAATGTTATTAAATTATCCAAATAAAAGGCATTGCCATTGTAAGCCGACGTGCGCACGGACGTAATAACATCGCGGCGGGATTTTATCGCGCACTGGATTTTCAACTCTCGGTGAAAAGCCGAGCGTTGAGAATCTAACGCGCTGGGACGCACTCTCGTCCCAGCGCGTTGAAAAAACACACTGTTGGATTTTCAACTCTCGGCGACAAGCAAGGCGTTGAAAATCTAGTGCACGAAAAAAAATCGCTGCGATTTTATTACGTCCGTGCGAACGTTGGCTAAGAGTGTTACGTAATTACCCCGCTGGCCAGTGGATGGCATGATAAGACTTACCCCCAACACCCCCACAGCGTTCCCCGACACGACATAATCTTGGCACGGCTCCCCGAACTTCAGATCCGTCATGAACTCGTAGTTAGGTATCGCTTCGTCGATGTCATCGTCCGGAGGGATGTAGGACGCTTCCAGAAGCCCTGATACTAGGATGTACATGCCTTTCGGCTCGTCGCCTGGAGAATGGAAAAGATATTTCTGGTAGGAAAAATATATAACATAACATAACGCCTGGATTCCTCGATGGGTTAGGCAGAGGTACATCTATAGTGCACCCACATTTCGCCAGTTAACTTAAAGTCCCATGTAAAGGCAAATAAGCGCGACTCCGGTAGAACAAGAAATTGCTCCACCAGGATCGCGTCGCACCGTCGCGTCGCACCTGTCAGCGGGATCCTTAATAGGAGGCATGCCTTTTGCGAGCAACCGGGCACAAAAACAAAGTACACGCCCGCTAGCTGTTGCCCGCGACTTCATCTGCGTATATTTTTAACCGACTTCAAAAAAGGAGGAAGTTCTTTTGGAAGCCGGTTTATTTTTTGGATTTTATAATTTTATATTCCAGAATGAAAAGTAGCCTATGCCCTTCTCCAAGTCTCAGGCTACCTATCTATGATAACGATCGGTTCAGTGTTCTAGGTGAAAAGGTAACAGACAGATTTATTATTATTAGTATGGATAATGTATGTGACTATATTTTCTAAATGGTTAAAAATAATTATCACATAGCAGTCAACTGCTGGACAGAGGCCTCTCTATTGAGGATTTTCTGAAATGACGTTTACTAGGTGGCAGCACTAAGACGTCAGGTCCAGGCACCTGTCAAAAGTGTCAAAGCGCCTATATTTTCTCCGTTTTTTCATTCGGACATACGGAACGCTTAAAACAGGTGTTAAAACGGGCGCCTCCGACCACTCGGCAATCTTCGGCAGCTGTCGGGAGACAGTGGAAGGCGGCGGGCGGGACGCGGGCCATCGGACCACTTCGCTACCGATCTCTGACGACGGCACGCGCGCGCACTCCATACGCACCAACATTGATAGTATTATTATACCTATTTTGGATTACATTTATTTAACTCACAGTCCCTTGCTTTTGAGTTCAGTCCTTAGTTAGGTCCCTAACAACAGGTTATCCTAAATAGCGAACACAGTTTACATTTTTTGTCTCAACTATAATTCCGGCGACACCAGCGCCAAAATTAGCCGCACGTGGTGTGGCAGAATACTGTATTAATCGTAGTTACGACCACACTGCTTCGGACAGAGGAAGAAAATAACTCTTAAAGCAGTACCTACCTCTGGATATCAATATATCGTTGATATTGAAATTTATAATCTCTGAATGTTCCAAAAAGAAGTCTGCTATCCTCTCGTTTCCTTGCAGCCAGGAAACAGCGCGCAGCTGTGTCTACAAATATAAACAAAAGAGTAACTTATCAAATATTTGTTCCGTGCGAGAATCGAACCCGCGACACGCAGCGCAGCAGTCAATCGCTTAACCACTGCGCCAACCGTGCCTTATTTATAATAAGGTGTTAAAAAATTTACTTTAAACATTTTAAGGAGTGCCTGATCATTGATCAATGTTTTATATAAACATGGATAAAATGGCAGGGGACTTGCTATTATTAGTAAGTTCAATATAAATGTGTTGTCATACTATAATAATATTATAAAGAGGTAAATATTGTGAGTTTGTATGTAGGAGGTAATCTTCGGAACTACTGATCCGATTCCAAAAAATCTTTCACCAATGAGAAGTTACAGTATAGCAGAGTTTCAAAGGATGTTTGTTATAACCAGAAATTTCACGCGGACGAAGTCGCGGGCAGAAGCTTGTAGAAAATTACCTCAGGTGATGACGGCGCTACCAAGCTGCCTTTATGTCGACACAGTTGGATTTTCTCTTGAATCGCGGTAAGTAGTAATCGGTACTCCATTTCGTCCAGAAAACCTGAGAATGAGCGAAAAAGGTGCATTATTGATAATGATGAATCATTTTATTTCTGTAAGTAGGTTTGTACAAACGCTTTTAAACGTCAATCATATTTTAAAAACTTGATGATCGGCGTTTCCTATCCGAATACTCTGAGAAAAAGATCGAAAGAAACTCAGAGGTCACAGTCTCTTTTAAAGTCCAGACATGATCTTGGTCAGGCTATGTGAAGACCATGTAGATTAGTACCTGAGATGGTCTTTTGAGGAAAGAACCACACAGATTTGAGTGGACTTGTCCAGTCAGTGTACGCATTTCTCAGTTATCGTGCAGCTCAACTCAGAACTTAAGGAGCTCAACGATTCGACGAAAAAAAAAAAAAAAAGAAAAAAATATATATATAGGACCACCGCGCAAGCTTCCTCTAACAACAGAAGAAATAATTTTTCAAAATTGGTCCATTATTGAATAAAATATCGATGAAAAATACATCCAGACGAACATAGAATCTCCTACTTCTTTGAGTCCGTAAAAAAAAAACTGGCACTCCGGGAGTGCCGACAGAAGTGAAAACTTGAACAAGATCACCTTGGTGGAAGAAAAATAACCTTATCAAAAAGAATCGTCAAAATCGGTTCATAAACGACGATGTTATCCGCGAACAAAAAAAAAATAAAAATATATATACGGTTGAATTGATTAACCTCCTTTTTTAAGTCGGTTAAAAATAAAGAGCACAATAGAGATTACAAAAAAAAAAATCCAAAACCTTTAAAGTAAAAATACTTGCATAAAACATTGATCCGTAAAGTAATATGAATAAAGAGCACAATCGCGTTTACAAAAATGAGGTGTCGGTAACGGTGTCGGCAGTTCAATATTGTTTTTCCCATCTCAAAAATGCTCATCGCGCCTAAAGAAGTTTTCACATCAAAAATCTGTAACCTACATTCATTCAAATATTATTATGGAACCGAACGCAGACGAGAGGCGCAAGAGATAGATAATGTAGGTACAGGTCTTGGCCAGAGTCATTTATATAACATAACATAACATCACGCCTGTAATCCCCGAAGGGTTAGGCAGAGGTGTACCTATAGTACACCCACATTTCGCCAGTTATGTTTAAGTCCCATGTAATAGGGGGCGAGCCTATTGCCATCAACCAGGCACAAATCTAGACCTCCGGGCTGCTACTGAGAAATTCCACCCAATACTACTTTGCCCGACACGGGAATCGAACCCAGGACCTCATACTCAGCAGTAGCGCTTGAGACCACTAGACCAACGAGGCAGTCATTTGTTTCTTTTTAATTAAATAAATACAGCATACAGCGATTCAGGACATGTAATTATGAGTTTCCGAGTTTATTTCGGTCTTTCTTCTCAGAGTAGTCAGAGGAAACAACATACTCATCTAGTTTTGAAACATAATTTACAGAAAAAAATACCATTTATTATTTACGGTCAAACTTCACTTAGTAAAATTTTAAACAAACTTAACTAAGTGAATAAAATTAATAATGTGATGTTACCTTCTTCCTTCAGCTGCATAGCATCCAAGATCATGATATTGAGTGTGGATGTGGTGGCTTGTCTGGTCTTCACCGTGATAGCGGTCCAGGGTCTGTCTCGCTGAAGTAGCCCAAGCTGCCGAGTTACTGCTAATCTATAACCAAACATAACGAGCACTGAGATTTTTCTTTTGTGTCTTCGATCAACACACTAGCACTAAATTAAAGATTAGGAACAAAAACACATCGCTCAAGTGGCCGCGATTGCATATAACTTGATTATAAACCTTAACACTCACAGCGGTCTCGGTCAAACTATACTTCGATTGAAAAGTAAACGTATTTTTAAATATTTATGGAAAAATAAAACATAATTTCTAAGCAATAAGGTTAAAAAAAAACTATGTTGTAAAATAAGACCACAATATTATTTGTGGTCTTATTTGGCCGGCCGTTTTTGATGCGCTCATCGGAAATCTAGTACTATTGTTGATCGAAGTTTTGTGTTCACAAAAATATCGATTTATCCTGAGACTTTGTTTCTACCCTACTGCGGCGCAGTCCAAAAGGAAGATAATTTTGATTATTAGACTATTTTGATGGTCTAGTGGTCGCAAGACTCACAAACCTGACTGCTGAGTGTGAGGTTCTAAGTTTGATTCCTAGGTTAGACAAAGTGTTATTGGGTTTTTTGAAGAGGACAATTCTTTAGGCGCGTTGGGCATTTTTGAGATGGGAAAAACAATTGAACTCGCGACACCGTTACCGATTACCGACACCTCATTTTTGTAAACGCGATTGTGCTCTTTATTTATATTACGTTACGGATCAATGTTCTATGCAAGTTACTTTAAAGGTTTTGGAAGTAATTGTGCTCTTTATATAGATAAGGTTACGGACCAATGTTCTATACAAGTATTTTTTTTCCACCAAGGCGATCTTGTTCAAGTTTTTATTTCTGTCGGCACTCCCGGAGTGCGACTGCTTTTTTTTCATTATTATTGTCAATGGCAGCCTGGACTTGGGATTTGAGCACGGTTACTGGCGATAGGCACGCTGCCTAGGACATGGGACATATGTATGTAAAATTGGCGCGATTATTTGCCTCGCTTTTTCTCAACTTTTAGGGATATAGCGCACTAGACGGCCACGACCACGACCAGTGGACGCAGCGACCAGGTAAACTATAGAAACCGATACGAATCGCGCACTTGGTGATAACGGCCAACTAGCCGCAGACCATATTATACCACTAGTCAGCCACGACTGGCCGAAGTCGTCAAGATACCTTTAGTGTCAGTTTCCAGTTCAACCGGATGCACTGAATACCAGTATTATACATGGAGCGACTGCCTATCTGACCTCCACAACCCAGTTACCGGGTAACACGATTGATTGGTAAGACGGTTGAAGAGGTTGCTGGCGAAATGTGGATGTGGTATATACAATGTGTAACACTAAATACGCAAAACCTGAAAATAGTTTGATCAGAATAACGAGCAGAATCAATTGAACCACTTTTTAATATAGGTCACATTTTTCAAAAATCTTCATTAAAAACGTTGCCTATGGCTTGACCTATTTATTAATAGGTCAAGCCATCACATGCGCAAACCCGCCAAAATAGGTGAACAAACACAATTTGTTGTCGTTAAATTTAAATTTTCTCATACGCGGGATAATAATAGCTTTTATTTCAATGCAAATACGAATCTTACGAACTAAAACAGCACAAAAAAAAAAAAAAATTTAAAATGATTTTTTTCTCTCTGAAATAGGTCAATTGAATTAAAAATCAGTTGGGGTGTCTGAGGTTTTGCGCATTTAGCGTTACACGTTGTATATATATGCTTCGTATCGTGCCTTCGAAGTCAGGCGTGATGTTCAATTACCTGTCGCTATCCAATTTCGTAGTCAACATGTCATATATCTGCTTGTTATCAACCAGCTGTGGCAGGAGAGTGCATACTTCTTGAGCTCCAGTGACGAAACCCTACAAAGAGTAAGTTATATCAAGTCAGGCGCACTTCGCATTTTAGTTATGAAGCTACAAGTACGCGGCGGGCCCGACTTGTCGGGCCAATTCACTGAGTGTAGCGTAGTCAGAAGATATAAGAGTTACGCGATAGAAAGAGAAGCAACTTCTAGGTGAATATAAGGGAATGGTCGATTTTTATTGAATAGCTTTAAAATGCACATAATAATTATTTGAAAAATTGTGACCCCTACAAACCCCATTCACCTAATAGGTATGTCACACGGTACCTACAATTTGCAAAACTTTAAAAAAAATCTTAATTGCCTCCCAAAAGTGAGAAATAGTATTAACGTTATGCGTCCGTGTTTGGGTCACAGAAATTCATTTGTGTGCTAAATTTCAACTTGGAGCAAAATGGCTGTAATAGACAGACACACAAGTGATCCTATAAGGGTTCAGATTTTTCACTCGGACGTACGGAACCCTAGAAGAACACAAAAATTAGCTAACAAATTGTCAAACGCATGTAATCTGCAGCTGTGATTGGTTAAATTGACTGGAACAGCCAATCAGATCACTTGATATGAGTTTAATTTTAAGAGCGTGCATTCTGAAAGTAGGCAAATATTTCGCTGGTTTGATTAATATGGCATGGAAATTTGAAATATGGCTAACTAGTCAACTAAAATATTGATTATGAAATGCAATATCGTAACACCGAATATTTAGTTTTAGAAGTAAAAAAATATTTGGAATCTTTCCAAATGCCTTTTTTCAACACAACATCAAATTCAGTGTTATAATTGGAATTCATTATTTGTATCGTACACGTCGTTAATTTTCGTTCAAGTTTGTAATGCACTTACAAAGTATGTACCAGTGAAATAATCAAAATATGTTATTGTGTAGGTATTCACCTTTCCAACATCATAACCAAAAGCCAGTTGTATATCGATCATGCGGTCTATATAAGCCATTATTTTGGGCACTGATACCCTGAAACAAAAAACAATCATGATAATGATATTATGTCAGTTTCCTCACGATATTTTCCTTCACCGTTTTGAGAGCAGTGGTGATGAAATAATTTACACAAAGTGCCTGCCTGGGTTCAAACCTACGGCCTACAAATCGCAAGTCGCGGCCGTTTCTAGTGGGCTACCACTGCTCTCATACATAAAAGAAAGAAAATACATTTAATTAGTACAGACCAAAATACAAACGACCTCCAAAAAAAACACTACAAAGTGAAAAATAATTTCGGAAGTCGGTGTCTTTGGTTTAGAATTTTCGTTTTTTGCCACCGACTTCCGAAATTATTTTTCACTTTGTAGTGTTTTTTTTTTGGAAGTCGGTTGTATTTTTTTTTTTGTAAAAAGTTTTTTATTTTTCACTTTTTAGTTGTGGTACCTACCCCACACAAATCCGAATACCACTGCCACCTGCTATGTAAATAACAGTGACAAGAAATTATCATATCATCCACATACTAAGTGGGAAAAAATTACATATTTTTTATTTATTGAAGCTAACTCAAAAACTACCCAGGCAAACTTAATAAAATTTAAATGGGACCACCTCTGAAGTATGACCTACCAAACAAAAAAAGAATCATCAAATCAATTCATAATTGGCGGAGTAATCGCGTAACGAACATACAAAAAAAAAGAAACATACAGTCGAATTGAGAACCTCCTCCTTTTGGAAGTCGGTTAAAAAAGCACACAATACGGGATTTTTTTTAACCAGTGCGCAAATTTAAACTCGTGACTTTACTCATCATTATGAACCACTTCTATGAAATCGCGAAAAAAAATCTGCTGTTCCCTACATTTATGTTCGCATAACTCGTCAAAATGTAGGGAACAGCTGATTTTTTTATCGATTTCATATTTGGTCCCATAGTAAATAATGTTCATAATGATGAGTAAAGTCACGTGTTTAAGTTTGCGCACTGGTTAAAAACTTACCCTGTATAATTAACAGCAGATAAAAAATTAAAATTAAATAAAAAGGGTAAAGTGCGATGTAAAAAAAATTGCGGGGGAGTGTGCCTCACGGCTGCGCCAGAAAGGCCCAGTTCAATAAAAAATGCCAGACAACCTGATGCTGGTTTTCAACCTGGACCTGATGATTGTTGAGTCTATTTATTTCCTAAGACATGAAAAGTATAGTTTTACCTGGCCAATTTGCATAATCGCAGGAATCGAAGCATCCTCAACAGTTTAGTAGCGGTTATGAAGCTGGAGTTGAGACTGTTCCACTTATCCCAAGGTGTTAGGGCATCTAACACGTCTAGCACTAAGTCTGAAAGGAGAGGTTGGTACATGTGCTGGTAAAGAATAACCAGTAAAACGTCCATCTTTGTAAAAGTAACTGGCCAGGTGCGTGTAGGACCCCGCACAGTGAAGCATTTCGTCGTTGGGATGAATTTTTAGGCATGCCCGGTATTTATATGACCGTCCACAAAAATAAGTTTGTATTTCTCGAAAATTCTATGGAAAATAAAGTTATTTCTGCGATTGTAACCGAAAATTAATGACTATGTCTGGTTGTAACGAAAATTACTACATCGAAAATTGAAAAAATATTGAATAAAAGTTACCTGTAACATACTCATTCTCACTTTTTATTGAACGCCGTAGTAAAAAAAGCTGTCTTACCACTAGTAGCCATGACAATAATAAAGAAGTCCAGTTTGTTCCAATGCGACTTGAAGTACCCACAGAATCCGAGCGCACACATCTTTATTATCATTTCCATTACGTATATCGTGTAGAAGAAACTGAAATATGACTGTACTTCAAAATATGACAGTATTTCAAAATATAACAGTATTTCAAACTATGACAGTATTTCAAACTATGACAGTATTTCAAACTATGATAGTATTTCAAACTATGAAAGTATTTCAAAATATGACAGTAGTAGTCTCTTTATTTATAGACCCTGGCCTATGCCTTTGCTTGGTCCGATGGATGTTTCGTCTCACAGGACCTATGAGACCTCCTAAAATTCCCAGTTAGTTTGATAATTAATATAGCAAAAATAACCGGATCTATGTATACCTATCGAACTATCAGCATTGTGGCCATGGGCATAGGAATATCCCGGGTCTACCTCCTAAAATATTAAAGTCTTATATTTTTCGTGGAAGTGTGGAATATCTAAGTGAAATATATCGGTCTATCGGAAACCTGGGCATGAATATAGTCCACAGAATCAGGAGTTATCCTGAAATCCCCTGACAAAAATTCCTGCGGCGCAAACTACGATCTAAATTCCTGGGTGGGTTCTTACTGTACTGTAAGGAGCTGGGATATCGATGATCAGGAATTTTTCTAGGTTTAATCCTGCGGTAAATATACTCACAAGTTGAGCGCTCTGATAGTGAGCATGACGTCTTGGGACACGGGTATCGGTAGTGCCACCTCGCACAGTATGACGGGCGTGTTGCATAGTATCATGAAGTAGATAAAGCCGTCGAACCAAAGGTTGGTGACTATTCTGTAGCATTGTTGCCGCCATTTTTGTCGAGGTACTTGTGCGTTGGCTGCTTCGGGTGTCATCATGTTTACTAGTTTGCGGCGTAGCCATACAGCGTGCGTCTTTGGGGAGAGAAAGCTGGTTATCTATACTAATATTATAAAGAAGTCAAATTTGTATGTTTGTTTGTTTGTAAGTTTGTATGTCTGTTTGTAATCTCTGGAACTACCAGTCGGATTTGAAAAATTATTTTTGCATTGGATAGCCCAATTCTTGAGGAAGGTGATAGGCTCGCGGACAAAATCGCGGACAGAAGCTAGTACTATATAATACAGAATGTGTCTCTAACAGTGCTCTTACACGAGCCACTAAATTGCGAATTCTTGACAATTTCTATAAAATCTTGGAATTGCTGTAAATTGAGCAATTTACAGCAATTCCAAATATGTATAAAATTGCCAAGAATTGCGCAATTTTGTGGCTCATGTAAGAGCACCGTAAGGCCCGTATTACAGAACCTCGCCCAAAACTCAAGCATTACTCTTTAAAGCCTTTTGATTGGTTGAAACTAATTTTAAGTAATGCTTGAGTCTTAAGAAATATTTGGTTTTCCATATTTTTCAGTTGTTAACACTCAAACAAAGAATACATTCTATTCGGATATAAAATACGTAAATGTTACTCTGTTGCAAGTAGCAACCTCGTTAATAGCCCTTGTACGTACCCACGAACGATTTTTTATCGTGCACTGGATTTTTAACGCACTGCTTAGCGCAGAGAGTTGAAAATCCAACAGTGTGTTTTTAGACGCGCTGGGACTTGAGAGGTACTCTGTTGGATCAATGCTCGGCTCAACACCGAGAGTTGAATATCCAGTGCGCAATAAAAAATCGTCATGTCAAAAAGTACGTACGAACGAGGGCTTATGCTTTCTCAGTTTTAGGTCGTCTTCAGATCACCTTTGGACTGGGGTTATCACTAGGTATTACCAGTTTCTGGTTAAAAACATCCAAGACTCAGACCATCTAAATATCTGGGAGCTATAGCTACTTCTGAAATGTAGTCGCTCACAATGGGCCTCATTAGAAGGCTGAAAGTCAACCAAAGGGCAATGGAGAGAGCTACACTTGGAATCAGAAATGAAGAGATCCATAGGAGAACCAAGGTAACCGACATAGCTCGAAGAATTGCCAAACTTAAGTGGCAGTGGGTTGGGCACATTGTTCGCAGAGCAGATGACCGATGGAGCCGACCGGAGTGGCGACCACATACCGGAAGGCGTAGCGTTGGAAGGCCTCCTACAAGGTGGACCGATGACCTTGTGAAGGCCACAGGAATCCGCTGGATGCGGAAAGCACAGAACCGGTAGATGTGGTGATGCTTGGGCTATGTTCAGCAGTGGACGCCTTTTAGCTGAAATGATACTACTACTTCTGAAACTATGGAAAGTTACCTTAGGTTTCCACAAAGCCCCCAGCTGGTCCAGATTGACCCTGCCATCATCAGAATCAGCCGCCACTTCTACAGCTTGTACCAGGACCCTGACGCCGTCCTTACTAATCTTGCCGTGTTCATACTGACGCCAGTACGATATCTTTAGAGCTTTTAACACACGCTGGTTGGCTTCCCTGGTTTGTGAAGAAGATTTTAGAGTTAGAGTATGGAAGTGAATGTTGGAGGTGATCCTGGCTAAATAATACAGCCGCAATTTTTTTTCAATCGTTTTCCCAACTGTGTTGGGGTCGGCTTCCAGTCTGGATGCAGCTGAATACCAATATTTTACATGGAGCGACTGCCTATCTGACCTCCACAACCAAGTTACTGGGTAACACGATACCCCTTGATAGGACTGGTTCTCAGACTTTTGGGATTCTGACTACCCGTAACAACTGTCAAAGATCTACAAATGACAGCCAGGACCAACGGCTTAACGTGCTTTCCGAGACACGGAGGAGTCTTGGTATGTAAAGATGGTCACTCATCCACGGACCAACCCCGGCAAGCGTAGCTTAACCTGTTGGTTCGACCTGTGCGGCTGTTATTACTTAGCTACGAGCTCCTCATCTTAAACCATCGAGGCATTTTTTTCTTTCAATCTTATTTGTTTACACTTTTATCAGATACTTTCGAAACAGAGCATACTTGGTCATCTCCGCGAACTCCTTCTTGGTGGGTTCGTTGGGTATCTCCCTCTCGCAGTCGGGGCAGGTGGTGTAGTGGTACCCCATGTAGGTGTCGTCCTCGCTGTCCTCGTCGCGACCCGACATTTGGAGCTGGTATGGGTGCTTTATTGTAGTGCCTGGTAAAAGGAGAAATATATTTTGAAGGAAGCATTTAGGTCAGTCACGAGCATAAGTAACATACGTAAGATTCAAAAGCGATTTTCTCAGAACGAACATTTTAGACATCATACTATTATGAAAATAAGTATTTTTAGGGTTCCGTAGATTAAAAGGAAAAATTGTCCGTCTGTCAGTCTGTCAAGACCCTTTTTCTCAGAAAAGCGTGGAGGTATCAAGTTGAAATTAATATGAAATACGTAGATTTACAGTCCCTTAGAGCTTCTAATTCAACGCAATAAAAAAATACGGCTATTTAAGTGACATATTTGATACTCGCAAATAAATAAAAACCTATAGGGTACTTCCCGTTGATCTAGAATCACAATTAAAGGAAAAAGTTCGGAAATCGTTCATTTGTTTTTTTTTTTGCGATTTCATACAAATGCAGTTAGAGAATTTACCGTACCGTATATTAATGTATGGGAGAACATATTTTTCAACTAAGTACAATGTTAACTTTGTTTTTGGGATAAATTCATCCCAACTATGGAAGGAACCCTTTATTGCGCGTGGTCCAACACGCACTTGGCCGGTTTTTCAATACTCAATTCTTTATCGCATTCCACATGTATTACATAGATGGTATAACAAAGTAAAAGATCAATATGGACCCTGTCGGGACCAGCAAAATTAGGAGAGAGGAAGAGGGCTAAGTAGCAATTCAATATTATTAGATATATTTAATTGAGTGTATAATTATGTAATTATGTTTTAAAGTTGCAATCGTTATTACACGAGAAATTCGCTTTTGAATTTTGCATAAGTCAAAGTTTTTCTGGTCGTGATTGTAGGTACAGACGCCAGCACATCAAGCTACCCGAAACTGTAAAATTTTCCCAATCAACTTTGAACATTATTGTTCAACAATAAAGTTGAAAATCTATTAAGTAAATTTGACAGATTGTAGTAGCTTGATGTGCTGGCGTCTGTACTTAGATCTATGTGAATGCTGACCCAAGTGGCTTATAAGCCACTCTAATGTGGACAATCTAAGACAATCTAATGTAGATAATATTATAATATTATCCACATTAGATTGTCTTGCAATAGGGATGATGACTAAAAAAATATTTTTGATCAGTCTTGTAGATTATTAAAAAATATTGGACACATATTTTTTCTTTTTTTACGTTGTCAAAAGATTACGGCGATACATTGAGTTAAAATGTGCCGTAACGTCACTTGTATGTAGATTTTATAGTTACTTGTGACGTAGGGTAAAGTTGAAAATCTATTAAATAAATTTGACAGATTGTAGTAGCTTGATGTGCTGGCGTCTGTACTTAGATCTATGTGAATGCTGACCCAAGTGGCTTATAAGCCACTCTAATGTGGACAATCTAAGACAATCTAATGTAGATAATATTATAATATTATCCACATTAGATTGTCTTGCAATAGGGATGATGACTAAAAAAATATTTTTTATCCGTCTTGTAAATTATTAAAAAATATTGGACACATATTTTTTCTTTTTTTACGTTGTCAAAAGATTACGGCGATACATTGAGTTAAAATGTGCCGTGACATCACTTGTATGTAGATTTTATACTTACTTGTGACGTAGGGACCCCCACTCCCCAACTTTAATGCGTTTTATCTAAGTAATTTTTTATTTATATGATAAAGCAAAAAATACGTGTCTAATGTTTTTTTATTATCTGACTGACGGACTAAATAGAATTTCATTTTTTTGACCCAGGCATCATCCCTATTACAGTAGTTGTCAGTGGTATTGGGTGGCATCGTCTCATATGATCGCTGATCACTATGATGAACCTCAGCATGTTAACATTTACAAGACCATCAAGATTCCTTACCATGATTTTCCATTCTAGTGCATCTTGTGCACTTGAATTCAGAATCTTATATCTATCAACTTTAGTGGTTTATTAATTTGTGAGTGATAACAATGTCCTAAGTAATTTGTCCTGTGCCAAAGGAATTTAAACTTTATCATGTATGACATTGAGCTTACTGTTCCAAAACAATTTTTTTTTCTTAAATTCTGAATTGAAGTTTAATGCTTTCAATTTCCAAGAAGACCAAAGTATGAACAAGCCTTTTTAAATAAATCTGATGGTATCTGTTCACCACCTCCATTACACATCTGCAATACCAGAAGCATCTCAGAGACAAAGCTTAACTGCCCAATGTTCCTGTAATGCTACATTACCGCGCTATCGCGAACCGAACCTCGCGCGTTCTCTCTTGCACACCGCTCGACGTCTCGCTGAGCGCGTGAAGCGACAATGTAGCCCCAGCATAACTGTACCGGTAACCATAGCCTTCAAACCGGATCACAGCAATAAGTAGAACTTTCTCCAGATAACCACCCAGAACAACTATATAACTGATATTTCAAGGGTCTACGAACCGGCGGAGACCAGGTCCCAGTTAGCATCCGCGAGGAACTTGTCCATCTTCAGCATGGAGATGCAGCGGTCGCGAGTCATCATGATACGTTTAACGCAGTTCGTCATGTTCGCCTTCTTGGCGAGAGAGATCTCCGCCAGACCTAGAATCTTCAGGACTTTTGTCATACTGGTAGCGTTTATTAGAAGGGAGAGGATTACTAGGCCTGCCGTTTGTATTATGAAGATCTGAAAGAGAGAGAAATTATAAATACTTCGGGCCTTTTTTTTTTGGGTGGGAAATTATCAAAAAACTTCTCCCGCTCTGGGTGGAGTGGTGTCAGACTCTTACTGACTAAAACCCACCCGTGTTCCTTCGGTTGCCCTGTTGCCGGGGGCCACGATGTCTCTTTCGGCCCTTATTTGCAGCCCCGGCAGAAATACTTCGGGCCTGTATCAACCGTCTTAAGTTTGAGCATTTTCGCCCAATTATGTTATTGAGTGCCATTTAATTAAAAGTCGAGCCTGTTACAATTCGTCGTCATTATTATCATTACCAACTGCCCGACTTTAACTACTAAGGCGATTATCACACTGCATCGCATCACGCTGCATGTTGCATGTCAACGATCTGAATGAATGCGCGTGGATGCATTTTCTGTGTTGGACTGTACATGTTTACTATACAAACGAAGATACTTACAAACAACGTTAAAACACGCATTCACGCGCTACGTTACGTGGTGCGTGACAGTGTGTTAATCGCCTTAGGTACTGGTATGTATAGGCCTCTCTATACTTGTACCATTAACCAGGAAAAATACAAACTCCGAGCTGCTATTGAGAATTTATTCATGTAAAACATTTTATTGCAAAAACACTTCCAAAAAAAAACACTACAAATTGAAAAATAACTTTATTTTCGGAAGTCGGTGTCGTTGGTTTTGAATTTTCGTTTTTTGCCACCGACTTCCGAAAGAAAAGTAATTTTTCACTTTGTAGTGTTTTTTTGGAAGTCAGTTGTTTTTTTTTTTTTTTATTCGTTTTTCTTTTTCAATTTCTAGTTGTGGTACCTACCCCACACAAATTCGAATACCACTACCTGCTATGTAAATAACAGTGACTGGAAGTTAATATAACATCATTACATCATCCAAAAAATACGTATTATTGAAGCTAACTCAAAAAATACCCAAGCAAAGTTAATCAAATTTATATGAGACTACCTCTAAAGTACCAAACAAAAAAAGAATCATCAAAATCAATTCATAATAAGTCGAGTAATCGCGTAACAAACATACAAAAAAAAAACACTCGATTTGTGAACCACCTCTTTTTTGAAGTCGGTTAAAAATCTAATACTCTGCCTGACCAACTCAGGACCCTTGGTCTCAGCAGATAACCAGTTACATTTGCACAGTTACTACTTACTTTTACGTTTTCGCAACAAGTTATGGTAAGATCTACATGATTATGCCCAAATATAGCAAAAAAATATTAAGATGATACTTGCCTCTCCAGCATTCGAAACAGTCGGCGTCTGTAGCACAATCAACGCCAAACAAAGCGACAGTGGTCCTCGTAGCCCGCCCCAAACACACGCCATACAGTGCTGCCACGTCATGCCATACCCAATGTGACGCAGCAGCGGCGTCATTGCGGCGTACACCATCAACCTTACAACATTATCATATTATAACAAACAGTGGCCTCACAACCCGCCCCACACACGGGGCACACAGTGCTACCACGTTATGCCATACCCAATGTGACGCAGCAGCGACGTCATTGCGGCGTACACCATCAACCTTACAACATTATCATATTATAACAAACAGTGGCCTCACAACCCGCCCCACACACGGGGCACACAGTGCTACCACGTTATGCCATACCCAATGTGACGCAGCAGCGGCGTCATTGCGGCGTACACCATCAACCTTACAACATTATTATCATTTATGAGACTATCACAGAGACAGTGGACTCACAACTCGCCCCACACACACGCCATACAATGCTGCCACGTTATGCCATACCCAATGTGACGCAGCAGCGGCGTCATTGCGGCGTACACCATCAACCTTACAACATTATTATCATTTATGAGACTATCACAGAGACAGTGGACTCACAACTCGCCCCACACACACGCCATACAATGCTGCCACGTTATGCCATACCCAATGTGACGCAGCAGCGGCGTCATTGCGGCGTACACCATCAACCTTACATTATTATCATATAAGAGACTAACACAGAGACAGTGGACTCACAACTCGCCCCACACACACGCCATACAGTGCTGCCACGTTATGCCATACCCAATGTGACGCAGCAGCGGCGTCATTGCGGCGTACACCATCAACCTTACATTATTATCATATAAGAGACTAACACAGAGACAGTGGACTCACAACTCGCCCCACACACACGCCATACAATGCTGCCACGTTATGCCATACCCAATGTGACGCAGCAGCGGCGTCATTGCGGCGTACACCATCAACCTTACAACATTATCATATTATAACAGACAGTGGCCTCACAACCCGCCCCACACACGGGGCACACAGTGCTACCACGTTATGCCATACCCAATGTGACGCAGCAGCGGCGTCATTGCGGCGTACACCATCAACCTTACAACATTATTATCATTTATGAGACTATCACAGAGACAGTGGACTCACAACTCGCCCCACACACACGCCATACAATGCTGCCACGTTATGCCATACCCAATGTGACGCAGCAGCGGCGTCATTGCGGCGTACACCATCAACCTTACATTATTATCATATAAGAGACTAACACAGAGACAGTGGACTCACAACTCGCCCCACACACACGCCATACAATGCTGCCACGTTATGCCATACCCAATGTGACGCAGCAGCGGCGTCATTGCGGCGTACACCATCAACCTTACAACATTATTATCATTTATGAGACTATCACAGAGACAGTGGACTCACAACTCGCCCCACACACACGCCATACAATGCTGCCACGTTATGCCATACCCAATGTGACGCAGCAGCGGCGTCATTGCGGCGTACACCATCAACCTTACATTATTATCATATAAGAGACTAACACAGAGACAGTGGACTCACAACTCGCCCCACACACACGCCATACAGTGCTGCCACGTTATGCCATACCCAATGTGACGCAGCAGCGGCGTCATTGCGGCGTACACCATCAACCTTACATTATTATCATATAAGAGACTAACACAGAGACAGTGGACTCACAACTCGCCCCACACACACGCCATACAATGCTGCCACGTTATGCCATACCCAATGTGACGCAGCAGCGGCGTCATTGCGGCGTACACCATCAACCTTACATTATTATCATATAAGAGACTAACACAGAGACAGTGGACTCACAACTCGCCCCACACACACGCCATACAGTGCTGCCACGTTATGCCATACCCAATGTGACGCAGCAGCGGCGTCATTGCGGCGTACACCATCAACCTTACATTATTATCATATAAGAGACTAACACAGAGACAGTGGACTCACAACTCGCCCCACACACACGCCATACAGTGCTGCCACGTTATGCCATACCCAATGTGACGCAGCAGCGGCGTCATTGCGGCGTACACCATCAACCTTACAACATTATCATATTATAACAAACAGTGGCCTCACAACCCGCCCCACACACGGGGCACACAGTGCTACCACGTTATGCCATACCCAATGTGACGCAGCAGCGGCGTCATTGCGGCGTACACCATCAACCTTACATTATTATCATATAAGAGACTAACACAGAGACAGTGGACTCACAACTCGCCCCACACACACGCCATACAGTGCTGCCACGTTATGCCATACCCAATGTGACGCAGCAGCGGCGTCATTGCGGCGTACACCATCAACCTTACAACATTATCATATTATAACAGACAGTGGCCTCACAACCCGCCCCACACACGGGGCACACAGTGCTACCACGTCATGCCATATCCAATGTGACGCAGCAGCGGCGTCATTGCGGCGTACACCATCAACCTTACATTATTATCATATAAGAGACTAACACAGAGACAGTGGACTCACAACTCGCCCCACACACACGCCATACAATGCTGCCACGTTATGCCATACCCAATGTGACGCAGCAGCGGCGTCATTGCGGCGTACACCATCAACCTTACAACATTATTATCATTTATGAGACTATCACAGAGACAGTGGACTCACAACTCGCCCCACACACACGCCATACAATGCTGCCACGTTATGCCATACCCAATGTGACGCAGCAGCGGCGTCATTGCGGCGTACACCATCAACCTTACATTATTATCATATAAGAGACTAACACAGAGACAGTGGACTCACAACTCGCCCCACACACACGCCATACAGTGCTGCCACGTTATGCCATACCCAATGTGACGCAGCAGCGGCGTCATTGCGGCGTACACCATCAACCTTACATTATTATCATATAAGAGACTAACACAGAGACAGTGGACTCACAACTCGCCCCACACACACGCCATACAATGCTGCCACGTTATGCCATACCCAATGTGACGCAGCAGCGGCGTCATTGCGGCGTACACCATCAACCTTACATTATTATCATATAAGAGACTAACACAGAGACAGTGGACTCACAACTCGCCCCACACACACGCCATACAGTGCTGCCACGTTATGCCATACCCAATGTGACGCAGCAGCGGCGTCATTGCGGCGTACACCATCAACCTTACATTATTATCATATAAGAGACTAACACAGAGACAGTGGACTCACAACTCGCCCCACACACACGCCATACAGTGCTGCCACGTTATGCCATACCCAATGTGACGCAGCAGCGGCGTCATTGCGGCGTACACCATCAACCTTACAACATTATCATATTATAACAAACAGTGGCCTCACAACCCGCCCCACACACGGGGCACACAGTGCTACCACGTTATGCCATACCCAATGTGACGCAGCAGCGGCGTCATTGCGGCGTACACCATCAACCTTACATTATTATCATATAAGAGACTAACACAGAGACAGTGTACTCACAACTCGCCCCACACATACGCCATACAATGCTGCCACAGTATGCCATACCCTATTATTTGTGACGCAGCAGCGGCGTCATTGCGGCGTACACCATTAACCTTTACAAGAATACATAATATCACGCCTGCTCCCCTCAAAGGGTAAGCAAAAGATGTAATAGGTATATTACACCCATATTTCGCTAGTTATTTTATAGCCTATCAAATAGGAGGTTACCAATAACCGGCTTTGCGCCCAAACCCTGGGCTGCTATTGGATTTCTTCATGGAAAACTCAATAATGCTTTGGGATCGAACCCAAGAACAACAGCTCGCGCCTGCGACTATAGACGAAGCAGTAATTTCAAGACGCTATATTGTTTAAATAAATCTAGAATCTCGGTAAGCCATTGTTCAACCACGTTGACATGACCGTGATTTTGTTAAACCTGGAACACTAGTGTTAATAAAGGGAACAAAACTACAACATGTTTGGAATACCTACACAAATTGAACAGTCCTCAGTTCATAACTTAAACTCACCTCGAACAATAAACCGTAGTATAAGTCACGAAGATCAACGACACTTGCCGTACACTGATAACATCACTAACTTTCTCAAAAATCACTACCCCAACCATAGTGAACACCAGTGTATTCGCTGCATGGCCCAGTATCATCCAGAAATGGGACACCACCTGCTCCACATCCCCAGCAATTGTCGACTTCTTATTACTGACCAATACCCCAGTTATCACCGTCCCTAGTAATCCAGAAACGTATAAAAACTTTTCACCGATATAATATGTTAAGTACGCCCCAGCCAAAGTCACGGTCACAGCACAGAGTAAATCGTAATATGTTATCGATAGTAAAGTATCAGTGATCTTTCCCATCACTATGCCTAAGAGGATTCCCCCTCCAGCGTATCTTATCAAAAATAACGTAATTTCTGAGGCTTCTGTCAACGCACTGGCTATGTAACCAAAAACAGCTGTAAACTCTATCATGACTGTGACATCGCCCAGCAATCCCTCTCCTAGTAAAAGTACACTAATATATTTCCCTTTAGACATCGACTTCAATTGTTTCACGACTTCCAAAGGATATATAGGGGAGCACACAATCCCAAAAAGTAAGGCAGTAGAGAAATTCCATGATGTTTCAATCAAGTAAAAGGCCATGAAGGCCGCCATTAACGCTGTCAACAATGCTCCTGGTACTCCAACCAGCAAAATTTGAGGGAAACTTCGCCAAAATGAATGAGCATCAACATTATACGATGTCCGGAAAATCAACAGCGGTAGAAAAGTTATCAGTAACACATCTACATCCATAAAACATATATGAACTATCGGCTTTATGCTCGGAAATCTGTTGGCACAAAATCCCGCGAACCCTCCTAGAGTGAACATGATAACTCGGTAAGGTATACACATTCCGATCCAGAGCATTATAGCCCTTACGATCACGCCTATTAGGAGCGTAGTGAAAACGAAGAGGAATCCCAAAGACGTTGGGTAAGCAAGTGAAGGTCTGCTAGGGTCATCAAACTGCATGACTTCTTCTGTCGAGTTTAATAACAGCTTGGGGTCCCCATCTGCATCCATTGTTTTTTATTGTTGATAATACGAAAATATAAAGTATTGTAATTGTTATAAAATACACGTTTCATGGCCTAATAGTTTTTGTTTGTTTCTTTTTTGAGTGAAGAAGGTTTAAAGGCGTACTTTCGTTTTGAAAACGATTTTGGAAATTACCTAAAACATAATTAAGAATATGGCAAAAAATAATTTTGTTGTTTGCAATTCTACTAAGCGTTAAATATTGTATTAAATAAAAACAAAAAAAACCCAGCATAAAGTTATTAATCCAATTTTAATAAAATAAAAAAATATCTAAATAAATTACAAAACTAAAAATGTCAAATCCATAATTAAAATAAAATAGAAACTAAAATTCAAATTAAATAAAAAATAACTACAATCATAAATTTAGAGGAAATAAAAGTCTCACACCATTCGCCTTTGCAGGACTTTTGTAAGGCGAAAATTTCTGTGGGGTCTTTCTAGGAGATTTCCTAGGCGTCACACTTTTTCTAGCCTCGATTTTTTCTAACTCCTTGAGTTCCATATAGGCCGCTTCTAGCATACGTTTCTTCCAATCTTCGTAAAGCTCTATTTGCTCTTGTTGTGGCTCTTCTTGCTTAAGTAGGTCGATATCCATGTTTTCTTCTGCATCAACTACAAAAAAATATATACATAAAAATTAATTAAACGATTTATTTCTCCGATGTTTTTGTGGAGGTCGAGAAATTAATATTTAGTTGAATTATGCCAATATAAGGAAGTAAAAAATTTTTGACAGCGGTGGGATTCGAACCCACGCCCTTTCGGACTGGTGCCTAAAACCAGCGCCTTAGACCACTCGGCCACGCTGCCTACACGGCAATGTGTTGAATTTACTAAATGTTTAATAAGTACGTAAAATAACTATTTAATTTCTGGAAAAAAAAGTATTAAAAAATCAGGGTTACAAAAAAGAAACATAAATTACGTGGAGACACTAATACAAAGATCCTTTGGGCGCTTGAATGACGTCGACATTGGGGCGTTGCTGGTAAATTTTTAAATTAATTAAAAAACAAGATGGCGGCTTTAGTTCCGATTCTGGTCACGCGCTAATTTATCCTTAAACGCTAAAATTATGATACTTTATAATAAACACCACAATTTTTATAATTTGTTTTCGTACAAAAACAGCTGTGCGGGAGCTTGGCCCGTGTGGAATAAAACATACTAATACATGACCAGAAAGCATAATTATCCATGATTTAAAACAAAGATCACGTAAATCGGATTACTGTTTCTTGACTTATAAGATAACTTATAAGCTCAGTAACAAACACATTGACAGAGAGGCCTGTGTTTAAGACACGATATTTTACTACAATTAGCGATGGGGCTAGCTAGGGTTACCATCTATGTAAGGGAGGATGCCTGTATAGCATGCACAAAATGCCTGATTTTCCAGAAAAATGCCTATCTATTGTAAAAGTCTTTAGATAAATAATACTCAACAGATAGTTTTAAAGACTGATATATATTAAAAATTAACAATTTACGACCAATAAACAAATTTTGAAAAAACTCTGAGTGATATTCTACTGAAGACTTTTTTTTTCCAAATGTTTTTTACCAATTTTTACTAAAATATAAAACTTCACACTAAACGTTTTAAAAGTTTTCTTGGGTTACTAATAACGCTTTTAAACAGTCTATCAGGCGACTCCTTTCTTTAATCAACTGTGCATTTATTAGGGAAATTAAACAATGCCTTTCTCAGCTTAGCGCCGGCCGCACATCTGTCTAAACCGTAAAATTCCTGTCAAATGCGGAAAACGTCTGTCAGATGGTAACCCTAAATGGGGCGCACCCTTAGCAGGCTCCTATCACCAACCTTGCCAGCTGATTAATCTTTTTACCTTTTCACCAGCGCACTTTTCTCATTAATTAATTACGAGTATAACAGTATAGTTTATAGACCCGCCCCATAGGACTTAACATAACTGGCGAAATGTGAGTACCTATAGCTACACCTCTGCCCTTCGGGAATTACAGATAGGATGTTATATTTCATGTTATGTATAGTTTATTGTTAATGTACCATCGAAGAAACGCATATCTATACACCGTAAGGACTATTTCTGCCTAAGAAAAAAAAAAAAAAAGGTTCGTGTGCACGGGATTTTGTTTTCAAACTGTTTAACTCAAACTCAAAAGCGTTTATTTCAATTAAACCATTTACAGGCACTTTTGAATTGTCATGGAATCGGCCAGTCAGAAATAGGTGTTCAGAAATAGCTAGTTGCCCATTCCAAAGCGTAGTAGGTACCTATGGAGAAGAACGGGCAAGAAACTCCACGGACACTCATTTAAATAAAATTACATCATTCATGTCGAAATTATACATGTGAGAACAATGTAGAAAGACGTGCACGTTAGAAGCGTCCGTAATAAAAAGATAAAATAAAGAACAATTCAAAAATAAATAAAAAATTTAGATATGCGTTTCTTCGATAGTACATGATCCATTATGGTCTCTTTTACAGTTGGCATTTTATTGATAAAAAATGATAATTTACCATGTTCCACAGCATTCTTAGGAGGACGTCCCTTTTTCTTCTTGGCAGCTGCAAAGTGCAAGTCAGTGAACTTGGTCCAGTCTGTGTCCAGTTTGGTCCACTGTGCAGGCTTCAGTCTTGATTTCTCAATTATTTTACTCTTTGTTACTTTTACTTTGTTGATTCTGAAAAATATTTAATTAGGAATTTAAATTGTGTTGTTCTAGACAAGTTCAAGCACACCACAAAACAAGAATGGGACATTATCATAAAAATACAATTTTTTTTTTTGCCTACATTTTTTCCCACTCCTGTGCAAAAGCATCCCCTTTTTCCTTCCAACCCTCTCTATTTAGTGCGATCTCTGGCCATGTTGGCCCTGTAAACATGATTAGATGGTCACGCAACCTTCACTGCCATCTACCTGGACGGCGATATCCTCCCTCAGGCGTCCAGTGAGTGACGATCATTGCCCATTTCTCTCACATTACAGTATACAATGCAATAATACAATGTATCATAAGTAATATTAAAATTGTGTAAAAAACTAAGCACTTCTGCATATGTGCTATTCAATTTAAGCAAAAAAGTGAGTACAACTACAACATTGGTAGCTTACCATGGTTTGGTGGCATCAATTCTACGATTTGGAATTGTATTCTGGGGTAATTGTAGTATGAGAGAACAAGTGTTTAAGGCCCAAAAACGATGTATAAGGGCAATGTGTGGCCTGAAAATGACAGACAGTTGTGTACCTATGTTTAAGTCCCTAAAAGTGTTAACATTTCCGGCATTATATATTTTAGAAATGGCAATTTTTGTGAAAAAGCATAAGAATTACTTTCTAACAGTGTCAGAAACTAGAAAAGGGCCTGTTAGAAGTCAATATAAGAACCTATTACAAAATGGTAGTTACAATACAGCTTTACTAACGAAAAGTGTTTTCGGCATGGGTCCCACCATTTACAATAAAATACCAAATATTTTAAAAAATTACCCAATCCAAATGTTTAAAAAGAAACTGACAGCCCTATTGCTTGATAAGTGTTACTATTCAATTAATGATTTTTTAAATGACCCTAATCTTTAGATTTAATTATTGACATTGTATATTTCTTTATTATTATTATTATGCTAGTTTTAAATTATATAATTTTTTGATTAATTTATTTTTTTGCTAATTTTAATTTGACTCTGATTTTCATTTGTTTTTTTATTGTAATAAAATTTCCTTTTAATGTTTGCATGCCTTATTGGTAGATTGTACAGGGATCTCAACATTTTGTGAACACCTTCATTTATGTACCTACTCTCAAAGCGAATAAATGATTATGATTATGATTATGATTATAAAGCCTCCTTATTAATAAACGTTGAGTAAAGTTTTCTTCTTCTTTTCGTGTGGTTGGTGACTAGCCTGTACCCTAATTGCGTAACTTATTTTCGTTTTCACAGTTCAATAACATTCATTGCGTTATTTACGTTGTTGAGCAGATTTTTTTTCCAACTTATGAAGCAATGGATTAGCAATCTGTTTCAAATCGAAACAGATTGTGTTGTATTACGCAATTAGGGTACTGGTGTCAAGAGTTTTAAAGCAGCCCATAGGCCTCTGACTTGACTTCACATATCGTCGAGAAATTAGTTTCAGGCATACCGGTTTCCTCACGATGTTTTCCTTCACCGTTTTTGAAGCAAGTGATAATTATACAATACGCACATGAATATGAAAAGTCAGAGGTGCGTGCCTTGGGTTCGAACTCGAGACCTATGACGTGGCAGTCTGACGGTCACACCACTAGGCTATCACTGCCACTAAAAGGAGTGCGGAGTACAGTTACAACCAGTACTAGCTTCAGATTTACCATACATTTTTCGAGTTTTAAGTTTGGAACAATTTTCGCATAATTAGCCTATAATGTTCCCACTGCTGGGACACAGGTCTCCTCTCTTCGAGAGGACGTGGGCTGTAATCTACCACGCGGGCCCAGTGCGGGTTGGTAGATGTCACATGTCTTGAATTTTTGGTTCTAGGACATGCCGGTTTCCTCACGATGTTTTCCTTCACCGTTTAATGAGAGTGGTGATGAAATTATTTACACAAAGTAAAGCGCCTGCCTGGGTTTGAACCCGCGACCTACAACTCGTAAGTCGGAGCCGTTTCCACTGAGCTACCACTGTTCTTGCGAGTGCGCATTTCAAGAAGACATGAAGATATTTGAACTTCAAACAAGTTGCACTGTCACTCTCAGGCAAGGTTTATCACGCACCACGTATGTAAGAAATAATGTATTTTTTTTATATTAAAGAGCTTAGTAAGTCACCTGCAAGCTTGATATACAGCCATACACACATACTGAGGGAGATTCAAGTCAATTTCCTGAAAGTAAAGAGAAGTAAATTAAATAAAGATGTGTAGTTACGACAATAAATGAAAACATTGGCAAATTGGCAATGAAACTATCAAATAAATCGAAATTAAAAAAGGGTTTTTTTCAAACAATTTAAATACAGTGAAAACCGTTTATAACGATTTCGAAGGGATCGTCGGATTACGGTCGGGTCGTTATAAACGGTTTTCACTGTAGTAGTGATGGGCCGATTTTGGGTTTTGCCAATCTTTGACTAGCAAATGTTAGGTAATAAGGGCTGGTATGCGCAACTCCACGTCAAAGCGCGTATTTTCCGTACAACTAGCTATTGTGACTATTGGAAATATTTGATTGAAATTTCATATGCAGACTGGGAACGGCAGTAGAGATATGCAGTTTAATTTATTATCGTATTATCGTCTCCACCTTGTATAGGATGTCCAGCTGACTGATGGATAGCAAAAAATGTGTACATCTAAAGGTTTTAAATACTGTTTAATTATTTTGTTGAGCAATTCATCCTTCATCTGTAAACTTTGCTAATGTAAAGCCTTTTTACCCGACTACGGCAAAGCCAAAAAGAAGGGTTATGATTTTAGCAGTCTGTATGTATGTTTATATGTTTGTATGTATGTTTGCTTTTACGTGTGTTCCACCGTAGCGCCTAAACTACTTAACCGATTTTGATGAATGAGGTTTGAGGTATCAATAGATTTGTAATAATGGTCCGGGTGACATAGGCTATATAAATTTTCCCTAAATTTAATATGGTGGACTTTACATGTAAATTTATAATCTCGATTTTTTATTTTATTATATGAAGCTTATGAATCCTTTGTTACTTACAAATATGTTAGTTTAAATTATTATTCTATCATCATATTTTATCACGCCACAAATTGCTGTACATAAGCCACCCAATAATGTCAACAGTAAAAAATCAAAGTATCATAATTGTTTTTTTTTTAATAACCACAACGGGGATTCTCTTGTCCTGCATCTGAACTGATGGTAAGTGATGATCAGACACTTTCAGTCTGATCATCACGAGCTTCACCCGAAATCCTCAACCACAGAGGAACTGGATATCTTACCTCTAACTGCCGGAACACAACAATGCTGTTAACATTGTTGTTATGGCGACAGACTTAGATAAGATGGTGGTAGCTAGCCGGGCGGTCTTAGAACAAGCCCTACCACCAACCGATTGGAGTATATTTAAGCTGTCTTTTCAATGAAATACACTATCACTAAGAGATAAAACCCCTGTTAAATAAATAAAGATTTTTAAAAAAAATGTGAATATTGGTATGGTTATGTGTGTTTTCGATTAAACACACATAACCATACCAATATTCACATTTTTTTGCATTCACATTCAGGCTCGGATAACGGTATATTTTTCGAAACGATTTCGTCTTAAAAACCTAAGAAACGATTGTTACGGTTACGTACGAAAGGAACGTTATACGTTTTTGAAGAACAAAATTTTAATTGTTTTCGATTAAACTAAATTAAAATATAACGTTTTTAACCGTTGTTTTCATTTTTGGGTTGATCGATAGGAAACTTGCAACACAACCCGAACCATTACGTAAGTGGCAAGCGCATTGGAATCAATGATGTAATAAAATGAAGATAAGGTATAATTTAATTAAACAAGTTAAATTGTAAACCGGTTTTTGAAAACATTCTCATTTCGTTTTCGTTCCAAACAAAATGTTGTACAAAGAACTGTTACAAAGGTTTTAAAAACGTTATTTTAAATTACGTTTCCGAGCCCTGGTTTAATCTAAATTGAAATAAATCTCACCATCTTAGCCAGCCGCTGGTACTCCTCAAGGATCCTATCAGCGAGTTCCTGTACTCCTGGACACTGCAGCGTCAGACACAGCATGGTGGTGGTCAGCTTGTCACAGTTCAGTTCTAGCAGGTTCTGCACCACCTTCTTAGTGTTTGTGTATGCAGAGGGTTTGAGACCAGAGTATTTTATTGCTGTTTTCTGTAATTTAGAGAAATATGTTGGTTTATTTGTGACCTTATTGGTGATGTTCGTCAGATAGGTCAGGTATGTAGTACTTACTAGCAGCCAGCATGCGTGTATGACCAGATGTATGAATGTAAGCGCAGTAAGGTGATGTACAGAACACCACCTTGCTGCCTACCCCCATAGATAAAAGGGGTGAGTTTATGTATGTGTATGTTGGTTTTATAATGCTAACGGTACAAGTTATATTTTAAGAGGTGTTAGATCTGGAAAATGTAACAATACACAGTGTTTATTGTGACAGGGACTTAATACTTGTAATAAGTAGGAATTCCTTAACTTATATCAAAGGACATGTCCGCTTTTTGTAGAGACATTGGTTTTTTATTCCGAGAAAAATCTAACCAGCATCAAACTACATCTAAATAAAAACGACAAAATATGGAACTAGGAACCACTGAAATAATATTTTTAGACCCCTCCATTTATGAGAAAAATTATAAACTATATATTTTATTTGTTGATGGCAACTATGACAAATAAGATATAAATTGACACATGGTTCTATCATTACTGTCAATCAATTGACAGTGATGACAGTAACATGTGTAAATTTTGACAAGTTTACTATTTTATGGGGTGTGTTCACTATATTATCCTAGATAATTAGAAAGGTTTGTTCGTTTTAGGAGTAAATTCTTACTAAAATAAAAAAGATTTTTCTCAAAATTGGAGGTCTTTAAAAATGTATGATATAGTTAGAACCACTAGTTTTTGGGATGTCTATTAAAATATATTTAACTTATTCTGGTTAGAATTATCGAATAATAAAAAACCATTTTAGGACATGTCCTTTAACACAAATATAAAAGTAGAGCCAAGTTTCTGTCTAGAAACTTGGCTCAACTACGAAAGCATTCCCAGCATTTCCTTCATGGAAGTCCAATGCTAGTCTAGATTCGGAGGGCATTAAAGGTTGTTATTGCCATCAACAAGCATCATGTCATTGATGAGATAGAACACATAAAAACAGAGCCCTCTTTTATAAAACAAACCATGACAAGGAATAGTCAGTAGTAAGTATTCCTTGTCACATAGTGTTACTAATTAATAAAAAGAATATTATAACTTGTTTCATATTACAAGAACACAGAACCAACATTGTACATCAGTTTGATATAATATGACAAGGACCAGCAGCACCCTATTCGCATAACATACGATTAATAACAACCTGTTTAATTTTGAAGTTCAACATCATTCATTGCATTATTTACGTTGCTACACAGACACATTTTTCGAGCATTATGACGCAATGGATTAGCAATATCCTCAGAATGATGTTTCAGATTGTGATGGATTATGTGATAGGTAATACGGGCTGGTATCCGCAACTCCACATCAAAGCGTGGATTTTACTAACGGGTAGGAAAATTGGTTATTCAATCCACCCCAGCTCCTCAAAGGCCAGCAACGCCTTGGTGTCACTGACATTGATTATGAGATATGCAATTAGAGTGCAGTTTGTTATTACAAACTGCTGTTAATTGTACCTGTTACGTAAAAAATATTTTTAGATGTACTGTGACCTGTGTGAGCAGTAACGCTTCCTCATCATCATTCCCTTGCTCTTATCCTCTCATCTTCTTCTTCCAAACCTCTCTATAAGTCATCATTTCAGTAGACGCCCCCTTTTCAGCCAGTATTAATACTTACAATATCTAAATCTGTCCCCAATATAGATGCAGCCAAGTCCAAGCATATGACAACTTTGCTGGTATCAGTCATGTTGCTGCCTGCCATACTCTTTGTCTGCAGCAAACGTTCCAATTCTGCTGCTTTACTGAAATAACAAGCAACAGGACTTAGCATTAGATCTAGATAGAATAAATGTAATAATGTACAAAATTGGTATTCCAATTTGAAAAACATAATGATGCAGCATTATTAGAGTGGAAGTCCATGCACAAGATTGGTACTTTGGTAGGTAGCACAACAACCTAAAAAGAACAATGTTTAGTATCTGCAAACTGAAAAGATCATGTTTTATTATTTCATTTTAGTTTATTAGAATAGCAATGGGCTTGAATAGAGTCTATTATATACATTAGCTTGTATAATATAGATTGTGATCTTTCCCTAAACGTGATTTTGTTTACTTACTTCATAACTTTATCTTCCTCGCCAAGTCCAAGTTTGGACGCTATCAGATGCAAAGTTTTGTTATTTGTTGCCATTTTATTGATTTGTTTGGTTTTACACTTCTAAATATTACTTTATTACAAAAAACTGTGTGTTGATTAGAAAATTCATCCACAAATAAATCGCGCCATTTGAACGATTTTTGACATTTGTTTGTGTTCCATTCAGTCAGCTGTCACAGCTTGTCAAGGTAATTCATTCATTCTACATAGACAAAAGAAGAGAGGGATCACCTAGTGATGTAACGAGAAAATTCAATATTTTCCAGAAAGGTACTATTTTCCAGAAAACACAATATCGGTGACACAGAATATTTCAAAAGTAAATTATTTACGTAAAGATTAATTAATTATTTACTTAAAGTAAATTATTTACCTAAAGAACAATTACCATCAGAGTTTTGTAGAAAATGACTGCTTAATTTTTAGTCGAATAAAATAAAAATTTACGACCAAATTCTATTTGCCCAATATTTTCCTTCAAAATTATTAATCTCTACATAAAATCAACGCATTTATCATGTACAAATGATAAACTAAAAGATTGCCTATCTTTTTGCAAAAATGCACAACTTGACATTGTTTATCTCTGTCGTTCATGGATGGAAAATCTTCTCGATTCTCGATGACCACGCCCCTTTATCTCGATTTTGACTGAAGTTTCAATGATAAAACACCTTGCAATATCACAGGAGGCGACATGTTGATTTTTTTCTATAGGTTCTGTGAAGCCGATAGGGATCGCTGTCATTGCTACAAAATGTCTTTGTAGTTATCAGGGTGTAGGTCATATAATTGTAGTAATATTAATTAATCCGTGCTAATTTTCATATGTTAAACGTATCGTAAAGAGAAAGAAGAGGATCCAGTCCGCCCGAATCAGGGGTGTGTATTGAGTGATACACCGATATAGATTTGTATCAAAATAATCCGAAGCTATTTATAAATATTATTTTCTCAGCTTTTACTTATGTTCAAACGTTAATAGTAACGTCTGATCTATAATTAACTTGTGAAAGTTTATAAATATTACAGTATTCCATGGTGAAGAAGTGAGTCGACTCGGTTATTAGTGGGAAAGGTTGCCATTTTTTAGTGGGATAAATCGTGTGTGGTGATATCAGGGCGTGATCTCAGTGCTCGGAGTTGGTTTGAGTCCGAATCCGGGGCAGTGTGAGTGCACGTCTGTGGTGTTCTGGTGGCCGCGGGTGCTAGGAACTTGCTACGAGGCTGTGATACGAGTTTGTGGTGTGGTGATTTTCAGGTTGAGATGCAACTAGTGTCAGTGAGGTCGAGATAATAGCAGTGCGTGTTGTGGACGTGGTGACGTGATGATGCGGTCGCAGTGAGGGGGCAGAGCGACACCACGGCTTCTTCTGTGGCGGGCGGCGCGCGGGGAGCCGAGTCTCCTTCGCAGCCCAATCAAGACACGGTGGACAACGCCACACCCACCTGCTGGTAAGTCCTCCTTGTCTATTGTCCCACCAAAAAGGTCCTACACCTAAAAGTCTTGGTCCTCCAACTCCTTGGCAGTCAAGTGATCTAATGTCATTCATTCATTCTGTAGCACTACAGTTATATATTTGTTATATCTAGACAGAAAGATAAACAATAGCATAGTTTAGTGCCAATTCTCAGTGTACAAGTAGTTACTGTCACAATTTTACCTAATTTCAACACTCAGTTATCTCAAATAGTCTAGTTTACAATGCTAGTTTTACTTATTGGAAAATCTTAAACAAATTCCCAGCTTACCACAACTTTTCCCCAATTTCAATGCTTATTTTGGTCAGTGAGTCGTCTTAGGGGCGGATTTTTCCTCTTAATCTCACTGTATTTAGTCTAATTGAAAAACCAATTACAATACCTTAAATATCGAGTATACCATATAATAAATTATAACCTTTACATTGACAATGAATAATAACTATACATCAATGGAGCGGGTACATAAATCAAAGTCGGTAATATGAATGTCAAATGATCTGAGTGTCATTTTGTAGCTGACAACTTATTAGGCAGAACATTAACCTATTCTAAATATAAAATCAGATAATTTTAAAACACACTAACAAAGGCCCTCTTAAAAAAAATCTGTCAATATCTGTAGAACTTTTATGCCAAACATATTAATATTATTGTTTGAATAGGTAATTAAAACAATGATCAATATGTAACTAATTGTGTTTTCTATCTATACTAATGCCATAAAATAGAAAAGGGTTTAAAGGGATGATGCAAGCCCTACTTTAAAAAAAAATCTTTTTTAAGCATTGTTTACTTAAACTGAATTGAATTCCATTAGCTAGACTGGGCAGGGGCCCAAATCACATATTCAATAGGCATCATCATTTCAGCCGAAAGACGTCCACTGCTGGAAATAGACTTCCCGCAAGCACCGCCACTTCAACTGGTTCTGTGCTTCTCGCTTCCAGCAGCTGGGCAATGGGAATTAATAATACATTTTGTTCTGGCCAATAAATATTGATAACGAACATAAATTTATTTAAATTATAATAATAATAAATTACTACTAATTAATATGGAAATGTTATTAATTATTTATTTGATAATGAACAATTAATTACACAAAATTGCATGTAATCACAATACAGTTGGCAGTATAGGGATTTTTGATTTTATTTTCGTTTTTTATAACTCAACTTATTATGTTATGAAAGCCTGTATAAAAATGTCTCCAAGCACTAAAAATCAAGGTCCCTGGTGTAATGTAAACATTACATGCAATCTCTATTATAATGTCAACTAAATTGACATTGCAGTGTTTAAAGCCAAAATATTTCTGCAGCACCATTGTACATTTTTATTTCTTTCAATTGGAATTTAAATGTAGAACAGGTGTGTTTTTTTTTTCTAATTTATTTTGGTTGCAATGTTGATCATCACTTTGCACCTTTTTGATTTTAGAGTTATGTTTTGTTCTGAACCGTGGCGAGTCAGCTCTACTATCAGTTTACTCATTGCCTTTATATTTTTAACATGAGACAAGCTACTTTAAAATCAAAATGCCAAATATTATTAGCAGATTATGAGAATTATTCAAAATGGCTGTCAAAGCATTGGCACCTTCATGTTGCCCGTATTTTTTTTTTCAAGTTGATATTGGTACTGTTTTCTGCGTCATTCAGACCAGCCCTAGCAGTATGCAGATGCATATAAGAAGGAATTTTCCATCAATTAAACTGTAGGCCTGTAATGTCAACCGAATGCATAAATAAAAACATTATCACACAAACATTCTAGCCGCATGTATGTATTAGTAAGTAAACATTTTCCTAAGATATATTAAGTATAAAATTTTAAGATTTCATTTTAAAAAAGTATTTTCAACTAAACTAGACCATAGAATGACGACTGAATTAAATAATAAAAAAAAAAACTTATAAATTCTCAATTCATTGCAGGAAAAATTATGAAATCTCAAACTCAAAGCATTTATTTCAATTAAAACAATTACAGGCACTTTTAAATTGTCAAGGGGTCGGTCAGTCAGAAAGATGAAGCTAGTTGCCCATTCCAAAGTGTTCTATCTATGTTATAGGGTTTGGTGTGCGTGGGGCATGGCGGCCGTTTGGTGGTTATTCCATCCAGTCCACCTCCCTCCAGAAGTTAATTAAAACTCCTGGTCTGTTCAGAACATCAGTGAAAGATCTGGGTGACCCGAGGGTTTCTGTTCTAATCTGAGTAACACCTGTGCATTCGAAGAACACGTGCGCGACGACCCATTCCAAAGTGTAGTAAGTTCCTTTGGAGAAGAATGGGCAAGAAACTCCTCATGCTCTTAGAAACTGAAAAATAATAATTTTCGTATCAATGAGATGGTTCAGTCATCATTTCTATAGACGTGTCAGGATTTGACACAGATAAGTAAACAATGGAGGCCTAACCTACGCACACCTGTCTGCCATGGGAAATATAGCATGACGCGCCAATGACGATAGTCTAATGACTAATTGCTTGGTCTTTTTAAGTACCAAAGTACCTACCTTACAACTGATATGCCTGAATATACCTTATATACGGTACCTAAATATTAAAATATAGTCAATCCTGTTGAAATATAATATTAAATAAATATACTGAGACTATAGGTACCTACCTATGCCCATTCCAAAGTGTAGTAGGTTCCTATGGAGAAGAATGGGCAAGAAACTCCTCTTGCTCTGAGAAACTGAAAGATAATAATTTTCGTATCAATGAGATGGTTCTGTCATCATTTCTATAGATGTGTCAGGATTTGACACAGATAAGTAAACAATGGAGGCCTAACCTACGCACACCTGTCTGCCATGGGAAATATAGCATGACGCGTGATGACGTGCCAATGACGATAGTCTAATGACTAATTGCTTGGTCTTTTTAAGTACCTACCTTGCAACTGATATGCCTGAATATACCTTATATACGGTACCTAAATATTAAAATATAGTCAATCCTGTAGAAATATAATATTAAATAAATAAACTGAGACTATAGGTACCTACCTATATAAACGTAGATAATAAAAATACAAGTCATCTCAGACACTAAAATGAAGCTAAAAAAAAACGTCTACCAAATTATGACAAACTAGCGGACGTCACGCGGTTTCACCCGCGTAGTTCCCGTTCCCGTGGGAGTACGCGGATAAAATATAGCCTATGTTACTCGCTGATAATGTAGCTATCCATTGCTGAAAGAATTTTTCAAATCGGTCCTGTAGTTTTTAGGTTTATTTGTTACATACAAAAATATAAATCTTTCGTCTTTATAATATTAGTATAGACTAGCGATCGCCCCTGCTTCGTACGGTTTTTACGACTTGACAAAACATCGAGGTTTCTTTCAAATAATTATTTAAGTTACATTATGAACTTAGCCTTCCAGAATAAATTCTCTAAATGATGGTGAAAACCGCATCAAAATCCGTTGCGTAGTTTGGAAGAAAAACGCGGTCATACAAACAGACACGCGGCCAGAAACACAGAAAGCGACTTTAATTTATAATTTACTAGCTTTTGTCCGCGGCTTCGCCCGCGTGTATGTCGAAAAATATCCCACGGGAACGTTCTACCGGTATTACATACCCCTAATAGCTGAGGAAAGGTCATTGAATAATACCGCTGCACCCGCGTTGTCATCAACCATAATTATGTAGTTACGCGTAATTTTGAATCTGGGATGTTTTAAACTATTCATTTAAACGATTATGATGTCAAGGCATTGCTTCGGAAATAATAATTACATTTTTATCGAATTCTGAAAGATGATAATGGTTACTGTGGGTCATCCTTAGAAGATAGACATAATTATATCCTCGCAGACTTTTTTATTGAAATTTTTAAGATGAACAATACTGTAGAACATCAATTTGATGTATCTTTTGCGGTTTACGCGGCGCGCGCCTGTAAAGCTCCCAGTTGGCGTGATTTTTTCCGACTTCTTCAACAATAATCGTCATATTTAAGCCAATTTACCCAAAACCTTAATTAATTTTCCTCATGAATCAAAACCGCATGCATGAATCAAATCCGTCTATGGGTGAAAACCGTTTGAAAATCCGTTCGGTAGTTTTTGAGTTTATCGCGTTCAGACAGACAGGACAGACGCGGCTTTATTTTATAATATGTTAGGATGTATAGATGCAAAATTGTCATTGGTTGCTCTTAATTTTAAAACGACTAATAACAAAAGTTAAAGTTGACAGAAGATTTACCAATAAACAAATAAATCTGTAGTATTGTACTCCATTTACTACTTCATAGTGGTGGCTATAAATAACTGAGTGGGAGTACCAATATCAGCTGTTTTTCCTCCCACGCATTCATGGCCATCCTTCATAAAATGTAACTTAATATTGTGGCAGTTATTAGCAATGGGGTAAGCAATTTATTTAACTTAAATGTGAATAGGTTTTTAATTATTTTTTATTGTATACTAGGTGCTGCCCGCGGCTTTGCTCGCGTGGACCCTAATAAATTAAAAGCCTTTAAGTTGCTCCTTATACTCGTAACATCAGCTACCTGCCAGTGAAAGTCCCGTCAAGATTGGTCGAACTGTTTCGGAGATTAGCCGGAACAAACAGACAGACAGAAGAAAACAAAAAAAAAAATATTTTGTTAAAGCTACCGTATACATTAATATGCATTTATTAAAAAGCTGTTATTTTGACATTACAGACATTTAAATTTTATTTATTTGTATACATGTTTTTTCGACGTCCTGTCCAAATTTCAATCCATAGGAAAAAACACTTTCCGTTTTCCCGAGTTTCCCAATTTTACGGGTAACTTATCCAATTTTATTTTTCCTGTAAACCTTATTCGGACTACAATTACGAACATTTTAAAATAAAAATGAACCAAATTGGTACAGCCGTTTCGTTCTCAAGTGATTCGCTTACCAATGAACAGCATTTCATTTTTATTTTTAGTGAAGAAGTTAATTATTTACTTAAGAGGAGGCTCCCTAAATTGTATGTTAATTGAAACAGTCACGCATACAATCAAAATGGAACTTTAGTATATGATTTATTGGATCTTTTTCTATTCATATATGTATAAGACAGTTACTTAATTGGAACATTTTCTTTCGATTCATTTTTTATTTGAAAATCATGTCTTTTTTAAAGATTATTTGAAACAAAAACAATATTACTCGGCTTTTATGTCTAAAATAATTATTGACAGTAAGAAAATATAGTTTATTATCCAGATTTAAGATTTTTTTTCTCTAGATCAAAGGTATATAAACGAAATAAGAAATGAGACTTACGACATTTACTTCCGTGCTCGAACACGACCAAAGAGCGCATGCGATATTCAACTTTACTACTGATGTGTTAGCGTTTAGCACATAGTGGAGTAGTGGGGTGCATGGGGGCGGAGTTTGCGTGGAAATTGTCTTTGTAGTGCCTGGTCTTAAACTATTCCTAACTTAAAAATCCACAAAACTCATGGTCTCATGGACCTTCCGGCGCATTGAAAATTACTTTTTTTTTTTTATTAAGGCACTTAAAAATCAAAGCTGTCTCCGAAAGGGGTAAACATCTACCCTTTATTATAATCCTATCAAAACCAGAATGGTATTATTTTGAAGCCCTTTAAATTCTCCAGAATTATTTATTTTTATTTTTTCGATCTCTTTTCGTTTTTGAGAAGTTTAAGATTCTTTGAAAAAAGTTCCATAAGAAACGGTCAAAACTTGGCTTTATTTTTTTGTTTTTAAATTTTTTGGCCTTTTCAGTAATGCATCTTTTGATAACATTTTCATTACTGAATAAAACTGGTACGCTACTGAAACGATCGAAAAAGCATTTTTGCACCTTGACTAGGTTATAGTCACATAGAACTCAAAGTAAGACAGGAAAAAGATTGGCAAAAAAAAAGGAAAGTAATTCATTAAAACAAACAAAACATTTGAAAACTTTACTTCCCCAATATCAATTTGCCTAGACTTTTCCCAACTCTTTTGGGGTCGGCTTCCAGTCTGGATGCAACCGAATACCAGTATTTTACATAGAGCGACTGCCTATCTGACCTGGTAACTGGGTAATGCGATACCCTTGGTAAGACTGGTTGTCAGACTTTCGGGCTTCTAATGACCCGTAACGATTGTCAAAGATTCACGAATGACAGCCGGGTCCAACGGCTTAACGTGCTTTCCGAGGCACGGAGGAATTTCGGTATGTAAGATGGTCACGTAAGATGGACCAACCCCGGCAAGCGTAGCTTAACCTGATCGACCCGTGCGGCTGTTATTACTTAGCCACGAGCTCCTCCAACTTTACTTCTCCATTAAATCTAATTAATTATACTTTAGTAAACGACCCACAATATTTAACAAGTTGTAAACCAACCAATAATATTATTTTTATAACTGCATCTTTTTCCCATTTCTAATTTGGGGCTGGCCCGGAAAAACAAGACATTTCACTCAGATAATATCAAAATACAATACACTATCAGATAGCTTTTAGAATGATATCAATACAACAACGTACAAAGTATCCAGTCATTCTATTCACTCCAGCTAATCTCTGAACTTACTAAGTAGGTTATAATGACTTTCGTAACTAAAATTCATATTTTTATGGGTAATTATGGTTTTGGTGCAGTGGTGAACACAGGATCCTGGGTCAGGCACAGTTTTTTGGGTATTTTCCACTAGGAATTTGTCAGTTGCAGCCCAATGTCTGGACTTCTGGAGTTGTGTCGCCGCGCGCCCCCTATTGCATGGGACTTGAACGTTATTATCGAAATATACCCTACTATTCACCTCTGCCTAAGCTTTCGAGAAATACAAGCCTTGCGTGATATTATGTTTGTATTTATTTCCGAGCATTTTATCGGGATTTTCTGAGTAGTTTTGTCCTCTACTGAAGCCAGGTCATACGACGAGGTCGCGAATAGAGCAGATGCACATTATGTCGTAAATTTGTATAACTATGTACAAAAGGTACTTTTAATGTATCTTCCAGCCTGCACACTAATTACGTGCACTCTCTTTCCTAAAATCCTTCGAATTGTGAATGAAATTCATTCATAATCCATTGTTGCATATGTTTGAAAAATTCTTCTGCTCGACAGCGTAAATAATGCAATGAATGTTGTCGAATTGTCAAAATGAGAGGCATTGCAATTGTTAACATGTTATTCAATTACCCCGCTGGATTCTTCATTTGTGTCCGATTCACAGCAATAGGCTCACCCCCAAGCCCCAATGCCATGAAACTTAACATAACTTGAGAAATCTAAATGTACCTGCATACCTAGGTTAACGATACTATATAGAAACTTTCGTCCCGCGTATTCTGAGCAGCTAGCCGCGCTACCAAACTGCTGACGCCGGTAGCACACCTCCGCCGCGAAACCATAGCAGCGAAACCGCAGTAGATCAATTGAACTGACTCGCGTCATGTTCTGCTACTCGAATCGGATGCGAGTAGCGCAGGGGTTCCCAACCTTTTAACATACGTGCCCCCCCTAACTTTATTTTAAAATCACCACTCCCCTGAGTTACTTTGTCGACATAAGCAGAAAAGCATAAGAATGTAAAGCGAGCGAAAGTGAGGTCAAAAATATTTTTGCACCCCCTTGGATAGGTTATTCAAACATAAATAGAAGTTACTTTGTCGAGTTTTGTAGAAAAACTCAAGAATTATGAGAATGTAGAATGGAAGAGCGAGCACTGTGAGCTCGAAAATTGTAGTATGCCGCCTCGGATAGGTTCGGTTTTCTTTAGTCCATTCATACACACTGTAGGAAAACTTATTTTGTCGACTTATGCAGAAAAGCTGAAGCTCATTTTATAGTTCCCTACTACCCACAATATTATGAAACGTTCGGTTTTTGAAAACTAGCTTTAACCTTGTCTAAATCAATGAATGAATGAATATAAAATGTAAAAAATCTATAGTTTATTATTAGAGCCGCTGCCCACCCCTGGTCACTCTACGCCCCCGTAGGGGGGCGTACCCCACCGGTTGGGAATCCCTGGAGTAGCGGAACATGACGCGAGTCAGTTCAATTGTACTACTGCGGTTTCGCGGCGGAGGTGTGCTACCCGCCTGACTGGCTATTTTATTTTGCCGCTGCATAACAGCACTCACATCAAACGTCTTGTTGTTTGTTCCATAAACACTTTTTTTTTCTTCTCTGGCAACTGAGTCGATATCGACTATTCTGCCAGCATCATGTGGTGACGGCAACGCAGAAAGGTGAGCGATGAGACACTTAATATCATGTCCTCGGTGTCCTGTCAGATGCACGTTACAGGAGCTGATGGACACTAGTGATGGCGCCAAACACGTATCCGAATTCTGGGATCTGGGCAGAGTTCATTTATAGTGCCATCGACACTCTTAGAAGAGACTCCATAAGAAGTTAAACCCTTTCGCCTATTTAAAGGAAAAGTCCCAAAAGGACCGTGATATTATGAATACCAGTCTATTGTTGTCCCACTGCAGGACAAACGCCTCTTCTCACACAGAGAAGGCACGAGCATTTATCACCACGCTTGCTCAAGACGGGTTGGCGATTTCAGACTTATATTAACTACAAGTACAGGATTCCTCATGATGTTTTTCTTCCAGTATTATCCAAGATAAACTCAGAAAGTACCATCGCGGAAACCCATAGCTAACCACTTTGAAAACAAAATCCCGTGGACACAATGACCACGTCTGTTACCGGCCCGGTTCTATACTGGCCGAGCGCTGCAAGCAAGATTAGTCCTTACAGTGGTTAGTTATGGCTTTCCGCGATGGTACATAAGAACAAAAAAATCGAACGAAGTCGTGTGTCATCCCAAGACTTGCATTTTACAACAAAAAAGTCAATTTGTTGAAGAATACTTAATTATAAACCATAGTAATTAACATGGTTACCGAGGAATGTTGTTTACGGCGGTATAATTGACAATGAGAAAAGTTGTTGAGATGTATAGCAGTAGTTATTGTTGGTTTCTGCATTTTTTTTATCGATGGTCATATTATAATTAAAATTAGCTTTTGCCCGCATATTCGCCCGCGTGGAGATCGGAAATTATTCCACGGGAACGTACTACCGGGATTCCGGGTCTACTCCTGAGCCAAATTTCATCCAAATCCGTTCAGCCGTTTTAGCGTAAGAAACAAACAAACGAACTCACTTTCGCAATTTACAATATTAGTTAGAATGCGACTACTTGCAGCTCACGCGCATTCTTCTTGCCAGCCATTATGTTTTTCGCATCCAAAATGTACTTAAGACGCAGACATATGCCAGTGACCTTGAGTGGTTAGCTTGCGTGTTCTGTACTGAGCTCACGCAACGCGTCGAACGTCCAGCCCGTAATAGGAGCGCTGTCCCAAACTAGACGCATTATTAATTTATTATACATAAAACAAAAGGTATTTTAATAAAAAAAACGTATACTAAAATATCAATAATTAAATTATCTTTAAAATGGTGGAGGTTTCAGAAAAATACGCTTGATAGATTTTGCGTGATTCTCCGTTTTTTATCCGCGTTAGACATAACTTTACAAATTAATTTCACTATGTAATATAAACATAATATAAAATATTCCCTTATGAAGTTATTAAGAAAGTGCTCCAATTTAACATATATTTTTCCAAATCATTAACACTACTCGTTTAGACGTGATCTTCAGTATAAAATCATTAAAAGTTGGTTATCGTCGCCTTGATCGTCCGCATCACTCAATTCTGCTGCTCTTATCCCGATTGGGGTCGACAGAACATGTCTTTTTGAAGTGAAAACTTCTTTAGGCACGTTGGGCATTTTTGAGATGGGAAAAAACAATTGAACTCGCGACATCGTTACCGACACCTCATTTTTGTAAACGCGATTGTGCTCTTTATTTATATTACGTTACGGATAAATGTTCTCTATGCAAGTATTTTTCTTCCAGCAAGGCGATCTTGTTCAAGTTTTCACTTCTGCCGGCACTCCCGGAGTGCCACTGTTTTTTTCTACCACACTTCTCTATTAGTCGTCATCTCGGTAGTCACCCCCTTTCTAGCCATATCATCTGTCACACAGTCCATCCATCGTTTCTGTGGTCTTCCCCAACTCTTATAGCCATCCACAATTCATACTCACGCATCATCCTAACCTATATTGTAATTTCGATGATCAGTTTGTTTATTTTTATGCTTTCACGCTAAAACGGCTGAACGGATTTTGATGAAATTTTGCACATGGGTCGACCATGACCTGGGACTGACATAGGATACTTTTTATACCGATATTTTCACGGAATCGAGATTTATGCGGGTGAAACCGCGGGGCGCAGCTAGTACAATACTATAATAGGGATGATGCAAAAAGAAATTCTATTTAGTCCGTCAGTAATACATATAATTAAAAAAAATATTGACACGTATTTTTTGCCTCATCATAACAATAAACAAAACTTCGATTAAAGTTGGGGAGTGGGGGTCGCTACGTCACAAGTAAGTATAAAATCTACATACTCGTGACGTCATGGCACATTTTAACTCAATGTATCGCCGTAATCTTTTGACAACGTGAAAAAAGAAAAAATACGTGTCCAATATTATATAATCTACAAGATGGAAGTAATTTTTTTTTGATGACTAAAAATTTACTTCTCGTCCGTCTTATAATATTATATTAGTATAATAATAAAAAGAAAACTTTACAAATGTAAAAATTACTTTTGTCCACCGTGCACAGTAGTACGTTAGTACTATTCCTTATTCTGTGACCGTAGTCTAATATAAATGTAAATCATACTATCAACTCAACATTTCGCTACCTACTAATATTACAAGAATTTGAGTGAAATAACAAAAGAAGAAGAATGGAACATTTCCAAGAAGTATTAAAGCTTTAAGAGTACATATTTCAAGAAACTGCCTCATTGGTCTAGTGGTCTCAACTGAGGTCCTGGGTTTGATTCCCGGGTCGGGCAAAGTGTTATTGGGTTTTTTCACCAGTAATTCCTCAGTAGCAGCCCGGAGTATGGACTGTGCCCGGTTGATGGCAATAGGCTCGCCCCCTGTTACATGGGACTTAAACATAACTGGCGAAATGTGGGTACACCTCTGCCGTACTATAAGGTACAGTTCTGCCCAACCCTTGGGGGAATACAGTCGTGATGTTATGTTCTATTCTACTAAGAATTTTCTGCAAATCCAACGTTTTCGTTTGCTTTTTCCGCACTTAACCGAGACATAGCCCTGTGTCTAGATAAAATACTTTTAAGTCAGGAGTTCTTACGTCAATTTCCCCTTCAAACGTTCATGGTTGTCGTCATTTTCGCCCATAGACGCAAACTGAACGGAGTTGTGACCTCACAAACCAATCAATGACGTTATTGACTCCATAGTTTCCCTAAATAATCGTAGTACATAGATAGGCATTTTGCAAACAGGACATTTTTTCCTTAATTTTTTCCCTATTCTACTAACCTGAACAATTACCAGTACCCTAATTGCGTAACTTATTTTCGTAAACGATTATGACTAATTTGTTTCATTTTGACAGTTCAACAACATTCATTGCGTTATTTACGTTGTCGAGCAATTTTTTTTTCCAACTTCTGAAGCAATGGATTAGCAATCTGTTTTAAATAGAAACAAATTGTGATTGATCGTGCATTACGCAATTAGGGTACTGATATTTGTCAATAGGAATTTAATAGCAATTAGGTTTTTATAGCAGAAATAGTTTGCGAGAATTAGGCATAGCATCTTGTTGGTCATAACGAATTAAAGAAAGAAACACTGTTTATTCTGCACAAATAAGACACAAACTATAACAAACACAAGAAAATCAATCAATCAGCCTAGCCTTTTCCCAACTATGTAGGGGTCCGGCTGCCAGTCTTACCGGATGCAGCTGAATACCAATATTTTACATGGAGCGTCTACCTATCTGGCCTCCACAACCCAGTAACTGGATAACACGATACCCCTTGGTAAAACTGGTTGTCAGACTTTTGGGCTTCTGACGACCCGTAACGACTGTCAAAGATCTACGAATGACAGCTGGGACCACCGGCTTAACGTACTTTCCGAGGCATGGATAACGATAATAAAATATACACACTAATACAGAGTGGCCAAAAGCCAAGTATTCCCACTGCTGAGAATCAAGCCTCCTCTCTATGAGAGGGAGTGGACCGTAATCTACCACGCTGGTTCAGTGCGGGTTGGTTGATGTCAAACGTAAAACTTTTAGTTCTAGGATATGTGACGGTTTTCTCACAATGTTTGCTTTCACAGTTTATAGAGCGGAGCTGTCGAAGTAAATTGCACTTAGTAAATGCATGCCTGCCTGCTTACCTATCGAGCATTTAATACGGCCAATATGTCTAAGGCACAGACGCGTTAATTTAAATTTAAGAATAACATGAGAAAAATACAATAGACGTGTATATATTTAGCATCCTGTTCTGCTTAGCTATTTCTAAAGAGTCGTAAAAACCCTGAAAGAAATCGACACGTGTTTCACCTCTCAACGAGGCATCCTCAGGATGACGATTGACGTGTCGCGAACCCGAGCGTTGAACGCAGAGAAATATGAGGGTGCGTTCCAAAGTAAGAGTTGTCGATTTTTGGGGCATCGATGTAGTGTTCCCGAATCGATTTCTTTCCTTAAATAATCGATTATTCAATTAATTAAATATGCTCAAAAGTTATTGTAACTAGTGCGCAATTGGGAAAAAGTGTGACTACAATTAAACTGTCTTGTTTTGCGCATTATATCTCCATTTTTAATCGCGTATTTTTTGTCTCCCTGTCATGTATTAGTATTGGTACTGAAAAGTATTCTTAAGTAAGCAGTGAATTGTAAATAAACAACATAATGCTGAATTGCATGCCTTCACATCACGCGCTTGGACAAAACTTGGTAAGATTGCAGCCTTTTCAAGCACGCTAGGCTGTGTATCTCCCTTTCATCACCTTTCTAAGATCAATCCATCAACTCGGCCTATTGCAGTCGACTGCTTCTTTTTCGTTGTATCGGTGGTTCCATTTATGCCTATATTTTAAATTTGGAATTCGACCACTTCAACAGCGTTAGCGTTGACCTCGCAAAGGTCTTCCATAGTGCAGCTGTTATAGCGTAGAGAGCACTGCAAGAGATGAGGCATCGTCTGTGATGTGGCTCTACAGTCGCACTGTGGCTTATCGAATTACGCCACCTGTCCACTGCTGAACATAGGCGTCTTCCAAGTTCCACCACAACACCCTGCCTTCCACATCCAGTCTGTCCGACTATCATTTACTTGGGGTTTATTTTTGAAGTGAAAACTTCTTTAGGCGCGTTGGGCATTTTTGAGATGGGAAAAAATGATTGAACTTGCGACACCGTTACCGACACCTCTTTTTTGTAAACGCGATTGTGCTCTTTATTCATATTACGTTACGGATCAATGTTTAATGCAAGTATTTTTACTTTAAAGGATTTGGAAGTTTTTTTTTTTTTTTGTAAATTCATTGTGCTCTTTATTTAGATAAGGTTACGGACCAATGTTCTATACAAGTATTTTCCTTCCACCAAGGCGATCTTGTTCAAGTTTTCACTTCTGTCGGCACTTCCGGAGTGCCACTGTTTTAAATATGTACCACTTCTTTAGTGCATCTTCATCAGTTCATTTGCAAGTGTAACTTCAAGTTCTTGGCTTCACCGGTTCAAGCTGTGCGAGAGTCTTATATTAGGACATAATCTTTCAACATTTGCCAATGTTAATACGCAAATTAAAACTCCATGCTTTAGTTTCACGTGGGAAGTGGTTTTTATGCGTAATAATTGTACTAATAGTCGACCGATAGGTTGGCAGCCTGTCAAGCACTGTATGGTGAAATTCAAACACTGTTTATCGAGGTGGATTTATGCCAAATGTAGTTGTAAGATGTTTTGTTTCGGTTGGTACTCTGCTTGACAGTTTATGGCGGTCGTAGACCATTTGTGATGTATTTACCTTTAGAGTAATTTGGCCAGCGGTGGTCGTGAAGTGTGCACGTGTAGCCGCTATTCGGCCACTGACCTATGGACGCGGAAAATATGTGAAATCGCTTGTGGCGGTTAGCCATTCCCTCTGCAGTACAAATTACTCTTTTCAAACAGAAAACGTACAATCATTGATCACCACGCTTGCTCGATGCGAGTTGGCGATTCTAGACTTAACTATTTAATGTGTGGGTACCTTGGTTTTTCCTAAAAAAAAATCTGCACCGTATATCTGTGATCATAAGTTTCCTTTTTGTGGAATTCTTCATGGATACGACTCATTTTGTGCGATGCAATTCTGTTCCCTAATTGCGTAACTTATTTTCGTAAACGATTATGACAAATTTGTTTTATTTTGACAGTTCACATTATTTACGTTGTTGAGCAGATTTTTTTTCAAACTTATGAAGCAATGCATTAGCAATCTGTTTCACATCGAAACAAATAGTGATTGATCGTGTATTACGCAATTAGGGTACTGGTCCTTAAAGGCTAAGAAAACAGGAAAACTTCTTGTTTTCGTATACCGCTTGACATAAGAGAAATGCACAAACTGATCTCGCCTACACAATACAATGACGTACATAAAGAATATATCCTTATCAGATAAATACATAATACAAGGGGAAACAATAATTCCAAAAATAACATCGGCGTCTCACAAATAGAAATGTATGATACAAGCAATTTATGTATTAAATTGATAAAAGCGAGAAAATCCTCAATTGATTGTTATCTGGTGGCTATAAATACTTTAACAGGTAAATATATTTTTATATCAATGACAATTCTGTGTACCGAATCAGTAACTAAAGACCAAAATCAAAATACTTTATTTCACATAAACCTACACGGGCACTTCTGAAACGTCAGAAGCTAGGTGCACGGTTCCAATTGGTCGTTTCCTATCGAGAAGAGCCGGCAAGAAACTACGGAGTAACCGTGGAGTTTTTAAAAATAATTGACTTTTACAATGTTTTCAAACCCGTACCCTAATTGCGCAACTTATTTTCGTAACAATTATGCCTAATTTGTTTCATTTTGACAGCTCAACAACATTCATTGCGTTATTTACGTTGTTGAGCAGATTTTTTTCTAACTTATGAAGCAATGGATTAGCAATCTGTTTCAAATTGAAACAGATTGTAATTGTGTTGTATTACGCAATTAGGGTACCGGTGTACATACATGTTTTTTTGCCGTGAAAAACTATGGTTGATTCGCCGTGTGTAGGTAAGGTTCTCAGTGTTGTTCTGGATCACTTAGGAAGTTTGTTGACAGACACTTCGTTTGGCAGGCCTTTCCACAGCTTCGCATCTGCCAGTAAATGGATATAGTTTTAGTCAACCTTCGCAAAGCCCGAGGGTTATCCAAATCACATGTGATCATGAACAGGGAAGGACCTCTCTCCGCGCTCAACGACTCTTAACCTGACTGCGACCTGTTCGTGCGGACGGAAGACCATCACGCCAGTATGTCTGGAGTTTTGTGTTTTTTTAACTGTTGTACTTGGCGGATAGCCATTTTATATTAAAATAAATATGTAAATTAAATTCGACAAAGAATTAAACAAGGATGACGATTTAAAAAAAAAATTGTCTGTCTTGTAAGATTATTAAAATATATTGGACACATATTTTTTTACGTTATCATAATATTACGGCGATACATTGAGTTAAAATGAGCCATGACGTCACGAGTATGTAGATTTTATACTTACTTGTGACGTAACGACCCCCACTCCCCAGCTTTAATGCGTTTTATCCAAGTATTTTTTTATAAATATGATAAAGCAAAAAATACGTGTCTAATATTATTTTTATTATCTGACTGACGGACTCAATATAATATATTTTTTTGATCTAAGCATCATCCCAATTAAACAATTTCTCAGCAACTATTAGGCTAAATTATTTTGTTTTAAATGCAGTATCGAACCTCCTTAAACCAAAAAGCGACTGTTAACACATTCCATTGTCAGAGTCATTAGCACATAGCTCAGCTTTGCTCGTAATGTGTCACACAAACTTACAGAGAAAGTTACGTTCGCTAGTTTACACGCTTACCTTTCTAACTGACCGATAATACGATCGCCTCCTGTTTCTGACAGCCGAACCATTCCGAACGGTATCCGAACGATTTGGAATACTTTTCCTTTCGAAATTGGAACAGAGAACGGTTTTTTGAAGACCAGGGGCCTTATAGGGAAGTGCCAAATATTCATGGTTCTAGCTAGTGCGAAAAAGGGGTGACGTCTTGAGTTGTTTCAACTAGTTTTCGCCTCCTGAATAAAAACCAAAAAAAAAGCTGTGGGAGTGATTTTGTGAAAAGGGATGGAAGTGTGTCACAGGAAGCCGGGGAAGCGCGCGCGGTGTGTTAGAGTTGGCCGTCAGAAACGATTTTGACGAGACCCCGTCCCTTTAATGTTTCTTATTACCTTAATGTTGCATAATACCATAGATATAAGAAAGAAGGAGATATGCCCGGTAGTTGAAAATGTATCGAAACCCAATGTCTCCACTTTGTCCCCACCACGTCGCCACAACTACACATGCAGATCAGTAAACAAAATAGACACGAGGCTGCGCTCACTCTTGCAATTCATAAATCAGAACGTACTACACAATCAATTATAAACCTTATCCCATCATACACAGCGTGCATTTACCATGCACCGTACAACTCACTCACACGAAAATATCATTTCTATCGTTGTGCTGTACAGAAACAATTTATTTTACATATACGCTAGTGATTGACTAAATCGGAAAGGTATCGATTCTTCCATTTATGGACTTTGTCTGAAATAAATGAAATATTATTATTATTATTTAATATTATCGACGGTGAAGTATCAATATCTAATAACTAACATTTTGGCGGTTTTCACTTACTAATGTTTACTTCAAATGGTCAAAAACTATAGAAATTAAACGTTTTTTTCTCCTCCTGTAAAACCATGTTTTTGTAATTATTAGATATTGATACTTCACCGTCGTTATACTTTAAAAATTTGGTGTCCTGAAAATAAAATAAATAAAATCGATTAGTCCAGAAAATATTATAATAAAAATAAAAAATAAGCGAAAATTCAAACAATTAAAAAATCCAGTTACGTTGGTTTAACCTGTCATAGTTTATTGAAACAGTAGATATTGTTGAACCCTGCTATGATGTTTACTCACTGACCTGTAAAGTGGAGGTATTAGTGCAGCATTTGACGCTTTGATATTACTGGAGTGGCATTTTTTGTCAAATAGTGAAAAATATATTAATTTAAGATTAATATATTTTTCCATGACTGCTTTAATTAGAAATATTATGTGATTATTCATCGGAGACTGCTCAAATTGGTGAAACTTAATATTATCAAAGAGATCTAATCCTATGAAGTGAGGCAAAACTTTTGTCATGAGTTCCTGTTTGACATTTTTAATTTTAACTGTTAATTTATTATTGGTGAGACAGCTAAAACAGCTTGTTTTTATGATTATTTCTATTCTCTTACAAAGCATTTCTCTACCACGCTGTAAAATAATCAAAATAAGTAGAACACATTATTTCACATCGATCTTCCACCCGGGTAAGACAGTTGACAAATTGAAGAATAAAGTATTAGCAATAAATTCATTCGCCAAACGGCATTGTTGTCGATAGCCTACGTTAGTGGATCTGCACAACCACATCACTAGCTCGTCGCCAGACACAGCGGCCGTACTGCGCGATGCATCCGCAGTCCACAGTATCGTTTTGTGATTTTTACATTGCTTGTTGAGTCACTGAGCGACATATTTAGGTAGTGGTTAACGAGCAATGTATGTAGTCCAAAAATAGTACAGTCGCTGTGATATTTGGAAACAAAAATAACGTAGTAAAAGCAAGAAATATTTTACGATTTGTTGTTTTTCATTATTTTAAAGACAAATATAGTAAAATACTTGTACTTACATATGGTAAGTGATTCCATGATTCACAAAGTTTTTGTTTTGACTTTGGTTTTTACAAGAAACCACTGAACAACACGGCATTCTTATAAATTGTCCCGATCACGGCCGAAAGCACACTAGTTCGCGGAGACGGCCATTTTCGTATGCAATGAGCACTTTGATCATTACGCGCGGACACAGACACGCCCCCATGCCACTTCTCCTGTTTTTTGTATTTCTATGCATAATACCAAGGTGAGATGTCAGATTTTACACATCATGTTATTATGCTACTACTGTAAGGGTCGCTCGTTTTTTTTTTTGGGGCTCGACATGTACTTCTATGATTTTAACTAAATAAATAAGTAAACTGTCGGTGTCCAGAAGCTTTTATTTTAATTTCAACATACACATAACATCCCGCCTGTATTCCCCGAAGGGTTGAGCAAAGTTGTATCTATAGTACACCCACATTTCACCAGTTATGTTTAAGGGGACGATAACTGACTTTTCATGATTTTATACTGAAGATGACGTCTAAACGAGTAGTGTTAGTGACTTGAAAAAAATATATGTTAAATTTAGAGCATTTTCTTAATATTTTAATATGAGCATATTTTTTATTATGTTTATATTACATAGTGAAATTAATTTGTAAAGTTATGTCTAACGCGGATAAAAAACTGAGAATGACGCAAAATCTATCAAGCGTATTTTTCTGAAAACTTCACTATTTTAAAGATAATTAAATTATCGATCTTTTAGTATACGTGTTTTATTAAAATACCTTTTGTTTTACGTGTAATAAATTAATAATGCGTCTAATTTGGGACAACGCTCCTTGATGGGCGAGTCCTATTACTGGCTGGACGTACGACGCGTTGCGTGAGCTCAGTACAGAACACGCAAGCTAACCATTCAAAGTCACTGTCATATATCTGCGTCTTAAGTCCCATGAAATAGGTGGCGAGCCTATTGCCATCAACCGGGCACAGATCCAGACTCCGGGCCGCTACTGAGAAATCCCCGATGGAAAAGCCCAATAACACTTAGCCAGACTCGGGAATTGAACCCAAGACGTCATGCTCAGCAGTAGCGCTTGAGACCACTAGACCAACAAGGCAGTTTAATTTCAATCTGCCCTTAAATCTTATGTGATCTGACTCCACAAGAGTTAACGTGGAATTTGAGAGTTTACAGAATGAATGTTCAGGTTTCCAGAAACTCTGGTGTTAGATTTGTTTGCTAGTTTTAAGGGTATAAAAACTAGGTCTAGAACACATTTTTGACACTATAGCATGATTTTGTCCCAGCCGTTGCTTCCCAGTTTGACAGCTATCGTCATCACCAGCATTTCAGCCGAAAGATATCCAATGCTGGACAAAAGCCTCCCCCAAGGACCGCCATTTCGACTGGTTCCGTGCTGCCCGCATCCAGCAAATTCCTGTGGCCTTCACAAGGTCATCGGCCCATCTTGTGGGAGGCCATCCAACACTAAGTCTTCCGGTACGCGGTCGCCACTTCAGAACCTTTCGGCCCTATCGGCTATCTGTTCTGTGAGCAATGTCCACTGTCACAATTCATCGGGCTATGTCGGTTACGTTGGTTCTCCTGCGAATCTTTTAATTTCATCTCCTCATCAATATTAGGATTTCAGCCGAAAGACGTCCAAAGCTGACATAATCGTCGATCATGATCCATGCGTCATGTTCATGCACAGGCGCCGTCAGTTAGGACTGGTCATCTCTAAGCTGCTACGGCTTATTTTAATTTTTAATTGTTCTTTGTTTTTATTTTTTTATTACGGACGCTTTTAACGTGCACGTCTTTCTATATTGTTGTGTCATGTATAATTTTAACATGAATGATGTAACCAATATTATGTAAAAAATAAAAAAGAGTGTCCTTGGAGTTTCTTGCCCGTTCTTCTCTATAGGTACCTACTGCGCTTTGTAAAACCTTAATTTAAAAGAGTGTCCTTGTCCTTGCACGTTCTTCTCCATAAAGATCACGGAGCACAAAACCAGATAGAGATCGACGTTTTGAATTGGGCAACTAGCTTCAACTTTCTGTCTAACTGACCGACTCCTTGACAATTCAAAAGTGCCTCTAAATGGTTTAATTGAAATAAATGCTTTGAGTTTGACTTCGATTCCTAAATATCATTCCAAAAACACTTCATATTCACCGTTATCAAAATCATCGTAACAAGCATTCTACGTGAAATACAAAAGGGGGGGCATCTGTGGGTTTTTTCTAGTCACGTTTAGCCACCGGGGGTATTCTTACTGCAACCACACTATAAATAGAAGCATGGCGGGGTAGGAATGCAACTAGGGGTAAGCTATACGATCAATTGCAGTCTAATGGTATTGATTTATATCTGTGACTGATATAACTTCAAACCTTGAAGGAGATGGCAGAAGTATTTATTACGCCCTAGCAAATTATTACATATTAGCTTCTGTACGTACCCAGGACCTCATGCTCAGTAGCAGCGCTTGCGACCACTAGACAAGTGGTCGGCAAACCGCGAGCCGTATGTGACTCTTTGGCCTATAGAGTGCGGCTCTGTACAAATGTCGATGAGTGCGAGCGTGGATACGTGCGGGGGTCGGGGTTTTGGTCATTAAGAAGTTATCAAGTTTTATTCAAAATCAAACTATATTTCAAAGATTTATTTCCGAAGTATTTTCACCAGAAATTAACAGGACATCGAAAATTAATCATTTACCTTTCAAAGTTTTCCGAGGTTAACTTGTAATAAGTAAGATGCCTTCATCATATTATTATCAGCCGATATGATGATGATGATGAAGGCATCCTACTTCTTAGCAAGTTAATTTTAGGAAGCGTTGTGGAGTGAAAGAGGATGGGAGTTGAAAGTGTACTGAGACAGTTTGGACACACAGAAAGGATTGACTCTCATAAGAAATCTTAGTCGTTATAGTATTGATATTTGGCTCTATTGACTAATGAGACCACTGCACTAGACCAACGAGGCAGGCTTCTTAAAGTTACTGTTTCCAATAACCCTAAAATGCAACATCTTCCCATAAACACAGCTTAAGCATCTCCCCATACTATGGAAAGTCACAAATCCCTTTGAAACAAATCTCCTCTGCCATGGGACCTCTTAGCTCGTTTAATCCAATCAGGGAGCTAGCCTCATAGCCTGCTCGCGTCGAGATAATCAGTAGTATTATAGTATTATCCCATTGAATTAAACCGATTAATTGGAAGAAAAAAAAAGCTGCAAGTGCGAGTCGGACTTGCACACGAAGGGTTCCTAATATTGAACGCTACATTTTTTTTTAATACTTTAGTAACGAGTCTGAAAGTCTGACAACCAGTCTTACCAAGGGGTATTACCCAGTTACTGGGTTGTGGAGGTCAGATAGGCAGTCGCTCCATGTAAAATACTGGTATTCAGCTGCATCCGGTTAGACTGAAAGCCGACCCCAACATAGTTGGGAAAAGGCTAGGCAGATTTAACGAGCAAAAGCCTTTAATTTATAACTTGTGACAATTTCAAGTGTCTACCTATTACGGTTCAAAAGATATAGCCCTGTGACAGACGGACGGACAGCGGAGCCTTAGCAATAGGGTTCTGTTAGCACCCTTTGAGTACGGAACCCTAAAAAAACTATAATGGCTGCCGTGAGAGGATGTCCAACAATGCTATATATAGCTGGGTTAATTTTGCACGGTAATTAGTTGATAATAAGCCTGTTAGCTGGAATTGTGGCGTTGATAACTATGATGGCACTTCAATCCTTGTCTTGTCATTTTTTTTTCTGATTTTGTAATGGAGGAGATTTTCAATATGACGGTTTTCTTTAATGTAGATAATATTTAAAAGTTCATCCAAAAAGTTGGCAACGTCGCAAATAGCTGTCAAATATTTACCTGTTTTGATTAATTTGGCAATATTACTTTATGGAAATAAGAAATATAGTGAACTAGAATATTAATAATGAATTGCAATTATAACACTGAATTTGATGTTGTAACTGTTTTAGCTGTAAAAAAGGCATTTGGAAAGTTTCCAAGTACTTTTTTTACATCTCAAACTAAATATTCGGTGTTACGATATTAATTATTGCCTTTCATAATCAATATTTTAGTTCACTAGTTAACCATGTTTCTTATTTCCGACGTTGCCCACTTTTTGTATAAACGCTCTTAAGCAAAATCTCGATGAAAGAATACAAAATCAAAAGTCATTCATTCAAACTAAGCTGAGAACCACACTTTAGGAACATCAAAATTACGACAGACCCCAAAACGCCCGCCCTTCACCACTTCCTAGTGCTTTAGCTGGGAAGAAGAAATGGTGCAACAAACTCCCCAGCTGCACAGCTGTCTTTTATGTTAGAAGATGTAGAACATCTTTAGGATATCGGCATGCTTAACTAACCGAAATTTCAAAGTTATCTACCAATCCGCACTGGGCCCGCGCGGTAGATTACATAGGTACCGCCCACCCTCAGGCTTACAGATGTGGCCTGAGTCCGAACAGTGGTAACATTACAAGGTGATTGTGGATGATGAAATTTTTTTAGGGAATGGAACTATGTCATCAATGACAGCAATTCTGCCCATATGTATTGTAATTATTTCATTGCTATGGACGTCAAAGCTTTAAAGTCCGTATTTAGTAAATTTTTTAATTTTTGTATTTTACGTCTAAACAAAAACAACGTCATTTTGAATTATTGGTTCATTGGTTGACGACATAAGGACAACATGTAAAAAAATAATAACGTGTTTTGAGTCGATGTTTTTTTTTTTTCTAAGCCTATTTGGTAAGTAACTATCAGGATGCTCAAACACGGTCAAGCTTAATTCGTCCAATATTAACGGAATTTGTATAAAATAATTCATAATAAGTAATTTGTAAAAAATTGCCAAATTCTTTTTTTATTTAGTTTAAGAGTAAGTTGATATTTATAAAACCCCTTAAATAATTAATTTTAAAAAGTATATAACTGCCATAACTTTAAATAGTTTAAAAGTGGCGCCAGTGGCAGAAAAGTTGAAAGGAAATAGTTTGGCCTGGTATGGGTATGTGATGAGGAGGGAGGAAACGCATGTGACTACAAGAGTGATGAATAAATGTTGATGGATGGAGCAGGAGAGAAAGGCCATAGAAAAGATGGATGGATTGTGTGAGGAATGATATGAAAGAGAAGGGAGTGAATGATAGCGTGACGGTTGACAGGGGAGAGTTGAAACAAAAAACGTGGTGCGCGTAACATAGGACAAGGACAGAAAGATGATGATATAACTGCCATAAGTACAATTTCCTTTGAATTTCTGAAACACGTTTCAGAGAAGAGTCATCAAATGTATGCGCGGCTATTAAAAAATACTCCCAACCATTGACCATTTTTCCATTGCAGCTTCTTGGAACCAATGAAAATGATCCGAGATAAGACACAAAAAAATAAGAAACTGGCACTCCGGGAGTGCCGACAGAAGTGAAAACTTGAACAAGATCACCTTGGTGAAAGAAAAATACTTGTATAGAACATTGGTCCGTAACCTTATCTAAATAAAGGGCACAATCGCGTTTACAAAAAAAAAAAAAACTTCCAAATCCTTTAAAGTAAAAATACTTGTTCTATAAATAAAAAGCACAATTGCGTTTACAAAAATGAGGTGTCGGTAACGGTGTCGCGAGTTCAATTGCTTTTTCCCATCTCAATAATGCCCAACGTGCCTATAGAAGTTTTCACTTCATGCTCCCAACCATCGACCATTTTCCCAATGTAGCTTCTTGGAACCAATGAAAAAGATCCGAGATAAGATACAAAAAAAAAATAAGACCGACCTTCACATACTCCCGATTTCACAACTACCCACAGATTGACTCATTTATTTGTTATGTTCGATGTTCAAATGTTGGTAATACCAGTTTTCATTCATACAACATTCTCTCATATAAAATTGAGTGGGACAGGGAAACCCAGAGCTATTGTAAACATGCTCTGTTTACACGGTTGTTTTATTGTATCATTTACAATGTTGTCGTATCAAATTATTTCTTCATTTATTGTTAGAAGACTAGTGACCCGCCCGCTGCTTCGCATGGTTTTTACAATTTGACGAAACATCGTGATTTATTTATGATATTATGTAAGTTTAATATTAATGTATTGTACACATAAAGCCTCGTGCAGGCTGGCGCGACGCGACACCGGTAATTGTTCTACCGTGAAGTTTTCTAAGAGATTGTTTTCTGCCTGCGAAAGCCTTATTATCACAAATGATAGCTCATCAAAACCACATCAAACAACCAACGCCGAAAGAAACACGTTTCTTGTAGGGGACCCCCTTTTTTATTATTTGTTGTTATACTAGCAATAGAAATACGTAATCTGAAAATTTCAACTGTGTACCTATTACGGTTCATGAGATACAGCCCGCTGACAGACAGATGGATGGACGGACAGCGTAGGCTTAGTAATAGGGTTCCGTTTGGCACCCTTCGGGTACGGAACCCTATGAACATTTATCCGAGTTAAGCGTCTCATATCAGCTTCATGTTTATAAATCATACTGTATGATTAATTCACAATTTCAAAGAGCGATTTGGTAACCTCATTATCTGCTTATCCTGTTTACAAACCTTGATTAAGTAAGCGAAAGCATAACTTGTTATAAAACTTGTGTGGCAATGGCACTTGCGTCATCGCGGGAAACCCCGTAAGCTTCTTCATATTGCCTTTATGTAATGGAATATTTCGGTATAAAAGTAACCCCAAAATAAAGTCATCTGAACAGGAAAACCTGAAGAAGTTTGAATGAATTTTTAATGAAATCATAGTTCATGACATTTGAGAACAAATCTAACTAAGACAGATATATGATGATACATTTCCAGTATAAGCTGACCTCTCATTGTACGGAAATCCTATACTATGCGAGATCAGCTAAACTGGAAATGTGTAGCCGTGTGTACATGTGCTTTGAGATCTTCGCACTGATAGTGTATGTAACCTTTTAAGAGGACAAAGACAAAGGGTCCTCATGTCCATATGCGACAAAACTTCACCAGAAATGGAAAGTAAAGACCACTTTAGACGCTTCAGATCATCTGTAAAATCTGTAAGGCGCACTTGCGCTTTCATGGGTTAGCCGAATAACTCGAAGTTAACACTTAACTCAGGGTTAAACCAAAAAGAATTATTGGATTAACCCTTAGTTAGCTGTTAACGCACAAGTGGGCCTAAATAACATTGTGTAACTCACAATAAATAAACATAAACTTTCGCCTCCATAACACAAACAAAAAAAAAACTTTATAAGTACAATCTATTAATAAATGGATTCACAGTTTTTCCATCTGATCGGTTCACTGACTCAGTATTGAGTTTGTGGGGCAAAAACCTCACGTTTTTTAAGGTCCAATCAGGCATTTGATATGCTGTTGACCACTTTAATACCTTCTTGACCCTGCCACTATTGTACTTTTAAATAATTTGATTCAGAAATTGATTTCCTAGTTTTCTGAACATCCTACTAGTTTCTTTTTTTGTGAATTGCATCTTGCAATGTCTTGCAACAACATAGGAGGTTATCGGCTTCTTACCCGGGCTATCCTATGCCTTAATAAATTAAGGCCTCCAGTCAGGGCTAGGGACACGGTATCGAATAGAAAGTATCGATACTGTACTCATGAGTAGTATCGAAAAAAAAAAATATCGTACTCTTAAAAGTATCGATACTTCAAGGTATCGAGTACTTTTCTTAGGGCCTAATGCGCATAGAGCAAAGGTCAATATCAGTCAGTAAATAACGTCAGTTTAACTTCAGTAGGGCAGGACATGAAAAAACAAATGACAACGGTGAACGAGTGAGTGAATGAGTGATTGATTAGTGTTGTAAAAGAATGAAGGAAAGGTTAGGCATTTAACTGTGAACGGAAGGAACGATTTCGAGCAAAGATCGATGTAATGTTTTGAAAGGTTCAGAACGAGTGAACTAGATGGCGTTGCCATAACCATAAACATAAGCCGTAAGGTCGCAAGTTTTCAAATGGGTAATTTCTAAGATTACCCATTTAAAACTTAATTTCTTATTCGAGACGATACCTGCCAAAAAGTACTCATTGAGTAAAAGTATCGAATGCAAAGTATCGAGTACAAAAGTATCGGTATCGAATGGAAATGTACTCGATACCACAAAGTATCGATACTTTTCTCGTGTCCCTAGCCAGGGCATACAAAATATAAACTAAACGATTACACGCTAAAGGCACCCTCTGTAGGTTACGGACCTCGGCTTAGGGCGTCGCTGGGAGTGGGCAGCAAGAGACAGGCTGGATCGGATCATGCAGTTTTTTTTCGTTGATATTTCTCGTTATTTTATCTTGATTTTGTCACCGGTCCTCATGTAGCACCACTAGATGTAGGATGTTGTATGTTCAAATGCAGCTCATTCACTTTTAACCCAACCCGCGCTAGTTAAGGGGACGATAACTGACTTTTGATGATTTTATACTGAAGATGATGTCTAAAGGAGTAGTGTTAGTGATTTGAAAAAAATATATGTTAAATTAGAGCATTTTTTTAATATTTTAATATAGGCATATTTTTGATTATGTTTATATTACATAGTGAAATTAATTTGTAAAGTTATGTCTAACGCGGATAAAAAACTGAGAATGACGCAAAATCTATCAAGCGTATTTTTCTGAAAACTTCAACATTTTAAAGATAATTAAACTATAGATCTTTTAGTATACGTGTCTTATTAAAATACCTTTTTTACGTGTAATAAATTAATAATGCGTCTAATTTGGGACAACGTTCCTTGATGGGCGAGTCCTATTACTGGCTGGACGTACGACGCGTTGCGTGAGCTCAGTACAGAACACGCAAGCTAACCATTCAAGGTCACTGTCATATATCTGCGTCTTAACCTATGTCGTGAATAGAATAAAACACGCGGGCGTTATATGCCAGCATTTAGCATTGGTATCTTCTCGCGTGAAGGAAAACACAGCCAGGAGTCTGGATTTGTGCCCGGTTGATGGCAATAAACTCGCCCACTGTTACACAACTGGCGAAATGTGGGTGTACATATACCTATTATGGATACACATCTGCCTAACCCTCCGGGGAAACAAGGCGTGATAATATAACTTTAGGCAGATGTTCTACGTTATGGGGTTTGATTTCCGCACTTAGTCTTTCAGGTCCATCTGAAAGACTAAGTGCGGAAATCAAACTTTTGTGCGTGAGCCATGGCGGCCGTGGGTGGTTATTCCAACCAGCCCACCTCCCTCCAGAAGTTAATTAAGTCTCCTGGTCTATTCAGAACACCTGTGAAAGATCTGGGTGACCTTTTTTTGGGTGGGAAGTGGGAAATTATCAAATAACTTCTCCCGCTCTGGGAGGAGCGGGAGGGCGTGTCAGACTCTTACTGACTAAAATCCACCCGTGTTCCTTCATTTGCCTGTATATTGCCAGGGGCCACGGTAACCCTTTCGGACAAACCCGCAACCCCGGCAGGCATCGGCCCTAACGGACCTCGTCAGTTGTGCTGACATCTCTTTGAGGCGCGCGTGGAACATAACGCGCCGTCGACCCGGGCCTAGTGGGTGACCCTAGGTTTTCGGTTCTAATCTGGGTGAAGCTTGTGCATTCGAAATGCACATGCGCAACGGTTTCCTCAGTTTAAGCATATTAAGCTCGTCTGGTCTAAATTGCTTACTACCTCACTCAAATACATCATAAATGTTCATAAAACAATGTTGACATAACATCCCAGCATGTTCGCTCGCACCATTTCACTTATTAACCGCTTCGTCTGGACTAGCTCTCAATCGGTTTTAACGACACCCCTGGGAATCATCCGGGTTGCCATATTCGTCCTCCCATTTAATATTTACACACACCATTTTATTATGTCCTTTAAAATCAATACGAGGTGTTCGCGGAGTTTAAGCTACGCTTGCCGAGGTAGGTCCGTGGATGGGTGACCATCCAATTCATATCGAGACCTCACCGTGCCTCGGAAAGCAAGTTAAACCGTTAGTCCTGGCGATTGATTGTAGATCATCTTTGACAGTCGTTACGGGGAGTCAAAAGCCTTACTAAGCCTTACCAGTCTTACAAGAGGGTATCGTATTACCCAGGAACTGGGTTGCAGAGATCAGATAGGCAGATGATGAAAATCAATACGAGTTAAGAAGTCCATGTGTAAAATGCCAACATTTAAAAATATCTGTAGGCTCTACTATTTTTGGGTGGTGTGGTCAAATTCAAGGACTCATTTTTGGTATTTATAGAAATGAACTTGAGTTGTAATATTAGTTAGTCTTTTGCACAGAGTTAAGGCTTTGCACAATGTTTATTTGAACCTTTGGAAACCATTATAAGGTTCGAGTCTACAAAGTAATTTTGTTCGATTTTGGGCCTAAAACTTTGAAAAGATTTTAGTCAAAGTATTGTTGAATAGAATGTTTCACTTTTAAACAAGTGCGTGTCGGACCACGCACATTGAAGGCTTCTTATCCCAAGAACAAACCCAGCATTGTAGTTGAAAAACATGTTTTCTGTAATTTATAAGTATAGAACTATTCTCAGATTTTTTTTTTCAAAATTTTATGCTCAGCTGTTTCGGAGATAAGGGGACGAATGGTCAAGTTTCATATATTTTCTTTAGTAAATTTAAGACTTTTTATTTAAAAATGATAAAATGTAAACAGGGTGGCAGGGACATCGACGCGAAAACTGTTACCCGATTTAGTACATGATTCTGAACCCTCTTGCGATGAAATTTTTCATCGGTTATTTTAAAAAAATCAGCTGTTGCATACATTTTGATCGCGTAGGTATTGTACTTTTCTATGAAACAGTAGATTTTTTTTTAATAACCGACGAAACTTTTCAACGCAGGGCCTTTAAGAATCAAGTACTGAATCCATGGTAACAGTTTCCGCATCGATGTCCATATATGGATGTACCATAAGTACACCTCTGCTCAACTCTTCAGGGAAACAATGCGTTATGTATGTATAAACCGAGTTTCTAAGTAAGTCACACACTCATTCCTATTTCTCCCTTCTCCCATCCCATCCCGTCACATTACAACACCACCATACATCCCAAATACCAAAACCTTAACGTAAACGGACTCGTTAAAACGACTTTCCAGTTTATAGAATGCTGTTCTCATATCTCTCGAAACAGTTTCGTCACAGTCACCATTGTCGGTTGTCAGCAACAAGGAATTTAAATCAGTTACCATACATTTGTTATGTTAAGTTACTCTTAAGTAATTGTTGAGTTGACGCCGATGGATTATGTTTTTGGGATGATTTTTAAGTGGTTTTTTGAAGGTAGAAGTTTGTCGGTGTAAAGATATGTGAATGAGAGTTTTAATAGTTCTACATTAATATCAATCTGCCTAGTCTTTTCCCAACTATATTGGGGTCGGCTTCCAGTCTAACCGGATGCACCTGAATACCAGTATTTTACATGAAGCGACTGCCTCTCTGACCTCCACAACCCAGTAACTGGGTAATACGACACCCCTTGGTAAGACTGTTTGTCAGACTTTTGGGCTTCTAATTACTCGTAACGACTGTCAAAGATCTACAAATGACAGCTGGAACCAATAACTTAACGTGCTTTCCGAGGAATGCAGGAGTCTCGTTATGTAAAGATCACCAATCCACAGACTAACCCCGGCAAGCGTAGCTTAACCTGATGAATCGACCCGTGCGGCTGTTATTACTTAGCCACAAGCCCCTCGATATCTAAAGATGATAAAGCAAACAACTAATTAATTTGTGGTTTTTTTTTGTGGGTCAACAACCAGCAACCGCAATGTACTTGAAATATCAGTTTAAAAAAACTTTTTCATTCTGTGTAGTGGGTAGCAGCGATATCTAAACACAATAAAACAGATTTCTCAACTCATACTTCAAGTAACAACACCACCAGCGGTCGTTGACCCCAAAAGAAAATCATCAAATCTTTTTTTTTTGTCGTGTTTAAATATCGACACAGATTAATACAGATGGGACACTTCGCAAAATCATTTAAATAAAAAGCGACTCTTGCTGCGTCACAATAAAGTGCAATTCAGGTCGCACAGCGCTAATCACCTATAGTTATATTCACCTAGAAGTTGCCTCTCTTTCTATCGCGTAACTCTTATATCTTTTGAGTAACTTACCCTCACTGAATTGGTCCGACAAGACGGGCCCGCCGCGCACTTGTAGCTTTATACCCAAACTGCGGAATGTCTAACGTGACCATTTATTTTTTGACTCAAAACGGGACTTCGGTTTATTTATCTCAATAGTAGAGCCGATTACTAAAGGAAACTCAATTTTGAGAATACCATCAAAAAACACATTTTATTTATCAAAATTATTTAGTAAGTTAAGGAAGATAACTTTTCAGTAATTTTTATATTCTGGTTTAAATACAGCTGGTGATGATTTGTAAGAATAAAATTCTTGGCACGTTATTTTATATTGACCTTAGTTATAAACATCGCCATAAGGACCGGAACCTGTAACTAAGTTTTTTCAGACGTCCACAATTTATTCCTTAAAGAAAAGACTCTGAAAACGGGTCAATTTTGCGTCCCCAGGATTTTTTCGGGGACACCGGGACGAAGAATCGAAGAAAGGGACGGTCGCGTTCAAAACGGAACGTATGGTCACGTTAGGAATGTCCCATCTGTATTCATCTGTGATATCGATACCCATGACGTCTACAGAGTTTAGCTAGCTAGATTCATTTGACCCTGTATATTTCTGTGATTGTTTTACTAAACGTCTGAAATGTTAAGAAAGTTACGTCAATTACATACTTATATAAACTCACGCCTTCTTGCCGTCGGGGTAGGCCGAAAGTACAGAACGCCACCTATTGCGATCTTTACATACTCCATACGTCAAATATAACATCGGCGACGTTTGAATATGAATTAATTAAGGAATTGAAGAATTACATTACCATACGAATAGTACGAAAACATTTCTACACGTGGATATTTCAGCAAAAAGAAAGAAAAACCCTCTTATCCTATTTTGGTTTTATTAGTCTACAAAATATTTAAATGTACAGACGCCAGCACATCAAGCTACCCGAAACTGTAAAATTTTCTCAATCAACTTTGAACCTTATGCATCAGCGATAAAGTTGAAAATCTATTAAATAAATTTGACAGATTGTAGTAGCTTGATGTGCTGGCGTCTGTACAATATTTTTTGTATGAACGTAAACGAAGCAAAAATCCGTCTCTTCACTATTCCATTGCCTACTCTAGGATGCATATCCGGTAAGGCTCGCAAATCCTTCTTTATCCTAAGGGCACGTCTTCCTTACCATTACCGCGCCCCCCGGTCTACTCCTTGATATGCAATGGCCTCTGTAGCCCCATGAAGCATGAGGCTCCGGGGCTAGTGCAAATCTTTGAGTTCATTCGATTTATCGAGTCTGGTTGAACCTTGCTGGGATCGGTGCATTTCATTAATTCATTTCGAACGTAAACGAAGCAAAAGGAGTAGGTATGTAAGGATCGTAGCAGGTGGCGTTCTGTAGTTTCTGCCTACCCTCATGGGAAGAAGGCGGGATATGTACCTTTGTATGTATTTTTTATATATTGCATAGATCAACTAAAAATGTGCGAAAATGCTAATTATGTGGTCAATCAGTCACGATTTTTATCTCCACCAAGTTAGAATATATACCATCGGCAATTAATTGACACAATATAACATCACGCCTTTAATCCCCGCAAGGTTAATCAGAGGAGTACCTATAGAACACCCATATACCCCCATTATACTACTGCTGCCAAATCTCCTAAAGCCCTTGTTCCAAGAAAGTGGAGACTGGAGACGGTTACCTACATATAATATATCATGAAGAATCCCAAACTAAACAAGATTTCTCCCGAACTTACAAATAAATAAAGCAAGTAAAACAAAAGCTGGTGAAAAGTTGCTTAGAACCTCGTTCAAAGGTTTCTCATTGGTCCTTGATACTGTCAGTTTATAAATAAAATGTTTGGCTCACCCAACATAATTTACCTATTTTCGTCCTTCAGGCAGCTATAATCTCATCGTCTGCCTAGACTTTTCTCAACTATGTTGGGGTCAGCTTCCAGTCTTAACAGATGTAGCTGAATACCAATATTTTACATGGAGCGACTGCCTATCTGACCTCCACAACCTAGTTACTGGGTAACACGATACTCCTTGGTATAGTTTGACCAATACCGCTGTACCGCGCCTTAGGAAGGCGCGCGGCGAGACGGGGGAGCATTGCAGGCCGCTAATTCGTCAAAGCTCTCGGCGCACGGCGTCCCGCCCGCCGCTCATTGGTCTACACGGCCCCCCGCCTCGCCGTGTATTCCTAAGGCGCGGTACAGCGGTATTGGTCAAACTATAATAGTGTTTATCAGAGTTTCGGGCTTCTGACTACCCGTGACGACTGTCAAAGTACTACGAATGACGGATCCGACGTACGAGTATTAACGTGTTCTCCGATGCACGGTTCTCAGTATTTAACCAATCCACGAACCGACCTCGGCAAGCGTATCTACCTTCGATTGATCGATCCATGAGGGGCTGTAGGCAGCTAGAGATCTATACTATTCAATGAGCAATATTTATATTTTATTTATAATCACGTTCTCGAAAACGGCTCTAACGATTTCACACCCCTAAGGGTGCGAAAAATCGATCTAGCTAGGTCTCATATCTGAGAAAATTAGTTTTCTCTATTTTCACCCGACAGAGCTCGGTCGACCAGGTACTTAACTTTAAATAAATAAGTCCCTTGTTGCCATAACGATCTAAAATTAACGCCCAGACACCGGAAATTCGTCTGGCCAAAACCTCAAAGAAGAAAAGATGTCAAGGTAATCGTTCATCTCCAAATATCCTTTGTAATGTTTGAACTGTTGTATTATCCTGTACAGAAATAGAACCGCCATTGATACGCCTTCAGTGGGCGTTTGTAAACGCTCCCATTGTTTATTGTTTTATTGTGGAGATGTTGCAATGTTCTTGACCTTCTCTAGTGATTTTATCTTCGATTATGTAAGGTTGTGAATGAAGATGGTGTTTTTTGGGATCTAAGGATTGAGTAGGCACGCAATTTTGTCGAATGATCGTAGTTTGTTCTTATTGCCATCTATTTTATAAATGAGCTGTTGCATAAAACTCTGACTCGGCTCCTCCAGCATTCAGTAGGAAAGTTTTTTTTTTTGAAAACCATATTGTTTAGTGTTATTATGTTCTTTGCCAAAACATCTTAAATTTTGTCATCAACTTTTTCTGGAGCTGTTGAATATAATGTTCTAATGAGGTTCTTGCTAAAACACTCAGTTGGGATGGCTTGGTTATTGACTGGCGCCAAGCTTTGATGAATAATCGACCTTCAGACCCAGGCGTAGAGAACCAGGGCCCCAGTTCCTAGGTACGAGACAGTTTCAGCCCTCGTGAAATTAAGTGACATCCAGGCTGAGAATGAGCACTTTTCGAACGCCAAAATTACATAAGACGGTCCCCCAAAACGCCCGCCCTTCACCACTTCCTAGTGCTTTAGCTGGGAAGTAGAAAGGGCGCAACAAACTCCACAGCAGCGTAGCTGTCGGTTCAGACATAGAGGCATAAGACCCAAGGCACTAGAAAAATTTACAGATAAAGTTGTATGAGCTGGTAGAGCACTTAGCCTATGTTTTTTTCTCTTTGTTTTTAGGGTCATATTCAAATTCATAAGTCATTTATTCAAACTAGGCTGAGAATCAGCACTTTTCGAATGTCAAAATTACATAAGACAGTCCCCCAAAACGCCCACCCTTCACCACTTCCTAGTGCTTTAGCTGGGAAGAAGAAGTGGCGCAACAAACTCCCCAGCAGCACAGCTGTTCGTTCAGTTAGAAGAAATTCATTCTATACAATAGTATGCAAAATAATTTACATAACGCAACACAAAACATAATTTAAATTATGTTATATTTTTATAGGTCTAAGGTATTTTAGGTATCCTTTAAGCCATAAGCTTAGGCATGCCAGTCTTAGGTATATCAGCCACGTCATAATCTAAGGACTTTTTTGTATTTCAAATGATTGCCATGTCACCTTTCCAAGCCAAAAATCCAACACCGTAATTTAATCTAAATTAATTCAATACACAGATTCAAAAGACTTCAACTTTTTATCATCAAAGGATATCCTTTTAAAGCACATAATGACATGCCCTACATAAAATAAATCGTGCGCATTCACCTTGCATTTAGTTTGCAAATACTACCAAATTTGAGCCTTGTTGCAATTAGTACGTTGATAGTCAGGATTGTAAAACTTAATTAAGGGGGCTGTGGTTGACGCTGACTTTTAATTAGGACTGAAAATGTAGAGTGGACTTGTTGAACTGTATGTGCGTAAATCTATTAGGGAGTTCGCATTTAGCAATCATTTGAACAGCCTGAACAGGACGCGTAAATACAAAAGCGGATGCAAAACAGACAGTAGCTGTTCTGTAACGCAGCCGCGTCCGTATGAATAAAGTATTACACCACATACATTTGAAAATTGTCTGCAATGTGATCGGCTCCGTAAGACATAAAAACGACTGCAATACAGCTTATAAGTAAGTACTCGCTCTATACTGACTGCTGGTATCAAACTTGCTAGCTACGAGCAACTTGGAAGAGAGCTCGCTGGCCACTCGCGCGCGGTTTGTCACAGTTCTAACCTAACCCATTTCACCCAGTCCACAATTTTTCGACAGTTTATAATCTAACTGAAATAAAACTATGGGGGTCTGCGTTGAATGGCGGATTCAACGCAGACCCCCATAGTTTTATTTCAGTTTTCATTGCCTTATACAAACAAATGCGGCTGCCCTAAAAACCGCTATGTAGCAGTTGAATTCGGACGGACTTTTACTGCTTTAAGCCATTCGCAAGATAATGCTGCACAGACTATGGGTATCTGTTGCGTCCGCCTTTGTATTTACGCGAACAGGACGAAGATATTAGTATTCTAGAGAATCTGGCTTATGATTTCAACGATCTCAATCAAGCTCTAAAAGGCATTTCACTGATAGACAAAATTCTTAAAATGCACAATCAATCAATCAATCAATGCAAATTCGTACTCAATTTAGCCTTACTTGCTGTTACTTCACTACCAACTTTGTGATTATTAGTTAAACATTGAAGTAGTTTTTCAAAATTCTGAAGTCAAGAAAAGCCAAGCCCTTCTTCTTCTGACTTTTGTCCGGACTTTGTCCGGATTTTTAAACTTCATGGAATACGAGTACCTAATATAACTTATTTAAGTAGTACCAAATGAGTCTTTAATATTTATTAACTTCTCATTCATCTAAAAACAAAATATAAATCTTCTTTAACAATCAACTTAACGAGATCAAACAATAATTGGATTTTGTGACTAAAATGTCCGGACTTTTATTGAAATATCGGGGTTTTTGTCAGGACTTTTCAAATTTCTCTATGGTAACCCTATGCTCGTAGCAACAATCTTTGTCTTCCTCTTCCAAAGTCATGTCCAGTGCACTTAGGGATGCTTTAGTTATTTTTATAAACTCGGAACATACTTATACGCTTTTTGGTGTTAACTTAAATTGATGACATTTTCCTGAGCAATATTTCAAGGTCTACATTCGCACACTAAGCTCTACTCTCAGCCTTCAACTCTTCAAAAAACAGTATCCCCAACACATCAATGACGTCACCCAACCACAGCCCATACAGTACTCACATAACTCTACCTAATATTAAGAGATCAAATCGGTTACCAAAATCGTTTAGCATACTCGCACACGCGACGACAAAGGCGTCGGAACATAATGAGGTACTATTAGCATATTTGCAGCATTACAGCCGGACAATTGGCCGCATGAATGATCCAACCGATGGACATGTAAGGCCGAATGTCCCGAACGATTTTTCCGTGACTGCTTATTGCTAGGCTGTGCCGAATTGTTGTTGGTTTTAAAATTAATCGTTGTTAAATGATGTTAGTGTTTTCCTAGGTACTTTGTGGAAGGTTTCGAATCCATATACATACTAATATTATACATGCGAAAGTAACTCTTATCTGTTTGACGGTTTGTTATCGTTTGACGCCTTATTGGGGCATATGCATAGACCATGGTCCGTACCCTAATTGCGTAATACACGATCAATCACAATTTGTTTCGATTTGAAACAGATTGCTTCATATGTTGAAAAAAAAAATCTGCTCAACAACGTAAATAACGCAATGAATATTGTTGAACTGTCAAAATGAAACAAATTTGTCATAATCGTTTACGAAAATAAGTTACGCAATTAGGATACTGGATTAGGACATAGTATAGACTTTTTTATTTCATTAGTAATACGGGATAGTGGGATAATTTCCAACCTCCATTCGCAATCGCTAGTAATTTTATAATCACTGTGACTGTCCGAGATTCCTAGGGTTTTCCTGGGTTTTTTTGGGGTTAGGTTGGGTTTTTTTTTTGGGTTTCCTCTTTCGTTCTTCAGGACCCGTACCATAATTGTAAGCAGGGCGCAGAGCAGGTCAATATGACCGTATTAGTTGCACAGCACATGGTTCAAAATTGCTTGGCACTTCACATGACACCTGAGTTATCGACACTATTGGCCTTGCATAAGAGTGGATGAAACCCCCAGGCTTCGTAAAAGGCAACTAGGAGTTGATCAGACAGGCCCCGTTCACATTGCGACGAGCAGTACGATATTTTCCTGTAAACATTTAGATCACATGGCAGTATCATACTGCATTTTTTTTAACCTTATTAAGAGTGGGATCTTGACGTGTGATCCCAACTTTTTAACTGAGTTCCAAAAAGAAAGAGGTTGGTAACGTATGTGTGTTTTGTTTTTTAAATGTATGTCTACCGATTACTCCGTCAATTGTGGAAACAAAAACGGTAAAAAAAACCAACTTCCAAAAAAACACTACAAAGTGAAGAATAACTTTAATTTCGGAAGTTGGTGACAAAAGACGAAAATTCAAAACTCACACCGAATTAAAGTAATTTTTCACTTTGCAGTGTTTTTTTTTTTTTTTTGAAATCTGTTTTTTTTTTCCCCTGAAAAATATGATACTGGTCATCGTCTTGTGAACGGAGCCACAGGGTACCTACATCACTTTACATCAGGACCCTTTCTCTTACTACAAACAAACTGATTAAAAATCCCCTTGCTGAGAGATGCACTATCATGACCGTTCATTTTACCTGTGATGCGGAGGCCTATGCTTTTAGGGGAAACTTACCCTCGGTTTTTGAAATAAGTCTTCTGAAATCTCATCTTATTTGTTTATCTTTCATTATTTCAGCAGAATTAGTGATCAGGCAATCGATCAGACTTCCAGAAACCAGGGGTAAGAACCATTTGAATTATTACATTAAACAACTGCTTAATAACACATATCTTACTACTACACTACATTACCACCATACATAACTATTTCTGCCGCCAGGCAGTATTGCTGGTTTGAAGAGTATGGTTTCCTGTGTAATTACAGGGATATGAGACATAAATATCAGCTTTGACCCAGGGATAGCAACGAATCTGCGCTGCCTCTGGTATTGGCATTGCAGATGGCCAGGCGGCGGCGGTTGCTAACGATCAGTGGGGCCGTTGACTTGTTTACCGTCCAAATTCTTGAGAATGAGTTGCGCCACCTTTTCTACCCAGCTGAAGCACTAGAAAGTGGTAAAGGGTGGGCGTTTTGAGGGGACTGCCTTATGTAATTTTGACGTTCAAAAAGTGCTGATTCTCAGGCTAATTTGAATAAATTATTTAAGTTTTGATTTTTTAACATAACACGCATAACATCACGCCTGTATTTTTCCGAAGGGTTAGGCAGATGTGTATCTACCTATTTTTTTTTTTGATAACATAAAATATTCCCCTCCTGGTGGGGGCAGTTGGTAAAAAAAACAACACCGCGCCTGTATCGCAGTATTGTATACACCTAAATTTCGCCAGTTTATGCTGGTTTCTCTTTTAATAACCCTTAAAATATTGAACAGGGTAACCCCAATAAGACTGTTAGCCTTAAACGCATACACAAATAGTTTTCCTGTAACCTTGACTCGGCGTTACAGAAGTTATTTTTAGATTTAGGCCTCAGACTATGAATTAGAAGTCTGCTACGCCTTATTGCGTTATTTTTATTGATGGCAACACGAACGGAAAATGTAGGTCTCTAGGAAATATGGGCTTTTCTTGTTGGTTAATTGTTGTGATGTTTGCTTAATTAATCATAACGGAATGGTGGTGGAAGAATTTTAACATTGTTTAACAAGATTTTATTTGTGGCTTTTTCGAATTTTTGGGAATATGTGTCATTTGTGATATTACCTATTGATAACCACACGGATCTTACCGTAAAAAAAAAATGTTTTTTGCACCAGTAAATGGCATATCAACAAAAATCTATATATAAATCAATTGCTGTTCTTTAGTCTCACTAAAACTCGAGAACGGCTGGGCCGATTTAGCTGATTTTGGTTTTGAAATGTTTGTCGTAGTCCAGGGAAAGTTTAAACGGTGAGCAAATATGGAAAAAAATAATATTAAGAAAACTCACGAAAAAAATAATATTAAGAAAATTCACGTTCTCATACATTTTGTGTGGATCGGCTTTTTTGATATCTTGGTAGGTAGGTTAGGTAGGTAGGGTTATGCACATTCATTGACTGTTAGGCGGAACGAAATTTGCCGGGTCAGCTAGTATATTATAACAATTTTTTGACTAAATAAAAGGAGAGATAAAATGGAATTTTAATCGTTTTACACTTACGACCTTCGAGCTACAGCTAACTACTGCACCGACCAGAAATTAATTAGGGTAAGGGCAGAAGTATGAATTTGGGGACTCAACAAAGACTAAAAAGTAAATCTTATAGTATTTTCATTAAATTACCTTTTAACAATTTGGAGGGATTTCGTAATAAAGTTCCCTCCTTAAAACTATAACAGTACAACAAAAATATTATAAAAATTTTGACGAAACTGACCTGAACATAGCAGCATAAAAATATTTAAATGCAAAAAAAAGAACAACTCATCTGTTGAGGGTCGCCCACGCCTTGGTTACGCTTCGTGGGCTCAATCGAGAAGCTTTAAGCCTCGTTTGCATGAGGAGAGCTCCTCGACCCTCGAGAGGCGACTATCTCCATGCGGGACTCGCCAGGCGATTTGACAACTCGAAATAGGATTTTTTGGTGGTTTAGACGATTCTGACCTTACGAGATGCGAGTGTCGTATCGTGCAACAAGCTCGTCAGGCCCGGTGACGGCGTCACTGTCGGTAAACAAAAAATGACTAACGTCACTTTTCCTCTCTCTTCAGTTCCACCAAAAGCTTCCGGGCCAGAAATTCGTGTAGTGCAACCATTATACGAATTTGAACTACAATAGACGTGGATATATTTAGTAACCTGTTCCGCTTAGCTATTTCTAAAGAGCCATAAAAAACACTGAAAGAAATCGACACGTGTTTCACCTCTCAACGAGGCATCCTCAGGATGACGATTGACTTTTCGCGAAATCGAACACGGCGTGTTGCCACACCAAGCGCTGAACGCAGACCGAAATTGAACTGAACTGAAACTTAAATTTGAACTGTTTACTTTTAAAAATCGTCTATTGTAGTCGAGAAATTGTTCTCGTGTAACGAATCTTTGTAGCGAAGGGAACACAGGACCTGTTGAGGTTAGGTAGAAGTTTATTTTGTACGACTTCTCTCGTAGCGGCGTTAGAATAACTTGCTTACTTTTAGGCAGCTATTGTTAAGGAATTTTAAAATAACGTTGTTTTAAGCAAGAGCCAAATTATGCTGCTAAAAATGGCCAGCTTTATAGTGAAATTGAATCTTGCTCAACTAATTGATAAAAACAGTATTCGACGGTTCTGCCTAGCCTTTTCCAAACTATGTTGGGGTCGGTTTCCAGTCTAACCGGATGCAGCTGAATACCAGTATTACATGGAGCGACTGCCTATTTGACCTCGACAACCCAGTTACTGGGTAACACGGTGACTTAGTACTTAAGGCTGATCGCAATTATTTTAATAATACTAATATTATAAAGAGGTATATGAGTTTGTATGTAGGGGGCAATCTTCGGAACTGCTAATCCGATTCCGAAAATTCTTTCACTAATGGGAAGCTGGATGGAGGTGGCCCTGGAAAAAGATGCATGGAAGGATTTGGTTAGGCCTTTGCTCAGCAGTGGGACAGTGCAGGCTAACAAAACAAAAAAAAAAGTGTGAAGCTACAGTAATAATAATAATATAGTAAAAAGTTTATTTTGGAACAATAACACAAAACTAATAAACGATGTAAAACGATGATAGCTGCAAAAGTATAAACTGTAGCGCAGCTAACAACGCCCTTCTCCAGCCACAGAATGGAATGATGTTCCATGTAAAAAGGTAATTAAATTAAATTAGATTTAGTTAATTAATAATAAAAACAAAAAAATAGATATAAATAAAAATAAACAGTACAGGATATTTGATTTGGGATGTATTTAGACGTTGAGTTAATGTGGTGAGTGTAGGGTGAATGGGTGTGTGTGGGTGATTGTTAATGAGGTGTGCGAGGCGTGTTTGTAGTGTTTGTGGTATGTGTGTGGTTTTGTTGGGGTGTGTGAGGGAGTGAAACAGTATTGCCAAGTGTCATAAATAAGGAAATAGAACACACAAGAAATTTCACGTGGACGAAGACGCGGGCAGAAGCTAGTATTATAACAAAGAAACACAATTCCTACTACTTTCTAGAAACATTCGCTCATTTCTAAACTCTAAAACGGTCCGTAGCACTAGAGTCCACAATTATGTGCTCAGAGCGTTCCGAAATAGGAACACGACTAATATTTTAGACGCCACGTCGATACGCGGCGAAATTATTTAGCACCTCATTTAGCTTAGCGATTCTTTAAGTACCTACTACTTATTAATGATACCTTATAGAGAGTCTAGGTTCTAGAAGCTAGGTCATATGTAATTAGGATTTAAGATATATGTTGCGAAATTTAAAGTTGCCTGATGTGTCGACAAAATGGCTAGAAAGGGGTTGACTACCGAGATGACGTAAGTAAGCATGAAAGAAATAGACATGTTGCGTCCTCAGACCAAATAAAAAAAACAGTGACACTCCGGGAGTGGCGTGTGGAGTGAAAACAAAAAAAAAACTTCCGAAACCTTTAAACTAAAAATACTTGCATAGAACATTGATCCGTAACGTAATATAAACAAAGAGCACAATCGCGTTTACAAAACCTTTAAAGTAAAATACTTGCATAGAACATTGATCCGTAACGTAATATAAATAAAGAGTACAATCGCGTTTACAAAAATGAGGTGTCGTTACAGTGTCGCGAAATCAATGATTTAGTCCCATCTCAAAAATGCCCAACGCGCCTTAATAAGTTTTCACTTCAAAAACCGACTAACTAAACAGTTTAAAACAAGATCACTTTCCAAGCAAATTGATGGAGTTGATGGCATCGAATCTAGGATGGAACTAAAATAACAGGTACTGCACTCTTAAATATCGTCACATTTTTTTTTGTCACTAGTGTTGACCGTTTTATTTCGGGTGCAGTCGGTCGTAACTCGGTATATCCGATTGAAAATGTGCTTGCAAGAGCTCAATCTGAGTATAGTGCCAATGTCGATACGATTCAGCTTCGATAAAATGTAGCCTTTCAATCTGTCGATACGGTTTCGGTGAAAGTATTGAAGCTACGATAATGGTATGAGTTTTGTGAATGAATACTATACATTGAAGGAATAAACGTTCCATAGTCTTTTGCTTAGCACATTGATAAGGGTTCTGTAATGTTTCTGGTTCTTCCCTTTCCTAAGCGTAATAAATAGGATCTAGGATTTTTTGTGCACCATTTTTTATCGGATTGTCTTCATATGAGGAGACAGTGATGACCAACTTCCTACCATACTGCTGCCACAATTTGGTCACAAAAATGCCAATTTTTTTTGTCCTCCATGTAGGTTAACAAATATTGAACACGTATTTTTCATTTTTTACGTAATCTTAAGATAAATGCGATACATTGAGTTAAAATGTGGCATGACGTCACACCTTGGTAGATTTTACACTTAGTTGTGACGTAGCATTTTTTATTAGCCCCACTCCCCAGGTTTAATGCGTTTTATTTAAGTCATTTTTGATTAATATGTTATAGCAAAAAATATGTGTCTAATATTTTTTTATTATCTCACAGACGGACTAAATAGAATTTCTATTTTTACTCAGGCATCATCCCTATTATGCCTAATTTCTGATAATTGAACCAAATAAGGTTGTATTTCGTACGTTCTAAACAACATGGTTTAAGGATCTGTGTACTGTGTTCTGTGTTCTGTATTAATTTAATATTAAATGGTAGATGAATAAAAAAAATATTTTTTAGCAAGACGGGTGTTGGTGTGACGTATTTTTTATATTCACAACTCCATAACTCTTAGACATTTAATTAACATTGTATTTTCTTTGTCTTCAGGTGGGCGGCGTGGTCGGCAATGGGATGCTTCGGCTCGCCAGGCGGCAAGAGCAGCGAAGACGACGCCAAGAAACAGAAACGGCGCAGCGATGCCATCACCAAGCAGCTGCAGAAGGATAAGCAGGTAAGCGCAGATAATTTGATCGAATACCTCGAGGCCAAATAGCGTCCCTCGGGAATCATCGCATTTTCGAATACAAACGAATGCTAATTTCCATGTCCATCAATTATTAGATTTATCTTGTATGATAATTTGAATTCAGAACTAAGTATTTTATTGTTTTGATTTTCGTATGAACTAAATAGAACTGTAAAACAATTTTCCCATCTGTCGTGTCAACGACTTTAGCAGCATTCCTACCATTTTTTAAATAAATTACATTAACTTAAAAGAGTATTAACAACTTTATATACTTCCAAGTCGTTTGAGAGCGTCCAGTCTGGACCAAGTGCAAAGGGCAACTGATAGAAATCCGACGACTGACGAAACACGAGGTTTGCCGAGGGACATTAAGAACATAGTTGTACTGTACGTCCCTTAACAACATCAGTACAGATCGCTTATTCCGCTAAGGTTAAACTTTGTTACTCTTGATCAAGTCACCGATCAGTAAACATTTAATAAATAATACGGGCTGGTACGTCAAAGCGCGTATTTTGCGTACGGGTGGGAAAATCGGTCATTCGATCCACCCCAGCTCCTCAAAAAAGGCCAGCAACGCCTTGGTGTCACTGACAATCTCACGTAGGGTACCTGGGTTACCGAAGTACTTTGCCCATGTATGTGGCGACCACAGGACAGTTTAACAGCGCATGAGCCGCTGTCTCGTCGTCCTCCATGCAGGCTCTGCACAGCGGACTGTCTGTGACTCCTATGACAAAGAGGTGTTTTTTAAATGACCCTTGGCCAGTTACAGCTGTTGTAACTGTACGGAGCTGTTCCCTCTGTACCTTGCACACGAAACTATCGGTCTCTGGTTACATAAGTATGGTGGCCGTTAATTATGATATCACGTCTGACCTTGAAAACAATACTTACAGGTATTTTGGAGGTCAGAATATGACAGTCTTTATCCCATTAAGCACAGAGATAAATTCTGCTCCCTGCCTACCTGAACATTATGTCGGAGTTCAGTCACGTTATCCGGCATTCTAAGTTGGAGAGCTGGTTTATTCTTTGACTTCTCCGATGTCATCGAAGTTGTCAAGTAGATCTTGTTATCCAAGGGCGTCGCCGAGGGGGGCAAAGGGGGCAGCTGCCCCCCTCTAGAGATTCAAAAATTAAGAAAATACAAGGCATTTTAATGTAAAGAAACTACAACTTATCCATACAGCCAATTTTGTTTATTTGGAAGACTTTTATTTGGTTTATTTTTTAATTCCATATCTCCTAAACGGTGTCTAATCCGGAGTCTGGGGACGTAATATTCGTATCTATATGCTGGTGATATGCCCAGTCATAATACCTATTATCTTTCAGCTCTACAGTTCTGAATAGTTCTGGGTTTTTCCCAGAACGACCCGAAAGGTTCGTCTCCAATTCATACTTTGAATGTAGAAATTATTATTTTTCTCAGTTCCTCAGTTCGGGACTACCGAGATGAAACTGACTTGTCAAAAATCAAATGTCCACCAACGTAGAAATACCTATTTATCTTTCAGCTCTACAGTTCTGAATAGTTCTGGGAATAACGACCCGAAAGGTTCGTCTCCAAATCATACTCTGTTTTTTTTTTTTTTTTTGTCAACTCCTATCGGGACTACCGAGATGAAAGTGACTTGTCAAAAATCAAATGTCTACCAACGTAGATTTTGGCCCCATTGAGCGCTGAGGACTCGCACTACAAGTGTAAAGCTTCATGTGCTCATAACTTTTAACTGTACCTACAAATCATACTTTTTCCATCCTCCATATATATATATATCAACTTGCCCCCCTTGGGCCATTGGCTGATTACGCCTTTTTTGTTACCTATGATTGGGTACAGGAAGCCGTATTTTGTCTTTGGGTCTTTGGCTCTCTAGTGGGATGTGGGACAGCCTAGAAGTGTTCGTTGAAAAACCGATTCGATTCATAATTTTGTTTTGCTCTAATATCCTCCATTATCATATTCCAGCTATATCGCGCGACGCACCGGCTCCTCCTACTGGGCGCGGGCGAGTCCGGCAAGTCGACCATAGTGAAACAGATGCGCATCCTGCACGTCAACGGCTTCTCCGACAAGGAACGCCGCGAGAAGATCGAGGACATTAAGAAGAACATACGAGATGCGATACTTGTGAGTTCCCTAAAAAATAATGAAAGAAGAATTTAGGGATTCCCCCAAAATTCACCGAAAAATACTTGAATTTTTCAAGTAAAATACTTGAATTTTTCAAGTATTTTAGTCGCTACTATAATGCACCATAAAGCTAAACGCATATTAAAGCCGCAATGCATCGCATTTCAATATAATTCCACGTAAGCACGGACGTAAAAATATCGCGGGGGGTTTTATGACGCACTGGATTTTCAACTCTCGGTGTTAAGCCGAGCGTTGAGAATTCAACAGAGAGCATCCCAGCGCATCGAAAAAACACACTGGTATGGAAAACTACCAATTTAGGTTGATGAATTAAGTGGACTGTATTTAAAGGTTGGCGGTAATAGGTGATGAACGGGCGATCAATTGTTAGGAATTCAAGGAGAGCACGCCTTACCTTATCTTCCCTCGCTACACGCGTTCAGCTTGAAGATGGCGGCGACGGGATCCTGCTTTGTTAGCTCGGCACTGTCTTGTCATTGGAGTCCCACATGCACCAAATCACTCAACGGCACCCGCGGGCGGTTATTGTAAATAGTTCAATCACAGATTTATTGAAAGCGGTTGGAGCGGATTAAGCGAGCAGAGCGGCGTGCGCGCAGCGTTGTCACACAGCTACGCGGCTTGACCGTCGGAAGCGGAATCTGTCACGCCTCGGTAAAAGCGTGCTTTATTAGGAGGGAGAAAGGGATATATCTCGCCTGTTGTAATTAATTACTAATCCCACAAGAGATGGCGTTACCATTTCCCCCCGGCTTTAAAGGGTTGCCTTTAGAAGGAACCAAATTAAAATAAGCCATGTTAGGTACACTACCGCATAACCTATCCATAAACTAAGACAGCGTTATGATATTAAATAATCTAAATTAACTTTAGCGGAACACTTATAACGAAAGCTATTAACTAAATACCTAAACTAAGAGAGAGATCCAACTTCAGGCTAGATCTCACTGAGTCGGTAGCGGACAGAGACGCACAACAGGGCGCATATAGCTACCCTTTGCGGTTTTAACAGTAACAACGCGGGTTGTACCGTCTTTAGATGTGTGCAATTTCTCTATGAGGGCTAAAGGCCATGAAAGCGGCGGAGAATTATCATTCATGACAATGACTAACGTACCCTCCTGTATAGGGGATGCAGGACTATTCCACTTGGATCTAGTCTGAAGCTGGTGAAGGTATTCAGAACGCCAGCGCCGCCAGAACGACTGCACGAGCTTATCAAGCAGAGTATGTCTCTGAAGCAAACTAGAAGAGTCTGCTTCAGGAGCGGGAAGTGACGACAATGGCGCTGTGTTCAAGAAATGCGCAGGGGTTAACGCAGATGATTCTGCAGGGTCACTACTCAGTGCTGTGAGCGGACGCGAGTTAACCAGTGCCTCGACTTGAGCGAGCACAGTTAAAAGCTCTTCGTAGGAGAGAATCTGTTGACCTATGACCTTGAAGAGATGCGTTTTTATTACCTTGACCATGCTTTCCCAACATCCACCAAAATGTGGAGAAGCGGGCGGAATAAACTTCCAATCTATATGATCCATGGAAAGTTCTTCCTGAAGACGGGTACGATATTCTCTGTTGAGAAACTTATAGAGATCGCGTAAATAAGAATTTGCACCTACGAAACAAGTGCCGTTGTCCGTGTACAAACATTGTATAGGGCCGCGTCGCGAAAGAAATCGTTTTAGGGCTGCCAGAAATGACACTGTGCTTAGATCCGTCGCAACTTCAATATGTGTAGCGCGCGTCGTCAAGCATGTAAAAATGCATAGCCAAGCTTTACGGCTTTTAACGCCTCGACCACGCACTGGCGTGTACTGCAGCGGTCCTGCGTAATCACAACCGGTATGTGTGAACGCTTTATCTACCTGCTTGACGCGATGGCTAGGAAGGTCAGCCATGAGAGGAAAGACCGGGCGAGGACGGAATTTAAAACAGACGTTACATTTATATATTCTGTGGCGAATTATTCGCCGTGCAGCCAAAATCCAATATTTATGCCTGAGTAAGGACATAAGCAACTCTGGACCGGCATGGAGATGCTTCCTGTGATAGAAATCAACAAGAAGGTCAACGACATGGTCGTGCCGCGGTAAGATGCAAGGATGCTTATAGTTGTAAGGTTCGTCCGAATTAGACAGACGACCGCCAACGCGTATGTTGCCATGCTCATCGAGAAACGGCTTGAGCTTAAGAAGCGCGGGAGAACAAGGTACATTATTTATTAAATTTTTAATGTCGTTACCAAAATAAATAGCCTGGACAACTCGCAACAATCTATACTCTGCAAATTCAAGGTCAGAGCTTGAAACAGAAGCCCCAATAGGAAGTTGCCTAAGAAACCTACAGACATAAACGATGGCGCGTAGTAACTTAGACCACGACGACATGCGAAGCGCGAGTGCATAGATCGGAGATTCCACGACCTCGACGACCACGGGATGAGAAACAGACTTTCGTTCGGGTATATCCTCGGCTTCTGCACTGTGGTCACAAGATTGTATGGTCCACTCTGACGGATCATGGGAAATCCAAGAAGGCCCACGATACCACAAAGGATGTTGCAGAAGTTTAAATGGAGTAACCCCACGTGAAAGGCAGTCAGCAGGATTCTCAATACCCGCGACGTGATGGAAACAAGTAGCGGGAACCAGCTCTATTATTTTAGTAACGCGATTGGCGACAAAAGTCTGCCAGCGGTGCGGTGAGGAATAAATCCATGCGAGCGCTACTTTGGAGTCAGAAAATGCGTATATTTTATTGATGGGGTAGTGGGGCAAAACTGTGTCTTTAACCTTGCAGAGCAACTGAGACACCAGAAGGGCCGCGCACAACTCCAGTCTCGCAACCGAAATGGTTTTGACAGGCGAGACCTTGGACTTGGCACAAACTAACTGCACCGAGTAGTTAGAACCAATGCGGACTTGCAAATATACGACTCCGCCGTAAGCGCGTTCACTGGCATCAGCAAATCCTATTAGATTGACAACACATCCGTCGACCAACCCAAGATGACGTGGTATAACAATTTGATTGAGCGCGGAAAGCTCAATACAAAATTGTTTCCAAGCGGCGACAATATGGTCGGGAGGTGCGTCATCCCACTCACACTTTGATAGCCAAAGCTCTTTGATCAAGAGCTTGGCGTACAAAATTGTGGGAGCCACAAAACCCAGTATGTCCCATAGTCGAGCCACTGCGGAAAGCATGGTGCGCTTGGTGCACTTATCATCAGGAGGTGCGACGTCAAATCGAAAACTATCACAGGATTTATCCCAGCGTAAACCGAGAACCTTATGCGGTACAGACCTCTCAAACTCAATGTCTGGAGAAGCCTTATGAGAATCAGGTATGTGTGCGAGAACCTCTTTACAGTTGCTTGTCCATTTGACAAGATCAAACTGGCCTCGCTTGAAGAGCTGAATAAGCTCTTCACAAAGCGAAATTGCTTGCGGAGCGGATGTGACACTACATGCGATATCATCCATATATAAAGCGGAGGTGGCGACAGCTGCTGCAGCGGGAAAGTTGTCGCCTTCATCAGCGATCAACTTGCGGACTACACGTAACGCGTGATATGGACTGGACTTGAGTCCAAAACAAACACGATTAAATTGATATACGGATAAAGGTTCACTGTTGTCAAAACGATAGAAAATCCTTTGAAATCTACGGTCAGATTCGCAAATGCCGATATTTAGAAACATTTGGCGGCAATCAGCTGACAGGGCGACTTGGAAAAGACGAAACTTTATTAGGATGTTAAATAAGTCACCCTGTAGATTAGGGCCGGCATGCAAAATGTCGTTAATCGACTGACCCGATGTAGTCTTGCAACTAGCATCTAAAACCACACGAAGTTTAGTGGAGGTCTTATCTTCGCGAATTACGCCGTGATGCGGAATATAATACGAGGGAAGGGAATTATCCTCATTGTTGACAACCGGACTTAAAAAACCCTTATTCATATAGTCACGCATGACGTCATTATAGGCGCCGCGTAACTTGAGCGATGTATTAAGTTTGCGTTCTAAACAATAGAAGCGTCTAAGTGCGGCAGCGTATGAGTCACCTAGCGAATACGGGTCACCATAAAAAGGTAACGCTACAACATATCTGCCACTGTCATCGCGAACAGTGGTAGCGCGGAAGTGTTCTTCACACTCGAGTTCCTTACGGCTCTGCGAGGGCGGTGCGGAAATCTCTTCAAGCTCCCAAAATCGCTTAAGAAGAGAATCAATATTATTTTCTTGAAGAACAGCACAACAAGACATAGTATAATTAGAAGTATGTGACGTAGGCACGGTACCCATAATCACATATCCCAATATCGTCTCAATAGCGGGAGGTATATTATGTTGTTTACTGCGTACCACATTATTTAAAAATATATGTGGTAATATGGAGGCCCCTAACAGGGCGTCGATGTCTCCAGGCTGCGCAAAGTCAGAATCTGCCAGCGGTAACATCTCGAGATGTTTGAGTTGGGATACGTCCACTTGCGCGTTTGGCAACGTGTCCGTAATACGTTCTACGATAAGTGAAGAAATGTCAAAACTAATGTCCATATTAAAACGGGAATATATTTTAATATCTACGGAACCCTTGCAAGATTTTTCCGACCCACCGATCCCTTTAATTATTAATTTCGTATTCTTAAAGTTATTCCACAGTCCGAGGCGTTTGAAGCAATCAGAAGTAATAAAATTACTTTGTGACGCACTATCGAGTAAACAACGAATTGTATGTGGTCTGTTATTGACATCGTAAACAATAACTTGTGCTGTTGCCAACAAAACCGTTGTTGACGCCACACATTGCTGCTTAATATCGCGCTGAACAAGACAAGTGCCTGAGCGCCGACGACCGTGCGCATACGCAATGGACGTCGTACACAGCGATACCTCTGACTGGGAGGCGAGCGGAGCAGCTGTATTCGGAACCGCTCGCGGTGACGTAACAGACTGGTCAGGTTTACGTGACTCATCCGATACCGGCGATTTTTTTTCAAAATGCAGCAATGTATGGTGGTTCTGTTTACATGATCGACATTTAGAATTACTAGAGCAATTACTTGTTTTATGTTTTAAGCTTAAACAATTTACGCAAGCTTTGTTCTCTTTTACACATTTAAAACGCGCAGTCGGGTCTAAATTATTAAAAGCGGGACATTTAAAATAGTGGTCGTGCTCAATATTATTGCACAGACACTTATTAGAATTATTATTGTTAGACTCCGAACATGCTACGTAAGATTGCGGGTTAGGGACGGGATTACTCTTGTTATTTCGCGATTTATTCGACCTCTGTTTAACATTGTTATCATTTGACGAGTTAAATGCACTAGGCTGCGTATTATGATATATTCGGCACTGATCTTTGATGAAGGAAATAAAGCTATCTAGTGTAGGTATTTTATTATTACGTTCCGTCATCTCGAAGGCACGAACCGTTTCTGGGTCGAACTTTTTTAAAGCAAGTTGTAATAGTATAAAGTCGGAAAGATCCTTTAATTTTAAGTTTTTAAGGGCGCTAACGGCGGTAATAAAGTTATCTATGAACAGCTGGAAATTCGAAACAGAGGCGGGGCCAGACAATTTAAGATTCAAAGCCTGATCAAAGTAGGTAGACGCTAGGACACGAGTATCTTGATACCTATCAAGGAGTGACTGGAATATGACTTGATAATTCTCAGCACTGGGAGTTACACCTGCAAATACGGATTGCGCTTTAGGTGACAGTTTACCTATTAAATAGTACAACCTGTCTGCATCTGTCAGAGAGCCATTATCGTGCACTGTTGACTTAAAGCTAGCATAGAACAATGGCCAGTTCCGTATATCGCCATCAAACGACATAAGTTCAATTGGGGGTAGACGGGGCAATCGGCCTGACGGCGGAGCTTGCGCGGTTGTGTTACATCTACCCTCTAGCCGCGATTGTATGCGTTTGATGATGCAATAAAGATCCTCGAAAGAAGTGTACGCCTGGTAATTCGGCTTCGTCTCGGGATCAAAAGAGAGTAACTTTGCGTTATAAGTGTCTAACAAATGATGAAAGTCTGTTCGAATATTATCTACTGTCATACAATAACTAAGAAACGATTCTGTTTTAGTTTCGGAAGTATGGGCAGTTTTTGAGCGCTCATAAATGTCTTGAATACGCTCAAATAAAACATTGCGTTTAGCTTCCAAAATTGACAGTTCTCTTTCTTTCGACATGTTTATGTTGGTATAAGTATATACAACCTATCCAAACTATGATTATCTAAAGTTCCTATTAAGTATATATTTCTTAGATGAAATAAGATAACTAAATGTAAGGTAGGTGTAGTTATGCGGCGGTATTACCTAGCTTGGCGAGAACTTTAATAAAATTGGCGGTATTACTAAAAGATGCTTGAAATATGGAATTTACAAGACAACTATGATAGTTTTTATTATAATAATTACATATGTAGTAGGTAGCTACTTTGAGTATATTACCTACTAGGTGCGGGAATGACCACGTAATGGGTATTGCTAGGTTTTTAACCACTTACGTAGGCACTTCTAGAAGATACCTACGAGTTATATGGCAGAATATGGATTATAAATCCTTCTCTTGCGGGGTAAGCGATGAATCCGGCTCGCTAGGACCATATTATGGTATGGAAAACTACCAATTTAGGTTGATGAATTAAGTGGACTGTATTTAAAGGTTGGCGGTAATAGGTGATGAACGGGCGATCAATTGTTAGGAATTCAAGGAGAGCACGCCTTACCTTATCTTCCCTCGCTACACGCGTTCAGCTTGAAGATGGCGGCGACGGGATCCTGCTTTGTTAGCTCGGCACTGTCTTGTCATTGGAGTCCCACATGCACCAAATCACTCAACGGCACCCGCGGGCGGTTATTGTAAATAGTTCAATCACAGATTTATTGAAAGCGGTTGGAGCGGATTAAGCGAGCAGAGCGGCGTGCGCGCAGCGTTGTCACACAGCTACGCGGCTTGACCGTCGGAAGCGGAATCTGTCACGCCTCGGTAAAAGCGTGCTTTATTAGGAGGGAGAAAGGGATATATCTCGCCTGTTGTAATTAATTACTAATCCCACAAGAGATGGCGTTACCACACACTGTTGGATTTTCAACTCTCGGCGCTAAGCAGAGCGTTGAAAATCCAGTGTACGAAAAAATCCTGCCACGATAATTTTACTTCCGTGCGAACGTGGGCTAACAAAAACGTGTGCGGTCGGAAGACCCCCGCCCGCCCCGTCAGAGACGAAGTTTCTTCGAAGGGTGGGCGTTTTTGGGGACTGTCTTATGTAATTTTGACGTTCGAAAAGTGCTGATTCTCAGCCTAGTTTGAATAAATGACTTTTGTTTTTTTTTTTTTGTTACTCGCACGCACACAAACACTCGTATATTATAGAAAGAGAGACAGAGAGAAAGTCGCTTAGGCATAACGCTTTTCAATCCTCAGCCACTTTTATCCATCCATTTCCAGCCCCCTTGTGAAGATTACCGCTCGTCACGCTATAATACCAATATCAAAAACAATACTGAATTTCATACCTTCTTAAACTAGCATTTATAATGTTAATAATATTCATAATCAGCTTATAAAGTTCCCACTGCTGGGGCACAGGCCTCCTCTCGGTGAGAGGGAGTGGGCTGTAATCTACCACGCGGGCCCAGTGCGGGTTGGTAGATGTCACATGTCTTCGAATTTTTGGTTCTAGGACATGCCGGTTTTCTCACGATGTTTTCCTTCACCGTTTTGAGAGCAGTGGTGATGAAATTAAATACACAAAGTAAATCGCCTGCCTGGGTTCGTACCAATGACACTCGTAAGTCGGGGCCGTTACCACTGGGTCACCACTGCTCTCTAATAATAATATATTGTTTTAATATTGTCTCTCTGTTAATAATATTGTTTTAATATTGTCTCTCTGTTAATAATATTGTTTTAATATTGTCTCTCTGTTAATAATATTGTTATTGTTTAATTTTCAGACAATCACGGGCGCTATGAGCACCCTAACGCCGCCCATACCGCTTGAAAAGCCTGAGAATAAGGCGCGCGTCGACTATATACAGGTATGACATAGTTACATATAGTGACATTATTGGTGTGATGTTCTTCAGAAAGGTCAGGTGCGTAGTACTTGCAACCAGCGTGCGTGTATGACCAGATGTATTAGCGTAAACGAAGCACAAGTTCAATTTTAATAGTTAAAATTTAAAAAACCCCCGACACAAACATTTCCTCATTTCTCTTTCCTACTCCATCACCAGACCCTGTTCACCATCTATCTATAACCTATTCATTGAGACCATTCCAATGAGCACAAACACGATACCTGTGCTGTAAGTTGGTAAGGGAGTTGGGTATCCTGCAAATTCCAGATGATGCTGCAGCATCAGTTCAAAGTTACTATGTTCTTCTAATATCATTGAAGTAACAGAATACCAAATTTCAAATCGATCAGACCTGTGGTAGATACTCACATCCGTTCATCAACAAGAAAAGAGCTGATAATCTTGAAATGGCTGAACTGATTTTGACAAAACATATCTAAGAGGCATCGCTAGAAAACCTGTTATCAAATATAAAAAAATCTGTGGCTTTTTCTTGTTATTCACTTCTGTCGGCACTACCGGAGTGGTAGTGCCGACAGAAGTGAAAACTTTAACAATTTAAAAAATACTTCCAAAACCTTTAAATTAAAAATACTTGTATAGAACATTGATCCGTAACGTAATTTATATAAAGAGCACAATCGCGTTTACAAAAATGAGGTGTCGGTAACGGTATCGCGAGTTCAATTGTTTATTCCATCTCAAAAATGCCCAACGCGCCTAAAGTTTTCACTTCAAAAACCGCATTCAAATCAGTTCACCCGTTTAAGAGTTACGGTGCCACAGACAGACACACACATAGCGGTCAAACCTTACCCCTATTTTTGCGTCGGGGGTTAAAAAAGAGTATGTAAGGATCGTAGTAGGTGGCGTTTTGCAGGTTCTGCCTACCCCCGTGGGAAAAAGGCGTGAGTTTATGTATGTATTGTCTGTTCCAAAATGATCTGCTGAAAGTTTAAACAAACCCTGTTTAGGTTAAAGGTGCTGATAAACTTGAGCATTCACTTGTAAAGAGCATTCTAGCGAATGTTACTTTACAGAAAAAAAAAGGGAGCGTTTTAGCGATCATTGTAGCGAAAAGACAGTGAATTCTTATTATTATCGTAAGAAATACGGTTTTCACTGACTTTTGTATTATTATATTTTATTGTTTATTTTATTTTGTTTATTTTTAACCGACTTCAAAAAAAGGAGGAGGTTCTCAATTCGTCGGGATTTTTTTTTTTTTTATGTATACATATATTTATGTTCCCCGATTACTCGAAGACGGCTGGACCGATTTGAAAAGATATTTTTTTGTTTGAAAGGGTATACTTTCAAGTTGGTCCCATTGTCATTTGGTCACGATCTGATGATGGGATCTTGGAGAAATCGAGGGAACTCTTCAAATATTATAGGCACATCTATAGCGATTTGGGTATTTTTGATGAGCAGTTGACATAAGATAACTTAGATAAATTACAAACCAACCCACTAAAAAGTGAAAAAAAGTCGGTGTCAAAAAACTAAAATAGTGATCCAAAGACACCGACTTTCGAAATTAAAGTTATTTTTCACTTTGTAGTTAGGAAGTCGGCTGCATTTTTTGTAAAAAAAAATTTCTTACTCCTCTATTGGGATTTTATTTTGTGTCTGAAGTGTGTCCGCTATCACAGCGGGCCCTATCAGAATACCAGCGTTGCGGTAATATCGTAGCATGCATTATGCTGAGATAGGTGCCTTTTTGACCTCGCACTGGTCTTCTTTTCTGTTTACACAATTTTTATTTTTATTTTAAATGTTTTTCTGAAATTGTTATTGTTTTTATAATTTTCTTAGTTTTAATGCGGGTCCCAAATAAAAATATTTTCTTTATTTCTTCTTTCTAATTTGCTTCGAGTTTTTTGAAGAGCCAAGCCATTCTGTCATTGTTATGTTTTACTTTTTTTTTACTAGCATTGACTAGACTAGAGCATTTGCTAGAATGATCGTGAAAATGTTCGTAGCGATGTTTGGCTCTGTTCGTTGTTCAGTTCGACAAATTTAAAAACGGCGAATGCTCGATGTTCTGTTACAAGTGAATGCTCAAGTTTACTAGCACCTTAAAGCGAAAGTGTCAGGGTAGCCCGCGAAATTCAAATTTACTTACGTTTTTTGCAATTTGCAAGTCAGTGTCAGGTTGTATGGTAATCTAGATATGATTCGCCGATTCGCGGCCGAACCGTGCGGCTGTTATTACTTAGGCTGGTTTCACAGCTGTCCAGGAGACCCGTATGGGCCGTCCGTACACGGGAGACCCGTATGGGTAGCGCCCGCAGTGCTCTGAAACGAGGGAGTTAGTACGATACGGTTGCTAACGTTGTACGGGCTCTACCCGGAGCGGGTCGCGTACGGACCAATCTGCGTCGCTGTGAAACAATGTTCTAGCGCCTCACGTGTGTCTCCGTTCCGGGAGCCCGTACGGGTCTCCCGGGGAGCTGTGAAACCAGCCTAAGCCAGGAGCCCCCCTCCTTTTTAGGGTTCCATAGATAGTTGAAATTTTCACAGATGATGTATTTCTGTTGACGTTATAACAACAAATACTAAAAAACAGAATAAAATAAATATTTAAGGGGGCTCCCATTCAACAGACATGATTTTTTTTTGCCGTTTTTATAGATAATGGTACGGAACCCTTCGTGCGCGAGTCCGACTCACACTTGGCCGGTTTTTTAAATAATTAAATAGAACAAATTCATTTTACAAGCCGTTTTTTATGTGCTTCGTGCACTTTTGACTCCATTAGGCCGAACTTAGCCACTATTTTAAGCCATAGGTCTCAAAATAATGTTTCATGTATGATCTTCCAGGACGTAGCGTCTCAGCCCGACTTCGACTACCCAATGGAATTCTACGAGCACACAGAAGCGCTCTGGAAGGACCTGGGCGTGCAGCGCACGTACGAGCGCAGCAACGAGTACCAGCTCATCGACTGTGCCAAGTAGTACGTACCCGATACACTTTAAAGGGAAACTCCCGGCTATAATGTTCCCACTGCTGGGACACAGGCCTCCTCTCGGTGAGAGGGTGTAGGCCGTAATCCACCACGCGGGCCCAGTGCGGGTTGGTAGATGTCACATGTCTTCGAATTTTTGGTTCTAGGACATGCCGGTTTCCTCACAATATTTTCCTTCACCGTTTTGAAAGCAAAAAAATGAGTCTGCCTAGCCTTTTCCCAACTACGTTGGGGTCGGCTTCCAATCTAACCGGATGCAGCTGAATGGTGAAATGGTGCGACTGCCTATCTGACCTCCACAACCCAGTAACTGGGTAATACGATACCCCTTGGTAAGACTGGTTGTCAGACTTTCGGGCTTCTGATGACCCGTAACGATTGTCAAAGATCCACGAATGACAGCCGCGACCAACGGCTTAACGTGTTTTCCGAGGCACGGAGGAGTCTCGGTATGTAAAAATGGTCACCCATCCACGGACCAACCCCGGCAAGCGTAGCTTAACCTGATGAATCAACCCGTGCGGCTGTTATTACTTAGCCACGAGCTTCTCACCGTTCACCGTTTCGAGAGCAGTGGTGATGAAATTATTTACACAAAGTAAAACGCATGTCTGAGTTCGAACCTACGACTTACAACTCGTAAGTCGCGGCCGCGGCCTCAACATTCTCTACTCAACATGCTGTACAGCATTACAGAGCTGTTAAATTTTACAGGCTCTTCTTTTCGTGTGGTTAGTGACTAACCTGGTGTCAGAGTTTTAAAGCCGCCCATGGGTCTGACTAGGCTTCAAATGCCGTCGAGAAATATCTCTCAGGAATGCCGGTTTCCGCACGATGTTTTCCTTCGCCGTTTTTGAAGCAAGTGATAATTATACAATACGCACATGAATCTGAAAAGTCAGAGGTGCGTGCCTTAGGTTTGAACTCGAGTCCTATGACTTGGCAGTCTGACGGTCACACCACTAGGCTACGAACGTTTTATAACTTAGTTTTAACAGTATACACATCGGGATGTGAATGTTGTCCTTTGATCCGAACATGATCCCAACCATGCCCATGGTCCCATGGTCTCCTTGTGAACGTAACCATACATAGAATGCCGGATTATTAAAATGGCACAAGGAGTTTTAATTACGGGATTTGACAGGTTGAAATAACCTCTTCCGAAAACGCAACATAGCGCAGCTCCATGCCAAGCCAAGAGTGTAGCTAAGCTAGGGGACCGTTCAAGAATTACGTAAGCACTATAGGGGGGCGGGGGGGGGGGGGTCTATGCTTTGCTTATTTTTGATGACATGGGGGGTGGGGCGGTTTACATGGTGATTACGTCAGCAGTAATTATTTACTTTTTTACACATATGGCAACCCACACATAGTCTATGCTTGAAAACGAAACGCATATTCGGGGATTCCCACAAATAATGAATACGTTTAGGTGCTCGCTTAGAACCAAGTAGGGGAATTACCGCGTGCTATTCACTTGTCTAAATTTACACTTGTTAGAATTATAACTGCTGCTCATGAATCAATAAAAAAAAGCACAGAAAAAACAGAATACTTACATTCAAAAAAAAAAGGATTGTGTGGTTTTATGAAACCACGGTAAAAGTGAAACTTTTAAGTGAACTATAGGCGCCGCCATATATTGGCCTTGGCTGCTCTGACGAGCGCCTTTCACTTTATCCCTACTCCGCGGCCGACCGTCACGCGACATGCAACACACAGACGAAAAAGTTTGAGACGATGTAATAAAAGTTTCACTTTAAAAATGCATATACCGATATTTACGTAAGCATGGGGAGGGTAAGAGCTTTGCTTACTTTTGCTGACAAGGGAGAGGGGGGAGGGTAAATAATTGTAATAAATCTGCTTACGTAATACTTGAACGGCCCGTGTGCTCGAGGCCAGCATAGCGTGACCACCATTTCAGTCATTGTGTCACTCTTATATCTTCTGACTACGTTACGCCCACTGAATTCGATAAGTCGAGCCCGCCGCGTACAGTCTGACTATTTTCTTAATGTCCCTCGGGAATCATCGCATTTCCAAAAACAAACGAATGCTAATTTCCATGTTCATCAATTATTTGATTTATCGTGTATAATAATTTGAACTCAGAACTAAGTACTTTATTGTTGTTTTATTTTGATTTCCGTGTGAACTATATAGAGCTGTAAAACTATGTTCGTGCCTGCGACTTTAGCAGCTTTCCTCCCATTTATATAAATTACATTGAAGTTAAAAGAGTATTAACAACTCTATATACTTCCAAGTCGATTGAGAGCGTCCGATCTACACCAAGCGCAAAGGGCAACTAATAGAAATCCGACGACTGACGAAACACGAAGTTTGCCGAGGGACATTAAGAAAATAGTTATACTCTACTTGTAGCTTCATAAAAATGCGGATTGAACCATTCTGTATTAATCTGTGGCTCAAGTCCAAATAATGACCACATTACAAGCATTCTTTTGTAAAGAATTTAACATCTTAAATGATGCGAAATATTCGTAATTTATAGTGTTATTTCTTCGTTCCAGTTTCCTGGACCAGGTGCACATAATCAAGCAGCCGAACTACACGCCGACGGAGCAGGACATCCTGCGCTGCCGAGTGCTCACCTCTGGCATCTTCGAGACGCAGTTCGTCGTTGATAAAGTCAATTTCCAGTGAGTTGTTCCACTTCTAATAAATAAGTACTATCAAAGAAACTCAATATCTAACCCGTTTGAAAACAAAATCCCGTGCACACGATGACCACATCTGTTACCACCCCGGTTCTATAGCGCTGCAAGCAGAAATAGTCCTTACGGTGTATAGATATGAAATTCTTTGATAGTACCTGTGAAAATAGATAAAAATATTGTCCAGGTATACCCACATTGTATCAGAAATATTTTGCTAGAAATGAGGCCTAGCTAGATCAATTTTACGCCCCCCGTAAACCCCTATACTGCAACTTTCATCGAAATCGCTAGAGCCGTTTTCGAGAACGTGATTACAAATATATACAGGGTGACAGGGACATAGACGCGAAAACTGTTACCGTGGATTCAGTACATGATTCTAAACCGTACGTTAAAATTTTTCGTCGGTTATTAAAAAAATACATTTCAACGCACATTCCATACATTTCTACAAAAAAATTCAACGCAGCCGGTTCAGAATCATGTACTGAATCCATGGTAACAGTTTTCGCGTTAATGTCCTTGCCACCCTGTATATATACGAATATTGCTCATTTAATAGTATAGGATAGGATACTAGCCTATTATTGTCTCACTGTAGGGTAAAGGCCTCTTCTCATACAGAGCACGAGCATTGATCACCACGCTTGCTCAAGACGGGTTGGCGATTTCAGACTTAATTATATTGATTTATAGGTACAGGTTTTTAGGTGGCGGACAATTGTCGGTCTTTGAGGTAGATGAGGTGTCGTTTTCCAACTCTTTGTCATGATAGCGCGAACTGTTTGATATCGGTTGTATATTATCGGCGACACACACACATCTGACACATCGACGGAATCGTTACATCCGCACTTCAAATACTCCCACAATCCCTTTACAATGCTTCTTTATCCTAAGGGCACGTCTTCCTTACCATTACCGCGCCCCCCGGTCTACTCCTTGATATGCAATGGCCTCTGTAACCCCGTGAAGCATGAGGCTCCAGCGGCTAGTGCAAGTCTTGGGGTTCATTCGATTTATCGAGTCTGGTTAAACCACGCTGGGGTCGGTGCATTTCATAAATTCATTAATTATAAATTAATTTCGTTTTCCAGAAATAGGCCCGTGTCCAAAAAAAAATTTATTTGTCTATCTTGTAGATTTAAAAAAAAATTATTACGGATTGAGTTAAAATGTGGCATGACGTCACGCCTTGCTAGATAATACTGCGTTGTGACGTAGCGAGCCCCCACTCCCTAACTTTAATGCGTGTTTTTTAAGTTATTTTTGATTAATATGATAAAGCAAATACGTGTCTAATATTTTTTTGTTATCTGAAAGACGGATTTAGAATTTCTTTTTTTTACCTAGGCAACTACCGTATTATTTTTGCACAAACTATCTTAGTTTGATGTACAAAATGCGTAGATGACGGCTTCGTGAAGGGTTATTGTACACCCTGTAGATGTAAAAGTAATGTAAAAATACAAATTTTATGTTCCCCTCCAGCATGTTCGACGTAGGCGGGCAACGCGACGAGAGACGCAAGTGGATCCAGTGCTTCAACGACGTCACAGCCATCATCTTCGTGACGGCCTGCTCCTCCTACAACATGGTGCTGCGCGAGGATCCCACGCAGAACCGGCTGCGGGAGTCGCTCGACCTCTTCAAGAGCATATGGAACAACAGGTATCATCATCTGTCATTAGATGCTTTGATTTGTTGACCATTTTCTATTTTGTTAACTACCCGGTACTTGTTTATCAAGATTACACTGTCCTCCCCCCTATTAATTACTTTAAATTTTTAAAAGAGTAACCGTGGAGTTTCTTGCCAGCTGTTCTCCATAGGAAGCGACCAATTTGAACCGTGCACCTAGCTTCTGACGGTTTATAAGTGCACGTGAAGGTTTATATGAAATAAAATATTTTGAATCTGCCTAGCCTTTTCCCAACTATGTTGGCTTTGGCTTCCAGTCTTACCGGATGCAGCTGAATACCAGTATTTAATGGATAATAATAAAGTTTCCGAAAAAAAAATATACTTCTGAAAATCTGTGGTTGACTGTAATAATATATTTCCAAAAAAAAAAACAAAACTTTCGAAAAAAAAGACTAAGTTTCCGAAAAGTCAATATATTGTGCTACAAAAGTTAGTGACAGTAACGAATCGCTGCAAAACCGACTCCACGTAGTCTTGTCTGCCCTACCCCTAGAGTGTAATTTAAGCCCGCGTAGGCGCGGAGGGGCGAGGCGGCCCGCGAGCTGAGCAGCAGGTGGTTTCATAACGCTCGCCGCCCGCGGCTGAGGCTGCAGCAAGCCGAAGCTGCGGTGGTGAGCGTTAAAACCATCTGCAACGATAAGCTCGCGTGGGATCGCCGGAGCCGTGACAGAAACCATGCCTGCTGCATATTGCATGCTCGCTTGCATGCTGCATGCATGGTGTATGCTTGTTTGATTTGATTGAAATACTTTTAATGAGGTGTCGGTAACGGTATCGCGAGTTCAATTGTTATTTTTTCCCATCTCAAAAATGACCAACGCGACTAAAGAAGTTCACTTAACAACGTAACCTTATCTAAATATAGAGCACAAGCGCGTTTACAAAAAAAAAAAACTTCCAAAACCTTTAAAGTAAAAATACTTGCATAGAACATTGATCCGTAATTTAATATAAATAAAGAGCACAATCGCGTTTACAAAAAAAAAAAATACTTCCAAAACCTTTAAAGTAAAAATACTTGCATAGAACATTGATCCGTAATTTAATATAAATTAAGAGCACAACTGCGTTTACAAAAATTTGGTGTCGATAACGTTGTCCCGATTTCAATTGTTTTTCCCATTTCAAATATGCCCAACGCGCCTAAAGAAATTTTCACTTCAAAAAAACAAAAACGATTTCCTAAATTCATAATTAAAAAAACAGCTGGTGTGTCGCGCATATGCAGTACTAGACATTAATATTTCATTTTTATTTCTACCATTTTTTATGTTTTAAACCCTAATTATTCCATATTACAGATGGCTGCGCACGATATCCGTGATCCTCTTCCTCAACAAGCAGGACTTGCTGGCCGAGAAGGTGTTGGCGGGCAAGTCGCGCCTGGAGGAGTACTTCGGCGAGTTCGCGCGCTACAGCACGCCGCCCGACGCCGCGCCCGACACGCGCGACCATCCCGACGTCGCGCGCGCCAAGTACTTCATCCGAGACGAGTTTCTTGTAAGTATGTAACGCTACAGCACGCCGCCCGACGCCGCGCCCGACACGCGCGACCATCCCGACGTCGCGCGCGCCAAGTACTTCATCCGAGACGAGTTTCTTGTAAGTATGTAACGCTACAGCACGCCGCCCGACGCCGCGCCCGACACGCGCGACCATCCCGACGTCGCGCGCGCCAAGTACTTCATCCGAGACGAGTTTCTTGTAAGTATGTAACGCTACAGCACGCCGCCCGACGCCGCGCCCGACACGCGCGACCATCCCGACGTCGCGCGCGCCAAGTACTTCATCCGAGACGAGTTTCTTGTAAGTATGTAACGCTACAGCACGCCGCCCGACGCCGCGCCCGACACGCGCGACCATCCCGACGTCGCGCGCGCCAAGTACTTCATCCGAGACGAGTTTCTTGTAAGTATGCGACATGGTTTCTTCCGGGGAAGTACTACCAACAAACATATTATTTCTGCTGCCAAGAAAGGCTTTTTTTTTGGTTGGAAATTATCAAATACTTCTCCCGCTCTGGGCGGAGCGGGAGGTCGTGTCAGACTCTTACTGACTACAGCCCACCCGTGTTCCGTCAGCTGCCTGTATGTTGCCGGGGCCAAGGTATCCCTTTCGGACTTTCCCCCTGCCAAGTAACACTGATGTTTCGATTAGAAGGACGCCTATTGGTGCCAGTGTAGTTACAGACACACACATATGAGACATTTTAGCTTTGTCGCGGGAATGGCAACGTGTCTGTGATGCCCATAGATGGCGGTTATCAAGTGCGCGCACTAAATATGAATCGTTTCGCAATCGAACCTTATATTTAATAGAGCTGTGACAATGAATTTAATCATTTTACTATTAAGTAGGCGAAAATCTCGTAAGGAAACCGGCATGTCCTAGAACTAAAAATTCGAAGACATGTGACATCTACCAACCCGCACTGGGCCCGCGTGGTGGTTACGGCCCACTCCCTCTCACAGAGAGGAGGCCTGTGTCCCAGCAGTGGGAACATTATAGGCTGATTATGTATGTATGCAAGCATCGGGGAAAAATAAGGAAATGATCGGGAAGATGATATGGCCAGAAATGGGGGTTAAGAAATAATGTATCTCATAAATTTTTATATGTGTTCCAGCGCATAAGTACAGCAAGCGGCGACGGTAAGCACTACTGCTACCCTCACTTCACGTGCGCCGTCGACACCGAGAACATCAAGCGCGTGTTCAACGACTGTCGCGACATCATACAACGCATGCACCTTCGACAGTACGAGCTACTCTAACCGACGCTAGAGCGAATAGGTAACGTGTGCTAATAATAACCCATATTTCGCCAGTTATGTAGGTCCCATGTAATAAAAGGCCTATTGCCAATTTGCCATCAATCGGGCAATTTGATTTAATTTGGCAGAAATACAGCTCAATATACAGGCTGGCAGGGACATCGACGCGAAAACTGTTACCATGGATTCAGTACATGATTCTGAAACCCCATGCATTGAAATTTTGCGTAGGTTATTTTTAAAAAAGTGCTGGCACTCCAGGTGTGCCGACAGAAGTGAAAACTTGAACAAGATCGCCTTGGTGGAAGAAAAATAAAGAGCACAATCGCGTTTACAAAAAATAATACTTCCGAAACCTTTAAAGTAAAAATACTTGCAGAGAACATTGATCCGTAATGTAATATAAATAAAGAGCACAATCGCGTTTACAAAACCTTTAAAGTAAAAATACTTGCATAGAATATTGATCTGTAACGTAATATAAATAAAGAGCACAATCGCGTTTACAAAAATGAGGTATCGTCGTGGTGACAGGAAATCAATAGTTTAGTCCCATCTCAAAAATACCCAACGCGCCTAAAGAAGTTTTCACTTAAAAAATACTGTTTCATGGAAAAGTGCAATATCTACGCGGTCAAAATGTATGGAACAGCAGATTTTTTTTAAAATAACCGACGAAAAATTTCAACGCAGGGGTTTCAGAATCATGTACTGAAATTTACTGAATCCTTAGTAAGTAACAGTTTTCGCGCCAATGTCCCTGCTACCCTGTATAGTCCACTGTCTGGCATAGGCTATATATACGCAGTTGTTACACCATAATCATTTATTAATGGAGGAAGTTGTGGCTAAGTAATAACAGCCACACGGATCAATCCATCAGGTTAAGCTACGCTTGCTGAGGTTAGTCCGTGGATGGGTGACCATCTTTACATACCGAGACTCCTCCGTGCCTCGGAAAGCACGTTAAGCCGTTAGTCCCGGCTGTCATTCGTGAATCTTTGACAGTCGTTACGGGTCGTCAGAAGCCTGAAAGTCTGACAACCAGTCATACCAAGGGGTATCGTATTACCCAGTTACTGGGTTGTGGTACTGATATTCAACTGCATCAGGTTAGACTGGAAGTCGACCCCAACGTAGTTGGGAAAAGGCTAGGTAGATTGAATCCTTTATTTAGGCAAATCAAAGTTTTGTAGTACGTGAGGGACTTACAAAGTATGCATTATTAATTACTTGGCGTACAACAAATTGTTGGGTAAAGCGCTGCTCTCCTAATAATCTACCGATAACTTCGCTGTCCCCGGCGAATAAAATCGTAATCGTAAAAACCAAAGTTTACAGGAAAAATTAAAAACATTTTTTTGTGAATTTCTTATTACATAGCGGAATTGTTCAAATACCAAAAGAAAAGTGATTTTTTTACATTCATACAATCACGTAACTTCTGAAATAACCGTAGGAAATTAATGTAAAAAATTGACGGAGTGTAGTTCGGACCTCTAAATATCGAATATGCAATAAAGTTAAAACTATCGTAATAGCACATTACCGGGGACAGCGACTTAATGTTCAAATGTAAGGCTATGTTCAAATGAGCAAAATAAATCTCTGGTTTTTTGAGTGTCCCAAACATGACGTCAAAATCGAATTCCAATATGGCGGCTTGCAAAAATTCGAATTCATTGTTTTGCGTGCAAGGTTTTTGTGGGTATTGATGCCGAAAATTAGGTCTAAATCGGAACCCAAAATGACAGGCCTTAAAAAACAAATTAGTAGTCGTGGTCATCATCGGTAACGTTACCATAATTTTAGTGGTATTTTAAGGGGCCGTGCACGAAATCGACTGATTTGATCAATTTTGTTCATTCGTTGTGAGAAAGGGAAACATAATTAAAAAAAAAAAAAAAATGTGATTTGGAAAGTCGAATTCTTTGTCTTGTACATAGCGGAAAAGGATTTTTCAAATAAATTAAGGATTCGTGGAAAATCACTAAACCTCACAACACGTTTTCCAAAAATTTACGCGAGACTGACGTTTAATCGTTTCGTTAGAAGAAACTACTTTTGATTTTGAAAATTAAAAATATCATCAACATCATTAAATGGTCTACTTGTACATAGGGAACCACTTTTTTCAACTTCCATACAAAATATAGCGGAAAAAAATGTTGAAATAACCTTCTTTTTTTAAACCCTGTCAGTAATGTATTTTTTCCTATTATTTAGCAAACCATTTCAATAAATTTAAAAATCACACATTAGTTTTCAGCTATCCTTGAAATAAAATAAAAAATATATTTTATTTATTTAATAAGTAAATCAAAGCCGAAATAAACCATATTGTCGAGAGCGCAAAAGTGACGCAACTATTATCAGGTGCTGTGACTGACACGAATGGTTTAGCACCACAAAAACTGTACTTTTATACTTACATAGACTTAATGTTTCAATTATTTCAAGCTTTGTTACAATTAGATAAGTTATTGACGAAAAAGGGTTTTTTTTTTCTTGCACGGACCATTAATAAGTAGTAAGCATAAAATGTAAAGTAAAAATGGTAAAAAAAAACATAACATGACGCCTGTAATTCCGCTAAGGGTTAGGCAGAGGTATATATAGTATACCCACAATATATTACACCCACATTTTGCCAGTTATGTTTAAGTCCCGGCAACCGGGCACAAATCCACCCTCCGGGCTGTTACTGAGAAATTTCTGAGAGTAACCCAATAACAATTTACCCAACCTCAGTATCGACCCCAGCATGCTTAGCATGACCACAATAGAAACGGGTTTTGTCGACGGAAGAATAGACAAAATGACAGATTGTTATTGTTTATCTGTCATTTTGTCTATTCTTCTGTCGACAAAACGCGTTTCTAGTGTGGTCATGCTAAGCATGCAGGCCCTCAAGGAAATTGTGAATAAGTACATGAAAATTAAAATTACCCTTTCTATTTACAGATAAAGTTCGTGCGATGGCTCGGTAGGCCCGCAACGTAAATGTCCCGATCAGCAATACATACAACGTACAGCCGTGAGTCCCCTCGTTACTTACCGCAGTACCGATAGCGCTTCGTGTAGATTTTATCATTGTTTCGTGACCGACGAAATGTTTCCATGATTCGATGTATAGTTGCTAGAAATAATCGCCAGTTTTTTGTGAGGAAGTAAACGCAACTAACTTATATTACAAAATAAATCAGGTACTGGTTACCTTTTTTAAGTTTAATATCTCAAATTGACTCAAGATCTTGAATATTTTCGAGTATATGGGGCAACATATTCCTCTCATAACAGTAATTTTGAAACAAAAACAACGAAATGTTAAATTATTTTCAGTGGCGATTATATTCTAGGCGATTATGAATCGATTACGAAGCGTCTATCGATATATTGCGGCTAGCGATGCTCCCATGGTGTTTCCGAACGTCAGAGTTCCCAAAAAGCTGGCAACTTTAGTCGATTTTATGTGAGAATTTACTAAATATGTATTAAAAAAAATACAACATTATTGTGAATTTCTTCATCTGTAGTCTGTAGAATAATGCCATTTGTTTCCATAAATACTTGTGAGAAGCCATATGCAATGAAGTATCTAATTCTATTCTAAAAATCTTTTTCCTTGTTACATTATAGTGTGACAAAAAATCACTAAAGTACAATGGATCTAGTGGCATTATTATAAAGTACATAATTTAGTTCATCTTTAGTAAGTTGTCACCGTAGTCGATTTTGTAAACGCACATCACTACGTTCCAAATTCGAACACGTAGTGCTGTGACGTTGTCGGGTCTATTGGGTTGTGACGCGATTCGACTAAATTCGACTGCTCGATTAGAAGCGTGGAGTTTTCGAATATTCGCCAGTTATGTTTACAATGAATCGATTAATCGATCGGTCTATTTACGTATATTTAATTCAGTTGACACAAAAAATGGTACTTATAAGTTGTTCTTAATTCTTATTATTATAATTATTTGCTTCAAGATTCTATTATAAATTGATAGTTGTTGATTTTAAAAACGTTTATTTTTAATTGTAACTTATACATTAAAATCATTGCGATATTCACAGTAAGTGCTGGTTTAGGACAGAATGTAGTCGAAAACATTTTATTAAATGTTTTAATCGACTAAAATTATTTGGGAACGGAGAATCGACTAATCTCCCATGAGCGTTATTTGTAATATTGCGTAAAATCGCCAAACAGACTATTTAGTGATGTGAATGGTACTTTGGGTGTATTTTTAGTCGATTTGAAGTTAGTATGAAAGTCTAGATTTTGGTCTATCTAGATTAGACTGGTTCGTGTGAAGGTGCGAGCGACCCGGGTGGGCGGCGGTGGCGATACGGGGACGGTACGATACCAACACGATAAATATCATAAAACGGGAACCCGCTATACGATTTGTTCTGAGAAAAATCCAGAAAACATTACGATTTTCTAAGAAATGGTATATCTTACAAAAAAAAAAATGGTTAATTTAAATTTCACCTTAAAAAAAATCGTCAGCGCACAGTATGAACGTTACCTAACAAATTTTTAACTGTTAAAGACTCCACACACGTTACCGTCGTCGTTCGCGCCCCTCCGCAGCTGATCTAAACGGTTTTATATTAAGGATCATCGATGTTTAGCAACGCCTTGAGGCTAGTTCTATAGTATTCACCTCACTTTCGAGTACACAAGCTTTTTAGGTTTTAAGCTTAATTGGCTAAGGTGTGGACTATGCACTGCAAAATGGGCAATATTGTGTAGTGTTAAAGCCGTTGTTTCGATGCGAGGTTGTGCTGTTCACCCTGCACAGCTATTTTTAAGGCTCAGATATCGTAATTTGAGACTCAAGATATTTTTGGCCAAAATAAAACTAAATGAAATAAATTGTAAACCTGCCTTAACAAAACTCATTTCTGTTGTCTATGCCAATTTGCTTCCACGCACAAGAGTTTTATTTTTATATTTATAATTGAGTTTTAAAATGTGTAGTCCACTTACCTTAACCAAAAATTACCGAGCGCAATCATTTATTTTATGCTCAAATTAGGCCAAATTTTTATTTTATTTATTTAAAATATAAACCTGAATAAAAATAATAATTTTGTAGTGAATTATACAATGAAAGTATAGCCATGTTTTTTTCTAGATCAAATTAATGAAGAATATTTAAATATCTGTATATTTTTGATTACAGAAGATTTTTATTTTATTTTTTCCTTTGGAGTAATTTTTTTTGGGTGGTCACTGATGTGTTAGTTTCTTGTCAAAATAACTTATGAAAGAATATACCTACTTACTTACTATAGTATCTTTTGTACTAAGTATCAAAGTTTAATGCATATATTTTATAACTTTTCTTCTTGAAGAAGATTTTATAACTAAAATGATTTAAGGTGGAAATCGTGAAAAATAGAATGAGTTTAAAACCTATTGAGTTATGGAAGCTAAAACCATGGTATATTCATAAAAATGAGAGGTGTTGTGGGACACCCGGTTGGCACTAAGTTCCTTTCGCTTTTGCACTCTTGACCAATGCGAGCTAGCTAAAAAGTGTAACATTTTGCCACTCAAACGACATTTTGACGGTCAAAATGTCTTTTTAGCTCTCATTCGTTAAGTGTTAAGAGTACAACGTGCGTAAGGAACTTCTTTCCAAAAAGTACAATCAAATCACAATAAAAAATCGCAACGAATCTAACACACGAGTGCCCCTTTATTTAGTTTATACAAAATAGTTTAAAATCGTTTTATTTTTAATTTTTTTATCAAATGTACGTCTTCCAATATTGTCTATAGGTTTTTAATTTTAATTTCGTTTTGTCTAACTCGTTCATAGCACAATTTTTGACTAAAATGTAACAAATAGAAGTGCTTTTGTAGATTTTAACTTAGTTTTTAATATTTTTTTTGTAATGTTGAGCTTTTAGGAACTTAAGGTCCAAAGATCCGCCGTATTTAATACGGCCGGCTGAATATCATTATAGCAGTATTTGAGTTAAAAACATATTTTCAAAGATTACATACTATATTTTTTTTCGTTATAAGATGGACACAATTTTAGCCTTTAAGTACAAAGATTACTAACCTATCCTAACATTAATTTACTAAATATAATTATCATTATTATTTATATAAAAAAAAATTAAAATTGGTTTATGTACTTACACATTGTGCTATTTTAAGAAATATTTTTAAAATACAAAATGATCTATTCTATCGTTATGAATCTTAATATATTTTTGATTTATTTAAATTTTATTTACCGTTTAAGGTATTGTTGGCCAACTGTTGGGCAACTTATAAGTGGTACACTTTAATGGCTAAAAGTTTGACGGCAATTATCGCACTGCATTCATTCCACTGAAACATTGTAAAATATCAACGCGATTTTCATAGTAGTTGCGATGGATTGTTGCGCCACTGTCGCCCAACTGTTGATTGTAACATATTAATCAAGTTTTCACTATTTTGTTTAAAGTGGCTTCTAGTTCAGTCATTGGTTACCTTTTAAAGCAATTTCTTTCATGGTTGTAATGTGAAATATCCTTAAATACCTTAACCGGCAAAATAATAAAATTGTTAATATTTAATTTGTTAGAAAATGGTCCTTAATATAAGAAAGTTAAGCTGGAGTTTGTGTTATGTGCCATAATGTAGTGTTGCCAGCGGAAACACCATATCCTATGTTACCATACTAAAAAAACTGAATAATTCCTTCCTTCGTATCGTATGTAAAGTAACAAAAATTCGCTATTTTTTGCTTTCTAATCGTAACACTATCGTTATTTTTTTTTTAAATATAACTATATTGAAATTGTATTTTTTTTTTCTTTTTTGTGTTATATAAGTTTCACTTTAAATGTAAGTAGAAGAGAATATAACGTACATTTAAAATATTAAATGAAAGTATATGTTAATTCATAATGTTGTATGGGGGGTTACCACAGGTTTTGACTGCCTGTCAATTATAAACGACTTTGATTATGTCGGACGAGCGCGGTTGCATTGAATTGCATATTTTATTATTATTTTTACTATAAATTAGGTTATACAACGTCCTGGACTTAATATTATAGGCATAATTCTCCAAAAACATAAATTTCAAATTTCTGGTTATTAAAAAAGGGTTTTTTCCGCCGATGTTTCCCGCGTTCGTACAATCGTGCAATAAAGCGACCTCCCTGCTAACAGCATCACTATAGAATCATTGTGTAATTAAAAATTAACATGGCATTCTTTATTATATATGTAATTTTAAAAAAAGTACTATTTGGTAGCTATTTAAGTAAGTACTAGCGTAACGCAAAATAAAGTGGAATGCAAAAGTAACAAAAAGTAACAAAAAAAAAGGTAATAATATGATATTGTAGACTGCTAAAGTTTGGGGTACTTTCTGTCTTGCAGTGCTACGTGGTAGTCGGATCTGTTCGGATTGAGTCGCGACTTTTATGACTTTTCGACCACTCCCCCTTCTCCCTCTTTTTATTTGACACTTCGAAATTCGAAACTATCTCGGACCGCCGAATGACGTTAACAAAGATTTTTTAGCTTGAGTTTTCTCTCACTATATTGTTATAAATCCAGTATAATTAATACTTTTAATAAAATAATTTGTTAGAGTGACAACTAAAACTCAAAGAATATTTTCCAAAATTGCTGGTATAAAGACATACCTACACTTCTGGATAATTTTCCATATTATATTTTGTTATATTTTACATGCATACATAAATTCACGCTCTCCTCCCATGGTATCCTTACATACTCCTTTTGCTCCGTTTATGGTCATACACGCACGCCGGTTGCGAGTACTACGCACCTGACCTTTCTGAAGAACATCACCAATAAGGTCACTATAATATCCTTCTAGGGCGTCCCTATCTTCCTATATTTGTTATATTTTATTTGACCATTAACTTTAAAGTTGCAAAAGTCGTCACTCAGTAAAAGGAACATACTGTCATTTCGAGAAGTATGCACAAGTTTAGTTTGAACTGATTTCAATTGTAGGCCGGGAGCTATGTGCGAGTTTGTATAACTAGCTAGTTATATAAGGAATGAAGTAAACACAGAATTATATAAATTATAAATCATTTTATTTCTGTAAGTAGACACAAACACTTTTACACGTCAATCATATTTTACAAACTAGATGAGGTCGGCGTTTCCTATCTGACTTACTCTGAGAAGAAAGGCCGAAACAAACTCGGAGGTCGCAGTCTCTAGTCCAGACATAATCTTGATCTGATCATGTGAAGACCATCTGAAATGGTCTTTTGAGGAAAGAACCACACAGATTTGAGTGGACCTGTCCAGTACAATATGAATAAAGGAGAATTTGTTAGACAGTTTCAAACTAATAATACTTGTGATTGAGAGATTGAAAAGGAATAAGGTAATGTCTGAAGGAACTGGCTAAAGGGATATTTGAATCGCAGTGTAAGAAAAGAAAAGGCTAACAGGAAAAAGATAAAAGATGTTTTTTTTTTGCCGTTTCTAAACAAAGGGCTTGTTTTTATTTTATAAAATGAACAATCAGTAAAATATTTAAAAAAAAGCTGTTCTATAGAACAAAACCGTTGAACAATTTCTTTTAAATAAGCATTTTAATTTTCATAGCATTAACAACATCACGCCCTGTTTCCCCGAAGGGTTGGGCAGAGGTGTACCTATAGATAGTACACCCACATTTCGCCAGTTTCATTTTTTGATTTTCCTTATTTATTATCTAGTTATGTAAACTTAGCACTCGTAAAAGCAGCGCCCGGCTAAGCTTTTGATATAAAAGTACACGTCTTAGAAAAAAATCACGATTTCATAGAGAAGCACATTGAATTATAAAACAATTTTCATTATTATTCTAGTTACGCTTCAGTTGTTGACTATAGCTATTTAGTTGACTAATATTAAACATATTAATTTATAATAAATGCCAGTTTTAAGCTCACAATGTTTTCGGTTGTTTAAACTTCAAAGACTTGAAAATTATACGTAAACAATTTAGTTCCAATTTTTTATATGAAGGCAGTGCAGTTCTTCTACAGTCGGGTCATCAAATACTAATCTTTTCTCACAAATTGTATATATGGCGTTAGCGCATTTTTAGGGGTATTTCGTCCATTTAAATGAGTTTTTGAACTAGGTGTTTTTAAACTAAAGACTAGGTGGTATGGGAAAAGTTGTTTTTAAAACTTGCGGTTAGTGGTGGAGTTACATCAGTCTTGGATTGAGTGTCGGACGTTAGCGTCGGCACAAGACAGTGCGGAAGTGATCCCCTAAGAAATGTCAACGTAATACAAGTATGTAAACATTGTATATTGCTGTCCTACCCTCATCCCTGTACGATTTAAGTGAACGCAATAACATGTGAGTCATTGTAACGTGTATAAAGGTAGCTTAGAACATAATTTTCTATGTTTTTCAATATTTAGATGAAATACTGCCAGTGTCGTGCTATGTCGGAGATGTAGGCTTTCCGTTCGGTCTTTGCTCTCGGGCATATTTCATTTACATATTTTTCATATAATCGTGTTGGGCGCAAACAATATCGACGTAGATTAATACTTTGTTTCGCGTGCTCGGATCCTTCACTTGTAGTGTCGTAACGTCCGTTGCCAATAACCAAATAGTATTGAAAGATTCCTCCTTTTTTAATATATTATCTTCATAGTAGTGATAAGTGAATGTACTTGCGCACAATGTATGTGAGGACGTGTCGAGTACTGTTTTGTTTACACAAAGTGCAGCGATCGGCTGCAAATATTTTTGGTAATAATTATACCTTTACCCCTTCGCAAAACTCGCTGATGAATGAAGGCATTTAATTAGTGCTCATAGATTTCTTTCCATTGTAGCACAAAATAAAATAAAAAAACGTATTTTTCTCTCAATTTTGGGTAGTTAATTTTTTTAATAGATATTTTATAGCATAGCTCAAATTCACACCTTGTTTAGAATCGGTATTTGAGATCAGCACTTAACATTGTGTTCGTTCACGCGGACTGCGGATCATGGTGTATTTAATCTTAATACCTACGTTTAATGATATACTGAAAATCTATATTTTTAACAAATTTAATTTAAAAAATATACCTAATTAATGAAATTCCTAAAAATAAAAATGAAATTTTTAATATTTATGTGTATAGTAGTGTGTACTGCGAGGTGATTATTAAATAACAAACGCTTATAAGTTTTATGTCTCCACAGATTCGTGCAAAGAGAATATATAATTTACTGTCCATGAAATTAATAATAATATATAACTGATGTGTACAAAAATCAGTATGTTTCAGGCATTTTGAATCCGACTTAATGTATGTAAAAATAAATGTTGTTTTAAAATGGTCGTATTTCATTTTTCATCACCCGGTATATCCTTTACATAACGTCTATAATGACTTAGATACATACTAAATACAGTAAATACTAATATTCATACATGCATTATTTAGCATAAAAGCAACCCTTCTTGGCAGGCGGGTAAAAAATATGTATTACTTTATTGTCTTTAATTAAAACAGTTAATAAACCAATCATAGTAATTAAAGCCACATAGTTACACATAAAAGAAAAATAGGAAATTATAAAGTTAAGGTGAACACATAAAAAAAATAACATCACTTTCATGAATCCCTACAATTCTGAAAAAAAAAAATACAATATTCGTAGATATATTTAGTAACCTATTCCGGTTAACTATTCCTAAAGAGTCATAAAAAAACCCTGTAAGAAATCAACACCTTTCAACGAGGCATCCTCAGGATGACAATTGACTTGTCACGAACTCGAATAAGGCGTGTTGCCACGCCGAGCGCCGGACGCAGAAAATCTCTGCGCTCGGTGAGCTAGGAATAGTTAAGCGGAATACGTTACTAAATAAATCTACATCTATTGGATTTTATATAATGGATTTCCGCAAGGTCACATCTGAATCAATTAATTTCCGCAAGGTCACGCCTGAATCAATTAATAAAATCTTCGTCCATTCATCCACAAAAGTGACTGCTAAACAGTTGGCAATAACAGCTTAGCGCCAAATAGCTCATAGGACGGTGCGCTGGCGACTAGAGTCGTGAGTTGGATAATCCGTTGCACTATTGACGTGAACCCTCTTAAAAAAGGAATTAGCTAAGTCGGAGGAATAATGTCCCTCATCGTTGGATGCAATCACCGCAGGAGCAGACGTAAATACAAAAATATTTGGATAAGTATCATTAGTACTGCTGTTATGCGTATGTACCAAGCGTGAGTTTCTCAGCGAGTGTTCTGCCTGCCGGGCGAGTGTCGCTGAGCGACGCAGCGACAAGAGTTATCTACTCTTTGATAACTTGTCGCTGTGACAAACGAGTATTTGCCTGACACTGGCGTAGCCACCATAAGGAATATTAATTTTCATAGCACAAAAAATTTGTCGCTAATTAGTCGAAATTTGTCGCCAAATATCAGAATTTTTCGGTCACTGGTTGAAAACTTATCAAGGGTCCGATCTGGGGAGCATCTCTCCAGCTTGGCCCAATTTGAATCTCAAAAGCTAGGGTACCTAGCGAAGGTTAGTTTTCTCCCAAATTTTGTCGCTAATTATTCTGAAACTCTGAATCAGTCTCCAAATATCAAAATCTGTCGGTTACTGGTTCAAACTTATAAGCGTTTCTACCTAGAAACGCCACCTGGCTGACCTGCGGATAATCTGTCGCAGTCAGCGGTGGTGTGAACAGTCAGCGATAGCGATCAACTACACATTATACCTATAGTATCTCTTTTTACTTTAATTTTACACGGGACCTACAATCTTTTGTACGTTTCTCGAGCGAGAAAATCGCAGTCGCTTCCTCGTCGGGACAGCCACAGGCGCTTTATTACCTCTGGTTTTGCATCAGTCTAAAAATCCAAGTGATCTTTGTTGTCTTTGCAATAAGGTAGCTGGTTATTGTCAGACATAAAATAACTTTAACTAGATTCCGCGCCACTACTTAAGTGTTATCTATGCCACCACTCAAATCCGATAGACGCAGCGCTAGTGACTATGACATTGCATCAAATTGCATATTTAAAAAAAATATTCCACAATTTTCCCGCCGGACTGGAGTGGTGGCGCGGACTCTATTATTAAAATATGTCATGGTATAAGAAAGATATGTTGGTTTCCGGGTTCGATTCCCGAATCGAATAAGTTTGCAGGCCCGTGATAAATCTCCAAGGTTGCGTTTCCACCAGAGATGTGCGAGCATGCGTAACGAAGCTGTGAAACGGTGCGCAGATGAGCGTTGCGAGGATGTGTAGCGGGCTCTTTTCAGATGCAATTTCTCGCTCGCGTCCATCCCTCGTTTCTTTTGTACGTACAAAAACCTCATTCCGCTAAGCCGTTTCCACAGGAGCTGCGCTGAGCGAGGCTAGGTAAATGAAGAGATTCTATTGGTTCTTAACAAACATGCCTCGTTACGCATACTCTCACATCTCTGGTGGAAACGCAGCCTTATGGTGGGTATTGGGTATGTAGTGTACGTGATCCGTGATCGGGAACCGGTCTCATATTGAAGACGGAAAATGAAATACGCGTATCGCAGCCCAATGCTGGGCTCCCACCACACTACAGCCGAGCTAGCGTGCAGATGCAACGGCCAGCGAGGTCCTAACAATATAGCATCACGTCACGAATCCCCGAAGGGGTGGCAGAGTTCTTAAATGAAATGAAATTGTTTATTCTGTAAATAGGATATCGAAATCACTTTTACACGTCATATAAAAAAAATAAGCTAGATGAGTTCGGCGTTTCCTATCTGACTACTCTGAGAAGAAAGGCCGAAACAAACTCAGAGGTCGCAGTCTCTTTTAAAGTCCAGACATAATCTTGGTCAGGCCATATGAGGACCATGTAGATAAGTGTCTGAAAAGGTCTTTTGAGGAAAGAATCACACAGATTTGAGTGGATCTGTCCAGTCAGTGCAAGCATTTGTCAGTAATCGTGGAGCTCAACTCAGAACTTAAGGAGCGCAACTCGACGAACAATACCAAAGAAAGGACATTTGGGTAGGCTGCATAAACTACTCAAACTGCCAGGCCATCACTAAAACTAGCAGAGAAATAAAAACAATATCCACATAGTCCTCACATTCACAATAGTTAAAATAATATAATACTTTACAAAGTAATCATGTCATTTTGAATATAATTTTCAACAATGTCAATGTGTTTATAAAACTGGTATATGTTGATTTTACATAATAATTAAAATGTCTAGTTTTATGGTTTTATCACAAGGCTTAGCAGAGCGAGCAGTTCAATCCCAAGCTTTTTTATCTTCTAAATAATCTGAAATTGTATAGTACCCTTTTTTACAAAGTTTGATTTTAATACATATTTTAAATCGTTTAATGGGTAAGTTTCGAATGTCAATGGGAAGTTTGTTGTAAAAGCGTATACATTGACGCATGAATGAGTTGCCTACTTTGTGGAGACGTGTGCGATGTACAGCAAGATTGTGTTTATTCCTGGTATTTAAACTATGAATATCGGAAATTTTCTTAAAATTTGATATATTTTTGTGCACATACAATAGGTTTTCAAAAATATATTGTGAGGCTACAGTCAGAATATTTATTTCTTTGAATTTTTCTCTAAGGGAATCTCTTGGACCTAGATTGTAAATGGCTCGAACAGCCCTTTTCTGTAGAACAAAGATAGTATTAATGTCCGCAAATGCCAAATATGTCCGCTAGTAGGAGTATTTTGCGTATGGGTGGGAAAATCTGTTATTCGATCCACCCCAGCTCCTCAAAGAAGGCCAGCAACGCCTTGGTGTCACTGACAATCTCACGTAGGGTACCTGGGTTACCGAAGTACTTTGCCCTGTATGTGGCGACCGCCGGGCAGTTTAACAGCACATGGGCTGCTGTCTCGTCGTCCTCCATGCAAGCTCTGCACAGCGGACTGTCTGTGACTCCTATGACAAAGAGGTGTTTATTAAATGACACCTGGCCAGTTACAGCTGCTGTAACTGTACGCAGCTGTTCCCTCTGTACCTCGCACACGAAACTATTAGTCTCTGGTTACATAAGCATGGTGGCCGTTAATGCAAGTTTAAGGCCCGGACTCCACCAAAGCGGAGACGAGACGAGATGTTTTTCAGCTAGGGTGTATCCACTGAAGCTGTGCGGAGATGCGTACTGGCTAGACTGGAGCGTTGGAATGGGCAACTAGCTTCATCTTTCTGACTGACCGACCCCTCGACAATTCAACATTATTGAGTTTGAGTTACCTCTATACACAATGAAAGCAGGCTTTCGTGTTCTGAATGTGAACGGTAATCGAACTTTCTACTAAACATAATAATGCTGTAAGATAGATGAAAAATACTATTTACGCACAATGAAATGGTGGTCCAGTGGTAACGGCCGCGACTTAGGCCCAGCGCACACCGCTGGAGGCGCGACGGAGCGCATTTTCTTGAAACGCGCGGGCGGATTCCGCGGGCCCCGAGCGGCGCCAAGAGCCCTTGAGAGCCCTCAAGCGGAGAGACGCGCGGTGGCGCGCAGCTACACCGTAGTACTAGAAACTCTCCAGGCAGCTGACCGCCAGCCAGCCGGGCGCGGGGTAGTGCGGCGGAGCGCAGAGCAGCACGGCGGCGACTGGAGCAGTCGCGCGCATGCTCTTGTAGTAGCTTGAGGGCGCTCCAAGCACCGCGTGCGAATTTATTCTTATATTGACCGTATGTCAAGGTGGTTAAGGTTTATTTAAATTGTTGTCTTCAATTGCTCTCCGCCTCCCCTCCAGCGGTGTGCGCTGGGCCTTACGAGTTGTAGGTCGTAGGTTCGAACCCAGACAGGCGCTTTACTTTGTGTAAATTATTTCATCACCACTGCTCTCAAAACGGTGAAGGAAAACATCGTGAGGAAACCGGCATGTCCTAGAACCGAAAGTTCGAAGACATGTGACATCTACGCTACCAACCCGCACTGGGCCCGCGTGGTGAATTACGGCCCACTCCTTCTCACAGAGAGGAGGCCTGTGTCCCAGCAGTGGGAACATTTATAGGCTGATTATGATGACAATGAAATAAAACAGCAGTTTAATAAAAATCAATTTTATTATTATTAAAACCAAAATTCACAATTTCTGTGTAATTTAAAAACGACCACTTCGAAAAGTAACGAGAATTTTGTCAAAACTAGAGCTGAGACATAGCGAAACAAATTATAAATAAATATTATTTACATACATCTATGGCATAGATAAGGTACGACACATCTTTGGGCTTGCCCCTTAGCAAATAAAATGTCGGAAAAGATGAAGAAATATTTGAAAAGCATTTACAATACAGGCGATGAATCATGGCCGGTCAGAACAGCGTAGAAGGCTGCGCAATAACATTTTCTAGGAACCAAACGGTGACATGTGGCGAGTGTGAGTGAGAGAACATGCGCGAAAGTTCGGAGAGTCTATGTTCAGACCCGCCATGATTCATTGTACAATGTACATATTGCAGTTATAGTTAAAACTGAGAACATTTCCACAATATAAGAGAAGGCTGACGTATTCAGATCCTAATATAAATTAATAGAGAGACTAGTATTCAATGACACGAGAAAGTATACAATTTAAAATTATTTAGCTTAGCGCAGTTTTGAGGAAGGAAATAATTACATAAATATTGCAATTTTTAATGTTATTTGGTGGTAAGCAAGCTGGCGGCCCACTACATAGTGTGGTCACCGCCGCCCGCCTATGGACATCAGCAGATCTATTCTGTAAAAACTCCCCCTTTAAAACTTTGGTGAAGTGTCAATAATGTCAATCCCATGTCATCAGGCGTAATGACAGCTCACTTCACCTACGGTTACCATTTCGAAATTTGAAAAGTCCTGACATTTGCAAAAAAAAAAAAAAGTCCGGATATCTAACCTTTTTCTTTTTTTAGTAATAATTTATCTTTTTTAAAGAAAATCCCTTTATATCGAAAAGTCTGGACAAATGAGAAGGCCGGACATAGTCCGGCCGGGGGGCCAAAAAGCCGGACGGATGGTAACCCTAACTTCACCTGAGTTTTCACGGTGAAATTTTATACAATAGATCGGTAGGCATTATAGGTGCGTTGAAACGATGAAATTTCTCCTGTTAACTCCTGTGTCCTGTAAGCCTATGTTCGCATGGCAATTTTTTTAACGCGAGGTTTCTTGACGCGCACTGGATTTTCAACGCTCGGCTTATGGGCGTTAGTTGAAAATACAACTGTGTACTTTTTTAACGCGTTAGGGATGCACTCTGTTGGATTCTCACCGTTCGGTCCGACGCCGAGAGTTGAAAATCCAGTGCGCGTCAAGAAACCTCGCGTAAAAAACAAGAAGTGCGATGTAGACTAATTACACCTTCGCCGCCGCCACTGAGGTCCGGCGGAAAATTGTGGAACTACATTTGTTTTAATGCAATGCCATAGGCGCGGTTTATACAGAAGAGACGTGGCAAGGGCGTGTGTCGGTGGCGGATAATCAAAGAAACCTAAAATGAACCTAACAGTTATGTCACATAGTGTCCTTTTTGTCGGAAAGAGAATTGAGTCACCTGGTGGCGGTGACGTCACCCGGAAGCGTGGGCGAATTCTCTTTCCGACAAAAATAGCTAGCGCACTAGCGCCACGTCTATCGGACTTAAGTGGTTTCGCGGACTCTACACATAAATTTTTCACCATAATTATATTAGTCTATTATTTCAATGTACCTAACATACATAAATATCGAAAGGTCTGCGCCAAGCTTAAAACGGGCAAAGTTCCATGACACAATTTCACATAAAATTAAGAGTATTAAGTCCTTTCGAAAGTCTACCCACACGGGGCGCTAACAACATTATTATTCTAACTAATTTTAACTTTAAATATGTATAAGCGTACTGACCTGATATTACGACAATAGTTAAAAAGCGTAAAATGCCGTGTTTTAAACAAAATTATTTTGAGGTATGTATGTTTTAGGATACTGTGGATTATTTTAAAATAAGCGTTCTATGTTTTGGGTATGGTCTGTGGTTTAAGATTAAAAGATTTATAGTATGACGAAGACCGCTGCCGCCTTAGGAATGCGCGGAGAGGCGAGGGGGAGCGTTGACGAATGAGCGGCGGGACACGGTGAGCGTTGACAAATGAGTGGCCTGCACTGCCTCCCCGTCTCGCCGCGCACATACCTAAGCCGCGGCACAGCGGTTTCGGTTAAAGTGTCAAACTATAGTAACTTGTCATTACCGTTTATAACGACGAAATTTTTAGAACCCAGCATTTCTGTTTAATTAACATAGGGTTTGGTTTTAACGACTATCGGCTATAAAAACCGTAATCCGAGGGTCCCTTCGAAGTCGTTATAAATGGTTTTGACTGTATATCACAAACACATGGTTTCTGATAAGGTGATCAACACAAACATTATAACATTCGGTCGAATCTTATGTTAACTGAATTGATTAGCTGGTCGAAATAACAACAGCTAATGATATCATTTGACAGTCTGTTAGTTAATTTTTGTTTTAATTAACCTTACAGTGATAATTGTTAGCCATTCGGTCTCAATCTCAAAAGCATGAAATGAGACTATTTTAATAATCTTTCAAATGCAATAAAATGTGGCACATGTCTAAATCAACCCTATTCTAGCTAAGGATGTATCACGAATTTAGATCTTTTCTTTAATTCAATTTAGATGTTTTTTACAAACAAATACTGATAATATCAGATGCTTCAAAATACTATAAAAATGGCTTGAAATAAGCATGAAAAGTCTTAATAAGACGCACCATTCACATTTAGCCATATCAAAAAATATTCGAAAATAAGCTTTCTAATAGAACTGAATCAATCAAGAAAAAATCTCTAAAAAAAGAAAAATACTCCAAAAAGTTTAAAATTACTTAAAATTTAAATAACTTGTTCTATTTTGAGGCACATTATACTAAAATTAAGGACTTTAAAAACGACATTGGCACTGTCCTATAAATAAAAATTTAATGTTCCAATTTATTTCAAACATTCCTTATTTTCTAACTTATTACTATTTTTTATTATCAATGAATTAAGTAATCAACAGATACTCGCAACCCTTCGTATGCCGGACGTGGATCCACGCAAGACACAATGGCTTTTTAACTGTTTCTGTAATTACGGCATTGAACCTGTTAATCTTAACTAATAAAGAGAAAAGATTCGATTTTTGTATGTTTTTTGTAATGGATAAACTCAAAAACTTCTTAGCCAATTTTAAAATGTCTTTCACCTATAGAAAGCTACATTATCAGCGAGTAACATGGGCTATATTTTATCGAATTCCACACGAACGAAGTCGCGGGCAGAAGCCAGTCAATTACTGTACTCCTACTCATCGTAGACATCGTATATTTTTTTATATCGAGGCCCTGCTTTTGGGATCTGACTTCAACTAAAAATATTGCTATGTTTTAGCTGAGAAAACAAACAGCACCCTAATTGCGTAATACACGATCAATCACACTCTGAACCATTTTGAAACTGATTGCTAATCCATTGTTTCATAAGTTCGAAAAAAAATCTGCTCGACTACGTACATAACGCAATGAATGTTGTTGAACTGGTAAAATGAAACAAATTGAGCATAATCATTTACGAAAACGAGTTACGCGATTAGGTAACAGGAGACGTTGAGGTTGATCTTCGAAACTAGTGGAAAAAAAACACTAAAGTTTATCTTGTAAAAAACTAAGATCAAAATCATTTTCTATTTTTGTTGTTTAACTGCTTCTTTTCTAAAATAAAAGTAGCCTAAATTAGTCCTTATAACATCAGCTATCTGCCAGTGAAAGTCACGTCAAAATCGGTCCAACCGTTTCGGAGATTAGCCGGAACAGTCAAGACATTTTTTTTTTTAAAATAAATACTGTGTATACTTTCATTATGCGTTTAGTAAAAGGCTGTTACTTTGACATTACAAACAGACACTTAAATTTTATTTGTAATGAAGATAAAAGAGAGGCATTTATTTTAAATAATTCAGTCCCAGAACAAAAGGGTACAAAATACCCATTTCTAAAATCATGCTCAATAATTACCAGTGATCGGAGTAGGTAGATTGATTTGGGGTCAATGAACTGGCACGTATGTATATGCCCCCGGGATTTTGAAATTATTAAGATTTTTTTTAAGGCATTTCAAATGTTGTAATGTGTAGAATAAAGAATACATCAATATGAATAAGAAATGTTTAATCCTTTTGCTGTCTTTTTAATAGTATATAGGTGATCGGATTCCAAGAAAAGAATAGGTATAGAATAAAGAATACATCAATATGAATAAGAAATGTTTAATCCTTTTGCTGTCTTTTTAATAGTATATAGGTGATCGGATTCCAAGAAAAGAATAGGTATATTATAAAAACAATATTATATATTTTAAACGTTATAAAATGCTGGTCCTGCTCCACATCTAATTGATTAACATTTGCAAATACTGTTGGAGCTGCTGAAGATTGTAAGACTATCTTTGCATTGTATAAACTCAATCTCCATTGTATTATATAATTGCATAGCACAGGTGTGAGTACTATGTACTAAAGAGTTACCATTTACCGGGTAATATGTCTTGCATTGACTTGAATGTGCCCTGGCGGCTGTGAGTATGTCATGCTCACTCAAATGTTTCGCTGATGGTGGTGCGTGTGTTGGATCATTTAGCTCCCTTCAAAATGGTTGAGCTGAATGGTGCTAATCCATGCGTCATGTTCGTGAACGGGCGCCGTCAGTTGGGACTGGTCATCTCTTAGCTGCCAGGGCTTATTTTTATTTTATTTTTTTGATTTGTTCTTTGTTTTATCTATTTATTCCGGACGCTTCTAACGTGCACGTCTTTCTACATTGTTCTCACATGTATAATTTCAACATGAATGATGTAACCAATATTTTGTAACAATTTTTTATTTAAAAGAGTGTCCGTGGAGTTTCTTGCCCGTTCTTCTCCATAGGTACCTACTACGCTTTGGAATGGGCAACTAGCTTCATACCTATTTCTGACTGACCGATTCCTTGACAATTCAAAAGTGCCTGTAAATGGTTTAATTGAAATAAATGCTTTGAGTTTGAGTTTGAGTTTTCTAATGTAGTAGTTTAAAAATCCTTACTTTAACAATATTTGATTCAATCCCGTAAGTACCTAAATGAAATCCCGGAAAAAAGGCTTATCCAAGTTATGTTTTCGATGACTATTCACGATGCGAGTACGTAAAACCAATCTACCTACTCCGATCACTGGTAATTACTAAGAACAGCTTAGTCTTTTTTAACTAGTCAGTAACTCTGCTACTGAAAATTGTCTATAAAGTTAAAAATACAGATATCTAATTGGTCCCAAAGTAATCATAATAACTATGAATAATTTTTCATGGATCTTTTTCCATCAAGAAAATAGTATCAAAAATAATATGGTACAACAATCAAAATATTTCGAAAAGACTTCACTATTTTCATATGCAATATATAAAACATTTTTCAAAAAGGCAGTTTTTGTAACAGATAAAAGTTTTATAAAAATAGGTGTGTAACCTTAATTACAATTTTATGAAGCCAATATATTATAATAACTACCAAAATAATTGTTTTCTCATCACAAATTCAAATGTAGCAGTCTCAAAAATAACTCAAGATCATTATAAAAAAAACAAATTTGAAATCTAGGTAGCATGCATCCAATGTTTACTGGCAGTAAGCAGTAACTACCTAAGCAGTTTTTGAAAGGCTAATCAACAACTTTGAGCCAGCAATTGAGCCCTGCAAAAAAACTGGATGCTTTACATTTATAAGTTAAAAGTTTAAAACACACAAACTAAGTTAATAGTAATTGAAAAAGTCACAAATGCACTGCAGTTTCACATTTCACATTGAGGTAGGTTATAGTTGTTTTGCATTTCATTTCTGAGTTACACACATTATTAAGAGTTTTTTTGTATACGACGACTATTTGCAGCAAAGTTTTTTCAAGCGTAGTTTTTTGGCAAAACCGTTGCCTTAACCTACGCTAAAATTGTAAAGACATTGCGTACGCTCGATACTACGACACGCAATAAATTCGAAACAAAAGCGAATCAAAAGCAAAACTTAGGGCCTTATCACACTGGCGATTTGCGAGCGATTTATGTAGAGAGCACGCCACGTGTGCGCAACGTATTCACAAGAGCGTACAGTACAAATACGTTCTTAATGTCCCTCGGCAAACCTCGTGTTTCGTCAGTTGTCAGATTTCTATCAGTTGCCCTTTGCACTTGGTGCAGACCGGACGCTCTCAATCAACTTGGAAGTACATAGACTTGTTAATACTCTTTTAACTTAATGTTATTTATTTAAAATATGGGAGGAAAGCCGCTTAAGTCGCAGGCACGACAGATAGGAAAATAGTTTTACAGCTCTATATAGTTCACACGGAAATCAAAACAAAACAACAATAAAGTACTTGGTTCTGAGTTCAAATTATTATACAAGATAAATCTAATAATTGATGGACATGGAAATTAGCATTCGTTTGTATTCGGAAATCCGATGATACCCGAGGGACATTAGGAAAATAGAAATACTGTACAAGAGAGCAAGACAAGCGAGTGTATTATATTGTGAAAATGCGGCGTATACGTCGCGTAGTCGCGGTTAGCTCGCTTCGTAACCGCGGAGAGCACGTTCACAGATCGCCTGGCTAGAAACACGCTAGCAAGCCGTCATTGTGATAACGCTCTTATGCCACAAATCGCCAAACATTAATCCTACGTCATGAGCAACATTTTGAAAAACACTTCATTTCCTATTTACACAAAAGTCCGCAAACACTAATTGAACACAGAAAAAATATTTTTCACACTTTTGCACTCCAAAGTGTCTTTTCATTCATAGAAACTCCCTTTTTTCACACTTAGTTAGTATTTTTCGAGTACTAAAGTGTCTTCAGTCCAAATACACATAGAAATTGGGTGTCCCGCAGTATTTAGTGGCGAAGGCCTTGCCTGCGGCCGTGGGAGCGCTGAAGGCGATGTCCGAGACGCGTAGGGCTTCGCCGTAAAGGAAGGAGGCTCGCGCGCACGCTAGCAAGCGAGCTGCGATGCCGCGTCGACGGTGGTTTATGTGTGTCCATATTCGGGATACGCCGCATCTGAAAGTGGAAAATAAATATTTTAATGAGTTTGCAAGTTACCATTTACTAGCCTTTTTATAAGTCAGCCAATTTTGTAAATAATAGTCCTCCAGACGGAATTTCGGTCATGGCGAACAATCTTAGCGGAGATCAGCCATCGGCGCGGGAGATATTATACTTGTGCACAGGAGCGGATCCAACTCTCTAAAAAGGTTGTAGTCACGTAGGATTAGGAGTCTTTCACGATCGATACATTAAATATTAAAACTATATTGCTATAAGTCCATAGACCACTTTTACCCAGTCTCCTAGGTTATAATTATGCTCGTACTCGCACACAATGTGTGTCTTGTGAACATCAGCCTATCGACCTTAATTAGGGATGTGGGCATGCCCACCGTGTCCACAACGGCGGGTCCATGCTCGCTTGTGCACGCATGTGTGCGCGCAGACAGGTGCACTCTCAGTTGTCAGGGCCGACCGTACGAGCGTCGCCCTCGCTCAACCAGGCGCAGGCCACAAGGCGCCACGCACGCCAGGCACGGGGTATCACACCGACAACTTCCCAACTCCGGGCTTAAGAAATTCCTAGTGGAAAAACCAAATAACACTTTGCCTACGGGCAAAGTGTTATTTGGTTTTTAATCGAACCCAAGACCCTACTACGCTCAGCAGTTGCGCTTGCCACCACGACAGCAACGAGGCAGTCCAAGTAGTATGCACAGTAGGTGACCCAAGAGAAGTAGTCATCTCACCAAGTAAACTGTTAGGTAGGGTGAATGTTCAACACGTGTTGTATCTGACCAGATACAACACATACAAAACAAGATATACAGAAAAAAAAAAACTAGTGCGCAAACTTATACACATGACTTTACTCATAATTATGAACAACTTTTACTGTGGGACCAAATCTGAAATCGCGAAAAATAAAAAATCTGCTGTTCCTTACATTCTGACGAGTTATGCGAACATAAATATAGGGAACAGCAGATTTTTTTTCGCAATTTCAGGTTTGGTCCCATACTAAAAGTTGTTCATAATTATGAGTAAAGTCACTGGTTAAAAAAAATCCCTGTACAATGTTAGTTGAATATTACAAAATTAATCAATATTTAGGTGGAGTCAACTACACAGCCCAGATCTTCCACAGAGTTCGGAGCTGTTCGGGAGCTTTAGATTTTCTTTATATGTGTGGTACTCAATTATATGGTTTACTATACATCTCTACCTACCGTTCGGATAAAACAAGCGCGATATTATATTTGTGATACTCACTTGACAGGATAATCTTCTACACTGCAGCAGTCTGGGTCACCAGGGATCAGCTTGTAAGCTCGTACTTTGGGCTCTACGATCAGACACCCCATCATCTGTTTCTTTTCTATGTATAGGTAAGCCTGAAATGTTATAGAAAACTAACTTTTATTATCTCCATCCAAAAAAACAAGATGCATTCATTATAACTTATCCCGTGACGCGGTTGGTAGCACTGTTCTGTCAGCCGCCATTTTGAACTCTATTAGTGGCTGCTTTCCGAATTAGAACATAATCGCTCACAGCGCTGACATCAATAATTTGCGTTCCGATTTAGATTTCACGATTATGACAGGTGAGGGCTGTCAACTATTCGGAACGATCGTGAACGCGCTCACAGTGCTCGCTCAACGTTAAAACTTGCATAATCATATTTCTTTGTATAAATACTGCAAATTTCTTATTCTTTTTGGTTAGGTGGCAACGGTAGCCAGAAGCACAATTGCAAAAATGCCGCGTTAGTTTATAGATAAGATGCGACTCAAAACAAAACAGCACAAGTGTCATTTTTGACAGCACTCACGGTGATATTAATTTAGGGCATGGTCAGCGTGATCGCAAGATGGTGCATGTCATGACGTCATCTATGACGATTCACGGAACATCGTTATTGCGGTCACGCTAATTCGGTACGGGTGTTAGCATGCTCAAATCGATTACAGCGTAACTTGGAACGCAGCCAGTATTGAAACTAAGCTTGATAAGCAATGCTGCCAACATGACGACAAGGGAAGAGTTATACCTTGCGTTCCGGAATGCGCTAAGTGATAATATCGCGAATCCGACCAAATTTAATAGTCACAAAATATAAGGGCTATTGAGTTATAATTGTGACTATTAAATTTGGTCGGATTCGCGATATTATCACTTTTATCCCATTTCGGAATGCAGGGATAATGAAATCTTCAGTTTCATCTGCTTAGTCGGATGACTCAGTCGGCCAAGCGTGCTGGAGACATATTATGGCAGCTACATAGTAAGTTTTCTACATGTAGCACTAGCATTCTCCATATTTTTAAGCCATAACTTACCGCCGATGGCGATGGGGCCGAAAGGTTCTGGAGTGGCGACCGCGTAACGGAAGACGTAGCGTTGGAAGGCCCCCCACAAGATGGACCGATGACCTTGTGAAGGCCGCAGGAATCCGCTGGATGCGGAAAGCACAGAACCGGTCGAAGTGGCGGTGCTTGGAGGAGGCCTATGTCCAGCAGTGGTCTTTCGGCTGAAATGATGATGATGATGAACTTACGGTATAAGTGTGTATCAGTTCCTTCGGCAGATCGTTGCCGTAGCCGAGGTGTGGGTGCACGACCCTGGTGAGCAGTTGTTCCACCTTCTTCCAGCCGGTCTCGCCGCCTCGCACGCGGATACAGCGTGAGTTTTCAGACCGGTCCACTACGCACTCGTCTTTGAAACTCTGAAACATTTATTATTTATTTTAGGCTCTATGGATATTCCATTTTAGAAATGGTTTTTACTTTTTTGTCTGAACTTTTAGATGGTAGCGTTGACTTTCAGATTATTAAGATACTACGACCGGCCTGCATCGCACGGTTTTAACGACTTAACAAACATCGATATTTCTTTATTATATCCGGCTGTTATTCGTGGATCTTTGACAGTCGTTACGGGTAGTCAGAAGCCCGAAAGTCTGACAATTAGTCTTACCAAGGGGTATCGTGTTATTACCCAGTTACTGGGTTGTGGAGGTCAGATAGGCAGTCGCTCCATGTAAAATATTGGTATTCAGCTGCATCCGGTTAGACTGGAAGCCGACCCCAAGATAGTTGGGACAAGGCTAGGCAGATTGATTGTTATATAAGTTTAAACACATGCACCTTCCGGAATAAATTCTCTGAAGTCTAAATCAGAGGTTCCCAAACTCTTTTTATCGTAGACCACTTTCAAAATTTTCCTAGTTTCGGTGGACCCCTGCTGCTACATATCTACCATATTCCCAAAATTCGTAAAAAAATGTTAAGATTAGATGTAACGATGGAAATTGCGATTTTTTTTTCACGCTACCTTGACCTCGTCGTGTCTCCCGTGGATCCCTGAGGGTGGACCTGCCCTGGACCACTTTGGGAATCACTGGTCTAAATTATGGTGAAAACCGCATCGAAAACCGTTGGAACAACGCAGTCACACAGACACAACAAATAACTTTTATTTATAATATGTATAGATTATTCTTCAGTTCTTTTGTGTGTTATGGTGTACAAATAAAGAGTAATATTTCATCTTTCATTAAAAGAAGAGCAAGGACGCGTCCTATTTAAAAGCGATCGTCGCTCGAATACGCGATCGGTCGCTCAACTTAACTATGTCCTCTCGCAGTTTTGACCACTAAGGTCTTGGCTGCTTAACCGGACTTTCCTGTGGGTGCCTTAGACCCGAGTTCACCAACAGATGGTTAAATTTAAAACATCTGTTTTAACCATAAACGGCTGTTTAACAATATTTTACTGTTCACCAAGCACTAACAATTGGTTAAGTACTGTAATCGGACGGTTATCTTAAACGAACTAGCCGACTCAGTTTAACCGTTGGTTTACACTTTCTGACGTGAAGTTTTGCATTGTGCATCTCTTTTAGTTACAAATTAAAAATACAAGACGCTTTGAATTATATCTTTGAAGAGAATAATGTGTTAGATGACTGAGAATACAGAAAGAATTTCGCGCACTCCCCGTATATTCCAAACACGGCGCAATTATTTCAGGGAATATGACGAAAAAGCATTCGCTACAAGATTTCGTTTATACAAACGTAGTGCTTTGGAATTACTTGATTTAATTTAAATTTACGGTACGTTTGCGTTTATCTTCTATAATCAATTAATCACTGATATTATTCAAAAGAAAACTAACACGACACGACGTAAAAATATTATCTCATCATCTGTTACGACGCCTTATTAAGGTGGATAACAATTAAAATTCTATTGTGTCTCGTTAATGACAGTTGAAGGGAGTTTGACAATGACATTTGATTGACGTTGACATTCAAAATTCACAAAATAATGTTAAAACATTCGATCATTCGGTCATTTTCGACTCACTCATTCAAAAACGCTTGGTTATTTAACCGTTGGTTAGAAATGAATGGTGAACTGGAAAAAAACGCGGTTTGTTAAAACAACTGTTTTATGGTAACAGAACGGTTACGTAATCAATGGTTATGTTGTAGTTGGTGAACTCCAGCCTTAAGCTATTACACTTAGAGCCTCCAGTCAGGAGCAAATAAACTATTCTAAATTAGAATTAAGCGAGTGCTCGCTAAGTGCACCCCCTGTGGGGTACGAACTTCGGCTTAGGGCGTTGCTGGGGGGAGGACAGCAAGAAGGGACAGGCTGGATCAAACTTAGATTTTCATCATGATTATTATGCGGGGTATTTAAAGCTACGTACTCAGCTGCAACAACTGCTGGCACCTCATTATCGAGCAAGGGTCGGGGGGGAGTATCATTTACTCGGGGACGTTAGTCGCGATCGCGAAGGATCTCGGCGGCGAGGTCGGAATGATGGGTGTCGTCTGTTTGTGCACTGTACTGGTGGCCCTATTCTTCTCCTGGAGGAATTTTATTTATAGAGAGGCTCGCACTCGGTCCTTGCTGTGGCCCGAGCGGCGGCGCGGCCCTCCCGCGGGTCAGCTCGCCATGCGCGGGTACATCGGACCCGACGATCACTTTTAATAGAACACGGGGTAAGGGTTAAGCCCTGTTTAAAGCGATTCGGATGAATGACTGTACTGACCTACATTTTCTTCTTTAGTTACATAGATAAATGTTTGAAATACTCACGTTGAATTTCAGTACATCAGTAGCGTTGTGGTGCACCAAGTGATCATGCTCGTCTTGTGGATCCCCGATCTGTAGGCGAAAGAAAGTTGAGGTAAAGTTAATTTGTAAAAATCAATAATAATAAAATGAAGCAGGAGAACAGTTTGTTTTGCCAAAACGAAAGTGAAGTTAATATCGAATTTCGATAGATGTCAGCTTCGTACACGTTGTAAATAATACCACGGTACACACTATAGCTGGCGTATATCTGGCGAGGCACAGCGCAGCGCGGTTGTCACTGCCAAATAAATATCAACATTGTTTTGCTTAAAATAAAGTCGAAAATACTGTGGCACTCCGGGAGAGCCGACAAAAATAGAAACTTGAATAAGATTGCCTTGGTGGAACAAAAATACTTGTACAGAACATTGGTCCGTAACCTTATCTAAATAAAGAGCACAAACGCAGTTACAAAAAAAAAACTTCCAAAACCTTTAAAGTAAAAATACTTGCACAGAACATTGATCCGTAACGTAATTTAAATAAAAAGAACAACATCGGTTACAAAAAAAAAAAAAAAACTTCCAGAACCTTTAAAGTAAAAATACTTGCATAGAACATTGATCCGTAAAGTAATATTAATAAAGAGCAGAAACGCGTTTACAAAAATGAGGTGTCGGTAACGGTGTCGCGAGTTCAGTTGTTTTTTCCATCTCAAAAATGCCCAACGTGCCTAAAGAAGTTTTCACTTCAATAACCTGAGACGCGCACCTTTTTCCGCATAACTCACGAGTCTTTTTACTCACGAGCTAATGGAAGTTTATTTATTCTCAACTTTATTTCAATTACAGCAAGGCCAAATTTGTTTGGCAGTGACAATCGCGCTGCGCTGCGCCTCGCCACATGAGCCCATAAGGTAAGTATTAATAGTAAGATCTTTTCGTTGCATTACCTGATAAATAGCGCCACACTCGGCACACTGCGTGGCTCCGAACTTCTTCTGTCCAGCGTCTATGACGTACTGGTCGCCGCCTGTCTTGATCAACGAGCGCTTGCTATAACTCTTCTCTGTAGCACCTACAAACGTTATATAATCAAAATATTAATCATCGATATTTTCAGTACTAGCTTTGGTCCGTGTGGATGTCAGAATATCCCACGGGAACGTACTACCGGGATTTCATACTTAATAGCCGAGGAAAAGGCAATTGACTCCTACCGCTGCGCCCGCGTTGCCGTCAACCATAATTACTTTGTTACACGTAATTTTGAATCTGTGATATCTTCTAAACTATTCATTTAAATGATGATGTCAAGACAAATTTTCATCTAAATTATACCATATTTGATTGGATAATATAATTATATTATATTATCCAATAAAATATGGTATAATTTCCGGTCCCGGTCAAAATAGCTTCGGAAATAACAATTAATTTTTTTATCAAATTCTGATAGATAATAAATAATTGTTACTATGGGTTATCCTTAGAAAATAGATATATGCCATCGCGGACTATTTAATTGAACTTTTAAAGATCTTCAATCCTGTAGAACTTAAATTTGATGTATCTCTAACGGTTTACGCGGCGCACGCCAGTATAGCTCCCAGTCGACATGATTTTTGCCGATATCTTCAACAATAATCATCATATTTCAGCCAATTTACACAAAAACTTAATAAATTATATATTAAAACCATCCTCATGAATCACTCCGTCCATTGGTGAAAACCGTTTGAAAATCCGTTCGGTAGTTTTTGAGTTTATCGCGTACAGACAGACGCGGCGGAGGACTTTGTTGTATAATATGTAAGAATATCTCTTTATGAGCCTTTAATGTCATACTGCTGGGCAAATGCCTTCCTAGCCCCTTTCTACTTCAGCCAATCTTTCAGAATAAGTTACTTGCTCGTCCTACCATTTCCTGAGCTTGCCATATTGCATGCAATTATCATACAGGGTAGCAATTTAGTGACCTGCTGCTGATCCGTCAAGGGGGTGATTCTACCTGTCATAATAAACAACTTTCGCTATGAAACATATATTATACCTACATTTCGTATAAAAAAAAACGAGCGGGCCTTACAGTAGTCGCATATGACATTTCACCTTGGTAATAAGCAACATTAAAGGGGCGGGGCCTCGTCAAGGTCGTTTCTGACGGCCAACTCTAGCACAGCGCGCGCTCATTCGTCAAATAAAATAGCGCGCGCTTCCTGTAATACACTTCCGTCCCTTTTCACGAAATCTGTCCCACAGATTGCAGAAAAACGAGAGGAAAGATGTTACACATCTTGGTACAGACGCCAGCACATCAAGCTACTACAATCTGTCAAATTTATTTAATAGATTTTTAACTTTATCACTGAAGTATATAAGGTTCTAAGTTGATTGGGAAAATTTGACAGTTTCGGGTAGCTTGATGTGCTGGAGTCTTTAATAAAAAAATAAAAATAAATTAAAATATGCTTCGAAAAGATAACAAGCTTCTTGTAATGAATTCGGTTAAAAATATAAATAAAATTAATTACTAAATAATAATCACCTTTTGTATTACCAGGTTCAGCTATACCAGGGTTAGGTTTTTCGAAGATGGGGAACACCTTAGTTTTTTCATCCTTTACTTCATTATCAGACGACAATGTGGTGGGAACTTCTGAAATTACAAAACATAATTACATTAAATAGGTGTAAAATACAACCAAGCTTTTCAACATTAAAATGAACTTCAAAATATAATCATAATCATTTATTCGCTTTGAGAGTAGGTACATAAATAAAGGTGTTCCAAAATGTTGAGATCCCTGTACAATCTACCAATTAGGCATGCAAACATTAAAAGTAAATTTTATTACAATAAAAAAAAACAAATGAAAATCAAAGAGTCAAATTAAAATTGGCATAAAAATTAATTAATCAAAAAATTATAGAATTTAGAACTAGCATAATAATAATAATAAAGAAATACACAATGTCAATAATTAAATCTAAAGATTAGGGTCATTTAAAAAATCATTAATTGAATAATAACACTTATCAAGCAATAGGGCTGTCAGTTTCTTTTTAAACATTTGGATTGGGTAATTTTTTTAAGTATTTGATATTTTATTGTAAATGGTGGGACCCATGCCGAAAATAATAAATAATGAATATTGTTTATTTAAAATAGCCTTAAAAAGATAGGCGACTTCCAGTCCGGATGTAGCTGAATACCAGTATTTTACATGGAGCGACTGCCAACCTCACCTCTATAATCCAGGTACTTGGTAATACGATGATACCCTTTGGTAAGACTGGTAAGAAATTCGCCTTATTTGGTTTAACTAGAATATCAAAATGTTAATCAATTTGCAGACCTTGTTTTTGGTGGTTTTTTTGCAATGTCAGGTTGTATCTTGATCAAAATATGATTCGCGACCATAACAAATATGTATTTACAGAATTATAAGCATTATAATCATCAATACATCTCTCTAAGTTAGAATTGGTCTCAAATGTCATGATTTCATGAAAAAGTATTTCAATAGACCGATTTTGCCGATACACCTTAATAGTAATAGGCTCGCCTCCTGCTGCATGGGACTAAGTGTCAATATCACCATTGAAAAAGAACCCGAAACGGTGTAGGTACTACTCACCTCTGTATCTTTGGAGCGATGTTAATATTGTTCTCAAAAGGGTTAATAATCTTCTTTTTTTTATAGGACGGAAGCTTCACAGCTAAATCGAGCTTCATTATGACACCCTAAGTGTTTTTGCCTTATTAATTCATCTGCCTAGCCTTTTCTCAACTATGTTGGGGTCGGTTTCCAGTCTAACCGGATGCAGCTGAATACCAGTATTTTACATGGAGCGACTGCCTATCGGACCTCCACAACCCAGTTAGGTACTGGGTAACACGATACCCCTTGGTAAGACTGGTTGTCAGACTTTCGGGCTTCTGACGACCCGTAACAACTGTCAAAGATCTACAAATGACAGCCAGGATTAACGGCTTAACGTGCTTTCCGAGGCACGGAGGAGTCTCGGTATGTAAAGATGGTCACCCATCCACGGACCAACCCCGGCAATCATAGCTTAACCTGATGAATCGACCCGTGCGGCTGTTATTACTTAGCCACGAGCTCCTCCTTACTTACTTTTGCCTTATTAATTATACGTATTATTATTTCAACTTTACCAAGACCTAATTAAGTTAAAAATCAAGTTACAAAATTATATTATATTAATTAAATCTTTTGTGAAAAGTTCACATTAATGTACCATTGTTTCATGCAAGGTCGGAAATATTACATGGACACAATGATCTTCTAATGTAGGAGATAATTTGAGCTACTGACATGATTCATATCACATTGTTTTTGAAGTTTTTTTGAAATATTATGATGTGATAAAGTGTCAAATCTTTGGGCAATATACTTTGCATGACGATAACATCATGCATGTGTTACTAAAAAGCAGGTAGAGGTATTTATCTGCCATTATGTTAAGCTGGCCTAAAAGTCTAGACTACTGCTGGATATTTCTAGATTGACTATCAATGGATCGAGTCTATCTCGTGGTGTCCTTTAGAGTTTTAACATTTTGAGATTTCAGGGCCGATACTGTATTGTAAATTTATTTATTAACTATTATATTGAAGGGCTTGTGGCTAAGTATTAACAGCCGCACGGGTCGATCGATTAGGTTAAGCTACGCTTGCTGCGGTTGGTCCGTGGATGGGTGACCATCTTTACATACCAAGACCCCTCCGTGTCTCGGAAAGCACGTTAAGCCGTTGGTCCCGGCTGTCATTTGTAGATCTTTGACAGTCTTTACGGGTAGTTAGAAGCCCAAAAAATCTGACAACCAGTCTTACCAAGGGGTATCGTGTTGCCTAGTAACTAGGTTGTGGAGGTCAGATAGGCAGTCGTTCCATGTAAAATACTGGTATTCAGCTGCATCCGGTTAGACTGGAAGCCGACCCCAACATAGTTGGGAAAAGGCTAGGCAGATGATGAACTATTATTTTGAAAATTTTATTTAAAACAAAAGACTTTAAAAATAAAATCGCGTAAACAACTATTTTTGAAAAACTATGTGTGTCGTATTGATGCAAATGTAGGTATTTATTATTTTAAGTTTATCAAGGGTGTCTGCGAGAGTGATTATGTAAGAATGTATGTAAGCCTAAGTTTCCTAAGAAACCCTAGGCTAATTAAAATTTTCGTATAGTTTCTATTAACTTACCATTAACAGCAGTCTCAGTGGACGCGAGCACAGCTTCGGCGTTTATGTTGTTGGACTCCGCCATCATGAGTATTTGCTCGTCTAGCATCTTCAGTTCGCGCTCGATCTCATCCAGGTCGGGTAGCTCTTCTTGAGCTGGAAACATAATTGTAAATATATAAGTTATGCGAACCAGGCCTAAAGAAACGCTTGCTTGACGATCTGGAGTCGTTCGTAACCGTACTGGTGAAGGAACAGCATAAAGAAAATTGGAAAAATATGGAGGAGACATTTACACATAACATCCCGCCTATAATCCCGAAGGATTAGGCAGAGGTATACCTATACTATGGCACACCCACATTTCGCCAGTTATGTTTAAGTCCCATGTAATAGGGGGCGAGCCTATTGCCATCATCCGGGCACAAATCCAGACTCCGGGCTGCTACTGAGAAATATTTAGTAACTATGAAATAATAAAATGATGAGACAGAAAAAAAAAAAAACATTGGCACTGCGGGAGTGCCGACAGAAGTAAAAACTTGAACATTTGAAAAAAATACTTCCAAAACCTTGAAAGTAAAAATACTTGCATAGAACATTGATCCGTAACGTAATATAAATAAAGAGCACAATCGCGTTTACAAAAATGAGGTGTCGGTAACGGTGCCGCGAGTTGAATTGTTTTTTCCCCATCTCAGAAATGCTCAACGCGCCTAAAGAAGTTTTTACTTCAAAAATTAACCTTAGAGAGAAGAACGAATACAGCGAAAAATGCATTTCGACATATTCAAGAGAAATGGCAAAGAGCATTGGCGAGCCGAATTATTTATTTATTTACCAACGTATACCTTCACTATAGAAATGAAAGGAAGCTAGAGAAATTAAAGAGCTGCTGCTGAACTGACTTAGATGAATTGCTTCCAATACGAAAAGGAATATATTATTGATATTTCTTATAAAAAAATTATGCTAAGAGATGTCACTATGGTAATTTAAAACGGTCACCACATCAATACAGGGCGCGTATTACCAGACCCATTGACGTGAGAAACTGGTTTCTTTCAACTTAATAGAATAATAATGTAACAGCTGCTTATGTTGACCCCTAACTAATAATAATATGCAACTAGGGGTCTGGTGTCCAGTTGTTCAGTAACCACCTGTAAATTGAAATTACTAGGAGTGCGGTTACCCTCGCATAAGTCTCAATCCCGTAGGAATATCGAGATGAAAATATTCTATGTGTTAATCCAGGTTATAAACTCCATTCAGTCGTTTTTGCGTGAAAGAGTAACAAACATCCATCCATTCTCACAAACTTTCGCGTTTATGATATTAGTAGGGATATTCTTACGTAGGGTCCATGCACACGAAGATATTTAATTTCAAATTCAAAAATCATTTATTCAAACTAGGCTGAGAATCAGCACTTTTCGAACGTCAAAATTACAGTCCCCCGAAACGCCCACCCTTCACCACTTCCTTTCCTATTTCAAGTCGCAAACGTGCTTTTACGAAAAGTTTTAGTTGTGAACAGATGTGTAAGATGTTGGTTCAAAGACGATTCTTCTAAAAAATCTTTTAACATAAAGTTTTTATAGCAAAAATGCAAAATTTTGTAAGTTTGACACTATCACGCCGAAACGGCTGAACGGATTTGGATGGCAGGGTGACTGGTGTGAGGATGTTAGTGAAATTGCCTACAAAGTAATAAATAATCCAAACAAATACGAAAGTAACTCTGTCTGTAACCTTTTCAGGCCTAAACCAGCAAAACAAGGACCGAAAACCTTTATAAATTACGGTACAGGTATCGAAGAATTTTGGTTGCTTCTACGAATAAGGTTACCGCTATCTGAGTAACCAAGAAGAAGAAACATGTTACCTCATTTAGGTTACCGATTTTTAATACCGGTTACACACAAAGGCGATGCGCGCCCTTTGACTAATGCCGACGGCTCGTGTAAGATACAGGTAATTGCGGTAACCGGTATTAATACAGGTAACGTTCAATTTAAGGTAACCTTTAAAAATACCTGTAAAATATATAAATGTTGTAACCGAAAAAATACCCGTATTGATCATACCGGTTTCGGTCCCTGCAGTGAACTGATTTCTACGCCCAATGTTCCAGTATGGGGCTGTCCCATTTGTCTGCTATAGTTTTCAGGATGTAGGGTGGTAATAATAAATATAAAAATTATTTACCTGGAGCCGCATCTTCTTCAACAAGTATATATCCGCCTTCAACAGGCAGAAACTGTCCACTCTTCGGCAAATCGCCATGATTTTCTACATGACCATCAATATCTGCCATGACCACATCATTCGCTACCGGCGGTGGCAATGTTGTCCGTGGCTGTGGTGAGGCCACCACTTCTGATCGCAAGGTCGTCAAAGGTGATGTTACCGTTGGTGGTAAACTTGCCGCATTATCTGGCACCGTCATTTCGAGCTTCTGGCAACCTAGCTCTACTATAATAGCTTCAGAATCCTGTGGCAGTGTTGCCATGTTAACTGGCACAGCGGTCACTGGCTGGAATATTTGATTGGTTTCTTCTATAAGGGTGCTGTTGAAGCATGGTAGTTCTTGCAGTGGTTTTGACAGAGACAGTTCGGATTCGGGAATTTCTTCCTCTTCCCACTGGCTGAGTAACGCTTCTATTGTTTGTTTTTCTTTGTCGAAGGGATCCGCTTTGTCTGTGAAAAATATTTATATAACATAACATTACGCCTTGTTTCCCCGAAGGGTTAGGCAGAGGTGTCCTGTAGCAGGTACACCCACATTTCGCCAGTTATGTTTAAGTCCCATGTAATAGGGGCCGAGCCTATTGCCATCAACGGGGCACAAATCCAGACTCCGAGCTGCTACTGAGAAATTTCAGAAAGAAAAACCCAATAACACTTTGCCCGACCCGGGAATCGAACCCTGGACTTCATGCTCAGCAGTAGTGCTTGCGACCATTAGACCAACGAGGCAACCTAAAAATATTTATGTTACTTGATATACCACCCAACTTGGATTGCCGCTGAAGGTTTGGGCATAGAATGCTCGTGCTTTAATCTGTATACTAGCTTTCGTCCGCGACTTCGTCCGCGTGAAATTTCGGCCCCCGACGCACCGCGTCGCATCCCATCCCTCGTCCGCGCTTTTACTTCATTTTCACTTAGCGATCTTTCTGACTTTTGTCTTTTTGCTCGGCTCCTAAGGGTCGTAGCGTGATGTTACATAGCTTATAACCTTCCTCGAGAATTGGACTATCAAAAGCAAAAAGAATTCTTTAAATCCGACTGGTAGTTCCGGAGATTATACCCTACATACAAACTTACAAACAAATTTTACTGCTTCATAATATATATATTATATATTACTAGCTTTTGCCCGCGGCTTCGCCCGCGTGGATGTCGGAAAAATCCCACGGGAACGTACTACCGAGATTACATAGGTACCTAATAAATAACATTAACTCCTACCGCTGCGCCCGTGTTGCTCCGCGTAATTTTGAAACTGTGATATCTTTGTAACTATTCATTTAAATTATATGATTTGAAGGCATATTTTAATCTAAATTAAATGCCCAATTTTTTTGGATAACGATTAATACTATACCGGTCAAAAAAGCTTCGGAAATAACAATTAAAGTTTTATCAAATTCTGAAAGATAAAAATGGTTATTCATCATTAGAAGATAGACATATGCCATCGCGGACTTTTTTGTTGAACTTTTTAAAATGAACAATACCGTAGAACATAAATTTGATGTATCTTTTCCGGTTAACGCAGCACGATTTTTGCCGACTTCTTCAACAATAATCATCATATTTCAGCCAATTTACACAAAACCTTAATGAATTATACACTAAAACCTTCCGCATGAATCACTCCGTCCATTGGTGAAAACCGTTTGAAAATTCGTTCGATAGTTTTTGAGTTTATCGTGTTCAGACAGACAGACGCGGCGGGGGACTTTGTTTTATAATATGTAAGGATTTAAGTTTATTCTCATAGTGTATGTTTATATTTAAGTTAGTGAATAGTTCATCTTTTTATTTTATTTATTCTGTTTTCTTTTCTCCTCTTACACACGTTGTCTACATCTCTTTAACTACTTTCCTATCGCAGGTATGCTGGAAGAGATTTCTTTAGAAATAAGCATCACCTTTGTACGTATTTTTCCGTTCCTTCTTCTTGTTTGTTTTTATGTGTGTACATAAACTGTTAAATAAATAAATAACAGCCCAACCTGAGGATCTAAGATATGATCTCACGCTCAGCAGTCGTGCTTCAGACCGTACCGACTATTATTTAGTCATAAAAAAATCTTTTCAGTACAAAATATTTGACGATTCCGACTGCAATTTGCGATGATTAATTGCAATTTAGTAATACTTGACTTTACTTCAATAGATTTATTTCCAAAAGTGCAAAATACATTATTTATGAATAGGTGTAAAAAATCAGGATATAAGTTTAAAGAAAAAATAATATTATACTCTAATAATCACTAATGATCAATCAATCATTCGATAAAAAATGGTTAAAGACTGCATATTTTTAGATTTATCATGACCAGCACATTCTATAAAAATCAGCCAAGTGCGTGTCGGACCCCGCACAATTAAGGATTCCGTAGTTGGGATGAATTTATCCCAAAAACAAACTTAACTTTGAACTTGACAAAACGTTCTCAAATACATCGAGATATGACACGGTAAATTCTCCAACAGCAAATGTAAAAAAAAAGATTTTCGGACTTTTTCCTTTACTTGTGCTGGAGGAGACCTTACTTTTTGCCAAATTTCATGATTCTAGGTCAACGGGAAGTACCTTATCAAGTTTTGATTTATTTGCAAGTATCAAAATTATGTTGCATAAATGGCCGTATTTTTTTATTGTATTGACATGAAGCTTGACTTTTTTAGAGCTCCAAGGGACCGTAAACCTATACATTTGATATGTATTAATTTCAACTTGATACTTCCACTGTTCCTGAGAAAAAGAGACATACAGACGCACGGGCGGACGGACAACGAGGAGATCCAATAAGGGTTCCGTTTTTCCTTTTGAATTACGGAACCCTGAAAATAGTTAATGGTGTACAGTTTTTGTAGAATTCTAGCTTTGAAAATAGATAATCTTCTTGATCATTCATTTTTGTTACTAACTTTAATTTCAGTAGGATTTCTTATTTAATTCATTTTGTACAAAATTATTTTATCCATACTGATATTATAAATGCGAAGGTTATTCTGTGTCTGTCTGTCTGATCTGATCCTTGACAAATTAACGCAAAGATCAACCATGCCAGCATTTTTGAAGAAACCCTGCCCTTGTTGAAATCATCATCTGGCTAGACTTTTCTCAACCATGTTGGGACCGGTATGGCTGCCTATCTGACCTCCACAACCCAGTAACTGGGTAATACGATACCTCTTAATAACACTGGTTGTCAGACTTTCGGGTTTCTGAATACCAATAATGACTGTCAAAGATCTACAAATGACAGTCGGGACCAAGGGGTCTCCATATGTAATTGATGGACACACGTCGTAGGACCGAACTCGACAAGCATAGCTTAACCGTCAATGTAATGTATGTAATGATGTAATGATTAAGTCACGAGCCTCTGCCCTTGTTCACTTATTGTCCTGGGTTCGATTCCCTGGTTGGACGTGTCATGGGGTTTTTCTATCTGGAATTTCTCAGTAGCAGCTCGGAGTCTAGATTTGTGCCCGGTTGATGGCAGTAGGCTCGTCCCTGGCTGAATGTAGGTGTACTAAAGGTACACCTCTGCTGACCTTGTCGAGAAACACAGGAGTAATGTTATTGTTATGTATCGAGCGTGTGAATGCCTTTGTACAGTCACGTGTTTCGTTTTTCGGGGACATGAGTAAAATTAATTATATAATTACTTACGTAAATATGTTTAGTTTGTACTGTATAATAAATTAATGACATTGTTAGTTGGTAAATAATAAAAAAAAACTAGGTACATTACAAAAACATCTGCGTCATTGACATACGACGAAGCTTGGACAAAGTGAACATAACAGAACGTCACGTCTTGCTTCGGTTCAAGCTCAGCAGTAGCGCTTGCGTCTACTAGACCAATGTTTTTCAACGTGTGGGTCGCGACCCCCCGGCGGGTCGCAAAGCTTCTAAAGGGGTGAGAGGCCTCAGTAATAGTTTTTTTTTTGTTGCTTTAGATAATTCCAGCAGCTTTTCTTTTAGGTTGGTTCCCAAACTTGACTCGTCTACAGCTGCATTTAAAAACATAATTACTCTACTGGGCAATCCCTCGTAGCAATGACCCTCATAAATCCATCAATTATAGGACATCAAATTTACTTAAAATATACTTAGGATTTTATTAGAAGGCGAGTAGTTAAGATACGTTGTCCCCATAATTCCATCGTATCGCTTTTCCGTGGAGGCGTTTGGCGATGTAATATGTTGTACGTATTTGATATTTTTATTATAATAAAATAAAGATTACAAGCACTGGAGGGTCGCGAAAAAATTTTTCATACCAAAGGGGTCGCGTCATGAAAAAGTTTAAAAACACTGCACTAGACCAACGAGGCAAGTTATATGTTATAGTTATAACTTATAAGCTATGTTATGGGAGCGAGGGTGGGCTATTGCCCTTATCCTAGCACAAATCCAGATGGAGTCAGCTACTGAAAAATTCCTATTGGAAAAGCCTAATAGCCTACTGTCATTCTTTTATATTCAATGATTAAATCAAAAAGGGTAGAGTGCTTTGTTTAAATTAATTAAAAGTACACACAGCTAAAAAGCGCTCCACGCTTTTGGATTTAATCATTAGTAATAAAAGAAGTAACAATTTGCATTTGTATCGTAATTATATAATACAAGTCATATTCATTATTTTATAATTTTTTGTGCAGAGTTCGTGGCTAAGTAATAACAGCCGCATGGATCGATTCATCTGGTTAAGCTACGCTTACCGCGTTGGTCTGTGGATGGGTCACCATCTTTACATACCGACCGAGACTCCTCAGTGCCTCGGAAAGCACGTTAAGCCTTTGGTCCCGGCTATCATTCATGGATCTTTGACAGTCGTTACGGGTCGTCAGAAGCCTGAAAGTCTGACAACCAGTCTTACCAAGGGGTATCGTATTACCCAGTTACTGGGTTGTGGAGGTCAGATGTAAAATAAAAGCTCCATGTAAAATACTGGTATTCAGCTGCATCCGGTTAGACTGGAAGCCGACCCCAATATAATTGGGAAAAGGTTAGGTAGATTGATTGAATTTTTAGTGCGAGTAAAGAGCGTGTTTTTTTTTTGTTTGAATGCGCTCATCTCTAGAACTAGTAGTCAGATTGGAAAAAATGTTTCTGCATTAGTTAGCCCAATTCCTGAGGAAGGTTATAGACTATTTAACATCACGCTACGGCACTTAGGAGCCGAGCAAAACGATAGAAGAACGCTAAGCGAAATTCCATGCGGACAAAGTCACGGGCAGTAGAGAGTTTAGTCATAAAATCACTCACCATTTCCAAGTTCCTGTGAAGAATTCTGACTTAGCATAGACGCGTCAGTCATGGTAACAGTAGACACGACCGTGCTATTCAAAACAGAACCATTAGCTGACGAATTATTCTGCTTCACTGCAATAACAGCCTTATTCTTAAGATGCTTAGGCTTCCTAATCTTATGCCTCACTCCTAGATTAATCTGACCAGGCTTTCGCTTGCGTCTGTGCGAATGAGAATGTCTCATACGTCTGTAGGTAGTTGTAGCTTCAATAGCGTTGGTAATCTTGGCTGTAACGCTTGTGCTCAAGTCAGGGTTGGATTTACCATAGAAAGACTTAGCAGAAAGTATTTCCTTCAGTCTGTCACTGTTGAATAATGAAAGGCGAGCTTTGGGAGCGTTTTCCAACCTTGGGTACTTAGTACTTGGACCGTGATCAGTCAAACTGTCGTTTCGAAGTCTCTTGTGACTTTTTTCACTGTCACAGTTAGATTCCGGACTTTCGCCAATTTCGACGATAGAACGACGGTTGTGTCCCAACTTAGGAGGCGAAGCACCCGCGTCTGTTGTATGAGGAGTCTTAAGCATTTGTGTAGGAGATATAATACTACTCATATCCATCTTCGTCAAGCAAACTATAGCATTTTTGCTTGGAGACACATTTTTCTTCTGTTCTAATAACACTCCTTTGAAACTGTGGAATTTAGGAGTCAACTTATGTCTCCTACTTGACCGTCTCAAGGATTTGGTTGGCGTATTCTCTTTGGAGTCCGTACCAGAATCGGTGTCAAAATTCAGGTCTTTTAAGGAGCTGCTGCAGCTTTCCGTGTCTGCGATGAGACTGGCCAGACTTTTGCGGGCACGGCTTGAGGTAGACGAAGTTGTGTGGACACTTGTACAGGAGTGAGTAGACGATGGGGTCCCAGGATGGTTGTTGAGGTGCGGAGTGGCTGGTGTAGACACTGAACCAGTACATTTTGAATCCAGACAATATCTTGTCTGATACTTCTTCAACGTAAACGGAGACTTGATGAAGTTCTTCAAATCGTTGCATTCTTTAAGAAGTTTCCGAGTTTGACTTCTGGTATCATCTGTGAAATAGACGATTTTGGTTATAGTTGAATTGTAAAAATTAAATCTTATGCTAATGATGTAGTTAGAATATGCTGAAATTAACACACAATGCTTGTTTGTGCTTTGTGTGAATGTAACACGTGAAATACAATAGTAACATTAAATTAGAATGCTGTAAAATTGGAAACTTTAGTAGTTGTTTTTGTTAACTGACATCTCAGACCAAATAAAAAACCAAGACATAGCGCTGTCAACAGGGAAGTAAAACTGGTTTCGTGAACATGTGTGCACTTAGTGAGGTGTAGTTTCATTGTAAATGGTTGTAAATGTGTGCGTGTGAGCGTATATGCACAGAGTGGAGGTGTAGTTTTGGCATGCTTCACTGTATTGTCCGCAGCACTATGTCTTGGTTTTTTATGTGGTCTGAGACACATAACATAACTTATACTGAACGCATGAAGTTATGTTTTGTTTTAACTACAGGGTCAAACTTAAATAGCTTGCAAAACTTCCCAGGCGTGATGGGTTTACAACGCAACAAAATAAAAATAAAATAAAATTTAGAAAGAAGAAATACATCAACTATCAGTTAGAAATTGATAAACTTAGATCCCCTGACTAAGCATAGGAAGACTTATCAGCCTGACACTATTATAAGCTTATCAGTAGTAGAGTGTCCAAAATAGTTTCTGGTCTAGTTTATTTAGAGGGCACATCTGTTGTGATAGCATATCAGTATTGTCCTGAGATAAGAGGGCATAATGGAGGGAAATTGTAGAAAGAATAATTATACATGAGCTTTCTTGAATATTTAACACATATCATCACGCCTTGTGTCCTCGAAGGGTTGGCCAGAGGTGTATCTATAGTACCACATTTCGTCAGTTATGTTTAAGTCCCATGTGAAAGGGGGCGAGCCTATTGCCATGAACCAGGCACAGATTCAGACTCCGGGCTGCTACTAAGAAATTCCAGGTAGAAAAATCCAATTATACTTTGAACATTACACAACGCTGTCTTGAATATTTATTTTACTAGCAGCGCCCCGCGGTTTCACCCACATAAGTCTCAATCCCGTGTGAATATCGGGATAAAAAGTATCCTATGTGTTAATCCAGGTTATAAACTATCAGTATGCCAAATTTCATCCAAATCCGTTCAGTAGTTTTTGCGTGAAAGAGTGACAAACATCCAACCATCCTCACAATCTAGTATTAAGTAAGATAAGATATTTTTCTTGGTTGTGCCATTCCTTAAGTATTACATACTATACATCTTAAACAAAATACTAAGGAAAAATTTAAAAAAACCCTAGTGATTATTTTTGTTGTTGTGTATACTATAGCTTATCTGTGAACAGCATTGTGGGCTGCAATATTGTCCAAAAGTTTTGTGTATTTCTTGTTTCTTTCTATGTTTTATATTGTAGCTGTTTGTTGTTCCTTTTGAATAAAATATAATATAAAAAAGCAATAGGCTCGCCCCCTATTACATGGGACTTAAACATAACTGGTGAAATGTGGGTGTACCTGCTACAGGGACACCTCTGCCCAACCCTTCGGGGAAACAAGGCGTGATGTTATGTTATGTTATGTTATAAAAAAAGCTGGATGAGAACAGGCCATTGTTTCTTTTCCTTTGCATGCTGATAAACTATTACAGCATGCAGGGATGGTCAGCAGGTTACTAGTTAGTATGTTGCAATACTAAATAAGATTACTATTCTGCTTGCAACTGTAACAAGTTTAATAATATACATGAGCTGGCTAGTCTCTTGCTAAAACAGGCCATTCTTACTTTTATAATCAAGTTGCTGTAAAAGACTGATAAACTATCACAGTATGAAGATAGCCAGCAGGGTACTTGCAATAGTTAATGAGACTGACTACCATTCTGCTTGCTACTGTACAATATGGCTGATATAACTTGGCAGTTCTGAACATAGGCACTAAAAACTTTCGTGCATGTCCTCTCACTCACACTCGCCTCATTTGTCACCATTTGGTTCCTAAAAAAAAATATTGCACAGCCTTCAGTGCGATGTTCGGAACTGCCATATTGTAATAGGTTTAATAATATACATGAGCTGGCTAGTTTCTGACTAAGAACAGGCCATTCTTTCTCTTCCCTTGTGTTTTGAAAGGCTGATAAACAATCACGGTATGAGGATAGCCAGTTGGGTACTATTCTGCTACAGTTAATGAGACTACCATTCCACTTGCTACTGTTAAGGCTCTTACAAAACAGGCGCGACACAAAGACTTTGTGTCGCGTCGCGTGTCGCGCTGGTCTGCACAAGCCTTTATAACCCCATGTGTGCTATAAAATGCTTCGAAAAAGGTCACTGGGTAGGGAGTCTGTTTAGTATAACAATGCTACAATACTTGATAAGATTCTCAGTCCGCTTACTACTGTCATAATTATATTTTCCTTCAGAGTATTCCTCTCGGTCAGTAGTATTGATAGGTGTATGTTTTAGCTGATGTTTCTATGATAAATAAGTATTTATTTAAATTTTAATGAAAACAAAGGTAATCTACACTTATTTGCTTGTCCACATGCTGTTTAAAAAATGTATGATGCAATATTTCTTTCAAACTTGGGTCAGTGGGTCGTCGTTTTGACTAAATATATTCTACAAGGTATTCAGTCTGTGTTTTGAATGGTACAAGTTGGTACATGAATTAAAAGACTGTTTTAGTACAAATAAGCTGTTTAGTCATTCATAAGCACTTTCTATACAAAATCAGTAATTCCCATGACTAGAAATGTTTTTGAAGAAATTACAGCTTGCATACAAAACAACAATGACACAAACAGGTAAAATAATTGCAAGGTTATCTTGTATGTGCTATAAAGTAAAATTCAAGGCTCTTTGAGCTCTCATACTCATTGGAAAGGTCCTACATGTTTCTGCATGTATATCTGACATAAAACGACTAGTGTATGCCGTTGTTTACATACAAAACATGGATTTAAAACTAGAATTAGAAGGATAAGTAAAAAGACTCACGCCAAAGGCTTCTTTCTGGCGTCTTTGGAACATGCTGGTCGTTTTCGTCTCCAGAGCTCGAGTCCAACGTGCTGATGATACCCAGGTCGCAGTCCTCGCTGTCACTTTCACTATCAACCACCGGCAGCTTCCGATGCGTTGTCAAGGATTCCCGCGAAGTCATCTCCTCGCATTGAAATAACCCCTTCTTTCTCTCCGACATCTTTGGCGTGTGAGTATGAGGAAGCCGCGAGGAACGTCTAGGAGTCATCGCGGCCATGTCTACGACCGAAATACTGACCTTAATTAACAATAAAACATGAAATCGGACACTGCACTCTCAGCGTTTCGTTGACCCAGCCTCACTACTCAATTAACTTTTTGCCTACTTTACGACAGTGATACCACATATTGTAATGCAATTTAGGTAAATGAACGTTAGATATACAGTTACGGCGGTTTTTAGATCAGAAAACACGTAACTTGTAACAAAAAACGTGCGTCAAAAAACTTTTAACAAACGTTAGCAAGCAACCATTGTTGTTTGGCGCGTAAACACCTGTCATGTGGCGGTGTTGCTTGTTTAAATATTTACTATTATTATTTTTCTTGAAATATTTCCGTAAAAGTAGAATTTCAGTTATTTATAGTTAATTATAACTGATTCATTCATGCTTTTATCTTCTCTCAAATACAACAAATAAATAATAGGAACCTTATGAATCGTTCATGACGTTTCTTAGTTTTATTTACCTCAACTAAATTAAAACATGGTTTGGAAATTGTTATTCTGAAAAAAATTGTTGATTATAATATTTTTCTATGCTTTTAAACGTACTAATAAAAGTTTGTCGAGGATTTAATTTTATTATGACATAAAATTGAATAAATATGTAGTGGCAACATTGAATTGTAAAAATTCGCGCGCCTTGCCAAAAGATTTGTAATAATTTGACTACCTAATTATTTCTTGCAGTGTACGCGTCGCGATAATGATGTTGATGATGTAATGAATTCTACTACCTTAGAATTATATACTGCAAACAATATTAGAAAAAAAACCGTGTGTTTTGGGATTACATCATGTTTTCTCTTTACCTCCGTTCTAGTATTTTATGTACCCCCTCTTACATAAGACGGGTAGGTGAACAACACTATAGTTTTGCCTAAATTGTCTCTCGCTAGACCCCCCTCCGGACAGCCGAAGGTCTCACCTAGCGGAGACAGGCCGCGCTGGCGCCGGGATGGCGTGAAGAAAGTGGTAAGACTAAGTAGGTACTGTGGAACAGTGCCGTGGCGCTCCTACCAACTGAATACACTTAAGCAAGTTACGCTACCTAACACCACACTTACCCCAGGCTTGGTCTAGAAGATGGGCATAGAGGTGCCATCCGTCTAGATAAAGCCGGACAGTGTTAGACTTTTTGACCTCTTGTCCGGACTCCGGAATCCGGATCAATTCAAGTCCGGCCCGTCCGGCTTTTGTTAGGCTTTTTATTCTCTTTAATAGGCCAGCAATGGACGAAACAAAGAAACAGGTTAAAATCGGAAACTATTGCAAAAATGTTAATTGTGAAATTTAGACATGTAACTTGCAAAGCGTTAACCTGACGGGAACGTAGCGACTACCCACAATTGTTACCTTTTGTCAGATTGCCAACTCTTTCGCCGAATACCTACCTACTGGCGTTATTTTATGGCACCTACTCCAATCTGTATCAAGGTGGTTTTACACCGGCGAATCGAGGCGTGGATGGGTTAGGTGAGAGTTGAAATCACGCTTACCCTTTTATACCGAAAGATGTCCATTGCTACACCTCGCCATCTTGCGATGGCCAGCGCTGCCTCACGCCGCGCCGGCTCACAATGTCACGCGCCGACCATCATTACCTAGAGCCGGCTCACGCTATCACGCGCCGCCCGGCCAGCCGTGTCTCGCTCGCCAGCCAGCCGAGAATGTAGTATGCAGCGATATCTCGCGATGGTCGGAGCGAGCCGGCGCGTGCCAGCGCATACACACGGCTACACATCAAGCTATACAATTCCAGTATAGGCTAACCTCACATTGTACGGAAATCCTATAGTACAGTCGCCAGCACATCAAGCTACCCGAAACTGTCAAATTTTCCCAATCAACTTTGAACCTTAAACTTCGGAGATAAAGTTGAAAATCTATTAAATAAATTTGACAGATTGTAGTAGCCTGATGTGCTGGCGTCTGTACAACGTAAGATCAGCATAAACTGGAAATGTATAGCTTGATGTGTAGCCGTGTGTACCAACGCGAGGCATCGCGAGACACGCGGGTCAGCGCTTGACGGAGAGAGACCGTACGGGTCCTGGTGCGAGATTTGTATATCCGTTTTACAAAGTAAATACTCTATTTTCACACTGATAAAGTTCAATATTAGACACCAAAGATGGGCAGGGCGTGGATTCAAAATTTTGTCATACAACTGTTCTAGCCCATCTGTGTTATACCAACACCTTCGCCATCTCAATCCGTTTTCCTGTTAATGTGGTGAGATGATTGTTCATCGTAATCCTGTTCGGCACTAAGTAGACAGACAATAAGGTCTGGCAACCAAAAATTGGAATCAGTCAATCAACTTAGCGTAGGTAGGTAGATACTACGAGTATATGAAGCATATTGCTAATCCATTCTGCTCAACAACGTAACAATGAATTTTGTTCAACTGTCAAAAAAAACCATTGCTACAGTTACGCTTAGAGTACTTAAACAGAAAATATTTAAATTAGTATGAATTAAATGATTAAAATAAAGAACTAGCGATCTGAAAAAATTCATTGCTAAAAACATTTAAATCTTGATGAAAAAAAATCCTTGAATTTAATAATTTGGTTTGATCACGATGATAGTTCAAATATTCGTTTAAAAATAAATTATAATTATAGTTAGGTACGTAGGTAATTTAATATAGGTAGTATGTTATTTTGGTTACTTATTCATTGCAATAATAAAAATTAAAAAAAACTACAGTTGCATTTAGCGTGAATGGCGAAAATGAGCAGATTATTTTGCTTCTATAAAATAGCGACATTTTTCATAGCTTTAGTAGTTTAGCATAATTAATACATTAGGACATAAGTTGTTTTATTTTTTGTGTAATTTATAATGTTTTTACAGTTTAGTGAAGACACTTAGTTTGCAAAATACTTAAAAAATACAGATTTTACTTAAGTAGGTACTCACCTATTTTATAAAATTATATATTTATAAAAATAAATTTATTATTATTTTAATATATTTAGTGGTATGAGGAACAGGGTGTAAAGTTCACTCATCCACCATAGAAAAGGGAGGATTCTCCGACCAGACGGGTGTCGTATCTGGCAGGCAACTGCCCGACGGTTTTTTTTTCTGTAGGGCATAGCTGACCTCTGAGGTCATGACTATTATATATATATTAACCGGTCAATCCTGTGGGTGCCTTAAGCTGCTAAACTCAAAGCCTCCAGCCAGGGGCACACAAACTAAGCTAAAAAGCTAGGTTAACGCTCGCTAAGGGCACCCCCTGTGGGGTAATAACCTCGGCTTATGGTGATTACCGGAGGGAGGACATCAAGGATGGGACGGGGTGGTGCCCGACGGTTGATGTCGGATAGTCTTATATATGTCGCTCGCGCGGTAAACTAATTGCGCGATGCAGGATTTGTGTGACGTCATATCTTTTTGATGCGTAGTTCGTATGTGGCGGTGTAACCGCTACAGATACGTAATTATTTCTTTTGATTGCACCTCCAGTTACTCTTCTGCATTGGAACGAGGAGATCCAGCTGAGAACCAAAGTCGTCGACATAGCTCACAGAACAAGGAAGCTGAAGTGGCAATGGGCCGGCCATATTAGCCGCAGAACTGATGATCGTTGAGGTAGACGTGTTCTAGAGTCGAGACCGCGAATCAGCAAAGTAAGGTGGGACCCTCAGACCAGGTGGAGTGATGAAGGTAGCTGGCAACAGCTGGATGAGAGTCACCGAGAATCGAGTTGAATGGCGTGCAATAGGAGAGGCCTACGTCCAGCAGTGGCTGCTGATGATGACCGTGTTCGGAAAGCCTGTCGTTAGTCAGGCAATGACGCATGAGTCATAATATTTCTAATCTAACGTTTTCACAGAAACTGCCCATCGTAGTCACGTTCTCCAAAATCGTCCATTACGCATTGCATACAAACAGCCTCCACGAATGATGATACATACTTAAGTAAATGTAAGTCCCTAGCACCCTGGGCACTCTTAGGTAGTCAGCTGGTCAGCCCCATTACCTTGCCGATGGGTTGTTATTCGACTACGGCAAGAGTTATTGGAATTGGTTTCCGCACTTTGTCCTTCAGTGGACCATTGTACAGACGCCAGCACATCAAGCTACTACAATCTGTCAAATTTATTTAATAGATTTTCAACTTTATCGCTGAAGCATAAGGTTCAAAGTTGATTGGGAAAATTTGACAGTTTCGGGTAGCTTGATGTGCTGGCGTCTGTACGTGGGCCATGGCGGCAGTCGTTGGTAATGCCAACCAGCAAGAGAAGAAGAGAAGGTATTGCCGATACGAGAGGAGAAAAAATAAACTTAACAACCTCAGAAGAGTTTGAGATGATCAAAAATATATTCATCTATCTAGCCTTTTCCCAACTGTTCTACGTGAATATAGGTATTAGTACCTACCAGGATTTTACATGCAGTGACTGCCTATTTGACCTCTACAACCCAGTATCGGGTTATACGATACCCTATAGAAAGGCTTGATACCAGAGTTTCAGGCTTCTGGCTGTCACAGATCTGTAAAGATCAATATTTTTTATGGCTTCTCATACGGGATACCGAACACGATACTGCGCTCCATAACACAAAACACCGACGTCACAGCAAAGCTCAAGTGGGACTGGGCTGGAAACGTTTGCTGCATGTCGGATGCATTGTCGGCTATGCCACCACAACATGGGTCTTTGAAAATGTCCAACAGCATCGCGAGAGGCCCAGGCGACAGGCGTAGATGGCGGCATGGCGGGTCGGGGTTGGTGCATAAAGGCGTGATTGGTCCCTGTTGGCGCTGGATGACGTTCGCTGGATCGCGCCATTGCCTAGTGGCGTATTTTAAGATTTGGCGCCCGGGCCCATAAGGTTTGCCGCTATGTAATTAACTAAAAAAAAAATCCGGTAAAGTGTGTCGGACTCTGTCGCACAATTAAGGGTTCCGTAGTTGAGATGACTTTATGCCAAATACAAACTTAACATTGTAGTTGAAATACATGTTCTCTCATACATTCCATTTCCAACTGCAAATGTAAGTTTGTACGCATAATATTGAGAGATTTACCATGTTATTTTAAGACCTAGGTTTTCCTGTAATTTGTGAGTAAAGAGCCATACTATGTATTTTTTTCTTATTTTAAAATTATATTTAAAAAACAATTAAGATCCTCGCAACAAGCCCTTTCATTTGAAAACTTTTTTTTTAATTTTCTTGTTTGCCCTCAAAAGTGACCCCCATATTCAAAATTCATTTATTTACGTTACACGCCCGTGTTTGGGTCACAGAAATACATATTTGTACCAAATTTCAAGTTAATCGGTCCATTAAATTCGGAGCAAATTGGCTGTGACAGACACACGAGTGATCTTATAAGGGTTCCGTTTTTTTTCTTTTGAGGTACGGAACCCAAAAAAGGATAAGTGATTTAACGGTGATTTTACTAAATGAACCAATATATCCGTGAGATGTCAGTTACACGAATGGGGCCTTCCTTGAGGAACTGGGGAGGATCAAATAATGCATTTTCCCACCTGTACGCACAACACGCGCTTGACGCGTGCGGGTTGCGGATGAAATTGAGGTTACTTTGGCCGCATTCCGAGTTACGCTAAAAGTGATAATATCGCGAATCCGACCAAATTTAATAGTCACAAAATATAAGGGGATACGCGATATTATCACTTTTAGCGTAACTCGGAATGCGGCCTTCCGAACAACTAGCAGAATTTACGATGCAAGAGCGAGTGAAGCGTGCTCGAATATTGTAGCTACAGGGCAGCTGACTAAAAGAGTAGAGTCTGGCCTCGCTAAGTCCGCAATGGAATAATTGCCTTTTGATTTTTGCAGAATAGATTATGCGTAATAGACCATGTCGTACCTATGCTCTACCGTCATACGATGACAAAACTGTGTCAAATCCACAATGCATCGTGCTAAAGTGACTATTCTTTACCATGAATAAATCAGAATATAAACAAAATAACCTATCAAAAACAAAAAGACAAAGTATCAAATTCTTTTTTCGTAGGACAGGATGGTGTTGCCGTCTATACATTTTCAAATTCCACTGTTTTTTTACATAAGCAGACCGTGGCCATACTATATAATGCTTGTTTCAAGAAAATATGGGACAACAGGGTAGAAGATAAGTAGCTAGTGCGTGTATCGAGAAAACAATGCAGGCTGACTTCGCCCTTCGCTGTCTCCCGCCCCGGGCCAATTCGTCACCAACACCGCAAAGGGGCGAACCTCAAATAAGAAAATTTTACAAGAGAGCCAAAAAACGTTTTTTTTCTCCCGATGACGCGCTTATTTTGATGATATTTAAGAAAATATATAGGTATAATTTAGAACAAACAAAAAAAAAACCCTACAACTGATTTTAAGATACGCCGTCAATCTTTTTTCGTTTCTGTTAGTCTTAGAGCTTCGCCCTTTTGTGACGACAGAGCTCGACAAATGGAGCATTTTTGTATACTAAACTAATTTTTGACCGTTTGTATGAGGTTCGCCCCTTTGCAGTGTTGGCGACGAATTGCCCTCTTGGCTATACGGTAAGGTAAATACTCTAAATACGCCACTGCCTTGCCCTGCAGTGGGTCACACAGGTTGATTTATTTATTTATTATCTCATACAGGCGTAAACCAAAACGAATACAACAACACGCGACACGCGGGTACTGGGAAATTGAGGGTTTTACGATTGTATCTGCCATAAACAACTTTCTCCTCCAATTAAGTACAGTTAACATGTTTACACGACCATGTTTATTGATTTGTTTGTTGCTTCTCATGCAAGCCATTCTCAATTTATTACTGCCAAATTATTTGAGGCTTCGTCAAAGGGGGTCAAACTTTTAATGTATACCTAATATGCTGATGCTGCTAGTTGGTGCACCGGTGAGTGAGGCACACATTTTTTTTTTCTTTTTTGTGTTTTTATTGTGTGTTGGTAAGTACTTACCTAAGACATATTTCAAATAAACGTAGATATCTCCTTTCTTGCCAACGGAAGAAAATCAATTCGGACTTGTTCCTATCCTCACAGATGTGGTTGTTATTTTTAAGAGAAATTATCAAAACATGATGGGGCCAAGTATGGACCCTTGGAGAACGCACTTTGGGCGCACTACTACAGACTATGAAAAAAAAGTTTAAAAAGTACTTAGATGTTGTTTCCAAATTGCTGGTTGTTTCTTCTGTTCACAAGAAGTACATACCCTATCAAGTTGACTTAACTTATCATAACTACTTGCGATAAGGTTATAACTTGCCTCTCAATATTGATTCATCATTGAATCAATCATACAAAAACAAACGTACGGTTCATTGAACTATTCTTTTTTTATTTAAAAAAAAGCGCATTCCGTCACAGGACTGCACATTTGGCGGGAAATGCTTCTAATAGCAAAATGGCGGCTGACTACCCAGCAATGTGCTAAGGTATGGAACGCGACTTCCAATACTGCAATACTTTATTACAGCAAAAACTCTACCACATAAGATAATACTTGCAAACATGACACAACAAAATTCCGTTGTAATTTTCCATTGCAGTTTTTCTATAAAACCTTGGGGAAATTCCTTTGGAAGTTACGGAATGGACTCAAAAAAGTTAGGTTAGTTTTTATGTGGTGTGGTTTCGTGGTAGATTTTCTGAGGCGTATCAAGCTAGGAAGGGCGGCCGACCGGTTAGGTCATGCATCGCCGAAATGCATAGTTTTTATTAAATGCAGCTCACGTACTAATGTGATACGGAAGTAAAGGGCAAAAGAGAATAGTGGAAAAAATTCATCGTGATTCAAGGTACCTACTTATAATAGTAGATTGTTATACGAGGGGCTAAAATAACCCATTGTAACGAGGTAGTTTTACTCCCGAGCTTTAGCGAGGGAGTAAATAGAAACCGAGTTATAATGGGTTTTAGCGCCGTGTGTTACACTCTACTTTTCACTACGATTGCGAGAAAATAAAATAATCCAATACAATATTAATTTACCTTTATAAAATTCAAATCTGTAAATGCGATTATCGCCATTCAGTCGAGGTCGAGCTCGGCTCGAGGTCGGCTATAAACATAAAAATTGGGGATTTCGAACATCCAAACTCCACGACAGGGGCAGTGAATACTTACATCATTTAATTATTTGACGAGTTCATCCATTGTTCAAGTAAAATGAGTAGCGGTAATTAAGTTTTTGATATCCAAAGTCGAAGTTTCGCGCCAATCGTGCGAGTTTACATTTTTCACAAATATCACACATACACATGTAGATACGTTTTAAAATGTGACAAATATTATTAAAAATATTATAAACAACTAGAAAATGCCCAGATCTTAACGTAATATACGAACACAGGTCCAATAACACGTAATATTCATATATTCATTACCAGTACTCAATTTGTGTTAAAAATCGCCGACCATTTTTTTTATTTTTTATTGTAATGTGCGAAAACGATTATGCCAAACGATTTCTTTTTTCAATTTTGATCGACTCGATTAATTAATATGTCGAATGTCAGAAATCGAAGATTTAAATAAAATTGTTTTAAGCATTCAATTAGAGAAAAATTCTAAAGATTTCGCGCCAATGCCTTTTTTATTTCTTCTGTAGCCGCAACGCAATGCTCGCATTCTACCGAAGAGATAGCCGCATTTAGTTTCATTTTCAAAAATAACATATTCTTCTTTTAATAAGTCGAGTCGTATGGACTCGACTTATTACTTTTAACAAGTAATAAGTCGAGTCGAGACTCATGATTATTCTTTAAAAGAATAAAGACTTTTTCGTTTTTCAAGGTTCGTTGGAAAAGACAAAAATTAAAAAAAAAATACTTTTTCCCCTAGAGCAAGAAATGCAATTTTTTCCCCGCTCTGGTACTCTACAATGACGGCCTTTTTGAGCAAGAGGAGTGAAAAAGCTTTTTCACTCCTCTAGGGGAAAAATATTTTTTTTTTAATTTTTGTCTTTTCCAACGAACCTTGAAAAACGAAAAAGTCTTTATTCTTTTAAAGAATAATCATGAGTGTGGACTCGACTTATTACTTGTTCACAAAAAAAAGAAGAACATTTTATTTTTGAAAATGGAACTAAATGCGGCTATCTCTTCAGTAGAATGCGAGCATTGCGTTGCGGCTACAGAAGAAATAAAAAAGGCATTGGCGCGAAATCTTTAGAATTTTTCTCTAATTTAACCTCTCTGCTCGACAAGATTTTGACATGTGACACATCAGTTGACTCGACGGGGTGTTGCGAATTCAGTCATGAAATTCAGGAATTTACATCAACTTTCAGCATTCGAATTTATCAAGAAAAATATGTTACCGCGCCTATTTTATACAATAAGTTTGTGGAAAATATCTTTAATTATATGTTGAGATCAGTAAAACCGCGTCAGTACACTGCGAAAGTTGTATAGAATTGGTATTACTACACCTATCCAAAAGGTAGGTAGTTTAAATTTGCTGAAAATATGTACATAAACAACCCACTCTCTTGCTGAAAATATGCAAAAAGGAAAAATAAAGATATTATCATTCTCTCTGCATTTTTACTTTTACCATGTTTCATACATAAACTACATAAAAAACACGATCAAATCTTGATAAAAATTACTAAAAATTGTGTTGCGACGTGACACTTCTTAGTGCTGACCCCGTCTACCCTATTTTCTTATATCGATTCAAAAGTAGCATTCAGTTCAATCGATACTCGCAATAAAATCAGTGTGCAAAAAGTATTAGAAACTGAATAAAAACTCTTTGGTACATTTTCAATGAATTATTTTATTTTTGATATTAAAAATTTTATTAGTAAGTTTACACATACAGTGTGGACAGGGCAGTAACTTTTAAGGGTTCCGTATGTACCTACAAATGAAAAACGGAACCCATAAAGGATTACTCGTGTGTCGGTCTGTCACAGCCAAATTGCTCCGAATCTACTGAACCGATTAAGTTGAAATTTGGTACACATATGAATTTCTGTGACCCAAATACAGAAGTGTAACGTAAACAAATGAATTTTGAATATGGGGTCACTTTTCGGGGCCAAACTAGACAATCAAAAAAAAGTTTTGCAAACTATATCGTGTGACATATCAAATGAAAGGGCTAGTTGTGGGGGTCCCAAATATTTATGTTAATTATTCTACATTATTTTTGAAACTAAGTTCTTTAACGCGACTTGCAGTAGGAGTAAACTGGCATAAATCGTCACGCGAAAAAGTGTTCATACTTGTGACTGTCTTCTTCTAATTTGATAGAGAGAGAGAGTGTGAATTTGGTCAAAATGTAAATCCAAGAGGCGGCAACGAAAATTTTCAAATTTTTCATCGTGTGCGTCGGTTTCATGGTTATCGAAGGCGTTAAAGCCGATAGTGACGTTAAAATGTAAATCCAAGATGGTGGCTTCGAAAATTTACAAATTTTTCATTATTGGTATTGTTTTCATAGTTTTTGAGGGTGCTAAAGTCGATAGTGAGGTCAAAAAGTAAATCCAAGATGGCGGCTGCGAAAATTTTATTTTTGTTTGAAATTATACGTTAAAAAGAATTTGGTTCCCCGGACTTCCACGTTTTAGTTTTTTAATTTATTATAGAAAATAGACTATTCCCCACTTATCTACGGAGCCATTGATTATATATTTTTTAATACTGGAAATTGTTGGTTGATTATAGATTCCTCGAAAATCTATAAAAAGTCTATGGTCGTAAAATAATATGAGTTTGTTCTTGGGATAAATTATTGTTAAAAAACATGGATGCTATTACAATTTGAAAATTTCTCATCATTATTACAATTTTCATGTTTTTCGGGGGGATAGTGCTGATATCGAATAAGATGAACATTCTGGATTTTAAGTAATAATAATATTGTAGATCAATTCTCATAAACATCAGTTTCATGCCAATTGTAAACTCGATAGCCAAAATCCGTGAAAAAAAATGGCCCTCGTCAAGTCTGTCTGTCCGTGCGTCCAGATGTTATACATTTTACACGGAGACTATTTACTCTATCGATGAAAATTTGGAAAAAGGTGTATGTATTCTTTGCACCGCTAAACAATGGTGTAATGAAATTACTATAAATATAATATAGGGGGTGGCATTCCCTATACATATAACCGTGGGATGAAAAAAAATCTATGCACATAAAGCGTATATTGTTGGATCTCTTAATTTAAATGATAAATATGTTTCTAAGTGGCTTTACTTTTTAAGTCAATAGTTTTTGAGATATAGGTTATTTACGGTTACAACCACAGAATTAACTTTGTTTACTAAATTTTTTTCGAGAAATACAACCTTATTTTTGCAGTCGATAAAATTGATGCTGTGCAATATTTATGCGTAAATAAGTATTCATCCCAACTACGGAATCCTTCACTGTGCGTAGTCCAACATACACTAGGCTAGTTTTTTTAATTTCGTTGGGAAACCACCACAAAAAAAAACAATTTCTATTACTCAAGTAAGACTAACCTATTAAAAACAAAAACTACCAAACTCATACAACTAACAAAAAATATGTATGTCGTTTAAAACCGTTTGCGGAATACCTACCCACTTTATAGAATTAATTTATCATCATTCCCAAAGTTTTATTAAGCCTACCTAAAAAATATATACTGGGCATTCTGTAGCAAACTATCAGAAAGTATTAAAAAAAAATCCACAGTAAATAATTGTGCAAAAATTCAAATAGTTTTGAACAGCGAGTGCATTCCAAATTTAAATTCAAATATAGAAACAATTCAGTGCGAAATTTAATAAATGAGGTAAGTATCTCCCCGTCATGTCTGTTGACTCGTTTTGTACATACTCGTAATATCCAAAAAAACGATTAAAATTACATTAGAAAGGTATAAATAATTATTATAAACAATGCTTAATGTATTTAATGCTTAAAACAATTTTATTTTAATTTTCAGGATTCGAATTCTGACATTCGACATATTATTTATTAAATTCCGTGTTATTGGACCTGTGTTCGTATATTACGTTAAGATCTGGGCATTTTCTAGTTGTGTATAATATTTTTAATAATATTTGTCACATTTAAAATCGTATCTACATGTATAAGTGTGATATTTGTGAAAAGTTAAAAATGTAAACTCGCACGATTGGCGCGAAACTTCGACTTTGGATATCAAAAACTTAATTACCACTAGGTACTCATTTAACTTGAACAATGGATGAACTCGTCAAATAATTAAATGATGTAAGTATTCACTGCCCCTGTGGTGGAGTTTGGATGTTCGAAATCCCCAATTTTATGTTTTTAGCCTCGACCTCGACTGTCATCAAAATGGCGATAATCGCATTTACAGATTTGAATTTTATAATGGTAAATTAATATTGTATTGGATTATTTTATTTTCTCGCAATCGTAGTGAAAAGTAGAGTGTAACACACGGCGCTAAAACCCATTATAATTCGGTTTCTATTTACTCCCTCGCTAAAGCTCGGGAGTAAAACTACCTCGTTACAATGGGTTATTTTAGCCCCTCGTATAACAATCTACTATTTAAAAGTAAAAATTTCTTTTGCGATTTTGCGCTCTTTCTGAACAGTGAATGAAACTGAACTGTCATGCTCGGGTCGGTGACGCTGCATACCTACTCGGGTATGGGTATACTCGGCGTTGAATCGCGTATCTCCAGCACGCGTAGCGTAGCATGACCACAATAGAAACGGGTTTTGTCGACGGAAGAATAGACAAAATGACAGATTCTCAATCACAATCTGTCATTTTGTCTATTTTTTCGTCGACAAAACCCGTTTCTATGGTGGTCATGATCATGACTTATGCTATGCGTGCAGATGTAAGTTTTCACATCTAGATCGTGTAGACAAACTCACTCTCGTTTTAGAGTTCTGTACGTAAAAATGTTTTTTTTTTTTAAGTGAAAGCTTCTTAAGGCGCTTTGGGCATTTTTGAGATGGGAAAAAACAATTGAACTCGCGACACTTACCGACACCAGCTTTTGACCAAAGACATCAACGCGCGATACATTTTCTTTGGGATTATTAATGACGTTCCAAACATTGAGACATGACAACGACATGATTGACATTTCCCTTCTTTTACCGACTATAAAAAAAAGTATTTCCTGCACATAAAATTGTTGCAAGTTTTCACTTCTGTCGGCACTCCCGGAATGCCACTTTTTTTTTAAATATCTTTATACTTAGATATTAAAAAAACATTTTTTCATGCGGACGTACGATATGATTCTACCTACTGCTTAGACTAAGGTAAGTCAATGTTCACTTCACTTTGATTAGCTATGTGCTAACTTAAAAATACGTCATACTGCTGAGAATGAGGTCCTGGGTTCGGACTGGGGCCTAGATGGGTTTTATCGGAAGCCTTCCTGGGTTACTGGGTTTTCCTATAATTAATTTTAATGCATTATTTATTATACCTAATCTTGGGTAATGCGAAGGTTGAATGACGAACGTTCAGCTATAAATATTCGCTTTAGATACTGTGGTTTAATTTTTATTTAAACCTACTTTTTGTACAAGGACATAATATTATTACAGTAACCTTAATGGTGAGGTTCATCAGAAAGGTCAGACGGGGCTCGGATAGCGGTACATTTTTCGAAACGGTGAAACGATTTGTTTCGGTTACATTCATACGGAACGATATAAAAACGTTTTTGAAGAAGAATCGTTCTCGATTAATAAAACGTTTTTAACCGTTTTTTTTTTCCTTTTTTGGTTAATCGATAGGTAACTCGCATCACTACCCTTAAGGTAAGCGCATTGAAATCAATGATGTGAAAATAAGGTACAATTTAACTAAACAAGTTCATGTTTGTCGGTGCACGCCCCGTGCACGGCTGCGTCCTGCGGAATAAACCGGTTTTTGTTTTGCGGACGTTCTCATTTCGTTTTCGTTCCGAACAAAATGTTGTACAAAGAACTGTTATAAACGTTTTAAAAACGTTATTTCAAATAACGTTTCTGAGATCTGAGGTCAGGTGCGTAGTACTCACAACCGGCGCACAGTGGAAAAAAAAGACTTTTTTTGTTTAAAAATCTGCCTACACCACAATTTTTGACGTATCGCAGCCATTTTTTTTTAATACATTCCTGAGATAACACACTTTTGTGTCACTGCCACTTTTCCTTAAAAGTCAATACCATATCTTACCTCAAAAAAAAGCAAAATAAAGCATTTTTTTTTTTGGGCCTCCATTTTGTATCCCTCATTTTGAATTTTTATAAACGTACAATAAATTCATGAAAAACCCCTGGAAACTAATTTATGTTAAAATATTTTTTTTCAATTGTTTTTGCTTCATTTCCCGGTTTTTTGAGGCTATGGTATTGACTTTTAAGGAAAAGTGGCAGTGACATACCAAAGTGTGATATCTCAGGAGTGTATAAAAAAAATGGCAGCGATACGTCAAAAATTGTGGTGTAAGCAGATTTTTTAACAAAAAAGTATTTTTTTTCCACTCTGCGGCGGCGGCGTGCGTGTATGACTAGATGTATGAACATAAATGAAGCAGAAGGAGTATGCAAAGATCGTAGCTGGTGGCATTCTGTAGTTTCTGCCTACCCCCTTGGGAAAAGGCGTGAGTTTATGTATACATGTTTGTATGTACCAATGTGTTCAACTTTTTAACCGACTTCCAAAAGGAGGAGGTTCTCAATTCGTCTGTATGTTTTTTTTTTTTTTTTGTTACGCGATTTCTCCGCCAATTATGAATAGATTTTGATGATTCTTTTTTTGTTTGGTAGATCATACTTCAGAGGTGGTCCCGTATAAATTTTATTAACTTTGCTTGGGTAGTTTTTGAGTTAGCTTCAATGATACGTATTTTTTCCCACTTAGTATGTAGATGATATGATAACATCTTGTCACTGTTATTTACATAGCAGGTAGTGGTATTCGAATTTGTTTGGGGTAGGTACCACAACTAAAAAGTGAAAAATAAAAACTTTTTACAAAAAAAAAAACAACCGACTTCAAAAAAAAAACACTACAAAGTAAAAAATAACTTTAATTTCGGAAGTCGGTGACAAAGAACGAAAATTCAAAACCAAAGACACCGACTTCCGAAATTAAAGTTATTTTTTACTTTGTAGTGTTTTTTTTTTGAAGTCGGTTGTTTTTTTTTTGTAAAAAGTTTTTAAACTTACACTAAGACCAGCAGGGTTACTGCATGACATCCATACTTCGATCAACAGTTGGTATTGTTGATCGAAGCATCCTTACAATGAAAATCGATGTAAACACTTTTCATTTTGACAGTCCAGTACCCTAATTGCGTAACTTATTTTCGTACATTTTGACAGTTCAACGACATTCATTGCGTTATGTACGTTGTTGAGCAGATTTTTTTTCCAACTTATGAAGCAATGGATTAGCAATATGTTTCAAATCGAAACAAATTGTGATTGTGTTGTATTACGCAATTAGGGTACAGATAATGTATACATGTAATACGTTCATTGCGTTATTTACGTTGCTGAACAGACGAATTTTTCAAACCTATGAAGCAAAATGGTTTAGAAATTTCCTTCAAAACCCTCTGATTGTGATTTGATGTGTTAAGCAATTAGGGTAATTTCCAGTTGTATTTATGGAATAATACAACTTTACGTGCCATGTTTCCCACTTTGAGTTCCCCATGACGTCAATCACTTAATTTAAATCGTTTACTCAATACTTTTATAATTTAGGCATACCTATATGTATATAAATATATCTTAACTAGCTTTTGCCCGCGGCTTCGCCCGCGTGGATGTCGAAAAATATCTCACGGAAACAGGGATTACATACCTAATAGCCGAGGAAAGGTCATTGACTAATACCGCTGCGCCCGCGTTGCCGTCAACCATAATTATGTAGTTACGCGTGATTTTGAATCTGTGATATCTTTTATACTATTCATTTAAATGATATGATGTCAAGGCATATTTTAAACTAAATTAAATGCCCAATTTAAATATCAAACAATAATAAGGATTAATATAATACCGGTCAAAATAGCTTCGGAAAAAATAATGACTTTTTTATCAAATTCTGAAAGATAATAATGGTTACTGTGGATCATCCTTAGAAGATAGACATATATCAACGTGGACTTTTTTGTTGAACTTTTTAAGGTGAACAATACTGTAAAACCTTCGATCAACAATACCATTGTTGATCGAAGTGTAAAACATAAATTTGATGTAGGTACCTATCTTTTGCAGTTTACGCGGCGCGCGCTAGAAAAGCTCCCAGTCAGCATGATTTTTTCCGACTTCTTCAACAATAATCGTCATTCAAAACCCGATCCTTCCTCAGAAAACAGTTTGGAAATCCGTTCGGTAATTTTTGAGTTTATCGCGTACAGACAGACATGTCTGTCTGTCTGTCGACGCGGCGCGGCGGGAGACTGTTTTATAATATGTAAGGATGATGAACCCTGCAGTTTCAACTTGGAATATTTTAGAGCTAAGCACTTTTAGCGGTCATTTTGAACTGATGGTTCTACCTACATCTACTCCATTTAAAATAAGATTAGACATTTAAATAAACCTTTTTTACAGTCCGTTCAACCGATTTTGACTTCTATTGCGTTGGTGGCATGACTAATGGCAACAGCAGTAAACAGTTGGTATTGTAACCACTTTTTTGCTTTTAATGCCATCCTTATGCCTACGGTATAGAAGTCAGAATCGGTCGGACAGGGTCAATCATAATCTGGTAGGTCCCCTGAATAATTTTTGAAGGAAATTGCAAATTCATTGCTTCTTAAATATATTCGAAAAATTAATCGGCCCTAGCGGACCCCGTCAGTTGTGCTGACATCTCTTTGAGGCGCACGTGGAACACAACGCGCCGTCGACTCGAGCCAGCAGTGATAGCACTGCTGGCTCGAATCGACGCACAGTGGGCCCATACTGAAAATTAGTGGACTTAGGCAACAAAGTTCCAATATTGATGCAATTTTTTTTTATATGACGTGTTATGATATTCCTGACAATTTTTACTCTCATAAATTTCTTCTAAAGTTGATAGTTTGTCTTGAAAAAAATGAATTAGATTTTTTTGTATGGAGCGAATCACGTTTAATTTTTTTTCTTCAATTGTGCGAATATGTTGGGTGTGTGGCGTGAGTATATGATAGCCAGGGTCATTCTCTATCTAGGAAAAAAAAATCAGCGCCGGCCATCCGCGGCAGCGCGAGTAATCATTCGGTAAAAAAAAAATGTTTTGTAAGATTTTTTTTGCCATTTAAAATAAATTCAAAGTATATTTTTGGATCATTTGGCTGTTTTGGCCTTCTTTTTAGTTAAATACATAGTTTTAATAGCGCATAGGTACTTATAATTAGTAATTCTGGTAGAGATTTAGTTATTATTGCTTGTTATCGGTAGCACCTGCATTGTGATTGATGACTCATTTGTTTGTGCGCTCGGCTAAGTGCATAACTAATGAGTCATCGAAAAATGCTCGTCTCTGATTGGCTGAATAATTTTCACTCACTGTTATGTCCACTACTTGAGTAATTAACACTTTCTATAAATGTAAAGACATTCCTTAAGTCCATCCAACCCGTCCCATCCTTGATGTCCTCCCTCCGGATAACGCCCTAAGCCGAAGCCCGTACCCCGCAGGGGGTGCCCTTAGCGAGCGTTTATCCTAAGCTTTTAGCTTAGTTTATATGTGTGCCCTGGCTGGAGGCAATAAGTGTAGCAGCTTAATGCATCCACAGGATTGCCCGGTTCAATAGCCACGGTCGATAGAGACCAGCTATGAGATGCCCAATCGAAAAAAATAAAAAAATAAGTCCATCTAGTTTCGCTCTTGTCGCTTATTTGTGAACACAGTGAAATACTTTTATTTTTATATTTACATTATTTGATACCAACCTAGATCTGGATCTGGATTTTGTACCAACCTAGATCTTTTTGTGAAATTAAGAAGTGGCGGTGATCTGAAAAAACAAATTGATGAACGAATATCTACACAGTGTGGAAATGTTATTCTATCACATGAATTGCATATGACCATGATTGATGGAAAAGTGGCCAATATTATTGCTGAAGTACCATCATATGCAACGTGTCCCATTTGCTTGGCAAAACCGAGCGAGATGAATAATTTAGACGCTTTGACTTCCAAACCACTTTGTGAAGAAATTTACAAACAAGGAATTTCTTCACTGCATATGAAGATTCGGTGTATGAAATATCTTCTCCATATATCTTATAATCTGGATTTTCAACGATGGACTGCTCGAGGCGAACATAAGGCTTTGAAACAAGCTAAAAAAATACCACGCTACAAGAGTTTCGTGAGCAAACTGGACTGCTGATTGATAAAGTCAAGCAGGTATGTATTTAATTTTCGCTCTTTTTATGTTGTTTGTGTATTATATCTCTATGTATTGTATATTACAGTATTTTTTCCCATTTCAGAATTTTGGAACTACAAATGACGGGAAAACTGCGAGGCGCTTTTTCCAAGATTACAAAAAATCATCCAGAAAATTAGATTTTCAGATTTTCCGTTATTCTACAAGCCATATCATCAGGCAAAAACATTGATTGTGAAAAATTTAGAAGATACTGTAGAGAAACAGCTGATGTGTACGTGCAACAGCACGGTGTGCAGATATCTGTAACCACTTTGGTGTTTTGCCAATCGGTAAGTAAAAAATAAATATAGTTTGATGTATTATTTGACTCGATTGCGTTTTGAAATTAAAATGTATGTACATACATTTTAATTTCAAAAAGTACTTATTCTATTCTACCTTATCTGAAGAAGCTTCGGAAACCCGTAATAAGGACTTCAGAAACGTCAGGGAGAGGCACACTCGGAAAACGGGGAGAATAGCAACAAACGAAGACATTCTCCATGGACTTCTAATAAGCTCTGATCCCCACATATCCTACATAAGGCCTAAAATAATGAAACAGGTTCATAATGAGTTGTTGCCTAAAGCAATTCAGTTGTTACAGACTACTGAGCCTCCCTGTGACAGTGAGATTATGGAGGAAGGAGAATGCCTCACAGCAGAGTCCGAAAATTTGCCGGACCCACTACTCCCACTAGCACTTCTAGAACAAGAAATAATGTGATCTGGCTCTAGATTATTCCCACAAAAGCCCATCAGGCCTAGGAATATGACAAACGGCCCTTTTCAGGGCTACAATTACTTCAAAGTTTCATATTGATCGAACGTACGATAACTTATACTATAATATACATACGCTTGATTATTTAGATAATTATCAACGACTTCCCCGTACAAATTTAAATTATTTCACCTATCATTAACAAAATTAGTATAACCTGAAACTTATTACGATATTTATTCAACAATAGATCACGTGCAGTTAAAAAAATAACACAGCCAATCAGAGACAAGCATTTTTCGGTGACTCGTTTGTTATGCGCTTAGCCGAGCGCACAAACAAATGAGTCATTAATCACACTGCAAGTGCTACCGATAACATGCAATAATATCTAAATCTCTGCCAGAATTACTAGTGATTACTCGCGCTGCCGCGGATGGCCGGCGCTGATTTTTTTTTCGTGGATAGAGAATGACCCTATGTATCATATACTCATGCCACACACCCAACATATTCGCACAATTGAAGAAAAAAAATTAAACGTGATTCGCTCCATACAAAAAAATTTAATTCATTTTTTTTAAGACAAACTATCAACTTTAGAAGAAATTTTATAAGAGTAAAAGTTGTCAGGAATATCATAACACGTCATATAAAAAAAAATCGCATCGATATTGGAACTTTGTTGCCTAAGTCCACTAATTTTCAGTATGGGCCCACTGTGCGACGGCGCGTTGTGTCACTCCACGCTCACTTCACTTAAGATACACGGTGAGATTTTTACAGAATAGTCTGTAAAAATCTCACCGTGTATCTTAAGTGAAGTAAGCGTGGAGTGAGCTGTCAGTTGCTAAGGATTGACATTATTGGCAGCTCACTTCACCTAAGTTATCACGGTGAGATTTTTACAGAATAGCACTACTGGTCCTTATCAGAGCTACCCATTGCTCACCGTCCGGAGCATGACATCCTGGGTTAGAGTCCCAGGTCAGGCAAAGTGATATTGGATTTTTCCATCAGGAATTTCTCAGTAGCAGCTAGAAGTCTGGGTTTGTGCCCGGTTGATGGCAATAGGCTCGCTCCCTGTTACATGGTAACTGGCGGAATGTGGGTGTACACTATTCTACTACAATAGATACACACGGCTAGACATCAAGCTATACATTTCCAGTATAAACTGGCCTCGCATTGTACAGAAATCCTATACAATGCGAGACCAGAATAAACTGGAAATGTATAGCTTTATGTGTAGCCGTGTGTACACCTCTGCCTAACCATCCGGGGACACAAGCGTGATGTTATGTTGATGTTATACCTAGTCATCAGCCAGGAATATGAATTATAAATAAATCAATTATTTTAACCGACTTAAAAAAAAAGGAGGAGGTTCTCAATTCGCTGGGACATTTTTTTTTTAATGTATTATCCCTGATTACTCGAAGACGGCAGGACAGATTTGAAAAAAAATTTTTTTGAAAGGGTAGGTATACTTTCAAATTGGTCCCACTGTAATTTGGTCACGATCTGATGATGGAATCTTGGAGAAATCGACGGAACTCTTCAAATATTAAAGGCACATCTATAGCGATTTGGGTATTTTTGATGAGCAGTTGACATAAGGCTATTGTAACTTAGATAAATTACAAATTAAACCACTAAAAAGTGAAAAAAAAAACTTTTTTACTAAAAATATAACCGACTTCCAAACTACAAAGTGAAAAATAACTTTAATTTCGGAAGTCGGTGTCAAAAAACTAAAATACTAATCCAAAGACACCGACTTCCGAAATTAAAGTTATTTTTCACTTTGTAGTTTGGAAGTCGGTTATATTTTTTGTAAAAAAGGTTTTTTTGGACCAAACATTTGTTAACATTTTATAAACCTGTCAAACTGCGTGACAGTTTGTGGGCAGGATTAGCGCTCGTCGTATATGTAATCTGTGGCTCGTCTTAACACATTTGGTAATTAATCTAATTAAACATCTAAGAAGGTACAAATAGTATAAGGACGGTAAGAATATTTTTGTTCAATAGAATAGATGAATTTATTATTGTCACATGTTGCGAGTCGACTATTTCATTCAAAAGTTCCGCTTTTAATTTATTTCCCAGTGCTTGCCTGTTAATTACACCACCAATCTCTTCTCAGCCAGTTGATATTATTGAACAGTGTAGAGGTCAAATACTTATTAGTTCTTTTGCCATAGTAATTTTTTACTGGTGCTCGCACGAATTTACGTTCTCTAACACTTCTCGTATTGTAAGTGTTTTGCACATGCACCAGTGCACCTACTTTGAATTGGATGATGATGATGATTGATGATGTTAGGGTAGAAGCGTGGAGTCCTTACGAGATAAGATGAAATTGCCTGGTGGTCGCAAGTGCAACTCCTGCGCATGTAGTCTTAGATTTGATCCCCCCAGATCGGGCACAGGGTATTCTCAGTAGCAGCAGTGAAACCGTCGGACTGCCAAGTCATACATCTCGAGTTCGAACCCAAGGCACGCACCTCTTCCCCGAGCCGAACTCTTGCCGAGTTCCACAACTCCCTTGCGGAGTTAAGAGTAGTCGTCGTCGGGTTTGGTTCCCTCCCCGTGCTCGTACTCGGGGACTTCAATGCCAAGAATCTGGCTTGGGGTTCCCGGTATACGGACACACGGGGTAGGATGGTGGAGGACTGGGCTCTGGAGACAGGCCTGGTCGTCCTAAACCGGGGTTCTGTCCCCACGTGTGTGCGGATGCGGGGTGAATCGGTGGTGGACATTTCGTTCGCCAGCCCCGCTCTGTCGCCTCGTGTCATTGACTGGCGCGTCATGGAGGGGGTGGAGACCTACTCCGATCACCGGTACATCCGGTTTGACGTCTCCACCCAGACCTCGAGCGCGCCGGTCCGACAGGCCCGAGTGGTCCGCGGTGGGCGCTGAAGCAGCTGGACCGGGAGCTTCTCCTAGAAGCCTCGATCGTGCAGGCCTGGGTGTCATCACCGGACAGGCCTGCCGACATCAATGACGAGGCGGAGTGGTTCCGGGAGGCCATGTCCAATGTGTGTGACATGGCAATGCCCCGGGTCCATCCTAGACGTGCTTCGCGCCAGGTGTACTGGTGGTCGCAAGAGCTGGAGGCTCTGCGCAGGGCGTGCGTAGCTGCGCGACGCCGGTACGCCAGGTACCGCAGGCTCCGTATCCGCCCTCCGGATACGGAAGCCATCCAGGCGGAGCTGTACGAGGGGTACAGAGCGGCGAAGACCGCCCTCCAAGCGGAGATCCTGCAGGCCAGGGCACTGGCCCGAGAGGAGATGCTGGAGACTCTGAACAGAGACCCGTGGGGACGCCCATACAAGATGGTCCTGGCGCAGGGGAGGTCGTACCAGGCGGCGGCCGATTTAGCGACACGCGGGGTTGCGACAATCGTTGACAGGATCGCCAGCTGGGACTCGAGGTGGCCCTGCACAAGTCCGAGGCCATGGGTTTTCATGGTCCTCGTAGTGCGCCACCGTCGGGTTCCCAGGTATTGGCGACGTTTGGCTCCCAGACTGGACCGGGCCGGGGCTGCCTTGAAGCGGCTCCTGCCCAATCTGGGAGGTCCAAACGCCTCCTGCCGGAGGCTCTACGCGGGGATCGTGCGGTCCATGGCCCTTTACGGGGCACCGGTGTGGGCGCGTTCATTGAAGCTGCGGCCAGCCCGCCGGTTGAACGCGTCCCAGAGGGTCATGGCCATCCGGCTGGCCCGAGGATACCGCACGGTCTCCTGCGAGGCGGCGAGCCTCCTTGCCGGATTACCGCCATGGGATCTGGAGGCAAAGGTCCTCGCGCACATCTGGGAGTGGCGCGAGGAGGCGAAACGCCGGGGCTTAACTCCGATGCCGCAAGAAATCGCGGCACAGCGGACAGAGCTCCGGCGGGATCTCATGGCGTCATGGAGGGTGCGATTGTCGCAACCCCGCGCTGGGCACGCCACAATTGCGGCGATAAGACCCCTCTTTGAGGAGTGGCTTGAGAGACGCCACGGCGTCCTCACCTTCCGCCTGACGCAGGTCCTCACCGGACACGGCTGCTTCGGGAGGTTCCTGTTTAGGATAAGGCGGGAGGAAACACCCGGGTGTCACCATTGTATGGATCGGCCTGAGGACACGGTGGAGCATACGGTGGAGGTCTGCCCGGCTTGGGCGGAGCAACGCCGTGTCCTCGTAGAGGCGATCGGCGGCGGTGATCTCTCGCGTCCGGCCCTGGTTCAGGCGGTACGGAGCGAGAGGAAATGGCAGGCCGTCACCTCCTTCTGCGAAGCGGTAATGCTCGTGAAGGAGGAGGCGGAACGCGTGAGGGAAAGGCAAATTTCGCGCCCTCACGCCCCTAACCGCCGCAGGAGGAGACGCCCGGGGCGGGAATCGCGAGCCGATTTCCGGCCACCGTAGGCGCGGGCTTGCGGACGGTGAGCAATGGGTAGCTCGCCGTCCGGTAAGGACCAAGCCCGGGTCGACGGCGCGTTGTGTTCCACGCGCGCCTCAAAGAGATGTCAGCAGAATTGACAGGGCCCGCCAGGGCCAACGCCTGCCGGGGGTTCGAAGAAAACCGATAGGGACATCGCGGCCCCCGGCAACAGGGCAACCGAAGGAACACGGGTGGGTTTTAGTCAGTAAGAGTCTGACACGCCCTCCCGCTCCACCCAGAGCGGGAGAAGTTATTTGATAATTTCCCACCCAAAAAAAAAAAAAAAAGGCACGCACCTCTGACTTTTTGGATTTATGTGCGTATTGTATAATTATCACTTGCTTCAAAAACGGTGAAGGAAAACATCGTGACAAAACATGCCTGAGAGATATTTCTCGACGGCATGTGAAGCGAAGTCAGAGGCCCATGGGCAGCTTTAAAACTCTGACATGCAATTAGGGTAGTAACTTATTTTCATAAACAATTTTGCCTAATTTGTTTCATTTTGACAGTTCAACAACATTCATTGCGTTATTTACATTGTTGAGCAGATTTTTTTTTCCAACTTATGAAGCAATGGATTAGCAATCTGTTTCAAATCGAAACAGATTGTAATTGTGTTGTATCACGCAATTAGGGTACAGATTTGTGATGACAAATAGGCTCGCCCTCTATTACATGGGATGTTAACGACGACACGAAACCGACGTCATAACTGACGAAATACTATGAATACTTCACCTCTGCCGAAAATTTCAAACATTAAGTAAGGTACAGTCAGCAGCCCATGAGTGGTAACAATATGACACTGACGGCCTGGGTGATTTTCGTAGTGCAAGGTTTACTACTGACGTGCTGAGGTTGACTGTATACAAATCTGGGCGTAACTCAGCAGTCGATTACATAAGGTTAGTAAATAGGTCACATTCGTCGGCGGGAATCTGTTTACAAACGTCACATGTGGCGGTAATCGGAGCGGGCGCTGGCGTCCATCTTGTTTTTATAATGAGCCCGCCAATCGGTTGCGAGGGCGGCGCGAACGCTGCTTCCTCGTCTAATTGTGGATGATTTATGGCTGCATCCTAGATGGGAGATGATGTCAGGAGTTTTGGTGGCGGGTAAATTGATTTTGGTGGTGGGTGTCAAGTCAATCTACAATCTATGGTCTCTTGAGATTTAAATGGCGTCTACGACGTCCTTCTGACTGACAACCCTAAATGTGATGTGTGGATGAATGGAGTAAAATGAATAGTATGTGTTTTGTAAGAGAAAGTATGCAATCCAGTCCACTGTTCCATCTTGGTTTTTAATTACCTTAATTACTTAAATACCTACAACATACCTAATTGACAATTGCGCGCTCGCCCTACTTGTACTTTGGCTTTAGGTTAATGTTAAAAAAAAAACACTTTGTTAACTAACCTACCTACCTATTGAAAACTTTGTAAAATGTTGTTTTTACGAGCATATTATTAAGTTTGGCAATTCTTCGGGCTATGTCGGTTACCTTGGTTCTCCTGCGGATCTCTTTATTTCTGATTCGATCACGTAGGGAAACTCCAAGCATCCATCTCCATTGCCCTTTGGGTGACTTTTAGCCTTCTGATAAGGCCCATTGTGAGCGACCACGTTTCAGTACCATAGGTCATCACTGGCAGGCAACACGCACTGGTCAAAGACATTGCTCGCAGAACGGATGGCCGATGGGGTCGAGTTCTGGAGTGGCGACCACGTAGCGGAAGACGTAGCGTTGGAAGGCCTCCCACAAGATGGACCGATGACCTTGTTAAAGCCGCAGGAATCAGCTGGATGCGGAAAGCACATTGTAGAATCGGTCGAAGTGGCGGTGTTCTGGGGGAAAGCCTATATCCAGCAGTGGACGTCTTTCGGCTGAAATGATGACGAGCATAGGTATTTCCTGCTTTACAAATAATATTTTAAACAAAAATTTTACTTTAAGTTTTTTTAGAGAAACTTTGTGAGCGACGACCAAGCGCATCCGTCCTTCATTTTGATTGACGAATAAAAAATATTTATACCTAATACCTAAGCTTAATGGCAACATGTTTCGTAAATAACTATGAGAAACTCACTTAATGTATACTTTAATAGTTTATTGTGATAATATGGCCTTCTTTAAAAATACTAAACAATGTATGTGTCGGATATTTTTCATTTAAAAAATGGTCGCGCGGTTTTACATTGGCCCGCCCTATTATTTATGATATTTCTGAGAGGAATCTTTAAATTAGGTACACACGGGTACACACCAAGCTATACATTTCCAGTTTAAGCTGACCTCGCATTTTACGGAAATCCAATACAATGCGATATCAGCATAAACTGGATATGTATAGCTGTATGCTGTGTGTACAGCCGGACGGGTCGATCGGAGGTTAAGCTACGCTTGCCAAGATCGTTCCTTGGATGGGTGAACATCCATTACATATCAAGAATTCAAGACCCCCTCCGTGTCTCGGAAAGCATGTTAAGACATTGGTCACGACTGTCATTTGTAGATCTTTGGCAGTCGTTTCGAGTAAAAGTCCGAAATACTGACATCCAGTCTGACCGAGGGGTATCGTTTTACCCAGTAACTGGGTTGTGGAGGTCAGATAGGCAGTCTCTCCATGTAAGTATTCAGCTACATCCGGTTAGATTGCAAGCTGACCCCAACAGAGTTGGGAAAAGGCTATAGGCAGATAATGAAGTACCTAAGTACTTAAGTAACTTTAGATTTTTTTGCATTCGGAAATTTATTTCGGGTCTGTCAGTACCTCCACCTTTGTTAGGGAATGTTCGACAGTCATTCTCTGCGAAGGAAATCATGAAATTCCTTGACATATTCGTTAGTAGGTAGGTAACTAATAGATCGTAAGTAACTTTTAATTTTCAATGTCGTCAGGGAAATAATTGAAGATATGCCTTTTATTTTAGGTATATTTACTTTTAACATTAATTTCAGAAATTTGAAAAACGAATTCGAAATTAATTAGAAAAAGTTGGAATTCGCTTTTTAAATTCTTGAAATGGGACTTTTCAAATCGGATAAGCACACCACCCAAGCAAGCGTGCCACCTTTGCAATAGCAAAAACAATAAGTACTTAAATATATATTTTTAAACTTGGAAGTCCTTGTTCCACCTTCGCTGATGCCTTTGAATCTATATTCAAATTCAACAATTTAGTTTAATTTTATATTCAAATAAAACTAAATTGTCGGTTTAGAACAAAAAACGTCGTGACTTTGAACTCAGCTCAAACGGGTCGAGCCGTCGTTGCCGTCGGGAGAATAATAAGCATGGAAAAAAATGCTAATTACTATGCCTTGTGTTGCTAGTTAATAATTAATATTTAATTATTTAATGTTGAAGTAAATACAGCATGTAAACAAACCCTGTGTCGTAGAATTAAGGCCTTTTTATACCACAGAGAAGGAATGAGTAGGGGAAGACCAAAGAAACGATGGATGGACTGTGTGACAGATGATATGGGTAGAAAGGGGGGGACTACCGAGATGACGACTGATAGAGAAGTGTGGAAGAAACAGACATGTTGTGCCGACCACAAATAAATTGGGATAAGAATAATTTTTGACCATTAAGGCTCTTTCAAACAGGCGCGACACGCGACGCGATACAAAGGCACCGATCATCGCGCGACGAGCGGTGTCTTTGTGTCGCGTCGCGGGTCGCGCTGGTCTGCACAAGCCTTTAAATTGATCACCAGTCATCAAGAAAGAAAAGAAAGGTACCTAAATAGGTTTATTGAAGTGAAAACTTCTTTAGGCGCGTTGGGTATTTTTGAGATGGGAAAAAATCTATTGAACTCGCGACACCGTTACTGACACCTCATTTTTGTAAACGCGATTGTGCTCTTTATTTATATTATGTTACGGATCAATTTTCGATGCAAGTATTTTTACTTTAAAGGTTTAGGAAGTTTTTTTTTTGTAAACGCTATTGTGCTCTTTATTTAGATAAGGTTACGGACCAATGTTCTATACGAGTATTTTTCTTCCATCAAGGCGATCTTGTTCAAGTTTTCACTTCTGTCGGCACTCCCGGAGTGCCACTGTTTTTAACCGACTTCCAAAAGGAGGAGGTTCTCAATTCGTCTGTTTTTTTTTTTTTTTTTTTTTTTTTTTTTTTTTTTTTTTTTTTTTTTTTTTTTTTTTTTTTTTTGTATGTTTGTTACGCGATTACTCCGCCAATTATAAATAGATTTTGATGATTCTTTTTTTGTTTGGTAGATCATACTTCAGAGGTGGTCCCATATAAATTTTATTAACTTTGTTTGGGTAGTTGTTGAGTTAGCTTCAATTATACGTATTTTTTCCCACTTAGTATGTAGATGATATGATAACTTCTTGTCACTGTTATTTACATAACAGGTAGTGGTATTCGAATTTGTGTGGGGTAGGTACCACAACTAAAAAGTGAAAAATAAAAACTTTTTCCAAAAAAAAAACAACCGACTTCAAAAAAAATACACTACAAAGTGAAAAATAACTTTAATTTCGGAAGTCGGTGACAAAGAACGAAAATTCAAAACCAAAGACACCGACTTCCGAAATTAAAGTTATTTTTCACTTTGTAGTGTATTTTTTTTGAAGTCGGTTGTTTTTTTTTTGGAAAAAGTTTTTATTTTTTTGTCACAAAACACGTGCATACAAAAAACAAGAGTAGATAAGTAGAAAACAAAATAAGTATAACTTAGTAGATAATAATATGAAAACATGAGTATAAAACAGAAATAGTCGGCAGCTGCACGTCAAGGCTGTGACAAGAAAGCTTCCACTCAGCATGATGCTGTGCTATGGGGGAGGCGACCCACAGCACAGCGCTATCGTTTAGGTATTTTTACAATGCTTGTAAATATGTGAGCACCATGTATCCATCACAAAATTAATATTTCGTACCACTTGCTCAAAAAAGTGACATTCTATGCCACAAAAAGCGAACATAACAATAGTCATTTTTAATCTGTTAAAAACAGAGAAAGAAAATTGTACTGAATTTCATTCATCCTCTAGGGGGAGAATGTGATTTAAATTTGGAATACAAACTTACCGAAATTTATACTGAACTGTAACTGTGTTTACACCATTGAGTTTGTATATAAAGCTTATACATCTTTTTGAAAAAGGAATACGCATTTAATAAGCAGTGATTATTATTAAATAAAATTACGAAAACCGACGCACAGTGGGCTGAAACGGGCCGGTAAAGGACTTAGCATTTAAAAAAAAAAGTTTTTTTTTCTGAAATTTTAGATATTGTGTTGGATTTATCTATCGATTATAAGTAATTATTTCTATGAGGGTCGTTCAGATAACTTAGTATTTTCGGAGTTATAAATATCCAAAGTAATTTTTGTATGAAGCAAAAGAAAAAAATGTGAAAATCTCGAAATTCTCAAATTTTCTCAAAGAATTGACTCTACGTATGTATAGTACGTATATTTGTCCTATTTTAGCGCCTATTCTCGGGTTGCGATTTTCTGCGATTTGGTCGCAATTTCAAATTTTGTTCTCTATTCCACACCACCATAGAGGTTAAGAACTAGGCGCGTTTTTTTTATGTAGTGGTCTCCCCTTTAGGCCTAATCCACTAAGGACTAATAAAATAAATAATATAAATAAGTAAAAATTACAATCACTACTGGCCACTGCACTGTTTTAATTTAATCGCTGTCAAGGGTATCCACATTAACGAATGCAAAATTTTCGTATTCGTCATCATCAAATGTTTCCGCTTGTTCAATTACTAATAAACTTTGTGCTTCTACTGACAAAGTTTTATGTTTTCTGCGAAGTTTGTGACGTTTCGCTGAGATGAGTGGATCAGAGCTGGTCAATAAATTATTTAAAATGTCTTCATTTGTAGTTTTTCTACTGCATTTCCTGGAATGGTGTTGGCGGTACCTATGAAAGTCTTTATTTCTAGCTTCAGCAGCTTCTTCAGATAGCTGTCCAATTGGTATTAGACCAAAACTTTCAATAATAGCTGCACCATGCATAAGAACTTTATGAACACTTGAAGGCATATAATACCAGCTATATAATTCCAAATACAGTTGCATGGTCACTTGAGCATATTCGTGAAATTTCGCTGTGTCAATGTGGTAACCTGATGAAATTGCCTCTAAAATGATTGCAAATCGCCTTATTAATTCTTCACTAACACCAGTTATCTCACCAGTTACCCTATCGTTGCACCAATCACGTTACGACACGTCATAACTTGTTGTTGCGCTCGCGCACTCTTATCCCTTGATTCCCGGAAATAAGTCTCAAAACAAATTACGTCATACCTACCTATGGTGGTGGAAAATATCGAACATTGTTTTTTTTTTAAAGAACTAAGTAGGTATTGAGGTTTTCAGGCCGTTTAGTATCCATTATTTTCAATTTCGATTTAATTGGAATAAATTGCTTAACTAAAATAACATGACTCTTCATACAAATTTGATATGGCTATATCTCCGAAAGTACTCGTTAAATTAAAAAAAGTCAAAGAATAAAAACGTTTTAAATTTATGCCTAGATACCAAAAAAATACACTTGATCTCTTAAGACCCAACCTTGTAATCCCAGAGTCACTGTGCGACGAGGCCGTATGAGCTTGATGCCTTTGCTTTTCCGACAAAAAAATATTAGTCTAGGAATTTGCCGCGTTTTTGTTTTCTTCAAATACATCAACGTTAAGTTTATTTTAATTTATTTTTATAAATAAGTTAATGTTCTAAAAATACGTTACGATGTTAAATCAAAGCGACAGTGACAGTGAATTGTCGGATTCCATCAGTGCAAATGCTGCCGCAATTATAAATAATTTGCTTCCAACAAAATCCAAGGAAAATTATTTAAAAACTTATGAAGAATTTTCAACGTGGAGAAGTGCGAAAGGCCTATTAATTTCAGAATCAGTACTTCTTGTCTATTTTGATTATTTATCCAAGACAAAGAATCCGAATACACTTTGGTGCATATACTCAAAACTGAAAGCTACAATAAGCATCAAACACAGCATTGAAATAAATAGATTCACGAAATTACTGGCTTTTTTAAAAAGAAAATCAGAAGGGCATTGCGCAAAGAAGTCTAAAATTTTTACGACTCAAAATGTGGAAAAATTTCTTAATGAAGCTCCTGACGAAATTTTTCTGGCCACAAAAGTAAGTATACATGATTTAACTATGAATATTTCGTATCTTAGTAATGGTAATTATTCTATATATTTACCTGTTTTTTATCTTTGTTATAGGCCTTAATTTTTGGACTCAATGGTGCTTGCCGCGGATGTGAACTTGTAAACTTAAAGGTGGAGGACGTTGAAAATCATTCCAATGAGTTACTGCTGATTAATGTAAAGAAAACTAAGACAAAGAAAAATCGGTCATTCATTTTACAAGGACAATATACTAAAATCATTCATAAATACCAAGCTTTACGTCCCACCAACATGGAAAACAATAGATTTTTTATAAACTATCGGAATGGGAAATGTACTCGACAAGCCATCGCCAAAAATAAAATTAGCAATATGCCAAAGGAAATTGCTAAATATTTAAAACTTAAAGATGTTGAACTCTACACCGGTCACTGCTTTAGAAGAACTTCGACGACTTTCTTGGCGGGTTCAGGGGCGGATATTACGTCAATAAAAAGACACGGTGGTTGGAGCTCTGATAGAGTAGCTGAGGGTTATATCGAAAGCTCAATGGCGAATAAAACCATATTAAGCAGTCAAATTAACAAAAATATAAAAATTAATCCATCAGAGCCCCAACCATCAACTTCCGGCATCTTATCTTCGTCCGTAACTCACGATGCACCACTACCACTATCTCCGACGTATACTATCTACAATGAAACGCAAGTTCCTCAGACGCAAGAACAGAGAAATACTCAAATCAACTCATCAACAATAAATGTACCAAACAAAAATGTAACTCTCTCTATCTCTCTCTATCAATAATTGGACCAATGTTTCGAATGTTAACTTTTACTTTTAATTGTCATTATTTTTAATAAATGCTTATCTCATATTATTATTGTGTTAATTTTTTCGCAAATGGTACGAAAAGTAGAGTATTTTCCTCGGTGATAAAGCTGTCTTAGTCTTGGGTGAACTTAAATCCCTCGCTACACTCAGGACTCGTCTTAAATCCCTCGCTTCGCTCGTGATTTAAATTTTTAACACCCTCGCTACGCTCGGGAGTAAACCTCGAGTCCTTCGTTACGCTCGCGATTTAAATCGTCACCCGCGACAGAAGACACTGCTTTATCCCATTGGTTAATAATCTACTATTTCTGTCATTGCTTAATTTTTTTTTTACCTATTGTGGTATAGTAATCTTATTCCAGTCTTCACATATAATTATACATTTAACGTATACAAAATATTTTAAAACATTTTAAAAGAGTAACGGTGGAGTTTCTTGCCCATTCTTCTCCATACGAAAACTACCTTTTAGAAGGGGCAACTAGAATCAATTCTATTTTTTGTAAATTTTTGGCGTTCAGAAGTGCCTTTTATGTGCCTAATTGAAATAAATTAGACGCTGATTTGCAGGGGTCACCCGAAAAAGACGATAATAATAATAATAAATAGGTACCTAACAAAATAAAATAAAATAAACAGTACCTACTTAGAATCTAAGCTTGTTCAAATGTTCACAAGTTTTTGTCTGTCACCCTATCTGTAAATCAAAGGTAGTGTCCGACCGAAAATGGATATTCTGCCGAAAACAAAAACGAAAAAGAAGCTTCGGCTTTCGTCTTATTTTCGGCCGAAAATGAAAATGATTTAGACATTTAAAAAAAAATCTCTTATTTCCGCTGTCCCTACACTGAAATATTGTTTGGTTTTTTTACACCTAGGGAGAGAAAGAGCGAATATAGGCTTTAAAAGAAATAAAACACGATAATTCCATTCTCTAATGGAATTATCGTGTTTTATTTATTTTTACGAACTTTTGTATCCTCTGATACAAAATTTCGTGTATTTCTTGTTGTATTGATTTACCTGATAATTAAGTACCTATATGCCGAATGACGCGCGACATTTCACGAACTTCTGATTTTCGGCTTGGCCGAAAATGCCCGAAAACGAAGCTTTGGTCGGTCACTAAAGTGATCCAGCTCAGTAACTACTGCGGTGTAGTGTAGCTTTGCAAAATTCCAAAGAAACCGCTACGAGATTTGCTACGGCGTAGCGTAGAAAGTCGAAAAAGATTATTAAAAATTTTCATTTGGCATTGTTTAACCCTATACTTCCCTAGTGCATCTATACTAATAATTAAGAGAGATATATACGTAAATAAGTAAAATTTGTGAGTTTGTATGTCTTCGGAACTTCTGATCCGATTCCGAAAAGTCATACACTAATGGGAAGCTACGGTATTGCCGAGTGTTATAGAATATATTTTACATTGAAACAAGAAATTTTACGCGGTCGAAGTCGCGGGCAGAAAGTAGTAATGGTATTATGGTGGTATCGACAACCATAGATACCTATCAATTTTTTAATAGGTACCTTAAAAATAGACCTGAACATCAGCGCCCCTAGCGGTCCGATGGAGAACTATTTAGAAGATAATTCTGTCAAATTGATTAATGCTTGTTTTTATTAACTTTATAGTGTTAGTAGAAATACCTAGGTACTTGTAAGTAGGGTAGGTACATAAGAAAACAGTCAATCGTGAAAAAACATTAGGTAATTGGTGGAGTACCACAGTTTTACATGATTTAAAACCTGAAATTGTTGTTTAGTTTCAGGAATAAATGGAAGCATAAACCTAATATATAAATTGGAAGCATAACATAATTAGAAAACATTTTCGTTTTTCAATTATTATTTTTTTGTTATAAAACATTATTATTTATTTTATGAGGATGGCACTATTGGTCTGCCTACAATTTACCTTCAGGTAAGTAGCGAAAACTAACAATGTGCTCCACTCAGGTAAGTAGCGACAACCACCAATGTGTTCCACTCAGATAAGTAGCACCAACCACCAATGTGTTCCACTCAGGTAAGTAGCGACAACCACCAATGTGTTCTACTGAGGTAAGTAACGAAAACTACCAATGTGTTACACTCTGGTAAGTAGCGACAACCACCAATGTGTTCTACTGAGGTAAGTAACGATAACCACCAAGTGGGTAAGTAGCGACAACCACCAATGTGTTCTACTCAGGTTAGTAGCAACAACCACCAATGTGTTCCACTCAGGTAAGTTCAGATAAGTAGCGACAACCATCAATGTGTTCCACTCAGGTAAGTAGCGGCAACCACCAATGTGTTTCAATCAGGTAAGTAGCGACAACCACCAATGTGTTCTACTGAGGTAAGTAACGAAAACTACCAATGTGTTACACTCTGGTAAGTAGCAACAACCACCAATGTGTTCCACTCAGGTAAGTTCAGGTAAGTAGCTACAACCATCAATGTGTTCCACTCAGGTAAGTAGCGGCAACCACCAATGTGTTCTACTGAGGTAAGTAACGAAAACTACCAATGTGTTACACTCTGGTAAGTAGCGACAACCACCAATGTGTTCTACTGAGGTAAGTAACGATAACCACCAAGTGGGTGAGTAGCGACAACCACCAATGTGTTGCACTCAGGTTAGTAGCAACAACCACCAATGTGTTCCACTCAGGTAAGTTCAGGTAAGTAGCGACAACCATCAATGTGTTCCACTCAGGTAAGTAGCGGCAACCACCAATGTGTTTCAATCAGGTAAGTAGCGACAATCACCAATCTGTTTTCCAAGTCTAGACGACAAGCCTGGCATCCTCCGTACGTTTCTTTCAACCTTCAATATTTTTTGTAACCCATATTAACGACTTGAAACATTTTGGTACCTAACACCTAATAGCGCTAGTCCTTTTGTTTTAAAAGTATAAAAAATAAAAGTAGGTACCTACATAAGTAGCAGTTATGTATTTATTTACTTAATTTTTTTCTCGAGATCGTTTAAAAGTTGTAAAGTTAGCTGTCAGTGGACCAAAAATTCGCAGACATTTGTGACATCTACCAACCCGCACGCGACCCGCGTGGTGGATACGGCCCACTCCCTCTCACAGAGAGGAGGCCTGTGTCCTAGCAGAGGGATCGTTATAGACTGGTTAAGCTGGGAACCTACCTAGGTATTTTTGGGTGTGCAAAACAGCTCCTAGTTCTTTATTGTGTACCTACTATTTAAAAAATAAAAATAAATGTCACAAAATACGACATAGGTACCTACCAATTAAAAAAAAATATATTTTAGAACACGAATTAATCACAATAAATGCTGATCTAACATTACAAAACCTTTATTTTTCGTGTTCTTAATTCACATTCTACAGATAGACAAATTTTTAGCGTTGACACTTTTTGACAGCTGGCCGATTGCAACTTCTCTTTCTTTCTAACGCATAGCTTTTGTAATAGCGCTATCTTCTTCCGTCTCGTCTCGAATACTGCCCTTCGCCAAATAATTTTTAATTTGCCTTTCACAGCCACAGTCAGCGCCAGCCAGTTGCAAAAACCTTTATAATAGTTAAAACTATAGGATAAGTACCTACTTTAGGATTGAAAATTGGATATAACTGATAAATTATACCTAAAGCTTAGAGGTAGGCAAATTATATTCCATTCCATTTTTGCTAAGAAAAGTAGGCCCAACTGGTCCTGCACATGGAAGTACACACGGCCAGTTTATGCTGACCTCGCATTGTACGGAAATCCTATACAATCCGAGATCAGCTTATACTGGAAATGTATAGCTTGATGTGTAGCCGTGTGTACCTTTGCCCCATGGCATAGTAATAAGTACATCATTGCCTTTGCTTATAAATACTTTGTATATAAATAAAATAAACTATTTAAAATAGGTTCCACGACTACTTCAATGGTCACCGATCAAAAACAATTTATTTACAACAAAGCTAAACGCATTTTAATGAGTCGACTACCGATTGACCTGCAGTGACTTCCAATCGTTAGGCATATTAAACGTCTATTTAATTAATATCCGCCATTTTGGATTCTAGAAATAAAATTATTTATATGAATCGATTTAGTTACCTGTGATTTCTAGACTTTTAGCCAAGTGACTTATGATTATGGTCATTGAATTGGGTAAAAATAAGATTCAAATAATGAGCATTTTGATTCAAAACAAAAAATTAGCAATCCGTTCAAAATAATCATTTAATGAATTGCTTAATCCTCGACCTTGCCGCGTACACCTTATTTGTGTAAACTCTAAAAACACGATCGCATAACACAGCTACTATTTACACTTTCCCTAACATTACGGTAACGAGGTCGCCGTGTTGTGCACGCAATGTATCCTGCTAAATTCACACGGCAAACTGTCTAGAAAGATTTTCAAAAAAATAATAAAGTACTGCGTTCTCATTCGACAGCGACTGCACAATCTCGATACTTGCCACACGGCACATTCCATCGACGCTCTAAAATGCAACTTTTCCTAAATGTTTCGAGTATAAACAGCATTTTATTACGTTGGCAACGGTGCGTGAATTTCGAAATGACGTGGTAGAAGCAGCAGCTATCTCATCATCATTGATAATGGTCGGTTTGGCAACGTCGCGTCGCTCACCTGGCGCTACCTGCGCAGTGTCAACAGGGGGGCAAACGAGCAAGCGAGCGGCAGTCGATCCAACGATCCGACAGACACGCTCGTCCCGGGCTGTCTTTACATTTTATATTAAATATATTCCACAAATATATCAAAGTTAAAGTTATACAGTGACGCGTAGTAAGTACTTTAGTGTTATTAAAGCGCGCGAAGTGAAAACTTTAAAATCTGTGATCGAACACGGTATTCAAATTAGGAACGTTCAACGACACCGTTCAAAAAAAAGCTTGTTCTTTCCATAGAGTTAGCGACTGGACTCTTTTGATTTGGTGTGGCTATGTGATGTGAGTTCATTCTAGATTTTCACCTACAGCGGAAACAGCTTACGTAGACGGCTAGCGGTAAAACGCCGTCCGCGCCGCACGCTAGTTCTTGTTTCATGTTGAGTAACCGTCCGGGTTTCTAAAAGTGAACGAACATACAGCGGAGTATACGTAAATTTTCGGTGGTTCGCCCACTTGTCCCGTTAGAAAGTGTGTGTGACTTGGACTGTTGTTGATGAGTTGTTGAACCGGGAGTGTTGTTGGTAGTGTTGTTTGCGGAGGTTGTTGTTGTGAGGTGGTGTGGCAGTGCATGGCGCGATGATCAGCGGGGGCTGGGTGTGCGCTCTGCACGTGCGCACTGCGGGCCTCGGCGGCGCAGCGCTGGGCTCGGACGAGGAGGAGGTCGTGTATCTCGCCTATGTTGTTATAGATGTGCTGACGAATCAGGTAAGCTAACAAACTTATTCAAAAAAAGAAGGTCCTTGAACCTTCACTTTTGACAAAACAATAATGACGGATAGTCCAATCGATAGTAACACAAGAGATACCAATGAACGTATAAAGTGTTACAAATACTCTTGATATCAGTATAGGAGCGGCGTAAATTGTATAACAGATTAGGTAAACCTTCTGTGGATATAGATACTTATCAACATCAACCAATCCTATCCTACGTGTACGTCTATATTCAAACTCATTTTGATCAAATGCGGCAAGTGATCATCATGGTTCCACTTTCCGTGTTGTTCTTGACAACATTTTGTATAGGATATCATGCTGTTTTCTCAGACATTATGAGCAAAACTATTCACTTTTAAGTTTACTTTTAATTTCCCCAAAAGTGAAACAAATTATGCCAGTCTTTTGTAATGGCATTAGAACACGGAATGCAAAAACACAGATTAGCGACGGCAAAAATTGAAACTTGATGAGATTTCCTAGTATTTTTTTGTGCTCTTTTTCTCTAAGTGTCTTTCCTGAGATTTTTGTACTTGAAATCATTCAAACAATGAATTGAAGTACGATTAAACAAAGGAGTGCCGCAAGGAGCATTATTGGGCCCTGTATTTTTTTGACAAACTTACTGGAATCATCAAGATTTGCAATATTTGGACGATGCCAAATTGTTAAGATTGGGCCCAAGCCTAATCGTTCAATGGCCTCAAAGATGCCCATGAGAAACGATGGGTTTGCCATCATGGCAATAAAGATATAACCAGCCAGCCAGTAGATTATCTATTTCTCAAAATATATAGGATTCTAAAGACATTAGAGAATTCGTTATTAAGCTTAATTACTTGAAAATTTCGCTATATTAGTAGATGCCAACAAAAACAAGCTAATATCCAGTTTCTGTAGATCGAAACACAAATCGATAAAACCAAGGAATTCCCTATAAAAACGTCAAAAAACCGCGTCAAACCAGAAACAAGTTTATCCGGATACGTGTTGAGCAAATAAAATGTAAGTTGGACACATATGTGTCTACGGGTGGCTATAATTATGTTATCACTATGTGAGCACTTGTTTATTTTAAATGCAATATTTACGGAGAGTCGTCTCCGTAAAGTAGTAGTTCAGTAGTGAGTTGATAATTAACACCCGGTGTCTGTAAGTTTCATCTACACAAAAAATTTATGAAACGCTGTCAAATCTCAATACCAAGTTCTGCTGGGTGCTGGGTGGTAGGCTGAAATGACAGCCAAACAAAACATTTGTTTAAAAATTTGTCAACAGATTATTTTGAAAAGCGTTTTAGAAACCTGGACAGACACTGTTAAACATTTTTATAATCTTAATCTATCTTCTATATATATATAAAAATCTATTGCCGTGCATTAGTCTCGCAAAAACTCGAAAATGGCTCGACCGATTTGAATATTTTTTTGTTTGTTTTGTTCGCCTCAATGCTGGGGTGGTTTAGGAAAAGGAAAAAGAGGAAAAATCCAGAGGAACAGCCGATAAATCGAAATTGAAATTTTGACAGGACAACATCTGGCGGGTCAGCTAGTAATAAATAAAAAAGGATCATAGTGTAGGCGCAAAATTACAAAATTAAAAACACATAAATTAAAAATACTTAACATAAACATATCACAGACTTCGATTGCTCAGTATGTGAACCATACAGCATTTAAAATTGTAGTCTGTGCATACAGCATTGGTTCAGGTACTGACACGACGACGAAAACGATGTGTCGCAGTAAGATGGTTGAAGCCGTGATATAGTCAAGTACCTATATCCCTAGGGATATAGCTATATACCGTAATATAGTTACTGTCGAGACTGTCGGAGTGCCCTAATTTTGTTACTACGACCAATTTCGACGTAGCGCTCGCCGGCCGCTGCCACGGCACTGCTCGCTTTGCTCGCTTGCGTCGCGCGTTGTTGGTAACAGTTCTAACCTAACCTAACCTATTTGGGCGGAGTGCCCTAATAGTTATATTACTAGATCGGCTCGTATCATAGTTATATTCCTAGTAAGACAGTTATGAACCGCTTTCATATAAACATATTATATTATACAATAGCTATATCCCTAGATATCCATCTTACTGCGACAGATGCACATCCCGGCGCACCAGGGATGAGCATCGTTTTCGCATTGTAGAATAGAAATAGTTTGACTTGTTCGGATTTAAGCGATTGAGCTTATCAATCTTATGTTAATGTCCACATCAGCACGACTTCGCAAATTGTGGAATCCATAAGTTTTTATTTCTTGTTTTTACCTTGTTTTGTTAGCACCTCTATGGATATCGTTTTGAGGTATTCAAAGTCTTTTGCGATATTATTTTTGTTTTATTTCTACGCTAATATGGTTCTCATTTTCAATTCTCCTGACGTTAAGCATAAACTCTTTGTTAGGTTCTCATTATTAATATTAGATTAGGCTTTAGTGTTCCAGAGCAGGTCAAAATTCTTCCCTACCTATTGCCCTCTGGGGCCAATCTCTAGAAAATAGTCGAGTTTGTCCCGCCATCTCCTTCTGGCCCAACCTTGCCGTCCATTACTTTTGCTATTTTATCAGTTATCATTTTCATATGCATCACTTGGGCTACTGAAGATTTCATAACAATCCATGTAACATTCGTGTTATTCGAATTCGCGTGTATCTAGTCATAAACAGTAGACTTATCACTACCAAATATAAAATACAGATAAAAACAATTGTCACAATCCTCACTCGTTTGATTAGATTTTTTGTTTTTATCATTTGTGTAGTTGATAATTTCTTGTCTTATAAAAAAAATATGACAGTCGGAATTAAAAAGGTTATCACGATCAACCATTTTAGTTTTATAATGTTAGCTAAAGAAACTCTTGGAAGGGATGAAGCAAATAAGGTTTTTTGAACGATTATTGGGAGAGTTAATTTCCAGCAGTCGTTGTTTAAAAGATCATAACTCAGTAGACCAAAATTATGTATGATATATTTGGTTTAGTGCATGTGGAAGTAAAATTGATTTGAATACTTAGACAATTTTTTTTCTGGTATAATGCCCAGAACTTCATGAGACCATCGAAAAATATGCTTCTATGAAATAATTTCTTTTGGAATTTCTTTTTCAAAATGAAACGTAGGTAAACCGAATTTAACTAATTAGGTACTGTGTTCCAAGTAGTTGTTTTCGAAAAAGTTAACCGAATTGGAAACCACCTGTTACAACAAATTTTAATGTAGGTACTTAACTGGAAATGAGCCGTCCAGTTTCTGACAAAACTGGAGTAAATAATGTCTCTTGGTGACATACATTATAACCACACCTACGGAAAACAATCAATCGACTGCGGACCCAAGTAGGCCACTACAAGCACAACCTGGTGAAATGGGCCACTATTGACACCCAGTGCGAATGCGGTGCTCCTGGTCAAATCATTTCCTATAATGTTGGAGTGTCCAAAATACCCATGCACCTGCACTTCTGAGGACCTAAAATCTCCTATGATGCCGCGATTGGCGTGGCCACCTACGGAAACGGGATTTTTCGACGGAAGAATAGACAAAATTACAGATTGTGATTGAGAATCTGTCATTTTGTCTATTCTGCCGTCGACGAAACCCGTTTCTATCGTGGTCATGCTACGCGAGCTGGGCCCAACTCATCTAACATCATAATTGCAAAAGTGAGTTTCTTTGTTACGCTAAAACGGCTGAACGGATCGTTATGAAATTTGACAGATAAGTAGCCTGGGACTTGGAGAAGGACATAGGCTACTTTTCATCCTGCATCGCAGATGACGTCGCGGGTAACAGCTAGTAATACAATATTTTAACCTTTGCTATCGATTCTAAAATAAGACCTTTATGCCGTGGAACTGGCAGAAATTCCACAACGCCTCGTGCTTATAGATATAGGTATAGTTCGTTAGCCATTTCTATCTTTAAATCAGTCTCTACTGCTTCCACAATAGTAGCTGGTTTATATTTTTCCACTGCATAAGCTTCATAAGAGCCATTTATTTATTATATAATTTATACAAATTTATTTGTCAGAATCACGGTAAGTAGGTACATAGGATGTTCATTTCATACAATACAAACTGGTATACAAAAATGAGTTACAATATTTTAAATAATTTTGTTATTATTTATTTAGTTCACAAAAAGTTCCCAGAGAAAAGAATCTCGAACGGTTTTAACACCAACCCGGAAGTGCCTTTCGATTACATTCACTCGAAGGGCCCACGTCACCGACGTGTTAGGCTCATGCTTGCGCCCACGCATATTCAAAGTACTGAAGACTGGTTGGTTAGCTATACAAACAAAAATGGAAAACAAAACAAGTAACGATAAATATTTATTGTGGTTTAGCGACCCGCCCCTGTTTCTCACGGTTTTTCCGACTTAATAAAACATCGTTTATTTGTAAGTATTAACATACACCACATAAACCTTTCGGAATAAATTCTCTAAATGACGGTAAAAACCGCATCAAAATCCGTTGCCTAGTTGAAGAATAGGACGCGGCCACAAACACGAAAAGTGACTTTAATTAGTAATATGTTTGTGTGTGAAACTGACTGGCGTAAGAAAAAGAAACATAACTAAAGAAAAATCTACAAAATGTATCTATGCGTATATCTCAGCATGGAAAACTCACACGATACTCAAGAGATACAGTCTACTAACATTCCATCGGAGCTGTCTTGAGAACGGCAATTTGTAGTTATAGTTGCATCGGGACAACCTGTCAAGTTACGAAAGCACAGCCTATTGGAGCAAGTTCCAAGAATTCCTATATCACGTTACTGACGCTTGATTGACTTCTTACTCTAGCAAGATTATCGCGGTTTGTGCGGAAATTCACGTCATCAATGAGGAAAATGATAGGAAATAGCGCTTCCTAATGTCGATTTCAAAGCCTATTTTGGGTAAGGTTAATATTGGGATGAGTTTAATCAGGCTGAAAGAAGACGTGCAAAAACACGTAGGATATAATAGGTAATAATTTTTTCATCTAGGTGCCCAAGTTCGTTCGAAACTGATAATAAATCACACAGTACGATATCGCGATATTCTGTTTGAGATTACAAAAAAGTAAAAAATAAATTTTCGGCCCGTTTGTAAAAATCAAGGACCAACCAAACTTGATACTTTTCTTCATATGTCACTTTGGTAAACAATCAGACAAATAAAAATTATAATTTTAAAATATAAAGTTCATAAATTATAAAGGTTAAGATAATGTTAACTCATTGTCAACGGAGGGACGACAGTAACAAAAGAGATTCTGATTTATATTCCCATTGTGAACTTAGTTTCTATGTCTACAACCAGGATGTACTGTTTCTTTACATATAGGTAGTGTTAATTTCTTGTTGTTGATTTGCCAAAGTTAAATCATTTATTTCAAATCCTACCTTATATTATATTAAATTCATAAATATATATCCCTAAATCCTATCCTACTTATTACGAGTATTATAAATGTGAAAGTTTGTGAGGATCGATGGATGGATGTTTGTTACTCTTTCACGCAAAAACTACTAAATGGATTTTGATGAAATTTGGCACACAGATTGTGTATTACCTAGATATAACACATACAATATTTTTATCCCGATATTCCCACGGGATAGAGACCTATGCGGGGCATAAAAGGCACTTCTGAACGTCAAAATTTTCAAGAAAATTTATTCTAGTCGCCCCTTCCAAAAAGTAATTTGTATAGCTTTTCATATAGTGGCCAAAAGATGACCAAAAATGACTGAGAAGTTTTGTTGAAGTTATTGATATTGTTTATTGTTTTTTGAACTGGTTTTATGAATCGAACACACATTTAGAATTAAGTATGGTAGACTGCATGGCGCAATCACTCAAGAGCCACGTGCAAGCGTTATTGTTTTGATTTAGTTTACAATATAATTATTATTACGCATACCTATGTTATATATCAAGTGGCTGGCCTGTTTACGAACACTATGGGACAATACTATAAAACAGACTTTTCTGTAGGTATTTTACTTTGGCAACATACTGAAACCTTTTTAACGGAAACAATTCAAATAATATTTACAATATAGTTTCTACAATTCACGAGTGAATTGCATAACAAGTAAGCAAAAATATATGGATCTTCTTATATTTTGAACCATATTTTATGCAAAATAAAGAAATTCAATCACAATCCATGGGTTTTTAAGGAAATTCCTAATCCATTTCATGCTTCATTAGGTATTTATGGAAAAATAATTTTAATATTACAAATTCGAATACCAATCGAAAATTAATAGTGACTGGAACTTAACATATCATCCACATACAAAGTGGGAAAAAATACGTATTATTGAAGCTAACTCTAAAACTACCCAAGCAAAGTTAATAAAATTTATAGGGGACCACCTCTGAGGTGTGACCGACCAAACAAAAAAAGAATCATTAAAATCAATTCATAATTGGCGGAGTAATCGCGTAACAAACATACAAAATAAAAAATAAACATCATGGAATTGAGAACCTCCTCCTTTTGGACGTCGGTCGGTTAAAAAGTCTGGGGTTGATTTTAAACAAAAATATGTTGAAATACTGAATAAAGAAGCAGGCCTATAAATAAAGCTCGCCGTCCGATAAGGACCAAGCCCGGGTCGACGGCGCGTTGTGTTCCACGCTCGCCTCAAAGAGATGTCAGCAGAATTGACGGGGTCCGCTAGGGCCGTTGCCTGCCGGGGGTGCGAAGAAGTCCGAAAGGAATACCGTGGCCCCCCGGCAACATGGTAACTGAAGGAACACGGGTGGGTTTTAGTCAGTAAGAGTCTGACACGCTCTGGGCGGAGCGGGAGAAGTTATTTGATAGATACCCACCAAAAAAAAAAAGGCCTATAAGAAAGAAAGTAGGTAGATTCACCAATCTACATGAACTGATCAAGATTATGTCTGGAATTTAAAAGAGATTGTGACCTCTATGCTTGTTTCGACCTTACTTCTCAGGGTAGGCAGTAGGAAACGCCGACCTCATTTAGTTGTAGTGCTGGCATAGGCTCGCCCCCTATTACATGTGACTTAAACATAACTGGCGAAATGTGGGTAGACCTCTGCCCAACCCTTCGGGGAAACAAGGCGTGATGTTGTGTTATGAAAAATCCTTCGATTTCTAATTCTACGACAGTTTTATTAAAATTTTCTTTACGTGGGTCGCATTTGAGTAAAATAATACCTTGTGAAAGTGTCGTAAGTAGGGGCCAAAGGTGGTATTGGGATGGTTTGGAATTAACAAACGATGTGAAACTAAGGTTTGACGAAACGCTTGCTTTGTAAGTGATGGTGTAATCGCATGATTATCATTTATTACCCGACTACGGCGAAGCAAAAAGGAGGGTTATGATTTTGACCGGTATGTAGGTATGTGTGTTTTCATACATTTTAGAGCGTGGTTTTTCAGTAGTCGGGTTTTAGTTTTGAACTTACTTTTACAGTCTGTGGTTGAGTATAGTGTGTGACAAAAATCTATACTAAAACAATAAATCTCTAGTTTGTTTTTTTTGTATTAATGCGTTAATCTCTGGAACTACCAGTCGGATTAGAAAAGTTATTTTTGGATTTGATAACCAAATTCTTGAGAAATTCCAGAGAAAAACCCAATCACACTGCCCGACCCGGGAATCGAACCCAGTAGCTCATGCTCAACAGTAGCGCTTACGACCACTAGACCAACGAGGCAGTCATGTCAATCATGGGCTAGTATTATAACGTATTAATGCCATCATTATTCCACTGCGTAAACGGGATGGTGCTATACGTCATGTATAGCTCCGTCTCTCTTTGACACTGAAGAAATGTTAGCATTAATACTTCATAATACGGCACCAGATAGATAAATAGATAGAGTATTGTTTATTATGTACATCATAAAAATTACAGACATACCAGCACCCTAATTGCGTAACATACGATCAATCACAATCTGTTTCATTTTGACAGTTCAACAACATTCATTGCGTTATTTAAGTTGTTGAGCAGACAAATTTTTCGAACACATGAAGCAATGGATTAGCAATATCCTTACAAGCGTGATAACCATAGAAACGGATTCTCTACGGGTTTTGTCGATGGAAGAATAGACAAAATAACAGATAGTGATTGTTTATCTGTCATTTTGTCTATTCTTCCGTCGACAAAACCCGTTTCTATTGTGGTCATGCTAAGCATGGTATCTTTCTCAAATGCGAGCCACGTCAAGAAAATTTTAATATAACTGTCATATAATTAGAAATCGAAGTCGAAGGATTTTCCCTTTACTGAATTAATAATTTCACGTCAAAGACCATTGACGTAAGGAATTTCTATTAAATTCTAATTATTACTATTTAACACACGAAATAAATGGATTCAAGTATTGTGATCACGCTTCTCTAACATGAATATTCCCTTATATTTAAACTTCAAATACAGCGTTGAATATTTAATTAGCTTTGTCCTTTTCTAACATTTTAAATTTGATGGCGTGTGATAAAGACAGTATTTTATTTGAATAATTTATGTATTTGTAATCATTTATTTTTGGGCTGTATAGAGTTGACAGGTGAGAATAATGATCTAAGTTTTTTTATTTATCGACTTACATTCAAATAAATTATAGGAAAGTAAAAATGTTGGCAGTATTAAAAGTAACTTGATTGAGGATTATGATATTCTAGCTAAAATCATAATACTGCCTCGCTGGTCCTGGGCTGATTCCGGGACGTAAAAGTGTTAATGGGTTTTTCTATCTGGAATTTCCAGTAGCAGGCCCGGAGTCTAGGTTTGTCCCCGGTTGACAGCAATAGGCTCGCCCCCTATTACGAGTACATGGGATTTAAACATAACTGGCGAAATGTGGGTGTATAGATAGTGCGATATCCACGAAGACGCGCCCCACGCTTAATCGACGTAATAAAATCGCGGCGGGATTTTATAGCACACTGGATTTTCAACTCTCGGTGTTAAGCCGAGCGTAGAGAATCCGACGCGCTGGGACGCACTCTCGTCCCAGCGCGTTGAAAAAACACACTGTTGGATTTTCAACTCTCGGCGCTAAGCAGAGTGTTGAAAATCAAGTGCACGAAAAAATATCGCCCCGATTTTATTACGTCCGTGCGATCGGGGAATACACGCGTGATGTTAATAAAACTGAACTGATCTCAAATCCAAATTGATTATCAGATATTTTTAATTAAGTATTTTAATTCCAAGTCTATTGGAATTCATTTAATTATCTTCGCGAAAAATTAAAAAAAAATATAAATAAAAAACACAGGAAAAAATTAAGAAAAACTAAGGAAAAAATTTAAATAAAAAAAATATAAATGATCAGTGATTAGTAAACTGTACTTAAGATAAACTAATATATGCTTACAATAGTTCAGCAAATTGTAAGAGGAAGGCGCCTGTGTCTGTAACACAGTTTACACTAGCCTGCACAGCCACAGACGTTCATTCTGCCTCAAATAATGCTTAGCGATTTATTAATATAGTGCGTTTGTATGTTTTGTTTGAGATGGAGTAATTGTATTTGGCTTTTTGAATAAAAGGAAATTTATTATTATTTATTATACTCTTTTTAGTATGAGATGAGGCCTTTGCCCTGAAGTAACACAAGCTGATTTTTTAAAAGCTTTTTAATATTATAACTAGCTGCGCCTCACGGTTTCTCCCGCTTAAGTCTCGATCCCGTAAGAATATCGAGATAAAAAGTATCCTATGTCCTTCTCCAGGTCAAGATCTATCCATGTGCGAAATTTCATCCAAATCTGTTCAGCCGTTTTAGCGTGAAAACGTAACAAACAAACAAACTCATTTTCGCATTTATAATATTAAGTTACGATATTCCTTATTAGTTCACCGTTGATTTGAATGATGGTATCGCTTGTATTTAAATCCTTTAGAGTAGACTCTCGCCTCCCACGGAAAATGACGTGATTTTCTATTTCCAGCCGAAACCATTCACTGCCAAATGTTTAACAAATACTTACTTAACTTACCAAATTTTATTATATTTTTATATTGGATTATTATAATACCTATACTCCGTGTAGTTTAAATAAAGGTAAACAAAAAAAAACCACGTGACGAGACAGCTGTCAAGTAACCGACTAAACATAATACCTGTCACTTCAGTTGTCACATCACACTTTAGTTGGTAAAGTTTAAAATCTAATTCCTTTTAATAAAAAGGAAACAATAATTGTAAAAATCTAAAGTGTCATCTATAAAAACCGTTTTTTACGATCTGTTAACCTTTATTTAATTATCTAAAGGTATAGGAGGGCATTGTATTGTCTAAAATTCGAAATTATTTCTATGGCAAAGCTCATATTGTTTTAAAATGACTACCAAAACTTAAAACGATCAAGACTAATCGAGTGGTGTATGTACAATATTTGGCACGGCACAGCATGAAAGCACAACACATGAATGTTAATTATAGTGATGTAAAAAAAAATCTTTTATTTTAGATTATTTTTGTTCATATTTTGTTTATACTGCATAAAGGTACAACTAGCTGATGCCCGCGGCTTCGCCCGCGTGGACCCTAATTCTCTTTCTAAAATAAAAGTAAGCCCAAGTTACGCCAACATCAACTATCTGCCAGTGAAAGTCTTGTCAAAATCGGTCCAGCCGTTTCGGAGATTAGCCGGAACCAACAGACAGACAGACAAAATCAAACCCAGGTCCATGAGGACCTGGGCATGAGCATGAGCTCAGTAGTAGCGCTAGGGACCACTAAACAAATGAGGCAGCCAAATAAAAAAAAAAAAATTTTTTATTTGAACACGCACAAGAAATACAACATTAAAACTAAGATAATTGTAAAAATAATAGTAATTTCAGAAAATAATAAAAAATTAATGGGCCTGTAATCCTAGCTGATTTCGTCATTAATTCAAGTAATAAATATGTTTACAAGGCTCTACTCTCCGCGTACCAAAGGTTTGAAAGTGATCCACATTACTTACCCGACTTTGGCAACCAAAAGGAGGGTAATGGGTTTTACGCGTCTGTATGTCTGTCCTGCAAGTTGTTACCAAGAACTTAATATAAATGTTTGAATTAAAATCTTGTGTGAATTCATTGTTAAGTAGCTGGCTGGAAAACGATTAATTTAAATTAAGAAGAAGAGGTAGAAGAGTCGATCGAAGATTAAGCTACGCTTGCCGCGGACGTTTCATGGATGGGTGATCATCCGTTACATATAGAGACCTTCCGTGCCTTGGAAAGCACGTTAAGCCGTTGGTCCCGGCTGTCATCGTAGATCATTGGCAGTCACGGGTAGTCAGAAGCCCATACATTTCTGACAATCAGTTTTACCAAAGGGTATCGCGTTACCCAGTAACTGGGTTGTGGAGGTCAGATAGGCAGTCGCTCCATGTAAAATACTGGTATTCAGCTGCATCCGGTCAGACTGGAAGCCGACCCCAACATAGTTGGGAAAAGGCTGGGCAGTTGATGAGGTAGAAGGATCCTAGCCGTTCAGTGGGACACCATAGGCATAATTTTTGACTGAAAATCGAATTTAATTTACTTCCTGACGTAACGCGAAATACGTCATTTCTATACGGATACAAGCCACAAGGTTCGTCATCTGTCCCCGGCCCAGAGACTACTAATTAGCATGGCAACACTAACCATAGACCAATAGATAATGTTTTACACGAGTAGGTATTAATTTTCGATTGCCATAAAAGCTTAAATATATGGCACATATTGTAAATAGTAGTTATTTATGTGCTCACTAGCGACCCGCCCGTGCTTCACACGGTTTTTACGACTTGACAAAACATCGAGATTTCTGTATTATTACTTACTATACATACACGAAAACCGCATCAAAATCCGTTTCGTAGTTTAGAAGAACAACGCGGTCACACAGACAGACACGTAAGCGACTTTATAATATGTATAATAAAATAGGTATATAAAGATGTGTAGGTATGGCTACGCAGTTGGCTATCGAGTTCATTGAGATTGACCAGTCAATAATAATATTGGTCCAAAATAGGCACTTTGGCAATGCAATCGTCTTCTTGTAAAAATAAATAATTTAAAAAAACCGTTCCATCCTGTAAGCCGTTTGTCATTGCCCAACAATCTTTGGGTCAAATTCGAATAAAGAATGACCCAAAGACGCCAATTCGATTTTCGAACATGTCATTGTGTGCATCCAAAAAGAGAGTTCCGTGTAAAAAATATGCCTCGTTTACAGTTTATTATAACTGTACTGTCGTGTCTGTCGTCCCGTTCCTTACTTTATCCGGCCTATCTGCACTACAATCATGATGCCCGATTGTGGCAGATACCATCGGATACCGGGAACTCATACTCTCATAATAAGTTGTGAGTTTTTGCAACTTTGTAAGGAAAATTTTGCCGAAGGTGTGTAGTAGTAAAAAATAAATATGACAGCATAATAATTTTACTGTAGAATGTTAAGAAAACACTTCGTATAACAATAAAATATAATAAGTCTAAGCTAGTCAACTAACATGGACATAACGATGTTCGTATAGATTAAATATACTTAGCCGTTTTCTGTGTAAGGAAACACAGCAACTAAGTAACCCAGTCGATGCACTGTATGCTTTTCATTGCGAGACCCTAGAAACAAAGCACCGAGTACAGTTAAACACAACTATGTAGTTGGTAAACACTGCACTATGCTTATTTACCCGCGCTAGTCACTGGCTAGTGACGAACGCGGCTCGCTTTGTTTTCTATTTTCAAATATCTTACTAAAAATAGAATTTAAAGTTATTCATCATAGTTATACCTAAATGTGAAAGTGCCTCTTGACTCGACCCACAGAAAGATAGCCTTGCAACAGTCTTAAAATAAATTAACATTTTCCTAAATGTAAATTTATTTTTAGGTTTGTCGTAAAATGTTTTTCCTAAACATAAAGGAAAAAAAGGAAAAGAAACGATGCTGCCAGCATGATAAAATTATAAGTAGGTAGGTAGGTACTTATTTTTTTTTTAAATTCAAGGGTCACGTTGTTTAAAGTTGCTCTTGAAAATACATTTCAAACTCGTATTTAAAAAAAAAGTCAGGAGGTGTCGTGGAAACGAAGTTCCTTTCGCTGTATTAAAGAGTATACCTATACTAGATAGATCTGTGTTAAAAAAAAAAAACTTTTGACACTTGAAACGGGCTTTTTTTTCGGGCATAAAGTTTTTTCCTTACGTAGGTACCTAATGATTTCTACCAGTTTACTCCTACTGCAAGCCGCGATAGAACTTCGTTTAAAAAAAATAATCATACCAAAGACAAACCATATTTCAGAGTAAGTAGGTAAAAACAACATGGACGCAAATAAAAATAAACTAAGTAATAGAGCCAAATGAAATTAACGTTTTTAAACCTTCGTTTTAAAGTCAGTTATTTAAGACTGAGTACAATTTAATGAGATGATTTTAATTACGGCGTAGTCTTTGTGATCATGATGCGTAACGATATTAGATTATAAGCAGTTTGGATCGAAGGAGCCACTCCTAACGAATAGAGGTGGAATAAAAATGTTAGAGGCTCAGAAAAATAAAAAACCAAGACAGAGCGTTGTCTGAAGTGAGGCCGGTTTCGTAAATATGTGTGCACTTAGTGAGGTGTAGTTTGATTGTAAACGGTTATGCACAGAGCGGAGGTGTAGTTTTGGCATGCTTGACTGTATTGTTTGCAGCGCTTTAAAGTCTTGTTTTTATATTTGGTCTGAGGTTGGAGATAGCATGGTGATTTTTCTGTTTACTATATCAATAATTATATATCTATGTAATTTGATAGGTTTTTAATAGTGACAAGCGATCCTGCGTTCAATCCCCGGTCACAATCAGAATCATTTTGATGGTTATTGCTAATCCATTGATTTGTCTGCTCAACAACATTCATTGCGTTATTTACGTTTTTGAGCAGTTTTTTTTACCAACTTATGAAGCAATGGATTCGCAATCTGTTTCAAATCGAAACAGATTGTGTTGTATTACGCAATTAGGGTACATGTCTGCTCTGATGACTTAACCTAGCATAAGGTATAAGAAATATTAAAAACTATCATGCATAAGAGTCAGAGAGGAAGAGTCAGATGAACCCTGAATTCATGAAAAGTTTTTGTTTTTTGTGTTTGTTTTTATTATTATTGTTTTTTATTAATTTTTAATGTTTTAATGAGTAGTTAGTTTAATTTGTGATTTCCTTTGCGAGTCTTTCTTTCTTTCTTTTATTTTAGATACTATTATGTATGGAACGGTACGCACTATTCTAAGAAAAGAAGAACGAAACGACAAGACAACGCGACGAGATTGTGGAATGTGATAAAGTATTGAGTATTGAGACCCTGACCAGAATCACGCACCACCATTTAGCAGTTAATCTCGGAAGCAATAAACTTAAAACAATTCCCACTGCAAGTGTGTTACACAAATAGGGTGCCAATATGGAAGTTGAAAGTTGATAAAACTGTGGATACCGTCACGCCCGGATTCCTCAATGGCTAGGGGACATAAAATCACTATCAATATCCGTCCAAAAACTTTTTTCCGAAAATAACACAACATAACTTAACGCCTTGTTTCCCGGAAGAGTTGGGCAGAGGTCCTACACCCTCATTTCACCAGTTCTGTTTAAGTCCCATGTAATAGGGGGCGAGCCTATTGCCAACCAGGCACAAATACTCCTCCTCCAGGTTGTTACTGAGAAATTCCAGATGGAAAACCCAATAACACTTTGCCCGACCCAGGCATCGAACCCAGGACCACATGTTCGGCAGTAGCGCTTGTGACTACCAGACAACGAGGCGAAGTTATTTAATTATTCAAATTTAGACTTTTGCATGTTTGTGTTTAAAATTAAGCCAGACTATTACGGTTAGAATTACAATAATTTCAAAATTAATTGCATCGTTACGACGCTGTGAAATGCAAATTGCGTCACCAAAAGTATTTAAATTGAAGCATTTTAATTGCAAATTAAGTGCATCACTCTAGATTCTAGACTCAAAATTCAATGAAAACCCCCGAAAACGTATTCAATTTCTCTCCTCCCTCACATCAAATCATGGATCTAGCACAATTTAATCACTTTTTTATAATCGTCATCAACATAATCGCCAGTCTTCTTCTAGACATAGGACTTGCCTCAATTACATGTCATTAAAAGCTCGATCTTCGGTCAATTTCATCCATCAATTTCCAACGACCTTGCCGCTTGCGGATATCGCCACATGTAGTCTGAGGTTCTTCAGAATTATTCACCTTTTCTGTCTTTAGTTAGTTGATCACTGACTAGCCTGGGTCTGTGACCCTGGGTAAGTGGATAAGGGTTCTTTTAGGAATCCTACTTTATTACACATATATAATGGTGCCAATTCCCTTGTTCACAAACTAAACTAAATTTGAGTTCAGTGCATCTTTTTCTTTCTATTTCATTAAGAAATGGACAGAAGATAAATTTTAGTTTAGTCCTGTCAAATTAATTAGTGCTTGACGTAAATTGAAGTAATTTTAGTAGGCAAGTTTTTAATCACGTCTAAACTTGTATGGAGTAGTGACAGGCGCTGATTAATTTGACAGGACTAAACTAAAATTTATCTTCTGTCCTCTTCTGAAATAGAAAGAAGAAGATGCACAGAACTTAAATTTAGTTTAGTTTGTGAACAAGGGAATCGGCACCATTATTTAAATAATATAATAAATTCGAAAGTTACTTTGTTTGTCTGTATCCATTTCACCCATTAACGGCTACACGGATTTCAATGAAATTTGGCACACAAATAGGCCATGACCTGGGCTAGGACATGGAATACTTTTGTTCCCAGTAGTATGTTTCCGTGGGATAATTCCCGAACACTACGCGGGCGAAGCTGCGGATAAAAGCTAGTCACCTTATAAATTATAATGTAATATTTGACATCAGATTGATGGTTCATAGTCACCATGCCAAACACCATCAAAACGAATGTGTTAAAGCTTAAAAACGTGTTGTCAATTATAGTAGATAGCCAGGACGAGTGTGCATAGATAACGTTATCGCACTCTCATCTGACCTGTGATAGCATATCACTGTTTTAATGTCCGCAAAATTTGACAGGTTTGTGAAATATTTTTGTTTATTGTAGATAGGTACACCTGTGGTAGGTATGTATAGTGGTAAGTACGATCTTTTGACGAAATCTTCCACAAGGAGCATCTTGTGAAAGAGCTCATCCTAAGTTTGACTACTTATAATTAGTCAGACTAAGGACGAGCTCATTAAGTTACCTAAATACCTACTAATTAAATATTTCAGGGATAGCTTTCACATTTAAGTTTTTATCAGCATAGACTTTGATAATATTAATTTATTTAGCATTATCTTCACTACAATATGGAATTCAAGGAATTATCAATCTTAATGGCTTCCAAAGTTAAACATAGATATACAGTTTTAAAGCACGACTGTGAATAAATCGTTTTTTTAGCAAACAAAACAATATAGGGCAAAGTATCGGTCCTTGTAGCAATCCTCACGCTATCTTACTATGCAGAACCTTAAAAGCAGTTCCAGATTTCTGATCTTTTGACGACATTTCAAGGTTCTTTTTGAAATCCAGCTGAAACTGAGTCTTTGTCACTTGACCAAGTACCTAGAGTGTATTTTGCGTACAAGAGGGTGTCGTAAGCTTTTCTTGAATTTAATGAAAGGGAAAATCTTTACGTGACCTTCTCAATTAATTTGTTTATGACATGAGACACGGTAGCTTCAAATCGACAAAAAAACTATTTACTGCTTAACATGTCATGTTTATTTACTTAGATTTTTTGTGTTACATACCATTTATTTGTACCTGCATGTTATAAATTATCATGTTTAGAATAATTTTAAAGAAAAAAATGCATGTCTCACTGATTGACGTTTTTATGGCAATATGGCAATTAAATATGTATGTAAAGGAAGTTACAACTAGTAGCACCGGTTACAAAAAAAAATCTCCTACGTAAAATCAATATTTAAAATACAGAAAGAAGTTGACCATTGTAGGAAACGAACAATGCAATCGAAGACCATGGTGGAGCTTTCTGTTTTTAGCATTTATACCCATCTGAAACAAAATGACAAAATACTGAAATAGATCTCAAACTCAAACCATTTATTGAATTGTCAAAGAGTCGGTCAGTTAGTCAAAAAGTAAAAGCTAGTTGCCCATTCCAAAATCTAGATCTCTATGGAGAAGAACGGGCGTGAAAGACCAAGGACACTCTTTTAAATCAAGATAATTACAAATCTATAATATTATCAGATATTTTTGTTTACCATGTCTACAAAAATATTTAATTCCAGACTTGAATTGAATTAGGTACTTAGGTAGATCTATAGAATAACTAGCTTCTGCCTGCGGCTTCGTCTGCGTGGAATAGTTACTTTGCTAACTTTAACCCGTGACTTCGTTTACGTAGCAGGGGAAAATATATTTTTAAATACAATTCTGTCATACATGATTTTTGCGAAACTTTAACCGTTTACGCAGCGCACGCAGCGGAAGCTCTCAAAAGGAAAAAAAAACCCCGATTTTGCTCCGCTCCTATTGGTCTTAGCGTGATATATAGCCTATAGCCTTCCTCGATAAATGGGCTATCTAACACTGAAATAATTTTTCAAATCGGACCAGTAGTTCCTGAGATTAGCGCGTTAAGCAAACAAACAAACTCTTCAGCTTTATATATTATAAAAGTATAGAAATAGATAATCACAAAACGTGACATAACTACATCACATAACATCACGCCTTGTTTCCCCGAAGGGTTGGGCAGAGGTATCCCTGTAGCAGGTACACCCACATTTCGCCAGTTATGTTTAAGTCCCATGTAATAGGGGGCGAGCCTATTGCCATCAACCGGGCACAAATCCAGACTCCGAGCTGCTACTGAGAAATTACAGATAGAAAAACCCAATAACACTTTGCCCGACCCGGGAATCGAACCCAGGACCTCATGCTCAGCAGTAGCGCTTGCTACCACTAGACCAACGAGGCAAGACAAAACGACGACATAACTCTAGTAATAAAATAATCTATTTCAACACATTTTTCAATAATCTGTGAGATGAATACTACCAATTAGGAATTTAATGCTCGACAAGATGCCTTAAAAGGCTAAAAAAGATTTACAAGTTGTTAACTTATATACCTAGAATTTGTGGCCAAGTGCGATTCATTTGTCGATAGATCTATAATATATCTCGGTAATACGTAATCGGTAAATCTATGCTGTCTCTCTGCAGGGCTTTTCTCTTAAAAGACCTGGGGGCCTACCACCAGCTCATAAAGCAGTATTATTTTAATTTTACTTCAGTGGGAGAAAGAGATGGAGCTATACGTCCTGTAGAGCTTCATCTCTTTCCCACACTGAAGTAATATTAAAAAAATACTGCTTTATGAGCTGGTGGTAGGCCTAGAAAAGAAAATAGAATGGTATCCCTCCTAACTAATATTGTAAATGCGAAAGTGAGTTTGTTTGTTACGCTTTCATGCTAAAACGGCTGAGCGGATTTGGATGAAATTTGGCAAATGAGTAGACCATGACCTGGAAAAGGACATAGAATACCTTTTATCCCGATATTCCCACGGGATCGAGATTTATGTGGGTGAAACCGCGGGGCACAACTATCTATATATCCAGCTGCCAGACTATGTTAATACTAAGTTGAAATTGTAGGAGACACTACGGTTACAGTACCTTAATTTAGTTTAGACTCCAAACCAAACCAAATTAAGTTTAGCTCTAACTGCCTCGTTGGTCTATTGGTCGCAAGCGCTACTGCTGAGCATGATATCCTGGGTTCAATTTCCAGGTCGGGCAAAGTTTTATTGGGTTTTTCCATCTGGAATTTCTCAGTAGCAGCCCGGAGTCTGGATTTGTGCCCGGTTGATGGCAATAGGCTCGCCCCCTATTACATGGGACTTTTAACATATCTGGTGAAACTATAGGAACATCTCTGTCTATTTGTTTAATACGAAATATAGTACACCCGCATTTCGCCAGTTATGTTCAAGCCCCATGTAATAGGGGGCGAGCCTATTGCCATCAACCGGGCAAATTCCAGATTCCAGGCTGCTACTGAGAAATTCCAAATATAAAAACTCACATTTCATATGTTTAAAAATAAATATTATTTATCAAAGTCCGGTAGTTTTAGGTACTTAGCGAGGTAGGATTAGATTAATGTCCGATCGACTATCCTTATTTAAATTTCAAATTCGCGAAGTCATGATGAATCAGTATGCAAAGTTCGAATTTTAAACCTATAGGTACCTTACAGCCTACAGTGATTCATTTCAGCCAGTATTACACTTACGTAATGCAGTGGCTGTACTGCAGTTATAGTGCATTACTGTCGCAGTCTGCAACAGGGGCATTGATAGACGAACGTAAAAATGTGGGCCGAGGCACAGATTAGTACAGATGGTTTATTCCGCAAAATCATTTAAATAAAAAGCGACTCTTGTTGTACCGACACAATAAAGTGCAATTCAGGTCGCACAGCGCTAATTACCCCAGCGCTAGTTGCCTCTCTTTCTATCGCGTAACTCTTAAATCTTCTGATTACGTTACGCTCACTGAATTCGACAAGTCGAGCCTGCCGCGTACCTACCTGTAGCTTCAAACCTAAAATGCGGAGTGAACCATCTGTATTCATCAGTGGCCGAGGCGAAGCCAAGGCACACATACTTGAGTCCATCAATGCCTGGTTGCGGCCAAGGGTACTTAGTACTTTTCTCAAATATTGCGTGGAAATTCAAACTAAGTAAAATAATTCTAAATTCCAGAATCAATGACGAACAATTATTAAAATAATTTTTGACGCGCCAATATGTTCATTTGTTTCCTCTTTATTTGCAAGCCAAATCGAAATTTAAATAAATCTTTGATAAGTTATCCTTGGTTGCCGTGTGTCGAAGTAAAACGTTCGTTCCATTATAAAATTACACGACAGATAGATACTTAAGAGTATTAATTAATAGTAATTTATTCGGCCAGAATATAATGGATTTTTATACAAACATTGCAGGCCGCCTGCTCGCGTGTATTTGTCCAGCACGCGTAGTATGACAACCATAGAAACGAGTTTTCTACGGGTTTTGTCGACGGAAGAATAGACAAAATGATTGTGATTGTTTATCTGTCATTTTGTCTATTCTTCCGTCGGCAAAACCTATTTCTATTGTGGTCATGCTAAGCGTGCAGTACAGCATTTTCGATTTTTCACGAAGAAGGTTGTCAAAATAATTCTCGAATTTCCAAGCATGTTTGAGAAAAATTATTAAAAGGTAGGTGCAAAATAGGTGCAGTAGGCTGCACGTCAGTGGCAACACTTTGGATCTTGAGTTGGACTAGCCTAAAGTACGGAGTTTCAGTAGAGTGACCAGCTTAAAATATTTTTATAATTATTTTAATAATCAAGTAGGTATGTTGCGTCAGATTAAAATTGATTAAATAACTCGTTATCAATAATTAATTATTGATAACGATTATAATCTTTAGGTCAAATTGGAAGCTCTCTGAAGTGTGAAACACTCTTTTCGCTGTAGGATTTATTTTTAGTCTGGTATCATAATTAATTGTAAGATTATAATTTTTTAGGTACCTACATAAAAATAATGATATCAGATTTAAAATAACCTAACCTAACCTGGCAACATCACCCATGTAACCAAACGCCATTCCTTTTTTTGAAAATGTCAAATTCCCATTATTACCAACATCTTGAAACAATGTTCTTTTTTCAAAAAGCATGCACAACTAAGTAGGTAATAAATTATAATAATTATGAATAATGGTGCATTTAAATAATTTTGATAGGTAACCAACCTTCAATTCGTTATCAAATATCTTTTCGCTCCATGATTGCATTCGACGACCCATGATAATATTATGTGAACTTCAAACTATTCAAAGGAATTTTTTGTATTAATTTTAAAGGAAGTTGTGTTTAAATAATATAAGTGTTTTATTTGTGCGTTTTAGTGAATTATAATAATTGCTTCTAGTATCAATTCTGCTGCTGTTTCCGGGAATCGTATAATTATGTTAATCGTTAGGCAAATCAAATATTATTGTATTTAATTGTAGAAATTAATGGAAAATTCGTATCTACGTGGAATCGTGAGTGGTTGATCAAAGTCATAATCAAATTAGGCTAAAAATCGGCACTTTTTGGACGTCAAAATTACGACAGTTCCTCAAAACGGTCATCCATCACGAGTTTCTTGAGTGTGGGAACTGGTAAGAAGAAGATCCCCAAAACTGTTGATTCTATATCTGCCGATATTGAGGGTATTTTAATATTTTTTGTTTTAAAATGATTACCTAATAGACTTATAAAACTCAGTGAGTTAGTTAGCTACTAAAAAAGTTGAATAATGTTAACGCTTATTATGTTTAAAATAAAAAACATCGCACTGCAACGTGGCAGTTTTTATTTAATTATTAGAATATCTAAGTAGTCCACTACGTAATAATTAATAAATGTTTTGATACATTTTTGATATTTACATAATACATTATTTATTACACATTTTTTTTATATGTCCAGGCAGAATTTCCAAATTTTTATTTAGATATTTCCAGCCAGAAGTGCCACATTTTTTTATTTTAAATTTCCAGCCAGATTTACTAAGTTACCGAATGAGATATAGTGACACAATCAAAAGTTTACAACTTATCCTAATCAGTTTAGTTGGCAAACGACAAGACGTTGGTCGCTGATAAGGTAGAATTTATCTTTACAACTGAAAAGAGTAAATTATACGATTACGATGGAATTATAAGTACCTGTAGTAAGACACATAATTATACCGTAGAATCTGTGTTTTTGACGTCATCATAGCCGCCTAATAAATACATCATCATCTCTGCCTAGCCTTTTTCCAACTATGTTGGAGTCGGCTTCCAGTCTAATCGGATGCAGCTGAATATCAGTATTTTATATGGAGCGACTGCCCATCTGATCTCCACAACCCAGTTACTGGGTAACACCGGAACACAATACCCCTTGTCATGCTAATTCGGTTTTACCGACTTCCTCTTCACAAAAAAATCCCAAACTATTGTTGTCTCTCTCTTTCTCTGTTGATTCAAATGAAATAAGAAAAATACAGTAAAAAAAGTACTGTAAAGAGTTCGACAATTCTCCAAAATAGCATAACGCTGAAAATGCATTTACCTAGAAGTCAGATGTTCAATTTTGTTGTTCATTAACACAATAAAAAAATTATAAACAAGAAATGTAAATAACCAACCAAATTCAATTTAATAACATGACATAACAACAATATGACTGAAGAATATATTAAATTACAAAGTCGTGAAGCTACGAGATTATGTTGTCTCTATGAAACACGTGAGTATCGTAATTATTATCTAATCTGTGGCAAAAACATTGTGGTCAGGATTCGCGCCATTCGTCGGCGCCATATTGTTTTTGTTGTTTATGGTAATCTATGATTAAGATATTGATGAATTGTTGTAGTGTCCACTATTGGTATATCTTTGCCTAACCCTTCGGGTATTACAGGTGATGCTATGTAGGATAATGTGTGTAAGGGAAAATGTGCTGCAATAATGAGCACAACGTTAAAAGGGAAATCGCCAGGAATCTTGTTATATTGACCGTTCGCCTTTTATTTTTAGAATTTTTTTCTGCCTGCGACTTCGTTCGCGTGGAAGTCGATAAAATACAGCCCATGTTACTCGCTGATAGATGTATGCTGAATGTAACTTTTTATAGGTGAAAGAATTTTTAAATCGGTTCAGATTTTTTTGGCTTTAAATCCATTTCAAACAAAAATACAAAAAATCTAACCTTTTGTCTGTATAATATTAGTTTTAAAAGGTATATAAACAAATTGCTCTGTACTTTAGGATATTGTAACAATCAGAATGACCATAACAGTCCGCTGTGACAAAACTGACAAAGGTTTCCTAATTACAAGTTCACGTCCACAACGAACGACCAAAGGCAAGTTTGATCACAAAACTAGACAGACTAATTGGCGACACTGTTTTTATTAGCATATTAAAGGGGCTCATGTGTAAATATTTACAGCTGCACGGGTCGATCGTAGTTTAAGCTACACTTGCCGCGGTCGGTTCGTGGATGGGTCCACGGTCCAGGACCATCCATTAAATATCGACTGAGTGTGGAGGACAGGCAGACGCTCCATGTAAAATACTGGTATTCAGCGGTATCCGGTTAGACTCGAAGCCGACCCCAACATAGTTAGGAAAAAGCTAGACAGATTGATTGTTTTTATAAGCATGCAGGAGACGCTAACCTAACCTATTAGTTAATAAGCAAAAAATATCTAAGAAAATTGCTTGGATACGGAAGAACCTTACAGATTTCTGAAGTAATTTTTGAATAAATCACAATCAGTACCCTAATTGCGTAACTTATTTTTGTAAAGGATTATGACTAATTTGTTTAATTTTGACAGTTCAACAACATTCATTGCGTTATTTACGTTGTTGAGCAGATTTTTTTTCCAACTTATGAAGCAATGGATTAGCAATCTGTCTCAAATAGAAACAGATTGTGATTGATCGTGTATTACGCAATTAGGGAAAAGAAATTTAGAAGTTTTTAGAGTATTATTTGCCAATATTATTGACTGGTGATAATAATAATGAATGTGGTTTTATGGAAAAAGGAAGATCAGCTTTTTGACTGCAAGGTCTTTTGAGACAAGCGGACTAGGTCAAGGCAATAACTTACTGGTTCGATCGACGCTGGCCGGCGCATAAAACTACAGCAAATTAAAATGAAACGGAACAGCGGCTTCGTGCGCGTGATAGCTTTATAAATAAAAAAAAATAAAAAATAATAATAATAAATAATTATAATGTCATAATTGACATTCTATTGGCGAAATAATTTTTAAAATTGTTCCAGTTTTTTTTTGAGTTTATTCATTACAAACAAAAAAACAGACATACAAAAGTATAAATCTTTTCTCTTTAAATACCATCTGGATTATGAAGAGCAACTGGATTTTCAATTCTCGGTGCATCAGATATCATCAGATATATCAAGAGTGCAACCCAGCGCGTCGAAAAAACACACTGTTGGATTTACAACAACTCTCACCGAGAGTTGGAAATCCAGTGTGCGAAAAAATCCTGCCGTCAAAATCAGTGTCGTAGGCATCCGTGGATATTCTTTTGTTTATTTTACGTGAAAGCCTTGTTATCGTAATCCCGCATTAGTACCTACATAGGTATGTGTAAATGAAGATATCTGATACGATATCAATAATATCATTGTTATCTTCGATTAATTTATGTAGTTTAATTTGTTCAGAACTTTGTCCCACTTTTTTTTGTAAGTCTTAATTGCCTATGGATATCAGCAAGCCTTAGAGTAGAGTTTCAACGGATTGTGATTTGGCCGGATACCGGATAACCGGCTATTGGTTAAGCCGGATAGCCGGATATCCGGCCAAAGCGAATGTCATGCATGTTAAAACCTTCCCGCGTGCTTTTAACCGCTCGCGGTCGCGGCGAAAAAGGTGAGCGTGCTTATGTCTTTAAAGGCCGATTTAATGATTTTTTTCATAAATCCGAATTTGCTTATAGTAGATTTCAAATGTTGATTATAATTAGCTGCCATAAGTGCTTATAGACCAAAAATGTATTATATTTTTTAATAAATAGGTTGGTTTTCGAAATGAGTAGTATTATTTACATTTTATCACGAAAATAAGATCAAGTATCCGGCACAAGACGACAATCCGGCCGTGCGCCGGATAGTAATAAAAATATCGGATAGGCCGGATACCGAATAGTGGCCGGATATCCGTTGCAACTCTACCTTAGAGCATTAAAAGTCAATCAATCGCCAATAATCCTTTTCCCAACTATGTTGGAGTCGGCTTCCAGTCTAACCGGATGCAGCTGAATACTAGTATTTTACATGGAGCGACTGCCTATCTGACCTCCATAACCCAGATACTGGGTTACACGATACCTCTTGGTAAGACTGGTTGTCAGACTTTTGGGCATCTGACTACTCATAACGACTAACTGTCAAAGATCTACGAATGACAGCCGGGACCAACGGCTTAACGTTCTTTTCGAGGCACGGAGGAGTCTCAATATGTAATGGATTATGGTCACCCATCCACGAACCGACCGCGGCAAGCATAGCATCGACCCGTGCGGCTGTTAATATTACTCCATAGTTAGGTATGTGTATGTAAATTAAGATAATTATCTGATACGATATCAATGTTATCATTATTATCTTCGATTAACGCATGCAGTACCTAATTTGTTCAGAGCATAATGGCACTATTTTTACCCGACTGTGCAACGCAAAGGAGGGTAATGTGTTTATTAGCTTATGTATGTTTGTTCCTTTGTGGCGCTCTAGAGACCAAACGAGTGGGCCGATTTTGATGATTCTTACGTCAATCGATTTGTCTCTATTTTGTGAATGTCACTAAATACATGATAGTACTAATCAAAATTCAACATGACGACAACCAGACGCCATATTGTGAAAAAGATATAAATTTAAGTCGACGAACTACATATGTCAAGTGGGGTATTATTATTCAATACGTCTTTGAAAATCATATTTTTTAAATCAATTTTCATTTTGAATGAGCATTTAGGATCTATAACGATTTAATTTTAAAGTTGGTTAGCAACCATTCTCACTAAAATTTTCAAAACTTATGTGATAAAGTTCTGATATAATCGTTTCGGTCTGATGTATTGGGTTTTATTAAAGTGAAAAATAAAAAATCAATAAGTTTACTTCCTACCAAAAAGAAGTTTTCACTTCAAAAAGTGTAAAATAAATAAGTCTAATCTAACCTAAAAAAATATATCTAAAAACCATCTTTTTTTGAAGTTCACTTCTTACGCATTCGGGTGTATTGAATTAAGAAAAATATTGTAGGCTTTAATGAATTGCCCATGGATATCAACAACCCTAAGAGCATTAATTAATTTAAAAACCTTCTGCCTATTCAAACTTGATTGTTATAGCCAATTAGAACATACAAAAAAGAAAAGAGATTATTCAAATCTATTCCTGACATGGCCGAAAAGAATTCATCGCCTGAGATTTTATCGAATGTATAAAAACACATACCTACTTAAAAAAGTTTTATCTTTTTCCCGCTAAAAGCTCGTACCTACGCGGATCTGTTTTTTATTTACCTTGTTTATTTTTTCAATGTTTGAGCAAAAACATAAGTTTGTGTTATTATTCGAAGCCGCCGAGATTCGGATAATTAAATTAGCATCTCTGGCGTTTGGCGCTAGTTTTGGTTTGTCAAGATGAGTGTGTTTCCAAGTGTTTCCAAATTTGAAAAAATATATAATACTTTTACAGAATGCTGTTTTCGTAGGTACATATTTTGAGTTCTGTATTAATACAATTGTTTCCAAATTTGAAAAAATATATAACATTTTTACAGAATGCTGTTTTTGTAGGTTCATATTTTTAATACTATCTAATTATGGGTCGAGCAAATAAAATTAACCAAATACAAATCATTTATACACCATGAAATTTTAGTCTTCTTACCAAAGCAGCCCACTTCATGTATCCAATGACTACCTACTAAATATTCAATCTGCCTAGCTTTTTCCCAACTATGTTGGGGTCGGTTTCCAGTCTAACCGGATGCAGCTGAATACCAGTATTTTACATGGAGCGACTGCCTATCTGACCTCCACAACCCAGTAACTGGGTAATACGATACCCCTTGGTAAGACTGGTTGTCAGACTTTCGGGCTTCTGATGGCCCGTAATGACCATCAAAGTTCCACGAATGACAGCCGAGACCAACGGCTTAACGTGCTTTCCGAAGCACAGAGGAGTCTCAGTACGTAAAGATGGTCACCCATCCACGGACCAACCCCGGCAAGCGTAGCTTAACCTGACGGATTGACCCGTGCGGCTGTTATTACTTAGCCACGAGTTCAGAATCATGAACTGAATTCATGGTATCAATTTTCGCGTCGATGTCCCTGCCACCCAGTATTAATAACATTTTTTTAATTGCTCCTAGAGGTATTTTATGTCGGGTATTTTTGAGTGGCCGTTTGTAAGACGATTAAAATGTCACGGTGTATAAAGGTAAGTTTGCAAAAGTCCTCCGTGTTCTGCCGTCACATGTGTCTGCAAAAACATACAATTATGTAATTTATACAAAAATAAAAGTTTTTTAGTCAGTAGTAGGTATACTTACACTGTGTCCCACACTTACAGTAGCAATAGCTTTCATTTTGACATTTCAACAACATTCATTGCGTTATTAATTGTTTTCGACCATTTATGAAGCAATGGATTAACAATATCCTTCAAAATCATTCAGATTGTGATTGATAGTGTGTTAAGTACATAATTAGGGGTCTGGTGTTCGTGTTTTTTTTCTCTTGTCTACGTAAATGTTCTAAGTTTAAAACACAAGATACCTACTCAAGTTGCAAAAATATTGATAATCATTTTCATGAATGGCTTTTTATTTCGTAAATGACGTAAAAAAACGTACAGATCTAAGTAGGTATTTTTTCTCTAGTAGGTACCTACTCTAGATGCTGTGACACCAAAATATTGACAATGAGCTCATAAATGGCACTACAAGCAAATACTTGCACATAATAATTTGTATGATTTTCCTCAAGAAACTTTGCTATTTATTATTATTGTTTGAAAAGAACTAACTTATTACGTCAAAGTGCTAAAGTTTGTCCACAATCATAATATTTTGATTATTGATAAAGTGCTAGTTCAAAAACTTAGTTGACCTTGACTAAAACTCCGTTTGACGTGGCGGATAAGCGTGTAAAACGTTATAACATGCATTTTGCTGTACTAAATAGTACATACTAATTCCATGGATTTTGTTTATACTAAAGTGTCAGCGTTTAGATTAAGCCCCCTGTACACGATGGGCGAGCGGGCAAATACACGCAACTCAAACGGCAAATCACGCAAAAGGCCCAAGTTATACGTTGGCCGAGCGACGGGCTCGCCCAACGTGTACTGGGGGCTTAAAAAGAAGATCATGATCTCCGTTGTTAACCACTACAGAACTCCATGTATTTTTTTCTGAATTGGAATAAATCAATTCCGACAAAAAAAGCACTTGGGGTGAAAGGGATTAAGAGATATAAGAAGAAAACGTGTTGCGTCGACCCCAAGTACCTATATGTATTTTTATCTCACGAAGCGACGCGCGTTTTACTTGTGGTTACCAAGTGTACAAATACGCTCTGAATGTTTGTGTAAGCGTACGAACTCTCGGTACCGGCGAAGACAGAAGTGTGTGTGTTATGTGCTGACGCTACTCTTCACGCACACATTTACAGCGTGTTTGTAAACTTGGTTACCACAAGTAAAGCGCGCGTCACTTCGTGAGTTAAAAATACTGTAACATGGGACAAGGGAAAAACAGGTGTCTGTGGTGCAGGTTTTTCGTGTACGGAAAACCTTTTTGCTCTTTCTTATGTAATTTTAATTTGCTATGAGGTTCTGAGAGCAAAACCGTGTGACGTCATCATTAATTAATAGTTATCCATTGAGTGATTTTACTGTGTCTTAATTGAATAGTCCTACTAGCTTAGAAAACAGGTTTCTTGGACTTCAAACGTGGTGTTTTTATGTCAATCTTATAATATAACGTACTTAATGAATTCTAAAATTGAAATGAATAAATGCAAATGTTCAAATTCATGCTATATCTAAGTTGTGTTGTACTGTAGTACCGATGCCTTTGATAATTAGGTATTGAAATCTAACTGACCTGACACACGTTGTCTTGTTCTTCAATCATTCATACAAAATTCCTATCGAAAATTCACTTTCAGTTTTTCCGAATTTTCCAATTTCCCCGTTAACTTTTCAATTATTTTTTTCAGAATATTAATGCAAATTAACATACAATTTAGGGAGCCTCCTCTTAATAGGTGTTATTTCCGCCCGCAATTATCGGGGCTTAATAACAACACTCATGAAGGCCGTTTTTAAAATACCCTTACTTTTAACCCAACAAATCTATTGATACATCAACATACTACTTGGTATAGCCTTAATTGGTTAATTAAATTGTCACTGAATGTAAAAAATGTTTACGCATTAATTTGTAATGTTTGAACAGCACGAAGGTTGTATCAAAAGCTACTAACCTTATGTCATTGAATAAAAACTACTCTTTACATGTTTATGAATTTAAAAAAAAAATGTTTGTAAACAAATCGACGGTCGAAATTTCAAATGTCGTAAGGGACAGGAAATATTAATTACATTACTACTCACTCTGAATACTATACGTAAAAATGTTACTCAATTTGTTGACGACTTTTTGATTTGGTGTGGACTTAAAGCTGATTTTGATGATTTTCAGAAAAAAATTAAAACATACACGCTCACACGCACACATTTACAACCATTTACAATCAAACTACACCTCACTAAGTACACATAAGTTTACGAAACCAGCTTTACGTCACTGTTGACAGCGCTATGTCTTGGCTTTTTATTTGGTCTGAGGAAATCGCCAACTATTTCGGTGGAAACGCACCTTTAGGCTACGTGTGCAATGTGTGCATTGAGCGGAGAGAAGAGGATCAAAGGAGTAAGCCCAGTACTCTAATTACATAATACACAATCAATCCATCCATTGCTTCATAAGTTGGAAAAAAAAATCTGCTGAACAACGTAAATAACGCAATGAATGTTGTTAAACTGTCAAAATTAAACAAATTAGTCATAATCGCTTACGAAAATAAGTTACTTAATTAGGGTACCTACAGGTACACACGGGCGATTTTATAACACGAGGATTTTTTATGGCGTACTGGATTTTCAAGTCTCGGCGCTAAGCAGTGCGTTGAAAATCCAGTGCGTGAAAAAAATCGCCTGTGTGACCTGGGCTTATTCTTTTCAAAATCCTAAATGACTGAAAATCTGACTCGTGCAAAATTAACTGGAAGTCATAAAAATTACTGAAGAATGTATTACAGTGTTTTGACAGCTGTGTGCAAAATGGCGGAGTTTAAACAGCTGTTTTTATTATAATTGCGCAACACACGATCAAACACAGTTTATTTCATGTTGACAGTTCAACAACATTCATTGCGTTATTTACGTTGTTGAGTAGACAAATTTTTCGAACATATGTAGCAATGGATTAGCACCCCAAGCTGCACAATTGAGTTCGTTGTTGCTACTGCAGACCTTTCTGCTCCATCGGCCACCCGTTCTGAATGCAATGTGCTCCACACGCTGCCACTTAAGTTTAATTTTTGTGTTTTAATATCGTGTTACCCAGTAGGTAACTGGGTTGTGGACACTTGTGGAGGTCAGAGCAGTCGCTCCGTGTAAAATAATGGTATTCAGCTGCATTCTGTTAGACTGGAAGTCAACCCAAAAATACTTGTACCCTAATTGCGTAACTTATTTTCGAAAACAATTTTGCCTAATTTGTTTCATTTTGACAGTAATTCAACAACATTCATTGCGTTATTTACGTTGTTGTGCAGATTTTTTTCCAATGAAACAATGGATTAGCAATCTGTTTCAAATCGAAACAACAAATTATGATTGTGTTGTATTACGCAAATAGGGTACTGGTTGGGAAAAGGCAAATGGTGATGTGCTAGTCCTTATAATTGCTGAAGGAAATGGAACTTCTGTGAGTCTTAAATTTTGCCGGACTCATAATAAGTCTTAATAGTTCAAGTGTAATGCATAGCTTAGATTCCACGGCTCGGCACGCGATCCGAACACACACGAACATATCATTATGTACTACTTGTTACCCTATTTACTGTGTATGAAGTTAAAAAATTTAATAATGAACTTTTTGGTGATGTTGTTCGTGGAAATCCGTCACAATTTAACTAAATGAGATGAGTTTGGGACACCATCAGCCGCTTAAAGCGGCATACGAATACCTACATATTAGCTTATTCTACATATAAACTGTAATAAACAATACAAAATATTGTCAAAGTCAAATAATTTATTTGTAAAAGGCACTTTTGAATGTCAAAATTTACAAAAAATATATTTGATTCTAGCCGCCCCTTCCAAAAGGTAGTTTTCGTATGGAGAAGAATGGGCAAGAAACTCCACCGTTAGTTACTCTTTTAAAATGTTTTACAATATTTGGTATAAATTAATTATATAATTATATGTGAAGACGATGCGCCTGGAATAAGATTACTATACCACAATAGGTAAACATAATTAAAATTGAAGCAATGACAGAAAAAATAATTTTGTAATGGATACATGGTGTTTACATATTTACAAGCATTGTAAAAGTAGGTACCTATACGATATTCTTAAAAAAAATACAAGTAATACTAATAAGTCAGTGTGTAAGTTCAAGTAATCAAAGAAATTAAAAGCAATGTTATAATAATTAATTATACAATTAAATTAGCAATCAGTTTGATTTTGTCTAAGAGACTATAAATACACTTCAGTCATTTTAACTGATGAATACGATGTTTTTAGCAACACGAATAACGATCCAAATACAGTGAGGCGCTTTAATGGTGACATGACAACACACGCATACGGATTAGCGTTTTCTTTTATGGAGATATTTTAATTTCATTAAATGTTATTATTAATTGATTTATTTTCAATTTTCTAACATAGCATCTTGGTGCAATCACTACTTATTAACTGTAGCGTAGAGGTCATCTACCGGGATCACGGATGATAACATCGCATCAATGAAAATAAAACAAATAACGTGCAAAGTGAAGGCAAATTGAAGGAAAGAGAGAGTCCTATGTCGGCGAGCGTTTGAAAATTTTAATTTTTAACCGACTTCCAAAAAGGAGGAGGTTATGTTCGTAGCTTTTTTTTTTTTTTTTTCTGTGTATGTCCACCGATTTCTCCGTCATTTGTGGACCGATTTTGAAAATTCTTTTTTTGTTTGAAAGGGTATGCTCCCAAATTGGTCTCATATAAATTTTATTAACCTTGCTTGGGTACTTTTTGAGTTAGCTACAAAATACGTATTTTTTTCCCACTTGGTATGTAGATGATATGAAAAGTATCTGTCACTGATAGCAGATAGTGGTATTCGAATGTGTGTGGGGTAGGTACCACAACTAAAAAGTGAAAAATAAAAACTTTTTACAAAAAAAAAAACAACTGACTTCCAAAAATAAACTTTTTTTTTGGAAGTCGGTTGTTTTTTTTTGTAAAAAGTTTTTTCAATTAACGAATTATTTTTTCTTATAATATTTTTATGATTACTGGCCCTACCCGTGTGTTAAATTAATGTCGCCATTGTAGCGGCACGTATTCGTAGGATCGAATGACGATTCGTAAGTAATTTCTAAAGGCATCGGGTAAATTGACTCTTCTAAAGTACGAAGATGTGTCTACTTAGTGCCACATCATTTATTTAATGACCTTTGTTATCACCTCGTTGATATTATAATCCTGCCTATTAATTTTATAGTTGTCTTGTCTATAATTATGCATTGATGCAATAATGTCTTCCATAAGATCTTCATATTGCAGAGTATTAATCAACAACTTGTCTACCACAGAACGTGAAGAAAATTTTAATGAGAAGGGATAATAAATGGCTACATATAGATTTTTTACTGGGAAACTATAATTATAATTATTTCAATGTGCCTGATACAAGTCCTACAAGCGACAGATTTATTATTAGCACTCATGGGATTTTTATCGCGCACTGGATTTTCAACGCACTGCTTAGCGAAAGTTGAAAATCCAACAGTGTGTTTTGAAGTGAAAACTTTTTTAGGCGCGTTGAACATTTTTGAGATGGGACTAAACCATTAATTTCGCGACACTATGACGACACCTCATGTTTGTAAACGCGATTGTGCTCTTTATTTAAGTTATGTTACGGATCAATGTTCTATGCAAGTATTTTTACTTTAAAGGTTTTGTAAACGCGATTGTGCTCTTTATTTATATTAAGTTACGGATCAATGTTCTATGCAAGTATTTTTATTTAAAAGGTTTTGTAAACGCGATTTTGCTCTTTATTTATATTAGGTTACGGATCAATATTCTATACAAGTATTTTTCTTCCACTAAGGCGATCTTGTTCAAGTTTTCACTTCTGTCGGCACTCCCGGAGTGCCACCACTTTTTTTTTCACCCCCGGGGTACACTCTGTTGAATTCTCAATACTGGGCTCAACACCGAAAGTTGAAAATTCAAACGCAATAAAAAATGACAGCGTCAAAAAATCGCCAGTGCATACCTGGGCTTATAGCGTAACGCACTCGCAATCACAATCGGTTTTCTTTTGACAGTTCGACAGTATCGATTGCATTGAGAGGATACAGCGAACACAGATTTTTGAAAACAGGCGTAATGGCTATTTACCTGCCATACATACCTGCACCCAAATTGCGTAACACACGATCAATCACAATCTGTTTCATTTTGACAGTTCAACAACATTCATTGCGTTATTTACGTTACTGAGCAGACAAATTTTTCAAATTCAGATTATGACTGATCGTGTGTTACGCAATTAGGGTGCTGGTTAATACTATATGCAATACCAAAGACCTGTGAATTTGATTTCCTACTGCCATTAATTTGGATAATCTTAAAAGTAGGTTAAGCATTTTTACACTTAAACAAAGACTGTAACGCCCAGGTCCGCACAAGCGATTATTTTTTCGCGTAGCTACTCGATTTTCTACGCACTGCTTAGTGCTGAGAGTTGAAAATCCAACAGTGTTATGACGCGCTCTGTTGAATTCTCAATGCGCGGCTCAAAACCGAGAGTTGCAAATCCAGTGCAACATAAAAAAATCACGTTAAAAAAATCGCCCATAGACATAACACAGTGCAAGTTACTGACACAATGATAGTGGGCGGGCCCACTGCGCAGTAAACCACTCCATCATACGATTAACTAGTTTATGACTAGATCTAACAATTCAGCATAAAATAACATCTAAATCTAGTCTAGTCAATAGGTCTATAAAACCAAAGACTTATCTTGCACTTGCCAATAAAAACGATAAAGCTGCTAGAAACACGTTTACTTGAACGACTTTTTAAATGTTCTACAATCAATTAAGTTTCCTTTGATGTTCATTGTTAAGAACAATTTATGAAAGAAGTTATTATAAAATCTATTATTATTCTTCATCGAAAACCTATTAAAAAGTAGATTATAGAAAACATACTTGTCTATGATTCCAACAACAAATGACAGCAGTCTATAAATCATAGACAACAGAGCTAGGTTTCAAGATGGCGGTCATAGGAAGTGACGGACCAGTAAGATGGATGCCAGAAAACGCCCCTTCAGTACTGTTAAATAATAATAATACATCTATGGTACTGCTGCTTACTCGTTAGATGTGATGATTTACAATCATGTTAGGCACTAGAATTATGTGAAGACTTTGATTTACAATGACACTTAGATAAAACGTGTTATAGAGATGTGTTACTCGTTTCCTTGTACAGTTGCTTGCAGTTGCATCCATAACTACCCATGGAGGACCAATGTTAATTTTTTTTAAATATGGAACCCAAGTGTTAATTGCCGCTATAAACAAAAAAAAAATATACAACTCTATTAACTTGTGAGACAAGTCTTGTAGTGGAGACCGCGTATCGGCAAGCGTTGTGTGGGTGTGGGACGCCCCTCAGTTAGATGGACCGACGACCTTATGAAGGTGGCTGGCACAGACTGGATGTGGACGGCGGAGGACAGGCTGTTGTGGTGAAGCCTGGAAGAGACCTATGACTAGCAGTGGACTACGTAGGCTGAGTTGACTGAACCAATGAGAAACCTACAATGGCTTTTAGACCCTTGCTTCTCCAGTAAAAAAAACGAACGAGTCTTACAGTAGTCGCATATGATGTGTAACATCTGCCATCTTACTTTGATAATAAGCAACATTAAAGGGGCGGGGCCTCATCAAGGTCGGGTGAAGGGTGGGCGTTTTGGGGGACACTTATGTAATTTTGACGTTCAAAAAGTGCTGTTTCTCAGCCTAGTTTGAATAAAAGAAATTTGAATTTTGGTCGTTTCTGGCGGCAAATAATAGCAATGCGCGCGCTCATTGGTCAAATCAAATAGCGTGCGCTTCCCCGGCTTCCTGTTACACACTTCCGTCCCTTTTCACAAAATCACTCCCACAGATTGCAGGAAAGCGAGAGAAAAGATGTTACACATCAAAAATCTTTTCTCACATTTTGACATTTCATCATTTCCCGATTATTACCATCGGTAAGAATAACAAATAGTATAACAATTCATTTTTTATAGGAATCCCCCCTTTACCGCTTGATATTAGCAAATTATCTACGTGATTCAGACCTAGGATTGTCTCTAAACTGTTTTGTATGTAAATTGTCCGGACGGGCCATTTGTCCACGCGATCCATCGATTAGCAAATTGAGTCATGATTTAACCGCGTAGCTAGGTGGTTAAGACCCCGTTTGCACGATGTTTTTTGTTTGTAATGCGAGGAAGTAGCGTTTTGCATGATATAAATGGAATGCGTTTTCCAGTCGCATGCTAGAAACTTCCACTGGTTCCGTCCCAATTTATACTTAATAGTCAGTACCTGGGCGACCGAGCTCTGCTCTGGTGAAAATGGAGAATGCTCTTTTAACAGTATAGTACCTACTAATTCCATACTGCCACGATAATAAGTACTTACTAATTCCATGCTGCCATGATCATTATTCTAATGTCAATAATGTCATGTCATTATTACCTGTCTTGTTCTAAACTTTGGGCGACCGAGCTCTGCTCGGGTGAAAATACGTAGAAAACATTTTTTTTCTCAGATATGAGACCTACTTAGCTAGATCGATTTTTCACCCCCGGAAACCCCTATAAAATGCAACTTTCATCGAAATCGTGAGAGCCGATTTCGAGAACAAATATATATACAAATATTGCTCATTTAATAGTATAGGATACCTAGCGTAAAAGCCAGGAAAAAGATCCCGCGTCAGGTGTCCAACTAGATTTACAAACTAGCTGAAAGAGCATTGGCTTAGAGACAGTTCTTCCTTGAAATCTCCGTTGGAACTGGGTGATTACGACCAGCCATGAGGGACCCACTTGCGAGCAAGTTTAAAACCTGTAGTTTTTTTTAGAGTATAGTTAGAAGTAACTACACTCCCAGACTCCTTAATCGCCTCCGTGTAGTTCCATGTACCTAAGTGCAGAGGCCTAAAACATCAAAATAGTGATGACTCAAAGAAAAGTTTGAAGCTGACATACTTGTCTTCATTTTGGTGTCATTACTGTTGCGATTTTGAATTCACGATCATTTAAAAAGATTATTACAAGACCTTAATACAAAAAAGTGCAGCTGCTCGATTATAAAATTTGCAGTTTCCCTGTAATTTGCTTAATATAAAATCTTTCAAACTAAAATAACTATACCTACCTACTGACCAATAAAAATATGCTTAGCCTAGCTGTTATGGGCTGAAACACATACAATTTAGGTACTAGCAATTTATTATACTATCTCTCAAAGTGAAGACACGTGAACATATTCGTAAGAAGTTGGCAGAATCATTGCAGCGCTGATTTGCTGGATTTGTTTTCTCCTCTACCCATCGTTATTTCTTCTGACAAAGTTTATTCGGTTTATATATATGTATGTATTAGTATGTATTCTTTTTCGAGTTATCTAGGTATTCATTATGTTGCACCTGCCATGTTTTGTCTCTGCATCACCCTAACTGTGCGTTTGCACTGGCGAAAATTCACAACAAAACATCTTGAAATCTCTAGTTCCTGTCAAACATTGTATGGAACATTGACAGAAAGTAAAGATTTCAACCATTGTTTTGTTGTGAATTTTCGCCAGTGCAAACGCACAGTACGGTTGACTGGTAAAAAATGCCTCAGGCATTAAGTCCGCCTTTGTACAGTATTTTTACTTGTGCATAAAGTTTTAATAAATAAATACTAGCGTCAGTTATGCAGCACTTCACCACGTTAATGGCAATGACCGTTGCTCCTGCTCTTTGCCATCAATCAGCTAATGCGTTTACTATTTAATTATTTACAAGCACTTGTAAATACCTGAATATACACTTCAAAGGGCAACTCTTACTAACATAATGGAGGGTAGAGCATAAGTTATAGTAATAATAATACCAGCCTATTATTGTCCCACTGCAGGGCAAAGCCGTCTTCTCATACAGAGAAGGCACGAGCATTGATCACCACGCTTGCTCAAGACGGGTTGGCGATTTCAGACTTATCTTTAAGTCCAGCTATCTAATTGCGTAACTTATTTTCGTAAACAATTATGCCTAATCTGTTTCATTTTGACAGTTCAACAACATTCATTATGCATTATTTACGTTGTTGAGCATCTTTTTTTAACTTATGTAGCAACGGATTAGCAATCTGTTTCAAAATTATTCAGGTTGTGATTGATGGTGTATTACGCAATTAGGGTTCAAGTTTCCTCATGTTGTTTTCCTTCAACGATGTCAGTAAATAATACAGTACACCATCAGCATCATCACTATTTCAAACTGAAGACGTCCGCTCCTGGACATAGGCCTCCCCCAAGTATTGCCACTTCGACTGGTTCTGTGCTCCTCAAATCCAGCGGACTCCTGCGGTCTTCACAAGGTCGTCGGTCCATCTTGTGAGGACCGACGACTGAGGCCAAAGCCTTCCAACGCCGACCAGCTATACACAACAGCACGCGTAACAAGACAACCATAGAAACGGGTTTTCTACGGGTTTTTTCGACGGAAGAATAGACAATATGACAGATTGTGATTGTTTATCTATCATTTTGTCTATTCGACAAAACCCATTTCTATTCTGGTCATGCTCAGCGTGCAGATAAATTCAATTTGTTTTCAGCGATCCAGGCCACGTATTGATAACTAATTTTGATTGCCTACTTGTGAATACTGTTGTCATTGAAAAATTTACAAAGATAAGACAAGTTCTTCCCGGAGTTACCGACATTTCGTGCAGAGTAAGCAAGCTGTAGCGGCAGTGGGCTGGTCATGTTGTCGAAGGACTGATGGCTGGTGGAGCAGACTAGTCCTGGAGTGGAGACCGCGTATCGGCAAGCGTACGGACGCCCCCCAGCTAGATGGACCGACGACCTTAAAAAGGTGGCTGAGACAGACTGGATACGGCAGGTGGAGGACAGGGTGTTGTGACGTAGCCTGGTAGAGGCCTATGTCTAATTAATATTCTTCCCGCGGATGTGACATCGACATAATTCCAACTTCCACGTGATGTAATACCAAGGTATTATTACGCATCTAATACACCAAGACTAATCTCCCTATAAAAGTCTAGATCGTGGAAAATATGTAACAATATGGCGGACTGGTGACGTGACTTCGTCCGTCAATAATCCACTATCCGCTTCCTAGCTGTCGACATTATTATAACATTTTCCATCATCAAGAAAATCTAGAATGGCTTCCACAAAACAATAGTGGTTGTAGAGCAATAAATAATTCGCTCTTGCAACACTGACAGCCGATGAATAAAATTATTAATTCTTTTTTTTTGCTGGCAAGTTTATCCTGTTGATGGAGAATTAGCATAGAAAAGTTTAATTAAAGGAGTCATTATGTTGTCTCGATATTAATATCCTAGTTTAATTACGATAGACAGTATTGTTTTTTTTTTTAAATTAATATGGTTAACAGCAGCATTATTTTGTGATAACTAAAATATAATGAGATTTTAACATAACTGGCGAAATGTGGGTGTGGCTACTATACACCTCTGCCCGACCCTTCGGGGAATACTAGCTTGATGTTATGGGATGATGGGATGTTGTAGTAAGTACCTACTTGTTATTCAGTGTTGTCAACCCACGTCGCAGATTTGCGCGAATTTCGTTCGCACAGACAAAAAAATATCGCGGCGGGATTTTATCGCGCACTGGATTTTCAACTTTCGATGTTGAGCGATTGAGCCGAGCGTTGAGAAACCAACAACAGAGTGCAACCCAGCGCATCAAAAACAAATACTGTAGCAGAGCGTTGAAAATCCAATGTGCGAAAAAAAATCGCCGCGGGAAAAAATCGCCCTTGCGAACCTGGGCTAAGAGTGAGTTCCTTTTCGATTTGTATGAAAGCTTTTCAGTAAAGATGGATTAACCTTTCGCAGTCTCTTGCAAGATATCCTTTCACAGCCGCACGGGTCGATCAATAAGGTTAAGCTACGCTTGCTGCGATTGGTCCGTGGATGGGTGACCATCTTAACATACCGAGTATCCCTCCGTGCCTCGGAAAGCATGTTAAGCCTCCAGCTGTCATTTGTAGATCTTTGACAGTTGTTACGGGTCGTCAAAAGCCCGAAAGTGTGACAACCAGTCTTACCAAGGAGTATCGTGTTACCCAGTTACTGGGTTGTGGAGGTCAGATAGGCAGTCGCTCCATGTAAAATACTGGTATTCAGCTGCATCCGTTAGACTGGAAGCCGACCCCAATGTAATTGGGAAAAGGCTAGGAAGATTATGGTGATGATGAGATATATATACTTTAAACCTTTCCCAAGTTGTGACTTAACAGCCGGTTTTTAGCCTTCTGTATCCAGGTTGTTTCAATCGCCTTCTTAAACTCAAAACTCGCATCATTTATTTCTATTTAAACCATTTAAAGGCACTTTTGAACTGTCAAAGAGTCGAGCATTTAGTGACAAAGTTGAAGCTAATTGCCCATTCCAAAATGTAGATCTCTATGGAGAAGAACGGACAAGAAACTCCCAAGATCGCCGGTCCCTCTATCTGAGGTGCATCTCCCTTGCTATTCTTGCCGATTCAAGATTTCCCTTCATTCGTTTGCTCCAAAAGCTATTGGTCCTTCGAAAGACATGGATGTCCCACTGCCATTTCAGCTTGCAAACTCTGTAAGCTATATCGGTAACTGCAGTTCTCTTCCGAATAATTTTAATCGGAAGAGAACTGCACTACTCATTCTTTATCTTATCTTTTATAGAAACGCTGAGCTTAGAATAGATAAAGATCAATAGGAAAAATGATTACCTACCTAATTAAAAAGTAAAATTCAACGGCTCTGTTAGAAAAACCCGTCCGTGTAATTTGTTTTGAAAGTAGTAATGCCTGAGATACACGAGGCTAGTTTCTCAGGCCAGGATAGTAAGCTAGCAAGCTAGTAACCCTGGCTTCGTGTTTACCGAATTAGCTTCACTTCTAGGCTAGAGTCCCAAACTAAGGTAGTTTAATAAGATGGGGTTCTATTTTCGAGCTAGGTGCACCCCCACCACAGATTTTACTATCCAGTACCTTAATTGCGTAATACACGATCAATCACAATCTGTTTCGATTTGAAACAGATTGCTAATCCATTGCTTCATAAGTTGGAAAAAAAAATCTGCTCAACAACGTAAATAACGCAATGAATGTTATTGAACTGTCAAAATGAAACATATTACTCATAATCGTTTACGAAAATAAGTTACGCAATTAGGGTATTGGCTTGTGTACCTACTATCTTCATGTGGCCGGCGAGGTGCAGTGACTAAAGTCTGTTTTTTAATCTCGTTAACTAATTTGATATTTCAAGTAGTGATTGTTGTTTGTTTTTTTCAATTTGGAGTTTGATATTTGCACCTGTCAAATTAGTCTTCGAGATTAAATAACAGATTTTACGCGTTTGGTTTTTCTGACCGCAACCACGTGTTGTACTGTACTGGCTTAAAATTATCTGGCATCATGTAAACGGCACTAGCATGTGCCAAGCCAGGATACTATACCGAGGTTCTAGCTTGCTGTACTAGCTTTGAAAAATAGGCTCGTGTATCTCGGGCATTAATGATAAAAAGGGTTTACTACGCTCCACGGATCATGGTCTCACAATTACATAACACAACATGATTATAGCTACAAATGATGTTTAATTACAGACCTGGCTGCCGTGCTCATAACCTGTGGATAATGGCTACCTTCGAAATATTGCCCTGTTTTACAAGCAGCAATTTAATGTTGGCAACACTGTTGTTTGAAACGTTTGCCAATTTATTATACCCACGTTAATAGGTAATGTTTGAGCCATACTGAACCGTAAAAACGATTGGCTCCATTAATGTGGTTCAACTCCAAACATCTAAATTAACGTATTAAATATTGGCCATATGGCTGTTCGAATTGAAAAAACGTTAAAATTCTTTTATATTTCCCTAAGCGTGAAAAGTATGAGAATATTTATAAAATAAATAAAATTACCTTATAGACCAACACCTAAAACACTTAGATACTTAATAAGTAAATACTTATATAATAAGTAAGTAGGTATTGTACTTACCTACTTATTGTATAAGTAAGTATTGTAGGTTTTTGGTCAAAAAAGAAAAGATTGGAAAGATAACTATCGCATTGTTTAGCATACCTAGGTATGATTAGGGTTGGTATAAAGAAAGATAAGATATGAAAGATGACATTGCAGACAGGAAGTAAACACTGAAATAAAAGCTGTGCCTAATATAGGTGGTACGGTGGTGAAATATACCAAAATATACAATACTTACTCTCTCTATAAGTAAGTAAGTATTGTTAATTACTTACTTACTTATAGAGAGAGTAAGTTTTTTTTAAATTTAGGTTTTCCCCATAGGAAATGTTTGGCCCAAGTGTATTAAGTTAAGATACCTCTAAAAATGTGTCATATTTTTTATCCTTGAATATCAAAAATCAGCTCAATTCTTTGTCTGGAAGCGGTGAAATATGATAAAGATAGTTTTCGTGAGATCATCGATTGTAGTAATCGATTACACAGTTCTACAAAAAGAAAACCCACCCACTAGGTAGCACTAGGAGGTAATATAGTTAACTCAAAGTAATTAAATGCACTAATGACTGAAATTCCAAAATAATTATTTCAATTTCATATCGATTAAAATCAGTTTTATTTTTTTGTCTATGTCACTGGCAGTACATATTCTTCACTGGCAGACTGACATTGACAATTTGACACATTAGTGGTGGGACATTCTCGAATTTTTGGCGACCGAAACCGTTTTCCCGACGACGAAAATCCAACATGGAATAGAATTGCCTATTCGTCGAGCGCAGTTTCTTAAAACTATCAATGATTTGAAATGTATGAAATGGTTTTTTCACATCACGAACAACAGCAACATTACTGACTGTATTTCATATCAAAGAGTTCACTTTTTTTTATTGGAAGGACTGTTTTACGAGTGTGATAGATAGTTGAATCATTGTACCCGACTGTATTTTCTTAGATGTAAAAATCGCACCAAGTAATTCGAAGACTGGTTTGTGCAATGAAGACTGTTTGAAGTTGAACTCAGGACGTAAAACGGTTTCATCATCACAAAACGGTCTTTGTAAACGGTTCGTTGTCGCAACGTCCATCTCTACTAGAACTAGACAGCTGTCACTTATTTCGTGTTTTCGGATGTGTTTTGAGTGCTTTCCCAATTATTTTTCATTTTCAATGATCATTGCTTTGATTTTTACGGATTCTGACCCTGCCTACCTTGTACGACTCTTGCTTTCACACTGGACACCGAAGATCGCTCACACGATTGACTTGGAATTGTTATAATGGATTGTTTTGGTATTGTTGCATTGGATATTGTTGAAACTATGGATCGCTATGTGAATTGTGGGATAGCAACTAGTCACTGCAATACACTAATGTATGTATGAATCTATAAATTCACACCATTTACATCTCGTTACTATTCAGGCCCAAGAGTGAATGTAATCGTTTCAGTCTCCTTTTCTAATTATAATCTAATTGGGCGAATTTTGATTTTTAGGCATTCTTCTGGGGTGGAATGAGAATTGAATTTGTGGCCATCAAATACGAGTGTCCCCACACACGTACGACATCAGAACAACCAGTAGCGGTACCAACAAAATGTATACAGCTTAACAGCTATATGGAGGGTAGGTAACTCACCTGGAGTTCGCTTGGTTGCCAAAAATGGTGATTTTACCTTTGTCCTAGTGAGATATAAGCCTGAGTTAAAGTATAACTCACCTTGGTATTAATACCTACAAAAACAGTAAACAATTATCAAATCCACGCTTATTTCTTGCAAAAATTAAGACAATGAAAACTAGTCATTCTAGCGTTCAACATCATTACCGTCAATAGAGTATTAGTACAACAATGACAAGCTGTAAATATTTCCATTAATTTCTACTAAACGTTTATGTCGCATGTGAAACGACTACATAACAAGATACTATAATTATGATGGTGCGATTGTCTATAGGTAATGTTGGCAGTGCTGACTTGAAATGTCATTATGACAGATCTGAGTGAAAAAAAAGATGGTGGTGGAGTTTGATGATGTCACACAGTTACAGGTAGTCAGAAGCCCAAAAGTCTGATAGCCAGTCTTAAAAAGGGATATCGTATTACCCAGTAACTGGGTTGTGGAGGTCAGACAGGCAGTCGCTCCATGTAAAATACTGGTATTCAGCTGCATTCGGTTAGACTGGAAATCGATCACAACATCGTTTTGGGAAAGGGCTAGGCAGATTGTTCAATTTGGTAGTATTAAGGTAGATTTATACAAAAAAAAAAAAATCCGCCTGCGATAAATCTGAAGGTAACTACTAGCTGATGACTAGATGAACTAAGAATTACTCTATTACCTTTTATTTGTGCTACCTAGAAATGTTTTTTGTTATTTTCATCTATGAAATCATTAGAATATTGACAATACATCATTCATTGCATCTTTTTGCATTAACAATACTAGGTACATACCTACAATAGACTTTTTTACAAGATTTAAAAACGATTGCAAATCTGTAGAAAATTCTTATTCATTTATTAAACCTTTTGACAGTTTCAACATTCAAGATGGCTGACATTTGACACTGACAAACACGTTGCATTTGCGATATTGTGTTTCTCTAGAAACAGATTCAGGATTTTAAATTACGCAAACTTTTTAAGGTTATGTCAAGGTAAAATACTTATGAAGGGGAATTACTTTCGGCTTAAGGAAGATCGTTATTTAATTTGTCTTTGTTACTTCCGTATTTTATAAGCAATCAAGTGATACTTTTTGATGATTTTAGAGTTATGTAGGTACTCCTATGGTGTAAGAAAATCTTACGAAATTATTTGGAGATCTCCATTTTTCGGATTCGACATTCGGAAAAGATAAGATTCAGAAAAGGTAGAAATACGCATATTTTAACGTATAATAATTAGTGTTTGTATAAAGAAGATAAGATAAGAAGGATGATCTTGCAGAAACGAAGTAAACAATGTAATAACAGCTGTATAAATATAGAGGTAGCACGGTGGAGAAAGATAAATTACATGCATGTGCGTATTGACCATCAATAAATTGTAAATGGCGGGTGGATGGATGATGAAGACTAAATGAAACGAAATGACATGACTAAATGACGGTTAATTTCTATAAAATGAAATGACTAAATGAATGAGCTGTGACGGTACCTAACTGTATTATAAATATCGAATAGATCTGTAAACATTGTCTCATCCACACAAGTAATTTTGCAGCATGTGATTGGTAGTACTGTTCTGTCAGTCGCCATTTTGAACTTAATTAGTATTGATACTAAGACTGCAAAATTCAATGCTACCATTCGCGTCACGGATCAAGTTTTATTGAACGCACTCTAGTGAGGTAGCTGTCACTAATGTCAGTTGTCAGTTACCACGAATGGCGGAAAGGTTGAAGGCGAAGCGTAGACTGCAAAAGAGACTTTATGTGGTAGATAGTACGCCAGTGAATTGTTAAATTAACCCTTAATACGAGAACAGGATTCTGTAATCATCATAATCAGCCTACAGCAGTATACTATTGAACATAGGCCTCTCCAATCGCAAGCTATTCAGCTAGATTCTCGGCAACTCATCCACCGTGTGAAGATTGTCACTCCACCTAGTCTGAGGACGCCCTACTACGTTTGCCGATTCGCGGTTTTCACTCAAGCACACGTCTACCCCAACAGTTATCAGTTCTACGGCTACTATGACCGGCCCATTGCCACCTTAGCTTACTTATTCTGTGAGCTTTGTCGACAACTTTGGTTTTCTGCCGGATTAGGTTCCAGTTCTCGTTCGATTTTGCAATACCTAACCCTATTATGATGATGGGCTACCAGTAGATGTCTCGCAGAGATTCCGAGAATAAAGTCAACCATATAATTGAGCGTCCCTATATGTTATCTGTGCTATATGTTAGAAATCAAGCTATATCATCAACTTCAGCGCCACATGCAAGGGATTAAAGATCAGGATCATTATTATTCATTGTATGTACTTAATAGTGGCTGATTGCTTTAACCCATCGTGTAATGTTGTAATTATTAACAATCTTTAGTCTTTATGGGAGTAGGCACAAGTCCACAACAGAGATTAGGTACCTACTCGTGTCTTTAAGAATACTAAACCTTTGGGCTTCGTTTCTTTCATCAACCCGTGGATCAATTTTCCTACCAGCACCTCAATTAATTACGTAATTTTTTTTTTTCTAAATAAGAAGTACTTTGATGAAAATTCCTAATTCATTGCTTCTTAGGTTTGAAAATATCGTCTGCTCGACAACGTAAATAACGCAATGAATATTGCTGATTTGTCTAAATGAAAGGCATTACAATAATAGGCTATTTTTTTTGTCCGTCTTTTAGATTATTAAAAAAATATTGAACACGTATTTTTTTTGACGTACCTAATCAAAAGATTACGGCGATACATTGAGTTAAAATGTGGCATGACGTCACGCCTTGCTAGATTTAATACTGCGTTGTGACGTAGCGAGCCCCCACTCCTCAACTTTAATGCGTGTTTTCTAAGTTACTTTTTATTAATATGATAAAGCAAAACATACGTGTCTAATATTTTTTTATTCTCTGCAAGACGGACTAAATAGATTTTCTTTTTCTTACCTAAGCAACTGCCGTATTATTAGACTGTTAGATAATTACACCGCTGGTAATCGAGGCATAAAGATTTATCATTTTATCAACGTAACTCGGTGCGTCTCCTCATTATTTTTTCATTATCTATGTTTAGACAATAAACTGCATTAACGGATTCCTATTTCACACTTGATCGATATATATTTTTTTTGTCTTTGGAAATGTGTTTAAAACCGGATTGTGTTCCTAATTTAAAATCAGAGGAAGTCTTCGCTTCGATCAAAGACAAAAATGGATAAGATGTACACATAATAGAGAATTCGATTCGATTCGATGGAAAATCATATTCTTTTTTTTTTTCTATGGTTCTCTTCTTCATTGTTCTTATATTGTTTGAGCCGAGTAGGTAGCCACGTTGATTGCGGCATCAGTGGCATTCTTTAGGTCATCTGAGGTGCAGGTGAACTTAGAACACTCCAGCAAGTGGGGCATGGTCTGATCAGAAGCACTGCACTCGCACTGTGTTGGATGCAGACTGTGCAGTGGCCCTTGGGTACGCAATCGATTGAGTCCTTTCCTAGGCCACTGCGGATCATGCCCAGGAAGTAAATGTTCCTGAGGTTTTAACGAAGAAGAAGTGGTGATGCTTCTCTTCTCACTTCTTTTACTGGATGGTTTGTCCTGAATGGCCTGCGTAGCACGTAAAATGCTCTTCCGACTTTGAATTAAGAATAGAGTTCCAAATGCAAAGTCGTAAGAGCTGCTTACGCACTGATCGATTATAATTAGGTACATTAACCCCTTAAGGTTTCATAATACTACTTAGTTAAATATGCACAGCAGATAAAATAAATAAAGACACAAAATCAAGTAGAAATATTATTCATAAAGTAGGTGGAGGGTGTCAATTTAATATGCGACATGACAAGTGACCGTGTATGTCAAACATTATTCTTGAGGTAAATGAGTATGTCAGAATGACTTGCATTAATAATTATTATTTCGAATCGTAACTACTTAACCTCTTTTTTGTAATAAACAAAGAAAAGATTTTTCTTTTTTTGTGGCACTTAGTTTTACAGGTTTCAAGTAGGTTATGTTGTTTTTTTTTTCCGAAAACAGCGAATTTTTTTGGATTTGCTTTTATAAATAGTTCGTTCTAGGTCAATAAAAAAATACGGTAGTACTCGCAACCGGCGGATGTATAATATTATGAACGTATAAAGAATAGGTGGTACATTAAAAATAGGTGGTACGTGAATAATGTTGCCAATTAAATTATAATTTAATTTATATGTCCTGGCAATATTGACTTAAATTATTACAGCAAATAACCAAGGCAAATAACAGGTCACGCTAATTATATCCGGTCAGAAAAAAAACGAATATAAAATAACCAAAAGTATTTTACAGTAATTGGGACATTATTTGATTAGATGGCAATATGTACATCTGTGTTAATTAGGTAGGTACTTTGGCTTCATTATGTGATCCTGATTCACAACTTTTTAATAAATAAAGTGTTGGATCATTCGGTTCCCTACAAAATGGTTGAGCTGGATGGCGCTGATCCACGCGTCATATTCGTAAACGGGCGCCGTCAGTTGAGACTGGTCGTTCGTCGATCTCTTATCTGCCAGGGCTTATTTTTAATCTTATAATATTTTGAATTGTTTTTGATTATTTTTTGTACATTGTTCTCACATATAGAAGCAAAGCAACAAGAATAATGTACCCAGGATTTTGTAATATCTATATTTAAAAGAGTGTCCTTGGAGTTTCTTGCCCGTTCTTCTCCATAGAGATCTACGTTTTGGAAAGGGCAACTAGCTTCAACTTTCGGATTAACTGACCGACTCTTTGACTATTTAAAAGTACCACTTTGAAAGAAATGCTTTGAGTTTAAGTTTAACTGAATCAAACGATAATAATGATGATGTGGTTCTGAGTCTGGTGTGGTCTCTTGTTTATATCAACCATATACATACATGCACTCATGCCTTCTTCCCATGGGGGTAGGCAGAAACTACAGAACGTCACCTACTACGATCCTTATATACATACTCCTTTTGCTTCGTTTACGTTCAGTATATACCAATAGGGTCACTATAATGTCCTACTAGGGCGTCCCCTTCCGACGTACACTCACATCTTCCTTTTGTTGTTCATAACGCTAATACGTTCATAATGCTTTAGTAAGAAGTAACCTGGAAACGAGTGCTATCATCTGGAATCCATATGAAACAAAATAAATTTACCTGGTTCTTTTATATGAAGCAATTTGGCGTCTACCCATTCTATCCACTTATGTATCCAACCTTCTTTGTAATAGGGATGGTTGGTTACTATAAGTTGGAGGTAAGGCGCAATTTCGCACTGGTTAAATATGTTTTTTCGTAGTATGCTGAATAATTCTCAAATACTAGAATCTTTGGGATTGCTCGTTCCAAACAGTAGGCTGCAGCAAGGGCTGAGAGAGAGGCTGTTTAAAGGGTTTGTTCAGGATTTTGAAGAGGAATTGGGTTACATTCGGGTTACGTCAAATTATAGACAACCCAGCTACATCAATGAAAGTATGTTTGATCTCCAAAATCTGTAAATCCGTTTTAAAATTTAAAATTCCAGTCTAATCGGATGCAGCTGAATACCATTATTTTACATGGAGCGACTGCCTATTTGACCTCCACCACCCAGTTTCTGGTATATGGTTGTCAGACTTTTGGGCTTCTGACTATCCGTAACGACTTTCAAAGATCTTCGAATGTCAGCCGGTACTACGAAACGTGTTTTACGAGGCACGACGATTTTGATGGTCACCCATCCACGAACCGACCGCGGCCAGCGTAGCTTAACCTTCGATCGACTCGTGCGGCTGTTATTATTTAGCCATGAGCTTCTTGGCTGCTTCCATCCGTGTAAATAATAAACATTTGTCAAAGTGAAACAAAAAGTCGTCAACGACTCTATGACGTCATTCTGCATGTTTTTCCCTCACAATTACAATAGGTATAACTACTTTTTGAACCGACCAAAGCAGCCTGTCTCTTGCGTAAACACACCTGATTACGTACTCTTTTACATGCATTGATATTTTACCTTCAATAAACGAACAATCAATTCGAACAAGTCCATGTTTTTATCAAAACCTCGTTTAAAAAAAAACAATTCTCGACAAGATTTAATTTACTGAAAACTTCTTGGGGCGCACTTTGCGCACTTTCTGAACAGTGAATGAAACTGAACCGTCACGCGGAATCGAGTATACTCGGGAACAGTCGGTGACGCTGAATCACGTATAGGTATTCTGCTCCAGTCGTAAGTTTTCACTTCCATCGAGTGGTCATAAATAAGCACATACCCTCTTTTCTTCGTCACTGGTTGGCCACGTGATATTCGATTTTCAAATGAAGGTTTTTTTACGGGTGGCAAATTATGGAACTAAACTCAAAAGTATTGAATTTGACAAAATTTTGACAGTTGTCTTTGCTACTAGCGCCGCAATGAAATGCAGTGCAGTAATTGATGTCGATAGGGTTGTATCTATTTTGTAGTTTCATTCCCTTTGTCTTTTCTTTTTGGTTTTTGCGTCAGCAAGCGTGGTGATTAATGCTCGTGCCTTCTCTGTTTGAGAAGAGGCCTTTGTTCTGCGGTGGGACAATTATAAGCTGGTATTATTATTATTATTCCCTTTGCGTGAGATAACTGTTAGTAGGTACAGACGCCAGCACTTCAAGCTACTACAATCTGTAAAATTTTCCCAATCAACTTTGAACCTTATTTTTCCGTGATAAAGTTGAAAATCTATTAAATAAATTTGACAGATTGTAGTAGCCTGATGTGCTGGCGTCTGTACCTAGTTTAATTTCAATTACAGGTCCCAAGGGTAAAGGGTGAAAGATCGAATAGGAAATATAATATGAAGGTTTTATTTTATAGCCTACCATTATCTTTAAGTTGATAGGTTATTCTTTTGTTATTGCAAGTGGTATATCATTATAGTCCACTGTAACTTGATAACTTCAGTAATTGACTGGCTAATTGGAAGTTTCTGGTTACTTCAACTTAGTTTGAGAATAAGCCACTCAGCTTGTCACAGTTCACTGCTGGACTTAGACCCCAGAGTTGCACCACACGCCCCCCGCCTTTCGCATATTATTGTATAGATACCCCACAAAACTTTAAAAGGGGTTACCTATGTGTTCTGCCCATGTTTCTTCTTCATTTCGAGCTTTTTTAGCTCTTTAGTCTGACAATAATAAAGTCTAATTGTACAAAGTTCTTTTGGCGCACGGCCAAAATCGGAACTAACGCCGCCATCTTGTTTTTTCAATACAGTTTCGGCGACAATTTCACAAATGTTCACCAACAACGCCACTCTGTCAATGTCATTTAGGCGCCAAAAGAATTTTGTCGCAGTTTACAAGATGTTTTGATATGTCAATGTTTGACGAATTCATTTCCGCATAACCCATAACATCAACTCCTATAAATAACCTAGCACATACTTAAATATAGTCGTAAAAACCTTACAAATAGCTAGTAAAAACAATAAACAAACAATGACGCCTCCACTTAGCGACAACCGTCAACACGGACCTCCACGAGTCCGTATGTAACAACACTATATATCTACTGAACAAATACTTGGATCCCTACGATCCAAGTGGTTACGGAGATGATGGAATATCAATAGTTCTAGTGCTTGCAAATGTATGTTCTTGTAAGGAGTATTTAAATAAAACCTTCGATGTAGATCCTTTTTGTTGCGTACCTAGTACGTTAACGTGTGAGTTTATAATCACGTCTACAGGGTTATTAGTTATACGTCGGAAATCCGTTAAGGGGATGTAGGAGAGGTCATTTGCAACCAAATTACCCCTGATAACCCCTATGCCAATGTCAACCATTTTCGAGTAATTTGACATTTTATATTTTAAAATGTGTGAACTAAAAATGTAAAATGACTCGAAAAAAATTGACATTTGATGATCCCCGAAAGATTAGTCAGAGATCTAGATGTAACTGAAAGTCTTTGTATTTGTAATTAAACCAATTATTTCTTTTCGCAGGTACAGTCATCCCCGAAAGCAGTGTTGCTGTTGAGTAAGCCATCCTTAACTTAATCAGCCTAATGTTCCATCACATCCCATGTGACATCATCATCATGTCCCATGTGACATCTACAAACCCGCACTGGGCCCGCGTGGTGGATTAGGTACCTACAGCCCACTCCCTTTCGAAGAGAGAAGGCCTATCTTCCTGCAGTGGGACATTATAAAAGAGGAGGACTGCAAAGAAAGCCACGATATAATTATGTGAAATGGAGTTCTCAGATACAAGCTTAGTTAAGGCTGTGACATTTGTAAAACAAACCTTATCTCATCAATTACGACATAGCCAACTTAATTCATCCTATTCTTAGACCGTCCATCAAGAAACACGTCATTATTAAGCCATGGTTATCCCAAACCTTAATCAAAACGTCCTATCAAATAATTATCACCTTCAGTTTACGCCATCAAGTATACCTACCTACTACTTACATTTAATGTTACCAATATTTGACTAAAACGTTACTGGGTTTCGAAAACGAAGACTATAAATGAGAAGTGACGTGATAGGTATGATCTAGATTTTTGATGAAAATTAAAATGAATTTCAAACTTTACGGCGGTTTTCAAGTGGGCTACTCGCTGCGCAGTACGCTGTCGCTGAAAATTAAGATGAGTTCTCCTTGGAACCCTGGGCAGTCAGCTCCGCTACCGTCTGCTGCCCCCCCGCCAGTTCTTTATGGGGATGTGCTAAGGTAACTCGCGAAATTCAAATTCTCTGGAAATTTAAATTTTGGCAGCAAAATATTAATCACATTTTATCGATCGATAGTGCGCCAATCCAACAGTGTCGTCAAAACTGTTGTAAAAAAGAAATAAATAGAAAGATTAAATGTGCTGCGCGTCTCATTTATTGCAAAGTTGCGGTGTGCTGGGTGGTGCACTTGTCTGCTACGCTTGAATTTGGCGCCCCCTGAAGGTGGCGCTCGGAGCACGTGCCCCGCTTTGCTCCCCCCTAGATCCGTTGCCTTGCTGACAGGGTAATTTTTCCCTATGGCATTAGCTTCTCTACTGCCTAGTCTTTAAATTCAGCATTGACTAGAAAGAATATGAAAAAAAAAGTATATTAATATATATTATAGTTACGTCTGTGACGGACTTTACCCAACCTGAAAACGTCAAAATACTGCCGAAATTGGTAGCAGCAGTAACACATTTTTGGGTTGTTAGTGTAGCAACATTTTCGAAAAAGCCCTAAGTGTAATGTGGCGAAACGAAGCCCCATATCAATGATATAAGTAATCTGTACAAGGCCAAAGCTTCTACATGACAGTCTGGTTTTAAATATGTCAAGAGACGAAATGCTGTATCAAGGCGGATCGGTCGATTTTGAGAAAGTAAAGTGAGGTACTGACCGAAATATTGGCATCTTGATTTGACCGTTATATACATATATTTTTGAAATGAAAACTTCTTTAGGCGCGTTGGGCATTTTTGAGATGAGACTAAAACTACTGACACCGTGGAGTAAAAGACATCAACGCGTCGATTATTGCGGTGCCGATTTTTTTTTTAAATTTTCACTTCTGTCGGGACTCCCGGAGTGCCGCTGTTTTTTTTTATTGTGTTGGCACTTGACAGTTTGTGGTTTTCGTGGTGTTCTTAATTTGAATATTATAAGGTTTACTGGACAAATATTTACAAGCGTTACTGTTGAGCACGAGGTCCTTTTTTTTTTGGGTGGGAAATTATCAAATAACTTCTCCCACTCTAGGTGGAGCGGGAGGGCATGTCAGACTCTTACTGACTAAAACCCACCCGTGTTCCTTCAGTTACCTGTATTGCCATGGGGCCATGGTAACCCTTTCGAACAAAACCGCAACCCTGGCAGTACGAGCACGAGGTCCTGGGTTCGATTCTCAGGTCGGACAAAGTGTTATTGGGTTTTCTATCAGAAATCTCTCAGTAGCAACCCGGAGTCTGGACTTGTGCTCGGTTGATGGCAACAGGCTTGCCCCCTATTACATGGGACTTAAACATAACTGGCGAAATGTGGGTGTGTATAAGTGTATCTGTTCTGATAAGTTATAATATGTTACTCCCGATTAACGAATCCAGTTGAATAGTACGTCTGCGATAAATTCAAATGCCAGCGATGTATAATAATATTATTTTTGTTGTTTTCACTCGTCTTTCTTTTCTTGCTTTCTTATTTTTTTGAAGTGAGAACTACTTTAAGCGCGTTGGGTATTTTTGAGACGGGACTAACTAATTGATTTCGCGACACTGTTACGACACCAGCTTTTGACCATTAAAAAGACATCAACGCGCGATACATTATTTCCTGCACAATAAAATTGTTCAAGTTTTCATTTCTGTCGGAACTCCCGGAGTGCCACTGTTTTTTTCTTTTATGTTTTTATGAGTGTGTTTTAGTTTAATTTGTGATTATCTGTGCGAGTCTCAATAAATACTTTTCTTTATTTTGTTTACCTATCTATATTTTCTTATTGTAGGTAATCTTCATAGTTTGGCTTGGGAGAACCTTAAGCCCAAGGATCGGTTTGATATTTCTTAAAATATATAAAAAGTTGAAATAAGTATATCAAATAACATATCTACATCATCATTTTCTTGCCTATATCCCAATTTATTTGGGGTCGTCGTAACATGTCTTTTTTTTCCATAACTGTGCGTTTGCGCCGGCGAAAACAACAAAACATGTTGAAATCTCTATTTCTGCCTCGGCACTCGACTAATTACGCCAAAAATTGTGTATTGACCCATATTGCTCTCGAATTTATAACACAGATTTTTCTCAAGTCGATATATTTAACTGTAAAAACCTACATTCAAAAAACAAATAATAAAAACCATAAACGAAGGCAAATGAAAAACTGTTAATAATTTAATTTTTAACTTTTTTCTGTTTAAAATTTAAACTTAACTATAAGTAATACCTAAAATTGCACTTTTTGAATTTAAATATTTCTAAGTAGTCCGTTCACATGTTTTATACTTATCCTAGTTATACAGGGAAACCTGCTGAGCATGAGGTCTGGGGTTCGATTCCCGGATCGGGCAAAGTGCTATTGGGTTTTTCTATCTGAAATTTCTCAGTAGCAGCTCGGAGTCTGGATTTGTACCCGGTTGATGGCAATAGGCTCGCTCCCTATTACATGGGACTTAAACATAACTGGCGAAAACCCTTCGGGGAAACAAGGCGTTATGTTATGTTATGTATTATGTATCGTTGTTGGTGGCCTAAATAAAGAAAATAAAATTTCATGTCAAACATTGTATCGAATATTGACAGAAAATTGAGATTTCAACATGTTTTGTTGTGAATGTTTCGCCAGTGCAAACGTACAGTATGTACTTACTCTGTTAGTCGTCATCTCGATAGCCATCGTTGAAATATAAAAAAAAAAAAAAAAAAAAAAAAAAAAAAAAAAAAAAAAAAATAGATATATATCATCTGTCACACAGTCCATCCATCGTTTCTTTGTCCTTCCCCTACTCTTAAATCCATCGACATTCATACCCAAAATAATTATAAATTGTAAGGTCGACTTTTTTGTTCAACAGCTATTAACTTATCTACTTATACTATACTATATCTACAATATAATACGTATAATATAATAATAATATATTAATATAATCATGCCGGAAATGCCCCTTAGACCTGTAAGCTAAAATTATCGACCTTTTTAGACGGATTAATTAATTAACAAAAAATATGATGAACTGCACGAGTAGGTACACTTAAATTGGTTGTAAGACTAAGAAAAAGCAATTAGTTGACTAGGTACCTTTTAAAATTAGCTGTCTACGTTTATTATTGCGGTTTCTTTAATAAGTTTTCAATAATTATAGGTACCTCTATCATTCGTATCATTCTATTCATCTTTGACAGCCGTTACGGGTAGTCAGAAACCCAAAAATCTGACAACCAGTCTTCATCATCATCATCATCAGCCTACAATGTTCCCACTGCTGGGACACAGGCCTCCTCTCTGTGAGAGGGAGTGGGCCGTAATCCACCACGCGGGCCCAGTGCGGGTTGGTAGATGTCACATGTCTTCGAATTTTCGGTTCTAGGACATGCCGGTTTCCTCACGATGTTTTCCTTCACCGTTTTGAGAGCAGTGATGATAACCAGTCTTACCAAGGGGTATCATGTAACCCAGTTACTGGGTGGTGGAGGTCAGATAGGCAGTCGCTCCATCGCAGCTGCATCCGGTTAGACTGGAAGCCGACCCCAACATAGTTGGGAAAAGGCAGATTGATTTTGACCTATGTAGAAAGTGGGACATCGTTTAGGTTTTTCCTGATTTGATTTGATTCCAATTCCATTTCGCTGCCCCAGCGAATAAAATGGTAATGTGCTATTACGATAGATTTAACTTTATTGCATATTCGATATTTAGAGGTCCGATTACACTGTAATTTTTACATTACGAGATTTTAAGGTGCACTGTAATGAATGTAAAAAATCACTATTCTTTTGGTATTTGATCAATTCCGATAATCCGTTAATAAGATATCCACAAAAAACAGTTTTTTATTTTTCCTGTAAAATTTTGTTTTACGATTACGATTTTATTCGCCGGGGACAGCGATTTATTCTCCCTTCGATATCAGGCCCTCAATTTTGAAGATCGTGTCTTCCCGCGGTTTTATTCATATTCATATTCATCTTTATTTGCATTCCATAATGTAGGTATAGGTGTTACAATGGCTTAAAGCTATGGTACAATTACGGACCCTGTAGGGCACTGCAAAAAGTATAAAACTAATTCTTAAAATACAAATAAAATTAAAATAAAACAAAATAAAATTAAAATAAAAACAAAATTAGAATAAAAACAAAATTAAAATAAAAACAAAAATTAAAATAAAAACAAAAATTAGAATAAAACGAAATTAAAATAAAAACAAATTTAAATAAATAAATAAAGTAAAACCCGCATAAGTCTCGATTCCGTGGGAATATCGGGATAAAAAGTATCCTATGTCCTAACCCAGGTCATGGTCTACTCATGTGCCAAATTTCCTCCAAATCCGTTTAGCCGTTTTAGCGCGAAAGCGTTACAAACAAACATAATAATATAGAAAATCAAATATTTTGTCTTACATAATATGAGTTTAAATGGAATATAGTGGGGATCTCTGGACTCCTGTATGTATATATATATATATATATATAGGAGTCAATGACCTTTTCCTCGGCTACTAGGTATGTAATCCTGGTAGTACGTTCCCGTGGGATATTTTTGACATCCACGCGGGCGAAGCCGCGGGCAAAAGCTAGTAATATTATAAAGAGAAAATATTTGTATTTTTGTTTGTAATAAAAAACCTCAAAAACGACTGGACTGATTTAAAAAATAATTTCACCCGTGGAATGCTGTATCGTCACTGAGTAGGTAACATAGGCTATAATTTATAAAGATATCACACGGGCAAAGCCGCTGGTGGAAGCTAGTGTAAAATAAAAAGCAAACTCAACGTAAAGTCAGCAACTAAGTATATCGACATTATTTTAATGAATAAAAAAATAATTTATTATGCATAGGTCCCTTAGTTTGAAATATTTCATTCTGACACTTAATTTAAAAATGATATATTATAGCAATTTAAAAGCCTAATATCATGGCAAGTAAAATGATTTAGATAGGTATGTAGTTATTCCAGTATGAGTAGTTATTACTTTCGTCGCAAAATATTAATGCAAAATTATTATAATTGGCAACATTGATTAATCATGGCGAATTCGCTAGGGTAGCCCGCGAAATATTTTTTTCCGATGACGAATTGAGAATTGCTTTTTAAAATACCTTTATAGTTAAAATGTCAACATTGTTATGTTTAGTATAAAGTGTAGTCGAGGTGGGTTAGGTTAAGTGAAAGGCTTCCATTGAGGGATAAAACTTTTTATCTTGCCATACATTTTACTTACAACAATACGTGCTTATGTTCCAACAAGCAAGTCTCTCGTAAACCCTGTCAAAAACTGTCAGCCTGCCACGTTCGTGACAGCCGCCACAGAGGTCTGCTAGGACGGAGGAGTTCGGACACCGCCCGCTATAGAAGCTATTTGAAAAATCTAAAATGGTGCATAGAACAAAAATTTAATGTCATTGATTTGATGGACTACCTAATTACGTAATCGGTTCAATAAATGGTGGTAAACACGGGGCTTACACCCAGTTGCACAAAGACAAACATTAATGCCCCATTACGTAATGGATCATTAACATGACTTCATTATATCATCAAAGAACCATTAAAATCGAGTCTAAAATGTTGCTTTTTGCAACAAGTTATTGGAAGATTAGTATCGGAAAACTTTAGTGAATGATAGCTTTAAAAGTTAAAGTTCGTTTCTGCAACTGGCATTAATATCTTCAAACTGAAACAAAAGAAAAATCTTAACAAATACCTAGGTAATTTGAAATAATAAAGTCACTTTTAAAATAACCAGAAGAGCAAGCGATGTCACGGACGAAGCTAGTTCATTGTAAATACCACACTTAATACTATTGCTGCATAATTATAAGTACCAGGGTGACATGACTAGAGGACGGGTGCGAGCCTTGACACTCCGTAATGATAGTGGAGCGATACAATCTAATTCTAGTGTGCTATGCAGTCCTGGTACCGGGGTTAGAAGTAATGTTAAATATTGTTTTGTTATGTAGGGGCCACAATAAGTAGCAATAATTCATTTAGGATTCTTTGTTCGGTAATAGCATTGCCATCTATAAAAATCAGAAAACCGGAATAACCCGCTAAAAGCCGGAGTTTTCCCGTCCCACGGACGCAAAAAAAAAAAAGGATTTTTGACCAAAAGTTCAAATAAAACATATATTTTTAAAAGAAAGTTTTAATCGGTATTATCATTTTCATTTGCATATTTTTCGTTGGTGGAAACGTGCTTAAAAAGCTAAATCTCCTTTATAATTTTATCATAAAACATTTTGCAAGTTAAATGTCATAAAATAAAATTCGTAAAAATAGTAATATAGCGAACTTGTCCAATTATTGAAAGCATTTTAGCATCAAGAAATAGTTTTGGACTTGTTTAAAAGTGGAGGGGTTACTCTCTCGTTTTTTTTAGTTGGTCTCTAGTTGGTTTAGGTTAACAATAGGACCCGGTAGGTGGCGCTGCGATCGAGTTCTAAAAAACATAATATAGCCTTTCAGAAAGAAACTAAATGGGGTAATGGTCCCAAAAATGGCCTGTCTAGATTACCTACAGTCACAATCATAAGAGAAGAACAAAGATACATAATTAGGTGTGTCAGTTACCTATATCACTTAAAAAGAAAAAGTAATAAATAAAGACCAGGCAAAATAAACTACAACAATTGCGATTTTAGTGTTTTTTCGAGAACTCAAAAAACAATGACACCTAGGTCATTTTTTATTGCTGTAACGTTTAGATCATGATTGTGACAATGATTTGCATATGACTGCATCATAAGACAACTGTCACCTCTATGTTAAAACAGGTTAAAACTTTTAATCAGCACTTGTGTGTGAATTATTGCAAGATTTATTCATTTTGACATGTGCATTCATTGTGCATAAATTCACAAAAAAAAAAATATACCTACCAAATTATTTTTAATTAAGAATTCATGAACTGGTAACACTCGTAAAGCACCTGTCCCACCGCCCGCGCCGGCGATTCACAATTATCGAGTAAAGCTAGCAAGAGTTGAAGAGCAACGAGCAACGAGTATGCGACGGTGACGCGACGCGACGAGCGATTAATCGCTGGCATGCGTATGTACCATCTGGGTAACGCGTATCTAAGCAATTTGAAAACAAAATCCTGTGCATATGACCCTTTTTTTTCGTAGGTAAGCGATAAAATGGCGGCCGAGCACTGCAAGCAAGAATAGTCCTTACAGTGTACAGATATGCGTTTCTTCGATAGTACCTACCAAGCGTAAGCCCAGGTCGCACGGACGTAAAATATCGCGGCGGGATTTTATCGCGCACTGGATTTTCAACTCTCGGTGTTGAACCGAGTATTGAGAGTCCAACAGAGTGCATCTCAGCGCGTCGAAAAAATACACTTGGATTTAAAAAAACATAAAATTATAGACTTTTTTCATGGCTGAAATTCGTTTCTGAATTAGTACAGCTCTTTGTAATAAAAGAGTTTATCATTCTCTGTCTATAAGCCCACGTTCGCTCGGACATAATAAAATCGCGGCGATTTTTTTTGTGCACTTGATTTTCAACGCTCTGCTTAGCGCCGAGAGTTTAAAATCTAACAATATGTTTTTACAACGCGCTGGGACGAGAGTGCATCCCGGCGCGTTGGATTCTCAACGCTCGGCTTAATACCAAAAGTTGAAAATCCAGTGCGCGATAAAATCCCGCCGCGATTTTATTACGTCCGTGCGCACGTCGGGTTAGTCTCTCAGCGAGTGTTTTGTCCGCCAAGCGAGTTTATATCTACTCTCTTTGATAGTAGTTCTTCTCGCTGCGATAAACGAATTAATATGTGTATAATTATGTATCCCTTTTTTTTTCTCCTGGCTGGAGGCTCTAAGTGTAGAAGCTTAAGGCCACCACAGGAAAAATTCGGTTAAGCAGCCAAGACCTTAGTGGTCAATAACTGCGAGAGGCCATAGTTAAAAAAAATAAAAAAAAGTATCTCTTTTACTTATACGGGACCTAAAATCTTTTGTACGTTTCTTGAGCGAGAAAATCGTTGATAGCTAGTCGCTTCCTCGTCGGGGTGGTGGGACAGGCGCCTAAGGAGTTTTTTTTGTCTATTTTTGACAATAGATCCCAGATCCCACACTGCTTGCATTAATCTTGCTTGAATTCAAGGTTACAGAATTTGCCGTGTTGAATAGGTAAGTAAGTATTTTTGTATTCTTTACCTGAACGGATTTATTAAGAAATACAATGGAATATGTAGACTGTTTTGGAGCAAGGCCCTTGCCTGCCTCCAATGGCAAATATTTTAGTAATAAATTTTTGCTTACGCGTGATTCCTATTATGTACTTATTTCCAACTAGCGGTTACTAATTGTGGAGCATCTTCGTCTGCGTGTATTTTTTTTTTAATACCTACACGTATCCCGTGTGAAAAGTAGCCTACAATGTCCTGGTTCTGGGGGCCTACCACCAGCTCATAAAGCAGTATTATTTTAATATTACTTCAGTGGGAGAAAGAGATGGAGCCATACGTCCTGTAGAGCTTCATCTCTTTCCCACACTAAAGTAATATTAAAATAATACTGCTTTATGAGCTGGCGGTAGGCCCAAGGTCTAGAGATGTGCCGTTATAAGTAATTTACTCCAGTCGAGTATTTTCCCAGTAACGTTCCCAGCAACATTAAAAATAATAGTAATTTAGCACAACATAGGATTTTATTTTTCTTAAATTTAATTTGAGATAATAAGTGATCCGATAAGACTTCTAGCAGTTTTAGTTTAAATGCAAACAAAATTTTAATTTTATATATTATTTTCCCAATATTCCTTGTAACTTACATATTAAGATTCGAGAAACTTACTGAGTAACTTCAGTAACTTTCTGGGTATTTCCTCATTGTTTCTATCAAGTTACTTAGTAAATTTCTTGACAAGTTTTTGTCTGGGAATATAAATGGTAACCTTCAAGATAATAATCACAGTCACAGCTAAACTTAAGAATAAAAAAAACCAAACTAAACGACAAACCTAACAATTATAAAGTTACTAGCTGCGCCCCGCGGTTTCACCCGCGTAAATCTCGATCCTGTGGGAATATCGGGCTAAAAAGTATCCTATGTGTTAATCTAGGCTATAAACTATCTGTGTGCCAAATTTCATCCAAATTGGTCCAGCCGTTTGAGCGTGAAGAAGAGACAAACATACACACACTCACAAACTTTCGCCGTTATAATATTAGTGTGATAAAAAATTTAAGGAAAATCAGTCTTCTGTTCAGAGCTTTCAGAATCCGTTATAATTTAGTGACGCATATTTTCCCCCAAACTTGTTATTTTTTCTGTTTGTGTTCTTTCTTTGCGTCATGTTAACCGCAAATACACGTATTTTCTTTCTTTGTTATTCTTTTAATAAATGTTTTATCTATCTATCTATCTATCTTTTAGGTGTATTCTCCAGTTTAATCCCAGGTACGCATGAGTTTTTTAACGCGACGATTTTTTATTGCGCACAAGATTTTCAACTCTTGGTGAGTCGAGAATTGAGAATGCAAAAGAATCCCAGCCAGCGCGTCAAAAAAATACACTGCTGGATTTTCAAGTCTTCAATCCAGTGCGCGACAAAAATTAGCACTAGTCTGCACTAGTGCTAATTTACAAAAAATATTGTGGCATAACATTTAAACTTCAAATCTTTCTAATTCCTTCGTCTTTTATTCCCAAGAATTCCTTTCTTTTAAAATAATGTCTTTCTGTTGTTACCACTCGGAAATTAATTCCCGAAACGCTATCATTATTTAAATTGCACATTAAAAACGAACATGTATGCAGATATCCGTTCGTATAGGTACTGTTTTATCGACTGGCAACCCCGGTTCCCGCCATTGTAGCTGTGACATTTGACCCACGCATGCGCAATATGCGTGTCGCGACCTACGTTTACATACAATGTAGAAAAAATTGCTCACAAACATACCAGCTAGGATTTTTACACAATGAATTTCAAGAGAATTACTGAGTTGCTTAATTTTTGTGTTAATTAGCGGAGGATGATGATAAAAAATTAAACAAAACAATTATTGTAAACGTTGATTGTAGATTTTATGTAAATTCTTAGATACAAAAAATCTACTATTTAGTGGAAACTTCAAAAAGTATGAAAATATTAAGTACTTACGCTTTGAATAATAAATAAAAAATAGTACTTACCTAACATTAGATCCGTTCCTAGTCTATCAAAACAATAAAAATAGACTTATTTGAATAAATATAACGTTATCAATTAGCATAAAACTTCTCATTGTCTAGATTTAAATTGTATCTTCGTATCCACTCCACTGTTTAGCACCTTCTAGAGAATCCAAAATGGCCATATTAACGTTCACAATCTCTGCAATCTGATTGGTTAATCGGATGCATGCCTAATCGTATCGCGCTTTGATTGGCCGAGCGTCCCAACGCAGTTTGAAATTAGAACTGGTGGGTTGGATTTGGCGGGAATTGCGTCGTTTGTGAAACAATGAGCTACAAAATACTGGATGTGGCATTTTTATTTGATATGGATACCTACTCTACCTGTATGCCTATGGCCTATGGATGGCCTATTACAGCTTTGGTTTGTGGCTAAATGGTAACAGCCGCTCGGGTCGATCGGAGGTTAAGTTACGCTTCAAATTCAAATCCAAATTCAAATTGTTTATTTGCATAAAAATGCGGATGGGTAACCATCCATTATATGTCGAGACCCCTCCGTGCCTTGGAAAGCACGTTGGTTCCGGCTGTCATTTGTATATCTTTGACAGTCATTACCGGGTAGTCATAAGCCCAAAAAAAGTTTGACAACCAGTCTTACCAAATCAAGGGGTGTCTTACTACCCAGTCACTGGGTTGTGGAGCTCAGATACTAATAGGCAGTCGCTCTATGTAAAATACTGGTATTCAGCTGCATCCGGTCAGACTGAATGAATATTTATTTGTTAAACACAGGTACATACATTTGGTCTTCAGTAAAAATTCAGTTGACTATGTTGATGTTTTGCCAGTGGCGTACAAATTTTATAGCTACAGTAAGTACAATAATATTAAAAATAAATTCAGAATAATTATAAATGATTAAATTAAGTATTTACAAATTCAAAGTACCTACTTGTTTTATATGAATTAAAATTAAATTCAATAAACAAATCACACAAAATACAACAAAATTACACACATTCATTACTTAGTCAAATTATATTAATATTATTGTCATTAAGAAATATATAGGTACCTATTACCGCCCCTTGGCGCCTCATTCGTACATAATGTAGACAACAATTATGTAAACGACACTTATTTCTTATGTATAAGTACCTACAATCAAACCATAATTGTATTTTTAACCTTATAAGACTTACAACCTTCCGTGAGAGTTACCTAGGTAGGTACGTACGTATTTTAGTAACATAAATGTATTATATTCGAGAAATATCTATCGTGCACATTAAAGCCCAGGTAAGCACGGGTGGTTTTTACGATTGCACTGTATTTTCATGGAGAATCCAAAATGCGCAAATTATAAAGACAAATTCACTAATTACGAACATAGGTCATTTTTAAAGTAGCTGCATGATGTATAAATTATAATTTGCTCAAAAGACGATTATAAATATAATCATTTTTGTAAAAAAATTGCGCAATATCCTCATTACAAAGCTTGGGAACGGGTTATCATTTACCAAAATTGTGCATGTCATTCATTGCACGGCGATTGAAGGTTGTCGCAATGTCATAATATCTGTATTTTTCTGTACCACCCACACTGACGAATAATTACAAAATATTGTATTTTTTTCTTGCTACGTGTGTACTAGTAGGTACTTAATCTAGAAATTGAGCATACATTTAGGGACTTTTGATCCTTTTTCAGAGCTTCGAGAGGCTTAGTAGTCTCCAAAAGGGTGTCTAATATATTTTGGCAGTCCACAACAGCTATCCAAAATACTTAGATAAAAAAATCACCTCAGTCCTGCAAAGCTAAAAAATAAACAAGTGGGCAGTTTGAGAGAAAAGTCCCTAGCCTAGTCTCTTAGATACCTACCTAATTAATTTTGACATATTTCTGTAATAAAAGACGTAAAAACACATCTTTTAGGCTGCCTACTAACATCATAACCTAAAATAACTTGTCGAATAAAAAAACATTATGGTTGTTCTCACATTTTTTGTGGACTAACCGGTTACGAGTACGACTGGGCTTTCATAACATATCAAACCCAAACCGCTGATCATCAAGCAGTAGGTACGTGTAAATTGGACAATTTTGTGCCAACGCTACGCAACTTAAAACATGGCCGGCTACAGGGTTACCAAACGTCAAAAATAATGCGACATGTCAATTATTTGATTCCACTTGTCGACGGCTCGAACTCGTTGGTGGCGTGGCTAATATGCACGCTATTTAGTAAAGTTATTTATCTGTATTTATTTAGTTTTCATTTATTTATTTAGTGAAATAAACGATGATTTTATAACAAAAACGAGCGCATAAAATTTCATGAACAGACCTTTGGGCGTATAGATAATATAGAAAAAGTACTGGATGTATCAACTCAAAATAAAATTATTTGAACTTTAAAAAAAATTATCTATCTTTGTACGGTTTCTATTTTGCCATTTTCATACTACATAAGTTATTTTTTTTACGCCCAAAGATGACTTAAATTAGTGTTGAAATATGGAAGTTTCGACGCTCATAGCTTCCAAACCAATACTTTTTTCCCAATTCTGCTTCCATAAAGGGCTACATAATGACAAGACAAATTGATATAATTTTTAGTTTTGAACGTACACCGTCAAACAGACGAGTAATCACCATACTACGTTTGTATGGAAGAATGACCGACTAGGGTAACTTTTTTGTTTTGGGTTGTGAATTATCAAATAACTTCTCCCGCTCTGGGCGGAGCGGGAGGGCATGTCAGACTCTTACTGACTAAAACCCACCCGTGTTCCTTCGATTGCCCTGTTGCCGGGGGCCACGATTTCCCTATCGGTTTTCTTCGCACCCCCGGCAGGCATCGGCCCTAGCGGACCCCGTCAATTCCGCTGACATCTCTTTGAGGCGCGCGTGGAATACAACGCGCCGTCAACCTGGGCATGGTCCTTATCGGACGGCGAGCTACCCATTGCTCACCGTCCGCAAGCCCGCGCCTACTGTGGCCGGAAATCGGCTCGCGATTCCCGACGCCCAGGGCGTCTCCTCCTGCGGCGGTTAGGGGCGTGAGGGCGTGAAGTCTGCCTCTCCCTCACGCGTTCCGCCTCCTCCTTCGCGAGCATTATCGCTTCGCAGAAGGAGGTGACGGCCTACAATTTCCTCTCGCTACCATGGCCTGAACCAGGGCCGGACGCGAGAGATCACCGCCGCCGATCGCCTCTACGAGGACACGGCGAGGCTCCGCCCAAGCCGGGCTGACCTCAACCGTATGCTCCACCGTGTCCTCCGGGCGATCCACACAACCCTTAAGGTGCCTACTTTGATGTTCTCGGCATTGTTTGCGACCGGATGAAGATGCTGTTGAAACTTACTCAGGTTATTGATTTGATTAATTTTAGTGTAGTTTTTTGCTGATAAATTGAACAAAACTCACGGAGACCCAATTAAAATTAATTAAAAGAATTGATAAGGAATCTCAAGGCTTCGGAGTCATTGAAAAGGTTGATTTAATTATGTCTTATTTAAGCAATAAGAAGTTGAGGTAAAAATCGACAAGACGTGTTCAAAATAAAGCTTTGAAATAAACTATAAATAGCTTTGAATATATTATAATGCTTCTTTAAAATATTTAATTGCTATTTCAATTACTCAACGTCTTATCTATTTACAGAAAATTATAATGTAGTTAGTACCTAATATCTAGCTTTTTTTACAAAATGTTTTAGAAAGAAAAGAAAGAAAGAAAATTGCGTTTATTGGCATTAAAACAGAAAAATACCCTTTAAAAATATAAAAATAGAAAACAATGATTATAATGCCAAAAGGGCCTCAGCTTAGCATAATATTAGATGGCAACACAAAGTGTGCCACCGGACGCTGATTTTCAGCTGCAACCCACGAGTGCCATACGCTAGAATAATAATAAACACAAATAGGGAAGTGTCAGTCCGTTTTAATAAATAAATTAAAGGTAATTTAAGATAGTATAATATAAAAAAGCTCATACTAATTCAAATAAATGTTGTGACATGTGTGTGTGCATTGTATTGTAATTAATGAGAAACTTTCCATGCAAGAGACAGCTAATTATAATTTATGTAATTTAAGTTGATGGATAGCGATAGGTTCTAACCGTTTCTTGGAGATATTTTAATTACAGTCTTTACTTGTATTTGCCACATAACACGTGTAACCTGCAGATCGGTGACATAATAGGCATAGCTAAGACTTTGTGTTAACAACTTCGTTAAAGCCTCAAGATCTAATAAAGTAACAACATCAGTATAAAATGTTCCCGCTGCTGGGACACAGGCCTCCTCTGTGTGAGATGGAGTGGGCCGTAATCCACCACGCGGGGGTCGGCTCAGTGCGGGTTGCTAACACTCTTTTTCATACTGATGCTATGGCTTGTCGCATATTATCCAGCTCTCTGGTATAACGCAGTACTGTTAAGCTTCAGAAATACTCCAACCCGAGGTCCATAGTTTAACACTTTCCTGCTGTTTATAAATTTTATAAGAATGTTGGAGGTCCGCCATTTAATTTAGTGTAAAAGGAGGAATAAACAACTTTTTTGGCTTCTGTACCTCAAAAGAAAAAATGGAACCCTTAAGGATAGGAAGGAAGGAAGGAAGAATCACTTCGTTGTCCATCTGTTTTCTCAAGAACGCGGGAGGTATCAAGTTAAAATTCATTCATTAATATCAAATACGTAGGTCTACGGTCCTTTGGAGCTCTAACAAAGTCAAGCTTGTAAATCAACGCAATAAAAAACTACGGCCGTTTATGCGACATATTTTGATATTCAAAAATAAATATTAACCTATAGGGTAATTCCAATTTCTAATTCCAACAAATAAAGAAAAAAGTACGAAAATCGTTAATCCGTAGTTTTATCATTTTTTATTTATTTTGCGATTACAAATTTTCTTGTACAGTTGACTAATACTGTCAAATCTTATAGAAATCATATTTCAATTTTCATGCATAGAGCCTCTGTCAAACCGTTTTTTTCTACCAGCTACATCTATGACAGTAGTTTTATTCTATTTCTATGCTGGTAACCCTTAACTTGTGCGTGTGGATAGATAGAGTGACTGTGGCTTCTGACTTACCTAACCACATAACGGATTTGAGAAAAAACAAAAACATGCAATACGTTTGCGGTATAATGTGGGACAAGACAATCAGTAGAAGGCTTAGTTTAACACATCATAGGTCGTTGGAAAAGATAGGCATTTTAATGCTTGTGGTCTCTTTTAGCTTAACCGCAAAACGGGGCAGTTACTGGGCCAATAATCGACGCACTTGCGAGATTCCTGCGCTTAAACGATGAACATCTGCCTAGCCTTTTCCCAACTATGTTGGGGTTGGCTTCCAGTCTAACCGGCTGCAACCGAATACTAGTATGTTGTGACCTCCACAACCCAGTTACTGGGTAAACTCTTGTGCAGACTAGCGCAACGCGACTCTAACAAAACAATTTAAGAAAACTTCACGGTAAAAGAATTAAGTACCGGCGTCGCGTCGCACTCCTCCGCGCTAGTTTGCTTGACGCTTAACACGATACCCCTTTAACGACGATATTATCAGTATAAGGCGACAATGAGAGATTTATTGCCATTTCAGTCTATCATCACCGAATTTTTTGTGACATCATCGTCATCATCATTGGCAGCCTTGTTCGACACACTGCTGAGTATAGGCCTCCCCCCATTTGTGCCAGGCTTCCCAGTACCTACCCTAATTGCGTAATACACCATCAATCACAATTTGTTTCGATTTGAAACAGATTGCTAATCCATTGCTTCATAAGTTGAAAAAAAAATATGCTCGACAGCGTAAATAACGCAATGAATGTTGTTGAACTGTCAAAATGAAACAAATTTGTCATAATCGTTTACAAAAATAAGTTACGCAATTAGGGTACAGGTCTTCCCCGCAATCCTCTGGACAACTTTTCAGTGGCATTGCTAAGGAATTTACTCTCTTCTATTTGCCCACCTAAATGATCACGAAAGGAAAGGAAATAAGGATTCAGAAAAATTGCTAAAGTTCAGCATCTTTATGGTGAACATTAGCAATTTATTTTACAACATAACAACACAAGACAACGTTATCTTCACTTTGTTATTTGTGTTTCACGAACTGTGTCCAAATAAATGATTTCCTACCTTTCTTTTTTTTTCTGTAGGCATTAGTCCTTCTAGACAGGCCCGATGCGACGACGCACAGTGGGATAAAAATGACTTTTTTGTTCAAAAATCTGCCTACCCCACAATTTTTGACGTATCGCTGCCATTTTTTTTATACACTCTTGAGATAACACACTTTGGTGTGTCACTGCCACTTTTCCTTAAAAGTCAAAACCATAACCTTAAAAAATCGGGAAATGAAGAAAAAACTATTTCTAAAAAAAAAAAATAACTAGAATCGGTTTCCAGGGATTTTTCAGATCCCTGGTCATGAATTTATTGTCTATTTATAATAAATCAAAATAGCGGATACAAAACGTAGCCCAAAAAAAAAATAATTTTGATTAAATTCCCGATTTATAAGAGAAATTTTATAAAAAAGAAATTTCGATATTGAAAAAGTGGCAGTGACACACCAAAGTGTTTTCTCAGGAGTGTATAAAAAAATGGCAGCGATACGTCAAAAATTGTGGTGTAGGCAGATTTTTGAATAAAAAACGTCATTTTGAATAAAAAGCTTATGAGTTATTTTATCGGATTAACTAACATTTTTTATTAAAATTATATATATTTTATAAAAGATTTTGCAAAAAAAAACGGAAGTGAAGCCATTTCATAAACCAAAAAAAGATATGGACCCCCCCCCCTTTTAAAGTTAATTTTCGAGAATCTTTCATGAATATTCAGAAAAATACGGGCAGGCACATGCCCATGGGCGGCATTGTATAGACGTCATAATGACGTCACATTTCTGGGTGTAACCATTGGTTGAACGGATGACGAGGCGTTTTTGTTACGATCAGTTATCTCTATTGACCAGCATACTTTGTTATGGCATCAATTAATTGTTTGTTTTTGCTGTTGTTACAGATAATTGGAGAACGAGAATATGCGGTCAGGCCTACAAGGAGGCCTTCTGAAGAGTTACAGACTGGACAACCCTTAGAAGTGATAGTACAACAGGTGATTATTTTACCCATTTACCTTTTTTTCCGTGGGGAATTCCTCATAGATGGGCTCCGTCTGGGGAGAATGAAGGGTTATATTGGACTCCTACCGACTAAAACCCCACTGTTCCTTCAACTACCATAAGTTGGGGGCCCGGGAGATACATATACAATGTACTATCGAAAAAACGCATATCTAAGCAGTTTGAAAACAAAATCCCGTGCACGCGACCCTTTTTTTTGTAGGTAAGCGTTACTATATCGGCCGAGCGCTGCAAGCAGAAATAGTCCTTACGGTGTTTTGATATGCATTTATTCGATGGTACGTTCGCTGCACCCCTCCCACCGACTGGTATCAGCCCGCCATCCCTAACGGGCCCCATCACTAAGTGCGACCGATACCACGTCTGCAGAGTTTGCACGTCCTCTCTTATAGGCGCGCATAAACACTACGTGGAAAAGGTTTCTTTTATTTGTGCATTTATTACTGTTATTCATTTGAGACTTACTCTACTTTTAATTATATGAATTACATTTTTTTCTTACTATCGCGAGTCATGCGTGTCCGCGTGAGTCGCTTGTGCGCTTATGTTCGGCATCTTTTAGTAGGACGGGGTTGACCAAAAGCCTAACAAAAGCCGGACAGGCCGGACTTGTATACATTTGGCCGGACACGATACTAAAAAGCCGGACACCTGGCAACCCTAACTGCGTGCCACCTCTTTGAGTTTCCCTATTTACCTACCCAACTAGATTTTTGCTGCTTGATCACCAATACGAGCTATGCTATCTGTTTATTTTTGTTTGAAATCAAAACCTACGCTTTATTATGGCTAGCTTCAGCATAATCAGCCTATAATATTCCCACTGCTGGGACACAGGCCTCCTCTCTGTGGGAGGGAGTGGGCCGTAATCCACCACGCGGGTTGTCAGTGCTGGTTGGTCTTATTACTCAAATGCGAGGTGTAGAATATGAATAGTCCTAACCCAAATTCATGTTTTAATTACCTACTGCTAATTTAAGTGATGGTTGGTGATAAAAGGGTGCTGTAAATTCTGTAGGAGGTCTAAAAAGGACGCCCCTTATCCTTGTAACCTATTCATCATCTGCTTAGCCCTTTCCCAAATAAGTTTGGGTCGACTGCCAGTCTTATCGGATGCAGCTGAATCCCAGTATTTTACATGGAAGGCCTGCCAATCTAACCTTCACCACACCCTAGTTACTGGGTAATACGAAACCCCTTGGTAAGACTGATTGTCAGACTTGCGGGCTTCTGACTACCCTGTAACCTATAGTAATACAGAGCCCCATTAATTCCTTGAAGAAATAACTATCAGACCTACAATATTTACCTACTGCCTGGACAAATGAGACAATCAATATGATAATAAATCCTACCCTTTGTCCTTCCAAAAGTAATAAAACAAATGACAAAATAATATGACTACGGAAGTTTATGTTAAATGCACAATTGCACATATAAATCCTTTCAAGTTGCAAAACAAAATTCATAACTAGTCAGGTACTCAGGAGCTTAATTTAAGATATTATTGCGAAAATTATAATATTTACATAAGCCGTAAAAAATTGCTACTTTATTTCAAAGAGCTTTGTTCAAAATATGTTGTTGGTCAACGATGTGTGAATTTATTCGTGATTTGTATGGAAATGAGTTTCCATCATTTGTGTTTCATGTTCACAAAAAGGTTTACTTACAATATCTCTCTCTGTCTTATCTTATTCGCGATCTCCTGACTTTGATTATATGTAAGTTAAAACTTGTTCCCACAAAAACAATTATCCCCTAAAACAGGGCTTCCTCTCTCCTACCCTTTTTGCTGTGCCCTACAGGGTCCATAATGATCTAAATTATATAGTTACCACCTAAGTACACATTATGGTAAAGCAATAAAGATATTGAGTATTGAGTATTGAGTATTGGAACCCAATTTTATTTTTATAAAACAATGTTCATTTCTTAGATTGTTTAGATAAAGTGTCGCGCTGCTAGAGAACTAAAACCAACTTTGTTATGCTGGTGTGCATGACAGCTACGTCTTACACTTGCGCCACGTCATTGTGCTGTCATTGTGCTTTTCTAGTGTGCGTGCATTTAGCGGCCAACGGTTGGACGCATTTTTTTCAACGCTTTCACAGTTTTGACATTTACATTTTTAACGGCAAACTGTGAAGAAACTGTGGATGAACTTATTAAAGACTGTCAAAGGGCAGGATGTTGATGAACTTACCGCAAATGAAACTCACCTCGATCCAAAATTGAAAAGTTCTCGGACAAAAAAAGTTGGCTAGAGGCTACCATTTTGCCTTCAGATCTTGGATGTGAGCGGTCAAGGCTCAATGGTTGAATAAGGTGGATACCTCATTACTTTAACCTTTTTTATCCAAACATATTAATCTTATACAAAACTCGATATTCGTTCTTCCTATTTGCCTACCGCAATGTTTGCGTCATAGGCCTAACCAGGATACAATATGGAACAAAAAACAAAAAAGGATTTATTCAACTCAAACGAGATATCAGCCAGTCTCTCACAAAAATCTGACCGAGGTAAAGTAAGTTTTCACAGGGGTATTTTCACAGAATAAATCGGCAGATTTCGGAGAAGGGTTTAAATTAAGAATACGATTTTTGGTAGAAGAAAAAAGATGGGCGTTTTCCTAATTTTCTGCAAAAGTATAACTTTAGACCCTCAGGCTAGGTGGAGTGGCTGTCTTCGCAGGATGGCTCGTAACAGACGGATTGATTAGGCGAGGATTAAGCTCAGTTTCGTGTAATTGGAGAAGACTGTCCAGCTGTGGACAGCTAAGTGAAGATTATATTTACGAAAGTAGAGATCGACCTCTAAAACTATACACGTCAATTTTAGCCCCCTCTAGGCCATTCGAGAATCTCAATTTCGCACGTAACCAAATCATGTACATTGAGATGGAGACAAGCAACAAATGATAGACATTATGCAAGCTGAATGTAGTCATAAATCACGTTAATGTAAATACGTTCTTACCATGAGCTTAGCGCTGTCAGGAGAGAAAAAAAGACTTACGTCAGAAGCTGATTACTTCCATGTTACAGCTTCCTTTCAATAAGTTGTATGATGTAAGGAAACTTTTGACAGGCGAAGGACGTTGATAAAACTCGTGAAGATGTTTTGTAATGTAAGTAATCCCTTGCTCGGTAGGACAGATTAGTGCACATAAATTATATTTATGACATACATGAGCTGTGTTTAGCATAATACGATTTGATTGAATAGAGCCAAAGATTCTTCGTGAATTACCACGATTTTGAAATCTATGAATAGCAGTTACTTTCTAAGGAAACTTCTATCTACTTATAAGTAAAGGTGTATGGTGTAGCAGCATTTAGTTTTTGGAGCTTATCAGTACGGTCTTCAGAATTCTGGTTTTCTGGCAGTCTAAAACCAAGGCTAATCAGAAAGAATCCCAAATCCCAACCAATACAATCCAAATTGGCATATCTTTTCTACAACCATATCGTCGGCGTAGGTGGAGAACTAAATAACTGCGATTTAGGTCAAATAGACTTTTCACCATTTTCGTAACACCCAAATCATGCCGCATAAATAAATCGCATTTTTCTCCAAACAAGATTTTTTTTGTTATTTAGTTCTCCACCTACGCTAACGATATATGCAGGTAGATATTTAAAATGCTTTTGAACCTGCCAAAATCGTAACAGATTTCTCAGTGACGAAAGAGATTTTTTCACACCAAACGCACAAATCATCCGGCCTTTGTTGTGTCTTAAAATGACTCTTATTATTAATCTTTGATCTTCTGAACAGTGAAAGTTGAGACCCGAGTCACTAAGTTTTTATTCGAAGTGCGTTGATGGGGTGGTCTGTAAACTTCTTCATAAAAAGTAGTTCGCGGTTGTAACAACCACAACAATGACGCTTACTGTCAAAAAAAATTATGACCGCCACAAGATTGTCAGTAAGACACTTTTTGTTTTAAGTGTGTTAAAACTTGTTTTCATAGTATCGTTTGATCTTTGTGCTACATAGAGTGAAACGTTTAGTTTAGTTCGTAATTATTACCACTAAACTCCATAGAGTTTCTCAAGGAATATTCTGTCAACGGTGCTTGATCTCTGTCATCTTTGGCCTGAAAGAGTAGTTTTATAACTGTCTCTCAGTGGCCGTCTTGGGTTGCAATGTTTCTAATGAACTAAAAATTATTTTATCCCTCATTCGATCACTATCCACAAACTGAGGGTATATTTTTTTTCTGTTGTCTATCTAATATACAGTGCGTTCATTATAACTTGACCTGTGACGCGATTGGTAGTACTGTTCTGACAGTCACCATTATGAACTCTATTAGTATTGAAACTAAGCTTGACAAGCAATAGTGCCAACATGACGGCAAAGGACAAATTATAGTGAACGGTCCTAACTTTGCCATCTTTTTCCTGTCACTTCACGGTGACATTTGCAAATTCGAAAACATTATTAACCTATAACTCTCTGCCTCGTTGGTGTAGTAGTCGCATGCGCTATTGCTGAACATGAGATCCTGGGTTCATTCCAAGGTCGGGCAAAGTGTTATTGAGTTTTTCAACCAGAAATTTCTCAGTAGCAGCCCGGAGTCTGGATTTGTGCCCGATAGATGGCAATAAGCTCGCCCCCTATTACATGGGGCTTAAATATAACTGGCGAAATGTGTAGAGACACACCTCTGTCTCTCCCTTCAGGGTTTACAGGCGTGAAGTTATGTTTTATTAACATAAATCCTACGACACAGCATTCACAACCTGCAAAACACCTACCAACCAGGCATGATACAGCACCATTCAAAGTTACACAGGTCAAAAATAGTCTCAGACCAAAGGTCACAATTATACATAGCTACTTACGTAGGGTAATGACAGGTTGTAGCTGCTCTACGACTTTGTCCCTGAAGGTTGTAGGGGTCAGATAAACGGCAGTGACTGTGTATAAGATATTATGATAAAAACCTGTTGTGTCACGGTTGAAGGAATTGGCGTGACACGTGTCTTTCATGGACTTTGGACAGTTTTGCATGTAGATACTAGCTGTTTCTACGTGCAAAACGGTATATTGGCAACTGAAAAAAAAAAAATATTGCCGCGAATAACAAATATTTTACGCTCTTTTCTTCTCACGCAGATATATACTAATTTACAAATAGTTAGCAGCAGAATTTAAGCAATGACGCTAGGAATGCTACAGGGAACTAGCTTGAACCCTGCACCGATCAATTCTTCAAGAGTGGGTCCAACTCATCGCTCGTTCATATGCTTCCAATACCATATACATACTAATCTACAAATACTAACAAGTAGAATAAATGCAATGACGCTAGGACTACTACAGGGAACTATCTTGAGCCCTGCACCAATTACCAATTAATCCTTCAAGGGTGGGGTGGGGATACTTCGTTTATTCGTAGTTGGCTTACATTTGTACAGATTTTAAAACATCCATGATACTGATAGGTGATAGTATTTTCGCACTGGATTTTAACAGTGATCTATGGTAAACGAATTTCACTATGAGAATATCATTGATGATCTTTTTTGCGATCTCACTGAAACGGGAATTATGTACAGTAGTAAAAGAAGTTTAACAGTAGTTTCTGCTTACGCATATGGGAAGAAGGCGTGAGCTTATGTATTTAAGTATATAGTATAAAAGAAAAACCACCTCCGTAAATATAATAAATATCCTTATAACTGTAACACAATGGGTGAGTAGATTTAATAGGACTTATTCTTGAAGCTTCAGTTTCTTGTGTATAATTTTATTTATTTCAATCTGGCCATGGATATACAAAACTTTTGATTTTTGAAAGTCAGCCAAGTCCAGTAATGTTTTACCTTCGACTTTGATTAAATACAACTTTTTAACCGAAGCAGTTACAAAATAAACATAATGTATGTACGTTCAAACTGTGCTAATAAAAGTAATAGGCACTACAAAGTTTCTTAAACATATTTCATAACCCTGACTTATGACAGCATGGACTTTAATCTCAGTACACTTAAATTGTGAGAGATGAGGAAAATTTTGAGTATGAACGTCGATGGCTGTAAGAGTAGGGGAAGACTAAAGAAACGAAGGATGGACTGCTTTAGCTAGAAAGGGTGATGTATATATTATTATATAGACATACCTGTACCCTAAATAAATTGGGATTAGGGTAGGAAAATGATGCCTTTCCCGACCTGGGAACTGAGCCAGGACCACGCTTGTGACCACTAGACCAAAGACACGGTGTCAAAGATTCAACGAATCGGTTTCTAAAGCAAGTTTTAGACATAGCCCAAGATACGGTAGTTGCCTAGGTAAAAAAAAAGAAATTCTATTGAGTCCGTCTTTCAAATAATAAAAATTATTAGACACGTATTTTTTGCTTTATCATATTAATCAAAAATACGTCACAACGCAGTATTAAATCTAGCAAGGCGTGACGTCATGCCAAATTTTAACTCAATGTATCGCCGCTCTTTTGATTACGTCAAAAAAGAAAAAATAGGTACGTGTTCAATATTTTTTTATAGGTAAACTACAAGATGGACAAAAAAAAATTTTGGACACAGGCCTATTATGACAGTATCCTACTTAATATAAATGTGAAAGTTTGTATAATGTTGTTTGGTGTTTGTCACTCAATCACGCAATAACGGATTTGGATGCACACAGATAGCTTATAACCTAGATTAACACATAAGATACTTTTTATCCCGGTAGTACGATCCCGTGGGATAACTTCCGAGCTCCACACGGTCAAAGTCGCGAGAAAAAGCTTGTGTTTAATAATAAGTCTATTGCTACTCGCCTTTGTAAATAGAAAGAAAGAAAGAAAGAAAGAAAGAAAATTCGTTTATTTGCGGTAAACATGACGCAAAGAAAGATTAAAAAAACACGTAAATAACAAATTAGGGGAAAATATGCGTCACATCCACGCCAATCAAACCAACGCTGGCTCGCGGTCACCACTTCATCGTTTAGTTGAGACATATGATATAACAATGAGTTTAATTCAATCGATATTCTTTTTCTTAGTAAAAATGCATTTAAGAAGTAAATCTAAGCAACCCTAAAGGATCAATCAGCAAAGTATTGTATAATGACGTAATGTTTGATAATGTACGCACACAAACTTACTTTTTATTTCTTTTATAAATTAAAAAATCCAGATAGGAGTTCCAGGATGGTATTGTATCTGTGTGTTACTAATTAGTTTTAAAATGTGTTTTAAATAATTCATATTGTAATCTGTGGAAAACGTAGTGGATAATAAGACTGTTTCTTATTGTGCTACTGTTTGTTTTTCCTTAAATAAATAAAATAAAAATAAAATAAGTAGGTACTTGGGTCTCAGTAAATTGATTAACAGCTACACCAACTAATCATCGCTGTTTTAATGTATCTACTTAATTGGTCAATTGTAAACGTGTCGTAAGATTATTTCTGTACTGATTGATGTTTTTCATGTTAAAAGCTTTTCTGTTTAACAACAAATGACGGTTTAAGTGATTTGTTTATAGTGACCTATCACTATAAAAGAATCAATAAAGCCGCTATTATTATTGTTATTAGTAAGTCAATCAATCTGCCTCGTGTTTTCCCAACTATGTTGGGGTTGGCTCCCAGTCTAACTGGATGCAGCAGAATGCCGCTATTTTAAGTGTTTCTGTTCATTTTTAAGTTGGTTTTGTTGCATTTATATTTTATTCTGGTAGTTAGAAGCCCAAAAGTCTGACAACCAGTTTTACCAAGGGCTATCGTTTTACCTAGAGGAGGTCAGATAGGCAGTCGCTCCATGTAAAATACTGGTATTCAGCTGCATCTGGTTAGATTGGAAGCCGACCCCAATATAGTTGGGAACAGGCTAGGTAGATGGTGATGATAATGATGTATAGAATCCTGAAATAGTCTAATCTTATAATCAACACGTGACTTCTCAAATCATACAAATTACTCCAAGGCCACAGGTACTGCTTTAAACAAACAACAACCTTTTTTACACTATACACTAAAACCAACTTGTCAATAGAGATGATGTCAACTACAATTAATCTCAAAGTGTAAGATCAACAGTTTTTTTTAATCTATAAAACGTTTTTTCATACACTACCTAGAGGCTACACCATGGGCCGATCTAAGGTTAAGGTACGCTTGTCGCGGTTGGTTCGTGGATGACATATCGAGACCCCTTTGCCCTTTTTGCCTTGGAAAGCAAGATAAGCTGTTTATCCCGGCTGTCATTCGTAGATCTTTGACAGTCGTTACGGGTCGTCAGAAGCCTGAAAGTCTGACAACCAGTCTTACCAAGGGGCTCACACCAAAAACCAAGACATAGCGCTGCACGCTGTCAACAGTGACGTGAAGTCGGTTTCGTAAATATCAGTGCTCTTAGTGAGGTGTAGTTTGATTGTAGTTCCATTGTGCAAAGAGCGGTGGTGTAGTTTTGGCATGCTTCACTGTATTGTTCGCAGCGTTATGTCTTGGTTTTTTATTTAGTCTGAGCCAAGGGGTTTCGTGTTACCTAGTAACGGGTACCTACTGTAGGTACCTAAGTATCAATTCGCCACCTGTTCGTCGGGTTGGAGAAACGTGTTCAAAAACTGGTATTTTCAACAAAGTACACATAATACATTCTCTTATATGACCGTCCAAGGCCCTTTGGTGACATATGTATTTATGAGTATTATTTTTGTGTTATACAAGTCACTCGCGTCATGAGATCTTAGTTTTTCGCAATCACTTTATTATTAACAGCTGCACGGGTCGATCGATCAGACTAAGCTACGCTACTGAGGATGGGTGACCATCTTTATATACCTACCGAGAACTCTCCGTGCCTCAGAAAGCAAGTTAAAACGTTGGTCCCGGCTGCCATTCCGTCAGAAGCCCGAAAGTCTGACAACCAGTCTTACTCTTACTGGGTTGTGGAGGTTAGATAGGCAGTCGCTCCATGTGAAATACTGGTATTCAGCTGCCTCCGGTTAGATTGGAAGCCGAACCCAAGATAGTATGGGAAATGGCGAGATGATGAGATGATGATCTAATTTTAAACTAAGATCAAACTTCATCCATCCTAAATAAAGCTAGAGTAGCTGTAACGATAGCTTGTTCTTATATTTTACAGTTCAGTGCAGTCAAACTTTCCACGAATAAAATAAATCAGGTCCCATTCACAATTCGCTCAAAAAACGAGGTCAATTCCCATACCAATACCGTAATATTGCGATAAAAAGGCAATATAATAAATCTTTCAAAAAACAGGCACCCACAAGACCTTAATATGTTCAAGAACAAGCGTCAATCATGTCAAAACCCGATTATTCGATCAAAAATGTTCGCTTCACCGAAACCGAGGAAGTCCGAACGAACACAGAAGGTTGTCTTCATACACTCGTACACACAGACACGCTTCACGGACAGCGAATGCAGGCGTACTCCCGACTGCCTTTCGGTTGAGATTGAAAATATTGCCGACCGTACACACGGCAGCATAAGCTGACCTCGCATTGTACGGAAATCCTATACAATGCGAGATCAGCATAAACTGGAAATGTATAGCTTGATGTGTAGCCGTGTGTACCTATAGTCCATTCCAAAAGTATCTCATTAAAATGTATACAAATGTACCTGTGGATGACATTTTGTAGTGCCACTTACAAATCGAGTACTTTGATTTTAATTATTAGAAAACTTAAACCCGGTATTCTAATATTCTAATAATTAACAAGAAAGTGTTTTTTCAGTTGACAATTATGGTTAATTTAACCAAAATTTCGTCTATGATTTTTCAATTACAACTTAATAGATAGCTAGATAAGTCATTTATTTGGTGTACACAAGCACAAGACAGCACAAAATACAAAAGCAAAAATGCAAAAGCAAAGCAGGAATAATGTTATTCAAACAGTAATCGTTGACAAAAGTAGTGACATAAAAAGTTGAAATCTTCTAAAAACAGATAAATGTGTTACTAATTCCCTTTAACTACCTCGTTGGTCTAGTGATCGCAAGCGCTACTGCTGAGCATGAGGTCCTCGGTGTGATTCCCGGGTCGGCCAACGTGTTATTCGGTTTTCCATCTGGAATTTCTCAGTGGCAGCCCGGAGTCTGGATTTGTGCCCGGTTGATGGCAGTAGGCTCGCCCCCTATTACATGGGATTTAAACATAACTGGCGAAATGTGGGTGTACTATAGGTACACCTCTGCCTAACCCTTCGGGGAATACAGGCGTGATGTTATACAGCATCTTAATATTTGTTTGCTGCACCGGTCGACGTCATTACGTTGGCACCAGCTGTCGCTGATAACCAGCGCTGGGGCTCTGTCTTGCATAGGGTCGTAGCATAATGCTGAGCGATAGCATGCTTCCCCCAACCTTTTCTCATTTTTGTTTATTAAACTATTTTTAGCGTCATGTTTACCGCAAATAAACGTTTTTCCTTTCTTTCTTTACGTTATGTTAATTCCCTTTAGTAAGTGATTACGTAAGAATTAAACCCGAACCCGTTTATTTACACTTTCATCTGATACTTTTGGAACAGACCATATAGTGCGCGTGCGTCTGTTTCCGCTCGTTGTACACATCTGAGCTGAGTTGTTCACAGCTGATCTCGCATTGTATAGGATTTCCGTACAATGCGAGGTCAGCTTATACTGGATATGTATAGCTTGATGTGTAGCCGTGTGTACCGAACCGACCTTCTGCACAATTCTGTGGTATGTATGAATCCGTGTCGATCCACATTTTCAAGTATATCTCTCCCTTCATTTTGAACAACCTGTTTTGTACTAAAAAGGTAACGCGGAAACTGATGATTTTGAGGTTATCCGCGCTGGGAGTTGTTTTTTTTTGGAAAAAGGAATTTTATTATACAGGTATTTTATTTTGTTTTGATAGGCAGTCGCTCCATGTAAAATACTGGTATTCAGCTGCATCCGGTTTGACTAGAAGCCAACCACAACATAGTTGCGAAAAGGGTTAGACAGATTGAGGTATTTTGTTTTGGAGTTATCGCTAATGATGTCGACTCTTGCACCTCTAGAGAAGAAAGAATTTTAGTAAGATCGTAGAACAGTGCAGTTTTGTCCGAAAGGGTTACCGTGGCCCCTGGCAATACAGGCAACCGAAGGAACACGGGTGGGTTTTAGTCAGTAAGAGTCTGACACGCCCTCCCGCTCCATCTAGAGCGGGAGAAGTTATTTGACAAATTCCCAAACCAAAAAAAAAAAAAGAACTATGAGATCGGCATTAATAAAATAAGCTCTCTAATCCCTAATGTATATTAAGTAGAATTCAGTTGATTCGACTTTTTCTTCTTCAAAGTTGTAGCTATCTTCCTTCCATCCTTACCTTTCCATCCTTTTGTTTTCTTTTTTCGGAGGGATACCGTCAAAAGATGCCCCGTGCTTTGGGGATAAGACCGAGGAGTATGGGATTTTTACCTCACTTTAATCACCCGGGTGCTCCTCTCCATTTGCACATGTATAGGGGCACCGTATTACTGCAAAATCAGTTTTGGTGACATAAGCAGCAGATCCATTGTAAGTTGATTCATTATTGGCTTTGTGATTTTAATTTAAAGGCAATAACTTATACTGAAGTAAGTACTACAATGTACTGCTGTTTGTAAGATCTAGGCAACTTAATTTTCAAGTCCTTTTTTGGCTTTATTATCCTTAGTACCTGGTCGACCGAGCTCTGTAAACTAATTTTCCCAAATAAGAAACCTAGTTAGATCGATTTTTTGCCCTCGTAAACCCCTATATTGCAAGTTTCAACGAAATCGTTACAGCCGTTTACGAGAACGTGATTACAAATATATACATACAAATATTGCTCATTTAATAGTTAGGATAGGATTAACTAAGCTAACCTGTCCACTCATTACGTGTCAAGTCGCGGACACTAATTCATATAATCATTAGGTACCTGACTTAATACTAAACCGGTAAAAACCGCTTATAACCGGTTCTAAGAATCTAGAAATGGCAGCAAACTTGATTTATTTATTTATGGTATCGACGAAAAGTAAATATTGAGACTTGGTAGCGGGGTCAGATAAAATTGTTAAGTGTTTACTAAACTCTATTCTATAAGACTGTGTTAGAAATTTAGAAACACAGATCTAGGTACCTACCTATCACAATAATAATTTTAGCATTATTTTTTATTTATTTTATTATTTATGTACACACAGTAAAATACATATAGATACAACATAATTATAATTTGAGAACAAAGGTACTGCTTATTTCCTAAGAAATTTCTTCCAGCAGACCTGCGAAAGGAGAAATTACAAAGAAATGTAGTAGATAATAGTGTGTGAGAACAACAACAAAAAATATGAATATGCAAAGTCTTAAAACTAAAATATTAAATATACCTACACGTATAACACAAAAAATTTACATATCCTTAAATAAATACATAAAGCTTAAAAATATATACAGCGTGGGAGGTCCCCATCGACGTGAAAACTGTTACCATGGATTCAGTACATGATTATGAACCCCCCAGTGCTGAAATTTTTCGTCGGTTATTCTTTTTAAATCTGCTGTTCCATACATTTTGACCGCGTAGGTATTGCACTTTTATGTAAAACAGCTGATAAAAAAAAAATATCGACGAAAAATTTCAACGCAGGGGGTTCAGAATCATGTACTGAGTCCATGGTAACAGTTTTCGCGTCGATTTCCCTGCCACCTTGTACGTCATCATCATCATCTTTCTTTGAAAGGTACCACCTCGATTCATCACCTGGGAAGATCGAGAAAAACGTACTTACATAACCCAATCATGATTTGTTTTGCTTTTAGCAAAACAAATGAATCATCATCATCATCGTCGGCTTACAGTCTAACTGGATGCACAAGTACCTATATTTTTACATGGTGCAACTGCCTGTCTGACCGCCACAACCCAGTTACTGGGTAACGATACTCCTTGGTAAGACGATGATTGTCAGTGTTTCGGGTTTTTGACAACCCGTGACGATTGTCAAAGATCTTCTTCTTCTACTTGAATGACAGCCGGGCAACGGCTTAGCGTGCCACCTCGAGTGACAACCTGCCCAGTACCCTAATTGCGTAATAGAACACAATCTGTTTCGATTTGAAACAGATTGCTAGTCCATTGCGTTATCAGTTGGAAAAAAAATCTGCTCAACAACGTAAATAACGCAATGAATATTGTTGAACTGTCAAAATGAAACAAATTAGGCATAATTGTTTACGAAAATAAGTTACGTAATTAGGTTCAGTTGGTCAAAATTAAACATCGTTGAAACCATGGTTGAAAGATTAGACAGTAAGTAAGTAATTTTAACGATGCCCATATATCCCTTAAATGATTTGCGTAGGTACTCGTACTGTCTAATCTGTCAACCATGGTTCAAGTTAATCATAATAATGTAATCATAATAGCCCGCGCCGATACTAGAGAAAAATCATTAATATCTCACAAATAAATTCCTACGTGTAAATTTTTTTCTATGAAAAAAATATATTTAGAGATCAATGATAGAATTAATTAATTAGAAGAGATCAATGATACAATGATCTCTAGAGAGATCATTGTATCTTTAATGACATTCTGCATGTTAATCAACATGTCAGATTCTTATTATTTATGTCTAATTTATTTTTATCCGTGACATAATTCTTACCAGTTTGAGTGGCTAATTTCCAATAACGTGGTCGACTGCCATTTTTAGTTGTAGAAAGTGAACTGTAATATTGAGGGTGCCGTCAATCCAGTTCAATACACATAGGTATGCTGGATAGTTGGGTACTTGTCGGTATACAAATGTCTATCTTACTGTATCCAAAATTAATTCTTGTAACTGCTATTTGTTTTGCTTTGCTTTTACCAGTCTTACTTAGCCGGATAGGCAGCCACTCCATGTAAAAATATACTGGTATTCAACTTCATCCAGCTTGAATGGAAGCCGACCCTAACATAGTTGAAGAAAAGGCTAGGCATATTGATAATTTGTTTTGCTTTTAGTTGGTTCATGTACGTTCTCCTCGCTCTTCCTCATACACTCATTGCCTCTTTTCCCTTTTTCCTTGTTAGTATAAAGTGTCTAATTAATTAATCAATCACATTTCCTCTCCTTTTCCCAAAGTACTCCTATTTCGGCTCTAATTATCTTAAGATTCCATATAGTTTATTTAGTGATGCTTTTGCATATATTTCCGCTTACGCTTCTACTACATTTCTTACTTCAGACCGGCCATTTATTTTTGCATTGGCAAGAACTGTACCGGCAATTTAATTTATGACTGGATTGAAATCGGCACATGGGGGAATAATCTCTCCAATGACATAAATACTAAAACAATGATTTTCTTCCTTTACTACACTAATAGTTGTCCCATTTAGTGCTGATTTTTCGTTATGACAGTTTGAATTTTTTTTATACAAATGCTGTCCAAAGGCAATATTTATCCCTCAAATTAAAGATATCTGTCGAATGAAAAATCAGCACTTACTAGTTTATCTATTATTTCGAAATCGGTCTCGGTGAGAATATCGAGATTAAAAGTATCCTATGTCCTAACCCAGGTCATAGTCTACCCATGTGCCAAATTTCATCCAAATCCGTTCAGCCGTTTTACCGTAAAAGCGCAACAAATAAACAAACAAACTCACTTTCGTACTTATAATATTGGTTAAGATTAGGATTCCTAACCCTTACATCGTAAGTCACAATCAGTAACCCAACAAACAAAAACGTCATATAAGTCTTGACTTATACGACATAAAGTTGGATAGCAGTCTTATAATGATAGTGAGATGACTACTAGGTCCTTTAGACGTCTTTAATTTAACTTATTAGTCGTGCGACGAATATGTCATAATAAGCTGGTCTTAGCAACGTTGGTAAGACTAAACTAAACGACGTTATATTACAGTCTTAGCTAAAACGTTTGTACGACAACGCCATAGTCATACTAACGTTAGAGTCCATTAAACGTTTTGAACTGACCAAATTAGGTCTTTGAAAAACCTTTATATGACATTTATATAACGTAGCAGTTGTATAGACGTTTTCACAGTGACGTTTTTATAACTATCACTATCCTGTTTTACAGCGGTCAATTGGAGACTCTTAAATGACTTGGTTGTTTATTTAATACTCAAATATAACCTATATATTACATGATGTCCGTTTAATGTCATGCCCTGACTTTAATCAAACTTGTAGGCGCATTTAAGTCAGGTTTTGACTTTAAAGGGTCATACTCAGAAAAAGTGTACATTTTAAATTTGTAACTAAACTGATAGGTAACTATACTGAGAATCTCCGTTACGAAACTGATGTCATAAGGTATAGTACACATGGATTGGGCAAATAAAACACGTGATTATATTTGGCTTATCAGTCTTATTTAGATTAATTTAAAAAAGGCTTCGATCATTAAATTAGCAAATTCAAAATTATTTATACAGGGTAGCATCCCCATCGACGCGAAAACTGTTACTATGGATTCAGTACATGATTCTGAAATATACGACAAAAATAAAATCTACTTTTCCATACATTTTGACCACGTAGGTATTACACTTTTCTATGAAATAGTTGTTTTTTTTTTTACAACGCAGTGGGGTTCAGAATCATGTACTGAATCCATGGTAACAGTTTTCGCGTCAATGTCCCAGCCACCCTATATAAAATTATGTAGCTGTTAAAAATATCAAAACGAGTTTTCAACATTATTATTACGATAACATAATGTTTCTTATTCGTATATTATTATCAATCACAGTTTCCCATATATTTTCCCAACCCAAATTTTTCCGAATTAATGAACAAAATTTAATGAAACTTACGTGAGTAAGCTAAATCGATACATAACATCAAATCCAAAAACTTAGAAACAATATGAAGGCTAAATTCGAACGACTTAATTTAGAAGCTACTTTGATTGACAACACTCGTAACAAATATTTATTTCTTCACGAAATAAAATCTCAATCATTATAAAAAATCACAAGTATTAGTAATGTGGAAGGAACATTATTCATGACTATAAAATTGAGGATCATTCCCCCTACTTTATTAGTTTAGTACTGGGAAGTTTTGTTCTACTTAATCCTACTATTTAATGGATTTCAAATAGTAGGATTATTCTCATTAATTATACTATTCAGCTGGATACCTAAATAGTATAACTAATGAGATGATGAGAATAGTAAGACCCAACAGGTCCATAGTTACCATGACATTATCTCAATCGTAGATGGTAACTATGTATTTCGAAAACAATAATACTTATGACTATAGTGGCTAGTTGAAACGATGTTTGAATTAAGCAGTAGAAATAGTGGGAATGAACCAAAATTAATGCAAAAGTTGAATATAATTATTAAAAAATGTCAAAATTTGAGTCATCGTCACTGGAATCATTACTATTATTTTTAAACAGAGATATGTCATGGTTTGGATCAATCGTATGCATAGACGAAAGTCCTGGTGAAGCAAAATTAAAGTATTGTTGATTGTCTGGATGCAATCGGATATCCGACAAAATCGTTACTTTATTTTTGGGTTTCATTGTAATATCCGGTGATACTGAGTTACTTTCTTCGTTAAAATAGGGACTATCGTCACTCTCAGCATAGACGACTTTATCACTTTCACTATCAGAAGAGTCGCAATCAAATCGTATATACTTCTTACTTTTCTTTGGTGGCTTGTTCTCTTTTTCTTTTGAGACTTTTTTATATTTATCGGGCGTCGATTTTTGTATCTGATGCGTAGTTTTCCCTAGACACACCGGTGTTTTAATAACTTTACTGGTTTTTATTATACCAGAGGTACTAGGCTCAATTATTTTCTGAACACTATCCGATTTCTTTTCTTGTATTTTAACACTTTTTTTTCTATCATTATCTTCTTGCTTTCTATTACAAAACTTTGGCGTTGCAATACTATTTTTTTCTTCAACATTAGCTAGAGTCTTGGTATTTTTTTGAGCTTTCTTAAACAGATCATGCATTTTAACGTCAAAACAAGAACAGTTACCTCTATCATCGCCACAAAAACAGCTCACATGTCTATGTTTTATTATTCCAGGCTCATCAGTGGTTATAATTTGATGGACAGCCATAGTTCCTACTAAAGCATGCAAATTCGATACAGGATATGTTTCTTTTATAACGTTTATATCTGTATCTGACACATAATACAGTGTTACATTTGTCTCTTTTTTAAGCAGTTTAAAAGCCTCAATGGCATTAGGAACATCTTTCCCGTATCCAACGTGCATATCTAACGTTCTCTTTAGTACTCCACCTATACCGTCTGCTGCATTTTTACCGTGAGCAGCCTCAAAATAAGACCATGTAGCATGTTTAAACCCCAATTGTTTAGTTAATTTATCAAATAGTGCGAAGTTTGTCTTTTGCCGGTATTGTGTTGTTGGGCCGTCAGAATGCATATGTAAAATATCTACCTCAGGGTGTTGATATTTTATTGAATGAAGAACTGGCAAAAGATGAGCCCAAATGGTTAGCGGGCTATGCTCGGTATTCGGAGATATTGAACAAAATCCTGCTGGATTTTCATTTTTAAGGTATGCTACACCAGTATGTAAAGTTATTTGATTACGTGAAGATGAAAAATGCATACTCTGTATCTCTACATTATACTTACATTGGTAATTTTCTGAAAAATCAACTATAATAACAGCTTCATTTTCTTTAATATTGTCAACACATTCTCGAAATGATTTTTGTTGATGTATCATATTATAATAATGTCTTTTAAACAATTTAGCCTCTTCTTGAAATTTTTGCACTAAAATTCTCAAATCATCCGTCACCACTTCTCTTGTACTTTTTTTAGTCAATGCCTCAATCTCTACGCCTTCTTCATTTTTCTTTCTGTAAGGAACCGATTTCACGCACCACTGTAGCCAACACACGGTTTTTTCAGTAGACGAATTCTTAACTTCAATTTTCTTATTGACACATAATTGGCAATCTCCGTACATGCACTCTTTAGAATTTAGATTACAAGCAATATCTCTCAGAAGTTCTTCAATTTTATTTGTTTTTAAAAGTCCAAGTTTGTGAAGCTTTGTTAATTTATAAGATATATTTGCGTGGCGTATGCAGGCACACGTTTCTCTGTTATGTAGTTTTGGAGGCAACACGTAAAACGGACGGTGTCTAACTAACGTAGAATAAGATGCTTTGCCTCCTTCTTTTTTATAGATAGTATATAAATTTAATATGGAGTCAGTTAAAAAACGTATTTGCATTTTGGTTTTTTCCTTAGTTTTGCATTCTTTCTTGCCCGCTGTAGCACGACTTATATCATCTCGCATATAAAAATTGTGAATCTGTTGAATAAGTAACTTCCTTTTTGTTGAAAAAGACATTTTAGTGCGTATTCTCCCTTTTATTCCAATAGCTAGTCCCATTTTTGTGGCCATACGATACTTCTTAGTCAGAGAATTATTAACAATTTTTTTAATAACTGCCTTTTCTTTATGATTAGACTCTTTGTATACTGAGCTGAGAGACTCGGATAGAATTTCAAATTCAGTAGGTGTCGATGGCTGCTCTTCTTCAATTGTTTGTCGTCTTGACTGGTTTTTGTTAATAATCCTTTCTTGCTTTAACCGGTAGATTTGCTTTCTCATGGTTTCTTGTTTTTTTAACGACATATTTAATGCATCTTGGCAACGTTTTAATTCTTTTCGAAGTTTGATTGTCTTAAGTTTCCACCTCTTTATAATATGCTCGTTTGGAATTGTTGCTGCAGTCGGGTCACTAATAGATTTATTTTTCTGCTTTTTATAGTAGCGATCAGAGTATTCTCTCCACTTCTGTCTTGTTTTTTCTTTTTGGCTTTGGTTCTGCTCCTTAATTTTTAATTTATTTAATTTGACTCTTTCTAAATGTTTTTTTCGCATTTCCTCATACTTAACTGGATTTTGTTTAAGACGCTCTCTGTACCTTTTTTGTCTTTCGGCATTTGACACGGGAACCATGGTGTTTTACTGAAATGAATATAAGTGGTTTATAACTTGTCTTATAAGTTTTACTTATTTATAAATTAAAGTATTTTACTGACATCGTTATTTTATTTTTAAAGTAAAGGTAGAAACTACAGGAAACTTTGTGAGGTATTAGTGATCTTTCCTGGAAGACTCGACCGTGCAGGCCTGGGTATCGCCGGATAGGCCTGGGTATCGCCGGACAGGCCTGCTGACATTAACGACGAGGCGGAGTGGTTCCGGGAGGCCATGTCCAATGTGTGTGACGTGGCAATGCCCCGGGTCAACCCTGGACGTGCTTCGCGCCAGGTGTACTGGTGGTCGCAAGAGCTGGAAGCTCTGCGCAAGGCGTGCGTTGCTGCGCGACGCCCTCCAAGCGGAGATCCTGCGGGCCAAGGCACTGGCCCGCGAGGAGTTGCTGGAAACTCTCAACAGGGACCCGTGGGGAAGCCCATAGAAGATGGTGCGGGAGAAACTCCGCCCATAGGAGTGGCGCGAGGAGGCGAAACGCCGGGGTATAATTCCGATGCCGCAAGAAATCGCGGCACAGCGGACAGAGCTCCGGTGGGATCTCATGGCGTCATGGAGAGTGCGATTGTCGCAACCCAGCGCTGGGCACGCCACAATTACGGCGATAAGACCCCTCTTTGAGTAGTGGCTTGAGAGGCGCCACGACGTCCTTACCTTCCGCCTGACGCAGGTCCTTACTGGACACGGCTGCTTCGGGAGGTTCCTGTTCAGGATAAGATGGGAGGAAACATCCGGGTGTCACCATTGTGTGGATCGCCCGGAGGACACGGTGGAGCATACGGTGGAGGTCTGCCCGGCTTGGGCGGAGCATCGCCGTGTCTTCGTGGAGGCGATCGGCGGCGGTGATCTCTCGCGTCCGGTCCTGGTTCATGCCATGGTACGGAGCGAGAGGAAATGGCAGACCGTCACCTCCTTCTGCGAAGCGGTAATGCTCGCGAAGGAGGACGCGGAATGCGTAAAGGAGAGGCAAAGTTCGCGCCCTCACGCACCTAACCGCCGCAGGAGGAGACGCCCTGGGCGTCGGGAATTGCAAGCTGATTTCCGGCCACCGTAGGCGCGGGCTTGCGGACGGTGAGCAATGGGTAGCTCGCCGTCCAATAAGGACCAGGCCCGGGTCGACGGCGCGTTGTGTGCCACGCGCGCCTCCAAGATATATCAGCAGCGGCAACCGAAGGATCACGGGTGGGTTTTAGTCAGCGAGAGTCTGACACGCCCTCCCGCTCCACCCAGAGCGGGAAAAGTTATTCGATCATTTCCCAACCAAAAAAAAAAAAAAAATGTATAGTGATCACCACATCGACATGCCTATGAATATGTATATAGGTATAGTTATCGGTACGTAAGTTGGCTTAAGATTTTCGTAGTGGAGGAAGTTCGCGCATGTACCTAAAATTGTATGAAAATGTGCGTGCGCGAACTTACCTCACTACAAAATCTTTGGCCAACTAACGTAACTATAGTTAGGATAGTTAGGTACGTACTTTTTTGTGTTTGTGCACTAAGCTTAATAATTTCTCAGTTTCGTAACGTAAAGCAATATAACGAAAATGAGAATAAAATCTGAGAAATTATAACCTCTAAAAATATTTTTATGTGAACCACGTGTTTACCACGCAAGTACTGAGCGTATTCGTTAAGATAATACAAGAAATAAGAAAAAAACATAGTAAGTAAACAAAAAATATAATAAACTTACCACAATGATAGTCGTTTATCACCCTGAGGTATTTTTTGTAAATATTCACTTGATACACAACTTGACTTCACGACTACCGTGATAACATAATGGCTGCCGCGACAGTGATTTTGACGTAAGTAATAGTGTTGCCAGAATAAGAAAAAATATTAATACCACTTTAAATAATTGCGTTTGAAATTTTAATGCGTGAACTAACCCTGAGTAACGAAACTTCATAATTTTGGGACAAAATTAGTTTAATTAAAATAAATTCTTCTATAAATGATTTACGAATAGAATTGGTCCTATTTAGTTACTTGATTCATCAAGAATAATATAGCCACAGTCAATGTTAAGTAAAGCGATGAATATTCGTAACAATTCATCTCAGAAAATTTATAATAGTCATTGGGACACTAAAAAAATGTATGATGATTTTTATAACAATGTTTCGACACTCAAAAAATATACTTTTTTAATGAAAACTAAAGTTAAAATACCCGAAAAATCTTCATATTAATAGACTAACATAACAACAATGGGGGAAAAAAGAAAACATATCATAATATTAGATATTTACTTTAATATGAAGTAGCGGGACAAGAAAAGATACCAAATGTACACTTTTTCTGAGTATGACCCTAAAACGTCTAGGCCGCCATATTTACGGAACTTTTGATTAGATTTACTACGAAAAATGGAAGCAAAAAATTCGTGGAGAAGACTTAAACGTAGTGGAACTTTCAAAATGAAAGTAAATCGAGATTTCCTTTTATTAAAAAGTACAACGCCAACAACGGTGGCATTAATAACAAATGTTGAAGAGGAAAAGTGTACAACACATGAACAACAAAAAGGTTCAGTATAAATATTTATTTTATTTCTATAAAAATATTGTGTGGATTTCTTCCGATATTGAATTCGTTATTTATCAGTAAATGTTGTGTTAATTGATACGTTTTTAATCAGTAAATTTTAAAATGATTAATCTATACAGGTTGTAAAAAAAATTGCCAGCAAAACATATTAAAAGAAATGTTTTTTTTTTTCATATTTCGACCCATGTTTCTTGGGGAAAGTTCTTCAGTTTCTTGGGTAGGTTCACCCCTGAAAGTTATGCCAGCAATTTTTTTTACATCCCATACAATTATAAAAAATTATTTAAAATTATGAGAATGAATTTTTGTTTACAGTAGAAACAATAATCACATTCATCTTGCAAAAAATGATTGTACACAGTAAAATTTAAGCAGTTGTGGCACCAAAAATCCTTAAAATGCAATAAATCTCTAATTTTGTTTTTATTTAATATAATGAAATGAAATGACCGCAGTGTATGAAAGTCAATGATACTGTGGCAACCATAGCATAAAATGTAAATTGTATAAAATGAGTGCTTTCCCATGGCCAAATCAATCTATTAAGAAGTCTAAAATCTGCTCTCGTTAGAAATTTATCTATATCCAAATATTGAATGATCATATTTTCAGATAAAAATTTACTTTAATGTTAAAATGTTTTGAAATCTGCACTGCGCTTTTACTGTGACCTGCAATATGAAAAGGGTTTTAAATTTATGAGGAACCCTAATAGCTGATGCAGCAGCTATAAACTGATGGCGTATTGCATGGTCTTGAAATAACCTTAATACGACTTTATGTCTTTACAACGTCGTAAAGAGATAAGTGTGTGACAAAAGCAACATGTCCTACATTTTTATAAATAAACATATTTTTATTAATAAAAATATAATAATTTAAACACAAAATTGAGAGGGGGCATGAAAATTTGAAATAAATACACATAGGTATATTATCATATAACTTTAATACCCAGTCGAACTAAACGGCATGAGAGACAGATACAGTTATTAGCGAGATATATAAATATAAGTTAAATAACACTCATCTTTTATTTCCTTTTAATTATTTATTTTGTACTCAAATCTCGAAACAAAACCACAAACACGTGTCACTAACAAGAAAAATCAATAAGTCTTACAGGTGTTGTTCCTTGACTCAAATAAAACGTTTTAGTCATTCAAAAACACCTGTATGACGACAATACAACAAATGAGTCGTTGTAAAGTTATGATGCGACTTCTGCGCGACGAAAGTGGTAATTACATAGCGTTCATACGACTTTTGAATGACGTTAACGAAGTCAGCTTGTGACTTTTGTATGTCCATTATACGACAATGTTGGTTGTATAACTGGGGCCATTTTCGCGTTTAGTAAACGTTATTATAACGTTAGTGCGACTTAGGTATTACGATCAATGCCGTTAAGATAACGTTTATAAAACTTTTGAACGACGTTAAATTGTTAGTTGGGAACTTACCTAAATATTATGTATATTTAACTAGGTACATAACATAACATAACATCACGCCTTGTTTCCCCGAAGGGTTGGGCAGAGGTGTACCTGTAGTAGGTACACCCACATTTCGCCAGTTATGTTTAAGTCCCATGTAATAGGGGGCGAGCCTATTGCCATCAACCGGGCACAAATCCAGACTCCGGGCTGCTACTGAGAAATTCCAGATAGAAAAACCCAATAACACTTTGCCCGACCCGGGAATCGAACCCAGGACCTCATGCTCAGCAGTAGCGCTTGCGACCACTAGACCAACGAGGCAACTAGGTAATAAGCTCTAAAGATTTACGAGTGTATTTGCATATGTCCTATCAAGTTATGAAGTGTGTTTAAAGTGAAAATTTAAGTGAAGTAGAGAAATCCGGCTTTCGTACGTTATTTAGGGCGTTGTCGTTCGGAGTCTTCACAGTTGAGACTGTCATGGCTTCCGCAAAAATAATGAACATGACTAGCAGAAATGTCACTTCCTATACCTACATCTATACATATTATAAAACAAAGTCGCTTTTTACGTTTGTCTGTATGTCCACGTTATTCTTCTAAAATATGATGAGGTTTTTAACATAATTTAGAGAATGTATTCCGGAATGTTTATGTGCATGTCGCAGGAATATTGTCAAACCAGTGATATTATAATTTCACTAGTAAAATTATAATTGCAGGAAACTTTGTCAGCCGCCTCCATTTCTCACAATTTAACGGGCTCATTTCAGTGACATTATAATTCCACCGGACCCACGCAGTGATATTAAAAGGCAGTCATATTTTGACAATTTCACTATATGTGCAATCCCGTTAAATTGTGAGATGGTCAATGATTGGTTTTTGTGTTTACAACAGTTTTTTTAACGGCCGCGACTTACGAGTTGTAGGTCGTAGGTTCGAACCCAGACAGGCGCTTTACTTTGTGTAAATTATTTCATCACCACTGCTTTCAAAACGGTGAAGGAAAACATCGTGAGGAAACCGGCATGTCCTAGAACCGAAAATTCGAAGACATGTGACATCTACCAACCCGCACTGGGCCCGCGTGGTGGATTTCAGCCCACTCCCTCTCACAGAGAGGAGGCCTGTGTCCCAGCAGTGGGAACATTTATAGGCTGATAATAACAGTTTTTTTGCAATTGGCGGATGAAGAAGAGTTGACCAAACAAAACGCACGAAGTCCCCACTACAAACTACTTAGACTTATAATATACCTAGGGTTATTATAAAATCACTACAGCGTTCCCGTGAAATTACAGTAACATTAAAAAAAGTCCGTTAAATTGTGAGAAATGGAGGCGGTTGACAAAGTTTCGTGCAATTATAATTTCACTAGTGAAATTATAATATCACAGCTTTGACGATATCCCTGCGAAATGTATATAAACCTAAGACTATAATCTGAGTATATAACATTAATATTAAACTTAGTTAAGATACAGAAATCACGATTTTTTTGTCAAGTCTTAAAAACCGTGCGAACTGCTATACTTAGTTATTCATAAGATAGATTTATTTCGATTTTGAACTTTAATACAGCAAGTATACAATCCAAATTCCGTCTCAGTTGAAGATGGTCAAAGGTACAAACAAAAATTAATGTTGTTTTGTTGCGAAAATTAATTTTTCCCGAGTACGACTAAGCCAAAAGGAAGTTAATCTGTACGATTTATGCCTTAATTACATGACTTAATAACGACCTGTGACTCCGGGTATACGAAAACCGAAAAAAATCGTTATCGATGTCTTGTTTTTACCTTTTTTAGTTAGCGTTTTTGTCATAGTTGGGTTTTAAGTTTTTAACTTTTTTTTTGGCTGTCCAGTTTCTTGAGCACCTAGTTTAGTTTTTTCCTTAACGTTCTCACCCCAAAGGCACCTTTAAAGCCGTCAGAACATTTGGTCCTTTGACCTTTAAATCTACTTTCAATTCAGAATCTCAGTCTCAAAAGACCAAAACGAAAATTAACAAGACAGAAAAAATTACTTGCAACACGCACACGGAAATGCATTGGTGTTTACTTCTCAGACACGACAGGTACCAGGAACCAGTTCCTAACAGTACTATCCTGGGTTCGATGCCCGGCCATGCTTGTCACTTTGACTGCACCGCCAAAAACACTAAGCCAATTAGTGGATACTGCATTTAAAATGTTGTTGTTATAATGATTGTTGGGTTACATTGATTTTTGTATCTTTAGAGTCACATTGTACTCGTAGTTTCAAAAGAATCATTAATTTTGATTACCGTACTACCTGATACTGACCTGCAGTTTGCAAAAGACGTAAGAAAAGTTGAATTTTGTGGGCTTCCTTAGCGCATCCTTAGCTTAAGAATAAAAATGTTTATAAAACCATTATGAGCTATTTTTGTATAGCTAGTGCCGACATAATAGAAAAGCCAGGATCGCACGAGCGATTTTTTATCGCGGCGATTTGTTTTGCGCACTGATTTTCAACTCTCGGTATTGAGCCGAGCATAGAATCCAACAGCGAGCATCCCAGCGCATCAAGAAAACATACTGTTAGATTTCCAACTCTCGGCGTTTTGCAGAGCATTGAAAATCGAGTGCAAACCTAGGCTTAAACTAAACACAAATCAATTAAGTAAAAACAAGGCAATTCCTGTACAAACCTCATGCCGGTTATTAACTCATTATCTATGATTAAAAACATAAAACCTTTGTCCGCGAGAAAAAATATTATAATTGATGAAAATAAGTTAGATAATAACATATCACGAATAAGCCTTTTAAGTCTTGTTCACACCGTACGTCAAGCGGCGGCTGAATTATTGTAAGTCTGATTTTTCTATTGACAATGTGCCTGGACTTCCAAATCTTGGGCCAAGCACACATTTCCACAATTAACATCACTACTGTGGCATATAAATAAAACCATTTGGCACAGTTACATTTCGACGGATCAGCGGGATAATTGCGTTGGCTTTAATTTTGACAGTTCAACAACATTCATTAAGTTATTCGCATTCGCTCAACAAAAATTCATTTGCTCAAACCTACGAAGCAATAGATTCGGAATTTTCTTCAAAAGTGTGTTGCGCAATCGGGGTGTTGTTTTAAGGACTTTGAAGAGCTTGAAATTGATTGATGTTGACACTGAACTTAAAATACGAGTGAAGTGCAGTTACATACTTCCCTTTTTTATGATCTCATGTGGTCTCCCGTTTTTACCATACAATACAAAGTGGAATCAGCATCATGTTGTGTAGAGTGTCCGTGGAGTTTCTTGTCCGTTCTTCTCCGTAGGTACCTACTACGCTTTGGAATGGGCAACTAGCTTCATCTTTCTGACTGACCGACCTCTTGACAATTCAAAAGTACCTGTAATTGGTTTATTTGAAATAAATGCTTTAAGTTTGAATTTGTTTTCTTCTTCTCAAAAATTTAAGAAGTAGTGACAATGTGCCGTAGTCATTGATTTAAATATATATGTCAATGGCCGTAGTCCTTTTGTCTTTTCGACCCCAAGTAAAGAGCACAGAACATCTGTTCTGAAAAAATGTCAGCGTGACTGCTCGTTTTGACTTTGACGTGAAAACTTAGTTGAAGTCGAAGTGAGCTGTCAATAATGTCGAACCCTAACATCAGGTAGATTGGCAGGTCCCTTCAAACTCACTTCACATTAGTTCTCGCGGTGAGATTTTTACATTCAGACGAAGACATTGGAAACAGCAAAGAGCAGATGCATCGGTGCAGCTGGACCTGAACCAAGCTTTTTTTTTTGGGTGGGAAATTATCAAATAACTTCTCCCACTCTGGGTGGAGCGGGAGGGCATGTCAGACTCTTACTGACTAAAACCCACCCGTGTTCCTGCAGTTACCTGCATGTTGCCAGGGGCCACGGTAACCCTTTCGGAGAAACCCGCAACCCCGGCAGAACCTGAACCAACCTGGCGGTGACGTCGTAGAATTATGTATCCATAGTATTTTTGTAATTGGATCTAGCTGTCTGTTGGATAAATATATTATAATAATAAATAGATACTCGTAAATATCACCCGTCTCTCCACTATTCCATTACTTACTCTAGGATGCATATACGGTACGGCTCGCAAATCCTCCCATAACCTAAGGACACGTCTTCCCTACCATTACCGCGCCCCCCGGTCTACTCCTTGATATGAAATGACCTCTGTAGCCCCATGAAGCATGAGACTAGCCAGATACACACATTCCATGCCAAAAACAACACTTAACAAATTCTTCACCTACCATTCTGTAGTCACCTTAAAACTTGCACCTGAGGCCGTCAACATTTTTTAGGACAAATCTATTCAGTTATAATGACAGAATAACTATTGATTCGACCGATAACTGGCGATATTATGTCCGCCATCATAACGAAGGTTATATTTGAAGCCTATAGATAATTCAGATAATTGGTAGGCTATTTCGGGTTTTAAAAGGCTAAATAAATTGGATTGTTAGATTTTAAACGATCATATAGGATTTCATTTAAGATGACGTGTTGACGTGGTTTAGGTATTATTGTGAATTTATGTAATGCTTTTTGAGTATGATTTTGGTCTTATAAAAAACTTACGTTCGGTGGCAAGATAATAATAAAACATTTAATAAAAGAATGAGGCATTTGTGCTACAGTACCTAGATATTTTATTTTCCGCAAAAATCTATCAGCATCTTCAGTCGTTACGGGTCGTCAGAAGTCCGAAAGTCTGACAACCAGTCTTACCAAGAGATATCGTATTACCTAGTTACTGGGTTATGAAGGTCAGATAGGCAGTCACTCCATGTAAAATACTGATATTCAGTTGCATCCGGTTAGACTGGAAGCAGATTGATTGAAAAATCTATAGCATCTTAAATAAATAAAAATGTTCATGTATTATTTTCTAATTAGCATGGCAAGGTCATGTTGATAATTTATTTATTTATTTCTGTTTGAATGCGCTTTGTGCAGAAAATTGCATTCGAAGTGTTTAATTTTCTTTTTATTGTAGATACTAAAGTTGATCTTTTAATAACAATATGTTGTGTACGTTTCAGTTCGACGAGTTCGTGAGATCGCTGCAAGTGGACCCTCACTCACCACTCTTCAGGCTGGTGACAGACGGACAACCTCCTTTAAGGTATGTTGGCTTTATTTCTCCTATCACGCAGGTAATATTGTGGGGAAACATTATCCCATTTAGGAAAGGGATCGTCACCGTATCAACTCGAGCCATTCAGTATTCTTTGTATGAAACTCCCTACTGCAACGCACACTAATCGTAATCGTAACGTAATCGCCGCGCCTCGGGACAAGCTCACGAACCGCGGTGCGGTGCGTGGTCAACTTGCAGTTCCCGTGCTTACGGCTCGTCGTCCGTTTTTTTTTTTTTGGGTGGGAAATTATCAAATAACTTCTCCCGCTCTGGGTGGAGCGGGAGGGCGTGTCAGACTCACTGACTAAAACCCACCCGTGTTCCTTCGGTTGCCCTGTTGCCGGGGGCCACGATTTCCCTATCGGTTTTCTTCGAACCCCCGGCAGTGCGCTTACGTCTCCTTACCCGAGCGCCGAGCTAGCGTCTTTTTGTCCACCCTTGCCCCTCTCACCCCTCCTGCGGTCTGCCTGCAGCACACTACTGTTCCTCTTCGTCCAGTGCTATGGTTATGATAGCCATCTCGCGTATTGTGAACTGGGACATGTAGCTGCCCGGAGTATGAATTTGTGCACGGTTGATTGCAACAGGCTAGCCCTCTATTACATGGGACTTAAACATAACTGGATGAACCGAAATGTGGATGAACTATGGGTACACCTCTGCTTGACCCTTCAGTGAATACAAGCGTGATGTTATGTTATGTTGTTATGTTACATTAAAATTCACTTACATTCAGCACAATATCTAGGCCAGGTTAGTGGTTACGACAAAAATTGTTTGAAAGCGTCCAAACTCGATACCATTCTGTCCACATCCGGTAAACACAAAAAGAACTGTTGAATACTGTTTCCGTTATACACTTTCATACGGCACAATTTTAGGACGATAGGTATGTGATTTTTAAAGCTTTGGATATATACAACGTGTAACTAAAACCCTGTACGATCTGTGAGGGTGTTGTTAGTTTAATGAGGTAGTTTACAGGTTTTTTTTTAAAAAAAACCTTTTTTTCTATGGGGGATTTAACCGGAATATGACATAGGGCGCGGGCGGCCGTCGTCGTTTAGCGAGTGTCTACAAGTCATAACTTATGAGCTGTTGAAAATTTGTCAATTTTTAATGGAATCGGGATAATTTTGGTACTAAAAACGTGAATTTAAAATAGCAATTACTTTTTAATTTCAATAATAATAAGTTTTTTATTGCCTTTCGGTAATGTTATTGCAGTACCTATGTGCCCTTTACGGATCGGACAGGATTTTTGTAACATCACGCCAGTTTTCTCTGAAGGGTATATCATGATCAGCCTTTTTAATGTTTCCTCTGCCTAAACCTTCAGAGAATACAAGCATGATGCTATGTTATGTTATGTTTATGAATATTTGTGAAAGAGAACAAAAGATATCAACTTTTAAAGTCGATGGAAAAATAAGGATATTTAGCAGATCCTCGTGGTTCAATGGTTAAGCAGATACTCCGATAGTGGACGTGGTTCTATGTTGGTCCTTCTGTCCAGATTGTTTTTTGTTTAATTTAAATAATAAATCAGAAATCCCGAATACAGATCGGCCCGTGAACCCATCTTCCCAGAGGCAGTGGGATGAGCCGCTCTGCAGGTTGGTACGGAACAATCTTATTAATACGTCCACCAATACTGCTGAGCGTGCCCGCCTGCTGGCTGTAGGTGAGTGGGAGTCGGGCCTCTGGCTTCAGGCGCTACCGTCACCCAACATAGGCACTATGCTGGGTGACACCACCTTCCGGCTCGCTACCTGTCTGCGTCTGGGTGCTCCTTGTGTGGCTCCACATCGCTGCCAATGCGGTGAAGGTGTCGACTCTCTCGGACACCATGGCCTATCCTGCAGTAAGAGCGCAGGCCGGATAGCACGGCACGCCAGCATCAATGACATCATCCGTCGTGCTCTTGTCACCGCCGGAGTGCCAGCTGTTTTAGAACCCAATGGCTTGGCACGCGACGATGGGAAGAGACCAGACGGAATGACCATAATGCCTTGGAAGGTAGGTAGGCCTTTGGTGTGGGATGCAACGTGTGTCGACACCCTTGCGCCATCCCATCTTCCTAGCACGGCGAGCTGTGCTGGGGCTGCTGCTGCAGGTGCGGAAAACCTCAAACGGCGCAAATACTCCAATCTTATTGGGACTTATATGTTTGAGCCGTTTGGGGTTGAAACACTAGGGCCATGGGGTCCGAGTGCCCACCTTGTTTTTCAAGACATCGCCAAGCGGCTGGTCGACTCTTCACGTGACCAGAGGGCTGGCCTATTCTTTGGTCAAAGAATCAGCATTGCCATACAACGTGGCAATGCTGCCAGCCTTTTGGGCACTTTTCCTATTGACAGCGATATGGACGAGTTTTTTGATGCCCTATGATCATTTCCCCGCCCTTTTTATATGCTTGTACATATTATTATTATAAATCAGAACGTGTCAATTTTTTATTGAAGTGAAAACTTCTTTTGGCGAGTTGGTCATTTTTGAGATGGGACTAAACCATTGATTTCGCGACACTGTAACGGAATTTACCGACACCGTGGAGTAAAAGACATCAACGCGTTGATTACCGCGGTGCCGATTTTTATTAAAGTTTTCACATCTGTCGGCACTCCTAGAGCGCCACTGTTTTTTCCATGATATTTGAAGCCTGTATGTCAGTTGGTTTTCATTTCTGATTCCCTTGAACCTTTATCAACCATCGTTGCTGCACTAACGAGGCTCACTGATTGCCTTGCGTGAAAATTTAGGTGAAGTGAGCTGTCAAAAATGTCAATCCCTTAGCATCAGGTGAAATGACAGCTTACTTCAAGTTCTCGTCACCAAAGTTTTCACGGTGAGATTTAACGTAAGCAACACTCGTGGACGCTTTTCTAACAGATACTTGAAATTAAGAGCGTTAATTCCCGTATCGTCGACAACAACGTATACACACAAAAAGTACTCATACATTATTTAGTTTCCCCAAACCGAACAAAACGACTTCCGTACACCGTTCAGAGGTCAGGAGGTGATGGCTTCAGCATAATTATACGAAATAATCTATGATAATAATCATTGTCAGTAACATCAGTATGGAAAAAATAGTATTGATGGAAAATGGTGATATGGAGAGAAAAGAATGTGGCTTTGTTTGTTTTGGTCTATGGGGGTTTTGTTATTTTGTTTTCTGTGACGTATTTATTTTTTAACAGCGTGTATTGTCGTTGTGTTGTCTTTGATTCCTAGATCGAGCAAAGTGTTATTGGGTTTTTCTACCAGGAATTTCTCTGTAGCAGCCCGGAGTCTGGATTTGTGCCCGGTTGATGGCAATAGGCTCGCCCCCTATTACATGGGACTTAAACATAACTGGCGAAATGTGGGTATACTATAGGTACACCTCTGTCTAACTCTTAGGAATACAGGCGTGAAGGTGTGTATTGTCTTTATAGCGTGTGGAGGTCAGATCCCTATCTGACCTTCACCCGTACCGAGAGCTCCTGCGTGTACACAGACATTCACAGAGTGTTTGTACACTTGGTAACCATAAGTAAAGCGCGCGTCGTTTCGTTAGATAAAAATACTGTACCTAATACCTATAAAACTTTCATCATGCAGGAGGATTTTCAAAGATACTACTGCTAGGTAAACCCTTCACCGGTTTTGCAAAAATTCTTTGACAAAGAAGAGTGTTCATAGTGCAATATACGGTGTACAGTATCGCGAAGAGCTTTATAGTCCTTTTTGAAAACGAAACCATATCGAGATTAAATTTGATTTCAACGACATCTATCGAGGTAGAGGGAACTTTTATTTACACCACCCTTGACTCGTGGCGCCAACTGGCGGCAGAGCACGAAAACGAATTATAAGGTGTAAAAAAAAAATAAACGTAAATTATTGGACGTAGTTCATAATGCCATAATGTACCAATCCACATCTCCATGTTTTCGAGAAAACGACGTGTTAAACTTAGACTAGTTTATAGTGTAAATAGCTGCGCTCCGCGGTTTCACCCGCATAAGTCTCGATCTCGTGGGAATATCGGAATAAAAGTATCCTATGTGTTATTCCAGGTTATAAACTATATGTGTGCCAAATTTCATCCAAATCCGTTCAGCCGTTTGAGCGTGAAGAAGAGACAAACATACACACACACTCACGAACTTTCGTCTTTATAATCTTAGTAGGATAGTGTAAGGTTTTAGGTTTCAAATTGCTTTCGCTTTGTTTCCACTAACCAAATGAATGCAGGTTTATAAACCTTGTTTCAGAGCTGTTAAGCTACCCGAAACTGTCAAATTTTCCCAATCAACTTTGAACCTTACACTTCAGCGATAAAGTTGAAAATCTACTAAATAAATTTGACAGATTGTAGTAGCCTGGTGTGCTGGCGTCTGTACCATAGTTTTTTGAAGTGAAAACTTCTTAAGGCGCGATGGGCATTTTTGAGCTGGGAAAAAACAATTGAACTCGCAACACTGTTACCGACACTCATTAATTTTAGCTTTTGACCATTAAAAAGACATCAACGCGCGATACATTTTCTTTGGGATTAATGACATTCCAAACATTGAGATATGACAACGACATGATTGACATTTCCCTTTTTTTACCGACTTCAAAAAAAAAAAGTATTTCCTACACAGTAAAATTGTTCAAGTTTTCACTTCTGTCGGCACTCTCGGAGTGCCACGGTTTTTTTTATTTCTTTTCTCTTGGGTAATATTCGACAGTAAAACAATTGGTACATTTTGCCAAATGTTAAAAACTCATTATTATTATTACTAGCCTGGATTTTCCCATGCAGGGCATTCCAGGACAATCCTAATCATCAAAAGATCATCATGTAACTTCTGTTTCTTCTTCCACAGACAATGCCTGCACCCCGAAGCCTGCAGCAAGGACCTCTCACTACCGACGTACTACGCGCGCTTCCACGACATTCGCAAGGAGTACGTGCGCGCGTACACGCTGCGTGCCGTCGCCGGCGCGCGTACGGTGCCGCCACCGCCGCCGCCGCCTGACCATCCTGGGTCGCTGCTGGATATGCTCAACTGTATCCTTTTTTATTGGAATTGTTGATTATAATCAGGCTTTAATGTTCCCACTGCTGAGACTCTGAAGTGGGCAGTCTTCCACCACGCGGGCCCAGTACGGTTTAATACATATTATATATATTATGTGCCCGTTGTGATTTCCATTTGGCAAAAATTTGGTCCTTCCCCCTCAACTTTCGTGCGCTATTTAACCCCTTTAAGGGATGAATATTTAAAAATCTTTCCTTAGTGCTCACTTTCGGTATAAAAGTAACTCGTGTACAAAATTTTATACGTCTAGGCGCAACGGCTTAGAGCTTTCGAGAGGAGGTTACGCACTACGTCTGAATATCCGAATCCGAGTTCAATCCGAATTGGTAATATTCTAAATTTGGACGGTTCGGATCTAGTGCGTAACCCCTTATACAAATACATACTATGGCTTCTTCGAACCGACATTTCTCGGATTCGGTCGGACGTAGTGCGTAACCGCTCTTAGGCTGTGCGTCGTCTGTCAGTGAATGAACGAATGAATTTAAGATTTTTATAATCACTTTGGAAATACCAAAAAGCATCACTGTTTATTTGTACGATACTGCGCTGGCAACTATAGGTAGATTCTATGAGAAGAAGATTTCCTCTCGGTGTTTACTTTCAACCGTTTCTGGAGCAGTGGTGATGTAGGTCTTACTTGCACAAAGAGAATGCCTATCTGGGTTCTATTCCAACCCACGGCTTACAACTCATAATGTAAGTCAGAGCCGTTTTCACTGGACCTCCACTCGCTCTTCCGGCTGCCGGCTGTCGCTGAAAACCAGCGGTGTGGCTCTGTCTCGCATAGGGTTGCAGCATTATGCTGAGCGATGGCCGTTTTGCGTAGATTTTCCCACAAATTGTTATTTTCTTCTTTCTTTCTCACCTCGTCACCGGTATACCCGACTGCTCCATGTTTGCAGACATTTTAGACATATTTTAACAACCATCGATATCGAATGAAGGTCGCTCAAATGTTGACAAGGCGCGCCTGTAGATATATTTAATGTAACTTATCTGTCGAGATATTGCTATTAGAAACACACGTCTTTCAGCAGAACTGCTGTAAAATATTTCAAAGCTGTAATTATCACAAACACCAACTTTTTGCGACAGTATTTATAAAGACTGACTACTTAACTATAGTTAGAATAAATACTGAGGAAGGAGTAATAATTACCGAGTAGGTACTGTTTACGTCAATGTCATTTATTAAATCAAGGAAATTACTTAGTAAGTAGAACTTAGTTGATGGGTTAACTACTCGTTATTATCTGGATGACGCAAGTTTGACAGGTCGAAATAATTATTATCTGTGGTGTTGATGTCAAACTACCGGTGGTTACGCTATTGGCCGATAGAGGCGCTGATGTAAATCTTACCAGTACCACAGATAATGTATCAGTACCAATTCTTATAAACTCACTGCTTTATAAGAATTGGTCACGTTATATATGATAGAATTTAAAGACGCTGTATTGGCCACATTTAACTATTTCAAAAAGCAGTTTCACTGTAGTCACTAAGTTGCAAGCGCTTTCTTTAAACGCTCAAGCAAATAGTCGACACCAACTGCCCCATATTATAGCGAGTTTCTTCACAGTGTCAGTCAAAGTATTCAATAACCTAGGTCATAGTTGAGTGCCGTAAATAGCACTAATAGCACTCCCTTTTATTCTAAACTTTCACGCACTAGTTAGCAGCTATCGTATCTAATAATTCTTATATTTTTTAACAATAAAACCTTAACAATATCGTGTACAGATTTAGGTATAAGTCCGTACAGCGGCGATAACTTCTACGCAGCTGAGGTGAAAGATATGGCCAGCATCATACAGAGGATAATCACTGATGGTAAGAATACTCCTTTATTTGTTCATCATCTCATACCAACTAAGTATCATCTCTCTTGGTCATCACGGCTGGTAGGCCCCCAAGCATCGCAACATCGACCGGTCCTGTTTTTCCCGCATCCAGCGTATTCCTGCGACTTCAACCAGGATATTGTTCCACTTTGTCGGGGGCCTGTGATTTAGAATTAGTTTACTTAGTACCTAGTTCATTTATTCAGGCGTGACCTTGCGGAAATCCATTATAAAATACAATAAATGTAGATATATTTAGTAACCTATTCCGCTTAACTATTCCTAAAGAGTCATAAAAAACCCTATAAGAAATCGACACGTGTTTCAGGATGACGATTGACTTGTCGTGAACCCGAACATGGAGTGTTCGTGTTCGTGGTTTGAAAAGTTTTAAATTATTATAGCACTTCCATAAATAAACAGAGAGTTTCTTAAATGGTACTGGTATTTCAGCTGCATCCAGTTAGACTGGAAGCTGACCCCAATACAGTTGGGAAAGCGCTAAGCTGATGATGACATAGATTTTCTTAAGACCTTGTCTAGACAATTCTCTTTCTTGGTAACATGTAAAATATTGCTAAAACGGTATTTTATGTTCCTCGAGATAAGTTTATAAGCACTCTAGCTTTGTTACCACTATTAGCGATACAACTTTTTTTATTATATGGCGATACCCAATAATTGCAGGTCTGGCGCAACTTCGGCAGCCAATTCTATATGGTTTCTCCTTTGTTTAATGGTTGATATAGCAAATAACTATCTTCATTTTATTTTCCAGGTTTCCGGTTAGAGTTACCAGAGACCGTGGACTTAGTTTTAGAGACTGGTATTTGGTAAGTTTCACATTTTAATACTTCATATAGGTATTTTTACAGACAATTCTATACACTTTTAAATACAATCGAGCCAAAGATAAAAATCACCTCTACTGGGTTTTCTTCAATATCTCATATCAAACAAACGCAAATCGACAAATTGAACTGTATTGTACATACTAAATGTATTACGATAGTTAATTTTCAATTCTACGACGACGCAACCGCCTGATTCGGGCGCCTTATAAACGTGCGCTGCAACGTGTTGCTCATTTAAAGCGCAGATCCACCGCGGCCCATGCTGTGCACGGGCACGCGGAGCATTTTAGCTGCATGGGTTCGTTTGTTTGACAACGTGGGTCTAAGTTTCCACTGTAGCACACACTATACACGAATATTAACCCACACTATGTCACCACGTCCCACCTCCCGCAGTGAAGCTACGCAGACGCACGCTTCCGTGTACCGCGTGTCATAGCGTTGACAGCGTTGAACTGCGTGGTGGGTGCCTTATTCGAGTAAGCCACGCGTGTAGCAATGACGTCATTAATCTTGTATTCGTGCGTAGCGTGTTCGTGGGTTGCAGTGGACGTTATCACATACATTTTCTTGCAAAGCGAAGCTAGACACACGTGTGTAGCCTCTCCATGAGCAGCGGTAGAGCCCCGCCTTTAAACTCCTCAAAACAGTTGCAGGCGTTTAAATATCATAAAGAGATCTAATGACTAGATTAGGTACTAATTGCTTTTCAAACATTAATAAAGTGTTTTGTAATTTAATGACAAATGATCCGTGACAGTCATTACGAGTGTTAGGGAGCCCGAAAGTCTGACAACCAGTCTTACCAAGGAGGCGTACCTATCCTGTTACCCCGTTATTGGGTTCTGGAGGTCAGATACGCCTTCACAACCCAATAACAGGACCACCTAGCTGCGTCCGTTTAGATGATGAAATTCACTGTTTAATCGTGAAACCGTGAACCCATCATAAACTTAGCAATATTGGACTTGTGTTCACTGCATGAAAGCTGATATTTCAATTGAATTGACCTTAAACATTGGATTAAGACCTATCCCACCTTATCTCTCTGGAGAGAATCTACAGGCGTGTTCAGCTGTTTAATATTGTAAAGGTGACAATAGACGGTTCAACCAAATTTATTCACTGAATGGCTCAGAAATGAAAGATATGGCCGACTGACATTGAATAAGTAATTCACTTGAATGATTAAGTACTCAATTTAATTTGGTGGCTTAATCGGAATTGATAGGCATAAGTGAGCAGTGGTAGCCTGTACCCTAATTGCGTAACTTATTTTCGTAAACGATCCACAAATTTATTTCATTTTGACAGTTCAACAACATTCATTGCGTTATTAACGTTGTTGAGCAGATGTTTTTTCCAACTTATGAAGCAATGGATTAGCAATCTGTTTCAAATCGAAACAAATTGTGATTGATCGTGTATTACGCAATTAGGGTACTGGTTGGATATAGATTGCAGCCTCGACTCGTCGTGTTCAACCGACAAGTACCTTTAAAAATCGTTTTACTTTACTTAGAGCACATTATTTTATCACCCACACCACTGCTCTAAACACATAATCACGCCTGTAATTCCCGAAGGGTTAGGCAGAGGTGTACTTTTAGTACATACACATTTCGCCAGTTATGCTTTATAACAGTAAAGGAAAATATCGAGAGGAAACGGCATGTGGTATCAGTGGCATACTTCAATCGACACTAGGCCCGCGGTGGATTACGCGAAGGTCTGAGTCCCAGCAGTGGAAACATTACTGCCAGATCATGTAAGTCAACCGTGTATATTACTACCTTTACTATATTACCTAGATGCCGCCGAGCAACAAGGTTGCTAGAGGACGAACGGTCGACTGATAACAGATGAACTTTAAGCTATGCTGCATAATGATAGCACGATTAAGATAGACGGATGGTCAGTTCAGCGTTTTGTTTGGAGTCTGGATTTTGGTTCACGAGTTTTTAAACCTAATCAGGCTGCAATTTATTAATAAGAGTTGTATTTCTTTGGTTCACAATTAATTAATTAATAAAATGCACCGACCCCAGCGTGGTTTGACCAGACTCGATTAATCGAATGAACCCAAAGATTTGCACTAGCCCCTAGAGCCTCATGTTCAATGGGGCTACAGAGACCATTACATATCAGGGAGTAGACCGGGGGGCGCGGTAATGGTAGGGAAGACGTGCCATGAAAATTGCTGAAATAATTAGCTCATTTAATTTAACTGTTTTGGCTCTTATCATTTTCAAGTTTCCAAGAGAGTGTAGCTCTAAAAACATGAGAAATTCTGAATTAGGGTCTTTCCGATGGATAGGAAGTTCCTATCTATCCGAAAGACAGTCCTATCCTAATACATTCCTATCCTAATTCTATGTATTAGGATAATAACTTTTCTAGTTTTAGGTACAGGTTCTTCCTTTCTTTTTCGTGTGGTTAATGACTAATCAGTACCCTAACTGCGTATGACACGATCAATCACAATTTGTTTCGATTTGACGCAGATTGCTAATCCATCGCTTCATAAGTTGGAAAAGAAATCTGCTCAACAACGTAAATAACGCAATGAATGTTGTTGAACTGTCAAAATGAAACAAATTTGTCATAATGGTTTACGAAAATAAGTTACGCAATTAGGGTACTGGTGTCAGAGTTTTTAAGCCGCTCATTAGCCTCTGACTTGGCTTCACATGCCTTCGCGAAATATCTCTCAGGCATGCCGGTTTCCTCACGATGTTTTCCTTCACCGTTTTTGAAGCAAGTGATAATTATACAATACGCACATGAATCCGAAAAGTCAGAGGTACGTGCCTTGGGTTTGAACTCGAGACCTATGACTTGGTACAGGTTGGCACTAGATTCGAAAGTATAAACACATAAACGATAGCATTTGATCAGTTCCTAAGCTGATCTCGGCAGAGAGATCTTAAGACCATGAACAACTGTGAATAACTAAGAAAATGATAAATCAATCCAGTTATAACTAAACCATAAATAAATACGAGATGTAGGTGCTTCTAGGTTATCAATTATAGATAAAATGAATCACCCACCACCATAAATCACATACCATAAAGCACTTCAGGAAATAGTTTGCATAATATTCTATGACATTAAAAACACTATGTGTCTTTATCATTTTTGTAGCATTTGAGTGAGACGGCAATAGACAGTAACATAAGTTTAATTAGATGTTTATGAATAAAAAGTAATTTTTCGAACCTCATTTTACTTAGGTCGGCACCCTAATTGCGTAACACACTCTCAATCACAATCTGAATGATTTTGAAGGATATTAAGCTAATCGATTGCTTCATATATGTTCAAAAACCTTGTCTGTGTGGGATGATGAATTAGTTTTCTATAATGATGTAAATATTATAGCATGACGTAGGAGGACACCTCATTTCGACTAAGTTTTCACGGCAGAATCTTTCTGGTCTCTTTCTTCGAGTTATCTCTCTCTCCGCATTAATGCAGAGCCGTGGTGGCCCAGTGGCCCGTAGGTTTGAACCCAGACAGGCGCTTTACTTTGTGTAAATAATTTCATCACCACTGCTCTCAAAACGGTGAAGGAAACCATCGTGATGAAACCGGCATGTCCTAAAACCAAATATTCAAAACATGTGACATTTAACAACCCGCACATGGTGTATTACGGCCCACTCCCTCTAACAGAAAGGAGGCCTGTGTCCCAGCAGTGGGAACATTTTAGGCTGATGATGCCGCATCTGGGCACATTGGAAGTCGACCCGAATATAGGAAAGATCTACTACTGACACCTATCATTATCACTTGAGTAATATGTGAATCAAAATCCGAGTATTAGGGGCCGTTCAAGTATTACGTAAGCAGATTTAATACAATTATTTACCTCACCCTCCACGCCTCCCCCTTGTCAGCAAAAGTAAGCAAAGCTCTTACCCCCCTCCCATGCTTACGTAAACATTGGCATATGCATTTTTCTTTTAATGTACATATTCTGTTTTTTTTATTGATTCATGAGCAGCAGAAGTGATTCCCCTACTCGGTTCTAAGCGAGTACCTAAACGTATTCATTATTTGTGGGACAATATGCGTTTCGTTTTCAAGCATACAATGTGTAGGTTGAAATATGTGTAAAAAAGAAAATAATTACCGCTGACCTAATCTCCATCTAGACCCCTCCACCCCCATGTCATCAGAAATAAGCAAAGCATAGACCCCCCCGCCCCCCTATAGTGCTTACGTAATACTTGAACGGTCCCTTAGCGTGTAGTAGGTAAGCACTATGCCGTGACATCGTTGCCTGTCACTTTACGGTCTTACTAAAGTCCATTCAGTGTTTGCATTCATTTAATGTATGTTTATAATAAACTGTAGTTCTCGGGTCCAATACTTCAGATAACTCATTTTCAGCTTTTGTGTGTGTATACTTGGATGTACTTAACCTAAAATAACCGCTGTTTCAGAAACGGTGCTAAAATATAGAATGTCGTTACAGTTTTAATGCTATTTCATTGATAAAGCTATTGTTTGTTCCTCTTCGTCTTTTTAGGGTTCCGTAGTAAACAAGGAACCCTTATAGTTTCGTCATGTCCGTCTGTCTGTCTGTCCGCGGTGTAGCTCCGAGATCCTTTGTACTAGAAAGCAGTAATTTGGCAAAGGTATACATATTAATTACGCCGACAAAGTGGTAAAACAAAATTATGAAAAACATTTTTTTTTTAGGGTACCTCCCATACACGTAAAGTGGTGATGCTTTATTTTTATTTTTTTTATCCCATGATGTGGAATGTCATTGGAAAGGTCCTTCAAAAACTTTGTGAGTTTGTGAAAACCATTTTTGGATTCAAGGATCCGTTTGCGAAATATTAAGCTTTAAAGTGCTAATTTTCGTTAGAGTCAAGTGTCTCCCCCCCCTGCCAGCTAAATGGTTGGTTTTGGATATGTGAAAAAAATCACAGCAGTAGTTTATATAACGAAATTAAAAGGAAAACTATCACAGCTAAGTAGGCTCTACAAGTTAACGAGTAATAATTGACCAACTTAACTTTGCTGTTGCAAAAACATTTTTTCCCATACATTCCGTATGGGAGAACATGTTTATCAACTACAAAGTTAAGTTTGTTTTTGGGATAAATTCATCCCAACTACGGAACCCTTCATTGTGCGTGGTCCGACACGCACTTGACCGGTTTTTCTTTATAATTTTCGATTTATTTCTTTTTTGTCTATCTTTGCTTCACATTTTTTTACTCTATCTTTTATTATAAGACATGTAGGTAAGTAGGTACTCATATGAATTGAAAGTCACATTGGTACTTCTCCGGATTTGAACCTCGTACACGAGGCGAGGCCTTAACCACAGGGCTATTACCTATATTTTAATTAATCCTTATTTTATCAAAATTAGATAACGCGACTCATTATCAAAACATAAATATTTAATCGTGAGGAGTTCGAAACAAGATAATACTTTTCCTCTTCGCCTGTTGCTCAACCACCGATAGAAGGTATCACTAATCCCTTATCAGGTTATACTACCTGACTTGTAATTACGATATAACGTGTTTTGATTTGATCGCTTTTCTTATTGATAAGAAAAATGTAGATAAAGAAAGACTAGTACTAAAAAATACGGGGTGTCATGGACATCGACGCGAAAACTGAAACCATGGATTCAGTACATGATTCCGAACCCCCTGCGTTGAAATTTTTCGTCGGTTATTAAAAAAATAATCAACCATACAGTTTGACCGCGTAGGTATTTCACTTTTCTATGAAACAGCTGTTTTTTTTTTAATAACCGACGAAAAATTTCAACGCAGAGGGGTTCAGAATCATGTACTGAATCCATGGTTTCAGTTTTCGCGTCGATGTCCCTGACACCCTGTATAAACAAAAAAAAAACCGACTTCTAAAAAAAACACTATACCTACTTAAAGTAAAAAAATAATTTAATTTCGGAAGTCGGTGTCATTGTTTTTAAATGTTCCTTTTTTGACTCCGACTTCCGAAATTAAAGTTACTCTTCAGTTTGTAGTGTTTTTTTAGAAGTCGGTTGTGTTTTTTGTAAAATGTTTTTATTTTTCTCTTTTTAGTTGTGGTACCTATTCCACACAAATTCGAATACCACTATCTGCTTAGTAAATAATAGTGACAGGAACTGATTGTAACATCATCCTTATACATTAAGTGGAAAAAAATATATACGGTCGAATTGAGAAACCTCCTTTTTTTGAAGTCAGTTAAAAAATACGTAGAATTTCGAAGCTTACTCAAAAAGCACCCAAGCAAAGTTAATAAAATTTATATGGGACAACCTCTGAAAATCGATTCATAATTGGCGGAGTAATCGCGTAACACACATACAAAAAAAAAACCGTCGGTTAAAACATTCTTCTCTCCCATAACCTTCATCATTATGTCTGTAATTCCCAATCAATCTGCCTAGCCTTTTCCCAACTATGTTGGGGTCGGCTTCCAGTCTAACCGGATGCTGCTAAATGCTAGTATTTTACATGGAGGTAACACGATACCCCTTGGTAAGACTGGCTGTCATACTTTCTGGCTTCTAACTACCCTGAACGACTGTTAAAGATCTAGAAATGACAGCCGGGACTAAGGGCTTAACGTGCTTTCCGAGGCACGGAGGAGTCTCGTTATGAAATGGATGGTCATCCATGGACCGACCTTGGCAAGTGCAGCCTGTGGGCTAGATATACCCAAAGGTCGTTTAATTTTACGCAACGATGCGAATGAGGTGTGCATCCCTGGTGCGCAGAGTGCGGGCCAGCTCCAACAATATCCTAAAAATTATCGCTAGCATGCTCGATTGCATATACGTCAATCACTGCAGTGCCATCTCCCATGGGGTGAAATAATTTTCAATTCGAATAAAATAAACTACTTAACATAGTTCTTAAGTTTACTAACACAATGAGTCTTTGTTACTAAAATAAAGAAATTTATATATATAGCTTAGCTTTCGATCGACCCGTAGGGCAGTTATTATTTAGTATATCTGTAATAACCATGGTGTAAGTACAGAATAAAGAGTATTCTATTATATTCTAGTAGCATCCGGAGATCCATTGTGTTAATGAACGTTCCTGAACAATGACATAATGCTGATGTGATATAGTTCTCAACAAGGAATACCATTCTTTCATCAATAGGTTTTGTTATGAGACTTAAGTTGTTACTCTCTGACATCTTCAGAAAAATCAAGACTATAGTTTGAACGAGATCGCCGCCGTACCGCGTCATAGATATAGGAATGCATGACCAGGCAGCGTTGACGAATGAGCGGCCTGCACTGCTCCCCGTCTCGCTGCGCACATACCTAAGGCACGGTACAGCGGTCTCGGTCAAACTATAGGTGCCGATGAATCATGGCCGGTCCGAACATAGGCTCTCCGAACTTTTGCGCATGTTCTCTCACTCACACTCGCCATATGCCGTATGTTTCAACAGACCGTATGAACGACATAGATTTTGAAAAGGACTGACGGATCTAAAGGGCAGAACTGGCCTTGAACCCTAAAGGTGCTGATAAACTTGAGCATTCAATTGTAATGAGCATTCTAGCAAATATTACTTTACTGAAAAATAAAAGGGAGCGTTTTAACGAGTATTCTAGCGAGCGTTTTAGCGAGCATTCTAGCGAAAGGACAGTAAATTTGCTTCGAGCTTTTTTTCCGAGCCGAGCCAAGTCTGACATCATTGTGATGAATATTTTTTTCACTCCTCTTGCTCAAAAAGGCCGTCATTGTAGAGTACCAGAGCGGGGAAAAAGTTGCATTTCTTGCTCTAGGGGAAAAAGTAATTTTTTTAAAATTTTTGTCTTTTCCAACGAGCCTTGAAAAATGAAAAAGTCTTTATTCTTTTGTAGAATAATCATAAGTATGGACTCGACTTATTACTTGTTCACAAAAAAAAGAAGAACATTTTATTTTTGAAAATGGAACTAAATGCGGCTATCTCTTCGGTAGAATGCGAGCATTGCGTTGCGGCTACAGAAGAAATAAAAAAGGAATTGGCGCGAAATCTTTAAAAAAAATCTCTAATTTAATGCTTAAAACAATTTTATTTAATTTTTCGATTTCTGATATTCGACATATTAATTAATCGAGTCGATCAAAATTGAAAAAAAAAATCGTTTGGCATAATCGTTTTCACACATCATTACAATAAAAAAAAAAATGGTCGGCGATTTTTAACACAAATTGAGTAGTGGTAATGAATATTACGTTATTGTTATTGGACCTGTGTTCGTATATTACGTTAAGATCTGGGCATTTTCTAGTTGTGTATAATATTTTTAATAATATTTGTCACATTTTAAATCGTATCTACATGTGTATGTGTGATATTTGTGAAAAGTTAAAATGTAAACTCGCACGATTGGCGCGAAACTTCGACTTTGGATATCAAAAACTTAATTACCACTACTTATTTAACTTGAACAATGGATGAACTCGTCAAATAATTAAATGATGTAGTATTCACTGCCCCTGTGGTGGAGTTCGGATGTTCGAAATCCCCAATTTTTATGTTTTTAGCCTCGACCTCGACTGTCATCAAAATGGCGATAATCGCATTTACAGATTTGAATTTTATAACAAAGGTAAATTAATATTGTATTGGATTATTTTATTTTCTCGCAATCGTAGTGAAAAGTAGAGTGTAACACACGGCGCTAAAACCCATTATAACTCGGTTTCTATTTACTCCCTCGCTAAAGCTCGGGAGTAAAACTACCTCGTTACAATGGGTTATTTTAGCCCCTCGTATAACAATCTACTATTTGACGAGCTTTTGACTAGAGCATTCGCTAGAATGATCATAAAAATGTTCGTAGCGATGTTTGGCTCTATGCTTGGCTGTGTTCGTTATTCAGTTCGACAAATTTAATAAAAACGGCGAATGCTCGATGTTCTGTTACGAGTGAATGCTCAAGTTTATCAAAAACTTAAAAGGTGTCGTTTAGGAACTTATTGCTACTTTACTACCTTACAAATGTTCAAAAACAATCATGACTCCCTTTAGTCGCATTCTCGAATACAACTCTATTTTAAGCCCTCATAAAGTCTAATTACTTCCTTTATCTACATCATCATTTTCCTGCTCCTATCCCAATTTAATTGGGGTCGGCCAAGTCTTTTTTTTCCATACTTCTCTTTTAGTCGTCATCTTAGCAGTCACCCCCTTTCTAGCCACATCGTCTTTCTTCCTATATCTACATACCTACTTAATAGATATAATGTTATAAGATTTTTGGAAACAAATAAACAAAAATCGACGAACCTAAATGTAATGAAAAGCATGATTCCAACCAGGTGCATAATAAAAACAGAAACACTTATTTCGTTTAAAACTAGCGCAACACCGGCAGCGCATAAAAATCAGCGTATCAACAAAATCGGGTGCACGTGCACTATTGCACTGTACTTGCTACTCGACACTACACTGTCCTGACTGAAAGCGCTGTGTAAACTAAACACACCTGTACCAATGTACTTGCTATGTTTGTGATCCATCGATTGGATTTATTTCTTTCTTTGATTACTTGCCCACTTCGGTCTTGTCTTGTAATTTCCCTCTCGAATGTTATATCCTTCTACTAAGCAACATGATTCCAGATCTGATTGGTTGTTTTCTTTTTTTTATTAATGTTTGTTCTGTCGCCAATTCATTTTTTTATCACTTCGTGGCGATATCTTCTTGTGCCACATAACGACTAACTTTATGTTGCATTATTCATATTTTTTCTATTACATTCATTTATTTCGTACATACCTCGATCTTTCTATTTTTGGATTCAAATGGCGCCAAACTATTAAATACTAATTTAGAATTTTACTTTAGGGATTCTGTTACTATATCGGAGGCGGAGCCCTTTATTTTTGTATTTTTTTTATATTAAGTATCTTTAGCTTCTTCTGTTTCTTACTGCTTGGTTTTGTCTAGTCTTTTGAACAAGCAAACAAACAATGCAAACACACAAATTCCTAATAAACAAATACATCTTCGTATTTATATTTATGTTGGGCAGGATATTAAACGATATTTAAACGATATTATAATCTAAATATTCTAACTATAATTCACACACTACACACCCTCACTCCTCACACTCTCACCCATATTCACACATAATCACACATAAACACGCGACTTGGCTCTTTTCTATACGTAACGCTCACTCATTCAAATCAGTCACCCTTTTATTTTGTTTAATTTTAGGTTACCCATTTAATTCATTTTATTTTTCTGCATGTTAACATTGTCTACACTGCTCAATTACATAAATAATGTTATGTGGAAGCGCGGAGTCTCCTAACACAAGCAATCCCTTGCTTAAAAGGTGATCTCCGATAATATGTATGTAAATGTCTTTTGTAATTGAAATAAATATTATTATTATTTTTTTTTTTTTTTTTTTTTTTTTTATTTAAAGCCATAGATTAACTATCACCCTGTCAAATGTCACTACAAAAACGTTAAACTCAATTTATAAGCTTACTCTTATCGACCTCCGACTTACAATTATTTAGTCACTCCCACCTGTTTTTCCAAGCCATAGCAAAACAATAAAAAAAACTGTCTTGTTTCATTAATAAATGCTTTCATTACTCCTACCATTCTAGTGTCGATGTCAATTTTGTATTTATGGTACACCTGCTGCCCTGTAGCACTTACTGTGTTTTTTTCTCTATTTAATTTGACATTTATATTGGCTTTGCGATAAACAGGCTTTTAACACAATGAAATGCTTTTACCGAGAAATTGTTATTAATCGTCTATGTTAGTCTTACCAAGGGGTATCGTGTTAACCAGTAACTGGGTTGTAGAGTTCAGATAGGTTGTCACTCCATGTAAAATACTGGTATTCAGCTGCTGGAAGCCGACCCTAACATAGTAGGTAAAAGACTGCAGATCGATAGATTTTAGTTCGTAGCTACCTACTTACTCCTTTTAATGGGAATAAATATGTGTTTAACATTAGGAACAGGAAAAAAAAACTAAGCATGTTGATAAGAAATCTCCAAATTAGGCGGAATCTATTAAAATGTTTACGAACTATGTTTTGCTAATCCTCAAGCGCTAGTTTTGGTACCAAGGCTACATAACAATCATTCCCTAATCCATTGTTTTTGTGAGTTATATGCATAATCGTGAACAACAGCCAGATTTTTTTACGCCACCTCTTCTTCCTTACATCATATCGAGACTCCTCCGTGCCTCGGAAAGCACGTTAAGCCATTGATCCTGGCTGACATTCGTAGATCTTTGACAGTCGTTACGGGTTGTTACTTCAGAAGCCCAAAAGTCTGACAACCAGTCTTACCAAGGGGTATCGTGTTACCCAGTAACTAGGTTGTGGAGGTCAGTTATGCAGTCGCTCTATGTAAAATACTGGTAATCAGATGCGTCCGACTAGACTGGAAGCCGACCCCAACATAGTTGGAAAAAGCTAGGCAGATTGATTGTTTCATCAGTCAATTTCAGAGATTTATCCATAACATGTTACTATAATATCAGTAGGTATCTAAACTATACTAACTCGCATGCCAGTGTTAATCATTGAGTTAGTTTGTAATTCACACTCTGTTGTTGTGAGTCGTGATTTTGAAGTTCAAAAACAACTTTCAAAGACCTTGATTGATTGCACTTTTGTCAATGTCTTTTCTAATAATTATGATCGGTTAAATTATGATTCGATAATGAATTTGATGTTCTCAATATGATACTGTTACTTAATATTGTTAATGTGGATCATTCGTCGCGACTTTTGACCTTTTTTGGAATACATATATATCTCTATTTGGTCTAACCTCAATATATTGTCCCCGTGTTTAACGATAAAAGTTAGAGTAGGTACAAAAAGTAGTATGACTAAAAATATATACATTTTCCTATTAGCTTGATTTCTTCTCAACCCGTTGTTGTTGGTTTATTGGTTCTTCAAAGGAACACTGGTCACTGTTTTCTGAATACTGGAATGATAAACCCTTCTCAACTGTAAGCGCATTATTTCATATTTGTGCAAGTAATTCCTCTTCTGACTGTAATCATCCACTGCTAGATGTATCCCTTCTTTATAATTGTATCGTCCTTTCTCAGTTTTCTTCTCTTAAAGATGTCTTCTTTCCATCCACCGACGTTATTTCTTCTGTTTACTTTTTTTAACAGTAGACCCTTGAATGCTTTATTTACCCTTATATCTCCCCCTTTATATGTCACACGGTTATATCAGCTACTTATCACCATTTGTAAATATTCAATGCACTTCCATAAAAGTGTCCTAATCAATATGATATATAAATCTAAGTTCTTCGATATCATTTATGATATTCCCATCATACCCATTGATTTTAATAAGTGTAAGTTACCCAGTAACTGGGTTGTGGAGGTCAGATAGGCAGTCGCTCCATGAAAAATACTGGTATTCAGCTGCTTCCGGTTAAACTGAAAGCCGACCCCAAACATCGTTGGGAAAAACCTAGGCAGATGATGCACAAATACTTAGTGCGATCATGTCATTACTAATGTTGCTATGCTAAATATCTTTAAAAGGACCGACTTGTATCTTTAAGTTGTTAAATCTGCCAAGGTCTGTTAATTTCAGGGTCTTGACCTATCTTTAGTTTTATTACGTAGGTATTCTGTTATCAAACCTGCGTCCCTGCTAGGAGAAACATAATTCTTATTAGTTTCATCATCTTTGTCTAATTGTGTTAAGTCTAAATATGTTGGAATTATAAAAGCTTCTGTAGCTAGGTTTGTAATCATTATGGAATTAAAGAAGTTTTTCATTCATGAAGATGAAATTATGTGTGTCTAACGAAAAGTAAGAATCAATCAATAACAAAATAAGTTCGAAGATCAACACACTACCCAAGTTTCATAGTACAGGCATATCAACTCAGGCGCATGTGAAGTGTCGCACGGCGTCACGTTCGTTAACGCATTCCGTCCCCAACCGACGCGTGGAGCGGACGTCTCGATCACCAGTCAAACAAACAACACCGTCTTATCTTGAAATTTTATGTTTTGGAACGCGTCGACTCCTTAACCGTGGTAGTGTAATAAAAAATTGCGATAAGCAACAGCACAGGATTGTCAAGTGTTTGTTATATGATAAAGTGGTACGCTTTCGGGACTCTTTTACGCTTTTATCGGTCTTCAGCAGCAACTTAAGATAACAAGGTGAGCGTTGATAGCTTTACGATAATTAGTTTGCTTTGCAGCCCATTCATATTGGTATTTCGTTAAGGTCTAATGTTTGAAGTTCTGGAGCTAGGGCTATTTGATTTGTTAACTAAGTCTTGACCCAGAGCCGTACCTAGGCTTGTTTCTGTTGCGTTTATAGCACTTTCTTCTTAAATGTCGATAAATAATTCCTTATTAGATACTTAAGCATTATTTACAACCAATAATTCACCATTTATTGTATCGTCAAGGTTTGTTTATGTGCTTTCTTACAATTTTACTTGTTTATACTTTGAAGAAACACATTTCTATGATGTAGGTATTTAGAAATGATGAACAACAATGGCTTTATTGGAATTTATGGAAACATTAACACCTTTCTTATAACAGTAACTATTCAAGATATTGAACATAAACTGTGTGTCTTTGACCTTTAAAAGGTTAAACACAATGTAAACACTTACGAAGACGGTAATAGGTCAAAGGTTCCTTGTGACTCTTGGCACAAAACAGCCACCTCTTCTTATCCCAAGGAATCCATAACTACCGCCTAAAAGATTATAGAGGAAGGACAGTAACATCCTCCAGTCAATAACTTAATAAAACAAAATGCTATCGCTCGTGTCAAGACGCGTGGTGTTTATGATAAATGTCCTTAGCAAGCATATAAGGAGATCATACCATACCTATGGCTCGCGGCAAAATAATAACAGCCGCACTAGTCGATCTTCGAGGTGAATCAACGCTTATCGAGGTCCGTGGATGGGTGACCATCCACTACATGCCGAGACCCCTCCGTGCCTCAGCCCCACATTGGTAGATCTTTGACAATCGTTACGGGTAGTCAGAAGCCCGAAAGTCTTAAGAAGGGGTATCGTGCTACCTAGTTGCTGGGTAGTGGAGGTCAGATAAGCAATCGCTCCTTGTAAAATACTGGTATTCAGCTGCATCCAGTTAGACTGGAAGTCGACCCTAATATAGTTGGAGAAGGCCTAATTTGGAGCTACACAAAATCCGACCACAGGATCGTCTTGCGGCAATATCCTATTGTATATTCTTGGAACCTATCCCACCTTGAAATCGTATCAAAGTCACCTTGCTTATGTTCGCGACTTTGTACGCCCAAGAAAACAATGTTCAAATCACATAACAGTCACTATTTATCACTTATAAATTAGAGTAAGTACACGTTGTTCCAATTACTTATCATCAGCTAATGACATTGTATGTATAAGTTTATAAGATGCAGGTAGCTATACGATCGCCATTCGTCACAGCATTATGTAGGAATTATTTAATCTGTTAGTATAAGATCCTAATAACTATAGCTAAAGCTACAGGTAGGTAGGTAAATGTTGAATTGCTACAGATTTTTCTTTACATAGTTAGATTGGATAGAAAATAATTACATAACATCATAACACGCGCATTGTTTCCCCGAAGGTTTGGGCAGAGCACCCACATTACGCCAGCTGTTATGTTTAAGTTCCATGTAATAGGGGGCGAGTGTATTGCCATCAACCGGGCACTAATCCAGACTCCGGGCTGCTACTTAGAAATTTCAGATTGAAAAACCCAATAACACTTGGCCCGACCTGGGAATCGAACCCAGGAGCTCATGCTCAGCAGTAGCGCTTGAGACCACCTAACCACTAGACCAACGAGACCAATAATTATGTGGATTTAACATTATGAGGAAACGGGCATGTCTTAGAACCAAACATTCAAAGACGTGACATGCACCAACCCGCACTGGGCTTGCGTGGTGGATTACGGACCTCTCTCACAGAGCGGAGGCCTGAGTTCCAGCTGTGGGAACATTATAGACTGTTTATGCTAAGCTAACAAGCATTATATTCTACACTTTCAACAAATAATGATAACCTAACACAAACGTGCGATAATTTTTTGCACCTCCTCACAATTCGTCCCTGCTTTTTTGGTGAAATAAAAAGTCATTCGATAGGGCTCAAGTTACAACCTCTACGGAACACATTTGTAAGATTTATAGTGCGCAGCGTTCCGGTGCGTGAAACGCGAGCCGCGGTCGCTAACACAGGACGTATGGTGACGATTTTGCGGATAATCGCAGTTTGTTTTAGAAATAATCGTATATTATAAAAGGTTGATGGAATATTATTATTTATAACGTATCTTACAACCAAGGGATCTTGAGCATTAACCAATAACCCTGTATCAATCAACCGGATGCAGCTGAATACCAGTATTTTACATGGAGTGACTGCCTATCTGACCTTCACAATCCAGTTACTGGGTAACAGTATACCCCTTGGTAAGACTGGTGTTCCAACTATTGGGCTTCTGACTACCCGTAACGACTATCAAATATCTACGAATGACAGCCGGGACCAACCCTGTGTACGGATTTAAAATATAGATTAGCAGTCGAAATTATCATGTTTATTGTAAGCGGAATTCGAGAGAAAGTCTAAATATTGCTAACAATTTCTATTTATAGCCAATATTAGAATTCCAAATTGACCTGGCTGTCGATTTAAATAAGTAGGTAGTCGTTATTATTAAAACCAATGTGTCTAAAATAACTGCATAAATAATCTTTTTTTTTTTTAATCTAGGTTTTGTAACAATGTTATCACTAGATATTTTTCTAAATCGCAGTAAAAAAAATAGGCAGTCGTGGGAACTGCCGAAGTGCTGACAGAAGTGAAAACTTAAAACTATGAAATAACTGCTGGCCAAGCGCAACAAGTCATACTCATAGCTACAGATATACTGTTAACATTAGCATGTCGGTGACGCGAATCCATAAGAATTAACCATAACAAAAATCACTTAACGCTCCTAAAAAAGTAAAAAGTTTTCAGTTAAATTAAACCTATTTTAAAACGATCCATCTTCCAGCACCCTAATTGCGTAATACACGATCAATCACAATCTGAATCATTTTGAAAGAGATTGCTAATCCATTACTTCATAAGTTCGAAATAAAAATCTGCTCAACAACGTAGATAACGCAATGAATTTTGTTGAACTGTCAAAATGAAACTGAATATTCTTAATTATTTACGAAAATTAATTACGCAATTAGATAGCTGACTCTTTCATCAAAAAACTAATTGATGTAACAAGACAGCATAGAATCCTTCTGTCTGATTGACAATTTACAAATATTGCTGACGCAAAATATCCGTTCTAGCAATTCTAAGTCTAAAATGTGCGCCGTCCTTTACTCGTTAAGTTTCGCAACGCCAAACAAACATGGTGCGGATTGGAAATTGTCAACAAATGCTTTTGTGAAGTTAGTAACAACAGTTAGGGCTAAATGGCTAAGTAGGCACTTTTGATTTGTATACCTTATACTTTTATACATGCAGTTTCATTTGCTGAGTTTTCTGTAATTGTAGGCCAAAGTATTGTTTTAGATAGTGACATCATTATTTAAAACCACTGTTTGCTTTAATTAGTAACATACCTGACTGCCTGGTTGGTATAGTGATCGCAACTTCGGGAGCGTGACAGTTGAGCATAGATGGGTTCCTGGGTGCAAGCCCTGGGTCGAGCAAAATGATGTTGGGTTTTATCATTAGGAAACATTTGTTTGATGGCAATTATTGGCAATTAGTTTGTTCGTCCCCTAATACTGGGTGTAATAAAATAACTGGAGATATTTAGCTGTATTGGCCTCTGCCTTTCTCTTCGGAATATAGAAATTATATTATAGAGAGGTCTATTGCTAGAGCATTGATAACCACTGTTGTTACTTATTAAATACCTTAGAAATAAATGTACGCCTTATGTTGCACAAGTATAGTACAGGGCACAGTATGTTCCCTTGAACTACAATAGATGTAAATCGACACAAAAATAATATTGCTACGAGTATTATGTGATTCGCTTTGGTTTCATGTCTAATTTTAATTTTGACTGCTTAATCACTATTTTATTTTATAGTTAACCTTACTTCAGGGGTCGGGTATATATGTCTTAATTATATCAAACGCCTTTTACCTTGATACCGCTTGGATATCTTAGTCATTATAGTAAATACTATCTATCGACAATGGTGGTTGTTGTCATATTATATTTCATTGTTGTACCTAAAAGATAACCATTATACCATTTCTTTTAGGGGTAGGTAGACAGCTGTATCACTGCTGTACGCCTTTCTTGACAATATGTGTTCAAAGATGGATTTCTCCCTGCGTATCTAAAACCTACTCGTTTCGGATCAATAATATTGCAAACAGCGCGTTACAAGTAGAAACAGCAAACCGTTCCACGCCGATTTGTATTTGAAATTAAAACTAGTAGTGTGTTAGCTCCTTATCTTTCTGCGAACGAAGTGACTCATCGCTTCAGCCAAACATACAGGTATTGCAAAAAGGAAATGAATTGAAGTCTTTAGAAGCTAAAACAAACGAAATTCACACTATGTTACAAGATCCGCTTCATTTGTTTCAAAGACTTGATTTTAGCATTATGGGCCAATTGGTTTAGAACCAACTAGTCTATTCTGTAAAAAATCTCACCGCAAAAACTTAGGTGTAGTGAGGTGAGAGAGAATAGATTGGTTGGTATATGGAGCGATGTTGACAATGTGAATGCCGTCGATTTTGTGACGTGAAATTGACAACAACATCACAAGAATTGTTTCCCTTTACTTCGTCGTTTTTCCTTAAATGATTTTTCTTTTTTACAACCACAAAGTAGCTGATAAACAGACGTACGAACAAGTAGTAATATGGTTAGATTTTTCTTGAAAATACTCAAATATTGATGGTCAATTTCCTAAAAATTACACGGAAGACAGAAGCTAAATGTGTAACGAGCGTGAAAACATTTCTAAACGATAAAATATTCATTGATACACGTACTTAATCAAAATTAATTAGACTAGTCAAAGTTTTATCAAATAAATCTTGTTTAATATCTACTATACAATGCTTCGTAACGATTACTTGTTGTATTCCTAATTGATAAGCAGTCTAACTTGGCAAAACAGACGAATGACAAAAATGTATCAAATATTGACGTTTTCATTCCATTTGTGTTCTGAACATGACTGTCAACAGTTCCATAATGACGACATAGTTGCCTACGACAAATTAATATCTAAATTAGTCAACGCTTACCATACTGGCTATGTCACAGTGACACGTCATCTCATGGGACTTTTGTCACAGTTTTTCTATGTCTATATTCTATACATAATTATTATAAATTAAAGTCGCTCTTCATGTCTGTCTGTGTGACCGCATGGTTCTTCTTAACTTTGCTACGGATTTTGTTGCGTTTTTTACCATCATTTAGAGAATTTGTTTTGGAAGGTTATACCTATGCTTAATACATTAAAATTAAACTTACATATAAAGACAGAATCTCGATGTTTTGTCAAGGGGTAAAAACCGTGCGAAGCAGGAGCGGGTCGCTAGTAATCTAAATTAGTCAACGCGTCCCGCGACTATATTGACGACGTCACAGTGACACGTCATCTCATGGGACTTTAGTCAGTGTTTATACAATAAAAAGGAGTCGCCAATGTGGGAAGATACTGTGACCTTCACAAAGGATCCATTCAATTATAAATAATGGATAATCTTGCATAACTTAGCAAATTCTTCTCCTCCTCGTGTCATCTTCATAAGAATTAGAAAAGAGTATAGAAGGTATTATAATCTTTACAATACTAACGACTGACAGTTGCATCCACAGGAACGTTGTCTTAATGAGTTTACATTTTCAGCAGATACTATTGAAACAAAGTCTCCTAGTATATAGTATTTTAAATGACTACTCCAAGGAATTCTGCAGTAAAATAGAAAAAAATAATCAACATTTAAAATTTTATCGAACCTACCTACTTGGAAATCTCTAAATATATTCCAAAATCAAGTCGGCCGGAGCACAGACAATCTCCACAGACAGACATGGACGGATCAGAACTCAAGTGCGTATATACCGTCTCCCCACAGACAATGGCCGTCCATCCTGCGCCGTATGTCCTGTCACCTGTGCTCTTGATGATCTTATTACAGTGTCAGTGAGCGGAGTTTGCGCAGGTGAATTTTGGGTCAAACACGTTTGAACTTTTTGCCATCGATACGCTGACACTATTTGTTTACCGCACCGTGACATCGTCAACGAGAAACGAGATTACGCGGCTATAGTAAATGTACTGCCGCTACTTCAGCATCGTCATCTCGTTCTCGTTGACGTTCTGTTCACGGTGCGGTGGACAAACAGCCTTAGAAGAAGAATACTTGGTCAAATGGTCAAATCAAATGTCATGTCAGTGTCGTAACATCATTGTTCAAGATGTTTTGGTTCAGTCCTCGACCATAATGGATATTGTCTGTCTGCTTGGGATCGTCACACGTTGGTATTACATATATTATTATAATAATAAATGACACAATTGTATGTTTCACTTGTATGGTGAAGACAGTTTTCTCTTGGGAGTTTTTGAATGATTCTGTATTAGTATTTTTTGCTACTCTCAGTAACTGTTAAATTTTGGGTCCGCGCTTTTCTTATACTTTGCTAGACAGGGAGTGTCTACCGAGATGACGACTAATAGAGATGTCAGAAAGAAGACATTTGACAATTATAGACATTGACAATTTTTAGAAAGGATAATGATGAAGTAGATATATAGTTTGATTATGATGACATTATTAAAGGACGTGCCGTATTAAAAAAAAAAAATATTTTCATTTATATATTTTACATATTTTATTAATTTTCTATTTTCCTGCAGAATTCCTTGGAGTAAACATTGAAAAGACTATAATAGGAGACTTTATTTCCAGTACCCTAATTGCGTAATACTGTTAAGGGTGTGACAATACATGAAAATATAATTATGATAAGTTAAAGTAAGTTTCTAAGACCTACAAGCCTAACAGTCCCTACGACTCTAAGCCCTACAGCCCGATACGAAGGACCAAAATGTACATCCACCCTTAACACCCCATACTGAAAAAGAATTGTTTTTTTAAGTACCTAGGCATTTTCTTCAGTACCTATGGGGTTTAATGTGAGGTAGTGTTTTTTTTTTTTTAATACGGCACGTCTTTTATGTCCTATAATAATATCATCATAATCTAACTACATAAACTACATATCTGCATCATCATCATCCTCTTGCCTTTTAAAAAATTGTCTATGTCTATAATTGTCAAATGTCTTCTTTCTTACATCTGTATTAGTCGTCATCTCGGTAGGCTTTTCTAGTCATATCACCTTTCAAACAGTCCCTCCATCGTTTGTTTGGTCTTCCCCTACTCGTATAGCCATTAATTCACACTATAACTCTACTTACTTTTTTCAATTAGCAACAGTTGATAGCAAATTCTCATTCCAATATCAAATGGAATATTTCATAACCTACAAGTAATATGATGTTCTGCTATCACATTCTGGGTCCAAGGATTTGTAAAAATATTGATAAACCAAATGACATAAATAACTATAATTACTGTAATTATATATTATATCAGCACATGGCTACTGCTTTACTCTATCGATATATTATTTACAAGTTACACAGATAAAATAATAGAAACGTTATGTAGCTAGATAGCTTTGTTTGTTATATTGGAAGTTTCGAGATAATAATATGGGCAAAGAATAGAAATTTGCGAAGAAAGATACCTAACGAATATTTGAGTTGAGGTGCAGAAGCCAATGTTGTTAAAATGCATGAAATAGGTAACTCAAGTGAAATTAATAGGGTAAATAAATAATTTTGAATATAACATAAATATGTCGTCAAGGGTGCAGGTAACGGACATTTGGGAAACTCCAGCAGATGGAACATAGTCGCAATAAACGTGGCCACCTACTGAGCCCGAACATTACCTATAATTTAGATATAGATATCGTCGATACGAAAGGAAGAAGAGATATCAAAGCAATAAGAAAAGAAACCGAGTACCCACACATCATAGAACTTACTTATGTATTTACAATGTACATTTAACATGATTCCATATCCCACAACCAACCAGCACAAACTAGACACTGCATATATATATAACCACGCATATCAACAGAACGACTATTAAACCAACAGATTATGACAATCTTGATTCCAATCAAGAAGCCATTATCATTTCAAATTGCCTCCGTTGACTTTCCTGTGGTTTTTCAAATCAATACTAGATAAGGAAATAGAGGAGCTTGTGGCTAAATGATATCAGCTGGACGGGTCGATCGAAGGTTAAACTATGCTTACCGCGGTTGGTTTCGGGGATGGGTGACTATCCATTACATATCGAAACCCCTCCGGGCCTCGGAAAGCACGTTAAGCCATTGTACCGGCTGTCATTCGTAGATCTTTGACAGTTGTTATGGGTAGTCAGAAGCCCAAAAGTCTGAAAACCAGTTTTACCGAGGGGTATCATATTACCCAGTAACTGGATTGAGGAAGTCAGATATGCAGTCGCTCCATGTAAAATACTGGTATTCAGCTGCATTCAGCTGCGGCTTCCAGTCTAATATAATATATGTTGATATGTAGTTGGGACAAAGCTAGGCAAATTGATTGACTAGATAAGGAAATAATCTCACGTTGTTAAACTAGCAAACATATGTATTTGTGATATATTAATGGCACTGAGGTCAAGTCCATCAGCATCACTATCATTCATTGATAGTATAAAATATTCCGATCTCTTCAGGAAAGGGAAAATTGATATAACTAGTTGTAGTATTATAATCAACTTAGGTTTTATTAGATAACCTTAGGTATCCTCCATTGCGTGGTGTAGGTCATATGGCAGCTGCTCTGGGTACTGATAACGTCTTAACTTCTCTTGATTTGTGTGGCTCAGCGCTTCTCTTCCATTATCCATGATCTCTTCCATCATCATTAAATCTGTATCGAGTATTTATCCCCTTTGCCTTAACATCTTTCACACAATCATTCCATCGTTTTTTTTAGTTTTCTTTCTTCCCTATAATACCCATTCGTACTCAAGTTTCTTAGTTAGAATTCCTCTATTAAGCAAAAAAATTGTTACAAATCGGATTTTTTAACTACGCATAATTGAAAACGAATCCCACATCTGAGTTCAGCCAACAAAAATTATTGTAACATTAATAACAAGAATAGATCATAAAATTATAATGATGACCTAAGCAGAGAATTTTACGATGCAGTTTAAGCTGCGCACGTCATGCGAGCTGGCGCAAAATTATAGCTTCTGGAAACCATTGTTTCGTTACCATTTTATTAAAATATTGTTGCTACGCACGAACGAGTAGAATTTAGGGCAATAGACAACACTATTTCTTATTACGAACATTCTAGGGTTCTACGAATTCTTTGTAAGTAGGCCAATACTACATAAATATCATAAAGCGTCTTGGCAAGAAATCCCGAGAGGGATCACCGTTTAAAAGCATCAAGGCGTCTCCCCTCAGAGGACGGCTAAGCTACGCACGTGTACTTGGCTTCGCTTTGTTTGAAAAACACAACCGACTTCCAAAAAAAACTTAAATTTTCGTTTTTTGCCACTGACTTCCGACATTAAAGTTATTTTTCATTTTGTAGTGTTTTTTTGGAAGTTGGTTGTTTTTTTTTTTTTTGTAAAAAGTTTTTATTTTTCACTTTTTAGTTGTGGTACTTACTCCACACAAATTCGAATGTATGTAAATAACAGTGACAGGAACTTATAATAATATCATCCACATACTAAGTGGAAAAAAATACGTAGTATTGAAGCTAACTCGAAAACTATCCAAGCAAAGTTAATAAAATTTATATGGGACCACCTCGAGAGCATACCCAAGAATTTTCTAAATCGGTCTACAATTGACGGAGAAAAACGCTACGAACATAGAACCTCCTCCTTTTTGGATGTCGGTTAACAATTTAGGCGGCATCGTCCACTGCGACCCACGGCCACGCTATGCACGAATGCGTAGCTGGAAACAAATGAACCTTTCCGTGCACATCCCGCGTAGCAGTGGATGATCGGCTTTAGTGTCCTTTAGTGCTAAACATAATAAAGTGCATTCATATATCCAGGTAATGGCTGGTGATCGTGACAATTTCCATTAATTGTACGTTCGGGAAACCCATATCTTTATCCAGAATATGAAAATTACCGGCGACAGAAGGTTCGCCTACAGGCACTTCCACCGCCGGCGATTAGCGATAAGCGAGTAGAGCTTACAACTGAAATCGAGTTGTTTGTTTGACAGAATATGCTTAAATACTATGCATCTCTTTAACTAACACGGAACCTACAATCTATGTACGTTTCCTCAGCGACAAAATAGTCGATAGCTAGTCGCTTCCTCGTCTGCGGTGGGATGCGCCTTAGGAGCATTTTTTGTTTTCTAGCATAATCACAATAAATATTATTGTATTATCAAAACATCATTACAAAAACTGGTCATTAATATTCCGTTGGAAAAACAATGAAATATTCTTAATCAGTGTGTAATTTCGATATCAAAATGTCATTGTTTTATTTGTTTCAGTTATTGCCCGTTATTTCTAAGGTGTATCCATTAATGAGGCTGATAACGTTCTAAGTACTCTTAGTAATTATAGTAAATATTTACTTTTGTGATGTTAAGAACTTATACTTATCTACTATAACTTTTATTTACTATTAATTATTATTTAAAGATGCAAAATGTGAGTGTCCTACATTATATAGGTACACCTCTGACTAACCCTTCGGGGAAACGAGGCGTGGTGTGTCCCTATGTTATGTTTTATTAATTAATATAAAATGTACATATTGTTGTCTTACTAATTCTAACTAAATAAATTAATAAAGATTTGCATACAATTATTTGAATGTAAATTTTCATAATTTCCTTCAATTTAATGTGCACTTTGCAAAGAATCGTACCAAACTTGAAACATCGTCAAAACCATAATTTAATATGCCAAATAAGACGAAATTTTCTCACGTTATTGTCAAATTCATTGTTCCTGTTTACAAAGAGATTCGTCTTGAACATTGCAGATTATTTCACACACATTTTAAGTAGAATATTTTCATATAATAGGTAATGGTATGCGCTAACCATAGTGAAGGCTGACGTACATTTGGGCGGCCATCGCACTCTAAAGGTGGGCCGCACCGCACTGTATTTAAATGCGATGCGCTGTGACCCATTGTGGCAGTAATGTGCGCTTAGCTTAAGGGTGTCAAAACATGGAGTGCTACTCAAATTACAAATAGAATACATCACAAACATAAACATCATCACGCGGTTACGCAGAGCTGCACATATTATAGTTCACCCACATTTTGCCAGTTATGTTTAAGTCCCATGTAATAGGGGGCGAGCTTATTGCCATCAACCGGACACAAATCCAGACTCCGGGCTGCTACTGAGAAATTATAGATGGTAAACCCAATACCCGCCCCGGGAATGTAACCCAGGATCTCATGGTCAGCAGTAGCGCTTGTGACCACTAAACCAACAAGGCAGACAAAACACATTAACACATTCAAAGACACCGAACGAAACACAATAGAAGTTTTAATGTTATAACTCCTATGGGCATTTAGTGTCCCTCAAAGTGTGTGTTAATTCATGACAAACTTCCATTCTTTCCATAAACTGATTAAAGACAAATGACTAACGTGTTGTTTCGTATTGTTTCAGCTCAAAGGACGATGAAATAGACGGCAACTGCATAGTACGCGCGCGAGGTCTGCCGTGGCAGTCATCAGATCAGGATATCGCCAAATTCTTCCGAGGACTCAATGTTGCCAAGTGAGTAACGAAAACAGTATTGATATGATGATTAAGGACACCAAATAAATAAATGAGAATTTATTTCACCCTGAATAAATCCAGTCTATCAAAAACTGCTGGAAATAGGCGTCTCCCAAACAGCCCCAAAACACCTGGTTTTTCACCTTCCTCATCCAGTCTGTACCACACAGCAATTTTATGACTATGTTCCTTAAATGTATCCTACCTTGTAAGCAATTCTGCCCTATTACCGGTTTCTGCTCTTTTACTTGACCAATATCCCAGCAATGTAAAAGATTTAGACGAGGCCTTCGATAAAGCTGTTACTGGGGCCAACTTGTCGTCAAGACTAATCCTAAAGTGTAGGAATCATTTACACAAATACTTAACCTCTCTAAGGCCTACTTGCACCAAAAATCACTGAACGTATTTAAAACATCATTCTTTCTCTGCCATCTTTAAACGATTGACAGAAACAGAACGATGTTTTAAGTTTAACTAATGGGCTTAAATCTTAAGAGTAATTATCCTAACCTAATGTTGTGTCCTACAGGGGTGGCGTAGCCCTGTGCCTGTCGCCTCAAGGTAGACGTAACGGCGAGGCGCTGGTGCGGTTTGTGTCACAGGAGCACAGAGACATGGCGCTCAAACGGCACAAGCACCACATTGGATCGCGGTACATTGAGGTAAGCATTCATTAGATAATCCTAACTAAATTATATATGCGAAAGTGAGTTTCTTTGTTACGCTTTCACGCTAAAACGGCTGAACGGATTTGGATGAAATTTGGCACATCGGTAGACTATGACTTGGAGAAGGACATAGGCTACTTTTCATCCTGGATCGCAGACGAAATAGCGGGCAACAGCTAGATAAAATATAAATATTATAATGTCTGGGGATCTAAATATCAAATTCAATCGCCAACACGTAATAAGCAAGCTCGGTGATCAATAGGTTCTGGTTTCTCTTGTCGCAGTGAGGTCTGCAGGACAAAGGCTACTTGCAATTGCGCTGTAGTGGACTTTAAACATTACAAGCTTATGCTATCACCAACCTTAACCTAAGCAAAGCTTCTTTCCTATTTTATATTTTTTTACAAGTCACACCGATTGGAAAAACGTGCTTTGGTCAAATCCATTTTATTCGTGATTCTCAATTCTTTATCTTTCAACTGCTTCCCTTCAAATCTAGCTGTTATGAAGTACTTAATCCTCGTTGTTTCTCACCCAGGTGTACCGTGCAAGCGGCGAAGACTTCCTGTCAGTAGCAGGGGGCGCCACTTGCGAGGCGGCCGCGTTCCTCTCACGTGGGGCGCAAGTCATCGTGCGTATGAGAGGATTACCTTACGATGCGACACCGCAACAAGTTGTAAGTATATACGTCGAACCTGGATAAGCGAGAGTTCGAGGACTTTTCGCTTATAGAGGTTTATCAACAACTCGAGTTTCTAGCTTATAGAGGTACAGGAATGGCCGTTCTCACTTATAGAGGTTGAGGATGGTTGGGAAAAGGTTGAGAGGTACAAAAACAATGGTAGTTCCACGAGATTTAAGGATGAGTCATAAATAGCAGATGTTAAATTATTATGTCAAACAACTTAATCGATCCATTTGAATTTGAATTCGATTCGGAGCAAATTGGCTGTGACAGATGGACAGACAGACAGACATACAAGTGCTCCTATAAGGGTTCCGTTTTTTCCTTTTGAGGTACGGAACCCTAAAAATGCTACCCATGATAAGAAAAACGATTCGTTTCTGTTTATAGGAACCCAAGCATTAATCGCAATCTTCCTTTAACACAATTACGATCTAACTTCGCAATACTATTGCCAGCCAATCAGAAACCGTCAAATTGATAATGTGTTGTCAACTTCAACGATACGCCATAACCTTTAGGTTAGTTGCTGAGATTAGGTATTATACAGCAGCTTACTTACCTTATCTAACCTTTACTGTAATCATATTATTTATTAATAAACTTGAACTAGATGGAATGACATTTACTTCGGTAGTTTCTAGATTTTCTATTTATAAATAAATAAAATTGAAGTGTCTATTTTTAATGTCAAAATAACAGTTTTTTTTTTTACTAAATGCTTAAGAAAGTATACACGGTACTAATAACAAAAAAGAATATTTAAATTTTTTGTCACACGCCATTATGTAATATATAAGTCAATAATACATGTCTTAGTATGACTTGTAATTGAGGCATAAACAGTACAGACTTGTGGGGACTTTACATCTGCTATAAGCCGCCAAGTTAGTCATTTTATGTGACGTCAGATGGCTTTATAACCCTTGAAACAAAATGACGCTTGCAACGATACCTCATATGTCAAAAAACGATGAGCAGTTTAGGAGTTACAAGGGAACAGATGAACATACATATATACATACATAGCCGGTTAAAATCATAAAGGTAAAGAAAAGAAAGAAAGAAAATACGTTTATTTGCGGTAAACATGACGCAAAGAAAGAACACAAAACAAAAAAGAACAAGTTGGAGGAAAATATGCGTCACATCCACGCAAAACGGTCATCACTCAGCATAATGCTGCGACCCCATGCGAGACAGAGCCCCAATGAGCCAAGGTACAGTAAGCGCTCAAAAGTGCATGAGCACGCTAAGAGTCATATTGCTGTGAACACGCGGTATAGCTCGTACATTTGTATGTGTAAGCAACACGATACACACACCACAGATAACGCAGTTTTGCGCTACACGAAACAACAATATATTTCCGTCGCTTTAAACATGCTAGCACACACGCACTATGCGCGTGAACTTGACCAGTTAATGGCATTGCTAAAATTCGTTAGTAACTTAACAAGTGCAGATAGCAGAAAGCGTTAAGCGTTGGTATGGAATTCAAACTGCCTCAGGTTCTAATCTCATAAAACACAGTGCGGTTTTTTGCAAATATTATTATTTTTGTTTTCGATAATAATATTTTTTAAATATTGCTGCTTTTTTATGTTGTTATTGCAATAAAGGTTTTAGAATAAAAAATGCGTGACATATAACAAAATTTTAAAAAATATGTTTATTCGTTATATTTATTTTACATAAGTTAAAAAATTGCTACAATTATTTATCATTACTTCAGCTGAATAAGATGTGAAATAGATGTCAAGAAACTTAGAAGCAGTTTGTATTATTTTGACATATTTAAATTATGAAATATTTTAAATTTTTTATGGATTTTTTTACCATAAATATTAAGCTTTGATCATGGTCGAAGTAATTAAGTAATAAATAAGAATATTAGACTACTTAAAATGTAAAAAACTACTTACAGAATAGGTAATTTTAAGGTTAAATATTTGTTTATATTTTATTTGTATTAATTATTTTACATTTTATTTGACTTTAGTAAATATTGGTTGTTATTGAGGTTAAAGCTTAAGTATTCATTTTCTTTACGAAAAGAAGATTGAAACTAAACCTCAAATTTTAATCCTAAAATAATACTATTACTAAAATAATATTAAACAATTTCGGTATATCTGCAAGAAATACGACAAACACCCTATTGAAACGAGCTTAAAAAATTCGTTACCATAAATTCATGCAATAACGAATCTGTTGTTTATTAAGTTGGTACGGTCAATAGTTTAAGGTCAAAAACAGTTTTCTAGCTGGTCTTCAGTGATGCAAGCCTTCAGAGTGCACGGCGAACGGTTCATAATGACGTGTTTTTAATAATTCAGCAAAATATCTCGTTGGTATGAAACCATTTGTTTCATTCACCATTTGACGTCGCTGCTACTCGATAATAAGCCCCTTCCTCATATCTCTTAACCCTCACAGTATTTCTCTAGAACAAAGAAAAACATTGTTTTTATTACACATAATACCTTATTATTTATTATTCACTAATCGAATTAAACCTCACAATGAATTTAAAACTTTAAAGTCATCTTCTGTCTCAACAATACCTCTGTTCTATCAACAATACCCTTGATTAAGATTTATGTTTAGTAAAATATGAAATATATAAATGATAACACTCACACTTAGTCCGGTTTCATTAGATATTCACTTCACTTTTACGCAGCGCAATAATATTCTCTGATCTGATCTGATCTCTTCAATATATTTTATGCCTGCTTTTTGATAATAATAACCACAACACTGCGCTAAATACTCGTCACCAATATTATCCACGAACCAAAAAAGTTCTATTAATTAAATACTCGTAACAAACTGCATCTACCCCACAGAAATCGAAATAATTTACTCAGTTTTTTGTGGTCTACCTGCTAAACTTTAATATTTATGTGAACAAGACGAATGAAACTAAAAACGAATGATGATTATTGAACTAGTCATTGGTTGCAGACAAAGTGAGTGTGTGTGTGTAATGTGCGTGTCTACAGTATTGTAACAACTTATAGAAGAAGGTCGTAAGTCAAACCGAAGCGTCATTCTATTGCTTTGTGAGATTGCTCATGGACTTTTGGTCGGTACTGTACAATAACTACCTACACATTTGTACAGGAATACCAATTATTTTCGTGTCATTCAGCTCACTAAGTCGTTTACTATCTACTTGAATTTCTTTTCCCGTGGCTTGAAGCTATGTTTCCATTACCAACTACACTACGTTTTTGTGGTTCACCAAAAAAGAGATTTGGTAAAGTTTTCTCAATTGAACAATCACACAAAGTGCATATGGACCTTTCTAGGCCTCGTAGATTTATAACCCAAGCCCCAACTGCAGTGCCGAAGTGGGCCTTTGCCTAACATAATTATTTGATGTCATCTAAAACCATACCTTGACGCCACCCAGTTTCTCTTGTAGCTTAGTTACCATCCGTCCTCATTTGTCCGGACATGTCCAAAATATAAATCTTCTTTAAAAATCAACAAACTAATAACAATCTTAATTTCCAGCTGGATTTCTTCTCAACGGGCGACAACCCAGTCCTAGTTCTGGATGGAGCAGAAGGCGTGCTTTTCGTCAGGCGAGCCGACGGCAGAGCCACAGGGGACGCATTCGTTCTCTTTGCTAAAGAAGATGACGCGCCTAAGGCGTTGTCTCGACACCGCAAGTCTATTGGTGCCAGATATATTGAACTGTTCCGATCTACCACTGCGGAAGTGCAACAGGTAAGGAGAATTAAGAAATTTTTAAGCTAAACTTTCGAAGAGTAGCGAAGATTCTTCGTCGTGTGTCTTTGATCAGCATATCAGTGAAACGTTTTTGAGAGCGCAGCGAGGTGAATTGTATTAGCGCTGTTCGTCCTTTTAATTATGTTACGCTTAGAAATATTCAACTCTGGCTCAAAAAATAAGTAAATAAAAAATGGTTCAGTTTATTATTTGAAATGACTAAAAGGCTTACTTAGCCCACGTTCGCACGACGTAATAAAATCGCGGCGACTTTTTTTGCACTGGATTTTTAACGCTCTGTTTAGCGCCGAGAGTTGAAAATCTAACAGTGTGTTTTTTCAACGCGCTGGGACGACAAAAGAACGAGAGACGCGAAGTCACGAGCAGAAGTTATTAGTTCATATAGGTTTGATGTAAAACTTATTGACGGAGCACGTCAAGCATATTGCAAATACGTCATGACAAAAATAACCACATTTATCGGAACATTAGACGCATCATTTGATAATGAGAAAGGACACAAACAAGCTATAGGAAGCTCCTTCAAATCGTTAGCTATCTATACAACATAACACTGATAACCTTTGACGCAAATACATTGTACATACACATTATAAATTCTATAATAGATATGTATGAAGCAAATATATCAGTCGATTGGTTTGGTCTTAGTGGTGATGTTCTTTAGAAAGGTCAGGTGCGTAGTACTCGCAACCGGCGTGCGTGTAACCAGATATATGGACTTAAACGAGGCAAAAGGAGTATGTAAGGATCGTAGCAGAAGGCGTTCTGTAGTTTCTGCCTACCCCCATGGGAAGAAGACATGGGTTTATTTATGTGTCATATGTATATTGGTCCATTAGAAACAGGCTTATGATTTCAGAAGAACAAAATCTAATCTATGTTCGATGGTCAAAAAAAAGAATCATTCCACTTTGCCCGACCTGGCCGACCCAGTGGTGGGGCAAAGTGGAATGCCTACAATTTTTCAATGGAATCTGCCCCACTAGTTTGATTTGGTGGGGCAGATTCCACTTGTCTAAAATCTTGACGGATTCTGCCCCACTAGGGTTGGCACCCTAGAATTTGTGTAAGTAGGTATGCTCGTATTTAACTAGTGGGGCTAATTCCACTGAAAAATTATAGGCATTCCACTTTGCCCAAAATGGTCTTAAGCTCCAAATTCTGTCGAAGGTAAAAAATGCTCCTAATTATTTTGCCAATGGACCAGTTATGTTTGCTTCTATACAGTAAAAAAGGTGTGGTCATTTTAAGAGGGTGACCACCAAACTGAAGGAACTAACATCGTAATCGCGATAAATGATTAACTCTACCATAGAGTTCATAATCTGTGTCCCCGAAAAAACCTGGGGACGCAAAATTGTCGTCCCGTTTTCAGACTTTTCTTTAATGAATAAATTGTGGAAAAACCCAGTTACAGGTTCCGGTCCTTAAGGCGATGTTGATAACTAAGGTGAATATTAAAAAAAAACGTGCCAGCAAGAATTTAATTCTTACTTAAAATCATCACCAGCTGTATTAAAAGTTCTGCCGATAAATACAATAATGACAGGAAATTTTTTTGCTTAACTTTTCAAAGAAATGCCTCAAAAAGTTTTTATAATTTTTTTTTTCTTTTTCATTGGGAACCGAGTCTTGTATTCTCAAAATTGAGTATCCCCGTTTTGAGTAAAAAAATAAATGGTCACGTTAACCATGCATCACTTCAACCCTTACTCGACCCAAATGTATATCTATAATTCGACTTGCATAATAAACATGTCATATACACATTATACACACACCAATTTAATGTTATGTTGGGACACTCCCGTGGCACACGGTATCTTTGAGATGAAAAATCAAGTTTACAGTCAAGAAGGTAGCAAGAAAGTAGCTTCAATTTTACTGAAGAAAATTAAATTATTCAGCTCAATATTTGCTTTGTTCACTTGCAGTAAGCGTAAATATAATGTTATCAAGAATTAAGCCGTGTTGCTATTTATTGGGAGCCGCCACCGTGGCACGTCATGCGATTGTGACGAGGTTGGTTGTACCTACAATCTTTCGCCATAACGCACTAGTTGCGTAACACTACGGATTGAGATTTTTGTATTATGATTCGTTTTGAAGTACAGACAGACCCCGCTTTACGCGAAGGATGCGTTCTGGACGAAATCATAATAAGTCATAATAAGTCGTAATAAGCCACATAGATAATTAAAGTGCTTTTATTGCAAAAATTTAACAGAATCAGCTCATTTATTGTTACAGAAAAGTTTTTACTCATTTAATGCTTAAAAATGTAATGTTTTTTGTTTTTGTATCTAATGTTTTTTGTTTTTGTTTTTAAGTACCTAGCATTTTGTTTGCGTACTTGCATTTTAGCGCGAAATTTTTTAATCCTTACAATTACATGAGAAATATTTATCTAATGTTTTTTGAGTAGCATTATGTTTGCGTTCTTGCATTTTAGCGTGAAATTTTAAATTCGCGTAAAAGTGGGTGGTAAAGCGGGGTGTTACTGTACATAGTAAAAAGGTCGGTCCAGAAAGTCCTGCCGCTAAAGCTACGTGGTCCTAGAAAAGCGGTGGCCGCCACATAACGGCCGCAATGACAGCTGTCATGAAAATGATGACAGCGGGGTTTGACTTAACGGTGTCAAAAAACGCTCTCTAAAGAAAAAACTCACTTTCATAAGCAACGCTTCAGTGACGTCATTCGGCGGTAAATTGCAGACGCTATGCGACGACCACCGTTCTTCTAGGACTGTATGTCTGTCTGTGGCATCGTAGCTCCCAAACGGTGGTCCGATTTCAATGTATTTTTTTAACTAGAAGGCTAGTTTATCGGGGTGGTCCTTAGGTATGTTAAAATCTGTTCTGCCATTTTGAAGATAATCAGGTATTGTTACTTATAACGTACTTTGTTATTCGGGCTGTTTTAGAACCTAGGTAGCAGAAAGAAATCCTAACAAAGAGGCACCTATTTTTAGGCCAAAGATCCGGATGGCAAAGCTGCTAGCCTTTTGGGCACTTTTCCCATTGATAGCGTTGCGGACAAATTTTTTGATGCCCAATGGTTTGTTCCCTTTTTTATATACCTACTTGTACATATTATACGTATATATTTTATTTTGATCGTCAAAATAAATATACTACTGAACCTAAATGTACCTACAGTCAAACCTTCATTAAGTTCAAGGCTTCATCGACCATGACATAACAGACACAGCTCAAAACAAACTCCTACCTGCATTTATCAAGAAATTACTCTACGTGCTCACTACAAAAATATTGTCGACAAGTCTGAGCAGTCTGTTATGTTATCTACAAACATAATAGTGTAATCGCTGAGAACAGAGCCGCAAACAATTGTACGTAAATTGTGGTTTAATGTTAAACGCGACGATTTGAAACATTACTGATGATACAGCCAAGGCTTTTTCGCTGTTTACTGCAGGCTTCTTTGATGGCCTTAATATCTTGACGAGGTTGTGGTTGCAGCGAAATTGGTGTTGACATAAACCACGGATTCTGAAAACTTAGTAAATCTGCTGTTAGACCGATCAATCCATTATGGATGAGATTTTTGAATTCAGGAACCGGCGCGGTTGAAGTAATGAGTCCTATGATTATACACGGCTACGCATCAAGCATTTCCAGTTTATGCTGATCTCGCATTGTATAGGATTTCCGTACAATGCGAGGTCAGCTTAGACTGGAAATGTGTAGCTTGATGTGTAGCCGTATGTACTGTGACTCTGTCTTGTGGAGTACAATACGACCGATATAACTTGGCAGTTCCGAACTTCGCGCAGAAGGCTGCACAATAACATTTTTGAAACCGAATAGTGACATGAGGCGAGTGTGAGTGAGAGAACACGCGTGCAAGTTCGCAGAATCTATGTTCAGACCCGCCATGTTATATCGGGCATCGGCAGTTTTGTAGATACTATCAAAGAAATATCTGTACACTGTAAGGACTATTCTTGCGTGCAGCGCTCGGCCGCTTTACCACATATAAGAATGTGGCGCCATCTACATCGCCACATGCGAACTACGCATCCCATTGACATCACGCAAAATCCTGCATCGCGCAAGCGAAGTTTATCGCGCAACTAGCATACACATGTACTTACAAAGTCTCGACATCAATCGTCGGGCATTAGCCCACCAGACACGACACCCGTCTGGTCGGAGGATCCTTCCATTTCTATAGAGGATGAGTGAACTTTACTACCTGTTTCTCATGCCCTTTTTAAGAGAATCATTCCAAAAACGTTATTTTGATCAATATTTTTGTCTGTAGCCTGCCCTTGAGGTTGCTGGTAAGTACCTAAGTTTAAGTGGCCGTCAGTCGTTAGAAGCACATGCAAAAATTTGATATGCGTTGAACAAGGCCTTACATCATACACGTGTATTTTATTATTGTTACTTTCATAGCGTTTTTTACTTTTTATTTCCTTATAGTTAAATTTAGAAACCTATAAAATTTATTTCCATTGCAACTTACTCGACTAAAGGAACACATTCATGATAACTCTTACCTCATTGTTATCACTATCACTAAATATCCTAACATAATTATTATAAAACAAAGTCCCCCGCCGCGTCTGTCTGTCTGAACGCGATAAATTCAAAAACTACCGAACAGATTTTCATACGGTTTTCACAAATGGACGGAGTGATTCATGAGGAAAGTTTAGGTGTATAATTTATTAAAGTTTTGTGTAAATTGGCTGAAATATGATATGACAATGATTGTTGAAGATGTCGGAAAATATCATGACGACTGGGAGCTTTACTGCGCCGTGTAAATCAATAGAATTATATGAAAATAATGTATAACTGAATTAATACATTGTTTACCTGGATTTAACACATAGGAAATCTTTCAATCCCGGTAGTACGTTCCCGTGGAATATTTTCCGATATCCACGCGGGCGAAGCCGCGGGCAAAATGTAGTAAAGTATAAATTAGAACGATGCCGTGAATTTTATACTACTCTCGGCAATCCTTCTAATTTTTTACAATGAGGCAAGAGTTACATTGCAATGACTCACTATAACGGCTTTACGTAAAATATTGTATCGTGACTTCTCGATATAATTTAGCGTTCTGTAGTCTAATTAGATTATTTTTGTGGTATTAACAGTGATAAGGTCCCTAAAAAAAAATTGATTGCATTGGAATTTGAACTTTGTCCTTTTTGACTTTGAGTTTGTTGTTGAAGCTAGTAATGCCGAGCCCTTAACAACACTCGTCTAGCAACATATCTCTTTAATATTATTAATCGCAACATAATAATTTGTCGAATAAATAAAATGGATCCTTTGCTAAGTCATCACAAATTGTATTTCTGCAATACGTAGATCATAATATGTGATATTATTTTCTTTGTAAATGCTCTATCAGTAGTTTTAATTCTGATTCAGCAAAAATTATTATTTTTTTGTAAAATACTTACTGTTGCATGTCTTATTTTTCATAGAGTAAAAATGGATTTCCGTAGAATAACAAAATGGATGTACCTAATAAACGTATAAGTACAGGTTTTACCAAAACACTGTTTAAAGAAAAACCAGTCAAAACGAACTGTCAATTTAGAATCTCTTAAACTTAAATAATACGCAATAGCAAAAATAAAAAAGCCCTGTAGGTAGGTATCAAAAAAATATGGACGCATCCAAACACAATTTAAACATAACTCAACAACTCCTCTCAACTCCGCCTTACTCCTCAACTAACCAACCTGCTTCTTCCCCAGGTCCTAAATCGGTCTTTGGAGACCCGCACCAGCCAGTCGAGCACGCCATCAACAGCGCCAGCTCCTGCTGAAGGTCTGCTGCCCGTAGCGCTCGTGCCGCAGCATGTCATCACCTCCGGAACTGCCAAGGACTGCGTCCGGCTAAGGGGACTGCCCTATGAAGCACAAGTAAGTGAATTCATAACTAGAAAAAATTGGTTGTCTATAAAGTCGGTTTACGGACGATAATCTTACGTGACAACGTCACAAGCCGAACGCTTAGGCCGATCGTGCCTCTCTATCGCTTGTTCCGCGCTCTCGCTTGCACGCTCGGCTCAGGCGGAACGTGACACTTTTTCGTGCGTGCAGCCGGCGTTCATCGATTTATAAGACGTTACCACGTCAAAAACATTTTATGCTGTTAAGTCGGAACCCTTCTTCTTTTCGCTGCAGTTACAGGGTAGGAAGGTACCTACTTTAAATATCGTAATCCAATTAGTAGTACTTATAGTCTTCATAGATAGGTTTATCAGAAGAAATTGCAGATAAAATGCCCTTCAGTATTTTAGTAGACCATTTATTTACGAAAAACGACTCGTCACTTGGATTCAGGAATCGGACAGAACATTCTTCTTTTTAACCGAATTCAAAAAAAAGGAGGAGGTTCTCAATTCGTCGAGATATATATATATATATTTTTTTATGTATGTTCCCCGATTACTCGAAGACGGCTGGACCGATTTTCAAAAATTCTATTTTGTTTGAAAGGGTATACTTTCAAGTTGGTCCCATTGTCATTAGGTTAGGATCTGATGATGAGATCTTGGAGAAATCGAGGGAACTCTTCAAATATTATAGGCACATCTATAGCGATTTGGGTATTTTTGATGAGCAGTTGACATAATAAGGCTATTGTAACTTGTTAAATTACAAATCAACCCACGAAAAAGTAAAAAAAAAACTTTTTTACAAAAATACAACCGACTTCCAAACTACAAAGTGAAAAATAACTTTAATTTCGGAAGTCGGTGTCAAAAAACTAAAATACTGATCCAAAGACACTGACTTCCGAAATAAAAGTTATTTTTTTTTTTTGTATTTTTTGTAAAAAAGTTTTTTTATTTAAAAGGGATGCGCTGAGGAAGGAGGAGGAAGGAGGAGGATTTCTGCAGAAATTCAAATTTTCTTGCCTTGAAATTCAGTGAATGAAAAACAACTTTTGAAAGTTGTATTGATGATTTTAATAGTTATAATTCTTACGTATATAAATATTTGTTACTGTGGCAAATCATATTTTGTTCAACATACAACCTGAAGGCCAATTCTCGTACTATAAAACGTTCACATTCAAGTCGCAATCTGTCAAACTTTTCAAAAATGTTGGTAAATAGATTGTATTTTTGACAGAATGCGAATGTTCTTAAAATTACGGGGATTGCCCCTCTGATATTGACCAGCATATTGCAAAACACATAAGAAAATATGAATTTCGGGGGCATCCCTGGAGTTTTCACCTTAGTAACCATGACAAGGATCTCATTTTGTAATTGATTTATTTGCAGGTGGAGCACATATTAACATTCTTAGACGAGTTCGCCAAAAATATAGTGGTGCAAGGAGTTCACATGGTATACAACGCTCAGGTTAGTGTTATTTCTGATGTTGGTACAATGAATCATGGCGGGTCTGAACACAGGCTCTCCGAACTTTCGCGCATGTTCTCTCACTCACACTCGCCTCATGTCACCGTTTGGTTCCTAAAAAATGTTATTGCGCAGCCTTCTGCGCGAAGTTCGGACCGGCCATGATTCATTGTATCTAAGGGTCAACTCCCTTGTTGCCGACGGAACGGAATGTTGCCATTAAAATACATATGTAAAGATTTAGAACTTATTGGGTTTTTATTTTGCTTTTTGATCTAATTTTATGCAGCACCGGACTGTCACTGAAAACCAGCGCTGTGTCTCTGACTCGCATAGGGTCACAGCATTATGCTGAGCGATAGCCATTTTGCGTGATGGATTTTTCCCCTAACTTGTTTTCTTGTGGCCCGACGGTCTACTGACGAAGGACTAATTAAAAATAGTGCTAGCAGGTCAACTGCAAAGGCTTTTTTTTTGTCATGCTTTTAAACTATCGAGCCTGTTTTTGTAATAAGGACGTATTAACTATGATTGAAAATCAGTTCTTTACACAAAACTGAGCAACTTAGTCCAGTACTAAAATGTCAGTTTTGCATTAAAAACTTCGCCGTAGACAGAATAACGGTCGAAATTTAAAAATGACGATTGTTTAAACCTGGCTGATCTGAAGATAAATCTTGTTTGGTAATATAATAAGATGGTGTGTGTTTGAGTGGAAAATTATTCTATTAACATTCGTCTACATGCATCGACAGGGTCACCCCAGCGGCGAAGCCTTCATCCAGATGGACAGCGAAGCGAGCGCGTTCCTCGCCGCTCAGCAAAAGCACCATCGCTACATGACCTTCGGCAAGAAGCAGCGGTATATTGAGGTAACAGCCTTTATCGATTTTCTTCAAAATATATTTCAGACAGACATGTTCATTGAAATTAACTTTATCGTTAAAATTGCACAACTGGTTCTTTCTTTAATTATCCACAGTGCTGCAGTTTCATATCGGTATTTTAAAATGAAGTAGGGGAATTAAAATAAAATTGAAAATCAATTAATTAAATTTAGTTAATTTTTGCAAATAAAACTGTCTAAACAAAAAATTAATAAAAGTAAAAAAAAATATTTATTCCTGAACCGATCCAACAATGTTATGACAAATTTGTTTCATTTAGACAGTTCAACAACATTCATTACGTTATTTACGTTATTGAGCAGATTTTTTTTTTACAACTTATGAAGCAATGGATTAGCAATCAGTTTGAAATCGAAACAAATTGTGATTGATTGTGCATTACGCAATCAGGGTACGCATTGAAAATTGGAATAAAAGCAGCAGATGATCGTTCATCCCCATACATATAATGTTGTCGGTGTCGTGTGAACGAGAAGAGAAACAAAATGAACCATTCTCTCGCGTGAAGCGTCTGATATCAGCTTTATAGATATTTGGAGGTTCAGAAAATCATCTTCCAAGATCATCCACTGTAAGTATTTGTAACTTAATCACGCTGCTCAATCCAGGTGTTCCAGTGCTCGGGTGACGACATGAATTTGGTGCTGACCGGCGGCGTGACGCCGGCCACGTCGCCCAAGGTGCTCTCCCCCGGTACGTTGGTGTCCCCCCCGCCCGCGCCCGCGCCGCGCCTGCTCGCGCACCACATCGCGCACCAGAGCCTCCTCGCGCGACAACACGAGAACCTCCTCCTCGCCTCCCTCCGCCCCCCTCTGCTCCCAATGCTACCAACCTACGCGGCCGTCCGATCACAACAACCGACGGCACAGGCCTACCAATTGCCGCAAATGTCCCAGATGTCGCAGATGTCTCAGATGTCTCAAATGTCTCAGATGTCTCAGATCTCACAAATGTCGCAGATGTTGCAACAGCAGTCAATGCTGCCAACAAAACGGTCGTACGAACGAGCGTTTCAGCAGACAGAGGCGACTCCAGCAAAGAGACCCTATTTGCCTCAGCAAATGCAGCCTGCGTTATCGTTGCCAGTCTTTTCGTATGGCACTTCAGCACCTATTTTCTCTTACGCGAATACAAGTCCTATGCTGTCAACTTATAATACGTTGCCGACTGCGTTGCCTACAGCCTTACCAGCAGGGTACGGGTCAGCTCTGTCTGCTGGCTTGCCAGGGTCAATGACGTCACCGTTCCCGACGCTGTCTATGTTCCCTACCTACCCGTATTATCCGGGCGTTTAAGTTGAACAGTTAAAATAATGATGAAGAAGTAGATAGATGTGCCTTTAAAAAAGTTTGCATTTTGAACGCTGTTTTGATAAAAAGAAAATAGATTAGAGATGTTGTTTTTTAGATCTTGCAGTTGAGATTTTAAGTAAAAATACATAACAGTGAGACTTTCTTAATTCGGAAATATGTCAAAAAAACTGCAACACAATACACAATTAAAGAATTACTTTTCAAACGTAACGGTTGAAAATACCCGCTAATACAACACATCAAAATTGGCTTGATACTTCCATAAATAAATAAGTTTGCAAATCACTGTAGTAGATTTAAAAGCGGTAAACTAACAATTAACACCAAACTCATTACGTTACTGAGTACAAGAATACTAACTTGCTAAAACAACAGTACCTGAGGGTTAAAGGTATAAAATAAGAAAATACTTTTACTATTACTAAGGGGTAATTTGACAAATAAAACTGAAAGCGTCAGCACATCTAAACCGCGTTTGAGAGCGTCATCGTTGTTGTAATATTGACACTGACAGCTCTTGAACGCGATAGTAAATGATTGTGTTGACCACGTTCAGTTTCACTGGTCAGATTCGCCTTAAAAAAGCAGCTTATATCGCATAAGCAGTTTTACGTTTGTTTTTTTTTTGCTTAGCGTGATATACCGCGTGAATGTGTGAGTTATGATGGTTAGACCATGTCACAAATGTCAGGAAAAATGCAGGTAAGAAAAGTTCGGTTTCTCGATGCAATGCTGACGTAAAATGTAATTTGACGTTTGTTCAAATCGGATAGTAGGCAACGTTCTGTCTGTTATAAATGTGAGCTTGTTGGTCGGCCAACGCTAGAAAAGGTCCAAAGCTGGACTAGTTGGACATATTTTTTTCTGATGTTTGGTCCAATATTGGCCTAAAAGTTAAGGCCGCGTTATATTTTGGCGTTAACTCGGCAAGAAACAGGGTAGACAAAATGACATTTTGACGGTAAGCTCAAGAGTATGAAGTGCCTTCGCAATTTTTACGATATTTTAGTTAATAAACATGAATTTACTACAAAAATAAGTGTAAAATCTATAAAGGCAGTTATTTAGCAGCTCGATATTGATAGGTTAAGTACTTACTTAAAATACTTGTTGAATTTATTACTTGACTTTAAATATTGTTGAACTCTCATTTTCATATGTTTAATTATCATTAAGTGAACCAGAGGTTGTTAATCAATGACAAGTAGTTGTATGATTTATTTTACGTTTTAAGATGGGGGTTGCCATAAATTAAAAAAGAACAGACGTATGTACTTAGTTAATTTATCCTACTTTTTTGACAGGATTCTTATAAAAAAAACCATTAAAATCAATCAAACCATAATTTAATCAATGTAGACGTCAGCCTTTTATATTTACCTTCCATATGGCAACCCCAACTGTGTGATTAGATGTCGTTGTGATTTTTAAATATTAAACATTCCATTATGAAAAGACGTTTTGCCAATTTCTTGAAGGCTGATCTTAAGTCTGAGAAAGTGTTAGGTACTTATTGTCGTATGAAGCTTGTGTATTTCATTAAACACGTATATTTTCGTGATTAAATTATCAATAAGTATTTGGAAAGAAATTCTTGCGTAGGTACTCAATTTAGTAACTGTTTTCCCCGCTGTCTCCAGGCAATCCTAGGACTATGAATTTCAATCCTATATTATGTATACTGTGTTATTTATACATTCCAAAATCATGAACTAAAGACATTTTCAAAAATCATAACATTTCCAAAATGTCATTAAATCATACATTCGCTTCACGACATTTATTTGTAGGTTCTATAAAAGTTAAGATACTTAAACTTTTGTTTTTTTTTTTTGTTGGAGTACAATATGTGTGTACACTTTGTGCTTAGTTTAATTTTTTTTTTTATTATTTAGTGTTTTTTTGCTACCGTAATCATATGCTGGATTTTTTCCATGAGTTTTTTCGGCTTTACATATTTTTTTCATCCGTTTATAAACGATCCGTATGAAGGTATTTGGACTATTTTTTAAATCAAAACTACATAAAAAATATGATTGAATTAGGTATTTATTTTCGTAATCGTCAATCAATAATATCAGAAAATAATATTTCTCGTTAAATTATAAACAAATCTTCCGTTAGACATATTTTTTTATAAAATTAGATCATTTTTTAAATAATTAAAATTATTTTTCAAAATATCGATTTAAAATTCTAACTTAATTTAGGCTACGTTTAAAACTAACGGGACGGCCGCAACATCCCATTAAATCCCTATCCTCTCCCATGAATAGTCCACAAATATTATTCAATATTATATCACCTAATCCATGGTTATTCCACCTAGCTTAACCCCATCGTCTGTACCTCACACCACATAGTATAGTCTACATTAAAAATTATAATTTATTGCTATATCTTTGGTTTATATTCTCGAATTTTAACTTAATGACAAAATTAAGACACAATATTGGCTGAATAAGCTAGTATCATCATCCCTATAAAAAACGAAATGTCAAAAATGGTGTGCGTCAGTGTAGCACGACCCAGTACTGAGTTTGATTAAGGAGTATAAACCAAATCGGGTGACTTGTATATGGAACAATTTATACTTAAAGTTAACGTCATTTTATATGGTGTCGCCATTGTCTCAATAATCACAAATATAGGTATGGGGCTTTAGTCACAAGTACACGGTGTAATGGCTAATCTTTGTTCTGTCATTTCTAAATTTATTTACTTGTTGTAATTTTGGCAATTTGGAAGAGTGGACATAATTTTTAAATCTAGTGGTCTTGTCCGGTGAAAAACCATGTTGCCAAAGTAACAATTTAGTCTATTTTACAATGCAATAATGTGTTTATTAATGGTTATATACAAAACTGTTGTATTATGGTGTATCCGTCGGGTTGTGTTATGGAAAATGTGCATGAAACCCATCAGAGAAACGGTAAGTGTTGCACACGTATTTTTGTATTAAAAACCAAAATATATATATGTCGTTTTTCAAATTAAAATTAAAGGGTGTAGCATGAACCGCTTATTTTTAAGGAAAAGGGTTGCATGGCTCGGGTTGACAAAATATAATCCGATATGTGAGCTTCCGTAGTTTTCCAAAGCACATCGCTGCCGGATACAAATGAGTTTCTTTTACGGAACTTTATGTTACTGTTTCATGAAATTATGTACACGGTTGTAACTTTATCTTGGTACTATGGTTCGAAATGGGTCACTTGAAATATATTAGCATTAAATACATTTGTATCAAGTTACTAATATGGCGCTAAGTGACGATACGATATTTTTCTTAAGCTACGTCTATGTATTGTGCTTCCATAACTTGTAGTGTAACTTTAAATGAATTCTACATAGTATCATGAGGAAAAGTTCATATATTCAGTCTTGGTAAGGGTCCTGTCTCCTCCAGTCATTAACACGCTACTATTTAATCACAGCTTCCTCTTCTCTTGCTATCTTAAAGATACTACGCTTTACTTTTATCTCGTTACGGAGTTAAAATTAAATTCGTTTTTTAAGGTAAGTATTTTGATGATTTTTAGTGCGTTTACATATTTTATTGAAGAGTATCTGTTTCATCACAAATTATTGGCGCATCCAACCATGTATTTATATGAATTACGTGATTTATTACCAGTTATGGGAAAAAAAATTGCAAGAGATATAAAATTATTTAATGTTTCATATTATTTTGCACTAAATTTCATTAAAATATTCTGTGTAGTGACTGGGGGACGTGGTGTGAGGATATCGGATATTTTCTGTTCGTTATAATATAGACATACGTCACGGGTCACAACATAAACTGCCAAAGCGTTTCGATTACAGTTGAAATCATTATTATTTTGCAAACAAACAAACTTTTTCGATGCGCTTACACGAAATTTTCACTATGAAGCCGGAAATTCATATCAAAATGTAGTTTTATTAATAGAACTAAGTTTTTTTCCGTTTTACAGAGTTTTTGTCTCATCCTGTTAGTATCATGATGGTTTTTTTTTATTATAATTATAGTTTGATAAATATAGTGTATTGCGATTAGAAATAAAAGGTTAATTTTCATGTTAGATGATAATTGCGAGTTTCTCTGGTTTGTGGTTGTGCTATTGTCTCTTATATGTACTATTTCTAAGGTCGGGTATGGAATGGATCTGATTTTTCTATTAGCTTGATTAATTTACTTTGATTTTCAAGTTTTAATCTGGTTATGAGGTATTAACTAATTTATTTTATTATGTCTACATTTTAGACACTGAGTAACCCAGAATAAAACTGTCTTATAAATTACAATTTCCAAACTTATGTTTGAATCAGATTTTAAAAAAATCAGCTTCATAGTCCAAGTCTATCCAAGGCTTCGTCGCGTAGATAGCAAGAGGTACTCGTGAAGGAAGGGTTACACTAACACTCGACCGCTTGATCTGTCTCCGCTACAGTAAAGTATCGTCCTTTTATGTTTTACTAACATACTTCCGGGTGAGTGGGCAAAAGAATTAGGTAAGTATTATTTATATATTACTTATACGAAAAAAAAACTAAGAAATGTTACACACCTTTTAGTTTCTTTTCAATGTGGTCGCGCCATGACAACGCACACGCTATCTGTCAAACTCATGACAGTAGAAATTAAAAAAGAAACATGTGTTCGATTCGACCATCAAAAACATGAACAGGCTGCACAAATTAATTTAAATGTTTTAAAATACATTCTTTATAATCTCACCTGCGTCGATACGCACATTCCTTTTTCCTTTAGTATAACTTTTCCTTCACAAGATAACAGATACATAGCACAATCATACCCCTCCTAATGCTTCTAACGTTCCTATATGTCTAGTACGATAAATAGACATTGTAAAAACCCATGGGGCACAAATGAGGTCGTAATAACGAACACAGTAAGCACAGGCTTCATGATATTAATTATTGGGGCATAGTCGGGTTAAAATCTTTTACGAACTAAAATATAGAATTTTAATGTTATTTAATTAGTGTAAAAGCTGTTTTTATATCGTATAATACAAAGGGTTTTTTTCGAGAAACCTTCATTTTAACGAAATTATATTATAAAAATGTACCTTTCGCTTTTGTGGTAATAATGACTCATTATGTAGATATTTTAGAACAGCTTGAAAGCTCCTTTTCTCGACTATACATAGAATGCCTACAGATTATTAGCTCATCTAGCTCTGTAAATATACCTTTCAATTAAATTATACATTTTTAGACAAATTACCTTTTCTCAAATCCAATATTTAGCCGCTATGCCCCAAAGTATAAAACAACATTATTCTACATTGTTTCGCTTTAAAAATGCATGGACCGGTGACAGAATTAAAAAATTAAATGTCCAAGGGACTTCAAAGCTTAGTGTGTTGTAGAAAAAATGTTTTGTGCTTGACTAGAGGTAGGTCCATGGGTATAAGGTGTACCACTAGAGGCTGGGTCGAATAGTGGGCACACAGACTTGGCAGTGTGTTTAACATGAAGCGGCGTAAGTATATCTATCTATCATTTGTTGTGGGATCACATGAAATAAGCTCTATCTTACTCTTGATTTATCGCATTTTTATTGTGACCTCAATTGCGCGATAATTCCTTTAAACCTTTGTTTTTAAGAAAAATGTACGTGAAGGAAAATGCAGGATTAATCGCCGTATTGAAAAAGTTTCTTATAATTAGGCATTTCCATTAAACTATTTCAATAAATATAAATTCTAAATCGAAACTAAAATATATTCCAAAAATACAAAAACATGTTTCTAAAATATAACAATGTACTAATTCCAAGATTTTAATTACATATTTTTTATATTTTAGAAATGAGTATTTTTTATTGAAGTCGGTTAAATATAAAAATATAACATAATTTTTAGTAATAGTCCTCCAGACCGAATTTCGGTCATGGTGACCAATCTCAGCAGAGACTAACTAGCCTTCGGCGCGGGAGATACTATAGTGCATTAGTGTGTGTGCAGACACAGTTGCACTCTCTCTTCCGTCACAATTTTTTTGTAATCCCCTTTCCAATTGAGGTCGCAAACTAGTGGTGCTAAAAGTACTAGGGTTACTAGGCGTGCATAAGTTTGGTAAAGTCCGCAGACTGGCTTGGTGGTTGGCGGCATCAACGACGTGTGTAACATTACAGAGTATTGGTGTAAGTGCGCACTGCTTTGGTGAAATGTTAATGCGTTCAGAGATCCGGTGAGTTGTTCATCTTGTTCTTAATAATTACATACTTAAGACTGCTGTGGATTTTCGGCGAAAGTTACGGATAGGTATTCGGCTTCGGTTTGTCGAATATTCGGCTTTCATCGATTGTTATTGGTTTGGGATAAGTGGTTGATTGTGGGTATATTTAAAAAACTCGAAATTTTATATATTCACATTTTTATTAAAACATTCGCCAAATATCCACAGCAAATCTAACATACATAAACTGTGTACGTCCCTATCCGTATCGTATGACGTCACAAGGCACAAAATGCTTAGCTTTACCTCTCCGAATTTATAATTCGTTCTATAATCGCTAAGCATTTTAGTATTAACTTATAGTATCACAATAATATACATGTATGGGTCTTTCATATTAGGCGTATAAGTGGGTAAAATTTAATGGGATAAAATGTAATATTGGTACGTATATATTTATGCGACGTGAAGAAATAATTCTTACAGTTATATTTACTTTCTGCACGTCGTCAGTACTGCACATGAATTTAAAAATACATAAACAAGTAGGTACATCATTCAAGTACCAAGATGTAGGCATATCATACAGTGTGACTAACAAATGCATGACTTATTTATGAACTAGCGACGAAAATATTTCTGATTAATTCTACAATCTTGTTTTAAACGAGAATCTTCGCAATTTGTAGATATATTATATGTGATGTATTTGATACCATTCACAGATGGCTGGTGGAGTCCGTGGAGTGTCGATTATTACGTCATGTTCCTAAGCTTTTTGCCCACTGTATTGCTACGACAACATTGACCTAATTTAGTTTTATTATTTTTATTTACAAAGTAGAATGTTTGTCCTTCATAATGACTCAAGTTGTTTTGTAGATAGCAGTGAGCAAACAGCTTAATAAAATTCAAATGTAGTTGGGCATGTGTGGCTTAACTTTTTCTTTTTTAAATGACAGATTCTACACTATTTATGTTCCAACTCTTTAAAAAAAAATTTAATCTATGTAGTCCCGCTAGATCTAAAACTTTGGCTTATTATGTACGGTCAGCAACAAAAGTCGATTAACACTTGAGTTTTTTAAATCTTTATTATTGAGCAAAATATTCATCAAAATGCAGAAAAGTAATGTATATCGAATCATTCTGTAACAATTTAAATGTTAAGTTAAACTTAGTGTTAATCGACTTTTGTTGCTGATTTTTAAACCAATTTATTCCAGAAATACGTTAAGCCGCTCATGCCCCAACCTCCACCGACACTGAACCTTCCACATGTTACCCGCACGTCCCTAACACCATCCTTATGTATATGGCAGGTCCCATGACGTACTACTACCCCGCAATGGGCCCGACGCTGCCACCCCCGCCGCTGGTCTACTGGGGCTACCCCACGCCGCCCGTGTCCCCCGCGCATTACTACCACCCCCCGCATCACCCCCAGACTATGGTGAGTTTCAATGTAAGCCGAGGACCGATGCAGGAAATGGGGGCCATAATGAATGATACAAGGAACGGGTATGGGAATTAAAGCAAGCCGTGTTTGCGCCCTCCCCCCCTAAAACAAATGTGGATGAAAAGCTTATTAATTTAATATTTAATCTGTAAAAAATAGGTAAAATTAAACCAATTACCTGTTTACAATTGGTTCTGTCTGGTAATTATTTTGTCCGGTCTAACGACTACCATAATAATTTCAGATACCTGAGGTGGTGTCAGTGGGGGGAGGGTCACCGATTCCCATCCCGCCTCCAGCCGCGTGCCCCGAATGGCCGATATTCATGGTCAACTAACATGGACCCATACCCTACACAACGAAGAACGCTGCTCAAACGGCAAATACAAAAGTTAATATATAAATCATAAATATATTCTTTAAAATTAGAGAAATGTATTCGGAATTTAGTGTCTATTTTTATTAAATGAATGAGTTTTGTTTGTAGGAATATAATTTGCCTTTTAGTTGTTAATTCCAGTGCTCGATTGATTTATCTGAATTTTTATTTAAATATAATCTTAAATGTTTATTTTTTTTCTAATTTTGCTCTACGGATTAGGTACTTTACCTACACACATTATGACACTTTATTTTATTTTTTAACCCTTTTTAAAAGGTGACTTTACGTCAAATACAAGCGAAACTCTTTCATATCATATTGTACAAACAAGTATTTTGAATACTTTGGAATTCCTAACATCACTTGTCAAAAACGAATGAAATGGCTCAAAATTTATCTAGAATGATATTTCTAAAATAATTTATAATAGACATATATAAATATAATAAATTTTATATTTACACATGCACACATAATATAAAATGTGTTGCTGATCTACTTTATTTGTTGATCTTTCAGATATTTTAGCGAATCTTAAAATTAAATAATTTACAAAAAAAAAATTGAATTATATTTTTATGTTTTTAGTACTTATAATTAGTAAAAGATATAACATTAAGTAAGTTATGTTATAGTATATGAAAAAAAAAACAATGCTTTACTTGATGGCATTCGTAAAAAAAACACTATAAAAAGGCCAAAATCACACTAGGAAAGTTCCTCTTCATAGCTCTACAAGATCTATCTGATATTTATTGCTTATTTCATAAACACGGTAGACAAATACAAGCAGAAAACATTCTCCATTTATAAGAAAAGGCAGGATACCTAATTAATACCTACTCTGGTCTACTACTGGTGCTTAAAAATCTCGACATATTTTTAATGTCTCGAAGATTTATCTCGATGTAATGTGATTCACATAAAAGTTATAAAGAATCTTAAAATTATTTAAAAAGGTTAATTTTTAACTAAATATTGCCTACATTTTAACTTTATTTTTTTGTGGTAATAATGCCTCATATTGTAGATATTTTATAAAGGTTTTTTTTCATATTTATCTTACAATACTTCGTATTTTTTTAGACATATTAAATGACCTTTTCATAAATTGCTTAGATATACGAAGATTTTGTTTTTTTCGGCTTGTATCTGCTTACTGTGTCGACCTCGACAACGAATGCATGTACCACAGTGATATAAAGGTGCTGTTACATTATGTTTGTAGAAATTAAACCAAATATATGTTATTGAGTTTATGTTTACTTAGAATAAGTCGACGCTCAATTAGTAGTAGTAATTATAGTAGTTATTCGAAACCAGAAATATGCCATAATTTTTAAGAATAACCCTTATATCTACAGCCTTGTGAGCAGTTCTTGTTTTAAAAATAACTATTTAAATGTAATGGCAATGTTTAATAATTTGAATTTATTATAAATTAATTATTATCTCAAAGTTATATAAATAAGTATATTTTAAACTGAGCTGCTCATTTGTGTAATTCATTGCTCATTCACATAGATAGGTATATGTATTGTTTTGTGTCAGAGTGATCACTAACTAAAACATGAGTCAAGCCAAATTTGACTTAGCATTCTAAAAGCTTCTAGTTTTACACTTATATTATTTAGTTACTAACATAATATTTTAACGTATGAATGTCAAGGGCCAGTAGAGTAGTAGAGTAATTTTAAATTTGGCTTGACGTAATCACTAACTTGTGAAAAAACTATGTCTCGATTTTATTATTATGCTCAATTTTTAAGCGAATGCTCAATGTTCCTGAGATATTGAACTTATATTTGAGTTCAATCGTTTGGAAGTTCTTGATGTTGCTTATTTAGATAAATAATTTAAAATGGCTTAAAGCAACGAGAGTAATATTTTTATGGGCAAACGATTACCCGTCATAGGTACATCATTTTCAGAATTTTATCTAAAACGATTTTTAGGATGTTGAAAAAAACACCAAACTACAAATGATACTATAAATTATAAATAAAATAAAAAAAAACTTATAAAGTGCGTACGATATATATACGATATTAAAAATTATTATTAAATAAATACTAAAATGTTTAGAAGCAGTATAAATTTTATATTTTATTGACTTTGTTGTTGGCCCCGGAGCTTCTACAGGAAGTTACTGAAATTAGAATAAGAGACACTTGAGCTTTAAGAAATTATATTTAAATACCCAACCAACTAATTTTGAAACTCAAGTTTTATAAGTAATTCAGGATAAATTTATAATAAAAAGATAAAGTATTTTGCATAATCTTAAAATAAAAAAATTTACTCCCTACCAGTTATTTAAAAATCTAGCAAATTATAAATATGATTTCTTATTGATCATTCATAAAATATAAGTTATTTTAATTATATTAAGTTAATATACCTATTATTGGCATAATACATTTTAGATAATAAATTATCGTACCTACGTGTAGCGTACATAATGAAACAACAAAATCATAAATGTCTTCCAAGCTGTAAAATATATATTTAAGTTGGTCACAAAATGTTGTGATAAGTTACTAAGAATAATAAATATTATGTATGTTACAAAATATTACATGTATAGTTTGTTGATAGATTTAATATAAAAAATATTACTTAAGTGTTTTATAAAATACAGGTGTTAGACTTTATACATTGTTATTAAAATAAATAAAAATATACGATATTTAAAAAAAAAATTTTTGAATCTATTCTACAAATAGAATATACATATTTTTTATATAGATTAAATTGGAAATGTAAAGATATGTTTTTATTTAAGATTGTATGTTTCGTCGAAACGCCTGTATTATTAAATATTTTAACACAATCTCCATTAATCTAAGTGTTAACAATCATGTCCATGACACCACAATTTATAATATACATATAATATTACTGTTAAATAAAATTTAAATTTCTTCCTACTTAATCTTATTTGTATGGTACCAACGCTCCTAAGTTTTTAAAAGTGACAATAAATATATTTATTTTTCTAGAATATACAATATGAAATTAAATTAACTGACGTAATTAAATCAGTCTTACCTTGGCTATCGTGTTAACCCAGAAACTGGGTTGTGGAGGTCAGATAGGTAGTCACTTCATGTATAATACAACTGCATCCAGTTAGACTGGAAGCCGACCTCAACATAGTTCGGAAAAGGCTAGACGGTTCATGACTAAAAAGACTTGTTATCTGTGAAGTCTCGCTAGTTATTTTTATTTGACCTTGTATAGACAATCAACACGCGATTGTTAAAATAAATAAATCATTATAAGGTATACCTTTTCTGTTGTTATGCCAAACAATAAAAAGGCAAAATAATAATAACTGCATATATTTGTACCTTCCCAAAACTTCTTTTTTCGGATACATTTTTGTAGTCATTAGGTACAAGAATAAGCTCTAAGCAAGTCCTTAGTACAACATAGTATTCTTGCCGAATAATACGAATACAGGAGCTCTATTGTTTTTTATGTTTTATCTACCTATAAATATTGTCTATAATAAATTAACTTTTTAGTTTACTAAAACAACAAATATACCTACATGGTAGTAATTGTTTTATCGTCGAGTCGATATTATTTAGATTTATATTCTCACATTCAGACAATATTACAATATGTACTTACATTTAAATTAAATTAGTTGTCGAATTCAAAGAGTTTTTGCCTTCACAGAGTTGATGGATATCGATATCTTAATTTAAATATCGATATCCGTCACATCTATGAAGTTTTATCATCTAATTTAATTTGGCTCTGTACGTACCTTTACTAAAAGTTACAAAAATATCGTGAAAAAAATAAACAAATATCGGCAATAATATCGGCTTTGATAATTACTTCATATATGATTCAAAATCGAAACACATTATAATATTATTTATTAGTACATAGTAGATATTATTATTTATTTTGTTACTTTTTTACTTCACATTTATAATTTTTATCTCCGGTAACCCAGTGATATTCTTGTTTGAGTGATCTTGATTTAAATTGTTACCTTCTACGTTGTTCTTTATAGGTCTGTTATTAATAATTATTAAATAATAGTAGGTAGTAATATTACATTTAGTAGTAGTCATTATTAGATGTGCAATTTTAGTGAATAGAAATTTTTCGATATTTAATGCCAAAATAACTGTTTGGTTTCATATCATACAAAGTAGTGAATTGTTCCGATAAATAAATAAATATAGACAAATTATAATGCGTTGTTTTATTTTACTAATATTTAGCGATGCCACCCACCTACCCCACGTTTTAAAAATAATGTAATTTATGATATTTAATATCCAGCAGAGAATACCAAGCTGAAAAATACTTTATAAATTTAGGTACTTAAGCAATAGGCTAGCCCCATATTTACTGGCGAAATGTGGGTGTACTATAGGTGCACTTCTGCCTAACCAGTCGGGGAATATGGGCGTGATGTTCATGCACAAAAACAATTTATTGAAGTTATCACAGAAACAACGTTTTACTCAAGTCGATGCAAGCAATAGTCATGGGTACAGATAAACGTCCTGCGTTTGCTGCGTCCCCAGTTGTAACATGTTCTCGTAGGTATATATTATGATCCTATTTTTGGGTGGGAAATTATCAAATCTCTCTTCTCCCGCTCTGGGCGGAGCTCCAGGGCGTGTCAGACTCTTACTGATCAAAACCCACCCGTGTTCCTTCAGTTGCCATGTTACCGGGAGCCACGATCTCCCTTTCGGACTTCTTCGCAACCCCGGCAGAGGTACACATATATGATCTGTGATCATGTTCGCCAAACTCTCAACATGTGAAATACGAGTACAAAAATGTGATGTCACACAGGCTGCTAGTTTGAATATTATCATATCTGACGGCTGTATAATTGTATCTGGTGGATATTCACACCTTGTGGATAGGTCGCCGAAGACATCCCGGGCGTCAGCTGGTACGAGATTAGGATGGCTCTGAAGCAGCTTAAAAACAACAAAACCGGATAATGACGGAATTACGGCCGAACTCCTGAAGGCCAGTGGAAAACCAGTTCTTAAAGCCCTCCAGAAGCTGTTCGATTCCGTCATACTCGAGGGTCAAACGCCACAGGTATGAAACAGAGGTGTGATGGTACTCTTCTTTAAAAAGGGCGACAATGCCCTGCTTAAGAATTATAGGCCCATCACACTTCTGAGCCATGTCTACAAGCAGTTTTCAAGAGTCATCACGAATAGTCTCGCGCGCAAGTTTGACGACTTCCAGCCTCCCGGACAAGCCGGATTCAGTAAAGGCTTTACCACCGTAGACCACATACATACGCTATGGCAGGTTATACCTACAGAAGACCGAAGAGTATTATACCGGCATCTCTGCTTAGCGTTTGTGGACTACGAAAAAGCCTTCGATTCGATCAAGACATGAGCTGTACTGCAGTCTCTTCAACGGTGTCAGATCGACTATCGGTACATCGAGGTGCTAGTGTCTGTATAAAGCTTTGGCCAAACCTGAGCGACCACAACGCGGGAGGCGGGAAGCGAAGCGGGAGCGTCTATCGCGCGGCTGACGCCGCACGGTGGGCTGGAAATCGGCTTTCATAGACTTAGGGATTTCAATTTGCAAGTGCTTGATTTTTTGCCGGATATCGCTTCTATTAGTCATTACTATGTACAAAAATGACACCCGAGTTAATTCTGCCCAAAAACGAAGGAAATATATTTTTTTTACGAAAAATTTGTATGAAGCTAGTATGAAAAGTCGAATTATCTCCTAAACGGCATGTTTAACCGTAATATCCTTGGAGGTGGTCATAGTGCTAATTATTTATGATTTTTTGGTTGCCGATTTGACGAAAAATTTAATGCCGTTTTTTTTTTAAAAATCGTCAAAATATTTTTATTTATTTTTACATGTAAAACGATCCCTTTTAGTGTCCAAGTTAAAAATTTCGATATGTTATTAACCCAAATATTAAGAACACACAAAACAAGAAAAATTAAATAAAAAAATTGCTGTTTTTTGACACATTTTTATTAATTTAAGTAACACATAAAGTTATATACAAAATAATTTAATTTAAGGAATTAATACTAAGCATTTGTAAAATAAAGTAAAATAAATAAAAAAAAACACAAAATATCATTAGATATTACAAAAAAAAACCCAAACACACTCAAATACAAATTTACAAATATGTACATATATAATTTTTTTACAAATTTTCCTTATCACTCTCGTTGTCAGACTCCAATTCTGAGTCAGCATCCAGATTGGATATATCCAAAAACTCGAACTCAGTTTCCTGAAATTGAATTAAGTCGAGAGTTTCAGCAAAAAAGCTCTGCTTTTTCTTGGCATCTAACTTAGGCCTTTGTGCACTTAGCAAAGGATCCGAAGAAACAACAAGCATATTTAAAATGTCTTGATTGGAATCCTGCCTGCTTCTTTTCCGCGAATGATGTTCTCGAAACCTCCTAAAATCTTTGTTTCGAGACTCTGAGGCTTCTTTCGAGAGAGTCCCAATCGGCACAATATTATTTTTCTTGATTATGTCAGCCACATGGATTAATAATTTATGAACGGTTGACGACATGTAGTACCAGTCGTATAATAATACGTACTTTTCTGCTGTTTTGTGGGCATAATCTCTAAATTTTATTATATCGACCTGCTCCCCAGATGTAATTGCTTGTAAAATTACATCAAATCTTTTGATGAGGTCTTCATCCAAACCGGTTATAGCTGCGGTTTTATTAGGAAACTCAAAGAATTTTCTTGCAGTATTCCCGTCATTGGTGGTTCCCGAGCCTTGTTTTACTATATCAATCAACAGATTGAGCTCATCTTTGAATTTATTTTGAATTATTTTCTTCCTTGTCTGTAGCATTTCTTTGTGCTCATCACTTCTCGCTGCCCACCGTTTGAAGTCGAGCCTGTATGCAATGTGTAACAGACATTCGATACAATTTATACGGGCGTGTAGGGATGACAAGCCAAATTCATACAGGTCAGAACACACAATTTTTGATGTTACAGCATCTAATGATTTCTTATCAGGTATCGACAAGGCCCAAGTCGTCACTAGTAACCATCCTACTGTTAGCTCTCATGTAAGTTCAGCTCACCCAACCGTTGTTTCACAAATCAATAATGACGATCCTGTTTGCGTCGACTCGGAGCCACCTAGGTATTTGGACCTTACCAACTCGTCGGTGCTCGCAGCCCCAGTCGTAACTGTCTCTCCATCGAATCACACAGCAGCAGTGGATACTTCCCTAGACTCTGCCCACTATAAAAGCAAGAATCAGTATTCCATGAGGGAACTGATGGTGAGAACCGCCGATGGTACGCAGATTTGTGCTGCTCCTAGGGATGGACTGCCCAGCCATAAAAAACGACAAAATTCTATTCGTTGTACTGCTGGGCCTAATATTACTTCTCTTAGGGCGGCTGAAGAAACCAAAAGTATACACTTGTGGAATATGGAGTCCGGTCCCGACGAAATTGCATTATATCTACAACAACTGTACCCTCAAGTGAAATGTGTCGTAGATGAAGTAAAAACAAAAGCCAATTATAGGTCTTACAAACTGGTGGTACCGATAGCCTACTACGATAGCATTCTCTCCCCAGAGATTTGGCCAGAGAATGCTCGGATTAAGCCGTGGATTGCCTTTCGTCGATTTCGCACCAATGAGCAGTACATGCGATCTCCACATACCGAATATATGTAATCCTATGCCTGTTGTAAAGAATCGCCCTACTCGCACGAGAGCAATCACTACGCTTAATATATTTTATCAAAATGTTCGTGGTATTAAAACCAAGTTACATAGATGGAAAACTAATATGTTACTTCTGGATTTTGACATTATTGTTGCCACTGAGACTTTCTTGGATTCGTCGGTGGAGAACTCTGAGGTTGTGTCCACTGGCTGGAATGTAGTACGTCGAGACAGAAACAGACCAGGAGGTGGCGTCCTGGTGGCTGCTAAACCGGGAATCGTGCCTGTTCGAACAAATGAGTTGGAAACCACCGATGGAGAAGATCTATGGGTTAAGTTTAGCATTAGAGGGATTAGTGTATATATCTGTGCTGTGTATATTCCTCCAAGTGCCGTGGATTCTGTGTATTTTGACTGGTTCCGTAAAGTGGAATCCTTTGTAAATGAGTTGAAAGGTAACATATTTATAATTGGTGATATCAACCTCAACAGTGCATCAAAATCTGTAAACAGCTATTTTGCATATTTCCTTTCATATTGTTCAATGGTTGAAAATAATAATATATTTAATGTTTTTGGCGGCAAGTTGGATGTCGTCCTTTCAAGGGATACTGATTGCGCTGTGCAGGTCCAAGCCGCTGAGGCTGGTGGCATTGTGAATATTGATTCATATCATCCGCCCCTAGATATTGAAGCTAGACTTCTTACGACTTTGAGCGAGGAGAAGACCTGCCCTAGTAATCTGGACTCGGCGACTGACTGGAATTTTTGTAAAGCTGACTTTCTCTTACTATATGAGCACATGTCACTGGCTGACTGGAGCTATGTCACAAGTGCCACGGATGTACAGTCGGCTACTGATGAGTTTTACAGAATGCTTTATAAAGTATTCGATACTTGCGTACCAAAAAAAAAGAGAGCAATATATAATAAAAAACGCTATCCCGTTTGGTTCTCCGCGAATATTATTAGAGATTTGAATAGTAAAATTAAGCTTCACAGACAATGGAAACGTTACGCTGACCCTAATGTGTATTTTGCCTTTAGTAGTATTCGATCTGAGCTAAAGGAACGTATTGATTGTGCATACAAAACTTACACGGCATCAATCGAAAATCGTATTAGAAGTAGCCCACTTCAGTTCTGGCGGTACATCAAAAGTATTCGGTCCAAAGGTGGCTTTGAGCCCACAATGAGTTACAAAAACAAAACCTTCACCGGCAGTGACGCAGCCAATGCCTTTGCGGAGTATTTTTCTAGTGTCTTCTTGCCACCGAACCCTAAGTTGGATGCTGATAATATATCACCCGTTGCAGCTACAACTGACGGGGGCTACATACACATTGAAAATTTCACCATATCTCAGGTAAAGGACGGAATTCGTAAACTAAAACCGCGGAGCTCACCTGGCCCAGATAAAGTTCCACCATATATTCTAATAGGCTGTAGGGATCTTCTTGCTCTTCCACTCACCTATATAATAAACTTAGCACTTCGAAGTGGCAAATATCCCGACCAATGGAAGGTGTCCCGAGTTACGCCGATACCGAAAACCAATAGTAAGTCCTCGGTTGAGGAACATCGACCTATTGCCGTTTTGTCGTGTCCGGCCAAGGTGGTTGAAACAATTGCGCATAGGGAAATTTATCACCAATTAAAATCCCACTTATGTGATGAACAACATGGCTTCCGACCAGGTCGCTCAGTCGAAACAAATTTATTGTCACTCGTCGATTGCGTCTCGAGGGGTCTGGATAGGGGGCATGAAGTGGATGTTCTCTATTTTGATTTCAGAAAGGCATTCGATGCAGTGGACAATGACATTTTACTGAGCAAATTACAAGCCATGGGATTCACACCAAAGCTTCTGCGTTTTTTCGCTAATTATCTCTTGAACCGGAAACAATTTGTTGCCCATGGGTGCTTTCTTTCGGGTTCTTACCACACGCGATCTGGGGTGAGTCAAGGATCAGTTCTTGGCCCATTACTTTTTCTTTTAATGATCAATGATCTCGTTAGTGTGGTACAACATGCAAAATGTCTGCTGTATGCGGACGATTTAAAGTTAGTACTCGAAATTACCGAGAATTGCACTCATGATGATCTTCAAAGTGACATTGACAGAGTCTTACAGTGGAGTCTAACTAATAAATTGTATTTTAACATTAGTAAGTGTTATGTCATGACGTTCAGCCGGAAATCACGACCTAGTCAAGCCACATACACATTGGGTGATACAGTCGTAACTCGCGTATTCAACATCCGTGATCTTGGTGTGACATTTGACTGTCGCCTGACTTTTCACGAGCACATCTCCTTAGTGGCCGCCGAGTCATACAGACGACTGGGCTTTGTCTTGCGTAATGCACGTGACTTCCGTAACCCTAGCATAATAAAAATATTGTATAATTCCCTTGTTAGAAGTAAATTAGAATTTGCAGCTTGTGTTTGGAGTCCATATGAATCAACATACACCCTAGTTATTGAAAAAGTTCAAAAGGCCTTCCTACGCTACTTGTATAAGAGAAACCACGGGTACTATACATTTATGACTATTCACTAAACAAAATGAAGTTCGCTGTTGGCGCTGTAGTCGCGCAGGTGTGCACAATAATTCCCACGTTAGTTTCGCGTTGTTGACGCTCCCGCGTCCCGCGTTGTAGTCGCTCAGGTTTGGCCGAAGCTTAAAAACGTCACTATTTCAGTCCTACTCCAGGACCAGATCTCGAAACCTATCCTTCTGCAGCGAGGTGTGTGACAGGGAGACGTTATCTCTCCGAAACTGTTCACCGCTGCACTGGAGGATGTCTTCAAGGTTCAAATTAAAATCCAGCTGTGTGTTGATGTGGGCTGAGAACGATAGAGAATGAAAAAAAGTAAAAAGCCCAGGGCCGGCCCGTTCATATAGGCGAACTAGGCGACGGCCTAGGGCGCTCGTATTAGGGGGGTGGCCAACGGTGGCATGGAAATAAAAGTCGGGTAAAAACAGTGGCACTCCGGGAGTGCCGACAGAAGTGAAAACTTGGAAAAAATCGGCACCGCGGTATTCAACGCGTTGATGTCTTTTACTGCACGGACCGCGGTAATCAACGCGTTGATGTCTTTTTAATGGTCAAAATATGGTGTTGTCAGTGTCGCGAAATCGATGGTTTAGTCCCATCTCAAAAATACCCAACGAGCATAAAGAAGTTTTCACTCTCAAAAAAAATATACAGTACATTTATTTTTTATTAACAACTTGAAAATACTCCCAATTTTTTACCAATTTTTCTTCTAAAATATTCTTATCTAAGTTACCAATTAGCTGACGTGCATGATGCACTCATGGACATTTACGAAGTCATCGGTACGGTTCATCTGGAAATCAAAAGCGAGTTGAGGCCAGTCCATTGCTAAAAAAATCGCGATTTCAAATTTATTGCTTCTCTTGTTGTATGGTAAAAGATTTTGTTCAAAATTATTTTGATTATAGTTTGACCGCGATCGCTGTACCGCGCCATAGGTATGTGCCTGATGAGTCGGGGGGCAGTTCAGGCCCCTCATTCGTCAACGCCCACGGCGTCCCGCCGCTCATTCGTCCCGTCTCACCACGCATTCTTAAGGCGCGGTACAGCAGTCTCGGTCAAACTATAGCAAACTTCTTTAATTAAAGGAATTTGATCTTACCGCTTCTACAAAATGCTCTCCTAAAAACAAAAACCTTTCTCGAAAGTTGTAGAAATGATTAGGGTTACGAAAAAATGCTAGAAGCAAGAGAAATTTCAGAAGAAGCCAACATTCCTTTATCATTCGCATCAGACTCGAAGCCAGTCCGCTTAAGAAAAAAGAAAAGGCAGTTTAGTTATAAATCGGAAGACGATCCCATACAATCATGATGAGAAAGACAAGTTCAAATTTATTTTTATTTTGCCGTGCTGGATAGTGAAATAAATGCAATCGATGAAAGGTTTACTCAGATAAAAAATATTAACTATGTTTTTGGATGTCTTTAGCATGTTGTTGTTGTTTTGCATGTGTGTTTTGTTGTTCATGAGATGCAGAATAAATCTTCCAAACATGCAGGATAAAACTTCCGAACACGGTGTAAAGCTCACTCAAGTTTACTATAGACAAGGGAGGATCCTCCGACCAGTTGGGTGTTTCAGGTGAGCAACTACCCGATGATTGATGTCGGGACGTTGTATACTGGTCGCGCGGTAAACCCTGCTTGTGCGATGCAGGATTTTTGCGTGACGTTAGTGAGATGCGTAGTTCACATGTGGTGATGTAGATGCCGCTACAATTTAAAGGAGATCGTTTCTACTTTTGCCAAAATTAAGGCAAGAAAAATAAATCTTACCTAACCTGCTAACATTTATTTCATAAGCTTTACTTTTTCATACCGCAAAAAAAGAAGGTGTATACACTCTCCATCGAAAGGTCACTCACTCACTCATTCATCACGAAATCTCGAAAACCGCTTGACGTATAAATATGAAAGTTGGTAGGGAGGTAGTTCATAGTTAGTAGACGTCCGCTAAGAACGGATTTTTGGAAATTCGACCTTTAGGTGCAGCGCAGACGACACACTTTTTGTGCGATCGAGTATAATCTCTTAATTGTCCCCGATGTTTTTCCGCATGCAGGTTATTTTTTATAGGATGTGTCGCTCGATAGTAATTTCTGTCAGTTTAAAATTTAAATACAGGAACCATTAACTTGAATCTTTACTCCGTAGCTCACATTACGAATAAGATACCACAGACTCGATCGCACAAAAAGTGTGTCGTCTGCGCTGCACCTAAAGGTCGAATTTCCAAAAATCCGTTCTTAGCGGACGTCTACTAACTATGAACTACCTCCCTACCAACTTTCATATTTATACGTCAAGCGGTTTTCGAGATTTCGTGATGAATGAGTGAGTGAGTGACCTTTCGATGGAGAGTGTATACACCTTCTTTTTTTGCGGTATGAAAAAGTAAAGCTTATGAAATAAATGTTAGCAGGTTAGATAAGATTTATTTTTCTTGCCTTAATTTGCAAAGGGAGAATTTTGTTTGTATGAAAAATCTTATTCCTTGAGTTAATAAACTTGAAACTTGGCACGAATATTTATCTATGTAAATTATAAACTTTGCCATTTTTAGTTTTTCTAAACTACCCCGTAAAGGAGGATTGGGGGGTATCAGTTTGTATGGAATAATTTTAACGCGCGTTCTGATTAACTCGAAACTCAGTATTTATACTTAAGATTGAAAATAAATAAAAACGTATATCAGGGATTTTTTTAAATTTACCCCTGACCGGGTGAAAAGGGGTATTCATTTTTACAGGGGAGGACAGGGGAGGTGGCTTGGTAACTTGAAAATTGGTTATAAATAAATAATCAATAAGTCAAATAATGGAAACGCCACAATATACTTTTCAAAAATTATTACCGTTATGTGGGGATGAGCAGAATATTGCAAATTTAATGTTCACCGCAAATTGTAAAAAGGCTAGCCATATAAGGTTAAGGTTATATTGCAGATAGTTCGGATTTTTTTTTTTAAAGATTATGCCTTTATGGATCTAAGCAGTCAATCCTCAGTCTGTCCTTAACTTTTTGAAACATTTTGATCTGCATTCACAGATTTTGAAAAGAATAGTCAGGAACATAACCGCCGCCACATAGCGGCCGCCACATAACGGCCGCAACACAATGGCCGCCACATAGCGGCCGCCACATAACGGCCGCCACATGATGGTCACCACGTAGCGGCCGCTAGATAACGGCCACTAGGATAACGGCCGCCAAATAACGGTCCCCATATAACAGCCGCGACATGGCGGCTGCCACATAACGGCCGCAACAAAACTGCCGCCACGTAGCGGCCGCCACATAACGGCCGCCACGTAGCGGCCGCTAGATAATGGCCTACAAATAATGGCCCCCGTATAACAGCCGCCACATGGCGGCCGCCACATAACGGCCGCCACATAACGGCCGCAACAAAACGGCTGCCACATAGCGGCAGCCACATTGCGACCGCCACATTACGGTCACCACTTTACGGCCGCCACATAACGGCCGCAACACAACGGCTGCCACATTACGACTACCACTTTACGGCCGCCACATAACGGCCGCTAGATGACGACCTACAAATAACGGCCCCCATATAACAGCCACCACATGGCGGCCGCCGCATAGCGGCCGCCACATTGCGACCACCACATTACGGCCGCCACTTTACGGCCGCCACTTTACGGCCGCCACTTTACGGCTGCCACATAACGGCAGCTAGATGACGGCCGCCAAATAACGGCCGCCATATAACAGCCGCCACATGGCGGCCGCCACATAACGGCCGCAACAAAGCGGCCGCCACATAGCGGCAGTCACATTGCGACCGCCACATTACGGCCGCCACTTTACGACTGCCACGTAACGGCCGCCACATAACGGCCGCAACACAACGGCCGCCACATTGCGACCGCCACTTTACGGCCACCACATAACGGCCGCTAGATGACGGCCGCCAAATAACGGCCGCCATATAGCAGCCGTCACATGGCGGCCGCCACATAACGGCCGCAACAAAGCGGCCGCCACATAGCGGCAGCCACATTACGGCCGCCACTTTACGGCCGCTACGTAACGGCCGCCACATAACGGCCGCAATACAACGACCGCCACATTGCGACCGCCACATTACGGCCGCCAAATTGCGGCCGGCACTTTACGGCCGCCACATAACGGCCGCCAAATAACGGCCGCCATATAACAGCCGCTAGATGATGGCCGCCAAATAATGGCCGCCATATAACAGCCGCCACATAGCGGCCGCCAAATAACGGCCTCCACATAACGGCCGACACAACCGCTGCCAAACAACGGCCGCCACATGAAAATGATGGGCAGCGGGGTTTGGACTTCACGGAGCCAAAAAATGCTCCTAGCACACTTGCTAATTAGCTATATTTCCATACAGTAATATTGTCAAATTAATCAAAACAGGTAAATATTTGACAGCTATTTGCGACGTTGCCAACATTCGCATCAACTGACCAATCTTCACATAAAAACAAGATTTTCAGACGGGATGCTATGGGTTTTATTTTTGCCTCATTTTTAACTTTCGCAAATTATGGTCTCCTTGGAGAAACTTTTCCAAAAACTATATCGAGCCAACTGCTCTCCATATAGTTTTTGGAAAAGTTTTTGTACTCAAACCTTGAGTACAAGAATGTCTGTCTGTATGTTAACTTTTCACGCCTAAACCACAATCAAATTCCAAATTCGAATTCGATTTCGATCAAATTTGCCAAGGGGGTTTATCCCCTTGGCAAATTTGGCTACTACATAGGCTACTTTTTGTCTCAAAAATAATCCTAAAGGAGGTGATATATAGGTAATGAAAGTTTTCTCGCCAAACTTCATGCTGCTGAGGACAACGGGAAGTACCTTTGCTTTAGGCTTTGTTTAATTTGCGAGTGTCAATATAAATATGCGGTATAACTTAATGGCCGTATTTTTTTTTTGCATTGACTTGGAAGTTTGATTTTCTTTACAGCTCCAAGGGACCGCAGATCTAAGTTTTTGATATCTATTTCAACTTGATGCCTCCAGGCGTTTCTGAGAAAAATAGTCTTGACAGACAACGAAGTTATCCTTTAACGGTTTCAATTTTGCATTTTGAGTACAGATTAATTATCTGCCTGTATTTAGATGAAAGGCGATAGGCCATAATCTGGCTTAGAACATAGGATAGGTACTCTGAATTCCGGTAGCATGTTCCCGTGGGATATTTTGCGAAATCCACGCGGGCGAAGCCGCGGGCAAAAGCTAGTTATGTATTAAATAAGAACTCTAATTTTTTTATATAAAATGAAATGAAATGTTGGTCTAGTGGTCATAAGCGCTACTGCTGAGCATGAGGTCCTGGGTTCGATTCCCGGGTCGGGCAAAGTGTTATTGGGTTTTTCTATCTGGAATTTCTCAGTAGCAGCCCGGAGTCTGGATTTGTGCCCGGTTGATGGCAATAGGCTCGCCCCCTATTACATGGGACTTAAACATATCTGGCGAAATGTGGGTGTACCTGCTAAAGGTACACCTCTGCCCAACCCTTCGGGGAAACAAGGCGTGATGTTATGTAAAATTACACACCTAGGTAATCTGTTTACATTATTGTTTTATTCAAACTCAAACCAGTTATTTCAAGTAAACCATTTACAGGCACTTTTGAATTGTCATTCAAGTCCCTATGACTTGAATAAAACTCGAGTTCAATCCCAAGGCACGCTCCTCTGACTTTTCGGATTTTTGTGCGTATAATTATCACTTGCTTAAAACACCGTCAAGGAAAACATCGTGAAGAAACCGGGCCATGCCTGAGATATATTTCTCGACTAAGGCCCATGGGTGGCTCTAAAACTCTGCTAACCACACGAAAAAGAAAGAACATTGTTTCATTAGGTCACAAATTTTCTTAAAAAGGCGCCGTTCCGGCCTTTCGCCTAGGGCGCTAGGAATTCACGGGCCGGCGCTGAAAAAGCCCATATAATACACCATCTTTATGCTATCGTTTTACTTTTTTCATTCACTATCGTTCTTAGCCCACATCAACACACACACAGCTGGATTTTAATTTATAATTAAAATCATTAAAAAAAAAAAAACTATTTGCTTTTTTCGTTAATTTATGGGGCGGCTAACCTTACGGACCCAGGGCGCTGAATCTTAAAATACGCCACAGGAACGTAGTGCTACACTTGCTCTACCCCAGACCAGAGCCGGCGGTGAATTACTAATTCCTATTGCATAAATAAGCGTTCGTTGTTTATTGGTATATTAATAGGTTAGATAGGCCATCTTATAAGGATTTATTTTGTCGCTTCTCATAGAATGTGTGTTTTGCTCTTGGGCAGTAAAATCGGGTAGTGTAAAGGGCCAAGGATTACAAAATAAAACAAATAAAATACATTTCGTTTCAATTTATATCAGTTACGTCACCACAAATAGTTATGACACAATATTACAGGATGGAAACCTTAATTTACAATATAATCTAACAAATTCAGTAATGTTAATAATCGGAAAGCTACGTCGTATCGAAATTGGATGTAGAAGTAGTCACCATAATTGTAAAAAAACAGCTAAAGTAATATTAAAAGTACCGTATGTAAATACTCAGTCACTAGAATTAAATTAGTTTAAAACTATTATTAATATAAAGATTAAGTAGGTATGTTAACATTTCGAGCCTATAAAGGTGAGTCATGATCGCAGTTGGCTTCAGTATAAAAAAAAAAAACATAGTCAATATTATAAAAATAATCAAATCCTAATCCAATTTCGACAAGTGTCTAATGCAAGTTTTTACACAGGATTCGATCGCGTTAACGTCAACTTCAATTTGTACTGAGTGAATAGCGCCGTGTGGTATCAAGAATGGGAAACAATTATTCCTTATACAGCGTACATCAGAAATCCCTGGTCAAATTTTTAGGATGTGGTATATACAATCAAACTGAACAATTTTCTCTGGTGAACAATGGTCTGTACACCACACTATTAAAAGTATAACCACACATTTATGATACACGCTGTTAATTGATGTAACTGAAAGGTAACGCGATCGAATAGGTATAAAAAGTCGCGCGAGGGTCACTGGAGCAATCCTAAATTGTTATTGGAAAGAACAGGCAATGAGGCATCTGTCACGACCGAGTGTGTCCGCCTGTCACACAGTAGCAACGATCACAAAGTGAGCTATTTTTGACTACCCGCATCAAACTATACACTAAGCCCATTCTCCACACGGGGTGACAGCAACTCGACCTAAACTGGTAGGCAACATGGCGCAACTAGAGTTGTATAAATTTTAATAGAATTTTGTTGCTTCGACATGACACACGATAACGCGCCAATTGTATGAAAAATTGCGTTGGCAACGACCGAGCAACGTACGTCGCCGGTGAAAACTAGTTTTCGTTAAGTTGCGTCGTGTGAGAACCGCTATATAAATTGTGCTAACGCGATTGGTTGTGTCGGCGTTGAAAACTGGTTTTATTTTGGTCACCTCGTGTGCGAATGGCTTAAAGGGGCTGTTCCGTAAGCGACCGCAACCGTAGTCACAAACCGCAGTGAAAAACGGTAGCAGGTGGCAATATCGCCATCCACGGAAGCATTTTCATAGTTACATAATCCCCAACGTTTCGCTGCGGTCTGTCATACATAGGCAACTTACATGGCCCCCCCAACGAACGTGCCCGTATTGACGGGCACCGTATTATAGCGCGGGACTTTAAGGGCCATGTTTATAACCGCCGCGCTCCCTGACGGGGACGTAGCGACTGGGTGGTAGCGGTCTGTCATTGCGATTGGGCGACGTTAACGCTGACTTGCAGTTGCGGTCGCCTTCGGAAGAGCACCTTAAACGTCGGTGTGAACATCGGCTACACGATCGAAGATTCGTTCAAGCTGGCAGGAATAAAAAATCTTGTTCGTTACATTAAAGCAAAAATTCGGTACTTGCGCTAAGTTACTAACCTTAAAAAATAAAAAGCATATTTTTTATTAAAAAATCCTTGTAAACCCACACTTACCCATCACAACCTCCTAATCTGATCACAGCTTTACTTACGACAATTTTACTTTACTCTAACTTTAAATTTTACCAGACATACGCGGTTTTAAGGATAAAAATGTGTATGCAAGAAACTTACTAAACGAAATAAAAACTATAAAAAAATCACGCGGATATTTTTTTTCCGAGCCAGTGAGTGCTACACAGATCATAGAGAAAAACACTGAACCATGAGGTCGAATAAACGAAAACTGGCTTGAAAAAAAAAAACATCTTGTTACAACCAAAAATGTTGGAAGTCATTGGACGAAAATACATTGATCTTTGAATTTAAGATACCCAAAGATCAATCGGAGATCGGTCTTTCGGGCGGAAATGTATGAGTACGTTAGTTTTCCAAAGTTTTTTTTTTGTATTTTGACTGAACTGAGCCAATGTCGACTATTCTGCCAGCGTCATGTGGTGACGGCAACATAGCAAGGCGAGCCGTCGAACTTTGCATTTTGTGTTAGTTATATGTTAGTAACTTTTTCCAAAGTTAACGGCATTTCTTTTACTGAATTATAAGAAGAAAATGACGTCAACAGTAAACTTGTCAAAAAAAAAAACGTTGTCTACAACTTTACGATAAAAAACTTAAATAAAAATATTTGTTCGTAAATAACTTGTGCGATACTTTATAATTTTACGCGAATTTAGTAAAATCATGTATATCTGGTAAAATTCCTCACACATTTAAACATAAATCCATTAGTTAGTACATAAGGGGTGGGCACTCAGAGTGACAACTATAGAGCGAATTTTTACTGTACTCAAGCTAAGTACAGTAGCGTTTCATATGAAAATAAACCTTACTTGAATAAAGTTAATGTTCATATTCGTATAAAACGCTTATAGGAATACAAATAAGGGTCATGTTCGTATGAAACGCTAACGTACTTAGCTTCAGAAAAGACAGTTCGCTCTTTAGATCTCAGACCAAGATCTACAAACGTCACTTAGTACGTATTTTGGCTTAGACATGTCCGCGTCTCTATCTTGCACTTGTAGTTTGACAGTTGTGTGAAAGTGACAGGAATATCATTTAGCCAAACAAAGTACGAACTAAGTAACGTTTACAGATCTAGATCAAGGCCTCGGTCTCACTTTACGTGAGACTTTAGACCAACTTTAATACAAATCTTACGTCTTCTCTTCCTAAACCGTTTGCCCAGTCTGGCCACAAACTGAATGCCCACTAACATTATAGATATGACAAATGAATTCCACGACTATCAATATTGGAATGCTTGTGGATATCGCCAATCATGTGTTGCGTCAAGTTCGGGATTAGTACAAAAATAAAATTGATTCGTTACGATTCGCGAATGAGTGATAATGTCATCATTAGGATAATCAGCCTATAATATTCCCACTGCTGGGACACAGGTCTCCTCTCGGTGAGAGGGCCTGTAATCCACCACGCGGGCCCAGTGCGGGTTGGTAGATGTCACATGTCTTCGAATTTTTGATTCTAGGACATGGCGGTTTCCTTACGATGTTTTGAGAGCAGTGGTAATGAAATAAATTATACAAAATAAAGCCTGGGTTTTTAATGAATTTTTGTGTTGTGTTGATCGACAGGATTTTTTTTTTCAAAATTGTATTATGGTACAGACAAAAAATAAAAATCCGCATCAATAATATTCTTTTCGCTGCGAAAACATAAGACACACGCGCACAATAAAAAGGGAATAATGGCAAGTTAATTAAGTCTGAAATCGCCAACCCGTCTTGAGCAAGCGTGGTGATCAATGCTCGTGCCTTCTCTGTGTGAGAAGAGGCCTTTGCCCTGCAGTGGGACACTAATAGCCTGGTATTATTACTAACGCAGACGACATTATCATCCAATCTTCCACCGTAACCAAAAAGCAGAAGTTCTAAGGATACGATACGCCAGACTATTATCTAAGACTGTAAAATATTAAATGTAATTAAGTATTTTATTATTATATCAATGAGCAGCAAGTGTTAGGAAACACTACTGAGCAACTTTTTTTTGCTGTACGACACATCAAAATCTTCCTGTACACGAACGTATCAACATTTTTCTGTATGTCTATCTCTTTCTGTCACTTGTCCGTTTATTATTACAAAAGCGCGCTATTGGATTTGCTACTTTCGGCGCTGAACCGAGCGTTATAAATCCAACAGCGCAGTTTTACTTAGGCATACATTTAGCTGTCGCTTAGTGTAGTGAAAACGGGCATTAGAGGCGTTATTCGCTAGAGCAAGAAGTCCACTCGTAAGCATCCCGCACTCTTACCCCGCGTCGAATACACGATCGTTCGAACTTTTTGAAGTGAAAACTTCTTTAGGCGCGTTGGGCATTTTTGTAAACGCGATTGTGCTCTTTATTTATATTAGGTTACGGACCAATGTGCTATAAAGTATTTTTCTTCCACCAAGGCGATCTTGTTCAAGTTTTCACTTCTGTCGGCACTGTTTTTGTTCGGTGAACCTGAACGCGTGGTCGCGCCGACAGAGGGCGCTTTCTAGATTCCGAACAAAAAGTGACGTACCTATACAAGCGACCGATTGCGTATTCGCGCGCAATCGCTTTTAAATAGGACGCGGCCTTAGGACACGCGCACTTTGGATGTGTTTTCGTACGAATTTCACTCGTGCGTACACGTACGACCATGGTCGTACGAATTGAGTGGATATGTTTTTCACCGTCAAATGAAACAAATCCCAACATTTTCGGATTGTTGTTGGATGTCGGAACTATACGTACGACTAAGTTGCACCCAGTCTGCGCGCTCCATTTGTACTTGGAAGGTCGGGATCGTTCGTGCGTGTTCGTACGTGTACGCACTAGTGAAATTCGTACGAAAACGCATTCAAAATGCGCGCTACCTTATGCATGGCTTTCGCGTTTGCGATTGGCCTTCTCGCTTTAGTAAATAGCACTTTTTAAGTGTCAGTAAGGGACTTCATACTACAAGAATAATTTTGAAGTGCAACAAATTGCCGATGCAAACTCACATAAATATGCGAAATGGTATCCACGTTAACCTACACAAATTTTAAACTATCGTGCCCAAAGAACTCCGGCTGTATCTTTTGTCTACCAATGTTACACATTGCGTTAACCGTAGTTAATCTTAAACATACATGATACACACTAATGTACTTATATTTTAACATATATCCGACCTGGTACCGTTTGGTACCGCGGTACACTAAATGCAGACAGCGATCGAAGCACAGTGAAACTAGTGTCAAATGAGAGTTGTGAACAATTGATTTATTAACGAATTTATTTTTTCTACTAGCCCACTACAATATGTACAATGAATCATGGCGGGTCTGAACACAGACTCTCCGAACTTTCGCGCATGTTCTCTCACTGACACTCGCCTCATGTCACCGTTTGGTTCCTAGAAAATGTTATTGCGCAGCCTTCTACGCAATGTTCTGACTGGCCATGATCCATCGGCAGTATTGTATAAGCGGCGATAATGATGATGAAAATAATCATAGGACTCGTGTTTTTGTGTTACCTAATTAAAAAAGAAACCGTTCTGTCAATTTTTTCACAACTCCCTTCTTTAAGCCAGCCAGACATCCGGAATTACGGATACAATTTTCGAAACGTTTATTTCCAAGTCCCGTAACACGGATCTTAAGATCCGTCCCGGAATTCCGGATATCAAAAGCCAGTAACACGAAAAAACTACTAGAAATGGACACTCTCAAAGGTGAAAACCTATACACGAACAATTATTAGATTATTACGTATAATGACTGGATTCGCCCGCGATTTTACAGTTAACATTTACAAACGATTTTAGTCTTTAATCTTATTTCAATAAGAACCATAGTAGCTTAGTTATAAGATGATACGAGACTGGAAAGTTTGATCGATTTGAATACGGTCTACAGAATATGGAGGGTTGAAAAATTACGCATTTTAAAAATAAAGTTATTTTTATTATAAATATTTATAAAAATCTGGAAGATTTGATTCGATGTCTCATTTAAATTATTTGACTACTAAATCGGATATGATAGATTATTTGTCTTGCCCTATAAGCCGACTTGCCAATTTCAGAATGTAAAAATAAAAATGTACACAATATTAAAACTTGGGAAGGAGGAATGAAAGACGGCTCACAATCCGACTTTCTTTTAAAATAGCACAACCTAATTTTTACAGGGTTTCCACCCAAGAAAAAAATAAAAATAATCACAAAAGTTTATGTACAAATATGCCCAAAGATGGACAATTTAGCAGTCATGAGAATGCACCCTTGAATAATATGAAACAAACTAAAAATATAGTCAAGCAATAGCTTTTTTTTTTCATAGAAACAGCTGTTTTTACTTGTTTGTTTATTCTCAAAAGTGCTTTCATGCTCTAAAGCCAGCTCCCTAAGACCGTATTGCCAACACATTAAAGATCGAAAAAGGAAGTTACGTAGGTCACAAAAAACCATTAACGCCTACGCGATTTTGATCTTCATTTTGTTAGCAATACTGTGTAAATTCCCTTGCAATGTAATTTGTCCGTATAATCATGCACCATGGCACCACGAAACTACCTTATTCGTCTGTAAATATGGGACATTAAGTATTAGAAATAGTTCAGCTTTGTAGAACGTTGTCTACGTCACTTGTACCTATGACCACAGACCTCGGCGGCCGCTGCTAGAGGCAGCAATGTCAACAGTTTCCATACAAACTAAGCGTGTACACACACATTTTTCTTGCCGTGAAAAACTACGGTTTATTTACCGTGTGTAGGCACGGTCAGTAATATTGTATGGATCACTATGGAAGCTTGTTTGCAGACATGTTTTTCTACACGGTTTATACGCCGTACCGTAAAGAAACCGTGCCGTGTACAAAGGGCCTCACTGTGTACTCGCATAATGACACTAATGGCGTGTAGAAACTGATGGCTTTGAAGGCGTTCCGTAATGCGGTTCTTAGACGATCATGCGGCATGCCATGCAAACTACGTGCTGGCAGTTGATTGACAATTATTCATCATGCAATAAAAAATGCATGACGCATGATCAGGTCGGCATGTCATGCAAAAGGTACAGATTCTGTGTTACCAACAATGCATGTATTGAACTATTGGTAATAAATAATAATTGACGACAATAAGATAATGCCATACCAGCGCAGAAGACCTCTTCACTGACTGCCGTCCTATAACTAGAAAGCCGTTAACCCTCAAATGGCCAATTTTTACTTTTTAAATGAAAGTGATAGAGTTCAAAATTCTCTATCTTTCTGTCTAAGAAACATTTTTACAATATAAATAGTTCCAGAGATATGAAAATTTTGTAGGCCGTTAAGTAACACAATTTATGATGAATCCATCACTAGAAAGCATCTAACCCACACTTCTTCTTTAAGAGTTTCTGGACAGAAAGGATTCTTTAGGATAAACAGAAAAGAATATCAATTCATGTGTCCAATAATCATAGTTTTTAAGAAACAACAATTCCTGCGTTTTGTGTTTTTGCCATTTTCTCCGAAATAACTTTTTGGGCTTAACGGCCTCCTAGTTAAAGGACGGCAGTGTACTATCTTTTGACTGAATAATGTTACCAAGCACAAAATTAGTGCAGTACGGCGATTGCATGTCATGCCGCATGATCGTCTAGAGACCGCATTACACAAGTACTGCGCAACGTACTTTCGACGCCACTAATTTTACTACTAGTTACTATTATCTTTAGACGCTGCCGGCGCGGCGATTCCGTGCTCTGTGCCCATGACAGTCTGTTTCTAAAGCCCAATGTGTCATGTTTACTTCAGGATTCCGTACGTAATTCATCAACCCTGCCTGAGTGTAAGAAGGTAAATAAATTAAAAAAATACTAAAGCAAGCACCGGTAGAGGTAGAAAGACCGCTAATGCAGTGACTCAAGATACGATACGATGAAGAGTTGCCGCGGGAAACGGCGGCGCAAATAAGTGTAAATAAAATTATTATTACAAAATAAAATCTGTAGACAAAATATAGATACGTAAATAAGCAATTTGCGCGATAATACTTACGACATCGTGCAGTAATATACAAATTGTTCCTTTTTACTTATAGTAAAAATAATTAATAATCTTCATTATCGAGCCCCAAATGTTGAGCGTAAAGTCTGACAAAATTGACAATTTTTTTTTTTAATCTACGTTAGGCCTTCAAAACAATATTCAACTCATTCACGCATAAATATACTAACATCATGATAAAAACATATTTCACAAAAAAATATAAAATAAACATTTGTCACACCGCCGTCTCCCGCGCAGAATCTCACTAAACTATGGCAACACTGTTTACAGTCCCACTAACTTACAGCAACACTATCTGATGACGTGCTTGTACCCTATAACCTGACTGCCGCTATAATTCGTTATCTCGTCTACCTAGCTATCTTCTCTCACGGCTTTTTGTTTCGCAATCTGGAAAGAAAGAAAAAAATATATAGGTTAGTTACAAAAAACACCCCTCTATTGCATGGGACTTTAACATAACTGGTGAAATATTATAGGTGCACCTGTGTTATACAGAGTGAAATTGAAGTCATAGGCATCCTCTTAAGGGCTTGCGGACGGTAAGCAATGGGTAGCTCGCCGTCCGATAAGGGCCAGGCCCGGGTCGACGGCGCGTTGTGTTCCACGCGCGCCTCAAAGAGATGTCAGCAGAACTGACGGGGTCCGCTAGGGCCAGTGCCTGCCGGGGTTGCGGTTTTGTCCAAAAGGGTTACCGTGGCCCCTGGCAATATGAAGGAACACGGGTGGGTTTCAGTCAGTAAGAGTCTGACACGCCCTCCCGCTCCACCCAGAGCGGGAGAAGTTATTTGATAATTCCCCACGCAAAAAAAAAACGCATCTTTCAAGGGGTCATTGTACTCATCATTATGAACAACTTTCACTACGGAACCAACCCTGAAATTGCGAAAGAAATTATCAGCTATTCCCTACATTTTGACGAGCTATGCGAACATCAGATTTTTTTTCGTTGTATCAGGCTTTGTCTCATAGTGAAAGTCGTTCATAATGATGACCTCTTAAGAGGATGCCCATGAATTCAATTTCACCCTGTAGAAACGAAAGTAAGTTAAGATTTTAAGTTAAATCTTTGTTTGATTATGTACTTCAAATGGCAGGAAGACCCCGACGTGAGCAGTCCATAATGTTCTCACTGATAGGACTCAGGCTTCCTCCGAGAGCGAATGACCTTGACGCTGTAGGTCAGCGCGATTCTGAACCCGTTTGGAACTGGATTTTCGATTCTTTACGAAGATTTCTTTATAGCCATAACTGCAAAGAGTTCGTTTCGACGTTTCTTCCCTATGTTTGGTTGTAAGAAAAACGTGCGTTAACCGGTTTATAAATTCATTATAAAAACACAGACGCTGACTGAATTTTTGCCACGGCTTGAGCTATTGTGACGTACGTAAATTCAATGCACGATAAAAAATAGTATTTTTTTAAATACGATTTTTTATTGTGCATTGAATTTTAAACTTAAACGAGCATTGGAAATCCAACAGAGTGCAAACCAACTCATCAAAAAAAATCACTATTGGATTTTTAACTCTCGGGCACTGAGCAGTACGTTGAAAATCCAGTGTGCGAAACACGCCCGTGGGTACGAAGAGCTAATCGCTAAAAGTATCTAGAATTTTATAGAAGGTTGTGTCCATGTGGTAGCTGCGGTCAACAACAACAGAAAGTTTTTACCTCAGCTCACTTGGTGTGGAATTCTTTGATGCAGAGCGCGCACGACCAGGAGCCCTCGGGCGGCATGTCCAGCGGCGGCGCCAGGCAGTACATGTGGTAGCCGCGGTCGCAGTCGTCGCAGAACAACAGCTGGTCCTGTTAAACAGCAGAAAATATTAAATTACATTATAGTAATCGCTCCGTGCTGCATCTGACCGAGATGAGAAAAGGCTAGGTGGATGATGATTATCGGGATGGCTGGTAACGTTAATCGAGTAAATAATTGACTATAAGCAAAGCACACCGCAAATTGCTTGTTGTATGTGAGTCTTATGCGGCGACGCATGGGCTTACATACACCGTCAAAAAATCGCAGATGGTAATTTTTAAGTGCAAACATGCATCGTTAGGTAACGTTCCTCCAGTGACTATAAGCGGAACACCTTTGCAGCATGTTGCTCAGGTTAAGTACCTAGGACATTTGGTCACGGAGGACTTATCTGATGATGCAGATTTGGACAGGGAGCGTAGGGCGTTGGCGGTTCGGTGCAATATGTTAGCCCGCAGGTTTGCACGTTGTAGTAAGGATGTGAAGGTGTATCTTTTTAAGGCCTACTGCCAAACCTTCTACACGTGCAGCTTGTGGGTGAAGTACACGCAGAGGGCCTACAACGTCCTACGCGTTCAATATAATAATGGGTTTAGGATGTTGATGGGGCTTCCACGCTTCTGCAGCGCTTCGCAGATGTTCGCGGAAGCCCGTGTTGACGATTTTCATGACTTAATGAGAAAGCGGGCGGCGTCAATAATGGGTAGGTTGCGCGGAAGCTCCAACAGCATCCTAAAAACATTGGTCGACAAGGTGGACAACCCCTTTATTAGGCACTGGATGCGGAGGCACGTGCCAACCATGTGTTGAGCCGAGTAGTTATTAGTTGTTGTTTGGTTAGTTCGTAAGTTTTACTAACATAGTTTCCAAGTCTTAGTTACTAATACTATATTGATTGTGTGTACCTTTATGTGTGATCCGCAACAAATATGAAATATGTATATATATAAAGCAAGTTTATCCAATGCGGGTTTACGCCCGCATGCGGGTGAGCCGCATGCGTCACAGGTAAAGCATGTACAGTACCGACCAAAAGTCCATGAGCAATCTCACAAAGCAATAGACTGACGCTTCGGTTTGACTTACGACCTTCTTCTATAAATTGTTACAATACTATAGACACGCACAGTACACACACACACACTCACTTTGTCTGCAACCAATGACTAGTTCGATAATCATTCGTTTTTTGTTTCATTCGTCTTGTTCACATAAATATTAAAGTTTAGCAGGTAGACCACAGAAAACTAAGTAAATTATTTCGATTTCTGTGGGGTAGACAGATACAGTTCGTTACGAGTATTCAATTAATAGAACTTTGTTGGCTCGTGGATAATATTGGTGACGAGTATTTAGCGCAGTGTTGTGGTTATTATTTTCAAAAAGCAGGCATAAAATAAGTATATTGAAGAGATCAGATCAGATCAGAGAATATTATTGCGCTGCGTAAAAGTGAAGTGAATATCTAATGAAACCGGACTAAGTGTGAGTGTTATCATTTATATATTTCATATTTTACTAAACATAAATCTTAATCAAGGGTATTGTTGATAGAACAGAGGTATTGTTGAGACAGAAGATGCCTTTAAAGTTTTAAATTCATTATGAGGTTTAATTCGATTAGTGAATAATAAATAATTAGGTATTATGTGTAATAAAAACAATGTTTTTCTTTGTTCTAGAGAAATACTGTGAGGGTTAAGAGATATGAGGAAGGGGCTTATTATCGAGGTGCAGCGACGTCAAATGGTGAATGAATATGAAACAAATGGTTTCATACCAACGAGATATTTTGCTGAATTATTAAAAACACGTCATAATGAACCGTTCGCCGTGCACTCTGAAGGCTTGCATCACTGAAGACCAGCTAGAAAACCGTTTTTGACCTTAAAATATTGACCGTATCAACTTAATAAACAACAGATTCGTTATTGCATGAATTTATGGTAACGAATTTTTTAAGCACGTTTCGATAGGGTGTTTGTCGTATTTCTTGCAGATAGACCGAAATTGTTTAATTAATATTATTTTAGTAATATTATTATTTTAGGATTAAAATTTGAGGTGTAGTTTCAATCTTCTTTTCGTAAAGAAAATGAATACTTAAGCTATAACCTCAATACCAACCAATATTTACTAAAGCCAAATAAAATTTAAAATAATACTTAACCTTAAAATCAACAATATTGTCAGTAGATTTTTTTACATTTTAAGTAGTCTAATATTCTTATTTATTGCTTAATTACTTCGAACATGATCAAAGCTTAATATATGGTGAAAAAAATCCATTTAAAATTTAAAACATTTTAAAATTTAAATAAGTATGTCAAAATAATACAAATTGCTTCTAAGTTTCTAGACATCTATTTCACATATTATTCAGGTGAAGTAATGATAAATAATTGTAGCATATTGTTAACTATACTTAAGTAAAATAAATATAACGAATAAATATTATTTATTTTTTATTATCACATATCACGCATTTTTTATTCTAAACCCTTTATTGCAATAACAACATTAATAAATAGGCAGGAATATTTAAAAATATTATTATTGCAAACTAAAAAAAATAATGTTTGCAAAAACAGCGCTGTGATTTACGAGATTAGAACCTTAGCCATCTTGAATCTAAGACAAACGCTTAGCGCCTTCTGCTATCTGCACATATAATTTACTTTCGAATTTTAGCAATGCCATAAACTGGCCAAGGTCACGCGTATGATGCGTGTCTAACAATAAAGTGCGGCGCTCGCGAACCGCGACGATACGACAGTGTTAGCGCAAAACTGCGTTTTCTGTGGTGTGTGTAGGGCACACACACCACAGACGTCTGATTACACATACAAATGTACGGAATACACCGCGTGTTCACAGCAATACGACTCTTAGCGTGCTTATGCACTTTTGAGCGCTTACTGTACGTAACGATACGATACGGGCGTTGCTCATTCGGGCCAGACACGCATGCGGATGCTAATCCGCATGATCGGAAAAAGCCCTTATATTGTAAATATTAAAGTGTTTATTAGTTTGTACTTTTACGCACTAACGGAGCAACGGATCGACATGCTTTTAGCAAAGAGATAGATTATGGGTTATCCTGGTGAACTATTTGGTTTCTCTGGGATCGACTACGAAGGCGAAGCTGCGGGTAAAAACTAGTAATATTGTACTTACATCATTATCACTGGTGCCGCAAACCGAGCAGCACTTACACTCAATGCACTGCCAGCGGTACTTGCGCACTGACACGATCATGTTCACTGTGAACTGTAGACATGTGGGGTGACCTGCGCATAAGGGGAGCTATGTAAATACGTATAGCATGGAGTTAGGTTTAATAATATAACGCAAAAAATTGGTATAATGATGTTTTTGGAAGCTCGTCGTTTATAATGATAACTATGATGTATGTTCCAATTTTATTAGCTTATTATTTAATTTATGTAATTTTTCATGCTAGTTTTAGCGAATTGTTTTAGAACCTGTTAAAAAACCCAACCATCTGTAATGTACAGTCAGCTGTCAGCTGCAGAGAAATCTCACCCCCTAGTAATGTATTTTTACATTGCTAGGGGGTGAGATTTCTCTGCAGCTGACTGTACTACAATTCTTGCACAAATAAATTTCATTTCATTTACTTTTTTATAAGGTGTATATATAACAAAAGTAGTGTAAAATAATTGAAAGGGTTATTTGGACGGACTGTCATCTAGGGCCTACAAAATAATAAATAACCGACACCAAATAAAATGCTGGAAATACAAAATAACGAAATCAACAAAAAAAAAAACAATAACGTAAATTACGAAAAAGATCTTGTCCCTTCGATTTACCACAAGATTCATTTGAATGATTTTCAGAGTAAGAATACTGGACAGAAGATTTTTACAAGACATTTTGGAAATGAAGAGCTCCATAAACACCATTAAAATAAAACAAATTCACATATTGTAAGGCACATAGTATTTTCTTACCTTATTGAATCTTCAATCGCCTTCGCAATTTTATATAATTTTCTTTGTTTATTGCAAATAATTATAGAATAGGGGAAAACATAATGTGCCGAACAATAGTGAAAAATAAAAAGTAAATAAACAACACTTAGAACAATTAATGACTTACAAATTATTTAGAAGAGAAAAAATAAAATGTCTAAAGGGAAGTGCACATTCACTATTCTTCAGCACAGCTAGACTAAATAAAAATCATCTAAGAATCGAGTTCATACAATTTAATTCTGATAAAGTAGCAATGTTTTACAAAAAAATAAACTAATTAAAAAAAAACATGAATAATTTTTATTTTTTATAAATTCTCGGACTTACGCTAAAATAAAGGAAATATATGGAACAACAACGGAAATATTAAATTTTTATATTATTCTTTGGGTATCCGCATTTATGCACTTCCCTGCAGGCATTAAACTTTAGAAATAAAATATATAGATATTGCCGAGACAGATAAAATATGAGAAATTTACATTTGGTACCGTCAATAAACATTTATACATATTACAAAGTGATAAACTGGCACTTTTAAGTACCACATAACACAACAACTGTTGAAAAAATGGAGATATTTAAAAACACACCTGACATTTCACATTTAAAATCCCACATAAAATTCGACAATAATAAATAATATAATGTTCTTTAAAATGGTTATAATATTATTATTCAATATTTTAATAAAATTACTAAACATGTATTTCATCTATAGTGATTATTTATTGTTTATGGTAATATGTATTTTATATAAATATCACCGACATAGTACACCACAGCATATTTACCATTATACAGGGTGGTCATTTTCAAATTAAGACAACTTTTAAGTAGATTATTTTGTTAGAAATTTCAATAGAAAATATATTCATAATTTTTTACACTTTTACTTTGCATATCGGGAGTAGCTCATGTAAATGATTTTGAGGTTAAAAAGTGTGGCAAAAGCTTTTTAAAACCTTCACCTCAGTCAATTATTGTCTATGGACACCATAGGCCCTCTTCTATACAACAAGAGAAACTCAACCACCAAGCAAATTGCCTCACTTTGACAGTTCTTTCAAATAACCACCCTGCATAACCAATTACATAATAAAGAAACAATATGTACAATGAATCATGGCCGGTCTGTACATAGGCTCTCCAAACTTTCGCGCATGTTCTCTCACTCGCGCACTCGCCTCATGTCACCGTTTGATTCCTAGAAAGCCTTCTGCGCAAATTTCAGGCCGGTCATAATTCATCGGCCGTATTGTCATAAATACGAACTCTATCGAAGGTTACAATTGCACATACTAAGGCACCTAAGAGACGAGACACAATATTAATATAATATTTTATTTATAAAACGGTAACTTATACTAAATTCCTATTTTTTTTCCGCTTCCCTGAAGAGCTTTATACGCGGCACCAGGGTTAAGTACATAGGTACCAATAGCAAGCCACAGTCTGTACACAATGGCTTATTATTTAGCCACAATTTCATTTCTATGTAGCCATTCGTCAAACATAGAATATAAGTTGAAACTGCTGACATTTGTAGATCTTTGGGTAGGTAGGTAGTCAGATGCCCAAATGCCTGACACCCAGTAGCTGGGTTGTGGAGGTCAGATAGGCAGTTGCTCCATATAAAATGCTGGCATTCAGCTGCATTCGGTTAGATGGGAAGCCGTACCAACATAGTTGGAAAAGGCTAGGCAGATTCATAGATTGGAAAATAAGATGAAAATATTACAAGAGTTGATGATAGTTATAAATATTGTCAGCACGGAATCGTGTCGACCGCCGCTAGGGGTAGCAGCCAGTGCGGTGATTACGTGCTTTGTAAATATTTCGTAGTATAGAGGCGGAATTACAGGGCAGCCGAAATGAAAGTATATAAATCTGTTCTCAATTTTACACAAGTACTAAGTTCCTTTGTTTTAAGATGTCATTACTACGTTTACGAAAGTAATAATCTAAGTGGGTATCTTGAAATAGTTGCAGATTCTAGTCATGATAAATAATCAAAACTACAGCTAATTATGGAGGAGGAGTTTCTTGTCCTTTCTTCTCCATAGAGATCTACGTTTTAGAATGGGCATAGCTTCAACTTTCTGACTAAATGACAGACTCTTTGACAATTAAAAAGCGCCTGTAAAATGGTTTGATTGAAATAAATGCTTTGATTTTGAGTTTATGAAGAAGAAATTTATGGAGTCACAGACATGAAAATGTGGCCAAAATATGTCATTCAAGTTCAGAATACCTAAGATTTTCAAATAAAAGATCAAAAAAGTGAACAACGTCAGATTTCATCGCCACTTTAAATAACTAAACTATAAAGTATATATATTTAATAACTAATATAGAAATATATTATCAAGAAAATAAATTGTCAATATATCGTAATATAAAATTTTATATCTAAAAATTAAAAACCTAATTTCGATTAAAATTTTCTTAAAAATTAAAACAAAAACATTTTATAAACTATAGGAATGATATTTTATGATCAATGCGCATGATACATAATGTATCAAAAATAAATAAAAGCAAAGATACTTTAAAGAAAAACATTTTTAAATCTATGGTCATGAGAAAATATAATTGTAACAATTATAATATGGGAGGCCTTATTTAAACTGGCCTTTTTAAATAATCGCCAACCCGTTTTGAGCAAGCTCAAGGTGATCAATGCTCGACTGCTCGTGCCTTCTCTTTCTGAGAAGAGGGCTTTGCCCTGCAGCGGAACAGTAACAGGCTGGTATTTTTTATTTAGAAATATGTACAAAGGTTAAAAACGACGCATTGATAAATAACATGAAGTTAATCTTTCTAAAACTTTTTTTTTGTTTTCAAAATCTTTGGGTTAATCTACAAAAAATGTTGATAAAAAGGCACGTAAAAGCTCCTATTTATATGTAATGTCATAACATTTATGTAATAAGCTACTATTATTGACCCGCCTACGCTTAGGATATTTATTATTTAACACTATTATACCAGACTAAATAGTTCTTGAACACAAGAATTAGTAAAAAAGTGTGTACAGGACTTTTATTGCAAACTTCACTCCAGTGTTTAAGAAACTAGTGACGATTCAATGTAAAATTCATTATCTAAGAACCGAGAAAACGCACGAAATCTATTTAGTTAAAATAACCAGTAAGGGGCGTTACTCAGTTGTTCGCAGCATTTGTTGAGCAACAAAGCCGACCCGAAGCAATTACTACACATATTCGGCTCGTGCCGATCGGCTAACTTCACTCGGCATGTAATCTCACTGTATTATGTTCGGGTGGGCTCAATTCGAGCTAAGACGAACAGTTTTTTTTTTCGAACATAATTATATCTACCTACATTTATTCGATTATGCTGCCGACCCGAACAAGTGCGTAGCACCCCTAAGAAATAGTTATTTGAAGTACCCGAGCGTAAATATGCCACATCGAGCTTAAGAAAGAGTCTGACATTAAGGTTTAAGTGACGATGACAAAGACGATGATCTACTATAGTTTGACCGACACCGCTGTACTGTGCCTTAGGTAATGTGCGCAGCTCACGGGGTGGCAGTGCAGGCCGATAATTCGTCAACGCTACCCGGGCCTCGCCCCGCATTTTTAAGACGCGGAACAGCGGTTTTGGTCAAACTATAGGCAAACCTTGTTCTATACCTCTTTGTGTCATATTTTCAGCCGGGTACTGTAATTTTATCTCAGCATCAGAGGCGAAAAAGAGACATAAGATTTCTTTCACCCCTAGCGCGAGCATCATGCATTATTTCACCCAAATGTTATAAGAAACATATTGAAAATATTGTATGGCTAAAAACATGTATAAAATCCATAATTATTGCTATCTATACTTGCGTAGTCGGGTAACTGTATCACTGTGCTCAATTTATCTTAATTTTAAATGTAGTTTCTTTTATAAAAACCTGTGTGCAAGTAAAAACACAATTATTTTAGCCACTGCGTCAACCGTGCCGTCAAAATTGCAATTTTATTTGACTAATCGACTTGATACGTCAAGTTCTTAAGTTCGGAGTTAAGCAACACGATTACAAAAAAATGCGTACACTGACTGGACAGGTCCCAAATCTGTTTGGTTCTTTCCTCAAAAGACCATCTCAGACTTTAATCTACATGGTCCTCATATGGCCTGACCATGATTATGACTTCAAAAGAGACTGTGACCTCCGAGTTTGTGTCGGTCTTTCTTCTCATAGTGGTCGGATAGGAAACACTGAACTCATCTAGTTTTAAAACATAATTAAGTGTTTCTTTTAACCGCCTGTTTTTTTTTTCCATGCTTGAATTTGTTATACGAAATGTCAAACTGACGTACATTTGACATTTGCATTAGCGGGTACCGGCGCCATCTTGGCTCAAGATATATTGGGCACAGAGTAACGCGTGCAGTGACTTTGTTGCAGCGTGACTAGAAAGCTAGGGACATCTGAACGATTGGCGCCACTGAAGAACTTTAGTTCTAAGCGGCGACATTATTTGGCATCAAGCGAAGCTATGACTAAATTAAAATTGTCTGTAGTGTTGCCAGATTACGACAGTTAAGTATTATTTGCTTTTAAAAATGTATAGCTTGTCAAATCTATAAAAAAATACGTTATAATACCATAAAACATGCAATATAATAATAAATTCAATATTTATTTGATAAGTCACGCGACTTTAATAGTAAAATAAGGTATACATAATGCAAGTTAAATTTAATCTAAACAACAATAACATAAATGTAAGAATTTGAAATAACCGTAATATTTGAAACAAATCTAAGAAAAGTATCTCGATCTTTTAACGAGGCTACTGGCAACACTACGATCTAGAGTTTCTCACCCGAAATCATGTAATTTTGATAAGGCACTTGTACTCACTAAAAATAATATAAAATATTAAGGTATAAACATTACAACAGACAACAATTTAAAATATCTCATCATTTGGCATCCATCGTCACAAGTGTTGTTTTTCCACATGGCAACACCAAGATCACAAGTGCAACATTGACACACAGATAAAAAAATCACAATGATATGTGACAGAATTATTATAGGGATATATTATTATTTTGTATGTTCGGATATGACGTAGTATATTTTAGACAAAGATTTTGACATATTTATTGTGATGCCACTATTCTAATAATATGATTACAACATTAAAACTACTAAATATGCATCAAAGGTCATTTCATTCGAAAATTAGAGTAAAACCTGGAATGTAACATTTAAAACTAGCCATCAAACATTCTCTTTGGTAGGACCGACAAAAAAAATTCCCAGAACTTTTTTGTGACAGACAAACACACAAATAATACTCAGAAACTCAGAATTTAGATGTTACTGGAACGGGTGACGTAGACTTCACAGTCGTAGGTAGGACTTTGACGGGAGGGTGGGGAGACGGGGTACTGTCCGTATTCGTCATTCAGGAGTTTCGTTTGGGAAGCGAAGTTATCGAAGTCATCAGCTGAGTAGGACATAGAGCTGAGTATCTCTACGACTCCATTGAGTTTTATGCTGTCTCTGAGATGTCTATGGCGTTCGCAGACGCGGTTCTCGAGGTGGTAGCACGTGGGCTTGGGGAGGCCGTTGCGTGGAGGCCGGCCGCGCCTCTTACCTGATCTGCCGCAGTCGGAGCAGCTGACTAACTCTTCGGGTGTTCCCGTCTTCTTGTTTTCGCGGTCGTCGCCAAGACAGAAGTCGCAGTAGGGTGATGGTGACGCCTAGAAAAGAAATAAGTATCAGAAAGATTAAAATCCACTCTGGAAGAGCACTGTGTTGATGACAATACTACTAGTATTCGAGATGGAGAAGTCTCTACGACGTTCTCTTACTCAAACTCAAATCATTTGTTACAAAAATGTTCAATCTACAGGCAGAAGCCAAATGGCGCGTTCCAAAGCATAGATTCGTAAGGGAAGGAATAAGAAACTAGATGAATACTCTTTAAAAATCTATTTATACCTGCATAATTATAATTATGGTGATAATGAGCGATTTTAATTTGGGTTTTCCTAACGTCAGACTACTAAAATGTTTTTGATTACATTAAACCTAGGAAGATGACACTTGAAATAAATAACTTACACGACAGATTCCTCTGTCTCCTCAGTCTACTAACCTCCTTAGCCTTAATGACATCGCCAGGCTCCTTGACCTCAGGGGTGGCAGAAGCCGAGGGTACGGGCGCAGAGGGCGCGGCCGCGTGCACAGCCGCTGACAGCGGAACATGCGCTGAATCTGAGCTCGATGTGTCCGCTGAAGCGGGCCGCGGCGGTGGCGTTGCCCGACGTACTGGCGGGGTTGGTAGACCGGCTAGAGGGAGAAAGATGAGATAAATACTTGTGTGGAAGTTGGTTGGAGTAGAAGCTGGACCACTAGTCTTCAATGTCATTCTAATCTTTTCGCAAGTATAGGAAACAAAATCGAGCGTTGACACCAGCGTTACAGAAGCAATCGATTGACGAATTTTAGGCAAGGATATGATGGGCCCTGATTCACTATGATACTTCATAAATTAGGAAGTGAGCGTCTCCTATAAGCCATTCAAAATGTAACCTTACTTTGACACTGCATTTTATTACATTGTTTGCGTTGCTTCATGTTTTGACATAGTGAATAAGAGCCCTCAACGTTCTACAAAATAAAACGTCAAACGACATAAATAATAAATGCCAATTCTAAGTAAGCTGTAGCAGTTACTTGAGAATAGGCTAAAACGAAAATGAAGGTACAAATGTGTATCTAACCCTCGGGAGGCGGCGTGGCGCGCCGAGCTGGCGTATCCTGGAGGCCGGCTGGTAAACAGAATCAGGGTTATAGCATGGTGGAAATATCTGTGGGCCTAGGAGTTGACCACCTACCATCGAATAAGGGTAGCAAAATAAACGTGGGATACATTTGAAGACTGCTGATGTGGCCGCTGAATTGAGTAACGTAATTTTGAAAGGGCCCCACAGATATTGTCGCTGAGTTAAGATGCGTTCATATTAGAGGATGCGAACCAAATTGTGACAATAATTTGGCAAAGTCGTTAAAGATTAACTGCAAGCACACTTTAGCATTTTGCTAAGTGTGTGTAACAATACGTAAATGCACACCGTTGTATTGAATTTGGCTAAGTGTACATGTCACAATACGTACATGCACATCATAACTTCGAATTTTGCTAAGTGTGCATGCGCGCATATTTGCAATGTTAAGTTTGTTAGACAAAAATATTCATTATTTTCTACTCCGCGAAACAATGTAACGACATAATTTTCAAAAAAATAATATTTATTTAATTCCGATAGTTCTAAATAACTCCCATCTTCAACGACAATACAAAAATAAAGTAGGAATAGTAGTCAAATAATGATGTATGAACACCACTTACGCTGCCCTCAGGACACTTGTGTTGCATGAAATTATAAACATTTGTAAACTCACACGAATACTAGTTGTAATGTGCATGCATCACTCATTGCTACGAATATAATAAACTTTTGTATAAAAAAATTACGTAATTAGTTGTAATTGAGAATATTCCCGAGAAAATAATACATCGCGAGGTCATTGGAAGACAGTGCCCTATTGTCTGGTTTATCGTATACGCAATAGCAAATTCTTTCGTTTGCGCCAAGACAAGGCGATGCATGTATACGCAAACCTTCGAAAATGGAGTCGATCTGCGCTAAACTCTCACGACGTAGCAACCCCGTAAAACCATTATGAAATACGCGTTATTAGGGTTTTTCAGTATTTTAAAGCTCTTATGGATATAGTGCAAACACTTACCGCCGTTTTATTATTTTTCAGTAAAGGTGAATCCACACCGAACCAACCACACCCAATATTTTGCAACATGATAGCATTAAATTTTAGTAAGTTTACTAAAAAAAAAAAAAAGTTTTGCGGTGTTGCCCACTCACACTTGCAAACGTTGCTCCACAAAAAGTAACTTCGGTGTGAAAGCACCTTAAGGCCTCTGTCTCGAAGGCAGCGGGCGCGGGGTGGCGGCGGCGTGAGAGCGGCGCGTTCAAACGCATAGTTTTATATGGAACTGTTCTCGCTCTCCGCGCCGCTCCGAAGCATATAAATCTATGCATTGAAACGCGCTGCTTCCCGCCCCACCGCCGCCGCTGTCCCGCGCTCGCCGACTTCGTGTCTGTAGCCTTACGGATAACATATTTCGTACCTTCTGGTGGTAACTGACCACTATGGGATTATATCTTATCAGGGGTTTACATACAATAATGGAACTCACCAGCCCCAACAGCAGGATTATTGAGGAACGTAACATAACTGTCTTGGTACTCCGTGGCGGGCTGCGCCTGCGCGGCCTGCGCGGCCTGCGCGGGCGGCGGCTGCAGCGCGGGCGGCGTGTGCGCGCCGGGCCGCGAGTCGCGCGAGTCGCCGTCGCTGGCGCCGGCGCCGCCCGACCCGCCGGACGCCTCCTTGTGTGTGTGCGTGAAGTGGTACGTGAGCCCCGGACGGGTTTTGTACTTGGCGCCACAGACTGGGGGAAGGGGGAGTGGTTGGTTAAGTTGTGGGGTATGGTGAGAGGGGTGAATTGAGCTTTTTGTAGATTTGATGTGACTTCGTGCAGTTCAAATAACTTCATTGATCGAAGTTTCTTTATGGAAGGGCAAAATCTAAAGCCAAGGTTTCATAAAAATACCCTTCTATTAGAAATCGGGGTTAATCTTTTAATTCACAAAACCACGCGAGACTCCCGGGAGTCACGTATCAGTATGTAATTCATTGTGTCTCATTAACCAATACTTGACAGGTTAAACATAGCCCAAAATAATTTAAATATTTCTAAAATCTTTACATCGGAAATTTCTCGTTTTGCACATCATAAATACACAAAATTCAATCCACCGACATTACAACAGCAAACAAAAAATAAACATTAAACCAATACTTACCGCCGTGATGCCTCCGTCTGCTTAACACACTATACCGCGATAAAATTAAAGTACCGACAGAACAACAGGTCATAGCGTCATCAGAACAGAGCATAGAGGAGGCAACACGACGGCATCGGCGTTACAGTGTAAACGAAGCCTTATTTATAGTTATCCGTCATCAATCAATACATAGGTTAGCCGTATTTTGTATGAGAACATTTTAATGAAATTAATGTGAAATGGAAGAAGAAAAAAATTAAATTAAGCTTCAGAGAAAATTTGAGTTAGATTTAAGACTTATCGGTATGAAGAAGAACGCCCAAACAAAATACAACCCGCGTAAGATAGAATTTTCAAGTACAGTAACGCAAAAATGGCGCTTAAAGAATGACTCAATTAGAGAAGAATTAATTCTTCCTCAAAATTTAAATACGACATTACACTACCGACCAAAAAAAGCACAATATTAATTACAAGCCCAAAAAAAAATTTTTTTTTTCTAATATTTGTTCTCATACAATATACGAGGTGGAAAGCCGGCCCGTCGTGATTATCGTTCTATGTTCAGTTCTAGAGGACGCACGCTTAGGGGCTGTTTGATTGATGACTTCAAATCTATGGATCCGCCCAGCGATACACTGACGTCATTATGTTACTAACTCGACCAAGATCATTTGACACCTGTCAGTTGTGACGTCACAAATTGTTGTTTATTTGTCTTGGTCGAGTAGTAAGTGATGTTGCTGTTGATTCTGCTCTGAAATAAAGACCTAGGAATTCAGAAATATATATTACGTTGTAGTACATTTTTGAAGGATAATACCATTTTAACGAATATCTGTCAAAAACGTTTGATAATTTGGACTTTATGACGTTTTTATAATTTTCGACGTGACGATAATTATCGTGGACATCCACTTCCACGTCACGGCATCACGATAACACAGGTTAGTAAAATGTATGGATTTCCGTCCACGATAATGTTATAACGTGCACGTATTTGCATACATTTTATAGACGTGGAGACATGGACGTCTACGATTATATCGTCACGATAAAAATTATAAAAGCGCAGATTAGGTATCAATAGTTAAATTGGTTTATCCGAGTCAAAATGTAAGTATTCCATTTTCTTTGTAATTAATCCTATCATATCTTTTCACTGGCGCACATGTTCTTCTTGCTGCTTCAAAATACAACCGAAAAACCAACACTGTTTAAAACCCGTAAGTAAATGAAAATAAGAGCAAAATAAACAGCACATCGCAAGATCCAAACTTGTAGTCAATCAATTCTTAACTTTAAACACAAGAAAAAAGTAATACATTGGATAATTTTATTTGTTATTCAACATAAATATTTCTTGTATAAATTCATAACAATCTTTGGGTGATAATAGTACACTGGCGTGCAGAAAAACGACCTACGTATTCAATTTGCCAAAATTAGCAACGAAAATGCATAAAGATTTGGTACAGTTTTCTGCACGGCAGTGTAGTTTGGATCTAAGAATAACATCAATCGCTTAATACTTCACTGCTCCATACATACAAGAAATAATAGAAAATATGAACACTATTACCAGCAAAGTGTTAATAATTCTGTACATCAGCGGGGCAATACCAAATTTCTTAAAATAAATCAAGAGTAACTCAAAACTTAACCTTTATTGTTGACATTGCCCGGGTGATGTGTATAATTTTATTTTGAGTTTTTTATAGTCTGTAAAAAAACGTCTGAAATCCTGTTATAAAATATTATTTCATTTATTTTCACCGTAAAAATTTGTATAATAAAAATTCATAGTAAAAACATTTTGTAACATCAAATTCTAGTTTTTTTTTCTGCAGATAATTTATGTCATATTCCCTCACATTAAAAAATTAAAATGTATAAATGTTAACCAAACGCAATAAGAGATATACAATGACTAAAATTTTACTATACTTAATACTGAAATTTTGATATATTTCATGTTTAATAAATAATATTATGACAAATATTGCTAACACACCTGTTTACCTATCCAAATACATCAGATTTTTTATTGGTATGTTGATATTTTTTACTTAGTTTATATTTTCTGATCTTAATTTTTTTTTGTGCCATTTGTATACCTAAAGTTCGCCTCTAAACCACTTTTACCATATCTGCATGGCATAAGAGCCTAAAACCTTTTTTGCCAATAATGTAGGGCAAGATTCTGCACAGGCCACAAAAAGTAGGCTGCAAAACTTTAGTCATTGTGGAAGAGAAAAACAGTCAATTTCCTAATATCTATTACAAGAAAATTGAAAAAATAAATAAACTATCACAGACACATGAGTCGTACACGCTCAACCAATCAGTGCATCAAATTCAAACATTGTGATTATTAAAATTGTGATTGTTTCATAAGATCCGGTTTAGAAAGGGCTTATGAAGCTATGACTGATGTGGTCAACATTTCGGAACGACAGTTTTAAATTGGCAGTTGTAATTGGCCCCTCACATTATACGTAAGCCCAGGTAGCATAAACGATTTTTAAAACGCAACGATTTTTTATCGCGCATTGGAATTTCAACTCTCGGCGTTAAGCAGTGCGTTGTAAAATCCAGTGCACGATAAAAAATCGCCCTTCGGTTTACTATAAACCTCTGTATACCCTTTCTAGAAATACAGGCTTGATGTTAGGTAATGATTTTCTGCGGATAATTACAAATAGGAACATTCTCTTTGCGAGTCCTTTGAAAATGCGAGTATTTCAGTGTTCATAGTTCTTCATGAATAGTATTGGCTTATTTCTTGGCTTTACCAAAAATAAGCACTTAATAGCCCCTAAATATACTTGAACACATATAGTTAGTAATTAAGGCACCATAAAGCCTTTAAAAAGTTAAATCGTTGCGATCTTTAACTCACGATCAATCATAGCTTCATATTAAAAAGAACACATTTAACATCGATTCTCTCTACAAACCGATTCGAATTGAAGACATCATTTCACCCTAAACCTTATATTTCTAAATGTTACACCCGGTTTCTGAAAAGCTAATCAATACAAAAACATCCTATAAAATCTCTTATTAACAACTTGAATCCAGAATTTTAGATTCAATGTCGTTCACGACAAAGTCCAAATTCCATCGCAAAGACCTTTTCATTACAAATCGTCACTTAAAAAAATCAACTGATTGTCAATGAAATGTAAACGATCTAAGATTCTGAATTCAAGTACAGGTATCCCAAGAAAAGTATGCGCTTCGAGAATCATCGTATATCTTCGGAAATACGAAAGCACGATAATGAGAGATGATATAGAACTGTTGCAACGAGATCTGATATAGAGCTGTTGCAACCATGTACTTGCCTTTCTGTATTACCATGATTACAAAATTATAGATAAACAACTCTTATGCAATTCCAAAACAAAATTCTAAACTTTTGAGTGACAGATGACGATCTGCAACATAAACCCGACAGAGAAAACTTTATTCAAACGAGCAATGATAGGTGCAGTACTGTAAAGAGCGGCACTTCAAAACTAAGAAGCGTTGCCTCTGTGAGGGGTTACTCCGTGGCGCGACGTTCATGCTAATTCCGAAACACGAAAATTACCGAAGAGCATACCTTTTCTGGTTTCCCTGTATACAGCGATTTGTTGATCGAAATAACAACATCCAATCAAATCAACGAGTTTTTATGAAAATTCACGCTACCAGTTGGCGCCACTTTGACAAGAGGTCTTCCATTTCGACAATGAATATAAAATATATGATGACGTTCATCATTCGTTCTTCATTCAGTCACGACTAAAGAAAATATAGGCACTTTGACACTTTTGACAGGTGCCCGGACCTGACGTCACAGTGCTGCCATCTAGTGAACTTAATTTCAGAAAACCCTCATTAACATAACATTTGACAACAGGGCTTGGCAGGGCTTTCAGATTCCGGGAGTGAGTAAAGAGAATCGCATTTTAAACAATTATTTAAAAGATAATAATTACTATTCTAGCCTACATTATAAATAACACAACTACGCTACAATATTCCGATTCAATAATAGGGATAATTACGTGGCAGTGTTAAAATGTTAATTCAATTCATTGGTGTTTTTAGTTTTCACTCCATTTTGTGTTAACTTTTTTTGAACTTTCAGCATGTAATTGACTGTATCTAGTGTATTTTTCTTATACTTTTTATTTGGTAAACAAACACAGTATGATTAATCACGAGTTTTCGAAATAGTTTAATCTTTAAGAACTTAAGGCGAATTTTCCCTATGAAACTGAACGCGATCAGCACATTCTATTTGCGTTCAAGAACTGTCATTGCCATCATTGTAGTGGAATATTGACACTGACAGTTCCTGAACGCGGTTTGGATGTGCTGATCGCGTTTGGTTTTATTGGAGAAATTGGCCCACTTTGTATTTAACCTTTAAGAAAAAATAAGATCAAGATATTCAATGAAAAACTGCTTCTAATTATGTATTTAGCCACATTATTTTTTTTCCAAAATCTGAATCTCAGTACGCCTTGTTCGTCAAATAATCCAAGTAAAGAAAAACACACTTTAAGCTTATGCGCACACATATCAGCAACCGAGAAAAGTTATCGCAATTTAAACAAAAACAAAAATGTCTAAGCTTCACTTCACTTCTGCATCGGTTACTTTTAAAGTGCCTGCTACACGGCTACCAACCGCGTCCCCGACAGAGGTGACCTTGGTTGGCGACAGGCAGAGCTGTTTGAAATTTGGTCGTAAACCACCAACTACACGGTTGTAAACCACCAAGGTCACCTCTGTCGGGACGCGGTTGGCGACCGTGTAGCAAGTACTTAAGTGTGCGCACACATAATATCCTTCGTTCGTCCTTTGTTTTGCTGTCAACATTATAGACATGGCGCACACTATGCGATATGCGACTGCTTGACGACAAGCTGCTGACCTTTTGCATGCGACTGTCATCTGGTGTGCGCGTGCACCGTTCGTCTTAGACGGTGCAACTTCCCTAGCCTGTCATTGCGATTCTGAAACTCGATGCCAAGTGTTTGAACAAAATATATGAAAATTGTCGCCGCAGCCTGCAGTTGCGTCTAGTTGCCGAGCTGTCACAGTCGCATGTCGCCTAGTGTGCACCATGTCTTAGGCTTATTACTGGCACTCAGAAACATATTGTATTGATGATACAGTTGCAAAACGTATATTCCATTGACATAACCGAGCGCGTAGAATAACTTTATAATAAGATTCCATTACTTGCAATAATTATTTCTACCTACTAGGATCCGTAAAATAAAAAATTGTAAGAGTGCACATCTACTATTCAAGGAGTTATGTTGGTAGCAAAACGCAGACCGACAACCTAATAAATGAATAATAGAAGACTTAGGAAGTACAGCTACTGTCAACCTAAGAAAGTTAGATTTAAGGCAAACTTTTGCTTAAAAGGTCTTATAAACCACGCGTATTTCGCCTAGTTTACGCGCGTGGATAAGTTAACAAAATATACAGTAAAACGTTAAGTCAATCGTTCTCATACTCTTTTCTCACTGAGTAGCTATGGTCACAAATAGATTGGAAATAAATTGTAGAGCTTACTGAAGATAGATTCGAAGGAAACAGATAGTTTTGTACAATTTTGACGTTACTCCGGTCCCAGAAATGCAAAATCGTTTAGTTTCGTCATCATCTTCGTAATTTTAACGACATGGCACCCCAGATTAATTCAAAATTAGAACAGAATTTACATGAAAATATCCGCCAGAACCACAGACTAACACAGAAGGCGCACGCTTTTTAGGTATGAAGCTACAAGTACGCGGCGGGCTCGTCTTGTCGGGACAATTCAGTGAGCGTAACGTAGTCAAAAGATATAAGAGTTACGCGATAGAAAGAGAAGTAACTTCTAGGTGAATATAACTGTAGTTATTAGCGCTTTGCGACCTGAATTGCACTTTATTGTGTCGTAGGATGAGTCGCTTTTTATTTAAATGATTTTTGCGGAGTGAACAATCTGTAGAAATCTGTGTCAGAACTAACCGGAACTTAATTAAAACATGTTAAATATATTGGAGTGTGCAAATTGCCTATTCACTTGCACTTCTGAGGATCTAAAAACGCCACTGGTGCCGCGATTGGGGTAGCCAAATCATGGGCCCAAGTCATCTAAAATAGGTTATTAAATATTTTTACTTTTGCCATCCCCTCAAAAAGGAGAAGATGAAGAATCCGGAGATGATGAAATCATTCATATCAGGTCGGCTATATTGTAAACATAATATCATTAGCAGTCTGGGACCATCATAAAATACTACTAACTAAAGGGAACCGATTACTTTATATCTCGCGATTTTAAACCAGCACATTTTTTATTATAAGGCCTCAAGCATACCGACGCGTCTCTAATAGAGTCAGAAGAGATAGAAGAATTTCAAAGAGAACAATAAAATGCCATTTGATTGAAGCAGCAACCATGGGTGTAGCTAGAATCAGTTTCTACGAGATGTAGATGCTAACGAAGACGTCTTGGGGGATTCAGTCAGACCATTCTACAGCGTATATTTGAAATAAGTGGTCATATTTCACCACCTTAAATCTTTATATACAACGTGTAACGTTAAATGCGCAAAACCTCAGACACCCCAACAGATTTTTAATTCAATTGACCTATTTCAGAAAGAAAAATAAAAAAATTGTAAAGGTTTTATGTGCTGTTCTAGTTCGTAAGATTCGTATTTGCATTGAAATAAAAGCTATTATTATCCCGCGTATGAGAAAATTTAAATTGGTCGACAACAATTTGTGTTTGTTTACCTATTTTGGCGGGTTTGCGCATGTAATAAATAGACACGGCAACGCCTTTAATGAAGATTTTTTGAAAAATGTAACCTACATTAAAAAGTGGTTCAATTGATTCTGCTCGTTATTCTGATCAAACTATTTTCAGGTTTGGCGCATTTAACGTTACACGTTGTATATAATTCTTCTGTAAATGTGTTTGTCACCTAACTCCTCCTAAACAGCTGAACCGATTTTGATGAAATTTTGTATGTATATTTGAGTGAGTCCCTGGATGGTTTGAAAATACAATTGGACCCGGTAGGTGGCGCTGTTCGGACAAGACAACGTCTGTCGGGTCCGCTAGTATCATTAGTCCCGTACATTTGTATCGAGTAATATTGAAATTTTGTAAATACTTTTCTTGTTTTGGTTACTAAATCTGATATTTAGGTGGATGAACCTCAAGAAGTAAAGACCAAAATTAAGTTGTGTTGTAAAATATAAAAGAGACAAAAGTCCTATTAAATCTGTTAGCAAATAGTACGGTAGGTCGTCCGTTTTCTCTCGTCGGAGAAAAGTAACTCTAGCTACACCCAGATTCCTTAAACATTTGCAACCTCTAAGCTTCTCAGTGAGATACCCCAAAAATGTAGCCTTAACAATAACTCAATCTAAATGCATTATATTCTCGCAATTATATAATTTAAATAATTAAATAAAATGACCACTATTAACCTTCCAATTCCTAACAGTTTGCAGTGTTTTGTAGAAAGATACATTACTTATTTTAATTTAATTAAACCTACCAATTATACTAGTATTGCCAGAAAAAAAGAATAAACACCAAAATAGAAGCTTAAAACATTTTTTTAAAGATATTCATATTATTCTAAATCGGGACTGCCTTCCACTACCGATTGGCCCAAGTATCTATTGAAATAGGTGTACCTGTAGTTGTCGCTTTTTAGAGTGGCAATAGCGGTCATTGCCCTTTCTCTAATATCTTTCCATAGGAACACAAACAATAATCTATGTATGGTTTTTCGTTATTGAAACATCTTGAAGATCGCGATAGATACTGATTCAGGATGTTTAGTTCTAGAAAACGTAGGTGGGTCAATGACCGCTATTGCCATGCTCAAACGCGACAACTATAGTCGTTTATCAAACCAATAACAACGATTTCGACGAGAGGCATTATGAGAACCAGTTTACGAAACACGTGTCACAGATTTTGTCGTAAGTATGTGAGTAACACAATATTCGAGATTGAACAAATTCGTGACACACAGTTTGATACCCTACAAAACCAAATCAGATCAATTCCACTGTACAGTCACGTTCACGAGCATTATACCTCACATTTAAGCAAAATTCAAGTCATAGATTTCGAGTTCGAACCCAAGGTACGCAACTCTTGACTTTTCGGGTTCATGGGAAACCGGCATGCCTGAGAGATATTTCTCGACGGCATGTGAAACCAAGTCAGAGGCCAAGGGGCGGCATAAAACTCTGATACCAGTTAAATCAAAAATAAAAGCGATTTTCAACTAAAATATTGGTAGAAATTTTATAGTGTTCATAACATAGTATTTTAGAAATCATACTATAATGAAATAGGTCTTTCCGCAATCGTTATTTCACGAGACAATTGGGTCAGTGGGTCGTCTTAGGGGTTGCTTTGGAATTCCGCGTAAGTATAAGGTATGCTCGTGACTGTACAGTCACCCACGAAATCTCAAACGCCACTTAACTTTGACCCCTAGTCTTATTCAAAACCGATCATAGTCGCGCGAATACAGGATCGTTCGAACTTTATGAAGTGAAAACTTCTTTAGGCGCGTTGGGCATTTTTGAGATGGGCAAAAACAATTGAACTCGCGACACCGTTACCGACACCTCATTTTTGTAAACGATGTTCTATGCAAGTAGAGTAAAAATACTTAAAGGTTTTGGAAGTCTTTTTTTTTAGTTTTCACTTCTGTCGGTTTTTGTTCAGTGAACCTGAACGCGTGATCGCGCCGACAGAGGGCGCTATCCGGTTTTCCGAACAAAAGTGACATATGCACGCGACCGATTAAAATTCGCGCGCAGATCGCTTTTAAATAGGACTCGGCCTAAGACGGTGTTAAAATTTTCTGTCTCTACAATACACCTAAAATTGACAGAGACAGCATCTTCCTTGATTGAGTAGCGTTAGTTTCCGGCCGCCTCAAAAAGTTCTTTCTACAAAACACTGGACAAACGCATCACCTACTTATATTTATTATCTAAAATTTAGCAATTTCATTAATTCCAATAGTGTTTAGAGATTCTTACGCTAACTAGTATTCACATCATACGTACACAACAATGAAAAGGCATGTTTGCGGTCCGCTGCAAGAATTTAAGGCTTATTATTGTGTGGCTTTTGGTTGCAATGGAAGAACTGTGTTTATTTATGCCAGAATAAACGTCTATTTACAAGATGGAGATGACTATGCGACAATAAATGATATACAGGGAAAACTGTTACCATGGATTCAGTACATGATTCTGGCCCCTGCGTTGAAATTCTCCGTAGGTTATGAAAAAATTAAATTGCTGTTCCATACTTTGTTACCGCGTAGGTTTTACACTTTTGTAGGGAACATTTTTTTAGTGTGTTGACTCATGTACTGAATCCATGGTTGCTGGTTGTACGTCGATGTTCCTGCCGGGCCGACGTTTCCAGTCTGTATACAAAAATTTATTCAAATATATACAATAGTTTAGTTACTATAGCTATACATACATAAACTCACGCCTTGTTCCCATGGGGGTAGGCAGAAACTACAGAACGCCACCTGCTACGATCTTACATGCTGCTTTTGCCTCGTTTACGTTCATACATCTGGTCATACACGCACGCCGGTTACGAGTACTACGCACCTGGCCTTTCCGAAGAACATCACCAATAAGGTCAGTATATGTCCTCCTAGGGCGTCCCCGCCCGGCCTTTCCCTTTACATCAGCCTTGTAAATACCTTTTGTTAGTCGCCTTTCATTCATCCTCTCAACATGCCCAAACCATCTCAGCATACCCTTTTCAATTTTTGTCACTACATCGTCTTTTAAATCACACCGCTATAGCTATACTCCATTTAAAATAAGATTAGACATTTAAGTAAACCTTTTTTACAGTACGTTCAACCGATTTTGACTTCTATTACGTTGGTGGCATGACAAATGGCAGCTGCAGTAAACAGTTGGTATTGTAACCACTTTTTTGCTTTTAATGCCATCCTTATGCCTACGGTATTGAAGTCAAAATCGGTTGAACGGACTGTAAAAAAGGTTTGTTTAAATTTTTAATCTTATTTCATATGGTGTATAGTCGATCGCAAAACTTATAGTCGGCCCAATATTAAGTTTGATCGAAAAAAATAATAATTTGGTATTTATTTGAGAGTTTCAAAATACTATACATTAAGGGGGAAGCGTCAGGGTAGCCCGCGAAATTCAAATTTTCTTACGTTTTTTGCATTTTGCAGGTCAGTGTGAACAATCAGTAATAGTGATTAAGAAGAAGATAAAGTTGTCAAATGTCATGATTTCATGAAACCATGACATTTGACACCTTTGCTAACTTATGGAGTTGTATTGCCGATTGTAATGATTATAATTGAGTAAAGCCATATTTGTTACGACCGCGAATCATATTTTAATCAACATAAAACCTGACACTGACCTGTAAAATGCAAAAAACGTAAGAAAATTTGAATTTCGCGGGCTACCCTGACGCTTCCCCCTTAATTAGTATTGCCAGTGTTTTAATTTATTGTCTCCATACAGAATAACAACATTTATTTTGGCACGGGTTGCAAAAGACTTTTTTTTATTGGAAGACCGTTTTCTATGTTCCCACTGTGTATTTGGAAGTCAAACTGATTTATATCTCTTTAGGACCACTTAAAGTATAGTAAAACCAAAATTTCCACAAATGAATTGCTCTCTTAACAAATTAGCTGCCATAATTTTTCCACTCAAGATTTAAAATTTCGGTAAATGCCCGATGCAACTTTACCCGGCTCATTAATAAAATAACCAGTGAAAGTATACACGAAACGCCATGTATTTTGAAGAGCGAACGAACTGAACCGTTACGCTCGAGTGGGTATTGTCGGGTCCAGTCGGGCGGTGACACAGAATCGCGTATACTCGGCTCCAATCGTAAGTTTTCACTTCTATAGTGTGGTCGCACACCGATTTTTTTGTAAGTCTATTTTCGTCATTTTTATATATCTAACTATAGTATTTTAATACAAAAGACATACAATAATAAGCCTCTCCGTACATAGTTGCTTGCTACGGACCCGCCTAGTTACTATAACGCTAAATTTACAGTACTCATTGGCCCTGCAATATTAATCTATGCAATGCTTACATCAATGATATTTTGTTTATAAATCTATACGGCTTACGGAAAGTGGTCAATGTAAACATAGCTAATAAAAACTAAGTAACCATGGCGAATGTGCGAACTATCCAAAAAGTTGATACTATACTAGATATAATAATTAGATTTAAATATATTTATTTATAATTTTATTGCCAATAATAATAAATTATTACTAATTTAATAATTAATATATGCATGCTAATATAATAATTTAAATATTTTTTTTTATAATTTTAACACTATTAGTATCAAACAAATGATGATAGACGCGCTCAGGTACATATTTTCAAAAAATGTAATTTGCAATTAATTTTGAAGCAAAACCATCAAGTTTCTCCTATATACAGGGTTATTAGTAACTATCGGCAATCCAATAAGAGGATGTAGAAGAGGTCATTTACATCCAAATGACCTCTTATGACTCTTATACAAATGTCAACCATTTTCCGAGTAATTTAACATTTTATATTTTTAATAAATTCATTTTAAAATGGATAGTCGACATATTACAAAGAACCCTTTAAATTTTGAAGGCAAAAAACTATGTACCGTTTTTCAAAAAGATTAGTTGATATTTTTCTGGCAAATCAATCACAACACCTAACATGAGATTTACTGAAACTAGTTACTAGAAGAGCGGTGGCCGCCACATAACGGCCGTCATGAAAATAATGGCAGCGGGGTTTGACTTAATGGTATCAAAAACGCTCTCTAGGAAAACACACCAACTTACTTTCATAAGTAATGTTTCAGTAACGTCGTTTGACGGTAAATTGCGGACGCTATCTGGCGGCCACCGCATTCTTAGGAAACCCTAGCTTAAGGCTGCCCACTGGAGCGAAGCGAGGCAGCAGAGCGAAGAAATGTGCCAACATTAACCAATAGGAGCGGAGCTCTGAAGCGGAGTTTAGATTCTATTGGTTAATATTGGCACAATTCTCCGCTCCGCTGCCTCGTTCCGCTCCAGCAGACAGGCAGCCTAAAAGACTTAATAGGCCCTTCAAAACGCGAGGTCTTTTAAAATGACGTTATGCAGTAGCTTTAAAAAGCCTTTCAAGGTTGAAACATAAAAATATTCTTTACAAAAGACATCTACATTGACCACAAACCGCAATATTGTGTTTATCATTGAATAGTTCTACAAACGCTCAGGTCCTATACCATAACTGTTGAGCAAAAATTCACTTTGTTTTTTTAGTATTTTATAGGTACAGTAGACAGAACCAAGCAGTAATATCATATAATTAGGGTTCCGTAACCGAAATCCTATTACTAAGCTTCCGCTGTTCGACCATCCGGTTTTTTCGGCGTTATTTGCTAAATATTGTACGGTGGTACGGAACCCTTCTTGTGCGAGTCCAACTCGCACTAGGGCGGTGTTTTTTTTAATTGATGTAGGGACTGAATATGGAGACTCTTAGGCCCGATTTTTGGAACGAAAATCAACACAAACATTTGCTAACAAATTGTCAAGCGCGAGTAAACTTCTGTGGTTGGTTGAATTATCAACAGCTTGACTTGCGTTCATTTCGACGCGCCATTTTCGTTCCAGAACCTGGGCGTTATTCTAATTTTCTTTTTACTTTACTTACGGCTGAAGTATGTATAGCCAGTTGAGTTTTTAATATCCCGGCTAGCCAGAACTATTTTTTTGTATTACTTCAGGTGTATATTTAAGTGTTATACATACAATTTTTACCTCAAGAAGCGACGCGCGCTTTATTTATGATAACCAAGTGTACAAACCTGCTGTGAATGTGTGTAAGCGCAGGAGCTCTTGGTACCGTACCGTGTGTGTTACTTGCTAACGCTACTCCTCTTCACGCACACATTCACAGCGTTTAAACACTTGGTTAACACAAGTAAAGCGCGCGTCGCTTCGTGAGATAAAAATAGTGTACCAAATATCCTTACTATAGTGCTGTAGCTCTGGATTTAAAAGACTGTGTTATCAAAATGGTTGAAGTATTAATTAGGATTACAAAAAATATTTTTTGTCTGGCTACCTTCATTATTGTATTGCAATGATTCACTGCTTGGCCGTCTATCGCATAGTATTACACTCGCAGGAATGTCTAGCTGTTTTCACTATTTTTGTTTTCGATGTGGGGTATACAATCTACTCTAAATGTATGTCTATAAAACTATTCCTTATTTAGTGGTATATATCTTGATTGGTGTCGCTGTAAATTGTTGAATTTCTGTTGAAAATGTTGGCTGTGGGGAATGGAAGTTTGGGTATATTTTTAATGATGTTACAGTTTAAAAAATTCTGTAAAAATTCTTCATGTGAAGGTGTTTTTTCATGTCTAACATTAAACCCCCTATTCATAGACGTTGCTTAAAGTTAAGTAATGTTTAGCGTCTGAACCATACATTTTTTGACGTTTAAATGTCTCTTAATTTTAATCAAAGTTTATTATATACGGGGATTTGTCTGAGTGTATTCAAAGTTATGTGTATTCCGAAGGTCAAATAGATTCATGCATTCTACAACATGAAATAGTTGTTAGAATCAAGCAAGATGAGTTCTATATAGGAAATAAGACCCGAAAGAAGAGCATTATGAACTCGATATTTTCTCATGCAAAAGTTGCATCAATTCATCACAAACTGTCAATTTTTTTAAATTAAATTTATGACCATTAAAAACTCCTTTACATTACTTTCACCCACTACAATCCATTCACCATATCAACACCCCAACTACAAACATGATATGTCTTCAGAACTGTCAGGAGATAGTGTTGCCAGCGTTAAGGACCTGACAGTCAGGAGGTTGTGTTGCCAGCATTAAGGACCTGAGTAAAGGCGGGAAGACACTAGTGCCTCCTCCGAGAAGACTTACGTTCACAGCCGAAGGGTTTCTCATTGTCGCCTGGGACTTCGTAGGGTAGAGTGCCTTGCGCGCGTTTGCCTCGACCTCGCCCCTGCAATAATAATGAGGGTAAAACTGGAAGCATTTATTTCAATTATACCAATTATAGGTACTTTTGAATTGTTTAAGTCATTCATAAAGTTGAAGCTAGTTGTTCATTCCAAAGGGTAGTAGGTTCCTAAAGAGAAGAACAGGCAAGAAACTCCATGGACACTCTTTTAAATTATATTGTTACAAAATATTACACCAATACAATTTGTTTATCAATGCTTGACATAGGCCTCTCCCAAATTTTCCGCGTAAAGCATCAAGTCGGTCCCAGCAGCCAGGATCTTCCTAGCCTACGCCAAGTCGCAACTTCAACATCTGCCTAGCCTTTTCCCATCTAAGTTGAGGTCAGCTTCCAGTCTATCCGGATGCAGCTGAACTCAAGGACTGCTCTAAAAACATTATGATATAATTCTGTAACTAACCCACTGCCGGACAAAGACCTCTCCTTTCGTCTCAGACAAGACATGAGCATTGATCACCTCTTTGCTCTTGTTGTCCTGTAAATGCCACTATAACCACAATGTATTCCATCAACCATGTTATATGACTACCTTGTTAAATTAGTGGTCGCAAGCAGGAATGTTGAACATGTGGAACTTATTTCAATCCCCAGGTAGGCCAGTGTGGCATTTTTTGTAGAATCTCAGTCTGGATTTGTGACCGGTTTATGGCAATAGACATGCTGGCAATATATGGGTGTGTAAAATACCCCTTTGAGAAAAAATGTGGGGTAATTAATTTTTTTCTTTTTCCCTGAAAATTTCCTCATAAATAGACTCTCAGTACGATACTTAACAACACCCTCACGGATCGGACAGGTTTTTTTTACACATTGTATAATAAACAAAGAAATCTAGAAGTTTTTTCAAGTCATAAAAACCGAAGCAGTGGCGCGTCGCTAGTGATTTGATAAAAATCTTTCTTTTTTTTTTTTTCTGTAGGTCATCTCATAGCTGGTCTGTAACGACCGTGGCTATTGAACCGGGCAATCCTGTGGATGCATTAAGCTGCTACACTTATTGCCTCCAGCCAGGGCACACATATATTAAGGGTAAACGCTTGCTAAGGGCACCCCCTGCGGGGTACGGGCCTCGGCTTAGGGCGTTATCCGGAGGGAGGACATCAAAGATGGGACGGGCTGGGGATAAAATCAAAGATCCCAGAACAGATATCATACTCACAGCTCTCCCTCTCTTAGGGGGCGTGTCATCCGGCTGCGATTTCCTCGTCCGGCCGCCGCGCGACCCCGGCCCGGATGGCGTAGAGCCGCCGCGACGTTTGCGCCGGTTCGCGTATGTATCGTCGAAGTAGTCCTCGTCCGATTCCGGGTCCGGTTCCTCGCCGGTTTCCATCTCTTCCATCGCTAATTCGTCGTAGAACCATTCCTGTGGAAGCTGAGAGTGTAAGTTTTATTTATTTCCTGCACGCGTAACATAGTATGACCATTTTTATCTCAACGGTCGCGTCCTAACCAAAAACAATCGTCGCGCTCTTTCATATGAATACTAGTGACCTGCCCCTGCTTCGTTCGCACGAAGCGCCACCTATCGGGTCCTTAACTATCCTATCTTTCAAGCTAGGAACCAGCCATACACATCCACAAAATTTCACTGAAATCGGTTGGGTGGTTTCGGAGATTAGCGTGTACAAACATAGTGACTCATGATTTTTATATACATGATGAATATCATAGTCACGCGATCAATCAAATCGAGTATGTACGTCATTATTCAGGTAAACGACCGCGTAATCGCGTATTCGCGCGACGACGATCACTTTTGGTTAGGATTAGGACGCACGGTATGAAGAATAGACGTAGAAGTATCTTGTTCTATTCACTGACATTTATTGTCTACACTTTTCGTCTTCGCGCCAATCGATAGATTTGACAGATTGTAAAGCTAAGCGAATGCTGAGACGCAAGTGACGCAGGTCTATGCAGCGCAGAGCAGAGCAGATTTTGTAATACATGAACGTACTGACAGCTACGTACGCTGCGGTGCAGGCACGTGCGACGCAGACATGTCTGTCCTGCTCTGCGTCTCGTTGTAGAGCCGGCACAGATTTCTGCGCGACGCGTGCAGGTCGTCACTTGTTTTATACCACTGATTGTTTGTACTAGCTAGGACGCGACCGTGTCTGTGTAGCTGTGTCGCAGCATGCGCTCGCGGCCTATGTCTGCCTCATCTACCCTGCAAAATGTGTACTGTGCTGTGCTGCGCCACTTGCGGTTCAACATACGCTTAGCCTAAATCTGTCATTTAGTCTTCCGGTTCTATGGTGGTCAGTCTTGCTACGCGTGCTGGTATCTGCCTAGCCTTTTCCCAGCAATGTTGAGGTCATCCTCCTGTCTCGACTACCTGTAGCGACTGTCTACGAATGACAGCCGGAACAAAGGGCTTAACGTGCTTTGCGAGACACGGACGGGTCTATATATGTAATGGATGGTAACCCATCCACGTACCAACCGCGGTAAGCGTAACTTAACCTTCGATCGACTCGTGCGGCTGTATTTGAGCCACGAGAGACACGAAGATGGGATTATGATAATTAATTCTTGCATCAAGAATTTCTCCTTATCATGTTCCTGCCCTTGTCCCATGTTACGTGGGGTTGGCGCACCCCGCAACCCGTTTTCTTCTTCCACTCTCCCCTGTCAACCGTCACGCTATCGTTCACTCCCTTCTCTTTCATATCATTCCTCACACAATCCTTCCATCTTTTCTTTGGTCTTCCTCTCCCGCTCCATCCATCAACATTTATATTCATCACTCTTTTAGTCACATGCGTTTCAAGATCAAGAATTTCTCCTAACCTAGCTTTATTGGCTTATGTGGCTCAGTCTGAAAGATTATCTAAGCCTTCTTACCTTAGGGTCATCCTTAGTGGCAGTCTGTGACCCGTCTCTACTGTCATCTCCAGCTAACGCGTCCCCCGGTACTCCGGAACTGTTTTCTCCTTCACCGGTGTTGTCTAAACTGTCCGATGCTCCTGTCCAGCCCCACCTCGTTGATGACATTGTTAAGTACTGGCGGCGGGCTTTGCGCCATCTGGATGGAAACACAAGTTATTTAGTACATACTGGAAGTAGTAAAATAACCTCCTTAACCTGTGGTTAACTCTGCAATCGGCATTTTGTTTTTTTCTTTGTTGTCATTTGCCAATGTTGCAACAATAATTACACAATATTGTCTTTGGTCCGTGGCCTTGACATCAACTAATGAACTAGTGTTATTAAGCTATGAACAACATTGTCAAACATTTTTTGATTGAATATGAGGCTTTTGGCTACTTTTGTTTTGTGTGTATTTTATGTCTATTTTTTTTTTAATGTGTGTTTTGTTTGTGCAGAATAAACAAGTTTTCTTTCTTTTTCTTTTTTTTCCTTTTTTTTAAGAAGTCAGTTAATAAAAATTAGTCTTCATTCCTCTTCCTCCCTGCCTCTTACTGCCAAAGACTACTTGTCAATACAATGTCCTTTCTTTGTCGAGTCGTTGAGCTGCACAATTACTGACAAATGCTTGCTGAATGGACTGGTCCACTCAAATCTGTGTGATTATTTCCTCAAAAGACCATTTCTACAACTATCTACATGGTCCTCACATGATCTGACTTTGATTATGTCTCGACTTTTAAAGAGACTTTGACCCCAGAGTTTGTTTCGTTTTTTCTTCTCAGAGATACTCCATGAAGCTTTTATATGACGTGTTATGGATTCTGATATCCTATTTACAGAAACAATTTCAATTCATTCCATTTACAAACTTGTCTTCTGACAGAGCCAGTCATAAGACCTACTGGGACTGTATAATGAAGATTCAAAGTCATCAATGCTCTAGTGCAAGAAAAGAGAAACTGAACACTGAACTGAGAAAATCATGTAAGCTATGAGACAGTTGCAAGCCTGTCAATGAGTGTTCCGGCATAGTATAAAGAGAGGTAGTAAGCTATCTTCATAGAAACGCACCGCGCGCGGCTTGTATGTGTGGGGCCATAGTATCTATGCGTCGCCGCACGCACACTTAAACAAAATTTCGACCCGTTTCTCGTGAGAAACCACCGAAACCGGTCGAGATTTTGGTAAGTGTGCGTGCGGCGACGCATAGATACTATGGCCCCACACATACAAGCCGCGCGCGGTACGTTTCTATGAAGATAGCCTACTACCTATCTTTATACTATGGTTCCGGTGTCATGAAGAGTTCCATACCATATTAAGATAGAGCAAAAAAACGCCGAAAAAAGTAATTACGCCCTTTAATTATTAACTTTATTAAATTTTCATTATTTGTTGTTTTAGATAAATAGGAATACACAATCTGTGAACTTGCCTGTCTACCTATTTAATTATGGTTCATGAAATATCTGCTGACAGACAGACATACGAACGGACAGCGGAGGCTTAGTAATAGGGTTCTGTTTGCCACCCTTCAAGTATGGAACCCTAAAAAAACGATGAAAGATAACATCTTTTATTTCGAAAATCTTTCCTTGGTAATCTTTTACTGTGGCTGACTGATAATTCCACACTCTTCAAGTAAAATTTTGATATTTCTAAAATGAAGGTTCCTATAGTAATTATGCTCACCTCTGTGCAGGGTATGTGTACACTTGACCTTCTTTCTGGCCAGGCATGCGTTGTCTCCTCGTCATAAATAAATTGCAGTGGCTCTGTGCAACACCTGTAACAACAAAATGTCATTGGTCAGTGAAAAATTATTGTTTTTACTTAAATGAATAATGGACCTTCCCGGGATGCCTAACATTTTCCCAACTATGTTGAGGTCAGCTTCCAGTTACCAGATGCAATTGAAATACTGACTTATTTTTAAAAGAAACAAATTTAATTATAGATCACTGGAACAGAAGTTGTGATGATGCACAAGCAGGCGTGCCCACGGTGGGGCAAGGTGGGGCATCTGCCCCACCCTGGTCCCGGACTCGAAGCAAAAATTTGGTTTAAGTAACAAAATTAATTTGGTAAAATTCAAAATTACCGCACAAAACAATGCAGTATCGATGAATCAAGTTTTTTTTTTTTTCTGTTTGTCATCTCATAGCTGGTCTCTAACGACCGTGGCTATTAAACCGGTCAATCCTGTGGATGCATCAAGCTGCTACACTCAAAGTCTCCAGCCAGGGCACACATATACTAAGCTAAAAAGCTTAGGATAAACACTTGCTAAGGGCACCCCCTGTGGGGTACGAGCCTCGGCTTAGGGCGTTATCCGGAGGGAGAACATCAAAAGATGAGATGGGCTTGATGAATCAAGTGCACAAGCGTGCGCAGTTATACAGTTTTATCAAGAGAATTTTCTACTACATATAGTTTATTTACTTAAAAAAACACTATTGGATTTTCAACTCTCGGCGTTAAGCAGAGCGTTGAAAATCAAGTGCACGAAAAAAAAATCGCAGCAATTTTATTACGTCCGTGCGAACGTGGGCTTAGGGGCGGTAGAATTTCATATTATAAAGAATTCTAAAATTCGTTTCGTTCGGTTCGTTTGACGCGCTCCGCTCGAATAAGTGTGCGTTCACCTTAATCATTACTTTTTACTTAAGTAGGAGGGATTTTTTTTTAAGGAGTAAGGTAAGTACTCTATGCTTGTACCTAAGTACTTGATTACAGTAGGTAGTGCTTGTTTATGTTCACCTTTCGTTTAAAATAGCCTAGTACTCAGATATTGAGATCTAAAACAAAGATTAGCATTTGATTGATTTTTAGAGAGGGATAGTCAGATGTGTGAGGTTAGATGTGGAAAGAGGACAGAAGACTAAAATTTTTGATAACACTCAAGGATATTATCGAAAGCACTACCAATGGTAAATATTGCGTGACTATCTACGAAATAGACCGGCAATAGATTAACAACGATAAAGCTGCCCGTTGTTTACATTAAAAGCCAATGTTTTTAAAATTACTATTGTGGTAATGGGCGTAGATGCCTTGACCAATAGTGACAAAAAATCGATTTCTTACCGGTCTGTGTGTCGATGAACGGCATACGCATCCTTCTTTCCGCACATAGTCGCGAATTGAAGGTCGAAGAGTTTTCAATAATCTCTTTATAACTCGGATCATTGAGAAAACTGAAACATTCAATCGAAAACAAACATTAGAATCGAACACTTCGATGCTTGGTAAATACACTTAACACACCGAGACACGCCGAACACGTAACTTTTTGCATTTTATTGTGCACATAACTGAAAATTATACACTTGTGACCGAATAAACTCGATTTACCTTTCAATTTTCGTTAAATTAGAAGGATTCACTATCTGAATCTCGGCCGCCGCCATTTTCCTATCAGACGCTTCTTTGGTGACGTCAACTGACGTTTGTTTGTTTCCGGCTGTGTTACCAAATAATTTTATGAAAACTTACCATGTGCAAGTTGCTCACAGTTTCCCTTTTTAGGATTCAGTAATAAAACAAGAAACCATTATAGTTTCGCCAAGTCCGTCTGTTCGCGGTTTAACTCAGAGAGTCATCATGTATTAATAACGCAATGATGTGAAATAAAATCTAGAAATAAAACATTTTTTGCGTACCCTTCCTATCTTGTACAGACGCCAGCACATCAAGCTACTCGAAACTGTCAAATTTTCCCAATCAACTTTGAACCTTGTTTTTCAGCGATAAAGTTGAAAATCTATTAAATAAATTTGACAGATTGTAGTAGCCTGATGTGCTGGCGTCTGTACCTAGTTACCAACTAATACTTTACGCTTTCCTTCGCGGGATAAAAAGATTATGATGTTTCTAGGTGACTTTGCTAATAAGAGCGTTCATTCTAAAAGTTGGCAAAATTGCAAATAGCTGTCAAATATTTACCTGTTTTGATTAATTTGGTAATATTACTATATGAAAATATGCAATATCGTTATCTAGTCAACTAGAATATTCTAAAGGCATTTGAAAAGATTCCAAATATTTTTTACATCTAAAACTAAATATTCGGTGTTAAATATAACATAACATCACGCCTTGTTTCCCCGAAGGGTTGGGCAGAGGTGTGCCTGTAGCAGGTATACCCACATTTCGCCAGTTATGTTTAAGTCCCATGTAATAGGGGGCGAGCCTATTGTCATCAACCGGGCACAAATCCAGACTTCGAGCTGCTACTGAGAAATTTCAGATAGAAAAACCCAATAACACTTTGCCCGACCCGGGAATCGAACCCAGGACTTCATGCTCAGCAGTAGCACTTGCGACCAATAGACCAACGAGGCAGGTTATGATATTACTTATTGCATTTCATAATCAAATACATTAATTGGCCATATTTACAAACAGTAATATTGCCATTTGGCAATATTACTGTTTGTAATCAAAACAGCGAAATATTTTATAGCTATTTGCGACGTTGCCCACTTTCAGAATAAAGTCAATCATCTTTGAGTTTTTATTTTCGAAAAAACTATGAAATACAAACTTATTTTTGCAGTCCATGAAATCAATACTGTGTGAAATATTCATTTCAACTACGGAACCCTTCACTGTGCGTGGTCCGTCTCGCACTTGACCAGTTTTTTTTTAAATTCTTAATTTATTATGCTAATTTTTTGTAATTTAAATACATAATATACATTAATAAATACGATTAATTTGCTCACATTTTGTTTAGCTGTTCAAACAAATAAAATGATTGTTTTAGAAAAAGAGGTGTGTTGGTAGATTTTAAACTTGAGCAAAGTATGGTAACACAAACCACACGTCAAGCTTGTGACTGGTCATCGGTGGACGAATCGTGTGTCGGGCGCATTTTCAGTAATTGTTGATTGGAGATCTCCAAATATTACACTGATTATTGGTTACTGTGTTTTTATTAACTTTGGAAGCGGTTACTAATTTTCTAATCGCGGTTTTCTAATAATTAATTTTGTTGAAAAGACGTTGTAATTTGTGAAAAAGCCGAGGTCGGCGTGTCGTTGGTTTGTGACACAAGATGTCCGTGTGTTTCTTTGTGCCTGCGTAAGTTCCTCTTTCGATAATAAATATTGCTGTTTTTATTATGTTTATTAATAAATCGTCAGTGTTTTTGTTGCTATTCATTATTTTTGTGATACTTTTGTAACACCTATTTAATTACAAATAATGTCATACCTACAAGCTTAATTTTATTGATATAAGTTTGCGCCCCAGGTTTGCTTGTTGTTTTATTGTATTTTGTTCCTATCAGATTATTTATAAAAATAATAAACGCATCGCAAGGTAATTATGAATATAAAATATTAGCCCCATGCCTTGTTCCAAGAAAGGATATGTAAAGCTGTATTAATTTTGTATCGCAATTTATCAAAAAGTTCGAACACCCAAAATGGAATTAAGTCCCTAGACTGCCAGTAAAAATTGTATTTCCTAGAAAAGCCCAAAAGCAACACACCTACAGTGGCTGGGAAGTGAACCTGGCACTTCCCAGTCGGCACTTGTAACCACAAAACCATTATCGTATGAACTATAAACAGTTGGAAAACCGCATGTCCTTCTGTCCGCGTCTTCCCTTGATTTTACTCTTAGCCGACGTTCGCATATCGCGGCGTGATTTTATCGCGCGCTGGATTTTCAAGTCTCGGGAATCCAACGCGCTGGGACGCACTCTCGTCCCAGCGCATTGGCAAAACAGTATAATGTAATCTGTGGCAAAACACACTGTTGAATTTCAACTCTCGGCGCTAAGCAGAGCGTTGAAAATCCAATACACGAAAAAAAATCGCCGCGATTTTATTACATCCGTGCGAACTTCGACTTAGGGTACAGGTATATGTAGCTTGAAATGTAGCCATGAGTACTACCAGATTGTTTCTGCCTATCCCTTCGGGGAATACTGGCGTGATGTAATATGGTGTGTTACCAGATTTTTTATTAAACGTCGATGGGAAATCTGTGTTACTAAATCGGAATCTAAATAAACTACTTAATACTATAAAGAGAAAAGATTAGTTTTTTTGTATGTTTGTTTGTAATTAATAAACTCAAAAACGACTGGACCAATGTAAAAAATTCTTTCACCAGTAGAATGCTATATTATCATTGAGTAACATAGGCTATAATTTATAAAGAAATCACGCGGGCGAAGCCGCGGGCAAAAGCTAGTAATTTATAAAATGCGCAAATAAAGTTGTGTGTATTTCAAGGAAAATTTTGATAATTATTATAAATATTAATATACCTACGACGTGATAAGCGAATCGCTACCCTTGACCGTGATCGTAATACAAGTAGGTACCTAATACCTACTCACATTCATATAGACACATACATACATAAACTCACACCTTCCCATGGGGTAGGCAGAACGCTACCTGCTACGATACATACCCCTTTGGCAAGCGTATGCTGAGACGCAGGTGATGCAGCACAGCACAGCACAGATTATGCAGGATAGGGCAGACGAGGCAGACATAGGCCGCGAGCGCATGCTGCGACGCAGGTACACAGACTCATTCACGTCCTAGCTAAGACAAACAATGTCATTGAAACAAAATTATGAATCAGTGGTAAAAAATTACCTGCACGCTTCGCGCAGAAATCTGTGCCGGCTCTACAACGAGACGCAGAGCAGGACAGACACATGTCTGCGTCGCACGTGCCTGCACCACAGCGTACGCAGCTGTCAGTACGTTAATGCATTGCAAAATCTGCTCTGTCCTGCGCTGCGTAGGACTGCGTCACCTGCGTCTCAGCAAACGCTAAGCCTTTTGCTTCGTTTACGTTCATACATGGTCATAATACACGCAGATTCAAATAATTCTGCAATATTAGCCGTGGGGGCCGCAGCTCCGCCCCATCGCCTGCGTAATTTTTCGGTCATCGAAAAGGGTAGGTAGAGGGAGCTGTCAAAGTGCAGTACCTACACTCTTCGCCGGTTATGTTAAGTCCCGTATTTTCACGTAGGTAATAGGTGTGAGTCGGATTGTCATGTTCCGGACATCCAAATTCTAGGATATTACTGAATTTTTTTAATGTAAACCCCAGTAATTCAGGAATCAAAGCCAAAACTTCATGCTTGGCAGTTAAGACGCTACTAAATACCAGTGACCTTGAGTGGTTAGCTTGCGTGTTCTGTGCTGTGCTCACGCAACGCGTTGTATGTCCAGCCAGTAATAGGACTCGCCCTTCAAGGATTGCTGTCCCAAATTAGACGCATTATTAATTTTTTATACATAAAACAAAAGGTATTTGAATAAAACATGTATACAGAAAGATAAATATTTAATTTGTCTTTAAAATGGTGAAGGTTTCAGAAAAATACGCTTGATAGTTTTTGCGTGATTCTCAATTTTTTTATCCGCGTTAGATATAACTTTACAAATTAATTACATTATGGAATATTAAAAAAAAATGCTCTAATTTAACATATCTTTTTTCCACGTCAATTAGCGTCGCCTTAATAATTACCACGGAAGTTCCTGAATAGGTAGCCCACGTAGCACGGACGTAAAAAAATCGCGGCGGGATTTTATCGCGCACTGGATTTTCAACTCGGTGAAAAGCCGAGCGTTGAGAATCCAACACGCTGGGACGCACTCTCGTCCCAGCGCGTTAAAAAAACACACTGTTGGATTTTCAACTTTCGGCGCTTAGCAGAGCGTTGAAAATCCAGTGCACGAAAAAAAATCGCCGCGATTTTATTACGTACGTGCAAACGTCAAAAAAAATAATTACGTGTCCCGTTGCTCGCACGTTACAGGAACTGTTGGGCGCTACTGAAGGTGCCAAATTCTGGGCTGACTGTATTTAAATTGTCATCGACTAATTATTTAAATGTCTTTGCTCCCGTACCTGTGACATTAAGACTGTTTGTGTAGGTCTCAGACCAAATAAAAAACCAAGACATAGCGCCGCTGTCAATGGTGGTGTGAAGCAGGTTTCGTAAACATGTGTACACTTAGTGAGGTGTAGTTTGATTGTAGTGTCATTGTGAATGGTTGTGAATGTGTGCGTGTGTGCGTGTATGCACAGAGCGGCGGTGTAGTTTTGGCATGCTTCACTGTATTGTTCGCAGCACTCTGTCTTTGTTTTTTATTTGGTCTGAGGTGTAGGTACTTTTATTTTTGGGAATCGTCAAGTAACAGTCCGATGTTCATTTTAATATCCAGACATAAAAAAGCTCGCTCACTATTAAATGTGGGAGGGGTCTGAATTATTGATCATCGCCATCAGAAGTAGGTCGCTTCTGTCTAACTTTTCTGGGAATTTAGGCGTTGCACGCAAACTAAGTAATTCGAGCAGAAACTACTAACTAGTCGAGAAGTTCGGTTGGAAAAATCGGCACTGTGGGAGCATATCTTTGTGCAGGTAGAATGTATATGTTACGGCTAAAGGTGAACATAAACTTAAGATTAGCCGGCTAAACTTAAGGGCCTATACCACCTCAAATGGCTTAGCATGATCCTCCGTTATATTGAAAATACTGCAGCCTTAATTTTAAAGAAATATATGTTAAAGTTAAGGATTAATGTTAAGTACTATGTTAGACGAAAACACGATTCCATAAAATTTTCTTGATAGAAAATTTTTCCAAAGTTACCTCCAAACTGAACAATAAACCGCTGGTATTAAAAAAATACTTCAAATTAGATCATGAAACTTTGCATAATAACTGAACTAACTATAAAGCAGCGACTATGTTTCTTATTTTTTTTAAATTATCATTATTTTCGCCGTGAAAAGCAATTACCTAAATTATTGGCGCATCGGAGCCGCTAGCACCCCACTCCGTCTCGCTCTCACTCAGTCCGCGAGCAGAATGGTGCGAGTGAGATAAAAAGTGAATTTGAGCTGAGGTAGTATGGGCTCTTAAGTGTAACTGAAGGCCCTTGGCTAAAAATGTAGAAGGAAATGAAAAAGGAAACAATGTAATAATGTTTACTATACTTCTTGAATTACATTATCGTACTGTTCGTCACTCAAATAAAAACTATTAGCAGTTCGTTTTGATGTTAGTAACTCACGAAACTTACTGTCTAACTTCGTTTTAAGCGTTTCGAGATTGTGCGACGCCGACGTTGCAAGTACGTGCAATCAACCGCAAGGAAAGATGACGTAATACTAAACAAAAACATTGCCACGTGTGCGCTCAAGCCCTTCGCCGCCGCCGCACAGTGGGTCGAAACTATGATTTTAGTGACTTAGGGCTCAACTTTGCTTTTTCACTTTTTTTTTTATGCGGATGGGTAGAGCTCATTAACCTCAATAATAATTGTTCTGATGTATTTTTTCCTAAACTTTATACTTTGGGTAGAAAAATGTGTTTTGTTATTTTTTTGTATGGAGCGGCTCAAATAAACTTAAATTCCTGCTAAGTAGCGTGTGATCCCGCGTTGAAACTTTATTTTTCATATACCTTGTCTGGTCTATTATCATTTGATGCTATAAACAAATGCATAAAGTTGCAACTCTGCCAAATAAATGGATCGAAAAAAATGAAAAAATACATAGAATAAAAAGCTTCATTTTTTACTTTCGTAAGTTATTTTAAGTTAAATTTGATATGGAATAGTAAGTAAAAGCACGTAATAATACACATAATTACTTAGCAACTAACAACAATACATTTAAAAGGTCCCTAATTAGCTTAAATTTACTAATACTACATATATTAGTAAATTTAAGCTAATTAGGGACCTTTATTTAAAAATGTGGATATGAAATCAATTAATTTCTATTTGTGTGTTTAATTACTGTAATTAGCTTAACCTTTTACCTTATAAAAAAACAATGTTTTTCACTTTTAGTCATTACTGTAATATTAATTAGGATAATTAGTTAATGAGGGTAGTAGAAAAATTAGTAAACATTGTTTGTCACTGGATTCTGGAAGTATAAAATGACCATAATTTATTATATACTAACTAGTGTTCGTTTATTCGTACTACTACTAACATCTCGTGATTCTGATCGTCCCTTTTTCGTTATAATGGATAATTTAGTTAACAATTTAGATTTATTTATGATTTTAAGAGAGCAGGTCAAGTCACTGTCGGATAGTCAAAAATTCTTTCAATTCCTACAACATAAAATAAACGTGACCGAAGAGAACAGTGTTGAGCTCCAAAAATTCTGTACGCGCTTTTGTTCAAATATAAGTGCAAGATGGGAACGAAGTAGTCGCACGTTAGCACAGTTTGTAAGAAAAAATGGTGATTGGTTGGAACGTGCAATAAACTGGCCCGAAGGAATGATACCTGAAGCTGTGAACACTGAACAGGAAAGGCTCGAGATTTGTAATACTGAAGATGTCGAAAATCTACCACCATCTACTACAGAAGCTTCGACATCTACATTTACACCTCGAAAACCTTTCGAGGAATTGGGCTCCAGGCAAAAACGAAGACGCGTTGATCAAATTAACCAATCGCTTTCGTTATCCCCGGATGAACTTAAAGCTACTACAATTGCTAGTTTAAGAAACACCGGAAATGAGGATGTAGGAAAAATTATGAACCATTTACTAAATCACCCCGAAGATCTAGAAAAAGTTAAAGAGTGTTTAAGTACAAGTAAACCGAAAAGTAGTACATATTCACCCGATAAGGCACTGTCTTTATTAGTTTCACTTAAATTAAGTAAGTGGCAGTATATAAGCCTAAGAGAAGCAGCAAGTGAAAATAGGTCTGATTTATACCCTTCTTATTATAAAATAAAACAAGCGAAGGCAAAATGTTATCCAGGGAAAGAAGACATAATTATAACTGAAGAAGGAGCTGCTATTAAACTGCAAGCTTTACTCAACTTGACGGTATCTAGGCTTTTAGAAGTGATTACTTTAGATTTGGATTCGCCAACTGAGTTACTGCTAATAAGCAAATGGGGTTTTGATGGAGCCTCAGGTCAAAGTAATTATAAACAAAAGACTGAAGCAGAGTTTGATGACTCAACTATCTTCATGGCCAGTCTAGTTCCTATAAGGCTTCAACAATGTGATGGAACAATTGTTTGGGAAAACGATCGACCCTCATCAACTTTCTATTGCCGTCCGATAATGTTCAAATTTACCAAAGAAACGCAGTCAACAGTGGTAACTATAAAAGCTAGCATAACCGAAGAAATAGAAAGACTTCAGCCAATCAAGTTCAATCAAGTTGAAGTTAAGCATCAATTGCACTTGACGATGATAGACGGCAAAATATCGTCATATTTGTCAGACACATCTTCAGCTGTCTGTGATATCTGCAAAGCAAAACCGTCAGAGATGAACAATTTAGAGTCACTTGCTCAAAAAGAGAACAACGAAGAAGTGTTCCAGTATGGAATGTCATCTTTACATGCCTGGATAAGAAGCATGGAGTGCTTACTTCATATCGGTAAATATAATTTTATTAGTTCATAATTTTTTTCACGTTATATAGTTACTTGTGAGATTTTTATTTAAGTGATATTTCTTTTTGTTTGCAGCTTATCGTTTGGACTTCAAAAAATGGAGTTGCAGGGGCGATGACAAAGAAAAAATGTCACTCAGAAAGAGCGCTATACAGCAAGCGTTTAAGAAAGAATGCGGTTTACTTATTGACGTAGTCAAGCAAGGAGTAGGCACAACCAATGATGGCAATACTGCCAGAAGATTTTTTAGGGATGCAGAAACAACAGCTCGCATAACAGGAATAGATAAAGATTTAATAGAAAGGTTTCATGTGATTCTTCAGACGGTTGCATCTGGAGAGAGCGTGGATCTTTCTAAGTTTTCCGAATTTTGTAGAGATACTGCACAATTGTACGTTCACTTATATCCCTGGTATTATATGCCTTCCAGTATACATAAATTGTTAGTACATGGGAGTGATATAATTAAGCACTTTGGTGCCATACCTATAGGTAAACTGTCGGAAGAGGCAGCGGAAGCTCGTAATAAAGATTTCCGGAAATATAGAGAGAGTCATTCTAGAAAGGTAAGTAGAACGGCGACAAATGAGGATATTATACACAATCTTCTTTTGTCTTCTGATCCAAAGATCACAAGTCTAAGACCTCGAATGGTGAAACAAAATATAATGGTTCTCTCTCCAAAAGTCAAAGAGCTTCTGCTGATTTTTCCCACAGAATCCGATATAGATTTTATTGATTTAGATAATTTACAAGATAGTCATAGCGATAGTGAATAAGATTTTTTGGTAGTTTGTAAGTTTCTTGTTTTTTTTATTAGTTTATAAATGTCAAACTCATAATTGAAAGGAAATAGTAATGTTTGATGTTGTTTATAGTTAGTTTTTAGTTTGCTTGTGTTAGTTGTAGTAATGTTAGTTTACCTTTACTAATTTGTATTATTATGTACCTATCTTTACTTACTATTCAGTATTAAATCTAACTTAAAATAACATTTCATAAACATGTTAAAGTCATTAAAACAAAGAAATTGAAATTCATAGATCCCTAATTAGCTTAAATTTACTACTACTACATATATTAGTAAATTTAAGCTAATTAGGGACCTTTTAAATGTATTATGATTAGTGTGATTAGCTTTAAATTTACTAATACTACATATATTAGTAAATTTAAGCTAATTAGGGACCTTTTAAATGTATTATGATTAGTGTGATTAGCTTTAAATTTACTAATACTACATATATTAGTAAATTTGAGCTAATTAGGGACCTTTTAAATGTATTATGATTAGTGTGATTAGCTTAAATTTACAAATTTACTAATACTACATATATTAGTAAATTTAAGCTAATTAGGGACCTTTTAAATGTATTGTTGTTAGTTGTTAAGTAACTATGTGTATTATTACGTGCTTTTACTTACTATTCCATATCAAATTTAACTTAAAAGAACTTACGAAAGTAAAAAATGTGAGTGTATCCCATCTGGCCCGGTGACTTGGCCCGGCACCGGGCCACATGGGACAAAAAAGTTTTAACTGGCCCGGTGATATGTTTACCGGGCCAGATGACACAAATCAAGTGCCATCGTCCCCGGAAAGGGGAGAAAAGAGGATACGCCTCGTAATTTGTGAAATACTAACTATATGCATCTATGAAAGGGATTGAACTTATAAATCAAACTGCTGAAACATTTGCTGAAAAGTTGTCAGGCAAACGTAATTCTTGTGTGGTCGATATGTTACGGCTAAAACCCGAAGTGCGGCTACACCTAGTTTTAGCCGGCTAAAACTAGGTGCGGCCGGTAGCAGTGGGATAAACTTGCCTAAATGGTTTCTGGCACTCGCCGGCCGCTACCGCGGCACCGCTCGCTTCGCTCGCTCGGCTCGTGCGGTGTGTGGTCACAGTTCTAACCTAACCTAACCTACCATTCATATCCTATAATCATATTATATAATCCCTTTCATAGATGCATATAGTTAGTATTTCACAAATTACGAGGCGTATCCTCTTTTCTCCCCTTTCCGGGGACGATGGCACTTGATTTGTGTCATCTGGCCCGGTAAACATATCACCGGGCCAGTTAAAACTTTTTTGTCCCATGTGGCCCGGTGCCGGGCCAAGTCACCGGGCCAGATGGGATACACCCAAAAATGTAGCTTTTTATTCGATATATTTTTTCATTTTTTTCGATCCATTTATTTGGCAGAGTTGCAACTTTATGCACACGTTAATAGCATCAAATGATAATAGACTAGACAAGGTATATGAAAAATAAAGTTTCAACGCGGGATCACACGCTACTTAGCAGGAATTTAAGGTTATTTGATCCGCTCCATACAGAAAAATAACAAAACACATTTTTCTACCCAAAGTATAAAGTTTAGGAAAAAATACATCAGAACAATTATTGTTGAGGTTAATGAGCTCTATCCATCCACATGAAGAAAAAAGTAAAAAAGCAAAGTTGAGCCCTAAGTCACTAAAATCATAGTTTCGACCCACTGTGCGCCGGCCCGGCGCGTCCATCGAATACATTTTTAGCCGTTTCGTTTCGGTTAATGTGCACATTAGCCGGCTAAAGATGGAATATCACGACGCAAACTAACATGATATCGAACTTTAGCTGCTTCTCGAAGATAAACCTAAGTTTAGCCGGCTAATCTTAAGTTTATGTTCATACCCACCTTTAGCCGTAACATATACACATAATACAACGTTCACTTGTGCATAGAGAGGCATTTGAAAAAGCTCCAAATGCATCGCAATCATAGTTGTTATTGTTGCAAAACGCGCAGCATCCCATCAGATCTTGAGATTTTTAGTTCTGAAACCATATTAAATAAATAATAGTAGGTATCTAAATAATCATCAGCCTATATAAATGTTCCCACTGCTGGAACCATTGATATATAAAAACCAATGGCTGGAACACAGGCCTCCTCTCTGTGAGAGGGAGTGAGTCGTAATCCACCACGCGGGTCCAGTTCGGGTTGGAAGATGTCACATGTCTTCGAATTTTCTGTTCTAGGACATGTCGGTTTCCTCACGATGTTTTCCTTCACCGTTTTGAGAGTAAATAATCAGCTTAATAATAATCAGCAGAACCCAAGGTTCTATTTACTCCGACCGGGCGCGGTGGCGGCGCGGCGCAAGTCGGGACGTGCGGAGCGCATTTTACAAAACGGTACCTACCTAGTAGAGGAGATAAAGCGACAATAACCGACTTTTAATAATTTTATACTGAAAATCACGTCTAAACGAGTACTTACTTAGTGTTAATGATTTGGAAAAACATTATGTTAAATTAGAAGAGCATTTTTTTAATAACTTAATAAAAGAATATCTTAGATTACCTATGTTTAGGTATATTACATACCTAGTGAAATTAATTTGTAAAGTTATGTCTAACACGGATTTAAAACCGAGAATCACGCAAAATTTATCAAGCGTATTTTTCTGAAATCTTCACCATTTTTAAAATAATTGAATTATTGATCTTTTAGTATACGTGTTTTAATAAAATACTTTTTTATGTACAATAAATTAATAATGCGTCTAATTTGGGATAGCGCTCCTTGATGGGCGAGTCCTATTACTGGCTGCACGTACGACGCGTTCCGTGAGCTTAGTAAAGAACACGCAAGCTAACCACTCAAGGTCACTGGCATATATCTGCGTCTTAAACTGTTTACAGTGAGTTCACATTTCGCGAAAGCCGGTGTTAATCTTACTAAAGCCAAATTGATCGGCTATCGATAGACTTTGTTTGACCACTATCTCACCAAGAGATGATAAGGTAGACTACAAACACGTTTTCCTAAAAGCAATGGGTTGTGGAGGTCAGATAAGCAGTCGCTCCATGTAAAATACTGGTCTTCAGCTGCAACCGGTTAGACTAGAGTCGACCTCACCAATATAGTTGGAATATCTTTTTTTTTTGGGTGGTAAATTATCAAATAACTTCTCCCGCTCTGGGTGGAGCGGGAGGGCGTGTCAGACTCTTACTGAATAAAACCCACCCGTGTTCCTTCTGTTGCCCTGTTGCCGGGAGCCACGATGTCCCTTTCGGCCCATATTCGCAGCCCCGGCAGGACGTTATAACTATCTGGAAATACAATGATACAATAGATTGTTTTGTTAAACAGGGACCAGGCAGGTTCTTCTAACGTCTCCGAGGAAGTGGATGGAGACATCATAGGAGAAGAGAACGCCTCAGCAGAGTCACCACAGCAGAGTCTACAGCAATTCTGGTGCAAAGTTACCGATGATATCAAGAAAGTCAATTCGGTAAGTACCCCCTTGTTCCTTTACGTACTTGAGACGCCAGCTACGCCACAATATCCCAATTGCAGGAATTAAAAAAAACAGTAGGTATAATACATTGTGGACGTATGAATACAGTTGTTTTATAGAACAGCACCCTAATTGGTTAACACACTTTCAATCACAATTCGAGAGTTTTGAAAGATATCGCTAATCCGTTGCTTCGTAGGTTTGAAAAATTCGTGTGCTCAACAACGTAAATAACGCAATGGACGTGGGTGAACTGTCAAAATGAAACCCATTGCGATCAATTCTCATTTTATGTGTGTTACACAACTACCCCGCTGTACTTCCGATAAAATCTCGGTAGACATAAATACTGGAAAAAAAGATTCGTGGCACTCCAAGAGTGCCGACAGAAGTGAAAACTTGAACAAGATCGCCTTAGTGGAAGAAAAATACTCGTATAAATAAAGAGCATAATCGCGATTACAAAAAAAAAATACTTCCAAAACTTTTAAAATAAAAATACTTGCATAGGAAAATATTTAAAAAAATATATGTTTGAAGGGAAAACTTCTTTAGGCGCGTTTTTAAGATGGGATAAACCATTAATTTCGCGACACTGTAACCCAATTTACCGACACCGTGAAGTATAAAACATCAACGCGTTGATTACCGCGGTGCCGATTTTTTTTACAAGTTTTCACTTCTGTCGGCGCTCCCGGAGTGCCACTGTTTTTTTTAAATATATTTTATGGAATAAAAAAAACCCTCATTTCGATATGTGCACATTATAAAGACTCACACTGTATATGCTAGTCGTGCGGTAAACTCTGCTTACGCGATGCAGAATTTTGCCTGATGTCAGTGTGGTGCGTAGTTCGTATGTGGCGATGTAGATGCCGCCACAGCATCAAGGCTCTTTCAAACAGGCGCGACACGCGACTCGACACAAAGGCACCGCTCGTCGCGCGACGAGCGGTGTCTTTGTGTCGCGTCGCATGTCGCGCTGGTCTGCACAAGCCTTCACACGGGCACTTAACTATAATTAAAATTTACCTACATTTTCAGGACGACTTCAAATCCCAAGCGCTTCCTCTAGCACGGATCAAGAAGATAATGAAGCTAGACGAGGAAGTGAAGATGATATCGGCTGAAGCCCCGGTGTTGTTCGCGAAGGCAGCTGAGATCTTTATACATGAGCTTACTCTTAGGGCCTGGGCGCATACTGAGGATAATAAAAGGAGGACCTTACAGGTATGGAACCTTCGAACGAAGTTTTCACGAAACTCGATCTACAGAGGCTCTAGTGAGAGTTTCTATTAACCATCTCAACCTTACGCATCGACCGTGTTCGGCCAGTGAAGGCCAGTGAAGGGCCAATCGGAACGCAGAACGCGCTTGACACGTAAAGACGAGATGGTTAATAGAAACACACTAGGGTCTCGAGTTTACTGACTACTTACTGAGGTGCCTGTGTTTAAAAAAGCTGCATAAGTTCGCAGATTTAGCACAGAGCTAATTTTTTGTTTCGCTCGACGCCCAACCATCTTTGATTAAGATTCCCCTTTCAACGCCACCAGGTGGTAAATGTCCTAGCGTTGACACTATGGAACTAATATAACATAACACCACTAATCCCCGAAGGGTTAGACAGAGGTGTACCTCTGGTAACACCCACATTTCGCCAGTTAGTCTCATGTAATAGGGGGCGAACCTATTCCCATCAACACGTCACAAATCCAGATTCCGGGCTGCTACTGAGAGAGAGAAATTCAAGATGGAATAACTCAATAACACTTTCCCCGACCACTAAACCAACAACTATAAAACTAAAAGAGTCGTATTAGTGCTAAGCTAGTTTCGAGCCATCAACCTAGGTGCCTCCGAAGTTCATCCTTCCTTACACGTTCTCTTGCCACCACTGGTTCACTGGATGTAGGTTGATGATGGTACTAGGGTTGCCAACCGTACTATAATATATAGTATTGTACTATATTTCGAGTCTGCGTACTATATAGTACTGTTAAAGAAATATACAGTACGCAAAAATACTATATTTACAACATTTAATTCCAACAAACAAATTCTTAATTCAAAAAAAGTGAAAGCTACCTACTACTCTGAAATAAAAATATTAAATGAAATCTTTGCAAAAGTAAAACAATGTAGTGAGGTTACTGACAAAACTACAGGCCAACAATGGCAGCATATTTGAAAAAGTACTGAAAATAAGTTATTATGTTTATCTCACCATTTTGACGTTCACAGAAAGGATATTTTCGATTATGAATTCTTAATGGCGAGAAGAAAGAAACAGAAGCGTCTCATTAATAAAAAATGAGCTTTTGATTTACATTAATTTAAACATTTATTATAATAAAACATTACGACACTAGAATTTTAGAAAAAAAAATTATGCAAGTAGTGCCAAAAAATGTCGTTTTCATAAAAATATATCTGTCTATTTTTAGGTTTTTCCATAAAATACAATTTTTTTTTTTGAAGTGTACTATATTTTTTATAGCTTATTTTGAAAAATACTATATTTCGCCGAAGATGTTGGCAACCCTAGATTGTACGCACTTGCCTAGATCCCAGCTAGCAGAAAACACTGACTGCAGCTAGGACTTCCATTCTTGACACTCCTTCATTTGCCACTATCATACAACCAGCCTCCTGGGGAGTTTGTTGGGATGCTTATTCTTTCCATCTAAGGCACTAGAAAGTGGTGAAGGGCCGGCGTTTTGGAAGGCTCTGATGTACCTATGTAATTCTGACGTTCAAAAAGTGCAATTTGAATGAATGATTGTCTCAAAAACTAAGCTTTAAACACACCATATTTTATTGTCATTACAGCGCAACGACATAGCAATGGCGATTTCCAAATGCGATCAATTCGACTTCCTGATCGACATAGTGCCGCGTCATGAGGTGAAGCCCAACAAGCCGCGATACGACCACGCGCCCAGGAGCAACCATGCTGATCAGGTATAACCTTATTGGTACTGAAACTAGGTGATCCGATTTAAGAGTTTGTAGTCGACATAGCCCACAGAATAAGCAAGCTGAAATGTACATCGGTGAACTGATGATCACTGATAAACTGACCGTTAAATTGGCTATATTCTTGTACAGATTTCGTTATTCAAATTCTCGATTCTTTGCTCCATGTTCCTACCAAGGGAGCGTTCAAGTATTACGTAACGCAATTTGGGGGGAGGGGGGTCTTCTGAAACGTTACGATGTGTTACAGGGGGGGAGGTTTGAACTACGCGTTGCGTAACATTATTTTAACGTATATTTTCTCAAAATTTCATATGGAATACCACTTGAAAAATTTTTTACCTTCACAAAATTTCTTGCTTGCTTTGTTACAGGATAGTGAATATTTTTTTCAAACTCCAAATGTAAAGCAAAAAAAATATTTATCAACAGCTTGTACTTTACGCCACATAACACACACGCGACGCGACACAAAGGCACCGCTCGTCGCGCGACGATCGGTGCCTTTGTGTCGCGCCTGTTTGTAAGAGCCTTAATAGTGACTTTCAGGTAAAAATGGTCACATGGTGGTGGTTACGTAACGTTTTACTAGGGGGGGGGGGGGGGGGTCAAAAATCTCCAAAAATTGCATTACGTAATACTTGCAACTCCCCAAGCATGATACATTTTATTCACTCCATTTCAGTCACATTTTGCCGAGTTATAATAATAGATGTTGTGGCGCGATTCCAACCTTTCAACCCTTAGAGTCCAGTTGGTCTTCACTTTTAAATACTGCACGACTTCCTCAGTTGTAGTGGAGTGATGCAGACGCGAAAGATACAGCTGCGTTATATGAACATATTTATGTATGGAAGAGCCAATGTTTTTTTCCCGCATTTTCAGGGTTTTTAGTGTTAATAACGATGACATAAGGCTCCTTTTTTGGGTTTAGAGTTATTTTAATAACACCTTGTGTCTGGTAAATATTGACTAATATTTATTTCTGTCATAAATCTGTCTTCAGGTGGCACATCATCAGGCTGCAATGCAGAACGCCACACAGACATCACAGCCGCAGATTGTAATACAGCCGTGCGCGCAGGTGGTACAGGTTATACATAATTTTGTGTTGTTTTGTATGCATATGGCTATAGTTTGACCGAGACCATTGTTCCGTGCCTTAGGTATGTGCGCGGTGAAACGGGGGAGCAGTGCAGGCCGCTCATTCGTCAACGCTGCCCCCCGCCCTACGCGCATTCCTAAGCCGCGGAACAGCGGTTTCGGTCAAACTATAACTAACACATTTCCTCCTTTGTGTGTGACAAAATTCTTCGGTGGATCATGTTTTAGGAGCTTGGCAGTGGTTTATGTCCAGTGATGAGTTGCAGGTTTCTGTTTAATTACAAGGTTTAAAAAACTCGCCCATACCCAGTGATGTGGCCTATGGCAAAATCAAAATAGTGAAAAAAAAATCTTTATTTCGCTTTCCTGCAAAGTAGTCGCGTACGTCTTTCGATCAGGGGGCCTACTACCAGCTCATAAAGCAGTATTATTTTAATATTACTTCAATGTGGGAAAGAGATGAAGCTCTACAGTACGTATAGCTCCATCTCTTTCTCCATCCTTTTCTATAAAATATTTATTAGTCTGCGTGTATATTAGGGAAGAAAATCGGTAAATCACTTAATTTTGAAAATCTAGTAGTGATATTTTATGTACGAGTACTTCATTGAATAAAGGTTGATATTTTCAACTCGTGCATTACAGCAAGCAGCGGCAGCATCAACATCATCGTCATCCAACAACGTGGTGTCGCAGCAGCCGGTCACGTTGGTGCAGCAAGTGGTCACGCCGTCCGGAGAGCTACAGCAACTACCGGTCAGTTACTCCGTTACGATCTTGTGAAAGAACTAGCTGCGCCCCGCGGTTTCACCCGCATAAGTCTTAATCCCGTGGGAATATCGGGATAAAAAATATCCCATGTCCTAACCTAGGTCATGGTCTATCAATGTGCCAAATTTCATCCAAATCCGTTCAGCCATTTTAGTGTAAAAGCGTAACAAACAAACAAACTCACTTTCGCATTTATAATATTAGTTTGAATTAGAAAAGCTAATTTAATACCTATATTATAAAACGTCCTTTGTAATATTGTATTTAATATTTCAGATCCAGCTGACCCAAGCGCAACTGAACATGATCCGGCTGCAAGTGCAGAACAACCCGAACCAGCCGATCATCATACAGGCGCAATCGCAACAGTCGCCACAGATTATACAGGTAAATATCATCTTTAAATCGCACTTCACTTGGCGTATTTGTCAAAATAAACCCTATCATATTGGAATAAAGTTCATTTCGTATTAACGAAATAACGCGAATATTGTATGCCAGTAAAATACGGGATATCGGCTAGTAAGGAAGATGATAGCGAAAAAGATGCTTTTGAATGCACCCTACTTATCGATCGAATAAGCTTTAATAGGCAAGAAAAAAAACAGTGACACTCCGGGAGTGCCGACAGAAGTGAAAACTTGAACAATTTAAAAAAATACTTCCATAACCTTGAAAGTAAAAATACTTGCATAGAACATTGATCCGTAACGTAATATAAATAAGAGCACAATCGCGTTTACAAAAATGAGGTGTCACGGTGGTAACGGTGTCGCGAGTTCAATTGTTTTTCCCATCTCAAAAATGCCCAACGCGCCTAAAGAAGTTTTCACTTCAAAATCATAGATAAAAATCATAAATAGTGTGACCACTAGCAAAGTTCCGTGGCGCTACGACGCATGGGTTCGATTCTTCCAGGAAACAAATATTTACATTTCCTAGGAGCCCTCCCAGCACCGGTTATCGCCGGTGCAATGAGGGTTTTCTGAGATGACGTTCACTAGGTGGCAGCACTGAGACGTCAGTTCCGGACACCTGTCAAATGTGTCAAAGCGCCTATATTTTCTTTAGTCGTGACTGAATGATGAACGTCATCATATATTTATTTATATTCATTGTCGAAATGGAAGACCTCTTGTCCAACTAAACATTGAAAGTGTACTAAATTAAATCAAAGTACTTTTCGAAATTCCTTAAAAATGCCTGTCTTTAAGACTGAAATTATGTCGAAGAGAGCTGAAGTGAAACATTGGATTCAGTCCAAAGAAAGTAATTTTGGTACTGCAGAGTTTCCAAAAGTAATTTAATTACGTGATTCGATTCCACTGCCATGTAGTTGCGTCTTTGGTACTAAATCCGTACACGTACGTAAAAATGAAGAACAGATTAAACTTTTAATGATTTTTTTCTTTGTCCAAACCAAATAAATCTGCATTTATTTGGTTTTGAGTTTTAAGGCTATTCTAGCTCTAAATATTCAGAAATATATCTTTTAAAAAAAGCCCATAGACCTACGGATTTTTTTAGAGGCAATCTACGGATTTCTACGGACATTTCAGCGTCTCGCCCTACCCCTACGGATTTTTTAAATCGGATCTGGCAACACTGCCACTTACCGTACTGCCCCCGATAGAAAAAAAGACGCATCTAACATTTTTTCCAGATTTGAGTTATAAATCAGACAGATGCGCCTTTATTTTCTGATTTCGGCAATTCTCAAATCTGGAAAAAATTGTTAGATGCATCTTTTTTTCTATGGGGGCAGCGTAGGTGGGCCGATTTTTGTGTCTCCGAACAACTAAAAATATTTTTTTTTATAAATTTCCATTATTTCCCAGGTCCAATCGCAAGCACAGCACCAACCCCAGCAGCAGGTCTTCCTGGCCCAAGTAGCGACGTCTCAGGAAGACTCCTAGTACCAAGATACCGGCACTCAGTGTTCAGTGGTCAGCGACTCCGATTCTGACTAACTGTGGATCATAGTTATCTCTGTGCTGTGGATAGTGAAGTGATATTGGGCAGTGTTAAAGTGCAGGCTACATATTTATGGTCATAATACCAAACAAGATTTATTTAAAAACCAACGAGCCATTTTTGAATTCAACACGTTCCAATTACGAAAAACCATACATAGTTTATTGTTTGGATTCCTACAGAGAGATATTAGGGAAAGGGCAATGACCGCTATTGCCACGCTAAAGCGATTCGGGTATAGTCGATTGCACGTCGATGGTAACAGTTTGACATTGACAGCGCCTCTTTTCTCTGTGGGGTTTATAGTTGCGAGCCTTTTTATTTTTATGTGAAGATAATGAATGGCCGCGACTGGGCTTATGGTCAATTTTGCGATACTACATTATAAGGTAAATGTACAAATAGCATACACATCACATAATAAGCTGAATACAATAGATACACTGAATTACAACCTTACTTAGTTTCTAATATAATTATCTCTTTCTGACCTTATTAAAATATTAAGAAAATAAATATCATTAATGTATAAAATGTAAATAGTTTACTAGCATAACAACACTTTTGTACTGATAAATGTCTAATAATCAACATAACGCACAGGTCAGTGAGGGTTTTCTGAAATGACGTTCACTAGGTGGCAGCACTATGATGTCAGGTCCGGGCACCTGTCAAAACGCCTATATTTTTTTTGACTGAATTATGAACGTCATCATATATTTTATATTCATTGTAGAAATAGAAGACCTCTTGTCAAAGTGGCGCCAACTGGTAGCGTGAATTTTCATGTAAACCCACCCTCATTATGCTCTGGCCACACTGAATCCTGCACGGAAAGCGACTGCATGCATAGATTGGTTTAATGCTTAAGAAGTCACGCAACTAGTCGTGCCAGTTTGGACACTTCCATACAAGTTAGTTGACACAATCGGCGTGAGCGCATTTCGTCTAGCAACTCGCGCGGGATTTTCTTCGATTTGGAAAAAGTTTTATAATTGCAATAGCAATTGTATTCATTGAGGGAAAAAAATAAGAAAATTAACAGAATGATTTGCAGTAAATGTTCCGGCAGTCATTCTAGATCCTTGACAGTCGTTACAGGTAACCAGAAGCCCGAAAGTCTGACGACCAGTCTTACCAAGGGGTATCGTGTTACCCAGTAACTGGGTTGTGGAGGTCAGATAGGCAGTCGCTCCATGTGAAATACTGATATTCAGCTGCATCCGGTTAGACGGGAAGCCGACCCCAACGTAGTTTAGTTGGGAATGGCTGGGCAGATTGATTGACTGATGGTGAAAATGATAATTTATACAATAGTTTCTTTGCACTGCACTGCACACTTAACATGACCACAATAAAAAATAGACAAAATGACAGATTTAGATTGTTTATCTGTCATTTTGTATATTCTTCCGTCGACAAAACCCGTAAAAAACCCGTATCTATGGTTGGCATGCTACGCGTGCTGGTAGTAAATACAAAACTTTTCCGGAGGTAGAGATACAGGCGTATCTCTACCTCCGGAAAAGTTTTAGCTAAATTATTCTTACAAATTTTGTCCTATTTTTAATTTATCTAGTTGATATGGTTGCCTATTCGTAGGTCGTAAAACAGGCCCTAAAAATATATTTGAATTTTTACCCTTTGACCTCAGACCAAATAAAAAATCAAGACAGTGCTGTCGACAGTGACGTGAGGCCGGTTTCGTAAACATGTGTGCACAGAGCGGAGGTGTCGTTTTGGCATGCTTCACTGTATTGTTCGCAGCGCTGTCTTTGATTTTTATTCGGTCTGATTCGGTCTGAGCTTTGACTAAGTGAATACTTATTATCAATATGGGTACACGTTTATAATTTTCGCAATTATTTGACGAATTTAAACGGCAGAAGAACCCGTGACTTGAGGAACTGGGCCACAATCCACACAATTTTCCAATTTTACTGATTGGCTGGTACTATCAAAAATTAAATCACTGTTAACCATAAACCCTCGATTTTTTTTTAAGTAATGCAAAAAGCTGTCATCAGTGTTTGAAGTATTAAGAAGTTGGTTGTTATTTAGGTGTATATTTACATAAGTTATTAAATAAAACTGGTAAAATTAAAATATTTAGTTTTATTATTTCCTTTAAAAACATTAACTGAAAACTGCATACCTTATTTGATATGAAATGCTTAAAAATAAATAAAAAATAATTAACAATCACCATTGGCATTAATAGAATTAAACATTTGATAAAATTAACAAATTGAATTATTATTTAATACTTGCGAAGTAAAAAAATAAAGATGTGTTGACACTGTACGACAATGGTTCAATCAACCAAATCTATTAATTGTGGTTGAAAAACGCAGAAATAAAATGTACCTACAAAAAATCTGTCATTCTGAAAGTTGCCAACATCGCAATTAGCTTTCAAATACTTTCCTGTTTTAATTAATTTGCCAATATTACTGTATGGATATATGAAATATCACTCTATGGTGCCGTAAAATATTGAATTTGAAATTATCATAACACTGAATACTTAGTTAAAAAAATATATAATTTGGAATCTCTCCAAATGCCCTTTTTACATCTAAAACTGTTACAACACCAAATTCCGTGTTATTATTGCAATTTATAATTAATATTTGAGTGCACTACATAGCGATATTTCGATACAGTAAAACAAGTAACTTTTAGAATGCACGCTCATAAATATTTTTATGTTTATAAGATGAAAAATGCTTTCAAGACGAGTGCAAAATAGCAAGCGTACTTTGTCAACTCAACTTTAAGTTCTAAAGGCGAGTCCACACCGCGAGCATCCGAAACTGGGTGAAAATTCGAAAACGGTGCTCATCACTACGAGCTCGCAAACACATGTTTGTTAGAACAGCTTGGCAAAAAAGAGACAGAACAAAACGAGGGCGCCACTATCGCACTTAGGTGACTTCGAATGGGAATTAAGTAAAAGAATTTAAATAAATAGTTAAAAATGCTGCCTGTGGGTGACTACTAGCTACTAAACCTACTAGCACTTGTCAGCAAAGACGTTCCTTCGTTTCTATACAGAATTAACTCGGGTGTCATTTTTGTATATAGCAATAACTATAGAAGCGATATCCAGCAAAAATCCGGCACTTGCAAATTGAAATCCCTAAGTCTATGAAAGCCGATTTTCAGCCCACCGGGCACCGCCGTAATCGGGTTAGCGACAAGTCAATCGTCATCCTGACGATGCCTCGTTGAGAGGTGAAACACGTGTGGATTTCTTTCAGGAGTTTTTTATGGCTCTTTAGAAATAGCTAAGCGGAACAGGTTACTAAATATATCCACGTCTATTGTATTTTATAATGGATTTCCGCAAGGTCATGTCTGAATCAATTAACTATATTTTATAACTTAAAATACTTGTTATATTCAAATAGGTCGACCTGTACTATTATTTATTATGTGGTTTGGTTCACAACGATAGCATCACAGCGACATGTTACTGAATGGGCACTGTGTGGACGCGCCTTACTAAATACATAAGCAGACTTTACAGTGGTATATATGGACCACGTAAGACATAAAAATATAAAGGACATTCAATTGATACAACAAAAAAATATAATATAGACATTTTTACACATTACAAACAGTACCAGTTATGATAATATAAAATTTAATTTATATACACTGGTACTCTCACAAGACCCGGCAGTATACGTGCAAGTAATTTTTATGATTACGATAACAAATTTTATTAGTAAACGAGCACTAGGCACTTATCTAGTATTCCTTACGATATTATCTAATAGGCCTCGTAAACACGACGATGATCAGTACGATATTTTTGGTAAAAACTTGGAATCACACGTCAACATCCCGATAATGCTGTGCTTATGTTTAATAAGGAACTGCAATGTGATCCGGCGAAACTTAACAGAAATCGACATCGATATTAAACGACGATATACGAAAAAAGAAAAACTTTTTACAAAAAAGTTATTTTTCACTTTGTAGTTTGGAAGTCGGTTATATTTTTTGTAAAAAAAGTTTTTTTTTTCACTTTTTATTGGGTTGGTTTGTAATGTATCTTAGTTACAGTAGCCTAATGTCAACTGCTAATCAAAAATACCCAAATCGCCATTGATGTGCCTGTAATATTTGAAGAGTTCCCTCGATTTATCCACGATCCCATCATCAGATCGTGACCAAAATAATGACAATGGGACCAACTTAAAAGTATACCCTTTCAAACAAAAAAATAATTTTTCAAATCGGTCCTGCCGTCTTTGCGTAATCGGGGAACATACATAAAAAAAATATTCCGACGAACTGAAAACCTCCTCCTTTTTTTGAAGTCGGTTAAAACCAGCCTCATAATTTCAGCTACTACCAGCGCCCGTTTACCCCGTACTTATCTGTAGTTACTCGAAATAAAGAGTTTTTTTATATAATCGTCGTTTCGCCGGCCAATTAAAAAAAAAATATCATACTGATATCATCGCTGTGTGAACGGGGCTTCAAGAGCGTTCATTCTAAAAGTTGGTAGCGTCGCAAATAACTGTCAAATATTTACCTGTTTTGATTAATTTGGCAAAATAGCTAAACAACTATTTTTACATCTAAAACGAAATGTTCAGTGTTACGATATGAATTATTGCATTTCAACCTCTTGACAGTCAGGTGCTCTCCTGCAGATCGATAACAATTAAAATTCAATTTTTTTTTTTGAACTGTTGAATGTATAATAAATATTTTAATTCACTAGTTAGCCACATTTCATATTTCCATACAGTAATATTGCCAAATTAATCAAAACGGCGAAATAATTGACATCTATTTGCGACGTTGCCCACTTTCAGAATAAACGCTCCTAAACTCGCGCGCATATCATGTAATAACAACTCACAGAGTACCGTGCCTATCCATATGGTCGAGTACGGCTTGCACATCTTCCTTCAAAAGTCGCACCATAGCTTTCGTATGCTTGCAATCCTCTCTTATCAGGTCTAAAGAACGCTCCTTGAGCTGATACATGAAGTCATCGTCTAATTCTTGTAATCTGGAGACGAAAATGAGTATGTAAATCATTACCATATTCTTTCCCTCAGGGCCCGATTTAGGGCAGGGCAACAGGGGCCCCGGGCCTCCACAAGGAAGGAGCCTCCACAATTTGTATTTTTAGATAAGAATAAAAATACATCCTGTGTCAATCAAAGAGAAAAAAAGTATACATTCACAAAGTTTCACTTTTTTCATTTTCTTTTATATCCTACGTTGTTAGTTGATGATGAAATACGTTGAACTACTGTGGACCCAAAAACCGAATTAAATATTTTTTTTGATGTCAGCGCCCAGCGTCAGTCTATCCATAATGAAAAAGTAACTTTGAGTCTCATTTCCCACAAAATGTATGGGAAAAGTTTTTTTTGCGTTTTCTGACTTTTCTAGTACCTACACAAACTTCAGTTGGTCCGATAGTTTTTTGATCCTCGTAAGAAACAGGATCGATTGATATGAAAAAAAAAAGATTTTGTGAATATTGCCCATTTCTTTGCTGACTGTATATTTTTTTTTTCTAAAATCTGTGAATGCAGATCAAAGTTTCTCAAAGCAGTCTTCTAGATGGTTTTTCTGTAGGTACAACGGTTAAGGTACCTATTTACTACCCACCTCAAAAATCCACCCTGTTTATAAATGATTGATAGCTGTGACCAAAAATTCGTCTTTTCCAAAAAAAATCGGGGCCTCCACTTCTTGGTTGCCCCAGGGGCCTCGACGCCTTTAAATCCGGCCCTGCTTTCCCTATCCTAATTTAATTTGGGTCAGCGGAGCATATCCTTTTGTATTGCCGTAATCTTTTGATTACGTAAAAAAAAAATATTGAATGTCCAACATTTTTTTTTATATAGTCTTCCTGACGGACAAAAAAATATTAAGTTATCATCCTGATTCGCTATCCACGTTGACGAAGTCGCGGGCAAATTACTAGCTACAGATTCAGTATTTGCTCACCTCTTGTCTAGACCAGCAAGCTTACTGTCCATGACCCTCACTACTTCGCTCATTATTTCGGACGCCACCTGACTGTACATGCCGTGCCGTTTCTCTTTCAACTCAATCAAATGCTTCTGAGCGTCCGTGAATAGATGCACGAATCTGGAAAATACAGACACTAAGCCGACGTTCGCACGGACGTAATCAAATCGCGGCGGGATTTTATCACGCACTGGATTTTCAATTCTCGGTGTTAAGCCGAGCGTTGAGAATCCAACGCGCTGGGACGCACTCTCGTCCCAGCGCGTTGAAAAACACACTGTTGTATATTCAACTCTCGGCGCTAAGCAGGGCGTTGAAAATCCAGTGCACGAAAAAGAATCGCCGCGATTTTATTACGTTCGTGCTTACGTCGGCTAAGACAAATGTTTTGATGTACCTATAACATCTTTCCTCTCGCTTTCCTGCACTATTTGGAGTGGAAAATCTGTGGGAGTGATTTCGTGACGAAAGGGACGGAAGTGTATTACAGAAAGCTGGGGAAGCGCGCGCTAATTGATTTGACCAATGAGCGCGCCCGGTGCTAGAGTTGGCTGTCAGAAACGACCTTGACGAGGCCCCGCCCCTTTAATGTTGCTTATTACCAAGGTGAGATGTTATGCATCATATGCGACTACTGCGAGGCTCGCTCGTTTTTTTATTTTAACATGAATTGGCCCGTTTTATGACAAACGCCTTCAGATGTACAGTCACGAGCATTAATATCTGTCGTCAAGAAGACGGCAATAATATATGATATACAGGAAAGATTTTTAACTAGTGCGCAAGCTTAAAAACGAAAAAAATCAGCTGTTCCCTACATTTTGACAAGTTATGCGAACATAAATGTAGATAACAGCTGATTTTTTTTCGCGATTTCAGGTTTGGTCCCATAGTAAAAGTTGTTCATAATGATGAGTAAAGTCACGTGTTTAAGTTTGCGCACCGGTTAAAATTCGAAGGAACATCAAAGCTATCTGACGAGACAAGCAACGCTTAAATATAGGATACTGCATCAACTCCTCAATTAGCCAAAAGACGTCCATTGCTGGACATAGGCCTTCTTTAAGCAAAGTCACAACAACCTGTCCTGTGCTTTCCTCATCCAGCAGAATCCTACGACTCTCTTGCTCGTCGTTCCAGCTTGGCTATCGTATGTGAATCTTGAAGATCACACCTGGACTAGGGACGCATAGAACTGGGAAGTATGGCAGAAGAAAAGGGAGATCATATCCGAGCAGTGTGTCATTCCGGGCTGAAATGATGAAGATGTCAGATCCCTGGTGAAGAGGTACGTACTTTTTACTAGTATTCCTGTTTGTTTCTACAAGCGTGGTATCCAACTTCTCCATTACTTCTTGCATGATGTGTCTGGTTGACGCATTTATTACTTCAGCTGAAAGAAATAATGATGAATTAGCTTCAGTAACACTGCCAGACAATGAAGTATACTTACTATTCAACTTAAATTTCGTATTACATATTAACGTCTGCTGAATAGGAGCCTTATGAACAAAATATACCCTCAGAAATGTATCCAGAGAGAACATAATTCGTAACTTATTGCTGGATAAGCTGTTGCCTCTCCTTAGACACCTATCCCACTGTCACCGTCGAAGAGGAAGCGAGAACCTTACGCATACCAGCGAGTAATCGCTCGTAGCCGTCGCGCAGTCGCTTCTCGTTTGTCGCCGGCGCGCGGCGGTGGGACAAGCCTAAGGAGAGCGACTACAAGTGTATAGCACCCCTAAGGCAAGGGCCACGACATAGGGCGGTGCGTCTTGCGGCGCGGGGCAACGTTCGAATGTGGTGCTCGGTGCCACGTAAGCAGCGTAATTTCTTTTAATTTTTTTAACTAATTTTAAGTACTATATTTCATTTCACGCCGCGGTAGCGGCCGGCGAGCGCTACTTCCAAGTTGATCGTTTTCCAAAACTCAATAAAAGTCCATCGACTTTATTTGCGTGGTCACCCTACTTTGTTTGATTCGTTGTATGCCGCCGCCATGATGCACAACAAAAACAAAGCGACATCAGCACCGCTACCGGTGGATAATCTAACTATTTTACGATATGACCACAAATGTTTGACCACTATGAAGTAGTCGTGCGTTTAACTGGTCATATCGTCAAACGTTGAGTATTCAATGATCTGGCCAGGCCACATCATGATGTGACCAGCGGTCGATATTCATTTCATGAAATGATCAATTCTAAGATCTGGTCACGACATGTATATGCTTTCAATTTTCATGACAGCTAATCGACCTAAATACTAAATTACTAACTACATAGTATACATAAACTCACGCCTTCTTCCCATCGGGGTAGACAGAAACTACAGAACGCCACCTGCTACGATCCTCATACATTCTTTTTGCTTCGTTTACGTTCATACATCTGCGCATACGCACGCCAGTTGCGAGTACTACGCACCTGACCTTTCTATAGAATACTAACTAGATAATCAAATACACATGGTTCTATTGAAAAACTGTAATAAAACTCACTTCTGCTATTCTCCGGCTCCATCCTCTTGAACCAGTCATCAACGCTGGATACCGTCACTCCACTGGACACCAAACCCTCATTATTATTATTCACCTCCACTCTCCTCTTCTTGCAATCAACTGTTTCTTCCTCCAATCTCCTTTTCAAAACCCTACCGGAATCTTCTATTTTCGTTGACGTACTCATTTTAGAAAAACTAGAAGCTGAACTGATTGATTTTGCTACTTTTTTCTGCGCAGTTACTTTCTGTCGGGTCTTTTGTTGAGTCGTTTCAGTTTTTGGAAGATTTTCGACTTTCTTTTTAGATAATGTGTGTATTATTTCTTTCATAAATTCTTCGTCGTCTGATAGTGAAGTTTCAGATTGCTTATCAGCGTTAGATATAAGTTCGTCAAATAGTTTTATAGGTGAAATTATGGATGCTCGCTTTGGAATCAGTGTTACTACTTTTTTCTCTATAGATTTAGCCTCTTTTTTCTTAGGTTCTACAACTTTAGGTGTACTTTTTGGTTTTTCAGTCATTGGCTGTATAGATTCACTGTCGCTTTCCGACTCAGAATCATCTTTCTTTTGCCCGCTGTATTTATTTATTTTTATAGGTTGTGAATTTTGGATTATCAATCGTAAAGATCTTCTAATTGTCTCATTAATTTCAGAAACCTCTGAGTCATTATCATCGTGTTTTGTTTCTAATATTTTGGGACTTTTAACTTTCGCGACAGCAATTTCTTCACTGTTTCGTTTTATCACTGACTCGGCACTAACATAAGATCCTTCTGAATCCGAATTCCGTCTTGAAGGTAACCATTTACTGATATCGTCTAAAGACTGCCTCTTTACAGACACTATAGGAGAATAAGACTTATTACTATTGGCTTTAGAACTGATTTTACATAAATTATCATCTTTAGAACCACTGGAACCCCGATTATTAGACACATTCATTTCCTTCGTAAGTTTATTGAAATACTCCTTTAGAGAATGACTAAGACCTTCAACCTCTAAATTCCGCGGTTCAAGCCTTTCATTTATTAAGTTGGGACTAGGAGGAGCTTCTTCTAATTCACCGTGACCAGTAATTCCAATCGTTTCTATAGACTTCTCTGATTTTACTACAGTTATCTCAAGTATGTTATCTTTCGTTTTAGGTGTTTTATCTATTTTAGTATTTTTAAGTATATTGCTATTTGATTTTTTCTTTTTAATCCTCTTTTTTATAGGCTTTGGTTCGTCTTTGCTTTGTAAATCCTCAATTTGTATAACATCTTCAGTAGTATCAACATTTGGAGGACTATTGTTAATTCTTTCAAGATCTGATAGTAAATTCTGCGTAGTATTGGACTCGTTAATATAATTCTCTGGGCCTTCCTGATAGATTTTCCTGAATTTATCAACCATAGTCGCTGATATATCGTTAATGTCCTCTTTGTTGGCTGTGACTGGTTCTACCAGAAGCCCTGGTAATGGACTTTCAGTTCTATCTTCATCGAAATTGATTACTTTTTCGACTACAGCCTTAGTTAGTACTCTTTTTGGTCGTTTAGATTCAGATATTTCTACTTTAATCTTTTTTGTTTTCTTTTTCTGATTCGATTCTGGTTTTTCATTAATCTTTTCTTCAATGATTTCCATTTCAGGAGCGGTTTGAAGAACTAAATCCGGTTCAGTAACCGTGTTCTTAGTGTTCTCAACTACCATGGAAGTATTTAATACATCTTTCGGCTGTCTCATTCGTTCGTCAACTAATTCGTCTTGTTCGACATTGATCTTCTTCTTCGTTCTAGGTTTCCTATTAACTTTACGTTTAATCGTATTGTTTTCATCTGAAGACTTGTTATCAGTGTAATTAATTTTTTTAAGGGCTCGTCCCCGCTTGGACACTGTGGATTCAATACTTGCATTAGTAGTAGTACTATTTCTTTTAGATATTTCTATTTTTTTAACCTTGAAATCATCGTCGCTGTCACTCGTAAAGTTATAAACATCAGCCTCGAAATTATTTTCAGCTATTTTAACTTTTTCGCTGTTAGCCGATTTCTTGATTGTATCGAACATGTCATTCATTTTCTTAGTTCTAGGAGACGGCGGTGCGGACACCTTAGATTTCCTTGCGCGTGGCATTCGGATTCTTTGGCGGTCTTTTTCAATATCTTTGTAGCAAGTCGCCGTGGATTTGGGCGTCTTTTTAATTTGTATTATTTCCGATAGTACGGTGTCGTCTTCCGGGGGCTGAGGTGATTCTGCAGCTATTTCTGCGTCTTTTGGTGAGTAAAGTTTACGTTTTCTACGTGTTAAAGGTGTTTTTGAATCACCCGCATCAATGGTAGGTGATTCTTTTTCAGTCCGTGCTTTTTTTTGTTCCGGTTCCTGAGTTTCCGTTGGAGCTTCATTTTCAATGCTCTCAGCAGCGCTCTCTAGACCTTCATCTTCAATTATAGTTGACATTTTAGACGTAGGCTGTAGTACAAGCTTGTTCTTTCTTTTAGCTGCACGAGCTTTAGTCTTTTTAGGAGTTTTAATTTTATATTTCAATTTGATTTTCTTTTTCGCATCCGATTTCTTTTTAGTTTCCTTTTTGTTGGACGCGATATCTTGAATCGTATTTATGATATCCTTTAAAGGTATATTGTCTTCGATAGAGTCGTTAGGATCTGCGGTTATATCATCTTCTTTATTCAAATACTTTGTGCATTTATCAAATTCGTCGCACACTTTATCTACCATGCTATTAAGACATTCCAAAACCTCGATATTATTAAAATCGTAAGGTACAATGTCCTCTTCTATACCTTCCTCATTTAAATTTAGATTTTCACCAAATTGATCGCTAATTTCCGAACTGGTTTCATTGATTTTTTTAGCTAGTGTTGGGCTAATGACAATTTCACAAACTTTGTTTTCAGAGATATGTTGAGAGAAGAATTCTTCAATCACTTGTTCATCGAAGGAGTCTTTTGGTGCAGGATCTTTTAATTCTTTCATATTCCTCCTTCTAGTACTAACGAACGACGGCGTTTCAATAACAGCTTCTGTATTAGATTCATCATCCGTTGATGACACCACTTTAAGTCGTTTAAGAACTTTGTTTAATTTAATTTTATCAATTTCTGGCGTATTATCAATAGTTTCACTAATTTCATTCAGATCTTCAGATTTCTTTTCTCCTGTGTTTATTCCGCTGTCAGATTTATCCTTATCTTCGTTTTTGGCTTGCAGCGCCTCTTGTACTAACAAATCAACTATGTTATCTTGATTATAATCTTTAGATTTAGACAGCCGTTCTACAGTATCATTAATGACTGAATCGTCAGCTGAACCTATAGTAGCTACAAGCAAACAGCTGGTTGTATCTTCATTAACTATAGGAGACAGCTTTCTACCCTTCCTAGTCTTTCTAGAAGATTCCGGATCGCTTTGAGATTTCCTACTCTCAACCTCTAGTCTATTTAGGTTCTTATAACAAACGCCATATGGTTTAAATTTGAGTGTAGTGTTGAGGCTTTGTCTGTCGTCTGCCTCGCTTAGTTCAGTGACTACGGATAGTTCGGGGAGAGCACAAACGCTTACTGGCTCTTTATCGTAACGGTATCGAGGTAATGCTGCTAACTTTTCATGGAGCTGGAAGGTAATTATGTCTAGTTATGATTTTGTGTTTTAGAATCTAATGCAGCAGAAAAAAACCGGCCAAGTGCGAGTCGGACTCGCGCACGAAGGGTTCCGTACCATTATCTAAAAAACGGCAAAAAAATAATGTCTATTGTGTGGGAGCCCCCTTAAATATTTATTTTATTCTGATTTTTTGGTATTTGTTGTTATAGCGGCAACAGAAATACATCATCTGTGAAATTTTCAACTATCTTACTATCACGGTTCATGAGATACAGCCTGGTGACAGACGGACGGACAGACAGACAGACGGACGGACGGACAGCGGAGTCTTAGTAATAGGGTCCCGTTTTACCCTTTGGGTACGGAACCCTAAAAATGGTCGAAGTTCTAGCTCATTTATTTTTTATAACAAAACACAGTTTTCACTCATATCGTTATCATTTACCTTCATTAAAATTCTAAGAAATCGTTGCACGTTTGTTGTAAGACCTTTACACTGTTTGGCCACCGCACCGTGAACGAGACGTCAACGAGAAATAAGATTACGCGTCCATAGTAAATGTACTGTCGTTACTTCAGCGTCGTCATCTCCTCGTTGACGTCCCGGTCACGGCGCGGTTAACAAACGGCCTTAGGTAAATAGCCTACAACCTACTGTTGTGTATAATTGTGCAAGTTTCCATAAAAAATAAATAATTAACCTGTAGTAGTGAGCTCGTTGACGCCGTAGATGGGGACATGCACGAGATGGGTTGACGCGGCTTCACTATGTATCCTACAGAGGAAGAAAGATGTTAATATTAATCCAATCCAGCCTGTCCCTTGCTGTCCTCCCACCAGCGACGCCCTAAGCCGAGATCCGTACCCCACAGGGGGTGCCCTTAGCGTGTATAGTCGCCTAGTTTCTAAGTGTTATGCCCTGGCTGGAGGCCTTAATTTATTGAAGCAACCACAGGAAAGTCCGGTTAAGCAGCCGACAACCTCCTAGGTTGACCTGCAAGATATCATAAAAAGAAAAGTGATAATCACCAAAACGAACTCGGTACTTGAGTGCTTGTTAATGATTTTACAATGTTTTTATATTGTTCCACTAACATAACATAACATCAAGCCTGTATTCCCCGAAGGTCTAGGCAGAGGTGTTCCTAAGAGTACACCCACATTTTGCCAGTTATGTTTAAGTCCCATGTAGTAGGGAGCGAGCCTATTGCCTTCAACCGGGCACAAATCCAGACAAAAATAAAACACAATTACATAAATAACACAATTAAAGTTTTCTTTGAAGTCTCAATTTTGACAGATCATAGTTAATTACTATGCAAAGAAGCTATGAAAAACTGTATTACCTATTTGTGTAAATTTTATATCCGGCGGTCTAAAATTTTGGTTCCATTATGTTTACAACACAATTACTTTTACACACACACATAATCACACACAACACAGGCACACATAATAAAATTCTCACTTAAATGAAATAACATGAATAATTACAAACATACCGGAATGTTTACGGCGTTTCACTTCAACTGGATGCGAAAACCTCGGATCTTCATCCTACACAAAGATTTGTTTTAAATTATTCGACTACCCACATTTCAAATTCATAAAATTGACAGCTGTGCATAATCAGATTGTTTTTTTTTTAATTTCATTACCTGGCTGGTGTCTTTGGTTTTGAATTTTCGTTCTTTGTCACCGACTTCCGAAATTAAAGTTATTTTTCACTTTGTAGTGTTTTTTTTTTGAAGTCGGTTGTTTTTTTTTTATAAAAAGTTTTTATTTTTCACTTTTTAGTTATGGTACCTACCCCACACAAATTCGAATACCACTACCTGCTATGTAAATAACAGTGACAAGAAGTTATCATATCATCTACATACTAAGTGGGAAAAATATACGTATAATTGAAGCTAACTCAAAAACTACCCAAGCAAAGTTAATAAAATTTATATGGGACCACCTCTGAAGTATGATCTACCAAACAAAAAAAGAATCATCAAAATCTATTCATAATTGGCGGAGTAATCGCGTAACAAACATACAAAAAAAAAAAAAAAAAACATACAGACGAATTGAGAACCTCCTCCTTTTGGAAGTCGGTTAAAAATAACTTTAATTTCGGAAGTCGGTGTCTATGGATCAGTATTTTAATTTTTTGCCACCAACTTCCGAAATTAAAGTTATTTTTAACTTTGTAGTTTGGAAGTCGGTTATATTTTTTGTAAAAAATGTGTTTTTTCACTTTTTAGTGGGTTGATTTGTAATTTATCTAAGTTACAATAGCCTAATGTCAACTGCTCATCACCTTTTTACAAAATATTTCCCGATGCAGAGACTTTAATTGTTGAGGAGTTCTCCAGGTACTTCACCACCAGCTCCACTGCACCATATGAATTGTGACGAGCATCAATTGCTTACCAACCATATTAAAGTAATCGAATCGCAACCCGCAAAATACATATTATTGAGTAGTTCCGGTGGCCATCTGTGTCCTTCATCTTCACTTGTTCCACTTTACCAAATGGTGCTTTCCGAGAGTCGCGGGAAAAAGCTGGTTTTCTGAATAAATCCAGCAAACAACAAGTTACAATTAACTTTCCAACAAATTCTGCCTTAAACTTACCGAATCTTTATTATGGTTCGAATCTTCAGCTCCTCTAAGCGGTGATTGCTCCAATGGTCTGTCCAAGTCCAGCGCCAACTAAATAAAAATTGCACAAACGCTGGTCAAAGTTGGCATAGTTAGTCCTGCGGTGTAATTCAAACAATGGCAACCGATCGCAATGCCTTTCATTTTGAGAATTGAAGAATTTTTCAAACTTAGAAAGCAATGCTGTTTTGAGGCCGTTACGACACATTATGTATAATGAAATCATACACTACTGACGAATAAACATTTTTATCTACTCTCATAGCGTAATATTCGAATAATGTGTAAAACGAGTTTACCTATATTGACATACTTTATAAACACAATACCGAAATTTAAGAATAGAATCATATTATAACATTTTTTCTCTAACAAAATAATGCTATAAAACAATGTTTTTTCTATTACGATACAGCGCTAATCCAAGAAGTTAATATCACCAAAGAGTTTCCATCAACTTTTGGCGGGCGACAGCAGCACCCGCTGTAGCGCATGTGCGGTGATGTGCTGGTGCAGGCGACATTCATTTGTGCAGTAGTACTTACTGAATTTCGTGGGATTTTTAAATTTATTCTTGATCTTTAAGTTTGATCTTTTATTTAGTATTAGGTTCAATCCCAATGTTTGAGAGTAGATAAAGCTCGGTTTTTAAACACACACTCATCTTTTAATACCCCTCATTATGCAACAGTTTCATAAACTACTACTATCTTACTTTAAAAATTTATACTATCTGAACAATTTAGTATTAGGGGACATCGCGAATTCGCGAGTGATCCCTCGCTCCTTTATATTATTCCACCTTTGGTTCGTTCAATACATTTATTTTATCTCAGGGGGCCTACCACCAGCTCAAAAGCAGTATTATTTTAATATTACTTCAATGGGAGAAAGAGATGGAGCTTTACGTCCTGTAGAGCTTCATCTCTTTCCCACACTGAAGTAATATTAAAATAATACTGCTTTATGAGCTTATGGTAGGCCCCCAGGTAGTATAAGGGGATGCCTTAGCACACGAAATTCAAATTTTCTTACGTTTTGTGTAATTTGCAGGTCAGTGTCAGGTTGTATCTTGATTAAAATATGATTCGCGACCGTAACAAATATGGATTTACAGAATTATAATTATTAGAATCACCAATACAACTCCTTGTGTTAGAATACCTAATCCTGTCATTCAATAGGGTAATATGAACAGAGTATGGATGGTGAAGGGTGGGTGTTTTTGAGGGGACTGTCCCAAGTAATTTTGACGTTCGAAAAGTGCTGATTCTCAGCCTAGTTTGAATAAATGACTTTTGAATTTTGATTTTTTTTGATGATTTAAAATTCTTTAAATAAATATTTGAAACGGTCGCGAACCATATTTAGATCAACATATAATCTGATACTGACCTTTAATTTCGCGGGCTACCCTGATGCTTTCGCCTTAAACGGAGTTAAAAAAAAAACTACTATGGTACTAAATCATTATGTGTAGCCCTGAGACAGCTAGAAAACGTCGCGGCAGACCCCGTAGAAAATGGCGGGACGAGCAGGACCCGTGGTCTACATCTAACAGTAAAGGTAGCAATATATTTGGCTATCTTCTAAACCTTCTACATATGACGTTAAACATAAGGTTCAAATTGCAATAACTAACAGAAAACTTAGCATGGCCACAATAGAAACGTGTTTTGTCCACGGAAGAATAGACAAAATGACAGATAAACAATCACAATCTGTCATTTTGTCGTTTTTATGGTTGTTATACTACGCGTGCAAGACTTCGTGAAAATCCGTGAAATAGACAGAGTATACAAGGTTATATGTCGGCTATCCAATAAGGGGATGTAGGAGATGTCATTTACGACCAAATTACCTCTTTTGACTCCTATGCAAATGTCAACAATTTTCGAGTCATTTGACATTTAATATTTTTATTTCATACATGAAAATTACCTCTCCCACATTTCATTTAACGAATAACCAATAACACTGTATATTTTGTGAAATGTATCATAACACAACCACTGTTAATCAAAGCTTACCTCATACTTATCCTCAAAGATCTTTCTCAGCGCGTCATCCAGCCGTTTGACGTCACAGCGCGTAGAGACGACCGCGCTGACGTCACAGCCCACGTCATCGCCGAGACTGACACACGACGGCAACACTTGCGGTGGCGTGACCGTACGAATTGATAGGAGCAGCTGTAGCGACTCCCTGGATGTTGTGGAGTAGAGAATTAGGTAGATTTAGGTACCATCGAGGTAATCTAACCAATTTGAAAACAAAATCCCGTACACACGACCCTTTTTTTTCGTAGGTAAGCGATACTATAGCGACCGAGCGCTGCAAGCAAGAATAGTCCTTACAGAGTATAGATATGCGTTTTTTATAGTCATCGATCACTAATAAAGAACTTATTAGTGATCATAATATCACGCCTTTATTCCAGGAAAAGATAGGCAGTGGTAAGTATGTAATTTATTCGGTAGAAACTCAGACCAAATAAAAACCAAGACATAGCGGTGTCAACAGTGAAGTGAAGCCGGTTTCGTATACATGTGTGCACTTGTGAGGTGTAGTTTCATCGTAGTTTCATTGTAAATGGTTGTAAATGTATGCGTGTGAGTATGTATGCACAGAGCGGAGGTGTAGTCTTGGTTTTTTTATTTGCTCTAAGTGAAGAAGAATACATTTATTTAGCACAAGACTAAAAGGCACATAACATATGCTATTAAATACAACATAATCACGTCTTTATTTCAAGAAAGGATAGGGCAGAGGCATGTAATACATCCACATTTCACCAGATAGGTCTTCTAAGTCCCATGTATTTATGTACAGAAGGCGAGCTGAGCTTGTTGGGTCAGCCTAACAGGAGGCGAGCTGAGTTTGTTGGATCAGCCTAACAGGAGGCGAGCTTGTTGGATCAGCCTAACAGGAGGCGAGTTTGTTGGATCAGCCTAACAGGAGGCGAGCTTGTTGGATCAGCCTAACAGGAGGCGAGCTTGTTGGATCAGCCTAACAGGAGGCGAGCTTGTTGGATCAGCCTAACAGGAGGCGAGCTTGTTGGATCAGCCTAACAGGAGGCGAGCTTGTTGGATCAGCCTAACAGGAGGCGAGCTTGTTGGATCAGCCTACCAGGAGGCGAACTTGTTGGATCAGCCTAACAGGAGGCGGAGTTTGTTGGATCAGCCTAACAGGAGGCGGAGTTTGTTGGATCGACCTAACAGGAAGCGAGCTTGTTGGATCAGCCTAACAGGAGGCGAGCTTGTTGGATCAGCCTAACAGGAGGCGAGCTTGTTGGATCAGCCTAACAGGAGGCGAGCTTGTTGGATCAGCCTAACAGGAGGCGGAGTTTGTTGGATCAGCCTAACAGGAGGCGGAGTTTGTTGGATCGACCTAACAGGAAGCGAGCTTGTTGGATCAGCCTACCAGGAGGCGAGCTTGTTGGATCAGCCTAACAGGAGGCGAGCTTGTTGGATCAGCCTAACAGGAGGCGAGCTTGTTGGATCAGCCTAACAGGAGGCGAGCTTGTTGGATCAGCCTAACAGGAGGCGAGTTTGTTGGATCAGCCTAACAGGAGGCGAGATTGTTGGATCAGCCTAACAGGAGGCGAGCTTGTTGGATCAGCCTAACAGGAGGCGAGCTTGTTGGATCAGCCTAACAGGAGGCGAGCTTGTTGGATCAGCCTAACAGGAGGCAGAGTTTGTTGGATAGACCTAACAGGAGGCGAGATTGTTGGATCAGCCTAACAGGAGGCGAGCTTGTTGGATCAGCCTAACAGGAGGCGAGCTTGTTGGATCAGCCTAACAGGAGGCGAGTTTGTTGGATCAGCCTAACAGGAGGCGAGCTTGTTGGATCAGCCTAACAGGAGGCGAGCTTGTTGGATCAGCCTAACAGGAGGCGAGCTTGTTGGATCAGCCTAACAGGAGGCGAGTTTGTTGGATCAGCCTAACAGGAGGCGAGCTTGTTGGATCAGCCTACCAGGAGGCGAGCTTGTTGGATTAGCCTAACAGGAGGCGAGTTTGTTGGATCAGCCTAACAGGAGGCAGAGTTTGTTGGATAGACCTAACAGGAGGCGAGCTTGTTGGATCGACCTAACAGGAGGCGAGCTTGTTGGATCAGCCTACCAGGAGGCAAGCTTGTTGGATCAGCCTAACAGGAGGCGAGTTTGTTGGATCAGCCTAACAGGAGGCAAGCTTGTTGGATCAGCCTAACAGGAGGCGAGTTTGTTGGATCAGCCTAACAGGAGGCGAGCTTGTTGGATCAGCCTACCAGGAGGCGAGCTTGTTGGATCAGCCTAACAGGAGGCGAGCTTGTTGGATCAGCCTAACAGGAGGCGAGCTTGTTGGATCAGCCTAACAGGAGGCGAGCTTGTTGGATCAGCCTACCAGGAGGCGAGCTTGTTGGATTAGCCTAACAGGAGGCGAGTTTGTTGGATCAGCCTAACAGGAGGCAGAGTTTGTTGGATAGACCTAACAGGAGGCGAGCTTGTTGGATCGACCTAACAGGAGGCGAGATTGTTGGATCAGCCTAACAGGAGGCGAGCTTGTTGGATCAGCCTAACAGGAGGCGAGCTTGTTGGATCAGCCTAACAGGAGGCGAGCTTGTTGGATCAGCCTACCAGGAGGCGAGCTTGTTGGATTAGCCTAACAGGAGGCGAGTTTGTTGGATCAGCCTAACAGGAGGCAGAGTTTGTTGGATAGACCTAACAGGAGGCGAGCTTGTTGGATCGACCTAACAGGAGGCGAGCTTGTTGGATCAGCCTAACAGGAGGCGAGCTTGTTGGATCAGCCTAACAGGAGGCGAGCTTGTTGGATCAGCCTAACAGGAGGCGAGCTTGTTGGATCAGCCTAACAGGAGGCGAGCTTGTTGGATCAGCCTAACAGGAGGCGAGCTTGTTGGATCAGCCTAACAGGAGGCGAGCTTGTTGGATCAGCCTAACAGGAGGCGAGCTTGTTGGATCAGCCTAACAGGAGGCGAGCTTGTTGGATCAGCCTACCAGGAGGCGAGCTTGTTGGATTAGCCTAACAGGAGGCGAGTTTGTTGGATCAGCCTAACAGGAGGCAGAGTTTGTTGGATAGACCTAACAGGAGGCGAGCTTGTTGGATCGACCTAACAGGAGGCGAGATTGTTGGATCAGCCTAACAGGAGGCGAGCTTGTTGGATCAGCCTAACAGGAGGCGAGCTTGTTGGATCAGCCTAACAGGAGGCGAGTTTGTTGGATCAGCCTAACAGGAGGCAAGCTTGTTGGATCAGCCTAACAGGAGGCGAGCTTGTTGGATCAGCCTACCAGGAGGCGAGCTTGTTGGATTAGCCTAACAGGAGGCGAGTTTGTTGGATCAGCCTAACAGGAGGCAGAGTTTGTTGGATAGACCTAACAGGAGGCGAGCTTGTTGGATCGACCTAACAGGAGGCGAGCTTGTTGGATTAGCCTAACAGGAGGCGAGTTTGTTGGATCAGCCTAACAGGAGGCAGAGTTTGTTGGATCAGCCTAACAGGAGGCAAGCTTGTTGGATCAGCCTAACAGGAGGCGAGTTTGTTGGATCAGCCTAACAGGAGGCAAGCTTGTTGGATCAGCCTAACAGGAGGCGAGCTTGTTGGATCAGCCTACCAGGAGGCGAGCTTGTTGGATTAGCCTAACAGGAGGCGAGTTTGTTGGATCAGCCTAACAGGAGGCAGAGTTTGTTGGATAGACCTAACAGGAGGCGAGCTTGTTGGATCGACCTAACAGGAGGCGAGCTTGTTGGATCAGCCTACCAGGAGGCAAGCTTGTTGGATCAGCCTAACAGGAGGCGAGTTTGTTGGATCAGCCTAACAGGAGGCGAGCTTGTTGGATCAGCCTAACAGGAGGCGAGCTTGTTGGATCAGCCCATAATGTTACCAGTGCTGGGCTGGGACACAGGACTCTTCTCTGTAAGAGGTAGTGAGTGGGCCCGTGGCCCGTGGGCCATAATTGCGGGTCGGTGGATGACATAATATACAGGGTGATTGGAAGATGGGTGCAAAGCTTTAAGGTGAAGATAGTATAGACAATTTAGAACCATTTAAGCCATGGTTGTCTTAGACGAAGTCTTAAAAGACGTATTGTACAATTTTTTTATTTTTTCTGAGCTTTAAATGTCTGTAAAAAAAATGTCTAATGACACAGAAGCCTAAAACATGTTTTGCTTGATTGCTTACACATTACTTTAATTAAATAAATAAAAAATGAATTCATTTATCATTCAATTTGGCCATAATTATGCAGATTACATAAAATTTTGAGAATTTCCGAAAAAAAAACTTAAAAATTTGATTAAAAATATTTGGTAAGACTTCGTCTAAGACAACCATGGCTTAAATGGTTCTAAATTGTCTGTACTATCTTCGCCTTAAAGCTTTGCACCCATCTTCCAATCACCCTGTATATCTTCAAATTCCTGGTTCTAGTACATGATCACGTGGTCGTTGGCGTTCATACTAACGTTTAAATAAAATCAATATTTGTTTACGATATGTACATATATCTGCCACTGCCATGTCCCTGTTTTGTTTTATGGCGTAATTATTATGTTAATCGCCTCGTTGGTCTAGTGGTCGCAAGCGCTACTGCTGCAGCTCGGAGGCTGGATTTGTGCCCGGTTGATGGCAATAGGCTCGCCCCCTATTATATGGACTGGCGAAATGTGAGTGTACCTGCTACAGGGACACCTCTGCCCAACCTTTTCGGGAAACAAGGCGTGATGTTATGTTATGTGTTATTATGATAATTTTACAAAAAGAAAAAAAATTGAACAAGGTATAGTGCAGTGCAAGCCTATCGAGCAAGACCTTACTAGGTACAGTGGGTGAGACAAAATCATTTCTAACGAAAAAAGCATTGCCTGTCATGCATTAGGTACCTACGCGTATTTCCAATCTATACAAGGCCAGAACGCAGCCATAGGAAACTGTTCGCGTATACATTGTAATGCTATTTTTAAATCTGTGATTACAATGTAAGTATACACGAATTTTGCGTATTGCTGGTGTATAGTTTGTAACGTGGACAAGCGCGTCCTGGTTCCAAACTATACTACATCACTTACGACTGATAAGAGTTTTAAAGATAAATAGTCTATAAAAAAAGAAAAGAACAAAAGTGTGAACTGGATGAAATGGCTTAGGTTAGGTTAGAACTGTGACCAACCGCGGCAGCGGCCGGCGAGCGCTACTTTCAAGTTGCTCGCAGCCAGGCAGGCTATTTAATATTAGCGCAAGGTGCATTAATTACCTCGCAAACAAGTTGGTTACCTGTTCACAATTTCTCGCAATCTAAACTCGATTAGTCCGTATGCGTACTGGCACTGTATACTATGGAATGAGTTAGTTAATTTGGTCACTACGAAGTATACGCGAGTATTTGCATACTACTCTTGTATAGATTGGAAGATCTTAGTAAAAAAAAAAGTGATTTCCAATCTCTACGCGAGCAGTTTCCTATGGCTGCGTTTTGGCCTTGTATAGAATGGAAAGACGCGGACCTACATGTTGTCTGTCTACTGTTTTAAAGTGATAAACTTGATTATTTTTACAAATTGGATATCTGTTCATTAGGGAAAGTAGTTATTTTTCCTTCTAAATAAAACAACAATGAGTCATTTGAACAAAAATATCCCTAAACCAAAAAGATCCATTTCATAATGAATCGCCAAGTACGGATTACGAGCTGCGGTAATTTTTTTATATCGAGTTTTTAGATAAACCCCGATAAAAATGATAATACTGAAGTGGTAGATAAGCCATTATTGGAAAAATGTGTTTATGTACTCTATGAATCAGTATTTTATCAATACGGTCGAAAACTGGAATGCAACGAATATTAAAAACAACAGACAAAGGCCATTTTGATGAATCAGCAAATTAGTAAGTAGACGGTAGGTACGTAGAAATGTACAAGACATGTCTCACGGACTCCATTACGACAAAGGAAGGAAGAATTTCATAAAATTGATCAGAACTACGCAGTTTTTACGCATAATTCTCATTGGAGACTCCCAATAAACGCATGCATTTAAAGGGGTTGAAATAGAAAAAGAAAAACAACCGGCTTCAAAAAAAAACACTACAAAGTGAAAAATAACTTTAATTTCGGAAGTCGGTGTCTTTGGTTTTGAATTTTCGTTCTTTGTCACCGACTTCCGAAATTAAAGTTATTTTTCACTTTGTAGTGTTTTTTTTTTTTAAGTCGGTTGTTTTTTTTTGTAAAAAGTTTTTATTTTTCATTTTAGTGTTGTGGTACCTACCCCACACAAATTCGAATACCACTACCTGCTATGTAAAAAAACAAACAGTCGAATTGAGAACCTCCTCCTTTTGGAAGTCGGTTAATAACAGTGACAGGGAGTTATCATATCCACATACTAAGTGGGAAAAAATACGTATTATTGAAGCTAACTCAAAAACTACCCAAGCAAAGTTAATAAAATTTATATGGGACCACCTCTGAAGTATGATCTACCAAACAAAAAAAGAATCATCAAAATCAATTCATAATTGGCGGAGTAATCGCGTAACAAACACAAAAAAAAAACATACTGTCGAATTGAGAACCTCCTCCTTTTGGAAGTCGGTTAATAACAGTGACAGGGAGTTATCATATCCACATACTAAGTGGGAAAAAATACGTATTATTGAAGCTAACTCAAAAACTACCCAAGCAAAGTTAATAAAATTTATATGGGACCACCTCTGAAGTATGATCTACCAAACAAAAAAAGAATCATCAAAATCAATTCATAATTGGCGGAGTAATCGCGTAACAAACACAAAAAAAAAACATACTGTCGAATTGAGAACCTCCTCCTTTTGGAAGTCGGTTAAAAATAACGAGCGATGAAGTATTTTATCCTATTTTGCGCTTCACGCCAAAATGTAAGAGATGGATTTGAACGAAATTTGGAACTCCCTGGTGAAGGACAGGATAAGCAGGACATAATTATGATATTTTTAGCACTACCTATCTTAGTGGCCCGCTGGTTTTTGTTCTTGGTGGGGCACAACCACGCCCTCAGATAAATTACCTGTGCAACTTAGCGCTGTGCGTGTTCTGCTGCGTCACGACCAGCGTCTCGAAGGACTTGTGGTTGTTGGAGCCGAAGCTCTCCAGAACGCGCGGGTCTAGCAACACCGACACACAGCCACTGACCAGGTTTATGTCCAGCCAGGATTCTTGGCGTTCTGTACCCTGAGGAGAGGAGAGTAAAATTAAATGGAGAATATAATATAATTCATGCTCGTAATTCCCGAAGGGCAAAGCAGAGGTGTAGGTTAACTATAGTTCACCCACATTTTACCAGTTAGGTATGTTTTTTTATACAGTGTGATTCTTCATAGGTAGGTATAGGTACTGTGCACATATCGAAATGAGGGAATCTATGCTTAATTTTATCGACAGAAAAAATGTTAAAAAAAAATTAAAAAATCTCTTTGTCATCTTACTGATAAATTTAATAATTATTGTAAAAAATTATGAAAAAAATACAGATTTTTGCTAAAAAAACATGTTTATTTTCAATTGAGGGTAGTTTTTTTTTTCTCAATTTTCATTTTATGAGGACGCCTAATTACTTCCTATCATTATGGAGTTTGTTTCATCGCGATAGATGATTTAGTTTAAAAGTTACACCGTTTTGTTACATTTTTTTTAACCCATAAAAAGTATAAAAAATATTTCGATTTTTAAAAATATTTTTTCTGTAGGTATTTAAAATTAAGCATAGATTCCCTCATTTCGATATGTGTGCATTATAAAGAATCACACTGTATGTATGTAATAGGAGGCGAGCCTATTGCCATCAACCAGACACAAATCCAGACTCCGGGCTGCTACTGAGAAATTCCTGATGAAAAAACCCAATAACAGTTTGCCTGGCCTAGGAATCAAACCCAGGACCTCATGATGCAGCATGCCTCATGATTAAGCTTGGAATTCGTACAGCGGTGCCGTCATATTACGTCCGCATTGTCGGCTGTAGAGCTGTAAACATTTTGTTGGTGTAATGTTGTCTCACTGGGTTGTGGAGGTCAGATAGGCAGTCGCTCCATGTAAAATACTGGTATTTAGCTGCATCCGGTTGGACTGGAAGCCGACCCCAACGATGAATGTGAAATACCCCTTAAAAAGTCGGTGTCTTGGAGGCCATTGGCATCGAGGGTCAATATTCTACAAGTTACCGAGTTCATAGCCTATGCTCAAGATATAATAAGAGAGGTATGGCCGAGCGCCAAAAATGTTGCTAACCCCTGAACTTTGACCTTGAATTTGAACACGAATAATAGCTTCAAAATATAAGCCAGGTGTATTCAATGGCCCTAAATTGTCGGCAATTTAACGGGGAAGTCGTAAGTACCTATTAGGATAAGTTGTTACCAACTTCTATACCAAATATTTCAATATAGTAAATCAGTCAATAGCCTTAATATACCTTACTTAGGTACATGCCTACATCCGTACTAAACCATACCAATATTATAAATGAGAAAGTAACAGTACGACCTAAGGTCTAAGGCCATCCAAAGCCACTCAGCCGCTAGGACAATTTTTTTTTTGGCGGTGAAATTATCAAATATCTTCTCCCGCTCTGGGCGGAAGGCGTATCAGACACCTACTGACTAAAACCCACCTGTGTTGCTTCTGTTGCCTGTATGTTGCCAGGGGCCACGGTATCCCTTTCGGAATTTGCCGCTCGCCATTTCACCCCGTCATCGTCAGTTGTGCCGACATCTATATGAGGCGCGCGAGGAACACAACGCGCCGTCCGTCGACCCGGGCCTGGTCCTTATCGGACGGCGAGCTACCCATTGCTCACCGTCCGGAAACCCGCGCCTACGGTGGCCGGGAATCGGCCTGCGATTCCCGACGCCCAGGGCGTCTCCTGCGGCGGCTAGGGGCGTGAGGGCGCGAAATTTGCCTCTCCCTCACACTGCACACGTAGCCTAAAGGTCCACCAAAATAGTTGGCGATTCCGGCCACCGGGAAAAAGCGGGCTGAGCAGGAATCGACTAATAACAATGGTTGAAATCCTCATGGCGTCTCTCGTTTCGTCTGTGATTGGAATGATTCCTGCACGTCTCGTTCGTCTCCGCTTCAGGCCTACCGCCTAAAGTGCTTTGGATGAAATTTGGCACACGTAGACCATGGCCTGGGTTAGGACATAGAATACTTTTTATCCCGGTCGTATGTTTCCGTGGAATAATTTCCGACCTCCACGCGGGCGAAGCCGCGGGCAAAATCTAGTAGGTAATTTATAAACGTATTAACTTACCGAAATAATAACAACTTTGCCAACAGTGAGTTTTCTGCACACAACTGATGTTATAAAATCATGCCTTTGGTTGTGCGCGTTCAAAAAGTCTCTTGCGTCCTAGAAAAAAATGGGGAAAATCTAATTCATCATAACATCACGCCTGCCTCCGAAGAGCTAGGTAGTAGTGTGAGGCACACCACCCTTTTGCCACAAATGAATACAGCTTGTTCACCCCACAAAATCATTTAAATAAAAAGCTACTCTTGTAACAACACAATAAAGTGCAATTCAGGTCGCACAGCGCTAATTACCTACAATTATATTCACCTAGAAGTTGCTTCTCTTTCTATCGCGTAACTCTTATATCTTTTGACTACGTTACACTCACTGAATTGGCCCGACAAGACGGGCCCGCCGCGTACTTGTAGCTTCATCCCTAACATGCGGAGTAAACCATCAGTAGGTACCTATCCATCTATGCTTTTGCTAAAAATGTTGAAATCATTGGGAGCAAGCTTCAATTCCTCCGGAATTCCGCAAAAGGGGACTACATCGCTAAACACCGATGAATGTAACAAAATAAACTTGTTTAATTTTATGCCGGCGCCACACATTGGCTTATGACTTGGATCCAAGCTTGGCTACGAATAGAATAGCCAATAATTGTAACCAAGGTTGCGGCCTCACATTGGCTCCAATATCATTTGGCAAACACAATAGCCAAGAGCATTGGAAAGTTGGAAGTTTGAGCAGGTTTCATTATTGCTAGCAGGTCATGTCGGACGGGGCACTATTCGCTCTGGCTACTTACGCCCACGCATTGAGCACATATTATTATTATTTAAATAATCAAGGTCAGCCTGCAGTAAGGAAAAAGAAACCATTGAAAAGGCGTACTGATGCACCCAATGTGTGGATCGAGAAGCGACGTTGGACCCAAGTTGCCCGCCCGCCTACACCCTTCACTCCCCTCGCCTTTGAACGTGTTCAAAAAACCGACACATAGCGGGTTGACATTGGCTATTGGACGCAATGTTCCGTTTATGTCCAATAACTGTCCAAGATCGACCTACACATTGGTGTATTGGATCCAAGAGTATAACTTGGAGCCAATATATCCAATGTGTGGCGCCGGCTTTACACCAATCAACTCATCCAACATAAGCAGGTTGAAATGGCACTGGGCTGGCCATGTTTGTTGAAGGACCAATGGCTGTCGGAGCAAATGAGTCCTAGAGCAGAGAAAAAGTTGCAGTTTGACAGCTTTTTTAAGGAAAATATGTCAATTTATTCTTCAGATAAAAATTATTGGACTATTGAAAAATCAGCCCTCAATTTTACAAAATCATACCAACCTGAAAGAAATTAACCCAAGATCTCTCCAAGAAAATATCCACATCTCTCTCAGCATACTTTACTGTTGGGAACCATTTGGCTGCCGACGTGATCCTGAGAGTCCTGTCCTGACGGGGCAGTAGCCAGCGGAGCAAAGTCTCCATGATGCTGTACTGGGTTGGAAGGTGACCACAGGATGCTATGTAGGTGGAGAGTTTGATGCTGGGAAATGGAAAGGTTTTTCAGGATTGAGTGATGACAACCAGTCTTACCAATGGGTATTGTGTTAATTTGAATTCAGATAGGCAGCTGCTCCATGTAAAAAAAATGTTTGATCTGTAAAAGTAGGTATTTGTACAAACCTACTTACAGAAATAAATATCAATTATATTTAAATATAAATCAAACTTTGGGTAAAAGACATTGTTCATTTGCTCAAACAATAGAATTATTATTATTTATGGAATATAAATAGTTCTACAGTCCAACCCGTCTTACCGAGGGGTATCATATTACCCAGTAACTGGGTTGTGAAGATCAGATAGGCAGTTGCTCTAAGTATAATACTGGTATACTGGAAGCCGACCCCAACATAGTTGTGAAAAGGCTAGGCAGATGATCTTCCATAATTCTACATCATACTGATCAGAGAGTTGCAAAATCCAACCATATGATCATACCAATGGTAATTTTCACACTAAAATATGAAATAAAAGACTTCCACTTACAAATACTGCCCAAACTTATTCCTCAAAGCAAATCTGATCTCCCGGCTGGATTCAGAGCAGTACATGTTGAAACAGTGTAGGATCTCGTGTCTTTGATAGGCATCCGGACGGCTGTTGGTGGCCAGGTCTAGGAGACCTTCAGCAGTATGCTCCACGAGGATGTTAGGAAGCGAGACGTCTTTCTGACGGATTTCCTGTGAAGATTGGTGCAGTTTTAACATAGTGCAGGTTATGTAATGATAATTTATAGAATTAATTTGAGTACTATGTGTTAGTTATGGAGTTTCTATTGCTAAATTAATGCAGTCATTTCATATCCATTGAAAAATTATATTATTCATTTAATTAATTAGGTTGTATTTATTATCTTGTTGACGCAAAATAATAAATTTTTCATTGTCTAGAAGTAATGTAGGATCCTTACCTTTACAAATCTGAGCAGCAACTTCAAAAAAGTCCACCATTGTAAGTTGTGCCTAACTAAATGTTTCCTTACAGCATCCAACCAGTATTGCAGCAAGTTCACCAGCTCCTTGCTAAGCACGCCCCATGTTTTGGAAGGCGGTAAACTTAGTATACGCTGGAATATCAGGCACGCGATCCCATTTTCCTCACATTTATTGAAATACTAAAACAAAACGAACAAAATATTAATTGTCCTTATTGTATGCGAATAACTAGAATGGATTTAATATTGAAAGTATAATTCTTTGTATTTAATCTGAATCATATTAAATGAACAGACCTCGATTTCAAGAGAACGTATTTTCTTGAGCGCAAGAACAGTAGACATATTCAATTGAATTCTTGAGGTTTTACATTTTTCAGAAGCATCTTGAGTAGTTGAAATGTATTCGTTCAAGTTATGTACGTTTTTCAATAGTTTTCCAACATCCATTGCGAAGAAATAGTTATTCCATCACAAACAAAAATAAAATATACTAAATTGCCGCGAAACAATTTGAAAAGACGCAATTTTTTTTTCTTATTTGACGACTTTTATCTGTAAGTTGGTATTTCCTGTTTGTTTGGGACTGTTTATTCAAAATGCCAAATCGATAACATTGCCAATAACGTTCTCATATGTGTTCAGTTTTTAATACAAAACGTCGTGTTTGCATAGACAAATGTGTTTGGCCACGCCTCTTATTGCGATGTTTTTGTGTAAAAACACGCGCAGGAGACCTGGCTTAAGCCGTTCACGGCCGCTGAGTACAAAAAAGCAATATTTCTTTTGCATTTTTTCTTTTCATTGTTTCCAATCGTAACCAATGCACAACTTTCGTTCCTAAAACGAACACACCTACAACAAAGGAGATCGATACTAGATTACGTTTTGTTTCTATCAGTTTTAAAAAAAAAAAGACTTTTATTAGTTTCATTCGTTTTACCTTTCAAGGACAAAATAATTTATCATTATCATGATTAACCCATTACAGTAAAATAGATTTTATAAAAGAATAAAATAAAATGATCTTGGGACGTTTCAGATGTGATTTATCTTACGAGGTAAAATTAAACGCTAAAATTATTCCGCCAGTATGTTGGCAGCAGTGACGCTTGAAGTTTGTCGTGTGAAGGATTTTCGATTCGTCTCTGCGGGGTTCAGCCGTTTGATAAAGGAATTGATTGCTGGAACCTGTTCGAAATGATAAAACCCTAGAGATAACGTGATAATATAAAATGTTGAATCATTTTACGGAGTGTTCATTCTTCACGTTAAAACTTTTTTATCGCACGTTCAGTTCAGTGTTATGATCGCGTCATAGCGCACGTCTCCAACAAGAAACCAGTCGATATTATGCGGCCCGAACGCGACAACTACTTAAGGATACAATTATGATGCCTATGGTGTATACAGTGTATGGTTTTGCCATATTTTTCATTATCGCGTGGGTGTGTCTGTTGATAATTCACATAATGGCTTACTCTTACTCAAAGTGGAAGCTCCATCGGACAGTGGACCGGTCGCCGCCTGAACAGCCGTACCCCGGTGTGTCAATCATGAAGCCGCTCACCGGGGTGGACCCCAACCTGTTCTCCAACCTGGAAACGTTCTTCACACTGGACTATCCTTTGTACGAGTTATTATTTTGTGTAGAGAACGAAAACGACCCTGCAGTGATGTTAGTGAACAGTCTTATTCATAAGCATCCACACATAGACGCTCGTTTGTTTACGGGTGGTCTGCGAGTCGGCGTCAACCCGAAAATCAACAATATGCAGCCGGCCTACTTGGCGGCAAAGTACCCGCTGGTGCTGATCAGCGACGCGGGCATCCGGATGCGCGACGACTCTCTCCTGGACATGGTGCAGCACATGAGGGACGACGTCGCCATCGTGCATCAGATGCCCTTCGTGTGCGACGCGGAGGGCTTTGCCGCCGTGTACGAGAAGGTGTTCTTCGGCACGGCGCAGGCGCGCATGTACATGAGCGCCGACTTCATGGGTATCAACTGTCACGTCGGCATGTCCTCGCTGGTGCGACGGTGCGCGCTCGAGGAGGCGGGCGGCCTGCGAGCCTTCGCCGACTACCTCGCAGAGGACTACTTCATAGCGAAGGACATCACGTCACGCGGCTGGAAGATGCGCGTGAGCTCGCTGCCCGCGCTGCAGAACTCTGGCACGCGCTCGGTGGGCGCGATGCAGGCGCGGCTGCGGCGCTGGGCGCGGCTCCGCATCGCTATGATCCCCACGACGGCCATGCTGGAACCGCTCAGCGAGTGCATCCCGCTCGGCGCCGGCGCCGCGTGGGCCGCGGGACAGTTGTTTGGCGCGGAGCCGCTTCCGTTCTTCCTGGTGCATGTGTTAGTGTGGTTCCTATCGGACTGGCTGATGCTCCGGTCAGTACAGAACGGCTCGCCACCGTTCACCAAAGTGCAGTTTTTGCTCGGCTGGGTGTGGAGCGAGTGCTGCGCGCCGTTCGTGCTGGCCGCGGCGCTCGTGAGCCCCGAGATCTCGTGGCGGACTCGCAGCTACCGGCTGGACTGGGGCGGGCGTGCCCACGAACTCAATCCTAAACTCAAGTTCTGAGACCCATCCCTCCCTCATACTCGAAAGCTTTAATTTGGTGAATGTTTACGTTTTACCACTGTTTCATAGTCTGTTTGAAAGTGACTGAATTTCGGATGTGTGTTTATAGTTAATATATTATTAAGTTTTTATTTTAATTGCTATGATGTTAGTTTTGTAATGAACAGTGGTTGATTGTTGCTTTTGTTTTAGAAAGATTTGTAAGTAAAGTACATTTGTTAGTTTAGTTACACACATGTATTTATTTTTGGTAATTTATTTTTACTGCAACTGGTTTGTCATTTCCTGCATTGAATTGTTTGTCATGACAAGATCGTGGTTGTGTGGAGTACAAGTATAGTAAAGTGAGTCATTGCTTATCAGAAACATTTGGCCCTTCTGTTGTGATTCATGTTTTCACTTGAATCTTGTATGACAAATGATCAGATGTTTATTGAAATATTAATTAATCTCAATATGGAAGGTATTTGTTATTGTAATTATAACAGATTGCCATTCTACATACCTTATGTAAAATGTAAAATAATTGAAATGTGATAAGGTCTAGTTATAGTTACCTAACTAAACCGCATGATTCTGAAACTCAATACGTACATATTTGTATCATACCTATGTTTAATTCCTGCAATCAATAAATGTTGTATCGTAATACCTAAGTCTAAATACAAGAAGTACAGGGTTATACTCTAAAGAATACATTATGATCAACTTATAATATGTTTTATTTAAAGTGTACCTTCGGAATTAGGCGAAGGCCGGCGATAACCGCAGGCGTGGCAAAGGCGATACCTAGCTATTATCTTTATGGGGTGATTGGCGATATCAGTTAAAAAGTTAAATAATAATTTTTAAAAATATGATTAGGATTATGACTCGCCTTCGAGGGGCCTTAAAGGTATTTCAATCTGATATGTTGCAAATTAGTATTACTAAAATAGGTGCTAAAAGATTACAACTAGGACTTCAAACATTATACTAAATATGGTTAAACAACACTCATACACCTCTGGTCAACCTATGGGGACCAAACGTGATATTGTGTTATGCTAAGTATTTGATTGTTTCAATAAACCTATATATATAAATGTACCGATAGTACGCTAATAAATACAATAACTAAAAATGTTCCTATGTGGATAGGAAAATGAATCTATCCTCATTATATCTGTTCGTAGACTTTTCCATTGTATTACTTTACATTACATAATGTAGGTAAACAATGTCTCAGAATTATTATGTGTAGGTATAACTCGTTAATACGATACATAGAATCATCAGTGGTTCTAAAAAAATCAGAGATTCTAAAAAAAAATAATCTATTATTTATGGTCAGCCATAAATAATAGATTAACATTTTTTTTTACCGCTCAATTTGGCCTCTACCTTATGCAATTAAGTGCGAAATTTTTTAATGCTATATATAGGTGTGCACTGGGCTTAAAAGGGTTCAAAACTTTTTAAATATTTTGTATGTTATTCCATGAAATATGCAGACCTCAGAAATGTAATTGTAGAGAAAGAGTTTGCCAACTTTATTTCTATTTATTATTAATTACAAGCCTGTGTTGTCCTATTGCAGAGCAAAGGCCTCTGAGTTTCCACTTTTCCCGGTCTACAGCGTTTTTTTTTTTATGTTAGTCGGAACATATCCCAAAGCAACGTAGTTCCGGTATAAAAAGGATTATATGAGTTAATCCAGGTTTTAACTATGTGTGTGCAAAATTTCATCCAAATCGGTTCAGCAGTTTTTGCGTGATTGAGTAACAAACATCTAAATACATATTATTTTATAGTTATGATAGGATATAATAATAAAATAGTAGTATTAAAACGTTTTGAAAATGTACTTTAAACCTACACTTTTTTATCTATAAAACACTCATTTCGATAGTTGATAAAAATCTCAATGATAAAAATACTGCAAAAAAAGTCTAGAGAACTGATAAAAATACTGCTTTTTCACCTACCACTACCTAATTGAAAAATATTTAAAGGGCATTGAACCTATTTCTTCCGTTGGCGGATATTCGATAGCTCCCTGCATATTCCGGGGCCCGTAACAACATACGATATCATTAGGTCACATTACTTAACGACGTGTCCATATACGGAATAACAATATCGAAATCCAAATCGTACGATTCGGTAACGGTCGATAACCTAACTTGACACGACTCGAGAAGTTTTCACACAAAGTTGTAAATGACTTTGTTTTATTGAATTTTTATTGTTTATGTTCGACATTTACTCAATTCACGGACATTTTATTATTCATAGAATTGCAAATATTATTGAGTTTTATATAATGTTTATTTTTACAGTTTTATAAACGTTTCGAGACTCCTATACCTAAGGTTGGATATTATTCAATTAGGTTACTGCCGTGTCTACTAAGGAGCTCGTGGCTTAATAATAATAGCCGCACGAGTCGATCGAAGGTTAAGCTACGATTGCCGCGGTTGGTTCGTGGATGGGTGACTATCCATTACATATCAAGACCCCTCCGTGCCTGGGAAAGCACGTTAAGTCGTTGGTCCCATCTGTCATCCGTAGATCTTTAACAGTCGTTACGGGTCTCACCAAGTTACGGTTCCAGTGTCACCAACCAAGGGGTATCGTGTTGCCCAGTAACTGGGTTGTGGAGGTCAGATAGACAGTCGCTCCATCTAAAATACTGATATTCAGCTGCATCCGGTTAGACTGGAAGCTTTCCCCATCACCACTGGGAAAAAAGGCTAGAATACATAACATCACGCCTTGTTTCCCCGAAGGGTTGGGCAGAGGTGTCCCTGTAGCAGGTACACCCACATTTCGCCAGTTATGTTTAAGTCCCATGTAATAGGGGGCGAGCCAATTGCCATCAACCGGGCACAAATCCAGACTCCGAGCTGCTACTGAGAAATTTCAGATAGAAAAACCCAATAACACTTTGCCCGACCCGGGAATCGAACCCAGGACCTCATGCTCAGCAGTAGCGCTTGCGACCACTAGACCAAAAAGGCTAGAATATTAATAATGAATTGCATTTGTATCACTGATTTTGATGTTGCAACCGTTTTAGGTGTAAAAAAACCGGCCAAGTGCGTGTCGGACCACGCACAATGAAGGGTTCCGTAGTTGGAATGAATTTATCCCAAAAACAAACTTAACTTTATAGTTGAAAAATAAGTTCTCCTCCTATACGGAATGTTTGGGAAAACATGTTTTTGCAACTGCAAAGTTAAGTTGGTCGATTATTACTCGTTAACTTGTAAAGCCTACTCAGCTGTGATAGTTTTCCTTTTAATTTCGTTATATAAACTACTGCTGTGATTTTTTTCACACATCCAAAACCAACCATTTAGCTGGCAGGGGGGGGGGGGGACACTTGAAGGCTCGTGCAGACCAGCGCGACATGCGAAGCGACACAAAGGCAGCGCTCGTCGCGCGACGAGCGCTGCCTTTGTGTCGCGCCTGTTTGAAAGAGCCTTGACTCTAACAAAAAGTCGCAAACGGATCCTTGAATCCAAAAATAGTTTTCACAAAGTCACAATGTTTTTAAAGGACCTTCCCAATGATAGCCCAAACCATGGGTTAAAAAAAAAAAAAAAACATCACCACTTTACGTGTAGGAGAGGTACCCTAAAAAAAATGTTTTTCATAATTTTGTTTTACCACTTTGTCGGCGTAATTAATATGTATGTATACCTATGCCAAATTACAGCTTTCTAGTACTAAGGGTCTCGGAGCTAGACCGCGGACAGACAGACAGACAGACGGACACGACGAAACTATAAGGGTTCCTTGTTTACTACGGAACCCTAAAAAGACTTACCTATGGAAAGTTTCCAAATACTTTTTTTACATCTAAAACTAAATATTCGGTGTTACGATATTAATTATTGTATTTCATATTCATTAATTTAGTTCACGAATTAGCCATATTTCTTATTTCCATTGGTGCCGATTGTCTTGTCACAAATGCCTCTAAACTAGACTAAAAATCACCAAAATTTAGTTTATTCCTGTCAAACGACGATTTCCCATTCTGAAATAGACTAAAGTGACACAACTTAACTATATTTTAGTTTGACAGCACTAAGATGGTACCAAGTAGGTACTCTGTGGATGGTACTGAGATATTAATTTAGTGAAAATGGCAATTTTGCTATTCTGAATTTGACGTTTTTCACCTAAAATTTAGATTTTCTAACTAAATCTGACTATTTTTAATCGCGACTAAAAACGTGTGGAATAAAATTGGTTGTCTAAAACGGTGTGTCCAATCGCAAAAATAATTAATATTTCGAGCCTCTTTATGAAAGTCTTAAACCCCTAACACTCTACATGGTAATCATTTTTCAAATTTTCCATACAAAAAGTGAAAAATTCCATATAAAACACGTCGAGGCTGCTCCCCCTGCGCGCCTCCGGTTCTAAAAAGATTCACGTGGTTAGGTATCACGTGTGGAGTCGCGATTGTTAATTCGATTTAGATGTATCAAAATTATTTTTAAATTTAGAGAATTTATTTTGCAGAATAGCTTTGAGATTCTCATAGTCAAAAGTAAGGAATTTTAGTGATAGTTTAGTTAGTTTAGTTCGGTGTACAAGAGAATCGGCACCAATCTGTAATACATAACATAACATCACGCCTTGTTTCCCCGAAGGGTTGGGCAGAGGTGTACCTGTAGTAGTAGTAGGTACTCCCACATTTCGCCAGTTATGTTTAAGTCCCATGTAATAGGGGGCGAGCCTATTGCCATCAACCGGGCACAAATCCAGACTCCGGGCTGCTACTGAGAAATTCCAGATAGAAAAACCCAATACTTAACACTTTGCCCGACCTGGGAATCAAACCCAGGACCTCATGCTCAGCAGTAGCGCTTGCGACCACTAGACCAACGAGGCAGTCAATATAGCAGGTCGAGGCAGGTAATATTCCTAAATTAATCAAAACAGCGAAATATTTGACAGCTATTTGCGACGTTGCCCACTTTCAGTATAAGCCCACGTGCGCACGGACGTTATAAAATCGTGACGATTTCTTTTCGTGCACTTGATTTTCAACGCTCTGATTAGAGACGAGAGTTGAAAATCCAACAGTGTGTTTTTTCAACGCCGGGATCCGAGGTACGGAGGAGTCTCGGTATGTTAAGATGGTCACCCATCCACAGACTAACCTCGGCAAGCGTAGCTTAACCTGAAGGTTCGAACCGTGCGGCTGTTAATAGCCAACATTCGCAAAGACTTAATAAAATCGCGGCGATTTTTTTCCGTGCACTGGATTTTCAACGCTCTGTTTAGCGCCGAGAGTTGAAAATCCAACAGTGTGTTTTTTCAACGCGCTGGGACGAGAGTGCGTCCCAGCACGTTGGATTCTCAACGCTCGACTTAACACCGAGAGTTGAAAATTCAGTGCGCGATAAAATCCCGCCGCTATTTTATTACGTCTGTGCGAACGTCGGCTAAACGCTCGGTGAGCCCTTACTTTGAAATGTACTGTGCTAATATTTACACCTACCGATAAAATGTATTTGACTAACTAATCTTGCGCCAATTTGACCTTCGCAAACGGTTTCTAGAAAATAGTGATAACATTCGTTTCGGTCGTTAGATCATCCGGCTTTTGGGGCCAAAAGTAATAAGTAACGACTGGTATAGTTAAAAAAAAAAGATTAAAATTAAAAAACGTTCACCCATCCTTTAACTGACCGCAGTTAGCGTAGCTTAACCTGGCAGATCGATCGTCACGGGCTGCTGCCTTTCAACTATAAAGTAATAACGTATCTCTCGAACAGAATCGTGTTCTTACAATGCAATGTTTGCAATCTTAAGCCTGACCTACTTTCGAGTTTAGGCAGACCTGTAAGGGGCCATCCATGAATTACGTCGCGCGAGTTTCATGATTTTTGGAACTCCGTCCTCGTCACAGTCACAGATGGTCATATTTGTGTGACGTCCCCCACTCCCTAGTGTGACGTCACATATTTAGAGTAGGTAAAATTTTATCTTTTTCGTTAGCGTTGAAGTTTTGAGTTTTAATAAGTAGGTAGGTACTTTAGATTAATTAATTATATTATGTCAATCTGCCTAGCCTTTTCCCAACTATTATATTGTATAATATTTTTCCAACTTACTGGGTGCAACTGAATACCAGTATTTTACATGGAGCGACTACCTATCTGACCTCCACAACCCAGTTACTGGATAGCACGATACCCTTTGGGAAGTCCGGTTGTCGGATTTTTGGGCTTCTGATGACCCGTACCTAGAGAATACAATCCCGAGCATGTTTTTCTATCCCGGGCTTACGGGATTCTTGAAGCCTTTTCCTGGGATCCCGGGCCTATCCCGGGATTAGACTATGTGGTTTCTAATTGGGCTAAAATAAAAAAACACGAGTAATTAAAAAAAAATGTCTTTAATGTCTTTGCACAACACAAATCAGAATAATAATAAGAAAAGAAAAAACACAAACCAAAAAATACTATACTTTTGCAAGAAATTAAAAAACAGCACAAAATAACTATTTAGAATTTCGAAAATATAATCGCAGAAATATCAAAGCATCCAATGTTTGACTTCCGAGCCTGCTTCAACAATATATGATTTAATATGATATGAGATGATCGGGTGATTCCCCTGTTGGTTCGTTGGGGAATTACCTTAAGAGTATTGTATTAAAGTATTCCGAGTGGGGAAGTCCCTTCTAAGTTCTACGACAAACATATTACCTATTAGGACTGTACCTGTGTAGTAAATAGTGGGTACCTACGTATTGTACGAGTTGCTTTTTGTCGTAATGTATTAAAATAATCTAGGCAAGGTTATTTTCAAGGCGCAACGGTCTACGGAATACAAACTAGACTTGTTTGTGGCAATCCCGAAAATCCCGAGATTAGCCAAGTACAGTCCCGGGATTTTCGGGGCCAGAAAAGGGTCGGGATCCCGGGATCCTGAGATTCGGGATCCCGGGATTGTATTCTCTACCCGTACCTAACGAATATCAAAGATCTATGAATGACAGTCAGAAACAATGGCTTAACGTGCTTTCCATGCCATGGAGGAGTCTCGATATGTAATGGATGGTCACCCATCCACGAACCGACCGCAGCAAGCGTAGCTTAATCTTCGATCGACCCGTGCGGCTGGTACTATTTCCACGAGCCCCTAATAGATTTATACATGTGACGTCATGAAACTTATTTGACTCTCCCCCCTTTGTCACACGATATCACTCTATGTTGATTACCTCTCTCCCCCTAACCCTAAACGTGTGACGTAATTTATGTATGGCCCCTAGGTAGGTACCCCAGTTTTTATACCTAAGTAATTTGCTATAACTTTTACAATAATAATGGCTGATTCTTCGAATGACTCAGTGAACTGCATTCAAAAACACGCGACACTTATTATGGTTCGGTTAGTGGCTCATTTGCTGTGTACACGATGGATGAATGGGCCAATTTGGTTTTCTCGACGTTTGTGACAGCGGTTTGCGACACACGGTCAGTCGTTTTTCTGTCATTTTCTTGTCACATCTCCATAATTTTATGAATGTTATACCCTGCCTGTATGTGAAGAGTGGAGTTAATTCACGACTGACTGGACTACCTCAGCACGCGTAGCATGAAAACCATAGAAACGGGTTTTATCGACGGAAGAATAGACAAAATGACAGATTGTGATTGTTTATATGTCATTTTGTCTATTCTTCCGTCGACAAAACCCGTTTCTATTGTAGTCATGCTAAGCGTGCTGGATTGCCGTTCGATGCTGTTAAGGACTAATTAACACGAATCAACCTACCTGGCCTTTTCCCAACCATGTTGATGTCGGCTGCCAGTCTTATCAGATGCAGCTGAATATCAGATTTTACATGTAGCGACTGCCTATCTGATCTCCACAACCCCAACTGGGTAACACGACACCCCTTGATGCTGATCCATGCGTCATGTTCGTGAACGGGCGCCGTCAGTAGGGACTGATCATCTCTTAGCTGCCACGGTTTATTTTAATTTATTAAAATTTTTGAATTGATATTATATTTTTATTACGGACGCTTTTAACGTGCACGTCTTTCTACATTGTTCTCACATGTATAATTTCAACATGAATGATGTAACCAATATTTTGTAACAATATTTTGATTTAAAAGAGTGTCCGTGGAGTTTCTTGCCCGTTCTTCTTCATAGGTACCTACTACGCTTTGGAATGGGCAACTAGCTTCATTTTTCTGACTGACCGACCCCTTGACAATTCAAAAGTACCTGTAATTGGTTTATTTGAAATAAATGCTTTGAGTTTGAGTTGAGTTTGAGTTTGACTGGTTGTCATACTTTTGGGCTTCTGACTATATATATGTACCTATATAACTACTCGAAAGATCTACGAATGACAGCTGGGACTAACGGCTTGCTTTCCGAGGCATGGGCTAGGAGTCTCGCGATATGTAAGTAATGGATTTTCGCCCATCCACGAACAGACCGTGGCAGGCATAGCTTAACATTCGATCGACCCGTGCAGCTGTTACTAGCCACGAACACTATTCCTTGAATAAAGTAAAAAAAAGACTACGATACAATTCTTGTAATTACAACAAATTACTTACTACTTCTAGTTTATTGATAATGATAATGAGTTGGGTAAGTACTTAGTTGGCAAGTACAATTTAATTTTATAACTCGTGTGATCTGTGTACGTATGTTAATTTAAATAATTTTCCGATTATTACGTAGGTACCTCCTACAATTTTTTTTTCTTTTATTTCAAAGCATAATATTCAAATATGTAGGTAAGTAAATATAATATTAATTTTTTGGGAGTGTCTCAGCTGCCGGCGCCGTGTCCCGGATTGGCTGTCCCGCTGGTTGCTGAATTGGCTGCCGGCCTGACTTTGGAAAAAAAAGTGGTAAATGAGGTTGGCAATTTGGCACATGGAGTAGATAGGTGGGGTAAGCATAATTAAAAAAACATTTGTGGTTATATTATCTTTTTCCATTAATATATTTCCCAATTCCAGTAATCAAGTACGGGTAGTACTTAATTACTGGAATATGGAACCGAACTAGTTAGATTAAGTTAAATATTTTTACTCGTAAAAAAAGATAAGGTTAAGTTAGAACTGCCAAAATCGACTAGAATACAGGGTTATTGTATGTCAGCAATACGTGGGGATGTAGAAGAGGTCATTTGCAACCAAATGACCCCTATGCCAATGTCAACCATTTTCGAGTACCTATCTAATTTGACATTTTATATTAAAATGAATGAAATAAAAATATAAAATGTCAAATGACTCGAAAATTGTTACTATGCATATCATCAAGTTAGTCATCATCGTTTCAGTAGCCTAGCTTCTGACGTTTCATAAGTGCCTGCTCATGTAGGTTTAAATGAAATAAAATATTTTGAATTGAATTGATTCCGCTGAAAGACGTCCACATGCCACTCCAAAGCATTAAATTATGTTTTGTGTTGCATAATGTAAATTATTTTGCATACTATTGTATAGAATATTTTTTTCTAACTTGAACAGACAGCGACTGTGCTGCTGGGGAGTTTGTGGCGCCACTTCTTCTTCCCAGCTAAAGCCACTAACTAGGAAGTAGTGAAGGGTGGGCGTTTTGGGGGACTGTGTGTGTAATTTTGACGTTCGAAAAGTGCTGATTCTCAGCCTAGTTTGAATAAATGACTTTTGAATTTTGAATCACCACAGCGACCAGTCTGCACTATCGGGATCATCAGATTCCTACGACTTTCAGCAGATCTTCGGTCCGCCGTTGAAGGGGCCTATCACAGAGCATGGAATTTTCGCTCCGAAAGTACAGACACCAGCACTTCAAGCTACTACAATCTGTCAAATTTATTTAATAGATTTTCAGTTTTATCGCTGAAAGTTAAGGTTCAAAGTTGATTGGGAAAACTTGACAGTTTCGGGTAGCTTGATGTGCTGGCGTCTGTACGTTGAGCAATTTCTGTCATCTTCACCATTCAAGGCCGTCAGTTCCTATACGTCATTTGTGACGTAGGTAGTGCAAGAAACCGGTGACACGCTTGGTTGGCTTATTTTTTCTTGAGGCAATTCGCACGAAGTTAATCTAACGCGAACAATGCACACACTAATTTTAGTTGCCAACAAAATAGATCTTTTCTCATCTTCACTGAGCGAGTTCGCAAGGGTAACGATAGACGTGTTATGTTTTAAATTTTATGTTGTATTATTTCATTAATTGATAATTAACTACACACTACCGAATTGGGAGACTATAATGGTAGCGTATGTATGTACCTAATAAATAAAAATATTAGTATTATTTTTAGACGAATCGACAACTCCAAAACTTGATTCGCCTATAAATTAACTTTAGTGCAAATCGTAACAAGATTTTTTTTTTTAATTTTCGCCCTTTTCGAGCGAGTAAAATTCGGGCGAATCACCAATAAGCTGCTTCGGTTTGTATGGAAGGTGTTGACAGTGCCGACTCTAGCCCTATGCAAGAAGTCCATAGTTTCGGCCAAAGATATAGGCGTTTCTTACTCGGTACCAATTACGAACCTAAGATTAGTTCGGTGGCCAAAATAAGAATGAATAGCAAGCAACACGATTTGACAGTTGTCCCTACCGATGTGTTAAATGCCCGTCCGAGGAGTCTCTGTGCTCTGGGGCCTACCCAGGTGCGCGGTCGCCACATCATCACCTCTTCGGTCCGTGGGCCATTCCCATCCGTTCTTCAAGCAACATGTCCTGCCCACTACCACTTATAGTTTAGAAATTCTTCGGATGATGTCGGTTACCCTGGATCTCGTCTTAAAGGCAAGCAGATAGACGTTCAAGGTCAGCTGTAAAACAATTAGAGTTTGAACGTCCGTGCAAATAACCGTTTAGATTTATACTCCATTTGAAATAAGATTAGACATTTAAATAAACCTTTCTTACAGTCTGTTCTACCGATTTTGACTTCTATTGCGTTGGCGGCGTGACAAATGGCAGCTGCAGTAAACAGTTGGTATTGTAACCAACTTTTTGCTTTTAATGCCATCCATAAGCCTACGGTATAGAAATTAAAATCTTGAATCAAATGCGTGCATCTATACTCCATTTGAAATAAGATTCGTTATTTCAAATGGAGTATAGATGCTCGTGTGATTTTTCTGACTGACCGACAAAGAATCTAGATCAATTTTTAATGTTTACCTAACTAGTTATCTGTAACTTTATAGTTTGCTGATACCATTACGCTTGTTATCCGCGAAGGGTAAGACAACATAATTATGTTTAAACAAAGGACGAAGTATTACCACAAAACTAGACACGGACAGGGGTGATTATACAAAAAATATTTTTGTCCGTCTTGTAGATGATTTTTTTTTTACATTAAGAATAGATTACGGCGATACATTGAGTTTAAATGTGCCATGACGTCACGAGTATGTAGATTTTCTACTTGTGACGTAACGACACCCACTCCCCAACTTTAATGCGTTGTATCGAAGTAATTTTTTATTAATATGATGAAGCAAAAAATATGTGTCTAATATTTTTTTATGGATATAAACGCCCCGGAAAAAATTAAAATATGTGCATACTCAAAATACTGCTATAAATACCTACTAATTTTCCGACAACTTATATGCGAATACAAATAAATAAACGACCGAATAAAATACTGAAACGACCGAATAAAATACTGAAAATTCCGAAAAATCAAAACAGAATTTGCTGACGTAATATTTTTCAAAGATGCAAACAAGCATACACAATGCATGCAGCGTGCAAGCGAGCATGCAATATGCAGCAGGCATGGTTTCTGTCACGGCTCCAGCACTGCGAGGCTCCGGCGGTCCCACGCGAGCTTATCGTCGCAGATGGTCAGCCTCAGCCGCCGCGGGCGGCGAGCGTTATAAAACCTCGCCTCGCCCCGCCCCTCCGCGCCTACGCGGGCTTAAATTACACTCTAGGGGGCAGACAAGACTACGTGGAGTCGGTTTTGCAGCGATTCGTTACTGTCACTAACTTTTGTAGCACAACATATTGACTTTTCGGAAACTTAGTATATTTTTTCGGAAGTTTAGTAATTTTTTTATTTAAATTTTTAATTTTTTTTGGGATGCTTTATTATTATCTTTTTTTTACTATACTCAAAATATATTTTTTTTGATCCAGGCATCATCCCTCCAATTGAAAAACCCAATAACACTGCCAAACCTGAAAAGTGAATGCAGAAACCAACGCTTACCCCTATACCAATGAGCCTATCGGCGTAAATGCTCAATACCGTATATCGTCGGCGTAGGTGGAGAACTAAATAACTGCGATTTTGGTCAAATTGACTTTTCATCATTTTCGTAACACCCAAATCATGCCGCATAAATAAATCGCAATTTTCTCCAAACAAGATTTTTTTTGTTGGTGTGACCTACGCCAACGAAAATAAACAATTCGTTTTTTTTTTTTGGATTTGAATAACTTTTAGCTCACTGGCAATCGAACCCAGTTAGCCTATGTATTTTTGGCAGAATTTATGCTTCCATTTTTTATAATGCTTATTTTGTATCCACTTAACTTGTGACCGTGAATGTGACACTGTATTATTATATCTAACTACCGCGCAATTACAATTTGTCCCTCAAAAACACATAATCATGTGATTTGGTGATCATTAATACTGTTTGTGATTTGAATGAGCTATTTATGAATTTCCATTGTACCTATTCAAAAAGGTAGAGCTGACGGTTCCATTTAGGTTTTGCGAGAAAATCCGGCAATCGGTAGTCAAGTAGCTATGTATACAATCTATACATACATACATACATACAAATAAATAAAATTGAAGTGTCTGTTTGTATAATGTCAAAATAAAAGCTTTTTACTTAATGCATATGAAAGTATACAACGGTACTTATAACAATATATATATTTTTTAAATTGTTATCTGTATGTTTGTTCCGGCTAATCTCCGAAACGACTGGACTGATTTTGACGGGACTTTCACTGGCTGCTAGCTGCTGTTATAAGGAGTAACTTACGCTACTCAAGAATAATAATAACCTAATAAATATGGTAATGACCAACTGAAGAAAAATGTTTTTATTATATTTAATAAAAGTGTCGATTCGCTTGTTTCGGGCGAGTAAATTCGTGCGAATCAACCAATCAGCCGTGCGAAGCCGAGGCGGGTTGCTCGTTAACATAATAATAAAATTATTAAATTTCCATTGTCAATGTCAATGACTACTTGTCACAGTTGTCACATGGGAATTACCGCCATTGTTTTCTGGGAAACTGTAAAACAACAGCAACATACTCGTAACATCACGCCCTGTAATTGCTGTAATCCCCGAAGGGTTGGGCAGAGGTGTACGTATAATACACCCACATTTCACCAGTTATGTTTAAGTCACATGTAATAGGGGGCGAGCCTATTGCCATCAACCGGGAACAATAGGTATGATGACAAAAAATATTTGTTAGGTATGTCCGTCAGTTAGATTATTAAAAAATATTAGATATCATTTTCTTTTTTTACGTTATCAAAATATTACGGCGATATATTGAGTCAAAATGTGCCTTGACGTCACTTTTATGTAGATCATATGCCATGTTGCCGGGGACCACGCTCTCCCTTTCGGTTTTCTTCGCAACCCCGGCAGGCATCTGCCCTAGTGGACCCCGTCAATTCTGCTGACATTTCTTTGAGGCGCGCATGGAAAACAACGCGCCGTCGACCCGGGCCTGTACCCTAATTGCGTAATACAACACAATCACAATCTGTTTCGATTTGAAACAGATTGCTAATCCATTGCTCATAAGTTGGAAAAAAAAATCTGCTCAACAACGTAGGTAAGTATATAACGCAATGAATGTTGTTGAACTGTCAAAATTAAACAAATTAGACAAAATTGTTTACGAAAATAAGTTACGCAATTTGGGTACTGGTCCTTATCGGACGGCGAGTTACCCATTGCTTACCGTCCGCAAGCTCGCGCCTACGGTGGGCGGCCGGAAATCGGCCTGCGATTCCCGACGTCCAGGGCGTCTCCTCCTCCGGTGGGTAGGGGCGTGAGGGCGCGAATTTTGCCTCTCCCTCACGCGTTCCGCCTCCGCCTTAACATTACCGATTCGCAAAAGGTTTTTTTTTGGAACCGTATAACAAACAAAAAACAGTGGCACAACTTCCAAAACCTACCCTAAAATAAAAATACTTGCATAGAACATTGATCCGTAACGTAATATAAATAAAGAGCACAATCGCGTTTACAAAAATGAGGTGTCGGTAACGGTGTCGCGAGTTCAATTGTTTTCCCCATATCAAAAATGCCCAACGCGTCTAAAGAAGTTTTCACTTCAAAAACAATCTGTGTAGCCGTTTCCTAACTAGGTTGGCGTCAGCTTCCAGTCTAACCGGATGCCGCTAAATATCAATATTTTATAAGGAGCGACTGCCTATCTGACATCCACAACCCAAGTAAACTGGGTAATACGATACCCCTTGGTAAGTCTGGTTGTCAGACTTTCGGGGTTCTGACGACCCGTAACTACCCATACGAAATAGAAAATAGTATTTTAAGTCAATCGAGGCTGTCGAACTACCTCGATGGCCTACTAATTTAATTATATCGTCGTACGCTCGTAAAACTTTCTTGATGACTCGTCGATTTCAGTTTCAGACTCGCTTATCAAATATTTACAAGTTAAAGGCTCAATTTCGTTTGTGTGAGAAGGTATGTACAGTCGCACCTGGATAAGCGAGAGTTCAAGGGACCACGATCTCTCTTTCGCTTATGGAGGTTTCTCAGTAACTCGAGTTTCTAGCTTACAGAGGTACAGCAGAGCCTTTTCTCAATTATAGAGGTTGAAGCTGGTTGGGAAAAAAACAATGTCATTTCCACGAAATTTAAGAATAAGTCATAAATCGCAGATGTTAAATTACACTCGACTGTCGCTTATAGAGTTACAGGCAAGTAGCAGTCTCAATTATAGAGGTCTACGAGTGTAAAACGACTTTCTCTTATAGAGGTTTGGCGGGAACAGGCAATTACTCTCATTTATAGAGTTTTCTCGCTTACGCAGTTCTCACTTATCCAGGTTTGACTGTATTTATATTGCAATACCCTGTATACCTTACCTCCTTACCTCGGAAGAGCTCGTAGCTAAGTAAGTCGACGTTCGCACGGACGTAGTAAAATCACGGCGGGATTTTATCGCGCACTATATTTTCAACTCTCGGTGTTAAGCAGAGCGTTGAGAATCCAACGCGCTGGGACGCACTCTCGTCCCAGCGCGTTAAAAAACACACTGTTGGATTTTCAACTCTCAGCGCTAAGCAGAGCGTTGAAAATCCAGTGCACGGAAAAAAATCGCCGCGATTTTATTAAGTCTGTGCGAATGTTGGCTATTAACAGCCGCACGGTTCGAACCGTCAGGTTAAGCTACGCTTGCCGAGGTTAGTCTGTGGATGGGTGACCATCTTAACATACCGAGACTCCTCCGTACCTCGGATCCCGGCTGTCGTTCGTGGATCTTTGACAGTCGTTACGGGACGTCAGATGCCCGAAAGTCTGACAACCAGTCTTACGAAGGGGTATCGTATTACCCAGTTACTGGGTTGTGGAGATCAGATAGGCAGTCGCTCCTTGTAAAGTAGGTACCGGTATTCAGCTGCCTCCGGTTAGACTGGAAGCCAATCCCAACATAGGAAAAGGCAGATGATTATAATGTACCTAATTTTCGAGGGAAATCTAAGTATTTAGGTAAATTCTAAAATTATAGTCCTAAAAGAGTTTTGCTGATGACCTAATCTTTCCGACCCCTTTTCATAGACAGTTTATAATGAAAGTACACCAATTAACTCACAAATTAACTACACAACTTATTTTCCTTATGACGTACTATAAATTATGATTTAGCTAAAAATGATTTGCGGTGGGTTTTTGTTTAGAAGTTTCCTACGCACGTTTGAAATTATAAATCAATTTGAATGTTTGTAATGACGTCGCGTCGCCGCCGCCAGTTGTACACACGGCTACACATCAAGCTATAATACAATTCCAGTTTATGCTGATCTCGCATTGCATAGGATTTCCGTACAATGCGCGGTCAGCTTATACTGGAAATGTATAGCTTGATTTGTAGCCGTATGTACCTATTAGAATTAATTTGTGGTAGCCCTATTACATGGGACTTGAAAATAACTGGCGAAATGTGGGTGTACTATACGTACACCTCTGCCTTACCTTGCAGGGAATACATGCGTGATGTTATGTTATAATGGTGTTAGTAACATGTATGTTATAAATCAATAACTAGCTGTTGCCCGCGACTTCGTCTGCGGACCAGGATGAAACGTAGCCTATGTCCTTCTCCAGATCATGATCTACCATCCAAAAATCAATTTTTCCGTTCAGCCCTTTTAGCATGAAAGCGTAACTGTGGTTACGCACTACGTCCGATCCGAGTCCGAGAAATGTCGGTCCGAAGTAGCCTTGTATGAGGGGTTGCGCACTACATCCGAACTCTATCCGTGCGAATTTAGAACATTCCCAATTCGGATTGAATTCGGAACTTGAATTCGGATTCGGATCGGGCGTAGTGCGTACTAACAAAAAAAACAAACTCACTTTCGTATTTATAATACTTACTATAGCTTTTGGCCACGGCTTTGCCTGCGTAAAGGTCGGAAATTATTCCATAGGAACGTACTACCGGATTCATAGTCATTACGTCGGCGCCGGCTGTCGCTGAAAACCAGCGCTGGGGCTCTGTCTTGTATAGGGTCGCAGCATAATCCTGAGCGATAGCCGATTTGCGTGGATGTGACGCATGCTTCCCCCAACTTTTTCTCATTTTTATAATGTATTTTTTTTTTGCGTCATGTTTACCGCAAATAAACGTTTTTTCTTTCTTTTTTCTTCTTTCTTTCATAGTATCCTATGTCCTAAACCAGGCCATGGCTTATCCGTATGCCTTTCATCTAAATCTGTTCAGCCGTTACGCATGAAAGGTAACAGACAGACAGACAGGCAGATAATAAATTCAAATAATCTTTTTTAGGGTTCCGTACGTCAAAATGAAAAATTTTAACCGTTATAAGATGAATTCGTTACCTATCTGTCAATACCCTTTTTCTCCGGAACCCGCGCACGTATAAAGTTGAAATAGATAATCAAAAACGTAGATCTACGGTCCCTTGGAGCTGTAAAGGAAATCAAACTTCCAAGTCGACCCAAATTTTATCGAAATCCGTTCAGTGGTTTAGCCGTGAAATGGGAACATACAGACAGACAGAGTTACTTTTGAATTTATAATATTATATACTAGTATAGATTAGTTAGGATAGTACTTTTACAAGACACATTATCGCAAGTTTTAAAAGTGTTAACAATTTATATTTTCTTAATTATCGTTGCTAGACTAGCTGGACAACTCGACGACAGTAATGACCAATTGAGCTGATAAATTGATGAGTTTGTTATCGCTTTAGTTACGTTTGTTGAATTAATAAGGATAATTCATCTGCTCATAAATTCTTTTATTTATTAACACGCCTGTATTTCGTGACCACTGCTCTCAAAACGGTGAAGGACATCATCGTGAGGAAACCGCCTTGTCCTAGAACTAATAACTCGAAGACATGTGACATCTACCAACATGCTCTGGGCCCACGTGGTGGATTACGGTTACGGCCCAGTGCCCTCTCACAGAGATGAGGCCTGTCAGCAGTGAAGTTCAAAACCCACATCAAACGTGTCCTTAATAGTCCTTATCAAGAAAGCATATTATAAAATTAAAGACTACGTTGAAGACAAGGAAGTTTGGCAATAATTCCTTTTGCACATGTGGCTTCCCTGGTACCTCATTAACGGCATAATTATGTAAGAGTCTATTAACTGCTCCCAAATTACCATGTTTATTTTAATATTTAATTTTTAGTTTCGTCCTTGACATATTTATTCTATTATTTGACATTACATACCTAAGATTTAATTTCAACTCTTTATTAGTGACTTTTGTGGACATGATAATTATTCAGATTTATTTCCTTTATTTCATTTATAAACATATGATTTACATTTTTAAATATTCTTATAAAATGATTAAAAAAAACATTTAAAAATATAAAAAATAGTAGCCCACCGGTGTCGGGAACAGGGTCCAAGCCACCGGTGGTCAGGGCTCCTGAGAGAGGAACCTCCTAACAATTCGCGCCGTGTCCAGGAGTACCGCTTTCTGGATCAAGCCCTTGATCCAGCTGCCTAACGAGAGCCTCCTCAGGTGTTGGTCGAGGCTCTTGGCTATTATGTCATTGGCCGTCACGACTATCGGCACAATGATTGCTGTATCCACATCCCACAAGTCGACAACCTCGTGAGCCAGGTCAAGATACTTAATCTGTTTATCTTTTTCAGCTTTCACGAGGTTCTCGTCATGCGGGACCGCTATATCAATAATCATTGTGCGACGCTCTAATCGATCTATCACCACTATGTCGGGCTTATTGGCAACAATAGTCCTGTCAGTGATGATAGATCGATCCCAATACAACGTGATATTGCCATTTTCGAGGACTGGGTCGGGCACATATCTATAGTACGGTACTTTCGATTCCACAAGACTGTATTTCAGAGCAAGTTGCTGGTGGATAATCCTGGCTACAAGGTTGTGCCTATGCAAGTATTCTCCGTTAGCCAGACGAGAACAGCCAGAAATAATGTGTCGGATTGATTCTCCGGGACGGTGGCATGCCCGACAGATGTCAACCGTGCCGTCCTTCACAATATATTTCCGGTAGTTGTTCGTCATCATAACTTCATCCATAATTGCAAAGACAAAACCTTCGGTTTCCCCAAAGAGGTCACCGAATCGCAACCAGGATACGGACGCTAACAGGGCTACATCGGGCCCATGTAAGGCCCGGTAAAAGCGCCCGTGAAGCTCTTTGCTCTGCCATACCTCACTGCGGTCATTAGTATCTAATACTATAGGTTTGCGCCAGTTCTCGTTAGCCAAGGATAGCGGGGTGAGGCCCTTGTCCACTGAGACTACATCTCGGTGCATCCCCACGTCGGTTTCTAGGAAGTATTCCCTGAGACTGCATACCTCACGGTTGTGCAGGGTCTTAGCATTTAAGAAACCTCGACCTCCGCACTTCCGTGGGATATACAGTCTCATCACCGATGAACGTGGGTGATGCATCCGATTTGCGGTCAGCAGTGTGCGGACCCTCCTATCCAGGGCGTCAAGTTCCGTCTGAGTCCATTTGAGTATGCCGAAAGAGTACATCAAAACTGGCATGACCCAACCGTTGAAGGCGCGCACCTTGTTTCCGCCTGATAAAAGACTATTTAATACTTTATTCAGGCGGCTAAAGAAGCGCTCCTTCAGCGATTGCTTCATGTCAGCAGCATTGATACCAAAAGCTTTCGACATACCCAAATACTTGTAGGTTTCGATTGAGGAGAGGGATCTTAGGTGTATGGAATCCGAAAGGTGGGTTCCCACGGATTCCACAATCTCCCCTCGTTTTACATGCATGACCGCACATTTGTCCACACCAAATTCCATCCTGATGGCACTACTGAAAGTTTCGGTTACCTTCAGTAGCTCCAGCAGTTGCAAATTGTTGGGGGCAAAGAGTTTTAAGTCGTCTATGTAAAGGAGGTGAGATATAACCTGACCACCTCTCCTCAATCGGTAACCCAGCCCTGAATCCTCCAGTAGTGTGCTTAGAGGATTCAAGGCTAGGCAGAACCAAAGTGGACTCAAACTGTCACCCTGGAATATACCTCGCTCGATCCTTATCGGTTCGCTATTCCTCAGGATATGTCGACACCCTGGATAGCGAAGCACCGTCCTCCATTGCCCCATACATGACATCAGGAAGGTGCGTAGAGTTGCATCTACTTTATACAACTCCAGCACCCTCATGAGCCATGTATGTGGCACCGAGTCGTAGGCCTTCTTATAATCTATCCAACATGTCGACAGATCCCTTCGGGAACGACGAACCTGCTGGCTAATGGCCATATCGATGAGGAGTAGCTCCTTAGTACCGCGGGACCCGTTCCTACATCCATTTTGAGAGGCAGACATGATGGAGTTGGTGTCTATATGTTTGTTAATTTTAGCTCTCAAAATGGATGTAAAAACTTTATAGACCGTTGGTAGACAAGTGATCGGTCTATAATTTTTGGGTTCCGCAGTACTACCTGATTTATGGAGCAGGTGGGTTATTCCTGTCGTTAAGAACTGGGGCAGCGACCCTGACTCTAAAGCTGACTGGAACTGGGATGCCAAACGGGCGTGCGACCTTTGGAACCATTTTATCCAAAAATTGTGCAGCCCGTCCGGCCCTGGTGATTTCCAGTTAGGTAACGGACGGACTGCACGAGCTACATCTTGGGGGCTGATGGTGAGTGCCCCCATTTCCGGTATTTGTTCGCACGCTCGTTCGATCTTCCTAGTCCAGTCTCCTTCGGTGTGATTGACAGGCGCCGACCATATGCTTCGCCAGAACTTACACATGGCGTCATCATCCGGTAGGCGCGTGTCAATCACACTTTTGTCCGGTCGCTCCCAAGCCCTGTAAACCCACCTTTCCACCCCAGATTTATTATTATTACAGTTGTAATTGCGTTTTATTAAAAAAGGTTTTTATTAATTCATTTATCTTGTATAGATTCTTTTGATTTTGTGAATGTGAGAACGCTGTAGGCTTAATGGATTGTAGATCTGTAGACCATTTTCTATTTTGTTAATTACCTGGTACTTATTGAAAGACCTACACTGGCCTCCCATATCTTGTAACACTGTTATTTTAAAGTATTGTAAAAGCCAATTATTTTTAAAAGAGTAACCGTGGAGTTTACGGCCGGCTCTTCTCGATAGGAAACGACCAATTGGAACCGTGCACCTAGCTTCTGACGTTTCATAAGTGCCCTTGTAGGTTTATGTGAAATAAAATATTTTGAATTTGAATTTGAGTGGGAACAGTATATGCTGAATATGCTATGCTATTTTTTGAAAGGGTACTTATGGGTTCCTACATTCGCTACACTATTATACGTCCATACAGTACACCTTCATTTCACCAGCAATGTAATAAAGGGGAGCCTATTGCCACCAACCAAGACTAGGCTACTACTGAGAATTTCTGCTTATTTTCTTTTCTAAAGTAATTTATTCAAAGTAGGCTGAGAATCAGCACTTTTCGAATGTCAAAATTACATAAGACAATCCTCCAAAAACGCCCACCCTTCACCACTTCCTAAGTGCTTTAGCTGGGACGAAGAAGTGGCGCAACAAACTCCCCAGCAGCACAGCTGTCTGTTCAAGTTAGAAAATCTTGATTCTAAACAGTAGTACTTATTCAAAATAATTTACATTACGCAAAACAAAACATTAAATATGTATGAAGTATACTTCTTTATATCATTTTATGCCTTGTGTCTGTTGCAAGCGTACCAAAGTGCTGACCGTGGATTCGGACTTCGGTCTCGCATTTGATCCCCAGGTCAGATATTGAATGTTGTAATGTCATCATCATCATTTCAGTCGAAAGATGTCCACTGCTGGAGATAGGCAACCCTAAGCATCGCCACTTCGACCTGTTCTGTGCTTCTCGCATCCAGCGGATACCTGCGGCCTTCCAAAGCTATCTCTTCCGGTATGCGGTCGCCACTCCAGAACCTTTCGGCCCCATCGGCCATCTGTTCTGCGAGCAATGTGCCCTGCCCACTGCGACTTATGTTTGGCAATTCTTCGGTCTATGTCGGTTACCTTGGTTTTCTTATTTTGTTATGTATGTATACTTACCTATAACGCGCATAGGTAGAGAAGTACTTACCTATCTAACTAACAGAAGTTATTTTGACATCAATATGATGAGAGGAAAACCATTATCTAATCTTGATTGCATATCATATGTTTTTGAACAGGACAGATTGTTAATCTTCAGATGAAATGTCATTCTTATCATATCTATTATAGAAAGTGCTGGAATGATGTTCTGAACAGACTAGGAGTTTTAATTAACTTCTGGAGGGAGATGAGCTGGTTGGTATAACCACCAAATAGGCGCCATGGCCCACGCACAATGGTCCAATGACGGACTAAGTGCGGAAACCAAACAGAAGTGCTGGAATACTTGATGTTTATTGACTTATAAACCCAAAATTCGGACTATGCCAGTCAGCAAGATGGTAATTTTCATCTGCATAGCGTTTTGCCAATTATGTTAGGGACGGTTTCAAATCTAATCGGATGCAGATGAATACCACTATTTTACATGGAGCGACTGCCTATCTGACCTCCACGACCCGGTTACTCAGTAACACTATACCCCTTGGTAAGACTGGTTGTCAGAGTTTGCTTCTGCGGGCTTCTGACCCGTAACTACTGTCAAATGTCTACAAATGACAGCTGGAACCAACGGCATAGCTACACTTACACGGTCAACAAGGTGGTGAAGTAAGTAAATAAGCAGGATTTTCAGTTTCTAGAATTTGTTTGTCTGTATATATATTATTCATTTACAGTGTGAGTCTTTATAATGTGCACATATCGAAATGAGGGAATCTATGGTTAATTTTATCGACGGAGAAAATATTTACAAAAAATCTAAATATTTTTATATATATTTTATGGAATTAATGTTTTTTTTAACAAAACGGTGTAAAACTAACTAAATTATCTATTGCGATGAAACAAACTCCATAATGATTGAAGTAATTAGGCATCCTCATACAATTAAAATTGTGGAAAAAACTACCCTCAATTGAAAAAAAAACCTTTTTTTTTAATCGTTTTTTTTTCTCTTCAATTTTTACAATTATATTTTGTAAAATTGCTCAATAGGCCGACCAAAAGAAAAAACAAAAAATAAACAATAATATTTTATTTTAAATTTTCCGTCGATAAAATTATGCATAGATTCTCTAATTTCGATATGTGCAAATTATGAAGACTCAACTGTGTACAGTACTTAATTATCATTTTGTTTGTAGTTTATTACACTGCTGAACAAATTACAATAAGACTCAATGTTGGGTGTAACAGCTTATAACCTATTTAGATTTTTTTTAATCTAGAGGCATAGGCAACTAAGCACCTTAGACGAAATGAAAAAATCAAGACAGCGCTGTCAACAGTGACGTAAGGCCGCGTTTCGTAAACATGTGTGCATTTAGTGAGGTGTAGTTTGGTTGTAAATGTGTGCGTGTGAGGTGTAGTTTTGGCATGCTTCACTGTATTGTTCGCAGCGCTATGTCTTGGTTTTTATGTCGCAGGGTTAGCTACATTATTATATAAAACCTAGATAATAATTAATCTCCACCTGTATGAAGTTTGGATTATGACCCTCACCCCCCCACACTTACTCTCACCCACTACTCACTCTCATACACATACTACATACACATTCACCTCCACACCATCTCCTACACACAGAACAGCGCGTTATTTGTCTTTGTTTTATTTGTCTTTTACTCATATAACAATACTGTGTAAGTACCCATTTTGTTCCTGCATTTTTAATTTTTAATTGTATAAGTTCATTTAATATTATGATCAGGTTTAATAACTTAAATACAATTACATAACCTGGGGAAGGGCGGAGTATCCTAAAACAAGCATACTATTTGCTTAAATGGATTCTCCACATTGTAACTAGAATAAGGTATTTAAGTTGAAGCAATAAACTATTTTTATTTTTTATTTTTTTTTATTTTATTTGGTCTGAGCTAGGCACTTGGTGAAATTTTTATAGGCAATCCAGTGTAACACGGTCATGTGTTACGGTTAGTTTCACTCTAGTGTAACCTTTGGTTGACCTGGATTCGTGTACCTTTATGAGGGTTGATTAAAGAATTATGGTACCTGTACTTCTTTTTATTCGGTTTAAGTGGAACAAAAAAGGTTAAACAAGGTCAAATTAAATTAACTAGCGAAATTCTGCAGACGTGATGAGTAGGTTTTATTCCTCAAAAACAGAATACAAATAATATAAAAATATTGAAACTATGAGTCCATATTATGTATCGAAACAGTTTCTATCATAGTTGCTGTTCAAAGTATTGTTCCTTTTTAATGTTTATTTTTTATTTAAACATAGGTTAAATTTTGCATTTAGTTTACGTTTTCTTGTATTTGTTGTGAATATATCTATTTGTATATAGTTTTTATTATTTACTTTTTATTTTATTTTACACTGTAGACCATAGAATGTTGATGATATTTTTTAATTTTTAAAATGACAATTTAACTTAAGTATTTGTAGACACAGCGTTTTTATTATTGATATTATAGTTTATAATGTAAATATTCCGAGTTATTATGAAATATACATACTAAGATAATTGAAAACTTTCATTATGTGGAATTTTAATTTCTTTTTAAACAGGGGATTAGATTTTATTTCCTTAATATCTTTGGGCAATTCGGTATGTAGGCAGATGTCGTTAGCATTTCTCAGTAACCGGGTCTGAATTTATGCTTTTTTTTGTAAAACATATTTGAGAATGTGTATCTTTTGTCAGTATTTTCCGTGTATGGATGCTGGTATGGAATTTATATATTTGAGCAAGTGTCATTAATTTGGTTTTATGAAAAACAGTTTCGGTTGGCGTTAAGTAATTAGGATTAAAGAGTAATTTAATTATTTTATTTTGAGTGATTTGTAAATTTTGTATGTTATTTTTAGCTGACTTCAATTAAGTAGGTCAGTACCCTAATTGCGTAACTTATTTCGTAAACAATTATGCCTAATTTGTTTCATTTTGACAGTTCTACAATATTCATTGCGTAATTTACGTTGTTGAGCAGATTTTTTTTCCCTACTTATGAAGCAATGGATTAGCAATCTGTTTCAAATCGAAACAGATTGTGATTGTTTATTATGGACAGGGTACTGGTGAGATTTGATGAGGGAATTATAAATTATATACTTTACTGATTTTGGAAAGCAACGGACGGTACCTCGTAGTATTCCCATCAATGATGATAATTTTGAATGCATTTTCTCTAGGTGTGGCTTCCAGGTCAGTTGTTTATCTAAGATTAGACCAAAATATTTTTCTGATTCTACTTTAGTTAAAGGTTCATTATTAACATTTAATTGTCGAAAATTTGGAATATTTTTATTTTAAGCACTAAATATCATAAAGATGGTCTTAGTCACATTGATGGTAAGCAAATTATAGTAGGTAAATAAGGTATTAAGGTCCTCCTGGGCTCGACTGACGATTGCTTGAATTTCATTGCCAGGTATCGATATCTGAACTAAAGAAAATCAAGTAAAAAAAAAATCTGTTAAGTTAAAAAACTTAACAGATTTTTTTTTTACTTGATTTTCTGGGGATCTTCAACCGCAGTTTGTGTTGTCACTAATTTATATATCAGTTTAAAAAATCTGTTGTTTTTGTGTAAGTATAGTTTTATTAATACATCTATGGTGTATACCTAGGGTTACCATCCGTCCGGATTTGTCCGGCCATGTCCGGCTTTTTGGCCCCCCGTCCGGACTATGTCCGGCCTTGTCATTCGTCCGGACTTATCAATTTAAGAGGATTTTCTTTAAACAAGATATAATTATAACTACTGAAAAACTAAGATTATAAAGTTAAATATCCGGACTTTTTTGCAAATGTCAGCTGGCTTTTTGTCCGGACTTTTCAAATTTCGAAATGGTTACCTAAACGGAACAGCGGTCTCGGTTCAACTAAAGTCCATTTTTGGTCGGTCTTCATAATAGTCTCTTGAACATTTTATTTTCTGAGTCTAGAGACTAGGGACTTGAAATAGACCCGTATTTTTAGCAGGATTTAAATCCCAGAATACCAGATTTATTATTATACCTAAGTACTTTTAACCCAGTAATAAATCTGGAATTCTGGATTTAAATCCTGACTCTCAAATCTTATGATCAAATCGAAAGTTGAATCAAATCAAAAATGGGATGCAGGGTGACTCCACGAAAAAGGAAAAAAACGAAGTACATATTACCTCAATTTTGTACCAGTAAATAACTTAATAATTTTGCAATAATGCTTGGTTGAGAATTATTGCAGTTAGGAATTATAATTATCGATAAATTACATCTAAAGTAGGTACCTATTCATCGGTCGTATTTTCCACGATTAATTAGGTATGCAATAAAATGGCATTGTTTCAATTAATATTGTGAACTCCTTGATGGTGGACTGGGCTGAGAGAGGTACAGTTCGTGCCATTAAAGATGAGACTTGACACACCACGTGGTTTGACTTCCGCAATAGACGATTTAGGCGATTAACACACTGTCACGCACCACGCATCGTAGCGCGTGAATGCGTATTTTAACGTTGCTTGTAAGTATCTCAGTTTGTATAGAAAACACGCACAGTCCAACACACAGAAAATGCATCCACGCGCGTTCATTCAGATCGTTGACACGCAACATGCAGAATGATGCGGTGCAGTGTGATAATCACCTTATCGGTCTCTTTAGCGGTATGAGGCAAAGTTATAAGAAAATTTCTATGTTAGTAATATACTACGTCGTACCTATGCTCTATCTACTTCCATACGATGACAAAACTGTATCAAATCCACACTGCATCGTGCTAAAGTGACTATTCTTTAACAGGAATAAATCCAAAATAACCCATCAAAAACAAAAAGACAAAGTATCAAATTATTTTTTCGTAAGACCTCGTAAGACAGATGGTGTTGCCGTCTATAGATTTTCAAATTCCACCGTTTTTTACTTATGCAGACTTAGCGTGGCCAGACTAGTTAGAAATTGTCAACACACCAAAAACTAAGCTGGGTGATCAACGCGCTCCTAATTCTCTAGGTATGAGAAGAGGTCTTTGTTTTGCAGTCGGCCATATCAGTAGCATACCTAGTAATATGCTTTATTGTTTTTAGAATAGGCGTAATTTTTCATGAATGAATGACGCCTCTGTTCAGAACAATGAGAGTATGTTCGATAATAATATTTTTGCAGACTAAACAGGGGGCCGACCACAATCTTTTACGAAACAATCTTTCTTTAGAGTTTTGTTTCAAGCTTAAAATAACATTACTCATATTCGGGCTTATTCCCGAAATCCCCCCTGAAATCCCCCCTAAGGGGGAAAAGTGGAATTTATAAAAAAAAGTCTAGAAATCCCCCCTGAAAATCCCCCTTGGGGGGGAAAACTGGAATCGAAAAAAATACTTATTCCACAAATCCCCCCTGAAAGTGCACCCTGGGGGGGGGAAAACTGGACTCAACAAAAAAAAATCTGGAATTCCCCCCTGATAATCCCCCTTAGGGGGGAAAACTGGAATCTGAAAAACGAACGTCCAGAAATCCCCACTGAGGTCCTTAAAATTTAAAGAGTGCTCTGCTACCTGAGCTGGGCGTCGATTTGTTCGCCGGTGCTGGTTGCCAAAATATTTACCGCGGACGCCGGCGGATATTTTACTTAGATAACCTAGAATGCAGGAGCGAGCGAAGCGAGCTTGGGAAAATGTTGACTTATTCTGTTCTAATACCACTGGTATTTGTTTCAATTCCGAATGAATTCCTATAACACATAACCACAGATAATATAATAACATAACATCACGTAATTCCCGAAGGGATAGGCAGAGGTGTACCTATAGTAAACCCACATTTCGCCAGTTATGTTTAAGTCATGTCAGTCAGTTGCCATCAACCGGGCACAAATCTAGACTCCAGGCTGCAACTGAGAAATTCCTGCTGGAAAAACCCAATAACACTTTGCCTGACCTGGGAATCGAACCCAGGACCTCATGCTCAGCAGTAGCGCTTGCAACCACTAGACCAACGAGGCAGTCTACCGAACGGATACTTCTCTTTAAATAATGAAATTAATTTGCGAACGAATACTAACAACTTGAATTTGGTACAGTCAGCTCAGTCAAACCTAAAAAATAATAATGATTGTTTTGTTCTCGGTGCATTACCTATTATGATTTATTTGAGTTCTTTTTATTGTTGTACGTATACGTAATGATATTTTTTTTTAGTATTCGTAAACTGTCTAATTACTAGTCAACCGTGTTGTCGTCTACTAGTGATGGTTTTATATTTTCTCTTTATCTTTGTACTTCATTGTTACTTTCTGCAAATTGCCGAAAAACTTGATAATTGTTACATATTGAAATATGTGATGTTCAGGGGGGGGGGGGGAGGGTGTATGCTAAACTACTTTGTTTAAACTGTTTTATAATTATTATTTATATATTATATAATTATTATTTTTACTAATATCGACCGATTTACCTTATCGCCGTTTGTTTGTGATTGTTTTTACTCTTCATCACATTTTATTATGTATAACAAAATTCTGTGAAAAATAAGACTCATTAATTATACTGTCGTTTTTTTTTGTTTATTGCATTTTACCTAATCACTTTTTTTTACTTTAAGAGCATAGAAATCAAAAATAAAAATAAGGGGGAAAAGTGGAATAATCCAAAATGAAAAGGGGGATTTCTGGATTTTTTTACATTAGGGTTCAGTTTTCCCCCCTGAGGAAGATTCTCTCAGGGGGGAATAGTGGAATAACTCAAAATGAAAAGGGGACTTTCTGGACTGTTTTTACATTAGAATCCAGTTTTCCCCCCTGAGGGGGATTCTCTCAAGGGGGAATAGTGGAATAAGCCCATATTCGTACCGTGACCTTCATCGTTCAATATTGTTTTATTCCTGCTTAGTGTTAGGAAAGAATGAACTATTTATTGTCTATTGCCTGCTATAGTAGAAATGAACCAACGCTATATGAACTTTATAGCGCTGTCCCTTTTTCACACGTTGGTCCGAATCGCTACTACGAAGAGTGTTCTTGAAGGAAAATACTATTTTCCTTTACTTAGAAAATATTACTTTGCATTAGAATCTAATTTTTATGAATAATTTCCATGAAATTGACACAAATAAACATTTATCACAAATAAAAATTTGTCTTTCAAAAATAAGTAAAACAATTGAAAAAATTAGAAACAAGCTACGGCTAAGCTGTAACATGACATGAATCAGAACAAAATTTGCCAGAAAAAATTTGAAACTCGGGCCGCATTCCGAGTTACGCCTCAATCGCTCACATCAATATACATATTTTGCGTACCGATTTATGTATCACAATTATGACAGTTCAAAGCTGTCAACAATTCGGAACGCTTGTGAACGCGCTCACACTGCTCCCTCAACGTCAAAACTTTTAACATAACCCCCCCAAACCTTGCACAAGATGGTTGAAGTATTTCTTTGAGTACACACAATTTTCTTCTTCTTCTTTGGTTAGGTGGCGACCGTAGCTAGAAGCACAATTTCGAAAATGCCACGTTAATTTAAAGATATGGTGCAACTCAAAACAAAACAGCACAACTGTCATTTTGACAGCGCTCACGGTGATATTAATTTAGGGCATGGTCAGCGTTATCGCAAGATGGCGCATGTTATGACGTCATCTATATGACGATTCACAGCACGTCGTTATCCCGCTCATGTTAATTCGGTATGGGTGTTAGCACGCTCTAATCGATTACAGCGTAACTCGAAACGCAGCCTCGATGTAGCGATATTTTTGTTTACAAGTGGTCAAGTGGTAACTACGAGGTTGAACTTATTTTAACATATTAGCTTATGAATTTGTGATCTATCTGGCTACAAAGTCGACATGGAATCAAGGGAAGGTTAAGGTTACTCAGTGAATAAGTTTTAAAACAAAGAAATGTGTAATGTTTTGACGAAGATAGTTCGAAACAATATATTGTGGTTTGTGGTCAGACTCAGTGATTAGTGTTTTGTTATTAATTTTGCAGTCGGGTTTTCGGGCGGCGGCAGCTAAAGGTACCTCAGGGAATTTTTATTTTTCTGCGTTCTTCCAAAAACTCAAACGTTTCGTATGCATTCGCAATCTACAATCAAATGTACTAAAATCTCTAGAAATACAATTAATTCGGCAAGTTAATGTAAATAAATACAGTTTACTAACTTTACATGATACGAAAATGTTTTTTCTTAATATAAATTTGCAAAACCATAATATTTCCGTCGAGTCCGAGGAACTTTTTTAATTAAGATTGCTAAATTTGACATTAAAACAATATTGCTAGCTGTCAAAAGTCACGTCGTGGTACGAATTGAATGAACTTTTAGAGGTGACGTCACCAAAACCACTAAGAAAATAAGATTGTTTCAACATTACGATAAGCTTGTTTTATGGACGTCGTGGTACGAAAAGTCAAAGTAAGATTATATTAATACTGCTATAAGAGCTGGTGGTAGGCCCCCAGGTAATTCTTAGTTGTGTAGGTTGAGTACTAGAGTAGAATATACAAGGTTTGGCATGTAATAAATAAATCGTTCAAGTTCACAAGACGCGACTTTCCTATGGTTCCATAGCTGGAAAACTATTAGGTACCTACTTATCCAACCTGCACTGCTACAAATCATCCACAGATTTAGAGTAGATCACTGTTATCTTGGCACTGAAATAATGATGACAAGGGGGCGCCGTTGGTCAATATTAATGCAATTGTTTCATGAAACGTATTGAAAAAGCAAGATAGCGGCATTAGTTCCAATTTTGACCACGCGTCAAAATATTCTTGTGCAAACAAATGTACAGATATGCTGATAAATGAGTGCGTTTGAATAAAGTCCTCAAACGCCAATCTTGATGATCGCCAAAGTTAAGTTTTTAAAATTATGTTCTAGAAATTCGAACCTAACAATGACAGACACGGCAGCGACTGAGTTCAATACATTGTTTTCGGCCAGTAGGTACAATACGTAGCGTTTAGTATTATCACTAAAATATTTACCGCCAGTGAAGGTCAATGGCTCGCTCGATAAAAAATTACATCATAATCATAAGATTTTAGATTTAGAACGATAGAATTATTTTGAATACGACATTCACTTTTCAGCAGCGAATAAAAAATGGCGGCTTGTTAAAGTTGTTGTGGATTTAAATTTGGCCAACAACTGGGTTTCCAGATTATGCAGAGATTTAGGAGATCTGAAGACGAAAAAACAAACTATGATGTTAGAGAAAAGTGGTATTAAAGGAGAAAAAGTTTATTTTGGGTTTTGTAAAACTAAAACTTCTTAACGGGAACCCCACTGAGGTAAACCATGATGTTACTTTTGTTTGTGGCCTGCCTGCAATACAAAAATTCTATTAAGTATGTGTTTTTGCCATAGATATAAGGTTTTTGCAGTCGGGTTTTTTTTTTTTTATAATTTGCTTTTCAATCAACAACACAACCTACGTTTTCCTTCCGTATCCTTATACGAACAGGAATTTTCGAAAGTTCGCCGTTACTCTTTCTCAGAATTAAAACACCGCGCCGCGTTTCCTTATGGGAAACCCGTTGGAACCGTCATCTTTAGTTTACGAGTGTCAGCACTTCTTGATACAGGCTTTATTTACAGACGCCAGCACATCAAGCTACCCGAAACTGTCAAATTTTCCCAATCAACTTTGAACCTTATGCTTCAGTGATAAAGTTGAAAATCTATTAAATCAATTTGACAGATTGTAGTAGCTTGATGCCCCCCCCCCCCCCCCCCCCCCCCCCCCTATATAAACTCTCTGAGCGGGGTACTTTTTAAAAACCAAAAGTGATAAACCATATTATTTACTGAGGCCTTGGTATTGCCAAGTTTCAAGTTTAAAAAAACTGATTCTTTGACTTATCAAAGAATAACATTTATCTAACACAAAATCCCTCTTTTCAACCTCTTCAAGGTTGAATTTCCGAAAACCCCTTCTTATTGCTCCTCTACATTACAAAAGGATGCTGTGTGCAGATTTCTAGTTCCTAGTCCCAGTAGTTTCGGGTCTGCGTTGAAATGTCAGTCAGTTTCTTCTTTCTACAAAATAATAAGAAACAATTACTACCAACTACGTACTTATACCAGAAATCTTTTCGTCAAATTACAACACTACCTAACTTACTTATTACATGCGATTCAGCGAAGGTTAACATACATTCTACTGCATTCTTTAATTCTCGTCATGATTGACGTCACATTATAATGTCGGTGTAATGCCCGGGTTGCACGAGGTTATATTATTATGTTCTTGAAGCAAGTAGGTACCCAACCGGATCAGCACTTTAAATAGGGATAAAAACTGCCACTTGCTCACTTCAGATGGCGCTGATCTCCAGCGTTTTATAATTTGACAGCTAGCCATACATGTTTTGTAAACAAGCGACTTCTTTTACGCATAATTAATTATTGAGCTCAGTTGCGCAGCTGTTTACTGCAAAAATACGGGGACCTATGTATTTACCAAATATGTTATAAGATGAAAATTGGGAGAAAGCTCTCCGAAAAAAATTGGAATCCGATATTTCGTCGAGACGATACTACCCTTTAAGCCTTTTATGGGAGAAAGTGGTTTATAGGTGATGTTCCCAAGAGAATTAAATGAATGACCAAAAACATACACAACAGAACATAAATAGCGGTAAGTAAAAGTCAAAGTTAAATAATTTATTTCAATTAGGCACAAAAAGGCACTTTTGAACTTTTGTAATTTAGTCAATGGAAAAAGCCCGTAAATAATTAAATATTTAGTAAGCGACAAGATGCAGTGAATCAAGGTGACACATCAGCATACGGAATCAGAAACTCAGGAAAACATTCAAGGTAAATTAGTTGCTCGGACAAGCGGTCTGCATCGAATGTGTTATGTAGATATAAAACTGCATAACTTATTATATTGATTGAAAAGTTTATTATTTTATTTTATTCTTTATACAGTGTGAGTCTTTAAAATGTGCACATGTCGAAATGAGGGATCTATGCTTAATTTTATCGACGGAAAAAATTGAATCTATTTTTTTATTTATTTTTTATGTTTGGCGTCTTATTGAAAAGTTTTACGATTATTGTCCTAAAAATTTATGAAAAAAAAACGATTTTTGCCAATAATACCAGTAGTATAATTGGTATGCCATTAGAGAGGGCATACAAGATTAAATATCTTGGCCATATACTTACTCCTGATCTCAGGGACGATGACGATATAGAACGGGCGCGGAGGGCCCTGTCGGTTAGAGCGAACATGCTGGCTCGTAGGTTTGCTCGTTGTTCAGTAAACGTTAAAATTACTCTATTCAGAGCGTACTGTACTATGTTTTACACGAGCAGCCTGTGGGCTAGATATACTCAAAAATCGTATAGTGCCCTCCGCGTGCAATACAACAACGCGTTCAGGGTACTGTTGAGGCTGCCCCGCTACTGCAGCGCATCAGGGATGTTCGCGGACGCACATGTGGATTGTTTCTTTGCCACAATGCGTAAGCGCTGTGCGTCCCTGGTGCGTGGGGTGTGGGGCGGCAACAACAGTATCCTGTCTCTAATTTCGAGCAGGCTCGACTGTCCGTACGTGAATCGCTGCTGCGCCATTTCCCATGAAATGGTGCAGCCGCGGTGAAGCGTCGGATAGTACTGCCGCTGTGTACAGTGATTTGTTTAGGATGTAGTTTGTCATAGTTACTAACATAGGATAAGTTTACTAACAAGTGAGTCATAGTTACTTAAATAAATAAATTGAAATAAATAAATAAATAATACAATTGAGGGTATTAAAAATATTTAGATTTTTTAAATATTTTTTCCGTTGCACGGCATAGTTCTGGGTTGGGAGACTTTCGGGCCTCTGACGACGCGTAACGACTGTCAAAGATAAATAGTTAAATATCATATCATATTATCTCTGTTGATAGCAGTTGTGACGGTTAACCAAACATCGACCAAAACCAAATAAACATAGGTACCTTATCTAGATACAATACATGTCGGGATTGACCCAAATTAACTAATCTATCTTTTATTATCTTCATAGAGGAATGTAGGTCTTTTTTTTTAGTACCTAATAATAATGTCATAGTATAAATAAAATGCCGCTAATGCTTTGTTTACGTTTAGTCATGCCGATTTCTCAGTATTGTAGGTATAGTAAAGTAACTAAGTAGGTACTTACAGTTATAAAATCGTAATTTCAAATATTTGACGAATTGTGAATCAGAACAAGTAAGAGAGTAAAAAATCTAATAAAAATATATATGCTGTAGATGTCAAAAAACACTTTCAACGAAAATTGGTTTGAAGGAGATATAGTTAGCAGTTTTTGAGAAATAGCACTTTTTCAAAAACCGCAAATATAACTTTGTCATTCATACAAACACTATGAACATCATCGTTTAAGTAAAACCGACCGCACAAACCCTGAACTCAGACAACACATAAGTAAAAAATAGAACTTCCCGGCCCTTGCCAATTTCTAGGCATTGAATTAAAATTTAGCTAAAAGTGACAACCCTGAGACAAGCAAGTATGGTAGGCAATTATATCGCGGATTGGGCAAGAGATAGCCTACTAGAACTCTTTATACTATGATACCTAATGTTGCCTGTACGCTATTTCTCGATGGCATGTGAAGCCAAGTCAAGAGGCCCATGGGCGGCTTTAAGACTCTCGACACTCAATCTTGACAATAAACAATAAAACTTAAAAAAAAAACATACAACCGACTTCCAAAAAAGGAGATAGAACATAGAGGAGGTTATAAGTTCGTCGTAAGTTTTTTTTTTTATGTATGTCCACCGATTTCTCCGTCAATTGTGGACCGATTTTGAAAATTCTTTTTTGTTTGAAAGGGTATGCTTTCGAGGTGGTCTCATATAAATTTTATTAACTTTGCTTCGATAGTTTTTGAGTTAGCTTCAATAATACGTACTTTTTCCCACTTAGTATGTGGATGATATGATAAGTTCCTGACACTGTTATTAATATAGCAGGTAGTGGTTTTCGAATTTGTGTGGGGTAGGTACCACAACTAAAAAGTGAAAAATATAAACTTGAGAAAAAACGAAAATTCAAAACCAAAGACACCGACTTCCGAAATTAAAGTTATTTTTCACTTTAGTGTTTTTTGGAAGTCGGTTGTTTTTGCAACAAGTTTATATGTTTTTTTTAGCAGAATATAGTCTGGCCACGCTAAGTCTGCAATGGAATAAATGGGCAACCCCAAAAAGTTTTATACATTTATGGTATACTTTTACATCAGTCAGATATGTCAGTTTCGGGGTTGTAAGTAGATCTAATGATTTTGATATTTTGCCTTTTGATTTTTGCATAATAGATTATGTGTAATAGACTTTGTCGTACCTATGCACAACCTCCATACGATAACAAAACTATCAAATCCACACTGCATCGTGCTAAAGTGACTATTTTTTACCAGGAATAAATCAGAATATAAACAAAATAACCTATCAAAAACAAAAAGACAAACAAAGTATCAAATTCTTTTTTCGTAGGAAAAAGGTTCTTTTTTCGTGTTGCTGTCTATAGATTTTCAAATTCCACCGTTTTGTTACTTAAGCAGACTTAGCGTGACTAGACTCTAGCAACATATAAAATTATGTATTGGGATTCCCAAAACCAAAATTTCAAGTACCTAAGGTCGTTTGTCCACCACCACCACGGGACGTCAACGAGAAATAAGATTATTCGAACCGAACGTGACGTCCCGGTGATGACTCGGTTTGTCTACCGCGACCGAACTCGGCGGTTCAATATGTTATGGTAGATAAATCAAAAGCCGTATTTTGTATTGCCGGCACATCGGCATTGGCCCGTCACAGCCAGGGATTCTCGGGTCGAGTTCTAGAGGTCACGCCGAACTAGGTACTCGCAAATTCGGAGGCCGGGTTCTCGGTGCTCGGGTGACGGCCATGCAGTGGTCACGCGGCCATAGTAATTGTATGTATCGCTACTTTAGCGCTATCATCTCGTTCTGTCGTCTGTGTTCTCGTTACGTCCCGTTGAAGACGGCGGTGGATTAACGCCATTAGTCCTCAAAGCATCGCGAGACGAGTAAAAAACGTCACGTTTGAAAAAAGAAACAATTGTAAGTACACACCATTGTTGCTTTGTTCATGAACGAAAAACCTTGAACTCTAAACTGGCAGTTCAAAGTACTAATCATTAAAATATCAGGGTCGTATTGACCCAGGAATAGAAACATTGTTTTTTTTATAAAATGCGGTGCCTAACTTGGCTTGACTAGTAAACTACTTAAATCAACCTTGGATCAACCTATCCACCAATCAGTCCACTGCAGGATTGCGCTAGCGCAGTGGTCGGCAAACTCATTGGTCAATAGGAGCCAAATATCAATACTATAACGACTTAACGAGTAAGATTTCTTATGAGAGCCAATCCGTTCTGTATGTCCAAACTGTCTCAATACACTTTTCTTAATCCTTAAAACTCCCATCCTCTTTCACACCACAACGCTTCCTAAGAAGTAGGATGCCTTCATCATCATATGGGCTGATAATAATATGATGAAGACTTAATGGTGCTGATTCCCTTGTTCACAAACTAAACTAAATTTAAGTTCAGTGCATCTTTTTCTTTCTATTTTATTAAGAAAAGGACAGAAGATGAATTTTAGTTTAGTCCTGTCAAATTAATCAGCGCCTGTCACTACTCCATACAAGTTTAGACGTGATTAAAAACTTGCCCACTAAAATTACGTCAAGCGCTGATTAATTTGACAGGACTAAACTAAAATTTATCTTCTGTCCTTTTCTTAATGAAACAGAAAGAAAAAGATGCACTGAACTTAAATTTAGTTTAGTTTGTGAAGAAGGGAATCTGCACCATTATCAAGTTAACTTTGGAAAACTTTGAAAGGATTTTTAAATGATAACTTTTAAATGATTAACTTGCGAAGTCCTGTTAATTTTTGGTGATAATAATTCGGAACTAAATCTTTGAAACGTAGTTTGAATTTGGAATAAAACTTGATATCTTGCTTAATGACCGAACACCCGACCCTCGCGCGTATCTACGCTCGCACTCATCGACATTTGTACAGAGCCGCACTCTATAGGGCCAAAGAGCCACGGTTTACCGACTGCCCTAGCCGATTCGAAGACTCGTCTCGTAGCCTATCGTGTACCCTAATTGCGTAACTTATTTTCGTAAACGATTATGACTAATTTGTTTCATTTTGACAGTTTAACAACATTCATTGCGTTATTTACGTTGTTGAGCAGATTTTTTTTCCAACTTATGAAGCAATGGATTAGCAATCTGTTTCAAATCGAAGCAAATTGTGATTGATCGTGTATTACGCAATTAGGGTAGTGGTCAAAATAATATAAGCAAACGGAAAAGATGGTAGGTAATTACTAAGTAGCAGGGGCCTATTTCATAATCAGGCCGACAGGCGACAGGCCACAGGCGACAATCCGACATTCTGACAATTTTTTTAACTTTTTCATTGTTTTCTGCTTTACAGATGTCGTGAAAATATGACAATTATAATGTATTTTTTTTACAAATGTGTCGATTTTTCTTTGTATATCCATCTATTTATATCGATACATATTAAGCCTCGTGCAGACTGGCGAGACGTGACTCTAATAAAACAATTTCTAAGAAAACCAAATAGTAGAACAATTACCGGTGTCGCGTCGCGCCAGTCTGCACGAGACTTTATAAGTTAAATTCGCATTTCGTGTCTGTTTGTGTGACCACGTATACCCACCCACATTAATATTAAACTTTACATAATTATTATAATGAAATCTCGATGTTTTGTCAAGTCGTAAAACCGTGCGAAGCAGGATCGGGTCACGGGTCGCTGGTTGTCAGATAAATTAAATAGGGCTCTAAACTGCGCGAAGCAGGAGCGGGTCACGGGATGTCAGATAAATTAAATAGGGCTTTAAACCGTGCGAAGCAGGAGCGGGTCACGGGTCGCTGGTTGTCAGATAAATTAAATAGGGCTTTAAACCGTGCGAAGCAGGAGCGGGTCACGGGTCGCTGGTTGTCAGATAAATTAAATAGGGCTCTAAACTGTGCGAAGCAGGAGCGGGTCACCGGACGTTGGTTGTCAGATAAATTAAATAGGGCTCTAAACCGTGCGAAGCAAGAGCTGGTCACGGGATGTCAGATAAATTATATAGGGCTCTAAACTGTGCGAAGCAGGAGCGGGTCACGGGTCGCTGGTTGTCAGATAAATTAAATAGGGCTCTAAACTATGCGAAGCAGGAGCGGGTCACCGGTCGCTGGTTGTCAGATAAATTAAATAGGGCTCTAAACCGTGCGAAGCAGGATTGGGTCACGGGTCGCTGGTTGTCAGATAAATTAAATAGGGCTCTAAACCGTGCGAAGCAGGAGCGGGTCACGGGTCGCTAATTATTATCAGATAAAATAAATAGGGACCTAGTCTGACTGTTCAGTACGTACGCACTTAAATATCGTCACACGGATAAAGTGTTGATTAAAATAATATAAAATAAGGAAAACCGAACGTTAGCAAAAATATGTACCAAACAGCTGACTATCTTCCTCAAATTATCTAAATCTATATATTATATTTTTCATGTACGTATATTGTAATATATAATATAAATACTGAATAACAATGACGTAATTAAACTAATTAACATAGTCTAATAAGGCAGCTTACCTATAAATACAGAATGATTAATTGAGATGGGTCGGTTCAAAAAACTCTGCAAGAACCGACTATGTGGAGACAAGATGTCGGAAAATATCCCACGGGAACGTATACCGAGATTAAAAGTCGCCTATGTGTTGATCGAGGCTTTAAACTCTTGTGTGCCAAATTTCTCCCAAATCCGTTCAGAAGTTTTTGCGCTCATCCGGAACTTAAATACAGACAAACGGACAAAAATCCCAAAAACTATTTTTTTGTCATCAGAACTCGTAGCAATTACTTTTTTCAATAACACCATTACATAGTTTTGACTTCGTTATCGTGTACTATGTTTTTTATTAGGTACCTACTAGCTTTTGCCCGCGGCTTCGCCCGCGTGGATGTCGGAAAATATCCCACGGGAACGTACACCGAGATTTCATACCTAATAAAATAATTAATTAATAACAGAGGAAAACGTCATTGACTCCTACCGCTGCGCCCGCGTTGCTCCGCGTAATTTTGAAACTGTGATATCTTTTAAACTATTCATTTAAATTATATGATTTAAAGGCATATTTTAATCTAAATTAAATGCCCAATTTAAATAACATATTTTTTTGGATAAGGATTAATACCATACCGGTCAAAAAAGCTTCGGAAATAACAATTAAATTTTTATCAAATTCTGAAAGATAAAAATGGTTATTGTGGGTCATCCTTTGAAGATAGACTTACGCCATTGCGGACTTTTTATACCGTAGAACATAAATTTGATGTATCTTTTTCGGTTTAGGCAGCGAACGCCAGTAAAGCTCCCAGTCGGCATGATTTTTTCCGACTTCTTCAACAATAATCGTCAAATTTCAGCCAATTTACACAAAACCTTAATGAATTATACATTAAAACCTTCCGCATGAATCACTCCGTCCATTGGTGAAAACCGTTTGAAAATCCGTTTGGCAGTTTTTGAGTTTATCGCGTTCAGACAGACAGACGCGGCGGGGGACTTTGTTTTATAATATGTAAGGATAAATAATTGTGTATAGATTAGAGATATTTTTTCATCAGACGTACCACAACCACGCCGTCCACACCCACACCGCATCGCAGCGACAAAATGTGGGCAAACAGTGGTTACGTGTGAATAGTGTCGGTGCAGCTTGTTGCAGTTGCGTTGTGGTTAGGGTTGCCAACCGTACTCTAATTTAGAGTATTGTACTCTTTTTCTCGTAGGCGTACTTTATAATCTCCAAATGAAAGCAATAGAGTTCGCTAAATTATTCTATTTATATGGACTCTCAATTTAATTGAATTAATTCAGCATTCAATAAGAGAGACTTTTCCATTGGCCACTGGACAAGTGCCCCAGAGCCCCGCGATTCTTGAGGCCCCCTAGTTCCTGCCAGCGTCGTAACTAGAGGGTGCCGACGCGGGTGGCGGATGGAAGTACTTTTTTTATTATTACATAAAGTTATAACTCTTTCTTATTTATAAGTATGTAGGTACTCTATAATTAACCTCTCTGAAATCAGAAATACCTACATTATTTCTTCTAAATAAATTTGGCAACCCGATAAATATGTTATTGGCATTATATTTCTTAAATATTAACATGTATACAGACAGGGTCTCAAGTCCAGACATCGGCCGATAGTCATGTCATAAAGAATTATCTGACGGTAACAATATAGGGCAAAGTCTGGAATGGCCTATTACAATTGAGGAGCCCATAGCTTCGAGTTGACCTGTACCCTAATTGCATAACTTATTTTCGTACACAATTTTGCCTAATTTGTTTCTGTTTGACAGTTCAACAACATTCATAGCAAATTAATTGTAAAGACTAAGTACTTATTTACTTAATATAAACTTTTTTTTAGGTTGGAAATTATGGAAAGAAAGAAAGAAAGAAAAACTGGTTTATTTGTCACAGAAACACGTGCATACATAAAAGACAAGAGTAATCAGAGAACAACACAAAGTACATAATAAATCACGAGCATAGAACAGAAATAGTCGGCAGCTGCACGACATGACTGTGACAAGAAGGCTTCCACTCAGCATGATGCTGTGCTATGGGGACCCACAGCACAGCGCTAATTTTCAGTGGTGACCCGAAAAAAGATGTACGGAAATCAAGTCAGGTTCAGTAATTTGTCTATCAAATAACTTCTCCCGCTCTGGGTGGAGCGGGAGACTCTTACTGACTAAAACTCACCCATGTTCCTTCAGTTGCCTGTATGTTGTCAGGGGCCACGGTAACCATTTCGGACTTTCTCGCGACCCCGGCAAGCATCAGCCCTAGCGGACCCCGTCAGTTGTGCTGACATCTCTTTGAGGCGCGTGTGGAACACAACGCGCCGTCGACCCAGGCCGGGGCTTACTCTTCAAACTAATTCCTATCTAAAGCCAATACGATTCCTATGTTAATTTTGCAGTCACTTGATTCGGTACTCTTGAAAACAATACTGTCACCATTGGATTGAAATTAAGATTGCCCCGCGCTTAGATGAATGATCCAATCATTCATCTAAGGCCCCGCGATTATTTTGTCCCACGTGATATTAGCTATGTTTAACTCATTATGCCCTGTAAAAGTGTCGTTTAACTCATTACGAGAAACCGGTGATAGGGCTTTAAAATGATTTATCCTTTAAATAACAAGGCTAATAAATAAATATGATATAAATAGTTTATGTAACTAAATGCCCATTCCTCACCGTCCGCAAGCCCGCGTCTGCGGTGCCCGGGTATCGGCCTGGGATTCCCGACTAAAATCGTCGTATAAATCGTCTATAATCAAAGCATATTTCTGTTTATAATATTCCCTCTGCTAGGTCGCAGGCCCTCCTCCCTGTGAGAGGGAGTGGGCCGTAATCCACCACGCCGGCCCAGTGCGGATTGGTAGATGTTACATGTCTTCGAATTTTAGGTTCTAGGACATGCTGGTTTCCTCACGATGTTTTTCTTCACCGTTTTGAGAGCAGTGGTGATGAAATAATTTACACAAAATAAAGCGCTCTCAAAACGGTAAAGGAAAACATCGTACGGAAACCGGCATGTCCCAGAACCGAAAATTCGAAGACATGTGACACCTACCAACCTGCACTGGGCCCGCGTGGTGGATTACGGCCCACTCCCTCTCACAGAGAGGAGGCCTGTGTCCCAGCAGTGGGAACAGTTATAGGCTGATGATGATGATGATGATGAAAGCACCTGTTAGGGCTCGAACACACGATCTTACAACTCGTAAGTCGCGGCCGTTACCACTGAGTCAAGAGTCAAAGGCGAGCAGTGGTGGCCACCACTGCTCGCCTTTGACTCTTAAAATAAATCAAGGAAAAACGTCGGTGTGTTGTGTATAAACGTTTCATTGACCGCGTTATCAGCTGTTAGATAAATAATAATGCGTATAAAGGCGAATTCCAACAGCTTTTTTTATATGTACCTACATATTATACAATCGTTGACCTGCCGGTGTTGATGACCTGCTGACCTTTGACTCATCGTTGTAAACCATTTCTCTTGTTTAAATACCATCATAAATGGTACACTGCAACTCAACTTGAGGAGGTCGTGGCTAAGTACTAACAGCCGCACGTGTCGATCCATCAGGTTAAGCTACGCTTGCCAGGGTTGGTCCGTGGATGGGTTACCATCTTTTCATACCGAGACTCCTCTGTGCCTCGGAAAGTACGTTAAGCCGTTTGTCCCGGCTGTCATTCGTAGATCTTTGACAGTCGTTACGGGTCGTCAGAAGCCCGAAAGTCTGACAACCAGTACCAAGGGGTGTCGTGTTACCCAGTAGGGGTTGTGGAAATCAGATAGGCAGTCACTCCATGTATAATACTGATATTCAGCTGCATCCGGTAAGACTGGCAGCCCAACATGGTTGGGAAAAGGCTAGGCAGATTGATAAACGGTACACTGCAACTTTCAATCTGAGGAGTTCTACACACATCATGTTCGGGCCGGCAGTATTTGTTGAACAAAAAAGCCGACCCGACACAATTACAATACAATTCGGCTTTCATTCGGCTCGTGCCGATCGGCAAACTCCGTTCGGCATCTACCAGCCTCGCTGAACCATGATCAGTACCCTAATTACGTAACTTATTTTCATAAACGATTATGACTAATTTGTTTCATTTTGACAGTTCAACAACATTCACTGCGTTATTTACGTTGTTGAGCAGATATTTTTTTCCAACTTATGAAGCATTGGATTAGAAATGATCAGTGATTGATCGTGTAATTACGCAATTCGGGTACAGGTCGGCTCGGTAAAATTCGAGTTTAACCGAGCGGATTTTCCCGAACATGACATAATTTCACGCCTGGTATTCCTCGAAGGGTTGGGCAGAGGTGTACCTCCCTATAGTGCACCAACATTTCGCCAGTTATGTTTAAGTCCCATGTAATAGGGGGCGAGCCCGAAATCCAATCTCCGGGCTGCTACTTGGGAATTCCAGATGGAATAACCCAATAACACTTTGCCCGACCCGTGAATCGAACCCAGGAAGGAGCTCATGCTCAGATGTAGCGCTTGCGACCACAAGAGATACCTACTAAATCTATTTATTTAAGGCTCTTTCAAACAGGCGCGACACGCGACGCGACACAAAGGCACCGCTCGTCGCGCGACGAGCGGTGTCTTTGTGTCGCGTCGCGTGTCGCGCTAGTCTGTACAAGCCTTTACGAAATATATTCGATTTTGCATGCAGCCGTGGCTGTGGCGAACCATGCCGAGCCGAGGCGACGCTCATTCCTGTGGCGCTAAGCTGATTTGTCCCAGAACAGTGTTGACTTGTCTAATTTTGCTGGTCGACTAGTATTGACAATAAGTACTAAGCCGGCCAACTAACAACAACTTTACAACTGTATTGTAAAGTTGTTGTTAGTTGAACTTGTGTTGCACGAATGAGGTGCTTAAAAGAGCGAGTGTAGATTTAAAAATACCTAATTTACGAAGTAGGTACGTAGGACATGCTAAACTGCCTATACTGGAAAGTGAAGCATGGGTTCGGGATGCCATGTCCCACGCAGGACAAACGCCCTGTGAAGGTCGCGACGAGCTGTGTATAATTATACATTGTATGTATCTGTGGCATACAACCGGATCAAAAAGGTTCCATTTCTATGGTTTATTAAAACTATGGAAGTCAGTCAGTTGCAGGTCATTTGAATTTTGAAGCATATCGCCTCTTTTCAAATCATCATAGGCCGTAGAGAGTAGAGATTATGATCATACTGCAACCGAGGTACTCAGTGCCGGATTTAGAGGTCTGGAGCCCTCGGGGCAACAAAGGAGTGGAGGCCCCTGGCCCCAAATTATTTTACAAATAAAATGGACATTTTTTTCAGTCAAGTTTTCCAATATATAATTTATTGTGAAACCAAGTATAGATTCTTTTATTATTTAACAAACATATAAATAAAATCAAAAACAAGAATTATCTGAAATTAAATTTTGGCGTTAACGAACGGAACTTTCCGAGCTTTTTTCGCCGAAAAATCGTTGATGATTTCGCTGATAAACTTTCACTAATGCCTCTGCTGCAGCGTGTAAATTTTCAGCATCCATCTTCTCGATGTGATTAAGAAATCCAAATCTCTTCATTAGCATGCAATCTTTCGGTAAGAGAAACACAGCTGATCGACGACTGGGATAAAGGCGGATACTTTGTATTTCTCCTTCGGTGACAGATTTGCATCTTGTGCTTTCCCGTAATCGAGTGGATTCAATCTGACGTTTCTCGTTCTGGACCTGGTGCGTGAGTGCCAGTGCCAGAACGAGAAACGTGAGGTTGAATCCGCTGTTGTAGTTGTGCCGCGCGTTGTTTACTAGTGTTTACTAGTCTGAATTTGTTTTTTTTTCCGAAGTCTCTATTGTGGGGGCCCCTCTTTTGTGGAGGCCCCGGGGCTGTAGCCCCGATTGCCCTTCCCTAAATCCGGCCCTGGAGCTACTTACCGGAATACAATCGAGGAAATGGGTAGGGAGGGTCCTAATATTCGTAAGTAAGGGGAAATCTGAATGTAGCACCGGAGACTGAAAAGTTGTGTTGAAAGTGGAAATCAGTTGTCATGGATGCGGAGGAGTAAGGGAAATATCTTGAAGAAAGTTTTGGGTATGAATGTGGATAGCTATAAGAGTAGGGGAAGACCAAAGAAACGATGGATGGACTGTGTGACAGATGATATGGCTACAAAGGAGGTGACTACCGAGATGACGACTAATAGAGAAGTGTAGAAGAAAAAGACAAGTTGCGCCGACCGCAAATAAATTGGGATCTTCACCCTTAACTTATTTTCGTAAACGATTATGACTAACTTGTTTAATTTTGACAGTTCAACAACATCCATTGCGTTATATACGTTGAGAGCAGATTTTTTTTTTCCAACTTATGAAGCAATGGATTAGCAATCTGTTTCAAATCGAAACAGATTGTGATTGATCGTGCATTACGCAATTAAGGTACCTGAGATCATATTCAAATCAACTCGGAATACAGAATTAAATACGTCCATTATTTCGAAGCACATCGGCAACAGCCGAAATACTTCCGTAATAAAAATTTGTATAAGAACGGGGTAATGATGATTTTGTTAAAATCATAGTGCCAAACGTCTGAACACAGGTCTTCAACGTCAGTTCGTCACTCAACAAAGTTATTCAAAAGAGGTAAAATCAAACAGGTTGTTCAGCATTATTTTTTTTGTTATATTTTTTAGATCTTTAGCTGGCAGGTAGGTTATCTTAAAACATTACGTCGGTCGAACTTGGCGAAAAAACTGGAGCTATAATAAAAACTGGTTTGAGAATTTATTTTTGCATCTGCCAGATGAAAACAGATTTTTTACAATGATCTTAGATAGGTTTCGAGGTGATGATCTTCCTTCATCATCAAAACACAAAACCTCGACATCTAAGAATAAATTGAATTAAGTTATAATAATATATTTATTTGACGTAAAAAGTACACAGATACAGGAAAACCGGATACAAAATGAACAATAAACAATGACCCCCATGCTAGGAAAAACCTGTGTTACAGGGGTCATCCATTCGTTTATTGATGTTATAATAGTTACTTACAATTTAGTAAATTGCACTTATGTTAAAAATATAAAAATAAACTAGAGTAAAAAAAAAAACATAAATTGAAAATGGTATGCTGAGATGGTTTGGGCACGTTGAGAGGATGAATGAAAGGCGACTAACAAAATGTATTTACGAGGCTGATGTGAAGGGAAAGGCCGGGCGGGGACGCCCTAGGAGGACATATAGGTACTGACCTTATTGGTGATGTTCTTCAGAAAGGCCAGGTGCGTAGTACTCGCAACCGGCGTGCGTGTATGACCAGATGTATGAACGTAAACGAGGCAAAAGGAGTATGTAAGGATCGTAGCAGGTGGCGTTCTGTAGTTTCTGCCTACCCCCATGGGAAGAAGGCGTGAGTTTATGTATGTGTATGTATGTAATACAATTGTTTTTGGGGACAAGAAACGGGGGGAAGAAAGTAAAAGGGGTTTAAATTCATTATTAACAAGGAAAAGGTAGTATCTATTTATGTGCCGGATGTGTGTTGTTTTGTATGAGTGGGGGTATAGGTGTGTAAGTGTGAGTGTAGATATGTATAAGTGAGTGTTGTTGTGAATGTATGAGTGGGTGCCTGATTTGTTTAAGTTATGGTTTTAGTAATTCTTCTGTGTCGTTCAACGTAGTCTTTAATCTTATAATATTCTTTTTTGATAAGGACACGTTTGATGTGGGTTTTGAACTTTCCATCGCTTAGTTCTGTAATAGACTTTGGCAACTTGTTATAAAAGCGGATACCGTTTATAAGAAATGACTTACTAGTTATAGTTAATCTAAATTTGGGTATCACAATTTCATGTTTATTACGTGTATTTATATTATGGAAATCGCTTTTTATTTTGAAAAGTCCTACGTTTTTTGCGAACATTCAAAATACTTTCTAAGATATAAAGAGAAGGCTGAGGCAGTATATCAATTTCTTTGAATTTATTTCTAAGGGACTCACGAGGACACATTTTGTAGATCGCGCGAATTGCCCTCTTCTGTAAAATGAAAATTGAGTCTACGTCAGCTGCCGATCCCCACAGCAAAACGCCATAAGACATAATACTGTGGAAACAAGCAAAGTATACTAACCTAGCTGTGGCTACATCAGTTAACTGCCTTATTTTTCTTACTGCATATGCAGCTGAACTTAATCTACCTGAAAGAGCTCTAATGTGGGCGGCCCATTGCAATCTCGAAACTAGAGTAATTCCTAGAAACACAGTTTCCGTAATAGCATCTAGTTTCATGCCATCAAGTTTTAAATTGAGACCTACTTGAGGTACATTTGGTAATGAGAACTTAAGACATTTAGTTTGGTTCGCATTAAGTAAAAGATTATTAGCTGCGAACATAGAAATCTTATATCTATGGCTGCGAACCATTTCGAAAGAATTGCCAGACTATCGTTGACATGTAAGACTTGACATTTGTTTATAATTTAAGTACGTCGCTAGCTGTTGTTTTGACAAGAAAAGCCAATATTTATATAGACGGGTAAAACAATTGAAAAAACAAGAATAAGCAAAGAATTTCAAAACAGCACCATTCAATTGTTTTCTGAATGATATTTTCTTGCACATACATAGGTATACATACCGGCCTCAGGCCTGTTCCACTCTCAGGCTCATTATAAATTTAAAATATTTTTAAATTGAGTCATCTTTGAAAATACTTACGTCGCGTTGTGCTAAACCACGTGCTCAACTCACATAGGTAGGTTTACCTATTCTATAAATACCTACTTTTAAATTACTTTTTACAAATGTATAAAACTCATTGTTGACTATCATTTATTAAGGTCCACGTCTTGCACCTTCATGGGTTATCCTAAAAAAAACAATACTGCCCTGCCAAAAAACGAACTAAAAGTACCTAATAAACAAGTTGTATTTAGTTAATCTGTTTATACAAAGGGAAAGGTCACAATTGTTTGGTCGATTTACATAAATTAGGGTATAGACATTGCAAAAATTCTATTTTATGTTTCGTAGATTGAACTGCAATGTTCCCAACTCAAAAAAACTAGTCAGGGGGCCGACCACAATCTTTTACGAAACAATCTTATTTCAGTAGAGTTTTATTTCAAGCTTACAATAACATAACTCATATTCGTACCACAACCTTCATCGTTCAAGAATGTTTTATTCCTGCTTAGTGCTGGGAAAGAACGAACTATTTGTAAGATTTGTCTATTGCCTGCTATAGTAGAAAAGAAACAACGCTATGTGAACTGTATAGCGCTGTCCCTTTCACACGTTGGTCCGAATCGCTACTACGAAGTATTGGTCTTGAAGCAAAATATTATTTTCTTTTACTTAAAATATTACTTTGCATTAGAATCTAATTTTTATGAGTAATTTCCATGAAATTGACACAAATATTAAAAGATTTGGCTTTGAAAAATAAGAAAAACAATCGAAAAAATTAAAAATAAGCTACGGCTAAGCTGTTACATGATATAAATCGGAACAGAATGAAATTTGAAACTCGGGCCGCATTCGGAGTTACGCCTTAATCGCACACATCAATATTTTGCGTATCGATTTAGATATGCTTGCACAAGATGGTTGGATTACAGTATTTCTTTGAGTATACAAAACAAATTTCTTCTTCTTTGATTAGGTGACGACTGTAGCCAGAAGCACAATTTTCAAAATGCCACGTTAGTTTAAAGATATGGTGCAACTCGAAACAAAACAGCACAACTGTCATTTTGACAGCGCTCACGGTGATATTAATTTAGGGCATGGTCAGCGTTATCGCAAGATGGCGCATGCTATGACGTCATGTATGACGATTCACAGCACGTTGTTATCGCGCTGACACTAATTCGGTATGGGTGTTAGCACGCTCTAATCGATTGCAGCGTAACTCTGAACACAGCCTCGATGTAGCGATATGTTTGTTTACAAGTGGATAACTACTATGAGGTTGAATTTATTTTAACATATTTGCTAATGAATTTATGATCTAACTGGCTACAAAGTCAACATGGAATCAAGGGAAGGTTAAGGTTACTCAGTGAATAAGTTTTAAAACAAATAAATGTGTAATGTTTTGACGAAGATAGTTCGAAACAATATATTGTGGTCAGACTCAGTGATTAGTGTTTTGTTATTAATTTTGCAGTCGGGTTTCCGGGCGGCAGCTAGAGGTAGGTACTCTGGGAATTTTTATTTTTCTGCGTTATCCGCTTCCAAAAATTCAAATGTTCGTCTGCATTCGCCATCAAACAAGAAATTAATTACACATGTACTAAAATCTATAGATACACAATTCATTCGGCAAGTTTACGTAAATAAATACATTTTACTAACTTTACATGACACGAAAATGTTTTTTCTTAATATAAATTGCAAAACAATAATATTTCCGTCGAGTCCAAGGAACTTTTTTAAGATTGCTAAATTTGACATTAAAACAATATTACTAGTTGTCAAAAGTCACATCGTGGTACGAATTGAATGAACTTTTAGACGTGACGGCACCAAAATCGCTAAGAAAATAAGATTGTTTCAACATTACAATAAGCTTATTTTATGGAGGTCATGGTTCGAAAAGTCAAAGTAAGATTATAATAATACTGCTATATGAGCTGGTGGTAGGCCCCCAGTACCCTAATTGCGTACTTAACTTATTTTCGTAAACGATTATGCCTAATTTGTTTCATTTTTACAGTTCAACAACATTCATTGCGTTATTTACGTTGTTGAGCAGATTTTGGTTTTCAACTTATGAATCAATGGATTAGCAATCTGTTTCAAATCGAAACAGATTGTGTTGTATTACGCAATTAAAATCAAATCAAATCAAATCAAATCAAATGTTTATTTGTAGAGCATAGGTAATATACAAGGTGTACATAATAAAATATAAGTTCGCCATGTCTAGCCGATAGCGGCATACAAATATTAATTATTTATAATGTCCTTACAACTAAATTAATTAATTAGGGTACCTACTGGTTAACTAACCCGTACCCTAATTGTATAATACATTGTGATTGTGTTGTTTTACGTAATTAGGGTACTGGTTAACTAACCCGTACCCTAATTGCGTAATACAACACAATCTGTTTCGATTTGAAACAGATTGCAAAATTGTTTACGAAAATAAGTTACGCAATTAGGGTACAGGTCTTACTGTTTAGTGACGGATTGCGTTTTAAAAGTAGAACCTTCCCTTAATTAAAAGTAGAACAAAACAATAGGAAAAGCCCGTGAAAAGCGCGATAATTAGAGCACACGTTATGCTAGCCATGTATTGTATTGTATTACTTAAATAGAATAATTTTTTGCAATGCATTTGAAAGGTAAAAAGCGTTTGTGTGAGTCTAGCCTTAAGCTGGTTTCCTATAGTTGTCACATTTTAGCATGGCAGCATCGGTCGTTGACCCACATAAATGTTCTAGCAATTTTTTTTTCAAAAACTGAAATAAATTCCGTTAACGTCCCGAATCAATATCTAGCGTAATCTTCAACATGTTCCAATAACGAAAAACCATACATAGTTTATTGTTTGGGTTTCTACGGAGAGTTATTAGGGAAAGGGCAATTACCACTACGGCCATGCTAAAACATGAAAATTATAGAAGAACGGTGGACGTCAGCCCGACTCAGACAGGTTAGGTTAGGTCGAGGTGGAGGGGTCTTTGTTCGCTCGCTCCGCTTGCTCACTAAACCCCGCCATCCCTTTCGAACCTATCCAAGCCGAGGTGACCCAAGTCTCAAGCTCGCTCGGCTCGCTCTTCGCGAAGCGTTCTATATGAAAATATCTATAAGCAAAAATGTGAAGCTTCTCACGCGCGGTCCATAAAGTACAGTGGAGCCAATATTTACGTTCATAAAATAAAAAAAATAAAAATACGTCTCCGGTAAAACTCTCGAATCCAATTATCAAATCGCCGCATAAGAAATTTCACTTCAATAATATTATTTTGTTACGTTTTTATTTTGTTTACTATCGTCAATGTTTCCGATACTTCCACTATTTCTTAATTATTGTTTATAAATACGTCTATAGTACTCACGGGTTCAAATAGAACATCCCACGGTACGAGGTACAGAGAGCAAATAAACAAACTGCTGTATTATAAATATGTAGGTCATGAAAGACTTTAACCAGACATGAGGTAGCAGTATGATCGGAATTTTTATTGTTAAGACGCATAAATATATGCCAGTGAACTTGATTGGTCAGCTTGCGTGTTCTGTACTGAGCTCATGCAACGCGTCGTACGTCCAGCCAGTAATAGGACTCGCCCATCAAGGAGCGCTGGCCCAAATTAGACGCATTATTAATTTATTACACATAAAGGAAAAGGTATTTTAATAAAACACGTATACTAAAATATCAATAATTAAATTATCTTTCAGAAAAATACGCTGGAGAGTTTTTGCATGATTCTCAGGTTTTTATCCGCGTTAGACATGACTTTACAAATTAATTTCACTATGTATAATGCTCTAATTTAATATATATTTTGTCCAAATCATTAACACTACTCGTTTAGACGTGATCTTCGTAGGTTAAATGCACTAAGGATCTTGGATATAAAATCGTAAAAAGTCGGTTATCATCGCCTTAATTTGTTAAAAATGGTGGCAAGGAGTGTTTGACCGCTGTATGCACGGATTAACATGAGGATTATTGTAGTGACTCCTAATCGGTTTAAGGTGAAAACGCAGTAGAAGCCCGCGAAATTCAAATTTTCTTTCGTTTTTTGTAGTTTGCAGGTCAATGTCTGGTTGTTTCTTGATCAAAATATGATTCTACACCATAACAAATATAATGTGTTTACGGAACTATAATCATTAGAATAATTTTATTAATACATCTCTCCAAGTTAGTTTTTTCCATTGAACGACTTTTTCATGAAATCATGACATTTGAGAACAAAATTAGAGAGATGTATAATGATTCTAATAACATCTCTGTAACAATATTCTCACAAATAAAAGGACTAAAACTATTACTATAATTCTGTAAATACATATTTGTTATGGTCGCGAACATAGATTTTTATATTTCTATGGTCGCGAATCATATTTTGATCAAGGTACATCCGGACACTGACGTGCAAATTGCAAAAACCGTAAGAAAATTTGAATATCGCGGGCTACAACTGCGGATCCACATCAGTATATAACCCCATAACATATTAACATATTAACCCCATAACAGTAATAAAAGCTTTTAAACAAATCAAAATCAAATTGACCGAAGATCTTTGGGGGATGTCCATTAAAGTCTGTACCTCCATAATTGAGACCATAGCGCCTTACTTAGCTTTAATATTTAATTTGTGTGTGGATCAAGGAGTCTTCCCGCATTTAATGAAATACAGTAAGGTAATACCACTTTTCAAATCCGGGGACAGTAAAGACACCAATAATTATAGACCCGTATCCGTGTTGCCGGTATTCAGCAAGGTGTTTGAAAAGGTAATGCTTAATCAAATACTCAATCATTTTACCGCCAACCAAATCATACACGATCAGTAATATGGTTTCACCAAAGGACGTTGTATAACTGACGCCGGTGTCACCTTATTAAAACACATACTTACAGCGTGGGAGGAGGCCCAAGATGCCATAGGATTCTTTTGTGACCTCTCCAAGGCATTTGACTGCGTGAGTTATGAAACCTTGCTCTTGAAACTTGAGCATTACGGACTAGGTAAACTTGCGCTCAGTTTAGTAAAATCTTATTTAAATGATAGACAGCAGCAGGTTCAAGTAAATTGTGTCCATTCAATCGGTTTAAAAGTAAAAATGGGTGTTCCACAAGGCTCGATATTGGGTCCTTTCCTCTTTTTAGTATATATTAATGATCTACCCCATTTATTAAAAAACCAACCACAAATGGTGTTATTTGCTGACGACACTTAATTTTAAGATAAATAGACGTGCATTAAATCTTGACGACGTAAATAACGCCCTACTGCAGGTCCAAAATTGGTTCACTGCTAATAATTTAGTATTAAATGGGAAAAAAACTAAATGCATAAGATTTGCTTTACCGAATGTTTAAAGGAGTGATTGTGACATAGTATTGAATAAGGAGAAACTAGAATTCGTCGATAAAACTGTTTTCTTGGGGATCACGCTCTACTCAAGGTCCTCATTTAACATCTTTTACAGGACGGCTAAGTTCAGCAGCATATGCTGTGAGAAAAATCCGTCAATTGACTGATGTAGATACCGCGAGGCTGGTTTATTTCAGTTACTTTCATAGTATCATGTCCTACAGTATTTTACTATGGGGACGGGCTGCAGATATCGAGTCTATTTTTATTCTGCAGAAAAGAGCCATCAGAGCAATATATGGCCTCCGCAGACGCGATTCTCTAATCTAAGGGAACTGCTTAAATTTTGATATTATAAGTTAGGGGATTACACATCGCTGATAAAAATGCTTTGCTCAGCGCTGGTCCAGGCCCCACAAGGGCGCATAAACTAATTGATTAGCATTCGAAAGTATTGTTACAGCTGCTGAAGATTGTAAAAACTATTTTTGCTTTGTATAGATTCAATCTCTTTGTATTGTATAATTGCACATGACATGTGTAAGAACTGTGACATTCCATAAAGCTACCATTTACTGGGTACGTCTTTCATTGACTTGAATGTGCCCTGGCGGCTGAGAGTATGTCATGCTCACTCAAACGTCTCGCTGATGGTGGCGTGTGTGTTGGATTGGATCACTAAGTTCCCTTCAAAATGGTTGAGCTAAATGGTGCTGATACATGCGTCATGCTCGTAAACAGGCGCCGTCAGTAGGGACTGGTCATCTCTTAGCTGCCACGGTTTTGTTTTAATTTTTGAATTGTTTTTGTTTTTATATTTTTATTACGGACGCTTTTAACGTGCATGTCTTTCTACATTGTTCTCACATGTATAATTTCAACATGAATGATGTAACCATTTTTTTTATAACAATATTTTGATTTAAAAGAGTGTCCGTGGAGTTTCTTGCTCATTCCATAGGTACGTACTACACTTTGGAATGGGCAACTAGCTTCATCTTTCTGACTGACCGACCCCTTGACAATTCAAAACTACCTGTAATTGGTTTATTTGAAATAAATGCTTTGAGTTTGAGTTTATCTGACCTCCACAACCCAGTTACTGGGTAACACGATACCTACCCGTTGGTAAGACTGGTTGTCAGACTTTTGGGTTTCTGACTACCCGTGACGACTATCAAAGATCTACAAATGACAGCCGGGACAAACGACTTAACGTGTTTTCCTAAGCACAGAGGGGTTGATACGTAATGTATGATCACATCACCCATCCACGAATCGACCGCGGCAAGTGCGACACGTCCTGCTGAAATCAAATAATATCTAAATACGTGGCCCTTTTATGAGTAAATAGTTAAGTATAGTAAAGGTTGGAACATACTAGAACACTCGAGAGTGTCAACATAACCCGTCCATGACCTGCCCGATTATTACTTAAATAAACAAGTAAGTAGTAGGTTGTGTACTTAAACTTTTGGAAAAACTACTGGAAATCAATATTATCTGACGTTTCCGTGACCTACCCCTTTGTAGGTAGGTAGGTACAGTCAGCGTCAAATAGTTAGTGACACTCAGGGTATTCAAATAAATAGACGCAACCAAAAAGTCAATGATATTACAAACTAAGTTGTCTTATTGTTGTCAACAATATAGTCGCTCAAAAGGTCGAGACGTTTAAAATGTCATATAGATCGGTTCAGTCAAACCGCCATAAATATAGTTACAGTCACCCCGCCAATGGTATCCAAGCATTATAAGTATTCAAAAATATGGAACCGACATTTTAAACGTCTCGACCTTTTGAGCAAATACATTGTTGACAACAATAAGGAAACTTTGTTTGTACCGATAGACTTTTTGGTTGCGTCTATTTATTTGAATACCCTGAGTGTCACTAACTATTTGACGCTGACTGTACCTAGTTTGTGTATTGTGTTACGTTAGTTCGGGGTAAAAACTTACAAGTACAAGGCTAGAGCAACTCGTTACCCTGACTCTTTTTTTTGGGGTTCGTTTTCAGCTTTGACTCTAGGATGGCAACTCATTTTCGATTGCGATGCAAAAGCTTGCATGCATGCATGACAAAGTACAATTTTGTGAACAAACTAAACCTATTCTACAGTATTTTTTTGTGAGAATAGATGCCAAGTTGCTTCTCTAGTCGGTTTAAGTGGATAATTTAATATTGCTTTGGTTACAAAAAAATTGCCAGAATTTTATTTTATAGTTCCTCGGGTAGGTACTAGGTATGTAATGTACAAAAGGTTTTTTTTTGTACTTTCAAGCCGTAATATTTTCTTTTTACGATTTATTGTTGCCCACCCCTGCCTACTGCTTTGATTTGATTAAAATAATATAAAAGTGCTCGTATGAAACACACCTAACAAATATTTTATTAATTACAAAACAATCACTTTGTAGGTACAACATTCATCGTGGTTCCATATTAATAATTTATAATCAATTAAACTTGAGTCATAGCATAGTCCACAATGGCTGTAGTATTGATATAATATATATTAGTAATTCTAATGACTAATTGGCGACCAATGTTACCAACCTAGCATTATTGTTACATATTTCACTATGTAAGTACTTTATGTGACTGGCTGTCATTGTATGCATAAATATGATACTTATTTACTTTTTAAATAATAATTAATTACTTGATTTGAGGAAGAACAATCAATCTTCGTAGGTATTTAAAATTGAAGTTAAAGAAATGCTGCGTCAGATAGGTACTCCTTCAATTCGGCAGACTACCAGGAATAGAAGACCACCTGGCTATCTGCAGGAAACCAAACTTTGTAAAAAAGGGTACTATACAATTTCAGATTATTTAGAAGATAAAAAAGCTTGGGATTGAACTGCTCGCTCTGCTAATATTGCCTTGTGATAAAACCATAAAAGTAGACATTTTAATTATTATGTAAAATCAACATATACCAGTTTTATAAACACATTGACATTGTTGAAAACTATATTCAAAATGACATGATTACTTTGTAAAGTATTATATTTAACTTTTTTTTAAACTATTGTGAATGTGAGGATTATGTGGATATTGTTTTTATTTCTCTGCTAGTTTTAGTGATGGTCTGGCAGTTTGAGTAGTTTATGCGGCCTACCCAAATGTCCTTTCTTTGGTATTGTTCGTCGAGTTGAGCTCCACGATTACTGACAAAGCTTGCACTGACTGGACAGGTCCACTCAAATCTGTGTGGTTCTTTCCTCAAAAGGCCTTTTCAGACACTTATCTACATGGTCCTCATATGGCCTGACCAAGATTATGTCTGGACTTTAAAAGAGACTGCGACCTCTGAGTTTGTTTCGGCCTTTCTTCTCAGAGTAGTCAGATAGGAAACGCCGAACTCATCTAGCTTATTTTTATTTATTTTTTTATATATGACGTGTAAAAGTGATTTCGATATCCTATTTACAGAATAAACAATTTCATTTCATTTCATTTCACTACGATACCTCAAGCTAGAATGCAGCGAGGAAGAATGTGGTGAACTTCTGTCGCCACATACAGACTCGATAAGAGTCTATGCTTGTTTAAAATCATCATAATATTATCCTTATGTCGGTACAAAGAAGTTGAATAAAGCCAACATGTGGTTGTAATAATTATCTTTACAAATATAAGGCCGCGCGCACTTTGGATGCGCTTTCGTACAAATTTCACTCGTGCGTACACGTACCACCATGGTCGCACGAATTGAGTGCACACACTGGATACGTCTTTCTGCGTCAAGGCTTGTGCAGACCAGCGCGACACGCGACGCGACACAAAGGCACCGCGCGACGATCGGTGTCTTTGTGTCGCGCGACAAGTCGCGCTGGTTGCACAAGCCTTCAAATGGAACAAATTCCAACAAGTTCGGATTGTTTTTGGACGTTGGAATTATTCGTACGTATACGTCTGACTAAGTTGTACCCAGTCTGTGCGCTCCCTTTGTACTTGGAAGGTCGGGATCGTTCGTGCGTGTTCGTACACACGGCTACGCATCAAGCTATAGATTTCCAGTATAAGCTGACCTCGCATTGTACGGAAATCCTTTACAATGCGAGATCAGCAGACGTGCGCACGAGTGAAATTCGTACGAAAACGCATCCAATGTGTGCGCGACCTTATATTACACCCATATTTTGTCGCCATGTGGTGTGGTTGTGGTATGTACCACCGGGGTAACGCATAAGTATCTAAGCATTTTGAAAACAAAATCCCGTGCACACGACCCTTTTTTTTCGTAGGTAAGCGATACAATGACGGCGGAGCGCTGCAAGCAAGAATAGTCCTTACAGTGTACAGATATATCTGGCTATAATACAGTTTTCACAGTTGACGCCATGTTGATCTATAAAAAAAATTGATAAATAAACGTTTAGCAAAGTGTATTTTCCGAGTAATATTCATCAATCAGCAAGTGCATCGTGAAATTAAAATGTATTTAGCAACATTCAACACTGAATAAATAAATATAAGTCGTCATGCTTGCGTGCTTGCCGCAACAACACGTGAATATATACATACCAACAGTCTCTTGGAAAATTAAAATTCACTGTTGTACACTTAGGTTTTACAAATATTCAATAAAAAAATAGGTATTTTTTTTTCTTTACATCATATATTCTATCCAGCTCCAGCTCATTGGTTTTCAACCTGCAGCGGTTCACCAGTGGTCACAACGAAATTAAAAAAAAAAACAATTTTAGGTGACTACCTCGTTGGTCTAGCGGTCGCAAGCGCTACTGCTGAGCAAGAAGTCCTGGCTTCGATTACCAGGTTGGGCAAAGTGTTACTGGTTTTTTTTTATCTGGAATTTCTCAGTAGCAGTCCGGAGTTTGGATTTGTGCCCGGTTGATGGCAATAGGCGACAGGAAGATCCTTACCCACATGGAAATTCAGCATAAATGTATTCTACTGTTTGTGTGTGTAGCGGTTACACCGCTACACACGAACTACGCATCAAAAGACATGACGTCACACAAATCCTGCATCGCCCAATTAGAGTTTACCGCGCGAACGACATATAATATATATTATGACTATCCGACCTCAAACGTTGAGCAGTTGCCCACCAGACACGACACCCGTCTGGTCGGAGGATCCTCCCTTTTCTATGGAGGATGAGTGAACTTTACACCCTGTTCCTCATTCCTCTAAATGTGTGCTATCCGCTAGAATACAGGTATGATGTTAGTTGCGAAAGTAACTCTGTCTGTCTGTCTCTTCTATGTCTGTCTATCTTTTCAAGTTTTGACGTCTTAACGGCTGAACAAATTTCGATGAAATTTGGCACACAGGTAGACCATGAAGACATAGAATTTTTTTATCCACCGGGTCTAAAACGGCCACATTAAGAAATTCCTCTAAAAGCAATTCATTTTCTGAATTCCCAATAATTCCTCTATGGTGACACATATTTTAGCTGAATCATGTTCAATTAAATTCGTATCAGAATCATATTTGGTGTAAATATTGCCGCTGCACGAAAAAAATTAAGACCGTAATTTTACCGGAAAATTTTTCTTTACAGTTTTTATTAATCATATGAGATTCTTATTTATTATTTCTAGTTTTAATTTCATTATTATTTTATTGAAATTAAAACTGTTTTGTTTTGTTTTTGTAATGAATTAAAACAGTTTTGTATTCAAAACTGTCAAACAGATGAATTGCGTATTATGAATTGAACGCTGATAATATTATGAATTATCAGTTTGTGACACTTTGTGTGATTCATAATATTATCATATTATGATTCTGCCAAAGCGGCCGTTTTAGGCTCCCTGGTAGTACGTTCCCGTGAGATAACTTTTCGACTTCCACGCGGGCAGAGCCGTGGGCAGAAGCTAGTTTATAATATGATCTCGAATACCTAAGGAACAAACAACAGCCAGTTTTAAATAACATTGGGCATACAACCTTGAAATGATACTCTCTTTTACATGTCAATGACACTCTTAAGAGCGTGCATTATGAAAGTAGGCAACGTCGCAACGACAGAACTCTGAATGTCAAAAACTGTTAGCCGACGTTCGCACGGACGTAATAAAATCGCGGCGGGATTTTATCGCGCACTGGATTTTCAACTCTCGGTGTTAAGCCAAGCGTTGAGAATCCAACGCGCTGGGACGCATTCTCGTCCCAGCGCGTTGAAAAAACTGTTTGATTTTCAACGTCGGCTTAGAGTGTTCGGTAACTAGACAAAAACTAGTTCGATTGAAAATATCTCGTTTAATACCGGTCTCATTACGAAATCAGGAAATATCTCAGACCTCCGTATCGGTAAGTTTTAAAATCAGTGCGACGTTGAGCGTTAATTCTAAAAGTTGCAAATACCTGTCAAATATTTACCTGTTTTGATTAATTTGGCAATTGTTCAATGTTACCTTTGGACATAGCGCACGGCCCAGTCAAAAATATGATTTGGTTGCATCTCACACGCATAGAACACAAAGAATTTGTATAATAGTGTGTGTTAAAAAATTGTTGTCAAGTATACACGCTGTAACATATTGTTAATAAATCAGATTTTTATTTTATATTCTTGTCTCATTACCCCTCACTGTGGCCAAGACACCTTTAGCCATGTCTGATCAGTCTCGTGAGTCTGCGGGACTGGCAGTGAGTGTACCCTTCTCGAACCTGGAAATCCTGTCTACCATCCGTCTGTAAACTTAGGTCGCATGGTGCAGACATCCTGAACTTATTTATATATTTATCTATCATACTAGGTATATGATAGGTTAAGGCTGTAGGGCTTAGAGTAGTAGAGACTGTTAGGCTTGTAGGTCTTAGCAACTTCCTTCAACTTTTTATAAATTTTCATGTATATTCACACCCTTGTATTGCGTATAGTATTGTGGCCTCACGTGACCTTTGTTAAGGATGGATGTACAGCAATATTACTATATGGAAATATGAAATATCGCTGAACTAAATGATTCCAATAACGCAATACCACTAAACAATACTATCAGCATCAAATAACCGTAAAAAACAGTAAATACCCGTAGACCCACATAGCCTTATCCACGGGCTTTCCCAGTAACAAAAATTCAACGTGATATTTGCTTTTTTTCCTTAAAATACAATGCGGATTGAGGTTACCTAGGAGACAAAATAAAAACCTAACAGATTCTTTAATTTTTTGCCCAAAACTGTACCCTAATTGCGTAACTTATTTTCGAAAACATATTTGCCTAATTTGTTTCATTTTGACAGTTCAACAACATTCATTGCATTATTTACGTTGTTATGCAGATTTCCAACTTATGAAGCAATGGATTAGAAATCTGTTTCAGATCGAAACAAATTGTGATTGTGTTGTATTCTAGATAAGAATGCTTGGAAGCATGCTGGTCTAGCTCCATAGGACAATTTTGAGTCTAGACAAAATCAAACTGGTTGCTAATTTAATTGTGTAATTAAATATTACAACATTTTTTTTTTTTACATTCTGTGATTACTTGAACTCACACACTGACGAATTAGTATCACTTGTAATTTTTTTGGGAATATCGTATAGTTTTTACAATGCTTGTAAATATGTGAACACCATGTATCCATTACATAATTATTTTTTCTATCATTGCTTCATTTTTATTTTTACCTATTGTGGTATAGTAATCTTATTCCAGGTGCATCGTTTTCACATATAATTATATAATTAATGTATACAAAATATTGTAAATCATTTTAAAAGAGTAACGGTGGAGTTTCTTGCCCATTCTTCTCCATACGAAAACTACCCTTTGGAAGGGGCGACTAGAATCAATTCTATTTTTTGTTTTTGACGTTCAAAAGTGCCTTTTAGTGCCTAATTGAAATAAATTATTTGACTTTGACTTTGACTTTATTACGCAATTAGGGTATCAATTGGACAGTATGAAAGTGGCGCCTATGACAGAAAAGTTGAAAGGAAATCGAATGGCTTGACATACAAAAATTCAAAATTCAAAATTCAAAAGTCATTTATTCAAATTAGGCTGAGAATCAGCACTTTTCGAACGTCAAAATTACATAAGACAGTCCCCCAAAAACGCCCACCCTTCACCACTTCCTAGTGCCTTTCGCTGGGAAGAAGAAGTGGCGCAACAAACTCCCCAGCAGCACAGCTGTCTGTTCAAGTTAGAAAAAAATAATTCTATACAATAGTATGCAAAATAATTTACATTACGCAACACAAAACATAATTTAAATGATAAATTATTGGCCATATGGGCTACAGGAATTCACCCACACACAAGCAGAAAACTGGTGGACCTCGACACCGGGATGCAGGCAGTCCAAGGAAGCTATGCCATCCTTGGATGGCAGGCTAACCAGGCGTTTATTACGCCTGGACAGGAGCGGCCTGCGCATGGTGACGGGGACCATCACGGGGCACTGCTCGCTAAACAAACACTTCCACACAATAGGCATAACGGACAGTCCTCTGTGCAGGGCGTGCATGGAGGCTGAGGAAACAGTAGCGCACGTGCTCTTTGAATGCACAGGCGTCACCCAGATTAGAACAGAAACCCTCGGGTCACCCAGATCCTACACAGATGTTCTGAACAGGCCAGGAGACTTAATTAGCTTCTGGAGGGAGGTGGGCTGGTTGGAATAACCACCAAACGGCCGCCATGGCCCACGCACAATGGTCCACCTTACGGACTAAGTGCGGAAACCAAACCCTATAACATAGAACATATTGGCCATATGTCAGCTAGCACACGCCAATATACCAACCAAAAACATCGAGAACTATACTCAAGCAGAAATAAAAACTAAACGTAAACAGAACTACATATCTAAATAAAAGCCTCCAGGCGTAAAGGGCGTGCCCGCTTACATAAAGCTGTAATTGGCAGTTATAAATGATAAACTAGGACCATCGAGGTAAAAAATAAATAAACAGTTAATTACTAGTTACAATAACAAAACCATGATCAGCAAGACGACCAGTCACCACAAGCAGCACCCGTTCACGAGCATAACGCAAAGATCAGCCATTACCCCCCTCGCCATATTTGAGGGAAGGAGGCAACCCGACCCCCGACGCTACCGCAAGCAGTGACATCTAAGGGAGCATGACGAACTTGCTGCCGGTTGCTCAGGCAAAAAAAAATAAAAAAAATAATGATCAACTGTCGAGGTCGCTAGCTAACCACAAATTGCAATACAACTCATAACAAAATATTGTAATGACTAGATTAAGTCAACAATAAAATAAAATAAAAATAAATTGAATTAAAAAAAAATAAAAATTGACTTATAAATTCAAATAAAATAAACAATTATGTAACTGTCCGTAGGTAAACTAATTCTGGAGAAAGAACATAAGTATTGTCTTGAGTTAATCACAGCGACCAACTATTCTTATCATTTATGTAGTCGTTGATACAATAGTATGCCTTTGAACAAAGGTTAGATTTTACTTTAGTTTTAAACGCATTAAAAGGCAAATCTAGCAAAGAAGAGGGAAGCTTGTTATAAAAGTCTATACCAAGCCCAACAAATGAGTTATGAACCTTATGAAGCCGGTGAAAGGGAAGCTCGTAGTTTGTCTTTATTTCTAGTGTTAACATTGTGTATATCACTGTTTTTACTGTATAAGTGTATATTTTGCCTAATATATAAAATGTTGGCGAAGATGAATTGCGATGCCACTGTAAGAATACCAATATCTTTGAAAAAATCTCTTAGTGAAACTCTGGCACCTAGCTGGTAAATTGCTCGAACAGCTCGTTTTTGAAGGACAAATATATTTTGAATATCAGCAGCTTTGCCCCACAGCAGAATACCGTAGGACATAACGCTATGAAAATAACTAAAATAGACTAACCGAGCTGTATCAACGTCAGTGTATTGTCTTACTTTCCTGACAGCGTAGGCGGCCGAACTGAGCCTTCCCGCTAGGCTCGATATATGTGGGCCCCACTGAAGTTTGGCATCTACTGTTATGCCCAGAAAAACTGCTGAGTTCACAGTTTCAAGCACCTCTTTATCTAAGACGATGTTGGGTCCTAGATTTCTAACATTTGGTAGGGTGAACTTTACACATCTCGTTTTCTTGGCATTGAGAACAAGGTTATTTGTCATAAACCAATCCGTAACCATTGAGAGTGCACTGTTTACATCGTCAAAATCTTGTCTGTTCCGGTCTACTTTAAAAATAAGAGAGGTATCATCTGCAAACAGTACAACTTCACAGATACCCTTTAAATAGAATGGTAAGTCATTAATATACACTAAGAACAAGAATGGACCCAGTATTGAGCCTTGAGGTACACCTAACTGAACTGGTAGCCCGGAAGATTTTACACCATTAACATCTACACATTGGAACCTATTATGTAAATAAGAATTTATAACGTTTAGAGCTTCGTTTTGCACACCGTAATGATGTAATTTACGCAAAAGCGTATCATGGTGCACGCAATCAAAGGCTTTGGAGAGATCACAGAAAATTCCAATAGCATTTTGCGAATTCTCCCATGCATTAAATATGTGTTTTAGCAGAGCAACACCCGCATCTGTAGTCGAACGACCTTTTGTAAAGCCATATTGTTCATTATGAAGGAGGCTATTTAAATTAAAATGTCTTAGCAACTGCTTGAGTATTAACTTTTCAAATATTTTGCTAAATGCTGGCTGGAAATAGGCCTGAAATTGCCAACGTCATTTTTATTACCTGATTTAAATAATGGTATGACTTTACTACTCTTCATGAGGTCAGGAAAAGTTCCCAAATCAACACATTTATTAAAAGTAACAGCTAGATAGGGGGCTACGATGTCTATTATATTACTTAAAAGTTTAATGGAGATGCCCCAGTAATCACCAGTGTTTTTAAACTTGAGTGTGTTAAAAACATTAACTACATCACGAGGTGTTACATGCTCGAAGCTAAATAAGCTACTACATTTAGGCACACTACTATGCAAAAGGTTTTCAGCTTTAGACGGAGACGAATTTAAGGGATATGGGGATTTAAGGAATACGGGCATGTGATGAGGTCCATCCTCATCACAAACTCATACCAAGCCGATACGATTACGGAAACGTTTGTGGCTAAAATAGTGATAAATATAAATTCTAATGGATGGAGTATTTTTTGTTAGGTTACTGCTCAGAAATTTTGCTCAACGTGTCGTGAACAGAAATACCGTCTTGTATGAATGCAACGTATATCAAGATAAAAGTAGATATCCTATGTCGTACCTAACCCAGGTCATGGGCTCCCCATGTGCCAAATTTGATCCAAATCCGTTCAGCTGTTTTAGCAGTGTGTGTGGGTCAGAGCCCATTCGTCCCCTAAAATTCGTCCCCCAGCATAAAAGTTGTAGATTCGGCCCCTATATAGGTGCCCATTGGTCTCCTGGTAGGGGACCAATTAATATTTTAATAAATAATATTATTTTTAAGGTACAGACGCCAGCACATCAGGCTACTACAATCTGTCAAATTTATTTAATAGATTTTCAACTTTATCGCTGATGTATAAGGTTCAAAGTTGATTGGGAAAATTTGACAGTTTCGGGTAGCTTGATGTGCTGGCGTCTGTACCCATTCGTCCCCTCTAATATATATACAATATAAGTTAAAGATTCGGCACCAATTCAGGTGCCTATTGGTCCCCTGAGATAAAATTAGCTATATTTTACACAAGAAACGGTTAACATAGTACACTTGTGAACAGTTTATTAACGGAATTAATTTAATAAATCATAACAGATCATTGAAAAAAGAGCTATGATGAATGATAATCCGTCATGATAATAATACAACCTGTCGATAGGCTTACGATGTAAAATTGTCTCACTACGAATGGCTTGTTAAAAAAACGGGTTACAAATAATAGATAAGGTGTTTAAAATTGGTAAGTACTCTCCAGATGTGCGCGGGGTGTGGAATAAATAATCGGACTCCTGAATCGATTGAAAATGAAGCGAGAATAAATCGCATAATTAGCCAATTTTTTGAAAATCAGATTTCACTTGGCCACTGCATGGAAAAGCTATGCATATTATATTATTAATTTAAAATGAAAAAACAAAAATAAGATTAGTTTTATACTAAAATAATGTTGATTAGGTACTTCTAGTTACAATTTATTAGATTTAAGTTATTACGATTTTGCATGTAGTTGGTTAATATACAAAAAAAAAAATATGTTGATTTATCTAGTCTTCAATAATTACTGTGATTTTAGTATTTTTTTGGTACTGTTTATATTTTTTTAGATTTAAGTTATTATGATTTTGCATGTATGTAGTTGATAAATATACAAAAAAATAAGAAGTAATTATTTAATGTTGATATGTATTCTATTTTTTTTTGCATATTTTATATTTAATGTTGATTTATATGATGGTCAATCAAGGCTGATTTTTGTAAAAGAGTTGTATTTTGTTAGTTTCTAGGACATTGTGATTTTGTATGTGTTAATCTTATTTGAAATAAACATGATATCTACCGAATTACTATATTTTTTATTTTAGCCTTTTCTGCGCGACTGTACCAGGACTACCAAGCTGCAGTATACACATATACATGTACTTATATCAGAAGAATGAATAAAAATAAATATTCTTCAGGGGACGAATGGGCCCCTCAAAAGTTCCAGAGGACGAGTGGGCACAGGGTGCGAATCTTAGGGGACGAATGGGCTCGGACCCGTGTGTGTTACCCCAGGTAGAAAATGTCGAAAATCGTAATTTGAAAGTAGTGAGTAATTAGGACATCAGCTTCTGTAATTGTTATCAACTGTATGGTTTTAAATTGGTTGTGTTGTGTTGTAGTTATTGCTGACAGGCTGGACTGCTGTATTGTAAGTCGTTGTTCCAGTATCTCAGCTGGAATGCTGAAGCAGTGACTATTTTTAACCAACTTCCAAAAGTAGGAGGTTCTCAATTCAACTGTATGTTTTTTTTTGTATGTTTGTTACTCGATTACTCCGCCAGTTATGAATTAATTTTAGTGATTCTTTTTTTGTTTGGTAGGTCCTACTGCAGAGGTGGTCCCATGTAATTTTTTATTATAACTTTGTTTGGGTAGTTTTTGAGTTAGCTTCGTATGTAGATGATATGTTAAGTTCCTGTCACTGTTATTTACATCTATAGCAGGTAGTGGTATTCGAATTAGTGTGGGGTAAATACCACAACTAAAAAGTGAAAAATAAAAACTTTTGGAAGTCGGTTGTTTTTTTTTTTTTTGTAAAAAGTTTTTGTTGTGTGTGTTTGTGTAATTATTGTTGTTGTAATTGTTTCACTAACATAGTTGTAAGTTTATTTTATTGTTACTAACATTGTATGAGTCTCATAGTTAGGTACTCTTAATAAAGAATTTAAAAAAAAAATAGTTTTTTAGTTACTTATTTGACAAAAACAGTTCTGACCACGGTAACATGACCGCACTAAAATGAAGATATTCGGCATTTTCTTGCTGGGGTAACGCACACATTTTATCCCAGAACCTAATTTGACAGATGCAAATGTCAAACTCCAAATTGAAAAAAACAAACAACAATCACTTGAAATGTCAAATTAGTCTCTTGGATTATAAAACGAACTTTAGGATACATATAACTCTATTTATAACAGACCATATCACATGACGCCGTCAAATGACGTCATAAAATATTTAGCATACATACATAATAACATTTAGTACAAAGTCAGACCTGTCTGCGGCGCGACCGTGACCTTCTGCCCACACAGAGTTTTGTTACATAAGCGATAACTTAATATTAGAACCATTGTGGTTTTACATGACACGCTTCGCGATAATTGAAGGAAAATGTTACAGAATTGGTGTAGATACATTCAGTACTTTAGGCACCTGCCCCACGAGGAAGCTGGTTACTCCCGAGTGGCAACGTTCCCGTTTGGCAATGCTACATATACTTACCTATAGCATTGTATCGTGTGCACTAAGGTCAGTGCGTTAAGTCAATTTTTTAAGGAATGTAAATATTTGTTTGAAATTAAAAAAGTATGTACTTACCTATTTAAGATTTTTGTAGTGTACTTTTTTATGCATCATACAGGGTGGTAGGGACATCGACGCGAAAACTTTTACCATGGATTCAGTACATGATTCTGAACGCCCCTGCGTCGATATTTTTCGTCGGTTATTAAAAAAAATCTGCTGTTTCTTAAAAAAGTCCAATAGCTACGCGGTCAAAATGTAAGTATGGAACAGCTGATTTTTTAAGGGTCCCTGCCACCCTGTATAAAAATGTAATATAATATGACTAGTAATTATTTAAACTAAGCAAAATCAACAACATACGTTACTAGAATATATATATAGGTAAACTTTGTTTATTCAATCCAAATGTGTATATCTATTTGTGACTGTACGGATACGTCCAAAATATAAAATTAGAACTGAACATAGCAAATATTACTTAAATAAATTCGGCACACTAGAACTTTTTACTCTGACTGTACTTAACGTGTGCGTAATATCTACAAACATAACCAATGTATATGTAGCATTGCCAGACGGGAGTAACCCGAGGAAGCGACTGACTAGCTATCAACGATTTTCTCGCTCAAAAAACGTACAAAAGATTGTAGGTGCCATCGCTGACTGTTCGGGTTACTCCCGTTTGGCAACGCTCTCGTTTGGCAACGCTACATATACTTACTTAACAAAAGATTGTAGGTACCATCGCTGACTGTTCGGGCTACTCCCGTGAACTCCCGTCTGGCAACCCTCCCCTTTGGCAACTCTACATATACTTACCTATAGCGATGTATCGCGTGCACCAAGTACAGTCAGTACGTTAAGTAACATTTTTAAGGAATGTAAATATTTGTTTGTAATGAAAAAAGTATGTAGGTACCTATTTAAGATTGTTGTAGCGTAATTTTTTTATGTATCTATATCTACACTAATATATAAAGCTGAAGAGTTTGTTTGCATGTTTGTTTGCTTGAACGCGCTAATCTCAGGAACTGCTGATCCGATTTGAAAAATTATTTCAGTGTTAAATAGCCCATTTATCGAGGAAGGCTATAGGCTATATATCATCACGCTAAAACCAATAGGAGCGGAGCATGTATGAAGAATGTTTCAAAATCGGGGTATTTTTTCCTTTTGTGCGGACGTTACGTAAACGGTTAAGGTTTCGCAAAAATTATGTATGACAGAATTATTCCGCTTTAAAAGTTCTAAAAAAAGTATGCGACTGCATATGTCTATCTTTTAAGATTGACTCACTATAACTTTTTTTATGCTAACCAAATTTGTTCTAAAATAATGCATTATTTGCGAAGGTGTTTTTATAAACACATCCTTATCCAAATAAATACATTATTCATCACAAATATTTAATTTAAAACAAAATTGCCGTATACATCATTCCATTTCAGTGAATATCTTAGGAGATATCGCAGTTTTAAAATAACATCGCAGCAAAATAATAATCAAGTACTGCGCGCGCATTTATGATGTGCAAGGCCTTGCACATCATAAATGCGCGGGCAGTCATGAGGGGGAAGGGCAGTGGCCCCAGTCTCGCTCATCTTCTACGTAATTAGCCCAAAGTAACTATTCCACGCGGACGAAGTCGCAGGCAGAAGCTCATTTATAAATATAATATAATATGACTAGTAATTATTTAAACTAAGCAAAATCAACAACATACGTTACTACAATATAATATAGATAAACTTTGTTTATTAATTCCAAATGTGTACATATCTATTTGTGACTAGACAAACATAAAAAATCAAGTAAATAAAATATAAAGTCGAAAATATAAAATTTGACCTGAACATACGAATCTGGTCACGCTAAGTCTGCAATGGGCAACCCCAAAAAGTTTTTAAGGTGTACTTTTACATCAGATATTTATGTCAGTTTCGGGGTACTTGAAATGTCAGTCGCTTACGATAAAAGCTGAAAGTAAAAAAATGGTTAAACCTATTAAATGTTGAGGACGGGAGTTGTTATATAATTTGTGATATATTATGTACAGACGCCAGCACATCAAGCTACTACAATCTGTCAAATATATTTAATAGATTTTCTCAGAATATAAATAAAATAACCTATCAAAAACAAAAAGACAAACAAAGTATCAAATTCATTTTTCGTAGGACAGGATGGTGTTGCCGTCGATAAATTTTAAAATTCCACCTTTTTTATTTATGCAGACTAGACTCAAAAAAATATTAATAAATTCGGCACACTAGAACTTTTTAATCCGACTGTACAGACGCCAGCACATCAAGCTACCCGAAACTGTCAAATTTTCCCAATCAACTTTGAACCTTAAATTTCAGCGATAAAGTTGAAAATCTATTAAATAAATTTGACAGATTGTAGTAGCTTGCTAGCTTGATGTGCTGGCGTCTGTACTTTAACGTGTGCTCAGGTACGTAATATCTACAAACATAACGAATGTAAATGTTGAGTTGCCAAACAGGAGAGTTGCCAGACGGTTGTAACCCGACTGTTCGACGAGCACTCATTTGTCACTACGACAGGAACAAAATCAAACTCAAAAGCATTTTCGATGTTTCAAACTAGCTGCGCCCCGCGGATTCACCCGCATAAGTCTCGATCCAGTGGGAATATTGGAATAAAAAGAATCCTATGTCCTAACCCAGGTCAGTCTACCCATGTGCCAAACAAATCCGGTCAGCCGTTTTAGTGTGATAGCGTTTCAAACAAACAAACTCACTTTTGCATTTATAATATTTTATTATTAAGTTAGGATAAACCAATTACTTTTGAACTGTCCAGGGGTCGCGGTCGGTCAGTCAGAAAGATGAAGCTAGTTGCCCATTCCAAAGCGTAGTAGGTACCTATGGAGAAGAAAATAGGTACAACTATTCTTCAGCTTCTCGGCTTACATTTTTGCGACGAGCACAATGAGTATCACCCCTAAAAATGTATAAAGTCTTAAAACTAAGTAACAATTATGTGTGAAACGAGTATTTTCAACTTTGAAATCCTTCAAATTTACGTTACGCTCCGCGCGTTCGTACTGGGCACATTAAGGGGGAAGCGTCAGGGTAGCCCACGAAATTCAAATTATCTTACATCAAATCATGACATGATGACGATAATGATGTCATGATTTCATGAAATAATGACATTTGACACCTTTGCTAACTTATGGAGTTGTATTGCTGATTGTAATGATTATAATTGAGTAAAGCCATACTTGTTACGGCCGCGAATCATATTTTAATCAACTTAAAACCTGACATTGACCTGTAAAATGCAAAAAACGTAAGAAAATGAGAATTTCGCTGGCTACCCTGACGCTTTCGCCTTAAGGTCCTCTTGAGTCAGCTCCGCCTTCATCTTGTTAACTGGCAATTTTTTACCACAAAATTAACTATTACAGATGTGATGGGATCAATAAAACCAAAATAAATACATTTAATTTCAAGTAGGTAACTACACTACCAGCGGCCGGTGGCTCCCTAACCAGCTCCCCCTAATAGACGAATTTTTCAAACATTTATGAAGCAGTGGATTAGCAATTTCCATTAAAATCCTTCGGATTGTGATTGAAAGTGTGTTACGCAAATACGGTGCAGTATAGTCAGTCCTTTACAATACCTACTAGAGAAATAAAAAATGAAATAGGTACATACATTGGGCTAAACTCTAAGCAATTAAGGACAGCGGTAGCCTGCAAAATTGCAGGAACCTGCAAAAGTTATGTTATTATAGTTTACAGACGCGGTAATGAATGTAATAGGTACTTATTGTAAAGGTTGTCTTTATGGAACCTTAAATCATGCAGGCTGGTAAAAATTGTCTCTGGTTGCATTCGAACATTTTATCATTTTTACCAAAATTATGGTATGATTCCGAACAACGCCGCACGCGACATGCTGCACGACATTGCTGCCGTGCTCAGAAATTCTGATAGGATTCTTAGGATAGTCTGTTAGGATTACATTCTGACTCAGAATGTAATCCTAACAGACTATCCTAACTTAATATTACAAAAATGCGAAAGTGAGTTTGTTTCTTTGTGTGTTTGTTTATTTGTTTGTTACTCTTTCACGCTAAAACGGCTGAACGGATTTGGATGAAATTTGGCACATGGGTAGACCATGACCTGGAGAAGGACATGGGATACTTTTTATCTCGATATTCTCTTAGAACGTGTCGTGTGCAACGGTGTGGTGTTGTGATGCGAGAGCTCAGTGATTCGTCAACTTGTGACAATAGGCCTTTTTTTTTTTTTTTTTTTTTGGGTGGGAAATTATCAAATAACTTCTCCCGCTCTGGGTGGAGCGGGAGGGCGTGTCAGACTCTTACTGACTAAAACCCACCCGTGTTCCTTCCTATGCCATGTTGCCGGGGGCCACGATTTCCCTATCGGTTTTCTTCGAACCCCCGGCATTGGCATTGGCCCTAGCGGACCCCGTCAATTCTGCTGACATCTCTTTGAGGCGCGCGTGGAACACAACGCGCCGTCGACCCGGGCTTGGTCCTTATCGGACGGCGAGCTACCCATTGCTCACCGTCCGCAAGCCCGCGCCTACGGTGGCCGGAAATCTTCCTGCGATTCCCGACGCCCAGGGCGTCTCCTGCTGCGGCGGTTAGGGGCGCGAGGGCGCGAAATTTGCCTCTCCCTCACGCGCTCCGTCTCCTCCTTCGCGAGAATTACTGCTTCGCAGAAAGAGGTGACGGCCTCCCATTTCCTCTCGCTCCGTAGCATGGCCCGAATCAGGGCCGGACGCGAGAGATCACCGCCGCCGATCGCATCCACGAGGACACGGCGATGCCCTGCCCAAGCCGGGCAGACCTCCACCGTATGCTCCACCGTGTCCTCCGGGCGATCCACACAGTGACGACACCCGGGCGTTTCCTCCCGCTTTATCCTGAACAGGTACCTCCCGAAACAGCCGTGTCCGGTGAGTACCTGCGTCAGGCGGAAGGTGAGGACGCCGTGGCGCCTCTCTAGCCACTCCTCAAAGAGGGGTCTTATCGCCTCAATTGTGGCGTGCCCAGCGCTGGGTTGCGACAATCGCAGTCTCCATTCCGCCATGAGATCCCGCCGGAGCTCTGTCCGCTGTGCCGCGACTTCTTGCGGCATCGGAGTTAAGCCCCGGCGCTTCGCCTCCTCGCGCCACTCCCAAATGTGCGCAAGGACCTTTGCCTCCAGATCCCATGGCGGCACTCCGGCAAGGAGGCTCGCCGCCTCGCAGGAGACCGTGCGGTATCCTCGGGCCAGCCGGATGGCCATGACCCTTTGGGACGCGTTCAGCCGGCGGCCTGGCTGCCGCCTCAATGAAGGCGCCCACACCGGCGCCCCGTAAAGGGCCATGGACCGCACGATCCCCGCGTAGAGCCTCCGGCAGGAGGCGTTTGGACCTCCCAGATTGGGCAGGAGCCGCTTCAAGGCAGCCCCGGCCCGTGACAATAGGCCTGTGTCCAAAATTTTTATTTTTTGTCCGTCTTGTAGATTTAAAAAAAATATTGGACACGTATTTTTTTCTTTTTTGACGTAATCATAAGATTACGGCGATACATTAAGTTAAAATGTGGCATGACGTCACGCCTTGCTAGATTTTATACGACGTTGTGACGTAACGAGCGCCCACTCCCCAACTTTAATGCGTGTTTTCTAAGTTATTTTTTATTAATACGATAAAGCAAAAAATACGTGTCTAGTATTTTTTTATTATCTGAAAGACGTACTAAATAGTTTTTTTTTTTTTTACCTAGGCAACTACCCAATTGTCACCCCTCCCGCACCGCGCACGGACTCAGCCTATACCATTTCACTCCTACCGCAAGCCGCGTTATCTATAGTTCTAACTATAGATGTACAGACGCCAGCACATCAAGCTACCCGAAACCTTCGAGCAACGGGTAGCCCGCGTTGCTCGAAGACCCGAAACTGTCAAATTTTCCCAATCAACTTTGAACCTTATGCTTTAGTTATAAAGTTGAATATCTATTAAATAAATTTGACAGATTGTAGTAGCCTGATGTGCTGGCGTCTGTACAAAAACCGATTTAAAACGTTTTAAATAAAATGTTGCCGTTTCAAACACCAAATAAATCGTTTTAAACGGTTGAAACTCGCCCTTCGTTTTAAACGGATTGGTTTAATTGGTTTTAAACCGGCCTTACATCTGAAGTTCTAACTATGATCCAAAAACAACAGTGATGTGATTTGCGCGTTTCTTCTTGAAATAAATAGCGAAAATTCAATATATTACTTCATAATTTCTTATGAAGCGCCTGCCCCACATAAGTACGTTCCGTGCGGTTAGCGCGCCCAGCGCTAACGTGCCTACCTAAAACAATATGTAGCTCATTATATGTATGAGTCAAATCAAGTGGTACCCACATGAAATCATTATGTTTTATTGACTTACCTATTAAGATGTGTTTTCCTCATGCATCGAGTACATGATACAGGATGTGCATTGTATCCTAAGTATAGATTCGGTATCCCTACCTTTTTAGTGCTAATTATCCTGAATGGACAAATCGACCTTAAGCTACGGTTTTCTAGAAGAGCGGTGGCCGCCACATGACGGCCGTCATGAAAAGTTATGACAGCGGGGTTTGACTTTACGGGGTCAAAAAACGCTCTCTAGGAAAACGCACCAATTTACCTACTTCCAAACGAGCAGATAAATAACGTTTCAAACCGGTCAGGGGGCCTACCACCAGCTCATAAACAGTACCTATTATTTTAATATTACTTCAGTGTGGGAAAGAGATGGAGCTATACGATCTGTAGAGCTTCATCTCTTTCTCACACTGAAGTAATATTAAAATAATACTGCTTTATGAGCTGGTGGTAGGCCCCCATGTTAAATTCTTGTGCAATCACTCACAAACTCTGAAAGAGACTTTGACTTAACACTTGTTTGTATTTAGAAGGTTTCAACTTTATAAGTCACCACTTTTTCTTACAGTTATTGTTTGATTAACATTATTAAACAGTACCCTAATTGCGTAATAAATGATCAATCACAATCTGAATCATTTTGAAACAGATTGCTAATCCATTGCTTCATAAGTTTGAAAAAAAATTCTGCTCAACAACGTAAAAAACGCAATGAACGTTGTTGAACTGTCAAAATGAAACAGATTGATCGAAAATGTGTTACGCAATTAGATAGCCGGTAATTGAAGTTATAAAATTAACCTCAAATTGTCAAAAGGAAAACCTGTTTTATGTGATTTAAAATTAGAATACATACTATGTATTCAAATAAATCAAAGCACTCAATTTGTAAGTGGCACTACAAATTGGCATCCACAGGTACGTTTTCTGATCCATTAATTAAACAAATGGATCAGAAAACGTACCTGTGTACATTTGGCGCTGACCATAGATAATAATAGGTACCTACTATAAGTCTATAATTTACGGAATACAATCCCGGAATTCGACCATGATGACTAGTATTTTTGTTTGGATAATAAAATCAAACTTGTTTATTGCAAATACAATAAAATATACTTATTAGTATGTAAGTGTAACAAAAAAACTGGGAGTGCCGACAGAAGTGAAAACTTGAACAATTTTACTGTGCAGGAAATACTTTTAATGAGGTGTCGGTAACGGTGTCGCGAGTTCAATAGTTTTTTCCATCTCAAAAATGCTCAACGCGCCTAGAGAACTTTTCACTTCAAAAACTATTTGGAATTCCGAAAATGCAAGTGCAAAAATATCAAAGCATTTAAATCCATGATCCCGGGGACTGTATTCTCCAAACCCAATTCCTACTAAAGCTAAATTAATCGGTAAATATCATCGACCGATCAGTCATCGATGACTCACATACCTACTTTACACAAATGAGTAAATATCTAAGTGGGTGTATTACCGTTCTTTGTCATATTATCTACCACGAAAAGCAATTTCGATGAGTTTCAGAAATAGATTGTCCACAAACGATTTGGAAATTCCGAAATTAATATATTAGACTATTAGTGGTTATCTAACGCACGCACATAATATAAAGTGTTATTGATAAGAAAAGATTACCTACCCACCAAGTTATTATCTATGCTTTTGTTGCATAATGTTTCATGTGCTGTACCTAATTATTTTACTGGATTGGGTAGTAGGTACTGTAGCGCTTGAAGACCGCTAGCTAACAGCGTTGCCAGACGTCCCGATTTTTTGCTCAAAATTAAATGTCCCGCGAGGGACAGGCTCAGTCCCGTTTTTATGGGATAGAAAAATAAATAAGTAATTCATAAGTAATGTATAACTTATTTAATATTATATTCTATTTATTTATTTATATAATTGAAAATTTAATTTGAAACACAAATAAAAGGATAAGTAGTAAAAATAAAACAAATAAATAATAATATAATTTACGTTTCCTTATCATGTCCCGCTTTCGACGAAAGAATCCCGCTTTTTTACTCAAAAGGGTTCAAAATCCCGGATTGCCCGAAAAAAAATCTGGCAACGTTGGCTAGCTTGTAGACAGATGATCAATAATTTACTTATTATTATATTTATTTTATATTTGTCATCTTATCTCAGAGAAACGTGCACAAAAAACGGTTGTTTTTCATAAACAAAAACCTACTTATTTAAAATTAATTCTTGAGCCCCTTAAGAGAAGTCTCAGCAGTAGCGAATCCAGGGGGGCCTGGATTCGCTACTGCTGAGACTTCTCCGTGCCTCGGAGAACACGTTAATAATTGGTCCCGGCGGCCATTCGTGGATCTTTGACAGTTGTAACGGGTCGTCAGAAGCCTGAAAGTTTATCAACCAGTCTTACCAAGGGGTATCATATTAAGTACCCAGTTACTAGGTTGTGGAGGTCAGATAGGCAGTCACTCCATGTAAAATTCTGGTATTTAGCTGCATCTGGTTAGACTGAAAGCCGACCCCAACATGTAGTTGGGAAAAAGCTCGGCAGATTGATTTGTGTCTAATCTATTTCTATACTTAACTTTATTTTATTTTACTTTTTATTTATTTATTTACTTTTACTAATATAATAATATTATAAAGAGGAAAGATTTGTATTTTTGTATGTAACGAATAAACTTAAAAACTACTGGACCGATTTGAAAAATTCTTTCAGCAATGGATAGCTACATTATCAGCGAGTAACATAGGATATATTTTATCCCCGTACTCCCACGGGAACGGGAACTACGCGGGTGAAACCGCGTGACGTCCGTTAGTTAATAATAATTGTAATGTAATTCGTTGGTAATCCTTAAATAAATTACTGAATAGCCGATCGTTAGTTCTAAACATAACTGGGATTTACCTACCTACTAGAATGTACTCGTAATATCCCACTGTTGGGACACCGCCACCCTTTATTTAATTTTCAGTCAGTCCCCTAATACTATCATGCATTTACAATCAATTTACTTGAAGAACATCCCAACTTTTGTTGCCAAATTCTACTTATTTTTTACTCCGTAAAGTGTTAGTCAAACGTTTTAGATTAATCGTGGTAAACAATGGCCCCTAATTATAAACATGACACAGGCGTTACTAAACAAACTGATACCTATTCAGCGAATTTTAACCGAATAACAGAATACTTGGAATACTTTTGCATAGCTGTTCAAAATCGCGCTCGCTGGCATTGTTAGCTAACCAACAACATAACTAATAATAAACCGGCAAAGTGCGTGTCGGATCACGCACAATGAAGGGTTCCGTAGTTGGGTTGAAATGATGAATTTATCCCAAAAACAAACTTATCTTTGTAGTTGAAAAATATGTTCTCCCATACGGAATGTATGGGAAAACATGTTTTTGCAACTGCAAAGTTAAGTTGGTCGATTATTACTCGTTAACTTGTGGAGCCTACTTAGCTGTGATAGTTTTCCTTTTAATTTCGTTATATAAACTACTGCTGTGATTTTTTTCACACATCCAAAACCAACCATTTAGCTGGCAGGGGGGGGGGGGGAACACTTGATTCTTAACAAAAATGAGCACTTCAAACTTAATATTTCGCAGACGGATCCCTGAATCCAAAAATGGTTTTCACAAACTCACAAGGTTTTTAAAGGACCTTTCCAATGATACCCCTCACCATGGGTTAAAAAAAAAACCATCACCACTTTACGTGTAGGAGAAGTACCCTAAAAAAATGGTGTGGCAACACGCCGTGTTCGGTTTCGCGACAAGTCAATCGTCATCCTGCGATTTCTTTCAGGAGTTTTTGTGGCTCTTTAGAAATAGCTAAGCGGAACAGGTTACTAAATATATCCACGTCCATTGTATTTTTTTTAATGATTCGTTTTAAACAAATAGTGTCTATTTTTAGCGTAAAGCCGCTTCAAAAAAGTTATGGACGGTCGATCGGAACTGGGGGGATGCCTTTTTAGATTAGGTAGGTACGGTGCACTTTCATCTTAGTTTAATTTGTTATTATAAAACCCTTTCCCCGACTGAGCCCCTAAGCCGGGGCCTAGTTACTTGTTGACTTAGCAGACCTCCCGGGCCCTCAAACACCGCAGGCCCTGGTGCCCCGTACCCTTTGACCTTAGTAAAGGCCACTGACACCTTGGATCACAAAGTAAGTAAGATGCTTGTACACCACAGACTACATGCAAGATTGTCTCTCCTTCTCCCTTTAAAATCCTTCCAAAGGTTTTAAAAGATCGTAAAATGTCCCTAAGACCCCTATATAAAATATCTACATTTATTTATATCTGTAATCCATATGGTGTAAATAATAAAGAATATCCTATTATGTTCTATAAACTATTCTATTCTATGAAAGAAAGAAAATACGTTTATTTGCGGTAAACATGACGCAAAGAAAGAACACAAAACAAAAAAGAACAAGTTGGAGGAAAATATGCGTCACATCCACGCAAAACTGCCATCGCTCAGCATAATGCTGCGACCCCATGCGAGACAGAGCAACAGCCAGCGCTGGTTTTCAGTGACAGCCGGCGTTGACATGATGACGTCTATCGGTGCAGCAATTGCAGCATACAATGAGATATAAAATAAGAATACAGAATTGGCAATTGGAATTGGGTTGGCAGAATCGTTGCAGCGCTGATTTGCTGGATTCGTTTTCTCCTCTACCTATCGTTATTTCTCGTGACAAAGTTTATTCGGTTTATATGTACCTATGTATTAGTATGTATTCTTTTTAGATTTATCTATCCCTTAAGTTGCACCTGCCATGTTTTGTCTCTGCATCACCCTAAGGTTGACTGGTAGAAAATGTCTCAGGCGTTAAGTCCGCCTTTGTACAGTTTTTTTTCAAGTGCATAAAGTTTTAATAAATAAATATAAAAATAAAATAAACATACAATAATTCTACATGTTTTGGTAGGGATCTTGACCGGATCACCAGGACTATCCTAATAGTCGTGGAGTACCTCTCCTCCACTCCTCAAGCATCTCAGGACATGAAGTAAGTACAATCACTTATCGTGACAAGTGGCATGTATGCCTTAATATTTTGTAGCTATATGATACTGGTATGTTGCAAGCCAATTAATTATCGATCGATCGAATTCGACATCATTATCTTATCATTTTGATACTAAGCCTTCAAGATTACATAAATCTAACGCATTCGACATTCCAAACATAGGGTGTTGGCCGTTCTGCTTTTTCTCATTCATTAATTTAATCTTTTTTTTACTTTTAGAACAATATTAACAAAATGCACTAATCCTTAGCTACATTAATTAACATGATCTATAACTGAGGTTCTTTTTGAGGCTAACGATTCGCCTTTCAAAGCTTATGAGAGGCAGAAGACGTGTCGGCGGCTGCCGTCAACAGAGGCAACTGCAGCATTTACAGCCGTCGACGTGTTGACGGCTACCGTCGAAAATGTGCCGCTCGTGTACCTATTTGAGTACATGCTCAAATACACGAGCGGCACGTTGCCAATGGCAGAGGCTACTGCTGCCGTCAACTCGTCTACGGCTGCAGCCGACAAGTGTCGATGGCTCAGGTGGCTGCAGTCACCTCTGCCATTGGCAATGTGCCGCTCGTGTATATGAGTACTGCAGCAGCTACAGCCATCGACGCGTTGACGGCTACCGTCGGCAACGTGCCGCTCATGTATTTGAGCACGTACTCAAATAGCCGTCAACGGCTGTAAGATGATGCAGTTGCCTCGGTTCACGGCAGCCGCCGACGCGTCTTCGCTATCTCTAATAAGCTTTTGAAAGGCGAATCGTTAACGCGTCTACGGCTGTCATCGAAGAGTGTCGACGTCTGCAGTGGCCTGGCCTCTGCCGTTAGCAACGTCCCGCTCATCTATATGAGCACTTAACACAGGTCATTAACTCATTACGTAACCTATCTAGGAGAACGGTACGGCGGGCGGCGGCGCCCACTAACTAGATTAAGCAAACTTTATGTCTGTGTTTTATTTATTATAATCTTGTCACGTAATCTGGCCTGTTTGAACAATTAATCGTTATTACTTATATATTACCTAAGTAAATATAGGTAGATAGATATTTTTATTTAAATGATTCATACCAAAACCAATATAATGTTATCTGAGCGTACCATTTTTTTCAGATAGTATGAGATTAGTAAGTATTATCAAACTGACAAGGAGTATGAACAAAATGGAGTGCGAATCATTTGTTTTTTCTAATAAACAAATCTTTGGAGCCAGCCTCGCTTGTTTTCCATGAGGCAATCTTTTCGTATTGGAGAAAACGAAACTAGATAAAATTTCCAAGGACTGAAGTGTCGGTCGGCTGGCTACGAGGTGAGCGGACGACATTGTTACCATTGCGGGTATAACCAGTATGAGGCTGGCGGGAGCGTGGGGATTGACACAAGACGAGAGAGGTGGTTGAAGTCGAGCACTCAGCAGTGGGTGAAGTCGGTCTCTGGATGATGATGATGAGATAAAACTTCATTATGGCACCAGAAAGTGGATGGTCCTGTCCTTGTTACGAAAAGGTTTGTGAAAACATTCACATGCAGGCATATTGCACAGGACGTAGAACACCGGGACCTCTCCCCTACATTATGTGAGACGTCCGGGAAACGTGAAAATGTAAAATCTTAAACCAAATTGTCAATTAGACTATTACATAGCTTTTCAAATTATCACTAGTTCAGTGTTTCTTTCATTCATTTGTTACTCCATTGTTGAGCTCAAGGCAATATTGTCGGAAATTTAAAGTTGTTTTACTTTTATATATTAGCTGTAAGAGATCTTTTGCCGGTAGACAATAATATCACTTTTTGACTCCGACGACAGCGCCATTTCCTTAGGCACCAGTCCCACAGCCCGTCGGCGATTAACGTGAAGCGAGTAGAGCTAGGAACGAAAAACAAGTTGGCGAGCAACTAGCAGCGAGTGCGCGACGGCGACGACGAGCGGTTACTTGCTGGTATGCGTATGTACCAAACGTGAGTCTCTCAGCGATTGTTCCCCGCTGCACGCTGAACGAGTACCTACTTTCTTTTATAGCTCTTGTCTCTGCAGCAAACGTGTACTCGCCGGCGATGAGAAAAGTGAGCGATCTCATCTCTTTTACTTACACAGGACCCACAATCTTGTGTCCGTATGGATTGAGGAGCAATGGTGCCGATTCCCTTGTTCACAAACTAAACTAAATTTAAGTTCAGTGCATCTTTTTCTTTCTATTTCATTAAGAAAAGGACAGAAGATAAATTTTAGTTCAGTCCTGTCAAATTTATCAGCGCCTGTCACTACTCCATACAAGTTTAGACGTGATTAAAAACTTGCCTACTAAAATTACGTCAATTTACGTCAAGCGCTGATTAATTTGACAGGACTAAACTAAAATTTATCTTCTGTCCTTTTCTTAATTAAATAGAAAGAAAAAGATGCACTGAACTTAAATTTAGTTTAGTTTGTGAATAAGGGAATCGGCACCATTGTCTCATATTTAAACGGGGGTACTACCAATATTTAGTATTAAATTAGGCGATTTTGTAGGCCCGATCCTGGAATTTGTAGTAAAACCCTTAAAAAGAAACAGGACGTTAAGGTGGCTCCTCAATTTAAACGTCTGAATTGAGGAGCTACCTTACAACTCTAAAACTACGTACGTTTTGTACGTTTCTTGAGCTAGAAAATCATTGATAACTAGTCGCTTCCTCGTCGGCGCGCGGTGGGACAGGTGCGTTATGCGTGAAAATGTACAAGTAAGTAAACTTCGATCATACGACATTTATCAACTTATCGGGTAATCAGACTAATCACTGTAATTTGATATTAAAATAGAGTGATTACTTAATCTTTGTCACGTAAAAATGAACCTACCTAGCTTCCTAAGTAGGCATCTTACCGTATGTATTTCATAAAGTATTCATTAGTCAGTCACAGTCATGCTGGATAATCGAGGTTTGAAAGATGAATCATTAAGATGGTTTATCCTAAAAGTTGGCAACGTCGTAAATAGCTGTCAAATATTTACCTGTTTTGATAAATTTAGCTATATTACTGTATGGAATTAAGAAATGTGGCTAACTGCGGAACTAAAATATTGATTATGAAATGCAATAATTAATATCGTTATACCGAATATTTAGTTTTAGATGTAAAAAAGTATTTGGAAACTTTCCAAATCCCTCTTTTACACCTAAAATTGTTACAACATCAAATTCAGTGTTATAATTGCAATTCATTATTAATATTAGAGGAAACTAGTTAGCCACATTTCTTATTTCCATACAGTAATAGTGCCAAATTAACCAAAACAGCGAAATATTTGACATCTATTTGCGACGTTGCCATTTTCAGAATAAACGCTCTTACTCGTAATAAACCTACGAATAATAATAATCGAGCTTCCGAAACATCAAATTAAATCCCAATATCGCACACATTTTATTGAAGAAATCACCAGTTTAAAGGCTCAGACAAGCGCGATGCGACAGGGCCACGCGACTCTAGTAAAACAATTTCTATGAAAACTTCATGGAAATTGTTAGACTCACACAAAATCTTGATAATGTTTGGAATTTAAAAGAGACCATGACCGCTGAGTTTGTTTCGGCATTTCTTCTCGGGATCAATCAGCTAGGCAATGCCAGCGCCATCTAGTTTTAAAATATTGAACATTGACACGTAAAAATGTTTTAAAAGATTTACCAACTATATTTTTTTACTAGATATGCTAACCGCCCCTGTCATCTAGTGGTAAGACCACCTGTCTCAGCCCCGAGGTCCCGGGTTCTATTCCCAGTGGGGGCAAAATTTTCTGCTCGGTTTGGTTGGTTGTAGGGCTTGTTCTAAGTCCGCCTGGCCAGCTACCACCATCTTATCTAAGTCTGTCGCCATAACAACAATGTTAACAGCATTGTTGTGTTTCGGCAGTTAGAGGTAAGATAGCCAGTTCCTCTGTGGTTGAGGATCCCGGGTGAAGCTCGCTTCCACCTTCGGCTTGATAATTACTTACCATCAGGTGAGATGAAGGCATAGAGCTTGCACGTTGTGGTTAAAAAAAAAACATCATTTCATTTTCATCTTTAGGTTAGGCCAGTGGTCGACGAAACGCGGCTCGCGAGCCGCATGCGGCTCTTTGGCCCTATAGAGTGCGGCTCTGTCTGTACAAAATGTCGATGAGTGTGAGCGTAGATCAGATACGCGTGTGGGTCAGGGTTTCTGTCATTAGGCAAGACATCAAGTTTTATCCAAAATTCAAACTAAGTATATTACAAAGATTTATTTCCGAAGTAATGGTGCCGATTCCCTTGTTCACAAACTAAACTAAATTTAAGTTCAGTACATCTTTTTCTTTCCATTTCATTAAGAAAAGGACAGAAGATAACTTTTAGTTTAGTCCTGTCAAATTAATCAGCGCTTGACGTAAATGGACGTAATTTTAGTAGGCAAGTTTTTAATCACCTCTAAACTTGTATGGAGTAGTGACAGGCGCTGATTAATTTGACAGGACTAAACTAAAATTTATCTTCTGTCCTTTTCTTAATGAAATAGAAAGAAAAAGATGCACTGAACTTAAATTTAGTTTAGTTTGTGAACAAGGGAATCGGCACCAAAATTAACAGGACATTAATCATTTACTGTACCTTTCAAAGTTTTCCAAGGTTAACTTGTTAATAAGTAAGATGCCTTCATTATATTATTATATTAGCAGCCGATATGATGATGATGATGAAGGCATCCTACTTCTTAGCAAGTTAATTTTAAGAAGTGTTGTGGGGTGAGAGGACGGGTGTTTTAAGGATTAAGAAAATCTGGACACACAGAAAGGATTGGGTCTCATAAGAAATCAAAGAGTCAAAGAGTATAGAGTTTGCTGACCACTGGGATTAGTCAATAAAACCAAATATCAATACTATAACGACTAAGATTTCTTATGAGAGCCAATCCCTCCCTGTGTCCAAAACTCCAAATAGATTTTCCCATCCTCTCACTCCACACCACTTCCTAGGGAGTAGGATGCCTTCATCATCACCATCATCATAACAGCTGATAATAATATGATGAAGGCATCTTACTTATTATTAAGTTAACTTTGGAAAACTTTGAAAGGTAGTAAATGATTAATTTTCGATGACCTGTTAATTTTTGGTGATAATACTTCGGAAATAAATCTTTGAAATGTAGTTTGAATTTTGAATAAAACTCGAAACTCCGGCCTCCGCGCGTGTCTACGCTCACACTCATCGATATTTGTACAGATAGAGCCGCACTCTATAGGCCAAAGAGCCGCATGCGGCTCGCGAGCTGCGGTTCGCCAACCACTGGGTAAGGCTAATGATGACGATGATTTGCTAGTATTTAACTAGGCAAGAAATGCTAGCAGCTATACATTAAAGTCTACACTAGACAAATTACATAACATCACGCCTGTATTTCCTAAAGTACACCCACATTTCGCCAGTTATGTTTAAGTCCCATGTAATTGGAGGCGACCCTATTGCCATCAACCGGGCACACAAATCCAGGCTCCGGGCTGCTACTGAGAAATTTTAAACTACTTAACACTAAGCAAATAATGCTGGCAGCGATACATTCAAGGCCATTAGACATATTATGACATAATAAAACATTATTGTGAGTAACGTAACGTAATGCATCATGCATGGTTTTATTATTCATCGCTGCATTCGCTTTCGGCAAGTAACGAATTCACGTTCAACAGGGTCATCAACCTTTTGACAGTTCTGGTTCTGGAACCTAACTTGACGACCAAGAAAAAAAAAACAGCTAATTCCCCCCTTTTTTTAGTTTATTTAAAATAAGAAATTGGACTGTTTTAGGATACCTACCTGTTGAATCTGTTGGATTGTCTTTAAATGTTGGAATCTTCTTTATTGTGTCCGTATGGATTGAGGAGCCATGTCTCATATTCAAACGCGGGTACTACCAATATTTAGTAGTAAATTAGGCGATTTTGTAGACCCGATCCTGGAATTTGTAGTAAAACCCTTAAAAGTTTCAGGACGTTTAAGGTGGCTCCTCAATTCAGTTGTCTGAATTGAGGAGCCACCTTAAACTCGAAATATAGCTGGCAGATATAAAAAAAATGGCAGGATTTAGTACAATGCTTTAGAAACAATTTTTTGATTTTTCATAAAAATCCATAAACACCGGTCCGCGCTGTTTCTCAGAAAGTAATCAACCAATTACAATATGTTTTTAGTAAAATTTAGTAGTAAATGTGTTCTAATACGGTATTTGACTAAAATCCCCCTACACCAGACGAACCAGATCTTCTAAAGTGGGAACTACTCTACCAAGAGAGTCTCTGGCCGCTCTCTTCTGGCAGAGTACCTTCACCAACTTTTAGAAGAACATCGGAGAATTCTTGAGCATGTGAATTCCCGCCATGACGAGCTCGTTAACTATAAAAACAAGTTCTCTGTTAATAAAAACAAGTTCTCTGTGAACCGACCGTACCAAATGTTGTCAACCCAAACCGGAAAATACGTCAGTAAGTATTGTGTGACCAAAATTAACCTCGTCAGACCAAACGCGTGAATGAGGAAATGAACTCTATTGAATACATTTTTGGACTAAGTGGGTATTATGATACCTACAACTAAGTACATAGGTGGGTTACAACTTACAAAGCCATACAAGAGGTTCGGCAAATCATGATAATTATGATTATTTTGTGATCATTATGTACTATGTAGGAGGTAGGTACAGTAGCAAAACAACAAACAAAAAATCATTTTTAGACCATTTATACGAAAAAAATATAAAGTAAACCGTGCGCCCGATGGCGTAAATACAAAGGCGGATGTAACACAGATACCCATACTGTCTGTACTGCATTATCTTACAAATGGCTTAAAGCAGTAATGGCACATGAGTAAAGAACCGTTACTCTGTGGTAATAGTCCGTCCGAAGTTCCGAACCCAGCTGCAACACAGCGGTTTGTACAGTGCAGCCGCATTTGTTTGTTTATAAAAAGGCGGATTTGACGCAGACATCTATAATATCATTATTTCCGTTAGATTTATAAACTGTTGATAAATTGTGAACATACGGACGCGGCTGCTTTATAACAGCTAATGTCTGTGTTGCATCCGCCTTTGTATTTACGCCGCCCGATTGACAAAAAGACGAGTTTCCATACAAACTTTCGTCCTCTAATTAACCCCTATATAGAATGAATTTTCAAAAATCCTTCGTTAGTGCTCACCTTTGTTAAATTTAAGAACTCTTGTGCAAAATTTCACGCTTCTAGGACCAGCAGTTTAGGTTGTGCTTTACGTTGTCTGTCAGTGACTGATGAAAGATGTGCCAAAAAAACAGTGGCACTCCGGGAGTGCCGACAGAAGTGAAAACTTGAACAAGATCGCCTTGGTGGAAGAAAAATACTTGTATAGAACATTGGTCCGTAACTTTATCTAAATAAAGAACACAATCGCGTTTACAAAAAAAAAATACTTCCAAAACCTTTAAAGTAAAAATACTTGCATAGAACATTGATCCGTAACATTCCTTAATATAAATAAAGAGAACAATCGCACTTACAAAACTGAAGTGTCGGTAACGGTGTCGCGAGTTCAATTGTTTTTTCCCATCTCAAAAAGGCCCAACGCGCCTAAAGAAGTTTTCACTTCGAAAATTGTTGGTCCATTTTTAAGCGATTTTTAAAGCTATCGTATCGTCTCTGCAAAGACAGCAGCGCAACCGCTTACTCCACACAGCAATAATTTTATTGAATTTGCTTGATGATTTAATTGTATCAAAATCGATTCGAAAACAAATGCGTCAATTAACAGTCATTTGAAAATCGAATTCGATTCAATTGATAAAATTAAAGATGGTGACCGTGGGAGTAAACAGCTGTTTATGATCAGCTAGATAACTTCGCGATGTTTTTATGGTACTGAAACGTGGTCGCGCACAATGGGCCTTACCAGAATGCTAAAAGTCACCCAAAGGGCAATGGAGAGGGCTATGCTTGGAGTTTCCCTACGTGATCGAATCAAAAATGAAGAGATCCGCAGGAGAACCAAGGTAACCGACATAGCCCGAAGAATTGCCAAACTTAAGTGTCAATGGGCTGGGCGGGCACATTACTCGCAGAACGGATGGCCGATGGGGCCGAAAGGTTCTGGAGTGGCGACCGTGTACCAGAACACGTAGCGTTGGAAGTCCCCCACAAGATGGACCGATGACCTTATGAAGGCCGCAGGAATCCGCTGGATGCGGGAAGCATAGAACCGGTCGAAGCGGCGGTGCTTGGGGGAGGCCTATGTCCAGCAGTGGACGTCTTTCGGCTGAAATGATGATTATGACTCATATTATTTTTAATTTGTACGTAAGTCAAAATCTAATTAACGATAGGCAATTCTGCTTACGACTTTTCTTCTAACTGAACACACAGCTGTGCTGCTGGGGAATTTGTTGCGCCACTTCTTCTTCCCAGCTAAAGCACTAGGAAGTGGTGAAGGGCGGGCGTTTTGGGGGACTGTCTTAAGTAATTTTGAAGTTCAAAAAGTGCTGACTCTCAGCCTAGTTTGAATGAAATACTTTTGATTTTGATTTCCCTACTTTTATATCATTAATTTTATCGTAAAATGATAAATTATGTCACTTTGCCGTACCTATCTAACCATCAAACAAAACTTATCGAAATCCTACGCTTATGCATACACTTCATAGTAACTAAACATCTGTGATAATGATAGAAGTGACCTTGGAAAATATGTATCTACATAACGACAAGATACGAGTTTTTTGTCATTTGTCAAACAAAACCGCTTATTAAAAGGTTTCCTGATACGGTCAGTAACAAAAGTCTTTCTGATTTTAAACATCACCTAAATTGGTATTAAAGCAATATACATATAATAGCTAAAAGTTTAATTTACTTCTGTTCTGATTTCAAATAAATATTTAGCTGAATAAACTTTTTTTTTAACTGTTGTGTTAAGGCTCGTGCAGACCAGCGCGACACGCGACGCGACACAAAAGCACCGCTCGTCGCGCGACGAGCGGTGTCTTTGTGTCGCGTTGCATGTCGCGCCTGTTTGAATGAGCCTTTAATCGACTTTTAACGCTGTCTGTAGTAGGTACAGACAGTCTGTAGTACAGACTGTACCTAATCATATTTATTTATTTATTTATTTATTTGATTTACACGGCTAGACACCAATTACATAAATCAAAGTATATTTAAGTACAAACATAACACGAAAACGAATAACAACAATTAAATACAATTATTATCACAAAAACGTAGGCACATAACCATTAAATTTTCGAATTTATCATCGAACAGATCACAGTCAGGGTTATACAGGGTGGCAGGGACATCGACGCGAAAACTGTTACCATGGATTCAGTACAATATGGTTCTGAACGCCTCAAAGCGATGTCAGCAGAATTGACGGGGTCCGCTAGGGCCGATGCCTGCCGGGGTTGCGAATAAGGCCGAAAGGGAAATCGTGGCCCCCGGCAACATGGCAACTGAAGGAACATGGGTGGGTTTTAATCGGTAAGAGTCTGACACGCCCTCCTGCTCCACCCAGAGCGGGAGAAGTTATTTGATAATTTCCCACCCAAAAAGAAAAAAAAAAGTATCTTCTCCTTAGCAGGTTTTCCTTGCTTCGGCCAACCTGGGTCCGGAGTATATTTAAAGACTTCCAGGTAAGCCAAGGCAACTCATGACAAGGTGGGAGATTTTCAGCACGTGGAAAGAATCGGATGGGTAGGGCAGCACTGTCTCGCCACAGCTTTAGCCTTTCTTTAGATCTTAGAGCGTTGTGCTGTGTTCCGGCTTCAAGCATATCCTATACTATGAAACGAGCAATATTTGTATATATATATTTGTACTCACGTTCTCGAAAACAGCCGTAACGATATCGATGAAAGTTGCAATATAATTTGCGGGGCGAAAAATCGATCTAGCTGGGTCTCATAACTATCTGGGATAATTCGTTTTCTCCGTATTTTCACCCGACCAGAGCTCGGTCGCCCAAAGTTTAGAACAAGATTAATGACATGGCAGCATGGAACTAGTAAGTACCTACTATCATGGCAGTATGTAATTAGTACATGGATTAGATAAGTATGAATTTTACAATTGAGAACTGTTAGAAACGTTTTAAAAACGTTATTTTAAATAACGTTTCTGAGCCCTGGCTTGTTTACCATTCAATACAACAACAAAAAAACTTGATGCTATTATTTGTCGATGGCGACAAGATAACGGCGACTGTAAATAGGTACTATAATAATTAGTAGGTATTTAGTTAGATGTTCGTGTTAGCAGTAGGTGCAAACAACAATGCACGTGGCGTTTACTGTGTGACTGATATTCATAATTCATTCAATGTAGATTGGACATGCATGTGCGGTGATTTGTTTACACCTGTGTCAGGTTCTCCTAATAGGTTAGACTCTTCTACAATCAAAGACACGTATACATCATAGGTTTAGGTAGTTAAATAAAGGTAAGCAAATCGTAAAAAGGACACTTTCTTGTTTAAAAATAAGCGACAAAACCAATATCGAATTTATTTTAGATTTTTACAATAATTTCCTCTTTTATTAAATGTGAGTATGTTAAACTTTAATTTCGGTTATTTAATAAAAATCAGCCTTTCCATATATTTTGATTTGACCGCGTAGGTATGAACTTTTCTATGAAACAGCAGGTTTTTTTTAAAATAACTGACGAAAAATTTCAACGCAGGGGCGTTCAGAACCATGTACTTACTGAATCCATGGTAACAGTTTTCGCGTCGATGTCCCTAACACCCTGTATAATAAAACGGCCATCTTGTAAATCTGTCACTTTTACCAGTAGACAGCCGCTGGTGTGTGACCGTTCACCGGTTAGTTAGGAAACCAAGGCCACCAGTGTCTCTCACTCAAAATAGAGATGTGGGAAGAAATCCTCATTCTTCTGTAACGCCGTATACACGTGGCGTTTGCTATCTAACTTATCATTAATTCAGTGTGGATTGGACATGTATGTGCGGTGATTATGCTTAGGTACACCTTTGTCCGGTTTGCCCAAATGTCTTTGATTGTAGAAGAGTCTAACCTATTAAGACGCAGATATATGACAGTGACCTTGAGTGGTTAGCTTGCGTGTTCTGTACTGAGCTCACACAACGCGTCGTACGCCCAGCCAGTAGTAGGACTCGCCCATCAAGGAGCGCTGTCCTAAATTAGACGCATTATTAACTTATTATACATAAAGAAAAAGGTATTTTAATAAAACACGTATATTAAAAGATTAATAATTAAATTATCTTTAAAATAGTGGAAGTTTCAGAAAAATACGCTTGATAGGTTTTGTGTCATTCTCAGTTTTTTATCCGCATTAGACATAACTTTACAAATTAATTTCAGTATGTAATATAAACATAATCCAACATATGCCTATATTAAAATATTAAGAAAATACTGTAATTTAACATATATTTTTTCCAAATCATTAACACTACTCGTTTAGACGGCATCTTCAGTATAAAATCATTAAAAATCGGCAAGCTATCGTCGCCTTAAGGTTAGACTCTTCTGCAATCAAAGACACATAAGTACTTGTACAGGGTCAAATCTTAGACCAAATAAAAAACCAAGACATAGAGCTGCGAACAATACAGTGAAGCATGCCAAAACTACACCTCCGCTCTGTGCATACACGCCCACACGCACACATTTACTATCAAACTACACCTCACTAAGTGCACACATATTTACGAAACCGGCCTCACGTCACTGTTGACAGCGCTGTCTTAGTTTTTTATTTGGTCTGAGGGTCAAACTAAATTAACTAGAGAAACTCCGCAGACATTTTGGCACATATTTTTGAAGCCGATGCAGTACTTATCCTATATGTATTTTGGAGTCGCTTCTCTCGTCAGATATTTTTGGTGTTCCTTCGATATCGCATATTTGTGCTGCCATTTGTATATGCCTTCTACAAATGATCACATACACTCCTTTGCAAAAAAACGGGCGATTTTGATTTTTCTACATTATTGGTAATAATTTAGTTCTAAAGAGGTTTTAACAGCCAAACTATGTTACTGGCACTTAAAAAGAGTCTGGGTATGAAAAAAAGTTAATTCCAAATTCGAAACTTTTGTGTAAAAAATAATAATCCCTTTTTCAGTTTGTGACTTTTTACTTAATTTTCGCGGATTTGCGGTTAAAAGGTTATCAGGCAACTAAAACTAACTTCTCGTTATTTTTTGTAAAATAATTTATGTTTGTCGGATAATCCTGCCTTATTGTGACTTAAAAGTAAAACAGATATCTTTGTGTCGATTGTAATAGCAGAAAAAGCATTAAGAGCTAGTAAAATTATAGCGCTGCTGGAAGAGGGGTGCAGCCAATGTTACGTCTCACAGCAGATAATGAGAAATGTCTAGTCATTTATGCCAATGACATACTAAAAATATTAATATTATCCATAGAAAAGCCAATGACTGTAAGATGCCCGTTTTTTTTTGCAAAGGAGTTTATATTTGTAGTCATCTTGACGACATACTATATTAATGGATGAATCATGAAGTTAGATATTATTGCCGAGCTGTCCATAGTCCATAGTATGAAATACTCGAAGCCTCAGCGGTCACAACTCTCAAAGGGAAAATATTCTAGCTGGAAAGACTGTATAAAGAGAAACTCAAATTGTTCACTTAGTTTTATAAGTACACTAAGAACAAAAACGACTCTGTTAAACTTAATTACACTGTTCAGAACTACTTCTAATCGAATGTCGCAATCGACGATCCGGGAGCGAACCTAGACAAAAAACTCTCAACAACGTTCCCGCGGCAAATCCCGCTCTCCAATTGGCCCACGATATCGGGCGATAAGTCCAATCGTTGAGCCATTGATTCCACCAATCAATTTAAATCAAGGGTTGACATTCCCAAACAGTAGAAATTAAAGCAAATTATTGTTATTATTTAATTTGTTTTTATTTTTTATTGTTTTTTATTTTTATTAATATTTTAATGAGTGTGTTTTAGTTTAATTTGTAATTTCCTGTGCGAGTCTCAATAAATACTTTTTCTTTCTTTCTTTATTTCTAAAAGACAAAAATCCTAACAAAATTAACCAATTTCAAAAATTATTTTCTTTCAAAAACAAAAGCTTTATTTTAAAAGGAACAAAACCTAACAATAGTAATATATTTATGCTCGTAACTGTACTCATTCAAATCAAATCAAAACTCATTTATTCGTAGGCTGAGAATCAGCACTTTTTGAACGTCAAAATTACACAAGACCTTCAAGAAGGACGGGCGTTTTGCCCGTCCTTCTAATGCTTTAGCTGGGAAGACGTGGCGCCACAAACTTCTAGCAACACAGCTGTATGTTAAATTACATGAACTTGATTCTATACACTAGTATGGAAAGTAGATAATTAATTATTATTACAAAACAAAGAAACACAAAACATTGAATTAAATTATGATAAAACACAGTGAACACTGTTCAGTGAGTTGGTAAAAGTTTATACTGTTGTTTGTTTAATTTTATGTTTATTATGTCTGAGAAGGAAGGAAAACCGCACTTGTAACTCGTTCCTCATTTCGTATCCTTGTCTGAGGATGAGAATGAAGGATTTTACAAATTTAAAAATCTATGTAGGAAACCTATTTGCTTTTTAACCGACTTCCAAAAGGAGGAGGTTCTCAATTATGTTCTGAGTTGAGCTCCACGATTACTGACAAATGCTTGCACTAACTGGACAGGTCCACTCAAATCTGTGTGGTTGTTTCCTCAAAAGACCTTTTCAGACACTAATCTACATGTTCCTCATATGGCCTGACCAAGATTATGTCTGGACTTTAAAAGAGACTGCGACCTCTGAGTTTGTTTCGGCCTTTCTTCTCAGAGCAGTCAGATAGGAAACGCTGAACTCATCTAGCTTATTTTTATTAAATTTTTTTATATAACGTGTAAAAGTGATGCTAATATCCTATTTACAGAATAAACAATTTCGTTTCATTTCATTCGATTTTTTTTTTTTGTATATTTTTTACGCGATTTCTCCGCCAATTATGAATTGATTTTGATGATTCTTTTTTTGTTTGGTAGGTCAAACTTCAGAGGTGGTCCCATATAAATTGTATTAAGTTTGCTTGCGTAATTTTTGAGTCTTCAGTAATACATATTTTTCCCACTTAGTATGTGGATGATATGACAAGTTCCTGTCGCTGTTATTTACATAGCAGGTAGTGGTATTCGAATATGTGTGGGGTAGGTACCACAAGTAAAAAGTGAAAAATAAAAACTTTTTACAACTTCCAAAAAAAACACTACCAAGTGAAAATAATTTCTTAATTGTAGTGTTTTTTGTGGAAGTCGATTGTATTTTTTTTGTAAAAAGTTTTTTACACCAACAATATCCATTATATTGCCTACCTGCCTTGTACAAGTTAAAGTCAAATCGTTTATGTCAAATATGTAGGCAATTAGAAGGCACTTTCCAACGTCAATAATTAACAAGAAAAAACAACAGACTTCCACCAAAAAAAACACTACAAAGTGAAAAATTACTTTAATTTCGGAAGTCGGTGTCTTTAAAGGGTTTTGAATTTTCGTTTTTTGCCACCGATTTGCGAAATTAAAGTTATTTTTCACTTTGAAGTGTTTGTTTAGGAAGTCGGTTTTTTTTTTGGTAATGTTTTTTTTTTCACTTATTAGTTGTGGTACCTACCCCACATATATTCGAATACCATTTCCTGCTATGTAAATAACAGCGACAGGAACTTATCATATCATCTACATATTAAGTGGAAAATATACGTATATTGAAGCTAACTCAAAAACTATCCAAGCAAAGTTAACAAAATTTATATGGGACCACCTCGAGAACATACCCTTTCAAACAAAATTTTTTTTTTCAAAGTCGGTGAATAAAAAGCACTTACGCTACGAACATAGAACCTCCTCCTATTCGGAAGTCGGTTAAAAATATAATGATTCTAGTCGCCCCTTCCAAAAAGTATTTTCGTATCGAGAAGAATGCGCAAGAAACTCCACCGTTTCTCTCTCTTAGTAATTTATATGGTCCACAATATATAAGAGATATTCTATTCTATTCTATTTTTTTTCTCTCTTCAAAGCAAAAGTGAACAGGCATCTTCTGGAACCACTTGTTTAATTTTGCGTAACACTGAGCTACTTACAATGGCAATGCTTTTCAATTTGACAACTAAGAATATGGAATGCTTTGTTTAGGTACGGTGTCGAGCAAACCAATTGTTCAAAAATATGAAGCAATTTATTCATATCCTTCAAAATCCTTCGAATTGTGATTGCAATTGGGGTGCCCAGTGCCCATCTATCGCTTTCCACGAGGCAGACCAAAGTCAAAAGAAGTCAATAAAAAAAGAAAGTCACACTGGCCCACTACAAAAACAGCTGTGATCCTGACAATAGTGACTAAATGAGCAGGTAAGTACCATCGAAGAAACCTATAACTAAGCAATTTGAAAACAAAATCCCGTGCACACGACCCTTTTTTTTCGTAGGTAACCGTTACTATAGTGGCCGAGCGCTGCAAGCAGAAATAGTCCTTACGGTGTATAGGTATGGGTTTCTTCGATGGTACCTACTGACATCACGCATGGCAGACCATGTGACTTCATGCTACTACGTCTCGATCGGCATGCGTCTACCGTTGTTGACACATACGTCATGCGCGGGGTTTCCGAACAAACACGACCAACGTTGATAAATAATGTCGAGACTGCGAAGATTGTCAAGGTGAATCCGCAGCTGTAGCCGCGTTTTCTTACGTTTTTTTTTCAATTTGCAGGTCAGTGTAACGTTGTATCTTGATCAAAATATGATGTGCGACAATAACAGTTAAGTATCTACAGAATTATAAATCACTGGAATCATTATAAACATCTCTCTAGATTAGATTTCTTCCATAAGAACAAATTTCTTAGGTATGGAAAAGTTTTTATGGAGTGAATTATATTTTGATCAAGATACAACCTTACACTGACCTGCATATTGTAAAAAAACTTAAGAAAATTTTAATTTCGCGGGTTATAATAACTCCACTTTGGGAATTTAGTTAGAGATTAAGTTGGTCGGGAGAAAGGCATAAATACAGTTTAAAAATCTTAATTCACCATCATCATCCCTACCATCCTGTACCCTAATTTCGTAACTTATTTTCGTAAACAATTATGCCTAATTTGTTTCATTTTGACAGTTCAACAACATTCATTGCGTTAACGTTGGTGAGCAAATATTTTTTTTCCAATTATAAAGCAATGGATTAGCAATCTGTTTCAAATCGAAACAGCTTGTGATTGTGTTGTATGATTGTGTCACGCAATTAGGGTACTGAATACCTACTTCTATACTGTCCATACTAATAATATGTTTTATAATTACATATACAAACGAAAATAACTCAAACTTAACGCATTTATTTCAATTAAACCATTTACGCACTCTTCGGTCATTCTTCGGTTATTTAGAAATATGAAGCTAGTTGCCCATTTCAAAGCCTAGTAGGTTCCTATGGAGAAAAACGGGCAAGAAACTCCACAGACACTCTTTTAAATTATATTAGTTACATCATTAATGTTGAGTTTATAACTCTGTTTGTATGTTAGCTAAGTACTCACGCCTAAACCAATGAACCGATCGTGATAGGTAATCTGGTACCTGGAGAAGGACATCAAGAGAAAAAAGGGTTACTTTTCATCCTAGATCACAAACGAAGTCGCGGGCAGGAGCTACTGCAGCTAGTCACCAATATAAACCAGTAGGTACCCTAATTACGTAATACACGATCAATTAGATTCTGAATCGTTTTGAAACAGATTGCTAATCCATTACTTAATAAGTTGGAAAACAAATCTGCTCAACGACGACGTAAATAACGCAATGAATGTTGTTGAACTGTCAAAATCAAACAGATTAGTCATAATCGATTACGAAAATAAGTTAAGTAATTAGGGTACCGATGGTATAGCACCCCGATAAACTCAAACTCAAACTCAAAGCATTTATTTCAATTAAACCATTTACAGGCACTTTTGAATTGTCAAGGAATCGGTCAGTCAGAAATAGGTATGAAGCTAATTGCCCATTCCAAAGCGTAGTAGGTACCTATGGAGAAGAACGGGCAAGAAACTCCACGGACACTCTTTTAAAAATAAAAAATTGTTACAAAATATTGGTTACATCATTCATGTTGAAATTATACATGTGAGAATGTAGAAAGACGTGCACGTTAGAAGCGTCCGTAATAAAAAGATAAAACAAAGAACAATTCAAAAAATTAAAATAAAATAAATAGGTACCTACAAAATATCACGATTAGGTAAAAATGTGGTAAGTACATAAAAAAAAACTTTAAATGGGTAGGTAAATAGTTAAGTCGACTGTCCACAGCTACGAAGGATGTGCACGCAGCACATATAAATCGAGGGCATTCGTGGGACCCCAAAACAAAGGCCTCTAGAAACCACAACTCAAAACCTTTTATTCCAGCGTTATTCATCACGCTATGTCCCAAATCAGAACCTCAATTGAACGCGTGCAGGTATTCATAATGCCGACTTAAAAAAAAGGAGCAGTGATTATTATGATGACTTCAAAAAAGGTGAATAAAATAGCCAATACAAACAGCAACTGATAAAAAGCAGACAGACTAATATATGTAGGCCATGAGATTTCCAGTAATCTATGATGACCGAAAATATCTAGATTAGGTATCACGATATCTGTACTACTGCTCATCGTGAGCCGTGCGTGCACGAAGATAATCCTAAATATCACGCCTAGACTATTCCCCGAAGGATAAGGTAGAAACTGGTGGATGTGTAGTACGTAGTTACGTACACCCACATTTTGCCATAGTTATGTAATGTACAGTGAAAACAGTTTTCCTTTCAACTGTCATTAACGAGACACAATAGAATTTTAATTGTTAGCCACCTCAATGAGGCGTCGTAACAGATGATGAGATAACGACTTCGAAGGAAATATAGGCGATAGTCGTTATAACCAAAAACAATGTTATGTAAACAAAAATATTGGGACGTCAAAATTTCGTCGTAGTAACCGGTAGGTACGCGACGATAGCCGACTTTTAATTATTTCATACTGAAGATGACGTCTAAACGAGTAGTGTTAATGATTTGGAAAAAATATATGTTAAATTAGAGCATTTTCTTAATATTTTAATATCGCCATATTTTGGATTATGTTTATATTACATAGCGAATTTAATTTGTAAAATGTTTAACGCGGATAAAAAACCGAGAATCATGCAAGCGTATTTTTCTGAAATCTTGACCATTGAAGTAAATATAATTTAATGATCTTTTAGTATATGTGTTTTATTCCTTGGGTAATACATTCTATGCATAACATTATGTCATTATGTTAATATCGATAACAACACCTAAGGGAAGTGACAGATATGGGGACCGCACGTCATAAATAATGATGTACCCAAATGTCAATGATAATTATCAGTAATCGGTGATTAGCATTCAAGTCGGTTTCGTTGGGAATGTCCTAGGTGAGCGATTGATGCGACCATACTAGGCAAAGCGATGTTAGAAGTTAGGTATTGGTTCTTGATTTCCTAAGACTGCGGGGGCCGCAACATTGCGTTCGCAATTTACCGTCGAATGGCGTCACTGAAACGCTATGAAAGTAATTTGGTGTGTTTCCTTAGGCTGCCTGTCAACTGGAGCGGAGCGAGGCAGCGGAGCGGAGAAATTAATGTGCCAATATTAACCAATAGGAGCGAAGCTCTGAAACGGAGTATTGGCACATTTCTCCGCTCCGCTACCTCGCTCCGCTTCAGTGGACAGGCAGCCTTAGAGAGCGTTTTTTGACAACGTAAAGGTGCCATAATACTCATGACACCCGTCACTGCGGCCGTTATGTGGTGACCACCGCTGTCGTAGGGAACCGTAACTTTACCGTGTGGTTCAAAACATAATATTATCATGTGCTTGTATTGCCAACAGGGGAAGAAAGACGTACACCTCTGCAGTCGTGTCGCCGAGCTACGTTTTGTCAGGTAGGTATTTATAGCCACTAAATCCAGATATTTATGACTGACTAGCTAAAACCCGCGAAATTTTGTTTCAGATTTTTAATTCATTTTCTTTATGGCATCTCATTAGAGAAGCGTGAAAATGAATTCGCTGTTACAATGTATAATAAATATACATACTGAATTTAAGGACTGGATTATGTACAAAGGGTTTCCACCGGTTTGGCTCCACGATTCCACGACTGACTATACTTACGGTCCTAACGGATACAAATGATTTTATGACTCATACAAATTATAGCGTGGCATCCGTCCTTCACGTAGAACAACGCACTACTCAGTTACAGGTGTCGACTATTCAATTAGCTGCATTACTGCACGTCGAGTCGCCAGCCCTTTGACACGCGCAATTAACAATTAACCTTGTTATTTAATTAACAATGATATACCTTGATGTTTTTGTTTACTGCTGTTATGGGGTTATTGTTGGGACCTGGGCCCTAGCATGGATAATAAGGATGAAGCCTAGCGAAAAAAAAAACTTTTCAGTCCGTCAGTCAGACAATAAGAAAATATTAGACACGTATTTTTTGTTTCATCATATTAATAAAAAATGATATAGATAAAACGCATTAAAGTTGGGGATTGGGGGTCACTACGTCACAAGTAAGTATAAACTATACATACCTACTTGTGACGTCATGGCACATTTTAACTCAATATATCGCCGTAATCTTTTGATTACGTAAAAAAAGAAAAAATACGTGTTCAATATTTTTTAACAATCTACAAAGGCGAAAGAAAAATTTTTGGTCACCATCCCTATTCTAATGTGTGACGAATTTTGTCACAGTTTTCAGAATAACCAGGCTGAAGCGGCAGTGGACTGGCCATGTTTGTCGGAGGACCGATAGCCGGTGGAGCGGTGAAGTGAAGACCGCGTATCGGCAAGCGTAGTGTGGGACACCCCCTAGATGGGCCAACGACCTTAAAAAGGTGGCTGTGATGTGACAGACTGGATGCGGAAGGCGGAGGACAGGATGTTCAGGACAGCCAGGAAGAGGCATATGTCCAGCAGTGGACTACTATAGGCTGAGTAACTGCACGAATGTTGAGTGGACGGAATTCAATGTGGAGCCCTTTACCCAACTGTACGATTTCATCTGCCTAGCCTTTGCTCAACTTTGTTGAGGTCAGCTTCCAGTCTAACCGGACCAGCTGCATACCAGTATTTTACTTACTTATCTGACCTCCACAACCCAGTTACTGGTTACTGGTTACACGACTACCCGTAACGACTGTCGGAGATCTACGAGACTACGAATGACAGCCAGAAAAATCAGCATAAAGTGCTTTCCGAGGCACGGATGTCTTCGTATGCAATGTATGGTAGGTTATCACGTCTGAGAAGTATCAGCAGCTATAATTTAACCTTGTTTACATGACAAGTTTAGAAAAGCAAAAGACTGACTATTAGCATAAGAACAATAAATATTTACCTACTAATTTATAAATTATCCTTAAGCTGTTGGTTTTATCTTTGTTAGCTGTGATGGGTTTCACCAAGTGATTTCATTGTGGCTTGCTTAGCGTCATGACTTAAATTTCGATAGGTATATTAAATATTACTAAAGTGCTATTGGTATTTTCCCTTTCTCAATGAAACGAAACATCATGTTTGAACTACTCTATTTAGATTGCCATTGATACGCTAAGAATAAGAAGATGCTCTGTGAGTGAAAATAAACGCGAATTGCTCTTAACAATGACTGAGTTGTCAAAAGGTATGTTACCTACACACCTATTGATATTATTCAATATTTTGGCTTTCGCTTGATCTGTGTTCTGTTTACCTTTTTCCGCAGCGGTGATACATAGGTAGGTACGTAACAAAACACACATGATACATATATGCATGTATTGCTACTAAATTGACTTACCTAAGCACTATACAGATTTTAATTTAGTGTTTGAACAAAACATAACATCACGCCCCTATTACCCAAAGGGTTAGGCAGACGTGTACCTACTAAGTACCTATCTATAGTGACAGACATGGCACTCACATTCAGCCGGTCGAGCCTATTGCCACAAACCGGGCACATGTCTCAAGACCATGGGCGTACCCAGCTTTTGGCCCGGGGGGGGCAAATCAGAAATTTCTTAATCCGGGTTCTCTGCTCATGATTTACCCTACACACTACACGAAACTTGAGGTAGGTATATGTAGTGTGTAGGTACAGTAAATCCAGGTTTATAGGTAGGTAGTCAAATAAATAAACTGTATCCTTGCTTGCTACGATGCGTATTTTGCATAATAAATGAAAGGCCGCGCAGCGCGGTTTTTTAAAAAATGTATGCAAAATATATTTTAATTATAAAGTAAGTCTACTTAACGTGAGTCTAACATAACTTTTATCGACAACAGTCGGTACTTAGGCATACAAAATCCAAGGGGGGCAGCTGCCCTCCCCTGCCTCCCCCTGGGTACGCCCATGCTCAAGACTCCAAGCTGCTTCTGCGAAATACCTTAGAGAAAACCCAATAACACTTGCCCGTCCTGGGAATCGAACTCAGGACCTCATGCTTAGCAGTAGCGTTTGTAACCAACGTGTCGGAACATTAGCGGAGCGAGGCAGCGGAGCGGAGAAATGTGCCAATATTAACCAATAGGAGCGGAGCTCTGAAACGGTGTTTAGTTTCTATTGGTTAATATTGACACATTTCTCCGCTCCGTTGCCTCGCTCCGCTCCAGTGGACAGGCAGCATAAACATCAACTCGTAAAACCTTTTATATGGTCGTTCGTTGTGCCATTCGAATAAAACAAAGCAATTTTATTTACCACCTGTGCCAGAACTCAGAACACATACTGTATGCCTATGTAAGCTACATGCATACATAAAGTCACACCTTCCCAGGGGGTAGGCAGAAACTACAGAACGCCACCTGCTACGATCCTTACGTACTCCTTTTGCTACGTTCACGTTCTTTTACCAGCACGCTTAGCATGACCACAATAGAAACAGGTTTTATCGACGAAAGAATCTAGACAAAATGACAGATTGTTATTGTTTATCTTTTAAAGCTATTGCATAGCTTTTATCGCGGGCTTTGAGCGCGGCGACCGAATCTAGAAATTCCGTAACGTACCTAACGAAAATAAAACCTAACACCCCCACTCCGCCTACCATGTAATGACGGTTCCCATGACAACGTGATGTTGTCATGGGAACGTAATTTTTGTTTTATGTCATCACGTCATCATCCCAAGTGTAGCGTTGACAAATAGGAAGTATGGAGGTTACAAATGCTATGCAATAGCTTTACCGCGGCAGTCCCCGAGTGCTACACGTTTTTTTTTTTTATTTGTCTATTCTTCCGTCGACAAAACCCATTTTTATGGTTGTCATGCTACGTAGGCTGGTCATACACGCACGCCGGTTGCGAGTACCATGCACCTGACTTTTCTGAAGAACATCACCAAAAAGGTCACTATAATTTTCCGTCTAGGGCGTCCCTTCCTGGCGTTTCCACTCACATCTGCCTTTTTTTATTAGTCGCCTTTCAATCATCCTTTCAACAAACTATGTAGGTATTAAATCTATGTACCTATTACATAATAACGTGACGTTCTACATGACGTGGAATGACCGCTTCACGGGAAATAATTTACACATTGTGTACCTAGGTAGGTACTCGCGCAAATTATTCGTATACGTGTTTATGTGATGTACCTACCTGGAAATTACACTAGACTCCATTGATTTAGGTAATTAAATAAAGGTAAGCAAATCGGATGTTCCTTTCTTTTTTCTTTCTTTCTTTCTAAAAAGGGTTTTTATAGATGACACTTTCTTGTTTAAAATTACCTTGTAAGCCTTAGGTACCTTGTATTACCTAAAAAAATGTGCTGAAGCAGTTACATCTACGAAGAGTATAGATTAAGAATAAATGATTCCATCAAAAACATAACATGTAAAAAATGCATGTCTCGCAACGCAGTTCTACCGCAAAAAGATGTGAGATCTAATGTAAAACCAAGACTGATATTTATTCAGTACCTATCTATTTGTCATCTTTATTTGTTTAAGATAAGATAAGATAAGATATTTTTATTTGCAATAGAATGACTTTTTTTTTTTGGGTGGTAAATTATCAAATAACTTCTCCCGCTCTGGGTGGACCGGGAGCCCTCCTGACACGCCCGTGTCAGACTCTTACTGACTAAAACCCACCTGTGTTCCTTCAGTTGCCATGTTGCCGGGGGGCCACGATTTCCCTTTCGGCCTTATTCGCAACTCCGGCTTAGGCCTGTGCCCAATTTTTTTTTTTAGTCTGTCTTTCAGATAATAAAAAAATATTGGACACGTATTTTTTCTTTTTTGACGTAATCAAAAGATTACGGCGATACATTGAGTTAAAATGTGGCATGACGTCACGCCTTGCTAGATTTTATACTGCGTTGTGACGTAGCGAGCCGCCACTTCCCAATTTTAATGCGTGTTTTCTAAGTTATTTTTGATTAATATGATGAAGCAAAAAATACGTGTCTAATATTTTTTTATAATCTGAAAGACGGACTAAATAGAATTTCTTTTTTTTTTACCTAGGAAACTACCCTATTCTGCTGACATCTCTTTGAGGCGCGCGTGGAACACAACGCGCCGTCGACCCGGGCTTGGTCCTTATCGGACGACGAGCTACCCATTGCTCACCGTCCGCAAGCCCGCGCCTACGGTGGCCGGAAATCTGCCTGTGATTCCCGACGCCCAGGGCGTCTCCTCCTGCGGCGGTTAGGGGCGTGAGGGCGCGAAATTTGCCTCTCCCTCAAATAGAATGACTTGGCAATCGCACGGCAATATAATCACATTAATCACATAAGAATAATCTACTATTTTAGAGTCTTAATTAAATAAAGCGTAGTGCTAATATATTAGGTTGTATGTAGAATGTAGATTCTATTGCAAAAAATAATATGCGATTATAATAATAAGCGAAATATACTTGTAAATAATATGCGATTACAAAGTTACTCATGCAGTTCGTATATATCTAGAAAACGGGACTGAAATTGCGGTATATTTTAATTTTTCCTTGCTTTATAGGCTAAATACTAATTGTGTTCAAAATTTGAAGCTTGCGTGTATGTTCCATCTTGAATGTCTCAGTGGCAGCCCGGAGTCTGGATTTGTGCCCGGTTGATGGCAATAGGCTCGCCCCCTATTACATGGGAGTTAAACATAACTGGCGAAATGTGGGTGTAGGTACTTTACTTATACAACTTACACACCTCTGCCTAACCCTTGGGGAATATGTGCGTGATGTTATGTTATGTACTTAAATCAAATTCCTAGAGTATTTCCAAATAAATTCCAAGCTAAAAATCAGCCACATTGTCTGTCTTTCCAGAAACTTCAATTAAAGGGCGATAAACTCAAGATGTGCTAATGAAAAATTAACACCTATAGGCACCTGCCCCATCGCCAGCGATCAACGAGAAGCGAGGATTAGCAACTAAATAACGAGTTGCCAAGGAACGAGCAGCGAGTGTGCGACGGCGACGAGCGATTACTCGCTGGTGTGCGTTGGTATCCACCGTGAGTTTCTTTTAAAAGCCGTGTCTCCTGCGTGTGTTCGAAACATTACACAAAAACATCGAAACAAAGAGGCGTGGCCATACACATTTTAGTATGCAAACACGATGTTTTTGTTTTCTGCATGGAAAACAATCCCCGCGCGGGTGAAGGGGAAGGGTTTGTTTCATTTTCAAAAAATATTATAATACGCAGGAGGCAAGTTGTGTATGAAAACAAATGTTTTTGTGTAAGGTTTTTTGTGTAATGTTTAAAAAAAAACTCGCGCAGGATCCCCGGCTTTAGCGAGTGTTCTGCCCGCCAAGCGAGCGTCACTGAGCGAGTACCTACTCTCTTTGATAGCTGTCGCTGCGACAAACGAGTACGTTGCCGGCGGCGGTTATAAGTCGTATGTCGTTGTCAGTCTTGTTTGTTTACCTTGTTCTGAAACTATCACTGTGAACATCTGTTGTTTCGACACTACTAATTTTATATTATTTGTATGCTCTCGAGTAAAATGTAGCGAACTGACCATCTTATTATAACATCCTATTGTATTGAAACCTACATTTACGAATAAATTTGATTTGATTTGATTTGATTTGAACATTTGTTTGATCATAGGGTGCGATGTTTTGGGACCGGCGCGGCGCTGCGGTGTGAACAGTCAGCCATCTACACTGGCCTGCAAAACTAAGTATCACACTTTTAAAATTGCAATAACTTTTTAAGTACACAAGATATACTTTCGAACCAAAAAGGATTCGAAAAATAATTTAACTTTGTACATAAAAACTTCATAGTCGGTAAACTTATTTTAAGAAATGGCTGAAAAAAACTTTAAAATCAAAAATAATCCTTTTCGAATTACAATTTTACCATTCATTTTTTGTTTCCATTTTTGTTTTCAATTTTTTTCTTGGTCGATGAGTCGTGTTACAAAAGCTAAGTTAGACAACAGCACATAAACTTATTTATCATGCCTCTTTCACCTGAAGAATGTGCTAGGATCATGACTTTTCTGGAACTAGGCATCAGTATGCGTCGTACTGCAAGAATGGTGGGTGTGACGTTACGAACGGTCCAGAAGGTGAAGCGAAGGTACGAAGAGACTGAAAACCATTTGAGGAGACCTGGTAATGGCAGACCCAGGTGTACTAGTGCCCGAGAAGACCGTTATATTGTTTCCACTGTGTTGAGAAATCGCCACCTAAATGCAGTTGAAGTCCAGCAACAGCTTCTTCAGACCCGAAGGGACTACATTAGTGACAGTACAGTGAGAAGAAGACTGGCTGAAGTAAACCTGAAACCCCGAAGACCAGCGAGTGGCCCCAAACTAGAGAGAGAGCATCGAGTAGCGAGACTGCGATACGCCCGTGAACACATACAGTGGGATGAAGAAGAATGGTCAAGAATTTTGTTTACAGATGAGTCTCGATTCTCACTTTACACTTCTGATGGAAGGCGAAGTGTCTACAGGCGACCTGGTGAGCGATACCTTCAAGCCTGCTTCTCAGAAAGAGTCCAGTACGGTGGAGGCAGTGTACATGTATGGGCTGGCATATCTTCAGAAGGTCGTACAGAGTTAGTGGCCATAGAAAATGGCACTCTGACTGGGGAAAGATATGCCCTGGAGATCCTCAATGAGTATGCAGGGCCGTTTTTAGTAAATATGGGTGATGGATCGATGCTAATGCATGATAATGCCCGGCCACACACGGCTCGGGTCGTGCAAGAGTATATTCAGGAGGTTGGTATCAGCGTGATGGCTTGGCCATCAAGAAGTCCTGATCTCAACCCAATTGAGCACGCCTGGGATGAGCTAGGGAGGTTAGTCAGAAGCCGCAGACCACCACCAAGCACCCTCAGGGCACTAAAACAGGCCCTGATAGAAGAATGGGAGAATATTCCTCAACATCGGCTCCGAAACCTCGTGTTCAGCATGCCAAATCGACTCGAAGCTGTAAGCAGAGCCCGAGGAGGCAATACCAGTTATTAAAAAATAAATAACATGTAAAACATTCTTGTAAATGTTAATTGAGTTTTATGACACTGAGCTAAAAATTGCCATTTTTATTGTTTTATCTTGTTTTAGATTCAAAAATGTTACTAATGTATACTTTACTTAGTTTCAAAGAAACCTGATCAAAATTGCTATAAAACGTTTTTTATTTTAAATCTCTAACTTCTACAGTTTAGAAAAAAATGAAATTTTAAAAGTGTAGTACTTAGTTTTGCAGGCCAGTGTACTATTAACAATGATGTTATCGTTGGCGTAGGTGGAGAACTAAATAACAAAAAAAATCTTGTTTGGAGAAAATTGCGATTTGTTTATGCGGCATGATTTGGGTGTTACGAAAATGGTGAAAAGTCTATTTGACCAAAATCGCAGTTATTTAGTTCTCCACCTACGCCGACGATATGTCTTTTATTAACACGGGACTACAATCTTTTGTACGTTTCTTGAGCGAGAAAATCGTTGGTAGCTAGTCACTTCATCGTCGGCGGCGGTGAGACAGGTGCCTCATTGTCAGATAGGTCTTGCAGAGACTTCCAATAAAGGGCGATAAACTCTTAATGTGCTAGTGAAAAATTAACACCTTTTTAACCAGCCAGTTGCTACGAGTATGTAGGTCAAGAGAGATTCAACTCACCATAACAAAGTAGAAAAGTTTCAGCAAACAACGCAGCCGCTGTAACTTTTCCGGTAATACGCTGAAGGACGGAATGTCCATATAAAATTAAACGAGTTCATTACAGTAACCCCAAAAGTTAGCCATGCAGGATTTATGATTATGAAAACCAAAAGTAGACGAGACTAAAATGAAATCATTAAAAAAGTAACGGTGTCTACAAGCAGCTAGAAATACTTGAAACATATAGTATGATACTTAGGCCCTACTTACTTGGGCAAGCCACAATTGGGCGATAAGACCCCTCTTTGAGGAGTGGCTTGAGAGGCGCCACGGCGTCCTCACCTTCCGCCTGACGTAGGTCCTCACCGGACACGGCTGTTTCGGGAGGTTCCTGTTCAGGATAAGGCGGGAGGAAACGCCCGGGTGTCACCATTGTGTGGATCGCCCGGAGGACACGGTGGAGCATACGGTGGAGGTCTGCCCGGCTTGGGCGGAGCATCGCCATGTCCTCGTGGAGGCGATCGGCGGCGGTGAACTCTTGCGTCCGACCCTGGTTCAGGCCATGGTACGGAGCAAGAGGAAATGGCAGGCCGTCACCTCCTTCTGCGAAGCGGTAATGCTCGCGAAGGAGGAGGCGGAACGCGTGAGGGAGAGGCAAATTTCGCGCCCTCACGCCCCTAACCGCCGCAGGAGAGAATCGCGAGCCGATTTCCGGCCACCGTAGGCGCGGGCTTGCGGACGGTGAGCAATGGATAACTCGCCGTCCGATAAGGACCCAGGCCCGGGTCGACGGCGCGTTGTGTTCCACGCGCGCCTCAAAGAGATGTCAGCAGAATTGACGGGGTCCGTTAGGGCCAATGCCTGCCGGGGCTGCGAATAAGGGCCGAAAGGGACATCGTGGCCCCCGGCAACAGGGTAACCGATGGAACACGGGTGGGTTTTAGTCAGTAAGAGTCTGAGACGCCCTCCCGCTCCAACCAGAGCGGGAGAAGATATTTGATAATTTCCCAACCAAAAAAAAAGGCTCTACTTGTTATTGTTCCATTGAAAGGCAAATGTAAAGAAAAACGTTACGGCGCGTTACATGGGGGGAAGGGGGGTCAAAAATCTCCAAAACTTGCGTTACGTAATACTTGAACGCTCCCTAAACCAACGCAGGGGGGTTCAGAATCATATACTGAATCCATGTTTTCAGTTTTCGCGTCGATGTCCCTGCCACCCCGTATGCAGCTATGCTGCGAGGATGTGAAAGCTAAGCTACGAAACTATGTGACCGTTTCTACTACTGCTAAGCTGTGTAGCGGAGCGAGTAAGATGTGCTATGGGGATGCGCCGCCGCGAGGTAGCTGTGCGAGGAAGATGCGCAGCTCGAGCTATGCGATACTTCGACAGTGGGGAAGGCACGGGGAGCGGATGCGGCTGCTCTGCACATACAATAGCTACGCCATTCGCGCATTCTTCCATATGAAAAAACATAGCTTAGTTGAACCCATTTCCACCAGTGCTATGCTATGTTAGTATATGTAATCTGTGGCTATGTGGACCAATGAATATGATTGGTGGATATCAAACGCATCCATAGCAACGTAGCATAGCACATCTCTGGTGGAAAGGCATCCTTATAAAACCGTGTGTGTGTGCGCGTGTAGTGATAATAGCAAACTTTCTTGCCACCATTCAACGATGAATGGCTCCACATCGGATTTAAAGAAAGAAAAATAAGTTTATTTGTCACAGAAATACGTGCATAAAAAAGAAGATAATTAAACATACAAAAAAATAAAACACAATAGATTTAAATATAATCATGAGCACAAAACGGAAATAGTCGGCAGCTGCACGTCATGACTGTGACAAGAAGGCTTCCAGGCTTCCACTCAGTATGATGCTGTGCTATGGGGACCCACAGCACAGCGCTGATTTTCAGTGGTCACCCGAAAAAAGACGTACGGAAACCAAGTTAGATTTAATGAATTATACATAAATAGATAACAAAATAACACATTTATTTTTGATTGGACTCATTACACGTTCCTAAAACTGCGGTGTTATTCTGTAAAAATCTAACCGTGAAAACTTAGGTGAAGTGACCTGTCATGTCACCTATTATAGGGTTTGACACTATTGACAGCTCACTTCAAGCTCGCTTCACATGTCTTCGCGGTAAGATTTTTTACACAATAAAATAGATTAGCTGGTAAATATGTAAAAATGAAACTCAAACTCGGTATGAAATCCTTTATTTAGATTTTTTGGTATTTTTTGAGACACATTCCTCTTTGTACCCATATGACTGGAATATAAAAAACGGGTTTTTTTACAATTTTGATGACGATCACATGATTTTTTTTAAATCGCTTACATTGTCAAACTATATAACAATTTAGCTAGAAACAAAAGCAGGTAATGAAACTGCTATAATGCGTATAAAGGCAGTTTTTAATGTTCCCATGTAATTTATTTTAATTTGCATGTGGGCATTTTTTTCTTGAATATTTTGAATTCTGAAATCAGTGAAAATGTCCTACCTTTGGGATAAAATACCGGCCAGTAATAATCTCACTTAAAGGCAAAAGCCTCGTCAACGCGAAAAGAGAATTAACCATAATGTTAACATTTTAAGATTAGACCACTTAAGATTTTGGCAGGCTCGTTCCCCCAAAGCGGAGAGAAGTTGTCTCGAACAACCAATAGGCTTGCGTTATTTTCAAACCTCTCCGCTTAGCTTCATCTCTATTGGTTGTTTAAAGACATCTCTCCACTCCGTCTTGGTGGAAACCACCCTAAGGCCCAATTTCACCAAACTATGTTAGTTATTAAAAGATCCGTCGTGAATAACACTCCATCAAAACGGTTTATAAAAGTTGCCTAAGGATATGTAATGATTAAACGTCAGCGTAACCATACATTTTTTTAAGTTGTCTCTTAAATTTAAGCAACGTTTATAAAGGTGTTTAACAGAGTTTTGTGAAATCAGATCTTATTAAGCTTAAAAAATAAATGCCCACATGCAATAGATTATTACAGATGCATTATTAAGCTCGATATCAAGCACAAGCAGTTTGTGCGTTATTTACAACAATTCTATCATAGGTTCACAGCTTCATGTGTAATGCCCAACCTTTAAACTATGCATTTGAAGGTGAGAAGATAATATTGCTATAGTTGAAAATCGGTGTTGAGTGTTGCAAGGATAAAAAAAGTGTGATAAGAAGGACCATAGTATAAGCTCCTTGGCATTTAGGTGCTAGTTGTGAGCTGTCATTCTTCATTTTATAATGACAGTTCACAGATGCAAGTAATTAACACCTAGAGCTTATATTTTAAACGTATCAGTACGTTATTTAGTAGTCTTTGCAGTTTGCAAAGTGCGTAAAAATATAAAGAATTGTATATCAGTATTTTGAAGAAAAACAAGGCACAATCTTTTCTTGTTATTTATCGAACATAAAACACACATAAACGAAAAACTGTAAAAATAAAAGTTAATAAAAATGTCACGATATTTCAATTTTTATAGTACTGTAATGAATGCATAATATTTAAGTGGTGATAGAGAAATATCATACATTTTCGTGAAACTATGTCATGTTATTACCACCAAACTTAAATTGATAAATACCTTCTTGATTATAAAATTCAAACTCATGTAAACCACATACTGAACATGCATGGTTGTTGCGTTACACGAGCGCGCTTATATCATTTCAATTTGACACTAATGACAGTGACATACGTTAAATGATGCGCGCTCGTGATTTGCCACGACTATAGTTTACTCATGAAATAATTTTCAACTACAGCAACATTTCATTTTTATACAATTTTACGTTAGGTATCTCACCTATTATGTATTCGTTTACACTTAATTTGACCGCAAATAGATGTTTATTATTTTTAATATCCTCAATTAGAGAGGAAGGAAAATCATCATGATTTTCCTGATCTTATACCAATTTATAAGTATCACCTATTGTGATAAGTACTTTACTAATAGAGGAAAAAAACACATTTATCTTGGGTCGACGCATTAGAGAGGATGGAAAATATTTAACAATAAGTAATAACTTTTGATAAGGACATGGTACCTACCTAATGATTATCAAAACTAATATTAAATAGAGAAAAGATTTGACTTTTTTTGTAGTTTTTTTTTGTAATGAATAAACTCAAACACTACAGGACCGATTTTAAAAATTCTGCCAGTAGAATGCTACATATATTATCACTGAGTAAAATAGGCTATAATTTATAAAAATATCACGCGAGCGAAGCCTTTGGCGGAAGCTACTAACTTATAAAGTTATTCGGTAACAATTTTTGTTACATGTCTTAAGTCATAACATAATATGATACTGTGTACGGTGACTCTGCAAATTTAAATAATTAGGTAAAAAGGTAATTTTGCATCTAGTCATTAATATCGAGAGTAAAGTACTTAGTTGTCAATTAAAAAACTCATTATGAATGAAAAAATAATCTTGCTAATTATAAATCATCTGATTGGCTGATTATATTTTTGTCATACGTCACGCCACATATCGTGTGCAGATTAGACAGTCAATTTAATGACGTCACTTATATATCGGAATGATATAAAACCTGCATGATTCCTATCATAATTATCTAAGTCGCCTGATAGATACGGAATCCGTTTTGCGTGCCTCGAAAACTCAAACGCCACTTTAGTAAATTCTTATCTATACAATCTTCATCAACTTTCTATCAACTTTCACTATGGGATCAAAGCTGAAATCGCGAAAAAATATCAGCTGTTCCCTACATTTTGACGAGATATGCGAACATAAATGAAAGAAACTGCTGATAATTTTTTTCGCGATTTTTGCGTTGGTCCCACAATGAAAGTTGTTCATAATGATGAAGAGGTTTAGGGTAAACAAAAACTAAGCTTGTATATCTAATCTATACAAATAAATAAAATTGAAGTGTCTGTTTGTAATGTCAAAATAACAGCTATATACTAAATGCTTAAGAAAGTATTTACGTTACTTAAAACAAAATTTTGAAAATGTCTTCCCGGCTGTCTGTTTGTTCCGGTTAATCTCCGAAACGGCTGGACCGATTTTGACGGGACTTTCACTGGCAGATAGCTGATGTTATAAGGAATAACTTAGGCTTACTTTTATTTAAGAAAATTATCATCAACCGGGCAAAAATCCAGACTCCGGGCTGCTACTGAGAAATTCCAGATGGAAAAACCCAATAACACTTTGCCCGACTCGGGAATCGAAACCAGGACCTCATGCTCAGCAGTAGCGCTTGCAACCACTAGACCAACGAGGCAGTCTCAAGGCAAATAAAATAAATGTCTCGATTCATATGTTCGTTCAATTGATAACTATTTTGGGGCATTTATCTGCACAATATCTAATGCGGTCAAATAAAGTATAAACTAATTTATTGTATCTAAAGCAATAACATTTAACAAAACGATTCCATCAACAATTTTACAACACCATAGGAAATAAAACATTGGCTATAGGAGACAAGTGTTTGCAACTCACTAAATCGGTAATACAATGTCAAATATTGGTGCCAACATTTGGCTAGGGCAAAAAGGCATTTAAAGTCAATGAAAGCCAATATTGGCGGCAAATGGCATGCAAGACATTTTTTGCCTCAATGAACAAAAAAATTCCTTAAGCGAATAATATGAATTTTTTTTCTTCATTGAGGCAAAAATGTCCCGCATGCCATTGGCCGCCAATAGCCCATAGGCACTAGCCCAGATGTTGTCACCAATATCCAAATTATTTTTTACATAAAATGATTTATTATGCCTCTTTATAATTGTTACTACTTAAATTATAAACACTTAAATTATATAAAGTTTAATAGACCATAATACAGCCGATAACAGATCTGGTAGTACTTTCTTACAAAAAAGCGCAAACAAAATAGTTAATTTAGATATTATTTTGCTTTTACATAACCATGAGTAAAAAAATGTTTTATTTTGCTGAAATTCCGCCTTGATTTCAAACATGCTAAGCTATTAAAATATTGATAAGTCTAAGCTAGAAAAAATATTTATTAAAAGTCAAATTTTAATGTTAGAAACGGCGGGAAAATCAATAAATAGGATACAATAATAAACTTATATTTAAATATAATATTAATAATTTTAATTATCAAATGACATGCAAATGGCTTACGAGAAAAAGATTACAATTTCTTCCAAGTGTTTAAAATAAGTTCTGATTTAATATAAATAAAATACAAAGCGATTAATATTACTTTGCCGTCGCGTACCAAATGTTTTCGAGTTCTGCATTTAAAACTATCAAATGAAATGTGTCGATTTTCATTTTATTCGGTTAGAAATAAAATAAAATCCTCACAGTTTTTATATTCGATATATTTGTTTCGTTAGTCAGTGGTAGTCATTCCGCATGCGGTTTTAACCTAAAAAACTTGGTCCGTAAAAATGTCGAAGAAAAATTAATAATTCAAACACACTGTGGACCGAAAGTTCGAAATACGATACGAGATCATTACTTTAGATTTGATTAAAAACGAGTAGAACATACAAAGTGTGTTATAATTATAATTTTTTCAGCACATATTACATTAAAGTCGAATCCATATAGGTAAGGCTAGGGACAAAACTGACCGAAGAAGGCGCGCGAAATTCCGCGCTTTCGTTTCATAAGAAAGCGATTCCGTCATATTATAACGGCCAACATCAAAATCTGTCATTTTCACGAACCGTTATAGTCAAAACTCAAATCCAAAGCATTTATTTCAAATAAACCAATTACAGGTACTTTTGAATTGTCAAGGGGTCGGTCAGTCAGAAAGATGAAGCTAGTTGCCCATTCCAAAGCGTAGTAGGTACCTATGGAGAAGAACGGGCAAGAAACTCCATTTGTGACCGTTCACCGCTTCCTTAGGAAACCAAAGCTTTAGGCTGCCTGTCTACTGGAGCGGAGCTGGGCAGCGGAGCGGAGAAATGTGTCAATAGGAGCTCTGAAGCGGAGTTTAGATTTTATTGGTTAATATTGGCACATTTCTCCGCTCCGCTGCCTCGCTCCGCTCCAATGGACAGACAGACTTTGTGTTTTATCCCTATTTAGCCTGTTTTATAACTTTTCCGCATGCGGACGAACATTTTCATTCAGTTTAAGTAAGTTTTCTTTGTGGTCTATGTCCCTTTATATAATCTAAACGCAAGTGGGCCTTGTAACCACTTATCGTAAAGGCTGTTATGTATTTCTAAATGCATAATATAACGCTACTACACGTATAATACACAAGCTATAGTTATATTATACGAGTTTCATATGTCAGCCTTTTTAGTACCTCTTTTGTTTCGCTTTTGATGTTTTTATAAGTTATTTATTTTTTCTCGACTGCAACGAAGGGTTATATTTTTATCCATAATGAATTATTAATCATTTTCTATCAAAACACAAATAATTTCGAAGAAATAAAATCTGTAATTTTCAGAATAAATAATCGTTTTTTCATGAAAAAATGGCTTTTCTATACAAATATGATGCAATTGTCATTGGATTCCCCTTCAAAGATACAAGTTTAATAAAAAATCATAAAATTTATAATGTGATAAAATAATTCCATTAATATCTTAGATTACTTAGGTACTTAATATTATCATTTATCAGCTGTGCTTAAAATCATTATATATACACCCGAAATTGAGTAGATACCTTCCAAGTTTTAGAAAAATATAGGTAGATAATTTGAGATAACCAGAATATGAATCACCTTTTTATCTTTATTATTTTAATATGTCACGTTTTGGATAATATATCTTGTGATTATGTCTGGGGTTATACAGGATGGATAAAAAGTGGAGCGAAAATAGTTGAAAATCGAATAAAACATTAATTAAAATGAGACCTATTTTCCCGAATGCAACGATTTATTCAGATCAACCGGTCGGGTGACGCACATGAGCAAAGAAACTCGTGTGCTTGAAGTAAGTTGTCATTCCACATGATGCTAGAGATTGACACTATTGACTCACTTCACCTAAAACTTCACGTTGAGTTTTTTACAGAAGAGATCAGCTGAATTATCTTGGTGTTTTTTTAACGTCAGACACGATGTTTCTTAAAGATATTTTTATCCGCAGTTTTATCCGCAGCATTGTCGATAATTGTAACTGTCATAAAATTAAGTTTTTTTAGAATCTTTTCGGTTTCATTCCTCGCTGGGGCAAGCAATTCACCAAAATATTTGAATGCAATTCTTCTTATTTTCTTTAAGTATTAAAACTTACTATCATCAATGTTTTAATTTTCCCTCCACTGTCCACTTTTTCTTTTCCATCCTGTATGCATTATTAAGCACAGATAATCAACAAAATTATCAAACACGTTTGAAACAATTTCATAATATCATCGCTGTTAGAATAGATTTCAGAGAAAGAAATATTTTCCTTATTCTGTAAGTTCTGATTCTGTAAGTTCTGACATACACTATCATAATATCATCGCTGTCAGAATAGATGTCAGAGGAAGAGATATTTTCCTTATTCTGTAAGTTCTGACCCTACACTATCATAACATCATCGCTGTCAGAATAGATTTCAGAGAAAGAGAGATTTTCCTTATTCTGAAAGTTCTGACATACACTATCATAATATCATCGCTGTCAGAATCTATTCTCATCATCTATGTCAGAGGAAGAGATATTTTCCTTATTCTGTAAGTTCTGACCCTACACTATCATAACATCATTGCTGTCAGAATAGATTTATAGTGTGATATCGAGTGATTATGATAATGATAACAAAATCTGCTTTTATGGCGAATTTTGACAGTCATCTCTTTTGAGGAAAGAGTTATATGTCAAAATTCGTCTGTCAAGATGGCGTTTTAGGGATTTTTTCAAGTGTTTAGTAGGATTTAGTGTTCGCTTGACGGTCAGCGCTGAAATCGGTCGCGTACCGATTTATATTTACTCGCGCTTGCTGACCGTCGGTGCTACACGCTACACGTACATTAATCGTCAGCGTGTTGGTACGCTTGACGGCGTGACTGACGGTACGCGATCAACGTCAGCGTCACACAATTTCAGGCCTTAATGCAGCGATTAACTTTCAGTCACTAGATAGGTATCTCTTTCTAAGGGTTATCTCAATGACACACACTGGATCTAAGGGCAAGATTCTACTATCTTAGATTTTACGATACTATGCTAAATTACTGTTTCAAACGAATATGAACCTTATTTTTAACTGAATAAGGTTTATATATACAGGGTGGCAGTACATGATTCTGAACCCCTGCGTTAAAAAATTTCGTCGGTTATTTTTTTTTTTTAATCAGCTATTCCGTACATTTTGACCGCGTAGGTATTGAATTTTTCTATGAAAAAGCTGTTTTTTTTTTTAATAACCGACGATAAATTTCAACGCAGGGGGTTGCAGAATCATGTACACACGGCTACACATCAAGCTATACATTTCCAGTTGATGCTGATCTCGCATTGTGTAGGATTTCCGTACAATGCGAGGTCATCTTATACTGGAAATGTATAGCTTGATGTGTAGCCGTGTGTACTGAATCCATGGTAACAGTTTTCGCGTCGATGTCCCTGCCACCCTGTATAGGTGGTAAAATTTGCTCATACAAATATGACCACTATCTGCTTATAATAAGGTTCATATTCGTTTGTCAAGTACCCTGATTAAAAGACGATATTTTTGACAACCAATCACAACAGTAAAAAACAAAAGTCATATTTGACAGTTGATCAGCCTTTCAAAAATTGGCAGTGATTTGGTCTTTGAAAAATAATAATTTAAAAAGTTAAATAATTTGTAATAACATCGAAAAACTTATTCAGAGGCATTTATTGAAAATTAGATAAATCAAAGCGTTGCAAGTATAAGAAGCGATTATGCAGACATACTCGTAACTTTATTTGAGTTTTACTTCGCATTTGTATTTTTTTTTTTTTTTGTTTGAAACATTCGTATACTCAATGGTTTGAAATAAACATTTTATGATGTAATACTGACAGTCTTATTTAACCCATAGTGTTGTTTCAATCAATCTGTGTAGCCCTTTCTCAACTATGTTGGGGTCAGCTTCCAGTCTAACCGGATGCAACTGAATGAAAAACCCAGAATATATTCAAGTAACTTTTAGTTCGTTTTATCGAGTATTTAACATAACACGCGTGTAATTTCAGAAGGGTTAGTCAGACGTGTACCTATGTACACCCACATTTCGCCAGTTATGTTTAAGTCCCATGTAATAGGGGGCGAGCCTATTGCCATCAACCGGGAACAAATGCAGACTCGGGCTGCTACTGAGAAATTCCTGATGGAAAAACCCAATAACACTTTGCCCGACAATAGGTAAACAGAGCCTATTATTATATTAATTACTTAACCTACTTTCGGTATTACATCCAAAATATATTTGAAAACAATTGCAACGTTTTTTTAGAAGCGAATATTTTAGATGGATTTATAATATTTTTTTTTTGCCTTAAAGCTTCCTTATAAGGGATAAGCTCTTTGTTTTTTTTTTTAATTTAAATCATTAACTCATATGGCAACAATGGTCAAATATTTTGCAAAATATAAAAAGTCTGCTACGCTGTCTGCATTATCAAAGATGTCGCAAAAAAAAGATAACAAATAAAATCATAATGAATTTAATTCGCGATAATACCGCGTAACCAACAAGGCTGACATAGTTATATAATCATTAAGTGTCGTATGAATCGATACACGTCATCGAGTGACGAAATAAGCTAATCGATATAAAAATAATTGTGTTGACGTTTGTGCGAGTATTTTGACAGTTAAGTTCCCGCCATTTCCGGTTATTTTTTTTATGTTGAACAGATACAGATTAAGAAATCTCGCACTCTTCCAAATTTTTGGTAGGTAGGTACCCAAAGACGGAAAAATTTGTTATTTTTTTAGCATCTTTTTTTCAAATAAACTTATAACATCGTCGATAGATGCTTCGATAAAAACCTTGGCAACACAGAAAGTCAATATTAACATAACATCATGCCTGTATCCCCCCGGTAGAGGTGTACCTAGCACACCCACATTTCGCCAGTTATGTTTAAATCCCATGTAATATGGGGCTTAAATCACATTAGCAATAGCTACTTATTCTTGTCAAAATATTCGCACACACAGAACTAGAACGTAGCATAGAGCTACCTTAAATTTAATACTTTTTTTATTGTATTATGTCAATTTTTTTATTTTTTTTCTTGTTATATGGCACCACAGCCATTATTCGACAATCACACAAGTGACAAATTGTGCATGAACAAACATACTAATTTTACTTTTGAACCGCTTTTTTGTCACGTTGTTGCTATGAAAATAACTAAAATAAATTATTGTATGACTTTTATTGATTTGTTGTGAAGACTTTTTTTTTACTAACTACTAACGCCATCTATTGATGACAGTAGGAGTTAGAAAACAAAAATGGCGGATTCAATTGTCATTTTTTTTTTGCAAAAAATCGGCTCAAATGCAAATCTAAGCAACAATTAAACCTTACCGAAGCTAAAGTGTCATATTGCCGTAACAGCAGTATAGTTTAACATCACAACCGCCTCCCGTCATTTGTAGCCTACTATAAGCTCATTATTACCAAAATGACAATGAATTTTGAACGAAACGTCATTGGCACTAGAAATTTTAAGCATTTTGTCACCAAAGAGGTTTGTTGTCAAAAGTTTTTTTATAGTCTATGTAGAATAGCGTGCGTCATCTGATAGCCAAGTTTTGTCTATGGCTGTATGATGTCTACTGCATTATGGCCCATGATTTGGACATACTTCAACGTCCATCATTCCATTTGAGTACAAATGGTTCAACAAGGTATTGGTTAAAGCCGCTTTTGCTCGATTAATACTTGAAAAACTCTACATTTCAAGGCGAAAATTTTCAGATTAAATTGCTATGCTGAACTGTTAATCAAAAGTACTTATTTAAATGTATTTATTTACTTTATACAAAAATTTATTGAAAAAATGTGAAGCTCACTTACGGGTCATAGTTTTAACCAATAAGCCTATGTTCGCACGAACGTAATAAAATCGCGGCGATTTTTTTTCGTGTATTGGATTTTCAACGCTCTGCTTAGCGCCGAGAGTCGAAAATCCAACAGTGTGTTTTTTCAACACGCTGGGACGAGTGTGCGTCCCAGCGCGCTGGATTCTCAACGCTCGGCTTAACATCGAGAGTTGAAAATCCAGTACGCGATAAAATCCCGCTGCGATTTTACGACGTCGGTTAACAGTTGTTAAAGTCAAAATATAGCTTTCATGAACATATTTCTAAATGAACCCCTCTGAACTTTAAAGTATGCCCAACACTGACCATTATGTATGGGAGCCATAATCCTAATTTAAAAAACCTAACCTTAAAAATTACAATTTCAAAAATAAAATCTACATATTTCTTGAATTTTAATTTCTTAAAAATCAACAAGACATTTCCAAAACCTCTTGTCAGTTAATAAAATGAGACATCATTTGCTATTTAAAAACGACAAACAAAAATATCGTAAATTATTTTTACTAAAAATAAATTTTGTACTTCATAAAATCAGTATTTGAGAGCCGTCAGAAGAAACATGCTTATTAAAAAGACCACATCTTAAATTTTAAGAAGCCATTTAATCGTAGGCTAAGGTTGTGACTATTTTTATTTTCAAGTGTTTCTTACGCGCTCACATTCGTACAGCAATCATTACTTATACAAAATACCATCCCGGACTCTTAAATCGAGCCACCTTGCTATACCATAAGAGGTATAAAGGCCTAAAACATAAAATAATTACGAGTCAAGGAAAAAGTTTTGATGCAGTTTTGATAGACATACTGGCCATAATTTTGGTGTCGTTATTGTTCCGAATTTGAATTCACGACCATTGAAAAAGTTATAGACTTTTATACAAAAGGTGCAGTAGCTTGATTTAGGAGTCCGGGAGTGTATTTTTTTTCCAAGCATCTGTCAAAAGCCATTATCTCAATACAATTATTTCTAAGAAATTCAGAAAGGCGCACACTGTGCGATATTCCTGTTGCAAAAAAATAATTTATAACAAATATCTGTCAATATTTTAATACATAAATAGTTTTAACATTTAAAAAAAAAACTAAATTAAGATATGTACGAAATAAAATGTCTGATAGTAATAAATTATACAGGATGTTGGACAACACAAGTTATACACACAAACTCATTATAATCTGTGGTGCTGACAAAATACTTTTGCACATTTTTTTTTTCACATGCCCTACCTAATGTCTCAATCAAAAAATCATTTCTTTTTAGAAAAAATACATCAATTTCATATTATTAATTTTTCATCAAATTCTCAAAAATATTTACAGCACAGTCTATTTCTAGTTTTTTTCCATGTTTTTTTTTGTCTAATTATTATTATAATCCCGAGGTCACCGTGCAAGAATATTTTGACATAGACAATTTATTCTTGCACGATGAGATTAAAAAGTAAAACTAACAAGAACACATTTGACTATTATTTAAGAATCAATGTCCATTTTTGAAATATACCAACTTATTTAAGCTTAAAAATAAAAACATTAACTATATAGTCCGTCTAAGGAATTAAATAAGACTTAACACACCGTCTGAGATCTGTCACTCACTTTTTTCGAGTTTTTTTTTTCACAGTTTTTTTTATCACATTTTTAAAAATACTGCTTCCTCTTAGGTGCTTCGTGGTAAAGATATGTAGTCACTTCGGCTGAAGAAGTTTTTTTTAATGTAGAAAGTTGAACATTTTCAAGATTGTGTGCGGAACCACGCGGGTTTAGGTTTTGTGTGGTGACTGACAACCGAAATCGTTCAGGACGTGTATTTATTACCTTTGCTTGGAGATCCCTGTGCGGGAAAAAACATTCAATCAGTAAATAAAGTGACCAAAATTTTTCTTGCTGTCACTCAAATTCAATAAAAAATTAACCCTAACTGGTAAAGGAATAAAGTTGATTATTACCTGGCTATGTCACGCGATAGAGTTGACGGCGTAACGTGGCCGCGTGCCCTCGGGCTGGTACAGCGTGATCGACGCTATGTAGTTGTTGGACATCACCTGAAAGGATATGCATAACATTAAAATGTGATCCTTAACATGGAAGCAATAAGGAGCATAATTGTAATAGTAGTTTTCGGGACCCCGTAAGTACTGTTACTGAAATATGTTGTCCTGGTATCTGTAGCTGAAGGTTTTTATTTTTCAGTTTTTAGTTATGGTACCTACCCCACACAAATTCGAACACCACTACCTGCTATGCAAATAACAGTGACAGGAACTTAAGATATCATCCATATACTAAGTGGGAAAAAAATACGTATTATTGAACCTAACTCAAAAACCATCCAAGCAAAGTTTACCAAAAAAACCACCAGCTTTCAAATAAAAAAAGAATCATCAAAATCGGTTCACCCAGTCGAAAGTTATGCGGGAACAAACAAAAAAAAAACACAGTCGAATTGAGAACCTCCTCCTTTTTTTGAAGTCGGTTAAAAATACGGATAATGCCCCAAAAATGTATGAATTCTATAATTAAGTCCTACCTCAAATATGATGTCCTGGTAGCCGTAGCAGAAGGTGGAGCCGAACGGGTTGGTGGTGTTGGTCGAGGAGGCGCGGTTCAGCACGACGGGCCGCTCGGCCACGCGCAGGGCTCGCGACACTACCTCCCATTTGCTGTACGCCGTGATGCAGACTGCACCGCGACTTTCAACGAGAGAGTTGGCTTCGCATCTGGAAAGGAGAAGTTTCATTAGAAATAGTTAAGAGCGTTTATTCTGAAAGTGGGCAACGTTGCAAATAGATGTCATATATTCCGCTGTTTTGATTAATTTGGCAATATTACTGTATGGAAATAAGAAATGTGGCTAACTAGCGAACTAGAATAATAATGAATTGCAAATATAACACTGAATTTGATGTTGTAACCGTTTTAGGTGTAAAAAGGCATTTGGAAACTTTCCAAATACTTTTTTACATCTTAAACTTATTTTTTTTTTCTCATCTTAAATTCGGTGTTACAATATTAATTATTGCATTTCATATTAGTTCCCTAGTTAGCCACATTTCTTAATCTAAAAAAACTTTTTACAAAAAAAAAACGACTTCCAAAAAACTTTTCACTTTGTAGTGTTTTTTGGAAGTCGGTTGTTTTTTTTTTGTAAAAAGTTTTTATTTTTCACTTTTTGTGGTACCTACCCCACACAAATTCGAAAACCACTACCTGCTATGTAAATAACAGTGACAGAACATTATCATATCAGCGGTTAAGTGGGAAAAAGTAGGTAAAAAAAAAAAGGATAACTGATAGAAATCCGACGACTGACGAAACACGAGGTTTGCCGAGGGACATTAAGAACATTAGTTTGTCTGTAATGCTCGTAGTGCCGTCCACACGCAGACACACGTTTCGACTGTAGCAATTAACATTGTCGGATCTACATTTTTGCGATTTTTAAATGATTGCTATATAGGTCTTAAAATAAATTATAAATTAAAAAATCGCAAAAATGTAGATCCGACAATGTTAATTGCTACAGTCGGTTTGGACTTTGGACCTGGCTGTAAGGTAAATCTATAAACGTCACTTAATACGTACTATGGCTAAGCGTTATTCCTGTCACTGTCGCACAACTGTCAAACTACAATTGCAAGATAAAGACGGGAACATTATCTAAGGCAAAGGACGTGCTAAGTAAGTCCTGCTACGTTACATAAAGTGTAAAGCTCACTTGTCGGGCTGCACGGTGAGCTCAAACTCGCAGCGATGGTACATGTTGAAGTTGTAGTGTCCTGGGTAGTTGGTGTGCAGGACGAACTTCTTCACCTGGTGCGTACGAGCGTCAAATAGCACGTCCTGAAAATATACAGATAATTAAGTAAATAATTAAGTAAAGGCATAGTTCCACTGCGAATCACGACCACGCTATACTCCACAGGTTTAGGTAGTTAAATAAGGGAAAACAAAAAAAAAATTGGTTCTCTGTAAAGTCGGTTTACGGACGATAATTTTACGTGCTAACGTCACAAGCCGAACGCTTAGACCGCGCTCTCGCTTGCACGCTCGGCTCAGGCGGAACGTGACACTTTTTCGTGCGTTCAGTCGGCGTTCATCGAATTATAAGACGTTATCACGTCAAAAAAAACAGTGGCACTCCGGTAGTGCCGACAGAAGTGAAAACTTGAAAAAAAATCGGCGTCGCGGTAATCAACGCATTGATGTCTTTTACTTCACGCACCGCGGTAATGATAATCAACGAGTTGATGTCTTTTTAATGGTCAAAAGCTGGTGTTGTCACAATGTCGCGAAATCAATAGTTTAATCCCATCTCAAAAAAGCCCAACGCGCCTAAAGAAGTTTTCAATTAAAATAAAACCAGGGACTTGAAAACGAAATTAATTTCGTTCCGATACACAAAATGTTATCTAATAACGCTCCAAATTTTGTAACGATACTAAAACCTAAAAATATTAATAATGTTACAAAAAAAAAACGTTATAGAATATCATTTTTGTAGAACAAAATTTTAAGTAACGTTATAGGTATCAGTAACATTATGCTTATATCCACTTGTAATAACGTTACAGATTCATTTGTATAACGTTATTCTTAAGAACTTTTCCCGCTGACCACCGCTCTGTCGTCGCCCAGCGCCACCACCACCACCGGCCACCCCCGTTACAGCGGCCAGCGGCCGGCTGGTGGTAAGCCACCGCCGTATTCAAACATAAGTTCGTACGAAAGTGCTCATTTTTTACAGACAGTGTTGTGAATGAATGGTTATTGTTACCTACGAGTACCTACTTTTATTTTCATGTGATAGTGTCATGTTCACAGTTTTTTTTTGGCAATTTTGCGTATCGTAATGAATAACGTTATTATTTCGTTATACCGATATATTAATAACGATATATTTTTAATAATGTTTTTAAACAGTTTAAGATTTCGTTCCGTTTGTTAGTATCGTTATAGTCAATTAATTAATTTTGTTACGATCCTGGTGGAACGGTACAAATTATCGTTACCGGAACTTCACGTAACGTTATTTTGAGTAACGTTTCAAGTCCCTGTAAAAAAACACATGATGAGGCAGTTGTCAAGTACAGTACGACACAACTTAGATGTAGCATCGGCAAAATTCGTAAAACCGATCACCATCCGAACTGAATGCGCCTTCAAAATCATCAATCCTATTACAACTTTAGGTGAAAATGATCTTTACGCAAACGCAATAACTTGTAAAGTCATATAACCAAATACATTCGTAAAATGAATGAATGCAAATGTTCAAATTCATGCTACATCTAAGTTGTGTCGTACTATAACCGACTAAACGTAATACCTGTCACTTCAGTTGTCATGCTTATGTTACAGTTGTACTCTTCAATTTAGCAAAATAGCAACGTTATAATTCGTTGACGTTTAGAGTTTGGGCTCTTTACAATAGACAGATTACAATATATATATTTTTTTTTAAATTATAAATCTAATTAAAAAAGTGTGCTCAAGAAGTTACATCTACGAAGAGTAGTTTAAGAATAAATGATAAAGTTTAACATACATTAATAAAAGAGGAAACTATTGTAAAAATCTAAAATAAATTTAATTTGGTTTTATCGTATTTTTAAACAGGAAAATGTCATCTATAAAACCCTTTTTACGATTTGTTTACCTTTATTTAACTACCTAAACCTGTGGGAGTGTATAAGCCGCGCAGATAAAGAAACGATTTATAAATGGCGGCGGCTAGTATAGACGGAGCGAGCGTGTGAGCGAGATAGCATGAGAGCGGGCCGCCATGTGAGCGAGATAGCATGAGAGCGGCCGCCATTTACAAATCGTTTCTTTATCTGCGCGGCTTATACGTATGGAGTCGGTTGGCAAATAAAAGAACCGCGCAGCTTACATGCCTATCTCTCTGTGCACATTCTACGCAGCAGTGGAACTTGTTTGAGTTCATTCCTCGGGTCAAGCAAAGGGTTATTGGTATATATTTCGTGTATTTTTTTAAATTTGTTATTGGTCTCATTCTTGATTTCGATTTCTCTTGGTGCCAAGAGTTCTACCATGGAACGAGTGTATCAAAAAGATTGCATTATGTAACTGGTGTATCGTGAATGTGGAGTCGCCAGGGTGGGTTCACCAAGATAGGGTCGCCAGGGTGGGTTCACCAAGATAGGGTCGCTAGAGTGGGTTTACCAAGATAGGGTCGCCAGGGTGGGTTCACCAAGATAGGGTCGCCAGGATGGGCTCACCAAGATAGGGTCGCCACTTCGCCAGGGTGGGTTCACCAAGATAGGGTCGCCAGGGTGGGTTCACCAAGATAGGGTCGCTAGAGTGGGTTTACCAAGATAGGGTCGCCAGGGTGGGTTCACCAAGATAGGGTCGCCAGGGTGGGTTCACCAAGATAGGGTCGCTAGAGTGGGTTTACCAAGATAGGGTCGCCAGGGTGGGTTCACCAAGATAGGGTCGCCAGGGTGGGTTCACCAAGATAGGGTCGCCAGGGTGGGTTCACCAAGATAGGGTCGCCAGGGTGGGCTCACCAAGATAGGGTCGCTAGAGTGGGTTTACCAAGATAGGGTCGCCAGGGTGGGTTCACCAAGATAGGGTCGCCAGGGTGGGTTCACCAAGATAGGGTCGCCAGGGTGGGTTCACCAAGAAAGGGTCGCCAGGGTGGGTTCACCAAGATAGGGTCGCTAGAGTGGGTTTACCAAGATAGGGTCGCCAGGGTGGGTTCACCAAGATAGGGTCGCCAGGGTGGGTTCACCAAGATAGGGTCGCCAGGGTGGGCTCACCAAGATAGGGTCGCTAGAGTGGGTTTACCAAGATAGGGTCGCCAGGGTGGGCTCACCAAGATAGGGTCGCCAGGGTTAGATCACCAAGGACGAAGATGATACTCACCAGTCCCAACGTAAAGTAGTTGAAGAAGTAGTCGGAAGCGGGAGGAGGGCGCCTGCGCGCGGTGGGGCGGTGTATGCGCATCTTGTCGTCGGCCTTGTAGTACGTGCGCGCCGGCGCGCCCAGCGCCGCGCACACGCGCTGCGCCGAGCTGCCGAAGCGCACTACGCGGCACACCGAGCGACCCGCGCCGCCTTCGGTGAGCGAGCGGTTGGGACCTGAGGGGGAACAAAGATGGTGGTATTCAAATAGAGTTGACAAAACCTCAAATGATAAAAGCAAATATGAATACAGGGTGGCAGGGACATCGACGCGATTACTGTTACCATGGATTCAGTACATGAACAGCAGGTTTTTTTTTTAATAACCGACGAAAAATTTCAACGCACTGGGTTTCAGAATCATGTACTAAATCCATGGTAACAGTTTTCGCGTCGATGACCCTGCCACCCTGTATAGCGCGTAAGGATATGAAGTTTGTGATTCGTTTGAAAGCGTATCTTGACACCACATGATGTCAAAACACCAGTAAAATTTACAGATTTTCATAGCAACCATGATATGTCTTAATTTTCCCACAGTATAAATAACTAACAGTATTATATCTTCATAGAAAACGGCCGACACGCCACGCTTCGAAATCTCAGTGTATATCAGTATGCAACAGTACCAAGTGCGCGGCAATTACGCACGGACGCGGAAGGTTTATCAACCGAGCGACCGTAGGTAATTATTTCAAGGTCACTGCCGAGATATAATACTGTTACTGTATTATACTGTGGTTTTACTTTAGTTACGATAAAATAAAAATTCGGTAAGTAGATAAATTCGTCTTTCTCGATTATGACTTTCTGAATATAGTCTTAAAAATAAATTAAAAAAAACAAAGTACGTCACAGCGACGTAGGTACAGTTGGTGTCTGTAGCAGGACTTTTGTGTTAGCAGTACATCACTCACCTTCCGTGAACATATGCAACCGCAGTCCTTGCGTGGCGGTGGCAGTGCGCAGTACGTCGCAGCGACGTAGGTGCAGCTGGTGTCGGTAGCAGGAGAGAGGTAACTCCGGGAGAGGCGCCCCGCAGACGCTGCCGCTGCTTGTATTGCTAGCCTGCAATTTGAACGTAATTAATAATAATCAGCATGATGATAGAGGACAGTCGAAGACAGTGGCATATATAAAAAAACTTAGTTAGAAATTGGATGCAAACCATAACAGGGAACAAAAAAAAACAAGAGTTTTAACTCAAGGATACCCATTTTCATGTAGTAGAATTGTGTTAAATTGACGCTCGTTTTATATCTTAGATTCCTAATGCCAATCAGCTTTTGTTTCTGTGCATTCGAATCGTAGAAATACGGATGATGACTGGGTCAAAAAAAAGAAATTCTATTTCCATCGGTCAGATAATAAAAAATGACTTAGATAAAACGCATTAGTTGGGGAGTACGTAGATTTTATATTTACTTGTGACGTAGCGACCTATGTCACAAGTATAAAATCTACATACTCGTGACGTCATGGCAGATTTTAACTCAATGTATCGCCGTAATCTTTTGATAACGTAAAAAAAGAAAAAATACATCTACAATATTTTTTTATATTCTAAATGAAGGACATAACATTTTTTTTTAAGTGAAAACTTCTTTAGGTGTGCGTTGGGCATTTTTGAGACGGGAAAAACAATTGAACTCGCGACACCGTTACCGGAAACCTCACTTTTGTAAACGCGATTGTGCTCTTTATTTATATTACGTTACGGATCAATGTTCTATGCAAGTACTTTTACTTTAAAGGTTTTCTTGTCATCATCCCTATTCCATTTATACGAAAGCTGATTCTTCCTTCTATCGTCTTGTTTATGAAGATATTACTGACCTGGTGTTGAGATCCATAATAGATGGTGGTTCGCGAAACGACGGGCGACCCACCGTTAGGGAACTGTAGGGAGCCTAGCCCGTGAGCGTAGCCAGGCTGGAAACACAACAAGAACCAAATGAATAGGACAGAATTATTCGTTATATTGGTCCAGTGGAAGGTCCTTCACTTACCTGAAAATTACAAAACTTTACTGAACCTTCATTAATTGTGTAGTGAAAAAGAGAAGCATTGGTAAAACTTCTATTTTATCTCAGACTAGTTTCTGCCCGCGACTTCGTCCGCGAGCCTATAACCTTCCTCAAGAATTAGGCTATCCAATGCAAAAATAGTTTTTTCAAATCCGACTGGGCGTTATTACGGAGATTACCCCCTACAAACTTACAAACTTACAAACAAAGGATATGTCTGCTTTTTGTAGGGACGCTGGTTTTTTATTCCGAGAAAAATCTAACCAGCATCAAACCACACTTAAATAAAAGCGACAGAATATGGAACTAGGAACCCCTGAAATAATATTTTTAGACCCCTCCATTTAAGAGAAAAATAATAAACTATTTAATGTTAGTTCATATGTTTTATTTGATGATGGCAATCCAAATAAAACTTCCCACACACTTTGACAATGTCTTAATTGACAGATGATGATTCTGTTCATCTGTCAAATATGACATGAATTAACACATGATACTGTCATTAATGTCAATCAATTGACAGTAATGACAGTTCCATGTGCCAATTTTAACAAGTTTACCTTTTTTTTGGGGTGTGTTCACTTTAATATGATAAATAAATTAGAAAGTTTTGTTCGTTCTAGGAGTAAATTCATACGAAAAAAAAAACCGTTTTTTCTCAAATTGGAGGTCTTTAAAGATGTATGATATGGTTAGAACGGCTTATTCCACTATTCCCCCCTGAGAGAATCCCCCTCAGGGGGGAAAACTGGACTCTAATGTAAAAAAAGTCCAGAAAGTCCCCTTTTAATTTTGAGTTATTCCACTATTCCCCCCTGAGAGAATCTTCCTCAGGGGGGAAAACTGAACCCTATTGTAAAAAAATCCAGAAATCCCCCTTTTCATTTTGGATTATTCCACTTTTCCCCCTTATTTTTAGTTTTGATTTCTACGCTCTTAAAGTAAAAAAAAAGTTATTAGATACAATGTAATAAACAAAAAAAGACGACAATATGATATACATATAATCTGACTTTTATTTTTCACAGAATTTTGTGATAATCATATGTGATGAACAGTAAAAACTATCACAAACAAACAGCGTTGAGGGAAATTGGTCGATTTTAGTAAAAATAATAATGAAAACAGTTTAAACAAAGTAGGTACCTATCTAGAAAAACTAAAGTATTTAGCATACCCCTCTGAAAGTTTCCCTTAATAACATCACATATTTAAATATATAACAATTATCAAGTTTTTCGGCAATTTGCAGAAAGTAAAAATGAAGTACAAAGATGAAGAGAAAATGTTAAATAAAACAATCATTTGTAGACGACAACACGGTTGACTAGTAATTAGACAGTTTACGAATACTTATTAAAAAAAAAACATTATTAGGTATACGTACAACAATAAAAAAACAATGTAAGTAATGCTAATAACAATCAAAAATACTAACAATTCAAAGTAAAATAAATCAAAGTAGGTCACCGAGAGTAAAACAACCATTATAATTTTTTAGGTTCATTTGACTGAGCTGACTGTACCAAATTCAAGTTGTTAGTATTCTTTCGCACATTAAATTTAATTATATAAAGAGTGGTATCCGTTCGGAATATAAAATAAATATAACTTGAAACAAATACCAGTGGTATTAGAACGGAATAAGTCAAAATGTTCCGAAGCTCGCTTCGCTCGCTCGTTCTAGGTTATCTAAGTAAAATATCCACCGGCGTCCGCGGTAAATATTTTGGCAACCAGCACCGGCGAACAAATCGACGCCCAGCGCCGGTAGCAGAGGCACTCCTTAAATTTTAAAGACCTCAGTGGGGATTTCTGGACGTTGGTTTTTCAGATTCCAGTTTTCCCCCCTAAGGGGGATTATCAGGGGGGAATTCCAGACTTTTTTTTTTAGAGTCCAGTTTTCCCCCTTAGGGTGCACTTTCAGGGGGGATTTGTGGAATAAGTATTTTTTTCGATTCCAGTTTTCCCCCCTAAGGGGGATTTTCAGGGGGGATTTCTAGACTTTTTTTTATAAATTCCACTTTTCCCCCTTAGGGGGGATTTCAGGGGGGATTTCGGGAATAAGCCGGTTAGAACCACTAGTTTTTGTGATGTCTATCGAAATATAACTTATCCTGGTTAGAATGATTGAATAATAAGAAAACATTTGTGGACATGTCTTTTTACCTCTTTTTAATATTAGTAAGTATAGATTAGATTTGGTAGGACCAAATTTATGTGGGGTGAAAGGACCAGATTGTGCCTACAATCGCTCAACTGTCGATTTGCCTGTAGAAGTCGATAACAATAAAAATTCTATTATGTCCAGTTAGTGACAAGTTAAACACAAAAGGACCTCTACTTGTTAAGTTCAAAAGTTTTTTTTTCTTTATATGAGGGACTTTGATAATCGCAATGCATATGACAGTCCCAAGTTCAAATCCTGACTTTAACGGCTATCTTCATGACAAGTGCACGCTTAGCATGACCATAATAGAAACAGGCTTTTCGACGGAAGAATAGACAAAATGACAGATAAACAATCACAATCTCTCATTGTTTTTAGCTGTAAAATATTAATTAATGTACTACAAAATTCAAACACAATGCGAATTGTTATATGAATAAATAAATAAATAAATTCTGTCTATTCTGCCGTCGACAAAACCCGTTAAAAACCCGTTTCTATGGTTGTCAAGATATGCGTGCTGATCGCGTCCAAATCAAATCGATTAACTACAAAATACAAACAGACTTGTCAGTTAACTCAAATTTACATTATCTTACCTCAAATTTACTATCGACAGGGAAATAAAAGGAGAGTCCCCTAAAGTTGAGCGCGAACAAATGTCGCTGCGAGTCGTAGAGGCCGGGGTGCGTCGCGCCGAAGCAGTGCTCGACCTGCTCGATCGACGGTGAGATCTCCGGGGAGTTGAAACACATACCACTGTAACATTAAAATAAACTATTTAAGCAAACAATACTATTAAGTAAACGAGTGTTAAAAAAATACGTCGGTTCGACGTGTGAGCTTCTGTGGTCACTAATCAATCAATCTGCCTAGCCTTTTCCCAACTATGTTGGGGTCGGCTTCCATTCCAACAAAAAGCAGCTGAATACCTATCCGATATTTTACATGGAGCGACTGCCTATCTGACTTCCACAACCCAGTTACTTGGTATCTGTGGTCACCAATGATGATACTTAAGACAAAAGCAGTCTTTTGCAGGCCTATGTTCCGCCTTAAAAATTAACAAAGAGAAGGATTTAACAGTAATTGAAGGCCAAACTATTTTGAAAGGTAAATAGCTAGAGTTTATGAGAGCGAAGAGACAATAATAAAAAAACCACACGTAATTTTAACTGCCGTGTTAAGTGTATGTAAAAAATACGTGATCAAAATTCTAATTTTGATTACACAATACACATTTTAGAAGGTAAGTCAGAGAAGCATTACGCTTTATAAGATAAATGAAATGACGTTTATTTCTATTTAATCCGATCTAGCCTGTCCCTTGTTGTCCTCCCCCAGCGACGCCCTAAGCCGTGTTCGTACCCCACGGGAGTGCCCTTAGCGTGAAATCGCTTAGTTTATAAGTTTTATGCCCAGCACGCTTAGCATGACCACAATAAAAACGGGTTTTGTCGACGGAAGAATAGACAAAATGACAGATAAACAATCACAATCTGTCATTTTGTCTAACTCTTCCGTCGACTAAACCCGTAGAAAACCCGTTTCTATGGTTGTCATGCTACACGTGCTAGCTGGAGGCCTTAATTTTTTGAGGCACCCACGGGAAAGTCCGGTTAAACAGCCGGTAACCTCCTAGCTTGACCTGCGAGATAGCATTCCCAAAAAAAGTTTATTTCTGTAAGTAATCTTTAAAGACACGTTTTACACGTAAATTATTCGGTAATATTTTAAAACTGGATGGCGCCGGCGTTTCCTATCTGACTGATCCTTGAGAAGAAATGCCGAAACGAACTCAGAGGTCACGGTCTCTTTTAAAGTCCATACATTATATTATTAAGATTTTGTGCGAGAATAAAGTTAGCATGACAACCATAGAAACGAGTTTTGTCGACGGAAGAATAGACCAAATGACAGATACAATCACAATCTGTCATTTTTTCTATTCTTCTGTCGACAAAACCCGTTTCTATTGTGGTCATGCTAAGCGTGTTGGAAGGGCCTTTTGAAGAAAGAGCCGTTGCAACTTTAAATTGACCTGTTCCTGATAGAATTAAATAATCCCAAATTGCACTGTATAAAACGATTTAAACCACCGAAGAACTTGATAAAGGGAAAAATACATCTCATTACCATCCATTTATTTTTATAACATGATAATCACACCTGTAATTCCCGAAGGGTTAGGCAGAGGAATACCTATAGTACACCCACATTTCGCAAATTATCTTCCAGCCCCATGTAAGGCCAGACTATTACCATCAACCGGGCACAAATCCAAACTCCGGGCTGCTACTGAGAAATTCCAGATACAAACCCAATAACACGTTGCCCGACCAGTACCCTAATTGCGTAATACACGATCAATCACTTATGAATCAATGGATTAGCAATCTGTTTCAAATCGAAACAGATTGCTAATCCATTGATTCATAAGTTGACAAAAAAAATCTGCCCACCCAAATAACGCAATGAATGTTGTTGAACTGTCAAAATTAAACAAATTAGTCATAATCGTTTACGAAAATAAGTTACTCAATTAGGGTACTGGGAATCGAACCTCATGGTCAGTAGGGCTTAACTATCACGTAACTTATTAAAACTCTCACCACGAAATACCCCCGAAGTAAATTAACATTCAAGACGAACTCAAATGAGCACAGTCACATTAACCTGACCTTGAGTCGACATGGAAACAGTCGCTCGCATTATAATGTCATTAGGTCGTACACCGATACCCTAATGAAGATAGTAATATTTAATCCTATACTATTAAACGAGCAATATTTGTATGTATATATATTTGTTTGTATATACATTTGTACTCACGTTCTCGAATACGGCTCTAACGATTTCGATGAAAGTTGCAGTATAGGTAGGGTTATCATTTCGAAATTTGAAAAGTCCTGACAAAAAGCCTGACATTTGCAAAAAAGTCCCGACTTTTAAATCTTATTTATTTTCAGTACTTAATCATTTCTGTTTTAAAGAAAATTTTTGAAGGACGGACAAAGACCGGACGGGGGGCCAAAAAGCCGGACATAGCCGGACATGTCCGGACAAATCCGGACAAATGGTAACCCTAAGTATAGGGGTTTACGGGGGCGAAAAATCGATCTAGCTAAAATTCGTTTTCTCTATTTTCACAGCCGGATGAAAATAGGTTCCCGATATTTTCATCCGAGCAGAGTTCAGTCGACCAGGTACTGATGTTAAAGTTACTAACCATAGCTGTGATTTTTTTTTTATATAACATAATATCACCCCTGTTTTCCCGAGGTAGAGGAGTACCTACAGTTCACCCACATTTAGCCAGTTATGTTTTTAAGTCCCATGTAATAGGGGGCGAAGCAATAGGGATGATGAACAAAAATCCTTTTTTTGTCCGTCTGGTAGATTATTAAAAAATATTGGACACGTATTTTTTTCTTTTTATAGGTAATCAAAAGATTACGGCGATACATTGAGTTAAAATTTGCCATGAAGTCACGAGTTTGTTGATTTTATACTTACTTGTGACGTAGCGACCCGCGCACCAAATTTAATGCGTTTTATCTAAGTATTTTTTTATTAATATGATAAAGCAAAAAATACGTGTCAAATATTTCTTTAATATCTGACTGACGCGACGGACTAAATAGAATTTCTTTTTTTTTTGACACAGGCATCATCCCTATTGCCATCGACCAGCACCCTAATTGCGTAAACAATTATGCCTAATTTGTTTCATTTTGACAGTTCAACAACATTCATTGCGTTATTTACGTTGTTGAGCAGATTTTTTTTTTCATCTTTTGAAGCAATGGATTAGCAATCTGTTTCAAATCGAAACAGATTGTTATTGTGTTGTATTCCGCAATTAGGGTACGGGCACAAATCATGATAAATTATAAACGTAGAATAATGTAAAAGAGAGTGAGAAAAAATACGAGAGTAAAATAACTTTTCCGCCTATAGGCAACCATAGAATGTTAACTTGGTATTTTTAAGTAAGCCGACGTTTTGGTGCCGATTTTTTTTTGGTGTACTGGATTTTCAATGCTCTGCTTAGCGCCGAGAGTTGATAACCCAACAGTGTGTTTTTTCAACACGCTGGGACGAGAGTGAGTCCGAGCGCGTTGGATTCTCAACGCTCGGCTTAACACCGAGAGTTGAAAATCCATTGTGCGATAAAATCCCGCCGCGATTTTATTACGTCCGTGCGTACGTCGGCTTACACTTTTCACTCCACCCACTTTTAATAGAACTCATACGCCATGCCGCCATACATATAGAAAGTAAGCCCTCCGGGAGGGTTGCCGGCATTACGTTTGCGCTAAAGTTAACCATCGCAGATGGTCAACGGCATTAGGTTTAAAACCGTGTTGTAAAACGAAGTAAAATAGTGTTTTCAAGGGGTCTTGTCGCTATACGTCCAACCTTTTAATTTTTATGTGAATATTTGAAACCGTGAACAAAAAATTAAAAATAAAAATGCTTGAATTTTAAAACCAACGCAATATACTAATAAATCTTGTTAAAATATACATCAGATTTTATTTTCACGGTTTATAATGCTGTATTCGCTAAGAAAAACCTACAATTAAAATAAGCCATCCGCGAGGGGTCCCGGCATCCCACTATGCGACTAGGTGAACCCTCCAGGAGGGCTCCCGGCACTGAACGTGTTAATCAAAATTCAACTATACCAGATGATGTTTACAAGGCTATAGTAGCCTGTTCAGTAAGTAACAAATTAATTTATATTCTATTCACGTTTGTGGCACAATGAGAGCTTTGACTACAGTAGGGATGCAAGAAGTGCCAAAAAATATCGTTATATCGTATCGATATTTAATAAAAATACCAATATCGATTTAGATATATCGAAAAAAAAAACGATTTATCGATATTTACCTTAAAATCACCTTGAAAATGGAAAATGAAAAAGAAATCTTTTCTTTCTTTATGAACTTCTATTGTGTTTGTTTTTTTACTATGTTAGCTTATTTATTTATGTAGGTATACCCACGCACTTGTTGATATTTTCTTTCTTTTTCTGAGCAAAGCAAGCCTTAGTCATGCTACATATAATAAAAAAAATGTCTACTTTTTTTACGGCGGTTTCCCAGCGGTTTTAGTCAGTGGCGACAACGATGTTGCTATTGGAAATATATCGAATTTGATACATTTTCGATACTTGATATTTTATATCGAAATAATAAATAACGTTTAAAAATATCGGTATTTAGAACAAAAAATATCGATATTTTTTCTGCAAGCCTAGACTACAGTACTTACTAGTCTAGACGTTAAGCTTACACATTTTTTCTAATGATTCTATTGTATAGAATACTAATGTTTTTCATTTAGTTTTTGTGCTAAGGGTATTTGCTGCCCTTTAGCAAATAATTCGAAGACTTAAGAAAGAAGATTTTTTTTTTTGCCACAGATGTTTTGAAATTCAGTTAAAATTTTTACCTGACTGCGGCGATACTGAAAAGAGGGTTTTGCATTTAACGTGACTGTAGGTATAGGGTTACCATCTGTCCGGATTTGTCCGGACATGTCCGGATTTTTAGCCCGTCCGGAGTATGTCCGGCCTGCTCATTTGTCCGGACTTTTTGATTTAAGAAGAGATAAATGATTAAGTACTGAAAAAAATAAAATTAAAAAGGATTAAGGCTCTGTACGGTGTATATATAAATAAGTCTTATTAATAAGTAACTAAAATAATAACCATCAGTGGCCCACCAGAAATATCTGAATTGTCCGTTTGGCCCGACTGATAAAAAGTTGAGCAGCCTTGATATAGAGGATAGAATAATAATGATAACTTTGGAAGAATGTTGTGTTATGTGTGAATACATCTTGCTCACACACACATACAACCACACAAGCGATTATCCAACACCAAATGATACGTAGAGCATAAGCATAATCAGCCTAAAATTTTCCCATTGCTGGGACACAGGCCTCCTCTCGGTGAGAGGGAGTGGGCCGTAATCAACCACCCGGGCCCAGTGTGGGTTGGTAGATGTCAAAAGTCTTCAAACTTTTGGTTCTAGGACATGCCGGTTTCCTCACGATGTTTTCCTTCACCGTTTTGAGAGCAGTGGTGATGAAATAATTTACACAAAGTAAAGCGCCTGACTGCGTTCGGACCTACAACTCGTAAGTCGCGGCCATTACCACTGGGCCACCACTGCTCAATGATACGTACCATCGAAGAAACTCATATCTATACACCGTAAGGACTATTTCTGCTTGCAGCGGTCGGTCGATATAGTAACGCTTACCTACGAAAAAAAGGGTCGTGTGCACGGGATTTTGTTTTCAAACTGCTTACAAATGCGTTTCTTCGAAAGTAATCACAATGATACGTACCATCAATTAATTCTAAAAGTAATAACAAACGTGCATCAGACTTACCTATACCTAAGTTTAACTAATTTCATATTGTAGATTTCTATTACTTTAAGCCGTTGCGCTACCGGGTCGAATATTAACCGGATCCCATCTTGAGGCATATTTATTACTAGGTCTACTGATAATGGGTTCTGGAAAAAAGAAAAAGGTGTATTAGAGAGAATTAAAAAAAAAATAGAAAATAATCAGTTTATAATGTTCCCACTGCTGGGACACAGGCCTCTCGGTGATAGGGAATGGGCCGTAATCCACCACACGGGCCCAGTGCGGGTTTGTAGGTAGATGTCACATATTCAAGAGGCAAGGAAGCAATCCAAATTGGAGTGTCAGGCGATTCCAAATTCTGCCGGGGTTGCGAAGAAATCCGAAAGGGATATCGTGGCCCCGGCAACATGGCAACTGAAGGAACACGGGTGGGTTTTAGTCAGTAAGAGTCTGACACGCCCTCCCGCTCCGCCCAGAGCGCGAGAAGTTAATTGATAATTACCCTCCCAAAAAAAAAAAGGCGATTCCAAATTACGTGAATAAAACTGTTTGTTATTTTACTTTTACTATTCTGAATAATATATAAATTAATGAAAATAAAGGCTTTAATTTAACCAGAAAGTTAAAGTATGCAAGAGTATTGTTACAACACCTCATTTTGCAAACTTTCCTAGTAACGATTATCAAAACGTTTATCTAATAGATAGCTTTATCGGTAAGTATAGAAAGACTATAAATAAAAGATAAGCCAGCCGGAAAAATTCTACACGACGACCTTAAAAATGAAAACACGCCAGCAAGGTTATGCATAAGCATAACATAGCATTTAATCAGTCTATAATGTTCCCACTGCTGGGACACAGGCCTCCTCTCGGTGACAGAGGTGGCCATAATCCTTTCCCATAATTTTTTGGTTCTAGGACATGCCGGTTTCTTCACGACATTTTCCTTAACCGTTTGGTACGTTTAGTCCTAAACAAATGAATCGCCTTCACAGTCCAGACTCCAGAAATTATAATCAATGGTTATTTTCATATTTGCTGTTATTTTTATACCCATTGCTGTTAGAAGCCTTCTCCTTTTTGTGCCATAGTTACTAGTCTTAAACTGGCCCAGGACCTTCTTTCATCGCCCTTATGTACATACAAGGTGTTAAACAGACGGTTGAACAGACGAAAATGACAGATCCATGGAGCCGTCTGCTACGTGTTTAGGCCCAATAACAAGACCTAGGCCACACGGATTTTTTAAATGACTTTTTTATTTGTATTCGAAATTCGTCGTTGCTGAAACTTCAGACGTCAATAATTTCATTTAAAAATAACAGAACTGCGAACATTTTTATTTCATTTTCATCTAGAGTAACTGTAGAATCTTATAAAAACACGTAGCAGACGGCCCCACGGATCCGCCATTTTCGTATATTCAACCGTCTGCCTAACACCCTGTATATTATTTTATAAAGTTTTATTAGTAAATCATAATTATATAGTACATTACTGCAGCTGCCGGCAAAAGAGGCATTGATGGACGACCGTGAAAACGTGGGCCGAGGCGAAAACGAGGCACACATACGTGAACCCATGAATCCGTCAAAATAATGCTCGAATTTCCAAGCACTTTTGAGAAAATTAAGTTTAGATCTCACCTGATCACTATAAAGTACTTGTACTCCTCTTATTGTGCCCACTTGACTCTGAATGATGGCCACTGACTGAGAGAAATGCATCCCTGAAAAGAAAACATTCATTCAATACTTAGTTATATGTTCCTTATTACTATTTATAGCAGATCAACCGAGCAGCGCTTGTCTCGGTCATAGATAGTGACCAGAGATGTTAAGAAAGTAGTATTACCGGAACTGGAACCGGTATCGGAACCAGATACAGAATTGGGCCCGGAACCGGAACCGTAGTCGAAGGTGGAAGTAGAAGAAAGATGTGTGGGAAGGCTTAATGAAACAATTGAAATCTTATTCAGTCTCTTTTATCAGTCAAATATTGGCGATAACATCCACAAACAAAACAATAATCTGAGACTTCGAGCGCAAGCGTGTATAAAATAAACTAAAATTACACTGGCGACGCGTTAAAACTTGATTGTACGCGCTCTAGTCACGTGCATCGCTACGTTTCGAACTTAGGTATAACTCCTATTCAAAATTATCAGAACCGAAGTCGGAATCGGAAGTGTAAAATTAATCGGAAGTTACGACTTTACGGAACCGGAACCGAAGCTCCGTACATCCCTGATGGTGAGCAATCAATCTGCCTAGCCTTTTCCCAACTATCTTGGAATACCAGTATTTTACATGGAGCGACTGTCTATCTGACCTCCACAGCCCAGTTCCTCAAGAGCAAAGGCCTCTCCCCATGACTTCCAGTGGTTGTGATCCAGGGCTTATGTGAACCTCTGGTTTGTTTTGTCCAGCTCGTCCCGCCATTTTCTAGGGGTCTGCCGCGACGCCTTGAATAAAATTGAAGCAACAAATGTAAATGTATATTCTTGCTTCAACTTATGGTACGGCTACTGGCAATTATATCGCACGCTGTAAATCAGGCTTTAGAGACTAAAGCCGAGAAGTTTCCCTTATATTTCTGTTACGCATTTTTGTATAATTTCTATCTAGATATCTATACTAATAATAAGCTGAAGTTTTTGAAGTGAAAACTTCTTTAGGCGTGTTGGGCATTTTTGAGATGGGACTAAGCCATTGATTTCGTGACATCATGACGACACCTCAATTTTGTAAGCGCAAGTGTGCTCTTTATTTATATTACGTTACGGATCAATGTTCTATGCAAATGTTCTATGCAAGTATTTTTACTTTAAAGGTTTTGTAAACGCGATTGTGCTCTTTATTTATATTACGTTACTGATCAATGTTCTATGCAAATGTTCTATGCAAGTATTTTTACTTTAAAAGGTTTCGGAAGTATAATTTTTTTGTAAACGCGATTGTGCTCTTTATTTAGATAAAGTTACGGACCAATGTTCTATACAAGTATTTTTCTTCCACCAAGTCGATCTTGTTCAAGTTTTCACTTCTGTCGGCACTCCCTTTTATTAATTTTTTTTGGTTGGCAAGTTATCAAATAACTTCTCCCGCTCTGGGTGGAGCGGGAGACTCTTACTGACTAAAGCCCACCCGTGTTCCTTCGGTTGCCCTGTTGCCGGGGGCCACGATGTCCCTTTCGGCCCATATTCGCAGCCCCGGTAGGCATTGGCCCTAGCGGACCCCGTCAATTCTGCTGACATCTCTTTGAGGCGCGCGTGGAACACAACGGGCCGTCGACCCGGGCTTAGTCCTTATCGGACGGCGAGCTACCCATTGCTCACAAGCAAGCCGCAAGCCCGTGCCTACGGTGGCCAGAAATCTGCCTGTGATTCCCGACGCCCAGGGCGTCTCCTCCTGCGGCGGTTAGGGGCGCGAGGGTGCGAAAGCCTCTCCCTCACGCGTTCCGCCTCCTCCTTCGCGAGCATTACGGAGTGCCATATTTTACATGGAGCGACTGCACTAATCTCGGAAACTACCAGTTGGATTTGAAAAACTTTATTGAGAAGGCTATTTAGCATCACGCTACGACCCTTAGGAGACGAGCAAAAAGAAAAAAAGTCAGAAAGAACACCAAGCAAAAACGAAGTAAAAACGCGGACAGGCGATGCGATGCGATGCGATGCGACGGGGTGCGACGGGGGAACAAGAAACACGCGAACGTCGCGGGCAGAAGTTAGTGCAGATATGAAAAGAAAAACATGTTGTGTATCAGGTCCTTCACTTAGCTAAGTAATATTCCTCAAGTGTTTACTTCGATATAATATTGTTCAAGTATTCTCTTATTCTTCCTTGTGTTTGTCGGCGTGTTCTTTGAAGGCTAGTAGTTATATTGTACAGTATTTCTATTTTCTAAACGTTCCTCGGGTATCATCGGATTTCCGAATACAAACGAATGCTAATTTTCATGTCCAATTATTAGATTTATCGTGTTTAATAATTTGAATTCAGAACTAAGTACTTTATTGTTGTTTTGTTTTGATTTCCGAGCAGTAAAACTATTTTCCTATCTATCGTACCTGTGACTTTAGCGGCTTTCCTTCCATTTTTTAAATAAATTACATAAAGTTAAAAGAGTATTAACAACTCCAGTCGATTGAGAGCGTCCGGTCTGCGCCAAGTGCAAAGGGCAACTGATAGAAATCCGACAACTGACGAAACACGAAGTTTGCCGAGGGACATTAAGAAAATAGAAATACAGTACGTTATTGGTAAGTGTAAGTAAGCTACGCTGTAAATGCACCTCGAAGGACATTTTAGGGGCGCATATCCGCCTTTGTGCCTTTGCGCACTGCATCCGATCAAATCGGAGGAATCGGTTTGTATGAGGGGTTGCGAAGTTATTATATTATATAATCATAATACATTCACTGATTTTTTACTATAATGTATAGAACATAGTTTATTTATTCATTAGTTATAATACTGATTGTGGAAGAAAATTGTGGTCACATTACAAATCTACGCACGCACACGCGTTTAAGGATAAAGCGTAGTTACTTCGTCCATTTTGGTTTGTTTTGACTGTACAGTGGAAGTGTGAATAATTTACGTAATTTTAATTAAGTAGGTATTTATTGGATAGAAGTTACGTACCTATATTAAAAACCGGCCAAGTGCGTTGGTCGATTATTACTCGTTTACTTGTAAAGCCTACTCAGCTGTGATAGTTTTTCTTTTAAATTCGTTATACAAGCTACTGCCGTGAATTTTTTCACATATCTTAAACCAACCATTTAGCTGGCAGGGGGGGGGACGGGACGACACTTGACTCTAACAAAAATTTGCACTTTAAAGCTTAATATTTCGCAAACGGATCTCTGAATTCAAAAATAGTTTTAGCACACTCACAATGTTTTTGAAAGACTTTTCCAACGACACCCCACACCATGGATTAGAAAAAAAAAAAAAAACCTCCCCAATTTACGTGTAGGGGAGGTACCCTAAAATATATATTTTTCATAATTTTGTTTTACCACTTTGTCGGCATGATTAATATATATACCCATGCCAAATTACAACGTTCTAGTACTAACAGTCTTGGAGCTAGACCGCAGACAGACAGACAGACAGACCTTGTTTACTACGGAACCCCAAAAAATGACAGAAATAGATTCAGTAAACAATTCTGAACAAACTACTTTCATAATCTGAATTAATTCAGTTACACGTATGGGTACGAACTCCGTCCAAATTTAGACCATTTCCAATTCGGATGAAACTCGCGCTTCCAATCTGAATTTGTGTTCCGCGAGATTTAAAATTAATAATTAGGCATCTAAAATACTAGCAATTAACTACATAATTATTATAAAGAAAGTCCCGCGCCGCGTCTGTCTGTCTGAACGCGATAAACTCAAAAACTACCGAACGGATTTTCGGTTTAGTCCCATCTCGGCACCTTCCCATCTCGGCACCCATGAATGTATTATGGTGCAGGTTGCATAGTAATCTACAGTGAAATAAACTTGTAACTGTACATACAAAACAGTACATTTTACAACACTTCTATTCCTCGTAACTTCAGACTTCTCTGGCCTGACGACACCAGTTTGTTATGAAGCAGATAAAAAAGAAACACGTGATCCGCACGTGTGTTGATTGCGACAATATTGACAAATAGACAGTTGCTGTGGAAAGTTTATACTATTGCTGTATTGATAAACTGTAGAACATTAATGTTTATTGACAATGAAAAATATTTTTTTTTACTTTTAACCGACTTCCAAAAAGGAGGAGGTTATACGTTCCTGGCGTATGTTTGCTTTTTTTTCGATTTCTCCGTCAATTGCGGACCGATTTTGAAAATTCCTCTTTTTTTTTAAAGGGTGTGCTCTCGAGGTGGTCCCAAATAAATTTTATTGACTTTGCTTGTTTTTGAGGTAGCTTCAATAATACGTATTTTTTCCCCACTTAGTATGTGGATGATATGATAAGTTCCTGTCACTGGTAGCAGGTAGTGGTATTCGAATTTGTGTTGGGTAGGTACCACAACTAAAAAGTGAAAAATAAAAACAATAAAAATAGCCGACTTCCAAAAAAACACTACAAAGTGAAAAATTACTTTAATTTCGGAAGTCGGTGGCAAAAAACGAAAATTCAAAACCAAAGACACCGACTTCCGAAATTAAAGTTCAAGGATAATTCAAGGATAATTCAAATATTTTATTTGTAGAACATAGGTAAACAAAAAAGTACAGATGTTAATAATAATAATATAAATGAACGCTATGTCTTGCCGTCAACGGCGTACAAATATTCTGATTATAAATTAATTAGTAATAAATGAAACAAAACATTTACATTAACAAATAAAACAAAATTTGAACAATTAAAAATTAATAGATAGGTACTTAAAAACATTATTCATTGTTATTTAATTCAATTATCATACAATGCCTTAAATCACATAAAAACATCAACATTAATCTTTCAACAAACATTAAATTTATTAACAAATTAAAAATATCTAACAAAAAAATAAAAAATAAATTAAATGTCAATAAATTATAACTTGTCGTCTAGATACTCATTGATTGTGTAATAAGCTTTTATATTTAATAAATTAAGAACAGCCTTTTTAAAATGGCGTATATCGAGATCTTTTATTGGATTGGGTATCTTGTTATATATTTTGGGTGCCATTCCTAAAAAGCTTTTTGAATATAGCGCAGTCTTGTGTGGAATAGCACATATCTCTTTGTTGCGTCGTTTTGATCTCAATGTTTGAAATAAATGCAAGTTTGATTTTACAAATACTGCTGTCTCGTAGATGTATAAACAGGGCAGAGTAAGTAGTTTATGTTTCTTAAAAAACGGAACACAACTTTCCGTTTTTTTTAGCTTAAACACAGCACGTACACACTTCTTTTGAGCTTTGAAAGAAATTTCTTTGTCCGTGGAATTTCCCCAATACATTATTCCAAAACGTAACGTTGAAGTGACGTACGCTTTGTATGCTATCACAACTACGGACTCATTTGCTATTTTTGCAAGATTGTAGAGCGCATAAGAATACTGGTTTAGTTTTTTACAGACAGTTTCTACATGACATTTCCAGTTTAGATGACTGTCCAAGTAAAGTCCTAGAAATCTGGCACTGTTGGTTTCAGGTATTTTCTGGTCTGCGTAACATATATTTAAATTTTGTTGTTTTGTTCTTTGTTGGAACGTCATATACTGTGTTTTTTCTAAGTTTATTTTTAGCTTATTCTTAAATAACCAGTTTATTATATATTGGATGGAATTATTTATGTCATTTTCATATAATTCTAAGTTTTTACATGGTACTATAAGTGTACTGTCGTCGGCAAACAGGACGGTTTGATAGTCGGTACATTTTGGCAAATCATTTATAAATATGAGAAACAACAAGGGCCCAAGGACACTCCCTTGGGGTACACCACAAGTTGTATACCTAATGGACGAACTGTGAGCAACTTCTATCTTAGAATAAGGACAGATTCTATTTAAAACCGTAATTTGTTTTCTTCCACTAAGATAAGTCTTGATTAGGCTTAATATATTTCCTCGGATACCATAGCGTTCTAACTTACCCAGTAATATTTTATGATCCACGTGATCAAATGCTTTAGACATGTCCATAAGTACTGCAGCAATAGGATTTTTTTTGTCAACGTTTCTAAGAATTTCAGCAATTAACTCATAGACTGCGTTGTTAATATTTCTATTTTTCCGAAAACCATATTGTTCTTTGGCAAGTATATCATTTGTTTCAAAGAATGAGTTTAGGGATTTATAAAATACTTTTTCAAAGACTTTTGATAATACCGGTATTAAAGCTATTGGACGATAATTTGAAATGGTTGCTTTATCACCTTTTTTATGAAGTGGCTTAATTATAGTCGTTTTTAGTAAATTTGGAAAGTGACCATGCTCTATGCATAGGTTAATTATAGAACTTAGTACGGGTGCAATTATATGCGACACTAATTTTAAAATATTGGTAGAAATTTCATCAAATCCCGTGCTATTTGTATTTTTTAGCGAATTAATAATTTTGAATATTTCCATAGCATCTGTCGGCGCCATAAAAAGCGTTTTTGGATAGTGATCAATGACAGATATTGCATTACCGTTATCATGATTCCTTGCAGGCTGTACCGAATCTATAAAATAGTCATTAAAAGCAGTAGCTATGTTTTTAGGATCATTAATTTTTTTATCACGAATAAGTATTTGTTTCACAGATTCGGGGGGAAAGTTAGATTTACACCTATTAATTAATTTCCACGTAGCCTTGGTTTTATTTTCTGCACTATTTATAATATGATTGTTTTGAGACTTTTGTGTCAGTTGTATTACTCTTTTCAATCGTCTCGAATATTGTTTAAATAATTGTTTATTTTCTATATTTGGTGATCGCCTGTACAACCATAACATCTCTCTTTTCCGTTTACTACAGCCTTTGATACCTTTAGATATCCATCGCGGAGTTTTACGACCAGAAATCCTTTTTTTTACCGTAGGGAAGCACAAGTCGTAAAAAAGTTTAAACAGTTCGTAAAACGAATTAAAAGCCATTTCTGGGTTTACGCTACTGAATACTTCAGCAAAACTTAAGTTACCAATGGCTTCAATGAACTTAGATTTATTCTCAGAGCTATAAGTTATTTTTCACTTTGTAGTGTTTTTTTTGGAAGTCGGTTTTTTTTTTTGTTGTAAAAAGTTTTTATTTTAGGTCTCGAGTTCGAACCCAAGGCACGCACTTCTGACTTTTTTGGGTGGGAAATTATCAAATAACTTCTCCCGCTCTGGAGCGGGAGAGCGTCTGGTCTGTTGCCGGGGGCCACGATTTCCCTATCGGTTTTCTTCGCACCCCCGGCAGGCATTGGCCCTAGCGGACCCCGTCAAACGCGCATGCCTGAGATATATTTCTCGACGTGACGCCAACTCAGAGGCCCACGGGCGATTTTAAAACTCTGACACCAGCACCCTAATTGAGTAACTTAATTTCATAAACGATTATGACTAATTTGTTTAATTTTGACAGGTCAACAACATTCATTGCTTCATTTACGTTGTTGAGCAGATTTTTTTCCAACTTATGAAGCAATGGCTTAGCAATCTGTTTCAAATCGAAACAAATTGTGATTGATCGTGCATTACACAATTAGGGTACAGGTTAGTCACTAACCACACGAAAAGAAGAAGAATGAAAAACAACATTGTATTTATATATATTAAACTTTGTTTTCTTTTCATAAAGAATTTATCAGTAACAGCCCGGAGTCTGGATTTGTGCCCGGTTGATGGCAATAGGCTCGCCCCCTATTACATGGGACTTAGACATAACTGGCGAAATGTGGGTGTAGTTAAGGTGCACCTCTGCCTAACCCTTCGGGAAACACAGGCGTGATGTTATGTTATTTTTATTTTTTTACAAAAGAAGTGTCAATTTCAAAGGGAATCCGCCATCTTCATCTGCGGTCGAGAGTTCGAGATTATAAACCTGTATTTAGCGGATACAATAATTTTCAAACCTTTCTTGTTGATAAGTCTGTTTGCTTACTGATATTCGACACGTGTTGCCAAAACTCTTTGTTGCGATAAGGAAAAGTTTATTACAGGCGAACAGTTTTGAGAACGTTACGGTGTTTCTAAAGTTCACGACAAGCCTTGTAAGTGCTGTGGGTTGCAGGACCAATAGTTATGGCAACAGTTGACGTTTTAGGGATTTCGATTTGAAGGACCAAATTATTTTAGCCCTTAAAATTCCCTCATTTTTTACCTTCCGACTAATTTTCAGCTTCCTAATTGCGTAACACACGATCAATCACAATCTGAATCATTTTGAAGGAAATTGCTAATCCATTGCTTCCTATGTTCTAAAAATTTGTCTGCTCAACAACGTAAATAACGCAATGAATGTTGCCGAACTGTCAAAATATAAAACGGATTCTGATTGATCTGTGTTATGCAATTAAGTTGATGTTTACAAAACAAAGTTTTGCTATTGATTTTGATACAGAAAAGGTAGTAGAATTAGCTGCTTATTATTCAGTGTCAAGTCATAAACCGTTGACCGAAAAAGATAAATTTATTGATACGGCTCTGGGTCAATAACCGTTAACTGTAAACTGTATAATATTATCAAGTGTTGGCCTAGAATATTATGCTAAAAAGTGATTTGGCACGACATATTGTTTGATGAAAGCCTAATTAATTTAAATCTACCCTCATTATTAGCAATTTCTTTCTTTTCATCATTTCAGCCGAAAGACGTCCACTGCTGGACATAGGCCTCCCCCAAACACCTCCACTTCGACCGATTCTGTGCTTTCTGATCATTCATATTATGATTGAAAGTGTGAAATTGCACACAATTTGAGTGCTGTTGAAACTCTGATCAACCTGAGGGGAAATTCCCCTATCTTTAATATCTTTCGCATTCTAATCTCAATCTGTCAAAAAACCTCTTGACATTGATTGTCACTGACATGACATTGCGACTTGAATTTGAACGATCGAGAATTTAGGAAGTGTATAAAGTGCCGCTAGCGGCATTCTATCATTATTGGATAAATAGCCGCAATAGGGATGATGCCTAGGTAAAAAAATGAAATTCTATTTAGTCAAATATTAGACACGTATTTTTTGCTTGATCATATTAATCAAAAAAACTTAGAAAACACGCATTAAAGTTGGGGAGTGGGGGCTCGCTACGTCACAAAAACGTCAAAAAAGAAAAAAATACGTGTTCAATATTTTTTAATAATCTACAAGACGGTAAAAAAAAATTTTTGGACACAGGCTTTTTTTTTGGGTGGGAAGTTATCAAATATCTTCTCCCGCTCTGGGTGGAGCGGGAGGGCGTGTCAGACTCTTACTGACTAAAACCCACCCATGTTCCTTCGGTTGCCCTGTTGCCGGGGGCCACGATGTCCCTTTCGGCCCTTATTCGCAGCCCCGGCAGGCATTGGCCCTAGCGGACCCCGTCAATTCTACTGACATCTCTTTGAGGCGCGCGTGGAACACAACGCGCCGTCGACCCGGGCCTGGTCCTTATCGGACGGCGAGCTACCCATTGCTCACCGTCCGCAAGCCCGCGCCTACTACGGTGGCCGGAAATCGGCTCGCGATTCCCGCCCAGGGCGTCTCCTCCTGCGGTGGTTAGGGGCGTGAGGGCGCGAAATTTGCCTCTCCCTCACGCGTTCTGCCTCCTCCTTCGCGAGCATTACCGCTTCGCAGAAGGAGGTGACGGCCTGCCATTTCCTCTCGCTCCGTACCATGGCCTGAACCAGGGCCGGACGCGAGAGAACACCGCCGCCGATCGCCTCCACTAGAACACGCCGATGCTCCGCCCATTGGACACAGGCCTAATGCTTACTTTTTTTTACACTTTTAGTAGCAATGGCTTTCATCTTTATTCGGCATTATTTACGTTGCTGCGCAGACAAATTTTTCGAAAATAATGAAGCAATGGATTAGCAAAATCCTTCAAAATTATTCAGATTATGATTGAAAGTGTGTTACTCATTCAGGGTGCTGTTGAAACTCTGATCAACCTGAGGGGAAATTCCCCTATCTTTAATATCGTTCGCATTCTAATCTCAATCTGTCAAAAAAACTCATAATTTTTGACAAGTTATTGACATTGATTGTCACTGATGACATTTCGACTTGAATTTGAACGTTATACACGAGAATTTAGGAAGTGTATAGAGTGCCGCAAAGAGCCGCAATTTGCGGCATAATAGTGGCGCCTACCTAGAACCGGTTAAAGTACCGTAAGAATGCCGCTTGCGGCACTTTATCCGATAGTGATAGAGTGCCGTGTCTATACCCTCCCGTGATAGTATGCCGCTTCCGGCACTCTATACACTGCCGACAATTTATTGGCCTTTTGATTTTTACCTGACTACGGCACCGCAAAAAAGAGGGTTATGATTATAGCAGGCTATTTTGTATGTTTGTTGAATGTCAACGCACCTTACAAAAGGTGACGCAACGAATAGATATAGATAAGATTATTAATTACGTATTAAATTTTATCAAAGAGGTAAACATTTAGGCTTAATTTTGAAAGTCAAAAACATGTTGTTTACTGTGATACCGATCAAGGTTACTTCTACAATAACAATCGCGAATTCGCGATGTTATTTACCTACTTTATATTGTGTAGGGGAGTCTCAGTAGGTACCTACGCACTTTGTCGCGTGAGAGAACACGTGTTTTTAATTCGCGATTTTTTTGTTGTTATTGTAATGGTCTGAGAATTTGACTGGTTTCGGTAAAAATTTTAGTTGTCATTGCATATCAATCAATCTGCCTACACTTTTCCCAACTATGTTGGGGTCGGGGGTTCCAGTAAAACCGGATGCAGGTGAATACCAGTACCTATTTTACATGGAGCGACTGCCTATCTGACCTCCACAACCCAGTAACTGGTAATACGATACCCCTTGGTAAGACAGGTTGTCAGACTTGCGGGCTTCTGACGACACGAAGGACGAGCCACGGAGGAGTCTCAGTATGTAAAGATGGTCACGCATCCATGGACCAACCCCGGCAAGCGTAGCTTAACCTGGTGGATTGATCCGTACAGCTGTTACCTATTACTTAGCCACAAGCTCCTCATTTAGGGTTACCATTAGAGATGGGCCGAATGTGGTTTGAGCGGAATCCGAACTTCGGCCGAACATTCGGTTAAAATGAAAAGTTCGGCCAAACTTCGTTTCTATTTCGCGCGCTTTCTCGAAAGCGACACGTCGTGACTTGTTTACGCATTTACTTCAATTATTGCTAGATGTACCCCGCCCGCACACCGCACTTCCACCGCGTGGCCTAATAAGAACAGATTTTCAAGAATAATAAGAAGAACTGATTAAATTTAAGGTTTACATTTACAATATTCCTAACTAAAATAAATGACCATGAGGTAGTAAAAGACAATTTTATTTTACAGTAATGCTATTCTAATTCTATTAAATTTCAGTCAAAATAGTGCAAGTGGGTATTATTTTTCTTGTGCCGAATGTTCGGCATCTGAACCGAATTTCGGCCGAATGCCGAAGTTCGGTTCAAGCTGCCGAAATTCGGTTGAACCGAATGTGAACCGAATTTCGCCCCATCCCTGGTTACCATCCGTCCGGATTTGTCCGGACATGTCCGGACTTCTAGACTTTTGTCCGGCTCTTTAATTTGTCCGGATTTTTTGGCTTAGATGGAATACGAGTAGGTAATAAAACTTATTTAAGTAATACCAAATAAGTCTTTAATATTTATTAACTTCTCATTCGTCTAAAAAACAAAATATTTTTCTTTAACAATTAACTTAACGAGATCAAACAATAAGTGGATTTTAGTGACTAAAATGTTTACCGGACTTTTCAAATCAAATCAAATCATTTTTATTTGCATTAAAACATGGTATTACAGATGTTACATTAAAATTAGTGCTTAAGTAGGTACATGTTTTGCTATACATACATAGCATGCAAACTTGCAACTTTTATTGAAATGTCAGGCTTTTTGTCAGGACTTTTCAAATTTCTAAATGGTAACCCTATCCTCATTGCATATCACAATTAAGAAAGAGAAGACAAGGGAGTGAATGATAGCGTGACGCGTGACGGGTGACAGGGAGAATGAAAGAATGCAACGGGTTGCGCCGACCATAAGTACCTAATATGGGACAAGACAGGAAGATGATGATTGCATAGCATAATCAGCCTATAACATTCCCACTGCTGGGACACAAGCTTCTCGTAGTGTAGCTGACTGCTCCGGCAAAGAACACTCCGGTGACTCGAAAAATTTGACTTTGTATAGAATCTTTTAACAAAGATTCAAGACCGAAATTAACCGTACCGTAAAAACTATTGATTTTAGAATTAAAATTGTGTCTTGCAACTTACTTATTTTTCCTATCAGCAAAGCTATTTACAATCATTCGACAGGTTGTCGAATCGAAAAATGGCACATTTTCATTGTTTTCAATTAAGTATCTACTAATTTGCCTTGGAGAATAACGGTCGTCTATTTGATTTATACTGACAAAATTTTCGGGCTTTGGATTTGTGAAAAGCCTTTAGAGAACTCTTTTGATAACATTGATTGATATTCGATTTCGCACGGAAATTTATCGAACGGTTGTGAATCGCTATGCAGTACCCTAATTGCGTAATGCACGATCAATCACAATTTGTTTCGATTTCAAATAGATTGCTAATCCATTGCTTCATAAGTTGGAAAAACAATCTGCTCAACAACGTAAATAACGCAATGAATGTTGTTGAACTGTCAAAATGAAACAAATTTGTCATAATCGTTTACGAAATTAAGTTACGCAATTTGGGTACAGGTCTTTTTTACATGAAATCTTACGTTCCTTTGATATTGTGGACCATAACATTAACTTTGAATGCCTAGATACAAGATTTCTACAAAATCCTTTGCCTTCGCACTCTTCACGGCTTCACGGCAAGTTTCAATTCCAAAGGACGAATAGGACACTGGACAGACGCCTAGCTAATTAATATCGGTTCGGTTCTTTTTTGCAAATGCCAAGTGAACTGGTTCGTGGCTGTATCTATAATTATGTGAATAATAGGGGCTACGATACCATTCCTTGCTGAATAATTAATCTCCCATAGACTGCGGGAACAAGAATCGGCCGTTAAAATTAACGGGCGATTCTTCAAAAAGTTTTAGCACTTTGAATTGTGCTTTAAAACATTTCGTTTCCGTTGTGGTTAGTGAACATTAGCATAATCACCAAGTCCGGCTGAGATTGAGCTCCTGAAGTTCTCTGTATGGTTCTTTCCTCAAAAGACCATTTCAGACCCTAATCTACATGGGCCTCATATGGCCTGACCAAGATTATGTCTGGACTTTAAAAGAGACTGCGACCTCTGAATAAGTTTCGGTCTTTCTTAGAGTTGTCAGATAGGAAAAACCGAACTCATTTAGTTTTAAAACTGAAGTTATTTTTTTTACTTAAAAGTATTTTTTGAACCAATTTACAGAAATAAGTATCATTTATCAAGAAGGCGCTGTCTAAGTCATCGTCATCACATCCAGTAAGAGGCAGAATATTAAGACCAGGCACTCCAAACACAATTTCCACGCAAACTCCGCCCCCATGCACCTCACCACTCCACTAGGTGCTAAACCCTAACACATCAGTTATAAAGTTGAATTTCGCGTGCGCTCTTTGCTCGTGTTCGAGCACGGAACTAAATGTCGTAAGTCTCAATTATTATTTCGTTCATAACTAAATTAATAATTTATATATAAATAAATAAATGAATTCATTTATTTCAGGTAAAAAATAACACCCATAGCCAAACACAAATTAATAAATAAGAATAATAATATAATGTTTATTGAAAAAATATATAATATTTGGATAATAAACTATATTTTCTTACTGTCAATAAGTATTTTAGACTTAAATGCCGAGTAATCTTGTCTTTATTTCAAATAATCTTTGAAAAAGACATCATTTTCGAATAAAAAATTAATCGAGCGAAAATGTTCCAATTATGTAATTATCTTATATTCGGAAAGAAAAAGATTCAATAAATCATATAGATACTTAAAGTTCCATTTTGATTGTATGCGTGACTTTTTAAGAATATTAATATCATGCATACCTACCTGTCATTTGCATAGTTACTGAAATGTTAATTTTAGATGTTATTTAATTAGAATTGTAAGTGACTGTGCTGTTGGTGTACTTATGATTAATAAATAAATATCTTTGCAAATAAGTTTGTGCCTAAAAAGATTAAATATCTCTTTCAATTCGCAGTAAGTATGTGCAAGACCTTAAAACATAAAAATAAAAACGCGCATTTTAATTGGTCTAAAATCTCTGCTACCGGAAATTCCAACATGCTCCGACGCTTTGTCTAGCAAGCTTGATGGTGGCTACTGAGAAGTGACACTTGGCACTGTTGCCAACAACTATGTGTAATGCTTACTATATCTGGAACTTCCAATCTAAATGATGAATTAGAAAGAAAATGGTTAAGGTGGAACTAGTTTATATTTTTTCCATTCAAATTTCGGGGGGGTTTTACTCCACTGTTTGACATTGTACTTATATCCAAAGATAAACATGATATCGTTTTGTCTCATTATTAATTTTGTCTGTGCGGAAACAGAATAGTAAAATAATGAGCCATTAAAAAGTTATGAGCCAACAAAGATTATTTTTACCCGACTGCCCCAGAAGGAGGGTAATGTTTTTTCATGCTAATTTTAACGCAACTTTGGGCGTAAATAATTAATAAAAGAAGTGTAAAATCTCCAAAACATAAGCTCAATTTATTATCGAAGAGTTAAATAAACTTTATTTGTAATTGATTTATGCAGTCGTTTTCTTATAAAACTCGATTTTCCATCGGACTTTTCGTAATTTTTTACGCGTCCAATTTACTAAAAAAAAAAAACAACCGACTTCAAAAAAAAAAACACTACAAAGTGAAAAATAACTTTAATTTCGGAAGTCGGTGTCTTTGGTTTTGAATTTTCGTTCTTTGTCACCGACTTCCGAAATTAAAGTAATTTAATTTTAGTGTTGTGGTACCTACCCCACACAAATTCGAATACCACTACCTGCTATGTAAATAACAGTGACAGGAAGTTATCATAATTATCATCCACATACTAAGTGGGAAAAAATACGTATTATTGAAGCTAACTCAAAAACTACGCAAGAAAGTTAATAAAATTTATATGGGACCACCACCTCTGAAGTATGATCTACCAAACAAAAAAGAATCATCAAAATCAATTCATAATTGGAGGAGTAATCGCGTAACAAACATAAAAAAAAACATAGTCGAATTGAGAACCTCCTCCTTTTGGAAGTCGGTTAAATAGTTCAGAACGGTTCTATGTTATAGGGTTTGGTTTCCGCACTTAGTCCGTAAGGTGGACCATTGTGCGTGGGCCATGGCGGCCGTTTGGTGGTTATTCCAACCAGCCCACCTGCCTCCAGAAGCTAATTAAGTCTCCTGGTCTGTTCAGAACATCTGTGTAGGATCTGGGTGACCCGAGGGTTTCTGTTCTAATCTGGGGTCACCCACCTATTGTTTCCTCAGCCTCCATGCACGCCCTGCACAGAGGACTGTCCGTTATGCCTATTGTGTGGAAGTGTTTGTTTAGCGAGCAGTGCCCCGTGATGGTCCCCGTTACCATGCGCAGGCCGTTCCTGTCCAGGCGTAATAAACGCCTGGTTAGCCTGCCATCTAAGGATGGCATAGCTTCCTTGGACTGCCTGCAACCCGGTGTCGAGGTCCACCAGTTCTCTGCTTGTGTGTGGGTGAATTCCTGTAGCCACCTGCGTATTTGGTTGAAGGGGATTGGCACGATAGGCTCGGGTCCACAGACTGCCGTGCTAGATCCTCTTCTAGCAAGTTCGTCAGCTGCGTCGTTACCTAGCGATCCGCTGTGTCCTTTTATCCATTGCAGCGTCACCGTGTTGCGGCTAGATACCGTTACTTGTTCTAGTGCATTGTGACATTCTAGTGTTAACTTTGAAGTAATATATTTTTTCCGTAAGGATTGGAGAACTGAGGCGCTATCGGAGAGTATGCGAATGTGGGTGTCCGTAACTCTCCTGGCTTCTATAGCATGGGCCGCTTGTATGATGCCCACACACTCCGCCTGATAGACGGTGTTGAACATTCCCAGCGGGCGGGATATATTTATGTTGAGGTCGTGTGAGAAGACTCCAACTCCGGTACCGGAGTCGGTCTTCGATCCGTCTGTGTATACTCTCAGCTCTTTCGGGCCTGAATAGTCACACTGTTCTTCTGTAAGTGTTATGTTGTAGTGCCGTTGAAAGTGGTGTGATTTCGGGGCTTTGTCACAGGGTGATGCCATCATTGGTCGTCGTTTGATCGCATCTTCCTTTATACGTTCAGAACGGTGTTTGTGTGCGTGCGAACTAAACGTTGTGCATGTAGACCAGGGTCTAACTGCTCATCACTGATACTATCTCTGTCGGACACGACGCCAGGTGACACAGCGTGCTTTTTGGCCACGCCCACCAGTGAATTCGAGCCCGCGACTAGTTCAACCTTAAAAGCTTAAATGGCTCATTTGTCATGTTATACATAGCAGGCATTAGGGGCTTGTGGGTAAATAATAACAGCCACACGGGTCGAACTAAAGTTAAGCTACGCTTGCCGAGGTCGGTTCGTGGATGGCTAACCATCCATTAAATATAGAGACCCCTCCGTGCCTCGGAAAGCAGGTTAAACCGTCCCGGCTGTCTTTTGTAAATATGTTTGACAGTCGTTACAGGTGGTCAGAAGCCCGAAATTTTGAAAACCAGTCATACCAAGTAGTAACGTTTTACCCAGCAACCTCTCGGAAAATGGGTTGGTACCATCTGACGGTCAACTCTAGCACCGCGCGCGCTCATTGATCAAATCAAATAGCACACGCTTCCCCGGCTTCAAATACACATAAAAAAAACAACAAACTACATAAGTAGGTATGTAACTTGTAACTGAAATAAACTAGATTCTGAGGACAAAGGACCAAATACTCGTTCGCAACTCGGCAGAGGCCAATGTCAAACATTATGTTAAGATTTGATTAATGGATTTGTCAATTGAATAGTAACATAGTGTGACTTTCAATGTCGCGTTTTTATATTACTATTGTTCTGTTAAACTGCATGATAGCCAGTTAACAAACAATGTATGCCATCAATGAGGCATGTAACTAATTTTTTTTTCAGGCCTGCATATTTTAAGGAAGACAATAGGTTTGCAATAAAAAGAAATCTTGTCAATGGTTTAACAAAAGCATTGTTTTTTTTTATTTGCACATGTGTCATACTTTATTGGTTTGAATGTATTCCAGATTTGAAATTATTTCTTATAAATTTTTTAGAGCGAGTTTTTGTAGGTTTGGAAGTATAAAACTTATAAAAATGAAAATTTAAAAAAGATAGTAGAAAGGAAAGAGTAAAAGATAAATAAAATTTCGTCTTTTTAACAGACTTCCAAAAGGAGGAGGGGATAACTCCGTCTTAAATACACGGATTTGCAAAATTCTTTTTTGTTTAAAGGGTATACTTCCGAGGTGGTCCCATTGTCATCAGGTCAAGATCTGATGATGGGATCCTGGAGAAATCGGGGGAACTCTTCAAATATTATAAGCACTTATAGCGGTTTGGGTATTTTTTATAGTAAGTCGTGCAGTTGCTCTCGGAAAACACCATTTGGTGAAGTGGAACTGATGATGAAGACCACAGATGGCCACCGGAACAACTCAATAATAAGTATTTCACGGGTTGCGATTACTTTAATATGGTTGCCAAGCAATTTATGCTCGTCACAATGCATATGGAGAAGTGGAGCTGATGGTGAAGTACCAGGAGAACTCCTCAACGATTAACGTCCCTGCATCGGGAAAAGCAATATTTTATAAAAGGTGATGAGCAGTTGACATTAGGCTATTGTAACTTAGATACATTACAAACTGACTCACTAAAAAGCGAGGAATAAAAACTTTTTTACAAAAAAAAAAAACAACCGGTTTCCAAAAAATAACATAAATTTCGGAAGTCAGTGGTATAACAAAAATACAAAACCAAAGACAAATGTTTTGTACAGAGCCACCGTTTTTTTTTTTTTTTTGTAAAAACATTTTACCCTACATTATGAAGTAGTCAGAAACTATTAAGTATTACTAAATTAAATATTATCTTAAGGTTATTATTTAATAATAATCAATTAATCATAAATCAATTAACACTCGAAATTGTAACAACATTAAAAACAATAAAAAAGACATAATAATGATGCAATCACTTGAAATAGTCATCGCCTGATAACACACTACCGTAAACAAAGTTAATATTACAGTTCACATATTTTTTATAACAACACATTTAAATATAAATCGTTATCAGTTTGACTGCAAATGCAAGTTTGTAACCAGTGTTGGGATAATGACTTTGTTCCTTTGTTATGATTTTACTTTAATAAACTGAATCACTTTTTAACTAAATTAATAAGCTTTGTATGTTTGTCTCTTTGTTTGCTGCTGAATTTTATTAACATAACATAACATCACGCCTGTAATCCCTGAAGGGTTAGACAGAGGTTTACTTGTAGTACACCAATATTTCAACAGTTATTTGTATAAGTTCCATGTAATAGGGGGTGAGCCTATTGCTATCAACTGGGCACAAATCAAGACTCCGGGCTGCTACTGAGAATAATCTGGTGGAAACACCCTATAACACTTTGCCGGACCTCATGTTCAGCAGTGGCGCTTGCCACCACTAGAGCAACAAGCAGTATTTTGTTAATTTTCATTAAAAACTCTTTCTACAAAATTTTTGTCTTTAGGAAAAACGGAATTCATGTCTTTTAGGACTAAGCATCCTTTATTTGATCTACTATGACGTAAAATATTATACTTGGTAGAAGAAAATTCTGCCATTTATTATTTTAATGTAATAGAAAAAACGTATTGCTGTTCCAAACTTGAATTTATAATGGAGCACATTTGGCCAATCAAAAAGCAAAACGATTTGGCCATAGGTTTCTTAATTGCTTTTTTTATTGTTCCATGGCAGAGGCAACCTTTCCTCATTCCAACTTTAGTTCAATAAAAAGTTAATTCTAGGTGAATATTAGAACAAAATATAAACATATTTTCTTTCTTTCTTTTCTAATATTTTTAATGGTTTCCATGGCTATTTCATTCTCTATTATTAAAGGTACTTTGTAAAACATACAAAATTGATTTGGTATGCTAATTTTATAAACAAAATGGAATATTCAATTTAATTTTACATACAAATAAGATAAAGAATTTAATGAGGAAAATGTCAAATATTTGAGACCTGACTTAGCACGAAACCAGGTTAAGTTATCTAAATGTCTGTAACATTTTAAATATATTTAATGTATTATCTCTTCTGCTATTTTTGAAATATACCTAACTGTATGTATTGCAGAGAAAAGTATAAGAAATTATACAACTTAGGAGAGCATTTTTTATTAAAAGGATAAACTAATTTATTGTCAAGGAATAAGTTGTCTTTTTACAAAAGGGCACTGTTCTAAGCCAAAGAGAACTATCACAAGAGCTTCCTGATCTAATTTCATAAGATAAAGAAATTCACAAAATTATTTACTTTTAAGAATTGCATCATTCTTTCTCAATAACAGGCAATAATAATAATTTAAAAGTGAGTAAAAGTGTTTTCTGAGTCAGTGAGACGTAAATAAACTTCTTAACTGAAGAAATCTAAAAAGGTGTCATACGAATTCGCGTAGTAAACATGAAAACAACGCAATCACTAATTTCACGGTCAAGATAAGCAATAAAAAAAAATAAACATAGCACAGACCAGCGAAACAAAGGCAGTTCGTGACACTTCCACAGAAAAAAAATCAATGCTATACAAAGGTAAAAGAATTACTGTGCCTATCCCACATTCAATTTATCTAATTATCTATGATAGATATTCGTTAAAAACATCATTGCGTAAGACTCATCCCGTAGAAATAAAGCGCAAATTCTTGACGTAAGAAATAAACATACGCGGTCCTTACCTAAAACAAATTCCCAGGCATCACAGCCCAGAGAGCGTTCAGGGACGATTTCCAAATCCAACATCGTGCACAAAACACTAAACACAAACTAAACTAACTAACTTTCACTTAAAAAAAACCTTTTTTAACGCTAAAATTCGCTATTACGCTGCCTTTTCTTTGTTTGCCAACTTTAGTTTTCAACCATTTTGTATTTGTCAGAGGAACTGTCATTACAAACAGCTGATTGTATTTTGCCAGGTCCGAATTGCAAGGGTTTGTTTTTTTCTTGCACGTTCACATCGAACTTCACACTAAAATACGGTTAATTAAATGGTTTACGGTTCATTAGTTTGTTAAAAGAAGGGAATATTATGGCTATTAATTTAAAAATATATTATAGCTATAATTCACAAAAACTTTTGTCTAATTACGAAATTAATCTGTAAAACCCAAGTTCTTGCATTTTATTAAAACAGTCCACTTAATTATACACTATACAAATTAGAAAATTAAGAAAACCCTGACTAGTCACTTAAGATACAGAATGAATACATAACATAAACACTCAAGTCAATGTCTAGACTAAATAATTATTTCAAATTCAGTCCTGGCAAAATCGAGTGACGCATGCGTACCAACCATGACAGAAGAAATAATGTTGTAGACTCTGTTATATGGACATCTCTTTCTAACACATGAAAATTAAGCCTTATCGGCTCTTTCCTATCAACAGTTTATATCTCTTTTTGCTTCATTGTAGACTAATCGCTTTGTCTCTTTCTGTCGGACTTGTTATTGATAATTGGGTAGATGTTGTGACCTATCCACAAAAGTATTTTTTTTGTATCCATGTCGCGTCCTCTAAAGTGTAGTTTTAAATAGACGAAACAGAGCTAGCGATGTATTATGTAAAGAACAATCAACATGAATAAAAGTTCATTATTTATGTCGTGGTACGTACGTCCCTGAATCACTGTTCCTAGGAGGACCTAGACAGCACGTCTAGGTCTAAAATAACATTCTAGAACTAAATTGATCGATGGTACTGATATATTTTGTAGAGCTGCAGCTTTCGCTTGATTTCCCGCCATTCTCAAATAACCTTGGAGCGATCTCTGACGCCCACTTGCCTACGTAATGTTATAAGTAGTTATTACACAATAACGTGTTTATTTACTTCGAAATAGAAATCACGTATTTTTGCATAAACAGTCGTCAGAGGACTTTGAACTAATCTAGAGATTCCCTTCATTTATTTCGGTTTCGTTTTGATGTGAACATGAGTGACTGTGACCTAAATTTTGAGTGAGGAAAAATGGAAAATATTACCTACGGTAAAATCTACACGCTATGCGCGTCGGGGACAAGATGACGGCGGAAAATTACTCACTACGTTTATTAATTCTTACTATTCTTATTACCAGCCTTAAGGCCTTGAGACACGGCTCCCAACCGCGTCCCCGATAGAGGTGACCTTGGTTGGCGACAGGCAGAGCTGTACCCTAATAAATTGCGTAACTTATTTTTGTAATCAATTTTGCCTAATTTGTTTCATTTTGACAGTTCAACAACATTCATTGCGTTATTTACGTTGTAGAGCAGATTTTTTTTCCAACTTATGAAGCAATGGATCAGCAATCTGTTTCAAATCGAAACAGATTGTGGTTGTGTTGTGTTACGCAATTAGGGCACTGTTTGAAATTTGGTCGTAAACCACCAACTACACGGTTGTAAACCACCAAGGGGACGCGGTTGGCAGCCGTGTCACAAACCCTTAAGAGCGGTTTCGCACTACGTCCGATCTGAATCCGTACCCTAATTGCGTAATACAACACAATCACAATCTGTTTCGATTTGAAACAGATTGCTAATCCATTGCTTCATAAGTTGGAAAAACAATCTTATCCGTTTACGAAAATAACTTACGCAATTAGGGTACCGATCCGAATCCGAATTTCTCCGACATTTCTCGGATTCGGATCGGTCGTAGTGTGTAACCGCTCTTAAGGTTTTTGTTTAGATCACAGGGGGCCTACCACCAGCTCATAAACAGTATTATTTTAATATTACTTCAGTGGGAGAAAGAGATGGAGCTATACGACCTGTAAAGCTTCATCTCTTTCCCACACTGAAGTAAGATTAAAATAATACTGCTTTATGAGCTGGTGGTGGGCCCCTAGGTCTGCTGCTGGATCTGTGGCTTAGATAGGTACCTGAGTACTTTGACTGTTTTCCGAAATAACGAATACTTACTTTCAGAATAGGTACCTACAGGAATCTTTAACGCTCCCGGTCCCGCAGACGAAGCAACACGACATGCGCGACGCGACTTTATTAGAACAATTTCATGAAAACTTCATGGTTTTTCTACCAGAATCGCGTCGCGTCGCACCGTCCCGTCGCGCCTGTCTCTGGGAGTCGTTAGGGTCTATCATTCATATAAGGGTCACTTGAGCCTTTCGGGCCGCTCACTGCTCAGAGATAATTATGTGCTGCCCCACAGACAATGGGGCACTTAAGACGCAGATATATGCCAGTGACCTTGAGTGGTTAGCTTGCGTGTTCTGTACTGAGCTCACGCAACGCGTCGAACGTCCAGCCCAGTGTTGCCAACCCGTACGATAATTATGGGGGCGTACGATAATTTGGCCTATGGTACGATGTACGATAATGAATGTCTAATGTACGATAATTTTGCGATTTGCTGAAAAAACAAGTTCCATTAACAAAATGTATTTATCAGACAAAATTAAATGCAGAAAAGAAACAAAAAAATGTCAATATCAATTATGTCAACATCAACAAGTATCTCTCTCTCTTTCGCTCTCTAGTTTTTATTTTTATTTTACAGTGAAAACACAAAAATATCAACTAAAAACGATGACAAAACATGTTTACGGTTTGTGCTCCTAGCGCCATTAGTGGTGAAACTTGGCATAATTATATACTTCCCCTTTGACTCTATACTCCATTTGAAATAAGAATAGACTTATAAACAAACCTTTTTAACAGTCCATTCAACCGATTTTGACTTCTATTGTATTGGTGGCATGACAAATGGCAGCTACAGTAAACAGTTGGTATTGTAACCATTTTTTTGCTTTTAATGCCATCCTTATGCCTACATTATAGAAGTCAAATCTGGTTGAAAGAACTGTAAAAAGGTTTGTTTAAATATCTAATTTTATTTAAAATGGAGTATTCATTGTTTTTTGCTGGCCGACTTACGTTTTTTTTTTTATTTGGATTTTTCTTTTGTACAGACGCCAGCACATCAAGCTACTACAATCTGTCAAATTTATTTAATAGATTTTCAACTTTATTACTGAAAGTTAAAGTTGAAATTTGATTGGGAAATTTTGACAGTTTCGGGTAGCTTGATGTGCTGGCGTCTGTACGATAATTTTGCCCAAAAAACGATAATTTCAACGTGGGATCTCGATAATTTGAACTTTTGGAGTTGGCAACACTGGTCCAGCCAGTAATAGAAATCGCCCATCAAAGAGCGCTGTCCTAAATTAGACGCATTATTAATTTATTAAACATAAAACAAAAGATATTTTAATAAAACACGTATACTATAAGATCAATAAATAAATAATCATTAAAATGGTGAAGGTTTCAGAATAATACGCTTGATAGATTTTGATTGATTCACAGTTTTTAATCCACGTTAGACATAACTTTACAAATTAATTTCACTATGTAATATAAACATAATCTAAAATATTCCTATATTAAGTTATTAAGAAAACGCTCTAATTTAACATAAATATTCTTCCCAAATCATTAACACTACTCGTTTAGACATGATCTTCAGTTTAAAATCATTAAAAGTCGGTTACCGTCGCCATAATATCGTGTCCAGCGTGTCACGTTACAGAAACCTGTGCACACTACTGAAGGTGCCAAATTCTGGACTGACGCTATTTAGATTGCCATCGACACGCTAAGAAAAAAATAATTCTGTGATGTTGGTAACCACTGTCCGGACTCCGGGTGATAGGGCAAGATTCACGTAACGAACTTTGACATAAACTTGCTAAATTAAAGTGAGCGTCTCATAAGTACAAATTAATATAAACTTTATTCCATAATCTCGCCCGTTCTTGTCCATAGGAACCTGCTTGGAATGGACAGCTTCATCTTTCTGACTGACTCCTTGACTATTGAAAAGTGTCTGTAGGTACAGACTCCAGCACATCAAGCTACCCGAAACTGTCAAATTTTCCCAATCAACTTTGAACCTTATTCTTCAGCGATAAAGTTGAAAATCTATTAAATAAATTTGACAATTTGTAGTAGCTTGATGTGCTGGCGTCTGTACACACGGCTACACATTAAGCTATACATTTCCAATATAAGCTGACCTCGCATTTTACGGAAATCCTAATAAAATGCGAGATCAGCATTAACTAGAAATGTATAGCTTGATGTGTAGCCCGTGTGTACTTTGAAATTATTCGTATGAAATGCTTGCTCACATTCGCTTATACAATTAATATGAATATTATTGGATGCGAATAAGATTCATTTTTGTATGAAGCGCTTACTTTCCTTAGTAAAGTCAAAGGCCAAAACTGAATCAATCGTAAAGACTCGGGAACAGACGGCGCGGCGCGACAGAGCGCGGCGCAAATCTAGTAGAACAATTTCCATGAAGAAGTTTTCATAGAAATTGTTCTACTAGAGAACGCGTCGCGCTTGTCTGATCGTACTTCATATATAGTCATGATAATTGCTTCGCACGGTTTCTACGTCATGAAAAATCTAGATTTCTATAATAGATATGATGTAAGTTTAAAATTAAAGTATTATAGACAAATCTTGTGGAAAAAAATCTCTAAATGTTGGAGAAGCTGAAGAGCCATTGCGTTGTTTATAAGAACAACGCGGTCACAGACAGACACGAAAAACAACTTAAATTTAAATAATATGTCTAAGTACCTACGTAAGTACTTGGAGAATACTTAGATTATATACACAGAAATAACAAATGAAAGTGCTCGTAATGTAGAGTTTAGCTAAGTGTTCATTTGTTTTTGCCAAAAATATATAATTGTTCGATAAGCGTGTTTTTTGTTGGCACGTGTCGGTCGTCATAGTGACGTACACGGGCGACGCGTAGTTAGAACGCAACCGCTCAATGTACTTACATATTTAATTCATACCTAACATGACGTGGTTCTGCTTTTGGTTTCTACATAATTACCGCTAATACATGTTTTTTCTTTCATCTTTTTACATAGAGCCGTAATGGCTTCATATCTCTGTTTGGCAGAGGTGTATAATAGGTACCTACACAGACTAAGTAGTACTCCTACATCCACAATTACAATAGTGAACCATAGATACGGAGTTCCTGAAATTCCTCGAAATGGTAAAACCTAATGACCCTGGTAAACTCGGGGATCGAACCCAACGCCTCAATACACAGCTACTGCACTTGCAACAACTAGCTAGCTATACCAACGGGTCAACAAAGCATTTCAATAAGACACAAGAGGTATGTTATATTGTATGAAATGGCATATGGACACCCCACGTGAATTTGCCGTGAGCGAACACGAGCGTAAGAAAACTTCACAGTTGCGTCAGTCTGCACGAGCGTTTATGACACGTGCAAATTCACGTAGGGTGTCCATATGCGTTGGGAAAACATCGTGAGGAAACCGGCATAGTCCTAGAACCAAAAATTCGAAGACAGTGTGACATCACGCACTAGGCCCGCGTGGTAGATTACAGCCCACTCCCTCTCGAAGAGAGGAGGCCTGTGTCCCAGCAACATTATAATTATGCTGAATTTATGCTAACAGAGGTTTTAGTCAGGCGCCAGTGATTACATCATCCAATAATATTCTCTCATACGCTCAAAGGTGCGACATACCTACCTCTTGAAATAATTTGGCAACACAATGTATTGTTATAATTGTAAGCATTCCTTAATGATTGCGCGGTATGGTAAACAGCAGCAGTGGTATTTCTCTAAATAATATTGAGATATTACTGAAAACTTGAATGAAGTAACCTTGAAGTGAGCTATTGACAATAGTGTCAGTCCCTCCCTAGCTTAATTGGTGGAATGACAGCTCACTTCACCTAAATTTTTATCACGCTTTTTTATTTTTTTATTACTAGCTTCTTCCCACGACTTCGTTCGCGTGGATGGTTTCATACCGGCGAAACGACACTGAAAGATGTCCATCGTTATACCGCGCTGCCTTGCGCCGGCTCGCGATGTCACGCGCCGACTCGCGCTATCACGCGCCGCCTGGCCAGCTAGCCGTGTCTCGCGCGCCAGCCAGCCGAGAATATAGTATGCAGCGATGTCTCACGATGGTCGGAGCGAGCCGGCGCGTGCCAGCGCGAGACATCGCGAGTCAGCGCTTACGCTTGACGGCGAGACCGTGCGGGCCCTCGATGGCTGGTGCGAGATTTGTACATCCGTTTTACAAAGTAAATAAATACTCTATTCTTACAGCAATAAAGTTCAATATTGTACTAACAAATATTTTAATCCTATCCTCGCGCATCTAGACCTTTTACACCAAAGATGAGCAGGGCGTGGATATAAATTTTGCCATACTTCTCGCCCATCCCATGCACGCCTCGCCTCGCCGGTGTAAAACCACCTTTACTCGCTGATAATGTAGCTTTCTAAAAGTAAAAGAGTTTTTTAAATCGGTTAAGTCTTTTTTGAGTTTATCCATTACAAACAAACATACAAAAAATCTAATCTTGGAAGTCAAGTCAACTTCCAAGATTTGATTACAATACTATAAGTATCTAGTAGTTCGGATGACAATACTATAATTTGGTGTCTTGGAGTTGATCTGATGTTGGACCCAGAAGGTGGATAGTGGAACTCTTCAGCGGCTACTAGTAAAACCCTAGAGTTTGGGTTCATATGATTCGTTTTTTAGGGTTCCGTAGTAAACAAGGAACCCTTATAGTTTCGTCATGTCCGTCTGTCTGTCTGTCCGCGGTCTAGCTCCGAGACCCTTAGTACTAGAAAGCTGTAATTTGGCATAGGTATACATATTAATTACGCCGACAAAGTGGTAAAACAAAATTATGAAAAACATTTTTTTTTAGGGTACATCTAGCTCTCCTACACGTAAAGTGATGTTTTTTTTTTTTAACCCATTTTGTGGGGTATCATTGGAAAGGTCCTACAAAAACATTGCGAGTTTGTGAAAACCATTTTTGGATTCAAGGATCCGTTTGCGAAATATTAAGCTTTAAAGTGCAAATTTTTGATAGAGTCAAGTGCCCCCCCTGCCAGCTAAATGGTTGGTTTTGGATGTGTGAAAAAAATCACAGCAGTAGATTATATAACGAAATTAAAAGGAAAACTATCACAGCTAAGTAGGCTCTACAAGTTAACGAGTAATAATTGACCAACTTAACTTTGCAGTTGCAAAAACATGTTTTCCCATACATTCCGTAAGGGAGAACATATTTTTCAACTACAAAGTTGTTTGTTGTTGGGATAAATTCATCCCAACTACGGAACCCTTCATTGTGCGTGGTCCAACACGCACGTGGCCGGTTTTTACAAAATAGAATGGCAGATTATTTCGTGTTGTTCCTTTCTATCGGATGGAAAATAAAACAGGTTTCGATGTAAATAATAATGTTTTATTCATATTGCTAGGTACTTACTTCACAAGGGTTAGAATATGGGTTGTGGATTTGATGAGCTATTTTATCCAAGGTTTCTTTTAAGGGATAAAACACGTAATAAGGTAAAACTGTTTATCTGATTGGAAATATTATGTAAATGATATAAAAAACATATTAAACATTTTAGAAATTGATTTAGTTTTATTTTATTTTAAGTTATAATTGCACTAAACATGGGGTATCGTGTTACTTAGTAACTGGGTTGTAGAGGTCTGATAGGCAGTCGTTCCATGTAAAATACTGGCATTCAGCTGCATTCGGTTAAGACTAGAAGCCGACCTCAACATAGTTGGGAAAAAGCAAGGCGGATGATGATGATTGCACTTAACAAGATTTTTCTGGTACTTAAGTGTCTCGCGCATTTACTGAATAATGCTGATTACGCAAAATTTGTCGCCTGCGACATTGTAACAATTTGTCTAATCGGCCTTAAAAACATTTTATTTAATGTGATGTATAACGCAGAGGAATGAAGTACACGTCTTGAGAAAAGTTTTGAGTATGAATCAGAGATGTTGCGGACATCCGCATCCGCAACTGCGGAGGTTCCGCATTAATTTTGACATCTGCATCCGTATCCGCAATATATCATGCGGATGCGGATATAGCACAAGGTTGCGACAAGAAAGGAAATAAGCGGGGCTGGCGACCGGCGCGTGCCGTACGCATGTGCTCATTGACCAATAGGAGCGAAGATTTCGTTCGGTAACAACATCCGATGCGTTTGTTATTGTGTATCGTTTGTTTCTTGTAAATCAGTCATAACATATTTAGTTGCGCTTATTGCATAGATATTTCAGTTTTCGAGTTTTATTGTGAAATTGTGAATATACAGTGAGCATTGTATGTTAAACAAGATTTCTGCAGTTGATGCATTATTTGAAAAGTGAATTTACAATCCACCACTGGCACAGTGATATTTGTAAAAAATATTTTAAGATCCGCATCCGCATCCGCGGATGTGAGACTTCAGACATCCGCATCCGCGGATGTGAATAAATCTGCATCTGCAACATCCCTGGTATGAATATAAATATATAAATGGCTATAAGAATAATATAGGTACAGACGCCAGCACATCAAGCTACCCGAAACTGTCAAATTTTCCCCATCAAATTTGAACCTTACACTTCAGCGATAAAGTTGAAAATCTATTAAATAAATTTGACAGATTGTAGTAGCTTGATGTGCTGGCGTCTGTACTTACGGTACTCACAAAGACTGAAGAAATGATAGATTAATTTTATGAACTGTGAAAGATGGGATGGCTAGAAGAAAGGAGGTGACTACTGAGATGACGGCTAGTACAGATGTATTGGAAGACATGCTACGGCGATCGCCGATCACAAATAAAATAGAAAAAAACCATTAACACTTTTTTAAACTTATCTATCCTTCTTTTTACTTTTAGATTTTTTCTTATGTTTAGACTTATGTTTTTTAGATTTTTTCTTTTTATGCTTTTTACTCTTCACTTCATTGACATCGACCCACGAGTCGTCGCTTGACAAAGAACCTACATCTATAGTTTCGTTCACATTAATACTAGCTTCCGACTGTAACCTTTTTTGTAAATTCTCTGGTATTTTCGGCCCGTACATTGCTTCGTCTTCATTTGTTTCTTCATCAGGTTTGAGGCTTTCGACCTTTTTGCTAGTTTCTTCAGAATCTTTATTTAGAGGGTTTACATTATCAACCTTTTTGCTAGAATCTTCAGGTTTTTTTGTAGGTTCGTCCGTTCTTCTCCAAGAGTTCAGTTCATCGAAATCTATGTTCGCAAATATTCCTCGCGGTGGAGAAGTATTTCTTTCAACATTTTTAGGCACATCTAGAAAGTCTTTTCCTTCATTACTTTTATCTTTGTCTTCCTCTTCTTCACTGTCGCTGAGAAAAATGGACTTGTAGAGGTCCATTTTATCGAATTTGTTTATTGTATCTGTTACTTCCGCGCCTTGATTTTTTGTTTTCTCTGATTCTTTTAGGAAAAGTTGTGCTACTGTCATTCTTTTATTGAATCCTGGTGCTGGCTCATTTTCTTTAATTATTTCTATAGCATTCTGATTGATATTTTGATCAGCTTGCTTAACTTGATCAGTTTTCTGAGGGATCTGATCGGTTTTAGGTAGAATGTTGGTCGTTACAGACTTGGAACCACTGAATTTGCTCTGTTCTTTGGCGAAACTATCTTTGTCGTGTACTGAAGACTCCAAGTATGAGAATATTGAGTAGGAGACTTTAGGTCGGTCTTCCTTTTTCTGCTCGGTTCTGTGGACAAGTGGTACAGTTCAGAGAATAGTTTAAAATCCTTATATATTATAAAACAAAGTCCCCCGCCACGTCTGTCTGTTTGTCTGAACGCGATAGACTCAAAAACTACCAAACGGATTTTCAAACGGTTTTCACCTATGGACGGAGGATCATGCGGAAGGTTTTAATGTATAATTCATTAAGGTTTTGTGTAAATTGGCTGAAATTTGACGATTATTGTTGAAGATGTTGAAAAAAATCATGCCGACTGGGAGCTTTATTGGCGTGCGCCGCGGAAATCATAAAAGTCACATAAAATCTACAGTATTGGTCATCTTAAAAAGTTCAACAAAAATGTCCGCGATGGCATAATTATGTCTATCTTCTAAGGATGCCCCACAGTAACCATTATTTTCTTTCAGCATTTGATAAAAATTTCATTGTTATTTCCGAAGCTATTTTGACTGGTATTATATTAATCATTATCCAATAAAATATTTTATTTAAATTGGGTATTTAATTTAGATTAAAAATATACCTTGACATCATATAATTTAATGAATAGTTTAAAAGCTATCACAGATTCAAAATTACGCGTAACAATCTAATTATGATTAACAGTAACGCGGGCGCAGCGGTAGGAGTCAAAGACCTTTTCCTCGGCTATTAGGTATGTAATCACGGTAGTACGTTCCCGTGGGATATTTTGCGACATCCACGCGGGCAAAACCGCGGGTAAAAGCTAGTAATAAATAATAAACAGTTATACCTGGCTACAGTGGTCAGTCCATAGAGCTTACAAACTAACATATTGCATTTAAAAAGTGTAAAAAATTAAAATAAATATTTTTATATTTACTGCTGGGTACTATACCTTGCTGATTGGCTAATCTTGTCACTATAGTCCGAGTTATCCTACTTGCTATAAATAAATGTAAAAGTGTATTTGTATGTTCTTCTATCACGCAGCAAACTGAACGTCGTATCGACATGATTTTTTGCATAAAAACAGTTTATAGTAACTTGAGGTATTTTTTCTTGGAAAATTTAGGAATTTTCGTGTAAAAGGTGCTATTCTAGCTAATCTCGTCACCGTCACCCCGCCAATTCTGTTTTCCTCATTTTGCCACACAACAAAGTACTATAAATATAAATTACCTGGTGCCCCCTATCTCGGGCACGTTGAACCTCCTGCACAGCATCGCCTCAGGCCGCCACGTCGTCTGCTGGCGCGTCATGACGCCATACACTCCTTTCTGAGCCGCCTCCATCTGTTGCTTAGTTGCTAAGCCATGGTTTGTGGAGCTTCTCGCCACGGCTGTAAGAGGGTTTGTGCCATCGTCTGGCTCCGAGGCGTGGGTGAATCTGGGAATATTATAAGAAAGAAAATAAATTTATTTAGCACTGACAAAATACATACAACACAACATAATTATACTAAAAGTTAAAAAAAAAAACTTGAGAGGTGTCAAGGGACACCCGGATGGAACGAAGTTCCTTTCGATTAATTAGTGAAGGAATTGTAATAAAATGAGTAGGTAAGTGAGTGCATACGCCACACACACAGCGTACACCGCAGCACCACACAATACTAAAATAGGGAATAATGCGGCGTTTTCCCGTGATTTTAATGGAGCCAAAAGAGAGGTCTTTTTCTCCTGATTTCGGGGCCCCCAAACTTGATAGGTCTACGACCTCTGGCTCCAAAGTTAAGACAGGAGGGGGTAGACGTATCGGGATCAGGGGATCGCGGGAGGATATCGAGGGGGGGTTCGGGGGGAGGTTACATATACATATAAGAGAGTTGTAAGATATACTTAATTACAGATATTGGGGGTCAAAAATGGGGTCTAAGGGGTCTAACTGAATGTAGGTTCTAGCTGAGAGGGAGGTACTGGGGGGGGAATTTTATCAAAACTTTGTTATTCCCAACCGTTTCCGAGATATTTAAAATTTAAAAGTGGGGAGGTGTGCAGGGGGTGTATCGGGATCAGGGGGTCGCGGGAGGATATCGAGGGGGGTTCGAGAGGAGGTTATATATATAAGAGAGTTGTAAGATATACTTAATTATAGATATTGGGGGTCAAAAATGGGGTCTAAGGGGTCTAACTGAATGTAGGTTCTAGCTGAAAGGGGAGTACTAGGGGGGGGGGGGGATATTTTATCAAAATTTTGATATTCCCAGCCGTTTCCGAGATATTTAAAAAAAATGTCGTTACAACTTTTGGTCTTAATTTTTCCGTCTAGCCCCCTTTCGCAACGCGCGATAAGGAACTTCGTTCCAAAAAAGGAAACAAATTAAAAGTATAAAATGTTATGAAGGATTAAGAGGCCGCGCACGAAATCGACTGATTTTGATCAATTTTATTTTTTGGTTGTGAGAAAGGGAATTTAAACAATTTATGATTTGAAAAGCCGAGTTCTTTGTTTTGCATGTGGCTGAAAGGGATTTTACAAATAAATTAAGCAAAAAAATTTTCCGAGTGACTCACCTTTGATGTTATAAAAAACTACTTATAATTTTGAAAATTAAAAAATATAAACAACATCATTATAATTATGGTCTACTTGCATGTGGCTGAACCAGTTTTTTTAAATTCCATAGAAAATAGAGCAGAAAAATAATGTTGAAAAAACCTATTTTTTTATTAAAAAGTTTGAAAAATAAATTTAAAAAATCTGAACTCACCGATCCCCCATAACCCCACTCAAAGGCCGATACAACTTCGCAGCCTGCTCAAACTCCATCATCTCCCTTTCTCTTTCCCACTCCTTCAGTTTATCCACATCGTCGTCTCTTTCTAACATCCCCTTATTTTCTACGAACCGTTCGTACCTTTTTTGTTTTTCGGGGTTACCAAGGAAAGGTTTGAATACCCTTGTAAGGGCTTTTCCAGAATCTTTTATAGGGATGTAATCTAGTTCTGTTTTCTCTGTGAGTGTGACGAAATTGACGGTTTTTCCGAGGAGTTTGGCTATGGGATCTTCTGTGGGTGTGTTTGTCGGTGTGGGTGTGGGTGGAAGGGGGTCTGTGGGTGTTGGTAAGGGAGCTTCGCCTAGCAACTCGCCGCGGGCTTTCGCTGATAGTTCGTGGCGGCCTAGTCCTGTGAAACATAAAGCATGAATATTCATAAAGCATTAAAGTTCGTTTTTAATCTCAGACTAATTTGACATTTCAAGTGATTGTAGCTCGTGGCTAAGTACTAACAGCCGCTCGGATCGATCTGTCAGGTTAAGCTACGCTTGTCGGGGTTGATCCGTGGATGGATGACCATTTCTACATACTGAGACTCCTCCGTGCCTCAGAAAGCACGTTAAGCCGTTGGTCCCGGCTGTCATTTGTGGATCTTTGAAAGTCGTTACGGGTCGTCAGAAGCCCGAAAGTCTGACAACCAGTCTTACCAAGGAGTATCGTATTACCCAGTTACTGGGTTGTGGAGGTCAGATAGGCAGTCGCTCCTTGTAAAAATACTGGTATTCAGCTGCATCCGGTTAGACTGGAAGCCGACCCCAATATAGCTGGGAAACGGCTAGGTAGATACGAAGTGATTGTTGTTTGTTTTTTCAATTTGGAGCAGGGATGTTAAGGAGCTCCATAACCGTAACCGAATCCGTTATAAACGTTTCGGATAATTTCGGATTGGGGCGGTGTCTAAACGAGACACATTATGACAGGTTTTTCTGCCCGGCCGAGCCGATACAGTAGCCGCAAGCGTCCTTTGCATGTTTGTTTATTATTGCTATTGCTTAGTCATAACTAGTCAGTCATTGCGGGATAATATTATAACATTACAATTTCTTAAACATCTAATAATCCGAAACCGAAACTATCCGAAACTAACGGATAATCCGAAATACTCTTATATCCGTAAACGTATCCGAAACCGGTATTTATTTATTTATTCAACAGGGAAACAAGGCGTGATGTTATGTTTATTCGTTTATTCATTTTAATTCTTATTCTATTACATTTTTAAATATTTCTTAAAATAAAAAGGATAAAAAAATATTTAAAAATATAAAAAATGTTATATTTATGTTATGTTTATTTATTATTAGGCTCTTCAACAATGAGTACACTATTACTTTACAATTTGTACATTGCAAACTTAAGTCTAAGCGCCTCATTACTTAAAGAAAAGCACAGCATGCACTACATTATGCGCAGATAGAACACAATTAATTAATTAAAACAAGTAATACATAGTTTAGATAACAGTAAAAATAAATTATTAAAAGCTAAATTGATTACAATAAATTCAGTGATTAAATTAAATTAAGTTACATAAATTTTTTAAATACGATTAAATTAAAATAATTTGATTTGATTTTAGACTAGAGAAACCCATTAAATGGCAAGTGCGGCTTTTTTTAGAGCAGGTATTGATGAGTGAAAGAGGTCTATATCCACTTCGTGCTCTTTGTATGCAGCATACATTCTAGACAGTGGGCAGTATTGCCTCAAGTTGGTATGACATCTCAGCATGCAGAAAAGCCTCCTATTAGAGCTTCTTGGCAGATTACGGGGCACATGGAATAACAAATAATAATAATAATATCATTTCTATATCCGTATCCGTATTCAGATCCGAAATGTCATATCCATAACATCCCTGATTTGGAGTTTGACATTTGCACCTGGCAGATTAGTCTCTGGGATAAAAAAACGAACTGTAGTATTCGTTGAGTTAGATTTCTTGTATTACAAATTACAAACGAAGTTATTTTGTCCTGGGTGCGAAAAACCGGCCAAGTGCGTGTCGGATCACGCACAGTGAAACGTTTCGCATGTTGTTGATTTTAGCGGCCGCAAAATCAAGTTTGTATTTCATAGTATTTGTCGAAAAAAATATGAGAAACAAGGTAATTTCTGCGTTTGCAACCGAAAATATTCCATATCACAAAAACTATTGACTTAAATAGCAAAGTCACTTGAAACATAATAATCTTCGTAATTATAGGATTACAGACTAATGCACATTGTTTTTTTTTTTCGTTATTTTGCTACACCATTGTTTAGAGATGCAGTGGGACAGTGATAGCGCAAGCAGAGTTCTCCGCGCGACTAGCATATATACCACATCCTGACATAGACCATCGGGCAGTAGCCCACCAGACAACACCCGTCTGGTCGGAGGTTCTTCCCTTTTCTATGGAGGATGACGAACTTTCCACCATGCTTCCTCTATAGACATGTGACATCTACCAACCCGCACTGGGCCCGCGTGATGGATTACGGCCCACTCCCTCTCACCGAGAGGAGGCCTGTGTCCCAGCAGTGGGAACATTATAGGCTGATTATTATTTTTATTTTTTTATTCTCTCTAATACACCTTTTTCTTCTTTCCAGAACCCATTATCAGTAGACCTAGTAATAAATATGCCTCAAGATGGGATCCGGTTAATATTCGACCCGGTAGCGCAACGGCTTAAAGTAATAGAAATCTACAATATGAAATTAGTTAAACTTAGGTATGGGTAAGTTTGATGCATGTTTGTTTTTACTTTTAGAATTAATTGATGGTACGTAATATTGAGCAGTGGTGGCCCTGTGGTAACGGCCGCGATTTAAGTACGAGTTGTTGGTCGTAGGCCAGCCCGTCCCATCCTTGATGTCCTCCCTCCGGTTAACGCCCTAAGCCGAGGTTCGTACCCCACAGGGGGTGCCCTTAGCGAGCGTTCACCTAGTTTTAATTAGCATACAGGAAAGCCCGGTTAAGTAGTCATGATCTCAGTGGTCAACTACGAGATGCCTTACCTAAAAAAAAAAAAAGTTGGCCGGAGGATCGAACTCAGGCAGATGCTTTACTTTGTGTAAATTATTTCATCACCACTGCTCTCAAAACGGTGAATGAAGGCAGTGGGCCCGCGTGCTCACTACCTCTCACAGAGAAGAGGCCTGTGTCCCAGCAGTGGGAATTTAAGTTCATTATTACATACCTTGGTCCCTGGGTTGTTGCGTGGTAGGTTCGAACCGGGAGCGCCTCGCGCCGGCCACTGCGGGTACATAGTCGCGCGGTAGTGCGGGTGCGGGGTATGTAGGGACTGACGGTACTGGCTTGCTGGCTTTTATAAAGCCTTGTATTACCTGAAGATGGAAACGTTATAGGTAAATAGGTATACATGGATTTTGCTAAACATTTTTGATGGGACATTAGCTAATTCAAACAGAAGGTGTAATAATATGAGACAGACAGACAAAAAATATGTCGGCAATAATATAATAAACTTTATTGAAACAAAAAAACTCAGTTTATAGAAACTCTGTGTTCGATAACAACTGCATTAGTATAATACTGTGTCGCAGTCATTAACGCCCACCTCCAAAAAGTTCGAGACAAATTCAAAACTAAAACAAATCAAATAAAAAATAAGAAATAAAATAAGAAAATAAAAAAAATCAGAACTTAAAATTAAAACTGAACAAAATTTCACCGTATTTTATGTGAGATGAGATGAGAGAATACATTATTGAGTTGACTAATCGGGACGCCAGCGCCGCCTAGCGGCGTTCGACAGAGTCTACAACAAAACGCTCGGACCGGCCGGAGCCGGAGCTGAGCAGAGTTCATCGGTGGCGGTCAAGCAGTGAATACGTTTAGAAACTATCGCGCGTTCCGTATAGTTGTGTCGTGTACCTACAGTGTGTGAATTGCTAGTGTGACTGCTTTGATAGTAAATTATAATGTTATCTGAATTGCAAACGGTTTTTCTATTGCGCAATAACCAACACTACCCCACAGTAGTTAAGATATGGCTGATAATAACGAAAGAGACACATACCCTTTCCGTCAAATATATTATCAAATCTATTAATAAATAAAATAGAATTGTCTGTTAGTAATGTCAAAATAACAGCTTTTTACTTAATGCAAATGAAAGCATTTACGGTACTTTTAACAAAAAAAAAAAAGATTATTAATTTTTTGGTCTTTCTGTCCGTCTGTTTGTACCGGCTCCGAAACGGCTGGACTGATTTTGATGGAACTTCCACTGGCAGATAGCTGACTGTAAATTAGGCTGCTTTTATTTTAGAAAAATAATTAGTGCTCAGCGACACGATGCCGTCGCCGCGCCGCCGCCGACCCACCACCGCGCCGCCACCATACCGCTAGTATTGTTTAAACTGTTTTTTATTCCATCGCCCACCGCTTGCAAAAATGCACGCGCTTTATAAGTGATATGGTAAATCAAGCGGAGACGGCAACGAATCGGCGGCGGCATGGCGACGGCATCGTGTTCTTGAGCACTTAGGGTCCACACGGACGAAGCCGCGAGCATCACCTAGTCTACAATAAATCTGGGAAAACCTATACTTACATGGCCACTCTTCTGAACAATCTTCTTCTTCTCGCTGACGGGCGCGGGGCCTCCGATAGAGAAGTCGTAGTGGGACATGTCTTCATTCGCGTAGATATCGTCGTCGTCCTTCTCAAAGGCGCCTACGCCAAACGCTTGGCCGCGGATCGATACCTGGGGAAATAGTTTTTATTTAGAAGAAAAGGAGAAAAACAATCGTAGAGAAAAAAGGAATTTTTACGAAAATTAAAATTACATTTATAAAAAACACAACTACGTACAAACTGTACAGCAATTATACTTTACATACTACTAGCGGACGTCACGCGGTTTCACCCGCGTAGTTCCCGTTCCCGTGGGAGTACGCGGATAAAATATAGCCTATGTTACTCGCTGATAATGTAGCTATCCATTGCTGAAAGAATTTTTCAAATCGGTCCAGTAGTTTTTAAGTTAATTCGTTACATACAAAAATACAAATCTTTCCTCTGTATAATATTATTATAAGTAATAAGTATAGATGATAAGTACATCATCCTGTATGTATCTCTGTGTACACAAAGAACACTCTGTATCGTTAAGCAAATGCTATGTAAAATACTCGAATATAATAAATAGCCGCCGGCGAGGGCTACATCCAAGTTGATCGCAGTTCATTTAGGTATTTTTTAGGTCCCCAAATAGGAATGATATTTGAGGATCACAAAAAGAGGCGCAATAATGATATTAGTGTTCAATAATATTTTTAGGATTTCTAAATGAGAATTACTAGAGGTTCGATTAAATACATGCCGTTTTTAATTAAATATTCTTACCCGTTTCCCTTTATCCTTCATAACCAGATGACTTCTCGAAGAACCAGCTTCATTCCCATATTCTCCAGTCAAGTTACCCAACACAGAATGCCGGCTTAGACCCGAGTAGCCGAGCCCGAAGCGATCGTTCTTACGGTGAAGGATGTAAGGTTCATAATCGTCTGGCGCGAAGAGAGTGTCGAAGTCGCATTCTGAATCGGAACTGTCGGGTTCGTCTTCGTCTTGATTCTGGTCTTCTTGGCTCTGTAATGGTTTTATTGAATTTTTTAAATTAATATGTTAACTGCAGGACGACTTTGTGGAAGTAAAGTGAAGTTTTATACTTTGCAATAAAAGACATTTAATTTAAAACGGGTAGTTATAAAGGCTCCGAAAAAAAATTAAAATATGTGCATACTCAAAATATGAATTTTACTGCTATAAATACTAATTTTCCGACAGCTTATATGCAAATACAAATAAAGAAACGACCGAATAAAATACTGAAAATTCCGAAAAATCAATACAGAATTTTCTAACGTAATATTTTTCAAACATGCAAACAAGCATACACCATATATGCAGCATGCAAGCGAACATGCAATATGCAGCAGGCATGGTTTCTGTCGCGGCTCCGGCGCTGCGAGGCTCCGCGGGTCCCACGCGAGCTTATCGTCGCAGATGGTTCTAACGCTCGCCGTTTTGCAGCGATTCGTTTCTGTCACTAACTTTTGTAGCACAACATTTTGCCTTTTCGGAGACTTAGTATTTTTTTTGGAAGTTTAGTTTTTTTTTTGGAAATTTAGTAATACAGTCAACCACAGATTTTCGGAAAATAATTTGTTTTTCGGAAGCTTTATTATTTTCCATTTAAAACTAATGATTTGTTATGATTTAATTAAATTGATACTGTAGTAAGAACTTCAGTTGTGCTTGTGTCACATTCATTCTATTTTTTTTTGTGCTAGGTAGGACGCAAAACTGGAACAAATGCGCCATATAACTGTAGATTGGGCTGCCAATCTAGTTTATATCTTGACTATTTGGCTCGGCGATCACAAATCATTGTTATTAGTCTGTCTCGCTCGCAGTTATGGAGTTTATGGAGCAGGTAGTAAACTATCGATAAGACGCAAGGCGTTCCACATTCTTATCGCTACTGACATTTATGGCCCTACGACTTAGTACTATAGCACACTACCTGTCTCAACTCCGGCGGCATATAGCACCCGTAAACTTTATGCTGTTCTCTCGCTTTCTTCTTTCCCCTCCCGCTCAGTCTTTCCCCCGTGCCCTGCCCTTCTTTCCAGCCCATAGCGCGGAGCATGCGCACTGCAGCGGTCTCGTGGACCGCGCGGACTAGCTGCTGTAGTACTGGTTGACCTGTAAAATAAAAAGCCTTTATTCTACTAGTTGTATAATATTTTCTACTAGCTTTAACTCGTGAAATTTCGCGTTTTTATTTTTGTTTCATATGCTTTATGGCTCCTCCTTAGGTCATGCGTTTACGCAAATTAATACAGGGTGGCAGGGACATCGACGCGAAAACTGTTACCATGGATTCAGTACATAATTCTGAACCACCCTGAGCTGAAAATTTTCATCGGTTATTTAAAAAAAAAAGGTATGAAACAGAATTTTTTTTACCTGCCTGCCACCCTGTATATTCTAAATTCATGAACTATCCAAATATCAAAAAATGTTTGGCCTAGGTCTTAAGGGGGAGGCGTAAAAATTGATTCGCTGATATACAATGTATACTAAAAATGAGTATTTCGCGTTGTTGCATAAGTTTTTCTTTTTTTTTGTATGATTTTATACTACTTTCAGAATAGGAGCAACTCAAGAGATTGACATATAAAGAAATAAGTTTTTTTATAGTACCATCGAAGAAACCCATACCTATACACCGTAAGGACTATTTCTGCTTGCAGCGCTCGGCCACTATAGTAACGGTTACCTACGAAAACAAAGGGTCGTGTGCACGGGATTTTGTTTTCAAATTGCTTAGTTATAGGTTTCTTCGATGGTACATTATCACTATCATCATCTACCTAGCCTTTTCCCAACTATGTTGGAGTGGGCTTCCAGTCTAACCGGATGCAGCTGAATACCAGTATTTTACATGGAGTGACTGCCTATCTGACCTCCACAACCCAGTAACTGGGTAATACGAAACCCCTTGGTAAGACTGGTTGTCAGACTTTCGGGCTTCTGACAACTGTAACGACTGTCAAAGATCCACGAATGACAGCCGGGACCAACGGCTTAACGTGCTTTCCGAGGCACGGAGGAGTCTCGGTATGTAAAGATGGTCACCCATCCACGGACCAACCCCGGCAAGCGTAGCTTAACCTGATGCATCGACCCGAGCAGCTGTTATTACTTAGTCACGAGCTCCTCTCCACAACCTTGTTACATTATAAAGAAACCATTTTTATAGTTATTTATTATAGCTACAGTAATAAAAGTTGTTCGTTTTCGTGGTAGGTTTTTATTTGAGTTCAACTGCAGGTGATACGGAAGAAAATGTTGTGAGGAAAGAAAACTGTGTGACAGATGATTATGGCAGAAAGGGGGTTAGTCTAAACCCTCAAAAAAAATATCATAAGTCATTTATTCAAACTAGGCTAAGAATCAGCACTTTTCGAACGTCAAAATTACATAAGACAGTCCCCCAAAAACGCCCACCCTCACTATGTATCACCAGGGGGAGGGGGGGGGGGTGAAAATTGCTAAAAACATCACGTGATTAATGGACGGCCCCCTATTCTGTATAAATCTCACCGTGAAAACTTGGTGTGTAAGCTTGCAATGAGCTGGCTATAGTGTCAATCCCTAGCATCAAGTGATATGACAGCTTACTTCAATCTCACTTCATTTATATTTTGCCCGATCACGTCATTTGTTTCTTTTTTTGTTCAAGTTCATATTTGTAATACTGAGGCCACATCTGCGTCTATCGTGACGAAGCTTCGCACAGTGATACGATACACGCAGATGTGCCCAACCAATATCAGTTATAAGCGTAAGTTGTAAGCGTAGCGCGTGGTTGGACGAGCGTTGGTCATTTCAACTGTTGTTTCCGGACTGCGAAGACGCTCTGTCGAATTAATGGAGAGCCATCTTGGATTTTTGCATGATAATTCGTTAAAATTATGAAGCCGCTAATGTGACCAACCGCATTAGCGCGATAACTTTTTAGCGAGAAAACATACGAAGCTTCGGCACGCATTTATTTATTTATTTATTTATTTAACATAAAACGGCCAAGGCCAATTACAATAGTTAAAGACAACAGATTATTAAGGTACAGTAAACAAAAGTATACAACTACTCGACAGTCATACGCTCATCTCACAATACTCCAGACATACTGACAAGATCTTCTTCCATTCATCCGCGAACACATCACAGTCAGGCTTAGCATCCAAGAGAGCGTTGAGCGCAGAGAGTGTGCGAGGGACGGGAGACTGGGATCGAGCGACGGTTCGACTCCGAGGCACGGCGAATAATCTATGCCTCCTTCCACGGTTATAGTTTATCGGAGCAAAAAGATGGGACAGTTCATAATGCAGTTCAGGAGCATCGGTTTTTCCGTGAAGGATCTTACACATATTAATGATTTGGTCATTTTTTCTTCTAACCTCTAGAGAATTGTACCCTAAGCAGCCTAAAAGAAAATTCGAAGGGTACATAAACGGATAATAACCATTCAAACGTTTATAAAGGTACCTTAGATAAGCTTTTTGTACTTTTTCTAAGAGTAAAGTGTACTTCTTTTCGTGCGGGTTCCAGACGCATGCACTGGACTCCAGTTTACTACGAACAAGTACGTTAAAAATAGATTTAATAGCGCCGATGTTGCTAAAATCTTTAGCATTACGCAGTATGAAACCTAATCGTCTAAATGAATCCTTTGCTACCAATGCCATGTGATCATGAAACGTAAGCTTGTTATCAAACGTGACACCCAGATCCTTCATTCCAGTTGTTCTAGTAATAGGGCTGCCATTAATTTTATAAGTAAAGGTGATAGGGTTTCGGGCTCGAGTAAAACTCATGACGAAGCATTTGGAAGAATTCAATTCCATTTCGCTCTTGATACTCCACTCCAATATCGCCTCAATATCATGCTGCAGCGCCAGACAATCGGCTTCAGAGTGAATTTCGGAAAAGAGTTTCAAATCATCTGCATACAATAGACTTCTGGCGTGAGGAATAAATGAAGGAAGGTCGTTGATCATTATCAAGAAAAGAAGCGGTCCCAGAATTGATCCTTGACTGACTCCGGAGCGCGTATGATAGGGCTTGGATTCATAAAGGCCAAGTCTGACAAATTGCTGACGATCGCGAAGGTAGTCAGCGAGGAGCCGTAACAGACCTGGCGGAAATCCGATGGCACATAGTTTTGCCAGCAGGATATCATTATTGACCCTATCAAACGCTTTCCGGAAGTCAAAGTACAAGACATCTACCTGGCCTCCACGGTCCAATCGTTTTGATACATAGTCTACTAGGGTGAGAAGGTTCGTATTTACTGATCTTTTTGCTCTGAAACCATGTTGTTCGTTACATAAATACTTTTCAACTTGAGAATAAATATAATTATGTAGTATGTTTTCAAAAACTTTAGCTGGTGATGACAAAATGGCAATGGGACGGAATTCCTCCAATAAAGTTTTATTCAAACTCTTGGGAATTGGAGTGACCCTTGAAATCTTCCATTGTGGTGGGTATATTCCGGTTTTTAAAGATAGATTAAATATGTGAAATAAAGGTAAGCAAAGGTGTTTTTTACAAGTTTTCAAAATTTCTGGAGGAATGTTGTCAGGCCCTACCGAACTACTAAGTTTGAGTTTACCTATTCCTGACATAATATCCTGAGGGGTGAATTTAAATATATTTACATAATTACTATTACTATTAGTATCACAAAGGGAGACCTTTTCAACATCAAGTCGCGGAACATCGGGAAGATAAACGCTAAAAAAGAAATCGGCGAAGGCGTCAGCCGCACGAACACCTGTAAATTTTTCACCGTTGTAGGTAACACTCGGCTCAAAACCACCTTTTGAGCGTAAGTTGGCAATATGTTGCCAGAAATTACGTGGATTGGCTCTTAAATTATTTTCGATCCTTTTGGTATACGATGTATAAGCAAGTGCAACCCGTGTTTTAAGGCTAGCTCTCAAATCCGAAAAGTTTTTATGGGCTACTGTACATTTAGTGCGCTTCCAAGCAGTATGCCACTTGAGCTTAAGTCTAGTGTCCTGAATTATGTCTTTGGTGAACCACACTGGATAACGCCTACTTGTAGTTTTACATCGACGTTTCTTTGGTACACAAGCATCAAAGATGGAATAAATTGACTCATAAAAGTATTCTGCAGCTAAAAATACATCGTCAGTCTGTACAACCTTCTCCCATGAATTTTTCGAAAGTAAATCTAAAAGCTTATCTCGGTTACATTTTTTAAAATTCCAGTCTTTGCTGGTATCAATATTACTTGGTTCAATGACATCAGAAATATGTGTAGATTTAATTTTAATATCAATATCTAATGGCGGGTGATAATTGTCAGGTTTAACTATACCATCCGTGACAGCGACAGAAGTATCAATCGCGTCAGCGCTCTCTTGGACCAATGGCATTGAGACGATGAAGACGCAGATGCAGCCCCAGCATAAGAATTGAACTGTAATAAAGTGTAGAAGACTCACCAGGTATAGGACCGTCGTGGAACTGCGTTCGATGCGGCCTCTTCTGTCCAGAGAACTCGTGGTGTGTCTGTACTTGTCGCGGCGCTATCCCGAACTCGCCACGGTCTTCCTCGTCCATGAAGTCTTCGGGACGCTGGTTCTGTACAAATGTTAACAAGATTCATGAAATTATCCCCTTTATTTATAAACGTTGCTTTAAGTTATGTAATGCTTAACGTCTGCTTAGCCATAATTGTTTTGACATTAAACGTAAACTCTGGAGCGGAGTTTAGATTCTATTGGTTAATATTGGCACAGCTCCGCTCCTTTCCTCACTTCTCCGCTCCAGTGGACAGGCCGCCATAGAGGTGCTGTGATACAAATAGTTACCGATAGTTTGCATTGACGACAAAAACACATTGAAACTTACCGAAAGCGAAGCCTTTTCCGCTCTTGAGCTTTTAAAAGTACTAGGGGTCCATCCTTCTTGGGAGCCCACGGTGTTCCCGAACCCCGCTGAGAAGCCGCCTGTGAAGGCTCCATGGAACCGGCGCCTACCATGCTCGTCCACTGCAAACTGGTCCGGCGCCTGTTGGTACTTGCGTTTTGATGGCACTTCATCTGATGGCGATAAAGGAAATTCAATGTGAGAATAGGGTGTCTGTATTCATTTTCAACGTTCGGCTCAGCGCCGAAAGTTAAAAATCAAACAGCAACAAAGTGCGTTTTAGTACCTCTTACCCTAGAAGTAGCTCGTTCAGGAACAGCTCAATTCACCTTAGTTTTCACGGTGAAATCATTACATTTTTTTTTTGCAAATCAGCCGGTCTACGGCTGAAATTGCAACGCATCTACAATGGCTCCGATGACCACTTACCATCAGGTGGCCCGTAATTTCGGTTGGTTTGGTATCTAACTAATGTGATACTCCAAGTTATAAACTATGTATGCCAAATTTCATCCAAACCCGTTCAGCAGTTATTGCGTGAAAGAGTAACAAACATCCATCCATTCTCACAAAGTTTCGCGTTTTAATATTACTAGCTGCGCCCCGCGGTTTCATCCGCATAAGTCTCAATTCCATGGGAATATCGGGATAAAAAGTATCCTATATGTAAATCCAGGTTATAAACTATCCGTGTACCAAATTTCATTCAAATCCATTCAGTAGTTTTTGCGTGAAAGAGTAACAAACATCCATCCATCCATCCTCATAAACTTTCGCGTTTATAATATTACTAGCTGCGCCCCGCGGTTTCAACCGCAGAAGTCTCGATCCCGTGGGAATATCGGGATAAAAGTATCCTATGTGTTTATCCAGCTTATCAAAGTGCCAAATTCCATCCAAATCCGTTCAGTAGTTTCCATCCATCCTCACAAACTTTCACATTATAATAGTAGTAGGATAAGTAGGATAGGATAGGATTTACTTACTATGGTGTCAATTATATCGTAGTGTTTCAATTGCTATTGGTGCCGATTCTCTTGTACACCGAACTAAACTATCACTAAAATTCCTTACTTTTGACTATAAGAATCTCAAAGCTATTCTGCAAAATTAATTCTCTAAATTTAAAAATAATTTTGACACATCTAAATCGAATTTGACAATCGCGACTCCACACGTGATACCTAACCACGTGAATCTTTTTAGAGCCGGAGGCGCGCAGGGGGGTAGCCTCGACGTGTTTTATATGGAATTTTTCACCTTTTGTATGGAAAATAAGAAAAAAAATTACCTACATGTAGAGTGTTAGGGGTGGGTTTTATAAAGGGGGTTGAAATTTTCATTATTTTTGCGATTGGACACACCGTTTTCGAGACATAAGCAAAAGAAAAAAAAAAAGATTCAGTACCTACTGTTTTTGCATCTGAAGTCGAGGTGTTGGTTTGAATTTAAAGTTCATGACAACCAATTTTATTCCACGCGTTTTTAGTCGCGATTAAAAATAGTCAGATTTAGTTATAAAATCTAAATTTTAGGTGAAAAACGTCAAGTTCAGAATAGTAAAACTGCCATTTTCACTAAACTAATATCTCAGTACCATCTTAGTGCTGTCAAACTAAAATATAGTTAAGTTGTGTCACTTTAGTCTATTTCAGAATGGGAAATCGTCGTTTGACAGGATTAAACTAAATTTTGGTGATTTTTAGTCTAGTTTAGAGGCATTTGTGACAAGACAATCGGCACTATTGTATAGGTTATAGAAGAGTGGCATAAAAAACAGTTGTAGGATTTATTTCTTTAATACTCAGACTGTAAATAACAAGTAACAAATAAAGTGGAGGTAGAACAAGTACAATATGGCCGTCGAATCATGGCGGGTCTGAACATAGGCTCTCCGAACTTTCGCGCATGTTCTCTCACTCACACTCGCCTAATGTCACCGTTTGGTTCCTAAAAAATGTTATTGCGCAGCCTTCTGCGCATAGCTCAGCCCAGCTATCATTCATCGGCCGTATTGTAGATTTAAAATGAGTATTTCCTTATTAAATAGGCGTAATAGGACCAGCTGCATAGTATACAGAAATTTATAAAAACTTAAATAACAAAAAAAAAGTGTCTAACAATACTGGCTGCTAAGAGCAGCTATGTATGTATATATTCACGAGCATAAATATATTACTATGGACAGCTCGGCAATAATATTCGATTTCATGATTCATCCATTAATTTCTATCGTCAAAAAAAAAACAAAAAACAAAACAAAAAGTCGGACAAGTGCGAGTCGAACTTTCCCACCGAGGGTTCAGTACGAATTTATAGGTACATATTATAAATAGTTCAGGAATCGAGTCTCGCAGTTTTTTCCGAGCTTTTCCCGAAATTCAGTTTCCAAAATCTATAATTACTTATATTATTGTGTTTTATAAGTAAAATTGTGGTAATATTAACAGTTCATACCTAAATTAGTTAGGTTACCGCATAACAGTGCAAACTGTTAGGTACTACATACACCAAAGTTATAAAGTACCTATACATATAAAAGAGGGAGAAGATATTTTGTTTTTTTTATTTTCGTCATAAATTGAAAACTATAGATCATAAAAATAATTTAAAATCTGTTTAAGCTTGTGCCTATGAAGCCCTTTCATACGATACCCCACATGACACGGTTAACTCGCTTCAAAATTTGGACCCACGTTCCTTGCATAAAGACCCTGTTTTTTTTTTGAGATTTCATTACAAATGTTTTCAGATTTTGCCCTGTACTTGTTTTGCCCTGTACTTGTAGTTTAAGACGATATTACTTGCCAAATTTCATAGTTCTAGGTCAACGGAAAGTACCCTATAAATTTTGATTCCCTTGAGAGTATCGAAATTTACGTTTTTTGCAGCATAAACGGCCGTATCTTTTTTTACGTTAACTTAGAAGTTTGATTTCTTTCACAGCTTCAAGGGACTGTAGACTTGAGTATATGGTTTTAATTTCAACTCGATATCTCCACGTATTCCCGAGATAAAGGGTCTTGACAGACAGACGGACAACAAAGTGATCCTATAAGGGTTCCGTTTTTTTCCTTTTGAGGTACGGAACCCTAAAAAGACCTGGGCACCATAATGCAACGAAATAAAAAATACCGCAGCTCTGGTATTCAGATAGGGTCCGAAAATCAGACAATATTGCCGAGCTGCACAGCTAATAGTATAGTCCGCGCGCGACTGCTAGTCATTGCTTGAGGTATGTAAGCGGTGACACGGGGGAGGTAGACAAAGGGCAAGCTAACTCAGTCTGTCAATTTTGTCAATGGCGACCTCCCCGTCGAACCGCTCACATACCTCAGGCGGTGACTAGCAGTCGCGCGCGGACTATAGCAGTAATGAGCATAAACAGTATGTATAATATAACATGTATATTTATGCTCGTTACTGTGCACTGAAGTTAATTTTTCTTAACCTACTTGTTTTATTTGGTAAACAAATGTGGTGCCCTGGGATTTCGATTTTCGGAAAATAGAAGCAGTTTTTCATATAATTGATTGAAAATACATTTATTTACTATTTAATGAAGAAGTTCCTACCAATTTGTGATTTTAACACCGCATTTGTTTATCAAATAATACACTGAGATATCTGACATTAGGTTTTGTCCCTTTGACAAATAGTTTACTCTATGCCACCGTAAACATAGTAACTAAAATGAATAATAAACACACATATTGTATACTGTGTTCGCGATTAGTTTCTAAATGTGTAAACAAATATATGCGTTTTTGGAAAAAAAAAAACTTTAACACCTACTACTAACACTATGGTTGTTGTGTTATAGCATTGCCATAGCGGTCATACCACCGCTTTTTCGCTTGAGGACTATTTGCTTTCTGTACTTGTGGCAAGCTTGGCCCACTTGGTGAAAGTACAGGACGGCCAAGCAGGCTTGGCTTGATGTCTATGGGCTGGCTATCAGTAATGCGATCCCGCATTGCCGCATTCCTTCGACGCCTTTTTCTTGAAACCTTCGTAGTGGTATTTTCACCAGCGCAGGAGATGGAATTACTTTCTCTCTCAGTATAAGCAGACGACGACGCCAACGGGACGTCCGCCGCCGATGGCACAAAACCACCCCATTTACTAGGCCCCGACCTCAACCAAAAACTAACTTTATCCATTCCTAGGTTAGCTTTAAAATTGAGAAGTCTTAGCGCTTCAAATGACGCCTCGTCGACAGAGAGAATCACAATTTGACCACTACCCGTTTTCGTGACTTTAATCACTTTCCAATTATCCCTGTCGAGTCCTGGGTTCTGTATTCGGAGAAGTTCCAAAGCTGTTGCTACGGTAACGCCCTCTTTGTCCGGTATCAAAATTGATAATGTAATGTAATGTGGCTTTGTCAATTCCTTTTCTGGCGTTATAGACAGATTCGCTTCAGGCCACGGCTTAAGTGATGGGACCTTTTTCTCAAGCCATTTTCGACTCATGTGGTTTTCGCAGATCATGAGAATCCAGCCAGTTTTGTAAGTACTTCCTGAAAACTTTGGCCCGGCGCCTTGCACTCCTATCCGGACTATGGCTTGGTTTATACACTGATGGACTAACGTCATTTGTTTTTTGGTCATGGGGGTAACATTGCGGATACCAACACGAATCGGTTCCGCATCCTTGTTCACATTTGCGTCATTATCCTCGAAAGTTTCTCGATTCTCTGAACGTTGGTCCCAATGGAAATGGGTGTCTTTTTCCGACGTAGTCTCCCTATGATCAGGCTCACTAAAGTCGAAATGTCCTCGACCATCGTCGACGGGTGAGTGCGGCTCATAAATTCGACCCCTATACTCATCATCAGACTCACCATCAATACAGATGGTTGTCGTCGCTTGTGTTTCATCTCGAAACCTATCTCGCAAGGGTCGGTCAGAATTCTTATAGTCGTCGTCGTCGAGGTCCCATACGATTTTCTGGTACTTTGAAACGTGCAAGTTTTTTTCCTCAGAATAGCTGTTAGTATGAGTACGTTTTGGTGGATGAGTCTCGTTTCGTAGTCCTAATCGTGACGGCCGATCAGGCTCAGGCCAATAGTTATGTGATCCTTCCGAAGAAGTTTTCTGGGCCTTATAAGTTTGGTCAGACAAAGGTTTCACATGACTGCTGTTGTTATGAAGACGGTTGACTGCCCTCATTCCATCTTCGATTTTCACTTGGAAGGCGTCAGTATCGCTGTGTTTTAGTTGTGTATGCTCATATGAATTATTCGGCCTGCAATCCATGGGACTAGCGTCGTGTCGAGATCTCGGTGGTGAGCGGTCTCTCTCCCAGTAGTTCGACTCTCCGCAATCCACCTGCGAGCTTTTCGTGACTTTGTAAGGTGGTTCCCAATAGGTCTCACCCTCGCTAGGAGGCCGTTTCCGCCGATTCGTCTCATAAGCCCTCTCTTGCGATGGTCCAGCTTTTTCCCAATACTTCAGGTCTGAAGTGTGTGAAACCTCCTTAGTATAGGTTTCTGGGGGCCCATAAGGTTGATGCAAGATGGATTCTTGATTAGTGTCATACTCATTACGAAGGAGGCTTGGCTTGTTTCGTTGGGCTGCCTTCCAGTAGTTCGGGCTTCTGCTTCTATACGGTGAGGTTCGTCTAGCATCACAAGGGTTACACCGATATGGTGTTCGATCAGGCTCATACTGTCTAGAAAGATGTTCCAATGGCCGTACTCTCACCTTTGGGTGTGTCTTCTTGCTTTCCTTGGGAGGGTTTAAACAAGTTTCCGGAGCCATATGTTCTATTCCAGGAATTATTTGACAAATCTGTGGCCATGGCAAGTGACACACTTCACGTGCTTTATTAACATTGACATTAGCAGCCAGTAGCTTTCTCACTTTCTTTTTTTGGCCACCCGTCAACTTAGTTTTGGATTTCAGCATGGTGCAGGTGCAATCTGGGAGTAAAAGAAAATCCTAGAATTTATCAGCTGTTTTTTTTATCCAATTAAGTAACTCGGAAACTCTCGCCTGTTTTGAATCAGCCTTTTATTATCAGTTAATGTAAAGCCACTAGTTACAGCCACCATTAGTATTCTAGACATTTTACACAGGTAAAAATTAACTTGAGAATTACATTTGCAGGCCTTTCTTTTACGTTTAGCCTTTTTAAATGGAAATTAAGTACAGTTTTTCTCCACATACCACTATATATTGCCAATGGCAATCTCATGTAGGAATGCCCTAGGTTCACATGCTAAATGGGGTAGCATAAATCATAAAAAATACAGAAACATATGAGGAAGGATACAGTGAGGCAAATGATAATCATGATTCTTAAGTTAGAGGAATAAGGGACAGATGATTGTGTATCATGGATGGTTAAGGAAGAACATTTCACGAGTTTGGTACTTTTTGTAGTACCTACCTACCTATCTAAAATGCAGGCAATGACAACTAAAATAAAACACAAATTTCTTCACAAATATAAATTATTTTTTAAAATTTTACAAAGCTTATGGTTGAGGATATGGGCTATCTTAATCGAACAGCGAACTTCATGAAACCTACACAAGCGTGGCATGTTTCTATAACTTGTATATGGCCGGTTGTTTGCGAAAATGCCTACCCTGCTGTTTTTTATAAGTTAAATCCGCCAAACTCTTCATAGTACTTAACCTACATAAAATGAAGTCGTGAAAACTTACTAAGTAATAGAAAAGTACTCGTTTGCTGATAAATTCAAATAGTAAATGCAACCTTGCACAAAACATAAAACAGAAAGACTAAACTCACCTTCTTCGTATGGTTCTAACTGTGTCCCGTAGCGTACTACATTGTCATCGTCTGAATCACTCATTCCTGCTAAGAAGTACTAATTTACAATTATTTTGATGGTATTTTATAACAATTTTGCGGTAGATTACAAAAATACCGTGCCAATACGATTTATTAATCTTACGTCTGACATCTGACATCTGTCATATTACTTTCCTCTATGCCATCTGTCAGTTCAGTTCTGTTCACAGAGCATGTTCTATTCTGCCCATAGATAATACACGTACTGCCACAGAGCACCATTATGTCTATGCAGAGCACAGAGCATGTAACTTATTGTCACATTTTGAATGTTGTCATACCGTTTAAAAATCTACTAAAAATGTATTAGCAAATATGATTAGTAGGTAGTTATTTTTACACGACTGCCGAGTTAGTGCATTACATCATATTATATCTCCTTGGTTAGTGTCTTTGTGGTGTAAACTGTTCCAACCTAACATGGACCTTCCCACATCGAATTTCCTAATTACATTATGACGTAATAATGAAGAAAACGTGCTAAGGTTGGCACACAATATCCACAGAACCTACTCCTAACTATATTCAGTTATATTTAATTTTATACCTATTAAAAGATTTTTCTCTTATTTACCTTGATTTTATGAAATCATGACATTTGACACTTATGCTAACTTATGGAGTTGTATTGCTGATTGTAATGATTATAATTATGAAAAACCATATTTATTACGGCCGCGAATCATATTTTAACCAACATAAAACCCGACACTGACCAAATGCAAAAAACTAAAGAAAATTTGAATTTCGCGGGCTACCTTAGCGCATCCCCCCTAAAGTTATAGTAAGAAAGCGCGTCGTAAACTCGTGATGGAAAAACACTGAACGTAGAAACCTTTGATAAAGAGAATAGATGCAGAATAACACTTACGAGGGTCATTCAATAAATACTTAGCCTACAAAAAGTAAACGAAAATTTTGGAAAAGTGGCAATTTATTTTTCAACATAGTCTCCTTTTAGTTCGATACACTTTAGCCCAGCGATGCTCCAACTTTTTTAACCCGTCCGAAAAATAGTTGTTTGTCAAACTCTGCAAAATAGGCCTCCGTGGCGGCGATTACCTCCTCATTCGATCCATATCTATTCCCGGCGAGTGATTTTTTCAGATTAGGAAACAGAAAGAAGTCACAAGGGGCCAAATCTGGAGAATACGGTGGATGGGGCAGCAATTCGTAGCGTAATTCGACCAATTTGGCCATGGCAACGGCAGACGTGTGAACCGGTGCGTTGTCGTGGTGAAACAGCACTTTTTTCTTCGCTAGATGGGGTCGTTTTTTCTTTAATTCGGCGTCGAATCGGCCCAATAAATCGGCATAGTAAAGCCCTGTAATTGTTTTACCCTTCTCGAGGTAATCGATGTAGATCACACCTTGTGAATCCCAGAAAACGGTGGCCATAACTTTTCCGGCCAATTTTACAGTTTTCGCCTTCTTTGGAGCACGTTCCCCGGTCTGGATCCATTGTTTTGATTGCTCCTTGGTCTCTGGTGTGTACCAGTGGATCCAGGTTTCATCGACGGTCACAAAACGACGCAAAAACTCCGCTGGATTCCGCTTAAACAGCGCCAAACACGTCTCCGATGTGGTCTCACGGTTGCGCTTGTTTTCTGGTGTGAGTAAACGCGGCACCCATCGCGCCGACAGCTTTCTCATGCCGAGTTCCTCGTGAAGAATATGATGCACTGTTCCTTCTGAAATACCTACAGCCTCAGCTAGCTCCCGAACCTTCAATCGGCGATCTGCCAATACGAGATCATGGATTTTTTTATTGTTTTCCTCCGTAGCAGCTGTTTTCGGTGCACCTGGACGTGGTTCATCAAAAACCGACGTACGGCCACGTGCAAACTCGTTGAACCAATTCTTGACGGTGGCCATCGATGGAGAAGAGTCACCGTACACAGCATCCAAGCGATCTTTGATTTCGATGCGCGTTTTCCCTTCCAAAAATAGGAATCGAATCACCGAACGATATTGCTCTTTTTCCATTTTTGTAAAACCGATCGACACGTTCGCTTCCATAAGTTGTCAAATTAAATTAAGTTGTTTCGCACTCGGGGGCGCGGCTTGCTTTTCAGAATTGGGTGTTATGTGGTGAACCGAAAGTGGGTTCTGTGTACGATACCATGAGAGAAACAAAACGAGTGTTTAAAAGTAAGCTAAAGTGGTGTCAGGAAAACCGAGAACAAATAAAAATGAATATTATAGTGTCTTGTCACAGAGAAAAGGATTTTAGCAAGTTTTGGAAGCACACCAACAAACTGAGCGGCAAGTCGAGCCTACCTGCGAGTGTGGAGGGTGTTAGTGAGTCTGCCTCCATAGCCGATCTCTTTAAAAATCACTTTGCAATGAAGTCCCCTCTTGGGTTAATGGGACAGTCATTGTCAACGGCAAGGGAGCCAACAACGGAATCAGCACTGGTAAGGGTTACGGCTAATGAAATAGCTGCAGTGTTGAAAAACATGAACCGCGGTAAATCACCTGGGCACGATTCTCTCAGCATAGAACATTTACAAAATGCAAGGGTTCACATGCCCAGAGTGCTGGCAATGTTATTCAACTTCTGCTTCTCACATACGTATCTGCCTGAAGATCTTGTGAAAACATTAGTTGTGCCGATTATAAAAAATCGAACTGGAGACGCGTCAGACATAAATAACTATAGGCCCATATCGTTGGCTACGATTATTGCCAAGGTTTTGGACAGTGTGCTTGACAAGCAATTAAATAAACATCTGTCGCTTCACGATGCCCAATTTGGCTTCAGAGCTGGTCTTTCAACTGAGCATGCTGTTCTGTGTCTTAAGCACACTGTCAGATACTATACGGACAGGAAAACCCCCGTGTACGCGTGTTTTCTTGATCTTTCAAAAGCCTTCGATCTGGTGTCCTATGGTGTTTTATGGAAGAAGCTGTACGAGGATACAACTCTTCCGGGTGAGATGATTGAGTTGTTGAGATATTGGTACGGCCATCAGACTAATATGGTGAAATGGGCAGGCTCGCTATCCGATCCGTACGGGCTGGAGTGCGGGGTCAGACAGGGAGGTCTGACTTCTCCGAAGCTCTTCTGTTTGTACATGGATCGGCTGATTCGTGAGCTCAGCAGTACTATGGTAGGCTGTTCCATTGACGGAACACTAGTCAATAACATAAGTTACGCCGATGACATGGTGCTGCTGGCCCCGTCGATCGGTGCCCTCAGAAACTCATGTCTGTTTGTGAGCGATATGCGGAGGCCCAAGGCCTCAGATATAATGCAAAAAAGAGCAAGTGTCTGATGTTTAAGGCAGGCACTAAAGACTATCGTGAAGTGCCGCCTGTCACACTCGGTGGGACTGCGTTAGAGTGGGTAAACTCTTTTAAATATCTGGGGCATTGGGTCACCGCAACGCAGACGGATAATGTTGACATGGAGAGGGAGCGTAGGGCGTAGAGATGGGCTGAGTGATGATTTTTCTGTATCGGTGACTGCATGACAATGACAAAAAAATATCGGTGACGGGAACAATGACAAAATCATCAATGATTTTTATTTGAGTATTAGATCTCGTCACTTCATTTGTGAGTAGATACTGAATGATCGCGAAACGGCTTAGTGAAATTATCATTAGTTATTTATGTAAGCATGAGTCGAGTTTGTCAGTTGGCCGCGTAATTTAAATTTTCTTAGTTTGTGACATTCATTGCAGGTTATTTAGGTATTGATTTATCGTTATGGAAATCATCAATATGTTTCCATTAGTGATATTTGCTGCAAGATATGACTATTTAGTATATCATGGCAATTTAACTGAACTAAATTCACTATAACGTATGTAAACCCAATTTAATTATAGCGAGTCAACACATTACACTACGTATTTCGTACGCGTAAAATTAAATTAGGGTGGTTGTTCGTCCTCGTCTATGCAAAACAATGATTCACGCGCATTCGCACATTTCGCACGCAAACATAAACAATGCAAGTGAAAACATTGTTGCCGTTCCGTGCGCCCAGTCCCGGTCATTTTATCGAAACATTTGAGTTCCAGTCCAGTCCAGTATCTCTGACTAGTATATAGTTATCTGTGGTCCAGTATCGCCGATCGCGCAGTCTCGCAACGTCGCAATTCACAGTCACACCAGCCCGCTGCGCCCGAGCGGCCCGATACCGTCCGATCCGAATCACCGAAGTTCGCGTTCATTGTCATTCTTGTAATGATTTTTAAGCATTGATGATTTTGTCTTTGTCATTGCATGATGATATGATTTTAAAATATCGATGATTTTTACATGTGACATGATATCGGACTCATCTCTAGTAGGGCGCTGTCAGTCCGGAGCAATATGTTAATCCGTAGGTTTGCAAAGTGCTCGAGAGGTGTAAAAACCACTCTATTTAGGGCATATTGCCAATCATTTTACACCTGCAGTCTATGGGTCGATTACACGCAAAAGGCATACAGCGCCTTACGTATCCAGTACAACAACGCATACAGAGCGCTGTTGGGGTTGCCACGACACTGTAGCGCATCAGGGATGTTCGCAGAGGCACGTATAGATGACTTTTATGCAATCATGCGAAAGCGTGTCGCCTCCCTGATGCGGCGGGTGCGGGAAAGTGACAACAGCCTCTTGGTCACTGTAGCCGATAGGGCGGAAGGTCTAATACTCAGACACTGGACCAGGACACAGGTATTACCGTCAAATCGTGCCTTGAAATGACATTAATTTTAATTATTGTTGTGGTTGTCTTATTAGTATTGTTGACATTTTTAATGGTGATTTTGACGTTACAGTTATGGTTTTGATATTATGGTTGTGTTTTTGACATTACAGTTATGGTTTTGACATTGTGATTGTGATTTTGACGTTATTATTGATTGTTTTGACATTACTAGTAATTATAACCAAAGTTTGCCGAATATTATTATGTACTAACACTAGTGTTTTAAGATGTGTTTGTATTTACTAACAAATGGATTGTATGATCTGTAATAAATTTTTGATTGATTGATTAAAACAAATGAAGGGATTGGAATGAAAATTTGAAAAAAGAATGTGCTACACTGTGGTAAAACTCTTTTGAAACTACAGCGCCCTCTGGCGATTAGGCTAGGTACTTATTGAATGCACCTCGTACCTTTCAATTTTACAAATGTCACCGTAAGATTGTGAGAACCGTTAGTTTATAATCTGTCGGAATTATTTCCGTTAGATTATAAACTGTCGAAAAATTGTGAACTGGGTGAAATGGGTTAGGTTAGGTTAGAACTGTGACCAAAAGCGCGCGAGCCGAGCGAGCGAAGCGAGCGCTACTTCCAAGTTGCTCGCAGCCAGGCAGGCTATTTAATATTAGCGCAAGGTACGTTACGTCGCAAGCAAGTTTGATACCAGTTCACAATTTGTCGGTTTCCCATGGAAAGATTATAAACTAGCGAAAAATAATGCGCTAAATTGTAAATGGTTCATTGCAGTTCACAATTTTTCGACAGTTTATAATTTAACGGAAATAATACCGATAGATTGAATAGAACTAACGAAGTTCATAATTATACGGTGACATATACATAGAACGGACTTTAGAAAAGGTTCTGTATTCGACCCATAAAACCCTGTGCCTGTATTGAGAAATCTGAATCCATAGGAGATACGGAGAAAATGGCTTAGGAGCCATTAGCTCTTTTTTCTTGAAATAAATGGTACTATAATAAGTGGTGCTACTGTGTTGTATAACCTCATTGGTACTACTTATTTTAAATTTTTTGATTTTACGGTTGTCCATAAAAAATAATAAAATCTTACATATTTACCAAATTTTTATAAGCGGTTCCACTGGTTTTTAAGGATCATTTCATAGTATCGGCACAGGTAGGTAATCTAATGTGTTTCAGATAAAAAAAAACGTCTCTTATCTCTCAACGTTTTTAAATAAACCTCTTTTTCTTCGTCTGATAAGTTAGGACGGGTGAAATCAAACCATGATTAAACAGTAGGTATGGGTTGGTAGTGGATTATTTTGTTAAAAACGATCGACCGATAGCAATTTCTACTGGGCTGAGATGTTTCAAATAGTCAAATTAAAATCACATATTACTTTTTTATGTAAATTGAAATATATTTCACAACCAATAAACATGACATGAAACCACAGATGAATGCAGATGGTTCACTCCGCGTTTAAGATAGGTATGAAGCTACAAGTACGCGGCGGGCTCGACTTGTTGGGCTAATACCATAGATATAAGAAAGAAGGAGATAATGCCCGGTAGTTGAAAATGTATCGAAACCCAATGTCTCCACTTTGTCCCCACTACCTCGCCACTAGTCGCCACAACTACACATGCAGAAATAGATATGAGGCTGCGCTCACTCTTGCAATTCATAAATCAGAACGTACTACACAATCAATTATAAACCTTATCCCATCAAACACAGCGTGCATTTACCATGCACCGTACAACTCACTCACACGAAAACATCATTTCTATCGTTGTGCTGTACAGAAACAATTTATTTTACATATTATACGCTAGTGATTGACCAAATCGGAAAGGTATCGATTCTTCCATTTAATATTATCGACAGTGAAGTATCAATATCTAATAACTAACATTTTGGCGGTTTTCACTTACTAATTATTAGGGCTTATTTTAATTTTTTGAATTGTTCTTTGTTTTATCTTTTTATTACGGACGCTTCTAACGTGCACGTCTTTCTACATTGTTCTCACATGTATAATTTCAACATGAATGATGTAACCAATATTTTGTAACAATTTTTTATTTAAAAGAGTGTCCGTGGAGTTTCTTGCCCGTTCTTCTCCATAGGTACCTACTACGCTTTGAAATGGGCAACTAGCTTCATACCTATTTCTGACTGACCGATTCCTTGACAATTCAAAAGTGCCTGTAAATGGTTTAATTGAAATAAATGCTTTGAGTTTGAGTTTAATGTTTACTTCAAATGATCAAAAACTATGGAAATTAAACGTTTTTTTCTCCTCCTGTGAAACCATGTTTTTGTAGTTATTAGATATTGATACTTCACCGTCGTTATACTTTAAAAAATTTGGTGTCCTGAAAATAAAATAAATAAAAACGATAAGTCCAGAAAATATGATAATAAAAATAAATAATAAGCAAAAAATTCAAACAATAAAAAAATCCAGTTACGTTGGTTTAACCTGTCATAGTTTATTGAAACAGTAGGTATTGTTGAACCCTGCTATGATGTTTACTCACTGTCCTGTAAAGTGGAGGTATTTGTGCAGCACTTGACGCTTTAATATTACTGGAGTGGCATTTTTTGTCAAATAGTGTAATCTTAAATTAATATATTTTTCCATGACTGCTTTAATTAGAAATATTATGTGATTATTCATCGGAGACTGCTCAAATTGGTGAAACTTAATATTATCAAAGAGATCTAATCCTATAATTCAAACCCAAAACACTCCACCTAAAATATTATTAACTTACTTTACGACAAAATAAGTAAAACACATTATTTCACATCGATTTTCCACCCGGGTAAAACAGTTGACAAATTGAAGAATAAAGTATAATAGCAATAAATTCATTCGCCAAACGACATTGTTGTCGATAGCCTACGTTAGTGGATCTGCACAACTACATCACTAGCTCGTCGCCAGACACAGCGGCCGTACTGCGCGATGCATCCGCAGTCCACAGTATCGTTTTGTGATTTTTACATTGCTTGTTGAGTCACTGAGCGACATATTTAGGTAGTGGTTAACGAGCAATGTATGTAGTGCAAAAATAGTACAGTCGCTGTGATATTTGGAAACAAAAATAACGTAGTAAAAGCAAGAATTATCTTACGATTTGTTGTTTTTCATTATTTTAAAGACAAGTATAGTAAAATACTTGTACTTACATATGGTAAGTGATTCCATGATTCACAAAGTTTTTGTTTTGACTTCGGTTTTTACAAGAAACCACTGAACAACACGGCATTCTTATAAATTGTCCCGATCACGGCCGAAAGCACACTAGTTCGCGGAGACGGCCATTTTCGTATGCAATGAGCACTTTGATCATTACGCGCGGACACAGACACGCCCCCATGCCACTTCTCCTGTTTTTTATATTTCTATGGCTAATACCATAGTATAAAGAGAGGTAGTAAGCTATCTTTATAGAATATACAAGCCGCGCACACATTCAAGCCGCACGCGGTGCGTCCGCGTGCGGCTTGTATGTGTGCGCGGCTTGTATCTATGCGTCGCCACACGCACACTTAACAAAATCTCGGCTGGTTGCTCACGAGAAACGGGTACCTCTCTTTATACTATGCTAATACGGTAGTAGCCTAGGTAAAAAAAAAGAAATTCTATTTAGTCCGTCTTTCAGATAATAAAAAATATTAGACACGTATTTTTATAAATTAGAAAACACGCAATTAAAGTTGGGGAGTGCGGGCTCACTACGTCACAACGCAGTATTACATGACAAGGCGTGACATTTTAACTCAATGTATCGCCGTAATCTTTTGATTACGTCAAAAAAGAAAAAAAAAATACGTGTCCAATACTTTTGAATCTTTACATATTATAAAACAAAGTCCCCCGTCGCGTCTGTCTGTCTAAACGCGATAAACTCAAAAACTACCGAACGGATTTTCAAACGCTTTTCACCATTGGACGGAGTGATTCATGCGGAAGGTTTAAGTGTATAATTAATTACGGTTTTGTGTAAATTGACTGAAATATGACGATTATTGTTGAAGAAGTCTGATAAAATCATGCCGACTGAGAGCTTTACTGGCGTGCGCTGCGTTAACCGAAAAATATACATCAAATTAATGTTTGATTGTTTAATGTTTTTAAGTACCTATCTATTAATTTTTAATTGTTCAAATTTTGTTTTATTTGTTAATGTAAATGTTTTGTTTCATTTATTACTAATTAATTTATAATCAGAATATTTGTACGCCGTTGACGGCAAGACATAGCGTTCATTTATATTATTATTATTAACATCTGTACTTTTTTGTTTACCTATGTTCTACAAATAAAAATATTTGAATTTGAATTTGAATTTATGTTCTACTTACGGTATTGTTCATCTTAAAACGTTCGCTAAAAAAGTCCGCGATGGCATTATGTCTATCTTCTAAGGATGACGCACAAAAACTTTTTTATCTTTCAGAATTTGATAAAAATGTAATTGTTATTTCCGAAGCTTTTTTGACCGGTATAGTATTAATCCTTATCCAATAAAATGTTTTTTAAATTGTGCATTTAATTTAGATTAAAATATGCCTGACATCATATCATTTAAATGAATAGCTAAGATATCACAGTTTCAAAATTACGCGTAGCAACGCGGGCGCAGCGGTAGGAATCAATGACCTTTTCCTATGTTATTAGGTATGAAATCTCGGTAGTACGTTCCCGTGGGATATTTTCCGACATCCACGCGGGCGAAGCCGCGAGCAAAAGCTAGTAATCTATAAGACGGACAAAAAAAATTTTGGACACAGGCCTATTCAGTGAGTGACTGAGTGTAAGTGTATAGTTACGAGATATAAAGAGAGGCAACTTCTAGGTAGGTACCTGAATTGCATTTTATTGTGTCGTATCAAGAGTTGCTTTTTATTAAATGATTTTGAGGAGTGAACCATTTGTACCTATTCATCTGTGATAAAACCAAATTATAATAGAGGTATATCACAGATTTGAGAACACAATAATCTAAACAGATTATGAAGGTACAGCGCCAGCACATCAAGCTACCCGAAACTGTCAAATTTTCCTAATCAACTTTGAACCTTATGCTTCAGTGATAAAGTTGAAAATCTATTAAATAAATTTGACAGATTGTAGTAGCTTGATGTGCTGGCGTCTGTACAACAAACATGAGATTTTTGGTACATTTGGAATATTGCTTTTAGTAAAAATGAGCAGTTTGATATTACATTATAAAAAAATATGAAATAATTGTTAGTAGCATGTCACTGGCATCAATTCAGGCAGTCTGATACCAGCAGATGAATAAAAGCATTTTCTTTAAATATTCGATTTTATGAATTCATTATGTTTTGGGTGTTGCAAATAATACACACAGCGTCAGCTTGTGCTAGCCCCTCAAGTTTTAAAATGTTACACTGCTACAACATTGAATTTGTTACGAATAATCTAAAGAATACTTCAAAGAGAGTTCATCGTTTCGACTTGGATTCGAACCATCACATTACCGAACGTCGTCATACTCATACGACGTCATACTCAGTTTGACGAGTTAGCCAGCGAGCCCATGTGAATTGCGATGAAATTGTTATCTACTTTCGTCCGAGTCACTTTATCTTTAGGTCTCTGTCTAGTTTGATGTTATAATTTGAGGGTATCCATTAGCGTTTTCTTTACAAAATTAATCCATACCCTCAAGTTATAACTACAACGTTTGATGTATACGTTCACTTAATTATTTATTATATTTTATCGTTTGCGTTAATAGGATGTCACTTGTCAAATTGTAAAATATAATAAATCTTTGTAGTAAAATGAGATCAAAGAAAATTTTGTTAAATAATTGCAATAATAAATATTATTAAAGTATTTTATTTTTCTGGTTTTTTTTAATATTACTAAAACAAAATAGAAAAATACAATTAAAAATATACAATGAATGACAAAAAGCACATTTCGTACCAAGATTTGAACCTCCTATGTTATGCACGGCAAGCGGTCTCGAAACCTCTGGTCTATTTAGACGTTGAATAACTTTTTGTAAATGTTAACCCTAATTAAAACAATAAGTACATTAACTACAATAAAAATATTTTTGCAAAATACTAAAACCAACTTGGGCCTATCATGGATTTGAACGCACATGTCTTTTGCGGGGGTAACTACTTAATGGAGCTGTGTGTACCTACGAATCATTTTTAGGGTTCCGTAGTAAACAAGAAACCCTTATAGTTTCGTCATGTCCGTCTGTCTGTCTGTCTGTCCGCGGTCTAGCTCCGAGACCCTTAGTACTAGAAAGCTGTAATTTGGCATAGGTATACCTACATATTAATTACGCCAACAAGGTGGTAAAACAAAATTATGAAAAAACATTTTTTTCTAGGTACCTCCCATACACGCAAAGTGGTGATGTTTTTTTTTTATCCCATGGTGTGATCCCTTGGAAAGGTCTTTCAAAAACATTGTTTGGGAAAACCATTTTTGGATTCAGGGATCCGTTTGCGAAATATTAAGCTTTAAAGTGCTATTTTTTGTTAGAGTCAAGTGTGTCCCCCTGCCAGCTAAATGGTTAATTTGGATGTGTGAAAAAAATCACAGTAGGTAGTAGTTTATATAACGAAATTAAAAGGAAAACTATCACAACTAAGTAGGTTTTACAAGTTAACGAGTAATAATCGACAAACTTAACTTTGCAGTTGCAAAAACATGTTTTTTCCATACATTTCGGATGGGAGAACATGTTTACTACAAAGTTAAGTTTGTTTTTGGGATAAATTCATCCCAACTACGGAACCCTTCATTGTGCGTGGTCCGACACGTACTTGGCCGGTTTTTTTAAATTGACCATAATTCTTTACAAAAATTGCTAATTTATTGCAAGCAATAATAATGACTTCAATATTATGAGCTTTTTCAAGTACTTACAAAACTTTAACCAATTAGGGGGAGCTCACAACACAAAACTCTGCTACACGATGCGTTGCGGTGCGTTGTTGCAACTTTGTTACGTAGCGCAACAACATCGTTTAATCGCTGTGCCGCACCGCATCGTGTGTGCGTTTGTCCACCGCAGCCGTCACTGGGACGTCACGGAAAAACGAGATTGTTCGAACCAACCCCGGACCTAGATTTTTTGAGGCGGGGCAAATACTGCCGTCTGCCAGCACCCGCCAATATTTCATGGGAATGCGCTAAGTTAATCCGCGAAATTAAAATTTTCTCAATATGAAAATGTTGTCAGCAACATATTATTAAATCAATGTCGATCGATAATGCGCCAATCCAACAGGGGCGCCAAAACTGTTGTAAAAAAAATAAATAATTGAAAAACAAAAAACCCGACTGTAAATTTTGTTTGTCTCGCCTGCAATACCAAAATTCTATAAATTATAATGCTTGTTTTTCTATTTCATTTATATTGACTTATTACTAGCTTTTATTTTGATACCAGTAATGTAGTTTTTTTTAAACCTTTCCCTCCCTTTTTTTGTATTTGCAGATGCAATATATAAATATTATATAGCCTATGACACTCCCACAATTAAGACGACTCTAACGACACCTCACATGTTAAAATTCATCAAGCCGTTTAGGCTACAGAGCGTGCCAAAGAAATAGACATACATACGTTACAACCAAATGTAACGTCCCGGTGACGACGATCGTTGATCTACCGCGACCGAACTCGGCGGTTCAGTACGTTATATAACAGACAAAACAAAAGCCAGGCGAACGACGCCAGTGCGACGCCAGGGAGTGAGATCAAACATGTTTTGTATTGCCAGCAAATCGGCCCGTCATAATCTCGGGCAGAGTTCTTCGGTTCTAGCGGTCGCGCCGAACTACTCGAAAATTCGGCGGCCGGGATGACGTGACGGACGTGCGGTCGACACTCGGTCATAGTAAATGTACTTATCGCTACTTCGGAGCGATCATCTCGTTCTCGGTGACGTCCCGGTAATGGCTGCGGTGGACAAACGCACTTAGGCTTCTCTCTTACAAAACAATTGGAGCACACTAGCCCCACCAAACCAAACATTTTATCACCTAACACTGTAGCCTAGAATATCTTTGTCTATCAACATGTCTCCAATAACTTGTTGCAATTTATTTATAGTTTTAAATCTATCTTCACCATTCACACATTCATTTAGTAACTTGGCTAAATGAGGTCTGGATGTGTTAATCTCCTTGGGTATAGGGTACAGGTAAGGATCTTCATCTCCAGCTAAAATGTAACAGGCGGCCCATATATTGTGGTCACTGAGGTGATGTTTGCACATGTTGTCTAAAGAGAATGAGAAGCCTGGGCCCATGGCTTCTCTCCTGTATCGTTTATACCAATTGGGTACGTCCAACTTAGGTAGTATGTGTTTGTCTAAGATGACTACGTCCTCAAGATCAACGAAGGTTACATCATCTTTTTCATTGACCACTATGTTGTCTAGTGACCAGTCCATGAGGTAGAAACGGTATCTGAAATGGATATAAACTGAAGTTAAATCTGGAAACCTAAATATAGGTATGTTAAATTAGTTTGGCGGCGGTGATCTCTCGCGTCCAGCCCTGCTCCAGACCATGGTAAGAAGCGAGAGGGCATGGGAGGCCGTCACCTCCTACGAAGTAGTGATGGTTGCGAAGGAGGAAGTGGAACGCGTGAGGGAGAGGCAAACTTTGCGCCCTCACGCCCCTAACCGCGCAGGAGACGCCCTAGGCGTCGGGAATCGCAGGCCGATTTTCGGCAGCCGTAGGCGCGGGCTTGCGTACGGTAAGCAACGGTTAGGTCGCCGTCCAATAAGGACCAGGCCCGGGTCGACGGCGCGTTGTGTTCCACGCGCGTCTCATAGAGATGTCAGCACAAATGAAGGGATCCGCTAGGGCCGATGCCTGCCGGGGTTGCGGGTTTGTCCGAAAGAGTTACCGTGGCCCCTGGCAACATACAGGCAACTGAAGGAACACGGGTGGGTTGTAGTCAGTAAGTCTGACACGCCCTCCCGCTCCGCCCATACGGGAGAAGTTATTTGATAATATCACACCCAAAAAAAAAGGTATGTTATATTACTACCATTAAAAAGTTGTTTAAAAAACCAGACATATAGGTAATTAAAGCCAATACTTTCATAAAATTAAGTAATAGAACTAACCTTTAACTAATATCACACCAACCTGTCATGTTTAAAAGTGAAGTCCATAGCAGCATCAAGCAGTTTCTTAGCATACTTTAGTTTTTTATTCCAAGACACTTGCGTCAGAGAGGACAGGGGTTCACCCTCATGCGCCACCACCTCCAGGCGGCCACAAACACCTGCATATGCGGGCACTGGCCATCCAGCGGTCTTTGGTAATATCTGAGAAATTAAAAACCAGCACATCTTTTTTTTTTTTTTCTTACTAGCGGACCCGACAGACGTTGTTCTGTCCAAATTTATTTTAAAAATCCCATAGAAAAAAGGATATTCAGTTTTTCATGAATATAAAAAAAATCCGGGAAACAATTCAAAATTTTACTTCCTTAAAACCTAATATGGAATAACAGTCCGATATATTTTTTTATTGACAATTTGGCCAGCATTTAATTTTTAACCGACTTCCAAAAAGGAGGAGGTTCTATGTTCGTCTTTATGCTTTTCGTATCTTTTTAGGGTTCCATACCCAAAGGGTAAAACGGGATCCTATTACTAAGTCGTCGTGTCCGTCCGTCTGTCTGTCACCAGACTATATCTCATGAACCGTGATAGTTAGACAGTTGAAATTTTCACAGATGATGTATTTCTGTTGCCGCTATAACAAAAAATACTAAAAAACAGAATAAAATGAATATTTAAGGGGGCTCCCATACAACAGACATAATTTGGCCGGTTTTTTTATGTATGGCCATCGACGTTTTCGTCAATTGTGGACCGATTTTGAAAATTCTTTTTCATTTGATAGAGGAAGCTTGCGCACTGGTCCCATATAAATTGTATCCTTTGCTTTATTATACCTTTGCTTGGATAGTTTTTGAGTTAGCTGTGCAATACTGTTATCTACATAGCTGGTAGTGGTACCTAGGTACAACAACTAAAAACCGACAAAAAAAAAAACTGAAGTCGGTGTTTTTTGCACTTTGGTTTAGAATTTTCGTTTTTTGCCAGCAACTTCCGAAATTATCGCCCTCAGCGCCAGACCTTATGTGACTGTTCCTTCAATGTTTTTTTTTCGGTTGTTTAATTCAATTCAGCAATCATTTATTCTCTCTTCACAAAGCTGAATTAAAGATAATGTGTACAAAAAAAAAAAATGTTTTGGCTGTATTCCACCTTTGTGAGACTGGTGCCTGATATAGGTTTAAAATGACATAATAATCGTATTTTTCTTTGACACCCTTCTTTTTTCATTATTTTTACTGGATTTTTATCCATGTGACATTTAGATATACGTGGCCTGGGAAATAGTTCACGTACGATTGACACAAATTTTTGGTGATTTTCTCGTTTTTATTTTTCTTATTTTGTCATTTCCAGTGCCAAATACATAGAAAAGAGATAATTAAAAATACTTAACTTTATAAACAGTTTTATTGAATACTTGCCTAGGTATCTGAGAAATATCACAAAAATATTCAGTCTTTAACTTTTTTTTTAAATACAGGCTGTGGCTTAAATTTTTGCATAATAAATGTTTAGCAAATGTGTCCCTAAAAGATAAACAGGGCTTTTACCAAGTAGAAAGATGTGTATGCTTTTAGATACACAATGTGCCACACGACACTCTGTGACAAAAAGATACATAATTGGCGCCGAAGGTATTTTTCACTTTGGAAGTCGGTTGTTTTTTTTATACAAATTCAAAATATTTTATTTCACATAAACCTACATGGGCACTTATGAAACGTCAGAAGCTAGGTGCACGGTTCCAATTGGTCGTTTCCTATGGAGAAGAGCCGGCAAGAAACTCCACGGTTAGTTACCCTTTTAAAAATTATTGGCTTTTACAATACTTTCAAATAACAGTGTTACTAGGTATGGGAGGACAGTGTAGGTCTTTCAATAAGTACTAAGTACTTAACAAACTAGAAAATGGTCTACAGGTCTACAATCCACTAATCCTATGCACTACATAATTATGTTTGTTTTGAGTTCAGGCAAAAAGACATACTTATATCCATAGCCCTTTTATTATTTCATAGCTAGCTCTGTCCCATACATGAGCCTACCGTGACTTTATTAATAGCAGTCTGTTACTACAATGTGCAACGTTAGTTGTACTATAATACTGTTTTTAAATAATTATGTTTTAACAAAACCAATAACTTACCTGTAGAATAATAGGTTCTGGATTAAGACTCAACATTGTCCAAATGTTTACTATATCAACTTGTTCCCTTTTACTGTTCAGCACCGGCAGGATGAAGTCAAACAAGCTGTATGCATATGGACACATAATCATCCCTTTTCGTGGATTCAGATCCGGCTTTATCAAATCATACTCCACAAGTTTTATTAATTTATCATCAATACTAGAAATATTCAGTAAATGTACTGGCTTACAATTGTGTTCAAGGTTGAAACTCTGACACAGATTGTCATCAAAAGCCTTCAACTCTGAATCGTGAGCTAATTTCTTCAAAATAACTCGCCGATTCGACTTTGTGTAACCGTAGTAAATGTTTTTAGCATTGAACATACTTGACCAAGCAGTTGAAGATTCCAAAATAACTTGGTTTGAATATAGTTCTGGACATATAGAGATTCCGTAACAAGCCGGACAATGTTTCAGGCCAGTCATAAACATCACTCTAGGAGACTTCCAGTCACCAAATAAAAACATCGACACATAGAAGGAAAAGAAAAAGGTAAAAACCACTAAAAGTACTCTTTTAAAAAATCGGCGACGCAGCATCACATTGTGCATTTTGTTAATCATTATTATTAATTACACACAGTTACTTAGAACATTTCTGAGCTTTTTGTGTATATATTGAAACCCCTAAGACGACCCACTGACCGAAAATTCCGAATTTAGCTTTCTTTATTTCTATATATTTCTCTTTCAATTACATTTTCACAATCACAAATTCAAAATTATTTTTGTTTGACAATTTGACATTGACTTTGACAATTAACGGAGGACAACAGATGTTTCGACTGATGAAAAATGCTTTTTGCTTAGATTATCTTGGATTTATAAAAATTGTTTTAAAAGATCATCATGATTAAATCTTATGTAAATATTTTATAATTTGCTTTTGTTTTTGTTTTATCTGACCATATAATTTTATTGAAGTTCTAATGCGCACACAGCGCATAACAGACGCGCGCTAAGTTTTGGAACGGCACTGAACATGTCAACGATGTCATGTCAAGCTGTCAAATTGTTAAGCAATTTTGCGAATCGCTGATGATTCAATGAAAAAATAAAGCAAAACAAAGCGTAATTTGATAATTGATGGCGCGGAAAGTATTTCGTAACTGAACCAGTATTATTTTCATGTCAAGTTTAACTTCAGTGAACGGATAGTATTGTGTTTACCTAGTCTGTGATCAGCTGTTTTTAAAAATGGGTTTTATATCATATTTAATGGATAATTACACGGCCAGTTTATACGATATAATCGGTGAGTGGTATTTTTTATATTGACCTTGTACTTTATCGATTATAATAAGTACCTATAGTTAAAATACCATCCTGTTTTTGTTGTTTTTATTATCCTCCTATTAAAATTCACACAAAGGTATTTTCTTCTATGGTCTGAGTATAATTTAATGTAAAAACTTTACTTTTTATGTTCAATTCTCTATAAAGTCCTTGAACTTGAGTCTTAACATTATATATTTTCATTTAGAAATCAATCATTGCATCATTATATTATTTAGGTACAAATATAAGATTTTTTGCTGGTATGGTAACAAAGTTAATATATATCACTCAATTTTGAATTTAGAAAATTTTAAACTGTGACTTGAATGCCGTGTTGAGCATAGAGGTTGGTCAAGGCTGATCATAAAGACGGTACTGTACTAACAGAGTAGAGCAGTAGGTCATATCTCTTATGAGATTGAATCATGGATAAACTGGCTAAATTGTCTATGGACTTCGAGCCTGGGTCGACAACAAACCAATTATTTAGTCTATTACAGTCCATAATTGAATATATCCTCTTTTTCTCTAAGTCACCTTACTAACCATTTATGTAAATTACCACACACATACATTATTTCTAAGATCTATATTGTATTGTATTTAACCAATTTACATTTTGGAATAAATATTTATTTATTTTATTTTATGTGTATAGTTATAGGGTTGTCTTTTCCACCTCAGTAGGTTTTTATTATTTAAATTACTTAAATTTTACAGCCTTAATGCACTACCTACATCAACCATATAAAGGGTGTGGCGTGAATAGTGGTCCAACGTTTAGGGCTTCAAACACTGTATGTTCAGATATCACATACCACAATTAGAACCATTTTATTCCATAGGTCTTTGAATCAAATATTCTTATTTTAAAATTTTTTTTTTAAATTTACAACTTGCTTTACTAATTTAGCTGTAATTTCGATAAATGACAATGATGTTTGTTTATATTATTGTTTTGTTTTTATAACTGTGGTATACATGTGCTGTCACATGCAAATAATATTATTAATTTAATAAAAAAAAAATATTACTAATGAAAAAACGCCACATTCTGTATACATGTCTGGACTAACTGGTAACATTAAAGATTTTTAGTTAGTCTGTATAAAGTACTAGCTTCCGCCAGCGGCTTCGACCGTGTGATATCTTTATTAATTAAAGCCTATGTTACTCTGTGATAATATCATTCCACTGGTGAAATAAATTTTAAATTGGTTTAGTAGTTTTTACATTTATTTAAAAAAAACAAAACATTCTCTTTATAATATTTGTGTAGTATTATTAGATGAAAGGAGCAGGGGGACATGGCATGTTGGGTTGAATTATAATCACCACCATCCTTTAAAGACTGCCTTTTAACCGTCTTCTGCCCATATCCCAATTTATTTGGGGTTAGTGCACCATGAAATCTTCTTTATTACATCTCTATAAATAAAAAACCTTTTTTAAATTAGATTTTAAAATCCATGGAACAGTAAGCCTACGTTCGCACAGAAACAAAAATATTGCGGTGGGATTTTATCGCGCACTCGATTTTCAACTCTCGGTTTTGAGCCCATCATTGAGAATCCAACTCAGCGCGGCGAAAAAAAAACAATAATAAAAAACATACTATTGGATTTTCAACTCTTGGTGTTAAGCAGAGCGTTGAAATTCCAATGTGTGAAAAAAAATCGCAGTAGGGAAAAAATCGTCCGAAAAAAATCGTCGTCTTGGGTTAAAACTTACGAATCTAGTGTAAGCAGTTGAAAAAAAAAAACACTATAATTAGGTAACATCAAGCCTTGTTTCGCCGAAGGTTTGGGCCTTGGACAGAGGTGCATTTGTGGTACATACCTTCGCCAGTTATGTTCAAGTCTCATGTGATAGGGTGCGAGCCTATTGCCATTGAGAAATTCGAGATGGAAAATCCTAATAAGACTGCTTGACCTGGGACTCGAAACTTTTTTTTTTAGGTGGGAATTTATCAAATAACTTCTCCCGCTCTAGGCGGCGCGGGAGGGCCTGTCAGACTCTTGCTGACTAAAACCCACCCGTGTTCCTTCAGTTGCTATGTTGCTGGGGCCACGATCTCCCTTTCGGACTTTTTCGCAACCCCGGCAGGCATCGGCCCTAGCGGACCCCGTCAATTCTGCTGACATCTCTTTGAGGCGCGCATGGAACACAACGCGCCGTCGACCCGGGCCTGGTCCTTATCGAACGGCGAGCTACTCATTGCTCACCGTCCGCAAGCCCGCGCCTACGTTGGCCGGAAATCGGCCTGCGATTCCCGACGCCCAGGGCGTCTCCTCCTGCGGCGGTTAGGGGCGCGAGGGCGCGAAATTTACCTCTCCCTCACGCGTTCCGCTTCCTCCTTCGCGAGCATTTCCCATTTCCAAGTCCATGCTCCATACCATGGCCTGAACCAGAGCCGGACGCGAGAGATCACCGTCGCCGATCGCCTCCACGGCGATGCTCCGCCCAAGCCGGGTGTTGCCTGGTCCAAGAACAGAGCCCTGAGGTACTCCTGCTAGTATGTTATGGAAACTAGAGGTGCTATCTAAATGATTAACTGCCTCGTTAGTCTAGTGGTCGCAGCTACTGCTGAGCATGAGGTCCTGATATTTAGCGTTATCGGTACTGTATTTGGACGCCAGTGAATAGAATTTGATGGTCAAACTTTCCTCTTGGGAGAAGCAATATTCGAACTGCGATAGTTTGTCACCATGACACCATCATCCTATGGCACCTGTCCCACAGCCAACGAGGAAGCGACTAACTATCAATGATTTTCTCGCTCAAGAAACGTACATAAGATTGTAGGTACCCTGTAAGTAAAAGAGATACATAATAATATGTTCATAGTTGATCGCTGACTGTTCACACCGCCGCCGCCTGGGCGCGCGGCACGGCGGCGTGTACCTACTCGTTTGTCGCAGAGACAATAGCTATCAAAGAGAATACTCGACTACTCGCTCAGCGATGCTCGCTTGGCGGGTAGAACACTCGCTGAGAGACTCTATAAGTAGTGCATACCAGAGAGTATTCGCTCGTTGCCGTCGAGCACTCGCTGCTCGTTGCTCGCCAACTCGTTTTAGTTGCTAACTCTACTCGCAAGTTAAGTATTTGCAGATCACAGGCAGATCTTAATTATAATATTATCCTCGGGGCATACTTAAAAAAAAACTCTAGGTAGATTTACCGCAAAAAGCCCCAAATGGAAGATTGCATACCTGATTGAGTGCCTAAAATAATGAAAAGAGTACACGTCAATCAAGTTTCGACCTTGACCGACGAAAAGGTCAAGGATATTTTGTAAAGGGCTTGCGACACGGATGCTAACCGCGTCCCGGCAGAGGTTGGTGGTTTGGTGGTTTAAAACCATGTAGATGGTGGTTTACGATCAAATTTCAAACAGCTCTGCCTGTCGCCAACCAAGGTCACCTCTGTCGGGGACGCGGTAGGCAGCCGTGTATCAAGCACTTTACTCGTTGCGGTATGTACGGATCGTCCGACGCCGACATTTGTTGCATTCTTGACCTGCTGACGGTACCTGTTTTTACCCACAACGCACAATTATAAGTTTGTGGAGGTAATACTCGTAAGAGTCCTAAAAACTCTAAAATGAAGCATTATGGTCCGGGGACGGGGATTTTTAGGCCTGTATTACAGAACGTCACTCAATACTCAAGCATTACTTAAAACTAGTTTCAACCAATGAAATGGCTTGAATCTAGTTTTAAGTAATGCTTGAGTATTGAGTGACGTTCTGTAATACGGGCCTTAGAATGATTGTATTGCTTCATGGTAAAACAAAATCTCAAATTTATTCATTCACTGACAGACAACGCTCAGCAAGAAGCATGAAATTTTGCCTAAAAATCCTTACATATTATAAAACAAGGGGGACTTTGTTTTATAATATGTAAGGATTTTTAGGCTGAGCGTCGCGTCTGTCTGTCTGAACGCGATAAACTTAAAAACTACCGAACGGATTTTCAAACGGTTTTCACCAATAGACGGAGTAATTCATGCGGAAGGTTTTAGTGTATAATTCATTAACGTTTTGTGTAAATTGGCTGAAATTTGACGATTATTGTTGAAGAAGTCGGAAAAAATCATGTCGACTGGGAGCTTTACTGGCGTGCGCTGCCTAAACCGAAAAAGAAACATCAAATTTATGTTCTACGGTATTGTTTATCTTAAAAAGTCCGCGATGGCATATGTCTATCTTCTAAGGATGACGCACAACAATAACCATTTTTATCTTTCCGAATTTGATAAAAATTTAATTGTTATTTCCGAAGCTTTTTTGACCGGTATAGTATTAATCCTTATCCAATAAAATACGTTATTTAAATTGGGCATTTAATTTAGATTAAAATATGCCTGGACACCATATCATTTAAATGAATAGTTTAAAAGATATCACAGTTTCAAAATTACGCGTAGCAACGCGGGCGCAGCGGTAGGAGTCAACGACAATTTCTTCTGTTATTAGGTATGAAATCTCGATAGTATGTTCCCGTACTATAAAAATATAAATGACATACGAGAATTTATATTATATCAGAATGACTTAATTATTAATATTGTTAATTTAGATAAAAATTGTATTGTTAGTTTTTACGACTGCATGATTTATTTGAAAACTGTATTTTTTTTTTGTTTTTACGACTTTGCATGCCGTAAGGTAGAATGTAGCGGAAAAACCTAGTGATGTACCATCTTATACCTGTACCTACATTGTTGGCAAAATAAATCTGAATCTGAATCTGAATCCGTGGGATATTTTCCGACATCCACGCGGGCGAAGCCGCGTGCAAAAGCTAGTTCTTTATAAAGCGAAAGAGAGCACTAAGGATCAGAATCATGTACTGAATAAATGGTAACAGTCTTCGCGTCGATGTCCCTGCCATCCTGTATAGTGAATAATCTCAGGTCAGGTGACCTTTGTTTTTCCCTAAACCTTATAATTGAGATTTGGGACTTCAGACTGACTGCTTATCACGCTTTCTGAACATGTAGAGGGCTCGTCTCGATGTTGTCTCACCACTCTGGGGTTGATGGGGTATGAAGCCTTGCCAACCACATTAATCCGACGATCCCCTACGATAAGCCGGCGCGGCTAATATACCGACTTAAAGGCCGAAACAGATTACTACATCATCTACGCTATTTTGGCATAGAATAGTTTTGCTAGAGCAGTGTTATTAAGGGGGAAGCGTCAGGGTAGCCCGCGGAGTTTAAATTTTCTTACGTTTTTTGCATTTTGCAGGTCAGTGTCAGGTTTTATGTTGATTAAAATATGATTCGCGGTCGTAACAAATATGGCTTTACTCAATTTTAATTATTACAATCAGCAATACAAGTCCATAAGTTAGAAAAGGTGTCAAATGTCATAATTTATGAAATCATGACATTTGACAACTTTATCTTCTTCTTAATCACTATTGCTGATTGTAATGATTATACGTATAATTGAGTAAAGCCATATTTGGTACGACCGCAAAATATATTTTAATCAACATCAACCCTGACACTGACCTGCAAAATGCAAAAAACGTAAGAAAATTTGAATTTCGCGGGCTACCCTGACGCTTCCCCCTTAACGAGATCCCTCCGGCTAACTCCATGGTGTCGTAAAGTCGGGTATGGCCCATCTCTTTCGTCGAATCGAGGAATCCAAAATTCTGTGACCGAAATTCAATTAGGTCTCTACTTAACCCTTCGGGGATCTTATGTACTATCGTAGAAACGTATATCTGAACACCGTAAAGACTATTCTTGTTTGCAGCGCTCGGCCGCTATATTAACGCTTACCTAAGAAAAAGAGGGTCGTGTGCACGGGATTTTGTTTTCAAAGTAGATGTGCGTTACCGCGATGGTATCTTATACCTAGTACATATGGCTACACATCAAGCTATACATATCCAGTTTATGCTGATTTCGCATTGTATAGGATTACCGTACAATGCGAGTTCAGCTTATACTGGAAATGTATAGCTTGATGTGTAGCCGTGTGTGTACACCCAAATTTTGCCAGTTATGTGTAAGTCCCATATAATAGGAGGCGAGCCTATTGCCATCAACCTTGCACACTTCTAGACTTCAGACTGCTACTGAGAAATTCCAGATAGAAAAACCCAATAACACTTGGCCTGTCCTTTTTATTTTTTTTGGTGGGATATTATCAAATAACTTCTCCCGCTCTGGGTGGAGCGGGAGGGCGTGTCAGACTCTTACTGACTAAAACCCACCCGTGTTCCTTCAGTTGCCATGTTGCCGGGGGGCCACGATATCCCTATCGGCCCATATTCGCAGCCCCGGCAGGCATTGTGGCCCTACTTGGCCTGACCTGGGAATCGAACCCAAGACCTCGTGCCCAGCAGTAGCGCTTGCGACCACTAGATCAATCATTCTAGTAAAATTAAGCTTAGTGGTTTAGTCTATGCCTATTATTGCATATGCTAAATCAATCTCCGGGATTTAAGGCGACGATAAAAGACTTTCAATGTTTTTATACTAAAGATCACATTTAAACGGGTAGTGTTAATTATTTGGAAAAAAAAAATGTTAAATTAAAGCATTTTTTTAATAACTTAATATAGGAATATTTTAGATTATTTTTATTTTACATAGTGAAATTAATTTGTAAAGTTATATCTAACGCGGATAAGAAACTAAGAATGACGCAAAATCTATCAAGCGTATTTTTCTGAAACCTTCACCATTTTAAAGATAATTTAATTATTGATCTTTTAGTATACGTGTTTCAATAAAATACCTTTTGTTTTATGTATAATAAATTAATAATACGTCTAATTTGGGACAGCGCTCCTTGATCAAGATCACTGGCGTATATCTGCGTCTTAAATCGGGAATGTATGTCACCTTATTAACCAAGAAGGTTGTGGACTTCGTACTGAGGATCACCATGATCTTTGTCACTGTAGATACGCAACAACAGTATTTGCATCAGATTACGAGAATTATCTAAAAATCTTGTCCACAGACGGTTCAAAGTTTATTTATTGCATAACCATCGCTCGTCAAAGTCAAAGTTTTTTCAATTAGGCACTTAAAAGGCTATTTTGAATGTCAATATTTACAAAAAATACAATTGATTCTAGTCGCCACTTCCAAAAGGTAGTTTTCGTATGGAGAAGAATGGGCAAGAAACTCCACCGTTACTCTTTTAAAATGTTTTACAATATTTTGCATACATTAATTATAATTATATGTGAAGACGATGCACCTGGAATAAGATTACCACTTATACCACAATAGGTAAAAATAATTAAAAATTAAGCAATGACAAACAGCTGTTTTCTTTTAAATAACCGAAAATAAATTCAACGCAGCGCGGTTCAGAATCATGTACTGAATCCATGGTAACAGTATTCGCGTCGATGTCCCTGCCACCCTGTATACTTACTAAAGTTCAATTTTGATTAAATGCGTGACTTTTTCAGAATATTAATGCAAATTAACATACAATTAGCCTCCTCTTAAGAAAACATTTCGATATCATAGTTGCGTCATCTTTGTTTAACGCAAATAGAAAAGGATATCCTAACTTACCGCACAGCTTTGACCTGTCACCGTGCACGCAACGTTCCGGACTTCGGACCCGCAAGTTGACCGACGCGGAGCTGACCGCGTAAGGATCCGGACTCTGGACCCGCCAACTTGACCGTCATGTCGACCGACACGTAGGTGACGTTGACGCATTCTGTTGACCCTCTCACTGGCATAGTGAACTAACCATGTGTGAATCATGACGCACGCGGCCTACAAGTTAAAAATATCGTGTGGTTTTAAACTCGAGCAACTTTAAAATACTAGCTGACCCGTCACACTTTTGAGTCCTGTCAAAATTTGAATTTCGATTTCCCGGCTGTTCCTTTGGGTTTTTCCTATTTTTTTGTTTCAATTTTTTTTCTTTTAAAACAAAAGTAATTTTTGCAAGACTAACGCACGAAAATTGATTTTTAGGGTTTCGTAACTGAAAAGGAAAAACGTATTTGTTTATATATCAGGCAATGAAAAGGCAGATTCAATGCAGTAATGTCAGAATAGTAGTATTTCCGTTAGATTATGAACTGGGTGAAATGGGTTAGGTTAGAACTGTCACCAACCGCGCGCGAGCCGAGCGAGCGCTACTGCAAAGTTCCGCAGGTAGGCAGGCTATTTAGTATTAGTTAGCGCAAGGTGTGTTGTTTAGTTTTAGTTAACCAAGCAAGTTTGATACCTGCAGTGTAGAACTGTAGACAGAGCGAGTACATAGATATAAGCTGTATTGCAGTCGTTTTTGTTAAAACAATGTCTTTCGGAACCGATCACATTGCGGACAGTTTTTAAATGTCTGTGGTGTAATCGTGTTTGTAATACTTTATTCATAAGGAGGCGGCTGCGTTACAGAACAGCTACTGTCTGTGTTGCATCCGCTTTTGTATTTACGCTACCCAGACATAATAGAACTATAGCTGAAGATGTACGTGCACTTGTTGAGGCATTTCGTTCCTCTGGTGATCTTTTAGGTAGACACAATATCTCCCTATTGGTCATCTAGACGGGGCGGAATGTCTCAGCACAGGGGCATTTGTGTGTAGAATGTATGTGATGAGTATTGTCCTTTGTAATTGTATTTAAGTACTAACAATAGTTTCTAAGTTTTTTGTATAAGTCTTTACTAGCCTTTGGACCTAGTTGTCCCAAAATAAATAATTTTGAATTTGAATTTTTGAATAATAGATTCCTATCTGGCTAGTTGCTACTGAGAAATTCATAACATAACATCACGCCTGTAATCCTAGAAGGGTTAGGCAGAGGTGTACCTATTAGTAACACCCACATTTCGCCAGTTATGTTTATGACTGCCTCGTTCGCCTAGTCTCGTGTTCCCAAGCGCCTACCACCAGCTCATAAAGCAGTATTTTTTAATATTACTTAAGTGGGAGAAAGATGAAAGATGGAGCTATACGTCCTGTAGAGCTTCATCTCTTTCCCACACTGAAGTAATATTAAAATAATACTGCTTTATGAGCTGGTGGTAGGCCCCCTGTAGGTTAGTTGCGTAACTTATTTTCGTAAACGATAATGTCTAATTTGTTTCATTTTGACAGTTTAACTACATTCATTGCGTTATTTACGTTGTTGAGCAGAATTTTTTTTTCCATTTTATGAAGCAATAGATTAGCAATCTGTTTCAAATCGAAACAGATTGTGATTGTGTTGTATTACGCAATTAGGGTACTGGGTCTGAGATTTTTTTTTTACCTGGGTTTGAGAAATATACCCGGCAAACGTAGTTTTGCCATATAAATGTTTGAGGTGGACCACGCTTATCAGTCTTATCACTTAGGGGTATGAAAAATAGATTACAACCGATTCTCAGACCTACCTACCGAATATAAAATTTCATAAAACTCGATCAAGCCGTTTTGTGTAAGAGTGCAAATTGACACTATTCTTAGATATAACATAATCTATCTCGTAAAATATTAAGTTAGAATTAAATTGCTTATTAGTCTATTAGGCTAGATTGTAATCAATTACTAAGAACGTCAATTCTTATTAATACAGAAAAAAAAAAAGCCGTTTCGGAGGAGTATGGCAACTAACATTGTGACACGAGAATTTTAATCACTAACTTTTTAATATAATAATATAAAAATAATAATAAATTCATTTATTTCAGGTAAATAACACCCATTGCCAAACATAAATTAATATAAATTTTACAAATAAAATCAAATAATGTCAAGTAAAATAATGTCAAATAAAATAAAATCAAATTAAATTAAATCACATCAAAATAAATAACGTCATTTTTACAATAATACAATAAAATAATGTCATATAAAACAAAATCAAATCAATTAAAATCAAATTTTACCAATAAGTACATGATTCTTAACATTCATAAATAAAATATCATGATATTGCACACGTAACATTAATACGCATTTATTGATTTTCCATTCCATTATGTGTTAATTGTATCTGTCATTTATATGCGACTAATTAATTTACAGTGCATTGTTATATTGTAAACATGTTATTCCATTTAATTTATGTTGTTCTTTTATTTACTTTTTGCAATTTTAAAGCGTTTCGATAAGCAGTTGAATAAAAAAAGGTCTGATAATATTGTCTATGGTTAACCCTCAACAGCGCGGGTGACCAGATGACATGGCAAAAATGAAATGAAATTGTTTGTTCTGTAAATAGGATATCGGAATCACTTTTACACGTCATATTAAAAAAAAGTGTCTGAAATGGTCTTTTGAGAAGCAAGAACTACTATTTACATGTGCATAGAGTCCAATTACTAAGCGTAAGCCCGTAATATACATGCCTGTAACTGGCACAAAAATAAGCAAGTAGCTTGCATGCCATCGTGCCATTTACCAATCAGAAGTTGTTATGGTTCAATGGCATGCAAGCTACTCGCATACTTCTGTGCAAGTTAAAGGCATGTTTTCTAAACTTGTACGGGCGGTGGCGTTAGTTTGAACAAGTAATTTCATACCAGCTAAATGTCATACCAAAAATAGTTTTTCCATAATTCATAAGAGATTTGAGCGTCAGCTGCTCCAGTAGTGGGGGAGTCCAAAGTAAGAGCATGCCCAGTAATTGCGTAATCAATCACAATTTGTTTCGATTTGCAACATATCGCTAATTTATGCTTCATGAGTTGGAAAAAGAATCTGCTCAACAACTTAACGCAATGAATGTTGTTGAACTGTCAAAATGAAACAAATTAGTGATAATCGTTTACGAAAACAAGTTATGCAATTAGGGTACAGGTTGTAAAAAAAACTTATAGCAAAAGTACTTCATACCGCGCCAAAACCTTATGGGACGGTTTTTGGGAAACTCAAAAAAAAACAAAGGGCTTAAAAAAAAGTGTTAAATAACTTTAATTTCGGAAGTCGGCGTCTTTGGTTCTGTATTCTCGTTTTTGCCACCGAATGCTAGACCAAATAAAAAACCGAGACCTATGGCTTGGAACCAACCATAAATTTTTTGGCAGTGCGACCATGGTTGCGCCGCCACTGGTGTCCTAGTGAGATAGAGCCCTAAGCCGACGCGCACTCAATTTTCAATTCTCGTTGTTAAGCCGAGCGTTGAGAATCCAACGCGCTAGGATGCACTCTCGTCCCAGCGTGTTGAAAAAACACACTGTTGGATTTTCAAAATCAAGTGCACGCAAAAAGTCGCCGCGAATTTATTACGTCCGTGTGAACGTTGGCTTAGTGTACCCACTTCTGTTGATTGTAAATGATCATTATCTTGTTGAATGTGACTAAAACTGTACACTGATACGCATGCACAATATTTATCTCCCATTTTGACGCAGTGACCGCTCCGATGAAGGTCGCCGCCGGTTCAACTCCCGCGTCGAAGTAAAAATCTCCACACCAACGCTGCGTGTTCACGGAAACAAAAGACTTTCTTCGTTTGTTTTTGAAGATGTAAACTTTTATGTGATGGTCGTGAATTTGATTACTTTCACAATATTTTTGTTTTGGCAGCATGTTCTTCTTCTTTTCGTGTGGTTAGTGGCTAACCTGGTGTCAGAGTTTTAAAGCCGCCCATGGGCCTCTGACTTGACTTCACATGCCGTCGAGAAATATCTTTCAGGCTAGTTTCCTCACGATGTTTTCCTTCACCGTTTTTTAAACAAGTGCTAATTATACAATACGCTCATGAATCCGAAAGGTCGGAGGTGCGTGCCTTGGGTTCGAACTTGAGACCTATGACTTGGCAGTCCGACGGTCACCCCACTAGGCTATCACTGCTTTTGGCAGCATGTTAACGGTTCATATCCTGTTGATCATCTACTACGTTTCCCTCTTTTGCATGGTTGGGTAAAAAGCGGCCAAGTGCGAGTCAGACTCGCACACGATGGGTTCCGTACCACCGTACAATATAAAAACGGTATTGAAAAATCATTCAATCAATCACAGCTGGATACGCGCGCTTGATAATTTGTTCCAATAATTTTGCGATAATTTTCACTCGAGAAAATGTCAAGTTTACAAAAACAGGTTTTTCCGCAATTTTAAACCGTCACCTCATTTACGTCATCAAGCAAATGACAGACACGTCAGAAGTGGTCGTTATACCGAAAAAATGGTTCGTGAATTTAATCTCGATCATTGTATGCCATACATAGGAGCATTATTGGCTATTGTTCGGAATTGTATGGTTATCAACGACATTTGAACTCTTTGACTGTCCATCTGTTTCTTAGCTGGAATGCAAGCTATTTTATTTAAATTAGTTTTTCTCATGTTTGCTGACGGCAATCCTCTTCACCATAACCAGGGACAGCGACCCATACTAATTTTCTTTTTCTTTCCTTTCGTGAGGTATCTGATGACTAGCATAACCAAACTAGGTTTTGACTCGGCCACAGCAATACAGGGTGGCATCCCGACATCGACGCGAAAACTGTTACCATGGATTCAGTACATGATCCTGAACATTTGAAATTTTTCGTCAGTTGGTTTTAACCGACGAATAATTTCAACGCATGGTTAATTTTCATCTAGTTTTTTAAATATCTTTAAAATAAATTGATTTAAAAATTATAAAAATATATATGTATTTGAAATCCTCGCAGCAAGCCCTTTCATTTCATATGTCACACGGTACAATTTGCATTTTCATATTTGCCCCCCAAAAGTGCATATTCAAAATTCATTTATTTACGTTACACTTCCGTGTTTGGGTCACAGAAATACATATGTGTACCAAATTTCGACTTAATCGGTCCATTAGATTCGGAGCAAATTGGCTGTGACAGACAGACAGACAGACACACGAGTAATCCTGTGAGGGTTGCGTTTCTTCCTTTTGAGGTACGGAACCCTAAAAACTAGCTATGTATTGTGCCATTATATTGTCTTAGTATCCCGTAAAAAGTCAATGTTCTTTTTACTAATCTAGTATTTTCCTTTAGTTCTTTCGATACAAAGGTTACTTTCATTCCGTCCCCTGTACCAGAAACATCAATGAGTCATTGTAAATTAACATAAACAGTCATCAATTCCAACGAAATCGGTAAATAAACTGCCACGATTTATTTATAGGTTAGAATGTTGAATGAAGAATTTCAATACCTTCAACATTTCAGAATCATGTACTGAATCCATGGTAACAGTTTTCGCGTCGATGTCCCTGCCACCCTGTATAGGGGCATATTTACGACTCCAAATCTATTTACCGGTACTGCTGTAGAAACACGATTTTATTCTGTTTACGTTAGTGCTTAGATTCTAGGATCCATTAAGTTAAATTTTTGCTCAGCATAATTTTTTAGGGTTCCGTACCCAAAGGGTGCCAACGGGACCCATTACTGTGTCTGTCACAGGGCTGTATCTTTTGAACCGTAATAGGTTGACACTTGAAATTTTCACACAGTGTGTAAGTACTACTAATATGGCCGATATGACTACAAATAATAAAAACAAAATAATGAAAAGGTTTATAAATAAATATGACAGGGCCATACAAGAAACGCGTTTTTTACTCGATCTTAATTCGGTACCTCTACCTAACCCTTCATGTGCAAGTTCGACTCGCACTTGGCCGGTTTTTTCAAGAGTCCAATAATAACTACACTGTCTCGTCAATGAAAGTAATCAATGAACTGCGTCGTGTATCGAACACCGGCCCTTGCGCAGAAGGGATAAAAAGTTGGCATTTGCAGCCAGTCTGCTTGGGAACAAGTCCGGGAGCAGCGGGTTTTTACGAAAAAAAAAAGAAAAATAAAATCAAAGAAATACGCTCTAAAAATATTTTAAATATATATAATAACCGTTTGTCTATCTTCGTCTTATTAGATAGATAATAAATTGTGCTAGGGTCAGCACACCGAGTATGCTTTCATACTAATATCATTCTTAGTCGAGACATCGCGTCAATCATACGCGTCAATTTATTTTTTAATTATTTATGTTTAAAAACATTCGACCTCTGTATGCAAATTAAGTATCGATCGGTCGGAGGGTTATCAGTGCATTCGGTTTATTTTTTTATTAAAAAAAGATAAAGGTTTGGAAACATGGTGAAGAGTCAGTGTGATGCGCGTGCGCCAGTGAAAGCTTACATCATGAGTGATCTACTGAAGAAGTTGGACCATGACACGAGGAACGATATCGTCCAAATTGCTGTTGCGATTGCAGGAGTCTACCTGGGGGTGTTTTGTTGTATGTATTTTTTTGTCTTTTTGTTGGTTATTTTTGGATTGTTTTTTTTAATATTTGTGGCAATTCAAAAATGTTTGATAAATACTAGTTGAGTTTTCTGTCATTTTCGTGTAAAAAATAATAGCGTCGTGTTAAAATAATTTTATTAATAAAATATTATAAAAATTTGCCTATTTCAAAACTTTTTAGATAAGTAGATATATGACTACTGAGGAAAACCCATATTGTTATTTGAGAAAACCACAAACTAGTACAGCTAATTTCCTCATACTTGTGCTTATTATTAAATAAGCAACGACCGCAAAACCTATATGATTTCACTCTGAACAACTTGTTTTTATAAAAATCTATACTAATATTATAAATTTGTGAGTTTTTTATGTAGGGGGTAATCTTCAGAACTACTGATCCGATTCCGAAAATTCTTTCACTAATTTGAAGCTACGTTATCCCCGAGTGCTATAAGATGTTTTTGTTAGATCGAGAAGCTTCACGCAAACGAATTCGCGGGCAGAAGCTAGTAATAAATAAAGGTACTTAATTGCGCAGAAATGCTAAACTTTAGGCACATATTACATAATATTTGCAATATTTAACTTCGAAATAGCAATATCATGCATGCAACGAACCGTAAAAAAATATAGCACCCTTTCTTTTTCATGCCCGTTGAAAACGAGAACCAAGTGACCACTTTTTCTGCAATGAAGTTTTAAATTGAACTAGGGAAAAACTGGTTGGTCAACGTTATTTACAGTTTACATAGATTAATGTGAACTTGTACTGAGCTAACGTTAGCTCACTTATTATTAGGGTCTACAATTCTACATACAAGGATGTCGCTAGCAGGTGTAGCTAGGCCGGTTGTAATGACAGCCCGCCGGTTAAGCGGTTGTCCGCTATTTTTTTTTTACATTTTTCTTATTATATGCAATTTATCGTGGACCTGCATCGTCGCTGGGTTGCACGAGCACGAACGGGTTAAGTGATACGGAGTATGCGCGCCATTTTTTTGTCTATGACATTTAAGTTAACGAACTTGAGAATATGTAGTAATTACTTGGGGTAATTTAATTCCAATGTATCCCCTTATTAATACTTATTTTTTTTCAAAAATGTATAGTTTTTTTAATTCGTCATCATATTTTCGCGCCAAATTAGATTTTCCATAGAGTTCTACAAACAGATTTTACTTTAGAACTTTTTCCAATATTTTTCTTTGAATAAATCAGATAGAAACAAGAAGAAATTAATTGTTATAACTGTCGTTACATCATTCATTATTTCATTAAAAATTATCTTATGCCTAAGATCATATGTCATTGTAATACTCAATCTAAACGAATATAAAAATATAAATAATCTCAATAAAAAGTATGTTTTGTCTGGCTGTCCATTCATATTTTTAACCTAAAAGTTATAATATGTTTCAGACTTGTATCAGCCTGTTTAAATAGCGTTATTAGGTAAACGTTGAAATAAATATCGTATAAAAAGGTTCGATCACATAATGTCCTAAACCATTTTTTGTCTTTTACGTCTTATGAGTCTTTTTTTTTTAAAGCCTGACGCTTTAATAAAAGACTCGTAGCCCGCGAAATTCAAATTTTCTTACGTTTTATTTGCATTTTGCAGGTCAGTATCAGGTAATACGTTGATCAAAATAAATGATTCGAACTTTAATTTTTAATACAACTCCAAATTACCCTATACAATGATTATTTCAAGAACTCATGACATTTGAGGCCAATTACTTACTGAGAGAGTTTTATTGAACAGTCTAATGATTATAATTATGTAAATACGTATATTTACTAATCAAAAGAAAACCTGATACTGACATGCAAATTACTTAAGAAAATTAGAATTTTGCGGGCTAGTAATAGCGCTTCCCGCTTAACTTCAATTTTTTTTAACTTTAATTACTGTTTTGTAACAAAAACTTTACGTTTTATAAACAAACGTGTTTAAACTACCTAAAGTTATTTGTATATTGTAATGTTACATAAATTTATAAATTAAAGAAACTGTGTCAAGAGTTTACGCTGTCAGCGTTACATTTTAGCACACTACAGGGTTTAGAATGCGCACATAAACAATACGATTGTTTTGTAAAGTGCGATCGGACGTGCAGAATTAAAACAGGTAAAAAATTGTCCTTTTTTGCTACAGCGTAAACACCATAGGGCTGCAACCTGACAGAAATGAAAGAAGTCTTACTGTTAGCCAGTACCCTAATTGCGTAGCTTATTTTTGTAAACGATATGATAAGTTTCATTTTGACAGTTCAACAACATTCATTGCGATATTTACGTTATTGAGCAGATTTTTTTTCCAACTTATGAAGCAATGGTTTAGCAATCTGTTTCAAATCGAAACAAATTGTGATTGATCGTGTATTACGCAATTAGGGTACTGGATCATCCCACTGCTAAGCAAAGGCGTCTCTCCATGACTTCCAGGTCTTTAGATCCTCGTCCCGCCCTCTTCTATGAGGTCTGCCGTGACGCCTTCTGCGCACAACAACAACCATGTAGCATGACAACCATGGAAACGGATTTTCTACGGGTTTTGTCGACGGAAGTCCGTCTTTGTACCTTATTGTGTGCGAGAAGTTTAAATACTTAAGTAAGAATAGACAAAATCACAGGTTGTGATGGTTTATCTGTTATTTTGTCTATTCTTCTGTCGACAAAACCCGTTTCTATTGTGGTCATGCTAAGCGTGCTGTCTGTGTCAGGACTCCACATAGTAGTTATTTTGGCCCACAGTTCATGTGCGAGAAGTTTAAATACTTAAATAAAAATAGACAAAATGACAGATTGGTCATTTTGTCTATTCTTCCGTCGACAAAACCCGTTTCTATTGTGGTCATGCTGAGCGTGCTGGCTGTGTGACTCCACATAGTGGTTACTTTGGCCCACAGTTCATTGGGTATAAGGAGACATGGCCAGCTCTGTCCCACTCAGAGTAGCAGCTAAAGAAGTCTATCAATTAATAATGCTTCATGCAGTTTTGCAAGGCAAGTTCATTATGTTTTAGAGCTACACCTCTTTCAAATTCGAATTGAACGTTAGCAATCCTCGCTGTGTTTTGTCGATCAGTCTCTAATTACTTCTCCAGTAAAAGTCTCGTCTGCAAAGCATAGAATTCGTAGCAAGCCCTTGATACTAATGGATAGAAACCGTGAATCCTTAAACGCCTACTTTCATGGTCCTGAGAACCGGGTGTTGGCTTGAAGCCAGCTTGGAGATTCCTATGTTCAGGAACACAACTACGCATTAGAGACCTTGGTTGCTTGCTTTGCTCCTCCGTGCCTCGGAAAGCACGTTAAGCCTTTGGTCCCGATTGTCATTCGTAGATCTTTGACAGTCGTTACGGCTAGTCAGAAGCCCAAAAGTCTGATAACCATTCTTGCCTAGGGGTATCGTGTTTTCCAGTAACTGGGTTGTGGAGGTCAGATAGGCAATTGCTCCATGTAAAATACTGGTGTTCAGCTGTCTTCGGTTGGACTGGAAGTCCACTCCAACATAGTTGGGAAAAGGCTAGGCAAATTTATTGAGACCTTGCTTTAAGAGCAGGCACTATAAAGACAATTTCCACGCAAGCTCTGCCCCCATGCACCCCACTTCTCCATTATGAGCTAAACGTTAACACATCAGCAATAAAGCTGAATATCGCGTGCGCTCTTTGATCTTGTTCGAGAACGGAACTAAATGGCGTAAGTCTCAATTCTTGTTTCATTTATGACTAAAGTAATAATTATTCTAGAGAAAAAATATCTTGTGGCTGGATAGTAAACTATATTATCTTACTGTGAATACTTATTTTAGACATAAAAGCCAAGTAATCTTGATTTTATTTAAAAAAATCTTTAAAAAAAGACATGATTTTTGAATAAAAAAATTATCGATCGAAAATGTTACAATTACGAAACTGTCTTGTGCATGGAAAGAAAAAGATCCAATAAATCATTTACTAAAGTTCCATTTTGATTGTATGCGTGACTGTTTCAGAATATTAATGCAAGATAGGGAGCCTCCTCTTAAGTAGATGTTTACTTCAGCAAGACAGCTTACTAATCTGACATGCATGATCAATTGTGCACTGCTAGAAAAGACTAAATAATTATTATATTCTACATCTGATAAATAGTATCCTGTCTGGTTAAGGTTAATTAAATCCTTTACTTACGCTACACCTGCAGCATGCAGTTTATAATACCAAGTCGGTGTGATTATTATCTCGATTTATAAAAACAACTTTTAGCTCACTGCATGAAATAATAATTAATTATTTATCTTAAATCCAAGTCTGGCGTGACTTCTTTGTTCTTTGTCGTGTTTTTTGAATACTTTTAAATACCAAACTCTATTTCCATAAGCACATAGGATTTACTGATACAAATTCACCGAAATGTCGTGTATCATCATCAAATTCATCTTGTATCTAAGCCACTGCTGCTGCATGCTATCCATCTCGATCATAATTATGCTAGTCTATGGTCCGTTCAAAAAGTGTGTGATGAAAATGTAAACAAATGGATCAGAAAACGTAACTGTCGATGCTAATTTGTAGTGCCACATAATTAATCGCTTTGACTGGATTATTTAATTACCTAAAGATGTTTTTCATTTGACAATTTGAGGTTAATTTTATAACCCCAATTTTCTTTCAACTACAATTTAATTACGAGTATTTAAATTATTTAATTTAAACAATAAGTAAATGTTGGAAAAATTGATGAGTGAATGTTTTATTATTTCCTTTTATGAAGTGATTGCATAAGAATTTAACCTCAACAGGGATTGTTTACACTTTCATCATACATTTTTGAGACAGACTATAGTCTCATCCAGATGTCATTCGTGACTTACCCAGTGTCGTCAACACATCTTGCTGCAGTGATTCGCTATTTGTCTTCTCAACAACCCCTGTGCCCTATTTGTAGCATTACATCATTACATCTACCGTTGTTCGGCCTCCATTCCGGTTTTTTTTAACCTTGTATGCGAAAAATATAAACTGTTCAGTAACCTCTTGTTTATTTTGATAACAAAGAGAATCACCGTTATAGGTCGTTTCTCACGATTTTGAGTCATTCGCAATTAAATTTAATTATGAGTTTATTTTTAGCATTTTCGCGTGTTAGTTAATAGTATACCTTAACATATATGTCAAGTAATGAGGTTAATTAGTTTAAGCTATTGTTTTTATTAAACTAGCTCTACATCATTCTTTTCATCATCATTTTCATTTCATTTTTTCATTTCATCGGGTTTTTATTCAAAATGCTTAATATTATATTTACAATCTTTCACAGATCTTCCATTATCCTATAATAAAACTATTCAAAAGTTTTTAGGGGTTCATTCTCATCAATATTCAGTCGAAAGAAATCCATTCAGCACGCGTAGCATGACCACCGTAGAAACGAGTTTTGTCGTCGGAAGAATAGACAATTCTGACAGATTGTGATTGTTTATCTGTCATTTTGTCAATTCTTCCGTCGACAAAACTCGTTTCTACGGTGGTCATGCTACGCGTGCTGAAACGGGTTTTGTCGACGGAAGAATAGACAAAATGACAGATTGTGATTCTGCCATTTTGTCTATTCTTCCGTCGACAAATGCCAAAACGCGTGTTGGGAATAGGCGGAGGCCTAGTCAGGAGCTGTGGCGATAAGCATCGCGGAGGAAGACCCATTTCTAGCTGTTTGTTTTTGGGCGTTTATCAGATAATTTTCATGTATGCGCAAGCGCAGCCGCGGGGCAAACACAAGCGTGACCACACATTTCCCCGCTTTAATCCGAAATCTTGTAAAAAAAGTTACAAAAACAATACAGAGACTAAATGGCCGATAACCAGTAGGTAAAGAGATAAAAGTAAATAAAACTTTATGATATCGTTTTATAAGAGATATCTGCGCATATTTAACTCTCTGTGTTCTTGAACTTGATCGTAAAAACAATGTGGATAGTTTCAATGACACGCGAGACGAATTAGTCTAATAATAGTATTATCTTCAACTATTTCTCTTTCAAAATATGCTTAGACTCAATTTAAATTGAAAGCGATTTTTTTTGTACAAATCATAGTGAGAGGAGCTTGTGGCTAAGTTATAACAGCCGCACGAATCAGTCCATCAGGTTAAGCTACGCTTGCTGGTCCGTGGATGGGTGACCATCTTTACATACCGAGACTCCTCCGTGCCTCGGAAAGCACGTTAAGCTGTTAATCTCGGCTGTCATTCGTGAATCTTTGACAGTCGTTACGGGTCGTCAGAAGCCCGAAAGTCCGACAACCAGTCTTATCAAGGGGTATCGTATTACCCAGTTACTGGGTTGTGGAGGTCAGATAGGCAGTCGCTCCATGTAAAATCTGGAAGCCGACCCCAACAAAAAGCAAGGCGGATTGATTGATAGTGAACTTAATGTCAATAGTGTAACGTACAACCTAGATAAGAGCCAAATAAAGCGCCATTTCTGGAGAATTCTCGCGCATTCTCGGTAATTCCTGCAGTTACAAGCTTGTAACTAGTTTGTACGTTACACAATTGACATAAAGTTAATTTTGCTTTGTACAATATCGTTACAAAAACTCGCTTCCATTCCGCTCCGTGGCAATGTAAATTGAGCCTTAGATGGTTTGGTCATGTTGAGTTGAGAGGATGAATGATAGGTGACCATCGTAGGTATTTACGAGGCAGATGATAGTGGGACGTAGGGCGTCCCACTATCAAGAAGGACATAATTATATTGTCCTTATTGGTGATGTTCTTCAGAAAGGTCAGGGGCGTAGTACTCGCAACCGGCGTGCATACATAATATATCGTCGCTCGCATGACTAAAAGTCCTATCTAATTCTGTTCGGATTGATAAATAAAATTTTCACAAAGTGTTCTATCTGTTTTAATAATTAAAAATAAATACCAATATTGAAAATAAATAAGTAGCTATATCGTAAAAATAAAGTATTGTAAATACTCTTTACGAATAAAACTGCAAAACGCTTTTCCTGAATAATTGACAATACGGAGAAAGGACCGTTAGTCATGCGAGCGACGATATATGACCAGATGTATCAGTGTTGTTATCGTAAAAATCTGAGCTGCCGTATGTCACAGTCTGGTTTGCCTTATTTTAAGGGGAAAAATACAAAATTGCCGTATTTATATAAAAAATGTATATTCATCATTTTTTTCTTCTCCATAAAGATTTATCTTTTCTATTACTTTAGATTCATGTTTATCTAATGTGTACTTGTCCTTGCTATTCGCACATGTCGCAAGGCACCTTGATTTTTTGCCTTGTTTTTAATTTAGTTGTCATGGTTTTTTTTAAAGTTTTTATTTTAAGTTTAAATGTTTTTAAAGGTGCACAGCCTCTTCAGGTGAGAGATATTTGAGTTTCATTTTAATTTAATTCATTACACTTGTGAAAAATTATTCGTTTCCACCTATATTCAATTGCCGTATTTTGTGATACGGCAATGAGAGGCCTGCCGTATGCCATATTTTCCGAAAAAATATCATGGAGTGAAGTATAATACGGCAATTGCCTAAATACTGAGATGTATGAACGTAAACGAGGCAAAAGGAGTATTTAAGGATCGTAGCAGGTGGCGTTCTGTAGTTTCTGCCTACCCCCCATGGGAAAGAGGCGTAAAATTATGTATATACATATGTGTAGGTATGTATGTTATATGTGCTTCGAAAATCTATCGACGTAAAAAGACGTTTTGGCATAGTCATTTGTTCATGTTGGAGTGTCTGTATTAAGCTGACCTGCACCCTAATTACGTAATACAGGATCAATCAGAATCTAAATCGTTTTGAAACAGATTGTTAATCCATTGCGTTATCAGTTGGAAAAAAAATCTGCTCAACAACGTAAATAACGCAATGAATGTTGTTGAACTGTCAAAATGAAACAAATTAGTCATAATCGTTTATGAAAATAAGTACCTAATTAGGGTATTGATTAGTTTTGATCATTTACCAAAAATGTGTTTCGCAATTAAATAGCTGGACCTGAAGCCCTAGTTCTCACGACAATATACTGATACGCTGCATGTGAATTGCATTGTCCAGTTTTTCGAGTCAACATGCGTTTTAAGTCCTTGTGAACTATTCTGGCAGATGAAAGATCTCACGCTCTTCCTCCAGCGGTGCCATGGGAACAAGCACTTATTGCTTACTTAACTCACTTGTGATCACAATAGCTTTTCTTTTTGACAATTCAATTAAAATCAACGAACTTTGTCTAAGCGACACCTATCCGCCTGAATTCGTATTTTCTCGTAACTCTATCTCTATCTCTCTCTCTGCCTGGCTCGACTGCCTCGTCAAGGCTCCTACAAACAGGCGCGACACGCGACGCGACACAAAGACACCGCTCGTTGCGCGACGAGCGGTGCCTTTGTGTCGCGTCGCGTGTCGCGCCTGTTTGTAGGAGCCTTTAGTCTAGTGGTAGTAAGTGCCATTGCTGAGCATGAGGTCTCGATCCCCAGGTCGAGCAAAGTGTTATTGGGTTTTTCCATCAGCAATTTCTCAGAAGCAGCCCGGAGTCTGGATTTGTGCCCGGTTGATGGCAATAGGGATGATGCCTGGTAAAAAAAAAGAAATTCTATTTAGTCCGTCAGTCAAATAAGTAAAAATGTTAGACAAGTATTTTTTGCTTTAAAAAAAATTACTTAGATAAAATGAATTAAAGTTGGGGAGTGGGGGTTGCTACGTCACAAGTAGGGAAGTACAAAGTCTACTATACTCGTGACGTCCTGGCACATTTTAACTTAATGTATCACCGTATTCTTTTGATAACGTAAAAAAGAAAAAATACGTGTACCAATATTTTTTAATAATCTACCTGATGGACGAAAAAATTGTTTTTTTGTCGTCATCCCTATTGGCTCGCCCAACTGTATAACTGGCGAAATGTGGGTGTACTTTAGGTAGTTACACCTCTGCTTAATCCTTCACGGATTACAGGCGTGATGTTATGTTATGTATATCCCCCTCTGTCTCGCTCATAAAAGTCCTTCAATACAGTGATAAGGTTTCCTTGGTTGCAAACCTAACATATTATGTAAGGTTGAAAGTTATCTATACTAATATTATAAAGAGGAAAGATTTGTATTTTTGTATATAACGAATAAACTTAAAAACTACTGGACCGATTTGAAAAATTCTTTCAGCAATGGATAGCTACATTATCAGCGAGTAACATAGGCTATATTTTATCCCCGTACTCCCACGGGAACGGGAACTACGCGGGTGAAACCGCGCGACGTCCGCTAGTTGCAAAATAAAATGAAATGTCAAAATGAAATCTTGCAGTTAGATAAATCAGACAGTAACACAATTATTATGATTAAAACTGACAGAGGTCTTCTTAAATACTGTGAACTGCACTTTGTTGAGATTCAATGAGTCCTGTTATCTCCACAAATAAATATTGCTGCTTTATTATTTTAATCAGCCTGTTTCCATAACGACAAATTAATAATGGGCGATAATTCGTTCACCGCTGTTTGCTGTAGCTATAAGTTCATACATTATTGGCTTTTTATTATTATTTTTTGGGTGGGAAGTTATCAAATAACTTCTCCCGCTCTGGGTGGAGCAGGAGGGCGTGTCAGACTCTTACTGACTAAAACCCACCCACGTTCCTTCAGTTGCCTGTATGTTGCCAGGGGCCACGGTAACCCTTTCGGACAAACCCGCAACTCCGGCAGGCATCGGCCCTAGCGGACCCCATCAGTTGTGCCGACATCTCTTTGAGGCGCGCGTGGAACACAACGCGCCGTCAACGCGGGCCTGGTTCTTATCGGACGGCGAGCTATCCATTGCTCACCGTCCGCAAGCCTGCGCCTACGGTGGCCGGGAATCGGCCTGCGATTTCCGACGCCCAGGGCGTCTCCTGCGGTGGTTAGGGACGTGAGGGCGTGAAATTTTCCTTAGGGAATCTAGTCCCTGAGGAAAATTTCACGCCCTAACCCACGATAACTTGATTATCGTTCTCCTGCCCTTATTTATTTGGAGTCGGCCCAACTTGTCTTTTTCTTCTACACTTCTCTATTAGTTGTCATCTCGGTAGTCACCTCCTTTCTAGCCATATCATCTGTCACACAGTCCATCCATCGTTTCTTTAGTCTTCCTCTATAGCAATCCACATTCATACTCAATACTCTCTTCAGGACATGTTCCTCATTCCCCTGCATCACATGCTCATACCATGACAACCAATTTCCACACAATTTTTCACCAAAGAAAAGACATCATTAAAAGTCCCCATTTAAGTAGTGTATTTTGAAAACCCGCTGTCGAGTATTATGAACCATCATTCACCCTTATGCTACGTTTTCTTAGGTGAAAAAATAAACAATTTAAGCTGAGGATCAGGCCGAGGCATCTAGTAGCAAAACTGCGTCCTTAGCTCCTTTCTTCCATATTTGACGGTTCCAGAAATCTGATTTATAAACCTGCTTACGGACACACTATGGTGATGGAAGTCTTACCATCGATATTTTCTAGTTCATTTTCGCATTCCTGCAGGGTAATTGCTTAACATACTAAGTTACTAACTATTGCAATGCCTTTCATTTTGACATTTCAACAACATTCATGGCATTATTTACGTTGTCGAGCAGACGAATTTTTAAACATATGAAGTAATGGACTAGGCATTTCCTTCAAAATCCTTCGCATTGAGAAAGAAGGTGTAGTACGCATATTAGGGTGCTGGTTTTTCTGAGTAATTTGGTCTTTGCGCTAATTTCTGTCATTAGTCTACTCTTCATTCACCGTAAATAAGTGTTCTATGTTATGAGGGTTTGGTTTCCACACTTAGTCCTTCAGGTGGACCATTGTGCGTCAGCCATGGCGGCCGTCGGTGGTTATTCCAACAGAAATTGAGTAAGTCTCCTGGCCTTTTCAGAACATCTGTGAAAGATCTGGGTTACTCGAAGGTTTCTGTTCTAATCGGGGTGACGCCTGTGCAAAGTAGGGTTTCTCATTTCCCGACTTTTTTTTGTTCCCGGATACCGAGACTTCTCGAGCACCATTTCCCGGGAATTCCCGAGAAGTCGGGAATTTGGTTACCCTCAATAAAAATGTATGAAAAAGGTTTTAAAATAAAATACACATTTTCTTAATCAACAATATGTTCATTTTAATCAGTCTTCGTCAATTAACTAAAAAATATGCCTTCTTAATTTCCTTTATAATCACAGAGTTTTAAAACTAGAATAAAATATTAAGTAAAATCTTTAAAATTAACAAAATTCAATCACAGACATTTTTTTTTAATAATTAGCTGTTACTGACAATATGATCACTTATATACCTACCTAATGTAAAAGTGACCAAAAGTCAAAAGTGTAAAGTGACTGCCTCGTTGGTCTAGTGGTCGCAAGCGCTACTGCTGAGCATGAGGTCCTGGGTTCGATTCCCGGGTCGGGCAAAGTGTTATTGGGTTTTTCTAATGGTAATTTCTCAGTAGCAGCTCGGAGTCTGGATTTGTGCCCGGTTGATGGCAATAGGCTCGCCCCCTATTACATGGGACTTAAACATAACTGGCGAAATGTGGGTGTACCTGCTATAGGGACACCTCTGCCCAACCCTTCGGGGAAACAAGGCGTGATGTTATGTTATGCTAATGTAAAAGTCAAAATGTTTCATTAAAATAAATAATGATGTTTATGAAGTAAGTATACCTGTATAAAACTTTTGTGATAATAACTAACGACAATTAAATTAGAGCAACAATTTTCTGTTAATAGCAGCTCTGACAAATTTGCTAGCAGGTTCTATTAAAATAAGATTAAAAAAATACTAAAGCATTCATTGATTTGTCTGATAGACGGTTCCTAATCTTTGTAACGATGTAACCAGTTAAGAGAATACTCGTTCATTTTCAGTTGACGTAAGCTTCACAGTCATAACGGCATTATATAAATTTTCTAGAATTGGCGTTCGTTTTCCGGTAGATTCAAATAAATGAAATTCTTTTTTTATCAGGCTTTTGGTTAACTGGGCTTCAGTAGTATTTGTACCCGTAGACTACACAAGTCTCCGGCGACTCTAGATAGGCGCACCGACACAAGCTACGCCGTTAAATGTTTGCGAGTGACTGACACTGACTGAACTAAACAAACAGAGATCACGGGGTGGGGCGGGCGGGAGGTGGGTGCCTTATTGGGTAGTAAAAGGATGTAAAAGGGGAGAGGAGATAGAGGATATCATTTTTGTTATGAATAACACAGGAATTAACATCAAATTGCTATTTTTAACCGACTTCCAAAAGGAGGAGGTTCTCAATTCGTCTGTTTTTTTTTTGTATGTTTGTTACGCGATTACTCCGCGAATTATGAATAGATTTTGATGATTCTTTTTTTTTGTTTGGTAGATCATACTTCAGAGGTGGTCCCATATAAATTTTATTAACTTTGCTTGGGTAGTTTTTGAGTTAGCTTCAATTACACGTATTTTTTCCCACTTAGTATGTACATGATATGATAACTTCCTGTCACTGTTATTTACATAGCAGGTAGTGGTATTCGAATTTGTGTGGGGTAGGTACCACAAATAAAAAGTGAAAAATAAAATATTAAAAAAAAAAACAACCGGCTTAAAAAAAAAACACTACAAAGTGAAAAATAACTTTAATTTCGGAAGTCGGTGACAAAGAACGAAAATTCAAAACCAAAGACACCGACTTCCGAAATAAAAGTTATTTTTAACTTTGTAGTGTTTTTTTTTGAAGTCGGTTGTTTTTTTTTGTAAAAAGTTTTTTTTTGTTTTTTTTTACTTCTCGACCTTTTTTTCCCGTCTCGACTAAGGCCAAATTTCCCGGGAATTCCCGCGTCGAGACTTCTCGATGAGAAACCCTAATTCAAAGAGCACATGTGCAACGGTTTCCTCTGCCTCTATGGACGCCCTGCACAGAGAACTGTCCGTTATGCCTATTGTGTGAAAGTGCTTGTTTAGCAAGCAGTGTCCCGTGAAGATCCCCATGATCAGTCGCAGGCTGTTCCTGTCCAGGCGTAAATAACTGTATTCCTTCATAAATCTGTTACTTCAGTTTTATATTTTATGCAAGTCACTATGGAAATACGGTGTTTATATTGGAGTTATCACTTTTATAGCTTTCAAGATATTCCTATCGTTGTTTACATCGTCTCAGCTGCTAAAGTGTTTGCTTTCAACTGTAAACTGACTCATTGACTCAATATTTTGATTGCATAGAGATCAACGGGGTATACTTTGGTCTATAGTGGAACAAATATTATTCTACGTAGTCCTCACATGATCTGACCAAGATTATGTTTGGACTTTAAAAGAGACTTTATTTTTTTAGCATATTGGGTTCTTTTCCGTACCTATCCATAAGGAACCAATGGGCCAATGAGACGATAATATCGACGGTTGAAAGGCAAAATTGACTAAGCGACATGGGAGTCCCATGTCGCTTAGTCAATTTTGCCTTTCAAGCATCGATATGATTAATATGTCACATTAACTCAATCTCAGTAACAGTAACGGGTTGCTAGTTGAAATCATGGCAATTACTGATGAAATGGTCGCAGTCTGACTGTGACTCTGTCTGGCTGTTGACCGATTTTCCCCTCTTAAAACGCAGCTTTTTCACATAGAGGGATGTAAGCGTGTGTAACGTAAATACAAAATAAACGTTTTCTATAAAGCTTACCTACCTTCGGAAAGCACCAAAAGAAGAAAGAAAGAAAGCACGAAAATAAATTTATTTGACACAACAAAGAAAGCTTAAAAGCCAGTCTTTATGGCACCTGTCCCACCGCTCGCCGACGAGGAAGCGACGAGCTATCAACGATTTTCTCGCTCAAGAAACGTACAAAAGATTGTAGGTCCCGTGTAAGTAAAAGATATACTTACATATAATAATAGTTGATCGCTAACAGCTCACACCGCCCGGCGATTACTCGTTTGTCACAGCTACAAGAGCTATCAAAGAGAGTACTCGCACAGAGTACAGCGACGCTCGCCCGGCAGGAAGAACACCCGCTGAGAGACTCACGCTTGGTACATACAAATACCGCTCATCGCCGTCGCGCACTCGCTGCTAGTTGCTCGCCAACTCGTTTTTGGTTGTTAGCTCTACTAGCTTCTCGTTTATTGCCGGCGGTGGGACAGGTGCCTAAAAATACTCCCAAGTTAATATAATTGCACGCTTTTATATGTTAAATAGCATGTCGTTATAAAAGGTTTGTTTAAAAAGTAACGATGCATAAAGCGTAAAAGGTTAAACCTCCACTACACTACTCGCGAAGTTGCTTCGACGAAGTACTCGTCGAAGTTGACCGAAGTCCGAAGTACGTAACTACACATGCACACTCGTGCAAAGAACTACAGGACGTATCGGTATCGAGCCCTTTGACTCGGGCGCAAAAACCGACAACGATTGGAAGTCGCCTGAGGCGAGCGGAGCAAACCGAAGTGCCTTTCTACACCCTTGTAATATTCGCTTAACTTCGGTCAACTTGTGTAGTGCAGGCTCAAGCATAGTATAAAGAGAGGTAGTAAGCTATCTTCATAGAAACGCACCGCGCGCGGCTTGTATGTATGGGGCCATAGTATCTATGCGTCGCCGCACGCACACTTAACAAAATCTCGGCTGGTTTCTCACGAGAAACGGGTCGAGATTTTGTTAAGTGTGCGTGCGGCGACGCATAGATATAAGCCGCGCACACATACAAGCCGCGCGCGGTGCGTTTCTATGAAGATAGCGTACTACCTCTCTTTATACTATGGCTCAAGTCTATAGACTAACAATGTTAGCTAGTATTAGGTACACATGGTTAAAATTGTTGACTGCTTCATTGGTCTAGTGGTCGTAAGCGCTACTGCTGAGCATGAGGTCCTGAGTTCATTTCCAAGTTCGGGCGAAGTGTTGTTGGGTTTTTCCATCAGGAATTTCTCAGTAGCAGCCCAGAGTCTGGATTTGTACCCAGTTGATGGCAATAGGCTCGCCCCCTATTGAGACTTAAAACATAACTGGCGAAATGTGGGTGTCGGTGGTACTAGGTCCACCTCTGCCCAACTCTTCGGGTGAACAAGGCGTGATATTATGTTATTAATAAATAGATTTTTATCCATCTCACTGTCTCTTCACTTCATTGAACCGTAACTAAACAACTGTAACCGCTAATCATATCTTAACGGGTAGGTACGTGCGTACGTTATCTGTCAATTTCATAAACATTTCAGTATGAAGGTCGTACTCTTATTTTCTGGCGGCTCCAGCGAAATGTGGAGTACCTACAGGCTGAATCATTTATCACTTTGGCCTTGTAATGTCAGTAACATATCACCTTGGTTTTGACTTGTGGACTATCGATTTTGTGGGGACAAAAAGATGTTTGTAACGAAAATGACTTATTGCTTTCTGGAAACGCTGGGACCTAAACGTAACTGGCGAAATTTGATTGTACTGTACTATAGGTGCACCTCTGCCTAACCCTTCTGGGAACACAGGCGTGATGTTATGTTATGTTGTCCTCCAATTCGTGGTGTTTAACACTTCACTGCCTTAAGTTGTTCAAACTTGCAGATCGATTGATTTGCCTAACACTTAACAGCGGCAAGCCTGAAAATATTTGCCAACGACTGATAAATTATTGTTAGTGTTTTCACCGCATCGGACGATATAAAAACAGTAAAAAGTAAAAGTTTATTTATTTCACAAAACAGGAGCATTCGCAAGTATTTATTACACAGATAGATCTACAGATTTATTTATTTTTGCTTTAGTTACTGAAACTGATACCCAAACTAAGCCAGGGCTTGTATTTTTGGAGTCAGTCCTCAAACGTGGAGCATTACAGAGAGGTCGAGTCAACGTGAATGTCGTGAACTCGTGACGTAAAAAATATTATTATTTTAGCTTAATTAGGTTGTACTTATGACTGTGGGTGCGAAATGCGCGTTTACGTGTGTTTGTGTGTGGTCAGGTGTCAGCACCCTTCACAATCTGTTTCATTTTGACAGTTCAACAATATTCATTGCGTTATTTACGTTGTTGAGCAGACAGATTTTTCGAACATATGAAGCAATGGATTAGCAATTTCCTTCAAAATTATTCAGATTGATCTGATAGGTAGACGCATTATGCCTAAATACAATATGAATGCCGATAAATCATGGCCGGTCAGAACTTTACGTAGAAGGCTGCGCAATAATATTTTTTAGGAACCAAACGGTGACATGAGGCGAGTGTGAGTGAGAGAACATGCGCGAAAGTTCGGAGAGCCTATGTTCAGACTGGCCATAATTCGACGGCCTTATTGTACGTGTGCTATAGTTTGACCGATACCGCTAAACCGTGCTTTAGGAATGCGCGGCGAGGCGGGGGGCGGGACGCCGTGAGCATTGACGTGTGACGGCCTGCACTGCCCTCCCGTCTCGCCGCGCACTTAGGTACCTAAGGCACGGTACAGCGGTGTCGGTCAAACTATAGTAGTAGAGTACTGCATTCAGAGTTCCCAGATGATTATTGTACTGCCAGTGTAGTAGGATGAGAGCTTACGAGTGAACTTAGCTGATCGTTTTTGCAGCAGAGCAAATATTGATGCGAATTCTTTTCCCTTTCAGTCTGGTGGTATATTCTACAAATCTTGATATTTTTATTTTTCAAACCATACTAGCTTCTGCCTGCGACTCCATCCGCATGGAAGTCAACTTTACCATAAAATATATCCTGTAGCACTCTGCAGTAGTGTAGTTTACTATGAGTGAAATTTTTTTTTAAATGGGATGAGTTGTTTCGGAGATTACCTCCTACATCCAAACTTACAAACTTTACCTCTTTATAATATTACTAGCTGTTGCCCGCGACTTCGTCTGTGATGAAGGATGAAAAGTAGCCTATGTCCTTCCAAATCCGTTCTGCCGTTTTAGAGTGTGAAACCGTAACAAACAAACTCACTTTCACATTTATATTATAAATAATATTAGAAATAATGGAAGTGTTCTAAGGAGTTCTAGCTCTTAGAAGTTTCCCGTAGCAGATAATTTTGGCGGGATAAAATTAAAATTGGGGGATGGTCCTAAGTAAGTGTAAGTCATTATTTTATTTATCTAGATAGTTGAAAGTTTATCACAAGGAGACAGTACCACGTTTAAGATACACGTGATACGGAGATGATGTAACCACTTCCGAGTTGCTCAATCCAAAAGATAAAAACGTGTAAAGATAACATTTGTTCAGAAATAATTGGAAAAAAGTCGAGAAGCAAGACACAATGGAATATGGAAATCATTTCTGTAGGTAGGTACTTAGCCAGACATCATTTGAGTATGGTTGAACCTTATCACACTTGTTGATTGATTCTGGGCACAAGCTATAGTTTGACCGAAACCGCTGTATAGCTTGTGCCTAGGGTTGTAACCATTCAAGATAAAAATCCATAAATATTTTAGACCAAAAAGCCTGCCAACCCTCAATGAGTTCTGATTTCAAACTTAAAACGGGCTGGATGCATAAGTATATGTATATGTGAACGATCTCGAGACCCTAAATAGCCGCAAACGTGTCCAGCCTTTTTTTTTTTTGCTTGGTAAATTCTCAAATAACTTCTCCCGCTCTGGATGGAGCAGGAGGGCGTGTTAGACTATTACTGACTAAAACCCACCCGTGTTCCTTCAGTTGCCATGTTGCCGGGGGCCACGATTTCCCTTTCGGCCTTATTCGCAACCCCGGTGGCATCGGCCCTAGCGGACCCCGTCAATTCTGCTGACATCTCTTTGAGGCGCACGTCCAGCCTAAGGACTGAATTTACTAATGAAACTAAACGTGATCAGCTCTTGAATGCGGTTTTGATGTGCTGATCGCGTTAAGTTTCATTGATGAAATTCGCCCTAAATCGGACGTTTGGCAAAACTAATTTCTCACATGCCGTGCCAAAATGCAGTCCTTATTCAGTTCCATCGACCAGACAGTTCCTAGACGATCATATTAGGTTATCGCGATCATAACATTAAATTATCTAATAACGCCAGTGATTCCATTCCATCGTGACTTTGTGCTCCGGATCTTCCGATATCTGTGCGAGAAATATAGGGCATATATATATCTCGGTATTATCTGGCAGCCATAATATATTTCATTGATTGATTGCGACACCTGTCTGGGTGTTGTGTGTAGGTACTTTAAATCATGTTGATCGAATCTCAAATAATTCCCATTTCAAAATATTATTAAGCAGTCTAACTAATGTAATGAATGCGCCTCTTTTGGTGAACCTCAAATAATTCTTTTTTTGAAAATACAAAAAATCCAAATAATTGCGACCAACTTCGATCAAGCGCTCGTTCGGCACGCGCGCGAGCCGAGCGAGCCCGCAGTTGGTCGCAGTTCTAACCTGTTTGATCGGGGTACCCTTTATTTACTTAGGTAGGTACTACGACCAACTGTCAGAAAATGCGAGAAAGAAAAAAAAAGGCTCATTTATTAATTAAAGTGTGTATCATTAGAAGTCAAAAAAATTTTACAGGTTCATTCGTTTTAAAAAGGCGCTGATTTAAAGCGTCAGTTGTTTATTGTAGTTTTGGTAAAAAAATATAAAAATACATGTTTATGAACAAGTTCGGCAGTAAAAACTGAGCAGTAAATAAAAATGAGTCTTAACAAATATTTAAATGAATAATTAAATTAATAATAAAACAGTAAAATGACTGAACGGGCAGTTACTAAATAAAATTTAGTAAATAATTTGAAAATTTTGCTAAATACCTTCATGATTTTGAGACAATAGAAGAAAAAAAAAAAAAAAAACAAACAAACAGTACCCTAATTGCGTAACTTTTTTCGTAAACGATTATGACAAATTTGTTTCATTTTGACAGTTCAACAACATTCATTGCGTTATTTACGTTGTTGAGCAGATTTTTTTTCCAACTTATGAAGCAACGGATTAGCAATCTGTTTCAAATCGACACAAATTTTGATTGATCGTGTATTACGCAATTAGGGTACAGGTTCGTTGCCTTTAGATCTAATAAGCGGCTTATTAGTTCATTGGCAGTGGCACGAATTATCTCGCCCGAAGCGGGCCAACGGACACTTAAATAATATTATTTTTTCAATAGGCGATTCGCACTAAGTTAAATTATTTGTTGGCGAATCGACAACGCCAGAAATGCGTAAAGCCTCGTGCAGACTGACGCGACGCGATTCTAACAAAACAATTACTAACTTCACGGTAGAACAAATACTGGTGTCGCGTCTGCACGAGGCTTTAGGCAATTTGCACATTTTGAATTTTATGCACTAAAGTTAGTGTACTTTTCTTAACTTTATTGCATGTAATTTAAAATGTGCGAGTCAACCAATAAGCCTAAAAAGCACGGTCCACACTAGTTCTTTTAAAACAAAACAAAAAAAAACCTAATGCACAAAAATGTCTTTAAGTCATTGAAGATAGTTGTTCCTATCAGATTATTGTATTTTTTTAGAATGATTATAGGATATAATGTAATCTAATTAATTTTGGAAAATCAATGTTGTTTGATTTTGTTTTATGTGTAATTTAATTTTTAATTTCAGATAAAAATGATTGTTAATTAATAAATTTCCTAATGACAATTTTTTTCTTACATGCGAAATCCTACTAATATTATAAATGTGAGCGGTTGTATGTTTGGATGTTTACTCAATCACGCAAAAACGGCTGAACGGATTTAGACGAAATTTGGCACACAAGTGGTTTATAACCTGGATTAACACATAGGATACTTTTAATCCCGGTAGTACGTTCCTGTGGGATAATTTTCGACCTCAACGCGGGGATAGCCGCGGGCAAAAGCGTTACAAAATAATATCATCGATAAGTCAGACTATTAGTTAACATCTTTATCTTATTTGCATCTTTATGTTATTTATAGGTTTATCAGTCTATGTGTCAGCGCATATTATGCAATACCTACTGCATCTTGTGTGAACTTGTTAACTTTAGACCTAATTTGAAGGCCAAGGTTTTATCGATTGTCGTTTAAATCAAAATCTGTGCTGGAAGTGGAAGTTTTAAAAACATCGTTGTTGGCCGAAGTAACTAAGAATTGTAAAGACTGGAGTGACAGCCGGGACCAACCTCTTAAGGCTCGTGCAGACCAGCGCGATATCGCGGGCGCTACAAGGTTCGCGCTGCTTGTCGCGCCCGCGATATCGCGCTGGTCTGCACGAGCCCTTATCGTGTTATCCGAGGCACGGCGGGGTCTTTTTTTTTGGTTGGGAAATTATCAAATAGCTTCTCCCGCTCTCGTGTCAGGTCTTACTGACTAAAATCTACCCGTGTTCCTTCAGTTGGCTGCATGTTGCCAGGGGCCACGGTAACCCTTTCGGACAAACTCGCAACCCCGGCAGGCATCGGCCCAATCGGACCCCTTCAAGGCACGGAGGGTTTCTCGATATAGAAAGAAAGAAAGAAAGAAAATTCGTTTATTTGCGGTAAACATGACGCAAAGCAAAATCCCATCCACGAACTGACCGCGGCAAGCGTAACTTAACCTTTGATCGACCCGTGCAACTGTTGTTATTTAGCCACGAGTCCCTCCTTTTTCAGAATAAAGCATCATTAAATCGGACAAAATCTATGCAGACATGCTAATTATCTATAGCAGTGGTTCCCAAACTATGGGTCTCGACCAACTGGTGGGTCGCGAGCGAATATTGGGTGGCTTTGAAAAATTGATTTAAAACTAAATACCGAAACAAATTGGACGTATAAAACTCAGTGCGATTAAAAGTAACTAAAATTGAAGTTGATGCTAAAGCTAAATAACAAGAAACCGGCCAAGTGCATGTCGGACCACGCACAATGTAGGGTTCTGTAGTTGGGATGAATTTATCCCAAGAACAAACTTAACATTGTAGTTGAAAAAAAAATCTTTCTTAAAGAATGTATGGGAGAACATGTTTTTACAACCGCAAATTTAAGTTGGTCGATTATTACTCGTTAACTTGTAAAGCCTACTCAGCTGTGATAGTTTTCTTTTTAAATTCGTTATATAAGCTACTACTATGAATTTTTTCACATATCTAAAACCAACCATTTAGCTGGCAGGGGGGGGACACTTGACTCTAACAAAATTTTGCACTTTAAAGCTTAATATTTCGCAAACGGATCTCTGAATTCAGAAACGATTTTAACACACTCACAATGTTTTTGAAAGACCTTTCCAACGATATCCCACACCAAGGGATAGAAAAAAAAAAAAAAAACATCCCCACTTTACGTGTAGGGGTACCCTAAAAAAAATATTTATCATAATTTTATTTTACCACTTTATGATTAATATGTAAGCATACCCATGCCAAATTACAACTTTCTAGTACTAACAGTCTTGGAGCTAGACCGCGGACAGACAGACAGACAGACGGACATGACGAAACTATAAGGGTTCCTTGTTTACTACGGAACCCTAAAAACCGTGCTGTGTACAAAGGCCCTTCCTCGTACACATTTTGATGTAACAGAAATTGCTTCTTTTTTTTTGTTGTTGTTGTAATCTAGACTGGAGACGAGGTATTTTTGATAGCACTCACCTGTGGTGCGTCAGAGTCTAGAACTTGTAAAACATCATTACACCTATTTTCTCACTTATTCATACAAATTGTGAGGAAGAATAACAAGTCGTTGTGTAAGCACGTGTTTTGTTTACAAGCCTCACTACACGATTTAATAATTTTGTTTTTTTTACGCGAAAATTTTCCTGTTTGCGTTAAAAGGCGCGACGACGCGACTCTAGTAGAACAATTTCCATGAAAACTTTATGGAAATTGTTCTACCAGAATTGCGTCGCGCTTGTCTGCGGATGCCTTTACTTTTATAATCTAGGCAGAGGTTAGTAGTCCATTTTTTTTTAGGTTTCCGTACCCCATTCATTAGGCAAAAACGAAACCCTTATAGGATCACTTTGTTGTTCGTCTGTCCGTCTGTCAAGACCCTTTTTCTCAGGAACTCGTGGAGGTATCAAGCTGAAATTCATATCAAATACTCAGGTCTACTGTCCCTTGGAGCTGTGAAAAAATCAAACTTCTAAGCCAACGCAATCAAAAGATACAGCCGTTTATGCTGCAAATTTTCGACACTCACAAGGGAATCAAAACCTCCCTGTAGGTTTTGATTCCCAAAACCTACAGGGTACTTCCCGTAAACTCAGAATCTTGAAATTTTGTACGAAGCAACGTCTTATAGCACAGATAAAGGAAAAATTGCGAAAAGCATAAATTTTTAGTTACATCATGTAATAAAAATATTTTTAATAATTTTAAACTTACTATCCCTTTCCTCATGAACCCGGTTTTTTTTTAATGCAATTTACCACCTGATCTGTATAGATATAAAAAAAAATCGTATCACTCACATTAAAATTAAATTAAAACTAAATTATAAGGCCTCTATCATCCTAGCGGATATCGGACGTTTTACACCTCCTACTCTCTTAGCCCACGAACGATTTTTTATAGCACACTGTATTTTCAACGCTTTGTTCACCGTCGAGGGTTGAAAATCCAACAGTGTTTTGTTTTTGGATGCCCTCTGGGCTTACAATTGGGGAACACGTGCGTTTGCGTCGCTTTGGATGCAATGCACACGCTGCGTGCACGCATTCCACGCATGAGGCGCCAAAATAACACACCTTAAAATAATGAAATATTCTTTGTCTGTAACCAGATTTTTTGGCAACAGAAAAATGCAATAAATTCTGTTTGCTGCTTATGCTAATTTTAAATGAGGAATTCTGCACGAAATTTAATTTAAAATTTTAAACCAAAATAAGGTTATTCGGATAAAACGATGTAAAAAAACATAAAATATCGTTTTATGCGATGTGATTTATGAAATTATGTTGATTGTAATGTTGATTTAAAAATCATACACCTGTATATCACATACAAAATATGCTGGGATTCTGCGCTGTTCTGTTTTTATTTCTGAAATAGCTTCTGCCCGCGACTTCCGTGAGCCTTTAACCTTCCTCAAGAATTGGGCTATCCAATGTAAAATAAAATAAAAAAATCCGACTGTTAGTTCCAGAGATTACATACAAAGTTACAAACAAATACCTCTTTATAATATTATAAACTAGCTTTTGCCCGCGGCTGCGCCCGCGTTGTTGTCAACCATAATTACTTCGTCACGCGTAATTTTGAAACTGATATCTTTTAAACAATTCATTTAGGTAAATGATATGATATCAAGGCATATTTTTATCTAAATTAAATGCAAAATTTAAATAATCTATTTTATTGGATAAGCATTAAAATACCGGTCAAAAAAGCTTCCGAAATAACAATTAAATTTTTATCAAATTCTGAAAGATAGTAATGGTTATTGTAGGTCATCCTTCAAAGATAAACATATGCCATCGCAGACTTTTTTGTTTAACTTTTTAAGATGAACAATACCGTAGAACATAAATTTGATGTATCTTTTTCGGTTAACGCAGCGCATGCCAGTAAAACTCCCAGTCGGCATGATTTTTTCCGACTTCTTCAACAATAGTCGTCAAACAGACAATTTACACAAAACCTTAATGAATTATACACTAAAACCTTCCGCATGAATCACTCCGTCCATTCGTGAAAACCGTTTGAAAATCCGTTCGGTAGTTTTTGAGTTTATCGCGTTCAGACAGACAGACAGACGCGGCGGGGGACTTTGTTTTATAATTTGTAAGGATAGTTTATAGTATAGTTGTAGGTTCGTACAAACACTTTTGTTTTATAACTAACGAGTTCGGTGATTCCTATCTGACTACTCTGACAAAAAATACCGAAACAAACTCAGTTAGGTCACTGTCTCTATTAAAATCTAGACATAATCTTGGTCAGATCATTTGAGGAGGACCATGCAGATTAGTGTCTGAAATGGTCTTTTGAGGAAAGAACCACACAGATTTGAGTGGACCTGTCCAGTCAGCGCAAGCATTTGTCTTTTAAGCCTCGAACGCGACGCGACTCTAACAAAACAATTTCTAAGAAAACTTCACGGTAGAATAATTTATCGGTGTCGCGTCACGCTAGTCTGCACGAGGCTTTAGGTTTAAGGTAGGGTAGTTTTTATTTAGAAGATTTAGGTCGTTTTGCTTATTTAGTTCTTTCCCTACTTACTCAATAGGTGTATATATGTCGTGGCCAGATCTTAGAATTGATCATTTCATGAAATGGTTGCATTTCATGAAATAGAACATCGACCGCTGGCCACATCATGATGTGGTCTGGCCAGATCATTGAATGCTCAACGTTTGAAAGAAAAGAAAGAAAGAAAATTGCGTTTATTGGCATTAAAACAGAAAAATACACCTTAAAACTATAAAAACAGAAAACAATGATTATAATGCCAAAAGGGCCTCAGCTCAGCATAATGTCAGATGGCAACACAAAGTGTACCAACTGACGCTGATTTTCAGCTGCAACCCACGAGTGTCATACGCTAGAATAATAATAAACGAAGTGTCAGTCCGTTTTAATAAATAAATTAAAGGTAATAAGATAGGATAAAATAAAAAAGCTCATACTTAATCAAATAAATGTTGTGACATAGGTAGGTGTGTGTACAGTGTGTTATAATTAATGAGAAACTGAAATAAATATAAAATAAAGATCCAATATCTGTGTATTACCTATTTAAAAATAATAAATCTATCATCTATAAATAGAATGGGGTGTCATTGATCAATTTCGAAATTCAAATGGCCGTATTTTCTAAAATACAAACGTACCGAAGACGAAAAAAAAGTAGGAATATCGGTTTTTACTATACAATCGATACAATGAATTAGATTTTTTTTTAAATAAATAATATGTCGATGAAAAATATAAATGTGAGTGATCAATGTTAAACCGTACGTGGGGTTACTTTGATACCCCCTAGTCTTTTCACGGCAAATGAAAGTAACCCCTTCAAACGATACTTTTTCGAAAGAACAAAAAAAATCTGTTAAGTGCAAAAAAAGATATTAATTTTTTTTAAGTTTTGGGGTGACATTGATCAAGGCAATAAAAAATATTTATTGAAAAATCAACTTTATTTTAACGTTTCATTGAGATCAGTTATATTAATTGTAAAAACATAATTAGGAACATTAATCAGTTAATATCTTAAATGTAAAATTAAAATAGAAAAATATACAAAAATCAAAACCAACAAACAACAAGAACATTAATCAGCCACCATCTTAAATCTACATTTCTTGAATATTAATTTCAAATGGAAAAATAAAAAAGTCACCCTCCTCTACAGGTTTTGGTAAAAAAGATACAATATCGTCGTGGTCTATTTCAGAAATATCATTCGGAATTCTTTTAAATTTCTTTTTATGTCCAGCTGATTTAAAACCTTCAACAAGTAAAGGATCTGTTTCAGTAATTTGGCAAACATATTTGTAGGTCTTTTTACCACGTCTCGAAAAGAATTTCACCAATAAGAATCTTCCTAAAGTGCACTCTGTCTGCTCGTCTTCGTATTCTACTATATCTTCGTCAGGGTCATTTTCAATCAGTTGTCTATCCGAGATTTCCTCACTGTGTACACCTGCAGCTCCGGCTTGAGATGAACCCGATTCAAACAATGCTTGTATTTCTATTTCTTGATGATCGGAATCTGAGGCGTTCTGTTCATTACTTTGCTGATTTTGAGATTGGGACGCTTCCTCTCTCGTTGCAATACTTTTTCCAGGAGCTACATCCAAACGTCTCTTTCTTCTTGCAGGTTGGTTTGGAGTGCTTCCATATCTTGATTCCTTCAAGAAATCTGTCAAAGTGCTTTCAACTTCGTGTTCTTCAATGTGTTCCCTTGGAAGGCGATTAAGAACCTTTTGTTTGTTGAAAGGATAAATGCCAGTTGCACAAAATCCGCTCATGATATTACGTTTGACCCCGGAACTTATGTCTATATAAGGAGAATTTGGTTTTGGTTGAGCTTGATCCATTTTTTCGAGAGCTTTTGTCAGAAGATACGGGAATGTATCCTTAGGAACAGTTGCCAATTTAGCATTTTGCATTTTCCAATTTGTCAGCACTTGGCGCCAGGCTGTTTTCATTGGGCGGAAGAACGCCACATCCAGAGGTTGGCATATGTGCGTCGAATGTGGCACTAAACATACAAAATCAATGTTATTTTCACCACAAAGTTTTATGACCTCTTCATCTAAATGAGAAGAAAGATTATCACCAATAAGAACTTTACGTCCATGCAATCTTTTTGCATGAGGCAAAAAACTACTTACAAACCAATCTCTGAATGTTGGGGCGTCCATCCAACCACTGACTGTACGGTTAAATCGTGATCCTGCTGAGCAACAAGGCTGATTGCAATTTGGTGGACCGCATGGAGCTCTCTCTTTCCACGTGTCATAAAGGTGTAGACTTTTATATATGATATAGGGTGGTAAAAGCACCCCATCTGCAGACCCACAAATCATTATCGATGTAGCACTCTTAGAAAAATTCATCGCCTTTTTCGGGTATTTGACACCTCTACGATATATCCCTATCTTCTTCCCTGGATCATCACTTAAGTTAGACTCGTCGTAATTGAAAATATTTGAGTCAGGCACACCTTCCACAGTTCTTTCAAGGTTGTTGAAATATTCCTCGATACTTTCAGGGGATACTGCGGCTCGAGCTCGTTTGATATTAGTAGCAACTCGTTTCGAATATTCGTTTTTGTGTCGCTTCAGTAGCGAGTATGCCCAGTCTTGTCCAGGAAGGTTGTTTTTAAATTTAGAAACTGTTCTGCCTTGTCTGTCTAAAAGAATTTTAGCAAACATGCGCAAATCTAAGATTGTAAGGGGATATCCCCACTCCGAACATTTGGCACAAGCTTTCAATATAGATTTCTCTTCATTTTCAGAAAATACTGGCTGAGCAGGATCACGATTTACGTGATCCTGCTGAGCAACAAGGCTGATTGCAATTTGGTGGACCGCATGGAGCTCTCTCTTTCCACGTGTCATAAAGGTGTAGACTTTTATATATGATATAGGGTGGTAAAAGCACCCCATCTGCAGACCCACAAATCATTATCGATGTAGCACTCTTAGAAAAATTCATCGCCTTTTTCGGGTATTTGACACCTCTACGATATATCCCTATCTTCTTCCCTGGATCATCACTTAAGTTAGACTCGTCGTAATTGAAAATATTTGAGTCAGGCACACCTTCCACAGTTCTTTCAAGGTTGTTGAAATATTCCTCGATACTTTCAGGGGATACTGCGGCTCGAGCTCGTTTGATATTAGTAGCAACTCGTTTCGAATATTCGTTTTTGTGTCGCTTCAGTAGCGAGTATGCCCAGTCTTGTCCAGGAAGGTTGTTTTTAAATTTAGAAACTGTTCTGCCTTGTCTGTCTAAAAGAATTTTAGCAAACATGCGCAAATCTAAGATTGTAAGGGGATATCCCCACTCCGAACATTTGGCACAAGCTTTCAATATAGATTTCTCTTCATTTTCAGAAAATACTGGCTGAGCACCCGGCTTTTTTATAAATTTTCCGTGGTATTTGTTGAAAATCGTACCATACGGTATTTTAAATTTCTCGGAAGCCCCACGTAAGGTCATACGACCTTCTACAACTGCAACTACTGCTCGTTCTAACACGTCTTCATTATAATTCCGATAGGCGCGAGCGCCTAAACGCTTCGTGTATGTTCTTGGCATAGCGCTGAAAGCAAGAAAAAAGCATATAAAGCAGCCATCATTGCAAATATATTGATAATTTATGTTAAAAAAGCAGAAACAGCAAAATTGCTAGGTATTGGGGTGACATTGATCAATGACCAAAGTGACCCCATGCCTGTGATCAATGACACCCCGTTTAAAAGTTAAACCGCCAGTGAATGAAATTATTGAAGTTAGAATACAAAACACAACTTCTTTCTCAAGCTAATTAAACACATAAAAATATAAACTATCATTTTTTTTAGCACCTTTCATACCCAATCTGGTACCCTTGAAGTTATTTTAACCCTTAAAATAGTTTAAACACAATACTCACAGTTTTTTATGAAAATCTCCGGTAGCGATCTGTTTGTACGTGCAGCGCTTGGGCAATGTCAAAGAGTGACATTCAGTGGTGCCAACGCAAAAAACTAAATCTTTTGGTTGCGTTCAGAAATTAAACAATTCCTGTTTTTAAAATATATAAAGTTTTTATCAAAGTTACCCCGTGAATCAAACTAACCCCATTCCACGGTACCTTAAATGCAAAATCGTGTGACTGCGTTCTTCTAAAAATACGAAACGAAGATTGATGCGGTTTTTATTATCATTTAGAGTAATTATGTCAATAATAATTGACAAATAAAACCGATAAAATTGAAAATAAATTGATAAAAATTATAAATAAATGTTTAATTTTTTACATGGCAGATATGTCGGCTCGAATATTTTCAACATCCTTTTGATGGCTTAATAAAAATTCTTTTAATTTAAATTTGAAAGTCAAACAACTTTTACTGTACTTAATGGGAGGAGGGATATTGTTCCAGCATTTGGTAGCAGCGTAGCGAAAACTGCCTCTAAAAGCCGCCGACTTGTGCCGCGGGACGGAAAACTGCTGAGAACATTTTCTTCCTTCACCGATTTTGTGTCTTCTTGTCCATGATAGTTTGTCATATAAATAAGAAGGGGAATGAGACTTAATAACGCCAAATAGGAGCGTCGCCAAATGGAGTTTACGTCTAGCTTTCATTTTCAAAATGTTGTGCTCATTGAAGAAAGGTGTAACATGTCCCCTAAACGGAACTTTAAAACAGAAGCGTGCACAGGTATTTTGAAGTCTTTGGATCATTCTTTCAGTTTTTGACAGAAGTCGTTGGCCATACACCGTGTCTGCATAATTTAACTTTGATAAAACCAAAGACTCCACAAGCAATACTCGCAATTCTTCACTAAGATAGGCGGCTTTATATAAAATCTTAAGTCTATAATAGCAATTACGGATAGACTCAGATACGTGTTTGTGGAAACGAAGTTCCGTGTCCATGATGAGACCCAAATTACGTGCTTCGTAGACCCGTTCGATAGGCTCTCCCATAACAGTCACACAGCCGGCACAGGGTTTAATTTTACCTAACTGGTTTTCGGTTCCAAAAGCATATACTTAGTTTTTGTAGGGTTCAAGGCAAGCGTATTGGCATTGGACCATTGCACTATGTTTTCAAGATCTGTATTAAGATCGTTTAATGCTTGTTCATAGTCTTCCGGCTTAAATGATATATAAACTTGTGTATCATCGGCATAAATATGGTATTTGCATTTATTTATATTTCCAATAATATCGGCACAATACAAAATAAACAAAACTGGCCCAAGAATCGAGCCCTGTGGAACCCCCCTTCCTACTGAGCGATGTCTAGAGACAACTGTTGAGCCATCCGCCCGGCGTATTTCAACGAATTGCGTGCGATCGCCAAGATAGCTATCAAACCATTTTATTGTGTCTTCGTCAAGTCCATAAAAAGCCATCTTTGACAATAATAGAGGAACGTTAATACAGTCAAATGCGCGTGAAAAATCAAGCAACACTTAAAGAGTGCACATTCCATTATCTTGAGCCGATAAAATATTGTCTGTCACATCCAACAAAGCCGTGGCTGTACTACGGCCCTTCCTAAACCCTGATTGAACATCTGGGAGGATTTTATTTGTCTCTAAAAATTCAACCAATTGCGCACATACTACTTTCTCTAAAACTTTAGAAAGAACCGGCAGTATACTAATAGGTCTAAGATCCTTCATGTCCACTGCATTAAGAGTCTTCGGCAATGGGTGCACTTTGGCAATTTTCCATAACCCAGGGAAAGATGAGGATGTGATAGATGTATTTACTAAAGCAGTCACGGCGTCCAAAGTCACAGGTAGTGTCAGTAAAATCATATTTATGGTAAAGCCATCGCAACCCTCAGCATTCGATTTTATAGTAGTCAGTATGTTAGCGATTTCCTTGCTTGCTGTAGGTCTCAAACTAAACGTGGAACTATTATTTCGCGCGAATTCAAAATATGCAAGCAATGTATTACTAACCGTATCTGCACCCGGCACATTCAGAAAAACGATAAAATTTGTGACCATTTTCGGGTTTGGCGATATGAACAGTTAAACGCACGACTACTTCATGATGTGGCCAAACATTAGTGATCATATCGTAAAATAGTTACGTTATCCACTGGTAGAGGCGTTGATGTCGCTTTGTTTTTGTTGTGCATCATGGCGGCGGACGATAATTCGATTAGAAAAGCAATTATAAATATGCAAATGGAAGATAAAAGTGCAGTGAAGTATCGTTATTATACCAAGCTACGTGTCTTTTATGAAATTCACTCGAAAAACGAGCGCAACCTTAAAAAACCATGGAGTTTGGAACGTATTTCGCAGGTTAGTATTTAACTATTCAAATGTTATTAATTATTATTTTTCTTCTGGAATGAAAGCTATTTTAAATGTTTTATTTATCCACTGACCCAGATTACTAAAAGTTATTGAATGCCAGTAATATTGGCATCGATACCCTACTTAATGATATGGCCAAACGTCGACTGACATATCATTAAACGTTGACGTTAGAACGATATGGTTAATTTTAGCTGGCAATTTCATGAAACAACCATTTCATGAAATGGTCGATCATTTCATGAAATTATCAATTCTAAGATCTGGCTGGCTACGACATACGGGGTGGCAGGGACTATTTAAAAAAAACAGCTGTTCCATACATTTTGACCGCGTAGGTATTGCACTTATCTACGAAACAGCAGATATTTTTTTTAATAACCGACGAAAAATTTCAACACAGGAAGGTTCAGAATCATGTACTGAATCCATGGTTTCAGTTTTCGCGTCGATGTCCCTGACAACCTGTATACATATTTTTAATAATTCGACAATTTGTTGTTTGGAATTAGAGAACTTTTTATGGTAAACATCACACCATCTACACTAATACATAATAATAAAGAGGCAAAGTTTGTAAGTTTGGATGCAGGAGGTCACCTCCGAAACTACTGATCCGATTGCCAAAATTCTTTCACTAATGCGAAGCTACGGTATTGCCGAGTCATAGGATATATTTTATGTTAACATAAGAAATTTCATGCGGACGCAGTCGCGTCTTTTATAAAAGTCCAAAATTAGGTACACGATCAACTCCATTTTTGCATACAACCTGTATAACTTGTTTCCCTGCAGCATTTCAAGGTTATATATGTCGCTGGGATATTGTCAAACCAGTGAATTTATAATTGCACGAAACTTTTTTTGATTCTATTCTGTATAGGTACATTCTTACAGAGTAACAGAAGTTCAATCTTCATGGAACATGCTATTCGATGTGTTTTATTATTGGCACAAAATTACGTGTGGTCAGTAATGGCCATGTCTTATCTGTATGGTGATGGAGTCATGCAAAAAGTAGATTGTAATTCAAATAGCGAGCTGGCCCTGCTTCGCATGGTTTTTACGACTTGACAAAACATCGAGATTTCTTAATTATTTCTTAATTATATGGAAGTTTAATATTATTGTATTATTATAATCATAAACCTTCCGGAATAAAATCTCAAAATAATGGTAAAACCCGCATTAAAATCTGTTGCATAGTTTGGAAGAACAACGCGGTCACACAGACAGACACGAAAAGAGACTTTTATTTATGATTTATAAAAAAAAAATTAAAAAACTTTTTTTTTATATATTTTATTTGGATTTTTTTTAAATTTTGTTACAAAACGGTGTAACTTTTAAACTAAATGATTTATCGCGATGAAACAAACTCCATAATGATTGGAAGTATAAGGCGTCCTCAAAAAAATTAAAAATTTGGAAAAAAACCACCCTCAATTGAAAATAAAAAAAATAAAAAAATCAAAAATCAGTTTTTTTTTCATACATTTTTACAATAATCGTAAAATTTCTCAATAGGACGCAAAAAAGAGAAAAAAAAGGATAAAAAAAAAAAACCGTCTTTAAAATTAAGCATAGATTCCCTCATTTCGATATGTGCACATTATAAAGACTCACTGTATGTCGATACCCAACACGTCCGCGGAGTTTTGCTAGCTAATTTAGTTTGACCCTGTATACAGGGTGGCAGGGACACGCGAAAACTGTTACCATGGATTCAGTACATGATTCTGAAACCCGCAGCGTCGAAATTTTTCGGGCGTGTCAGGACTCTTACTGACGAAAATCCACTCGTGTTCCTTCAGTTGCCATGTTGCCGAGGGGCCACGATTTCCCTTTCGGCCCTTATTCGCAGCCCCGGCCGGCAGGCATTGGCCCTAGCGGACCATGGTGATCGAGCCTCGCAAAAAGTAGATTATAATTAAATTACCCGCCATCTTGATAGTTAAAATTACGTTGGCGATAGCCTGTATGTGAGAATATACAGCGATATGCAGTACCATTATAGACTAAATTTTCTGTATAAGGTGATCAAAATATTGCATTATGAAGACTTGTAATACCGGAAAAGTGGTGACGATAACGAGCAAAAATTAATTTGTAATTGCAGCAGCTTTGCACTTAAAAAATTCATAATCTGTTGTAATCATAATATTTTAGACTAGCTTTTGCCCGCGGCTTCGCCCGCGTAGGGACGCAGGTACTACCGGGATAAAAAAACCGGCCAAGTGCGTGTCGGACTACGCACAATGAAGGGTTCCGTAGTTGGGATGAATTTATCCCAAATACAAACTTATTGTAGTTGAAATACATGTTCTCCCATACATTCCAACTGCAAATGTAAGTTTGCACGCACAATATTGAGAGATTTACCATGTTATTTTAAGACCATAGATTTCTTATACGTTTTTCTGTAATGATATGCTATGAGTAAAGAGCCATACTATGTATTCTTTTTCAAAATTTTAAGTCCAGTAGCTTCGGAGATAAGGACCCGGGGAATGGTAAATTTTCATCGAATTTCTTATATATATCTTTATTAAAAATATGTCCATATGTATATGCATATGTATATGCATATGTATATGCTGAGCATGAGGTCCAGGGTTCGATTCCCGGGTCGGGCAAAGTGTTAATGGGTTTTTCTATCTAAAATTTCTCAGTAGCAGCTCGGAGTCTGGATTTGTGCCCGGTTGATGGCAATAGGCTCGCCCCCTATTAAGTACATGGGACTTAAACATAACTGGCGAAATGTGGGTGTACCTGCTACAGGGACATCTCTGCCCAACCCTCCGGGGAAACAAGGCGTGATGTTATGTTATGTTTATGTAAAAATATGTTTAAGATCCTCGCAACAAGCCCTTTCATTTGATATGTTACACGGTACTGTTGGCAAAACTTTTTTTTTAATTTTCTTGTTTTCTCCCCAAAAGTGACCCCTATATTCAAAATTCATTTATTTACGTTACACGCTCGTGTTCGGGTCACAGAGATACATGTGTACCAAATTTCAACTTAATCGGTCTATTAGATTTGGAGCAAATTGGCTGTGACAGACGGACAGACAGACAAACAGTCACACGAGTGATCGTATAAGAATTCCGTTTTTTCCTTTTGTGGTACGGAACCACAGATTTCTGTTCTGTGTACGGAATCCTAAAAATATCATATGTCCTAACACAAGTTTTGGTCGGCCCGTATGCCAAATATACCTGAAGGTGTGTTACGCATTTAGGCTCTTTCAAACAGGCGCGACACGCGACGCAACAAAAAGGCACCGCTCGTCGCGCGACGAGCGGTGCCTTTGTATCGCGTCGCGTGTCGCGCTGGTCTGCACGAGCCTTTTTGGGGCGCTGTTTCCTGCCAACATTTCATTGTTTTTTTTTTCTATTTATTTCTAATGTGATACGGGCATACCTGGGAAAAGGCCTCTCCCAAGTCCTTACAGGAACTCTTTTCTTGCGCCACCTCGAACCAGCCCTCGCGGTACGCGTCCAGTACCCTAATTGCGTAACTTATTTTCGTAAACGATTATGACTAATTTGTTTCATTTTGAAAGTTCAACAACATTCATTGCGTTATTTACGTTGTTGAGCATTTTTTTTTTCCAACTTATGAAGCAATGGATTAGCAATCTGTTTCAAACCGAAACAAATTGTGATTGATTGTGTATTACGTAATTAGGATACAGGTCATCTTGCCACCTCTGCCTGGGCCGGCCTCGGCGGTGCCGTCCTTCTTCAGGCACCAATTGTGTGGATATTTTTGCCCAGCGGTCATCGTGCATGCGGCCGATGTGACCCGTCCAATCCCATTTGATCCTGACAGACTTCTTACCTACGTCTATTATACCCGTTTTTGAAGGCAGCGTGGTGTTCTGAATTTTATCCGATCAATTTGACACAAAGAAATTCCTCATGTTGTCGTCTTGGTAACTTTCTTTATCCAGACAGGCTATTCTTAGAACGTTAGTAAACGACTGTAGTGATCAATTAATGTCATAGGCTATCTAAATGTATTTATCTTAATTAACAATATCCGTAATTTAATTACAGTTGTGTTGCTATTTTCGTATTGGATATTTTTAGAAATACTTAAGTGGAAATAAGTGATCGAAAATTTGCCTGTCGGTTTTTTCATATTTTTTTTTTCTAAACGTAGGTACATACATCCTGTATACAGAATATATATTGTCATCATAATCAACCTATAATTGCCACTGCTGGGACACAGGCCTCCTTTCTGTGAGAGGGAGCGGGCCAGTGCGGGTTGGTAGATGTCACATGTCTTCGAATTTTTCATTCTGGACATGTCGGTTTCCCCACGATGTTTTCCTTCACCGTTTTAAGTAAACAGAATATACAGTGTGTTTCTTAAATTCAACTTTTTTAAATTAAGGTTCATGTTGTAAAAATAGAAGTAGTCAACTTAAAGCACCCGTCCGAATAGCAGCTGCGCGAATAGCACCTAGCCTAGTCCACGAAGAGCACCCAGGTGCTCTTAGTGGATTAAAATTTCTTTTTACATTTTTGTCCACGAAGAGCACCTACGACTCGGCAGCATATTGCTGGCATTTATTTGTTTTACAGGACGTTATTAAATGAAAGATAGGTATCGATAAAAATCACTAGAATGTTTATTAATTACACTTACGTACATACGAAATTTGTTTAGGCGACATTTAAAATTGAAAAATAATAAAAATCACTATGACAATAATTATTAATGTTACCAAATAATAACACTTCCTATTTTTAATATATCACAATCAGTCTCCACATATCACTTTTATTGCAAAATCAGCCTTAATTAAATCTAACCTAATAATGACATTTTCTTATTTTTAATATATCACATCATAATCAGTCTCCACATATCATATTTATTGCAAAATCAGCGTTAGAGCTTGCGTAGACGATGGACAATGGCGGACAAAATGTCCGCGGTGTGCTCTTATTATTACTCTCATTAGGTTGCACTTTGTCTGCGTATACCGCCAGGCGAGACATGAGGTATTGCACGGACAAAGTGCAACCTAATTACTGAGAGCCACTCCTTCATTTCTCGATTTTTTGAGGTTATGGTATTGACTTTTAAGGAAAAGAGGCAGTGACACACCAAAGTGTGTTATCTCAGGAGTGTATAAAAAAAATGGCAGCGATACGTCAAAAATTGTGGCGTAGGCAGATTTTTGAACAAAAAAAGTTTTTTTTTCCATTGTGCGCCATGGCGACGTCGCTGGCTACGTCGCTGGCTACGTAGCCATGGCTACCCCAACCTCTGGCTACCTACCATAGCCAAATGAGGTTGCCAAATAAGTAGCCAAACACGAACACAAACTCGCGGGCGTCCGTCCTGGCAATTAGTTGGCCACTGAGTGCGAGAGGCGTAACTTACCTGCATACAAAATACTGGCGACTTGTCTACGCGTCGCCAGGTCGCCAGAGTATCCAGTCTCCACGTAGGGGTCGGTCGATCGTGGCTACGCTTCCAAATCGGCGACGCGACGTCGCTAGACCGTAGTAAGGATGCAAGAAGTGCCAAAAAGTATCAATATATATCGTATCGATATTTAAAAAAAATATCAATATCGATTAAGAATAGCGATTTTGATATAGGTATCGAAAAATAAAATTTACATGTCAATATTTTTTCGCACTTCTTGCATACCTATTTTAAAATCATCTTGAAAATGGAAAATGTAATTAAAAAAAAAACAAAATTTTTTCTTTCTTTATTAACTTCTATTGTGTTTGTTTTTACTATGTTAGCCAACTCACTTTCTTTTTATTTCCGACAAAGCAAGCAAAGTCACGCTACAGATCACTTTTTTTACGACTCGGATTCCCAGCGGTTTTAGTCAGTGGCGACAACGATGTTGTTGTTGGAAATATATCGAATTAGATACATTTTCGATACTTGATATATTTTAATGATACATCGAAATAATAAATATCGCCCAAAAATATCGATATATCGAACATAAAATATCGAAATATCGTTATTTTTTCTGCAAGCCTAGACCGTAGCCAAGTGAGTTAAGTTTGTCATACATTTCAATACAAATTGTTTGGATACGTAGGCGGTGATGTCGCCATGGCGTCCCAGTGTGTAGCGCTCCTACGCGTGAGAAAATCTTTGAAAACTATATCTGTGATCTTTTAGATGTTAAGTCTATAACTACTATCGATTTACATCAATGACTACTATCAACTTAAAAATCAATCTGCCTAGCCTTTTCCCAACTATATTGGGGACAGCTTCCAGTCTAACCGGATGCAGCTGAATACCAGTATTTTAAAGCGACTGCCTATCTGGCCTCCACAACCCAATTACTGAGTTACACGATAGCCCTTAGTAAGACTGGTTGTCAGACTTTTGGGCTTCTGACTACCCGTAAAGACTGTCAAGTATGACAGCCGGGACCAACGGCTTAACGTGCTTTCCGATGCACGGAGTGCTCTCTATATGTAATGGATGGTCACCCAACCACCGCAGCAACCGATCGCAGCAAGCGTAACTTAACCTTCGATCGATCCGTGCGGCTGTATAAAACAAAACCCGTTAGATATATCAGCCCGTCTATCCTGTAAAAATCTCAAGCCTCACGTGAAGTGAGGTGTCATTCCACCTGATGCTTGGGATGTACACTACTGACAAAAAGAAAGAAAGAAAGGAAAGAAAAAAAAACGTCTGCGGTCGGGGGACGAACGCAGTTCTTTCTCACGTATGATTTAAAACAAAAATATTTTTTTGCAGCCATCATCTTGGATTTACATTTTGACCTCACTGTCGGCTTTAGCACCCTCGAAAACTAAGAAAACGACACCCACGATAAAAAAATTGAAAATTTTCGCAGCCGCCATCTTGGATTTACATTTTCACCAAATTCACACTTTCTCTCCCTCTCTCCGGCGGCATGCAGTTTCCTCGGGCCGATGTGTACAATTTTATCCCACGATACTGTAATCACTTAACTCTTTTCTTTTGTTTTTATCTGCCGGCGTTCTCTCTCTCTCCCTTTCTTTCTCTTTGAATTAGAAGAAGACAGTCGCAAGTATTAACACTTTTTAGCATGACAATTTTTGAAAGTTAGCCGCGTTAAAGAACTTCGTTCCAATACGTTTATTTGCGGTAAATATGCTCACTTCATCTAAATTTTCACAGGCAGTTTTTTATAGAATAGACCGGCTGCTGTTTTGGATCTGCCATTTTAAAAAATGCGTTACGAAAAGTTTATCCATCCTGTATAATGTGCAACTGCAGTTCGATAAATCCTTTATCTCTAAAGCAATGATTACTAAGTTCGACGCCCTTGAAATAAAAGATTAATCATCTACATAAACAAGTTGAATTTAATTAGGAAATCAGTCCAATTGCCAACAACCACAGATAACAAATAAACATAGCATTAAAAGGCGGGAAACGGTGTGAGACGCATGAGTGCTGCGTGTTCATAGGTCACCGTGCCAATAGTGCAGCTACACCCTCGCCACATCCAATTTCAACTCTATCTGCTTCAAAATACAGTTGGTTTTAAAATAACCGACAGCTCATCAGCAGACGGTCCATAGACGCTGATAAAACACCCGGATGTCCCGCCATGATTGTTTTAAAAAATAATTGTCGTTTATTTTGTGTTGCGTTCGGTATCGTTGTAACTTGTATCCTGTTGATATTGGTGCCATCGATTCTATTCATGTAACGAAATTGAGTTCATTGTGGCTGATAAATGAAAGGGACTTAATTTGGACTTTAGACGGGATTTTTTATCTGCGGTCTAAGTTCTAACCATACTTTTTGGGTACAGCTAACATGGGCGCCGGCAGGTTTATTTTCAGAGGGTGCATCTTCAGCTCCATGAAGCCAGCTCGATCATTTTTGCACTTCATCTCGGATATGTTAGGTTATCCTTTGTCCATTCATACAAGGAGTAACTTTGACGACTTATGCAGAAAAGCTTAATAATTAAGAGAATTTAGGATGCAAGAGCGAGCGAAGCGAGCTAGATAATTTTTGCATCTCGCCTCGAATGGAATAGGTTTTATTTTGTCCATTCATACAGAAAGAGCACTAACTGTGTCGATTTATACAAAGAAGCTTAAGAATTAAGATAGAGTAGAAAGCAAGAGTGAGCGAAGCTAGCTCGATAATATGAGCACCCCGCCTAGGGTCTATTAGATGTTCGGAAATAGGAGTTCGGTACTTTGTCGACTAATGCACTGCAAGCTTTAGAATTGAGAAATTGCAGAATGCAAGACCGAGCGAAGCGAGCTCGAAAAATTTTGGATCTCGTCTCGAATAGGTTAAATTCTCTATTATTGTATTTATTTTCGGATATTTCTTTAGTTCTGAATGTTTTAACATCTTCATTTTATCTTGAAGCCAGGGAGGTGCAAATGCACCCTCTTGCACCCCGCTCCCGGCGTCTATGGTAGCTAAAAACTCTTTCCGAGAAGTGTCTTCGTTCCTCTAAGTCCTAAATTTATGAGAAATATACCTAGTGAAAAGAACGCTTAGAAAAGCCCAATTTAAAAGTTTTGGACTCAAACGGAGCCTTTATTTTTAACCTCAACATGCGGAGAATTAGCAAGACAAACACTTACCGACTCTAGGGCTTAACTCCCAACTATTTAAGTAGTAGGTACACACGGCTAGACATTATGCTGATCTTGCATTGTAAAGGGTTTCCGTACAATGCGAGGTCAGCTTATACTGGAAATGTATAGCTTGATGTGTAGCCGTGTGTACTATTCGCAAAATATTAAATAAAAAACAATACTGGCATTTTTTTACGAGTATTAGTCATGTAATGATAGGCTTATTGTTAGAAAAAACAATAGGTAAAGCTATTATGCAAACAAATTGCTTGAGAACGAATTATTTGTGGAATTACTACGATTATCGAATTAGACAGGGTCTGTCTCATGATTTCCTTGAATTTAACTGATATCTATCTAGTAGTTATCAAAACTATCTTGAGTAAAGAAACAGTGAGTTTCATATGAGCTCTTTTTATCAATCAGTTTCCAAACGAATCAAGCAGACCGAGATCATGTATAAAACTATCGAACCTCCAATAATTCGCGCCTGTTTTTGTGAACATCTAATAATTAATATTTTGGGTTCTAAAAATACAAAAAAATAGCCATGTAACTGTGACCAACTTGGAGCGCTCGCCGGCTGCTGCCGCGGCACCGCTCGCTTCACTCGCTCGGCTCGCGCGCGTTTCGTCACAGTTCTAACCTAACCTGAACCATTTGGTCGGGGTACCCTTGCTTAGTTACTTAGGCCAGAAAATTTAAAAGAGGCTCAATTATTTAAAAAAGTAGGTAGACATCATTAGAGGCGCAATTTTTTTCTAGAGGATCATTTAAATTAAATATTTACCTATAAAATTTAATAGCAATGCAGTAGTCTCACATCCTGTATTTCGTTCAAATCAGTGAAAATTCGCGGCATGACTTACACAACTCAACCTCGTCAACCTCGCGCAGTCGTCGCTATATCAAAAACGGTCCTCTGCGATATTTCATTAGATTTTCACCTTTGCCCAAAAAGTTAATCCTTGAAACTGTCCCTTCCACATACGTCAGCCGCCAGCATTCAAAGCACGTGAAAAGGCATCTTCTGGGCACGGTCGTTCCATCATATACCTCGTCCATCGCTTTCCATCAGCCGATATTGAAGTCAAGAGCAGGACCCTTTTTGCGACAAAAAATAAAACTATCAACCAAATTAACCAAATATTCTCTTTACTTCCAGTGGAATATGTGGACACAGAGTACAGTTTGTGGCTGACATGGTTCCTGATGCCGGTCATCGTCACCTTCCTCCTGCCGGCCGTCATCATAGTGCTCATATACATCAGCGCCATCATCTTCCATCTATATAGGCTTTACAGGTGAGCAATAGACTGTAGACATTAACTTAGAGCTGTTTGTGAAAGAACTCGTCCAGGGCAGTTTGTAGAACTGCCCTGGGGGCCTACCACCAGCTCATAAAGCAATATTATTTTAATACTACTTCAGTGTGGGAAAGAGATGAAGCTCTACAGGACGTATATCTCTTTCTCCCACTGCAGTAATATTAAAATAATACTGCTTTTGAGCTGGTGGTAGGCCCCCTGGACGAACACCTTCCCAAACAGCTCTGCCATGCCTATTTCTGTCGCCAAGCAACGTTGTTCTCGCGCTTTGAAGATTATAAGACCTTTAGGAGGAAAGGTAGCAGTTATTTTGACCAGTACTTTCACGCAATGAAATATTGTGTCAGTCAAGTTAGGCCAATTCCCGATCCACATCAAGCGGCGTTGGGGCTTGGGGCCAATGTTGGGATTATGGACAAACGTCTGGAGCCAGCGTTAGATATAATGACGTTCTTTGGTACTGCAGTAAGGGTTTGATTAAAAAAGTGACTGCGCATATCTTCTATTTTTAATCGACTTCCAAAAGGAGGAGGTTCTCAATTCGACAGTATGTTTCTACTTGGCATGTGGATGATATGATAGTTCCTGTCACTGTTTTTTACATAACAGGTATTCGAATTACGTGAGGTAGGAACCACAACTAAAAAGTGAAAAATAAAAACTTTTACAAAAAAAAAACAACCGACTTCCAAAAAAAAAAAAAACACTACAAAGTGAAAAATAACTTAAATTTCGGAAGTCGGTGGCAAAAAACCAAAATTCAAAACCAAAGACACCCTTCTGAAATTAAAGTTATTTTTGACTTTATAGTGTTTTTTTTTTTTTGGAAGTCGGTTGTTTTTTTTTAAATACTATTTATCGCACTAATGTAATTACACGCCCGTTGGGATTTCCCCTCGGCAAAAATGAAGAACTTTCATCCCCAATTTTTTTTTGAGGATGAATTTTAAAAATTCCTGCCTTAGTCCTCACCTTGGTTATAAGTAAGGAACTATATAAGTCTATGCCTTCTCTCAGAGGCACATAAAACGGCCAAAGCCAATAACAAAAACAGCTTTTGATTAGAGGTATCATCAGGTCACCTGTGGATAGTAACTTGCATCACAAATTCCCTCAATTTAGTCTTAAAATAACATTATAAAGTTATCACGGAGCAGAGGTCTCAAAGTAATAACGGATATATTGAAACAAAATAACAAATTGTGCTGATCACAACATTACCGCATGCACATCATGTGATAGAATATAATTTAAAAAATTACGATAGTGAAAAGCCACCTTATTAAAATGAACTGTGTGTGGCAATGGTGCGGTTTAAAAGAATATGTTTCGACAAAAAATTCAAAGAGTATGCTTGGTCATGTCGAGAGGAAGAGTGAAAGGCGACTAACAGTGGGTATTTACGAGTTAGATGTGAGTGGAAACGTCTGGAGAGGACGCTCTAGCTAGAAGGACATATTTATGTAATGACTTAATTGGTGATGTTCTTGAGGGTTGGGGGGAGGGACTCTTGTTCTAGCCAGCCCGTGCCGCTGAACTTTAAATTCGTCCCCAAATAATCTTAATCCGATCCAGCCTGTCCTTTGCTGTCCTCGACTAGCGACGCCCTAAGCCGTGGTCCGTACCCCACAGGGGTGCCCTTAGCGTGTAGTCACTTAGTTTATAAGTTTTTTGCCCTAGCTGGAGGCTTTAGTTTATTGAGGCATGTACAGGAAAGTCCGGTTAAGCAGCCGACAACCTCCTAGTAGGTTGACCTGCGAAATCTCATTTTACAAAAACAAAAAGGTAATGCTCTTCAGAAAAGTGTAGTGCGTAGTACTCGCAACCGGCGCTGCGTGTATGACCAGTAAACGTAAACGAAGCAAAAGGAGTATAAGGACGTGAGTTCATGCATGTATAGTGTGAAATGTAGAATGTAAGTATAGTCGCAGAATAAATGATAAGCACACTTGTGTATGTTTTTTTCAGTTGTGTAAAGTATTTGATTGAATTTATTTATTTAATTGCATGACAAATATCGGCTGTCTAGTATCTACATAAAATAAAAAAACAACTAAGATTTTTTCTCTCAGAGGCCTTTGGTGTAATAGGGATGATGCCTGAGTTAAAAAAAAAGAAATTCTATTTAGACCGTCAGTCAGATAATAAAAAAAATATTAGACTCGTACTTATTGCTTTATCATATAAAAAAATCACTTAGATAAAACACATGAAAGTCGGGGGTTGCTCTTGCTACGTCACAATTAAGTATAAAATCTACATACTCGTGATGTCATGGCACATTTTAACTCAATGTATCGTCGTAATCTATTGATAGCGTAAAAAATATATTATTTTTTCGTTTCGTCATTTTCTCATAATCTATGTGACGGGCAAACAAACATTTTTTAGTCATCACCTTATTGCGTAACACACATAAAATGGCAATCGATCGCAATGCCTTTCATTTTGACATCCATTGCTTCATAGAAAGGCAAAGCAGGCAGGCTTTGTTAATAAGGCATGAACGTGGCTGAACTGTCCAAATCTTTCTTTCATTAAATATTTTGGTTATTCTCCGGTAAGGTTCGCAAATCCTTCCAAATCCTAAGGGCACGTCTTCCTTATCATTAGCGCGCCACCCGGTCTACTCCTTGATATGCAATGGCCTTTGTAGCCCCATGAAACATGAGGCTTTAGGGGCTAGTGCAAATCTTGGGGTTCATTCGATTTATCGAGTCTGGTTAAACCACGGTGGGTTCGGTGCATTTCACTCATTCCTTCAACACAGCAACGTGAAGTCAACCGCTTTCAAGACCAGAACTTATTTTGATCGCATGCGCGTCGTACAAATTTTTAGTCATTTTTGTATAAACCAGTCCTTGAGCTTAAAATTCAGACCCAATAAAAAGTCGACCAAGATAATGATGAAGTAGCGTTTTAAATTCAAGGGCAAACTTATTATTGAGGGCTCCTCTGTTAATACAGGGTCAAATTATATTATTTAGCAAAACTCCGCAATCGTGATGGTTTCGATAACTAAACACTGTAAAACAAAAACAAAAATATACATCAAATGTTTTTGTTTTTTTGTGGGTCAAGGACCGCTGGTATTCTAGTTACATGTAGTATACTGTATGAGTTGAGTAAAACTGTTTTTGAAGTGAAAACTTCTTTAAGCGCGTTGGGCATTTTTGAGATGGAAAAAACAATTGAACTCGCAATACCATTACCGACACCTCATTTTTGTAAACGCGATTGTGCCTTTATTTATATTACGCTACGGATCAATGTTCAAAGCAAGTATTTTTACTTTAAAGGTTCGGATTTTTTTTTTTTTGTAAACGCGATTGTGCTCTTTATTTAGATAAGGTTACAGACCAATGTTCTATACAAGTATTTTTCTTCCACCAAGGCGATCTTGTTCAAGTTTTCACTTTTGTCGGCACTACCGGAGTGCCACTATTTTTTTTTTAATTTATGTTGTTTAGATATCGATTATTATTACGTCTGTGTATAAACGTTTTTTTAACTGATATTTTTCATTTAATTGCACTAACTACGGTCGTTGACCTGACCCAAAAAATATACGAGTATATCATCAAATTCAATTTATATTTTGTTTATGGTGTTTATACTCATCACGTCTGCAGTTTCGCTAAATAATTTAATGTGATCCTGTATAGGTTATTGTCCCAGGCACATTTTGATGAGGTGCATATAACATGTAAATTGCTACCCGCAAAAAATTAGGCCCTTCAGCGATTTGCAACAAGATGAAAAATGGATCAATCTAAAGAAAAGATGATTTACTTAACGAGTTGCAGGTATAGGCCTTATAGGAGATCCACATATTGGATAGAAGCAAATTTTGTGTTTTTGTTTTGATTCATTTCGTCATCAGCATCATAATAATTTATTTGTGGTCGGCACAACATGTCTGTTTCTTCCACACTTCTCTATCAGTCGTCATCTCGGTAGTCACCCCCTTTCTAGCCATATCATCTGTCACATAGTCCATCCATCGTTTCTGTGGTCTTCCCCTACTCTTGTAGCTATCCACATTCATACTTACAACTCTCCTGCTCCTCTCTTTCCTCTCTTTGTTTATTCATTTCTAACTAGCCTGTATTGTCCCACTTGAGGGCAAAGGCCTCCCTCTCCTAACACTCTCATGTGTTTCGGCAGTTAGAGGTTAAGTAAGATAGCCAGTTCCTCTGTGGTTGAGGTTCCGGGTGAAGCTCGCTTCCACCTTCGGCTTGATCATCACTTACCATCAGGTGAGACATTGTGTTTAAAATAAAACTCACCGTGAAAAGGTGAAGTGAGTTGTAATTTTTCCTGATGCTAGGGATTGACAGTTCACTTCTCTAAGATTTCGCGAAGAAATTTTAACAGAATAGTCCGGCTGACCCTTAATTTGCAAAACGAACTAATTAGTTCAAAGGTCCCAAAAATTTAGTTCACACGCTGTAACACCAGTTTTCAACATCCCAAACATGGATACAGCATGAATTTCATCGTACAACAAAATTTTAATAAGGTCCATCACCTTCTTAATTAAAAAAATAATTTCTCGATAACTTTAACACCTCAAAGACCTCCTGACTTTGCAAGATAAATGTGAAATATCGTAGACAATGGCCAGACGATTTAATTAGATGGTAATAATGATGTCCAATTATTTTTTATAGTTATCTGGACGAAGACTTATGATTAAACTTTGCCCCGATTCCGTCTCATCGCTGGGGCGTTCGTCATGCGTTGTGGTTGTGATCGGAAGATTTGATTTTAATGGAATCCTAGGCAGTTATTTGTTTGGCAGACTGGGTGTCCTAGTTTTGGCAATAAATGGTTCTTAGCATTTAAAGGTTATCTCGCTTTGCTTCATTTTTAACCGACTTCCAAAAAGGAGGAGGTTATATGTTCGTCGCGTATGTTTGTTTTTTTTTTTTTTTCTTTTTTTTTTTATGTATGTCCACCGATTTCTCCGTCAATTGTGGACCGATTTTGAAAATTCTTTTTTTGTTTGAAAGGATATGCTCTCGAGGTGGTCCCATATAAATTTTATCAACTTTGCTTTTATAGTTTTTGAGTTAGCTTCAATAATACGTACTTTTTCCCACTTAGTATGTGGATGATATGATAAGTTCCTGACACTGTTATTTACATAGCAGGTAGTGGTTTTCGGATTTGTGTGGAGTAGGTACCACAACTGAAAAGTGAAAAATAAAAACTTTTTACAAAAAAAACAACCGACTTCCAAAAAACACTACAAAGTGAAAAATAACTTTAATTTCGGAAGTCGGTGACAAAAAACGAAAATTCAAAACAGAAGACACCGACTTCCGAAATTAAAGTTATTTTTCACTTTGTAGTGTTTTTTGGAAGTCGGTTGTTTTTTTTGTAAAAAGTTTTTTAATTCTTTTTACCTATTGTGGTATAGTAATTATTATTCTAGGTACATCGTGATGACATATAATTATGTAATTAATGTAGACAAAATATTGTAAGACATTTTAAAAGAGTAACTGTGGAGTTTTTTACCCATTCAGTTCAGTTGGATCAGTCGGTTCCCTACAAAATGGTTGAGTAGGATGGTACTGATCCACGCGTCATGTTCGTGAACGGGCGCCATCAGTTGAGACTGGTCATCTCTTATCTGTCAGGGCTTATTTTTAATCTTAAATTTTGAATGGCTTTTGATTATTTTTGTACATTTTTCTCATATATAGAAGCAACAAGAACCAGGATTTTGTAATATCTATATTTAAAAGAGTGTTCTTGGAGTTTCTTGTCCGTTCTTCTACATAGAGATCTACGTTGTGGAACGGGCTACTAGCTTCGACTTTTTGACTAATTGACCGACTCTTTGATGATTCAAAACTGCCTGTAAAGGTTTAATGGAAATAAATGCTTTGAATTTTTGAGTTTTATTCTTCTCCATACGAAACTACCTTTTGGAAGGGGCGACTAGAATCAATTCTATTTTCTTGTAAATTTTGAGGTTCAAACGTACCTTTTATTGAAATAAATGATTTTACTTTCACTTTGACTCGCTCCTTTTAATAATTATTTATTACTAAATGTTTCCCGAGAAAGGTTTTTTGAAATTCCTTTCGGAAAGAGTTAAATTATTCTGGGTTTAAATTTTTTGGGCCCTCCTATTCCAGGCCAACTGCATATTTTTTTGTCTATAGATAAATTCGACAGTTGTGTTTTTCTACTTAGCATGATGGATGCAGAACGTTTATTTAATAAAATGCTTGTTCAAGTAATTTTCCTCAATAAATGGTACCTATCGTAGCTATCAAGCTGTATGTCGCTGTACTGTCATCTTAAACAATTGTGCAAACAATGCGCATGCGATCTTATGTGACATTCTGTATTACCGGCACGCGATGTATAAAATTATTTGTAAAGCAAAAATACAATAAAAAACTGCTTCGTTGGTCTAGTGGTCGCGCTACTGCCGAGCATGCGGTCCTGGGTTCGATTTCCGAGTGGGTCAAAGTGTTATTGGGTTTTTCCATCAGAAATTTCTCAGTAGCAGCCCGGAGTCTGGATTTCATCACCAAATAAATAAATCTCGTAAACGATTCAATTTCTGTCCTTTATTTTATTTGTGTGTATAAACGTATCTCGTAGGTAGGTAGGTAGCTACCTGAATAAAAGATTATTATTCAGGTGCTATGCCCTCTGTGCGCGAATCCGACTCTCACTTGAACGATTTTGTACTGACATGAAGGATTGAATGTGCATTGGAAAAAAAGGACATTTTGCAAAAGAGACATTCGGAGAAATAAAGATTTTTCGAAAGGGACATTTTGCGAAGTGGCATTTTGCAATTGATGATTTTTATGATTATCATAATCATATTTAGATCAACATACAACGTCCTGCAAATTGCAAAAAACGTAAGAAAATTTTAATTTCGCGGGCTACCCTCACGCTTTCGGCTTAGCTAGAAGCGCGACACGCGACGCGACACAAAGACACCGCTCGTCGCGCGGTGTCTTTGTGTCGCGCTGGACTGCACGAGCCTTTATTCGTACCTTAACGTAATGTTCCTGCTTGCAGGATGAAGGTGGTGGATGGCGTACAGCCAGATTGGAAGCACGCGGCCCGACTCGCGGTCTGCGCGCTTTGGGACGCGCATGGGTGGCTGTGGCATGGTAAGTGTATAGCTTACGGTATAGCACCTAATAATAATAGCACCTTTATATCTACTACTTGACCATGTTACTCAAGGGCTTGTTAATTAAAGCATTAAAACAATTTTTTCTTTGAAGCTATACTCAATTTGAAATAAGATTAGACATTTAACTAAACCTGTTTTACAGTCCGTTCAACCGATTTTGACTTCTATTGTGATGGTGGCATGACAAATGGCAGCTGCAGTAAACAGTTGGTATTGTAACCACTTTTTTGTTTTAATGCCATCCTTATGCCTACGGAATAGAAGTCAAATCGGTTGAACGGACTGTAAGGGGGGGGGGCTAGTAATTTTATTTTCAACTATTCCACCAGATTCATTGAACTATACCTATGTATTAGACATTTTGACAAAGTTTTCAAAGAGTTCGTCTCTTTGAACTCATGCAAAGACTTTTTGAGTTAAGAGAACTTTCTTTTTTTAAATCATGTTCCAGTATACATTATCAAGATTTGAAAAACTCATATTTCGTTCCCCAGGCTACGACATCCAAGGCCTGGAGAACATCCCGGACGGCCCGTTTCTGGTGATCTACTACCACGGCGCGCTGCCCATCGACATGTACTACTTCATCGCCAGGATGCTGCTGTTCAAGAGGCGGCTTATACACACTGTCGCTGACCGATTCATGTTTAAGATTCCTGGTCAGTACCTATTTACACTTTTCTGCAGGGTTGTAACGGATGTCGTATATATCGGATGAGGATATCGAGATAATCGGGTTTAAGGATGCCGATGAGGATACGGATATTGGAAATTTAATTATTGAAGGTGCGGATGCGGATGTCGTCTGTCATAGGACAGGGGCATTGCGAATTCAGCTAATAGGAACGCGTAACTCACACTCCAGCCAGCCCATATAGGTCGGCGCGAGTTTTACAAATTCATAATTCGAGCGAACAACGTAGGGTCACATCTCCTTAGAAATTATGAGGATGCGGAGCTTTGAAAATCAAAAGTTGAGGAAGCGGATGTTTTGCGGTTATCGAAATTTATGCAGATGCTCCGCAGTTGCGGGATACGGATATCCGTTACATCCATAGATAATATACAGGATAAGTTTTTATCCATTGCGCAAATTAAAAAATCTGCTGTTCCCTACATTTTGACGAGTTATGCTAACATAAATGTAGGGAACAGCTGATTTTTTTTGCGATTTCAGGTTTGGTCCCTAGTAAAAGATGTTCATAATGATGAGTAAAGTCACGTGTTAAAGTTTGCGCACTGGATAAAAACTTATCCTGTATATTTCTTTTTCTATGGTATCATCCCTGCTTATCAAAGTTATTTGCGAAGTCTGGGTACGATCAGCCTTTTTACCCGGCGCGAAGACAGGGTTATGTTTTTCACGCGTATCTATTGATCTAGGTATCTATGTATGTATCTTTGTACCCTCGAAGCAACCTAAGGGCTGGATGGATTTTAATACATCCTACATCGACTCTCCTAGGTCGTGCGATGGTTATAGGTTTTGTTTTTATAAAATCAAAATGACGGATTTTAGACGTCAACAAGCAAAGAATTGAAATAAAAATTACAGCATGACCATGGCCACGTAATCTGTTTGATTTATGCCCTCTATTAACACGCGTGACTCCGGATTTTTTATTTGTCTGTCTGTGATGTCTTGTTTATACCTTTTTAGTTGACTTTTCTGTCGTAGTTGGATTTTAGTTTTTATAACTTTAATTTTTTTCAACCAAATTTTCCTCTTTCTAGTACCCTCAGGAGCTATATGAAAGAAAATAAAGAATAAAAGAAATACATTTATATAGCACAGACTAAAGACACATCTATCTACTTATATATAAAAATCAATTGCTGTTCGTTAGTCTCACTAAAACTCGAGAACGGCTGGGCCGTTTTAGCTGATTTTGGTTTTGAAATGTTTGGGGTAGTCCAGGGAAGGTTTAAACGGTGAGAAAATAAGGAAAAACTAACGAAAAAATAAATGAAGAATATTCACGTTCTTATTCATTTTGTGTGGATCGGCTTTTTTGATATCTCGGTAGGTAGGTAGGGTAGGTAGGGTAATAAATTTTAAAATCCTAAACATGCACATTCATTGACTGTTAGGCGGAACGAAGTTTGCCGGGTCAGCTAGTAATATAATATAAAAAAGATAAAAAAAAAAAAAAATATCAAATAAAAGGTGTAAAGTGCGATGTAATAAAAAATTCGCGGGGGAGTGTGCCTCACGGCTGCGTCAAAAAGGCCCAGTTCAGCAAAAATGCCAGACAACTATATTAAAGTACCTGACGCTGGTTTTCAACTGGATTTGAACTGTGAGGTCTCGGATGTAAATTCGTTTTATACTGCAACGTTTGTATGCATAGATACTTAAATAAAATTTTGTCTCAGATAAAAATAATAATGAGTACATAAATAGCGTGGTTTTGAATATAATTGCAAAACAAAACCAAAAAGAGAGGGAAGAGACGGACGTATGATAAACAATTGTTAGTAAGTAAATAAAGCAATCCTTCTAAACGAGTCAGAACAAAAAACCTGTTTCAAAACGATGCCAGACTTACTTATTTTTTTACATGAAAATAGCACAGCCACCGAGATGGAAAGACTTCAATCATACGAAACTGAAAGATTGGTAGCGAGGTTTCGTTTTGGTCGCAATTTGTATCCATTATCAAGAATAAAGTTAGCTAAATGCGATTACCATACCATTATAGTTAGCCAGTAGCGCAGGGTGACTTTATGGAGGAGGTAAGCCGAACTAACAAAAAAAAAAAAAACAAAAAAAAACAATTATTTACCGTACATCAATCAATCAATCAAAATTTCATTTCATTACATTTCGATATACTACTTTTCTATTATGAGCTTCATACAAATTTACAAATTCCCGATTCCCGAACTCATAAAACAGCTACGAATATGTTTTTCAGTCTGCACATCTTTTTTGATGAATTCAACTACAATCTAACAAAAGTAAACACGGGAACGACTGCCAGTCAGTCATTGATATTTATCGTAAAGGGAAACATTACAATTTTTGAAAAAACCATCGTGGCGTTTGAGATTTATAGTCACATCGGGGCGAGCACGTATTTTCAAAACTTAACCTTGAAAAGCATGTTTCTTCACAAAATTCACACACTATGACATTCTAAAACTATGAATGCCGCCATCCTAATAAGATCGTACTAATTAGTTGTCAAATCTACTCTAAATAAGTAATTTCAGCTTATTAAACTATCTACTTACCCCAAATACCTAATTACAAGGTACTTTACATTCACAACACACAAAACACCATGTTAATCATTCTCAAAACACTATGTTAATCACTGTCCTATAACTACAAACAAATATTAATACTAGTAGTATTGATAAACATATGAATTCAATTAATACTGAGCGAACAAAATGCAAATTAATAAGATTCTAATGCGATTACGTCAAAAAACAACCACATAATATATTTGTCAAACGAATGATGAAATTTTTACGAACTCCTAGCCGAACGCATTACGAAATTTACCGAATCAAATGCGTGTGCCAGAAAGACGTGGTGCAATAGCAATAATTCCTTCTCGCTCCCGCGCGCACGTTTCTGCTACTCTGTGCCTACAATAACTCGCTACAGACCGGCTTACTCGGCTCATAGAAACCGCGGATCACGTGACCGAAGTGACGTCATGATGACTTTATTTTTTGTAAGGAAATTGAATTTAGCGTAAGCCGGACGCGCCTACGAGTTATTTTAGCGCAGTGTTTTGTTGTTGGGTTATTAAGACAATTTTTAATGTATGTAGGCGTTTTGTAATAGGTATTTTAATTTTATGGTGTATCAAATACTTATAGTTTGATTATTCAATGACGATAGAGTGGTTGTGTTCCGAATTTCCAAAGGGAAGCCGGTAGGAATCGGCTTATATGGACTATTCGCCCCTGCAACACACCGTGTTCGGGTTCGCGACAAGTCAATCGTCATCCTGAGGATGCCTCGTTGAGAGGTGAAACACATGTCGATTTCTTTCAAGGTTTTTTAATGGCTCCTTATAAATAGCTAAGCGGAATAGGTGACTAAATATATCCACGTCTATTGTATTTTATAATGGATTTCCGCAAGGTCAGGCCTGAAACAATTAACTATTATAGTTTATCTTGTTTTATGAGCATTTTCTTTTGCATTTGATTTCCTGAAATCAAAACAAATAATTTATTTGCTTGAATATGAGTACATGAGGTGATACATACAATAAAAGTTCTATAAACCATATCCTACCTTAACAGGTGTGCAAATATCTATTATAATAAAAATATTTCTTACATTATTATTAATTTAACTATTATAAATATTAAAAATAAATAAAAAAATAAAATAATAAAAATATTTATTTCATAAAAACATAAACACATTGCACTGTATACATTGTAGATTATAAATTAACATTTGTCACACTATAAGCACAAATATATAGACTCTATCCCTTAAACTAGGTCTAGCCTGTATCTCAAGAGATAGGGTTCAGCCATATGGGTACAATAAATTATTGACATTCTGTAACAAGTGTAACAGTGTCGATGTTACATAAGGTAAAGTTATTCTATGAAAGTGTACTTAGTGTGTTGTGTATGTGAGTGAGTATTCGTGTATGTGCGTGTAGGTGTGAGTACGTGTGCATGTATGTATCTATGCGTGCATCCGAGTGTATATATATGGATGGATTTTGCGATTGTATTTTTACGTGATGTATGCTAGAAGATCCTCCGTTGTGAAGTAATCCTGTTGTAGTAGCTATTGAGTGATTTTGTGTTTTAACGTTACATTATTAATAAAATTGAATGATTTAAAAAAATATTAACTTTATAATAGACTTTATTGCTAGGATAAGTCTTAACTTAATAAAAATGATATAAAATTTTTAACATCCTTTATATTTTAATTCTAATATGTCATAATTACCAAGTTTTTATGATACCATTTGACAAAATATTATGTTCTTCATTTTATATTTGATTTTTATTTACTTAATTATTATTTTACAATTTTTTTTTGTTTTTTTTTATTTTTTTTTCTTGTGTTATAATTATGTTGTGTTGTGTGCCTTTTTGTCTGTGCTAATTAAATGCATTTTCTTTCTATATTTGCACTACCTGGAGTAGGTAACCTAAGTTGGCTACCTGTGACGCTACTTATCACCAGAAATATTTGCGTAACCAGTTGTCTTTAGAAAAAGTCTAATTAAAATCCCCCCAGATCCTTTGTAAATCTAGGAATAAACCGCTGAATATTGTACGTTCCTCTTAATATTCTGTCCATTACTTTCCAGGCTGGGCAACTCTCCTAGAAGGCTTATGCGTGATCCCGGGCACGGTGCAGACGTGTGCGTCAGTGCTGCGAAGTGGCAACTCGCTGGCCATCTCACCGGGCGGCGTTTACGAGGCGCAGTTCGGAGACCACTACTACAGGCTTAATTGGAGGAACAGGATTGGGTTCGCCAAGGTTGCGCAGGAGGCAAAAGTGGTGAGTGAATTTTTGACGGTCAAAATTCAATATTTTTATTTCCATGAAGGCATACACCAAACTGCGTATTGATAAATCGTTCAGCCTTATCTGAAACGATGACAATATCTAATCGTAACGATATGCAGTTAGGTGTATGGCAGCCTTAACACAATTTAAGGATGCTTGCGTCATCCCAGTCGCAAACTCAATATAGTTTTTTTTTTGGTATCGAAAGGTACCTATGTACAGACGCCAGCACATCAAGCTACCCGAAACTGTAAAATTTTCCCAATCAACTTTAAACCTTATAAGTTAGCAATAAAGTTGAAAATCTATTAAAGAAATTTGACAGATTGTAGTAGCTTGTGGTGCTGGCGTCTGTACTTAGTTCTATTTTCTTAATGTCCCTCGGCAAACCTCGTGTTTCATCAGTTGTCGGATTTCTATCAGTTGCCCTTTGCACTTGGTGCAGACCGGACGCTCTCAATCGACTTGGAAGTATATAGAGTTGTTAATACTCTTTTAACTTAATGTAATTTATTGAAAAATTGGGAGGAAAGCCGCTAAAGTCGCAGGCACGACAGATAGTAAAATAGTTTTACAGCTCTATATAGTTCACACGGAAATCAAAACAAACCAACAATAAAGTACTTAGTTCTGAATTCAAATTATTATACACGATAAATCTAATAATTGATGAACATGGAAATTTGCATTCGTTTGATATTCGGAAATCCGATGATACCCGAGGAACATTAAGAAAATAGAAATACTGTATAGATATACCCATATCCTTTAGTTCCTTTTTTGTTTGGTTTGTAAAATCCTCATGGATGTCCTCCGCCCTAGGGCGGAGGGGTCTATCAGACTCTTACTGACTAAAAACCACCCCGGTGTTCCCTTCCCACACTTGGACCGGGCTTCATGGGAATTTGTGCGCTTTCCACAATCCCCGACTAATTAGTTAAGCACAGCAATGTTGTGTGGCAATAGGTTTTAATAGAAGTAGGGTATTTTAGTAAACATATCATACCATAAAGAAATTCTTCCACAGCCAATAGTCCCGATGTTCACGCAAAACGTGCGCGAGGCATTCCGCACAGTGGGTTGGCTGCGCGGCGTCTGGCTCAAGATATACGCGACCTTCCGCATGCCGCTGGCGCCCGTGTACGGAGGGTTCCCCGTCAAACTCATCACTCATCTGGGCAAGCCGATACCGTATGACCCGAAGTTGACGCCTGAGCAGTTACAGCTGAAGGTGAGAAGTACCTATATTGTAGCTGAAGACAGTAGCGGATCGTCAAACCCCCCAAAAGTCTTCCGTGACAAATCTGAAAGTGAACTTGATATTATTCTAATTAAACTTTTAACTAACACTACCTAAAGTACAATTGTCATCAATAAAATTATCCTTAACTTAGTAAGTATTAAATTGACAATTTTTGAAACGAAGTTCCTTATCGCGCGTTGCGAAAGGGGGCTAGACGGAAAATATTAAGACCAAAAGTTGTAACGACACTTTTTTTATTTTTTTAAATTTTAAATATCACGGAAACGGCTGGGAATATCAAAGTTTTGATAAAATTTCCCCCCTCCCTTGTAGCCCCCCTCTCAGCTAGAACCTACATTCAGTTAGACCCCATTTTTGACCCCCAATATCTGTAATTAAGTATATCTTACAACTCTCTTATATATATAACCTCCCCCCGAACCCCCCTCGATATCCTCCCGCGACCCCCTGATTCCGATACACCTCCTGCACACCTCACCCCCTCGGGTCTTAACTTTGGAGCCAGAGGTCGTAGACCTATCAAGTTTGGGGTCCCCGAAATCAGGAGAAAAAGACCTCTCTTTTGGCTCCATTACAATCACGGGAAAACGCCGCATTATTCCCTATTTTGGTATTGTGTGGTGCTGCGGTGTACGCTGTGTGTGTGGCGTATGCACTCACTTACCTACTCATTTTATTACAATTCCTTCACTAATTAATCGAAAGGAACTTCGTTCCATCCGGGTGTCCCTTGACACCTCTCAAGTTTTTTTTAAATATATTTTGTTTACGTAATTTTGAATCCGCGCGCCATTCATTCCGCCACTCACGCTGCCCGGTTTGGCCGCTATGTATATTCACCGAGATATCCCTGGTAGGCTACAACCTAACGAAATCATTGCGGAATTTGCGAAAAGTAATTCGAGGAGGCTTGTAAAATGTTGTGTGATTTTTTAGTGTTTACTTCGCTAAAACCTACCCTCAGCGGGGTAGGCCCCTCCCAAACGAGAATCCTGGATCCGCCACTGGCTGAAGATATATCTTGTCGGTGTACGGAGGGTTCTCCGTCAAGCTTCTTTATTTCTTCTTCTTTTTAGGGTTCCGTAGTCAACAAGGAAGCCTTATAGTTTCGCCATGTCCGCCTGTCTGTCTGTCCGCGGTCTAACTCCGAGACTGTTAGTACTAAAAAGTTGTAATTTGGCATGGGTATACATATTAATCATGCCGACAAAGTGGTAAAATAAAATTATGAAAAAGATTTTTTTTAGGGTACCTACACGTAAAGTGGGAATGTTTTTTTTTCTTTCCCTTGGTGTGGGGTATCGTTGGAAAGGTCTTTCAAAAACATTGTGAGTGTGTTAAAACTATTTTTTTATTCAGAGATCCGTTTGCGAAATATTAAGCTTTAAAGTGCAAATTTTTGTTAGAGTCAAGTGTCCCCCCCCCCTGCCAGCTAAATGGTTGGTTTTAGATATGTGAAAAAATTCACGGCAATAGCTTATATAACGAATTTAAAAGGAAAACTATCACAGCTGAGTAGGCTTTACAAGTTAACGAGTAATAATCGACCAACTTAGATTTGCGGTTGTAAAAATATGTTCTCCCATACATTCCGTATGAAAGAAAATGTTTTTCAACTACAAAGTTAAGTTTGTTCTTGGGATAAATTCATCCCAACTACGGAACCCTAGATTGTGCGTGGTCCGACATGCACTTGGCCGGTTTTTTTTTCTTTAATATTTAGGAAAGTTTGCTCTTACAAGGGATTATTATTATTTTTTTCCAGAAATCCCCACTAGTTAAAGGTTAGGTTCGAACTGTGACCCCCTACGCACGAGCCGAGCGAGCGAAGCGAGCGGTGCCGCGGCAGCGGCCGGCGCGTGCCAAAAACGACTAGAACATTAGAAAAAAAGTTTATTTAACTAGTGGGGATTTCTGGAAAAAATAATAACAATCCCCACTGGTGGGGATTTGTCGGTGGGGATTTCTGGAATAAACCATTAATTCTATCTCTAAAATACATACTATAAATAAATCAATGTCCTTTTTCCAGGTCGCAAGTGCAATAGAAGAATTAGTAGAAGAACATCAAAGGATCCCAGGCAGCATCCTGCAAGCTTTGCTGGAGAGAATCCACGAGATGCCCAAGAGAAGTAAAAATATACCTCCTGTCACCAACGGGAAGTGCCAAAATGGCTCTTTGACCGGCACAGCCTCCAGTGAAAATAGTGACAAAAGTGCAATAAGTGACAAATCGAAAGTTTCGTAAACACTAAAAAGTGATAGTGACTGATTTTGTAATTTTAATAATTATTATTATTAAGTGGCGATCGGAAGGTGTTTTAATAGAGAGATTTGGCTGTTTAGAATTTTCTAATTTTTTTTTTTTTATATTTCGGCCATTTTAGAGTGTTAGGTCCGATGGTAGGATAAATCCAGATGTATAAATATTTTATGGGGATTTAACTCATTTGTATGGCAGGATAAAAATAACAACCATTGAAAATAAGACAAAATATAGGCAAATAATTACTGCCTGAAATCCATCGTGACGTGTCGGCAGAATAAAAAAAATAAAGTGACACTCCGGGAGTGCCGACAGAAGTGAAAACTTGAACAAGATCGCCTTGGTGGAAGAAAAATACTTGTATAGAACATTGGTCCGTAACGTTATCTATATAAAGAGCAAAATCGCGTTTACAAAAAAAAATACTTCCAAACCTTTAAAGTAAAAATGGAACATTGATCCGTAACGTAATACAAATAAAGAGCACAATCGCGTTTACAAAAATGAGGCGTCGGTAACGGTGTCTCGAGTTCAATTGTTTTTCCCATCTCAAAAATGCCCAACGCGCCTAAAGAAGTTTTCACTTAAAAAAAATCGCTTCCTATACTGTCATAAAACATTTTCAGTAATTATCCTTGGACCATAATGTTGCTTTCATACAAATGAGTTCAGCACCTTATGCAAATATGCATTTAAAATTACCGCTTCTTCGCAGTTGGGTAAAAAACAAACTTCTTATGTCGCTCCAGTAACTTTAGTTATAGTTAAGCCGCCATTTTAAATGTACAGTGTTCGTTAGTTAAGCCCTGCATTAATATTAATACAAAAAAAAAAAACTTCTATAGTGTATTTCGATTTTGTTGTCATATTTGGTAAACAAACATGGTTTCAACATAACGAGTTTGTGCATCATATATTTTGAATCTAAAGGGGCCGTTCAAGTATTACTTAAGCAGATTTATTACAATTATTTACCCCCGCCTCCCTCTTGTCAGCAAAAGTAAGCAAAGCTCTTACCCCCCCCCCCCCTCCCATGGTTACGTAAACATTGGTATATGCATTTTTCTGTTTTTTTTATTTATTCATGAGCAGCAGTTATAATTCTAACAAGTGTAAATTTGGAAGAAGTGAATAGCACGCGGTAATTCCCCTACTCGGTTCTAAGCGAGTACCTAAACGTATTCATTATATGTGAGAATCCCCGAGTATACGTTTCGTTTTCAAGCATAGACAATATGTGGGTTGCCATATGTGTAAAAAAGTAAATAATTACTGCTGACGTAATCACCATCTAGACCCCCCACCCCCCATGTCATCAAAAATAACACCCCCGCCCCCTATAGTGCTTACGTAATACTTGAACGGTCCTAAACTAATATTATAAAGAGGCAAAATTGTTTGTTTATTTGTAACAGGTAATCTATGGTAATACCGACGCGATCACAAAAATATTTCCCTGATATAATGCTACACTATTTCCAAGCGTCATAGAATTTGTTCTTATGCTAAAGTAAAACCAAAACTTCACGCAGACGAAGTCGCGGGCTGAAGCTAGTTATACATACAATCAAACCTGGATAACCGAAAATTCAATGGACAGCGATCTCTTTTTCGTTTATATAAGTTTCTCACTAACACGAGTTTCTAGCTTATAGAGGCACAGCAGTGGCTTTTCTCACTTATAGAGGTTGAGGCTGGTTCGGAAAGGTTGCGAGGAACAAAAACAATGTTAGTTCGACGAAATTTAAGAATGAGTCACAAATAGCAGATATTTAATTACGCTTGACTGTCGCTTTTAGAGGCACAGGCAAGTAGCAGTCTCAGTTATAGAGGTGCTCGAGCGTTCTCTTATAGAGGTTTCTGTGTCTCACTTATAGAGGCATAAGAGGTTTAAAATGACGGGACCTAGCAATTACTCTCATTTATAGAGTTTTCTCGCTTACCCAGGTTTGACTGTATTATGAAAAAGATCTTTGAGAACTCCTGCAAAGTACACGTATAAATTTTTCTTAAAAATCAACATGTCTATGCCATATTTGTTTACAAAATAAGACAAGTATAGTGGAATGTACTTTACTTTAAAAGTAGCAGGGTGCTAATACTCAATATTATGTTATATACTTGCCTGTACATAGTGGCTTGGGATGGTCGTAATATTTGTATGCTTTTTTTCCATATATGTCGGTGCGTATAGGCTGCTACACACATCTTCATGTCGGCTTTAATCGAATATTCGCTCGGCTTAGCTCACATTGTGTCGAGCCGACCCGAACTTGGTTAAGTGAAGAAGCTGTCGAAGGAATTTTACCGATTGGCACGAGTCGAACAAAAGCAGTGTAGTAATTGCTTCCGAGGCAATATGTAGTAATCGAATCGGCTACCCGAACAAGAGTATATAATCTATCTATCTACAAAAAGTTCTGAAAACCTCGTCTACCATCACAAGCCACTGTTTACAAGCACTTAGGATTAGAATTAAGTTACGCGTGCTGCTTACAAAAAGGAGGTTATGAAAAATCTATATTTTCTCGGTACTGTGAGCACCGCGCTTGGCTGCGGTACTTTAGGGATCGTGTAGTGTGTATGAATTAAACACTTTTAAAGAGCAGAGACTATATTCTAAATTATAAATATAAAGATACACGCGAGCGGAGGCCTGAGGCTGACTCCCTTATCTTCCTCAACAAAAGAATCCCTCATGAATTCTATTTAAATATTATATTCTGACAGATTATTCGGATCACTAAAGGTTTCATGCCAGCCTGTGATATGTATGAGGTTCCAACTCATATTAAAACCTTCACAGTACCTACATACTTCGTAATTTAAAAAAAAAATATTTTCTTCTAAAAATTTATTTGTAAAAGTTTTATTTTTGTCCAATCAAAAAGAAATTATGAATGCATTCCTCTTATTTAGCTTTTATACTTTTTAGCGTTTTATCGAATTTAAATTTCGCAAATTTGTAATGCTTTCGACATATCATACAATCATATGAATCATATAGTTACTTAAATGTGATAAATAAGAAAATGGGTTCCCAAATTCTTTGATAGTTTAAAATTGTCAAAATAATTCTTTGCTCCGTCTCTTTTTATCATTGTGGTGAAAGAAAGAGAGGTAAATATAAATAATGTATTTTTAATAGAAATGATTAACAAAACTGTATAACTCGAAAATGTAAAACTGAGATACAAAATAAGCATTTTTAGCATACCTACTGTAACAAAATGTGTATAATGGAATGATGTATTTATTAGTTTATAGTCACGAAGTGGACGGGAGAAAAATAAAGATGGCGGACTAGAAAATCAGGCTAACAGACAAATTGACGAAATATAGATAATAATGTAGGTACACATCAAGCTATACATTTCCAGTATAAGCTGACCACGCATTGTACGGAAATCCTATACAATGCGAGATCAGCATAAACTAGATTTGAATAGCTTGATGTGTAGCCGTGTGTACAAAGATTTAAATCGTTAGATTTACCTTAACAGTACTTTTGTTGCACAGCCAACTTATAGAGGTATGGGTGTAAAGTTCACTCATCCTCCATAGAAAAGGGAGGATCCTCCGACCAGTCGGGTGTCGTGTTTGATGGGCAACTGCCCGACGATTGATATCGGGAAGCTATATATATATATGCCGATCGCGCGGTAAACTGTTTGCGCAATGCAAGATTTGTATCATAGTCCACTGCTACAACCTCAACACCCTGGCCTCCACTTTCCGCTTTCATTCTGTCTCAAGCACAGACATATAAAAAGTAGCAGACCAAACATTAATCCTTAGGTATATTTATATAGCTGGACAAGATTCTCTATGCTTTTTTTGCTAAGCGACAAGTCGCAAATTGTATCTCGTTTTGTCACCTGTTGTCACACCGATTCACACATAGACAAAATTTGACGCGTAGCTTGTTTAGGCCGCGCCGCCATATTGTTAAGCAACATCATCTGCATCGCGTTCTATGTTTCAACTGCGTTATTTAGTCGGATGGATTTGTCAACAAAGATGAAAAGTTTTTGTACAACATTTACCATTGAATTATCAAACAGAGCCTCAGTAAACTCTACGATTTTTAATTTTTTTTCGTGTCATTGTTCCAGAATACTGCAGAGTGCAGATGGTCAGTGTAAACACACTTGCTATCGTAATAAATTATAAAATTAATTATGTTACCCTGTATCTGTGTGATGGATAACAAAAATCATTGGAATCATGGATGAATCATAAAGCTTAGGTGTAACATAAATAGGGATAGGCTACTCACATAACTTTGAAATTTCGTTCGGCAGATAATAATTGGTTGATTGACTTTATTGTTAAGTAATCTACACTTCTTATACCCAGAGACTATCGATTTTCACGGATTTTCAGTAAGTATATTGGTTGTTTCAATATCGTAAGATAATACCGGCAACGGGCTTTAGTCCGGTCCTGTATTGACAACACTCCCTGTGTGTGCGTAATGGCTACGCAATTTTTTGCGAATGTTTGGTCTGCTACTCTATATGTCTGTGGTCCCAAGCCACCTTTAGAAGGTTGTGGTTAAAAAAAAAACTTCGTGCTACGCTTATGGTCACAGTGTTACCACTGAATTGTGGTCTACTGTAACCTTTGAAAACTGATGACGCAACTGTCAGAAGTCTGATTCTCTAGTCCATTGTCCACCTTGGTGTAATTTAGTTAGTTTTTCGAATGAATGAAGTCTGAAAAAGTGTCATCGCTTACTTTGGCTAATACTACGAACAGTATCCGGCCGTAAATATAGCACATCGATGTTACAAAGGGTCGAATTAAACTACTTAGCGAAACTCCGCATACATGATGTACAGACATGATGGGTATAGATATTTATTCTAAACATAATAAAACAAAAAAAAAACAAACATTCTTAAGAGCCTGTGCTCATGATGCGTTGCGGCGCTGGCACGGTGCGTTCCGGTGTCGCACCGCACTTACACCGGAGTTGCAGCCCGCGAGACGAAGCGGGGAGGGGTGTACGCGCTGCGACACCGGAGCGGCACCGCTCAGTTAAAAACACAGATGTTTGACAGATGACAATTTACGCGCTTTGCGGCGCGGCGCCGCTGCGGCGTTACAACGTTACGGCGCCGCAACGCCGGTGTGACCGCTAATGCGGTGATATCTTTGCGATGCGGCGCCTCAACGCATGACGTGTACAGGCTCCAACTCCCACATACTTCAAGTAATTACTGTAACAGCGGTTGTTCACCCAAAAAAACATCAAATGTTTTTTTTCATCGTGTTTAGATTTGATTCATGTCTGCCGTATTTCGATCATAAATTTTATTTGACCCTGTATTTATGCCCGGATACTAATATTATTATAAATTTAATATAAATATGTATCTAAAGCAGTGGCTAGCTGTATTGTTACTCGAATAAGATTCAAATTTTCATCTATAGAAATATGTATATTCGAATAGTTGATAATATATCGTATTTTAACTTTGAAAGTAATTTCTTCCATAACCACGGTAGTAAGAATGGAGTGTTAAAAACCGATACAGAGTAGATTTATTGTTATCTTTGTCTAATAGGCAGAACGAGAAAGAGATAATGACAGCTACAGCTGTCAAACTAACATACAGTACAACTGTTCTTAATGCCCCTCGGCAAATCTCGTGTTTCGTCAGTCGTCGGATTTCTATCAGTTGCCCTTTGCACTTGGTGCAGACCGGACGCTCTCAATCGACTTGGAAGTATATAGAGTTGTTAATACTAATTTATTTTAAAAATGATAGGAAAGTTGCTAAAGTCACAGGCACGACAGATAGGAAAATAGTTTTACAACTCTTCTCTCTTCACACGAACATCAAAACAAAACAATTAAGTACTTAGTTCTGACTTCAAATGATTATATCTTTTTTAATAATTTGAATTCTAAGTACTTTATTCTTCGTAAATCTAATAATTGATGGACATGGAAATTAGCATTCGTTTGTATTCGGAAATGCGATGATTTCCGAAGGATATTAAGAAAATAGAAATACAGTACATTCAAATTCAATGGATTTTATGCAGCTTGTTGTAAGGTATTGTCGTCTAATTCAATCTTTCATCTCTTTCTGACTTGATGTATAAGTAGAGTCAATGTCCCGAAAGCATTCAAAGTGCGGGAATTTATTTGCACAAGCTTTGGATCTCTTGTCATTAGCCAATCAGAATGAATATGCATGACGCAACGCTTACGTTCGACCAATAACAGACGTTTGTATTACCGCCAAATATCACTCCATATTTTCATATCGTGGAACGTAGGATAAATTAATAAGTATTTATAATAATTATATTACGTACCTATCTGCATTTGATGTGAGATTTTCAAATATTTGTCTACACTGAGTGTATGTTTGAGCTGACCAAAACAATTAACTGGTAGGAATGCGCTGCCCTCTATCTCCTCGATGTAAACCTGGCTTCACGTTTTGATAGAATAATTCATACTGAGCCTTTAAACTAAATTCAAACTTATATATTTACAATAAAGTTCAAATTAATTATGCGATTTTTGTGTATAATACGTAGATACGTGTGTATGCAGAGTTATATTGAATTATATCTACAATTGTATCAGGCTTATTTTGGCGCTTTTAGTTTGACTAAGCCTACATTCGCACGGGCGTAAAAATATTGCGTCGGGATTTTAACACGCATTGGATTTTCACCTCTCGGTGTTCAACCGAGTGTTGAGAATCCGACAGAGTGCATCTTAGCGCTTTTTTACGCACTTGGATTTTCAACTCTCCGCGCTAAACAGTGCGTTGAAAATTCAATGCGCGAAAAAAATGTGCGATCCTGGGCTTACAAGCAGTACTGTTAATCTACTCCCACATTTACTATTAAAATTACTGCATTTATTTTATTTGCAATATAAAAGAGGCTCAACCGAAATGAAGTGTAAAATTTTGTGCTACATTTGGCCTTATAAATCCATTGTTAAATTAATTTTAGGTAATTTTTCCTTGAACACTACATTTTCAATTATTTGGCACAAAAATTGTTTTGGGCCACTTTTGCTGTAATTCTCGAAAATGTTCTTCACGTTTAGCGCGCTTTTATAATTTCTAACGTCACGATATTAAAAAAGAAAAAAAAGTAAAATATATGGTATTTGCATGCATATAAAATGTATGCAAATACGTACAAGTTATAACGTTATCTTGGACGAACATTTAAAAGCATCTTCATATATTTCCAAACATTTTACTTTCCTGTGTTATCTTGATGCCGCATGCCGTGACGAGGACGTGGACGTCCACGATAATATCGTCACGTTAGAAATTATAAAAGCGCACATTGGTTACTTCGTAATTGCTTTACTACCCGAAGGTTGAATGTCACTTGCTCGTCATAAAACGTTAAGGTCTATTTTTCTAGCGTTATCACACTGACGATTTACCAGCGTGTTTCTAGGGAGGTAATCTGTGAACGTACTCTCTCTTGTAAACTCACGTCAATCGCTCTTGTTACGCAGACGTGGCGAACACGTTGTGTACACGTTGAATAATCACCTCGCTGATAACTCGCTCGCAAATTGCCAGTGTGTTAAGGCCCTTAGTGAAGTTTAAATTTACTGGGAATGATTGTCAAAAGTACTCGCAACCAGTTTGCGTGCATGTCCAGTACCCTAATTACGTAACTTATTTTCGTAAACAATTATGCCTAATTTGTTTCATTTTGACAATTCAACAACATTCATTGCGTTATTTACGTTGTTGAGCAGATTTTTTTTCCAACTTATGAAGCAATGGATTAGCAATCTGTTTCAAATCGAAACAGATTGTGATTGTGTTGTATTACGCAATTAAGGTACAGAAGGCCAATTTACGTAGTTATAAAACGTTCACATTTAAGTCACAAACTGTCAAACTTGTCAAAAATGTTGTCAAAGTCAAAGTCAAATAATTTATTTCAATTAGGCACAAAAAGGCACTTTTGAACGTCAAAAACAAAAAATAGAATTGATTCTAGTCGCCCCTTCCAAAGGGTAGTTTTCGTATGGAGAAGAATGGGCAAGAAACTCCACCGGTAAATAGATTGTATTTTTGACAGATTACGAATGAGATGCGAATGTTCTTATAAATTACGGGAATTTCCCCTCTAATGTATGAACGTAAACGAAGCAAAAGGAGTATGTAAGGGTCGTAGCAGGTGGCGTTCTGTAGTTTCTGCCTACCCCCATGGGAAGAAGACGTGGGTTTATGTATTGTCTCAAGTGGTAAACCAATTACGAGGTGGACTATACAGCGTGGCGCTTTAATGGTGATATTAATTTAACACACGTATACGGATTAACGTTTTCTTTTATGAAAATATTTTGATTTCATTAAACGTTACTATATTATTTATTGATTTATTTTAAATTTTCTAAAATAGCATCTTGGTGCAACCTGTACTTAACAACTGTAGAGCAGAGGTCATTTACCGGGGTCACGGATCATAACATCGCATCAATGAAAATAAAACGAATAACGTGCAAAGAGAAGGCGAATTGAAGGAAAGGGAGAGCCCTATGTCGGCGAGCGTTTGAATATTTTAATGTTTCGATTAACGATTTTTTTTTTTTTTCTTATATTTTTATGATTACTGGCCACTAGCCCTACCCGTGTGTTAAATTGATGTCACCATTGTAGCGGCACGTTGCATATACTAAATACGCTGTTTTCAAGAAAATGTTGACCGCATATAATTCAATGTTAGAATAACGCCATTTTAAAAGGTACAAAATATCCTTTTCTTGTAACTATGAATGAATAGTTCTTTTCTGTTAGTGCCAGAGTTTTATACCAAAAGTTAACCCTAACTAGACTGCTAGCGTGTTTGTATTCTTTGTATACTTAATTCGAAAACAAATACTTAATACATAAGAAGATATTTTACAAGACATGTATTTTATTTACCTAAACGACTTTTATTATTCGTAGCCTACACGAGAGGTGCCTCAGAAGCCATGTACGGAAGTGTTTAATTCACCATTGTTCCAGTGCGAAAAAGAATTATTTCGCTGTCCCCGGCGAATAAAATGGTAATCGTAAAAACCAAACCAAGTAAAAAGGAAAAATTTAAAACAGTTTTTTGTGAAAATCTTATTAACTAATAATACATAGCGGAATTGTTCAAATATCAAAAGAAAAGTGATTTTTACATTCATTACAAACACCTTAAAATCTTGTAACTTCTGAAATAGCCGTAGGAAATGAATGAAAAAAATTGACAGTCACAGATAATATAATACTACGACAGAGTGTAATCGGACCTCTTATCGAATATGCAATAACCTAAAACTATCGTATACCACATTACCATTTTATTCGCCGGGGACAGCGATTTCACTTTGCCCCATCAACCTGTCCTTTTTTTTTTATTTGGGAAATTATCAAATAACTTCTCCCGCTCTGGGCGGAGTGGGAGGGCGTGTCACTCTTACTGACTAAAACCCACCCGTGTTCCTTCAGTTGCCTATATTGCCAGGGGCCACGGTAACCCTTTCAGACAAACCCGCACCATCAATCTGTCCTACCAGGGGAACAAAGTGGAAACTTCTCAATTTTGACGACCAGTATCCCATTCTAGTGGAGCAAATTCCACTCGCATAAACTATACAAGTTCACTTTTCCCCACTTGGGTTGGCAGTATTGGATTTAATACGTGGAGGTCAAAATTGTGAACTTTCCACTTTGTCCCACTGGCGGGACAGATTGGTGGGGCAAAGTGGGATAATCCGCGAAAAAGGGATATCGCTATACATATTGTATAGCTCCATCTCTTTTTCGCATTAAAACAATGACGATCTATACGGAACTGGTGCACTGTGAGAACAACCTGGAAAGACGTGTCGATAAAGGAACTGAAATTAAAAACTTTCGTGTAAAAAGAAACATCATTTATTACTTATTCATAAGGAGTGCACCACAACAAAGTTGGAAAAAGGCTTGGCTTAGCGCGATGACACACGCACCGGAATTTCTGGCCGGAATGTTTCGGACGATGCAATTCGTTTGAGTTACAATAACCAGAATCGCTTTGTGTGTGACAAACAACGCGCATGTAACTTCAAACGAGTTAGCACTGTCCGAAATATTCTGGCGGAAAATTCGTGATGTCAAACCCTAGTTTTCTGAAAGCCTGCCGTTATAAACAGTTTTCATAAATCTCAACTCTATAAAATACAATCAGTCTATGTAGTTCCCAATGCTGGGACTCGGCCCTGAGGAGGCCTGAGTTACGGCCCACTCTTTCTTACAGACCTCTCTGTCAGAGGGAGTGGGCCCAGTGCGGGGTTGGTAGACACATGCCTTTCGCTGCGTCCCCACTTGTAATATCTTCGTTAATAAAACTCCCAACATGTGTAATACGAGTAGCAATATGTGACGTCACACAGCTATCCATTCCAAACTCTCATAGATAACCACGACGTTTTGCCAAACATACCTATTTACGACGTCAACGCACTAACTACACTGCTTTGGACAATGTTGGTCACTTTGTTGGGAGAGTTGTTAGAGTGTTTCTTACAAGGGACGCAGTTTTACAATTTTTGGTTCTAGGATATGACGGTTTCCTCACGATGTTTTCCTTCGTTGTTTTTAGAGCAGTCTTTGATGAAATAAAATGCGCAAAGTAAAGTGCATATAGATGAGGCTTTCAGAAATCGGAGGGTCAATTACTATACCGTAATATCATATATAAAATTTGTCTAAACGCACACCAGCAATACTTTGTCTAAAACTAATTATCATATCAGTCAACAATCTGTGTTTATATCGAAGGCTAGGGCAAAAGAAACATGATCATTTGGAGGAGGGATGACAATTATTGGACTAATGCCCGTTTTTACCGACAACTAAGGGACACCTAAATTAATCCCTAAATAAAAGTGGACTGTTGTATTTTGAACGCTAGGCTCAGCGCTGAGAGTTGAAAATCCAATAATGCACTTTTATTTAGGGACTTTTATAAATTATTTATGTTTGGGGTGGACCACTTAGGGGTATGAAAAATAGATTTCGACCGATTCTCAGACCTACCGAATATACATACAAAATTTCATAAAAATCGATCAAGCCGTTTCGGAGGAGTATTAAAGTGTCAGTTAGTTGTCGGTGAAAATGGGCATTAGAGTACTACAAGGATCTTTTGGCGCCTGAATGACATTGACAGACGGGCTTTTTTTTTTCACTTTTGTTAACTGAGCCGATGTCGACTATTCTGCCAGTGTCATGTAGTGACGGCAGCACAGCAAGATGAGCCGTCGAACTTTGCACTTCGTGGTAGCTGTTAGTAGTTATTAGCTTAGGCTAAACTACAAACACAAAGAATAGTCTCGATTGAAGTTCACACTTGTAAAATTTAAAATCGAGAAAATTCATAACACAAACAAAAGCATTTGTAGCCTTCACCAAGAAAAAAAACAGGAAGGCGTTGTTGATGAACATTTGTGAAATTGTCGCAGAAATTTGATTGAGAAAACAAGATGGCCGCGTTAGTTCCAATTTTGACCTCGCGTCAAAATATCCTTGTACCGTTGTACAGTGTATGTTTCCTTAAATGTTATATTTGGGTAAACAAACACGGTATGAAAATGTCGATTTCGTAAACTTCTCCTTTTCAACATTAATTACAACAAACAATCAAATTTCAGCCATGTATGTTTACCATAATGTCAAGTAAAAAAACACACTACTAACAATGACTTATCATATAAAATAGGATTACATTGTAATTACAGTAAAGGGAAGAAGATACAATAAAAGAAGATCTATCCATTTCATAATATTTCATTACAATGTTCTTAATTCTTTACATGTGTGGGCCACTTCACCATGTAAAGGCTCGTTTACACGAGGTATTACTCGCCTCCAATAGGCGATTTTTAAAAGAAGATACTAAAGCTGACTCGTGTAAACAGTACGAATCGAATCACAGTTTGAGAAAATCGCCTTAAGTCTCAGTCCTGTGCATTTTTTTTTTCGACTTTATTGTAAACACACGAGTGCGATAATCGCCTGGCGAGACTCGATAAATGAGCCGTTATCATTCGAGTAGTATACTAGCATACAACGCCTTTCAAATACCTATTCCTACACTTGGCTTATTCGCGTTATTTCGCTATCACAAAATGAACTTTACTGACATAACCATAGGGTATATTTTGTATGACATTGCCCAGCAGTGAGACAGTATGTATATATACACAGAGATATTTTGAATGGACGATACAAAATATACCCTATGTATATTACATTAAAGTAAATTTTGTGTTGTTTGTAACGCGAATATTGTGCCAGCATAACACGATTTCAATTCATCTCATCATTATCGTCCCACTGAGCCCACACATGTGGAGGTAAGGCCTAGATGAAGTCCGTGTAGTTGTTGACGTCATCAAACTGTTGCGGCTGCGACGCCGGCCGGGGAGCGCCGCCCCCAGGCCTGTACTGCGGCTGCTAGGGACAGAAATCGATTTTAATATGGAGATCATAATATGTGTGTATACACCGTGACATTTTAGTCGTCTTACAAAAGCAGCCCACTTCATATATCCAATGACTAAACTCAAACTCAAAGCATTAATTTCAATTAAACCATTTACAGGCACTTTTGAATCGTCAAAGAATCGGTCAGTTAGTCAGAAAGTTGAAGCTAGTTGCCCATTCTAAAACGTAGATCTCTATGGAGAAGAACGGGCAAGAAACTCCAAGGACACTCTTTTAAATATACAAAATCCTGGGTACATTATTCTTGTTGCTTCTATATGTGAGAACAATGTACAAAAAGTAATCAAAGCAATTGAAAATATAAGAATAAAAATAAGCCCTGTCAGATAACTCATCACCTGTTAAGCAGCCTTATAAAGGCGGATAACAATTAAAATTCTATTGTGTCTCGTTAATGACAGTTGAAGGGAAGACCAGTCTCAACTGACGGCGCCCGTTCACGAACATGACGCATGGATCAGCACCATCCAGCTCAACCATTTTGTAGGGAACCAAATGATCCAACAAACTACTAAAAATTCATTAAAAAACAATGGAACCATTTTTTTATTGCTCCTAGAGGTATTTTATGTCGGGTACATTGAGTGGCCCTGTGTAAGACGACTAAGTGTCACGGTGTATATATATATTTTTTAAATAAATGTTTAGTAGTCATTGGATACATGAAGTGGGCTGCTTTTGTTATACCCGTTTTTTCCTTCACCAAGCGACACTTAAATGAATCCCTAAATAAATGTGCACTGTTGGAATTTCAACGCTAGGCTCAGCGCTGAGAGTTGAAAATCCAACAATGCACTTTTATTTAAGAATTTAAGTGTCACATAGTTATCAGTGAAAAAGAGCATAAGACGCCTAAAATGTCACGGTGTATAGTACAGTGAGTAAAATAGATAAGTACACAGGCTGCCTCGTTGGTCTGGTCGTCGCAAGCGCTACTGCTGAGCATGAGGACCTGGGTGCAATTCCCAGGTCGGGCAAAGTGTTATTGGGTTTTTCCATTTCTCAGTAGCAGCCCGGAGTCTGGATTTGTGCCCGGTTGATGGCAATAGGCTCGCCCCCTATTACATGGGACTTAAACATTACTGGCGAAATGTGGGTGTACTTTACGTACACCTCTGCCTAACCCCGCTTGGTCCCTTATAGATATTTGTGTTGCTTGTATACTTATCTATTTTATTTACTTACAACATTCATTCAAGTCAACGACCTAAAATTATTACGCACATAGTTCCAACTTTCCAGTTTTCTTCCGTAAACGTAGAATTCCTATATTTTCCTACAAAATTAATATAACCCTTAAAATTACATGAACAGCTAGAAAAATATTTACAATTTGAAAAGTATGAGATTTAATGATGGAACTAATTTTAAAGCAGGTATTAATTAAATGAAATGAAAATATTAGTTCTATGAAAGTATTAATATTAATCCAGTAAGAAAACTTAGAAAAGCATGCAACATAAAAAAGTGAACTAATGACATGTCTTTAGCAATATCAGCCCAAAATATTTCAGAACAGGAACACAAAAAGATGCTCATTATTTTTTCGAATGGGCAGGCTTTTAAGACGAAAGTGCCCGGGAAACCCGCAAAATTCAAATTTTCTTACGTGTTTTGTAATTTCCAGGTCAGTATCAGGTTATAGATCGCGAATCATATTTTGATCAACATATCTGACACTGACCTGCAAATTGCAAGAACGCTACGCCACTGGAGTGGAGCGAGGTAGTGGAGCGGAGAAATGTGCCAATATTAACCAATATAATCTGAACTCCGCTTAAGAACTATTGGTTAATATTGGCACATTTCTCCGCTCCGCTGCCTCGCTCCGCTCCAGTGGACAGGCAGCTTAACCAATGGGAGCGGTGCTCTGAAGCGGAGTTTAGATTCTATTGGTTAATATTGGCACATTTCTCCGCTCCGCTGCCTCGCTCCGCTCCAGTGGACAGGCAGCCTAACGCTTAAATCTTATACTCAACCATATTTTATGGTAAGTACTCACAGAATTAAAACCCAGGATAACACAGTTAACATTTGAGCGTAGGTATAACAAGTGCGAACCATACAAAATAAGGTCTCGCATTCACACGGCATAACCCAATATTGCTTATCTTGCAGACTAACGTTTTCTGTCTGCCCACATAACTATCTCACCGTCAGTACATGTCTTAGCTCACACAAATTAGTAATAGAAGGTGTGAAGCATTACTTGTGCGTGCGTTAAGTGCGTGCGAGGGGATGAGGCGGAGTGAGCGGGCGGGGGGGCCTCACATGTGCGGCCGTGCGCCACGCGGCTGCTGCTGTTGCTAGAAACATTCGGTGCTCAACGAGGGTGAGTCGACTTGAGCGTCACGTGGCGGTTGAGCGTGGCGTGGGTGTTGAGCAAAACATGGTGGTTATGTTGAGAGTAGAGCATGACATGTATTTTTTTTTTTTCGTTTGTGTACGTGAATTCTTGCTAATCAATGAAAAGCATTTGTAGGATATGAGTATATCTTCTTCTGTTTATTATTTATACTGAATAGTTTAGCATCGTCGTAAAAAATATAGAGCTTGTTATAGAAGGGCTATGGAGAGCATTAGAAACATTTAAATTTTTTAGCGTCAAATCACCATGTAGTGCTATGTAATTTAAATTTAAAAACGCAAAACAAATATTAGACTCAATGTTTTGCTCAATTTTTTTTTATATCAATAATCAGTAGCCAACACAGAATGCCGAGCAATGTCACGCTCAACCTCGCTCAATCGCACTAAGGAGTTGAGCACGACATGTTAAAACAAGCTGTAATGATGAGAAAGCGTTAGTTACTTGTGCTCGACGACATCTGAAAGAGCGCTATGAATGATTATAACTATATTATGACAAAGAGATGGGCTGAATTATAAACTCCGAAATCGGGTAAATACATAACTGTATCGAAGCGAAAAGGATAGCCTCTTTTTCGCTGTGATCATTTCAGCCAAAAGCCGTCCATTGCCGGACATAGGGCTCCCCCAAGAATCAAGATTCATGTTACGATTTAGAATAGGGTAGTTGCCTGGGTAAAAACAGAAATTCTATTTAGTCTGTCTTTCAGATAGTAAAAAAATATTAGACACGTTTTTTTGCTTTAAAATATTAATCAAAAATAACTTAGAAAACACGCATTAAAGTTGGGGAGTGGGGGCTCGCTACGTCACAACGCAGTATTAAATCTAGCAAGGCGTGACGTCATGCCACATTTTAACTCAATGTATCGCCGTAATCTTTACATTACGTTAAAAAAGAAAAAAATACGTGTCCAATATTTTTTTTATTATTTGAAAGGACTAAAAACATTTTTGGAAACAGGCTTCGGTATAGTGTTTTCCGGTACTATTTCAAACATATTGTGACAAGTTTATGTATGGCGATGCTTTTAAGTTCCGAGTTCACTAGAATGGGCTTATGGCCATACGATATTAGCGAGCTGGTATCATACATTCTTCTTCAGCGTTCCCTCAATGCTGAGGATCGCGTCCACATACGACGCGTCTCCAAGTTTTGCGGTTTTCTGCAGTGTCGACCGCTCGGTAAATGCTACCTCCAACAACCAAGGCTTATGATACTGGGTCGGACGAAAGGAAAACCCGCTTAAGGCAAAGCACCGGCAAGAGGACAAAGGAGATCATGAAAGTTAAATATAAAAAGTTACCAAAATATGAAAGTTCAAAATAGTATGCATTTCTATTCAGCCCATCTCTAAAACGAAAAGTTGAATGCAATTTAAAAATAAAAGGCATGAACCTGGAACTGTAAAAGTCATTGTCAATTTCTTTTTTCTGTTTTCGATCATTTTGACAGCTCATCCATAATATCTATGGTGATAAAAAGGAGGGTGGTGTTTATCACGATTGGAGCCGAATATACGCGATTCAGCGCCGAGTATTCGCGATTCAGGGTCACCGGCCGACTGGAGCCGAGTATACCCGATTCGGCCTCACCGACCCGTAATTCATTCACTCACTGTTCAGAAAGAGCGCAAAGTGCGCCTAAAGCAATTGATTATGACTTCTAAGTCAAAGTCATGGAGTTAAAATACAAATTATTTACACCACTAGTTTTACTGAAATTTCTCTAAAACTATTATTATTTCTAAAATAAACAAAGAATCATGGGTGATGGTGAAATTGTGCTAATTTCTATTCACTTCAGTAGTACATAAACATTATGTCGACATCTCAAATATCCGCGTTATTTTGTTAACATAAAATGAACTTTATATCATTCAAATAGGGTCTATTTTATATTGCCCAAATAACGCGAATGTTTGGGCAAAACGCCATGAGAAGTGCCAGCATCAGAGGTGGTTTACAAAAATCGTGTTCACTAATATCCATCTACATACAAACCAATATTTTTAGCCAAAAAATGGTTAAAAAAAAATAATTTTATTCCCGACTAACAAACTGATATCACGAATCCGTTTTCTAAGTGTGATCATGGAAATATTACATGACGATGTTTAAATATCTGGAGAGCGCAGGTTTTCCAGCCAAACAAATATTAACACGGTACTTCTTAAAATAAAGCTGAAATTAAATAACCCTAACCGCGCACGCACTTCGATGCTGTCTCGGAGCAATGGAAGTTTATTTATTTTCAACTTTATTTCAAGCTTGCAGGTTGGTATTTGGTATTTGTATGCCAGTGAAATCTGTGCTTCGCCAGGTCTGCGTTCATAAGGATAATAAATACCTTGTTTTAAGCCATTCCAAAAATAAACATTTCAGTGGAAAAATCTACAGATCATTTCTTGATTCACGCGAATTTTCGGGTCTGTCTTTGAGAATTACGATATTCTGTAGTGATAAAAAAAAACAACAATTTTCATCAAAGACTTGATTTTTCTCTCTTAGGTCAACAAGTATTAATTTATTGATTTCACTTGTTAGTCAGCTACGCTTGCCGCGGTTGGTCCGTGGATGGGTGACCATCTTTACATACCAAGACCCCTCCGTGCTTCGGAAAGCACGTTAAGCCAGCTGTACAAGTTGGTGCTGGCTGTCATTTGTAGATCTTTGACAGTCGTTACGGGTAGTTAGACACCCAAAAGTCTGACAACCAGTCTTACCAAGGGGTATCGTGTTATCTAGTAACTAGGTTGTGGAGGTCAGATAGGTAGGCTCCTTTCCGTGCTCGGACGGAGTCAGACAGACGGTAGTACTTCTTCGGACGCGCTCCTTCACAAAGAGGTCTACTACTCTGAAATCTAGTGTTTCTTTTATATTTTCAACTTTATTTTAACGCATTTACAGTTGATATTAATTTACCTCACAGCCTGTACCTCGTACCCTAGCCTAGCAGACGTACCTGCTGCAACAGATGGCGCAGGCCCGGGTTGGACGGCAGCAGCGGGCGCATGACGCCTACCCTACACTAGCAGCACGTACCTGCTGCAACAGATGGCGCAGGCCCGGGTTGGACGGCAGCAGCGGGCGCATGACGCCTACCCTACACTAGCAGCACGTACCTGCTGCAACAGATGGCGCAGGCCCGGGTTGGACGGCAGCAGCGGGCGCATGACGCCTACCCTACACTAGCAGCACGTACCTGCTGCAACAGATGGCGCAGGCCCGGGTTGGACGGCAGCAGCGGGCGCATGGCGCCTACCCTACACTAGCAGCACGTACCTGCTGCAACAGATGGCGCAGGCCCGGGTTGGACGGCAGCAGCGGGCGCATGACGCCTACCCTACACTAGCAGCACGTACCTGCTGCAACAGATGGCGCAGGCCCGGGTTGGACGGCAGCAGCGGGCGCATGACGCCTACCCTACACTAGCAGCACGTACCTGCTGCAACAGATGGCGCAGGCCCGGGTTGGACGGCAGCAGCGGGCGCATGACGCCTACCCTACACTAGCAGCACGTACCTGCTGCAACAGATGGCGCAGGCCCGGGTTGGACGGCAGCAGCGGGCGCATGACGCCTACCCTACACTAGCAGCACGTACCTGCTGCAACAGATGGCGCAGGCCCGGGTTGGACGGCAGCAGCGGGCGCATGACGCCTACCCTACACTAGCAGCACGTACCTGCTGCAACAGATGGCGCAGGCCCGGGTTGGACGGCAGCAGCGGGCGCATGACGCCTACCCTACACTAGCAGCACGTACCTGCTGCAACAGATGGCGCAGGCCCGGGTTGGACGGCAGCAGCGGGCGCATGACGCCTACCCTACACTAGCAGCACGTACCTGCTGCAACAGATGGCGCAGGCCCGGGTTGGACGGCAGCAGCGGGCGCATGACGCCTACCCTACACTAGCAGCACGTACCTGCTGCAACAGATGGCGCAGGCCCGGGTTGGACGGCAGCAGCGGGCGCATGACGCCTACCCTACACTAGCAGCACGTACCTGCTGCAACAGATGGCGCAGGCCCGGGTTGGACGGCAGCAGCGGGCGCATGACGCCTACCCTACACTAGCAGCACGTACCTGCTGCAACAGATGGCGCAGGCCCGGGTTGGACGGCAGCAGCGGGCGCATGACGCCTACCCTACACTAGCAGCACGTACCTGCTGCAACAGATGGCGCAGGCCCGGGTTGGACGGCAGCAGCGGGCGCATGACGCCTACCCTACACTAGCAGCACGTACCTGCTGCAACAGATGGCGCAGGCCCGGGTTGGACGGCAGCAGCGGGCGCATGACGCCTACCCTACACTAGCAGCACGTACCTGCTGCAACAGATGGCGCAGGCCCGGGTTGGACGGCAGCAGCGGGCGCATGACGCCTACCCTACACTAGCAGCACGTACCTGCTGCAACAGATGGCGCAGGCCCGGGTTGGACGGCAGCAGCGGGCGCATGACGCCTACCCTACACTAGCAGCACGTACCTGCTGCAACAGATGGCGCAGGCCCGGGTTGGACGGCAGCAGCGGGCGCATGACGCCTACCCTACACTAGCAGCACGTACCTGCTGCAACAGATGGCGCAGGCCCGGGTTGGACGGCAGCAGCGGGCGCATGACGCGCGGCGCGTGCGCCACGCCGCCCGCGCCGCGCAGCTGTTGCTGCAACTGTTGTTGCAACTGGTGCTTTCGCTGTTGCTCCTGAAAACGTATAAACGGCAAAAATGTATGGTTAATCAGTCGCTTATCATAACTTAACACTATCGGAACGTTTGTGAATAAATAAATAAAATAAAATTCATTTAAATACAGGCAAAACCCATCACTACATATTATAAAACAAAGTCCCCCCGCCGCGTCTCTCTGTCTGTCTGAACGCAATAAACTCGAAAACTACCAAACGGATTATCATACATTTCTCCAATGGACTGAGTGATTCGTGAGGAAGGTTTAGATGTATAGTTCATTAAGGTTTTGTATAAATTGGCTGAAATATTACGATTATTGTTGAAGATGTCGGAAAAAATCATGCCGACTGGGAGCTTTAATTACTACGGCAAAAGAACCAATAAGTATTTGACCCCTACACTGTTCAATAGTATCGACTGGCTGAGAACACATAGTCGTGTAATTAGCAGGCGAGCACTGGGAAATAAATTAAAAGCGGAACTTTTGAACGAAATAGTCGCAACATGTGACAATAATTAATAAATTCTAATCAACAAAAACATTCTTACCGTCCTTATACTATTTGTACCTACTGATGTTTTTACCAAATGTTTTAAGACGAGCGCTAATCCTGCCGACAAACTGTCACGCAGTTTGGCAGGTTTATAAAATGTTATCAAGTGTTTGGTCCAAAATATTTTTTTTTTTTTTACTTGCGTGCGCCGCGTAAACCGTAAAAGATACATCAAATTTATGTTCTACAGGATTTTACATCTTAAAACATTTTTTAAAAAGTCAGCGATAGCTTAAGTTTATCAAAGGACGACCCACAGTAACCATTTGTATCTTCCAGAATTTGATAAAAATTTCATTGTTATTTGACAAAGGTTATATCTGGAGTATTATTTGTTTCGGTCAAGAGTAATCTCTGAGTTTGTTTCGGTCTTTCTCCTCAAAGCAGTCGGATAGGAAACACCGAACTCATCTAGTTTTAAAATATAAATTATATTTGACGTTTAAAAGCGTTTTTTTTAATGTACAGAAATAAATATAATTTATCATTATGGTAACTAAATGATTATCAGTTGTGCCTTTTAATCTTACCTCCAACTGCTTATAATGCTGCTCCTGTTGTTGCGCGGCATGCAAATGCGACATGATATCCATCTGCGACTTGAACTGTGCCTCCTGTTGATGAGCAGCTTCCAGGGTCTGCTGCAGATGCTGGATCTTCTCCAGGTTGTGTTGCCGAGCTGCTTCTAAGCCATCGAGTTGGGTAGCAGGGCGCGGGCCCTTGCCGCCTACTTGTTGGACTTGCTGGCCTATTGAGCCGCCTATCATCATGCCCTGGAAATAAATCATTTTCTTAATAAAAATCTTATACTTCGCACACCACTGAGACAGCGCACGGTCTAAACTGCGGGGTCTAGACGCAAGAAATTTTGCACAAGAGTTACCTGTGGATGCTGCTGCATCTGCGACTGCACCATGCCCTGGGCGCCCGCGGGCCCGGGCATGTTGCCCACGTTGCCCGCCATGCTGCCCGGGCCCGCCTGCATGTTGCCCGCCATGCCCGGGCCCATGCCGCCCGATGACATGCCCGCGTTACCGGGCATAGCTCCTGAACCTTGAACACAAAGGGCATAATAGAAGGAAACTGTCAATGAAACAGTGTCTGAAATAGTACTAGTCTAGCATTTTTGCTGAACTGGGCCTTTTTGACGCAGTCATAAAGCACAACCCTTCTACTTTTCAAATGGTAACTTCATGAAAAAAAAAAACAGTGGCACTCCGGGAGTGCCGACAGAAGTGAAAACTTGAACAAGATCGCCTTGGTGGAAGAAAAATACTTGTATAGAACATTGGTCCGTAAACTTCTCTAAATAAAGAGCACAATCGCGTTTACAAAAAAAATTACTTCCAAAACCTTTAAGGTAAAAATACTTGCATAGAACATTGATCCATAACGTAATATAAATAAAGAGCACAATCGCGATTACAAAAATGAGGTGTCGGTAACGGTGTGGCAAGTTCAATTGTTTTTTCCCATCTCAAAAATGCCCAACGCGCCTAAAGAAGTTTTCACTTTAAAAATCCGTATTACGTGCCATAAAGATTATTAACTACCCTCGGCAGTGCTTATATGTGTACAAGGTGTAATTTAACTCATAATTACGAACAACTTTTACTATACGGCACACCTGAAAACGCGAAAAAATTAAACGTGTGCGGTCGGGGGATCTCCGCCAGGAACGAAGTTCCGCACGCACACACACCCTCGTATATAATAGAAAGAGAAAGAAAGAGCGAGAAAGTCGCATGTTGGGGGCATAACGCTGTTTCATTACGTGACGATTTCTACTAGTCAAAACTCCTACCGCAAGCCTCGTTAAAGAACTTCGTTACAACAGCTGTTCCCTAAATTTTGTCGAGTTATTTGAACATATTTATGTTATGGAGAATTACATCTCGTTTTTGTTCGGGAATAGTCCTGACTAAATGTTGTAATAATTATTCATGTTTAAAACCGGTATTACCTGCCATGGTAGCGTTGGGCATGTTCTGCTGCATGCCGCCCGCGTTGCTGACGGCGGCCGGTAACTGTTGCTTGCTGATGATCTGACTTATCTTTTGCTGTTGAATTACCTGCACATCGCAACAAAATATACACAGTGTATATAATAATAATTATAGCCTATTATTATCTGCAAGGCAAAGGCCTCTTCTCACACAGAGAAGGCACGAGCATTGATCACCACGCTTGCTCAAGATGGGTTGGCGATTTCAGACTTATATTAACTTTAAGTCCAGTTAACTATTACTGACTAATGCTTGCACTGACTAGACAGGTCCACTCAAATCTGTGTGGTTATTTTCTGAATAGATCATTTAAGATACTAATCTACATGGTCCTCATATGGCCTGACCAAGATTATATCGGGACTTTAAAGGAGACTGCGACCTCCGAGTTTGTTTCGACCTTTAAATTCTTCTCAGAGTAGTCAGATAAGAAACGCATAACTTATGTAGCTTATTTTATTTTTTAATATGCCGTGTAAAAGTGATTCCGATATCCTATTTCATTTCATAAATAAAGTGACTTTTAAAATCATCAAAAAAAATACAGTCGTTGCAAGTCATTTCCGCGCGTCATGTGACTTTTATGTAATTAACATAAGGTTCAAATTACAATGAAAGACGTGCGCTTGTGAAATGCAACAACAACACAAACGATTCATTAATTTATTGAACCGACTAAGCAATATTTTTTTGCAAATTTTGCAAATTCGTTTTAGTAACCTGGTTGGTCAAAATATTCAATGACAATATGCTTTATATTTGAAAAAACTTAGAATAAAATACTTTTTTTAGTTTACTTTAACGGTTTTTGTTTTTTTTTTTTACCTCAACCAGCAAGCTAAAAAAACAGTGGCACTCCGGGAGTGCCAACAGAAGTGAAAACGGTTTTATTGTGCAGGAAATACTTTTCTTTTTTGAAGTCGGTATAAAAAGGGGAAGTGTCAATCATGTCGCTGTCATGTCTCAATGTTTGGAATGTCATTAATCCCAAAAAAAATGTATCGCGCGTTGATGTCTTTTTAATGGTCAAAAACTGGTGTCGGTAACAGTGTCGCGCGTTCAATTGTTTTTCCCATCTCAAAAATGCCCAACTCGCCTAAAGAAGTTTTCACTCAAAAAAATATAATAATTTCCACTCACCTTCCTAAGTCGATCAACAAATGTAGCCTGGTTGTTGGGTATGAACCCTAGGTAAGCCTTCTTGTCTGGCGTGTAGAGTAGTATGAGCACTTTAATATCGCACTGCGGCGGCGTCGGCATTGGAGAGAAGTGGACGCAGCCCGCCTTGAAATAAATAAATTAAATTAATATTATTATAGGACGATACACACTTGGTTTAGAAGATATATACAGGGTGGCAGGGACATCGACGCGAAAACTGTTACCATGGATTCAGAACATGATTTGGAACCCCCCTGCGTTGAAATGTTCGTCTGTTATTTTTTTTTAATCTGCTCTTTCATAGAAAAGTGCTATACCTACGCGGTCAAAATGTATGGAACAGCTGATTAAAAAAAAATTACCGACAAAAAATTTCAACGCAGGGGGGGGTTCAGAATCATGTACTGAATCCATGGTAACAGTTTTCGCGTCGATGTCCCTGCCACCCTGTAAAGAAAATAGCGCGATTTTAATATTTTTGAAAGGAGAATTTCCTAATGGGCGAACTCAAAAAAACATTCCCGACGTGGGAATTGAACTCAGCACCCAAAGCTGACATCGCGCTTGCAACTACTAGCTAGACCAACGCAGTCTTGGCTAGGGTTGTCGAGGCAGCCATGGCGAAGCGAAATTGCATTTATTTATTTGCAAATTTCGCTGTCGCACTGAGGTTTGCTGTTAGAAAACCATGGTAACAATGTCTCTGTAATTTATGTGTACAATAAAAATAATAAATTATTTTAAAAAATATTGACATTTTCTTCATGGCGGATTAGCGGTAATCCATCAGAAAAGAGAATTCTCAATATTACAGCAAAGTTTTCTCTTGTATATTTATATATACTTACTTTGCTATGGAACATCCTTACATATTATAAAACAAAGTCTTCCGCCGCGTCTGTCTGTCTGAACGCGATAAACTCAAAAACTATCGAACGGAATTTCAAAAGGTTTTCACCAATGGACGGAGTGATTTATGTGGAAGGTTTTTGTGTATAATTAATTACAGTTTTGTGTAAATTGGCTAAAATTTGACGATTATTGTTGAAGATGTCGGGAAAAATTATACAGACTGGGAGCTTTATTGGCGTGCGGCGCGGAAATCGTAAAAGATACATAAAATTTCTATTCTACAGGATTGTTTGTCTTAAAAAAATCAACAAAAAAGTCCGCAATGGCGTATATCTACCTTCTAAGGATGACCAACAGTAACCATTATAATCTTTCAGAATTTGATAAAAAATTCCATTGTTATTTCCGAAGCAATTTTGACCAGTATTATATTAATCCCCATCCAATAAAATATGTTATTTAAATTGGACATTTAATGTAGATTAAAATATGCCTTGACATCATATCATTTCAATGAATAGTTTAAAAGATATCACAGATTCAAAATTACACGTGACAAAATAACTATGGTTAACCGTAACGCGGGCGCAGTGGAGTCAATGACCTTTTCCTCGGCTATTAGGTACTTATGTAATCCCGGTAGTACGCTCCCGTGTGATATTTTTCCGACATCTACGCGGGCGAAGTCCCGGACAAAAGCTAGTTAAATATTAAAAAGAATACTCACAAACCCATTAACCATGACCTTAGTCAGTGCATCAAGCGCTTCACTGGGCTGCAGATGAAACAACACTGACTTGCTGTCTTTAAGGTACTGTCCTCCGATGTTAGAGATCAGCTGTTTGGGCATCAGCTGCATTAACAGCTTGTTAGGCCAAGTGTCCACCTTCAGTTCTGGCTCTATGTCTTTTGTACTGGCTGAAACCTGAGAAAAAAAACATCGTTGTGTCTGACGATTTTAATGTCCATATTTTGTTATTATTTAAAAAAAAACTGCCTAGCCTTTTCCCAACTATGTTCCAGTCTAACCGGATGCAGCTGAATACCAGTATTTTACATGGAGCGACTGCCTATCTGACCTCCACAACCCAGTAACTTTAGGTAATACGATACCCCTTAGTAAGACTAGTTGTCAGACTTTCGGGCTTCTGACAACCCGTAACGACTGTCAAAGATCCACGAATGACAGCCGGGACCAACGGCTTAACGTGCTTTCCGAGGCACGGAGGAGTCTCGGTATGTAGAAATGGTCACCCATCCACGGACCAACCCCGGCAAGCGTAGCTTAACCTGATGGATCGATCCGTGCGGCTGTTAGTACTTAGCCACGAGTAGTAGTATTACATTATCTTAATACTATGTTAGTCATGAGGAGATCCATTTATGTATTTAAATAACATAATAATGAAAATAAAATTGAAAGAAATTATAACATTAAAAAGAATCAGGATGCAGCCTGATAATATTGAACGAAATAATAGTTATCATGAGCTAAAACAAATTTAACAATTTGAAATTAATCGAAATAGCAATAGGGTTCACATTCACCTGGCAAGGTAGATGCTTGGTAGTTTTCTGTTGGTCGCCAGGTGCTTTGCCCTTCTCCATCCACTCGATGACGCCGCTCCAGATGTAGGAGCGCTGGAGCTGCGCCCCGGATGGGCCAGGTGTCACCATTGTGGGCATGCGAGGGTGACCTCCCTATAAATAAAAAAATGGATTTTCAAAAAACCTCTATTTTTAAATGATAATGCAACGCAAGTTCATTTTAACGAATACCTAATAAAGATAGCCAAGTTCGTACTTGGCTCTTTTTATTACTCGTCTCCCGTCATTTTTAACGTTCGTAGTTTTAGAACACGCGCACCATTTTCAAAATTATAGATTTTTGAAGTGGAAACTTCTTTAGGCGCGTTGGGCATTTTTGAGATGGAAAAAACAATTGAACTCGCGACACCGTTGCTCTTTATTTAGATAAGGTTACGGACCAATGTTCTATACAAGTATTTTTCACTACTGTCGGCACTCCCGGTTTGCCACTGTTTTTTTTTTTCTAATGATTCTGTTTTAGTTTTTATCAAAATCGTTCCCGAGACGTCATACATTAAAATTTAAGCAACAAATGACTCGCATCGTCTAAACGTTGTTTAGACGGTTCAACTTTCATAGTTGCTTCAAGTTATAGTATGCCACAAGCATATTCACATTAAATCACACCGTGTAATCAGACTTTATAATTTCGGATTTGGCCACACATGCTCACTTAAAAAATTCGCACCATGTTATAGGAGATTTTTCACCAGGCAACCCAATTATATTGTTGCTAAGGGCACGTCTTCCCTACCATTACCGCACCCCCCGGTCTACTTCTTGATATGCAATGGCTTCTATAGCCCCATGAAGCATGAGGGTCCAGGGGCTAGTGCAAACCTTGGGGTTCATTCGATTTATCGAGTCTGGTTAAACCACGCTGGGGCAATCCAATTACACTCATGGACAAATTTAGAGGAACGCAAAAAAAAAGTGTGTATAACAATGAACCGGTCATATCTGGCCAGTTTTCCGTTAACGTCCCTGTCTTGCGAGTCTCGTATACTGTCCGGTTTGCCAATACCTCTTGACAACTCGGTGTACCACAGATTTTGATACTCGTAATGTTTGGGCGACATGTTTGTAGGTGTTCCCAGTTTCAATAAAAGTAACAGCCTTCGCAACTTGAGTGGTGTTTAGATCTGGTATTCTCAGTTTATTTGCAGTAACAATTCACACTTAACACGATAAACAGGGCAGTCAAAGCAAAAATTTTAACAAAACCTAAATTTAAACTCAAACTCAAAAGTAGGAATTTTTTTTCGCAGTATGAAAGAACGCAATATTATGCAATAATTACATAAAACAAATGAAATTCGAAAAAAAAAACATTTCAAAACTTTGTTTTTTTTTAATAGCATTTACTAATTAATGTTTGTGGCCAGTACACACGTTAATTACAACAGGAGAAATGAAACTCTTTTTTTGCGTTCCTCTAATTTTTTCCATGAGTGTATATTGTTGTGAATCGAGCTTATTACTTACTTGACGCTTCTTGATGAAGCTCCTGTGCTCCTAGGTCATTTCTACGGGAAACTGATAACTCAACCATTATTGGACTAAGTTTTCCCGGCTTTCCAAGATAACTATATACTTACATCACGCAGTTTCGACTCGCCTATCTCCAAATTCACTGACTTTTCGATGTCAGTCACCGTGGAAACCAAATCACCACCTTTTTGATTATCTTTGGGAATAATTTTGCGTAATTTGATGAGGCTGATGCGGTTGTATCCTGAATTTGTTTGTCAAAGCTAACAAATTCTACGTTTTTCTCCAACTCGTCTTGGCTTTTTATGTCCTCATAAGCCTTATTAACAAAGGAATCTAACCATTTATCTTTTAACTCGATCACATCCTTAACCAATTTTGATAACAAGGGATCTTATTGATCTAGTTCTGCTGCCCAAGCTGATAATCTTGCCTCTTGGTCTGCCTTCCATGACGAAATCATCTGTAGGAGCTCGGTATTGAACTCTTCACATACGCACAAAGATTCCGGGACCGGGCTCATCGGAATTTTTGAGGAATCATCCTGGCGTTGGCGTTTGTTTGTGACGGTGTTTTCAGGTTCGTCAGTATAAATACACGAATCAGATTCCATTTCGGATCGTAAGTTTCCCTGTTTTGCGGTTTCAGTTGGTGATTTTGGCAATGTCCGACGCATTTTTAGTTCCTATTATTATATTTTTTTATGTAGTACTCAATTAATTCGCGTTATAATAGGATGTTAGATACGGATCCGGTGTTAGTATCTACTATTTATACTATATAGCAAGTTCGTAGGCCCAGTATTGCTATGCTTAGCACGGCGAGTGACGTCGGCGCGCACGTAGCACGATAACTAATCTCTCTAGGTCGGTGGCAGGGCACGACTGCCGCGAAAGAGTTGCAGTTTTAAACCGGAGCGAACACAAAATTATGGTGTAATGCTCCGTTATCTACATGTCTCACTTCGCCCCGTATATAAATCCAAGGAGTAAAAAGGAAGCTAAATAACCAATCACGAGTTAGCCGAGAGTAACCGGGGATGGACCGATCCGAGGCACGCGACCTAATCCTTACGAAATTCAACTATTGGTTACGCAGTAGTTCACAGCACTTGGTCATCATCATCTGCCGAGCCTTTTCCCAAACATGTTGGGGTTGGCTTCCAGTCTAACCGGGTGCAGCTGAATACCATATTTTTTTTTACCATTTGATATCAGTCACTGACTGATTTTACACATTTAAATAAACGAGTGCTACTTATCAACTATTTTATTCTGAAGGTCACGTCACAAAAATACTAAATGATAAATTGATAATAATATAGCAGTTAGTGAATATTTTGCTTATAATGTGTGATTGTGTGTGGGTGAGTATTGGCTAGTATTGGGGATAAACGACACAGCCCATTGTGTCACTCTATGTAAATTTGCTACATTTATATCTGTAATTTATATGGTGTCATAATAAACAATATTATATTCTATTATATTGTAATATGCGTCAATGAATAAGTTGAATTCAGATATAAAAGACAAAAAAAAAATTAGCATTTTTTTCATTTCAGAATTCGGTGGCAAAAAAGGAAAATACAGAATCGACACCGACTTCCGAAATTAAATTACTTAGTAGTGTTTTTTCTTGGAACTCCTTGGAACTCGTTAGATTTTTTTTCTATAGGTAACTGACCTGTGCGGCATGCGCGGGCGGCGGCGGCGGCGGCGGGTAGGACGGCTGCGCGAGCTGGGTGAGCAGCGCAGAGTTGTTGGCGTACAGCGGCGCGCGGGGAGGGGCCAGCCAGTTGCCCGCGCCGCGGCCGCATGATGCATTTCCTAACAAAAGAAACAGATATTTATTACGTCATACTAGCAGCCAGTCTGTGGCCCCTTATTAAATAATAGTATATTATTCATAGGGCATAAAGCAGAGTCTTATGTCATGGGCAGTATATTGATTCCCGAACGTATCGAAGGATTCTAGTGCCACCGAGCGGAGCAAGGGAGACTCGCCCAAGAAGACACTTTTGTTCTATTTGAAAAATAGAATTGCTTTTTATTATTGTTTCATCCTATGAAGCAATAATAAAAAGCAATTCTATTTTTCAAATAAGTTATTTTTTACCCGACTACGGCGAAGTAAAAAGGAGGGTTATGATTTTGATCGGTATGTATGTATGTATGTATGTATGTATGTATGTATGTATGTATGTATGTATGTTCATCTGTTACCTCATAACTTCTAAACTGCCAATCATAATTTGACAAATGAGATATCATTGGAAGCGTTTTGATTGTCCGCTGGTTATAGGCTATGTGACGTCACATTAAATGCAATATGGCGCCCTCTAGAGGCCATAAAGCAACGAAATAAAAAACTAAAATTATTGAATTGTGCCATGTTGGGTATCAAATGAAAGGGCTTGACAAGCACATTACAAATATGTATATATATCATATTGTCCAAGTAAATTAATATGTTTAAATTGTTAAAAACAAGCAAAAGTGAGACTGTGGTACATACGGCGCTGCTGAAAAAAATTAATACCTATTTTACCATAAATGCCGTGATAGTAAAGTGGTTAAGGCCTCGCCTCTCATGCACGAGATTGTGGATTCAAATCCGGGCAGGTACCAATGTGACTTTTTCAATTCAAATGTACTTTCTGAGTTTATCTTGGACATCTAACATCGGTGAAGGAAAAACATTAACCTGCTCTGCAAATATTTTATCACGAAACTATAACCCCAAAATAATTTAAATAAAAAGTAAGTTCAAAAACTAAAACCCGACTAAAAGGTATGAAACAAGAAAATATTTCAGACAGAAGTCAAGACATAGGTACAAAAATGATCAAGGTAAAGCCGTGGTCGCATGCCATTATAATTTTGTAGGTGTACAAACACGCGACCACGGCTTTACCTTGATCATTTTTGTACCTATGTCTTGACTTCTGTCTGAAATATTTTCTTGTTTCATACCTTTTAGTCGGGTTTTAGTTTTTGAACTTACTTTTTATGGTAAAAGTTTTCATACATTTTTTTTTTGGATTGGTTTCTAAATTTATTATTGACCAGCGGGTGGTAATGGGTTATGCGGGTTCCGATAATCAATCCGACATATTATCTCCGCGTATTCTGGTCTAGCTAACGAAGAGTACTTGCATAGACACAACCTTGTAGCCAGGATTATCCATCAGCAACTTGCTCTGAAATACAGCCTTGTGGAATCGGAAGGGACAGGTATGTGCCCGACCCAGTTCTCAAAGATGGATATCACATTGTCTTGACGTTCAAAAGTGCCTTTTTGTGCCTAATTGAAATAAATTATTTGACTTTGACTTTGACTTTCTGGGATCGATCCATCATCACTGACAGGACTATTGTTGCCAATAAGCCTGATATAGTGGTGGTGGATCGAGGAGAGCGGCGCGCAATGATTATTGACATAACGGTCCCGCATGACGGGAACCTCGTGAAAGCCGAGAAAGCCGTGCCCCAGCGCCGTGTCTCTACGCTCCACAGACATATCTCTACGCCCCACAGACGTATCTCTACGCCCCAGCGCCGTGTCTCTACGCCCACAGCCGTATCTCTACGTCTCAATGCCGTATCTCTACGCGTCAATGCCGTATCCCTACGCCTCAATGCCGTATCTCTTCGCCTCAATGCCGTATCTCTACGCCCCAGCGCCGTGTCTCTACGCTCCACCGTGGGGCGTGGGGCTTGCGCGCTCCGAACTCTAGGCCTGTGCCGGTAGAGTTTACTTTGCCGGAACAGGTTTGGGATGAGGAGCCAGACCAAGAGAGATACCCCTAGACCCTATCTGCCGGGAGAAGTCTTGTTTTCACCTCTGGCTAACCGGCTGCAGTGAACACTGACAAGGAACGCAGCTCCCACCTCATTCTTGCCTTAGTTGGTGATGACGCAATGATTATTGACATAACGGTCCCGCATGACGGGAACCTCGTGAAAGCCGAGAAAGCCTCGAACGTATCTCTACGCCCCACCGCCGTATCTCTACGCCACACCGCCGTATCTCTACGCCACACCGCGCCACACCACAGGCCCGAGAAAGTCTATGTACAGTCGATGGAACGGCGTTGGTGGGTATTTCCATGGAGCGAGAGGCGCTCGTAGCGGAGAGGGCCGCAGCTGTTTACAAATATCACATGAATTGATCATCATCTCCACAGCCTCATCTATACTCGGGTACCAAAAGCATGATCTAACTTCTGCTTTAGTTTTGACAATCCCTAAATGTGAATTATGCAATTCTTTGAACACTTTATCACGTAATCCTTCCGGTAGTACAACCTTATGTCCTCTCATTAAACATCCACTCTCGTAGGATAATTGGGTTTTACACAAATGATAAGGTTTTAAACGTAAATCTACTATTTTCGTTGGCAACTATTAAGGACTAAATTAACAACTTTTTTTAAAGTAGCATCGTTATCAGTTGCATCGCGTAACTCGTCTAAGCTTACTGGCAAGCTACCTTCTACTACAAAGTGGACGTATGACGCACGGTCGATCAGCGCAGCGGCAGCGGCTGCGTGAGCGCCGCCCTCCCCCTCCGCGCCCTCCCGCGGTTGTTCATAGTTTAAACTGGCCCGTGATAAGAAGTCCGCGTTGTTATCGGTACTTCGTACGTATTCAATTGTGTAATTGTATGCGGATAAAAACATTGCGTATCTTTGTAACCTATTAGCTGACACTTCTGGTATGCCCTTATATGGCCCAAAAATTTATATTAGTGGCTTATGATCTGTGCGTAAAACAAAAGAGTCTGATCTTCCATACAGGTACTGATGAAACCGCCGTACCCCAAATATAATAGCTGTTGCTTCTTTTTGAATTTGTGAGTATCGTTTCTCAGCTGAGTTAAGCGTGTAATGCGATGCAAATGATATCGGTTGTTCAACACGGCACCTAAACCGTATGGAGAGGCATCAACTGTTAAAATTATTTTTGCACTAGTATCAAAATGTGTTAATACTTGATCAGATGTTAACCTTTGTTTTATTTCGATGAAAGCATTATTGTGTACCGCTGTTCATTCCCACTTAATCCCTTTTTTCAGCAAATCGTATAAGGGGCACAAGATTTTTGATGCTTTGGGTACAAAATTCCTGTAATAGTTTACAAGTCCTAAAAAAGATTGTAACCTGTGAACGTCTGTGGGAACTGGAGCCTCCATAATGGCTTTAACTTTTGATGGATCCTTTTTTAATAGGTTTAAGTCATAGGTACCCCTCGGACCGAGCCAATATTAAATAATGACTTACCATCGTCGCCCTCGCTCACTTCACCGGCCTCTTGAGCCGTCACAAAATTCATTTTGTTCTTGCACATCCTCCGTAAATGACCCTTCAAGTTGCACTTGTGACATTTATAGCTTTTGAACCGGCACTGAGATGACTTGTGGTTTTTACCACCGCACACTGTACACTTATTTTCATCTGACGAACTAGCCGTTTTGCTAGCATCCTCTTCTTCGTCTAGCTCAGCCTGCTGTGAAGTGGAGGAGCCCGGCGTTGTGAGGACGGCGGCAGCGCCTGCGCGCACACAGCGCACGCTTTCTGCTAACTCCACCGCTTTCGCCAACGTCAAGGACTCCACGTCCCGTGCAAACAGCTTTTCGCGCTCTGGACCCGCTAGCATACCCATCACGAATTTATCCCGAAGCGCTTCTTCTACGTTGCTGAAGTCGCAGTGCACTGTAAGCCCCCGAAGTCTTACCGCCCACTGCGTGTGCGTTTCGCCGGGCTGCTGCGACGCTGCGTAAAAATTAAATCTCTCTCCGAAACCGCAACGCTTGGGTATGAAATGGCTATCCAGTAGCCGAATTATTTCCTCGTACGCCACATTTTGTATGTCGTTTGGCGAGGACAAATCTGAAGCAAGTTTGAAGGTGGCGTCCTTGAGTGCGCTCAACAAAATGGCGCGCCTTTTCGTTCCCTTCTCGTCGGTTTTCGCGTCGATATCGTTCGCGATAAACCATTGCGTGATACGGCCTTTGTACGTCCGCCAGTTGTGAACATTATGATCGAAAGTTGCCAAAATTCCGTAAGTCGCGTTCATTCTCGTCGCCACTATTAGGTTTGCACACGCGACAGAGGTACTTATTACGGGAAGGGATACGTCGAACTCAAACGCCGGTTAGAGACACACTGTTTATTCAACATGGCGGGTGGCACAACAGGCGCGTTACATTCTGCAATAGTCCTACACCAACCTGGGGTTGTCCTTGGGTGTACTTTTATAGTGCATACAGGGATAGTCCACGGTTGGTGCCTCAACACTTAAAAAATGTCTAAGGGGCCTCTGCGAGTTGGCTTCGGCCCCTCGTACGCCTTCCAAAGGACCGAGATTTGTTAAAATATAAAAAATAATAATAATATTTATTGAATAAAAACGTCTACAAAAAGTGTACATTTAGTCAACAGTAAGATTTCCCAAACAATTATAATGCCTAAAAATAAACTAAAATATGTTAATTACAAGTGCAAGTAATGATGGTTCGGAATAGCAGTCAGTCTGTCGCCAATTTTATCAAGCAAACATATAAAAATATTGTGATAGTACTTACCTACGCCTGCTACCCCGGGAACACCAGGTACGGTACCCACAGGCCCCACTCCCGCAGTAGCCGCGACGCCCGGACGAGGGAAGTTCTGGGCCCCTGGCCGGGCTGGGCCCGTAGTGCCACGGCCTTGGCTGCGAGAGAGAGCCAGAGGGAGATTGAGATTTCGAAGTATGCAAATTCTTTCGCATTTCAAATGATTTTCCTCGAAAATCAATAAGCAGTGATAGCCTAGTGGTGTGACCGTCGGACTACCAAGTCATAGGTCTCAAGTTCGAACCCAAGGCACGCACCTGACTGACTTTTCTGATTCTTGTGCGTATTGTATAATTATCACTTGTTTCAGAAACGGTGAAGGAAAAACATCGTGAGGAAACCGGCATGCCTGAGAGATATATTTTCTAGACGGCATTTGAAGCCAAGTCAGAGGCCCATGGGCGGCTTTAAAACTCTGAAACCAGTACCCTAATTGCGTAACTTATTTTCGTAAACGATTATGACTAATTTGTTTCATTTTGACAGTTCAACAACATTCATTGCGTTATTTACGTTGTTGAGCAGATTTTTTTTCCAACTTATGAAGCAATGGATTAGCAATCTGTTTCAAATCGAAACAAATTGTGATTGTGTTGTATTACGCAATTAGGGTACAGGTTAGTCTCAAAAGAAGAAGATTCCAAAATTCCTGACCAATCGGTTGAGTAAATTGTCTATTGCACATAAAAATCTTTGTTTCCAATAGGGACTCATGAATTTGTGTGTAAAATTCGAACGCAGAAAGGTCAGGTGCGTAGTGCTCGCAACTGGCGAGCGATGTATGACCGTAAACGAAGCAAAAGGAGTATGTAAGGATCGTAGCAGGTGGCGTTCTGTAGTTTCTGCCTACCCCCATGGGAAGAAAGCGTGACTTTATGTATGTAGTTCAGGACTGACCCATAGACGTCTGCTTGTATGTCGGGCACAGGCGGCGGCGCGGGGCTCGGCGGTCGCTCCTTTAAACTGTACCCGCGAAGTAGTACTAGGTGACGGGGATCCTGGAAAAAGCTGTTATTTTGTAATAAATGCCAGAGTCTGTTTTTTTTTTTAAGTTTAAATATTTCATTTGATACAAAAATAAAATGAACTAATAGACCTTCTAAGAAAGTAAGAAACCCTTACATATTCTAAAACAAAGTCCCCCGCCGCGTCTGTCTGTCTGTCTAAACGCGATAAACTCAAAAACTACCGAACGGATTTTCAAACAGTTTTCACCAATGAACGGAATGATTCATGCGGAAGGTTTTAGTGTATAATTCATTAAAGTTTTGTGTAAATTGACTGAAATTTGACGATTATTGTTGAAGATGTCAGAAAAAATCATGCCGGCTGGAAACTTTATTGGCGTGCACCGCGGAAATCGTTAAAGTTACATAAAATTTATGTTCTACAGTATTGTTCATCTTAAAAAGTTCAACAAAAAAGTCCACGATGGCATATGTCTATCTTCTAAGGTAATTTTGAAACTGTGACATCTTTTAAACTATTCATTTAAATTATATGATATACAGGTATATTTTAATCTAAATTAAATGCCCAATTTAAGTAACATATTTTTTTGGATAAGGATTAATACCATACTGGTCAAAAAAGCTTCGGAAATCACAATTAAATTTTTATCAAAATCTTAAAGATAAAAATTGTTATTGTGGGTCATCCTTAGAAGATATGCCATCGCGGACTTTTTCGTTGAACTTTTCTCAATTAACAATACTGTAGAACATAAATTTGATGTATATTTTTCCGTTAACGCAGCGCGAATATGTAAAGCTCCCAGTCGGCATGATTTTTTCCGACTTCAACAATAATCGTCAAATTTCAGCCAATTTACACAAAACCTTAATGAATTTATACACTAAAACCTTCCGCATGAATTCAATCACTCCGTCCATTGGTGAAAACTGTTTGAAAATCCGTTCGGTAATTTTTGAGTTTTTCGCGTTCAGACAGACAGACATACCGACAGACAGACAGACGCGGCGGGGATTTTGTTTTATAATATGTAAGGATGGATTATGGATCAGAAAACGTACTATCGAAGAAACGCAAATCTATATACTGTAAGGACTATTCTTGCTTACAGCGCTCGGCCGCTATAGTATCGCTTACCTACGAAAAAAAAAGGTCGTGTGCACGGGATTTTGTTTTCAAATTGGTTAGGTATGCGTTACCCCGATGGTACCGTGTCACATACAAATTGAGTGATTTGAATACTTGAACCCGAAATTTGACAACTGAAGTTAGCTGTCGCGACCGACACTTGCACGCCGCGGTCATCACGCCGGCGGGCTGTTCAAACCTTAGCATAGTTCCTCTGCTGCGCCTGGTGCAGCTCCCCACCCGCGTGCTCGTACAGCGCGTGCAAGGCGGGCACACGGCGTGCTGACGCGACCGACACTTGCACGCCGCGGTCAGCTAGGAGGCGGGCTGCTTGTTCTACGGTCGCTGGGGCACCTAGATCAATACAAGGTTTAACTAAATTAACTAGCTAAACTTCACAGATCTGATGAGCATCAATTAGAGATGTACCGACTAGTCGGCAAAGCAGACTAGTAAGCAAAAAAGGTCATATTTGTAGTCTGCGACTAGGAAACCAAAAAGGCTATATTTGTAGTCGGCTACTAGGAGGCAAAAATTGTCAAATTTGTAGTCAGCTACTGGGAGGCAAAAAAGGCCTTTTGTAGTCGGCTACTAGGAGACAAAAAAGGCCATATTTGTAGTCGGCTACTAGGAGGCAAAAAAGGCTATATTTGTAGTCGGCTACTAGGAGGCAAAAAAGGCTATATTTGCAGTCGGCTACTAGGAGGCAAAAAAGGCTATATTTGCAGTCGGCTACTAGGAGGCAAAAAAGGCTATATTTGCAGTCGGCTACTAGGAGGCAAAAAAGGCTATATTTGCAGTCGGCTACTAGGAGGCAAAAAGTGCCAACTAATCGGCTCTTTACTTCATACATATTTGTATTCTTGAAAATTGGGTGATTGAAATGAAATCGTAACCTCTATCGGAATAGGAACCTCTTGTATCTATGAATAGGAGGATGATGCCTGGGTAAAAGAAAATAAATTATATTTAGTCCGTCATGCGTCAGTCAGATAACAAAAAACATATTAGATACGTATTATTTGTTTTAATTTTCTTATGTTTTTCAAACTTTTGCTTTACCAATAATATCTTGACTCTACACACATAACATAACATCACGCCTTGTTTCCCCGAAGGGTTGGGCAGAGGTGTCCCTGTAGCAGGTACACCCACATTTCGCCAGTTATGTTTAAGTCCCATGTAATAGGGGGCGAGCCTATTGCCATCAACCGGGCACAAATCCAAACTCCGAGCTGCTACTGAGAAATTTCAGATAGAAAAACCCAATAACACTTTGCCCGACCCGAGAATCGAACCCAGGACCTCATGCTCAGCAGTAGCGCTTGCGACCACTAGACCAACGAGGTAGTCATCTTGACTCTACTATTTTGTAAATTAACATGTTCCTATCTAAGAGAGCCGGGTGATCCGTAACACAGGACCCTCCTACCTCAGACACCTTTCTCTATTTAAGATTGTGCATTTTATTAACCAGTGCCTGTATTATGAATTATGATGTTGAGATAAATAAAGATTTATGATTATGATTTGCTTTATCATATTAATAAAAAAATACTTAGATAAAACGCATTAAAGTTGGGGAGTGGGGGTCGCTACGTCAAAAGTATAAATCTTCATACTCGTGACGTCATGGCATCTTTTGATTACGTAAAAAATTAAAAAATATGTGTCCAATATTTTTTTATAATCTACCAAACGGACAATTTTTTTCTGTCGTCCCCCTATTGATCTTAAATCAAGAAAAAATAGTAGTATTCTATCTGCCTCGTTGGTCTAGTGGTCGCAAGCGCTACTGCTGAGCATGAGGTCTTGGGTTCAATTCTCGGGTCGGGCAAAGTGTTATTGGACTTTACCATCTGGAATTTCTCAGTAGCAGCCCGGAGTCAACATTTGTGCCCGGTTGATGGCATTAGGCTCGCCCCCTATTACATGGGCCTTAAACATAACTGGCGAAATGTGGGTGTACTATAGGTACACCTCTGCCTAACCCTTCGGGGATTACAGGGTTGATGTTATGTTATGTACTCTCTCTCTATTGTTTGTTTAAGCCATAATATCTGGATGACCGAGCTTTGCTCGGTTTTTTGTTTTTGGTAGTTTCTAAAAATGAAATCTAGCTAGATCGATTTATTGCCCCCAAAACCCCCTGCATACTAAATTTCATGAAAATCGTTGGAGCCGTTTCCGAGATTCAGATTATATTTATACATATTTACAAGAATTGCTCGTTTAAAGTTATTAGATTTTCAAACAATCGTCTTCTACGATGTCCTTCTCACCGCTCTGGTTTCATTCACTCTTCTTTCTTCCTCCAGGCTGTCTTTCTTTGGAATGCGCTTCCTCTGAACATCAGGACGGCAACCAGTCGGTTAACTTTTAAAGTGAAATCGGATGATCAGCGCTGATTTGCTGGATTCGTTTTCTCCTCTACCCATCGTTATTTCTCCTAAGTTTATTTTGTTTGTATGTATGTATGTATTTATTTATTTATTAGTATTTATTCTTTTTCGAGTTTTCTATCACTTATGTTGCACCTGCCATGTTTTGCCTCTGCATCACCCTAAGAAGTCCGCCTTTGTACAGTATTTTTTTACTTTTTGCATAAAGTTTCTCTCTGCTTTGGTGGTAAACCCCTAAAAATTCGCAGCAGGTTATAATAAGTACTTACCAGCCGGTACCAATCCTCCAGCATACGCAGAGTAAGGAGGTGAACAGCATAGTAGAAGCACGTGTATTGGTAAGTCAGTTCGGCCGAGTTCGTCGAAACAAGCGAGCGCCGCAGTGAGGGCTTCTGTGACACATGCTCTGCTTTCTGCGTGGCCACCGATGTATCTGTAATATTTGGAGAAGATAATTGTTAATGTTATTATGTGTTTGCAGATTGGTCGATGTCTACAATAGAACTTTTGAACCAAGGATGTTACGCAAGTCATTTACCGAAACCGGAATCGGAGGTTTTAAATTTGATTGATCGGAATCGGAAACGGAGTCGAAGGTGGAAGTAGAAGAAAGATGTGTTATGAGAAGGCTTAATGAAACAATTGAAATATAATTCAGTCTCTTTAATCAGTCAATTATTAGTGATAACATCCGCAAACAGAACAATAAACTGAGGCTTCCAACGCGAGCGTGTATAAAATAAACTAAAATTACACTGGCGACGAGTTAAAAGTTGTTTGTACGCACTCTAGTCACATGCATCGCTGCGTTTCGAACTTCGGTATAACTCCGATTCAAAATTATCGGACTCGTAGTCGGAATCGGAGGTGTAAAATTAATCGGAAGTACCGACCTTTCGGAACCGGAACCGAAGCTTCGTAACATCCCTGTTTTGAACATATCGACCTTTTTGCATATACTCCCTATAAGTTCAAAAGTCTTAAAGCTGAAAAGCCAGGGTTAAGTCCTCACTGACCCTGACGACCCCATTACCCTCCTCCAGGAGAGCAGTAGGGATACAGTGTACAAAAACAGACGCCTCCCGTCATTCCGATCTCGCCGCCGAGGTCCTTTCAGCGTCCCCGAGTAAATGATACTCCCCCCGACCCTTGCTCGATAACGAGGTGCCAGCAGTTGTTGCAGCTGAGCACGTAGCTTTAAATTCCCCGACTAATAATCATGATCAAAACTTTGATCCAGCCCGTCTCATCCTTGATGTCCTCCCTCCTGTTGACGCCCTAAGCCGAGGTTCGTACCCCACAGGGGGTGCCCTTAGCGAGCGTTCACCTAGTTTTAATTAGCTTAGTTGAATAACCCCTGGCTGGAGGTTTTAAGTGTAGTAGCTTAAGGCACCCACAGGAAAGCCTGGTTAAGTAGTCATAATCTCAGAGGTCAACTACGAGAAGCCCTACCTAAAAAAAAAAAAACCAGTGTAAAGTGATAAAAATATGATGCGCGACCGTCACAAAGATATATTTACAGAATTATAACAATTAAATTATCAAGACTGGAGAAGTCCGAATGTAAATACGGAACTCTTATAGGATCACTTGTGTGTCTGTCTGTCATAACCAATTTGCTCCGAATCTAAAGGACCAATTAAGTTGAAATTTGGTATACATATGAATTTGTCAGCCTTTGGGTAGCGCGAGTGGAGCGGTCTCTCTAGGCGCCAGATGGCATGGCGCCAAAAAGCCAAATACGAAAAACAAATTCAAGCGAAAAAAAAAATTGCGGCTTATGAGAGGCGCGGAAGCAGTGTTGCCAGATCTAATTTTTAGGGTAAATCCGTAAGTGTTAAGAGGTCTGCGAACACGGCTCGCAACTACAAATCGAGATGTTTGCAAAATTCAATTCCAAGCACGTTGCGCTAGTGTGAGTGCCTGTCGGAGCGATATAAACTCAAACTCTCAAACTCAAACTCAAAGCATTTATTTCAAATAAACCAATTACAGGCACTTTTGAATTGTCAAGGGGTCGGTCAGTCAGAAAGATTAGTTGCCCATTCCAAAGCGTAGTAGGTACCTATGGAGAAGAACGGGCAAGAAACTCCACGGACACTCTTCTAAATCAGAATATGGTTACAAAATATTGGTTACATCATTCATATTGAAGTTATACATGTGAGAACGATGCAGAACGTTAAAAGCGTTCGTAATAGAAAATAATACAATTAAAAAATTAAGTGAAGTGAAAGCGTCGATCAAAGGGCTCCAAAAGACAATCTCGCTATACCCTGAGCAAGGGCTAGGGCCGGCGCTGATTTCTGGGACCCAAACACGGACGCGTAACGTAAATAAACTAATAAAATAACGAATATGTGGATCACTTTTGGGAGGAATATAAGAAAAAAAAAAGATTTGCAAACTGTACAGTATGACATATCAAATGAAAGGGCTTACTGTGAGGGTCTCAAATTTTATTATTAATAATTTAAAAAATAAATTGTTTTATGGTTGTTTAAGAAAATAGGTGAAAGTTGACCATAGCAAGTGTGTAAGAATAATAAAAGACGTCAGTATCAGAAAAATAACAAATGTCACTAAAATGAAAAAATATGAAAAAATAATAATATAAAATATTATAAATATGTCGGAGACGGGTGGGTATGTGACTCTTTCGTTATTATCAGCGATATTTAAACTACTGCGGGCGTAGTGTGGGTAGTGTTGGTTAATGCGCAATAGAAAAACAGTTTGCAGTTCAGATCACATTATAATTTACTATCAAATTAATCACACTAGCTAAATTATACACACACAGGGTGCGACGGCGTTTATTAAAATCAATTAACACAATGATCACAAATTACAACTAACACAATAACTGAGCACCACGAATCGAGAACAGTTCCGCGACGTCTTAACTCCGATGCGATCCGAGGCTGAATCTCCTCCTCGCCGTGGCCTTAAAACATCACGACTCTGTAGAAGCGCGCGGTTTAGGTGTAGGTAGGTATCGTCCTGTCGCCAGCGGCGCGCTTGCGATTCGTTTCGTGTCCGTACTAATGACCGGATCCGACAAATATAATGTGAAAATATATTATATGTGAAAATAAGAACTAGACTTTTGAAATGGAATGGGCCGGACATCAAAAAAATGGACAAAGAAAGCCACAGAATGGTTACAAAGAGAAAGGAAAAGAAGACAAGGCAGATAGAAGAAAAGGTGGCCAGGTGGTGGGTCAGGAGATTTTGTATGAAATAGTAGGAGCAAGTTGGATGCAAGCAGCTCAGCAGCACGAAACAGACAACTTTGGAGAGACTTTGGGGAGACGTACGTCAAAGAGGCGACTTCTACCAGTGATAGAATAGTACTATGTTAAAAAATTGCAGGAAATCAGTTTTGGTAGTAGAATTAAAGGATTTTTTTTTAAGTGAAAACTTCTTCGGGCATCTTTGAGATGGGACTAAACCATTGATATGTCGCGAAACACCATGACTACACCTCATTTTTGTAAACGCGATTGTGCCCTTTATTTATATTACGTCACGGATCAATGTTTTATGCAAGTATTTTTATTTTAAAAGTTTTGTAAACGCGATTGTGCTCTTTATTTATATTACGTAACGGATCAATGTTCTATGCAAGTATTTTTACTTTAAAGGTTTCGGAAGTTTTTTTTTTTTTTTGTTAAAGCGATTGTGCTCTTTATTTAGTTAATGTTACGGGCCAATGTTCTATACAAGTATTTTTCTTCCACCAAGGCGATCAGTGAAGAAGTGCCACCCTTTTTTTTTTAATATCACTTTTTTTTTTTTTTTGGCGAATGTTATTTCAATGATATTGTTTTAATTCTAATTGGGAATAGTAGCAGGTAATTCCTTTATGGATCTTTTACATATTTTACTTTTCTATATGCAACATTACTGCTTTTTCAATATTTGCAATATATTTTCTATAAAAAAACTTTTCTTACTGTATTTTATCAACAGTCTCCACAACCGTTTGCGGACATGTGTAGGGGCCGAAGGTAGCAACAGGAATACCAGGGTGGCAGTCAGCAGCTTTGTATGTAACTATGCTGTACACCGAGCCACTACCACCTCCTTCTTCTAATGGTCCTCCGTGAAAGTATCTGGAAACACAAAAATTATCATGAATTACATGTTTATTTGGGATACGCAATGAATAAATATTTTGTAAAAACTTTATTGTTCAAGGGAGCATTACAAATTCAAATAGCACTAGGATTCCCTGTGTCGTGGAGGCTTAAGTAATTGTAACTAATATTATAAATGCAAAGAGTTTGTTTAAAACAGCTGAACGGATTTGGATTCTGTCTTTATTCTGCAAAAAAGGGCCGTCAGAGCCATCTACAACCTCCGCAGACGCGAATCTCTAAGGGAACTGTTCAAGAAAATTAACATCATGACGGTACCTTGTCAGTATATATATGAAAACATTATGTATGTTCGAAAAAATCTACACCTTTTTAGTAAGATAAGTGACAGGCATAATTTTAACACTAGAAATAGGAACAAATTAGATCAACCACGTTTTAGATTGTCTAAAGTTCACACTTCTTTTATGGGGTACTGTGTAAAATGTTATAATAAAATACCACTCGATATTCTTCAACTAAATGAGAAGAAATTTAAAACATGCATTAAACGCACACTATGTAGACAAGCATATTATAAGTTGGATGATTATATAGTAGATAAAAATGCTTGGCTTAATGCTGGTCCTGCTCCACAGCCACTTGGGCTCACTAGTTAAAATTTTAATATTTGGAAGAGTTGCTTTCCCTTTTTTAAATTCTGTTTTTGACATTACAAACTTAATGTTTATTTTTTATTTTACCAAGTAAATTGTTCAATGCTCCAATTAGATAATAATGATTTTCTTACTTTTTGGTAGTAAAATTCTATTAATTTCTTAAATACATTGCAAACTATAGTTTTGTATAATTTAGAAGCATTTTTAGATTTTTGTAAATGTGAGTACCATGGAGCCGTTTACTATGTTATTAAGATGTATGTTGACTTGAAAGAGCATGGCAGTTGAGAGAATGTCAAGCTCACTTAAATGTCTCGCTGATGGTGGCGAGTGTGTTGGATCATTCGGTTCCCTACAAAATGGTTGAGCTGGATGGTGCTGATCCACGCGTCATGTTCGTGAACGGGCGCCGTCAGTTGAGACTGGTCATCTCTTATCTGCCAGGGCTTATTTTTAATCATATATTTGCAACTGCTTTGATTATTTTTTGTACATTGTTCTCACATATAGAAGCAACAAGAATAATGTACCCAGAATTTTGTAATATCTATATTTAAAAGAGTGGCCTTGGAGTTTCTTGCCCGTTCTTCTCCATAGAGATCTACGTTTTGGAATGGGCAACTAGCTTCAACTTTCTGACTAACTGACCGATTCTTTGACAACAAAAAGTGCCTGTAAATGGTTTAATTGAAATAAATGCTTTGAGTTTGAGTTTGAGTTTGAGTTTGGATAACATTTTGCACATGGGTAGACCATAACCTGGGTTAGAACATAGGATACTTTTTATCTATGTTTTAATTTTTTTACTGTTTTTTTTACTATTTATTCAATTTTTGTGTATAAAGAAAGAAAAAGTATTTATTGAGACTCGCACAGGGAATCACAAAATTAAACTAAACACCTTCACCTTAAAACATGAATAAAAAATTAAATAAAAAAACAATAAAAAAAACAAGGTAAAATTAAAACAAAAGCAGAAAGTCCTGTATGAGGCCAAAAGGCTTATATCTCAGCATATGCTATATATATACATATATGGTATTTTGCCTGAAATAAAACACTATTTATTTATTTTATTTTATCCCAATATTCCCACGGGATCGAGACTTATGACGTTGAAATGGTTGGGTGCAGCTGGTAAAATAATGAAAAGTTTATTGTTCAAGGGATCATTTAAAAAATCAATCAAATAGCACTAGGATTCCCTGCGACGTGAAGACTTAAGTAATTGGTTATAAACAACACTTTAATGCATCAAAAAAAAAACAAGATGATGATGATGTTTTCTATCTACTCTGAGAAGAAATACCGAAAAAAACTCAGTTACAGTCTTTTCAGTCCAGACATAATCTTAATCAGGTCATAATGGGGTTGAAAAGACATCTCAATCAAACACTAATAAATTGCATGAATTTATTAGTATTTGAGATGGTCTTTTAAGTAACGAACCACACAGATTTGGGTCAGTGGGTCGTCCTTAGGGGTTGAGTAGACCTGTCCAGTCAGTGCGTGTTTTCAGTAACTGTGTAGAACTTATGGTAGGTAGCTAGAGAATGTTCGGTACCTATATGAAAGTGAGGGGAATGGAGCATGAAGCAATGAGGGATTATGTCTTACTTAATGCCCAAATAAATGCTCTACAAACTGAAATACTACATCCATAATTGTGCCTGGCCTATTTGTGTGCTATCCTTATCATTTCATAGCTGAACAAAGGTTGCTTTATATTGCCAGCACTCAGAATATCTGGTATGTTCGGCATATCTGGGCATAGTTTTTGAATAAATCCTTTCTTAATCATCCTTGAACAGCTCAACTAGTTGTGATCTATACAATCAGGATCCCCAGGGTAAGAATTAGAGTAATTTTACGAATATACTTACTCTAAAGTTGGGACTATGTAATTTGATTTTAATTCTCCTATGTACGCGCCGTTAGCAGCCGTCGCCTCTATTACAAATATGACTTCAGCCTGTACAGGCGAGTCAGGAGCGTTTACTACCATAATATAATAACACTTTTAAAAGTATTAAAACCACAACACAAAACACCAAGCAACAATAAATAATGACGTTTTGCTGCACGCACAGCATCAGCAGTGTTGCCAACTCCAAAAGTTCAAATTATCGAGATCCGACGTCGAAATTATCGTTTTTTGGGCAAAATTATCTTACAAAAGAAAAAACAAAAAAAAACCAAGAACGTTAATTCAAATTGCTATCAAAAGACAATGAATAATTTTATACTAAAGTCAAGAGGGAAGTATATGCCAAGTTTTATCACTTATAGCGCTAGCAGCATAGACCGTAAACATTTTTGTCATAGTTTTAAGTTGATATTATTGTGTTTTCACTGAAAAATTTAATAAAATAACTCGGGATGGAAAGAGAGAAAGATATTTACATGTTGATGTTGACTTTGACAATTAACATTGAATTTTTTGGTTATTTATCTGCGTTAAATTTTGTCTGACAAATACGTTTTGTTAATGGAACTTGTTTTTTCAGCAAATCGCAAAATTATCGTACATTAGACATTCATTATCGTACATCGTACCATTAGCCAAATTAACATACGCCCCCATAATTGTCGTACGGGCTGGCAACACTGAAGCACAGACTAATTGTTTTGCTTTTGGCTGACAATTTTTTGACGTTTCGGGTCGGCATTCGTTCCATTTCCATAGTCATTCATTTGGAGCATTACATAACTCAAAGCGTCTATCATCAATTTAATATTATTCATAAACCTATTAACTAATTAATTAATTAAAAATGTAATATCCTAACTTTTAACTAAAACACTAAAATATGCCGTCGAAAAGTTCCTCCACATCCACTCCGCATCGCTGTCGACTGGTAATGGTAAAGTACCCAAGGCCAAGACTCGGCAGCATTGTCACGTTGTTACATCAATTGCATCAGTAGGTATGTAGGTACTACTTAGTCTGTGATTGCATCAATCATAGACTTATCAAGTATCAATGCATATTTCAAAGCCAGCCCTTGATTACTTGTTAGGTCTATGGCCCTTGATACAAGGGGGAAGTGTCAACCAGTCATTTGGTTTTTTTTTCTCTGGTTTGGTGTGAACTTGGGAAAGACTGTTAATGCTAATATTTAATAGTTATAATTTTGGTCTACAAAAAGGGGTGGAGGAAGGTGTGGTGATGCCACAAAGTTTTCGTGAATGCCTTGTTTACACTGTGGTCGGATACATACACATAAAATCATGTGACACTGACATTTCCTAATTCCAATCTGTCATTATGTTTGTCATTGTCAGCAATTGTCAGCTGTGTGTGCCCTGTCTGTGCCTGTTTGTCATTACAAACATATCCGTATCTTCGTCTCTTGATCTTATCTTTTAACGAAATTATCTTATAATTTAGCTCATAGCCTACTATTATTTCTATGGTGGACGCGTAAAAGACCCACTTGCTTAACATTTTTAAATAGAATAATCGATAGTTTTATCATCATGGAATTGGGTCTTCGCACCGTAAGAATTTTTAACCGGCTTATGAGAAAACCGTTTGGAATCACGTCTTATAGGAATGTTACGGGCTGTGCAGTTAAAGAAGAAGTTAACACGGAACTGCTGAACGGATTTAACCAAGATATAAGAAATGGTAAGTCATTTCGACGTAATAAAGCCAAATAACATTAGGCTTAAAAACGGCTGTCAAAATAGTTGTTTTTCATGAAAAAGGGGTATCAGGCTGCCTGTCCACGGGAGTGAAGCGAGGCAGACGAGCGGAGAAATGTGCCAATATTAACAAATAGGAGCGGAGCTCTGAAGCGGAGTTTAGATTCTATTGGTTAATATTGACACATTTCGGTCATTGGGTCGTCTCCGCTGCCTCGCTCCGCTCCAGTGGACAGGCAGCCTTATCATCTCAGCTATTTAGTTAACTTGTGTGTTTGTAAATGGGTTTGCTATAGGATATGGGTTTTCTGAAATCATTAGGCTTTTGAGGTCTTTTTGGCAGCCATAGTAATCACCCATTAAAAAATGATTACTCTCTGATTTTTAATTTGCTAGACTAAAATGACATTTGGTGTCAACATTAAAATAACCTAGTAAATAATCTAATTAACCAAGTGACTCTCCAAGGACCACTGAATCTTTCTCTGCAGAAGGACCTTCACTGTTGTCTCTGTAAAATTATTTATTAATTATGTTTTTTTTTTTAAATCTTGATCACAGCTTATATTATGGTCCTGCAAATTTAAAATCTGAATTTAGATTAGATCTGTTTTTATAACTTCGTTTTGAATCTGCCGAGCAGAGCTCATCAGGAAGATGATATTTAAGAAATGAGACAGCTTATCAGTTATGCCCATTTCTTCACTTTACGTAACATGGACATGAATAATTTTACACCATTTAAATAAAATAAGACAGAACAAATAGACATGTTTACCAAGGGGAATGGTGTTACCCAGTAACTGGATTGTAGGGGTCACATAGGCAGCTGCTCCATGTAAAATACTGGTATTCAACTGCATCTGGTAAGACTGGAAGCTGACCCCAACATAGTTGAGAAAAGGCTAGGCAGATGATGTAAAAATAAATAAATAAATAATGATGTGATATATAAATAAATAAATGATTTTTAAATGGACATGCTGTACAATGGGTGGTCTTATCTCTAAGAGTGCTTTCCTAAAGACAATATAAATATAAAAAATACTAGCGGATGTCATGCGGTTTCACCCGCATAGTTCCCGTTCCCGTGGGAGCACGGGGATAAAATATAGCCTATGTTACTCGCTGATCATTGTTGAAAGAATTTTTAAAATCGGTCCAGTAGTTTTTAAGTTTATTCGTTACATACAAAAATACAAACATACAAATCTTTCCTTTTTGTAATATTAGTATAGATATAGGATAAAAAAAAATATTTGTTTTAGGCAAAACATAAAATATAATTTCACAATACTGCAACATAATAAATCACAATAGAATAAGGCCCCATCTAAGAAAAGTGCTTTTTACTAAAGTATATTTATAGTGATAAATATTGTATGTTGGTATAGAACCCTTCGTGTGCGAGTGTGATGTGCACTTGGCTGCTTTTTTTATAACACATTTTTCCATTTGGTCATCAATTTTTATTCTTGATTGCTATCCTTCTATTTTATCATAATATAGGATGATTTTTGTGATGTAAAATGATGTAAGATGATAGTGTATCAATGCTTCATTTTTTTTGATAAGAATACTGCAATGTTATCACTTATCAGATACTCTTCCTTTACTCAAATAGTAGAAGTTACTGTATCTTCTTCCTGGAAATTAAAAAAACTGTTAAAAATTGTCATTGCTGCTGGGACGACCCCAAGAGATCCCACAACTACAATGACAATTTTATTTATCTGTTCAGTAAACGAGTGACCTTTCCTTTTTTTGTATAATTATACAGATTAATGAATACAACTTGTTTTAGACTTTTTAATTCGTTTTTTGAGAGTGTAGTCTTGATTTTTAATTGTTTATTTTGATTCCAATAGGTTTATTTGAAATGTGTTAATTAAGCGCTTTCATTTGATACCTAACAGGGCAAAAATTTAAAAAAAAAAAATGTTCATGACTTTTTGTCCTCTAGACGGAGCCATATTCAATTTAATGTGACGTCACATACCCTATAACCAGCTGATGATCAAGACGCTTCCGACGACACCTCATTTGTCAAATTATGATGAGTAGTTTAGAAGTTATGAGGGAACAGACGAACATACATACATACCTGTCAAAATCATAACCCTCCTTTTTGCTTCGCCGTAATCGGGTAAAAAGGTCTTTATTAACTTATCTTATCAATATTTACCAATTTACCAGTTTTCTATGTTATGTATGTATTATATAAATTTTAAAATTCCTATCTGTAGGTACTTTAAAATAAATGTTTTTGTAATAATATCAGATACATAGATATGACTACTTAAAAACACTGACGCAAAATATGATAAAAAGTTTTCATAGATAATATTAATAGATTTATTTGTTTTTTCTATTTTTATCTCTGAGTCCCGACGCTCGGCGTGGCAACACGCCGTGTTCTGGTTCGCGACAAGTCAATCGTCATCCTGAGAATACCTCGTTGAGGTGAAACACGTGTCGATTTCTTACAGGGTTTTTTATGGCTCTTTAGGAATAATTAAACGGAACAGGTTACTTAATATATCTACGTCTATTGTATTTTAGATAATATTCACTAGCAATAGTAAGTTATTTAATAATTCTGTAGGATCATTGACTCTCTTGATCATTGATCTTTTTAATACAACGTGTAACGTTAAATGCGCAAAACCTGAAAATAGTTTGATCAGAATAACGAGCAGAATCAATTGAACCACTTTTTAATACGATGCCGTAAAACGAGCGCGTAAAAAATTACGAAAAGTCCTTTGGAAGGTGGAGTTTTATGAAAAAACGACTGCATAAATCAATTACGAATAAAGTTTATTATAATCTTCGACAATTGAGCTTTGTCGGAACGAGCTTTGTTTTGGATATTGTATACTTGTTTTATTACTTATTTACTCCCAAAGTTGCGTTAAAATTAGCAGGAAAAACGAATCTTTGTTGGCTCATAACTTTTTAATTGCTTTTTTTTTACTATTCTGCTTCTGTACAGACAAAATTAATAATAAGACAAAACGATTTCATGTTTTACTTTGGATGTACAGTAAGCGCTCAAAAGTGCATAAGCACGCTAAGAGTCGTATTGCTGTGAACACGCGGTATAGTCCGTACATTTGTATGTGTAAACAGTCAGACGTCTGTGATGTGAGTGCCGTACACACACCACAGAGAACGCGGTTTTGCATTACACACTATCGTATCGTCACGGTTCGCGGGCGCCGCACTTATATTTCCATAACTTTTGTTAGCACGCATCATACGCGTGACCTTGGCCAGTGTATCGCATTGCTAAAATTCGAAAGTAAATTATATGTGCAGATAGCAGAAGGCGTTAAGCGTTGGTCTTAGATTCAAGATGGCTATGGTTCTAATCTCGTAAATCACAGCGCTGTTTTTGCAAATATTATTGTTTTTGTTTGCAATAATAATATTTTTGTAAATATTGCTGCCTTTTTATTAACTGTTGTTATTGCAATAAAGGGTTTAGAATAAAAAATGCGTGATATGTGATAATAAAATTAAAAAATATTTATTCGTTATATTTTATTTTAATTAAGTGTAGTTAACAAACTGCTACAATTATTTATCATTACTGCAGCTGAATAAGATGTGAAATAGATGTCTACAAACTTAGAAGCAATTTGTATTATTTTGACATATTTAAATTTTGAAATGTTTTAAATTTGAAAAGGATTTTTTTCACCATAAATATAAAGCTTTGATCATGGTCGAAGTAATTAAGCTATAAATAAGAATATTCGACTACTTAAAATGTAAAAAAAAAAACTACTGACAAAATAGTTGATTTTAAGGTTAAGTATAGGCAGTTTCGTTTACATTAATTATTTTAAATTTTATTTGGCTTTAGTAAATATTGGTTGGTATTGAGGTTATAGCTTAAGTATTCATTTTCTTTACGAAAAGAAGATTGAAACTAAACCTCAAATTTTAATCCTAAAATAATAATATTACTAAAATAATATTAAACATTTTCGGTCTATCTGCAAGAAATACGACAAACACCCTATTGAAACGTGCCATAAAATAAAAATTACCATAAATTCATGCAATAACGAATCTGTTGTTTATTAAGTTGGTACGGTCAATATTTTAAGGTCAAAAACGGTTTTCTAGCTGGTCTTCAGTGATGCAAGCCTTCAGAGTGCACGGCGAACGGTTCATAATGACGTGTTTTTAATAATTCAGCAAAATATCTCGTTGGTATGAAACCATTTGTTTCATTCACCATTTGACGTCGCTGCTACTCGATAATAAGCCCCTTCCTCATATCTCTTAACCCTCACAGTATTTCTCTAGAACAAAGAAAAACATTGTTTTTATTACACATAATACCTAATTATTTATTATTCACTAATCGAATTAAACCTCACAATGAATTTAAAACTTTAAAGGCATCTTCTGTCTCAACAATACCTCTGTTCTATCAACAATACCCTTGATTAAGATTTATGTTTAGTAAAATATGAAATACTTATATAAATGATAACACTCACACTTAGTCCGGTTTCATTAGATATTCACTTCACTTTTACGCAGCGCAATAATATTCTCTGATCTGATCTGATCTCTTCAATATATTTTATGCCTGATTTTTGATAATAATAACCACAACACTGCGCTAAATACTCGTCACCAATATGCCACGGCCTTTTATGCAGCACTGGCAGGCTTTACATGCACCCGTGTATCGGGCGTGGGGCAGGTAAAAATTCAAAATATGTTTTCTAACAATTTCTATTTTTAGTTTTTAAAAATTTGACATTTTTCATTTTATTTGTTTTTTCCATTCTGACATTTTCATATTTTTTAAGTAATTTTATATTAATGTTTTAAATTCAAAGGTTATTGTATTTTGGGTTTTTATCTGTGATTTTATGATTTTATAATTTTAATGTAAACGTGTAACTATGGACTAGAACTGTCTGAAATAAATACCTAAATAAATATTATCCACGAACCACCAAAGTTCTATTAATTGAATACTCGTAACAAACTGCATCTACCCCACAGAAATCGAAATAATTTACTTAGTTTTTTGTGGTCTACCTGCTAAACTTTAATATTTATGTGAACAAGACGAATGAAACAAAAAACGAATGATGATTATCGAACTAGTCATTGGTTGCAGACAAAGTGAGTGTGTGTGTGTAATGTGCGTGTCTACAGTATTGTAACAACTTATAGAAGAAGGTCGTAAGTCAAACCAAAGCGTCAGTCTATTGCTTTGTGAGATTGCTTATGGACTTTTGGTCGGTACTGTACAATGTGTAACAGTGGAGTAAAACCCCCCGAAATTTGTATGGAAAAAGTATCGGCTAGTTGCGCTAAGTCAAGCCATCATGCGTAAACCCGCCAAAATAGGTAAACAAACACAAATTGTTGTCGACCAATTTAAATTTTCTCATACGCGGGATAATAATAGCTTTTATTTCAATGCAAATACGAATCTTACGAACTAAAACAGCACATAAAACCTTTACAATTTTTTTAATGTTTTTTTTCTCTTTGTAATAATTGAATTAAAAATCAGTTGGGGTGTCTGAGGTTTTGCGCATTTAACGTTACACGTTGTACATTCTGTCTTATCTTTATAAGCTAGTGTGTGCTAAGTACAGGTGTGATGTTATTGTAGATAGACAATAACATCACACCTGTACTCCCCAAAGGATTAGGCAGAGCTGCACATTATACAAGGTCAAATTAAAATAGTTAGCAAAACTTCGCAAACGGGATGGGCATTTGGAAGTCTTTTTATCCTGATATTTCCACGGGATCAAGACTTATCCGGGTGAAACCGCAGGGCACTGCTAGTATTTTATAACTAAATGTCTGACAACAAGTCTACCCAAAGGGGTATCGTGTTACTCAGTAACTGCGTTGTGGAGATCAGTTAGGCAGTCGCTCCATGTAAAATACTGGTATTCAACTGTATCCGGTTAAACTGGAATCCGACCCTAACATAGTTGGGAAAACGGCTAGACAGTTTGATTGATTTATTTCTATACTAATATTAAGAGGAGGCTCCCTAAATTGTATGTTAATTTGCATTAATATTCTGAAGTCGAAATCAAAATGGAACTTTACATATATGTACATATATGATTTATTGGATCTTTTTCTTTCCATATACATATAAGACAGTTACGTAATTGGAACATTTACGTTCGATTACATTTTTATTCAAAAATCATATCTTTTTTTAAAGATTATTTGAAACAAAAACAAGATTACTCGGCTTTTATATCTAAAATAATTATTGACAGTAAGAAAATATAATTTATTATCCAAATATATATTTTTTTTTCTCTAGATCAATTATTACTTTAGTTATTACTCTTTAGTTATAAACGAAATAAGAATTGAGACTTACGACATTTAATTCCGTGCTCGAACACGACCAAAGAGCGCACGCGATATTCAACTTTATTACTGATGTGTTAGCGTTTAGCACATAGTGGAGTGGTGGGATGCATGGGGGCGGAGTTTGCGTGGAAATTGTCTTTGGAGTGCCTGGTCTTAACACTTTGCCCGACCTGAGAACAGGACCTCGTACTCAGCAGTAGCGCTTGCGACTAACGACGCAGTTTTCAAAGATAATTCTAATAAATAAAACTCTGTAACGTTTCCTTCTCAGGTGGAGTGGTTCCAGTATTCCGCAGAGCCCTGTTGTTCCCGACGCGGGTGGCGTTACAAGATGAGTTCGGTATCTACACATACGCTGGGCTGTACCAAGCAGCCTCCGTGCTCTCGCAGGAGATATCTGCACAGTTGGGTATGGAAACTACCAATATACATACAAGTCCAAATATGACCTCATAAAAAATAAATAGATTTCTCATGCCCAGCCAGGGTTATCCGAAAATACCCCATGTATTTTTTTTCTTGAAAAATTTACTAGAACCACTTTAAAAAAAATATATATATATAGCATAATTTAGATAATGTCCGTATAAAACACCATAATCATTTCTTTGTCAAAATATGGTACCTACATTATATGGTCTTAAGATTAGTCAATGGTATCATCACATTCTGCTAAGAGTGGCGTGCAAATATTAGGTACATTACAGGATAGAGATTACATGTTAGGTTAGTATTAACATTATTGATTGCATAATTACGAATTAAAATGTCAATTTTAAGTATGTCAGTTAATAATAAATATCTGGATGACCGAGCTTGGCTCGGTTTTCTTTTTGGTAGTTTTCTAAAAATGAAACCTAGCTAGATCGATTTATCGACCCCGAAACCCCCCTTTTTTTTTGGGTGGGAAATTATCAAATAACTTCTCCCGCTCTGGGTCAGCCGTAGTATGGAGCCGTTTCCGAGATTCAGATTATAAATATACACATGTACAAGAATTGCTCGTTTAAACGTATTAGATATCATAAACACACAATTTATTTAGGATGTCAAAGTATAATTTCGTCAAGGTCTAATAGTGTCGTTTACCATAGAATAATCATCAATTACTGTACATTTCAGTCGGCGAGTCGGAGAGAACGATAGCCTACATGTGCAGCAATGACGCGTCACATATTATAGTACAGTGGGCAATATGGATGTCAGGCAATATTGGTAAGTCAACACATACCTACATAAACACACGCCTTTTCCCCATGATGCACTTGTCCCACCGCCGACGAGGAAGCAACTCTAGCTATCGACTATTTTCTCTCTCAAGAAACGTACAAAAGATGTACTTAGGTCCTGTGTCAGTAAAAGAGATGCATACCTATTTTATTAGTTGATCGCTGACTGTTCACACTGTTGTCGCAGCGACAACTCGACAAGAGCTATCAAAGAAAATACTCGCTCAGCGACGCTCGTTTGGCGAGCAGAACACTTGCTGAGAGACTCACGCTTGGTACATACGCATGCCTGCGAGTGAGTGACTGGATAGTCATTCTACTCACTGCACTCGGGCACTCGTTCATAGCCCAGCGACAAAACTATCCGAACTACACACTCGCTGCTTGTTGCTCGCCAACTCGTTGCTAGTTGCCAGCTCTACTTGCTTCTCGCTAATCGTCGACCAAGTGCCTAGGATAGATACACTCTCGCTCTATAAGTAGTTTCTGTCTAGACGGGCAGAAACTACCGTAAGCCCCCAAGGTGATTTTTTTCGTGCACTTGATTTTCAACTCTCTGCTTAACGCCAAGAGTTGAAAATCCAGCAGTGTCTTTTTCAACGCGCTGGGACGAGAGTGCGTCCTAGCGCGTTGGATTTTCAACGCTCGGCTTAACACCGAGAGTTGAAAATCCAGTGCGCGATAAAATCCCGCCGCGATTTTATTACGTCCGTGCGTACGTCGGCTTAGTCAAGTGTTTCGATAAAACGCGCGCCGGTTCCGAATATAGTCGGCAACAGCAACGAAAGTCTTTTTTAGTACTTTAGATTTCAGAACACAATAATAGATTTATAGATAGAATATCCCGGAGAGATACATGTTTATGAACCAAAAATTCGAAGACATGTGACTTCTACCAACCCGAACTGGGCGCGTTTTGTGGAGAAGCGTGCAGTTTTTACTGCACACCCCTCCACAAAAATGTTTATGCAAACATTTGAAATGTGTACCTATGCAACAAACAGAGAAGGGGAGAGCAATTTTTTTTTTTTTTCTGGTGCATCTCAACTGACTGACTGACTCATGACTACATAACTCATCATCTGATACGACGCCTCATTGAGGTGGATAACAATTAAAATTCTATTGTGTCTCGTTAATGACAGTTGAAAGGTTAACCGGGCTTTCCTGTGAGTGCCTTAAGCTACTACACTTAAAACCTCCAGCCAGGGGTTATTCAACTATGCTAATTAAAACTAGGTGAACGCTCGCTAAGGGGCTCCCTGTGGGGTAGGAACCTCGGCTTAGGGCGTCAACCGGAGGGAGGACATCAAGGATAGGACGGGCTGGATCAAAATTTTGATCATGATTATTAGTCGGGGAATTTAAAGCTACGTGCTATCGAGTAAGGGTCGGGGGAGTATCATTTACTCGGGGACGCGACAAACGTGATTTGCACTTTACCTACAGGAATGTTTATTAAAAAGTACCTATTTGGCTTCAACTACATCAAATTAGCACTTCTTTGCATTCATTAGAAAGGTCTCTAATGGGTCTAATTAAAGAGTTTAATTACACTTGTTTATTTTTACAATACATTTTGTCTAATTTTATTTATAACATAGTCATAGAGGCTTTGATAAATTCGTGTCATGTCCAAATGTGGTGGAAAATCTCTTGAAGTGTTAATAACCATTTTCGTGAACAACAAATTATTTGTAGGTTATTTTCACGGAGTTTATATAAGGAGTCATGCATTCTATACAAACTTCATAATATGTATATGTCGTAGGAATATTGTCAAAGCAGTGACATTATAATTTCACTAGTGAAGTTATTAATTAATGTTCGAATTCAAAATAATTTATTTCAGGAATACACCCATATGAAATTCACGACATATTACAAATTCAATTAATTAATACAATTTAAAAATTATAAAACAATCAATATTACAAAAAAATTATAGAAAAGTATTATTTTAGCTGGAAAATTAATTGCCATATACGAAGAAATAATTAACCTCGTATATGGCCCTCAATATTCCATTGTCAGAATTATGTATTCGGTTCATAAAGGAGGCCTGCGACTTTCTCATGACTGCGTAAAAGTCATCTACCCTGTTTTCGGCAAACATGCCGGACGCACTACACCGCCAAGGCAGAAACAGTATGCATCTGAATGTGTTATAATTGCACGAAACTTTGTCAACAGCCTCCATTTCTCATAATTTAAAAGGCTCAAGTCAGTGACATTATAATTCCACTGGAACCACCCAGTGCAAGGCAGTAATATTTTGACAATTTCACTGTATGTGCAAGCCCGTTTAATTGTGAGACGGTCAATGATTGGTCCGTTTCCAATGTCATGCCTTACTTATATCATAAAATTAATAAACTTCTACACGTTATTATGCAGATCTTAAAGGCGGATGAAGAAGAGTTGACCAATCAAAACGCACGAAGACCCCACTACAAACTTGACTTATAATATACCTAGGGTTAATATGAAATCACTACAGCGTTCCCGTGAAATTACAATAACATTAAAAAAAGGCCGTTAAATTGTGAGAAATGGAGGCGGTTGACAAAGTTTCGTGCAATTATAATATCACTGGTTTGACAATATCCCTGCGACAAATGCGTATATTTCTGATTCGAAGTGGCGCTCTCATTTTTAGGGTTCCGTTGCCAAATGGCAAAAAACGGAACCCTTATTAGATTCGTCATGTCTGTCTGTCCGTCCGTATGTCACAGCCACTTTTTTCCGAAACTATAAGAGCTATGCTGTTGAAACTTGGTAAGTAGATGTATTCTGTGAACCGCATTAAGATTTTCACACAAAAATAGAAAAAAAAAACAAATAATTTTGGGGTTCCCCATACTTAGAACTGAAACTCAATAAAAAAAATTCTTCAAACCCATACGTGCGGGGTATCTATGGATAGGTCTATAAAAATGATATTGAGGTTTCTAATATAATTTTTTTCTAAACTGAATAGTTTGCGCGAGAGACACTTCCAAAGTGGTAAAATGTGTGTAACTTCTAAAATAAGAGAATGATAAAACTAAAAAAAATATATGATGTACATTACCATGTAAACTTCCACCGAAAATTGGTTTGGACGAGATCTAGCAAGTAGTTTTTTGTTTATTACGTCATAAATCGTAAACCGCAATTTACCTTTCATTCAATGTTACTTGCTGCTACGGAACCCTTCATGGGCGAGTCCGACTCGCATTTGGCCGCTTTTTTCCACTCTTTTTTGCCAAGCTGTACGTGATATACTTTATTAAATACACAAATAAACTCATCTACAATCTTCTTTTTTCTCTTACAGCGGTCCCCTTAACCCCGCTGCATCCACCAGAGATGCTCAAATACTACCTCGCAGACAGTTCTGCCAGCCTGGTAGTTTGTACCCAAGAGTACGAGAAAGTTATTCGACCAATAACGGTAGAGATGGCGAAACCACTTCTCATAACTGGCAAGGATAACGTGATAACGGCACAGCTGTACCAGCCTAACACTGCGTTCTTGAAGCCTAAAGCTGAGGATAATTTGACTGATGCCGGGAGGAGCAATGCTTGGTATGGGCAGAATGAGGCGCTTATTATTTATACTAGTGGTGAGTTTTTAAATTATAATCTTTGACATTTCTCAGGACCCTGAGGTCCCGCACCTTTGGAAGGCATACGAGGGGCCGAAGCCAACTCGCAGAGGCTCGTTCGACGTTTTTAATGTAATGAGGCACCAACCGACGATTATCCCTGTAGTGCAAGTGCAACCAAATACAACCCCCCGGTTGCACGTGTAAGAAAGTCGATGAAAACTACATTTATGGGCATTGATGTCCACTTAATTATCGATCTTTGAGTGTCAGAATGGTTACTAGTTATTTAATATGTATGTAAGCATCTATGAATATTATGTGTAGGGAAAGGATTTTATGAAGAAAAGCATATAAAGACAAAACTGGACATTTATTTCAACAGCATTTTACGCGCGCTTGACAATTTGTCACATTGATTTGTAGCGGTTACACTGCCACATACGAACTACGCATCATAAACATGACGTCACACAAATCCTGCATCGCGCAGTTAGAGTTTACCGAGCGATCGACATACATACAAGATTTCAACTTCAAACCGATGGGCAGTTGCCCACCAGACACAACAACCGTCTGGTCGGAGGATCCTCCCTTTTCTATGGTGGATGAGTGAACTTTACACCCTGTTCCTCATACCCCTAAAGATTTTTCGTTCGTTTCGGCCAAAGTTATAATTGTAAGAGGAAAGCTACCGTTCACTGTTGAGTTTCGACCTTATCAAAGAGTTCTAAAATGGTTACAAATATAATTTTTATTCACCATTTTGGAAACGGGTTGGAGACCGTAATACGTCATTAATCTCAGGAAAGAATGCTACACAGCGTCAAAACAGTCTCAGCGGACTCTGGTAAATAAGTTAAATACTACATTCTTATTCCTAGGTACAACAAGCAAACCTAAAGGCGTAATATGGACCCACAGCATGCTACAGACTCAGATATCGTGCCTACACTCCGCTTGGCAGTACTCCGCGAACGACGTAGTTCTGCATACTTTGCCGCTACATCACATACACGGGCAGCTCAACTCTATGCTAGCGTCGCTTGCTGCGGGAGCAAGGTACGGTGCCTGTAAAAAAAAACCCGCACACGCACAATGAAGGGTTCCGTAGTTGGAATGAATATTTATTGATTTTATCGACCGCAGTTTGTATTTCATAGTAATCTCAAAGACAGTCAGAGAAAAAAGGTCAGTTACTGGGTTGTGGAGGTCAGATCGCTCCATGTAAAATACTGGTATTCACCTGCATCCGGTTAGACTGGAAGCCGACCCCAACATAGTTGGGAAAAGGCTATTCAGATTGAGTAAGCACCCTCGAAAACTATGAAAACGACACCCATGAAGAATCCAAGATGGCGATCCCGAAAATTTTAAAATTTTTCGTCATGGTTGTCGTTTTCATAGTTTTCTAGGGTACTAAAGCCGATATGAGGTCAAAATGTAAATCCAAAATGGCGGCTGCAAAAATTTTGTTTTTGTTTTAAATCATACATAAGAAAGAACTTCGTTCCTGACCGGGGTCCCCCGACCGCACACGTTTTTAGTTATGGGAATTTAATTGGTTGTAATGAATGAATGATCTCTTAACGATCTGATGCTGCAGCTACGATCGCCTCTACACGAGGCATCTCTTAAACGATTACTGGTATAGTTTTAAAAGTTAATGATTTATGTTTTACATTATATAATCATTGGATATTATCTCTCCACTAGACTCCGAATGCTACCATCCTTCGTCTCCCACAACGTATGGTCCCGCCTCCTTGGCATGGGCGAGCGAGACGAAACCAAAGTGACAGTATTCCACGGAGTACCCGCGATGTATGCGCGCCTGGTAGCCGACCACGAGAGAATGTTCTCCGACCCGAAGACCGCGGAGTACGTCAGAACTACTTTAGGAAGCAGGATGAGGCTGATGGTGGCGGGGTCCGCGCCACTGCCGGCTCAGCTGTTTATGAAATGGGAGGAGGTGAGTTCTAATATATTTTAAATGGAAAATTCCACAGGAACCGTGCACTTTTATTGGGATAAAAAGTATCTTATGTCACACGGAAAGTGTGTAGCTTTTTTCTGTTCTTTTTTTTTTGTAATCGGTTCGTTATTTCCTGAGATTACCATATGCAAACATACCAACTTACAATACAAATAAGTTCTTAACGTCCCTCGGCAAACCTCGTGTTTCGTCAGTCGTCGGATTTCTATCAGTTGCCCTTTGCACTTGGTGCAGACCGGACGCTCTCAATCAACTTGGAAGTATATAGAGTTGTTAATACTCTTTTAACTAAAAATTTCAACGCAGGGGGGTTCATTTACTGAATCCATGGTTTCAGTTTCGCGTCGATGTCCCTGCCATCTTTTGTATAGTTCACACGGAAATCAAAACGAAACAACAATAAAGTGCTTAGTTCTGAATTCAAATTATTATACACGATAAATCTAATTGATGGACATGGAAATTAGCATTCGTTTGTATTCGGAAAACCGATGATACCCGAGGGACATTAAGAAAATAATGACTACAAATCTAACTAACAATCCATAGGAACCGTGCATTTATTCGGGATAAAAAGTAGTCTATATTATGTCAGTCTCCAGCCAGAAACTGAATGCATTTTTTTTTTCTTTGGATGCTTATAACGTGCACGTCTTTCTACATCAATCTCACATGTATAATTTCAAGAATGATGTTACCAATATTTTGTGTGACCAAATTTAAAAATTTAATTTGTCCATTGAATTTCTTGCCCGTTCTTCTCCATAGGAACCTACTACGCTTTGGAATGGGCAACTAGCTTCATCTTTGTGACTGACCGAGTCCTTGACAATTCTACAAGTGCCTGTGCAAATGGTTTAATTGAAATAAATGCTTTGAGTTTGAGATACCCCTTAACCCATTGTTCTTCACTAACTTCTTCATTCTTCCCCAGATATCCGGCATGCGTCTTCTAGAACGCTTCGGCATGTCAGAAGTGGGGATGGCGTTGAGCAACCCCTACCGTCCTTTGGAGTCCAGGAGTGTGGGTTGCGTGGGGTTGCCTCTGCCCGGGGTGGCGGCCAGGATCGTGTCTGTGAGGGAGGATACGGGGGAGTTGGAGCCCTTGGTGACTGTGGAGACGCCGGTGCCTGAGACACAGGTAGCTTTTATTGTTAATATTAATCCGCAGCTGTAGCCGCGAAATTCAAGTTTTCTTACGTTTTTTGCACCTTGCAGGTCAGTGTCAGGTTGTATCCTGATCAAAATATGATTCGCGACTTTAACAGATATATATTTACGGAATTATAATCATTGGAATCATTAATACATCTCTCTAAGTTCTCTAAAGTAAGAAAATTTAATTTCGCGGGCTACAACTGCGGATTCGCCTTAACTAGCTGGGTCCCGCGGTTTCACCCGCATAAGTCTCGATCCCGTGAGAATATCGGGATAAAAAGTATCCTTTGTCCTAATCCAAGTTATAGACTACCCATGTGCCAAATTTCATCCAAATCTGTACAGCCGTTTCTGCGTAACAAACTCACTTTCGCCTTTATTATATTAGTTAGGATGATAAATAATGAAGATAGTTATTGCTGTAAATTGGTTAAAAAAAACACTTTTACATGGAATGAATAAATTAATGAAATGCACTGAACCCACCGTGGTTTAACCAGACTCGATAAATCGAATGAACCCCAAGATTTGCACTAGCCCCTGGAGCCTCATGCTTCAGGCTACAGAGGCCATTGCATATCAGGGAGTAGACCGGGTGGCGCGGCAATCCTGATTAAAAAAATACTTTTACATGTCAAAAATAAATTATATTTAAAACTAGATATGTTCGGTGTTTCCTATCCGACTACTCTAAGAGGACCGAAAAAACATTGTAGACGTTTTATAATAAAAGGCAATTTTCGATACGCACAATGTTTGTAGGTAGTAAGTAGCACACGGCTACAACATCAAGCTATATATTTCCAGTTTATGCTGATCTCGCATTGTATAGGATTTCCGTACAATGCGAGGTCAGCTTATACTGGAAATGTATAGCTTGATGTGTAGCCGTGTGTACAACCGCCTTCAATAATTGGACCCCTAATAACAATGCAGGCATCCCGTCGAACCATGCCTCCTTTTGTACATTTAGGGAACTCGCGCACCAGACGGCCACGACCACGACTTATTTGCTGATAATGTACAGTAAGCGCTCAAAAGTGCATAAGCACGCTAAGAGTCGTATTGCTGTGAACACGCAGTGTAGTCCGTACATTTGCATGTGTAAGCAGTCGGACGTCTGTGGTGTGAGTGCCGTACACACACCACAGAGAACGCAGTTTTGCACTACACACTGTCGTATCATCACGGTCGCGGGCGCCGCACTTATATTTCCATCACTTTTGTTAGCACGCATCCATAGATATAAGAAAGGCACGCATCATACGCGTGACCTTGGCCAGTGTATCGCATTGCTAAAATTCGAAAGTAAATTATATGTGCAGATAGCAGAAGGCGTTAAGCGTTGGTCTTAGATTCAAGATGGCTAAGGTTCTAATCTCGTAAATTACAGCGCTGTTTTTGCAAATATTATTATTTTTGTTTGCAATAATAATATTTTTAAATATTCCTGCCTATTTATTAATGTTGTTATTGCAATAAAGGGTTTAGAATAAAAAATGCGTGATATGTTATAATAAAAAATAAATAATATTTATTCGTTATATTTATTTTACTTAAGTATAGTTAACAAACTGCTACAATTATTTATCATTACATCACCTGAATAATATGTGAAATAGATGTCTAGAAACTTAGAAGCAATTTGTGTTATTTTGACATATTAAAATTTTGAAATGTTTTAAATTTTAAATGGATTTTTTTCACCATAAATATAAAACTTTGATCATGGTCGAAGTAATTAAGCAATAAATAAGAATACTACTACTTAAAATGTAAAAAAATCTACTGACAAAATTGTTGATTTTAAGGTTAAGTATAGGCAGATTGTTCATATTAATTATTTTAAATTTTATTTGGCTTTAGTAAATATTGGTTGGTATTGAGGTTATAGCTTAAGTATTCATTTTCTTTACGAAAAGAAGATTGAAACTAAACCTCAAATTTTAATCCTAAAATAATAATATTACTAAAATAATATTAAACAATTTCGGTATATCTGCAAGAAATACGACAAACACCCTATTGAAACGTGCTTAAAAAAATTCGTTACCATACATTCATGCAATAACGAATCTGTTGTTTATTAAGTTGGTACGGTCAATATTTTAAGGTCAAAAACGGTTTTCAAGCTGGTCTTCAGTGATGCAAGCCTTCAGAGTACACGGCGAACGGTTCATAATGACGTGTTTTTAATAATTCAGCAAAATATCTCGTTGGTATGAAACCATTTGTTTCATTCACCATTTGACGTCGCTGCTACTCGATAATAAGCCCCTTCCTCATATCTCTTAACCCTCACAGTATTTCCCTAGAACAAAGAAAAACATTGTTTTTATTACACATAATACCTAATTATTTATTATTCACTAATCGAATTAAACCTCATAATGAATTTAAAACTTTAAAGACATCTTCTGTCTCAACAATACCTCTGTTCTATCAACAATACCCTTGATTAAGATTTATGTTTAGTAAAATATGAAATATATAAATGATAACACTCACACTTAGTCCGGTTTCATTAGATATTCACTTCACTTTTACGCAGCGCAAAAAGATTATCTGATCTGATCTGATCTGATCTCTTTAATATATTTTATGCCTGCTTTTTGAAAATAATAACCACAACACTGCGCTAAATACTCGTCACCGTTATCCACGAACTAACAAAGTTCTATTAATTGAATACTCGTAACGAACTGCATGTACCCCACAGAAATCGAAATAATTTACTTAGTTTTCTGTGGTCTACCTGCTAAACTTTAATATTTATGTGAACAAGACGAATGAAACAAAAAACGAATGATGATTATCGAACTAGTCATTGGTTGCAGACAAAGTGAGTGTGTGTGTGTAATGTGCATGTCTACAGTATTGTAACAACTTATAGAAGAAGGTCGTAAGTTAAACCGAAGCGTCAGTCTATTGCTTTGTGAGATTGCTTATGGACTTTTGGTCGGTACTGTACGTATACATATAAGTTGGATTATTTGTAAATTGTCCCGATACATTTTGCCTTACGGCTTGCAAAGTATTAGATTTGAATTTAATAATCTAGTTACAACCATTACAATTATTATCAACACTAGTCAGTATTTAATAGGTATACACAGATCAGTCTACAAAAATGAATGAATAAAATATAAATCTCTCGCTATCATACAATGAAGAATATAAAAATGTATAGATTTTATCTACTCTCATAGCGTAATATTCGAATTATGAACTTCAAAACGAGTTTATATTGACATACTTTATAAACAGAATACCGAAATTTAAAAATAGAACTATATTATAACACTTTTTCTCTAACAAAATCTATAATATAAAAATGAATCGCAAAATGTGTTGGTAAGCGCATAACTCAACAACGCCTAGACCAATTTGGCCAATTCTTTTTTTTAAATGTTCGTTATTTTTAGGACAAGGTTTTAGGTCAGGTAGGGTAGGTAGGGTAGAAATGTTAAAAGCCTAAACATGCACATTCATTGACTGTTAGGCGGAACAAAGTTTGCTGGGTCAGCTAGTAATACTATAAAACAATGTTTTTTCTATTACGATACAGCGCTAATCCAAGAACTTAATATCACCAAAGAGTTTCCATCAACTTTTGGCGGGCGACAGCAGCACCCGCTGTAGCGCATGTGCGGTGATGTGCTGGTGCAGGCGACATTCATTTGTTTTGTAGTACTTACTGAATTTCGTGGGATTTTTTAATTTATTCTTGATCTTTAACTTTGATTTTTTATTTAGTATTTGTTTCAATCCCATTGTTTGAGAGTAGATAAAGTAGTGTATGAAACTGCACATAACTAGATATTAAAAGGCGAGGTTTTTAATAGTATCACACGAATGTTTTAATACCCCTCATTATGCAACAGTTTCATAAACTACTATTATAGAAACTGGCTAGTTGGCCGTTGCGACCAAGTGCGCGATTCGTATCGGTTCCTATAGTCTACCTGTATTCAAGGCAATGGCACGTAAAATTTTATCGGAGAGGCAACCAGATGGCGAGTGGTAATCTGGGTATTGAAGTGATACCGAACCCCCCCGTACCGTCCAAATGGACGGGGGCGGAGATATACGGTATTTTTTTTTCTGACATGGTATTCAAAATTTAAGCTCTATTATATGCAAGGAATTTGTGTCTATCAATGCCATCGAAATATTTCAACGCTCCCTGCGTTGAAATATTTCGTATTTTTCTTTTTTTAATCTGCTGTTCCATACATTTTGACCGCGTAGGAATTGCACTTTTCTATGAAATAGATGTTTTTTTTTTAATAACCGGCGAACAATTTCAACGCATGGGGTTCAGGATCATGTAACAGTCCATCCATGGTAACAGTTTTCGCGTCAATGTCCCTGCCACCCTGTATATGGTAGTCGCGCGGTAAACTTTGCTTGTGTGATGCAGGATTTATGGAACATGTGGCGATGTAGATGCTGCCACAGATGTTTTAAAGTCAAGAAACGCATTTAGTGATATGTGGTACAAGTGGGTCTTAATAAATTAATTAAAATAATATAACATCTCCAACAGATATGCCTAGACCGCCTCGGTCTGTCTTCAAAGGACTACTCCGTGGACTCGGAAGGGTACGACTGGCAGCCCTCCACGGAGACCAAACACAAGGAGGTCACCGACAACGTGTTCCAAGGAGAGTTGCTTGTCAAGGGACCTGCTGTGTTTACCAGGTAAGATTTAGTAGAGTTAGTTCTATAATATAACTAGCTACCCGACCCTGCTTCGCACGATTTCTACGACTTGACCAAACATCGAGCTCGGCTCTGTATAACAATCGTTTGGATTATCCGTTCCTTAAGGGCGTTTATTCTAAAAGTTGGAAACGTCGCAAATAGCTGTCAAATATTTACCTGTTTTGATTAATTTGGTAATATTATTGTATGGAACGGCTGCGGCTACGGCCGTTGCGACCACTGGTCGTGGTCGTGGCCGTCTAGTGCGCGAGATCCCTAATAAGAATGTACGTCACTGTATATTTACTTCGTGGTACTTACGTCACTATTATATTTGACTCAATACTACGCTTAATTTAAAAATTAAATGATGCTATTTTTATCGAGTGCATTCATTTGAATTTTTAACTAGCCTTAATGCGTAAATCATATTATTCCAATAAGTATACATTCCTTAAAAGGTATTCTTAGTTTCTAGTAATGACGCAAATAGATGAAAAAATTATGATCCATATCCATTAAACTGCTATAAAAAGATCACTCAGTGACGCGTTACCTTGGTTTAAGCAAAAAGGTCATAATGACGTATGACGTACAGACAAACTATGTTCTTAATGTCCCTCGGCAAACCTCGTGTTTCGTCAGTTGTCGGATTTCTATCAGTTGCCCTTTGCACTTGGTGCAGACCGGACACTCTCAATCGACTTGGAAGTATACAGAGTTGTTAATACTCTTTTAACTTAATGTAATTTATTTAAAAAATGGGAGGAAAGCCGCTAAAGTCGTAGGCACGACAGTAAGGAAAATAGTTTTACAGCTCTATATAGTTCACACGGAAATCAAAACAAAACAACAATACAGTACTTAGTTCTGAATTCAAATGATTATACACGATAAATCTAATCATTGATGGACATGGAAATTAACATTCGTTTGTATTCGGAAATCCGATGATACCCGAGGAACATTAAGAAAATAACTTTCTTACGTCATCAACCTGCGCCTTAATCCAGACGGATTAAGGCGCAGTAAATGGCTATAAAATCGCCCCTTATTACATAAGACTTACGACTATGTATATCACTGACGAATGAAGGACCTACATAAGTATATACACCTGTGCAAACCGCAGGCAATACAAGTGTAATATTATATTATGTTTATGTATTCAGCGAGTCATCTTGCAAGTCAGCTTAAAGTACTGTATTTTATGTAAAAGTGTGAAAAATGTACTAAGAAATATTAACTCTTACTATAATAATAAAATGCCAATAAGCCCGACATAGTGGTGATAGATCGATTAGAGCGTCGCACAATGATTATTGATATAGCGGTCCCGCATGACGAGAACCTCGTGAAAGCTGAAAAAGATAAACAGATTAAGTATCTTGACCTGGCTCACGAGGTTGTCGACTTGTGGGATGTGGATACAGCAATCATTGTGCCGATAGTCGTGACGGCCAATGGCATAATAGCCAAGAGCCTCGACCAACACCTGAGGAGGCTCTCGTTAGACAGCTGGATCAAGGGCTTGATCCAGAAAGCGGTACTCCTGGACACGGCCCGTATTGTTAGGAGGTTCCTCTCTCAGGAGCCCTGACCACCGGTGGCTTGGACCCTATTTCCGACACCGGTGGGCTACTATTTTTTATATTTTTAAATGTTTTTTTTTAAATCATTTTATAAGAATATTTAAAAATGTAAATTATATGTTTGTAAATGAAATAAAGGAAATAATAAAAAATCTTACAGGTACTGGAACAGAGCCCCAAAACTGGATTCCACAGACTTTACCGACGATGGCTGGTTCCGTACCGGCGACACGGCTTCATTCGAGAACGGCAAGTTCAGGATCCTCGGACGAACCTCCGTCGACATCATCAAGACTGGAGGGTACAAAGTAAGCGCTTTGCAAGTCGAATCCGCCATCTTAGATCACCCAAGCATAGCCGACGCTGCCATCTTGGGTGTAGAAGATGACAGTTACGGAGAAATTATTGGTGCTGTCGTAGTTCTTAAAGATAATGCCAAGCTTACGCTAAGAGAGTTAAAAGAATCAGCTGGGAAAAAACTAGCGCCGTACCAGCTTCCCAAAACGATGTTGCTGATTGATCAAATGCCAAGGAACGCGATGGGAAAATTAGATAAGAAGGAAATTCGTAAGTTGTTCGGGAAGCAACTTGTGTTGGCTAAGAAGAATTAATGAGAGTTGAAAATGTATTGTAAAATGTCTTTTATTGAACTGAACTCGACTGACCCCGAACTTAAACCTCCGAGCTAGTGTTTGTATTTCGAACTATGTATATTCCGACTAAGGTAAAAGTTCTTAAAGCTCAATTTACTTTGCCGCGGAACGGAATGGAAGTGAGTTTTTGTAACGAAACAGCAAAATGAACTTTATGTCCATTGTGTAACGTACAAACTAAATACGAGCTTGTAACTGCGGGAATTACCGAGAATGCGCGAGAATTCTCTAGACATGGCGCGACCTGTTATTTGGCTCTTATCTAGTTTGTACGTTATTGACATAAAGTTCATTATTCTTTGTACAAAAAAATTCGCCTCCATTCTGTTCCGCGGCAATGTAAATTGAGTCCAAGCTGAAAACGCCAAGAATGCCTTCGAATTCCAAATTTTCTTACGTTTTTCTAACTTGTTGATTTGATTTTTTATTTTAATTCTATAAATACACATATGTTACGGTCGAAAATCATATTTTGATCAACTTACACCCTGTCACTGACTACAAATTGCAAAAAACGTAAGAAAATTTGAATTTAGCGGGCTACCTTCGCGCATTCACCTTAAGCCCAGGTAGACACGGGCGATTTTTTCTCGCTGCGATGTTTTTCGCACACTGGATTTTCAACGCTCTGCTTAACGCCAAGAGTTGAAAATCCAACAGTGTGTTTTTTCGACGCGCTGGGATGCACTCTGTTGAATTCTCAACGCTCGGCTCAACACCGAGAGTTGAAAATCCAGTGCGCGATAAAATCCCGCCGCGATATTTTTACGTCCGTGCTAATGTGGGCTTATACAAAACATACTACCGGACTGAGTTGTCAGTTTTGTATTAAGAACAGAATTTTTATCACTGTTAGGTTCTTATTAAACTCAAAGCATTTATTTCAATTAAGCCATATACAGGCACTTTTGAATTGTCAAAGAGTCGGTCAGTTAGTCAGAAAGTTGAAGCTAGTTGCCCATTCCAAAACGTAGATCTCTATGGAGAAGAACGGGCAAGAAACTCCAAGGAAACTCTTTTAAGTATAGATATTACAAAAACTGGCTCGATGGTTTAAACCAATGGCCAAAGAAAAACCTTGTTTTGTAATAACTTAATAAGGCCGATTATGTATAAGGCTCCGTTCACGAAAAAAAAAACCCTTTTTCGTCAATAACTTATCTAATTGTAAGAAAGCTTGAAATAATTGAAATATTACATACAAAGTCACAAATTTTGCTTCTTTTTAATAATTATAATTTTAATATTTTGCCTCTTTTATATTAGTATCTATAGACTAACATTAATAATATAATTTAATTGTTTAGTATAAATAGCCATAATATTGTTTAATGTTAATTATTTCGTTTTGATGTTGTTGAGTTCCTGTGCAAAGGGTGCCAGTGAAATGAATTAAGAGGCACATTACATGCCTGTTTTGCATTGCCAACCTTTAGAGGGTTACAGGCAGTGTTGCCAACTAAAATTTTCGAGAGGATGTGGATAAGAGCATAAAAATACTCAAAGTTATCGTACTGCTAAGTCCATAGAAATGTAACTCCATAATAAAAAGAATGTCACAAATTCTCTAATTATTAACCAATTTTAATAAGATAGGTATGTAAGATTCGATTGAAGGAAAGGTTATTTTTGTACTAGGCTTGGTTTGTAAGCCATTAAATATAATAGGAAAGGTAGAGAATATTTTAATGGTTTTCTAACTGTATATAAAAAATAAAGAATGCTTGCAGATTTGTTTTTTTAACGATTAATAAAAACTGCCAATTTTTGTGAGATTTATCTGTTAAAACAATGTCAATTTCTTGATAAGTACACACGGCTACACATCAAGCTATACATTTACAGTTTATGTTGATCTCGCATTGCATAGGATTTTCGTACAATGTGAGGTCAGCTTATACTGGAAATGTATAGCTTGATGTGTAGCCGTGTGTACAAGTGAACGTATCTTTTTTTTTTTGGTTGGGAAATTAACACGCTTTTATTAGGTCGACCTGTATGTAACTATGTAATGGAATCTAAGGTAACCAATTTAACCATCTTCCAAGGGTCGTAGCGTGATGAAAATTGGCAGCTGTATGTAATACTTATGACAATACAATAATATGGTACTGTCGAACTGATCTGATGATGGAGCCGGAAGATATGAACTGGAACTTCATGATGGAAAATCGTATCATAGCTGTTTTGGATTTCTTAGAAAAGTCTAATAATGAACTTTGACCACGATAAATTTATTATCAAATAACTTCTCCCGCTCTGGGTGGAGCGGAAGGGCGTGTCAGACTCTTCCTGACTAAAACCCACCCGTGTTCCTTCAGTTGCCATGTTGCCAGGGGCCACGGTATCCCTTTCGGACTTCCTGCAACCCCGGCAAGAGGTTAACGTATCTGGCAGATAATTTCATACAGATTATGTTTTTCTTTTATTTTCGTTAACTAATGTAGTAATGCCTATCCCTATGTATAGTCGACCTCGTAATTGCTTAATCACTTTTGACAACAATTCCCAGTAAATTAATACTACACTAAGTTTGAAGCTATCTAAGGGATACAATGGACGTGGATATATTTAGTAAGCTGTTCCGCTTAGCTATTTCTAAAGAGCTATAAAAACTGAAAGAAATCAACACGTGTTTCACCTCTCAACGAGTCATCCTCAGGATGACGATTGACATATTGCGAACCCGAACACGGCATGTTGCCACACCGAGTGCTGAACGCAGAGAGAGCTCTGCGACAAATCAATCGTCATCCTGAGGATGCCTCGTTGAGAGGTCAAACACTTGTCGATTTCTTTCAGGGTTTTTTATAGCTCTTTAGAAATAGCTAAGCGGAACAGGTTACTAAATATATCCACGTCTATTTTATTTTTATAATGGCAAGGTCACGCCTGAATCAATTAGCTATCTAAGGGATCGATCTCACGCACTAGACAGCCACGACCACGACCAGTGGTCGCAGCGACCAGGTAAACTATAGAAACTGATACCAATTCAACCATAGGGTGGTAAATAAATTACGAGTTCGACTACACATGAGACAGCCTGTTTGTGAACTGTCGTTAAAATCAAGCAGATCTGTAAACATTTCAAGAAGGAAGTGAGAAATAAAGTTTTATTAATAATTTGTTGTTCCTATAATATATAATGTATCGGCCTTGTTCGTGTGACTGATGTAATGTTAGAATATTAATGTTGAATAAAAGACAATTCCAAATAATATTTATAAATGAGTTTAATTTAATAGTCATTTAAGTTCTATTTAGTTCATGATTGTGATTAAGCACCATCGGGGTAACGCACATCTAAGCTATTTGAAAACAAAATCCTGTGCACACGACCCTTTTTTTTTCGTAGGTAAGCGATACTATAGCGGCCGAGCGCTGCAAGCAAGAATAGTCCTTACAGTGTACAGATATGCGTTTCTTCGATAACAACAACTTCACTCTCCTTTTCTTATTCCAATTTATTTGTGGCCGACGCAACACGTTTTTTTCTTCCATACTTATATATTAGTCATCATCTCGGAAGCCACCCCCCACCACAGTCCATACATCGTTTCTTTGTCTTCCCCTATAGCAATCTACATTCATACTCGAAAACTCTCTTCAGAACATATTGTTCCTCATTCCTCTGCATCACATGCCCAGGGGTTGACTCCTTTCTAGCCATATCATCCAGTGGTGCCGATTCCCTTGTTCACAAACTAAACTAAATTTCAGTTCAGTGCATCTTTTTCTTTCTATTTCATTAAGAAAAGGACAGAAGATAAATTTTAGTTTAGTCCTGTCAAATTAATCAGCGCCTGTCACTACTCCATACAAGTTTAGACGTGATTAAAAAGTTGCCTACTAAACTTACGTCAATTTAAGTCAAGCGCTGATTAATTTGACAGGACTAAACTAAAATTTATCTTCTGTCCTTTTCTTAATGAAATAGAAAGAAAAAGATGCACTGAATTTAAATTTAGTTTGGTTTGTAAACAAGTCATCATCATTCTCCTTTTCTAATACCAATTTATTTGAGGTCGACGCAACACGTCTTTTTCTTCCATACATATTAGTCATCATCTCGGAAGCCACAGTCCATACATCGTTTCTTTGTCTTCCCCTATAGCAATCTACATTCATACTCGAAAACTCTCTTCAGAACATATTGTTCCTCATTCCTCCGCATCACATGCCCAGGGGGTGACCCCTTTCTAGCCATATCATCCAGTATATTTATTTTCATAATGTCCCTCGGCAAACTTCGTGTTTCGTCAGTCGTCGGATTTCTATCAGTTGCCCTTTGCACTTGGTGCAGACCGGACGCTCTCAATCGACTTGGAAGTATATAGAGTTGTTAATACTCTTTTAACTTGATGTAATTTATTTAAAAATGGGAGGAAAGCTGCTAAAGTCGCAGATACGACAGATAGGAAAATAGTTTTGCAGCTCTGTATAGTTAACACGGAAATCAAAACAACAATAAAGTACTCAGATAAATCTAATTGTTAATGGACATGGAAATTAGCATTCGTTTGTATTCGGAAATGCGATGATTCCCGAGGGATATTAAGAAAATAGAAATACATGGTTAAATTAGCTGCCTCGTTGGTCTAGTAGTCGCTAACGCTACTGCTGAGCATGAGTTCCTGGGTTCGAGTCCCAAGTCGGGCAAAGTGTTACTGGGTTTTTTCATCAGGAATTTCTCAGTAGCAGCCGGGAGTCTGGATTTGTGCCCGGTTGATGGCAATAGGCTCGCCCCCTATTATATGGGACTTAAACATATCTGGCTAAATGAGTGTGTACGATAGATACACCTCTGCCGTACCCTTCGGGGATTACAGGCCTGATGTTATATAAATGCATGTTACTATAAAAAAAAAATGGCGGTTTCACTATATTTCTCTCGTTATCTGCCTCTTGTTCACTTAGAGGCTCTGCAAGCGAGAGGCAAATATGAGACTATTCTTATTAATTGGATGAATCAACAAAAATAATAAACAACATCCGTAAACCTGTATTACAAACATCTTACTTAACGATCAAGCCATCAAAAATTATTAACAAAAAACAACCGACCTCCAAAAAAAAAAAACTACAAAGTGAAAAATAACTTTAATTTCGGAAGTCGGTGTCTTGGGTTTTGTGTTTTCGTTTTTTGCCACCGACTTCCGAAATTAAAGTTATTTTTCACTTTGTAGTTTTTTTTTTTTGGAGGTCGGTTGTTTTTTTTTGCAAAAAGTTTTTATTTTTCACTTTTTAGTTGTGATACTTACCCCACACACATTCAAATACCACTACCTGCTACCAGTGACAGGAACTTATCATATCATCTACATACTAAGTGCGAAAAAACTAAGTATTTTGTAGCTAACTCAAAAACTACCCAAGCAAAGTTAATAAAATTTATATGGGACCAATTTGGGAGCATACCCTTTCAAACAAAAAAAGAATTTTCAAAATCGGTCCACAAATGACGGAGAAATCGGTGGACATACATAAAAAAAAAAAAAAAAAAAAAAAAAAAAAAACAAACATACGCGTCGAACATATAACCTCCTCCTTTTTGGAAGTCGGTTAAAAATAAACTTATTTGTTTTGGTAAAAATGCTTTTTTATCATTGCAAATTCCGCGTCATGTGAGTTTGATTTTTATGTCCTTGACATATGTTTTATAATGCAGTGGTTGACGCGCGTTCGTGAAATGCAACAACTATAACAATATTTTAAACTTAATTTATTCTAATTTCAAATTCATTATGAACCAGTACAAGGCCAATGTTAAAATCTAAGTACTTATTATTAATTTATTTAAGTATTCTAACAACTCATAACATACTAGATAATAGGTGATTGATTACATTCGCCTATCAAATCAAATAAAGGTACCTACTTGCAAATCTTCAAAAATAACAAATTATTGTAGAGTAACACATACTTACCAATAATTGGATATAACACCCACTTTGGAATAATTATTTTATTTTATAACCTATATTCACAATAAAAAATTAAATGTCATGGTGTAACAAATAGTCTTCGATTTATTTAAAAAAATACCAGCCTATTATTGTCCCACTGCAGGGCAAAGGCCTCTTCTCATACAAAGAAGGCATGGTCCATGTACAGAAAATACAGTTTAGTGCAGCAGAAATATTAGTAAATAAGTATAAGATCTTAGATTTGCTAGTGGTCGATGACAAGAAAATACTATTAAATATACGCAGGATCTACAGTCCTTTCAGTAATGTATTTTACAGGTCACTGTGTTGCAATCTCAGAGGTAAAATAACTGAGAAAAGGCAGTAAAGAATGCTATAGGCCGACCGCTTAACTGAGTCCGTTCCTGAAGTAGCTGCGCGGTGCGGGAGGGGTGTCGTGATGCGAGAGCTCAGTGATTCGTCAACTTGTGACAACTGTCACCCCTCCAGCACCGCGTACGGACTCAGTTAAGCGGTCGGCCTATAGTGTTCCTTAGGTGCAGTCAGCATCGAAAGTCGAAGAAAACAATGTTAAATAGTTTGAGTAAGACTATTGACTTTTTTTACATGAGGTTCTGATTTAGATTTTGTGTAAAAATCTGTGCCTTACTTTCCATGCTAACCGTACCAATGAAAAATAACATAAGGTGTATCTCCACCGCGAGCATTCACATGGTAGCGAAATACCCACGTACCATTGCGAGCTAATCATTCGTTTGTTAACAATACGGACGGAAATTTTCGACGGGTGCTCCTTGGAAAGTCTCCACCAAACAAACGTTAATGGTGGGCGCCTTAAGACGTCGCTAACAAAAACTGGAAGTCTGGCCCTTAAATACCTATCTATCTTTATTTCTAAATCGACATTGGCAGTTGCAGAAAACTTCTAGCCGCCTCAGTAGCGTTCATCAAACACGGTGGACTGAACGTCGCATACGCTATAGAATTCGCCCAACTCGAGTAGGTCGCAACCACAGTTGCTACTATACCTATAGTCATTACAATCAATGCTAAAACAACATCGTACCATTTGATCGCGTATTCGTCTTCTTCTCTCATGTTTATTGCATATTTAGTAAACGTTTTATACTTAGTTTGTAAAGCGTCAGTTATTAGCGGGCTTTTTGACAGATCGCCATTTTGGGATGCGCCATTTTGGGAACCGCCATTTTGAACCCCGCCATTTTGGGAACTGCCATATTGAATTCCGTTTCGTTTCTCTGCCAGTTTAAAAAAGGTATGTTTGGAACCCATTTTGGATTTCATATAACATAGTTTGAGGAAGAATACGGGGGGACATATAAACATTAAAGGTCCTGTGAGGGTGGAACCTACCAGACCCATGACTAAGTCGAATCGAGGGACTGATTCCGCTAGAATTAGTCCTAAGGCTACAATGCTTGATCTTATCAGGCAGCGTTTGAAGCAGAAATCTGGAACAAAAGACACAATAGTTACAAATTGTGTTGTTCTTCGCAGATGATGAATGATTTTCGAGATAGTTCCTACCCTGTTCTACACCGGGTTTCACAGTTATTTTTCCTTATACAGGGTTAATAGTTGTATCGGCAATCCGTTATGGGGATATAGGAGAGGTCATTTGCAAATGTCTATGATTTGCAACCAAATTACAACACATGACCATATGCCAATGTCAATCGTTTTCGAGTAATTTGACATTTTATATTTTGAAATTAATGAAATAAAATGTCAAATGACTCGAAAATTGTTGACATTTGCATAGGAGTCAAAAGGTGTCATTTGGTTGTAAAGGAGCTATCCCCCCTCACCCCTAACCTAACCTGTATACTCCGTGAAATTTGAATCACAGTTTTGCTAGAACAAACGTTGTTCAGACCATGGTCTACTACCATTCTACAGCATCCAATAAAAAAAAAACATAATTGGTTTTTGAAACAACACAAAAAAGACAAAGTTTAAAATGTGAAGGTTATCGTTACTCCCTACAACACAGACACCACGCACGGGACACAGCATTGTCTACAGGGAAATGTACCTCCATAAACAAAATTTAGTAAGCGGTAGATAATCTTGACATTTTAAACTTTGTCTTTTGTGTTTTTCAAAACCAATTATATATTTTTTTTATTGGATGCTGTAGAATGGTAGTAAGCTGACCATGGTCTGAACAACGTTTGTTCTTTGTTCTAGCAAAACTGTGATTCAAATTTCACGGTGTATACCTGTTAACTTTTAAAATTTAATATTTAATGTACAATATATATTTTATGCTGTTGGCGTACCTATTTTTAAATAAATAAACCAATCTTTACTTATACTTACTTCTAGGAATCTTGAGTATGTCTTCAATATGTTGGAACAGCGCCGAGTGACTGACGGCACTGGACAAGCACAGCTGCAGAGTCACCAACAATGACATCAGGTACAGCGGTATGGAAGAAGGTATACCTGAATCAATGTGGAATAATTAAAAAAGAGAGAACATACTTTTATTTTGCACAATTATACTGTCAATCATCCAAATCGGTATATTTTCGGAGTAACTAATGTAATGAGCGAACAGAACAACTTTCGTTGTTAGATTTAAGTAAGTATTCAAGGTACAAAAGTAGGTAATTAGATACTGATAATATAATTAATTAGGTAATTGGCTAAACTCCAAAGACGTAATGGCTATCTACAAATAAAAACGAAATATTTTTTTAAATAAAATTAGAACTTCAAGTAACTGCCATCAGCAGTTTCTGATGTGTACCATCTTTCCTCTCGCTTTCCTGCAGTCTGTGGGAGTGGTGAAAAGGGACGGAAGTGTGTAACAGGAAGCCGGGCAAGCGAGCGCTTTTTGATTTGACCAATGAGCGCGCGATGCTAGAGGTGGCGGTCAGAAACGACCTTGACGAAGCCCCCTTCAAAATCAATCTACCTAGCCTTTTCCCAACTATGTTAGGGTCGGCTTCCAGTCTAACCGGATGCAGCTGAATACCAGTATTTTACATGGAGCGACTGTCTATCTGACCTCCACAACCCAGTAACTAGGTAATGCGATACCCCTTGGTAAGACTGGTTGTCAGACTTTCGGGCTTCTGAGGACCCGTAACGACTGTCAAAGAGCCACGAATGACAGCCGGGACCAACGTCTTAATGTGCTTTCCGAGGCATGGAGGAGTCTCGGTACGAGAAATGGTCACCCATCCACGGACCAACCCCGGCAAGCGTAGCTTAACCTGATGGATCGACCCGTGCGGCTGTTAGTACTTAACCACGAGCTCCTTAATGTTGCTTACCCTTATGTGAGATGTCAGATGTTACACATCATTCGCGACCACTGTAAGTCTGTAAGGCTCGGTCGTTTTATTTTTATTTTTAGCTATTTTCTGGAGCCAGATTTAACACATGATCTGTAGAAGTTTTGCCAATTAAAAAACGGTCCTGTATAAGAATTAAGAACTCTTAATTACTTAACAATTTTCACAGCGACTGCCTATCTGAACTCTACAACCCACTTACAGGGGGCCTACCACCAGCTCATAAAGCAGTATTATTTTAATATTACTTCCGTGGGAGAAAGAGATGGAGCTATACGTCCTGTAGAGCTTCATCTCTTTCCCACACTGAAGTAATATTAAAATAATACTGCTTTATAAGCTGATGGTAGGCCCCCTGGTAACACGAAACTAAATCTTTCTTAAGTAATTACCACAAAAGAATCAAGAACTCACTCTGCAGTATATTATTATCAAGATCAGTGCCATATCTGACGGCAGCCAGCACGGTGGTAACCGCGAACATGAAGCCCGTGATCCCGAACCCCCCGAGCACGGCCGCGTTGATCTTCTTACTGTCCTTCATGTCCACTTGTAGGGTCAACAGCATTGGGTGGATGTCGAACTGTAAATAAGGGATGGTAAAGCTTATGGTTTGCTAACAAAACTGTGAACAATGATACAATAACGCCATCCCCATCTCCTTCGAATCTAACCTTTCCGAACCGGGGTGCCCCAAATCTTAAGCTCGCTAGGCTCGCTCTTGCATCCGTAAATAAGTAGAATATTTAAAGCTACCGATTTTTTTTTAATGCTTCTCCGGCAAAAAAGAATGCTGTGGAGGGTTCAGGAGACCCTCTAGAACCCCCAAATAATCTCACATTCTTTCTAGCGAGGCAGCACGTTTCTAAACCGAACCGGTCATTTCTCAGTAACTTCCCGGAGTCTAGATTTGTGCCCAGTTGATGGCAATCGGCTCGCCTCCTATTACATGGGACTTAAACATAACTGGCGAAATGTGGGTGTACTCTAGGTAGGTTACAAGCGTGATGTTATTTTATGTTGTAATTACCTGAAAAGCCAGTATCCCGTAAGCAATAAGGAAGTCCTGCAGCTGCGGTTGCAGCGCCGCCACGTTGCCGACAGGCGCCGGCGATGTGTCGTCACGCAAGATGCATGTCCACGTGGTGATGGCCACTGTGGTCACTATTATCACTGACGTTATCGCTATGGGCCTGAAAGACGAGGAATAATGTAGGTTATCGCGTTACTTAACGTGATTCCTTCAATGCATCCCGCGAAATTCAAAATTTCTTACGTTTTGGTGAAATAAATTGGAAGTGAACTATCATTCCCCCCCCCCCCCCCCCCTTATGATTTTACAAAATACAAGGTTATTGATAATATGTCAGCAATCCATTATGGGGATGTAGGAGAGGTCATTTGCAACCAAATGACCCCTAATGCTATACAAATGTCATCCATTTTCGAGTAATTTGTCATTTTATATTTTAAAATGACATAAATAAAAATGTAAAAGTCAAATCACTCGAAAATGGAAAATTATAGCAAGTCGATTTTCTAAAAAATTCACGGTGGAAAAATTCCACATGCTAGGGATTTAAACTAGGTATTGATAGAACACTTCGATTGACACTATTGACAGAAAGAACACTTCATCTAGGGTTTCACGCTAAGATTTTTACAGAATAGATTAATCTGCTCTAAAACTAGACCTCGCTGTTGACTTTGGAATATTTCCCTTCGTGGATGCAATTTTAACGCCCATTTCTGTCTCTCCAGTTCGCACTTACTTCATTTCCTTAGGCGATCCAAGCCACATGACAGGACACAGAAGCAGCGCGAGTATCACCATCCACACACAGTACGTGATCCCAACCTCTCCTCCGGAAATCTTCCACCAGAATATCTGGAGCGTCTGCGAGGCTGGACATGGAAAAATAAGGAGTTAACTAGTGTAGATTGGCTAGGATTAAGAAGGACATATAGTATAGTGACCTTGTTGGTGAAGGTCACGTACTCGCAACCGGCGTGTGTGTATGACTAGATCAAATAGGGGGGGAGCTTCCATCAGCGTATTTCGTGAGTGGTCTATCACCACTTCCTATTGGATGGACTCAAGGGAAAAAAAACAGTGGCACTCTGGGAGTGCCGACAGAAGTGAAAACTTGAACAATTTTATTGTGCAGAAAATGCTTTTCTTTTTTGAAGTCGGTAATAAAAAGGGAAATGTCAATCATGTCGTTGTCAGTCTCAATGTTTGGAATTACATTAATCCCAAAGAAAATGTATCGCGCGTTGGTCTTTTTAATGGTCAAAAGCTGGTGTCGGTAACAGTGTCGCGAGTTCAATTGTTTTTCCCATCTCAATAATGCCCAACGCGCCTAAAGAAGTTTTCACTTAAAAAACTCACCAATTATAAAATTCGGTACTCCTGAGCCGAAGACCGCCGCATCAATGAGGAATGTCACCAGCCTCTTTGCTGAAGGACCAAACGCTAGTTCAGCTACCGCCGCGTAGGGAAACCTGAGTACATAGAACAATAACAATTTGAGCAGGCGTTTATCAATATTATATGTCGACGTTTTTAAAAAAAACAGCTGCAAAACTTGTACCTAGCGCCAAGTTAATTTAATAGAATTCGTTACATTTCTACTAGTAGGGGTCGTCTAAGTCGGCAAACAGATGACTTCAAACAACCACGTATCTACGGGGGCAGAAACTTTTCCGGAAGAAGCTAATGACCCAAGGGTACACTGGCCGTAGCTCGCCGTCCGATAAGGACCAGGCCCGGGTCGACGGCGCGTTTTGTTCCACGCGCGCCTCAAAGAGATGTCAGCAGAACTGACGGGGTCCACCAGGACCAATGCCTGCCGGGAAAGTCCGAAAGAGATACCGTGGCTCCTGGCAACAGGCAACTGAAGGAACACGGGTGGGTTTTAGTCAGTAAGAGTCTGACACGCCCTCCCGCTCCGAGAGCGGGAGAAGTTAGTTGATAATTTCCAAACAAAAAAAAAGTACAGGATTATGTGCTGAATCCATGGTAAAAGAGTCTGTCACGCCCTCCCGCTCCGCCTAGAGCGGGAGAAGTTATTTGATAATTTCCCTCCCAAAAAAAAGGGGTACACTGGCCCTCCTGTTCTTCCTTCACATCTTCGTTGTCAACCAGCAAGAGCCATACGTGTGAATACTTTTATTTAACTACTTCTCCAATATAGAATAACTCATTTCGTGGTAAAAAAATGACCCAGCACGGCACGTAAGATTGGTCGGCGGTTTTGCTTTCTAATCAAAGTATCAAACTCACCGATTCTTCTCTTTGATGTCAGGAGTAATCTTCTGCGCTAGAAGCCAACTTCTTCCCAATAATACTGCTGTGTACAGCTGCAGGCCGAATACTGCCAGGACTAGTGGTAGCCCGTATACACCTGAGCGGAAAATGTATTTAAATATTGTGGTAAACAATGGTACTGGGGAATGGAGACCAGCGGTAATTGCGTAACACACATTAAATGACAATTGATCGCAAATGGGTTACATTTTGACAGTTCACGCACGTTCAGTGCCTTATTTACGTTGTTGTGCATACGATTTTTTCAAACTATCTAACTATATTAGTACTATCCTTCAAAACCCTTGGATTGTGATTGGCACACTTTCTATCGCATTGATATACAGGTGAACATCAGAATGACTGGCCAAAATGACCGATCAGCTTTAAAATATTACTAAAATCTAATACCTATTTGCTACTATTTGATACCTTTGTTTAAATAATTGGTACCTAATTAACAATTGAGAAAATGAATTTACAAAATGGGCAGTCATTCTGATGTCAGGATGACTGCCCACATTTAGAATCTCCACATAGGGGCTCCAAAATTTAAATTCGCCTTTACAAAAATTTAGTACCTATTTGATACCTAAACATATATTTTTTCTAGATTTTTAGAGCAAATAATAAAGATCTGCCTCGTTGGTCTAGTGGTCGCAAGCGCTACTGCTGAGCATGAGGTCCTGGGTTCGATTCCCGGGTCGGGCAAAGTGTTATTGGGTTTTTCTATCTGAAATTTCTCAGTAGCAGCTCGGAGTCTGGATTTGTGCCCGGTTGATGGCAATAGGCTCGCCCCCTATTACATGGGACTTAAACATAACTGGCGAAATGTGGGTGTACCTGCTACCAGGGACACCTCTGCCCAACCCTTCGGGGAAACAAGGCGTGATGTTATGTTATGTATAATAAAGATGTTTTTATAGAATGACTGGCCAAAATGACCTAGCCGCTTTAAAATATTACTAAAATCTAATACCTATTTGCTACTATTTGATACCTTTGTATAAATAATTGGTACCTAATTAACAACTGAGAAAATGAATTTACAAAATGGGCAGTCATTCTGATGTCTGGGTGACTGCCCACATTTAGAATCTCTTTGTACCTCCACCTAGTTCTAACTGTATTGGACAATATAAATCACATTGTCTTAGGGGCACAAAATGGCAATGCTTTGATGACTTGTCCACCAGAATAACAAAAAGCAATAAAAGCTTCTACGCACATAGCATTATATATATAAGAAATGATTAATCTGTTTTATTTTTCATTGTGATATATTTATATGACTTTCTGTATTACATAGTAAACAAAAAACCTCTAATAAAATCTTTATTATTTGCCCTAAAAATCTAGAAAAAATATACGTTTAGGTATCAAATAGGTACTAAATTTTTGTAAAGGCGAATTTAAATTTTGGAGCCCTTACGTGGAGATTCTAAATGTGGGCAGTCATCCTGACATCAGAATGACTGCCCATTTTGTAAATTCATTTTCTCAGTTGTTAATTAGGTACCAATTATTTAAACAAAGGTATCAAATAGTAGCAAATAGGTATTAGATTTTAGTCATATTTTAAAGCTGATCGGTCATTTTGGCCAGTCATTCTGATGTTCACGATATACAGGTGGCAGGGACATCGACGCGAAAACTGTTACCATGGATTTCAGAACAGTATTTCTATGTCCCTCGGCAAAGTTCGTGTTTCGTCAATGGTCGGATTTCTATCAGTTGCACTTGGTGCAGACCGGACGCTCTCAATCGACTTGGAAGTATATAGAGTTGTTAATACTCTTTTGTAGAGTTGTTAACTTAATGTAATTTATTTTAAAAATGGGAGGAAAGCTGCTAAAGCCGCAGGCACGACACGACAGTTAGGAAAATAGTTTATATTCCACACGGAAATCAAAACAAAACAACAAAAAAGTACCTACCTAGTTCTGAATTCAAATTATACACGATTAAATCTAATAAATTGATGGACATGGAAATTAGCATTCGTTTGTATTCGGAAATGCGATGATTCCCGAGGGACGTTAAGAAAATTGAAATACTGTACATGATTCTGAACGCCAGGGGTTCAGAATCATGTACTGAATCCATGGTTACAGTTTTCGCGTCGATGTCCCTGCCACCCTGTATACATATATGCACTCACCACAAGAAATCACACTTTTCGGCAGAGTTATAACCGGGAATACTCCAAAAAGGTCAACGATGCACAGTATAGTGAACAGCACACTGAGGCCGCCGGTCGTCTGACCGACCGTGTAATCTTCGTGTCGAGAGACCACCGTCGTTGGCTTGCTGTAGCCGAGCCCGGGCACGTGCTCGAAGAAACGTGGCAGTTTCATGATGTAGAGTCCTGGGATTAGAAAACAGATTGGTAAGCTCAGGTATCTCTATTGAATTACACCTTTTTTTTTTTTTTTTTTGGGTGGGAAATTATCAAATAACTTCTCCCGCTCTGGGTGGAGCGGGAGGGCGTGTCAGACTCTTACTGACTAAAACCCACCCGTGTTCCTTCCTATGCCATGTTGCCGGGGGCCACGATTTCCCTATCGGTTTTCTTCGAACCCCCGGCAGGATTGATGGCGGATGGCATTAAGTCCGCCTCTGTACATGTACGTGCTTAAAGTATTAAATAAAATAAATAAATAAATAACCCGCGGCTCCTATCGCCCGAAAAAGTAGAGCGTTTGCCTGTACACATGGGTAAGTCCCTTAGTCCCAAGTAATACTGGACGAGCCTATCTACCTAGCCTTTTCCCAACTATGTTGGGGTCGGCTTCCAGTCTAACCAGATGCAGCTGAATACCAGTATTTTACATGGAGCTACTGCCTATCTGACCTCCACAACCCAGTAACTGGGTAATACGATACTCCGTGATAAGACTGGTTGTCAGACTCTCGGGCTTCTGACGACCCGTAACAACTGTCAAAGATTCACGAATGAAAGCCGGGACCAACGGCTTAACGTGCTTTCCGAGACACGGAGGAGTCTCGGTCTGTAAAGATGGTCACCCATCCATGGATCAACCCCGGCAAGCGTAGCTTAACTTGATGGATTGATCCGTGCGGCTGTTATTACTTAGCCACAAGCTCCTCCGCGCTAATACGGAACGAGTCAAATGAAACCAACTAAACATAGACATATTCAGAACTCGAGCAGTTTTCTAACAATTTAATGGATTTTTGAAGTGAAAAGTTCTTTAGGCGCGTTGAGCGGTTTTTGGTAGGGGAAAATTTTATAAGTTCGCGTCACCGACATGCTGTAATATAGCAGTACAATAGCTAATGTAGCTATATCGGTGCGTTTGCACGGGCGAAACATTCACAACAAAACATGTTGCTCTATGTTCTGTTAATTTTCCATACAATGTTTGAATGTTTGACAGAAAAAGGGTTTAAATTTTCAACATGTTTTGTTGTGAATTTTTCGCTAGTGCAAACGCACAGTATGGGCGACGTATGCGCAACAATATTTCATAGTTTGTGCTGACTTCTTTCGGCCGTCCCCCGACTGCCTGTTTTTTTTTTTAATCCGACTGCAACCAAGTTTAAAACAAGCTCACTTTTCAAGCAGTCTGATGCAGTTCGCGGCAGTTATTTGCAATACTACGTTGTTCATTCAATCACTCCGATGTGTCTAAAATCTAAAAACCAGATGCGTTTTTTGCCTACCTAATTCGTTTTTTTATAGGCACGTCTACTAGGCAATAAGCTGGATCTAGATATGTGGCATGAATGTCAGAGCCTTACTGTATCATTGTTCTAGCCAGTGGCTAGTTCATTACACGGTTTGCAGAAAATGAGGTCCCGGATTCCGAATCGGGTGAAAAAAGTTAAGTTAGGATTATTGGGTTTCTAAGTCTTGTAGTTAGTTGTGGAGTGACTTTCATTCTAAATACTATAATTAACTTTACGAAAGTAATTAGGTAAGTACCTACTTACTTGATCATATTAATAACAAGGTTTTTTTTTACTTTAATGTTTAGTCACAGGTTTAGTAAAGGTCAATTAAATTCCAATTAACAACTAAAAAGTAGTAGGTAAATCTGCAACTCGCAGAGTGAGTTTCGGATCATAAGTCTCTGATAATACCTTGCCCGGTACCTTAATGGTGCAGATTCCCTTGTTCACTAATTAATCAGCGCCTGTCACTACTCCATACAAGTTTAGACATGATTAAAAACTTACCTACTAAAATTACGTCAATTTACGTCAAGCGCTGATTAAAATTTGACAGGACTAAACTAAAATTTAAGGCTTCTTCAAACAGGCGCGACACGCGACGCGACACATAGGCACCGCTCGTCGCGCGACGAGCGGTGCCTTTGTGTCGCGTCGCGTGTCGCGCTGGTCTGCACGAGCCTTTATCTTCTTTCCTTTTCTTAATGAAATAGAAAGAAAAAGATGCACTGAACTTAAATTTAGTTTAATTTGTGAACAAGGGAATCGGCACCAATGTCTAGCTATGAGTATGCCTTCCGTAAAAATCAACTGCATGATAAGAAAGGGACTGTTTCTATTTTAACCGACTTCCAAAAGGAGGAGGTTCTCAATTCGTCTGTATGTTTTTTTTTTTGTATGTTTGTTACGCGATTACTCCGCCAATTATGAATAGATTTTGATGATTCTTTTTTTGTTTGGTAGATCATACTTCAGAGGTGGTCCCATATAAATTGTATTAACTTTGCTTGGGTAGTTTTTGAGTTAGCTTCAATTATACGTATTTTTTCCCACTTAGTATGTAGATGATATGATAACTTCTTGTCACTGTTATTTATATAGCAGGTAGTAGTATTCGAATTTGTGTGGGGTAGGTACCACAACTAAAAAGTGAAAAATAAAAACTTTTTACAAAAAAAAACAACCGACTTCAAAAAAAAACACTACAAAGTGAAAAATAACTTTAATTTCGGAAGTCGGTGACAAAGAACGAAAATTCAAAACCAAAGACACCGACTTCCGAAATAAAAGTTATTTTTCACTTTGTAGTGTTTTTTTTTGAAGTCGGTTGTTTTTTTTTTGTAAAAAGTTTTTTGTTTAAGTATTATCAGTAGGTACTCGTCTGCCAACAAACTCCAATATTCTAAAATGAATGTTTACAAACGTGTAGGAAGTTGCGGATATACGGTTTAAGACATTTATTTCTCAAAAAGAATACAATTCACTTAATATGAGAAATACAAGGTAATCTTAAAACTAAATATAAGAATTACTCTTTAAGAAGTATTTGTAAATAAATAAGTTAGTGAACACAATTTTTATAGTGTTGTGGGTAAAAGGAAAAAGTGGGTGTACTTATTACATATCGATTCTTGGAGGCAAGTCAATAGCAATTACAAATTTAACTATTTGTAAAGTACTAATTTAAAACCTAGAGATAGTTATCTTTCTTCCCGATTGATGGCAATAGGCTCGCCCCCTATTACATGGGACTTAAACATAACTGGCGAAATGTGGGTATACTGTAGGTACACCTCTGCCTAACCCTTCGGAGAAATACAGGCGTGATGTTATGTAATCTCTTTGAATAAAAGGAACCTTGCAAGACCTTTTAAAATCCTGCAGAAATACCAATAGCAATGTCACTCCTGCTGGTCAATTTTGTTTAATCTAACTGTGAAATTTAGGTGAAGTGAGCTGCCTTTCCACAAAGGCCAATTCCCGTTATTAATAACGGGAATTTTTTAAAACGTTCAAAATTTTGTCGCAATCTCATCTCAGCAACGATCAATGATAATTTTTTTTTTCAAAATGTAGGGAATGTATAGAGATTTTTGACAGATTGACACTGAGAAGAATGTGAACGTTCAAAAAAATACGGAAATTGCTCCTGCAGTGCTATTCTGTAAAAATCTCACCGTGAACGCTGTGAAGTGACCTTGAAAGTGAGCTGTCAACAGTGTCAATCCCTAGTATATGGTGGAATGACAGCTCACTTCAAGTTCACTTCACCTTAGCGTTCACGGTGAGATTTTCTATTAGCACTGCGGTACCGATTGACAGTTTACTTCACATAAGTTATCACGGTGAGATTTTTATAGTACACACAGCTACATATCAAGCTATACATTTCCAGTTTATTCTGATCTCGCATTGTATAGGATTTCCGAACAATGCGAGGTCAGCTTATACTGGAAATGCTTGATGTGTAGCTGTGTGTACGTTTAACGTGTGTTTTCGTAAAGGTACTTACAACTTAAAAATCTAGGTAGGTAGGTACCTAAGTCACAGCCGCACAGTTATTAGCACATTCAGCCTTTTAATTAAATAATTTAAATCACTAAAATCTAAATAAACATACAAAACACCACCACTCGCTGCACTTATAAGGATTCTTTCCACACAGCTTTATAAATTGATTACTAATCTAATTTTACTAAATACGATTCGCTAACTCATTTGTTATTATTATTTACTTTTTTATATCACAGACAAAAATTGTTTTCTAAATTCATATATCGAACACTGTATGGACAGTGTCCAGCACTGCGGAAAGTCAATAAGACTGGCCGGTTCAATTGGGCAAGTACAGGCTTAGGACTGTCGGGAACAAAACACTTTTCCCTTATAACATAAAAATATTATTTTATTTGCAATAAGTATTGAACTTTTTCGTAGTTATTTAATTAGTAGTTATTTTTCGTAGTTTTAGTCGTTAATTAGTACCTACCTAATTAACATTAGGTAGGTACTAATTAACATAACATATATATATACGTAATATAACACCACGCCTATTTTCCTAGGAGAGTTAGGTAGAGGCGTACCAATAACACCTACGTTCCGCCTATAAGTTTAAGAATTCAAATTCTACCTAGGTACTCACCACAAAAGTGAAAAGCTAGGCCACAACTAAAAAAAGCGTCCGCAATAATTAGATATTTGCAATACCTTCTTTAGGATGCACTTCATTTTATTTTTCTCTTGCAATAGTCCGCACTCATTTTGTTCAAGTAAAAAAAAAACTCTTTTGATCTAAAAAACGATTACGAACTTAATCGTTTCTTCATGGCACAAGCACTCAATATGATGCGTTTTTAGCAAATGTAATCTAATTTCAAATTCTATTCACTTCGAGCAAAAGTCCGGATGACCTTCAGAAAGTTGCTGCACTTGTTTATCATCACAATCACTCTGCGCGAGTCTTTGACAATGGTTAGGGGTTAAAAGTCTGACAACCAGTCTTACCAAGGAGTATCGTGCTACCCAGTAACTGGATTGTAGAGGTTAGATCAGTAGCTCCATGTAAAATACCTACTAGTAGGTATTCAGTTGGTTCTGGATTCGGTTAGACTGGAAGCCGACCCCAACGTAGTTGGGAAAAGGCTAGGCAGATTGATTGAAAATGTTGCTGGAAAACAAGTAGAAAGGAAACCATACCATACCATATTTCTAATTTGAATTAAGCCTAAGTATTTTTGTTTGTTCAGTTGAAGATGGTTAGTGAAAAAAAACTCATCAAACACGTTGTCTCTCGTCAAGTCGAGCGTCGTCGTGGATATCCAACGAATCAGGAAGCTGTCAGAGGCCATATTAAAATGCATTGGTATGAAAATAATGCAATTAAGAAAAAAAACCTGTTTATGTAAGTTTATTCAAATCAAACAAACAAGGTTTTATTAAATTAGTTTGTCTGTTATTAAAAATAATATTCAACTACGACGACCACTGGCGCCTGATTTATTTAAATACCTATTAAATTTTGCCACCCACGGTTTCATCGGAAATTATACCATGTAAATATAAATAAAAAATATTCAATGTCCTAACCTAGGTCATTGTCTACATGTGTGCCAACACCGAAATCCATTCAGCCATTAGAAGGCGTGAAAAGGTGACAGACAGACAGACAAAGTTATTTCGCATTATAATAAGTAAATACGGTTATGGAAGTTTGGATAGGTATTCCAGATTTCTGCCTTCTGGGTCATTATAAAATTTGCGGACTTCATACGTATGAGGTAACTACTCTCTATTACATGCAGGTTGGCTGAAGCAAGGAAAACCTTATCAGGTGGAGATTCATCCTGCCGGGGGTGCGAAGAAAAGCGATAGGGAAATCGTGGCCCCCGGCAACAGGGCAACCGAAGGAATACGGGTGGGTTTTAGTCAGTAAGAGTCTGACACGCCCTCCCGCTCCGCCCAGAGCGGGAGAAGTTATATATGATAATTTCCCAACAAAAAAAAAAAGGTGGAGATTCATAGATGGCTTCGCCTTGGATTCTAAATATGGTGCTGTTCCACCTGCGTGTCCTGTCGTCTGCACGTTACAGGAACTGATGGACGCTACTGCTGATGGCCCCAAACACCATAGCCGATTTCTGGGATAAGTTTATTTAGATTACAATGGCATGCACTTTAAATACAGTATATTATACGTTTTGCCAAGAATGCAAATCTGCATAGCACAATGATGTAAACAAATAAAATCTAACATGAATGGAGAACTCCGAGAAGATCAAGGTAACTGAATAAAATTACGTCGGAAATAGATAAAATATTGAACTTGCAGATCATTTCTGCAATATTCTCAAATCGGTGATGTCACTCGGGAGTCGGGGTTCAGACTTTCAGACGGTAAACTGTTCTAACAATAGATTTCTCCCACTGTTAGCAAGCCAAGCTGTCAGCAATAATCTCCTCATTTCCAGCATCATGATATACTTAACTACTTGAAACAGAACATAACATAACGCCTTATTACTCGAAGGGTTAGGCAGAGGGTACCTATAGTACATCCACATTTCGCCAGTTATGTTTAAGTCCCATGTAATAGGGGGCGAGCCTATTGCCATCAACCGGGCACAAATCCAGGCTCTGGGCTGCTCCTGAGAAATACACAAATTATCAATCAAGAACAAACAGAATACCGAAAATAGCGAAACCATTTTGTCATTAATCGGGCACATATTCCAAAGGTAATACTCGGTTTTTGGACAAATATGGTACACGCTACCAGTTTATCAGTGAGACTCAAAGACAGAATAATACCAACTTAACAGTACCTCTGCTTATCAGTAATAATTTACATAAAACAAACATTATCCTTTGATATTGCTTCTGTGCTCACCTGTACCTCTTATACGGGCACTGCCGTAATTCAATACGCGTAGCTAACGCGGTCTTGCGAACGTTGACATGCTAGTAGCTACTTGCTAGCCACTAATACATTCTATTAAACTTTGCTTTACTTTCTATCGGCTCTCAATAAAAAACTATAATATCTTCGAATTAATCAAGATCAATAAAAAAATGGAACTTATACGTAATCATTACAGCTGAGTACCTACCTAATTAAAAAATGAATTTAATAATTATTTTATCGTTTTATTTATCTCAATTAGATGCATAGGTGTGCTAAAAATCGAAATACCAAGTTCATAAAATATAAAACAACATCACGCCTGATTGCGTAACTTATTTTCGTAAACAATTTTGCTTAATTTGTTTCATTTTGACAGTTCAACAACATTCATTGCGTTATTTACATTGTTGAGCAGATTTTTTTCCAACTTATGAAGCAATGGATTAGCAATCAGTTTCAAATCGAAACAAATTGTGATCGATCGTGCATTACGCAATTAGAGTACTGTATTCTGGAAAAGTCACATTTCAATATGTCTGACTACCCCTCATGCCCTCATAAAATACTGGTGGCAGGAGAATACAAACTATTGCCATTAACCGGGCATCTCGACTAAAGAAGAAAAGTTTATCATTATGAACAACAAAGTACATACAAAGTTCTAAAGTGAGGAAAATTCAACAGTAGGGAAATACAGAGAATTTATTTATTTTTAAACCTAACTATCAGTATCAGGATTACAATGCCATCTTGTGGACACACTTGTAAACAGAATCATCTAAATCAAAAGGAACGACCGAAATTACAGTTTCGTTATAGATGTCGCTAAATCCGCTTTTACGTTCCGAAATACATAAATGTTACGATAACACATTAACCTGCAACCTGCCTGTGTATTTTCCTAAGTCGATTGTATACTCATACATAACAAAGTGATTTTCAAATTATGTAAAAGCGTACGTACAGAACTGTAAATATACATAAAAAAATAAAAACAAGATAGCGCAACATGGCATCATGCACTTCTTTTTGCGCATGCTCCGTTTTACGTAGTCCAATCGATACGAATGCAATGTGACAGCAGAAGTAGATGGCGTAGCAGCACGTTTCCTCTCCTTTCTCGCTCCTTCCGTGACATTTTTGCGAAACGTCGATTTCGTTTCCTATGAAAATTCATCAAATAAATCACATTAGGGCATGCTCGGTAAAGTTTTTCACACGAAACACCGTGATATAAAATATATAACCGTGGTTAAGTTTTTTTGTGCCAAGTGCAATTAAACAATCAAGATTCCGCCGATAATTCAAAGCCTACCCAGTGGGTGGCTTAATTTGGTAAGTTTGCTGCTTATTTCACCATATTTTATTAGATTATTGATTTGTTTCCATGTTTATTGAATATACTTTTGCGTGGCGTAGCCATATGTTTGCTAAAATCGTTGTTACGTGTTCGTCAAATGAAGAGTTCATAGTTCTCATAATGACCGTATTTGGTGTCTGCAAAAGCGTTATATCGCGTCGCTTTGCCTTGAAATGTTGGTCAGATAGGTGCTGGTATCGGCCAATAGTATTTAGGAATACGAAATATGTGTTTCACCTCGGAAAACCGTGACGAAATTTACGTCACACTGTAATGTTCTGGAGGTACCAACTTGATAACTTAGGTTTTTGGCTATTTATACTGTACATAATTACACAGCTACGTAAATAAAATCATCAGCACAACATGTTACAAACACTTACTCATGCAAAATTAGGGCTGTCAAAGATGGTTAGATCAACAAGCCTACTTAATTCTATTCAATAGACATACAACGTGTAATAAATATTAAAAAAGGAATTCACCCACAATAATAAAATGTAATTGCTTTCATTAACCCAAAAATAAAAATAAACATTGGGTCAGCGAGTCTTATTCAATGGGCAGTTGCTCAATATTGACAAAAATATAATTAGGTACATATGTAAAAATAAGCTTCTATTCAGACATGGTTAAAATAAGGTACACAGAATAGCTGCTATTATCAGCATCATAAAAGTATGTTGGTCCCGGCTGTCATTTGTAGATCTTTGACAGTCATTACGGGTTGGGAAGCCCAAGCCTGACAACCAGTTTTACCAAGGAGGTGTTACCTAGATGGTGGAGGGCCGATAGGCAGTCGCTCCATGTAAAATACTGGTACTCAGCTGCATCCGGTTAGACTGAAAGCTGACCCCAAGACCCCAACATAGTTGGGAAAAGGCTAGGCAGATTGATTGATGTCATAGGCCAGGGACGGCAGACCTTTTATTTGCATGTTAATAAGGTAATCAAAAATCTTATTACAAACAAAAGGGGCTTTGTCACTGTAAAACATTATCCAGTTAGACTTATTATAAAGGTCTAATAAGAGCCTCCTCATTACAGACATGATAAAAAAAAAAGGAAATAGATTACATTACAAAACATGTCTATAATAGACATTATTTTAAACTATTTATTAACTAATTTAATGTTATTGTTGAAACTCTTATGTAGGTTACTGAAAGATTGCAGTTTACTTTCAATTCCTGATGGCTTATAACTTCAAGAGCCCATAAGTCCACAAGGGCAAAATAAGTTTTCATAAACATTTGAACTTAGTTTTACTTACCACATGTGCAAAAGTATAATTATGGTGAGGATATAATCAAGTGAAATTAAAATATAAATTCAATCTACTTTCTTCCGTTCTCTCCTTAATTTTGTAATGGCTAGTCCGTTCAAACCTATTTCAGGTATTTTTATATATTTGTTTTGTTAATCTAAATAATATTTTACATTTACTTGAAGTACTACCAAAACTAGGTTCATGTTGCATTGCAATTCAAATAGTAATACATTTTTTTTTACAATTCTACAATGTTTCATCACCACAAATTGACAAGTCTTAGCAAACCAACTTACTCTGTTGCAATGAGAGTGTTAACTGATACTAAAGTCTTTATCAACTAGACAATTAGACATTGTTTAGAGTTATTTATTTACACCTAATTAATTACATACTACATCTATCTATATATATAAATAAAAATCAATGTTTGTTTGTTTGTCCTTTTTAATTGTTATCGATCTCCAGGAGAGCTCATGACAGCCAAGGGTCTATGGACTCCGAAAGGGCTGCACCGATTTTGATGAAACTTCGGTAGGGTGTGCTGAGGACGCCCGCGAGGGTTTCTGGCCTAAAACATCTTAAAAAAGTGACATTGCTACACATGCCGCTAGAAACTATATAATAGGTACTAATAGACTTGTGCCCAAAAATTTTTTTGTCAGTCTTGTAGATTATTAAAAAAATATTGAACACGTATTTTTTTTTCTTTTTTGACGTAATCAAAAGATTACGGCGATACATTGAGTTAAAATGTGGCATGACGTCACGCCTTGCTAGATTTAATACTGCGTTGTGACGTAGCGAGCGCCCACTCCCCAACTTTAATGCGTGTTTTCTAAGTTATTTTTGATTAATATGATAAAGCAAAAAATACGTGTCTAATATTTTTTTATTATCTGAAAGACGGACTAAATAGTTTTTTTTAACCTAGGGAACTATCGTATTGCCTCGACATAATTATTTAAATATAAAATGTATATGGTACAGAAGATTGCATTCTTACCGAAAAATATAACAGTACATTTTTACAATATCATGGCCTCTATACATACCTACATAAAACTAACGCCTTCTTCCCATGGTGGTAGGCAGACATTACAGGACGCCCCCTGCTACAATCCTTACCTTACCTTACCTTATAGGTACCTCCTTTTGCTTCATTTATGTTCATACATCTGGTCATACACATGCGCCAGTCGCGAGTACTACAAACCTGACCTTTCTGAGGTCATCACTATCATGGCCAGTATATTCCACTTTAATATGTGGTGCTATAGTTATCCACTGATTTAACCAGTTCTGTCCAAACTATTTGGTTATAAGCTAGCCAGCTCCCTAAAGTGAGAGAATCGGCATAAAAAAATTGATACAACCTGCATAACCATGACAAAAGACCTACACCATTAATTTGTCTGCTATTGTCATAATACTTCATGACATTTGTATATGAATTTGTTGTCTTAAAGCAATATGAACTTGAACACTCATGCAATAGTACATTACTGTCGCGGCTTGCAACAGGGGCATTGATGGACAATCGTGAACATGTGGGCCGAGGCATATCATTGAGGGTCCATCAATGCGTAGTTGCGGCCAAGCCTTCTAATAGTACTTTTCTCATTTGAATTTCCAAGCATGTTTAAGAAAAAAATATTAGCCAATCAGCAAGTTGCTAGCGTGGCTGTCTGCTCAGTGTGAGCTGGACGTACATTTAAGTATTGTCACTGACGGGGCCATATTACTGATCCAGCCTGTCCCTTGCTGCCCTCCCGGCCTCCCGCAGCGACGCCCTAAGTCGAGGTCCGTACCCCCATAGGGGGTGCGCTAAGCATGTAGCGCTTAGTTTGTAAGTGTTTTGCCCTGGCTGGAGGCCTTATTTATAAGGCATCCACAGTATAGCCTGGTAAAGCAGACGACAACCTCCTGGGGTGCCTTGCGAGATGCCCTTCAGAAAAAAAAGGCCATATTAATGCATGCAATAATTTGTACTTACATGATGAAAGCTTGTAATATACCATTTGTACAGCCACGTCATAGCTCGCGTAATAGGCCAAGCCTATTGCAATTGAGTTCAATTTAAATTCCTCTAACCAATCATGATATAGATCATAGTGCGTTCAACGTGCTTGGGTTGCTGTACGGTGACATTAATAATTAATACCTAATTAAAATGCGAGTAAAAAGATTAACTGATTAGCAAAGTAATGGGATAACCTGTTATACATAAGCAGTTTAGAAGACATGGTCACAGTATAATAAAGTAACAGTATTATATGTCTCGGCAGTGACCTTGAAATAATTACCTCCTGGCAGCTCGGTAGATAAACCTTTCGCGTCCGTGAGTATAGTACGACACAACTTAGATGTAGCATCGGCAAAATTCGTAAAACCGATCACCATCTGAATTGAGTGCGCCTTCAAAATCACCAATATTTATTACTGCTTTAGGTAATAATGATCTTAACGCAAACGCAATAACTTGTGAAGTCATATACCCAAACACATTCGTAAAATTGAAATGAATGAATGCAACTTTTCAAATTTATGCTACATCTAAGTTTTGTCGTACTGTAACTGCATGCCGCCCACTCGAGACTGTTGCGTACTGGTATAATACGGCCGATATAACTTGGCAAGTCTGAACTTTGCGCATGTTCTCTCACTCACACTCGCTTCATGTCACCATTGGTTCCTAAAAAAATGTTATTGCGCAGCCTTTTGCGCGAAGTTCGGAACTGCCAAGTTATATCGGCCGTATTGTATGTACATTGAGATTTCGAAGCGCGTCTTTTCGGCTGTTTTCTATGAAGACATAATCCTGTTACTTATTTATACTGTGACATGGTGATTAGGCTAAGTTTTGATTATGTAAGACTAATTGCACATGAAAATCATCATTACCCTTTATTATGTACTTGGCATTCCATAATGTTTTGTTCAGGTAGTTCTAGGTTGCTTCAAACTATACTGTGGGGTATCCTCACTCATAATAATAATCTACTGACGGTCAAGTCAACTTTACTCCATTTGTAATAAGGTTAGAAATTTAAACAAACCTTTTTTACAGTCTGAGTCAGATGTCTGTTTAACCGATTTTGACTTCTATACTGTAGGCACATAAGGATGACATTAAAAGCAAAAAAGTGGTTACAATTCCAACTGTTTACTACAGCTGCCATTTGTCATGCCACCAACGCAAATGGACTATAACTCTTTGTGAATTACCGTGCCCTTCTTTTTGGGCAGTTAGTTAAAAAGTATTAAAAGGTGTTGTCAAAATTATTTGATGAAAGTTCTTACCCTTAAGTCTACTTCAACTAATTAAATGGCCTTTTGTATGCATGCATCATACGATTAAAAACTAAGCAGTAAAAATTATGTATTTATTGGTTTTAATACCTACTGATTTAATTTATTGCAGAAAATTAGAACTGCATAATTTTTGCTATTCCAGCTATAAAAATAGTTAAGTAGTTATCTTTTATAATTCATACTCACTACTAAATAATTCTAAAATGGAGAAAACAAGATAGTTTTTTTATCATAATAATATTATTTACAGCAATACATAACAACATATTGATTTATCATTAAGTGTAATATAATTTAAAAAGTATACAATATAAAAATATTATATTTCTATTATTCTTTCCATATTACTGTAAAAGTTTCAATTGACAATTTAATAAGTACTTACATCATTACTTATAATAAATAAAAAAATAAAATTACTTTATTTTTTATTTAGTTAGTAGAAATGAAAAGGCGTGTTTTTATATTTTATTAAATTTTACTGCATGATATTATTGCCTAATGACTGCCATATTAAATATGTACTGCAATTTAATTATATTTATTTTATTTATAAAAATAATGTAGCTTTAAAAAAAATGCCTTCTGGTAGCGGGATTTATATAGGTATAGTGCAAACAATTTGTCCTAAGACAACTTGTATGGAGATAATAGTATATTTAATTGTTTTTGGTAGTCAGAAGCCCGAAACTCGTGACAACCAGTCTTGCCAAGAAGTATCATTTATCCAGTAACTGGGTTTCTAGAGGTCAGTTGGCAGTCGCTCCATGTGAAATATTGGTATTCAATTGCATCCGAATAGACTGGAAGCTGATCCCAACATAGTTGGAAAAGGCTAGGCAGATTGAGTGATTTAATTGCTTTAGATAAAATGTTGATTATATGAATTGTTCAAATGGATTTTGACCAGATTTGGGATCACACTCTACAACTTTGAATTGATCTCATTGACATCATTTTACGATAAATCTCTCTTGTGTTTATGTTTGCAATATCCATTATTTAAAGGCAGTCATGATGGCAGTCTATTTTGTTTTATTTTCCTTTGACAAACACGCTCTTTCATTTCTTTATAGGTCTGAATAAATATGGAAAAGAAGCGTGACTCTTTTTTCATGAAAAAGAAAAGGGACAATGACAAACCGTTCAAGAAGAACCATGAAGAAGAAGGGGAACCTAAGAATAAAAGACAAAAGGAGTTCAATAAGAATCGCGAAGGTCTGGTCTTAAACATAGAAAACAAAGAGAAAAAGCCGTTTGACAAGAAGGCATATCGTCTAAAGAAATACAGTAAGAAGTACAAACTAGAGCAATGGGAGGAACAACGTAAAAAGCGGTTGTTACGTGAATACCATAAGGACATTAAAAACGATCCTACTGTAGGCACTTATAAAGCTAAGACTTTCGACGAAGACGCTACTGATGGAACTCAAGAAGCTGGTAAATATGTCCGACATCCCGATTTACTAGAGAAAACAAACCTTTTTGAAAAAGAAGACGCTGTATCTCCTACAACGGGCAAAAGAGACCCGTATCGCAAAGCGAAAGACCACTTTAATAAAGTGAAACAAGAGAAATTGGAGAAGCAGCAGGAGATACAAAGAGTTAAAGAGCAGAAGCAGCAAAAGCTGGACGAATATAAAAAGAAGAAGAATGAACGGTTCAAGAAATTGAGTAAGAAGACTAGGAAGGGCCAGCCAGTGATGACAGGGAGATTGGAACTCCTTTTAGAAAAAATCCAGAGTAATAAATAGGGTTAATTTTTTTAAAGACTATTCTCTCGCTCTTCCCTTACAACCAGTGGATATTTTGTTAGCTTTATACATTTCTAGTAAAATTTACTTAATTTTGTTTTACTTTTGTATTTTGACGGCATAATAATATTAATTTGTAAATCAATATGAATTCATACAATGCTGATAATTAAAAATTCAATTATTTTTTTCTGTCTCGAGCAATTAGGAACTCATTTTTGAGTTAACTTCGCAGATTCAAATAATTGTGTCCACCTCTTTCTTGGATCGTTATTTTAATATGACCATTCTCTTTGGAAATATAAACACGTGAACATAACCGATTTACGAAGTAATGTCTAGCTAGGATTTTACGATTACAATGGTAATTTACTCTGGTAATATGTCCTTTTGTTCTTTTTTAATTAGCTCATCGGATATGAGTGATGTGCTACGACGTGTTTCCGAAGCCGTGAACTCTTTAGTTTATATCGTGCGTTTCTCTAGTTTGTTGTGTCACAATCAAGGCCTGTTATAATTCGGAACTGCTGTTTTTACTGTTTGATCGAAATAAAATTGTGATTTCTGTGAGTATTAGCTTTTCATTTAGTCATTTTTACTTGTTTTGTAAAGGTTGTCCTAGATGACTCTTGAGCTAAAGGGCTTTTTAGTGAATCGTCATCACCACTATGTCGTTACTAATGTACCTAGGCCTTTTTAATAGCACCCCTTCTCCGGCTACTCTCATCCAGCTCCTCTCGTCATCCTGTCAAGACCGCTCCACTTAGCCTGAGCACGCCTTACTCACGAACACTTCACTTTTTTCATTCCTTGCGTTTTCTGGAGACAGTCCACCCAAACTTAAAGCATTTATTTCCATTAAACCATTTACAGACACTTGAATTATCAAGGAGTAGACTACCATTCCAAAGCGTACTAGGTTCCTATAGCGAAGCAAAGTGAACGGGCAAGAAACTTCATTTAAAGTCTTTTATATCAAAATATTGGTAACATAATCCATGTAGAAAATACACGTATAGATACATTTATGTGAAAATGCCACCCAATTCCAAACCAATTAAAAGTTTCAAACCATACTGAAAGGACTGTCCTTCCAGTGGCGGATTCAGGGTCTCGTTGGATAGCTTACGTCCGTGACCTGTTAACTGCACAGTTAGCCTTGACCTCTACCTGAGCTGAAGGCCGAATCCGCCACTGACCTTCACCCAAGGATAAAGTAGAGGCTTTCAAAGAACTGAAAGAACTTTAAAGCGGTTTTGCAATAACTTTTAGGATTTGCAAGGGATAATAATAGTCCTCCTGACCTAATTTCGACCATGGCGGCCAATCTCAGCATAGACTAGCCATCGATGTGGGAGGTTTTAAGGTCATAGCACACATTTCGACTCGGAAAGGGATCGTCACCGTATCGCTGCGGTTCGTGAGCTTGTCCCGAGGCGAGGCGATTACGTTACGATTCCGATTAGTGTGCGTTGCAGTAGGGAGTTTCATACAAAGAATACTGAATGGCTCGAGTAGATACGGTGACGAGATCCCTTTTCGAGTTGATGTGTGCTATTTCCCTTATAGTGCACAAGTGTGTGTGCAGTCACAGGTGCACTCTCTCATAAGAAGATATTAAGTTGTTTTGAAGCAGCCCTGAGTCTTCATTTATGCCTGGTTGATGGGTCGCTCCCCTCTTACTATGGACTTAAACAAAACTGACGAGAGTATTACAACTCTGCTTGTTCTTTCAGGGAATGTATAGATACTTAGTAGAACATTACATAGTGTGGTATAGTAATTTAATTGTAGGTGCATCGTCTTCACAAATAATTATTTAACAAATGTACGTACCTATACAGACTATTGTAAAACATTTTAAGAGTAACGGTGGAGTTTCTTGCCCATTCTTCTCCATACCAAAACTACCTTTTGGAAGGGGGTCAATTCTACAGGGTGGCAGGGACATCGACGCGAAAACTTTTACCATGGATTCAGTACATGGTTCTGAACCCCCTGTATTGAAATTTTTCGTCAGTTATTTAAAAAAACAGCCGTTCCATACATTTGACCGCGTAGGTATTGCACTTTTCTATGAAACAGCAGATTTAAAAAAAATTACCGACGAAAAATTTTAACGCAGGGGGTTCAGAATCATGTACTGAATCCATGGTAAAAGTTTTTGCGTCGGTGTCCCTGCCACCCTGTATTTTGTAAATTTTGACGTTCAAAAGTGCCAAACATGGGCCTATTTGAAATAAACTATTTTGATTTGATTATTATACAAAACAATAACAACAGGCGTGATGATAACGTACCTATACTGTCGCTTGATTTCCCAAATTGGCGTGGAATGTTTCACACTTTTTTCTTCGCAATAAACTTTACTTATCTGCAAACGTTGTATTTGATAAGTCGTTACTGTGTGCAAAGATTTAAAATATAGTAAGTCGAGCGATGCTCAACTGGTGGCCTGAGAGTCCCATACATACCACTATTCCATTATCTGTGTATCCCGCTCGCTTTTTTTTTTTTTGGGTGGGAAATTATCAATTAACTTCTCTCGCTCTGGGTGGAGCGGGAGGGCGTGTCAGACTTTTACTGAATAAAACCCCCCCGTGTTCCTTTGGTTGCCCTGCTGCCGGGGGCCACGATTTCCCTATCGGTTTTCTTCGTCAATTCTGCTGACATCTTTTTGAGGCGCGCGTGGAACACAACGCGCCGTCGACCCGGGCTTGGTCCTTATCGGACGGCGACCTACCCATTGCTCACCGTCCGCAAGCTCGCGCCTACGGTCGCCGGAAATCGCCTCCTCCTTCGCGAGCATTACCGCTTCGCAGAAGGAGGTGACGGCCTGCCATTTCCTCTCGCTCCGTACCATGGCCTGAACCAGGGCCGGACGCGAGAGATCACCGCCGCCGATCGCCTCTACGAGGACACGGCGTTGCTCCGCCCAAGCCGGGCAGATCTCCACCGTATGCTCCACCATGTCCTCAGGCCGATCCACACAATGGTGACACCCGGGTGTTTCCTCCCGCCTTGTCCTGAACAGGAACCTCCCGAAGCAGCCGTGTCCGGTGAGGACCTGCGTCAGGCGGAAGGTGAGGGTGCCGTGGCGCCTCTCAAGCCACTCCTCAAAGAGGGGTCGTATCTCGCTCCCTTACATTACATTCTTGCTTTTCGTATATAGCCTATTGAGGAAACGAAAATGCACGTCCCTGAAAAAAAGAATCCTACCTGTGGCGAGGTCCATGGTGTAGGTAGATTATAATTACTCACGAAATACTTGTTTCATTTGCTGTCAATTTTTTATTTTTTTTCAAAATGTTACCAGAGATAACATAAACTAAGAAGACTGAGCCTCATTTTGTTTTGCCGGCAACAGGCTTAGTCCGCCACTGATTGGAGCCTGTCCTGACTGGACCCCGACTATGTGACTCCCCTGACTCGAAGGCTGGATCCGCCCTTGCCTAAGATGGAACAGTGTACCGTTTCGTCACAAAAAAAGTAGGTAATAATTTTGCAGTATTGGCGCCCAACACAGTTATCCGGTGTCTGTCTCATCATGCAAACTGCTATTGTGAGTTAGTTCGTGAGAGTTGCACTTAATAAAATCATGTAGATGTCGCTACATGCCTCCGTGCAAGGAAACTGCGGCCCGCAAAGTACAAGGTTGAGAATCACTGGTCTAGACATTGCGTCGTTAATAAAATAAAAGGGAGACCTTCAAATAAGATAAACAAATATAAATAATCATCTAAATTGAAGGGATTTGTAGTTTCCTACTGATAGTACGGATTGGTCGTGTCAAAACTGCGATGGCCTTGATCAGAATTCAGATAGGGAATTGGATAAAACGCCATTAGAGGTGTTTGTTTTTCGTATTGGTTGACGAAAATATCAATAGTTGTTTATTTCGTAGGTACACAATATAATCGTTTACTTTGCCATTCAATTGACGCATGTACAAATAATGATTAAAACACCTATTCGATAACAGGCCAAACACCTGACTCTAAAGACGACCCTATAATCGCGAGTGTCGAGACAAAAATGGCGCCTTCAAAAGATAATTATTAAATATTGGCGCCAATTAGCAATTTGACAGTTGACATTTAGACCACAGATAACTAAGATAATATTTATACGGTACAAACATTGACCTTTTGATAAAATTCGGCATAAAAGTGATCACTACTGTCTTTCGTGATTTCAGTTTGACCTAAACATACAAAGTTTTTTTTATGCTTTTGATTAAATACATAATATCTGGTCGAACAGGTTAAGGTCAGGTGGTTGCTCCGGGTGGGATACAGATACGCAGTCATATCTAGTTAAGCGGACTCTGAAATACCTAGGTACTCCGTAGTACCTAGGTATTTCAGAGTCTCTTTCTAACCAAGCCTTCATCCAGAGTACGGAGTCCGTACTCTGGATGAAGGCTTGGTTAGAGAGAGCGTTTGCGCACTGCAACATTTCGCCAAGCATTTGTAAGGCCTTGGCATATTTACCTAAGGGGTGACAAAAGTAGATCTTGATAAAAAGTGTAAATTTTTTTCACTTGGAGAATTGTGTGTATCGTGAGTTTGCCATTAAATTTGCTGATTCATACATCCATTTGAGAAAAACAATAGGTACGTGTATCCCTTATCAGAATTGTTTTATCACTTATATCTTTGAAGATCCTGAAAGAACATTATATTAAATTCTGTAATTCTCGGAAACATAATACATTGCAAGTAGGTTGATTTCTAAAAGGAAGTAAAACTTGATGACTGAAATAATAAAATGTATTATTTTTATTTGTTAATTTATCGTTGTTTTCCATTATCCACCGTTAAGGAGGATGCCTTCCCCGGGGAAAACGTATTCAGTACCAGCAATTAAAGATAGCTGCACGAAGCTCACTGTGCTCACCACTTTTAGTTTGTTAATAAATAGCCCTGCATTCAGTCATTATCTGCCTAGGCAAAGGTTAGCCTTTGCCTTACTATGTTGGGGTCTGCTTCCAGTCTAATCGGATGCAGCTGAACACCAGTTAACATGGAGTGGCTGCCTGTTTGACCAGGGGGGTCAAATAGGTAGTCGCATAGCCCTGCATTGAGCAAACTAGTAAAATGGGATTCACCTCATAGATAAACCATATGTTTTATAAATAAACCTGGCGTGTGTAAAACGGGTCGCCCGAAGGTCACGCACGAGTCGCACGCCCCACGCGTGTCAAAACTGCGACATACGATATTTTTGATGGCGATACTTAAATTAGACCTCACATGACAGTTCTACGAAGTGTCTCATCTTGATAAATAGACATTGTTCTTAAACAGTCCGTCTTAGGTTATCTGGCTTATAAAACGGCCATCTTTGCAGGTTACCGTCTTTAAAGAAAATAAAGAAAGAAAATACTAGGGATGTAACGGTTCCGATTCAGATGCCGATTTAATCGGCAGGCCGATATATCGAAATCGCCGATTATAAACAACCGATATCAAACAGTTCGAAAAGCGCGCGAAACAACGACGCGCGCAACATGGTCGCTCCGTCGCAGGCGGGACGGGCGGAAGAGCCGCGCAACGCATGCTTAGCGACATAGTAACACGGCAAACGGCAGTGTTTGCAGTTTACTGAGCGATGTATTGTTTCGTGCCTGTTTCACGTCACCGCTATTCGTGATTCTGTTAATTCACACAGTGAAGTGAGAACTATAACGCACTATTAAACAGTTGTGCCCGAAATACAAAAGACATAGTAATGCCCGAGGTACATACTTCATTATTTATTTGATTTATTATATAATAAGCTATCGGTATCGTATCGGGAAAATTATGTATCGTGACATCCCTAGAAAATACATTTATTTAGCACAGACTAAAAGGCACACAATATTCTGCAAATAAAAAGACAGAGTACTTTTTCTCCAAACTACCCTCGCGGTGTGTAGATCTAGAGATTAGCTTTATATTGAGGACCTATAACTCAGTAATGGCGCAAAATAGGTACCTGGTTGGCGTGACGCCAATTTTAACCCAAGTACTATAACGTTTTATATGACATAATGAGCAGGTATATAGCTTTATGAAACTGCACTGCAGATGCCACAAAGTCTAAGAAAAGAGATAAGGGGCATAAATGAAGCAAAGTTTAATTATTAATGTATTTACATAAGAAATCATTACATTATGTCATTGCACAGAAACTTGGCCTTATCAAACTGGGATTGTGCTTTATGATATACAATTGTACTTAAACATAGCTTGGCACGTGTTCACGTGAAATAAACATTGGTTTAAGATAGAGGGCTGGTAAACATGATTTTCTAATGAGTTTACATGGAATCGTGGAATTGTGTAAATAAACAATCGGTCTGTATCTTATTGCCACTATTGTTTTAACAGAGGAAACGTGGGTGCGAAAGGAGTGGCTTATTTCCCTACACATACAGGGCCAAATTGAATTACTTAGCGAAACTCAGTAGACTGAATGGTTATCGATATCTAAACATGATTTGATGATTATTTTTTGGAGTCAACGAACGCTGGCTGGTAATGTAGTAACTTGAAATATTAGGATAAAGTAGTAGATTGTTTGCCTAGGGAGCAAAAAACAATTTTAAAGGTGAGAGTATTTCTTTGAATCCAGAGCGGAGCGAAGGATTCTAAAGTAGTCCCGAGCGCAGCGAGGGATTCTAAAGTAGAATCCTGAGTGCAGCGAGGGATTCAAAGTACGTCACTCGAGCTTAAAATAGTATTGCTCCCGAAGTGGACACTCTATATTTTATTATCCTCTATGAGAAAATAACTTGGCTCACGCCCGGTTTACTTTATCATACACCCAGTTACTTGTTCATAAAATGTTCGTGTTTGATCTCTTTGGTGATTGGAACTTTTACTAACAATATACACATTCCAAATTCAAATCACTTTTAATCCCTAGGGATTAAAAAGCTATTTTAGTTCCTGTTTACGAAGAATAAACTAGCTCTTTTTGATAAGATGTGATAAAAAAAAAATTACCCATCGCGTCTGCGGCGCCGGCGTTCTCCTAACTAATTAAAATTGACCCTGTATAGCTGCCTTGTTCGAACTATTCAGGCCGGCCTATTTCTCAAATCGAAAAGTCTGTCAATATGACTGTGAACCACAAAATAGGCGGTTCCTTGCGTTCGCCGTCAATAGTCATAGATATATCAAACAAACCTCAACTCTAACTCTTTACGGATACGGTCCATCTTCCATCAAATTAAAAAGTAATGCGTACATCAATACACTACCGAAGTGTCTTAGTCTCCTCTGCTTACACTTTGTTTCCGCAAGTCGGCGGCTGTTGACGTTGACGTAAAGGTGCCTTCCGTACAAACTGACAGTTTCGTTTCCGTTCTGTTGGAAACCAGCCTGTACTACGAAATCTTGCAGTAGGCAGTAGTTCGTAGAAGAATTTAGCTTTGCCTTGTAACTTCGTCATCTTCATGACATTATCTTGGTTATAAGATAGATTAGTAAGTAGGTACTTTTGTTACTATTTTTATTAGTATTGTCCCACTGCAGGTTACCGGCCTCTCCCTACTCTCTTTCGACGTGTGCCTATCTAGGAGTACTAAGGTCAAGCCTTTATTAAGGAGTCTAGTGTCCAGCTCGTCCTGCCATCTCCGTCTTGGACTACCACGATGCCGCTAACCATGCAGGAAGAACCTATTACCGTAGCCCTTTTAAAATTGTGGTTTATTATGAGGTTACTATGGTTTCTTTTTCAACTTCACTAGCTGTTTTGGGATTTTGATCTAAAAACAGTACGTAGACTAATAGCCAGATTTCAGATAAAATACCTATATATATATTGGTACAAGGTTATTCGTTATATTATTATGTCGGAACCCCTGGTTGAGTGTAGAAGCTTAAGGCAGCCACAGGAAAGCCCGGTTAAGCAGCCATGACCTTAGTGGTCAACTGCGAGATGCCCTAGATAAAAAAAAGAAAGAAAGTTATTATGTCGGCAATCCATTATGGGGATTTAGGAGAGGTCATTTACAACCAAATGGCCCCTTTTTGACTCCTCTGCAAATTTTATATTTTAAATAAATAAAAATATAAAATGTCAAATTATTCGAAAATGGTTGACATTAATTGCTTATGGGTCACAACGTCATTTGGTTGTAAATGACCTCCTTCATCCCCTTATTGGATTGTCGACATATAACCAATAACCCTATTTATTACATAATACACATGATAATGTTTGGTCAAATTACAGCAGATAACTAACACACTTTTGTATATAAAGATAAGAATATAATCTTTTATTACTGAGCAGTTAAGACACAATTTAATCATCAGCCACTCCTATCGCTTTAAGAACGTGATTTGATATCTACTAAGATGATACAGTGCTATCTAAGTAAGACAAAGCATCAATTATACTATATGCCTATAAAATATTTAAATTACTATTTGCTCAAAGCTTATAGTCTTGTTTTCCAACGTGACTTTTACAATTTTCTGGAATATTTAGCACTGAATAAAACTAATCTTTAGGCTCTCACGCGTCCAAGGAACGAGCGAGGCAATTTAAAAGTATAAACTTTTTGGGAACGATGAAAATGTAAATACATTTTGGCGATGACTAAAGTAATGCGCAATGTTTACAACAAAATCATTATGTTGAATTTTATTTAATCAGTTTCCAAAATATATTAAAATATTTTCGAAATGTTCGATGTTTGAAACTAGTTCGATTTTTCGGGCTTCAGCACCGACTTCTGTCATTCCAGAGTTTATCCTGAAAGTTGGCAACGTCGTAAATAGCTGTCAAATATTCACCTGTTTTGAATAACTTGGCAATTTTTTTATAAGCCTTTGTTAACAATCTTACAATCTAGTTACATATAATATTTAGTTGTATGTAATTAAGAAATGTGGCTAACTAGGGAACTAAAATATTGATTTTGATATGCAATAATTAATATTGTAACACCGAATATTTAGTTTTAGATGAAAAAAAATATTTGGAAACATTCCAAATGTATTTTTACACCTAAAACGGTTACAACATCAAATTCTGTGTTACTTATAATTGCATTCATTATTAATATTCTAGGTCGCTAGTTAGCCACATTTCTTATTTCACACAGTAATATTGTCAAATGAATCAAAACAGCGAAATAATTGACATCTATTTGCGACGTTGCCCACTTTCAGAATAAACGCTTTTAACAGTTTTCCTAATGTAGTTTCTGCTTAAGCATTGTCTTTCTAAGAAAGCAATGAACGGTCACATAAAAACGGCTGTCAGAAATATAGAGCGTTTTTGACACCTTAATGACATATACTGGCGAAAATGACAGATTTTCACTTTGGACGGTCGTTAAAATATGACGGAATCGCCTTCCTAGGAAACCAAATCTTTTTGAAGCTGTCCCAAAGCACCAACTTTGCTTCCAAGACTGTCGTATTAGCTATTTTTCCTCTTGTACGAATTGCTCCTGTAATATTTAACCAAATATTGCACACAGTACTTACGCAATTTAACTGTTAACAATAATGCCAATCTTCGGTTATTATCTTTCACGTGATTATTAACTGAATTTTTATTATAATAGTAATAACGTTGCTATCACATGGATAAATAATACTGGTATGTTCGTTTTTATAAACCAGTGACCTCTCCAACTTTGATGAGATGATACGCATACTTACATAGTAAAAATAATTACCTACGTTAATATAAACGATTTCTGCGCTCCTTACTATTTAGAAAAGGCCGGAGTCCAAAATTTTTTTTTTGTCTGTCTTGTAGATTATTAAAAATGATTGAACAGTGTTTAAGGTATGGGAGGACAATGTGGGCCTGTCAACAAGTTACTGTAACGAGGTAACTTAACAACATAGAAAATGGTCGACAAATCAAATCATCTATGAGTCTACAACGCGAACAACGTTTTCAAATTCACAGAAAAGAAAATAGTTCGTGCGGATACGAGAGAAGAACTGATTCCGATGACTAAAGACTTTCAATACTGAATTACTGATAAAGTATACGATAGCAATAAAAGTACGGTTGATTTTGTTTGCAAACGAATTTAATACTACGCTCTTTGAAGGTAAATAGACCGCGAGAATATCAAATGGTCGGTACGGGAATTTAATTTGAAGTTTTTGAAAGTTAACACGAGGACTCCTGAAATTTGTTTAACCTAGATTGAGGGTGAGGGGCGCTCCACAAATCAGTCGGTCAGGTCGCGAAAGGTTAGTGTAACATGATTTTGCATTCTGGGCATTAACCGTGACATCTTCTTGTCTTTTAGCACTGAACTGCTGTTCAAGATGGGCTCGTAGTTCGCATAAAAATAAGATCCATATTCGTATGAATCGCTTATTTTACTTACCAAATTAAGGTCAAAGTGTGGTCTGTGAATCTAGCCCTTACCCTTAAAGTCCATCGAATTTATTTTTGCTTGCTTCTAATTTGAGCTCGCTAGTTGGGCGCCCGTTATTTGAGTCTAAATAATAGAATCACATAAATGTCGCCCAACTGGCAAAAAAAATCGATCGTAATAAATTCAAAAAAAAAAAATTCAAAAATTCAAAAGTCATTTATTCAAATTAGGCTGAGAATCAGCACTTTTCGAACGTCAAAATTACATAAGACAGTCCCCCAAAAACGCCCGCCCTTCACCACTTCCTAGTGCCTTTCGCTGGGAAGAAGAAGTGGCGCAACAAACTCCCCAGCAGCACAGCTGTCTGTTCAAGTTAGAAAAAAATAATTCTATACAATATATAAATGACAACGGTAACTGTGTTATTTTGCGCGACGCAAAAAGTAAGTAGGTACCTAGTGTTTTTTTTTTGTTGTGATTGACAGCTCGGTTAAAAAGTGCGTGTTTATTGAAAATCTTGTAAAAGAGAGAAACAAAACAAAAACTGAAGGAAAATCGCTGATATAAACATCCGTAACAATTGTCACGTGCTACGTATTTGTCATAAAATTCAGTTCTAAGAAACTTCTTATTTACTGATAAGGTACATGTTATGTAGGTAGTAGGTACTACTAAAACAATTATAAAATAAGGATATTAGATAATTATTTCCTCAGCTTTAAATAAAAACCTAAGTTGCTCCACTTTTTTATTACTCTTGGAGGTAAAAGGCCCCTAAAAGATTGAAGCCATTAATTTACCAAAAAATGCTTTCATGAAAGCCACTTTGGGGTACCTACTTCAGAACAAAAATGATAGGATTGAAATTAAATCCTAGCTCAAAACTCAACATTTCCGAAAAATAGTTATGGCCTTTAACAAACGCGAAATCTAAAGCAACAGCATCACAGTTACCGCAAAAGGTTTGTAAATACAGTCTCCAAAGTAAATAGATGTCGGAATAGCTGAGCTGTATCATTTTCTATTGGTCACGCGCGACCGAGCCCCCTTCAGACAATCGTAGATTATGAGGCCAAAGGCTATCGAGCCAGGAATTGCAATTCTCGATATTTAGACTTTGTTTGCAACGATCTATCTGTGGGAATTTCCATATGGACTGATGACGAGAACATATTAGGGTACACAGACACTAGTTGTAGAAAGCTGAAATTCGAAAGCTGTAGCGTAGTTTTATTTCAAAAAGGGGAGGCCTGTGTCTATGAGTGGATTGATATATAAGCGCAACAGCCTGACGGGCGGCGTTATACACACAATTGCAATAGAGTTAATTTTGAGACAATAACAATATATGAAACATTTTACCAGTTTCCGGGACGACAGTTTATTAAAAGCAACGCCGCAGTTAACACTTTTGGACTCTCAAAATCTCAGTTATTGCATGTTTTTGTGTAAAAAGTTGCTATTTTGCCAGCAACAGGCATCCCACAAAATGATAGAGCATATTCACTCGGATGTTTATAAATCTCTCCGTATTGAAGGACTTCTCGCTAGCGGGGTACTGCGCAGATCGATCGGTGAGGTTAAAGGTCATACTAACGTTGCATCGCTGCCTCCTCTTCACATCCCCGCGATGTTAGTGTGCTACTAGGATCTGCTAGCTCCTGAAGGACATTAACAGGGGGGGCGTTGTTAGTAAAAATCTGTGCGATTGTTTTGTTTATTGAAAAAACAAGATGGCCTCGTTAGTTCCAATTCTGGCCACGTGGAAAAGATCCTTGTCTGTCATACAAATATGAGTTGACAGCAGAAGTCCGAAAGACTACTTGTTTAGAATGAGAACAAAATAACCCATTAAAATGTTACTCAGTCACATAAAAATTACGTTCATAAAAGGTATTTCCATTTTACCATAAAACCGATGTTTATTTATCGTTTTTTGTGTCGACAACAGTCGCAATCGACCGCCAATGACGCCATATATCCATAATCCAGAGTGGACGCCCCAGTTGAGGCAACCTAACAAAAGTACAAACTGCAATGTCCAGTTATGAACATTCATAGTTAATAATTATTGTAATCACATTTTTTTACGAGAGATGTCATGGTAGGTCAAACTAGCGGTTAGGAACAAATTGTTGGAATGTTAGGTTCAAGGGCAATCGAAGACGATCTGGTAGTTTATATTATTTACTTATAGCTTCTGCCCGCGACTTCGTCCGCATGTTTTAACTTAAAACATCTTATGGAACTCAGCAAAACCGTAGATTTCTATGCGTGAAGAATTTTGGAAAACGGATGACTAGTTTCGGAGATTACCTCCTACATCCCAAACTTTACCTCTTGTAATATTAGTATAGATTTAATCAAACAAATTGTTGTTTAGATTTCTTCAGATGTTCTTTTGAAAAGTCATTTACGAGTCTAAAAGGGCATCGCAGGTAACTATACTCTAGGTTCAGGTAGTTACATAAAGGTAAACAAAAAAACCACGTGACGAGCGAGATAGCTGTCAAGTAACCGACTAAACGTAATACCTGTCACTTCAGTTGTCATGCTTACGTTACAGTGTTGTACTCTTAAATTTTGCAACGATATAATTCGTTGACGTGTAGAGTTTGGGTTCTCTAGCAGTTACATCTACGAAGAGAAGTTTAAGAATACCTGATGAAGTTTAACATACACATATAAAAGGGGAAACTATTGTAAAAATCTAAAATAATTTAATTTGGTTTCTTGGTATTTTTAAACAAGAAAGTGTCATCTATATAAACCCTTTTTTACGATTTGTTTACCTTATTAACTACCTAAACCTATGGAGTATAAGATATTTGAAGGTCACGTCTCGCGAGTCGCGACGCAATAAATTCTTAATAAAAAGCGTTGAACTCGTTTTATAACACTTTTTACAATTATCACGACATTAACATGTTTTCCTTAACGTCTAATCAACTTAATGCGACGTGATTAGCCCAAAATAAACACTAAGACGTACCGGGAGGAAGCGCACACGGCACAACTTGTGTTCGTGTAATTAACGTCACCAAAGCGGTTTACAGCAGTGTAGACGAGGTCTTACAATTACATCAGGCTATAGTACTATCGCTCGTGATAACTGGGCCATCCCACGAATCCTGATAACGCACCGCATAAATACAGGAGCGTCGGCCATTTTTTATCAGTTTGCCGCCACCGCGCATCTGTGACAGTTCGCATTTTCGTTCGGAAATCAAAGTTTCGTCAACGGTTGCTCTTGCAACGTGTTTGTTCTTTTCGTCTTGTTGTTTCGTTGTTTTAGCAACAACCTCAGGTTGTTGCTTTAAAGTGGAAAGAAAGCTTTGAGAATTACGCTATTAAAGGTGAGTTTTGACGTTATTTTGTTATAATTATTATTAAAAAAATACAATATAATAATTTAATTTCACCAATATATTTTTCTAACTGAAACGCTCAGCGATTTTCTTCTAATTGTCTTATTGTACATTTTTAATGTTAGTGTCTTTACTGAGTTTCATCCAAAATATATGCGTTTAGACGAGTTTTTAAATTAATACTTTAAGAATCGAAAACGCAGTTGCGTTGTCAACCGAAATAGGTGGTCAGCATCAATTTTCATTTTTTTTTTTTTGCTGTAGGTATGGCGATGTTTTCTGTTATGCCGGGGCCACGCCAACGGGAAACTCCGTTGATTATCGCGATGATAGACTTTATTCCGACGGGTTAAGGTCCATCGTCGTGATAATTAACGGCGTTTCCCGTTGGTGTGGCCCGAACATTAGAAATTATTTCATTTTACAAGTAACATTGTGTTTAAAGATTAGCTTCTCATAATTCCTACTTGACACTTCTTTTAAAACGTAATTTCTTTATTTTCTTCGCTTCGCACTTGACAGAGCGGTCATGGTCGCGATGAATTGAATTGTGTCCAATTACTTACAGAATCAGATGTAGCCGTTCGTAGCTCGCCTCACTATCTCTCTCCATCTGGTTCTGTTAGATTGACAGTCTGGCGCACTACCTATCCTATTTAACAGTCTAAAGACATGTATTCTAGAAAAATATTCACGCATAGATTTTTAAAGAAGAAATAAGTAAGATTTGATTAGAGACATGCTTCATAGTAACTTAAAGTAAAAATATACCCCAACACGTAAGCTATCAATATAATCACTAGGTATAATAAGTTATCTAATAATTAAGTAAGTATGTAATAGAGAAGTATGGAAAAGAAGACAGTGCGCCGTCTTCAAATACACTGGGATAAGAACTACAGCATGAGAACTACAATAAATAAGTCATCACAAATGTCCAGATAGTCCTAAACCAAAATTGTCACCACAGAATCAAAAATGTCGGCGAAAATTTATTCACCACGCATACAAGCGTAATGGAATTATCTATAACCACATAGCATTGACCTTGCGCACGCGCTGATTCAACATGGCACCGCGTGACGTCATGACGCGACTGATGTGTCCGTCACGGAGCGATTCTCGTGAAAACTCCGTTCGATGACTATTTGTTCACTAATTTATTTTTTGTATCTATGTTGATTGGTACCCGTGACCTTTCTGAAAAACGTTCCCGGCGTTTCCACGAATCGTGAAAATTTTTCAACTGTCGCTATACAAAACTTCAAAACCAACCCTGCGTTCCGAAATGCGATAAAAGTGATAATATTACGAATCCGACTAAATTTAATAGTCACAATTATTACTCAATAGCCCTTATATTTTGTGTCTATTAAATGTGATCGAATTCGCGACACAAAATAATAAGTTCAAGCATTTTTATTAATTTTTTGCATTTAATTCTTTTTTTGTTTGTTTTGTTTTATATTGTTTAAATCGCTGAGTACAATGTTATGCCCTATCCCTTCACTTTTACTAACAAATGGATTATGTTTACATACCATGTGGCGGGACCCTGGTGATCTGCGATACAGGTATTCCTAGTGCAGACACCAGTCTCTCACAAACTATTGTCACATTTTTATCAAGTCTGTCTAAATATAAGATGCCATTGTTTGTGAAGAGAAAATAAAATTATTTGAATTTTATCACTTTCGACATCTCGACCCATTTGGGTGGAAACGCCGTTCTTCGAAAAGGTCAGGTGCGTAGTACTCGCAACTGGCCTGCGTGTATGACCAGATGTATGAACGTAAACTAGGCAAAAGGAGTATGTAAGGATCGTAGCACGTAGCTTTCTGGACAGTTAAAATACATTTTGTATGGGACAGTCGATATTTTTTTTGCGATTACGGTGTTGGTCCCATGGGGAAATTTGTCCAGTTTGATGATGTACTAGGTATACCACACCCTTAAATATGGCCACAGCTTTCTGATACGTGCTGTATTTCTCCTTATAGCTGGCAGTGTAAGCGTACGCTCATACAGAAGTTAAATGGTAGTTTATCGCCAAACATATTCAATTGATGCCACTTATTCTTGTTACCATGTATGATTTTGGATGTAAATTCAATTTAGGCACGAGTATTTGTATTGTTAGCACTAGTGCAAAACAATCAAAAGTACTGTTAGCGTAAAAGTGTTAACTGTTATTTTTATGTTGTTAAAAACCCTTTTAACAAAAACTTTTCTGAAAGAAATAATAATTATAAGAGCAGACTCTAGATGACAAAATTATGATTGAAAAGTTAATTTCATTCAATAGTAAAAGTTAGAATCAAAGTCATTTATTTTCTTTAAATGCGGCAATACAAAAGGTGATAAATCAATATTCTTGTGCGATGACACATTTCGCCATATTTTGGCATGCAAATATTAATATCTAAGTAAGGTGCTAATTTAAATAAACAATTATGTAAGTATACCTAATTGGAGATACATAATTACTAAATATTAAATTATTAAAAAGTACATAAATCTTCAATTTACACTACATAAAATATTGTTAAAAATACTCATTTGACACAGCATAAAAAAACAACAATAAATTATATCTGCAATCACAGATTTTAATAAAATCTAAGTCTAGCCTACAATGCATTGATATCTAATTATCTATCATTATAAATTTCACTTTAGCATACACCAAAGTAAATTAAAAATGACTAATGTCTAATCATAAAAAAAAAATACTACGTCTAACTAATAATTTACCTGAAACATTGAAAGACTTGTTTTGCTGACCTTACGATACGGAATCGGGAATAGGCACGCTACAAATACATGCAAGGGGTCCAGTAAATTAGAACGTAATTTATCAATGGACTTTGATATTCAATCAATGTTGGGACGAAAACAATGTGAAGAGGAATTTGGGCTTAATTGAATATTTCTGAAACTATTTACTAAGTTTATAGTTTTTTTTTTGTCTTTATATTAAATTTTAGTCCTTTACCCCGACTTCATCCTGCATAGATTTCGTACGTTTTCATACAAAATTCAACATACATCTCACCTCTACTGGGGTTTTTGGAACGAAGCTGTATTTCTGAACACTTGGCGAATGATAGTGAGTCCGAAAAAGTGTAACATTTTGATCGTCACAATTTTTTTTTGTTTTTTCTTTCGTGTGTTGTTAATTTATTTCATTGTGCTTATTATTAAATAAAGAAACTTCATTCCCACCGGTGTCCTACGACACCTCTTCACTTCAGACTGTTTAAATATTAAAGTATGTTTATACAGAGTGGATTTTGACAAAAAACTTTTTTGATACCAATCGATCCTGTTTCTTCTATGGAACAAAAATCTCTATTGAACCAACTGAGGTTTGAGTACTAGAAAAGTCAGAATAGTTTTTGTGAAAGCTGCCCATTTTCTTGCTTACTGTAAAAAAAAAAAAAAAAATTCTGTGAATGCAAATCAAAATGTCTCAAAAAGTTAAGAACAGTCTCCTAGGATTTCCTGTAGGTTCAAACTATATTTCTACACCTACCAGTACCCTAATTGCGTAATACAACACAATCACAATCTGTTTCGATTTGAAACAGATTGCTAATCCATTGCTTCATAAGTAGGAAAAAAAAAAACTTCTCAACAACGTAAAACTGTCAAAATGAAACAAATTAGGCATAATTGTTTACGAAAAAAAGTTACGCAATTAGGGTACTGGGTGCATGAAAATCAGTTCAGCGCACACAATCACATTTCCGGCATAAATTGTGCGAAAATGTGACGCAATAATTACTATGACACACCTGATTATTTTAATAGGTAGGTAATATTAATAATCAATTATTATCTACCATTGATTTCATAAAAGATTAAAATATTCTACTTCATCATGCCGCCGTCTGGGGTTAACACAATCTTAATGATTATTTATTATCAAAAATTATGTCGGAAATAGAACTCGAGCTCTAAATCTTCTCGTAAGTCTGTTGCTAAGTCAACGATAAGACTAATAAATCGATTGATAATTTTACGATTAAGTATTCTATATTTATAATTCCGTGATAATAGTAATTGTAGTACGCGTTAGATCATGACTTGATTGGAAAGAGGAGTGCCCTTATTATGAATTGGCGTCACATACTTATCATAGGATCACGTGTGGTTTCCGAAGGGTTATGCACACATACTTACCTAGTCATTATAATTCTCTGAATTAAAGAACCATAATTAGGAAAACATCTAAGTATACAAATAAATAAAATTGAACTGTCTGTTTTGTAATGTCAAAATAACAAAAAAAAAACAATAAAATAAAATTCTGTTTGTTTGTTCCGGCTAATCATCGAAACGGCTGGACCGATTTTGACAGGACTCACTGGCAGACAGCTGATGTTATAAGGAATAATTTAGGCTACTTTTATTTATTAAAAAGAATTAGTGTCCACGCGGGCTATTATAAGCTTCTCTCAATCCTAAGTAAGATTCCTACTTCAAAGTGGTGTTATGACAATTTTTGATACAGCTTTTAAGGCTTAAATGTTTTAATTGTCATCTCATAGTCCATCGAAAATTGAAACCTACTGGGTAAAAAAATTAAATTGAATTATTTGTTAGAGAACTAAGTATAAGGCCTAAGGCATCATTTCAATTTGTCGTTGCCTGTAACAGTTCTTAATAATACTGAAATCAAAAGCCTCAAAGATTTTGGTTTGTAAAAATACGAGTACTACTAGTTACTTAATTATAACTATTTATTATAAGTGAAAATTTTAATTATTAAAGAAAGAAAAATATTTTTCTTGGGACACGCACAGGAAATGCAAACAGTAATAAAAAATAAAGAGAAGCATTTAAAACTAACCAAATTAACATATTTTTCGAATATTAAAGCAAAACTCAAACTCGAGCATTTATTTCAATTAAACCACTTTCGAATTGTCAAAGGGTCAGTCAGTCAGAAAAATTAAGCTAAGTTGCCCATTCCAAAACGTAGTAGCCTATGGAGAAGAACGGGCAAGAAACTCCACGGACACTTATATCCTAATCAAATATACATGAAGGTTCCGTTGAATCTACTTAATGTTGCACATTGTTATGTCACACATTGTAATCATGGTGAAATTACATGTTTCATACATCGTTTATGCATTCAAGATGATTCAGTTAAGATAGGGTTTCCAACTGTTTCGATATTGTAACATTTTCTGATCAATAAAACTTTCAGATTCATATAATTATCTGCCTCGCCTTTTGCGGCTGAATACCAGTATTTTACATGGAGCGACTGCCTATCTGGCTTCCACAACCCAGTTACTGGGTAACACGATATTCCTTGGTAACACTGGTTGTCAGACTTAGCGTCATTTCACAGGGATTTAAATTATTGACAGCTCCATTCACCTTAATTTTCTCGATGAGGTTTTCAAGGCTGATATCGACTGATTCATGGTCGCTTATACTTTTGCCTAGCATTGGGAAAAGGCCTTCTGAATGGGTGCAGCTTTTTCAGCTGGAGATCGTCAAATACCTGAAAAGTACTGTAACTTTAGGTTGCTGATAACTTTAAATTTTCTGCCTATTTGTTTCCGTAAGAAAAAGAATTAATGTTTTGTCAAAGATGGAGTTTCATGCCCGTTCTTCTCCATGGGTACCTACTACGCTTTGGAATTCGCAACTAGTTTCATATTTATGACTGACAGACTCCTTGACAATTCAAAAGTGCCTATAAATGGTTTAATTGAAATAAATGCTTTGAGTTTGAAACAAAATTTGTTCGTTATATAAAAGTGCTGGTTGACAACCCTAAGGACAGTACCCTAGCAGTCTCCTTAATAACATGTTACGAACTACGCCGTATTTTATATTTATTTATACATAGTCTGAAACTTACCTTTGACAATGAAAGCCTATGAAACAGTTCAAGTTTATATAAAACGTTTTTCTATACTTTTTCGAAAGGTTTTTTAATTTTTCTTTCTCTTTCGGTTACGTGCCTACCTACTGACTTCTATTTTGGTTTTTCAAAATAAGCTCTGTTATTTTTGAATTCCTCGTCCGCGCGTAATTGCCGCGCACTCGAGACTTGCGTACTGATATACACTGAGATTTCGAAGTGCGTCGTATCGGCCGTTTTCTATGAAGACATAATACTGTTACTCATTTATATAGTGGTTTTACTCTGCTACCTACCCCTTTCGTTGAGTACAGGCGTAATGTTATCTTTAAGTTAGGCCTGAAACTGCGGACGTCCGCGCGGTTCCATGCAAAAATGCTCCGTTACGGGTACACGCGCGGGTATCCGTCGCGGGGAAGCGGGTCCCGCGCTTGCGCCACGTGTCCCGCCTCCGTGCGACGGACGCCCGCGCGGGAGCGTGCGCGGTGGCGGCAGCGGTTTTGCAATGTAATCCTATACTATTAAATGAGCATTCTCATTCTCTATTTTCACCAGAACAGAGCTCGGTTGCCTAGGTACTACTTAATATATTAAGTTCTTCATCGACACGGCTGTGTATGCACACCGTTAAAATGGAACTAGCGACACTGCGTAAATAAAATAATCCGTTCTCCGCGACGGGGCAAGGGTGGCCCGCTTAACGCAGTTTCAGGCCTTAGTCTATTGAGTAAAGTTTGTATGGTTCTGACATTATTTGGCGAATCAAAACATACTTTCCGCATACAATACTTATGCCACTGCCAAAAATTTAAAACCTTATTGGGAGTTTCAGTTCTGCCTAATTTGATGACTCTAATTTTGTTGTTTAAAGAGCAATAGGCACGTAATTATTTAGTTCTGTTTCCGCAAACACCATATCCCATACAGAGACATCAGATACTTTTACAACCGTAAATATATTATCATAAATTAATTTAAGATTTATTTCCATTCTGTCTGATTATGTCATCGCACGCAATTTAACTCGGTCGATAACTGTCGTCAGCCGGCCCTTATCTCCTTATATCAGTATTGAAAAAGTTATCAAATGACTTAGTTCAAGGCTCATCTCCGATACAACAGTGTGTGATAAAAAGAAGTGTCTCTTAAAAAAAAAGTGTTAATTTTCATATTTAGCGGTGATTGTAAATGTTTTATCGAGTAGTTTACGTAAGCGGTGTTCGGAACGCTTTGTGTAGGTAATAAAATAGATTTCTGTGTGTTTATTGTCATATTGCCGCCAAGATTATAGATGGTTGTAAAACAGCTATGATAACATGTTATGGTTATCAAACTGCGCTGTCTATGAGGTGGAACATTTTAGGCGCATTACAATAACATGGCACAAAGATAGATCTTAAATCCGCCAGAAATGTCCTAAATGTTTCCTAAAAATAACATGGATGCTGTGTAAAGAATTGCGCATTATTTTAATTCTAGAATAGACCCGCTCTTGAGGAATTTAATACTAGATCTGCCTTAAGTCTGATATCTGGCTACTGAAAACCTAAAACCTGATAAAGTCGGATATGTAAATCTATTGTCAATCATGACAACTCAAACTTAAAGCATTTATTTCAATTAAACCTTTGATGCTCGGGCCACACTAACGGGAAACGCCGTTAATTATCACGATGATGGACCTTAACCCGTCGGAATAAAGTCTATCATCGCGATAATTAACGGCGTTTCCCGTTGGTGTGGCCCCAGCATGACAGGCACTTTTAAATTGTCAAGGGGTCGGTCAGTCAGAAAGATGAAGTTAGTTGTCCATTCCAAAGCGTAGTAGGTACAGTAAGCGCTCAAAAGTGCATGAGCACGCTAAGAGTCGTATTGCTGTGAACACGCGGTATAGTCCGTACATTTGTATGTGTAAACAGTCAGACGTCTGTGGTGTGAGTGCCGTACACACACCACAGAGAACGCAGTTTTGAACTACACACTATCGTATCGTCACGGTTCGCGGGCGCCGCACTTATATTTCCATAACTTTTGTTAGCACGCATCATACTCGTACGCGTGACCTTGGCCAGTGTAACGCATTGCTAAAATTAGAAAGTAAATTATGTGTGCAGATAGCAGAAGGCGTTAAGCGTTGGTCTTAGATTCAAGATGGCTAAGGTTCTAATCTCGTAAATCACAACGCTGTTTTTGCAAATATTATTATTTTTGTTTGCAATAATAATATTTTTAAATATCCTGCCTATTTATTAATGTTGTTATTGCAATAAAGGGTTTAGAATAAAAAATGCGTGATATGTTATAATAAAAAATAAATAATATTTATTCGTTATGTTTATTTTACTTAAGTATAGTTATCAAACTGCTACAATTATTTATCATTACTTCACCTGAATAATATGTGAAATAGATGTCTAGAAACTTAGAAGCAATTTGTATTATTTTGACATACTTATTTAAATTTTGAAATGTTTTAAATTTTAAATGGATTTTTTTGCACCATAAATATAAAGCTTTGATCATGGTCTAAGTAATTAAGCAATAAATAAGAATATTAGACTACTTAAAATGTAAAAAAATCTACTGACAAAATTGTTGATTTTAAGGTTAAAGGCAGTTGTTCATGTTAATTATTTTAAACTTTATTTGGCTTTAGTAAATATTGGTTGGTATTGAGGTTATAGCTTAAGTATTCATTTTCTTTACGAAAAGAAGATTGAAACTAAACCTCAAATTTTAATCCTAAAATAATACTATTACTAAAATAATATTAAACAATTTCGGTATATCTGCAAGAAATACGACAAACACCTTATTGAAACGTGCTTAAAAAATTCGTTACCATAAATTCATGCAATAACGAATCTGTTGTTTATTAAGTTGGTACGGTCAATATTTTAAGGTCAAAAACGGTTTTCTAGCTGGTCTTCAGTGATGCAAGCCTACAGAGTGCACGGCGAACGGTTCATAATGACGTGTTTTTAATAATTCAGCAAAATATCTCGTTGGTATGAAACCATTTGTTTCATTCACCATTTGACGTCGCTGCTACTCGATAATAAGCCCCTTCCTCATATCTCTTAACCGTCACAGTATTTCTCTAGAACAAAGAAAAACATTGTTTTTATTACACATAATACCTAATTATTTATTATTCACTAATCGAATTAAACCTCACAATGAATTTAAAACTTTAAAGGCATCTTCTGTCTCAACAATACCTCTGTTCTATCAACAATACCCTTGATTAGGATTTATGTTTAGGAAAATATGAAATATATAAATGATAACACTCACACTTAGTCCGGTTTTATTAGATATTCACTTCACTTTTACGCAGCGCAATAATATTCTCTGATCTGATCTGATCTCTTCAATATATTTTATGCCTGCTTTTTGATAATAATAACCACAACACTGCGCTAAATGCTCGTCACCAATATTATCACGGCACGAACCAACAAAGTTCTATTAATTGAATACTTGTAACAAACTGCATCTACCCCACAGAAATCGAAATAATTTACTTAGTTTTTTGTGGTCTACCTGCTAAACTTTAATATTTATGTGAACAAGACGAATGAAACTAAAAACGAATGATGATTATCGAACTAGTCATTGGTTGCAGAAAAAGTGAGTGTGTGTGTGTAACGTACGTGTCTACAGTATTGTAACAACTTATAGAAGAAGGTCGTAAGTCAAACCGAAGCGTCAGTCTATTGCTTTGTGAGATTGCTTATGGACTTTTGGTCGGTACTGTACATATGGAGAAGAACGGGAAAGAAACTCCATGAAAACTCTTTTAAATTATATTATTACAAAAATATTAGTTACGTAATTAATGTTGAATTTATAATTATATGTGAGAACAATGTAAAAAAACGTGCACGTTAAAAGGCCACCACATAACGGTCGCACTGACGGTTTTCATGAAAATGATAGCCCCGGTTTTTTATAAAAATTACTTCGTATTGATGACAACGCTTTCTATAAAAAAATCGCCGTCATGTGACGGACGGTTGAAAACCGAAGTTCAAACGTTTTTACGAGGAACTCACCGATTTTCTTGTTTTTTTGGAAAGATCCAGATTATGTCTGACCTACCAACTAATACCTTGTGTCTCTCCTTTTTTATTCTAACGTTCTTTATATTTGTTACAGGGAGCACCGGGCGAGTCCGGCGCATCTACAAGTGCCGGGCGTGTGCGGCTGAGCAGGCCGCAGAAGGCCGCGCGCCCGCGCCTCGCGCCGCTCTGTTGGCGCCGCGCACTCAACGTAGACCCGCCCTGGCTGCGAGCCCGGGCCCGCTGACGCCAGCGAGATATTCCGTGAGTTTCTTCATATTTTATGAGCGCCTGCTACCTGTTAACTGGGATCTGCATCCCAGTAATTGGTGAAGGGGAAGCTGCCCAAAAGTTCCGGCTCGCTGACGCCAGCGAGAAATTCCGTGAGTCACTTCGTGTTTTATGAGCGCCTAGTACACAGATCCCAGTGCTGTTGTTTGGTGACTCTTAAAAGTCGGACCCCCTGGTAGGGCTTGCCAACCTTTCCCTCTGCCATATTTACGGTCACACAACTGTTTGTAGCTGTCCCGCCTAAGCTTACTTTAACATTCGGCAAAAAAAAATACAAAACTGTTTTAATTTTCATCTAAATCTGAGCAATCTGATAGTTAGGGCTTAAAACTAATAGATGTTCAATTGTTCCAGCTGACACTTGTGGACTAGCGCTCGTGGGCCACCACAACCCGGCTCGAACACCTGACACCGACCCTCCCGGCCCGGACAGGCAAGCGCAGCATAGCCGACCCCACGCTCCGGCACTGCCGGGGCTAAGTCGGCTCCAAAGTCAACCTTAACGTAACCGCACAAGGCTCAAAATTCCAGCCAAAATGAAGGTCGTAGAAGAAGAACAGCTTATAACTGTGATGGATGGGCCATGGTCGCCCACTGGCTTGATCCGCGAGATCGTGGAGTCGGGTACCCAAGAGGATCCGTTCTACGTGATGGATCTCGGCGAGGTGGTCGCCAGGTACCATCGCTGGAAGGAGCTAATGCCGCGCGTGGAGCCGTTCTATGGTGAGATATGCTTTTGTAATTTTTATGTCAAGTTTTCAATTGGGGAAACCTGAACTAATGTGAAATCGCCAATTCGCCTTGCGCAAGCGTGGTGATGAGTGTTTGCCTTCGCTGTATGAAAGGAGGCCTTAGCTCGTGGGACAGTAATAAGCTAGTAATATTATTATTATTCAGTTGCGCACTACGAATATCGGGAAATTGTTTCAACACACAACTAGTAGACTTTTATCCTTATCAGCAGCAATAAATTAGGGTAAAAACACAGACCTACCTATTCGATATACACTAAACCAATTATTTTTCAACAAAACTGTAACTAAATACTATTTTAATTAGCTTTCTCGAACAGTCGTTATGAGTAGTCGGAAGCCCGTAGGCTGACAACCAGTCTTACCAAGGGTATCGTGTTAGTTACAGTTACTGGGTTGTGGAGGTATTAGTGGTATTCGGCTGCATCCGGTTAGACTGCAAGCCAACCTAAACATACTTTGAAAAAGGCAATGACCATCTTTAGCTTATCCCCTATTCTTACAACCTTCACAAATATGCTCAAAATTACTGTCAGTTCTAAAAGTATCTGACAAAGGTGTAAACAAACCCCGTTCAAGTTAAATTCTAACGTAATTACTCACTAAAGAGAATCAGTAACACATTCATCTGTATTTAGAAGGTTATTAATTTATATCTCACAACTTATTCCTACAATTATTTTTTGAATAACATGATTAAATTGTAATTGAAAAACTATCGACGAAAATTGAGGTTATAAAATTTACCATAGTTGTCTAATGAAAAACATATTCAAGAGCGTTTTTCTGAAAGTTGGCAACGTTGCAAATAGATGTCAAATGATTCGCTGTTTTGATTAATTTGGCAATATTACTGTATGGAAATATGAAATGTGGCTAACTAGCGAACTAGAATATCAATAATAAATTGCAATTATAACACTGAATTTGATGGTGTAATCGTTTTAGATGTAAAAAAGGCGTTTTGAAAGTTTCCAAATGCTTTTTACATCTAAAACTAAATATTCGGTGTTACGATATTAATTATTGCATTTCGTAGTCAATATTTTAGTTCGCTGGTTAGCCACATTTCATATTTCCATACAGTAATATTGCCAAATTAATCAAAACAGGTGAATATTTGACAGCTATTTGCGACGTTGCCAACTTTTTGGATAAACGCTCTTAAGGTGATTCAAAATTAGAATTTCGGGTTAAAGTATTCAAATAATCAAATCAAAGCACTCAATTTGTAAGTGGCACTACAAATTGACTCCCACAGGTGCTATTTCTGATGCATTTGTTTACATTTTAATCAGATACATTTGGAACAGGTTATATAACATTTATATTTCTTCGTCAGCGGTGAAATGCAATGACGACAAGCTCCTGGTCAGCACGCTGGCGGCGCTGGGCACTGGCTTCGACTGCGCATCCAAGGTGGAGATCGAACTCGTCACCTCCATCGGAGTAGCTCCCGAGTAAGTACCCTCCTCATCTATTTATAAATTACCTCTTTATTTATAAATGTTGCTTAAAGTTACGTAATGATTAGAGACTGTTTAACTATACATTTTTGACGTTAAAACGTCTCTTTAACTTTAAGAAACGTTTATAAACAAACCAGTTTTAATATTTCAAGCTCAAGAATGTACAAAGGTGGACTTTAAGTCACCTTAAAATCGAAAGAAGATTTTTTTAAATTGTGGGTGTATCAGCTCCGACGCTCGACTGGAGTTTACTCCTTAATACGATTGTCTTTGAATAGGCAAAGAGGGTAAATAAAACATAATCATTAAAAAAAAAAATATGATTTCGAAGTGAAAGGTTGTCATTAAAGTCGAGACTTGATGCACCACATGGTTTAACTTGTGTAGTAGACGATTTATGGGTCTCTTTAGCGGTATGAAGTTCCCGCCGGGGCGTTATCGGGGCGGCGGGAGACGCGGTCAAGTCTCAACTTTAATGGCACGACTTGTATGTACGTTGTGCAGAAAAACGTAACGCTTTTGAGTAAACGCTGGTATAAATTTCACTCCTCATAAAATCTCCATACCGGGGCCTGATGTAAAAATCTATTCACTCCAGTAAAAAGTACTACAACTACTTAGCGCATAGTGATGCGCTAAGGTAATCCGAACATACAACCTGACACTGACCAGCAAATTGTAAAGACCGTAAGAAAATTAGAATTTCGCTGGCTACCTAAGCGCATCGACTCGTGAAGGCAACCTCAAGCTAAGATACCAACCACAATTATACTAACTGATGATATTTGTTACAGGCGCATAATTTTCGCGAACCCAGCTAAGATGGCGTCGCACATCCGCTACGCATCCGCCGTCGGCGTTGACGTCATGACGTTCGACTCTGAGACCGAGCTCATGAAGATCAAACAATACATGCCGCACGCACAGTGAGTACTATTTATTACCTTAAGACCAGGCACTTTGAAGGCAATTTCCACCCAAACTCCGCCCCCATGCACCCACCACTCCTCTATGTGCTAAACGCTAACACATCAGTTATAAAGTTGAATATCGCGTGCGCTCTTTGGTCGTGTTCGAGTACGGAACTAAATGAACTTACTGTCCACAATTATTTTAGACATAAAAGCCTAGTAATCTTGTTTTTGTTTCAAATTATCTTTAAAAAAGACATGATTTTCGAATAAAAAAAGAATCGAGTGAAAATGTTCCAATTACGTATAGTCCGCGCAATTCACGAAGACGTGCCCCACTCTGCTCCGCGCTGTACTAGAGTTCAGCTTACAGTGCAGTAATCGCGGAGTGGGGCGCGTCATCGTGGATTGCACGGACTATACCTGTCTTATACGGGGTGTCAGACCGCGTAGGTATTGCACTTTTCTATGAAACAGCAGATTTTTTTAAAAATTACCGACGAAAAATTTCAACGCAGTTGGGTTCAGAATCATGTACTGAATCCATGGTAACAGTATTCGCGTCGATGTCCCTGCCTCCCGGTATATAGAAAGAAAAAGATCCCATAAATCATATACTGAAGTTCCATTTTGATTGTATGCGTGACTTTTTCAGAATATTACTGCAAATTAACATACAATTTAGGGAGCCTCCTCTTAATATTATGGTGATAACTTCAATGTAGCCCGGGAAACCAGGATGTTTGAACGTAAACGAAGCAAAAGGAGTATGTAAGGATCGTAGCAGGTGGCGTTCTGCAGTTTCTGCCCACGCCCATGAGAAAAAGACATGAATTTCCAAAAACGATTACGAAAAACAAACTCTTTTGCAAAATTTCATGCTTCTAGAGCCAGGGGCGTTGGCTGTGCGTTGTCTGTCAGTGAATAAATGAATTTAATATTTTTATTAAGTATATATTCCTTTATACCAATTGAGTTTTACCTGTGTGTGCAGGCTGGTGATCCGCATCCGCTGCGACGCGGCGTCGGCGCAGTGTCCGCTGGGCATCAAGTTCGGCTGCGACCCCGTCACCGAGGCCCCGCGATTGATCAAGCTGGCTGCCGTGCTCGGCCTGGACGTAAGTGCTGCTCGTTACATACTGTATATTTCTAGTAATTTATTTTAAGTAGGCAATTAAGGTTACGCTAGTCGGTCATTCTTCCATACAAACATAGTATGGTGATAATGATTACTCATCTGCTTGTCTTGTGATTATCAAACCCTGTATGGAAGCAGAATTGGAAAAAATATATTGGTTTGGAAGTTATGAGCGTCGAAACTTCCATATTTCAACACTAATTTTAATTCTTCCTTGGGCGGTAAATATATAACGTATGTAGTATGAAAATGCCTAAATAGAAACCGTACACGAACAGATATATAATTTATTCAAAAATTCAAATAATTTTATTTTTAGTATATATATAATATCCAGTAGTTTTTCCATAATATCTAAAGGTTTATTCATGCAATTTTACGCGCTCGTTTTCGTTACAAATAATCTCAATATTTCACTACATAAATAAATAACTATACTAAATAGCATGCATATTAGCCACGCCCACCAACGAGTTGGAGCCGTCGACTAGTGCAACCTTAAAAGGCAGTTTTGAAAGTTAAAATTTACAAGAAAATTTAATTGATTCCCAATGGCCTTCCAAAAGGTAGTTTCGTATGGAGAAGAAGCGCAAGAAACTCCACAGTTACTCTTTTAAAATGTTTTACAATATTTTATTTACATTATAATAATTATACGTGAAGACAATGTACCTGGAATAAAATTATTTTACTACAACAGGTAAAAATTTTGCGATGACACCAAAGTAGTTACATACTCTCGATACGTCCAATTTACCTGCAGATATGGTCCTAGTTGCGTTATGTTTATATATGGAATGTTCTTCAGATGGTCGGCGTATCGTTCCACGTCGGTAGCGGCGCTTCTGAGACGGAAGTGTACGCGCGCGCCATCGCGCTATCCCGAGCGTTGTTCCACGTCGCCCACAACGTCGGACACAAGAACATGCGGCTGTTGGACGTCGGGGGAGGCTTCCCGGGAGGATCGCACTCTTCTATCTGCGAGGTGAGACTATTTCTTTAGTATTTTGTGTCCATATATAATAATGGAAGAGTTATGAAAACTGTCAATTAGTGAAATAGGAATTTGAAACTCTCTGATATTGTTAACTGAATTAGCCACTGTCGCTGTCCTAAAATTACCTGACCAAAATCATTTAGCCGAGATTCAGACACATACAGACAAACTATGTTCTTAATGTCCCTCGGCAAACTTCGTGTTTCGTCAGTCGTTGGATTTCTATCAGTTGCCCTTTGCACTTGGTGCAGACCGGACGCTCTCAATCGACTTGGAAGTATATAGAGTTGTTAATACTCTTTTAACTTAATGTAATTTATTTAGAAAATGGGAGGAAAGTCGCTAAAGTCGCAGGCATGACAGATAGGAAAATAGTTTTATAGCTCTATATAGTTCACACGGAAATCAACACAAAACAACAATGAAGTACTTAGTTCTGAATTCAGATTATTATACACGATAAATCTAATAATTGATGGACATGGAAATTAGCATTCGTTTGTATTCGGAAATCCGATGATACCCGAGGAACATTAAGAAAATATAAATACTGTACATTTTTGAATGTCAACATTTTTGAAGATTATCCTCAAAAACCCACCCTTCACAACTTCAGCAATTTAATGCTCTGTACCACATCTTCAATAATGACCACACCTTTCTGATACACACTGTAGAGCGATATTTCATATAGCAACTCTAACAAATTAAGAAAAACATCTATTTGCGACGTTGCCAGTTTTTAGAATGCACGCTCTTAAGAACTGGTGCAACAAACAATTCTAAACTAATTTGCTACCTACCGAGGAAGTTTCGTGGATATTTAGCTAAATCAATATGTTACTTCAACAGGTGGCCGATGTGATCAACTCGGCCCTGGAGGAGCACTTCCCGGAGCGCTCGGTGCGCGTGATCGCCGAGCCGGGCCGGTACTTCGCCGCCGCCGCCTACACGCTCGCCACCATGGTGCATGCCAAGCGAGAGGTATGTACACTATACAAATCTATTTCAGGGAAGCTACACATATGTTCGGGTCCCTTTAAATAGGTTCGGGTTGACTCGGCGTAGTTCGGGCTAAGCCGAACGGCTACTTCCCGAACATATTTATATCGTCAAAATCGTGTGCCCGATTGGTTTTCCCCATCGGCAAAACTGACTTAAGTTCTATTCAAACTTTCACCCCTTATTTAACCACTGTAGGGGATGAATTTTACAAAATTCTTTCTTAATACTCATTCATTCATTATAATTATAAGGAACTCTTGTGCAAAGTTTCATGTTTCTAGACCAGGGATGGAACGGATATCCGCATAAATTTTGACATCCGCAAAACATCCGCTTCCTCAACTTTTGATTTTAAAAGCTCCGCATCCACATAATTTCTATGGGGATGTGACCCCACGTTGTTCGCTCAAATAGTGAATTTTGTTAAACTCGCTCCGAGCCAAATGTGCGGGCCGGAGTGTGAGTGACGCGTTCCTATTGCCTGAATTCGCAGTGTCCCTGTCCTATGACAGACGATCGGCCGCACGTGGCAGTGGTGGCATGATTATGGTGTCAGGTGTAAAAAACAAGGGCTATTTTCATATGACATCTGCATTCGCAATCCGCATCCTCAAACCCGATTATCTCGATAACCTCATCGGCATCCTCATCCGTTACAACCCTGTTATAGACCCAGTGGTTTAGGTTGTGAGTCGACTATCAGTGAATGAATTTAAGATTTTGAAATCTTGCCGACCCGAAAATGTGTATGACACCCGTCACTTTTCTGTGAGAGAAAGCTTGAATCCCAGCAATGGGAACATTGGCTGACTGTGTATGTATACTAAACATATTTTTGTTCCTCAGGTGGCGTCTAAGGAGTGCGACGAGAACGCAGAGACGCACACGATGTACTTCATGAACGACGGCGTGTACGGCTCCTTCAACTGCGTGTTGTACGACCATCAGCAGGTCGTCGCCGAACCGCTCAACGTAAGTGCCTACTATGAGATTACTAGCTACCCGACCCTGCTTCGTACGGTTTTTAGGACTTAACAAAACCTCGAGATTTCTGACATAAACCTTTCGAAATACATTCTCTAAATGATGGTAAAAAACCGCATCGAAATTTAAATGATTAAATGTATAGATATAGATGAATGGTAATAATATCACTGAATTAGGTGTTTTAGGTGCAAAAAGAGCATTTGGAAAGTTCCCAAATGTGTTTGAACATCTAAAGCTAAATGTTAAGTTTTACGATATAAACTACTGCATTTCATAATCAATATTTTAGAGCACTACAGAGCAATATTTGATATTTTTATACAAAATCTTTTTCTTTTCGTGTGGTTAGTGATTAACCTGGTGTCAGAGTTTTAAAGCCGCCCATGGGTGTCTGAGTTGACTTCACACGCCGTCGAGAAATATCTCTCAGGCATACAGTAATATTTACAAATTAATCAAAACAGTTATTTGCGACGTTACCATCTTTCAGAATGCACAGCCTCAATTTGAAATATCCCCTTAATCCTCAGGACAACGGCTCGGCGCCCGCGGATTGCTCCGTGTGGGGCCCCACGTGCGACGGGCTGGACTGCGTGCTGCCGCGCGCGCGCCTGCCCGCGCTGGCCGTGGGCGACTGGCTCGTGTTCCGCGACATGGGCGCCTACACGCTGCCCGTGGCCTCGCCTTTCAACGGCTTCCCGGTGCCCACGGTCCGGCCTGTTGTCGATGCGAGACTTGCGTGAGTATTACTATACTATTAACATTATTAAAGGTTATTATTGTTAGTGCACCCGACAACTGCCCAACAAACCAAAAACAAACTAACTATAGCTATACGGAACAGCAGATTTTTTTTCGCGATTTCAATTTTCGTCCCATAGTAAAAGTTGTTCATAATGATGAGTAAAGTCACGTGTTTAAGTATCGGTCACTAATTACCAGTCACCTTATATAAATATAAAATGAAATGCTGTTAGTTGGTAAGCGCATCACCTGAGAATGGTTAGACCGATTTGGCTATTTTTTGTGTGTAATATTTGTAAAAATCCGAATTACGGAATTATGGAAATAAAAATTGGAAAAGTTTCCTGGAAATTTTCTAAATTTAACAACCAACGACTTATTTCTATAGTATTTTTGTATGTTGGACAAGACAACGTCTGTCAGGTCAGCCAGTTTTATGTAGAAAAAAGACCTAACAAAACATGAACTCTATTCCAGATGCGTCCTGAAGGAGCTGCGTCCCCTGAGCGCGTCCCAGTTCGCGGCGGGGCGGCCGGCCTGCCTGCCGCCCGCGCCGCCGCCGCCGCCCGCCGCGCGCGCCGTGTTCGTGGAGTGCGCGCTCAAGTGACACGCACGACGCACACGCACACACACACCCTCTCCCTCACCCTCACCCTCACCCTCACCCACTCACGTCAGGTAGCAAATAATGTTGGGAAGTAGTGACACATCTACCGAAATTTTTATTATTTATTTATTTATTAAAGAATAAACCCCTCAATAGATTTGTCCGGATGTTGAAACACTTTCTAGCTTTCTAATTACTGACTATATATCTTAACTTGAGGGTAACTATATTTCATAAAAACATCAGTAACAACTTAAGTAGAAAAACCGGTAATGCGATTCACTCACTTTACTGTGTTGTGTCGTGTCGTGACGCCTTCTGCAAAGTGATATCCAATCAAAACTCGTTATGGTACGATGAACTCCTGAACAGATTCGTTTGATTGGCTGCATCACGATACGATAAGTCAGCCTAGTGATACGTCGTCAAGGCGATTAGCTTGATGTTTTTAATATGAAAATTACTCGTAAAACTTACTCTTTGAAGGAGTTTTTACGTAATTTCCGTAGATGTGTCGCTAGATTTAAAGGATTTTTTTAAAATCTTTTTGACATTATTTGGTTATTTGTATGGAGTAAACATTTGGTCGGTCTCACCACACCTACACACCCATTTTTCAGGTAGCAAATAATGATAGTTAAGGACGCGTTTACAAAATTGATAGGTAAAGAATCGAGCTACTACATTGACACAGGTCACACATACAAGTGTAAGCACGGTAAATTGCGGGAATAGTAGTCAAGTGAACAAATTTTGATATTTGAAAGTTTATTTTTTATTTGTTTATGTTATAATACATGAGAACCTACAAAAAACATTCCGTATTGCTGTTTATATTATATTTGGGCTCGTTTTGTAAGTTATGATGAGACCTTACCTCCGGACCTGATGGAGTGATCTGAAGGTGTACTTCGGTGACTGCTACTGGATCTCCTAGACTACTAGAACTAGGTCTGCCGAGTTTGGGCTCGTTTTGTTAGTTATGATGAGACCTTACCTCCGGACCTGGTGGAGTGACCTGAAGGTGTACTTCGGTGACTGCTACTGGATCTCATAGACTACTAGAACTAGGTGTGCCGAGTTTGGGCTCGTTTTGTTAGTTATGATGAGACCTTACCTCCGGACCTGATAGAGTGACCTGAAGGTGTACTTCGGTGACTGCTAGTGGAACTCCCCGACGATTAGAACTAGGTGTGCCGAGTTTGGGCTCGTTTTGTTAGTTATGATGAGACCTTACCTCCGGACTTGATGGAGTGACCTGAAGGTGTACTTCGGTGACTGCTACTGGATCTCCTAGACTACTAGAACTAGGTCTGCCGAGTTTGGGCTCGTTTTGTTAGTTATGATGAGACCTTACCTCCGGACCTGGTGGAGTGACCTGAAGGTGTACTTCGGTGACTGCTACTGGATCTCCTAGACTACTAGAACTAGGTCTGCCGAGTTTGGGCTCGTTTTGTTAGTTATGATGAGACCTTACCTCCGGACCTGGTGGAGTGACCTGAAGGTGTACTTCGGTGACTGCTACTGGATCTCATAGACTACTAGAACTAGGTGTGCCGAGTTTGGGCTCGTTTTGTTAGTTATGATGAGACCTTACCTCCGGACCTGATAGAGTGACCTGAAGGTGTACTTCGGTGACTGCTAGTGGAACTCCCCGACGATTAGAACTAGGTGTGCCGAGTTTGGGCTCGTTTTGTTAGTTATGATGAGACCTTACCTCCGGACTTGATGGAGTGACCTGAAGGTGTACTTCGGTGACTGCTAGTGGAACTCCCCAACGACTAGAACTAGGTGTGCCGAGTTTGGGCTCGTTTTGTTATTTATAATGAGACCTTACCTCCGGACCTGATGAAGTGACCTGAAGGTGTACTTCGGTCACTACTAATGGATCTCCTCGACGAGTAGAACTAGGTGTGCCGAGTTTGGGCTCGTTTTGTTACTTATAATGAGACCTTACCTCCGAACCTGATGAAGTGACCTGAAAGTGTACTTCGGTGACTGCTACTGGATCTCTTAGACTACTAGAACTAGGTGTGCCGAGTTTGGGCTCGTTTTGTTAGTTATGATGAGTCCTTACCTCTGGACTCGATGGAAGGACCTGAAGGTGTACTTCGGTGACTGCTAGTGGAACTCCCCGACGATTAGAACTAGGTGTGCCGAGTTTGGGTTCTTTTTGTTAGTCATGATGAGACCTTACCTCCGGACCTGATGAAGTGACCTGAAAGTGTACTTCGGTGACTGCTACTGGATCTCCTAGACTACTAGAACTAGGTGTGCCGAGTTTAGGCTCATTTTGTTATTTATGATGAGACCTTACCTCCGGACCTGATGAATTAGTAGTCACCGAAGTACACCTTCAGGTCACTTCATCAGGTCCAGAGGTAAGGTCTCATCATAACTAACAAAACGAGCCCAAACTCGGCACACCTAGTTTTACTCGTCGGGGAGTTCCACTAGCAGTCACCGAAGTACACCTTCAGGTCACTCCATCGAGTCCGGAGGTAAGGTCTCATCATAACTAACAAAACGAGCCCAAACTCGGCACACCTTGTTCTAGTAGTCGAGGAGATCCATTAGTAGTGACCGAAGTACACCTTCAGGTCACTTCATCAGGTCCGGAGGTAAGGTCTCATTATAACTAACAAAACGAGCCCAAACTCGGCACACCTAGTTCTACTCGTCGAGGAGATCCATTAGTAGTCACCGAAGTACACCTTCAGGTCACTTCATCAGGTACGGAGGTAAGGTCTCATCATAACTAACAAAACGAGCCCAAACTCGGCACACCTAGTTCTAGCAGTCTAGGAGATCCAGTAGCAGTCACCAAAGTACACTTTCAGGTCACTTCATCAGGTCCGGAGGTAAGGTCTCATCATGACTAACAAAAAGAACTCAAACTCGGCACACATAGTTCTAATCGTCGGGGAGTTCCACTAGCAGTCACCGAAGTACACCTTCAGGTCCTTCCATCGAGTCCGGAGGTAAGGTCTCATCATAACTAACAAAACGAGCCCAAACTCGGCACACCTTGTTCTAGTAGTCTAAGAGATCCAGTAGCAGTCACCGAAGTACACTTTCAGGTCACTTCATCAGGTCCGGAGGTAAGGTCTCATCATAAGTTAAAAAAACGAGCCCAAACTCGGCACACCTAGTTCTACTCGTCGAGGAGATCCATTAGTAATCACCGAAGTACACCTTCAGGTCACTTCATCAGGTCCGGAGGTAAGGTCTCATCATAACTAACAAAACGAGCCCAAACTCGGCACACCTAGTTTTACTCGTCGGGGAGTTCCACTAGCAGTCACCGAAGTACACCTTCAGGTCACTCCATCGAGTCCGGAGGTAAGGTCTCATCATAACTAACAAAACGAGCCCAAACTCGGCACACCTTGTTCTAGTAGTCGAGGAGATCCATTAGTAGTGACCGAAGTACACCTTCAGGTCACTTCATCAGGTCCGGAGGTAAGGTCTCATTATAACTAACAAAACGAGCCCAAACTCGGCACACCTAGTTCTACTCGTCGAGGAGATCCATTAGTAGTCACCGAAGTACACCTTCAGGTCACTTCATCAGGTACGGAGGTAAGGTCTCATCATAACTAACAAAACGAGCCCAAACTCGGCACACCTAGTTCTAGCAGTCTAGGAGATCCAGTAGCAGTCACCAAAGTACACTTTCAGGTCACTTCATCAGGTCCGGAGGTAAGGTCTCATCATGACTAACAAAAAGAACTCAAACTCGGCACACATAGTTCTAATCGTCGGGGAGTTCCACTAGCAGTCACCGAAGTACACCTTCAGGTCCTTCCATCGAGTCCGGAGGTAAGGTCTCATCATAACTAACAAAACGAGCCCAAACTCGGCACACCTTGTTCTAGTAGTCTAAGAGATCCAGTAGCAGTCACCGAAGTACACTTTCAGGTCACTTCATCAGGTCCGGAGGTAAGGTCTCATCATAAGTTAAAAAAACGAGCCCAAACTCGGCACACCTAGCTCCACTCGTTTATTGATTCCAGTTCCAGTCTTCGAAGTATACCTTCAGGTCACTCCATCAAGTCCGAAACGAAATGTAAATTTATAATCCGTAGGTAATTCAAGAAAAAATATAAAAAACTAATCTTACCTTGATTGTCCGTAGTCCGCACAAAACACGTGAAGTATCAAGTTTGGTATGTCAAATATTTTGTATTCGTACAGCGATCTTTTTCAACACGAGCTGGTGGTTACAAGCGACACAGTGTCCACTCACGACGGCGGCCGAGCGCAGACTAATATTTCGTTACAAATTTTTGTGCAATAAATCACGACAATGACCAGTAAAATAACCCTTATATTCAAGCAGTTAAGATGCCTGCGATAAAGCTAAATTTGTTAAAAAACTAAAATAGATTTGATTTTTTTTTGGAGACTATTTAGAACATTTTGGTAGTTTTTTCTACCACATTTTTGATTTGATCATGTCTGCTTACATTAAATATTTTTAAATAAATACATTTCTGTTATTAAATAGAAGAAAAATGTTCCTAAACTCAATACGATATTGTCAATTTTGTGTGAAGAGGCACCGGAAATGATTTTTTACAATATTATAAAATAAAATTTTCAAAAAAAAAATTGCCAAAATTTAAAGATGAAGGCGTAATCTATCTGTGGTAATTATTATTTGCATTTAGTTTGGTTCAGTTCTGCCGTAAAATGTACCGAAAAACTGCTTATTTTGGTCAGATTTGTAAACGCGTCCTTAATGAAAAGATTTTTGTGAACTTTATCTGTGTTAAAATGCTTGGTTTGCATATACGGCCTCATTGCAATACTACAGTACAACTCGAATCAGAGGCTCTATCGACTTGTTACGGCCGAATGCCATGTGACAAAAAATTGCGACTGTACTTACTAATAGTAATCAAATATCAATCCTATGCCTTTATGATATGGTTTATAATTCTTTACTTACATAAAATATGGTATATTGCTCTGGCATCGATGGAACCTCTGGCTTGCATCGTACTGTACCTATGTTTAAATAAAATTCCGCTCTGTGTGTGTGATAGCGTTTTATCTCTTGCAGGAGTTGTAGTAAACGTAGGAAAACTTTGCATTTCAGTAACTATTTTAATCTCTCATCAAATTCAAAATCGTGGGTCATTTATAGAATAAAATTTTATTTTGTATAAATTATTACGGTATTTAGACGTCTTGTGTAGCGATGTGATCGTTAAGAAATAAATATTTATGTAATTCTAAAATTAATGTCGTGTCGCTCTTTACGCGAATTTATTAATCCTCATTATATGGACTGCTTCGAAGTCAAATGATCCGACTAACATTTAGGCCAAAGCTAAATTTTGCTCAAAAGTTTTGTTGGATCACTTGACTTCCAACCTATCCATATTGTTTTTCGCTTACTAACATTGATTTCATTTGCGTAAAACTGCCTAAATGTATATAAAATTCACGGTGTTCTCGTTTGCATATTTTTATAGATGTAATGTATTCACTATAAATGTATTTCGATGTCAGTTACGGACATGTGTAATGTGGTTTAATGAATTTTTCAAAGTTAAATGTTCATCTCATAGGATGGTTTCGCAAAAATATTTGTGGCAATCTTGCTTTTTAATAAACATTTGTGGAATGTGATACGGTGTTTTTATTTCTCCTTTTGTTAAGATTCTATCGTAATCATCATTTCAGCGAAAGACGTCCACTGCTGGACATAGGCCTCCCCCAAGCACCGCCATTTCGACCGATACTGTGCTTCCCCTTTCCAAGGGATTTCTGCGGCCTTCTCAAGGACAAGATCGTAATAAACGAAATTTAATATCAGGCAATTAACCCGTGATGAAAAATCTTTAATAAACATAGATTTTGACATCGCTGGCGACAAATTGCTGTCAAAATCTGATATCGAAATATTGAAATCGCTAATACATCAGCTTATGATTGGCCAAAAATCTTATTTTAACAATAGTAGAGGAACGACCTTCATATCTGTTTATTGTAATATTGTATGTTAGAAAATATCTCGCGAGTGGGGTTAGCTAAAAAAATCCTGGCCACACTGTAATTAATTAAAAATTCAAAGAGAACCTTTGCTACTAACTCTACTATTTTGCCAATTAAGAGTTAATGATCTAAATAGTTGACTACTTGGCCACCTAAGTTTAGGAATGTACTTGGCGCCTAATATCCATAAGTTATATGTCAATGGCTTAGTGCTTTTTAAGAAAAACATTTGTTACTAAAACGAATTAATCGCCTACCTTGAAAAAAAGTAATTTTTGATTTTTTTATTAATCGTGGTCTGGCCAGGAATTTTTTTGTCACCCACTAGCGATATATTTTTTAACATACTTTTCATTCATTCAACAGATGGGTGAAGGTCGTTTCTCTGCGGATTAAGCCACTACACATAAAATATCCCCATGGTAGAAACTACAGAACGCCACCTACTACGATTCTTACATGCTCCTTTTCCCCTTCGAAGCTAAATTACATGGACCACGAAAAAATGTGTGACTGATACTGGCATGGCCACCATCAGGGATTTTAATTTTGATGACACAAAAAATTTGTCGCCAATCAAAAGTTAGAAGGGTGGTGGCTGATCTGGGGAGCATCTTCCCAGCTTGGCCCAATTGAATCTCAAAACCTAGGACACCTAGCGAAGATCTGTTCTCTTCCAATTTTTTTTGCTAATTAGTCGCAATTTTTCACAGATTTAGTCGGGTCATAGTTTAGAAGATATAATGAGTTCAATTTATAAGTTTAAACCTAGAGCTAGATCGAAGAGTTTATTCAAAATCTTCTCTTGAACTATTTCATTTCGACTAATAAGCGACAAATTTTTTGTGTTACCAACATTAAAATCCCTGATGCTGGCCATGCCAGTGTCAGTCACACCGAAGAAATTGACATACGTAATGTCGAACCCTTCGGGGAATACAGGCGTGATGTTACGTTACTACAGGTGCACCGGCCAGTCCAGTACCTACTCGTATCTATATCTAGGTTGAGCCAGGCCGGCTCGACTTGTCAGGCCAATTCAGTGTCAGAAGATATAAAGAGTTACGCGAAAGAAAGAGAGGCAACTTCTAGGTGAATATAACTGTAGGTAATTAGCGCTGTGCGACCTGAATTGCACTTTATTGTGTCGTAGCAAGATTCGCCATTTATTGAAATTATTTTGCGGAGTGAATCTTCTGTACTTGTACTATTATGTATTCTGTGGTTGAGCTAAGTCAATCGCGGCACGGACGGCACTACTGCCAGGCACACTGCTGCGTTGCAGGGGACAATAAATTGGTCGAGGGTTTAAGTGTCGCTTCTTTTTTCTTTATTACCTTTGTGTACAGGCGGGGTCGTAGCTAGGAGCTGGCCAGGCGGGCGGTTGCCAGGGGCGCAACTTTCCAAACCCACAGCATGCCTCCATTTCTGTATGAATCGCCAAAAGAAACCCAAGCCTATCAAAGATGGTGCAATAGCGAGCTTGCTTCGCTCCATTACAATAAAAAAACAAATATTGACAAGAAGCATTTATTATACAAACATTACAGAGCTACTTAACCAGTAATAAAAACTATACATTAATGTTAAGATCCGCTTGAGCCACAAATCATTAAGGGTTTATTTATAAACGTTGCTTAAAGTTAAGTAATGATAAAAAATGATAAGCAACTATTAAGGGCAATAGCGCTTAATAGTTGCTTATCATTAGGGCAATAGCCCACTAACGGCTAGATCGATTTAGTTGTCGTGCTTCATGGCAAATCTCGCTGGCTGCTGCGACTTGGGCACTATGGCCCGGCCGCTAGTGCGCTATTGCCCTAAGGGTTCATACACACACATCAGTCACATCAACGTCAAGTCGCAGATCAGTCACGTCAATTTCAGGGACGTGTGTGAACAGATAGTCAGTCATAACAAGACCTGTACCCTAATTGCAAATTTATAACAACATTCATTGCGTTATTTACGTTGTTGAGTAGATTTTTTTCAACTTCTGAAGCAATGGATTAGCAATTTGTTTCAAATCTAAACAAATTGTGATTGTTCGTGTATTACGCAATTGGAGCACTGTTTCGTTCGTAGCAATAAAAGTTTTGACTTGCCGGTTACGCTACGTTGACTAAAGACGTGCCGGTAATGACGCGACTGATGTGTGTAGCCAACGTCCTATAACTTCTACGTAACTATATTTTTTGACGCGACTGATCAGCGACTTGACTGACTTTAAACCATACATTTTTTACATTTAAACATCTCTTAACTTTAAGCAACGTTCATAAATAAAAGGGTTTATGCAACGTATTTAAAATATGTTTACATTTCTGTCAGACGTTTGAAGTTGACAGAGATGGAATTATGTTTTAAATACGTTTAGCGCTAAACAAATTTAGTGATTGGTAAGCAAGCAGGCCTTACATATCACTGTATTGAGAAACATTCAAAATGCCGACGCTTAGCGCCGGTTTTTACTAACATTAAGTTACAATCATACATCTATACGTTCAGACTTAGTACAAATAAGAGATACTGCATTTTACAATAACATTATTGCGATTACCTGAACATACATACAGTACAAAAATATGTTCTTAATGCCCCTCGGCAAACCTCGTGTTTCGTCAGTCGTCGGATTTCTATCAGTTGCCCTTTGCACTTGGTGCAGACCGGCCGCTCTCAATCGACTTAAATCGACTTGAAATATATAGAGTTGTTAATATTCTTTTAACTTAGTGAAATTTATTTTAAAAATGGTAGGAAGGCTGCTAAAGTCAGAGGCACGACAGATAGGAGAATAGTTTTACAGCTCTATATAGTTCACACGAAAATCAAAACAAAACAACAATAAAATACTTAGTTCTGAATTCAAATTATTATGCAAGATTAATAAATTGATGGACATGGAAATTAGCACTCGTGTTTATTCGGAAATGCGATGATTCCCGAGGGACATTAAGAAAATAGAAATAGTTTTTTTTATATGGGCTTGTCAAAAGATAATAAGGCCCTATTTATACCCGGTTTCTGAGGTCCCAGAACGTTAAATCTGTCATTATTTGTTTGATGCTTATGTTTAGATATATAATTCTTCTGTACGTGTGTTGTGCACCGAACTCCTCCCAAACGGCTGGACAGATTTGGATGAAATTTTGTGTGTATATTTGAGTGGTTTGAAAAAACAATTGGACCCGGTAGGTGGCGGTGTTCGGATAGGACAACGTCTGTCAAGTCAGCTTGTTTAATATAAGTATACATAGCTAAAAAGTTACATTGAAATGCATATATGATATCATTTATTTGACATTGTATGGAATATTATGTTAATGTAATTATAAGAAACCAGCTCAATTACATTCATATTTGTTTCATCATTCATTCGTCTCCATTTTCACAATTATTCGGTGATTTGGTCACCGATATTAATATCACTGTTGCACTCACACAAGTATTCTTATTCAATATGAATACAGCTCATAACACAGTCATAATAGTTAGACATGGTAATTAGACAACCAGGTGGAATGCAAAGAACTAGGGGCTTAAAACATAATATATTATGATAATACAACGTTTTTAACCAGTGCGCAAACTTTGAATGAATGTTTATTTTTGCTAAAATAGTGCTTTACATTTCCTTATAGTCTACATTATCAGCTAGGTTTACATTCTTTAGTGAAATAAGACGCAAAGGAAGTACATTGCTTATGAACTCCACACTAGGACGTGCCTGTCTCGTGGAGTCCTTGGGTGGTATTGCCATATGAAAATGCGTATTACATATTTAATTATTGCTACAAATCTAGAAGCACATACAAAGTGTTATTAATAAATAGCAATCAAAACATTGTTTAAACTAAGAACAGTAAAATACAAAAATAAAAAAAAATAAAATTAAAGAATTAAAACAGTAATAAAGATGGATAGGAGAATATTTTGATCGAAATGTGCACTATGTGTGTGAGAGACTTTAATATCATCATTATTATGAACAACTTATACAATTATTCCCGATGTCCACCACTTGTTTGGCCACCACTGGGGGACAGTGAAACCACTTTCAGAAATAATTCTCGCTGTCCACCACCGGGGGACAGCAAAACAACTTTTTGAAATTATCCTGTTGTCCACCACTGGGGGACAGCGTCACAACTTTCTAAATTATATCCATCCGCCACTGGTGGATAGCGACATGGATTTTTAAAATTCCCTATGGCCACCGCTGGGCGACAATGGCATAACTTTTGTTAACAGAATAATTTCTAAAAGTTGTTTCGCTGTTCCCCAGTGGTGGACAGCGAGAATAATTTCTAAAAGTTGTTTCGCTGTCCCCCAGTGGTGGCCAAACAAGTGGTGGACATCGGGAATAATCGCAACTTTTATTATGGGACCAAACCTGAAATCACGGAAAAAAAATCAGCTGTTCCCTATATTTTGACGAGTTATGCGAACATAAATGTAGGGAACAGCAGATTTTTTTTTCGCGATTTCATGTTTAGTCCCATAGTAAAAGTTGTTCATAATGATGAGTAAAGTCACGTGTTAAAGTTTGCGCACTGGATAAAAACTTACCCTGTATGTCACCATGGAGGAATTGCTGGGAATCTAGAAAATTAATTGCTTTTAGACGAATTGCTTAATGTGGCCGTTTTAGGCGTCCAGGGCTTGTGTAATGAATTACGTCTCTCCCTCACGCAGAGAAGACGCCTGGGTTCCAGCAGTGAGAACATTATTGGCCGATTTTAGTTATGCAACCGCTTTGCGCCACTGTCGTATTTAGAACAATACGGCCAATGAATCATGGCGGGTCTGAACATAGGCTCTCCGAACTTTCGCGCATGTTCTCACTCACACTCGCCTCATGTCACCGTTTGGTTCCTAAAAAATATTATTACACATAGTTCGGACCAGCCATGATTCATTAGTCGTATACCGTTTACGCTCCGTGTAAAATACTGGTATTCAGCTGCATCCGGTTAGACTGGAAGCCAACCCGAACATACTTGGTTTCAGAATGTCAGTACTAGAGTTCAGAAATTGTCAAAAATAATACAGGAAACGTTACACTGTTGAATGAATTAAATACGAGTATGCCAAGGTCACCTTTGCTGCGATTGTTCGCCCCTTATCGCGCTGATAACGGTCCAAGCTCAGGTGGACCGAGCAGTATATAAGTGGGTTTGACGGCCGATAAGGCTTTGTTTGCCCGGTTATATAGTCATGACCTCAGAGGTCAGCTATGAGATGCCCTACAGAAAAAAAACGATAAGGCTCACTCTGCGTTCAGCCCTCGGTGTGGCAACACGCCGTGTTCGGGTTCGCGACAAGTCAATCGTCATTCTGAGGAATCCTCGTTGAGAGGTGAAACACGTGTCGATTTCTTTCACGGTTTTTTATGGCTCTTTAGAAATAGCTAAGCGGAACAGGTTACTAAATTTATCCATGTCTATTGTATTTTATTTGGGAAAATGCTAGGCAGAACGATACCGTTGAAATATTTGCGGATGTGGTCACTACAGACAGTTGTCCAATTACCTTGGTCGGCTAACAGTTATCATCAGACAATCATTCCTTACTTACATACTTAATCACCAGTCTTTAAGTTAACACAATTGTTCATATTCTTTCTTGATTTATTCACTTTCACATTTCGAAAATCCAAAGTTCACTTCCTAATATATCCAAATCGGAATTATAACCACTTCACTATTTGACGGAGTAACATAACATGACATGCTTATGTTTCTCGAGGGGAAAGGCAGTAGTGTAGAGTGCACTCTAGTTTCGCCAATTATAAGTACCATGTATAGACAAATTATGTTCTTAATGTCCCTCGGCAAACCTCGTGTTTCGTCAGTCTTCGGATTTCTATCAGTTGCCCTTTGCACTTGGTGCAGACCGGACGCTCTCAATCGACTTGGAAGTATATAGAGTTGTTAATAATCTTTTAACTTAATGTAATTTATTTAAAAAAATGGGAGGAAACCCGCTAAAGACGCAGGCACGACAGACTTAGTTCTGAATTCAAATTATTATATACGATAAATCTAATAATTGATAGACATGGAAATTAGCATTCGTTTGTATTCGGAAATCCGATGATACCCGAGGGACATTAAGAAAATAGAAATGGTATGAGCCAATTGCCAATAACAGGGCTGGGGACTGACAGAGTATGCAATATTTTTTTTTTAATTTCCATGTGTATGACACTACACTATGGCGGGTTGTGCCTCTTCCGTCTTGACTGACAGCAAAGAAGTTTTCATCACAGCACGTCCGTATCTTTCATACATCTCTATTAGCTCAGAATTTACTTCATCTTTCAATTTTTAGTCATTATAATAACCCCTAGTATTTCATTCCCCCGTTCCAAAGTTCAGTGTTTCATTGATTCCGGTACAGATGGGTGTTCATCCTCATGTCCCTTCTCTTTCGCACGTGGGATCAGCAGAGTTGTACACTGTATGTGTTCAGGTAATGCTGCAAGGCTTGACGATGTGGCTCGTCGAGTGCGGCGAGGCGCGGCGGGAGCACGCCGGGCGAGCGAGATGAGAGGGTACCCAGCGACACGGCTAGGTAGTTGACTGGTGACTCAATAGCTGGGGGGAAAACAGAGGGTGAGTTTGTGAATTTAATCACTATGGCAGCTATACTAACTTTATTGGGGGACGCGTTAAGCCGGGAAATTCAAGTTTTCTTACGTTTTATTGCGATTTACAGGTCAGTATTTTTTAAGTGAAAACTTCTTTAGGCGCGCTGGGCATTTTTGAGATGGGAAAAAACAATTGAACTCGAGACACCGTTACCGACACCTCATTTTTGTAAACGCGATTGGGCTCTTTATTTATATTAAGTTACGGATCAATTCAAGTTCTATGCAAGTACATATTTTTACTTTAAAGGTTATGAAAGTATTTTTTTAAATTGTTCGAGTTTTCACTTCTGTCGGCACTCCCGGAGTGCCACTGTTTATTTTTTTTTGAATAACTGCCATCAGTCCTTTCTGGACTATTATCAGTTTGCTTGTGTGAATATGGTTGGCGTTTCAGGTACTGGGGCCATTGCCACTGCTACCTCTTTAGATTACTTGATTTCTCTCAAGTCGATTGACAGATTCGCTGCAGTCTAGGAATTTAACAGCCAGAGGATTTGGGTAGATGGCGAGACGATCAGTATAACGCTTTTAATGTTTATAAATTTCCTCAAGAATAGTAGGAGTGTTGAGATAATGGATTTCTTCATTTTATTCCGTGTGAATGCACCATGTGCATTGACAATATTCTTCAAGATAGCGTTTTTAATTCTTTGGAAATACATTATACAGGGTGATTGGAAGATGGGTGCAAAGCTTTAAGGTGAAGATAGTATAGACAATTTAGAACCATTTAAGCCATGGTTGTCTTAGACGAAATCTTACCAATTTTTTTAATTTTTAATTAGGTTTAAAAGACGTATTGTACAAATTTTTTATTTTTTCTGAGCTTTAAATGTCTGTAAAAAAAATGTCTAATGACACAGAAGCCTAAAACATGTTGTGCTTGATTGCTTACACATTACTTTAATTAAATAAATAAAAAATGAATTCATTTATCATTCAATTTGGCCATAATTATGCAGTTTACATTAAATTTTGAGAATTTCCGAAAAAAAACTTAAAAATTTGGTTAAAAATATTTGGTAAGACTTCGTCTAAGACAACCATGGCTTAAATGGTTCTAAATTGTCTGTACTATCTTTGCCTTAAAGCTTTGCACCCATCTTCCAATCACCCTGTATAACTATGGTTAGTTAGATACTGTATGACCATATAGGTTTTAATAGAGAACTGTACAGCAGGAGTTTGTAAGTATTTAGTGGTAGTAGGTCAGTATTTAGTACTATATTTTGAACATCATACAACATGTTGATGAAAATATGATTCGCGACTAGTGGTGGTTAATAACACGTATAGCGCCAAAACATAACACGATATGTGTACAAAGCTTCTAGCGTTTGTTACCCCCTGGCCACAGCCAAGAGCGGCGCGGATTGCGGCGCGGCGTGAGGCGCGGCAAGCGGTGAGCGGCGAAAACAAATGGTAGACAACCTATGAAGTATGCCACAGCTACCGGCGACGCGCACTGCGGCGCGACTTGCGGCGCGGGGAGAGTCGCGCGGCACGCGGCGGCGGCGGGCTGCGCGGTGTGCGATTGAAACAAATGTACTAGCGAGTATCGAGGCGGCCACAGCTCAGAGCGGCGCGCGCGGCGGCATCGGTGGACGCATTCAGGCATCGCGCGACCGAAACAAATCATTTTGTTTTTGTCGCGCGTTGAGCTCATAAAAATAATGAATATGGATCAATTTATTAGTGAAATACTAAGTAGTTCAGCAATATGGATGTCAAAACATCCACATCATAAATATAGGCATATTATAAAAAAAATTGTGGGACGAAATAAAACAACAATTTCCTGGTAGTGGTGGTAAGTATGATATCTTGCGTTAAGAACGCACTTGTTTCAAGGCAATACCGTGCCACTTTTGATAGGGGCATTTTAATAGTTTAGCCGTTCTCTAAATACGTCCACCGTTGACGCCGCCGCGGTCGCAACTAGTCTAGCTGTGGCATACCACCGCAAATCGCGCCGCCCGACGCGCCTCTCGCCGCACCGCGCCCCGCACCGCCAGAAGCTGTGGCCAGGCCCTTAGATCGACTGTGGCTTCGCGCTAGAAATATATTACTTCAACAAGTCCAAATGTGCACAGCGGAGCCAGAACGGGATAGCAATATAGTTTTATAGTCTGTCACAGCCGCGTCGGGTGAATTCGGGCGGCAGTAGACCCGCGTCGTCTGTTATTAGTATTACGCGTAGTTTCAATTATTTGTAAACACGACGGGAGCTCGCGAATCGCGATGTAATTTTAACTTTTAAATACGCCTATAATTAATAATAATTGTCTCACAAAACTTTTAAACTTTCCGTCTAGCGTGTTGGCTAATAAAATGATAACGTCTCCGCGATGAGACTGCGACCGAGTTTTGTAACAACGTGTTATAATGATAGCGTATAAAATAACGCGCTAGAAAATATATTTTATAGTCTATAACACGTCTATAGTTTCTAGCGGATTTGAACATCACTATTCGCGACTGTAACAAATATGTACTTGCTGACTTATTGACTGTGTTTTATTGATGACTTAAGAGCGTTTATTCTGAAAGTGGGCAACGTCGCAAATAAATGTCAAATATTTCGCTGTTTTGATGGAAATATGAAATATGGCTAACTAGCTAAACTAGAATATTAATAATGAATTGCAATTATAACACTGAATTTGATGATGTAACAATTTTAGGTGTAAAAAAGCGGCCAAGTGCGAGTCGGACTCGCCCTTGAAGGGTTCCGTAGCAGCAAGTAACTTTGAATGAAAGGTAAATTGCGGTTTACGATTTATGACGTATTAAAAAAACTACTTGCTAGATCTCGTTCAAACCAATTTTCGGTGGAAGTTTACATGGTAATGTACATCATATATTTTTTTTAGTTTTATCATTCTCTTATTTTAGAAGTTACAGGGGGGGGACGGGGGGGGGGACGACGACGACACACATTTTACCACTTTGGAAGTGTCTCTCGCGCAAAGTATTCAGTTTAGAAAAAAATTATATTAGAAACCTCAATATCATTTTTAAAGACCTATCCATAGATACCCCACACGTATGGGTTTGACGAAAAAATTTTTTTTGAGTTTCAGTTCTAAGTATGGGGAACCCCAATATTATTTTTTTTTCTTCTATTTTTGTGTAAAAATCTTAATGCGGTTCTTACCAAGTTTCAACAGCATAGCTCTTATTAGTTTCGGAAAAAAGTGGCTGTGACATACGGATGGACAGACAGATAGACGGACAGACAGACGGACAGACAGACAGACGGACAGACAGACATGACGAATCTATAAGGGTTCCGTTTTTTGCCATTTGGCAACGGAACCCTAAAAAGGCATTTGGAAAGTTTCCAAATATTTTTTTTACATCTAAAACTAAATACTCGGAATTACGATATTAATTATTGCATTTCATAATCAATATTTTAGTTCCCTAGTTAGCCACATTTCTTAATTCCATACAGTAATATTGCTAAATTAATCAAAACAGGTAAATATTTGACAGCTATTTACGACGTTGCCAACTTTTAGGATAAACCCTCTTAATGATTATAATTCTGTAAATACTGTATTTAGCTGCATCCGGTTAGACTGGAAGCTGACCCCGATAGTTGGGAAAAGGCTAGGCAGATTGACTGATTGAAACTTTTGGACAGACAAACCCTATTGAATATTTTACATTATTATTTTAGACGTTACATAATGAATATTATGATGTGTTACATACCAGCAAGCGGGTCGCCAGCGGCTCCCTTAGCGCAGGTGAGCTGAGCGTACTGCGCTTGGTAGCCGGGCGTGTCATCTACCTCGATGAAGTGGTCGTCTGGTAGAGCGGTGTCGTCGGTAGGTAGCTCGAATAGAGAGATGAGGGCCTGTGGAAGAAAGATTGTTTTTATTATTTGTTACAGAAACACGCGCATATAAAAAAAACCGGCCAAGTGCGTGTCAGACCACGCACAATGAAGGGTTCCGTAGTTGGGATGAATTTATAACATGTTCTCCCATACGGAATGTATGGGAAAACATTAAGAAAACTGCAAAGTTAAGTTGGTCGATTATTACTCGTTAACTTGTAGAGCCTACTTAGCTGTGATAGTTTTCCTTTTAATTTCGTTGTATAAACTACTGCTGTGATTTTTTTCACACACCCAAAACCAACCATTTAGCTGGCAGGGGACGACGACACTTGACTCTAACAAAAATTAGCACTTTAAAGCTTAATATTTCGCAAACGGATCCCTGAATCCAAAAATGGTTTTCACAAACTCACAAAGTTTTTAAAGGACCTTTCCAATGATACCCCACACCATGGGATAAAAAAAAAACATCACCACTTGTAGGGGAGGTACTCTAAAAAAATGTTTTTCATAATATTGTTTTACCACTTTGTCGGCGTAATTAATATGTATACCTATGCCAAATTACAGCTTTCTAGTACTAAGGGTCTTGGAGCTAGACCGCGGACGGACAGACACAGACAGACAGACGGACATGACTAAACTATAAGGGTTCATTGTTTGCTATGGAACCCTAAAAATGCGCAAGTTAATTCGAATAAAAAACAAGAGATCAACAATCACAAGCACTCGGGAATCATCGCATTTTCGAATACAAACGAATGCTAATTTCCATGACCATCAATTATTAAATTTATCGTGTATAATAATTTGAATTTAGAACTAATTATTGTTATTTTGTTTTGATTTCCGTGTAAACTATATAGAGCTGTCAAACTATTTTCCTATCTGTCGTGCCTGCGACTTTCCTCCCATTTTTTAAGTAAATTACTTTAAGTTAAAAGAGTATTAACAACTCTATATACTTCCAAGTCGATTGAGAGCGTCCGGTCTGCACCAAGTGCAAAGGGCAACTGATAGAAATCCGACAACTGACGAAATTCGAAGTTTGCCGAGGGAAATTAAGAAAATAGAAATACAGTAACTTAATTGAGTAAAAAAAACAAAAGAGATCTATAAATACGAGCATAATCAGCCTATAATGTTCCCACTGCTGGGACACAGGCCTCCTCAGGGATAGGGAGTGGGCCGTAATCCACCACGCGGGCCCAGTGCGGGTTGGTAGATGTCACGTTTTCGAATTTTTGGTTCTAGGACATGCCGGTTTCCTTAAGATGTTTTCCTTCACCGTTTTGAGAGCAGTGGTGATGAAATTATTTATACAAAGTAAAGCGCCTGCCTGGGTTCGAACCCATGATCTACAACTCGTAAGCTACAGCTCATAATCGTGCGACACAAAACGAGCGCACAACAGAAATAGTCGGCAGCTGCACGTCGGGGCTGTGTGACAAGAAGACTTCTACTCAGAGTGATTGTTACTAGTTTTGATTTGAATGATTTCATTGACACCTTGTCTTTCATAGTTATTTTACCTCTGATTTTGCATCACTGTAAAAATTAGTCTCTATTCTCGTTACAATAAGGTTGCTGTTAAGTTCCTACAACTGACAAGTCTGTCAAAATCACAGTGATCTTTATTCTTATTACAATAAGGTTGAAATAACTTTCAACGGACCGTAGTATGTGTGTCGAGCGCATGGCACTCGTGGACTGCAGCTGAAAATCAGCATCAGATGTTATACCTTGTGTTTTCATCTGACATTATGCTTAGCAGCGGCTCTTTTGAATCATTCCACTTTGCCCCACCAGGCCGCCCCACTGGTGGTCATAGTGGTAGGCCTAAAAATTTTCAAAGGAATCTGCCGCACTAGTTCGATTTGCTGGGGCAGATTCTACTAGTCTAATATCTTGATGGGTTTTGCCCATGCTGTACATTTTACTTAGATATACATTTCTTTCTTTTCCAAACAAATATAAAATACGAGCATACCTATCTACACAAATTCTAAGGTGCCAACTCTAGTGGGGCAGAATCCATCAAGATTTTAGACTAGTGGAAACTGCTCCACCAAATCGAGCTAGTGCGGCAGATTTCACTGATTTTTTTTTGACATTCCACTTTGCCCCGCCAGTGGAGCGGCTTGGTGAGGCAAAGTGGAATGATTCGCCCTTTTGACATAAGCATTGTTTTCTTTATGTTTTCATAGTGTTAAGGTGTTTTTGTTCAAATGCCAATAAACTTATTTTTCTTCTGTCTATGTGTACCTGTAGCAGTCGCGGCCACAGCGGCGCGAGCGAGCCGTGCAGGAAGTGCTGGCTGTCGGTCAACAGCTTCACGCAGCCCACGGCTGCCGCCTTGCGTTCTAGCGTTCCCGATACCTTTTGCAGGTCTGCGATCAGGACGCGTTCTACGTACATGCCGAACATTCTGCGGATAAATGGTAAGACATGTTAAGTAAAATTATTTACAATGCATTATTTTAAGGTTAGTTAATTGATTCAGGCGTGACCTTGCGGAAATCCATTATTTAATACAATACACGTGAATATATTTAGTAACCTGACTCTGCGTCCAGCGCTCGGTGTGGCAACATGCCGTGTTCGGGTTCGCGACAAGTCAATCGTCATCCTAAGGATGCCTCGTTGAGAGGTGAAAACGTGTCCATTTCTTACAGGGTCTTCTTAATAGTTTAGCGGAACAGGTTACTAAATATATCCACGTCTATTGTATTAAACTATCTAGGTATTTATTTATTTATCAACCGGACACAAATCCAGACTCCGGGCTGCTACTGAGAAATTCCAGATAGACAAACCCAATAACACTTACTACCTAAAACTATAATAAAATCAGTTTCCTCACCCAGCCTGTACGGAGTCCACGAGGTCGATCAGTGGGTCGGCCCCGAAGTGCGCGGCGTAGAACCCGAGGAAGGCGATCAGGCCGCGCACGTACTTAGTTGTCTTCGACGAGGATAGCCGCTGGAACAGCAGCGTTATTATCTGCTTCGTGTACTGGGACATCACCTCGCTGCGAATTGAAATATCATTTATTGGTAGAATAATATTATTAAATTGTTGTTGAAAATTCATGGACGAAAATTGAGGTTATAAAATTAACCTCAATTTTATTGTCAAATGAAAAATTCTAAATTAATTAATTATTCATTTAAATTCTAAATTATTCACGTGTTTAAGTATTCAAGTAATCAAATCAAAAGTATATTCCAGAAATCGACTAGAATATTAGAAAAAAAGACTGAGTTTATTTAACAAGTGGGGATTTTTTTGAAGTGAAAACTTCTTTAGGCGCGTTGGGCATTTTTAGATGGGAAAAAAACTATTGAACTCGCGACACCGTTACCGACACCTTATTTTTGTAAACGCGATTGTTCTCTTTATTTATATTACGTTACGGATCAATGTTCTATGCAAGTATTTTTACTTAAGGTTTTGGAAGTATTTTTTTTTTTTGTAAATGCTATTGGGCTCTTTATTTGGGTAAAGTTACGGACCAATGTTCTATACAAGTATTATTTTTCCTGCACAATAAAATTGATCAAGTTTTCACTTCTGTCGGCACTCCCGGAGTGCCATTGTTTTTTTTTTTGGAAAATGATTTCCCTTTTTTTTGTGTCAAGAAATAAAACAAGAAATTCCATACGGACAAAGTCGCGGACAGAAGTTAAGTTCAGTATAAATATAAATGCACATAACGACTTACCCTCCGAACTTGAACAGCATAGTCTGGATGAGGTAAAATCCTTCATGATCGTTAGTTTTCGACGCGATCAATTTCTGGAACACTCCCAGCATTGCGTTCTGGGAACAAAAGATAGTTCATTTTTAGAAAGATTTTTTGTAAGGGGACAAGAGGAGCTCGTGGCTAAGTAATAAAGCCGCACGGGTCGATCCATCACGCTTGCCGGGGTTGGTCCGAGGATGGGTGACCTACTTTACATACCGAGACTCCTCCGTGCCTCGGAAAGCACGTTAAGCCGTTGGTCCCGGCTGTCATTCGTTATTCTTTGACAGTCGTTACGAGTCGTCAGAAGCCCGAAAGTCTGACAACCAGTTAGTTGTCATGCTACGCGTGCTGTATAGCTCCATCTCTTTCCCACACTGAAGTAACATTAAAATAATACTTCAGGTGGTTGGCCCCTGCCGGGGTTGCGGTTTTGTCCGAAGGGTTACCGTGGCCCCTGGCAATATAGGCAACTGAAGGAACACGGGTGGATTTTAGTCAGTAAGAGTCTGACACGCCCTCCCGCTCCGCCCAGAGCGGGAGAAGTTATTTGATAATTTCCCACCCAAAAAAAAGGTGGTTGGCTCCAGGTATAAAGGTTTACTAGAGCTGAGATAAAACTCATTTTTTGTGGGTTTAACTAAAGGCACCTGTCCCACCGCCGCACCGACGAGTTTCTTGCTCAAGAAACGTACAAAAGATTGTGGGTCCCGTGCAAGTAAAAGAGAAATATATAACAATAGTTGATCGCTGACTGTTCACACCGTCGGCGAGTACTCGTTTGTCGCAGCGACAAGAGCTATCAAAGAGAGTACTCGCTCAGCGACGCTCGCTGGCCGGGCAGTACACTCGCTGGGCGACTCACGCTTGGTACATACGCATACCAGTGAGTGATCTCTCATCGCCGTCGCGCACTCGCCAGCTCGTTTTTAGTTACTACTTCTACTTGATTCTCGTTTATCGTCGGCGGTGGGATACTGTGCCAAATGCTGTGTAATTCGAGAAGCCCAAGTTCAGCAGTGGACTGCTATAGGTCGACGATGATGGGATACTCTTAATATGAATACACAAAGTTAAGAAAGAGGTTGAATAAAAGGCGACTAACAAAATGTATTTCCAAGGTAAATGTGAGTGAAAACGCCGAGAGGGGACGCTCTAGAAGGATATATAGTGTCTTTATTCTTCAGAAAGGTCAGGTGCGTAGTACCCGCAACCGGCGTGCGTGTATGACCAGATGGATGAATGTAAATGAAGCAAAATTAGTATGTAAGGACCGTGGTAGGTGGTAAGTAGTGATAGCCTAGTGGTGAGATCGTCGGACTGCCAAGTTACAGGTCTCGAGTTGGAGCTCAAGGCACGCATCTCTGACTTTTCGGATTCATGTGCGTATTGTATAATTATCACTTGCTTCAAAAACGGAGAAGGAAAACATCGTGAGGAAACCGGCATGACTGAAAAATATTTCTCGATGGCATGTGAAGTTAAGTCAGAGGTCTATGGGCGGTTTTAAAACCAGGTTAGTCACCACACGAAAAAGTAGAAAGAAGAAGCAGATGGCGTTCTGTAGTTTCTGCCTATCCCCATGGAAAGAAGGCGTGAATTTATATATGTTTATGTGGATTTAGAAGCTCAGCCGCCAACACTCACAAGTCGGCCGGACTGCAGCACGAGCTGGTCGCGGTGCGCCACGAAGGCACACAGCAGGCGCACGAGCGGCCGCACGTTGGCGCCGCGCTCCCACAGCGTCGGCGCCACCACGCACGGCAGTAGTGCGCCGTACGCGTCCGCGCCGCCCGCACCCGGCCCGCGCAGCTCCAGCAGCAGGGACAGCATTTGGAACACGTACGGCATGAATTCTACGGCGAAAAACAAAAAGATAACATGTCAAACTGCTGAAATTAAATGCAATGATGTTTATTTCATTCGTTTGAACTCCTGCCGTCTGTAACACAGGTTTATCCTAGTACACGCGTCGAACTTTGAATTCCTTTGTAAAAAACTAAACTAGATGGCGCCAGCATTTCATAACTGACCAATCCCTGACAAGAAATGCCGAAACAAACTCTGAGTTCATGGTCTCTAAGTCCAAACGTTTTATTATAAAACTATAATGTGATTCTAAAAATACAGGGCCATGTCTAGAAGGGTCTTTTGAAAAAAGAGTCATTGCAGTGTTGAGTTGACCTACTTGACTTGTACCGACAAACGGCACGCATGCACTCATCGTGTAGCTCAACCCTATTTTAGGGATGTCACGCGATGCGTTGTGCATTAATGCTGCGTCATGCTACTGTTTATGCGCGTGAAATACCAAATCGTACGTTGTCTGTCAAACGGTATAAGCACGAAATCGATCGTAACTCGCATTTTATGTCTGTCTATGTAACCGTGCAGAGCAAGAGCTAGTAATAAAACCAAATTCTTACCTTGCACATCGTTCTGTAAAATCTCTTGGAATATCGGGAAAAGAGCGTCTTCGAAAGCTGATATGGCATTCGGGTTGGATTTCGTCACCAACCTGCAAAAAAGCATACATAGAAAATTCAAATAAAAAGAATATTTATAGTGATAGTAGTTTCTGCCAACCCCCATTGGAAGGAGGCGTGAGTTTATGTAAGTTATGTATGTAAAAAATCGCTAGCAACCAGGACACAAAAAAAAATACTAGCACTCCATGTTCCGACAGAAGTAAAACCTTGAAAAATAATCGGCACCGCGACAATCAACGTGTATACTGTTAAGGGTGTGATAATACATGAAAATATATGACACCCTTAACAGTATAGCGGCCTAACGTGACGTTTGTTAAGGGTGGATGTACAGGGAGGATCCTCGGACCAGTCGGGTGTCGTGTCTGGTGGGCTATTGCCCGACGGTTGATGTCGGGACGTTGTATGTATACTAGTCGCGCGGTAAAGCTTGCGCGATCGGAGATTCTGCATGACGTCAGTATGATGCGTTCGCATGTGGCGTTGTAGATGCCGCCACATCACTCATCCGGAGGCCGAAGGTCGATAGTGGGCTGAGTCGTGTGTCTTGCGAGGCCAGCCAGTGCCGAACTGAGTGAACTTAAACAGCACTTCCACTGCAGTTTAAGAGCGTTTATTCTGAACGTGGGCAACGTCAAAAATAGATGTCAAATATTTTACTGTTTGTTTGAATTTGGCAATACTACTGTATGGAAATAAGAAATGTGGCTAACTAGTTCCCTAGAATATTAATAATGAATTGCAATTATAACACTGAATTTGATGTTGTAACAATTTTAGGTGTAAAAAAGGCATTTGGATAGTTTCCAAATACTTTTTCTACATCTTCAACTAAATATTCGGTATTGTGATATTTATCATTGCATTTCATAATCAATATTTTAGTTCCCTATACTCCGCAGGTTTAGGTAGTTAAATAAAGGTAAACAAATCGTAAAAAGGGTTTTTATAGATGACACTTTCATGTTTAAAATTACGACAAAACCAAATTAAATTTATTTAAGATTTTTACAATAGTGTTGCGGACGGTAGAGGCGCTTCTTGTACCTCCAGTCGCCCTGGGACGATCTCCCAATATTATTTAGCGTGCGCTCCCTGTTCCCTGAGCCTAGGTGGCTCCGCTGGCTAGCACACACCCCACGTACCCCTGAATACGTACCAGGATACTGCGACACACAGAGACTTATACGGTGGCGAAATGAAACATCATTATTCTTGCAATTTTCTTGAGACTTCGGCTTGCACTATTATTTTGATGTTTCCTCTTCGGTGGCTGGGCTGCGACTGACTTTACCCGAAAAATGGCCCTCCTTTTATACTATTTTTGTTAGTGCATGCCGAATTCCAGGAAATGAGTATTACTTTATTTTTTGTTACAACCTTATAAATTCTTATTTTATATGCTTAATGTACATAGAAAAACACTAATTTAAGTTAATTACTAAATAATTACATCCTTTTAAATAGCCATTTAAAAATTATTAGCAATGTAAAATTTTATACATAAAAATGACCATATCTTCTTGTTGCGTGAACCGATTTTTATCAAACAAACGTGGAAAAAGGTTTTGAGTCTAGACCTTTCGATCGACACTAAAATCAAAGAGATATCTCTATAAACAAAAAAGTGAGTTTTCAAGTTACGTAATTATGACAATTTTTAAAACTCTTGAATTTTTTCTTAAAATTTACTTTAAACACATTCAACATATTCAACAAGCATCCGATTACTATTTTGACGTAAATCTAATATAAATCTAATAGAGATTTCTCAAATAACTGTAATTTTATTACTAAATTATAAGTTAAACATAAAATTCTTTAAACCTTTCGATATTACATGAACCTAACATCGCGGCCTACCCGCTACTTGTGCTATTGTGCACAGATAGGGTCATATTTTGAAAATTAAAATTCTAATTAGAAACATATCTAAAACATTAACATTTTACAAGAAACTTACAAACTATTATGCCTTGTATGACGCAGGGCCGCACGCTACTTGCGCCCTAGTGAGCTGCAGGGGTCTGGTCGCCGACAAATAGTTTCCTCTTTTGATAAACTTTATCATTTGTTCTTAAACTATTCTTCGTAGCTGTAGCTGCTTGAACACAATTTTTTTGTTAGATTTATAATAACAATTTAATATTTTGTAATCTGTCTCTTGTAAAGAGACAGTTGTTTTTTTTTGTTTACCTTTATTTAACTACCTAAACCAATGGAGTATAGTTAGCCGCATTTCTTAATTCCATACAGTAATATTGCTAAATTAATCAAAACAGGTAAATATTTGACAGTTATTTACGACGTTGCCAACTTTTAGGATAAACCCTCTTAAGTTCACTCACACCGCACTAAATTGCACCGATGAATTATTTCCTCATCACTAGTCATGCGGGACATAATAATTGAGAAGTAACTCACGACACAGCCAGCGACAGCGTCTCGAACAGGTAGTGGTTGAAGTGCGGCTTGCAGGGGTTCTTGGCGACCACGGCCAGCATGTGGGCCAGCTTCGGCAGCGCGTCGCCCAGGTAGGCCAGCGAGCCGTCTTGTAGGCACGACAGCGTGCGGAGCACCGCTGTCACACGAATAATTATAGTAAATTTTTATTTCGCTCTCAAAGTACAACAAAAACTTAATCTATGAAGTACAATATATTATAAAGGATCCGCAGTGGAGGACCGTAAATTTCAAATTTTCTTACGTTTTTATAATTTGAAGGTCAATATATCAGGTTGTAAATTTGTAAGGTTGGCCTCTGCGGAAAGGCAAGACAATCTCAATACCAGTGTCAAATAATAAATATATTTCATTTTAATAAGTTACTTTATATTTATTTAATAGTTCACTTTCATGTGAGTGTTTTGTAAGATTACAGAATAAAGACAATAATTATTATTATGAGGTTGTATGTTGTAAAAAATATGATTGGCGACCGTAAGAAATTAGTATTTACAGAACTGGATCCTGTTAAGCAGAATAGATCCAACCAACAATTTTTATGAAATCGAGTTACGTACATGACTAGAATCTACAACACATCGAGTTTTATATTTGTACAAAGATCCTGGCAGTCTGATGACATTGCTCTAACAAAAACTACTAGATGATAACTAAATTATAACTTTGCCTGACATTTTTGTTTACTTCTAAACTTTAAATCGCATTTGCTCAAAACTAACAAAATGTTGGTTGGATCTATTCTGATTACAGGGTCCAATTATACTCATTAAAGTCATCAATACAACTATCTCGAGTTCAAATTACTCCATTGAATGACTATTTCATGAAATCATGACATTTGAGGCCAGTTTTAACTTGGGGAGTTCTGTTGATGAATCTGATTATTATTTCAACTCATACTTTTTTACACGTACCTTTCATGACATACTCGTTGTGGTCCAGCGGCGAGTTCTGCTCGCCCAGCGCGTTGAACAGCGCGGTCAGCAAGGCGGCGGCGTGCGGCTGCAGCGCGGCGCGGTCCAGCATGCCGCCCGCGACGAGCTTCTCTATGGCGCACGCGCCGTACGTGCGCACCACGCCGCGCCCGCTGATGTGCGCTATCTGTGCGGGACAGACGGTCAAGATAAAACAACAACATTTTCAGGTTTCGAAGGCCATTGCCTGTTAGGCACCCGTCCCAGGAACGAAGTGACTAGCTAAGTCTGCGGCGCGTGAGTCACCGACGGAACGAAATGTTGCCATTTTAAATATTATATTTGTGTAAACATTTAGGACTAAGTATTGTATTTATTTTATTATTTTATTTTTGATTTGTTATTAGCATATAGTGATATATGCTGCACTGGTTGACGTCATCACGTCAGCGCCGGCTGTCGCTGAAACTCAGCGCCGTGACTCTATCTCGCATAGGGTCGCAGCATTTATGCTGAGCGATAACCGTTTTGCGTGGATGTGACGCATATGTTCCCCCAATTTGTTATTTACGTGTTTTTTTTAAATCTTTCTTTGCATCATATTTACCGCAAATAAACGTATTTTCTTTCTATAAACAAAAAAACCGCAGAATAACCTAACCTCCTCCATTTTTATAGAAGTCAGTTAAAACAGCACTCACCAATAGAGGTACGGCGGCGATGATAAGATCCTTAGGTAGCAGCGACCGAAATGTCATCACGTACTTGATGGCGTCTGCCTTCAGTACAGGCAGCTCGTTCACTGAAAACAATAGGTGCAAATTAATATTTTATACATAGTTATACAAGACATTACAAAGAATTCTTCGTATTAGAATGCCTATAGCTATTGCATTTCGTAAGGAAGGACAGCATCCTAAAAATTGCACAATTGACACAACGGTCAAGTTGGCGGAGCTTAACAGTGTGAATGTGCACATATCGAAATGAGGGAATTTACTTCTGTTAGGGACCTCGCGTATTACGCGGTCAGAAGTGGAAGTGGTCATGGTCGTGGTCGCAAAGCTTCGACTAAGATGCTGACGTTCATACTACATATACTAAAGTGCAGCAAGTTTGGCCGTAATTGGTCGGACGGCTGGTCGTGCGGCCAGTTGGTCTCTATGGCTCGAGGTCCCTGAGTAGTTAGACTGGTACAAACGGCTACACATCAAGCTATACATTTCCAGTATAAACTGACCTCGCATTGTAGGGAAATCGTACAACAAATCCTTTACAATGCGAGAACGGCATAAACTGGAAATGTATAGCTTGATGTGTAGCCGTATGTACACAAGTATGGTCTGCTCCGCTTGCGTGCTGCCGCGCGAGGCCTGTGACGTCACAGGTGCATCACAGTAAAAATCAATAGTCATATATTCAAATGAGGGTTTCATGAAAATCGCGCCACCAGTCGGCGCCACTTTAACAAGAGGTCTTCCATTTTGACAATGAATATAAAATATATGATGACGTTCATCATTCAGTCACGACTAAAGAAAATATAGGCGCTTTGACACTTGACAGGTGTCCGGACCTGACGTCTCAGTGCTGCCACCTAGTGAATATCATTAGGCTGAGAATCAGTAATTTTATAACGTCAAAATTACATAAGACAGTCCCCAAAAACGCCCACCCTTCACCACTCCCTAGTGCTTTAGCTGGGAAGAAGAAGTGGCGCTACAAACTCCCCAGCAGATATAAATCCGGTAATCTTTGGGTCAAATACTCGAAAAGGTCGCTGGAAGTTCTACGCGTCCAGTACAATAATGTTTTTGGGATGCTATTGCAACTGCCCCGTTTTTGCAGTGCATCAGAAATGTTCGCGGTAATGGATTTCATGCCATCGTCCGCAAAAAAACGGCCTCACTCCTGAGCAGAATAAGAGGCAGTCACAATAGTATCCTGAAGGCGTGATACTGCCTCCGCCCCATAATAAGGCAATTTGTGCGGACATACCATAATTAGACCATTACCACGTTGTGGTCTAGATATTGGGTGGTCTTCTCACAAATTTGTCTTTAGTTTTAAGTTACTAACAATAGTGATGTAAGTGCAAACATGTTACTAATAATTTATGGATCTTTTTGTGTTATCCGAAATAAAATGATGTTATTTATTAATATTATAAATATGCTTACCGTCTGGTCTCTGCAGCTCGGGCAGTACATGCGCCATTGCGAATTGCGCGAGGTCCACGAGCGGAGAGGCGCGCGTGACGCCGGCCGCCTGCGTGCTCCCGCGCGACGCCAGTGACGTCACGAGGTACATCGCCGCGTCCTTGCCGCGCCATGCCGAAGCGCCGATCTCCCCGTACTTTGCTAGCATCAGCTAAAAAAACGTTCAGGAAGATTGTGAGCTAATAACATAGTGTTATAGTGTCAAACTAAATTAGTTAGCAAAACTCACTAGACATGGTTTTGATATCTAAACAAGATTAGAAGATTTAGAAGACAAGTGTATCGTGTTGCTATACCAAAAAGTGCTTCACGCCTCTGTGTGAACTGACCCTTAGGGTGCAAACATACCGCGATCATTGAAATAGAAATAACATGGAGGCGCCGCGATATTCTATACATTACAAATTGAGTGAAATACGAACTAGAATGTGAAATATCGTGTTGTTTCACTCTTTCTAATGTGGTAATCGTATTTGATAAAAGCGACAACAATATTTCAGTTGTTCCTCATAATGGCAACATTTTGTTGAGACGTAGTGACAGTTGTAGGTAAGTGCCATAACTGCCATATTATGTAACAAGTTTCGTGGTAGTTCTGCTGTCAAGTGGTTGTTTACTTTTTGCATTATTAAGATTTGTGAGAAAATCACGAAGAGTTTCCCTTTAAAACTGCATGTATACGTTGGAAAACACCAATTCAACATGCCTGTGTGTTGTATTGTGAAGTGTGGTGCAAGAAAGAAGGAAAATCAACCTCAATTGTGTTTGCACAGGTTAGTAGCCGGTTTTCATGCAATAGTACATAAAGTAATAAACTTTCGATGTAAAAATTGCTATGCGATCATTAAATACGCCTAAAATTTTCATATTTAGGTTTATTTCCGTCCAACAGACCTTTTTATTATTTCATTCGTTTGTTTACAATGATATGTCATGGTGGAATAGTGTTGTACCGTTGCCGTATTAGTTTCTGATACTAGTCCCTTCGCTGTGCTGAAATGATATTGCTAGGTCCGTCCCGTGGTTTACAGCAAACTGTAGTACCCTTTGGTTAATAACACCGAGAGACCGTTCCACAGAGTTTTATGATGGTTATACGATTTATTGATAAAAATATTAACCTTTTTTATAGATTCCCTAAAAATGAACGATTAAGGAAAAAGTGGTTAGAGGATATTGGTGAAGAAAATAATAATCCTCGACACAAAGAATGGTTCACTTCACTTTGAAGAAAGGTGTTTCAATAGAACACTTGATGTAATGAGATTACATGATAACTCTGTTCCTACAATATTTTCGGTAAGTGTATATTAAAATGGTTGATTAATAATAGCCTGGCTCTTTGGCCTGAAATAAATTAATAGAATTATATTAGTTACATAACTAAAAAAATCATATTTATATTGCATATCTAAATATGAGTTCCTATTTTTTTCAGGCGTTCGACAAAACACAAAGTCAAGAAACATCTGTTTTCTGTGAAACAAGCAATACAAAAAAATCAGATGTTTCATCCTGGTCCATCAATATACCTGTTTTAAATGTGGAATCATAATTGAATATAGCGATGAGAAATCGCGTGATATCAGTATACAAATCTGTGTTATTATTTATGTAATCCAGTTTAACATCCTAGGTTTTCTGCTATGTAAACTAAATTGCCAAATTGGACTCGCCAGCAAAAGCCCAGACATGAATCCCATAGAACATGGGGCATGCTTAAAAAGTGAATCCGGAAGTCTCAACTTTCCTTAGAACCTCCATGATTTGAAAACCGCTCTGGTGGTTACTTGGGACTAAATTCCCCAAGTAAACAAGAACATCATCCAGAGCATGCCTGATCGCATGCAGGTGGTGATTAAAGCCAGAGGTGGATACTCACGTTTTTAATTAAAATGTTCTTATTTTGTAACAAACCCTTTATTTTATTGTTTGCGTTAATTGCTATTTTTGTACTAATTTAATTAAGGTTTAATAAAGTAATTTTTTTTTCGGAATCGTTGATTTAAATTTAGCTATCAGACCATACCAGACCAGCTAATAAATTTTGAATAAGATTCAACCTTGATATCTAGTAAGACTCGTAATACTATTACATAGTACTAGTATCGATACTCGAAATAGTAACACTATGTTCCCTGATTGACACAACCCTAGCATGTGCAGCCATTTTAGGAGACATTTTGAGTTGTAGATAGGCACCTTTTTTTGTAGCTATTTCCAGTCCATTACTTGATATGTCTATGACCGCGATCGATCGACGACATCTGAAAGCCAATTCTCGTACTTCAAAAACATTCAAGTCACAATCTGTCAAACTTGTCAAAATTGATTGTATTTTTTTGACAGATTGCGAATGAGATTTGAATGCAAACGTTCGTAAAAATTATGGGAATTGCCCGTCTGGCGTATTTTTGATATTTATGATATACAGGAAACTTAAGCAAAACGGTCTTAGGAAACCGTCCTTTACACGACAGTCCTGAAACCGTTTTCCTATCACAACAGCGGCTAAAGTACCTGCCCTTACTGTCGCATCTCAAAAATCGCTTCGCTTAAAAAATCGTCGTTCTGTCTCTATCATCTTCAAACGATTGTCAGAAACAGACCGATGTTTTAAATACGTTTAGAGATGTATTTGGCAAATTTTGGTGTGATCGGGCCTTGGATATAAGCCTCTTCGACTATGTGAGAGAACCAAGTTGGCTGAAGCAAGGAAAGCCTGTTCAGGTGGACATTCATAGATGACTCCTTCTTGCGCCCTGGAGTGTACAGTATAACTATTTTCTTAATGTCCCTCGGCAAACTTTGTGTGTCGTCAGTCGTCAGATTTCAGTTGCCCTTTGCACTTGGTGCAGACCTGACGCTCTCAATCGACTTGGAAGTATAAAGAGTTATTTTAAAAATGGCATGAAAGCTGCTAAAGTCGAAGGTACGAAAATAGTTTTACAGCTCTATATAGTTCACACTTAGCGTGTTCTGTGTGTCCTCCAGAGCGCTTATTCGTAGCCGAATTCTGTGCCGAATCCATTTAGATTGCCTTTGACACGCTAAGAGGTGTGAGAGAGAGACAGACGTATCTCGTACCTGCACGTACTGCCCGAAGATGTTCATCATCTTGTCCTCGTAGTGCACCGCGAGGGTGCGCACCAGGTCGCAGGCGGCGCGGCGTCGCGTGTCCACGTCCGAACCTTCGATGTCACGACGCACATACTCCTCCGGGTTGTCCTCAAATAACTCCATGTCCGATTCTAAAATTATTTAAAAAAACATACATGTTATAAATTAAAGTCACTTTTAGTGTCTGTTTGTGACCGCGTTATTCTTTTGAGCTGCGCAACGGATTTTGATGTGGTTTTCAAGATCTTTTAGAGAATTTATTTCGGAAGGTTTATGTAATACATTAATAATAAACTTAAATATTGTGCAATTATGGACGAAGTTATCTTGACGAATAACTATCGGAGACATATTATGAAGGACGGTACGGTTGACGTGTGTCGGGCATGCCATCGTCCGGGTGAGTCCATCAGACATATTATCTCTGGTTGCTCGCGTCTAGCTAACGGCGAGTACTTGCACAGACATAACCAAGTGGCTAGGATTATTCACCAGCAACTTGCTTTGAAATATAAACTTGTGGACTCTGAGGTACCGTATTACAAGTATGTGCCCGACCCAGTTCTCGAAAATGACCATGTCACGTTGTACTGGGATCGGTCTATCATTACTGACGGGACTATTGTAGCAAATAAGCCTGATATAGTAGTGATAGATCGATTAGCGCGCCGCGCTATGATAGTCGATGTTACCATTCCACATGACGAGAACCTCGTGAAAGCTGAGAAAGAGAAACAAATAAAATATCTCGACTTAGCACACGAGGTTGTTGACATGTGGAATGTGAGCTCGGCTATCATTGTGCCGATTGTCGTAACGGCTAATGGCCTGATGGCTGAAAGCCTCGACCAACATCTCTCGAGGCTTTCGTTAGGCGGTTGGATCAAGCGCCTGATTCAGAAGGCAGTACTCCTCGATACGGCTCGCATTGTGAGGAGGTTCCTGTCTCTGCAGCCCTAACCACCGGTAGCTTGGACCCTGCTCCCGACACCGGCGGACCTCTATTTTTTTAAATGTTTTTATAACTCTTTTATTTTAAGGAATATTTAAAAATGTAATTTAATGAGAACCAAAATGAATAAACGAAACTTAAATATAATATACAAATCTCAGATGTTTTGTTGTCCTAATAAAAGTCCCCCAGACCGAATTTCGGCCATGGCGACCAATCTCAGCGGAGACTAGACTTCGGCGCGGGAGATATTATAGCGCACATGTACGGTCGGGGTAATGCATTAGAAAACAAAATCCCGTGCACACGACCCTTTTTTTCGTAGGTAAGCGTTACTAAAGCGGCCGAGCGCTACAAGCAAGAATAGTCCTTACAGTGTACAGATATCTTCGATAGTACAATACGGCCGATATAACTTGGCAGTTCCGAACTTCGCGCAGAAGGCTGCGCAATAACACTTTTTAGGAACCAAATATTTACATGAGGCGAGTGTGAGTGAGAGAACATGCGCAAAAGTTCGGAGAGCCTATGTTCAGACCCGCCAAGTTATATTAGCCGTATTGTATGTGCGCGGACGTAGCTGCACTCTCTCTTCCTTCACTCTCTTAGTCCGATGGAACGACAATCCGACACGACCGGAGAAATCAGGCGCAGATTCAACAGCTGTTACTATAAAATTAAGTCCTAAAAAGCAGGGACTGAATTACCCAAAAAATAAGGTAACTTTAAATTTCAGTATGGCGTCATACCGTTAAATAAGGGTTACCGAAATATTTAGATTTACAGTTGCGGAATTTTGAGTTTGGAAATGCATACCGGTATATTTCGGTAGCAGTACCTTAACCTTTATAAATAGGGGTTTTCTTCGACTCACCGCCGCCACACTGTCTATAGTTCACTTGCTGATTGTAACTCAGTATTGGTTTTTATTTCAGATCGGAAGAACACGACTGTGTAAGCACTCGCGCCGCGCCGTCTTGTATATTTTTCGGTACCGAAATCGTGTAAAGGTTAACGGTTTAGCCCAACCTTTATTTATACAGGTATCGGTATAGCTCTACCTTTATTTTAAACCGGTATATTTATGAGGTCCGACTGTCTCGTTGGTCTAGTGGTAGCAAGCGCTACTGCTGAGCATGAGGTCCTGGGTTCGATTCCCAGGTCGGGCAAAGTGTTATTGGGTTTTCTATCTGAAATTTCTCAGTAGCAGCTCGGAGTCTGGATTTGTGCCCGGTTGATGGCAATAGGCTCGCCCCCTATTACATGGGACTAAAAACATAACTGGCGAAATGTGGGTGTACCTGCTACATGGACACCTCTGCCCAACCCTTTGGGGAAACAAGGCGTGATGTTATGTAATATTTTTGAGGTATTTTAACCTTTAACCGTAACCGCTTTCAATCCCTGCTAAAAAGCATGAAAAGCAAGGCCGGATCGCTAGTAAACAATAAATTACCTCTAAACTCCATGTTGGGTATGACAACTTTCTCGCATATGCTGCTAAGTGTCGCGGGGTCCTCGAACAAACTCTTGTAGTTATTCTTCTCCGCTATTTTCGCGAGGAAAGTCAGCGCGTTCGATACTAACTGAAAAATATATGGGAACATTACATAACGTCGTACAGACTAAAGCTGTGGCGAGACATTCTTTCTCTACCCAACCCATTCTTCCCAGCTACTGAAAATCTCCCGCCTAGACATGAGTTGGCTTGGCTAACCTGGAAGTCTTTGACCAGACTCCGGTTTTTTGTACATTATTCTAACTTATAGAAGAATAATATTCCCAGGATTCTGTAATATCTTGATGTCTTTTATCTTTCTTGCCCATTCTTCTCCATAGAGATCTACGTTTTGGAATGGGCAACAAGCTTCAACTTGCTGACTAACTGACCGACTCTTTGACAATTCAAAAGTGCCTGTAAATGGTTTTATTAAAACGTCTGTTTTGAGTTTGAACTCTTGATGGAAAAACCCATTATCACTTTGACCGGGCGAAAATCATAACTAACGCCAATCCGTTTTGAGCAAACGTAGTGATCCAGGATCATGCCTTCTCTGTATGAGAAGAGGCGTTTGCCCTGCAGCAGAACAATAAAAAGCTGGTATTATTTATATTTTAAGTATGTGTAATTTTCCTTTAGAAGACCAAAGACGATGGATGGAATATGTGAAAGATGAAATGGCTAGAAAAGGGAGTGACTGCCTTGAAGACGGCTGATTGAGAAGGACGGAGGAATGTTGTGCCGACCACAAATAAATTGGAATTCTGAGTTTGTGTTATCTTCCTCTGCAACAGCATAATCAGCCTATAATGTTCCCACTGCTGGGACACACACAGGCCTCTTCTCGGTAAGAGGGAGTGGACCCTAATCGACCACGCGGGCCCAGTGCGGGTTGGTAGATGTCACATGTCTTCGAATTTTTTGTTCTATGACATGCCGGTTTCTTCAAGATGTTTTCCTTCACCGTTTTCAAAATAAAAAAAAATAAAAAACAAATAAACCTACATGTTCATGGGCATTTATGACACGTCAGAAGCTGTTCCAATTGGTCGTTTCCTATGGAGAAGAGCCGGAAAGAAACTCCAATACTTTCAAATAACAGTGTTACTAGGTATGGTAGGACAGTGTAGGTCTTTTGAGAGCAGTGGTGATGAAATAATTTACACAAAGTAAAGCGCCTGTCTGGTTTCGAACCTACGAATCTCTATAAAAGTCAGTTCTTAAATTATAAGCAAAGTTCGAAATATGATCTCACTAGTAATATAATTAAATAACAATTTTTTTTTACCTCGTCAAATAGTAACAATTGAAGTGTTTATGAATATAATTTTATAATAAGATATTTTTTGCATGCTGAAATATGTAAGCAAAATATGTGGAACTTCTTATATTTAAGACCTTTTATGTACCTTATTTTATGCAAAATAAGGAAATTCTAATTCTAATGCTACGATCTACAACTCGGTAAGTCGCGGCTTTTAGTACTGGGCCACCACTGAGCAAGCAAGTTCCTGTGCTAGTTCAAATAAATACTTTTTATTTTTTTCTACGTGAACAAGGTTGCTGTACTGACCGCATCGTACTTCGGCTGCGGCCCGGTAGCCAGGAGCACGGTCCACACGCAAGTGACGAAGGCGGGCGCGTGCGGCCCGAACTCCTCCTCATACTTCAGAGCATATAACGCCGCACATTCGCACACTTCCGTCCGAAGTTGCTCCAAAACGCCCGGCTTTTCGTCATCATCCTGAAAAGAGAATGTACTTTCACGCCACCTGCTCGCTAATGTCAAATCATATGTCATGCAAACTTAATTTTAATGTACAGTATTTTTAATTTCTTAATCTCCCTCGGGTATCATCGCATTTCCGAATACAAACGAATGCTAATTTCCATGTCCATCAATTATTAGATTTATCGTGTTTAAACATTTGAATTCAGAACTAAGTACTTTATTGTTATTTGTTTTGATTTCCGTGTGAACTACATAGAGCTGTAAAACTATTTTCCTATCTGTCGTGCCTGCGACTTTAGCAGCTTTCTTCCCATTTTTTTAAATAAATTACATTAAGTTAAAAGAGACTCTATATACTTCCCAGTCAATTAAGAGCGTCCGGTCTGCACCAAGTGGAAAGGGCAACTGATAGAAATCCGACAAGTGAGGAAACAAGCAGTAGACAACCGACGAAAGAAGAAATTAGAAATACAGTAAGTCATAATCCCTGGGGACATTAGACTGGGCACGCCACAATTGCGGCGATAAGACCTCTCTTTGAGGAGTGGCTTGAGAGACGCCACGGCGTCCTCACCTTCCGCCTGACGCAGGTCCTCACCGGACACGGCTGCTTCGGGAGGTTCCTGTTTAGGATAAGGCGGGAGGAAACACCCGGGTGTCACCATTGTGTGGATCGGCCTGAGGACACGGTGGAGCATACGGTGGAGGTCTGCCCGGCTTGGGCGGAGCAACGCCGTGTCCTCGTAGAGGCGATCGGCGGCGGTGATCTCTCGCGTCCGGCCATGGTACGGAGCGAGAGGAAATGGCAGGCCGTCACCTCCTTCTGCGAAGCGGTAATGCTCGCGAAGGAGGAGGCGGAACGCGTGAGGGAGAGGCAAATTTCGCGCCCTCACGCCCCTAACCGCCGCAGGAAGAGACGCCCGGGGCGGGAATCGCGAGCCGATTTCCGGCCACCGTAGGCGCGGGCTTGCGGACGGTGAGCAATGGGTAGCTCGCCGTCCGGTAAGGACCAAGCCCGGGTCGACGGCGCGTTGTGTTCCACGCGCGCCTCAAAGAGATGTCAGCAGAATTGACGGGGTCCGTTAGGGGCAATGCCTGCCGGGGGTTCGAAGAAAACCGATAGGGACATCGCGGCCCCCGGCAACAGTCAGTAAGAGTCTGACACGCCCTCCCGCTCCACCCAGAGCGGGAGAAGTTATTTGATAATTTCCAACAAAAAAAAAAAAAAAAATGCGGACATTAGACACTACTTTATCCCCTTAGTGAATAATCTACTATAAAAAAAAAAAAAACTTAAATTCACCTACAGACAACAAAATAATATACTTATTATGAACTTACATCGGTTTCCAAACAAGGAACTTTAACTTGTAATAGATTGAGTAGGTTCGGCATCCAGATAGGCATGTTATCCTCAAAAAATTCTGGCAAGTCTTGATAGTTGAGGGAGTAGAACACCTTGCATATTAGTACTAGGGATCCATAGATCACGCGCAACGCTTGTGGGTTGTCGGCGTGTTTCGACGTCAAATCTATTGTAGCCTGAAACATAAAAATACATAAGATCACGCCTGTAATCCCCGAAGGGTTAGCCAGAGGTGTATCTATAGTACACCCACATTTCGCCAGTTGTGTTTAAGTCCCATATAATAGGGGGCAAAACTATTGCCATCAACCGGGCACAAATACAGACTCCGGGCTGCTACTGAGGTATTCTTAAGGAAAAAACCCAAGAGTCTGGCCACGCTAAGTCTGCATAAGTAACAACACCATCCTGTCCTATGAATAAAGAATTTGATACTTTGTCTTTTTGTTGATAGGTTATTTTGTTTATATTCTGATTTATTCCTGGTAAAGAATAGTCACTTTAGCATGATGCAGTGTGGATTTGATACCGTTTTATCATCTTATAGAGGTAGAGCATAGGTACGACATAGTCTATTACACATTTTTTTTATTTTTATTTTTATTCAAAAGGAACAACAAACAGCTACAATATAAAACATAGGAACAAGAAATACATAAAACAATATAGACAATATTGCAGCCCACAACGCTGTTCACGGATTAGCAACAGGACAGTGACAGTGAAAATAATTGCTAGGGTTACATATACATTTTTTTTCTTAACTAACGTGTTTATAGTATATCCATATAAATTTTAATTTTACACATATCGTCGCTCGCATGACTAACAGTCCTATCTCCGTATTGTCAATTATTAAGGAAAAGTTTTGCAGTTACGACATTTCTAACTAAGATAAAATTATAATCTATAGGTAATTCTACTTTATTTTTACGATATAGCTACTTATTTATTTTCAATATTGGTATTTATTTTTAATTATTAAAACAGATAGAACACTTTGTGAAAACTTTATTTATCAATCCGAACAGAATTAGATAGAACTTTTAGTCATGCGAGCGACGATATTATATTATGCAGAAATCAAAAGGCAAAATATCAAAATCATTAGATCGTCTTACAACCCCAATACTGACATAACTGACTGATGTAAAAGAATACCATATAATTATAGTTTATAGTATAAACTTTTTGGGGTTGCCCATTTATTCCATTGCAGACTTAGCGTAGCCAGATTCTATTCGAGCAAACAATCTTTTTGGTTAGGATGCAGGGGACTTCAGCTAGTTTCCTAGACTAGCGGTGGCCGCCACATAACGTCCGCAATTTATCCGGCGAATGACGTCACAGAAACATTATTTATTAAAGTCAGTTGGTGTGTTTTCTGTTTTTTGACACCGTAACGTCAAACCCCAGTGCCATCATTTCCATGTCAGCCGTCACGGCGCGGGCGGCCGTTATGTGGCGGTCACCGCTATTTTAGGAAACCTCAGCTTAGTAGGTACTCTATAACATAACCAATAATTTATGAAATTTGCGTTTTTTTTTAATTAAAAACAAAAAAACGAGCGAGCCTTACAGTAGTCGCATATGATGTGTAACATAGGGCATCTTAACCTTGGTAATAAGCAACATTAAAGGGGCGGGGCCTAGTCAAGGTCGTTTCTGACGGCCAACTCTAGCACCGCGCGCGCTCATTGGTCAAATAAAATAGCGCGCGCCCTTCCTGTTACACACTTTCGTCCCTTTTCACGAAATCACTCCCATAAATTGCAGGAAAGCAAGAGGCAAGATATTACACATCAAAAAGTGTACTTACAACAAACAAATCCGTGAGTGGTTTAGCAAAGTTCTCAAGGACATGCTTAATTTCTTCCCAAAGCTTCTGTGATTTGAACTCGTAACGGTACCGTTTGAACAAAGAATGGGCCGTTCGTAACACTCCATTGATGATGTGGAAATCACCTGTAACAATCATATTTTATGAGCCTAGGTAGTCCGCGAAATTCAAAGGGGTTATGGTCGACTCTTCACGTGAACAGGGGGTTGGCCTAATTTTTGGCCAAAGAATCAGGCTAAGCGTATGCTGAGACGCAGATCCACACAGCGCAGGACAGAGCAGATTTTGTAATACATGAACGTACTGACAGCTGCGTACGCTGCGGCGGAGGCACGTGCAACGCAGACATGTGGCTGTCCTGCTCTGCGTCTCGTTTTTAGTACCGGCACAGATTTCTGCGCGACACGTGCAGGTCATCACGTGATTTTACCACTTTTTTTTTTCCTTTTATTTCAATTTGCATTCGGTCGTCAGACCATAAGCAAATTCGTTGCATGACAAGTGGCGTTGTGATGCAAATTCGTTGCATGACAAGTGGCGTTGTGATGGAGCAGCCAGTGCTTTTTTTACCACTAATTCGTAATTTTGTTGCAATGCCAGATCATGACAACTCTCATGTCTATTGTTTTTACTAGCTAGGACACGAATGTGTCTGTGTAGCTGCGTCGCAGCATGCGCTCGCGGCCTGTCTGCTTCGCCTGCCCTACCCTACAAAATCGGTCCTATTATCTCATCTCGTGTTATTTACGAGTATTTTGGTTTACTTTATTTCAACTAACACAAAGTTGGTATTTGTTTGCCAGTGAAATTCGCGCAGCGAACTTCGCCAGGTCTTTGCCTCTCTTATAAAGGATACTTACCAGTACCGAACTTCTCAACCATCTCTGGTATGAGGCTTGGCCACTTCTCAGGGAAGTCGCACTTGCCGATGATAGAGACGGCATCACTGAACTGCCTCTGAATGGCTTCAGGAGACTTCAGCATCAGCGACACAATCAGGGTCTTGATGGTGGCTCTGTCTGACGCATGGATGCGGTCCACTCCATCTTCTTCCTGTTAAGAGCACACATTATTATTATTTTTCAATATGGTATCAATAATGTAATTTTATCTTACATACATTATAATAATTTCATAAAAAATTGGCAGTGCACTGTCATAAAATTAATCTTTTGAATAGAACCCTAACAGTTTCGCGACGACGTAGATTATAAATAGCTTTGAGAGCTCTCTTTTGCAAAATAAAAAATGGATCAGGTCAGCAGCCCAACCTCACAGTTATATGCCATACCATAGTAGAGGATTAATAAATAAATAATAATCAGAGGGGCAATTCCCTCTATTTTAAGAATGATCACATTCTAATCTTAGTCTAAAAATAAAAAAAAGTCTCTTGATCGTCTTTTTTGTCACATTTGCAAATGAAGCCAAAAAATTAAGCAGAAAAAACATTATAGCTTGTGTGACTCCGGATGATGTGAGGATTCTAACGATACCACATACATCCAAAACTGTTCAAGTGTAGCGGTTACCCCCGCCACATACAAACTGCGCATCATAGACATGACGTCACACAAATCCTGCATCGCACAGTTAGAGTTTACCGAGCGATCGACATACATACAAGATTTCAACTTCAAACCTATGGGCAGTTGCCCGCCAGACACAACACCCGTCTGGTCGGAGGATCCTCCCTTTTCTATGGTGGATGAGTGAACTTTACACCCTGTTCCTCATACCCCTAAACAAGCACTTAACATTGTTGCTGAGAACTCATCTTAGCAACAATGTTAAATGCTACTACATTTTTAATGATTTTAAATATGGGAATTGGTCTTCAGTTGTAATGTCACAGTGGGCATACTTACAACAGGCCAGTTTCTTTTGATCAGGTTCTTGAAGGCAATTGCTGCAGCCACCCTGATTGTTAGGTCCACCGTCTCCTTGTCTATGAGGTGCAACAGCAAGATAGCATAGTTCTGATTTACTTCTACACTCTCCAAAAACTTTTCAGCTGCAAAGGAAATTGATACCATCAATTAGCAAAAAATGGTTTTTATTGTTGTGTACTTCTTATGTACACACGGCTACACATCAAGCTATACATTTCCAGTTTATGCTCATCTCACATTGTATAGGATTTCCGTACAATGCGAGGTCAGCTTGTACTGGAAATGTATAGCTTGATGTGTAGCCGTGTGTACACATGTGAGTTGTGTTATTTTTAAGAATGGTTGCATTCTAGTCAATCTGTCAAAATAACCTTAATTTAATTAAATTTTTTGACAAGATAATGACATTGATTGTCACTGAGATAAGATCGCAACTTCAATTTGACTGGCCAGGCCAGAAAGCCAATAGAAAACGATTGGCCTTCTGGCTTGGCATTATACGGAAAGCTTAGAGACCAGTGTGAAACCAGAATATCAGACCAGTTTATACTGGAAATGTATAGCTTGTAAGGTTACCAAGTACATAGATAAATTCACACCTTTTCATAAATTACCAAACTCCACTTGCTACAACTCATAGATAGTACCAAGTCTTTATTTATTTCCCATGACTATAGAAGAAAGATACATAGGAGCCATAATTTTATTATATGGGCAAGTATTGTCACACGCATTAACCATTTTGACAAAATCAAGGCATTTATTCGAACTAGGGTGAAAATCAGCACTTTTTGAACATCAAAATCACATGGTACAGTCGTCCAAAACGTCCGCCCATCACCACTTCCTAGTGCTTTCATTGGGAAGAAGTGGGGCAACAGACTTCGCAACAGACTTCACAACAGCACAGCTACCAGTTAAATTAGAAGAACTTGATTAGCTACAATAAGTATGCCAAAGATAGTGACTAGTGAGATTAGTTTTTATTGTCTGTCTGTTGCAAGTAGAATATCTCAAGTTACTCTCAAACATATCTCTATTTTATTTAAATAACAGTTCAGGCTCATGCTGGCACTCTAAGGTGCCTTATTTTGATGCGACTAAGCAGTAAGCGTAGTTGCCACTTACTAATGAATAATAAGTCCATAATACAAATTAAAGTTATTCATCTTAGAAATAACTCAAGGTACTTACCATCTATAAATATATAATTATATGTAAGTAATAAAAATATAAATAAGTACCTATAATTCTTTGAATGACAATAATTACTATATGAACTTTAATATTATTATGAAATCGTGAGTAATATTTAGGAATAAGCTTTAAGGTTATCATGAGATTTAGTAACAAATTCACGGGAATATGGACTATTCCTGATGTCAGGTTGATCAATAAATGTTGTTATAATACAATCACGAGTAAATTAGTTACATGTAACGGTTATTGTTAGGATAAAAAACAAAGAAAATATTACATACCCGGTCGCCTTATGTTGGTGTCTGGGTTTAGCGTCTGTTGAAGGTAATTCGCTAGTGTAGCCAAGTTTTCATCCGTAACTTCCATATTTGTGATTCACTTTAACGAAAAGGAATCTTTATTGTAATCCTAAAAATGGGGTTTTTGAAGAAAATGTGACGAACAAGAATAATTTTCAACGGCCACCCAAGAGTGATGAAAATGACAATGACAATCAATGACAGAGACAGTAGCAATGAGAAAATATAAACTATAGACAATATCAAAAAAAGAATGAACAAACGATTGATGCCTGCCACAGACGTTGCATAGCAACTAAAGGTGACACACGGTACTGCGATTTCGAAAATCTCACGCCCACATACTAGACGGCAGATTTTTCGCTAACTCGCTAGTGATTCCAAAATCTGCGCGGATGTGAGATTTTGAAATCACCAACAAGTCGCTGCGTGTGTATTTAGCACAACAACGTAATTACTCTGGGTTGCCAATCTTACGTTTAATCACGGACTATAATTCTTGCGTTGAAGTGAACTAATACCGCTATTTGCATATGGCTATCGGAAGGCGTTGGAGCCATTATTTTGTTTGAACATTCAACATACGTTCAATCCTATAGTCGGATAGTTTGCATTGTTTTGATGGCCCGATCAGAATATCGGATCCGACTATCTGATGAAAAAAATCAGACGTGTCTTCCCAGCCTAAAGGGTTTGCTACACGGCAGCCAACTGCGTCCCCGACAAAGGTGACTTTGGTTGGCGACAGGCAGAGCTGTTTGAAATTTGGTCGTAACCCACCAACTCCACGGTTGTAAACCACCAAGGTCACCTCTGTTGGGACGCGGTTGGCTGCCGTGTAGCGTGTAATAACGCTGTCTAATCTGTGGTAAATGTGGCAACATCCTCTAAAAAAATTTAATCTGTGGTAATAATAATAACTACTATTTAGTCTGTGATAATAACAATGACAGAAGTTGGACAGAATTACAGAAGAGATGAAGAGAACCAACTGGTTGGTCTATATCGTGTTCTGTGGTTTAATTCAAACAATTCACAGAAAGAATAGAAAATTACAATCTAAACAAAACAAAATCATGCAGGCCGCCTGGCCGCTGTGAAGTTTGGTAAAATATGTTATGACGTCGATTTCATTGCGTCAGGTTCAGTGGTCTCTTGTGGTCTTTTCATCGATTCCTTTTGTAAGTTTGGTGTTCTTGGTTGTCTTGCACAGGAATATGTTGAGAAATTTTGGTTGCACATCAGTTGTTTGTCTTTTAGATTTAGGCTAGTGGAGACGACCATTTATTTAATCACCCCTAAGACGTTTGGTCGTCTTAGGGGTGATTAAATAAATAAATATAGGGTAAACAGTACAATGATTGGCATTCTAAGATGATCTTCGACATATATGTAGTGACTTCTATTCTATGTTATAATATTTTTTATATATATGTAATGTTTACCAGATATAAGGTATATAAACGTAAATTATAATGAAACACATTGGTATTAAAAAAAACAGGTTTATTGCTTAACATTAAACTTAATTCTATGTTATTAATTATTGGCACAGTGAATTTGGTATAACGATTGGCACTAATATCTTCTAATGTAGGCACACCTTCCTGTCGCGAAAAAAGGCAAACCTACGTACATAAATAAATTATCCCATCCATGGTCCATTAATAAACTCGCCTACCTAATCATCTTCTAATACTTTTAATAGTTCTTCATTTGTCATTGGTCTCAATCTATTTTCTTTAACTTTTATCTTATCTTTTCTGGTTTCCCTTGAATCTCTGAAATTTGCAGGTTGATCTAAAATAGGTCCTTTCTTTAATTCTTTTTTGACCATTTGTACTTGTTCTGATTCTTTAAAACTTCTCTCATCTTCAGCTTCAACTGCATCTAAAATTGGTCTGTTTATTTCCTTTAGGGTAGTAATATTTGCAGGTTTACCTTCGATTATAGGTTCTATTTTTAATTCCCTCGTATATCCTCTTTCTTCTTCAATATCACTTGTGATTCTATTTGCAGGTTTAATCAAGACGTTTGATTGGATTACAATTTTTGGTTTGATACTATCAGAGTTTGGTTTACTTTTCTTAATTAACTTTGTGGCTTTGTTCTTTTTATTTATAGTTTCAGTTTGTTTTTTTTCCTTGAGTAATTGTTTCTCTTTGGCTTTCTCTAGTCTTTCTATTCGTTTGTTCTCCTTTTCTTGTATCTCTTTCATCTTTTTTTGTTGTTTTTCTAGTTCTACAGCTTCCCAGTCTTTACTAGTCAACACAAAAGAGCGATGTTCTGTACCAGCTCTTTGTGTTTTAATTGGAGTCTTCGGTAACTTTAAAAAATCTTTTATATTTTGTGCCTTAGTAGGGACTTCGATCGGCATAATCGTCCACTAGTACCCATTTTCCACCGACCAGCTCTACACTTTGACGACTGGAAGATGGAATAGGTATTAAATTTATTGGCGTTATTGACTGGTTTTCTCTTTGAAACTCGGAAATAACCTCAACCGTTTGTGCAGCTTCTGGTACTGAATCGTTTATTGATGAATAAATTATACAGGATTCTAAAGGTAATTTTTCAACCACCTGATGCTGAAGTTCAACACGCTCTGCGCCTATTTCGTGTCCTGAGGTTCCTGAATAATCGGCAACCATCGTGTTTGCTTTAGAAATGCCAGTGTCTTCGGATTGAGGTTCATGGGACAGTTCTGGTTCATTTAGCAAAAGTTCTACTTCTGTTGGCATTGTCATTAATTAATTAAAGACTGCCATTGTGTTCAAATCTTCTGAATCATCGTTGTTTTGTTCATTTAAATTGCTCCTGTCCTTGTGTTGTATTAGTTCCATAGAAGTTGTTTCTTGTGTTGAAATTTTTGGTACGAGATATATATACAAGTCATAAAACTTTTTAGCTTTATTGATTTACCTACTATCTGATTCTTCATCTTTCGGACTAGCTGTGGTCCAACAATTTCTTCAAATGTCTGATAGTTAAGACTTGTAGAACAGTTGTCATCCAAAATTTCTTGTACTGGTTTAGAGGGCATTAAACATTTTGTATAGTCCACTTGATCTGGATTAAATGGGCATAAACCACAAGCTTTAAAACCGTTCTTTAACGTCGTCTTGTTTAATTTGGGTAAAAGCTTCTCCAATATAGGAGCAACATCTGTTTTTAGTAAGGATTTCGTTAAGTTATCTGTACGCCATTCTAGGACTGCTTTACGCCACATTACTTTTATTGGGCGAAACGCCGCTACGTCTGCTGGTTGCAAAATCCGTGTCGCGTTAGGGTATAGAGCTATAAGTATTATACCAAGATTTTGACAAAGTTGAGTAAGTTGAAGTGTTGTGTGGCTTTTATGCCCATCCAAAAAAATAATTACTGGAAAAGTGATATTTTTTAAGAGGAGGAAAATACGGCATTGGCTATTTAAAGGTCCACATGTATGGTTTTATATTGCTGGCATTTTAGTATAACACATGTGAACATTAATGTAGCCAAAAGCTGTGGTATAGCACCTTTGTGGACCGTTATTCAGATTGTTGCTGGTCTTGTGATACATTAATCAGCCTTTATATTATTCTGTAAAAGAGCGTTTAATGAGTTCAGATGTACGTTTAAGGTATATTACATGAACCACTATTGATATCTAGTAACACTGACAGCTGTTTATTTGTTCACGAGTACCACATTAATATCCTCTAACCTAACAACTATGTGAACGTGGTCTTCTTTAACACTTGGACGACGACAAATTTTGTAGAACATTACAAAGACTTTTACGGATCAGGCTACATGTCAAGCAACGTTCACAACTTACTGCACTTAACTGACGAAGTTGAAAAGTTTGGTCCACTGATGACATTCAACGCATATCCCTTTGAAAATAAATTATTTATGATCAAAAGAATGCTCAGATCAGGTAAAAAGCCGCTGTCACAAGTCGCCAAAAGAATGGAAGAAAATACAAATTAAATTCTTTGCCAAAAACATTCTGGCAATAAGTATCCGTTTGTTACCACAACAAACAATATAAATATAATACATTTTGAAGATTTCAAAATTTCTACCAAAAAAAGAGATAGTTATTTACTGACAAAAAGAATCGAGGTTGTTAAAATTAACCACATAGCAAATGACCACAATAAGATTTTAATAAGAGGTATTAGAATAAATAACACAGAAGATGTTTTTACATATCCAATAAAATCGTCTCATCTTGCAATATACAAATCAAAAATTCAGCATAATTGTGACCATACTTTGATTGTTTTAGAATGTAAGGATATTAAGTGTAAATTAGTGTGCGTTGAATATAAAGAATTTCAATACTTTATACCTTTGTTGCATACATTATAAGAATAATACACATAATTAAGAAATTAGATAAAACATTTCAAAATTAAAAATAATTCTCCCGCAAAAAATCAACATAATAACTTTCATTAAAACGAACATTTTCATAAACATTTAAACTCCATTTACAAAAAGATTAGACTTTTAAACGAACCTTTCTTACAGTCCGTTCAACCGATTTTGACTTCTATTCCGTAGGCTTAAGGATGGCATTAAAGGCAAAAAAGTGGTTATAATACCAACTGTTTACTGCAGCTGCCATTTGTCATGCCACCAACGCAATAGAAGTCAAAATCGGTTGAACGGACTGTAAAAAAGGTTTGTTTAAATGTCTATTCTTATTGTAAATAGAGTAGTACACACGCAGCAAGAAACATTTCGTTTCTTGACAAGATTTATGTAATCATTCAACCAGCCTAGTCAGTTTAGTTAATATACAACGTGTAAAAAAGGAGTGATAATACTGAGTCGTACTAAACAACGTTCCTCGTGGGACATAATAATGGCTAAATCTGAAAAAAAAAAACAATCGGAGAATCGGTAATTTTGTATGGGACACCCACGTACCTACTTTTTTCAGATTTTAATTTTTTTAGATTTTATTTTTTCAGATTTTGCCAGAGCTAAGTCTCATGAGGAAAGTTGTTCAGTATGACTAATATTATCGCCCTAACCAGTTACTCCTTTTTTGACACGTACTTACTAATTAAAATATAACATTGAATTTTATTTTTTTTTTTTTTTGTATTTAGATACCTACTAATAAATATTTTTTTCAAAATAATACAAATGTAACAAAAAAGGCTTCACATAGAACACTTGAGGAAACTACTATTCTTATACAATTTCAATCAACAAAATAACTTCACATCAAAACGATTGTTTTCAAAATTATCTAGTTTTTAACACAAATCCTCATCATCAGACTCTTCTTCTATCACTTTCTCCACTTCCATCGCTAATGGTTCGTTTGGATAGTCGTGATTGTTAGTAGAAACTTTACTTGTGGATTCTTTCGGTTCTTTTTTTGTATTTGTGCTTTTAGGTTTAGTTTTTCGAATTCGTTTAGTTGAAGATCTTAAATCTTTCATTGCCCTTCTTTTTACGGCATTTTTTAAAGACATTTTAAAAAAGTTTTCGGTCTGTCCCATGGTAAATGTAGGATCCCATGAACGTATCATGTTACAAAAGAATGTAATAAAGTTTTTAAAATCTTTTAACGCGATCTTTGAATAATTTCCACGACTTGCTCCAGACCAAGAACATTTACACATAAAATCACGTGTTATCAATGAGTCGAGCAATTTGTAGGCAAATGTTAAGCCATTGCCTTCACAGGGCTGAAACAAAAATGACAACTGTTTTTGTAAGTTTGCTCTCTCAGTTTTATCCTTTAAAGTATTTTCTAGACTGTCCAGTTGTTGTTTATTTTCAATCTTTTCAAAACGGAACGCCTCATTTTCTTCTGGGTTAGCGTCTTTTAATAAAGTAACGGCCATTGGTTGATAATTTTTTTCCGTAATTGTTGCTATGCCTTCGTTGATTTGTACAGACAACATCGCTACCTTCTGGGTGAGTTTTTGCATATGTTCTACAATATCGTGGAGTATTTTGTCCTGCTTATTATTTTTTTGTAATAATAGGTTTTGATTACCAATAAGTTGATCGCAGTCGAGCGTAGGTAACAAATTCAAAGTTTCATCCATTATCATTTGATTATTGGCTTCAGAAGATGGACCATCACCCATGTTTTTGTCATTAGGCGTCTGAAAAACAAAAAAGTGGTTTACAAAAATGAAATTGAATAGCAAATAAATTATAATGTCACCTCCAGTCTAACAACTCCTAGGCAATTAACAAATTTTCCTTCCAGGACGCAGCCGAATGCGCGCGAAACAATGCCTCAGCCACACGCCACGGCTTGTGTCGACGCACTTAGCGTGTGTGTGAGTGATTGAAGTTTCGCTGTTTTAGGTAGGTCTGTATAGATGTAGCAAGATATTTCTTGCTACACCTATGCAAGGTGGGTTTGTGTTTAATTTTTTCTGATGGCCAAAATAGCTTCCCATTTTCTTCCCATATTGAAGGTACAATACTTAGTCTACGTCGCCCTTTTTCTACTGTCTGGACTATCTTGAACGGCATGGTCTAAAAATACAATTAAAATAATTAAATTAGTTATCAGACTACATTAAACTTACTCTGTAAATAGCAACAAATGAAATATAAACTGAAATTAATTATTTGGAAGATAAAAGAAACAAAATGATTCGAGAAAGATGATTTAGGGATAAAGAAGATGTGAAATACAACAGTAAAATTAGTCGCATTCAGCCGACATAATAACAGTCGACACGCACGATATAGTTGGATTCGCAGATTATCGATCTCTCCATCAATAATATCGAAGCCGTCGTCGTTCATCCATCATACTGCTATTTACCAATGTAAATAATAATATTTATTAATAATAAAATAGCAATATGATGAATAGTACTCCAGATACAATTATCTGGAGTTGACTTCTACCACTTGAAATTCACAAGTAAACTGCACAAATATACCTACAAACCTTACCTTAACACAGCACCACAAAAATACATACAAAACACACTGAGTAATAACTTTTAAGTTAAAATATTCTTTATCGTAAAGTTAGGTACCCTACCAAAGAAACAATGACTTTAACGACAGCGAGAAGCAACGTGGCGTGCGATTTACTTCGTGTTTATTTTACAACTGCTAACAATAACAAACAAGCGAACCGCAACCGAGCAGCGAAATTTAGTGGCAACTCGTTTTCGCTTGTACTTACCTCTCACATTTATACCCTTACGCACCTTACAATACACGCGCACCCCTCACAAGGAATGTTCAAAAGATTAAAAAGAAATAGAACAGAGTGCGCTGTTCACAAAACAAAAAAAAATGTTATCCATTATAATGGATTTGTACATTTTCGTATACCGCCATAATAATGGATTGGTCATTTGAGTGGATAGACATATTCATAAGTATATTTATCTACCTATAATTTAGTTTGATGACGAAGTGCAAAATACCTATGTAAGTGGAGAGCCCTACTGCACTGCTTTGAGTGTTTTATTTGAACTTCATAATATATCGATGCCTTACGGGCGAAAAAGGATAACCGCCTCTTTTCAAATTTTACAGGGGAGTGATTTAAAGTTCAAAATAAACGAAAAAAATCATAAAAAATTAAGTATAGCTCCCGAAAGCCTGGAAATGAGTTTTTATAATATTTAGCATGCTATCTATAAGATGGCGTTTTTATTTTTACGTAATTCAGCCTGCAAGAAGCAGTTACTGTCGGTTATCCCCAAATGGTCTTTATTTTAAAATCACCCAAAATGTCGTAAATTGAATTATCAAATTATCTGATGCGAGTAAAAATGACCTAAATTCAACCCATGTTTTATTTAAATTAAGGAAAAAAGGTCAAGTCTTGGTTTTTAGAGAAAAAAATGTGATAATATAATCTAACCAACAATGTAACAATAGTTGACTGAAAGGAAAATTGTATCAAGCACATTTTTTGGAATGATGTCAATTATTTAGTGGATGTATTTTGATTATTTTACTTTAAAAAACTGTTATCTCTGCATTTAACATTTCAAGTTCACCCAAGAGGTATAGGTATACAATAAAAAACCATTTAATTAGGTAATCAGCTCAGTCTTTAATTAACACAAAAATGGCACCTCGCACTTATCAAATTAAAAACATACTAAATAACAATTGTTTGTAATAAACCCTCGTATCAAAAAATCACCGTGATCAAATAGACTTAGAACTATTGCAATTAAAGCAACAGCTACTTGTATCACATTGAGATCAATGTTTAAAATCAAATTTATCAAAATAATGAAAACAAATTCTTAAAATTAGTGGCCCTTTCAACATCATAATCACTTGTCTCAATATATTTTTTACTTAGAACAATTCAAATAATTGCAATATAGGTACCTAATCTAAAAACTATAAAAAAGTTCAACTTTAATAAAGTAACAAATATTCTTATGATAGACAATGTACTGTAAGTATCACAATTTGCTTGCATCAGTCTTTGACTCACAAATACACATAAAAAATGTAAACAAGCAGAGCTTCTTATTCTACGCTGTCATCCTCGATATCAGACTCAGGGAGTGTATCCTTAACATTACTGGAACTAATCAGGCTGTTGTATTCACTATGGAGAAAATTAGGAATTACCTTATCTCTACACAATTTAAGTAAGTCATCATGTTTGGCTTTAGATAAAGGAATTAAAGATTTATAGCATGCTGGTGGACTAATTTTGGTTTTTGGTTGCACTTCAATACTATAAGATTCAGCATCGTCACTCATCGAGTTTTTAACAAAAATCAAATTATCCTTCTTATTCCGAAAAGTTACAATACGCATCTTACTTATTTTTCCTGTTAAATTTCCTTTAAAGTATTTATCGCTGACTATATCCCATTTATTAAAGTCTGAAAACTGCAAACGCTCGACATTGTACGGTTCTGGATCTTGTCTTGCAGTTGTGAATACTGTATACCATTGTGAAGGTGCATAAATGATTGTATTTTTTAGATTTTTTTCTATCACGGCATGAACGGAATCAACCGGCATGTAAGTATGGCCAGTTAGTAGAAAGTTAAGCTGTATAGTCTGGATATAAACACATGTTTGCAGTGTTGTATGCAGCATTGCCATAATAATTCTGTTTCGGTTCTGACCCGGACAGCAATCGGCATACAGCAACAAATTTTTAATTGTGCCACGTTCATCAACCGTCTGAATGTACTTATTGAGTATTGTTGCTATTTCGTTGGCTCCTCTTTTTCCATTACATTCATCCCAATAATAACAAAAGACGTTGCGAGTCACATTTTCATACACGCAAAAATTCCTTAAGACCTTTTGAAGGTCGAAACTAGCACATAAAGTAGAAGGATCACTTTTATGTATATTCTGATGAGCTTTAAATCTGTTGTAACTTTCTGTTTTTTGTAATTCATGTTGCTTCTTTTCTTCTTCTAATTCAGGATTATCTTTATTTCTTTCAAATTTCAGGCATTTCAAACATTTGTCTTTTTTAGGGACATGGAAACCAATATTGAATTTTTCATTGAATATGGAGCGAAACACTCTTTCGCTTACTATGTCAATTCCTCTCTCTGTATAACTGTTTTTGTAAATTTTGTATAGATTTGCCAAATTTTTCATTTTAGTTGGAAGGTAAACACGGCTAGTGTCTTTGCGACAATAATGGGATGGCACAGCAGGTAAGCCTTTTATAAAGTTAGTAACAGACAGAATGGTTGAATCCTTAGTTTTGTTAGGCGGGTCACACTTACCACGCTTATCTTCTTTAGCTAGTCCGAGTGTAGAATTTTGAACGGTGTATTGGATGAATGGCCAACATCCAAAGTAGCTGCTAAAAATTGCAGACAAACTGCTCGCTGTCCTTCACCTTCAGTTATTGTATATTTGTAAGTAAAGCTTCGTTTATCAGAATTTTGAAATCTCTTTCGTTTCACAACTGTTTTCTGGGTCATAGATACAAGCCAATCTTTACGGCGTTGCACGGATAAATTCCAAAAATAGGTGTGTATACTTTTTCGTTTCTCATCTGACACAGAACCACAATCATTACCGCACTTTTTACCTATGCATGGGTTTGGTTGGATTTCTTTAGAAGATACCTCAGATCCATCATGCTTCACATATGCTTGTCCAGATTGCTTTAGTTTTTGTCTCTCTTTCTTAATATTCTTGCGCTGCTGCTTTGTTGCATTCTCTCCTACTATATTAGGCCCTGGTGCATCTGTTGACGATACCGTATTCCCAGCATCTTTTTCATTATTTTTCTTTCTTTTTCCTTTACTTGTTTTGTGCGAATTATTAGAATCGGATAAGTCTGATGAATCTGAAGTAGGCTTGTATGTATCAGAATCAGTTTCACCTCCAAAAATAGTTGTAAAATCTTCTTCATCAGATAAATAATAATCAAAATATTGCTTGTTTAGTTTGGCTTTACGTTTCTTTTTAGGATTCGATATGCCACTGTTATTTACTTTTGGGTCCGGCCCAGAACTCGTTGATGGTAAATCATTGGCCGTCACAGAAAATATAGGGATTGGTGATATTGATCTTTCAATTTCAGCAATACACGGTTCTGGCAACAACTGAGCGACTGTTTGATCTTTCAAGGCTTCAGACTCCATAAGCAACTGATTAACAGGCTCAACGTTTTTAACCGGAACACAATCGAGTGGTCTTACATTGGCCTACAAATAAAATAATTTCATTAATAAACATAGACAAACAAATAGTAGGTACGCTTATTGGTGGTTACTGTTACCAATAAAATCATACGTTGCTGATCCTTATTTAGAAGCAGTAAGAGGGACCAATATTAGACCCGATGGTATCTACCTAAACTGTCCTACTTAATGTGTAGGTACATTCTTTCGGAACTGAGTAATCTCCTATACCTACGGTACGTAGTAAGTAGGTACATAATAATCTTGTACAAAACATAATGTCACGCCTTAATCACTGAAAGGTTAGACAAAGGTGTGCAGTTCACTAACGTTTCACCAATTACGTCCCAAGTAGATATTAGGAAGCGAGCCTATTGCCACCTACCAGGCACAGTTCCAGGCTCTGCTGCTACTAAGAAATTACTAGTGGAAAAACATAATAACACTTTGCCTGACCCGGGATTGAACCCTGGACCTCACGTGCAGAAGTCACGCTTGTGAACACTAGACCAACAACATCAAATAGTAAGTAGGTACATAATCTACTTGTAATGAACATGTCAATAACTTATACCTACACGCTCGCGTATAAACACTATCACAATAAAATAATACCTAACATCGCACGCGGCTCAGCCCGCGCTATTCTAAGTACCTACCTAATCACACAAAATTATGGTACGTAACTATTTTGCGGTGCAACACTTTTTAAATTGGATCAGTAGATTCAAATATTGCACTATGCAAAATGGAACTAGTTTATAATATTAGTGCCTATACCTATAGAATAGATAAGTTACCTACCTACTACTACTTTTATACCTAAACATACATAATTACGATAATTTTGAGAAGTATCTTACCTGAGCAGGTTCTGGTATATCAAAATTTATCACTCTTGGTGTCGGAAATGTTATGTCAGAACTGTGCAGTGCTTTGTCAATTATATTCATCGCCCGTTTTCTTGCAGTCATGTTGTTAATCTGAAATATAAGTCACAATTAATCAATATCTTTGAAATTTTAGTTATGTAATCTATTTGTAAACAAGAAATAAATAAATCTATGTCCTTTTTCAGCATGAAATTTAACTTACCTTATAATAAGTAATACTAAATTTATCGCGCCGAAACGGCTCGCGTGCGCACGTGGTGCTTGCCCCGTGGTCACCTGGAGACTAAAATTTGTTCCGCTGCCGCTTGCGCTCGTAGTTTTCAGAAAACGATACCGACAACCGCCAATTTAAATTATTTTTAATTCGATAAGCGCCATAACGCGTAGAGTATGAATTGGGATAAGGATAAGATTTTGGTCTAGCTTTTTATCTAACCGCCAAAATTGTATAAATATCGGGAGTGAAAAAAAGGATAAGCTAACTTTTATTACATATTTGTGTGCGGGTAAATATGTAGTAACCTCCATTTTTTCATTTATTTTTAACGAGGAAAAAAAGACTACAGACCAAACAGAGTCTGCAAAATGCGGCCAAAACGGAATAAACGACTAATTATGTTTTAATCACGAACAGGCATAACAAACTAAATACATATTTCTGAATTTTTACTTCCAGCCAAAATAGTTTAACGTACAATCATTAAAATATTACAAAAAGTCCAAAAGGTGTAACTTCTTTATTCTTAAATAATTCGTAGATCAAACACCAAAAAAATAATTTTACAAAAATTGAAGTCGTTTACAACGAAATAAATTGACAGAAGTCTATATTTTTCCTACCGCGTAACCGACAAAAAGTTTCACGTAGGCAAACGTTACCTAGACCAATCGACGCAGAAAAAAAAGGCGATTCTAAGTATGTATATAACTGAATTTCTCAAAAAATGTCGCTTATCCCTTTTCGGCCGTAAGACATCATGTATTTTTGTTAGTTAAATAAGTCCGGATTCTAACAATATCTACTCCTCTTTTAAAATTAACTTATTCATTCAATCATACCACCTACTGCTATCGAAGACTATACATGTGGTATACTTGTGGTATTCAAAGAAAATTTACATGTTCAATGCGGATCTCTAAAATTGAGTAAGTAAAAAATATCTAAAAGGGTAAAACGTGAACTATTGAACAACTGCATACCCGCCCAGGGCTGCTGGACAGGTACACATGTGAATCTTTCTAGAGCTCACGACATTATAATGGTACACATGTGAAACTTCAAAGATTTCACAGCATTAATTTGGAGCTACAATGGTTCACTGTAGCTGAAGAAAATGTTCACCATTTTGTTCACTCATAACCTATAATATTTCTAAGTTAATTATGATTTTATCACATACTGTGACATACTACACAGTTTTCGTGATTAATTTTGTAGTAAGTGTTTAAATACAAAGACATAGACTGATTTAGATGCCATAAAAACACAAATATGAAAAATCGCTTTGTTCGTCCCTGCTTATTTAGATACTTATATTTTTTATGATAAAACAGCATTATTCCTGTGGCGCGTGAAAATTTTAACTCTAAATACGTATATACTTTACAATAAAAGTGAATGGGCAAAAATATATGGAGCTTGGTCCAAATTTCCACCATCAATAAGAACTGTGACATATGATGGAACACTGCGTTTTGAATCATTATAAGAAGACCGCAACCAAAAATATTTACTCAGTAAAAAGTTGTGACCCCATGAAAACTTGCAATTTAAAAACCTTTTTACGCTTCATTATTTCACTATATCTTTTAAACTACTCGATTGATTTAGGTGTATGACATTTCGTTGTAATTCATACGTTATTCTGGTTGATATAAGCTATATGAGCCAAAATATAAACAATATGGCGGCCGCGGTAGGTACCTCGCTACGTCAAAAAAATCAAACCCTATCATGTGGGGTATCAAATCAAATGAAAGGACTTATAGCTATCTTTACAATGCTTACATTTATTTTAAAATATTTGTAATACTGGGAAGAATGTAAACACAAAAATATTTCACACAAGTTTTATTTATTCCTGTCTCACAGTGTGGAGTCTGTCCTTAAAAGAATACATCTCATATGTCTTCATCCACAATAACATTGTCCAGATTCGCAGCTGGAAGTAGAATTGTGGGTTGGTGTCTCGCCCATCCAAAATACCAAATAATTACCATGACGTGGGCACAGCAACCCACAGTTCGCATTCCAGAAAGACAAGAACAGTAGTAGTTCGAAATGGTTTCTCGATTATGGATTATCTCATTACATACGTGTAGTATTGTCTTGCACGTGCGTGTCGGGATTGTATTCTTGCGCGTAGCAACATAGCGTTTTCAGGTTCAATGCCAAAATCAACGATTTCACTAAATGCTCCATCTCTTGCTACTTCAATCTGATACACGCCATTGCGTACGTGTTCGCTACAGTAGCTACGCGTAAGTTTTATGTGATATGAACCAAGTGCGAACGGCTTATTCCACTTTTCCCCGTTGGATGATCCCCATTGATGGGGATTAGTGAACTTTTTGTTCACTATTCCCCGTTGACCCAAAATTTTTATTTAATGGGGATAAGTGAACTAAAAAGTTCAATAATCCCCATTAGGTAGGTACGTTCAAAAAATAAAATATATGAATCATGTTACATTTATTAATTAAAAATATAACTTTCTTATACCTAATAAAATCACAGATTGTACAATTATTAATTTAAAATAAAAAATATAACTTTCTTATACCTAGTAAAATCACAGATTGTACAATTATTAATTTAAAATAAAAAATATAACTTTCTTATACCTAATAAAGTCACAGATTGTTACAATCATTAATTTAAAATTGTAGCATGAAAATATTTCTTTCTTATACCTTGTAAAATCACAGATTGTACAATTATTAATTTAAAATAAAAAATGTAACTTTCTTATACCTAGTAAAATCACAGATTGTACAATTATTAATTTAAAATAAAAAATATAACTTTCTTATACCTAATAAAGTCACAGATTGTTACAATCATTAATTTAAAATTGTAGCATGAAAATATTTCTTTCTTATACCTTGTAAAATCAAAGATTACACTCACTTAAGTTTTTCTAAACAGTGCCCAATCGTAATTTCATTATTAATGAGTTCCATTTGGACCTCCTGTATATAATTATCGCGATTGATGCTTTTTTTTGTTTTTTCCGCTATACCTTTATTTTCAGAAACCCCCAATGCAAGAACTTCGTAATACGATGCATCTTCAGCCAACGCTGTGAGGAGCTTCATAATGTTGGGTTTCTTTATTTTCACACGCTTTTTTATTTTATTATTCCATGCTTCGACTAAATTCGTAGTGCGATGAGTCTGTCCAAATACACACCACGTTTTAATAAAATCATCTTGTAGCCATTGTCTGAGCATGTAATTTCTAAACTCCTTGCTATTATCATCATCAGGGCTTTGAGAGGCAACATAAAACCAACCCGCAATCAGTGGCGTAGCGTGCCATTTTGGCGCCTGGGGCGGGAGACCCACTTTGCCGCCCCCATTCTATAGGTGCTTAATTAAAATTAAATTGCACAGGCAATGAGATACTTTTTATTGAAGAAAAAATTGGATGAGCGGTTTTACAAGCGGATTCTACGAGCCTTATGAGCAGCGAAGTCAGAAATAACTTTGTCAAAATCAATATTAGCAGCCAATTCTTGTTCAATCGACAATATAGCCAAGTTTGATAATCTAGCGGAGCTCATAGTAGATCTGAGGTAATTTTTTATTAGCTTCAACTTCGAAAAACTTCTCTCACAGCTTGCCACACTAATCGCCAAAGTCAAATATATACGAATCAAGATGACTATATTTGGAACCGAAATTCCGAGATTCAGTTTTTGAATGAACTGGAGGAGCTCCAGTGGTCCTTTACCACTTATATCTTCCTCTGATTCAGAACAGGCAATAAATTGCTGGAGACGCTTCCGCTCCATCTGAAACTCGTCCTTGTCGATGTCTTCTAATACATGGGAAAGATCACACTCGAACTTGCTGTCCAAAAGTTTTGCTGGCATCAAAAATCCGAACTTGTCCGATATTTCTTGAATTTGCTGGAATCGAGTCGTCATTTCTTGAATGATCTTGTCCAATGATGCGAACACCTCTCGACGGATTTCCTGCTCGTGAGACAAAGCTGCATCTGCAGAAGATTCATCGCCATGCATGCGTTTTTTCCTGCAAATTCTTCTCGTTTTGAGTTCGATTCCGAGTTTTTCGCAAAGAGTCTTAGCAAAGTCAATTGCTTCTTGCACTAAACGGTCTCTACTTTCCACTAAGAGGGTTTTCAAAGCGCAGAGTTTCTGAGCACACTTATCCACACTTAGTCCTCGTTGCTGCAGGTAAATCTGTGCGTCATCTACTTCAGGTAGCACTGCAGCCCAAAAGCCAAGAAAAGTTAGGAAGTTAAATGACTGCATGGCTGTCAGGAGAAGACTGGCTCCCGATCTTGTTTCGGAAGTTTGAGATGAATCTGTTAATTGTTCCAGTACCTCAAGAACTCCCTCAAACTTATTTTTAAGCATCTTGACAGCTACATGTCTAGCGCTCCAACGCGTTTCAGTGACTCGTTTCACTGCTTGACCTGTGACGGCAACCAAAGCGTTCCATCTAACAGTTGATGCAGAAAAGAAGGCAAATAGCTTCTCTAGAATTCCAAAAAACGTCACCGAATTCACTGATTCAGAAGCAGCGTGTACCCCAGCCAAGTTTAGTGAGTGGTTTGTGCATGCAACGAATAGAGCTTTCGGATTTAGTGCTTTAATCCGGGCTTGAACTCCATTGTGGATCCCTGACATTGTGGCAGCATTGTCATAAGCCTGTCCTCTCAGATTCTGTATGTCCAGTCCGTCTGATGTTATCTTCGCGATTATATCGTTGCTGAGATCTTCTGCATTTTTTCCTTTTGGTTGGAAGAAGTCAATGAAAGATTCTACCACAGCGACTTTTTCTCCTTCGATATGTACGTATCGCAGAACTTGGCTCATTTGGTCATTGTGGGAGATGTCTGGTGTACTGTCGAAGATTACGCAATAATATTTAGCTTTTTGAATACGACGGATGATGGTGGATCGAACTTGCTGTCCCAGTAAATTTATAAATTCATTCTGGGTTTCTGGAGACAGATATGAAACTGACACTCTTGCTCCCAGCTTTATCTTTGTCAGGTGTTCCATTAGAAGAGGATCGTATTTAGCTAGGAGGTGCACTAACTCTAGAAAGTTCCCGCGATTGCCACTATCATCTCCTCGAATGTCTTCTCGATGTCCTCTGAAGGCCAGATTCTGTTTGGCTAAGAACTGGATAATATTCAGCAACCTGTACAATACATCCCTCCATTTCTTCTCCTCACTTTCGAAAACTTCTTGTTGTTTCTGATCGATGGTTGCTTTACAGTTCAGGCGAACTTCCAACTCCTTCCATTTCAAGAAGCTCTGTTCATGGCCCAGGTTATTTTCATGGTCTCCGATTCTTGGATTTAGCTTCCACCATTTGTTGAATCCTTCTTCAGATGCGAAGTTCGAGCCGGAATTGCCAAACAGCTTGCAAGAAAAACAATACAAAGACTGCTTCAGAGGCGAGTACACCAGCCATGTTCGGAGAACCTTTTCGCCATTAGATAATGGTTTGTAGAACCACTCTTTGGTTAGTTTTCGGGTACCGCCTTTCGTTGAAGTCCCTGAGCGAACAACATCGGCAAATTTGGAATCGATGTGCTGTACTGAGTCAGACCCGCGACGTACTAGAAGCGTTCTGACTTCGTCGGTCATAGGAGAAGGCCAGCAACCTACATCGTCGAGATTCACATCTTTGACTTCGGCAGGAGCAGAAGGCACGATTTCAATTATGTCTTCTTTGGCAACATTCACTTTTTCTGCAGGCTTATGACTAGATGCTTGAGGCACATCTGGTGAGTCGACTTCGTCTTGACCCTGCTCTGTGGTGGGACCAGAACTACTTCCAACTGCGACGCCAGGCACGTCTTCTTCTTGTGCCTGTAAAATAAGTTATGTATTCCCATGAATATTGGCTAGAAGACACGTTCGAATTTCAAATAAGTATTTTAACTATCACAAAACAAAAGTGGTTTTGGTGACGGCGCGGCTAAATGAAAAATTATGTTACCTACCATAAATAATCAAGTGATCAAAAAACAAAGAAAATATTCCTAGACATTTACAAAACATTCCCAATACAAAATTTCATCTTATTTTGTTTAGCGGCTTAGGCTATAGAGCTGACAACTAAAAACAAACGCACATACATACACATTTTGATTTTTTACTTTAGATAAAGAACCTTGCAATTTATTGCGAGCGACCCAGCCAATAAAATGTCTAAAATAACTGGAGTAATTCTAGGCCACACACGATTCTAGATGGAGGAATCATATATCTACTTACACTGGAATCACTTCCGCTGCTGCAGGATGCCACCGAAGACGTTAACGTGGCTTTCGAACCAGAACTAGAACTGAAATATTTCAGTAATGCACCTTGAGACTTTTTCGCATCTGCTGCTTTCTTAGCCCTTTTTTTGCGGAATTCCGCACCGCTTTCTTTGACTCTTTTCATTTTCAAAAACTAATTCAAAGATTGGGTAAAGATCTAAATGTTTAGTTTTAGAAGATTCAATAGTATTTAAAAGATCGAAACACAATCAAAACGACTTTCGTTCCGTATCCAAAACTCTCGCAAAACAAACATACGAGTAATGCGTGATTGCGTAATGGCACTTCACGATGCACTAAAACAAACAAAGTACCTACAAATGAATGCGTAGTACTAATTCAATGAGTGCGAAAGAGAGGCATCGACACGGGCCGACTCGTAAAACAAAAGATTTCAGATTCAGATCAACTCGGTTCGCGCGCGTTGCCTCGCCGGCGCGGCGGGCGGGCGGCGCGGCGTGATGCGATGTTGCCGTTCGTATGTAAACAAACAAACCTTATAAAGAGCTCTGTCAGTAATTTAGCAATTTTTCTTTTAAATAAATTTTAAAAAATCCTTTGTGCGCAAAATTTTATATAAAAATGGAAAATTATACTGTGTAATGAAATGAATGAATCATAGATCAGATCTCAACCCGCTTCAACGGCGACATTTTGCCGCCCCCCGCGGGCTGCCGCCCGGGGCGGGCCGCCCCCTCCGCCCCACCCACGCTACGCCACTGCCCGCAATGATTTTATCTGATGGTAACAAAGCCAAAGCAGTGCTAAGTGCAACTTGTCTTCTGGTTAATTTATCTTTTGTTAGTTTGAGTTGTTTTCCTTTCTTCCATATTGCCTGGGTGAAATGGAAATAACAGCCGCTAATAGATATATTTACAAAAACATTTCGCATTGCGTTCATCGGAGCCACTTCATAGTCACATTTAAATATTTCTGGATTCCAATCAGGTAATGCAGATTTTAGCATACTAAATAAAATTTCATATGTTTGTTGATTTTTATGGCTCATGAGGGCATAAACAAGTGGCACAATGTTTATGTGTTTTTCTGTACTGCCCAAATCCCCATGAATGGTGTAGAGTTGGTAAAAGGGAGATGGACAGATCCAAAACGTTCCATCACCCAAGAACATCTTCAAATTTTTCATTTGATGTCGGGCAAATTCAGAGCAAAAAGCTATTACACGGATACCACTGTCATTGTAGTCTGCTAAAATAAATTCCTGATGAGCTGGAGGTACTTTAACTTCTTCAACATTTTTGAACTCAATTTTACTTACTTCAAATGCTGCATTTCTGTGTTTATATAATGTTGTTTTGATAGACTTCAGGGCAGGGAATTCTTTTATTTTGTCAATTCCGGTATCTTTTAGTGAGCTCACAGCCGCGTTGTAAGCAGTGGGAATAGCAGGTGCTTCTGGATCCGCAAGTGTAGTTTTTAGTTTGAATAACCTCAAGGTAACTTCATTCCGCGCAAAATCAGGTTCACAAACATTGTGTCGTTTCTCAGCTACAACTTGATTGTCCTGTAAAATTAAGTAATAATAATTAATTACTTTACATTATTTTTTAAGTAAACAATATTGCACTTACATAGAATACAAAATTAAATAGGCTATTTAACAACCTTTAAAACTTATAACAAATTGTTGTTATCCTATCAGAATAGTTCAACAAAACATATTTCACTTTATGCTTAACTAAAATATGTAATAATAATTAAATATATACAATTCACTTCAGCTACACTCTTTTACACTAGGTGTAATAGACTTGTTTGACAAAAGAATAACGTCACACGTGCCGCCATGACAGAAACAGTGTTTAAACTTTAACGTTGATTTTTAAATTTTGATATTGATAAACGTGATATTGATAACACACATAACCTGAGTTATTATTGTCATTATTAATCACAAAATATAATAAGTAACTTACCATGACAGTGATGGATCCGGCACATTTACTTTGTTTTCTTGTGGTACACTCCCACAAAACTCCACCATTTTTATATTTGCATTTTTTACTGTATTGATGTCCGGCCCGGAGAAGTATGGTAGCTTTACCTTTTTTAACGTACTCTAAACAAACGTCAGTTGAACTACCAGCCATTTCCTTTATTTATTCCTATATTAAACTAATAACTGCGAACTGATAAGAACTGCACGCTTGAACTACACTACACACTACTAACCCTTAACGACTACGAAACAAAAACAAAAGATGGGTCGACCAATCACATACGAGCTAACTCGCACCCCGCTCCGCCACCGCCTTGCGCGCGCGCCTCTAGAAAATGAGCATCTTTTACAGTATTGTGTATCTTATTAGATAGATAGATATAAGGTCTTATTCCCAAACATCGTTAGAACAATTTCGTTGGGGCAACAATCTGTTTTTCGTTCTAATAAAATCGTAAAGTAGGTATGTAGGTAATTTAAAATTTTGTTCTTACCTTATAAAAATAAAAGTACATGACTCATATATTTTATTTTTATATTGTTTTTATTTAACGTACCTAATTAGAAAAACTTAAGTGATTGTAATCTTTGATTTTACAAGGTATAAGAAAGAAATATTTTCATGCTACAATTTTAAATTAATGATTGTAACAATCTGTGACTTTATTAGGTATAAGAAAGTTATATTTTTAATTAATAAATGTAACATGATTCATATATTTTATTTTTTTAACGTACCTACCTAATGGGGATTATTGAACTTTTTAGTTCACTTATCCCCATTAAATAAAAATTTTGGGTCAACGGGGAATAGTGAACAAAAAGTTCACTAATCCCCATCAATGGGGATCATCCAACGGGGAAAAGTGGAATAAGCCGTGCAAAGGCTGTGCAAACAATGTCAAGTCTTCTTGAGTCAGAACAGGAAATTCATCTGCTCCTATGGCGTCGGCTTCAATATTTCGAAAACTTGCCCGCCTTCTATTTATATTTCTATTTGTAACATATGCTCCCAATTGATTTGGTACATGCAATCTCTCTCTAATGATTCTTAAATATTCTTCCGCATGCGCGTTATCTTCGATTAAAAGATGAAAAGCGTTAATAAGCGCAGCAGCCACCCGGAAATCATCCATCATGTGGCTCATAGCACGATTAAAAAATTCTTGCCTGAATAGGCGAAAATCGCGCTTAAAACGTCCGTTTACGACCTCGACGACCCAGCGGCATATCGTCACTTCCCTATTTTTATTGGCTTCTAACGTGGTTAACTGGTCTTCGCCACGCCGTTTGCTAATTGGCATACGTGCCACATAACCACACGATTCCATGTCACCAATAACGTCTCTAAAGCCGCGGTCGCAGATAAAAACATCGTTTGCTTCAAAAAAGTAATGGAATGGATTGTCTTCTCTTTCGTTAATAAGACCTTTCATTATAACGGCATCCGATGTTGTTGCTGCGTGAGGCCCAGTAACATCTAATATGTAGCCATCACAACATACAATGAGAAATGGTTTTAACAGGTTCGTGTATTTGTGCAAACTGTATGTTTTCCGCTGGAAAAGGAAGTTGGAAGACTTCTGAGTATAGACGTAGGTTCCATCTATCACCAGAATAGCTTTCCTTTCTTGTAAGGGTGCATCTGGGTTTCCAAAAAGACCATTTGGCACAGTCAGATTTTTCGCAACTACTTCATTTCTTGAAATATGATCCAGGTCCAGGTGCCTTGGTACGAAATCTTGTACCAAACATTTGCGCACAGTATTCATTTTCCTTTCGAGCGTACGGCGACTCATTCTGAAAAGTACGCTGAGTCTTTCGTTCGACTCACCCGTCCGAAGCTTCATCAAAAAAATAGCAATTGCAGTATTGGGGTCGGTTACTTCTTGCTGCAATGAAGGGGTTTCTCGTATCACTTGCTCAAATGCGTTATGAGTGATGCCCACACGATGATGCAATATTTTTGGATCCATAGTTTGTATATTTTCAAAGTCCATTGTGTTGGAACTATTAAGAACGGCTGTTTGTAAGATTTTCGTAATGTCTACGAACATTTCTCCGGTAAAATCGTGGGATAAGTTTGGGGCATCAATTAAGTGACCCCATTGATTTTCATCCAAATGTTGTTGACATACTCTTGCGTTTGGAGGTATGTATAAATTCGAGTGTACCAACAGTTCTAGTTTGATAGACGCCGGAATACGGCATCTACTTGCATTGCCACATTCATGATAAATGCATGTGTTAGATGTATTTGGTGCTCTTTTGAATTCATTGGTTTCGAAGATTCCTCCAGATGGTCTTCCGACACGAGGAGGCGGCTGGTCAGCTTGGTTTTGACTGCGGTCAACTGCATACCTTACCCGCAACCAACAATTGCGGCAGATATATTGCTCGCCATCCAGTATTAACTGCAACAAATACAACACCTTTATTCATGACGTTCTGTCTAACTGCGTGTGTTAGCTAACATGTCTACTCGCTAAGAGAGGTCCTAGGTTCGATTCCTTCCGCATACAGGCTCTCCGGCAATAAGCTAGTGTTGATTCTGTGCGTCTGGGTATATTATCTATATAAGAATATATTCAAAACAAAACAAGAAACGGTAAGAATGATTAAAACATGACGTTACTACCGATAGTAAAATATTGATTAACTAACTTAACAAAAGTGTTACAAGTAATCTTTTTGTTCACGCCATCCCACGTCTGGATATATTATCTATGTTATGTACTTATGTATTCAAAACAAAAAACGGTAATGATGATTAAAACATGACGTTACTACCGATACTAAAATATTGATTAATTGACAAACAATAGTAACAAAAACGAAAACGTCCAAAATATTTCGCTTCAAAAAGGTTTTTCTAGGGATCTTTCGTTACAAGTAATCTTATTGTTCACGCCTTCCGACAATCTCAAATGGAGTCGGGGCACGGCATTTGAAATAAAATACACATTATGGATGTACTAACCTGTCGAGGTGCTAAAAGTCCTTGAATATGCTCTGCAGTTCCTAGGTGATTATCCAGAAACGGTTGAAGCAACTGATAGTTTCTTCTTTGAAACAATGAATAATTGCAACATATGCAGTTTCTTCTTTCCGCTTCCATTGTCACAGATACACAAAGCAATAACAAAAAGTCCGATGAGATATAGCCGTGGTCGAAAAAATCAGAAGAAATCAAGTACACAAAAGTCGCAGGGAAAATATAACCAGAAAATGCACAGTACGCACCGAAAGCAAGCAAACGAACGACTGCGTGGGACACATGTGTTGATTGGGTCAGGTAGTTAGGTAAAAACCAGTTTTCTTTCAACGTCGTTGGCGCAGCGTATACCGTATTGCTTCCTAAGTGCGAAAGGGACAAAACTAATGCTATCTCCATCTACGAGTCGACGCTAGCAATCCCCGGGTTCCGAAATGCAATTCTCTTCTGATGCTTTGCTAAACCAGACGTCGACGGATTTGCCTTTTTGAGGTTTTCCTTTTGTGTTTTTTTCTTCGCTGTCTTTGTCTTTTCCTGCTTTATCTTCGCTTTTTCAAATTTATCTTTTTGTTGGATTTTGATGGGCGTACTTGTTAAGACCTCTGATTTTTGCAGCTTTCTACGTCTGTTTGCCTTTTTCTCAACACCGCAATCCGGCAATGGATATATTTCCTGGAGAATACTGATATTCTGAGATCTGTCAATTAGTGGTGTAGTTGTTCCATCCATTGGATCTATGTTCGGAATATTCAGCTCAGATGGAATGTATTCTGAAAAAACACTTTCACTTCGTGGAGAAGCTTCGTTTTGTACAACGTCAGGTCCGCGATTTGATGTAGCAGCTGTGATCTCCACTGGTTCTTGCTCAGGAACATTTTCCGGTTGCTGTGCAACACTTTGAGATCCAGCACCTGTGATCTCCACTGGTTCAGGTACAGGAACATTTACAGGCTGCTGTTCAACACTATCAGATCCAGCACCCAAAATCTCCACTGTTTCTGCAACTGGAATGTCCTGGTCTTGACAGTAAACAGCAGCAGGTGCAAAATACTCTTCTGGAATAGAATGTCGATCAAACGGTTGAATTCCGGCTGCGCGAAAGCCACTTAAAGCATTTTGCGGTGTGGCTGCTTTTAAATAAGCTTGAGTCACTAATCTTGCAATATCATACTGTCCAATCACTAAACCTGGATGAGCCTTTTGAAATTTATTGATTTCAATTTCGAAAAATGTTTTGAACGGCGAATATACAGCCACGTCGAGTGGTTGCAATTTGTGGGATGTATGAGGCGGTATCGTCAAAAATACAACATTGTTGCTGGTGGCGTACTCCAAAGCAGGATAATATTTATGCGACTCGTGATTGTCTAAAAGTAGCAAAGCTTTATAATCTTGAGTTGGTCTGACCCAACTGACAAAAACTCGAAGCCACTCCAAAAATATTTCGCCACTAATCCACCCACTATCTGAAACAGAAGCTTCACATCCTGGCATGGAACCATCAAGCAATCTAGCTTGGAATCTTTTCCTTTTGAAAATGAAGAAGGGCGGTGGTGCAAAATTTCCAGATGCACTACAGCAGCAGACAAACTGTTGTAAGTGTCCCCTTTTCTAAGCTGCTAACCGCCCCTACTTGCTTTTTTCCATAAACTGACAGCACCTTGGGTTGTTTTGTAGATGATGTTCTGACACCTGTTTCATCCATGTTATAGATCATGTCTGGCCTGATATTTTCTCAACAGTAGGTATATTCAACAGTAGGTATATTTTTCTTCATTCTTGTTCCGTGCACGCGTTTTCAAATGTTTCGAGCAAGATATTAGTTGATCCCGGTTGAACTATTTCTTGAGATATTACATGAACCTTGCTGGGTACATATTGACTCTCATGCAATATTTCTTGATGGAAGCTTTGTGATGATGAAGGGCGATTTGTTGTTTGCTGTTGATAATAGTACTGACTAGACTTGATCGACCGGTAATGTCTGATGTGATATTTCTTGCGTTGTTGGTCTAGTGTGGGAACTGCGTGATGATAAAGGACGATTGATTATTATTTGCGAAGATGTATCAGAGTACAAAGAAGGCTGTTGAATAATGTGTGAGCTCGGAGAGATGTTTCGTGGCAGCGAATCATTCGAGTAATAGGAACCGTGTGCCGATGAACTACGACTGTAAATAGGAGACGAAATAACGGGCTGCAGCACTCGGCCGCTGCTGCGACGACGTTTGTTTATGATCATACCATGGATTTCGTACATTAACTCATCTCTTTCCTCTTTAGGGAAATCCCTGAGCTGTTTTGCTAGAAGTTGACAAAACAAACCAGCGTCATCATTTTCTTTGTCTTCTTGATGTTTCTTACTTTGTAACACGCTATCTAGTGTACTGAATGCAACGTTCATGTGCTTGCTGGCTTCCTGTAATTCAGGCGGATTTTGTGCTCGACGTTTCTGTACCACTTTAGAAGCACTTGCAGGGTTACTATTCTGTGAAGGAGATTGTATGGCGCTGTTTCCTGCATCGCTATTTTGCACTTCGGTTGTACTGTTACTTCCCCCAACATCAAGTTCATCAGTGCGTAAACCTTCCTCCCCGCCTTGAGTCTGAAATAAAATAATGTTTATACTTAGTTGAAAGAGGTGTGAAAACTTGATTAACTACAGTTGTGTATTTTTTTTTCAGATTCCTACATCCGAGGACGAGTGGTTTTCTAAATCAGAAGGCTTTCGATTCCCCAATTGCGTCGGCGCTTTAGACGGAAAACATATCATTATTCTACCACCACCATTCACTGGCTCCGAATACTTTAATTACAAAGGGCATTTGAGTATTGTGCTATTAGCGTTAGTTGATAGTGACTACTGTTTTATGTTTGTAGATATAGGTTGCCCTGGACGAATAAGTGATGGAGGAGTATATAATCAAAGTGTTTTACGACAAAAAATTGAAACAAATGGCATCAATTTACCACCTCCTAATAGAAACAATAACTTGCCCTATGTATTTTTAGCAGATTCGGCATTTGCGCTGAGTACATGTATCATGATGTCCAGGAAATGGTTCCTGGACATCATGCAGTAGGTACTCCAGAAAGAATATTCAATCAAGAACTGTCTCGCTCTCGTGTTGTCGTAGAGAATGCCTTTGGAATACTGTCTAGCAAGTTTAGGATTTTTAAAACCTGTATTCCGCTTGACGATGTTAAAGCTGCTAAAATTACAATGACATGTATATTGTTACACAATTTCTTAAGAAGGAGCAATACTTCTCGGAATTTGTACACCCCTACTGGCACAACAGACAGTTATGTTAATGGCGAGTTAGTTCGAGGAAGATCCTGGAGATCTACCGATAGAGGGACAGGTATTACACCATTGAACGGTGTACCTCGTAGAAGTACAGTGAATGCGCTAGAAACGAGGGTAAACTTTATGAATCATATTATTGAAAGACGAAATAACAGTCAGGCACAAATTGCTTAAAACGCACCTATTATGTTTAAATTGACCTCATGTTTTATTAATAAACATATTATAAAGAAACTATACTTTGTTTTACTTACATGTTCTTCACTATTGCAGATGCTTTTGCATTCGTATACATCCTTTAAAAATACTTCCATCGCATCATAGAACTGCCAAATTGGTTTAAACGCATCTTCTTCTCCAGCTCCTGACCTTAACGAATCTAATTTTTTTTTTAATTATTTCTAAAGGTTGTCATCAAGCTCTCTTTTTTTCTTCTTTATTTCATGCATTGGTACACCCATTGTATCTGCAATACGTTTCCAAGAATCGTTGATCTGAAATAAAAAATAATTAGCTAGTTGAATATTCTCGAAATAAAAACAAAAAAGTAGTATAGGCGTGAAAACGTAACAAACAAAGAAATAAACTCACTTTCACATTTATAATATTAAAATAATAAAGTAGGATGCTCTTTGTGAAGTAAAACATTGTGAGGAAAACGGCATGTCCAAGAACCTTATTAATTTAGCACTTTTAATACTTACAACATTTTTATTTTTATGGTACTTATTTTTTGGGTTCCACAGGCAGTTTTCACTCTGATAGAGCTCAATAAATTTAAATGTTTCCTCGTTACTCATATTGTTCGCCATTTCGTCAAGTTAGGTGTTAATTCGCCGCAAGAAGAAAACGTGCACTCTTGATCGCTGCTCCGGGCAAACTGATCGCGCGGCCAATGTGTGGATGGTGCGCCAAGCTTGCGACAAGTGTCCTTTGATGTTGCCGACACCGCGCGGCAAGCTCGCAAGCGCGCCGGCCAACGTTCAAATACCTACCGCCAATGCGCCAACGCCCGTTCTACACATTGGGCCAGTGGCTGGGCCACCGCGCTTGCCAACGCGTTGGCCCATGTGTAGTGCGACGCACACAAATGGAACGAATGGCATATACATTTCATGACAAATATATTTGGAAAGTCTGTGAGGAATCGTGTCATAACTGAATTATTGACGCCCATCATTTGGTTTTCTCCATCGGATGCATAGCCTATTAAATTATTCTTCAGAGGTATTTTATGCGTTTCAAAAAACGAAGTAATTGCTTGATACAATGTTTCAGCGTCTGCTCCAGCCGTTAAGGGAATCAAGGTGAGAAAATAATCTCTCATCTCCAAGTTTTTATAATATCTCACTACTAAACACATATGCTTAATACTCGAACGATCCGTGGATTCATCGGCTATTAAAGAAAACTTATTGCTCTTTAAAACTTCACAAATATTCTCAAAATTCCTGTTGCCAGTAACATTTTTCATGATAGTGCGGGTTTTAGTGCGCGAACATTTCACTTGTTCTAAAATTTTTGAATCCGGGGCGCAACTTTTTATAAGCTTTGTCAGGTGGTCACTGAGCAAAAACGGTAAGTTGTGTTCAACTATAAAGGCAGTAATGCGAATTTCAGCACTTTTTACTGCATCGTCGTTTTTAGATGTCGACGGACTCATAAATTGCTCTATAGGCCGTTGTAAACTTAACCTCCTCAGACCCGAGACCACTTTGTATTTGCTAATGAAATAAAATTTTATAGGTAAACTTAAAGACCCCTAAATGACAAAAAAAAAAAATATAAAAAAAATTATAAGTTATTAGTTTTTTTATAATTGCATGTCTCCTATACAAGACTCTGGGTTTTAACATGTCAATTTTATAGTACTGTAATCAAAACGAAAAAGTATGAATTAAAACATTTATTTAAACAAAAAACTTAGAGTTACTTAGACAGATTCGTGATAGCGTTTGTAGCAATTTCGTCCTACTACAAGGCATAAATGCATGTTACAAGTAGAGCAAAACACTCTTGCTTTCTTGCTTTTACAGCCTGGCATTCGGCATCTGTGATTGTCATTTTGTTCATCAATCAATGGTAAATGACCAGCCATGGCTGTCCTCAGTTGAACTGGAGGTTGAGGTATATATTTTCTTTTACGGCTGCAAGGTTGTGCTTCTTCTGTCGAGTCATCTGAATCTGCTTCATGAATTATGTGTATCCGTTCCCTCACTGGAGTAAAATAAAGTAATGAATTTGCAATTTGTACTTTGAACTCCAAGTAGTCCAAAATGTTTTTTTTAGGGCATTCTAACAATTTAGCTTCATTCCTGTATACAAGCCATCCAGCAGCTGCCGCAAAATCAAAGAAGTGGAAAATCAGACGAACAGTCCATTTTTTGGTACGTGCTCTAATTCTATAAAAACTGATGACCCTATCCAACATATCTACACCTCCAATCATGGTATTGTATTGCTCTATTGCAAATGGTCTGTCAATTTGGATATACTGTTTAGTTTTTTTACACCAACGTCTGCATTTGTTGATGGGTTCTTTGGAATCAACAGATGATGCCATTATTACTGGTTTGTTATCAAACCACTTTAGACATGCCACATTACCGTCACTGCGAACGAGTTGATCTGAGGAACCACGTCCTTGTTTTCTCAACTCATTGTCAGTTTTGAAATTGCAGTTTTTAGGTATGTTCGCCTTTCTAAGAGTACCTGTTGCCTGCATCTTCTTTGCACGTAATTTGTCCAGTAAATCCAATGATGTAAAGTATCTGTCCATGTATAACTTAACTCCTTCAGGCAAACTTTCAGATAACTTCAGCACAACTTTGCCACCAATATCAAGACCTTCAGCTTCATTGGTTGTGAGTATTGTATCTCCTTTGCCCTCATACATGAAGAAGTCTAAAGGCACACCATCTGGAGTAGTGCACACGAAGTTTTTCACACCACAGGGGTTTGGTTTTCCTCTTATGAACTGCCGCATTGATACTTGACCCCAAAAGGGTATCATCTGCTCGTCTACACTAATATATTGAGATCTGGGAGTTTCTAGGCAAGCTTTTCTCACAGTTTTAATCAAAGGGTTAACTTTCCAGAATTTATTATGCTTGGATGCTTGGATGAAGCTTTTCTCACAGTTTTAATCAAAGGGTTAACTTTCCAGAATTTATTATGCTTGGATGCTTCATCCGCCTCAAGATCATTTACTAGTTTCAAATTTGTCCGAATTTTAAAATAACGGTCTCTAGTCATGCGGTCTGCTATCATTGCAACCCTCGTCCTGTTTGCCCAATACATTCTAATCCTTGGCAAGCCCAAATAACTCATAGCTATAGATATGCCAAAAAACAATTTAATTTCTTCCTTAGTTGTGTTCAGATTTTGACCTTTCTTCAATAAGTATGTCTGGTTTGAATATGTACTTATTATTTCAAACATTTCTTCAGGAATATATCTCAAAAAATATTCAATTGGTTCTTGTAACAAATTAACGCGACTTGCAGCTAAAGGTTGACAGTACATGCCTGGTGGATATGGAGTGAAATCATTTTCATGCTTGAAATATAGTCGACGACTTGAAGTCTGACGAGCAGCAACAGCAGCTAATGGTACGTCATCATCGCTCGAGTCGTCGTTTGATCCTTCATCCTCCGGCTCTTCCAGGCGTGGTTCAAGATCTTGACTGTCTTCAAAGTCATCGTCAGAAAGGCCTTCAACGGTAGAATCATTGCCATCAAACTCTAAAATTCTTGCTATGTCGCTATCCGTCATATGGACTGCAATACAAAACAAGTAAATGAATAACACGATCGGATGAAAACGATTAAAATACTTATAAAAATATTAAGTCTGAAACCCCGTGTCCCCTCTACGGGACAAACATGTACTTGGCGAGATACTCGCTACAATGTTTGCGGAAATTTTAAAGCAATATCTTATTTTTATCTTACATACTTTAAAGATGAAGAAATACATTCGTTTTTAAACTAAAATGCGTTAATTTCAACAAAATCAATAAAAAACTTACCTTGGGCAGCCATTTTTTGCAGAAATTTTCAACCACTAACTTCAAGCTGTCAAAAAGTTACAAAAATGAGCGCCAAACATAGTTATTTATTTTTTTCAGTAAGCGACATCTACATTGAAACAAATGTACTAATAATTAGGAAGTTACACTATAATAGGAGCTAGAGGGCAATACTAGAAAAAAGGTCTCGTATAGGGGACGCCAGGTCTAAGGAGGTACACTTACTTCTTTGTTGGTGTATTTTGGTGTTGTAGTGCTTCCAGAGAGCATCCTTTCCTGACGTAACATTTATTTCTTTATCGCAACATTTGCAGTACGAAAATTGCGAATCTTTTTTACTTTCAGTAAGACAACCTTTGAATTGTGTTATCGATTCCCACTCTACTTTATGAGTTTGTGTATACTTTTCCGTTTGGCTCCGCTACTAGTACCTTCACAAATCAAACAAACACTGACTAAATCACGTATGTAACATTTACAAGGAGTAAAATCCTCTGTGAAAATCCTGTTGCGACAAACTGTTATCGAAATCAAAACGAATTGTTTCACAGTGACTGAATGAATGAATGGATTAAAAACATAAATGAAAAAAAAAGAGATAGCTTAACACAACTATACCTACAGTATAAAGAGACAGCAATAGCACAATAGCATTCCGCTTTTAAATAGAACACAAATATTTTGCACAAAGCTCTCTTATCTATGACTTGGGGAAATTTCCCAGGGGAATACCCATAAGACTAGGCACGCACGAGCAGCTTTTGTTCGCCAAATCAACTTTGTGACCTTCCCCAATGGCGTTATTTACAACTGCTGTGATTTTGGTACGCTTCAGTTCAATTTCCTGTACTAATTTGGAATCAGGAATAATGTCTTTTAACAGATCAGTCAAGTGGTCAGCCACAGAAAAAGCAATATTGTGTTCTGCAAAAAATGCTGCTAGTTTCATTTCAACTCGATCTTTTTGTATATTTTTTGGAGTTATACCTGTCTTGAAACCAAATGAAGTGAACTTTTGGGATTGTAGACCCGATGAATCAGGTTTGTTTCTCAAATTTGATTGATTCGGCAAGGGATTTGAGATGTTTTGTGATTTCAGCCACCAGAGATCTTGATGGACAATATGCACATGTTAGAAAGTGCGGTAAGCACTGTAAATATATGTATAGGTATTACCCAAATTAGCAAGCTTCTAATGTCAGAATGATTACTGGTTATTTACTATATGTTTTATAGGGAAAAGGTTTCATGAATTAAACCACAGAAAGACAAGGCTAGACATTTATTTAATTAGACTTGTCAGTATTTAATTAGAAAGCTAGTTATCCGTTCGCAAAACTAGATCTTCATGGAGAAGAAGGACAAGATACTCCATGGAAACAGTATTACAGTATTCTATCAATACATTTCTTATAATTCCATAAATTATCGTTATCTCAAAAACAGTTTAATTCTATGTCTTGAATAATAGCAACATCATAAAAATAGCAATATTGGCAATAATATACCATACACAACAACATAATCATAATAAGCAATAATTACTGTATAATATCAAATTACTTAACTTACATGACACCTGGTCCGTCTATTCCACACAACAACGGCACTAGAACCAACCAACTGAACATCTATCGAGCAACTGACTCGATAGAGTTGAAGATGTCGCGACGCCCCCGCAAGGGGGCGTGGCGAGCGGGGTCAGGGCTTTGTCCTTCGCCCGCGGTGGCCATACAGTGACCCATTAAAATGGGCCCCTCAATTTGGTTTGCCTCGGACGGCTAATAGAAAAGACTACACTTTTGTGAGGCAAAAGTGCATCTATGTAATTGGTTGCTCTGAATATTTCTGTAGGCGCGCCACGACGCTAGCTCCTAGCGCCGCTTTCTTCACGACATCTCGGCGGTCTGTCCCCGCCAGGTGAAACCCCCGTTTGCCCGGGGGAGGCCCAGCGAGAACGACCAGCGACAGAGATGCCGACTCGACGCCCTACAGGTCTTGCTCACGGAGTGTGTAGGCGCCAAGCAATTGAAGCATAACTTGTTCGTCTGTACAAATTCTTGTCTTTCATTTGGAGACTTATCTCCAAACTTCTTACAGGAATAGATGTAGTGATCACCGCTACACATAGCACATTTTGCTTCGGGCCTTTTTTCGTCGCTGTTGGTAACATTTGAATGAAAAACCTTAGGTTTAGATACTGGTTTGGGTTGCACCGTTTTAACTTTAGTACTTTCTATCATTTCTAGAGCTCTAAACCTTGCTTCTAAAAAATCTCGTAATTCCGACCAAGTGGGTAGATCGTTATTACAAGTTGCACTAATTTGTTGTTCCCATAACTTTATAGATTCAGAATCTAACTTCGATACAACTAAGTAGGTAGTTACCAAATCCCAGGTATCAGTCTGCATACCCATGTTCTTCAACGCTTTCAAACAAGTTGAAGTTGTGTCTACTAGTTGTTTAATTAAACTAGCCGACTCCGACTGCACAGGTTTTTGCGTAAATAAAATCTTCATGATTGCGTTGCTGTTGAACCTCGTATTATTGTAACGTTTTATTAATTGGTTCCAGGCCTCATCATAATTTGCATCTGTTATAGAAAAGTTACGTAACAGTACCTCAGGTTCTCCAGATAAATTACTTTTTAGGTAATGCAGCTTCTGTACACGTGACAAATGTTCATTGTCATGAATTAGAGTACGGAACAGGTCATAGAATGGTTGCCACTCCTCGTACTTTCCCGGAAATGTGGGTATCTGTATATTGGGCAACCTAATTCCTCGATTCTTGAAATCTTGCACTTCGTTAATTGAAGAGGATTGAGATAAAGCAGGTTGAAATTTTGATTCTTCTAAAAAAGGCTGAAGAGCTTCTCTTAATGTTGATTTATAGTTTATGTAAGTTTCTTCAAATACCTCATAAATATCTTGCTCAAAGTAGGGATCTATTCTTTCCTCCTCAGCAACTTTTATAATAATACACTTGTGACCCTCCTTAAACTCTTTCCACAATTCCTCTAACAAATCCAACCTTGTTTCTAAATAAGGTCGTTTTATTCTATCTTTCGGCGATTTCTTATAGTTTTTTTCGGTCTTTTTTAAGTTTTCCAGAAGCTCATTTTGATACATAATTAGATTCTCCATTATTTTTGTTCCGCTCCACAAGAAACACAATTATCACAATACGCAGATAAGTTCACCGTAATTTAGCGTTTTATAAGTTCGTAGCACGTAAAAATCCTTATCGCTGAGGAATGCTATTGTTCTCACTCACGGCGCTCGCTCGCACCTGGGTCGGTCAATGACTCGAATCCGGTTCGATTTAGGACCATATGTTTATAGCAATAAGGTATTTGGTTTATTGGACTTTTAGAAAAAATAGACGTGTGTTCATAGTGAAGATTTAATTTCAACTAACTTGACAAACATTGAGTGGACTGTATGTGTGATCATCTACATATCGATAGCTAGCTATATGTCGATGTACTAACGTTACATTCGTTAGTTAGTAAGTACTTGCTTAAACATCTACCGTCATTTTGAATAAATCACAGATCGTCATACATTTTGGTTTAATAACTTATATTTATTAAACAAATCTTATGTAGTGAAATCATATTAAAATATTATAAGGTAATTAAGTTATTTAATAAAAGCTGATTCGTAATTCCTAGATAAAATTCAATAGAATATCAACATCAACCGACAGTATGGTGACAATCGTTTGAAACAGCTTATTATATTAAGTATTAAGTAACAATTAATATTAATAACATCTAAATGAATTTTACAAGTTAAGTGTTATTTTTTAGGTTACGTACATTAGTCCCAAGCTTCGTAAATGTGACAGATGTCATTTTCAAACCAACAATATTTTAATATTATACTAACCTCAACATTAATTATCTAACACACACTTCGCTTTCTTGGGATTTTTAAGATCTGGCTGCAGCCAGTCTTAAAATATCGGATTCCTTATACACTCATCGCGAAAGGTTTGCGAATGATGTTCAAAAATCGTGTTACCTGCTTTCTTTGCAGTCCATCCTCCCTTTTTTGTTATTTTTCTAGGTGGAGTGGATGAAGATTCAGTCACTACTCATTATGTTAAATTTAACCACTGAATTTAATTTAATTAGGATGAAATGCGCTGGAACTTCAACTACTATTGCATAAAAATCATTTCTCTACACGTTTCAGTTAGCACAAAAGAGATAAGAAAACAATAATTAGTGCAACAAGGACACCAACAAAAACATATCAAACAAACACAAAAAATACATCTTAGCGGAGATTCCCCGCCCAACGACTAAAAACACATTCAGTGATGAGGTAATGAATCTAGTGATGGGCTGAGTCGGTTGTTTGTGGCATGGACATATATTTATTTTTTACAATGTTTTTGGTTTTTACACATGACGCAGGCAGTCAACATTATTAAAATCTCGTAAAAAAGTGTACGAGATTTTTATTTTCCTCGTTTATCGTACATAGACTGCTAAATCTCGTAACGGTACGAGATTTCTCGTACACCTGGCAACACTGGCTGCGAGTGTAGATGCATTCGCGTTCGCGCGCCGCGAACCAAGCGCAATCCTTTTGACGAGGGAAAAAAAACCGACACCGATCGGGGAACGGCGCGAAGCGCGAACGCGCGAAGATACGCGAAACCATCTACACTCTGGTTTTATGGCTTTCGCGGCAAATAATGTGTCGCATAAGCCGGGTCTCCTGCGCGTGTTTTTACACAAAAACATCGCAACAAAGAGGCGTGGCCAAACACATTTGTCTATGCAAACACGACGTTTTGTATGAAAATAAATGTTTATGTGTAATGTTTCGAAAAAACACGCGCAGGAGACCTGACTTTAGAGAAGGTGTGGTACCACTCCTCTATTGAAAAGGAAGAATTTTCCGATCTTGCCTGGTGGAAATCGTGACCTGGGGTTCTCTACCACAGCCCTTTCGAATGCAGTCACTACATTTTCAGTGTTTATAATGTTAGTGCGACGAAGTGTCACTTTGATTATTGAGAATAAATAAAAATCAAGGCGCCTGGTCGAGGTTCATTATCTGTTAACTTGCCGTACATAATAAATCGCGAATGCCCGTCTGGCGGAGTATGCTGAATGAAACGTTATCATGGTGTAGAAGGATCACACGGTCAAGAAAACAGGCAATAAAAACTAGGAAATGATCAATATTAAATTATTGTGTTGTCTATTGTATCTGTGAATCCTTTGTTTTTGGAGATCCCAAATGAATAAATAAAGGTCTTAAAGGTCGAGGTTCATTATCTGTTAACCTGCCGTACATAATAAATCGCGAATGCCCGTCTGGCGGAGTATGCTGAATGAAACGTTATCATGGTGTAGAAGGATCACACGGTCAAGAAAACAGGCAATAAAAACTAGGAAATGATCAATATTAAATTATTGTGTTGTCTATTGTATCTTTGAATCCTTTGTTTTTGGAGATCCCAAATGAATAAATAAAGGTCTTAAAAACTTGTTTAAAAAAAAAAGTTGCTGCAACTTCCTTACTCCTAATCTCGTTCGTCTGTCATTTATTATCAACCCTGCTACAGGGAAAATACGTTCACAAGGGACACTTGCAGCAAGAACGTTTAGCTTTGTGAGTGCTAGGCGGCATAAATAAGGATATTTTTCCATTACAAGGGTAATGGAAATAACCACACTACCACATACGAAGTTTTGCGCACTCATCTCTCTCGTGACTTCTTCGCATGGCTTTAGGAGTTCGCATAAACCTTCACACACATCCCAGTCATACGATGTCAATGAATAGACGTAGCTCTGCATGTTACAAAGAGCGCTGTTTATTTCCTCTTTTAGTTCTACAAGTCTCTGTAACATGTAGAAAGTGGAGTTCCACCTAGTATTCACGTCTTGTAAACGTCTTTTTGCAATTTTTGCCTTGTATAACATTAATGAAATGAAATTGTTTATTCTGTAAAATAGGATATCGAAATCACTTTTACACGGCATATAAAAAAAAATTATTAAAAATAAGCTAGACGAGTTCGGCGTTTCCTATCTGACTACTCTGAGAAGAAAGGCCGAAACAAACTCAGAGGTCGCAATCTCTTTTAAAGTCCAGACATAATCTTGGTCAGGCCATATGAGGACCATGCACCAAAATGTCTAGTTTTATGGTTTTATCACAAGGCTTAGCAGAGCGAGCAGTTCAATCCCAAGCTTTTTATCTTCTAAATAATCTGAAATTGTATAGTATAGTAAGTACCCTTTTTACAAAGTTTGGTTTTAATACAGATTTTAAATGGTTTAATGGGTAAGTATCGAATGCCAATGGGGAGTTTGTTGTAAAAGCGTGAAGAAAAAGCTTATTATAATGTTAATGAATTTTTAAATGATAAATCCCTCTGAAGATACTGACTGAATCTAATCTATTTATTTTGCTGGACGTTTTCCGGGAGTGATATTGTCACAATTTTTTGTAATTTTTGTGACTTGCTTCTATCAAATCTTCAGATAATTGACTTACGGGTAAATTATGTCTATTTTCAACCTGTTCGCTACATAGATATGTAACATTCCTACAACAACATCATTATATACTCGTATCTCTCCTCGTTTCTTGGGTTTTCACTGTGACTAGTCACGACAGGATTCGATGATACAAGCATCCAGTGAAGAGTATCGATATTAGTGTTTATTCTGGACGTTTTCCGGGCGTGATATTGTCACAATTTTTTGTAATTTTTGTGACTTGCTTCTATCAAATCTTCAGATAATTGACTTATGGGTAAAGCCAGAGATTTAATAATGTCAGCATCGTGAATTAAAAGTTTATGCACACTTGCACTCAATTTGTACCATTTATGTAAGAGGGATATATATATATCAGCACCACTTTTCTTTGCACCTAGACGCATCGTCCCGTTTTCTTTTTTGGTTAATTTAAGGTCCACTATGAGACCTCAAGCATCTCCAGCACTATACTGCATAACATTTACAGAACACAATGAGTAAATCTGTTCCATTTTTTCTATCTAACACACACAATTCCAACAATAACAACACCAATAAATCTGTCACGTTTACGTTAATAGATCATCTTCAGACTGCAACTCCTGTAGATCCATATTTTCGGTTTCTTCTGTTATATCCCCAGGCAAACACAAACGCTCTTTAACATCGGAAAAAAAATCGAATTGCTTTGAGTTGTTGTATTTTGGTCGAATATGGGATAAATACGGGTCCGAACTAATTAAAAAATTATGGAGCAAGTCTTCGTTTGTCTTCATCCTGTTAAATTTTCTTGTGTGATATTCACAAACTCTTCGAAATTCTTTATTTCTTGCTTCACCAGTTTCTTCGGAAACTGTTAATCGGTAGGAAGCCAAAGTGATGACACATATTTGCACCATGTATGAGTAGCTTGTGCACACTTGCGGGCATATAAAACCATGGATATAGGTGAACAAAGATCTCAGCTGTTTCTCTGCAATAAGTCCTAAATTTTTCTGAAGGGGAATGAAAGTCTTCCTCTTCTTAATATGTATATATTACTTAATTATGCATTTACATAAATTGAAGTAATGGAGACGCGTACATTTATGCGCGGTAGATGTATGGTTCTGAGTCAAGTGCGTGGCTTGCACGACGCGCTGTGTTGGACTGGCTCCGTCGCGCGCCGATGTCGCCCCGCGCACCGCACCCCCCGCTGACGTCGTAGTGGTGTGCCGCGCGTGTCGTCGCAGGCGGTACAGTACGGTTTTTTGGATGCACACTATGGCGTGCACAATATCTATGGCACATCCAGATGAAATCGTTCGAAGAATAATTGCAAAATGTTTCAGTAGGTCTTTGTCTATATTGGTTATTTCGGCAGATTTCTCATAATCTCTAAAAAACCTTCTAGCTGTATTTCCGTCGTTTGTAGTTCCAAAGCCTTGCTTCACAAAATCCACAAGTATTCCCATTTGCTGTTTGAATTCTTCTTGTGTCAATTGTTTCTTCGCAGCTTTTAGTTCCTTGTTGGCACCTCTTGCAGTCCACATCTTAAAGTCCATGTTCTAAGATATGTGTAGCATACACTCCATACACCGGATCCACATATGAAGAGAAGAAAGGCCATATTTATAAACATTTTCTCGAACAGGTCTTGAAAATACTTCTGACAGCTTGTTCATCTCAGTCGGCTTAGCAAGGCAAATATTGCAGGTAGATGCAGACGAAGTATCTGTTATAATAGTGACCACATTTCCATCGATCATGACATGATCATATGAAGGTCGTGACTAATCTCCAGCCCGGCCCATTTTGTAGGATTGATGTTTTCTATTTCTTCTTTTAAAGCAGCTTCTTGCTTGATGTATTCTGCTGTCTCCTTACAAAACTCGAAATTAATGGGCCTACAATAATGTGTTGATGAAGGTGTCGGGTTTTCCCATATGATAACATTATTAGAAATGAATTTAAGAGGGACAAGACTGGACATGAAAACCGATGAATCACTGAAGTCTACATCTTCACTTCTTTGCTTGTAGGTGATTTGTGAAGAAGCTCCGTCGAAACCCCATTTACTGATTAACTTTAATCCTTTAGTTGACGAACCAAACTGGGTACCAGTTACTTGAAGAATCTTTTGGACTGTCAGATCTAATAGGGCTTGAAGCTTCACTCTGGCTCCTTTCTCAGTAATTTCTAAATCATGTGGATAGCATCTCTTTTTAGCTTCAAGGAGTTTATGAAACGATGGTAACACTGGAACTTCACAATCTAACAGCACTTTCCGTAAACACAAGTATTTCCACTTTAATAGATTCAATGATGTATAAAAACCTAGAGCGTGATCTTCGTCAAAGTCAAATAATTTATTTCAATTAGGCACAAAAAGGCACTCGAACGTCAAAAACAAAAAAATAGAATTGATTCTAGTCGCTCCTCCCAAAAGGTAGTTTTCGTATGGAGAAGAATGGGCAAGAAACTCCATCGTTACTCTTTTAAAATGTTTTACAATATTTTGTATACAGGCTGTCCAGTAAATAGCACGACATACTGCAGGGGGTGATAGCTAGGGTCAATACCTACCAAAACAACACAATATATGTTAAGCAAAATCTTCCAAAATATCGAAAAATCTCTACCTTGAAACAGATTTTTAAGCATCTCGTAATGAAAAATTCCTTTTCTAGTATTTTTTTACATCAAATTATTCGTGAATAGTTACTTTACTCATTGATAAGTCTTTTTTCTATCAAAAACAAGAATGTTTTCAAGAAATAATATTTTTTGTTTGAATTTTTACGACTAATGCGAAAGTGAGTTCTTCCGGCGAATAGTCCAAAAGACACTGAACGTCTTTTCTTATGCTTGCTGCTGAGATCAACAAAAGGCTTCCTAATTTGAATTTCGGTAGATGTGCCCACAGCTGTTGCATGATGTTGACGGAATCACAGCTGCTACAGTATCGATGTCAACTGAAGTATTGTCTGATATGTTTTCGATAACTTCATCTTGGGCTTGAAAAATGTCAGATAAATTAACAGTAGTGCAATTTGGCCAACTAATATTTGATTGTAACCGCAGCATGTCTATTCATGAAAGTCTTCTGATTTCTGGAAGCACTTGCCCATCTGCGATTGATATTACTGATGTAATTCTTCAAAAAGGTCTTGATTATTTCTAAATCTTCTGAACATATTTCTACTGGGATGCGTAAAATAAAAGCTTCAGAGTCGTGTCCAATTTTTCATGTCTCCTTCAACACGGAGGAACATAAAAATGTCCAAGTTCGTAACAAATGCAGCCATAAAGAAACTCACTCAACTAACACGGATAATTAGATACTCGTAATTATGTTGCTTCCTCAAGGGTTGAGAAACAAGTACCTTTAATTGTTTTTTTTTTTTGTTCTGTAGATCATCTCATAGCTGGTCTCTGAGACCATGACTATTTAACCGGTCAATCCTGTGGCTGCCTACTCAAAGCCTCCAGCCAGGGCACACACATAAACTAAGCTAAAAAGCTAGGGTAAACGCTCGCTAAGGGCACCCCCTGTGGGGTACGAGCCTCGGCTTAGGGCGTTAGCAGGAGGGAGGACATCAAAAGATGAGACGGGCTGGATCAAAAGGTTTTGATCATGATTATTAATGGGGGAATTTAAAGCTACATACACAGCTGCAACAACTGCTGGCACCTCATTTTCGAGCAAGGGTGAGGGGTATTATTTACACGGGGGCGCGGCGGTCGCGATCGCAAAGGACCTCGGCGGCGAGGTCGGAATGACGGGAGGCGTCTGTGTTTGGATAGTGTACTCGTTTCCCTATTGCTCTCCTGGAGGAGGATTATGGGGTCATCAGGGTCTGAGAGAATATGCCTTGGACGGCGAACATGACTGATTCTACTTGGGACATAACTGGCAGCCTCGATAACCAGAGGGTTGCGATGTTTGGCCGCGTACTCAAAGAAACCGTTTGAAAGGCGTTTTGAAATTGGTGGATAGTGGGAATCTTTAGGTCGAGGTGGAGTGCCTCGTTCCTAACGTACCAGGGCCACCATTGGCCCTACGGAAGGAATCGATTTTGGACGGTTTGTATCCTATGGATATGATGGGGTTTTGCATGAGCAAAGACAGCACCCGCATAGGTCATGATTGGTCGAATGCACGCCGTGTAAACGCGCAATTTGCACCTAAGTGACAATTTGCTACGTGCATTCAGTATGAAAAAGAGTCTACCGAGAGCGAAAGCGGCTCGCGAACGAACCGACTTTATGTGCTCTGCGAAGGTCAAATGTTGGTCTAGAACAACACCGAGATATTTAGCTCGCTTCTCCCAAGGGATCGGCTTGCCAAACATGGTGATTGGTCGGGGGGGGCTCTATGCCTTGTGCGCGGTTTCGAAAAGAGATCCGCTTGGCTTTTATCTGGGTTTACACTTTGTAAACCAGGCCGCCAGTCTATCGACTGCGCCTTGGAGAGTGCGGCGGATAATTTCGGGGGATCTAGATTTGAAGTAGATGGCAGTGTCGTCTGCGAACAGACCCAACTGCGACCTACCACAACCTTTAGGGATGTCGCATGTGAATAGCGTGAACATGAGGGGGGAGACCACAGAGCCCTGAGGGACACCTGCGCGAATGGGACGGGGCATAGCGCTCCCTCGATATGCTAGCGGAAGACGCGATTCTATAAAAAGTCTCGCAAGATGAGCACGAGACGATCTGGCACACCGAGTTGGTACAGCTTGTATAATAAGCCGTTGTGCCAAATTTTATCGAACACTTTCGCTACGTCGAAGAATACTGCACCGGTCATAGAACCGCGTTGGAAACCAGCGCTTATGAATTCTACGATGCGGTGGCCCTGATGCACGCTAGAGTGCTCAGATCAAAAGCCGAACTGTTCGTTGTGGATGAGGCCCTTCGTCTCGGCGAAATCCTTGAGACGCTTATAAATAAGCTTCTCATAGATTTTTCCGAGAACCTTGAGGAGACTAATGGGATGGTGACTGGAGGCCTCGATTTTGGGCTTACCGGGCTTAGGGATACCGATGACTGGCTTCTTTCTACGACTGGGAGAAGATATTGTTGCTTCAGGCACCATTGAAGATGGTGGTCAAATCCCCGGCAATGGATTTATCGGTGCGGGTCAGGGGGGGCATGGATGAAAATTGGGGAGCCCTGAGTTTCCTCTGGAGCTCCCAGAATGCCTGATGGGTGGGCTCTAGTTCGCCGAGTAACTTATCCCAGCCCGCGTTCCGCAGCTCCGCTACACGTGTCTTTACAGATCTCTGTAAATAGCGCATATGGGCTTTGTTGGCGGGACAGGGAAAGTTATCGTAGGCACGCATGGCCGCGTTCTTCTCAGTCAGTAATGTACGTACGTCGTCCGGCAAGTTCCCCTCAACTTCCCTTGAACAATCGTTCAGGAAGGTTTGTACGTGATCAGTGAGTGAGTCGATTGCGGACGTAGTGTCAGCGATAGAGTCGAAAAGATCGGGGATAGAATCTAATTGAGGGGACGTGTTAGATTTCAGCTGTGTGCTTACTTTGTTCCAGTCCGTGCTCCTCTTAGTGATAGGGGGGGCGTTCGGGTCGGGGGGGTTCGGGTTGGGGAGACCTATGCGGGGATATAGTCTCATGACTACCGGACGGTGGTCAGAGTCGAGCTCGTCTACCGTTTCTATTGATTCTAACTTTAGATTGACGTTCTTAAAGAGCGCCACGTCTAATACATCGGGGGTATGATTAGGTTGGTCAGGGAAGTGAGTGGGAGTCATCGGAGCGATGACGTCAAAAGATAGGGAATTTGAGAGGTCGAACAAGTGTCGACCTCTGAAATCGCCCGCTATAATGAGCGAGTTACTCATAGCGAGTAGAATCGAGAGATCGTTAGAGAGGAGTTGGTAATTCCCCGGGCAATTGCCGGGGGGATTGTAGACCAATACGAGAGTGATCGGCTCATGACCTGACATGTCTAAGCGGCAGGCGGAAACTTCTAATCGCGAGAGGGGAGGAGGGTCGAGTGGGGTGCAGTGAAGCTGCCTTCTATAATAGATAAGGGTGCTACCCCTGTGACAACGCGACCTGTCATTGCGAACTATCCGGTAGTTGGCAATTGACGGGCTACGATTGCAAGGCTTTAGGAAGGTCCCTTGGATTAAGAGTATGTCTATTTGATTATCGCGGAGGAAGAGCCCTATCTCTTCCTGTTGGGATTTTAAACCGTTCGCATTAAGGGGGAAGCGTCAGGGTAGCCCGCGAAATTCAAATTTTCTTAAGTTTTTTGCATTTTGCAACCTGCAACTGACCTCAGTTTTAGGTTTTATGTTGATTAAAATATGATTCGCGGTCGTAACAAATATGTATGTGATTATAATTGAGTAAAGCCATATTTGTTACGGTTACGCGAAGCTTTAGGAGCGGTCATGGGTTTTACGGGGGGCGCGGCGAGCGCGGGGGACGCAAAGTACGTGGGAGGCGCGGAGGGCGCGAGCGGTCCAGCGCCATGAAGACGGGGGTCCCTAAGGTTGCGGAGTAGGGGTGGAGGGAGAGGGGGAGGGAAATGGTTATGAGAGGGCCCCAAGACAGGGAAAGACTGATGGTGCTGCTTAGTCGTTGGGGCATTAGGGAGGAGGGAATCCTATAAGAGGAGGAGGGAGCTTCCCTTTGCTGGCGGGCGCCGAAGCGCTTCACCAGCTTGGGAGAAGAGGGCTTAGGGGCTTTTGTGCAACCGCGGTAGTTAGCCGGGTGGCCCTCTTTGCCGCATTGAACGCAGCTAGGAGGTTCGGTACATAAGGTACGGTCTTTGGGGCGGGAGCAGTCGGAAGTGCTTTGGTCGCCCAGGCACTTTACGCACCTGGGTGTAGCATGGCAATTCCTCTGGGAATGGCCGTAAAGCTGGCTACGGTGGCATTGTCTGACAATGCCACTCTTAACGGGTTTTTCAATTTCGAACCCTGTGAGATGACACAGGGAGCGAATTTGATACATCGGGTGATGGCCCTCAACGGGCGGGCAAATGACCAGGATCATGTCGTAGAGGTCGCCGCCTCTAGAGCGGTGCATACGATCAACCTCGTCTACGGGGACGTTTTGCGACTGAAGGTCGGCAAGAATTTCGGACGGGAGGATTTCGCGAGGGATACGTTTTATGACAACGCGGACTTATTTTTCCTCTGGGAGGGAGTAGGTGTGGTATGACACACCTTTCGCTCTCAGAAGTCGGGTTAGGTCCCTATAATCGCGCGATTTAGGGACGGAGAATACCCTGTTGGGTGTTACGGGCGCTGGTGAAACCAATCTTTTGATCGGCACACCATTTCGATATGTCCGTCCACTTCCCTTTGTCCTGAATGAACAAGGGAGGTGAAGGGGTATCTTTTTAGCGGGGGGCGCGGGGGAATCCTTCACGGAGCATGACGCGATTGGGGGCCGGGGGGCGCGGGGGTATCCTTCGCGGGGGTATCCTTCGCGGAGGATGACAACGCGGTCGGAGGGGCGGTGGAGGGGGAAGCTACGGTAGCGCAAGTCGCGGTGGTAGCGCGTGAGCTTACGGGGGTGGATTTTAACGTAATCACGGATGAAGAGGAGTCAGAGTCCTCCACTGCAGCGACCTTACTGGCCTTAGCGGAGCTCTGCTTCCTATTCTTCCTCTAATTTGGCTACGACAGGATAAATCAATTGGCCTTAAAGCCTTTCGGATCATCTGCATGTTTGCCTGGTTTCAATAGAGGAATAATAATTTGTAATTTCCACTGATCTGGGACCCGACCATGAAAATAACAAAAAAATTAATATTTAAAATGTTTATTTTAGCCTTTTCGCCAGAACGGGTTATGAAAGAATACGCCGCCGTATTCTTTATTCCTGGCTCCTGGTACTCAAACACGTCCGGGACTTGTTTGAGTACCACATTCAATTCCTCCAAAGTAAATGGCGCATCGAAAGGATCCTCTGTTACATTATGCAGTGGCGCGTTTTGACATTCAGATGAGAGTGGAACATAAGATGGTGCTATTTTGTAAAAAAAAAAATCTGCTGTTTCCCTAGTGATTGGTGAAGAGATTGATGGGGCACATCCACGTCTGAACCTATTGATATTTTTCCAGACAACTGAATCTGGAGTAGAGGGAGATAAGGAGTTGCAAAACTAACCAACTCGTGCGTTTCTTTTTACGAAGAAAACGTTTGGTTCTAGCATTAAGCTGAAAGTAAGCCAACAGATTTTCAGTGCTCATATCTGTATTGTAACACACCTCAGTCTCTTCCCTATCCCTGATCGCCGAAGTGCATTCTGGATCCCGTCACGGATGTGAAGGGATTTTATTATTACGGGCACTGTTTTTCAATGGGAAGCAGGAATCTGCACTGGAGGTAATAGCTTTTCAAAACCCAAATAACAGCTCTTGGCATGGCAGTGACCAGAAGGATCTGAAACGTTTGAATTTAAATTCGGAAGAACATCAATTTTCTCCTCCAATACTGATACAAATTTTGTCCAATCTGCTTTGGACAGGTTATATTTCAAAAGTGGAGGGGATGTTTTTTCTAAATAAGATTTATTTACCAAGGATATGACTATAGGGTAGTGATCACTACCATGCGATAAGGTTGTGAATTCCCAGTGAGTCGATGCTGCTAACTCAACCGAACAAAATGTCTACCCAACTCTTTTGATGTCAAATCACAAAACCAAAATATGAATTTGCTCATAATGTTAAAGTATCAATACTATTCTTAAAACTATTCATAGAAAGCCTCTCTTACACCTAATATTAATTAACGTAGGTAACCAATATCTACTTATCAATTTTAAACTTTTTTAAGGACTTAGGAAATTGGAAAGTTCCTACCCGCTTGGATGAGAATTTGAAAACTGGAGGAGAATTTTTTTTCACTACTTGCCAATTATACAAATATCTGGCTTCTATAGGCATTCGAATTTTGTATCTGTTAGTTTTTTAGCAAATTTCACATCATAACTTGTGTTAGTGTTTCATTTTTTATCTGACGGTGACGATCTGACGGATAACGGTGCGACTTTGTTTTCTCAGATACAAAATTAACTACAACCCAGTCACCTTCAAATATATGTTCTCTTCATCGCCGTCCTCATTTTCGGACTTCATTTTCATCTTCTAAATCTGACATACGAAAATCTGATTCTAGGGATGGAGATATAACAAATTCTTCGTCTTCTGAACTACTGCTGTAAATATCATAATTTTTCTTTTCTTTTTTGTTTTAGGCTTCTTTTTTGTTTGTTCCTTGTCTATCTTTCTTTTGGCAATTTTTTCTGGCGTATCAGTGTTTTTTTTTTATCCTTTCTTTCTTCCTTTGGTCACAGTTTTTCGTGGTCCTGCTTTGGGATATGGTCTTATTATCTCTGGACTTATGTACTTCGACGTTGAACGTACAGAAATAGACGACTTTAATGAAGATTTAGACATTTTGGATGGTGTTCTGAAATTCTCATTGGTTAGACTTGTAAATTCTATCGGTGAAAGTACTCTTTGCGATTTCGAAGCCCACGTTGTATCGAGCGGTTTAGATGTAGTCGCTAAAATGTCATTTCTAGGAAAATCGAGTTGCGCTGTTACTGTTGTTGTTTTCATACTTGCAGATATTAGTACAGCCACACAAGTAGTACAGTCAAAGTATTTCCGTCAGTTGTCACAGTAATAAATATTTAGTTGAAATAAATATTTTTGTATTTTTTTTTTAATGTCGCAATTGCAATTGACCTCTGGTGTTTGATGCTGTGGATCATCACTTGCAGCATCTTCTGCACCACTGGCATTTGTAACAAGTCCTTCCGGCCCGTGTTTTAAAGATTCTTCTGACCTCTTGTTAATGTTGCTACTGGATGCTGCCGCGCCGGTCTGTCAATAACAGATTCTTCCAGTCTGTGAGTAATTGTATCTTCTGGTCTGTCAGTAACAAAACATGATAAAAATTCATCATCAGTGAAGATGTCACTGTTAAGTGGATATATACCCGAAATTAAAAAAAAAATATGTTGTTTCTGGGGGTCATTGCATTTGGGTAAGCTTTTCCCAAGCAGCCAGCTACATCATAAATGCCCAAAGTGCTAGCTGGATGCCGTAACATCCAGTCGTCACAAAGTGCGACACAAGTGTTGTAATGTGACTTCATTCAAAGAGCTGAAAACGATTCTGTCTAGTGGCTGGAGTTTTTGAGATGTGTGCGGTGGTATTGTCAAGACACAAGAAAAACTGTGACACATTATATCTATTGAAACTTGTGGCCCGGACATACTTGTTGCTCCTCTGCAGCAGGGAGGCAGCACTCTTGCGCAGGATTGCGAAGTAGTTATCCGTGCGAGCCTCAGTAAACATGCCTTCACAATATGCATTCACAATTTTGCCTGCAGTTCTTGGACTATAATGTAAAGCATGTGCTGCAAGCAAACACCTGCAAAAAATCGATTTACTTTTATACAACCCCATTTAACTAAACGTCTTAATAGATTAACTTTTAATACTTACTGTTCTTGACGTATAGAAGAACTATTGCATCTAAATTTCTAAAATAAGAAATTCATTCAATATAGAAATAGTCACTGTTATCGAGTATGTAAAACAATTGCCTAGAAATGCTCTTTACCTGAAACGTGCTTTTAATACGCTGATGTACGCAATGTATTGCGTGCAGTCACATGTTTCACATAATAGTGATGTTGTGGTATCCCATCTACAGTATTGAGAATTGGGGTCATCATTGTTTTCCTTAGTGGATACCCGCTGTCTCCTGAAAATTATAATATTTTTTTCAACAAGCACTGTTGTCGATTCTCTTGTCACAAATGCCTCTAAACTAGACCAAAAATCACCAAAATTTAGTTTAATCCTGTCAAACGACGATTTCCCATTCTGAAATAGACTAAAATGACACAACTTAACTATATTTTAGTTTGGCAGCACTAAGATGGTACTGAGATATTAGTTCAGTGAAAATGCCAATTTTGCTATTCCGAATTTGACGTTTTTCACCTAAAATTTAGATTTTCTAACTAAATCTGACTATTTTTAATCGCGACTAAAAACGTGTGGAATAAAATTGGTTGTCATAAACTTTTAAATTCACACCAACACCTCGACTTCAGATGCAAAAACAGTATTGAATATTTTTTTTTCTTTTGCTTAAATCTCTAAAATGGTGTGTCCAATCGCAAAAATAATGAAAATTTCGACACTCTTTATAAAACCTTTAAATTCCTAACACTCTACATGTAGGTAATATTTTTTCTTATTTTTCATACAAAAAGTAAAAAAATCCATATAAAACACGTCGAGGCTGCACCCCCTGCGCGCCTCCGGCTCTAAAAAGATTCACGTGGTTAGGTATCACGTGTGGAGTTGCGATTGTCAAATTCGATTTAGATGTGTCAAAATTATTTTTAGAGAATTTATTTTGCAGATAGCTTTGAGCTTCTCATAGTCCAAAGTAAGGAATTTTAGTGATAGTTTAGTTAGTTTAGTTCGGGGTACAAGAGAATCGGCACCACTAACACACTAACACATGAACATGATAAAGGTCATAGGATCCATAAAAAAAAAAATTGTAATACCTAATAAAAATACTTGTTCATTAGTATTTTCTGTAATTTGTTGTAAGTGGTGACTGAGTGGATGACTGCGATACAGTGGAATTATGCGCGGAGCCTGGGTTGCTTGCGTCCACACAAACAATATTTAAATCAGCATCGCAAATCTGTAAATGAATTAAATATTATGTATAAGTATACATAATATTTAATTCATTTACAGATTTGCGATTTGGTCTTTGACATTTCTCGGGACCCAGGGGTCCCGGACCTTTGGAAGGCGTACAAGGGGCCGAAGCCAACTCGCAGAGGCCCCTTAGACGTTTTTGATGAAATGAGGTACCAACCGACGATTATCCCTGTTCGCACTATGCAAATGCAGCCAAGGACAACCCCCGGTTGGTATAGGACTATTGTATTGTAAGATATGGAAACAAAGATATCGGACTATGGGTTTGGGTTGCTAAAGTGGATTGGTCACCTGGAACTATGGAAGGACTATGGCCCCTGCCTGATCTATGTTTTATATGCACACTGATAAAATGGCAGGGGGTGACTTGCACACTCAATAATGGGCCCCCGAAAACGGTCGCTAGCACATAGTGTCGTAGCGACAAGGGGGCAACACGTCCTGAGGTGCTTATGAGGAGTGGAGAGGTATTCCACGGCTATCAGGACAATCCCGGAAGTACGGTCAAGATCCCTACCAGCATCTTACTGGAATACTTCCTTCCTCTCGTTTGCTCTTGCGAATCTCCACTCAAGCCGGCCAATTAAGGCAAGAATGAGGCGGGAGCGCCGTTCCTCGTCAGTGTTCACTCCAGCCGGCCAATAAAGGAGGTGAGGAACAAGACTTCTCCCGGGAGATAGGGTCCGTGGGGTCGCTACTGCCCAACAGCTCGCCACATGCTGCCCTGCGGGATTTTGTATCTCTCTTGGTCTGGCTCCTCATCCCAGACCTGTTCCGGCAAAGTAAACTGTACCGGCACAGACCTAGAGTTCGGAGCGCGCAAGCCCCACCACGACGTCAACGTGGAGATACGGCGGTGGGGTGTATAATTAGTTATTATTACATTACAGACATTATATACTCGTAATTTATAACAATTTGGGCAGTAAGTAGACATTTATACTTCCTACCCAATACTTACTATCATAACATTAAGGGAATGGAAGCCCTTTCTGTTATAATACCCTTCCTGTATGTGCGGCCTTAATATTGCTATATGTGTGCCATCAATACAACCCAGGACGCCAGAAAATTCAAATTTCTGATAGAACCTGAAAAGTTTTTAGTAACTAAATAATTCTGCTGTACAACAAGCAATACAAACAAAACAATCAGGGTATGTTTAATTTCTCACTTAGCCTTTATAATATTCCTTTCATCACATTGTGTAGGCCATTTAATATATTTGTAGTATATTTTATTTAATGCCTCTGTTACTTCATTAATTGCTCTTGACACAGTAATTTGTGAAACATTATGGAGGGCACTCTGGTCAATCAAATTTTGGTAGGACCCTGATGCATAAAATGCAAGTGCAGAATCTGCAATAAAAAATATAACATTAATCAACCTATTTCGTGTGTATAGCTATAGAACAATAAATCAATATAAAATTCAGTTTTCTCACCTTCATTTCTGCCGATACGCTATCGTTTCGACGCGGTGTGGCCATAAGGGGAATGAGTTCTTCAATTAACCCTCTTACTTAGTCCTTTCCAAGGCGAAACATTTTTACAAATTCCGCCTCGGGAATATCAATAAAAGGGTTCGTATTCATTCTCGTCAAGCGACGGGCTCGACGACGTTTTCTGTATTCCGCCCATCTTTCTCTAGCATCCACTGCGTTGGCTAGCTCGAGAAAATTTGCTCGTAGTGATTACATTTTTTCCATTTAATAAATATTCCACAAACACGAAACTCGCAACGAATTAAAAGCAGTGACTGCACAATGACGTTCTAATGGTAGGTCACTGATCAAAGGAACTGTCAAATTTTAGCAGATTACCGCCTAAGTCAGTCATTCATGTACGAGATTACCAATAAATGCCATTTCTTTCAATGGAGTGTCAGTGGCTGACCGTTGGAAAGTCATAATGACGCCATTATATTAGTAGATTACCAAACTTGTCAAAATCAACAATTATGAAATCAATGATAAACCATTCTGACACTATTGTAATAGCAGACTTGAGGCCCTGGTTCACAATCCATGATAAATGTTACACCAAAAACTTAAAATATAGCACTATAATTTTTTAAATTCTGGATTTTATAAACAATAGTCGATTGTTATTGTAGGGGATTTGTATTGAAACTCCACTTTGATTAACACTGTAAATTATATTTAAATCGCGCACTAAAAACTAAGGTTTAACAATTCGGTTGAGCTTAAGTAGTATTTTACTATAGTGCAAGTAGCGGGTGGGTCTTATATTGTGTTTGTACATTTTATGATTTTTAACCAATGATAGGTGTTGGAATCTTAGATTTTTGGTCAAGCATGAACTTGTTTCTCGACAGGTTGTAACCTGTTCCCTGAGTGATACCTTTTTTGCCCGACAAGTTTGAACTTGTTCGTGGGCGATGCCATATTTTTTGTATGTGTGTTTAGGTGTTTGTTAGTGGTTTACCTGTGTGTTCTTGACAAGTTGAGACCTGTTTTTGGGCGATACCATTATTCTCTCTAACGTTTTGTATGTGATTTGTAAGCGGATTTGCTTAATTATCTTTAGTGTAGGGATGTGTTAGGGTGCTAACTATGTTTTAATTTAATCATTTAATCAATAGGACTTATAACTAATTAGCTTAATGAGAGAGAATAGGTATCAAATTAGACTTAATACTAGAGGAAATTAAAACTAACCCTATGCTTATTGGAATACAAGTAATTTGCTTATGTCTAATGACTACGTGAAATGGTTTTTATTTGGTTTAATCAAAACTCTTAATTACTAATCAATTATTGTTTCTTGTCGTCGCCAACAGTTATGTAAGAGAAACTGTCATTAGATGACGGAACCTGTCGAGATTCGAAAAATGAAATCACGTGACTATCATGGCTGATTTCGTAGATTGGGGTTTTGACGCGAATATTTGAAAATCCGCCTGTGTTTGTTAGAATGATTTTGCTAGCCTCAACATAAGGAATAGATTTCTCAGCCATAACGGTCTTAATAGCTTTCTGTCTACCATGCTCGGGGCATGACCTGCTATTAGCGAAGTGATTACCCGAACATAGAATACAGAAATGAAATGAAAAAAAAAAAAACAAAAAAAACCAGACAACCAGAAACACAACCAGAAATGTTGCAACCATCACCTGGGTGATCGTGGCCACATTTACTGCAGCGTGGTTTTGACCTACGTTCATTTTTATTCATAATTTTTTTTATTTATTATTTTCCTATTAATTCTGCGAACTTTAAGGATTTGCCAACATCCTGAGGGCACAGATAAATAAGTGCTTCTTCCGATATATCTGAGGGAACAACTGTTACTACTCTATCCTTGTGATGTTGAATGTAAGGATAAAGGCAGTATAACTGTATAACAGAATATTAACCAAGAAAAAGTTGGCATCCTGAGGGGAAGCAAACTCAGCCGACACGCGATTTCTACCAACCCTATTAACCCCACTACGAACTATGTTCACGATTTTGTTGGTCATAATTTTTTTTTCCAAAATTAACTGGGTGTAAGGTGATACTGAGTTGGGTTGCGTCTCTATACGGGAGTCGTGAACGATGTAAGGAGCTTTATCAATTGCCGAATATTTGATACGTCAAATTTGGATTTTCTTTTGTTTGTTTGGGAGGTAGGTGACAAAATATCCTCGTCACCGGTACGTTTACTGTACTGGGATTGGGGGATTGATACATCCATTTCTGTAATACTGAAATAACATCCGCGAATTGCGATAACGGATTTGAGGAAAGAGGAGATGAAAGAACTGGAATGTCGGGGGGGGTCAGGATCGGGGGGTTTATTTTTATCCATCTTGGATAAAAGAGATTATTAAAATAGGACAATTATGATACAAACCTGTTTACGAACACAAGGACAACACATACTAACAAGTCACTAAAATGTCAACAATCACTAAAACACAGTTAAAAACTCTAAAGTGTGTTTAGAATTTTTAATTGTTTTAGTGATTGTTATGCTAACCAAGAAAACCGTGGCGAGAAACGGTTAATTGAATTGAATCAGTACTTAAATATTTCATTTTAATCTAAAATATTCTTGAAATGGAACGTTTTGCTTTTACAGAACCAAAGCAGAACTAGAAGTCTTGAAATTTGTGCTCAAATCTGGACTTGTTAGACACTACAAAACCATTAAAAGACTCATTTACCAAGGAAAATTTTTTTGGTAAAAACGCAATGGTGACTTTTATAAGACCAGTTTTTGCTAGTTGGGTTCCTCTATCTCTATATCCTCTCAACGTATCAGGAGGGTTTAGAGGTCTTATTCTCCGTCTGCGCACATAGTGAACATGTCCATGTGTTTATTCATGTCAATCGCAATGTTATGCAGCACCGCTAATGCTACAACTATGGCTTTAGCTGTATCAATCAAGCTTTGTTTACATGCTTCTTAAAAGGCATCTGAATCTCTGTTTCTATAAGCCAAAGCATCTTTCTACATTATTTCTGGTTCGAATACGTGCCGTTTTGTAAGCTTCTTCCTTTGGGCCTTGTGGGGTGAGCAGTGGGGTAAAAAGATATGGAGTGCATGCATATCCACTATCGCTTAAGAGCCTTCCATGGAACTCTCCACTTTCAATACGTCCTTTGATAGCACTTTCATTGAAAATACGGGAATCGTGTACACTTCCTATCCAATGAGCTACAACAACTCTGCTTATAATAGTAGCTTTTTCTATTTGCATATGCTTGATTCAGTGCACCTCCTACTTTCTTAACCCTGCTATGGGTACAGTCTATAAAAAATCTTTAAGTTACAGTCCATAAGTTATAGTCCATTTAGTTAGTATACACACGACTTAGTACTAGTGTTAGTACTTACATCTACCAAAATAACTATTCATTACTACGCCACAGTGGAATGTAGGCGTATCCAATGTCCCAATATGGGGCTGTCCCACCCATCAGCTATAGTTTTAAGGATGCTGTTGGGGCTGGCGCGTACCTTGCGCATAATGGAATCGCAACGCTTGCGCATGATGGCGAAAGCCATCTATTCTCGCCTCTGCGAACATGCCGGAAGCATTGCAGTAGCGCGGCAACTGCATCAACACCCTGAAAGCATTATTGTACTGTACGCGCAGGACGCTGTATGCTCTCTGCGTGTAGTTGACCCACAGACTGCATGTACAGAACGACTGACAGTACGCTGTTGATAGATAGATAGAATATTCTTTATTATGTACACCATAAAAATTACAGACTGAATATATAAATTTTACATTGGGTGACACAATAAGCGGTCTTATCGCTAAAAGCGATCTTTTAGCCTTGTAGCCTTTACTTCAGTCGTGAATTTTGCAAATCTGTGAGCCAACATATTGCAGCGGAAAGCCAATTCCCTGCGCTCACGCTCAATATTCAGACTGTCTTTTAGGTCTTCGGAAACCCAGTGGCCCAGATACTTGAAAGAAGTGACTTGCTTTATGGCCGATATTTGAAAGAAGTGGCTTGTTATACCCCAATGACAGTAGGAAAATCCAAAATGGCTCTAAATGCTCAACTGTGTCTAGTTGCTCGATGACTGTTGACGGCATATTGATGATGAACATGCGAGCTTTTTTTGCCAAAGCTATAACAACATTTTTGCAAAGCTTGCTTACAACTTGTTGTGAGGTTCCATGTAAGTCACCGGTCTTGTATCTGAAAAGTAAAATAGCAGTAAATAAGCTGTACAATGACAACCGGTGATGACAACAAAAACTAAAGACAATAACGAAAAGGCGCTTATCTGGTCGCGGGCCTAGTTCCGTAAGGCACAGGCAACTTGAATTTCAGGATCTCGGCACTTACCACGAGAATCATGGAATATAATTTTTTTCACTCCTCTTGCTCAAAAAGGCCGTCATTGTAGAGTACCAGAGCGGGGAAAAAATAGCACTTCAAAATCAGTGTAACTTGATAAGTAGGTAGGTCTAGTTTCATATAAAGACCCGAAAACCTGGATTTATTACGAAATCCAGACATATTAGCGGTAAAAGCTCTGGAGAGATGCTTTCGCGGTAGCGGATTGGAACTAACTTGAACTCCTTTCAAAAATGGCGTCCGTTACGGTCTATCTTCTTACAGCCTTGTATTGCTGTCTCGCTCTGGCCTATTGTAGACGCTACAGGAACGAATAGGAAGGAAGGTGATTGATGGGAAACGTACTACTACCGCCACATTCTAATATACTAAAGTTGAAAAGATTTGAAGAAGGTAAATTGGGATATCAGCGATGTATATGGCGGTAATGAGTAGTCTTTTAAAAGTTCAGTCACAACTGATCCAGTTATGCCTAAATTAGGTACGGTCTCTGAAAATTAGGGTAGTATTTTAAACTAGAGCTGATTACTTAAAATGACATACTGACTATACTGTATGTTACCTATTTTATCGGCCATAGACGCAAAAAGAGCTCGCACCAAAAAAACATTTTCTTTTTTGTAGGCCTGTGTTATCTTTACTTCTAAAACTATTATGTCATAATATCGAGTACTATAATAATTGAATCTCCTAATTTCGAATGAAATAAAGTCATATATTCTAAGTATCATAATAATGTGTATTATTCCGAATGTTCATTAATAAAAAAAATATTAATCCTAAAACATTTGCTAAAAATTAGGTTTTAGTGACAGAAACGAATCGCTGTAAATCCGACTCCACGCAGTCTTGTCTGCCCTACCCCTATAGTGTAGTTTAGAATTGCGTAGGCGCGGAGGGGCGAGGCGGCCCGCGAGTTGAGGAGGAGGTGGTTGTAACGCTCGCCGTTGAGGCTGGCCGGCCAAGCCGGCTAGCAAGACGAAGCTGCGGTGGTGAGCGTTAAACCATCTGCGACGATAAGCTCGCGAGGGACCGCCCCGGAGCGCCGCAGCGCCGGAGCCCCGCAGCGCTGGAGCCCCGCAGCGCCGGAGCCCCGCAGCGCCGGAGCCGTGACAGAAACCATGCCTGCTGTATGTTGCATGCTCGCTTGTTTGCATGCTCGCTTACATGCTTGCTTGCATGCATGGTGTATGCTTGGTTGCATGCTTCTTACAGGGGACCACAAGTTTACAATCAACTGTTTTATTGAGTGATAGATACTACGTGCAGCGCTGGAGCTGTGACAAAAGCCATATTGCTTTTGCATCTTTACTATAATATATGTATTGCATCAGTTAGATTTGGTTAAATAATAAACAACTGTAATACAAAATAATTTGAATGAAGGACTTTTATTGAAAGCGGTTTTAAATCTTTTGTTTATTATTGATTGTAATATTTATGACAAACAAATTTTTATTGTATTTAGGGATTTCAACTTTATGGCATGTTATATTATGTGACATTAAGTTCGGGCAAGTTATCATTCAGACAAATGATGATTAGGACAAAAAAAATATATCACTTTAAATTATGGATAAAAAGGTAGGGAACAAAAAAGACAACCAGTCCCTTAATTGCGTAACTTATTTTCGTTAACGATTATGATTAGTTTGTTTCATTTTGACAGTTCGTCAACATTCAATGCGTTATTTACGTTGTTAAGCAGATTTTTTTTCCAACATGAAGCAATGGATTATTAGCAATTTGTTTCAAATCGAAACAAATTGTGATTGATCGTGTATTACGCAATTAGGGTACTGGTAAAATATCGTTGAATAATATTATTGTTGTGAAATAATAAGTAACAATTATACCTTCTAGCTCTTAGGCTGGGAATACACGTCAGATTTTTTCATCTTATAGTCGGATCCGACTATCAGAACAATGCAAACTATCTGACTATAGGATCGGACGTGTGTTGAATGTTCAAACAAAATAATGGCTTCAACGCCTTCCGATATCCAGATCAGACTATCGGATCCGACTATCTTACGAAAAAATCTGACCCAGCCTCATGTGTCGCGACTAGGGCATACAATTATCCGCTCATTTTAGTGTCCGGATAATTCGGACACTTGGAGAACGTTATCCGGATAAATCCCGATAATTTAGATTTTATTATATTCAGTAATCAGTCTAACGAACCATGGCAAAAATTAAATAATTAAACCTAAGTATGCAACAAAACAAGTCATATTTGCAGATATAAGTAACATCCCTTAGTATTGTCATGAAATGGTTAGCCACAAATCTTCTTACGTTGAATGTCAATAAAACTAGGGTCATCTGTTTTTCCATAAATAAGTCAGGACAACCCCTAACACCTATTGTCCTTCACGCTCACTCTTGCATGAACTCTGTTTCTGACTCTAACTGTGGCTGCCCTCAACTAGAGACCTCCCAGACTATCAAATACCTTGGTGTTGTAGTTGACTGTCACCTTAAATGGCACCAGCAAATTGGCTCTGTCGTGACACGCCTAACTTTTATATATTTTCAAGAAACTTAGAGGCTCAGCGGATGTTAAGACTTTAATAACCATATATTTTGCACTTGCTCAGTCAGTGTTAGGTTATTGCCTGACGGTCTGGGGTGGTGCGCACAAAACAGCAATGTTGCGGATTGAGAGAGCTCAAAGAGCAGTTTTGAAGGTCCTTTTGAGGAAGCCAATCCGCTTTTCTACGTCATCACTTTACTCTCTCTGCCAGGTCCTGACTGTCAGACAGTTGTTCATTTCTCAAGCAGGGGCCTTACTCCCGAAAACGATTCGATTTTGATTTCGTTTTCGATTCGAACTCGATTCTGATCCGAATTCGATTTAAAACCTTACTCCCGAACCAATTCGAATCGTAAACCAAGATCGACTCGAAGTTCGAATATTATCAGCGTCGTTAGGCGTATCCGGCAGATTACGTTACCGTCAAGTGCTATTGTCCTTGGTAGTAACTTTTAAGTAGTTGAATGTTTTTACTTCTCTATCACTTTCCCACGTAAAAAACGATATCCTAGTGCTTTATTTACACATAACAAACAAAAACGTATGAAAAAACATATGATTTATTGTTATTTTTGGGAATAAAGTGTAACCGAACCACGATTTTATTTAATCTGTGCCACGAGCTGTCAAGTGTCAAATCGTATGCGAAGAGCTCTAGGTTGTTCAAAAGTTTGTGTGTTTGCTGCTGTATGAGTTTATTTAGTTTCAATTCATATTATTAGTGAAAGTACAATATAGACTTTGGTACGAGAGTGTTTTAATGTTTGGTAAATTTTAGAGTGCATATACGTTTATAAGTTTGTGATAAAAGTTTGTGTACTTTTAGAAACCTGTGTGACTTGATAATGTCTATTCCATCATAATTATGTACAAATGGAGAAGTTGGTGCAATTTTTAGAAGAAAATCCCGGCATTGCCAAACGTCTTATACGTTCTGCACAAGCTCGCCAACAGACAAAATAACAATGGGTCAGAGGTCACAATTTTATTAAATTCCTTGGGTGGCGCAACAAAAAACTATAAGTCATGGGCAAAAGTAGGTCAAACACAGCTGAGATAACGTAAATATTTATGCTATCCGAATGAATGGTAATGGTGTATAATAGACTTGTTTGGTTAAAACATACTTATAATTTGAAATGTCATTTCGTCTGGTTGGTTTCTTCATGTATGGTGTTAAATCTTCTATCAACACATCAAAACACTCGTTCGACCAACGATAATTTCTCTGAAATTCTTCCGAACCCATTTCCATAGCCCGGGTGTTATAACGACTAATCCTATGCATATTTCTTCTTGCACGAATGTCCATACGATTTGCTTCCTCAAGAACATTGAAAAACAACGCAAGGCGAGCTATAATAATAAAGAATTTAAAGAAGTACAGCAGTAAATAACACTAAAAAACCTCACTCGATCTGAATAAAGTAGCTTCTTTGCTATCGTGTAATTTGACGTATAGTTTCAATCCAACAACTCGATAATCAACTGTCAGATGGCGTGTGGAGTACGAACTTTTCGATCCTAACGAATTTCTCGATCGAAATTAGTTCCGCTTCGAACCACCGCTCGATTGTGCGCTAGTGTCGGACTCAAGAGTATGAATCAGCATTGAATTCGAATAGAACTCGATTGATTCAGAACTCGAACCTGTCGGGAGTAAGGCCCCAGTACTCCGTAAGCATACCCAGCTGAATTATGAACCAGTTAGATCTAGCAGTAGACGCCGTTCTGATAGAGTCTCTGATGTAAAGCCTCTCTCAACTGTAGCAAAGAGTGTCCGTGGAGTTTCTTGCCCGTTCTTCTCCATAGGTACCTACTACGCTTTGGAATGGGCAACTAGCTTCATACCTATTTCTGACTGACCGATTCCTTGACAATTCAAAAGTGCCTGTAAATGGTTTAATTGAAATAAATGCTTTGAGTTTGAGTTTGAGTTTGCAGCACGTCGCCATTTTACCTACATGAGCTCAAAACTATATAATAGAATAAATAACAATATCTACATCTATTCTTTTACCAGAAATGAATGCAAGAAAAACTCGACATTTTACTAAAATCTCTTTTATGATGCTACAGAAAAACTTGTGGAAATTTAACATCTCGGAAAACACACCGACACAACACACAACTCACATAACACACCCTCACCCTCTCTTACTCAACATTAGGTACTCACACACACGGCACTTATCTCATAATGTATTATTTAATAAGTTTCTTTATTTTAAAACATTTATTGAAATACCTTTGTTATGTATTCGTCTTGGAACAACCTACCCTCTCACTAGGAGTCGGGCGTTGGTAGCTGCGCCACAGTTTTAACTATTGCAGCTATCATCGTTTTAACATTTTTGTCTCTGCATGTATTTTTTTTTTGTTACCAATAAACGATTTTTTTTTAAATCTTATATTTCTTACAATAGTAAAAAATCTTTAAATCGGAACTGTGAAATAATAAATGACTGTCGTCATAATGAGATCAAATCTATAATTCTCCGTAACATCTGTAACCTCTACCTAAGTGTTTAAAAGTAATATTTTAAGGTAACGAAATAGAGTAACCTTATTTTTTGACAAGTATGCCTATCTTAAACTTAGTTCTTAAATGAAAATAACATACAAATGGTAAAAAATAAAATAAAGTCATACCCCACACCTATATCTAATAACAAATTGAAACAATTAAATATTACTTTTTCAGACTTATGTCGAGTCGTTTAGAGACGTCCTCAATTTATTGCACGGGTAGCCCGTTGACGAAAACGCCCTTTCAGATACCACGCTGGTTGGAGGAATGGTAATAAAAAAGTCATATATTTGACCAAGATAATGGCTTCTTGGACCTCCTCTATCAAAGAGTGCCATTTGTACTCGGTATAGAGTTCAAAGATTCCTCAGATGTTCTTTGCTGTTGTAAATGTATGTGTCACGTCAACATCATCGTCATCATTATCCGTCGTAGTTTCCGTAGTAATAGGACTTGTAGACCTATCCCGCACATACGGGTATTTAAATTATCTACGCGGCAAAAATATTTTAGGGTCAATATTGGTTCTAAACGATATTATTAAATAAAACAACAGTTTTAATATTACATCGAGTCATATTTATTAAAAGTATTAAAAAAAACTATGTTTCAGACAAATTTTCGGCTTCGCTTTCTGAAGAATGATCAGGTTCATTCGGATTCGCAGGCATAAGTAGAGCAATTGTTTCTGGCAAAAAGAAATTAAGTTTTCTACTTTTTACGCTTCTCATGCTAGTTTTGGCGGTATAACTTAAAATGCTTATTTCGCGCTCCCGCGGTCTTTTCTAAAAGCTGCCCAATAGGCAACAATGCATTTTTATAACAACTGCACCATGGATCAAAATTGTATGCATTGTTGGTGACATGGGGTGCCAAAGGTATAAATTGACATATAAGCGAGCGGTATCTAATGCGTATTTGTCGATTTTTTCTGAATCAATTTCGTGTCCACTCGAAATCGTTTTAAGTATGATTTTCAATCTATATATTAGGTCATGACTGATGCCCGTTATATCGGAAGTCAATTGTGGATCTTCAAAAACAAATCTTCTACTCGTGTTGCCGTCATTTGTGTTGCCAAAGTTTGCCTTTGGCATATCCACTAGCAATCCAGTTTCTTTGCGAAATCTGGCTTGGATTTCTAGATTCTTTTCGTTTTGTTTTTTTTTTCTCGTCTTCAGTTTTCCTATCTTTGTATTTTTTACAGGCAATTTATATGCTAAGTGGATGATACTTTCGAAAAAACGAATTCTCGCATGTAGAACCGAAAACCCCTACTAGATAGCTTCAGGACTAATCTCTTTTTCGACATCTAATCGGTTGAAATCCTTAGAAGTTGCACCGCATATGTAGCACCGGCTTATGGATTTCGTGCCACTGCAGCATTGCAGACCTTTCCGTCTCATGAACACATATTTTTACCAAAAACTTGTTCCCATTTAAATCAACCTCTGTTGCGTTTAGCGAATTAGCAGAGCTTTTGACATAATTAATTTCATCTTCCGTTATATCAGTACTCTCTTTCACGAAACGAAACCTAATTGGCCGGCAATATCGTGGAGAATTGGCAAACGTAAGGTAGGACGCCCTCAGGCTAGGTGAGGTAACGATCTTCGCAGGGTGGCTGGTAGCAGCTGGATGAGAGTTGCCGAGAATCGAGCTGAATGGCGTGAAATTGGAGACACCTATGTCCAGCAGTGGACTGCTATAGGCTGATGATGATGATCGTGGAGAAGATGGTGTCGGGTTTTCCCATAAAATCTTTTTTTCATCTTGGCCGCAAACCAATCTTAGAGGAACGAAGCAGCTCTGAAATATATTAGCGTCTGAGTCAGCATCATTTTCAAAGGAGAAGGGAACTACTCCATACATTCCTGGGCCCAGGTGTTAACTGAATCAAACTGGCCTTATTTGTAAGAGAATATAAAGAAAAGGAGAATGCGCAAAATTGCCCCAGCTCCGGCGCAAACGGAACCTATCCAGGATTTTTGTACGTTTTATATGTATACAAAATACATGTATGTGATTTCCCCAATTAGTGGCTAACATAGAAAAAAAGTGCCTTGATTTTGCACATTTTATGTTGTTCAGAATGATGAGTACAATGACCCTTTTTCGGCTTTAGGGTAGACAAAAAATAAGATTATATTTATATTTATATATCTATATATATTATATAAGTATAGAAATGTAAATAATGTATTGTATATTCAATAAATAATACTTAAGAATTTTTTTTTCTCATTTCTCAGTAGCATAGGCCGCAGTCTGGTTTTGTGACCAGTCGATGGCCCCTTTTTCATGGTCTTTAAATATATCTAGCAAAATACGGGTGTACTAAGTACCTCTGCCTATCCCTTCGGGGAACAAAGGCGTGATAATATGTTATGCGTGTGGGCTGTGTGTTGTGTTATGTAATGTTGTCTTATTATATTTAAATGGTAGGTAATAAACAAGACTTGATATTTAATGCGTTTATTCTTTCAGATCATAATTCTAGGTCTATTAAAATGTTGTCTAAAAAGGCAGCAGGATGCTCAAATTCTTGTTCGTTATGTCGGGCCCAACCAAGGTAGTACAAAATACTGATAACATGGGCGCAACTTCCTAGTGTCCGACGGCCGTGAATGCAAGAACAATAATACTCCTTTATGGCGCTCCGACCCTGTGTCTCTGTACAATACAAAATGTATGTATAATATATCTTGCTTCGCACATGCCGTGATTGTATTTTGCATCTTATTAAAACGTTTTGCTCATTATTAATTACAACTCTCTCTGAATGTCGATAGTATTCAATTTCGTAAACTCCGGTTCTTTTGATGTGCTCGCTGCAGTAAGATCGCGCTAGCTTCAAATGATACGTTCCGATAGCAATTATAATTAAATCTTCGTGTGAGAGTTCAGGGAAATCCATATTTTGGTTATTAGCGTCCAATCTACTAAATGTGACTCTTTGTCGATTTATATTATTTGCTTCGATATAATCTGCCAGTAGATTTGGTTTATTCAAGTTCAATCGAATAGATTCCATGAATTCAGGTGTATATTGGTTGTCCTCGAAGGGTTCTTGAAAGCAGTTGATAATGGCTCCTGCTATTTTAAAATCATTAATGGTATTACGTGAGGCGCGGTTAAAAATTCTTTGCCTGAAAATCTTGTAATCTCTTTTGAACTTTCCATTAACGGCTTCAACCACCCATCTACAAATAGTCACTAGTCTTGACTTGTTTGCTTCTATGGTGGTCAATTGAGTTTCGCCTCTTCGTTTCGTCGGGGGCATACGTGCATCATATCTATAGGTTTCTATGAGTGGTATCGCATCTCGGAAACCTCTATCCAATATTAGGATATCGCCCTCTTCAAATAAATAATTGAAAGCACCGTATTCAGCCGGTAGGTCGTCATTTTCTAATATTTTTTTCATGATGTCAGCATCCGTGGTTGTAGCGGCATACGGTCCCTTTATATCTATTATATGACCATCAGCACTAACTATTATAAATGGTTTTATAAGGTTTCTATATTTATGTAAGCTGTAGGTGCGTCGCTGGTACAAAAAGTTAGAGCTTTTTTCAATAAATAAGTAAGTGCCATCTAATATAATGATGGCTTTTGGAGACTCTACACTTCCAAAGATGTAGTTCGGAAGGATTCTGTTTCTTTCTATTATCTCGTTCCGAGTTATATGATTTAGCCCTATGTGCAGTGGCACAAAATCAGCCAGTAGGCATGCTCTGGTTAAGTGGATTTTTCTGTCTATGCTTCTCCTTGATACACAGAAAATAGAACTCAGCCTGGAGCTTGGTTCTCCTGTTCTAATCTTGCTCAAATATACACCCAAGTCTACTTCTGGTGAATTCGATTGTTGTCGTAGTGACGGAACTTGATCCAGAAGCCGATTGAATTTATTATGGTTTAACCCAGTCCAAAAATGAAGCTCAACCTCCGACATTTCGTTAATGTCATCAAATAAAGATTTCCTTGTTTCAAGGGCACGTGTGTAGATGTTTACAATGTCCATAAAACTATCAGCATTAAAATCATGTTGTTGATGCGTTATATGTTGTGTCAAATCTTCCATAGTTATGGTTGTCAAATGTCGCTGGCAGATCCGAGCACGATCTGGTATGTAAAAATGCAAATAGCTGAGGAGGTATACCTTAATAGAATTTGGTAGTTGGCGTAATAGTACGTTTTGACAGTGGCTTATCATGCATCGCCGAGATGTATTAGCAGCTCGAGCCATTTCGGGAACAGGTATCGAAGCTCTAACCCGTACTGGATTAGCAGGCATGGGTGGTTGGTCTTCATTTGAAATGGAGTCAATTCTATGCCAGCATGGATGGCATATGGATCGCGTACCGTCGAATGGCACCTACAAAAAGCAAAAGAGACGATAACGAATGGTTCAGTGGCTTTCTAGTTCTATGATGTATATTGAGTCATTATAATAATATGTTAATATGTTAGTCGTTAAGGTATTTATGTTATGGGTCTTTGTTATCTAAAAAAAGGTAAGGGTTGTAGGTTGGGTTTGTAAGGTTTCATCAATATTAATAACATAAAAAATACTACAAGCTCCAATAAACTTTTGCATTTACATTTCGCCAGTTACACAGATTTGTACAGATGGTTCACTGCGCAAAATCATTAGGCAAGTAACCAAAAAACGACTCTTGCTACGACACAAAAAAGTTAAATTCAGGTCGCACAGCGCTAATTAACTACAGTTATATTCACTTAGAAGTTGCCTCTCTTTGTATCGCATAACTCTTATATCTTCTGACTACGTTACATTCACTGAATTGGCCCGACAAGGCGAGCCCACCGCATACTTGCAGTTTCATACCTAAAATGCGGGTTGCGCCTTCTGTACAATTCTGTGCCAGTAGTAAGTAAATCGGTAATAGGTTAAAATAGATAATAAGTAAATATCTTGGAGCACATCATAGAACGCTATCTAGACTTAACTAAAACTAACTACGACAACGGATAAAAACATACCTAACGTTTTTTTGTAAACACACATGTAATATTATATTATGATACATAGAAAACACCCATACCAAAACATACACACATAGAAACCTATTCATGGACTTTATATTATTATCCTTTACATGTTAAACAACTGCATATTATTTTAAGAAACTGTAATCATATTAAACATGTACTTGACAGATTTTTACCTCTTGTGGTGGTTCCATGTTACGTACAATATGTTCCACGAAGTTTGCACGATTTTGTAGAAAACGAACATTAAGAACGTGTCTACGTATTCGCCGAAGTGATCGATGACACACAACACAATGATTGAGGTCTTCCATATCAACATCCAATCGTTTAGCACTTTCAGGTCCGTTGAGATATAAGCCAAGTTGTCGTTAAAATAAAATCCAATGAAAATAACAAAAACACAGAGCACAACGAACGCAAGCGAAGTCAAGACTGCGACTGCGAGTGCATGCCATGATTATAAACAAAGTAAGTTGTGCCCGTGTCGTCTCTACTCTTCTCCCTCTAATATAACTAAAAGAGCGAGACGGCAATAGCAGCGATCTGCTACCTGCGAGTCCGTCACGTTTGCACCTGGCAAGCAATAAAACTCATTATTCTTTTAAACAATCAAAATGGTATGCAATCTTGTACGTATTTAAAAATAAGAGCCAAGTATGTCAAAAATATAGTTTTAAGTCCGCCTTGAATTTAAATGTAAGTGATTATGTAGCCATTATTTTATATTTTACTCGATTTTTGCTAATATCGTGATATAAAATTCACGCCAAAAAAAGGCATTTTTTTCTATGTAAGCCACTGATTGGGGAGATCACATATATTTCTTTTTTATATACATGAAATGTACAAACATCTGATATAGGTTCCTTTCGCGCCGGAGCTAGGGTAATTTTCTATGAAATTTGCGCATTCTCCTTTGGTGAATTTTGGCTATCCAGGAATCAAGTTATATGAAATATAGTAAAAGTGAGGTTATATTATAACATTGCAGTTTTTTATGTTTTTTACGAAATACTTTAGAATGGCTTTGGTTGTGTTATGGTTTTATGCATGGAGCGTGTGTAAAGAGTCAAAGATCTGACACGTTTGGCTCTCTCGCGCCCCGGACAGTCGCTACAGTCGAAGACAAGTTTCTTCATTCAATATCTTGCACTTAGAAGCAGTAGCCACCTACCTTTTAAAAACTAAAAAAGGGACAGGAGGATATAAAATAAAACACCAATATATGACTAAAATATGTATTATTCATCTTCAATAATTAGGAGAATATCGTCTAAGAATTGTGCAGGGGGTACAATATTTTCTTGGTATCTTGCCCAACTGAGATACCATATTATGCACATTACATGGGCACAGCAGCCTACAGTCCTTCTACCTACAATGCAATTACAATAATACCCTAATATTGAATCTCTTCCTCTTCGACAGTTGTCAACTAAAATGTAAACAAAATATGTTTTGCGACTTATATGGCGGGATTGTATTCGACCCCGCAGTAACCAAGAAGTATTTGAAGCCGACAGCTGTCGAAGAAGGCTGCTGTCTACTTCCCTGCACACTTCTATGATGAACCCATCAGTTCCCCGCATATGTTCACCAAAATAGGACCGTGCCTGCTTTAATTGATAAGTACCCAAGGATACAAGAATTAATTCATCATATGACAACTGGGGAAAATCATTTAAATTATCATTTTGAACAGTTATTGCTTCAAAATCAGCCCTACGTCTATTATATTGATTGTTAACAATAAAATCACCTAATGTGTTGTGTCTATTCATATTTATATTAATTTGATTAATGATATCCCCACTGCCTATTCTATCGGTTATGGGAGGGTGAAATCTATTTATGAGAGCAGCAGCCACCTTAAAATCTTTCATTAAACTTCTCGAGGCTGTATTAAAATAACATTGCCTAAATAATTTAAAATCTCTTTTAAACCTTCCGTTTACAACCTCTACCACCCAACGGCAAATGGTGACTGCTCTCGATTTGTTTGCGTCAAGTGTTGACAGTTGTGTTTCACCCTGCGCCATGGTAGCAGGCACGTATGTCCTAAATCCACATTGATTTAATAATGGTAATGAATCTCGGAAACCCCTATCTAGTATAAATACATCACCATCTTGAAAAAAATCCCGGAGTGGGTTTTCACTTAAAAATTCATGTCTCATTATATCCGAGTCTGACGTGGTTGCTGGATAAGGGCCCAAAACATCAATAATATGGCCATCTGTGCACACTATTAAAAAAGGTTTGGTTAAGTTTCGGTATTTATGCAAACTGTATGTTTTTTTTATATATAAATAATTAGAACTTTTTTCTACATAGCAGTATGTTCCGTCAAATATAGCAATGGGCCTAGAATCTCCTTCAAATAAAGCACTAGGTATGGCTAAGTTTCTTTCTTTAATTAGTTCCCTAGTGATGTGTCCTAATCCTAAATGCTGGGGCACAAAATTTTCAGTAAATATCTCACGGGCTTGACACAGCCACTTGCTTAGAGTTTTCTTAGATGTTTTAAATAATGTTGCCAATCTTTCATTAGAGTCCCCACTTCTTAATTTCTTAAGATAGGCTGCTAGCACTGAAGAACTGTTGCGAATTTCTAACAATTGCGGCACCTCATCAAATATTTGACGGAACTGAGTTTTAGTCAATCCAACCCAGGTATGCACAACATGGTCTTCCATATCATCAATATTTCCAAAGTTCAATAAGCTTTCTTTACAGGACTCTTTTAATGTCATCATATCTTGGATATGTCTCGCAGTAAATGTTTGTAAGTAATTATTCCTTAAACTATCAAGGAAATCCCATGTCTCAATAACTAAATGTGTATGTGTACAAAGACGATTATTTCGTGGCACATAATATTTATGCTCATTAAGTAACATTTTTCTTGTTGCTAGAGGAACTCTGTAACGTTCAGTTCTCTGACAACCTTCTATGAAGCAATGTCGCTCCGATTCAACTGCCCGCATGTAATCTGGCAATAAAATTGTTGATTCAGGGTTCTGCCTTCGTGGTTCCACAATTGGGGCAACTGGTGAATGTGGTTGCACTGAGGGATTATGTACATCATTACCGTGATTTTGTTCTGGTTGAATGGAAACATTTGCAGGTTGATGTAGACTGTTGTCCTGATTTCTATCCAATTGTCCAACAGAAACACCAACTGACGATTGGGCTGGTGACGGGTTACTCTGTGAGGAAGTTGAGGGACCGGTTCTCATATTAACAGCAGCTCTGTCTGCTAATATCCAACAAGAGTGGCATAAACGATCCGCCTCACTCACCTATAAAAAAAAGTAAAATTAAATCCACAATTATAATATAGTAATATTGTATGTAAGTACCTACTAATCAGATCAGATAAGTACATTTATTTATTCATATTCAATAATGATACACTAACAATAACAATGTTGAGATTAGATTTTCATGCAAAAGAGAGCTTTACTCAGAACTAAGTTCTATATCAGGAAACCTTAGAGACATAGAGAGATTTGATTTCATACATTAATATGATAATATAGTGAAAATAATTATATTTAATGTAATAATTATGTATAATATGTGAAATCAAATGTATTTGCAAAAATAAAAATAATAGTAAATTATCTTAGTTTTGCAAATAAATCTTTTATTATTCAAATACAGTTTGAATAAATTAAGATATAGTACTAAAGTAACTTACTGTTTGTGGCAGTATCCACTCTCTGATCACATTATATATCGCAGATTCACGAGCAGAATCATTGCTAAGAAGGTGGCTGTACCGCTGTGCTAACAGTGAACGACCGCAAACACTGGAATGGCCAACTTGGGTTGTTGCTTTAATCGCACGTCTCCCAAGAACTACATCTTGAGCCAAGTCCTAACATGCTTGGCATGCATAGTTCTCACTGGTTACCTGAAATAAGTTAACTATTTAAATCTTGTTCAACCGTAAACATGTTTCGTAACATGTCACTAATCCAAGTGCATGTTCAAACAAATCTCTATTTCCCAGCTTTTTTTTTTTAGCTTGGTAGAATCATCGGCTAAGTTTTGGATTATCATCCCTCGAGTTGGAAGTCCATATTTTTTACAGAAAGATCATATTATTAGAAGCCTCCACGTACAATTTTAAGATGCGCAGATAAATAGTTTACGAGAATAAAATAAAACAAAATCTTAAAAATTTTGTTATTTTTTTTTAAACCATCCAGAAATAGGAGCCCCGCTGAGCGGGGCTCCGTCGACAAGGCCCGACAAGAAAAAACTTAGGATGCAAGAGCGAGCGAAGCGAGCTCGGGACTTGGGGCACCCCGACTCGGACAGGTTAGGTTAGAAGGGGATGGCGGGGTTTAGACCCCGCCATCCCCGCATAGCCCCGCATAAAGGGACTCCGTCGACAAGACCCGACAAAAAAAAAAACATACCCTATAAAATAGCCATAACGTACAGTGCTTCCTCAAAAAATCACCAAAACATAAGATCATAAAAAATGTATTTAAAATAAAACTACTTATACATTTCCTAAACTTCCCCCATGTGGGGGTGATCTCCTACCCTCCCCCCCTTCACAAATATACATACATATGTACCCTTACATAACAGTAAAAAAAAAGGTTAGAATATTAAAAAAATTCAATCTCGAAAAGGGGGGACTTCGCATGTTTTCCTTCACAGGGGGGGTAGTAGACCCCCCCACCCCCTCCCCCAACTCCCACCCCTTAAATCGAGGGATGATATACCGAAGTCCTACCAAATCATCAAATGAGTCCTCCTACCCACGGCAGGGTGAGAGGATCTTTCAGACTTGTACTGACTAAAATCCACGGTGTCCTTCAATAGCCCTTTGCATTCCGGGGTCACGGTAGCTTGTTAGTCCCGCGACCCCGGCAGGCTTTGGCCCTCTAAGGGGGCCCCGTCAGCTTGCTGATAACTCTTTGAGGTGCGCGTGGAACATAACGCGCCGGTGACCCAGACATGGTCCGTGATCGGACAGCGAGTCGCCCATTATCATTTGAATAGGTAAAAAAATATAAAATAGGTAAAAACTTACAGGCTGAGATGCACGCCACCGACGTATAACTGATAAAATCGCCTCATCTTCCAAGACTCTTCTGCCAATAGAGTTACTGCGACCAGTCGCAATCATACAGTTTATACAGCGATCCATGTCGTCAATATCCGATCGATAGGCGTAAACAGTTGTCCAAAATAGAGAGCCAGGTAATTTAGAAATGCAAAATCCGTCAAAAGTCCTATTTAAAGCCGAGGTCGTGGGGTTAAACAATAAAACAAGGAAAATACGTGCGCACTCAGAACGAAAAACAACGAACGAGTGCCATCTGTCAATCGGTGACAGACTGATGTCAGACAGGAATGCTGCCAGCAGAGAAATTAAAGGAAATCGATTCGCTATGAATCAATTCCACAAAAAAAAAAACTCGTTACTCTATTTTCATACATTTTCTGAGATTTTACCGATTTATTCATAATCGATTACTAACATTTCAGGAATGATTTAATCGATTTTGTAGTTTCATAACTTAATTTAAGTTTTCTCGCTTCCTAGATAGAAACCAGGTACCATATTTTGTGATTTTCCTTAGAAAAATATGACGGTTTTTTTAATACACATTTCAACTACTTAACTGATGGGCCCAGAAGTCCCCTTCTCCTTTTTGTTTAAATTTAGATTGCTGGGATCCGTCACAGCTCCAACCCAACCGTTGAAGTTTGCTTCTTCGTCAAGTTTTAGTACTTCAGCCAATTGTTCTAATGCAATATGTTCATGTTCCTTGCCATAACGAACTGATTTTACGTGGCTTAAATCACCTGTCACATTTAGAAGAGTTTTTACTAGTGATGCACATTTTATAAGGCCTCTTTTGCATACCTTTCCGAAGGCAGACGCAGTGAGACGTAATTTTCTCTCTTGGTGCCAGACTATCGAACCTGCTTACAAAACAGTTATCTTTTGAAGAGACTGACGATCCTTATCAGAAAGACGAATTTTCTTTATATGTTCTGATTTAGCAAAATCAACGTCATCTTGTTCTAGATCTGGCTTTTGACAAGAGTCGCCATAATATTTATCATTGATATTGTTTGTACACTTTTTTATTGCAAAAGATTTTGATAATCTTCGTCTTAAATCGGAGATTCTTTTTTTTATTGCGTTTCATCTCTAAGTTTTTTACAATAGGGTTAGGACTTCGCATCAAAATCTTTCTGCAATTCTGATTCTTTAGCGTTGACACAACTGAGCCAGCACAGCGAGCTTTATAAGACTGGCGACTTGAATAACTAATTCGTTTACCGCCCACGAATTTCGCAACAACGCTGTTGAATACTTCTGCAATATTACTATTGACATCATGTATTAGGCCTTTAGCATTGTTATCCAATCTGGACATAATTTTCATGATAGTTACAAATATGAAATAATTCAACAGGTACTGATCAAATCTTAACAACTAATAAAAATCACAAGTAGACCTATACTAGGTACTAATAACCCTTCAACTGTCATTAACGAGACACAATAGAATTTTAATTGTTATCCGCCTTTATAAGGCTGCTTAACTGGTGATGAGATAATGAACAAAAACAAAAAAAAAAAACAGTAAAAACAGGTGCTGATCAAAATAATCTAAGACCTATATACATGTAAAGATCTATATCAATCTGACATTTACCATACCATTATTTTTGTTATTGTTGTTACACAACGACTGCAAAATTTGCATTTTTAGGGTTCCGTAGTCAACAAGGAACCCTTATAGTTTCGCCATGTCCGTCTGTCTATCTGTCCCGTCCGCGGTCTAGCTCCCAAGACTCTTAGTACTGGAAAGCTGTAATTTGGCATGGGTTTACATATTAATTTTACAAAGTGGTAAAACAAAATTAGGAATAAAAAAAATATTTTAGTGTACAGTAAGCGCTCAAAAGTGCATAAGCACGCTAAGAGTCGTATTGCTGTGAACACGCAGTGTAGTCCGTACATTTGCATGTGTAAACAGTCGGACGTCTGTGGTGTGAGTGCCTTACACACACCACAGAGAACGCAGTTTGCACTACACACTGTCGTATCGTCACGGTTCGCGGGCGCCGCACTTATATTTCCATCACTTTCACATCATACGCGTGACCTTGGCCAGTGTATTGCATTGCTAAAATTCGTAAGTAAATCATATGTGCAGATAGCAGAAGGCGTTAAGCGTTGGTCTTAGATTCTAGATGGCTAAGGTTCTAATCTTGTAAATCACAATGCTGTTTTTGCAAATATTATTATTTTTGTTTAAAATAATAATATTTTTTTAATATTGCTGCCTTTTTATTAATGTTGTTATTGCAATAAAGGGTTTAGAATAAAAATGCGTGATATGATATGTGATAATAAAATAAAAAAATATTTATTCGTTATATTTATTTTACTTAAGTATAGTTAACAAACTGCTACAATTATTTATCATTACTTCAGCTGAATAAGATGTGAAATTGATGTCTAGAAACTTAGAAGCAATTTGAATTATTTTGACATATTTAAATTTTGAAAAGTTTTAAATTTTAAATGGATTTTTTTCACCAGAAATATAAAGCTTTGATCATGGTCGAAGTAATTAAGCAATAAATAAGAATATTAGACTACTTAAAATGTAAAAAAACTACTGACAAAATATTTGATTTTAAGGTTAAGTATAAGCAGTTTCGTTTACATTAATTATTTTAAATTTTATTTGGCTTCAGTAAATATTGGTTGGTATTGAGGTTATAGTTTAAGTATTCATTTTCTTTACGAAAAGAAGACTGAAACTAAACCTCAAATTTTAATCCTAAAATAATACTATTACTAAAATAATATTAAACATTGAAATACGACAAACACCATTTTGAAACGTGCTTAAAAAAATCGTTACCATAAATTCATGCAATAACGAATCTGTTGTTTATTAAGTTGGTATGATCAATATTTTAAAGTCAAAAACGGTTTTCTAGCTGGTCTTCAGTGATGCAAGCCTTCAGAGTGCATGGCGAACGGTTCATAATGACGTGTTTTTAATAATTCAGCAAAATATCTCGTTGGTATAAAACCATTTGTTTCATATTCATTCACCATTTGACGTCGCTGCTACTCGATAATAAGCCCCTTCCTCATATCTCTTAACCCTCACAGTATTTCTCTAGAACAAAGAAAAACATTGTTTTTATTACACATAATACCTAATTATTTATTATTCACTAATCGAATTAAACCTCATAATGAATTTAAAACTTTAAAGGCATCTTCTGTCTCAACAATACCTCTGTTCTATCAACAATACCCTTGATTAAGATTTATGTTTAGTAAAATATGAAATATATAAATGATAACACTCACACTTAGTCCGGTTTCATTAGATATTCACTTCACTTTTACGCAGCGCAATAATATTCTCTGATCTGATCTGATCTCTTCAATATATTTTATGCCTGCTTTTTGATAATAATAACCACAACACTGCGCTAAATACTCGTCACCAATATTATCCACGAACCAACAAAGTTCTATTAATTGAATACTCGTAACGAACTGCATCTACCCCACAGAAATCGAAATAATTTACTTAGTTTTTTGTGGTCTACCTGCTAAACTTTAATATTTATGTGAACAAGACGAATGAAACAAAAAACGAATGATGATTATCGAACTAGTCATTGGTTGCAGACAAAGTGAGTGTGTGTGTAATGTGCGTGTCTACAGTATTGTAACAACTTATAGAAGAAGGTCGTAAGTCAAACCGAAGCGTCAGTCTATTGCTTTGTGAGATTGCTTATGGACTTTTGGTCGGTACTGTACATCCCCTACACGTGAAGTAGTGATGCTTTTTTTTTCTATCCCATGGTGTGGGGTATCATTGGAAAGGTCCTTCAAAAACATTGCGAAATGTTAAGCTTTAAAGTGCTTATTTTTTTTAGTCAAGTGTCCCCTCCGCCCTGCCAGTTAAATGGTTGGTTTTGGATGTGTGAAAAAACCGGATTCATAGTGCGTGGTCCGACACGCACTTGACGGTTTTTTCTCTATGCATTTCTCTCTTTCATTTGGATATATTTGTTAAAATTTTCTTGTTTTTGCTTCGTTTTTTCGTCCCTATATTCATATCTTTTCTGTAATCTTCTAATATATAATCAAATTTTCTTTTCTTTGCTTCTGTGTTTGTGGAGCAGTGTTTTCATTTGATGTGGGTGTGGGTCCTAGCTCTGAAGCCAGCGCTACAGGATTTGCATACAAACACCTGAGGCATTTGATTATAATTTAATTGATTTAACGTTTTGGGGGACTACCTTATTTCCAAATAGTGCGTTCGGTTCTTGCATATTCCGCTGCGCTATTTGTTCTCTCGTAATATTATTCCAACCCAAGTGTCTCGGAACAAAGTCTCTTATCAGAGCATCACGGGCGGACTTCATTAGTCGTTCTAAGCTTCTCCGACCCATGTGAAATAACAATGATAACCTCTCGTTAGGTTCTCCCGTTCTCAGTTTCGTTGACATTATTTCAAGAGCAGCGGCTGGTTGCAAGTATGTAGTAGATAGTGACGGAGTCTGTTCCATAGTTATTAAGAATTCTGCACGCGTTCGACCCGTGAAGTGCAGTACAGTTCGTCTTCGTCAAATTGTGCTATATTTTCAAAATCTAACCGCGATACATTTTCGGCCACTTTTTTCATCATATTTATTATGTCTGTCACTTGATCAGCATAAAAGCTATGCATCACGTTTGACCCGCTCGTCATTCCTTCCCAGTCATTCGATTGCCGATGTATCTCACAAATCCTTGCGAATTCTGGAATGTAGTAATTGTAAAGTTGCATCAAACGAATTTTTCGTTTTTATGGAATTCGATGAAGTGAGTGTCGTTGACATCCTGAAACCATACATGTTCTGGCTGAATTCGAAGGTCGAGAAACATCCGGTAATACAATTGTTGTATTATCAATATCCGGGGCATCTAACATTGGTGCATCCTCTTAATGTGGTGCTGATACATTTACGTGATTTGGAGCGGCGGGGGCATCTTGTGGTGCGACATTAACTTGATGTGGAGCGGCGAGGACATCTTGTGCTGGCACACACACTTGATGTGGTGCTGCCAGGGCATCTTGTACTAGCACATTAACTTGATGTGGAGCGGCGAGGACATCTTGTGCTGGCACCAGTGCTGCCAGATGAAAAACTCTAATCAGCGCTAACAGCGGTGCACTAAGCGCTAGATTCGAATATATTCACGAGCCATTAAAGCGCTAAATTCGAACTTTTAACTGAAGCGCTTTTTAGACGATCAGTGTGATTAAATAATCTCCCATACTAAACATGGGCTGTTACCATGAACTCTTAAAACAATTCTGATAAAGGTTTGGAAGCGAGACGCAGATTGCGACTCGTATAAACGCATCTCGTTTACGGCTCCGTTGTTTTGCTCTATGTGTTTAGTATGGTAGATTGTGTAATCACATTGATCGTGGAAAAAGCGTCATACGCACGACAAAAATAAAATAAAATACGAAGTGATTGTAGTGAAAAACAACTATTTATTACAATAATAAAATTTAGAAGAGAAAACATAATAATATTATTCTATACCTACAGTTTGGGTATAGTAAAGTCAACTTTAAGTAAAAAACAAGTTAAAATAAATTAAAATTCTTCTTCCATCATAGCTGAACTCGAGGGTCCAGGCTGGTTAGGTTCAGTAGTATTTACTTTATATTTTTCGGATGATACTATCTTACTTAAAATATTAGCTGGTAGTTGATAATTATAACAGTTGCTGTTAACCGCGGTTAATCCTGTTCTTATTAATAGGATGGCGTTAATAGTTTTTAAATGCAATGCATTTCGCAACTTGCTTTTAACCACATTCATTAAGCTGAACACCCGCTCAATATCAGCATTTGAATGTGGCAAACTCATTATTTTTGTCGCGACATTGAATAAGTCTTTATATAGACAACATCCAGCTACGTCCCTTGACTGTTGAACTTCTGTCCAGAACTTCACCGTATCTTCGGTATTTTCCCAGTTTTGTTGGATAACAGTTTGCCACTGCTGTATAACATTATCCATATTTTCTGTGTAACCCAGACTTTCCAAAACTTGTATAAAGTTATCAATATTTCTGTTTGGTTTTAAAATGACGGAAACAGATAATGCCATAGAGTTTTTAAGTAGTTTTAAATTTTCAGGCAGTCTTTGTTGCAGCTCATTTATTAGTTTAATAATAAAATCAACACACCTCGTCTTCATTGCATTTTTTTCATCCTCATTCAATGAAGACTCGTTCATCTCTTTCTCAAATAAATAACCAAGGTATGGTGACAGAGACAGATGTTCTTTCACATTAATGCTTTCGAATTGCATTCTCGGTTGCGCTATTATTATTTTCGTGCACATGTTTCGTATCAAATTATGTAGCGTATTGTAGAGCAGACATGGGTCAGAAGTTTTGTTTTCAAAAGTTTTTATTGCCCCTTGTAAATTATTAAGTATTCCACACAAAAACTGCAAATAAATTTTGTTTCTTTCATCGTTGTACATGTTATATAATAATTCGGCTTGGTAGCAATTTTCACGAGTTCTCATTAATTGAAAGTGTAATTTTAGTTCTATCCATTGACTTAAGATTCTAGTTACCGCGGGTTCAATTGACAGCCATCGTGTATCACAAGCTTTTAAGATCTTAAGTGGCTCCTCTCCACAGTTTATCGCTTCATATATTTTTTTATATTCGTTTTTTCGTTTCGGTGAAAGCTTGAACCAATTGTGAGTTTCTCTTATCATAAAATCTATGTTTCTTGGTATAGTCTCACATGACGCATGTGACACTGCCAATTGAATCGAATGGCAGACACATCTTATCAACACTAGATTGGGTAAAGCATACCTTTCCTGCAATATTTTATGGACACCTGCGTTTACTCCAGTCATAACCGAAGCATTATCTGTTCCGATTCCAATTAACTTGCTTTTATCAAGTTTAAAAGCTTCAAGTTGTGCTGTTAACGCCAAAACTATTCCTTCGGCATCTGCAGATTCCAATTCAACCAGTCCTAAGAATGTGGAAACTATTTCGTTGCGACTGCTGCTAAAATATTTAACAACAATACCGAGATATTTTCGAACAGAAACATCAGTAGATTCATCTATAATCAAGCTATACGAATTATCACCAATATCATTTCTCAAAGAATCTTTAAAATGAGGTGCTAATACTTCCTGAATTATTGCTGTACATTTCGTTCGGTGCAATTTCATTTCTGTAGTAGCAATCCGAAAATTTATTCTTACATAATTCGGTAAGGTGATCCAATTGCTTGTATAGCTGTGTGTTCTGCAACATACATTGAGCGAGCACCTTCAGCCTCAACACAGAGCTTATCGACGGGTTTTTGCAGCATTGAAGAGATTTGTGTTTGTTTTTTGTCCAAGAAAGGTTTCGCCTGCTTCTTGTGATGAACTGAATCACAATGTCTCTGGATATCGCTTAATTTGGCAAGAAAATCCTTCCTACAATACAAACACATTGCCCTTGTATCATCTCCAGGCACAGGTTTCAACCATTGTTTAGAGTTGGGCGATTTCTCCCATTCGACTTTATATCTTTGATTGTACTGTGAGCACCACGCTTGGCTGCGGTACTTTAGGGATCGTGTAGTGTGTATGAATTAAACACTTTTAAAGAGCAGAGACTATATTTTAAATTATAAATGTAATGACACACGCGAGCGGAGGCCTGAGGCTGACCCTCTTATTTTTTCCTCAACAAAAGAATCCCTCATGAATTCTATTTAAATATATTCTGACAGATTATTCGGATCACTATAGGTTTTATGCCAGCCTGTGATATATATGAGGTTCCATCTCATATTAAAGCCTTCATAGTACACAGTTTTTTTTGATAATGGTACATCCATTTCAAAAGAGTTAACCAACACAATACTATGGAACACTCACAAGAGTAACTAATAAAATCAGTGCTTAAAACGTTATTTCTAAACTTGGACTTCAGTGCGTTCACATAGACAGAATGAAAATGAAAGAAGCAAAGTCAATCAACCAAACATGAAACAAACCGTACTTAATGTTCATGGGATTCCCCGTGCTCTATTGCCATATTAAAACCCAGCTGGCATAGAGCACAAAATTGAACATAGACAATAATTTTATTCTCCACGGAACAAACAGTGCTGCCATATTAAAAATTAAGAAAGCGCTAAATTATCCGTTAGGCGCTAAAATGATCAAGTGCCCGCTGAACATAGCAAAAAAGCGCTAGATCTAGCGCCGAAAGCGCTAAAATGGCAGCACTGGCTGGCACACTCACTTGATGTGGTGCTGCCAGGGCGTCTTGTACTAGCACATTATCACCTGGCACTACACCACAAAGAGCATCAACGTCTCGCACTCCTCAAACTCACATTAATCCGTTATTTACACCCGGCGTTCTACATCAAGTTGTTATTCGTGTTGGAATAACAACTGCTATAGCGCTTCGGTAACACGGCCGACAAATGAACTCTGCGTTGTTAAATGCATAAAACAAAAAGAGTGGTACAGTGGTTTTAACTGTGGCGGTATTGGGACCAGCTGTTGAAACTCCCCAAATCTTATCCTAACCTAACCTTGTCGGAACTGAATAACCCCGGGACAGATTTTGATGCATTTTGGCGTGAGTAAAGGGGGAAGTAATGTTTTCAAGTACAGTGTACTAGTACAGTGGGTTTAACTGTGGGGGAGCTGGGTGTATTTTGCCCACACACCTTTGTACAAGTGTAACAAATAAATATTGTGGAGTTACTGCGTTCATACTGGAGAAATTTCCCCGTAGCGTAGCACCATAGATTTTTCAATTTCATATGGTTTGCTAAATAATAGGAACAAATATATTACAGAAAGGTTTTAAAAAAATAAAAGATTATTTCAACATTTTTTCTGCTATATTTTGTATGGACGTTGAAAAAAGTGGTTCCCTATGTACAAGTAGACCATAAAATATAATGACGTTGATAATATTTTTAAAATTTTCAAAATCAAAAGTAGTTTCTTCTAACGAAACGATCAAACGTCAGTCTCGCGTCAATTTTTGGAAAACTTGGTGCGAATTTTAGTTATTTCCACGAATCCTTAATTTATTTGAAATATCCCTTTCCGCTATGTACAAGACAAAAAATTCGACTTTTAAAATCACAAATAATTTTATTTAAATTCTGTTTCCATTTCTCACAACGAATGAACAAAATTGATCAAAACAGTCGATTTCGTGCACGATTACGTTAACTCGAAAATTATTGGGCATTACATTTGTATGGAGAATTAATCGTTACCGGCCCCTTAGTAATATTTTTTCAAATCGTTGTATTTCGCGGTAGTTATAGGCAAAGCTGTTTTGTATTTTTGTTGAAGCTGCTTTGGTCTTGAAAGTATACTTACTCTATCTTCCTGAGCATCCTCCATCATGCTGTTTTTAATATTCAGAGACGATTTTTACCAGATAAAATATTTTTCAGAGAATTCCTTGAAATTCTTAGTCTTTATGGGTAAGAGTTTCTACGTCATATGGACTGAGCTCTTTACGAGTCAACTGAAAAACTGTTGTCCACTGCGAAGGCGCCCATATTATGGTATTTCGAACAGAGTTTCCAATTGTCGCATGAATACTATAAAATAAAAAAAATTAAATTCATTTATTTTAAGGTCCAAGACCCATATTAAATACAAAAACAATACACATATTTGTCAATTTTATAAAATAAATGTCACTATTTGAGTTACAGATCAATTAATCTCAAAACGCACACAGCAAAATAAAAATAAAATTAAATAGGGTAATGAATTAAATTAAGTGAAGTTATGTCAAAAGCAAAAATTTTAATTAAAATATTAATACCATTAAATAAAATGACAAATTAAGCACCAGCAAAATGCCTGCTACAACAATGCTCAACGTAGGGGCAATCTAGTCGCTGAGCAATCATCGCCAGGACAGTGTTGGAGATACCCCGCACTCTGCGCACTAAGGATGCGCACCGCTTGCGCATGGTGGCGTGGAAACAGTTGTTGCGCGTACCGCAAACATGCCCGAGACTCTGTAAAAACGATGCAGCCCCAACACTGCCCTGAACGCGTTGTTATATTGGACACGAAGGGCACTGTAAGCAGCTTGTGAGTATGATGCATAGGCTGCACTTGTATAGGGAGGTGCAGAAAGCTTTGAAAAGCTCACGCTTTTCAAAGCTTTCTGCACCTCCGACGTACGACAACCCCGACCCTCTTACAGTGAATGTCACAAACTTAGGATCACTCCTAAGTTTGTGACATTCACTGTAAGAGGGTCGGGGTTGTCATAATTATTACTGCATGTTCCGGGATTCCGACTTAAATAGTCAACATGACTACAATATTTTCCCTTTTTGTAAACAACGTCAAAACTGAAATCCTGCAAATAAGTCCACAACCGAGCAACTCTAGGTGTTAAGTCGTTTTTGTTTACGGTGGACTTAATTGCATTACAATCGGTGATTATTTTAAAGATATACCTATCAGATAACGCCGAAAATGTTTCAAGGCATTATGGCTAGAGGTTCTAATTCGTAAAAATGGTGGCTCTGGAAAAGGATGCATGGAAGGATTTGGGGGAGGCCTTTGCTCAGCAGTGGGAGAGTGTAGGTTAATTTTAAAAAAAAAGAATGGTAGTTCGATTCAGCTGGTGTACTATATGGCTAAAATAACCAACGACTCTATTATTTTGTATTATTAACTTTTTGCATCAAAATAGCACCGTAACCTATTGCACTGGCATCAGTATGTAACTTCGTTTCAAATGTAGGGTTAAATATTGTTAGCAAAGGTTTGGAAGCAAGATGGTTTATAACGTATTCCCGTGCAGTATTCTGTTCAGATCCCCATTCCCATTTTTGATACGTTTTTGTTAGTTTTGTAGGCAGTACGCGACGCGAACTCTGGTATGTATTTTCGGAAATAACTAGCTAAACCCATGAATTGACGTATTTGTTTTACATTGCTAGGTAGAGGTGAGTTAATGAATGCAGAAACTTTACTCTCACTTGGACTAATACTTTGCTTTGAAATTGTTGTTCCCAAGTATTCAATAGTTGTGACAAAAAATAATACTTTTTTGCAAAGGAGAACATTCACCGTCCATACATTTTTGGGCTAAATGTGAAAGTGCCAAACAATAAAAAAGTTATATTCCGTTAGACCATGTAATTCTCTTCACTTTTAACACTGGGACCAAATCTGTAGGGCCATTCCCTGCGCTGTTAAACCGAGTTTGAAAAATACTGTTTTCAGTATGTTTTAGTTAAAAGAATAAACAGTAATCTAATTATAGTAATAGCTTTTTATGCCAGTAATCATTACAGTTATTATCTTTTACTGTGAAAGAATAAACAGTAATCTAATTATAGTAATAGCTTTTTATGCCAGTAATCATTACAGTTATTATCTTTTACTGTGAAACTAGGCTCTAGGGTTATTCTCCACATAACTACAGTATGCGAAATAAAGTTTTTTTTTTTCACCAGTACTAATATTAGTTTATTGAAATAGTTATCACTAATATTAACTGGTTTTAGGACTATTTAGTGGTTTCTATTCTCGCAAAAACAGTGAAATAAAATAACATATTATTTTAGATACATCAATAACGGATGTAAAAGAAGCATAACGAAGCCGAGAGGAGATATTGAAGGTCAAAGTTTCAACGTTGATTTACTTTTTTTCACGAAAACAAGTTTTAAATGTTATCAATTCCTTTATTCTCCGCAATTTCATTCGCAGCTTTGGGATAACTCTCCTCAGTCCTGCAGTATGTAAAAACATTCTCAGGAAGTAATTTACTTTTTGATGAGCCGGCTACGATTGTGAAATTGTATAAGTAAACATTTCTCAGATAATATGCTACCTTTTTTTTTTGGGTGGGAAATTTTGGGTGGAGCGGGAGGGTGTGTCAGACTCTTACTGACTAAAACCCACCCGTGTTCCTTCAGTTGCCATGTTGCCGGGGGGCCACGATATCCCTATCGGCCTGTATTCGCAGCCCCGGCAGGCATTGGCCCTAGTGGACCCCTCTTTGACATCTCTTTGAGGCGCGCGTGGAACACAACGCGCCGTCGACCCGGGCTTGGTTCTTATCGGACGGCGAGCTACCCATTGCTCACCGTCCGCAAGCCCGCGCCTACGGTGGCCGGAAATATGCCTGTGATTCCCGACGCCCAGGGCGTCTCCTCCTGCGGCGGTTAGGGGCGCGAGGGCGCGAAATTTGCCTCTCCCTCACGCGCTCCGCCTCCTCCTTCGCGAGCATTACTGCTTCGCAGAAGGAGGTGACGGCCTCCCATTTCCTCTCGCTCCGTAGCATGGCCCAAATCAGGGCCGGACGCGAGAGATCACCGCCGCCGATCGCCTCCACGAGGACACGGCGATACCCTGCCCAAGCCGGGCAGACCTCCACCGTATGCTCCACCGTGTCCTCCGGGCGATCCACACAGTGACGACACCCGGGCGTTTCCTCCCGCTTTATCCTGAACAGGTACCTCCCGAAACAGCCGTGTCCGGTGAGGACTTGCGTCAGGCGGAAGGTGAGGACGCCGTAGCGCCTCTCTAGCCACTCCTCAAAGAGGGGTCTTATCGCCGCAATTGTGGCGTGCCCAGATAATATGCTACCTGGTCTGGAACTTTAAGTACGTTCAAATTGTTTTCGCAGTCAAAAGAGAATGTTTTAAGACCTGTATTTTCTTCTTTAACTTTTTCAAAGAATGACTTGGCTTTTAATTTATGTAATCTTTGGGCAGTCATTAAGCCGAGGCGTGCATTGTCATCTTTTTCGACTTTTATTTCTTCAGAAAATCTTAAGCAAGTGGCACATACGTTCGTTCTTGGAGTGCTAAATGAAAGGTTATATTTAGTATTAAAAATCCGAACTCCGAAGAAAGATAGTACCTTTTTGTATTTCTTCGACAATAATGGGGTAGTTCACACGGTATCTTATTGATGAAGCTCATGACTGCTCGTTTCAATGTACATTTCAAGGAAACATGATCGCCTCCTCGGTTTTCGGCTAAAAGTCTCCGAGTGTGGTAATATCTTTATACTTTGGACTCTGTACTATATTTAGTATTAAAAATCCGAACTCCGAAGAAAGATAGTACCTTTTTGTATTTCCTCGAAAATAATGGGGTAGTTCACACGGTATCTTATTGATGAAGCTCATGACTGCTCGTTTCAATGTATATTTCAAGGAAACATGATCGCCTCCTCGGTTTTCGGCTAAAAGTCTCCGAGTGTGGTAATATCTTTATACTTTGGACTCTGTACTTCGTTATTTGCAAAATTGACAAAAAATATCGTTGACACACTTGTACCTTCTTTTTTCTAATTTACTATAAATGTAAAACTTGGTTTGAAATGTCCAACTATTCCAAGACGGTAAAAATGAAAACAAATGCGTATATGGATAACGAAATGACTCTTTATTTCTTTTTTAACCGACTTCCAAAAAGGTTCCAAGGAGGTTTTATATGTTCGTCGCGTAATGTCCATTTCTCCGTCATTTGTGGACCGATTTTGAAAATTCTTTTTTTGTTTGAAAGGGTATGCTCCCAAATTGGTCCCATATAAATGTTATTAACTTTGCCTGGGTAATTTTTGAGTTAGCTACAAAATACGTATTTTTTTCCACTTCGTATGTAGATGATATGATAAGTTCGTGTCACTGGTAGCAGGTAGTGGTATTCGAATATGTGTGAGGTAGGTACCACAACTAAAAAGTGAAAAATAAAAACTTTTTACAAAAAAAAAACAACCGACTTCCAAAAAAAAAACACTACAAAGTGAAAAATAACTTTAATTTCGGAAGTCGGTGGCAAAAAACGAAAACACAAAACCCAAGACACCGACTTCCGAAATTAAAGTAATTTTTCACTTTGTAGTGTTTTTTTTTGGAAGTCGGTTGTTTTTTTTTTTTTGTAAAAAGTTTTTTTTTTTTTTAACTATGGCCTTTCGCAGTTTTGACCACTAAGGTCTTGGCTGCTTAACCGGACTTTTCTTGTGGTGGCCTTAAGCTTCTACACTTAGAGCCTCCAGCCAGGAGCTTTTAAACTATTCTAAATTAAAATTAAGCGAGTGCTCGCTAAGTGCACCCCCTGTGGGGTACGAACCTCGGCTTAGGGCATCGCTGAGGGGAGGACAGCAAGAGGGGACAGGCTGGATCAAACTTAGATTCTCATCATGATTATTATGCGGGGTATTTAAAGCTACGTGCTCAGCTGCAACAACTGCTGGCACCTCGTTTTCGAGCAAGGGTCGGGGAGGAGTTTCGTTGACTCGGGGACGCGGTCGCGATCGCAAAGGACCTCGGTGGCGAGGTCGGAATGACGGGAGGCGTCTGTTCTTGTATACTGTACTGGTGGCCCTATTCTGCTCCTGAAGGAGTGTAATGGGGTCATCTGGGTCGGAAAGATGCCTAGGTCGGCGGATCTGACTGATACGGGATGGGATGTAGTCGGCTGACTCGACAACCAGAGGGTTGCGATGTTTGGGAATGGAGTCAAAGTAACGCTTGGACATGCGTTTTAGGAACTGACGGATCGTTGGGATCTTACAGTCGAGATGGAGGATCTCGTTTCTGACATAAAAGGGGGCTCCCGTGGCCTTACGAAGGAAACGGTTCTGTAAGGTCTGCATCCTATGGATGGAGTGGGGTTTGGCGTGAGCAAAGACTGCTCCCGCATAGGTCATGATGGGACGAATGCACTCTGTGTAGGTTCGCAATTTGCACTTTAGTGACAATTTGCTGCGTGCATTCAGAATGAAATGAAGTCTACCAAGAGCGAAAGCGGCTCGCGAGCGAACCGACTTTATGTGCTCTGAAAAGGAGAGGTGATGGTCGAGGATAACACCGAGATACTTGGCTCGCTTCTCCCAAGGGATCGGCTTGCCGAACAAGGTGATAGGTCGGGGGAGGATTCTTTATTTTTTTTTATTTTTTTTAACTATGGCCTCTCGCAGTTGTGACCACTAAGGTCTTGGCTGCTTAACCGAACTTTTCCTGTGGTGGCTTCTACACTTAGAGCCTCCAGCCAGGAGCTTTTAAACTATACTAAATTAAAATCAAGCGAGTGCTCGCTAAGGGCACCCCCTGTGGGGTACGAACCTCGGCTTAGGGCATCGCTGAGGGGAGGACAGCAAGAAGGGACAGGCTGGATCAAACTTAGATTTTCATCATGATTATTATGCGGGGTATTTAAAGCTACGTGCTCAGCTGCAACAACTGCTGGCACCTCGTTTTCGAGCAAGGGTCGGGGAGGAGTTTCATTGACTCCCCAACTAGCAAAGTAATCCTATAAAGAAAGGTTATAAGTCTGTCACTACTAATAACGTTCTTATAAAGTATTGCGGTAGACTATTTAACTTGTAATAGCATTAGCCAAGCCTTTACATACTCAAGTACATTCGTTTTTATATCTCGATCTTATAGTTCGCTACAAGACTGACCTCTAAAACATTTATAGGACACATTTACTAGTAATAGCATTTCACAAGCTTAGATATTCTCAAGAGCATTTGCTTTTATAACTCAGTCTTCTAGTTAGCTACAAGATTTTTTTTTAGGACACTTTTAGGAATAAGTCTCCTATAATTGTTTACATTAAAACTAAATAATACAGAATAATATTTTGATCCTATAGTAGCATTTTGTGGGAAAACAAGAAATTATAACATACTTAGCTGAGATCACTATAAGTTTGCGCCGTTATAGTTTTGCTCGAGATTCTTTTAAATCTAATAGTACTTAGTAAGAGCGCTATTTGATCAAAAAAGCTTATAAGCTACTAGATCAATAACTTTATTAGTAAACGTTAGCCATTTTGTTGAGATTCAGGTGTTCCCTTTCGTCCTGAGAAAATAAGTTGAACATGAATTTAAGCGATTGGAAACGATTGAAAAGGAGTGGTGGTTACAGGAGAAAAGTGAAAAATAGGTATAAAGAATTAATGAAGCCAGGTTCTTCAGGAATAATATCAACAGGATCAGGAAGTAAATCAAACACGTCAAGCGCAAACGCAGATGAAGTAAATGAGGGTTCCGCGACCAAAAATATTTTTTCTCCCTTAGCCCACCTCTCAGAAAGTGAAGAAGATGAAAATTGGGAAGAAGAATACGAAGAAACCACTGACTATGAAAAAAATCATGAATTGCTTAAAGATATGCAAAGCTGGGCTATAAAATTTAATATAACCCACCTAGCCCTGAACGAACTATCCACTATTTTAAACAAAAGATTAAGTAATATTTTACCTAAAGATGCACGGTCTTTATTACATACCAACAAAGAAACGTTGCATATTACAATTTCGGATCCAGGACAGTACTGGCACAACGGATTGATTAAATGCCTAAAAAATACGCTACAGGGACTGGATTTGAATAGTATAACAAATACGATTTCATTAAATATAAACATAGATGGGTTGCCAGTATACAAAAGTTCAAGACAACAACTCTGGCCTATTTTGTGTAACATCTTTGAAATATCCCACATTTCTCCTTTTGTGATTGGTAAATATACAATATTTCAATATCGTAGGTGCTTAATTAAGTTATATACATATATATAATATTACTAAAACTTTTTTTTAAGGGATTTATTCTGGTGAAGGTAAGCCATCTGATCTGAATGCATATTTGGGGTCTTTTGTGAAAGAAATGAGGGAACTTGAAGAAGATGGATTAGCCCTGTCGTCAAGTGAATCTAGAATCAAAGTCAAAATAAGAGCTTTCATTTGTGATTCCCCAGCAAGGGCCTTGATTAAAGGCAAGTTTCGAATTGTTTTTTTTTTATAACTAGAAGATCATACCGACGGTCCACCTGATGTTAAGTGATCACCGCCACCCATAGATACCTGAAAGACCGGGGGAATTGCTAGTGCGTTGCCAAACTTTGTTGAAGGACTCTTTTACACTCTTTTTTATATGATAAATATAGATGTAAAAATATGGATGTTTGTTCCGCTTTGACTCCACAACGGCTAAACAGATTTGGATAAAATTTGGTAAGTAGATAGGGCACAGGTCTCACGATATAAAATGTAGTGCACTCGGGCCAAGCCGCGAGCGGAAGGCTAGTTATTTAATATTGCTTAAGTATAATCTTTATGATTGTTCATTATAGCTTTCTGAACAGTAACAGGGCTGCGTTGATGAAAAATTATGGTTTGTCTATCACTACTGTTATTAAAATACATTTTTTACAGGTGTCATAAATTTTAATGGAAAGCATGGTTGTCTGAAATGTACGGTGATTGGCGAATATTCACATAAATCAAACACTGTAACATTTCCTAAGTTCGATTGTCCTAAAAGAAACGATAAAGACTTTCGTAAAAAAAAATATGAAGAACACCACAAACATGACTCTCCATTATTGAAATTAAACATAGATATGATAGAGGATTTTCCTGTGGCAGACTCATTACACCTAATAGACCTTGGTTTGATGAAACGGTTGTTGATTGGATGGCGTGATGGAAAGTTAGGAAAATACCTAACCAAATGGAGTGCTCGAGATATTGATATTGTCAATAGTTTTTTACTGAATTGTCAAATGCCCAAAGAAATACACAGAAAAATGAGATCTGTAGATGTTTTGGCCCACTGGAAAGGTTCCGAGTACCGATCTTTTTTTTATTATCTAAGTGTTATAATTTTGAAACACGTGCTCAAACCCGAACCATTTTATCACTTTTTAAACTTGTTTTGTGCCATAACGATTTGTTCAAATGAAAAGCATTTGCCACTCTTGTGGATTGCTGAAAAAATGTTAGAAGATTTTACAGAAAGTTTTAAGACCTTCTACGGGCGAGACTACGTTACTAGTAACATACATAATTTAATACATATAGTTGAGGAAGTAAGAAAATTTGGAATTTTGCAAAAGTTTAATGCATATCCTTTTGAAAATAAACTATACGCTATTAAACAAACTATCAGACAAGGAAAAAATCCATTACAGCAAGTTGCAAGAAGAATAATTGAAAAACAGTTAATCGAAACAGAACATCTTAACGAAGAAATTGTACACTATCCATTTATTAAAAAGAACCAGCGAAGCGGCTTATTGGTTTTGCACCTAGAAACATATATTTTATCATCAAAAAATGAAGACAAGTGGTTTCTTACTGACGAAAATCATGTAATAGAATTAAAATCCGTCATGTTGAAAGACAACAAAGAAATAGAAATTACTGGATTTCGTTTTGATATTATCCACGATGCTTTCGAAAAACCATTAAAATCATCTTTTTTGAATATTTATAAATGCGATTGTGCTGCTATTGAAAAATCGGAGGTAACTTGCAAAGTTCAAAATGTAAAATGTAAACTTGTTAGTATTACATATAAGTCAGAGATATTTTTCTTACCATTGTTACATACGCTGTGAATTTTTTGTATAAAGTGCATAAAATAAAACAATATTTCATTAAAATTATGTTTTATTCAAAATTAGATATTTTTTTAAGTCTTGGCAATCAGTCTCAATCATAAGTTATCAGCTACATTATGTTTCATTATTAAAGCTTCTTCGTACTAAATGATCTTAGCTGTCTTGCACTGATAAACGTTATAAGTTATAACAAATAAAACATTACTAAAGTTAACAAAATATTTCAGTGTAGCTATGTTATAAAGATAATTAGAAACCTATTAAAAATGCTTCAATTATTTAACAATAAAATATCAACAAAGTTCAACTCAATTATCTTTAGTCTCACGATTAGCACGATTACAGTAAAGTAACTGTTTTCAACTATAAATGAAAGTTAAAAACCATAAATATTCTCAATAAAAAGTAATCAAAAAAGTATTGAAAAAAAAAGTAACCCCATTGTCTTTTAAAAATCAACTAAAACTAATAAAAATTAACTTGGTAGTTCATTTTTGTTAGTTTTAGTTACATAATTTCAACATAGATACCATTTGTATACAACATAATAACAACAACAATAGCTTTAGTAACTAGATCAAAATTAAATACTCAGGTACCTATTTACGAGTATCTAGAATCATTAATTAAAAAATGGTATCAAAAATCTTAAAAACCTTATCAAAAATCTTTTCATTTCAGACAAAAATTTCCCCTGTAACATCTTCAACTTCTATTTGGTTACCAGTGGCTTGTTTTTCTATAAGAGGCTGCTTAGGAGGCGTTTCATTTGTAACCAAATTTTCGGAAGAAGTCTTTTTGACGCATTTTTTTCCTCTGCATTTTTTTGTAGAAGCTCGTTTTGGTTCGATTTTGCACCGTTGATCCGCATTTCGCAAAATTGTTTTAAAAAATTTATGACAGTCAGTTAAATGAAACGACGAATCTAGTTTGTGAATTAAATAAAAAAAGAAACCGATAGTCTTGGAGAAACCTTTGAAACAGATCTTTTCTGTAGGTTCATTTTGGGAACGTGAGGCTCCAGTCCATGAACACAATTTGAAAAACTGTCTTTCGAACATAATATCAATAATAGCATATGCACTTGTGGTTCCTTGTCCTGTGCCTTTAGTGCACATCACACTTAACTTTCTTTGCAAATCTTCTCTATAATCAGAATCCATTAAATTCTTTTCGAAGTCTTCTAAATCCTTTAAATCTCTAATTGGTTTTACCGCGAATGAGTGATTTTGTTTCTCTGTAATAGATTTATTAATGAATTCTTCATTCATAACTTGTTGTTCAGTCACTTTTAACAATATCGATTTAAGTGTATCATGTATTACGCCTTGATTATTTAGTGTTGTGTTCAGGGTCTCCATTATAGTCTTCATATCGTCATTAATGGATTTTAGGTCACTTTTAATAGTGTTGATATCTGTTTTAATTGATTTTAAGTCGCACTGTTCTTTTGATAAACTTGTTTCTTTATTAATGTACGAGTATATTATAGGCGTGTCCGACTGATTATTTTCGGGTATAACAACGTATTTTTCAATATTTTCTTGCAATGCGCTCAGCAGTGTTCCAGATGGAGTTGGCTCTGACGGTGTAGTAATTTCGTAATTAGCCTAAACAATAAAATATTTTAAATGAGCTAAACGGGATAATAAAAAAGTTTTTTTTTATGTAAGCAAAAATTTAGTTAGTACAATACGGCTTACATATAGGTTTCGAACGTTGATATACTAGGAGTAACGGCATATTTCACCATGTTGCTATCTAATAAGCTCTGTATAATAGTTAAACTGACAAGCTGTTAAAGATACACAGAGGAACCGCTTGACAACTTAAGTTCTGATGTCAATGATCTCAATGAAAGCCTCATAAAAGTTATGTATTTGTAACTTACCATCATTACTTGTTCTCCACCTTCAGGCATTGTTGTTGAATTAGCATTATGCTTATCATTCTGAAAATATTATTTATTGAAATAATTAATAAAAATATCGACAACATTTTTAATTAAAAGCAACTGCTTTCGATCGTGTGGTACCACTCTGAGCGCATAATCTGTCGGAAATCATGAAAAATCGATTCACAATCTGTGAAAATATTATGTGGCGTACATGCACATTAGGTATTTCCCAATGCTATTATGATCCAACTGTTGATTGAAATAAACGAACTGAATTGAATTTCAGAAGTGAATCCGATATCAATTAGCTTTAATTCAAAAGCACCTATTGTTACGAACCTGTAGACTTTCTTCTGCCATAATATTATACGACAGCTGTGGAATATCATAGCCCTTGCGTCGCTTTTTAGCTGAAACGTCTTGTATATCAGGTTCTGTTTCTGAATTATTGCTCATGATATCAATTTCATTGATTGCATCTTGATACGTTAAAATATTTCGCCTTTTTACCACACAGTTTATTTGTGTCCAAGTATCATCGGGCTGACTACCTTCATCTTTTTGTAATTTAATCGTGTGGGACTGTTTTTGTTTTCTGGGCCAATACAAAACACCATTACTCTCCCATTGATGTGGTACAAATGACAATACAATGTTGCCCTTTTCAATAGTTTGAATAATTTTAAAAGGCATTTTTTAGTCTTAAAACCTGTAAAGAACATTTTTTGATATAAATAACAAATACCACACATAAATAACTAGCTTAGTACTGTCAAGCACACGTCAAGCTAGTGGTAGCCTTATCGCGATCGAAATAAAGTCGGCATTGCCACAAAAGTTTACAGCTTGACGTGGGCTTGACTGTACAAACAAGTTTTGTATTTATAATATGAACAAGTATTTATGGCACCAAATACTGCGATAAATACTTATTAATAGCTGGATTGTTTCAATACAACGCGAGACTAGGTTATACTATTTTATTTTCACTTACGTGCTGTTCTGGCGTACGATGTACAAGGTTAGGGGTTCAGGAGGAAGCGAGACGCAACAAGACAGGCTCTGGTTTAAGGATTCCAGAAAAGTGCAAAGGAAATATAGTGAAATTACATAAATATAGCGGTAACAAACCCTTTGCACAATAAACACACGCGCTCTTTCTGACAACTCAGGCGCTACTGCCTACTGGTTCGGACATGCAAGCCTCCCCCCGCACCTCTAGCACCCGTACTGCGTACTGAACTAGTAACTACTGATATAGGTTTATAGCGATCGTAATCATACCTTCAAAATATTTGCCGAACAGGCGGCACGGGAAGAGGATTCCTTGTTAATTTGATTGCTCGGACGTATAATGTTTCAAACATTCATCTTGCTAATGTAAAAATCATCTTTTTTTTAACCATGCAATATATTAGTATGACCTTATAATACTATTATTTATGAAATAAAATTATTCAAAAAGTAAATGGAACTTATTATGTGTGTTCACAGATTATCGGGATACAAAATTAGTAGCAAATTGTGCATTCATCTTCGATGTAATGGTCATATATGCTGTACTCGGAGCAAGTAGGGCACCAAAAAAAGATTTGATGCAATAAAACTATTATGTTTTCTTGACTACAAATGAAATGAGTAGGTCTATACATATTATTTAAAGAAACTGGAAATCCACACCCATTGCAGCTTTCGGATAGCACAAAATGTGTATTAGTCCAAGGCCATCTCATATTTGTCAGTAAAATCAATGAATATTTGGTCAAAAAACAGTCGACATCAAGAAAAACAACCATCTTGTGAATTAGATCCTAAAAAATGTAAATTTAGCATTAACAGGCATATTCCAAGGGAACCCTAATTTGTTTTTAAATGGAGGCGAGTAATCTAGAATGAAACTGCTACAAGTACTAATTTACCTACATTGCTTCTACAAATTACTTAATGAAGAGCAATTTCAAAACATGGCGAAATTCATAAGAATTGATGAAATATTTTATTTACAACAATATACTAATGAGCTATTTTTCGGAGGGGATTGTGAAATTAACTAAATTGCGGTACACATTTCAAGTAAAAATGACTTCGCCACGAGTTCATATACTATATTTACAATATATATTAGTAATTAATTTTCTACAATAATACAAAATAATAGTAATAGAAACTTACGTTTTTATTTCTTGTATTTAACACAAAACAGGAACCACCAGCCGACGCAACAACAAAGATAACTTCTATTAAAATATACTTATAACTATAAATTAAGCACATTACTAGTGCATTATAAACAAGATTGCTTTAGTAAGATACTTATATCAGATACTAACAAGAGCGTTTGTGCTTGTAATTGTGTAGTCTCATATCATTATAGAAGCTATTGCGCTTCGTCAAGTATATTATAGGGCTTAGTAACATTTTAAAAGTTGATTATAAGATAGTTATAGAAATAAACGCTCCTATAACTGCGCCCAACTCCAGCTTTGTAGGATGATACAAGTTTCTTATAAGTGAATATAAAAGTAGTCTTGAGATAGTTTTAAGTACTGATTTTGCTAGTTGGGTCGGGGACACGGTCGCGATCGCAAAGTACCTCGGCGGCGAGGTCGGAATGACGGGAGGCGGGAAGGGATCGGCTTGCCGAACAAGGTGATAGGTCGGGGGAGGGGGAGGGCTCTGGATCTCGTTGTGTCGGGATTAACCTCGATTCTCCATTTCCTGAACCAGACGCCAAGGTTATTGACAGCCCTTTGCAGGTTTAGGAGCATCGTTTTGGTATTGCCTTTACAGATGATCGCAGTATCGTCTGCGAACAGAGCCAAGTGCGTCCATCTGTGTTTGGGAATATCGCTAGTGAATAGGGTGAATGCGAGGGGAGCTATCACGGAGCCCTGAGGGACTCCTGCCCTTATGAGGCGGGGAGAGGGTAGGGCTCCTTCGATACGGAAGCGGAAGGTGCGGTTCGACAAGTAGTCTCGAATGATGAGTCTCGAGATTGTCTACTGGTAGGGAGCTGGGAGAGCATTGAGCTTCTAGGCTGTCGGCTAGGCACTCGGCCTTGTCGATGTCATCGATAGCGATGGTTTTATCGGGGTGGACTAAAGGGGGCATAGAGGCTGACTGAGTGGACCTGAGTTTCCTCTGGAGTTCCCAGAAGGCTAGATGGGTTGGCTCGAGATCACTCAGCATCTTGTCCCAGCCTGCATCACGCAGCTCCGCTATACGTGTCTTTACAGTTCTCTGTAAATAGCGCATGTGGGCTTTGTTGGCGGCGCAAGGAAAGACACTGTAGGCACGAGTAGCCGCGCTCTTCTCAGTCATCAGAGCACGTACGTCGTCCGGGAGTTTCAAGTAACAGGGTTCTGTTGCTGGAACTTCCCTTGAGCAGTCGCATAGGACGGTTTGTACGTGCTCAGTGAGTGAGTCGATCGCGGCCGTCGTGTCAGCGATTGAGTCAAATTGATCGGGAATTGCTTCTAATAAGGGGGACTTGTTGGATTTCAGCTGAACGCTTACTCTCTTCTAGTCCGTCACCTTTCTAGTGGAGGGGGGATGGTTGGGGTCAGAGGGACCTATGCGGGAGACAAGATTGATGATGACTGGGCGATGGTCAGAGGTAAGCTCATGCACCGTTTCTATTGTGTCAATGCGTAGGTTTACGTTCTTAAGGAGCGTTAGGTCAAGGACGTCCGGGGTGTGATTGATATTATGGGGATAATGAGTGGGGTCCATCGGAGCGATGATATCGAAGTTAAGGGAGGAGGAGAGGTTGAACAAGGGTCGGCCTCTGGTATTGGTGATGGAACTATTCCATGAGGGGTGCTTGGCATTGAAATCGCCCGCCATAATGACGGAGTCACTCATGCCTAAGAGTAATTCTAGGTCATCAGATAGGAGTTGGAAATTTTCTAAATCTACAGTTAGAATGGGAGGGATATAGACCAATACTAGAGTGATCGGTGGGTGACCGGTCATACCTAGACGGCAGACTGATACTTCTAGTCGGGAGAGGGGAGGAGGGTCCATAGGAATGCAGTACAGATCCTTTTTGTAATAAATGAGAGTGCCACCCGTGTGACAGCGCGTCCTATCGTTCCGGATTAAGCGATAGTTGGCTATGGTGGGGCTACGTTTATGGGGCTTTAGGAAGGTTTCCTGGATGAGGATATCTAGCTGTTGATCGCGGAGAAATTCCGCGATCTCGTTTTTTTGATTAATTAAGCCATTGGCATTAAAGGTACCTAACTTGAGGGATCGGGGTTTAAACCTTTCAATAGTGGCGTTATACATGATGGGGGTCTAGCGAAAGATTTTAGGGCTTACGTAATGTCCGAGTACGCTGAATAGACATTATGGATCTGCTGGATTTCACCCGACCCTAAGGCTGCGATAATGTCATAAGCCATTTGCGTAGCCCTGGGGGTACAGAAGGTCATAAAGATATAATGCCGAATGCATTATTTTCGGGGTCTAGCTCGGGAATGACCACAGGAGTGGGGGTGGGGCGCGGGGCTTTAGGAGCGGTAGTGATAGCGGGTTTCGCGGGGGGCGCTGAAGGTGCGGGGGGAGCGTAACGCTGGGGAAATGCGGGGGGAGCTAAGAATCCGGGGGGAGGGGGGATACGGACACGCGGGTCCATGAGAGTGTATAGAGGGGTGTGAGGGGGAGGGGGGCGCGGGGTACCCAGGGCTGGGAAAGCCTTCTGGTGATTGATTTGCGACCAAGGGCTAGGCCTCTGAGGGCTTAGCCGCTCGGGAATCTGAGAGGAGGGGAAGGGTTGGAAATCCCTTTGTTTTTGCTGTCTAGCGTGTAAACGCTTAGTCAGCTTTCCTGAATTAGCCTTAGGGGCTTTTGAACAGCCGCGGTAGTTGGCTGTGTGACCCTCGAGGCCGCACAGTACGCAACTAGGCGGGGTTTGACACTCATTGCGGTCTTTTGGGCGCAAGCAGTCAGTGGTACCGTGGTCGCCCAGGCACTTTACGCACCTGGGTTTTGCGTGGCAATTCCTTTGCGAATGGCCATACAATTGACAACGGTGACACTGACCGATCGCGCTATTTTTCCAGGGCTTCTCAATGGTGAAGCCCGCTAAATGACAAATGGTCCTGATATTTAAAATGGGGTGATGCCCCTCGGTAGGGGAGCATACGACGAGAACCATGTCGTATGCTTCCCCACCGCGCAAGCGGTGCATACGGTGCACCTCATCAACGGGGATGTTTGCGACTGAAGGTCGGCTAGAATTTCGGAGGGGGGGATTTCTTTGGGGATCTTTTTGATCACCACTCTAATCTGTCTGTCTTCTGGGAGATAGTAGGTGTGGAATGACACACCTTTGTCTCTCAGGACCCTAGTTAGTTCCCTGTAGTCTTTCGACGATGGGACCTGAACTCTTATACCCTGTTGGGTTGATCTGGCATTTGTGTAGGCTATCTTCAGCTCTACACACCACTTTGAAACTGCCGTCCACTTCTCCTTGTCCTGAATGAACACGGGAGGTGGAGGCGCGACCTTTTTAGGGCCGGAGCTAGTTGTTGTTGCGTCAGCCTGAGAGGATGACGCAATTGGGCGGGGGGAGGTGGGGGGGAAGCTACTGTAGCGCACGTAGCGGTATCAGTTAGGCTAACTATCGGAGGGGTGGGGGAGATTGAGTCGTCGATAGCGACGACTTTAGCGGCCTGGGAAGAGCCCTGTCTCTTCTTCTTCCTCTTATTAGCCTTTCCCGTGACTTGGGTGAAGCCTTCGTCATCCGAGTGGGAGGAAGAGGAGGAAGCAGAGACGTGATCCTTAGTATCAGGGACGAAATAGGGATGGGGGGTCTGAGTGCGCGCCGTAATAGCGGACACGACTTCCGTGTCAATGTCTGAGGGACATGGACTTGGACTGGGTTGGGGGTCGGATTGGTCTCTGTCCGTATGCTGTGAAGCAGTAAGGACTTTGAATTCGAGACCGAATTCGTTTATGAGAGAGGGATCCTTGAGGAGGACTCTACCTAGTAGGTCTAGGAGTCTGGCGTTATCGCTCCTGAGCGATGTGAGGTCATTTCTGAGTGACTGAAGGTCACCCTGAAAAGCCTCCATTTTTAACTGACTAATTAAATTAAATTAAATGAGGGAGTCCTAATTTCCTATTTTTCCCTATTCCTATCTCCCCGGTGGGTATGCCGGGGATGAGTAATCCCTCCCTGTCGGGTGTAGACAGGGAGGATGGGTGCCTGATTGTGAGCCCTAAGCTTGCTTTGGCCCGTTGCCTATCTTAATGTGCAACGGGGTCCTGACCAGTCTAGTGCGCCGGGTGTAGTGTAGACACACCCGACCGACACAGGGTGTGTAGCTGTGAAGGGAATACTGTCACCACGTGTTGGCTACGAGATCCCCCAAGGCCAAACACTGGGACCCGGCCAATTTACTGCCTCACCCTGAAGGGGATCGGCGGGTGTGTTGGGTCAACACCCCACTCAGCTTCGTTGGCATCGTATGGTATCCACCGAGTGACCACGAAACTGTGGTTTTACCCAGAAGGGGCCTAGTGAAGCTACACACAAAATGTTCTGTTAAAGAAACTGGATAGCCTTGGCCTTTTTGGTGGATCTTTGCCCGATCGATTGACGATCGGAGATCGGAAGTAGTCGGGAGACTACGAAAATCGTTACGTAAACGCAACGGAATATGACTCAAGAACACTGAGTCATGAACGGGAGAGCGCAAGCACACAACCGTCCGTGACCAGTGCCGAGCGTCGAGTGAGCGACCCCGAGGGCTTTATTTCTTTTTTTTTTTTTTTTTGAAATGGCCTCTCGCAGTTTTGACCACTAAGGTCTTGGCTGCTTAACCGAACTTTAACTTTATTTCTTTTTTTTTTTTTTTTTTTTTTTAACTATGGCCTCTCGCAGTTTTGACCACTAAGGTCTTGGCTGCTTAACCGAACTTTTCCTGTGGTGGCCTTAAGCTTCTACACTTAGAGCCTCCAGCCAGGAGCTTTTAAAACTATTCTAAATTAAAATTAAGCGAGTGCTCGCTAAGGGCACCCCCTGTGGGGTACGAACCTCGGCTTAGGGCATCGCTGAGGGGAGGACAGCAAGAAGGGACAGGCTGGATCAAATTTATATTTACATCATGATTATTATGCGGGGTATTTAAAGCTACGTGCTCAGCTGCAACAACTGCTGGCACCTCGTTTTCGAGCAAGGGTCGGGGAGGAGTTTCATTGACTCGGGGACGCGGTCGCGATCGCAAAGGACCTCGGCGGCGAGGTCGGAATGACGGGAGGCGTCTGTTTTTGTATACTGTACTGGTGGCCCTATTCTGCTCCTGGAGGAGTGTAATGGGGTCATCTGGGTCGGAAAGAGTATGCCTCGGTCGGCGAATCTGACTGATACGGGAAGGGATGTAGTCGGCTGACTCGACAATCAGAGGATTGCGATGTTTGGGAGCGGAGTCAAAGTAACTATTGGACATGCGTTTTAGGAATTGGCGGATCGTTGGGATCTTACAGTCGAGATGGAGGATCTCGTTTCTGACATAAAAGGGGGCTCCCGTGGCCTTACGAAGGAAACGGTTCTGTAGGGTCTGCATCCTATGGATGGAATGGGGTTTGGCGTGAGCAAAGACTGATCCCGCATAGGTCATGATGGGGCGAATGCACGCTGTGTAGGTTCGCAATTTGCACTTTAGTGACAATTTGCTGCGTGCATTGAGAATGAAATGAAGTCTACCTAGAGCGAAAGCGGCTCGCGAGCGAACCGACTTTATGTGCTCTGAAAAGGAGAGGTGATGGTCGAGGATAACACCGAGGTACTTGGCTCGCTTCTCCCAAGGGATCGGCTTGCCGAACAAGGTGATAGGTCGGGGGAGGGGGAGGGCTCTGGATCTCGGTTTTGTGAATAAAACCGCTTGACTTTTGTCGGGATTGACCTCGATTCTCCATTTCCTGAACCAGGCGCCAAGGTTATTGACAGCCCTTTGCAGGTTTAGGAGCATCGTTTCGGTATTGCCTTTACAGATGATCGCAGTATCGTCTGCGAACAGAGCCAAGTGCGTCCATCTGTGTTTGGGAATATCGCTAGTGAATAGGGTGAATGCGAGGGGAGCTATCACGGAGCCCTGAGGGACTCCTGCCCTTATGGGGCGGGGAGAGGATAGGGCTCCTTCGATACGGAAGCGGAAGGTGCGGTTCGACAAGTAGTCTCGAATGATGAGCACGAGACGATCTGGCACACCGAGTTTGTAAAGCTTATATATTAAGCCGTTGTGCCAGACTTTGTCAAACGCTTTCGCAATATCGAAGAAGACCGCACCTGTCCGTCGGCCTTGGGTGAGAGCACCGCTGACCAGCTCGACAATACGGTGGACCTGATGCACGCTAGAGTGCTGAGTTCGAAAGCCGAACTGCTCGTTGGGGATGAGGCCCTTGGTCTCTGCGTAGTCTCTGAGACGCTTATAAATAAGCCTCTCATAGATTTTGCCGAGGACTTTGAGCAAACTGATGGGGCGGTAGCTAGTGGGCTCGCTTTTAGGCTTGCCGGGCTTTGGGATTCCTATGACTGTGGCCTCTTTCCACGTCTGAGGGAAGATGTTATTGCCTAATGCACCATTGAAGATGGTGGTCAGTAGCATGATTAAGTGGGCTGGGAAGAGCTGGACCACCCTATTGGTGAGTCCGTCTGAACCGGGGGCTTTACGAATATGGAGACCCTTGATAATCTCGTGTACCTCATCTGGTTCGATGGGGGGCAGGGGAAAATCAGGGTCTTCAACGGGAGGGAGGGAGGATCTACGTTCGACTTCGGCGTCGACCTCGTCGAGGTGAGCTTTGTCTACTGGTAGAGAGCTGGGAGAGCATTGAGCTTTTAGGCTGTCGGCTAGGCACTCGGCCTTGTCGATGTCATCGAAGGCGATGGTTTTATCGGGGCGGACTAGAGGGGGCATAGAGGCTGATTGAGTGGACCTGAGTTTCCTCTGGAGTTCCCAGAAGGCTAGATGGGTTGGCTCGAGATCGCCCAGCATCTTGTCCCAGCCCGCGTCACGCAGCTCCGCAATACGTGTCCTTACAGTTCTCTGTAAGTAGCGCATGTGGGCTTTGTTGGCGGCGCAAGGAAAGACACTGTAGGCACGAGTGGCCGCGTTCTTCTCAGTCATCAGAGCACGCACATCGTCCGGGAGTTTCAAGTAACAGGGTTCTGTTGCTGGAACCTCCCTTGAGCAGTCGCTCAGGACGGTTTGTACGTGCTCCGTGAGTGAGTCGATCGCGGCCGTCGTGTCAGCGATTGAGTCAAATTGATCGGGAATTGCGTCTAATAAGGGGGACGTGTTGGATTTCAGCTGAACGCTTACTTTCTTCCAGTCCGTCACCTTTCTAGTGGAGGGGGGATGGTTAGGGTCAGAGGGACCTATGCGGGAGACAAGATTGATGATGACTGGGCGGTGGTCAGAGGTAAGCTCGTGCACCGTTTCTATTGTGTCAATGCGTAGGTTTACGTTCTTAAGGAGCGTTAGGTCAAGGACGTCAGGGGCGTGATTGATGTAATGGGGATAATGAGTGGGGTCCATCGGAGCGATGATGTCAAAGTTAAGGGAGGAGGAGAGGTCGAACAAGTGTCGGCCTCTGGTATTGGTGGTGGAACTATTCCATGAGGGGTGCTTGGCATTGAGATCGCCCGCCATAATGACGGAGTCACTCATGCCGAAGAGTAATGTTAGGTCATCAGATAGAAGTTGATAATTTTCTGAAGCTACAGATGGAATGGGAGGGATATAGACCGATACTAGAGTGATCGGTGGGTGCCCAGTCATACCTAGACGGCAGACTGATACTTCTAGTCGGGAGAGGGGGGGAGGGTCCATAGGAATGCAGTACAGATCCTTTTTATAATAAATGAGAGTGCCACCCGCGTGACAGCGCGTCCTATCGTTCCGGATTAAGCGATAGTTAGCTATGGTGGGAATTCCGCGATCTCATTTTTTTGATTTATTAAGCCATTGGCATTAAAGGTACCTAATTTGAGGGATCGGGGTTTAAACCTTTCAATAGTGGCGTTATACATGATGGGGGGGTCTAGAGAAAGATTTTAGGGCTTGCGTAATGTCCGAGTACGCTTCGTATACATTTGTGATCTGCTGGATATCACCCGACCCTAAGGCTGCGATAATGTCATAAGCCATTTGCGTAGCCCTGGGGGTACAGAAGGTCATAAATGTCGACGATATAATGCCGAATGCATTATTCACGGGGTCTAGCTCGGGAGTGACCACGGGAGTGGGGGCGGGGCGCGGGGCTTTAGGAGCGGTAGCGGTAGCGGGTATCGCGGGAGGCGCTGAAGGCGCGGGGGGTGCGGGGGGGGCGTAACGCTGGGGGAACGCGGGGGGAGCTGAGAATCCGGGGGGAGGGGGGAGACGGACACGCGGGTCCATGAGGGTGTATAGAGGGGTGCGAGGGGGAGGGGGGCGCGGGGTAGCCAGGGCTGGGAAGGCCTTCTGGTGGTTGATTAGAGACCAAGGGCTAGGCCTCTGAGGGCTTAGCCGCTCGGGGATCTGAGAGGAGGGGAAGGGTTGATACTCCCTTTGTTTTTGCTGTCTAGCGTCTAAACGCTTAGTCAGCTTGCCTGAGTTAGCCTTAGGGGCTTTTGAACAGCCGCGGTAGTTGGCTGTGTGACCCTCGAGGCCGCACAGCACGCAACTAGGCGGGGTTTGGCAATCGTTACGGTCTTTAGGGCGCGGACAATCAGTGGTACCGTGGTCGCCCAGGCACTTTACGCACCTGGGTTTTGCATGGCAATTCTTTTGCGAATGGCCATACAATTGACAACGGTGACACTGACCGATCGCGCTATTTTTCCAGGGCTTCTCAATGGTGAAGCCCGTTAAGTGACAGATGGTCCTGACGTTGAAGATGGGGTGATGCCCCTCGGTAGGGGAGCATACGACGAGAACCATGTCGTATGCTTCCCCACCGCGCGAACGGTGCATACGATGCACCTCATCGACGGGGATTTTTTGCGACTGAAGGTCGGCTAGAATTTCGGAGGGGGGGATTTCTTTGGGGATCTTTTTGATCACCACTCTAGTCTGTCTGTCTTCTGGGAGAGAGTAGGTGTGGAATGACACACCTCTGTCTCTCAGGACCCTGGTTAATTCCCTGTAGTCTTTCGACGACGGGACCTGTACTTTAATACCCTGTTGGGTCGATCTAGCGTTTGTGTAGGCTATTTTTAGCTCTACACACCACTTTGAGATTGCCGTCCACTTCTCCTTGTCCTGAATGAACACGGGAGGTGGAGGCGCGACCTTTTTAGGGCCGGAGCTAGTAATGGTTGCGTCAGCCTGGGAGGACGACGCAATCGGGCGGGGGGAGGTGGGAGGGGAAGCTACTGTAGCGCACGTAGCGGTGTCAGTTAGGCTAACTATCGGGGGGGTGGGGGAAATTGAGTCGTCGATAGCGACGACTTTGGCGGCCTGGGAAGAGCTCTGTCTCTTCTTCTTCCTCTTATTACTCTTTCCTATGACTTGGGTGAAGCCTTCGTCATCCGAGTGGGAAGAGGAGGAAGCAGAGACGTGTGCTTCTGTGTCAGGGACGAAGTAGGGGTGGGGGGTCTGGGGGCGCGCTGTACTAGCGGACACGACTTCCGTGTCCATGTCTGAGGGACATGGACTTGGACTGGGACTGGGTTGGGGGTCAGTAGGGGCACTGTCCGTATTCTGTGAAGCAGAAAGGATTTTTAATTCTAGACCGAATTCGTTAATAAGAGAGGGATCCTTGAGGAGGACTCTACCTAGTAAGTCTAGGAGTCTGGCGTTGTCGCTCCTGAGCGATGTGAGGTCATTTCGGAGTGACTGAAGGTCACCCTGTAAAGCCTCCATTTTAACTGACTATTTTAATTTAATAATGAGGGAATCCTAGTTTCCTATTTTCCCTATTCCTATCTCCCCGGTGGGTATGCCGGGGATGAGTAATCCCTCCCTGTCGGGTGTAGACAGGGAGGATGGGTGCCTGATAGTGAGCCCTAAGCTTGCTTTGGCCCGTTGCCTTTCTTAATGTGCAACGGGGTCCTAACCAGTCTAGTGCGCCGGGTGTAGACACACCCGACCGACACAGGGTGTGTAGCTGTGAAGGGAATACTGTCACCACGTGTTGACTAGGAGATCCCCCAAGGCCAAACACTGGGACCCGGCCAATTCACTGCCTCACCCTGAAGGGGATCAGCGGGTGTGTTGGGTCAACACCCCACTCGGCTTCGTTGGCACCGTATGGTATCCACCGAGTGACCACGAAACTGTGGTTTTACCCAGAAGGGGCCTAGTGAAGCTACACACACGTATTTTCTGTTATAGAAATAAGAGAGCCTTGAAAAAGGCCGTTTTTCGATCTTAGTCCAATCGATTGACGATTGGAGATCGGATGTAGTCGGGTGACTACGAGAATCGTCACGTAAACGCAACGGAATATGACTCAAGAACACTGAGTCATGAACGGGAGAGCGCAAGCACACAACCGTCCGTGACCAGTGCCGAGCGTCGAGTGAACTTTATTTCTATAAAACATCGCCTTATATATCCGTAGGGTGGCATACAAAAGTAGTGGTGGAACTAAGGAGGTGGTAGACCAATAGATGGTCAAGACCGAGAATGACGTATGACGCGCGCGCGGTGCGAGTGCGAATCGCAATACAGGTGGCGCGCTTCCAACAGTCAGTGCTCGATGGTCTTCGACGCAGGGATGTTGTCACTACTCCATATGATCGCCAGCGCGGGCGAGGACCGCAGAGGTGTCGCATTAGTTTGGAGAGGTGGCACGGTGCGCGCGCCCTGGCGGTCGCTCAGTGCGCAGCGCGCTGTGGCAGCAGCCGGATGCGTGATGCGCTCGTATTTTTATGTAGGTCGCTACAATTTAAATCTATTAATTGTATATATTTTAGTGTTTTTGAGTACGGGACATGTACTCGTATGTCCCTATATGCGATAAGGAATTTTTTTTAATGTGTCGCAAAAAAATACTAAAACGTTTTTATTGCAAAATAAACGCAAACTTTTGTATAAAATATAAATTATTTAATGTAGAAACTTATTTAATACAAAATATAATATTTAATGATATTCAACAAAACAATTACGTTCGGAAGTATAACATAAATGAATTTTACATTTAGGTAGAGTACGAGTATGTGTTATTTGTGCGATTCTCAACACGACTTTTTGCACACTGTACGCATCTTTTTCTATAACAGTATTATATTATCTGTGCTATTACTCACTTTTACCATTACATGTGAAGGTGTTCCACGTTTTTGTGTGAGATAGATTCGCTTTTTCGTCATTACCACAGAGTACATTATCTATACGGACATAGAGTCATCACTTATAATTATGATACTAACGCCATCTATCGGTATACGACACGCAAATTGGTCAGATGGTTCCTTAATATCATGTTCCTATCCCTCAACGTAATTTCCAAAAGTCAAATCAGTAAAAAAAAATTTACTTTTGGAAATAACTTTGAGGATTAATAGGAAAGAGAATGGAATTCAGTTGAATAAAACAACAGTTTAGCGGTTGACTACTTTTTTATAATGTTTTCTTTTATTATAATAATTAAAAGCATTTTTGTCTACATCTAATCTGGTGCCATTAATTATTTTATTAATATCTCGGCACCAGTTACAAATGAAAAATTAGCAGGACAGCTCCAACATGTATTCAATTGTTTGCGATTTGTGGTTTTCGCAATCAAATAATTTAAAATTAAGATCTACATACATCAAAGTTTTTAAAAATGTTTTTATGTTAACAGTTAGAGATTGGTTTTTGAGATAATAATTATTAAGATATGTTAGATAAGATTTTCCCTTTTTATATTCTCTTATTTTCCAAAAAAATCATTTATATTATTTTTGTCATAAAAACAATCTTTACACTTTTTACAATTTTTTAAAACGTTTATTCTCGCTTTTCTTAATAAATAACCAGTTACGTACTGTAATGTAGGTAATATTCTAGGGTTATTTTTTTTCATCTCAAAATCTATATATTATACTTACGACGTTACATCCTCAAGATTTAATTATTACTATGTAGTTTCACTTCTCAATGTACTAGGCGTCGCACATAATTTTTAGAGCTATGGAAATAAAAATCAAATTATGAAATTCAAATTGGTTCCACTACATCCGTCGACCGCAGCGCCATCTTGACGTAACTCCATTCCTTTTTTATGTGCGGGCGTCGTAACATCGCGTCTTTTCAAAAATTTTGATTTAGTTAAAATATAGTGTGTATTTTGTGGAAAAAACGTGTTATTATGGGAAAACGAAAAAGGGAACGTAGTCATTCGAAAATTCGACGAAAGATAAAGCGTTTGGAGCGAAAACTACGTGTTTCATCGTCAACAAGTAAGGACGAGGAAGGTTAGTACCTACATGTACACATCTTTATGTTGTTCCTAATTTGAATATCGTAGCCAAATAATTGGTGTGTCTATAAGAATCATTATAACTATGCACAAATTTGTCTAAATATACTTTTTATTCGTTTTGTCGTTTTGCGATAGTTTTTACTGTCTACCTTCATTTAAGGTAATTTTTTAATTTTGTTGAAAATTGTTCTTTGTTGCTTATCACGTTCATAATAAGGATTAAGTTCGTATGTTTGGCGTTGCGTTTTGTTATTTTCGACTTGTAAGTATAATTATAGGTCCTAACTACGATCGTAAATTCCTTGAGTTCTTGCATCTACATTAAGTTATACTCCGTGACGTGAGCACGGCTGATAACAAATTAGTCTAGTGGCGTATCGGGAATACGTACAATGACTTTAAAATGTATACAGACTGCATACAGCAGCTAGTTAAATAAACAGTCGAATGGCGTAACGTGAGTACGTACAAAGACTAAAAGACAACACTGTCAACTACAACAGTTGTTCTTTTTCTTTTAACTTACAGAATATGACCGTTATCACTCAAGGTCGCCAACACCAGACTCACTACGGTTGTCTTTGTATTCAGATGAATTAGAAGATAATATTCCAATCAGATCTGGCGTTGTAGTCCCCGCTAGTCCACCGCGTACCGGCGATGCTACAGATAATGCAGATGCATCTATTTTGCTCCTTCAGGACCCTGGTCCTAGCTCAAATGAGGTCCCAATAGCTGATTCCGAGGTTTTACCGCCTGAAATATTAGAGGCGCTAGGAGATTCAACGGGCAAAGAAGAGGTCTTAGGCCCGACTATAAATGAGGAGATTTCTAAACGTTGGGGTAGGATCCTTGTAGAAGGGTTGACTAAAGACGTGAAGGAAGCTACTTTAAAGAAAACTTTAACGCCCGAAAACTTCACTTTATCGAAAGCGCCAAAGCTTAATTTAGAAATTTCTGCCATCATAAGTGACAACATCAAGCATCGGGATAAACTCCTCGAAAGAGCTCAGAACCAACTTGGGTTGGGCATTGCTGGTCTTAGCAATATGGCTTCGTCTCTAATTAAAGAAGACCACCCAAAGGTGGAAATCTTGAAAAAAACTGTCAGAAGTCAGTAAGATATTTCTAGATTTACACTACGAGAACTCACAACACAGAAGAAAGTTGATAACTTCTTCACTCGATAAAAAATTTACCACTACAATAACTGATATAAAAAGAGATTCATTTCTATTCGGAGCTGACCTTGGAGAAAAGATTAAGGCCACAAAAACAGCAGAAAAATCAGGTCTTCAAATAAAGCGCAGCAATGCTAGCGTTCCTTCCACATCCAGACAACAGGGAAACTGGAGAGGCCCACCCAGGTTTCAATCAAACAGGGGACCAAACCGGGTGGGCAGAAGCCGAAATACACATCCAATCATGGACACTCGACACAGCAAGGTCGAAGGCAGCCAGCTGCGAATCGAGCCCCTCCTGCCCGGAAGATGGACTACAGAACTCGCAGGAACCAGTAGAGGTAATAGTTCATGCGGGTAGATTGCGCCACTATGTTAGCAACTGGCAAGCAATAACCAAAGATCCAATAGTCTTAAACTATGTCAAGGGGTTAAAAATTACTTTTGATGAGCTTCCTGTTCAAAAATTTGAGCCATCTAACCCAAGGTTTAGTAAAATAGAGCTTGAGCATTTAAAGATGTCTATTTCAAAATTATTGTCTTCAGGGGCTATTAAAAAATGCCGTGATGTGCCTGGCCAGTTTATTTCTAATATCTTTTTGATTCCTAAAAGCGATGGGTCATTTAGGTTCATTTTAAATTTAAAATGTCTAAATAAATTTATCAGCCCGGAGCACTTTAAAATGGAAGACATTCGTACTGCTACTAAATTAATCAGTAAAGATTGTTTCATGACAACTATGGATCTACAGGAAGCATATTTTTTTAGTGCCCATTCACAACTGTAGTAAAAAATATCTGCGATTTAGATTTCAAGGTTCTACTTTTGAATTTCAGTGTCTCCCTTTTGGCTTGTCTATAGCACCTTTCGTTTTTACGAAATTAATGAAGCCAGTGGTAGCTCATCTTAGAAACCAAGGGTTACTCCTAGTTGTTTACTTAGATGATTTGTTATTTATAAATAACTCTTTTAATAGTTGCCTAGAAAGTACAGCAGTAGCAGTACAAGTTCTTGAGAGATTAGGCTTTATCATTAATAAAGAAAAAAGTAGCTTGATACCAAAACAAATTCAAAAGTTTCTAGGTTTCAAAATAAATTCACAAGATATGTGTCTAATGCTGCCAGATATGAAACGTCAAAAAATACTTGACCAAACAAAACGAATTGCTAAAAAAAAGGTCTTTAACAATTAGGGATTTTGCAAAGTACCTAGGTTTACTCTGCTCGGTTTTCCCAGCAATTTCTTACGGTTGGTTGTATACGAAATGTTTCGAACGCGAAAAATTTCTAGCTTTGAGTAATTCTAAAGACAATTATGATTGTGTCATTTTTTTTTTTTTTTTTTTTTTTTGGGTGGGAAATTATCAAATAACTTCTCCCGCTCTGGGTGGAGCGGGAGGGCGTGTCAGACTCTTACTGACTAAAACCCACCCGTGTTCCTTCCTATGCCATGTTGCCGGGGGCCACGATTTCCCTATCGGTTTTCTTCGAACCCCCGGCATTGGCATTGGCCCTAGCGGACCCCGTCAATTCTGCTGACATCTCTTTGAGGCGCGCGTGGAACACAACGCGCCGTCGACCCGGGCTTGGTCCTTATCGGACGGCGAGCTACCCATTGCTCACCGTCCGCAAGCCCGCGCCTACGGTGGCCGGAAATCTTCCTGCGATTCCCGACGCCCAGGGCGTCTCCTGCTGCGGCGGTTAGGGGCGCGAGGGCGCGAAATTTGCCTCTCCCTCACGCGCTCCGCCTCCTCCTTCGCGAGCATTACTGCTTCGCAGAAGGAGGTGACGGCCTCCCATTTCCTCTCGCTCCGTAGCATGGCCCAAATCAGGGCCGGACGCGAGAGATCACCGCCGCCGATCGCCTCCACGAGGACACGGCGATACCCTGCCCAAGCCGGGCAGACCTCCACCGTATGCTCCACCGTGTCCTCCGGGCGATCCACACAGTGACGACACCCGGGCGTTTCCTCCCGCTTTATCCTGAACAGGTACCTCCCGAAACAGCCGTGTCCGGTGAGGACTTGCGTCAGGCGGAAGTGGAGGACGCCGTAGCGCCTCTCTAGCCACTCCTCAAAGAGGGGTCTTATCGACGCAATTGTGGCGTGCCCAGATAATATGCTACCTGGTCTGGAACTTTAAGTACGTTCAAATTGTTTTCGCAGTCAAAAGAGAATGTTTTAAGACCTGTATTTTCTTCTTTAACTTTTTCAAAGAATGACTTGGCTTTTAATTTATGTAATCTTTGGGCAGTCATTAAGCCGCTGGCATCATGGAGAGTGCGATTGTCGCAACCCAGCGCTGGGCACGCCACAATTGCGGCGATAAGACCCCTCTTTGAGGAGTGGCTAGAGAGGCGCCACGGCGTCCTCACCTTCCGCCTGACGCAGGTGCTCACCGGACACGGCTGTTTCGGGAGGTACCTGTTCAGGATAAAGCGGGAGGAAACGCCCGGGTGTCGTCACTGTGTGGATCGCCCGGAGGACACGGTGGAGCATACGGTGGAGGTCTGCCCGGCTTGGGCAGGGCATCGCCGTGTCCTCGTGGATGCGATCGGCGGCGGTGATCTCTCGCGTCCGGCCCTGATGATTGTGTCATGAACCTTTCGCCCAATCTTAACTCAGAGTTTTCCTGGTGGCAAAATAATATTTTAACATTAAAAAATCCAATACGTAGTGGTAGGTATGATCTGGAAATCTTCTCAGATTCATCCCTTACAGTTTGGGGTATATATTGTAACGGAGTACGTGCTCATGGTTTTTGGAGTGACACAGAATCTAAAGAGCAAATAAATCTTTTAGAATTGAAGGCAGCTCTTATTGGCTTACAGTGCTTCACTAAAGATCTATATAATAAAGAGATTTTACTTAGGATCGATAATACTACAGCTATAGCTTATGTAAATATAAGTACGGGGGAATTCAATATACACACCTTAATAATATAGCTAGAGAAATCTGGCAATGGTGTGAGCAAAGGAAACTCTTTGTCTTTGCGTCTTATATCAAGTCTAAAGAGAATACAGAAGCAGATCACGAATCTAGACGATTAAATATCGACATTGAATGGGACTTAGCATTTTCTGCTTTTGATAAAATCACAAATACTTTTGGAAACCCTCAAATAGATCTATTTGCCACACGATTGAACGCAAAATGTAAAAAATACATATCGTGGAAACGAGATCCTTCAGCGTATAACATAGATGTGTTTACAATAGACTGGTCGCCTTATTTTTTCTACGCGTTTCCCCCGTTCTCACTGATTCTTAAATGCTTAAGAAAAATAATTACACATAAAGCCACTGGGATTGTAGTTGTACCTTATTGGCCTAGCCAGCCATGGTACCCACTGTTTTTATCTCTTTCTCAAAACCAGGTTATTTATTTGGAACCGAGTCCCTCATTGCTTTTATCACCTTTCAGAACCCCACACCCTCTTTGGAAAGGACTTACCCTGGTGTCGTCAGTATTATCAAGCAATCGTACGTAAAACAATCGTTACCAGATAATGCTATTAAAATAATAATATCATCGTTAGCTGACAGCACCCTTAAACAATATAATGTAGTTTTAAAGAAATGGTGGGATTTTTGTAACACAAAGTTGATAAGTATTTTTGATAACAATATTCCTAATATTCTTGAATTTTTGGTTAATGAATATCATTTAGGCGCAAATTATTCAACCCTCAACACGTGTCGTTTCGCACTTGCATTAATACTGGGTAAATGTATAAGTCAAGACGATCGAATTATAAGGTTTATGAAAGGAGTCTATAGGACCAAACCTTCCTTCCCTAGATATAAATCTACATGGGATCCTAATCTTGTATTAGATCACCTTTCAAATTATTATCCAAATGAGAACCAAACCTTGGCCTCTTTATCCAAAAAATTAGTAGCTCTGCTCGCATTGTCAACTGCACAACGTGTGCAGACGCTATCGCTTATACGTTTGTCTAGTGTTGAAGTAAGTAGCGCGAGGATAGTTATAGATATAAATGATCTGATCAAAACTTCGGCTCCTAACAGATCCGCGCCTCATTTAATTATACCCTTTTTCTGTAATAGAGAACAAATCTGTCCGGCAAAAACATTGTCCGCGTATATTGAAGCCACCAAGAATTATAGGAGCTTACCACTAACCGATAGACTTATTCTTACTACCAAAAAACCAATCCATAACGCTAGTGCCGCAACTATAAGTAGATGGATTAGAAACGTGTTAACTGAAAGTGGTATTGATACAGGGATGTTTACGGCTCATAGCACCCGCCACGCTTCAACCTCGGCGGCTAGTCGCAAGGGGGTTTCTGTAGACATAATTAAAAGAACTGCAGGTTGGTCAGGGAACTCTTTAACCTTCGCTAAATTCTATAATCGTCCGATAACAGTGGACGAGGACAACGCATTTGCGGAGGCAATTTATAATTGCTAATTTAAGGTAACAACAATGATTGTTCAATAATAATACCTACCTAACATTAGGGGTATTAATATTATATCCTAGGTTACATTAAGCAGAGGATGCAATTTTTGTTTATTATGATTAATGTATTTTTATATATACCTACTTACGGTTTAAGTATGTACTCAATAAATGTTATTTATATTTAATGATTTCATATTTTCGTGTTCATTCTTGGAAAAAACCCTTACCAATCTCGTTTGAATTAAAGCGCTAAACATCTACATAGTAATAATTAAATCTTGAGGATGTAACGTCGTAAGTATAATTAATGGTTAAACGAACTTACCTTAAGTGATGTTCGACCATAATTATACGAGACGTTACATCCGAAGAGATTTAAAGTCCCTCCCGAACCCATAAACTAAAGCCCATCAAACAATTCATCAAACGAGAGTAACGTCTCTAAAATTGAATGGAGTTACGTCAAGATGGCGCTGCGGTCGACGGATGTAGTGGAACCAATTTGAATTTCATAATTTGATTTTTATTTCCATAGCTCTAAAAATTATGTGCGACGCCTAGTACATTGAGAAGTGAAACTACATAGTAATAATTAAATCTCTTCGGATGTAACGTCTCGTATAATTATGGTCGAACATCACTTAAGGTAAGTTCGTTTAACCATTAATTCTACTTCATTCTCCAAATCGATTGTAACTGCGGGCATGGTCTTCTTTTCTGCATTTTTAAATAAAGATTCCATTGATTTAAAATTTGTTTGGCAACTATCTTCCTCACAGTTGGAACCAGGTGAGTGCTGGCCACTTAAGTTATTCATTAATAATGCAGTAAAGGACGATTCGAAGCCAGTTACAGTAGGGTTAGTGTTTCTGCACCCATGGCTTCGAATCGACCCAAAGAAATTCTCTAGAGGATCCTGATTAACACGTTGAACGCCGCTTTAATTTTTCAGTCTTTCTGTTTGGGCCGTGGGGGACACCGTGTGGTCGACATACAATAGTTCCGTTGGGGCCGCGGGGGACAACATATGACCGCGAGTCAGAGGCGATTTTAAGCGTCTTTATTGGGCCGTCGGGCACAGATATGAAGCTAATATGTATTGGACGTGACCCCCACGGCCCTGCAGACAAACAGATTGTATTTGGTTTTTAGTAAAAAAATATGACTTAGAAAAATATGACAAATAATTTCGGGACAAGACTAGTTTGAAAGTTCTAAAGGAAAAAGTGTTATTTTATATTTTTCCATAAAATTACTATTTATAATGTGTTGTAAAATACTGTATACTGTTACTATTTACTGAAGTAGTTAAAATCTGGTTAAAGTTGTAGGTACTACATAGCTGTTAGGGTTTAATTTTTCGGGGATAGTTTGATGAATTAAACTACATGTTTGTAAATCAGAAATATAATAATTATTTATTAAAGTTATTATTTATTACAATTTTTAAATGAAACAAAATTATATCAGACTTTAGATTGAGATCAATATCAACGTTACTACACCTATTATTTTAATGAATTTTATGGAAACAATCAAAACAAAGAAATGGTTTGTTAGGGCAGGTTTCACAAAAGCTTACAACTTTTTTCGTCTTGTTTTTGGCTAATACTCGTCCCATTACTTTACTATTGTCTTTGTAGCACATGTTCGTCGACTATTTTTGCTTGTGCCATCTTTCTTCGCAAGCTTATGCTTCATTCTTATTCGTCTTGAAACCTGACTTGAGGTTTCACTTCTCATTAACAGGGGGTCTACTCCGAAGTGATAAATCCGAACTATCGGGCCGAATGTTCGGACGTTTCCTACTACGAACTTCATTTTATATCGTTCGGTCGGTTCGGATTCGACCGAACTTCATTTTGACGTTTGTTGTATCGAAAACTTTACTCTGAACGAGAAAAGTCCGACCGATCATTTGAGTTTGACAAGAGATACATCGTGAATTTAATGTCAAAATTCACGATTGCAAAATAGCTACCTTTTGAGTATCGTAAGTGTCGAATTTACTTAATTATTACAATTATCTTGAGTTTTATATTTGTTTTTAAAGTGTTAAAGTGAATGTGCCTTATTTAAAATTGTAGCGAAATGGATTTACGTATGTTTTTGGTGGAGTGAGTGCTCCGGAGTTAACGCAAGAGGATTTTGAGAACTCCCGGCAGGTTACAACATATCAAGCTACTACATCTGCCACAGATGCTTTGAGGAGGGGACAAAGGGCGAGGGAAAGATTAATACAATTATTAGAAAATAGTTAATAATATATATTTTTTCCACTTTTTGTACATGTTGAACATACATTTTACATTGAAAGATTATGTTTTTAGATTGTTTAAATACATTTTTTATATTCTTGATTGCAATTGCACATTGATCTGCTGTATATGTCCGCACAACTCTACAATAGCCATCCTTAAGCCAGCTATTTCCACGTTCTTTTGTTCTTCAAGGATCAAACGACGTTCGTCTGATCTAAAAAGTCTGTCCCGCACAGAGCTTCCAGCTTGAAGAGACTCAGGATGCCGCCGGGATTCTCTGCGCTGTCATGTGGCTGTAAAATGACAGAACATTAGCTCGTCGTGCATGTATGACCAGTTAGTTTTATTGGTGTTCGTGTATGACCCTATGTATGAACGTGGACGAGGCAAAAGGTGTGTATATAAGAATCGTAGCAGGCGGCGTTCTGTAGTTTCTGCCTACCCCCATGGAAATAAGGCGTGAGTTTATGTATGTATGTTTTAAAGCTTAACAGTACCGACTTTATAGTTTGATTGCCTGTCACATCCTTTTTATACAACTGTGTAAGCATAACTGCTTGGCAGCAAAAACAAGAATGGGTTATGTACTCATACAGATGACTTTTAGTTGTGGTAAATCTTAGTATATTTAATTAAAATCTAAATCTAGTTTAAACAAGGTTTATGAAAAATCAATAAGAAAATGATACTAATTAAATGCTTTACATTAAAATTAAACAATGATACTTACAAGTAAGTTGGCTGCGTGTTGTTGAGGCATTGCTGACTGGTGGGGCTGAAGCTTGTTGGCTTGTTTCTGGCTGTGTCTGTGTTTCTGTTGGCAAAGATGTGCAAATAATAAAAACTTTTACCTTAATCTAACAAAAAAAAAAAAAAAAAAATTGCTTATGGTAATATTAAGATAGTGTTGTGTTGGTTTTAATGTTTACAATAACACAACAAAAATAAATTAAAGGAGATCACTCATTTAGTAGGGCGACTCGGGCTAAAAAAAAAAAGTTGGCGGCCAGGAATGAAATACATTTTATTTGAAAGGTTACAGGAGTAGAAAGAAAATTGTATGGTGACAACGTTATAATTAATTTAGGGACAAAGATATAGAACGGTCTTTAAAAAATAAAATCGGGTTTGTTCGAACACTTTAACTCGAGAACGGCTGGACCGATTTTCATGGTTTTTGGTATTCATAAAATAACAAAATGGAAAGAACATAATGCAACGGGCGGCCTTATTGCTTGGCAGTAATTTCTACCAGGCAACTTTTGGGTTAGGAAAAACAGCTAAAAAAATATACATTTTGAATTCGATCCCTATTTTTTATATTTTATGATTACAACACTGCTATCTACTAACCAACTAGATATATATAATAGGCGTTGTACGGATTATAATAAAACAAAGAAAAGGGTACAAAAGTATCAATTTATTGTTTTTTTTATACAGTGATCTTACATATTATGCTCATTATCTTGAACGATAACATAATCTAAAAAACCTGCCGGTGTTTGTAAGGGCTCATCTAGATGTCTAGCCAAGCCGAGAAACCAAATAATTGACATGGTATGAGCACAGCAGCCTAGAGTTTTTTTGCCAGTAAGACACGTACAATAATATTTTTTAATTGCATTTCTGCCATTTTCCGTATAATCTGCCATAATATAAACATAGTACGTCCTGGCCCTCGAATGTCGCGATTGAATACGACCTCTTAGAAGTCTCGTTGTATTATTAACATTAGGCAAGTTGATAATATTAGGATCATTATACAGTTCAATCGTGTAAACCCCGTCTCTGATGTGCTCGCCACAGTATGATCGGGCTAATTTGAGCTGATAAGTGCCCAAAGCAAAAAGAATACAATCTTCTTCATTCAGACGAGGAAAATCTATTAGTTCTGGGTCATCAGCCGTCATTCGTCGGAATACAACTCTTTGCCTGTTCATATTATTTTCTATGACATAATCGGCAAGATCGTTCTCTATATTTCGCCTGTGTTGTATGATTTCCAAAAAGTCTTCTGCGTGTATGCTATCTATTATTGGTTGATGGAATGCATTGACGAGACTGGCTGCTACTCTAAAATCATCCATCATATGAGGCATAGCTCTATTGAAAAAATCTTGACGGAACAATTTATAATCGCGCTTAAATCTTCCATTCACCACTTCGATTACCCAACGACACATAGTAACAAGTCTTGATTCGTTGGCTTGAGCTGTGGATAATTGTAGTGCACCGACTTCTTTAGAGTGTGGTAAATAGCACGAATAGCCACATTCTTCTAAGGATGCAACTGAGTCTCGAAAGCCCCTGTCAAGGATGAAGACATCTTCATTTTGAAAGTACCAATTGAACACATAACCACTCTCGTCTCTTGCCATATTCATCATGATACGACCATCAGATGATGTAGCAGAATATGGGCCAGTCACATCAATTATATATCCATCGCAAGTTACAAATAGAAATGGCTTCAGTAAATTGGTATATTTGTGTAAGCTATAGCTTTCCCGCTGAAAAAAGAAATTGGAGCTTTTCTGACAATAAACGTATGTTGCGTCGCATATTACGATTGCCTTTCTCTCTTCCGGCGGCGACCCAGGATTACCGAAAATCGTTTCTGGTACTAATAAGTTCCGGGATACTACTTCCTGTCGACTAATGTGATCGAATCCTAAATGACGAGGAACAAAATCTCGAAGCAAGCATTTTCTAGCAATTCCAAGTTTTCGTTGTAGAGTAGACTCTGGCATTCTGAACATGTTACTTAGACGTAGGTTCGAATCACCAGTTCTGTATTTTGCTAGTAAAATGCTTAGGCAGGCTTCAGGACGTTTTTGGTTTCTCAGACTAGGTGTTTCAGACAATATAAGTTGAAACTGATCATGACTAAGACCTGTCCAGTAAAATAATTCTGTTTGGCTCATTTGCCTATAATTGACAAAGTCTAGAAAGGAACTCCTTTCTTCTTTTAACACATCTATTATATCATCTAAGTAAGCCCCACTAAAATCGGTACATAGATTTGGTGCCTCCTGTAATTGTTCCCAATCAAAACTGATCAAATGTTCTTGACAAACACGACTATCTTTAGGTATGTATATGTTATACTTGCATAAAACATTCGCCCGTAAAGAACTCGGCAAGCGACGCCGGGTGGTATTTTGACAACTAAATATTAAGCAGCGCGAACTTGTGCAAGGAACACGTCGATATCTGCTACTTTGGACAGAAGAGTCTCTGGCCGATGGCTCAGCGACTTCCACAGGCACAGCAGCATCAACAGGCGCAATGTCATCTGCTGGCGGAACGTTATCTGCTGGCGGAACGTCAGCTGCTGGCGGAACGTCAGCTGCTGGCGGAACGTCAGCTCTTCTTCTCCTGTCTGCTCGTTGTACACAAGGACGGCAGATAAATTCTTCATGATTCAGAAGAATCTGAAAAGAAACAACAAAATGAATTCGAATCTATTTTTTGGCATTGATTTACTCAAAGCGGTTACTGATTCACTTTAAAAATCGTAACTAAAAGCCTGACCACGAGGACGCCTTGTAGGGGCGAGATCGTAAGGCAGCGGGCAAATAAACACGTGCCCTTATCTTTTTCACGCCTTATCAGAATACAAAAGTGACGTCATCGACGCCAGGTGCAGAGATATTTTAACCGGGTTGTACACAGGTAATTCTTAGATACCTACATACATACATACATTAATTATTAAGTACAAACATTTTTAACATTTGACCAAAAAATATGTACTTATATACTTACTTGTCGAGGGTGTATAACTTCTGTTATATACAATCGTAAGTGCGGCCTATTTTGAAACAACTCAGACGTCAATAAAGATCGTCTTCTATTAACAACTGAACGATTACAACACACACACGTTCCCATGATAACATCAAGTCCGTTATTTGCGCAATGGTCACAGATTATAAAAAAAAAACAGTCCTTATAACACACGCCGAGAAATAAGCTGATTCGCAAAAACAGTGAGTAGTGAACAAGGCAACAGATGATGCGTCACTGAACGGACTGAGACGACTCGCGCGCGCGTGTCTATTGTGTTACAAGTAAACGGCACAGAGCACGGGGGAAGTGAGGGACGCGCGGAGCGTGCAAGATTAGAACAGGTTTTTACCTGAACGCGCAAAACGTATTACTTGTACCAAATATAATTCCTAATAATTATTAATCCTATTAATCTTCGAACCCAAATTGTTCTCGTCTTTGGTGCCATAGTAAAACATAATGTATTCTATACATAGAAATATAAAAAAACAGGAGAAGTGGCATGGGGGCGTGTCTGTGTCCACGCGTAATGATCAAAGTGCTCATTGCATACGAAAATGGCCGTCTCCGCGAACTAGTGTGCTTTCGGCCGTGATCGGGACAATTTATAAGAATGCCGTGTTGTTCAGTGGTTTCTTGTAAAAACCGAAGTCAAAACAAAAACTTTGTGAATCATGGAATCACTTACCATTTGTAATTACAAGTATTTTACTATATTTGTCTTTAAAATAATGAAAAACAACAAATCGTAAAATATTTCTTGCTTTTACTACGTTATTTTTGTTTCCAAATATCACAGTGACTGTACTATTTTTGCACTACATACATTGCTCGTTAACCACTACCTAAATATGTCGCTCAGTGACTCAACAAGCAATGTAAAAATCACAAAACGATACTGTGGACTGCGGATGCATCGCGCAGTACGGCCGCTGTGTCTGGCGACGAGCTAGTGATGTGGTTGTGCAGATCCACTAACGTAGGCTATCGACAACAATGTCGTTTGGCGAATGAATTTATTGCTATTATACTTTATTCTTCAATTTGTCAACTCTTTTACCCGGGTGGAAGATCGATGTGAAATAATGTGTTTTACTTATTTTGATTATTTTACAGCGTAGTAGAGAAATGCGTAACCAACGGTCGTAAAGTTAATAAAATTTTAGGTGGAGTGTTTCGGGTTTGAATTATCGCTGGTCTATTATGCCTTATACTCGTGCTATTTCCTTACTTTTTTATGGTTTTGGTATTTTACTTCCGTTAAAGTCTTCAAAAGCTTCGAATGTGTTATAGTAATCGGCATGGTTCAGATAATTACAAATATGAAGAAACACATCATTTTATAAAGTATAAGGTGGGCTTATGTACCCATCTCCTGATGTCGTCATGATTTGTAAGATAGTGGAAATAATCATAAAAACAGCTTGTCTCACCAATAATAAATTAACAGTTAAAACTAAAAATGTCAAACAGGAACTCATGGCAAAGGCTTTGCCTCACTTCATAGGATTAGATCTCTTTGAAAATATTAAGTTTCACCAATTTGAGCAGTCTCCGATGAATAATCACATAATATTTCAAATTAAAGCAGTCATGGAAAAATATATTAATTTAAGATTACACTATTTGACAAAAAATGCCACTCCAGTAATATCAAAGCGTCAAGTGCTGCACAAATACCTCCACTTTACAGGTCAGTGAGTAAACATCATAGCAGGGTTCAACAATATCTACTGTTTCAAATAAACTATGACAGGTTAAACCAACGTAACTGGATTTTTATTGTTTGAATTTTTTGCTTATTATTTATTTTTATTATAATATTTTCTGGACTTATCATTTTTATTTCTTTTATTTTCAGGACACCAAATTTTTTAAAGTATAACGACGGTGAAGTATCAATATCTAATAACTACAAAAACATGGTTCATTTCTATAGTTTTTGACCATTTGAAGTAAACATTAGTAAGTGAAAACCGCCAAAATGTTAGTTATTAGATATTAATACTTCACCGTCGATAATATTAAATGGAAGAATCGATACCTTTCCGATTTAGTCAATCACTAGCGTATATGTAAAATAAATTGTTTCTGTACAGCACAACGATAGAAATGATGTTTTCGTGTGAGTGAGTTGTACGGTGCATGGTAAATGCACGCTGTGTTTGATGGGATAAGGTTTATAATTGATTGTGTAGTACGTTCTGATTTATGAATTGCAAGAGTGAGCGCAGCCTCGTTTCTATTTAGTTTAATGATATGCATGTGTAGTTGTGGCGAGGTAGTGGGGACAAAGTGGAGACATTGGGTTTCGATACATTTTCAACTACCGGGCATATCTCCTTCTTTCTTATATCTATGATTCTATACATATTTTTAAAATATGTAAGAATCATCGAGGGCCACCCAAAAAAAAAAAATTAGCCCAGAATGGGTGATCTCCTTTGTAAATAATACTATGTATTATAATGAAACTGGAATATTATTTAGTTGCACTACATACCATTTAGTAAAGAAAGGTCTTCTTGGTTGGATGGCGATGGCGTACAGGTAGAGGTAGCAGCAGCAGTATATGTCTCTTGAGATGGCTGGAAAACAAAATATGTGTGTTGAGATAAAGCCACATTATTTTAATTTTCTATATAAATTGTCACTGATCATCAGGCCACAGGGACACTTTTGTATTGAAAAATTATCAATATTACTTTTAATAGACAGAAAAACAAATAGAAAAAATACATACATGCTCAACAAAAGCTTGTGATCTTGCCGAGGTCTGCGGTTCACCAAATCCATCTCCCATTATGGAAACTATCTTAAGTTCCCATTGGGAGAGTGAAGGAGCCGTACATGGTCCACCTCCTGTGGCAGACGCAGATCGCCGTGCAGCCGCTGCTGCCTTTTTAGCCAGATGTTTTTTATCTGTCACACCTAAAATAAATTAACAATGTAAGTAATTACACACTTACACTCTCACACAAAAAAATATTGTATAAAATCTAAATTTGTCCTATCAGAAAATCGGTTAAATTTTAATACATAGACACAATCAAGCATTGTTTAATGTGGCACAAATATTTGTAAAAAAAAAAAAAAATGTAACTAGAGCGTTCATAAAAACATGATTGTTCTTGTCACATCAAATGCATACATGCACATAAATATTCTGTAGGTAATTTAAATTGACAAAATTAAGCTCAACAGAAAAATATTATTATTTCGATAAAAAATTGCATCGAACCACACTTGTGACTGAACCATGAATACTAAAATAATTAATTTCAATTTAGAATGTGTGATATTCGTGTAAATTTTGACTAGGTACTTAAGCACTTAAATCAATAAATGAAAACTTACTTTTTGCCACTGCTTCGTCGTTTTAGTGCACCCGCCCATAGCATTCAGCGTGGTGCAAATTTCGTCCCACAGTCGATGACTCAGCGTACGACCGTCGACACTCCTCAAGCTGCCATGAGCCAAATTTCGATGCTCCTCAAGGAAATTGAGGAGAGCATCAATTTGTGCCGTTGTCGGTCCTGGCATGGTGACTTGTTCTTGCAGAGTGTTTGTTCATAACTTTAATTTCCAAACTTCCAAAACACGAACATGAAAAAACTATAAACCCAAGGGGCACTTCATCACGGGTAAAAATAATATAAGTCTATTATTTAGCTTGGTTTTTGTTGATATCTCATAACATAACTTGAACACTTTACACTTCAGTCAGCACTTGATGACAAACGACCGAAATACGGTTATCGCTAAATAACGATAGCGACAGATGAGATTTGGTTTGAGTTTAATTTTATTTCCAGAATTTTGGATAAAAATAACTCAAGCATCACTTGTTTGTTTACTTAACATAGTTTGACTTTTTATTTTGACAGTCGGCAAAGACAATCTGTATGTCGGCTACAAATATATTGTTTTTTTTGAGAAATATTACGATGTTCGTAGGTTTAAATACTGAATTAAAAGCAAAGTTCAATTTCCTTAATAAAGAAAACAATTTTAGTGTGTAATTCAATAGTTAAATTATATCGAAATGAATACTAATGACTAATAAAAACATATCCGAAAAACGTTCAACTCTAGCACTACATTTCGTTCGGTCCGACACTTCACCGAACATTGACTATGGTACCGACCGAACCGAGCCAATCCGAACTTTGTTCGTAATAGGAAACCAATGCAAAGTTCGGTCGTAGTTCGGTCGTGTTTCGGTCGGTCCCGAACATTCGTATGTGTCATTTCAGAGTAGACCTCCAGGCCCTTCAACACCTGTTTCCTAAATTCAACAATCTGGATTTTCGTCCCGGTTACTGCTTGATATAATACTAGTGCATTGATAACTGCAGTGTTCAACAGCAAGTTTATGGCAACTTTTCTGTACCATTTTACCGATTTTCTTAATGGCGTGCAATAAGCCCCCATTTTCGCGTATCGAGACGGCCGGTGGCGGCCGGCAGGACATGCGGGGATGACCGACACCCCGACCCCCGCGGCCCCTGCCATCGAACAACGCGATTTATTTCCGCGTGGGCCATGGGGGGCAACTGTTGAGTGACAGTAGTATTTTGGTAAAATAAAGTCACAAATAACTGTTCTTCGGTTTATTTTATGTGATTTGGCACATTTTCTAACCCATAAAGCAATAAAAACTACTACGTAAAATTTAACAATCGGGCATTTTTAACTTGGCTACTTTTACTAAATAAGTGAGGCCCATATGTTGTCCCCCACGGCGTTTAACGTGTTAAAATGCCTCATCCACACAGATTTAATGTTATATTTTTTTTTAAGTATTGTTATGAGGTACTCCACATTATTTATAGTACGTAATCAATTATTTATTGTTGGAACTGTGAATTGTTTGTCCTGTAGTTTACCATCATTATTTACAAATTTCATTGACCTTAACACTATTTTAGCTTTCGACCAAACGGTGCCATGGTCTGATTTTGGTGTTACTTGAGTCAATGAAGTTTTTCAAGACCTTTTCTTGGAGTTATCATAACTCCCATTTAGAGAGTCGAAGAGTTCGTCAAAAACAGGATGACATCAGCAGTCTGTTTACACTCAGATGGAAGTATGTTCCTTTCTGACGAAAAAAAAAAAGATTTAAATTTGGCAGTACAGCATAACTCTAAAAGACTCTAAAACACACAACATAACATCACGCCTTGTTTCCCCGAAGGGTTGGGCAGAGGTGTACCTGTAGTAGGTACACCCACATTTCGCCAGTTATGTTTAAGTCCCATGTAATAGGGGGCGAGCCTATTGCCATTTTAGTGTGTGTTGTGTTATGCCTTTAGGGTTGTGTGTACGGAGAGAAATCAAATGCTGCGGAGTTCTATTATTACTTATAACTCGTTATTAATAGTACACATGAGTAGTTAATTAGGTTGGGAGCGCGTCCACAGTTTACGGTGGTTCCGGGCGAACTTCTTGTCGCCGAGCGCCGCACGTACAACGAATACAATACTGCTGTGTCAGCGCTACTACAATATTCCTCCCTTTAAAAAAAAAAAAACAAGGTTTTTTACCAAATGATCCTTAATAACAAATATTAATTTGACTAAAACTATGGACATGTTTATCAGAACTATAAACTGCAAGGAATTTGCTTATGCTTCATTTTATTACAATGAACAATGTTGTAACCAGATCTGTTCTGGGTGTACGATTGCGCTACTTACAATGTTCGCTATAAACCATGTTATGATTTAAAAGTTTTAGCAATATTATCACGCTGTTATTACAAAAGGTTCAAGCAGTGTTTAATTTTTAACATTATCCAACAATAAGGTTACACATTTTGAATTACAAATAATACTTCTTATAGCTAGTATTTACTCGCTAACGTCTTTACTTAACCTATTACAATGGTGCGGTTGCCTATTTTTCAAGGCACCGTCTTGAAAAGTTTTACAATTTCTTATGAACTAATGAAATTAAGGGTAGTCACATCAGTATATGACTTTGGGATTGGGCGGTGGTTGCATGGTTTCCACCTATATACTTGGTAAGGCTATTGAGCTTGCCACTACTTCCTTTTTTAACCATTTTCGTATATTTTTTAAACATCTTCTTTTTACTGCATATGTTATCAGAATGGCAAATAGCACTATGGTTACTATCATGACGATGCCAATAAGGTTCAATTTGTTTTCTACTTGTGTCACGTTTGCTAAGTTTTCGTTTACAATGACATTTTCCTTTGCCTGATTTGAACCCATTTTTTAAGAGTAATGAAATGATTATATTATTATAATTATGTACTTCTTGACTGATGTCTGAAATGTATTTAGTTGTTTTTTCGCGATGTCGTTCATTTTTACTGTGTTTGGCCTCGTTTTTTTCTACTGCTTATTTAACGTAATTTCAAAGGTTTTTTGCTTATTCGTCCAGTTCGCGTTGTATATGTTTCGCTACTGGGTTTGCTTGTTTGGAAAGTTACTCTTTTTTTAATTTTCTCGCCTTTTTTATTATCAGATTTATCTATTCCTTGTTTATCTACCGTTTGTTTATCTAATTTTTCTGATGGCAATTCACAGTCTATCAATAGGTGTGCTGGTTTCAAACGATCTATAGACACATTTGTTTGTCTGTCTGGCAATTGTACACGAAATACTTTATCCTTTCTAATAATGACGCGATATGGTCCATCGTACGGAGGTTGTAATGGTTTCCGTACTGCGTCATTTCTAATAAATACGTAATCACTAGTGTATAGATCTTTGTGTACGAATATCTTGTGGGATGACTTGTTTTCTCTACAGGACGGTTTAAATCTATCTATCACGTCCTTTAATTTGTTTACAAAACTGTTATCCATCGTACGATTTTACCTTACTGCTATCGTAAAAGTCACCTGGTAATCTAATGTTGCTACCATATAACATTTGTGCTGCTGTTACGCCTGTATCTGACCTTATTGTTGTGCGTAATCCTAACATTGCCGTTGCCAATTCATCTACCCAGCATTTTGTGTCTAAACGTGCTTTTAAGGCGGCTTTTAAAGATCTGTGCCATCGTTCTACTGTTCCATTACATTGAGGATGATATGGCGTTGTTCGCGTTTTCTGTATTCCCATTAACGACATTAATTCTTTAAACAAATTACTTTCAAACTGTCTTCCCTGATCACTTGTGAGTCTACTGGACACCCATAACGACTAATCCAACCTTCATATAATGTTTTTGCTACTACTTCTGCAGTGATCTCTTTTATCGGAAATGCCTCTGGCTAACGCGTGAACCTATCTATGATTGTTACACAATATCTAAATCCATCTGGTGTAATTGGTAAGGGGCCTACAATATCTATGTGAATATGTTCAAAACGTTTACTACTCTCGAAAGTTCCTAAATCTGAAACTGTATGTTTTTGAATTTTGGCTTTTTGGCATTTTATGCAAGTTTTAGCCCAATTTCCAACATCCTTATTCATGTTAGGCCAAAAAAATCTTGCACAAATTAATTTCCTACTTGCCTTAATACCTGGATGGCTCAAATTATGTATTGAATCAAAAGCTAAACGTCGAAACTTTCTAGGCAAGTATGGACGTGCTGAGTCGGTTGAAACTTCACAAACAACGTATTTATTTGTATTAAGATGGCTCATTCTCTGATGCCACAAATTTATATCATTCTCATCTACTGTTGACAACAATGCTGGTGTTTCAGAAAAATCTTTCAATACATACATATTATTATATTGCAAAGCAGTCAAAATTAATTTCTTATTTTGGTAAATTTTACAGTAGTCTTTCTCAAAATCAACTTCACACCCATTTTTTGTCATCCAGCTTACAGAAAGTAAATTAGTTGTCAAAGAAGGTACATACAGCACATTCCTTACTTGAATAGTCTGAGGTCTGCCTACGGAGTCTCTTATTTGCAAATTGTCTGCCACCTTTATATTATTTACTGTTGTAGGACAAACATCATACATCCATTTTCTCTCTCTACACATATGCTGCGATGCTCCAGAGTCAATGTACCAACTGGTTTTGTCCAATGTTTCTGCAGCTGAAAAAGCAGCATAATATCCATTATTTTTTGTATTATTATCTGGTGGTGATTTCTTTTTTTTCTGAAAGTAGCAGTTTTTACCAAAATGACCATATTCTTAATATTTGGCTTCTTACCCGACCTAGTTCTTGTTTGACGTAGCTTGCCAGATCATGGATTCGCCGTGAAACAGTATCGTTTGATAGCGGTACAGTAGAAAGATGCTTTGCAGATTTTTCATCGAGCATACATTTTGTTATGTCTAACACACATGGCTTTATTAAATTCTCAGCGATAGTGTGCGCTTCACCTGCTTGTGCAATGCGATAGCTAACTAAATATGATGCCTCCGTGGCCTTTTCATTGATAGTTTGTGTTACATGCATCATATTTTTTTGACTTTCCAATAACTGTTTTTTTTTTACGAACAAAAAATTATTTATTCTTGTCTTTAGACTCGGGGTGTACAGTTTCTAAATGTCTGCGCAATTTGGCAGGTGCCATGGAACTATTAAGAAGCAGTTTACTACATAACATGCAGAGAGGTGAGCCGTTGGAATCAACAAATCCGCAAATGATATATGATTCATCATACTTCCTTTTTTTCGTCTTTGAAACCGTGGAGCTTGACGTCGTGGCATCATCGTCTGGATCGGTAATTGCTGTATTCTCCGCGCGTACTGCTTTTGAACATTTAGCGTCATTAGAAGATGTTGTTGCAACACGTTTAACACCTTTAAGCCAACGTTCCATTCTTCTTTATTAATAATGTTACACGTCAGGATGGTGGGGTCAAAATAATGCACAATCGTTACTGCGTTTATGAGACAAAGTTTAGTCCAAAGAAGAAATATACAAAACTGATATAATCAGAATACAGCAGGCAGTAGAACTTACAAGCAGGCAGCAGGCTAGCCAGCTTGTAAGTAGGTAGGTACGAAGTTATCGCTCCGAACGCTAATCGTCAACTGACTGACGAGGCGCGACGCGCGATCGCCGCTTTTATACTTAGTCCTAGACTCGAACTCGAACATTCTCAAAAATACTCGAGTCGGCGCCTTTGATAAACAAAAAGCGGAAATACAAATAGAAATACAAAAAAATGCGTTGTAAACAATCTCGACTTTATGTTTTTGAAGATAGAGCCGAAAGTCGCTTGTTCACAACTATAGCGTCTAATTCAGAGGCGGCTTTTATCAAAGGGACTGCGCGCTCACAAGTATACGCGCGGCGGGCGGAGTCAAAACGTTCGACCAGTGACCAGAGAGAGGTGTTTTGATTTTTTTTCTAAATTCTTGCGGAACCCCTACAGGGGTATCGCGGAACCCTAGGGTTTCGCGGAACACACTTAGAGTACCGCTGACCTAGGGCATATAATTTTGTCAGGAAGACATTCAACACATTTTGCCCCATCCAGGTACCATTACACGCTGGTATAAAAAAATTAATGCGGAACCTGGATTCACCTCTGAATCATTTGACACTTTAGAAAAACTGTCTAAAAATAGTGAACATCCTATTTATGTAAATCTGTGTATAGACGAAATGGCTATAAGTAAAGGATTAGTATGGGATAGTTCTTTAAATAAATACAAAGGGTATGTTGATACAGGCACTGAGGTATCGGATGATAGTCTCCCTCTTGCAACAAAGGCCTTGGTAATGTTAGTAACTGCAATAAATGCTTCATGGAAGTTACCCATAGGATTTTTTTTTATTATGTCCATGACTGGTGTACAACGAGCTACTTTTGTAAAAATAGCAATAGAAATGCTTTACAATGTAAATATTTTTGTTTGCGGTTTAACCTTTGATGGGGCCGCTAGCAACATTAGCATGGCGACTAGTTTAGGGTGTGTTTTTGATTTAAAGTCATTAAAGCCATATTTTACATTAAAAAACACAAGAATTAATGTTTTTTATGATCCGTGTCACATGATTAAACTTATAAGAAATACTCTGGGTGATTATGAAATTTTAATTGATAAGGATGGCAGAAAAATTATATTTGAATATCTATTATTACTGCATGAAATACAACAGCAAAAGGGTTTATATCTTGCTAACAAACTTAGGCTGGCACATGTTTATTACAGCAAACAAAAAATTAAAGTTAGGCTAGCTACACAATTGCTTAGTAGATCAGTAGCAGATGCACTTCTATATTGCAAAGATATTCTAAAATTAGATAAATTTCGTGATTGCTCTGCTACTGTCAAATTTATTGTCATGATTAATGACGCTTTTGAAATATTAAATAGTCGGTGTATGTATGTGCCAGGATATAAAAAAACTCTATGTGCTGCTAATTTACAAAAATGTATGACATTTTCTAAAGAATGTGAAGAATATTTATCAAATTTAAAAATGTATGACATTTTCTAAAGAATGTGAAGAATATTTATCAAATTTAAAAATGTATGATGGTAATTTAATCGTACAGTCAGCTCGCAAAACTGGTTTTACTGGTTTTTTTGAATATGTTTAATGATTTGATTATTAGGGAAAAGTTAAGATTTTTGCCATTATATAAAGTTAGCCAAGATCATTTGGAAATGTTTTTTGGTCTGATGAGAGCAAAAGGCGGTTTCAACGACAATCCAAATGTGACTCAATTTCGTACGGCGTATAAAAAAAAATATCACCCGTTCCCAATTAAAACTACATACCGAAGGGAAGCTTGTTGATTTACCTATCCTTTCTGTGTCCTCAACCACAGATGCAATACAAATTGTTAATTATAGTACTCCCACATTTGAAAAAAATATTATGGAAATTAATGATATAGACGAAGATCTTATCTTATTTCTTTATTGATGATGTAATTAACACACCATTGAATGAATATACAAGGGATGTCACCATATATATAGCGGGCTTTATCGCTCGAAAGATACATAAAAAAAATTACAGTTCTTTATGTCAGATGTTAACGATGGGGGAAAAAGAAAACTTTTTGTTCTCGTTAATAAAACTTAAAGACCGAGGTGGACTCACATATCCCTCACAAGCGCTCATTAAAGTCATTCAAATCTGTGAAAAGTGTTTTAAGATTAACAAAAGTAATGAATTTAATAGTTTGATGAAATTTGTCGCTGATTATGTCGATTACTCAATTTTTGGTTCGAACGACCCAGAGCATGACAGAAACCATGTACATCTGTTAATTAAAATTATTGTGAAATTTGATATGGATTTAAGATGTAAACATGAATGCAAAGAGACAAATTGGTCTCAAAGAAATCATCTTAAGAAAATTGTGTTATTCCAAAAACAACCACGGTCGGCGCGACGATGCGCGCAACTAAACTAGCGTACTCGAGGTCATTGAGCGGTTAAATTCATAAACACCCATTCTAATGAAAAATTGGCCCGCTGATAAAATTTGTTCTTCATTTGATGGTCCAGGTGAGGCAGTTGTTTACTACAACTCCCTCGCGCACATTTAGGAGTGGCGCGAGGAGGCGAAACGCCGGTGCTTAACTCCGATGCCGCAAGAAATCGCGGCACAGCGGACAGAGCTCCGGCGGGATCTCATGGCGTCATAGAGAGTGCGATTGTCGCAACCCAGCGCTGGGCACGCCACAATTGCGGCGATATTGAGGAGTGGCTTGAGAGGCGCTACGGCGTCCTCACCTTCCGCCTGACGCAGGTCCTCACCGGACACGGCTGTTTCGGGAGGTTCCTGTTCCCGGCTTGGGCGGAGCATCGCCGTGTCCTCGTGGAGGCGATCGGCGGCGGTGATCTCTCGCGTCCGGCCCTGGTTCAGGCCATGGTACGGAACGAGAGGAAATGGCAGGCTGTCACCTCCTTCTGCGAAGCGGTAATGCTCGCGAAGGAGGAGGCGGAACGCGGGAGAGGCCAATTTCACGCCCGGGGTGTGCGGGCGCGAAATTGGCCTCTCCCTCACGCGTTCCGCCGTAGGAGGAGACGCCCCGGGCGGGAATGGCGAGCCGATTTCCGGCCACCGTAGGCGCGGGCTTGCGGACGGGTGAGCAATGGGTAGCTCGCTGTCCGATAAGGACCAGGCCCGGGTCGACGCCGACGGCACGTTGTGTTCCACGCGCGCCTCAGAGATGTCAGCAGAATTGACGGGGTCCGCTAGGGCCAATGCATGCCGGGGCTGCGAATAAGGGCCGAAAGGGACATCGTGGCCTCTGGTAACAGGGCAACCGAAGGAACACGGGTGGGTTTTAGTCAGTAAGAGACTGACACGCCCTCCCGCTCCACCCAGAGCGGGAGAAGTTATTTGATAATTTCCCACCCATAAAAAAAAAAAAAAGGAGTGAACAACTCTCTAGAATGAACTATTTCATGACAGAATTGCTTGCATTGTGAAGGTCCAGCGGCATTTGGTTCTTTGGGCTGACGTTTTTTGGGAATTGTTGGTTGCCTCAGGGGGCATGTTTCTTGTTCGGCGTGGGTCAACTAATTCAGGAAATATGTGCTCCATATACAATCCTTAATCCAAAGCCTCTTTAATTGGTATTTTGAATGCAGAAAGAGGGCATTTATCTCTACAATTGTGTCGTTACTGACTAAGCCATCTGGGGTAGGACGTTAACGGCCGGGTTCACATGACGTGGGATGCTCGGGATAGGCGGGGTCAGGTTCAGGTTCAAATAGACAGGCAGATAGACAGACAGACAGGTAAGCAGACGGAGTGTGAAGGAACCGGGCTGTGGCGTCACACGCCGAACAGCGAGCCCTGTCAAGCGGAGAGGTGGATGTGAGAGGTAGCGAAGTAGCGGAGGCACTCCGTGGCACCTCGCGTTAGTGGGAGGGCTGCATCAACATCACACGTGACGGCGGACTGTGGTGATGGCGGAGGCCTCTCTCGAAGGGTGGCGTCGTCGCCTGGCGCCACGCCGCTTGACGTCAGAGGCCTCTCTTATTTAGTGTGTGCCGTTGTATATGCTGTGGCGTCTTACGCCACGCGGCCAGAAGGCTGAAGTAGGGCCTCCTACAGAGGTAGGTTAAACGATACACCAGTAAAGTACGGACACACTCAATATTTATTAATAGAAATCACTGTATGAAGGCAAAATTTCAAGTACTTAGATAACTTTGTTTAAAAAAACTAGAAGGCCGTTTTTATCGTTCTGTGTCATTTACATAGAGGGAAGCCTACAGGTGCTCTTATTGCGAAGGTTAGTGTATACAGTGAAAAACGCCATTTTGTGAATTCATTGGTTTTATTGGCGGGGGGGGGGGGGGGATGTAACTAAAAAAATTCACCTTTTTTAGTCATAACCCCGCTGATTCTTATCACAACGGTGATGCCGCCACGTCGACGACGGCACCGGCGGTGCTTTTGGCAGCACGCAGCAACCCCGACATGCTCATCTGACCGCCGCCCCGATGTCCGCGTCTGCCGTAGGCAATGCCTCCATCGAGACCCAGGCTCGGCATCGAAACTTCGTCTTCCTTGAAAGAAGTACCTATAACATTATAAAACTTGACAGTCAGCCTATATTAAAGACTAACAAAATGTGGGGTCATGTACAGGTATAAGGTAGCCTTCCTGGACCAGTAGGGTAAAATTTGAACAATACTTACATGTATGTAAGTAGTAAACTTCAACTGGCTTCTTGAAGAGTAGAATTTTAGAGTCTGGTGCTCACGCAAATTTTCACAGAGTAGGTACTTGTTTTTATTTAAATTTATTAATTTGCCCTCTATGGGCAGCCTAAGGCTTCGGACCGTACTACCTAGTCTCACGTGTATTGTTTCATTTTATTTTGGAACCTACATAAATAAATTAGGTACTTAAATCATGGCATGTCATGTAAGGTTCTCTTGGCGTAAGTGTGTTGATATTAATTAGCGAGACACATTTTATGGCATGCCAATTTGTATGCATTTTATGTACTTAGCAGGTGAAAGTGACAACAAATATATATTTTTAATACAACAAATTAATTATTAGGTATAAAATAGACATGGATATATTTAGGAGCCTCTTCCGCTTAGCTATTTCTGAAGAGCCATAAAAACCCTGAAAGAAATCGACACGTGTTTACCTCTCAACGAGGTATCCTCAGGATGACGATTGACTTGTCGCGAACCCGAACGATTTAACGGGCGATAAGGCTCACTCTGCGTCAGCACTTGGTGTGGCAACACAGTGTTCGGGTTTGCGACAAGTCAATCGTCATCCTGAGGATGCCCCGTCGTTGAGAGGAGGTGAAACACGTCGATTTTTTATAGAGTTTCTTATGGCTCTTCAGAAATAGCTAAGCGGAAGAGGTTACTAAATATATCCACATCTATTGTATTTTATAATGGATTTCCGCAAGGTCACACCTGAATCAATTCAACTATTTCTAACTAATTATTAGAAAACGCGGAAAAGACAAAGTCGCGGCTTGAAAATGACGAAAATATTTTTCAGAAATCAAATAACAATGGTAGGTGTTTATAACTTTTATTTATGTTTTGACTATTGTGTGAATTTTGTTAGTGGTAATAAATGACACACACACATTTATTCTTCATCATCTTCTCTAACAATAACGTCATCTAAAAACTGCGCTGTAGCTAAAATACGTTCTTCATGCCTAGCCCACCCTAGATACCATAATATCGTCGACCGTAGGTTCAATTGAGGTAAGGGACAAAATAAGATTTTTTTATTCATATTCACCATTCGATAGAGCGAAAAATTCTGAACAAAACTGTATACTCAACTCATTTTGGGTAATTTTGTCCCTTACCTCAATTGAACCTACGGTCGACGATATGCTTCCATGTTATTAAATTGTTCCAACTTGAATCCAAACAATGTACAGTAAGCGCTCAAAAGTGCATGAGCACGCTAAGAGTCGTATTGCTGTGAACACGCGGTATAGCTCGTACATTTGTATGTGTAAGCAACACGATACACACACCACAGATAACGCAGTTTTGCACTACACGAAACAACAATATATTTCCGTCGCTTTAAACATGCTAGCACACACGCACTATGCGCGTGAACTTGACCAGTTAATGGCATTGCTAAAATTCGATAGTAACTTAATAAGTGCAGATAGCAGAAAGCGTTAAGCGTTGGTATGGAATTCAAACTGCCTCAGGTTCTAATCTCGTAAAACACAGTGCGGTTTTTTGCAAATATTATTATTTTTGTTTTCGATAATAATATTTTTTAAATATTGCTGCTTTTTTATGTTGTTATTGCAATAAAGATTTTAGAATAAAAAATGCGTGATATATGATAACAAAATTTAAAAAAATATGTTTATTCGTTATATTTATTTTACATAAGTTAAAAAACTGCTACAATTATTTATCATTACTTCAGCTGAATAAGATGTGAAATAGATGTCAAGAAACTTAGAAGCAGTTTGTATTATTTTGACATATTTAAGTTATGAAATATTTTAAATTTTTAATGGATTTTTTCACCATAAATATTAAGCTTTGATCATGGTCGAAGTAATTAAGTAATAAATAAGAATATTAGACTACTTAAAATGTAAAAAACTACTTACAGAATAGGTAATTTTAAGGTTAAATATAGGCATAATAAGGGCAGTTTGTTTATATTTTATTTGTATTAATTATTTTACATTTTATTTGACTTTAGTAAATATTGGTTGTTATTGAGGTTAAAGCTTAAGTATTCATTTTCTTTACGAAAAGAAGATTGAAACTAAACCTCAAATTTTAATCCTAAAATAATACTATTACTAAAATAATATTAAACAATTTCGGTATATCTGCAAGAAATACGACAAACACCCTATTGAAACGTGCTTAAAAAATTCGTTACCATAAATTCATGCAATAACGAATCTGTTGTTTATTAAGTTGGTACGGTCAATATTTTAAGGTCAAAAACGGTTTTCTAGCTGGTCTTCAGTAATGCAAGCCTTCAGAGTGCACGGCGAACGGTTCATAATGACGTATTTTTAATAATTCAGCAAAATATCTCGTTGGTATGAAACCATTTGTGTCATTCACCATTTGACGTCGCTGCTACTCGATAATAAGCCCCTTCCTCATATTTCTTAACCCTCACAGTATTTCTCTAGAACAAAGAAAAACATTGTTTTTATTACACATAACACATAATAACACATAACATCACGCCTTGTTTCCCCGAAGGGTTGGGCAGAGGTGTCCCTGTAGCAGGTACACCCACATTTCGCCACACACAATACCTTATTATTTATTATTCACTAATCGAATTAAACCTCACAATGAATTTAAAACTTTAAAGGCATCTTCTGTCTCAACAATACCTCTGTTCTATCAACAATACCCTTGATTAAGATTTATGTTTAGTAAAATATGAAATATATAAATGATAACACTCACACTTAGTTCGGTTTCATTAGATATTCACTTCACTTTTACGCAGCGCAATAATATTCTCTGATCTGATCTGATCTCTTCAATATATTTTATGCCTGCTTTTTGATAATAATAACCACAACACTGCGCTAAATACTCGTCACCAATATTATCCACGAACCAAAAAAGTTCTATTAATTAAATACTCGTAACAAACTGCATCTACCCCACAGAAATCGAAATAATTTACTTAGTTTTTTGTGGTCTACCTGCTAAACTTTAATATTTATGTGAACAAGACGAATGAAACTAAAAACGAATGATGATTATTGAACTAGTCATTGGTTGCAGACAAAGTGAGTGTGTGTGTGTAATGTGCGTGTCTACAGTATTGGAACAACTTATAGAAGAAGGTCGTAAGTCAAACCGAAGCGTCAGTCTATTGCTTTGTGAGATTGCTCATGGACTTTTGGTCGGTACTGTACGTAAGAGACCAATCTTCATAAGCCGATTTTAAATTTTTCCAAGCTTCATATCCATTCAATGCATTCCGTACATGTGAAAACGACGATGGCTGCATCATCAAACAAATTTTTGCTAGCGCCTTCTTTTGTTTTCGCTCATCGGTGACCTTGGGGACGCCTTACTTATCTTCTTTGATACAGTCCCACAAGTCTTCGTGAATAAGTACATTCGCATTGAGAATTTCCAATTTCCATAATTAGATATTCCACTAAGCTTTTCAAAATTTACTGATATCGAACTCGTTCCTGTTGAAGTCGACGATGTCGGCAAAACATTGTCGCCCGGCATTTTTCGTTTTAAGATTTTGGAGATTTTTGGCCAAACTAATTACACACTGTTGTTTCCCACGTATCCTGAGCCCATAACCTGATGGGTTTTGAGTAAAATAAACCAGGATTGAATATTAATAGCAGATATATTTATTAGCACATGTCTATATGCAGTTCAGCTTTTACAATGAGAGAGCATATAACCTGACCATGACACATAGTTGTCAGCTACTATGGCGCCTCTAATGGCTTATTTCTAAACTAATATGACACTTAACCGCTCAAGCCCCGGTGTCAAACAATGTTTGACACTTGGAACATGCCGTCAAGCCCCGGTGTCAAACAATTTTTGACACCCCGACAAACATTGTTGGACACCGGGATTTTATCTTTTTCTAATATAAAATAATGTCTAATGTCCTCTGTGGCTTTTTTATTCTATGGTCGGATAGACATGCTAGTCAACAAAACCATTTCATTTTAAAATACCTGGAACGCAACATTTAAAAAAAATATTGAAAGTGACGTTCGGGGACGAAAAAATGTCAGTCTACGAATCGCTCCGGCCTTGAAGGTTATTACCGTAATATTTCATTTTTATTGTGGTTTTTGTGTGTAAATCGACGGGAAGTGGTGTTATTTTCATTTTTAAGTAAATATTACGTCGTTGTAGATAATATTTGCAGTAAATAACATCATGTTATACCTATTTTGACCCAAACTAAAAGTGTAAACAAACATGTGAATGAAAAAGTGACCGTGCTGTGATTTTGTGGTATTTTGGTGTGTAATCGTTGGTATTTGATGGGTAAGTCGCCTTTTTTAATGATTACATTAGATTTTTAATTATGTTAGGCACTTTTTTTGCCTAAATACGGCAAAAAAATATTTTTTTGGAACGAAGAAAGTTACGTAAACACGAGAAATTCTAGATCTTAAAAATTCTAGATTTTTAGTATTTTTTATTTTCAACGTTTGTCTCTAAAAACGCTTTTGTTAGATAACATAACTATCCATAATATACCCTGCAAAATTTCGTGTGAATTGGTTAGCTAGTTTTATCAGAAATCGTAAAATTAGTGGACAATAAACTCGTCAACAAAAACGCGTAATAAATCTTAGTGAACATTTCTCACGAAAGTTATAAATATTTATGTTGGGTTCCTTATCTATCCGAGAACCGAAAACAATAGGCTTTATCGTTCTACGCCTTCTAGGAAACTTGAGTATTTTGTTTATCTGAAGGTGAGTCATAAATCTTTTGCGTCGTGGGTGGTCGCGGGGCTTGACTGGAATGACTCATCTGTCAAAAAATACCTCAGAGGTTAAAACTGTTCGGTACACGTTCGTTCCAACAGTTATTTCTCGCATATCTTTTTAATAGATTCAAAACATTGTATTGCTTTATCTAAAGTCTATGATATTCAACTCATCATCATCATCATCAGCCTATAGCAGTCCACTGCTGGACATAGGCCTCTCCGATTGCACGCCATTCAGCTCGATTCTCGGCAACTCTCATCCAGCAGCTACCAGCCACCCTGCGAAGATCGTCACTCCACCTAGCCTGAGGGCGTCCTACCTTACGTTTGCCAATTCGCGGTCTCCACTCAAGAACACGTGTACCCCAACGATCATCGGTTCTATGGCTGATATGGCCGGCCCACTGCCACTTCAGTTTGCTAATTCTGTGAGCTATGTCGATAACTTTGGTTCTCTGCCGGATCACTTCGTTCCGGATTCGATCAACAATATATTCAACTGTACCAGATAAATTAATCTAATTATTCCTGTTAATACAATACTTCATATCCGTCACTGTCGTTGCGGTTTCTATTGGACATTCCATCGATAGCTCTAATGGCTTATTTCTAAACTAATATGACACTTAAAACCGTTCGATTTACACGTTCGTTCCAACAGTTATTTCCCGCATATCTTTATAATAGATTCAAAACATTGTATTGCTTTATCTCAGGTCTGTCTATGATAATCAGCTGTACCAGGTAAATTAACCCAATTATTCCTGTGAATACAATACTTCATATCCGTCACTGTCGTTGCGGTCTCTATCGGACATTCCATCGATAGATACGGATTCGCTGCGATCGTCTCTTGAGCTTCTGTTGGATATGTCTGGGAGAAACGTTTACGGGATTTAGACTGACTTTCCGGAACTTCCTCCTAATCTTATCAGAGAGAATGCGGTCGCGTTTGCATACTCCTCTGGTGGTTTGACCGGAGATATTATTTGTGTTTCCCCTGGGTCCTCGTACTGAGTTGAGACGTGGTTTGTAAGTAGCAACAATACCATAATTTTGAGAACCATAGCCGGTGTAACCACACTCTTCATCAATTAAGAATTCAACATCTTCGGGTAACAGTATACATAGCACTATTTAAACAATTAGTAGTATCAGTACCAGGATTTAAAGCAGGTGTTGCAAGTAGCAATGCTGCTAGACCTAGCTTACCTCTTTTTATTTGGGCAATTTTTGGTATGTCTTCAACTAAATTATTGAACTTTTCTTTACTTAATCCCATCTAATGTTAGAAAATCACTTCATCTATATTTTCAAAATCTAATACCTAATGGATTGAAGGCATTTTCAAATGTAAATACATGTTGTATTTGTTCAGCAGTAAACAAATTAATGCTGTTTTGTTCGTTTAGAGATTCCCAGGAATTGCTCATTAAATGTTCATCACACACTCGAGCTAAACTTGGCAAGTATTATTTGTGTTATCTGAAAATTAGATGCAAAACTTTTGATAAATAGTAGGTATTATTTTCATGATGCCTACTTTTTCTTTTGGTTATGTTTAAACTTCATAATAACGGAGTGTTAAAATGAACATTTAAATTCATGCAACTGCACTGCATGAGCCTACCCTGAATTGGTAAGGTAACTCAAAGCGACAACGAAACGTTATGTTTTTATTGTGTCGGCTGTCAAATTCACTGATTGATTTTAAAATGTGTGAAAGCAAAGTAAATAAACAATGAAACATTGGAAAATTGTAGTTTGTTTTGTAAATTTTCGCATTTTGTTACGCAAGTATTACACAATGCGGAAAACATTTAAAATTTAAATTTTCTAATGTTTGATTTTAGGAAAAGTTTGGCGATGGCAGCAAGAAAGAAGTAAATAAATGATAATAAGTACCAATTATTACCATTGTGCGTGATTAAATTAAGAGAACGTAGTCCTCTATTAGTCGAAAATCGCATATGAGGACACTAAGAGGATTATGGCATTGTCTGATAAATTTGATCTCGGTAAAATGCTTCCTTCACTGATAGCTGCTTGCTTTATCTCGCAAATTTTTTTTCTTTTACTATCACTCAGTGAGTGTTCTTACCTCATTGACATTCAAAAAAATAATTATCTGCAGCGTGCGAAGTGGCACCCGACAAATCGAGATGTTGGTGGATTATATGTCCACCCACACCCTATTTGCGAATAGCGAATATAAGGGGCGTTTAGGGCGAGAAGGCCAAAATGAGGAGTGAGTCTGTCTGCAGCAAATATTACAAGAATATGGCCCAAATAAGACTGGAACAGTGGCGGATGGTATTTAATTTTATTTACTTAATAATTTTGTACTTCAACAAAATGTAAAAAAACAACATATTCCTAAGATTTATACCTGATATTCATGTGATTAATTATTTCAGACTTGGAGGGATCTTACAAAGAAGGCACGGGCTGATGGTGCACGTGTAAATTCAGCCCGTGCTGTAACAGGCAATAACACGGTGATACCCAGCCTCGCAAACACCAGCACCAAAATATTAAATATCATAGGCACGGAGAGTGCCTATGATATTAATTCTCGTATTCGTGGTAATGCTAGGCGTGCAGGCCTCAGTACTCGGTTAGCGGTGGGAAACCCGTAGTTGACAAAATCGAATATTAACTGTAAAATAACAGTACAGTAAATGAAACGGTTTGGTGGTGCACGACTGGCATCAGGAATAAAGATGTACTCACTCAAAGGACTCACTGATGTTGGCGTGCCACTCCATTTCCTATAACTTGGTCGAGTGGAGCGGAATCAATACATATGTCAGTTTTCGTGAACGAACGCTGTCAGAGAGTCTTGTCAGGTTCAGGATACCAGCCGGGCACCAAGGATAAGACTACTAGTAAAACAAACTAACAATATAAAAAAGCATGTGACACTAACACGTAGGAATAAGTTTTAAAAAGAAGAAAAATAATAATATATGCAGGCAAAAAAAAAAATTACACTAGACACTATAACACAAAGGCACGAACGCCAAGTGTGTGGATTAATTGTAAGGCAGTAGTGTTGGTTTTAGCCGGTAAGAGTCCGGCACTGCCCAGACTGGCTCGTCTGTGAGGCAGTCTGGGCGTCCATGAGGATTTCCAAATCCTGCCGAAAAAACAAACCCGTTACCGGAGAAGTGTGTGAGGAATAATCAAACTATGTAATTAACGTTAATCAACCAATTTAAATGCTCTAACGTAAAATTTTGTTTCAGTTTTACTTATTTAAGCCCGGCTCTAGAGGACGCAATTCCGTCCCTGCAGCGTAAGTACAATTGCTGTTGTTTATTTTTTCATCTTATCTTATTTATGTAAAAAAATTGTTTGTTGTTGTGTGGTAAACAATTTTTTTTATTACAGGTACGTAACTTGTGGCAGCGGTGGCGATCAGGGTACTCCTCGGAGGATACTGAAATCAATCCGACGTCGCCCGGATTTCGAATTCGATTTGATGCTTAACTATGGTAAATTTATAATTCACATGAACATCCATATGTTTCTATATGGGATGTTGGTGTCAGTGGTCCTCTCCGTAAACTAAGTAGTTTATAACAATCAGGATAAAAAAAACATTGATTTCAATCATCTCCAAATATTATCTGAGGAAGTAAAATTATATCTTGTGAGGGTTATGCACCCATTGATCGTCTCTGTCTGGGATGGAGCCAAAGGTCTGTTTTAATAATTCTATTTTGTCTCTCCTGTCTGTTAGCTTATTAAAGTCCGTGACAAAGGATGGGGACATCAATACCTTGGATAATATTAAAGTAAGATCTTGATTCAGAATACTTATCAACCCCTTAGTAGAGATATTCAGCTCTAGTAGGGAGATCAGAGGTTTTGCCCTTGAAGAAAGAGGGAACGCTGTTACATCTTCGTTAACTCCAAATGTCACTCTCAATAGCTCAGACTGGAAAGTAGAGGAAGGCACTACATAGATCTTTCCCGGGATGATCAGCTGGTGTGAGCTGATTGAGTCCACAGTAGGGGATGTAGTGGATGCTGAAGCCTTGCTTGGACAAGGACGAGACATTTCAAGTGTCTTAGATTCTAATCTCTCAGAGAAATCAGCCATTCCCTTGGTCAAGCTATTTATCTGCCTGGTTAGATCTTCCTGAAATGTCTTGTCCATGTCCGATTGTTTCCTCAGGAAACCACTGTATTGGTTATTCTTTGCAGCCAAAAACCATTCTCAAAAATTAATGACATGTGGCTGAACACTATTTGTAGGAAGTGAAGATGACAGCGAAGACAACGTGGGTGAGGATGACGACGTGGGTGACGAGGACGACGATGGTTTGTCGGTATTTGTACCAAGAGCGCAACGAATGTTCTTTGAAGATGAAGATGCCAGACGTCGAAGAAGCAGCTTCTATGGTACAAATACTACAGTCCGAACCGAGTCCGAGTCCTCACCACCATTGCCGTTACCGCTGTCGCCAGCGCCGACACCATCGTCGCGCCCTCTGGAGCCAACCGATAAGTTTAGTTTTGAGTGGAAGGCATTTCCAAATCCTCAGAGTGCTCTCCGAGATTAATTGTGGACCCACAGCTCCTTTACGCACTCCGTATGATGCATTTATTGCCATATGGATTTTATGAAGTACATAGCTACTAAAATAAATCAGTTTGCCCAAGAGTTAGTGAAGAAGCGGTTCCCGGATGGCTCCCTTAGACCAGATAGTCGTATAACTCATGGGCATGACACTAATATAAATAAGTTATACTTCTTTCTCAGGCTGATTTTGAAGACAGGTATCTGTGTCAAATCTGAGCTCGCAGAATACGACCTTTTTACACTCCTTTCTCGTTGCCTTCATTTCAACAGAGATTCTTCCGATTTAAGAAGACTGTCTCGTTTCCAAGGCAATATATACATGAATTATTTGCATTTTGCAATATACCTAATTTGTACAGTCAGCTCCTAGTTTAATTTATAATAACCAAGAACCATCTCAAACATTGGTCCTTCGAGACGGATTTATGGATAATAGAATGCTATATTATCACTAAGTAACATAGGCTATACTTTTTAAAGATATCACGCGGGCGAAGCCGCTGGCGGAATCCAGTTAAGAATAAAGTCCCAGCGGCTGGAATAAAAATGTATGAGGTGTGTGAGGTCCAGACCGGATATTTATAGTTTTATGGTGAATGTTGGGCGAGAGACTAATAAGAGGTGACACCTGTGTCTGGTGTGATACCGGATAAAGGGGCTTGAGTACAAGGGGTGCACGATGTCGATGGACAACTACTACAACAGCCCCGCCCTAGCACGAGTTTCGGAAAGTTTAAGGTAATTTATGATAATTTACATGAACATCAGTATATTTCTATATAAGATGTTGGTGTCGGTGTTTCTCTTCTTAAACTAATTGATTTATAACAATCATGATAGGTAGTATTAATTTTAATCATCTTCACAGTTATTTAAAAAGGTAAAATTACATCTTATGCGGGTTGTGTACCCATTGGTCATCCCTGTCAGGAATCAGGTATCAGGTACGATCGTGCACTTACATTGAGGATAGCATACCGAATGTTTTGAAAACCACAAAAATTCACGTTTGATCGTTTCGTTAGAAGAACTGCTTTTAATTTTAAAAATTAAAAAATATCATCAACATAATTTTATAGTCTACTTGTACATAGGGGAACCACTTTTTTCAACTTTCATACAAAATATAGCAAATGTTGAAATAACCATTTTTTATAAACCCTGTCTTTAATGTATTTTTCCTATTATTTAAATTTTTTGACATGGTTTGCATGTCAAAAAATTTTAAAATCACACATTAGTAGTCTTCAGCTATCATCCTTGAAATAAAATCAAAATTTTATTTTATGATTATACTATATGACGGAGAAAGGACCTCCGTATTGTTTTTAAAATTGTTATGCAGTATTCTACAGACTCCATATGGCTCTTTGAATTTAAGGTCCAGCGAGGTTTGGTTGCGAGGATTATTCTTGATCAATACGTAGTCTTCTCCTCTTTGAAAATGATGGATTTTGGCTTTGTGTAGGTTGAAACGTTGTCTGTCTTGTTCGCTTGTACGTAACGTTTTCTGTTGTACCTGTTGGGTAAGTGCTTCGATATCGATGGTTTAATTGTCAATATCTACCAAGTTGAGAAGCTCTGGAGGTACGCAGTGCTTCCGTTGTGTAAAGAGTGTCAGTGGTGCTCCACTGACACTCATTACACACCGGTAACACGATGAGTTGTACAGTTGATTGCCAGTTGAAGTTCTTCTAGTGCAGTATGCCACTGCTGTTTCGTAGTTTTTGATCATGACCAATGCATTATTGATGGTTGCAATGACCCTTTCAACTTGGCCATTCGCTCGGCTGACTCCTGGGGCTATAGCGTGGATATTTATTCCGATCTGATCATAGCAGTCTTTGAACCAAGGAACTCTTCCTCCATCGATTATGATTTGGACTAGTGTGGCAAATATAAACACAGTACGTTTCAGAGCAGCCAGTGTGCTGTGTGGGTTTTTGTTGCTGGCGAAGTAGAGTAAAACTTTCTTCGAAAAGGCATCAATGGTGACTATGATGTACTTTTGATCATCTGGAGTGCCCAGTTTCCCTGTTATGTCCATATGAATAACTTGAAAGGCAGCCGTTGGTTTTTGTATTGGATGTAATTGGGCTTGAATAGCACCGGATCTTCCTTTGGATGTTCGGCATATTACGCAGTTATCCACAAATCTTCGGACCGTAGAACTCATTTTCTTGAACCGAAATAAGTTTCTCTGATCTTCTGCAATGTCTTTTCCCAGCCGGGATGTTTCAGTGCCGTGTGAAAAGATTTGATAATACTCCATTAGAAGGACTTGGAAACGACTGTACTAAACTGCTGGCCGAAGACAGGATCATTGACGTTCTTCTTTAAGACGTTATCTTCCAAGACATAATCCTCTACAGGGTTATTGTCACTAAAGTTGTCCATTATCGGTCGTAGTTCCTCGTCTCAGCGCTGTTCAATTTTGAGCCAGTTCAAGTCTCTTGTCATAACGTTGACTGCAAACTCAGTTGAGTTTCTGCTAAAAAAATCAGCATGCTGAAGCTGTTCGCCTTTGCGGTACTCAACTTCGAAGTCGTAGTTCTGCAATAACGCCCACCAGCGATGAATTCGCGGCAAGAGATCCTTTTTGTGTTTGGACGCTTTCAATGCGTTGCAATCCATTATCACGGTGAATTTTCGCCCATAGAGGTACTGGCGAAAGTGTTTTATAGCACGCACCACTGCTAGTGTCTCCAACTCGTAGGAATGGTAACGACTTTCAGCCTCCGTGGTTCTCATACTCATAAAAGCAACTGCATGTTGACGTCCATCAATCACCTGTACCAGTACTGCACCAAATCCGAGGCTACTTGCATCCGTGTATAGTTGTATGGGTACTTTTTCTTGAAATAATGTAAGTACTGGAGCAGACGTTTGGCATTCGATGATTGTGTTACGGGCTTTCTCGTGTTTATCTGTCCATACCCATTTGGCACCTTGTTTCGTCAGTTCGTAGAGAGGTACTATTATACGAGAAAAGTCCGGGATGTATCCTGCCAGACCATTGAACTGCCTGTTTTACAGTCTTAGTCACTGGGGCTTTGACGAGAGCTTCTACTTTTCGCGGGCTTGGTCGTACTTGTCCATCAGAAACTACGTTTCCGAGATATTCGATGGATTGTTTGAAGAAACTGCACTGGTCAGCATTGATAGAAAAGCCAGCGTCTTGTAGTGCTATGAGGATTCGTTCCAGGTGTGATATTCTTTCAGGGAAATCTGTGCATTTACTCAGCTCGTCATCCACGTAGACCTGTGCAGCTGTTCCCAGAAACTGAACAAGCATTGCTCAAATCAAACAGCATGGAGAGGTATTCATACAAACCATCTGGTATGACGAAGGTGGTCTTCTCTATGGAGGTTTCACCAATAGGAATCTGGTGGAAACCTGCTGCCATATCAAGGCTTGTGTAGAAATGACCATTTGCCAACTGGTCAATCTGATCGGAAATCAGCGGAAGCGGGTCATGGTCACGTAGAGTATTCGAGTTAAGTTCTCGGAAAGTCTACGCAAAGCCGATCATCACCATTCTTTTTCTTGACTAAAATGATGGGGCTTGAATAAGGTGATTTGCTTTCACGGATGATGTTGTGTTCCAGAAGTTCTTGAATTATGCTGCGAATATTATCTCGTTCTACTGGACTGAGGCCATATGGTCTTCTTTCCACGAATTTTTCAGGGTTTTTCAGTCTGACTTCTAGTTCATCAGTGGTGACTCGAGTCTTGGGATATCCACGAATAAATAGGTGTTCGTATTTATTCAGAAGTCGACGTAGTTGCAAAACTTCATCTTCGTTGGTTAAGTCACAGTCCAGGTTGTTGAAGAGAGGAGAACTCATACTTGACGAGTGTTTAATTGAATTAGCTTCGTCCCGTTGGATATGATCATCATGCTTAGATTAGTACCGTGAATCAGGTTCATACCCACAAAAAGGACTGTTGACATTTCATAGTCGGGCAATACGTTAAACTCCAGCTCAACACTGATGGTGTCTATAACACATACCGTTATAAGTTTGGTTACCGATGGTGCGGGGAATTGTCCAATTCCTTTCAAATAATTGACTACTGGTCTCCTCTGACCAGGTAGAACTGCAGCGAGGGATTCTCGAATAACTGAGCATTCAACCCCGCTATCGAACACAACCTGCAAACTCCTTTCGCCTATTTTGATGGCGGTTGGAGCCAGCTTATTGCTTGCTACGCAGTTCATGTTTGAAGTCAACGAACGTTCACGTTTGAAACAAGTTTCATAAATGTGACCTGGTTTCTTGCAATAGTGCAGGCAGGCGGGGTTGTTGTTTTTGAATCCTTTTTATGAGCTTCAGGTTTATTTTCTGAAGGTTTGAATCTGCGATCGTTGGTGGAGTGGTTTTTCTTTTTACATATACAGCAGGTTAATGTTGATTGTGCATTGTCCGATAATCGTGGACGCTTGCTATGCATTGTGGAACTTGAGCTTGGGTGAGAACGCTTCTTCTGTATAGATGTTGCAACCGAGATGAGTTCAGGAACAGTGGTTGCTCTGGTATTCAATAATTCGATACGCAAACGCTCATCGTTAACGCATCCAATCACTACTTCCACAGCGTGTTCGTCTCCCAGTTCGTCCTAGGTAGCCCTTGTGGTATCGTAAACATGTTCTCTGAACATGATGATGTCTTGGGAGTATCTGTTTTCGGGTTCAAACGTGGTGATGAGGTTCTTCCGCAACTCTTCCCACGTATTAGTAGTCACCATCCAATCATCGATCCACATTTTTGCATGCCCCTTCAACAGGCTGCAGACTTTCATGCGGACATCGAAATCATTCAGCTTGTAGGCTTCAATCGCGTGATCTTTTGCTGGCATCATTCTCGTACACCGACGTGGGTGTCCGGGTCGAAAGACGGTAAGTAGACGTCCTTGATCCTTATTTTTGATTCGGTGGGTGGAGCACATAAGCGCTCTGACATTTTCTGCATCGTCTCCATCATTTGCATCAGAAACTGTGGTGGTATCCCATCCATCTGCATGCTATGGTGAGTGTATGTTTGCGGTCTTGACTGTAGTACAGCTTCCAATGGTGCGTTTGTGACGAACACTGGCCCATGCTGCTGTATGTTGGTTGGTTCCGGTTGATCAGGTGGTGAACGAGCTGATGAGGAAGCGGCCTGGGTAGGAGCTTATTTCAATCCCACTGATGACGGAGAAAGGACCTCCGTATTATTTTTAAAACTGATGTTATTTTCCTGGTGATCACTCATCTTTGATTTTTAAAGGAAACTTCAGAATCTGTTTCAAAGCTTCGTTTATTTAACTGACAGCGTAACGACGTTTCAGAGAGGTCCGCACTGTTCAGCGGCTCGAACAAGAATTAATCGAGCGCTCACTTCGAGATGTCGCGACGCCCCCGCAAGGGGGCGTGGCGAGCAGGGTCAGGGCTTCGACCTTCACCCGCGGAGGCCATACGTTTGTCCATAAATATGGGCCCCTCAATTGGGTTCGCCTCGGACGGCTAATAAAAACGACCACATTTTGTTAGGCAAAATGCGTCGGTGTGAATGGTTGCTCTGAATATTTCTGTAGGCGCGCCAAGACGCTAGCTACTATAGCGCCGCTTTCTTCACGACATCTCGGCGGTCTGTCCCCGCCAGGTGAGACCCCCCAGTTTACGGATTGAGGGGTAGGCAGTCGGGTTTGTATGAGCGGCTAGTGTTGTAGTGTAACACCGCTCAGTGTAGACGCGCGTCGCGACCCGCATCGCGCCCGCACGTGTTTTGTATGAATGTCTGTATTTAGTTATGTGACGTGCCTATATTAACCTAGCACACGCAACACAACAGATGTATATGTTGTAGCGTTGTGAGCGATCTCACTACAATTAGTCGAGTGATTCTCACTTAGTAAGTAACTAACCACATCACTAATAACGTGGCACAACACTGATTTCCAAAGGACACTCTGTCATTTTCGATGGCCGCTTGCCTCCCTGAAGTGAGTGACCCTCAGGACTGTGTGCCCCGACCTAGGGGCTCTCTGTACGGGCTCAGGCTGCACGTTGACGAAGGCCTGCCTACCTGCGGCCTACCGCCGCACGCCTGTGCTGACAGGCGACCTTCCACGTGTGCCCAATGCCTGCCTACCTGCGGCCTACCGCCGCGCGCCTGTGCTGACAGGCGATCTCCACTTGCTGCAGACGCTGACCACCAGCGGCTTACGAGGGCCGTCCGGCCTACTGCGGAGCCTATACTGAACAGGCCCCCCACATCTACCATGTGCTACCAAGGACGGTACCCTTCCTGCTTATCCTAAATGTGCGAGTGCTCAGACTCAATGTCAGGACCTAACCCACGACCTAGCCGTGTTACCTACTACTACCTATCTTAAATATAACGATTAACTTATCCAGCTGTTTTATTCTACCTCTACTTTCTACCTAACCGTTAACGGCCTGCGCAGCCTACCCTGCGCAGCCCTAGCCGGTACAGTGTACATCTGTAGAGTCTTATTATATCGAGTAAGCTGCGTGTAACCTGGATGCTGCTTACTCGAGGCATCAATTCCGGTGCGATGGGGTCAAGGGTCCACTACCAGGTCGCGGGGCAGGGGTTTCGTGTCAGGCGGGCGCGCATGCAATGGCGCTATCTGCCTGACATGAGGCCAGGCAGAAGCGCCCGTACGCGCGAACATGGCCTTCGCGAGTCGCCCTACAAACTTATCCAGGTTCTCGATCCCGAGGTCCCGATATGGAACATCGTTCCTCACGCAGCTAGGGGCGTCAACGAAGGTCCGCAACGCAAAGTTCTGTTGCGTGCGGAGTGTTTTTCGGCTCGACTCGCTCGTGAGGGCGAACCAGGCCGGGGCGGCGTACGTCAAGACTGGGCGTATGTACATCTTGTAGAATCAAGCGCTCGCAGTGCGGCCGTATCTATCTATGTTATCTATGTTATGGGGTTTGGTTTCCGCACTTAGTCCGTCAGGTGGACCATTGTGCGTGGGCCATGGCGGCCGTTTGGTGGTTATTCCAACCAGCCCACCTCCCTCCAGAAGTTAATCAAAACTCCTGGTTTGTTCAGAATATCTATAAAAGATCTGGGTGACCCGAGGGTTTCTGTTCTAATCTGGGTGACGCCTGTGCATTCGAAGAGCACGTGCGCGACGGTTTCCTCAGCCTCCATGCATGCCCTGCATAGAGGGCTGTCCGTTATGCCTATTGTGTGAAAGTGTTTGTTTAGCGAGCAGTGTCCCGTGATGGTTCCCGTCACCAGGCGCAGGCCGTTCCTGTCCAGGCGTAATAAACGCCTGGTTAGCCTGCTATCCAGGGAGAGGTCTGTCCGTTATGCCTATTGTGTGAAAGTGTTTGTTTAGCGAGCAGTGTCCCGTGATGGTTCCCGTCACCAGGCGCAGGCCGTTCCTGTCCAGGCGTAATAAACGCCTGGTTAGCCTGCTATCCAGGGATGGCATAGCTTCCTTGGACTGCCTGCAGCCCGGTGTCGAGGTCCACCAGTACTCCGCTTGTGTGAGGGTGAACTCCTGTAGCCACCTGCGTATTTGGTTGAAAGGGATTGGTACGATAGGTTCGGGTCCACAGACTGCCGTGCCAGAACCTCTTCTAGCAAGTTCGTCAGCTGCGTCGTTACCTAGCGAACCGCTGTGTCCTTTTATCCATTGTAGCGTCACCGTGTTGCGACTAGATACCGTTACTTGTTCTAGTGCATTGTGACATTCTAGTATTAACTTCGAGGTAATATATTTTTTCTTCAAGGATTGGAGAACAGAGGCGCTGTCAGAGAGTATACGTATGCGAGTGTCCGTAACTCTCCTGGCTTCAATGGCGTGGACCGCTTGTATGATGCCCACACACTCCGCCTGATAGATGGTGTTGAACATTCCTAGCGGTCGGGATATCTTAATGTTGAGGTCATATGAGAAGACTCCGACCCCGGTACCGGAGTCGGTCTTCGATCCGTCAGTGTAAACCCTCAGCTCTTCCGAGCCTGAGTAGTCACACTGTTCTTCTGTAAGTATTATGTTGTAGTGCCTTTGAAAATGGTGTGATTTCGGGGCTGTGTCGCAGGGCAGTGCGGCCGTATTTATAGGCACCGTCGCATGTGCACATTTTTAGGTTAAGTAGAACTATGCAAATTATAATTATTTTTGGTAATAGAAGTAGTACCTAGTTAACATGCTAAACGTAATTTTACATCGTAATTAATCAATCATTTGTTTGTAAACTAATTTTAAACAATCAAATTATGAAAACTATTGTAGTTACGCCGATATATACCTTCATTAAATAAATCAAAGGCGAAATAAACCATATTTTCGAGAGCGCAAAAGTGATGCAACTATTAACAGGTGCTGTGACTGACAAGAATGGTTTAGCACCACGAAAAAGTCAAAGTCAAATAATTTATTTCAATTAGGCACAAAAAGGCACTTTTGAACGTCAAAATTTACAAAAAATAGAATTGATTCTAGTCGCCCCTTCTAAAAGATAGTTTTCGTATAGAGAAGAATGGGCAAGAAACTCTACCGTTACTCTTTTAAAATGTTTTACAATATTTTGTATACATTAATTATATTTATTTATTATTTATTTTATTTATTCATATAACAATTCGCAAGCTTGTGTTTGAATTTTGTAGTACATAAATTAATATTTTACAGCTAAAAACAATAAATTATAAATTATGAATATCAAACAATAAATTTCACTAAAAATAAAATCAATAACTTATATGATAAATTAATATGTCAATAGATTGTAATAGTAATTATATAAATTATTGTATAATTATATGTGAAGACGATGCACCTGGAATAAGATTACTATACCACAATAGGTAAAAAAAATAAAAAATGAAGCAATGACAGAAAAAATAATGATGTAAGTAATGGAAACATGGTGTTAAATTATCAAATAACTTCTCCCGCTATGGGCGGAGCGGGAGGGCGTGTCAGACTCTTACTGACTAAAACCACCCGTGTTCCTTCGGTTGCCCTGTTGCCGGGGGCCACGATTTCCCTATCGGTTTTGGTCCTAGCCGGACCCCGTCAATTCTGCTGACATCTCTTTAAGGCGCGCGTGGAACACAACGCACCGTCGACCCGGGCCTGGTCCTTATCGGACGGCAAGCTACCCATTGCTCACCGTCCGCAAGCCCGCGCCTACGGTGGCCGGAAATCGGCTCTCGATTTCCGACGCCCAGGGCGTCTCCTCCTGCGGCGGTTAGGTGCGTGAGGGCGCGAAGTTTGCCTCTCCCTCACGCGTTCCGCCTCCTCCTTCGCGAGCATTATCGCTTCGCAGAAGGAGGTGACGGCCTGCCATTTCCTCTCGCTCCGTACCATGGCCTGAACCAGGGCAGGACGCGAGAGATCACCGCCGCCCATCGCCTCCACGGGGACACGGCGGTGCTCCTCCCAAGCCGGGCAGACCTGCACCGCACCGTATGCTCCACCGTGTTCTCCGGGCGATCCACACAATGGTGACACCCGGGCGTTTCCTCCCGCCTTATCCTGAACAAGAACCTCCCGAAGCAGCCGTGTCCGGTGAGGAGCTGCGTCAGGCGGAAGGCGAGGACGCCGTGGCACCTCTCAAGCCGAGTGGCTTGAGAAGTCTCTAAGAGGGGTCTCATCGCCGCAATTGTGGCGTGCCCAGCGATGCTATGGACAGGCTAAAAAAGTCTGGAAGAATCGCAACATCACCAAAGCGACCAAAAACCGGCTTATTCGACTACAATAAAAATTGCTTTCAAGTGGGGTTGTGATGGAGCATCGGGTCATAGCCAATATGCAAACGTTTGAAAACAGTGATTATTAATTTAAGCGAATTTCTCCGCCAGCATTCGAACACATTACGGCAGAAACGGCGAATTTGTATGTTCAGGAGTATGCTTGGTATTACATGCCACAAAGTATCCATAAAATTCTGATACATGGGAGCCTTATCATAAATGAGGCAATCATGCCGATAGGCGAACTTTCGGAAAAAGCCTAGGAACATCGGAATAAAGATATAAGAAATTTCAGTTTCAGTCTCGCAAATTTTCGAGAAAAGAAAAGATTGAAGACATGTTCCATCTACTGCTATCTTCTGAGCCTCTCATATCATCACCGCGGAGAATAAAGTCAAAATTTAGAATAATTTATTTCAATTAGGCACATGAAAGGCACTTTTGAATGTCAAAATTTACAAAAAAGAAAAAAAAAAACATAGAATTGATTCTAGTCGCCCGTTCCAAAAGGTAGTTTTCGTATGGAGAAGAATGGACAAGATACTCCACCATTACTCTTTTAAAATGTTTTACAATATTTTGTATACAAAAAATTTGTTTGATACCCTCGTGCAGCCCTTATTTAATATAATGGTTTTTATTTCAGATTCAATAAGAATATCAGTGACGCTGTAAAATTGTATGAATCAAGATACCTTATTGTTTTACGATCAACAACATCCTGCCAAAAAACTCATTTATAAGTTGATGTCTAGGAAACAAAGTGTGGTTAGGTCACTTTTTCCATGGTTGATAATAGTAGGATGGTAAAGTTTTAAATGTTGATGTGTAATTTGCCTTTAAACATATCAATACTTCTTCCAGGTTATTACAAGGCATCTATGAAACAGCTTCAATATGAGGTAAACATCAAATTAACGAATTATGGAATGCCTGAAAAAGCAAGCTGTGAATGTGCCGCAGGAGAAGGAAAAGAAGTCCATTGTAAACATATACTTCTTGCTGCTGAAAATATTGTCCAGGAAAAAATTATACTCCTAAATGAAGTTTCAACATCACAACTACAGACATTCCATAAGCCATCAAAGAAATATTATGCGACACCATTGCGAGCCTCCAGATTACCATCCAAAAGAGATATACATAGTGCTGTTTATTCTCCATATTTGAAACAAAACCCAAATTATGATAAGAATGCATATCAGTGCAGGTTTCAATCTTATATTTTAAATTATCTAAACTCTTCAATGCCTCTAAAACAATTATATCCTGTAGCCAACAAACGAGGAATATGTTTGGACCATGAATATATGGAAAACAGCGCAGTGGATGTTTTTTTAAAATCCATGAATGTTCTTAATATATCTGAAACAAGAATTATAAAAATTATTAAAAGACTAGAGATTAAAGAGACTAGAGGATAAAGTTTCAATCCAATGTGACATGATTACAGAAAAACCCACATTACAGCCAGCATTTTTCACACTGTGTGCCATTTGAAAAGTGAAACTTTAATTAAATATTGCAGTCAAATATTAAATAAAAATTGAATCCAGACAAAAGCCAATGGAGACTTATGATCTGATCGTAGTGGAATGTGGTTTATTCTTGTCTCAGGAAAGGCCTTATCTAGGAGCATCTTCTGATGGTTTACTGGGATCAGAAACCATAATTGAAGTTAAATGTCTATATGCTTCCAGAAATAAAAAATCAGTCCTGCTACAATACCATATCTACAATATGACGAAAATGGACAAATAACTTTAAAAAAAAAACTAGTATTTATTACTACCAAATTCGAGGGCAATATATGTAACAAAAGATTATTTTGTAATTTATTGATTTTTACCTATAAAAGTTTAAATGTGATATACACTTGAGAGCAATAAAATCGCACACGTTGACTTTTTGTTGTTAAAGCAGTTTTTTTCATGAATGTGAATACATATTAAAATAAAACTTACACTATTTGAATGTTTACTTCAGTACCTTTCTAATGATATCAAATACAGTGTAAAAAAATACCCATAGGGGTTTTAGGGCACAAAACCCAACATACGGATAAAATTACCCAATTTCGCTTAAGAAAGAATAAAAATAAAACTCAAAATGCTTGATCAAATTGTTTTTTTAATAAGGTGTATTCCCTCCCCTAGCCTTGATTACAGCTCTTAATCGGTTTTTCATGGACCGTATTAATTTCACCATGAAATCTTGTGGTATGGCGTTCCACTCCTCTTCAATGGCAAGTTGAAGCTCTTGGAGGCGCGTAGGAGCAGGGCTTCTTGTTCGAACTCTTCTTTTTAGCTCATCCCAGACATGCTCAATCGGATTGAGATCAGGACTACGAGCTGGCCACTCCATCGCGGTGATTCCAACGTCTTCCATGTAGTCGCAAACTGTTCTAGCGACATGCGGTCTGGCGTTGTCGTGCATTAAGAGAAAATCTTCTCCCATAAGCCACGCAAGCGGCCTCACATGTTCTTCGAGCACTTCTTCGACGTATCGTGCAGCCGTCAAACTTCTCGATCTCGGGCCGGTATTCGCCGTAGTGATTAATACAATGTCAGTTTTAGTGTCCAACATTATGCCACCCCAAAACCTACACGATCCACCTCCAAAAGCCACACGTTCGCTTATGCAGCATTGTGAAAATCGCTCTGATCATCCATCATGACCATGTTAAGTCATTCTGCACTCATCAGAGAACATAACAGCCCGCCATTGGTCATACGTCCAATTTAAATGTTCCCTAGCAAATTGTAGCCGGCTTGTCGGTGAGCTGTGGTCAATTTGGGACCATTTGCTGGGCTATGTGAAGTCATTTCTGCTTCACCTAGTCTTCTTCGAACTGTCCACCGACTTATACTGACATTGCGAACTTCTCGAAGCTGTTGTCCCAGTTGAACCGCGTTCAGTTGCCGATTTCTCAAAGAGCTTGTCACAAGAAAGCGGTCATCACGCTCTGATGTTGTGCGTCGCCGGCCAGATCCTGGTCGCCGAATGTAGCCACCGGTCTCTTGGAACCTCTGGTATACACGACGAACAGAGTAGCGACTCAAATTTAGCCGTCGAGCAACTTCACTTTGGTTATGGCCTGCTTCGAGCAAGGCAATAACTTGAGCGGCTTCTGCGGGCGTGGTATCCATATTTTTCCAGTAAATCCGTATGCTTCCAGTAGAGATGTTATCACGTTGACCTACGGTATGCAACTGATTAAAAATTCCAATAAACCGACCTTTTTATACCTGCGCCTAAGGGTGCAAGTAGTGACAACGCAAACGCGTGAATTTGGGAAATTCGGTGTACGGTCGGTTTTTGTAAGTTACGTGAAGGTCAATGATTTTAATTTTATGTTTTTGTAAAGCTAAGCTTGTATGCTTTAATTTTGTCTAATGATTTTTACTCAATATCTTTAGATTTTAGAAAACAATCAGTAATAAACCAAATTACAAGGGGTGTGCGATTTTATTGCTCTGAAGTGTATATTGAACGTGATGAACAATTCATTCAGGATATGTTGGTAAAACTTAATTATTTTTATCACAACTTCTTTAAAAATGCTGTAATCAAGAAATATTTCTTTAAAAAATAAGATTTTATAATAAAACTTATTCATTATCATATAAAACGCTTTTATTTTATAATACTTTCTCTAAAATTACAAACCATAGCACAAACAGATAACATTCTAGATGCTAGCGGTACTTGGTATGGGCTTAATTCACTTTTTAAAATCTTGTGTGTTTTAGCTAGACCATTAAATACGTTCTATATGAACTCGTTTGCTTGCTAGTTTTCGATCCAGTACTATTTATTCTAACACCTGGTATTTGTGTCTTTCCTTTCAAGAACATTGGAATGTTAATTGTTATGTCTTTTGGAGCAAAAATGTCCTGCATATTAAAACCTCTGTCAGCCATGATAGAATCGCCACTTTCACACAGATTTTCAAGGCTGGATCTTTCTATAATCTGTCTATCACTGACTGAACCTCAATAACATTGAGACATATTAAATTAGACCACCAGGTGTAGCACCAATGTAGCACCAAACATGCAAACATACAAACATGCAAACATACAAACATTCATTCAAACATTCATTCAAACATACAAACATTCATTCAAACATTCAAACATACATTCAAACATACAAACATACAAACGTACAAACATTCATTCAAACATACAAACATGCAAACATGCAAACATTCAAACATACAAACATGCAAACATTCAAACATACAAACATTACAGTATTTTTGTGTTTGTAGCTGCTGAAAGTCACCTGCTGTGCTACAGGATTCCCAGGCTTTGTGATGGGTATTTCTGTTGTGTCCACAATAATTCTTGTACTTGCAAAACCTTTTCTAAATGACTGTCACTACACAAAATGGATCCATGTTATAAAAATATTAGCAACACTACTTTGGGAAATACCAAATAAAAATGCCAACTCAAAATCTGGTAAGTACCTCCTTAGCTTGTTCAGTTTTATCAACAGTTGGTCACTAACAGAAACATCATGCATTTTTCGTAGCTTTCTAGTCCAGTATAAAATGAATAGCCTCGTGATTGGCCTCATAGTCTCTAGTGATATGATTCCCAAATAGGAATTCTTCGAGTAATACGAGTATCTTCTGAGGAGCTCTCTATAGTAGATATTTCTATTTCAGTGCTTGTAGAGGGTTTTGGAATACTTTCGTCAAGTTGGCTGTCTAAAATCAATTCTGCATCTGCTTCTTTCCAAATACCAAAGGCTTCTTGATGTAGGTGTTGTTGACACCCGGGTGGACCAAGGGAATATGCTTGGTACAGTCCCCTTTTTGAGAAATCTGCATATTTGAGGTTTTCCCGAAAAACAAAAAAAAATAAAAAGTGTATACAGATGTACATACTTTACTGTATGTCGAAATAAGTATGTACAAGAGATTATAAGACTTTAACGCATAATCTGTAGTATGTAGGCGCACAGGATACATGTTCGTTGGTTTATTTACATATTAAACCCACAGGAAACAAATTTTTCAAATACACTTGTTATCTGGTACCTACAAGCTAGTTATCATTAACAGTGATCACGAGAAGTCTCTGTCTGTAATACTAACGACTGAAATCAACACATGATAAGTTAATGATAACCACCTGTATAAGCTGACTCTCCTACATAATCAGATTCTTGAAAATGATTCCGACATAACCTGCTATGCTGTGTCGCTAATTTTTTTTTGCGACGTATAGCCTTTTCCCACTTTTTTTATCGTTGTATATTTTGGAAATAAATGTGTGGTGTTCCTTAACATTTATCATCTCAAACAATTATACCTATACGCATACATGAACATAACATACACATTATACAAATCATATTTACACTAATATAACAAACACATTGATAATACTAATTCATCACCATCGTACACAACAGTAACGTCTTGTGGAAACGCGGATGGCGAACGAGATCGCCGAACTAAAGAAGGCCGTAAAGAACCTGACGACGCAGCTGAGCAGGAGACCGCAATCGCGTTCGAACCACCAACAGCGTCATCGATCCAGACACTATGGATTATCGTAGAAGAAGTGCTGATCATAAATACTTCATTGAAATGTTGCAAATTGTATACTTTTTTATTTCATTTTTTTCTTAAGGAGTCGTACTATTATATGCAATTCGTTTTTTATCCATTTAGTACACAAAACAGTGACAAAATCGCATTAGAACTCGGCAGTATGGAAATTCAACGAATTGTATTCCGAAAATTACATATTTTCAGAGTTAGATATTGAACACTGGTTAAAAAAGAAGCATATAGTGTGGTATATATTTAGAAAGAATATTTTATGTAGAATAAGAAAAAAGTTATTTTAATTATAATATGGGTTAAAATAAAACTGTCATATTTTTTTACGTAAAAGATGAACAAAACATGGTTGTTTCATCTTCAACGAGAATTCTATTAGTTAGCGAAGCTTGCCGAAGTTCTAAATTTAATCTTATTTTGGTACACAGGTATCAACGTAACATATCCATTTAAAAAAACTTGCAGATTTTTGCGGTTTTTGAAGTTATGAAGCATCATGTGATAAAACGTCCCAAATGCTTTATCATGAGAGCTGAATAGATAACTATTGTAAATGGTTTTTGTGGTAAAATTTTGTGGTTTGGCATATATTCTAATTGTGCACACGTGTTATGTGAGAATAAAGTCACCTAAGATAAGAATGATATATAATGCACACCACTCTTATTAGATTTTTCTATAAAAAGCTTGGCCATAGAACACATTTTACCACAATTGTTATTAAATCACAATATAAAATACTTATAACTTTCATAAAGAGTTCTTTTAATTGCTCTAGACGTGAATTGATACTTTTTTATATTGAAAACGGTAAAAATGTGTCGACCCTATCAACATTTTTACGTGAAAATTATCAAATGTCAGGAGATAACATACAAGTAGTAATAAGTGATTTTCAAAAGACATTATTACCACAATTCAATAATCGGTGGGCTCAAGCTTCACGCAAGAAGGACCAATTTCTTGAAACCAATAACAGTTGGCTTAATACAGAATATTCTGTAACTCTGCCTGCTTCAGGAACAGATGATGGATCGTCTCTCTGCACGCCTCAAACTTCTAACGCGAAGCGAGGTAGACCTTGTATTCCTTATGAAGACTCTTCTGAATCAAGTAAGAGGCGTAAAATTAAAGGGTTTTTCAATAGAGACGCGCAAACTTTGACAGCGCATAGCGGCCATCTTGGTAAAGCGAAAGCTGTCAAATTTGGCATGAACACATATTTAGTCGTGACATTTCACCATGGAACGCTACACGATTCAACAACGCGTAGAAATTGTTAAAATTCATTATCAAAATCAGTGCTCTATTCGCCTAACGTTCCGTGTATTGCGTCCAATTTATGGCGTTCATGGCCGTCCTGCAGAGTGACAGTGTGCGAGAAAACCCCAGACAGTCCATACCGCGTCGTGCACAAGAGCTGGGTCTTTCTGCGACATCAACTTGGCGGATTTTGCGTCGAGATTTGGGTTTTCATCCATACAAAGTTCAATTAGCTCAAGAGCTGAAACCCAACGACCACAGACAGCGCCGTGTATTCGCTGATTGGGCTTTAGAGCATTTGGCGGCTGACCCTGCTTTCGGAAACAAAATTATCTTCAGTGATGAGGCTCATTTCTGGTTGAGTGGATTTGTTAACAAACAAAATTGCCGGATTTGGAGCGACGAAAATCCACGGGAGAATCATCAGGTGCCTCTACACTCTGAAAAAGTCACTGTTTGGTGTGGATTTTGGTTTGGCGGTATTATCGGCCCTTATTTCTTCGAAGATGCGCAAGGAGCCGCACTCACTGTCAATGGCGACCGATATCGGACGATGATAACAATTTTTTTATGGCCTAGGTTAGATGGTATGGATCTCACAAACATGTGGTTCCAACAGGACGGCGCCACTTGCCATACAGCACGGGAAACATTAAATTTATTGGATGAGAAATTCGAAGGCTTCGTCGTATCGCGTGGTGGCGACATCAACTGGCCACCGAGATCGTGTGACTTAACACCGCTCGACTACTTTCTGTGGCGTTACGTGAAGTCTTTAGTCTATGCAGACAAACCACAGTCAATTGCCGCCCTGAAGGCCAATATAACTCGCGCTCTTCGTGAAATTGAGCCCCATTTATGCGAAAATGTCATCCAAAATTGGTCCACCAGGATACACCACCAACAGCGGAGTCGCGGCGGCCATTTGGCTGAAATTATATTCCATACATAATGTCAGCGAATATACTTTAAAATAAAATAATTGTGGCAATATCACTTAAACAGGTTTTTTTTATTTTATTTTTATGTTCGAGCGTTCTTAATGAAAAACCCTGTGTCTAATATTTCATATATTATGTGCAAAAGTTTACCATACGCTTCCCTAGATGGCGTTGGGATCGAAATAGATCTCGCTATGGTTACGTTACCGAGCAAACCATATGTAGTTTAATATTTTATTATTTGGTGAGAGAATTGTGAACTATTCCATGTGAATTAAACCTAAGTGATACTGTGTGAGTTTTTTTCATTGGGTGTTCTCGCCTTCGGACCTTGAAATCCTGTTCACCCTGTACTTTATTACTCAACGAATATGGATTCCAACACATTTAAGACGCATTTTTGCAAGGATTACGATCAATGAGCGAAGGAATTCAGGCAAACCTTTATTAGATATGCAGACAAACAACATAAGAAAATAATTTTGGACTCGATTGGTTCGGAAAACATTAGAATGTTAACTGACGACGAAGCTTTAAGTGTCTACATTGACTTGGATCTTACGAAAGCACAGTATTTGTACCCGAGAAATCTAACAAATGAAAGGAACTGTTTTTTTCTGCCACCAATTACAAAATACAGAACTGTAAAGAAAGTTGCTATCCACCTGTTACATCGATGGAAATTACTAATACATATGCAAAAATTATTTCTTTATTAGACTTGTTGGATCATACAGCAGCTAGAATTTTATTGATTGGTACTGTCAATGTTACTGGATTAAAGAGCCTAATTTTATCCAGCAAGTGGGGATGTGATGGCTCATTTGGTCAAAGTGAGTACAAAAAAATTCTCTGAACTCGTTTCAGATGCCAATCTGTTTATTACTTCTTTTGTTTCTATAAGGTTAGTGGATGAAGCAAGTGGCGCTATTGTCTGGAAAAATCCTGTACCGTCACCTGTAAGGTTTTGTCGGTTGAAATAGAATCGAATATTCAAAAGAAACTCCCGAAAAAGAAGAGCTGTTGTTAATAATGTTCAAAACCACAACCACAACAATTTAAACCCATCATTGCTCAATAAACATGGGGAAGAAATACAGGTAAAACATCAACTTTTCCTTACAATAATAGATGGAAAAGTAGCTCAAGTATTGACTGATACTTCTTCAAGTTCCACGTGTACTATATGTGGTGCTACTCCCCGGTTAATGAATGATTTAGAAAAAGTCACTGTCAGACCAGAAAACGAAAATTGTTTCCAGTATGGTTTATCTACATTACATGCTTGGATTCGTTGCATGGAGATGATATTAAATATATCATATAATCTTTCATTTGAAAAATGGTCAGCGAGAAATGACGAAAACAAAAGACAAAAACAGGAAAAAAAAGTTTTAGTCCAAAAACGGTTTCGCTAAGAGCTTGGGCTTAATAATTGATAAACCAAGACAAATTAGTGGCAACTCTAATGATGGTAACACAGCGAGAAGATTTTTCCATAATGCCAGTTGTTCTGCAGAAATATTGATGAAGTATTGATGAAGTCTTGATAGAATTATGTGTAATCTACGTAGATTACACATAATTCTACAAGCCTTATCATCAGGAATTATGATTGATGCTAAAAAGTTTGGTGACTATGCTTTAGAAACGGCAAGAATATATGTTACTAAATACAATTGGTATTTTATGCCATCATTAGTACACAAGTTATTGATTCATGGAGAGAGTATCATAAATCACTTTGGTGTATTACCAATTGGACAACTTTCAGAAGACGCGCAAGAGTCTCGCAATAAAGACTACAAGAAATTTAGACTACATCGCGCAAGAAAATGTTCAAGATCGGCAACATCTTCATCAGATCCATACATTACAAGTTTTCGTAAAACATATGAAAAGAATGTTAAAGAACTGGACGAAGATACTCATCTCTTGAAAGTGAATCAACTAATCACGGATCCTGAGGTTGTTCAGGTGTGATACCTGCCTATATGTATTTATTTATCTTTTATATCAATTAAGGTTATTTTGATTTTGACTATACCATAATTTTGTTTTAAAAAAGGTGTACTTAATAAATATTTAATATTTTATTTAAAAGTGTGTTTTATTGTGTTTGTATTCCTTTTTAGTTATTAGGGTTTTAAGAAGAGATAGCAACTGCTTTCAAGTGGAATTACAAAATACGTACGGCTTTTTGAGAACGTCGCAAATTAAAACGCAAGTAAAACCGCGAGCAAACCCTAGTCCTTATGAAATTTATACTTGGTTAAATATATATAGTATGTACTATGTTGCTGAAAAATTTCAACTCATTTTCTTGAAAAATAAAGAAGATATAGATTTTTAATCAGCAAACGACCCATATTTCCATTTCCATAGTGCAGCGGTCCGAGTTAAACCACCAAAAGCAGCCATTTTGCTTTTACCACTCCGACCAACGCTCGCTAATGCATTAAGCCATGCGATTACGAGAAGTCGGGAAACTCCCAAGGCAATCGGTAATAGCGGCTGACAACTGTCTGACGACCACCGGTCGCCTCTTCGTCACGGACCGAGCATCAAAAACACAGTTTTTAGTGGACACTGGTAGTGATTTGTGTTTTTCCGCGGCATGTTCTACGTGAACAACGTGTCAAGTCGAACTATCAATTATTATCGGCCGCTAACGGGTCTATAATTGATACTTACGGCTACCTACAATTATATTTAGACCTAAGTTTGCGCCGTAACTTCCCATGGCGGTTCGTTGTAGCTGATGTCACCAAGCCGATTATTGGCGTAGATTTTTTAAGCTTTTACGATTTGCTTGTTGATATCAGAAATAAGCGTTTGGTGGACATAACCACCTCAATGTACATATGTAACAGCTTTAGTTGCAAAGGCTTCCGCGACGTGTTCAGTAAAGGTCTCAGTCGGTAATTCCAGGTATCACTTGATACTTAATAAGTACCACGAGATCACGCGACCCGCGTCTACGTCACGCGGTGACGTAGTCGAGGCGCGTGAGTGGGGTCGCGCTACTCAGCGCGCGTTCGGTCACCTTACCTGACCTTCAGTCCGATCTCGCTGTCGCGACGCGAAGCCCACGCAACTTTGTGCCCTTCCGTTCGATAAGATATTCGCCATAACCCTTCAGGATTAGTGCCCAAGTATTCCCGTGTACGAACAGTTAACATTAAGACTTTCTTCTCAGTGTATAAACTATCTCTATGTGTGTCGAACTCATGTGCCCTTCTCCTGTGAATGTTCTGTGTATTGGAACAATATAACCGTGAGTAGCAAGCAAACATCTTTTATTACCTGCTCACCACACAAACACAATAATTAGTGTGATAACCGAAACTAAAAATGAACACCGGGGTTAGTGCATCCTGGTACAGCACAAAGAAGCATACTTCGAGAAAATTTAAATTTACTGAATGATAGGTTACAAAATGTTTGGAATTGACAGCTTTCAATGGCTATGTCGACGATTCGCCACCTATCGGGAACAAATAGCAGTAATGATCCTCATTGTTATGGAAAAGAAGAATAATTATTTAGGTGTCTTAATTTAATTATAATTTTATGAAAAGAGAATTTCGGATATTTAAGTTTTTTCTGTTCTATTTTTGTTTTTTAAAGATTGTTGATTAAAAGACTGCTCCAATTTAAGTAATTAGCCAAATATGTAAATGTGATAATTCTAAAGAAATACGAGTAAATAGATTGATTAACGAGACTATTGAAATTATTTTACCTATACTTGAAATTAAAAAAAAAACTTGATATGTCCGGAAAATAAAACGCATTCTATCAAAAAACCTGCTAAGTCGTAGAAATAATTATAACTTACGAGCGATAAAATTTTACTTTTTATTAGTTTCTAGTCATATAGAATATCCAAAAATACACCAACTGTATTTTGGGTTTTAACCCTACGACAAGCCGGCTCAACGTTCACTTTAAAACAATGTTGATAAAAAATTTGTTACTTTTTATAAGATTTTATTTAATGTCTACAACGAATAACTAAACGCAATGGTAAAAAAAAATTGACATTTCCGAACGCATTTTACGTCAGTATTGTGCAAAATGGCGTCACGGTCGCAGCGATTCCGTCGATTGCAGGTAATTTTATTCTATAAAAATATTTTTAAGTCTTTTCCTGATAGTGGACACCGGCAAAGCCATTTTAGTATTATGATTACAACGAACTTAATTGTATTGACTAACTTACGTGCACCGAGTTCATAAAGTGATACGTTGAACATACTCAACGTTGCTACGTAATCAGTAAAGTACTTCGTAATACAAGGTGTCCAGAAAGGGTATCGGGTATTTGTTTTCGCGCCATATTCGAAACGGGGCGTCGTGACGATAGCATTAGGAAATGGATCAGGATGTTCGAGAATACAGGTGCGACAGTTAAAATTCAAAACTCTGGTCGTCCTCGTTCAGTTCGCGATGAAGAAACAATTGAAGAAGTTGAGGCATCGGTTCGTCAAAATCCGTCTTTATCCATCCGAAAGCCAAGCCAAGCGTTGAACATAAAAAAATCGTCTTTACATTCGATTTTAAAGAAAGACTTACATCTAAAAGCCTATAAAATTCAATTGGTTCAAGAATTGAAGGATACGGACTATGCTAATCGACTGAATTTTGCGAACGAAATGCTGCAGCGATTTAACAACTTTAACAACATACTGTTCAGTGACGAAGCAAATTTTCACCTGAATGGTCATGTTAATAAGCAGAATTGTCGGTACTGGGCAGTGGAGAATCCGAGACGAAAGCATGAACGACCCCTGCATAGCCCAAAGGTCGTTGTTTGGGCCGCTATGTCTGCTAAAGGCATAATTGGTCCTTATTTTCATGAAGATCAACGAGGCCGAGCAATTAATGTGAATAGTGACCGTTATTGCGATATGTTGCGAAATTTTTTGGTCCCAGAGTTGCAGGAGTTTGCAGGTTTCAACTCAAGAACGTGGTTCCAGCAAGATGGGGCCACTTGCCATACCTCAAATGACTCAATGGAAGTTGTTAACGAATTATTCCCTAATAAAGTTATTTCGCGAAGGGGTAACATCAACTGGCCTCCCAGAAGCCCCGACCTTAGCCCGCTTGACTATTTTGCATGGGGATACCTTAAAAGTAAGGTTTATCAAAACAATCCGACGAATCTAACCCAGTTAAAGCAAAACATCAGGTCAGAAATGGCAGCAATATCAATAGCTATGTGTCAACGTGTTGTCGCCAATCTTCGTTTCCGTTTAGAAGAGTGCCAGCAACATAACGGTCATCATTTGGATAACATCATCTTTTCCAAATAATTCTCCAATTCATATGCTAATAATAAATAATAAACTTTTTTATTGGATACAAATAATTTTTGTTTCATTGAACTTACAAATACCCGATACCCTTTCTGGACACCTTGTATAATGTTGAGCATGTTCACCATTGCGGCTTTACCAACGATTAATTTAGTATGTATTTATATAAACATTTTATTTCCTAAATTGGTGTTTTGTCATGCTGTGGGTGTGGTTTTGCATGTTTTTTTTCCTTGCTTCAGACTAAGCCAATATGACAAAGAACGCGCAAAATTATGGAACTAGTTCCTCCAGAGAATGCTTCATCAGATAGCAGTACTAGTACTGACGATGAAGTTATAATTGGAGACAAGACTAAAGAACGTGAAAACTCTGATTGGAGCTCCGAACCCAGGTCATGCCCTTCTTCACTGAATGACTTGGACCTAGATAGTTCTGGTTCTACGATTTAATTTTGACACTGATACATTTGACTTTTTGCCGCGAGCGAGATCGAAATTGTCAACTGCATCAAGGACATATTTATTAAAAAAAAATATTGTGTGTACATTCCACTTCCAATAATATAAATAATGATGAGCTATTTATTGGGGCTGGGCCATTCGCCGTGTCGTTTGTTGTGGGTCTGGTGCTGATGCATCAGTGGCTTTCACCAATGAGTAAGTATCAACATTTGAATGAATATTTCAAGTAAGCAATATTGTATTGAATATGTTATATTATTATTTTAAATGTTTTTTTTTTTAGTTTCAGATCCATTATGAAACGTTGGAGCAGCTGCACCAGGCCTACGACACGGCGAGTGCGCTGCAGTTGGTGGTGGAGGCGGTGGACAAGGTATTATACCGTTATTATTTAGTGCCACTTTTGTTAAATACTTAATTCAATAGTTTTAGGCTATTAGGTTAAAGTTAATAACGGAATAATAATAATACACGCCACATTTTTACGGTGACTCAAAACGCTACGCGTACGTACCTATACAGAAGAAATTGATTTCATTATTTGTTTTACTTTACAGATTCGGCGAATATTGGTGCCAAGCACCGACGTGCCGGAACGGATGCGGCGGTTGGAACAAAATTTGCACCCGCTGCTGGTATACAGGCCGGAAGACTGCGAGTACATGGACACGCTGTGAGTATATACTTGCTTAACTGCACATACATGATCTACCAAGAATATTTGTTACATTTTGGTTTTCAATGTAGGTTCATATTCGGAAGTTTTCTTTTTTTATCTACAAATCATAATTTATTTTTTTGCAGGAACGGACCCCGGCCTGCTCCAGCAGCACAACCGCCGGATCCACCGGCACGCAGTGTGTTGCTCACGTGGATTGAAGAGCGTGTTGATTATGGGGAGCCCTGGTGATTGTTCTTGTCCAAGCGACTCATCAGGGCTCCCCCAATAAACTATGAAATTTCCTCAAGTTTATTTTATTTTATTGTCATTACAATTCATGTAAAACTAGGCAGAATGGTCCGATGACTATAGCCTGATATTGAATGGCCATAAATTAAAAACATAGTATGTTGTCGTTTGCAAAATAGCCGTTAGCGCGTGGAAATTGAACGACAAGTGGTATCCTTGACGTACTCCCTTCATTATTTTGAACGCTAGGCCTTGCCTTTCAGTTTGGATTTTTGCCGTTGAAGTTATGGAATTTGAAGGATTTTTGTAAGTATTCATAATTTTTATAGCTAGAAATACAAAGGTTTAGTTGTAATCTCAGACCAAATGAAAAAACTTTGTTTTTCATTTGGTCTGAGGCTGTAATATGTTTATTATGTGTATTTATGTAGTTGTCTTTGAAGTTATTATTGCCATAGATAATATTGTCGAACCAATAGGTCCTACTTAATACATATTTATAACTTTTTGCTAGAGACAAGGATACTAATTCTAGTGACTGGGTCCCGTCGGAGTCTCTGCCTCCGACTGCCGCTGACTATGGCGGGTCTGGGGGAAGCGGCGTCGGAGGCAGCGGCGCCGGATTCAGCGGCGCCGGAATCAGCGACGCCGGATTCAGCGGCGCCGGATTCAGTGGCGCCGGATTCAGCGGCGTCGGAGCCAGCGGCGCCGGAGGCAGCGGCGCAAGAGGCAGCGGTGCCAGGAATAGCCGCGGGACAATTATGACGGCTCTGCTACAGGCGGCAAGAAGAACCGTCATAATTGACGACCAGCCCGCCAAACGGCCGTGCCTTCGGCCGGAGTTACCCACGCCTAAAGGGAAAGGGCGCGGGTAAAAAAAAAAAAAAAAAAATTTGAAAAAAAAAAAAATTGAATTTTATTCCACCCTGACACTGTAACACATTACATATGTAACAACCGAATATCGTATGTAACAACTGAATATCGTATGTAACCCGACCCGACCCTGTTTTTAGGATGTTTTCGAAACAATAGAGATGCACAAAGGAACGCATAGGTGCGCCACGCCGCACTCGAAGAAAGTTTTATATTGTATGGACGCGCATACGCGCCGGAAGCACGTAGTGAACATCAAAAAAACGCGCAGGCGCGTTTGCCGCACTAAATGCGTTAACGTTATGGCCGCGAAGGCGTTGAACGCGTATCGTTATGGCGCGAAGGCGGGTTAGAGGCTCTAACCCAGTACCCAACGCCAGCGGCTTTAATTTTGAGCCGATGGCTACTGGACCAGTCAGAATAGCTCCAGCGGAGGCAGCGGGACTAGTGAGGGCGGCGGCAGCAGTTATAGCGACTTCGACTCATACACCTCTATCAAGTGATGTGCCGGCGCCGGCTCCGCCACCGAAGCCAACACCGGCGCCGTGGAGCGTGTAGGCCAAGGAGCCGCATTATTCCCCTGCAACATTAAAACCATATCAGTCATCCACTTTCCCTTTCGCATTACCTGCTAATTAATTAGCGAATTTTATGCAAATGCATACCCGTCCCTACTGCCTCCATCACTACTACCACCATCATCATCACCACCACAGCCGGATTCAGCAGCAGTGATGATGGCGACACCACCAGTTAGTGTAATAAGCGAGAGAGTAGGCAGAAAAAGAGGTAAATACATTTAACCTAATATTAAATCAAAGACAACCGGCGTCTCGCGCCGCGAGTAGTCCAGTTTAAGCTGCGCTCCGCTGTGAAAAAATCGCGAAAATTGTGTTTTTTTTTTAAATCACTTGTTTCATAACTTAATACACGCGCAATCACGAGGCGATGACGGTTGTGGAAAAAGTGCTGTGATAAGTTTAAAACTGTGCAAGGTATCACCAAAACTGTCAAAAAAAAGTGCATTTACAAGAACTTTCGATTTTCAAAGCCGCTAGCTTCAAAACTAGATCGATGACATGACACAATGTATGTTGTATTACAGACGGATTTTTGTTTTAATATTATTTTATTTTATTTATCTGCTTATCTAAATTAATATTTTTTGTTCTAGGTATTCGGCTAAAACACTACCAAAAAGAGTGCTGTGTACACACAAGAAAACGTTTAAATGTATGTCCCTAAAAATGAGCGATGTTAAAGATTTCTTCGACACTTTTTATGCGCAGTCAGATAAATAGAAGCAAGATGCTATTTTACTAAAACATTGCATGCCTGTTACCGTTAACCCTTTCACGCATAAAGGACACACTTGTCCCCATAAAAATTTTACGATTTACAATAATACTGGCGAAATAAAACATATTTTAGATTTATATTTTTAATTGTTTTAGTATCTTTTACCGGCGCGAAATGTGAAAAATATTTTCGCTAGATGCTGTATAACAATAAAATATGCGACTTTCCACGACCGTTTTTGTTCTGAGTTATATTAGCTGGTAAGTATAATTATCGTTTTACTACATTATTTTCGATTTTCTTGTAAAAATAATGGTTATTTTGTAAAAAAAAAAATTAAAGGGACGCGGGTGTCATGCATCAAAAGAGACTTTTGCTTCAAAGTAATGATATCGTTTACCTTGCTATTATTTTCAGTTTCACATTCTTATTTTCATATATTTTCTACTGGCTATCTATTTCAGTTTGATTTATACACCGGGAAGAAAAAAGGTGGCACTGAAACTGATTGATTGGGTGAATCGCTTGTGTTGCAATTGTCTGAAGGTTTACAGGGTATTTATTATAGGTTGTGAAGTAAACTTTTTTTTTAATTCCCCTAATCTTCAGTATACACTGGCGAATATGAATATAAAGGCTTGTGGAACAGTACGTTCAAATAGAAAAAACATACCAAAAAATATGCCAACTGATAAAAATAAGACCCGTGAAGACATTTTCTATAAAGGCTTGTGGAACAGTACGTTCAAATAGAAAAAATATACCAAAAAATATGCCAACTGATAAAAATAAGACCCGTGAAGACATTTTCGCGAATTTCTTTCATAAAATTGATGGATAACAAAGCTGTTTTTTTATTGACAAAAATTTTACTCCCATTAAATATTTTTTATGGGAAGAATCGATTTCATGGACCAAAAAAAAGTTTGTTACGAGTACGAAGTGGATCTTTAGGCAAAAATAAAATACTATCTGATATTATTTTTCGACTTCGCGAAGCAAAACGTGTTGAAGGAACTTTGCTTTCAAGCCTAGAATTTCGCCAGGTAGTGGCTCGTTCACTCATTGGTAGTTTTTCGTCTCGACAAAGAATTTTGTCGTCAGTTGTAATGACCAGTGTCCTAACACTCCCATACATTTATTTTTTCTATGACATTTCTATGCATCTAAAAGTTTTTCCATATTGCAGTAGATGTCACTGCCTTCAATTTTATACCCGTATATAAATAGATACCTGTATATAGTATACATCCAAGTCCCAGAAAATATCGCTCCGCATTACGCAGATTGTTATTTTGAATATATTACTTGCAAAGTAGTTTTAATTATAAATGCGTATCATTGGTTGAACAACCAAATTCACATAACTACGTTGTTATTTTCTTCCTATTTGCTTATTTTTTTATAATAAATTTTGAGAATATAAACGCTAAGCCGCTATGTTGTTTCCAAAAAAATGTCAAATGTCAAAAATATGTCAAGTTTCAAAGTCAATGTCAGTATGTCATTCCGTTTCCCTTTGTGATCCGTGAATGTGCTCCGTTTGTGTTTTTATGATTTTTTCAACAACTTTGCTTCATCCCCGGACTCCTAAGCCGCTATGTTGTTTCCAAAAATATGTCAAATGTCAAAAATATGTCAAGTTTCAAAGTCAATGTCAATATGTCATTCCGTTTCCCTTTGTGATCCGTGAATGTGCTCCGTTTGTGTTTTTATGATTTTTTCAACAACTTTGCTTCATCCCCGGACTCCGACGACTTCGCCTATTACCCTGGACTTACGCTTGTTACCCTGGACCCTGCTTTGCCTGACGATTTGTAAACTTGACCTGGATTATGGCTGCTTCCGAGAGAGGTTGTTGTGTGCCGAGATGCGGTAAAAGTCTTAAGTGAATATTGATTAAATCCATGATATTAGGTACAAAATAGAGGCAGATAATATGGTACTTATGTGTGCAAAGCTGAAATTATAATAAATCACTTAAATTACACCGTTTGCATTTAAGCATAAACCCTCAGTAATTTTCGTGGCTTTTTTCCTCGATTCGGCACGTTGTCGCAGTAAATACGCGTGTGATTAAAATTACGATGTCTTTTTTTTTTGGAGCTGTTCATCAATCATATGTCGTTTTGGAAGTGTGTACCTGAATAAGGCGTCACGTACGACATCTAAAGCTATTTTGACAGACACCCTATTAAGGTGTCCCGACACTTGATAGGATAATTTCACTAACCACAGTAAATGTGAGCATTCTCTTCTAATTAAATTATCTCTCACGACGATATCAACGATATCTTGAATGGACTCGAGCAGTTGGAATCAGTATATCGTCTTTGGATCCCCAGTATGTATACAGAAACCGTCGAGTGTGCCATGTCCATTTTGAAACAAAATATTTGACATAGTCTTCTAGACTGAGCCCTGATGCAGTTCCCTCTTTATTCTTGCCAGGTAAGAATGTAAATGTAATAATATAATAATCGGGAGCTCAACCATCACTGCAGTACTCCAAAATTACCTCACCTGCATGAGCAGGTGCCACAAGGTATATTCTGCTGATCAAATGACAAATCATGGTTAAGTTATTTCAAATACTTGTATAGCTTAGCATGACAGACCAGTAACAAACAGCAGCATCGGTGTTGCAATGATATCTATCTGGTTTTTTAAATATTTGACTTTATTTCTTGTGTCACTGTCCTCTACTTGAATATTTATTTGATTGAGTATTCTTAGATTATGTTCTAACAGTTTACTGAGTTCAGCATATTTTTTTTCAGTATCTGAATTGATTAGAGTACCTCTAATTGAACTAACAAATAGGAGTAATTTTGTTTTATTTGATGCTGCATTACCAATACTGCCCACTTCTGGAGAATCCGAGACTACTGGAGTTTCAATAGTGGACACAACAAACAGGAAAGAAAATGCCTTAATGAATACTGCATTACCTTCCACTTCTAGAGATATTTATAATTCAGGTTCAGCTCAAGTCTCAGAAGAACCAGAGGTAACAGTCAAAAATCGAAAATTGCCTAAGAAAACGCATATGTTTGAACAAAAAGCATTAATTAAGGCTGTTCATAAACTACAAATAAAAAAAGCCAATTATGCAATAATACCTCATTTAATTAAGGGAATCAGGAATAATTTGATGACCAAAAATTTTGTATGTTCCATAAATGGCTCTACAAAAGTGGCAAAATGGGAACATGTAGTCAAATTATATAAAGAATACCCAGCATACAAAGGAATACGACTTGTGAATAAATTGATTGATCGACACATTAATCCCGATACATTTAAAAAAATGAAGGTCAAATTATGCAACACAAGTTTTGAGCCAAAAAGTTGCAGTTACTATGGGATTTTTAGCAGGTAATTCATTTCCGAAACATTTCATAAATTATTATATCTGTCGGAGACGTCATCTGTAGCCGAGTGGTTAATACTTTAACCAAAGCAGCGCGGTGACACCATTTCAGGGTTCGATTCCCGGTAGACGTGGGCCAACTGAAATGAAATGAACATAATTTCCATATTTTCCCCAGTTTAGGGTGTTTTTGTACCATCGCATCATTGTTTACGAGTAATGTGGTTTTTTTAATAGTTTTCTAAACTTAGCCAACAATCTTGGCAAACCTTAGAAGAGGTTATTTTAATTAATCCTTTATTGATCACCCAACGAGTTTCATAACAGTTAAATTCCAATGTGTCTCTTTTTGCATGCAGGGGTATGCAAAGATTGTTTAATTATTAAGACAAGTAAAGAAATAACTTTATGTAGTTGGATTAGGATCAATAGCATGCATGCAACATTATCCCATATTTATTACTACCCATATGTATTATTGCAATTTTCACTATAATGTGTTTTGATTGCCTCGTTGGTCTAGTGGTCGCAAGCGCTACTGCTGAGCATGAGGTCCTGGGTTCGATTCCCGGGTCGGGCAAAGTGTTATTTGGCTTTTCTATCTGGAATTTCTCAGTAGCAGCCCGGAGTCTGGATTTGTGCCCGGTTGATGGTGTAGGAGCGCTGACACAGCAGTATTGTATTCGTTGTACGTGCGGCGCTCGGCGACAAGAAGTTCGCCCGGAACCACCGTAAACTGTGGACGCGCTCCCAACCTAATTAACTACTCATGTGTACTATTAATAACGAGTTATAAGTAAAGTAATAATAGAACTCCGCAGCATTTGATTTCTCTCCGTACACACAACCCTAAAGGCATAACACAACACACACTTAATTGGTGACCCCGACGTGATCTAAAAGTGGTGTTGTGATTTAAAAACTAATAACGTGATTTTACATCAGTGATTTTTAAAGACATTGCATTGTGTGTACGTGATCGAGAACGGACAACTCACTTACCACCAGCGTCTATAGTGCGGAATCTTTTGAAGAAACTAATCTGCGTGAGTAGTTAACACAATGCCAGACACAAAGCCAGCCGACGAATATTCCCTCTCACCGGTCTCCATCACCGACAAGTTAGAAGATTTTTGGCCGAGAGCACCTGAATTGTGGTTCACCAAGGCAGAGGCAATAATTAATTGCCGGAAAATGTCCGACGATTCGAAATATCGGATAATATTATCGAAATTAAACCTCGAAGTCACGGAACAAGTCGCGGATATACTATTAGATCCACCGCAGGAAAAGAAATATGAGGCCTTGAAGCAAAAATTAATCTCGGTGTATAAAGAGTCAGCAGAACGGCAAATTAAAAAGCTGATTGGTGAAATGGAGCTAGGCGATCTACAGCCATCTCAGTAGGGTAGAATTGGGGGTTCTGTATCATTTCTTCCTCGCTCCGCTCGGAATATGATCCAGAACCCCCAATTCTCCACACATCGAAATGTGATCCAGAAACCTCAATTTTCCACACATCAGAATGTGATCCAGAACCCCCAATTCTCCACACATGGAAATGTGATTCAGAACCCTCAATTCTCCACACATACAATACAATCGGTCTGTGATACTGTTTGCAGATTGAATATTGTATTTCATTCTACAGGGTGACGCTGAACTGGTACAGTGGAACAAAATTATTGCATTCGCTTAGTGATAATATAAACAGCAATATCAAGTTCGACCGCTGCGTTACATCGAAATTATGCGGTGCACATCTTGTGTTCCTATATCCACTGATGAATTAATTATATTTGACGAAGTGTACCGACTGTTCACAGGTAGAACTAAGTATGCGATTTGCAGTATCTCAATTCGCTTGTACATGTATGTCTAAAGATGATAGCCGGTTATAGAATCTTAAGATAGGATTTATCTACATCGATTACATCGACTACCTAATACGAAAATTATGCTTGCTGAATATAGGATAAAAGAGTAATTGGAATTTAGATGCTCCTCTGCAAATGGAATAGACTGGAATGCTGACTTTTCAATCTAATAAACCCCTAATACGGATTTATCTATTCAATAGATATCACTTTTCATCTGAAGGGACAATATAATAGAAAACTGCGAACATGCTCTGGCCACGACACAACCTGATGGTGCTAGTCCATGAGCCCAGCACCGCAGAAGTAACAAGCTACTAAATAATTTATAGTGGACCCATCTATCCTATCTTCTAATAAAAGTACAAAGAAAGAAAGAAAAACATTTATTTGGACACAGTTCGTGAAACACAAAACACAAATAACACAGTGAAAAAAAAAAAAAATGTAAGTATACACCTATAAAGAACAAGTTGTATAAGTATAAAACTTCCTTTTTAGAATTTCATCGCAGGTATCCGTGACGATGTGGCGCCGTTTTCTAAATTGGGAAAGTATGGAATTTGATTATATGTGTAAGCCACCCAAGGACCATCGTAAATCTCCCAATCTTAAAAGCGATCCAGTGTTTTGTCACATTTTCGACGACACGTATGGCGCATTGATTAAGAGGTCATCTCGCTGCATCACAATGTAAATATTAGTTTATAAACGTGCTGTAACTAAATGCGCCAACTGTCGCGGGTTCGATTCCCGCACGGGACAAATAAGTATTTGTTCCGGTCTGGATTTTGTTTTCATGTTTTATTTTTTTTCCATTATTTAATTTGATATAAATAATACATACAGTTCTATCATTAATTCCATTACCGTAATAAAATAATCCCGCGTCAGCAATTTGCAGCTTATTGTTCTGAGAGAGTACATACCACTTCCTTTTTAGAAAATCGTCTCAGGTATACGCGACAGAGCGACGCCGTCGACAAATAAGGAAAGTAAGGATGCAATCATATTGAGTAAGTACCAATCAATGAATTTTAGACCCTATTTGCTGATGACATAGAACTAATTTTTAGCATACATGTCAAAATCGCTTTCTAACTTTGTGAGCGATTTCTTACTGTAACCACCGCTTTAAAAATGTAATCTATAAATATGACTGCATTTAATCATTTCATTTTAATTAGTGCGCATCCCGGGTACTTGCAGCTTTTCTTTTTTTTCAATATTATTGTGAACAATAGTGCAACAAGTATGTGCGTATAACTCTACAATTATTATTTATATCGAATAATAATTAATTGAACTTGTGAGTGAAATTTATTGGTGTTCTTCCTTTTAGGTCAACCAATCCCTTCGATTCTGACTGTGAAATACCAGCATCTCAGCCAGCACCATCGGCACAGAAAAAGAAGGCAGGGAAAAAGGCTGCTGGCAAAAGAAATAAACCTGCAATAAAGAAAATTACCAGCGCTCCAGTGGTAAAATCTAACTTTTTTGGGTCCGACACGGAGTCGGACGTTGATTTGCCGACGCCATCGACATCGGTCAAAAAAAGGAAGCAGTCGGATTCAGAGGTATGCTGAAGTTTTTTATTTGCAAATACCTTTTTAATTTTTATTTAAAAATAATGGAAAATTAAAATTAAAAGGATCCACATTACAAATAAACAATAACATACATTTGTTTATTTGTAATGTGGATCCTTTTAATTTTAATTTTCCATTATTTTTAGGGTTCCATACCTCAAAGGAAAACGGAACCCTTATAGGATCACTCGCGTGTCTGTCTGTCTGTCAAAGCCAAAGACTGACTAAGATATTCTAAATACGATTCCCTGATCAGTTAAAATCTATGAGTCAATACATTTTGAAGGTGGTTTTCATGCTTTTTCTTTTTTAATTGTTCTAATGATAATCATTTCTAATTTCAGAACGAGCAAGAACTTGGCGGTGAACCCATCCGAGCGGCTGCACTGCGGAGCTTCTTATCAAGACGTAGCGGTTCCGGTTATACACTCCAGCGGGATCCCACCCGGCAGGGCAACTACTACGTGGAACTGCGTGTTTACAACGCTCGGGACGCGGAGGCGCTCAGCACCGACCGCTGGAAACGGGCACTAGTTACCTTCAAATCGGCTGTTGATGACAGCAGTCCGGTATGGAAAGCAGTCACAAAACTTGTGACCGCTGCTAAAGAAGATTATCAGAAGATACAGCCCATACTCTATCAGTCTAACGTATTTTAAAATTAGGTAAGCGTCTTACCCCCAATTTAAAGGACTCCTTAATTTTGTTTTGCTCTTTTAATGATTATGCCTATTATATTTTATCATAAACTTGTTTAAAAACCTTTTTTTTTTACATTTAAAGGGTCTATAATATAATGGCATACCTATACTTTTTCTTTTCATAATTATAATTGCCCATATTTTCATTTATTGTTGAATTGTTGTCTCCACATTGTATAAATTGTATAGACAGATGTTTGTAACGATCACTTTATAAGTCTAATCTATATTTTATATTGTTTGAATTTAAGTAAGTACCTACCTGCGCCATGAATTCTATAATTGTCTTTCTTTTTAATGTTTGTTTCCTCAGATAATTGTAATGAAATATAATCTTACATAGGTACTTACTTATACATATTTTTATTTTTTTAATCATTATTTGTATGATTTCTTTCAGTAAGCCAAAAAACTAAAAACTAAAAACCAAAAACTAAATACCAAAAACCAATAAACTCGAATTAATGAATCTCAAAGCTTAAAATTCTAGACCAGTAATTATGACCTTGAATCTTATGCTTTAAGTACATAAAAAAAATTTAGATCAGTAATTCGGACCTTTAACCTTAATCTTGAAGTAGTTAAAAATTCTAGACCAGTGTTTTTGACCTTGAAGTACCTAAATCAAAACTCTTAAAACAATTTTACGTCAAAATAAATATGAGTATAAAACATATATTTTGGTGAATTTAAGGTTAAATTAATAGGTTATAATCTATATTTTATATTGTTTGAATTTAAGTAAGTACCTGCGCCATGAAGTGTATAATTGATATTTCTTTTTAATGTTTGTTTCCTCAGATAATTTTAATGAAATATAATCTTACATAGGTACTTACTTATATATATTTTTATTTTTTATTAATCATTATTTGTATGATTTCTTTCAGTAAGCCAAAAAACTAAAAACCAAAAAACTAAATACCGAAAATCAATAAACTCGAATTAATGAATCTCAAAGCTTAAAATTCTAGACCAGTAATTATGACCTTGAATCTTATGCTTTAAGTACATTAAAAAAATTCAGATCAGTAATTCAGACCTTTAACCTGAATCTTGAAGTAGTTAAAAATTCTAGAACAGTAATTTTGGCCTTGAAGTACTTACCTAAATCAAAAAACTTAAAACAATTTTAGGCCAAAATATAAGTATAAAACATATATTTTGGTGAATATAACTAAGGTTAAATTAATAGATTATAGTCTATATTGTTTGAATTTAAGTAAGTACCTGCGCCATGAAGTCTATAATATTGATCTTTCTTTTTAATGTTTGTTTTCTCAGATAATTTTAATGAAATATAATCTTACATAGGTACTTACTTATATGTTTATATTTTTTATTTTTATTAATCATTATTTGTATAATTTCTTTCAGTAAGCCAAAAAACTAAAAACCAAAAAACTAAAAACCAATAAACTCGAATTAATTAATCTCAAAGCTTAAAATTCTAGACCAGTAATTATGACCTTGAATCTTATGCTTTAAGTACTTTAAAAAAACTCAGATCAGTAATTCGGACCTTTAACCTTAATCTTGAAGTAGTTAAAAATTCTAGAACAGTACCTAATTTTGGCCTTGAAGTACCTAAATCAAAAAACTTTAAACAATTTTAAGATAAAATAAATATAAGTATTAAACATATGTTTTGGTGAATATAATTAAGGTTAAATTAATAGATTATTGCTTTACTTTTTTGTATTCAACATAAACAAACATGAAATTTTGTCCACATTGTAAGGTTTATGTCCAAAAATATTCATCACATAAGAAAAGTAATATACATAAATCAAACTGTTTGTTGAGTACTGAATTTGATAATGTGCAAATAATAGCTACTGCTTTCAAAAATAGAATTGCTAGTTACAGATTTAATCCAACAAGTTTAGATAACATATCACCAGAGATATTTTTATCAGATATTTCTAGCACGATTTACAAGATTATTGAGACATTGCGATTGAAACATCGAGCGATTAAGATACAATTTGAGCTTTTTGTATTGTACAAGTTGCCTAAAAATGAAGAATTGTCTTTGAAATCTTTCAATACAAAGTATTATGTGATAATTCAGAATACTAATATAAAATTATTTTTTGAAGATTGCGTGCAAAAAATGCTGTATAAGTGCACAGAATTTGAATTATCAGAATCTGGTTGGGCTATAGAGTCGATTAATCATTTAGAAATGAATATAGTTAAGTATAATCCCTTAAAAGCTGGCAGTTACATTTCTTTACCGATAAAAATTCTTAAAACAAAGTCATGTCTTAACATTTGCAATAAAGATAGACATTGTTTTCTCTGGTGTATTGTAGCACATATGTATCCAGTACGGTATAACAGTAATAGAGTTTCATCATATCCACATTACTCTAAATTATTAAATTTAAATGGTATGTCTTTCCCACCAACATTTGATGACATAAAACAATTCGAAAAAAATAATCCACATATAAGTGTAAATGTTTATGGTTTAGAAAAAAAAAATACTATTACTGGACCATTATACAAAACTTTACAACGGAAACTGACCCATGTAAATTTATTATTAATTCAAAAAGGAGACAAAAATCATTTCTGTTTAATAAAAAATATTGCGCGATTAGTTCATGATCAACTAACAAAACACAAATCTAAAATTCACTTATGTGATGAATGTTTTATATACTTTGATTCAGAGGCAAAATTAGATAATCATAATTGTGCACGAATGCAAACAGTGCTCCCAGAAGAGAATAGCAAGCTTCGGTTTTCCAATTATATAAGGACTCAAAGAATTCCTATTGTTATTTATGGAGACTTTGAAAGCTTACTTCGAGAATATTCAGATAAAAATAAAAGTCAGTATGTCGAAAACATACAAATTCATGAAGCAACTTGTTTTGCCTATTATATATGCTGTGAAACTAATCCAGAACTTAATAATTTAGTATCTTATCGAGGCCCAAATTGTTCAAAAAAGTTTGTAGAATCTATTGCTAAGGATTTAGAAAGTTTATATGACATTTTATCTTTGCCTAGCGAAATGTCCGTTGAATGATGAAGAGCTTCTTTCATTTAAGACTGCTACAGTATGTCATATTTGTAAAGAATTTTTTTCTAATAATGACCGTATCGTTCATGACCACGATCATTTCACAGGTAAATATCGCGGTCCAGCTCATAATTCATGCAACTTAAATAATAAGTCTGTAAAATTTATTCCCATAATATTTCATAATCTTTCGGGATATGACTGTCATTTATTTATAAAAGAACTTTCAAGTGTTTGCGGTCGAATCAATTTAATTCCAAGAACCAAGGATAAATATATTTCTTTTACTAAATTTTTCCCATTTAATTCTCAGAAAGTAGCCCAATTAAAATTCATAGATTCTTTTAATTTCTTAAGTTCGAGTTTAGACAACTTAGTAAAAACACTGGACTCCAATGATTTAAAGCATTTACACTCATTTTTCACTGATGAAAATTTATTTAGACTGTGCCTTAGGAAAGGCGTGTATTGCTATGATTATATAGACTCCTGGGAACGATATGCGGAAACTCGGTTACCAGATCGCTCAAATTTTTATAATAAACTCACATCCGATACAGTGTCTACTGACGATTACGATCACGCTTTAAATGTGTGGGCTAAATTTGGTATTACGAATTTAGGCGAATATACTGATTTATATTTGAAATGTGATGTCTTACTATTGTGTGACATATTTGAGAAATTCCGATCTATGAGTTTATGTCATTATGAGCTTGACCCTTGTCATTATGTTTCATCACCGTCATTAAGCTGGGACGCTATGCTCTTGCTAACTAAAGTAGAATTAGATTTAATATCTGATATAGAAATATATCAAATGCTAGAAAAAGGTATCAGAGGAGGTCTTGCTCAATGTTCGCTGCGACATGCAAAGGCTAATAATAAATATTTGCCAGACTATAGCGAAAAAGAACCCAGCACATTTTTAGTTTACTTAGATTGTGTCAATTTATATGGTCATGCTATGACACAAAGACTTCCCTGTGGAAATTTTAGATTTTTAACAAAATCTGAAATAGCTTTATTGGAAATTGCATCCGTTTCTGCTGATAGTGACGAAGGGTACATACTTGAAGTTGATATTCATTATCCTCCTGATATACATGACGAGCATTCTGATTTACCATTTGCGCCAGAAAAATTATCCGTTCCTATTCCATGTGATAGCAAAAACACAAAACTAATTGCTAATCTGTATGATAAATATAGATATGTCATCCACTATATTCACTTACAAGAATGTTTAAAGAATGGTCTTATATTATTAAATGTCCACAAAATTCTAGCATTTACTCAAAAAAACATCTTAGAACCCTACATAAATCTTAATACAGCACTCAGACAAAAAGCTAATTCAGATTTCGAAAGAGATTTTTTCAAGAAGCAAAATAATTCAATATTTGGTAAAACGATTGAAAATAAAAGAAAACAAGTGAATGTTAAATTAGTTAATGTATGGAAAGATGACTTTAATAAGACAAATAAAATAAAGGGGGCAGAAAAATATGTGAGCGCCCCTAATTTTAAAAATATGGCTATTATTTCAGAAAACCTTGTTGCTATTCAATTAGAGCCTGCTAAAGTTGTTTTAGATCGACCAATATACATTGGTTTTACAATACTGGAATTAGCAAAACGTCATTTGTATCAGTTTCACTATTCTGTTATGAAGAAAATATATAAAGATGACATAAAACTTTGTTATACTGATACTGATAGTCTCTTGTATATAATACATACTGATGATTTTTATAAAGACATGAAACAAAATATAAAATATTTTGATACTAGTAACTTTAAAGAAAATAATATTTATGGTATTCCGAAAGCGAATAAACAAATACCTGGCTATTTTAAGGATGAAATGGGTGGAGATGTCATTACTGAGTTTATTGGTTTGAGGGCTAAATTATACTGTATAAATAGTTTAAACAATACAATTAAAAAAGCTAAAGGAGTTAAAAAACCTGTTTCTAATAAACTCACGATTGAAAAATATAAAAATACTTTGATTAATGACATAAATCTCAGAGATACTATGTATGTCATTCGATCTAAAAATCATAAGTTATATACACAGAAAATTAATAAATTAGTACTTAATGGAAATGATGACAAACGTCAGATAAAAAATAAAATTTATACTATGCCTTGGGGTCATCATCGTACTATGTTTTAAGCTGTTATTTTTGTTATCTACTATTTACTTTCTTTTTATGTTTATAATGTTATATTATTGCATAAACAATATAATCTCATGAATTATAATATTTCTTGTTTCATTTTTCATAAGATAATATTTTTGTAAAATCTAGAAATTAAGTCATTATTGTATTTTTTTTTGTGATGAAATAAATAGGTATCTTGTATTCAAATAAATGTGTTTTACTATCTTATTTTACTACCCATGCAGTCTGACACAAAATGAAACTAGTCAAGTTGAACATTATAATATTTATTAAACTTTTACATTCATTATTATATTCTTACATGAAAAAGACTTAAATATTACAAAAAACATTATTAAAAATAATCAAAAATATTCTAATTATAAAGTAAAATTCATTAAACATTTGTTATAGCTAATAAACACACACTTACATGTTCACAATCACAAAATAAACTGTTCGTATTACACACATTTAATACTGCTTATTACTAATTTTCTTCACTATTTTGCCGACTAGATGCTCAGTTTCATCCAAAATATCATCATAATCATCTTTTACAAGGTACTGGATGCTTACGTCAGCGCTATCATCAACATCATTATCAATGTCACAATTTTGTTTATTGTCTTTGTCACATCTGGTAAGATCATATATATGTATTTTAATCAAATGATGGGGTTTTCCTGTCTCCTTCCGAATAACGTAAGATGAAGACTGTGTAGGAGACTTTTTTATGACCTTCTTATTAATATTAGATTTCTTTCTTTTAGGGTCTTTAGTTTCCCCAGATTTCTCTTCCGTTTTTTCATTTAAATACTCCTGATGCGCTAGTTCTGCTTCTGCAGTATAAAAAGTTTCCCTGTCTTGTGCAAAAAGAAATGGATTTCCAAGAGCGTAGGTGTTGTCTGGACAAAGATTATTCGTCTCCTGTAATAAAATAAAATAATTATAACATAGTTAAACATAATAATTAAACTGTTTGTCTCTGCATCATTCAAAGGTTGACTGATAGAAAATGCTTATGGCATTAAGTCCGCTTCTGTACATTAAATTCAAATCATTCTTGTAATTCAATTTAAAATGTTTCAAATAACGATAAATTAAATACGCACCGCAAAAAAAGCACTCTCCACAGGACTATACGATGGGGAGACGGACATAATTCTGTAAAAAAAGGAAGAAAAGTTAAACATAAATTCTAATATAAAATCTAAGTATTGATGAATCTTAATTATAGAAATACTGACCGTGAAGATTGAATTCAATTGTAATTCAGTTGTGTAGGTCCTACTTGTTGGAGCAATAGTAGTCAAATGAACTATGTGCCTGCTTCACTATATTGAAACTGTCTTTGGTTTGCTATGATGTGTGATAATATTATTATGTTCATATTAAAGGGATAAAGTTACTTACCATATAAGTCTTGTATATATATGAAGGTCAGCAAAGAAATTAAGTAATAAACAAGATGAAGTTGATCAAACAACCCATATCTCTGAACGTTAATAATATAAATTTTAGTGACTCTGCTCACCAAATCAAACACAGCATTTTACTGCCTAACACAATTCGTTGTGTAATTTGCGGTCCTTCAAACTGTGGTAAAACAAACGTAATGATCAGTTTGCTTCTGCATGAAAATGGACTGAAATTTCAGAATCTTTATCTTTACTCCAAAACAAGTTTTCAGCCAAAATATCGTTTTCTAAGCGAAGTATTAAGAAGAGTACCTCAAATAAAGTTCTACGAGTTTAATGATAATAAAGATGTAATATCTCCGAGTGAAGCTTTAACTAATTCTGTATTTATTTTTGATGATGTGGCATGTGAAAATCAAATAAATATCCGCAATTATTTTTCTATGGGTAGACATAAGCAAATTGATTGCTTCTATTTATCACAAACTTATTCAAAAATTCGGAAACAATTGTTACGTGATAATGTTAATTTTCTTATAATATTTAAACAAGACGATGTGAACTTAAAGCACATTTATGAAGAACACGTCAGCTCTGATTTATTATGGAATCAGTTTAAAGATATTTGTAAAACAGTTTGGAAAACCCCTCATAATTTTTTAATTATTAACAAAGAGTCTCCTATAAATAAGGGAAGATACAGACAGAATTTCGATACTTTTTTTTACTTCGAATGAAGTTTTATATTTAAAGAATTTCATAGAAATATAAGTTTAGTGCTATTCTATCCTTAGCTGAATTCAGTTGTTATAAAGGAAGATGGAGAAAACAATTAAAATGGAGTTAATGAAGTCTGTTGACACCATAAAAAATAAAATGAAACAAATAAAAAATCAAGAACATGAAATTAACATGTCACTTGATAAAATGCTAAAACCTGTAACAGATCCTCTTAAAGCCTTAGTTGACTCAAATAGGTTTGTAAAAAATGTAAAAAATATAGAAAATACTACTCTTACTAATACTGAAGAAATTGAAACGGAGGAAAATAATACTAGTTCATCTACCAAGATCAGTGACTATTACGATCCAAAACGAAACTCTACACAACTTGTTGAACGAAATACTACAACGGAATTAGCAGATAATTTAGAAATGTCATTAGAGGGTGATGATATCTATGGTATTTATGATGGTATTTCCATACCATTTGGAATTAGAAGCGAAAACAAAACTTTATTGATGGGTAATTCAAAAATATCATTTTCTAAAATCGATAGTTTGAATAATGATACTTTAATTATGATTAAAATTGGCAACAAATCTTACAATTTAACATCTGGCCTGAAAGAACTTTTACTTCGAAGAAAACCTGATTTAAAGTTAGTTTCGAATGAAGATAAACTTGTCTATAAGGATATGTTACATCATACAAATGCCCATAAGAGAGATTTTAATCCCAAAGGTCAAATAAAGGGTGATAAAGGTGTCAAATATCGTGAAATAATCAAACCATTATTTACCGAAACGTCAGATGATAAAATTGATTCTAAATTTGGAGGAAACTTACCAAAACTAAAAAAATATAAAAACAACACTGACTTGGTGTATTGGGATGATCCTAATGAATTGGTGGAGAGATTAAAATTATTAGTCGCTTCAAGAGATGCTGGCAATACAAATCATGATAATGAAATTCTATCTATAATTGAAGAATTAAAAGAATCTAACATAATTAAGGCATAAATACTAGCAATGATAAATATTTATTTTAGTATTACAGACTCATTCATCATGAGCATTGGCAAATTTAGTCACTGAACAAGTTCAGAAAAAATAAAAACAAAAAACATACACACGAAAAAAAAAACATCTGCGATATGAGTAAAGCAGATGTGGTAAATGAGATCCATAAAAATGCAAGGCTAAACTTCCCACGAAGAAATGTTGTTATGAAGGATATAGATGATTTATGGCAAGCGGACTTAATTGATATGCAATCAATTTCTAAGGAAAATAAAAACTTTAGATTTATTCTTGCTGTTATTGACACATTTTCGAAATATGCATGGACCTTTCCTCTGAAAAGTAAAAACAAAGAAATTGTATGTAGCAATTTTGAGCGTTTATTGGAAAAAGGGCGTATCCCCAAAAATCTGCAAACTGATAATGGGACTGAGTTTTATAATAATAATTTTAAAAAACTTATGACATCTTATCACATTAATCATTATTCAACCTTCTCAACAAAAAAAGCTTCAATAGTTGAGCGATTCATCAGAACATTGAAATCTAAACTGTATAAAGAATTTAGTTTAAAAGGAAGCTATAACTGGATAGATAATACCCTCAATAGTGTTATGGATAAATATAATCACACCTACCATCGGACAATTGATGAAATTCCGGCAAATGTGGATAATATTAATAAGAAACGTATATTAGAAAGATATGAAAAGCTGGTAAGAATCAATAGTATGTATAAAAGTAAGTTTAAAATTGATGATTATGTGCGTATCAGTAAGTATAAAGGAACATTTGAAAAAGGATATACTCCTAACTGGTCGACAGAAATATTTAAAATTCGAAAAATACAAAATACAACTCCTATCACATACTTACTTGAAGATTCAATCAGAGGTCGGCCTATTTTAGGAGCATTTTATGTACAAGAGCTACAAAAGGCAAAACATTCTAATGTATATCTGGTTGAAAAAGTTCTTAGAAGAAAAGGAAACAGGGTTTTGGTAAAATGGTTAGGTTTGCCGTCTGCTGAAAACAGCTGGATTGATAAGTCAAATATATTATAAAAATTATATATTTATAAAGTATTCAATCTATAATTGATCAGTCTTATGATGTGTATTGGAGAGCGTAGTCTTCTCAATTGGCTTATAAATAATTTACCATTTGAATTACACTTACCAGGATACAATTATTGCGGTCCTGGTACTAAATTAATTAAGAGAATTACACATGGAGATAAAGGTATAAATAAATTAGACGAATATTGTAAAGAGCACGATATTGCTTATCATAAATCATCAACTTTAAAGGATCGACATATAGCAGATTTAGTTTTGTTAAAAATGTCAAAAAAGCGGGCAGTTGCGTCTGATGCAAGTGTCGGTGAAAAATTCGCAGCGCATTTAGTAAGCAAAGCTATGTTAACAAAAATTAAAACGGGTGCTGGCCTAAAAAGTCGTGGTCATAATAAAAAGTCTTCAAAGAAAATTACGTCTGGCAATGGTTTTAAAAATAAATTAAAACATGTAATTACTAAAACGAAAAGACATATACAAAAATTAAAACCAAAAGGCAAGAAAATGGCAATAGAATTAGCTATGGCTGCTGCAAGAGAATTAGTTGATGATTCATCAATAAAACTTCCTCGCATTATTCCAATACCAAAAACTGGTGGAGTATTGCCTTTGATTCCTATTTTTGCGGGATTGTCAGCTGCTGGAGCCTTGGCAGGTGGTGCAGCTGGTATTGCTAAAACTATTAATGAATTCAAGATGGCTAAAAAACGTTTTACTGAAATGAAGAGACACAATGAAAAAGTAGAAGCTCTTTGTATCGGAAATGGATTACATCTCAAACCCCATAAAAATGGACTTGGAATTTTTGTATCGAAAGAAAAAAACTAAAATACCGGCTACCCAAACGAGCTTTATCTAACTTTGACATTTTGAAGTATGGGAATAATATTCCCTATTTTCGAGGTGTCTTTATGAGAGATGAGCTGCCTAAAGAACCTTTAAAAAAAGAATGTGGAGTTATTAATTTAGACAGTTCTAAAAATCCTGGTTCTCATTGGGTAGCCTATGCAAAATGTGATGATTATATCGAATATTTTGACAGTTACGGAAATCTTAAGCCCCCAAAGGAGTTTATAAAATACATAGGTTCCAAAGTTCACTATAATTATGATAATATACAACGCGATCATCCTTTCAATTGTGGACATCTCTGTTTAACCTTCTTAAAGAAGTTTTGGTGTAGTCAAAGAATAAAATAAGCTGGATCTTCCAGGAGCGTTCAGTATACAAGCATGTCTATTACGGTTACCATCTCTGGAAATAAATCAGAATTGGTTTCATACTTTCAACCACCTCTGCATTTATCCGATCAATATGAGTGTGGTTTACTATATTTTTCAGTATTAAATTCAATACCAAATCTTTGCGTTAATGATAGCGTTCCGCCTGTGATCAGAATCGAATGTGATCTAGTGCACGGTTCATATTCCAACGGATTACCAACTCACATTATTCATGAATTTGTGTCAAATACTGATACAGGTCATCGGTACATAGAAATACCACAAAACATTATTTACTTTCCAGTGAACAAAAATACAGTTTCATCTATATTTGTTAAGATTGTTGATCAATTTGGTTACTGTATTAACTTTGGAGAAGAACATATTCAACTACGACTTCATTTAAGAAAAACATAATGATATTGTTTTATAAAAACCCTACCGTCAACATAAAGCATCCTATTTCTTATACGGCCATCAAGGTGCATAGACGTAAGAATAAGCTTAAGAAATTGATCAAAACTAATAAAGATTTTCTTAAAGCTCTTGGTTTTAAACTATGAATATGCTACAAATTACTGAATCACCGCACTTCGATACCTCGATTGAAAGCTATGAAATCCATTCTTACAATCCTTACAATAACAGCTTTAGAGAAAACGATGAAATCAGAATTCCCATACACCAGCAAGATATATACGTGTTACCGTCAGCCAGTTCAATTTATGTCGAAGGCCAGGCAAAGTTCTTCGACAAAGATGGAAAAGCAATTAAGAAAAATATTACGTTCAGTAACAACCCTATTATGTTTTTGTTTCAAGATATCAGATACGAAATGAATGGTATTGAAATAGATCGTATTAAAAATTCTGGAATAACATCAACAATAAAGTCATACGTTTCAATGAATGATGGAGAAAATAAGGTTGCTGCTTTGTGGGGTTGGAATATAGGCGGAATTAAAAACGATGGATATTTTAGTGCTATTGTACCTCTTAATAAGATTTTAGGATTTGCTGAGGATTACAGCAAAATTGTGATAAATTGTAAACATGAACTTATACTAAATAGGAGTAACTCTAACTTAAACAGTATCTTAGTAACTGATGATGTTGCACATTTTCAAATAGATATACAAAAAGTACAATGGCGTGTGCCGCATATAAAAGTATCAGATCGCGAACGGTTGACTCTCCTTAAACATTTAGAAAGAGATAAACCTATTCAAATGGCGTTTAGAAATTGGGATTTATATGAGTATCCTTTACTCCCTAAAACCACAAAACATTCTTGGTCAGTTAAGACTGCATCACAATTAGAGAAACCGCGATATTTAATATTTTGTTTACAAACTAATAGAAAAAATAATAAAACTAAAGATAGTTCACTGTTCGATCACTGTGGAGTTACAAACATAACACTATTTTTGAATTCACAGTATTATCCGTATGAGCCTCTTTGTTTAAATTTTGCTGAGAACAAATACAATATATTATACGAAATGTATGTGAAATTTCGTCAGTCGTATTACAACTGCCCTGCGGACCCCTTGCTTAATTTAGCTGATTTTAAGGAGAAGGCACCTCTCTTTATTATAGACTGTTCAAGACAAAACGATAGTTTAAAGACAGGTCCCGTAGATGTGCGTCTTGAGATTGAATGCTTAGCACCAATACCAGATAACACAACTGGATATTGCTTAATTATTAACGATCGACTTGTGGAATATAAACCTTTGAGCAATATAGTGCGCAGGTTATCATGACTGCTATTGTAGATGTTCAGGGTTTTAAAACAGAAGCAAATGAATTTATCGTCAAAGAAATTGCTGTATTTTACAATAAAAAAATTCAGGTGTTTTTAATTAGACCGCCATTTCCATTTTACTATTTGACGAGATCAGAAAGACGTCAAGTTAGTTGGATTGAACGTAATAGAAATATATACTGGGGTGAAGGAGTTGTGCCTTATTCAAATTATCAGAATTTGATTGTAGATATTTTAAGAGATAAATATGTTTACACTAAAGGAATTGAAAAAATGTTATGGTTAAAAGACATTCTAAATAATGATAATGTAAATAATTTAGAAGATAAAGGTTGTCCTAGTTTATTAAGTTTGCACAAAAAATATGAACATTCTCATGAACTGTATAGTTGTATTTATCATGACTCAATATGTGCTTTAAAAAATGTTTTATGTTTAAATAAATGGTGCCTTGATAATAAATTTTTGAAATAAATATTTTACTATTTTATTTATTAAGTTTAGCATCCCATCTCCCAGCCATCCCTCCGACTCATCCAGGTTTACATGTTTATAAGTTGCTAGCAACGCCTATGTGACTTCATTATACTTTCATAAACATCAGTATCAAGAACTCGAACGTACAGAATATGACTCAAAATAAATACAATCCTCGATATGACACATATCATAGATATAAAGTACGTTTATTTTCATTCAACCATTATTGGGCGACGGCTGATTCAAAGAAAGCCGTGGTAATGGAAATGGCTGATGCTGGATTCTTTTATTGCGGAAATAGTATAAATGATAAATCAGCATGTTTTTCATGTGGAGGTGTTATCGAAGATTGGGAGTATTACGATGATCCTTGGATGCAACATGCTATATTTTTTCCTGATTGCTTTTATTTAAATGCTGTAAAAGGAACAGAATATGTTGACAAATCAAAACGACTATTTTTAAAAGAAACAAAAGTATAAAATTATATATCTGATTCAGAAGAGAAATCAGAATTCTAATCAGTGAAACATGATATCTGACGTTGAATAGATAAAATGTGTGGAGAATCGGGGTTTCTGGATCACATTCTGATGTGTGGAGAATTGGGGGTTCTGGATCACATTCTGATGTGTGGAAAATTGGGGTTTCTGGATCACATTATCATGTGTGGAGAATTGGGGGTTCTGGATCACATTCTGATGTGTGGAAAATTGGGGTTTCTGGATCACATTTCGATGTGTGGAGAATTGGGGGTTCTGGATCATATTCCGAGCGGAGCGAGGAAGAAATGATACAGAACCCCCAATTCTACCCTACTCATCTCACCTCCTACGAAAAATGCGGGACCTGGCCAGAGGAAAAGTAACCGATGAAACACTCAAGGTAATGTGGAAAAACCATTTACCACCAGCAGTACGTGGAGTTTTGGCAGTCACAGATGAGGAAAACATGGAGAAATTGGCATCGATCGCAGACAAGGTCGCAGAGACTATCACCCCTATTCAAAGCGTCGCCAGCGTAAAGGAAAAACAGGAACCTTCAAACAATGATAATTTGGTGATAGCGGAAATAAATAAATTAAGTAGCAGACTACGCAAGATCGAGAATGGTTCCAGAGGTCGCTTGAGATATGGTAGACCCAGAAGATTTCGATCCAGGTCAAGGTCGAACTCCAGGTCTAGAGGCGTAAAAACACCAGAAGACGACCCCAACTGGTTATGTTTTTATCACTTCAAATACCGCAACAAAGCAGATAAGTGTATCCAACCTTGCAATTGGAAGAAGAAGGACGCCAAGCCATTGGAAAACTAGAGTCGGTGCAGTCAGCGACGGGAGGCTGTGACCGAGTGCACGTCAATCACCGTCTATGTGTCAGAGACAGGAATTCAGGTTTGAACTTTTTAGTGGATAGTGGTGCAAATGTGTCCGTACTACCTCGCAAAGTTGTTTTTAAGAAAGATAACGCACATAGTGGCTGTTATAAGTTGTATGCTGCGAACGGTACCGAGATAAGTACGTACGGTACACATATTTTAGAACTAGACTTAAATCTTAGACGAGCATTCCGTTGGTTATTTACGATAGCGGACGTACAGCAACCCATATTAGGTGCTGATTTCTTAGCTAATCATAAGTTGTTAATTGACTTGAACGGACGAAGGCTAGTGGATCAGGTTACTAATTTATGTAAGAGAGGAAATCTCTCTAGTTCCACTGAGCCCACAGTAAAGACCATCACTAATAATTGCCACTATTATGAATTGTTGTATAAGTTCCCAGAATTAACAAAGCCAGTTTCATACAAGGAGACACCTAAACATGGCGTTTGCCATCAAATACAGACGGCAGGTACGCCAGTGCACGCACGAGCAAGGCAGCTACCCCCGGACAGGTACGTAAAAGCCAAAAATGAATTTAGGGTTATGCAAGAGCTTGGGATCTGTAGGCCGAGTCACAGCGCTTGAGCAAGTCCCCTGCACGTAGTACCCAAGAAGGACGGTAATATTAGGCCATGTGGAGATTATAGACGTTTAAACGCGATCACAAAACCAGATCGCTACCCTGTGCCTCGTCTTCATGATTTTACGTATATTTTAGCCAATAAGAAGATTTTTACACAATTAGATATTAACCGAGCATATAATTGCATACTTGTCGCGGAAAATGACATAGAAAAAACTGCTGTTATAACACCTTTTGGTTTATTTGAATTTATGCGCATGCCTTTCGGATTACGTAATGCTGCACAAACTTTTCAGCGTTTCATGCATCATACGGTATTACAAGGTTTAGATTTTTTATTTAATTATGTGGATGACGTAATAATCGCATCAGAAAACGAAACGCAACATAAACAACATTTAGAAAAAGTTTTTGAAAGATTTAATGAATTTGGTATAACTATTAATTCCTGGGTGGGTGTACCTGCTACAGGGACACCTCTGCCCAACCCTTCGGGGAAACAAGGCGTGGTGTTATGTTATGTGTATGTGTGTATTAATTCCTCTAAATGTAGTTTTGGCAAAGACAAATTAGAATTTTTAGGATACGAAGTATCCGTAGAAGGAATTAGACCTCTACCAGATAAGGTGGACTCAATTGTAAATTTTCCCAAACCGGAAACAGTTGAGGAACTGAGACGATTTTTAGGGATGTTAAATTTTTATAGAGCAAACATACCTCACTCAGCTGATCACCAGGCAGAGTTAAATAAGTACCTGGGAAATTCGAAACGCAAAGATAAAACTAAAATTAAATGGACAAAGTTAGCCGAACGTAATTTTGAGCAATGTAAAGAAGACCTAAAGAATGCAGCCTTATTATCATATCCATCGACAGATACCCCTTTAGCATTGATGACCGATGCGTCAGACACTTGTGTAGGTGCCGTATTACAGCAACATATTGATAACAAGTGGAAACCTTTAGGATATTATTCTAAAAAGTTGACAGAGGCTCAAAAGAAATACAGCACTTATGATAGAGAACTATTAGGAATTTATTTGGCATAATTCATTTTCGCAAAGGCCAAGAATTAATTATTTTTACAGATCATAAGCCGTTATCATTTGCATTAAGTAAAACAGGTTCCAATAGGGAAACCTCACGAAGAACCAGGCAAATTATGTTCATTAGCGAATTCAGTACGGACATAAGGCATATTAACGGGAACGATAACATAGTAGCAGATACTTTATCTAGAGTAGCAACAATATCGTGTCCCACGATGCTCGATTTCGCAGAACTAGCAGCTGCGCAGGAAACGGACGCCGAGCTAGAAAAATTGCAACGCGAATCAAATAACAATAACAACGTCGTGTTGAAACGTGTGACTTTATTTAACTTCACAGACTTACAGAAAATAGAGAGCAGTGCAGAGGGGGTAGAATTATCCAAAAAAGCTTCCCAGATTTGCACAACATGTATGGAAGGTAAAATGAATAGACTACCTTTTAAAAATTTTGGTACTAGAGCCTGTGAACCTCTCCAATTAATTCACACTGATCTATGTGGTCCGATGGAGACTAGCTCTATAGGAGGTGCCAAATATTATGTCACTTTTATAGATGATTTTAGCAGAAAAGTGTATGTCTACTTTATGAAAAATAAATCTAATACTTTAGAAAAGTTTAAGGAATTCAAAAACTTAGTAGAAAATGAGACTGAAAAACGAATTAAAGTACTTAGATCAGACAACGGAAAAGAATATATAAATAAAGAATTTCAATTATTCTTACAAAAATTTGGCATACAACACCAAACCACCAATCCGTACACCCCAGAACAGAATGGGTTAGCGGAAAGAATGAATCGCACACTTGTAGAACGAGCTAAATGTTTGCTTCTGAATTCTAGTTTGGCAAAACCGTTTTGGGCTGAAGCAGTATCTACAGCTGCTTACATAATTAACCGGTCACCAACCAAGGCCCTAGACTACAAGACGCCTTATGAAAAGTGGTCGGGTAAGAAGCCAAATATTAAGAATATGAGAATTTTCGGATGTGATGCCATGGTACATGTGCCCAAAGAAAAGAGGCAAAAATGGGACTCTAAAGCAGTCAGAATGTTATTTGTTGGGTATTGTGAGTACACAAAAGGGTACAGATTGTATGACAGAAACAAGAAACAAATATACAAAAGTAGAGATGCAATATTTCTTCTGATTTGAAGGGAAATATATCTGAAGAATCATCTCAAACAGATGATAGTCGCAGCGAGTCTTCAACTGACTCACCTGAGACTCCGAGTTCAGAAAACATGACTCTAAATGAGAGTACAAAGAAAGAAGAATCATCTGATGATGATGGTAGCTACCACACTGATAATGCTGATGATGAGTACATACCAGATAGAAAGATAAGTGATGTACAGTAAGCGCTCAAAAGTGCATGAGCACGCTAAGAGTCGTATTGCTGTGAACACGCGGTATAGTCCGTACATTTGTATGTGTAAACAGTCAGACGTCTGTGGTGTGAGTGCCGTACACACACCACAGAGAACGCAGTTTTGCGCTACACACTATCGTATCGTCACGGTTCGCGGGCGCCGCACTTATATTTCCATAACTTTTGTTAGCACGCATCATACTCGTACGCGTGACCTTGGCCAGTGTATCCCATTGCTAAAATTCGAAAGTAAATTATATGTGCAGATAGCAGAAGGCGTTAAGCGTTGGTCTTAGATTCAAGATGGCTAAGGTTCTAATCTCGTAAATCACAGCGCTGTTTTTGCAAATATTATTATTTTTGTTTGCAATAATAATATTTTTAAATATCCTGCCTATTTATTAATGTTGTTATTGCAATAAAGGGTTTAGAATAAAAAATGCGAGATATGTTATAATAAAAAATAAATAATATTTATTCGTTATGTTTATTTTACTTAAGTATAGTTATCAAACTGCTACAATTATTTATCATTACTTCACCTGAATAATATGTGAAATAGATGTCTAGAAACTTAGAAGCAATTTGTATTATTTTGACATATTTAAATTTTGAAATGTTTTAAATTTTAAATGGATTTTTTTGCACCATAAATATAAAGCTTTGATCATGGTCTAAGTAATTAAGCAATAAATAAGAATATTAGACTACTTAAAATGTAAAAAAAATCTACTGACAAAATTGTTGATTTTAAGGTTAAAGGCAGTTGTTCATATTAATTATTTTAAACTTTATTTGGCTTTAGTAAATATTGGTTGGTATTGAGGTTATAGCTTAAGTATTCATTTTCTTTACGAAAAGAAGATTGAAACTAAACCTCAAATTTTAATCCTAAAATAATACTATTACTAAAATAATATTAAACAATTTCGGTATATCTGCAAGAAATACGACAAACACCCTATTGAAACGTGCTTAAAAAATTCGTTACCATAAATTCATGCAATAACGAATCTGTTGTTTATTAAGTTGGTACGGTCAATATTTTAAGGTCAAAAACGGTTTTCTAGCTGGTCTTCAGTGATGCAAGCCTTCAGAGTGCACGGCGAACGGTTCATAATGACGTGTTTTTAATAATTCAGCAAAATATCTCGTTGGTATGAAACCATTTGTTTCATTCACCATTTGACGTCGCTGCTACTCGATAATAAGCCCCTTCCTCATATCTCTTAACCGTCACAGTATTTCTCTAGAACAAAGAAAAACATTGTTTTTATTACACATAATACCTAATTATTTATTATTCACTAATCGAATTAAACCTCACAATGAATTTAAAACTTTAAAGGCATCTTCTGTCTCAACAATACCTCTGTTCTATCAACAATACCCTTGATTAAGATTTATGTTTAGTAAAATATGAAATATATAAATGATAACACTCACACTTAGTCCGGTTTCATTAGATATTCACTTCACTTTTACGCAGCGCAATAATATTCTCTGATCTGATCTGATCTCTTCAATATATTTTATGCCTGCTTTTTGATAATAATAACCACAACACTGCGCTAAATGCTCGTCACCAATATTATCACGGCACGAACCAACAAAGTTCTATTAATTGAATACTTGTAACAAACTGCATCTACCCCACAGAAATCGAAATAATTTACTTAGTTTTTTGTGGTCTACCTGCTAAACTTTAATATTTATGTGAACAAGACGAATGAAACTAAAAACGAATGATGATTATCGAACTGGTCATTGGTTGCAGACAAAGTGAGTGTGTGTGTGTAATGTGCGTGTCTACAGTATTGTAACAACTTATAGAAGAAGGTCGTAAGTCAAACCGAAGCGTCAGTCTATTGCTTTGTGAGATTGCTTATGGACTTTTGGTCGGTACTGTACCATCTCGTAAAATAATGCTGAGACCGAGGAATAATAAACATAATACCTACTTATGTGAAAGCTCAAGTGAGTCAAAACAAGCTATCGCTTTATTGGTTAAAGAGCCAGAAACTATGGAAGAAGCTCTTTCAGGCCAGAATGCAAAAGAGTGGAAAGATGCCATGAATAATGAATATGAGTCGCTCCTCCAAAACAATACATGGACATTAGTTACTCTACCAGAAGATAAGAGAGCCATTCCGTGTAAATGGGTCGACAAAATTAAAACTAATGCTGATGGTGAAGTAGTACGATATAAAGCAAGACTGGTCATTAAAGGTTTTATCCAGAAGAAGGGTATTGAGCATAATGAGATATTTGCTCTGGTAGTTCGTCATACTTCAATCAGATATTTATTAGCATTGGCTGTAAAGTACAATTTGTTTATCGAACAAATGGATGCAGTTACCGCTTTCTTACAAGGCGATATTGACACAGAAATATACATGTTTCAACCACCATCTTATGAATATGGAGAAGAAGTTTGTAAGTTAAATAAATCCATTTATGGTTTGAAGCAGGCAAGCAGACAATGGAATCTGAAACTTACATCTGTTTTAAAGGAATTGGAACTGAAAAGTACATCTGTGGACCCATGTATATATCACAAAACTTATGATGGAGTTATTCTATTTATACTCATATATGTTGATGACCTGTTAATATTTTATAATAATGAAGAAACAGGAAAAGAAATTAAACAACAATTGAAATGTAAATTTCATATGAAAGAACTTGGCTACGTACATCATTATATTGGTTGGAGGATTGAACAAAACTTAGCCAGAAATGAAATTAGAATTGATTAAACTGTCAATATTGAAAAAATTCTAGAAAGATTCAAAATGAGTAATTGAAACCCAGTTAATATGCCATGTGATCCTAATGTTAAACTGATTAGTACAGAAAATAAAAATAATGTACTAACAGACATACCATATCAAGAGGCTATTGGAAGCTTATTATATTTGTCGCAAGGAACTAGGCCAGACATATGTTTCATTGTGAATAAACTAAGTAGCTTCAATAACAAACCAGAGCAGCAACACTGGCTGGCACTTAAGAGAGTACTACGTTACATAAAGGGAACCAAGGATTATAAATTGATATTTAGCCAAAACAAAGAAGACAAAAGGGTGTTTGGCTACTGCGATTCTGATTGGGCTTTAGACTTTGATAGTCGGAGATCTTGCTCTGGCAACACTTTTATGTTTCAGGGTGCAGCAATTTCATGGTGTTCAAAACGACAGAGCACTGTTGCCTTGTCAACCATGGAGGCAGAGTATATGTCACTTGCGACCGCTACACAAGAAGCAATGTGGCTTAGATATTTGGAGTCTAAGTTGCACTGTGATACAGGAACTTCACCCACTGTTATATACTGTGATAATCAAAGTGCAATTAAATTTGCAGGTACAGAATCTTACTGTGCCCGCAGCAAGCACATTGATATCAGATATCATTTTCTTCGAGAGGAAATTGCTACGAATGACATAGAAGTTAAATATGTTGGTACTGATAGTATGGTCGCTGACATCCTGACAAAATCCACTTCGCAGATGAAGATTCAAAAATGTTCAAGAGCCATGGGTTTGCGCTTAAAGGGAGGATGTTAAAATAAGTTAATCGCAAATCATCTTGCTATTTGATCTTTTTACTTTGGTCTACTGTATTGATGTAATCTGTGAATATACTTGTCATTTTGTTGTCATTGTACAACCGGCGTTTATTTTTTCCAAAAATCTTAAACTAGATAATTAGATCACTAATTACATAAATACTAGGTTCAATTAACAGCACGTCTACAAAAAACACGATTCGCCTTGCAAATGAATGAGTCAACTGATGTCACTGGTCTGTCTATCTTGCTGGTTATCGTGAGATATCCATATGAACGTTCTTTTGAAGAATACATGCTTATGTGTTCACCGCTGCCCACAAACACTACCGGGGAAGAAATGTTTAATAAAATAAACATATTTTTTTAAGAAAATAATCTTAGTTGGAACGATTGCATTGACATTTGTACAGATGGGGCCAAGGCGATGACAGGTAAAACAGCAGGAGCAGTATCACGAATAAAAAGTAAAGCGCCTAATTGTAGTTCCAGCCATTGTATTCTGCATAGACAAGCACTTGCGATGAAGCAAATGCCGTCAAATCTAAAATTAGTTATGGATGAAGCGGTAAAAATAATAAATTTTATCAAATCACGACCACTACAATCCCGATTGTTCTCATTATTGTGTGAAGATTATGGCAGCAAACATAAAACACTGCTGCTCCATACAGAAGTGCGATAGCTGTCTCGGGGTAAAACTTTAACAAGGCTATTTGAACTTAGAGCCGAGTTACAAATGTTTCTTTCAGCAGATACAGTTTCTTTTAATTTGAAAGACCGTTTGTATGATAAAACTTGTTTGTTCCGATTGTCTTTTATGGCGGATATCTTTCAAAAACTGAACGAATTGAATTTATCATTGCAAGGTAAACAGACAACAGTGTTCCAGGCCTATAACAAAATAACTGCCTTCAAAAGAAAATTTGATTTTTGGATTATTTGCGTTGGTAAGAGAGAAATAGAAAGCTTTACGTCACTCAGTGAGTTTGTTAGCGATAACGACTTAGAAATGTTTCAAGATGATGTGTTTGAAGAATTGGTCCAATATCTCACTTCAATGCGCGCATCTTTTGAGAAGTATTTTCCCGAAGAACAGAATACAAAAATGAAGCTGAATTCATGGATTCATAATCCTTTTTTACCCAACTTGCAAAAGCCCGAAAGTATGTCAAACGAGATATATGAATCTCTTTTAGAAATGTCATCAGACACAAGTATGGAGTCACTGTTCAAAAAGACGCCTCTCAACGATTTTTGGTGCAGAATCCGTGATGAATATCCAATGCTTGGCAGAATGGCTCTGAATATTCTTCTCCCGTTCCCAACAACATATTTGTGCGAAACAGGATTCTCAACCTATGCAGCCACGAAAACAAAATATCGCAATAGACTGGACGCCGAACCTGATATGAGACTTCAAATGTCTTCTATCAAACCTGATATCAACCAATTGATGAAAAATAAAAAACAGTTTCATACCTCCCATTAGTTAAGATATTTTCATTTTTAATATCTTCTATTATTGTACTTGCCATGTGGTAAAGTAAGTAATAATTAGTAACTGTTACATTGTACTTTTATTATGCTTATATAATAAAGAATACACTTTTAAAAACTATTGTTTTATTGTATAGTTCCGTCAAGTATTTTGCTTGTCAAAAGGGTTCCGTGACCAAAAAAGTTTGAGAACCGCTGCCCTAGGTGAATAAAAATGTAGCTGTAAGGCGAATGACCTTAATTGAGGTGAATATGATTTTTCTAAAGCAGAACATTTTCCTTTTTTATATTTATATCGAACCAGAAAGTCTTTGTTGTTGCCTGGAATGTTATTTAAAATGTGAATGTTATCCTGACTCAATCTTTTTTTAATTCTGTAATTATTTCTGAGAATTGAGATACCCTTTTTTTTAACCGTCTACGTTGTTGCAGTAATGCCTTAATTTTTTTATTTTTCAAGTAAATTTTTCTTTTTAAAATTTGCTCTTCTTGACATCTGGTTGAAACGGGAACTGGAGGTACCACAATATTATAATTTGAAGGACCCGGTACATTTTCTTCATCCGGAACCTGTATAAAAAGCATTCATTAATAACAAAATCTTTTAGGGCAGTTAGAAATGAAAGAATCAATCTATTACTTAATCAGATCTTGAGTTTTTAAGCACTTGCAGTGCTTAAAAACTCAAGATCTCGTCGATCCAGCCCAAAGCAATCATAAAATATAAATGTCTTCATTTATGTCTAATGGTCACACATAAATAAATATTATTTAAATGATGATTTAATTTTCAAACTGTCCTTTCCAAGTTATATGTATTAAGTAGTTAAAATACTTATTTACTTATTTCATTAAAGCAGTCTCAGTCGTGTTGGATTTAGAAACAACAGGTTTTATTTTATTTTGTATCTGTTTAAGTACAGAAACATTTGCCATGTCTGCAGTTGTTTCGTTTTCTGGGCAAAGTTTTTAGTGGTGGATTAATTACATTTTCCTTTTCCTGCAAATAATAGAACCATTAATATGTAGATATAAATAACATTATGTTGTTATTGTTATAAGATATGTATATTATAATTGCTATAATGCTTACGTATGGAGCCACAGGCAAGTTAATAAACAGTGTAGGAATTGCTCCAGGACGTAATGTTGTTCGAAAAGCACTGGGATCGATCAAGTGATTCTCAAAATGCTTCGAACAAAGTACACTCGAAGATCTAGGTTGCCAATCCTGGAGTTTCATGTTTTTAATCCATGCATTCCGTAAACATACATCCTTTGGAAACCTGGAAAAAATATTAGTATGCTCATGTATTACCAGCGGAATTAAATTTCAAAGTTATGTGAGTAGCCTATACCTATTTATGTACACAATGTACACCTATGCCTATGTTCATGTTATCCATCACACAGACATAGGGTAACATAATTAATTTTATAATTAATTATATTAGCATGTGTGTTTACACTGAAAATCTGCATTTTGCAGTATTTTGAAACGATTTTACCCAAAAATATAAAAAATCGTCGATTAAACTAAGCTCTGTTTGATAATTTAATAGTAAATATTTTACCTAAAACAAAACATTTCGTTTGCTTGCCACATCCGTCCCTCACTAATTATACAGGTATATGAGCTGTCATTTTCTGCCACTTGCTGACAATTTTATCTTTTTAATGGTTTATTTCTTTAGTTTTAGGTTATCGGTCCAGAAAAGTCGAATGTAAGTTAAAAAATCTATGTTAAATACGAATAAACAGTATCGCAACATTTGAATTCAATAAGAGCAAGCACTAAGAAGTTCTAGTACCACACAACAAAACACAAAAACTTACCGATGAAAGGTCAATCCAGGTGTTTTGTGGTAGCTAGCACTGTCACACCGGTACGCACAGCACTTCACCATTTTATGTTATTAACCTCGTATGTAAATATGTCCCAAATAAGTATTATTCTCTTATTTTAACGCAGTTGAAATATAGAACGCGATGCAGATGATGTTGCTTAACAATATGGCGGCGCGGCCTAAACAAGCTACGCGTCAAATTTTGTCTATATGTGAGTCAGTGTGACAAACAGGTGACAGAACGAGATACAATTTGCGACTTGTCGCTTAGCAAAAAAAGGATAGAGAATCATGTCCAGCTATATAAATATAACTATGGATTAATGTTTGGTCTGCTACTCTTTATATGTCTGTGAGTTTAAAGTAAAAGGAACGGGATCCATGGTTACCATACTGACATACATAAAACGCATAAGGGTTCTCATGGATCTAGTGATAGTGAGTGTAAGGGACTGGGTGGGAGTTGATCTCTTCGGACAGAGCATTCGTGTAATTGGGATTGAACTTCACTTCAGGTACGTTCGTTTAATCATCAATTACACTCTGCTCTGTCCTCGAGTTCAAGAAAACTATGTAGACTTTGAAAGCCTTGTATTTAGTTTTACGACATTAAAAAAAAATATTACTATAAATATATCATTATAATAATAGATAATACCAAATAATTAACTTATAGTAGGTACTCGTACTTATGTGAACAAATGTAATAATTCTCCATGATTACATTACAAGGTACAATTACTAATTGTAAAAGATTAATCTATGTGTTTAAAATAGACAAAGCGAAATCATTGGCATTGTTTTTTAACTCTGGTCTTTGATAAAACCTGGCAAATACAGATGAAGACTCACTCCAGCCAGCAGTTTTTCTAATTAGGATGTTTTTCTATGGAGACGTCGATTTAAGGGCTGCTGAAGTAGACGCATGTCTGGTGGAGTGGGCCTTGAATTTACTAGTATCAACACCACTGTCACATAAAACATTTTTTATCCAGCGGCTTAAGGTTTGTGAACATACAGCCTTATAAGGGCTTATAAAGCTAATGAAAAGATATTCTTCTCCACCTCTAAGTGACGCAGTTTTTGATAAATACGACCTAAGTGCGTTTGCTGGGCAAACTTCTGGTTGCTTAATAAATAAAAACTTTTTGCAAAAAAAAAAACAACCGACTTCAAAAAAAAAACACTACAAAGTGAAAAATAACTTTAATTTCGGAAGTCGGTGTCTTTGGTTTTGAATTTTCGTTCTTTGTCACCGACTTTTTTTTTTTATTTTTCACTTTTTAGTTGTGGTACCTACCCCACACAAATTCGAATACCACTACCTGCTATGTAAATAACAGTGACAAAAAGTTATCATATCATCTACATACTAAGTGGGAAAAAATACGTATAATTGAAGCTAACTCAAAAACTACTCAAGCAAAGTTAATAAAATTTATATGGGACCACCTCTGAAGTATGATCTACCAAACAAAAAAAGAATCATCAAAATCTATTCATAATTGGCGGAGTAAACGCGTAACAAACACACAAAAAAAAAAAAAAAAAAAACATACAGACGAATTGAGAACCTCCTCCTTTTGGAAGTCGGTTAAAAATGGTAGATGTAGACAAGGTTGTGTTGAACCAATACAAGAAGTTTTAATCAAATCTGGAATTTTAATAGAGATATAGTTTGAATGTATACAAATATTGTTAATATTTATTTTCGAAATTGTCTGAACCCTGTGGGCCGTGACCAATGCGATTAGGGTTACAGTCTTTTTAGTAAGACAATCCAAGTCTAACTCATCGTTGGGATATAAATTAGATAAGTATTCTAACACAATAGACGGATCCCAAGTTTCATTGTATTTAGATAATGGTGGTCTAAGTTTATAGAAACCTTTAAATAAACGAATAATTCTGTCATTAGATCCAATTTTTGATCCAATTATTAGAGATAAAGTTGATCGATGGCTGTTCAAAGTTCCATACTGGGCTCCGTCGTTAAAAAGCATTGTAAGAAAATACATAACATTAGGAACAGAAGCTTCATAAAAATCAACGCTGTGAGACTGACAAAAAAGGAACCACTTTTTTAAACCCGTATCATACTGTTTCATAGTATTGTTGGAAAGTGAAGCATACATAATATCAATAGAAGAAGGAGGGACGCCTCTTTTCAGTAGTGCCGTCCTGACAACCTGCCTACAGCCAGGGTAAGTAGAGGTGGTGGTGGTCTGTGGGAACAAGACAAAAGAGCTTGGTTCAAACAGGATAATTTTAGAAACTAACAGACTTTCGAACAACGGGAACCACGGCCGTGTGGACCAGTATGGCACCACAACGATGCCTTCAGCCTCATCAGTAATTATTTTCCGGATAGTCTGTAATATGATAGAAAATGGTGGAAATGCATAAAAATTTAGATTGTTCCAATTCAATGTAAAGGCATTTACTGCGTAGGCGTCAGGGTCTCTTTTCCATGACACGTATATGTCGCATTTTCTGTTGATTCTAGATGCAAATAGATCAATAGTTGGTGTACTGAACGTGTTGACGATTTTGCTGAAGGCATTGTTACTTAGTTCCCATTCTATGTCTGGATGTGTGGCCCTAGATTCCGCGTCTGCGATTTCATTATTTTCCGAACTAATATAGGAAGTGAAAACGTATATATTTTTCTCTTCGCACCACTGCCAAATTTCTTTGGTAATTCTATTCAAATGCGGAAATCTAATGCCACCCATTCGATTAATATAAGATATGGCTGTGGTATTGTATTATCAATACGCAAAAGGATCTGGCAATTCTTAAGCTGTTTGGCAAATATCTTAATGCCAAAAAAGGCTGCCATTAATTCCAATAAGTTAATAATATTCAGGTCCTTTTCTGCAGCACCCCACTGCCCATTTGCAGTCTCTTCGCCACATGCCACCCCCCACCCTGTTTTGCTTGCATCAGAAAATATTTCAAGCAAATATTAACAGCGTTAAGCCACCAATTTAAATCTTGGTAAACATGTGAAGATATATTCATATAACTTTCGTAATTATTATCAGAGTTTAATAACGCTAGGTATTTACACCTCTCTAACTCTTTCGTGTATAGTCAGCCGTATTGAATAGCTGGGCACGCCGATACAAGAAGACCCACCAGGTAGCAAGAGATCTGATCTTGCAACGTTTAAGGTTCATAAAATTATGAATTTCATTTGTGATATCTGTCTTTTTTGTGTCTGTTAGTCTAATATGAAATAACTCTGTGTTAATAAACTGGTTTTAACTTTTTTCATTATTAATAACAAATCCCAAAGACTCTAAAATTAATTTGGTCATTCGAACATTTTCTAGACATTCCTTGTATGTTTTTCCAATGCAGCATACATCATCTAAATAAAACAGTTGATAAATAGCCTAAACTTCTTAATTATGCCATCGCAGGCTTAAGTAGCTTAGTAAAAACGTATGGCGCTGTGCACAAGCCAAATGGAAGCACATTAAACTCATAAAGATTGTTATCCAAACCTTGGATGGATGGTATATGGAAACGCAAATATTTTCGGAAATCTTTATCAATTGGAATCAAAAAATATGCGTCCTTTAAATCGAGTGTAGCTAGATAATAATTCTTCGAAATTAATTTTACTGTCGTGCGAAGATATTCTAATTTGAAATGGTTTGTATTTATAAATCTATTTAAGAATTTAAGATTTAAAATAAATCTTTGTCTTCCATCTGGTTTGGGTACAAGAAAGGTGCTCGATACATATTGACCATAACATGATTGACAGGGTGATATAATCAATAACGATCTCTCCATAGGCTCTCAAATCACGTTTATTTACGATTGGTGGTGATGGCGTGTGATCTTGTAACACACATGTATTGAAAGGTAATTTATAACCTTTAACCTAAGATAAAAGTACTGCATCACTAGTGATAAGACGCCATCTATCGTAAAATTGCGACAAACGTCCTGCATGACTCACCGGTTCTATTGGCGGTGCGGTGCGTGGATCTGTAAGCGCCTGTAGGGTCCGCGCGGCTGCTGCTGCGGCGGCGCTGCTGGCGCCGGTACTCTGGTCGAGTGTTCGGAGCAGGCACTGCCGGACGTCTCGCCGCAGCTCCCATCTGCCTGCCGAGGGGCGGAAGTGGGCGTCTTTTTTTTTTTTTTTTTGGGTGGGAAATTATCAAATAACTTCTCCCGCTCTGGGTGGAGCGGGAGGGCGTGTCAGACTCTTACTGACTAAAACCCACCCGTGTTCCTTCGGTTGCCCTGTTGCCGGGGGCCACGATGTCCCCATCGGTTTTCTTCGAACCCCCGGCAGGCATTGGCCCTAACGGACCCCGTCAATTCAGCTGACATCTCTTTGAGGCGCGCGTGGAACACAACGCGCCGTCGACCCGGGCTTGGTCCTTACCGGACGGCGAGCTACCCATTGCTCACCGTCCGCAAGCCCGCGCCTACGGTGGCCGGAAATCGGCTCGCGATTCCCGCCCCGGGCGTCTCCTCCTGCGGCGGTTAGGGGCGTGAGGGCGCGAAATTTGCCTCTCCCTCACGCGTTCCGCCTCCTCCTTCGCGAGCATTACCGCTTCGCAGAAGGAGGTGACGGCCTGCCATTTCCTCTCGCTCCGTACCATGGCCTGAACCAGGGCTGGACGCGAGAGATCACCGCCGCCGATCGCCTCCACGAGGACACGGCGTTGCTCCGCCCAAGCCGGGCAGACCTCCACCGTATGCTCCACCGTGTCCTCAGGCCGATCCACACAATGGGGAAGTGGGCGTCTCGCGTTTAAATTTTGCGTTTGGTTTACAAATCGTCTTGAAGGGCCAGGTGCAAAGGCTCCGGTTTTCATTTCCGCGCCTGTTTTGTTTATTGCTTTAGCAGCTTTCAAAACGTCCCCCAACTGACTGCCAAAGAGGTGGCTATCTATTTAAGTTGTGTACAGGTGATCTTCTATCTCCTTTTTGATTGATGAACAATCAAAACTTCTGCGAATCATCGATTCCGTATGTTGCAAGTCACAGGCTAGTTTTCCAGCGTCAGTTAATGACTTAACAAGCTTCATATTGGTATTTTCGGTAGATAAGACATGTGAAAGAGCATCTCCTAAACAGGTAATTATCAAAGCAATTTGTTTCTGCTTATTTTCAATCGCCTTATCTTTTTTGTTAAGAACTTCTGATAACGCTGCTTTCACTTCTTGATTAAGTATAGGAGCGTCAATGTTTTTACAGTTCTCTGGAATATCATGTTTTACAAAAATTTCTTTTTTACATCCTTAGAAAGGCCATTTGTCGCTGTATGCTCCCACTTGATTGCCAGACTTGAATTAATGGCTGGGCCGAACTTTTTATCTCTTATAGGAGCTTCTCCTAATATTTCCAGAATATCATCTGGAAGAATGTCTTCAGCTTCGCTGTTGCCTACAATTTGTACGTCCTGATCAGCGATGGCAGTGTCAGTAGCAATGGGTTCGGATGACACATTTAAGGAGGGTATCACATCTGGAGGCTCCAACGATGTGTTCTCCATGTCGTTAAGCGGGACCATTACCTCACTAGGATGGTCTGTGTTCTGTGTGGTCTCAATGGACTGTCGGGGTAACTCCGGGGACGATAAGCGTGCTTCACAAGTATTGCTTCTAGGTGGTTCGTCTGTAATGAACGTAAACGGACGACATTATAGTTATGCTTGTGTACCAATAATCCGAGTCCACACCTTAGCGCATATATAATAATAAATCGCATAGCTAACGCATTTAAACGTAGGTAATATATACCTACTATCAAAAGTAGGTAGATCCTTAAAAAATCATGACGGAGCCATTCCTCTGAAATGCTCACAATCACTAAACATAGCACTGGTATCAATCCCTATGAACTGTACACAGCCTTGTTGTTACAAATTGGCGGACACATTCCATTAAAATGTTCACGACCCAACGGGTAAAAAGGAATATTTAAAAGAAATCATGACGGAGTCATTCCATCGTAATGCTCACAATCATTATGTTATAGCACTGGGATTACCTAATCCCTAAAAACTGTAAACAGCTTTGTTGTTATTGTTATCAATAAATTGGCGGACACATTCCATATTTAAAATGTTCACGACCAACATAGTATAAAGAAAAATACTCTTTTCTTGCTAATACTTTTAATCCATACTACTGTACTATTTCACAATCAAACGACGACTAACTATCTATTACATTTTACTATTTAAAACGACTTTTACCCCACCTAGAAATAACGATAATATCAAAACCGTCATTTCTAAGTGTTGCCAAAGTAAAACAATACATTCACTTGCCATAATGAAATTACATTTAGAAGTTTCTGATAATATTAAAATTTGTATTTTGACAGTGTTGCCACAGTGGATATTATAAATCGATATAAAAATAATATTTTTTTTTAAATTAAATCAAAGAAATCACGACACTCTACCATCCGACGGTGTGCTAACTCCGAAGCACGCAATAATCACGCATACTGAGGCAAAACATCAAATAGCAAAAAAAAAAAAACTAAACAAAAAAAATACATAATCAAGATACTGTATCATTATATTATACATTTGTGGCAGGTAATGCATATCTAGCACCTAATTAAAAGAGAAACGAGTATGCACTTCACTTCATTTCACTAGTATAAATCCTCTCCTCTGTATAAATCATCCGCGGCCAATCTCAATGGAGACCTTGGCACAAAAGCACAAGTGTCTGCGCAAACAGATGCACTCTCTGCTCTCCTGCTCTCCTACATTCCGACGGGACAGCAATCCGACACGACCGGTTAGAGATCAGGTGCAGGACGCAACGGCTTCGGTGCAGGAGGCACGGGGTGTCACGCCTCCAACTTCCAATCTCCAGGCTGCTACCGAGGAATTCCTAGTGGAAAAATCAAACAACACCCTGCCCGACCCGGGAATCGAACCCAGGACCCCACGCTCAGCAGCCGCGCTCGCGAACACGAAACTAACGGGGTGAATCTAATGTACAGGTTCACTGTCCACAGACCACATACGGTCTGTAGAGAGACTTCCATATCAGTCCACAGACCGTATGTGGTATGTTCGCCCGTACAATTTCTAAGTCATCTGATACTGTGGACGTAAGGAGAAAGTCTCGTATTTAATGCGGACTTGGCAGGACACATCATAAGGATTATAAAAAGTGCTGGACTTATGGACCATTCCCACTCTGGAGCCTGGACAGTGAACCTACAACTAAGTATTTTATAAATAAATACTTGAATAGCAATTCGTGTTAAGGCGACGATAATCGATTTTTAATGATTTTATACTGATTTTTTATACGTCTAAACGAGTAGTGTTAATGATTTGGAAAAAATATATGTTAAATTAGAACGTTTTCTTAATAACTTGATATATGCTTATTTATGTTTATTTTACATGGTGAAATTAATTTATATAAAATTAAGTCTAACGCGGATAAAAAACTAAGAATCACGCAAAATCTATCAAGCGTATTTTTCTGAAACCTTCACTATTTTAAAGATAATTGCAAATTTTAAAGGCAGTGGTGTCCCAGTGGTAGCGGCCGCGACTTACGAGTTGTAGGTCGTAGGTTCGAACCCAGACAGGCGCTTTACTTTGTGTAAATGATTTCATCACCACTGCTCACAAAACGGTGAAGGAAACCATCGTGAGGAATCCGGCATGTCCTAGAACCGAAAATTCGAAGACATGAGATATCTACCAACCCGCACTAGGCCTGCGTGGTGGATTACGGCCCACTCCCTCTCACAGAGAGAAGGCCGGTGTCCCAGCAGTGGGAACATTATAGGCCGATGATGATTAAAATACTATTTGTTTTATGTAAAATAAATTAATAATGAGTCTAATTTGAGACAGCCCTCCTTGATGGGCGAGTCCTATTGCGTTGCGTGAACTCAGCACAGATTACGCAGGCTAACCATTCAAGGTCACTGGCATATATCTGCGTCTTAATAGATATTTGTCCAAATCAAATTCCAACCTAGAGGATTTTTCAATTCCTAACGATTGGATTGGGCGTGATTATTGCGAACTATCGCTATCGCAACAACACTAATCGATACTGAACAACCGGCTTTCGGGAGTTTTTGAGGCAAATACAAATTATATCTAATTAAAACAAACAACATACTAGGTATTAGTATTATAGGCAGCGGCGTGGTCTTTTTCTTCTCCTCTGTGTTCTATCATCATCAACAGCGTTATTTTGCCAAGAAACTGCACCATTTGCGTCTGCATCCGTAACTATTCGCAAATCCACCGGAACCTGCAATATTTATCATAATTTCCTCGGGCCTGTCAGTGGCATTGTAAATATGAAATGGCAAGTTATGTCGCTCGACATAACCGTCTCGAAGAAGATTGTGCATGTAACAAGATGCTAATATCAGGTCATCTACAACATTCGGCGCTACAGCAATAGGCGTATAAAATACTCTGAATAGTTGAGATAGCAATCCAAAAGCATTTTCTGTTACTTGACGACCTCTGCATAATTTATAGTTCTAAATTAGCTTCTCTCTTTCTAATCTTGCCTGTCTTCTATAATAGGGTTTGCAGAAGTTTCGGTGGAGGGATATTAAATCAGTTTGTTGCAATTTTCTTTCCCATCGTCGATTTGTAAATGTACCGTTGTCAGATTCTTTGCCGTAGGTACCGACATCAACTGCTACAAATTTACAATTTGCATCCACAATTGCCAACAATACAAATGAAAAGTAATCTTTATAGTTAAATAATAGCTATCCACTGTTCTTAGGTGCCATAACACGCACATGTTTACCATCAATTTCACCAATGCAATTAGGTATATTCCATTTTTGCCAAAAATATTGTTCAATGCATTTGAAATGTTTGTTAAAATTGTTTTCATTAAAATTGGCACTAGTTTCTGTCTCATGACATTAAGTACACGTTTCACAATTCGGGATATGTAGGACACTGATATACGGAATGACGTAGATAAGGATTCGTAGGTTTCACCGGTGGCCAAGAATCTGTAAAAAAATTTTTTTTTTTTTGTTTATTATTGGTGACGAATGTAAAAGAAGTGGATGGCTATCCGCGATGGATATCATAGATTTAGGAAAAAACATCAATTAGGTACAGGTTCGGCTGCTCCAAAACACTCAAAAGATAAGAGACACCTGCTGCTACCATTTTTGGATAGTGTTCCTCAACATAGATCTGGTGGCTCAAATGTACCTTCGTCACCAAATGTACTACTTCGTCACAAGGTAATCAGGAGGATAGTGTGGACGATCTACTGAGTTCAAACGAATAAGAAGTATCCAAAGATGGGGTGACGTTTTATGCCGAGCTAGATAGTGATAACGACGACATAACTAAAGCTGAAGTAGCAGATGTACAGAAGACAAATTTAGACAAAAGGGGACCAAAAGAAGATGCTATTTTAAAATCTGGAATGACAGAGACCAAAAAAGACAGTTTAATTAAATCAATCATGAAAAGGAAAGATGATGACATTGAATTATTTGTCCGTCACATTGGTGAAGTGTTACGAAATTTGCCACAATTAGAAAAAGCACAAGCAAAGAAGCATTTATATGCAGTCCTCTCGGATTATGAGATAATAGCTGCCCAAAATTTGTCTAGCTCCTCATCCCTTTCAACTTATAATTCAGACAATTCTACATCACTTTTAGACCTTTCATCCTCACGAAATTCACCACGAGCCAGTGACAGTGATCAATCAAGGCCAAGAAGCGCGCCACACGTACTGCCGTCAGATCCTGCTTTTCAACCTGGGCCAAGCAGCGTGCCTCATATATCACCGTCAGATCCTACTATTCAAACTAGGCCTGGCAGCGAGCCACGTGGAGTACGTGTACTGTCGTCAGATTTTGCTTTTCAACCTAGGCCACGCAGCGCGCAACATAATCTAACATATCAGTATCAATTACCAGAACCTGTTCATTGTATACAAACAGGCTCCTATTCTCTAATAAGTAGCGTAGCCGAATCACCAGGGTCCACGGATTTGTCCACTCAGAAGAAACAAGGCAAAATGACAAACGAAGAAGGCTTTGATTATTTAATGTTAGATATAATTTTTCCTACGCGGTAATAGCGTGTCGATTTTTCGGTTGGATTTCTTCAACAATTAAACTGAGTACAAAATCAAATTGTTTTTTATTTAGACGACAATACTTTCGAAACTTTTCTTCCGCATCAATTACGAGTACATAATATATGATTTTTAATCAAAATAGAATTAGCTTTCTTCTCTGGTTCGACTTTTATACAAAAGATCAGGTGCATTTCTTTTTTTTCTGACATAAAGTAACAACAAGTCGTCATCATCTTCCTCTTCTAACAAAAGACATATTAGTAAACTATGGGAGCGCCAAAGTTCACCTAAATTTTCAACTCCGATAATTGGAAATCCGAAAATGTTCTTCCTAACATTTTTCATCCTAACAATCACAATTCCTAACTACTCTGTCTCTAATGTTCATAATTCCGAAGCATTCAACTTCATAATGTCAGTAGCAATAAACATCTATTATACTTTTATTTGTTTCCCTATATTTTCTCAACATAACCATCTTTTATACTATTATTCAAAGTCATATCTTTTTTGTTTAGATTTCTTTTTACCCGACTGCCCCAGAAGGAGGGTAATGTTTTTCGAGAGTATGTATGTATGTATGTATGTATGTATGTATGTATGTTTGTATGTATGTATGTATGTCTATTTCTTTGGCACGCTCTGTAGCCTAAACGGCTTGATGGATTTTAACATATGAGGTGTCGTTAGATTCGTCTTAATTGTGGGAGTGACATAGGCTACTTATATAATATTTAAATATTGCATCTGCAATAAAAAAGGAGGGTAAGGTATTTTTTTTAATAAATAAAGTACTACAACATTGGTATCAAATAAAAGCTAGTAATGAGTCAATCTCAAATAAACTAAATAAAAGTACGTTTAAAGAAAGGACAGTAGTGTGACGACATCTATACCACCACATTCGAACACAGTTAATAATATTTTTTGGGCTGTAATCGTTACAGTCTATGAAGCAAAACACTGGCAACACTGGAACGGTCATCGGTCCGTTTTGAATAGGTTCCTAACTTGGAATCAGTGGAAGTAACATAGTATGGGTCTATGTTCCATAAACTTGACAACCAGTTACATCGTCAGATCCATTTCACCGTCTGTCTACCAACTACTTATTAAGACCAATCTAACGAGTTCAAACTCGTTGGATAAAGCCGGGTTTCTATGACAAGGTGGTCACAGAAACCCGGCTTTATCCAACGAGTTCCATCACCAGACTATGTTCACATCTGTCAAGTTAATTATAGGAATTGGGTGGTCTGCAGATTGTCTTACCTTACCATAATATTGCAGTGTCATTGGATTAATATAACAAAATATATTTAAAAAATTCAAGTCGATTGTTCGAGAGGAAGTTATATATATATATAGTTAATATAATTTTCATTTTATGGCTAAATTCCCTACATCATTCAGGATATCAGCTAATTATCCTCAACCAGCTCAACATATGTTCAACAAAAAAAGCAAATACCCATCCCGATTAAACCAGCCTTCTAATAAAAAAAACTGCATTGAAATCGGACCTTCCGTTTCGGAACTACGATGCCACAAACACACACACACACCCCCACAGAACACCATAGGCGTCAAACTTATAACTTTCCTTTTTTGCATCGGGGGTTAAAAATAATATGATTAACGTATATTAGTTAATCATATTTTTAGTCTACCTACTAAAAATATGAATAATTATTTTAAAAGTCTCATAGCCTACTGAGTGTCTGTTGAAACGCTTTATCATGCATATAACTAACTACGTACTCGATAGATGGCGTTGTGCTAATGACGATAATTTCTGAATCGCGGTGTTAAGATCTTCCGTGTATTAATGACCCTCACACATTTTTGTATCTAAAATTGACGTTAGTTTGGTGAATTTTGGTCAGTCCGCTGTCTAATAAAGTTTAGGGATCTAGGTTCGTTAAATATCTTCACTTAGTTTTTAATTTTGTTTGTTGAATGTTGATTCGGTCGAATCGTAACACTTATTTAATACTAGTACAACATAGCGTAGTCGAGTCGTTATCGATACGAAGTTGAGAAGCGGACAATTTTCGAGTGTTTGTTTCCTTCATTTAAATTCATTTTTGTTGTAGTAGTTTTTATAGTTCTGTTCCGTACCCAAAGGGTGAAAACGGGACCCTATATCTTCTATTCTATCTTATCTTTTGAACTAACCGTAATAGATAGTCTCATTAAAAATGGCATTATCTCGTAAAACTAAAAATAATAGAACTAAGGTTTCTAAATTACAAGCAGAAACACCTAGTGTGCGTGAAGAGCGCCTAAAAAAACAAAGAAAGAGATCTTCGCAAAATTACAGCCAGCTGTCACTTGATTCACGTAAACAGCTAATAAAAAGCATTTCCAATCGTGCTTTAAACGTGCGTAAACGTGAATCAAGCGAAGATAGAGAACAAAGACTAAAAGTTGTAAAATCACAATCAAGGACAGAAGAAACACCTTCATCTCGCATCAAAAGGTTAATTCAGATGCGAGAACATGCTTCGAGGGTTCGTGATGAAGAATCGCGGTCCACTCGCTCTATCGCGCGACTCAAACAGATGCGAGAGCACGCGCAAAATGTCCGAGAACTCGAGTCACCGTCTTCTCGCGCTATACGACTTGAGCAAATGCGGGAACACGCGGCAAACAACCGAGAACTAGAGTCACCGTCTTCTCGCTCTACTCGACTCGAACAGATGCGGGAGCACGCGGCATTAAACCGAGACATGGAGTCACCGTCCTCTCGCTCTATTCGACTCGAACAGATACAGGAGCTCGCGGAAAGCAAACGAGAACTCGAGTCACCGTTCTCTCGCTCTATTCGGCTCGAACAGATGCGAGAGCACGCGGCAAATAACCGAGAACTGGAGTCACCAACATCTCGCTCTATTCGACTCGAACAGATGCGAAAGCATGCGGAATACAACCGAGAACTCGAGTCACCGTTCTCACTCTCTAATCGGCTCGAACAGATGCGAGAGCACGCGGCAAATAACCGAGAACTCGAGTCACCGTCCTCTCGTTCTATTCGACTCAAACAGATGCGGGAGCATGCGGAATACAACCGAGAACTGGAGTCACCGTCCTCTCGCTCTATTCGACTCGAACAGATGCGGGAGCATGCGGAATATAACCGAGAGCTCGAGTCACCGTGCTCTCGCTCTATTCGACTCGAACAGATGCGGGAGCATGCGGAATATAACCGAGAGCTCGAGTCACCGTGCTCTCGCTCTATTCGACTCGAACAGATGCGGGAGCATGCGGAATATAACCGAGAGCTCGAGTCACCGTGCTCTCGCTCTATTCGACTCGAACAGATGCGGGAGCATGCGGTATACAACCGAGAACTGGAGTCACCGCCTTCTCACTCTATTCGACTGGAACAGATGAGAGAACATGCAATGCTTTCTCGAAATAACGAATCACCCACCACACGCGAGCAAAGAATAACGACTATAAGATCACAGTCCCGTGTCCGACGGCAGCTGTTTGCAAGTAATGATGCCACATTCGATGACGTGATTTTTCAAATAGCGAATAAGGAGTGTTATGTATGTAATAAGCTCCTGTATAAGAAACAGTCGCGTTGCGTCTTAACTACTACTATTACAGTCGTACCATCGAACACTCCTGATCGCATTAGTTGTTGCCATAGATGTGCCAACAAATTATTAAAAAATCAGTGCCCATCTAATTCCTTTTGGAATAACATGATAGTTGCACCTGTACCACCAGAACTAGATTGTCTCTCTGAGATAGAACAGCGCCTCATTTCCCGGATAAAACCTTTTATAAAAGTAGTTCGTTTGAGCGGTCGTTACGGGCAACAGGGTTTTAAGGGTCAGGCCATCCTCTTTGCTCAGCAAGTTGAAGAAATAATAGAGCAACTTCCATTAAATGCAGCAAGTGCAGGAATAAGTATTGTTACAGAGAAATTGGAAAATGTAACTTGTAACAGAAGGTTTTCGGTGGATATTGACAAAATTAAAAGAGCATTAGACTGGCTAGTGCGTAATAATCATTTGTATTCAAATGTGCAAATTAATTCAAACATAACAAATGAAGAACTGCAATCAAGTATTTTGGAAGCTATAGTGACTTTATATAATGAAGATCAGGTTAGAGATGAGCCACCAAATAATTTTAAGCCATTGGGAAATGACCGACACATCTTACGTGGATCTTTTCACCAGGGTAGCGAACAATTTGAAGAAATATCTCGTGGTCGCCAATGCACTGCAAATGCTGCGACAGCAATAGCATATTCCTGTTCAAAACCATTGAATGAATGGTCCTCTTCCGACCTAGATCGTGTTTTGTTAGCCGGAAATACGTACTTCAACAAGTGCATGTCACGCCTTGTAGTTAGGCCGCCATTTTTAAATACTGAGGAACTTTTGCCTTCTGTTTCTGTGGCCACAACAGAATTCGATTTAAATATACAACCAGATGTAGTCATTGGCGTTGTTAATTCAAGAGCACCATCTGAAGTACTTGAAGGATACTTTTCTACTTTAATATCAGGGATTGATTTTTTTTTTTCATCTTACGATAAAGGAATCGTCACGTGTCAAACGAATATTGCAGTAGCGGTAATGAAATTAAATGATACGTACTATTTATTCGATTCACATTCTAGGGGATCCAAAGGTTTTGTTGCACCTATCAGAGGCACTTCGATGTTAATGAAGTTGCCAGATCTAGCTGGTTTATGTCAACATCTTGCAGTGGCACTGCAGGTTAAGAGAAATCATGATATGCAATTTAGTATCACAGCTGTAAACGTTTCTTTAAATGAATCGTCAGTAGTGCCAAATGAGCAATACAACACACAGGATTATAGCTGCGAAGATCAAGATATCAGCAATGCCTTGAATGAGGGACCCGCCTTCGTTACTACAGCACTTATGCCGATTGATACTAACATACCAGATTTGTCTGAAGTTATTACGAACACTGATGTAGCAGAAAGGTCGATTCCCATCTACGAGTTAAAACGCAAAACTGCACCGCCCATTAGTTTATTGAAAGAGCAAAGAGCTGAAGAGTTAGCGTGGATAAGGTTATTCCCAGACGGCCGAAATGGACTCAGAGAACAAAGGCCCATATCTATAACACCGCTTGACTATTATCAAACACGTGTGATGAGCAGTGACAAAAGATTTCAACTTAACGAATACATATTCTATGCTCTTTCTGTTGTAGAACTATGCAAGGCGCAGCAAAATGTTTCAGTATGTGCTCGGTTGCGCCAGGATGGAGCTGAGCCATCTGATGTTATTCAGAATGTGCATCTTGTAATGCGCAACATTCGTGGTACGTCTGCGTATTGGCACAAGGCTTATACGGATCTTCTTGCTATGGTGAAAAATTTAGGGCCCCCTCACTGGTACCTTACATTATCTTGTAATGATTTAAACTGGCCCGACATGTTAAATGCACTTTTAGTTGCTGATGGTCGCCCAAATTTTCCCATTCAAAACCTGACCTTCCAGGACAAACAGCATCTTGTAGAGGCATATCCAGTTACTTTGTCCAGGCATTTCATGTTGCGCTTGAACGCTTTGTTTAGCAGGCTACGAAAAGAAAATGATCCAATTTTAGGAAAAAAAATCGTTGATTTTTGGTGGCGGGTAGAGTTTCAGCTAAGAGGTAGTCCCCACGTCCACATGGTCGTATGGTGCGCTGATATGCCAACTTTCGACAGCTCTGAAGGAAAACAGTTACTAGAGCATGTAGTAACGTGTAAGGTTCCTGACGCCGAAAATGACTCAGAGATGCATGATTTGGTTATTCAGTTACAAACACATCGACATACCCAAACTTGCTATAAAAATAATCGCAATACTTGTAGATTCGGTTTCCCGAGGCCGATCTCAGATAGGACTGAAGTCTTAGATGACGATCAAGCAGTAAGAAACGGTGGAAGATTTTATATCCTAAAAAGAACCGAGTCGGAAAAAATGGTAAATTGTTATAATCCCCAGTTGTTGAAACTATGGCGTGCCAATATTGACCTACAGCCTTGTGGTTCAGCTTTAGGTGTAGCATACTACATTTCAAAGTATATCTCAAAAGCTGAACCAGTGGAGGTCTCTAGGTCAATAAGACAGGCTATACAAAATGTAAGGGACCGAGGTGCAAGCAGTTCAGGGCGACTTGTTTTCGCTATACAAAATGCAATCCTGACTCATAGAGAAATCTCTGCCAATGAATGTGCGTTTCGTCTGTGTCATTTAAAACTGAGAGACAGCTCACGTAAATGCGTATTCGTAAACACTTGTGTGCCAGAACAAAGATATCGAATGCTAAGGTTTGACACAGAAACTTCTGAACCCTACAAAAACGTGTTTGATAGGTATGTTCACAGGCCTCATTCTCTCGAGCATCTGAGTCTTGGTGAGTTTGCAATCTGGTACGATGTGGTTTCTTCTAGAATCGATATTGATGAAGATCAGCAAGATATTGACGCTTATGATACTCACAATGAGGACGTGCCTAGGGGTCAATATATTACTTTACTAGACAACGTAGGTAGGATGAGGAGGCGGACACGTCCAGCAGTACTTCGAACGCGTTATTTTACATTAGCTTCAGACCCAGAATCATATTATTACTCCTTAATCTTAACTCATGTTCCATTCCGGGCAGAGGAAGAATTGTTAGATGGATTTGATTCACCCAGAGAATCTTTCTGGGCTAAAAGGAATCAACTACGTCCGCTGCAAGAAGGGTTTGATGCAGAAACTATGGTGAGAGTGGAAACAGAAATACAACAAGCTATAAGCCGTATTGTGGCTGAAAATTTGGCAACAGAGGGTTTAGAACAAGAAAATGCTGACACAAATTACAATACTGTCCATCAGCCTATTGATAACGTGCTAGATGATGTTGATCACATTATAATTGATGAGATTGAAGAACCAAATGACGTTGGTATGCAGGATAATCAGTTCGAAACAGTTGTTGCATCGTTGAATTTGAGTCAGCGACAGCTGTTTCAAAAAATATCTCGTAAGTTATTAGACATGACGAACTCTGATCAACTGTTAATTTTTGTTACTGGAGGAGCTGGCACTGGAAAAACATTTACTCTTAAAGTCATGACTGAGCAAATTCGAAGGTTGAGTCACATAGAAACCGGTAAAAGCGTGGCAGTCACCGCGCCAACTGGAGTAGCGGCTAGACTCATTGGTGGAAGCACTTTACACTCCACTTTTGCGCTTCCTATTGAAAAGGGAAGACCTGAATCGTTACGTCCTCTCACTGGCGAAAGGCTACAAAGAGAGCGACAAAAGTGGAGGTCGATAAATTGGCTCATCGTTGATGAAATATCTATGGTGCCCTATTTGACTTTAAGAAATATTCATCTACGACTGCAGCAGCTGAAAGAAGATCAACGGTTGTTCGGTGGGACAAATGTCATTTTGTTTGGAGATCTAATGCAGTTACCGCCAGTATCGAAAATCACAGGTGGTGCTTACTGCTTTCGACAACCGTCGAGTTTAATCGGTGAAACCAATCTGTGGCAATTGTTTAATTTCTGTGAGTTGCCCCAAAATATGAGACAGGCAGGAGACAATACGTTCGTAGATATTCTCAATAACATTCGCGTTGGAGAATTGACGATGGACCAACTTGAAATCCTGGACAGCCGCAGGATCCCACTTGAAGGTCCATTTTCCGATGGAGAAGCGGTAAGGATTTTTCCAACTACAAGACAAGTTGATGCTTATAATTCAACAATGACCGCGGAGTTGGGTAAATCTTTAAAACTGTATCAGGTAAACGCTGTCGACATGTCCTTAGAGGCTAAAACCTACGGCCAGTGCCCACGCAAAACATTCATACCTGAGGATCCAAACAAGACGGGGGGCATCCTCAGCACATTATGTATTGGGCTTGGATCGCGAGTAATGTTACGCCGTAACATGAATGTTAACAACGGTCTAGTGAACGGCGCTATGGGTGTTATACGAAAGATTGAGTGGCCCGCTCTTCGCAGGGACCAATTAGAAATAGGAGAGTTACCGCAAGCAGTATTTGTTGAGTTTGATGACTCTACAATTAAAGGTAATCAACCAGGGGTAGGCATACGGATTGAGCCCTGCGCGATCGACTTTGATGCGCTTCGGGGACAAGGAAAAATTGAACGGAGAATGTTGCCTTTAATACTTTGTTGGGCTGTTACTGTACATAAGCTACAAGGTACCACACTCGATCGGGCCGTTGTGGATCTCAGCTCACATATTTTTGCCAAGGGTCAAGCTTATGTAGCCCTTAGCCGAGTAAAAACATTGGCTGGATTAGCTATTAGTAACCTTGATCCTAAAAAGCTGTTGGATCGGCCACATGATCAAAATTCTTTGAAAGAGCTTCAACGTCTACGAGATTTGAACTCTACAAACTAATATAATGAAGATTTTAAAGTAGCTAACTTGGCAGAATAACATTAATCTAGAATTCTATGTCTAAATTAATCTAGTTACATACATTACTTATTTTCTAAAATCCCTATCCTGTTTACCTTAATTTTCGTAGAGCTTGTTTACTTACCAATACTTAACTGAACAACTCGTTCTTTAATAAAACTAAAAAGCTTGAAATAAAGCAAATTATTTAAAAAACAAAAAACCCGACTGCAAAAACACATAACTGAAAATAAAAAAACAAGCATTATAATCTAACTATAGAATTTTGTTTCAGCAATGTAGGATGAACTTTGATTTTTTTTTTAAGGTACCGCAGGCGGGGACAAGCAAAGTTACACCATATTTCAGGTTGTTAGTTTGTCCCCGCCTGCGATACCTTAAAAAAAAAAATCCGGTGTGTTATGTGGTCACAGTTCTAACCTAACCTAACCTACCTTTCAGCCATTTTCTTTTGCTACAACTAACTTTAACCAACTGCTACCGGCCGCACCTAGTTCTAGCCGGCTAAAACTAGGTGTAGCCGCACTTCGGGTTTTAGCCGTAACATATACATTAATTTTGCGAACTTTATTTTCACATAACATATATAACGTTTAACAATAATAGTACCATGGTACAAGTAGTTAAATACATGTTGTCTTAAACTCATTTCAATTAAATTAGTTTAATATTAGCGGCTATAGCTTTCAAATAATCACTTTTATTGGTGTATTTTGCTTTAAAATTCAATATATATTTAATTCTATTGTATTTTCTTTTCTTGGCGGCAGGGGGAGCCCCGTTAAGATGTTTTTGGATTTCTGCAGCCTGATGTTGTAATTCTAGAATAATTTTCTTGATAACAAATAAAATCCTGCGTGGTGCTGATCTACGAACTGTTGAAAACGATTATGCCATGATTCAGCACTATTTTGAGTACGTGGTACGTTTTCCTCGTTTAAAACATACGTGCTCCATAAGCATGGTTCATATTTAGGTGGTGAAGAACTGGTACCCCATATATAATTTTCACCAAACCATTCTGCTATCACTTTTGCTTCGGGAGAGATATTTTGCTGCCATTCGTCAAAATATGTGGGAATTTCTTCTGCTGGTAGGTATGCAAGTGCTAAAATGCATTTGATTTCTGATGAAAACGATTCGCTTGATCCATAGTTTTTGGAAACCTCGACTTTGCACTTGTCTATATAAAATTTGGCCCAAGTGAAAATAACAACCCTTTAACACTGCGTTTTCAAAATTATACTTGGCACTTAACTGTGACGCCTTTTCGAAATCCATTAATATGTATTTTGGCGATAAAATCAAATTTAATGATTGACAATACTCGATCAAAGATGAGAACAATTTGTCGTATGTGCTTTTGTCTTTATTTGTACACAATGCTATAACTAAAGGAAACGTTTTCGTGTTTATACAGCCGTGTATTGTGTAAACTTGCTGAAATAATTTTGGGGCGACTTTAAATGTTCCGTCCATTATTAAATAAGTGGAAGCACATAAAAAAGTAAGAAATTGTTTAGTTGTATATAATACTATTCTCTTTGTTTCATGCCATTTTTCATCAATTAAGATCATATCGTTGTCCAATTGTAGAATATTATGATTTATTTCAAAGTTAATAGTATCAGGTTCTGTAATTTTTTCTTTTTTGTTTCTTTGACGATATATTACTTGTCTCAAGTTCAAGTTTGTTGGCATATTAGCACGTACACTTGAGGAAGTGCTTGCTTCGCACTCACTAATTATATGAATTGGTTTATTGTTTTTATTAATTAAAGCGTCTTCTTTAATTTTATTTATAGCGGTGTGTACCTGCAAAGATATCCATAGGTTAGGTTAGAACTGTGACCAACTACGCGCGAGCCGAGCGAGCGAAGCGAGCGGTGCCGCGGCAGCGGCCGGCGAGCGCTACATCGAAATTGGTCGCGAAATTTTTCTAAGTATTTTTTTCATAGTGCCCCCAAGAAACGAATCGTTGCAAAATCGACTCTACGTAGTCTTGTTTGCCCTACCCCTAGAGTGTTATTTAAAATCGCGAAGGCGCGGAGGGGCGAGGCGGCCCGCGAGCTGAGGAGCAGGTGGTTTTAACGCCCGCCGCCGAGGCTGAGGCTGGCCGGCTATGCCGGCCAGCAAGCCGAAGCTACGGTGGTGAGCGTTAAACACATCTGCGACGAGCAGCTCGCGTGGGATCGCCGGAGCCCCACAGCGCCGGAGCCGTGACAGAAACCATGCCTGCTGCATGTTGCATGCTGCATGCTTGCTTGAATGCTTGCATGCTGCATGCCTGCTGCATGCATGGTCATGAACATTATGCGTAAACAAAATTATGCTTTAGAATTTGATTAAGTTATGCGTACATATAATTAGGATAAACAAAATTATGCCATGTTATATTATGTCTAAAGTTTTTATGCAAATGGATAGGGAACCGTTTTGTAATCACAAGAAATAGTTTTTTAAACTATTTCTTGTGATTACAAAACGGTTCCCTTTTCAAACCTTTTCCTTTAAAGCATCTGGTTCATGATTATGTTCTTGGTGCGGACCTTCCAGCAATTTATACTTATTGACTTCCTTATCGAAAGTAGTGATTAATCTCGCCTTACACTTATACTTTTTGTTGCTTCTTAATTCACACGCCCAATATTGTTTATCCACTGTTATTCGGTTTTTTTCATATATAAATCCATGTACGTCTAATTTTAATCCTCCGCGACTGGTTTTAAATGATTTTAAATAATTTTCCTCCATATTAAAAGCATTAACACAAACATGCACGTAATAATGATAATACACCGACATGAACTTAGCAATAGACACAACACAGTACGTTATGTAAAGCATACCCCCAAATAATAAATAATCAAACCCTCAAATTAAAACTATAAATATCATCTTCTACCCACATATATTTTTTATAACACTTGGTAAATGTTTATTTCTGAGTATGAGTGAAAATATTATGGTAATTATGTTTAGGGATAAAAGCGTTATGATAAAAAACAGTAGGAGTTTAAATATATTTACATTAATGATATTATTAATTACAATTTTCGGAAACATGAGTGTTATGAACATCGCCGGTAGCACTACAAATAGTATGAATGAAAACTTTAGGATGAAAAATTTTAGGAAGAGTGATCATTCGGATTACAAATCGTTAGGAAGAACAATTTCGGGTAAAGAACTTTAGTTGAGCCAATATGGACCCGTAAACTATCGGTAGTGTTGTCCGACATTCTGTCTCGCACAAAGGTATTGGAGTGACTGAGGCATCGATCTATGCATTGTGCAGCCGCGGCATGCCGCCGTGCTTGGAAATAGAAGCAACCGCGACCGCAGGCAGCACTGTGGTCAACCGCAGCCGCTAGCCGCATTGTCGCCTGCGGTTGCAGTCTGCTGCCCATCTCGGACTTGTACCTTTAGGGCTAAATACCGAGTGTACTACGTGAGCTCGACAAATGGGTGTGCGATTAACGCTTGTGCGACAAAACTGTACTGCGACTCACCATAGTTCAAAAGCACGCTTGTGCGACACACTGAAGCTCGACATCACGCTCGTGCGACATGAAGAATTAATATTTGTATTCATAATCTTAAGTATATCTGATGATCTCGATAGCTCAGTTAGTTACAAACTCTTGGTAATGTTCCCGGATTCGATTCCGGGTTACAAAACTTGTTAGTACTAATTACAGATCTGTTAATCACATGTAAAAACAGATACAACAAATGTATTTTTTTACATAAGTAAACAAATGTTTTAGCAATATGTCTTACGTCGAATGCAATAAGGCATAAACTTATGTTACGTATACATATATTTATACTTCGTTTATTGGTAACGGGATTAGTGTATGGGATATGACTAGAATAGCATCCTTATTATCAGTACGATAGGAAGTTGGATTAATAAATCAACAAGTAGGTATAAGTTTACTGATTAAAAATATGAATTACAATAATTTACAGTTTGATACTATTAGAATTCAATTAATAAATATTGTGTGTACCTAATATACGGTAATAAAAGTAGGTAGTAAGTTTTTTTTACACAACTACCTTCTTATTTGCTTTGAAATGCGACTAAGTACTTTCATTTAATTTAGTATCGTAAAGAGATTGATCGTGTTATTCCGTTCCGTATCTTTATGAAAACGTACCTTTTCGAAAATGAATATGCCCATCATAAATAACTTAAAATCAAGAACAGGAAAGGACTAATTGAATTAAAGGAAATTGTGTAAGCTAAAAGACTAATGCTCCGAAATTAATATTATAAAAATATTGTTTTGGGAGTTGGCAACACTGATTCGGGGTGAGGCTGTCAAAAAAAAAAACACCGTATAAGCTTAATGGCATTTTATATTAAGTATTTTTGGTAACAATAGAAGGACCTACCTATCCCAATCACAAGTTGTTTTATTTATATCTCAGAAGTGAGAAAACAACACCACACCCACGAATTTGTAAAATTCTGAGTGGCTTGGTTCACAAAATGGACGACCGGCACCGCAAGAAGAAACGAAAAAGGCGATCGACTCATACTCGAACACCCAGTGCATCTCCGCCTGATCACCGGATGGCATCCGTGGTCAGTGTAACACAGAAGAGAATGCGTTCATCGAGAGACCGTAACGAAAAAAACAATGGATTTTCGCCTCGCAGTCGTAGTCGCGGTGAGAGTCAATATCAGCGGCACACACAAAATAGAACTGGGTCCGTAGGTCGTCTAACTGAAGGCGGAGGTTTGTGGAGGAGTAGCAGTCGCGGTGAGAGTCGGCACCAGAAGCTTAAACACGACAGAGCTGAATACGAAGGTTCTCTGTGGAGGACTCGCAGTCGCAGTCGCGGTGAGAATCGGCACCAGGGTCAGACTCACGACAAGGTCAGCAGAGCTGGACCGGACGGATCTCTGTGGAGGACACGCAGCCGCAGTCGCAGTGAGAGTCACCACCAGGGACAGAAACACGACAGAACTGGTTCCGGAGGTTCCCTGTGGATGACTCGCAGTCGCAGTTGTGGTGTGGAAGATCAGCAGGTGCAGACTCAGGACAGAACTGGATGCGAAGGCTCCGTGCAAAAGAGTGTTGATGAAGTCTTTGATCAACAAGGCAGTAATCAAGACTGCAAACAACCTACACCTCCGGGTAAGCTCTTTGATCAATCAATCATTGCTGAAAATGATACAAGACTTTTTTTAAAAGAATTAATACAATTTGACCCTATGACCAAAGTTCAAACAGTAAATATGTGGATTCACAAAGTAGAAGAGTGTGCTAAGTTATAAAACTGGAGTGATGACCAGATTATACAATATGCATTGCCTAAGTTAAGTGGGGTAGCCAAAACATGGTACCAGGCTTTACCAACTATGTCATTCACTTGGCAGGGTTGGAAAGACAAATTAATGGAATCTTTTCCTAGAACTGATGATTATGCTGTGTTATTAACTGAAATGTTATCGAAACGTGTGTATGACCCTTCAGCATAAATTTGTGGTTTATTATTTTCAGCTGGGGATATTTGTGCGATATCCACATGTAAGCCATCACGACCATCAAATTTCGGTTTTGGCCCGCACAGTTATCAGCCCACAGAGTTAATTCCCTCACGTTAGTAAGATTTTCATAATTTTCTTCAACCCATCGAATCAGGCAAGACGCTGTTTCGTTTCCTCCTCTGCCACAGTGGCGGATTTACAAATTTGCCGCTAGTAGGCTATTAAATTTTTGCCGCCCCTACTGACTTTTGAAATTCAATACGTTAGTTTAGTTCACAATCATATTAATTACATTTATTCAGAAATTGCAACTTTATGATTTGTGTTCTATCGTCCTCATTACATCGGCTTTTTCCCGTTATTAGTATGATTGTGAACTAGGTGATATTTCTGTCAGTTACTAGATTATTTTTGCAACCCGCTATGTAGTGACGAGTATACTTAAGAGCAGCATGTACTAATCATAAGGTGGGGAAAGGCATGCCTTAAAAATACCTACACCATATGAACACAGCTTACACAAAATAATGTGTAGTCGGTAAACGTTGTTTTTGTTAAATATTTTTTATTGCACTTACAGTTTAAAACAATACGAACAATTTCTATTAAATAACATGTTAACAATCCGGTTAATGGTGACAATGACATCAAATAAGTTTTACACTTTCTTTTTGCGAGATATTAAATTCTCAAAATCATTAATTATATCGTCGTATGAAATCTTGTTCATTAGTTCTGACTCTATGCACAAAAGAGATAAAGCGTTAAGCTTTTCTTGACTTAAAGTAGATCGTAGATAGTTTTTTACCCGTTTCAAGCAAGAAAAGCTTCTCTCACCATGCGAAGTAGTAATATCCAAGTTTGGATAAATGTGCTCCAAATTCTATTTTCGCAGGAACAAAGATAGACTTCTTAATGATCCAGAATCTGGTTTTATCAAAATTCTTTGGGAAGAAAGGTGGCATTGAAAGTGTACGCATTCCTGAACTAAATCATTAGGATACATTTTTTTCCAACGAAATGGCTTTTTCCGTCAGGGTCGATGATAACAACTCACTCATTTTGGTTAGAAATGAAAACTTAACGTGGTAGGCCTTTTGCCGTTTCTCTAACTCGGATACGAGTCTATCTATGAGGACGAGAAACGTGTTAACCCTGAAAGTTTCACTTGTAGTCATTGTAATAACTTCTTCAGATGTTTCATCAAATCTTTTTTTTCTTGTCGGTTGTCTTTTTCCAATCTCTGTTGTATATTGCTTCGATACGCTTAATTCCATCGCTTTTTTTTTCGAAATACTTAAAATTCTCTCGTTCAGCTACAAAAAACTTACGGAGTGATTCGTAAAGATCGGCAACGGTGATCAAATCTACGGTAGAAGCCTGAATTTGAACACTCACTTTGTTTATTCTTTCCAAAAAACATTCCACACAACAACCATTACCGCCGTTTCCAGTTTCTCCAAATTCAAAAGTATTCCCGCCGCTTCTTGTCGCGTTACAGGCTTTTCGGTACAATCATCTTTGATTGATTTCAAAGTCTGAAGAACTTCGTGCCAAGAATCTCTTAAACTTTTACAAGCGTCCTCTCTCGCTGACCAACGTGTCTGATTCACTCTCTTCAGGGTTTTGCCTTTCCCGATTTCACTCATTAATTTAAGCGAGCGTTGTGTCGAGTTTACAAAAAAAACCTAAATTTCCTGTAGCATCATGAAAAAGCGACAAGCTTCTGTACACGATTCAGCAGCCGCAGTTGCCACTAAATTCAAAGAATGGGCAGAACAAGGCACGTTAAGTGCAAACGGTGCTTGGTTTCGAATTTTTGCCTGGAAGCCATTGTACATGCCAGACATGTTCGCGGCATTATCATATGACTGCCCACGACAGTAGTAGTATATTATTGGGGCTTCTGGATCAACGGAAATCAATAAGTCCAGTTATATAGAACTAATACCATTCACCTACCATCTATTCAAATAGATGAAAACAGTGGTTATTGAAAAGAGTAATATCAAATTAAAAACCTGCAGTTTTTGAAAAGTAGATATACCTGCGCAGAGAAGCGCAGGTAAACTTTTCAAAAACTGCAGATTTTTAATTTGATATTACTCTTTTCAATAACCACTGTTTTCATCTATTTGAATAGATGGTAGGTGAATGGTATTAGTTCTATATAACTGGACTTATTGATGTCCGTTGATCCAGAAGCCCCAATAATATACAGTTGAAAACTTAATTATTTTTATCTCTTTTTTTAAATCTTTAATAACTTCAGTAAATATTACTTTAGATTGAATAGGAAAAAATAAAAACAACAATATTGTTAATCATGAATTTTTTCTTTTATTAATAACACGATATCTCTATACGATCTATAAACATCATCCATAAACATGTTTTTGACAACATATTGCACACATAATTCGGAATGACACTTGCAATTTAACAATTCTTCAGGTATATTTTCCACATCATACAACTCAATTCGTATCATTTTTGTTCCTCTTGATGGTTTTTTTATACAGTTATAAGTTTCTTTGTCTTGATATGCTCTCTTTTTTGATTTTTCTTGATTGTTCGGCAAGAAGTTGAATAGATCTTCTCCTGATTCCTGAAACAAATATCGAGTTAATCAACCGACATCAATGAAGGGAGGAAGGTTCTCAATGCGACTCGTATTTAAAAAAAAATGTTATGTATTTAAATAATTTATTCTATTCAAAAAGTGAAATTACGATGAAACTATCTTGAAAATTTTGTTTTTAGATACTTAATCCAATATTCGATCAATAAAAAAAATAATGTTTTACAATAACTTACCGACATGTTAGGTGTGCAGAGCTGCTTCGGTGTCGACAAAAATCGAAGAAATAATGATTGTGGAAATTAATTGAATAATTCTTTATACAGGGTGTCCAAGAACCTGGCGTCCAACTGGATTCCCACGATGCCCCAAGTTCTAACAGTACTCAGAAAAATATTTTAAAAAATCCACCCCATGTACTTACAGAATTATACTGATTTCAAAAAAAAAGTGGAAATGAGCACCCTGTGACATACTTTTGAATGCTGTGACTGCTAATGCTGATAATTTCGATATTTCTTGGAGGTTTTGTAATCTAGGGTATTGCTGTGTCTAAATAGAATGTAAAAATAAAGTACTTATTGTACCATTTTAAAATAAAATATTATTTTAACTAAAGGTGATATGGAAAACTATTGAATTTCGCAACTTTGACCGACTGTAGTGTAAAAAAAATGTACCAAAATAGTATGGCAAGTGACGTCAAATTTTGACGCGTTTATTCCTCTTTTTAAAAAGGTATAATACTTACACATTAATTTGAAAAAAAAAATTTTTGATAATATTTTTACTCAACAACCCAATTTTTACGATGTCTTACAGAATTCTTAGAAAGAAAAATTTACGACGAATTGAATCTAACCTCTAAAGAATTACTATTGTATGCTCATAAAAATAACAACAGGCCTCTCAAAAAACAGGTTAGACCGTAAGGGACGGTATGTGCATGCATCTCACCATAGTGATTCGTTATTACAACAGGAGGGAGCAAGACAGAAACTATCTTTGCGATTTGCTGGTTCTTCTTTATGGTACCCCATTATTCAGGTAAGAGTGAGGGAGAAAAAGGTTAGAGGTGCGAGTGAGATAGATAGTGACGCTATCTGGGATCGTGCTATTTAGGATAACAGTACGGTCAGTACGCGTCACTGCCTCCTGCCGTTACTACGCACCTCTCTCTTATTGTTACCATTGATCACGTACTACGATTTAAAGCTTTGTTTATTGGACTCGATTACTCTTTGTGCTCTGGACTTTGAAACGAACTCTTTACGACGACCTTTGCCTGTGTTTGGACAGTTTGTGTTTTGTGTGTGCTACCATGGCGACCTACACTCCGCAAGAATACGCAAATATGCACTACATTTATGGAGAATGTAGAGGTAATGGACGAGCTGCAGCGAGACTTTACAGAGAAAGGTATCCGAGGGCTACGCGATATCCCGACCATCGAGTTTTCATTAATGTGCACAGATCACTATGTGACGGGCGGTTCCCCAATCAAGTAGCTGGTGAAGGACGACCCGTAAATGACTTCATACGCGATGAAGTTTTAGAGGCGGTGTCGGCAAATCCAAGCATCTCTGTGCGAGGAATAGAAGCTGATACGGGGATACCGAAGAGCACAGCACACAGTATTCTCCAAAAAGAAGAATATCATCCGTACCACGTACAGCGAGTGCAAAGTCTTTTACCTCGAGACTATCCGAGCCGAGTCGCGTTTTGTGAAACAATCCTGCAAAAACATCGAGAAGACGAAAACTTTATCGACAAAATTTTGTGGTCAGATGAATCAACATTTAAGAAGGATGGCTACATGAACCTACACAACTTGCACGAGTGGCATGTGGAAAATCCGCACTTGATGCGAGAAGATAGATCCCAGTACCGGTTCAAAGTGAACATGTGGACCGGTATTCTCTGTGGGAATATTATTGGTCCATTTGAGATGCCCGAGAATTTGACTGGCGAATCATATTTAAATTTTCTTCAAAATGATTTGCCAAACTTACTAGAAGAGACCCCACCAGATATGTGGTTCCAACACGACGGCTGTCCAGCACATTTTCGCGTATCCGTTAGAGAGTTTTTGGACGAGCAATACCCGAACAGGTGGATTGGGCGATCAGGAACAATCCCGTGGCCAGCCCGCTCACCTGACTTAAATCCGCTGGATTTTTTTTTCTGGGGAACTATGAAGGAGCTCGTTTATGCGAAGCCCATTAATGACATCGCTGACCTTCGTGAGAAGATAACACAAGCAGTGCAGGTGATACGTCAAAAAAGTTACTCGCGAAACATAAAGCGGTCCTTTTTAAGGAGAGTGAGAGCTTGTATTGCCGCGGGTGGTCAACATTTTGAACATTTATTGTAATAAAATATCTTTAAACTAACATTCTTTGCTTTTATTCTACTGGGAACCCATCTACCTGTGTGTATTTCCTTCTTGCTCACTCTTGGAACCGAAGTAAATAATAGTAGTAACATAACAGTTTCTAAGATAAGAAAGGGTCCGACAGTTACCGTTAGTAGGTAGGCACTTCGTAAAAATTGGGTTGTTGAGTAAAAATATTATCAAAATTTTTTTTTTCAAATTAATGTGTAAGTATTATACCTTTTTAAAAAGAGGAATAAACGCGTCAAAATTTGACGTCACTTGCCATACTATTTTGGTACATTTTTTTTACACTACAGTCGGTCAAAGTTGCGAAATTCAATAGTTTTCCATATCACCTTTAGTTAAAATAATATTTTATTTTAAAATGGTACAATAAGTACTTTATTTTTACATTCTATTTAGACACAGCAATACCCTAGATTACAAAACCTCCAAGAAATATCGAAATTATCAGCATTAGCAGTCACAGCATTCAAAAGTATGTCACAGGGTGCTCATTTCCCCTTTTTTTTTGAAATCAGTATAATTCTGTAAGTACATGGGGTGGATTTTTTAAAATATTTTTCTGAGTACTGTTAGAACTTGGGGCATCGTGGGAATCCAGTTGGACGCCAGGTTCTTGGACACCCTGTATATTTTTTTTAATATGCTATTAAGGTTTAAAATCGATCACTTATTGGTTAATATTTGAACACATTCCATGTTTCCTTAAATGGAAATGAGTACACTAAGACTGGCGCCTGGAGACAGATGATCCGTCTATGTTTACAGTGAGAAATATAATAACATCCTAAGCGTCAACGTTAACGCTTAATATTTTATCTCTTAATACGCAGCAATAACGATGTATTTTGGTTACCAAATATTTCATGTTACTATACTGCGTCCTTATAAACATATAATAAAAATTAAGAAGTTTGCCTGTTTGTTTTAAACTAATTCATACATATAGTACATGTCGTGCCATTCAAGTTGAGACTTGACACACCACATGGTTTGACTTGCGCAGTAGACGATTTATGGGTCTTTTTAGCGGTATGGGGTCTGCGCCGGGGCGTCATCGGGGCGGCGGAAAGAGCGGTGGGAAGCGCGGTCAAGTCTCAACTTTAATGGTACGACTTGTACCTTTATTGAGACTGATTGGTTTACCTGAGGAGTAAATTAAAAGACGAAGTCGTTGGATACAGCTAGTGTCTTTAAAATGCTGACAAACTGTTTTCTCTATAACACTAATGTAAATGTGCATACACACATTGATATTTTTCTTATTTATATAAATGACCGTGAAACAATGAGCCACTACAAAATTTTCTTTCTGAGGTGATACAAGTGATAAAAGTGTTAATAATAAGTGTGTATGTGTGTGGTGCGTGTCCCGTGTGCAGTTTTCAGGAAACTAGTCTTCTTAACAATACAAAGTGAGTATCAAGCTTATCAAATGTAATGACTTTTCAGAATAGTTAAATTTTTTCATAAGTTTCTATAAATAGTAAACCTATTACCTAATGTTCTTACAAATGATATAATTACTTTTAATCGTTTTGTTCTTATTATTTTATTTATACAGATAGTTAGTTTTTTAATTTAGTACCTAATGTAAATAGTTAGCCGTGTTAAAAACTGTAAAACAATTTTAATTTAATAACTTTTTTTTTTTTTTTTTTAATACTAATGTTTTCTGATAAGTTTTAATATTCTAATAGTTAAATCTGTTGATTAAATTTGTAACATCAACATAATTATTTAGATATTGAGAATTGAATTGATTGAATTGTAAAACTGACTTCACAAAAAGGAGGAAGGTTCTCAAATCAACCCGTATTTATGAATACAAGCGTTAAAAATTATTTTTAAATTTCGGGTGGATTATTTTTCTGAATGATTCAAGCTTGAGCTCAATACATAAATATTTGCATTGGTATTCTGAAAACATTCCTGAATTTGACTACCAGGTAATCTGATGTTAATAGTGCCGATGTATTTGAAGGTGTAGCATACCTACCTTATCTGATACGAAAACTTAAAATAATTAAATATGATTTCGATCATTCAAAATAAGCAGTTTATTCTATTTTGTTTTCAGATCCACAACTCTACCTCATCAAATTACCCTCTAGTGCAGCAGTGTAAGTCTTCAAAATATTCATCATCATCATCATCTTTCAAAATCTTCAATCAAATTAAACAAAATGTAAGTATCATTATAATTATAAAAAATACCTTTTTATTTGTTAACCTTTGTAATAGGCACGAAAAAGTTGTCTAGGTATTCTAAAAACATTCCTGAAATAACGGGTCAGCTAGGTATTTGACCACCAGGTAACCTGATGTTAATAGTGCCAATGTATTCGAAGGTGTAGCAGCATACCTTATCTGATACGAAAACTTAAAATAATTAAACATGATTTCGATAATTAAACAGTTTATTCTATTTTGTTTTCAGATCCACGACTCCACTTCTTCAAATTACTTCTAGTGCAGAAGTGTTAGTCTTCAAAATCTTCATCATCATCATCGTCATCTTTCAATCAAATTAAACAAAATGTAAGTATCATTATAATGTCAAAAATACCATATAACCTTAACCTTTTGTAATTGGTATGAAAAGGTTGTCTTATGTCTCAAGTTTTGTAAAAGTATTTAATTTAATTTTTTTGTTTTCTAATGCAACAGAGTTATAAATAAGTAAAATGAAGAAAAAAAAAATGTTTTTATTTTATATTTCAGGTCAAAAGCTGATGAACTTTTTCCCACATCCTCTGAAGAGGAGGTTGAAGAAATTCGTCCTCAAAAGAAAACCAAACGGTGTAGAGAAGAGTCTCGTTCATCTAGCAGCATGCCGATCTTGGATGAACAGAGTGAAGAGCTGGAGAGAAAGCGAACTAAACGCGAAAAACAATCGTCAACACGTCGAGCTGAGCCAGCAGTGAGCACTGAACCGGTACGGTCATCATCGAAAAAGCTGAAGATTCGTCCAGTCACAAGACCTACGGCTAGGGAACTTTTCGGTACGGACAGTGAAGATGAAGCACAGGAAGCAGCCTGTGCCTCTTCTTCATCCAAAAAACTATCAACTTTAGTATCTTCTATCACAAGAAGATTAGCAAACGGGGTGTCTCTCGACAGGGTCATCCTTCTAAAGAGGGATCGCACTACATTGAATTAAAAGTCTATAAAGTTTCGGATATTGAAAACGTTTCTGCAATGAATAGATGGCGTCAGGCAGTGATTAATTTAAAAAATAAAACAGACGATAATACTGAGGCTTGGGGGTATTTAGCTAAATTTATAACAGCAAGTAGGAAGGAATTTAAGGATATCCCACCAACATTTATTTCAAACTATTATTGAAAACACACAATATTTTTGTAATTAAGATAACCTTTTCAAAATATGAATTTAGTTATTATTTGCTTTCATATATAAGCCTATATCATATAAAAACGTAGATCATAAGCAAATAATCAAAATGTATCCATAGGTTAAGTTGACAAAGTTATATAAATAAATGTAACGTTATTTTATCCTAATGATGTCTTGTTTTTTTAATTACAGCTACCGCTACGGACGATAGCGGATCACATTTTAAAAGTCATGATACTATGATATGCCATGAATGTAAAGTAATTTTACGAAAATCTGACTATAGATACCATGTAAGAAGTAATGTACATAAATCAAATTGTTTATTGAAAACTGAGTTTGAGAATGTTGAAATCATTGCAACTGCATTTAAAGACAGAATCCTTACTTATAGATTAAATCCATATGAAGAGTGCTTTGAGACTCCTGAAAGTTTTTTGCATGATAGTATGAAATATGTCATAAAACTAATTACTATGGCTCTAGAAAAAAGTACTTGCTTAAAAGTAAATTTTGAACTATTTGCAAACTTTATATTACCACATTCAGACTCACAAAAGCTTAAGTCTTTTAACACAAAAAATATAATTATTCTTTTAGATACTGATATAAAAGAAAAGTATAAGGAGGTAGTGAATACAATTAATAAAAAAATGAGCGAATTCCAATTTTGTGAGTCAGGCTGGTCTTTTCTCTCAATAAGTCATTTAGAAATAAATCTTAATAAATACTGTCCTATGAGAGGTGGCTCCTATATTGATTTACCACCCATAGTGAAAAACACTAAGAGCTGTATTAATATACAGAATAACGATAGCCACTGCTAATTATGGTCTATAGTAGCAGCTTTACACCCACGTGAACGTAACGCGTGCAGAGTAAACTCTTATCCACACTACAGTAATGTATTGAACATTCAGGATATGACTTTCCCCCCTGCAATAAGCGATGTAAAGGTTTTAGAAAAAAATTATCCTAACTTGAGTGTAAACATCTACGGATTAGATAACAAATTTTATGTAACTGGACCTCTATATAAATCAGATTCAAGAAAAACAAATCATGTGAACTTACTTTACATTGAAAAAAATGGTAAGTTTCATTATTGTCTGATTAAAGATCTTCTTAAACTAGTACGCAGGCAAGTTTCTGGACATAAAGGTAAAATGTATTTATGTGAAAATTGTCTTCAATTTTTTTCAAGTGTGTCTAAGTATACTGCACATTCTTGTTCGGAAATATTATCGGTGTTGCCTCCAAAAAATAGTGTATTGAAATTTGAACACTACGAGAGACAACAGAAAATCAACTTTGTGATATATGCAGATTTTGAAAGCATTTTGACACATTGTACAGAAAACCAATCAACTGAAAACACTAAACTTATTCAAAAACACGAGCCTTCTTGTTTTGGCTATTATATATGTTGTTCACATGATTCAGACTTAAATAAATATGTAACTTATAGAGGTGCAGATTGTGCTAAAGTATTCATTGAATATTTAATCAGAGATGTGTCACAAATACATGATATGTTGCAATGTAAAAAGCCGATATTGAAATTGTCTAAACAACAGCAGAACGAATATCAAAGAGAAGCTACTTGTCATATCTGTCATAATTTACTTTTTGACGATAAAGTAATGGATCATGACCATGTGACTTCTGAATTTAGGGGAGCAGCACATAATCAATGTAATCTTTTATATAGAGTTTGCCCTTTCATACCTGTCATGTTTCATAACTTATCTGGCTACGATAGTCATCTGTTTATAAAAGAATTAGCCAAGTATGAGGGTGATTTGAAAATTATACCGCAAACTAAGGAAAAGTACCTGAGCATTACTAAATATTTACCATCAAAAAACTCATCAAAATCAATTCAAATAAAATTTTTAGACTTTTTTTCAATTTCTTAGCTCGAGCTTAGATAATTTATGTAAAACTTTATGTGAGAAAGATTTTATTAATTTATCACATGAGTTCCAAAATCATGAACAGTTTAAGCTTATTCAACATAAGGGTATTTTTCCATATGACTACGTAGATACATGGTCTAAATACAGTGATACGACACTGCCAGAAAAAGAATGCTTTTTTTAATCATTTAAAACAAGAGCATTTATCAAACGAAGAATACTCCAGAGCGCTAAGAGTATGGGATATTTTTGACATTCAATCTCTTGGAGAATACACAGACTTGTATTTGAAGAGTGATGTTTTGATTCTTAGTGATATATTTGAAAAGTTTCGAAATACATGCCTTCAATACTATAAGTTAGATCCGGCTTATTATATCACCTCGCCCGGACTCAGCTGGGATGCAATGTTACTATGTACGAGTGTGCAATTAGAATTAATTAATGATGTAGAGATCTATCAGTTATTAGAAAAAGGCATTCGTGGAGGTTTAGCACAATGTTCGCTGAGACATGCTAAAGCAAACAATCAATATCTTCCCGATTACGATGATCAGAAAGTGACATCATTTCTTATATATCTTGACTGTAACGCACTGTACTCTCATGCCATGACAAAACTAATGCCAATTTCCGAATTTAGGTTTTTAAATGACAAAGAGATTTATAATTTTGATATCATAAATACTGATGAAGATGGTGATTACGGTTATATTCTAGAAGTTGATTTGGAATACAGTGATTATTTACATAGTACTCATAGTGATTTACCATTCGCAAGCGAGAAGTTCATTCCCCCTGGTGGTAAAAACCCAAAACTTATTGCAAACCTATATGACAAATATCATTATGTCATACATTATGTACACTTAAAAGAATGTGTAAAACATGGATTACGTCTTAAAAAAATCCATAAGATTCTGTGTTTTCGTCAAGGTAGCTACCTCAAAAAATATATTGATTTGAATACTCAATTACGTCAAAAGTCTTCATCAGCTTTTGAAAAAGATTTTTTTAAATTACTTAATAATGCTATTTTCGGGAAAACGATAGAGAATAAAAGGAAACATGTCAATGTTAAATTAGTCTCTAAATGGAGCGATACTAAAAATAAAACTAAAAAAGTTTTGGAGGCTAAAAAACTAATTGCAAAACCAAATTTTCATAGTGCTACTATATTTTCTCAAAACTTAGTAGCAATCCAGCTAAATCACGAAAAAATTAAACTGGATCGACCTTTATACATAGGGTTCAGCGTGCTAGAATATGCTAAAACTCATCTCTATCAGTTTCACTATGATTTTATTAAAAAGAAGTATAATGCAAACGTAGAACTATGTTATACTGATACAGACAGCTTACTTTATTTGATATACACTGACGATTTTTACAGAGATATGAAGGAAAATATATCACTATTTGATACTAGTAATTTTCATTTGAATAATCCGTTTAATATACCAATAAAAAATGCTAAAGTCCCCGGGTTATTTAAGGACGAGTTAGGTGGTGATGTGATTGTCGAATTTGTAGGACTCCGAGCTAAATTGTACTGTATAAAAAGCGTAAAGGTGCAAATTAAAAAAGCAAAAGGCATATCAAAGACTGTCACTAAACAACTAAACTTATCCGACTATTATGAGACTCTCATAACGAATAAAAATTTACGGTTAAAAATGAATATGCTAAAGTCGATAAAGCATACAATATATACTCAGGAAGTCAACAAACTAGTCTTGAATAGAAACGATGATAAAAGACAAATTCTTCCCGATAATTCTCATACGTTACCTTGGGGGCATAGTGACACTATATTTTGAATGTAACTGTATGATAAATTACAAAACTTGTATAATAATTGAAACTAGATTGTAAACTAGATAACAAATGATACATTTAATGATAAAATAAATATATCGAGAATACATTTGGTGTTTTATTTGTATTACTGAAACTGGGTATATAGCTAACATAAGACTTAACTATGTAAAAATATTGCTTTTGGTTATCGTCTTCATATGTTACTAAATACCATACTAACTTATTATTTACACCAGGTATAAAAATGAAATGGGAAAGCACTACATGTAGGTATACCGAATAATACATCGCTTTACATTTGACACGACAACTACCAATCTCAATTATTTGTTTTTTATTATACTCAGGCTTTATATATCTATGTATGGCTAAAATTAAATTAATAGTCAAAATGAAGTTGATCAAACAACACACATCACTTAATGTTAATCATATAAATCTTGGTGACTCTGATAACCGCATTAGGCATAGCATTCTGTTACCAAATACTATACGTTGTATTATATGTGGTCCCTCGAATTGTGGAAAAACAAACGTAGTGCTTAGTTTATAGTTACATGAGAATGGTCTAAAATTTCAAAATCTTTATCTGTACTCGAAAACTAACTTTCAACCAAAATACAGGTTCTTACGAGAAGTTATAAAGAGAGTGCATCAGGTTAAGTTTCAAGAATTTAATGATAACAAAGAAGTCATAGCCCCGGATGAAGCACTAACCAATTCTGTATTTATTTTCGATGATGTGGTATGTGAAAATCAAATAAACATTCGTAATTACTTCTCTATGGGTAGACATAAACAAATCGATTGCTTTTATTTATGTCAAACATACTCTAAAATCCCGAAACAATTGCTGCGTGATAATGCAAACTTTCTTGTAATGTTTAAACAAGACGATGTTAACTTGAAACATATTTATGACGAGCATGTTAGTTCTGATATGTCCTGGAATCAATTTAAGAATATTTGTAATATAGTTTGGGGAGAGCCATATAACTTTATTAGTATTTGCAAAGACTCTTCATTAAACAATGGAAGGTACAGACAGAATTTAGATAGTTTTTTTAAATTTTGAGTGAAAATGTGTAATTATACATATAAATCAATAACATATTAATCTAATTTAGTATTACATCTTCTTTGGCTGAGTACACTTGTTATAATACAACATGGAAAAGAATATAAAAAAAGAATTAATGAAGTCTGTAGACTCCATAAAGAATAAAATAAAACAAATGAAGAACCAGGAACACTTAATGAACTTGTCACTTGATAAAATGCTAAAAACCGTCACTAATCCTCTTAAAGCACTAGTCGATTCGAATATATCAATGGAAAAAATAAAGCATTTACAAAGTACAATACCCCCAAATTCTGATGACACTGAATTAGATGACATTAATACTAGTTCATCTACAAAGTTTGAAGATTGCTACGATCCAAAACTGAATTCTGCACAAGTGCTTAAAAAGTCTCCCACAAAAGAAATACCAGATGATTTAGAAATTTCGCTAGAGGGTCGTGATATCCATGATATTTATGATGGTGTAAATATACCGTTTGGAATAAGAAGTGTAAACAAAACATTGCTAATGGGTAATTCAGTAGTCTCATTTTCTAAAATCGATAGTTTGAATGACAACAATGTCATTTTAATTAAAGTCGGTGAGAAATCCTATAATTTAACTCCTGGCTTGAAAGAACTTTTACTTCGAAGAAAACCTGATTTAAAATTAATATCTAGCAAAGATAGATTTATCTATAAGGACATGCTTAATTATACAAATGCTCATAAGAGAGATTTTAATCCTGATGGGCAAATAAGAGGCGATAAGGGAACAAAATATCGTGAAGTTTACGTCATTCGCGAGGTTTTTGCTGAAAATCAGCGCCGTAACCTTAGGTTCGTCCGAAGTTGCGGCATTTCGCTGAGCATGACCTATTCTTGCACAGATACGACGCACAGATTAATTGTTCTTGTTATTGTTGTTCACTTGTTACAGAATATGTCTACTATTCCACTCAGCAATCGGCTTTTTGTTTATGTTTTGAATGTTTGTTGTTTTCATTTAATGCAAACAAAATTGTAAATTGTCTTTGGTATCTGGCCTTGACATAAGCAATAGACAATTTTTTTTGAACTTTTTATCATTTTTCGAACCTGAATACGAGGCTTTTGGCTTTTGGTGAATGTAGGATATTATATTTTATGATTTATGTATTTTTTTGTGTAATGTGCGTTTATTTTGTGCAGAATAAACAATTTTTCTTTCTTTCTTTTCTTTCTTTCTGAAGTAATCAAACCATTATTTTCCGAATCGTTAAATGAAAATTTTCACACTGGAGGAAGCTTACCAACCCTAAAGAAATACAAAAATAACACTGACTTGGTATATTGGGATGACCCTAACGAACTGGTTGAGAGATTGAAACTGTTAGTTGCTTCCAGAGATGCTGGCAACACAAACCATGATAGTGAAATGTTATCTATAGTTGAAGAATTGAAAGAAGCTGGCATAATTAAAGAATAAATACTCACCATGATAAAACTTTCATTCAGTATTATGGACGGATTCAAAAACAAATGTACTGAATTGTGAACATGAGCAAAATCGATGTGGTAAACGAAATTCATAAAAATGCGAGGGTGAACTTTCCACGAAGATGTGTTAAAATGAAAGATATAGATGACCTGTGGCAAGCAGATTTAATCGATATGCAATCAATTACAAAGCAAAATAAAAAATACAGATTTATTCTTGCTATTATTGACACATTCTCGAAATATGCTTGGACTTTTCCTCTTAAAAGTAAAACCAAAGATGATGTATGTAACTCTTTTAAGAAATTATTGGGCAAAGGGCGTGTTCCCAAAAATCTGCAAACGGATAATGGAACAGAATTTTATAATAACACATTTCAAAATCTTATGAAATCTTATAACATAAACCATTATTCAACCTTCTCAACAAAAAAGGCATCAATAGTTGAACGATTTATTAGAACATTGAAATCGAAACTGTACAAGGAATTTAGTTTAAAAGGTAATTATAATTGGACAGATAATACTCTTAATGATGTTATTTATAAATACAATCACACCTATCATCGCACAATTGATGAAATTCCAGCAAACGTGAATAATACTAATAAAAAACGCATATTACAAAGATATTTTAGGTTGGTAAAAACCGATAACATAAAAAGCAAGTTTAAAGAAGGTGATTCTGTACGCATTAGTAAGTATAAGGGGACATTTGAAAAAGGATATACTCCCTACTGGTCGACAGAAATATTTCAAATTCGGAAAATACAAAATACAACTCCTATCACCTACTTAATTGAAGATGCAATCAGAGGCCAACCCATTTTAGGTGCATTTTATGTACAAGAGCTTCAAAAGACAAAAAATCCCAATTTATATCTAGTCGAGAAAGTTCTTAAAAGTAAAGGAGACAGAGTTTTAGTAAAATGGTTAGGTTTGCCTTCTTCTGAAAACAGTTGGATTGATAAATCGAATATTTATTAAGTGTTCAATCCAAAATGTATCAGTCTTATGATGTGTATTGAAGAGAGTAGTCTTCTTAATTGGATTATAAATCATTTACCATTTGAATCATTTTTATTTTTGAATCATTTTACATTTACCAGGATACAATTATTGTGGGCCTGGCACTAAATTAATTAAAAGGCTTACACGTGGAGATAAAGGTGTCAATAAATTAGACGAATATTGTAAACAACACGACATTGCCTATCACAAGTCTTCATACTTAAAGGATCGCCACAAGGCAGATTTAATTTTGTTAAACATGGCTAAAGAGCGAGCACTTGCCTCAGATGCGAGTGTAGGGGAAAAACTGGCAGCACGTTTAGTAAGCAACGCTATGTCAACAAAAATTAAAACTGGTTTTGGCCTAAAAAAGATATCAAAAAGTGTTCTCCTAAAGTTAAACCTGGAAAAGGACTAAAAAATAAATTTAAAAATGTCATTAGCAAAACGAAGAGACATATCAAAAAACTAAAACCGAAATGCAAGAAAGTGGCAATAGAATTAGCCATGGCCGCTGTCAGAGAATTAGCTGATAATTCATCCATTAAACTTCCTCGTGTTATTCCTATACCAAAAACTGGTGGAGTATTGCTTTTGATTCCCATTTTTGCGGGATTATCTGCGGTGGGAGCTTTAGCAGGCGGTGCAGCTGGTATTGCTAAAACCATAAATGAATTCAAGATAGCTAAAAAGTTATTGACTGAATCGAAGAGACACAATGAAAAGATGGAAGCTCTTTGCATCGGAAAAGGACTTCACCTTAAACCACATAAAGATGGGCTCGGAATTTTCGTATCGAAAGAAAAAAACTAAGATATCGGCTACCCAAACGAGCCTTGAGTAATTTAGACATTTATAAGTATAGAAATAGTATTCCCTATTTCAGAGATGTCTTTATGAGAGATAAGCTCCCGAAATACCCTTTTAAAAAGAATGTGGAGTTATAAATTTAGATAGCTCTAAAAATCCTGGTTCTCATTGGGTAGCCTATGCAAAATATAACGATTATATTGAGTATTTTGATAGTTACGGAAATCTTAAGCCTCCAAAGGAATTTATAAAATACTTGGGATCCAAAATTCACTATAATTATGATAATATTCAGCGTGATCAGCCTTTTAATTGTGGACATCTTTGTTTAAAATTTTTAAAGAATTTTTGGTGTAGTGAAAGAATAAAATAAACAGAATCTTCCGAAAGAGGCCAGTATAGAAGCATGTCTACTACGGTTACCATCTCTGGAAATAAATCGGAATTGGTTTCATACTTTCAACCACCACTGCATTTGTCAGATCAATACGAGTGCGGTTTGATATACTTTTCATTATTAAAATCAAAACCAAATATTCCCGTTACTAACAAGAGGTCTGTCTGTAATTAGAATCGAATGTGATCTTGTTCACGGTTCGTACTGCAACGGATTACCAACTCATTTTATTCATGAATTTGTGTCTGATACTACTCCAGGTCATCAGTGCATGGAAATACCACAAAACGTTATTTACTTTCCAGTAAACAAAAATATAATTTCATCGGTATCTGTTAAGATTGTAGATCAATTTGGTCACTGTATTAACTTTGGAGAGGAACAAGTTCAGTTACGTCTTCATTTAAGAAAAACAAAATGATAGTATATTATAAAAACACCCAAGCTAATGAAAAACGTCTTAGTTCTTCTGCGATTGCTAAGGTGCAAAGACATAAGAAAAAAGTTAAGAAATTGACTAAAGCAAATAAAGATTTTTTTAAAGCCTTAGGGTTTAAACTATGAATATACTACAGATTACTGATTTACCGCACTTCGACACTTCGATCGAAAGTTATGAAGTCCATTCATACAATCCCTACAATAACAGCTTTAGAGAAAACGATGAAATCAGAATTCCCATCCACCAGCAAGACATATACGTGCTACCATCAGCCAGTTCAATCTACGTCGAAGGACAAGCAAAGCTCTTCGGTAAAGATGGGAATCCAATCAAGAAAAGTGTTACGTTCACTAATAACCCTGTTATGTCTTTGTTTCAAGACATCAGATACGAAATAAATGGTATTGAAATAGACCGTATAAAAAATGCTGGAATAACGTCAACAATAAAATCATACATCTCATTAAATGAAGCAGAAAATAAAGTTGCTGCCCTATGGGGTTGGAGTTTAGAGGGATTTCAAAGTGATGGGCATTTTAGTGCTGTGATACCATTAAATAAGGTTTTAGGGTTTGCAGAGGATTACAATAAAATAGTGATAAATTGCAAACATGAACTTATATTGAACAGAAGTAACACTAACTTAAATAGCGTTATCCTTACTGATGATATTGCTCATTTTCAAATAGACATACAAAGAGTTTAGTGGAGGGTGCCACACATAAAAGTATCAGACCGAGAACGACTGACACTTTTAAAACATTTAGAAAGAGATAAACCTACTCAGATGGCGTTTAGAAATTGGGATTTATATGAGTATCCGTTATTACCTAAAACCACAAAGCATTCTTGGTCAGTTAAAACTGCTTCACAGTTGGAAAAACCCAGATATGTAATTTTTTGTTTACAAACTAATCGAAAAAATAATAAAACTAAAGACAGTTCAGTATTCGATCATTGTGAAGTAACAAACGCTACGCTCTTTTTGAATTCACAATATTATCCATATGAACCTTTAGGTTTAAAGTTTTCTGAGAACAAATATAGTATATTATACGAAATGTTTGTGAAATTTCGTCAGTCATATTACAACTGTCCAGTAGACCCGTTGCTTGACCTAAAGGAGTTCAAAGAAAAAGCTCCTTTCTTTATCTTAGACTGCTCAAGACAAAACGATAACCTAAAAACAGGTCCAGTAGATGTGAGGTTGGAAATTGAATGTTCTACAGCAATACCAGATAAGACGACTGCATATTGTTTGATTATAAACGATCGACTTGTGGAATACAAACCTCTCAGCAACATTGTGCGCAGGTTATCATGATTGCTATTGTGGATATTCAAGGCTTTAAAACAGAAGCAAATGAATTTATACTAAAAGAAATCGCTATATTGTATAATAAAATATTACAAGTGTTTTTAATTAAGCAACCATTTCCATTTTACGATTTGACGAAATCTGAAAGACGGCAAGTCAGTTGGATTGAACGTAATAGAAAGATATACTGGAGAGACGGATTTGTGCCTTACTCAAATCATAAGAATTTGATTGTAGATATTTTAAGAGATAAAAGTGTTTACACCAAAGGTTTAGAAAAAGTGTTGTGGTTAAAAAATATTTCGAATAATAATAATATATGTCGGCACAGTGCATAGGGGAGGGGTCGTGCCTCCATACTCAGACATTGTTGTGGGCTGTTTGTGGATCTCGGGCAATTAAAAGATGATAACAGCTTCTTACACTTAGTTTATCTTCACTTAGTTTATAGAGTTACACAAATCACAATTAACAACTATTGTCCTAATTAGTCTTGTTCATTAATCGAGATAAAATAAATAAAACTGGATGAATAATGTGCGCACGCGTCTCATGAACGTGTGACAGTTCCTAGGGCTGAAGGGTGACTGGCGCTCCTGTTGTTTCTCGCGCCCTCGGCCTCCGGTCCTTAGACTCCGTCATAGCGCACCGACTAACTGTATGAAGTACTTCAGACGGCAACACTGTATTTCATGCGACACGGCCATCCTGTGAGACACACGACCTCGTGTGTTCATCCTGAAACAATATTTCACAGAGCACAGTACATCACTTTCACGCTCGGCAATCCTGACCACAAGTAAGGTACTTGGCTTCTTGATTTGACAAGAATAATCTTTAGTTTTTCAGACTCTAACTCAAACTCAATTTCAACATTTCCATATTAGGAATCACCATAGTGTCACAGAATTCGATAACATAATACAACGATTTCAAGTTGTATTATCATACAATTTAAACAAGTTAAACAAACCAGAGCGGGTCCAAATATAACAAAACCAGTTCACTTCCAGACGGCTACACATAGCCCAGCAATAACCATTGCTTACGTGAACCTGCGCACAGGAACACCGAGTCGTCACATAACTCTACGGTCATAAACATGACCCGACCCCCAGCCAGAGTCACCAGCATTCCGCGTATCCACGGTGTACCCACACAGTGAGACATGCCGACTTCTAACGGACTACGGCTACTGCGTGACCTCTGCCGTGGCCAATTCGGTCGTGAACTCTGGACGGACCCCGGGGGTCCCGGACTCGCGCTCGGTGTCCGCGTTATCTTCATTCATCTCTTCAATGACACTTTGGTTATCCGGCATTTTTCTGATTCTGTCATGAGCATACTTGTATGTTCGTTTTGAATTTAATGCCATTAATTTATAACGGTCTCCTGGTAGAGTTTCAATTATTCTAAAAGGACCTTTAAATTTTGAATCTAGCTTAGTCTGATTACGTTCCTCATTTTCAATCAGAACAAAATCACCTATGGAAAATTTGTTAAGTTTTGCCTTAGTAGAATCGAATCTTTGCTTTTCGTATTCAGCAGTATATTTTATCCTATTCGCGGCTTCATCCCTAACCTCGGAAATATCAACCACAGTCTCCTGATCATCTGCCATCAGGGATAATGGACGCGTTACTTTGCCGATCATAAGTTCTAAGGGACTAGATTTAGTAATGCGATTGACAGTACAGTTAATAGCTAGCTGAATTTTTCCTAGAGAATCTTGCCATGACCGATCTTTGTTAGTCTCTATTGCTGTCAGCATAGGTTTTAACACACCCATCACACGCTCTACTTGTCCGTTTGCGCGCGATGATCCCGTAGCGATAAGATGAAGCTCGATGTTTTTACTTTCACAAAACTCTTTAAATTCCTTACTCGCGAAACAACGTCCTTGGTCTGCTATAATTCGCGTTGGAGAACCAAAAAGGGCTACGCTGTCTTTAACCGCCCTGATACTACTTTTACTGTCAATCTTAGTAGTATGGAATAATAGAATAAACTTTGTGAATGCGTCAATTAAAACAAAAACGTACTCTTTCTTATCATTCTTTCCGCTTAGCTTCCCCGTCGCGTCTATATGAATGGTATGCCAGGGAATCGGTACTTTTGGAATTGGATGAAGTTGTGCTTGAACTTTACCCGAATTAGGTTTTGCAACTTTGCATGTCACGCAATTTTCAATGAATTTTTTTACAAAACGAGCCATCCCATCGAACCAGTAATAATCGTACAATTTTTCTAAAGTTTTATCATATCCAAGGTGAATTAAAGATTCATGAATATTATTTACCACTGACCATTTCAAAGCCCTGGGTACAATTGGAAGACATTTTGTCCGCCCCTTTCTCTGAATTTTACGGTGTAAAATTTTAGATCGGACTTCGTATGAACTAGTTAAATTTTCATCCAACTGAGAATTGTTTAAATCAGATAAGATTTTTAAAATTTCTGAATCACGTTGCTGTTCTGCGTAAAGCCAGTTATTTGAAAGCTCTGCTAAGTCTACACGTTTTTGCTCTACTTTAATAATTTCTGATTGACGTGGGACCGAGTCAAGTGGATTTCTAAGTGGATTTCGTGAAAAGAAATCGGCATGAGCCATACACTTGCCAGTGGTGTATTTTACGTCGAAGTCAAATGATTGAAGATAAGCCCACCATCTGTGAACCCTTGGCGTTAAATCAACCTTTTTAAGGGAGCACTTAAGAGAATTACAGTCTGTTACTACTGTAAACTTCTTACCGTGTAAGTATTGACGGAAATGCTTAATTGCATTGACGACGGCAAGTGTTTCTAACTCGTATGAGTGGTATCGTGATTCAGCTGGCGATGTTCGCTTGCTATAGTATGCAATGACGCATCGTTGGCCATCTACAATATGAAAAAGAATCCCACCATAGCCTTCAGCACTCGCATCGGTATGTAATTCGACTGGGTACTGAGGATCGAAGATCATGAGGACAGGTTCTTTAGTCAGTATAGAGATAATTTTTTTGACGAATTTCTTCGTGATACGGTTTCCAGACAAGTGTGGATTTTTGTGATGTCATTTTATGGAGGGGTGCCATTAGTCGCGAAAACCCAGGCATGAACTGGCGAAAGTATGACGCCAGGCCTATAAACTGTCTCAGTTTCGTTGTTGTATGTGGTGGAGGTAAAGTAGTTAAAGCTTCAATTTTTCGTCGGTTTGGTTGAATTTGACCAGCTTTTACTTCATAACCTAGGAACTCGATTTGTGTTTTAAGAAAGGAACACTTCTTCAGATTCAGTGAAAATCCTGCTTTTGTCAGCACGTCTAGGACAGTATGGAGCCTCTCTAGCCCTTGTTCTATGGTTTCTGATAGGATTAGAATATCATCTACGTATACTACTGCATATGAATGTGCGAGGTCGCCTAGAGCATTAATAATCGCCCGTTGAAAAACAGATATGGCATTACGTAAACCGAATGGCATAGTAAGATACTCGTACTGCCCATCTGGCGTTATAAATGCAGTACGCTCGATTGACTCTTTCTGAACTGGAATTAAATGAAAGCCGCTTGCGCAATCTAACTTTGTGAAATAATTAGCTCCATGAAGCCTTGAGACCTGATCAGATATTAATGGCAACGGGTAGCGATCTGCAATAGTATTATTGTTTAACTCCCTATAATCTATACACATGCGATCGGACCCGTCATGTTTCTTTACCAAAAGCGCGGGACTAGCAAACGGCGAATTACTGGGTCTGATTATTTCTGCATGTAATAGTTCATCAACCCGCTCACGCATGATTTTTCGTTGGTCCTGTGATAACCTATACGGTCGTCGCTGCACTGTGCGACTCGGATCTATCAATCTAATTTCTAATTCGCCTGTATTGACACGGGTGATGGGAAAACCATCAATGAAATAATCAGAATAAGTCTCTAAAATGTTCACTAGATCGGGTTTACTGTCCGGTGGAATGTCGGTGTCTATACGATTAAAATCACGATTAGGTACCTTAACTTCAGGTACACTGCATGTATTTACAACAATATCTTTCGATAAAACAAACTCCGTTGCACTCATGGTCACACAGAAACCGTTACTCAAAATCTCACGACCTATCATGATATCGCTTCGCATATTAACGTCAGGCAAAACATGTAACAAAATTTCCATTACATAGTCATTTATTTCTATTTTACATAAAATCTGTAGGGTGCTGACTGCTCTCGTTGGCCCAATGCCTTTTAAATAAACAACTTCGTTTATTCGTTTACCACTGAACTTAGTAGCAATGCTTTCTTTAATCAACGAACACTCAGCACCTGAATCATAGTGAAACATAAAACCCTTACCATTATGCTTCAGCATTCCCGCAGGCGGTTCGACTACACACACGTCGACTCGCCGCTCGCTCCGAGTAGCACCGCTGCTGCTGCCGCCGCGGGCAACTGCGCCTCCGCCGCTGGCGCTGGGGCACCGGGTGGAAATGTGACCTGCCTCGCCACATTTGTAGCAGACTATAGGGCTGGATGATGATGGATGTTTATGATCCGACTTTGTAGATTTTAGGTTGATTCTTTTGTTGGTTTCTCTCTTTGCACGGCATTCAGCTTGTTTATGTCCGGATTTTCCGCAGTGAAAACATTTCAAAAAACTTGGCTGTGTCCTCTGACGTTTTTCAGGTACATTGGTTGAATCTTGCTCTCTGTTAACTTTTCGTTTCAAATAGGATAATGCTTGCAACTCTTGTTGTAATTTCTGTCGTGAAGTGATTTCGGTTGTAAAAGCAAGCCTTTGTACACGAGTATCAAACTGCGATACGTGTGTGAGTACAGTCGACAAAGCCACTTGTTCTAAAGTTGCATTCTTCCAACTATTCATTAATGACGTCACCAAACGGCTTGAGTATGCAGCTAAGCTTTCGTTATCGCTCGGTTTGTTGTTGTTTAGATTTATGAGCGTGGCCGCTATAGTTTCGGTGCTCACATATCTCGCTTTAAATAATTCCTTAAATTCAGTCCACGTTATTCCTGGGTAGGATATTTGTGATAACCAGTTAGATGCGGATCCCTTTAAGGCCTTACTGACCACCACAATAAGCTGACTACCTTTTATTGGGTTATCACCAAAACATAATTCCGTAGTGGAACACCAAGACAAAGCATCTGAATCTTGTTTTTCGGGGTTAAATTCAGGCAAGTTTAAACTATTACTCACATTTGGGCTCTTCAATGTTTGAATCAGACTTTCCATTTGCTTGTTTTGCATTTCTAATAGTAATCTCCATTTCATATCTTCATCAGTGACATCTCTCGTATTTCTAGTTACCCGAGATGATCCCGCTTCTGATGTCGGCACAGTGCATAGGGGAGGGGTCGTGCCTCCATACTCAGACATTGTTGTGGGCTGTTTGTGGATCTAGGGCAATTAAAAGATGATAACAGCTTCTTACACTTAGTTTATCTTCACTTAGTTTATAGAGTTACACAAATCACAATTAACAACTATTGTCCTAATTAGTCTTGTTCATTAATCGAGATAAAATAAATAAAACTGGATGAATAATGTGCGCACGCGTCTCATGAACGTGTGACAGTTCCTAGGGCTGAAGGGTGACTGGCGCTCCTGTTGTTTCTCGCGCCCTCGGCCTCCGGTCCTTAGACTCCGTCATAGCGCACCGACTAACTGTATGAAGTACTTCAGACGGCAACACTGTATTTCATGCGACATATAAATAATTTAGAAGATGAAGGTTGCCCTAGTTTATTAAGCTTACAATAAATATGAACATTCTCATGATGTGTATAGTTGTATTTATCATGATAAAATATGTGCTTTAAAAAATGTAATATGTTTAAATAAATGGTATATAGATAATAAAAAAAATTAATAAATGATTTCTGGTTTAATTTTTCACAATTGGGTAATATAGAAAAATAATTGAGTTTTCAACTGTACATTATTGGGTTTTCTAAATCAACAGAAATCAATAAGTCCAGTTATATAGAACTAACACCATTCACCTACCATCTATTAAAATATACGAAAACAGTGGTTATTGAAAAGAGTAATATTAAATTAAAAATCTGCAATTTTTGAAAAGTTTACCTGCGGTTCTCTGCGCAGGTATATCTACTTTTCAAAAACTGCAGATTTTAAATAAATATTTTCTGGTTTAATTTTTCACAATTGGGTAATAGAGATAAAAAATAATTAAGTTTTCAACTGTAGGTATATTATTAGGTTTTCTGGATCAACAGAAATCAACAAGTCTAGTTATAGAGAACTAATACCATTCACCTACCATCTATTCAAATAGATGAAAACAGTGGTTATTGAAAAGAGTAATATCAAATTAAAAATCTGCAGTTTTTGAAAAGTTTACCTACGCTTTTCTGAAATAAAAATTTACTGATTTTTTTATTTTTATTAATTAAGTTTTCTTTTTCCTATTCAATCTGAAGTAATATTTACTGAAGTTATTAGAGATAAAAAATAATTAAGTTTTCAACTGTATATTATTGGGGCTTCTGGATCAACGGACATCAATAAGTCCAGTTATATAGAACTAATACCATTCACCTACCATCTATTCAAATAGATGAAAACAGTGGTTATTGAAAAGAGTAATATCAAATTAAAAATCTGCAGTTTTTGAAAAGTTTACCTGCGCTTCTCTGCGCAGGTATATCTACTTTTCAGACACTGCAGGTTTTTATGCACCGTATGCTCCACCGTGTCCACACAATGGTGACACCCGGGTGTTTCCTCCCGCCTTATCCTAAACAGGAACCTCCCGAAGCAGCCGTGTTCGGTGAGGACCTGCGTCAGGCGGATGGTGAGGACGCCGTGGCGTCTCTCAAGCCACTCCTCAAAGCTTATCGCCGCAATTGTGGCGTGCCCAGCGCGGGGTTGCGACAATCGCACCCTCCATGACGCCATGAGATCCCGCCGGAGCCCATGAGATCCGGATCTTCAATTGTTATACTTATTGATGATTCCTCTACCGCCTCGTTGTTAAAATCATAATTATCCGTTTTTCAAAAGCAGATTGTTCAACTGGCGACAGTTGTTGTTGGGCCACAGAGCTTAAATCCGTTTCATTTTTTTTTAGATTGGATTGTATCAGTGCATGTGGTTGAAGTTCCTGGTCTTACAACACTGCTTTTACTTCCACTTGTAAGAAAACTGTCCATTTTTATCGTTTTACGGATAATCTGTTCTTGTTCTTCTTTTTTCATTTTGGCCTTTTTTTATACTCAGCTCCACTAAGTCGCTTTTTTTCATCGCTCATTCTAACGACTTTTTATTCAAGAACTGAAACAAAAAAAAAACATTACATTGGGAGTTTTATTTCTCGTACATAAGTACCAGTACCTTTGTTCAGACTTGAATACTTACCTAAATTAGCAAAAACAAACAATGCTACAAAACAAAACGTTAACTTTCATCATCATCATATCAGCCGAAAGACGTCCACTGCTGAACATAGGCCTCCCCCAAAGCCCTCCACAAAGATCGGTCCTGCGCCATCGTCATCCATCGGCTTCCTGCAACTTTTACCACCCGCTGCGTCTTCCGGTTCGTGGACGCCATTCAAGAACCTTTCCGCCCCATCGGCCATCGGTTCTGCATGCAATGTAACCTGCCCATTGCCACTTGAGCTTGGCAATTCTACGGACAACTTTACAGGAGAGTAAAAGAACCCATTATTTGAAATAGAAAAACAATGTGTTACATGTAACGCATGCTATTTTGGTACACTTACATTGTTTATTTATCTCAAATAATAAGTTAATAAAAAATGTTTTTTGCTCTCCTGTAGAGTTGACGTTTTGTAGATAGCAGTGTTTGGTATTTAACCGTCGATATTTAAGTATAATAAAACAAAAAAAAAAAAATTCTACGCTAACCTTCCGAAACAGCATCAAGTTGAATTACTGATTCGTTACGGATGATTTATTGTAACACATTATAATTACATACCTATAAGTATGTATTGTATGTATGCACCAGGGATGCGATGTTATGAAATTATTCATGTAATCCACTAAACACTCTAAACAATATAAAAAATATAGCACACAACCAGAAAAATCTGCCCTCGAAATACGAATATTAATACGTACTTATTAGAAATTGCAGGACGCATTACCGACCGACCGAAGTGACTTTTCATTTGTTTTTGTTTGCCGCTCCGCTCTATATCTATCTCTCTCGCCCCCTACATCGGTTCCCGCGCGCGGCAACCCGATCGCGACGCGAAGCGGACGCGTTCGTGGCTCGTGCTGTCAATTCGTCCAGACACTCTTAGCGAACGGTCATGTCATTCGTTCCCTTCCCGCGCCGCAACCCAAAAACTACTACGCAAATACATTTTTATAATTAGGGTAAAAGTTACTAAATTTAAATTGAAATTAATATTGAAACGCTATTGGAATATTTTTTAAATTCATGATCGCATAAGTACCTATATTTTACAGTGCGTTTAGTAATCTTTTAACGGATTACGAACGTAATGTGTATACATATAATTTATAAGTTTTTTTTTATTACTTGGGCTAAATTTGCCGCCCCTCTAAATCTGCCGCCCTAGGCTTCAGCCTACTTAGCCTATTGGTAAATCCGCCACTGCTCTGCCACATATATTCTCAGACCATAACATGTTTGCAGCTCTATTAGCTGTAGAATCAAATATTGTCAAATTTAATGTCCAAAGCTTTCGTAGATAAAAAGATTTACTATTAGTTAAATTCGGTGTAGCCAAACACTTTTGCAAATCAAACATCAATACTTTTTTTTCGCCTGAACTTGATTCTGCTTCTTTTTTGTCATTTCTCTTCAAGTTATATCTTTCTTCAGCAGTCTTAGCATGAATTTCCTTTTCTTTTTCTATATTATTTTTCAGCTCTTCATCCACAACATCTAATAGCTTTCTCTCAAATGCATCGCAATCATCACAAGTGTCGACCGACGGTAGTTTAAAGCTTAAATTGAATTTGGTTTTGAAAATGTTTCGGTACAACCATTCTTTGGATACCAAATTCGGAGGGATCTCTGTAGATTCCATTCTCTCTTTAAACTGTTTATACATAGTAGGGATATTCAAGTCTGGTCCCAAAAACTTCGTACTACCACATCTGAAGTTTTATTACCAGGAATATGCTTTCCCCTCTGATCTGGAGCTACCAACCCTCCATCGAGCTGTTTCTCCAAATTCACCTTAACAAACTTTTCTCCTAAAGATAGCGTGTTAAGAAACATATTCCGGCATATTTTTTCGCTCTTAGAATTTACAATAAGTCTATATTCGTATGTAAACTTCCTTCGGTCAGTATTTAAGTTCCCAGTTGTTCTCATTGTGTGTTTTTGTTTTTTTGTGACGTTAGAGGCTATAAACTGGCGACGTTGATCCCAACTGGTACTTTTTTTCCAAAATTAATTAAATATTTGTACTCTTGTTTCATTAGTCACTTTTTCGTAACATTTAGATTTACACTTACATGGAGGTTTCATTTCACGACCGTCTATTTCAGGGTTTTTTTTTGCTACAGTTGAATGATAGGGAGAACCTTTTAGCCTTGCAATTTTAGCCGCAACTCTTTTCCATTTAGTTACGTTTTTAACTTTCTTTCTTGTGTTAGATTTTGAAGGGACTGCTGTAACGATCTGCTGTATGTCTTCATTATTTCTTATTTGTCGGTCATCTGGTATATAAACATTCCCATTCATATCTGCGACTATAATACCGTTCGAGTTAACTATATCTTCATTCATAGTAGTATGAGTATCAGAAATATTAACACTTTCATCAAAATGGGGTACAGTTAAAATGCCTGTCTGTTAAATTACGGTTTTCAAAGTGATCCTTTGTTATTAGCAGATGTACTCGCCCTTACTTGAATCAACATCATATTATTGGAATTCGTACTTTTAGGACTACCTTGATCAAATACCGAAGATTCATTAAGGTTATCTACCGATGAATATACAGTAGGTATTGTTTGTGGAGTCATTGCAGCAAAGAAACGGTCGTTTTCTTTAGGACTTTTTAAAAACTGAAGTTGCAGATATAATTTTTTTTCGTAGACCTAGAAGATCGTCTAAAGTGATTAAATTAATATCTTCATTATTTGCCACTTTAGCTTGCCTTTCAGGCGATTTTTCTGAAAAAGAAAGTTCATAGAACTAAGACTTTTTCTGGCGAACCACTGACGTAGCTGCCATCCGAAAGATCTTCATGTGGTTCGTAAGTCTTGTCTTTAACGCTATCATCACTATCATTATCGGAAAATTCTCGGCCAGGATATGTAACATAACAATATTATTTTACGTAAGCACAACCAATGTTTTCAACATAAAAGTAAATGAAATGAAAATATTTGTTTTTTATTTCTGTAGGCATAGTGTAAGTAGATACAGTTAGTTATTATACTGGAAGCCGAATCCAACATGTTGGAAGAAAGGCTAGACAGATTGATTGGTTACATTCATAAAACAAGAAGTAGTAGGTAAGTAAAAGTATTTACCTAAACAAGCACTTGCAATGACAATAGCTTGGCCCTGCAATTGGATTCTCGTATAGATTTCGTATGTCGTTCTCTACAAAAACAAAACAATTTGATTATAATTTATAAACTTACTTATACCGATTTGCTTCTAAAACGAGTAGGAATGTAAGAAATTTACTTACCGGCCACTAAAGCACCTGTATCGCTAGTTTTAGCTTCATTACTACGGGACTGAATCAAATCTCGAAGATTGACTAGTTTGCGTCGTTTACTGAGTAATTGGGTGAACATAACATCCTGCAAAAAAAACAACGTAGATACACCTAAGTTCACAATATATTTAAATGAGTACCTACTATAACCGATAAAATATAACTAATCCACACCAAACGACTTTGTACTCATCAGATCTTCGCCATCCATTGCTTAGTATATTAAGTACTTAAAAATCCTTCAATAGTCACCACTAATTCAACGACTTTGTACTCATCTGATCTTCGCCATCCATTGCTTAGTATATTAAGTACTTAAAAATCCTTCAATAGTCACCACTAATTCACCCACAAGTAATTAAATAAATCAGAAGTCATTAAATTCACTAATAATTCGGCACAATAATAACAACTCGCGCGTGAGTAACAAGACTTGTAATGGTCTGTGCTTGTAAACAAAACGCACGCGCCACGCGTTCGGTGCTATGCGCTGATAGGTCAAGCCACTGTGGCGCCGAAAACAGCCGAGTGACCGGCGATAATGTACGATGTCATTCTATCGCGTCGGTGTGCGGTCACGAAGTCAATGGAATAGTGTTTCTTCTTCACATAGGCATTTCTGTACAACGATAAAGTAGCACTTTTTAAAGGCATAAGGACTATTTATGTTTGTAGGCCAAACCAAGGTAGGCCAAACAAATAAAATTTTCGGGGCATAACACTATACTCGTACCTCAAGGTACGACATGATTACTTAACGACTGATTATTTAATTTCAAGAGGCATAAAGTTCTATTTGACAATACGTATTATTTTTACCAACAATCCTTGTAGGATAAAGTCGAATGACAAAATAGTCCCTTCGTTACGCATAAAATAATTTAAAAGCATAAAAGCTGAAGTCAATGTTCGACCTTCTAATTAAACCAAAAGTTTAAGCATAAATACTGTAGTTGCTATTAAGCCTTATTCTACAATATAAATTTGGAAATTCGACAGATTCGACCTTATGCATTTGTATTATTATCAGAACAAAAAGAGATAGAATTATGATTGTTATATGCATAGAAAGAGCGCGAGATACTGGTTTCAGCTGACTATTAAAGTTATTTTACTCTGATGTCGACATTCGACCTTATGCATCTCAGGTCGAGAAATACCTTAACACAGTTCAAAAACTCTTGGCCGATAATCACTTCATAGGGCATAACTTCCTGAGGAACTACGTGAAAAACTACGTTATTATAACTCTGATCGTCGATTTGAAGTTCGACAGAAGTTTTACCCTTCGATTGGATTTTACACTGACCTAAACCAGACAAAGTTAGGTCATCGTTAACAATTCCCGCGTGTAACTTCGACACTAATGATACTGATAGCAAATTTACATCACTGCCCGAGTCTATTAGCGCATTTACAACGAATTTATTTATTTTTACATTCTTAACCGGTTTTTTTATGCAACACAGATTGTCTTTGTTTATTTTTCGCTTGACGTCTTCTTCCGATGTCAACTTGACGGCTGTCATTGTCATCACTTGGTTCACTTCGGTCCAGTCATCTGTGAATGTCCTTGGCTGATCGTCCTTCTCGTTCATCGTTCCGAACATGGCCGTCGATTTCTGACCTCCGCTTCCGCTTGTTGCGACACTAGCGCCACTTGCGCCTGTTTCTGCCACCGCCGCCATCTTTGGCTTTAAGAACTTTGTTTTCACCGGATCCGAGGTCGTACATTGTTGACGAATATGTCCGTACTGGTTGCAACCGAAACACTTTACACCATTTTGACATGCACCTGCTTCATGGCCGACACTTCCACAGCTATAACACCGCCTTTGGGTAGCCGCCGCCGATGATGATGATTCATTTTTCGGTCGCTCGCTCCGTTTTGCACGGTCGCCCGCTTTCGCTTTAATTTTTTCATAAATCGCTAATTTCTCCTTTAACGCTGGGAACGTCCGTATAATACGACTTTGTTACATTCGTAGTCTTCGATTCCATCCACCATGTACTGTTTTGCAATATAGTCTGGAAATTTCGCTCGCTTAGCTAATTCCTTCATTGATAACATGTATTGAAAATATGTTTCGTCCTTCTGCTTTTCCTGCTAGACATCAGTTCATGCATTTCTTTTATATTAACAGAATCGGGAAATTCTCTGACGAGGGCCGCTTTAAGTTCATCGTACGATTTGAAAGTTTTCTCAGACCACAGCTATAGTGCCGCCGTTCTTGCGAGCGTTCTTCGTGCTATAATCAGAGTCTGCTGAGGCGTCCATTGGAAAACTTCTGCCTTATCTTCTAAATCTTGCGCCCATTTGCTTGACGAGTATGTTTTGTCATCGCCGCTGAATTTTGCTATGTCGTGTAGCCCGTCTGAGACCCCAAAACTTATTGCCGCAGTCTGTTTGTCGTCCATTGGCATCGTTTCTTCGTGTAGTAGCCGTTTGCCGATTCGCACGTGGTCGTACTCGTTTGACTTTTTATTGGACTCGATCCCAGGCGAGCCCCCAAAATTTGTAGTGTTGGGGATTCGAGTACCAATAAAAGAAATTGACTTGATGCTACGACAAACGTTTATTTTCTATCCTTTAAAATACACCGTTTTCTACTAACTATCGTCTCACACACCGTAGCCATATTGGTTCTTTCAGACTCCCTCGTTCTCTCACTCACTCAGTCCTTCACTTACGTTCCGTTCCCTTTATTACTTCCGCATTCATTCCCACATCTATTTTTATGGCGAGTGTTTAAGTTATGAAGGTCTTTAGGAAAAATGTTGCTATTTTTAAATACAAATATGCAAAGGTCATGTATATACATAGATGGTAAAGTTAGTAGTTTTAAACTAACAAAATATGGCTTACAGCTTTTGGTATTGTCAATATGGGCCATTATTCTAACACATTTTTTTTTGGATTATAAATACTGCGCTTGCATCGACGCTGTTCCCCCATAACATCACTCCATATCTTAGCCACGAGTTTGCGTAGGCATAGTATGCAGATAGTGCTGTTTCTGTATTTATGCTGTGCTTAAGTTGAAACAAGGCGTAGGTAAATTTAGACAATTTAGATTTCACTGTTTCTATGTGCTTTTTCCAAATTGTGATGTGTGTCTATGTTCATACCGAGTAAGTTACTAACTCTATAGGGGTGTCATTAAAAATTACATTTGTACTTGGGGGGGCTTTGTACGATCTAAATTGTATCATTTTGGTTTTATTACAGTTGATTTCTAAATTGTGATCTTGTAGCCAAAGTGTTATCGTCTGGAGTGTATTCTGTAAGATTTTATTTGGGTCACAATTTTTATCACATTTCACAAGTATGGAGATATCATCGGCGAATAGTACTGGTAATGTAGTTTGTTTATTTAGTATTTTTAATAGGTCATTGATAATAAAAATAGTATGCAGCCCAGAACGCTGCCTTGAGGTATGGAGCATGTGAGATTTCTCATCTGGGACCGCACTGTTATTATCTCCCTATCTTTAATATTGTGGTGTTCAACCTGGACTATCTGTTTTCTCTTGTTTAACCCTTAAATGCATGAATTAATAAATTGTACTGAAAAAAATGGTTTCAATTCTTTAGAAGCTGTGAAAAACGGGAAAAAAAAAAAAAAAAATATTAATATTTCATAGGTTTTTAATAAAAAAATCAAGTTGATGCATTTTTGGGACATTATGCAAAATAGACTTAAAAAATGCTTTTATTAATTAACTGTGGAATAAATTGAAACAATCGTTTCCTTTCTTTGCACAAAGGAATACATTGCACTTTGTGCATTTTACAAAGCTCTGTAGCTTACAGCCAGGTCTCTTGCACCTCATGCGTTGGTCGGTTTTAATTTGGCTATGACCAAGATTGTCTAACCGAACGTCAGACGGTGGAAGAACCTGGCACCCTTTCTTTCTTTTTGCCTCTATGGTTTCAGTGATGCTGCTGTTGCTAGGACGTCCTCTTGTTGGCTGGGTCGTAGTACCATAGGTACATAACACATCAGCCAGCTCTGACCTGAATTCTGACAGATTTTTCAGTTTCTTTGGTTCTGCTCCTTTTCTTGTCTCTACAGTTTTGTATAGAACCCAAGAGTTTATAATAGTTAAATCTAAAAGGTGGTAAAAAATCCTCATATACCATTTCCTGGTCTTGACTTTTATTCTATATCTGCCCAAACATGAATCCATGAGATCAACGCCCCCCATATGGGCGTTGTATTCTTTGACTATTTTTGGGCAGTCTATAATTATTTTTTTCTATTCTGTTTTGTCATACCGTTCGATGGACTGTATTGGTTCAGCTCCTACGTAGGTCGAGAGCAGAACTACTTGTTTGTTATCTTTCCAGCTCACTGAAGACATGTCGACCCCATCAATATGTGTAATATATTCCACATACGACCCTCTTGGCACTTGTTTTTTCATTACATCCTGCTTTGAGGGTAATTTACATTTCTTACCTAGGCGGTTTATTTGAACAGTTCCTACACATTGTATTCCTTCTTTAGCAAAATAATACATCAAGGGCAATGTGGTATAGAAATTATCATGGTATATAATGTGATTAGCATGTCTGGGAATTATTCTAGTAAGTTTTATCACTGTTTGTGATACAACCCCTATATCAGGCTCGTTAGGCAAACGATCATCTTTTTCTTTGCCAGCGTAAATTATAAAGCGATAAGCAAACCCTGTCAGAGAACACAATACAAATAATTTAAAACCCCATTTATGGGGTTTATTAGGCAAATATTGTTTTAAAAAATGGCCCATCTTGGTGGCACACATTTGCTCATCGATGGATAAGCGCTGACTGATTGGAATGCTGGAGAACTTGGTATTGAGATGTTCAATTACAGGGCGTAGCTTGTGAAGTCGGTCATGCTGGGGATGATCTATTGGTAGGTGTTTATTGTTATCGTTGAAGTGAAGTACTCTTCTTATTTTTTCAAATTTATTGACAGGCATCGCTTTTATAATTGCCTCAAACCCGTGCTTGTTAGCCCAGTAACCACGTACACTTGGATAGTGGTAGACACTCATATAAATCAAGATTCCCAGATATTTTCGCAGTTCTCCTAATGTTATGACGTCAGGTCTATCAGGTTTCTTTTGTACAGCATAATTATTTGTTTCAGTAACAATTTGTGAAAGAAATTATTCAGTAAAAAAGTAGGAAAAAAATTGGAAAGGTGTCTGAAGGTTCATCAAACTTTCAGGGTATTCTTCAGTTCCATTAAATTTTATGGCATTTTCGTTGAATGGCAGAGGTTGGTTTTTCCATATCAACCTCTGAATGTCTAAAGAATGTACCGGTGCATCATTATTATTTGAAGGAACAGCATCCGCTATTACAATAGGAGGATCGGGTATAATTTCTTCGTTATTATCATTAGACCTAGCCTCACCGTCGTCATCATCATTTTCTAAAACATCTAATAAATCTTGTTGGGTAGGATAAAAATCAAGTTCGTCACCGTCCGACTCGAAATCGTCTTCAGAAATGGCGCCATCTTCTAGCTGGCGCAACCAAAACTCAATGTCACCATCTCTCCTATTATTTTCTGCCATTTCTAAAACAAAATAACCAACCACATGCATACCTCACAAAAGCAAAATAAATAAAATCACAAAATGTATAGCTTCAAATAGCAGTAGTAATTTTTACCAATAGTGCATGCTGTCCCATTTTTGCATCAAAACAAAAAAGCTTCCTGTTCATATAACAATTATGGTAAATTGAAAAAAGCATAAGTTATTGTATAAATAATAGTCATTACCTTTAGAAAACAATTTTTTTTTCTCCAAAATCAGCAAATAACTTCGTGATATATGTCGCCAAAGTGCACTCAACTCAAACCTATTTGAGAAACGCGCGCCAAAAAGTGAAATGTCAATCAGCCACAGATAACAACACAAAATGTCACTAGTTGAGTTATTCTATGGTTAGAGAAGGAGCAAAAGAAACATTTCATACAGCCTAATGTATCAAACACAAATATTATGGACGGACATTGGTGGTTTAATTTGGTGATTAAATTTTGGGACACTATGCGTTTAAGGGTTAAATATGACTTGAACCAATTGTAAGTAGGGCCACGTATACCGGAACCGTAAAGTTTTGTTAGTAATATATTATATGATACTTTATCATAGGCTTTTGACATATCGAGTAGCAGGCCTAATGCATATTTTTTGTCATTTATTTGTTGGAGAGCTGTTTGGACATATTTGTAAACTGCACATGTTGTGGATCTTGTCTTCCTGAAACCATTTTGACAGTCATCAAGAATATTGTATTTTTCTAAGAAAAAGTTTAGTCTGTTACACATAGCCTTTTCAAAAATCTTCGAAAAAGTCGGCAACAACGCTATTGGTCTATAATTACTAGGGGTGTGAACATTATCTTTTTTATGTATTGGTTTTACTAGTGAAATTTTTAGTACGAGTCGGGAAATTCTCCAAATTCAAAGCTCTGGTTTATTAAGAACTAGCTGACCCGGCGAACTTCGTACCGCCTAACAGTCAATGAATGTCGTGTTACCTTTTAGCTGAACTAATTTAGGCTTTGATGAACGTAATACAATGATACAAAATAAAAATACAGATAGATATAAAAAGTATTTTATTATGATGAATAATACATAAAGAAAGAGAACAAAAAAAAAAATAAGTACCTACTTCAAACACGTGTTCATTCAAGCACCTTGTGGTAAACGACATTCTTTGTTTTTTTGTCAGGCGCAAGAACAAATAAAGCGGATGGTTTGCCGACACGTGAACATGCCACGTACAATTGACCATGAGAAAAACATGCATTTTCTAGATTGAGGCCACAAATAGTCAAGGATTGGCCCTGTGATTTGTTAATCGTCATGGCGAAGGCAAGACGAATCGGGAATTGAATTCGTTTAAACTCAAAGGGCATATCCGTTGGGATCATCGGAATCCTTGGAATGAGAACTTCCTCATCTCTCATCATTAAATTTTCCTTTGAGTATCGACGCGTAAATCACATTGCTCATCAGTTTTCTTATCACCAAACGCGTTCCATTGCACAGTTTTGGTTGGTTTAAATTTCTAAGCATAATTACTACCGAGCCAACCTTCAGTTGTAAATTGTGCGGTGGTAAACCAGGCACATCCAAGGAGTTTAAAAATTCAGTTGGATAATTAGTGGCTTCATCTTCGTTTGTTACACAGTCGATAGATTTGAATGAATGCAGAGTACCTGCGATTTGATTCTGAATTATAAAATTTAGGTCATCTACATCTTTATTTTTAGCCGCCAAAATTGCACGCTCACTTAACCATTTAGAATGTTTGTGGTTAGCAATGATATCCGGGAATACTTTTTTGATAAGCTCGTCTTTCGATGAGACGAAATTGCAAAAATTTGGAGGAAATTACATCAATCCGCTCGATTCGTCAACAGAAACACGGCCATTACCGATAGTCAGCAATTGCTTAGAGAAATCATCAGCAGATAGATCGTTCAACAATGCAACTCTCATATTTACTGACAGTTGAAGTTTCTTCACATATCGCCACAGATTTGATGCTTTGAGGCAAGCGTTTATTTCGGCGGCAGCAGTAGCTCTTGGAATGACTGGTAGTGTTTGTCGGAAATCGCCAGATAGTAAAATCATTGCACCACCAAAACATCTCGAGTCATTGCGCAGATCTTTTAATGTTCGGTCAAGTGCTTCCAATGCGCGTTTGTGCGCCATTGTGCATTCGTCCCATATTATGATTTTTGATGCTACCAAAACTTTGGCCATTGCGGAGTGTTTCGAAATGTTACACGTCGGTTGTTCAGTAGTTTGAAGGTTTAATGGTAATTTTAACGCTGAGTGAGCCGTACGGCATCCGTCTAACAATGTGGCCGCTATTCCAGAAGAAGCAACTGCTACCGCAATTTCGGATCTCGCACGTACAGTGGCCAAAATCAATGATATGAGGAATGTCTTTCCAGTTCCACCGGGGGCATCCAGAAAAAATAAGCCACCATTTCCATCATCAATTGCATTAATCAATATACTTCCCTCTGTTTAGGATTCAACAGTGGTACATTCGTTTGAACTGATTGGACTAATTCATGTGGATCATATTCACGTTCACGTTCCAGTTCTCTATTAAATGCGTCATTCATTCCACGATCTGGCGCTGGCATTCCTAGCCTGACTAACAAACTGCCGCACATGAGGTAACACATATCTTCGATCAAGAGCAAAGCCTGGTTATGCATCTCCTCATTCGCCTCAAGATTGGGATTTCTTGTGCTGACACGAATTCGATGTAAAATGTCTTCTGACATGTTATCTTTGCATTTGTTCCACAGGTCACGTGGGTTCGATGGGAAGCATGTCGAAATGATGATAGCAAATAATGTGCGTATCTGACTTGGAGATGCAGAAATAATTGCTTCAGCGATTGTCGTGTCCCAATGAGTATCGTTTTCAAGCAAATTGACCTCTTGACATGCTGCACGAAATGTGGGGCACATTATACCATTAACAGTTCGTAGTGATTCAAAGGATGTTGACCCTCGAACATGTACCAGCAACAACCGCAAATAGAAACATTCATCATTCTTCGGATGAACTGTGTAAATACGACCAAGAGCATCAGTAGAACGCATATCTGGATGACCAGGAACTGCATCGCCTTGCTTCCGACGTTGAAATTTCTTCGATGTAGCGTTCCAAGTGTAATAAATAACGTGGCATCTCCGAGTAAAGCAACGTTCGTGCGAACGGATCGCTTTGACAAATCGCAAAGAAACTGGTCAATGTTGTCGCTGGAGGTCTTTCGGCACGTTGAACAGCATTCGACGCTGTGAAATATACTCTCTGACCGTTCTCTAGATGCACCCCCAAATGCACAACAGTGGGATGACGTTCGTGAATAGGGAATGAGAATATACGCCAAATTGCTTCATTGCTGTTCACATATCTACCAACTTGATAGCACGTAATTTCATCGTTGGTATTGGATGCTTGGATACCAAAAACCGCCATGTCGCTGCCTTTCGTGACATATTTGCAAATGTATTTAATTGACTTGACCGAATTGCAATACTCAACATTACAATGTGCCTTGAATGTTTTGGAAAGAAGTGGTGAATATGGAACAATCCAACTGTTGTAGACCACGAAATCGTTTCCTTTCACTTTAGTTGTGATAGTTCTACCATTATCATCGGGCGATCGACGCCGATACAGTGGATAACCATCGTTGCCGGTGATGGTCTCTGCCGTCAATTTTCGTGGATACCGTTTGGAACACTTGCCGTCGACCATGCACGGTGATTGGCGGTTAATGGTACCACACGGTCCATGAATCATATTCGTGATTACAACCTCATGTAGGTCTGGATCGGTTTCAGGATCAGGAATCTCCGCACATATGATGTCATCTATTTGATCTGGCCGAATTCTTTCGACTAACCAAATTAGAATGTGTGCATGCGGCAAGCCTCGTTTTTGCCATTCGATTGAATACATCCAGCATCAAGTAGTCCCAAAGACGTGTTGCTTAACAATGTAATTCATCAGTGACCGGATTTTTTGCTTGAAAACACGTGCGGTGATGTCGGGCCGATCACTTGATGTTTGTCCGGGAAGCAGCAGTTGAATAATATCCATCCATTTCGGATTACATGTAAATGTAATGAATAGATCTGGCCGACCATAATGACGAACATATGTCATTGCATCTTGCGCATATTCATGCATATGACGCGGGCTACCTGTGTATGTAGCCGGTAAAATAGTCAATCGACCAACATTTTCTGCATCTCCTTCTGTGCTAATTGCATCGCGTAAATGGATATACTCTTCCGAACGTAATTTAGCTTGGTTCAACCGAATGAAAGTCAGGCGCTCCGTTTCGATTTTAACGTACATGTCAACGCAATATTGTTGAAGCAGTCGACGAAATCGCAACAAATAATTGTCAGAATTTTTACGAATCATCAAACGATGTGCGTAATAATTCATCGAATTAACTTTCTTGGTAGTTTCCTCACCTGAAACAAATATAGTAAAATTTGTATTTTAGAAGAAAAATCCATGTCTGTATTCCTTGAAGGGGTAAACAGAATGTCATCACTAAGTTTTGTTCAATATTTTCTAAACCAACAACCCCTAATAGGGTTAACGACTCTTACAACTACTCTCTGCTAAATTAGGAGTGACAACTTTTTTTGGTTACCAAAAGTAAACAGAATAAAATGTATATCAAGTTAAAATGAAAACTATGATATTGAAACTTACCATTCAATGGATTAATCATTTTGATATTGAAGTGATATCCATCGTTTCCTTGCCAAAACATCAGCGGGTATTGTAATGCGTCATATGAACGGTGTGTTTCATATATTTTTTGTAGTTGCCCAGTATTGCGTCGTGTAAGTACAATATCACGTGTTTCTAAGTTTTCACCAACAATCAGGATTGCCACTTCATCAATTGTTGGAGCATTAAATGTGCGTTCGTGTGTTCCAGCTGGTCGTTTATCTGCTCTGATCACAACTTTATAATCATCACTTGGCATGCGCTCTAACGCAGTCTTGAACAGCCTGACCAATGCATGATGTTCATGAAGCAGTTGCTGCAGATCTTGGAGAATTGCTCTTTTTGTAGCTGTGTTGATCCCTTGACGCCGGTCAAGTTGTTCTTCCATATTGCCCATGAAGTATATTTGCAAGAATTTATGCTGTGCATCTTCATGAGGTTGCAATGATCCAATGCGATGGTAAATCTGGCCTTGAATCTATAAAGTCGGAGGCATAGTTAGATTTACAATAACTTATTTTTTTTTCAAATGATAACATGCTATTTTTATTTTAGAGACAAATATAGAAATCTAACAAACTACATTCCAGCAATTACCTTAAATGTCGGATTATATCCGTGTTCTTCGATAATTTCCGCCCCAAATGAAGTTATTTGAAAACAGACATTATATTTTTGAATGTTCGCTAGAAAATGTCGTGATTCTGGAGTTTCGCCATTAAGCAAGGAACACAATGGCTCTGGTGGCGGAACCAATAATGGCAATTTCACTTTACCACTAAGGCAGCACAAACCAGGCGTTTCACCAGCAAACTTCAATGCACCACAATGCTGGCAAACAACGTCCATTGGACCAATGCAAACTAAACGATGCAAGCTGTAGTCGATGGTGCAATCATATAGAAACGCTGCTCGATTCAAATCAACGCTTGAACCATTTCTTCTTGCAATTCGAAGATTATCCCTCTGTTGATCTGTACGATAAGCTCGACGATTTCTCGTTTCTAACCAAGCCGTTTCACGGGCTGCCTCTCTTTCCTCCTGTGTTTGAGAGGCACGAATTAAAGCCCTTCTTCGCTCCATACTAACGCGGTGCTCTTCTCGTGCAATGTCTCGTTCTTCATCAGATAATTGACTCGCGATGTTCCGTTGCCTAATTGCAGTACGGCTTCGCTGGGAAAGATTAGATCTTCTAGGACGTGGCATTGTTACTAATACTAATACTGAATATGTACTCGCACAAAACCACAAAAAATAAAAAAATTTCAGTAGCTGAACTTTTGTGACATAGACATTGACAATAGTTTAGATCATAGACTACTACTTTGGATACTGCACTTTTTAACCTTTGTAATTATATATCTTAGAAAATCATAGACAACGTTAAAAGACATTTACGATTTCGATAACTCAAAGAATAAATCTTAGAAATTGTTTTCGAAAATATAAACTTTAATTTACGCAAAATAAAGTTATGAACGCACGCGTAAATGTTATGCAGTATTTTAGGAACTTCTATTTAAATCTGCTTACACTTTTCAACCTTTTTAATTGATAAAAAAAAAATACAGACAAAAGTTTAGTCACCCTTTTTAAATAGTTTACACAAAATACATTTCTGAACGCATGCATAAATGTCAATCACAGTATTTGACAGGATGACAGGAGGAAAACAAATGTTTGACAGGGACGAAACAAAGGAACATAATTAAATGGAAAATGATTCATTTTCAAGTTTTCATTGTTTTTAAAATGTATTCTGCTATTCAGGGCGGAGACAAATCCAACGAAACAAAAACCATGAAAATTGATCCAGCAGATCTCGAGTTATAAGTGTTGTAACAAACCCGTCTTTGTTTTATATATATAGATGTGAGTGGAGCTGACAATTCTTCTGCACATTGTTTTACTAAGATATTCTTTTACTAAGATTCCGCAGCTATGCTTATTTTTTGTTAGTTTAATTATATTATGTATTTCTTTTTGGTTTACTGGGCGAAGGTACATTGATGTAGTTGGTGAGTACTAATGTACAAGATGTACAGTAATCTGGACGTCCAGTTTTTAAGGGAATATTTGTGTTTGTATCTGTTGTTGTTTCACCTACTGTAGCAAAAAACTCGTTAAATATATTTGATACCTGTTTAGGGCATGAAGTAGTTTTCTTGTTCACTTTTAGTGGTATATTTTCATACTGCCTTGTCTTAGTTTTGCCAGTTTTGTTATTTATAATATTCCACATGGTTTTAGTTTTATTATCTGACTTTTTCATTTGTCTGGTATATTCTATTTTCTTTGAAAGTTTTATACTACGTTTTAATATTTTGCTAAATTTGCTATGATATGTTTTTATGATATTGGATTTAGATTCATTTAATACTCTTTTGTGTTTGCATGACATTTTTAACCCTGCTGTCATCCATCCTTTAACTTTTTTTGATTTTTATTTCACTCTTTGTTTCGGTATTATTTTATCTAAGAGCTGTGTTATAATTGTGATGAATGTGTAGTAGTTTTTGTTAACGTTATTATTTGTATTTATAGTTTTTTCTCAATCAATTTCTCTTGATGCATTTTTATAGTTTATCATATTTTTATCTATAAACAATCTTTTTTGTTAAACCATATCTTGTTGTTATTTGCATATAAGTAGTTTGTATTTAATTTTAAGTTAATAGATTTGTGATCAGAGAGTCCGTAATCTTCGACGTATTCTTTCTTTACTAAGGGTTTATACTTGGTGAAAAGTAAATCAGTGCAAGTGGAAGAAGTTTTTGTTAACCATGTGTGTGTGCGAATTATTTGTTTAAGATTATGTGAGCGCATTAAGGTTCTGTGTTTGTTTGTTTTTTTCGAGTATATTTATATTAAAATCTCCGCAAAGTATGATATATTTATTTTGATCTCTTGTATTTAGTCTATTTAAAAGCTTTTCCATTTGTTCGTAAAATATATTTATATGACGATCTGGCCTGTATAATCCTATAAATACACAATTTAATTCAGGAACTTCGATTGCACAAATTTCTATTATACATTCTTTTGAATAGTTTACTATATCTATTCTGTCTATAAATTTAACATCATTTTTTATAATTAGGCAAACACCTCCACCTTCTCTAGCTTTTCTACAGAATTGGGACGCAATTTTATATCCTTGAAGCGATACAGAGTTACAAAAATGCTTATCTCTCCATACTTCTGATAAGGATAGTATGTAAATATTTTTTTCCAGTAACAAATGTTCAATTAAATCTATCTTATTTCCTAGACTTTGTATGTTTTGGAAGGTTATCATAATATCATCAGCGAAATGTCTTATTTATTAATTTTTTTTATTATTTACTTCTTGCGGTGAAATGTTGGGGTTTGGTTGTGTGTACGAATGTGGGATCGGTGTATTTTCTCTCTCTATGACGGGTGGTATATCTTCTATGATTTTATTTTCCATTGGGTTTTTGTTTTGCGGCATTTCCGTTTTAGTTTTATTAGAATTAATGAATTATTTTCCATTTATGAATAATTTGTTGTTTCTGATAATAGCATAGTCTCCATTTTTCCGTGCCTTTAAAGTGTTTTCCTGTCCATACATTTTTCGATAGTTATTCCAGTATTCTTAATTCTAGATTCCATCCTTTAAAAGTTTTCACTTCATTATCTTTAATTCATATTCAGGATCAGGACATAACAAATGTTGAGACACAGTAATGTTTAAAGTTACATTCTACACTGTGATATTATAATAATCCAATTATGAGAAGAAGTTTACCTTATTTCGCTTACTTTTTAACAATTTTTTCAGTATATTACAAAGTACTCTTAAAAACAATTATTTACTTGCGCACAAAGTACATAACTGTGACTTTGACGTTAGTTTGACGTTTCTAGGAACGCTCACCATAGACTAAAGTATAGTTTTTTTCTAAAGACGTTGTAGAATGAGCGATCGACTCAGTCGTGTCAACTTAGCTACCAACTTATCGTTTTCTACAATCGCTTACGCTATGGCGTTAACGATTGTAGAAAGAGATTCAATACGAAACGTTTGGACCTTGGCTTGGCCTACAGGAGTATTCCTTAATATATAAATCACTAGTTGCTTTACTGTATTCGTCAAAATTGTCGCAATTGACCGAAAAACCACTAATTATTATGCACTCTAAAATAACATGAAAGCGTTTAATAAGTGCAACACTGACGCCTGTTATGTCTGTAGACTTTTCAGCATTTCTATAAAATTTTCGTGCCGTGTTACCATGACCAATCCCAACTCACTCTAAACTTTTCTTGAACATCTTTCTTTTTTTCTGCCACGATCTTTTTGTTTTCATCTCCTCTGGCCTGCCATGATTTAATACCGAGGCGATATGAAATATGTAAAATAAATTCAAAAAAACGTATCCATGCGTGTAGCGGTGATAAACCGAATAACAGAAAATCTCGTTTGACCGTCTTGGCTATAATCAGATCTTTATTGTTCATTTCTTTTGGTTTTGCACCACACAAATAACAAGTTTGTGTAGATGCACAAGAAGCAACAGCATTGCAAACTTTGCCGTCAATCATGCAAAATATCATTTTAACCTTTACTAACATCTCCACGCCATTAACTTAATTTTTTGTGGGTCTTAGAGTTTTAATTTTACTCTTGATTTTATCAACTTCTGTAGTTATCAAATTTGCCTAAAAAGACTTTCATCACTACACTGTTCTTCAGAAAATTCTTGTTTATATCTATTTTGTTGCGCACCATCACAACCCCACTTCACTATTATCTCTAGGTTTCGTATATTTTGTATACTTTTTAGAACCTCTTCTTGCGCCTTGCATAATCTTGTAATCGTATGATCGATTAAAGATTGTAGTTTGATTTCTGCATATGTTTCTGTGACATCTATGTCATTGGGGTAGCAAAGATTATTTGCCAATTTAACTTTACAATATGCTGGATATAATGCTGGAAGTGCTCGCAGGTAAGGGTCGCTGACTGCTCATCGGTACATAACAGAGATCTTAGAGGAGCAGGTTGTCCCTTATGCGGATTTTGTTGGCAGTGGGTTCACGTTAATGCACGATAACGCCCGCTGTCACACCGCATTAATTGTAAGTGACTACCTGCAAGAAGTTGGGATCCCTGTTATGCGCTGGCCGGCGCGTAGTCCAGACCTGAACCCTATTGAGCACCTTTGGGATGAACTGAAACGGCAAGTACGGGCACGTGATCCTGCCCCACTCTCCAAGACCTCCAAGATGCCGTCGTTGCAGAATGGGACAACATTCCTCAAGAGACTGTTTTCACATTAATTAGGTCCATGAGAGAACGCATGAAAGCAGTCATCAGGGCTAGGGGGGGTAATACTAAGTTTTTAAGTTGTTTTTATGGACTTTGTTGCAATTTTTGCTGATAAAATTAAATTTAACTTTTTAATCAACTGCATTAGCTTGCTTTTTTTATTCCCTGGTAAACAAAACACCAAATCTATTGATTTATTCTGAAATTTAAATAAATTGCCATTCCAATGATACCTTTTAGTCATATGTCTACCATTGATTAATAGGGTTAAAATGACTTTGAAGGGAATTCTTAAAGAGGTGCGATTTTTGTGACGCCGAGTGATATCATCCATTATTTTAACATTGCCATCCATAATCAAGACTGAGAACAAGTGATTTGATTTATTGTACGTACCATAGCATAATCCAAAATGACAGGAGATATCAAAGTATTTAATTAGTACTAGAATTAGAACAGAATAAATCTTCCGTTGTAAGTATGGGAAAGAGTTACAAAATTTTAAAAATTAACAAATAAAAATTAAAAGTTAGATTGTTAAAAATTATTACAGAAATTACTCAAAATTTAGAATACCTGGTGTAATTGGGTGTATTGATAGGAGTCATTTCAGAATACATGGCCCGCCTGAAGAAGAGGAGCATTTATACTACTGTAGAAAACATTATCATTCATTAAATGTACAAATGGTATTTAAGCAATAATTACTTATACCAATTTATTCTGAAATGCTTTAATGAGCTAGTAATCAATCATTTAAAAAACGAATTATCATTATTATATTTTAGGTGTGCGATAGTGACTGTAGAATAATAAATGTCAATTCTAAATTTGGTGGTGCTACCCATGATTCATTTATTTGGGAAAACAGTCAAGTCAACAATTATATGCAATCTTTACATGCACAAGGTGAAATATGTTGGTTGCTGGGTATGTGTTCTGTTTATTTTTTAACCAACAGGTGTATTTGGAACAAATTTCAATCATACAGATATTAAACATGGTTGTGTTTTATATCTATATGAGTAGGAGTGTTTGTGCTTCAATAATATTATGTCTGTTAACACCAACATCATTAAGGGAAAATAAGTTTTTTGAGTAACATATACAATTTCATTATTTCAGGCGATTCTGGATATCCATTGCGCCCATGGTTAATGACCCCATACTTAGAAGCCACTGCAGAATCTTCAGAAGCTATATTCAATCAGAAACATATAGTTGCAAGAGTTCTAATTGAGAACACATTTGGTCGACTGAAAAATCGTTGGCGTTTTATGTAAGGACAGAGTACTACATTACAAGCCTCAAAAATGTGCACAAATTATTCAAGCCTGTTGTGTGCTCTATAACATTGCATTAGATTATGGTGTACCTGAACCAGATGATTTTGGTAAGAATATAAATATTTCATTGAATATTTCCCAGTCTAAACTACTAGGTGAAATAATCAGCTGTTGCATAGATTTATGTTCACATAACTTGACAAAAGCGATTTCAGGGTTGATCTCATTCAAACAACTTTTATCTTCATATTCATGAGTACTATCACACCCTAAAAGATTGCCAATGAATTCAGTCACCCTGCATATTCATTATGAGTTCAAACTCATCTTTATTTTCATCAATGAATTCAGTCACTTTTTTTATAACTTCTCCCGCTCTGGCTCTCGATTCCCGACGCCCAGGGCGTCTCCTCCTGCGGCGTTTAGGTGCGTGAGGGCGCGAAGTTTGCCTCTCCCTCACGCGTTCCGCCTTCTCCTTCGCGAGCATTACCGCTTCGCAGAAGGAGGTGACGGCCTGCCATTTCCTCTCGCTCTGTACCATGGACTGAACCAAGGCCGGACGCGAGGGATCACCGCCGCCGATCGCCTCCACGAGGACACGGCGAATCTCCGCCCAAGCCGGGCAGACCTCCACCGTGTCCTCCGGGCGATCCACACCGGTGACACCCGGGCGTTTCCTCCCGCCTTATCCTGAACAGGAACCTCCCGAAGCAGCCGTGTCCGGTGAGGACCTGTCTCAGGTGGAAGGTGAGGACGCCGTGGCGCCTCTCAAGCCACTCCTCAAAGAGGGGTCTTATCGCCGCAATTGTGGCGTGCCCAGCGCTGGGTTGCGACACTCGCACTCTCCATGATGCCATGAGATCCCGTCGGAGCTCTGTGCGCTGTGCCGCGATTTCTTGCGGCATCGGAGTTAAGCCCCGGCGTTTCGCTTCCTCGCGCCACTCCCAGATGTGCGTGTTATAGCCTCGTTTGTGTGAGTGCAGTGTTCCTTGGTATGTGTGCCGTGTCGTATGCACATGCAGTGACAGACACTTACTCTCGTTCAAAACTTTAAGCTAGATACTTGTACCGACATGTATCGTCTTAAAAACTTTATATTCAACCTCACCGATTGCCCCAAAACCATAATTGGCGCAGTCGACAGGATTGTTGAATAGGAAATCTGAGCTTTTCAAAAATCAAGAGCTTTGAAAGTTCCTCTTCAGTTGTAACCTTGTTCCTGATAATTGTGGCCTTCGGTGACAAAAGTGGTTTCAATCATGAAACTGTGTGGACCTGGATTTTCATTAAATCGTAAGTCCATATTTTTTTTTTGATTTTGTGGATTTAATATTGTGGAGATTTTGGACAAAAATATATTTCTTTTGTAAAATATATTTAAAACTTGTTTGTTAGAAAAATAAGTAAGTTCATTGAACAAGGGTCAATTCGTGAATTGTGTTATTTTATTTTTATCAAAACTGTATTTGTTGTTGTTATTAATATTTACGAATATTAAGTGTAGGTATAATTGCAAACAATTATTTTACAAAATGGATCCTACAACTTTATCATTAAAACTGCTCTATTGATAATTCCTAGATATGATAGAAATGTAAACCAATTGAATAGATTAATTACAACTTGTGACACCATTTTGACTAAATTTTATAATACATAGAACTGAACTGAATTGTTTTTCCAACACAATCATATTGCACAATATTTTGAACAGACTTAAAGGAAAAGCAGAAGAAATAGTTAATATCCATGGTGTATCCTCTTGGGAACTCATAAACAATGTTTTATTGAAAAATTTTGGTGATCAGAGAGATGAGAACTCTCTAAATAGAGATCTAGTTAATATGAGGCAAGATCGCAAGAACCGAGGTGCGCAATCAGTTCTATGTAGCCGAGCCTAACCCAAACAACGCCTACGCTGAACCGAGGTGCGATGTACTACTTACTGATAACGTTGATCCGTGTACAAGTTATAATGAATCAAATGATAATATGCAATTCAACTCTGAAAATGTTGTCGTTTTGGATGAACAAATTTTTCTTCAGGATTTGAATACCATAAACATAACGGAAATAAATACTCATATACAGCGGCAATTACCATACATCGAAACTATGTCCCGGAACAGTGAGGAAGACGACATACCGCTTTCGATGATAGTACTAATGAACTACCTGACGATAGTAATACCGTCCATACTGAATTATAAATCCCTATTTCTGAAAAACATATTAACGTTTTTGACAATCAGATATTCCTAAATTTTGTACATCATTCACCTACTAAACCAAAAACAATTGAAGTCTTCCCTGGAAAAAAGCGATTATTAATACAGGTAGATAGGAGTAATTTGGAAAATAGTATTATAAATATATTCAAGGAATATGTTAAACCAGGTATTAAATATGGCATATACACAACTGAATCTAGATTTATCCCCTTAATTACTACTGTATTACAGAAAACATTCCAAAATTCTGCTTATGATTTAACTTTTTGTAAAACTAAAATTGAAGATGTAACATGCCAGGACAAACAATATCAAATAATTAAAAATTACCACAAAAGTAAAAATAATCACCGCGGAATACAAGAAGTTCAACAAAGAATTAAGTAACTCTATTATTGGCCTAATATTAAAAATCAGCTAACAGAATACATAAATAATTGCGATATTTGCCAAACTTGCAAGTATGAGAGAGCCCCAAATAAACAAAGTTTTCAGTTAGTTCCTATTCCAGATAAACCTCTAAGTTATCAAAATACCTTTTCCAGGGTCTTGGCACTGATCCGGGCTGAACAAATAGTGACCACGGACCTGGTGAATAATCCAGGGATACTTCCCTTTAGGTTAGGTAGCTTTAAGTTTCAAAAAACAGAACATGTGTTCTTACATTATTATGAGTTAGTGTTGGGGAATTTTAGGTGACTTTTCAAGGAAACTCCAAAAATGCTGATATTTAGTCAAACATGTATTGCGTCGATGACGAACAAAAAATGGAAGGCGAGATGACACGAAAGTACAGATATTCCTTAATCTAATTACAAGCTAATTGGCACGCAACGTTGTTTTGCTCATTCTAAACGAGCAGGCGTAGGCTCGAACATGCCCCCGGACGTTGAAAGCAGCAGAGGCGCTTTCAACCAGACGCAGAATCAACGGGCAGTGGGCAAATCCTGTTAAAGGCTCTTCTGACGACTCCAGCAGATGTTTTGACGTCTGCCACACGAACAATTCCATCCGATCCTGGATGGACAGCGACGACTCTTCCTAATCTCCATTTAAGAGGAGGAAGGTGGTCCTCCTTTATGATGACCAGGGAACCCAGCTTTAGCGTGTCCTTGCAGGTATGCCACTTGGTCCTTTGCTGCAGCTCGGACACAAACTCCTTACTCCAACGAGCCCAAAAATGCTGACGTAGCTGCTCGATCCGTTGGAAACGAGACAATGAAGCAGTGGAGTGGTTCTGTAGATCATGCTGCGGAAGTGACGTCAGCGGCCGGCCAACAAGAAAATGACCCGGAGTCAATGGGGTGCAGTCAGCTGGATCGGATGACAGCGGCGTCAGCGGACGTGAATTCAGTATCGCCTCAATCTGAACTAATGTGGTGTTAAGCTCTTCAAAGGTTAAGTTACAATTTCCCAACACTCGCCTGAGATGATATTTTGTTGACTTAACACCCGCTTCCCAGAGTCCGCCAAAATGAGGAGTATACGCCGGTATAAAATGGAATTTAATTCCGTCGTTAGCCAATTGCTCGCCCATGGAATTGCAGTTAGATTTAAGGAACTTCGAAAGTTCGTTGCAGGCACCGACGAAAGAGGTACCGTTGTCGGAGTAGATGTCACTGGGTTTTCCCCGTCGCGAGATGAATCTAAATAAAGCTAGTAAATACTTATTGCTGGTTAAGTCACTCACCAGCTCCAAGTGAATAGCCTTAGTGGTGAAACACACAAAGATGGCTATGTACACTTTTACTAGCCTGCATCCCCGACCTTGCCTACTAGCAGCCATGATAGGACCTGCATAATCCACACCAGTGCTTTCAAAAGGATAACCGCCTGGAAGGAGACGCTGCTGTGGTAAATTACCCATCAAAGGAGTAACTGTTCTACCCGACATGCGACAACAACGCACGCAATTACGATAACAACTCTTAGCTAGGCTTCGTCCGCCTATGGGCCAGTATGAATCCCTAATCGAAGCCAGCAATAACTGAGGGCCTGCATGCATCAGCTTTATATGTTCAAATTCGAATAGTAACTTTGTAAATTTGTGAGTGGACTGTAAAAGAATAGGGTGCTTTTTATCAAAGGCAAAAGTTGAATTTGCTAAGCGTCCTCCGACACGCATGATCTTATTATTATCTAAGAATACGTTAAATTTTATAAGGGCGCTTTTATAAGACAACTTCTGATTATTAATGAGTAATTGATACTCAGGAAAAGACTCAATTTGGCTTTTAATTATAATAATATTTAATGCATACTGCAACTCGACTTGTGATAGAAATTTACCAATAGAAGGAATTTTCTTACATAATTTTATAAATTTTAAAACTGTTGCTACACTACGGATCAACCTTAAATAACTAGAAAAACGATTAAAATCGATAAATGTATGGCATTGGCTATTATTACTAACACTGGCGGTCAATAAAACATGAAGTCGAGTTTCAGGCAGCTTGTCTGGCTCTAATGATTTATGTTGAGACGGCCAATGAGACTGCACTTGCTTCAAAAAACTGGGACCACTCCACCACAAGTCCAAAGATTGCAGAATACCAATATCCACGCCACGAGATATTAGGTCTGCAGGGTTCTTGGCGGTTGGGACGTGTCGCCAAGTACAGTGTCCTGCCTTATCTAAAACTTCAGCAACGCGATTGCGCACAAATGGCTGAAGCTTAGAAGGTAACATCTGCAACCATCCCAACACGACGGTGGAGTCAGTCCAACAGTAAACATGACTAAACTTTAGTCGCAGTGAACTCATAACCTTCTCGCATAAACGAGCTCCGACTACGGCGCCACACAATTCCAGTCTTGGAATAGTGGTCGGCTTAATGGGTGCCACTCGACTTTTAGCGGCTAACAGACGAACCATGTATTCACCCTGATCATTAGCACTACGTACATAGACGCACGCACCATACGCACGCTCAGATGCGTCTGTGAATACATGTAGTTCCAGTGTAGTAAATGCGTTACATATAACGAGTCGTGGAACACGATAATTATTGATAAGCGGCAATGCTTTAATAATAGCATTCCAACTAGCATTAAGTGCCGGCGTTAATGGCTCATCCCAGGAGAGCTTGTCTAACCACATTCGCTGTAAAAACATTTTCATTGTGACTACGCAAGGGGATAAAAGTCCTAGGGGGTCAAAAATACGTGCTATGACAGAAAGTATATCACGCTTTGTAACAGAATCTGTAGAAGGTAACGTTAAACTTGAAAATCCAAATTCGTCGGAACTAGAAAACCAGTCAAGCCCTAATAACTTATTAGGCTCATTAGATCCCATATCTAAATCTAATGACGACTGAGATGCTCCGGCGACTAATTTAGGAACGTTAGACCTCCACTTTCTAAGCGGCATGCCAGCAGATGCTAGTGCGTTGGTGACCTCTGTGCGGATAAACATAACTTCATTTAAATTATCAGCTCCAGTCAACAGGTCATCAACGTAAAAATCATGCTTGATGACGTCAGCAATCCTATCTCTGCTACCTGAGGATGACTCACCCACAGAACTCGAGGTGATCTTAGTGTCATTGGTTTGATAGTCCATCCCTATTTGCTTGAGGCAACGTGTAGCAAGAAATGGTGCACTAGCCGTACCATATGTGACGGTATTCAATTTATAAACCTTGACAGGATCGCATGCATTATCACGCCAGAGAACCTGTTGCAGATACCTATCAGATGGGTGGACGTATATACATCTATACATCTTCGCAACATCAGCTGATAAGACGAACTTGTGTTGTCGAAACCGAAGAAGTATAGATATAAGATCGTCCTGCACAGTAGGACCCACCATCTGCACGTCATTGAAAGATACTCCTGAAGAAGTAGCACAGCTTGCATTAAAAACTACACGGAGCTTGGTAGTCGTGCTACTTTCACGCAGTACCCCGTGGTGTGGTATGAAATATCCACTGGGACTACCATTATCATGGTTTTCGGTCATATGTCCTAAAGTCTCATATTCAGACATGAAGTCACGAATAACTTACCGAACTCAGGCTTGGACTTCAGTCTGCGTTCTAGGGAATATAGAAACTTAGAAGCCCTTTGGAAGGATTCTCCTAAAATAGAAGGATTTTGCTTAACAGGAATACGAACGCAAAAATGACCGTTCTCTAAACGTGTCGTATTCTTGATAAAATGCTCCTCACACAACTTCTCCTCGGGTAAATAATTTGAGGATTGTGAATTAATCTCTTCAAGATTCCAGAATTTTTCTAAATCGGTGCGAATTTTATTTAAATCACCGTTACTAGGGGAATCAGTTTGAGTTAAATTGCATGAAATGTTATTTGACATTAATTTACCATTATTATAGGTAACAGGGCCAGAAACAATCCAGCCTAACAACGTTTCACACAACACTGGCTTACCTACTCCTAGTCTAATTCTCTGTGAACCAACCAAGTCCCAGAAGAGATCCGCTCCTATTAAGACATCTACTTCTGAAAGCTTGTAAAAAGTGGGGTCAGCTAAACAGATATTATCTGGTATATTCAGGTCAGAAATGTCGACTTCACGACAGGGCACAACAGTCGTTAATGATGGCAAAACAAAACAATAAAACTTTGTAACATAACTATTGTCTAATGACGTCATTTTCACATGACATGTTTTGCCTACACGAGAACTTACGTTATTAATGCCATAGACCGAACCATTTATCTGACTAGTATTTAAGTTAAGCCGTGTACATAATCGTTCCGTCATAAAACACGATGTGCTCCCACTATCAAGCATGGCTCGCACTATGTGCTCACGATCATTGTGATCACATAACTTGATAAGAGCAGTGGACAATAACACAGCGCGTTGTTTACGCTCACTACTTAACGAACTAAGATCCGCAGACAAAGTTAAATTATTTGCACTCGCATTAGTGCTAGCCACGGCGTCAGTGGGTGATGTCGTTGATACGGAATGGGACGAGCTACCGTGTGATTTGTTGTCATTATTGCAAGAATTCGCCGTACCTTTATTCTCCGACGAATGAATCAAAGTGTTATGTCGGCGCTTACATATCTTGCATCCCGGCTTTTTGCATCGGTTAGCAAAGTGACCTGCACGAAAACAGTTATAGCACACTTTATAGTTAGGTATTAATTTGAGTCGGGCATCTATGCTAAGTGCAAGGAATTGTGAACAACTACTTAAAACGTGATCAGCTTTACAGTGCGGGCACAACTTACTTAATTCAGTGCTGGAATTATTAGAATCTTGTGATACAACCATAGATTTCATCTTATTAGTATTTGAACTAGGCTTAGCGGGGGTGGGATTACTATTATTTCGTGCTGTTTCTAACGTTTCTAATAAATCAGCGCGAAACCGAATGAATTGAATGAGTGCAGCGAATGTTATGGTGCTATCCTTGTCTATACGACCTTTGTGCTCCTCCCACTCACGATAAGTTAATTGATCTAGCTTCCGAGTTATTATAAATATTAATAATGTGTCCCAATACTTGACGGGTTCATCTAATGATTCCAACGCACGGAGGTTTTTATTAATTTGGTCAATCAATCCTTTCAACGCAACAGAGGACTCCTTTGCAATAGCATTCAAGTTAAATAAGGATGACACATGATTTTGAACTAACATCCTTTTGTTATCGAAACGATCACAAATTAGCTTCCAAGCTGTATCGTAATTGCTTGCGGAAAACTCAATCGCATGGATTACAACAGCAGCAGAACCTTCCAGGGTCGCTCGCAAATAATGGAACTTGTTAATTTGGTCGATTTCATCATTATTGTGAATGAGGCTAGTATAAGTGTCACGGAACTCCAACCAATTGCTGAAACTCCCATTAAATTTAGGTAACTGTATTGTGGGCAACTTAACAGGCTTACGTTGACTGATACGGGTACATTTTTCACTGCTCATAGACTCATTTTCGCTGTTATACTTACATAACAGCTCCTGTGACCTAGACAGTGCTTTATAATACTGTGAATCAAATTCAGTACGCTCAGAGAATTGAGCTTTAACATCTTCTACCAGACATTCTAATCGCAACTGTACCTCATCGTAATGCCCATACAAAGACTCGATTCTTCCAATTCGTAACTGCAATTCCTTGACCTCACAACTGGTTAACTCCTTGTCACAAGATGCATCAAGATAATTGATGAATGCAGTTAAGCGTCCCTTGTAACTTCCTCGTTTTTTGACTAGTTCTCTTTCTTCGGACATACTGGGAATCGAATGTAGTCAACCTGGAATCAGAATAATAACAACTTAGGTGTCTTTTTATACAATACTTAATTTAAGGTACCTACGTTTAGCTACTATGGTATAACAATTTAAATTAATACTGTAAATATGTAGGGACTTCTATTTGTTGTAAATTATGATTTAGACTTTTATTTAAGCTACAATTCCTCAAAACTTGAACACTTAATTACCTACCTAACATCGAACTTTAAAGCAATACACTAATAATACTAATCAAGTAAATTGACTAATACGGTTTAATTAACTGAATAACTTGACATTAACACTTGCAATATCCATCTAACACCAACCTACGCACTAATAACTATTTAATATGATTAGTTAACTAAAATACTGCTATACAATTATAAATGTAGCAAATATCTACTGGACTTAATTCAAAGAACATATAATCGTATTTGCAAAATAAGTATCATCAAATAGATGATAAATAGATAGACACTATTCACAATCCAAATAGGTAATTTAATTTGAACAATTTTGGTATTTAGGTAAATGAAACACTAACCTTTTAAAATCCTTAATTATTAGCTAGGTACTACCTGAACGAGTGTTGGGTGATGATTTTTAACCAAAATATTCTTAACACCGTAAATTAGCTTGAAGTCCTTTGTTCACAATCACGTTGCCGGCCGGCTTATAACCTCCTCGGCAAAACTCCACAATAATTATCCGAATCCACTGATTTTTAGTAAATCTTCAAGTAATTACCAATCCGGCTCGGTAATGGACCAAAATGTTGGGGAATTTTAGGTGACTTTTCAAGGAAACTCCAAAAATGCTGATATTTAGTCAAACATGTATTGCGTCGATGACGAACAAAAAATGGAAGGCGAGATGACACGAAAGTACAGATATTCCTTAATCTAATTACAAGCTAATTGGCACGCAACGTTGTTTTGCTCATTCTAAACGAGCAGGCGTAGGCTCGAACAGTTAGATAGAATTAAGGATAGCATTAATAATATAGAAAGTTATTTAGGTAGATACATAGAGTACATTAGGTCATCAGACCAAGCTTACTTTAGCGATACCTTACTAGTTCCTAATCAAGTGCTCGTAAGTGTTAAAAACTATATACAATAGGTTTAACTCTTTGTTTAAGCAATCCAAACAAAAACGTGGTCTTATCAATGGTTTGGGCTCAATCATAAAAGGAATATCGGGTAACTTGGATCAGGATGATGCGTTGTTTTACAATAAAGCCATAAACATTTTGCAAAATAATCAACAGGCTTTTACATATAAATTAAATTCAGGAATTAAGTTACTAGAGGCTTTTAACAGGACCTTATCTACTCTTGTATCAAATGAATATAAACTGCCTGCAAAACTAAATGATGTTATGAGTACTGTTAATATGACTAATTATAGGTTAAGTGATTTTGTTAAAATTAACGGATTGTTTAATTTGTTAAAAATTAATTTACAAAATATTTTAAATTATGTAACATCTTTGGAAAACGCCTTGAGTTTTTGTAAACTTTCCATAACTCATCATATTGTAATTAGTTCTGAAAATATCCATTTTATGCTCGATGTGTTACTAAAGTTGTATGATAAATCTGAATTAATGATCGACGAATATACTGAAATAAGAGACTTTTGTGATATTATTGTATGTGGTTCGTATTATGTAGACAATACGGTTGTATTCATTCTGAAGTTTCCCATATTGCATTCGAACATGTACACTTGTTACCATCTTTTCCCTACACCAACTGTTATTAACACAATATTAATTCCACCTAAACCATATCTGGCAATGAACGACGACGACCATCGATATATGGACAAAGAATGCAAAAGGTTCCACAAGGTATATTATTGCCAAGAAGGCGAACTTACGACCAATACAAACCCAAACGATTGTATTTAGCAATTGATGCTAAAACAGGAAATAATGAGCAGCTGCAGTTTCGTACAATTCAAGGCCGAATCTGAGATGTTACAGAAATTTGATGATTACCTCTATGTTTGGTCATGTACCAGAAACACCAAGGTGCAATTGCATTGTGACCGAGATACATATCAGTCATTACAAGGTACATATCTGATCGATGTACCGGAAGGTTGCAATTTTTCTACACATCTCCATCAAATACGGAATTATAGGAAAAAAATAAGAGGGACTTCAATAAAGTTGCCGTCCTTCTATGTCAATAACATAACCATAAAAAATAAGGATCACCCATTATTATTGGAAGACATTCCATTAGATGAAATGCACAGATAGCAGAACTAGGTAGAAAAAGAAAATTACCTAGAATTTGATAAATATCAAGATAACAGTTATCATTTCTGGACTACCCCTATCTACATTGTAATGATCCTAGCTGTTGCCCTTTTTGCTGCCTATCGATGGTTGAAGACAAAGAAGACTAACCCAGTAACAGAGCAAGCTGAATTACAAAGTGGTGGTGCTAAGCTCTTTTTCTCTGGAGAAGAAAGAGCTTCGAACTAGTGCGGGGGATGTTATAGCCTCGTTTGTGTGAGTGCAGTGTACCTTGGTATGTGTGCCGTGTCGTATGCACATGCAGTGACAGACACTTACTCTCGTTCAAAACTTTAAGCTAGATACTTGTACCGACATGTAACCTTTTATAAATAAAGTCTAATCAACCTCACCGATTGCCCCAAAACCATGATTTGCGCGAGGACCTTTGCCTCCAGATCCTATGGCGGTAATCCGGCAAGGAGGCTCGCCGCCTCGCAGTAGATCATGTGGTATCCTCGGGCCTGCCGGATGGCCATGACCCTCTGGGACGCGTTCAACCGGCGGGCTGGCCGCAGCCTCAATGAACGCGCCCACACTGGTGCCCCGTAAAAGGCCATGGACCGAACGACCCCCGCGTAGAGCCTCCGGCAGGAGGCGTTTGGATCCCCTAGATTGGGCAGGAGTCGCTTCAAGGCAGCCCCGGCCTGCTCCAGTCTGGGAGCCAAACGTCGGAAATGTTCTACGAAATTCCACCGGCTGTCGAGGACGAGTCCCAGATACTTCATCGTCGACTCGACACCGATGTGAACCCCATTACCTGGGAACCCAACGGTGGCGCATTCCGAGGACCTTGAAAACCCATGGCCTCGGACTTGTGCAGGGCCACCTCGAGTCCCAGATGCCAGATTCTGTCAACGATTGTCGCAACCCCGCGTGTCGCTAAGTCGGCCGCCGCCTGGTACGACCTCCCCTGCGCCAGGACCAACGTGTCGTTAGCGTAGCAAACGACGCTGACGCCGCTAGGGAGGTCGGCGCGCAGCACCCAGTCGTATCCGATGTCCCACAGATGCGGCCCCAGGACCGAACCCTGTGGGACACCGCACGACATCTCTTGCCGGTTCCACTCTCCCTGGTGACCGGGGTAGATGACGGCCCTGTCCGTCAGATAGGCCTCGACCACACGACAGAGGTAGGTCGGCATCCGGTAATACAGGAGTGCCTCCCTGATGCAACTCCAGGGCAGGGTGTTAAAGGCATTGGCGATGTCTAGAGACACCGCCAAGACGACCCCACTCCGGGCCACAGCATCCCCCGTCGTGAGGGCCCGCACGCGCATGATGGCGTCCACCGTAGAGCGCCCCCTGCGGAAACCGAACTGGCCCTTCACCAGATCCGGCCCCACCCGCACCAGCTGCCCGACGAGGTTGTCTGCAATGAGCTTGCCCACCTCGTCGAACAGAATTCAGTCACCCTGCATATTCATTATGTCTACAACCTCAACTTTATTTTCAGATCAAATAGAATGTTAACAACCAGCAACAGAAAATATCAGATATAATGACAGAGATCGAAGAGCAACCACCGATTTAATCAGAGGAAGAGCTTTGCGTGATCAAATAGCCCGACGATTACATCAGTAATTTCATAATCGTTGAGCTCCTTAAATTCTGAGTTGAGCTGCACGATAACTGACAAATACGTGCATTGACTGGACAGACCCTCTGAATCTGTATGATGCTTTCCTCAAAAGACCACTTCAGACACCAATATACATGGTCTTCACATGATCTGACCAAGATTATGTCTGGACTTTAAAAGAGACTATGACCTCTGAGTTTGTTTCGGCCTTTTTTCTCGGAGTAGTCAGATAGGAAACGCCGACCTCATCTAGTTTTTAAAATATGATTGACGTGTGAAAGTGTTTGTACAACCCTACTTACAGAAATAAAATCATTTATCATTAGTTTTCATCCAATTCAAAAGTCGTTTTACCAAACCTTTTTTTTTTCCATCTTAATTATACATATATTCTGCCCCCGATAGCAAAAAAGACGTATCTAACATTTTTTCCAGATTTGAGTTATACATCAGGCAGATGCGCCTTTTTTTTCAGATTCCGGCAATATATACAACATGTAACGTAATTAACGCACACCCTCAAACACCCCAATTAGAATATTATGTTATAATCATAATACATACACTGAATTTTTAATTTAAAATGTATATGCATTGTTATTTACTAAATTAGTTATACCAATTCTTGGATAACTTTTTAGTCATACTATTACGCACGCAACGCACACAGTCGCACAAGCAGTTATCGCGCCGCTCGACTCGACACAACATAACGAAACTACGGAAAAAGCCGACAATACACGATTGTTTACGTTGACGAAATATTATGAAACCAATGATATTTTATTAAAATATCATTGTATGAAACATTAACCGACAACGTCCGAGAAAAGAATTTTTATTTACGATCTATGTCTAGTAAACATTATGATTGCATCTTTTCAGGCTTTGGACTGTCGACTCTGAATAATTTCGTTTATTACAATGCCAATCGGTAATGAACTGCTGAAAATAAGAGGCGATACGACAACATTATTCAGAGACGGCGTGTTTAAAAGATTGAATCAAAATATTTACAGTAATTTAACAAAAATCAAATAACTTACATATTACTGATTGCCTAAACACTCATACGACGTTGTCTTTTCACACTTTCAAAATGTCCACCACCTTGTTCAATACATTTTAATGCCCGTTTACTTAATTGATGTTTTAATTTAGAAAGCACTTCAGTGTCATTTCTCACTATTTCAAAAGCGTTCACTATCCTATTTTTTAGGTCCTCGGCACTTGTTGTATCATTAAAATAAACTAACGATTTAATTCGTCCCCACAAAAAAAGTCAAGAGGCGTCAAATCAGCTGATCTGGGGGGCCACTGGACAGGGCCGCCGCGACCGATCCAGCGCTTTCCAAACTCTTCATCAAGGTGCTGCCGAACACTTCTAGTGAAATGGGCAGGGGCACCATCGTGTTGGTAGAATACCTCTTGTAAATTATGAGGAATGTCTTCTAGCAGCGTAGGTAGAGTTTCTCGTAAAAACAGTAAATATGCGTCTCCTGTTAATCTTTGTAAGAAGACTGGCCCCAGTATGTGTGTACCAATGATACCGGCCCAGACGTTAACTGAGAAACGGTGTTGGAAGGAATCCACTCTGCATGCGTGAGGATTTTCGTGCATCCACAAATGTGTGTTATGTTGATTGTACATCCCCACGCGTGTGAATGTACTTTCGTCTGTCCAAATTATGTTCCGCTGCCAATTTTCTAATAACCAGCAGCTGAACTGCAAACGTGGTACGTAATCGTTTGGAGTCAACTCCTGGCATCTTCTGAGGTGGAATGGGTGTTCTTTATCACCACGAAGTGTTCTCCACACATGCATATGACTACATTCAAAGTGTGGCGCTGCTTCTCGGGTACTGGCATGGGGATTCTCATCGAAATAGTCCAGGATTTCATTTTGAAGACGAGTACGTGTACGCACGTCGGCTCCCCTGTCGATGGCTGTGTTTGGACGGAACGTGCCGTGGTCGCGAAGTCGCTGAGTAGCAGCTAACATTGTCCTGCGGGCCACTCTTGTACCATACCTTTGGTTAAACGTTCTGCAAGCAAGAAGAGATCTGAAGATCTGTATTTCTTTATACCTATGTTAACAAATAAATAAATAAGCTAGAGCCACATTATCTCCACACATTGCCAAAGTCCTCACCATTTCGGTATACTGAACATTAGTGTATTGGAAAGACATTGCACGCGAAAGAATATTTGAGGCGTATAGTTGCAAAACCCCCTAAAACACTTTTTTTTATAAATTAACTTTTTTACATCAACGGACAGTATTTCAAATTCTCTTTGAAATAAGAAAAAAAAATCTTAGCAAATCCCACTATAAGCGTACAAATTTACAAGACTAATTCGTGTTTAGTAGCAAAAACCGCTATAACGACATGTGTCACTTTCAAACGGCCCTAAAACCAAATACACCAATCAGAGCGCTTCATTCATTCGTTCGCAGTATGGCGATTTCTGTTGTTAAGTGGTGAATTACGTGCGGTAATAATATTGTGTTTTTAGTAATAAATAATGGAGGAATTAATGCAAAATGTTCAAAAATCGGAACTTGGCAAATCCAGGAAACGTCCTGTTATAAAAGCTAAGTGGAAACGAGAGGTAGCACGTGAAAAAAGGTATGTTGAATGTTTACTGGTTTGCACGTTCTGTTAGTATTAGGATGATGTTATACAAACCTGCGATAGTAGCACTAATAAAAAAAGCTTTTATAATATTATTTTATTGAATTTCATTAGGAAAAGATAAATGATAGGTATTTAGAAAGTATATTTTTAAGATTTTATTTTAGTTCTTTGTTTAGTGAGTCGAGTTTTAATTTTAATTTGTTTCGTTCAGGTACAAGCCTGCGGGTTTTCCAACATATCCTTCATGTAATCACAACCAAAAGGCATTTAAATGTAAGGAACTAACTATGCAAATGATTAGAAAATTTTACGAGAAATTCTACAAATGTTCCACCAAAATTACCCAAGACAATTTAATTTTAAGTTTTTGCTCAGTACAAGAAGCAAAACGTATTAAAAATGAAAGCAATCGAACAAAGGCTATAAAATACTACATTTTAGGTAATAAAGGTGCCAAAGTGCCAGTGTGTCAGAAAACATTTATGGGTGCTCTGTTAGTTAAGAAAGATCGAATACAGGGTGTTCTGAAACGATTTCATGAAAGTGGGGGACAAATGCCTCAAGAAAATCGGGGCGGGGATAGGAAAACTGACAAGTTTATTGCTAGAAAATTGTCTGTTCAGAGGTTCATTGAATCATTTAAAGGCCAAGAGAGTCACTATTGCCGAACTAAAAATATGAATAGATTGTATCTTTCGTCAGAACTAAACATACGCAAAATGTGGCGCATGTATTACCAATCTCATGAACCGGACTTACAAGTAAAACAAAATTTTTTCAGAAAAATCTTTAACCAATGCTATAATATCGGGTTTGGAACACCAAGAACCGACGTATGTTCAACGTGTACAGAGATTGGTGAACGTTTAAAAACAGAAACAGATACGTCAAAAAAAATCAATTAATTATTGAAAAACGTATTCACAGATTGAAATACAAAGCCTTTTACAGCATACTGCGGGAAGAAGTTGATGGGCTTTTGACAATTTCTTTTGACTGCCAAAAAAACCAAGCACTTCCTAAATTACCGGATCAGTCTGCTTATTATAGCAGACAATTTAGTTTATACCACTTCGCTATAGTAGCAGGGAGCTCGAAGGCAAAATTGACGCCAAATAATGTTTATTCCTATTACTGGGACGATACAACCCACGCAAAAGGCAGTAATGAAATAATCAGTGCTGTATACCACTTTCTGCAAAATATTAATATGACTGACAATATTAAGGTATTAAGAATAATATCAGATGGATGTTCTGGACAGAACAAGAATACCGGCATGATCTCAATGCTCGGTAAATGGCTTTACTCAGAATCGCCAAGGCACCTTAAAAGAATCGAATTGATTTACCCCATTGTTGGTCACTCATTTATTCCCCCAGACAGGGTATTCGCCAAAATTGAAAAGGTTTTAAAAACTAAAGAAGTCATTACATCACCAGCTGAATATGTGTCCGTATTGCAAGAGCATACAAAATGTACAGATTTAGCATCAATTGCTGTATATGACTGGAAGACTAGTTATCAAAATATTATAAAGCCTACTACTAGTTGGCATTTTGCTTTCATGAAGAGTAAACGAGTTTTTATTACCCGGACTAAGACTGAAAATGTATTTGTGCAAGGAGAAGTTAATTATCGGGCAGAAAACAATATAAAAATGACGATTACCAAGAAAGAAAAAAAAATTACTATGGTACACCCTAATATAATTCAACCTAATAAAATAATTCCGAATGCTGCCAAATTACACGATGTTTTGAAATTATTAAAAACCCATTTCGGTGATAATTGGGAAACCTTGGACATATTAATTTTTTATAAAAAAATTAAAGAAAGAGCACAAGAACAACCGGAAAATATGATTGAAAATCCTGAAAGCAATGACCATAACACGTCTGACTTGTGTGAGCCTGGATTTGCGGAAATTAATAACTATGTGTAATATTTCAACTAAGCAAAAATAAAAACTTTTAATTTCTTTTATACATACTCGTACTTCTTGTTTTATTACACTTAATAAAACTAACCACCACCGTTCTTTGTTAACAACAAACTATGCATAAACCCATCCAAGTTTAATTTTATGTTGCTTGCAAAGTCCCTTATAACGTAACGAGTCAACATCAAATGCCACTATAATGAATGATGAGTTTCAAAATCCACTATATTGAAACAATTTTATTTAATCTTCTTTTTTCTAAGACTATATTGACAGTTCCATTTTTTTCTTTGGTGTTATCGTGCTTCCTTTCGTAAAAATTTTAACAGGTACAATTAGTACTGTGCATTATTAAGTAATAAAGTAAAAAAAAAACTTCCTCATTTTTTTCCGAGAATCATTTTAGGGGGTTTTGCAACTATACGCCTCATTTGATAACACTACGGAACACTAATATTGCCCGCGCGTGACTAATGTTTACATTTATGTTAGCTTTCATCGTAGCCGCGCAAGCGGTGGTACATTGTGGCTATCTCGCTCTATGGGCTTTTAGTTTGCAGGAGAAAGGGAACGAAAGTAAGTAGGTGGTTTATCGGTGTCCTTTGTCCAGTTCCTGTTAGTGTGTGCGTGCGGTCAAATCGCTAAGTTTACAATGCATTTGTAAAGACCTCAACGTTTTTGGAATAAGGTTTATTTTTCTTTATTTTGTATTGAATGATGGAATTTGTATGAATACAAATAAAACTGCGATTTTAAAAGTCTTATTACTTTGATTTACGGTCCATTTCAATTTGTTTTGACTGTACAGCGTTAATATGACAATAATTTCCGTAGTTTTAATTATTTTTGGGATAAAAAATTACCTATACTAAAAATTATATAAATCGATTCAGTAAACGATTCTGAACAAACTATTTTCAGGATGTGCGTTAGTTAAGTTACATGTTGTATAACTCAAATCTGGAAAAAATGTTAGATGCGTCTTTTTTTCTATCGGGTGCAGTATTTTTCTGAGTCTTTATTTAATTCAACCTATGTGTATACACGAACTATATTTATTTACTTCTTAGTCCATACATAACACATTTAAACCATTACAATAATGAAACACATAAATCAAATTGAATTTTTATTTGTTAAATAAAATATGGGTACTTTAGTATACACATAGTAATGGTAGCCTTTATTTACAATCAAAATCAAAAGTCATTTATTCAAATTAGGCTGAGAAACAGCACTTTCCGATCGTCAAAATTACATAAGACAGTCTCTCAAAACGCCCCGCCCTTAACCACTTCCTAATGCTTTAGCTGGGAAGAAGTGACGCAACAAACTCCCCAGCAGCACAGCTGTTCATTTAGAATAACATGATACCATACAATAATATGCAATTAAGATAGCTAGCACACGCCAATATACCAACAAAAACATTGAAAACTAAAGCCGAAATAAAAACGTAAACTAAACCTAAATAAGACCTCTCGGTATAGAGTGAAAAAAAAAATATAACACACTACACAATACGCACATAAAAAAAAAAGAAAACACAAAAAAAATAGCAAAATGCTGCTGCACAATGTAGAAGCATAAGATAATAAATTATTGATCTCTGCATAATCTAGAATCAATAACTTTATTTAATGCTTCTACGGCAAGCAATGCAACATCTTGCCATTTCCTGTGAGTATCCAACTCAAGCTCCCTTATAGTAGCTTTTCCTTCTCTATATTGCAGTCATCCACGTGTTTTTTTCTTAAAAAATTCCTCCTTTCCTCGTCAGAGTTCAGGAACTGCTCTGTTGCTCGTTCCATCTGATTGGGTTGTCTGATAACCCGGCGTCGTGGAGATATTATTCGACGTGAAATTATACTACGTCGCCGACGTTGTGGAGTGTATCCCGCTTGTGTTGGTCTTAGAGAGCCTGCTGGTGGTGTACTGTCCAAGACAATTTCCTCTTCTACTTGTGCTTGGTAGGTGTTGGTGGTTGGTGATGGTTGAGGTAAGGGTGTTGTGATGTGGGATGGTTTAGCTTCATTCCTTGTGATTTGGGATGGTCCAGCTTCATTCCATGTATCATAATCCACTAAAATAGAAAATAATAAATAAATGAAAAATCTGCATTGATAAATTTGTAATGACTGTCGTCAAGACTGCCAAAGACTATATATAATACTTACTTATATGAATAACTGGACTTTCTTCAACAACTAGAACCTCATAACTGGCAGCCAGCACAGGTGGTGTTAGTGACAGAGTTAAAGTTCTGTTGGGACTGTCAATTCGGTTCTGAAACATTTTATAAGTAAATTTTAATAAATTGGTGGAAAATTTGAAAAGTATTTTTGTTATAAATCTACAGATGTAGGGTACTTGAAGTACTTATAAACCTATATTTTATTGCAGTTAGTAAATAATCATATGAAAGCACCATAACCAACCTCAGAAAAGCCCGCTTCCCTTACACCTGTTAAGCCTGTAGCTGCCCGAAGTAAACTAATATTTAGCACACGTTGTTCCAAATCAGTTCGCTCCAAACCTTTGAAAGACAATATTACCATTGTAGTATATATTATGAATGAATAAGTACAGTCAAATTTAAAAATATTCTTGGTAGATATAGGTATATTTACCAGCGAGATTTGAAAATTGCAGTTACATTTTGAATTATAGAATTTCAGCAGCAAAGTTAGCATTTGGCCGTACATTGCACCTTCCAGGGGATTTTTACGATACTACCCTAACAAGTCTTTCAGATCCTCGTAGTTTAGTAGAGCAAATTAAGGAACAGATCAATGTCCGTTTTCACCGACATCCCCTTAGTTTATGGGATCCTCTAAGAATGGTTAGGGGGCTGTTAGAAGGTGGTTTCTGTTTCACCAGAAGTAAGGGATCAGTTAGACGTCAAACGATCCCCTAAATTTAGGTTTCCGAAATGTGGACCCATAAAGCGGCACATACGTAAGTGATCTCTCAAGCAATGAAAATGGATGTGGAGTGATTTATTTGAATTTGTTGAAAATTTAAAAACTGTTTCTACAACTATATTCGACGTAAATAACAGCCGTAACCAAAAATATATCAGAAACGACCAAACTACTTTGAAAGTTTTGATGAAATTGTTTTTTTTAGGTTATAAAAATCTTCAGTATTGTATTTATTGGAAAAGGTTGAACATGCCGTAGAATTTCCTGAAAATAGGTGAGTACTTATTAAAGTTTTTAAAAGTAGCCCTTAAAATTAAATTAACAAAACGTGGTATTTTTTCTTTGTTTTGTCGACGATACGTACGTCGATACCTAACTAACAATGTAAACCATGCACTTGTGAGCTACCTAGTCAAATATGAACGGCAGTGATTTAATTTTAAAATAAACTTTAATTACAATCTTACAGTAATTAGGAGGTGTGCTCGGTTAGAGCGATACAGACGGAATGCTTACGAACTATTTAACCTTTTTTTTTCTGGAATGGTCCACAAGACCACTTCAGATAAACGTCAACAAATGTGTTAGAAAAAGGTAGTGTTCGAAAGAGATGCATAATAAATAACTGTTACGGTGACATGGCTATTTAACTAAATAATTAATACAAGAGGTTAGAAACAGTGTCGAGTGATTTACTGCTATGGGAACTGATGCCTGGTATGCACAACTGCTCCCTCCCTAAGTTCAAAATCATCATTTGCATTCTGAGAATGATGGTTTTGATACATATTACAAATAAATAACATTTTAGAATTAAACCTAACAAGAAATACATTAAATAAGATACTTAAAATTAACATGTTTAAATTATTACTGTTCCGATAGTATGAGTGTTCACAAAGTGCGTTTCGCTTTTATCACTGTACACTACACTTTCACTTTTCAGAAAATGCGCCAATAAGTTTTCAAAGTCTATTTCAAGTTGATCGGAGGTTTTGCTCGTAAGCTGGTCGGTATAGAAATACTGCGTACATGCACGTTCGGCGTGATATGGACTGCCACCAGGGGGCTTACTACGAGCTCTTATAGCAGGACAGAAGCTGAACTGCGTTGCTTTTTTGTACTATGACATTTTAATAGCAGGCCTGCAGCAGGCCAGTTGCGTTGACGTTTACGAAAACCGTTCACCTTTTTTTTTGTATGGAGTTTTCATACCATGACGCGCTATTTGACAGCAGCAAAACGACTATTGAACGTCTGTAATGTCAAAATAAACCATCTTGAAAAAGTAAGTAATAAACAAGCTTTTTCAAGATTGTTTTGTTGAAAAATTGATAATATTGTTACTTCTATTTTTAATTTTATTAAAACAACATTATTAATTTTATTTGAGGTTCGAGGTAAGCTGTTGTGCGGAGGACCCACTTAAAATTTTGCCGATTTATGATGGAAAATGATTTTGTTGACCTCACAGAACTTATTTACCCAATGTAATGGTCGTGGGTTAGTGTAAGTGAAGGAAACGATATTTGTAGCACGAACGAGAGTTTATTAAACACAATGATACAAGAGTTTTTGGCGGGAGCGAGCGAGAACCGCGGAAGAACGTTACGTGCGCGCGTCAGAGCGTGCGTCGTGCGACTCTGTTGAGCGGGAGGGGCGCCGCGTGAGGCGCGCGGGCCGCGCGCATGCGCGGCGTTCGGCCGATGTTTAGTAAACCCTGCGGCAGCGCACCGTACCACGGTTTAACCCCAAGATACGCGTGATAGTCTCCCCCTCTAACCCGAACGAACGCCCTCGTGTTTGGGTTAGTTTTTACGAGGCCTCCCCCTCTTACGTTTCTCTTGTATTGGAGCTTGGATGCGACCAACGAAGGGAGTCAGTACAGAGGCATGGTACTTACCTAACACTGTACCGTCGCTGAGGCGCTCTAAGATGTATGTAGTGGGACTGACCACAGCCTGGATCTTGTATGGTCCGTCACGGCGAGGGATAAACTTCGACGTCTGCCCTCTGCCGGTATCATTAGCCCCTTGAGTTTTCAATAGCACTAGATCACCAACCTTATAATCCGGAGCTGGTCGACGATGTTCATCGGCGTACTTCTTATGTGCCGCCTGGGCACTCTCATAGACGTCACGAGCGTCTAAGAGTACCGACGAAATCTTCTTAAGAAAATTAGTGATGTCACCTACATAATTATCATTCTCGATAATGGTGCACATTTCTGACATGACATCTGCTGGCGCGCGCATGTCTCGCGCGAAATTCAAATAGGCAGGTGAGTAGCCCGTTCCTGATGTGACTGCCGAGTTCATGGCGAAGCGGACTGCAGGTAAGTGGATATCCCACGTATCATGGTCTTTACCTACTAGAATCGCCAGCTGCGGCTTGAGGTCCCGGTTCTTACGTTCCACCGGGTTCGCCTCGGGGTGGTAAAATGAGGTAAGTGATTGTGTTATTCCCATCGCGTGGCAGGTCTGTTGCATTACCTCACTTATAAATTGGACACCGTTGTCACTAACAAGGCGCCTGGGGACTCCGAACCGTAAGTATACTTCTGATACAAGTACCTTCGCGCATTCCTCACTGGTAGCTGAAGCAAGGGCGAACAGCTCCACCCAGCGCGTGCAGGTGTCCTCGACTATCAATATCCATTTGTGTCCTTTCGCCGTTTCAGGTAGAGGGCCGAACAGGTCCACGGCTAATACCTCAAACCGGCGTGCAGAAGCGGGCGTCTGCATCAACCCAGCTGGTTTCCTTGTGTCTGCCTTATAACGCTGGCAAGGTACACAATTCTTAATGTACTGCGTAACGTAGGAACGCATTCCTGGCCAGTAGTACTTACCGACTAAGCGTTGCAGCGTACGTTCCGCGCCCATGTGACCAGCGGTGGGTGCATCATGGTATTCGGCCAATACTTTAGCGCGTTCCTGTTCCGGGACCACCAGACTGGCGTCGTCGAGCTCCTCATTCTCAGGGCAATATCTATACAACACACCTTCGGCGAGCACATACCCTTTGTTTGCCCATACCCTCCCCCTAGAGGGATCATCGGATTCTAGAGCCTCGACGATCTTACTTACTTCCGGGTCCTTTATTTGGTTCTCGCGCAGTTCCTTCAGACTGCGAGAAGGCACGTCAATCGCAGCGCAGCACAGGTCGCAATCGGCGTCTTCGGCGCATGCCGGACGCGACAGAGTGTCAGCTATAACATTGGCCTTACCTGGTGTGTATTCTACCCACCTTGCTAGGCGGCCGCTCGGTGACTTCATACTCATTAGCCACCTAAGCGGCTGATGGTCTGACTTAATTACGACTTCAGCGCCATCTATATACCCCCTGAACTTGGAAACTGCCCAGACGACGGCTAGAGCCTCCCTCTCCGTCGTGCTGTAGTTTCTTTCAGCCGAGAGCAAAAGTCGACTGGCGTATTCTATTGGGCGCTCGTTGGTCCCCTCCCCCTGGAGGAGAACCGCCCCGAGAGCATACCCACTGCTATCAGTTCTGAGGACGAAGGGTAACGTCGCATCAGCCTGACGCAGGATTGGCGCCGATACTAGCAGTTGCTTGATCTTCTCGAAAGGTGCCTGCTGCTCCGGGCCCCATTTCCATATACTTGCCTTTTTTAGCAGGGTTGTCAACGGTTTGGCGACCTCTGCGTAGTCAGGGATAAAGCGCCTGAACCAGCTGGAGGTCTGCAGGAAACATTTCAGATGTTTTACGTTCCGAGGCGTCGGCATGTCCACGATTGCCGCGGTTTTCCCTGGATCGACGTGAATACCTCCTGGTAAGATAACGTGCCCTAAGAACTTTACCGATCCCCTCGCGAAGTGACTCTTCTCGCGATTTACTCGCAGGTTGAACAAGGCGAGTCGATCAAACGTGGAGGTGAGGTCGGCGAGGTGCTTTTCGAAGGACTCATCGGACATTATCAACAAATCCTCTAAATATGCTAGAAGAGTGGTACCTGGCAAGTTCGACTTGAATCTGTCAATCAGCCTCTGGAAAGTAGCGCCTGAGTTGCGCAAACCCATTGGCATGCGTTTAAATCTATAAGTGCCGAGCGGTGTCGTGAATGCTGTCTTGTCCTTATCATTAGGGTCGACGTTCACTTGAAACTAGCCAGCTCGGAGGTCGAGTGTAGTCATGTACTTAGCGGTTTTTGCGTCGTGAAGAATGTCCTCGATCCTTGGGAGAGGGTACCGGTCGGCCTCTGTGACAGCATTGAGCTTGCGGTAGTCAACACACAGTCTAAAGCTGCCATCCTTTTTCTTGACAAGCACGACATTCGATGCCCACGGAGACTCACATTCCTCAATGACGTCGGCGTTGATAAGTTTGTGCAGCTCTTTCTCGAGTGCCTCTCTTTTAGGCGGTGACAGTCTATAGGGAGGAGAAGCCAAAGGTTCTTGTGTTTCGCTTACCTTAATTTTATGAACGGCGAAGTCTGTAGGAGGTCCAGCCGAAGCAAATTGAGCGACTCTGCCTTGCAAGAACTCGTCGAGTGCGGCTCTGTGCTCCGGTGACAAGCTCGTACCTTCATCTTGGCGCAGTGATACGTCGCAGATCTCTGCTTGCATCACGGCCGCGCTGTTCAATACATAAGATCGCAAAAACGGGAACCGGTCTCCTGGACTATCTGCAAAATGCCATGACTCCTGGGCTATATCTAAAACAATAGCCGCGTTAGCAATAAAATCACGACCTAAAAGTGTTCTGGTGTCATCACCAGGAAATACCATAAACTCGGTGTCGACTCTTCGACTATCTAGGGTGACAGGTACGGTAGAGGTCTTCACCATTTTCTTATGACACGAGCCATCGGCGAGCCCGATATAACGCTCCGTTTCTTGAAATTGAACGCCGTTCTTCACTAACAACGAATACAATAATGGGCTAGCAACACTGTGCGTAGCCCCGGTATCGACTATTGCTACCCCTTCCTTACCTACTATGCTTATTGTTATCAAAGGATGTGACGTCGATGTCGCGTAGAAGTCACCTTTAATGACATTAAAGTCGGACGGTTTGGCGGGCGCGGGTTTAATCGAACAAGTTTCACACTTTGACTTGACCACCCCTGGTTGGCCGCATCCATAACAGCGTATCGGATTTATACCTTTACCGTCGCTAGTACCTACTTTATTAGTTTTATTGTCACTATCGACTTTATTTGCCTTACGACATTCGTTAGCCGCGTGACCGAACGCTTTACAAAACGAACATCTAATGCGATTACGTGTCAAGGTTTCGTTCGAATTAGAGGTGAGTTTGGAACCTGTGGTTATGCTCGGACTCGTAGTACCGCGGTCGGGAGCGGTAGGTACATTCGGGTTATTCCCGGAAACGATAGAGTTTTTTAATTCCGTTATCGAATCTTCCACGAGTCTCGCTCTCTCTAACAAATTATCAATATCGCTAATAGTGTCGCGCGGCAAACGTTTACGTATGCGACGATGTAATAAGCCATACACAATATCCACTATCATCACGCTTGGCACAACATAGGGTAATTGAACTAATAAAGATCGTACCTTTGATATAAAAACTTCGGCGCGTTTACACTCACTTTGTTCACACGTGGATACCTCGCGCAGTATCCTGTACGCGGGCTTTTTCACGCCGTAGGCAGCGCGCAGGCGCGCGAGCGCGTCCGGCCACGAGCCGACGCAGGCCCGGGCGCCGCGGCACCACACCGCCGCGTCACCGCTCAGCAACATGGAGAGGCCGCGTAGCGCGTGGTCGTCGGTCACGGCGGCGCACTCCTTGTAAATCTCCACTGCATCGATGAACGCCTCCAGCACCTCGGTGTCGCGTGACTGCCCGTCGAACCTCGCGGTGCACTTTGAAAAGTTACCGCCAGAGGTCGCGGGCACGTTCGCCGTGGGCGATGCCGCCGGTGTCGACGCGACTGGACTCCACTGGTTGCCATGATGTAGTGATCGTAGGGTTTCCACTAGTGTGCGGTTGGTCTCCGCCTGCATTCTGGCGAACGACTCCATCACGGTTGACAGTAGCCGCTCGGTGTTGAGCGCTGCGGCGGGTGCGCCGGTGTGGGCCCCGCCGAGCGTGTGGTCGAGGGCGGCGCCCCCCTGGGCGCGCATCTCCTCGGCCGCGTCGGTTGATTCGCGTGCGTGGGTGGCAGCGGCGCCGGCACTGGCGCGCGGCTCCACCACTGAGACGCAGTCCGCGTCGGAATAACCGTCGCCGTCGCTTCCTTGTTCGTCCGCCTTGCGGTCGCTCGCTGCTCGGGTTGCCCGCGTCGTTCGTGGCATGATTTACCTGTCCTCACTCTAGTCACTGAATAGTTATTAACCACACTTCACTGGGTTCGTTTTGCCGCTGTTTAAAACTAAAACATGGCCACGAGTTGGGCGTCACTGTAATGGTCGTGGGTTAGTGTAAGTGAAGGAAACGATATTTGTAGCACGAACCGAGAGTCGCACGACGCACGCTCTGACGCGCGCACGTAACGTTCTTCCGCGGTTCTCGCTCGCTCCCGCCAAAAACTCTTGTATCATTGTGTTTAATAAACTCTCGTTCGTGCTACAAATATCGTTTCCTTCACTTACACTAACCCACGACCATTACACCAATGATTTTGGATCATGTAAATGTATGATGTTTCATGACTATGGGTGCTATATATAGCACCCATAGTCATGAAACATCATACAATACAAATGGCAGCACGCAATAGCTTATTATTCCTGTGAAAGTGCTACAAAAGCGATTGAGCGTAATTAAATCAATAAGTACTTACTTAAAATATTTGTGGAGGCAGTTGGCGAGACTGGTCTCATTCCAATTGCATATCAGACCAAGGATCAGCATTCCAGTCAGCCTTGAAAAGTCTTCAGCAGGACACTAGAAGGGTGCAAATACTTGCAGAAGAAAACATTGGTAATTTGTCTTTATTTAAATTCTCCTGGATTAATGAAATGTTGTATAAATTTCGCACATCTCGTTCATAGTGATGTAAAAAATATTCGCAACTCGATGTGCCACATTAGCGGCCTCATACTGTACCTAGATGCATTTGTTGTTACCTATTTGTTTTTAATCACAATAACTCACCAAACCCTCACCTTACCAAAAAAAAATATTTCACTTCCTCATCATAGAAAGAAGTAGGTACTTAGTATAAGATGTTATTTACTATTTTATTTATCAAATAATTTTTGATATTTCAGATGATACAATCCACATTGGCGGTTATCAATTAAGCATTGTATTTGACCCACCACATCTGATTAAGGGGATCCGAAATAATTTTTTGAACAAAAACATTCAATTATATGAGACTATAGCAAGATGGTCAGACATTGTTGATGTGTATCAGAAAAAATAAAGAAAGTGAAGGTAGGTTATTTATTTAAATTATAATTGTAAAGAATCATTGCTGTTTGGCAGGTGATATTTTTCTTCATGCTTCTATGAGTATCTAATTGTGCTATTTCTTTATAATTTTTTTAAGTTATTGTGTTATCTTTTCAGGTTAGAAATTGTGCCCAGGTTTTTAGTCACACTATGGATGGCCAGTGCTTTGGTGTATAGTTCCTCATTTTGTAAGTATTTAGTCCTCTCTCTCCCTCTATAATAAAGTTACCTACGAGTAGATTAATCCCTGACAAATCAGTTAGGCTTTCTAAGATTTCTACCAATTTTTGTTTTGTTTTTCTATTTATATCTTGTAAGCCATTGCAGTGGCAGTTTTAGCTTGTCTGATAAACATACAATTCATATTTTGTAGTCTTACATCGAAAATGTTTGCCACATAAAATCAAATTTATTTTTGCTTAAAAAATGTTATTTATGTTATTTTCCAGCACACTATGCTGATGGCAAATTAGTGAGTTAAATATGTCCCAAGTAGTGACCATCCTGGACTAACTGCGAGTGTGAATGGAGCCAGCACGTTCTCAAAGAAGAGTAAAGAACAAGAATTACGGTCCACGGTGACATCAATTTTGACGAGAAGCTATCCAAAAATTCCAAGAAATGAAATTTATTGATAAAAATTCCAAGGAAGTTACTGTTTATGAAACTGGCTTGTAACTCTTTAGAAGTTTCAGAAACTGTGGCAATTGTTTGAAGAAAAAACTGTAAAAGTAATGCACCCTATATTTTAAGTTAGATGCTCTAGAATTATTTTTTTGAAAGGGTTAGAGCATATAATTGCTTAGTAAAATTTTAAGAGGTACAGACATTGTTAGACTGGAAAACATGAGTACCTAGCAAGCCAGTTATGCAAGTAAAAGCTCTTATCTAAGAAAATTTTAGAAAAATCCTAATAAATAATATTATTTATTGCAAAACATCAAGTATTTTCATTTGCCTTTGAATTATCCTTTGCCTTTGAATTTTCCTTTTTTTTCATTTAAGAAACTGGTTTGGGTGGTTTCTATAGGGTATGTAGCTGTTTAATGCATGCCTGTGCGTAGGCAAAGGCATGCATTAAACAGCTTTATGTAGATAAAGGCTGTTATTGTAGTATATTGTGGTGTCTTACGACTTCCACGCGAACGAAGTCGCGGGCAGCAGTTAGTTATCTATTCTATACAATGGTATATTCCAACAACTGTTAAGCATCATTTTTCCAATCGGAAGCGAATCGCTGTCTAATGTTTTTTCTATGGGAGTTGTGCATCTGAACGTGTTCTCTAAAAAGTCTGTGTCTAATAAATTTAAGGTAAAAATACAAATATTTAATTGACGCCATCAGCATAGATAATACGATCATAACATATCCACACACGTTCAAAATCACGTAGAATCTTTCAAAGTTGTTTTGAACGGGAAATTGAGTTTTCTATTTCTTTTAAATAATGGATGAAGGTAGCTTGTTATACACAATCAAAGTTAAAATATGTATAAACCCAAAAAAAACACGTTTCTATTATTTTCAAAAAACCGGTAAAGTGAATATAGATTACGATTTAAATTTCTGAACGTTGCTTTTAAAAAGAAAATGACATTACAGTAGGCCAGAGACAAGCATTACCATTCAACTTCGTTCAATAATCGTTCACCTTTAGTACCGTCATAGTACGAATATTATCCATTCAAAAGCAGGCTTGCTTTTGAACTGACTGGAAATTGAACGTTTTTCTAAAAGCTCACAGTAAGCCCCCAGAGCTGCTTGTATGCCTCGTTTTGTCAAAGTGATTTTTCCGATTTTTACTTCGCAAATATGAATTAAGTCGCAAGTCAGAATATAGATGCCGAAAATATTGTGCTGATTTACTTCATTCTCGCAATACCCCATCAAAAATGTGTGAACACCGGAAAATAGGCTCCAAGTGTGCGGCTGCATAAGTTTGATTTTCACCTTGGAGAATTTCACTGGTAAGGGAAAACACGTTGAATTTTCAGTGGTAAACTTCATAGTCCGCGATGCATGTGTCTTCGTCAGCTGGGACGTCCGTCTCATATCCAAGAAACTATCCGTCGTCGATTTCTTTGCATGGCTAGGAGAGCACTAATATTTTCAACCCTGTCGCAAGAATATTGTAGGTTTGGGAATGATTAGGAATGTAAGGTTTATTTAGGGGTTTACACATTAGGAATGGGTGTAATTGATATTAATTGTTAACGATATATCATCAGCTGCACGGGTCGATCGATCAGGTTAAGCTACGCTTGCCGCGGTTGGTCTGTGGATGGGTGACCATCTTTACATACCAAGACCCCTCCCTGTCTCGGAAAGCACGTTAAGCCGTTGGTCCCGGCTGTCATTTGTAAATCTTTGACAGTCGTTACGGCTAGTTAGAAGCCCAAAAAAGTCTGACAACCAGTCTTACCAAGGGGTATCGTGTTACCTAGTAACTAGGTTGTGGAGTCCAGATAGGCAGTCGCTCCATGTAAAATACTGGTATTCAGCTGCATCCGGTTAGACTGGAAGCCGACCCCAACATAGTTGGGAAAAGGCTAGGCAGATGATGGTTGGAATTGATTTAATAAATGTTATTAGTTTGCCTTTTACGTATGACTTTATATTTTAGAATATTATTTAATATAAATTGTTACTTAATGACATGAAAATTAAATTTGCCATTTTATTTTAAGCTATTGACATTTGTAACTTATTTTCTTTGGTTGTCATTTTGATTCTGCATCTTTTTAAGAAAATAAGTGATAGACATAATTTTAATACTAGAAATAAAGATAAAATAGATCAACCATTTTTCAGATTATCCAAAGTACAAACATCTTTTATGGGGTACTGTGTTAAATGTTATAACAAAATACCTTGTGATATATTACAATTAACTGAAAGAAAATTTAAAACACATATTAAAAGTACTCTTTGTAAACAAGCATATTACAAATTAGAGGATTATTATCCTAGATAAGAATGCTTGGAAACATGCTGGTCTAGCTCCATAGGACAATTTTGAGTCTAGACAAAATCAAACTGGTTGCTAATTTAACCCCTCGCGTGTTTTATGATCAAAAAACAGCGGGAATTCAAATGTATTTTACATGATGCACATGGTGTATCATAAACAGTTGGGGCATTGAAATAACATGATGCACACGTGTGCATCATAAACACGCGAGAGGTTAATTGTATAATTAAATATTACAACATTTTTTTTTACATTCTGTGATTACTTGAACTCACACACTGACGAATTAGTATCACTTGTAATTTTTTTAGGAATATCGTATAGGTTTTACAATGCTTGTAAATATGTGAACACCATGTATCCATTACATAATTATTTTTTCTATCATTGCTTCATTTTTATTTTTACCTATTGTGGTATATAAATCTTATTCCAGGTGCATCGTTTTCACATATAATTATATAATTAATGTATACAAAATATTGTAAAACATTTTAAAAGAGTAACGGTGGAGTTTCTTGCCCATTCTTCTCCATACGAAAACTACCCTTTGGAAGGGGCGACTAGAATCAATTCTATTTTTTGTTTTTGACGTTCAAAAGTGCCTTTTTGTGCCTAATTGAAATAAATTATTTGACTTTGACTTTGACTTTGAAAGTTGATATTTAGACAATTTGTAATTTAATTATTTTTCTTTGACATTTGTAATTTGATATCAATTCTTGATGGGAATTTAATACATTTGTTTAAATTAGAATTATTGACATACATTAGAATCATTATTATTGTCACAAAATTTGCATACCGAATTTAGTAGGCGGAATATGAAGAACTATTGTGTATGTGTTATAAAATCTGCAAAATACCATATTTCAGGCAAATAAATGAATCTATATATCTATCTAATTCTATATCTAGAACTTTTACTATGTTCCAGTCAGAAGAACGAACCTGTGGGGGACGCCTTGTCTTTAATTGGAACCTTACTTTGTCTCTGATTGGTCTGTACCGCGACTTTATTGCCGTGAATGTTACTTGATACTATAGTTTTTTGATAATGTGGTTTATCTTTGCTGCGTCGAGAGTTAATAACGCCTTTAATTAAAATGTTATCTTCAATTTTAATATCGAATTTATTTTCTGCACTACGCTTTTGTCTTTTATTTTCTTTGTTTTTAACCATTTTACCGGTTAAATAATTATATAAGTATTTTGATCTCTGCGTGTTCTTTGTTGCGTATAATTTTTATCAAAATTACTAGATGAATCCGTATGCCCGAATACGACTTCATAGGGAGTGAGACGTGTGGTAGAGTGAATTAATTGATTATAGGACATTATAGCATACGTCATAATGGTTACGGTGTCTGCTATTTTAGTTTCCAGTGATTACTTTAACGATAGAGCCAAGGGGACCTCTTTTCATTCTGGCAATAGGGCTAAATTGATTAAATCGATCAACTGTAACATTCTGTTGTTTATAATTACATATCAACTATATATATTACTACCTTATAGGTAAATATCTAACCTATCTTTCATATAATGACTAACTTCTATATAAAGATTATTATAATACTATTCTAAGTTTTAATTATTATTGAAATTATGATTAATTGAATATGTTTGACGGGACTTGGCCATCATCAGTGATATTAATTGGATCCAGGATCATAATTCTTAAGTTGCATTGTCTATGCAGGCGTGGATTGTCGAGCGAAGAAAATAGAAGCACTAGTTGAAGTACAATCACTTTATTCTAACCTTAATTTCTTTCTAAAATAATCACCACTAAATAACAAAGTAGGTAACACAATTCAGACACACCACCGAGCGCGTAGCACGTCTGTGCGATTCCGACCGAGTCTCAAATCGTCACTTCACTGCGCACTAGCGCTCGGTGTTGTGTCAGAGTGTCATTTCATAGGATGTGACGTAGCAGACACAGATAATTTATTTACACGGCACTAAGCGAACAATGACATCTATGAAATCCAACTAACACTAATTTCAAGAAAATAGAATTTAAAAACTTATACACAACGCAAATGGCAATTTTTGTCCAAGAGGTTGATTAAACTAACTAATGACGTTAAATGGCGATTTTTGTCCGATATAATGTTAATAAAAGAAAATAGAATTTAAAAACTTGGACAAAAATCACATTAAACTAGAACGAATGACGTTAAATAGCGATTTTTGTCCAATATAACGTAAGGAAGGGATAGAAAAATAACGTTATATAAGCAATGTTTGTCCGATATAATGTTAAGAGAATTTTAAAAACTATACACAACGCAAATGGCGATTTTTGTCCAATATAACGTAGGGAAGGGATAGACAAGGAGTGAATAATAAAATGCGAAACTGTCTACTCACATTAAATTACTGCTCAATCCCATGCCGATTCTCGTCTGCTGGTGTTGATCTCCTTCGTGCTGCCGCTCGAGGCGCTCGATGACTATTTGTTTGTGTAGGTTTCCGGATAAGGCCAGGCGATTAGCACTCCATTAGGCCAATTTTAGTGCACTTAAACGAAGAGACTTTTCGCGAACTTTATCCTACCCCGGCTGCGCCAGTCAAATATGAACGGCAGTGATTTAGTTTTAAAATAAACTTTAATTACAATCTTACAGTAATTAAGAGGTGTGCTCGGTTAGAGCGATACAGACGGAATGCTTACGAACTATTGGAAAATATTTAATAAAAAAAAAAGGTTAAGCTAAAAAAACATATTTCGGCCATTCTCCGTTTGAAAGTTTTTACGTGTCCGGGCTTGCATAATCCGTAATATTATCAAATTCAATCATGCAATTTTTTTTATATGTTAGTTAGCATCCACATCTAGCTGTAAACAAAATTATTGAGTTCTGGTCTAAGTAGTTAAGACTTTATTAATTTAACCTCTGTTCCAAGAACCTCTATTCTCTAATTACCGTGGCGCGTCCGCACACCAACTTAATGTTAAAACTTGCTTGTAATTTTTGTAACGTACAGATTTACTGTGATCCATTCAACGTTTTAAACGATATTCAGCAACGTGTATCGAATAATAAAATATCGAATCAATAGAACCAGTCTGTAAATAATTATGATTAAATAACCGCATGTCCAATCGAAAGTTATAATTGCCGTGACATTTTCTGTTCTCGGGTGCACATCCCTAAATAACAGTATTTGGCACATCACTACCGTATGCATCGCGTCTCCTCAGTGTGTGCCGCGGCCCATCAGCAGTTGCACGTCTCTAACGTTAGTGTACCGCCAACGAAGCACGTGAGTATATAATTACCGTAGCCTTGGTTAAAAACTTCTCTAATTTAAATACTTGTTTTTTTTAAGTTAGACCCTAGTTGGTCATGTAAATGGAAACAATACTTTGGCCTTCGTACGTTGTAGTAAGCCAGTATTTGCATACTGTGTTGGTTTTCGAAATTTTGAAGAAAATATATCGTTTTCTAATTACCGTATGCTAATTACCATGTGTTAATAATTACCGTTGTATGAAAAATTCATACTTACTTACTAACTGTAGCCGCGACGTCGTACTAATAGAAAGATTTCCCGCGGTTTTCATAGCATATTATTATCATTGTCCGTAAATACGTCTATACTATATGCTGACCATTCATAAAGTTATTTAATTTATAGGATGGGAAAACCCAAAAAGACCAAAGAGGAAGTTAAAGAAAAGAGAAGGCTAGCCGCACGACAACGCCGAGACCGAATTAAAAATGACCCTGTTTTGTATCAACAATCAAAAGAAAAAGAGAAAGAAAGGTATAATAAAAGAAAAAGAGATAAAAAAATACTTCCTATCTGCGAAATGTCACCTAAAAACCGGAAAAGAACTCAAAAAAGGAATAGGTATAATAAAAGACAAAAGGAACTGGAAAAATTGGAAACAATTGAAGAAGAAGTGGTCGTAGATCTAGAAGTGCCTGATAACAGTATAACAGATCCTCTTGAAACTCTGTCAACACCATTACATCCCAATGATTCGTCATACTCGCTGCGCTCAAAAAATTACCCTAAAAAAGTATCTTTACAATTTTTTTCTGAAAATCCCAACTCAAACAAAGAAGTTAATCAGCACAACGAGATTTGTCTACAACCGACTTCTTAAAAAAAAAAAGAAGTTCCCTTGAAGAAGATACCAAATTCCATACCTACCTTAATCACATCAACTCCACGTCCATCTAGTGCTCTGTCATCGTCTTCTACTGACACTTTGTTATTATTAGGCAATATTGAGCAATTGACAGAAAATAAAGATACAAGTGTGAATATTATGGAACGAGCGTCTTCCTTGTGTTCAACACCAACTTCACTATATTCGAAAAGAATTGTCGAGAAACCGAAACGTAAAAAAATCACACCCATATTGTTATTAAGAAGACATGTATATAAAACAAATAAAGAAATGTTATATATGCGGAAAAAAATAGAGGAGTTAAAAAAAGCAAAAGAAAAGTACAGGAAGCAAGCATTAAGGCTAAAATATAAAAACACGCTATATGCAAAACCAAAATAAAATCACGAGAAGGAAAACGAACCAAAGTATTTACATAATAATATTATGGAGACTAACATAGACAAAATCAAACAAGACGTCCAAAATTTTTTAGAACAAGACGAGAACAGTCGCATTTGTCCTGGCAAGAGAGAATACATTTCAAGAAAAAAAATAAAAAAGCAAAAACGTTTCTTGACAGACACTTTGTTAAATCTTCACACCAAGTTTCTTGAGTTACGCACCTATAAAATCAGCTACTCGACATTTGATACATCGCAAGATGCGACCATTTTGGGTCGTGATTCCTGATTCACGAGCAAGAGAGACTTGCATGTGTAAGACCCACACTAATATGGACTTGATCATAGCGTCCCTCAAAAGATTTGAAATTATCGAGCAAAGCTCCGCTAACAAAGTTCTGTCATCATTATGCTGTGTTTCAGAAAGTATTGAGTGTCTTTCAAGAAGATGTATAGATTGCGCAAATAGGAATATTCATTACAAAGAATTTAATAATGCAAAGCAGATTTTTTACTACCATTGGATAACAAAACGGGTAGCTTACACTAAAGATGGGAAGAGAAAATTTCAAATCAAACGCTCAAGGAGAAAATTACAGCTAACCCTAAAGAAGTCATCAAAAAGTTCGAACAGTTGCTGCTACCATACATGAACCATTATGCTAATAAAGTTTCTCAAAATAATTACATTAAACATTTAAAACAAAGTTTATCTGAAAATGACTGTATAATCCACGTTGATTTTAGTGAGAACTATAATACAAAATACACAGATGAAATCCAATCATTCCATTTTGGTGGCAGCCGGAAGCAAATTACACTACACACGTCTGTTATTCATTTCAAGAAAAGTGGAGTATTGCGGACTCAGTCGTTTTGCACTTCTTCACTCAGACATGACGCAGTTGCAGTTTGGAGTCATCTCATACCAATCTTAAATTTCATAGAAAATGAAGCTCCTCATGTAAATGTCATCCATTTTATATCAGATTCTCCGACTGGCCAATATCGAAATAAAAAAATGTTTTATATTATCTCTCAACTTCAGTGGCACTTTCCTAATCTAAGAGTGGTTGGCTGGAACTATACAGAGAGTGGTCACGGCAAAAGCTCAGCAGATGGTGTAGGCGCAACGATAAAAAGAACTGCAGATAGAATCGTGGCTCAGGGCTGCGATATTGTCGATATCGAAACTCTTTCTGAAAAATTGAGAGCCAATATCAAGGGAGTCATTACAGATATAGTACAAGAAGCAGATATTCTTCAAAAGGATCTGCTGATCCCTAAAGAGATACGGGAGTACAAGGGCACAATGAAAGTCCATCAAGTCGTTTGGAGTTCATCAAAACCGAACCTACTTGCAATGCGAAAGCTAAGCTGTAATACGCAACAGTGTATGTATGAAGCAATTGAATGTGAACATGGTAGACATCATGGATTTTACTCTTTGAATCTAGAAAAGGCAGAAGAGGCTGAACTTTCCCCGCCTTCCAGATTCATTTTGTCTGCACCTTCCGAAAACCAATATAATTGCGATACATCACGGTCTATTAGTGCTAAGAAATCTTCAGATAAACCTAAAATTTTATGTAATGAGCTAGTGAAGCCCGCTTATGTATTTCCTGGGTCTTCAAAGTCTCTTATTTCCAAACATGATATGGTTAAGAGGTTTGAAAAGATCGAAACGGCAGAAAGTAGCTTTTTATCTGAAACAGACAGTTTTTGGGCTCCTGTATCTCCTGTCGATTTTAATCTTACAATGCCTTCCTTCAAAACAATGACAAATGTTCCAAATAATAGAATTAAGGAGAAGAAACTAGAGGAGACTAAAGTTTTTTTTTGATATATTATCTGATTCTGATGAATCTGTTTTTTAAACATCGAAGATTGTTGATTTTTAAAAAGAAAATTATTATAAAACAAGACTGATTCAACTGTATGACTATTATACACTAGTATATACTAGTATAATTATTATGATGATTCTTTAAAAAAATGGTTGGGTACCGTTGATTTATTTAATAGAATAGGTATAAGTACTCAGTGATACTAATATAAGCAAATCTTAAAAGAGCTGTGAGTAGCTTTAAGCTAGACCTATCCTTATTATCCAAGATGATTTAAAATATTAGCATTTTATGTTCCATCCTACTTACTTTAAAAAAAAAACCAATTATGACATAATATTTTTTTTTTGTTTATCTAATTGAATAAATCATAGAAATGATAAAGTTTCTTTTTTTTACAATTGGTTATGAGGTACAGTACCGACCAAAAGTCCATGAGCAATCTCACAAAGCAATAGACTGACGCTTCGGTTTGACTTACGACCTTCTTCTATAAGTTGTTACAATACTGTAGACACGCACATTACACACACACACTCACTTTGTCTGCAACTAATGACTAGTTCAATAATCATCATTCGTTTTTAGTTTCATTCGTCTTGTTCACATAAATATTAAAGTTTAGCAGGTAGACCACAAAAAACTAAGTAAATTATTTCGATTTCTGTGGGGTAGATGCAGTTTGTTACGAGTATTTAATTAATAGAACTTTTTTGTTCGTGGATAATATTGGTGACGAGTATTTAGCGCAGTGTTGTGGTTATTATTATCAAAAAGCAGGCATACAATATATTGAAGAGATCAGATCAGATCAGAGAATATTATTGCGCTGCGTAAAAGTGAAGTGAATATCTAATGAAACCGGACTAAGTGTAAGTGTTATCATTAATATATTTCATATTTTACTAAACATATTCATATTTTACTAAACATAAATCTTAATCAAGGGTATTGTTGATAGAACAGAGGTATTGTTGAGACAGAAGATGCCTTTAAAGTTTTAAATTCATTGTGAGGTTTAATTCGATTAGTGAATAATAAATAATAAGGTATTATGTGTAATAAAAACAATGTTTTTCTTTGTTCTAGAGAAATACTGTGAGGGTTAAGAGATATGAGGAAGGGGCTTATTATCGAGTAGCAGCGACGTCAAATGGTGAATGAAACAAATGGTTTCATACCAACGAGACATTTTGCTGAATTATTAAAAACACGTCATTATGAACCGTTCGCCGTGCACTCTGAAGGCTTGCATCACTGAAGACCAGCTAGAAAACCGTTTTTGACCTTAAAATATTGACCGTACCAACTTAATAAACAACAGATTCGTTATTGCATGAATTTATGGTAACGAATTTTTTAAGCACGTTTCAATAGGGTGTTTGTCGTATTTCTTGCAGATATACCGAAATTGTTTAATATTATTTTAGTAATAGTATTATTTTAGGATAAAAATTTGAGGTTTAGTTTCAATCTTCTTTTCGTAAAGAAAATGAATACTTAAGCTTTAACCTCAATAACAACCAATATTTACTAAAGTCAAATAAAATGTAAAATAATTAATACAAATAAAATATAAACAAACTGCCCATATTTAACCTTAAAATTACCTATTCTGTAAGTAGTTTTTTACATTTTAAGTAGTCTAATATTCTTATTTATTACTTAATTACTTCGACCATGATCAAAGCTTAATATTTATGGTGAAAAAATCCATTAAAAATTTAAAATATTTCATAATTTAAATATGTCTAAATAATACAAACTGCTTCTAAGTTTCTTGACATCTATTTCACATCTTATTCAGCTGAAGTAATGATAAATAATTGTAGCAGTTTATTAACTTATGTAAAATAAATATAACGAATAAACATATTTTTTTTAATTTTGTTATCATATATCACGCATTTTTTATTCTAAAACCTTTATTGCAATAACAACATAAAAAAGCAGCAATGTTTAAAAAATATTAATATCGAAAACAAAAATAATAATATTTGCAAAAAACCGCACTGTGTTTCACGAGATTAGAACCTGAGGCAGTTTGAATTCCATACCAACGCTTAACGCTTTCTGCTATCTGCACTTGTTAAGTTATTATCGAATTTTAGCAATGCCATTAACTGGTCAAGTTCACGCGCATAGTGCGTGTGTGCTAGCATGTTTAAAGCGACGGAAATATATTGTTGTTTCGTGTAACTGCGTTATCTGTGGTGTGTGTATCGTGTTGCTTACACATACAAATGTACGAGCTATACCGCGTGTTCACAGCAATACGACTCTTAGCGTGCTCATGCACTTTTGAGCGCTTACTGTACCTACATCGTTAATTCTAATACTATAATTATAATTATGCTTGTGTACAAATTATTAATACCTGATATTATCATTTTTCATACTTTACATGTGCTTGATGATATTTTTAACCGACTTCCAAAAGGAGGAGGTTCTCAATTCGTCTGTATGTTTTTTTTTTTTTTTTTTTTTTTTGTTTTTTTTGTATGTTTGTTACGCGATTACTCCGCCAATTATGAATCGATTTTGATGATTCTTTTTTTGTTTGGTAGATCATACTTCAGAGGTGGTCCCATATAAATTTTATTAACTTTGCTTGGGTAGTTTTTGAGTTAGCTTCAATTATACGTATTTTTTCCCTCTTAGTATGTAGATGATATGATAACTTCTTGTCACTGTTATTTACATAGCAGGTAGTGGTATTCGAATTTGTGTGGGGTAGGTACCACAACTAAAAAGTGAAAAATAAAAACTTTTTACAAAAAAAAAACAACCGACTTCAAAAAAAAAACACTACAAAGTGAAAAATAACTTTAATTTCGGAAGTCGGTGACAAAGAACGAAAATTCAAAACCAGAGACACCGACTTCCGAAATTAAAGTTATTTTTCACTTTGTAGTGTTTTTTTTTTGAAGTCGGTTGTTTTTTTTTTGTAAAAAGTTTTCTAATTACCGTTGCATTAAATATTAAACTTATCTAATTACCATACACATCAAATTTTTAAGTTTCATTATCTAGAAAACCACTAATAATAGCTAAATGCCTCATTTACTAATTAATTCGTATCTTTGATGTGTTTCATATTTTAATGTGTTTAAGTCAAATCAGTGAAAAATAAAAAATGGTACGGTAATTAGGCGAAGAACGCCTAATTCGAGAATGACCGATTTCACGGAATGGTCCACAAGTAAAGTGTTCGAAAGAGATGCATAATAAATTACTGCAATCTGTGACATGGCTATTTAACTAAATAATTAATACAAGAGGTTAGAAACAGAGTGTCGAGTGATTTACTACTATGGGAACTGATGCCTGGTATGCATAACTACCTCTGTCGTTATTGTAATGTCGTTGTGGTACAATTAAGTAAAGCATGACGTATTATTTTATTTCAGAAATAATTCAATATATTCAATAAATCAGTTGTTAATAGCATTGAAATTTTATGCTACGGGATCTCATTAGTTGGCTGTGACAGGTGGCAGACATGGATCAGTGTGGCTACTTGCATTCGAATAACAAAAATGGTGTCTGCAGCTGTAGCGGTTACACCGCCACATACAAACTACGCATCAAAGACATGACGTCACACAAATCCTGCATTGCGCAGTTAGAGTTTACCGAGCGATCGACATACATACAAGATTTCATGGGCAGTTGCCCACCAGACACAACAACCGTCTGGTCGGAGGATCCTCCCTTTTCTATGGTGGATGAGTGAACTTTACACCCTGTTCCTCATGCCACTAAATTGGTGACCCCGAGTATGAACGTCAACGCAGCCTTCGTGCAATTACTTCGGCGTGACGTCATTATCATCATCACTCCCGCAAGCTTTCGTGAGGCGAGTCACACAGCCAGCCAGCACCCACGGCTTCAACGGGTATCCTGACCACCAGCATGCAGCGCACATAGGAGTATTTAACCCAAAAAGTCGATCAAAAGTCGAATATTACAAAGTATCAATATGAAAGTAGTTTTCGCTACCTGGCAAACCGGAAGGGTCGGGGGGACAATATATCGCTCGACTCTCTTTTGTTCTCGCTGACATTCCGTTCACAATCAGTCGTCTTTCTAACGCAAGCTTGATCGTACGAACTTAATACGCAGTAAAAGTGAGTCAACTAAATTGTTAAAAATAAGTGTTAAAATTAGATTAATCCGGTTAAATCAAATTATTGTTATGGATGGTGTAGAACAAGGTATGTAAAATTAAAATTACTTTTTTTTTGTAATATATACTTTTAATAATTATTTACGCCATTTTTTGTTGGGTACATTAAAATGATGAGTAATTTCAAAATCTTTTTGTTGTATTTCCGGACTTTTCCCAAGTCAAATTCTTTTATGATCTTGTTGTTAGATATACATATTAGAAATTTAAAAAGAAAATAGCTGCCACCACGTGCCAAAATGTTAACATTTTGAAAATTAAGTGCATGTGGTATTTACCAAAACAAACTTTATTTTGCGGTCACTTAAGTTAATTTCAGATTTCTCTTGTTGTAGGGCCTTCCGGTGTTAAGATCGTGACGCGAGAATATGTTTTTCGAAAAGCGAGGGAATATACTGAACCAGATTTCGGAGAAAAGTTGAATTTATTGGAGTATGAAATAATGACTCTTCATTCCCTACTGATCAAAAATCAAAGTTTATTCATACATTTATGATTGGCTGCTAATACTAGCTCCAATATTGAAACTGAGAAGAGAGGTCAGAGACCTCAGATCACGACAGGATGGAATGCTGTACTCCATGAAATGAAGTGACACGTGATCTCTTTAGAACAAAAAAAATATATATATGTATATGACGTTTTGTTTCAATGACATTACGAATATTAAAATTTACAATACACATTAATTTTTAGGTATAATAATTATAGAAAAAATTCTCGTCTCAAGTATGAAATGAAGTCTAAGTGGCAGACAGCAAAGCGAACAGAAAGTGTGTTTTTGAAAAAATACCATGATTGGTTACAAGGTACTCTTGAAATACCGAAAAAAATAATTAATACCGAAAGATCCCACGTGGGTCGGCCAAGCAAAGATTTCGCAGAACTAACAGACTGCAGTAAGCGTCGAAAAACATCACATCTACGTGGCAAAGATGAAGCAGAAAAACTAATTTATGCAGGTCAAATGGCGCTTCGTGAAAAAGGAAACGTGGATGGTGCATATGTGATAAAAGATATTATGGCATCCCCAACACGTGGTCGTAAATATCGTGAAGCGTTCAGAAAGAGTAACACCTGAAGCAAAAATTAAGCAACTATCGCCAACAGGCTTTGTCTATGTTTGTGGAAGCTGCATTGACAAGAAAGCAGTACGAAATAATTAGAGAAAGTTCTAAAAAACTATACCCGTGCTACTCGATTTTACAAAAAGCAAAACAAGATTGCTATCCAAATGTCGAGACATACAGGGTCACTGAAACGTGTGCAGAAATTAAATTACAAGCATTACTAGACCACACTGTTCAGCGTTTTATATTATATCTTGAAGAAGTATTACAAACTTTACCAGAGGAAGAATTGGTGAACCTAGAGTTCACATATAAATGGGGATGTGATGGCTCGCAGCAGGCCCAATACAAACAAAAATTTGCTAACAGCAGTGAATCTGACGCAAATATTTTTCAATCATCACTTGTGCCATTACAGTTGATAAGTAAGGATACTAAAAAAATTATTTGGAACAATCCATCACCGTCTTCTCCGCGTTACTGTCGACCAATGCGGATCAGATTTATACACGAGAGCAAAGATGTAACAAATGATGAAATTAATTACCACAAAGACCAAATTAAACGGTTGACGGGCACGAAGATAACTTTCGGGTCTTATGAAATAACAGTTACTCATAACTTGTTACTCACCATGGTAGATGGCAAAGTGTGCAACTCAGCAACAAACACAACCTCTACAATGAGATGCTATATTTGCAAAGCCACATCAAAAGATTTTAATAAACTCGAAAAGTTTAACGAGACCACATCAACAGAGCTACAAAATTTGGAGTTTGGCTTGTCTATCCTACATGCTCGCATCAGATTTTTTGAAACATTACTTCACCTTTCTTACAAACTTCCTATAAAGAAATGGCAAGTGAGAACTCAGGCCGAAAAAGATATAATAAAAGATAGAAAAGCAAAAATCCAAGAAGCATTCAAAAATGAACTCGGATTAATAGTGGATGTACCTTGTAACGGCTAGGGCTGCACAGGGTAGGCTGTGCAGGCCGTTAACGGATAGGTAGATAATAAAACAGCTGGATAGATTATTATATATAATTATTAGACATAATTTAGAAGTAAGTTAGTACACGGCTAGGTCGTGGGTTAGATCCTGTCACTGAGTCCGAGCACTCGCACACTTAGGATAGAAGGGAAGGGTACCGTCCTTGGTAGCACATGGTAGTGGTAGTCGTAGTGAACGCCTGTCAGCACAGGCGCGCGGCGGTAGACCGCAGGTAGGCAGGCATTGACCACAGGCGGAGATCGCCTTTCAGCACAGGCGTGCGGCGGTAGGCCGCAGGTAGGCAGGCCTTTGCCACACGTGGAGATCGCCTGTCAGCACAGGCGCGCGGCGGTAGGCCGCAGGTAGGCAGGCATGCGGCGGTGTGCAGCCTGAGCCCGTACAGGGAGCCCTGAAAGGCGCGGTAAGAAGCGCATGTCAGATGCGTGCGAGCAGTAGCAGGCCGCATGCGATGTGTCAGCTTCTTCCCATCATTAGCAACCAAGGTACGGTATGGGAAGTAGAGTAGGTGGTAGCTAACACATCGCAGCGGCTTACAGGCAGAGAGAGAAAGTGCAGAGCTAGCGTGGCACAATGACAGATGCAAAGTGAGGTTAAGTATGGTGAACACGCGAGCATAGAATATAAGATAAATAGATAGCAGATGGCTTGATTAATGGCTTATATTATTATAATACTAATGTGGAACTCACCCTAGGTCGGGGCACACAGTCCTGAGAGACACTTCCTTCAGGAAGGCAAGCGGCAGTCGAAATGACAGAGTGTCCATAGAATATTAGTGTTGTGCCACGTTTGTAGTGATGTGGTTAGTAACTCACTAAGTGAGAATCACTCGACTAAATGTAGTGAGACCGCTCACAACGCTACAACCTAAAGCCAATTTCGGGAACACTAATGACGGGAACACTAGTAGAAGATTTTTTAACAATATAGAAATATCGGCAAATATCACTGGTATTGACAAAACTTTAATAGAAAGATTAGCAGTTATTTTAGAAGTGATATCAAGTGGATATAAAATTAATATTGAAAAATTTGACACCTATAGCCAAGACACAGCGAAGATGTATGTAGAATTATACTCATGGTATCCTATGACACCTACACTTCATAAAATCTTAATTCATGGGCCTACAGTTATTAGACACGCCATATTACCAATAGGGGCCTTATCAGAAGAAACTGCAGAAGCTCGTAATAAACATTTTCGGAAATTCAGGGAACATTATGCAAGAAAATTGAGTAGAACTGATTGTAATATGGATGTTTTAAATAGATTATTATTAACTTCGGACCCATATTTGACAAGTATTAGACCAAAAGTGTCTAAAAAATCAAAACCTTTTAAAGTGGAAACTATAGAAATGTTAATGTCCTACGAAGTTAATATCGATGAAGGAGATGCAGAAGATAGCGTACATGATTCAGATGAAGAGGAGTAGTTATAAGCGATTTTATTAGTTTAATAATTAATTAGTTTATAAGTTTTTACGTGTAAATTGTTTTTGTGTATTGTTGTTGACATATTGTAATAAATAGCGACAAACCATTTTTTTTTTACATTTATTTCAAATTCCTGCTTCAAAAAATAGCTCAAAGTATTTTTTAAACATTTTTGATTACATTTTAATAACAATAAATAAATTTTAGCCAATAAATAATTTTGATCGACTTTTTGGGTTAAATACTCCTATGTGCAGCGTACGCACATTCTGGTCAACGCAATCAGCCTCATCACCCCGACTCACTGGGGAATCAACGCAATCACCTCAATCACCCCGACTCACTGGGGAATCACAGCAATCACCTCAATCACCCCGACTCACTGGGAAATCACAGCAATCACCTCAATCACCCCGACTCACTGGGGAATCACCACAATCACCACAATCGCCGCAATCACCACAGAAAGTTCCGACTCATCGCGAACTATGTGGCACCCGGTTCCGACTCACTGGAACCACAGCTGGCACTGTGTGAAGCATCGCAAGATTCAGCCCACTATCGACCTCCGGTCTCCGGAGGGGAGTGATGTAGCGGTTACACCGCCACATACAAACTACGCATCAAAGACATGACGTCACACAAATCCTGCATCGCGCAGTTAGAGTTTACCGAGCGATCGACATACATACAAGATTTCAACTTCCAACCGATGGGCAGTTGCCCACCAGACACAACAACCGTCTGGTCGGAGGATCCTCCCTTCTCTATGGTGGATGAGTGAACTTTACACCCTGTTCCTCATGCCACTAAACAGCAATTGAATGACAACAATGACTCTACGTACACAGTTGATAAAATTTCATGAAACAAGTGAGGAACAAGAACATGTGAAGATGGGATTTTATAATATTGCTAGGTTCCCTAATGTTCTTATGCATTGATGGTACACATGCGAAAATACAATCACTAGGTGAAACTTCAACATCTTATATTAGTTTAATTTATTTGTCAAAATTATGAAATTAAACTACCTATTTAATTAATACCAACCTACTTACATACAATAAAATAGATGTATTGCATTTTTTAAGGTGGAGATGATGCAGAGCTATTTAGAAACAGGAAGGGATAAATGTCCATAAATGTGCAAACAGTAGCATCAGCCATTTCATTAATAAGAGATGTTGTGGCACGTTGGCCAGGTTCAACACATGACTCGGCTATTTATCTAAATAGCAACACTTATAGAAAACTTTAAAGAGGAGACTATGCTGACAGGTATTTACTGGGTGGCAGCGGATACCCATTGAAGGTAATTCAGCTATCTGGTATAAATATAGCTTCAAGTTAAGAGTTTATTCTGTTAGTTTAATTAATTTACAGTAACAGGGTGTTAATTATTATTATGTCTAGAATAATGTAAAACATATCAATAGAAATAAATAATAATAAGATTCACTTATTTAAAAAAAAAATACAATTTCTAATCGTTCTTCGGCGCACCAAATAAATTCTTGCTCTTATTCTGTAAAAAAAAATATAATGTTAAGAACTATTAAAGCAGCAGTGATCATTGTTTTTTCAGCCTCCTCTCTTGACTCCATATATAATTCCACTATGAGAGGGCAGCAAAAATACAACAAGGCTCACATTAAAACGAGAAATGTGGTGGAAAGGCAGTATGGAGTCTTAAAACGACGTTTTCCTGATATCATTATTGCGTGCTGTGTCTTACACAACATGTGTATTTCAAGAAATGAAGAGGAACCGGTCAACGAAAATATTGTTCCCGATATAGAAGAACTTATTTCAAATGGGCAAATAACTGATGTCACAACAAACATTACATCCCAGAACGCATATGGGCTTTGAAGATTACAAATTATTTTGATAACATGTAATAAAATAATGCAATGTACAATGTACTATTACATACGTATTAAAGTTTATAAATGTTTTTTTTTTTTTGTTATAATTATAACGTACCTTTTATTTGACTGAATACTTCTATTTTTATTTCTAGGCCTTTTCTTGCCGTTTCTATTTGTAAATTATTGTAGGGGTTCGTGGAATTGAAAATGTCCTCACACTCGTTAAAACAGTTTAATGATAATGAAACACACAGTTTACACAATATTTTAGCAATTAGGTAACAGGAAGATAATAATATAATGGCGTTGGGACGCAGACGTCCGTCTGCGTGTGCATCCTTTGATTTCACCCGGGAAAGAGCGAGAGGGGTATGAGGCGCGGGCGTAAGGACGCGGTTATTCGGTTGGCGTCCTGGAGAGCGCGCTCGCTGCCAACATAACGACGCTGTGAATAATTGTGTTTTGAGACGTTCGGAAACGTGCGCGCTACATTCTCCTCCTCCAAGTCACGACATCGGCCCGAGAGTGATTTGGCATAAAACTAAGAGCGCGCTTTTTTTTGGGCTTTAGGCGGTCGTCCTCGTAGACGGCGAGGTTGAACCGGCTCTATAGTGTCTGTCTGGTTACTAATGAGAGATACAAGGTCCGAAACATGAAAACTACCTAACAACTGACCCTGACTATCGATCAATTCGTAGGTCGTGGGGCTAACAGCCTTATTGACGGTGTACGGTCCATCTCTCTGAGGCATAAACTTTCGGGTTAAACCCTTTGATGCATTACTTAGAGAGTGAGTGGTTAAAAATGCGTTCACAATCGGCGTTTGATTGTGGCAGGGATAACATTTCTAACATAAAACGTGCCAAATTAAAGACATTTTCGACACATGATGCCAAAATACATCTCGGGGATCGTCCAAGTTCAACTCACACTTGTTTTGTTGGATATAATTTGGTAAATGCCGCCATTCATCGTCTATAGTTTGCTGGGCTTCAAGAGTTTTGGGAGCTATCCGAGGTAATAACTTGAAAATTGAGTTTAAGGATGTTAGTCTTTTTTCAGTTACAGATATGCAATTTTTGTTATCAAAAGTTGAAATGGCATTTAGCAGCTGGTCGTCTACACTGTCTTTTTCTAATGCCAACTGCAGACTTGACAATAAATTGTTTACAATTTTTTCGCATTTTTTGTTACAGAAATGGTATCATTAATAACCTCAGGAAGTGAGAGCTGTTTTTCGACACTGTTGTGACGTATTGTGTTCAACGCTCATACCTGTTTAGTAATAGCTGTGTATATGTCATATATATATATTTAATAGGCATTTCTTATATAAAAACTAGTCGCTCAATACACTTGTAGTCAGAAACACGTCTTTTCTTATTAAAATCCCACACAAAGTAAAGTGAACCTTATTACAATCAACATATGGTCGTATTCGAGCCGAATGTAGCAACTACGGAGCTGTAAACATCTGGACGCTTGAACAAAAGAACCACATTCCACAGCGATAAGGATTCATATCGATGAATTGAAGACTATCAACGAACGCCAACGAAAACAGATATATAGATTAAAATACCAAAATGCTGCATTAAGAAAATATGAACCTACAAGTAAAACCAATACTGACGACTAAATGAAACAACAAGTGGAAGAGGACATTAAAACTTTTCTTAAAGAAGATGAAAACAGTCGTATGTGTTCTGGAAAGAAGGAGTTCATTACCAAGAAAAAGGATAAAAAACAAAGACGCTACTTAAATGATTCTTTAAAAGACTTGCATACTAAGTTTAAGCAAACAAATCCCCAAAATAAAATTAGTTACTCCAGTTTTTGCAAAAAACTACCGTTTTGGATACTGAAACCTACTGTAAATAAACGAGAAACCTGTCTTTGTATTGAACATGAAAATATGGACTAAATGGTGATTGCGTTAAAAAAAAACAACTAAATTCAAGAAAAATCTACGAAAGATATTTTGTCAACGCTGTGCTGTGACTCTTCGAATGTGTTATGTTTAACAAGGAAATGCGAGGATTGAAAAAGAGTTAAGAGTTAGTACATTTATTTGCTTACGGTAACTAACTAATTATCACACTATCATGAGATCACAAGTTACAATAAAAGCAATAGAAATTATAGTATTATATACCAATTATATTCAACGAAACAAATCCAATACGAGAGCACCAGAGGTTACATTGCATGCAAAGACCCCCAGTGCTTTCGTATTGGACTATCAATACTATCATAAATTGCCCTCAGAATGCTGTTGCCACTACCACAGCTCCTCTGCATCAGGGAGCCAGCTCTCTTGCGCAGGATTGCGAAATAGTCATCCGTGCGACCCTCAATAAACATGCCTGATGCACTACAGAACCAGGGCAGCCGCAACAGCACTCTGAAAGCATTATTATATTGCACACGGGATGTCTCAGGGTATACTTGACCCACAAGCTGCACGTGTAAAAGGACTGGCAGTAGGCCTTAAAAAGTAGCACCTTTACTTCTGTAATACAACGTTCAAACCTGCGGGCCAGCATGTTGCATCGGATCGCCAATGACCTCTCTCTCTCCATGTCAGCATCATCATTCAAATTTTCAGTCATAATATGTCCCAAATATCTAAATTGTGACACTGGTGAGGGCCACACCTCTCAGAAACACTAGAGGAATAACATTGGGTAACATTGGGTTTACTTCTAAACACCACAAGTTCACTCTTTTTAGTATTATACAGAAGACCGTGTGTGTCAGCATATGTTTCACAAGTAGTCAGCAATATTCTTAAAGCATTTATTGAGGGGCTGAGTAAAGCTATATCATCTGCATAACTTATGCTGTTCACACACTGTCTATTTATATAGCAACCAACTTGTGTGTCAGCCAGCTTTACAATAAGTTCGTTTATATACAGGTTGAAGAGGGCAGGTGAGGTCAGTCCCCCCTATCTCACCCCGCACTCCAGCCTGTACACATCCGAGAGAGCATCCGACCATCTGACTTGATTGATTTGGTTGCTGTACCAAAACTTAAACAAACCAAGAGTTTTTCCCACAATATATCATATTGAATTAGGTCAAAGGCCTTGGAGAGGTCAAGGAAGGCAGCATACACAGGGGTATCTCTGTCGGTATAGTACCTGACAGTATGCTTGGGCGACAGGATTGTACTCTCAGTGGACAGCCCAGCCCGGAAACCGAACTGGGCGTCATGCAATTTTAGATGTTTTTTTAACTGTCACTCAAGCAGACTGTCAAGAACTTTAGCAGTTGTTGTAGCCAACGAGATGGGTCTGTAGTTGTTTCTGTCAGAAATATCACCAGTTTAATTTTTTACTATTGGTACAACTATAGTTTTCATTAAATTTATTGTTAAGTAAGAATGGTTGATACAGAAACTAAAAAGCATAGAAAGAATTCTGGGTAAATGAGGTCCAGCAAACAAGAGATGTTTAATACTGATGCCATCATGTCCCGGTGATTTGCCTCTTGTCATACCTTTGAACACTTCACAAATGTCCTTCGCTGTAATCACAATTTGGTCAGTATCACACATGTGGCTCTCAATATCAAACATCCCCTGCCTAGCCGGAAGCGGTGAATGCACCTTAAAATTATTCATGAATAAATTAGCGATTGACCTTGGCTCTGTTACATATAGCAACACTGAGTTATTACTCATTGAGCGAATGACACTTTGTTTCCGCTATTCCCTGTCTGTCAACCCGTCATGTCAATATACTGAACTGTTTGTTTGAATAATATAGACAACAATCTGAAGACGTTGTTTCTATAAAATAAGTACCAGATCAAACAATCTAATAGGATGACAGAAGAAAGTTACTGAAGAGTTCTACACGGCTTATACGAGGTACGAGATTACTCTAGATTTACTTAAATCATGGCCGAAGAAAAGGCAATGCGACAAGATGGCGTACAAAAGAGCGCAATTACTGCGACTCAATCACCATTCGTTGGCGCAGGCTCACTATAACTTCTAGATCTACGAAATACTAACATGCCATTAACCTGGAAGAACTGGTACACTTGACTTAAAATCTACTTGAGAGTGTAGCGGTTACACCGCCACATACAAACTACGCATCAAAGACATGACGTCACACAAATCCTGCATCGCGCAGTTAGAGTTTATCGAGCGATCGACATACATACAAGATTTCAACTTCCAACCGATGGGCAGTTGCCCGCCAGATACAACACCCGTCTGGTCGGAGGATCCTCCCTTTTCTATGGTGGATGAGTGAACTTTACACCCTGTTCCTCATACTCCTAAATTGGTGACCCCGAGTATGAACGTCAACGCAGCCTTCGTGCAATTACTTCGGCGTGACGTCATCATCATCATCACTCCCGCAAGCTTTCGTGAGGCGAGTCACACAGCCAGCCAGCACCCACGGCTTCAACGGGTATTTATTTATTTATTTATTTAATACTTTAAGCACGTACATGTACAGAGGCGGACTTAATGCCATAGGCATTTTCTACCAGTCAACCTTTGGGTGATGCAGAGACAAACAGTGGTAGGTGCAATATTGAAAATTGTGGAATAAATATTTATTTAAATGTAAGGATATATATAATATAACTATATATATAAATATAAGAACAAATAAATACACATAAATACACGAATATATTTATAAAACAAATAAGACAAACAATGGGAAAACATTACCGCTGTGATGATACTGCCAGCTTCTTACGAATATGCTCGCGAACTTTAACTTTAAAGGATAATCTGTTGGTTGCCATCCTGATTTCTTGGGGGAGCGCATTCCACAGAGAGATAGACTGAACGAAGAAGGAAGAGTGAATGAAATCAGTGCGGTGAGTGGGACATAGAAGAAGACGATTGTGTGATGAACGTAGAGTTTTATTGTGGTTTGCGCAACTGTACTGAAAGTGGGGGGCTAGATAACTAGGGGAAGAGGGAGAGTCAAGAAATGAAAACAAGGTGGTCAGTGCCCTTTGCTCCCTGCGCTGGCGTATGGGCAACCACTTTAGAAGCGACCGATGCACAGAGACATGATCATATTTACGCAGATTGAAAACGAATCGAATGCAGTTATTGAGAAGACGGTCAAGTTTGTCGAGGAGATCTGCATTCAGGTCATAGTAGCACACATCACCATAATCGATGATAGGGAAAATTAAGGACTGCACAAGCATTGTCTTGGTACTTGACGGTAATAAATTTTTCAGTCGGTACAGAGCCCGCAGCGTTCCAGTAACCTTCTGGCTGACCCTGGCGACTTGAGTACGCCAGTTCAAGGTACCATCAATGTGCAAGCCTAGATCCTTCACGTTAGTGCTAAGTGGAACGGTCGTACCATTAAAGAGAACTGGTGGCAAGGTTGAACCATCCACCTTACCAATACTGCGAGGACTCCCAATTATGATCGCTTGACACTTTATAGGGTTTACTGCAACACCAAACTTATCAGACCAGGTTTTTATGGCTGCCAAGTCCCTATTTAACTTTTCTATAGCGTCAGGTATTTCATCAACCCTCCCTTGACAATACAACTGCAAGTCATCCGCATACAGATGATACGCACACTGAAGCTCGGAAGTTATAAGATTAATAAAAATAGAGAACAGAAGAGGAGAAAGAATGCCGCCTTGAGGAACGCCAGCTTCCAAATCACACCAGCATGATGAAGAATCCCCAACATGAATGGACTGCTGACGTTCCTGAAGGTAAGAGGAGAACCATTCCAGTGCTTCGGGAGAGACCATAATATAGGACAGAATAGCTAACCGAATGTCGTGACTGACGGTATTAAATGCATTCGAGAAATCAACCAACACTAGAACAGTAACTTTGGTGTCTTCCAGTCCTGCCCTTATATCGCCAGTCACTTTAAGGAGGGCGGAAACAGTGCTGTGCCCTGGCCTGAACCCAGATTGAAGAGGGCTAATTAGTGAGTTGCGATGAACAAAATTGGAGAATTGTTTGTGGACACAGGCCTCAAGCACTTTGGATAGGAAGGGAAGTATAGAAATTGGACGGAAGTCTGTAGGAAGAGAGGGATTAGATACCTTTGGTAGTGGGCGAACATAGGCTTTGCGCCACAGGGAAGGGAATACTCCAGTGTACAGGGAAAAATTTACAATGTGGGTAATAGCAGGTAGGAGATGATCCAAAATAGTTATGATCATACCACGGGTGATATTGTCACATCCCACAGCTTTTGATTTAATCGAGAGAATGATCTTTCTGATCTCTCCCGGCTCAACTGGAATGAAACTGAAAGGATTAATACTAGGACGCGTTAGACCAGTTATTAAAGACAGAGTTTGTTGCTTAGTTAGACGATCCATAGTAGAAACAGAGGAGAAATGACGGTTGAGATCGTCTAAATCAATTGAATTAGGAAGGTCTAAATGTCGCGGTTTGCCGATACCAAGAGTTCTAAGAAATTTCCAAATATCGGCAGAAAATGAAGAATTGATAGTATCCAGAATGTGGCGGCGTTTAGCATTGCGTATCATCTGATTGCATCTGTTCCTTGCAGCCTTGAACGTTGTCCAATTCTCGTCAGTACGATCCCTTTTAAATTTACGGAACGCACGGTCCCTACGTCGCATTACCATTTTTATTCCTCTTGTCATCCATGGTGCAGGTGGGCGCTTCAACTTTACCTTTTTGACAGGAGCATGGATGTTATAAAGATTGACTACAGCATCATTGAAAGTGGCAACCTTGTCGTCAACTGAAGTGGCTTCCATCATAGGCTCCCAATCAACCACAGATGCATCTTCTTTGAGTTTCTCGACATTCATCCGCGCAAAACAACGCCTGTACAGAACCTTGGGTTTAGGTTTAGGAGGTTTCAGGATATAGGAAAGGAAAATCATGTCGTGATGAGAAAAGCCAGGAGCGTCATGTTGACCATGGGAGGAAACGAGGGAAGGATTCGAGGTGAGAATCAGATCGAGCCAGGTGTCATCGCCGACATTGTTATGATGAGTAGATTGCAGCGGCAATACGTGCAGACTAGCTGACTCGATAAGATGGAGGAGCTTACGGGATCGGGGAGAGTTGTGGACAAGGAGATTTGTATTGAAATCACCCATAATGATGTAATGTGCATACTCCGAACCCAAAGATTCAAGTACCGATTCGAATTCAGTGAAGTAATCAACAGAAGGAGGACAATAGACAACACCAATAATGGTTTTGGCTCCTTTGACACACACTTCAAGGAAAATAAACTCGGCAGAAGCAGAATAATGCGAAGAGGAAGTAGCAAGTATTTTGTAAGGAAAATCACTGCGAAGGTATATGGCCACACCACCCCCTCCTTTACCAATCCGATCATTCCGTATAAGAACGAAACCAGTAAGAGGGTAAGTGGTGGATAGAAGATGCGGTTTGAGCCAAGTTTCAGAGATCAGGGGCTTACTCTTGAAACTAATTCCAATTCCAATCTAAAGCCAATACGATTCCAATGTTAATTTTGCAGTCACGTGATTCGGTACTCTTGAAACCAATACTGTCAACATTGGATTGAAATTGGGATTGCGCCGCGATTATTTTGTTAGATGTGAAGTTAGCTATGTTTCGCCCCGCAATAGAGTTGTTGAACTCATTACGATAAACCGGTAATAGGGCTTTAAAATGCTATATCCTTTAAATAACAAGGGTAATAAATAAATACGATATAAATAGTTGTTTAATTGATCAATTGTAACGTATTAAATTTGTTTTGGCGTAAGAACACTATTAAAATCATAAAATTAAACATGACTTTGGCTCTATGCGGCAGAGCCGTTGCCTAAACAAAAAAAAAAAAAGACGGGGTAAAAGTTCTCCAATTTCAAAAACAAAGTCAAGTAGTTTTAGAAATTAGAAGTGAATTCGAAATGGAAGTTTGTTTAGAACATTAACTTATAGATATTGTTCGCGTGTGGTTCCTTTTCAGTAACAACAATTGATTGTCCGTTAAAGTTACATAACTAATAAAGTTTATTAAGTTAAAGTTACTTAACTTTTAATATTAGTTTTATACAAGTGGTAAGTAAATATACATTCATACTTAAATATACAGTTACATAACACACAACATCACGCCTTGTTTCCCCGAAAGAGCAGAGGTGTCCCTGTAGCAGGTACACCCACAACCCACAATATACAATTAATTAGTGAAATATTTTGGTTTTGTCAATGTAGTTATTTTCATTGACCAAGAAAATAACTACATTGACAAAACCAAGTATTATATAATTGTACTTAATTTATGTTGTAGGGGAGGGGGGGCACATTGATTCACGGGGCACATTGGTACAGTATCTATATCTCAAAACCGATAAACGCTACACAGTCCGGCACATCACTAGAATGCTCAAGGGCATTCACAAGAATGACAGTTGTGACACCGTTCGCCGCCAGTTTGCCATTGGACCTCAACGGTCACTAACGTGTTGAAAGTGGCGTGCGCCGCTGCCTACAAAAAAAAAACGTGAAATGTAATTGTGTCTCAGGAGGATTCTTTTAGTTGTTTTTGTTATTATTTGTTACTACAGGTAAGTAAATATAGTTATTATTGTATTTTAAAATGTTTTTGATTGCATTATTATTATATATTAGATAAAATTAATTGTTTGTGGAAAAAGTCCGTTGGGGCACTTTGATACGGTAATGTGCGGGGTACAATGATACGTATCAATCTGCCCCTCTAGTGTATTAAAGTGCCCCGTCAAAAATAATAGTTTATTTTATTGTTTATTTTCTTTTTTTCAGAAAATGGTACGCACGTACAAACCCAAAACTGATAGAAAAAATATCAATGAAGAAAACATTGAAGACGCAATACGTGAAGTATTGTCAAAGACTTTATCTATACGCAAAGCAGCCGACAAATATAGCATCAAAACTGCGACCCTACAACATCGCATAGAAAAAGCCAGAAAATCATTTGAAGCTACCAGAATATTATCTACAAATGAAGCATCCTCTTCATTACAAGCAGAATCTTCTTTATCACAAGCAGGTCCATCTTCACCACAAATAGCACCATCTATGGAGATGGCACAAATAGCGTCATCTTCAGCACACACTACTACTGCAGCTTTATCATCACACACTGCTACAGCTACTTCATCAAACATCTATGGTTCCAAGTATACCGTTGCACAAGTTTTTTCAATCGAACAAGAAAAGGCATTGACTCAATATTTATTGAATTGCAGTAAAATGCACTACGGCCTTACATTGAGACAGCTTTTGACTTTGGCATACGAGTTCGCAGAATCCTCAGGGTGTAATTATCCAAAACCCTGGAAAAAAAACAAATGCGCTGGAAAAGATTGGGCAGCTGGCTTCAGGAAGAGAAACCCAGAATTGAGTCTACGAAAACCAGAAAACACAAGCGCAGCAAGAAGCTTTGCTTTTAATAAAGCTGCTGTAGCTCAATTTCATGATAATTACGAACGGATAATGAGACAGTACAATTTTACACCCGATCGAATAATAAACTTAGACGAAACAGGCATAAGCCCAGTTCTTTCTACTCCTAAAGTTATTGCTGGAAGAAAACAAAGACAGGTGGGACAAATAGTTTCTGCAGAACGCGGAGAGTTAGTTACTTTCTGTGGTACCTATTATTACTGCTACTGGTTCTTCTATTCCTCCAGTTTATGTCTTTCCAAGAGTTCACTACAAAGATCACTTCCTAAATGGAGCTCCTGATGGAAGTCTAGGGTTGGCAAACAGAAGCGGCTGGATGACATCAGAATTGTTTATAAGAGTTTTGAAACACATTCAACGCCTTACTTCGAGCAATAAAGATAACCCAATTCTAATCATTTTGACAACCACGAATCGCACATTTCAATAGAAGCTGTTTACTACTGTCGTGACAACGGTATTGTTTATTTGAGTCTGCCCCCACACACGTCACACAAATTGCAACCGCTTGATGTCAGTGTGTTCGGACCCTTCAAAGGCAAATTGAAGATAGCTTTCAACGACTGGCACATTCAAAATGTTGGAAAGACTTTGACCATATACAACATTGCTGAACTGTCAAAATTAGCATATTTGGAATCATTTACACCAAAGAATATCATAGGTGGTTTTTCCAAACCTGGAATTTGGCCAATTAATAAACTGGTATTTGGCGACGATGACTTTGCACCGATAGACATTTTCAGCACAGGTTATCACGATTTGACAGACGAGAACACTCACAAAACACAAGATTTACATTTTGTAGACTCGGAAACAAGTCAAAATAATGAAGTTGTTGATAGAGAACAAAATAAAACTCCTACTTTGGATACCGACCCAATTTCAGTGTCTGATGCTGACGATTCTCTACATGTTTCTTCATCACAGGCTATGCTTACTCCTGACGTAGTTAGACCTTATCCAAAAAGGCGATTACTGACAGTGTCTTAAAAAGAAAAGGAAGAGAAAAGGGACGATCAAGAATATACACTGACACACCAGAAAAAAATAGATTAGAAAGCTTACGTAATGAAAAGGACAGGAAAAGAGAATTACAAAAAGCAAAACAGCATGCAAAAGAATTGAAAACAGCGAAAAATCTGTTGGGGTTAACTGAGCCAAAAAAGAAAAAGAGAGTAACTTCTTTGCCTGCAGAAATAGATTCCGATTCTAGTCTAGATGAAGTCGTGATGACGAGTGATAGTGAAGACATTGAAATGCCATCGGAATCAGAAGAAGAGGTAATTAATGAAGAACCAGTTAATCCTAAACACATAAATATTGGAGATTTCCTACTAATTAAGTTTGAGAAGAAGAAAACTGTGATTCACTACGTTGCCAAAGTCGTATTTAAGTATAATGTGACAGAATATGAAGTATCATATCTCAGAAAAAAAAACAGGGTCTTATAAGTTCATATTTCCAATTGTGGAAGACAAAGCAAGTGTGGATGTTAGAGATGTAGTTTTGCAATTACCAAAACCAACTTTCTCCAAAGGCACATCTCGAACATCGTCGCTTTATTCATTTTCGGTAGGTTTAACTCGATATAATATCCAGTAGATTGTTTTGTAATTTATATGAGAGTTTTTATGATTATTTTTGTTAAATTTTTGATGTTTGTTTAATTTTTTAAGAAAACTATTGTTCATTTTGATAGGAGGTTCTAATATTATATTTTCATTAACAATATTCAATGTTAAAGTCTGATTACTTAGTAAGTATATAACTGATTATATAATTAAGAAAATAACAGAGAATTAGTCTTGTTCTATGATGACAATATTGTTTTTTTTTGTGATTATATTTCTTAAGTAACTTAAGAGACTGATTATGGCTAATGTGCACTCTTAATAAAAAGTGTTTTGCGATCTGAATCAATAAAATTGTTTTATTTCTTAATTTTAAGTAATAATACAGTTTATATTGGGTTTTTAGTCAGTTTAAATTTGCATTTCATATGTATCTAAAATACGTATCAAACTGCCCCACCCCATGTATCAAAGTGCCCCACTGGTGGGGCAGAATGATACAAACATTTTATTTTCTTAAAATCACATTATCTCTATACGTCGCCAATTTTTGCGGTTTTTGCGTAGCCAAAATGTAAGCTGACATATCAGCCAATGCACACATCAAAACAAATATTTAAATATAATGCTTTATGGTCCTCAGAAAAGAGATTTAATTTTTGTGTATCAAAGTGCCCACTTAATAAAAGTTTCCAATTTCAGTTACAATGACAAATCGTCTTAGTTGCGCCCAATTTGAAGGTTTGGTGGAATTCTTGGAGCAAAACCCAGGTATAGCTAAAGGTTTGCATAAGACCATTCAAGGCAAATTAGAAACAAAGAGGAAATGGGCAAATTTGGCAACAACTCTAAATTCTCTCGGAGGAGCAAATAAAAATGGTCAAGGCTGGGCTAAGGTAATTCAAAATAATGAAGTAGGTATTAAGAATCATTATATACCTACAGCAATTTGATTAAAATTAATGCATGTTTTTAGTATTGGGCTGAGAAAAAATCGGCTCTAAAGAAACAGTGCGCCGAACTCTCAGCTTCAATGAGGCGCACTGCACGTGATAGATTATTTCAATCTTTTTCGTTAATTGGACACAAAGAAAAGCATCTCTATAATACTTATAACCTACATTACGACAGTTTCTTATCAAAATCTTATAAATACTATTACGAAATAAAATCTAAACTGTGTTCTTTCATTGTTGTTTTGTATAATATCATAATTGTGCCAGTGTAAGACCAAGTATGTAATTTAACTAATCAATTAAAAGATATTTACTCTATTTTTATATAATTTAAGCATAGTTTTGTATGAAAATGCAAGTATTAACAAGTCTGTATTAAAATCGTACGATGTGACGTCACTTGTTTACCACCGGCTATAAAAAGCCGCCGCTCCGCCGTACGCGGTACATTCACTACCGAGCAGTCACACCGAACGGACCTAAGTTAAGTAATTTGATATTATACAGCAATTATTGCTTATTACGGTTATGTTGTTGTGTATGGTATATTATTGCCAATATTGCTATTTTTATGATGTTACTATTATTCAAGACATAGAACTAAACTGTTTTTGAGATAACAATAATTTATGGAAATATAAGAAATGTATTGATAGAATACTGTAATACTGTTTCCATGGAGTTTCTTGTCCTTCTTCTCCATGAAGACCTAGTTTTGCGAACGGACAACTAGCTTTCTGATTAAATACTGACAAGTCTAATTAAATAAATGTCTAGCCTTGTCTTTGTGATTTAATTCATGAAACCTTTTCCCTATAAAACACATACATCAGAAATCATTCTGACATTCGAAGCTTGCTAATTTGGGTAATACCTATATATATATATTTACAGTGCTTACCGCACTTTCTCACACAAGCGTAGCATGACCACCGTAGAAACGAGTTTTGTCGACGGAAGAATAGACAAAAATGACGTTCCGTGTAGACAGGACGGCAGGAAAGTAGAAAGACTCAACTGCACTTTTTACAAAATTCACTCTTTTCATAATTCGATTCAGAATTCTTTGTTTTGTCACAGGTTTTTTTTCTGTTTGATTCTCAATTTTTATTGATATAAAGTCACGTCAACTACAGAAAAACATCTCAAGAGTGTCAAAATATTGCATTTTGGAAGAAAAAAAATTAGGTACAGTAAGCGCTCAAAAGTGCATGAGCACGCTAAGAGTCGTATTGCTGTGAACACGCGGTATAGCTCGTACATTTGTATGTGTAAGCAACACGATACACACACCACAGATAACGCAGTTTTGCGCTACACGAAACAACAATATATTTCCGTCGCTTTAAACATGCTAGCACACACGCACTATGCGCGTGAACTTGACCAGTTAATGGCATTGCTAAAATTCGATAGTAACTTAACAAGTGCAGATAGCAGAAAGCGTTAAGCGTTGGTATGGAATTCAAACTGCCTCAGGTTCTAATCTCATAAAACACAGTGCGGTTTTTTGCAAATATTATTATTTTTGTTTTCGATAATAATATTTTTTAAATATTGCTGCTTTTTATGTTGTTATTGCAATAAAGGTTTTAGAATAAAAAATGCGTGACATATGATAACAAAATTTAAAAAAATATGTTTATTCGTTATATTTATTTTACATAAGTTAAAAAATTGCTACAATTATTTATCATTACTTCAGCTGAATAAGATGTGAAATAGATGTCAAGAAACTTAGAAGCAGTTTGTATTATTTTGACATATTTAAATAATGAAATATTTTAAATTTTTAATGGATTTTTTCACCATAAATATTAAGCTTTGATCATGGTCGAAGTAATTAAGTAATAAATAAGAATATTAGACTACTTAAAATGTAAAAAACTACTTACAGAATAGGTAATTTTAAGGTTAAATATTTGTTTATATTTTATTTGTATTAATTATTTTACATTTTATTTGACTTTAGTAAATATTGGTTGTTATTGAGGTTAAAGCTTAAGTATTCATTTTCTTTACGAAAAGAAGATTGAAACTAAACCTCAAATTTTAATCCTAAAATAATACTATTACTAAAATAATATTAAACAATTTCGGTATATCTGCAAGAAATACGACAAACACCCTATTGAAACGTGCTTAAAAAATTCGTTACCATAAATTCATGCAATAACGAATCTGTTGTTTATTAAGTTGGTACGGTCAATAGTTTAAGGTCAAAAACAGTTTTCTAGCTGGTCTTCAGTGATGCAAGCCTTCAGAGTGCACGGCGAACGGTTCATAATGACGTGTTTTTAATAATTCAGCAAAATATCTCGTTGGTATGAAACCATTTGTTTCATTCACCATTTGACGTCGCTGCTACTCGATAATAAGCCCCTTCCTCATATCTCTTAACCCTCACAGTATTTCTCTAGAACAAAGAAAAACATTGTTTTTATTACACATAATACCTTATTATTTATTATTCACTAATCGAATTAAACCTCACAATGAATTTAAAACTTTAAAGGCATCTTCTGTCTCAACAATACCTCTGTTCTATCAACAATACCCTTGATTAAGATTTATGTTTAGTAAAATATGAAATATATAAATGATAACACTCACACTTAGTCCGGTTTCATTAGATATTCACTTCACTTTTACGCAGCGCAATAATATTCTCTGATCTGATCTGATCTCTTCAATATATTTTATGCCTGCTTTTTGATAATAATAACCACAACACTGCGCTAAATACTCGTCACCAATATTATCCACGAACCAAAAAAGTTCTATTAATTAAATACTCGTAACAAACTGCATCTACCCCACAGAAATCGAAATAATTTACTCAGTTTTTTGTGGTCTACCTGCTAAACTTTAATATTTATGTGAACAAGACGAATGAAACTAAAAACGAATGATGATTATTGAACTAGTCATTGGTTGCAGACAAAGTGAGTGTGTGTGTGTAATGTGCGTGTCTACAGTATTGTAACAACTTATAGAAGAAGGTCGTAAGTCAAACCGAAGCGTCATTCTATTGCTTTGTGAGATTGCTCATGGACTTTTGGTCGGTACTGTACAGTATTTTATATGGAATTTTTCACTTTTTGTATGGAAAATAAGAAAAATGATTACCTACGTGTTGAGTCTTAGGGGTTTAAAGGTTTTATAAAGGGGGTCGAAATTTTCATTATTTTTGCGATTGGACACGCCATTTTCGAGATATAAGCAAAAGAAAAAAAAAGAGACAGTACTGTTTTTGCACCTGAATTCGAGGTGTTGGTGTGAATTTTAGTTCATATTTTATTCCACACCTTTTTAATCCGATTAGAAATAGTCAGAATTAAACTTTGTGGCCGTCGAGTAAAAAGTTTTCTACTGTCTTTAGCATGGGGATTACAAAATCAAATTGTCTTCACTACCTTAGTGATTTTGACAGTTTGGGATAGAAAAGTTTCTTCTGAAATAGTCTACATGTAAAAGGACCTAGACAAAGATCGTTAGAAACGATAGGCAAAATGACAGATTGTAGAAAGATTTCTACGGTGCGATGTCAAAAATGGAGTAACGAAACGTCACTTTGTATAGAAAGAGCTATGTCTATTCTTCGTAGAGATAGAAAGCGTCATGCTACGCGTGCTGGTGGTGGGACAGGAGACAACTTGCCAGTATTGTCTGCCTTAGAAAATAGATTGGTGGCGGTAATGGGTGGACAAACGTTTGCGACTGGAGATTCATGGGCAGTCAATCCATTTCCTCAACCGGTAATATATTTAAATTTTATCCTACCTTTTATATTTAATGTCTACAAAATATTTTAATAATAATAATTACATTGTTTCAGACTAGACCTACCGAGTCACCAGTTGTACTTGAGGAGAGAGAGGATTCATACATAGTACCAGTACAAGAAGACACAGAAATGCATTCTTTGCATAACATCCAAATATCCCCTATTCTTGGCACGTCACACAATGACGCAATACCAGCATCATCCACAAGTTAGTCTTTATTCGAATTTGTTTAGGAATGTTTAGACATTTTAAATAAGCCATCCATCAGTACACAACCCAACATAAGTGTGTAACATTGAAGTGTTTTGGGACTAATCACATTTCGAGCTATAGCAAAAAACACCGACCGTGCGTGTCGGACCACGCACAATGAAGGGTTCCGCAGTTTGGATGGATTTATCCCAAAAACAAATTTAACATTGTAGTTAAAAACATGTTCTCCCATACATCGATATACGTCACGGTCAATTCTCCAACCAAGTTTGTACCTAATCATAAAAAAATGTTTTTTTTATGTGATTAAAACTACAAATTACCGATTCTCGGACTTTTTCCTATATTTGTGCTGTGAAACCCTTTAGGTTTTGATTTATTTGAAAGTTTCAAAATATGTCGTATAAATGGCCGTATTTTTTTAATCCGTTGACCATAGACCTACTCTACGCGTCCCTGAGAAAAAGGGTATTGACAGACTGAATGACAGACAGACAGACAGATGGACCACGAAGTGATCTTATAAGGGTTCCGTTTTTTTCCTTTTGAGGTACGGAACCCTAAAAATAATTCAGTATTATTTATTGACTTATTTTTTGTAACAACTCAGAAGTTTGAAACTTGCAATGGTTTCAAACATGGTTTCAGTACCTGCACCTCCGACGCCACTTCAGAGTACCATAACACCACGGATCCCCCGACGCCGCTCTTTAATTTCGAGGCCGGATGCAAATATGGAACAATTCGCAAGTATCGAAGCACGGCGAGTTGAAGCGGAATTAATTACAGCTCAAGCATTTGCTCAATTGTCCGAACACATTGGCAATATAACAAGTGCTTTGACGTCCATTGCTAATGCAATTTCGAATGTAGCTAGAAAAATGCCAAATCCTCGACAAATTTGCCATTTTTTGCTACACAATTTTTATAAATTAAGTGTTCAAAATGCATTAGCGACTTTTGTCATAGTTTTATTAGTAAGTAAATAAAAGTACTTTTAGGTAAAAAAATAAAACTAAATAGTTTTATTTTTTTACCTAAAAGATACTGCCATCAATACATCCTGGAAGCAGAACTGTGTTTAGTGCGCGCGACGACTCGTACCTGTTATCTGGTACCGTATTCCATGATCTTATGTTTCTCAGACATGTGCTCCGCATGGTTCTCAGTAGATTGCTACTCATGGATTCACGACAACAAATATCCAGGCTATTCCCTTGTGCGCGAATACAGAGCAAGTTGGAGAAGGTTGATCTCTCTTCTCACAACCATTCAACAACGGACTTATGCACTGCTGAAAATGTGGCCCTCATTGGTCATAGGTGCCATACTTCGTGATCTGGAGAACTCTCCAGATTTCCTTAACACAATCACTGAGGATCTTGATATTTTTGTGAAGCTCACAGACTTCTTTCGCGCAGAGACATCTACTGTTGTGGGTCCCGTCCATGCTATGATGCGCTTAGAACTAGCTGGACTGTGGAAGATCGCGGGTCATCCCATAGTGAATATGGACGCCAGCACATCCTCATGGTTTCGCAAGGGTACAGTCCTTAAACAGAATCTCCAACCGGCAGCCTTGAACATCAATAATATGTTCAAGAAGGAATTTTGCAGACAAAAGGACAGGAAAAGAGAATTACAAAAAGCAAAACAGCATGCAAAAGAATTGAAAACAGCGAAAAATCTGTTGGGGTTAACTGAGCCAAAAAAGAAAAAGAGAGTAACTTCTTTGCCTGCAGAAATAGATTCCGATTCTAGTCTAGATGAAGTCGTGATGACGAGTGATAGTGAAGACATTGAAATGCCATCGGAATCAGAAGAAGAGGTAATTAATGAAGAACCAGTTAATCCTAAACACATAAATATTGGAGATTTCCTACTAATTAAGTTTGAGAAGAAGAAAACTGTGATTCACTACGTTGCCAAAGTCGTATTTAAGTATAATGTGACAGAATATGAAGTATCATATCTCAGAAAAAAAAACAGGGTCTTATAAGTTCATATTTCCAATTGTGGAAGACAAAGCAAGTGTGGATGTTAGAGATGTAGTTTTGCAATTACCAAAACCAACTTTCTCCAAAGGCACATCTCGAACATCGTCGCTTTATTCATTTTCGGTAGGTTTAACTCGATATAATATCCAGTAGATTGTTTTGTAATTTATATGAGAGTTTTTATGATTATTTTTGTTAAATTTTTGATGTTTGTTTAATTTTTTAAGAAAACTATTGTTCATTTTGATAGGAGGTTCTAATATTATATTTTCATTAACAATATTCAATGTTAAAGTCTGATTACTTAGTAAGTATATAACTGATTATATAATTAAGAAAATAACAGAGAATTAGTCTTGTTCTATGATGACAATATTGTTTTTTTTTGTGATTATATTTCTTAAGTAACTTAAGAGACTGATTATGGCTAATGTGCACTCTTAATAAAAAGTGTTTTGCGATCTGAATCAATAAAATTGTTTTATTTCTTAATTTTAAGTAATAATACAGTTTATATTGGGTTTTTAGTCAGTTTAAATTTGCATTTCATATGGATCTAAAATACGTATCAAACTGCCCCACCCCATGTATCAAAGTGCCCCACTGGTGGGGCAGAATGATACAAACATTTTATTTTCTTAAAATCACATTATCTCTATACGTCGCCAATTTTTGCGGTTTTTGCGTAGCCAAAATGTAAGCTGACATATCAGCCAATGCACACATCAAAACAAATATTTAAATATAATGCTTTATGGTCCTCAGAAAAGAGATTTAATTTTTGTGTATCAAAGTGCCCACTTAATAAAAGTTTCCAATTTCAGTTACAATGACAAATCGTCTTAGTTGCGCCCAATTTGAAGGTTTGGTGGAATTCTTGGAGCAAAACCCAGGTATAGCTAAAGGTTTGCATAAGACCATTCAAGGCAAATTAGAAACAAAGAGGAAATGGGCAAATTTGGCAACAACTCTAAATTCTCTCGGAGGAGCAAATAAAAATGGTCAAGGCTGGGCTAAGGTAATTCAAAATAATGAAGTAGGTATTAAGAATCATTATATACCTACAGCAATTTGATTAAAATTAATGCATGTTTTTAGTATTGGGCTGAGAAAAAATCGGCTCTAAAGAAACAGTGCGCCGAACTCTCAGCTTCAATGAGGCGCACTGCACGTGATAGATTATTTCAATCTTTTTCGTTAATTGGACACAAAGAAAAGCATCTCTATAATACTTATAACCTACATTACGACAGTTTCTTATCAAAATCTTATAAATACTATTACGAAATAAAATCTAAACTGTGTTCTTTCATTGTTGTTTTGTATAATATCATAATTGTGCCAGTGTAAGACCAAGTATGTAATTTAACTAATCAATTTAAAGATATTTACTCTATTTTTATATAATTTAAGCATAGTTTTGTATGAAAATGCAAGTATTAACAAGTCTGTATTAAAATCGTACGATGTGACGTCACTTGTTTACCACCGGCTATAAAAAGCCGCCGCTCCGCCGTACGCGGTACATTCACTACCGAGCAGTCACACCGAACGGACCTAAGTTAAGTAATTTGATATTATACAGCAATTATTGCTTATTACGGTTATGTTGTTGTGTATGGTATATTATTGCCAATATTGCTATTTTTATGATGTTACTATTATTCAAGACATAGAACTAAACTGTTTTTGAGATAACAATAATTTATGGAAATATAAGAAATGTATTGATAGAATACTGTAATACTGTTTCCATGGAGTTTCTTGTCCTTCTTCTCCATGAAGACCTAGTTTTGCGAACGGACAACTAGCTTTCTGATTAAATACTGACAAGTCTAATTAAATAAATGTCAAGCCTTGTCTTTGTGATTTAATTCATGAAACCTTTTCCCTATAAAACACATACATCAGAAATCATTCTGACATTCGAAGCTTGCTAATTTGGGTAATACCTATATATATATATTTACAGTGCTTACCGCACTTTCTCACACAAGCGTAGCATGACCACCGTAGAAACGAGTTTTGTCGACGGAAGAATAGACAAAAATGACGTTCCGTGTAGACAGGACGGCAGGAAAGTAGAAAGACTCAACTGCACTTTTTACAAAATTCACTCTTTTCATAATTCGATTCAGAATTCTTTGTTTTGTCACAGGTTTTTTTTCTGTTTGATTCTCAATTTTTATTGATATAAAGTCACGTCAACTACAGAAAAACATCTCAAGAGTGTCAAAATATTGCATTTTGGAAGAAAAAAAATTAGGTACAGTATTTTATATGGAATTTTTCACTTTTTGTATGGAAAATAAGAAAAATGATTACCTACGTGTTGAGTCTTAGGGGTTTAAAGGTTTTATAAAGGGGGTCGAAATTTTCATTATTTTTGCGATTGGACACGCCATTTTCGAGATATAAGCAAAAGAAAAAAAAAGAGACAGTACTGTTTTTGCACCTGAATTCGAGGTGTTGGTGTGAATTTTAGTTCATATTTTATTCCACACCTTTTTAATCCGATTAGAAATAGTCAGAATTAAACTTTGTGGCCGTCGAGTAAAAAGTTTTCTACTGTCTTTAGCATGGGGATTACAAAATCAAATTGTCTTCACTACCTTAGTGATTTTGACAGTTTGGGATAGAAAAGTTTCTTCTGAAATAGTCTACATGTAAAAGGACCTAGACAAAGATCGTTAGAAACGATAGGCAAAATGACAGATTGTAGAAAGATTTCTACGGTGCGATGTCAAAAATGGAGTAACGAAACGTCACTTTGTATAGAAAGAGCTATGTCTATTCTTCGTAGAGATAGAAAGCGTCATGCTACGCGTGCTGGTGGTGGGACAGGAGACAACTTGCCAGTATTGTCTGCCTTAGAAAATAGATTGGTGGCGGTAATGGGTGGACAAACGTTTGCGACTGGAGATTCATGGGCAGTCAATCCATTTCCTCAACCGGTAATATATTTAAATTTTATCCTACCTTTTATATTTAATGTCTACAAAATATTTTAATAATAATAATTACATTGTTTCAGACTAGACCTACCGAGTCACCAGTTGTACTTGAGGAGAGAGAGGATTCATACATAGTACCAGTACAAGAAGACACAGAAATGCATTCTTTGCATAACATCCAAATATCCCCTATTCTTGGCACGTCACACAATGACGCAATACCAGCATCATCCACAAGTTAGTCTTTATTCGAATTTGTTTAGGAATGTTTAGACATTTTAAATAAGCCATCCATCAGTACACAACCCAACATAAGTGTGTAACATTGAAGTGTTTTGGGACTAATCACATTTCGAGCTATAGCAAAAAACACCGACCGTGCGTGTCGGACCACGCACAATGAAGGGTTCCGCAGTTTGGATGGATTTATCCCAAAAACAAATTTAACATTGTAGTTAAAAACATGTTCTCCCATACATCGATATACGTCACGGTCAATTCTCCAACCAAGTTTGTACCTAATCATAAAAAAATGTTTTTTTTATGTGATTAAAACTACAAATTACCGATTCTCGGACTTTTTCCTATATTTGTGCTGTGAAACCCTTTAGGTTTTGATTTATTTGAAAGTTTCAAAATATGTCGTATAAATGGCCGTATTTTTTTAATCCGTTGACCATAGACCTACTCTACGCGTCCCTGAGAAAAAGGGTATTGACAGACTGAATGACAGACAGACAGACAGATGGACCACGAAGTGATCTTATAAGGGTTCCGTTTTTTTCCTTTTGAGGTACGGAACCCTAAAAATAATTCAGTATTATTTATTGACTTATTTTTTGTAACAACTCAGAAGTTTGAAACTTGCAATGGTTTCAAACATGGTTTCAGTACCTGCACCTCCGACGCCACTTCAGAGTACCATACCACCACGGATCCCCCGACGCCGCTCTTTAATTTCGAGGCCGGATGCAAATATGGAACAATTCGCAAGTATCGAAGCACGGCGAGTTGAATTTGCTCAATTGTCCGAACACATTGGCAATATAACAAGTGCTTTGACGTCCATTGCTAATGCAATTTCGAATGTAGCTAGAAAAATGCCAAATCCTCGACAAATTTGCCATTTTTTGCTACACAATTTTTATAAATTAAGTGTTCAAAATGCATTAGCGATTAATTTCAAAGCTTATTTATTGTTAATGTTTTCAATTTTTTTATTTTTTATTAATTGATTTTATAAGTATTTTTTTGTTAACTTTTGTCATAGTTTTATTAGTAAGTAAATAAAAGTACTTTTAGGTAAAAAAATAAAACTATTTAGTTTTATTTTTTTACCTAAAAGTACTTTTATTTTACCTAAAAGATACTGCCATCAATACATCCTGGAAGCAGAACTGTGTTTAGTGCGCGCGACGACTCGTACCTGTTATCTGGTACCGTATTCCATGATCTTATGTTTCTCAGACATGTGCTCCGCATGGTTCTCAGTAGATTGCTACTCATGGATTCACGACAACAAATATCCAGGCTATTCCCTTGTGCGCGAATACAGAGCAAGTTGGAGAAGGTTGATCTCTCTTCTCACAACCATTCAACAACGGACTTATGCACTGCTGAAAATGTGGCCCTCATTGGTCATAGGTGCCATACTTCGTGATCTGGAGAACTCTCCAGATTTCCTTAACACAATCACTGAGGATCTTGATATTTTTGTGAAGCTCACAGACTTCTTTCGCGCAGAGACATCTACTGTTGTGGGTCCCGTCCATGCTATGATGCGCTTAGAACTAGCTGGACTGTGGAAGATCGCGGGTCATCCCATAGTGAATATGGACGCCAGCACATCCTCATGGTTTCGCAAGGGTACAGTCCTTAAACAGAATCTCCAACCGGCAGCCTTGAACATCAATAATATGTTCAAGAAGGAATTTTGCAGACAATTTTACAAGACACACAAGAAGTGGCCAGAGCTTGTGCTCTTGCCTGGTGTTCCCGTGCATATAACTGCTTGCTACAATGCTAACGATTGGGGAGAAACATCTACTTACAAATGGGATCCGGCAGACTTTCAGCATGTCGTTCTGTTAAAGAATTTCGAATTCAACTTTCATGTAGACACCATAGACATCATCTCTGATAAAGCCATCATACCTTCTCTACCCGAGTGGATTCATGAGTACGACAGCAAAGCATTCCGCACGATCTATGGCCACTTCCCTTCAGGTCCTCCTCTTTCGACCAAAAGTGTAGTGATGCACTACTTACGCACCGAGATCTTTGATTGTAAGGAGATCCTTCTCCTTATCAATGATGGCGTCATACCCACAGACTGGCGTGTGATGGTGGCCGTCCCTAAAGAGAGAGAGTTTAAGGAGACAGACGCCCGCTGCTACGGGAAAATGGTGCCCGAGATGAGAGCGTACCAGGTCGTGACTGAAAAGAATCTCTCAGACATTATCTTCAGGTATGTCAAACATCAGTCCATGACGTTGTCGGAAGAGCAGCTCACCAAAACACTGAACCGCATGAGCTGTCCGGGTGAAGAGCACGACTACATTAATATTATTATCGACTTCTCTTCATGGTGCACCCATTTCCGGGCAGAACTCCTAGAGCCCCTCTTCTCAAGCTTAGATCACTTGTTCGGGTTCACCAATGTCTACAGCTTCACACACAAGTTTCCTCTCATCTCGGTACTTCTCTTCCAAGACAGATACTCACCCCCCGCACAAAACCCCGATGGATCACCTGCAGAACGGGATAACATATTCACTAATCTCTTATCTTTCTCCTGTGGGTAGACTATATTTATTGAGGTTATATAATTATATCTTTGATACGGGGGATATTCCAAAACAATGGCGCGACATACTGGTGATTCCCATTCCTAAAAAGTCCCCTAATAATAGTACTAAACTAAGGCCAATTTCTCTAATATCTTGTGTCTGCAAAATTTTCCATTCAATGCTGACAAAACGACTTGAGTGGTACATAGAAAAAAACAAATTATTATCTCCGTACACTTCTGGATTTAGAAGAGGACAGTCATGTCAGGATTGTTTGGTTAAATTGGTAAGTTAAATTTATGTGGGTTTCTCGCGTAAGGTTCCAACTATAGCTTGTTTTTTAGATATTTCAAACGCGTATAATAATGTACTAGTAGACGCACTGATTAACACTTTAGATGAAATAGGAGTTGGACAAAGGTTATGTCAATATCTATGGAATTTTTTAAGCGAAAGGCACCTTATGATGAAGGATGAAACTGATCAAAATAAGTATATTATTAGATACACTGATAGGGGTTTAGCACAAGGAGACCCAATTTCACCCATTCTTTTTAATGTAGTCACAATGACATGTTTCCATAAGATTAAGAATGTAGGTATGTGCCAATACGCGGATGATTTTGTTTTATTTTGTTCTTCTGGGAATCTTAGTCAAAGTCAACATCAATTTCAGGTAGCGTTAAATACATTCTGTGATATTCTGGATGATATGGGATTAGAATTATCGGCAAATAAGTCAAAAGTATGTATTTTCACGAGGGGATTTAGAAAATTAGAAATAAATTTAAAATTAAATAGTCATAGCTTACAGTTAGTGGATGATTACAAATATTTGGGAGTGTGGTTAGACAGGTCGTTGCGTTGGAGTAAACACATTAACATGATAGCGGAGAAAGTGCAGAGGAGTCTCAATTTACTCAAAGTCTTGGCCGGTACTGCATGGGGCTTGCACCCTAAACATATAAGACATATTTATATAGCGTTGATTAGAAGTCGTATAGACTATAGCAGTTTTCTATATGATGTAAGTGCAAAATGTCACCTAGACAAACTAAATAAGATTCAAAATCGGGCTTTGAGAATTGTCGGAGGTTTTATTAAGACCACACCTATCCATGTTATGGAAAGTGAGCTCTGTGTAGTCCCGCTGTATTTACGGAGAAAATATTTAGGCTATAAGTTCTGTTTAAAATCTAAGTCCATGGAAAATAATAATACTAATAATTTATTAGAGGAACTTAACACTCTTCGACAAAATAGTTACTGGATAAATAAAAAGATTCCACTGCTGGTTTCCTTATATGATGATGTGAAGGAAGAAAATATAGCATCATCATATCCCTTGCAGATGTTTACTCTGAGGACATGGATGACCAACATTAATATTCACGAAGTAATTATGTGGGGCTTAGATGCAGTTAAATATTCTAAACAATCTTATGATAGCAATTTATTAAAATTTGAAGTTATTAGAGAGTTGCATCTAAAATACAATGATTGGTTTAGTATATTTACAGATGGGTCGAAGAGTGTAGAAGGCCGTGGAGCAGCCTTTTATGTACCCAGTGAACCAATGAGTCGTGAAATTAACTGTTTTAAAATAGATAAGAATGCGTCCATTATGACGTTGGAGCTTATTGCGATCTTTGAAGCATTGTGTTATTGCAATAGTAGTCAACATAATAATATTGTTATTTGCACAGACAGCAAAAGTTCTTTACAACATTTAGCTCGATGCGCCTCTGGCCAAAGAGGTGTATCGATAGCTTATGATATTTTATCTAAGATCGATTTATTAATTGTAAAGGGTGTTAAATTAAGACTGCAATGGGTTCCGTCGCATATTGGGATACAGGGCAATGAAGGGGCTGACATGCTGGCAAAATATGCAGCTAAAAATGGAAAAGAAACTAATATAACGTTAGATTATGCAGAGGTTCTACCTAAATTTAAAAATAAGTGTTACAGTAACTGGAAGGAGTATTTTGATAAACGGTCATTGGAAAAAGGAATCTGGTATAAAACCATGCAGGGTCAGCCTTTTCGTGTGCCCTGGTTTATTAATTGTAATTTAAGTAGGAAATTGGTTGTTACAGCTCATAGACTCAGATCTGGACACATTCCATGTAATAAGTTTGCATTCACGATGAACAAAATTAACTCGCCTAATTGTGTGGAGTGTGGAGTTGTGGAAGACTTACATCACTGTCTGATAGAAATGATGTGTTTGGGGCATTGAGGTTGAACCGACTTGATTTGGGCACATTTCATAAAATTCTATCTCAACCAAATGGTGATGATGCGAAGAGTCTGTTCAGGTTTATGGCCCAAATGTAATCCATAACAATGTGATTTGTTACTATTTGTTTAGGGTATGATGGGACTGTCATACGCATTGCGATTATAAAAGTCCCAAATTAAAATAGAATAAAAAAAAAAAAAAAAAAAAAATACATCCTATAACAGATGGTATGTTAAATTTTTCAAAAAACCTGGAACATAAGGCATATTTTATGGTTACTTATAGGCACTATAAAAACAAGGCATTTTAGATAGAATAATTTCATATAAATTATCTAGCTTCAATAAATAAAATTAGGTATTCATTAGCATTACCTCCTTTTTAAAGCATCACTTTCCTGACGTGTTTGAGGAAACTTAATCCATTTATTCTGTACTATTGGATGGTTAAGAGCTGCCGTTACATCTCTAATAGTACGAGAAACAGATTGCTGCGACATTAGGGTCCCATATGTGCCTCCAACTAGTTTTTGGTAACTCCCAGTCGCATAAAAGGACAATGCCACTAAAACCTTAAAGAAATAAATAAGTATTAAGCGATTGATCTTCCAAACAAGTCATGATATCATTGATAAAAGTCATGTATTAAAGACAACCTACCTTATATTTTGGTGATATATCACTTCTTCTTTTAGAAGTTGGTATAAAGGGCTTAATGTTTTCATACATTTCCTCAAACAAATCCTTGCTCACTCTATAATTTGATTTAAATTCGTCTTCATTCATAGAAAACGCTTTGTCCGATCGCATCATCCGACGCTCATCTCGTCTTTGTTTTAATTGTTTTTTATGAGAATTATGTAAAATTCTGTATATAACTGCTAATCGTGCCATATTATACACTTATAAATTACTAAAAACCACTTAAATCACAAAACAATTTCAAAAAAGTTACACTTTTGCTATTGGAAAAATTCCAATCAACAAACAATCCCAACGCAATACTGGCGCAATACACAGCTGTCAAAATACAGTCAAGAGTAGCGTTTAAGCACTCCAAGCCCGATCCCGATTCCAATTAGTTCCCAAAATGGACACCCAATTTGATAACAATTTGGCGCTAGTGTCGAACTCAAGAGTACGAAACGTCTCAATTCCAATGTCGACAGATTGGAATTGGAATCAAGAGTAAGCCCCCAGGATGGCGTGAACGTTGCTATTATTAAACGCGTCGTACAGCTCACTGTAGTGGCTTGGAACACTTTGGGCGTTAATGTGACACACATTCACCAAACGATTAGACTTATCATTGAAATTTTGTTGCACAAAGTCACCAAGGGTGGAGTTGAAAGAACAAAAGCTTACATCGCTTGAAGAGGCAGTAGATTCGATGGCAGAAAAATAAGACTCATTGTCTGACATAAATTGTAGTTTTAAGTTGATATAAATATATAATATATTATGCTATTCCAAAAATACAGCAACAAACTGGTGCAAAACACTGCACCACCCGCCAGCTAACAATAAGCAAAAACAAAACAAAGCAATCAACAATCATACACAATAACAAAACCCGAGTTAACATTTTTTTGTTTACTCTATTGGAAACAAAGCGAAAAACCGTAGTTCTCAAAAAATATAAAAGACAAATACACAAAACTCTGAAAATAAAAGTACAGAAAAAGAAAAAAAAAATTGAACACCCAACTGCAAACTGAGTGAGTGCAACCATAAATGAGTTGCAACATGGAACGAAACGTTAGCAAATACTATCTGTGAACGCACGAAAATAAACTACGCGAAATTTAAGAACGTATACTTTGAACGTCAACGTCAAGCAATATTATAAATGTCAATTTGACAATCAGATCTGTCATTCACTACAAGCAAGCTAAAATAAAAATAAAATATACACTGTCGAGGGTATCAAAAAACCAATACGCCCCTCAATTTAACAATTTAAAACAAAGATTACAGAGAAAAACAATTCGGGCACAAAACAAAAGCAAGATAATTTTGGGACGGGACAAGTACACTACGGTAAGTAAAGATTACGAATGTTATGAAAGAAATACAACTTACAAGCAACAACAAGACATCAAAGTAAACATTCACTTAAATACCTAATAACAAATTGTGTTTTTCAGGCTCCCGGCAGCATCGACACTTCTTCATCTCGCTGATGGAGTCGCACCCGGCGCCTTCGGGTACTTGGTTGTCAAGGGCTTCAGCTCGTCGATGGAAGTAACCTTGTGCCGACTTCCATCAGGGGCCTTAATGAATATGACACCGTCTTGAGTCCAACACGACCGCATACTGAAATGCTCACGCGCCTTTCCGAAGACAGCTTGCCTGGCCCTAGTCAAGAATTCCTTCACTGATATTTTGGAGCCTTTCAAACCTGTCTTTGCCTTCCAGACTGAGGCCTTGATGTCCTCGCTAGCGAACCTAACGAGGATAGGCCTGTGATGCTCCTTGCTGGGGGCTCCAAGCCTGTGACAGACTTTAATGGAGGACGCTGACAGATTCTTGAGGGCAAGCTTAGTACTGAGAACATCCAATATTATTGCTGTACCGTCTTCATTATCCGCTTCAGCAAGGCCTTGGAAAATCAATGCTTTCCGCCGATGCCTGGTCTCTAAGCCATCAATTTGCTTGGCACACTCACTGATCTGGCTTCGGAGCAGACCAAGCATGGAAAATATGAGCTCACGGAAGCTGCGAAACTCATCCGCTATCTTAGCGACCGTGTCCTTGGCAGGACCAGCGCACTGGATTTGTGCTTCCAGCTCACCCATTTTCCTTAAAAAGTTATCCTCGAGGGTCTTCTGTGCAGCAAGGACTTCGGCAAATTGAGACATTTTGTGTAGTGAAGTGCTGAGAAACGTTGTGTGACAGTGCAGTTGATCAGCTGGCAGGTGGTGTTTATAATGTATGTGTATATCACATAAATGTGCCACAAACATAAGTACTTGCTAAATGACTATTGTAGACTAAGTACTGATGTAACTTAATCAGTATTTTCAATTAATTATATTTTAAATAAAATTCTAAATTTATAAAACGTCTATACTTTTTTAACACCTACCCGCGAAAAACCACCAGCATGCAGCGAACGTGCATTCCTGGTCATCACCCTCAGCCTCATCACCCCGACTCACTGGGGAATCAACGCAATCAGCCTCATCACCCCGACTCACTGGGGAATCAACGCAATCACCTCAATCACCCCGACTCACTGGGGAATCACAGCAATCACCCCGACTCACTGGGGAATCACCACAATCGCCGCAATCACCACAGAAAGTTCCGACTCACCCCTAACTATGCGGCACCCGGTTCCGACTCACTGGAACCACAGTTGGCACTGTGTGAAGCATCGCAAGATTCAGCCCACTATCGACCTCCGGTCTCCGGAGGGGAGTGATGTAGCGGTTACACCGCCACATACAAACTACGCATCAAAGACATGACGTCACACAAATCCTGCATCGCGCAGTTAGAGTTTACCGAGCGATCGACATACATACAAGATTTCAACTTCCAACCGATGGGCAGTTGCCCGCCAGACACAACACCCGTCTGGTCGGAGGATCCACCCTTTTCTATGGTGGATGAGTGAACTTTACACCCTGTTCCTCATACTCTTAAAAGAGCAAATAACTTAGAAAATGAAGACGATCGCCGGAAGGTAGCAATTGACAACATTTCATATTTTTAACCTACATGTATTATTACGTTATTTATAAGTAAATCCAAAACTAGGGCACCCATATTTTTCAGTTTTTTGAAATTATGTACTTTTCATACATTTCAACTTTGGAATTCGGTGTATTCTAAAAAGACGAAAGCGCCAAATGACGTCATGCATACGGTGAAATAGCGATAAAACCTTTGCTTTACTATGACCCGTCAAAAAAAACTTGTTTTGTCAGCTTGACACCTGTCACTTTGTCAAGTTGTCAAACTCGTTGGCGCCTAAAGTATTGTTTGTTTGTTTTCAATTAAATTCGTAAATTGTCTTATTTTCAAGTGCTATTATCCTCATTTTGTTTTTATTAAGTCACCATGAAAGTATCGGAAGGATTTCTCATTGATGATAGCAGAAACTTGTCGAAAGTAGACTATTTAATGCTATTGCAATATATGAACGAAAATGAATGCTATAATAGTGCGGAGGCACGTAGTGCCAAGGCATTACTAGCTTCACGGGAAGCATTTATGTTGACACAGCTGTAGGATATGTAGAAGTCAAGCGAGAAGGAAACTCATGCACCGTTAAATGCAGAGTAACACCCGAACATAAAGTAAAATCTAAGTTGTATCAGGTTGCAGCTGTAATCGATGAATCTGTCGAGAAGATTATCACAGTAGAATGCAACGACTGTGCAGCTTCTGCAGGAGGATGCAAACACGCTATAAATGCTTTGCCATTTGACTCATAAAACGGTCAGACGAACCACTGAGTGTTATTGGAGTAAACCAAAACTTGCTGGAGATGTAGGTGACCAGAAGTTCATTTTGGCAAAAAAACATTGGCAAAACGAAAAGAACCCCAGATAATGTGGACATGAGTGTCAATATTTCTATGTTTTCCGAAGAATGCAAGAGGCGTAAAGTTACAACAGGAATGATTTTAAATTACTGTGGGAATCACCAGCCCCAGATAAATGACTTCAATATGTTTAATTTAGTACTGCAATTTGTTCACCAAGTAGATGATCACTGCTATGACAATTTAAAATAATTTTTAGCAACAACTATTACCATAGATGTAGTCGAAACTATTGCTGAAGCTACAAAAGCTCAAGCAGATTCAAAGCTGTGGCATTCTATGCGTCAAGGGAGAGTCACAGGGTCCAGGATCTATGAAGCTATTCACTGTAAAACAGAGAATGGTGCTTTAGTACAAAGTATTCTAGGAGGTTACAAGGTGCCAGAAACAAAAGCTATCAAAAGGGGGCAAGGCATTAGAAAAAGAAGTACTTAAGCAGTTAGAAAAAGAATTTGGATTAATTCAACACACAGGGTTGATTTTAATATCTATCATTGGAGTTTCACCTGATGGGATTTGTATGGACCTTGTGATTGAAATAAAATGCCCTATAAGTGATAAAACAATCAAAAGTTATGTGAGGGACAGTGAACTGTATGAAAAATATAAAGCTCAGATAAAGGTACAAATGCATGTTACAAAAAAATTAAAAGGACTGTTTTGTATCGCTGATCCTAGTTTTGAAAAGCAAAACGCCTACACAAGTACTGGGAGGAGTATGATGCAACATATGTGAAAGGTTGATGCCGCTGAAGAATTTTGGAAAAAAAATATTTTTAAGACTGTATTACAAAGTGCAAAATAAAAATCAATATAGTATTTATGTTTTTTATTCAAAGTCAACACAAATAATTTATTTCAATGAGGCACATAAAAGGCACCTTTCAAGGTCAAAAACAAAGAAATAGAACTGATTCTAGTTGCCCCTTCCAAAAGGTAGTTTTCGTATAGAGAAGAATGGGCAAGAAATGTGATAGATACATGGTGCTCACATATTTACAAACATTGTAAAAGTACCTATACGATATCACAATATTCCTAACATTTTTACAAGTAATACTAATAAGTCATTCATTCTTAATAATAGCACTATGTAGATTTATCAACCCGCATGCCACTATAACTGCATCATCTGCATGTTGGATTAATTTATTATTTATTACCGAGTGTGGTTTCAAAAATTTAAATAGCCTTACTCTTCTTATTACCCTCTCAACATGGATACGCAGACTGGCAATGACCTTGCTTTTGATAGCATCCTGCTTTGTCAACTTTTGATCTTTTGAAACACTGGGTGGACGAAGTAGATTATTCTGATTTATACTTAGTAAAACATCAACATGTTTAAATCCTCTGTCTGCCAATACAGTACACTTTGTTGGCAGCAAATCCAGAAATCCACTGTATTCTACTATATTGGCATCAGATATACGACCCCCAACGAAAACATCGTGAGAAAACCGGCATCTCCTAGCACCGAAAATTCGAAGACATGTGACATCTACCAACCCGCACTGGGCCCGCGTGGTAGATTACGGCACACACACAGAGAGGAGGCCTGTGTCCCAGCAGTGGGAACATTATAGGCTGATGATGATGATACGACCCCCAAAACCAACAGATACAAAGTTGACAAAACCTTCAGGTGTTGTAGCTATCAAGTATTTTAAAGTATTAGCATTTTTATACTGTGACCATGTTAGAGACTGGATAATAGGATTTGATGGCTTTTCAATTTCTATCTCGAAACAGTCAATAATGGAAAAAACATTTGAATATTCCTTATTGGTTTTGAAGGAGGCTGGCAAGTTTATTTTGACATCATATACACGGGGAGAATAAATTAATTGTTTGAAGAACTTAGATAGAATACACAAAGTCCTGAAAAATATTCTCCATAATGTGGTTAATGACACCTCAAACATCTGAGATTTGGTAGAAGGGGCTATTATTTTTAATTTTATACAAAGTTCGTTGGTCTAGTGGTCGCAAGCGCTAATGCTGAGCATGAGGTCCTGGGTTCGATTCCGGGGTCGGGCAAAGTGTTATTGGGTTTTTCTATCTGAAATTTCTCAGTAGCAGCTCGGAGTCTGGATTTGTGCCCGGTTGATGGCAATAGGCTCGCCCCCTATTACATGGGACTTAAACATAACTGGCGAAATGTGGGTGTACCTGCTACAGGGACACCTCTGCCCAACCCTTCGGGGAAACAAGGCGTGATGTTTATTACAAAGTTACTATTATAATTATTAAAGGATTTTACATTCAGATTAATTTCTAAATAGTTAATCAACCATTAATAATGTGTCATATTAGATGTCAACTGTCACTTTGACAAGTATTATAATTTTTTTTAAAGACACATTCCGTTCAGAAACTATGTAAACGAATTCATGGCCTTGAATAAACAAAACATTCAAAATATTTTATTTCACATAAACCTACATGAGCACTTATGAAACGTCAGAAGCTAGGTGCACGGTTCCAATTGGTCGTTTCGTATGGAGAAGAGCCGGCAAGAAACTCCACGGTTACTCTTTTAAAAATAATTGGCTTTTACAATACTTTCAAATAACAGTATTACTAGGTATGGGAGGACAGTGTAGGTCTTTCAATAAGTACTAAGTACTTAACAAAATAGAAAATGGTCTACAGGTCTACAATTCACTAAACCTACAGCGTTCTCACATTCACAAAATAGAAAATAACACAGGTCAACAAAGGAAAGATTTTTTTTTGGTGCCGAGATCTTGTTAGTAGTTTTGTGTTAAGTGTGCATTGGAAACACTAAAAATATTTTTTATCTTTTTTCCTACGTGAAGTTTTGTGTCTACCCTCTGTTTTTTAAATTTATTCTAATTAGTACTTTCGGGAACACGGTTTTAAGTCTTATTAGTACCTTTCTATAAATAAATCGATTTTGATATCATGTCTTCATCGCGAAGAAGTTGTCTAAACGATCCGAATGTGTTTTGTTACATTTGTGGGGAATATATAATCAAAAAGTTCAGGAAACCTATAACAGATTTTATAAAAAGTGCATGTTTTTCGTACTTCAAGTCGCAAATTGTAGACGAAAAAAAGCCATGGATACCTCAAAATGTTTGCAAAACGTGCTATGAACACTTGAGACAGTGGGTAAGTGGTAGAAGAAGCCGTATGAGGTTTGGGGTGCCTATGCAATGGAGAGAACATTGCCTAATCTAAGCATAGAAAAGATAAAAGCGGGTGTTTTTGATGGCCCACAGATAAGAATATTGATAAAAGATACTAATTTCTCGAGTACAATGACCAGTTTGGAACAACTTGCGTGGAATTCGTTTGTTGAAGTTACTAAAAACTTTTTGGGAAATCACAAGTCAAGTAACTACTCCGAAATTGTAAATAACATGCTGGAGAATTTCAAAAACTTAGGATGTAACATGTCAATCAAAATGTATTATCTCCACAGTCACCTTGATCAGTTTCCAGAAAATCTAGGTTCGTATAGCGAAGAACAAGGGGAACGCTTTCACCAGGACCTAAAAACTATGGAGGAGAGGTACCAAGGCCGATGGGATCAGCATATGATGGCTGATTACTGCTGGGGCATGCAACGTGATTGTCCTGCTACACCTCATTCGCGAAAATCGCGTAAAAGAAAGTTTTTATGGACATAATAATTGAATAAATGTTTGATTTTGATGTAAATATAAATTTTTCTATTCAATTAAAAATCTAGAAAACTACACGTAGGAAATAAATATTTTTGCTATAAATGTAATCAGTATATGGCCCTAAATTAAAAAAATATTACAGCTTCTTGGCACCAAAACCACTGTTGACCTGTGTAATCTATACAAAAGATAAATAAATTAATAAAAGTAAAAACCTATTTTAATAAAAACGCAATTATATGATTGCTATTACAATTGTAATCAATCTGAATAATTATCATGTCCACAAAAGTCACAAATAAAGAGTTGAAATTAAATCATAGGTATATAATGTCAAATAATAGAATAAATATGTCAAGGACGAATGTAAAAAATAAAAATTAAAGGTTAATAGACTCTTACTTATTTATGTCGTTAATGAGGTACCAGGGAAGCCACATGTAGGGGATCCAAACGCCTCCTGCCGGAGGCTCTATGCGGGGATCGTATGGTCCATGGTCCTTTACGGGGCACCGGTGTGGGCGCGTTCATTGAGGCTGCGGCCAGCCCGCCAGTTGAACGCGTCCCAGAGGGTCATGGCCATCCGGCTGGCCCGAGGATACCGCACGGTCTCCTGCGAGGCGACGAGCCTCCTTGCCGGATTACCGCCATGGGATCTGGAGGCAAAGATCCTCGCGCACATCTGGGAGTTAACTCCGATGCCGCAAGAAATCGCGGCACAGCGGACAGAGCTCCGGCGGGATCTCATGGCGTCATGGAGAGTGCGATTGTCGCAACCTAGCGCTGGGCAGGCTACAATTGCGGCGATAAGACCCCTCTTTGAGGAGTGGCTTGAGAGGCGCCACGGCGTCCTCACCTTCCGCCTGACGCAGGTCCTCACCGGACACGGCTGCTTCGGGAGGTTCCTGTTCAGGATAAGGCGGGAAACACCCGGGTGTCACCATTGTGTAGATCAGCCTGAGGACACGGTGGAGCATACGGTGGACGTCTGCCCGGCTTGGGCGGAGCAACGCCGTGTCGATCGGCGGCGGTGATCTCTCGCGTCCGGCCCTGGTTCAGGCCATGGTACGGAGCGAGAGGAAATGGCAGGCCGTCACCTCCTTCTGCGAAGCGGTAATGCTCGCGAAGGAGGAGGCGGAACTTCGCGCCCTCACGCCCCTAACCGCCGCAGGAGGAGACGCCCCGGGCGGGAATCGCGAGCCGATTTCCAGCCACCGTAGGCGCGGGCTTGCGGACGGTGAGCAATGGGTAGCTCGCCGTCCGATAAGGACCAGGCCCGGGTCGACGGAGCGTTGTGTTCCACGCGCGCCTCAAAGAGATGTCAACAGAATTGACGGGGTCCGCTAGGGCCAATGCCTGTCGGGGGTTCGAAGAAAACCGATAGGGAAATCGTGGCCCCCGGCAACAGGGCAACCGAAGGAACACAGGTGGGTTTTAGTCAGTAAAAGTCTGACACACCTTACCGCTCCACCCAGAGCGGGAGAAGTTATTTGATAATTTCCCACCCAAAAGCCTTATTCTTCTTTTAAAAAAAGCGAAGATGTTACATATAGCAACACTGAGTTATTACTCATTGAGCGAATGACACTTTGTTTCCGCTCTTCCCTGTCTGTCAATATACTGTACTGTTCGTTTGAATAATATAGACTACAATCTGAAGACGTTGTTTCTATAAAACAAGCACCAGATCAAACAATCTAATAAAATAGGCTCTACTTCATTACCAACACTGACTGGAATACCCGGCTTAAGGTTTTGTTTACCAGTCTGTTTCCAAAATTTCTGAAAGTTTTTGTTAATACATTCAGTAGCTAAATGTCATTTTAACTTTATCCTGATTGTTTTGATAATATTTAAAAAAAATCTTAAATTGTTTTCTGGTAGTATTCATTTCTTCTTAGTATGGCCCTGTACTAGGTTTATCCTAGGTTTATAGTTCCTCAATAAAATCTTATGTTTTTAAAACAACTATTATCCATTTGTTGGTTCTCTTATAAATGAAGGGTTTGCAAAATAAATAGGGTTGCGGTATTCTTTCCTTTGAAGATTTTTTGAAGCTTTTTTTATCTTCTTGCATAGTAAAATACGTTTCCATTTTAAGTAGCTTTTATTACTGAATAGTTCTTCTTGTGTTGTTAGTAGATATTGCTTGAATTTTTCTAAGTCGATAAGTAAAGCGTACTCAGTGTTTCCACTTCAACAATTCACTGAATTGGATTCAACAAAATTCGTATTCGAACCGCAGCCGCGCAGTCCGATTCGCTTCGTATTGGAACAGCTTCATCATCAGATCAGGTTTGTATTGGATATGTCGCTGTGTGGCTCAACCAATATATCGTCTGACTCGTAAAGACCATGTACAAATCCCAAAAAGGTTCCGAGGAGCCTGCAGGGTATTTATGGCTTGACCAAAGAAAATACTGAGCTCAGAACGAGATAATTTTTATTTGCAATGTACAATTAAAATAAATCGAGACTGACGGATAAAAATTCAAATAGTGACAAATTGACATTTATCACTTAACAATATGAAAAACAAGCAAAACGGAATGCTGACGAGATCAGCTACGAGACGACACGCCCACCATTTCCGGACACTTATCTCAGCTCCTCGCCAACTCCGCCGGTACCCAGCCCCACCGTGAGCGCTGTGACGACACCGACCGCGGTAGTTGCACCGAACTCGAGCAATGAGTATTTTTCCCCACCGGCATCGCCAACACCTGTACGTTGGCAGGGGAGAGGCCGGCCGACCACCAGCGGGGTTGAGACATCGAGGCCAACAGGGCCGCTGCCGGTGAAAATGTGTCGCGCATGCGATGTACCCAGTCCATTGATGCAAATGTGATGCGAGCATATTATGGGGCTACTGAGGGAGGAATTAAACTTACAGCGTACCGAGGTCGGATGCTCTCTCTATTTCAGGTACTTGACCTGCCATCAACATCTCGGCCCAACGATTGACGGATCAGGTGCGCGTCATTAAACACAATCATAGATTGGATACACTTGATCGGCTGTGCTCAGAATGTCGTGCATGCGCCTGCCGAGGTTTCACTGCGGGCAAACCAGCATGATGAGGAAGAGGATGCTAGGGCTATATCTGCAGATAACCTATGCAATGTGAAATTAAGGAGCGTACTGGAGGATGCAAGGATGCGATCCATGAGTATCGGTTCACATCACCTGACCTTAGACCACGGCTACCACCAATAAAATATGCCCATGAATTAAAAAAAAACGGCACTGGTGTGCGCCCTGGATGCGCTGTTAGGTACCAAATTTTGTTGAAAGCAGCACAGACCTTTGCGATACACACTCAATCTTGTTTTGCACGGCTGTTGCGGCATGTCGTTATAACTTGTGTAAAATTTACAAATACTGACCGAGCTGCACGGCCGAAACTCGCCGCACCAGTCTGGCAGTGCAGGCTTGAGCGTTATTAATGATACCAGTGTACTGATCGGGTAGCTCATCTGCTACAGGGAGGGCAAAACACGCCCAAGGCTGATGCGCTTTGTGAGGCGGCCATTTTCGGGAACTAGTATTAGTCCTCGAGATTATGTATCCCATGTCACAGAGCGCATTGACTTCCTGGAGCAGAAAATTTATGCATGGGCAAACCGTATCCGTCGGTATAGGTGGATCGGTACACTCGGAACCGTATGTTCCAGAGCGTTGAAAGGTGGTTATACAGAGCATACGAGTAGCCCATTCCCACTCAAGGTGCGAATGACGCGCGTCCCACGGATAATGATGCCATAAGTGTTTTTAGCGAAGCATTTGGTCGGTGCTCGTCAATCACACAGAAGGTGATTGGATGCGCGATGTTGAGCAGGCGTGTGATTTAATACCAGACATGGAGGCTATTACCACTAGTCCTCTGGATGTGGCCTGTGCAGTCCGTCCGTTGCCTAACCGGAAGTCTCCAGAACCAGAGGGACTGCACAATTTCTGGATTAAATGGCTACAAAGGTCACACGCCTACTGAGCCTCGTAATTCAGTCAAAGACTGGGTCGTTACCAGTTTCTTTAAAAGAAAGAAAGCAGAAAGAAAGAAAATACATTTATTTAGCACAGACCAAAAAAACACAATATAATTAACAGCAGATAGAAAAAAAAATAAACAATTAAAATCAAACAAAAGTGTAAAGAGCGATGTTAGAAATTGGCAGGGGAGTGTGCCTCACGGCTGCGCCAAAAAGGCCCAGTTCAGCAAAAATGCCAGACAACAATAAGTGCCTGACGCTGGTTTTCAACTGTACCTGAAAGTGTGATGTGACGGATGTAAAACAGTTTTATAATGTAACGTGTATATGTATACTTAAATAAAATAAATTTGAGTCAGATAAAAAAAATAAAATAACGAATATGTAGGTACAATAAATGAGTAAGTGAGACGGACGCATGATAGACCATTGTATACTTAAATAAAGATATCCTACGAAAATGAGTCTGAACAAAAAACCTGCTTTGAACGATGCCAGACTTCCATGTTCCAACAAATTGTCATAATTTATTAATGCAACAAGAACAAGAACCTCCGGCTCGAGGACATACGGGATGTGAGCCAGTGAGCCGAGCCGAACGTCAGCATGAGCCAGAGCAATTCCCAGCAATGAAACTGTATAGTATAACAGCACACGGACACAGCCACTGACACATACTCAATACTCAAGTGGACAGGTACATATATCATATAATTGAGACATTCAGGGTGACCATATCCAGCTTCCGTTGCGCTTCTATGAGGTACTGCCGTAAGAGTCGTGTAAAAGTATCAATCGTATTAATTATCCTAATCGGCGGCGGCAGGTTATTCCATACTTTGGAAGCCGCATAACTAAAGCTGCCTCTGAAAGCGGCTGTACCCTGAGACCGAGTCGAGAGTTGTTGTGAGCATTGCCTTCTCCCGCATTTCCGTCTACTAGTAACCCAACTCAACTTGTTGAATAATAGGTAGTCCGGTTTCTGACACTTAACTACACCGAACCGAAGGCAAGCCAAGTGTAGTTTGCGTCTGAACTTCATTTTCAGAGAAAAGTGCTTGTTAAGGAAAGGTGTGACATGGCTTCTGCGAGGAATATTGTAGCAGAACCGAGCACAAGCGTTTTGTACCCTTTGGATGAGGCGATCTGTACGAGGTAATAGTCACGGGCCGTAAACCGTGTCAGCGTAGTTCAACCTAGACAGAACCAGGGTTTCCACTAGCTGTTCTCGCAGTCTTTCGTATAAATAAGGCCTCATATTATATAGAATTTTTAGGCGATAAAAACAGTTTCTAACCGAGTCCGCTACGTGTTTCTCAAAACGAAGGTCTTTGTCCATTATAACACCTAGATTCCGCGCTTCATACACTCGCTCAATTGGTTCGCCCATAAGTTTCAAGTCAAAAGTCACAGGCAGTCGAGCCAACTGCTGTCTTGTGCCAAATATCATATATTTAGTTTTTGTTGGATTTAACGACAGACAGTTTCCCTCTGACCAGGCGGCGATTCTTTGAAGATCATCGTTAAGATCCTTAATGGCACTATCGTACTCATCTGGCCTAAAGGATATAAACAGTTGGACATCGTCGGCGTATATATGGTACTTGCATCTCTGGAGACATTTTATAATGTCCGCACAGTATAAAATAAATAAAATCGGGCCCAAAATAGAGCCCTGCGGGACTCCCCTTTCTACAGAGGTAAGTGTCGATCTAAGGGTAGTACCGTCCCCCAAACGCAAATCAACAAGCTGTTCCCTATTACTTAGATAGCTGCGAAACCATTGCAAAGCGCTGGGGTCGAAACCATAATAATTTAATTTCGATAATAATAGCGAGATATTTATTGCGTCAAATGCCCGCGCTTTACGACAGGAGTTATCCACCTGCTCCATAAATCGGATAGTACTGCGGAACCTAAAAACGATAGACCAATTACATGTTGACCGACGGTCTATAAAGTTCTTACATCCATTATTAGAGCAAAAATTGCACACCATATTGACAGCAACTCTATTATGTCGATCTCAGAATGGATGTGAGTCCCGCGGTACTAAGGAGCTGCTCCTTATAAACAGCCACAAGCCAACAGGTTCGTAGATTCCGGAAGGATTTGTCGACATGTTGGATAGATTATAAGAAGGCTTATGATTTGGTGCCACATACATGGCTCATGAGGGTGCTGGAGTTGTATAAGATAGATACAACTCTGCACACCTTCCTGATGTTGTGAATGGGGCAATGGAGGACGGTCCTTTTCTATTCAGGATGTTGACAGATCCAGAAGATCAATGAACCGATCAGTATCGAACGGGGAATATTTCAGGGCGATAGCTTGAATCCACTTTGGATTTGCTTAGCCTTGAATCCTCTAAGCACACTGCTGGAGGATTCAGGTCAAGGCTATCAATTTAGAAGAGGTGGTCAGGTGATATCTCTGCTCCTTTACAATGATGACTTGAAACTCTTTGCCCCGCACAATTAGCGACTGATGGAGCAACTGAAGGTAACAGAAACGTCCAGTAGACGTAAGTTTCTGTTACTTTCAGTTGCTCCATCACCATCCGGATGGAATTTGGTGTGGACAAATGTGCAGTCATGCAAAGCGAGGGGGGATTATGGAATCTGTGGGAAACCAACTTTTGGATTCCATACACTTTAGATCCCTCTGCTCAACCGAAACCTACAAGTATTTGGGTATGTCGGACGCATTAGGCATCAATGTCGCCGACATAAAATAATTGTTGAGGAAGCGCTTCTTTGTGTGCGTCCACACTGCGAGCCAAGCGCGGTTGCGACGACGGGCGCGAAGTATCAAACATATGAAACACGCCTTTGCGTCCATATTATAGTGACTAAGGCGAAAGCCTAGTGCGACGGGACTGAGCGAGACAGCGCGCGTAGTTTTCAAACGCTCCTGTCCGCGCGTTCTGGCCGCACTACGGGCCTAGTCAGCGAGCGATACAATGCGCGGGTGGCGGGGGTAACAAACCAGTTCGGTCTTGTAGCTCGGCGTATACGCGTCTGTATTTGTTTGTCTATAAAATACTGAATCGTTTTTAAGTGCGATTCAATCTAAACCACCTATATGGCAAAGCAAACATCCACACCACAGTAATCGCACAATAACAAGAAAGTTATGGAGTGAAATAAAAGATCAATTTCCTGGAAGTGAAGGTAAGTTTATTATAAGTACCTAATAGTTATTACATTCTTTGATATTGTTCCCAGAAATAGTTTGTGAATTTTATACGAACATTTTTTGCTCTCCGTGATGGATTATTAATGACTCCGCGGTTTCTGTGACGATCTTCATATAATGGCGGGTTAGATAGCACACGTTGGACATCCAGATCGAGATCGCCGTTTAAATCCATTATAACATTGTGCAGTATACACGCAGCTTTTATAATAGACAAGGCATTTTTTCTGTTTGTTTCGATAGGTTTAAGAAGTATTCTCCATTTACACGTTAAAATGCCAAATGAGCATTCGATTGTTTGTCTAGCGGTAGACAATCTGATATTAAAACATTTTCTTTCATTATTAAGTACTCGCTCGGGATAAGGACGCATTAAATAATGTTTTAACGGATACGCTTCATCACCCACTAGGACGTAGGGTGCAATGACGTCAGAATTTGTAAGTCTCTTTGGCATAGGAATTTTATACTTATTTTTTTCTATAAGCTTATACAGTGTTGATGCAATAAAAGTACCACCATCACTTTGCTTTCCTCGACCGCCTACTTCGACTGCTACAAATTTCCTTTTTGCGTCAGCCACAGCTTGCATGACAATGCTATTTCTTTTTTTATAACACCAATGTGCCGAACCAGATTTAGGTGGTTTTTTTATTTCGCAATGTTTCCCATCAATTGCTCCGATGCAGTGTGGGAAATTCCAGGTAGCTTCAAAGTCTTCTGCAATAGCTTTCAAGCGTTGTTCTGTTGGTATTGGCATGTGAATAGGAACTAACTCGGTCCATAAAACACGGCACGTTTCGTGTACTATAGACGCAATGGTGCTTTTCCCCATACGAAAACTGTAAGCCAGTGCTCTAAATCCAGTTCCTGTTGACAAAAACCTGAAATAAAAAAGTAGAATAAAATATTGTTATTGTTACAGAAAAACAACTGCGTAAGAAGTGGAAGAACCTGCGCGATCAGTTTCGAAAAGAAAAAAAGAAATTCCCTACGCCGCGCTCTGGTGACGGTGGCGATGAAATAGAGAGCACATGGCCATACTTTCAACTTATGCAATTCATAAATGATGACATTACACCTGAAGTCATGACGGGAAATCTGCATGACAGTGATTCGGAATCCCTCAACGAGTCTTGTCAAACTGAGCAATTTAACATCGCTGACGTGATGAGTCCAGGTACATCCATCTGCAGCAGTCGCACAAACGCGTCAAAGCGCAACAAAACGGCATCAGATTATAGAGATGAACTTATAGAATGTGAAAGAAAAAAAATTATGCTAATTGAACAGAAAATGGTGTCAAATAGTGACCAGTCGGAGAAATGTGATGATTATCATCTTTTTATGAGTCTCCTGCCACAAATTAAAAAAAATTGTGAATTACAAAAGTTACGCATTCGAAATAAAATTACCCAAATCATAATAGACGAAGCAGAAAGGATGCAGTTTTCTCAACCGAGATACGAGGAAAATTATGAAGGATATTCTACTGGCAACTACCCTAATTATTAATTTGATTATTACAACTTTTTACTTACCTACTTCTTTGATTACTACTACTACATATAAATACAAAACTTTTAGTAAAATCTTGTTTTATTCTTACCTCAGAGTTATGAACAATTTCTCCTCAGGTCTTTGGAGGAGTGTCGTAGGTTGAAAAGAAATAATACTCGGACTCCAGATTGTAATGAGTAATGAAGAATTATCTTTATTTAAATAATGTTCCTGCTTATATACTATTTACAACTATAAACTAACTAGTACGACTACACATATTTACAAAAGGTTTGACCAATCAGATCACAGCACGTTGTTGACCGTTTGATCCGCACGGTGTCGCCATAGACGCGCGCGCCTTTCGCCGCTCTTCGACACCGCGGTTATAAATATAGGTGAGAACTTTTGAGAACTGCTGTGATCCATGTTTCTTGGTATCAGGATGTCTAAAAACGTGGTGTTATGAGTGGAGGCTACAGGTCTAATACTTTTGCGAAAGTTAGTATCTTCTTTGGTGATTTTTTGTGATATTTTACTTAGTATGTCAAATGTTGACACGGGTATTCGAGTGTACTCAAAGAATTTTCTAGGGTATAATCTCAATACTTCATAGAAGTTAAAAAATTCACCAGTTATTCCTCTGTTTTTATTTATTTCGTGCACACCATCTCTAGTGTTAAACACCTCCCATCTCAGGATTGGACTGTCTAGTAAAAACAGCAAATCCTCGTCCATAGTTTGCAACACCTGATATACGTCGAACAGCTACAAGAGCTCACGCGTCACTGTGGCCACCACACGCCTCCGCTCGCCGCGCCCGCCTAGGCTCCAGTCACCGCGCATTCAGTGTGGACGCACACTTTGGCTGTCTGAATAAAGTGTTATATTATAGTGTCTTTTATCAGGCGGAAACGTGTGCGTTACCCAGGCCAGATGTTGTCGAAAATGGCCATTTGAATCTAATAGATAATTAGTTTTGCGGCTTCTGTAATTGTTGCGCACATTTTTAAATTTGTTGCGCTTATAGTTTTTTAATTATTTCACAAAAACATTTCCTGCTGGGGTAACGTTATCCCAGCCAGACCTTTTTCTTTCTAATGGGAATATTTAAATAAATACTAGCTATAAAATTAGTTGTCTAGATGAAGTAAATGTTGTGCCTTATTTTGTATTTGTTCTTTCATCGGTTGCGAAGTTATTCGAGATTTTGCTGGGGTAACGTTTTTGGTTTTGCTAGATCTTTGAAACGGTTAAGCGGATTCTTATCATATTTTGTACATGACTTCTTAGGAATTAGTTTAAATTTGTTCTGCAATAAAAAAAACAAAATAATGCATAGTTTAAAGGTTATTTCATTAAATAGAAAAACACTTCAATTGGTTCCAGCACTCTCAATAAGAGGTCTAAAGACTTACTTTAAACGTTGTTTTAAAGCTTGTAAATGCCTTCAAATGTATGTGAAGTTTCATTAGTATCCTGTAAGTATTTAACAAGTTATGATGATATTCAGTTCTTCACGAGCACGGTCTTGATGCGCGCGGTGTTATTTGGCCACTGGATTGGATATTTATGAACTGAATGTTATGTCAATTATTAGTTGTTTAGTTCAGTTGTATATCAGTAAAATTTCAGCGTAGTACATTGGATAATTAATGAGATAATACGATTAAAGTCATTAGGAAGTGAATGACCGAGGTAACCCGACCAAGTTTAGGTGGTTACGAAAAAGCGAAATCGCAGAACATTATGCTATCTTTTGAAATGTTTAGTATAATACACCTTACAATTTCGGTACAGACGCGTACACTGTTAAATACATAATAATATAATAATATCTGTACTATGAAAACATTATTATCTTCCAGTTGCACATACTTATCAAAAATCACCGATATAACATGTCGTTCGGTGGGACGTGGGAGGGGTGGGGTGAAGGGGTAATTCATTGTTTGCATAACGCACTAAACATGCTCCATAATCACAAAATTAATCTTGTAGAGTGCGCGTGCGCTTCGGCAGTTCCGTTTCCTGTTTTTGCAAATATTTATCGAGTGCGTGAGAGCTAAATGAGACAACAAAACAGTAGGACTAACTGTGAGCATTTTACTACATTGTGATATCATTTAATATTACCTTTGATCTGTGATTTTAATTGATATAAGTAGGTATTAGTAGACATACGTAAGTTTAGAGTTAACTGAAAAAAGTCATTATATAATTTATTGTCAGTGATCATTACACATTCCAATATGTGTATATTTAAATAAAAACTGTAACTGTGTACTGTGTATACTGAAATCTATAATTGAAATAAAAAGTAATAGAAAATTTCAAAATAACAAAATTACTATCTGTAATTTTAATCTGTGATTGTTTTTAAGTATAAGTTTATTAATACTTTAAAAGTTCAGTTGAAATTATTATTTTACCTGTTAATAAAAATTCTTTAATAAACATGTAGTTATTTTTTTTAAACTTGTGTACATGTCTGTACTAAATTTGTAACACTATCCTACATATTTTAGAAGGTACCATAATGTTCTGCGATTTCGCTTTTTCGTAACCACCTAAACTTGGTCGGGTTACCTCGGTCATTCACTTCCTAATGACTTTAATCGTATTATCTCATTAATTATCCAATGTACTACGCTGAAATTTTACTGATATACAACTGAACTAAACAACTAATAATTGACATAACATTCAGTTCATATATCCAATCCAGTGGCCAAATAACACCGCGCGCATCAAGACCGTGCTCGTGTAGAACTGAATATCATCTTATCTTGTTAAATACTTACAGGATACTAATGAAACTTCACATACATTTGAAGGCATACACAAGCTTTAAAATAACGTTTAAAGTAAGTCTTTAGACCTCTTATTGAGAGTGCTGGAACCAATTGAAGTGTTTTTCTATTTAATGAAATAACCTTTAAACTATGCATTATTTTGGTTTTTTTATTGCAGAACAAATGTAAACTACATACTAAGAAGTCATGTACAAAATATGATAAGAATCCGCTTAACCGTTTCAAAGATCTAGCAAAACCAAAAACGTTACCCCAGCAAAATCTCGAATAACTTCGCAACCGATGAAAGAACAAATACAAAATAAGGCACAACATTTACTTCATCTAGACAACTAATTTTATAGCTAGTATTTATTTAAATATTCCCATTAGAAAGAAAAAGGTCTGGCTGGGATAACGTTACCCCAGCAGGAAATGTTTTTGTGAAATAATTAAAAAACTATAAGCGCAACAAATTTAAAAATGTGCGCAACAATTACAGAAGCCGCAAAACTAATTATCTATTACATTCAAATGGCCATTTTCGACAACATCTGGCCTGGGTAACGCACACGGCGGAAACACGGTGCGTGCCTTCAACGGTTGTGTGGTATCTCAAATAAACGCATTAATTAATTAATATGTATTTATTTAATACTGAGCTACACATGAGTGACCTGTCATGGTAGACGATAGTAAGAGAGAGAGAGAAAAACTAAGTGCGAGTGAGCAAGGCTACAACGAGACTGCGTTCCAGATTTCACACTCTCCCGCACTTATTTTTTAACAATATTTGTTAGAAAATAACATAAAGACACTTCACACAAACAAAATTATATATCTAAAATAACTTATCTTGTATCTACAGACTCTGAGCAAGTTACCATTTGGTTAACATGACGATGACGTTTCCATCTTTGGCCTTCTATATCAACTATGTATGTAACCCCTTGTACGGATTCTTCTAGAATTATTCCTAAAACCCATGGCCTTCTACCTTTCCTGTGGTCTCTGACCATAACCTTTTGACCTATTTCCCATTTAATTTCCCTTTTTCCTTGATCTCTTTTTTCTACTACTTCCTGAACAGTGTCAGACAATGGTGGTGGACGTAATAAACTGAACCTGTTCCTGATTTCTCTCCCCAACATAAGACGTGCTGGAGACACCCCAGTAGTACGCTGTGTGGTGTACTTCTATAGTCAAACAGAAACAAGTTGATGGCTGAATTCAGGCTACAACCACTTTCTTTTATTTTAGTTACAGCTGATTTAAAAGTTTCCACAAACCTCTCTGCTGCACCATTGGTTGCAGGGTGGTAAGGTGGGGTGAAAGTATGTTTAATTTGAAATGTCTTTCCTCAAATTATGAGCTGGGTATCCAAATCGAGTAAATAAACTTTTAAAAACTTCTATTGTACGAGTACTGGTAATGTTCGACATTTCAAAAGCTTCAGGCCATTTTGAATAACTATCGACAATTACTATATACATTTTATTGTAAAATGATATATGGGAAAAATTGAGATCAATTTATGAACCGAAGTCTCAAGTTAGTGTTCATCTTATACAACAAAAGTTTTTTAATCTGAAGTTCGAGGAACCTGTGTTTTTATTTCGAAATTGGAAGATTTGCGAAATCAACTGGATGGCCTTGGAGAGAAGATGTCAGAAAATATGTTAATGACCCAAGAAATAATGTCATTACCATTATTTAAGTACAGGCATTTTGTATCAGCATGGGAGTCGGTCCCAGATAGCAGTCTAGGGATTCCAAGGATTAGTTTCGTGGCTACTAATTAAAGAGGAGATGGAGAGGTAACATGGAATCAGAACCTTTAGCTTTCATGCCATCACAACGTCGTAACTTGAAAAAATCGGAATGCAAGAAAAGTGATGGTGTTAATAAGTGTTTCGTGTTGAGAGAGAAAGTGTTATTTTTGTCGTAAGGCAAAACATAACTTTGTGTAACGCAAAGCAATTGATTAAAAATTGTAAAATTATGTTAAAGCAAAAACAAAATGAGGAGATTATGAAAATAAAAATGCTTTTGTTGTGTCGCCGGTCAGAGGTATAGGTATAGACTTTATATTGGACTCTGCAGTGTGATTCTGTAAGACCTCATTCTAAACTTCGAATCTGAATCCGCTGTGAGTTTCTTTATTGGCATTCTAAAAACTCGGTCGATACACTAGCGCCACCCTTGCGAGCGTGTCAGCGAGTTGAACTAAATTTACCGTGAGATTTTGACAGATAAAGTATGAGATGACGTAAGAAGTGGTATTCAGTAAGGTAATTCCCCCGTCACTTCGACGCTCACTTCGCACTCGAACCCGATTCAAAGTGTCAAATAAAAAGCATCTATTTTACGAGTGAAAATAGAAGAAATCCTTTAAGTATAGCGTTATAATAATTTTTTCTATGTCACAGTGTTCAAAATTAGTACAATAGTTATAAATTTGTGGTTAAAAAGTACTTTTTGGGGCGTTTGTGTAAAGTAACGATAACGATGGCAAGAATGTTTATGTATAAATCTTTATTAGAAGAGGCTCATGCTTTGGATAAACTAGAAAAGCGTCGACAATCTAACCAAATTCGAAGTTTATCTTTATTAACCCGGGATGACGACTATGTGAGCGTATATAGATTGTCAAAAGAACTAATTGACCAACTAGAGCATGAGTTACTGCCTCTGATAAAGCCCACAAAACGTCGAGGCAAAGGACTTTCAACTCGTTTAAAAGTAAGTGCTTCATTTTACTAAACGTAAAGTAATTTTTGTAAGTATTTACACAGTTTATAGCTGATAGATTTGTAACCAAGCACACCAACATAATTTATTGCTTAAAACTCATGAAAACACTTAATAATAAGGAGTATTCCCTTTAGGTTGTTTCCCTGCTAGCTATGTTTTCATGTTAGTCTAAGGACCCTATATTTATAGGTACCTACTTGGTATTATTATTAGGCATATAAATAACAATATTGGTCCCTATTTTGTTTTGACTAGATCTAGATTACTTACTTAATTTTTTTAATGATTTATTGTTTCACAGATATTATGCACCTTGTCTTTCTTGGCTAATGGCAGTTATCAGAAAATTATAAAAGAAAATATAAGAACATACTTATCACAACCATAAGCATCTCGTTGCATAAATGAAGTAGTGGAAGCACTTAATAATCCGGCAATAGTAAAAAAAATATAAGGTTTCCTCAAAATAAACAAGAAAGACAAATGTTAAAAGAAAGGTTAGTAGGTATATTATAATTAAAGTGTCCCTTCTTTGATTTTTACATTTTTGTGATAGTTAATCATGTTAGTGGTTACTTTAAATTACAGGTTCTACAAAAAGTTTGGCTTTCCAGCAGCTCTTGGGTGTGTCGATGGCACTCTGGTGGCATTGAAAAAACCAGTAGAGAATGAAGAACGTTTCTACTGTCGCAAAGGTTACCATGCAAGAAATGTGCAACTGGTAATATGGATTTCAATGTTGTAATCTATTACTATTAGGTATTCAATTAGTCTTCTTAATATTTCTTTTTTTATATTTTTTTTTTCAGATAACAGATGCAGATTTAAATATTTTAAATGTGGATCCAACATATGGTGGAGCTACTCATGAAAGCTTCATTTTTAACTATGGTGTTATAAAAGCCCACTTAGAGGCATTAACAAATGCTGGTGAAGAAGTTGTTTTGCTCGGTTAGTTAATCCCTCCCTACCCCTACTTCAGAATATAAGCCTAATTAGGTATAAAAACTACATAATTATTTGATACTTTTTATTAATTTTCTGAATGATTTTAATTCCTACTTTCATAATTAATATTGTTACTTGTGTCTTGCTGTGCTGTGTCACGCTGAACAGGAAATAATTCAATCTGCCTTTTCTGTATGGGCACTTTTCTATATGGGCCACCAAGATACAGGCTGTGCGTAATTTGGGACCCACGGCTACTTCTACTTAGGCACTCTTTTATTTAACTATCATTATTTCTGTTTGTATGTTTCCTAACTTGTGTGTGTCAATAAATTGATTTATTTATTTACTTACTTATTATTTTTTCAGGTGATTCAGGATATGCTCAGCGCGCCTACCTTATGACGCCAATAAGTGGTGCTGAAGATAATTCCCCAGAAGCTTTCTACAATGATCGTCACTTAACTGCTCGCAATTCAGTAGAGAGAACAATTGGTCTCCTAAAAGGACGATTTAGGTGCTTGTTAGTACACAGAGTGCTCAATTATCATCCAGACGTAGTTGCAAAAATAGTTATTGCGTGTTGTGTTTTGCACAACATGTGCAATCGCGCAGGAATGCCGGCATTCACAATTTCAGAAGAAGAGAGACTAGAAGAGCTCCAAACAATTGCTAAAGCTCAAAGGAGGCAAACTAGGGATTTGCCATCTAACATCGATTTAGCTCTAGGGCAATTACGTAGGCGAAACTTAGTAGATGGGCTATGGCGTTCACGTCATAATTAATTTATCGGTAGATTCGTTAAGTACTATCATATATTCTGTGGTGTGTGAGGCGGGTCGTTACGTTCCCCAGCAGAGCGATGGTTGGTTCATGCGTCGTGCCCGAAAAACAGACGCCTCCCGTCATTCCGACCTCGCAACCCTTACTCGATAACGAGGTGCCAGCAGTTGTTGCAGCTGACCAGGTAGCTTTAAATTCCCCGAATAATAATCATGATCAAAACTTTGATCCAGCCCGTCCCATCCTTGATATCCTCCCTCCTATTAACGCCCTAAGCCGAGGTTCGTACCCCTTAGCGAGCGTTCACCTAGTTTTAATTAGCATATTTGAATAATCCCTGGCTGGAGGTTTTAAGTGTAGTAGCTTAAGGCACCCACAGGAAAGCCCGGTTAAGTAGTCATGATCTCAGAGGTCAACTACGGGATGCAATACGTAAAAAAAAAAGTCTTGCTCGTGAACGGGTGCCGCCAGTGGGAATGGGTAGTATATTGAATTATAATAATTGACTATGTCTGGATAAAAATTGAGTACCTATGTCATGCTCACTCTAAACGTGATGATCACGGTAAAGAACATGTAGTTAACATGAACATATGTAGGTGCGATAATAAGTATGCAGTGTTAAATTAAACCAAATCCAAACAAATCACCAATGGACTTCAAGAAAACTGCGCTAGTATTCCTTAAGTGATAAATTCACAAGTTAAAGCCCCACCTTAAAACACACACAGCAGGATCTAACTCTAATGATAGTTAGTTGTTTTTGTAAATCTATCTAAATATATAAAAGCGAAAGGTCACTCACTCACTCACTTAATGACCTATACGGGCGCCACGCCATCCATAGGATGCAGACCCTACAGAACCGTTACCTCCGTAAGGCCACGGGATCCCCTGGTACGTCAGAAACGAGATCCTCCATCTCGACTAAGATTCCCACAATCCATCAGTTCTTAAAACGCATGTCCAAGCGTTACTTTGACGCCGCTCCCAAACATCACAACCCTCTGGTTGTCGAAGCAGCTAACTATGTCCCCTCTAAAATCCGTAAGATTCGTCGTCCGAGACATGTCCTCTCCGACCCAGATGACCTCATAATACTCCTCCAGGAGAAGAATAGGGCCACCAGTAGTGCACAAACACAGACGACACCCATCATTCCGACCCCATCGCCGAGGTCCATCGCGATCGCGACCGCGTCCCTGAGTTAATGAAACTCCCCCCCGACCTTTGCTCGAAAACGAGATGCCAGCAGTTGTTGCAGCTGAGCACGTAGCTTTAAATACCCCGAATAATAATCAAAATGAAAATCTAAGTTTGATCCAGCCTGTCCCTTTTTGCTGTCCTCCCCTCAGCAACGCCCTAAGCTGAGGTTCGTACCCCACAGGGAGTGCCCTTAGCGAGCGTTCGCCTAGTTTTACTTTGGAATAGTTTATGCCCCTGGCTGGAGGCTTTAAGTGTAGAAGCTTAAGGCAGCCACAAGAAAGTCCGGTTAAGCAGCCATGTCCTCATAGGTCAACTGCGAAACGCCCTAGTTAAAAAAAAAAACTCACTCATTCATCACGAAATATCGAAAACCGCTTGACGTATAAAGATGAAATTAGGCAGAAAGGTAGTTTATAGTTAGTAGACGTCCGCTAAGAAAGTGTTTCTGGAAATTCGACCTATAAAGGGGTGAAAAGGGGAGATTTTGTTTGTATGAAAAATCTTATTCCTTGAGTTAATAAACTTGAAACTTGGCACGAATACTTATCTATAGTCGGCAAGAAAATGGCTAGTTTTCCCGAAAACTTTTTTGATGCCAGTCGATCCTATTTCTTATTACTAGGGTAAAAAAACCATATCGGGCCAACTGAGGTTTGAGTACAAGAATGTCTGTATGTTACCTTTTCACGGCCTAAACCACTGAACGGATTGCGATAAAATTTGACAAGGAGATAAATGGCATCCTAGGGTAGGACATAAGCTACTTTTTGTCTCAAAAATAATCCTAAAGGGGTGATATACAGGGGATGAAAGTTTTCTCGATAAACTTTATGCTGCTAGCTCAACGGGAAGTACTATATAGGCTCTGTTTTATTTGAGAGTGTCAACATAAATATGCGGTATAATTAAATGGCCGTATTTTTTTACTGCGTTGACTTTGAACTTTCTTAACAGCTCCAAGGGACCGTAGATCTAAGTTTTTGATATCTATTTGAACTTGATGCCTCCACGCGTTTATGAGAAAAGGGTCTTGACAAACAACGAAGTCATACTTTAACGGTTAAAAATTTTCATTTTGTGTATGGAACCCTAAAACAGATTTATTATCTGCCTGTTACCTTTCATGCCGTAACGGCTGAACGTATTTAGATGAAAGGCATACGGATAGGCCATAAGCTGGGTTAGGACCTAGAATACATGTCCCTGTGGGTTATTTTCCGACATCCACGCGGGCAAAGCCACGGGCAAAAGCTAGTAGTATATAAATATAAAAGACGGAGGTCAACAACCCTTTCTAAGTTTTCTTTCGCCATTTCTTTCTTGGAGAGGCCTCCCAATTTGTGAAATGGTGGTAGATTCAATAGATTTATATTTTTAGCACATCGGGAAATTTATAAAATCAAACCAAATCCAAACTAATCACCAATGACTTTCAATAAAACTACTCTTGTATCCGTTTAATAGTAGATTGTTTACCAAGGGAGCAAAGAATTATTTTTAAGGCGAGAGTGTTTCTTTGAATCCAGAGCGGAGCGAAGGATTCAAAGTACGCCACTCGAGCTTAAAATAGTGTTGCTTCCGAGGTGAACACTCTACTTTTTATCACCCTCTATGAGAAAAAAAAACGCGTATGATCCGACCCCCGTCAGGAACAAAGTTCCTTCGCAAGTAAAATTTAAAAAAAAATTACTGCCACCATCATGGATTTACATTGTGACCTCACTATAGACTTAATTAAGCACCTTCGAAAACTATGAAAACGATACCCATGATGAAAATTTTTAAATTATTCGCAGCTGCCATCTTGGATTTACATTTTGACCTCACTATCGGTTTTAGCACCCTCGAAAACTATGAAAACGACACCCATGACGAAAAACTTGAAAATTTTCTTAGCTGCCATCTTGGATTTTCATTTTGACCTCAACATCGTCTTTAGCACCCTTAAAAACCATGAAAACGATACGCACGACGAAAAATTTTTAATTTTTCGCCGCCACCATCTTGGATTTTTATTTTGACTTCACTATCGGCTTTAGCACCCTTAAAAACCATGAAAACGATACCCATGACGAAAAATTTGAATTTTTTTGCATCCGCCATCTTGGATTTTTATTTTGACCTCACCATCGGCTTTAGCACCCCTAAAAACCATGAAAGCGATACCCACGACGAAAAATTTGAAATTTTTTGCCGCCGCCATCTTGGATTTTCATTTTGACCTCACCATCGGCTTTAGCACCCTTAAAAACCATGAAAACGATACCCATGACGAAAAATTTAAAATTTTTGCATCCGCCATCTTGGATTTTCATTTTGATCTCACCATCGGCTTTAGCACCCTTAAAAACCGTGAAAACGATACCCATGATGATAAATTTGAAAATCTTCAGAGCCGCCATCTTGGATTTACATTTTGACCTCACTATCGGTTTTAGCACCCTCGAAAACTATGAAAACGACACCAAAGACAAAAAAATTGAAAATTTTCTAAGCCGCCATCTTGGATTTTCATTTTGACCAAATTCACACTTTCTCTCTCTTGCCAGCCTGTTACTTGTTCATACAATGTTCGTGTTTGATCTCTTTGGTAATTGGAACTTTTACTAACAATATCCACATTCCAAATTAAAATCACTTTTAATCCCTAGGGATTAAAAAGCTATTTTAGTCCCTGTTTACGAAGAACGAATTAGCTCTTTTTGAATAGATGTGATAAAAAAGTGTTTTATTTATTATATTACTACACCCTATCTCTATTCTCAGCCTCTGCCAATGCTTGCAGCCCTTTCCCCACTGCAGCCACAGCTTCAGCCAAGATCCTGTCTCTCTCTGCACTCCTTTCATCCATGGCCCTTTCTCTTTCCGCACTCCTCTCCAGAAAGGACTGCAGGATTTGTGCATTTAGTCGCTGTATCTCCAGCTGCTGTTCTTCCACCCTCAAGAATCTCTCAGTAGTGGTGGAGAATTCCGTTCGCCGTTGAGATGGTGGAGGAGCAGCAACTAAAGACGTGTGACGTGATGCTGAAAAAAGAACACCGATTACTATGATGCGTAAATAAAAAATCTTTAATAGCTTTTCGTTGTCATTCGTTTAAAAATTAAGTTTTGATAGTTATTTTTATTTTGTACTTACACACAGAACCAGCACCTCGACTAGCACGAGCAATATTTGTCCTGGAGCGGTGAGAAGGGGAAGCAATTGGCGTTGCATGACGTGAAGCTAAAAAGATAAATATTTACATACATGAAGGTTCTATAATCTCAAGTTTTTTCCCACCTATGACATTGGTGTTTTTTTTCTCACAAATAGAGAATCTCGTCACTTTTAGATTTAAAATATTCATCAATTGCTTGATATTATCACAGATTAATACGGATGGGACACTCCGCAAAATTATTTAAATAAAAAGTGACTTAAAACGACAAAAAGTGCAATTCAGGTCGCTCAACGTTAATTTACCTACAGTTATATTCACCTACAGGTTCAATCCCTTTGTGAAAAAAAAAAGTGAAATTTGTTTAACATTATTGGTTACTTACATGACGAAGCAGCAGTTCGACGACGAGTCACTGGGGAGACTACTTGGGTGGAACCGCGGCGTGAAGGAGAAGGTGTGGGTGTGTGTGAAAGTGTTATTGGTGGAGGGGACAGGCTGGGATGATATATATGAGGATTTGGAGGAGGAGTTTGTTCTAACTGGATATTCTGAAACAACAGAAACAATCCTAAAAAGGAAACCCAAGTACCTATATTATAATTTAATTTTGACAATTCCAAGGAAAGTTGCTAAAGTGCCGCAGTAAATAATATTAAAGCACTTAAAATTTGAAAAATAAATTTAAAAAAGTCTTATGTAGATGTTATTAAATAATAATCAACAAAAATAAGAAACTAAAGTAGGTAAGTTGCTACCTCCCAAAACTATAGCACTGGTCAGAGTGTAGCGATTCTTTCTCAAGATATGATTTGAGTCGTCACAGTATACACTTACTGTAACAACTCAAATTTGTCTCTACCCAGACACATACCCGCAAACTGCTTTGGTTTGTTCCAACAGTTGAGCTGGATAAGGAAGCAAACAGTCTTCTCGAAATTGCAGGATCAGGACGTCTGTAATGACCAGTGTACTCTTGCCTATCCTCAATCAGTTCAGAACCCTGAAAAGTAAATTGGTAAAATAATACTCCAAATCTTCCTTGTGGAATAAAATTTGACAAAAATATTTTGCCTGAAAATAGTACCTTAACCCTTGGTATGCCGGAACGTAGATATACACGAGACACAATGGTTTTTTAATTGTGTCTGTAATTACGGCATTCGAGAGGTTAAAGACAAATTAGTAATTGAATTATATTAGTAATGAATTTTAATATATGTATAGATAGGTACTACATTTAGATCTAATAGAATAGAATCTAGACACATCAGATTTATGGGTAGTAGTTAGTAGAATTATTTAACTTACATAAATCACAATAGCTGGTGGCTCCTCTGCCTGACTCTGTTGTTGTTGTGGTACATGAATCTATAATAAGTAAATATAATCAGATAAATGCTAGATATGAGTATATCATTATTAATCACATACAATTATGAATTAAATTTAAATATCATACATTGTCAGTATCAGCATCTTGTATATGTTGCGCTTCATGTGATGGAGATGGAGTATCATTTTCCTGAAACAGGTATTATTATGTATTTTTAACAGACAGATTGCACAATTACCACCACCAGCCACTACCAGCCAGACATGATTGATGCAAAAAAGCTAGCACCTATTGCATTTCTAAATTTCTTACCAGAAATGGCCGTATGCCCAAATGTGCATCTCCTGTCGAAAAGCTTTCAAACAACTCTTTCTTCAAGCTCTGATAGCTCCACTTCATCCTCCACCCCACCACCAGTCTTACGCCTAGCAGCACTGCGGGTGGCAACTTTTTTTTTGATGGCGCTTTTTTTGTCAGACCAATACTACAATCAGGCATATAATTAAAGAAATTATAAAAAATTGCTGTTAAAATACACATATATTTTTCAAACCATATTAAAAACCCCATTCTCTTATTATTAATAGTCATTGATTGAGTAAAATTAAAATTATGAAACCAAGGAACACACTTTAAACCAAAAATCGTCGCACATTTGCTTTGAGGAATGTTAAGTGGTTTAACATGTAGTAAAAAAAAGCGATGCTAACCTTGGTCCACTGCTTGCAATTTTTTATTGTGCCACCTAAACTATTTAGGCGCACGGCTAGTTCCTCCCACTGGCGTCGACTTCGCTCTCTGGCATTTTGAATTCTCAAGAAACCCTTCGCTATGCCAGGGTTTCTTTCCATAAACTCTACCAGAGTTTCAACCTGAGCCGACGATGGGCGAGAGGAACGTGTTTCATTTGGGCTGGAATATTATTGTTGGATTAGAAAACAAAATAAATACTATATTAATATCGTTTTTAAACTTCACAACCACAATTAAAAACTTACTTCATGATTATTTCACAATTATTTTCGGCACTGAACGATCAAAACAAACACAAACAAAACAACGCATTCAACGCAACGCAGGATCAAAATATTGTCTATCTGACATCTGAAATTTATTTTTTTCGTAAGGGAAGCATAGATTATAAATATTCATGGCATGAATTTAGAGTTTTCTGTTTTTTTTACTGCTATCTCAAATTCCTTATAAAATAATAAATTTAATTTTAACAATATACTAGCTAAAAATCTGTGCCAAAAACTCAACAATTGTGTCAAAAAACTGGAGTCGATAAAACTTGACTAACATTTTGTTGAGTGTGGTAGTCACTAGTACAAAATTGGTCGCTTTGGAGCTCACTTCACTTCGCAAGTGACAAGGTGATGCTTACAGAATGCAAAATCAAGGTCATTTTGAACCTTAAGCGAAGTGAGAGTGAATAACGATGTGAGATGCGAGTTGATGTTTAAATTTTACAGAATCGACGTACTGGTGCTAGCGAGCACATGACTTATTGTTGAGTACTTTTTTCAAGTATTCGAGCTTTATCAGGTAATAAATATGTAGCTGTAGGAGACGGTCAGAAATTAGAAGTAAAAGGAGTGGAAAATATTGGACCTTTTAGCTTTTAATGACAGTGAATATTTACCCACATCATATTTACTGTAACGGCTAGGGCTGCGCAGGGTAGACTGCGCAGGGTAGGCTGCGCAGGCCGTTAACGGATAGGTAGTAGTTTAGGTAGAAGATATTAAAAATAGGCTTGATAGGTTAATAGATATATTTGTAACACTGTAGTAGGTAACACGGCTAGATCGTGGGTAAGATCACTGACACTTAGATCTGAGCACTCGCACACTTAGGAAGGAAAGGTACCGTCCTTGGTAGCACGTGGTAGACGTGGGGCCTACTTAGCACAGGCTCCACAGTAGGCCGGACGGCCCTTGTAAGCCGCTGGTAGTCAGCGTCGGCAGCACGTGCTTTCGGCGCGGCGGTAGGCCGCAGGTAGGCATTAGGAGCACGTGGCAGGTCGCCTGTCAGCACAGGCGCGCGGCGGTAGGCCGCAGGTAGGCAGGCCTTCTCAGCGTGCAGGTAGCGTGCAGCATTGAGCCCGTACAGAGCCCTGAAAGGCGCGGTAGAAAGCGCATGTCAGATGCAGTGCGAGTAGCAGCAGGCCGTATGCGATGTGCCAGTCTCTTCCCATCATTAGCGACCAATGTAAGTAGGTTAGAATTGGGGGTTCTGCATCACTTGCTCTCGCTGCGCTCGCGCCGTGATGCAGAATCCCCAATTCTATCAGCGAGAGCAAGTGATGTTGAATCCCCAATTCTATCAGCGAGAGCAAGTGATGCAGAATCCCCAATTCTATCAGCGAGAGCAAGTGATGCAGAACCCTAATTCTATTTCGATAAATGGCCCTGAGGTTTTGATGAGTATTATTTATTATCTTTGATTTTCAATAAAATATAACATAACAATATCTGGATGAACGAGCTTTTCTCGATTTTTTTTGTAGTTTTCTAAAAATGAAACCTATCTAGATCGATTTAACATTACGCTCGAAGTAATCCCCGAAGGGTTAGACAGAGGTATATCCATAGGACACCCACATTTCGCCAGTTATGTTAAAGTCCCATGTAATAGGGGGCGAGCCTATCAACCGGACACAAATCCAGGCTCTGGGTTGCTATTGAGAAATTCCAGATGGAAAAACCCAATAACACTTTGCCCGACTCGGGAATCCAACCCAGGACCTCATACTCAGCAGTAGCGCTTGCGACCACTAGACCAACGAGGCAGACAAATAAAAAAAAGTAAAATATTTTGGAGTTCAATTATAAAATAAATATCTGAACCCGTTATGGCTGGTCTCTAGAATTTCATGATGAAGAGACCCATTTGTATACAAGTAAGTACGATTACCTTATAAAAATTTCGTCTCAGTTTTCAGCGATCGCGCGGCGCCGTATTATATATCCTCCTAAAACGGTAAGTTAGGGCAACGTTACAATTGAGTATGAATGACGATTATGAAATAAATAATAATAAATCTTATACACAATACGCATAGGGATTAAAATTGTATGCCAATGTTTACGCTTAATTTTAAATAAACTATAACTAATAAACATTCATTATGTGTGTATGCCGTTTTACAATTTATGGATATAAAATCAGTGTCACCTGGAGATAATCTCACAGAATATTTTTAGCTGTGCATTCTGCGGTGGTTTTCGTATAACTTAACGTCGTTTAATTAGTGCATTTACCCCTCGGCCGTTTTGGCGCCTTTTGAAGACTCATAACAAAACGACCATATTCGTTAGGTGCCTTCTGAAGGCACCGTGTTTCTGGTCGAATAAAACGCGCCAAATTGGACGTAAAACCATACCTTTCCTGCTCCAACTTACACAGAGTGTATAGAAAAGATAAAGAAAGGCATATGACATCACATGTTAAACATTGAGCAACATTTAGCTCTGGAATGTTTATTCAAATATAGTCTATGGGGACGCCATCATTTCGTATTAGTCACCGATGTTTACGGCTTCGTGCGCGGCTTAAATAATAAAAAAATAGTGTGTGCGACTAAAACCAGCATGGAAGGGTAAGTAATAAACAGTTTTTAATTGCTGCATTGTGTATTGGATAAAGATTTTGCACAGAATTTGTTATTTCACGCGGATGTTGCATGAATTTTCGCGCGTCACGCCGGTATATTACCGCGTTTTGTGAGTAGAAAATACACTAGTGACGGCAAAATCTCGCTAGAAACATGATTTAGATACGTTATTAGATACGTATTAGGTATTTTATTAGTGAAATTCGATAAAAGTTTGCGTAAATATTCAAATGAAAAAATGCATCCAACATAGACTGACAGGCCCTGTGATAGGTATGACATTCAAGCCGCCATGTTTTTTGTGCTCCGTACACAGTATAGAAATTGTCAGTATAATTTTTACCGACTTCCAAAGAAAAGCGAGGTTATATTTTTTATTTTTTTTGTTTAGTTGTTTTTTTTTCCTGCTTTTTTTGTACAGTTGTTTTTTAGTTGTGCATGTGTTATAATTTTGCTTTTTTTTTACTAGTACTAGTAACCCTGTTACGTCTGACTCGCGACGTGGGCGAGGCGGCAGCACGCGAGCACGAGGTCGCGTTCGTGTGCGCGGCGGCTCAACTAGAGCCAGTGAGCCAATTTCTGATGTGGGTGCGGCGATGGCACCTGAACACGGCGCGGTACGTGGTCGAGGTGTGCGAGGAGGAGCCGGCAGAGGGTGTCACAGGCCTGGGCCTCACATAATTGAAGAGTAAGCAGCTTTTTTTAACGTTTTTGGTTTACTAAATCATATTGGTTATAATTTTTGAGTATTACGTTTGAATTTTGTATTTCAGACTAAACATTCTTAATGTTGAGGACCTGCCGGCGGGTTGTGGCTTGGAGAAGTCCCTGCATCCTAGCCGAAAGCGCCAGTGGCAACCGTAAGTAGTTCTACATTGTATCTGGTTGAGAATTAGCATTAGCAAGAATAATTTTTATTTTAAAATGTCCATCTAGATCTCATCCTGCACCTCGACCGTCACCACCACCACCACCACCACTGCAGATGGAGGTTGAGGTTTTGGTGGAAGACTGTCCACCGAGTCCACCACCACCGGTGAGGGAGTCTTCCGCGGAACCAACACCACCTTCGCCGTCATATTCTGTGCCATCGCCGGCGTAGTAAGTATCTTACAGACATTTCTATTTATCCGATAGATAGAGATAGGTAGGGTACTACAAAACTTGTCTTATTTTCAGCTACACGGAGTGTGTGTCAATAGAGCGTCCTTTTCCTCGCCAGAGTCTGCGGGATGAAGACATTTTCAACCAGCTCTGTTACGGTAAGTAGCTGCTGATTTTATCTCGGGATGGGGATAAGGGCAAACTTCTAGTTCCCACCAGATGTTTTACCTATATATCTTTACACAGGAAGCGAGCCAGACTCTGGCGAGAGCGAGGACGAGGACGTGGTGCCTATCTTTGGCATCTCAAGGGCACAACGGATCGACTTGGAGACGCCAGGGGGTCCTGACGAGGATGAGGATGATCCTGCCGCCGCTGTGCCCGCCGCTTCGCCCACCGCTGTGCCCGCCGCTTCGCCCGCCGCTTCGCCCGCCGCTTCGCCCGCCGCTTCGCCCGCCGCTTTATCCGCCACTTTGCCTGCCGCTTTGCCCGCAGACAGCTTAAATGTTCCTCCGACGGCGACGGACCAGCCTAGGAGTTTATATGATTTTGTTTGGAATGACTTTCCGAATGTTCCGATTTCGCCTGAATTGAGACGGGAAAGTTTTTCGCACACAAATGTAGGTCCGACAGCTCCATGTGTCGACCCATATGATATTTTCGTTAGCATATGGGATCGGCAATTTATGGAGTACATTGCCGCGGAGTCTAATAGATACGCTCAGCAGGTGGCACTGAAGTAATCCCTATATCACAAAAGAAGAAACCAAGTAAGCACACCTAAACCCTCGAAGCCAAAAGGAAAAACTAAAAAACCACTCTAAGAACAGCCGTTTGCTGGTAGTGGGTCTGAATCAGAGGCTGATCCTTCGACCGCGTGTATTCCCGTTCGTCCCACTGACTTCGTCCCCGTAGTGGGACGAACGGGAATTTACAAAAATAATATTTTTGTTCCCGATCGTCCCATTCATGATTTTAGGGGGACCAACGGGAATATGTTCTTCGATTAGCGCCATTTGTCCCACTAAATAATTTTGTGCGTGTTGTTTAGTCGTTGTATCGTAGTTTACTTTCAAAGGAGATATTTGATTTTGGGCTACCACTATGTACACTACATAGATAAGTAGGAAAAAAATAGGGGAATTTCATAAAAATACTAATAAATTAATTTGAAGAATGGTACAAGCGTACAAAAATGATCATTTAAATAAAAAACGTTTACTAGATTATACAGCGACATTTACATAGTGTACATGGCGCTGGCCAAGGCTCCATACATTTCTGGAACATCTCCTTTGTCGAGATATTACATGGCTCTGGTGGGATGCTCCGGCGATGCCGCTAGTTTACAAAAGAGTGCCGATAACATTGTGTTATTTGCGTAAACCCTATTGGTTTACTCAACATTCTCTCCCAGTATCCTTAAATTAGACCGGTCGGATTAGTGTTGACAAAACAGTGAAACTGCACGGGTGTTAGTGTAATAATATATGTTCTACACGAATTCTGTGGAAAACTACTGATGTAAGTACATTTTTGTTACAAATATCATTAGATAGCCTACATAGTTCATACTATTTTGTCTCATGTCTTATACACAGTTGCATTTTAAGAATTAGTCCTTTTGCGAATTGGGTATTTTAAAAATTACTCGTAAATACTAAATGTGTAATTATTGACTTCCGTTTTTTAGAGCTCAACAATGTCACAAGAAGCGCATCTTGGTCCCTCTAGTAGTACAGGAAGCTGTTTACAATATATACAAAGAAAAGGTGGAAACGTGCTTCTTCGTGCTGGATATAAATTTTTGCGGAAAAGGCAATATAAAAGCGGAGCTGTTGTATGGGAATGCCATCTTAGAAGGAAGAATAAGTGCAGGGGGACCTTAACTATAAAAGTAAGTTCTTTTTTTTACTTCTATTTTTCATTCAAAATCAGGAAATGGATAAATAAATTATGCACGTTTATTGCAGAATGATCAAATTTTTAAAGAAATTACACACACTGTATCCGGTACACCGGACTTCAATAAAAACATAATAGATATCCATATTGATGAATGCAAGAAGAAAATAACTTCTGATGATGTACCTTGCGTACCAACCACATTTAATTCAACAATTTCGAAAATTTTGGTCGAAGGACTAGATATGGTAACTTTACCTAAAGATATTCCCAAATTTGCAAACATTAAAAGCTCTTTGTATCGCCATCGAAATAGAACGAATAATATTAGTAAAATCATTTTCAATGACGTTAAAACGAGTGAGATTCCTCAAAAATTTCAATCTTTTTTGTTAGCAGATTACTGTTACGATAACACACGACTACTCATTTTTTGTTCCCAAGAAGCTAGAGAAAAATTAATAGTTTAAAAAAATATATTTGGTGACGGTACCTTTAGGAGTTGTCCATCTCCGTTCCAGCAACTTTACATGGTTCATGGTGATTTAGGAAGTGATAATCAAAGCACAGCGTTGACGCCATTATTGTACGCTTTAATGTCAAACCGTAAAAAAGAAACATACGAGATACTTTTCAAACTCGTTGTGAAATGAAATGAAATGAAATTGTTTATTCTGTAAATAGGATATCGAAATCACTTTTACGCGTCATATAAAAAAATTCTTAAAAATAAGCTAGATGAGTTCGGCGTTTCCTATCTGACTACTCTGAGAAGAAAGGCCGAAACAAACTCAGAGGTCGCAGTCTCTTTTAAAGTCCAGACATAATCTTGGTCAGGCCATATGAGGACCATGTAGATAATCGTCTGAAAAGGTCTTTTGAGGAAAGAACCACACAGATTTGAGTGGACCTGTCCAGTCAGTGCAAGCATTTGTCAGTAATCGTGGAGCTCAACTCAGAACTTAAGGAGCTCAATTCGACGAACAATACCAAAGAAAGGACATTTGGGTAGGCCGCATAAACTACTCAAACTGCCAGACCATCACTAAAACTAGCAGAGAAATAAAAACAATATCCACATAGTCCTCACATTCACAATAGTTAAAATAATATAATACTTTACAAAGTAATCATGTCATTTTGAATATAATTTTCAACAATGTCAATGTGTTTATAAAACTGGTATATGTTGATTTTACATAATAATTTAAATGTCTAGTTTTATGGTTTTATCACAAGGCTTAGCAGATCGAGCAGTTCAATCCCAAGCTTTTTTATCTTCTAAATAATCTGAAATTGTATAGTACCCTTTTTTACAAAGTTTGGTTTTAATACAGATTTTAAATCGTTTAATGGGTAAGTTTCGAATGTCAATGGGAAGTTTGTTGTAAAAGCGTATACATTGACCCATGAATGAGTTGCCTACTTTGTGGAGACGTGTGCGATGTACAGCAAGATTGTGTTTATTCCTGGTATTTAAACTATGAATATCGGACATTTTCTGAAAGGGGTTTGGGTAAAGTTGGCGTCGTTTTGAAGTTGAGGGGCCAGTAATGAAATTTATACATTCCTATAGAACAGAATAAAGCGATCAAAATTTATTATGGGCACATTTATCTAAACCATATCGGAACGGAGATATTTGTGTTTGTATAGCTAATTAAAATCGAAGAAGTTATTGAAGGTTTCTTGCTAATTTAATTGTGTAATTAAATATTACAACATTTCTTTTTTTACATTCTGTGATTACTTGAACTCACACACTGACTAATTAGTATTACTTGTAATTTTTTTAGGAATATCGTATAGGTTTTACAATGCTTGTAAATATGTGAACACCATGTATTCATTACATAATTATTTTTTCTATCATTGCTTCATTTTTATTTTTACCTATTGTGGTATATAAATCTTATTCCAGGTGCATCGTTTTCACATATAATTATATAATTAATGTATACAAAATATTGTAAAACATTTTAAAAGAGTAACGGTGGAGTTTCTTGCCCATTCTTCTCCATACGAAAACTACCCTTTGGAAGGGGCGACTAGAATCAATTCTATTTTTTGTTTTTGACGTTCAAAAGTGCCTTTTTGTGCCTAATTGAAATAAATTATTTGACTTTGACTTTGAATTCGGTTTTTCATTACTACATAGGTTTTTCAAAATCCCAATTCCAAGAAATCCTTCAAAGCTGTTCTAGCATTTCTCAGCGGTATAAAAATAAAGCAGGTAGAGCACTCGCTACCGTGCTTACAAAACTTCACACAGGAGACTCAAATCAGAGATTATCTCAGATTTTCAATATGCCAAGAAAGTCTTTAGAAAAAACATTGAGTTTCGTCAGACAAGATTTAATAAGTGAGTTTACAGCACCTTGAATATGATCATTTGACTCGTCAAGATGTTATATCGAGGTGTTTAGCAATCCCAAATGCATTATTTGGTGATCCTTATGTTTCTCAGACAGAAAGAAAGGCAATTATCATACTAGATGGCACGTACATTTATTTACAAAAAAGTAATAATTATTATTTTCAGAGAGTCTTATAGTTTACACAAGTTCCGGCATTTATTAAAGCCTTTTTTACTAGTTTGTCCTGATGGTCACAATATGGTTTATATGAAGCGACTAAATCTCATGCGACCATTCTCTCAGAGATCTTTAAGAGTCCGTGTGATCCCTTCCATTGGTTCTTTAATGAGAACGATGTCCTAATATTAGATAGAGGATTTAGAGACTGCATCGAAGATGTGGAGTCATTTGGATACCGTGCAGAATGAATACCAACTTACAACACAACAGGCGAACGATTCAAGAAAAGTGACCATGTGCCGTTGGGTGGTTGAAACAATTAATGGCAGATTAAAACATCAGTTCCGTCAGTTACGGTCACAGAATTTTAATGTTGCTGCAAGGCATCTATTTGGAGAAGTAAGAATAGCTGCAACATTATTAAATGCGTTTGGAGTACCATTGACTGATCATAGGCTGACGCAGGAAATAATAAATCGTATAACTCAGCATAGTAGTCGGAATCAGTTAGGCGAGTATGTCATTGCGAATGATCTTAATAGAAGACGGGCTGATTTTCAATATATGAATGCTGAAGTTCCTGGGCTGGATGAATTTCCTATTTTAAGTGCTGATGATTTAATCCTTTACGCACTTGGAACGTACCAAGTACAACAAGCTCGCAGCTACTACGGAGAACATGTAAAAAGTGATGGTTCTTAAACTGGAAACTTAAACTGGATTGATTCGTGGCTTCTCAGAGGCAGGATCCAATCCCGACATTCATCGAGACGGATATATTACGTATATATTCTCGTTGAAAGAGCTTCACAAGGGCTGGATGCGATCCTGGGGCACTATTGCTCGTGTATTGTGGGTAAACGGACCTTAGGCTGTTGTTCGCTTATTATGTCCATTATATGGTAAATAAAAATAATTTGAGTCCACCGGCGCAATTCCTAGATTTGATAATTCGACATGACATTGAGAACGAAAATCGATGAAGAGAGTTAAAAAATGTTTTTAGTTATTATGAAATAAAATGTAATAAAGTATATTAATGTGTTTTTATTATTTCCCAATATCCAATACTGAAGGCACACTGACGGACGATCGTAAAACAGTATAAATAATCTCTAATAATCAACCTTCTAAAACCACAAATAAGATGTCTTACACAGAACAATAATTAAAGTACTTAAACTGATGACATTTTAAAAATATTCAAATACAAAATATCTCAGCTCCGATATTAGGTACTTAGGATAAAAATAATTGGCTATAATGCGTAGTTAACACGGCTAAATAATGTGTTTTAAAAATTATTTGTGGCTGCTGAAAAAAAAAATGACGCCACCACTCCATACAAAGTGACCCCTTTGATATATTCACGTATTAAATCTCAAATCAACGTTTGGAATCCTACAGCATTTACCAGTGATTTTGAAGAAGCAGCTATGTCTGCTATACGTACCATTTTTCCAGAGATAAGTATACACGGTTGTTATTATCATTTTAATAACGCTGTTTGGAGGAAAGGCCGTGAATTAAACCTAACAAAAAATAAAATTTTAATACGTCAAGTAGCCCTAAGTGCGGTGCTTCCATTATTACCCGAGGACCGTATTTTTGAAGGCTGGTGTTATGTCGCTGGCGAAAGCCCCGATGATAGCCAAAGTGACAAATTTCGGCAATACATGCTATCGCAGTGGCTTCAACCAAATTTCATAAAAGTGTGGTGCAGTTTTGGTAAATGACACCGTACCAATAACTTTGCTGAAGGGTGGCATTTTAAATAAAATAGTGCTATAGGAAAAAAAAAAAAAATATTTTAAAATTGCTTACGGTGTTACATCAAGACTCCAACTTATACAGCGTGAAAGCAAAACAAAGTCCAAAACGGCGTAAGCTACATTCAATCTTGGCAGACCAATATGTTATGAATTGCCAAATGCAACTTCTAAATTCAGAAATAACCATAGGACATTTTCTAGAAAAACTTACGTAAATATTAATCATAAGCAAAGTGCTCGATGGTTGTACGTTGATTTAATCTTTGTGTGCAATAATTATTATCACCTTATTTTATGGTCTCAACTACTTTCTTAAATCCATGTAAATTTTTATTATTGTTACTCTTTATGATGTTTTATATTCTTCTTGATTTTGTGATATTTTGGGTATTTTTATTATGATTTTGTTATAGTTTATTGTCGCTATTTATGTGTAAAAATAACGAGTTCACTGTGCTGATCACTTATATAATGTTTAACGCAAAAATGTGCCACTGTATACCTACATAAGCAAGTGTGACTTTGTAATAATTAGGACGTTTTCTTTTTACAAAAAGAAGCTGATTGCAGAAGCTGACTGATTTTTTAATCATAATTTTTAGTTTTATGGAGAATTTTATTTTGTTTTAATGTTTCAGTGTATGTGTATTTTGATACCTAGGTACGTAAAGTTGATTCTGTGATTTTAACTGTGATTTTTATTCCTTAATAAATGACTGATTTTTATTTTAAAATTTGTTTTTTTTTACCATTAAAACAACAAGTCTGAAATTATTTGGTGGGACCAAGAGGACAAAAAAAATATTAATAAATTATTCTCGTTCGTCCCATCAACAAAATTAGTGGGACGATCGGGAAAAAAAATAACAAATTCCCGTTCGTACCACTACGGGGACGAAGTCAGTGGGACGAACGGGAATATACGTTCGACCGCACCTGTCTTTGCGTCTACATCTGCTAAAAAGAAACGAAAACAATCCATCTACCCTGATTCCGAGGTAAGTTGAGATAAAATTGTCATTTAATTATTATATTTTGACGACTCGGTTGGTGTAGGGGCTGAGCGATTAGCTGCTGCGCGGCTTCGATTCCCGTGCGGAATAAATATTGTACCATCTACAGATAGTTGTTTAGGTTTAGTAGTGGTGTAAGCATAGTTACTGATAATTGTGAAGTCCTGAGTTCAATTCTCAGGTCTGATCAAGTGTAGATAATTGGACCAACTTTCGAAAAATACAGGCATGATGTTACGTAATAAGTAACTCATGATTTGTTGGGATTTTGTACGGTTTACATTTTTTAAGGTCTAAAAGATTTCATTCACATGTTTGAAACCGAATTAAATCAATGAAGAATACATATGTCTTAAGATTATTATTGTGATGATATACAATAATAGCAGGGGGCTGATGATCATTATCAATCATCATATTATAATGATCATATGAAAAAATAGTTTAATTAAATCATCATTATAATATTATAATGATGATTTAATGAAACTATTTTTTCGTTTGTTTCCAGGATGAAGAGCAACGTGAACCAATTCGGGCAGCAAAACTGAAGAGCTACCTAACGCGTCCAGTTGGTTCTGGTTATACTATGCAAAGCAACCCCACAAGGCACGGAGAGTATCATATTGAGGTTCGCATATCGAATTGTCAGGAGTTGGAGGCCATAGCAACCAACCGCTGGAAACATTCATTGGTTTCTTTCAAAACAGCGGTAAATGACGATAGCCCACCTTGGAAAGCGGTTACTCAGTTGGTTGCAGCAGTTACTCCTCTATCTAACCAATTTTGTATCCCCAAAATTCTTTGTCAACCTTTTTATTCCAGTTAAACTAAGTTTGTAAATTAAGTTTGACAAATAACTTAACATTTATTAAACTTTAATCCTTTATAATATACATGTCGGAGACGGGTATGTGACTTTTTCGTTATCATCAGCGATATTTTAACTGCTGTGGGCGTAGTGTGTGTAGTGTTGGTTAATGCGCAATAGAAACACTTTTTGCAGTTCAGATCACATTATAATTTACTATCAAATTGATCACACTAGCTAAATTATACACACACTGGGTGCGACAGCGTTTATTAAAATCACAAATTAACACAATGATCACAAATTAAAATTAACACAATAGCTGAGCACCACGAATCGAGAACAGTTCCGCGACGTTTTGACTTCGATGCGATCCGAGGCTGAATCCCTCCTCGCCGTGGCCTTAAAACATGTCGACTCTGTAGAAGCGCGCGCTTTAGATGTGGGTAGTTCACGTCCTGTCGCCAGCAGCGCTCTTGCGATTCGTTTCATGTCCGTACTAATGACCGGATCCTACACGGCCATCCTGCTATGCTTACGAGTATGTCCTAGTGTATTTACCTGCAACCAAAACTCAAAAACAGTACCTGTTCGACTTGGCCAATTCTGACCATTTACGACTTCCGACTTTTGATATAAGGAAACTTTAATCCTCAACGTTTTATTGTTTTAACAATACTTTTACCTCTCAATGAATTAAAAAAAAAAAATACTCAAAGCAAAAGTCACCAACCAGAGCCATGTACCATCGTTTTTCACTAAAAGCCTTGGACACTTGGAAACCCACACACGAGTAAACCACTCTAACGCCACGGCTCTTCAGCCGACTAGCAACCGCATTGCTCTCACACATCCATCACACGGATCAAAACTATGGTATTTCAGAGCCCGACCTCCGCCAGTAACTACTGGTACGGTCGCATACAATACGGCCGTTAGAGAACTCTACTCGCGTGGTTCCCATAAGTTATGTTTGATCATCACCACTGTGGTCACCATTTACTTCGACTGGTACATGACCTACTGGAATTATTCTTCATCTAACGTAAATGTGAACTTCTGTAAAGTTTGTTTATTTAACTAATATCACATTTCTAACATCAATCTACTAACTTCCAAAATAACAAAATCAATTCAAAGTCAAAGTCAAATCATTTATTTCAAATAGGTCCATGTATGACACTTTTGAACGTCAAAATTTTAAAAATAATAAAATTGATTCTAGTCGTCCCTTCCAAAAGGTAGTTTTCGTATGGAAAAGAATGGGCAAGACACTCCTCCGTTACTCTTTTAAAATGTTTTACAATTGTTTGTATAGGTACATACATTAGTTAAATAATTTTATGTGAAGACGATGCACCTAGAATAAAAATTACTATACCACAATAGGTAAAAGAATTAAAAATGTAACAACGACAGATAATTTAATATGAGATAGATACATAGTGCTCACATATTTACAAACATTGTAAAAGTAGACGATTTCCTAAAATTTTGTAATTAATAAGTCAGTGTGTGAGGAAGTAATCAAAGAATGTAAAATCAATGTCATAAACACAAAATAATAAATGTAACAATTAAAGTAGCAACCAGTTTGATTTTGTCTTGATTCTAAATTGTCCTATGGAGCAGGACCAGCTGTTTCCAAGCACTCTTATCTTAGATATAATCCTCTAATTTGTAATATGCTTGTTTACAAAGTGTACTTTTAAAATGAGTTTTAAATTTTCTTTCATTTAATTGCAATATGTCACAAGGTATTTTGTTGTAACATTTAACACAGTACCCCATAAAAGATGTATGTACTTAATCTGAAAAATGGTTGATCTAGTTTATCTTTATTTCTAGTATAAAATTATGACTATCACTTATTTTATTAAAGAGATGTGGATTTTTCCTAACATACATAATATTTTCATAAATGATTTGGCATGGTACCGTCACAATATTAATCCTTTTAAAATGTTCCCTGAGAGATTCGCGGCGACGTAGATTATAAATGGCTCTGACAGCTCTCTTTTGCAAAATAAAGATGGATTCAATGTCAGCAGCCCGACCCCACAGTAAAATTCCGTACGACATAATGCTGTGGAAGTAGCTAAAACTTTCTAACAGCATAAGCGGCCGAGCATAACCGCCCCGCGAGAGATGTTATATGAGGTCCCCATTGTAATTTCTCGTCTAGCGTGATTCCTAGGAAAACCGTTTGATTAATAAATTCCAGTTTTTCTCCATTGAATATGATGTCACATTCGCTACTTTTAACATTAGGTAATTTAAATCTAATGCATTTGTTTTTTTTTTATTAAGTACCAGATTGTCAAACCATATCATGTTTAATATCATAATTTTTAGTTCTAGTGAGTAAGATTATGCAAATTTAGTACCTGCTTTCTAACTAGATGGCGTTGGCGTCGAGTTAGATCCCGCTATGGTTACGTTACCGATGATAGTATAAGTAGTTTAGAAATTTTATATTTTTTGTTGAAATTCTGTATCGTGGTGGATCTATAATATATACTGTGTTATAGTGCTATATATGAGTTTTAATCGTAGACCTTCGGTTGAACTTTTACAATTAAGTACCAGATTATTTACCGTAAGCCAATCTTTGACTTGCAGAATAAAACTATACACGGCGTCAAGATTTTGAGACCGTCGGTTTATTTTAAAGATAACACCATCACCGGTTGATTTTGAAATAATTGGGATAAATCATAAATGTAAACTAAAAAGAGGAATGGACCCAATATCGAACCTTGAGGAAAGCCCATTGCCATTTCAGACCCTAATGAGTTTACGCCGTTTACCTTTCTATCTTTCAGGTATGATCTAAGTAAATCACGGCTGCTTGGCTCGATACTGAAGACGTCATAGATCTTCCTCTGCTGTCATGTCAATCGGCTTGGCTTGGCTGTCGCGCACCATGATCACGCATAAGCGCTTGCATGTTTTTATTTTAATGTTCAAACACGGCACGCCAATGGTCATTTTCAAAGTTTTCATTATGCGCCTGAACCAACACGAATCCCACTTATGATGTCGGAGACGGGTATGTGATTTTTTCGTTATCATCAGCGATATTTTAACTACTGTGGGCGTAGTGTGGGTAGTGTTGGTAAATGCGCAATAGAAAAACATTTTGCAGTTCAGATCACATTATAATTTAGTATCAAATTAATCACACTAGCTAAATTATACATACACTGGGTGCGACGGCGTTTATTAAAATCACAAATTAACACAATGATCACAAATTACAATTAACACAATGGCTGAGCACCACGAATCGAGAACAGTTCCGCGACGTCTTGACTCCGATGCGATCCGAGGCTGAATCCCTCCTCGCCGTGGCCTTAAAACATCACGAGTCTGTAGAAGCGCGCGCTTTAGGAGTGGGTAGATCACGTCCTGTCTCGAGCGGCGCTCTTGCGATTCGTTTCGTGTCCGTACTAATGACCAGATCCGACACGGCCATCCTGCTATGCTTACGTCCTCGTGTATTTACCTGCAACCAAAACTCAACAACAGTACCTGTTTGACTCGGCCAATTCTGACCATTTACGACTTCCGACTTTTGACATAAGGAAACTAATTCTCAACGCTTTATTGTTTTAACAAAACAATACTTTTACCTCTCAATGAACTAAACAAACTGACTAATCAAAGCATAAGTCATCAACCAGAGCCATGTACCATCGTTTTTCACTAAAAGCCTTGGACACTTGGAAACCCCACATGAGTAAACCACTCTAACGCCACGGCTCTCCAGCCGACTAGCAATCGCATTGCTCTCACACATCCATCACACGGATCAAAACTATTGTCTTTCAGACCCCCACCTCGGCCAGTAACTACTGGTACGGTCGCATACAATATGGCCGTTAGAGAACCCTACTCGCGTGGTTCTGTGGTGTATGTTTGCACATACATGTACGTGTGTATGTATAGCGCGCGGCGCATGGGCGCGCGCCTCAGTAATAAACTAGCTTGGACGCCATCTAGTCGTTTGATTACTTCCCAAACATACCAATTGGCGACGAGGATAATTGTTTACCCGCGTGTGTGTCAGAACATAGAAAATTAGTTTTATTGGATCATTACATGTGTTTAACCATAAAAATCAAGAAGGGTTGGAATTCGTACCACGAATGACTTAAAGTTGATGTTGTGGCGCGATTCCAACCTTTCAACCCTCAGAGACCAGTTGGTCTTCACTTTTAAATACTGCACGACTTCCTCAGTTGTGCAGACGCGAAAGGTACAGCTGCGTCGTAGGCACAGCAGGGCGCAGCAGCATATTGGGTCCACTCGGTGCGGTGCCGCACAGGTTACGAGAACAGGGCTTCTTCTTCTTCCTTTCAACTTTCGTGAAACCCTCCTCATCAACTTGGCTGCAGGTTCTTGGCAAGGAACTACGGACCGCAGTCAGGGCAGGTTTAGTACCCTTTTTCTGTTTTTCCCCTTTTCTAGTTTGTCGCTTAGGCTGCGACACATCTGGTTTGCCACCAGTGACAATAGCAGCGTAGGCACGTTTAGGGGACAATGTACCTACGCGTGACGTTTCCGCAGCTGGAGTTGTGATGCGGGAGACGGCGACGGCGGGCGGCGCATGCTCAGCGTTATTGGCAGCGTGACGCACTTGTGTTCGCCGATTCGAAACTGCCGACGGATGCATTTTGCGTCCCTCGACGAGTGTTCACCTATGAGGCCTCAGGTGACCCAATTACCGAACCAACGAAGAATGAAGCTGAATAAAATAACAGGGGGAGACAAGGCGTCCTTATTACTCACGCATTTGTCAGATGAAACATATCGTCTAGCAAGGAACCTGGTTCATCCCAAGGAACTGGATACAGTATCCTTCGAAGAATTAGTGTCGAAGCTCAACGGTCATTTCAAACCCAAAAGGTCGACTTTCGTAGACAGAGCCAAGTTTTATGACGCGGTAATATCCGAAGGCGAAAGTATCCAAGACTGGGCGGCGCGTTTGAGAGGACTCGCCGTATATTGCGAATTCGGCGAGGAGTTATTGGACACGAAGGGCGTGAACGGGACCGTCTATTTGAGAAGGATTCGGCAACTTTACCAACCTTTGCAAAAGGGGTGGAAGTTGCTCAACAGGCGGCATGCGCACGTGGCTCTCGCACCCGCGTTATAGTGGATGGCGGGATAGGAGCGGCGGCTGTGAAGGAAGAACCTGTCTACAGGGTTGGGCAGGCTCGCGAACGGCGAGATTTATCAGTGGATGCTGCTTCGACTGCACGTGGATTCGATAACAGTGTGCGTTGTTCAGTGTGTGGTTATAAAAATCACGAATCAGTGAAGTGCCAGTTTAAAAATTATACTTGCCAAAATTGTGGTGAAAAAGGACATTTAAAAAAAAATGTGTAAATCTAAAAGTGAAAAATCTAAATTGCATACATAAATTGAGGCAGCCCCAGTAAGTTACAATAGTACTTGTGTCGGAGCTGTCTCACTCTTCCCTTAAGTGGTAGCTTTACAATGATGAGGTTAAAAATTTAGATACATATTTTCAAATCCTGTGTTTTCACTTAAATCAGACCTCGGAGTCAACAATTTCATTAAACCAAGTTATAATACTGCCTTCTATAGCCAAATTTATTTTACTTATTTGGGAAAACAAACAGTGACACATTACATTTTATACGAATAAATAAAAATAAAAAATACGGTCAAATGTGCAACCAACAACATTTTCCACAGAATAAAAATAAACTTTACAAACCATGCTATAAAACTAAAAAACTACAATAATTTAATTAGAAAACATTTTTGTGCTAAATAGTGAAACAAAAGTAAATTTAGCAAACAAATAAAAACTTATCAAGGCATGCAAATCTTAATAGAAATTACTAAGTGTTTTGAGTACAATATTTTTTAATTTACCAGCAGAAAGAGCAAACATATCAATATGATGGAATTGCTTGTTGTAGTTATCAGTTAGTCGACGCAGAGGTGCCCGCATACCTGTGTTACTGCGACAAGAGGTAACAGCAAACAGTGGCCGTGCGCGCACCCCGCGGCATACTGTCGTTCTAGGAACTATGTAACTTATTTTATTACGGATATCAATACAGTCATATACATTGCTACACAAATCAAACAAAAATACCGTCTCTAGGAGAGTGCGTCTTGATTTTAGACCACGTAATTTATACTTCTTAAGTTAATCATCATATGATAAAACTGTGTGGAAGCAACGGTAATGCATGGCTTTTAGGAACTTTCTTTGAACCTTTTCAATCTGTTCTGAATACTTATTGTAAAAGGGATTCCACACTGGCACTGCGTACTCGACCTGTGATCTGATCAGAGACTTATACAGATATAAATAGGTAGAGGGACGCACAAATTCCTTCGCAGATCTCATCACAAAACCGTACATTCGATAGGCATTATTTACAACTTTGTTAATGTGGGCATCAAGGTGAAGTTTTGCGTCGAGGAGAATACCAAGATCACGAATAAGGGACACTCTTGATAATGTAGTATTATCCAAAGAATATGGGTACTTGAAAACATTCTTATTCTTCGTGAAAACTGATACAACAGCATTTAGACAGACTCAGTTGCAATTTATTGTACCTGCAATATTCACTGAAGCGATCCAGATCTTCCTGTAAAAATCTACAGTCTTGCAAATTTTTGATGGACCTATAAATTTTGAGATCGTCAGAGTAAAGCAGGACTTTGGAATTTCGAAAACAAGTGTCAATGTCGTTTATATACAAGATAAATAAAAGAGGTCCCAAAATCGAACCGTGAGGTACACTGGAAGTCACTATAATAGCTGTAGCGAAACTGAAACCGTTAACTACGACTCTTTGAGTTCTGTTCGAGACATATGAAGAGAACCATCGGAGTAAATCACCACGTATACCGTTAAACGAATTATTCAGTAGCATCTCATGATCAACCTTGTCGAATGCTTTTCGAAAGTCAGTGTAAATGGCATGCATTTGGACACGAGAATCCATTTTGTTAAACAAATAATCCAAAAATGCCACCATATCTGTGGTAGTTGATCTTTTTTTTAATGAGGGAACTGCGCGCAGTATCCTCACTCGATGAAGCACCTCTCATGGAAGCTTGTTCATAAACTGAATCTAAGAAATCAGAAAAGAAGTTACAAATTTCTTCGGGGTCATTGGTACTTTGGTCTTTGTACACCATGTCAGAAGGTATGCCAGAAGAAGACTTCCGATTAGCAATGTACGTCCAGAAGTTGCACACTGCGAATGCTGTCCTCAACAGATTCTATGTATTTTGTGTAGCAGGAATTGCATTCAGTATGAAATCTAGATCGATCTGTATAGTGAGAATTGTTTATAATCTGAGATATTGTGATACACCTTCCATTTAACCCAGGCCTTTGCCTTGTTTTTGTAAATATGTATCAATGATGGTGAAAACCAAATCGGATATTTTGATGATTGGAATGTGAGATTTAATTATGCCAAAAATTATATTATTTAATTTATTTACTGCTACATCTACGGAGTTATCCAACCCAATCCTCTCATTCCAACTAATTTCACTTAATTCCTCATTTATCTTCTCGTAATTAGCTTTATAATAGTTAAACTTTTTCAAAGACTTTCGAATCATGTTTGTGTGATTGTCAAGTTGCAGTAAAGAGTTGGTGAGGGTGAAAACGAAGCATTCATTGTTACTGATGGCCAGGTCTAATAATTTTCCACACAGATTCTTGATAGTGTTATACTGATGAGCATTAAGGAAAGACATAAATACACTAAGATGTCCGCAAATCGAGAAATTGCCACTACAAACTAGCCCCGATAGTGATCCATTATTATTATAGGGAATCCAGTCAATATCAGGTAAGTTAAAATCACCTAAGAGATAAAACTGCTCTATGTTAGTGTCGCCAAGTAAAGGTTGTAGGAGATCAAAATATTTTACATAAATGGATTCAGGTGTTTTAGGTGGTATGTAGGCCGCCCCGATAATTTGGTTTTTCCCTCTAGTCGAGCTGGGAAATCTAAGGAGGACGTGCTCCAAGTCAGCCTCTAGAGCAAACCGAGGAACTATTCTTATTGAGCGCAATCCTCTCAATACAGCCACCAGGACGCCAATTCCATCTTTTTTATTCGTGGCCGTAAGATCTCGATCGCACCTATACACTACGTAACGAAAATCAATGAACTCAGTATCAAATATTTCAGGAGTTAACCAGGTTTCCGTGAGTATTATAATATCGTAACAATTTGTTAAAATACTCATGTATAAAATGTGCAGTTTAGTGCGGATCCCACGACAATTATGATAATAAATAACCAAATTATCCGCCATTGAAATGGTTAATTTTACAACAAGATATAAAGCCATCATTATATGTTTCAATAATAAATAACAAAAGAGCAGAATATTTTAATTTGATCGAGGGTAGCAAGACAGAGTCACATGCACGCAAACAATTCTGTAAGAAATACCCAGCTACTAACAAAAATCTCCAATACCAAGCAGTGAGACAGCATAATAGTCTATAATACCATTCATCGACACAGCGAACATCCAAAAAAAAAGATACATTAAAAAATTGTCCTCTTCAACTATACTGTCTTCTTGAGGAGTACCGTCTGTTATATCAACGTCTAGAGATATCTCATTTTTATCTCTCAAGTCTTTTAATTCCGCTTTGGCTGCATCGCATTTGCTTATGCTGCCGTCCGTAAATTTTCTGTCGTATTTATGAAGTGCTACAATAATTAAATTTTGGATGACTGTCTTAGCTGTTGCATAACTTGTATACGATTTCAAACACAATAAATATCTCACATAGAAATGCTTAACACGTGTTTCTACGAATTTAAAACATTGTAGACCATATAAATTTTTTACAAAATGAGAGGTATCCAGTCTTACTAAACACGTAAGATTGCAGCGTGCTTGTAATTCCAAAACTTCGTAACAATGGTTTAAATATTGCCGTGTTTAATAATTTTGTGAACGCGTTCACAGCAGCTCCTATTAAAGCCGCTGAGTCATCGCATATAACTTGTGTTGGCCGCATCATGGTACCAATCCATTTTCTTAGCCATTGGTATATATTATCCATAGTTTGAGTGGCCGAAATCATTTGCGCAAGAGGGTCAGAACTGTTTTTCAACTTTAAAATAATGACATAAAAAACAAATGTTTACTTTCGTATGTATTCAAAGGATCAGCAGGAGATTTTTTTTTGAAAATCGATCCATTCTCGTCTAAACTTAAGATAGCCTGTGAGTGTAAAGAATGCTGTTTATATAACTGCAACTGCAGCTCGGTCCAATAATATGAACAAAAAATTGATGTATTGATACAGCTCTAATTACGTCTTTAAACGGGTTTGTTAAGGACATAATCCACAGGGATAATATGACGATTTTATGAAAGCGTTTCTTACTCTCGTTTCGGTACTTTATATTTTGAAGAGATTTTAAATTTGGATTAATACAATCGGGTACTGATTTTGTAATTGTGGAATTAATTGATTTTTTTATGGGCTGTCAATTTGTTTTTAACTTGAGAATTGTGAATCATATCCTTATCAACTCCATCAAACGAACATTCGAGTAAAACATTCCTGTCATTTCTTCTTGTAATGATAAGTATTTTGCCATTACATACTTTACTGGTACCTCTGCACGTTACATGATAATCGTCGGTAACAGAATTATTTTTGAAATTACAAATGCATTTATTATAGTGCTTTGCCAAATCCACTCTTGAAAGATACTTGTCCATTTAGATTTACATCCTGGGTAATATCCTTGAAGCACGGGACCGTGGTGAGGGGTCTATTTTGGTACTGCTCGACTATTCGCGGGCTTTCAATTCAATTATTATTTCTTTATTGTTGTCCAAACCGGCGTACTATGGTTTTGATAGCCGAACAACAGACTGGTTTGAGAGTTACCTAACGGGTAGAACGCAGAGGGTGGAGTTACGCATGAAAGACGGTTCCACAGTATCTTCCTCCCGACAATTAATAACAAGGGGAGTTCCCCAAGGATCGCTGCTCGGCCCGCTTCTCTATACACCGTGAAAGGACATGTCTGGTGGGGCAATGGACGTTTGTCTAGGTAGTCAAAACCGATGTTCAGTAATGATTGTAATATTATTATAATTGTCGTATTTTATAGTTTATCAATTAATAAGTTTCAGGAGTCAAAAACTTGCGAAAACTGGTCAAAATCAGGTTTATACGCTAGGGATTTTTCTTTATTATAACGCCATCTGTGAGTGAGCACATGTACTAATTGGTGTATTTAATATTTTGTTGATCTGGGATCAGATTCTGCAGTTGTTTTTGGATATTTTTAGTTGTGTAAGAAAAGCACCTATTAAATAAGTGCTTTACTACTGTTTTATTAAATTCCAAATTCTTATGTATATTGAATACATAAATACACATAAAATGATATTTTTTAACCGACTTCCAAAAAGGAGGAGGTTATATGTTCGACGCGTATGTTTGTTTTTTTTTTTTTTTTTTTTTTTTTTTTTTTTTTTTTTTTTTATGTATGTCCACCGATTTCTCCGTCACTTGTGGACCGATTTTGAAAATTCTTTTTTTGTTTGAAAGGGTATGCTCCCAAATTGGTCCCATATAAATTTTATTAACTTTGCTTGGGTAGTTTTTGAGTTAGCTACAAAATACGTATTTTTTTCCCACTTAGTATGTAGATGATATGATAAGTTCCTGTCACTGGTAGCAGGTAGTGGTATTTGAATGTGTGTGGGGTAGGTACCACAACTAAAAAGTGAAAAATAAAAACTTTTTACAAAAAAAAACAACCGACTTCCAAAAAAAAACACTACAAAGTGAAAAATAACTTTAATTTCGGAAGTCGGTGGCAAAAAACGAAAACACAAAACCCAAGACACCGACTTCCGAAATTAAAGTTATTTTTCACTTTGTAGTGTTTTTTTTTGGAAGTCGGTTGTTTTTTTTTGTAAAAAGTTTTTATCTTCTTCAATTCCGTATTTCGGTGTCTATCCTCAATACCCATAATATTATTTATATTTACCTACTTGTTGGTATTGAATTGGGAATAAAATAAATAAAACTTTGTATTTATTGCCAAATAAATTCTTTTATTGTAGGTATACAGACACACTTAAATAAAAAAATAGATGATGCGACAGGATGTCCCCAACTCCCCACTGACCAATAATGACTGGACTTACTAGCACTCATTACCCTGTGAGTAAGTTAATTGCTGTTGCCCCACATAGGGCAACAGCAATTAACTTACTCACAGGCTAATCAAAGTCGAAAGGTTACGTTATGCAGATGGATAGTTGAAATAATAAATGGTCGTTTCAAAAGAGATTTTAAAATATTTCGCCAAAGATATTTTAATATTGCTTCTCGTAATCTCATGCTTGATTTAAGAATAGCAGGAGCCCTCCTATATAAATTCCACCCACTTGTTCAGGATAGTCCAAACGTTCAGCAAATAATAGAGCGTGTTCACCGATATATAGACGAACCCAATCATTTGGGAACTTGTGTGAACAATAACAATTTAAATAGAAGAAGACAGTGGTAGCGGCGGTATTGTTTGTAAAGAAAGTGGTGGCGATGGTGTTGATGATCTATGTTCCACGGATGGAACAACATCCTGTTGCAAGTCCTTTGATTCGTCATGAATCAGGCGTCGATTCGCTCGAACCCAACAGGCATGAATAATCCTGTTGCAAGTCCTTTGATTCGTCATGAATCAGGCGTCGATTCGCTCGAACCCAACAGGCATGAATAATTGTTGCCATGTCCTGAAAATATTATTAAAATACATTTTATTAAAAATGACATGACATAACTGGCAAAACGTGGGATGAGTTCACCTCGCCCAAATCCTTCGGAAATTGCTGGCGTGATGTTATATGTTTATGTTGAGTTTTACATGACGAACACTCCTTCAAATCTTTCATGATCGTCGTTTCTATCGTTCGTTGTTCCAGTTTTGAGAGATCTGTCCCATTCATTTAGCCATTTTCTTTCAAAGAGTTTACCTACATATAATAAAAACGCAGTTGGGGAAAAAAAATATTCACCTGATAATTATTATCATTGGAAATAAGGGGTACTAAGGGGCCGTCCACTGCAACAGTATAAAAACGTCGGCGTCTTGGATTTCCGAGTCCGACTGACACACCACATCCACAGCAGACCATTGTATGGCCTAGTAATCTCCCATTGTCAGCAGCTTCAATATTTAATCAATTAAAACAATCGTAACAAGCGTATCCATCTAATGGGAGCTGGAACAAAAGCAGATATCATTGTATTTTTCAATTTATAACACAACAGCTCAAAATATTGCCTTTACTGCATGATTTACGCGACTGCCGTAGTATAGAGGCGTACCTGATTTGCTAACTATCGAGCGAGTCTCATTTGCAGGGGTAACGCCAGCCTCGACACGATATATCTGCGAATCCACTGCACAGCGATGCCACAATTGATGCACCTCATCATAATATCCAAATCAAGTAGCAAAACAGAATCCTTTATGAGCAGCAATAGTAATCGTGTCTAGATGATATCAGTCCGTGTAGAATAGCAATGGTCGTTATAAGAAAATATCAATATCAGAAAATAATCGCACAGTAAGCAAGGAACGCAACACAACTTGGAACTGCAAAGCGAGCAGAAACTGGTCAATTCAAAATAATATGTCAATGTCATGTCAAAGAAATAATAAATACTTACCTTCATTTTAAGAAGTGGGTAGTTAAAAAAAAAAACACTTTTGATGTGTACACAAAAACATGTTAGTAATATTGTCGTATTTAATACGCAATTACATTACAATAATTACATAAATACCTTAGATCTAAAATAAGCGGCTTACAGTTATTGTTCACACACTTTAAAGGTAATTACGGGATAAAATGGAACGTCAAAAACATTTTTAGTACATCCCGTTAAAAATGGCGAGGCGGAAGTTATATTTCAGTACTGTTTTTTTGAGAATTATGTTACGCAACCTCTACTGAATTTATAAATCCATAATAATTTAAATCTAAATTTTTAAATCTTACTGTAAAACTTTAGATCATGAACATTATCGTTTCAGACCACGAAGAGAGGGCAGAAACTGGACATGTCATTTGAATCACAGTTTTGCTAGAACAAACGTTGTTCAGAACATGGTCTACTACCATACTACAGCATCCAATAAAATAAAAAAACATAATTGGTTTTTGAAAAAACACAAAAAAAACAAAGTTTAAAATGTCAAGATTATCGTTACTCCCTACAACACAGATACCACGCATGGGACACAGCATTGTCTACAGGGAAATGTACCTCCATAAACGAAATTTTGTAAGCAGTATAATAGATAATCTTGACATTTGTAACTTTGTCTTTTTGTGTTTTTTCAAAAACCAATTTATGTTTTTTTTTATTGGATGCTGTAGAATGGTAGTAGACCATGGTCTGAATAACGTTTGTTCTAGCAAAACTGTGATTCAAATTTCACGGTGTATACTGTATAGTGCCGACATAACCACATGCATTAAGAACTGCAAATATCATGTGTACACGGATGACACTCAGTTGTGTCTCTTTTAACGCGAGCAACACAGCATCTGCCGTACGTACCCTAAATGAGGAACTTGGTAGAATTGCTTAGTGGTCTATGGGCAACTCACTAGTACTGAACCCTCAAAAATCTAAGTTTATGGTCATGGGGAGCAGAAATCAAATAAAATCAATTCTATCTACGAAACCAGACGTTAAAATCATGGGAGATAGTATACAAAGAGTAGAAATCGCACGTAACCTGGGTCTAATCACTGATCCGGAACTTCGTTTTGAGGAGCACATTAATGATGTGGTAAAAAACTGCTTTTACAGATTAAAGGTTCTGTATAGGGTGAGGGACTTCCTTAGTATTGGAATGAGGAAGAGATTGGTGGATAGCCTGGTATTATCTAAACTTAATTATTGTGACGCTGTATACGGGCCATGTTTCCTTCCCCGTACCGAACGTCTAATACAGCGTGTACGAAATGCGTGTGCTCGTTATTGCTTTGGCATACCCCGGAGGCATCATATCACACCGTATTTAAATGAACACAATATATTAAAAATGGCTGCCCGCCGCGGCGGAAACAACATTTAGCCGTTTTAATGTTCGGTGTCATAAAAACACACAAACCGGAATACCGGTATAAAAAAAATTGCTGGAGGCATGAGCACTACAGCTACTCTGCTCGTTCCACGTCCGTCCCGATCTCGATGCCTCGACATAGGACTACAGCCTTCAGAGGATGTTTCAAGTATGCCGTTTCTCGTTGCTGGAATGATTTACCACCTCCCATAAGATCCCTCAAAACAAAACAAAATTTTAAGTTACATCTAAAAAAAATATTTTATAAATAAATACTCACATAAGGTTTATCATCTATGAGCACGGTATATCAACATCCAAGCGGCTCGAGGCGGCATGCATAATTCCCTCATGCTAATAGCGATGTACAGGTATGTAGTGTTGCTAAACACCTCACGTTACAGTTGGACACGTTTGATCAAGCGTCGACTAAGACGCAAGCGCAAGCCGGTTGCCCACTGACGGTGTGTTGTTTTGGCGGTAGTAACTGAAGTCGCGTGGTGCGAAACGTGACCCCGCAGGTCTCGTGAGCCACACGCGCCGCTGCATCGCGGCCGGGCTGCGCCGAGCGCGACGCCCCGCGCCGCGCGGCCGGGTGCCCGGCTCGATGGCTCACAGACAGCACAGTACGTCATCACGCTCATAAACGCAATGTGGAAATGCAACGGTACTTTTTAGATTGTGAGCGCGCGCGCAGGTGACGCGAGGGTGAGGGTGGGAGCGAGACAAAACACTCGTATATCCTCGTGTAGTAATAATATGTTATACAGGGTGGCCCAGAGAGAAATGCACTTTTGATTTCGCGCGCTTTTCTAAAAAACAAAATGGCGGGGCGCGGGAATGGTAGCAGTGCGGAGCGCGGGCTTTGTAATTTTAGTCACCATGAGTCGTTACACGGGAGAGCAGCACGCGTTTTGTGTCCGCGCATTTTACGAGAATGCTCGCTCATATGTGACTGTTCGACGGCTTTACCGTACTGAATTCGAATTGCGGCGCATCAGTGAGGACACTCACTGATGCGCCGCATTTCGCGCGCTTTTCTAAAAAACAAAATGGCGGGGCGCGGGAATGGTAGCAGTGCGGAGCGCGGGCTTTGTAATTTTAGTCACCATGAGTCGTTACACGGGAGAGCAGCACGCGTTTTGTGTCCGCGCATTTTACGAGAATGCTCGCTCATATGTGACTGTTCGACGGCTTTACCGTACTGAATTCGAATTGCGGCGCATCAGTGAGTGTCCAAGCACTAATTTAATTAAGCAATGGATTGAAAGATTCGAAAGGACAGGATCGTCGCAAAAAATGCGGCCTCGCGGTCGCCAAAGAGTATCACGGACCGACGAAAACATTCAGCGAGTTCGAGAATCTGTACGCGCGAATCCACGAATGTCGGAGCGCAAACGTTCATCGACTTTGGGAGTGTCTAGATCGACATTGCAGCGAATTTTACGGCTTGATTTGAAATTACATCCTTATAAGATACAGTTAGTACAGGAACTAAAGGCAGAAGACTTTGAATCGAGATTGTTAGATTACTTAACTATATAAATCATTCAAGTACAGAAACGAAACAAAAACTTACATGTTTGGGTCGGGCGATAACGCACTAAGTTGTGTTGCTACAGAGCTATCCGAACAGTGCACAACGATTCCCGAACAGGGCCGCCAGCGTCCGCCAAAGCGTTGCCGCGAGAAACGAAGCTAGGCGAGCGTGCACGACAACTTCCGAAATCAGTTTCGGTTTCGGCAAAGGTTTCGGCCAATTTTGGCCGAAACCGAAACTGCCGCCGAAACTTGATTTTTGGCCGAAACCGAAACCGAACTTTCGGTAGGACACTAGTAATTAACCACATCACTAAAAACGTGGTACAACACTAATATTCTAAGGACGCTCTGCCATTTCGACTTCCGCTGGCTTACATAAAGGAAGGTATTCCTTGATTATCAGGATTACTTGTGCCCCGACAGCGATGAAGACGCGCTTGAAGTTAGTGGGGAGAAGAAGCCTCCTCCTATTTACTCCAACATTACGAGGAGATTGGCAAACGGCTTTTCCCGTCAAATGGATGAACAGAAGAAAGGTGCGTTCTACATTGAAGTTAAAATTTTTAGGTCCGATGAGATAGAGCGTGTAAATCCCATAAATAGATAGCGTCATTCCATCATCACCATTAAAAATAAAACTGATGAAGATTCTGTATCAGATTCTGAGTCCTGGAATCATATGAATGCGTTTATCTCATGCGTTTATCTCAAGTACTAGAAAAGAGTTAAAAAAATGTCCTCCAACATTTATAAGCTCCTATCAATAAAATAATCAAATTGTATTACTTATACCATTTCAGTACATAATATATTCACGGCTAAATAATGTATACCATACAAATATTTTATTGCAACATTTACCATGTTAAGCTATCCATATTAATTTTATAACCTTATGTAATCGATATAACATTTGTTGTTTTTTTTATTCAGTTCAGCCTGTCGATCACATCTCGCAAAGTTCTAATGTTATTATTAATAATGATACGAGCCAATTTGATATCTCAGAACAAGAATATGATACGGATGTTTATGAACCTAATTATTTAACACATTGTGACAAATGTAAACTTGAGATTCCAGAACATAAATACAGATACCATAAGAGAACGAATATCCATAAATCGAATTGTCCCCTTACCGCATACGAAGCCATTCATGGCTTCTAAAGTTTATTATTTTTTTACAGTTTAACTTATCATTAAATTATCGTAAAACAAATTATACCATAAGAAGTGTTTCTTTGTAAAACGAAATGTATTTTTTGACGTGACAACGTCTTATAAATTGGTTTGCCGGGTGACACTTCAAGAAACTGCGTTACGCTCCGCTCACGTTATGCGCTCACAATGAGAGCGAGTGAGAGGCACGCGTGCATGGTTAGCCCGCCTAAGAGCGAGAGAGACAGACATAAAAAGTGAAAGGCACGCGTCCCTTCCACTCGAGCACAGTTAGCCCGCCTAAGAGCGAGAGAGACAGAGCGAGAGAGAGAGAGTGAGAAAGATAGGCATACACACCGGTTCATGTGTATAAATAAATGTTTTAAATTGTTACTATTATTTCATCCTTCTTCCTACTATACGAATGAATATTCACATTAAAATTATTTTACCACTCAAAGTCGTTGTCACGTAAAACTTTCGCCCGTATACCGACTTTACAGGCAACCAATTTTTTTTTGTCTGTGGTAAGTCATCTGTGTCAAAACTATTTGAGGTTATTTCATAACGCGGCCGGCGAGTGAAGTGCAACATTTTAGTGAAACTTTTATCAGTGAAAAATAATAGCAATAAAGTGACTGAGATCTTCAATAAAAATCGTTATTTACTTTTAGAATCATCGACTACGATAATAGTAAGTTATTTTTGTAATTATTTTTATTTTCGTTTGATTTTTGACCTGTTTTTTGCAAACTCCAAATATGGCTTGGTATGCGTTCCCGTCAAAATACTGCCCGTCAAATATGGGTTCCTATGCACTCAAGCTTCTGTACTATGCTTTTTCAGAAATGGATCCTGCACGCTTTTATGGTTCTTTCAAGCATGTAAATCCTATACTAGGTGATGGCTTTATGAGTGAAGATGAGCTTGCTTCCGATTCTGACCTAGAATACGAACCTTCTTCTTCCCGCTTACCTAAAAAGAAGCACATTATCGTACCTGAGTCTGACTTTGAAAGTTCCGATGATGATACACCTTTACAGTACTTGCAGGCTGCAAAATCGAAAGGTAAAAAGTAAAAAAGACCCGATTGTATGGAAAAACGAAAAAATGGAGCCTTATGTCGAAGAAAATTTCAAATTCACAGGCAACACGGATTTGCCGGAGGAAATGAAACAATTGGATTCACCAGCCGATTTTTTCAGTTTTTTCTTCACACACGATATAATTGATTCCATAGTTGAGCAGTCAAATCTAAAATCTGTCCAAGATAACATCAACAAACCTGCAGGTATTACAAATGAAGAAATGGAGAAATTTATCGGGATAGTCATTTTTATGTCATGTGTGAAGTTGCCAGCAGCTAGGATGTATTGGTCCAAATCTGTCGGCCAGGTGCAAGTGTATGAAGGAATGACGTGCAACAGGTTTGAAGCTATTTTAGTGGCATGAGGAACAGGGTGTAAAGTTCACTCATCCACCATGGAAAAGGGAGGATCCTCCGACCAGACGGGTGTTGTGTCTGGCGGGCAACTGCCCATCGGTTTGAAGTTGAAATCTTGTATGTATGTCGATCGCTCGGTAAACTCTATCTGCGCGATGCAGGATTTGTGTGACGTCATGTCTTTGATGCGTAGTTTGTATGTGGCGGTGTAACCGCTACATCACTCCCCTCCTGAGACCGGAGGTCGATAGTGGGCTGAATCTTGCGATGCTTCACACAGTGCCAGCTGTGGTTCCAGTGAGTCGGAACCGGGTGCCGCATAGTTCGCGGTGAGTCAGAACTTTCTGTGGTGATTGCGGCGATTGTGGTAATTGTGGTGATTCCCCAGTGAGTCGGGGTGATTGAGGTGATTGCTGTGATTCCCCAGTGAGTCGGGGTGATTGAGATGATTGCGTTGATTTGGAATTCCTCCGCTAGACGTTGAACATAAAGGACGTGTGTCGTTTGCTCGTGTATTATAGTCTGTCATTGGCTAATTGTTGTTAAATTCAATTCCTTGTCACACCTAGCGTGATCTTACCTGAGGGCCCTTCCCACTGGGCGGTCCTAGAGAGAGACCTAAATAATAGTGTTGTAAACGCTTCAAAGTGAATTTGAAAAAGTGACAGTGATTCGTCGGACTCGAACCATCACCCAAGTGATTAGTGACTGGACCGCTTACCCAACGCGCCATCGAGACAGTTGTGACAATTGTCAAAACAACGGTGTGCTACGAGCTACGAGTGTGAGTCACCGCTGCTGCTACGCTCGCACCGCGCGCGTTGCTACGTCGCGCGCCTGTGCTACGAATCGACAACGTGAACTGTATCGGCTACGCTCTGACGCTGCTGCTTGTTATTATTGGTGTTGCGTAATACCGGCTTGCCTGTGTATTATTATTTACATTTGCCTTCAACCCATTAATAATTCGTGTTGTCATTATGGCAGGGATACAACGTACCCCACCTAAAACACCTAGGACACCGATTGGTAGCATAAGCCAGACCCAAACACGCTCGGAGCCCGATATCAGCACGGCCGTAGCAGCGGCGTGCGACTATGTAAACACCAGTAGAAATAAACGTCAGCGTAATAATACCTCACCGCAAGGCGGTTCGGCAGAGAAGAACTTCCTAGAACCGCAGGAGCTACAAGATATTCTTGCAAAGTGGAAGAACGAACAGGATGATAGAATTGCGGAACTACTTGCGGACCAAAAAACCTTAATAGCTGAGCTCTCTTCGAATATAAAAGATATTAAAATTCAAAACGCTAAAATACAGGCATCCAACTCTGAAATGTGTAAGTCAAACGCCGGTATCGTTCAGTCTATGGATTTTATTAATAAACAGTTCGAAGATTTAAAGATGGAAGTACATTCATTGAGGAAGGAGCGATGCGAGCAGCAATCCCACATTGAGTCGCTTGAACGGAAAATAGTAGATCTTCAACATAAAGCGAGATCGTCGGCCATAGAATTACGTAACATCCCGCAAGTAAGTTCCGAGTCAAGCACCAGTCTAATAAAAACGGTGTGTGGCGTAGGCACAGCTATAGGTGTACTTATTGGCGAAACAGAGCTGCGCGATATTTATCGTCTTCCAGGGAAATCTAACACGTCATCCTCGCCGCGCCCAATAATAGCGGAATTCTCGACTGTGCAAACTAAGCAAACCGTCCTGTCGGCTGTGCGTGCGTACAACAAAGGTAAAGGAAAAGACGAAAGATTAAACACTGCAGTCTTGGGTTTACCTGGAGATCGTCATCCTGTGTACATCTCTGAACACCTACCAGCAAACACCAAAAAGCTTTTCTACCAAGCCAGAGAGTTCGCTAACAAAAACACCTATAAGTTCTGCTGGATCTCCAATGGAAATATATTCCTGCGCAAGATAGAGGGAGACAAACAGATTCTTATAAGCTCTGAAAAATGCCTCACTAACCCGGACAGCCCAAATCACATCATCTGACCATCACTGATTGTTCCTATTTTTCATATTTTTTCTTTAGTATTCATTCCTTGTTTATTTTACATTTGTGTTTTAAAATTAATTTTTACACAAAACAATACACTCTTACCTACAATTATCTTATACATCTTACATACAACAAAACAACGCACACAATCTATATATCATACACAAGTCTACACACTAAAATACATAATACTTTATCCCATCACCATACACGATAATACAATATGTACCTGCCAAATTGCCTACCATAAAATATCAGTTCAAACATTAATATTCACAAATATCTTTGTCCATAAGTCTGCTGCACAGCATGTAATACTAACCCTTTTACCCGACTACGGCGAAGGAAAAAAGGAGGTTACAATTTTTTTTTACTTTTTTTTATTTTACTCATATTTACTACGATCTCCATCGTATTGCCTCCATTTTCGTTCAACTTTCTGGCTTATCCTAATAACAAATGGCTAATCTAGATATTATTAATGATGAAATAGACGCGCTTCATATTTCTAAATCTTTCAAGTGTCAACCTGAGTGTTGCGCGCAGTTTGTGAAAGACCCGACAAAGGGTTTAAAAGTACTACATCTTAACATACGAAGCATTTGTAAAAATTTCGATGAAGTCTCGGTGCTTATGCGACTATTGGGTTTCCAGATCGACGTGCTCGTTCTCTCCGAATGTTGGTTACGCAAACTTTCACACTTGCCGACCTTGGATGGCTTCACGTCATACTACACCAAAAACACTTACAACCAAAATGACGGGTGTGCTATCTACGTTAAATCTTCCCTTAATGCTGACGTTAAGGAACCACATTTTGTTGACGCGAACTGCCTTATTTGTCGCATAGAGGATGTTACAATAGTTGCTATTTATCGCCCTCCTTCTTTTAAAAACATTAAAAATTTTATTGACAGTCTCGATAACGTACTCAAATTAACAACTCCTTCTGTGGTCCTGATCGGTGATATCAACATTGATATTAAGACTGACAACACTGATAGTCACTCAGATGAGTATTTAACCTGTGCTGCCTCTAACGGACTTCTCCCAGCTCATCAGTTTCCGACACGGCTCACAAACTGTTTAGACCACATTTTACTTAAAACAAATAAATCCGCTACGACTTTCGTTATAGAATCATCCATAACAGATCACGAACCGCTGTTATTGTTTCTACAAACCAGGAGTGCCAACTCAGATGTGACCCGCACTAGATCAAAAATAAACTATGATGCTGCTATAGAGAATATCAAAACTCATGACTGGTCTCCAGTGCTGTCAATCTCAGATCCTAATGATGCTGCAGATGTGTTAATAGGTAATCTCTCCTCTATTGTCCTAAAGCACACCCGGGAACAAATTGTTCCAAGAAGAGAACGTAATCTGAAGCCCTGGATTACGCCGGGCCTACTCCGCTGTATACGACACCGTGACCGCATGCATGTCAAACTCAAAAAGTCGGATGATAATTTAATATTAAAAATCACCTACACTCGCTATCGCAATTTCTGTAACTCCCTGCTGAGAAAACTTAAGCGCTCGTATGAAAAAGAACAGTTTCGTAATTCAAAAAATAATATTAAAGCTACTTGGAATGTTATTAAGAGAGTCTCAGATCTTCAAACTCAATCTTGTCCCTCTTTTGACCTGTTACATTTATTTGATAATCCTAAATCCTCGCTTAATCATGTCAACAACTTTTTTGCTAATGTAGGCAGTAGTTTGGCGTCGAAATTTAAATCACCCTCAATAGTGCCCAATTCTGTGTCGAATTCAAATTCGTGTAGCTCAATGGCCCTCTTCGAGGTAACCGAAGACGATGTTTGCTCCATTATTTTGGGTCTTAGGTCTGATTGTGCTACTGGGTTGGACTGTATACCGACTAAAATTATAAAGGCCTCGAGATGCGTATTAGTTCCGGTTATTACATATATCTGTAATTTGTCTATAATGGCAGGTGTCTTTCCAAGAGCGTTCAAAAAAGCAGTAGTTCACCCCGTTCACAAATCTGGGCGCAGAGATGACGTCAATAACTACCGTCCAATCTCGATTCTAACAGCGATGTCAAAGATCCTTGAACGAATACTGAATAAGAACCTGACCAGTTTTCTCGACGCAAACAACATCTTAGCGAATAACCAATATGGTTTCAGAAATGGAGTTAGCACCGAAGACGCAGTCATGGATTTGTCTAGTCACGTGGCTAGATCGCTTGATAGAAAACGCAAGTGCCTGGGAATTTTCCTTGATCTGTCAAAGGCATTCGACACCGTTTCTGCCCAAGCCTTATTGAGTAAAATGGAAAGCATCGGTATACGTGGACACCCATTGAAAATGTTTGCAGATTATCTCAGCAATCGTACCCAAATAGTGAAAATCGGCCCACACGAAAGTGATGAGCTTTCAATCACATACGGCGTTCCACAAGGCAGCATTTTGGGGCCTACTCTCTTTCTCATTTATATTAATGAACTCTGCAAACTGCCTCTCGAAAACTGTAAGATATTTACGTACGCGGATGACACTGCCCTTGTTGTAGATGGTGATGACTGGCTCCAGACATACCAAAACGCCGAGGCTGCGCTGTCCTCCGTAATGAAATGTTTGGCCGACAACTTGCTCACCTTAAATGTTGATAAATCGGTATATGTTCCATTTTCCATTCGGTCCAATCTGTGTCCTTCAAACTCCTTTACCATAAAAGCGCATGTTTGCGGATCCTTAACCCAGTGTAGCTGCCTCTTCCTCGCTAAATCCACTTGTGTAAGGTATCTAGGAGTAGTCATCGATCAGCATCTCAACTGGCACCCCCATATTGCCAAAGTCACGTCCCGCATACGTAGGCTAATATATGTTTTCAAGAAGTTACGAAGCTCTGCTGATAAAGATACGCTAAAATTAGTATATTTTGCCCTATGCCGGTCTGTCCTAACGTACTGCTTGCCCGTCTGGGGTGGTGCCACCCAAAATGTATTTATCCGCCTTGAGAGAGCCCAGAGAGCTGTCCTTAAGGTAATGCTCTCTCTTCCACGTAGGTATCCCACTGTGCAGCTCTATTCCAACTGCAAGGTACTTACAGTCAGGCAACTTTATGTGCTCCTGTCGACTCTACGCAAACACTCTGCTCGCCCTCCAAAGGAACCGACTGGCAGGCTTAAACATAACGTTTTTCCCTATGAACGCCATAGAACAGCCTTTGCCAAACGCCAATTCTACGTTAATAGCATTAATATGTACAACCTCCTAAATAAAAAGTTTAAAATTTATTCGTGCCCTAAATATAAATGCAAAAACTTACTTAAAGATTATCTCCAAACATTAAGTTATGATGACACTGAGGATCTTCTGCTGGGTAATTTACAATGATAAGGTACTATACATATAAATATAAGTCTAAATTTAACCTTAGACGGATGTGTACAGGTTACACCACTTTCTTTTTCACTTCACACACCCTACACCTACACACCACATACGCACCCCCACACATCCTACACTTACTCACTACACACACACACATACGCACTCGGACCCTACATTTATTCACCTCACCGCAAAGTTAAACGTTTTTCATTTTGTGTTTTCTTTTCATAGTTTATATCCTGTTTTTCTTTTACACCATTTGCTTATTGTTGTAACGTCCCGTTTTATTATATTGTGGCTTTGTCTTGTTTTACGGAGAATCACTGACTCCTAAGACACAGGCACATACACCTAGTTTAGGAGTCAGGGAATTAAAAGTATTGTGACCTAGTTATAAGCCTTATATGCTCTAATTTTTTGGTTCTTGTACTGTGATGGCTTTTGGTGAAATAAAGAATTTATTTATTTATTTATTTATTCCCCAGTGAGTCGGGGTGATGAGGCTGCTTGCGTTGATTCCCCAGTGAGTCGGGGTGATGAGGCTGAGGGTGATGACCAGGAATGCGCGTTCGCTGCATGCTGGTGGTCAGGATACCCGTTGAAGCCGTGGGTGCTGGCTGGCTGTGTGACTCGAATCACGAAAGCTTGCGGGAGTGATGATGATGATGACGTCACGCCGAAGTAATTGCACGAAGGCTGCGTTGACGTTCATACTCGGGGTCACCAATTTAGTGGTATGAGGAGCAGGGTGTAAAGTTCACTCATCCACCATAGAAAAGGGAGGATCCTCCGACCAGACGGGTGTTGTGTCTGGCGGGCAACTGCCCCATCGGTTTGAAGTTGAAATCTTGTATGTATGTCGATCGCTCGGTAAACTCTAACTGCGCGATGCAGGATTTGTGTGACGTCAAGTCTTTGATGCGTAGTTTGTATGTGGCGGTGTAACCGCTACACTATAAAAAAATCTTTACATTTCAATAATAATGAGAACTTCAAGCCTTTTGGTACCGACGGACATGACAAGCTTTTCAAAATAAGGCCTTTACTGCATCAAATTCGTGAACGTTTGTTGTTGGTTCCAAAAGAAGAATTTTTAGCGGTTGACAAACAAATTATTCCTACAAAGTGTCGTCATGAAATAAAACAATATAACCCTGCAAAACCTCATAAGTGGGGTTACAAAAATCAAGTACTGAGCGGCGTGTCAGGCTTTAGTTACGATTTTGACATCTTTGCCGGAGATCAAAGCAATACTCATCCTGCAGATGCACCTGATCTTGGTGTTAGTTCAAACGTAGTGACTAGACTAACTGCCTCAGTTGCACGACATGTCAACCATAAAATTTGTTTTGACAATTGGTTCAACAGCCCAAACCTTCAGGTTTATTTATATAAAAACGGGATGTTACCTCTTGGTACTGTGAGACTCAATCGTGTACCAAACTCCAATATGCCCTCTGAAAAAGACTTGAAAAAGAGAGGACGAGGTAGTTTTGAAGAAAAAACAGCAATTATAGATGGTGTCAAGCTAAGTTTGATTTCATGGTTTGATAACAAGAATGTAAACATTCTGTCAGCATATGTGGGCAGTGATCCAATAACAAAGAAACGGCGTTATTCTCGACAAGAAAAGCAGTACAAAGAAGTAACTGCTCCCCAAGCTATCGATATTTATAACCAGCATATGGGAGGGGTCGACTTACTAGATTCAATGCTTGGTTACTACAGAATCCATTTACGATCACGCAAATGGTATAAAAGAATTTTCTTCCACATGATAGACCTATGCATGGTAAACGCATGGCTTCTTTGGCGCAGGGTCAACGACAATATTTATATGGCATTGTTTGATTATAAGCTTGCAGTTTCTGAACATAATGCGTAAAGCAGGGAAACTGCCCTCACAGGCAAAAAAACGTGGTCGTCCAGCCAGCCTTTTCGGAACACCGACGACGTCAAGAGCTGGAACTCCATTGGCCGAGCTGTCACTTCATCGAGCCGAGCTAGCACTCCATCAAGTATGCCTGATTCTCCAATATCCTCAAAAAAACCCCGAAAAGCACCAGCCAGACTTCAAGATATGCCACTGACGTCTGTACGGACTGACAGCATTGACCACTTTCCTGTTTGGATAAAAAACAATCGTCAATTGTGTCAAAACTGCTCAAAGTTACGCAGTTACACAAAATGTGAAAAATGCGAGGCCTTCTTATGCTACAATGACAAGCGGAACTGCTTCAAAGATTTTCACAAAATGTAACAGCTATGCATACAAAGCCAGATATGTCCTTACTTGATTTTCACTAGAATGCATACGAGGCCAGATATGGCTCTTTCATGTAATTTCATAAATAATAATAGTATTTTTTTTATTTTGACTGATTTATGTTCAATAAAGATAAATAAACACGTTTCTACGAAAAAAACATTTTTTACTAACCTCCATCATAATTCATGCAGTAAGGGGTTAATGAAATCAATGTTTGAAAATGTTGAAATTATAGCAACAGCTTTTATTACGAGAACCTCAAAGCCCCCGGGCTCCGTCGACTACGCGGACTAAAAAAAATATATTTACCCTATAATATTATAAGATGTCGATAATTAAGTGTCGAATTAAAGTTGAATGAGAACTTAGGCTGCAAGAGCGAGCAAAGGTTAGGTTAGAAGGGGAATGCCTCTCCTCTGAATCCCTGAAACCCCGGAACCTAAATCCCTGGAACCTGGTGAGACACAGATGCCTACATTAAGAGCAAATAAATCTAGACTTGTAACAAAGTGTAGTTGGATAGTGGAAGTAGTAAATGGTAGGTAGAGAGATTAAAAACTAGTTAGAAATGATTTCAGCAATAACGCTGCTCCACATCTAATGACTGATTTTCGAATAGCAGGGGCCAAATAAATGCTTTCCATGTACCCATTACAGATAGACCAGATGCCTCGATACTTTTGGAACGTGCCTTGCAAAAATTTTACCAAACAAACATTTTAGTTGATTTTATTATTGAAAATAATATTAATAGAAGAAGAGCGTCTTTTATAAGTGCTCGTATCAATGCCGATATTCTTGTGAATGAGTTCCCAGTGATGACAGAGTCTGATTGTACTGGGATAAAAAAAAGTGAAATATGGACATGAGTTGGGAAACTATATAGGGAAGGATGGGCGTGGTTCTTAAGTCCCAATAAATAAAATCAGTTTAGAGTTTGAACAGAAAGTCATTAACCACATCAACTCTTTTCCCCGGCTCGAATCTCATAATTGCAGGAAGAAAAGTAAGAGACAGTACCTGGAGAGCAAACTGACAATCTACAATATGTACGAATTGTATAAAGAACAACTAACAACATTAACCTTTATTTCGAATTTGTCCGTACCACCGGACAAGTACTTAAAAAAAATCCACCGCCCCGTCTATTTCTATTTTTGCAACAAAAAAACTACTAAGCTATTGGGAGGTCGGTTAAATTTTAGTAGAAAAATAAATTTTGCGTGTGACAACCCAGAGTTTGACAGTTGGCGAAAAAATGTCGGCGAAACCGCGCACTAAGAAAGTCTTTCAGGTAATTTATTAAAAAATATTATTTTTTGCTTATGTTGCGTAGATTTTTTATTTGTGTTTTGTGAATTTAGTCTACTAACGTTCAAATAATATGATTTCATAGCTTTTGCTTACGTTATTCATAATAATTATCGAGTTTTTTACTTGTCCGCTACACCGGACCTCGTCGAAACACCTGTATTTATTGTGTCTTACAGCTTGTCCGTCACGGCGGACCTTGTCGAAATATGGTATGAAAGTTGAAAGATTTGAGTTGTCGGTACTGTCAAAACATTACATCTATTCTCAGTACCACTACCTACCAACTTGTTAGATACTACTTATCTACCTAACCTTTACATAAAACTAAAATGCTAAAAACTACTTACTAAAAGGTAGTCTACCTACTTACGTGAAAAGAACCCTACACCTATTCTCAATAGGTACTCACTGGTGTATATTATATACCTACTACTTATCTGCTTAGCCTTTACGTTACACTTACATGCTAAAAACTAAGTACCTACTTTACTTTTATTCCTAAAAAACTACTTACTTATGTAAGAACTGGTTACTCACTGTCTATGTATAATGTACACCATGAGTCTCTGTATCTGTGTGCCCTCATACTTACCCCATTACTTTTTCGTATTAACTATTTTTTTATTGGTGGTGGTGTTTTGCTTAGCACGTATTTCTTTTCTTTTGCTTCAGTCTTCTCTGCATGCACGCTCGAAAAAAATATTGGCACTCGTTCCTGCAGAACGTGCACCGTCTGAAACAGGTGATAGCTCCTGCGCCGAAAATGAGCCTCATTCATTCTCTAATCCGCCTTCTGTCTTCAGTTCACCTGCACCGTCTATTGCATCTTCGCTAGAGCGCTTGAATATCGCAGACAGCCCTGATGAAAACCCTTCTGAAACAAGTTTTGAACTCAACAACGACTTCCCGACTCCTTTGACTCCAATTATAGAGCAAGTTTTCCCGAACCAGTCGCAGGAACCCAATTTTGCAAACTTACCTTCTATATCGTCTTTACCCTCGTTGCCAACACCTGTGCATAGAAAAAGAAGACTCAGAGAACCATCAGTTGTGACAAAAAAGAGACCCAAGCAAATTCAAAAGTTTTCCCTCTCGTACAAATGGAAACAGAGTACCTTTTTGCATAGAGCCCAGATAGAAGATACTGCAGTAGTTGAAAATCCTCCCGTAGTACGTTCACCTTTAGATTACTTTTGACGTTTTTCTCAGAAGATGTGATTGCTAATGTTGTACAAGAAACAAACGCATATTCCGTGCTAAAAACAGGCCGCTCTATAAATTTGACAGAAGATGAGTTTCGCGACTTTCTTGCTATCCTAATTTTGGTGGGCATTGTGTCGCTACCATCGTATTTAGATTACTGGTCCAAAAAATATCGGTACGACAAAATTGCTAGTGTTATGTCGTTGAAGAGGTATGAAGCCATCCGCCAAAACTTACACTTTGCGGACAATAACTTTGAAAGCTCAGACCGGTATTACAAAGTTCGCTCTTTGCTTGAAGGAATACGACAAAACTGTCTGGCTCAGGAGAGTGTAACAGGCGAACACACTTTCAGTATCGATGAAATGATGGTGCCGTATAGAGGACGAAAAGCAGGCAAAAGACGACAATACATGAAGGACAAACCTGTCAAATGGGGTTTCAAGATGTACGTTCGAGCTGGAACTTCGGGCATGATTTACGACTTTCTGCCCTACGGTGGGGATGATACATTCAGGTATCACAAGTTCACCGATGAAGAGCGAACGTTAGGATTTGGTACCCAAGTCGTGCTTGGACTCTGCCAGACCATCAAAAAGAAACCAGCAACGGTTTGTTTCGATAATTTCTTAACATCACCTGAACTTGTTTACCTGTTGCGTGAAAATTATGGTATTTTTTCTGTAGGCACCATTAGAAGCAACCGCCTTAGAGGAGCCGAAGAAAAATTGAGTAGCGAAAATGCACTGAAAAAGAAACCAAGGGCATCTTTCAGTCAAACCGTCTGTCACAAAAACAAGTTGTCGGTTGTGAGGTGGCATGACAATAAAGCTGCTACTCTAATCAGTTCCTATACTGACGCTGAACCAGTTAGTAGGATTAAAAGATATTGCAAGAATGCCAAAAGGAAAGTCGATGTTGATTATCCCAATATTGTGAAAGAGTATAACAAGAATATGGGCGGTGTAGACTTGGCCGACATGTTGATCGCCTTGTATAGAACTCCGTTCAGGAGTAAGCGCTGGTACATGGCGATGTTCGCACAAATTATTGATATTTGCGTCGACAATGCGTGGATCCTGTATCGCAAACATGCAAACCCTGCCACTAAATGCATGCGGCTGAAAGATTTCCGCTACGAAGTGTACCACAGTTTGATCAGCACAAAAAAAAGTGTTACATATAAGAAAACGGATGAAAGCACGATCAGACACCTTTGTAAAACAAGACCGGCAGACAGTTCACGCTACGATGGAGTTTCGCACTTTCCGTCAGTGAAGGAAGAAGGTCGTTGTATGTACTGCAATAAAAAAACTACGGTTTACTGCCTGAAATGTGATACACGCCTTTGTTTTGTGACGGGCAAAAATCCTCGCAACTGTTTTTTGAGCTTTCATGTTAAATAATACAGGCCCTTACAGTTTTTTTGTACTTTTATAAAAAAATAAAGGCTTTTTTACTATTATATTCTTTTACTTTATACTATGTAACATCTTTCACGTATTCGATTAAGTCCGCTAGGACGGACAAGTAATTTTAACACTTTTTTTACTAAGTTTCGATAATGTCCGGTGTGGCGGACATCGCTTTTCTCCATAAGGGTGGGGGGTAGATTTTTTGGAAGTTCAGAAAAACCATGGAAACTTGGTCATACAATAAAATTTTAATAAGTTTACTATCACCTTCTCTGTCGAAATAAGGGTTAAATGAAGAACCATGATCTTTTTATGTCTATAAAACAATATTTGGGTCTAAATTCTATTTGTCATTTTGTACCCCAAATAAAGACTTATGCATGCACTCGATAGGATAGTGCCGGACGTCCAGAACATTTGAAGGAGAAATATGATTCACATAGTATAAGAAAAAATGAAGCACAGCAAGGGAAAGAATCGGACAAGCAGCGGTCTATATTGAAGACAATTACCTAGTCGTAACAGCAGACATACTTTGCATATACCAGTCAGTGGTGTTGGTATATTACACCAGAAAATTTTACGTTCAAAATTATACGATTCACACGTCTAAACCACCTCATGAAGCATTTTGTATAACTTGGAATGAGATCCATGGTAAAAAGGGCAGTGTGGAAATTGCCAGTGCAATGAACTGGTGGATTAGTCAGATGCCAACCAATATTAAAGAAGTCAGCATGTATAACGACACATGCGGCGGCAAAATAAAAACCAATTTATCACGGCATTTTTGGTTCATTTGTTTTTAGTTTTTCTCAATTATTAGAGGTTTTTTAGGTATTTTAGCTCTTACAATATAAAGCACAATGCCAGGTTTCGGCCTACACAACTTTTAAAACTAAATTCACACGGACACAAAGTTTTTACCTACAACAATTTAAATATAAAATACTAACTTCTTAAAAAACATTTAGTTATTTTCTAGAACTTTTCGAAAAGAAAATCATTCTAATAAGTAATCATTTGTTTATCATGTTCCAGGTTATTCTTTTTATAAATAAAAAGGTTCAGGTAGTTCCCTGTTCTGCCACTGTAATCGATTATTTTAAATAATGAAAGCGATTTACTCTTTACTTTTCATTTACCACTTCTCAATTGTCTTTTATTATTATTTTTTCCTAAATAATACGTTCATCGTGTTTATTATAAATACATTTAGTATTTTTTAAAGAATATAAAACGAAATTCAAGAAATCGATTTTTTGATCGATAACTTAATCGTAATGTAATGGCAACCCTGTTAGGTTCTGTCAAGATCGCGCGCTCTAACTGACAGATAGTCGATGTCAAACATCTTGTGTTGTTGCTGGTGTTTTTCTATGTGTACGGTTGTTTATTTTTCGAATTCCTCTGCGTTTGCGTTAAAAGACTTATTGTGTTATTAGATCTGTCCATACCACACATTTTGTGACAATGTCCCATCAATTACGTTGTATTAATTGTGGTTTAAATGTGTTCCGGATGAAACGGCATTTAGTTGAATCTGACGATGTCCGTTCATTGTTACGGCAATGGACTTCACTTTCTGAGGTAAAGTACGATTCTTATTAATAGAATGTAAACTGTTTTAATTGAGCTAAATGTTTATTTGTAACACAACTGTATCTTGTTTGTTTTAGATTCCTAATGACAGTGTTGTTTGTCATAACTGTTGGATAATAATTGAACAAACAAGTAATCCATCAAGTAGCAATGCGCCAACTGAATCAATAATTGTGCATCGAAATGTTTGTATTGGTTGCGGTCATTCATTGCATCGTGTAAGGTCTCACACCTTAAATAACAGTTCAGAAAGAGAAGATGCTATCAGACATGTGATAGAGCAACAGATTGCACCACTACAGGTAAGCAAGATCCTTCAATGATTTTATGTATTGCTGGTTGTTGAATGAATTATTGTTTTTTCCTGATTGCAATAAGATTTTTTTTGTTTTTGTTGCAGCTGAGATCAACAGACAAGATCTGTCACCCATGTTGGCAAAGAAGTTACCGTTCTGTTCAACGGAATTTAACCACACCATATCATCATCAAGTATTGATGAACCGTCAACTTCAACAGCCTCTGATGTATCAACACCATTGCATGTAGAGAGTGAATCAAGTGAGTCAATTGTAGAAGACTTTCAGCCATCTCTGCAGATAGCAACACCAGGGCCACCATCGCCATTGCCAGTTCCACAGGTGCCTATGAATGTCATTCCGTTGCCAGTCCCACAGGTGCCTATGAATGTCATTGAATTATTGGAATTCGGCCGGGCATCAGACACTCAGGCTCGTTGCTTTTTCCCTAGTTGCCGTCAACTTGAGAGAATGATTGTTCCAATATCAATTAGAAGAAGGTTATTTTCGGAGTATAATTATTATGTGCCAGAAAACTGTCGAATTTGTTCTCACCATTTGAGGAGCAATGACTGGCCTGAATTGATGGAACCTGAAAATGTTATCCACACATTTACGGCCCAACATATTTATGATTTCACAGAATTATTAAAACATCAGACCTCTATTGACTTTGAAGATGTCCAAAATATGGATGACTACCTGGTGCATTATTGGTTTGGTATGAGTAAGGAAGACTTCAGAAATATATTACTAGAAACTCCACGGCTAGCTAATATGCACAGAAGTTCAACTGCCCTTGCTGCATTTTTAATGAAATTAAGAAATGGTGACTCTGGAGATCGAATAAGTTCCTTATTTCAAGTTCCACCAAGATTTCGTTCCAAGGCATCTAGGTATACGTCACATAACAAGAGAAGAGATAGCAACAAGAAATCTTTTAATACCAAATGGCCTTTTTGGTAGCACTGAAAATGAGGTTGAGAGGAGACCAATAATAATAGTTGATGGAACCTACATATATTGTAATAAAAGTGCCAACTATGCCTATCAAAAGAAAACTTACTGTTTGCATAAATATAGGAATTTGGTAAAGCCCTTCCTGTTTGTATGTTGTGATGGGTATATAATCGAGATTTTGGGCCCCTACCCAGCCATAACAACTGACGCTGATATTATAAATAATGAGTTTGGAAACCCAGAGAGTTCATTGCGTGAATATTTTCAAGAGGGCGACGTGTTTATCCTAGATAGAGGTTTCAGAGATGCAGTCCCATTGTTGCAAAACTGTAACTACTCTGTGCATATGCCATCATCGTTAGAGGATGATGAAAATCAGTTGTCAACATTAGAGGCAAACAAAACTCGGGCTGTTACTATTTGCAGATGGGTGGTTGAAGTTATGAATGGGATTGTTAAGCAGCGGTTTAAAATATTCCGACATGAGTTCAATAATAGAGCTTCGCCACATCTCATGATTGACTTTTCCATAGCTGCTGCCCTAATCAATCGATTTCGACCACCCCTCACAGACAGGTTTGATGCTGCCCAGATATTAGAAATTATACAACAGAAAATGTTCCAAACTAATACATTAAGTGAGTTTATTATACAAAATAATTATAATAGAAGAAGGGCACAGTTCTTAAACATAAATGTTGATAACAGAAATGTCACTGACTTTCCTCAGCTTGAGTATCATGATTTGATTTTAATAGCTTGTGGTACTTACCAACTTCGTCAGGCCCGATCATATTACGGTGAGCATATCCGCTTTAATGGCCGATATATGATTGAAGTATGCAGGGAGGCATCAATTAACAATTTAAGAGAACAATTGTCTCTCTCCCAAAGCTCTTGGTTATTAAGAGCCAAAATTCAAAGTCGACATATCAGTAGGAAAACTTATTTTGTGTATGTTCTTATTGATAACAGCTTAAATGGGAGAGAGGCAATTAGTCAATATTATTGTAATTGTAAGGTAGGTAAACGAACTGTGGGATGCTGTTCCCACACTATGACCATTTTATGGTATTTGGGCTGGGCTCGGCACCAAAACAATATTGAGCCCCCTGCAGCATTTCTTGATGATTTGTTAATTGAATATAACGAAATTGATGATGATATTAATGAATGATAATGGTGAAAACGAATAAAACTATTCAATTACTGTATATTTTTTGTTTAATTTACTCTGTAAAAATAAATAACCTCCAATCTACAATGGCTGAATAATTTCTTTTTGAGAAGTTCAATGTAAAAGTGGAAAACACAGAAAAGCTTCTGACACTAAACTACACAAAAAAACGTTAGAATTTTCTCTGTCCATGAATTTTATTTATTGAGCCTAAGTTACTATGGACATCTGACATTGTTCTTTTATTTTATTTCTTTCAAATTAAATCTAAAAACATAAAGTTATGAAGAGGCAAGTAACGATTTTTATTTTCAAAACTTTAACTCTCATTATCTCAAAACAAGATTTTTCGACTTGATAACTTTTCATTCTACGGAGACGGTATACTGTTTGTAGATATTCTATTTATACTTAGAGGGTGTTAGTTCATGCCTACAAAGTAGTAAGTTTTTATTGTCGTATCACATCAATCCCTCATACGTATAGAAGCATTAGAACGCACAAAGTCACACATTGAAAATATATGTGTTTTGTATGGGCAATTTTACTGTCATATCGCATAATTTGAAAAAGTCATTACCGTCCCGCAACGTGTTAACAATACTGAGTTATCGTTGTTTTACGCTCCTATTCAAGATAAGTTGGTTATGTTATCAGGGTAAACTGTGAATTGAAAAATATAGTGCACATTAAGGAAGGTCTGTAGTTTTTATTGGTATATAAACAAAAAATAAAATAGATCGATTTATATTATAATATATATTAACGTACTATCGCCACACAGTGGGTGCCTGATGACGACGGGTGTCGCCACCGGGCAGGCCTAAAAAGCGCTGGCGTGACGATTTGAGTAGTTGAAATATAGGGTATTCAGATCATTTATCAGATCTGAATACCCTATATTTCGCAATTCATCTATTCAAGTATCCCTATGACTATTCGACATTCAGAATCCTCTATTCAAAACGAATGTTATTTGTATTCAGAATTATCAATTCAAAGTGACTGTTGCATTCAGATCGAAATGAGACATCTATTCAAGATCGTTTATTTAGAATACTCCATTCGGAATGAAACTTCTACTATTGGGATTTTATTCTATGATGGTGTTTATTACCGCGAATTAGGTAAAGTTACATGTATTTCCTTGGGATTTTATTCTATGATGGTGTATATTTATTACCGAGAGTTACCTATTAGGTATTTATAAGTTACATGTATTTCCTTCCCTTGCAGAGATAAAATTTAAATTAATGTGGTCTCTGAGTATGATACCAAATACCAACATCGTTTAAAAATCTTATTCATAATCAGTTGCTAAGCACGACTGATTGTTTACATAACAAACACATTCCCATTCCCGTAAAGGAAGCAGGTCGTATTCTTTTCCACCCATCGTGTGCCTTATAGCTATAAAGTTATAATTATTCATTTACATCTGAAATCAGCATGTGATATTTCGATTAAACCAATATACCACATTCCAAATGAATAGGTTTACATTATGAGTACAGACATGAACAATAAAAAGTGTAGGTATGTGTAGGTATAAAATGTAAATGTACCCTGTCATAAAGAAGTTTTAAGTAATGTAGTAGTAATGTTTAACTAATTAGGTTTAATATAATTTGACTTTTGGTGTGTAATAGGAACACATGCGTAGTACTTGTGAGTTTTATTTTTATTTGCTAAGTGTAACTATTTGTCTGGTGTGTAGATAGGCTCGTGACTTTTATTTTGATATTTTATTAACAGGAGTGATAGAAATAAAAGAACTGAAATATAATTATAATAATCTTTCTTTAATCATGAATATGAGACAACCATACATAATTTGAATTGATAGTTTATTTACATTTTTTTATGCAATTTGCTTAAAATATCCTTAACACATTTATAAATATCATCATTAAATACATTCCCCACAACATGTTGGACACATATATTGGCACTACAATCACATGGTGAATTTGTGAATTCTTCCGCGTCAAAAACTTGTATTCGTATTATTTTACTACGATGACCAGTTGATGGTTTCTGTATATATGAGTATACAACATCACTTCTTCGTCTTTTATTATTGTTACTGTTGGTACTATTGCTGCAAGGTGGTGTGTCCTCAAATTGAAATGGTTGAAATGGTATTTCTCTCTCCAAATAGTTGACCACTTTTTGACGTAGGGCTTGTTCGGCAGGAATTGGTGAGTATGAAGAATTAGTGGGGAAAATATCGCTGGACATCTGAAACAAAGAGGTAGATATTAATTAAATGATACTTAAAAGACAAGTTTACGAAGACAAATGAACTATCCTAGAATAGATCCCTGTGAAAATATTTAAAATTAATTTATAATACACATTTTAATATTTTTATTAATAAGTAATTTAAAATATTTTTTGATATTTTACTTACCGACATCGTAGAGCAGATAAGACAAATCGAATGTTTTTTTTGGTATCTTGGATTGGTTTATATAGGTACCGATCCATTTTTTTTTTGTCATTAAGGTTCATTTTAATTTCGTTTTTATGTATGTAAAGTAATCCGAAACTGATGGCTCCTCTTGTCTCCATATGGCTAGGAATTATTGACACGTGCACAAAGATACATTTCAGTCTACAGACGAGCGTTATAACCGCTGCGTTTTAAACACTAGATTCTGACTCGTCATATCTCCACTAGGAGTTGCATGCGTGCAAACCGCAGCGTTTGCACCGTTTGGCATCGAAAACATTCAGAAAAAAAAAACAACAACCATCAAACTTTTTTTCTATGTAAGTATGAAATTCCCTATTGTTGATTTAAGTAAGTACCTACATAAGATTCAAAATCGCTTATCATTCGTCTTATATAAACTTAAAACTGTAAACTTAAAACCGCTACGCTTTGTACGCTCGTGTAGGCAATTGACAATTTTTGCAAGTATGCAGTTTTACATATTTGGATTGAATGACGTGATTTTAGGGCTATAAAAACGCATCGCAAATTAGTCTACGGCACAATTCCTCTCTGGAACGAATCCTCTCTGCAAGGAATCAACGCTCCGAGCTCCTAATCAAGCTACCTGTCTAAGCATCAATCAAGAATGTAAGTACCTATTCATAATCATATCTAACTATTGAATGGTCAGTCATGTATTAATTGATATATTCATGTATTAAAATGTTAACCGTCAATAGTTAGCACGCTTAGCTCAGAGGCTGAGTGACGCTTTTCTATGCCGCAGGTTCGATTCCTGCACAGATCAAATGCTATATATATTTTTAATTTTTTATTAACATGGTTAGCACAGTGGCTGACTGATCGATTTTGTAAGCATTTTGTGTCCTGGATTCGATTCCTGCACAAAATCAAACGACATTTATATCTGTTAATTATTTATCTTCGTCACGATCAGTTCCTTTTCAAATGTAGGAATTATGAAGGAAATGGATTGATTGCAATGCACTAATATCTAATTTTTTTATTTTTTTGTTCACAGGTTGAAACTACTTAACGAAGACCTTTTCCTCTCCAGCGATGACTCTGAACAAGAGACGAAGTCGAAGAGGAAGACAGAGGAAAGAAAAACGAAGCGGGAAAGGTCCAGCAAGTCGAGCGAAGCGTCAACAAGCGCAAAGAAATCGAAGCCGATCATTTCACCAGTAACACCGCCAGCTCGAGTTACAGCTGGTGAATTATTCGGTGAAGACAGTGATGTTGAAGAAAGCGTCATCCCAACACAGAGATCCCACAAAACTGGTAATATACCACCACTATATTCATATTTTACCAGAAGGATGGCCAAGGGATATTCTCGACAGATAAGTGAGACTAAAGAAGGAAAATATTATGTAGAAGTGAAAATTTACAATACGGAAGAAATAAAAAAAATAATGCCTATAAATAGATGGCGCTCGGCCATAACTACAATTAAGACAAAATTAGACGAAAATAAAGAATCTTGGGCCCACATAAAGGAGTTTGTTAAAGCAACTCAAAATGATTTTAAAAATTGTGCTATCACCCACATGGGTGCCTATGATTAACTAGGTGTCAGTCGATATTTGCTTATGTACTTATTACTTTAAATTGTATCTTGTAGGGGTTCGTGGAATTTAAAATGTCCGCACACTCGTTAAAAACAGTTTAATGTTAGTAAAATACACAGTTTAGACAATACTTTAGCAATTATTAGGTAACAGGAAGATAAAATAATGGCGTTGGGACGCAGACGGGCGCGTGTGTGCATCCTTTGATTTTCACCCGGGAAAAGGGACGAGAGGGGGTATGAGGCGCGGGCGTAAGGACGCGGTTATTCGGTTGGCGTCCTGGAGAGCGCGCTCGCTGCCAACATAACGACGCTGTGCATAAGTTTGTTTTGAGACGTTCGGAAACGTGCGCGCTACATTCTCCTCCTCCAAGTCACGACATCGGCCCGAGAGTGATTTGGCATAAAACTAAGAGCGCGCTTTCTTTTGGGCTTTAGGCGGTCGTCCTCGTAAACGGCGAGGTTGGACTGGCGCTATAGTGTCAGTCTGGTTACTAATGAGGGATACAAGGTCCGAAACATGAAAACGACCTAACAACTGACCCTGACTATCGATCAACTCGTAGGTCGTGGGGCTAATAGCCTTATTGACAGTGTACGGTCCATCTCTCTGAGGCATAAACTTTCGGGTTAAACCCTTTGATGCATTGCTTAGAGAATGAGTGGTTAGCAACACTTGGTCATCAACCTGGAAAACTGGAGATTGACGTCGGGAAGCGTCAGCATACTCTTTTCGAAGGTCTTGGCGTCTTTCGACTCGATCTCGTATTTCCTTAAAAGAGTCAATAAATTTTGACAAGTACGGCGTAGCCTGAGGTACATAAGTTTCCTTATCCAGGATTGCACGCATATCGTGCTGTGCATCGAATGGTGTCCGCATTTCGCGGCCATACGTCATGTATGCTGGTGTTAATCCTGTGGTCGAACAAGTAGCAGTGTTGAGAGAGAAACGTACCTGTGATAAGAATTGGGGCCAAATGCGATGCTCATTCTTGACCAGCATTGCCAGTTGGATCTTCAAGTCCCGATTCTTCCTTTCGGCCGGGTTGGCCTCAGGATGATAGAGCGGTATCAGGTTCTGCTTGACACCGAATAGAAACATGCATTGTTGCATCACTGCAGATATGAACTGCACTCCATTGTCAGAAATGACACGCCTGGGAAAACCGTATCGAAGGAAATACTCTTCAATCATAATTTTGGCACATACCTCAGCTGTAGCCTCCTTAAGGGCGTATAACTCCACCCATCGAGTGGCAGTATCCTCGACAAGAAATACCCACTTTTCTCCAGTTTCGGCTTCCGGTAATGGGCCGAACAGGTCAACAGCCAGTACTTCACCCCTTTGATGTAGAATAGGTGTCTGCAAAAGACCGGTGGGCTTTTGATTGGAGAACTTATACCTTTGACAGTCGACACAATTCTTTAAATAGTCTGTAACGTATTTACGCATACCTGTGAAGTAGTATCGCTGTCTGATGCGATCAATTGTACGATCCACACCCTGGTGACCAGCAGTAGGGGCGTTATGGAATTCATCCATAACGTCATTAAGCATGGATATGGGAATGACTAATTGCGGCTCCTCGGATTCCGAGTCAGGAGCGAGACGATAGAGGACACCCTGGTCCATAAGGTAGCCGCGCTCTAACCAGCGAGTAGAAGACAGAAGGTCAGTGGTGTTTTCTATATCTTTGATGATCTTACTCACCTCAGGATCATCTAGCTGAGCAGATCGCAGATCAGCTGGACTCTTACGTGGTACATCTATAATCACCGAACAGACCCCGCAGCTTTCTTGTGAGGACTCATTGCAGTTAGGTCGGCTAAGCGCATCCGCAATGACATTTACCTTACCAGGAGTATACTCGTATTTGATGTCGAAAGCTTGCAATTTCAGGGCCCAGCGCATCAACCTGCCACTGGGAGACTTTAAGGTTAATAACCACCTCAGTGGTTGATGGTCACTACGTAAAATTACTGGATGACCCTCAATGTATGGGCGATATTTCTCTACGGCCCAGACTACGGCGAGGGCTTCTCGCTCTGTAGTTGAGTACTTACGTTCTGCAGAAGTCAGCAAACGACTAGAGTATTCGATGGGGTGCACGTCTTTACCTTCACCTTGCAAGAGGACGGCACCCAGTGCGTAATTACTGGCATCTGTATGAATAATAAAAGGCTTACTGTGGTCCGCCTGTACGAGGACTGGTGCTGTAATGAGCCTCTGCTTCAGCTCATTGAAGGCTCGCCGCTGGTCTTCGGTCCAAGCCCATGGTTCATTTTTCTTAGTAAGCTTTGTGAGCGGTTGAGCTATTTCGGAAAACCCTGGCACAAACTTCCTAAACCACGAACAGGTCTGTAGGAAGGATTTCAGGTGTTTGAGGTTGGTTGGCTCATTCATCTGCTGAATAGCTTGCACCTTGGACTCGTCGGGCATTATACCCGTGGGAGTAATAAGATGGCCTAAGTACTTAACTTGGTTACAGGCAAAGTTGCACTTGTCCCTGTTGGCACGCAATCCAAAAACACGGAGGCGGTTGAACACAGCGTCCAGGTCTTCCAGGTGTTTCTGAAACGGCCCCTCGGACAGGACCAGCAGATCATCTAAATAGACTAATAACGTAACGTCCTTCAAGGCACTTCCAGATCGAAATCGGTCCATTAACCTCTGGAAAGTGGCGGGAGCGTTCTTGAGGCCGAACGGCATGCGAATAAAACGGTACGTACCAAAAGGCGACACGAATGCTGTCTTGTCCCGGTCTGCAGCTGATACAGTCACTTGCCAGTAGCCTGACCGGAGATCTATGGTACTCATGTACCCTTCCCTCTTGGTAGCGTGAAGAAGGTCCTCGATGACCGGCAAAGGGTAAGTGTCGCTTTTAGTGACGGCATTCAGTCGACGATAGTCGACGCAGAACCTAGTCGAGCCATCCTTTTTAGGGACGAGGAGAGCGGGTGCGGCCCACGCTGACTCGCACTCCTCAATAATACCATCGTCCAGCATTTTGTTGATCTCAGCTTCCATTGCGGCCCTTTTCGCGGGCGTGAGGCGGTAAGGAGGCACTGCAATAGGCGCATGACCTTCCGTATCAATATGATGCTCGGCGAAACGAGTAGCCTCTCCTCCTAGACGGAAGGCGTCTTCATGGTGCTGAAGTAAATCAGTGAGCTGCTGGCGTTGATCAGCGGTAAGCAACAAACCTTCGTCAGCCCTCAACGACATAGAAGACACAGAGATTGGGTTGGGCTGTGGCATTGGTTCACCCTCATACTCGAGCGGGTAAGTCTGCGTGCACCCAGAGAAGTGCCAGGAAGAAGCAGAAAAATCAAGAACCATACCTGCAGCGTTAAGGAAGTCGATACCAAGAAGAGTATCGTTGTTATCAGCTTCCGGAAAAATCACGAAGTCCATACGAACACTTTTGTCCACGGAGATGACGACGTCAACGCTCGCCACCAGAACTTCGCGTGAACGGACGACACCGTCAGCCAGCTTCACGTTAACCTGCTTGGAAGCAAAGGTAAGTCCCTTTTCCTTAAATATTTTATAAAGTGTATGTCCCGCTATGGAGCACCTAGCGGCTGTATCAATGAGAGCCATGCCCCGTAAACCAAGAACCTGGATACTGAGCACTGGCCTCTGCTGCTTTGAACGTGCGGTCGTCGCCGGCAGAACGTGTGACGCAGAGAGAGAGACCGTAGACGTAACACCACCCCAGGTAGTAGTCGCTGTAGTGTCAGCGCAAAATGCAGAAACTACTGAAGGCGTGTCAGATTGGTCGACGTTTAAGCAGCACAACCCACGAGTCGAGACGATAACAGGTGAGTTTACCCTAACAGGTGAGTGACTATGATTATTAACGATAACAGGCACATCTACCCTATCAGGTGAGTAACTATCATAATTATCGAAAATAGGAACATCTACCCTATCAGGTGAGTAACAAACATAATTATCGAAAATAGGAACATCTACCCTATCAGGTGAGTAACTATTATTACTACCGATAACAGGCACATTTACCCTATCAGGTGAGTCACTATCATAATTATCGAAAATAGGAACATCTACCCTATGAGATAAGTCGATAAGAGTACCTGAGATCGGTTCGTTAGTTAATACCGGAACTTTCGAACGTACATTATCACAAAAACACGGATAACATTCACCTGACTTACACGAAATATTACGAGTTCGACAATCGCAACAGAAATTATTATTATTAATGCGTTCGCATGGTTGCGATTGTAAACACGGCGATCTACGATAACTATTAGAATGCACATCGCGGTTTTGTTTATTTAGATAAACGCTATTACTACGACTACGGGCAATGTTATGACTTGGAGTGTTATCTGAGAATGTAGGAGGAATAATATCTGTGTATTCACTTACCAAATCTGACGAATAAGTTTCGATTTTAACCGATGAAAATGACAAGTTATCGTTACATTTAGCACATTGCGACCTCATTACTCCTTTCGCTCCGCAACCATAACAATTTAGAGACTTATCATTACCACGGCTCTTATTAATTAATTTATTACACTCGTCACGCACGTGTCCATATTGTTTACAATAAACACATCTAGGTTTCACATGTTGATTCGACGCGTTATCGTTAACATCCGTATTCGACGACGCTGTCGCTGCTGCGCTGCCCGCGCTCGGCGTTGTTGGCGCGGTGGAGCGGCGCGGCTGCGGCGCGAGCGCCCGCGCTGTGCTGCCGTTGCGGTTGGCGGGGCCGGCGCTGGCGCTTGTCGACTTTGTGGAGCGGCCGCTGGATGTCGGGCCAGGCTGCGGCTGCGTCTGAGTACATGTTTCGATATCAATGGAACGGGCGAGGCGAAGCATACCCGAGAAATTCGTAAAATCCTCCCTCCTCAGGTGTTTTCGTATCCGTGCGTCGAGTAGGCCGTATACCATGTCTACTTGCGCTTTATCTGATATTTCGTTGGCGGGAATTTTTGAAAGTAACGCACGGCATTTAGCGACGAACACGTCCGTATTTTGATTGCCTTGTCGTTGTTCAAACAATTCAATATATATACGGTGCGGGGGTCTTTTATCACCGTAGGTGTTGATTAACAATTCTATGGCATCATTCCATGTTTGAATCTCCTTCTTCACTCCCTGGTACCAAATTGCGGCGTTGTTCGTGAGCACCATAGAAAGGCCCCTGAGGGCATTTTCCTCCGAGACATTTGCGCAGTCCTTGTAGCTCTGGATGGCGTCTATGAAGGCGTCCACGGACTCGTCGGCGTCACCGCCGAACCGGGCGGTGCAGTGCGTGAAGGTGCCGCTGCCGACGGCCGGTGATGCAGACGCAGAGTTTGGAACTGGGGATGGCGGTTGGCGGTTGATAACTTTTTCCAACAGGCGCTCGAACGCTTCCGTTTGGGATTGCTGCATGGCGGCCATCATGGCGGCCACTTGTCCTGATGAAAAACTTGCGTTTTCATTGTCGCCGTCGATCTCAGCTTCGTCACCTGAGAGCGCTGCCGCCCGATCTCCGCGCGTCCGCGGCATGGTGATGGCGAATACACGCGAATAACGCAGTTAATACGAAAATATTAAAGTTCGAACGAGCACTTATTAACACTCGCGGCACGTTGGGCAGCCACTTGTAGGGGTTCGTGGAATTTAAAATGTCCGCACACTCGTTAAAAACAGTTTAATGTTAGTAAAATACACAGTTTAGACAATACTTTAGCAATTATTAGGTAACAGGAAGATAAAATAATGGCGTTGGGACGCAGACGGGCGCGTGTGTGCATCCTTTGATTTTCACCCGGGAAAAGGGACGAGAGGGGGTATGAGGCGCGGGCGTAAGGACGCGGTTATTCGGTTGGCGTCCTGGAGAGCGCGCTCGCTGCCAACATAACGACGCTGTGCATAAGTTTGTTTTGAGACGTTCGGAAACGTGCGCGCTACAATCTTCTTTTAATTTTTAATTGTATTTACCTACATACATAATATGTCTTTATTAATGCTATATTTTATAAATATGATGTTGTAGTATAAATAAATATTATATGAGTAATCTTGGCATTGGTTTTCTTTTTTACAGTTACACACCTCAACAGCAAATCGAGATCTAGAAAGTCAATAACCTGTCATAAATGTAAAATTGAAATACCAGAAAATCAGTATTCCTATCATATGAGAACGAATATACACAAAGCAAATTGTTTATTGAATACCAAGTTCACAGATATTCATATTATTGCAACAGCATTCAAAAACAGATTAATGACATACAGATTGAATGTCACTCAGGAAGACGAGTACCTCGGTGTAGAGGCGTTCCTGGGTGATCATCTAATAAATATAACAGAATTGATAAATATGTCACTTAATGAACACAACTGCATAAAATTGAGTTTTGAATTGTTTGCCTATTTTATGTTATCAAAATCAGACGAACAACAATTAAAGTCGTTTAATACCAAATATGAAATTATATATAAGAACACTGATTTGAATGAATTATTAACCAAAGTAATAAATAAACTAAATAATAAATTAACCGAGTTCCAGCACTGTCAATCTGGTTGGAAATTTGTTTCTATGAGTCATCTCGAAATTAATATAAACAAGTATTCCCCTATGAGAGGTGGGTCTTATATAGAACTGCCGTCAGCTATTAAACACACGAAAAGTTGTATAAATATTAAAAATAATGATAATTGTTGTTTACTATGGAGTATAGTTGCTGGATTATACCCAGCTAAAAATAATGTTTGCAGAACAAGTTCATACCCCCATTATACCTCTGTTTTAAATATTGAGGGAATGTCATTTCCTCCTACGATACTTGATATTAAAACGTTAGAAAAAAATAATTCCAACATCAGTTTGAACATGTATGGTATACAAAATAATATTGTGACTGGACCTCTTTATATAACACTAAATAGAAGAAAAAATCATTTTAATTTACTTTTTATCGAAAAGAAATCTATCGGACACTACTGTCTAATTAAAGATTTAATACGTCTAGTGCGACATCAAGTGACTCGTTCTAAAGGAAAACTTTATTTATGTGATGCATGTCTACAACTATTTAGTAACGAAAATAGACATAAGACTCATAACTGTTCTAAGATTTTGACTATATTACCTGAACATAATTCTGTACTAAAGTTCAAACATTACGAGAGGCAGCAAAAAATTAATTTCATAATTTATGCTGATTTTGAATGTATGTTAATAGACTACAATGGAAGTAACTCTTTGAATACTCAGAAACTAAAAACACACCAACCTTCATGTTTCGCTTATTATATTTGTTGCGCACATAATGATCAATTAAACAAGTATGTTACATATCGAGGTACAGATTGCGTGGAAATATTTGTTAAATATTTAATAAAATACGTTAAATATATACATAATATTTTAAGTAGTAAAAAGCCAATGACCCCATTATCAGCAGAACAAGAGATGGATTATCGAAATTCGACTACATGTCACATATGTAAACAATTATTATTGAATGATAAAGTCCGAGATCATGATCATATTACATCCGAGTATCGTGGGGCAGCGCACTCGCATTGTAATTTGATGTATAGAGTTTGTTCATTCATTCCTGTTGTCTTTCATAATATGTCTGGATATGACTCACATTTATTCATTGAAGAGTTAGCAAAGTATGAAGGTTCTATTAATATAATACCGAAAACTAAAGAAAAATACCTTTCAATAATAAAGTTAATAAATACAGAAAAAAACAATCAACCTATACAAATAAAGTTTATTGATTCCTTTCAGTTTCTTAGTTCTAGTCTAGATGCATTAAGTAAAAGTTTATCAGAAAACGATTTTTTAAACTTATCAAGAGAGTTTACTGATAAAAGAAAATTTGATTGAATGCGAAAAAAGGTGTTTATCCATATGACTATATTGATTCTTGGTCTAAATTTGATGAGACGAAACTTCCCTTAAAGTATCATTTTTATAACACTCTATGCGAAAAACATATAACTAATGAAGAATATTTACACGCTCAAACAGTTTGGAATATATTCGAAATAAAATCTCTTGGTGAATACACAGATTTATACATAAAATGTGATGTGCTTTTACTTTGTGATATATTTGAACAATTTAGAAAAACAAGTTTACGTTACTATAAGTTGGATCCGGCTTATTATGTAACATCACCGAGCTTAAGTTGGGATGCAATGCTTCTATATACCGGCACTGAACTTGAGTTGATAAGTGATTTACAAATGTACGAGTTATTAGAAAAAGGAATTCGTGGTGGGCTAGCACAGTGTTCTCTACGTCATGCTGTAGCAAACAATAAATATTTACCGCATTTTAATGAGCTCGAACCAAGTAGTTATTTAATATATCTTGATTGTAATAATCTATATGGCTATGCTATGATGAAAAAACTTCCTATTAAAGAATTTAAGTTCTTGAGTCTGAAAGAAATGAGCAAGTTTGATGTAAATGATGTGTCAGATGATAATGATTATGGTTATATTTTGGAAGTAGACTTAAATTATCCAAATTATTTACATTACAAGCATAAAGACTTACCTTTTGCAGTGGAAAAAATAGTACCTCCTTATGGAAAATCATTAAAATTGGTTGCAAATCTCTATGATAAGCAAAAGTATGTAATTCATTATGTTCACTTGAAAGAATGTTTGAAAAAAGGTCTGATTTTAAAAAAGATTCATCGTATACTTAGCTTCAGGCAAGAATGCTTTCTCAAAAAATATATTGATCTGAATACTAGGCTTCGTCAAAATTCCAAAACTGCTTTCGAGAAGGACTTTTTTAAATTATTGAATAATGCCATATTCGGAAAAACTATCGAAAATAAACGTAAGCAAGCCGATGTAAAATTAGTAACAAAATGGACAGATACCAGAAATAAAACAAATAAGCATCTTGGCGCTGAAAAATTGATATGTAAACCAAATTTAAAAAGAATATCAATTTTTTCAGAAAATTTCGTAGCTGTGGAATTGTACCGGGAAAAGGTCGTTTTAGATAGACCTATTTATATTGGATTTACCGTTTTAGAATATTCGAAGCAACATTTATACCAATTTCATTATGACGTTATTAAAAATAAATACGAAAACAATGCTGAGTTGTGCTATACAGATACTGATAGCCTATTATATTTAATTTATACAGATGATTTTTATCATGATATGCATGATGATCTTACCAAGTTTGAAACCAGTAATTTTGGAATGAATAATCCATATCACATACCGCAACTTAATGCTAAAATTCCTGGATTATGGAAACATGAGGTTGGTGACGATTTAATTTACCGGTTTAAGAGCTAAATTATATGTTATAAACAGTGTGAAGACTGAAATTAAAAAAGCCAAAGGCGTTTCTAAGTATGTAACTTGTAACCTAAAATTGAATGATTACAACAATGTACTGCTGACAAATAAAGCGCATAGATGTAAAATGAATATGATAAAATCAATTAAACATGTTTTATACACTCAGCAAGTAGATAAACGAGTTTTAGAAAGAAACGATGACAAAGTTCAAGTATTACAGGATCAAATTCATACATTACCCTGGGGGCATTGTGATTCTATGTTTGTAGATTATTCCAGTGATGTGTAATCTGTGTATGTGTATTATTTTTATTATTAGTTTTTAACTTTAATAAGCTATTATTTCATAGCATTAAGTATGATTTAATTTGTTAATAAAGGTACCTATATGTAATTACATCAAACTTTGTTTTATTTATTGATCCCTTTAAATATATATATATACGCATGTCATTTACATTTATCTTACATTTTCACAATGAAGTTCATCAAACAACCACAGACTTTAGAAGTTAATAATATAAAATTAGAAAATCAAACACGTAAAGTGAAACATAGTGCACTCTTACCAGATACTATTAGATGTATAATATGCGGTCCATCTAACTGTGGGAAAACTAACATAATGCTTAATTTAATATTACATGAAAATGGTCTCAAGTTTAAGCATATTTACTTATACTCGAAGACGGCTTTCCAGCCAAAATATTGTTTTTTAAAACAAGTTATGAGTTACATACCAGGTGCTAACTTATTTGTCTTCAATGATAATAAAGAAGTCATACACCCAAATGATGCTTTAACTAATGCAGTAATGATTTTTGATGATGTAGCATGCGAAAATCAAATCAATATTCGTAATTACTTTGCAATGGGGAGACATAAAAAGATAGATTGTTTTTACTTATCACAAACCTATTCCAAAATACCTAAACAACTTATACGAGATAATGTAAATCTTTTAATTATCTTCAAACAAGACGAGAAAAACTTAAAACACATATACAATGAGCACGTAAATACAGATATCGAATGGTTTCAATTTAAAAAACTTTGCTCTGCTGTTTGGAAAGACAGATTTGACTTTTTGTTAATTAATAAAGATTGTCCTCTAAATGAAGGTAGATACAGACAAGGGTTTGACATATTTATATACTTTTAGAAAGTGCATATAAATACCAACTCATTGCAGAAAATATACCAATCGAAAACTGATATCTGTAAATACCGGATGGGCCATTCTTAAAAAAAAAAAAAACATCATGCAGGTTAATATTAAAGAACAATTGATAAAGTCAGTCGATAGCATAAAAAATAAAATTAAAACAATGCAAAATGAAGAGGATACAGCTCATTTAAAATTTAAAAAGGTCTTTAAACCAATAACAGATCCTCTAGAAACATTAATTAAAGCGAATGATATAATTAAAACCAACATTTGACATTTCAAGAGATGACAGTAACTCGCTTGAAAGATTTAGCTCATCAACAGATTATGTTCCAGAGTATGAAAGTTTTAAAGAATGTATAAAAATAGATTCAAATGAAGATTCTGAGTGTTATAAAGACGTTCTTTCAAAAAATCCTTTTAGAGCGAGGCCCCATTAGTGCGTTGCGCTGCGTTGCGTCGTCGCAGCGTCGTCGCTGCGTCGTTTTCCATACATTTTTTATGACATGCCCCATTAGACCGTTGCGTCGTCGCGCGCGACGTTTCAACGGATCGACGGACAAGAGACGAAGCGGTAGGGAGGGTGATGCGCTGCGTTGTCGGAGCTCCGCTGCGACGACGGACAGTGATGCACTGCTAGAGGAGGAAGCTAGACGAGCGTAACGACATTTTTTATCTTACCATGAGTGAGCAGGATATTGATATAGATTTTCTCATATCCTTGGTCCAAGAAAGACCCATTATATGGGATAAATCACACGAACATTACAGTGATAAATTTCGTAAAGCGAATGAATGGGTAGCTGTTTGTAAAAAAATATTTCAAGATTACGAGGAGTTTGAGGACCAAAAAAAGAACAAGATTGGTGAGTTGTTATTTATTATATTATTTGTAAATTCAATACATAAGTTAATTTATATCTTTTTCAACTGCCATGGTAAAGCCCCTTCTGGACTCATAAAGTAATTAGCAAATTGATCTCTGATAAAATTTTCGGCTAATGATTCTTCATTGCTATGGGGTCTCAATTGTGGGAACCTACTTATTGCCATATTGTCTTGTTGTTTTAACCCATCGTGTTGTATAACAAAATTGTGTAAAACACAACATGCTTTCGCAATATTAATAGTTAAATCATATGACGTATCAATTGGCCTATGTAAAATGCGCCATTTATTTGCCATGATCCCAAATGCACATTCCACGTATCTACGAGCTCTGCTAAGGCGATAATTATAAACTCTTTGTTTCACATTGAGATTGGATCCGCCGTATGGGCGCATAACATGCTTACTTAAACCAAAAGCTTCATCACCGACGAGTACATAAGGGATTGGTGGCTCGTTATTATGATCATTTCCAAGTGGTTGAGGATCAGGCAATGGTAATTCATTTCTCATTAAAATCTTGTACAGTGTCGAATTTCTAAAAATAGTAGAATCACTTTCCTTACCATATGCACCCACGTCGACAAAAACAAACTTATAATTTGAGTCAACAACCGCCAGCAAAACAATTGAAAAATAATTTTTATAATTATAAAACAGAGAGCCACTTTTGTCTGGTTTTATTAAACGTATATGTTTCCCATCAATTGCCCCGAAGCAATGAGGAAAGTTAGCTTTGAGATCAAAATCTAATGCAATATTTTGTAGTTTTTCTACTGTGATCTCTTCTATGTACTGTGGTCGAACATATTTCCATATAGCTTGACAAACTGACGAAATAGTTCTAGAAATTGTTGCTCTTCCACGTTTAAATTTGAAATGCAAGTCGTTTATCGAATTTCCGCTGCCTAAGTACCTGAAATAGAAACACAAAAAATAAACAGGGTGGCCCATTTAGATTGGTCAGTGTAGACAAGTTAGGTACTTACACATTTTTTTCTTTCTTTGCAGGTAACGAGGTTGTGAAAAAATGGAGAAGCGTGAAGGACAACTTTTTTCGATACGTAAAAAAAATAAAAGAAAACAGTTCGTCTGGATCAGGGGCAAAACAATTGAAAAAATATCATTATTACAATCAGTTGCTGTTTTTGATGAAAGTTGCCCAAAATAAAACTGACAGTAGCCTTGAAATGGTGTCTGAAGAAACGGAACGAAATGAAAACACAGCATCATCTTCTCCATTTCCTACAAAAGAAATGTCCTCGTTACCCCCAGGTCCTTCTCGCTACGTACCTGCAAGCCGTAAGAGATCAAACCAAGCAATAGATGATTTCGAGGCGCAAGCATTAGAAGCGTTGCAAGAGAAAGAAAACCGCCACTTATCATTTTTCAAAGGAATTTTGCCTTCTTTGGACAGCTTTACGGAATTACAAACTTTGACATTCCAAAGCAAAGTTATAAATATCATTACCGAAATTCGGTTCGGGGAACAGACTCAATCAACAACATGGCAGTCACGCGGATATCAAACTGGACAACAGTATCAAGCAACACCATTGCAGTCACGCGGATATCAAACTGGACAACATGCCCAGTCACCATCGCCATCGTCGTATCGAACAGATGAATTCGAAGCTACCTACTCAACCAACACTACGATTAATAATTTTACTGATGATAGTCAAGAAGAAAGATTATAACTTTGCTTTGTTGCCTAATAGTAATACTTAAATTAAACTGTTTTTAAAGATAATAAATTAATAACTGATTAACATTACGAGTATTATGATATTTGAATTACTTACCTCAATGTAATACCAATCATTTCAATTGGTTCTAAAGGGTTCCTGAATTTGGTATACTGCTTTTTGATATGTGGTTTTAAGGTTTCAACCAAATTATTAAAGCTGGCCACACTCATTCTAAAAAAATTGAAAAAAGTCTTTTCATCTAATAATAACTCCCTATATTCCTGCATAAAAAACTGACCATCACTATTTCTTAATGCTATCAAAGGAGATATCCAGAATCTTCTATGATTTCTACGTTTATTTCGGCGGTGCCGTAATAAAAGCAACAAAAGAACACGTTTGTATCTATCCATTGCAAAGGCTGAACTGAGACGCAGCTGCGTCGGCGTGCATACCCTCTTGCGTTGCGTTGGCGCAGCGTCAACGCAACACAGGTGTGGCATACAATGCGTTGTTCCGTTGCGATGACGCGACGCAACGCAGCGCAACGCACTAATGGGGCCTCGCTCTTAAAGATTCTAATGATACACTGATTTCACTAAATAAAGAAGATATGATGAAAATCTATGATAATATGAATGTCCCATTTGGGATACGTAGTGAAAATAAAAAACTGATGATGGGGAATAGCAAGGTTACGTTTTCCCTTGCAAATAAGACCTGTAAATCACCCAAAACAAATATAGTCACTATTCATAAAAGGCCCTATGAATTAACACCAGGACTAAAGGAACTTCTGGTACGCAGTAAACCTAACCTTAATTTGGTCACTGAACTAGATAAAATTGTCTATAAAGATATGCTTCATAATACACACGCGCACAAACGAGACTCTCATCCTAATGGTCAAATAAAAGGTGATAAAAGTTTAAAATATCGTCAAATTATTAAACCTTTGTTTTTGCAAAATAGTTATATTCAAGATGAAGGATATATGATGAAAACAAAAAGCGGTGGTTTTTTGCCTAAATTAAAAAAATATAAAAGTGAGGGGTGCCAAACCAAAACGTTGTAAGTGCCACACGAACTCAAATACGTTTTATTGCAGCAACGCGTTGTATGTGCCGGCGTTTACTTGCACTCTTGAAGTACAGGCTCAGTGACCCCCCCCCACTATCAATATTGACATCAAAAAGTCATAACGTTGTAAGTGCCTTGCGAGCTGCAAAAGTCAGTTTACTCAAAATGGCCGAAGAAGGAACTGCATCAGTGTCGGGATCGTCGAAAAAACGGGTTTTAAATAAAGCTAAATGAAAAAAAACTATAAGAAAAGTTAATAAAAACAGCGGTTTTAAGTATGTGAACACGAAAAATCAAGAAATAAGCGCAAAAAGTGAGCCACAGGAGGTATGTTTGACAAAAACATAATATTACGAGAGTATAATAGGTATTTACATTATCTCGATGTTTTGTTGTTACCTGCTACTCCACTCAAGTTTATATACATGTATTGTATTGTATTGTATTGATGACTAATATCTCATTATCTGTTACGATGCCTCATTGAGGTGGATAACGATTAAAATTCTATTGTGGTTGAAAGGTTATGCAGAGAATAATATTTCGTGCTAATTATGGGTTTTTGTTACTTGGTTCTAGGTATCCTGTAAATGCCAGTTTTCTTGTACTTGTTTGACCTTGGATTGCCGTAAAAAGCTATTTCGGGACTTCTGGAATCTAGCTAATTATAATGAACAGCAGATTTACCTAAAAAATCTAATCCGGATTTGCCTAATAAACCGAAGGAGACACGGCAGTTATGATGAGGCAGCCAAGAGCCGGCGACAACGCACATTCAAATACGTTCTTCTAATCAGAGGCATGTCTGAAGTTCAGGTAAGCGTCAATAAATTATTTGTATTGTACTGTAATTAGTACACTAATTATGTTCTGTAGTCTAAAGTTCCTTTTAATTCCAGGTTTGTAAAAAAACGTTCTGTGAAACTTTTGGTGTCAGTCAACGCCGTGTGCAGCTTTTGTCCGCGAAAATTGACAGCAATGACGAATCTGTGAAAGATAAACGAGGTGGAAAAAGGCAAAGACGGGAGTCTCAATGGAAAAATAAGATTATGGAGTACATATCGTCAATACCAGCTCAAGAAAGCCATTACAGTCGAAACGACGCACCCAATAGGAAATATCTCCCAACAGAGCTAAGTGTGGTCAAGTTGTACAAAGGTTTTTTGGCAAAACACCGTGATGGATCTACTGAGCCACCTGTATCTCGGCAGTGGTTCAATGAAGTATTTTTGACTGAGTTTAATCTTTCTTTCAAGCCTCCGCGTGTTGACACATGCCCGACGTGTGACTCTTTTAAAGTCGAAATAGATACTGCCCCAACTGAAGAAGTAAAAACCTTTGCTAAGCAAAGATTGGAAATTCATCACAAACAAGCTGACATGGCAAGAGACCAAATGAGTAAAGATGGAATAGAATCCAGAAGCCACGATTCAGACATTCGAGTGGTACAATTTGATCTCCAGCAACAGATGTATCTTCCAACATTAACTCATACACAGATGTACTATAGTCGTCAGCTTGCCTGCGTCAATATGGGAATTCATTTGGAAGATGAAGGAAAGGGTATCATGTTTCTCTGGAATGAAACTGTCGGGCAAAGGGGATCCAACGAAATAGCTTCTTGTCTCTACAAGTTTTTTACAGTTAGTGAAATAGGACACACTACAAGTAGACAAAAACTAATCCTATGGTCAGATAATTGTGGTGGGCAAAACAAAAACCAGGCTGTACTTGTTATGTTCCTCGTTTTGATTGCAAAAGGGTTCTTTATGGAAGTTACTCATAAATTCCCCGTGAAGGGACATACCTTTCTCGCGTGTGATCGTGATTTTGCTATTATAGAAAAAGCAAAAAGACGTGCAAAGCCACTTATTCCAAAAGACATCATTGAGCTTGTAGCGAATGCTGGAAAGAAAAATCCATTCCTAGTAGTGGATACTAAAACGTTTTTTGATTGGATGAATCTTGCTAGAACGATGATTAGCACTAAAAAGCTGCAGATATCTTCGGCTACTATGATTCGGATAACATCTGAAAATTTTGGTGTAATTTATACAAAGAAAAGTTACGGCGAATACGCCCCATGGATCGCAACTTCAGTGCTTAAACCTGGAATCACTAAGGCGAGTTTCGAGGGCTTGGAAATCGAAATGAAAGAAACACCCGTACCTTTATCTGCCGAGAAAAAGAAAGACATAAGTGCCATGTTACCGTATTTAGCAGGAGAAAGTAAATTGTTTTATGAAAACCTTATAAAATAAGTAATCTTAAAAGTGTAAGTTAAGTTTAGTAAGTGCAAGTAAAAAATACGTTTACAACGTTATGACTTGTATAAATAATGGCACTTAAAACGTTTTGTCGTTTTAGTTTTTTTGTTTTAAATATTAAAATGATTTCTGTGTTTCGGAAGGTTACAAATTCATATGTTAATTACGTGTATTGAATGCCAGTTTAATAATAAAAATTGTAATAATTAATTCGTTTTTTATTTAACAATTAAAACAGTTTTATGTGTCTACTGAAAACTTGTTTTTTTGGCATTTAAAACGTTATGGTTTGGCACCCCTCAAGTAATACCGATTACGTTTACTGGGATGATCCTAATGAACTAATTGAAAGGTTGAAACTTCTAATTGCTTCAAAAAATGCTGGCAATACTAATCATGGCAATGAGATTCTATCAATTATAGAAGAGTTAAAAGAAGCTCATATTATAAAAGACTAAAAACCTTTGGGATGTTCTCAGTTATCAAAGTTGTATGCAACATGAATGAACATAAAAATATTAATTCTGTTCATATGAATCAAACTGAAAGTAAAATAAGTGCGGAACGTGTTGAGATTAAAAATACTACTGAAGAGCAAATCGAAAAACTTGAAGTTAATATATGCATGCAAATAGAACAACTGAATAAACTGATTTCAATTTTAAACGATAAAGTAAGAAATCTTGAAAAAAATATTGTGTTGAAAGAAATTTCAGGAAAATTAAATAAGCATTGTGAGCAAAGTAGATGTCATAAATGAAATTCATAAATGTGCTAGAGTTAACTTTCCAAGAAGACAGGTCATACTTAAAGATATCGACGATCTCTGGCAAGCAGATTTAATGGATATGCAAGCAATTTCAAAAGTGAATGGTGGTAACAATTATATACTAGTAATCATAGACACTTTTTCAAAATATGCTTGGACAGTTCCTTTGAAACAAAAAAATAAGCAAGAGGTGTCAAAAGTATTTGAAAGTCTTTTGCTTCAAGGACGTGTTCCAAGAAATTTGCAAACTGATCTGGGAAAAGAGTTTTATAATAATAAATTCAAAAATATTGTTACAAAGTACAACATTAATCATTATTCAACGTATTCCACAAAAAAAGCCTCAATTGTTGAAAGATTAATAAGGACATTAAAAAATAAATTATACAAAGAATTTAGTCTTAACGGAAATTATAAGTGGATGAATGGAACGCTCAACAAAATTGTATGTGAATATGATAACACTACTCATAGAACTGTGGGACAACCTCCAGCTTCTATAAATCATGACAATAAAACAGACATACTGAAAAGATATATTCGTATGGCTGAATGTATGAAAAAAAGTAAGTGTAGGAAGTTTAGTGTTGGTGATTTTGTAAGAATAAGTAAATACAAAGGATGTTTTGATAAAGGCTATCATCCTAATTGGTCAACAGAAATATTTAAGATAAAAATAATACAAGAAACTAACCCGCTAACTTACTTGATAGAAGATGCAAGATGTCGACCAATACTAGGAGCGTTTTATGCTCAAGAACTTCAAAAAACCAGCCATCCTGATTTGTACTTAGTTGAAAAAGTATTGAAAAGAAAAGGGAATCAAGTATATGTGAAGTGGCTCGGACTACCTACTAGCGAGAATAGCTGGATAGATAAAACCAATGTATTTTAAGTGGGCCAATCAAAAATTTGATCTAATATGTATTTAAGCAAATACACATATTTTTCTATTCATTACGTATTTGTTCTTAAAACAAAAAAGACCTGTATTTGTACTTATTTAATACGTTTCTATTACTTTGGAGAAAAATAAAGAAATAGCAATGAAAACAACACGAGTTATTACAGACAACAAAAAAACAGTTTCATCTGCATTGAGCAAAAACATCAATAAAGTAAAAACAGGAGCTGGTTTTAAGAAAACTCTTAAAAAAATTGTTACCCATACTAAAAAGCACATTACAAAATTGAAACCATCATGTAAGAAAGCATTGATGGAATTAGCATACGCAGCAGCTAAGAATTCGCATCAGATACACCAATCAAATTACCTAGGATTATACCAGTACCAAAAACTGGAGGATTTCTTCCTTTAGTACCAATATTTGCTGGATTATCCGCTGTTGGTAGTTTAGCAGGAGGTGCTGCCGGTATTTCAAAAGCAATTAATGCATATAAAACAGCTAAGAAGCAATTGCGTGAAGCACAACGACACAATAAGGAAATGGAGGCATTGTTCATTGGAAGAGGATTACATCTTAACCATTACAAAGACGGTTTAGGCATTTACTTAACAGAGAAAAAAAACTGAAATCTCGGCTACCCAATAGAGCTTTAACCAATATTGATATAATGAAAAATGAAAATGGGAATTTAAGCCCATTTCAATTGTCACAATTAAAAAAGCATTTAAAAGTCTTAACATAAAAAACACTGAAGACTTATGGGGGATTTCCGTTAAGGTTCTTCAAGATATCATTGACACAATTGCCCCTGTCCTAACAGGCATATTTAATCAATGTTTAGATAGCGGTACGTTTCCTGATTTAATGAAACATAGTAAAGTAGTACCAATTTTCAAATCGGGTTGTAAGAGTGATCCCTCTAATTATAGACCAATATCTGTGCTACCAGCATTGAGTAAAATATATGAAAAAATCATGCTAGACCAGATGTTGGCACATTTTAATTCTAATGGGATTTTACATAGTCACCAGTTTGGTTTCACGAAAGGTAGGTCGACGACTGACGCAGGAGTTAAACTCATCAGTCACATTTTGGAATCCTGGGAGAAGTCCCAGGATGCAATTGGCATTTTCTGTGACCTCTCAAAGGCGTTTGACTGCGTTGACCACAATACACTGATCTGTAAATTACACCACTACGGAATTCGTGGACAAGCTGCTGATCTTGTTCTTTCCTATCTATCAAACAGGCAGCAAAAAGTAAATGTTAATGGGGCGATGTCTTCGGGGTCTCTAGTGAAAATGGGCGTGCCTCAAGGTTCAATTCTCGGCCCTTTCTTATTTCTAGTTTATATAAATGATCTTCCTTACATGATGACTAACTTATCAGATATAATTCTATTTGCTGACGATACTTCTCTTATATTTAAAATAGACAGGAAAGATACAGATGTATTACATGTCAACGATAGCCTGGCTGTACTTTCAAAATGGTTCGCAGCTAATAATCTTTTACTTAATGCGAACAAAACGAAATGTATTAGGTTCTCATTACCAAATGTACCTCAAGTAGGCCTAAATCTAAAACTTGATGGCAAAAAACTAGATGCAATAACGGAAACTATATTCTTAGGAATTACTTTAGATTCAAAATTACAATGGGGCGCCCATATTAGAACTCTTTCAGGTAGATTAAGTTCAGCTGCTTATGCAGTAAGAAAAATAAGGCAGTTGACTGATATAGCCACAGCTAGGTTAGTATACTTTGCTTATTTCCACAGTATTATGTCTTATGGCGTCCTGCTGTGGGGATCGGCAGCTGACGTAGATTCAATTTTCATTTTACAAAAGAGGGCAATCCGCGCGATCTATAAAATGGGCCCTCGCGAGTCCCTTAGAGACAAATTTAAAGAAATTGATATACTGACTTTGCCTTCACTTTATATCTTAGAAAGTATTATGTATGTTCGCAAAAACTTAGGACTTTTCAAAATAAGAAGCGATTTCCATAATATAAATACACGTAGTCGACATGAAATTGTGATACCCAAAGGAGAAACCCGTTTCTGGGCCTAACTGTTCCACGAATCAGATATGTACCAAAAAAATCGTCTATTTTGCTTAATTAACCCATTTTAATCTTAGCCTCAATAGCAATGGCCAAGTGTAGAAAATAAGTAGTTTTCTATTTTTTGTTTTAAACAACCTTTGTACACCATTAAAACACTTATTTCGTTAAACATCACTAACTTCACAAACGCTGGCATTATATCAATAGAGCGTGCCATATGAATATGATCTATTTAGTGGAAATCGATACTGTTACAAATAATTAAATAATACTCCATTATTTTATTATAATTATTTTTTATGTTAAAATCATTGTAAAATAAAATAAAACTGAAATCTAATTGATTTTTAACGTAACCACCATAAAAAAATCATTAAAAGAAATAAATAATCGATAAAAGCGATTGCACCACGGATTGCACTAGTAAACGGCAAATGTCAATGTCAAAGTCTGTCAAATGTCATGTCATTGTTGTCATTCGCTTTTATTGTGTTTTTTCGTATTTCTCGGGATTTATTATTTCTTAGAACCTCTGCTCGAATACTGAACTCCGAAATTGATTGCCTTCCGACTGCCCTCGCTTGAACATTGGACGCCGTACCCTGCCACCCCTGTAGACCTTTGCTGGAAAACCAGATCTGTATAATGATCTTTTGAAAACTGGATATATACGACATCATGAGCCTGTACATTAATTGCGGAATAGGAACAGACCGCTGCAATACAATAGGAAGGCAATAATTGGAAGATGAAAATGATTCTTTCAATTTACAGGAATGGGTCGCGCCTCAAACGGTTAGTATCCGATATTTTTATATCGTAACATTTTTGTATCATGTAATTATTTAATGTAATCAAACTAAATAGTATTATCGTTTGTGTCCAGTTGTCTGTTGATAGTTGTATTTTATAAAATGATACCAGAATGTGCAACAAATTCATATTCGAAGACATATCTGACATCACCAATCCGGACTGAACCTGCATAGTTAATTACAGCCTATTTCATCTTCAGAGAGGAGGTCTGTGTCCCTGCAGTGGGAATGTAATCAGGCCGCTTATGTTTATAGATTGTGCAATCCACGAAGACGCGCCCCACTCCGCGATTACTGTACTGTAAGTTGTACTTTAGTACGGAGCGGAGCGGAGTGGGGCGCGTCTTCGTGGATTGCACTATCTATACCCAAACGTGCCACTCAGATGTTTCTTGCTAAATGCTAGTGCTAGACCTAATAGTCAAATGATAAATGTTTGTTTCAGGTACTTAAATGAAAATGAGATTATCTGCCAAGCTTGCCGAAAACATGCCAATGCTGTATCTCTTGATTGAAATAAGTAGACCAGAAGAGAGTGAACAGACACCTATAGGACACTGATGAATGGAAGTGTGTAGAGAGGTGGACGGTGGCCTACACCAAGAGCTGTCAACATCGGACTCAAACTGGATGTTGAGAGGAAGAATAAAATGAAGCATATTAGTAATACGATGTATTTCGTTTATATATTAGTCGACAGCTCTCTAAGTGGGAGGGATCCTATACTTCAATATTATTGCACCTGTTTTGTTGGCAAAAGAACTTTTGGTAGCCGTACCCACACGATGAGGAGAATTATGATAATTGTCTTGGTTAGGCACGGCACCAGGGTAGCCAAATGCCTTCTGCACAATTTCTGGATACTGTATTATTACATTATGATAATCCTAATGAAGAAAGTGATTAATAAAACCATTTATCACAATTATGTGTTTTTACTTTATTTTATATATTATTGCAATCTCAGATTACTGTAATATGAGATTGCATTAAATCCCCTAGTAGATACAATATTAACAAATGCAAGCCAGTAATGTTGTAAGTGAGCCTTGTTTATTAAATATAGTTTTCAACTGACATTTTCAGTAAGATTATTCAGATAAATCTAAAGGTCACTTTAGATTCCCCCCCCCCAAGCGCTTTGTGCGTACCTACCTAAAACCTCATCATGATAGTCTGCAGGCGCTGCAGCACAAGCCTCAAACTTATTTTTTTTATTGAAATAACTCAAATAATAAAAATAACCTAAAATATAAACATTGTCTGATTTGACCAATTTGGCCATTGCTGGGAGACGTGAAAATTGGGGTCATGAATCCTTCCTAAATACTCTAATTTATGTCCAAATTCCAGTGCTGGAACGCCAGGCCCAAGTTTCTATGGAGTTTGGGTTTCTCCTTTAGATTAACTAAAACAAGCAAGTCATTTCTTATAAACAGTATCCGCTTTTATAACAAGTTGCCAAAGTCTGTGACAGAACTTAGCGATGGGAAGTTCAAAACCCACATCAAACGTGTCCTTATCAAGAATTCATATTATAAAATTAAAGACTACGTTGAAGACAAGGAAATTTGGCAATAATTCCTTCTGCACATGTGGCTTCCCTGGTACCTCATTAACGGCATAAATAAGTAAGAGTCTATTAACTGCTTCCAAATTACCATGATTATTTAAATCTTTATTTTTTTTTACATTCGCCCTTGACATATTAACTATTCTATTATTTGACATTATTTACTTTTTTTTTGTGGCTTTTGTGGACATGATAATTATTCAGATTGATTACAGTTGTAATAGCAATCATATAATTGCGTTTTATTTAAAATAGGTTTTTTACTTTTTTTAATTAATTAATTTTTTTGTATAGATTCTTTTCTACATATTTTGTGAATGTGAGAACGCTGTAGGCTTAGTGGATTGTAGACCTGTTGACCATTTTCTATTTTGTTAAGTACTTGGTACTTATTGAAAGACCTACACTGTCCTCCCATACCTAGAAACACTGTTATTTGAAAGTGATTTACATCAATGTTTGAAAGTATTGTAAAAGCCAATTACTTTTAAAAGAGTAACCGTGGAGTTTCTTGCCGGCTCTTCTCCATAGGAAACGACCAATTGGAACCGTGCACCTAGCTTCTGACGTTTCATAAGTGCCCATGTAGGTTTATGTGAAATAAAATATTTTGATTTTTGATTTTGATTTTGAAACACTCGAATAATATTCCATTCTTTCGAGGTGTGTTTATGAGAGATAAATTACCAGATAAAGTATTGCCGATAGAATGTGGAGTGATCAATCTTGACTCTTCTGAAAACTCCGGTAGTCATTGGGTAGCCTATGGCAAGATAAATGATTACGTTGAATATTTTGACAGTTATGGTAACTTAAAACCTCCAAAAGAATTTATGAAATATGTTGGAAATAAAATTCAGTATAATTATGAAAACGTTCAGCGTGATCACATGTATAATTGTGGACACTTGTGTTTAAAATTTCTTAAGTCATTTTGGAAAGACAATAAAGTAACATAGCAAATTGATGTTTTTTATTAATATAAATGGATATCCTCGTAACGTAATTAGGACAAGTTATAAAAGTACATATCTTCATACTCTACACACATTCTTAGATTGCCTGTGATGATAATCACTACTCACATTGAAAAGAATACTTGAGCTAAAATTTAATAATAGTAATACTACCTATTTTGTTTATAAATAGAAACAAGGTGTTAGTTTTTAATAAAACGCCTATCGTGAGAAGAACATGTAATATTTCACTTCCTATAGCCAAAGAAGTCAGACGTGTCAACGCGATAAACATTAAAAGACAAATTAAAATTACTAAAGAGAATAAAAGATTTCTCACACATATTGGATTAAAATTAAAATAATAACAACATGCTTCAAATAGCAGATTTAGTGCAACATGACAACTCTATTGAAAGTTATGAGATCCATAGCTACAATCCGTATAATACTAGTTTTAAAGAAAATGATGAAATCAGAATACCCATTCATCATCAAGATTTGTATGTATTGCCCTGCAATAGTTCCATTTTTATAGAAGGCTATGCATGTGTTTCTACTAAAGATCCAGCAGGGAAAACAATAAAAAAAGATGTTGATTTTATAAATAATCCAATTTCATATTTGTTTCAAGATATTAGGTATGAAATAAATGGTGTTGAAATCGATCGCAATAAAAATGTTGGTATTACAACAACCTTAAAATCGTATGCCTCTATGAATGAAGGTGAAAGTAAAGCTGCAGCAGTCTGGGGATGGAACTTAGGTGGTACGAAATTAAGAAACGGATATTTTAGTGTTATCGTGCCATTAAACAGAATACTGGGATTTGCAGAAGATTATAACAAAATAATAATCAATTGTAAACATGAACTTATATTACAACGAAGCAGCTCGGCATTGAACTGTGTGCTTCTAGACAAAAATGAAAACGTAGAAATAGATATACAAAAAATACAATGGCGTGTGCCACATATTAAAGTTTCTGATCGTAATAAATTATTATTGCTTAAAAGCCTGGAGAGAGATCGTTCTATACAGATAGCATTTAGAAATTGGGATTTGTATGAATATCCATTACTACCAAAAACAACGAAACATTCCTGGTCAGTAAAGACAACTTCCCAGCTAGAAAAACCAAGATTTGTTATATTTGGTTTACAAACAGCTCGAAAAAATAACAAAACTAGAAGTTCTTCGATATTTGATCACTGCAATGTACGCAATATTAAATTATATTTGAATGCTCAATACTATCCGTATGACTCACTTAATCTGAAATTTGATTAAGGTAAATATAGTATATTATATGAAATGTATGCTAATTTTCGTCAGTCGTATTACAACTTAGGCATTGATCCGTTGCTTAGCTTAAACCAGTTTAAAGAAATTGCTCCACTTTTTGTGATTGACTGTTCAAGACAAAACGATTCACTTAAAACTGGACCAGTTGACGTGCGATTAGAAATTGAATGCTCTGAAGATATTCAAGATAATACATCTGCCTATTGTTTAATAATAAACGATAGACTGTTCGAATACAAGTCGCTGAGTAATATTGTAAGAAAACTATCATGAATGTCATCGTAGATGTTCAAGGGTTTAAGAGTGAAGGAAACGAGTTTATTCCAAAAGAAATAGCAATAATGTACAAAGGGCATATACAAGTACTGTTGATAAAACCACCACGACCATTTTATGACTTGACGAGGAAAGAACGGTTACAAGTGACTTGGATTGAAAAAAACAGAGGAATAAACTGGAATGAAGGCTTTGTACCATATTTGAATCATAAAGCAAACTTTGCCAACTTTTTAAAAACTAAATCTATATTTACTAAAGGAAACGAAAAAGTGTTATGGTTAAAAGATATATTCCAAATTAATAATGTATACAATTTAGAAAGTAAAAACTGTCCAAGTTTGGTAACATTACATAACAATTATTCCGATTCATCTGACATTATAAGTTGTATGCATCATACCAATATATGTGCCTTAAAAAATGTATTTTGCCTGAATAAATGGTGTGAAGAAAATAAAGTGTTTTGTCAGTAAGATAAGAACGATCCTAGTTTACGTATGAATGATTAATTATAGAATGTTAAATCTACTTATAAATTGAAGTGTGAATCTCTAATCAATTAACTTACTTGTATTCTATTATTTAGGTCAGTGAAAATGTTAATAATAGTAAATAAGAAATGTATCATTACTTTAAAAAATGTATCTGATTAAAATGTACTTTATATTATTTTTGTAATTATGAAGAAATAAATATTTTAACTTAACCTACTTATCAGCTTTATTTCTTAAACACTAGCAATATTTAATATTACAGTTACCGTCGTCAAAAGTTCATACTGAACAGCTTGTTATAATGAGCAGTTCATATTCTGTTCATTTACACACACGAACAAATGCTGTTGATGAATATGCTTACACTTCTACTATACAGGATTTTAATTTAAAAAAATGTTATTGAATAGAGAATATTGTTAGTAGACCATTTTATGACTTGACGAAGAAAGAAGTGGCTTTGATTGAAAACAGAGACATAGTGAACATTTTGAATAATTAAATATATTATGGGGTTTTACAGAGGAATAAACTAAAATGATTAAGGGGTTACTTGAATAGTCATAGGAATACTCGAATGGTTACTAAATAAACGATCTTGAACAGATGTCTCATTTTTATCTGAATGCAACAGTCACTTGAATTTTTGATTCTGAATACAAATAACATTCGTTTTGAATAGAGGATTCTGAATGTCGAATAGTCATAGGGATACTTGAATAGTTGAACTGCGAAATATAGGGTATTCAGATCTGATAAATGATCTGAATACCCTATATTTCAACTACTGATTTGGACTCGTTCCTGACCGACTGGCCGGAGAATGTACAACATAAGGAAGACTGGAAAATTATGGGGGAGACTTTTGGCCAGCAGTGGGACAACATAGATTAACAAAAAAAAAAACGTACTGATATTTACTAATTTTTGGAAGTTTGAACAGTGTTACGTTTAAAAGTACAAATTAGTACACTATAATTTTGATTCCATTATATAGCAGGGACTATAAGCTATATTAAAATATGCATTTTTTACCGGAGATTGCCGGTTTTTATACTAAAAAAGTATTTTTATAGGTAACGGTTCCTCAATAAAAAAATATTGACTTGCATAGCGTGACATATCGGGCATCAAGGGTTTTTGTCACCTCATTTAAAGGTATTTTTTTTTTTTCTTTTTGCGACTCTTAAATAAAAAACCGGTAATATGCTTTGACGTTTGTGAAGAAAAATGGTGTCCAGCACCATTAGATTAAAAGTAACTGACGTAACTGTCAGTTTGTTTCCTAGCGGTCGATACGAGGTAAGTGGACTCAGGTTTCGGGGTATTTTTGCATGGATTTTCACGATATATATAGCTACGATAATTATTTTGCATACAATAGGCATCTACTATAAGGTAAATAGGCAAAAAAAACTAGATTCGCATGAATGATTGTCTTCACTCCGGCTGGCGGGTTCGAATCGCAACCGGAATGTTGAATGTGAACAATGGTGGCGAAATGAAAAACTGATGACTTTCCTTTGATATCCTTTTATAATGTATGAACAATACACATTCGACAGTAACTTGAACACTGTTAAGGAGAACTTCTTCATGTAATTGAATAAATGAATTAATACAATGACCAGTTTTAATGACCGGTTCGCTCCTTTCAGAATCCCGAGCGATAGACAAGTGACAGAGCAACCATAGAGTTTTACTCAAAATCTATAAACTAGTGTTGCAAGTAGTGAGTTAAGTTTCGACACAACATACAGATAATATACTCGTATGATCAGAGTAGGGTAAAATTGGGGGACCTGGATCAAGGAGATCCAGGTCACCCCAATTCACCATTCATTTATTCATTCTTTCATTCATTACATCAATGTAAGTATGATTATTAAACATTTTAGTAACAAATCAACACTAAATACCAAACACATACGATACAATACCTTCATTCATTCGAACTAATGTAAGGAGCTCATCGCGATCACTTGAAAATACAATTTTTTTGTAGTATATAAGCAATTATTAACAGAAACAATATAATTGAATTAACATAATTATGAATGTTCCTTCCAGTTTTCTTTACAAGGATTGATAAAAAGTATTATTTAAATATGGTAGCAAGTCTTTGACACGTAAGTATATGTTATCATTGTTAATGTCCTTCACAATATGCTGAACACATATTTCCGCACTGCACTGGCACATAGAATTATTTTCAAACTGGTTTGCGTCGTAGATTTCGATCCGTATAACTTTAGCACCACCGATGGAAATTGTTTTGTAAAAACTTAATAACTCTTTCTTGTTATCATTAGTTGTATCTAGAATAGGTGGGGTTCGGTCTCGTTCGGACATATCCAAATAATTTATGGCTCTATCAACCACATCAGGATCCATTATTAATGGTGGTGAAGTTGGTGAATAAACCCAGCTTGGTATCTGAAACAGGACACATTATTGTTTTGGTACTGGTATCATTAAGGCTATAACATAATTCAAATTACTAATTCAAACAATTTTTTTATTTCTTTTTTTAAATTAGGCACTTACCGACATTGTAGAATTACTATATGTATAACAGTAGCGCACTAAAAGAAGTAAAGGACTAAAGTGAAGTTGTATCTTTTTTATCCCCGATTTATATAAGAATATTCTTATGACTAGTGGTTACCTGCGGTTTTACTCACGGCTTTGTTTTTGATACTCGTAGTAAAATTAACTGATATATTTTTCTCTAAACAAAATAAAAACATTAAATCTTTATATGTATTGTGGAGCAAAACCATAGGAAATTATTGGTATGTTACACTTAAAATGCGTTTACACTAACCATCCGAAGTTATTCTATACTAATATATACAATACCACGTGATTAAAATAAAATATTACCGAAAGTGTACCATGACCTTGATATTTCTTCATTGTATTTCGATAAAATGCTGACAGGGCTCTACTGTTATTTGATGCTACACGTAAGTCTCTATATCGATCATGCAGTCAGCGAATTCGTTTGTTTGTTGAAGATTTTTATATGAAAAGAAACTTAGGCATGACAAGTAATTAGAACGAGTACAGACGTGGTATTTGCATAGTATATCAAGTTCATTTGGATAAAATGCTGACATGCTCTAATATTACTTAATGCTAAAGGTAAGTCAATATATCGATTATGTAGTCAGCGAATTTGTTTATTCGTTGAAGATTTTTATATGAAAATAAACTTAGGTACGACAAGTAATTAGCACGAGTGCAGGCGTGGTATTTGCATAGTATATTAATTTCGCTGACAAAAAAAATATCTTGTTTTGCTGTATAAGCATTTATTTTCTGGATGGTACCTATATTCGGTGGTAAAACGTCATAATTTTGCTGTATATAAACCGCGTCGATGCAAGACAAAATCAATAATCGTTCTCTCGAGAGGGGAAGAATCACCACCTACACGCTTCAACCAGAACCAGAAAAATACTTCAAAATGTAAGTAAAACATAATTCATTATTATTATTATTTCTTAATATATCTCGGGACCCTAGGGTCCCGGACCTTTGGACCTCATTATTATTATTTTATTGTATTAGATGTCTGTTTATTATAGCAACACCAGGTTTAGTCTATTAATGAATGAATGATTGAATGAATGAATGAATGAATGATTGATTTAATGTATTATTAAATGAATGAATGACAGAATGATTGAATTAATGAATGAATTAATAAATGAATAACAATTATACAAATTTAACTTTCATTCTAAATATCTTCTAATCTATCAATCAGAAGTACATGCTTTGGATTCTAACTCGAGACTTTTGACTTGACACTCCAGTAGTCATACTTATCACTAGGCTATCACTGCTTATGATGTATCAGTAATGAGAATATATAGGAATGTTTACTTTGCAAATAAGATGTCCCTTGTATGTAATGTTTTGAATTTCATGACCACATAATAATAATAGACTTAGTTCACTATCATCAGTTTAATTTTAATATTATTTATACATTGTTTCAGATCCAAGTCAACTTCTTCTATGCCTCAATTATTTTCTTCCGATGATGATTGTGATGTGAACCCGCAGTCGAAGCAACAGAAACCGTCCACAAGCAAGCGGTCCAAAACTACTGATGGATCTAAGGCCTCCGGATCGAAGAAACCTCGAATTAACCCGGTTTCGATAGCTGGTATAAGTTGACGGCGCGGGACCTGTTCGGTAGTGAAAGCGATGAGGAGGAAGAGAAGGGATCCACATCCAGTGGTAAAACATCACCCCCACTTTATTCCTATTTTACAAAGAGGGTTGGTAAAGGCTACGCTAGGAAAATAAGTGAAACAAAAACAGGGCCGTATTTCGTAGAGCTAAAGATTTACAACTGTAAAGAAATCGCAGACATACCACCAGTCAACAGGTGGCGTCACTCTATAGTTACTATTAAGACAAAAGTTGATGGAGATACTGAGATTTGGCATCATCTTAAAGGGTTTACATCCTCAATAGAAAAAGATTTCCGCAACTGCTCAGCTACTCTTATTAATAACTCTTATTAACTAATAACTAACTTTTCATTTTTCTATATATATTTTTTTTCAAACATGTAGCTTAGTTATGTAAGTTTTTATTCACTAAAATATTAAAAAAATATAACTTATATCTATTGTTTTATTTCACAGTTGTACAGTTCAGAGACCACAGAAGACCTATGAGTACAATTATAACTTGTACCAAATGCAAAACTGAAATACCACGGAATCAGTACGCATATCATAAAAGAACGAATGTTCACAAGACAAATAGCTTACTGAGTACTGAATTTAAAAATGTTTTTATTGTGGCAACAGCATTTAAAAATAGAATCGTAACTTTTCGTCTGAACTTTACTCAAGATGAGGATCACCTCGAGAATCTGTGCAATCATGGAAATTCCTGTGCCAGATTTGAAGAAGAAAAGAGACTCCCTAATGTCCAGCTACAGAACGTACAGAAAAAAGTGAAGGATTCTATCCACAGTGGTGCCAGCACAGATAAAGTATATAAACCTATATGGTTCGCCTGTAAATAATAAAACAATATCAATGATCAAACGCAATCCATCAGACAGCCCATTCAACTACTAACAAACGAAGTAAGTTGATGCCATGCTTACATAATGTTATGACGAAAGCGATGAATCGTCGTGTGTACAGTCCCATCATTTATAGATAGCACATTATTTTTGATGTTTCGCAATAACCACAAACCACAACGCTTGTGTTTAAATACAAAAAGAACATGTACTAACATACATTAGTTTTGTGTTTATTTTGAATACCTAAAAACGCCTAAAACGCATTGTGTATTCAGCTACTTTCACAAACCGAATTCACAATGCTAGCTGCATCCCCAACCGGCCAGCCCGAAACATGTGAACAAGTCGATATGAGACGACGCGCAGCGTAACCACCGTCTTATTCCCACACCCAGCGGCGCGCACTTTACTATTTCCTATCTGTTCACTTAATTAATACTTCTCAATGTTGGAACTTAATTATTTTGATAAAAAGAAGTATTTCCTAGGTTAACTTCTAATTATTCTTTAACTAAATTCCTAAAATCAGAAGCAGAGTACGTCTCAAGATCTGCCAATTAAGTAAAAAAACCTGGGTGCACGCACCCGCCGCCGCCGCCCAACCTAACTGATCGTAATATTACCTTAGACGCAATACTAAATAGGGTATCTGCCTTGGAGCTGCGTTCAATTTCAAAACCTACGAGGAGCTGCAGCCGCGCCCTGCCATCATCGGCACGATGGCTATGGGCACGGCCAGCCCTGCCGGGCTATTGCGTATCTCGGTTGACAGTTCATAGATGATCACTTGGCAAAGTGTCTAACGATTAGCTGTCAAACAGTTTCGTATTGGCTATCTATAGCGACTAACTAGAATGACGTCATGAGCACCCAGTATCGCTGATAAGCACCGTAACACATTTTGACAGATGCTTGTGTATCGATACTTATAAGATTGCGATTGTCTAAGCTTAGTGGATATCAAATTGATTGTCATTTAGTTATTCGTGGCTTTCGTGAAAGACACTACTTAAAGGTAGTTTTTTTGAAATTCTAGTGATGAGCACCGAAGCCGGTATTAAGTGAAGCGTGTAAACATTAAAGTTTTTTGTTGTTTTATTGTGATTTTTGTTCGAGGCAGAAGTATGGCACGTCTATTATTGTTGGGATTTGCTGAACAACAGCGAAAACAAAGGCATCTGCGAGTTGAGAGACGCCGTTTACGCGACGCTAGTAACCCATTGCAGTTGCCAGAGAGTTAATTGCGAATTTTCGTTTGAATAAAGCTGGATTCCAACAGGTTTTTATTTGATAAATTCCCAAGCAAAAAAAAAAAAAAAAAATATAGGTCAGATTATGTGACCTCTTTTTTCTTTTTTTTTGGGTGGGAATTTATCAACTAACTTCTCCCGCTCTGGGCGGAGCGGGAGGGCGTGTCAGACTCTTACTGACTAAAACCCACCCGTGTTCCTTCGGTTGCCGTTGCCGGGGGCCACGATTTCCCTATCGGTTTTCTTCGAACCCCCGGCAGGCATTGGCCCTGGCGGACCCCGTCAATTCTGCTGACATCTCCTTGAGGCGCGCGTGGAACACAACGCGCCGTCGACCCGGGCTTGGTCCTTATCGGACGGCGAGCTACCCATTGCTCACCGTCCGCAAGCCCGCGCCTACGGTGGCCGGAAATCGGCTCGCGATTCCCGCCCCGGGCGTCTCCTCCTGCGGCGGTTAGGGGCGTGAGGGCGCGAAAGGAGAAACCCAAACTCCATAGAAACTTGGGCCTGGCGTTACAGGGCTGAAATTTGGCCATAAATTAGAACATTTAGGAAAGATTCATGTCCCCAATTTTCACGTCTCCCAGCAATGGCCAAATTGGTAAAATCAGACAATGTTTACATTTTAGGTTATTTTTATTATTTGAGTTATTTTAATAAAAATTGATATTTTTGAGGCTTTTCTTCTACGGTTTGGGTCCTATTTGGAACGCACATGCGCTGTGCTGCAACGCCTGCAGCCTATCACGATAAAGTTTTACCCTAAACGTACATAAAAAGCGCTTAGGGGATGACTGCAGATTTATCTGATTGATCTTACTGAAAACTATGTTTAGACAAGGCCCACTTACATCACTACTGGCTTGCATTTGTTAATATTGTTCCTACTATGGGATTTGATGCAATCTCAGATTACAGTCATCCGAGATTGCAATAATATACCTATTACTAAAAATAAAAAAACACATAATTGTGATAAATGGTTTTATTAATTACCTTGTTCGTTAGGATTATCATAATATAATAAAACACTATCCAGAAATTGTGCAGGAGGCAATTGACTACCCTGGTGCCGTGCCCAACCAAGATACCATATTATGCTCATAGTGTGGGCACAGCAACCAACAGTTCTTTTGCCAACAATACAGGTGCAATAATATTGTATTATAGCATCCCTTCCACTTAGAGAGCTGTTGACTAATATGTAAACAAAATACATCCTGTTAGTAATATGTCTGGATTTAATTCTTCCTCTTAGCATCCAGGTTGAGTCCGATGTTGACAGCTCTTGCTGTAGGGCATGGTCCACCTCTCTACACACTTCTATGACGTATGAGCCATTTTCTCTCACGTGCTCCCCATAGTAAGAACGGGCCTGTTTAACTTGGTATGTGCCCAAGGAGACAAGAATGAGCTCGCTGTATGTTAATTCAGGAAACTCACTAACATTATCTCTTTCTACATCTATTGCTTGGAACTGCGCCCTACGTCGATTTATATTGTTGCTAATCACATAGCTACTTAATCTATTTTCCACAAACATAAATTGATTAATTTTTTGCAGAATTTCCTGAGCATCACTACGGTTTGCAATAGGAGGGTGGAAAGCATTTATTAAAGCGGCAGCCACTTCAAAGTGTACCATTACATTTTTTGACGCTCTATTAAAAAAATCTTGGCGAAAAATCTTAAAATCTCGCTTAAACCTACCGTTGACTACTTCAATGACCCACCTACATATTGTAACTGTTCTCGATTTATTGGCCTCGAGGGTTGAAAGTTGAGACTCACCCTGTTGTAAAGAAGATGGTACATATGTCCTATAACCACATTCATTGAGCAAGGGCAAGGCATCCCGGAAGCCCCTGTCCAATATAAATGCATCTCCAGATTCAAAGTACTGTCTTAGAACAGATTCGTATCTAAACTCTTTATTAATTATTTCAGCATCTGAAGTTGTCGCTGGATAGGGGCCCCAAACATCAATTATGTATCCGTCTGTACAAACAATCAAAAATGGTTTTACAAGATTTTGGTATTTATGTAAACTGTATGTCTTTTTTTGGTACTTATAATTTGAGCTTTTTTGCACGTAAATGTATGTGCCATCTAAAACAACTATAGGTTTTACTTCACCATTGTGGTTACCAAACAATTCATTTGGAATAAGAAGATTCCTTTCAATTATTTGCTGCTTATTAATATGATTAAGTCCCAAGTGATGGGGCACAAAATAATCATACAAGAGACTTCTAGCTTTACCCAGTAGAGTACCTAAAGTAGTTTTAGGAATTTGCAGAAGGGTTGACAATCGGTCATCTGAATCCCCGGTCCTAAGTTTAATTAAATAAGCAGCTAATATAGTACATCCCCTTTTAAGGTTCAGAAACTGAGGCACTTCATTCAATATCTGTCTGAATTGCTCTTTGTTAAAACCCACCCAATGGTAAAAAATATGGTCTTCCATAGACTCAACATTTTCGAAATCTAAAAAATTACAATCAGACTCTTTTAATGAAAACATATCTTGAATTTGATTTGCGCTAAATGTGTTGATGATATTATCACTAATATCATTGAGAAAGTCCCATGATGTGCATGTTAAATGGATATCACAAAGGCGATTATTTGGAGGTACATAATAGTTATACATTTTAAGTAACTGTTTTCGCATTGTAGTTGTTATTCGGTTTCTTTCATGTCTCCGACATCCTTCCACAAAACATCTACTTTCAGTTTCAACAGCTCTATAATAATCAGGTAAAACAATCATAGTTCCAACAGTAGGTGCTCTTGGTGCAGAATAAGTTTCTTGCCTTGTTGGAGGTTCTTCTAAATGAGGAATGTCCTGACTATTTGGCTCATTGACAGCTGATGAAGATGCACCAGATGTTGAGGGGCCGGAATGGAAATGCCGGGATGCTCTATTTGCTCGCACCCAACAAGAGTGACAGACAACACTTGAAGCACCCACCTGAAAATAATTTATCCACATTAAAGGGTGCCTTAACACCAGAGATGTGTGATGTGTTATTGCCCACTCTGGAAAAGACTGATCTAAATAAATCCTGCGAATGTGAAATCCTGATGTAGAACCGTGACCATTATCACACCGGCTTTTTAATTCACTTAAATGTTTTAGCATACCAATTTATTAAAAAAAATAAAGAATGTTATTTATAAACCAGGAATAAAACGAATATACTAACTGTGCGTGGTAGGATCCATTCTCTTATAACTTCGTGTATTCTGCGTTCTTGCACTGTACCAGTCCTTAGTTGATGGCAACGAACTCTTCTCAGAAGAGAACGTCCACAGAGAATACACACTCGTCGGTGTCCTATTGGTGTAAGTTCACTCTCTCCTGGTCTATTTTCATCAAGAGATACAGAATTGGCATGATTCCAGCAAGCTTGGCAAATAAATTCATTTTCGTTTACCTGAAACAAGCATTTATTATTTGACTATTAGGTCTAGCACTAGCATTTAGAAATAAACATCTGAGTGTCACATTTGGGTAAACATAAGCAGCCTTATTACATTCCCACTGCAGGGACACAGGCCTCCTCTTTGAAAGACGGAATAGGCCGTAATTAACCATGCAGGTTCAGTTCGGATTGGTGATGTCACATGTCTTCGAATATTAATTTATTGCAGATTCTGGTATCATTTTATAAAACTTAAACAGACAACTGAACATAAGCGATAACACTATTTGATTATAAATAATTACATCGTACAAAAATGTAACAATAGAGACAACCAAGTAGGTACTAACCGTTTGAGGTGCGACCCATTCCTGTACAATTGCAAGAATCATTCCATCTTCTAATCTTCGCCTTCCAATTGTATTGCAGCGGTCCGTTGCTATTCCGCAATTAACACACAGGCTCATGATGTCGTCTCCAGTCGTCAAAACAGCAATATACAAATCCGGTTTTCCAGCAAAGGTCAGTAGGGGTGGCAGGGTACAGTGTCTAGTGGTCAAGCGAGGGTCAGTCAGAAGGCAATCAATTTCGGAGTCCAGTATTCGAGCAAAGGTCATAAGAAATAATAAATCTCGAATAAATACGGAAAAACACATTCACTTGCGCAAAAATACGAAAAGCGAATGACAATATGACATTACAACCATGACAATTGACAGACGTTGACACTTGACATTGACATTCGCTGTTTACTAGTGCATTCCGTGGTGCAATCGATTTTATCGATTATTTATTTCGTTTATTGATTTTGAAATGGTGTTTGCGTTAAAAATCAATTACATTCCAGATTTTTTATTTTCATTGATTTGAATACCTAAAAAAACAATTCCGCTAAAACAATGGAATGTTATTAATTATTTGTACCAGTATCAATTTCTACTAAATCGATCATTTTCTTAGGGTACGCTCTATTGACACAATGCTAGCGTTTGCGAAGTTAGTGACGTATAATGAAATAAGTGTTGTAACGGTTTACAAAGGTTGTTTAGAACAAAAAAATAGAAATCTACTTATTTTCTACATTTGGCCATTGCTATTGAGGCTAAGATTTAAATGGGTTAATTAAGAAAAATAGACAAATTTTTTGGTACATATTTGATTCGTGGAACGGTTAGGCCCAGAAACGGGTTTCTCCTTTGCCTCTCCCTCACGCGTTCCGCCTCCTCCTTCGCGAGCATTACCGCTTCGCAGAAGCGGCTCCGGGTTCGCCAGCAGAGTATTATACAGAATGTCATTGTAAATTTAGAAACACTGTTGAGCGTTGCAATGGAGTTCTGAAAGCACGTTGGCGGTGTTTGTTAGCACACAGGGTACTTCACTATGACCCAGTTACAGCAGCCAAGATAGTGAATGCATGTGTTGTTCTACACAACATTGCCAATGCACGGAATGTTCCAATGCCTGAGCCTCACAGTGATGATCTCTACAATGACCTACAGAACCAAGTCTTAAGTGAGGTGGCAAGAAACAAGGCAATAACAGGCAACACAAGGGATATTCTGGTCCAGAGATTATGGAATGCTAGAAACAGCATATAATTAAAATTCTATTGTGTCTAAATAATCTAAAATTGAGGACCTTGACCTTTGGGATAATGCTGTGTATGTGTTTAGTTGGTAAGCCTTTAAATAAATAAAAGGGAGGCAGATCCAAATTTTTGCCGTTGCTTTTTTTTCACCTACAATTTGAACAAAAATTAGGGCAATCGTTTGATGCATGAACGAGGCAGATCCGTCGAAAAACCAACGCGCTATAACAAAATTTGGATCTGCCACCCTATTCTGTTTGGTGCAAGAAAGCAGCAGGTCCGGATTTACCTCCTTTTTGCAACAAATGAAAAGTCATTGTTATTTGTAACACGTTTTGGTTTTGTGCACGTTTTGGGCTCGGCCCAAAAGGACGAACGTTTTATTTTGTTAATAAATTAAGTAATTGTTTAACATTGAATACCTAGGTCAATTGTGCATAAGATGAGTGACTCTGAACCGTTTAGTAGCGGATCGTCTGATATTTACCAGCCACCTGACTACGATTCAAGTTCAAGCGATGATGGAACCGATCTTGATTTGTCAACATTTCAAAACCAAACTAATGAGGACAACGATCAAGGTACAAATATTTCGAATGAATCTAATATAAATGATCCTTGCCCATCGACGAGTGACATAACCTCAAAAAAAAGAAAATCCGGGAATCCTTCTGAATGGAATCGGAATGTTATAAAGGAGTCTATTGCTACTGGAAAGCTATTTAAATTATAAAGGCCGCGAAATAGGAGAAAGAAAAACTGGACCGGATTGTTATTGCAAAAAGTATAAATGTTTTGTTCAAGTTAATAAAGAAGTGAAGAAATTAATATTGGAAAATTTTAATAAATTGGAAGAAAGCTATGTGCAAAATGTATATTTAGGAGGTCTTATTAAAACTGAGAATGTTATAAGAGAAAGATCAAAAACTGGTACGGGGAAGAAACTGAGTTGTTCACATAAGTATTATATTAAATTAGGAAATAGAAATATACAAGTTTGCAGAAATGGCTTTGAATCTATCCATGGAATGTCTAAAAAGCGTGTAGACAATGTTGCTAAAGAATATCGTGACCCCACTGTAACTATACCACCTAAGTCTGAGCGTGGAAAACATGAAAAAAGAGCAAATCGTATTTTGAGTGAATGGGTTTCCAAAGTTGACTCTCATATTAGAAGTTTTCCACGTCGCGAGTGTGTGACTCGCAGTAGAAATTACAGTAGAAATAAAAGCTCTCGTTATTATCTGTCTCCAGAATTGAATATTAAAAGGATGTACGATTTATATTTGAAACAGAATGAGCCTGTACCCTAATTGCGTAATACAACACTAATAAATTACAAAAATAAGTTACGCAATTAGGGTACTGGTCTCGAAACATCTGCTAAGCCAATAATTATCATTTGATTTTACTACAGATAGGTACCTTAAACAAAATTTTAAATACAGCTTTGGATCACCTCGCTCAGATACATGCAAGAAGTACGACATGCTGGATAATAAATTAAAAGATAGGACATTGGATAGAGATGAAACTCAACAAATACAGATAGAAAAGAGTCTCCACCAAGCCAAAGCCGATACTTTTTTTTGTTGATTTAAAAGAGAAGAGTAAACTTGCCTAAAATTTCAGCAGGTGAAGCATTTTATAAACGGCAACATTGGGCATATAATTTTTGTATCCACTCAGCGAAAACAGGAATAGCTCACTTTTATTTATATGACGAAACCACAGCCCGAAAATCACCAAACGAAGTTATATCTTTTATAAATCACTACATACATAACATCTTACCAAGCACAGTTAAAACACTGTATTTATTCTCTGATAATGCAGCAGCACAAAATAAGAACTCGACTTTATTTCAGTATCTGTATATTCTTATGAGGTGTTCATCTATTGAGAAGATTGTTCATCGATTTCCTGAACCAGGACATAGCTTCTTACCCTGTGATCGGTGTTTCGGCGTAATAGAGAAGTTTAATAGAAAGAAAGATTACGATTTTACTACTTCTGAATATTCCGAATGTATTAAGCAAGCATCAAAAAACTTTAAAGTTGTGAATGCTGATCAAAATATGATTTTTAACTTTAGTCAACATTATGAAAATCATTTCAAAAAAGTTATAACAAATGCAGAGAAGATATGATTCAAAATATCTACTCTAGCAACTGCAGTAACCGGAACCCCACTCTCTTGGGTAGAAAATTAGTTATGGAACAAAGTTTTTGCTGCTATAGCACCATCGTATCAATTACCGACACGAAAAACTTTAACTGCCGACGTGGACCAAGTGTATGACGAAAAGAAAAAAATGTCAAGATGAATATCTGATCTCTTTCAACATTGCATCTTCAGCTAGACGGTTGGTCGAATACACGGAATGAAGGTATAATACATTTTTTTAATTTCTACACCTAAACCTTTACTTGTGGAATTTGTAAACACGCTTGATAACCGTCATACATCAGTGTACTTGACCACAGAAATTTTCAAAGTTTTGAACTAATTTGGCCCCGAAAAATTATTTGTGACAACGCAAATAATGTTCAAAGAGCATTTTCAAATGTAAAGGAATTATACCCACATTTTATAACATTGCATTGCCAAGCACATACGTTAAATTTACTGTAAGACGACATATTAAAGATTGATGTGATAAAAACCATCGTGAAAATGGTTGTGGATGTAGTAAAAGAAATAAAATACAGTCAAGTTCTTTCATCGCTTTTCACAAAAATTTCAACTGAAAAGAACTGCTGCAAAAAATTAAAGCTTCCAGTTAAAACTAGATGGAGCAGTGTATATGAAACACTGAAGGTGATGAAAATTGTCAAACCAGCATTTCAAGCGTTGGCGGTCCATGAACAAGCACGGTTGTCATCAGAAACTAAATCGCATTTGTTAGACGAAAGATTTTGGACAATTATAAATGAAGTTGCTGCTCTTGTAGAACCCATCGCTTTAAGTATCACCCAGCTTGAAAGTAAAGGTTTCAGATGCAAAAACAACAAACACTACTGTCATTATAATTTCCTCAACATTAGGAATGGCGTTGATTCTGCTAGTTATTATTGCAATTTGGAAACGTTGCTGGATCAAACGCAATCCATCAGACACCCCAACTACTAATAAACGAAGTAAGTTGATGCCATGTTTACATAATGTTATGACGAAAGCGATGAATCGTCGTGTGGACCGTCCCACCATTAATAGATAGCACATACTTTTGATGTTCCGATATAACCACAACGCTTGTGATTTAATACAATAAGAAAAAGTACTAACAGATTAGTTTTAACGCCTACAACGCATTGTGGTCAATTCAGCAACATTCACAAACCGAATTCATAATATAACTAACTAAATAATTTATGTTCACTTAAGGAATCAGAACGATTACTAAAAGTTTTTTTCGCCCAAAGAGTATTTCGGTTTAAAAGCCATTCATATATTAAAACAATTATGGCTCGTTATTACCAGCTATTCTACCTGAACATGCTCTTCCGAAGAGTGTGATCCGCAGATTGCAGAACTAGACCAACACCATTACGAGGACATAATTCCCCGAGTTCACGATGAATATGCTTAGTATAGAATGCGCGAGAACACAACTCTCAGGTTCCACACATTGCTTAAACCGAAACGAAACAAAAACTTGAGGTGTCGATGAAGTTAGGCATTTATTAACAGGCTGACATGATACAATCGTTGTAAGAGTGTGTCTTCGGTCACTTACGTAAGTAGACCTGACATGACCTGACATAGATTTTTTTCAAAGATATTGGTATTCTTACAGTGGCATCGCAATTCATCTTCGCCAACATTTTATATATTAGGCAAAATATACACTTATACAGTAAAAACAGTGATATACACAATGTTAACACTAGAAATAAAGACAAACTACGAGCTCCCTTTCACCGGCTTCATAAGGTTCATAACTCATTTGTTGGGCTTGGTATAGACTTTTATAACAAGCTTCCCTCTTCTTTGCTAGATTTGCCTTTTAATTCGTTTAAAACTAAAGTAAAATCTAACCTTTGTTCAAAGGCATACTATTGTATCAACGACTACATAAATGATAAGAATAGTTGGTCGCTGTGATTAACTCAAGACAATACTTATGTTCTTTCTCCAGAATTAGTTTACCTACGGACAGTTACATAATTGTTTATTTTATTTGATTTTATAAGTCGATTTTTATTTTTTTTTAAATTCAATTTATTTTTATTTTATTTTATTGTTGACTTAATCTACTCATTACAATATTTTGTTATGAGTTGTATTGCAATTTGTGGTTAGCTAGCGACCTCGACAGTTGATCATTATTTTTATTTTTTTTTGCCTGAGCAACCGGCAGCAAGTTCGTCATGCTCCCTTAGATGTCACTGCTTACGGTAGCGTCGGGGGTCGGGTTGCCTCCTTCCCTCAAATATGGCGAGGGGCTTAATGGCTGATCTTTGCGTTATGCTCGTGAACGGGTGCTGCTTGTGGTGACTGGTCGTCTTGCTGATCATGGTTTTGTTATTGTAACTAGTAATTAACTGTTTATTTATTTTTTTACCTCGATGGTCCTAGTTTATCATTTATAACTGCCAATTACAGCTTTATGTAAGCGGGCACGCCCTTTACGCCTGGAGGCTTTTATTTAGATATGTAGTTCTGTTTACGTTTAGTTTTATTTCTGCTTGAGTATAGTTCTCGATGTTTTTGGTTGGTATATTGGCGTGTGCTAGCTGACATATGGCCAATAATTTATCATTTAAATTATGTTTTGTGTTGCGTAATGTAAATTATTTTGCATACTATTGTATAGAATTATTTTTTTTTCTAACTTGAACAGACAGCTGTGCTGCTGGGGAGTTTGTTGCGCCACTTCTTCTTCCCAGCGAAAGGCACTAGGAAGTGGTGAAGGGTGGGCGTTTTTGGGGGACTGTCTTATGTAATTTTGACGTTCGAAAAGTGCTGATTCTCAGCCTAATTTGAATAAATGACTTTTGAATTTTGAATTTTGAGACCAACACCTCTACGAAGAGATAATTCCCCGAGTTCACGATGAATACGCTTCGTATTGAATGCGCGAGAACACAACTCTCAGGTTCCACACATTGCTTCAACCGAGATGAAACAAAAACTTGGGGTGTCGATTAAGTTTGGCATTTATTAACAGGCTGACATGATACAATCGTTGCAGGAGTGTTTCTTCGGTCACTTATGTAAGTAGACCAACACCTCTACGAGGAGATAATTCCCCGAGTTCACGATGAATATGCTGAGTATGGAATGCGCGAGAACACGACTCTCAGGTTCCACACATTGCTTCAGCCGAAACGAAACAAAAACTTGGGGTGTCGATGACGTTAGGCATTTATTAACAGGCTGACATGCATGATACAATCGTTGCAGGAGCGTTTCTTCGGTCACTTAAGTCCCCGAGTTCACGATGAATATGCTTAGTATGGAATGCGCGAGAACACAACTCTCAGGTTCCACACATTGCTTCAACCGAAACGAAACAAAAACTTGAGGTGTCGATGAAGTTAGGCATTTATTAACAGACTGACATGATACAATCGTTGCAGGAGTGTTTCTTCGGTCACTTATGTAAAAGGTGAGCACGTTCAACGATTAAGCTATGCCGGCCATAAAGTACTCCTTCGACATGAGTATGTCCCCTTGAGCAAGTGGACGCAGACGGTGCTTGCTGCACTTGCACTCTTTCCTTGTCTACACCATAAAATGAACGCCTGTGCAAAATTTCTAGGACCAGTGAGTGCGTCAGGATTTTTAAGTGTATGGTTTATTTGTGTTGAGTGGATTTTTGAGTGAGTGGTTTTTTTTTAAAGTGAAATGGACTTTTAAAAATTTTGTTCTGATTAAATATAATAATTTTCGTACAGCAGGGTTGCTGGAAGAGATAAATTATGCATGTACTTTGCTTTTCTGTAGTTTTTTAGTCTTATTTCCCTTATGTAAATAAATGCATAAGTAGTTAAGTAATAAGGAATTATTTTTATTTTGTTTCATCTTGCTTTGTAGTCTCTAAATTAGTTATTTTTATTAAATCTTTTTTAAAGATTAAATATTTTTTTTTAATCTAGGCACTTAACTTGCACGTGTTTTAACATTGTTGTCACACATTTAATATTATTATGCTTAGGTTCAACATGAATTATGTAACCAAAATGTTGAAGTGGAATCACCACGGCAGGAGGCAAATGGACCTATATTTAAAGTAATTAGTCTGTTTCTGGGATACCCTAATGTAATCAACAAGACACATGTTGCATTCAAAACGAGTACAACATATTACCTTGGCAGACCGGACAAGGAACCTAATATGTTGGAAAGTCCAGGACCGGTACCCTAATTACATTTGAATTTCGCGGGCTTTCGCCTCAATACAAAAAGAAAAAGTACAAACATAGATTAGTATTAACGCCTACAAAGCATTTGTGCCCGGTTGATGGCAATAGGCTCGCCCCCTATTACATGGGACTTAAAACATAACTTGCGGAATGTGGGTGTACCTGCTACAGGGAGACCTCTGCCCAACCCTTCGGGGAAACAAGGCGTGATGTTATGTTTATGTTATGTTTGTTAAATAATTTATGTTCACTTCAGGAACCAGAACGATTTGTGAGTTTTTCTCGCCCAAAGAGTATTGTGGTTTTAAAACCTTTCATACATTATAACAATTATGACTCGTTTTTTCCAGCCATTCTACCTGAACATGCTCTTCCCAAGAGTGTGATGAGGAGATTGCAGAAATAGGCCAACACCATTACGAGGAGATAATTCCCCGACTTAATGAAGGTAGCTGAATGTACAGTGACGCTATCACGATGAATACGTTTAGTATGGTATGCGCGTGAACCAACTCTCAGGTTCCACCCATCGATCGCTTCAACCGAAACGAAACTCGACTGATTAAATCGTTGCAGGAGCGTTTCTTCGGTCACTTATGTGAGCAGTATTTAGTGAGGCGGACACAAGGTGAGCACTTTCAACGGTTGAGTCATGATGACCATGATGCACTCCTTCGATATACTCAAGTGAAAGCAGACGGTGCTTGCTACAATGGCACTTTGATTAATAATCTTAATGCAATATCGAGTGTGTCTCATTTATTCTATTCTATTAAATTTTAATAAATGGCAAGCAAAGCTGATGTCGACTACAAAAAAATCAAGCATGTCGAAAAATCATAAATATAGTTACATCACCGTGCGCAAGGATATTATGGTTATTCAGAGATAAAAGCAGTAGCAAAAACATCCTTTAATATATTTATGCATAATATTGGCTATTAGAAGCCATTTCGACCAAAAAACCGACACTTTAAAAGTAAAGCTACCATGTCTTTGTTGGGAATCGAACCCAACACAACACCTTGCACTCGGGCTGCAGCGTGATCAGCGCGTCATCGGCTAACTGAGGTGCGGCGCGGCCGGGCATGTCTCGGCCCGGCGACCACTTACTTCCATGGACTCCACCACGACGGACGACATTCCTCTATAATTTTTAAACCCTTAATTGTTTGTCCGGGACATTTTATAATTTGTAAAGATCAGACGGCACTAAACCATTGCCTATTTTTAATACAGTCCACTCTTATTGCTCCACGCGCTGACGCGCGGCTAGAGCCGTTTTTCGATCCACTCTGCGTCGCCGCCGCCCGGGCCTGACCTAACTGATCTTAGTATTACCTTAGACGCAATACTTAATAGGGTCTCTGCCTTGGAGCGGCATTCAATTTCAGAATCACGATCGAGCGAGGAGCAGCAGCCGCGCACTGCCATCACCAGCACGACCAGCCCGTCCATGCCCAAGCCACATGAAGAGGCTATGGGTACGGGGTCAGCCCTAACGCAACCTGTCCTGACGCCACTGGCGCCGGCGCTGCCGCCTTCGCCTTTAACGTCGGCTGCAGGGAACGTCGCAGAGCGTCGTATCGATGCGCTGAGGAGCATAAACCCGGTGAGATCAAACCATTATTACGTCTCTGACTTCGACCCTAATGTTCATAACGTCATTGCATGGTGTGCAGAAGTTGACTGCGCTACATTAATAAATAGATGGAACGACAAAGAATATCTGACCCGTATCGGTTTGTGTCTGAACCATGAATCCCATGAGAGAGATTCACCCTTCAGCGATTGGCCCGAAATGGATCGTACTTGGTCTACCTTTAAATTACAGTTAAAATCACTATCCACGACGAGTTTATGTCACTAATGTCCTGTATGACGTCATGTGCACTCAGATAAATCATCAGTCAGATAAATATTTCACATAAGCGGAATACGCGCGCAAATCCTTTGTTGCCATATCATTAAAAAACGAAATAATGACCTTTTATGTGCGATCATTGTGCACGTTATTAAGAATCCGCAGATTCATGCTGCAGCTATGAATGCAAAATTACCTACCGAAACCATTGTGAATTTTTATCAATTTATGTCATGCCAAGTTAAACAAACCACTGCGAATATGAACCAGAAAAAAAAATACTGATGCTAATTCTAATCGAACTACTAGCGATAACGACGGTAATAGGAGCTGTAGTGCTACAGTGTTTGATAAAAAACAGTGAAGCGTTTTTCGTACGGGTCATACCAGTAAGAGCAACGTATGTCCTAAACGTTCTTAAATTTGTAATAGTAGTTCGAGTTCTAAAGTCGTAAGCGATAGTCAGGGTACACGGGGTCCGCTAGGGCCGATGCCTGCCAGGGTTGCGGGAAAGTCTGAAAGGGATACCGTGGCGCCTGGCAATTCCCCGAATGTAAAAAACTCTAAGTGCAACTTTTGTAAAGAAAAATGGGGCATACGGAAGTATTTTGCTAAACAGCGATCGGAGTCGCGCAATAAATCCAATGTCAATTATTGTCGTGAAACTAAGAATGGTACGGCAAGCCATAACGTGACACCCGTTGTGCTGTGTGATGTCTTAATTGACAGCGAGTTGTCAGTATCCCTCATATCTAACGAACTTCTCAAATATTTTTCTTGCTGCCTAAACGCTAACGCTTAGATGTTGTTAACTTACATAATTTATGTTCAATTAAGGAGTCAGAACGCTTTGTGCTACTTTTTTTTCGCTCAATGAGTATTACGGTTTTAAAGCCACATTCATTAAAAAAAATATGACTCGTAGTTTCCAGCCATTCTATCTGAACATGCTCTTCCGAAGAGTCATCGTGATAGCGTCATTGTACATTCAGCTACCTTCAGTAACTCGGAGAAAATTATCTCTTCGTAATGGTGTTGGTCTATTTCTGCAATCTCCTAATCAAACACCATTACGAAGAGATAATTTTCTCCGAGTTACTGAAGGTAGCTGAATGTACAATGACGCTATCACGATGATGACGTTTCGTATGGAATGCGCGGGAACAACAGGTCTCACATCGCTTGAACCGAATCATATCGTGAAATCTGTCGTCATTCCTTGTCAACACCATAAAAGCAACGCCTGTGCTAAATTTAATTTTCCTAGGTCCAGTGAGTACGTCAGGATTTTTCTTTTTGCATTTGTATTGATTGTTGTTATTTCTTCTTCAATCGGTCCCTCATTACTGAGGATCGTGCTCACTGGACCCCTTTAAGCGGACAATCTGCCTCCATCGACTCCGGTCCAAATTTGCTCCCCTCCGCATTACGTGGCCGAAAAATGTCAAAATACGCTGTAGGCAAACTGTAGGAATTGAAGACTGAATAACGTACCAACAGTGTCAGTGCAGCGAATATGAAAGGTATAAATTTAGATAATTCTGCTATTATTTCTGCTGTTATTTAGCCTACGTCAATGACATGGAGAAATTTATAAGCAATTGCTCTGTCTATCAGTACGCGGACGACACCTGTCTCGTAGCAGCTGATAGAGACTTATCTAAAGCTGAGCAATCAATTCAAAATGATTTTGATAATTTGTGCAAGTGGTCTCATGATGTTGGACTGGTGCTTAATGCTGGTAAAACTAAGAGTATCCACGTTCGGTACAATCACTTACTCAACTCTGACAAGGCAGTTCAAATAATTGCGCACACTCACCAATGTTTGCATGAAGTACAAATGTCTAGACTTGGTTGCAAATGTGAACCACTGGAGCAGGTTACCAACTATAAATATTTGGGGTTAGTCGTTGAAGACAGATTTAACTGGGGCTATCACATAGACTCCATTTGTGATAAACTGCAAGCAATGCTAGCCAAATTTGCAATAATTAAATACAAAGTACCTTTTAAAATATTACTTAACCTTTATAATGCACTCGCGGAGTCAATGATTCCAAGAATAACTATGCCAGGGATAAAATTATTCCCTGCATTTACTCTCAGAATAATTCATAGTACATTTCACCAATTTGTAAAGACAAAAAGTTACTCCTAGTATAACTATTCTTTGATATGTGTTTTTTTGTTATCTGTGGCACGTTGAATGTGAAGGGATGAACGAATGAATGTGAATGCAGACAAATTAGATAGGCTTGTCATTTTCTCAGTGCAGTATAGCGTACTAGGACATGTTTTAATTTAGTCGTCACTTTGAACTTGTGTCAATGTGTCAGTGCAGTGTTAACTTTTCAAACAAACTATCTGTAAACTCCCTTCAGTAAGTCGCGCCGCGTGGTATTTAAATTTCGTTCAGTTTGTTTTGTGTTGTATTTACTCTTTTTTTTAAATGTCTGAAAGGAAACGAAGTGCTAACTGGCTATTACAGGAAAAAATGTTATTGCTGGATCTGGTAACAGACCACTTTAGTATCATTGAAAATAAGAAAAACAGACATGCATTACGAAACATTTGAGTTTTTGGAAGCGGATAACACAGAAAAATAAAAATTCCCAGAGTACCTCTAGCTGCCGCCCGGAAACCCGACTGCAAAATTAATAACAAAACACTAATCACTGAGTCTCATCATCATCATCATTTCAGCCGAAAGACGTCCACTGCTGAACATAGGCCTCCCCCAAGCACCTCCACTTCGACCGATTCTGTGCTTTCCGCATCCAGCGGATTCCTGCGGCCTTCACAAGGTCATCGGTCCATCTTGTGGGAGGCCTTCCAACGCTACGTCTTCCGGTACGCGGTCGCCACTCCAGAACCTTTCGGCCCCATCGGCCATCCGTTCTACGAGCAATGTGCCCTGCCCATTGCCACTTAAGTTTCGCAATTCTTCGGGCTATGTCGGTTACCTTGGTTCTCCTGCGGATCTCCTCATTTCTGATTCGATCACGTAGGGAAACTCCAAGCATAGCCCTCTCCATTGCCCTCTGGGTGACTTTTAGCCTTCTGATAAGGCCCATTGTGAGCGACCACGTTTCAGTACCATAGGTCATCACTGGCAACACGCACTGGTCAAAGACTTTCGTCTTGAGACACTGTGGTATGTGGGACGAAAAGATATTGCGTAGCTTCCCGAACGCTGCCCAGCCGAGTCGGATTCGACGATTGACCTCTTTCTCGAAGTTGGACCTACCTAGCTGGACAGTTTGTCCTAGGTAAACATACTCATCCACAACTTCGAGCGTAGTGACTCCGATCTTCATGAGAGTGGGTGTAACATGGGCATTTGACATGACCTTTGTCTTGTCCATATTCATTTTAAGACCCACTCTTTCGGAGGCTCTACTGAGGTCATCGAGCATTGTACTGAGGTCCTCCATGGTCTCAGCCATGATAACTATGTCATCGGCAAACCGAAGGTTAGTGATATACTCGCCATTGATGTTGATGCCTAGCCCTTTCCAATCCAGAACCTTGAAAACATCCTCCAGTGCAGCGGTGAACAGTTTCGGAGAGATAACGTCTCCCTGTCTCACACCTCTCTGCAGAAGGATAGGTTTCGAGGTCTGGTCCTGGAGTCGGACTGACATAGTGGCGTTTTCGTACAGACACTTTAGCACCTCGATGTACCGATAGTCGATCTGGCACCGTTGAAGAGACTGCAGCACGGCCCATGTCTCGATCGAATCGAAGGCTTTCTCGTAGTCCACAAACGCTAAGCAGAGAGGCAGGTTATACTCTTCGGTCTTCTGTATAACCTGCCGCAGCGTATGTATGTGGTCTACGGTGCTAAAGCCTTTACGGAATCCGGCTTGTTCGGGAGGCTGACCACAATATATTGTTTCGAACTATCTTCGTCAAAACATTACACATTTCTTTGTTTTAAAACTTATTCACTGAGTAACCTTAACCTTCCCTTAATTCAATATCGACTTTGTAGCCAGTTAGATCATAAATTCATAAGCAAATATGTTAAAATAAGTTCAACCTCGTAGTAGTTATCCACTTGTAAACAAAAATATCTCTACATCGAGGCTGTGTTCAGAATTACGCTGCAATCGATTAGAGCGTGCCAACATCCATACCGAATTAGTGTCAGCGCGATAACAACGTGCTGTGAATCGTCATACATGACGTCATAGCATGCGCCATCTTGCGATAACGCTGACCATGCCCTATATTAATATCACCGTGAGCGCTGTCAAAATGACAGTTGTGCTGTTTTGTTTTGAGTTTCCAAAATGCCACGTTAGTTTAAAGATATGGTGGACCATATCTTTAAACTAACGTGGCATTTTGGAAATTGTGCTTCTGGCTACAGTCGTCACCTAATCAAAGAAGAAGAAATTTGTTGTGTATACTCAAAGAAATACTGTAATCCAACCATCTTGTGCAAGCATATCTAAATCGGTACGCAAAATATTGATGTGAGCGATTAAGTCGTAACTCCGAATGCGGCCCGAGTTTCAAATTTCGTTCTGTTCCGATTTATATCATGTAACAGCTTAGCCGTAGCTTATTTTTAATTTTTTAAATTGTTTTTCTTATTTTTCAAAGCCAAATCTTTTAATATTTGTGTCAATTTCATGGAAATTACTCATAAAAATTAGATTCTAATGCAAAGTAATATTTTAAGTAAAAGAAAATAATATTTTGCTTCAAGACCAATACTTCGTAGTTGCGATTCGGACCAACGTGTGAAAGGGACAGCGCTATACAGCGTTGTTTCTTTTCTACTATAGCAGGCAATAGACAAATCTTACAAATAGTTCGTTCTTTCCCAGCACTAAGCAGGAATAAAACATTCTTGAACGATGAAGGTCGTGGTACGAATATGAGTTGTTATTGTAAGCTTGAAACAAAACTCTCCTGAAATGAGATTGTTTCGTAAAAGATTGTGGTCGGCCCCCAGGTCAGTGAATTGTATTTATATTTCTTTCTGCTTTCGAACAACATGCTTAGAGCTTGACTGCATACAAACATGAAAGATTTAAATTATCAACCTAAATAATCCCACCATGTTGTATAACAGACAGAACCTGTATTACCTGCTTATATTTTATATACCACATGTTGTTGTCAGAGCGCATAAATCTTTGATATGATAAATAATTAGTACTTAAGTATGTATTTTTCACAACTTACAGTTAATATGTATTTTGTTTTTTTATAGGTGGAGGACCTGCCAAACCACAGGTCAATGACCCAATTCAAAACAAAATTATGGGTTTGATATCAACTTCTGCAGTTGGTTTATTTAATAAATTTGATAACGACAATGTGGTATTTACGATTAATGAAGAAACCAGTGATAATGGTCCTTCACAAGGTGAACCTGCACTAACAAAAGGTAAGTGAGCCAGAAATTCATGTTATACCTCATCAACACATATTTTTTTAAGTTTACCAAAGAAAGGGTGGTGCTGTACAGAGAGGAATGAAACTGGGATGTTTTTACATAATAGCTGTAGCAGACTAGAGAGAGATCTATTATTTGTATGAAAACACATGGCTTTAAAGGGCTAAATCAGTACAAAATGCGAAGTTTATTTCAACAATTGGTGACAGTGTCCGTGTGGCTTGGATTCCGTTTATACACTTATAGACAGTTTACAAACATTTTAGGGTTAACACACAACACTACATTTTAGGGTTGACACACAACACTACTAATTCTTAAATTTTAGTTTCAGTATCTGATGTACCGAGCTTACTCCAACCAATATCTGAAAATATCTTACCTGGTGTTTCTGTGGAATCGGAAAATATGGACTCTATACCAATGATAAGTCAGGTATGTAGTAATACTGGACTACACTTAACACCCCACATAGATCCTGCAATATCTAAACGCATACTTTGTCAGGTTTTACATACCCCTGCACCAAATCATTTTATTTGATCAAGTATTCATTACCTTATTTACTACAGGATTGGGGAGACTACACCACCGGAATGCTGCAAACACCAGTTTCGTCTTCTCTCCGGTTTCATAAGAAGGAAACCAGTGTCTGTCAGTTGCCCGAAGGAGATATTATTAATAAAACCCCAAAGCTAAAGGCCAAACCATGGACCTATAAACGTCGGCCAACACATCCAGCATCATGCTCTTCAGCCATGGAAGATTTGCAGAAAAAAAAAATCCAGGCATTGGAAATGCAAATGAAATTTGCAGAAACAGAACGAGAGGAGGCAAACAAAATGTTTCAAATTACTTATGAAAAACAAAAAGAGACCCTCATTCAAGAAAAACTTAAAACTAGATTATTAAGAATACAAATAATAAACGCCAAGAGGGAAAAAAAAGAAAGTAATAATTAGGTTTATTTTTTATTAAAATACCTATACAATTCTGACTCCTAAGACACAGGCACATACACCTAGTTTAGGAGTCAGGTAATTAAAAGTATTGTGACCTAGTTATATGCTCAAATTTTTTGGTTCTTGTACTGTGATGGCTTTTGGTGAAATAAAGAATTTATTATTATTCCTTTTATTTCATTTAAATACTTATAAATTATATTTTTAAATATTAGAATAAAGAAAATATAAAAACATTTAAAAATATAAAAAATAGTAGCCCACCGGTATCGGGAACAGGGTCCAAGCTACCGGCGGTCAGGGCTCCAGAGAGAGGAACCTCCTGACAATGCGAGCCGTGTCCAGGAGTACCGCCTTCTGAATCAAGCCCTTGATCCAGCTGCCCAACGCGAGCCTCCTTAGGTGTTGGTCGAGGCTCTTGGCAATTAAGCCATTGGCTGATACGACTATCGGCACAATGATCGCTGAGTCCACATCCCACATGTCGACAATTTCGCGAGCCAAGTCAAGATACTTGATTTGTTTGTCTTTCTCGGCTTTCTTATTATTATTATTATTAATTAATCAAATGTTTTTTTTTATTTACCTACATTAAATTTCGAAAATAATTGTTTATACTCGTAAGTAACTCTCTAGCTGTATGGCGCTGAGACGTTCTAGGTGTACCATTCTCCATCTGCCCGTCCTGCAAGAGTACTTGCCAAGGTGCTGGAAGCAACAGTTCCGGATCATCAGGTGGAACTTCTTCTCCTTGTTGCCGTAAGATGTTGTGGAGCACTGCAGTTGATATAATTACAACTAAAGCCTTGTCTAATAAGCGATGAATCGTCGTGTGTACAGTCCCATTATTAATATAGATAGTAAGTACTTTTGATGTTCCGGAATAACCACAACGTTAGTGATTTAATACAAAAAGAATAAGTACCTACTAACATAGATTAGCTTTAACGCCTACAACGCATTGTGGTCCGTTCAGCAACTTTCACAAACCGAAATCATAATATAACTAACTAAATATGTTCACTTAGGAATCAGAACGATATGTTAAAGTTTTTTTCGCCCAAAGAGTATTTTGGTTTTAAAGCAATTTATAAATTAAAACAATTATGACTCGTATTTTCCAGCTATTCTATCTCAACATGCTCTTCCGAAGAGTGTGATCAGCGCAGATTGCAGAACTAGACCAACACCATTACGAGGAGATAATTCCCCGAGTTCACGATGAATATGCTTCGTATGGAATGCGCGAGAACACAACTCTCAGGTTCCACACATTGCTTCAACCGAAACGAAACAAAAACTTGGGGTGTCGATGACGTTAGGCATTTATTAACAGGCTGACATGATCGTTGCAGGAGTGCTTCTTCGGTCACTTATGTAAGTAGACCAACACCTCTACGAGGAGATAATTCCCCGAGTTCACGATGAATATGCTTAGTATGGAATGCGCGAGAACACAATTCTCAGGTTCCACACATTGCTTCAACCGAAACGAAACAAAATCTTGGGGTGTCGATGAAGTTAGGCATTTATTAACAGGCTGACATGATCGTTGCAGGAAAACTTTCTTCGGTCACTTATGTAAGTGGACCAACACCTCTACGAGGAGATAAGTCTCTGAGTTCACGATGAATATGCTTAGTATGGAATGCGCGAGAACACAACTCTCAGGTTCCACACATTGCTTCAACCGAAACGAAACAAAAACTTGGGGTGTCGATGACGTTAGGCATTTATTAACAGGGTGACATGATACAATCGTTACAAGAGTGTGTCTTCGGTCACTTATGTAAGTAGACCAACACCTCTACGAGGAGATAATTCCCCGAGTTCACGATGAATATGCTTAGTATGGAATGCGCGAGAACACAACTCTCAAGTTCCACACATTCCTTCAACCGAAACGAAACAAAAACTTGGGGTGTCGATGACGTTAGGCATTTATTAACAGGCTGACATGATACAATCGATGCAATAGTGTGTCTTCGGTCACTTATGTAAGTAGACCAACACCTCTACGAGGAGATAATTCCCCGAGTTCACGATGAATATGCTTAGCATGGAATGCGCGAGAACACAACTCTCAGACTCCACACATTGCTTCAACCGAACCGAAACAAAAACACCCCAAGTTTTTGTTTCGGTTCGGTTGAAGCAATGTGTGGAGTCTGAGAGTTGTGTTCTCAGTTAGGCATTTATTAACAGGCTGACATGATACAATCGGTGCAGGAGTGTTTCTTCGGTCACTTATGTAAGTAGACCAACACCTCTACAAGGAGATAATTCCCAGAGTTCACAATGAATATGCTTAGTAAGGAATGCGCGAGAACACAACTCTAAGGTTCCACACATTGCTTCAACCGAAATGAAACAAAAACTTGGGGTGTCAATGACGTTAGGCATTTAGGGGAAAGTTGCGATCATCGGACTAGCTCTTTCATTGGACCACCAAGGTATTTTTCCAAAACTGTCCAAGCTCGTTTTGACTAGTTTGGGTGTTGCAACACCCAAACTAGTCAAAACGAGTCCGTGTCGGCTCAGTTACACCCCCCTCTTACCTCAGTGACGCTGCGGCACGTGGCGAGGAGTAACGCGTGTGGTTGTATTTGCGGCGGTCAAAATCTTATTATTTGACTCGGAACAATTTGATGTAAGTATCATTCTATTCATATTTGTTTGTGTGCACTGGTATGAAATATTAGATAATTTAATTGTGATTCCATGAATGTTATTTAATTTTGTCTAATCATGTCCATGTATATTTTAGATTTTCTTTTCTTAACGAGTACCTTGTTGCCATCAATGGACCTCAAGAGAGTTCCACCGTTGGACCGGTCCAATCATATTGTTGCCATCAATGGACCTCAAGAGTGTTCCACCGTTGGACCGGTCCAATCATAGCAACTTTTTTTTGTTTTTTTTGTCATAATTATGGGAGTAGGCTCCGAGTATTTCACTAATTTATCATGGAAAAAACTCTTGAAAAATCATTATAAATTTATAATTTCAGAATGTCCCCGAATAAAAGAAAATACTATAATTGGAATGAAACTAGCATGAAACTCGCTCTAGAATCAGTGAAAAAACAAAAAACTGGTTTAAATGAAGCTAGTAGAATTTACGGAGTCCCGAAAGCAACACTTAAACGAAGGTTAGATGGAGTAAACCAAAAAGCTAAAGAACACGTCCAAATACCTGGTTCCGAAAGTGACCTCCCACCAGAATTTGAAAATGAACTGTGTAAACACGTTCTTGAGATGGAAGGTTGCTTGTACGGGATTACTCCTACAGACATAAGAAGACTGGCATTTGAGTTAGCGGAGAAAAATAATATAAAACACCGTTTTAATAAACTTAAACAATCTGCGGGTAAAAAGTGGTACTATGCGTTTATGAACCGGCATCCTAATTTAAGTTTGCGACAGCCCAGAGCTACTTCCATGAGCAGGGCTACTGGATTTAATAAGCCAGCTGTTGATGATTTTTTCAATTAAGTTAGAGGCAGTCATGGAGAAGCATAACATAAAAGATGCTCAGCAGATATACAATATGGATGAGACGGGCTTGTCAACCGTGCAGAAGAAGACAAGAAAAGTGCTGGCGTTAAAAGGCAAGCGCCAAGTTGGAGCCATCACTAGTGGAAAACGTGGTATAACAACAACAGCCGTATGTTGCGCTAATGCTGCTGGAAATTTTGTGCCACCGCTCGTAATTTTCAAGCGCAAGCGGGCCAAAGACGAATTGAGGGATGGGGCACCACCTGGCACTATATTTTTGCTTTTATCCCAGACAGTGGATACATAAACAAAGAGATATTTACTTTGTGGTTGCAACACTTTGTTGAGACTGTGAAACCAACACCAGAAAAAAAGGTTTTGCTACAGATGGATGGTCACGCAAGCCATACTAAAAATCTAGAGGCTATAAATTATGCAAGAAGACATGGCGTAGTTATGTTTTCGTTTCCAGCACATACAACGCACCGGCTGCAACCCCTTGATGTGTCATTCTTCAAACCGCTGAGCCTTTACTACATAGACGAAACAGAAAAATGGCAGCGCCTAAATCCTGAGAGAACGGTAACTGTTTTTCAGGTGTCTATGCTCTTCGGAAAGGCGTATTTTCGAGCTGTTTCTGTAGGCACGGCTGCGAATGGGTTTCTGAAAACAGGCATTCATCCTCTCAATAAAGATGTTTGCTGACTACGAATTTATTGAAGCAGGTGGAGAAGAAAACGAGCAAGATTCTTTTGGAACAGCTACGTTTCAAATCCAAGATCCGATAGACCCATTGTCTGTGAATGCATCATCACAAGATGACGTGGCAGAAACAATCGTAGAAGAACCAATGTCCGATGCAGAGCCGCATTTACCCGCACTATCAATGCAAGCAAGACAGACTGATGATGCCTCACTTACAGATGCAGAGGCAAACAACATAAATGTTGGATCTCCACCTGTAATGTCAATTCAGGTAGGTCGAAATGAAAATGTCCGAACACCTACAGCGCGGCGTGTATGTATGTCGATCGCTCGGTAAACTCTAACTGCGCGATGCAGGATTTGTGTGACGTCATGTCTTTGATGCGTAGTTTGTATGTGGCGGTGTAACCGCTACAAATCTACCAGCTTTGAATTCCATATTGAACATACGAGTATATCTCCTGGAGCCAGAAAGATAGCACAGGAATTACGGAAAAGAAGTCGGAGGGCACAAAGCAGCATAGAATTGACTTCGTCGCCGTACAAAACTGCCCTAGATGAGAATACAAAGGTTCCAAAGCAGAAGAAGGCAAAACTGTCCACAAAAGAACCTCAACCGTCAACCAGTAAAGAAGTTAATGAGAATATAGAACAATGGTTTTGCAAAATCTGCCTAAAATGTGAAATAGAAGACATGATTCAATGCATGATCTGTAAAGCCTGGGTACATGTTGATTGTGCTTGTGTTAAAAAACACATCAAAAAGTACCTGTGTCCTCATTGCACAACAAAGACAACATTTGCAATAATAATTGAAATCTTTGAGATATCAGTTATAATATATCTACTGTGCCTTTAAAAAAAAGTGATTTTATAACTTGTTAATCTTGTTTTAAGTGTCGTCAGTTTATTGAATTACTTTATAGAGTTAGCAGTTATCTACTGCAATTTTAAGACTTAATCTTGATTTTTATAAAAGTATTTTTGATCTCATTACGATTGCCATTTTTTATAAGCTTTATTTTTAATGCGTGTTATCTTTGCAGTTACTACAAGTGACCTTAGGTTCTATTATGTTTATTTTGATATCTGTGAAATTCATAAGTAGAAAATATGAGACTAGATTATATCTTAATTTTGATGACCTGTTGATTTCATTAAATGTGCCAAATGTAAAATTTAATTAATAACTAAGTAGCCTATAACTATAGTTTGTTTGCTTGTCGTAATTGTATGAGTATTGTTTGTCTCTCCTCGTATGCCATAATTTAATCATATTGATAATTATAATAAGTTACCTTGATTGGACCTCTAGAACAAATTTCTCGAAGTCCATTGACGGCAACCTGGTGGTTCAGTGAAGGTGCCCATGGTCCAAAGAAGGTAACAGCCCAAGATTTAGATTTATTCGTTTATACCAAAAAGTGTAAGCCCGAATTGTTTGTGCGTTTGATTATTATAAATAAAGGTCCTACGAAATAAAAATAATAAACTGCTTTCATTTTATCACTTATATTTTTTAAGATATGCTGTCGTAAAGTTAAGTGGTTCATTCATAGCATCCTTCCCCTATTAACAGGCTGACATGATACAATCGATGCAATAGTGTGTCTTCGGTCACTTATGTGAGTAGACCAACACCTCTACGAGGAGATAATTCCCCGAGTTCACGATAAATATGCGCGAGAACACAACTCTCAGGTTCCACATATTGCTTCAACAGAAACGAAACAATAAACTGGGGGTGTCGATGATGTTAGGCATTTATTAACAGGCTGACATGATACAATCGTTACAAGAGTGTGTCTTCGGTCACTTACGTAAGTAGACCAACACCTCTACGAGGAGATAATTCCCCGAGTTCACGATGAATATGCTTAGTATGGAATGCGTGAGAACACAACTCTCAGACTCCACAAATTGCTTCAACCGAACCGAAACAAAATCTTGGTCACTTATGTAAGTAGACCAACACCTCTACGAGGACATAATTCCCCGAGTTCACGATGAATATGCTTAGTATGGAATGCGCGAGAACACAACTCTCAGACTCCACACATTGCTTCAACCGAGCCGAAACAAAAACTTGGGGTGTCGATGAAGTTAGGCATTTATTAACAGGCTGACATGATACAATCGTTGGAATAGTGTGCCTTCGGTCACTTATGTAAGTAGACCAACACCTCTACGAGGAGATAACTCCCCGAGTTCACGATGAATATGCGCGAGAACACACTCTCAGGTTCCACATATTGCTTCAACCGAAACGAAACAATAAACTGGGGGTGTTGATGATGTTAGGCATTTATTAACAGGCTGACATGATACAATCGTTACAAGAGTGTGTCTTCGGTCACTTACGTAAGTAGACCAACACCTCTACGAGGAGATAATTCCCCGAGTTCACGATGAATATGCTTAGTATGGAACGCGCGAGAACACAACTCTCGGTTCCACACATTGCTTCAACCGAAACGAAACAAAAACTTGAAGTGTCGATGAAGTTGGGCATTTATTAACAGGCTGACATGATACAATCGTTGGAATAGTGTGCCTTCGGTCACTTATATAAGTAGACCAACACCTCTACGAGGAGATAATTCCCCGAGTTCACGATGAATATGCTTAAAATGGAATGCGTGAGAACACAACTCTCAGACTCCACACATTGCTTCAACCGAACCGAAACAAAATCTTGGTCACTTATGTAAGTAGACCAACACCTCTACGAGGAGATAATTCCCCGAGTTCACGATGAATATGCTTAGAACGGAATGCGCGAGAACACAACTCTTGGTTCCACACATTGCTTCAACCGAAACGAAACAAAAACTTGAAGTGTCGATGAAGTTAGGCATTTATTAACAGGCTGACAAGATACAATCGATGCAATAGTGTGCCTTCGGTCACTTATGTAAGTAGACCAACACCTCTACGAGGAGATAATTCCTCGAGTTCACGATGAATATGCTTAGTAAGGAATGCGCGAGAACACTACTCTCGGTTCCACACATTGCTTCAACCGAAAGGAAACAAAAACTTGAAGTGTCGATGAAGTTGGGCATTTATTAACAGACTGACATGATACAATCGTTGGAATAGTGTGCCTTCGGTCACTTATGTATGTAGACCAACACCTCTACGAGGATATAATTCCCCGAGTTCACGATGAATATGCTTAAAATGGAATGCGTGAGAACACAACTCTCAGACTCCACACATTGCTTCAACCGAACCGAAACAAAATCTTGGTCACTTATGTAAGTAGACCAACACCTCTACGAGGAGATAATTCCCCGAGTTCACGATGAATATGCTTAGTATGGAATGCGCGAGAACACAACTCTCAGACTGCACACATTGCTTCAACCGAACCGAAACAAAAACTTGGGGTGTCGATGAAGTTAGGCATTTATTAACAGGCTGACAAGATACAATCGATGCAATAGTGTGCCTTCGGTCACTTATGTAAGTAGACCAACACCTCTACGAGGAGATAATTCCCCGAGTTCACGATGAATATGCTTAGTACGGAATGCGCGAGAACACTACTCTCGGTTCCACACATTGCTTCAACCGAAAGGAAACAAAAACTTGAAGTGTCGATGAAGTTGGGCATTTATTAACAGACTGACATGATACAATCGTTGGAATAGTGTGCCTTCGGTCACTTATGTATGTAGACCAACACCTCTACGAGGAGATAATTCCCCGAGTTCACGATGAATATGCTTAGTATGGAATGCGTGAGAACACAACTCTCAGACTCCACACATTGCTTCAACCGAACCGAAACAAAATCTTGGTCACTTATGTAAGTAGACCAACACCTCTACGAGGAGATAATTCCCCGAGTTCACGATGAATATGCTTAGTACGGAATGCGCGAGAACACTACTCTCGGTTCCACACATTGCTTCAACCGAAAGGAAACAAAAACTTGAAGTGTCGATGAAGTTGGGCATTTATTAACAGACTGACATGATACAATCGTTGGAATAGTGTGCCTTCGGTCACTTATGTATGTAGACCAACACCTCTACGAGGAGATAATTCCCCGAGTTCACGATGAATATGCTTAGTATGGAATGCGTGAGAACACAACTCTCAGACTCCACACATTGCTTCAACCGAACCGAAACAAAATCTTGGTCACTTATGTAAGTAGACCAACACCTCTACAAGGAGATAATTCCCCGAGTTCACGATGAATATGCTTAGTATGGAATGCGCGAGAACACAACTCTCAGACTCCACACATTGCTTCAACCGAACCGAAACAAAAACTTGGGGTGTCAATGAAGTTAGGCATTTATTAACAGGCTGACATGATACAATCGTTGCAGGAGTGTTTCTTCGGTCACTTATGTAAGTAGACCAACACCTCTACGAGGGGATAATCCCCCGAGTTCACGATTAATATGCTTAGTAAGGAATGCGCGAGAACACTACTCTCGGTTCCACACATTGCTTCAACCGAAAGGAAACAAAAACTTGAAGTGTCGATGAAGTTGGGCATTTATTAACAGGCTGACAAGATACAATCGATGCAATAGTGTGCCTTCGGTCACTTATGTAAGTAGACCAACACCTCTACGAGGAGATAATTCCCCGAGTTCACGATGAATATGCTTAGTACGGAATGCGCGAGAACACTACTCTCGGTTCCACACATTGCTTCAACCGAAAGGAAACAAAAACTTGAAGTGTCGATGAAGTTGGGCATTTATTAACAGACTGACATGATACAATCGTTGGAATAGTGTGCCTTCGGTCACTTATGTATGTAGACCAACACCTCTACGAGGAGATAATTCCCCGAGTTCACGATGAATATGCTTAGTATGGAATGCGTGAGAACACAACTCTCAGACTCCACACATTGCTTCAACCGAACCGAAACAAAATCTTGGTCACTTATGTAAGTAGACCAACACCTCTACGAGGAGATAATTCCCCGAGTTCACGATGAATATGCTTAGTATGGAATGCGCGAGAACACAACTCTCAGACTCCACACATTGCTTCAACCGAACCGAAACAAAAACTTGGGGTGTCAATGAAGTTAGGCATTTATTAACAGGCTGACATGATACAATCGTTGCAGGAGTGTTTCTTCGGTCACTTATGTAAGTAGACCAACACCTCTACGAGGGGATAATCCCCCGAGTTCACGATTAATATGCTTAGTAAGGAATGCGCGAGAACACTACTCTCGGTTCCACACATTGCTTCAACCGAAAGGAAACAAAAACTTGAAGTGTCGATGAAGTTGGGCATTTATTAACAGGCTGACATGATACAATCGTTAGAATAGTGTGCCTTCGGTCACTTATGTAAGTAGACCAACTCCTCTACGAGGAGATAATTCCCCGAGTTCACGATGAATATGCGCGAGAAAACACTCTCAGGTTCCACATATTGCTTCAACCGAAACGAAACAATAAACGGGGGGTGTCGATGATGTTAGGCATTTATTAACAGGCTGACATGATACAATCGTTACAAGAGTGTGTCTTCGGTCACTTACGTAAGTAGACCAACACCTCTACGAGGAGATAATTCCCCGAGTTCACGATGAATATGCTTAGTATGGAATGCGCGAGAACACAACTCTCGGTTCCACACATTGCTTCAACCGAAACGAAACAAAAACTTGAAGTGTCGATGAAGTTGGGCATTTATTAACAGGCTGACATGATACAATCGTTGGAATAGTGTGCCTTCGGTCACTTATGTAAGTAGACCAACACCTCTACGAGGAGATAATTCCCCGAGTTCACGATGAATATGCTTAAAATGGAATGCGTGAGAACACAACTCTATGACTCCACACATTGCTTCAACCGAACCGAAACAAAATCTTGGTCACTTATGTAAGTAGACCAACACCTCTACGAGGAGATAATTCCCCGAGTTCACGATGAATATGCTTTGTATGGAATGCGCGAGAACACAACTCTCAGACTGCACACATTGCTTCAACCGAACCGAAACAAAAACTTGGGGTGTCGATGAAGTTAGGCATTTATTAACAGGCTGACATGATACAATCGTTGCAGGAGTGTTTCTTCGGTCACTTATGTAAGTAGACAGACACCTCTACGAAGAGATAATTCCCCGAGTTCACGATGAATATGCGCGAGAACACAACTCAAGAATAAGATTTTTTCATGCAAACAAAATCCCCCCTTTTCACCCCCTTAAAGGTCGTTATTCCAAAACCCTTTCTTAGTGAATGCCTACGTCATGTTATACCTGTGTGCCAAATTTCAGCCCAATCCGTTCAGTTGTTTGAGCTGTGCGTTGATAGATTAGTCATTCAGTCAGTCACCCTTTCCTTTTCTGTTAACTTCAATCCAAATGAATAAAAAAAAAAAAAAATTACTATAATTTAAGTAGAGTAAGTACTAGTAAATTAAGTTACAAGGTAGTACCTAATAAAACTATCTTTGTAGTGAGATCAAACCTCTAATATGTGTGCTATGCTAATTAAATAATTATGTGACAACACATCAATTAAAACTACGAGGGTCAATCAAAAAGTTCTTAGAAGTGCATTTATATATAAAACCTTTTTGGGAGAAATTCGATATTCAAATTAAAGAGTGTCAATCACACAACATTTATGCAATCTGTCACTCGTTTTTCTCAGTTCGTTCGTACGTAATAAATTGTTTTGTGCAATTAGTTGCGCAAAACCCCATAATTATGAATAAAAGTGAGCTACGTGCGGTTATAAAATATCTGTTTGAACAAAATAAAAATATTTCCTTCGTAGACACGAAGGAAATTTTTTCGGACATTCAGCAGACATTAGGGGATGATGCTGTACCCTATTCTACGGTTGCGTACTGGATGGCTGAATTTAAAAGAGGTAGATCAAGCTGTAAAGATGATCCGCGTTCTGGGCGGCCTTCAACCTCAGTTACGCAAGAAAATGTCAAAAAGGTTGAGAATCTGGTTTTGGAAGACAGAAGTATAACTATAAAACATATAGCTGAGATCCTAAAGATATCATTTGGTAGCGTTCAATCCATTTTAATTGATTCACTGGGGTTCAAAAAAGTGTCGGCAAGATGGGTGCCACGAATGTTAACCGACGAAAACAAAAAGCGACGTTTGGAAATTTCTAAGCGTAATCTCGAAACGTTCCAGCGTGATTCAGATAATTTTTGCCGTCGCCTTGTCACCATGGATGAAACGTGGGTCCAACATTTCGATCCTGAAACTAAGAGACAAAGCATGTCTTGGAAACGACCATCCTCTCCATCCATTAAGAAATTTCGAGTTGCTCCTACCGCTGGCAAAGTTATGGCCTCAGTGTTCTGGGATAGTGAAGGAATCCTTTGTATTGATTACATGCCAAAAGGCCAGACGATTACTGGACCCTATTACGCAAATTTAATTCCGAAAGTGAAGCGATTAGTAGAAAACTGTCGTTGGGCGTGTTGTTTCTTCCTACATAAGATAGGGGCTGAAATTTTAAAAAGATAATACCTTATGTAAGCGTAACTTCAACTTGTAATTATTTTTATTCACCATTCTAGCGTAAACCACTCTTATAGATATAAGTCACGGTCAATTCTCCAACTGCAAGTGTAAGTTTGTAATCGCAAAAAAAAAACCGGCCAAGTGCGTGTCGGACCACGCGCAATGAAAGGTACCGTAGTTGGGATGAATTTATTCCAAAAACAAACTTAACTTTGAAGTTGAAAAACATAACATGTTCTCCCATACGGAATGTATGGGAAAACATGTTTTTGCAACTGCAAATATAAGTTGGTCGATTATTACTCGTTAACTTATAAAGCCTACTTAGCTATGACAGTTTTCCTTTTAATTTCGTTATATAAACTACTGCTATGATTTTTTTCACACAGCCAAAACCAACCATTTCGCTGGGCAGGGGGGAGGGGGACACCTGACTCTAACAAAAATTATAGTTTGACCTATACCGCTGTACCGCGCCTTAGGAATACGCGGCGAGGCGTGGGGCAGTGTTGACCAATGAGCGGCGGGCGGGACGCCGTGCGCCGAGAGCTTTGACGAATTAGCGGCCTGCACTGCTCCCCCGTCTCGCCGCGCGCCTTCCCAAGGCGCGGTACAGCGGTATTGGTCAAACTATAGCACTTTAAAGCTTAATATTTCGCAAACGGATCCCTGAAATGGTTTTCACATACTCACAATGTTTTTGAAGGACCTTTCCAATTATATTTCCACGCATACCTTTGTCGGTCCAGTGAAACATTGTTTTTTTTATCTAACTTGATTATTAAACATACAAGTACAAGTACCTATTCCTACATCGCATTTTTAATGTGCATGCAACCCACATCCTGCACAACTACCTTTATGACTAGACTATTTTTTTTTTTTTTCTGAGCAGTTATATCAACATACACTTGAGAGCAATAACATCGCACACCCCTTGTAATTTGGTTTATTACTGATTGTTTTCTAAAATCTAAAGATATTGAGTAAAAATCATTAGACAAAATTAAAGCATACGATGATTTTAATTTTATGTTTTTGTAAAGCTAAGCTTGCTTTACAAAAACATAAAATTAAAATCATTGACCTTCACGTAACTTACAAAAACCGACCGTACACCGAATTCCCCAAATTCACGCGTTTGCGTTGTCACTACTTGCACCCTTAGCCGCAGGTATAAAAAGGTCGGTTTATTGGAATTTTTAATCGACTCTACGTTCGGCATCGGTCGCGGACGGTCGTGCTGCGCTGCTGTGTCCAGAGTTCCAGATTGCGGCTCAAGTGCTCCTGAGACGCCTCCTCCATAGTCACCCGACTATCTTCTACTATTAATTGTCTGTCTTTTTCAAGACACAATTAATAGCGCTATTTCCGGAAAGTAGTCCAAAAACGTTCGTCGAGGTTTTTTGGCCCCTTCCGGGTAAAACCACAGTTTCGTGGTCACTCGGTGGATACCTTACGGTGCCAACGAAACCGAGTGGGGTGTTGCCCCAACACACCCGCCGATCCCCCTCAGGGTGAGGCAGTAAATTGGCCGGGTCCCAGTGTTTGGCCTTGGGGGATCTCCTAGTCAACACGTGGAGACAGTTTTCCTTCCCCAGCTACTCACCCTGTGTCGATCGGGTGTGTCTACACCCGGCGCACTAGACTGATAGGACCCCGTTGCACATTAAGATAGGCAACGGGCCAAAGCAAGCTCAGGGCTCACCGATAGGCACTCATCCTCCCTGTCTTTACCCGACAGGGAGGGATTGTTACACATCCCCGGGATACCCACCGGGGAGACAGGATTATTTAGGCATTCCCCCCCCCCCCCCCAAATGGCTAGACAGCCAGATTATGAAAATGTAGTCAAGCTGCTCGTCCAGCTGATTGAATTATGCTTCGATAAGGAGCCTTCCCTCAAAGGTCACTTCGGAGACCAAGTCGCCAAGGTCTTAGACCAAATTAAGAGTCACCCTGACTCCAGCATCGCTACTTTCAGCGATGCTTTAGATACCCCTCCCAATGTAGAGTCACCCAGATTCCCTCCCCCCCTCCGTCAGTGTCAATGGACACCGACGCCCCCCTCCCCGCCCCCGCTTCTTCAAAGCGCCCCGCCACCCCGTACTCTCATAACTCGGAGGAAGACGAGGAAAGGTCCGCTGCCGCCTCCTCTACCTCTTCCTCCCCCTCCGACGATGGCTTCGTAGCCGCAAGGAAAGGGGAGAAAGAGGAAGAACAGGAAGCAGAGCTCCGCTCAGGCCAGTAAGGTCGCCACGGTAGAGGACTCTGACTCCTCTTCGTCCACAGTCACCCTCAAATCCGCCCCGGTAAACTCACGCGCTACAACCGCGACTCGCGCAACATCGCGAGATTATAGGGAACTAATGGGGGGTTTACACGGGTGACTAAAGCCGCACGATTTTTGCCGCGCGGCGTAAATCGACCATCTAAATGGCAATTCGGCTAAGTTGCAAGTGACTAAAGCCGCAAGCCCCAAAGTTGGGTAGCATCCGACTTTGGCCGCGCGGCAACCGGCCGCATGCGACTGGTGACTAAAATCGACCGTGTAAACGATCAATTGCAGGCGATCGCCCGCCGCATGAAGGTGTTTCGCGCACGCACGTGTATTTATTTACTACAGCGTTTCTGTGTACATGTATCGTAACAACCATGAATAAAAATAACACCATACAGTTTTTGGAATGCTATGAAATGCATCCATGCTTATGGAACCCAAGAGAACAAGATTACAGGAACAATAATGTACGTTTAGCGGCTCTTAAATCTATTATTCAAGAAATGCGTTTGTCCATAACAGTTGAAGAGCTTAAATTGAAGATAAAAAATATACGAACCACGTATAATAGAGAGGCCAGTAAGGTAGCAAAGTCAAAGAAGAGTGGCGCGGGAAAGGATGATATATACAGACCTCAATTAATTTGGTTTTCTGTAGCTGACCGCTTTTTAAAGCCAGTGATAGAAGGAAGAAACAGTAAAGATAACATGGTAAGTCTTATTATTATTTATTAAATAGTTATTCTTGTTCGCATATTATAAATTATAGTAGGTAAATCGTGAACAAAGCCGTTTTTATAATATTACTTAAATAAACATACAATATTTACGCAATCATTCTATCTTGCCATGAAACTTTTCCTGGTCCGACAAAATAGTCAGCATATCTATCGCGCAGATCTTTTGCATTTTGTGAATAGTTGTTAGAAGATAGCGGTGTCATTAATTCGTCTACTCCTGCCGTAGGAATGCTTCTCCAACTTCCGTTTCTGATAGTCCCTGAACTGAAGTCTTCTCCGTCTACTAATTCGGGAGTATTCATGTATATGAGATTAGTCCGAAGCCAGTTATGCAGCGCACAGGTCGCTTTAATAATAGAATCAGTTTTATCCAATGAAACAGATATAGGTTTTCTGTATACTCTGAATCGTGAAGTCATTATGCCAAAGGCATTCTCTACGATTCGGCGTGCTCTTGATAGTCTGTAATTAAAGATTTTTTGTTTGTGTTCCAAACCTTCATGTCTTGAATACGGTTTCATTAAATAGGTTGACAAAGGGAAAGCATCATCACCAACGAAAACTGCCTTATTAGGTAGTTTTAAATTATTTCTTTCAAGAGCACTATAGAACTTTGTTTTTTTCCAAATATGCGAATCATTCATGCGTCCATTAGTTCCGAAATCTATATATATGAAACGGTAATGTGCATCCACTATAGCAAACAACACCACACTATAAGTGCCTTTGTAATTATAATAGTCATGCTCCGTGTGGTGGATTTTCGATTAAAGGTCGATTCACACATATCAGTGAACCCACAGTTCCGGCACAGTACCGCATCAGTGATAATTATTCTTTCAAACATTCTCTATGGATGTATTCACACTTGTCAGTGTCAGTGTCGTCTCAGTACCGTCAGTGTCAGTGCCGGCACCGGCCATCACGGACGTGATCGGCGACGACGATATTTTATCACGGATCACTGACGCCGCTGCATCGAAAACAAAATGGAGGACGAGATGTTGATTGAATTAGTTCGTGAGAATACTGTTTTGTATGATTTATCTCATGCAAAGTATATGGATACAAAATACAAAAACAATTTGTGGAACAAAATAGGAACACAAATGAATGTAGACGGTAAGTCAAAATTTACTTATCTACAGTACTATTGTAAAGAGGAAAGATTAGATTTTTGTCTATGTGTTTGAACCTACAAACTACTGGACCGATTTTAAAAGATAGTAGATTTTATAGTAATCCGACGCAAAAAGATTAAATTGTTGTTGCATTTACAACATGTGAGAAGTCGAGATGGGCCGCTAGTTTTAAAATAAAGTAATACAGTGTAAGTAAGTTGCTTTATTTTAATAGACAAAGTACAAATCATATTTTATCTTCTTGCCACGGTACTGATCCTGCCTCAGAAATAAAATAATTTTTGAATACTTCTCTAACGTGAAATGCGCCCGCTGTGGCGTTTCCGCCTTGAGGTTGCACAGTTTCCAGTAAACTGCTTGTATGAGGTTGATTAAACTCATAATCTGATGTATGTGTTGTATTTGGATTGAAATATTTTATGAAGTTATGTAAAATACAAGTAGCGAGTACTATATTATCTACATTTTCTGGGTTAGCTTGGATCCGTCTATTGTATATTCTAAACTTTTGTGTTAATATACCGAAAGTATTTTCAACAACTCTTCTTGCTCTTGATAAACGATAATTAAAAATGCGCTTGTCGTCATTCAAATTTTGCCCTGGATAAGGTCGCATTAAATATGTTTTGAGAGGAAATGCTTCATCTCCCACAATCACGTGTGGTGTTTCTATTGATGTTCCTGGCAACAGAGAATTTCCAGGTATACCTAAAGTTCCTTGCTGTAGTCTTTTTCCTAGGTTGGAATTTGCAAAAATGCCACTATCACTGTTTTTGCCATAAGACCCAACATCAACGGCAATAAAGTTATAGTTCGCGTCCACAAGGGCCATCAAAACAATTGAAAATGTTTTCTTGTAATTAAAATATAGAGATCCACTGTTCGAAGGAGCCTGAATTGTTATGTGCTTACCATCCAGTGCTCCGACACAGTTAGGGAAATTCCACAACAATTTAAAGTCATTGGCAATAATTTTCCATTTATCTTCTGTAGGCAAAGGTAGCATTTCACTCATCAGAGTTTCTTTTATTATCTTGCATGTTTCCATAACTATGGAATATGCTGTGCTGTGGCCCAAGCGGTAACTAAATGAAATTGTCTTCAGAGAATCCCCTGTTGTTAGATACCTGGAACAAATAAATCTATGTATAATATTATTTTCATTGCAGGTTCAACATGCAAATCACGGTGGAATAACATAAGAGACAACTATCGAAAATCGTTGAAGAAAACGGAAACTAAAAGTGGACAAAAGAAGACCAATGTTAAATTATACAAGTACTATGAACAATTACATTTTTTGAAAAAATATCTCAATGAACGACCGACAGTACAAAGTGTAGAACCTGAAAAAGAAAATTCTGACTCCGAAACCAACGAGCCTCGAAATACCGTATCCATTTCACCTGATATACCCATTGTCGCTAGTAACGAAGCATCCATTCCATCACCAAGCTACGTATCCACTCCATCACCACAGTGCGTCCGCACTCCCACACCATCACCAAGCCATGTGTCTACTGCATCACCACTGTACGTCCGCACACCCACACCATCACCAATGCATGTATCCACTCCATCACCACCATCACTGTCGTCTCCATCTACTACATCTACTTTAAGAAAGAGAAAAGGTTCGACAAAATGCACACCAAAACCATCCTCAGCATCTTCATTAATGGAATATGTTCTTCAAAAAAATCAAGAAAAAGCTGAACGCGTCGAGCACCCAGTTGATGCTTTTTTAAATGGTATTGCACCCACACTAAAGAATTTGAATCAATATTACTTAAATTTGGCTAAGACGGAAATATTTACTACTGTGCAAAAATATGAGATGAAGATGATGACAGAGCAAAATGTACCATTATATCCAAGAGATATTGCAACTGAACCAACAAATACAAATCTCACATCGCAATCTATTCTTGACTCTACTGGATTGGCTAATACAGTAGATCCCACACAATCATACCTTCAACATAGTGATGTGCAGCAATTTGTTATGAACTATACAGTTAACGAATGATAATGCTCTAGAACTTAACAAAGTGTTAAAAGTATAATGTGTTTATGTGCCACATACGAAGTAATAAAACTGATTTAAATACATTTTTTCAGAATTTTAATTAAAAAGTTATCCTTAACATACCTGTCCTGTCCTGTTTACCTACCTTAGACAAATTGCTAGCCGCTCTCTAGGAGATATAGCCTTCCTCCAGCGAGTATCTTTCTTTACTAATTTATTTCCTAGCTTCTGAAGGAGAATATTAAAACAGCTTTCCGACATTTTAAAATATTCAAAATACTTTCTTTCGTCTTTAATTAATTCTTTGTATAATGTCACGAATTCTCCTTCAGATTCTCTTAACTTCCATGCTTCATGTACCCATTTTCTTTTTTTTCCTCGATTCTCTTCTTCTTCTTCGTCTAAAGCAATGGCTATCATAGCTAATTCTGTGTTATTGAAGAGTGCCATCAAAACAATCGACGTCCACGCTAGTCTGAAGGGAACGTCGTGCACGAAGTCCCGCAGAGAACTGTACTGTGCCTGATATGTGTGAATTGAAGCACTGACGTACCACTGTAGCACGGATACGGAACTGTAACGGTACTGTGCCGGAACTGTGGGTTCACTGATATGTGTGAATCGACCTTAATACGTGTTTCCCGTCAATAGCCCCACAGCAAAAAGGAAATTGCCAGCGATCTAAAAAATCCTTTTGTATTTTCTTCCATTGATCTGTGGTGGATGGCACCTAAAAAAAATAAACTTATATTAGTGTATGGTTACAGGGAAAAGATTCAGCGGTGAACACAAACAGCGACGCGTCTTCATATTTTGATGAATTGGAACAAGAAGATAATATTGCGGCCTTACAAAAGAAAAAAAAATTGTCTCCAAAGAAAAAGGCGGAGCGTGCTCTAATGGACGCACCTAAAATGGACCCACCTGTTTTACAAGCAGTTAATAGATTAGAAACTTTGGCTCAAAGTATCCGTCAAGATGAATTTGATACATTCGGAGTACATGTGGCAAGCCAATTACGTAGTTTGCCATTAAGAAATGCTATTGTTTGTCAAAATTTCATCAATAATTATTTGTCACAAGAAAGACTGAAAACCTTAAATACACAACATTTTCCAATTGCTAGACCTACGAGTTCACTCTCAGAGTATACACGCTATACTTCGACTCCAGAAGCCGAAGCTACTACTTCCCGAAACCAAGCTTTTCAAAACCAGCGTGAAACTTCGACTCCCGAAGCTTCCACTTCTAGAAGGCACCTCGATTATGAAGAAGACTATTTTGCCAGCTGTTTACTTACACAAGAAAATACTGGGCAACAATACGGAGTGAACGACGATATTCTATCTCAAGCTGTTAGGTCATGCTTAGATGAAAACACAATGGAAAATTTATAAATAAATCGTTTATAATTAATTACTAGTTTCACTTACCATAATGAACTCCTGTAAAACATTGTATATAGCATCCAAAACATCCTTCAAAAACAAGGAAATTGTGCATTCTGGAACTCTAAATGACTCTGCAAGACTTGAATAGTTATCACCGGTAGCCAAGAACTTCAGGGTTATTTCTAATTTAATTTTCGGAGAAAGTGCTACTCGCATATTGGTATCGCATTTCTGTATAAGCGGAGTAACCTTATGTAGTAAAGTATTAAACTGATCAGTAGTCATTCTTAATCGTTTTTTAAAATAATCAGGATCTTCTAAACTCCACTCAACCAATAAAGTATCCGAAGCACCCAAGTCCTTACGTCGAGAAATCCATCCACGTACCCAAACATTACGTTTTCTTCTTTCCTTTTGTTTTTTCTTCACTCTTTGTTCTTTAAGCAATTGTTGAATAATTAATTATTTCAATTCCGGCACAAACGGCTATTCTGCTCAACATTTTCGATGGAAATGACAGAGCCGCATGCGATTTTAGTAACCAGTGTAAATGGGCTAGCAATGCGGCTTGGTGAGGCAATTAGTGAAGCGACTCGCCGCACGGCGAAAATCGACCCGTGTAAACCCCCCATAACCCGTCTCCTGAGAGCGAGAGGTGTGTCATACCACACCTACTCCCTCCCGGAAGAGACACAAGTTCGCGTAGTCATTAAACGCATTCCCAGGGAGATCCTCCCGTCCGATATTCTTGCCGACCTTCAGTCGCAAAACGTTCCAGTAGACGAAGTCCATCGTATGCACCGCTCTAGAGGCGGTGACCTCTACGATATGGTACTAGTCATATGCCCGCCCGTTGAGGGCCACCACCCGATATTTCAAATTCGCTCCCTTTGCCATCTCACAGGGTTCGAAATAGAAAAACCATTAAAGAGTGGCATTGTCGGACAATGCCACCGCTGCCAGTTATACGGCCACTCTCAAAGGAACTGCCATGCTACACCCAGGTGCGTAAAGTGCCTGGGCGAGCATAGCACTTCCGATTGCTCTCGCCCCAAAGACCCGTACCTTCTGTACCGTACCTCCCAGCTGCGTTTTATGCGCCAAAGAGGGCCACCTGGCTAACTACCGGGGTTGCTCTAAAGCCCCTAAGGCTTCTTCTCCCAAGCTGGGGAAGCGCTCCGGCGCTCGCCAGCAAAGGGAAACTCCCTCCTCATCCTCTTACAGGATCCCTCCGCCCTTATGCCCCAACGACTAAGCCCTCAGAGGCCTAGTCCGTGGAACTATCTCCACCACCAGCAGTCTTTCCCTGCCTTGGTGCCCTCTCACGGTCATTTCCCTCCCCCCCCCCCCTTCCCTCCCCAACCTTAGGGACCCCCGCTTCCGTGGCACCGCGCCCTCCGCGCCCCCCGCGCACTCTGCGCTCCCCGCGCCTGCCGCGCCCCTCGCTAAACCCGCGCCCGCTCCTCAAGCCTCGCGTCCCCAGACTGCCGGTCCCGCGACCGCGCAACGCCAAGGTCTTGATTCATTCAACATCATTACCTCGACATATATGGCATTCGTCTCCCCGCGCGCAAAGGCAATGGCCAATTTAATCATCTCTCTATTTACAATGCGTATCCGGATATCACGCAAGTCCTAGATAATCTAGCTATCACTCCTAAAACCTTCAATGGATAATACGGCGATAGCTAGGTTCAAACCCCGATCCCTTACAATAGGCTACTTTAACACCATCATACCCCCGATATCTTAGACGTGGCGCTCCTTAAGAACGTCAATCTAAAGTTAGACTCAATAGAAACGGTACAAGAGCTCGACTCTGATCACCGCCCGGTAGTCATGAGACTATACCCCCGCATAGGTCTCCCCGACCCGAACGCCCCCCCTATCACTAAGAGGATCACGGACTGGCAGAAAGTAAGCACACAGCTGAAATCCAACACGTCCCCTCAGCTAGACTCCATCCCCGATCTCTTTGACTCTGTCGCCGACACCACGGCCGCGATCGACTCACTCACTGACCACGTTCAAAACGTCCTGAACGAATGTTCAAGGGAAGTGCCAGCGACGGACGACCGTCGCTGGCGCTTGCCGGACGATGTGCGTGCGTTACTGACTGAGAAGAACGCGGCCATACGTGCGTACGATAGCTTTCCCTGTAACGCCAACAAAGCCCATATGCGCTATTTACAGAGATCTGTAAAGAAACGTGTAGCGGAGCTGCGGGACGCGAGCTGGGGAAAGTTACTCGGCGAACTAGAGCCAAACCATCAGGCCTTCTGGGAGCTCCAGAGGAAACTCAGGGCTCCCCAATCCTCCGGTATGCCCCCTCTGACCCGTCCCGATAAAACCATCGCATTCGACGATGCCGAAAAGGCTGAATGCCTCGCAGACAGCCTCGAGGCCCAATGCACTCCCAGTTCCCTACCAGTAGACCAAGCTCACCTGTCAAAGGTCGACGCGGAAGTCGAACGTAGAGCCTCCCTACCTCCCGTCGATGACCCTGACTGTCCGCTGCCCCCCGTCCTCCCGGACGAGGTGCACGACATCATCAAAGGTCTTAAAGCCCGTAAAGCCCCCGGTTCAGATGGTATCACCAATAGGGTGATCCAACTATTCCCCGCCCACCAAATAATGCTTTTGACCACCATCTTCAATGGTGCCTTAAACAACAATATCTTTCCCCAGTCGTGGAAAGAAGCCACCGTCATCGGTATCCCTAAGCCCGGCAAGCCCCAAACCGAGCCCACCAGTTACAGTCCCATTAGTTTGCTCAAGGTTCTCGGAAAAATCTATGAGAGGCTTATTTATAAGCGTGTCAGAGACTTCGCCGAGACCAAGGGCCTCATCCCCAACGAACAGTTCGGCTTTCGAACTGAGCACTAGCGTGCATCAGGCCCACCGTATCGTAGAATTCATAAGCGCTGGCTTCCAGCACGGTTCTATGACCGGTGCAGTATTCTTCGACGTAGCGAAAGCGTTCGATAAAGTCTGGCACAACGGCTTAATATACAAGCTGTACCAACTCGGTGTGCCAGATCGTCTCGTGCTCATCTTACGAGACTTTTTATCGAACCGCGTCTTCCGCTATCGCATCGAAGGAGCGTTATCCACTCCCCGTCCCATCCGCGCAGGTGTCCCTCAGGGCTCTGTGGTGTCCCCCCTCATATTCACGCTATACACTAGCGACATCCCTAAAGGTTGCCGTAGTTCGCGGTTGGGTCTGTTCGCAGACGACACTGCCATCTACTGCAAATCTAGATCCCCCGACTCTATTCGCCTCACTCTCCAACGCGCAGTCGACAGACTGGCCGCATGGTTTACAAAGTGGCGAATAGAAGTGAACCCAGATAAAAGCCAAGCGGTTCTCTTCACGAAACTGCGTAAAAGGCTCAAATACTCCCTCCCCCGACCGATCCCCATGTTCGGCAAGCCGATCCCTTGGGAGAAGCGAGCCAAATATCTCGGTGTCGTTCTCGATCATCATTTGACCTTCGCAGAGCACATAAAGATGGTTCGTTCGCGAGCCGCTTTCGCTCTCGGTAGACTCTTTTTCCTGGTGAATGCACGTAGCAAATTGTCACTTATGTGCAAATTGCGCGTTTACACGGCGTGCATTCGACCGATCATGACCTATGCGGGTGCCGTCTTCGCTCATGCAAAACCCCGTCATATCCATAGGATGCAAACAGTCCAGAATAGATTCCTTCGTAGGGCGACATGGTTCGTCAGGAACGAGGCTCTCGAGGTCGAGGTGACCTAAAGATTCCCACAATCCACCAATTTCTAAAACGCCTTTCAAAGCGTTTCTTTGAGTCCGCGGCCAAACATCGCAACCCTCTGGTTGTCGAGGCCGCCAGTTATGTCCCGAGTATAATAAGTCAAGTTCGCCGCCCAACGCATATCCTAGTAGACCCCGATGACCCCATAACCCTTTATAAGGCTCTGTCCATATTTTGGACACCATACTTTTTAAATTTTTGCGGCTGAATGAAACGTCAGTCAAATTCAGTTTTTGTACTCTGTGATTTGACAGTTTGTTAGCAATAACAAAACGAAAAAAAAGAAACAATATCTATGGACGGTATTTCACAGTGTTCGGATAACTTTCAAAATTTGGTGATTTTTGAGTGCTGTGTGTTTATCCAACTTCATCTTCGTGAAAAATGAATAGAAAGGTAAGTTTTATTTTACAAGATGTTCAAAATATTGTAAATATGGGATAAATGTCTTTATTTTAGTAATAACTTTCATTTTACAAAGTAAACTTCGAAAACTTATGACGTCCATATATTGGACAGAGCCCGTTGGCCTGTCCGGCAAGTGCGCTTTTGAATAAACTCCTTTTATGTTTTTTTCCTGTTTCAGGTAATACAATTAGACAATCTTGAGGCAACTCTAGAGGAACTTTTTGGCTTATCGGATGGTGAGCAATCGGAAGATGGTTATGAAAGCGACGAACGGGAAAATGAGGCGATTTTCACGGAAATAAGTCAAGAAGACCTCGAAAATATTTTGGATTCTCCGTCGTCTTCTAGAAGCCAAGTTGCTATCAATTCACCTATACCTTCTGTAAGTGGAGTTTCTGCAATTCAAGATATCAACGAATCGGCACCAGATGATGCCAATAGTCCGGAGCCTGAAACTATTTCAGACACTGAAGACGACGATGATGATGATGAGTGGAAGAAAGTGTTTTTCCCTCATATGGCACCTGTTGAAAAGTTTGATGATATTCCAGTAAAACCAAAACAGAATTTTCCAAACAGAAGTAGTCCTCATACATATTTTAGATTATTTTTCTCTGAGGAAATCTTGTCTGTAATAGTTGAGTAAACGAATCTTTATGCAGCTCAAAACAAGCAGAAGAATTGGGTTGATGTTTCTGTTGTAGAAATCCAGGCGTTTCTTGGAACATTGGTACTAATGGGTGTACATCCTCTTCCAAATTTAGATCTATACTGGGCAACAGATCCACTGTTTTGCGTCCGGGAAATTGCGGATGTTATGACATCCAAAAGATTCAAAATGATCCTAAGGAACTTACATCTAAATGATAATACGAAAATGCCTAAAAGGGGTGAACCAGCATTCGATAAACTGTATAAGATTAGGCCTTTAGTCGATTTTATGAATACGGCTTTTCAAAATGGGGCAAGGAACTCTTCATCACAAAGCATAGATGAGTGTATGGTGAAGTTCAAAGGGCGCAGTACTTTGAAGCAATATATGCCCAATAAGCCCGTAAAGAGGGGCTTCAAAATATGCGCGCGGTGTGATAGCAACACAGGCTATCTTTATGAATACGAAATATATACTGGCAAAAAGGACAATGAAACAGTTTGGATTGGGAGCTAGTGTAGTAAAAAGTCTCTGCAAAGCACTAGTGGATAGAAAAGATGGATACTGTTCACGTTGCATTTGACAATTTCTTTTCTTCCACTGAGCTTATGCAGAGTCTATTTGAACAGAACATATATTCGACAGCGATAGTCCGGTCTAACAGAACAAATTTACCCCGGCGATTGAAAAAGCAGACTGCCAAAAAAAGTGGACCAAAACTAACTAAGGGGCAATACAGGGTTATTTTGCAACCACCATCCAAATTTTAAAATCGAGGACTTTTAATTAAATTATTTTCGTATGTGAAACATTATAATCAAATAATAACAAAAACAAAAAGATACATTCAAAAGAAAATATCTGAAAAAAATCAGAATGTAGAGCCACACAACAAGGTTATTTACCTCGTTCGCTGCGACTGATGTAGGTACAGTACCGACCAAAAGTCCATAAGCAATCTCACAAAGCAATAGACTGACACTTCGGTTTGACTTACGACCTTCTTCTATAAATTGTTACAATACTATAGACACGCACAGTACACACACACACTCGCTTTGTCTGCAACCAATGACTAGTTCGATAATCATTCCTTTTTTGTTTCATTCGTCTTGTTCACATAAATATTAAAGTTTAGCAGGTAGACCACAGAAAACTAAGTAAATTATTTCGATTTCTGTAGGGTAGACAGATACAGTTCGTTACGAGTATTCAATTAATAGAACTTTGTTGGCTCGTGGATAATATTGGTGACGAGTATTTAGCGCAGTGTTGTGGTTATTATTATCAAAAAGCAGGCATAAAATATATTGAAGAGATCAGATCAGATCAGAGAATATTATTGCGCTGCGTAAAAGTGAAGTGAATATCTAATGAAACCGGACTAAGTGTGAGTGTTATCATTTATATATTTCATATTTTAGTAAACATAAATCTTAATCAAGGATATTGTTGATAGAACAGAGGTATTGTTGAGACAGAAGATGCCTTTAAAGTTTTAAATTCATTATGAGGTTTAATTCGATTAGTGAATAATAAATAATTAGGTGTTATGTGTAATAAAAACAATGTTTTTCTTTGTTCTAGAGAAATACTGTGAGGGTTAAGAGATATGAGGAAGGGGCTTATTATCGAGGTGCAGCGACGTCAAATGATGAATGAATATGAAACAAATGGTTTCATACCAACGAGATATTTTGTTGAATTATTAAAAACACGTCATTATGAACCGTTCGCCGTGCACTCTGAAGGCTTGCATCACTGAAGACCAGCTAGAAAACCGTTTTTGACCTTAAAATACCTATTGACCGTACCAACTTAATAAACAACAGATTCATTATTGCATGAATTTATGGTAACGAATTTTTTAAGCACGTTTCAATAGGGTGTTTGTCGTATTTCTTGCAGATAGACCGAAATTGTTTAATTAATATTATTTTAGTAATATTATTATTTTAGGATTAAAATTTGAGGTTTAGTTTCAATCTTCTTTTCGTAAAGAAAATGAATACTTAAGCTATAACCTCAATACCAACCAATATTTACTAAAGCCAAATAAAATTTAAAATAATACTTAACCTTAAAATCAACAATATTGTCAGTAGATTTTTTTACATTTTAAGTAGACTAATATTCTTATTTATTGCGTATTTACTTCGAACATGATCAAAGCTTTATATATATGGTGAAAAAAATCCATTTAAAATTTAAAATATTTCAAAATTTAAATATGTCAAAATAATACAAATTGCCTTTAAGTTTCTAGACATCTATTTTACATAGTATTCAGGTGAAGTAATGATAAATAATTGTAGCAGTTTATTAACTATACTTAAGTAAAATAAATATAACGAATAAATATTATTTATTTTTTACTATCACATATCACGCATTTTTATTCTAAACCCTTTATTGCAATAACAACATTAATAAATAGGCAGGAATATTTAAAAATATTATTATTGCAAACAAAAATAATAATATTTGCAAAAACAGCGCTGTGATTTACGAGATTAGAACCTTAGCCATCTTGAATCTAATACCAACGCTTAACGCCTTCTGCTATTTGCACTTATAATTTACTTTATAATTTTAGCAATGCCATACACTGGCCAAGGTCACGCATATGATGCATGCTAACAAAAGTGATAGAAATATAAGTGCGGCGCCCGCGAACCGTGACGATACGACAGTGTGTAGTGCAAATATGCGTTCTCTGTTGTGTGTGTACGGCACTCACACCACAGACGTCTGACTGTTTACACATACAAATGTACGGACTATACCGCGTGTTCACAGCAATACGACTCTTAGCGTGCTTATGCACTTTTGAGCGCTTACTGTACCTACGCGGTCTTACTTAAAAGGGTTGATTCCAATTTTCCCTTCATACTTTACGGGCTTAGGACCGACATAATAAAATTATGAATGTGAAATTACTGGTTTTTATTATGGCGTATTTAAAAAATTGGAATCAACTAGCTATTTACAATAATTAAACTTACCAAATAATCTCGATTAACCTACAAATCACGTGTACTTCAGTAATTGTTCAAAATGGAGTCCGTTTCTCTCAATACACAAACGTGCACGTTTTTCTAAACTATTTTTTAATAAGTTTAAAGTATCTGTTTGATTTTTAATGTCATTAAATGCTATTGTTATTTTACTACGGAGGTCCTCAACACTTTGTGCTTCTTCAACGTAAACACGTCTTTTGACTTCACCCCATAAAAAAAAATCAAGCGGAGTCAAGTCTGGTGACCTGGGAGGCCATGGTACAGGCCCTCCGCGACCAATCCATCTGTCGCCATACTTATTATTTAAAAAGTCACGCACGGCACTTGCGTAATGAGGTGGTGCACCGTCATGCTGATAATAATGATTGTTGTAGTATGAAAGTGGCACCTCGTCTAGTAAGTCTTCAATAACACCACGTAACATGTTTAAATAATTCGTACCCGTCAAGCGTCCTTCAATAAAAATCGGTCCCACGATAACATTACCAATAATACCCGCCCAAACATTTACACTAAAACGCACTTGATGGTAGTTATTTCTAATAACGTGGGGGTTGCTTAACGCCCAATAATGTTCGTTTCGGCTGTTATAAATTCCGATTCGCGTAAATAATGCTTCATCTGTCCACAAAATGTTAGAATTAATGTTTCTTAACAGCCATTCACAAAACTCGATTCTAGCAGGTCTCTAAGAGATTGCACTGGTTGGTAATGGTATGGGTGATAACCAGAAGAGTTCAGCAGCTTCCACACGTAATACTGACTGACACCGAAGCGCCGAGCAGCGTCGTTAGTGCTGGCGCAGGGGTCACGTTCGAAAAACTCGAGTACAGAATTTTCAACTGCTGGTGTTATTTCGTTATGACCGCCACGACTTGTTGCATGGGCTGGTGTGGTAAACTGCCCATAATCTAACAACCTTTGATTTGCTGCTAAAATTGTTTGTCTATTAGGCACTCGCGAATTAATTCCTCGTCTTTGTAAACGCGGTAAACTTTCTGTGCGGTACATTCTTTGCGCACCATTTAAACTTTCACCACTTAAAAGATAGCACCTGACCATTTCACAATACTCTGCATTAGAATAAGAAGTCGCCATGTCGTGCGATGATGATCGACCGGAATTCGGAAGCGAAAATGCAGGGAGAGCGACAAAAAAAATGGCACACGTTCACACGTAACTAGGTCACGGTCAACTAAACAAAACACCGCCGGCGCATGGCCGACCGGGGGCTGTGCGGGGTGCGACGTGTGAGGGAGGGGGGCGTAGTGCGTGCTGTTTGTGTGCGTTCCCGAGGTAAGCGCGTGTGCAGTCAAGTTCAATAATCTATTGTTGAACTGTATTTATTCCACACGTTGTGATTTTAGTAGCGGACAATGGTGAAAATTATGTTTTTTTTTTATTTATTTTTTATTTCATTAATTGATAAGGTTATCGATTCTAAACCATTTCTGAAAATTTGGATGGTGGTTGCAAAATAACCCTGTATAAGTGGAGGGTCAATAAAAATGTTAGTTTTTTTTGTTGGATGGATACTAAGATCGTAAATATTCTTAGTACTGCCTACCATCCAAACCAAAAAGTGTCATGCAAGAGGACACAAAAAGATGGCAGTAAGCAGGAAGTGCCATGTCCACTGGGCGTACTTGAATAAACGAAGAGGATGGGAGGTGTGGACCGCTTCGACCAAAAGCGTGGCACATATCAAGTGGCTAGGCGAAGTCGAAGATGGTGGATGAGGATATTTTATTTTCTAATAGATGCTGCCATCACCAACGCATATATTTTATATGCTCAAAAAATGCGATACCCCATGAACAGTTTGCAGTTCCGCACAATGCTGGGAAGGAATTTGATTGGTTCTTTCAGCAGCAGGAAAAAGAGGGTGTCTAACTTACCATCATTTGTTTGCAAAAAACCAAAACTTGATAGGGTAAGACCAGGCAATGGGGATCACCCACACATCTACCAAACTAAACATCGGAGTCTCATAAAGGACTTAGCACCCCGCCCTGTGCCCCTCGCCATTGTTACAAACGACTCGCTTTAGTTCCGCGCACGCGTTTCCGAGTGACAGCCGTGTGTCGATTTTGCGCCGCGCTGTTGTAAATTTTCGTAAAAATAAAACAAAAGGTAAGGGTCTAATTTACTATTGTATTTTAATGAGACTTTTATGTGTATTTAGTCTGTCATTCAAAAAAGTGATTTGCAACTTAAATTGTGATAATAATTTTCAGTTTAATTGATGTTTTACTTTTTTCTCATTGTTGTGGTTAAGGGAAATGAGGATCAGGGTGATCCCTATTGCCCGCAAGTGATCCCCATTACCCGCCGCAGATATTACCTTTGGAGTTAACTACATAAATGATATTTTCTTTTGTAGATGCCGAAAGTACGAGTCAGAACTACTGAAAAGACTAAATGGTCTACAGATAGTCTACAAAAAGCTATTCAGCTGATAGAAGAACAGGGTTACTCAATTAGAAGAGCTTCTCAAATTGTAGGTATTCCATATACTAGCTTACAAGAGATTTACAAATAAAACTAACTTGGGACCACGTCTTGGACGCCATACTGTGTTCAGTTGTGCACAAGAAGACGAAATAGCAAATGCGGTGAAAAATATGGCCAATATTTTCAATGGATGTACCGCTCTTGAGATAAGAAAAGTGGCATTCGATTATGCTGAGAGGAAGAATTTAAAGCACAACTTCAACAAATCTTCAAGAATGGCTGGACGTGATTGGTTGAGTGCATTTATGACCAGGAATAAAATTTCTGTTAGGAAGCCGGAAGCAACAAGCATAAACAGAATTACAGCTTTTAATAAAACAGAGGTGCAGTTGTTCTATAAACTGCTAGGAGAACTGATGGAAAAGCATAAATTTGTTCCAAAAAACATATTTAACTGCGATGAAACAGGGATTTCTACTGTGCAAAACCCGGGGAAAATATTAGCTACAAAGGGACAGAGAAGAGTGGGATCCATCACAAGTTGGGAGAGAGGAAAAAACATCACCTTGATGTGCGCAATGAGCTCTGCAGGCGGATTTATCCCACCAATGTTCATTTTTCCTAGGAAAAGAATGACTCCATTGCTCGAGAAGGATGGTCCAGCAGGAGCTCTTTACAAATGCTCCGATAGCGGTTGGATTAACGAGAATCTCTTTTTTGAATGGCTTTCGCACTTTAAGCAGCACGCTAAGCCCTCTGCGGATGAACCTGTACTGTTGGTGCTCGATAACCATACTAGTCATATTTCTCTTCCCGTCTTCGAATTTTGTAAGCAGAACTATATCCATATGCTGACTTTGCCACCACACACATCTCATAGAATGCAGCCTCTGGATGTTTCTTTCTTTGGACCGTTCAAAGCAGCTTACAAAAAAGAATGTGACTCATTTATGAAAAGCCATCATGCTGAAAAGATAACCCCTTATGACGTAGCATCCTTGGTGAGGAAAGCATTTAATAATGTTGCGTCTATTAGTAAAGGAGTATCTGGATTTAGAGCAACTGGTATTTTTCCAATAAATCCGGAAGTGTTCTCTGAAGAAGACTTTATTGCGGCTGAAATTCTGCAACCTGAGTCTATTACAATTCAAGATTGTGATGAATCTATTTGTACTGCTGCTAATACTGTGCAAGATACAAGGTCGATTCCTAGCACATCGCAAGTAGACCTATCAGTTCCTGGTACATCAAAATCACCTGTTCCTGAACCATCAACGTCACAAACCAAAGTTACTACAATCCACGATTTTATTAAGATGCCGGAGAAAACACCTACCCTCAACACAAGACAGGGCCAAAAGAAGCAGCACTCTATAATTTTAACTTCAACGCCAATTAAAGATGACCTGGTAGAAAAAGAAAATAAGAAAATTAAAAAATCCCAACATGACAAAGGGCAAGATAAAAAGAAAGGGAAAGGTAAGGGCCAAGGAAAGAAGACTAAGGTACAGAAGGAGGGTCCCGAAAGAGCAAAGAGGCAAGTTCTACAAGAATCGAACGATTCTTCGCTATCAGACGTGAACACTATTGACTTATGCCAGGATGATGAGAATGATGATGCCGAAGACGCAGGAAACAGATGTCTTATATGTGGCGAATTCGGCAGAAATCACGAAATGTGGTACAGATGTACTTCATGTGGGCTGTGGGCTCACGCAGAATGCAGCGGATGGGACTCAGCCAATGGCTATGTCTGCGATATGTGTTAGTTGTATTTGATCCTGATTTCCCACAGGGTGATCACAATTGCCATCACCCCTGTGCAATGGGGATCAAAACCGTTTTTTTTTTTAATTTCTGTAATGACCAAAGCGTGTACACAAAGTGATTAAAAGTGGTCTCAGTTGATAGATGAATAAGTAAATTATGTAATTAGGCGGTTGCAATAAAGATTTTATTTTTAAATAAGCTTTTATTTTGAATTACGGCTTAAGTGGTTCCCATTACCCCGTTTTACCCTAGCCGACAGAAAGCCAAGTATGGTCTCCCAGACGATGTGCGGCTTACAGATGTAGGATCTCATCTACCTGGTCCACTGGAAAGTTACCGAAGATGCAGAGCTTGCAGCAGCAAGGAAAACAGCAAAAAATCCAAAATACAGTGCATCCGCTGTGAAGTTGCCTTGTGTGTGGTTCCATGCTTTGACGAATTCCATAAGCCCTAGTAAGGCTCTGGCCAAATAATAGACACCATGTTTAAAAAAAACATTTAAAAAAATAACTCATATTCTTAATAAAGAGGTCCTAGTTATCATATTTATCATTTTTTTATTTCCATACCCTTAGCAGTTTTCTGTGCCTTATAAAGGGATAACCCTCCTCCAGGAGAGCAATAGGGAAACAAGCACAGTGTACAAACACAGACGCCTCCCGTCATTCCGACCTCGCCGCCAAGGTCCTTTGCGTTCCCGACGCCGCGCCCCCGAGTAAATGATACTCCCCCCCGACCCTTGCTCGAAAACGAGGTGCCAGCAGTTGTTGCAGCTGTGCACGTAGCTTTAAATTCCCCGTATAATAATAATAATGATCAAAACCCTTTGATCCAGCCCGTCCCATCTTTTGATGTCCTCCCCCCGGATAACGCCCTAAGCCGAGGCTCGAACCACGCAGGGGGTGCCCTTAGCGCGCGTTCATCCTAAGCTTTTTAGCTTAGTTTTATATTGTGCCCTGGCTGGAGGCTTTGAGTGTAGTAGCTTTAGGCAGCCACAGGATTGACCGGTTAAACAGCGACGGTTTCTCAAAACCAGCTGTGAGATGGTATACCGAAATAAAAATCAGTTGCATACCGAAGGCCAACGTGATAACATCTCTACTGGAAGCATACGGATTTACTGGAAAAATATGGATACCACGCCCGCAGAAGCCGCTCAAGTTACTGCCTTGCTCGAAGCAGGCCATAACCAAAGTGAAGTTGCTCGACGGCTAAATTTGAGCCGCTACTCTGTTCGTCGTGTATACCAGAGGTTCCAAGAGACCGGTGGCTACATTCGGCGACCAGGATCTGGCCGGCGACGCACAACATCAGAGCGTGATGACCGCTTTCTTGTGACAAGCTCTTTGAGAAATCGGCAACTGAACGCGGTTCAACTGGGACAACAGCTTCGAGAAGTTCGCAATGTCAGTATAAGTCGGTGGACAGTTCGAAGAAGACTAGGTGAAGCAGGAATGACTTCACATCGCCCCGCAAATGGTCCCAAATTGACCACAGCTCACCGATAAGCCCGGCTACAATTTGCTAGGGAACATTTAAATTGGACGTATTGCCAATGGCGGACTGTTATGTTCTCTGATGAGTGCAGAATGACTTTACATGGTCATGATGGACGCTCTAGGGTCTACAGAAGGTCATCAGAGCGATTTTCACAATGCTGCATAAGCGAAAGTGTGGCTTTTGGAGGTGGATCGTGTATGTTTTGGGGTGGCATAATGTTGGACACTAAAACTGACATTGTATTAATCACTACGGCGAATACCGGCCCGAGATCGAGAAGTTTGACGGCTGCACGATACGTCGAAGTGCTCGAAGAACATGTGAGGCCGCTTGCGTGGCTTATGGGAGAAGATTTTCTCTTAATGCACGACAACGCCAGACCGCATGTCGCTAGAACAGTTTGCGACTACATGGAAGACGTTGGAATCACCGCGATGGAGTGGCCAGCTCGTAGTCCTGATCTCAATCCGATTGAGCATATCTGGGATGAGCTAAAAAGAAGAGTTCGAACAAGAAGCCCTGCTCCTACGCGCCTCCAAGAGCTTCAACTTGCCATTGAAGAGGAGTGGAACGCCATACCACAAGATTTCATGGTGAAATTAATACAGTCCATGAAAAACCGATTAAGAGCTGTAATCAAGGCTAGGGGAGGGAATACACCTTATTAAAAAACAATTTGATCAAGCATTTTGAGTTTTATTTTTATTCTTTCTTAAGCGAAATTGGGTAATTTTATCCGTATGTTGGGTTTTGTGCCCTAAAACCGCCTATGGTTATTTTTTTACATTGTATTTGATATCATTAGAAAGGTACTGAAGTAAACATTCAAATAGTGTAAGTTTTATTTTAATATGTATTCACATTCATGAAAAAAACTGCTTTAACAACAAAAAGTCAAAGTGTGCGATTTTATTGCTCTCAAGTGTATATTATCCAACCATGAGTCTTTCCATGATCCGTGTCACAACTGGCAAGAAAATCAGCCAAGTTCAAGTACTTCAAGTTGTATTTCAAGTTTCCTAGATGGTTCTAGTTTGAAATACAGTACCTATCCAAAAGCATGGTTTGACTCGCACACACACCCTCAGTAGAAACCTCGTTTCAACTTAACATTATTATCTGATGATTTTACAATTATTGGTGTAAGTACTTAGAAAGCAAATCAATGACAACAATATGGATTTATCAGTTACTAATACATTTCTTTATTATTATCTATTAACTATCACAGACAAATGGATGTCGTATGGCCTCACCGTTGGAGAAGAGGAAAGCATATAGGTCGTTTAGACCTTTTAGATGTGAAGCAAGTACTAAATAAAAGCACACGCAGACAACGCTTGGACGGTTATAAGCTGATAGTTCAAATTTTTTAAGAAAATTTCAATTAATTATTTTTAGAGCATTTAAATAAAAGCTTTTTTTTAAAGGTTTTTTGCTTTTATTTTTTACTTTTCGCTGGCTAGGTTTCTACTAGTAGGTAATCGAGGTCTCTACACCAAATTTCAGGTGGATTAGAGCAACGGAACTTATAATCTCCATCTTTTTTTAACCTGCATTTTTATTATCAGCGAACCCTTTCATTTAATACCCATACTATAGGAAAGCATAAAAAACTTCAAAAGTCCACCATATTGGATCAACCATTCGTATGACCGGAACGTGGATCCACGCGAGACACAATGGTTTTTTAATTGTTTCTGTAATTACGACATACGAGAGGTTAAGTGTCAGAATATTTTTCTAATTATTCTCGGCAAGCCCTTTCATTTGATACCCATATTGCAGAAGTGCATTTATAATAACTATTCCGCCATCTTGGATGTTCCGCCATATTGGATTTAGAATCGACGTCACATTATTTTTCGAGTTACTCTCAACAAGCCCTTTCATTTGATACCCATAGAAATGGATTAAAAATAACTATTCTGCCATATTGCATTTAGAATGACGTCACACAGTTTATCGTGTATTGTCATCCAAACTAAACGTGTATACAAAATTTCACCTCAATCGGTTGAAGATATCTGCTTCAAAATTGAGATACATTGCAAGTTAAATAAAATCTTTTAATAATAGAATTGATTTTAGTCGCCCCTTCCAAAAACATGTTTTCAATCGCTTTCCTCACCATCCCACTGCAAATATGAGAGTCTGTACAACCCGAACGAGGTTCCAAGACTGCGCTGGACTCATGTCTTATTCATATATTATGCATCTGTTGAGATTTTCAAAGTTGATAGAGCTATTGGAATGGGTGTTTGTAAACCAGGTAGGAGACGATTTAGACAGGATGATGCGAGACAACAAAGAATTAGAAGATCATTACTTGTATTTTCTATATCAGGTTGATATGGGGCTATTAGTAAAATCTGTTTTTCTGCAGTTACAAACTTCTTTAAGATGATCCACTTGACTGGATGTTTACTGTGCTCACAAATATCAACAACAGCCAACATTAGCGATTCTCAGGCCATGAACATTCTATTAAATGCAGCATGCCTGGCATATGTCTATTCACATTTATTTTATGTAAAAAAAGTATACACACTTGATGGAGAAACAGAAGTCATACAAGATACTGACAATGATGAAACCCCTGGAAGTTATCATGAACAAATACCCAAGTCAAGAAACCCGTGCGATTGGTACAATCTGCTCAGCACAACATCAAATCAAATGCCGATTTAGGTGAGACAATACATACGCACTGTGGCAAAATTCATCAACAAGCTAAGCGAAGGAACAATGGACACATACCTAGCACTTATCGCTGGATTAGCCTTAAGAAATACATAAATCATGACATTCAAAAGTGCCTAATTCTAATAATTTATTTCAAATAGGCACTTAAAGTGCCTATTTGAAATAAATTATTAGAATTTGACTTTGACTTCAACAGTCACCAAATTAAATATGTTAAGTCTCATTGTGTGTCCAACCCAAATTAACTATTATCAGCTTTGATGGCTATTTTAGAATTCTAAAAACAATACTTTCCAACTTTTAGAAAGTGCCCAAACCAAGAAACAACAAATGAATAGATATTCCCAACAGAGAACTGAGAAAAATTCAAAAATAACTTTTAGCAGAATTATTTACAAAACCAAGTACAGCAAGGTTTTGGAAACACTTGTAAGGATAAATAAGGAACTAAGGGTCACAGAGTTGTATGAGTTCTAATTTCATCTATAGCTTAGTGTGTACAGATTTCAAGTAATTAGATCATTTCAAGAAATGTCTGGACTTCAAAAGACCAAGATCATTCTCTGAGTTTGATTTGGTAGGTACTTACTTCTTTTTAGTAGTAGTTGGAATATTTAAAACAATATTTTCCTTGTTCTCGGCTACATATCAAGCAATAGCCGTGTACATACACAACCTTCGGTATAAATTAAACAAATAACTTTACAAGACAGAGAACAACCACTTATTGAGTATCAAATTATTATCTTAAAGGTAATACTTGCAGCAGTTGTTTCTTTTCACACTTTCAACAACAAAATCTTCCTTTTTAGTTAACATTTCTTTTTCGAACTTAAAAATTAATTCTAGCAATTTCTGCTTTTGGTTATTTGGCAACAGCAAGTTGTACGAGCCTACAGAATACAATCTGCTGCTTAACTCATCCGTTACCGAAGTAAAGTCATATGTACTAGTAAAACTTCAGACATGCCGAAGTCCTGAAGTTGAACTTAAGAAAAAAGGAGGCACAAAAAAGGGTCAGTGGGTCGTCATAGGGAGAAAGTGGTCGGCAGTAATACCTTTGAATAAAAACACTTCCCTTTCCCTGAACGAACGTTATAACAAGATGAATAACGCGCTGCCCGCTCTTCTCTACAAAAGAACACTTCATACGATTATGACCTATGAAGACTAATAAACAACGATGATTGGCTGGATATTACGAGTTTCGTCTATAAATAAATCAATAATATAGTGAAATTTTAGAAAAAAAAAACGGTGAACGGCGACAGCTCAATACAGCAACGAAAACACAGAACTCAAAGAAAATCAATAAAATGCAATGAATGCAATCTAATGTCACACAATCACACTGAGTCAGAGGGCGTACGTAATAAATAACTATGGTCAGAGGACTCAGAGCAGTGTTGCCAACTCCAAAAGTTCAAATTATCGAGATCCCACGTTGAAATTATCGTTTTTTGGGCAAAATTATCGTACAGACGCCAGCACATCAAGCTACTACAATCTGTCAAATTTATTTAATAGATTTTCAACTTTATCGCAGAACAATAAGGTTCAAAGTTGATTGGTAAAATTTGACAGTTTCGGGTAGCTTGATGTGCTGGCGTCTGTACAAAAGAAAAATCCAAATAAAAAAAAAAAACGTAAGTCAGCCATCAAAAAATAATGAATACTCCATTTTAAATAAAATTAGATATTTAAACAAACCTTTTTACAGTTCTTTCAACCAGATTTGACTTCCATACTGTAGGCATAAGGATGGCATTAAAAGCAAAAAAATGGTTACAATACCAACTGTTTACTGTAGCTGCCATTTGACATCAATACAATAGAAGTCAAAATCGGTTGAATGGACTGTTAAAAAGGTTTGTTTATATGTCTAATCTTATTTCAAATGGAGTATAGAGTCAAAGGCGAAGTATATAATTATGCCAAGTTTCACCACTAATGGCGCTAGGAGCACAAACCGTAAACTATTATGTCATCGTTTTTAGTTGATATTTTTGTGTTTTCACTGTAAAATTAAATTAAAAACTAGAGAGCGAAAGAGAGAGAGATACTTGTTGATGTTGACATAATTGATATTGACATTTGTTTGTTTCTTTTCTGCGTTTAATTTTGTCTGATAAATACATTTTTTTAATGGAACTTGTTTTTTCAGCAAATCGCAAAATTATCGTACATTAGACATTCATTATCGTACATCGTACCATAGGCCAAATTATCGTACGCCCCCATAATTATCGTACGGGTTGGCAACACTGACTCAGAGGTCACGTCACATAACAGTGTGACCAGATAAAATTTTACGAAAATACCGAGGCACCTCAAAAAAATACTGAAATATACCGACTTATATAGGACAGATAAACCAATAAAAATACAGATTTTCTTAACACGTTTTATTTAATCATACTCACAATAAATGTTAGAGTTATATTATAACATCCTTTTCGAAGGATTAAAATTTAAACAACCTCCTTCATCCATAACAACTTGCTTTGTTTTTAAAATAGCTGACACATTTTTGTTTATAAATCTGTTTCTTTGGTCCGTTTTTATTAAATTTATCTGTGAAAATATGCGCTCGCATGCAGCATTCGAATTCCCGAATTATCGAAAGAAAGTCCTCAAAGATTAAATGGAATGCAGAAGAGACAATCATTTCACTTGAACCGTATTATACGATTTGATATTAGTAAAAAAGTATCTTTTAAGTTTAACTACTACCTATTCATGCAACTGAAAACTTAAAAACTAGACGTTGTTTTGAAAATTATAGATAAACTAGCGGTCCGTCCCGAATTCGTCCGGGTAGACTCATATTCATGAAACACAACGAATTTGAATGTATGCAATCTGGAAATTACGCTCTATCTAATAGTGCAAACCGCATTAAAATCGGTCCAGCAGTTGTAAAGTTTTAGGCGAACATACATTCTGCAAGTCTGATTAATACTATGTATTGATTGATAATTGTGTATGTAGTATTACAATACTACAACGCCGGCAACGGCCGTCTTTCTTGTCATATGTGTAACTTACTCATCTTTGCTCATAGATAACATGTACATATAAGTATAAACTAAATCCAGGAAAGTCCCCAATGTTCGCGTTCCGGGGAATTCCGCAAACATTGTCGCAAAGACGATCACCCACTACGGTGTTGCCATAACTTCAACCAAAAATACTGACTGCCAGCAATATACCGGAAAAAATACTGATGTTCGGAAAAATCGATGAAATATACTGAAAAAGTATTAAAATACTGAATCTGGTCACATTGTCATTTTGCCAGTCAGTGCTGCCAGATCAGTCACACCATATGTCTTTAGGTCACACAGACTCAGAGGTCAGCCAGTCAGTGCTGCCAGATCAAAATACCCATTCACGCTAAAAGCGCTAGATTTAATAAAATCAGCGTATTCCACAGGCGTATCCAAAAAGAGCTAAATATAAAAGATAATTGTGAACAAAAAAAAATAGTCAAAGAAATAAAAGACGTACACATTGAGAAATACATCTTAGAAATCGACAAAAAAATCTTCTACAGCTTGGAAAAAAGAATCTGGAAAAATGAGGGCGCCACTATCACACTTTAAGTCACTTCAAAAAATAAAACAAAAGTGCAGCTTGTGGGTGACTCAAATCAAACACTTGTCGGCAAAGTAGTATATTTAGTTCCAAATGTCACCACGTCAGACTTTTATGTCGACTCTGTACAGAACTCGAAGGGCCAGGTTGAACAATATTTATTTCTCTTTTATTTTTATATTGGGATTATATTTTTCTGAATTTCCAATCATGCACTACACAGTGTAGATATAACTTCTCATAACCAGCCACTTTTATTAACGAAGTATTTGGAGACGTCGGTCTGAAACAGATAAGTAATATGATTAATAAGCACTTAATAAGAATAATAATTGTTTAACTTTTCAATACCGTTTTAAAACTCAGTGGAAACAAATTCAGAACGTCCTCTTTCTCGTGAATCAAATATTGAAAGGTCTGTGTCACGAGAATCGAACAGTCAAAGTGACTTTTCCAGTCCCAAAGAGGCAATGTGGTGTGCAAGATTTGTTGATTGCCAAAAATAGATGGATGAGGTTTTTTCCCTTATTAAAAATAGGTGTAATTGTAGAGAAAATGGAAAACAGGCTAAAGACTGTGATTTGTATGGCCATCTACTCACTGAAAAAGTTTTAGATAACAGACTAGTGTTAATGAAATTGATAATATTGTATTCAAGTAATGTCAGAAAAAGAAGCAGTTTAATGCGAACTGAACACTTGCTGTCTATGAATCAAACTCAGCTTGCAGCTGAGTTTGATTCATATTATCGATCCATCTGGACTGGACCATCTGTTGATACCAACTCCAGTTACCTCACAAATAAATGTGCAAAATTTGGAATCAATTTTAAGTAATTATGAGGTGCTATTCAGAACATCAGCATCGTTTGAAACAGAGACCCAAGCACAACATGCTCAAAACAACTGTGCCATTCAAATTCATTTAATACCTTAATCTCATCTGCCACCGGAATCATCAGTTGCTAATTATTCATTTTAATGTACTTCAAACAATAACTTAAATATGATTTTGATGTTCCAAGTACATACTTTAACAAAATTATTACAAAAAGTCAAAAGTCATTAATGATAAGAAAATCAAAGTCCTTTCTCAAACTGTTTTGCATCCTAGAAAGTACAATATAATTGAAGAAGCATATGCCCAATGTGATGATGATGATGATGATTATGGTGACTATGCCAACAATGATTAATACTAGAACTATAATAAATATAGTGATTGATACTAGCACTACATCTACAATAATGATTGATACTAGCACTAAAATAATGATTGTTAGACCGCTTTCACATTAAGGCGACTTTAGCAGCGCGACAGTCGCGCGAAAGACGCGCGACCGTCGCGCAGTCAGAATTTCATATCATAAACAGAAGCGCGGCGGCAGCGCGCAGCCGGCGCGGCCATCGCTTTCGCTTAATCGGCGATGAGCCAGTGTTGCAAGTGTCGGAATACAAACTCAATTTGATTTCATTGTCTATGCGACTATTGTCTATTGACATTGTCGATGTTATTTTTATTAATACTTGTCATTTTTGGTTAATTAATTTAAACATGTCTATTTTTTTCCCTACGTCAATAAATAATTTGAGTTTGAAAATTGACCATCGTAATGTTAATTAGATTAAATTCGGGGCGAGAGCCTGGTGATCCGTGACACAGGGTTCCTAGTATAGACGCCAGCCTCTCGCAAAGGATCATATTTTACGCATTTTTGTCAAAACACTATATTTCTTGTCTCTATGTTTACAACTATATGAACCTTTGTGGACAGAGAAATAAAGATTATTACTATTAATTGAAGAAAAAAATATGAATGTTGAAATATAAATATAGCTATACAAGTAAACCAAGTTATTATTATTACCTGCCCCGACAGCAAGCGCACGTGATTAGGTATAGTCCATTTTTTAAATGAAGTGCGCCACACTGATCTAAACTGCGGCGCGGCAGCCGCGCTGCTAACGCGCGGCTGTTCTTAGAATGTGAAGGCATGTGCTTCTGCCGCGCTACTGTCGCGCTGCTAACGTCCTAATGTGAAAGCGGCCTTAAGTAATGCGTGTATCCGCGATACTATTCGTTTAAAAAATGTGTGTATCCGCAATACTATTTTTAATCTGTGCAAAACCTGAAAAAGTTAGTTGAAAAAAAAAATGGAGATACGTACAGACGCCAGCACATCAAGCTACTACAATCTGTCAAATTTATTTAATAGATTTTCAATTTTATTGCTGAAACATAAGGTTCAAAGTTGATTGGGAAAATTTTACAGTTTCGGGTAGCTTGATGTGCTGGCGTCTGTACATGTGGTGTCTTATAATGAGTCATAACTATGCGTTCGCACTGGCGAAACATCACAACAAAACATGTTGAAATCTCTAGTGTCTGTCAAACTTTGTATAGAAAATTGACAGAAAATAGAGATTCCAACATGTTTCGTTGTGAATGTTTCGCCAGTGCAAACGCACAGTCCACAGTGCGTTTGCACAGTAACTGTGCGTTTGCACTTTTGAAAAATCGTAATAAGTAAATAAAGATTTTTCCAAAAATCTGTTTTACCAACCTTTACCTTCTCCTTATGAACTTCAATCAGAGCTTTACAAACTTGATATTACAAACTGGACAATAATAGAGTTAAATTGATGAGAAATTGTGAATAAATATTGTAAAAAAAAAAATTAAAAAACTAAAAACCCGACTGCAAAAAACAACTGAAAAGAGAAAAACAAGCATTCTAATCTATAGAATTTTGGTATTGCAGATATTGATACGGCAATTGCTGTATTATACGGAATTCCACTATTTTTTCGGAAAATACGGCATACGGCAGGCCTCTCATTGCCGTATAACAAAATAGGCAATTGAATATGGGTTAAACGACACGTTTTTTCACTAGCATAGTAAATGAAACTCAAATATCTGTTATTAAAGAGGCTATACGCCACATTATTAGAGAAAAAAAAATCGTCAATGTTGCCACTAACCCAAAAACGAACACGAATGAGGTTAAAAACTGAAAGCTCAGGACAGATGGCACAGTTGTACGTCTTTATCTGCCATTGTTGTCTTTATGTTTACTTTTGTGTCGATCACAAATTATACGAAAACTAGACAAATATGTATGAGACTTGCAGCTTTAGTGGAAAAGTCAATAACTTATGAACGTTTTATATTTTACAGGTTATTTTGTATTTGCTGTCGCTTGGCAAAAAAAGGATAGAGAATCTTGTCCAGCTATATAAATATACCTATGGATTAATGTTTGGTCTGTTACTCTTTGTATGTCTGTGTCTTTACTTAGTACAGACGCCAGCACATCAAGCTACCCAAAACTGTCAACTTTTCCCAATCAACTTTGAACCTTATGCCTCAGCGATAAAGTTGAAAATCTATTAAATAAATTTGACAGATTGTAGTAGCCTGATGTGCTGGCGTCTGTACAAATTGCGTTCATGTGGCTGTAAAGCCTTAGATGCGTTTGCCTTTCGGCTCAGATGATAAATAGAAATACGTCCCGAATGCCGTAGTTACAGAAACAATTAAAAAACCATTGTGTCTCGTGTGGATCCACTTTCAGGTACGAAAGGTTAAAGTTCGGTTTTTGTTAAAGACTGGAAGCGTGTCATAGAAATAATCTGAGCAATGTTGAAAACCAACTCCGGCATGATTTTCCTGACTGAAAAACCTCAGAGATAGCACTTCTAGCATTGACCTAATATGATAATATAAACACACACATACTTTAGTATAACTTACATAATATCACATCACAAGTGCCTGTATGTAATGAAAACAGACTAAGTTCTCTTAGGAGCATCACCAATAAACCATTTTCTCCCTTGTAAGGCTTAAAGGATAGCACATTGCCTTGACGAAATATTAGATTCCAATTTTTTTCGGAGAGCTTTCTCCCACAGTTTTCTTCTTATAACATCTTTGGTAAATACATGGGTCCCCGTATTTTTACAGTAAGCAGCTGCGCAACTGAGCTCAATAATTAATTATGCGTAAAAGAAGTCGCTTGTTTACAAAAAATGTATGGCTAGTTGTCAAAGTATTAGACGCTGGAGATCAGCGCCATCTGAAGTGAGCAAGTGGCAGTTTTTATCCCCATTGTCAAAACTGAAAATAACCTTAAAAAATTCCTTAACAACTGATTCAAAATCAAAGATACTGTACCAAGTTTAAGGTGTCGCGTGACATGTGCGAGAAGCAATGATAAGTACAAATTAGACAAACATGAATCTAAAGTAATAGAAACGATAAAAAACCTTTTCTCAAACATGTATGGAAATATTGTCATTATTTTCGAACAAAGAACACGCGAAGTATCGAATTTACGGTCAAAGAAAATCAAACCCATTGCAGGCGCGTTTTTTGAATTTGAAACATTACAACGCTCCAGCAATGTTGTATGCACAGACATTTAAAGACTAGCAGACCAAACATTCGCAAAAAATTGCGTAGCCATTACGCACACACAGGGAGTGTTGACAATACAAGGCCAGACTAAGGCCGGTTGCCGGTATTATCTTACGATATTGAAACAACCAATACCTATACTTACTGAAAAACCGAAAATCGATAGTCTCTGGGTATAAGAAGTGTAGATTACATATCAATAAAATCAATCAATCAATTATTACCTGCCGAACGAAATATCAAAGTTATGTGAGTAGCCTATCCCTATTAATGTACAGACGCCAGCACTTCAAGCTACTACAATCTGTCAAATTTATTTAATAGATTTTCAACTTTATCATTGAAGCATAAGGTTCAAAGTTGATTGGGAAAATTTGACAGTTTCGGGTAGCTTGATGTGCTGGCGTCTGTACACCAATGCCTATATTTTTGTTATCCATCACACAGATACAGGATAACATAATGTATTTTATTTTAACACTGACAATCTGCACTCTGCAGTATTCTGGAACAATGTCACGAATTTTTTTTATTAAATCGTAGAGTAAACTGAGGCTCTGTTTGATAATTCAATGGTAAACGTTTTACAAAAACTTTTCATCTTTGTTGATAAATCCGTCCCTGGCTAAATAACGCGGTTGAAACATAGAACGCGATGCAGATGATGTTGCTTATCAATGTGGCGGTGCGGCCTAAACAAGCTTCGCGTCAAATTTTGGCTATGTGTGAGTCAGTGTGACAACAGGTGACAGAACGAGATACAATTTGCGACTTGTCGCTTAGCAAAAAAAGGATAGAGAATCTAGTCCAGCTATATAAATATACCTATGGATTAATGTTTGGTCTATTACTCTTTACATGTCTGTGTCTTTACTTAGTACAAATTGCGTTCATGCGGCTATATAGCCTTAGATGCGTTTGCCTTTCGGCACAGATGATAAATAGAAAATTGGCGGCAAAGCTGAAAATTCGTCTTGATTTGTTATTTACTTAGATAGGTAATAGATAGGTAATTAAAATGAGTTTCAACGGTTCAGAGAGTGAAATTGAGATTGATTGTACTCCATCAGATTTAAGATCAGAAGCCAAATTAGCAATGGAAAACCTGCTTCCAGCAAAGTCAAAAGAAAAATATATGAAAGTATTTGAAATTTTTTTGATTTGGAAAAACGAGAATAAAGTGAACATTTTCTACAAACTATATTTTTGGCGTATTTTAATGAGATTGCTAAAACTAAAAAGCCATCTACATTATGGGCAATTTATTCCATGCTGAAATGTACAGACGCCAGCACATCAAGCTACCCGAAACTGTCAAATTTTCCCAATCAACTTTAAACCTTATCTTTCAGCAATAAAGTTGAAAATCTATTAAATAAATTTGACAGATTCTAGTAGCTTGATGTGCTGGCGTCTGTACAGTTCATGTTAAAAAAGGCATAAACTTGAAAAACTATGGAAATTTAACTACTTTTATTTCCCTGCATTCTTTTGAAAAAAGCACTAAATATATATGCCTCGGCGGAAATGGCAATTGCCTGTCTCGTATAAGTGAAGTCCTCGCCTATGGCTCGGCCTTCAAACTCATACTCGACCTGCAATTGCCTATTTCCAGGCCTTTGCAATAATGTACTATTATAGAGAAGAAAAAAATGAGGAATAGACATTTTTAAAACAAATACGGCAATTTAGTTTTTTTCCCCATAAAATACGGTAAACCAGACTGCGGCAGCTTAGATTTTTACGATAACACAACACTACTCGTACTACGTAGCCTGCATTCCGAGTTACGTTAAAAGTGATAATATCATGAATCCGACCAAGTTTTATAGTCACAATTATTACTCAATAGCCCTTTTTGTAACTTTTTGGTCGGATTCGCGATATTATCACTTTTAGCGTAACTCGGAATGTGGCCAAATGTGTCATGTCATGTCATACTCATATATATGTCTTTTACGTATGTCACAGATTAATAATGTATTAAGTGCTACTGGTGCTACTACTAAATTACTAATAATAGTAATAACTTAACTAATAATAATAACCTAACTTAATAATAGTATTAACTTGTGGATGCTGTATTATAGAACCTTTAATTTATACACTATTGGATCGCCAGCAAACTTGCATTACATGCTCTGTGCTTGCATTCCCATTCACACAATCCAAGCCAAACGCCCTGGCCCTTTCTATTCACACGTTTGAATTTTTGTTGGTGTCGTTGGTTTGTCGAGGTTCGACAATCGTGTATTCGCAGTAATCCTGTGTGTCTTAAACAGGAAAATCGGTCAAAATGGAAAATCCCAATCGTTGAAGGAATTTGTTTGTATAATGTTGTTTTTTTTAAACTCAAACACATGTTGTACAGAGCCCCTAAGACGACCCACAGACCGAGGATTATCTTAGGGGCAGGTTGTAGTATTTGGTTGTTGTCATTGCTGCGGTGGTTGTTTTTATCCTTGTTATTACATCATAAGGTAATTATACTTTATGATGCATTATTAACAAGGATAAAATCTGTCATAAATTTTTCTGTTGTCATGTAGTCATTGGTCTATTTGTAGTAAAAATATATCTAACATGTTGCTTTATTGTGACTTGTGGTGCTGAAGGTTATTTTGAAATTGAAACAGTCTGGTAAGGTCAGTGAGTGTCTTGTTAGTGCTATCTTAGGGGATTGAAATGTCCAAAAATGTGCCATGTCGGTCTTGGGGCAAACTGTCCTAACTCTTGCTATAACTAGGAGTTCTCTAGTGGGATACTACCTAATTTGCCCACTAACTAAACAACATTATTTAAATATGAGTACCCCTAAGACGACCCACTGACCGTAAAAAGTATTACTTCTGCTGTTTTAAAATATTGTTGTCTTTAATAATTTTGCTTTGTGGTCTGATGTTGTGTTTGTGGGTCGATCCACCAGGTTAAGCTACGCTTGCCGGGGTTGGCCTGTGGATGGGTGACCATCTTTACCGAGACTCCTCTAGCACAGAGGAGTCTCGGTAAGTAAAGATGGTCAAGTAACGAAAGCACGTTAAGCTGTTGGTTATGGCTGTCATTTGTGGATCTTTGACAGTCGTTACGGGTCGTCAGAAGTCCGAAAGTCTGACAACCAGTCTTACCGAGGAGTATTGTATTACCCAGTTACTGGATTGTGGAGGTCAGATAGGGAGTTGCTCTATATAAAATACTGGTATTCAGCTGTATCCGGTTAGACTGGACACCGACTCTAACATAGTCAGGAAAAGGCTATGCAGATTGATTGGTTAGATTAGTCTACAGTTTGTACTAACAACATGTGGCATTTACACTTTACCAAACTGTTTGGTACTGCATAACATTTTGCTGTCTTGGCACTATAATTAATTATGTTTGCTTGTAAAATGACATGAGTAATCCGGCCTTTACTGCTTCAGCAAATATGCCAGGAGCAGTCTTAGTTACCACCTTTTTTAATTCCCTGCTAGCTGATTGTTCTAAGTGAATTATTTCTTCTACCACTGTCATAAATGTAACAATATTGTGAAGATCACTTTTGGTTTGAGAGAAATAATACTGCACACTGTGTGTTTTGCCTATGCTTGTATGAAAAGAACTATAAATGCATTTAGCTCAGCATCAGATGAATGAATATTTTGTTCTGATCAGATGGTTGTTTTAGGATTCTTGCATATAGTGTAGATGAATCTCATAAAAATAAACCTAAAATTGTGTTTCATTTCATGAAGTGATGAAAGCTCATACCCTTGGACAGGTATAAGGGCTACTGAAGAGTAAAATAACTTTTGATTCATCAACTTTTATGACTACAAAAAACAAACTTACAAAAAGAGTGGGAAATCCTGGAAAAAATTGTGGATAGAATGTCACCATTGCCCCCCATCAGAGCAGAGGTTCAGAGCTTGTGAAACTGCAGAATACATGGAACTATACACTGTGACACATGCATTTTTCAATTTTTATTTTATCTTAATTGCTCAAAAGCAATTACAAAAATTGCTTTTGAGCTGCAAAGTTTGCAATGCCTGTAGTGGCAGATTAAGATTTTCGGAGGCCCTAAGCATAGTGGGACATGCCCGCCCTCTTTTGCTTGGATAAAAAAATAGAAACAATTAAAATTCATCAAAGACATAGATGGACATCAATAAAAATAAATATTGAAATTTATTATTCATGTTAGGTTAGGTTTTTATCACGTAATTTAAAACTGAACCCTTAACTGGGCATGGGATTTTTTGGACAATAAAATTACTTTTTTTTGGTAATTCGTATCTTTATTAGAATATCAGCACATACCTACCAAATTACCAATGATATTCGTTCATGCCTCGAACAAGTTGAAACAAAAATTATTCCACAAGACTGTAGTGTCAAAACCCAAAAATCATTGTGGTAACCTATACCCCAGTGCGCCCAGTAGGGGTAAAAAACATTTTTTTCTTGCCTTATTCAGAGCAAACTTCGAGAAGTACATCGTAAAAATTTATCTGACGAAGTACATCTGCTTCAATATTTGTTCTTTGTGGATTTTTGAAGTGAAAACTTCTTTAGGCGCGTTGGGCATCTTTGAGATGGGACTAAACTATTGATTTCGCGACACTGTGACGACACCAGCTTTTGACCGTTAAAAAGACATCAACGCGTTGATTACCGCGGTGCATGGAGTGAAAGACATCAACGCGTTTATTACCGTGGTGCCGATCTTTTTTCAAGTTTTCACTTCTGTTGGCACTCCCGGAGTGCCCCTGTTTTTTTTAATCTTTTAGTTTGTGAGAAGTAGCAATACAGTTCCGGAATTCGAAGCTTTCTTTAAAAATGGTATACAAAATGCATAATATTTATTGGTTATTTGATATTATGGAAATGTAGGGCTAGTATTTTAAGTAGGAAACAATTTAACCATTGAGATAGCTATTAAGAACTGCAATTACAATAAGAAATTAAGAACTTTATCATCTAGGTTCCAGGACGTTTGTAAGAACTCTATCATCTAGGTTCCAGGACGTTTGTTGTATTGAAATTTCAAGAAAGTCAGTACGTTCAAGCCTTTAGATAACTTCTTACACGATTGCAAATGTAAGAAATTGCTGAAAAAGCGCGTTCACCTTCGACATTAGTAGGCGGTATTGTTTTTAAATATTGGAAGCATTTGGTAAGATATTGTCATTTATCGCCGCTGTTTTCGAAAACTGCCATTTCCACTCTAATCAAACTTTTCAAATCAAAGTCCGTTTTCGTCTTACCTTTCATGGCTCGCACTGTGTCGACTCGACAGCGCTACAACCTGCGTGCGGCGTGCGCGATTCCCGAAAGCAAATGAGCGAATAATACTATTCATATGAATAGCACGCCTGAGGCTTGGCGGGGTGGGGAAACGGGTTTTGAAGAACGGCTGGGCGGACTCGCCGCGCGTCAAGCCGTGACAAAATTACATTTTTTTTTTCGAAATCGTAATTCCGGTTTTGGTCACACCAATTCCGATATTACAAACGACACTGAAATATATCGGAATTTCGGAATTTTGTTTACACCGGAATTCCGGAGCTCAAGTTCTAGTGGGATGGATTATCAGCAGAGCAGTTTGTTATCATTAAACTGTAAAATATTCTAAATCCCATTTTTATATTTGGGAAAACGTACTTTATGTCCTTAATGATTATTTCATACAAATCGGAATGGGTGATCTTTGTTTCTGAAGATTCGTTTTTATTCGAATATATTTATGAAAAGGAAATACCGTAAAATGGGGTTACATTGATTAGTTTTAAAATAAAACTGACTGTAACTTCTTCAGTTATTTATAAAAAAATACAAAAAAAATACTGTAATGGCGACTCATGGTTTTTTATTGATAAAATTATTTATTTAATTTTTACGCCCTGTAGGTTCCGAGAAAAAAAACATTAAGTGGCTTATCATCTTTATACTTGATATGGGGTCGCTTTGATTGCCCCCGTTTTTTGTATGTAATAAGAAAGTAGCCCCTAACAGGAAATAAAAACAAAAATTGAAAAAATTGTTCACTCATTAGTTTTTGAATTAAAACACTTCAAAGTTCACCGGGGTGTGTTTGATTACAGGGGTAACATTGATAATTGATTTTAGAGCTATACTATGGTGAAAAAAACACGTTTTGTAGTATAATCAAATATAATATTATAAAATAGACAAAATGTTAGTAACAAAACAACAGCAGGCTTAGCCAAGTTGACAATCTACAATCGCTAACGCTAGTAGAAAACTAATCAAATGTATAGGAATGACATCATCACAACGCTAAGTCACGTGGTCAGAACAAACGAATAGAAAATTCGTAGCCAAGTCTACAACTTATATCGATCGTTCAAAATGTTAGAATGAAATGTAATCGTTTCTACAACGTTGATCGCTACACCCATAGAAATGGTAGCCAAGTCACAGTTTTGACAAGCGCTAACGAAACGATGTCGAAGTTTTTGAACGATAGCTAAGCGATCGCCGGGACCCTAGAGTACCTAAACGATAAAAAAATGGCGTCTATTTGATACAGCTGTGTTGAGATCGAGAAGTGTTTTGTTTATTTACCAAAATTTTGGACTATATTTACCATTTAGCATTTAAAATGCATACTTTAAATATGTTGTGGTGCGCTCATAATGAGGAAGTGTGGCTTAGGCGCCAAAAAAGAGACATAAATCGTCAGTGCATGGAGACAATACGCGAAATGCCGGAAACTTTATTTGTGCAGCAATTTCGGCTAAACAAAATGACTTTCCGAGCCCTTTGTCAAGAACTCCGACAAAAAACTTCAAAAAAAGGAACCAACGAGATTCCCCTAAAAGTTAAGGTAAGTGCTTATTTAGCTGACTGACATAGTATTAGCAATTTTTTATTACTTAGCTATCATTTAATTTCCTTAATGTTTTTGTAGGTGTTGTGTGCTCTTAGTTTCCTAGCCACAGGATCCTATCAGCGAATTGTTGGCGTCACTCAACATCTTGCCCAACGCACAGCTAGTCGATGCATCAGACAAGTTGTTGATGCTTTAAACCACCCCGATATATATTTTTTTTTTTTTTTTTTTTTTTTTTTTTTTTTTTTTTTTTTTTTTTTTTTTTAAACTTTGCCCCACACTAGGAATTTCTCCTGTGTCGTGGGTGCGTTTACAAACATTTAAACTCACATACACAAACAGCCAGACCCGGAACAACTACTTGTAGGTCATACAAATATTGTTCCGTGCGGGAATCGAACCCGCGACACGCAGCGCAGCAGTCAATCGCTTAACCACTGCGCCAACCGTGCCGTAAACGTTGACGTAATTTTTGTAGGCAATCTTTTAATCACGTCTAAACTTGTACGGAATAGTGACAGGCGCTGATTAATTTGACAGGACTGAACAAATTTATCTTCTGTCCTTTTCTTAATGAAATAGAAAGAAAAAGATGCATTGAACTTAAATTTAGTTTAGTTTGTGAACAAGGGAATCATAATAATTGACACCACCGACATTCATAATAATTTGGTGGTGGTACGTAAGAAGGAAGGATTTTTCAGCTATCCAATACTTTGTATTTACAATTCACTCAATGCCTACATTTTAGGTATTATTGTTACAAATACTTTACATAAAAATCGGTTTTATTCTAACAGTTCAACTCTAAATAAAAAAAATAGGTTTTGTCTATAAAAAGATCAATTGAACTATAAGATAAATAAAATAAAAATGATACATACAATTTGTACATATAAAATTTTGAGTAGGGAGAAGTAAACAGGATTAGAATAGCAAAGAATTGAAATAAAAGTTGTTACTCAGATATTGTAGGCAATTTGAAATGTTTATAGCCCTCGGCTGAGACCAGTATCACTACATTAGACATTTTAAGGGATAATATCTGTCGAAGGTAGTGATGATAGTCTCAACTGTGGTAAAATTTCTATCAAATTGTCTACAGTACCAGCCAAACGACTTAAAATTAAATTTTGATTTTCTTCCATTTCAATTCTTCGCGATTCCAATCGCAACCTTTCCATCTCCCTCTCGTGATATTTTTTTTCCCGGTCTGCCTCTAGTTGTAGCCGGCGATGCTCGACAGCCACGAACTCGCTTGTGGCTCGTTCGAAGGGCGTTTGTATCCGGCGTGTGCACGCTCGAAACAGCCCACGGCGCCGTGGCGTGGATGTGTGAAAAGAGGGACCCGATTATTGACTAGGAGGGCCGATTCTCCATAGCCATCAGATCTGTCACATCTGAGAATGTCTCAGCTATGGAACAAGCCAATGGCTTGTATTTATTTAAAAGAAATATGAGGTCGTGCTTTTTATGCCACACGCTCCTCACATTCCACTGAAGGTATACTTGGCGAGACGCCATTTTTAATTTGTTGAAACAGAAAAATCAGTTGATCGGCAACGTTGGACGGTGTTTGGGAATTGGAATAAGAAATAACAGTGGGTAAAAGTTTTATAAGGAGTTCAATAATAGAACTAGTATTATTTGAAGAGACATTATTGTAATTAAGAGCGCAGCCATTAGGCTGTGAAGGTTGAGGAGAGCTATCTGCTGATAAGCAGCTTTGTCATAAGATGGAGAAAGAGGGGCATGGGTCCTGGGTTTAAGTGTCACAGTTTTGCGATATGACTGAGAAATTGGAGTTTTGGTGGCATTGGCATAATTACGGGTAGAGATGTAAATTGAAAAAAAAACAAAATGTTTTTTTTCACAATCTTGAAAAAAAACATGAAAAAAAACTTGGCACCGTTGTTTTTTTTCTACATTTGGTTTTTTTTCAGAAAAAGTCAAACAATATAACTAAAGTGGAATAAAACACTAAATATGATTGTTTTGTTTTTATTCAAGTCAAATTATGTTTAAATCAATGGGTAACATTATTATGAATTTAAAAAATACTTAATGTGTTACACTCATCTGTATCAGTATCAGTAGCTACGGCTACGCTTGTTTTATCAGCATCGGAATAACGTTCTGTGTCTGTATTTGTTTCATTTGATTCTGAATCAACGACTATACTATCAGGGACTCTATTACCTTCTTGTGTTAATATACTTCTTCTTCTGATTGTACTGATTGCAATATTAAATTGTGCGCAATGTACACTATTTTCCTAGCCCTGTCAGTCTATTATGTTTCTTGGTATGAATGTCGCTGTACGTACTAAATGTTCTTTCGCACGCAGCTGATGTAATAGGAAGAGAGAGAAACTTGACGGCTACTTTAGACAAAGCAGTTGATTTGCAAAGTCCTGCCCACCAAACAATGGGATTCAATTTGTTCACCGATGACCACAAAAAAGTCTTAGAAAAAAACTCTTGTTTTGCTATGTATTTGCAAGCTCTGCCAGTACTATATCCTCTTCTATATCTGGTATCTTTATAGCAGCATTATAAATTTGTTCTAGAGCAGCCGTTTCTTCTTCTGGAGTCAGATCGCATCCTTTAAAATGAGGATCCAATAGGTTCACGATTTTATGAACGTCATATATAGCGAATGCCTTTCTATTCTATCTCTGACTATTTTTTCCTCGGATTTTAATAGGGGGCTCTCAATTATGTTAAGAAATGTAACAAATTAAAATAATATCAACTCATATACGATAACCGCCTTACCATATTTTTATTTTCCTACTCATGAAAAAAAACCTGCTCCAGAAAAAATACTGTTTTTTTTCATGTTTTTATTAAACGTTTTTTTTCATCTCAGAAAAAAAACTGTTTTTTTACAACTCTAATTACGGGAAGCTACAGGAATAATTTAACTAGCCTCAACATAAGGAATGCATTTTTCAGCCATTACAGTCTTAATGGCTTTCTGTCTACCACGCTCGGGGCATGACCTGCTATTAGCAAAATGATTACCCGAACAAAGCACACAGAAGGCCTCGCCCTCAGAAATGTTGCAACCATCACCAGGGTGATCGTGGCCACAGTTACTGCAGCGTGGTTTAGATCTGCAAATGTTTGCCACATGTCCAAATCTACAACACTTACGGCATTGAATTGTTGGGTAAATGTACTGTTCAACAGGGAGGGATGTATAACAGCAGTAAATCCTATTTGGTAGCACTTGTCCATCAAATGTCAGAACATGTTTCAGTGGGCTTCCACTCAGTAACCCCATCTCTTTGAGTTTTCCTATTGATACGGCGAACTTTCAGTATTTGCCCGCAGCCTGAGCGCACAGATAAATAGGTTATAGCCTCTTCTTCCGTAATATCTGAGGGAACACCGGTAACAACACCCATCCTGGTGATATTAAATGTAGGGATTGATGCAGTATAGCAATATTTTTACTACAAACTGTTTACTAAGAAAAAGTTGGCATCCTGAGGGGAAGCAAACTCTACGGACACACGGTTTCTACCAACTCTGTTTACACCACCACGAACAATGTTCGCGATGTTATTATTCAGGAGGAACTCACCGAAATTAACAGGATGTAGGGTGGTGCCAGCATTTGGTTGATTCTATATATGGGAAACGTGGACAATAAAAGGGGCCTTGTCCATTACATCGTATTTAATACGACCAATTTGGCTTTTTGGTTGCTTACTAGGAAGGGTGGGTGTTAGGGTTTCTTCGTCACCGGGACGTTTGCGTGTGTTTTGTTGGGATTGTGTAACATCCATCTCTGTAATGCTACAGACAACATTTGCGAATTGAGCAAGAGGATTCGGAGAAAAGGGAGCCGGATGCAGTTGAATACCCTATTTTACATGGAGTGACTGCCTATCGGACCTCCACAACCCAGTAACTGGGTAATACGATACCCCTTGGTAAGACTGGTTGTCAGACTTTCGGGCTTCTGACGACCCGTAACGACTGTCAAAGATCCACGAATGACTGCCGGGACCAATGGCTTAACGTGCTTTCCGAGGCACGGAGGAGTCTCGGTGTGTTAAGATGGTCACCCATCTACAGACCAACCTCGGCAAGCGTAGCTTAACCTGATGGATCGAACCGTGCGGCTGTTATTACTTAACCACGAGCTCCTCCTGGTCATGATTACTCAGTATTATACATAATAACAAAACTTGTACTGTCCAATATAGATAACTCACTTATCAAAGAAATATGACATCAGTGTTGCTCTTTCTTTATAATTCGCATCTTCCGCATTATTTGGTAGAAGTACGTCTGCAGTAGGTATTTCTAACTCTGGTGGTATGTCACTTAGTTTATTTATTCGACAAATATTATGTAACTCAGCAGTTGCTATTATAAATGCATTGGCTCGAGATAGACTCAAACGCATTGTCAGACTTACATAACACAGAACATAACATCACGCCTGTAATCCCCGAAGGGTTAGGCAGAGGTATACCCATAGGACACCCACATTTCGCCAGTTATGTTTAAGTCCCATGTCAGACTTACTACTGAAAAACTCCTCTTACATTATTAAAACAAAATAATAGATTTATTGAAATACCAGTTTATACAGGGTTACTGGTAATTCGACGTATATCCGTCAGGGGCTGATAAGGGGGCCAAAATGCAACAAATTGAACCACCCATATGTATGGCCGAAATTCAATAGTTTTCGAGATATTTGAATTTTAAGGGTTTTTCGATATTTACCCAAAATTTGACATTTAATTCCAAATAAAACAAAAACTACATATTTGAATGGGTACCATTAAAAATGATGTTGTAGCTGGCACTTCAATTAAGCTATGGACATAATTAAAACTACTTAATTTAACAAAATAATTAAAATAATGAGCGATATAAGAATAATATCTTACCAATATTTTCATTTTACGCTTCAAAAATGTTGTCTCGTCACAAAAATTTCTATGACATTAATCGTACAAATAACTAAAACAACTTGCTTATTCTGTAAGCTTTCCAAAAAGGTATAAAAGTCAATTTTAAAATACATAATTCGTGGCATGGCATGTGTTTGAATCGGCGCGGGGAGAGAAAGGGTCATTTGTATTTGTATGAAATAAAATGCATTAAAAAATGTACGTCAAATTCTATTAAAAATTTTACACATCCTGTTCAAAATGAGCCCTTCGATTATGAATGCAGGTTCGAATTCTCTTCCTAACTTCGGTTTTCTTCACTCTTAATGTGAACGTTGTTCTCATCTGTTACGCCGCGTTTATTATTCGCTGTCGAAGTTCTACGACTGAATTTATTGGGGTCACATAAACTAATTCCTTCATATGACCCCAAACGTAAAAATCAAGTGGTGTGATATTAGGGCTTCGTGCTGGCCACGGAATTGGCCCTCCCCTCCCAATCCATCGGTTTGGATATCTCTCGTCTAGCCACTGTCGGACAGTAATCCGGTAATGTGCTGGGCAATCATCAGAGGTATTTTTTTATTTCTTCGGGAACATCCGCCAACAAATCGTCTAGGTTGTTTCTCAAAAACTCCTCGTAATTTTCGCCGTTCAAATTTTGGGGCAAGAAATGAGGGCCCAGCAAATAATTATCAAGGACACCCATCCATACGTTCAGGGAAAATCTCATTTGCAGCGCAGTTTCTTTTAGTTTTTTTTGGATTCCTGCCTGCTTTAGGTGCCCAAAAATGTAAGTTATGGTAATTCGTTATACTATCCCGGTCAAACTTTGACTCGTCAGTCCACAAAACATTTCTTAGGAAATGTTCCTGGTCAGCGTTAGCGTTTAACATAAACCGAGAAAATTCGAGTCGCCTAGCAGGATCTCCCTCGTGCAATGTTTGGACAGGTTGATAATGGTACGGGTATCTACCTGATAGATGTACTACCGACCACACTTTCCACTGGGACATACCGAGCTGTCTTGCAACAATGTTCGTTGAGATGTTTGGGTCATCAATAAAACACTGAAGAATGGTGTCCTCTTCATCAGCCGTGTACCGTCGAGGTCTGCCAGCGTTGAATTGTGCTCTCTGAACACTGCCAGTTTCAGACAATCGTCGATAGGTGCTCCCGAAAACAGTAACGTGGGGAAGTCGACGATCGGGAAAGCGGCGTTGGTATTCTCGCCGAGCCGCAGCCGCGTTTACATCGGCAAAACCATAACAAAACATTATGTCTGCATATTCGTTATTAGAATACGAAGTCATGTTATCCGAAATAACAATGATAACAAAAAGAATAACAAGAGAAACAATAATTAACATTAGTGATCGATAGCAAATTAACGCGATGAGAGATTGGTTAATAGCAAGATAACAACACACGTCCTTGCGCGGCATAGAGTCAAAACTTACTAAGGAAGGTGACGCGAGCGCAGCAGACGCCGTGTACTCCTCCGCCCGCACACCCCGCCCCATCACGAAGAATTTCGCCAGTAAAATCGGTTGTTTTAGCGAAGATCATAAACTAAAAACACAGATGATTTCTCTCCTCGCGCCAGTTCAAACACATGCCATGCCACGAATTATGTATTTTAAAATTGACTCTTATACCTTTTTGGAAAGCTTACAGAATAAGCAAGTTGTTTTAGTTATTTGTACGATTAATGTCATAGAAATTTTTGTGACGAGACAACATTTTTGAAGCGTAAAATGAAAATATTGGTAAGATATTATTCTTATATCGCTCATTATTTTAATTATTTTGTTAAATTAAGTAGTTTTAATTATGTCCATAGCTTAATTGAAGTGCCAGCTACAACATCATTTTTAATGGTACCCATTCAAATATGTAGTTTTTGTTTTATTTGGAATTAAATGTTGTAATAGATAGTAACACACGATATATTTTGTTTAACTATATTTCCGTACAATTTTCGTTTACAAAATAATATACTGTGCGTAGTAGGTGATGTGCGTAATTGCGTATACTGGTTCTCAGAGCTGTCCAACCAGTGAGGTTGAAGCAGACCGAGAGCGCCGTGTACACAACTAACTCGGAAGGCGCGTGCGATCGTCTTATATAGCGGCCGGCGCGTGGCGGGGAGCTACGCTCCGCCCCTCGGCGCGAAGTAGGGACGCCGCGCGCGCGCTGTATGATGATGTTTAGTTGCTACAGTCTCCCCCTCTGGATCTGAAGTCGTCCCGACGATGATCCAGGATCAGAAGAATTAGCCTTGGGTCTGCCGCGCTTCCTTACTTGTACCTCGTTATCCACAAACTCGGGTTGTTGTTTTCGTGGCCGCCCTCTCTTTCTGATAGGCTGGACGGGGGCTGGCAGCTCAGGACAATTTCCAATATAGGGTACCAAAGCGGAAGCGTGATACACTCCAATCACAACATCAGGTTTCTTGGGATCGGCAAGTTCGTAGGATGACGGACCATGTTGCTTCTTAATTATGTACGGTCCGTCACGTCGTGGCGCGAATTTACTACTCACACCTTTAGTAGCATTACTCAGGAAATGCAGTGTGACGAGTACAAGGTCACCAGGATTGTAACCCGGATTCTCTCGCCGGCGTTTGTCTGCATATTTCTTGCGTCTCTCTTCGGATTGTTCATGTACTTCTCGAGCCTTTTGTAAGTTAGTAGCCAATTGCAATAACTTTGGTGTGATTTCAGGTATAAAATTCTCCGATTGCAAGATCTTCCGAAAGTCATGAGATGTATCATCCGGCGTTCTAAGTTCCCTCCCGAAAGTCAAGTAGGCCGGTGTAAATCCTGTCGAGAGACTGGTCGCTGTGTTCATTGCGAATCGAATACTAGGAAGATATTCTGGCCAGTTTCTGTGTTTATCTTTGACTAGGATAGCTAGCTGGGGCTTCAGATCCCTGTTTTTCCTTTCTATGGGATTGGTTTCCGGATGATACACGGGTGTGAATGCATGTTTGATATTTAGGGAATAAACTACTTGTTGCATGATGGAGCTAACGAACTGAGGTCCGTTATCGCTTATCATGCGTCGAGGAAGTCCATAGCGAAGGAAAACCTCATTGATAAGCGTCATAGCGCAGGTCTCTGCTGTGGCCTGTTGTAGGGCAAACAGTTCAACCCAACGAGTTGCCACGTCTTCTAAAATGAGGATCCATGTTTTCCCATCCGGGGAGACTGGCAATGGTCCAAACAAATCAAAAGATATGACTTCAAACCTTTGGCTCATCACGGTAGTTTGAAGTAGTCCCGCTGGTTTCTGGTTTGATGATTTGTATCGTTGACACTCTAAACAGTTCTTTGTATAGCTATCAATATATTTCCTCATTCCAGTCCAATAATATCGGTGACTAATCCGCCGATAAGTCTTATCTTGACCATAATGGCCTGCTAAAGGGTCATCATGATATGTCGCCAGTACGTTAGCCCATTCGTGTTCTGGTACAACCAATTGTGCGTCGTCAGACTCTGACTGGGGACTGTGTCGATAGAGTATTCCATTATTTAGTAGGTACCCCTTGTTGCTCCAATATACTGCCTTCTCATCGTTGTCTATTCCTTCCAAATCCTTCACAATCGGTCTTAATCTGTCGTCCTTTAACTGTTCTTCTCTAATTTCAGCTGTACTACGTAAGGGCATGTCTACGGTCACTGTACACACGTCACATGCTTGAAGCGTTTCTTCATTACATGGTGGTCTAGAGAGACAATCAGCGACAGTGTTTGTTCTACCAGGAGCGTATTTGATGGTTATGTCAAATGCTTGCAATAATAGTGCCCATCTTGCAAGCCTTCCTGTCGGCGTTTTCAATGACATGAGCCACTTCAAGGCTTGATGATCTGTTACTACGGCAACAGGAAGACCCTCTATGTAACCACGGAACTTTGTTACTGCCCACACGACAGCAAGCGCCTCCCGTTCCGTGGTAGAGTAGTTTCGTTCGGCTGATGTCAGAAGACGACTAGCAAACTCGACGGGATGCTCGTCTTCTCCCTCCCCCTGGATCAATACTGCTCCGATCGCATAAGAACTTGCGTCACTTTTTATCATGTATGGTTTCGTTTCATCGGCCTGTCTGAGTATTGGGGCAGAGGTCAAGCGGCTCTTCAGTTCGTGGTAGGCATTCTGCTGGTCCTCTGTCCATTCCCATTTAGCGTTCTTTTTCGTTAACCGAGTGAGAGGTTCCGCAACCTTTGCAAAGTTTTCAATAAATCGTCTATACCAGGAACACATTTGAAGAAAGCTCACTAGATGTTTTAAGGTTTTTGGTGGGGAAAGCTTTGTGATCGCAGCTGTTTTCTCAGGATCCACTTGCAGTCCTTTTGGCGTAATATAGTGACCTAGGTATTCAATGAGTGAACAGCAAAAACGGCATTTCTCTCGATTTACTGTTAGGCCAAATTCTGTAAGCCTATCGAAAACTTTCTTCAGATCTTCGAGATGTATTTCAAATGACGGCGATAGTATTACCAGGTCATCTAAATACGCAAGGAGCTTCACATCAGGTAGACCCACTCGCATCCGATCAATCAATCGCTGAAATGTGGCTGGAGCATTACGTAAACCGAACGGCATGCGAGTGAAATTGAATATGCCAAACGGCGTAATGAATGCAGTCTTCTCTTGGTCTTGTTTGCGCATCCCCACTTGCCAATAGCCTGCTTTCAAATCTAGTAGTGACATGTATGGGGTTGGCTTGGCTTCATGCAAGAGGTCATCAATCCGAGGAATTGGGTATGAATCGGGTATCGTAATCGCATTGAGTCGACGATAATCCACGCAGAGTCGAATGTTCCCGTTAGGCTTTGGTACAAGAACTACAGGCGCGGCCCATAGGGACGAAGAGGGTTCAATAATGCCGTCTGCCAGCATAGCGTTGATCTCCCGCTGCAGAGCTTCTTTGCGAGGCGGTGAAAGTCTGTATGGTGGGACCGAGATTGGCTTATCGTCTATGGTTCTGATACAGTGTTCAATCAGCTTTGTTGGTTCTCGCTTTGCATTGAAAACGTGTCTGTTTTCTTGCAGAAGCCTGTCCAGCTGCTCCCTCTGAGCACTGGTGATGTGTGTTTCGATATCAATTGAGTCAATTCGTATTTCCCAATCATTTGCGTCAAAGAGACTGGTACTTTGTGGGGATAATTCGATGTCTTCCCGGTGAACATTGATTTGTGCGTCTCGTATCATGAAATCCGTGAAACTGGGAGAGTAGCCATCGAACAGTCGTGGTTTCTTCTTCGATGGAGGCGTACTGGAAAGATCTATCGGTGCCAGCTTATATACGACGTTACCGACTGGCTGATTGTTTGGTGTTGTCGGAGGTTCAGGTATTTCCATTGGCGGAGGTGTTGGTGGTGGAGTAGGTGCAATACTTGTGCTATCCTCGCTTTCTGTCATTGTAAGCGAAGTTATTGGGCTTGGCAAATCCATAATTTCACTGATGATAGTGGTCTCAAAGGTGGCAAATTCTTCAGAGTATAGCTCGTATTGTTCTTCTGGTTCGTCGATAAAATTCCATGTGTACTGCGGCACGTTAATGACCATACCCGCGTCTCGCAAAAAGCCAACACCCAAAAGAGTGCGGTTCTCCTTTGCACCAGGTAACACAATGAATGTCGTACGCACCTTTCGACCTATTAAGTCAACCACGACTTTGCACATTAGCACTCTTTGACTTTTTGTTACTCCGTCAGCTAACGTTAAGTTGACTGGCTGTTCCTCGAACTCGCACCCGCATTTGACCAGCGTTAAGTACAAGGAGTACGATGCGACACTCATCTTCGCGCAAGTATCAATATAGGCGGTCCCTTTTATTCCCTCGACCTCCACGAACACAACAGGCCGTGAATATGCATCTGAATGCACGTTGATTGCGCAAAACTTCAAGTCCTCCTTCTTGACGGACGACGACTTCTTACAGGTGGTACAATTGCTTCTAAATACCCCGGGTGCGCCGCAACCATAACAAGAGAATTTTGGTTGCGAAGGAGATGGTGCCTGGGTCTGGATTTCAGCAACCTCTTTCGCTGCCACCGCGACTGTGCCTTCAACACGCTTCTTCTTTCGGCATACGTCCACCGTGTGTCCCGGGTTTTTACAAAAAGTGCATCGCTGTTTTCCTTTACGCATCTGAGCTGTATATGTTTCGGTATGTTTAGCTCCATGTGCGTATTCTTGCAGAGTTTCTTCGATACCGCGTGCCGTTTCTAGAAGTTTCCCGAAAGTTGGTACCGTATCTCGCGGCATGCGGTTTCGTACTTCCAACCGTATGAGCGCGAATACCATATCTATTTGTTGGGTTTCAGTCGGTGCGGGAGGAGGAAGTGATGCAAATAACGCCCGTTTCTTTGCCATAAATGCTTCCGTGGTGACATCAGACTCTTGGACCTCGTGTGTGATCTGGTGATAAATCATATACGCTGGTTTCCGGGGAGCGAACGTATGGCGCAGTTTGTTACAAAACTCTTCCCACTTTTCTACACCATTTTTCACGCCTTGCCACCATACTGCTGCTTCATCACGTAAAAGGAGTGGAAGCCCTTGAAGCGCGTCCGTGTCACTCAGCTTTTCCACATTTTTGTAGGTGGTCGCTGCTGCTAAAAAAGCCTCGACTGCGTCCGTGTCCTTTTGTCCACTGTAGGTGATGTTGCAGGATGTAAAAGTTCCCTGTTTGGAAGCCATGACGGTCTGTAGGAACATCTGGAATTGTTCGTTGGACATCGCCATCTTCAAAGTCCGATGTGGGAGTCTTCGTAGATTTTCTAGCTTGATCCCTGGATTCGGCCTCACGTTGTGCGCCAGATTGTAATAGATAGTAACACACGATATATTTTGTTTAACTATATTTCCGTACAATTTTCGTTTACAAAATAATACACTGTGCGTAGTAGGTGATGTGCGTAATTGCGTATACTGGTTCTCAGAGCTGTCCAACCAGTGAGGTTGAAGCAGACCGAGAGCGCCGTGTACACAACTAACTCGGAAGGCGCGTGCGATCGTCTTATATAGCGGCCGGCGCGTGGCGGGGAGCTACGCTCCGCCCCTCGGCGCGAAGTAGGGACGCCGCGCGCGCGCTGTATGATGATGTTTAGTTGCTACAATGTCAAATTTTGGGTAAATATCGAAAAACCCTTAAAATTCAAATATCTCGAAAACTATTGAATTTCGGCCATACATATGGGGGGTTCAATTTGTTGCATTTTGGCCCCCTTATCAGCCCCTGATGGATATACGTCGAATTACCAGTAACCCTGTATAGGTAGCAGAATTCATATTGTAGAAATTTGTAAATAAACCTATCAATACAGTTTCTGGTTCGAATATGCACTGTCCCCATATTATGTTGCCGGGCCAACAGGCTGCTACATTCATTATCAATAAATTTGTATCAAACACAGCTTGCACGTTTAATGAAAAGTAGACTTTCCGATTCTTGAATTCTTCCGCAATCTGTGAACCTATAAAATAAAATAAGTCAGCTATCTAATAGAACAGGTTAAATGTAACCTAGGTACCTAAAATAAATATTAAGTGAGAAATTAAAACTTACATGGTGATTCAATTCTGATGTGTTTACCGCCAACTGCACCAAGAACTATAGGGAATCTAGCAATTACAAACACATCTTCGGTGTCATTATGCATGAATATGACTGACATCACGTACTTATTATACGGCAAGCTGATGCTTTTGACACCCCAGCATTGATTACAGCATTGTTACCAATGCATAAAATATTAATGTTAATAAAAGCTGGTGTAAAGGTTGTATTGCATGGTTCCTGAGATAAAAATAAGATTATTGTAGTCAGTCGAAAATTTGCCGTATATAAATTATAATAAAAATAACCTAAACATAAATAGCCGCGTACTGACTGAGCGAGCAGCCTCGTGAGGCTGCCTCGGACGTTTGCTTCGCAACGTTTGCCGTGCGAGGCAGCCTCGGTCTGTATTTAAATATGCATGAGGCTGCCGCGCGCGGCAAAGCCGAGCCGGAGCGAGGCTGAGCCATTAGTCGAACGTCTCGAACGCTCAGTGGTGACTCACAAGTCGAACAGAGACCACGCGAGCGTAGCGCATATTCAGTTGTGCTCAAGATTGTCATGAGGCCGTGCGTTCGGAAGGCTATCGCCACCACTGCCTTTATACTAATTCATCAACTTGTACAAAAAAAGAAAAGAAAAAAACCTAAACGTTTTTGGATAAAAACGATATACAAAAACAGATTACAAGCTGGGAACAGATTATTTGAAGGGTTGTGCTTTGATGATGCAGAAAGCAATTTCACTAGAATGAATAAAATTGAATTTGAAAATTTGTACTCTCTTATAAACGCCAAAATAAGCAAGAAGGACACAAATTTTCGAGAAGCAATAACCGCGAGGGAAAGATTTTTGGTTACGTTAAGATTTTTGGCCACGGGAGATTCTTATACTAGTTTGCAGTATCTGTTTCGTATATCAAAACAAAGAATATCAGTAATCGTTCCTGAAGTTTGTGATGCGTTAATCGGGGTACTAAAGGATCATGTTAAGATAAAAAAAAAAAAAAAAATTCAGTTTTCGTACGTTTTTTATTAATAATTACAAAAACATGACAGAAATAGACGAAGAGACAGTTGACATAAAACGCTTAATTAAACAATTATTTAACAATGAGAACGTGGAGGCGGAGGATGGGGAGGCATCGGTGAGATAGGAGGCATCGGTGAGGTAGGAGGCATCGGTGAGGTAGGAGGCATCGGTGAGATAGGAATCGGTGAGGTAGGAGGCATCGGAGAGATAGGAGGTATTGATGAGGAAGAATGACAAGACGTATAATTGGAACTGTTTAGTCCACTGTATGATTGAGTATAATAACCAGTGTATGATTGGTATGCTCCCATATCCGCTTCGAAAATAATTTTATTTATAGCATGCTTTACATTTGCTAAAGTAAAAGCATCATATTTTCGCAACTCATTTGCGACGTGTTGCCCATAAACATCGTAGGAATCATGTTTTTCCGAAGCCATGTTAGGGCATGGACAAAAACCGACAATGTTTGGCTCGGGCCGCGGCACGCTCGGGCGAGGCAGCGCGTGGGTTTGCCTCGGGCGAGGCTCGTCTTGACCGACCGAGGATTTGCCTCACGAGGCTGCTCGCTCAGTCAGTACGCGGCTAATACCAAAATAATTTGTTGTGAATAAAAACATTTTGAGGTTACAAAAAAGACATATTACATACCGGCGGCTCCCTTCACTCTTAAATGAGGGTATATATATTTCGACGAGTAAACTGTTGAACAAAAGGAGCCATCCAGCCGAAATCTAAGATGGAATTCATAAAAACCCAAAGTATTTAAATGGTTAACCCTCGTTTGGTAATTCCTACGATTAATAAATACCACGTTTTTCATCGGAATCCAATAAGCTGTTCCAGTCGGATAACATTTCTAGATCACTCAATTCACTATCTGAATGAGACATTTTATTTTCTTTAATAACGAAAACGCGTAATATTATAAGTACACAACCGACCAATTTCGAGCGGTAAATAAATCTCACAAACGCCTAGAAACTTCGACAGCTTGTTAACGTTTTCAAAAATAAATAAAAAAACGAATTGCGTATACGTACGACTCCTTAAGAAAAAAATTAAACCAAAAAAGTATACAATTTGCAACATTTCCATAAAGTATTTATGATCAGCACTTGTTCTACGATAATCCATAGTGCGGCGTTTCACATCAACAGCGATGCGGCAGTCATCTGAAACATGATATATGGTTAAGGATTCACTACTTGCATGACTATAGTACATCGACTCCACACATCGGGCTTCTTGAGTCTTCTCTCATTTCTTTGTGCAGTCCGATGCCTTATGGCCAAAATTGTGGCACTTAAAACATTTAAACTTAAATGTTTTTCCTGTAATTTTCTTCGGATGTTTGTCCAAACACATGGCGCCTTCTATTTTGTCAACTTGAGCGTTTCCTCTTCAACTATTCTCTTCGATGATTTTAACTCTTAGTTGCTCTGGCTTTGGGAATTCATCTCTAGACTCTATGGCACATCAAAAGTTTTCGTAACTTCCCAGAAGCGGAATTTTTAGCAGGTTCGATTCTCGGTTTTGGTAAGTTTATCAAGAAATCTGTGAATACAGTATGATTTCTTTAAAAAATTAAAGAATGTTTCCTTTGTGTAAAATAATCTATCATCAGTATTTAAAGTGGTTTCCCTTCAGGGCTGATTGATTTTTTCCACCCTGTGTATTTTAGGCTACACTTATTATTAATTAATTTTACAGATTTTACACCTAATACAAATCGATAAAGTCACTAAAGGGCTCTCTCGACTAGAGAGACCAGACCCGACCTAGACTGCGGGGAATCTTCCTCGCCGCCCGCGCCTTTACCTCTCCTCCGCGCGATTGTAGAAGTAGAAGTCACAGAAGTCGAAATTTATTTAGAATCACTATGAATTGCTCGAGACAGTCCACAAACATAGACAGCAATGTCATATGTTTGGAGTTGTACTGAAACGACTCAAAGTACAACATTGGAAAGTGAATTTAATATCAAGTCACTTACAGTCACATTTCCAGGTGGAGATAAGTAATAACAGCCGCACGGGTCGATCCATTAAATTTAGCTACGCTTGCCGGGATTGGACTGTGGATGGGTGACCATCTTTACATACCGAGACTCCTCCGTGCCTCGGAAAACAAGTTAAGCACGAATCCCGAAAGTCTGACAACCAGTTTTACCAAGGGGTATCTTATTACCCAGTAAGTCTGTTGTAGAGGTCAGATAGACAGTCGCTTCATGTAAAACTATTATTCAGCTGCATCCGGTTGGACTGGAAGCAGACCCCAACATAGTTGGGTAAAGGCTAGGTAGATGTGACAGTAGTTGTTGACGCGTCGTCGTTCACCAGAGACGTTGCTGTACGTGATGCGATAAAAAGCTCACATGTCAATGCTTTGCTTTGAGTTGAGTTGGTGTCGAGTCGTCAAGGTGTGCAACGACCATCACTTGACCTGAATTTCTTCATAATGGTTCTCCATCTCTGCTGCTTCACGCTCTTTAATGGGTTGGAAGACGAACAAGAGGCTCTGGTAATAGACGGTGGCTGGCTGAAAGTAAAATCAGACCTTCAATCACCGGATTTGTATTAAATGCAATCAATATTATGTAATTTACATTAATTCAATCTCGATATTAGACATGTGTTTTACAAGTCACAGTTAAAAGTTTATAGTGTCGACGCGTCGTCTTTCACCAAATACGTTGCTGTACTCGTACGTGACGCGATATAAAGCTCACATGTCAATGCTTTGCATTGAGTTGAGTTGGTGTCTAGTCGTTAAGGTGTGCAACGACCATCACTTGACCTACTGGATTTCTTCATAATGGTTCTCCATCTCTGCTGCTTCGCGCTCGTTAATGGGTTGGATGACGAACAAGAGGCTCTGGTAATAGACGATGGCTGGCTAAAAGTAAAAACAGACATTCAATCTCCGGATTTGTATTAAATGCAATCAATATTACATAATTTATATTAATGCAATCTCGATATTAGACATGTGTTTTTACAAGTCACAGTTAAAAGTTTATAGTGTCGACGCGTCGTCTTTCACCAGATACGTTGCTGTACGTGACGCGATATAAAGCTCACATGTCAATGCTTTGCATTAAGTTGAGTTGGTGTCGAGTCGTCAAGGTGTGCAACGACCATCACTTGACCTGAATTTCTTCATAATGATTCTCCATCTCTGCTGCTTCGTGCTCGTTAATGGGTTGGAAGACGAACAAGAGGCTCTGGTAATAGACGGTGGCTGGCTGAAAGTAAAATCAGACATTCAATCACCTGATTTTTATTAAATGCAATCAATATTATTGAACTTATATAATTCAATCTCGATGTTAGGTATGTGTCTTGTCACACAAAGTTAATAGTGTCGACGCGTCGTCGTTCACCAGATACGTTGCTGTACGTGACGCGATAAAAAGCTCACATGTCAATACTTTGCTCTGCGTTGAGTTGGTGTCGAGTCGTTAAGTTGTGCAACGACGATCACTTGACCTACTGGATTTCTTCATAATGGTTCTCCATTTCTCTGCTTCGCGCTCGTTAATGGGTTGGAAGACGAACAAGAGGCTCTGGTAATAGACGGTGGCTGGCTAAAAGTAAAAACAGACATTCAATCACCGGATTTGTATTAAATGCAATCAATATTATATAATTTACATTAATTCAATCTCGATATTAGACATGTGTTTTACAAGTCACAGTTAAAAGTTTATAGTGTCGACGCGTCGTCTTTCACCAAATACGTTGCTGTACTCGTACGTGACGCGATATAAAGCTCACATGTCAATGCTTTGCATTGAGTTGAGTTGGTGTCTAGTCGTTAAGGTGTGCAACGACCATCACTTGACCTACTGGATTTCTTCATAATGGTTCTCCATCTCTGCTGCTTCGCGCTCGTTAATGGGTTGGATGACGAACAAGAGGCTCTGGTAATAGACGGTGGCTGGCTAAAAGTAAAAACAGACATTCAATCTCCGGATTTGTATTAAATGCAATCAATATTATATAATTTACATTAATGCAATCTCGATATTAGACATGTGTTTTTACAAGTCACAGTTAAAAGTTTATAGTGTCGACGCGTCGTCTTTCACCAGATACGTTGCTGTACGTGACGCGATATAAAGCTCACATGTCAATGCTTTGCATTAAGTTGAGTTGGTGTCGAGTCGTCAAGGTGTGCAACGACCATCACTTGACCTGAATTTCTTCATAATGATTCTCCATCTCTGCTGCTTCGTGCTCGTTAATGGGTTGGAAGACGAACAAGAGGCTCTGGTAATAGACGGTGGCTGGCTGAAAGTAAAATCAGACATTCAATCACCTGATTTTTATTAAATGCAATCAATATTATTGAACTTATATAATTCAATCTCGATGTTAGGTATGTGTCTTGTCACACTTAAAAGTTAATAGTGTCGACGCGTCGTCGTTCACCAGATACGTTGCTGTACGTGACGCGATAAAAAGCTCACATGTCAATGCTTTGTTTTGAGTTGAGTTGGTGTCGAGTCGTTAAGGTGTGCAACGAACATCACTTGACCTACTGGATTTCTTCATTAATGGATCTCCATCTCTGCCGCTTCACGCTCGTTAATGAGTTGGAATACGGACAGGAGGTTCTGGTTATTAGACGGTGGCTAGCTGAAAATAAAAACAGACATTCAATCACCTGATTTGTATTGAATGCAATCAATATTATATAATTTATATACATTAAATCTCAATGTTAGGTATGTGTCGATACAAGTCACAGTTAAAAGTTCACATGTCAATGCTTTGCATTGAGTTGAGTTGGTGTCTAGTCGTTAAGGTGTGCAACGACCATCACTTGACCTACTGGATTACTTCATAATGGTTCTCTATCTCTGCTGCTTCTCGCTCGTTAATGGGTTGGAATACGGATAGGAGGTTCTGGTTATTAGACGGTGGCTGGCTGAAAGTAAAAACAGACATTCAGTCACCTGATTTGTATTAAATGCAATCAATATTATATAATTTATATTAATTCAATTTCGATGTTAGGTATGATGTGTCTTTACAAGTCACAGTGAAAAAAACCTATGTGTTGGCCCCATTGTAATTTACCGTCAATAGTGATTCCAAGAAAAACTGTCGAATCAACAGGGTCCAGCTCTATTCCATTAACTTGAACATTGGTTGTTGGCTGCCTGACATTTGGCGTTGAAAATTTAATGAGTTTAGTCTTTTTTCAATCAAGAGAAGATTATTTACACATAATTTTTGTAACACAGATTGATAGCACACTTTCTTGGGCTTAACTTGGGATGCTAAGCTTAAGTGGGGCCCACACATAGATAAATTGACAAAAAAGCTAAGCTCCGCAGCATATGCTGTTAGAAAAATTCGTAATTTGACTGACATAGAGACAGCCCGTTTAGTGTACTTTAGCTATTTTCATAGTGTAATGTCGTACGGTATTCTGTTGTGGGGAAATGCCGCCGACATTCAGACTATCTTTGTTTTGCAGAAAAGAGCTGTTCGATCAGTTTATAAATTAAGTCCGAGACTCTCTCAGAGATAAATTTAAGGAGATTAATGTAATGACTGTGCCTTCTCAGTATATTTTTGATAATCTTTTATATGCCCATAAAAATATAAAATTGTTTAAAAAATACAGTGATATCCATAACATAAATACTAGAAACAAACACAAATTTGTTGTACCTACAACAAGGCTCAAGAAAATAGGTGGCTCGTTCAGATGTCAATGTATACGCTTTTATAATAAACTTCCAAGCCACGTACAGTAAGCGCTCAAAAGTGCATAAGCACGCTAAGAGTCGTATTGCTGTGAACACGCAGTCTAGTCCGTACATTTGCATGTGTAAACAGTCGGACGTCTGTGGTGTGAGTGCCGTACACACACCACAGAGAACGCAGTTTTGCACTTACACACTATCGTATCGTCACGGTTCGCGGGCGCCGCACTTATATTTCCATCACTTTCACATCATACGCGTGACCTTGGCCAGTGTATTGCATTGCTAAAATTCGAAAGTAAATCATATGTGCAGATCAGAGAGCAGAAGACGTTAAGCGTTGGTCTTAGATTCTAGATGGCTAAGGTTCTAATCTTGTAAATCACAAGGCTGTTTTTGCAAATATTATTATTTTTGTTTAAATAATAATATGTTTTTAATATTGCTGCCTTTTTATTAATGTTGTTATTACAATAAAGGGTTTAGAATAAAAAATACGTGATATGATATGTGATAATAAAATAAAAAAAATATTTATTCGTTATATTTATTTTACTTAAGTATAGTTAACAAACTGCTACAATTATTTATCATTACTTCAGCTGAATAAGATGTGAAATTGATGTCTAGAAACTTAGAAGCAATTTGTATTATTTTGACATATTTAAATTTTAAAATGTTTTAAATTTTAAATGGATTTTTTTCACCATAAATATAAAGCTTTGATCATGGTCGAAGTAATTAAGCAAAAAAATTTTTTTTTTTTTACGTTTAATAATATTAAATGTAAAAAAAACTACTGACAAAATATTTGATTTTAAGGTTAAGTATAAGCAGTTTCGTTTACATTAATTATTTTAAATTTTATTTGGCTTTAGTAAATATTGGTTGGTATTGAGGTTATAGCTTAAGTATTCATTTTCTTTACGAAAAGAAGATTGAAACTAAACCTCAAATTTTAATAATAATATTACTAAAATAATATTAAACATTGAAATACGACAAACACCATTTTGAAACGTGCTTAAAAAAATCGTTACCATAAATTCATGCAATAACGAATCTGTTGTTTATTAAGTTGGTATGATCAATATTTTAAAGTCAAAAACGGTTTTCTAGCTGGTCTTCAGTGATGCAAGCCTTCAGAGTGCATGGCGAACGGTTCATAATGACGTGTTTTTAATAATTCAGCAAAATATCTCGTTGGTATGAAACCATTTGTTTCATATTCATTCACCATTTGACGTCGCTGCTACTCGATAATAAGCCCCTTCCTCATATCTCTTAACCCTCACAGTATTTCTCTAGAACAAAGAAAAACATTGTTTTTATTACACATAATACCTAATTATTTATTATTCACTAATCGAATTAAACCTCATAATGAATTTAAAACTTTAAAGGCATATTCTGTCTCAACAATACCTCTGTTCTATCAACAATACCCTTGATTAAGATTTATGTTTAGTAAAATATGAAATATATAAATGATAACACTCACACTTAGTCCGGTTTCATTAGATATTCACTTCACTTTTACGCAGCGCAATAATATTCTCTGATCTGATCTGATCTCTTCAATATATTTTATGCCTGCTTTTTGAAAATAATAACCACAACACTGCGCTAAATACTCGTCACCAATATTATCCACGAACCAACAAAGTTCTATTAATTGAATAGTCGTAACGAACTGCATCTACCCCACAGAAATCGAAATAATTTACTTAGTTTTCTGTGGTCTACCTGCTAAACTTTAATATTTATGTGAACAAGACGAATGAAACAAAAAACGAATGATGATTATCGAACTAGTCATTGGTTGCAGACAAAGTGAGTGTGTGTGTGTGTGGAATGTGCGTGTCTACAGTATTATAACAACTTATAGAAGAAGGTCGTAAGTCAAACCGAAGCGTCAGTCTATTGCTTTGTGAGATTGCTTATAGACTTTTGGTCGGTACTGTACAAGATCTAAGCCTTAATAAATTTAAATCATTCATTAAACGTAAGAGCCAGTCCACACGGCGCGTTGCGTTGCGTTGCGTCGTCGCAACGCAAATATTTTGACGCATAGCCGGCCACACGGGCGCTGCGCCATCGCAGCGTTACTATGACGCAGTCTTAACGTTCCGTCGGCGCAGCGGCGACGCACAGTTGCGGCAAGCATTTTGAAAAAATATCGCAGTCAGTCTATAGCAAATCATGGATCAGAAAAGACGTCTAGCATTGCTCCTATTACTACGTCACCGCCGAAATCGACGCAAGATCACAAGACGGTACTGGATCTGTCCTTTCATTTCATTAAGAAATCGTGATGGACAGTTTTTTTTGTTAGAATATCGGGAGTTGCTATTAGACGAAAAGAAGTTTTATATTTTTTTTAGAATGAGTGTATCCAGCTTCGAATGTTTATTGAAGTCCTTAGAACCACACATACGAAAAAACTATACTAATATGAGGAATCCAGTGGAACCAGTAGAAATGCTGGGAATTACTTTAAGGTAACTATATAAATATTTAAGTAATAAAAATATAACAGTTTTTTTGGTTTGTTTAATTAGTAATCAACTCACAAATAATCAGCAATTGTCATAATTTTAAGTTTAGACATTATTTAAGAGAGATATCATCCAGTAATTACAAATTAGAAAAATCGTATTCAGTTTCTTCACTTGCTTGAGATGTTTCTGGAGATGTAATTGAATTATTATAATCAGAAATGTATGTACTTTGAAAATTTGCTGTTTCATACCCATATGACGGTTGGTGAGACGTTGATGGGCCACTCACATATGATGATGTTTGTCCATACCGCATTTCATCTATAATTTGTATAACTTTACTTTGGAAACGGAGAGTTTCTCGGTCGGAAAATTCTTGAATAGATGGCAATATAGCTCTGAAAAAGGACATATGGCGATTTTCCGGCTCCTTGAGAAGTTTTAGTCCTTCTCTTTCAAACTCATCCATTTGCATTGCCCTTTTGCGCGCGACTGGAACATAGCGCGGAGTGTTGTCTGTGGTAATTTCATCGTTTGTAGACGTAGATTCATTGTTGATTTCTCTAGGCGAGTCTAAGCTAGATTCGGTGGCATTTTGTTCCACTTTTCTCAAAAAAAGAAGTTGATTATATAAATGATACTTCTTCAGTTTCGTAGCGCCCGAGCCCGATTTTGATGCTTCTTTTATTTTTTTTGAATATCTGAAGTAATTATCTTTTACACTTCTCCATTTCTTTATTAAATCATTACCTGCAAAACCAATAGTAAACATGATTTAATAATTTATACATAGTGAATTACTCGATAAAATTTAATGACATATTCAGATATCGTTAACAAACACTATGTGACCAACTCTGGAATCGTGAAAATATAACAGCTGTTACATACAAAAAGCAATACCTACTGAATCAAAATGTATGCAACAGCTGTTATTTTTTTCGCGATTCCAGAATTAATTGGTTACATAGAGAAAGTTATTTGCTATCGATGTCTGAATATGTCAGTATTTTTTTTCGGGTATCTATCTATCTCATAAATGCATATTATAATAATTATTTTCGTTTCAGATACCTAGGAAGTGGAAATTCAATAACTGATTTACATTTCAAATTCAAACGGGGAAAATCTACTATTGCATATATGATACAAAGAGTTTGTCGTGCTATATGGACCAATCTTCTTCGAGACAACATCCCTGAACTGACAACTGAAAGTTTCCAAACAATAGCGAGGGGTTTTGATGTAAAGGCAAATTTTCCTCACTGTGTTGGTGCCATCGACGGCAAACACATCCGCGTGTGTAATCCTGCAAATAGTGGCTCACTTTTTTTAATTATAAAGCCTTTTTTTCGATTGTGTTGCTAGCTATTGTGGATTCAAATTACAAATTCGTATTTGTCGACATCGGTGCATACGGAAAAGAATGCGATTCAACCATATTACAAAATTCTAAACTGTACGAGCTAATGATTAACAACAACTTACGACTACCTCAACCCAAGCCACTCTCTGGTAGCAATATACCAACCCCGTATGTATTTGTGGGTGACGAAGCTTTTGGACTGAGCAAACATATTATGCGTCCATATGGCGGTCAAAATCTCGACTTACAACAAAAGGTTTTCAATTACCGTCTAAGCAGAGCCAGAAGATATGTCGAATGCGCTTTTGGGATTATGGCTAACAAATGGCGCATTTTTCACAGACCGATAGACGTGTCCTATGACTTCGCTACTGACATTATAAAAGCATGTTGTGTATTACACAATTTTGTCGCTGATCGAGATGGTTTTAGACAAAGAGATAAATTTGCTATAAGTGTTGATGAATTTCTCCCAATACAACCCGCACATGAAGAACAGACAGCACCGAATGTCATAAGACAGCAATATGCGACCTATTTTATGACTAGAGGAACTCTGCCATGGCAGCTAAATAAGGTATAATTGTAATTGTAATTGTCTTAAGAGGGTTTTCATGATTTTCTTGCACCGCCAATTCCGCGGTCAGTAAAAAAATAATATTTTATACCTACTCAGCGTAGTCTAGGTTAGTTTTGAGCTAAGTAATAAAATAGTACTCACGCTAATCTAGATTCCCTTAGTTTTAAAATTTTAGAGTGTCGAGATATTAATTTTGTACTGATCGCGGAATTGGCGGTGCAAGAAAATCTTGAAAGCCTTCTTAAATAAAAAAAAACATAAATATCTGTACTGTGAACTCACCAACTTTGTTTTTTCGTTCAGCTGTGAAATTCTCGTAAGAGCGAGGCCCCATTAGTGCGTTGCGCTGCGTTGCGTCGCGTCATCGCAACGGAACAACGCATTGTATGCCACACCTGTGTTGCGTTGACGCTGCGCCAACGCAACGCAAGAGGGTATGCACGCCGACGCAGCTGCGTCTCAGTTCAGCCTTTGCAATGGATAGATACAAACGTGTTCTTTTGTTGCTTTTATTACGGCACCGCCGAAATAAACGTAGAAATCATAGAAGATTCTGGATATCTCCTTTGATAGCATTAAGAAATAGTGATGGTCAGTTTTTTATGCAGGAATATAGGGAGTTATTATTAGATGAAAAGACTTTTTTCAATTTTTTTAGAATGAGTGTGGCCAGCTTTAATAATTTGGTTGAAACCTTAAAACCACATATCAAAAAGCAGTATACCAAATTCAGGAACCCTTTAGAACCAATTGAAATGATTGGTATTACATTGAGGTAAGTAATTCAAATATCATAATACTCGTAATGTTAATCAGTTATTAATTTATTATCTTTAAAAACAGTTTAATTTAAGTATTACTATTAGGCAACAAAGCAAAGTTATAATCTTCTTCTTGACTATCATCAGTAAAATTATGAATCGTAGTGTTGGTTGAGTAGGTAGCTTCGAATTCATCTGTTCGATACGACGATGGCGATGGTGACTGGGCATGTTGTCCAGTTTGATATCCGCGTGACTGCAATGGTGTTGCTTGATACTGTTGTCCAGTTTGATATCCGCGTGACTGCCATGTTGTTGATTGAGTCTGTTCCCCGAACCGAATTTCGGTAATGATATTTATAACTTTGCTTTGGAATGTCAAAGTTTGTAATTCCGTAAAGCTGTCCAAAGAAGGCAAAATTCCTTTGAAAAATGATAAGTGGCGGTTTTCTTTCTCTTGCAACGCTTCTAATGCTTGCGCCTCGAAATCATCTATTGCTTGGTTTGATCTCTTACGGCTTGCAGGTACGTAGCGAGAAGGACCTGGGGGTAACGAGGACATTTCTTTTGTAGGAAATGGAGAAGATGATGCTGTGTTTTCATTTCGTTCCGTTTCTTCAGACACCATTTCAAGGCTACTGTCAGTTTTATTTTGGGCAACTTTCATCAAAAACAGCAACTGATTGTAATAATGATATTTTTTCAATTGTTTTGCCCCTGATTAGGGATTGCAAATATTCGATAATTTTAGCATTCGAATATTCGAATACTTTTTATGCCTTATTCGAATTATTCGAATAATATTCGAATATTTCAGAAAAATAAAGTATTTTTAAAATTTGTCACATTTTTATTGCCTTAGAAACTAGTAACATATTTGTATGTGACCTAACATCCCAATCAGAACCAATATTTTAACATAAAACTTATAATCACATAAAATAATTAACAAATCTTTAATAAAGTTAGAACTAATATGTCCGTCCTGCTGTTCCACCGCGTTTTACAGTCTAATACCAGGGCCCGCGCTTTTGTATTCTTCGAGAACATATTTGTTCAGAATTACTGTCCTGGTTGGAGATTTCTTGAAAAACTTCACTACTTTTCTTTGTCAATCAGATCTTTGTATTCAACATTGAGATTGGGTTCACTTCTGAAAATCACATTCCGATCGACTACAAAGCCTTGTTCATCATCACTTTCATCTGTTTCTTCTGATTCATCTACCTCTGTATCTTCTGAATCTATTGGAACTTCTTCTGTGTGTATTTCTTCTAACTGTTCATACGTTTCACTCTGATTACATCGGTTCTTATATATTATATCCACCAAGGCACATTGAATGCCGTGTGCAAGGCTCATATGATGAAATGATTGCATTTGACGACCCATGCAAGTCATGACGCTTGCACCGTCTGTCACCACACCAGCTATATCATTTTCTAAAGTTATATCGTATGAAGCTAATTTGACCCTTACAATATTGATTTTAGTGTAAAATTGCACACTATAGGTAAACAAAAATTATACTTAAATTGAATTGGATAACCCGTAAATACTTATATATAAACCGTCAGCCCAAAATCACTTCACAAAATAATAAAATGCACCACTCTGTTGTTAGAAACTACGTGACTGTTGTGCTGTACTTGTGATTGTGAAATAACCTCAAAATGGCAGCAAACGCCCGGCGAGTGGCAGTCAGCAGAAAAATGGAGGCAGTTGATTGGTCGAATGGCCGTCAATCCGAGCAGTACCGATCTATTCCGAGATTTGACGACTACGCGTTAGATGTCGCCTTCGTAATCAACAAAATAATGTTGTAACCTTAATTGCTGTGGTAATATTCGAATGTTCGAATATTTTATAATTTACTATTCGAATATGAATTTCAAATGGATATTCGAATAATTCGAATATTCGAATATTCGATTGCAATCCCTACCCCTGATCCAGACGAACTGTTTTCTTTTATTTTTTTACGTATCGAAAAAAGTTGTCCTTCACGCTTCTCCATTTTTTCACAACCTCGTTACCTGCAAAGAAAGAAAAAAATGTGTAAGTACCTAACTTGTCTACACTGACCAATCTAAATTGGCCACCCTGTTTATTTTTTGTGTTTCTATTTCAGGTACTTAGGCAGCGGAAATTCGATAAACGACTTGCATTTCAAATTTAAACGTGGAAGAGCAACAATTTCTAGAACTATTTCGTCAGTTTGTCAAGCTATATGGAAATATGTTCGACCACAGTACATAGAAGAGATCACAGTAGAAAAACTACAAAATATTGCATTAGATTTTGATCTCAAAGCTAACTTTCCTCATTGCTTCGGGGCAATTGATGGGAAACATATACGTTTAATAAAACCAGACAAAAGTGGCTCTCTGTTTTATAATTATAAAAATTATTTTTCAATTGTTTTGCTGGCGGTTGTTGACTCAAATTATAAGTTTGTTTTTGTCGACGTGGGTGCATATGGTAAGGAAAGTGATTCTACTATTTTTAGAAATTCGACACTGTACAAGATTTTAATGAGAAATGAATTACCATTGCCTGATCCTCAACCACTTGGAAATGATCATAATAACGAGCCACCAATCCCTTATGTACTCGTCGGTGATGAAGCTTTTGGTTTAAGTAAGCATGTTATGCGCCCATACGGCGGATCCAATCTCAATGTGAAACAAAGAGTTTATAATTATCGCCTTAGCAGAGCTCGTAGATACGTGGAATGTGCATTTGGGATCATGGCAAATAAATGGCGCATTTTACATAGGCCAATTGATACGTCATATGATTTAACTATTAATATTGCGAAAGCATGTTGTGTTTTACACAATTTTGTTATACAACACGATGGGTTAAAACAACAAGACAATATGGCAATAAGTAGGTTCCCACAATTGAGACCCCATAGCAATGAAGAATCATTAGCCGAAAATTTTATCAGAGATCAATTTGCTAATTACTTTATGAGTCCAGAAGGGGCTTTACCATGGCAGTTGAAAAAGATATAAATTAACTTATGTATTGAATTTACAAATAATATAATAAATAACAACTCACCAATCTTGTTCTTTTTTTGGTCCTCAAACTCCTCGTAATCTTGAAATATTTTTTTACAAACAGCTACCCATTCATTCGCTTTACGAAATTTATCACTGTAATGTTCGTGTGATTTATCCCATATAATGGGTCTTTCTTGGACCAAGGATATGAGAAAATCTATATCAATATCCTGCTCACTCATGGTAAGATAAAAAATGTCGTTACGCTCGTCTAGCTTCCTCCTCTAGCAGTGCATCACTGTCCGTCGTCGCAGCGGAGCTCCGACAACGCAGCGCATCACCCTCCCTCCCGCTTCGTCTCTTGTCCGTCGATCCGTTGAAACGTCGCGCGCGACGACGCAACGGTCTAATGGGGCATGTCATAAAAAATGTATGGAAAACGACGCAGCGACGACGCTGCGACGACGCAACGCAGCGCAACGCACTAATGGGGCCTCGCTCTAATCAGGAAATAAAACTTTTGATATGTCTTCCCAGGCTTTTGTTTTTAAATTTTTATTTTTAAAATCTACGTTTGACTTGTCCCATATAATTTCCCTTTCCTGTATCAATGTAATCAAGTAATCTATGTCAAGTTCTTCAATGGTATTCATTTTAACCTGCAAATAAAACTAAATACAAAAACGTAAACGTAAAACGAAATGAGCTTCCGTGTATCCTCTCTGTCAACGCACAAGCAACTGAGCGCTGCCGCTCCGACGTCGCACGAGTACACCCCCTCTCGCTTCGTCTCGGGGGCTGCTGTCCGTCATGTGTGCGTTGCGACGACGCAACGCGCCGTGTGAACACCTTGGTTATTTGTATGTAAAACAACGCAAGGACAGCGCTGCGACGACGCAACGCAACGCAACGCGCCGTGTGGACTGGCTCTAAGTTGTGCCAGAAAGCTTTTTATTCCGTTAAAGATTACGTTGAGGACAAAAAGGCTTGGGATTGAGCTGCTCCAATTATATTTTTTTATTTTTTGCTTTCGGAACTTTGTTTATTTTGCAAACTTTAAAATTATATACACAATGACATGAATATTTACTTGTGAAGTATAATATTATTATTATTTTAATTATTGTGAATGTGAGGACTATGTGGGTCATTTATATATTTATTTATTTTTTTCTCAGTTACTTCTAATGATAATCTGGCAGTTTTGAGTACTTTATGCGGCCTACCCAAATGTCCCTTCTTTGGTATTGTTCGTCGAATCGTTGAGCTCCTTTTAAGTTCTGAGTTGAGCTACACTATTACTGACAAATGCGTGCACTGACTGGACAGGTCCACTCAAATCTGTATGGTTCTTTCCTCAGAAGACCATTTCAGACACAAATCTACATGGTCCTCAAATAAAATGCTCTGGCCAAGATTATTTCCGGGTTTTTATATTATACACATTGACATTAATGAATTTTACATAAACAATGACATGAATATTTACTTTTAAAGTATTTTATTATTTTAATTATTGTGAATGTGAAGACTATGTGGGTCATTCCTTTTTGTTTTGTTTTTAATTTTTTCTCAGTTAGTTCTAATCATGGTCTGACAGTTTGAGTAATTTAAGTGGCCTACCCAAATGTCCTTTTTTTGGTATTGTTCGTCGAATCGTTGAGCTCCTTAAATTCTGAGTTGAGCTGCACGATAACTGACAAATGCGTGCACTGACTGGACAGGCCCTCTCAATCTGTGTGGTGCTTTCGTCAAAAGACCACTTCAGACTCCAATCCACATGGCCTTCACATGGTCTGACCAAAATTATGTTTGGACTTTAAAAGAGACTGAGACCTCTGAGTTTGTTTCGGCCTTTCTTCTTAGAGTAGTCAGATAGGAAACGCCGACCTCATCTAGTTTTAAAATATGATTGACGTGTAAAAGTGTTGGTACAAACCTACTTACAGAAATAAAATCATTTATCATTTACATTAAACCAATGCACAACTTTAGAGAGTGCATCGTTAACTTGTTCAACCATTACTAACTAACGTTTGATTTAAAAAATAAGGGAAATGTCATCTGCGAATAATACGATGTTGTGATTATCCCTTATGTGGTAAGTTAAATCATTTATATGAATAAAAAATAAGAAAGGTCAAAACCTACATCGGGTGTCGGCGTTGGTATAGGTGGCAATTCTTGCGAAGTCGATCTTATACAGCAGCTCTGTTTTTTGACAGTCAAGTATAATGTTACTAATATTAAAATGACTGCGACGACGCCCACAGCTGACATCAGTATATTAGTGTTATTTCCAGTAGACGTTACACCTGAAAAAGAAAATATGGATTTATTTAAGTCATTATCAACTAAGTCTAGCGCAGTCCACTGCTGGATTAAGGCCTCTCCCAGGCTGCGCTACAACACCCTGCCCTCCGCCTTCCGCATCCAATCTGTCCCAGACACCTTTTCAAGATCTTTGGTCCAATCTAGTTGAGGGAGCGTCCCACACTAGGTACGCTTCCCGATACGCGGTTTCCACTCCAGGACCCTTTTGCTACACCGGCCATCGCATCGGTCCTTCGACAAATATGGCCAGTACAACTGCCACTTCAGCTTGCTTACTTGATTGGTGGTGCCATAGTAGTTTTTTGTGTTCTTGAGAAGAGCTATCCAACGATGGTAAATTCATTACGGAATTGACATCGATACCGAAACGCCCATCATCATTTCGACTGTCAAATGTCTCGCTGATGGTGGTGTGTGTGTTGGATCAATTATTTTTATTGTGGACGCCTTTAACGTGCACGTCTTTCTACAGCGTTCGTTCATGTATAATTGAAATTATACATGAGCGAACGCACATGAATGATGTAACCAAAATTTTGTAACAATATTTTGATTTAAAGAGTGTCTGCGGAGTTTCGTGCCGTTTTTTCTCCATAATATTACTACGCTTTGGAATGGCCCCTTAACAATTCAAAATTGCTCATTATTAGTTTAATTGAAACAAATGCTTTGAGTTAGAGTTCATTAACCTTTAACATAATAATTAATTGTATTGGAAAACGTGAACAATATATTAATATGTTCATTATGAATTTGGAAAATGATCCATTATACGTCAGCTTCTGATATAGTTCATGCAAGTTCTTGTTGACCACTAAATACATCATGCGAACATTCCAATAAACATATTTTAATTATAGAAAGAGACTACCGTAAAATGGGGGGAATCGGGACACTTTTTAAGTTCGGCGTTGATTTTTATCGTTTTTTTTTGTAGTTATAGTAATAAAACGGAGATCATAATGGTTCCGGTAGTTTAAATTTTCATTTGTAATGCATTAAGATATAGTTTATTAAAGAATAATCATGAAAAGTTACAAAAACTCACTTGTCCCTCTTCACCCAGGCGTTGGGGTGAATCGGGTCGCTTAAGGGGTTAATAGAGTTTTTTGCTAGGGCTGACACTTTCATACTATATGTAGGTTACTACAATAATTAGGTAGGTACCTACAATATCTACCTGGTAGGTATTTCCTTTTCAGGTTACCTACGTACATGACATATACCTACCGTTTTTTAAAGTGTCAGCTCCTAATATGTTATCATAAATAAAGTTATAGAGTTGTAGTGAAAAATAAAAATCCATTAATGAAATCAACGTTTCTAATAAAGTAATTTACTTAAAATTAAACAAAACAAAATAAATCTTACTTCCAAATAAACATAAAATAAAGTCCTCTTAAATCAAACTTAATTAAAATTTCTGACAGGCAAACTTAAAAAATATTAAAAATAGACAGTATTATTTTTAATTAATACTTAGATATTTATTTAATAATTAATTAATTATTAAATAAGCAGTAGATATTTGTTTAATAAATTAATTATTGAATAAATACATAAGTATTTTTCCAATAATCAACACAAAAGTAATACGATAAACAATTACAAGTCATAGCTCAAACTCACTAATTCTCTAGAATCTTTAAGATTTCATCACTGTCATTATAGTAATTCTTTTTCTTAGTTACATTTATTTTTTGGTTTATGGCTACTGGTTTCAAAGCTTGCTTTGTTGGATTTTTCGGAAAAAGTTTTGTTAATTGTTCTGAAGGTATTTTTGTATTACTATTAATAATAATTTTCGGTTTATTTGTAGTGCTAGTACTGGCCTGTTCATTTTCATTTTCTATCAGATTTGTTTCTTCTGTCACATTTGTTCCTTTCAAATCTGTAGGTTCGCACCATGGTATTACTATTTCTTCATACAATTGTAAATCTTCTGTTAGCACAACGGGTAGTTTTTCAACTTCTATATCTCGCCAATCATTACGCTGTTCTTGATCATTATCAGATGCGGGCACATTGTTTGTTTCGGTTATGATTGCTTCGAATGCCCTTGAACAATGTGCTATTGGCGATGGCGATTTATTTTCTTTTTCATCAAATATTTTTTTGGTTTTTTTACCTACTCCCTTACCTTTAGCACTTTTTGTGTTATTTGTTTTTTGGATTCGTTTCTTTTTTATTTCAGGTTCAGTATCTGTATCAGCGTAACTTTCTACGTCCTCGTGTGAAACACTTCGACCTGAAATTCGAATATGTAAAAAATATTGTTGTAAGGACATAAAATGTAGGTCGGTGTGCGTTTGTGTGTGTGGTTGTGTGTGTGAATGAAATTTGAGACTTTTTTGTGAGTTAAGTCTGTAAGTGTGAATGCATTTGAGATATTGCGTGTATGTATATTAGGCACCTACTGTGTGTAAGGTCGAATGCATGTGAGTGATTGCGTGTATGTGTATAATGGCGATTTATCAAGAATTAATTATTTACCTGAAATAACATCGTTTTTTTTTTATTCTTTGGTTCTTTAATATTTATACTTCCGTATCGCATTTCTTTTAATAAACTTAAAACTGACTGGTCTATAGCTTCTTTAACCTCTTCATCATTCTGCGACTCTTCCGGTAATCTTGCCAACACTTCATTAGGATTTAATGGACTGATACCTAATAAAGGAACATTCATATAATAATTATTTATTTCAGGATACTTTAATTTATTAAAGAAAACATAGTAAAATGAATTATCTACATTCACTATAATGCTTACCAGTCTTACGAAATCCTGCCCGAATATTATTTTCCGAATTTATTTTAATTTGGTCCATGAGCAACTTTAACATCCTTGGGAAGCAACCTTTTGGTACACATGATAGTGAACGGCCGTCCGTTTTCTTCCATTTTTGAAGAATTTGACGCCAGGCTACTTTCATGGGGCGGAAAAACGCCACATCCAGCGGCTGCGTGAGATGTGTTGAATTTGCCGGTAAAAAGACGAAATGAATGTCAAAATTCTTACAGATATCTATTAGTTCTATCGATAAGTGAGACGATAGGTTATCGCCTATCAAGACTTTTTTCCCTTGCTTATTTTTAAAAAATGGAATGACCACTTCCTTGACCCAGTCTTTAAACACTTCTGCATCAAACCACCCTGACGACGTTCGGTTATATCTTGCGTTTACGGGTCCATTTTTCACCCACGTATCATACAGGTTTGTGGATTTATAAACCACATACGGTGGTAAAAGCTCTCCTTCTGCAGTTCCTGCCATCATCAGTGAAATTGAAGCTTTAGAATGGTTTAAAATACGTTCTGGATATTTACATCCTCGCCTCGTTATTACTTTGTGACGGCCTGGGTCGTCCGACAAATTTGTCTCATCATAATTGATAATATTGCCCAGTGGCACATTTTCAAGTGACTTTTCTAATTCCGAAAAATATTTATTGATAATAGTTGGTGATGTTGCTGCTCTAGCGCGTTTGATGTTTTGACATAGCCTCTCCGAAATTGTACTTTTATGTCGTTCCAAAAAATTGAAGACAAAATCTCTCCCCGGCAAATTATTTTTAAATCTTTTGTGCGTAATCCCCAACATATCCAAATAACTTTTTACTAAAAGTCTTAAATCTGTAACATCTAAAGGATATCCCCATTCAGCACAAGTGTTCAGATTGAGCACAATGTAATCTTCTGTTTCTTTAGTAAGTGCCGTTTGGCCTCCTGGCGACCTCATTTGTCTATTGCTATGCCTCTGTAAAACTGATCTGCTAATACTATATTTTTCTGCTATAGATCTGATTGTTGCATGACGATTTAAAGTTAGCTCATCGAGCGCCTGTTTCATTACAGTCTCGTCATATTTTTTATATTGTTTTCCACCAGGTTTTGGCTTATATACTCGTGGCATTATGTATTAGAGTATAACTAAAACAAAAACAAAAAAATAATATGACGTAAAAAAATCAATAAAATTTATATATGTATACATACTTAAATGTATAAATAAATTCACGCGTATGAATTACCATGGAGATAGGCAAAAACTACAGGGCGCCACATGCTAATATCAAACAATTTAAATTTAATATCGCCTAAATTACGTAGGTACCAATTTTCAATTATTATTAATCAACTAATCAATCATTACTAGGAAACTATTATAATTTACATAAATGTGTAGGTAGGTAAATGTACTCAGTCAGTTAAGTATGCATTAGGTACCTACCAACACTTTTATTAAGTTACGTTTTATGTAATTTAGAGATTGTGACAACCCTAGAAACAAAAACCCAATTCACCCATAGTCGTCCCAATTAACCCTAATCGGGTACCTATTAAATCCATTCCTGACCCTATACACCCCATAGTTCGACCCTTATCCCCCCAATTATTGTTCAAGTCTACTTTAGTAAGAATTTGTTAAACTAAAGGAAAAACAATAAGATTATATCACTTACATTATAGCTTAATCCGTTCCCAAACAACTGAAGATAATTATGAAAACTTCACTTTTAGTACAAGTCTAGTAAACACCAAAGAAAATTAAAATGTTTTACGGAGCAAATTTCACATGACTTTGACCCAATGTTTTAAAGTACGTTTTTTAAAAAAATACTTATGACAGGATGAGTGAGTGTTGCCAGATTATAGAAAAAATATTGCAAGCTTCAAATTTAAATCCTACCACAAAGTGTAACACGTAACATAAATGTATGAATAAGGTTGCAAATAAAACTTGAGGTTTGTCCCAATTCACCCCCTAGACCCTATTCCCCCCATTTTACGGTATATGTATTAGCAACAATCATGTTTCCCACAGCAGGTAGTTACTACATCCTTAATTATGATTTTAAGTTGAACACCAGATGTTGCCCACTTACTTACAAGAATAGAATGCCATAGGTTTTCTCCATTTGTAAAAGGCTCTTTTTAAAAGGAAGACAAGTGCATGGTCGGCAAAGGAATTCATTTTTTGAGGAAGTTCGACAAATCCAGTGATAGTCTTGATAGTCTTCTTTTTTGTCGCAAGTCATGGCAGCTTTCAATGCAAACCTCATTAAACGAACTTGTTTATCTGATATCATTATTAATTAAATGTTAATGTTAGGCAAAAGGTTGACGAAATATCTGGATTATTATAATAACGATCCGTGGACCAGTACAGTTCAAAATCCGGCAGTGGGTGTAAACCCATCATAATCATCACACCCAGAAAAGCTTTTATGTCTTGTTTAGTAATTGGCTGATAGTTCTTGCTATTTTCTTGAATGGCGTAGCGATTGGTTTCAGTTGCGATTATTCATTAGGAAACAGATTACTGAAGATATATTAATAGGCTGGTTTTGTGTGAAATTTCGGACAAAACCTGGATGTAAATTGGGGCACAGAATGAAATCTTTTCCTTTTATTGCAATCTCAATAAAAAAAATCTGGTCTTGTGTAAGACATGTTAAGTGAATTTGCAGAAGCAACATCCATTACCTCAATATTTTCATGCATATTAATTATTAAGAGTACGAAAAATAACATCCGATACCTCTTCAATTTCATTAGAAACAACCTCAATGGACTCGAGAAAGGTTTCAGCTTCTTCTTCCATTCCACCCTCAAACAACCTTCCCAATTCACGGTCAATAATGTCGTTATCAGATACATGTACCTACGTATTTGAAGGAGAATGTAAAAAATCACCCATTTCGTCCTCCGAGTCGCTTGCAGAATCGTTCTCCAAGATGTTTTGGAGATATCTGTCGCTCAAACGTTTTCAAGAAGACATCTTGGTTGGTAACCTGCGAGAATAATTTAAAAAAAATAACTACGAACACAAAACCAAGGTATTGTTTTCAACGCCTTTTGGGGCGTTAAATGTTATGAACGGACAATGGTCATATATTAGCCACGTACTTTAGAGTCATTTTTTTACAAAAAGACTTAACAAAATCTGGCATAATTTTGCATTCCACAGAATATTATGTAATATTATTCACAAAATAATCAAAATAACGTACTTACCGGAATTTTTGTAGACGTAAATGAATATTTTATACTTTAGTCCCGCTAAAAGTACTTTTCAGTCATCAAATTTGGCGCGCGTTGAATTAAAACTTTTCTGACAGCTAAACGTCATAACATTATCAAACATTATTGACAAAATAGGCAGCGACATCTATCAAAGTCTGCAAAAAAAAAAAAAAGTAAGGGATACGTTAAGTTTTTTTGGTTTATTTTCAACTATAAACTAGTGAGGTGAAAAACGCATGTACCTATTTTACCATTGTTTGATTAAGGGTTAACTTTAATAAATTTTACTGATTTTAAAACTTTTTTCGCATTTATCCATAATTCGTGGTGAGGTGAATTATTTCTTACACCACATTTGTTCATATTTCCATGAATCATACTAAATGTGCTTGCATTTGAAGAATCAAATAAATTGTTCATAATTTTGGTAAATTGTGTTATTTGACGGCACTCATTTGGAACATCACCTCTACCTGTTAAATGTTCTGCAGCTACAGCAACACTATGACTAAAGATTTGGGCTGCATCTTTTACTTTAATTTTTTTTAATTTGTCCTACCTAAACACGTTCGTCAGTTAAATTGCGACATATTTTGAACTCCCCATAAAATTTAACTGCTTCATAAACTTTTTGTTAATATTCCCATTTAATTGTCTTTTCCACCTTTTCTTCAAAATCGAAATATTTCATGTTTTTGGTTAATAAATTGTTCCTTCCCCCTTTCAGTAAATGAGGAACATCAAATAATGGAATAATTTTAGATTTCCCTGCTTCCATAGTTTCATATCTCCATTCCCTTTTATCTTTTATATATTTTTTTCGAGTATCTTCGACGATCTCATTTATTACACTCACATTTACAGTGTTTTGATCACATGCTGTGCATAAAATATTATGCCCTGTACTCTTTACATATTTTATGACCTTTAAAGTCAAGGCTTTTAAATGAACTTTGTTTAGTGAATTCGTAAAATAGTAAGCCACAGGCTGCTTAAATTTTCTTTTCATTCCTTTAAGTAAGGTGAACACATGAAACGGAAGAGCAAAGCTCAACTCACGCACTAATTTACCGAAAACACTGCATCGCAGATGACAAAAAATTCAAAACAACGCAGGTCAGCAGCTTAATTTAAACAGAGAATATACAAAATGAACGAAAACTACAAAACAGCGTATACGCTAATTGTAGGCAGTCGCCATAGTGTTTAATTCAAACTTGTAATTTGATTTGACATCAATATTGCTATACGAAAAAATGAATAAAGAACAAATAAAAAATCACTGATCATTAAATTTTATTATTTATTTGACTACTTGTTGATACTCATCATCATACTTATAACGAATCAAATATTTTCTTCTAAAACGAATTAAATATTCTCAGTAATTTAATGTTATTTGTTCGATATTGCAAATTAAACGTAAGTACTAAATATTTTGTGCAGACGATTACAAATGGTGCTTTTCTACAAATTTTTACTGAAATCTTGTCAATTATGGTAGTGTCCCACCCAAAGAGTATAATAATAATAATATGGGAGAAGAGAGCCCTCTTGTGCCATTTCGACGCATACAGTTTTGAAACGCCATCTACATATCTTAACCGGAACTAAAGCTCTATAGGTAGCTATACGTAGACAGGAATATGTATGTATAGGTATAGGTGGGTATAGGTGATCCTTCAACGTAGTTAAGTTTCGGGAGCGTTGCCGGAGGTTATTTTAAAGCAAACGAGGAGTCTTGCTTAGATGATGGTTTATTGAAGACTAAAGTTTAAAATACAATATCCTTAATTTTAATAGTGCACTTATTGCTATGGTGAAATTTGACTTATTGCCCACACAATCTATAGACTAAAACAAACAACGTAAATATGAATCAATGTCAAATTGAATTACTTAATTTATCGCTGTGGCAGCGGTGGCCCTTGAATATGAGAGCGACCCTCCGCAGCGCACCTGATTTAAAAATCTAAGTACCTAATACCTATGAAATGTACTTTACATAACTCTTACCCCCCAAGTTCGAAATTATCGGAAGAATGATTACTACTGGAGTGCTTATCGATTGAGACTACATTAATTTTAAAAACATGAGTATGTACTTATGCCTACGGATACAATTACTACTAGGGCGTTAATGTTTAAACTTTTGTCGTTATCAACTTTTCACTTTGTTTTTGTTTTCACTACACTTCTTTCACTGAATTTTAGCAGGGTATTTATTTATTTATTTGCTCTCATGCACATCACAAATTTTACAATATTTACTGTCAGTTTTTGTACATGAATTCTGTCAGGGCACTGCAAAGAACAATGTTGGTTTGCTGTTGAGTCTGTGAATATTGAGTTGTCATAAGTTTAGTCAACTTATGAAAATACAATTAAATACATTTCATAATTAAAAATAAAATAAAAAAATACATGTCAAGACGTCGATATGATCTCCAATTAATAGTAACAGTAATAAACAATATAAAATCAAACGGGTGTTTCCGTTTTCATCCCACGTTTTCATCCCAGGAGTTAAAAATAATAATAATTATTCCGCTTTCAACCCGCAACAAAAATGGACTCCGTTTTCAACCCACGGCATAGTACATAACTGTTTAGTAACTTATGTAAGTAACGTTAGCAGACAAACAAACTTTGTTAGAAAAATCTTTATTCATAATTAACACAACTAAGTCTTTAGAATATTGATATCTAGAAAATCACAGATTCGTACTATTATCAATTCTACATTTTAAAAAAATCACAGATTGTAAGTATTATTCATCCTACATCTAAAAAATCACAAATGGTAATTATTATCAATTCTACGTCTAAAAAAATCACAGATTGTAAGTATTATTCATCCTACATCTAAAAAATCACAAATGGTAATTATTATCAATTCTACGTCTAAAAAAATCACAGATTGTAAGTATTATTCATCCTACATCTAAAAAATCACAAATGGTAATTATTATCAATTCTACGTCTAAAAAAATCACAGATCGTAAGTATTATTAACCCTACATCTAAAAAATCACAAACTATTATCAATAAATTCTACTTCTAAAAAAATAACAGATTGTAACTATTACCAATTACATATACATCTAAAAATCACTGATCGTAACTATTACCAATTACTTATGTATTTAAAAATCACAGACCGTAACTATTACAAATTATACATCTAAAATTCACAGATCGTAACTATTACAAATTATACATCTAAAAATCACAGATCGTAACTATTACCAAATTGTGCATATAAAATCACAGATTTAAATTATAGCTTTATGATTTACATATGAAAATTATCAAATAATTTACAATAAATTAAAAAGTAAATGGTACTAATTTCTCCAGACAGTGTCCGATGCTAATTTTACCACAAGAAAGATCACTTAATGCTGAATTAATTATTTTCTCTCTCTCCAAAACATCATTGTTACGTGGCCTTGATGATGAAACTTGTCCAGTAAAACG